>OX383977.1:4249200-9249200 GCA_947532105.1 Athrips mouffetella | reverse complement strand
AGGGAATTGAGGCCAAGTGGCCAGTCAAATTAAAAAAGCTGGCGATCAAAATCTTCCCCCCGCTTCGAGATCGCTTCACTTTGGTAGGCGTTGGTTCATTTTGAAACACCTAAACTGTCGACTGGCGCTTGGTTTCTGGATCGTATTGATAAATCCAGGACTCATCACCTGTTACGATGTCGTAAACACGCCGAGACGAGCCTGCTTCAAATTTGTTCAGCATATCACGGCACCATTCCACCCGGGCCTGCTTCTGAGCGTCGGTGAGGTAGTGCGGCACCCAGCGCGATACTATCCTCCTCAACGCTTGTGAACGCTTCCCGATCCAATCTTTAATATGTGCTGAATCTCCTGATATGTAATTCGCCTATTATCTTGGATTAAATTTTTCACTGCTAGCACGTTTTCTTCCGTAATAGCCGTCAAAGGGCGACCGCTTCTTTCTTCATCCCCCAAGGTTGGTCGACCGCGCCTAAATTCGTTATACCAACGATACACGGTTGCCTTGGAGGGGCCTTCATCCATAAATGCCATTTGAAGTCTATCTAACGATTCATCCGGTTTCAGGCGACACTTGAAATCGTAAAAAATCATAGCTCTAAAATGTTTCCGGCGCAGATCCATTTTTCAGTAAGACACGATACTTTGAATTGGCTCGCAAAAAATGTGCAGGGAAATTTTGAAAATGGAACACACATATTTTTACTTACAAGTAATCATATTTTCGAAAAAGATTCTGACCGGCCAGTCTCCCATATATAAAAACTATTTTTCGCAATACTTTCTGAGTGGCCTGGTAATGCGGCCGTCCACCGCGCCGCTCATATAGCTGGAAAGGACGGAGTGGTGGAGGGGCGCGTCATTTAGGGCTCTTGCAGACCAACGACTAGGTGTACAACCTTAGACGACACTCGGTCGATGACCGCTAACAACCGCGCGCGTATAGAAGCGATAGCGACGCAAAGAATATATAATATTACTCGTACGCTAACGCGGCGACAGTGTAGTCTGCGGTCGCGCGCGTTACTCGCGTTAGTCGCCTACGGTCGTCACCCGACCCTGTCGCTGGTCTGTAAGAGCCCTAGTTAGGCAAGCTCTTCTTTACAAACTGATCATGAACTGATGTGGAAAATGAGTTGCTGAGTAGTAACAAATGCTTGATGGATACTGATGGCGAAGCGATTGAAATCTTGTAGTTAGGACGGATAAATGGTATCCTCGCTGGGATTTGGTGAGGACGGGACGGGGATGAATCGTGGATGAAAGAAAAGGATAAGGACAGTAGGAATTAGCTCAACTTATCCGGAGACGACCTGGCGACGACCTTACCGCTGCGGCGAAGAACGACTATTCAATACACACTTCCGCGTGTATAACCGGAGTTCACGAAAGAATCTGGTGTTTTGTAAACAAAATCATGATTGAAATGTGTATTATTCCACGTGTAATTCCAGATAAATCTTTTCTTAACTGCAATTTATGTTTACAAAAGACCTGCACCTTTCGTAAACTCTATTATAGGCGAGTAGATAGCATTTACTCAACGCTTGCGAAAACCCTAGCGGCAAGGACATGGCCAGCCCGTAAAAGAGGAGTAAATATTGTAGTATAAGATCCCACAGCAAAATTATCTATGCACCTATCTGTTATTTGAACGAAATGTGGTCACATGGGATCATATAACGCCCTAGAAATTTCTTGCCGTAAGTACTTTAAAACATAAATCAACATTTTGGTTGTATTGGAACAACACTTTTATTATTTTTTTGCAGAGCAATGAATAGTACCGTAAGATACCTTAAATAGAGATTCTCGGTTTTGCAAAGTTTCATCAAAATCGTTTTTGAGATAATCGTAATTTTTTTTTAATGACAGCTACCCTCAAAATGATAGTCACCCTAAAAATGAGCTTAGCGGCTAAACGACAGGTTCCGAATGACACCAAATTTTAAATTAAGAAAATTTAGGCAAATTCTTTAAAGACGTTTGGAGTAGTTTCTTGCTGGCTCTCATTTTAAAAATAGCTGTCATACAAATAAAATGAAAAATTATAATTATTAAAAAACGGCTCTAAGTAATGTGATTTTGACGAAACTTTGCATGAGCGTAATATAATGAGCAGTACGCCATAAAAGATACAACTGGTTCCTGCTCGTTTAGCCAATTTTGACATAAAAAAAAAATAAGTTCATCGGATTATAATTCAAATTCCTCAGCTAAATGTCAAAAAAAAATAACCTTTTCGTTGTAAGACCGATGACGAAGGAATAATTAAATGACTCACTAGAATGTGTTGAAAATAATTTCACGTAAGTGCGTACCTGAAAATAGAAGAAAATCAATATTAGCAAATATAAAAAAAATAATAAATTACGTGTAGCCTGACTCTTAGTTTTCAAGATATGATAAAAATTTCTAATCCCCCCCCTATCCTATCTCCGAAGTTTTATTAACAATAAATCTGAATTAATTATAGTCGATAGAGGTTTATATAAATATTACAGCAAAATTAAAACTTCCCTATGTAGTACAGTTTTTTAGGAATCTTTTACAAAGAAACTTAGTTTTGCGGCCCTACAAATGGAGTTAATTTTTTCTTAAAAATACTATACGTATATAGGTACCCTCGGTTGTAACCCGTGTGGTGACGGCAAAGAACAGTACTAACCCATCTCTACCCGTGGGTTTCGTAAGAGGCGTCTAAGGGTTTATGAACCTGAGGATAGGCAGTAGCATGTTTCTATGTATTGTGGTCGCCAGCTAAGCCGCAACGCTTACAAGCGTGCTGACTAAGGTAAATCCCCTCCTAAGTACCAAAATCAATGTTGTAATAAATAAATATATATTAAAAAGTATTTCATATTATTTTTCAGGTCCTATGAGGAGATATTGCCTTATTACTTGAAGTCTGAGCGCGCGGATTTAAAGGGTTTGAACAATTCACCCTGGCACAGTCGAAATGGGGAGCTTGCAGTCGAAGATGTACCATTTAGGTAAGCATTTTTAGGGTTCAGAACCAAAATGGTAAAAACGGAACCCTTATGGTGCGACTTAGTCTGTCTGTATGTCTGTAACACCTGTACATTTCAGCAACGAATCATGCTATCGACTTGAAATTTGGAATAGTTTTAGAATATGATTGTCCAACTTTGTTGCAAAACTAAAAAAAAAGAAGAAAAAAAAAATCCAAAGAATTATAAAAATATCATTATTTTTGTAAAAGGGGCCCAAATAGGGGACAAAATTTAAAATTACATAACTTGATTGAGTGGGGTACCTATCATATGAAATTGCTTCTCTTGTACATTCCAAAATATATTTTTAAAATATTTTTACGACTCTTAGTTTTCAAGTTATGATGGAAAATGTAAAAAAAATACAATTCCCCGCCCTTATCTCCGAAGTTTGCGAAAGGAAAAATCTGAATTAATTATCCACTCACGTACCCTTGGGTACCGGATGTACCCAAGGATTTTTTTCAGTAGATTGCCCACGTTTTTCGCAAAAATACGCAAAAATTGACTCCCGAATAGAGGCATTCGAGATGTGGTGTTGGAGGCGAATGGAGAAAATAAGCTGGACAGAGAAAAGGACGAATAAGGAAGTATTGGATGGAATAAATCAAAATAGAGAAATTATAAATGTAATAAAAAAAGAGGAAAAATGTTTGGTCACATCATCAGGCACGACACATTTATAAAAACGATTGTGGAAGGAAAAGTGGAAGGAAGAAGAGGCCGTGGCCGGCCTACTTATAGATTACTGCCAAGGGATGAAAGAGAGGGCGGGGGTAAATACTTACGGAGAACTGAAAAACCTCATACAAGACAGAGACAGATGGAGAAAGCTACACCGACAAGAGCATGGCTCTTAAATACTGAATGAATGAATAATGAAAAGAGGTTTATGTCAACATTACAGGAAAAATAAAACGATCTTTCTAAGTTACACAGTTTTTCAGAAATCTTCAATAAACCTTTAGAAACATTTTTAGTTTTGCGGACTTTATTGCTTACAAAAATACTTATGTACATATATCGGAACCCTCGGCGCGCGAGTCCCGACTCGCACTTGATCGGTTTTTATTTTAATGAATATGTAATGTGCCCGGATTTCCATACGTCATGTCTGTAATTGTATTTCTCTTAGGGGTAAAATATTCAAAAATTATTTTCTAGGGTTCACGTAGAGACAAGCTGTGCGGAGTTTAAAGCTCGTGCACCCATCTGTGTGTAAATATACCTACTAAGTTCTAGTAGTAGTAATAGCCTATCGAAAGGAAACTAAGTTTTTCTATGGTGTCACGATATTTCAAGGTTAATATTTGTCATTTCAGATCAAAACTCTCGAAAGCTTTCTTAGACGCGGGGAAATACCTTGGCCATCGCAGAGTGGACTACAACAGTCCAGATTATTTCGGCTTTAGTTACGTTCAGGCAACCATGAGCAATGGACATCGCTGCAGCAGCGCCAAGGCCTTTCTACACCCGCACAAGAATCGCAAGAACCTACACATTCTACACAGCAGTCGCGTTACTAAAGTCCTGATCGATCCTTCCACCAAAACAGCATATGGCGTAGAATTGTCAAGAAATGGACGCTTATATCAAATCCGAGCTAAAAAAGAAGTGATATTGTCAGCTGGACCAATAGAATCTCCACACTTGCTAATGCTTTCTGGCGTCGGCCCAAAAGATCATCTACAATTATTCGGAATTTCAGTGATACAAGATCTAAAAGTAGGCGAATCATTATATGATCACATTTCGTTCCCTGCGCTAGCATTTATATTAAATACGAGTAGATTGACTCTTAAAGAAAAAAGGGAGTCAACTGTACAAAACATTATAAAGTACAATCATTATGGTGACGGTCCGATGTCTTCACTAGCTGGAGTGGAGACTATCGGTTACATCAAGACCAACGAATCAGAGGAAATTTATGATTATCCTGACATCGAACTATTAGGATCTTGTGCTTCACTTGCTTCGGATGAAGGCAACATTGTAGCTAGAGGGCTTCATTTATCCGACTGGCTTTACAACGACGTCTTCAAACCTATAGAAGATACAGAAAGTTTCAATATCATGTTCATGTTGTTGCATCCGAAATCTAAAGGATATTTAAGATTACGATCGGCGAATCCTTTCGATGATCCAAGATTGTACGGAAACTACTTGACGCATCCAAAAGATGTAGCTACATCTATCGCCGCGATCAGATACATAATAAAATTGGTAGATACACCTGCATTCCGAAAGTATGGTGCTAACTTGCATACAAGGAAGTTTCCTAATTGTAAGGAATATAAATTTGGAAGTGATAACTATTGGGAATGTGCTATTAGGACAGTTACATCGACATTGCATCATCAGATAGCTACATGCAAAATGGGTCCATACACGGACCCCGAAGCAGTGGTTGATCCTGAGCTAAGAGTGTACGGCGTGAATAACTTGAGGGTAGCTGATAGTAGTGTAATACCAAGGACTATTGTTGCTCATACTAATGCACCAGCTATCATGATTGGAGAGAAAGCTGCAGATATGATAAAAAGAACTTGGGGAATGCTATGAATTAAATGAAGAGTAATAAGGTCTATTAATCGATATTGCTATAGTTTAATGTAATTCATTCTAATAATGAGTTGAGGCTCTCATGGGCTAAGTTTACACTGTACGTGGCGTGGAGTCGTCTCGTTACTCGCCACGATAAACATGCCTCATTTATTTATTTATACTCGTCACGCGTCAAGCCCAGTGCTGTGCACCCTAGTCCAAGAATCCCGAAAGCTAGTACGTTATCAGATATCCAGGCAACTCACTAGTTAGGCTCTAAGAACCAAGCAAACTACATGCAGAGCGTTTTCAGGACGTTATGCAGCATATTTAAAAAAAAAGATTCCTTCTAAAGCCTGCTCTAATTAGGCAGAGAGCGGGTAGTTGGCAACCTTAAATTAGTAATTTTGCATGCACTATGTACTTGGTACTGTCCACCGCTTGTCGATAGAAACTTTTTCAACTCTATTATCACGACATAAGGTCCAAAAGTGTCTCTACTGATGTGCGGCCGTGTGTACACGATTTGATAAAAAATTAAACAGTCATTTGTTGACTGTACACAACGTGCCAGCTTGCGCCCATGCGACCCTGTTTTTAGGGTTCCGATACCAAAATGGTAAAAAAAAGGAACCCTTATGGTGCCGCTCTGTCTGTCTGTCTGTCCGTCTGTCTGTCACACCTCTATCAGTACGGATTAAAACCTGCTCATGAGCTTTGTGTGCGGTTTTAGCGCGCTAATAGTCGGTTCAAAACTTGCTCATATTCACTCGTTTAAGCGACGTGACGTCATCAGTGACGTCACTTTAGCGCGCTATCATTGCATACGAAAATGAGGTAGTGCAGCGTGTGCGAAACGTCAAACTCATAAGACATTTGTCATCAATCTCGTTTTCGAGAGATTTTTTTCAACTTTTTTTGGGGTTTTAGATTAAATTATCTTATCGAATAATCATTATCTCTCAATAATTTCTTAAAACGCAAAACAAAATCAAACTTTTAATTTTTCTCAGTGACATTGACATAAGCGCGCTCTGGTCTGGTTTAAAACTGTATTCGATGATATTCGACGAATGCACGCATATAGAAATAAACCGACTATATTCAGTGAATGTGATGTGTGCGTTGATTTCAAGAAACAATCCGTAGTGTATATCTCAGCAACCACTTATGCTATCGACCTGAAATTTGGAATAGTTTTATATAGTTGCCCAACTTCATTGCACATGAAAAAATTTTGAAAAAAGTATGATTATTAATGTAAAGGGGGCCAAAATAGGGGGGGGTCAAATTTTAAATTGTCGCTACTAGGTCGAGTTAAAATATATTTTTGTATTTATTTAAGTTTCTTAGTTTTCAAGTTATGATGAAAAATGTAAAAAAAAATACCATTCCCCAATGTAAAAAAAAATACCCCCCCTTATCTCCGAAGTTTGAGTAAGGAAAAATCTGAATTAATTACAGTTGACAGAGCTTTATGTAAACTTTACAGCAAAAATAAAACGATTTTTCTAAGTTGCACAGTTTTTCAGAAATCTGCAAAAAACCTTTACAAACAAATTTAGTTTTGCGGTCCTGAAAATGGACTTTATTGCTTCCAAAAATACTATAGGTATATCGGAACCCTCGGCGCGCGAGTCCGACTCGCACTTGACCGGTTTTTTTAGGGTGTTTTCCTCTTAGAGCACCCGCCCGAGAGGAAAGAGGAATACACCTATTTTTTAGACTCACCTTTTTATTGTACACCAGCCTATATAGGTCGCTTTTTGGTATGCGATGAGGAAGGGTTGCCTATGTCCAGAGTCTAAATACTTTCAGGTTTACAGTCGCCGTAAAGTGTCATTTCAACATTCAAACTTGGAACAAACGAAGGGAGTCTTTGCAACACTTGATTTTACTGACTTGACAGAACTAAGAAAACTACTATAACCCTCCATGTATCTAGGATGAGCAAGCTCCAACTTTAGTTGTTTGGTAGCAACTATAATAATAATACTTTAATGAAAATAGAGGAAGCGAGGAAAGTTCGTCAAGCAAGATCATAGCATTTGGATGGTCTCTGCCTGCCTCGAATACCCGATGGGAAAGAGACGTGATTGTATGTATGAAAGTTAAGTTAAAGTTAGTATAAGTTGTTATTATGTATGAACGTTAGTCTGTTTAGTATAACCTTTTAAAATTAAATTCATGATACATGAGCTTTAAGAACTGGAATATTTATTATTTGGAAAATATAAAAAAAGCCGGCCAAGGATTCCATACCCATCCATCATAAAATGCTTTTGCCCTTTGATTTTAAAAACTCAGCGTCCACTCTATCCTGACCTCTCTATTATATGAATGAACATAAAATGGGAGCTCACTTTTATTTGTTATTAAATATTCTAGGTAGCTTTTAGTTTAATTGACGTCATAAAGTAATCATTGAATCCTAATACGAATAAAGTATACTCTGACTTTAACCACACTGCGTGCTGCACGTCTTTTGTCTGGTCTGCGCCTAATACATATTGTTATATTCGGGAGAATATGCCGCGGTGGTGTCGGTATACTGCGTACAAAATAACTTTGTACAAAATTCAAACATCATTTTGCACTATGTTTTTGTAAACAATCTTTTGGACAAAATAACTTTCCAAAAAATGTAAACAAATATTATTAAATATTCATGTGGTACGTCCACCCATGTAACTGAACAACTTTTATTCAATAACTTTTGGAAATATCAATTAAAAAAAATTATTTCCATACAAAATTATATCTGATCCGGAGAATTTGTGTGGAGAATCAAATTTATTTATTTTAATTTCAAAAAGTTGTAGAACAAATGTTGTACAGACTACCCCCTGAGAGGTTTTCCATATTTGGAAAAATTACATTCTATATTATCGAAAAACTTTGCAGTACTGGCCACTGACTGACATGGACTGAACCCATAAAACAAAATGATGGGAAGTTATCTATTCTATTAAAAGAGCCAATGTCTTAAACTTAAAATACTATTAAAAAAGAAACCAGTAGCATTGGAAAGTGTGCCTGTAAGCACTATTATCATTAATGGAATCACATATTGCTATAGTTAATTCTATTCACTGATAAGACCCAGACTTAAATGCCATTAATACAAACTGGGTGTGGAGATGTGGATACTTCACCTTTGTCAATGCAGACACAGGGCTAGCTAATGATCAAAAATCTTGTTTGATGAGTACCAGGGTACTTATCTACGGCGTTAGGGTAGGTATAGCCCAGCCCCAGTAAGTAAACAAACATCTCAACAAAAGCTATATTTAAAGATAATACTCAGAATGCACTGGATGTTAAAGGTGTATAAGAATATATTCGACAAACAAATACATTAAAATATTTAAAAATACATAAAAGTAGGTACCATTATCTTAATGAAAAACAAATTGAATAGGTTAGGTTGATATTTTGGAATATGTTTTGATGTTCTGCCAATAAGATTTTCAACGTAGAGTTTACCTGATACGATCAACGCCTCGTTCGGGCCGACGGTATGGATATTTCCCATCGCTGCTCTTCAACACAACAACAATCACACAGTTATGAACAGAAACTTCACTTGCACAAAACTATTGATAAATCGATATCACAACAAACGACGAGTACTGCTATTTAAACTACGCTAGAAGGATAAATATGCAGCAGTCAGCGGTCAAACGCGTCAACTAACATTAGAACATGGAAACACCATCTGAAAACATATGGAAAAACCGAATTTTCATAAAATTCACTTTTGTGCGCGAAAATAGCAAAGCACCGAAAGCACGAGATCAATTCAATTCAATCTTTGATGAGTGGCTTTTGTGTGTTCACAATTCCGCCAATGTCACGTAGTGAAGTGAATACACGATGGAGATTCGCAAAAAAAAAAAAAAAAAAAAAAACCCGGATATAGAATCCATTGAATAATCCTTTAGAGTACAAAACATCACAATATGTACAACAGAACAAGATAGTTATTATTAAAAATAATTTTCATAAATAGGAGAACATTAGAGTTTAATATGATTATAACTGATGAATTTTGACAATAAGAATATAAAAGGAGAATCAACAAGGGATAATAAATATTTCATATTAGTGGGCAAAGGGATCTCAGGAGGGAGGACATTATATAATGAAATAGAAAGTTTGGGACAGTTAAAAAATATATGATCTATATCACCTTCGTCTATTCCGCATTTACTCAGGGAGTTATCCCGAACCCTAATCTTATTTAAATGAACCGGGGTGCTGGAGTGACCTAATCTAATACGACAGATTGTTGTTATAATAGGTCTGGGAATTTTACGAAACTTGAAAAACCACGGTTTTATTGGAATTTCAGGTTGGATGTCACCATAAAATTTACCCTTGATGAATTTAGATGAAGACCACAGGATGTTCCATTGAGATCTCAAACGGGAAAGGGCTAGATTGCACAAATCCTGGGATTGAACTTCTTTATAATTTTCCAAACCAGAGTGAATCGCAGCTTTAGCACACCAATCTGCAGCTTCATTTCCAATAATCCCGCAATGGCTAGGAATCCAGGATAAAACAATTAGTAAATTTTTATTATGACATTCTAAAAGAAGTTGTTTGATTTTTAAAATGAGAGGAGATCTAGATTTGGACCTAAATTGATTAGAAAGAATAGCTTGAATACAACTTAAGGAGTCAGAAAATATTATCACTCTGTTTAAATTATGAGAAATCACAAAAGAGACTGCTTCTATTAGGGCTATGGCCTCACCAGAAAAAATTGATGCCAAGGGAGGGCACTTAAAGTTTAGGGCAATATTGAATTTCGGAATCCACACTGCAGCACCTACTGGATCAGAGTTAGATACTTTCGAAGCATCTGTATACACAGGAAGCCAATCACTCCACTCATTGTTTAACTTTTCCAAAAATATTTCATTAGCACCAGGAGTATTCTTTTGAATACCGAAATTATGGAAATTCGGTTTGTAAATTAAAGCATCATATGAAACAGAAAAAATAGGGTTACAGTTTAATTTGAAAATGGGGTATGGAAGGGCCAGGTGATGAGAAAAAGAATTAAGTAATCGGTATCTCGAATCATTATTGCTTTGTCCTATTAAACCACGCAGAGTGTCAAGTCTTGGTAAAAGAGGGTGATCAGATAATTGGAGAGCTTTATAAAAAAATCTGTCACTCAAAAGTTGCCTTCTAAGATGAAGAGGGGGTTCAACACATTCAACCTGAAGGGCATTGACAGCAGTAGATTTCATGGCACCAACAATTATTCGAAGACACTTCGACTGGATTCTGGACCAACTGTCGATGGCGTACTTATTACAAGGTTCCAAAATAAAGGAAGCATAATCAAAGTGACTACGAACAATAGCATTATATAAAAGTTTTAAGGTGAATGGATGAGCACCCCATCTTAAGCCAGCTACGGCACGCAAGACATTGACTCCTTGTTCACATTTTTTGGAGATATAATTAATATGAGGTATGCCAGTCATTCTGAAATCTAAATATAAGCCTAAAAATTTTACTTTGTCACCCAAAGGTATATTTTCATTTCTAAATTTTAAATCTAAATGTGGGATAATTTTCTTTTTTGTAAAAATTACAGCAACTGATTTGTTAACAGAGAGGGAAAAGCCATGATTTTCTAGCCAATCTCCGAGGTAATTAAGGGCAGAGTTTAATCGAGACGAAATATCAGAAATAGATGATGAGGCAATATATAAAGCGAGGTCATCCGCATATTGGAGGACATCACAGAATGAATCGACAGTTTTTTCAAGATCGTAAGTGTAAAGGCTGAATAAGATTGGACTAAGTACAGAGCCTTGAGGCAAGCCTTGCCAAACAGTACGAGGAGGAAGAAGGTTGCCCTGAGATCTAATACAGATGGATCTTGACATAAGGAGACTAAGAATAAAACGAGTTAACTTTTTCGGAACACAGAGATGTTGCATTTTCTGCCTGAGAATTGGTAGTTGTACATTGTCGTAAGCAGAAGCAATGTCTAAAAATACGCCAACAAGGAACTGTTTATTTTGAAAGGCTATCTGAATATCCGTTGTCAGAATACTGAGACTATCAAAGGTGCTAAATCCCTTACGGAAACCAAACTGCGACTTAGCTATGATATTCTGACTTTCCAACCACCACTCTAGTCGATTTTTAATCAAGATTTCCATAATTTTAGCCAAAACTGAAGACAAGGCAATTGGCCTATAGGAATTAGGGTCTGAGGGATCTTTACCGGGTTTTAATATGGGGATGATAATTTGAGTTTTCCAAGGATCTGGAATCATCCCTAAAGAGAAGAAAATGTTGACTAAATTTAAATAAAAAAATTTGACTTGATCACTTGCTTTAACCAGGAAAGAATAGGGAATTCCGTCAATACCCGGTGATGAGTCAGAAAGGCCTTCAAGGGCACAATTGAGTTCATTAAAAGAAAAAAGGTCATCGAATCGATCAGATGAATGAATAATTTCTGGAGGAGGAGGTAAAAGGTTGCTTGAAGGGACTGTTGAAGGAGCCAGTTTGTCAGCGAAAGCATTTAACCAGGAGCCTGGATCATTAGAAGTAATGTTAGGAATATTTAATGAACCTCTGAATCGTCTAATTTGTTTCCAAACCAGAAAGGGAGGGCTCCTAGGAGACAAAGACTCACAAAAAACCCTCCATCCTTGAATCTTCCGCTCAGACAATAATCTTCTGGCTTCAGCTGATGCCTTTTGATAGGCCATAAAATTTTCAACACATATATTTTCATTATATGTTTTTTCAGCCTCAATTCTTTGACGCACAACATTGGTACAGTCTGGGTTCCACCATGGAGTTGAAGGTCTGTGATTATAGGAAGACTTCACTGGTATATGATTTTCTGCAGTTGAAGTTATGGCTGATACAAAAAGGGAATAAACAAGGAGGGCATTCGATTCAGAGGGAAAAGGGATGGATTTAATACTAGAGTCCAGGGAGGATGAATAGGCTTCCCAGTCGGCTTGGGCCAGCCTGAATTTTAATAAAGGGTTTAATACAACATTAGGAATGGATTTGTTGGAAATGTTTACTAAAATGGGGAAATGGTCACTACCAAATGTGCTAGGCAAAGTTTTCCATGAACAGAGAGATGAGAATGAGGGAGAGGAAATAGTTAAATCTACAGCACTTTTGGGGTTCTGGGAGGGAAGAACTCTACGGGTTGGGGAGCCATCATTTAGAACACAGAGGTTAAGATCATCAAACAATTCTAAAAGGGAGTAAGCAAAAGTGTCAGACTTATGTGATCCCCAAACAACGTGATGTGAATTGAGATCGCCCATAATAAGGACTGGAGTAGGCAAGGCTGAAATAATTAAATACAGATCTGGGATAAGAGAAGAATGGGGACTAGGAATATATATAGAAAGGAGAGTAAAATTGAGGAACCTCACAGCCACAGCATTAATGCCGTCACTGTGGGATGGGATAGAAATTTGACTAAAAGGAAGAGAACGCTTGATTAACAAAGCACAGCCCGCATAGCCATCAGCTCTGTCATCCCGGAGACATGAGAAACCAGACACCCTAAAGAGGGAGCCAGGCACAAACCATGTCTCCGAAATGGCAAAGGCTACCGGACTGAACTTGCGAATCAAATGAATAATTTCATGTTTTTTGGGACGAAGGCTTTTACAATTCCATTGAATCACTGGAAGGAGATCCATTATTAGAGGGAAGGAGAGAATTGAGTTTGCGAACTGAGCTGGCAACGTTGGGCGGTAATGCATCACTATATTTAGAGATCATATTAAAAAGTAACTTGCATAATAAATCTAAGAAGTTTTCATTTGGAAGGTTAGTGGAAGAATTAGGAAAATTGGTAGAGGTTGGGGAAAGGTCAGGTTGGGAGGAAATAGCACATCCATTAGGGAAGGAGGAAGAAGGGGTACTAGTGATGTTCTGATGGGCAACACGATCATAACTCTTTCCCACGGAAGGTCTGGAGCGGGGAGGGAGAGTAATTGTTTTCCGATAGGATTGAGGCGAATTGGGAGAAGGAGTTAGGGAAACATAGGTACGTTGTGAATTTTGTGATAGCGAGGTAGAATTATTGACTATTTCAGCGAAAGATCTTTTAGGTTTAGGAAAGCGAACAGCAGCCTCTTGATAGGAAATGCTTTCTTCGGACATGACCTCTTTAATGTTTTTTTGACGAACGTGTTCCAGACATGATTTGTTGGTTGCATAATGAGTCCCTGAGCAGTATAGACATGTAGCCAAAGTTTCAACAGAAACAGAATTACACTCATCCCCTAAATGATCTTGAGCACATCTGAAGCACCTTGGCTTTGAACGGCACTGAGCCATTATGTGACCAAAACGACAGCACTTCATACACTGAATGGTTGGAAGCTGATATTTTTCTACAGGAATAGAGGACCAAAATGAGAATACCTTTTCAGGAAGGCGTTGTCCCTGGAACGAAAGTACCACTGTATTTGTTGGGATCCATTGCACTTCTCCATTAGAACGATCTTTCCTGTTTAAACGGCGAGCACGAAGGACAGTACCATACCCATTTGGGACCTCAATCGACATAGCGAACTCTTCCATGGACATTTCAGTGGGAATACCCCGAACTAATCCCATCCTGGAGCTGTTGTAGGAAGGGATATCAGCTGACAAGTCATGTTGACTAAGCATCGAGACAGTATCTGAAATAAATGAATTGGCAGAAGAAGCATTGAAGAATTCAATGGATATTCTGTTTCTTCCAATTTTTTTTATGCCACCGCGTTTGATGCCTTTAATTCCATTCTTAAGGAGAATTTGGCCAACTTGAATAGGGCGAATGGAAACGGACGAAGACAGATCATTTATTTTTTTGAAGACATGGACTAGAAAAGGACCAGCATCCACATCTCTGTACTCTTTGATACCACCAGCCAACATGGGGTGCACGTACACATTTTGGTAGGAAGCAGAGTTTGGGTTGGATTCTGTTGAACTTTTCATAGATTTTTGAGGGTGAATAACATCCGTATCAGGGTTAGGACGTTTGGAAGACTGAGATTCATGATCCATAGTACCGCTTGAAGAAATGTCAGGGCCATGATCGTCAGGCTTTTCATTGCCATCCATTTTAAAAGGGGTTAGACACGAAAACAATTATAAATATTTATTAAATTTTTTACGAAAACAACAATTAAACCACCCTTTAAGGAAAATTCAATCGAAATAATTATTAAAATCAGGGAATTTAAATTAAAACAGCGAAAATCTCACTGACACGTGTATTGACCAACACACGTCAAGCGAAAAAAAAGCACGAGATCCTCGGGCGGGCGGGGGAAAACGTCAAAATTGGGCGTAGACATTTTTTTTTGTTTTATTCTTCCTTTCGGAAAGGCAAAGAGTACAAAGTCCATACAGCCATTTCTGATGTCTTTAATCTGTCTTTCTTTTTGCTCCCCTCGTAAAGCGATAGTGAAGAAAATGTTCGTGACTTTTTGGGACAACTCAAACGGGAGAACAAAAACACGAGATCACTTGAAATCTTTATCAGCTGTGCACTCCGTAGTAAATTTACTGCATAACACACTATCTTTATTATCCACTAAATCACTAAATGCACAAAAAAACAAAATTTCAATTAAGCAGGCAAACGCCCATGTCGAGTTCCCGCCAAAAAGCCCATACCACAGACCACCGCAGACAGCCTATAAAAGCATCGTAGGCCCAGTTAATTTCCTCATTATGATTAATCGATCCACAGCCTTTACAATCACGAATATTACGAATCCGAGACCAGTCCAACTCACTAATTAACTTGGAACATACATTAGAATAGTGCTCAATTTGCTCACCATTTCTAATACCCCATTTGGCAGAACTTGTTATAGGTGGCGCTGCAGTCGCCAACACCTGTGTAGGCAGAGCTTCAAGATTGCATTCAAAACTAAGTGGTTTGTGATCCGACCAGAAAAAATCCTCCAACACCTCAACAAGGGTGATCGTAGACCATGCCAATCGATCCAGCCAGCTTCTAGTACCGTGCGCATAGGTTGTATATGTAAATACATTGTGTTCAGATTTTAGAATTTCATAGTCAGCATACACTAAGTCATTTTCCGCACAAAATAAAGTCAGCTCGTTATCAAATAAAGTACCAATATTAGCATTAAAATCACCCAAAATATAGGCCAAATTAATATCATTGTTAACAATAATCGATTGAACCTCACTTAAATAGCTAGTAAAGTCTGGTAGATTTTCCGGCTTGTTCTGTGGCATATATACAGACACACAGAGACAGCTGTTGCCCTTCACATAGAATTTTATGGCACAAATATCCGGGTTATTACAGTACAGTCTATTACTTCGACGTTACCTAAGCGAGACGTTCTCCAAAGAAGACCCACGCCACCATAGGGCCTTCCTTGTAAGATACCTTTCGACGTTTCTATGGCAGAAGTGCCACAGCTAGAAAAGTTATCGCAAATACCATTAAGAAAGGTTACGTCGTCTGGGAACAACCAAGTTTCTTGGATCGCAAGGATGTCGTAATCATTACAAAGAACACGAATCTGATCTACACTCCGTTTTGCCGATTGACAATTAAAAGAGCAAAGTTTCAACATTATTAAAGTTCTTACAGTCAAGAGCAAGTCAAGCCTGACACTTTTGGCGCGATTTCGGCTCCTATATTACTTGAAATAAGAACGATACGAAGTCAACTGTGAACGGCCTAACGTTTTCTCGACCGTACAAGCAAAACAGCAACGTCACACCCTGAAGTCATGAAATTTGAAATTGATTTTTAATATTTATAAGCAGTATATTAGTAAGTATCTATTATTCTTTGTAGATTGTAAATTATTTATAATTTGTATATACTAAAATAATGAGTTATTTGAATATAATAACAAACAGTAAGTTATTTGAAAAATAAAAATATTAAGTTATTTCACAATAACAAAATAATGTCAGTCCAACTAAATAATACAATTAAAATGTCAAATTAATTACAGGAATCAAATCTTAACTTTATCAAAATAAAAGCCTTAGATAAATTCTCACTACTAAAAATAATTCTATAAATGGGTAGTTTTACAATATACTTCTAAATTAACCTACACACACACATAGCATAAAAACCAAAATCTATTACCTTATAGTTTTTTACAGAGTACATAACATGTCATACCTAAAGCAAACAAACATAATAAAATAAAAATTGGCTCAAAAATCCGCTCGTGTTCCTGGTGCAAAGGTGCCCATTACGCTGGCAGCGTTCGCGCGCTGAATAGCGATGGACAACCTTTGCATCAGGAATGCCCCTGAACGAGGATCTCCACCCTTCTGTCTTATGCGACGACAAATTTCTCGCACAAAGTCCATGCCCTCCGACCCCCAGCACCCCATCGTTTCGACAGCCACCGGCACAAACAAATAGGATTGCTCCAGAAGTGAGTACTTAGCGTGCTTCATTCTCGCCGCTATCTCAGCGGCGGCAGCACAGGCAGAGACGGTGGTATGCCTGAGGTGGCTTGGAGCGACGGTGCTGACGCATGTAACGTCCCACATTCTATAAATTGAAATTGGGCAATTCTATCACACTTTTAAGCAATATTAATTAGTCAATTTAAAATACACCTCAAGATGGGTAGGTATATGGGTATTGTATACTTATTCTTAGATCAATACCGGTCTCTTAAGACTATATAAACGATACACGATGCCAGCTGGCCAAAAGTCTGCACTTAAAAATTTTGACGTTTTGTCACTAGTCACAGTTATTATGAAAGAGGCAAAAGAGGATTTCTTGTAAGGTTTTAGCAATTCAACGTTCACAGCTGACTCACCACATTCGGAAATAAAGTCCTGGACGCACTCTCCCTTCGTCTCAATGTCGAAACGCGACGCGTAGATATAAGAAAGCCGGGGAGCTACTTTAATCTTGTCCGACGTCAACGGTGCCTTTCCTACCCGGTTAGCGTTCTTCTTTCTTCTGTGCTTATTGTTTATCACCGTCTGGAAGCTTCTTTCGTCAAGTGAGTTGTCGAGAATATTAGACTCCTTACTTACTCGGCTATTTGCTGTGTTTCTCTGTACAATAGTTCGATCAGTTGATGATGAACGGGATAAACGTTGAGGTAGTGGAGATGATGTACGCAGCTTATTATTGTTGTTGTTTTGTTTCTTTCTCGGCCTTTTGTTTCGGCGGGCGCAACCAGATGATACTTTTGGCTCTGAGGTTGATGTGCCAACGCACGTATTATCGCCGGACAGCAGCGGTATTTCACGATCTTGAACAACCTTTGTGCTACCACTGACAGACGAGCAATGTTGAGTTACGGTCGGCCTTGATGAGAGCAAAGGCTGGTTAACAGGAAAGGTTACCCTGGAAATCGAGTTTTCTAGATCCCTCACTGGGTCAGTATTTGTCAGATTATCAACCGTTGATTGAAGTTTGGTGCACTTCTCGCGAAGTTCTTCAAATGAATTTAAGTTCACGTAGTTACTTTTTACGATACCAAGATCTTGTTTAAGCAACAATAGGTCCTTAAGTAGTGCAGTCGCATCAATATGGTCAAAGGTGACCGGCGGTAGTTTATACAAGTCTTTCGCAACGAACATCGGTAGCGAATCTGGTGCACTTTTTAACGTTGAGATGATATCTTGCAGGTTCCGTTTGCTTTTTCCGTCGCCCTTCCGTGTGAGGTGTCGATTAGTGAGGTCACACAGGATTGCCTTAGCTTCTTCAATGTCCGATTCACTAAAACTGGTAATACACACTTGCAGAAGACTTACTTCGTCCATAACATCAATTTTGCACTGTACGTATGCAAGTACTTCATTAATTAATAAACTACATTTGTCACAGGGTTTTTTCATGATGAATTTCGTCGTTATTTCCTTCGATTCGGATACCGTGTCAATCGTGTGTGGTTAATCGTTAACAATTTGAATGCTTGCACAGCTAAACAAAGCGGCATTCTACGTGAAATCACGCAAAAAATCGGCTCAAACACAACCTTTCTGGATAAAGCTTAACCTTTACTTGACCGCTCGGAGCTCCTTCGTCACGCTTGAATAGTTTGGCTTCGGAGCAGAGGCTTATCTCTGATGCATTCAACAAGTTACCTACTTACGTCAAAAAAATAATTCTTATTTAGAGCGTAATTCATTTATTATACACCTTCAATAAGCGCGAAGATGCCGCCGCCGCCCGCGCCGGGTAGGTATCACCGGTAATCGCGCGACGAAGGAGCTCCGAGCGGTCAAGTAAAGGTTAAGCTTTATCTAAAAGGGTTGTGTTCAAGCCGATTTTTTGCGTTATTTCACGTAGAATGCCGCTTTGTTTAACTGTGCAAGCATTCAAATTGTTAACGATTAAGCAATGCATGACAATATGTGGCAAACTTGCAGGTATAGACCTTCCGCTTTAGCGTACCTACCTAAATCAGCGAAAATATCCTAAAATTATATGAAGTTTCAAAAATTTGTTGGATTATTGATGAATTGGTTTTAATACAAAATTATATGACTAATAAAGGTATAGAAATGGACAGAGTAATTTTCCATATTACGCAGTTAAGCAAAAATAAAAATAAAATGTTTAAAAAGGAAAATGTGTTGGATTACTAAAACAAGCTATTTATTTAAATAAATAAAACCATATTAAAAAATAAAATTAACAGGGTAATTTTCCTGTAGGCGGTAAAGCTTAAAATGGTAAAAGCTAAATTTGGGGTATTTTTCAAAACGAAAAAATGTTGGATTCTTAGAGTACTAATAGACGACCGGATCGGACTGCTCTGAATTTAGCTCCGTACCACGATTTTGCCCAATAGCAAAATTGTCGTTCGGGTCAATCCGCAACGCTATTGGACAAAATCGTGGTCCGGAGCTAAATTCGGAGCAGTCCGATCCGATCGTCTGTTAGTACTCTTACACTTACTGATGTGAACTCTTCGCTCTAGCCTCGGCAATGGAAGAATAATATTTGACACGTAGTCAATCATGTCTTTCATTTGCTTATGTCTGCTATTTTTCCTATGCATGTTTTCTAGTTGAATAAAGCCTAATTATCATAAGGTAAAGCGTTTTCTGTATCAATTTATTCAACTAGAATTTTTTTCTATGAAATTATGCCTAAAAGCCCTAAAAGTGTTAAAACTGAAGACACGAAACACACGGTCATGTCGTCGACGATCTCTCGCTTTCTTCGTCCAGAGCGATTCGATGTGGAGCCTTCGATGGTTGGCTCCGACCTAAAATGGACGCATTGGCGATTTTCATTTGAAAACTTTCTTTCGGAAGAGATCAGCTCCGCGACCGAAGAGGTAAAGTACAAACTTCTCGTGAATCACATTTCACCGACAATATTTAACTTCATACGAGAGTGCGACAAGTATACCGAAGCTATCAAAGTACTCAACAATACTTATGAGAAAAGACGAAATATCACCTTAGCTCGGCATCGTCTTACTACCAGAAAACAGCAGCCTGGAGAAACTGTAGCTGAATATTCGAGAGCTCTTACCTTACAAGCTCACGATTGTCATTTTAAAGCAGTCACAGCCAAAGATCACCAAAATGAAACTATTCGTGGAGCTCTTATCGCAGGGTTGACTTCTAATAAAATAAGAGAACGATTACTAGAAAAATGTACTATGACTTTAGACGAAACACTAAATTTAGCAATTTCTCTCGAAAGTGCAGAAAGCACCTCTCATATAATAGAGTCCAATACCAGCCCTATCTCCTTTAACGCTATATCTGAACCAACTACGCAAGAGCCTCCACAACAACAAAACTTAGCAGCCACGAATTCTGCTAATCAACGTCGTAAATGTTTCTTCTGTGGTGGCAGTATTCATCAAAGGGTAAAATGCCCTGCCTTTAATGTAGTATGTCAATTATGCTCAAAAAAAGGCCACTTTGCAAATGTTTGTCGTAGCTCTGCTCACACGCAACGCAACACAAATGCAGCTGTTTCTTCGGAAGGGAACTCTCAAGTCCTTAACTTATCGACTATTTCGGCCGCTTCGCCTTCAAGCTTACGCAAAGCCACTATACCTATAACTGTTAACAATTATCGAGCTGAAGCCTTAGTTGATACAGGCAGCTCTATCAGCTTTATTGACAACAACCTTGCACAAACAATGAAACTAAAGAGGCGGCCTTGCAGACAAGCCGTGAACCTCGCATCACTGAATCATGTCTCTTATGTCGATGGAATATGCTATGCAACTATACAAATTGATCACCATATCTATAAACACCAGCCGTTACTTATTGTAAACAATCTCTGTGCGGATGTTATCATTGGACACGATTTATTGAAAAATCATTCTTCACTAGAACTTCAATTTGGAGGAGAAAAGGAGCCACTAAAGATATGTAATGTAGTTGAGGCTACTGTACCACCAGCATCCGTCTTCACGAATTTATCGCCCGATATTAAGCCTATAGCAATTCGCTCCCGCCGTCACTCAGAGGAAGACCAGGCGTTTATATCCAACGAGATCGTAAATTTATTAAAAGACAAGGTAATAGAGCCTAGCGTCTCTCCGTGGCGAGCACAGGTGCTTGTTGCTGGTGGAAACAACCACAGAAAACGACTGGTTATTGATTATTCGCAAACAATAAATCGATATACTGAATTAGATGCTTATCCTTTGCCGAGCATTGACTCTATTGTCTCGCAAGTCGCCAAATATAACTTTTTCAGTCAAATTGATTTGAAGAGTGCTTACCACCAGGTACCAATAGTTCCTAAAGAGAAAATTTACACCGCTTTTGAAGCTTGCGGTAATCTGTATCAATTTACTCGCATACCTTTTGGCGTAACAAATGGAGTCGCCGCATTCCAAAGAACTTTACACTATATTATTCATAATGAGAAACTGAACGCAACATTTGCTTATTTGGATGACGTCACTATCTGCGGGAAAGATAAACAGGATCATGACGAAAACCTACGCAAATTCATGGATGCCGCAGAAAAATATAATCTTACATTGAACTTTGACAAATGTGTCTTTGCAACCGAATCTATCAACCTCCTTGGATATACAATTGATAAAAATACAGTTAAACCTGACAAGTCTCGTTTGGAACCACTGATAAGTCTACCCATACCATCGGATGCGGCAAGCTTGAAAAGAGCCCTTGGTTTATTTGCACATTATTCGAAATGGATAGAAAATTTTTCTGCTAAAATCAAGCCACTACTGCAAACAGGTTTCCCATTATCTGATGACGCAGTCAGCTGTTTCAATAAATTGAAAACTGATGTTACTAAATCTGCTTTAGTCGCTATAGACGAGAAAGAGACTTTTACTGTCGAAACGGACGCTTCAGAGTTTGCTATAGCTGCTACATTATCTCAAAAAGGACGCCCCGTAGCTTTCTTTTCACGTTCACTCAATAATTCTGAAAGACGACAACCATCAATTGAAAAAGAAGCCAGCGCCATAGTAGAAGCGCTACGCAAATGGCGCCATTATTTGATCGCAAGGCACTTTTTACTTGTTACAGACCAACAATCCGTATCTTTCATGTTCAATCAGAATCACGCAAGTAAAATAAAAAATGAAAAAATAGAGCGTTGGCGCCTAGAATTATCATGCTATCGTTATGACATCATATATAGACCCGGAAAACAAAATATCGCCGCTGATGCACTTTCACGGGTATGTGCACATATGAATATTGCTTCGAGTAAATTAACAGAACTACACAATTTCTTATGTCATCCAGGTATCACGAGGATGGTACACTGGGTTCGTACAAAGAATTTGCCTTACTCTGTCGAAGAAATAAAAAGGATGACAGCAGCTTGCCCTGTTTGTGCTGAAATTAAACCTAGATTTGTCAAGAATGAGGGAAAACTCATTAAAGCCACAGCGCCCTTTGAAAGACTCAACATGGATTTTAAAGGTCCACTACCATCTAACACACGGAACCGTTACATTCTCACAATAATAGACGAGTATAGCCGTTTTCCCTTTGCCTTTGCCTGCAGAGATATGACAGCAGGAACGGTAATAAAATGTCTAAAAGAAATATTTTTTATCTTCGGCACGCCAGCATATATTCACTCCGACAGAGGCACTTCATTTTTATCAGACGAATTGAGAATTTTCCTTACTAATTTGGGAATCGCCTGCAGCCGAACTACTCCTTATAATCCAAGAGGGAACGGACTAGTTGAGCGTCTTAATGGAACACTCTGGAGAACAATTCAGTTGTTTTTGCGCTCAAAAAATCTGGATATAGTTAATTGGGAGGATGCGATACCAGTAGCACTCCATTCCATCAGATCTCTACTATCTACTGGGACGAATACGACACCACATGAAAGAATGTTTAATCATCCTAGACGTTCACTGAACGGTGAATCTATGCCAACATGGTTACTTTCACAGGGTCCGGTTCTTATGAAGAAGCATGTGAGAAATTCTAAATATGATCCAGCTGTCGAAGAAGTAGAGCTCCTGCAAAGTAATCCGGATTACTCTTTCGTGAGGTTATCAGATGGCCGCGAAACATCTGTCTCAAACAGGTCTTTAGCTCCACTTCCAGTGGTCGATGAACCTTCGTCAGAAGAAGATTATATGACTCCTGATACTGAAGAGGAAGCTATTGACAATGAAGGCCCGACTCAAGAAGGAACTGGGTTACGCCGGTCAACCCGAGAGCGCAGGCCGCCGGTGTATCTTCAAGATTATGATACCGGCTCGTTTTAAAAGGCCCAGGGTGAATGATGTGAACTCTTCGCTCTAGCCTCGGCAATGGAAGAATAATATTTGACACGTAGTCAATCATGTCTTTCATTTGCTTATGTCTGCTATTTTTCCTATGCATGTTTTCTTGTTTTCATGTTTTTTTTTTTTTGTTTTCTGTATCACTTACCTATTCTAATAAATACAAATGTACGTAAAAAGAAACTATTTCAACCTGAGGAATTTTCCACAGGGAGTTATAAGTGATTTTCATGTTTAGGTAAAAATGCCTAACTTCTCGTCACAAACTTTGTTGGATTATTTTACATCTCTAATCTGTATTACGTAACTACGTCACATGCCAAATTTCATAGTCAGAGGAATTTTCCGGAATCCTCCCTCCATACAAAGATTTCCTCGTTAATCGGACTATTGGTAAAGTTCAAAGATTTTGGAAACTACGCCAGGGAAGCGCAGCGTTTTTCTTACGTCAATGGTAAAGTTCACTATCGCTTTACGAGGGGAGCAAAAAGAAAGACAGATTAAAGACATCAGACATGGCTGTATGGGCTTTGTACTCTTTGCCTTTCCGAAAGGAAGACTGAAACCAAAAAAAAAAATGTCTGTGGTATGCGTGCGTAATGGCTGATTGATTGTGGTTGTTTGTAAGGAATAAAATTGTGAATAAAGTCAAGTAACTAGAGGTTAAAAGAGTGTTGAAGGACTTGTAAGTATCACTGTTCAACCATTCTTAATATAAAAATTTGTAATACTTTTAGCTCTAGGCTGCTATGATGAAGGTTGAAGGGCGATTGTGATGAAGGTGGCTCATGTCGTTACCCCATTTTTGTCTTTCAGAACGTTTTAGTTTAGAAAATGTCGGACACAAGTGATTTAGACCGCCAGATAGAGCAACTGAAGCGATGCGAGATCATAATGGAGGCCGAGGTGAAGGCCTTGTGCGCGAAGGCACGCGAGATACTTGTCGAGGAGAGCAACGTTCAGCGAGTTGACTCACCTGTGACGGTAACCTTCTCTATTCATCTTAATTCCTTCACAATTATTTCTGTCTTCAGATCCATCCAATGTTTGATTTTTTCTGAAAGTGCCTGTGACTATAACTAGTGTTGTAAAAAGCTGGAGTCTGTGAGTCTACATTTTAGGACTCCACTCTAACCAACAAGACTCGACTCATAAAGCCAGGGACTCTGCGGTTCGATGTACTACGAGTCGTAACAAGTTTCCGAGTAGACTCCTTGAGCTTGAGTCTGTTTGAAATGCATATAGAGGCTGCAAATTTCACCTAGTTGGTAGATTGTCTCGTGTACTACACAGAAGATGCGGGTTAAAATCCTGTGGTTGTGAAATTTTTTAGACTTAAAAAGTACTTGGTCGACTGAGCTTTGCTCTATAATAACTGCCTCAACATTAAAATATCATGGGAAGAACAAGCTATGCTAGCCGCCAAAAAATGATTAAAAACACAGGGAAGACGAATTTTACCAGAGATGACAGACCTAGCTAAAAAAACCACCACCGAATATCCCCATAGGGTAAATTTCAACGAAATCTTTAAGAGTTGTTTTCGAGAGAGATCACAAATATATTTATATACAAATATTCATTCATTCATTGTATTGTATACTTAAAACTAGTTTACAATCCACCTCTATGAGGCACACATGGTATTTATAACATTATTAAATTAAAATTAAATTATTATCATAAATTAAATTATTAAATTGAAATTTTTAAAATTAAATTGAAATTAAATTATTATAAACTTACAATTAATCATTAATCAATTTCATTATTAAATTTGTCACATAAGTATTCATTGATATTATAGTACGCTTTTTTAATTAATAAATCTTTTAATGTAGTTTTAAATATTGCTCGTTTCATATGGCAAACAGCAGAGGCACCTAACCAAATATGGTATATGATTTATTGGATTCTTTCTACAATTTTATTCTAAATCAAGGTGCATGTTCAAACAATATGGTGCTGTTGTGTTGACACAGATTTTATTTGGCTTAACAATTTTTCTTAAACTTCGCAAAAATCCTGCAATGAATTTTGAGAGCTGATGAAAGTGAAAGTAGGATTTTTCGTCAATAATTCACTATAGAATTTTTGTGAAGAAAAATTACAACTCTGCTCTTTACTTCATTGCAGAGGCTTTTTTTGTAATGCCAAAATTTAAGTAACTTAAAAATGTTGTCATTATATTTCAGGTTTGCGGAGACATACATGGTCAGTTCTATGATTTGAAAGAGTTATTCAAAGTAGGTGGTGATGTTCCAGAGACAAACTATCTCTTTATGGGGGACTTTGTAGACAGAGGCTTCTATTCTGTAGAAACATTCCTACTTTTACTTGCATTGAAGGTGAGTTTTTATGTTTTTTATCAGTATCAATGGGCTTGCTACGAATGGTCTCAATTGTGCCCAGAGGACACAGATCAGGTTCACTATTTAACCAATTTTCTCAGAAGCCTCTTGTAATTTGGATGGTTCTTTTGCACCAAATTGTTCAAACTCTAAGTTATGTTACAAGTTTAAAGAACCATAATGAAAATTAATAGATTTATCTTATATTTTGTGTTCTTTTTTATTAAGGGGCTACCTCCCGTCCACTAACGCCCCCATCAGTTACAAAAATACTACTCGCTAAATACAAAACTTATCGAAAATCCCGAAGATCAGATTGAACTAAAGGTACTCTAGTTTATTTAGAACTTATCAATTCGGAAAAATGTAGATCACTGTAGTTACAGATACAAAAACTGCTAAAAGTGGCTGTTATTCGCACTTTTTGTATCTGTAACTACAGTGAACTATATTTTCCAGAATTGATAAGTTCTACATAAACTAGAGTACCTTTACTTCAATCTGATCTTCGGGATTTTCGATAAGTTTTGTATTAAGCGAGTAGTATTTTTTTAACTGATGGGGGCGCTAGTGGATGGGAGGTAGCCTTACATAAGGTCAACAAGTTATATGTTTGTAACAACAATACACAAATGCATCGACTATTATTTTAGCTCATCAGAAATATCGTCATTTTTAACACCTTTTACAAGAATTTGAGTATATTTATTTGTCATATTGTTTACGTTCCTTCGTGAACTGGATTATACACATTATATTCTTGTTTTTGTTTGTTGTCTACAGGTGCGCTACCCAGACCGCATCACACTAATCCGAGGCAACCATGAGTCTCGTCAAATCACTCAGGTTTATGGCTTCTATGATGAATGTCTTAGGAAATACGGATCCATCACTGTTTGGAGGTGGGTGCATTTTTTTAAATTTATTTGTAAAAGTACATCCATACTTCCATACTAATATTATAAATGCGAAAGTAACTCTGTCTGTCTGTCTGTTTGTTTGTTTGTTTGTTTGTTGCTCTTTCACGCCTAAACGGCTGAACGGATTTTGATGAAATTTGGTATGGTGATAGATGGTAACTTGGAGACGGACATAGGCTACTTTTTACCCCGGGAAAATATCTCATTCCCGTGGGAATCTACACATACAATAATACTCTAGCGGGGTTGTATCTGCTACAGCACACCGAAACTACTTAACCGATTTTGATGGGACTTTTTTTATTCAACTAAGTATCGCTGATTACGAAAACTACTACAATTTTGAAATCCAACGTGGTAGACGTAAACTACCATTATCCCCTGGGGATAAGGTTGAGGTGCGATAGGGTTGAAATGTCTAAAAATCAATATGGGTGTCGTTTGTAAGGTTTATCGAGCCGCTGATTACAAAAACTACAACAATTTTGAAATCCAACATGGTGGACGTGAAATGCTATCATCCCTTGGGGATGAGGTTGGGGTGCGATAGAGTTGATATGTCTAAAAATCAATATGGGTGTCGTTCGTATGGTTTATCGGGTCGCTGATTACGAAAACTACAATGATTTTGAAATCCAACGTGGTGGACGTGAAATACCACCACCCCTGGGATGGGGTTGGGATTCGATAGGTTTGAAATGTCTAAAAATCAATATGAGTGTCAGTTGTATGTTTATATAAGGATAGGGATAGCGGTTAAGATGGCGTTAGGGGTAGAAGCAGGGATAGGGGTAGGGTCAGGGATAGGGAGAGGGAGAGGGGGAGGGATAGGGAGAGAGTGTAAGGGAGGGGAAAATGAGGGGAGAGAAAGGGGGAGGGAAGGGTAGAGGGCGTGGGAGGGGGTAGAGGGAGGGAGAGGGGGAAGGGGAGGATGAGTGAGGGGAAGGGGGAAAGGGAGGGGAATGGGAGGAGGGCGAGGGGGGAAAGGGAGGGTGATGGGGAGAGGGGAAGGGGGGAAATGGAGGGGGAAGGAAGGGTGAGGGGGGGAAGAGGGAGGGGCGAGGGAGAGGAAGAGAGAGTGGGAGAGGGTGAGGGAGGGGGAGTGGGAATGTAGGGGGGGGGATACAAAAGCATAGATAGGGAGGAATAGGGACCTTTTTTACTTTTATGAATACCTCCTCGCTACCCATTCACTTCACTCCCTTTATTGCCTTCTTTTTTAAGTTCGCCTGTAACGGTTGACAATGAAAATTCCGCACTACCTACCAGTTAAATAAAATCAAAAGATAATTAAGTTTGTAGTAAGATGCATTTATTCAACTTGGATAAGTACAAATGCATCTTTTACGTAGGGATCAAGAAGGATAAGCGCTCCGTAAAATATGTTTCAATTAAGTTCGAGTTCTGTTTTTTTATAAAATCTACGCGGACGAAGTCGCGGGTAACAGCTAGTGTAAGCATAAGCAGCACCTGTTGTGTCTGTTCTCTAAATGTTTGTTTTGTTTGTATTTTTATGTGTACAATGGGGGCGATTCTAGCGAGGCCGCTAAATTTAAGGCTATAATTTGACAGGTCTAAAAATGTTGCCATCTTTGTTATCATCTATAGGCTGAAAAAAGATAGCATCACTTTAAGACCTGTCAAATTTTAATTATAACTTTAGCGGCCACGCTAGAATCGCCCCCAATTTGACAGGTTTAAAATGTTGCCATCTTTGTTACCATCTATAGGCTAAAAAACCGGCCAAGTGCGAGTCGGACTCGCGCACCGAGGGTTCCGTACCTATTTAACATATGATATACTAAAATATTTTGCTCTTTGACTTTAAAAACTCCGCGACCATCCAACTTGACCCCTCTTTTATAGAAAAGTTCTTGAAACGGGAGCTCACCTTAATCGGTTACGATTTATGACGTATTAAAATAAAACTACTTACTCGATCTCGTTCAAACCAATTTTCGGTGGAAGTTTGCATGGTAATGTACATCATATATTTTTTTAGTTTTATCATTCTCTTATTTTAGAAGTTACGGAGGAGGGACACACATTTTACCACTTTGGAAGTGTCTCTCGCGCAAACTATTCAGTTAAGAAAAAAATTATATTAGAAACCTCAATATCATTTTTGAAGACCTATCCATAGATACCCCACACGTATGGGTAGGATGAAAAAAAAAATTGAGTTTCAGTTCTATGTATGGGGAACCCTAAAATTTATTGTTTTTTTTCTATTTTTGAGTGAAAATCTTAATGCGGTTCACAGAATACATCAACTTACCATGTTTCAACAGTATAGTTCTTATAGTTTCGGAAAAAAGTGGCTGTAACTGTAACTGTAACTTCTAAAATAAGAGAATGATAAAAAAAAATATATGATGTACATTACCATGCAAACTTCCGAAAAAACGAAAATTGGTTTTTTTAATATGTCATAAATCGTAAACCGCAATTTACCTTTCATTCCATCAACTCAAATATAAATTTTAGTTACTTTCATCACATATAATAAAGTTTTTTAGCAATAAAAATACCATAACTTTTACTTATATATGTACAAGTTTGTACGGAACCCTCAGTGCGCGAGTCCGACTCGCACTTGGCCGGTTTTTTATTTCATAATTATTCGAAATATAGTTTTACTAAACCGTTCATTACTGTTCATTACAATTGAAATACTAAGACTTAAATAAAAAAGTAAAAAAAAATATTAGTTTAGGTAATTTAATTTTTGGTCCAAATAATTGTATGTCATGAAAATGTAATTAATTTTTATACATCAAAAATTTGTTATCTAATCTATTAACGGATTCTTGATGCATAAAAATTAATTACATTAGAAACACTTAACATTAATTACATTAGAAACACTTTTCTAACAATACATTAAAGCCAATTAAAGGACACACACAATGGTCCACCTAGAACTAAGAACTTAGATCTCATACTTAAACATTTGTCAATTATAAGTTAACTAGCTGTTACCCGCGACTTCGTTCGCGTTGATTTTATCAAAAAACAGAACTCAAACTTAACTGAAACATATTTTGCGAAACGCTTCTTCTTGATCCCTACGTAAAAGATGCATTTGTACTTATCCAAGTTGAATGCTATCTTACTACAAATTTAATTATCATACATACATACATAAATACATACATAACATCACGTCTCTTTCCCGTCGGGGTAGGCAGAGACCACAGTCCTCCACCTGCTACGATCTTGACATACTTCCCTTGCTTTTGTCAATTATAAGTTAACTAGCTGTTACCCGCGACTTCGTTCGCGTTGATTTTATCAAAAAACAGAACTCGAACTTAACTGAAACATATTTTGCGAAACGCTTTTTCTTGATCCCTACGTAAAAGATGCATTTGTACTTATCCAAGTTGAATGCTATCTTACTACAAATTTAATTATCATACATACATCACGCCTCTTTCCCGTCGGGGTAGGCAGAGACCACAGTCCTCCACCTGCTACGATCTTGACATACTTCCCTTGCTTCCTGTACTTTGATCAATCCTGTCATACATGCTCGTCGGTTTAGGGTACTTTTAACCTTGCCTTTATTCAGAACGTCCTGAATTTGGTCCTGGTACGTTCGCCTAGGCCTTCCCCTTCCAACGTTTCCATTCACTCTCGCCTGGTAGATCTCTTTCGTCAATCTTCGTTCATTCATCCTCTCTACATGACCAAACCATCTCAGCATCCCTTTCTCGATTTTGGTCACTACGTCTTCTTTTACGCCACACCGTTCTCTAATCACACTATTTCTAATCCTGTCACTAAATTTAACACCAATCATACTCCTTAGCGCTCTCATTTCCACTGCATTAATTCTACTTTCATGCTTCTTCTGCCATACCCAGCTTTCACTGCCATACATCAGTATTGGTACCAAAACACCCCTATGAACAGCCAAACGAGCCTTGTGAGACACCTTCTGACTCCTCATAAAGGCGTGCAGGGCACCATTCACCATGTTTCCAGCATTCCCTCTTCTTTCAATATCACTTTCACACTTTCCATCTCTCGTAAACTTTGAGCCCAGATACACAAACTCCTTCACTTGTTCGACTTGTTCACCACCTATTAATATAGTACACTCTGTCATACATTCTTCTCTTTCAAGTACCATTACTTTCGTCTTGCTTACATTTACTTTCATTCCGTTCCTGTCCAAAGCCACATTCATCATTGTTACCATCTCCTGCAACTCGTCAGCAGATGACGCAAGTACAACTTGGTCATCAGCGTAGAGAAGACATTTGAAGAGTAACTCATTCATTCTCAGTCCACACATACTCTCTTTCAGATCAATCAAACAATTATCCATGAACAGGTTAAACAGCCAAGGTGACGCTACACATCCCTGCCTAACACCTTTTTCGATGCTAAACCATTCAGTGTGCGCCCCGTTCATTCTGACACAAGCACTGGAATCCTCATAGAGAGATTTCAGTGCTTGAATCAGATGCCCGTTCACCCCATACAAAGACAATGCTGAGCACAATTCATACCTCACCACTCGGTCATAGGCCTTTTCCAAATCCACGAACGCGCAGTAGACTTTTTGGTTTTTAGCCAAAAACTGTTCAGCTATGCACCGCAAGGTAAAGACCTGATCTGTACATCCCATTCCCTTTCTAAATCCCGCTTGTACATCCCATATTTTTTCGTCAGTATCTTTCATCACTCTTTCAATCAAAACCTTTGCATACAGTTTGCCGACGACACTAAGAAGGCTTATCCCGCGGTAATTTTTGCAGTCCTGTTGTGACCTTTTATATATATATTCTTTATTGCACATTTAACATACAGAAAGTAAACAAACAAAAGGACATTTACAAAGGCGGGCTTATCTCTACAAGAGATTTCTTCCAGCCAACCCATGGTTGTGAGAGAGAATATTCATAGCGGGATACAATCGTTCCTTTTTCCCTTGTACAGCGGCGTAATCACAGCCTTGCACCAGTCACCTGGTACTTGGCTGTTCGTCCAACACAGGTTGAAAAGGCGGTACAACTGACTAGCCACAATGCCTCGCCCAGCCTTCAACATCTCGACCGACACTCTATCATACCCAGCTGCTTTACCTGATTTCATACTATTCATTGCTTTCATAATCTCATCCATACTTATTTCACTTACATAATTATCATCTTTATTCTCATCTTCATTCTCATTCATTTCCACAGAAGAACTCGGTACGCTGGCCTCTGCTTTTTCTCTCTCAAACAGACTTTCAAAATATTCCTTCCACCTCCTCAGCACACATTCTTCACCTTTTATAATACTTCCATCCTGGCTTCTGATTTTACTCAGCTCCGACGTTCTAAACTTTCCTCAGGCTGTCCGTATGGATTTCCAGAAAAACTTTTGGTTGGACTGGAAATCTTCAGTAAGCCTTCTGTCAAACTCATCCTTACACTCCTTTTTCTTTCTCTCAACAACTTCCTTAACAATACCTTTCGCTCTTTTATATACCTTTCTTGCTACACTAACGTCATCACTTGTTGCCTTCTGCATTCTTTGGTTAGCTTTTACGGCTAACCAATCTGACCATGCTTTCTTCTTCTCACAAACAGCTGCCTGTACACTTTTATCCATCCACATATTCTTCTTTTTCCACCCTTTCTCCTTTTTGACACCCCACAAACATCGAAAGCTATACCTACTACTCCATCTTTAAATTCATTCCACAAACATTCAATATCATTTACTTCATCCAGGTTCTCAAATCTTTCACTCAAGCCTTTCAAGTATTCTTTTCTGACATCCTCCTCTTGCAATCTCTCTACTTTAATACCTTCTAGAACGCTCGTCTGTTCTTGTGGTCTATGCCGCCACCGGTTAAATAGACCACCAATTCGGGTCACAACCAGGTGGTGGTCTGTGTCGATCGCGACTCCACGATATGCGCGAGCGTCCAGAACTCTTTTCCTCAATCTTTCATCCACAACTACAAAATCGATCATACTTCTCGCATCACCCTCCTCTCTTGTATACATATGGATCTTTTTGTGGTCAAACATAGTGTTTGCCACAAAAAGACTCCATTCCAAACATATCTCAAGCAAACTTATTCCATTATCATTCACACGTTCATCACCAAACTTACCAACAACTCTTTCATAGCCGTCACGCTTTCTTCCTACCCATCCATTAAAATCACCTAGCATGATAACTCGTTCATTCTGATCACATTTCTCTAACGTATCTCTCATATTTTCCCAAAACTCATCTGTTTCTTTCTGGGCTTTCAGGGACTTTCGCGAACCAATATTCGTTGGTGCATATGCACCTAGAACAAAAATTCGCGTCAGTCCGACTTTCAGCCTGACCCAGATGAGTCTTGGACTCACACACTCGACTTCTTTCACGCACTCTACCACTCTTCCGGAAAGTATGACACCGACTCCCTGACAGCCTCTGCTGGTACTGGGAACACCAGACCAGTACGCTGTGTAAGGGTGTTTAATTATCTTTTGAATTTATTCATCTGGTGGGTAGTGAGGAATTTTTAATGTCAATCGTTGCAGGCGAACCTTAAACAGAAGGCAATAAAGGGAGTGAATGGGTAGCGAGTATCCCTTTTTATTACCCGACTGCCCCAAGACAGGAGGGTTATGTTTTTCGAGTGTATGTATGTATGTATGTCGATTTCTTTGTCGCGCTCTGCAGCCTAAACGGCTTGGTAGATTTCAACATGTGAGGTGTCGTTAGGTTCGTATTCATTATAGGAGTGTCATAGGGTATAAAAAAAAATAAAAAAGTACTAAATAAAAAAACTATTTCAAAAAATAAAATACCCGACTGAAAAGAGAATCTTAATCGGTTCCGATTGAGATGAAATTTTGCATACGTATGTGAATCGGATGACAATGCAATGTTATTGTAACTTGGAGCTGATCTGATGATGGAGCCGGAAGATATCCATACAAAGGTGGAGATATTACCGCGTTTTAGAATCCTACAGTGCCATCTGTAGGTGGGTAGCGTCGCTTGCTCACCTGGTAATATTTTAATGATAAAACAACTCTGGGAGGTTTCTTTACGAAATAGTTGGGCTTAGCTAGGCCTTTTGGAAATAAAATCACTTAGTTTTAGCATACAAATCAATGACTAAATTTCCCGTGCAAGATGCCGCATTCATTAGTTTTGTAATATACTGTAGTTTTTCTACTCCATAACAGAGGCGCTGTTTTTATTACCGCATTTTAGAAACCTACAGCGCCATCTGTTGGTGGGTAGCGTCGCTTGCTCATCTGGTAATATTTTATTGATAAAACAACTCTGGGAAGTTTCTTTATAAAATATTTGGGTTTAGCTAGGCCTTTTGGAAATAATTTTCTAAGTTTTAATATATAAAGCAATGACTAAATTTCCCTTGCAAGATGCAGCATTAATTACTTTTGTGTTATACTGTAGCTTTTCTACTCCATACCAGAGGAGCTGTTTTTTATGTCGACTACCCAAGGAAGTTTTAGCCCACGCTTCGCCAAAGCGAACCACCAGCGACTAAAACCTCCTTGTGACTACCAAATTCAACCATACCTTACGTACGGTCAACCGCACGTGAATGGAAAGATTTGCAAATCTATTACTATGTCACAAAGTTCGAAGTGTTTATACTGACGTGCTGTTGGGTGTATGTAGCAAAATACAGTCAGCAGAGAGGGACTATATATCGCTTCTTAGTTTAATAAAGAACTTCCACGAAGATATGAATGGCGCTGTCGTTCCTGGTGGCATTACATCTGAGCCGTTCAAAATGCGCAGAGGTGTCCGCCAAGCTTGCGTGTTAGCACCCACCCTGTTTGGTATATTTTTCTCATTGCTATTAAGAGAAGCATTCGGCAATCTACATACAAGGGTTGATGGGGAGTTGTACAACATAATTTCACTTCTTAAGTCCAAGCACCATCGCGAGGACGTTTTTATCGACAGCCTTCTATTTGCTGATGATGCAGCCTTTGTGGCCAACACTGCAGATGATTTACAAATCATCGTCGATAAGTTTTCACGGGCATGTTCCTTGTTCGGCTGAATACAAGAGTATGGCAAAACAAACATCTTACGACGAACACCAAGATGATCGTTTACCAAGCATGCATTTCAAGCATACTGTTGTATGGAGCAGCAAGGACGACGTACGCAAAACAAGAGCGACAACTTAATGCCTTGCATATGCTCTGCCTCCGAAACATCCTAGGCATCTCCTGGAAGGACAAGGTAACCAAAAAATCGGTCTTACAACGAGCACAGCTGCCCAGTTTCTTCGCATTGCTGAAGCAGAGACGATTACGATTTTTGGGGCACGTGCACCGCATGGAACCAACCCGTCTACCCCAGCGTGTATTGCTTGGTGCTATAGCGCACGCAAAATGAAGTGTTGGTAGGCCAATGCTGCGCTTTAAAGATTGCGCCAAGCGAGACATGATCACTTTTGGTATTGAACACCTAGACTGGGAGCAGACAGCTGAGGACAGAACCAAATGGCGTAAATCATTACTGGATGGACGCAAGATACACGATGAAGCCTGGTGTTGTGCCCGTTGTGAAAAATAACGACATAACATCAGTTATTGATAACACAAGCTTCACCAGCAGCGTGTGGCAGGACCTGCCGCTCCCGAGTAGGCTTATTCAGCCATGAAAGACGGTGAAATCGACAGAATATTGCTTAAATCGTCTGACATAGACGGCTAAGGCCTATGATGATGATGTATGTATGTATGTATGTCTAAACGGCTTGATAGATTTCAACATGTGAGGTGTCGTTAGATTTGTATTTATTGTAGGAGTGTGATAGGGTATAATATTTTAGTACGGCACCTTTGAAGAGAAAAAAGGGTGAAATAATTTTTTTTTAAATCATTACTTTTACAACATGGGTATCAAACAATAGCTGGTACAAACCTGATTTTAAGGTTTAAGCAAATGTAACAACATAACTTGACGTAGCAAATCTAAAAACTAAAAAGTTTAAAATAAAAAATTATTAAATAACAAAAAACCCAACTGCTTAGCACAAGAGAGGAAAACAAGCTTAAATCTATTGGATTTGGTAACTTGAATTGTATAAGATACTGCAGGCGGGGACGAACAAAATTAAGTCGTAAACATCCACAAAACGTTTTTTCGTCCCCGCCTGCAGTATCTTATACAATTCAAGTTACCAAATCCAATAGATTTAAGCTTGTTTTCCTCTCTTGTGCTAAGCAGTTGGGTTTTTTGTTATTTAATAATTTTTTATCCCTATCTATCCCCATTCATTCCCGTCTATCCTTTTCTCTACCTATGTATCCTTTTTTATCCCTATCTATTCCTATCCTGCCCTATCTATCTGTATCTATCTATACCTTTCTATTCATGTATATCCCTATTTATCCCATGTATCCGTATCTCTACCCCTATCCCTACTCCTATCCCCACCCCTGTCCCCAGCGCTGTTCCCACCGCTGTCCCCACCGCTGTTCCCACCGCTGTCTCCACCGTTGTATCCACCGCTGTCCCCACCCCCATCCCTACCCCTATCCTTATCTCTACCCCTAACCCTATCCCTACCCTTATCCCTACCTCTATCTCTACCCCTTCCCCTACCCTTATATAAAAATAGAAACGACATTCATATTGATATTTAGATATTAAAGTTGATACGAGGGTCATTCAATAAATACTTAGCCTACAAAAAGTAAACGAAAATTTTGGAAAGTGGCAATTTATTTTTCAACATAGTCTCCTTTTAGTTCGATACACTTAGCCCAGCGATGCTCCAACTTTTTTAACCCGTCCAAAAAATAGTTTTTGTCAAACTGCAAAATAGGCTTCCGTGGCGGCGATGACCTCCTCATTTGATCCATATCTATTCCCGGCGAGTGATTTTTTCAGATTAGGTAACAGAAAGAAGTCACAAGGGGCCAAATCTGGAGAATACGGTGGATGGGGCAGCAATTCATAGCGTAATTCAACTAATTTGGCCATGGCAACGGCAGACGTGTGAACTGGTGCGTTGTCGTGGTGAAACAGCACTTTTTCTTCGCCAGATGGGGTAGCTTTTTCTTTAATTCGGCGTCGAATCGGCCCAATAAATCGGCATAGTAAAGCCCTGTAATTGTTTTACCCTTCTCGAGGTAATCGATGTAGATCACACCTTGTGAATCCCAGAAAACGGTGGTCATAACTTTTCCGGCCGATTTTACAGTTTTCGCCTTCTTTGGAGCACGTTCCCCGGTCTGAATCCATTGTTTTAATTGCTCCTTGGTCTCTGGTGTGTACCGGTGGATCCAGGTGTCATCGACGTTCACAAAACGACGCAAAAACTCCGCTGGATTCCGCTTAAACAGCGCCAAACACGTCTCCGATGTGGTCTCACGGTTGCGCTTGTTTTCCGGTGTGAGTAAACGCGGCACCCATCGCGCCGACAGCTTTCTCATGCCGAGTTTCTCGTAAAGAATATGATGCACTGTTCCTTCTGAAATGCCTACAGTCTCAGCTAGCTCCCGAACCTTCAATCGGCGATCTGCCAATACGAGATCATGGATTTTTTAAATGTTTTCCTCCGTAGCAGCTGTTTTCGGTGCACCTGAACGTGGTTCATCAAAAACCGACGTACGGCCACGTGCAAACTCGTTGAACCAATTCTTGACGGTGGCCATCGATGGAGAAGAGTCACCGTACACAGCATCCAAGCGGTCTTTGATTTCGATTGCGTTTTCCCTTCCAAAAATAGGAATCGAATCACCGAACGATATTGCTTTTCCATTTTCTTTTTCCATTTTTGTAAAACCGATCGACACGTTCGCTTCCATAAGTTATCAAATTAAAACGAATGAAGGGATTGGAATGAAAATTTGATAAAAGAATAAAAAAGAATGTGCTACACTGTGGTAAAACTCTTTTGAAACTACAGCGCCCTCTGGCGTTGAGGCTAGGTACTTATTGAATGCACCTCGTAGTTAAAAACGCAATAAAGCACCATACAAACTTTCATACCCTATTTTACCCCCTTCCAGTTTCGATTTTGCAATCAAAAAAAGCCTATGTCCTTTTTATTGTTTAGACTATCTCCATACAGAATTTTATCAAAATCGGTTCAGCGGTGTAGCCGTGACAGCGTAACATAAATTATTTGATTTCCCATACAAACTTTCATCCCCTTTTTCACCCCCTCCCAGTCTCATTTTTGAAATAAAAAGTAGCCTATGTCCTTTCTCATGGTTTAGACTATCTACATACCATTTTTCATCAAAATCGGTTCAGCGGTTTAGCCGTGAAAGCGTAACAGACAGACAGAGTTACTTTCGCATTTATAATATTAGTTTGGAAGTTTGGATTAGTTTGGATAACAGCAATTTCAATAAAAATAAAAATATTACAAAGAAAAACACATACTAATGCAGAAGTGTAGAGGTGAGAGTAAGGCGCGTGTGCCTCAGTTCGTTGTATCTGATGTTTAAATTGTTTTACCGAGGTAGCCACGTAGCGAGCCGTGTGTGGTGAGACTGCCTCGCCTGAGGCTGCCTCTAATCCGTACACACCATAGTGAGTGGGAATGGTGTATACAAATGATAGTATAGGTTTAATAGCAAAAGATTAGGCAATATGCGTGAAACTATTCATCATTATAACATCCCATGAAACCTCCACTAAATGACAGCTCCTTCCAGAATTCTGGCTTTGATAGAACTATGTGGAGGGGAAGTACTGTAGTTTTGGTAGCGCTACGGCTAGCACTGTGGACTGCGGTTGTTACTTGTCAATATATTTTTTTTACCGTTAGCGCTAGAGTTACAATAATCCATATTAGACTCTGAGGGCACTGCAAGTTATCCGACGTCATCGAGTACAAGAAATATGTAATTTTGTAGCAAAAGTAGTGGCCTTTTAGATTACCTGAAAGAGACAAAACGAGGATGTCACAAATTTAAAGTAAAACCAACACTTTTACTACAAACAGGTTTAATTTGTATACTCTTTGGCATAATCACTTTTCGCTTGCTCATTTCTTTGCGCATTAGCAGACCTAGATTTTGTGGATCTAATAGGCCACTACTCTCGCTACAAAGTTGCAAATTTCTTGTACTCGATGACATAGAATAACTTGCAGTGCCCTTAGAGTATATTTGCACGAAGTGTAAAAGTTCACAAAAGCATTAATAAACTGAATTTATTTCCACAGATATTGCACAGAAATCTTCGACTACCTATCACTATCAGCTATCATAGACGGGCGTATATTTTGCGTGCACGGTGGACTGAGCCCTTCTATACAAACCCTGGACCAGATACGTACCATCGACCGGAAGCAGGAGGTGCCACATGATGGGCCCATGTGCGACCTCCTCTGGAGTGACCCTGAAGGTACTTACTCATTTTTCTAAACAAATATCCTATTTGTAGTGGTCAAATAAGGTAGAGAGCGCCATGGTGAATTAAGAAAACTTTAAGTAAAAAACAACAACATTAATTGCATATTTCAAAATTTTTACGCTGCGCGGATAATTTGAAGTCGAAAAATACATAAAATATATATATATATATATATCAATGCTAATAATTAGGTAGGAAGGCATCAAGGAAGATTTTTTACTACAGTGTTTACCTATTTTTATGAATTTCAACCATTTGCAGATTGCTTGAAGTTAAACCTAGTTCAAAATTGTTGACACTTTCTTTGTGTCAGCAATAGTTTTAAAAGAACTTTTACTTTAAGGATGCTAGTTGCAACTGGCGGCAAGAACCTGAACATTAGTTGATTTTTTAATGTTTTAATATTTATGAGTTAAATCAATACATCACATTGATAAAGCCTTTATTATATATGCCTCCGGAAAATGATACGGAATCCTAAGTTGCATGATAAATTTCCTAGCAAGTTAATTAACTTTAAAAATAATAAACTGTACCGAATTCGCTTCTGGCACTCGCCGGCTGCTGCCGCAGCACGCTCGCTCGGCTCGTGCGTTTCGGTCGAAAGAGAACCCGAATGGGATCGGTTAGGTTGTGCTTGCCTTACCTAACGGACTACGAATTTCCTACCAGTTTATTATTTTTCGCATGTTGATCAACTTACTAGGAAATCGATCAACTTACGATTCTTATTATTTTCCGGTGGCATGTACATACAGTTACTTCCACAAACCGTACTAAAATCTTTTTACCTTGCACACAACAAAGATAATATTAATTAAAGTTAATCAAATATCGTTATTAGCTTCCACAACGCAAGAACGCACTGTTTTTTTACTTCTATGAACACTATTGAAAATCATAAACTGATTGATTTGAAGTTATTACTGACAAACATTGCTGAAAAGGGCTCTTGTCTCACTTCCACAGGGAAGAGGAGAAGAAATGCATTGGAGTCAAACAGAGTGATTAATAGACCACACCAAAGTACTGACAATGATGGAGACCAAACTAAACATTCATCTGATGAATCAAAAGAAGTCAGCTGTCTCAAGACGAAAAAGAGAGTTAAGAGAAATTGGCGTCTTGATACAACATTCTCTAACTTCAAAGTGGCTTTAGACGCTGTAAAAACAGAAAATAGCTGGTCTTTAAGTAAGCAGCACGAAACAAAGCGTGGTGTGTTGTACTATTTTCGATGTAATAGAGCTAAAAGGCGAGGCCCTCAGTGTGCAGCAAATATATACCTGTTAACTCCGCGCAACTCCAAATCTGTATCTCTGTATCGCACTGTTGATGACCACACACACGACGTTAAGGCCAATCAACGACCACCTAGGTTCCACTGGGCAACCAAAAATGAAAATCTGCAAAACGAAATTTTAAGAATGTACCAGGAATTACATATGAAACCACGGCTTATTGTAAAAAGACTTGAGCAGATGGAAGGAATTATTGTACCAACCAGAAAGCAAATAAACGGTTTCCTTATGTGGCATAAAACCCGCTTAAAAAAGGGCAAAATGAAAGGACCCAAGCGACCGGTAGGCCGACCACGGCAAACAATTCCAGGATCATCACATAAGAAATGCGCAGCCCCACGCGTATCTGTTAAAAATCATAACAGGCGTAATACGATCCGCAATACACAAGATTGGGTCTTCATCAAGAAGTTTCGTAATGCTGCAGAGGCTTTAGAAGCTGTCAGTGCAGAAAACACCTGGAGAGCAAGATACAGTCGCAAAAGCGATAGCAATATTAAACAAACCTTTAGATGTAACAAAGTGAAGTCACGAGGGCCTCAGTGTGCAGCACAGATTTATTTGCTCTACGAAGAATCAGGTTCCGTATTGCTGTTTAACAATAATTGTGACCACACCCACGATACTATTATCGAAGGGCCGCCACGAGGGATTGATCAAGAGGTCAAAGAAGAAATTGAAAACATGTTTGCAATGAATGTTAGACCTCGAGAAGCTTACGATCGACTACGCGATATGAGAGGATTAAGAATGCCTTCTATGCTACAGTTATACAATTACTATAATAAACTGAAAACGGAAAAGCGGGAAAGGAGTGGCTTAGCGCTTGCAGAAGCTAGTCAGACACGCGGAATATCCGAAGAAGTAAAAACTGAAGTGAGACGATTGGTAAAATTAAGTTATAAACCTAGAGAAATTCTGAATCATTTAAAAGACATGAGAGGCATATGTGTTCCTTCCAAAGCACAGTTGAAACATTTTATCTCGGTAATTCGCAGAGAACCTGATCGCAAGGAGCTGAAAACTAACAAATCTGGGGAACTGCGTGGTATTGATCCAAATTTAAAACCAAAAATTAAAGCTTTACATGAAGCAAGATTAAGTGTCGAAGATATTTTTAAACGCATACAAACCATGAAAGAAGTCCGAATACCCACTAAATGTCAACTTGCTTGCTACTTAAGACAGTTGGAGAAAAAACAAAGAGTGGTACGCAATGTAGAAGACAAATCTGATTCTGGATTAACAGTGTATAAAAAATCAAACAGTATATCTTGTGCTTCACAAAACTCGGACAGTGATAATCTCGATGTTGTTGAATATGAAGTACCTCTATATTATGCTGATAAAATAATAAATAAGGAGAAACAAATTGTTAAGGCTGACACAGTAGGAGTTGAATCTAGTGAGAAATCGGAAGTTGGTTACAAAATTGATTATTTGGAAGACGATTTTATAAGTAGCGGTGATGTTCCAGAATCAGACGACTCCATCAATTTAAGTGCTTTAAAAACAAAAATCTCGGGCGATTTTAGTGCAATGCGCAATAAAAACGAGAAAATAGGTCAAACTGAGGCTGCACAAAGCGCGAAGACAAAGGAAGCAGACCGAATAAATCTAAAGAAAGGTAGGGGAAAAAATAGGAACTTCGTCTTTAGTAAAAGATTCCCGAATGCAGCAGAAGCAGAGGCAGCAGTTTTAAAAGAAAAAATATGGAGTGCAAAATGCTCACACAAAACGGAAGAGGGCTTCAAACGTTACTACAGATGTAACAAGGTTAGGATTAGAGGGACTCAATGTGCGGCCGGTGTTTATTTATTGCTTGAAGATGACTGTGAAGCTGTTTCTCTGTATCGATGTGAATCTGAACACACGCACGACATGATTCAAGCCAAAGGAACACGCGGAATAAGCGAAGAAGCTAAAGAAGAAATAAACAAACTTTTTCTCCTAAATATGAAGCCACAAGCGATTCTGGACGTTTTAAGAGACATCAGGGGAATCCGCGTACCTACTCAAGCCCAGGTGATTGGCTATGTTAACACATTGAAAATAAAACAAAAAATACAAAATGGATTGACATTGCTTGGATCTAGTTATTGTCGTGGAATCGACGAAAATGTAAAAGTGGAAGTTAACAGATTAGTAGAGGCGAACGCATCGATCGCAGATATTTACAATCATTTAAAAGAGACAAAAGGAATAAGAGTACCTAAGAGAAAACAACTAAGTAATTACATACGACTTTATAAGCGACGAGTAGCCAAAGAATCAAGAAGAGGAAAGCTTCATGGTATTAAAATGGACGTGAAATTAGAAATTAAAAAAATGCTAGATGCTAATATGCACCCGCAGATCATTTTTGAATGTTTGAAGAACATGTCAGGTATTGTGGCGCCCACTAAATCTCAGTTTGAAAACTATATCAGGTATGTCAGAAGGCTGACTGGTGCTGGAAAAGTGTACCAAAATAAGAAAGATACGGAATCTAAACCACTGCGTGAATTGGCTTCAGCTAGTCAGTGCAATGTAGTAGACTTGAAAATTCCGGAGCCCTTAATTTCCAAAAAAAGACAACTTGTACAAAATGATGACTTTGAATCAGAAAATGAAGAGCATACGATTACCAAGAAGGTACGAAATGAAGAAAATACCGACAACCTTGACGAAGCTTACAAGGATTTAAAACGTGAAGACATTTTGAAACGCGAAGAAACAGTAAGAAATGGTGTTGATGAAAGAGAAATAAATAAAACCAACGAAATTTCCTTGTCTGATGAAAAAGAAATTCCTGAATATCTCAGGAAGAGATCTGATTGGGTATATGTCAAAAGATTTTCTAATGTGGAAAAAGCAGAAGCATACGTTGATTCAGAAAAGACGTGGCGTTCACGTTTTGTGCATACATCTGAGGTTGGCTTCAAAAAGTATTATCGTTGTAACAAAGTGAAAATAAGGGGCCCCCAATGTGCGGCACAGCTATATTTGCAGTACGATGATCTTTCCAATTATGTTTATATTTTTCAAAAAAAAGCGGAACATACACATGATTCAATTGGCTCTCGGTCTTCATGGGGTTTGTCTAAAGATATTAAAGAAGAAATAACAAGGCTGTACGACGGAAAATTGAAGGTCAGATTTATTGTCAGAGCTCTGAAAAAGAAAGGCATGCACGTGCCTACGCAAAAAGTACGATATTTTATAGAAAGGTTAAAAAAGGGGGGATTGATGGTGTCACGATCACGTAAAATCAATAGCAGAGTTAAATCCGAAAATCCAGCCGCGTCCCTATTTAATTCTGATAAAAATTCTGATAGCGAAATTAACACTTCCAGTAACTTAGACGTTAATTCTTATAATGCTGACGATCCTGCAAGTGAAGTTTCCCCGTTTTGTTCAGAAAATGAGGAAACAGTTGCTAAGGATAAAAAATGGATTTGCGTTAAAAGATTTTTAAACATCAAAGAAGCTCAAGCAGCTGTTCATTCCAAGAAAATATGGAGTCTTTTAAATCGTAAAATGACTTCTAAAGGCATAAAAGTATATTATCGTTGTAACAAAGTAAGGAAACAGGGACCTCAATGCGCTGCAAAAATTTATTTGCTTTATGAAAGAAACTCTAAGACAGTTTCATTGTACCGAAAAAATTCAAGTCATTCACATGATACCATTGAAAGAACCAGTAAACCTCGTGGAATTAGCAGTGATCTTAAAGAAGAAATACTAAAACTTATCAATGAAAATAATTTCGATTTAAAGAAGCCGAGATTTATTATTAGAGCATTGTTAAAGAAAAAAATAGCAGTTCCTGATCGACTCAAGGTTTATAACTTCATTTTGAGACTAAGAAAAGAAAGAATATCGAATAAATGTAAGGTTTTTAATGTGCTGTTCAAAGAAACGTTAATAAGATCAGATGACCTAGAGGAAAGTAACGGGTCCAGTTGTGAATCGGACAATGAGACATTATCACAAATCAAATCTAAAAATGAACTGGAAAATAAATTGCATATGGGGGAGAAATTTAATGATACGAAAATGTCATTTACCGGAGGGAAGTCAGGAGATACGAAAATGAAACATTTCATTCCTATTGCAGAAGAGACCCTACAAAACTTTAATCAGAGTAAAGAAGGTGAAAACGTTAATTTTTCAGCACATTTTAGTTTAGATATTTTTGAAAATCGAAGAGACAGCGATAATTATCTGAAATCTATCCAAACAACTAACGAAATCAGACCGGCAGTTAAGGAAGAAATAAAAGCATTATTTCACTTAGGTATGAAGTCCTCGGAAATTCAGAGCTATCTTGAGAAAATGAAAAGGGTTAATGTGCCTTGCTTAGACCAATTACAATTTTATTTTGAGGAACTTAAAAACGAAGCAAGAAGTGCAGGTTTAGCAAGTTTCGTCGATAGCGAGGAAAGCAATGATAGTAATCAGAGTTGCCCCGAAGATCCACTTGCCTTGCAATGTCCACTTGATATACCACAAGATATTCAAATTAAAGAAGAATACGATAATTTCGAAGAATCGGAAAATGACGAACCTAGATTGGATAATACCGTGAACACTTCTGACGACAACGAAACAACAGAGTCCGCTCTTCCGGCGGAGATTATTAATAAGAGAAAAAATCATTTGAAACCAGGACAACGACGTAAAATAGAGAGCGAACATTGTAGTGACGATGCAAATGCAGATCAATCGAGAAACTCTGAAGATGAGTGTGATAACAAGCTGCATCAGAATTACTTAAAAGAGACGACTAATGAACCTGACTTATCACGTGATATTTTAATTAAAACAGAATACGACTATTATGAATCACCTGAAACTATAACTGTTGAATTTGATAATGTGTCAACTTGTGATGGAGTAGATGTATTTGATAAAGTAAATAAGCCTGTAAGTGACTTTAAAAATGAAAGCTATGAAACATGTGACAGTAAAAAAGGACGGCGTAGAAAGAAATGGGAATTAGACAAACTATTTTCAAGTGCCAATGAAGCTGAAGAATTTGTAGCTGCTGAAGATACGTGGAGCAAATTGTATAAAAGAACCACGACAGACGGCCTAAAAGTTTTTTATAGATGTAACAAAGCGAAAAAACGTGGTCCTCAGTGTCTCGCCCAAGTTTATTTGCTATACAAAGCTCATTCCGAGGAAGTTTCACTTTTCCGTACCACCTTTCAACACATTCATGAGGCCGATTTTCGTTACGGTATTAGTGTTGACGTCAAAAACAAAATCAGGAAGCTATGGAGACTTTGCAACAAGCCCAAATTTATTTTAAAATCATTACGAGATATGAAAAATGTAAAAGTACCGACATTGATGCAGTTAAATAACTATTTAAATTTTATGAGGAGAAAGAACGATTTAGTGAAAAAACGAAGAAAAAATCGTAATACACTGGAAGGGCAAACTGATTGTGGTGAAGCAAATCTTAATCAGTCAAATAACACTGAAAATGATTGTGATAACAACCAGACTCGGATCGAGGTAGAAGAGGAACATAACGAACTGAATGTTTCGCACGATGTTTGGTTAAAAACAGAAAAAGATTCCAATGACACATTAGTAGCGGATCAAGATAAGTGTGTTGATGGTAATGATGCAAATATAATCCAGTCATACAGCTATGAAGATAAGTGTGATAGTAAGCAAACTCAGAATTACGTTGAAGAGGTGAATATAGAACTTGACATTTCACATGATATTTTAATTAAGAAAGAAGATAACTATTCTGAACAGTCTGAAACCGAAGTGTCTGTACTTGAAAATTCCGTGACTTCTTGCGATAGAATAAACAAGTCTGGTGTAAGCGATAAAAAAGTACACAATGATGACTCAAATGAATGCAATAAAACAGTTGTAAGCAATAAAAGACGGCGAAGCGTAGAATGGAATTTAGATAAAATATTTTCAAGCGCTAACGAAGCTGAAGCATTTGTGTTTGCAGAAAATACATGGGGCAAATTGTGTACAAGAAATACCAAAGAAGGCACTAAAGCTTACTATAGATGTAGAAGAACAAAAAAACGTGGTTCTCAGTGTCTCGCACAAGTTTATTTGCTGTACAAAGCTGATTCTGATGCAGTTCTACTTTTCCGTACCACTTCTCAACACGTCCATGAAACCGATTACCGTCACGGTATTAGTGTTGAGGTGAAAAAGAAAATTAAAAGTTTATGGGAGATCTGTAAAAAGCCCAGATTTATTTTGAAATCACTACGTGATATGAAAAATATAGAAGTACCAACATTGAGGCAAGTGCAAAACTATTTAAATATTTTTAGAAGAGAAAATAACTTGGTAAAAAAAAGGAAAAATGTTGGTAACACAGTAGGCAAGCTAATTGAAAATGTTGATGGTGGTAAGGCAAATCTTCAGTCATATATCACTGAAGGTGAGTGTCATAACAAAGAGCGTCATAATGACGAAGAGGAGAAGGAGGGTAATAAACTTTGCCTTTCAAACGAAATTGGTATTAAAAGGGAAACTGATGAAATAGAAAATATCGTGACTACTTTTCGTTCAACAGATAATACTGATATGAATGATAAAGGATATAAACCTGCAAACGATTTTAAAAATGATTGTAATGACACAAGTGATATAAATACCAATAAAAATCGACGAAGCATAGAATGGAATTTAGAGAAAATATTTTCAAGCGCTAATGAAGCTGAAGCATTTGTATCTGCAGAAAATACATGGAGCATATGGACTACGAAAAAAAATAGAGAAGGCATCAAAGTTACATATAGATGTAACAAAACTAAAAATCATCAGTGTCGTGCACTAGTTTATTTACTATACAAAGCTGATTCAGAGGCAGTTTTACTATTCCGTGCCACCTCTCAACACGTCCATAAATTCAATTACCGTTACGGCATTAGTGATGAAGCTAAAAATGCCATCAAACGGTTGTGGGAGAATGGTAACAAGCCCAGATTTATTTTGGATTCACTCCGTGAAATGGAAAATATAGAAGTTCCAACATTAATCCAGTTAAATAACTATTTAATGATGTTGAGGAAAGAAAAGGGCTTGGTTAAAAAACGGAGATTAGTGAGAAAATAATTAAGTAATACTACTGCAGATCAATCAGGTAACTCTCAGTCCATAAAGACTATTATATTATAATAATGAGATACCTCAGAAATATACTCATCAAATGTTCTAACTGGAACATTGCAACCTTACTGAAGTTGGTAACTATTTAAAATACGAAATATATCCTTGTAGATGTCCTAAGTACATTGCAAACTGTACCCAAGCAACAATCGTGACGTTGACCATAGCCTTGATTGATTCAATGAGAGAGGGCATGGAAGCCGCTTTAAGGGCAATAAAAGGTAACACTAGGTTGCCCGTGAAATGTTTAATATTTCGTTTACGAGTTTTTGTATGCGATGCCCTGGTTGTGCCGTAAAATACAACACATGTTTCAAGTGATTAACTTTCATATTCATCAATAAACTAGGGCTAAAGTAGTTAAAAGCAATTTTAAGTAGTAAGTGTAAGTAAGATAAAAGATGTAAATGCCGTTAGTGTATTATTAAATGCTATTTTATCAAAACAAAACACATGAGTGTAAGATTTTTTTTAACAACGTTCAGAAAGGGAATTCAATTGTATCTAAAATGTGTTAACTTAAAATTGTTAATATAAAAGACATACAAAGATGTGGATTTGTTGTTAAAATTAAGTTTCAAATGTGAACGTTTCAAACGTACGTAATATACATAGTATGATATAAATGAGTGCTATGTGAATATCTTTATTAATTATTAATAAAGTGCTTTGCCTTTCTTAATTTTTTTATTCCACTATAGACTTAGAGCTAGTAGCTGGGTGTCTACTCTCAAAGTCCGATATATCGAAACGATACTACTCGAAACATGCAAATGCAAAACTTCGTCCCTTGACAATAGAGTAGAATATTGGTTGGATGAATTTTCAAACTGCATCCAACCAATATTCTACTTTATTGTCAAAGGACGAAGTTTTGCATTTGCATGTTTCGAGTAGTATCGTTTCGATATATCGGACTTTGAGAGTAGACACCCTCCCACCCACCCCTAGGTAATTCTACCTCATCGCATACTAAATAGCGACAAATTACGGAGTTCACGAAAGTCTGACGTTTTGAAAACAAACTTATAGCCTCAAATTCATGTAAAAAGTGTTAAAAATACGTAAGTGTAATAAGTCAAATATTTCTGGCTTTCTGTATGTAAAACAATAGACTTTAGGGCCTGTCTTACTGCAGCTGCTAAGTTCCTCCAGATAGCCTATCTGCTAGTCTATCAGAGTTTTTTTATTGTCAATGGGCTTACTCTTGACTTCGATCTAGTCTATACTAGTCAGATAGTGGAACTGTCTTGTTTTACAAATGCCTGATTGCTCTAACTGACAGATATATACAGGTATTAATCTTACATATTTATCTAGAAGATATTCTGGTGTCGATTCTGGCAGACCCAAACTAAAACTAAACTGAATTTGACAGGTCTAAAAGTGTTGCTGCCTTTGTTACTCCCTACAGACTAATAAAAGACAGCATCATTTTTAGACCTGTCAAATTTAGTTTAGTTTTAGTGGGGGCCTGCCAGGGTGTCTACTCTCAAAGTCCGATATATCAAAACGATTCTACTCGAAACATGCAAATGCAAAACTTCGTCCCTTGACAATAGAGTAGAATATTGGTTGGATGCAGTTTGAAAATTCATCCAACCTATATTCTACTCTATTGTCAAGGGACGAAGTTTTGCATTTGCATGTTTCGCGTAGTATCGTTTCGATATATCGGACTTTGAGAGTAGACACCCAGAATCGACACCTCTGTCTGCTTACTATCCGGAAACTTAGCAGCAAGCGATAAAACGGGCCCGGCCCTAAGCGTTTTTCTGTATGTATAGTGGCTAAAAATGTACCTCGTGCAATTGAAGATGAATCTTTTCTTAACTAAAAAGTGTTTGCTATTATGTATAGGGTTCTGCATTTAAAAACCGGCCAAGTGCGAGTCGGACTCGCGCCCTAAGGGTTCCGTACCTATCTACCATATGATATACTAAAAGCTTTTGCTCTTTGATTTTAAAAACTCCGCGACCATCCAACTTGACCCCTCTTTTATAGAAAAGTTCTTGAAACGGGAGCTCACCTTAATTGGTTTATAAGTTGTGAGAAAAATTGAAATATTTAATGATTTTAGACTTGTCCCTTTATTTGTACTGTGAGACCTAGCTTCTTGCCAAATTTCATAATTTTAGGTCAACGGGAAGTACCCGTAGGTACCGTAAGTACCCGTAGGTAAGTAGGTTTTGCTTTTTTGCATAAATGTATGGAGATGAGGACATAAAAAGCCATATCTTTTGATTGCGTCGTTGTAAAAAATTTAAATTTTCAGATCTTGTGTGGTTTATGGACCTTAATATTCGTTATCAATTTCAACCTGATACCTCTTCTCGTTCGTGAGAAAAAGGGTCTTGACAGACAGACAGACAGTCGGACAACAAAGTGATCCTATAAGGGTTCCGTTTTTTTATTTTGAGGTACGGAAGCCTAAAAAGGGAAAATTTTTGTTAGATATGACGCCGAAGTAGACCAAGAAAGCAATGGCGTGCCGACCTTGATGCCTTCTTAAAGAAATTGGGAAGAGGTTTCAAAAGGTCGTGATCAATGGAAACCCGCGGAAGCCTTTGCCCAGCAGTGGGATCTAGTAGGCTAAGAAAAAAAAGTCTAAATAAACAAAGTTGCTGCGGCGCGGCGGCGCATCCTGCACGTTTTGTACAGACGGCAGTCTGCAAAACTGTTTATTTTTTCTACCTTATCAAATAGTAATTACAAACATAGAGCGTACACACGGCCGCTCGTCATTGGAAACACTTTGAGCTTGAGCAGGTTTTCCTTCACTTTCACTTTGGTTTCAGGCGTTTGTAATGTAGCGCTGGTTCAGCTTGTACTGGTTTTGTTTCCACTTGCTTGCTGTCGTGCGTACGATAGTAGGTAGGTACGTAAAAGAAGTTACAAAATAAACAGTATAAGCTGAACTAGCGCTATGCTACAAACGCCGAACACCAAAGACCTGCTCAATGTCAGAATGTTTCCACTGACGTGCTGTCGAGTCTACTTTGTGAGTTGGCATAACTTAAAAATTACATCGCAACTCACTAAAGTCCTTGGATTAAGCAAGGCAGCCCTGTATTTTGGTAATTTATTTTATTCACTTTCATTGTCTTGCATGTCCTATGTAAAGTCAAGAGCAGATGAAACTTGACACTCGATAGAAAGATATTACAAAATGCAATATGTCCAGCCTGAAGTGCTCATATCTGTACTCACTTGGTGCATGAAGTGGTTAAAAAAAATTGTTATTGCAGACTGTTCAAAAGGTTTTAGTGGCACCTTGGCAATTCAGTTTTTTCGACTCGCATTTTTATTGTGTACCTTACCACCTAAGTTAGGATGCTTTTTGGTATGCGATGATGTAGGGTTGACGACGATCAGCTTTCCACCTACCTTACTGCTCACATTTGAGGTAAGTTACTTTCTAACTGAAAAATCCCATATAGGTTTATTTAGACCATCGATACCGGTTAAGAATAGTACCACCCCATCTCTTCCTGTAAATGTCGTAAAAGGCGACTAAGGGATTATGAACCAGAGCTTGGGCAGCAATGTTCTGCCGCATGTCCTGTTTTAAATGGTTCCTCCAAAAAGCGGTCACCGACAACCGCGTTCGTTTATTGTGCCAGCTCCAACACTAACAAGCGTGGTGACATTGGTGCTTGGACGAAACAAAGCATTGGTGACTACATGAGAATTCCACTCCCTTGTTGTGCCTTTATGCTGTGTGTATTATAATGAAGTTGCTAAGCGCTTTGTGCGAATGTGTGGTATGAACCCAGTGGGAAATAAACCCGCACCCGATGGTGGAATAAGGTAATGGAGTCCTTGGCACACCCTCCGAAGTATTTTATTATTGACCTAGGTAACATCCGTATCATCATAGCATCCCTTGAAATGTCCACTGCAGGGTCTGCAGGACAGGTAGCTCCCTCCAGAATTCCAACAAAAGCACGTGGTACAATCTGGAGGGGAACCACGCTTGTTAGCCTACGAGAAGAGATGGGTTGGTACTATTCTTTGCCTGCACCACACGGGCAAACATCCGTATGGCTGTAGTTAATTTTAACGTTGAATGACGTCGCCCACTTTGCCCACCAGACACACAAGGCTGGGGCGTGTCGCCGCGGGGCGCGGGCTACCTGTTTGGCTCGGACGTGGTGGCGCAGTTTAACGTGTCCAACGATATAGACATGATCTGCCGCGCGCACCAGCTGGTCATGGAAGGCTACAAGTGGCACTTCAATGAGACCGTGCTCACCGTTTGGTCGGCCCCCAACTATTGCTATAGGTGAGTTTTAAATACATGAAAGCGATTCCATGTATGTATGTGTCACCGGAGAATAATACGGAATATGGAGTCAAATTTATGAATTAAGTTTATGTATATAAATTTACTAATCTAATTCTCTTAAATAGTTACTTAGTTAGTTATGTAAATTTGTTTAGATTACTCTCATATCCATTTGTGGAAGCTTGTTATTGGCCTTTAATGACCCATATTATTTACCACTTTATAAATGTAGCTGTAAGCTTCCCTAATATAATATAATAAAATAATAGTAAATTGATCAATTGTCTAGTAAGTTGATCAACTTTCGAAAAATAATATACTGTAGGTACCAAATTCGCTTCTAGCGAAAGCTTTGGTCAAAAGAGAACCTAACACAACGGATCCCATCTGGGATCGATTAGATTGTGTTTGCCTTACCTACCTGACCTATGGATCTACGAATTTCCTACGGGTTTATGAATTTGCGAAAGTTGATCAACTTACGATTCTTATCATTTTCCGGTGACATCAAATTCACACACACTTGATTAAAACGGAGCAGCCTGCTTAGCACGCTCCCCGAGAGAAAATATATCTCGGAGAAATGTCACTTTAATCTATCACTTCCAAGCGCGAAGAAACGTCAGTGGAGGAAAATGTTTAGCAAATTTACAAATTACGTTTTTGATATTTTAGACAGAGATAGCTTTATACACTAATACATGTAGCGATCCTTGTCTTTAAAAATGTGTCGCACTGCTCGGCTGTCATAAAAACGTGACCATGCTTAAAGTCTTTAATCTATGGGCCTAGATAAACTGACAACTGGAGCGTGCTAAGTCGGCAGGACGGTGCGATGCACTGTCTTGGACATTGGAGCGACAGAGACACATCTCGATCCGTCCTGCTCTCACGCAGTCTTTCCTGCTGTCATTCTAATCAAGCTACATTATTTCGACTAAAGACATTTTCGTCCTCCGATTCAGTTTTTGCTAAAACAGTCTACTCGTGCTACAATCTCAATCGCAGATTGGGGCTCTCTTCCAATCAATTGTCAAATTGTACAACCCAATTTTAGCAATCTACAAGCTTGCCCCCAAGTTGCAATGTGTGGAGCGTGATTGCATTCAATTTTCATATGATTGTTGTTAGATAAAAGCAATATCTTAACCACTTTTTCACTTAATAAATTATTTTCTACGCTCATTGTGTTTAATAAATGCACCTTGTAATGTAAGCGAATGTATTCTGAATAACATTATAATTTTAGATGGCAATTTTTTTTATTGTCAATGGGCTTACTCTTCACCTCGATCTAGTCTTGAAGACAGACAGACAGTCGACTACGGATCGAGCTTGCCCAGAAGTAGCTTATTCACTCGCGACTTGAATAAATTCGGGTTATATGAACTCGGAACACAGACGCAGGTAGAGAATTCCACTCTCTAGCCAATCTTTAAAAATCCGTCATATCATTTGTAACAAAAACGAAGCCTTTCAACCGTCTACTGTATCATTCACAGATGCGGCAACGTAGCAGCAATATTAGAATTAAATGAGAATCTCCAGCGCGAATTCACGATATTCGAAGCGGCGCCGCAGGAGTCCCGGGGCGTACCATCCAAGAAGCCGCAGGCCGACTACTTCTTATAATGGTTTGACGACTCGCCAACTGATAGTATTACGGTTTAATGTGTAGTGACAAAACATTTCAATGTGTAATTAAATTGTGATTTTAAGACTGGTTAACATAACGGAAAGTGAGGTGAGACAAACGTTTTTGAAGCTGCTTGGTGTTGGTATGTTTGGTTTTCTTTTTTATTGTGTAATTTTATGATTAATTTGCGCTTGTGTACGATTAGCTACTCTGGACTTACAGCTTGGGGTAAAAACTGTTTGAGGCAGTGACAGGAGGAACTAATTTGTTGCCACGTAAAAACTGTAGTAGCGTACAAGTATCGCCACGTAACACCGATGTTGACGGTCATTTGCTGCGACGAGGTAAACATCGGTAGCTCGCGGATGCCAATCACAATGCGCACGCGCGTTCCGCGCACTGCGCCCCTTCATCCGCGATATTTTTTTTGAGTTCTGGGTGTCTACTCTAACTTTCGATATATCGTTACGATACTATTACATGCATGCAAATTCAAAACTTCGTCCCTTGATGATAGAGTAGGATATTGTACGGACGTTAATCACTGCCAATGTGACAATTCATCCAACCAATATTCAACTCTATTGTCAGTGAACGAAGTTATGAATTCGACTGTATCGAAGTAGTGTCGTATGATATATCGAAAATTAAGAGTAGACACCCTACGCATTAACGGTCAGTCGTTACGTACGCTACGTCCCGATACTTATAGAAAGTGGCGCCCTCATTTCCCTAAACTCTTTTTGCTAAGTTGTAAACACGCAGTGGAACAGAGCTGCGTTCCCAATCAACGATAATATCGATTTTATCGCTTACAGGGCGCTAAAAGGCGTCCCGAATCACTTTTGTTGTTCTCTTGACAGCGCTGTGAGCGATAATAGCGATATTATCGTTGATTCGGAACGCAGCTCAGGAGTGCTGTGCAAGAGAGCTAAGCTTTCCAACTAATAGTATTACTTCATTGGAAGAGCTAGGAAAATGACGCAGTCCTATTGGTTAGAATTTTCCCGGATCTTCAGCAGCATTTACAGCAGTTAAGGTTTTCCACGCACAGAGTCAAGCTGCTTGTTGAGGTTAAGAACACATCCTAGAAATTGAAAAATACAAAATTAAGGTGTTTGAAATATGTTGAGAAAATGATCAAACGTACCAATATTTTACGTTACGATTTCCACAAAATAAAACAGTTTTATTTAAGCTATGATTGTATTTTAAATAAAAAGTTCCTAATAAATTTATCTTTCATACAGTTACTGTTTTCTTCGTTTACTGTACAATGTATAATTAATTCTAAATACGCAAAACCAACTGAACAACTTTTGTTTAACAACTTTTGGAAATTAAAATTAAAAAAGAAACTTCATAAAAAATAAAAATCTGATACGGTAAATTTTTATTGAGGACCAAACTTTTTTAAATTTTAATTTCCAAAAGTTGTAGAACAACAGTTGTTCAGTAGTTAATAGAATCAGGCGTTACTTTGCGGAAGTCCATCTCAAAGAAATTATGTGAAACAAATATATAGCCACCTTCCGCAACAATGATGGATGCTGCTCGGTGTTTGGCACTGGTCGGTCTAACATCTCCTGAGGATGCCTCGTGTAGAGGCGAAACACGTGTAGAGTGTTTTGGGTGGTTGCTGTGTTGCAGTTGCCTGCGCATGCGCATTTATTTGCGGGCGGGCGGGCGGTGCACAGTGAGTACATAGCATCCATCATTGTTGCGGAAAGTGGCTATATATTTGTTTCACGTAATTTCTAACAGTTGTTCAGTTATATGGGTTGAACTATCTACTACTTATTTGCTTATTTAGAATTACACATTGTATAACCTACAAATCCTGCTAGCAATTTTTTTTCGTTTTATTCGACGTGTAAAATATTAGGGTTTTACATTATTATTATTAACCAAATGAGTTTTATTTTGTGGAATGGAAATATTAAACCAAGCTTATAATCCGACAAGTTTTGTGCGCGAGCGGCCTCCGATAGACATCAGGGTGGATTGAGGACCTAACCCCACCCTATCACATGTGATAGCCGCTTGTCACTCAGCGTGACCTTGAATTATTACCTAATTTGCAAATAAATAGAATTGCTAATAGCTTGGCAAAAAAAAATCGCAAAATTCGCACGGTGCTTAAGAGGTTTAAAGTTAGGCCATCGTAATAGGTCCGTTGTGACAACTGTCAAACGTATGGAAAATTAAGAACTGCAAAGAAAAATGAACCCTGTACGCTGGTGTTAAGGAAACGTCAAAACGGACTTCTTACGTCGTCCCTACTTTAGACCAGTTTTTTAATAAAAAATATAGCTTAAGTGTGCCAATGGGTGGTTGTCCCGTGAACTAATTTTGGCGTACACCATCACAGATTACATGTCGACGTTACTATACAAGGTTCATAAGTTTAATAAGCACTATTTTAGCATGTTACTGAGACCGTAAAACTGAACGACTTTTCCTAAAAAACATAGATCAAAATACGAAAAAAAGAATCAACTTCCCAAAGAAACTGCACCAACTGTAATTTTGTATAGGAAGTATTTAAATTTAAGTAGTTACCTCAGAAGCCCCGTGGGTTCACATGTGAACCCAGATCGCTTCCTTTCGTCAAGCCCCGCGGGTTCACATGTGAACCCGGAAACAGATTTTCGAATTTTGCCTTATTGCAGAAAAAATACGGTTTATTTTGGTTTGACATGTATAGTGACTTTGGACCTTATAAAATTACCTTTCGAATGACATATAAACCATAGAGGTAGAGTGGCTACGTTCGGAAATATCGGCGATTACTTCCCGCGCACTGAATACCCGACCAATGTAAGTAGGTCTATTGGCGGGAAAAAATTGCAAATTCGCAATGTCACTTTGTTTTTGCACGGTTGTTGCGAATTTTTGTATGGCAGAGCTAGACGGTTATTCTGCGGTGCTTAGTGGAGTGTTTTAAATATTTGGCGGGGTTATAGAGGTTAAATTTTGACCTACATGTTCTTAAGGGAAAGTTTCATGGTCTAAGTAACAGTCTGAAATAGTGCTTAAATTTTTTTTTACACCCTGTATTTGACATCAGTGAATCACGTGCAAGTGACGTCATCTCACCATAGATCACCTCACCTCCCCCAATTCCCCCTAGTCTGTTCCCCACAAGAGGATCGCGCACGATCTTGTCGGACCATAAAACGTTGAACAATCAGATTTTGAATTGAAAGCGATGGTAGATGTTTGTAATTTTTTAGTATGTAAGATGCATTTTAAATGTTTCCGTAAAATTACGTTCTATAATAGTCTTTTAGACTAAGCGGGGCTGTAGGTACACCTACTTGAACGAGTACCAGCAGTATTCATAACTTGCTATGAAAAGTCCACTGACCCCAGTCCCATTAGAATTTCAGCTTTTGCTGGAACAATGTGGAGGGGGAGTACCATAGTCACGACGCTTGTTAACGTTGCGGCTGGCACCATGGACCGCAGTCGTTGGTAACCGCAGTGTGTAAGATGGTACGATACACAGGATGCTGCTGCCCATCCTCCAGTCACCTAGTCGCCTCTTACGACACCGACTGGTAGAGTTGCGTTGGTACTATTCTTGTCCGGCACCACTCGGGTACAGCAGTACACAGGTTCTATTATGCAATCTCTTGGTCTGCCGGCCATCAAGACGATTTTATGTTTACAATCGTCACTAAAAAAGGAGGCGGCCACTTCCGCCTGACTACGAGTACCGATATCTGCTATGGCTTGTGCTTACACTAACAAAAATACAAGCATTTTTAGCCCCACTCTAGTGACCCTGAGAAGATCAAAAATAAAGTTTGCTTAAAATAACAATAGAAGTCAATATACTTAGAAATGTTTGAAAATAATAGAAGAAAACTAATTGTATTTTCTCTTTCCTAATGGGCAAAAACTTTATACGAGTAAGAGTGGCTCAGCGCCTACGCAGGATCAAAGCGAAAAAATCTTAACAGAGTAGGCGGCAAAGTCCGCGATAGACTATCAAGGTAGACAGAGCAGCGCGACTAGACTATTGAGATAAGAACGGTACAAAGTCCAATGTCAAGCGTGACGTGCTCTTGACTGTACCACATATCCTGGCAGGTTTCGGCTAGGTGCACCAACATCTTTGTAATTGCAATATTTTATTGTGAGTTAGGCTGTTTTCCGCAACTCGACGTCAATGCCCCTATTTTGCATGTGGGCGGGACAGCGAACTATTCGAGCCTCTCGATTTTCTGAAGAAAGCCCAGCAAGCCGATGACGTTGCTCGCTATTTCAGGAAGACCAACATGTTTATAAGTAACTTTTTGTCCTTCTCATAGTAAACTGTGTTCTGCTGGTACTCATCAGGTAGGAGTAACCCACGGTGCCCGCCTAGTCTATTTTGAAACTGTAGATCTATTTCGGGCTTTTTATAGTTCAAGACAACTCTAAGAGATTTAAATTTTGAATGTGTACTTGAACTGATCCCTTAGATGCGGATGTTCGACGATGCGGAGCTATCCGCTCCGCAACGCACTGAACGGACTGTATAGGTTTCATACATTTTACTGTCCGTCGCAGACATCCGCGTCGCACTGATCCAGACCTTACTTTTAGGCTTAGAAATAAATCCCCGATGTTGTGTGGACTAGGAAAGTTGTAAAACGCAAATTTAATCAGATAACCAATATAAGGTCCGAAAACGTACTACTTTCTGAAGACTACAAATGTATGGGACGCGCGACACGTAATAAATTAAGATTAATTTAATAAGTTTCAAATTCAATAGTTCAATAATATTATGTAAGAAAATTAATAAGTATTTGTGTTTATGTTTTTGGCTCATAAGTATATAGTTACAAAAAAAGCTGAAGAATTCTCAGAATTACTTTAGTAGTTAATTTGGTTGTGAACAATGGCAATACATATAATGTCATAGATTATGAATTTCATACAAGATTTGTACAAGATGTATATGGATATGTTTATTTCATTGCGGGTCTTGTAATCAGGCAAAATAAAATACCTTATTATTCCCGACGTTTCGTCTGAGTCTCGCGAGGCTTGTCCTTTTCGGGGAGACGCGCATGTCAAGTCCATTCTTATACTTGGTCCTAGGTCTGAGTTGCATCAGCCGTGGTCACGGGTAAAATTTTAGCACGGGTAGTTTGAAGAGAGGTGAACTACGCAGATATTATTGTGACGGTAGACTAGACATCATTTACCCTCATTTAAAATTATTGTCTCGTTCAGCTAGAAATGTCACGACACACAACACTCACCACGTCCGCGGATCGGTCCGAAGATACTGCGCGTGATTATTATATTATGCGATCTATCTCTGGGTTCCATGTCACCGATAATTTAAAACCAATACCTGTGCGCTAGTTGAAAGCTTTGTGTTTCTTTATCTTAAAGAGAAGGAAATACAAAACTTACAACTGGCGCACTAGCGCGCCCCAGTAAAAAGCATTTTAACTATAAGTTGTAAGTTTTAATACTTTATCATTACACCTTTTTAAGAAAATGGTCTTAAAATTTGTCATTGCTGTATGCCAAATGAAAAAAACTTACCTACTGTTTTGTTATTTATAATAAATAAAAACAGCGTAACGGAATATTTTGCATCCCTAGCCATATCTTAGTCAGATCGCATCTGAACAATATTCCCAAAGAAACGTGAGTCAAAAATAGGGGTTTTCCTTCGTCAGAGGGTTTTCCATGCAGTTTTTTTTCTACCATGGCGCCACTTTGTTTGTGAAGTGACGTAGTTTTAACTGAAGTCATAAAGTGATCAAATAATCTTAATATTAACAAATTATACTTTGACTTTAAATTGCACTGTAATCAAATATTTTTGGAAAAGTTGTCCAATTTTATATACTGAGTGAAATACTAAAATTAGGACAGAGATGCAAAAATAACCCTGTATGTATACCTATAGTTATCACTTAAAGCCAAAAACATAATCATGATATTAATTACAAAAGAAATCAATGATTAAAAGAACAATAAAAAACGTTAATAGTTTTGATTGTGACTTGAAGAAAAGAACAATGATTAGGGTAAGAGGTCGAGTTCCGTAATTTTGATTCACTTGTTGAAATTATACAGGGTGGCTGGCTCAAAGTTGGCTAAACTAAAATGGTAGATTCACACCATAAAGCCATAAGGGTGTGTTTCCACCAGAGCTGTGCGAGGGAGGATACAATAGGATTGCTCCATTTGACAAGCTGGGAAAATGGAGCAATCCTATTGGTTGGAATTTTCCCAGCTTAGCTCACTCGCACGGCACTGGTGGAAAACCACCCTAAAACTGAACAACTTTCCCTAATCATATTCGAAATATACTGGATGTAAGGGACCGTGTACCGAAAACTTATAGTATAGGGCATGTCTGATTTCAGATTTTTTTTTTCATTTTGAAAGTTGTTCAGTTTCATTGACTGAGCACGCCCCTTCAGTTTTCGCCACACCGTCCCTTACAATAAAGTCGACGGCACTCGCTGATAGGCGATAGCACATTTTGTATGGGAGGTAAAAACATTTTTTTCCTATTATGACCCCATGTTCCCTAGTGAAAGTTGTTCAGTTTTATAGTCTGAATCGACCGCTTTAGTTTGGCCAACGATGCGAAAGACCCGGTTATTAATCCAGTTTTTTCGTTTATTCCAACGCTTACCAAAACGTTTTATGTCAAAAGCAATTGGGTAAAGCTGTCAGAAAAAACAAGTTTGTAAAACATTCTTTCCGTCAAATGTACTCTGGTTTTAGTGTCATGGCCGAAAAATAGATAGGCGTTTTTTTTATATTACAAGTGAGCAAACGAGCAGCCACCTGATGGTAAGTGCTCTCCACCGCCCATAGCACACACTGTCTTATTAGTGACATACATTGACGCGAAAAAGAGAACTGAGATGTCTCATGTGCCAGTAATTTCACTGGATACTTTACCCTTCAAACCGAAACACAGCAGTGTTGGAATAACGAAAAAAAAAATGGATCATACACCCATTGCTAGTATTGCTACAGGTAGACTGGTTGATATTAAGAACTGCACCGTGCGACTGCGCACACTAGCGCCCTCATCAGGATTTTTTTTTATTGGAGACGAAAATAAAAAATTAAAGACCGATAGAGTGTTCTTTGTCAAGATAGCGTTAGTTTAAACTATTAGAATAAGCTTTATGTTATCTTGTTTATTCGAAATCATTTGAATGGAACGCGGTGGCCACCAATTTCCGTTTTAAGGATTTTGAATAAACAAGATAACATATAAAGCTAATTGTAATAGAACACTTTATCGTTCTTCAATATTTCATTTTTGTCTCCAATTCAAAGAAATTAATTAAATTCTGATGAGGGCGCTAGTGTGCGCGGAACGCAGTCTTAATATCACGGGAACCTATTTCCCATGCAAGCACATATGCATAATTTATGGTAATGCAATAAAGCATGCGGAATATCCCGTGTGTTTAAACAAATCTGTCATGTCTAAATAGGTGGTTATTTATTACGTTATCATAATTTTCAGTTGAAGTAGTAAAAGTATCCTAATCAGGACAGATTTTTTCTATGACAAAATCTCGAAATAGCCTGTCCACATTATATTACTATTATAATTTGTGGTCATCTCAGATGCTATCGTGGATACGAGATTTTTTCTATTTGCCGGATTTTAGATGTGTTAATGTAAGCCCTAAGGGTAGTTTCAAAATACATATAGGTAAAAAAAACTACATTTTGGAAACGTATTGTCTTACACTGCCATTATTCTAAAATAAAAATTATAACATTTGTTTTATCAAATATAATAAGTCTGTCGAAAGTCTTTCTTTGCAAATCAATCTATCTTTGCCTCTTATTTAATTATTCCAACTTAGAAAAACTTATCCATATTTGTATAGTGAATTACTCAGCCTTAAGACTGTTTCAACATTTCCAAAAATCATCTAAATGCAATTAGTTTCTGTTAGGCAGACTTATTTATTTTCCATAACTGTAAACCTTATTTATGTAATGAACCAATTTGTGAACCCTACATCTTTTTATACTATTAAAATGAAATGCCATTCAATAATATTTCTTTTATTTTTTATAACAAAAATAAATGTTATGTACTGTACATATCTTGAGGTAGAGAATAGTTTATCACAAAGTTACCTATCAGATATTGTTGTCTCATGCTGAATGAATGACTCAATTCTTGAATATATCACTGGGTGATAAAATATCGAAATTTCAAAATCAGATTTTTGCTCTCAAATGTGGAATTCGTTAAATGTAATGTTTAATTGTTAATTTTCATGTATTATGATTTACATTTACAAAGTTAAAATGGTAAATTTGAATTTTGCTCGCTCTGTGAGATTCAAGAATTGGCCTCCAGAGATTACATTATTGATGAAAATGTGATTTATTGTAACATTACTCAAATATAAAGTTATCTATCTTGTGAATATTGAGCTGCATAGTTCAGGTAACACATCTCCACATTTAGTAGATATTTTTAGATCAATGATTTCATCAGCTCTTGTTGGCCCTATATTCAAGACAGCAATCTTTTTATTTTCATCTTTGGCTTGCAGGATTATTCTATAACTTGAATACACAGTCAAAGTCGATCCTAGAACAAAAACAGCATCACTTCTTGACACCTCACTCCTGACTTGTTCAACTCTATGCTTGGGTACATTGTCTCCAAAGAAAATTATATCTGGCTTCAAAGGTCCTTCACATTTTGGGCATAAGGGTGTCTTAAATTTTGATACTTGTTCCTGTGAAAAAGTATATAAAACTGAGACAACAAACATGGAAGCTTATACTTCTAATATTAGGACGATTATAACCCTCAAATTGCAAAAATGGGCTAACTTTGAAGGGAAACTTCTCCCAAACGGATGGTCCAATCGTTACGAAAAAATATACACGAGTTAATATGATAAACAATAATTTTTAAGTAGATTATTTTTATTATAATTGTGTTTTGGCAGAAAAAAATCTTCTCCTCTTATTTTAAGCAAAAAATATCCTATTGCTTCGAAGGCTCCTAAACGTCTAAAACGATTTTAATGCTTCTTCTACCAAAAAATTCTAAATTTTACGGTTTCTGAAATTTAAAATTTGAAAAAATAATTATTAATGTGGTATAAAATCAATAAAAACCCCTTTTGTTATGGGTGAGAGTCTCGACGTTGGTTGTAACAGCCACGTTAAAGAGCACTCTTATATGAACGCTATTGACATGTCAATAAAGTCGATATTTGCATTGACGATCGCATAGCTTCTAATTTGAGGGCTGTAATCACCTTAAATCAACATTCTTTAACAGTTCTTACCGGAGTTAGTTCCACATCACCATCAGGCCTTATCATTGAAAAGGAACTTTCCATTTCAGGATTGTTTTTCATAAGCTCTACTTGTAGTTCCTCTCTACTCGTCTCATATGGACACTTAAGACATTTCACTATGTATCCTGTGCCATGTAATTCTATGATATTTTCTGAGCCCGCTTTGTGGTGGAGCCTATCAACATTTTGTGTTACTATAGAAGTTACTTTGCCTGCCTACAAAAATATGTTAGTGTAATAAATGAAGCAATGTGCGAACAATTCAAGCTATTTTATTGCACTACCTATGACATAAGGAAGCCACTTGGGGTCTTTAAACACTGCAATATTTAATGGTCGACACTGTTTAGTATTGTGCACCCACAGCATGTTTAACATCCAACAGAGCAGTATTTGTTTTTGAAGCTATTAAAAATTGCGGTGTGCACAGGCCTATAGTTGTATCTACTCTTAACAGTTCATAAGAATCTGAAAATTGTAGTCATGTCAAATTGCATACCTTTTCTAAATTTCTAATAGAATGATGTGTAGCATTGGGTTGTACAGCACTAAACCTTGGCCAACCAACAAAATTTCTGGCCCAGTACCTCTGCCTTACTTTAGGGTACTTTACAAACTCTTGATATTGAATCGGCTTGTGGTTACTTCTTGCATAAAGGCCAACCTCCTCCGATCTATAGTCTGGTATTCCTACAATACATTGTTTTTTTATAAATCTATTAAAAAAAATTATGATTATTTTCTAGGTTTTATCTAGTCACAGGGAGTGTGTCAAGCCAAGTTCGGATTTATTTTTCTCCCTCCAGTGGAAATTTACTGTTATTATTAAATTATTTAGGTACCTGATTCTGTGGAAATACCAGCACCAGTGAGAATGAGGACTTGTTCATGTTGTGTTAAAAAGTCCCGAAGTTTTTCGAAATCTTTTACATCTGGTGGTTTGTGTTTGGGAACACAGGCTATATTTCGACACATCACATATAAATTATATGGAACTATGCGGTTTAGCATTACGTAACCTCAGGCCAAAAAGCTCCGAAACAAAATTAAACTGCTCTATCCAAAGATTTCGGACCTCCTTGCTTCGCTCGGAATAGATACCTTGCTAATTTATTTTCCTATGGGATGACATCTGCCAACATGTCCCAAATTTTTATGTCAAATCATCAATGATCACTAGGAAATATTCAAAATAACCTGTCAAATCCATAGAACGACGCCTTGACTACCTTGTGATGAATTATTTCTTTAATCCTCCTTCTAATTACCCTTATTTTTCTGTGGCTCTATCAATCATTACTTTCAAAACCATTCCAGCACAGACTACTTAGGAGATACTGACGCATTCCAGGCAATGAACTGAATGGAAATCCGTCTGTCTACTGAACTGCCCGCTTAGCACGCTGCAGTTGTCAGCAATGAGGATATAATTACTGACGTTGTCAGCACAGATTACGTCCGGTTGTCAGTTTATCTAGGCCCATAGATTAAAGACTAAGCATGGCCACCATAGACATAAGCATAGAAGACCAACAATGAGTGCGAGCGAGAAACAAATCTCTTATGGTGATACTGCAAGATAGCAAAGGATAGCGAATCGAATAGCTCTGTAACCGATTTTGAATGACAGGGGGTCACTTTGGGCCACGCGAAAAACCAGCTTTCCAGTTTTTTGTAAAAAATTGCGTAAAAACTACATATTTATATAAAAATAAGGATACTTTTAATTATGACGGTGTGTAGTGTAGTTGGATGTGGTGTTAAACACAAAAATAGTCCAGAGAAATGTACATTTCACGGGTAAATTCCTAGGACGTTATTACTTTTGAACTATATGTTTTTTTGCTTAAAATAACTTATATTTCATGTTTAAAATATAGAATAGCTTCTTCTGAATTGCTTATTTTCATATTTTGCATTGAAATAAGTTAAGTTGTTGATAATGTTCTGAATTTTAGTGTTATATTTTTCATCAATATAGCTCACATTTACGCTAGGGCTTGACTCAAATTTATCGATACCTATTTCCTTTATGTTTATAATACGAGCTCACAGACGCATTGTTACGCGTCGCGTACCGAAATACTTGATTTACCATTTTCGTCTTGAAATAAACAGAAGTAGGTCAGTCCTAACTTTGTTTTGCCATTTTGTTCAACAGGTTCCAAAGGATTCGAATATAAAAGGAAAATTGATAAGGGTGATTGGATGAGTTGGAATCCTAAAAAATACTCTTAAGTTTGTAGCAAATATTTTCTAGATGTAGGTATATAAAAGAAAATGTCGACTAAATACAACTTTATTAAAAGGAGCTAACAGATTCGGCAGCTTGGAATCGGGATTGACTAATTTAGTTCTGTTACCATTTTTTTTAAAAAAACAGCGCCGGCAGCAATTTCAGCAACCGGTGCCGCCGGTAGCTCATATGGGACCCGGCGCCGGCAGCAGCGGAGGCACTTCCGTATAGTTATTATCGGCTCAAACAAATTGTTACCAAAATATAATATAATTCCTTCCTTAAAACTGACTATTTTAAAATTTTTGTTTATAAAGTAGAAAATCGCAAAATTTCACAACCACAGACAGTATTCGAACCTGCGTCTTCTCCGTAAGTACCGGAGACGTTTTACCTACAAAATGTGGTTCTGTCTGATGTTGTGAAATATGCGTCTTCAATACGCATTCCAACGTTGCGTTGCGTTTGTGGTTGTGAAATTTAGCGATTTTCTGCTTTGTAGAATTATCAGCCATTAACATCTTCCGTGGTCTAGTGGTTAGAGCGCTCGGCTCTCGATCCGGATTCCGGAGGCTCTGTATTTGATTCCCGGTGGGGACTCTGTCAGACAAAAATCCCTTTGGGCGACTTCCCCAGTTTGGTTAGGACATTGCAGGATGAATCACCTGATAGTCCGATAAGTTGGATGATTCCGTGCTTTGGAAGGCACGTTAAGTCGTTGGTCGTTAAAGAGCCATATGTCAGAGGCCTTTGGCGGCCTCAAATGCTATATTTTGACATTTGCTCCATACATTAAAAATAAAAAAAATACATTTGGCCTAAGATAGGGGCTCATGCTGGTGGCACTGGTCGTGCAGTGACGAAGATAAAAAACCGGTCAAGTGCGAGTCGGACTCGCGCGCCGAGGGTTCCGATATACCTATAGTATTTTTGGAAGCAATAAAGTCCATTTTCAGGACCGCAAAACTAAATTTGTTTGTAAAGATTTTTTGCAGATTTCCGAAAAACTGTGCAACTTAGAAAGATCGTTTTATTTTTGCTGTAAAGTTAATATAAACTTCTGTCAACTGTAATTAATTCAGATTTTTCCTTACTCAAACTTCGGAGATAAGGGGGGGGGAATGGTATTTTTCTTGACATTTTTCATCATAACTTTAAAACTAAGAAATTCAAAAAAATACAAAAATATATTTTAAAATGTACAAGTTTCATATGATACCCCACTCGACCTAGTAGCGACAATTTGAAATTTGGCCCCCCCTATTTTGGCCCCCTTTATATTAATAATCATACTTTTTTCAAAATTTTTTCTTGTGCAATTAAGTTGGGCAACTATATTCTAACACTATTCCAAATTTCAGGTTGATAGCATAAGTGGTTGCTGAGATATAGAGGTGTGACAGACAGACGGACAGACAGACAGAGCGGCACCATAAGGGTTCCTTTTTTTTACCATTTTGGTATCGGAACCCTAAAAATGAGGTTTGAACAAAGAAACATAAATTACAGTTAATCCGACTTTTTTGGGTTCGTACCTAGAAAAGGGGCTTTCTGTAATCGTAAACGGTAGTTGCATATAATATAGCCATAGCCGTCACGCAACATTCGTCAGTGAATATCAAATATCAATCTCATACATTTTTATTCTATACTACTGGCATTTACTATAGTAGAAATCCACTTATCTACGGCCCCAGGCGGAGAAATGGAGGATTATCGACACTACTACCTACTACAAGTGAAACACTGCGATTGTTGACAGCGACGCTACGTGTCCGTCTTCCCAGCAAGCCCGTGCGAGATATAGCCAAGTGGCATACACCAAAATTTAGTGGAAATTGGTTCATTCCATCAGTAAAGTGTCAGATTCAGTGCATCAAAACTGACGACACTACGAGCTGAAAACTTTGGGTGGCTGTAGAGACGTCTCGTCAGCCAGCCCATTCTATACAGGGAAAACTACGAAGATTACATAAAAGCAAAATAGTTCCACATTTACTGCATGTCTAGTGCAATTGATTGTAAAAAAGCCGAATCGAAAATGTCCATATGGTAGGAGCACTTCATCAATAATTATGGGTGGCTGGAGAGACGTTTTCCCAGCCAGCCCATGTGATATCTCGGAACATATAGTACGTAGGAAGATAAAACAAAGCTTAATATTTACTACCTACTCGGAACAGTAGGTAGCAAATATTTCAAAATCCTAGCTCCACTAACTTTTGAGATATTTGTATTTTTTCATGGGCTTGCTGGGGAGACGTCTCGCCAGCAAGCCCATGCTGTAACTCAAAAAGTACTGCACGTAGAATGCTGAGCGATATACCAATAGAGAGTGCATATTTGATGCAATAAGCACCAAGAAAAGTGAGTCCCTAGGTCTTACGGTTTCGGTGCTAGAAACAAATATCATTTTCCCGCCGAAAATTTTGAATGCATGATGTGAAGTGCGACGTTGCCGTTCTGTGCAACTCTACATGTTGCTGTTAGAGCATTCAAAAATCAATCTTGTATCCTTAAAGTTAAAAGGTACTGTAGACGCACGTGTAGATTATTTGTTATTTGAGAATAGTTCGGGAGACGGTGTACTTAATAAAAGACTGATTGGTTATCAAGAAGTTTTTATTTATTTGTGGACTACATGTTAAGAACGAAAGAGATAATATGTATTTTAGCTCACGTGAAGACTAACTGGTGCCTCAATCTCTTTTTAGCAACCGTGACAACTGTATTCTAGGAGGAGATGTAGGTTTAATGGTCTCAGTAACAAACTAAAATTTTTAAAGTATTCTTAAATTGTCCTGTAATTAATAAGTTAAGAAAACTGATTTATTGAATAAATACGTGAGCCAAAATACATATTATGTCTTTTGTTCTTCACATGTTGTCTACAAATAAATAAAAACTTCTTGTTAACCAATCAGCCTTTTAAGTACACCGTCTCCCGAACTATTCTCAAACTACAAATAATCTACACGTGCGTCTACAGGACCTCTTAACTATAAGGACACAAGATTGATTTTTGAATGCTCTAACAGCAACATGTAGAATTGCACAGAACGGCAACGTTGCACTTCACATCATGCATTCCAAATTTTCAGCGGGAAAATGATTTTTGTTTCTAGCATCGAAACCATAAGACCTAGGGACTCACTTTTCTTGGTGCTTATTGCATCAAATATGCACTCTCTATTGGTATATCGTTCAGCATTCTACGTGCAGTACTTATTGAGTTACAGCATGGGCTTGCTGGCGAGACGTCTCCCCAGCAAGCCCATGAAAAAATACAAATATCTCAAAAGTTAGTGGAGCTAGGATTTTGAAATATTTGCTACCTACTGTTCCGAGTAGGTAGTAAATATTAAGCTTTGTTTTATCTTCCTACCTACTATACGTTCTGAGATATCACATGGGCTGGCTGGGAAAACGTCTCTCCAGCCACCCATAATTATTGATGCAGTGCTCCTACCATATGGACATTTTCGATTCGGCTTTTTTACAATCAATTGCACTAGACATGCAGTAAATGTGGAACTATTTTGCTTTTATGTAATCTTCGTAGTTTTCCCTGTATAGAATGGGCTGGCTGACGAGACGTCTCTACAGCCACCCAAAGTTTTCAGCTCGTAGTGTCGTCAGTTTTGATGCACTGAATCTGACACTTTACTGATGGAATGAACCAATTTCCACAAAATTTTGGTGTATGCCACTTGGCCATATCTCGCACGGGTTGCTGGGGAGACGGACACCGACGCTACCGCCTGAACAGACAAGTCAATGTCGCCAGGGTTCACGAATATCGATACCAAAATGTACATCACTATCTAACGCACACATTGACAAATCAAAATTGGTTACGCGTTTTCGGGCTTTTTGTTTATCTATAGGCAGTAAGCTGCCGTTATTCATAATCTTCACGTTTTTTTAACATCCGAGCAGTGCATAGAGTAACACGATTTTCGCGCGTTTGACGCGTTGCTCTAAGGAGCAGTGTGACACATTTTGAAAGACAAGGACGGCTACATGTATTAGTGTATAAAGCTATCTCTGTCTAAAATATCAAAAACGTTATTTGAGGATTTGCTTAACATTTTCCTCCACTGACATTTCTTCGCGCTTGGAGGTGATAGATTAGATGACATAATTCCTCAAATAAAGTGACATTTCTCCAAGATATATTTTCTCTCGGGCAGCGTGCTAAGCAGGCAGAACTGAAACGCACTATATGGTCGTCTACAGACAGAGATGCAGCAGCGTGATAGAAAGAAATAGTGGTATAACTTATACGTCAGTATTATATAGTCTTACCACTAATCGTTTCTTTCCTATAGCTGCATCCCTTTTTGTTAGTCGTGCATATTTTGTTTCGTTTTCGTTCGGAAATTACATATGTCAAATGCGTTTTCTTTTACGAGATTTTCATCTCTTACAGTGTTGCCATGTGCACCGTAATTACGGTAAATGCACCGTACTCAGCTGAATTTTACCACCTACCGTTGAAGCATGACAACGGTGACAATATCTACCGTATTCTTCAGAGTTCGGAGTTTTCTTAGTAAATATGGTTAAAAGTACGAGATCGAATTTCACTCCCTGACATTCACTCCCTACCCTACAAATAAATCGCAAATTTATGAACGCATCCTTACGGATGAACTAAAGCTCGGGGCTTCCCCGTACATTATTGCATCAGTATAATGCTAACAATTTGAGTGGACATTTTTAAAACCTTCTTATTCTAATAATAATGCATTATTGCATTTAGTTAGATAAAAGATACACAGTGTTTATTGCAGTCAGTGGTATATCGTCAAGTCGTGAGCTGTTTCAGCATTAGGGAGATGCATTTTAATCGATTCTTGTGACATTTATTAGATTTCGTGAGCGAGTTCATTTTTGTAAATGTTAAGATTTTGCTCTTATTTTTTAAAAATGTGTAAGTTACTCTATTTCATATTGTCATCTTCTTGGTACTTATATACATATAATAAAAACCTGCTTGTGAGCTTAAATGGTTGTTTTATTGAAAGGTTTACACCGTAATTTTTACCGTTTATTCCCAAACTTTCTTGCCGTAAATTCCTAGAATTTACCGTATTTTTTGAGCGAGATCACCGTAGACCACATTTTGAACATGGCAACACTGATCTCTTATAAGGGTTCCCTTGTCAATAAGGAAAGGAATTTCGTTCGTCACGTCCGGGTTGTCATTAATAATTTTTCGATTTAGAGATCAGTTTGCGAATATTTAGTTGGAGTCGAAAAGTTTATGTTATGAACGTTATGAAATACTTAATCAAAACCTGCTTTGGGATTAAAAAAAACCTGAAAAAGCTACGGAACCCTATACCGCGCTTGGAGCGACACGCACTTGACTGGACCTTTTTTGAGGTTATATCTTACAATTCAATGTTTTTTGGTTTGGTAGTTTTAGTATATTCAAAATGACTTTGTATAAGTTAAAATCGGCACCACTTTTACTGCTAAAAGATGATCTCAATACAAACACTCTGCCGCTGATCAGTGAAGTTATCCAACATGATAAAAACACTATCAACTTTTTTTGTTATGAACAACCTGTGACTTATTGGAAAAAAGTTTTAAAAGGAAAATCTAACATTGTTTACTATGAAGATTATGATCATAATTTATATAAGAAATACATTAATAACAAATGTTCCATAATTATTGATTCAGCTAATCAAATGTCTTTGAATTTGGGTTGGACTGGTTGTTTGAAAAATCTCAAGAAACTATTGCTCGAACCAAACATTGACCAGATAATTTTAATACTACACAAAGATTGTCTGTCGCATTTTTCTAAGCTCCATGTGCATTTGAACCATATAGCAAATGCAATTGTTTCATATGATGACAAAGATCCATTGAAAATCGAAGTTCAATTAAAAAAGAATGGTAAGGTTTTTAAAAGTAATGAAAGGTTATATTATGATGAAAAAGCTGGTGTTCTGAAATCAACACCTATAGTAAAAGAGGATATAAAAGATGAGGAACTGGTAAAGCCAATACCCGGAAACCTCTCTACATTCAAGATAGAAGTAGAACAGACAGAGAAACTTGAGAAGTATAAGCTAAAGTTGCCGTACATGAGCAAGATCAATGAAGGCGAGAGTAAAGTATACTATGAACCAGATGCTGTTGATGATTGGGATGAGGAAGATCCTGATGAAGACTTGGATATTTAGTCATTTAAGAATAAAGTTGATACATACTATTGAGTCTTTTATTTCCTGGTTTATATTTAGAGAAGCTGTTATTACCATTTCCTTGGAATAGGATAGGAATATTTTAATAAGGAATGGGTATTTTCAGGGACTCGGAAGATCACAAGGCACTTATTACAAAGCCACAATTACAAAGAATTCACTTTTTATTTATTTTTCCATGCTTTATTACAATTTTGCGATTTTTTTGTGAAATTTATTTGCCACGTAACTTATGACATTAGACAATATCTAATAAAAGTAGAAATCCAAGTACGTGGAAGTTAATTTATTAATGACACCGTAATTACATCACCATATTATCAACTCTTAAATTATGTTCATAATTACTCATTCAATGATTAATTTCCATGACCTAACAAACTAAACAATCAATATAATGATACACAAATACAACAGAGAATCAGTTACGAAGCTCTTATTGCCGCATTCTCTAGTAAAAATTAAATAATATTATGTAATTATTACAAAAACAGTAATAACAAAATGAACCAAAAGTTTAAATCCCTCTGAGTTGAATTTCAGAACTTATTAAATATTATGCACAAAGCTTATCATACACACAAGCCCGGACAATTTCGAGAGACGAGAACCTAAAACACTGACAATTTAAATACTGCGAATAGACGAAGCTTACACCGATCTTGTCCGCTCAAAAATGAGGTACGACCAGCGCTAAAAACAATAATAAGCCATAGATACACATAATAAAGCTAACAAAATATATGATAAAAATGATTTACAACCTCGTAACCTAACAAAACGTTTGAGTTCATATACAATTTGTCTGCACTAAAGACCGGGCACACAGAGGTCGGGCGATACGAGTGGACGAGCCAGGGTCCGCGCCGGGGCGTTGGCGCCGCGGGCGAAGGCGGGCTCGCGCGAGACAGGGACAGCGGTAGCGGGTGCGAGCGAGGCGGCCTACTCGCCCGAGAGCTCTTTGAGCCGCTCTTCCCGCGGCCGCGCGCCGCCGAATATCGAGGAGGCCTGGCTCGTGGACGCCAGCGAGTTCACCGGCTCCTTCACCGTCCGCGGCTCCAGTTTCAGTTTCGGTCTGCCCGTCGTATCTACACCAAAACAGCAACAAGTCAGACTGGTCACACTTAATTAAACTAAACAATAATGAAATATCAATTGTTAAAAGGGATGTATAATATAAAATTAAGAACAGGATGAAATTAGTGTTTGTGTAAACTAACGGCCGCACGTCGCCGAAAACACTTTGACCACTTGGGCCTTGTAGCGTAGCGCTGGTTCAGCATATACATACTGGTTTTGTTTCTACGTGCTTGCTGCTGTGCGAAACAGCAGGATATCAACATTACAACAGCCACTATACAGATATTTTAATGGCTTATTATTTTTGAGGCAACTAACAAATGAAACGGCAACTAACAGTAATAAATTAATCTGGCAGCGATTAAATATTTTAGCAACAATTATAATAGATGAGCTTCAAAATGCAAGGATTTATAAAAACTAAATAATGGCTGATTCTTTAAGGTAGCAAATATATTAAACAGGGGCAATGAAATCATAAGCGAGGTACTATAAATAATGACTTGGCGACTAATTTTAACAGTGGGATAACGAAGATTGTATTATTGGCAACAATAGGCTCCCATATAAAAATACACTTTCAGGCTGCGATTTGTAGGCAGCTGTAAAAATTAAAACAGGTACCATTATAAAGTATTTGAATTTCTTGTTTGTAGAATCATAATTTAATGAAAACGGCGACAAGGTTAGTCATTGCATAGAAACAGAGTGCGGGTCGAATATATTAAAATATTTTATATTTTTTTGTGCTGTGAGGGTCTCCTATTCCTGTTTGCGAGGGGTATCAAGGGAACTTGGCCTTGGAACATGACATTGGCAACATGACCTTGGAGCTTTAATTATAAATTCGCTTTACTTTGTAATCAATTACTCACACTTCCGCGTGCTTCCTAACCTTTTTACAATGACTAGGTATTGCTTTTCTCTAAATGACCACTACCATCACGAAGCGGGGGGACGAGGGGGCGCAGCTCCCCAGAATGGGGGGTTCGGGGGGCGGAGCCCCCCGCCATCAAAAAACAAACTCCAGACAGGACGACACATACACGGTAGGTTATGTTATGTTCCCTTTTGACCCTCGCAGACAGAAATAGGGGACCCGCAAAGTGGGTCCCCCGTCGAACTAACCTACAGTCAAGAGGATTTTAATGGAGCTTTAATTATAAACAATGAACTAAGAGGAACACTCACCTCGGCATAATAAATAATAAATATTGCGGGTTGAATAAATAAAGACAATTATTGTACCTTTATACCTTTTACTCTTTCGCCATTGTAGGAAAAAAAAAAATCACTCCGGCTCGGGCAGCCCCGAGTATTCTGGGGGGGGCGACGTACCGCAGTCCATGGCTTCGCGGTCGACCATCGGATCGCCATTGCCTTTGGATGTTGCGCAGGAGGCAAACGCCAACAACCCTGCGCCCATCTCGGGTAATACAGGTGCGCGTAAAAGATGGCCAGAAGAAGTAAACAAATTCATCTGGCGTACCTACCTAATCCACTCTAAACTTGAAACGATTAATCGAGGATATTTAGATCCCTTATTCAAAGAATTTAACCAAAAGTTTCCTGACTATAACGCATCTAAACAAAGAATAGGCGATCAGCGCAGGGCTATTGTTAACAATAAATTATTATCACAAGTTACTTTAGATAGTATCAAAGCTGAAGTCTCAAGCTACTTAAGTGGAACAGACACACGATCAACCCTACCAAACAGTTCCCAAACCACCCAACAATATAGTTCAATTGGCAGTAGCAGGTTGACATGGTCAAAAGAAATGAATGAGACTGTAATTAGGAGTTACTTTGAAGTAACTAGGAATGAATCAGATATGACAGTATACAGAAACAAGCTTCACCAAAAATTCATAGAACAGTACCCCCACTTATCTCACTTATCTGAACAGCGTATATCGGACCAAAGACGTGTGATAGTAAATAACCATTTACTCACACCGACTAGAATAGAAACAATACGAAGGGAAGTAGGGCTACAATTTCAAATTGAAAACTCGTCTAACTCAACGACAAATGGCCAACGTCCCAGCAGTATGCCATCAATAGAAGATAATATGTTGCCCAGTAGTGTGGAAAATATTTGGCCCAACAGTGGGGAAAATATTTTGCCCAGCAGTGTGAAAAATATGCCGCCCAGCAGTGGGGAAAATATGCCGCCCAGCAGTGTGGAAAATATGCCACCCAGCAGTGAGGATAATATACAATTCAGCAGTGCAAATAACATAGGAACAGACGATTTTGATTTGGAACCAACTGAGAGAAGTGAAACATATAAAAAAGTCAACATTGATAGTGATAAAATTGACCAAATATTTAACGACACCTTAGAAATTTTCAAAAATTCTGATCCGATTTCTAGACCATATATCACTAAACAAAAATCATCACGCAAATTAGCGGCTATTGTAGATTATGTGAATACTGTTATTCTACCTAAACATCTAAATCATGAGCAAGACTTTTTTACACTTCAGACATTAATATACGTGGCAGCTTATACTATAGCTTCATCAAACGGGTCAAAAATCAGTACAAACCAAAACATAGGATCACGCGGAAAACCACCATGGCAGGTAAGACTAGAAAATAAAATAGATAAGTTTAGGAAAGACATTGCTCGTTTGACGCAACACATCTCAGGAAATAGAAGCTGGAGAATTATAGCAGCAGTAGAGGATATTAAAAATAGATACCAACTTCACTCCCAATACGAGAATCCAAACACTGACTTAACTCATTTTATGGACACACTAAAGCAGAAGCTAAATGTAGCTTCCAGCAGATTGAGAAGGTATTTGACTTGCACTGAGCGAAAAACGCAGAATGCTAAGTTCAATAGCAATGAAAAGGCTTTTTATCGATACCTATCACAAAATAAAAAGAGTCAATCAAGCCTAAATACAGAACCTCCAACTCCAGAAAGTATGCGGGGATACTGGGCAGGAATATGGGAAAACCCATTACAGCACAATGAGAACGCGCAATGGTTTAATAGTATTAGACGTAGGACCGATATAACTGAGATGCCTTTTGACCATATACCAGTAGATATATTTGTCAGAGTTATCAAGAGAAGTCAAAATTGGAAGGCTCCAGGATCAGATCATATTCACAACTACTGGTATAAAAAGCTTACATCCATCCATCCATACCTACATAGTCACATAAATAATTTTATATCTTCTCCAGATAGTATGCCAGGATATATAACATTTGGCAAAACGTATATGTTACCAAAGGATGACGACACCAAAAACCCTGCTAAATATCGACCCATCACGTGTTTACAAACTATATATAAAATTATCACAGGATGTTTAAGTGAAATAATCCAAGCCCACGTTAATGAACACAATATACTTAGTGAAGAGCAGAAGGGTTGTAGGAGAAACAGTCAAGGTTGCAAGGAACAGTTAACAATAGATACAGTAGCGATGAAACTAGCATTAATCAAGAAAAGTAGTATTCACAGCATGTACATAGATTACAGGAAAGCTTTTGACTCTGTCCCACATAGCTGGCTTATTCAGATTTTAACTCTTTACAGTATACATCCGGCAATCATCACATTTTTACAGACTTCAATGAAAACATGGCAAACAGTACTTAACATAGGCCATAGTCATAACACCCTAACTACTGAACCGATCCGCATACAAAGGGGTATCTTTCAAGGTGACGCTTTGAGTCCCTTGTGGTTTTGTTTGGCACTGAACCCACTTTCAATACTTCTGAACGAATCTGGCTGTGGTTTTAAACTAAAACATCATAATTCACACCATGTTTTGTCTCATCTCATGTACATGGATGATATAAAACTATTTGCATCCAACAAGAAAGAGCTCTTCAAGCTGGCGGACATAACACAAGAGTTCTCCAAGGATATTCACATGAATTTCGGGATCGACAAATGCAAGATACATTCCGTAGAAAGAGGTAAACTTCAAAAGATTACATATGAGCTGGAAACAGGGGAGCGTATTGAACCGATGGAAGAAGAAGACACTTACAAATACCTAGGCTTCCAACAAACTAACCAAATAGAACAAAAAAAGACCAAGTCAGAACTTACTAGTAAATTTCGGCATAGAGTTAATCAGATCTTAAAGTCCCACCTCAACTCACGCAACCTCTTCAAGGCCATTAACACTTTTGCAATCCCAATTTTGACATATTCCTTTGGTATAATAAACTGGACACAAACAAACCTAAAAAGCTTGCAACGTATAATCAACACCAGCCTATCTAAAGCCCGAAAACACCATCCCAAATCATGTGTACAACGACTCACCTTACCCCGACAATCAGGTGGAAGAGGGCTCATCGATATCCAGAATCTGCACAATCGCCAAATAACCACACTCAGACGATTTTTTCACAATAAATCTGAAAACTCTATACTGCATCAGTACGTCACTCAAATAGACCAAAAATTAACACCACTCAACTTAAGCAATCGAAATAGCCAACCCAATGAAAAAATTACAACTACAGAACAAAAGACCGAAACCTGGGCCCAGAAATCCTTGCACGGGAGACACAAGGCTGACCTAAGTCAAACACATGTCGACCAAGAAGCGTCGAACGCGTGGCTTAGGCACGGCTTTCTGTTTCCCGAGACTGAAGGATTTATGATCGCCATTCAGGATCAAGTTATCGCAACAAGAAACTATAGAAAATACATAACTAAGGACCTGGACCGACCGACCGACCTTTGTAGACAGTGCAACAGTGCTTCCGAAACCATACAGCATGTGACAGGAGCTTGTAAAAATTTAGTTCAGTCTGATTACAAACACCGCCACGACCAAGTAGCTTCCATAATACACCAGCACCTTGCATATTCAACTAAATTCATAAATAAAAAGGTACCTTACTATAAATATAAACCAGAGACAGTATATCAGAACGACAACTACACACTTTATTGGGACAGAACCATACTGACTGACAAGACAATACATTTCAATAGGCCTGATATTACCCTCTACGATAAACAAAAGAAAACTGCATATTTAATCGATGTAGCAATTCCCAATACTCATAATTTGCAATCTACCATCACAGCTAAGTTAACGAAGTACCGAGACCTGGCAATTGAGCTTCAAACCCAATGGAGAGCCGAAACTGTACACATAGTTCCAATAGTAATTTCTTCCACTGGAGTAACACCAAAAACCTTACGCAATAGTTTAAAAACCTTGCAGATCCATCCTTTAATTACCCAGACCCTACAAAAAGCTACCATCCTCAACACATGCCGCATAGTCAGGAAATTTCTAACAACTTCAGTAACCTCATCCAACGACACCTCCTCACTTGGCTAAGGCCCGTGAGGTAGGGAACTCACCTCTGAAAAGAGAGAAAAAAAGAAATACGATATAATAATAATAAAAATTCTAAGTCAAACAATTTTTTATGCATGTCACTATTTGCTTTATTTAGAGCTCTTAAAATGTCGCACAAAGCATGTTTTTTATGACCATGTTCATATTTTCTTCACACCTTAGTTAACTTTATATACAACCTCATTTTATTATTTAAGAAAGCCTATTTTCTAGTTTTTAGCCGCCGTTAAGTGTTCGCTTAACAATAAATTCAGTTGCCAAAACAAACAATCGATGCCAGTTTAAATTAAAACAAAGCTTACAACTTATTATAAAGCTGCCATTTTCTGCTTAAAATGGTACTTCACTGTAGCTGCCAAAGTTCAAACTATTATTTTTGCTACCTGCTTTAATATTTTTTTAAACCCTAATTCAGATTAATTTGTCGTCGCGTTAAATACATGCCTATTTTAATTTTAATTCTTGACAAGTAGTGAAATCATAAATTCTTCGCGTAAGCTTATTTGCTTGCATTCAAAAAATAAAATTTGCACGCCGATCTTGGGAGCATCCAAAATACTAGTAGGCAAACATTAATTAATGTTATAAATTAAGATGACTGAACAGCAGTTAACCAAAGTACAGCCTACATATAACCCGAATCTATCCAAGTCGCGAGTGAATAGGCTTCTTCTGGGCAAGCTCGCTCCATCGTCGACCTCATCTCTGTCTTCAAGACTAGATCGAGGTCAAGAGTAAGCCCATTGACGATAAAAAAAAGCCTGTTCCATCTGTGCAGGCTTGGAGCAACATTCATATTTCTCTGGAAATTCACTTCTATGACTAAAACTATAGGTGCCGACACGAATCTTGAGTGGTCTGTGAATGGTGCTAGATTGGAAAGTTACCCATAAACGAGGTGTAAGTGACGGTGTATCGATAACAGGCGTGCTAATTCAACGAAACTGAATAACTTACCCAAAGAAACATTTTTGGGAAAAAAAGTTTCGTTGACTGAGCATGCTCGTTCAGTTTTCGGTACGCCGCCGTCCCTTACACCCTGTATTCGTATTAAACCTCTCACTTGTCCCGCAAATATATCTATGTAACATTTGCACATTCGAAGTCAGCATCCAAGATTCGTGCCGCTCAGTACAGCATGGTCACATAAATAAGATGTAACGCGCCATATTTGAACGCAACGCGAAATTCATCAGCTTTTTGTAGTTACGAAAGGTCGTCATGTTTTCTTGAACGGTGACCCTACGTAATTTTTTTAGAGTTTATTATTTTATTGATATGTTCGTCTTAATAATGCACGTTCTGTAAAATTTTTAACCGGCTACCTATGCCGGGTCTTAAGATCCAACATTCAACCTAGTAATAATCTTAACGAACATTCTAAATCAAACAGTGTGTTATCGTCAGCAACATTTTATTCGATAAGCGTTTCCGTTTCTGAACTTATTTATGTGTTCAAACTGTACCTATGTGGATAAAAACTAAGAAAAAATAAAAAATGCAGGCACTCAAACATGCGACTACTAATTTCTACCTTGGTTACCTGGTCGCGAGGGCGGCATGTCCTCGAAGCTGCGCCGCGGCGCGCCCCCCCCCGCCCGGCCGGCCGCCCCCGCCCCCTCCCCCTCCGCCGCCGCCACCCCCGCGCGCGCCCCCCATGCGCCCCCACTCCCCGCGCGGCTCCTCGGACGGCCCGCGCGACCCGCGCCCCCCGTCCCTCTCGCCCCACCGCTCACCGCCGGCCCCCCCGCCGCCGCCGCCTCCTCGCTCACGATCTGCATTCGTAATTACATAACACTGTCCAAATAATAGCTTGTTCAGAATTAGAGCAGGACAGAGCGATACGTGTCTCTGTCGCCACAGTATAAAGTAATAGTACTATTATTCAGAACGGGCACTGTCCGCCCCCCTTGCGCACCACCCCCTCCCCCCGCGTGATCCGGGTGGGACTCCTGCGATATTTTTTTCTGTTTGTAACCCTAGTGGTACCAATTCCGGGGGTATTAGTGGTCCTAGGGCGTATAGAATATGCAGATCAACGCTTCTTCCATTTTTATGTTACAAGTGAGCAAACGAGCCACCTGATGGTAAGTGGTCCCCACCGCTCATGACACCTGCTGTCTATGCTATTAATGGCATACTTTGACACTAATAGGACAGCTAAGCGCGTTGCTCACTTTGAGAACTAAGATGATATGTCTCATGTGCCGGTAATTTCGCTGGCTCCCTTGCCCTTCAAACCGAAACACAACACTGCTGCTTCACGGCAGAAAAAAGACGTCCCTCAACACAGAATCCTCAGAGAAAAAAACTTCATAAAAAATTATTTTGACGATGCCAAAAAATAGTCATGAAATAGTCATAAATAGTCACCATAAGGAAAAAAAATACTCGCGTTACAATTCTAGAGTTATAGCTATGGTTTGCTGAGGATTATGGGCATAGGCTATACACAGAATCACCAGCTTTGATGCAAGCAAACCGTGGGGACTATCGACTTGGTTTTTATTTAAAAAAAATAGTCATGAAATAGTCGTCTTGACTTCCAAATTCTCGAAAATAGTCGTTCAATGATTTCAGAGTTACAGGGGTAGCTTGCTGAGGATTCTGTGCATAGCATTTCACGGACGCAGATTTCTGCAGAACGTTTAGGTTTTTCTGTTTGATACTGATGTAAAAAAATAGTCAATAAATAGTCTTCTTAAACCATAATCACTTTGGTCTGGATTACCTTGTAGAAGTATGTTAAAAATGTATGTGAACTTCGTGTTAACGTTGTTAACGTGAATGATTGTGTTAGAAAACCCAAATCGTATTAGAAAATCAGATGAAATACCAAACAAAAATCATTTAAAAAGTTAATTTCTAATGATAATGATAAAAAATGATATTATTATTTAAGATTCACCGATATATCTGTTAAAACCAAGAAAGCGAAAACCCAAATGAGCTTACATATATGAGCTGATATTCATAAACTCAGACTAAATAAGATGAGCAGTTGACATAAAACATCACACCAAACACAAAATTATACCAAATCATTAAATATGTTCATGCAAACAATATGGCGTTAGGTAAACAAACTGACTAGTTTTAGTTGTAACATACAGCTAAACAATAGTCCAAAGGTTTTTCAATAACAAATGTTTGTGTTGTGGTAACAAATGTTTACCACATGGAATTTTTTAAAGAATCCCTTCTTGCCTCTAAAATGTTTGGTTACGCAACGTCATATTAATTGCAAGTATGCGAAATAACGCAAGACCACTAAGACTTGAACTTGTTACAAAAAGAACAAGCTATTTTTCTTCTCATGTCGTCGTAAAGGTCTTGTGCTATTCCATTAGAACTTTAATATCCCAAATGAGGTATGAAATGCGGTGCGATTTAATCACATGTCTTAAATCGGTAGCATATATCTCATCTGTACATTTAGATTCTGGATGCTAGTAGTCAGTTGCACAAAAGATAATTTGAGCTAATGCTACATCAAGTCCTATGCTGTTCCTTTTTTGTATAAAAAATAGACTGAAGACATGTGCTCGCGCTGAACTGTGGTCAAAAACTCACTTTTTTGTAATTTTGAAGTATTTTTAATATTTTTTAGGGTTCCGTACCTCAAAAGAAAAAAACGGAACCCTTATAGGATCACTTTGTTGTCCGTCTGTCTGTCTGTCAAGACCCTTTATTTCACGAACGGGTAAAGGTATCAGGTTGAAATTAATACCACATATAAGGATCCATGAACCACACAAGATCTGAAAATATAAATTTTTTACAACGACGCAATCAAAAGATATGGCATTTTATGTCCTTATCTCCATATATTTATTCAAAAATGCAAAACTTACAGGGTACTTCCCGTTGACCTAAAATTATGAAATTTGGCAAGAAGCTAGGTCTCACAGTACAAATAATGGGAAAAGTCTGAAATCATTAAATATTACAACTTTTCTCACAACTAATGGTAACCAATTGTGGTGAGCTCCCGTTTCAAGAACATTCATATAAGAGAGGGGTCAAGTTGGATGGTCGCTGAGGCGATTTTTGGTTTAGTTCTATTTAAAAACGGGAACACTTACAAACTTGAAAATTGGTATGTTTATAGTGCATAAGCTATAAAATAACAACAAATAATAAAATTTGGTCAAGCGCGTGTCGGACTCAAAAAATCTAGCACATTAACTTACTGAAATTTCAACTAATACAATTATGTTTATGTGGTGGTACGGAACCCTCAGTGCGCGAGTCCGACTCGCACTTGGCCGGTTTTTTCATGTCACCGGCAAAATCCTATTTCAGGACAAACAAAGTTGCCCTACTAGCACAGCAAATAACTTTATTAACCAGTCCTTGACAGACTCAGATACTTGTGTATTAATTTTATTGTTTATATTGTTTGTTTAATTTTGTAATATTTTATTAGACATCTTTTTATCAAAATTTGAAAACTAAAAGTTGTAAAAAATTAAAAAATCCATTTTTGAATGTACAAGTGAAGCCCTTTCATATGATACCCCACTCAATCTAGAAACAACAACTTAAAAAATGTATCCCCCACCCCATTTAGCTAATTTCCCCTTGCAATGATGATTATAATATTCTTATAATTCTTTTGTTAGCAATAAAGTTGGGTAATCATATTCTGAAACCGTTCCAAAGTAGAATGCTAAAAAAAGCCCAGGCCCGGCGCAAATTAAATATAAGTCAAATAATAGATAAAAATGAGTTATAAAATACTGCATAGGTGGCATCATTGAATTTGATGGCTAAGTGTGGGAAATTGCTATTTAATTTTTTCAGGGGTCATATTAATGTTTTAGTAAAAGATACATTAAACAGTCAAATGCGATTAAAAGTCGTTTTATGGAACTAGCATTAAATAAGTAAGTAAAAGGATAATCATAAAAAGAAAGAAAAAAATCTTTAGGAAAAATATCGGTTGTTTTATATTAATTAAATATCTTTGCTTACAAGTGTTCCGGGTCTAATTAGCACATGATTCAAATCGATGCTGGATAATCATTCATTCATTTGTTCATATCGTGTGTTGCAAGGTCGATGACCGATCTCACAAACCCACCAGGGTTGGCAGCTCAATAACTCTGACACCAGTCATAGTTATTGAGCTGCCAACGGCCTCTCTCACTTTACACTAAAACGCGACGCGATTCGAGAATGCTGAAAGACGTTGATTGTTGAAGGAAATGTGTACCTTTTTGTGCAGTTATCAAGATTTAAAATCATTACCATCATCATTATCAAAACATAACATCCCATGAAACGTTCACTGCAGGACAAGGAGCTCCCTACACAAACCCTGCAAAAGCGGGTGATTTACATTTTGGAAGGGATGTACCATAGTCACCAAGCTTGTTAACGTTGCGGCTGGCACCATGGACCGCTGTTGTTGGTGACCGCAGTATGTAAGATGGTATGATAAACAAAAGGACGCTGCTGGGTCTCCTATTCTTCGCCGGTACCACATGGGCATGGGAAGAGAACGTTAAGCTGTTGCGCCCATGTCATGAGCTACATGCTATTAACAATGGGCTTGATACCAAGAGTAGTTTCATTCATGTCAGAGGCCGTTGGCGGCTTAATAACTCTGACACCAAGGTTTGTGAGGTCGGTCATCGACCTTGCCACTCACACGATATGAACGAATGAATGAATGATCATCCAGCATCGTTTTTGAATCATATGGTAACAGACCCGGAAAACTTGTAAGCAAAGACATTTAATTAATATAAAATAAACAATATTTTTCCTAAAGATTTTTTCCCCTTCTTTTTAGTGGTAATCTTGTAACTTACTTACTTTATGCAATTCCGATAAAACGACTTTCAATCGCATTTGTGACTATTTAATGTATCTTTTACTTAAACAATAATACGACCCCTAAAAAATTAAATAGCAATTTCACACACTTACCCATCTAATTCGATGATGCCCCCTATGCAGTATTTTATTACTCATTTTAATCTATTATTTGAGTTACATATAATTTGCGCCGGGCCTGGGATTTATTTCCATATATTATGAGCATTGTACTTTAATGTCGATAGCATGTGTGTTTGCTGAGATATTCAGGTGTAACAGACAGAGAGACGAAGTCGCACCATAAGGGTTCCGTTTTTACCATTTTGGTTAGTAACCCTAAAAAAGGTATTATCGAAAATGTTAGATGGATTATGGATTTTCAAAGAAACTTTATATTTTGATCTAGCAATCCTACGTACGAGTGAGTTTTAGACCACGTCAGTTTAAAGTCCATTTAATAGCTGCAGATCAAATAAGTAAACAAAATCTTGACTAATTTAAAGTACAGATTTTTATTTAAAAATATCCACCATGATTTACACGCAAAATCTAAACGAATGAGTAAACACTTCATTTACAAACCGTCTGAGACAAAAAAAAAATTATGTATTAAGTTTTAAGACTTGGATTTTAGGAGGATTTGGGTTTTAAATAAAGCCTCAGACGCTGTTTATAGTTTCCAGAAATAAAGAGATAAAACGGGCGATCTGAGGTCTTACGCTGAACAACTGATTTTCACGAGGGCAAAATTTAGGAGTCTGTGAAGGATGCAGCTATACTAAAGAATGAGAAAACTACTCGACTATTTCTTTCTTTCGTGTAGCTGCATCCTTCACAGACACCTAAATTTTGCCTTCGTGTAAATCAGCTATTGTTTAGTCATTTGATCTGGAACTTTAAAGGTAGTTACTGTGCGGAGGTGGTACCATTTTAAGGGCGCTTCTTCAGTCACGCGCAAATTCGCCTTTCATGAATTGAAGTATTTGCTGACACCGTAGGTAGAAGAGCTTGTGGCGCCATCTCTGCAGTGTGCAGTTACTACCATGGACAGTGTTACAGTCGACATAATGTAGCTTGATCAGAACGATAGCAGGATAGAGCTATGCGTGAGAGCAGGACGGACGCAATACGAGTCTCTATCATTCAAATAAGAGGCACAGTTGACCGCAGAATTTTTGTTCTGACAGTCCGCCTGTGTAGCTGGTATATAGCGTACAAAATAACTCGGGCTGTAACCGTTAATGTGCAGAAGTAAAAGAGTCGCGGGGATGAGCGCGGCATCTGGGGGCGAGCGAATCGTTCATTGGCTCTCCGCCTGTCACCTATGCGCAGAAAATAACCGTCATAGCCCAACTTATCCTGAACGCGCTATACTGCAATTTTTTTCGTATTATTATAGTCATTGTTATGAGAAAAACGCTCCGCTTCTATGCGCGTATTTTCAAAAATCTTTGGTTTGGAAGGAAAACAGCTTGAACAGTTGTTCAGTTCAAAGGGTTATTTGTTCAGATTTATTGTTATTTAGTGTAAAACGAAGAGCAATTTTGAATATGATTAGTTTGATTTTTATTCTGATAAAAACTATAGTTTTCGCAATATCGGCCACACTGGCGGACAAAGTCCGTGACTACCCACCCGGCTCTCGTCTGCTGAGCCTCTAAAAGGAGCGAAACTCTTTGCCACCCGATACTACCTCTCCACCCTTACGAGGGTTGAATCTGAGGGAAACACTTCGCGGTCGGCACAGAGTAATTCATATCTGTCTCTTTCACTCTCACCCGGCGTTTTGGCCATGATGACTCACGCACATTAATAAGGTACTTGTGAGAGTGTAGGTAGCATAATCTGTCCGCTTTTTAAGAAATTTCATGGGTGTGACGGAGTGATACGTGACTCCCATCGGTCCGATATTTTAGACAAAATGACACGTTCAGTCTGACATCAGTCCAGTCTATCAGTCTGGTAAGATTGTAGGGATGCAGCTATAGGAAAGAAAGAAAAAGCTATACGACTATGTCTGTCTTTCTGCTGCATCTCTGGAATCTTACCAGACTGATGGACTGAACGGATGCCAGATAACATGTAAGGGGCTAGCCAGACAGAAGATATACGTGAAGAAGAGTGGGCGTGGACGTCATTTTCTATGAAAAGGTCTCGGAAGAGATGTGTCTGCGTCCCGTCCTCGTTTTTGAGCAGACAGCTCACCTGATGGAAAGTGTCACTGCCAGCTATGAACACTTGCAGCACCAGTAAAGGTGAGGTGATGCTAGTGCATTGCGTTTTTTGTCTCCTAACCTTTATCTTAAAAGAAAAAGTGGGAGTCAAAACGTATAAAGAGCTCAAGAACCTGATGCGGGATAGAAACAGGTGGAGGGAGCTACACCGACAAGAGTTTGGCTCTTAAATTTTGAATGAATTAACCTTTATCTCACGCATGGCTCTGTTTTGCTGTGATTGTAATCAAGCTACATGACTCCGACTGCAGCGTGTTAGTAGCGCGTGTTACAGTCCAAACAATATAGTTTGATTAGAATGACAACAATGTGAGAGAGCAGGACGAAGCGATGCGTAAAAGCCGTGTATCCTGCACTTTTTTTTCGTGACATTACACAGAAAGAACGAAACACTGGGGCGTGGCCGTACTCATTTGTGTATGCATACACAATGTTTTTGTTTGCCGAGTCGGGCGGAACAAATATTTTTGTATCATGTTTCGGTGCAGGAGACACGACATAAGATATTGGAGAGACAAACCGCCTATTAAAGTTAAAGTTGCTTTAACTCTATCGCTGACTCTTCCTGTTTTGTTGACAAAGACAGTGACAACACTAGAGTCAAAGGAGCTTTAACTGTAAAGAGTAATTGTGCAACCGGCAGAAAGACACGTATCGCTGGGTCCTGCTCCCGCACTGCCGTCACGCTGATCGAGCTACATGATTGCGGACTGCGGATGATGTTACCGTGTGTGAACCCTCCCTGGGGCGCGTGGCGCGGCGCGCGGCGGTCCTGCGCCTCGTAGTGGTCGTACGTACCGCGCGGCCCGTCCCGCCGGAACCCCCCGCCTCCCCCGCCACCCGCGCCGCCCCCGCCCCCCGCGCGCGCACCGTCCCGCCCCCCGCCGCCCCCTGCCCCGCCGCCGTCCCGCCGCCCGCGGTCGAACCCGCCGCCTCTGCAATATCGTACAACCAAACTAGTAAAAAAATTTTTATTTATGCAACTATTGCGTAATGAGAGTAATTTTAACACGAGATCTGGTTTCAAAATAGTATAGATCGAGTGTTAAAATGATTAATTACGTAAAGTTGCATACAAAACTTTATCTACGACCGACAAAATAATATAACATTTTAAAGAGTGGACAGTTAATACAGTTATCAAAAGTTATTCCTGAAGTTGTTCCAGATCCAGAGCTTTCGGATGGAATTGCTTAAACATTAATTTCATTGCATACTGTTACACCCGGTATATGGTTACTGACGGCCTCTTGTAGATTCATGTTCTCCTGGTACTTCAATTTTGTTTAAAACATGAAAGTTGGCAGTTAGGAAATGAAAATGATAGCGGACAATGACCTCAATTTCGAAATTAAAGGAAAAATAATTTACGGGCGATCTGAGTTTGGGAAGGGGAAGGGGTGAGTTTTAAGGGTGAAAAACGGTTTTTCTCGATTTCCGGCAAAACTACAAGTTTTTATGGAAAAAAATCAAATGGCAAAGTTGTAGATAATAAAAAGATCTACAACTTTTGTATTCACACTTTTTTCACATAACACATAATTTATGTGAAACATTCAAAAAACCAAGTTTTTGGTTTTTTATTTTATTCTTTTACAAAATTTTTTTTTTTCAACACGAATTTTGGTAAAAACTTACCTTTTAATATCCCAAATATACTGTAATTTATGTGAATTGAAAAAGTAATTTTTTTACCTTATTTTGACTTAAAATCGAAAAAACCACCCTAATTTTCAATCGAAAATTCACCCGTCAAAATATCAGCTTTTTTCAAAAATTTGGTGTGCTTTCTGTTCGCTAAAATTACTTCTTTCCGATGGTGTACAAAAAAAATCTATACCATTTTTTTATATAATTTTATTTAATCAAATCAAACCATTAAATTTAATCCGCAACACTGAATGCGAGCGAGCCTCAACCGAGGCTGCCTCTAATCCGTACACACTCTTGGAGAGGAGTATTTTTTGTCCCTATCGGGGACTGGCTCGGCCAGTCTACAGAATAAAGAGCAAGTAAATCTAGGCACTCGTGGCGCGTCTTTTGTTCCTGTACGAACAGTACATACTGCCCGTTGCACAAAACGACTTTAAAAGTAAACCTAATTCAAATCTATTGCTGTCACTTTCTTTATCAACAAAACAGGAAGTGACAGCAATAGATTAAACAGAGCTTTAACTTTAAAGCTTTGTGCAACTGCCTGTTATTCCAATGTGTCAAGCTTGACGTGATTGGGCCGATATTATCTCCAAAAAAGTCAGAGCGTCTTCACTTCACTTCGCCTTTTTAAATTCCTTTTAAAAACTGTTTTTTTTACTCGAACTCGATAAGCTTCACAAGCTAGCTAGATCTGGGGACACTGTTTTCCGGTGCCCAAGTTTATAATCGAATACCCAAATCGGTACGCGATACAACTACCAGAGGCGGCTCGTGACATTTTTTTATGGGTGTGCACAAAAAAATAAAATAAATAAATTGACTTACCTACCATTTATTGATGAACAATTTTTTATGGCTTTATTGTTATATATTATGCGCGCCAGCGCCAGCTTCAAATACTAGACACGGGAAACAAAACAATTTATTTACAACCTCACATCCAAGGTGTTTTTAAATATTGTTCTTCAAGATTAAAAGTTAATTTTTTGGTACTACACTTTTGAACTAGCGCGATTTCAGATCGTGACGGCCCCTTTTCATTGAGTTCAAGTCGTATTTGTAGTCTTTTTCGCATTTTTTAATGTAAACGGCACTGTATTCGTCAATTTTTACAGTAATTAGGCACGTACACTATTTAAAAACAGTTAATTCTAAATTTTCAAGCAAAATTGCGAACAGTAACTGAAAGCTGTATACGAAAAGTTTGTTTACGTATGATCGGCAACAGCGCTTTGTCACCGAACTGCATGCGTATCGCGAACTGGCAACGTTGCACTGAGCAGCGCTCCTGATGAGGCTAATTTCTCATATAAAATCTTTTGTTTCACGCGCTCGAGCGTGTTGATGTTTCTCTTTCACACTCATTGAATTCTGTATTAGGAATTGTAATGAATATTTTTTCATAGGAGCACAATCCTTGGCGCTCCACTTGGTACAACTTGACTACGTAAATTGTTGCGTAATTATTTCTTAGGCTATTTTAAATGTATACAACGTAAAGGGTTATGAAAATAGGTATTTAATCGTATGTAACTTAACTAGGTAGGTAATACATCCTAAGTTTGAGTTTTGTGAAAGAGGGAGTGCACTGCACCAGTGCTCTTTAGGACGAGCCGCCTCTGACAACTACCATATCGCAAGTTTTAGAAAAATACGGTTAATTTTTATTACTATGATGAATTCATGAAGTTAGAAATGACGCTTCTTGATAATGTTTTATTTAGGTACTTATTCTAACATGGAAAATTTGAAATGGATTTAATCATATAATCATTATTTTTATAACGAAATTTTTTAATTTTCGACTTGTAATCTAATGTTATTAATAAATTTTTAATTTTCATTCTAACGAAGCCACTACTAAAACTGACCCCAAAGTGACACAACACAATGCAATAGATGACAGCGATGCCGCCGCAAGTTGGTGGCAGTGTATTGCCGGTAAGAACAAAAGACAACAGTCGGCCTCGCGATCTTTATTTCACCATTAAAAAAATAATGAGGCGTTCACGAGATCAGTTTGGCAACGAACCAACCAAGATCATTGATTTTTAACGACACTCAACCAACACACTACATAGCTTGAAACTTTTTGAGACAAAATAATGACGCGTGGATTAATAAAACACCTCTTTTCTTAAACCGTTTTCCTTGATAATGACGTTGAACAGTTTAGCCTTCAATATCAGCGGGTCATCAAATACATGCATACATGACGACTTGTACCCAGAAATTCATAGCAAAAATGGGGTGTAGGGGTGTAAGGTTTTCGAGAACTGAAAGAGCATGGTCAGTTATCGTAACTGAATAGCTTTCGGTGAATAAAACATTTAGGAAATCAAATAAGAATCTGTCTCTCCATAAAAAAAAACTGTCCAATCAAGTTTGCAAATTTTGTATGGAGGCCGATTTTTATTTCACTTCCTGAAAGTTTTGTTCACTCAAAGTTGTTCAGTTATGTTGACTGATCAAGTTTTTCCTGTCAATTTTCGAAAACCTGTCCCTTACACCCATTATTTTGGATGGACGTGCGTAGTCACGCTTTTGTGGACGGAATTAAACCCAATTAAACAACGCATACCTGTCGTTTCTTTTCTCTTCAGCCACATCAATTTTGACGAAGTTGCCGTCGACGTTGAGGGCGCCATTCATTTCTATAGCCTTCACCAAATCCTCGAGGTACTCAAATTCCACATAGCAGAAGCCTTTGAATTTATCAGTCTCCCTGTCCATCACTAGCCTCACATTTTTGATAGTTAAGTCCTGTTGGGAAAATACAAATAAATATTTCATTAGTATACAATATCAACACAAAACATTATAAAAGTAAATAGGTTGTATGAGAACCACACTATATTAATATGTTTTATTGAGAGTAACGACATGCTCCTGCCTGGAAACTACAAGACGGCACGGGTGTGGAACGGATATGGCACGAACACGACTTTACATAGAAAAAGGTGAGGCACACCTGCACTTGCGACGAAGCGGCATACCTGCACTTGTCGCTTGTGTATCATTTACGACGCGACAATTTCATCCATTTTGTATGAACAAGTTTTGAAGTGGCAACGTGCCCTTTCCTCGCCTATCCCTTGCCCTCGTCGTATGTCTTATTGTTGAGCCTAATAGTTATCGTGCATTCACACCGAAGTTATCCTTTGTAGGGCAATATTGTGCAACATACCAACCAAATAATAGTGACGTGTTGCATTACCTTTCTCAGCCAAAAGTGACATTGGTATGGTGTGAATGCCTCAATAATTTCGTTCACCGTTGAACAAAGACCTTCCCCAAGTATCTCCATATTTAAGTGTGGCATATTTTAGGGTCATGTACAGTCAAAAGCACGTCAAGCTTACCACATCTTGTCGCATTGGACATTTACAACGTTTTAATTGCAATAGGCGTAAGAAATAAAGTCGCTTCGAGTGTCAAACATGACCTGCTCTTGAATGAACCACGCTTCATATGTCCAATGTGAGGCCTACTTTTCCAATGAACGGCTCGATGCCTGCAGATCCTGGAGATCCTATTATTTACCACAAAGAGGTACCAAAAATCCTCATCACACTAGACTTAAATAAACCTAGTGGTACTGACGGGATCCCGGCAACTGTCTGTATTGTATACGCGCCTATTGAAAGCTTTTCCATGGCCAAAAAAGGCAGTCAACTCCGGTCTCCGGTCAATCTGCAAGACGTTGGAGCGTGTACTTGATAACCAGCTCCTGGCATACCTTGAAACAAATTACCTTCTATACGACCTTCAATAAGGATTTCGCCGAGGATGCTCTATAGGTGATCGCTTTTTGTGTATGGAGAAATTCATCTTTGTAGTGTTTATCGAGAAACACGGTGAAGCTATTGCTGTATCTTACAATATTTTCAAAACCTTGAACTGGGTTTGGCATGCAAACCTTACAAAAATGCTTCTATCTTATGGAAACCTACAAGCTTTTGCAGTTGTGAACGATCGATTCAAATGGTCTTGGAAAGCCGCTCGTCTGATCAGAGGGCTGTCAATGCCAGAGTTTTTCAAGGATCCGTTTTGTCCGCAACTCTATTCCTTCTGCTTATCAACGACATGCTGATACCGGAACCTCGGGTATACACACGACGGCACAAGCAAAACCTAAGGCATTAGCCTTATTAACGGCAGCAATGTCGAGAGGCCAAGGCCGACCGTTTGGATGTGGCTGGCCCTTAAAACAGAGACCGATTGCGGCAATTCATATCTGGTCAGGTGAACAGCAGGTTCAACGCGACTAAATCGCAGGCGTGTTTGTTTACAAACAAACGGAGTCCCTTTAATCTGACTCCAACTTTCCGAAAAGCATCTGTATCGATGTTAGACCACCCGCAGCTCCTTGGCATGCACTTATTGACCAACTTGAACATGGGCTATACATTGAATCCATGGCAAAAGCTGTAACTAGGTAAGTAGGCATTCTACATCAGTCATGAATCAAATAAATTGCAAAACTCTAAGGGTGTTATTACATTACACGCACGATCGATCACAGATTAAAATAATACTTTGATCAACGTCGATCACGTAGGTATAAAAGCTCAAGATGATCAAGTATTGCAGCTTATAAAACGCGTCGACTAACAATTGATCAGCCAGCCACCTATCAGTAATCGAACGATTAACCAAACTTAGTTGATCAATTGAGACCTGACCTGCTGATTAAATGGATTAACGATCGATCAATAGCCGATAATTTTGGTGTAACTGCACACTCCGCTAGTTTGCTAAGATTTCAAACGAGCTATTCTTAATTGATCGTCACAAAACCGAATTTTAACAGATTTCGTATGAAATTCGCGTTTGACGTCATAATTCATGCCGTTGTTTATCTTATTCTTATAAATGAGCAATATTTGTCCATATATCAAAGTATTATTTCTAATCGATTTCGCGAAAACGACTCGAAATTTACTACAAGGGGATCTTCGGGGGCGAAAAATCGATTTAGCTTGGTCTCATGTTTGGGAAAGTTCCTTTTCTTCGTTTTTGAGCATATCTTGAAAATTGCACGTTTCAGAAACCCTACAGCGCTGTCTGTTGGTATGCTTTGATTAAGACTATACAGAGCGAAGCTCGGTCACCCAAGTACTTAGCATTTTAGCGCTTGTTGTTTTTTCTGCTGTGGCTGTTCATAGAGGCGTTTTGGTAACATCACTGATGTACGGCAATGAAAGCTGGGTATGGCAGAAGAAGCATGACAGTAGAATTAATGCTGTAGAAATTAGAGCATTGAGGAAAAGGGAAAGGTTTGGTCATTTAGAGAAGATGAATGAACAAAGATTGACGAAAGAGATCTACCAGGCGAGAGTAAATGGAAACAAAGGAAGAGGAAGGCCTTGATGTTAGTTTACTATTACTTAATCTGTGGCCTTGGCGAACGTTGCAGGACCAAATTCAGGATGTTCTAAATAAAGGCCAGATTAAAAGTACCCTAAACCGACGAGTGTGAATGAAACGGTTGATGAAAATAGAGGAAGCAAGGGAAGTATGGGAGCGCTGTGGTCTCTGCCTAGTTAACCCGACGGGAAAGAGGCGTGTTATGTATGTATTATTTGTGAAATTAACATAAAAAACCGGCCAAGTGCGTGTCGGGCCACGCGCAGTATAGGGTTCCGTAGTTTTTTTTACGATTTTTTTATCGCAAAGCGGGTTTTGAGTAAGGACTTCATAACGTTTATAAAATAAACTTTTTACCTCCTAATGCTCAGCGAGGTCCTAGCGCCTGATTGCTATTGCTATTTTTATTATATTTAGTTTTACGGCTATAACTCATTATTACCTGTAAAGCCTGTGTACTTAGCTGTGATAGTTTTCCTTTTAATTTCATCATATATGTTACTACTTACTGTGAATATTTTCACATTTCCATTAACAACCGTTTAGCCAGCAGGGGGGGGGGGACACTCCACTCCAACAAAAATTGCGCTTTCAAGCTTAATATTTTGCAAACGGATCCCTAAATCGAAAAATGATCTTAGCAGACTTATATTATTTTTTAAAACTTAGTCAACGACACCCCACAATATGGGGTAGACAAGAAAAAAAAATTTCATCCCCACTTTACTTGTAGGGGAGGTTTTTCAAAATTTTATTCTACCACTTTGTCGGTGTAGATGAAATATATATTCGGTCAAAATTTCAACTTTCTAGTAATAAGGGTCTCTGTGCTAAGCCGCGGACAGACAGACGGACATGACGAAACTATCCTATCTTTTTGACTACGGAACCCTAAAAATGATTAGGTTAATAAAATCTGGTTATGTGTAAATGTTACTTTATTAGTGTGCAATAAAGTGTTATTCATTCATCTTTCTTAGATGGGAAAAGTAATTTTTGTTAAAAAAAACAACTTGAGAAGCCCACAATACCACAGATCTATTAAATAGCAATAAGCCACTAAGTAAACTAATGACTTGCAACCTGGTACAGTCAGCAAAAATGGCAAAAAGCAAGGAGATACATTCTTGAAAGAATTTTGCTTGCAAGTGGTGATAAGAAGTCGAGTAGTCAATCCTGCGATCATATTATAGGTTTCTTGTACATTAATCCTAATTTGTGGAAATAAAATAAATATTACTGTACTTTTGTACAAAACCACATGGATTACTTTACAAGTTATTTGCAGATTGTAAATAATTGTAGTGTAAATGATTTTATTTTAACACTTCCTGTGTTCGGATAAATCTACAAAGTAGAAAATCGCAAAATTTCACAACCACAGGCAGGATTCGAACCTGCGTCTTCTGCGTAGCAGCATTTTTGCTAGTACAGCAAAAATGCTTGCTAGGTGGCAGCACAAACGCAACGTTGGAATGCGTATAGAGGTCGCTAAATTTCACAACATCGGGCAGGACCACAGTAGCCTAGTTGGTAAAGCGTCTGCGGTACTTACGCAGAAGACGCAGGTTCGAATCCTGCTTGTGGTTGTGAAATTTTGCGATTTTCTAATTGTAGTGTAGTTGGTAGTGACTAGTGAACCTGGTTGTTGGCCGTTATTTATCTATTTATGTATGTATATAAGTCTCTGATAGCCATAGGCAATAGATTAAGCCAGGTACACAAAAGGCTGGGTCAGCGGTAGTATGGCGGTAGTCAACATGTGCAAACAAAATGGCTTGGGCAGCGCATACACTGCACAGAAAAATTTTACTCAGAGGGTAGATATGCCTTTTGCTGACTTTACATAGGCACAGTGTAACTCAACCTTCTCAATTTCACATGCTTCAGATAAGGTTTGAACTGTCTAATATAAACATCCTTATCTCTAGCTAGACTCTTGAGAGACACATATCAATAAATTTATCAAATAAGTTGTGACTGAATACTGAATAGGCTTCTTTTAGCTGAGCTTATTCCAACATCAATCTGATACTTGTTCTACAATTAGATTAATTTCCAGAGTAAACCCAATTAAAATAATAATAATACTACAGTTGAAATTATGCAACAACTCTGAAGTGCAGGTCAAATGTATGACGCGCCATACGTTTTGCTCGCACTTTCAAGCTGTCGCATACCATAGCTTGATTACAACAGCAAGAAAAAGAATGTGTTGAAGCAGGTCTAAAATTAAATAACTTAAAAGTAACATAGGTTAAAATACGAAAAATTTAATTTGACCTCCCATCTAAATGCGCGATTCTATAGGAAAATTATTTCTTCATATTTCAACCTATATTTGTTAGAAAAAGTTATTCAGTTTCATGGGCCAATTCACATGCTTCAGGGTTGGTATATCTTTTTTGTTACACATACATAATTATTGAGAATTTATGAATATCATCATCATATCAGCCGAAAGATAGGCCTTCCCCGAAAGATCTCCATGACGACCGGTCCTGCATGGTAAACCTCCCTATATATCACTGAATAGAAAGCGATGGCGTGACGACCTTGATGCCTTCTTATAGAATTGGGAAGAGGTTATAGACCGTAAGGGCACTGCATGTTATCCTATGTCATCTAGTACACGAAATTTGCAACTTTGTAGCGATAGTAGTGGCCTAATAGGTCCACAAAACGTTGGTCTGCCAATCCGAAACCTGGCAGGTTTGGTACAGTTTGACAGAAAAGTGGTTAAATGACAGATTACACGAATGATATCTATTCGTAGAAATAGAAGGTACCTATATAAGTAAAAAACAACAGGTCTGCCTTGCATCCTCTTGGCAGTTTCGCCAGTCCGACCAAATTTGTGGTCCAATCACATCCGACCACATTTGTGGTCCGACTAGCGAAACTGCCAAGAGGATGCAAGGCAGACCTGTTGTTTTTTACTTGTATAGGTACCTTCTATTTCTACGAATAGATTTCATTCGTGTAATCTGTCATTTAACCACTTTTCTCTCCAACTGTACAAAACCTGCCAGGTTTCGGATTGGCAGACCAACGTTTTGTGGACCTATTAGGCCACTACTATCGCTACAAAGTTGCAAATTTCGTGTACTAGATGACGTAGGATAACATGCAGTGCCCTTACGGTCTATTACAAAAGATCGTGACCAATGGAAAGCCGCGGGGGAGGCCTTTGCCCAGCAGTGGGATCTAGTAAAAAATAATTAATTTATGTGCTTTCCTAGGGTATGAAATTTTATCCAAGTTTTACTGGCAGTTGCCAAAGCTTCTTTAAAGATCAACTTTAATGTTTAGTAATATGGCAATCGGCTGTCTAAAGATACCACCTTTACTGCCAAAGTGCTGCTTACAAGAGCACAATATGATTGATCAGATATAGAAGAGATCAAAACATACATTTAATTCTGTTAAAAGCTTTGTCAAATCACTACTGCTGCTTTGCTGTCACTTTCTGTTTTTATGAAAATGATTTTAACCAGCTGTAACTTCAAAAATACTTTGTGCAAATGGCTGTTAGTTATTTAATATAACTTGCAACAAAGAAGTCACTTTGGCACTGCGGAAGTCTAGCTATAACAGAAAGAGCAAGCTCCATTAAAATCTTTCATAATGAAACAAACACATGGGGAGTGAAATAAAAACATCAGTCCTCAGATCGTGCCTCAGAGGCATTTTTTTGCAAGTATATTTCTATGAAAAACTTATTCAGGTCTACCAACTTAGTTTCCCTTAAATTGCAGTTTTTTTTTTTTTTCCTTCTTGATAATCTGCCATCGACCAGTTGGCCATAATCAGATGGTATGGTAGAAATTAGATTACATATATTAAATTACAGTTTATGGTGGATTATTTCTTGCAAACAAGGATTTTATAAATGTGAAAGTAACTGTCTGTCTATTACACTTTCACCATTGAACAGATTTTGATGAAATTTGGAATGAGGATAGTTTGAACCATGGGAAAGGACAAGAATTTTATACTTTAAATGAATTTAATGCTGTAAAATTGATCTGACTACATTATGTAGGTAGCAAAGTTTTATTTAATTTTGACATTGTATATTTATTTATTGTTTTTTCAATTTTGACATTGTATTATTATTATTATTATAATTTTAAGTTTGACATTTATTTTGTATACAAGTTTGATATTTATCCTACTGACGATCACCCTATCCTCTGACATATTATATTTTAATGTAATAATTAATGTAATCATGAAATTGATAGAGTGAAATAAATAAATCTAAATCATAGGCTTCTTCTTCTTTATTTCTGAATACCATGCATATGAAGTTGCTGGTAACAGCTAGTAAATTTATAAAGTTATTTTCAATCATCGCAGAGGCATAAGAAACTGAACAACTTATCTCAAGGAACATAGATTAAAATACAAAAAGTTGGTTGTATCTTCCATTGAAAATGATTATTGATGATGCAGATTCTATGGGTGGTTGAATTATTTTTTTTATTTGACACATTTTTTTGTATAAAGTAGTTCAGTTTCATGGACAGAATAACCCATAAATTTTATTAGGATCATATAAATATCAATGTGCAATAAAAGAATATAAGATAGAATATAATATCAGAGAGTATATAATATCAGAGAGTTATTTTTCTTTTGTAAGATGCAATGTGCTTAAGACAAACTGTATCTTTCGAAAGTAGGTATTTTAAAAGATATTTTCCAAGAAGCAAAAACTGAGTGAGCATTGTAGGTCTTGTTTACTGGAGCATAAAACAAGGGGTTATAATGTTATTCTATGAAACTCGTGTAAGGAAGATTCAATGTTGTGAATTTAAAGACTGGGGAAGCAGTACTATCAGTGTCACGGTGGAATTTCTTCAAACGGTCATAGAATTTGAACAGAAATAAATTTATGCAAATGTGTAATTATTATGTAGGTACTTACAGGGAAGATTCTGTTAATATCGCCTTGTATGATTCCCGAGGGAAGGTTGCCGACGTAAGCCTTGTAGGGAGGCTCCGTGGGCAGCGGCCGACCGCCGAGCGTCCTCCTGCCGCCGCCTCCAAAGTCCCTGCCACAATAACCATCCACGGTGCATTATAACCTATAAAATCTCTAATACACACTTTACCTCCGAACAATACCCTTAGATACATTCCAAATAACTTCCTTTCAATCGCCAAACCAGTAAAAGTCCTCAGGATTCTTTAAAAATCACAATTTCATTCAATGTTATCGCGTTGTCAAAACAAGCAAATTTAATTAAAAGAATGGACCAAAACCCCTTTTTGCATCGACACTGAGATGCAGAAATTTATAAGGAATCTTTTTATACACGAATTAACACGTTTTAAAAGGCAGAATTAAATAAATACCTCGGATTTCCATCGTCAAATCCACTGCGACCTGCCATGTTTAGAAACATGGAATACTAAGAGCGCGCGCGTACCATTTACCTGGAAGTGTCAAAGCACTGTATGGCAAGCCCTATTGGCCCATGATGGGCAAATGGGTGCCCGCCATTGACGTAAGAAAAACGCTCCCCTGGCGTAGTTTGAAAAAACTTTGGTGCCCGCACACGTTAAATCCGCGATCCGCGATCCTGCGATCCGGTAGAGATGCAGCTATAAGAAAGAAAGAGAAGGCTGAGCGGGTACTCGGCCTTGACTTTGATCATGAAATTGTTTGACCGTCTCCGCTGCTGATGTACGGATCGCGACAATCGCTGTGTTCCAAATTGTACAAACGCTGCTAAAAGCGTATACAGTACTGACGGACGGTCCAAATTGATTTTGCACGCTCACAAAGCTATCACTGCTTTAATGGCTCTAGTCAATTTGGAATGGATTTAAGCGCGCTCACGTGTTCATCTGTGAAAATGTCAGTTTTGTTTTTATTTTCTTTAACAAAGCCTAAGCTAATCCCTCAAAAATGTACGCCAAATCCACTCTCATTTCCATTAGAGACAAACTCATTATAATTAAAACTTGAGAAACGTCAGCTGGCTGCAAATGTGTTGGGTTTTATATGTGTCAAATCGATTTTGACATTAGCGCTTTCACTGCTCCACCTATTTGACTAAAGCACTGATAGCAGAAACGATGACGTCATCAATGACGTAAGGCGGTGAACGAGCGAGTGCTTTAGAGCACGCTTTAGGTCAATTTGGACCGACTTAAGCGCGCTCACAGTGCTCTAAAGCAGTCTGTTAGCGCAAAATGGAACGCACAGCATATTTTAGATATTTTGCGATCAGAGCCAGTGCTGCCAGTATAGACGATTTTTAGGTAGATTTAGCCACTTTTACTGCAGCTTTTTTTTAGAAGTAATCACTTAATCAGCTGCATAACCCAATCAAATCAGTTATCAACTTGATTTGTGCAGCAATAAAATTCTAAATTTAGCATCAATTACGTTTTTGCTGAAATCGCTTACGCTTTTTCATGTTTCAAAAGTTGAAATTGCATGGCGTACCTACGTATAATTTCCCATAAAATATGAACTTCTAACAAACGAAGAAAAATATTTTATCGAAGTGAAAATTAAAAGCAGAAATCTTTCACGAGTGGGCATACAGATGGCTGGCTTTCTCTTGCTCTGGCTTTGTCTGCCTTGCATCCTATTGGCAGTTTCGCTAGTCGGACCACAAATGTGGTCGGATGTGATCGGACCACAAATTTGGTTGGACTGGCGAAACTACCAAGAGGATGCAAGGCAGACCTGTTGTTTTTTACTTATATAAGTACCTTCTATTTCTACGAATAGATTTCATTCGTGTAATCTGTCATTTAACCACTTTTCTCTCCAACTGTACAAAACCTGCCAGGTTTCAGATTGGCAGACCAACGTTTTGTGGGCCTATTAGGCCACTACTACCGCTACAAAGTTGCAAATTTCATGTACTAGATGACGTAGGATAACATGCAGTGCCCTTATAGGTGGCTTAGGGCCTTTGATAAAATCCGCGCTAGCTAGTGATGCGCCGCCGCTGTTTACTAACTACTCGTAGTAAGGTGAATGCACTTATAGGGTGTCCACATTTTATTTTTTATTATTCGGGACACATGAAAAAAATAAGTATGTGTTTTTATTTCATAAAATCATTTTAAATCGATTTTGTAGTCAACTGACAAAATTTGGCTAGGGGTCAAAAAGTAATCCTGTATTACTAACATAATTAGAGTACTACGGTGTGAGGGGTAGCGTTCTTAAGCTGTTTGAGTCTTACCTGCACAATCGAAAGCAGTATGAGGAGATGATGGGTATGAGTGATGATGGTGCCGAGTTGAAGCACAATTCAGAGCTCACTTGTATATCAAGAGGGGTGCCACAGGGTTCTATGCTGGGACCAACGTTGTTTTTGATTTTCATAAACGATATGGTTAATTTTGTCACTTCAGAGGTTCCTGGCTTGTGCTGTTTGCTGATGACACAAACGCAGTGCTATCGGAAAAGAGTATTGAAGAAGTTTCAGCATCAGCCAATCATGCACTAGTGGCTTTCTCTACTTGGTTTAAAGTAAACGACCTTGAGCTTAATATAAATAAAAAAAAATCTATGTTATTTAGATCCACAGCTAGGAAGAGTGATGCTCTACATTTGAGCCTAAATGATAATTTAGTACAACAAGTGCAGGTTACAAAGTTTTTTGGCGTCCACATTAATTCGCTGCTTAGTTGGAAAGAAGAGCTTAGCGCGATGGAGAGTTCTATAAGTTCGGCTTGCTATGCTTTACGAAGCCTAAGAGAGGTCTTAAAGATAGAGCAGCTAATTGAGATTTATTATACACTAGTAGAGTCAAAATTACGGTATAGTATTAGGTTTTGGGGAAACGGCTACAAATATAATTTGAAAAAAGCTTTCACTATACAGAATTGCATGCATCCTTGGGTGTCATGCCGAGAGTATTTTGAAAAATACAAAATACTTACACTACCTGCTCTCTATGTAATGGTACTCCTAACCGATATAATAAAGAACAGGTGTAAATATGAAACTGAGCAGGAAATGAAATTACGTCTGACTACGAGAAGGAAAGATTTGCTATTGCCATTCAAAGCGTGCCTGAACATAGCTAAGTATTGCCCACGGTATCAAGCGGTTATTTTATTTAATAGGTTGCCGACAGATTTATAGATTGTAAATGATGTTTCTGAGTTTAAATTAGAATTAATAGCATTTTTACTCAAAAAACCCTGTTATTCAATTGACGAAATATTTCTAAAATAGTTTTCACATGTTAATTTGTCTGGATCTGGTGCTGTTTTGGTAACATTGTTGACATATTACGTAAATTACGTAATTATGACTTTTATAGTAGTTAAATTATAGTGGTAATTGTATTATAGTACATTAAATGTTTATTTTTAATTTATGATATTTCTATTTCCAATTTAATTTTTATTTGACATTGATGTGTGATATTTTGAAAGCAATTTTAATTTTATTTTTACTTGACTTTTTTAATGTACCATTTGAAATATTGTAACTATGATAATTTCTCTATGTAATTTTATGTTTGTGATGTGTTTTTTAATTTTTATTTATTTAACTTGATAATGATTTTTTGAATTGTAATGATGTTTTTTAATTATAGTTTAGTTATTAGTCTAATTATAAATATTTGTAATATTCGAACACAGTAATACTGTTTTATGAATAAATACATGATGATGATGATGAATTCACGATAGGAATATAACACCGATTCTAAATTACCCCAGCAACCCTCAATTTACACCATGCAAAACCATATATATTGGAAAACAGTATTTTGCCAGGCCAATTGGGAATGCGGCTACAGATTCATTCCATAAACCAAAATGATTCCTGAGAAAACATCTTCATTTACAAGAATCTATGAGTCGGTCCCCCAAGAAACCCTTCAAATAAAGTTCCTCGACAGCCTTGCCACGACGAGCTTTTCACAAACGGGCAGGCATGTAGGCAAGTTGTCGCTCACAATACTAAAAGTGAATAATCGAATGCACTTTCTAACTTTCCTACATAATACTTGAATTTACAAATACGAACAAAATCGACTTGCCTCTAAATTGAAAGTTCCTTACAGCAGCAACGAACAATATAAATTCAATCGAATAAAAATGAATATAAATATTCAAAATGTACTCGCGAACAATCCTTTATGTACTTTCTGCATAATATTGAAAAACCCTTTCATCCTCGAGTACACGAGAGTAGCGAAATTCAATAAAAATCGAAAGCACCACACAAAACTTGAATTATTAGCGAAAATAAAATAAAAAAATTAAAATATTACCTAATAAAACTATCAAATATGTTAGCTCTAAAGGAGCATTTCCCGGGGTAAAATCAAATGAACAATAAACCTCAAAATCTCGGCGTTAGGTCTATTTATAGTGTCGCTTTTCTTTTGTTAAGAGCTATGAAGCACAATTTTGAAAATATCGCCCTCAAAATTCAAAATTTTGGAGATCCGTAGTTGAAATAAATTATGAAAATTATAAAGCAAGGTTCAGTTGTTCAAGAATAACTAAAGTTTTGAGTGAAATTTTACGGAAGACACCTGTTCCGTTACAGTTTACTGTCAACAATTTAGTCTTAAACGCCAAAAAAACAAAATGTATTAAATTTGCACTACCAAATGTAAGGTCTGATTCACAAAACGTAGTATTGAATAATCAAACATTCGATTTTGTTAATAGTTTTCTTAGGGCTAACACTAGATTCTAAACTTCAATGAGCTCCTCATATAAGGGCTCTTTCTAGTCAATTGATCTCGGCTGCATATGCTATCAGAAAAATCAGGCAACTTACTGGTTTACTTTAGCTACTTCCATAGCATTATGTCTTATGGCATACTGTTTTGGGGCCGAGCAGCTGATATCCATTCAGTATTCGTTTTACAAAAGAGGTCTAAGAAAGCAATTTATTGCCTGAAGACTCGTGATTCCCTGAGAGAACTGTTTAAGGAGATCAACATTATGATTAGGGTTCTAGAGTGGCGACCACGTACCGGAAGACGAAGCGTTGGCAGGCCCCCCACAAGGTGGACCAACGATCTGGTCAAGGTTGCGGGAAGCAGCTGGATGCGAGCAGCGCAGGACCGGTCGTCATGGAGATCTTTAGGGGAGGCCTATGTCCAGCAGTGGACGTCTTTCGGCTGATATGATGAACATTATGACAGTGCCATGCCAATATATTTATGAAAACATTATGTACGCTAGAAAGAACATTCATCAATTACCTAAAAATTGTGACAGGCATAATTTTAATACTAGAAATAAGTACAAAATTGATCAGCCATATACCTTTTAACTATCAATCTAATATAACCTGGCCAATTCCAAAAAAACTACACATATCCACTTTTTTTGGTGTCCCTAGGCATAAAAAGTAAATTTTGTAGAATGTGGGGCAGTTACAACATTTTTTGTATTTAATAAAAAAAATCGATAAAAGGTAAAAAGATGTTTTAATGTGAACTATAAGTAGTTTCAGAAAGTCATGCGTATCAAGTAACTTTAAAATATACCTTCATTATACCTTCATCGTAACGTAACGTTTTTTCTGATCTTTTCTAGTGATTTAGGTTAAGATTTTGTATTTTTTGGTCAAGAAGTCTGATTAACTTGCCCAATCTACTGTGATTAAATCAGAATCTGGCCCTACAGATACTTTCATTTATTTACTAGAGATAAAAATCGTCACTAACGTAACTGATCGATATGTTATTTAGAAATACTTAATTTTATGTGAAACTTTTATGTTTTTATCAAATGTTAAGAAATGTTTTATAGAACTAAATCATTAAAAACATAAAATATTGCACGAAATAATTTTCATAAAATTTCCGTGACATGACAAAAAAATTGGATATGCCCATCTATGTTTTGTTAATTCAATTCAATATTTATAAAATGGCTACTGTCAACATGGATACTCAGCGACCGTTTTCAATGACTTTGTCGTAAAAATTCTTCTGTTACGAAGTGTTTGTAATAGTGTAATGTTTTCGTTTATTTATGGTCTTTCCCTAACTTCATCAACTGCTGACTCCTCTGCAAAAAGAGGGGTCCTTACAACTTTTGGTAAGCCACATCTAGAAATCTTTGTTATATTATAGACAATAGAAGATTTCTTTGGAAAATTGTCTATGGTCCTTGTTCCATTTCACGCAAAAATATTGTAATTATATTTTTTTAGCTCAACTTTATTAGATTTATTGAAGTTTGTGTGATTTTTATCACTTGATTTTATACAATAACCTTATAAAAATACTTCAAAATAATACCACATATATTATATCAATCAACTGTTTTTTATCATTTTCAATGAAAAAAATATATCTGCCAAACAAGTCCATACGGAAAAATGTCAACTGTCACGTCAATGTCACGACGTCAGTCCAGTCACTCCAGTCAGTCAAAAATACCAAAATGCGGGTTCCATGTGGTTTTGTGTTGATATGAAAAATAAATTTAAATCAAAATGAAAGACAAAAATGAAGAAGTGATTACTCAAATGGAGCCTAAAGTGACTGCCTCTATTTTAGATGCCTTTGATTTACTGAAAGCCCTAAAGGACGATGAAAAGATCACTGGTGCTTCCAGAATTGTATCACAACTACAGGGCAATGAGGTTAGAACATTAGAACACACATTCTTGAATAAAAACCGTATAATATTCTGGTATTTATTTGTATTACTATGTTCAATTTATGTTTTCAGAATGATAAAGATGTACAGTATGTATTGAAAAGAATTGTACGTAGTTTGGGTGCCAATATTGCTGAAATCAGAACGGGTTATTTTGCGACGCTTGTAGCTCTCCTGACGAAGTTTATTCATATTACACTCACTCAGCTCTTTGAGCTAATCAAGAAAGAGTTACATGCCAGCAGTAGTTCAAGCAAAAGTGTAAGTATTTTTGTGGTTTGACTATACCTAAAATAATGATATAATATCTTTTCTTAACTTCTTCCTGGTGATAAGGATTCTTTTGTAGATCTTTTACTATACATTGTCAATCTCGCTATAATTAATTAACAACCAATTAAGAAGAATTATGTAACAACAAAACAACTTTGACATTGGCAAAATACGACTTGTGAAGATATTTAAAATTATTTGTTAAATTACCATATTATTGAAACTGGTAAAGACTGGAAAGCCGTGGGTCTAGATGTAAGGATTTTGCACAGATGTTTTCTTCTTTGCTTAGCCTTATTCCGTTTTTGACCAATGGTTTTTTACAGTGTCGGCTACTTAACCTAGAGCATTTTGCACAGTAGTCTTTCACAAGTAGTTAATTAAGCAATGATTTGCATGTAGTATTAACAAAAAGAGCGTTAGGAGAGAATAGGGGTTATGAATCAATTTAGTGGGTCTCATCACCAGTAAAACTTACCATCCATGTTTTTGAGTATACCAGGCTTTAGGAAAATCTCCATAGCATGATTCAGAAACTTATGCAGTCCCATCTGTTGGTGTTGAATCTTTTTTTTAGTCTAGCTGATTCACTCAGTTATACTTCTAACGTTAACACTGTGGGAGGTTTTCTGTAATTTTTTCTGCTAATGCGGCTAAATAGGGAATTAAAGTTTCTAGGTATGGAAGTTAACAACCACTCAACATTTTCTTCACAGGAGGCAGGAGATGTTGCTCTGGGTCAAATTCTGGTCTGTGGAGCTTCCTTCCGCTCAGGTCTGTTTCTCCGGAGTTCTGAAGAGGAGCAAAAAGAAGCCCTCGAGCTCATCATCACAGCCAGCAAAAAGAAGTCCTACCTTGGAACAGCTGCTTACCTGATTCTTCTGGATTTTGTTAATGAAGTAAGTTTTACTACTCTTTCTTTATATGGTAGATTCACCGAAAGCATTATTCATACAACAATATAAATTTGAGTCTTTGTATTAAAAACCTAACCTGTTATGTAATACTACCAGTAGCAATAAATATATTTAATATTGAATTCTAAGAACCATTGTCATAGGAAGTAAATGTTTTAGGCGCTAGTTAACTAAGCTAACTATGATGCTCTACAGATCATCATCCGTCATCATTGTTATTGAAATTATGGGCTGCAGAGTGCCTATGCAGTTATCGAAAATCCGGAAAGACAGATTTTATTTTATTTATTAGGTACACAAACAGATGCAACGAGTCAGTTCGTTAAAGTTACGACACATTTTAACTATGAGGTTGTAAAAAGATGTATTGGTTTTGTACACCACAAAGCGAAAGATACGAGGATTCCGCTCACGTCGGGTACAGCCATTAAAATTAAGAAGTTTCAAAAGTTCTGGACAGTCGACTGCAGAATTAATTATTTTATGTAAATAAATAAGTTCTTTATTTAGAACCCTACAATACAATAATCTTTATTTGTGATAACAGGTACAAAATTTAAGGTGTTATAGTAACAAACAGTCCTCTGTTATCTACCAGTATGTCCGGTGTACAAATTATTCATAAATTAATTAATTTTTAGTCATAATATTAAATATAATAATAATAATATCTAGTCAAACAAATTCCATTTTATTCATTGATAAATTCGGATAAGCTATAATAACATATTTTGTATATTCAGTATATTCAGCTTCATTTTGTATAATTTTGTATATTCAGCTTCATAGATCTGTATACCTTCATAATTTACGTTAATTTTGTTTTGTTCGGAACTAAGTCGTTGACTAAAGTGCATTATTTTAGTTTTACTTAAGTTGATTTTTAAGTTATTTTCATTTAGCCAAAGAATAATCGATTTGATTCCTTCGTTTATTTCATTTTCATATTCATATCAACAACTTGACTAAAGTGCATTATTTTAGTTTTACTTAAGTTGATTTTTAAGTTATTTTCATTTAGCCAAAGAATAATAGATTTGATTCCTTCGTTTATTTCATTTTCATATCATTTTCATATTCATATCAACAACTCTGTAAAATAAAGTTCACTGTAGTTACAGATACAAAAACTGCTAAAAGTGGCAGTTTTTCGCAATTTTTGTATCTGTAACTACAGTGAACAGCCGGTAAGGACTGGATGATCAAAAGAGAGGACAGAGAGAAGTGGAAAGAGCTGGAGGAGGCCTACACCCAAGGAGGGGTCCAAACATAAAGCTAAGAAGAAACTAACAAAACTAACATTTACTAAGTAAAGCAACTAACAATACTAACAAAAATCTAGTGGAAACTCTATACCTACTTACTATAATAAAATAGTGTAAATATCTGTTTGGAAAATAAGAGGCTTTTTTATTTTAATTATTTTATTTTATTTTTTAACTACAGTGAACTATATTTTAAAGAATTTATAGGTTGTAAATAAACTAGAGTACTTTACTTTAATCTGTCTTTCCAGATTTTTGATAAGTTTTGTATTTAGCAAGTAATATTTTTTAAACTAATGGGGGCGCTAGTGGACTGCAGGAAACCTCATAACCTATTGAAATTATGGGCTGCAAAGTGCCTATGCAGTGGTGGTAGCCAAAGGAAAACGACTATACGTCAGCAAGCCAATACGTTTTATTTAAGTATCGCCATATTGGACGGATAGAACAACCAGCGCCACCAAGCAGCGAAAACGGAAACTATTCAAAGGAGAACTATTTCTATTTCCAACAATTGTTTGTGTGGTGCCGGCGAAGATTAGTACCAACCCATCTCTACCCGTGGGTGTCGTAAGATGTGACTAAGGGCTTATGTATCGGATGATGGGCAGCATCATCTTTCTTTGTATCATACCATGTTACATACTGTGGTCACCAAAAACAGCAGTCGCCAGCCGCAACGCTTACAAGCATGGAGTCTATGGTATATCCCCTCCAAAGTACGACGCGTTTTTGCTGGAGTTCTGGACGGAGCTCCCTGTCCTGCAGTGGACTGTTCATGGTTATGATGGTAATGATGAGATCATCACATCCAGAAGTTAATGATGAAACATCTTTAAGAAATTCTACATTCCCAAAAGACCAACACTTTCTATGCAGTTTTTTAAACCATCTCAGATTCGGAAATAGTTAATTGCTACCTGTCCTATATTATATCTATTGATCTAATAGAATCTTTTGATAAGGGGAGCAGAGGTCTTTGCCCACATACACGCTACATAAAAGTCAATAAATGTTTCTATCCTCTTATAAGATTTATTTTATTCTAGCTTGATGAAGAACAATTCTCAACAAAAATATGGCCACACATAATGCAAGAATTAAAAAAAGATATCAAGGAACACACCCTAGATTCCTTGTATTTCTTGATAATGGTATCCAAGAAATTCCCTAGTAAAATCAAGCTTCGAAAACTGATTGGGGTTCCTGAGATTATTTGTGAAGAGAATATACATGACGTTTGTGAAAAGATTTTGGTAAGATATTTATTTTCATCATAACATATTGAGGAATATAAAAAAGAAATACACTAGTCAACATTATATAAGACTCAAGCAAATTTTCGATGCTTATTTAAATAATTTAGTGTTTTTAGTAATTAATGTTACATGATTAAAAGCGTAATTTAAGGTATGTGAATAGAATAAACTAAGAGTCAACTAAACAAAAATATAAGTTTATTATGAAAGAAATAATAATGATGTTATAACTTAAAACAAGTTATATAAAAGGTAAAACGCGTTGTTAGGTAATTTTGTTTTTTAATTAATTGCAGTCGGTGAGACAATTAGAAGTCAGTTCCCACGCATGCTGTGTAGGATTCATGTCGCACAAATTGCGAGATATCGTGTTCGCGGAAAGCGTCCATCACCGGTCCAGCGGTCTGCGCGCGAGCATAATCTTGCATGAACACAAAATCTTCGCCAATTTGTATTCGATGCGGAACAACCATAGGTTCCACAACCACTTAGTGATATTTTTGGGCGTTCATATTGCCCCGAATTAGAACAAGGTCGGTTCTCCCGCCAACTCGAAGTCCGGCCTAAACCATTGTTGTTCTGTCTTGGTAAGGACAAACTTCCTGAGGACAACGAAGTCGTTCACGACGTCCATAAGGACGCCAAACGCGTATTCTTCTCGAATCAGGTTGGAAACCGAACCTCGATTTACCAGAAAAGAGGATATTAGACCATTGGTCTTTAGACCATCACATATGAGAACGGGCCAAAAGTACGGGAATGTAAACCGATCTGGTGCCATCTCGTCTTGGCAGTTTGGGTGCTAATAACCACCTGCCTGGTGTTGAGATCGTAGACTTTCCATGAGCTGCCGAGCAGTAGTTAAGACTTTCTAGCAATGTTCTGTGAAAAAACGGTGTTGTCGTTGAGTTGTTTTTCAATATCTGCCAGGATGCCGTTCAGCCGTGTTTTCAGTGAGCCGATAGCGTTCCCATAATCTTCGGATATCAGATTGGTTTGAATTGATGGCGGCTGCAACTTCATGTTGTGTATACCCGGCTTTGAGCATGCCAACAGCACGTAACATGTATTTTTGATATAAATGGTGGCGTGACATTAATCCTACGACACCAATCTTTTACTCTATAACTGTCTTTTCTGCCAATTTACTCAAATTCTAACCAATTTTTCCCAAAACGATAGAAATTAAAACAGGAACAATACACGTAAAACGTTATGCTATGGTCATAAGTTCATAAGTTTAGAACGTTATTTAATAACGTTTTTATTTACTCCCTAGAAATGAATTATAATGGTAGCCAGTATTTTATTCTAAGAGATTATACGAAAAACTTCACATTAGTGTCTGAGTCTTAGACTTTGGTGACTAGTGTATAAGAAGATTAGCAACATTGCTACGTTTCCTCTATCAAATAATAATTACTTTTTCACCTCCAAAGCTCGGAAACATTTGTTTTGTCGGTTAAATTCTGCGGACAAAAGCGATTTTTGGCCCCTAGCGGGCAAAAGGTTTTTCTGCGGCCAAAAGCGATTTTTGGCCGCTAGCGGGCAAAAGGTTTTTGAAATTCGAACGTGATGCAGTATGGCAGACCTCCACGCTGCGATACTGGCTGCTTCCTCGCTTTAGTGAGGTGAAAAATTTTGTGTTTCGCTCGGCAGCAAAGTTATTTTGCGTTTCGCGCCTTGAAACCTTCGCTACGCTCAGGATTCTTCTTTTGAACCACTCGCTTCGCTCGTGGTTCAATTCTAGAATCCTTCGCTTGCTCAGGTTTCAATACAAGGCACTCACGCCAAATAACGCTTTTGCTGCCTTGCATAACAAATAACTATTGTTATTAACAAGTCAAACAGTATAAGACAATTTTAATAGATATGCACTGTACAAGAAGAATATCAAAATAAATATTACACATTGTTACAATGCGCGCAACGAAAGAAGAGCCCTGCGCAGGTTAACCACGTGATCCGTCAGGGCTCTTCTTTCGTTGCGCGCATTGTATGGCACTTGTCAATTTCCATTACTAACTTCGCCCAGTAATAGTACATTACTGCAATGGCCGACAAAAGAGGTATTGAAGGACGAATGCGGAAGTCCTTCAATACCTGATTGCGGCCAAGGCTTGTACAGTACTTTTCTTAATAAATGTGCGAAAATTGAAACTAAGTTTAATCCAAACTTTCTACTTACCTATATTCCTTTATTTACATCGCAGTTTTTTATTTTCATATTCTATTTAATCTGTATTTGTTAATTTTTTTTACAATTTATAGCTTTCTTTTTGCAAGCCAGTTCGAAATTTAAACAAAATCTTTGATAAGTTACCTCTTTGGTTGTTATGCTTGGATAAGTTGCATCCTTGGTTGTTATGCATGTTGGTACATTCCGCTTTTAAATAACTAGACAGATATGACTTTTCATAGTAATTTACTGGGTCGTAAAACTTTGCCGGCAGCTGCTCGCGAGTATTTAACTAGTACAGCTATTTTGATTTCTCTCGAAGAAGGTTGTCAAAATAATGATCGAATTTCCAAGCATTTTTAAGAAAAGTAAATTACTTGTTTAAGTACCAAATAAAATTGTAACTGGGAACTAGTGTTGTTATATACTGTATTTTGTAATTTTCATTTGTATGTTCTAGGGAGGACTGGACTTCAATGCAGTCAGTCACCCCATCTTTAAAGAAATGGGCACCCAGATAGCTAACTCACAACATTTACAGCTTTTCTGGACGTCAGGTATAGACAGTCAGTTGGCGAAACATAACAGAAATAGAGAATTAGCTGTACTGAGCCTACTTACTAACATTCTTAACAACATTCAAGAAAACTTTGAAGTCATACCTGAATTACTCAGTCGCAACTTCTTCAAATTATTCATGGATTGGTTTAAAGGTCTCCAAACTGCAAGCAAAATAAGAAACAAACATGACAATGAAGACGACCACAAAATCATGATAAAGAAAGAGAAAGAACTACTCAATGCATTAGCTAAAGCACTAAAGTCAGAAAAGGTTGATAGTAAAGTTAAAGTAGAGACTTTAAAGAAACTTCTCTTTAACCCTGGTGAGATGAACTTTACTGAAATCACAGGAACTAGTGTTGTTAAGTCTATTATAGCAGATTTAGACAAGAATGGTCTCAAGAAAATGGCTAAACAACTAAAGGGAGTTTTGTTGAATACTTCAAAGAAATTTATAAAGGAGGGTGTGGAAAGAGGTTGGTACAACAACGAGAGGGTGAAAGCTGCTGAACTGTTGTCATATATAGTGAGTCATGAAGCTGCGAAAGATGATACAGAGTTCAAACTCACGCACATGAAGCTACTTATGTGCTTTGGTCTCTTCAAGATTGGAGGAGATGGTAATGTTGCTGTCAGTACTGAGTTAGCAGGTAAAAGATCATATAACATTATTAGCAGCTATTTGTGAAATTGGAGTACAATTTTTTAATGATTGTTACTTTTTTCCAGGTGCTATAAAGTCCTGCTTCTACCGCTGTTTTACATCAAAATTCTCTACTGTTGACAATCTGGTCACAGTTCTGTCTTCTCTTTGCGGATTTATATGCAACATCCTCGAAAAGGAAGGCATACGCACAAAAATGGAGAAACAGTTCCCTAAAGAAAACATGGAATGCTGGGATATGCTCATAGCAATATGCCAGAACATTGAAAAGAATGAATCCAAGTCAAAAGTTGATAAAGTCTTCTTAATATTGCTTTACCAACTGGGGCTGTTCCTGTTTTCAGAACCTACACATGTAAAAATGGCTCGTAGCTCGATCAAAGAGCTAAGAAGTTGCTATGAACATTACAGAAAAAGTAAGAAAAAGAAGGTGAAAAAAGAAGGAGATTTGACTGAAGAACCTGAATGGATAGAAGTGTTGGTAGAAGTTTTACTGTCTATATTGTCTGCTGAGTCAAGTGTATTAAGATCGGTTGTGCAATGCGTGTTTAGACTGTTATGGGAGTACTTGACACCTTCATGTATTGAACAGATTGTGTCAGTTTTGGATCCAGAAAGTGAAGACAATCCTTTAACTCGTGATAGCGATTCTGAGGATGAAAAATCGGACGAAGAAGAGAAAGGAGAATCTAGTGACGAAGAAGAACAGAGCAATGAAGAGGATGAAAGCGATAGTGACGTAGAAGAAGACGAAGATGAAGAGATGAAAATCCCAGACCAACTAAAAATGGCGGTTCAAAAAGCTCTCGGAGCGGCCGCTAACGACTCTGACGCGGAAAGCATCGATGCTGACATGATCAATGAAGAAGAAGGAAAGAAACTAGATGAGGCACTTGCAGAAGCCTTTAAACAATTCCACCAAGGAAAAGGCAAGAAAGTAAAAAAAGAGCGAAAAGATAAAAAGGCACTATCTGACTTCAGAATCCGAGTTCTTGATCTTGTAGACATTTATTTAGAAAAGGACCCTTCTATGGACATCTGTCTCGGCATGATCGCGCCATTAACAAGATGCTTAGAGTTCTGCCTTGCAGATAATCAATTTAGTGAACTAGAAAACAGAGTGAGAAAAACTATCAAATCTCTAACTAAAATAAGAAAATTTTCGTCGACCGATGATGTTACTATCGAAATTTTATGTGATAATTTGAAGGCCAATATTGATAAAGGGGCGCGATCCCATTTCATGTTCCAAGCTTTGGGCGACGTGATTACATACTTTGCCATTTTCATAATACATTGCTCTCAAAAGATTGAAATAAAAACACCTAAGAAGAGTAAAAATTCGCATATAGTGGAGATTTTCAAAAATGCGCTTCGCAATTATTTTCTGAATCGGAATTGTTTGCTGCCTATAATTTTCTTCCACAACGTTCTACAAACAGAATGGGAAGGGAGCTACGAACTTGTACCAATTATAGTCGAGAATGTGTTTGACAAAGACGTGAGGCAGTTCCGAAGAAATGAGGGTCTGGATTTGATGGCAGGTTTCTACAGAGCACTTAGGAGAAATAAGCCCACTTCTGAGAAACTTTTAAGCAAACTACGTAACATAGAAAAGAGCTTAGAAAACAAATTGACAACGACTCTGCAGAGCGATGGGTTTGAAGCAAAAAACAACTTCTTTGTGGTCCTGAAGAAACTGATCAACACCATGAAGATGGTACATGAAAGCTGCCATATTGAAAATAGTATAGATTTCAAGGTATTACTGGAAATTGTAGGTTCGAATAAGAAAGTTACTAAAGCTAAGAATAAAAATAAGAATCAAGTGAATGAACCTCATACCCAAAAAAACGGTGAAACTAAGTCCGACAGAAAGAAGAAACGAAAACTTGAAAAAATGAATGGCCATGGTGGACCAAAATTAAAGAAAGGAAGGAAAGACTCCAGTCAAAGTGAATAATATTACAAATAATTAGTACATAATATTTACTGAAATATCGAATCAAATAAATATGGAATCGAAACTAATTTTTTTCTTAACTAGGTACAATCAAGAACACGTCAAGCTTGACACATTAGACTTTCCATCGTCCTTATCTTAGTAGTCGTACGAGCTAAAGTCGCACTGCGAGTGTCAAGCTCGACCTGCTCTTGACTACACCTAAATATTTCTTTTTCTCTTTGATTAGTGTCGCAACACTATTTGTTGGGGGTATCGTTCGATTTTAAAAGACCCACGATACCACCAGGGGTATCTTAGGTCCGCAGCGTTTGATATGTGCTTAGATTTTACGGCTCCATCTACCGTTAGGCCAATAAAAGTATATTGTGAAGAGGCACAGCAGATGGCGCAAAAAAAATCATTTAAATGAAACTTCCTCTGTGACATAGAGGGCAGCACTATACTTCCTTTTAATGTGACCATACTTTAAAAAAACTGCGTTCAAAATTCTTACTAACGCTGCGTACACACAAGACCAACGAAGACGATCAATATTTATATGTCGAAGGCAAATTGTTAAATTCTCTGCTTCATATTTTGCCTTAGCATTTTATAAACTGCCAAAAAATGATTCGTTTTTTAAAAAGGAAAACTAGTTTTCCCTTTCTTGATAGACTGCGTCGTTGTAAGAAAATTTAACTGTCAACGTCTTTTTTCCTATCTGTTGTCTAAGTAAGTGTAAGTGCCTAAGGAGGTTTATTACTTCACGTTTCATCTATGACATATTTATTTTAAGTTCTTCAGCACAATCTATCGACACATTTCAATACTCAGTTGACACTTAACTCTGAAAACAGCTCATTAAATTCGTCATTTTACATAATGCCGTGACATTTTACTTAACAACGTGTATTTAGTTTTTGCTACTCACCGGTCGCTCCCACGGCACGCTCGCTTCGCTCACTCGGCTCATGCGTTGTGGTTGAAAGATAACCTAACCCAACCTAAACGATCCCGTAACTAACCTAAATCGCACCAGTAGTGTTCTAACCCTGTTTACAATCTGCCGACGCCGTTTTACAATTTGCCGAACGCATATAATTTGCCGACCGTTTGTAATATACTATTTTCCTGCGACACATAGATAAACACGTTATTTATACACGTATCTGACACACAATATACAAAGGACAGTAAACACAAAAAGCAAAACAATAAAATTTCTACATTTCAAAAACTGGTGCGAACTATCTGTCATCTTCGTTGGTCTATTGTGGATAAAATACAAATACAAAAATGTTTATTCCGTTTTCATGAAATTTTTTTTTACAGCTAGTATTCGGGGACTCCCTTTAAGCAAGACACCGCTCTTGCATAATTGGATTTTAATTTGAAAAAAATCAAGGGTAAAATTAAAGTTATGTTAGTAATTTTTTACAGCTTAAGTTGACCAAAATCCTTTTTTTGGCGCCAAATAAGACAAAGTGTACGGCTTTTGTCGCGATTATTATTAACAATGAGTTGATTAACCTAAATCTGCCGCCGCCCGTGGTTAGATTAGTTAGTTTAGATTCTATAGGTAAAATAAAATGTGGGGTCTGATGTATCCCGTACCGCACTGAAAAATGGCAGCTTTTCATATTATTTGGTGATGGGAAAATAGATATCGATTTTATTTAATTGTATTTATTTATCAAACTTATGGATTTTTTTCATTAAAGAATAAACATAATTAAGTATAACATAATTATTTCACCTAGACGGAGTATATTTGTAAATATTAATCAGTGACTGACCTGTTTTTGAAATGTCATCCTATATCCTGATTTGACTCAGATTCACCACCCGGTTTTTCTTCATTATCCTCCTTAATTCCTTTTTTTGGCAACGTTTCTTTTGTCTTACTTCGTCGCGTGCGCAGCCTCGAATGCGTTGCACAACACTAACCACGTGAAGCTAGCGTAGGGTGCGGTACGAGGTGCGCGGGGGTACGAGGTGTTCGTAACCTCGTTCCGCACTGTGTTAGAGCAGCCTAATCTCATGGACTTTTCTCTTCCAGATAATCTGATATTTTATAATAACCTTTCTTAAATAATTTTTGCTTGATAACAGAATTGAATTTATCTAACGGTAAAATTTAAATATGGTGGGTACCTTATTATAGAAGCGTATACATTGACCTCTATAAGTTTTACAAATTTTGTGAAAACGGCTAACATGAGAAGCAAGTTGATTCTTGTTTCTTATGTTGACACTGTGCCTGTCACTATTTTTCTCGAAAATATGTAGGTATATTTCGTTTAACATATATTAAAATCTCATAAATGTATTGCATTACATTAAAGTCAAAATGTCGAATTAAATTTATTTTTAAGAGATTCTCTAGGCTTCATTGTATAAATTGCACGAACAGCTCGCTTTTATAGTATGAAAAAGCTGTTTGCATCCGCAGCATGACCTCATAACAAAAGGCCATATGACATGAGACTATGGAATAACTGAAGTAGACTAACCTTGCGGTGTCTACATCCGTCAGAGCTCTTATTCTTTTCACTGCGTATGCTGCAGAACAGAGTTTGTTCAACAATTTATTAATATGCGGTCCCCATTGTAATTTGTTGTCTAAGGTAATACCTAAGAACACAGCAGATTCCATAAGACTCAATTTTTCATATTTTACTAATATGTTTCTAGCAGTTGGCGTGACATTAGGCAAAACAAATTTAACACACTTAGTTTTCTTTTTGTTAAGCAAAAGATTATTTACGGTGAACCACTCAACTACATTAGAGATTGTACTATTTACGTCGTCAAAATTTAATTGTTGTCTTTTGACTTTAAAAATCAAAGACGTATCATCTGCAAATAGTACTATCTCATTCTTGTCCTTTACAAGGTTTGGCAAATCGTTAATGTAGACAATGAACAGGAATGGTCCCAGGATTGAGCCTTGTGAAACGCCCATACAAATTTTTGATCCTAGTGACCTTTTCCCATTTACATCAACCTTCTGGATCCTTTCATTTAGATACGACTCCAGAAGGCGTAGAGCCTGGTCTCTGATTCCATAATGGTGTAATTTCCTGATAAAAATATCATGATTCACACAATCGAAAGTCTTGGACCATGGAGCAAAAAAGGTAGAGATGTTGATATCAGTCGAGCCGTGTCACAATCAATCGAGCCATAAAGTCACGAAAGGGGGCCGGGCTTATGCCATTTCCTCTTTGCACTTACCAATGATCCCAACAAAACACGCTCTGCAAATAATTGCTTAAATAATTGAAAAAACGTCTCGCACCATGAAGTGTTGTGTGCATTTCTGGTTTAATTCGTCAGAAAGGCAAAAATAAACTGAAATTAAGGTGTCTTTTAACTTGTAAGTAAGATTTTTCAATAAAATTTGCTATCGAGGTACTGTAGGCATGTGGCCGTAACATTAGTTCTGCTTTCTGTCGCTAGATGGTTTTGGGAATATTTGTAGACGAAAGAAACTCACCACTTCTTTTGTACTTCCACGGACTCTATTTACATTTCTGGCTTTTGCTGTAACAATAGTTTGATAAACACGTGAATCGTAAATATTTTACGTATTTGGAGAAATATTTGCAGTTTGTAGTTATGTTGTTTGTATTAGCGCCACCTAGTGTATATTGGACGAACTAGCCAGAGTTGGGTTCAAGAACAGTTTTTCCAGATTTCAGCAAGTAAGTAGTTTACAGGGTGTTAATTTAATTGCGTGCCATAGCATAGGGGGTGTTTCAGTAACGGTAAATGAACACAAAAAAACATTAAAAAATTATATCTTTTTTTTAACTCCATTGAAACTAAACTAACGCGGAGGCTTATGACCCGGATCACCGAGCCAGCACGCGAGTATCAGTAGATAAGGTAGGCACATACATAACTGAAACTCTTTTTTTTTGTGTGTGACTCCAATTTTAGCATTAGTTCAGTTTCAATTTCAAGTTTTAGTTAGTCAAGGAGTTTTAGTTTTTTTTAAGTAGGATTTTTCAAAATATTTTTTGGGTTCTTTTTTTTTTGTGTTACTGAAACACTGACTAAGCTTTGGCACGCAATTAAATTAACATCCTGTATAACCAATTTCTTTTTTTAGTATAGTAGGTACAAAAAGTGCTAGTAGTTTCACTATTTGCCACTAGATGGATTTTAAAAGTGGGTGGAGTTATATGTCCCGTCACCCTATGACTCGATCTTCCCCCCGCACAGTGTCACGCTTCGTTTCGTACAAAAATTTCCTAGAGGCATCTCCTCTCCCCTTTTTTGCTCCGTGCCTTGGACAAATCACAGAAAACGCCAATGGCATCACTTGACTCCTCCCAGGCATCAAATATGAAATATATACAACGTGTTAATGGAATAAGCGAAACCCTCATGCACCCCAACTGATTTTAATTAAAATAAATCCATTCCCGTAAAAAAAATCTTAAAAAAATTATTTTTTCCAGTTATTGTTATTTTTATGTTTCGTCATAGTTCTAATTTCATCGTTATTGTTGCAAAAAAGCGGCAAAAATAAAAAAAAAATCCCTATCACAAACCCGTCAAGTCACCTAATTTTTTTAAGCCTAATTCGCCCAAATATTACAAGTGCAATTATTAAAATTTCTCCATACAAAATTCAGTGTAGGTTTTTGTATGGAGAAGCCAAAAAAATCTAAAAAAACTCGGAATAATGTTCAGTTTCGTGGACTGAGCACACCCTTGAGAAGTAGGACTGTAATGCGTTACGTTCCACGCAATAAATTTCAATTGATTGGAATTTTCAAATAATTATATATAACACATTTGCTCATAAAACAGCCATATTTGCATGTAGACGAATGCAACGAACTTTCTAAACCATCTGTCAACCGTCGAATCGCCTTCGTTAGTCTTTTGTAGGCTGTTGTGTACGCAGCGTTATATAACTCATCTTTTTATTTTGAACGTATACTTTATTGACTTTTGAAAATGGCAACACTTAACCGGAAACAAGCAACAACTCATATGTTTCACAACCTGCCCAAAACTCAGCCAGCCATCTTTTGTGGAAAAATCATTTGTTTCGTGTCGTCAGGGTAAATTTCACAATTGTAATTAATGTCAGAGCCACAGTCTTCGCTTTTACTAAAAAAGCAATTAGCAGGTAAGTGCCCTTGTGTACAAAATCTACGCGAGCATGGTCGTTTTGTCATCCGCGTCAGACGACTTTTCGTACAATCATTGACCTCAGTCAGCAGGTCGAATTTTGGAGATCTTTGTGGACCGGGAGAAATTGTTTGTGACCATTTTTATTTATGCCACCCTCTTGTGTTTCGTAATTGGTTTCCCCACTTGTGATTATAAAATCAATATCCGTCGCAATGACGGGCATTCTGTGCCAAAGAGTAAAATAACTTTTCAGTGTATTTACGGTCCACACTTGGCAGTGATTCACTTTTAGACAGTGTGTAAAAACGCGTGGAAAGTGTGAATTTTCCTAGTGGCCTGGTCAACGTGGTAGGTATTAATTTAGTTTGCTTCACTTGTTTACAGAACTGAACAAAAATCCGGTAGAAGGGTTTTCTGCTGGATTGATAGACGACAATGACATATACAGATGGGAAGTCCTTATTATTGGCCCCCCAGATACATTATAGTGAGTACAGCATTCATTTTCCAACACCTAAATATCAGTGGTCTTTGTTGTATCACAATCGAAGATCTATGTCCCTAAGTAAGCACCTATTTTTTCAAAAGTCCAATTCACGAAAAACTAACGTTACAAAGTGATTTTAATGACATGAGGCACAGGTTTGTATCACACAATGCATGCAAAAACACAAAATATTGTAACATTTAACTAGTCAGGAAGGAATATTATCATTGTTAACACTATGTTGATAATTGAGATTATTTTAGATAATTATATAAAACCTTTATTCAATAAACATAACACACAGCTTTTAAACCTAAATAACAAATTCTTTAGTGAATGGGCTTCATGTAAATAGTGCTTCCTCGTAAAGAATTTATCTTTTATTATGTGTCAGTTCCTATCTTGAAAAAAACTGATCCATAAATATTTTTTTAGGGTTCAGAACCAAAATGGTAAAAACGGAAACCTTATGGTGCGACTTTGTGTGTCTGTCTGTCTGTATATCTCAGCAGTCACTCATGCTATCGACTTGAAATTTGGAATAGTTTTAGAATATGATTGCCCTTCTTTATTGGAAATAAAAAGATTATAAATATATTATTATTATTATTGTAAAACATAAATTTTAAATTGTGGTTACTAGGTTGAGTGGGGTACATATAAAAGGGCTTTACTTGTACATTCCAAAATAGATTTTGGTAATTTTTTACGACCATTGCCCTACTTTTTTGCCCCTTATCTACGAACTTTGTGAAAGGAAAAATGTAAATGAACAATAGATGATAGGATTTTAAGTAAATATTAAAGCTGCATAGTTTTTTGGAAATCTGCAAAACTTTACCAGCAAATTTAGTTCTGCGGTCCTAATAATGGACTTTATTGCTCCAAAACCTACTGTTAGTATATCGGAACCCTCTGCACATTTTATTACTGTATTGAAATGTTTTTGGATATGTTTTTCAGTGAGGGTGGATTCTTCAAGGCACACCTGCACTTTCCAAAGGAGTACCCACTGAGGCCACCTCGAATGAAATTTGTCACTGAAATATGGCATCCAAATAGTAAGTGTCTTCTCGAAATGTTAAAAGAGTGAATTTCTCAACAGATTTCCTATCTAAAGAGTTGTTACAGCATCAAATAAACTTCCAGCAGAAATAGTTTCAGCATCTAATGTTAACTATTTATAGATTTTTTGAAGACTTGGTTAATAGTGTATAAAGACTGATGCTAAATTAGAATTCCACCATAGCAGTTGATCTGATGATAACAAAGCCTAGCTTTTGTGTGCTTGGTATCTCTATACAGGTTGCGGTGTTTAAGTCAACTGCACAGAACCAAGGGCCTGGTGCCCATGGCAGACTTACAAATTGTGCATTGGCTCCCCAGGCAGTATCAATGCACACCTATCCCCTTCAAATTACCATCACTGTTGGATTTACACTATACCTGCTTTTAGGATAAAGGATAATTGATATCTCATTTCAGTGGTACCATTTTTTTACCACTGCAATGGTAGTGCTGCCCCTATTAAGTGGCATTCGTAAATTTTTAGGGTTCCGTAGGCAAATGGCAAAAAACGGATCCCTTATAGATTCGTCATGTCTGTCTGTTGGTCCGTCCGTATGTCACAGCCACTTTTTTCCGAAACTATAAGAACTATACTGTTCAAACTTGGTAAGTAGATGTATTCTGTGAACCGCATTAAGATTTTCACACAAAAATAGTAAAAAAAAACCATAAATTTTAGGGTTCCCCATACTTAGAACTGAAACTCAAAAATTTTTTTTTCAACAAACCCATACGTGTGGGGTATCTATGGATAGGTCTTCAAAAATGATATTGAGGTTTCAAACTGAATAGTTTGCGCGAATTTAATTTTAGATCGAAAGTTGTTGCTTTTGACCTCTGTAATAACGTGGGCATACGGAAATCAGGTCCAAAAAAATAACCTGGTATACGTACAGGTTTGTACGGAACCCTCAGTGCGCTAGTCCGACTCGCACTTGGCCGGTTTTTTTAGAGGTGTCTATTTCTAAGTCTAGGTGTATTACTGTAAAGACCCAGAATATTGCAGGGATGTCATCCCAACTCACCATTTACTAACCTGCATTTTGGTTGCAATTCTGGGCTTTGTGTATACAGGGTGTAAAAAAGTATAATGAATGATCATTACATTATCATTTATCTCGGATCATAGATCTATGAGTCAATTATATTGGATAATGTAATATAGGAATATGATTCATTTTTTCCTTGATCATAGATTTTTGACATTTGCTGAGAGATTGCATCCAATACGGTCATAGAAACAGGTGTTGCCAGTTATTTTTAATTTTTTTCTGCTAGGTATTTAAAAGCAAATATTAAAAAAAGAGTTTTTAATTTCTTGTTCGTTAATATGTTTCAATTAATGTAATGTAGTTCTTTTTCTAATTATATACTTGCATAATCTTGCTGAAAGAACAAAAAACAAGCCATACTAAAAATTACGATGTCTTTTGGCAAATCGAATTCTCTGAGATCTGGTAACCCTGACGTCAATACCTGACACCTGTCAGTGTCATTCATACATCAATCTGTCGCTGTCGCATTCTCCATTGCAACCACATATGACGTAAAATAGGATCAAACAACTTTGATAGTGTAATACACAGATATGACTCAAATAGTCAATTATCTTGGATCAAATATATGATCAATTAAATGATCCAAGATAAATGATAGTGTAATATGCCCCATAGATTAATTCAGAATGTGGGTGGCAACTTTTCCCTAAGAAATAATAATAATCCCTTACAACTACTAACAAGTTTGCAAAGGCTAAAAATATTCATGGTGTACTTACTTTCAAGTTTGAATCAACGCCATAGATTTATATAGTCAAGATAGGGTCTTGGGAACAAGCGGTTCAAAATTTCCATTGGTTTGAAGCATTCTAAATCTCAAACAATAACATATTGTATTACAGTTGAAAAGAATGGCGACGTATGCATATCAATATTGCATGAACCAGGCGATGACAAGTGGGGTTACGAAAAAGCGTCAGAACGGTGGTTACCAGTGCATACAGTGGAGACCATCCTTATAAGCGTCATTTCTATGCTGGCAGACCCCAATGATGAGAGCCCCGCTAATGTTGATGCTGCGGTAAGTTAAATGATACTCATTACTGGCTGCAATATTCTGCCAATTGAAAACTAAAAAGTTTGGCAGTATTTTAAAGAGAGGTTTGAGTTTACCTTTCATGAATGAAGCAATTAATCCAGAAATAGACAATAAACCATGTAGTTATTTTACATTATAAGGCAAATTGTTGGGGAAGTACATGAGGTAATGCACTGCTGTTAGCTACAATTTGAAACAACATTGCTTCCTCCGATTTGAGGTGCCTTAAAAAAGTAGCTCCTTAAAACAAATATTTTAAAATTGAATGAGCAAGTAGGTAACCCTACAGCGTATAGCGTGTGCAGGCTAACTCAGGCTCTGAACAATTTGCTTGCCTCCCCTTCCTGCCGCGCACAACCCCGCTGTAAACTTTTTTAGTTCTGTACATTATTAGTTACGGCCCGACTTAGCCTGCGTATGCCTATATAGCCTTAATAGCTATTTTGCATTTTAACTTTTTTTTACTAAGCAGTCTTAACAAAAGATGTGGAAGTAATTGGTTTTCTCCCTTTGTCTCTCTCCATTTTAGTAATTTTTAGTCGAGATTTCATTTATTTAGAATGAGTGTTAGTATTTGGCTTTTTTCTTTGTTTGAACTTTGAGTAATGTCGGGGCTGTTGGTCTAGTTTTTATTTTAACTATTGCAAGCAAACACTAGTAGATATCTTTATAATTCATACAAAAAGTTAATGGAATAACTGAAACCCTCATACATCCCAAATTCAATTACAAAGCCTTTATTGCCAAAAACAATATAAAAGAATGATTAGTATAATAATATTAATAATTCTTATTTCTTATTCTCACTCATAATGGTAATCATAATGGTAATCGGCCACAACAATCATTTCCTCCCCTAAGGACCAACTCTTCCTGGGCACGCACAGATTCTGAAAAAGCCGAAACTTTTGCTTCGCACTTGGCGTCTGTTTTCAAACCAAATGCACCTGACATTAACTCCGATGAAACTGATATTGAGTGTGTCCTCTCGCAAGATCTTCAGCTATGTCTTCCTCTGAAACCCACTACGCCTGGAGAAGTAGCTCGCGAAATCAAGAAGATGAAATCCAACAAGGCTCCAGGATTTGACCTGATTTCCCCGAAGATCTTGAAAGAGCTTCCCAAGAAATGTCTAGTGTTCCTGGCTACTCTTATTAACGCTACTCTCAGAATCGGCCACTTTCCCTGCATCTGGAAGATCTCCCAAATCATAATGATCCACAAATCTGGAAAGCCAGCTAATGAGACAACATCTTACCGTCCTATTAGCCTCACACCCGTGCTATCAAAGCTGTGGGAAAGAATAGTTCTCGCGAGGCTAAAGGTGTGCCTCGAAGATTCCGACATAATTCCACTTCACCAATTTGGCTTTCGACAACAGCATTCTACTGTAGAACAAGTGCACCGCGTTTACCATGTCGTGCGTGAATGCTTAGAAAAGAAGGAATATTGTTCTGCTGCTTTCTTGGATGTGCAACAAGCATTTGATAGAGTCTGGCATAAAGGCTTGTTGTATAAAATCAAATCTCTTCTGCCGCACTCGTTTTACCCAATCATCCAATCATATTTGTTAGACAGAATGTTCCAAGTCAAGCAAGGGAATGCCAGATCTACTTTCTATGAATGCAATGCCGGAGTCCCGCAGGGCTCGGTCCTTGGTCCATTTCTCTATAACATCTTCACGTCGGACTTACCACAGTTACGAGAAGTCACAGTTGCGACCTTCGCTGATGACGCAGCTTTCCTATCTTGCGATACTGATCCGAGCCTAGCTTCTAAGCGTCTACAGCAACAACTAGATGCTACCGATGTTTGGCTTAAAAAGTGGCGGATAAAAGCAAGCGCTCAGAAATCACATCACATCACTCTTACCCTGAGACGAAGTGACTGCCCACAAGTGAGACTAGGCAACGATCCCTTGCCAGAAACCACATGCGTCAAATATCTAGGCTTCTATATGGATCGTAGACTTACCTGGAAGGAGCACATCAAACACAAAAGAGACGACATAAATTACCGCTTCAGAAATCTCCTCTGGCTTCTTGGGAGACAATCCAAACTATCCCTGAGTAACAAAGTTACGGTTTATTGCGCTATCATAAAGCCCATCTGGCTATACGGCATAGAACTTTGGGCAACAGCATCTAAGTCAAACATTGAATGTATACAAAGAACACAAAACAACATCCTCAGAACCATTTGCGCTGCACCATGGTATGCACGTAATGATGAATTGCACAAATACCTGGAAATGCCGACCGTAACGGAAGAAATAGAGCGATGCAGCACCCAAATCCACTTGCTAACTCACTCCTGACAAGTGTTACTACTAAAAGATTAAAGCGTACTCATGTACTTGCTGAATGACGAGGAGCAATGACAATGGTCTTGCTACCTCATTAAAAGTCACTTTCAATGAAACCAAATCTGATTATAGTCTGGCGACTGATGGCAGATGTAAAAAAAAAAAAAAAAAAAAAAAAAAAAAAAAAAAAAAAAAATCTTACTAAGTTGCACCTTTCTCCTGATCGGCATGTCCTTCTGACACAAAGGCCTCCTCCAACTTTTTCCAGCGGTCTCTGTCCTTTGTCAATCTTAACCACAATGAGCCAGCAGATGTTTTTATTTCATCTGACTATCGCTTGAGCTGTCTTCCTCTTTTTCTTTTGGTGTTGCAGCGAAGCATCCATTCAGTTGTCTGTTTAGCCCATTTTTTTTCCCTTCCAAATTAATGTAACTAAATCAAATTCAGTTAATACTTAAAAAAAAAAACCTTTGATATCATTCGTATTTTCAGGTTTCATTTATATTCTGAAATAAGGATAGCTGCTGTGATGTAAAAAGCTTGTTACTGTGCGCGCGCGCAGATACAAGAGATTTTAGTGTCAATTGCACCATCTAACTAAAACAATATCAAAATACTCTCGTCTCACTCTGGCGAATAGTGTGGAGAGAACAAGACGCGTATATTCGGTTAGGGTTAAGTTAGATGGTGCAACCCTTTCAGGACCATTAAGTTGAACCCACCCTAGAAGCGGCAAACATTTTTTTTTAAACAAATGCCCCCAATCATCTTAACTAAGGTGTGAAATCGATTCTGTTTACGATTCTGAATTGACTATTTTCTCATCAAAGATTTTTGGTTTCATTTATGCCATTAACATTATTTGTAATGTTAATGTTTTAGATCTCTTAGATTTTTTAGTTACTTCATTGTTGTTCACTAATTGTTAACTTAATTAGGTTATTTAGTACTTACTGGGGTCGTTTTCTTCATGACCTCTAAATCCGAGCCCAAAATATGACATGTCTCAAAGTGGTGCTGTCTTTGTCACCCTCTAGTATAAGCCGAAAAAGAGAATAGACTTCTCAAATTTTAAGCATTTAGCCGCCATGCAGAAGTCGACCCCTACCCCACTGTATGATTTAATTTATCTGTCGAGTGCTCAAATGTTAAACTATTTTATTATGTTGTTTTTTAGAACCCATTCAAAACACGTAAATAAACAACTTTCTTCAAGATATAGGTCTGATACGAAGTATTAAATGCATGATCACGAGATGCATGGGGCTATTTTTTTTTTGTCCTTACAGGGTATATGTAGTTTGAGTTCCCTTAGAAAATGCATCATTTATGATCTTGCATTTAGTGAGGAAAGTAAAAAACATTTTTTTTCTTATTTCGACCTGTTTCAGGAAAAATTACCAGTTACATATTCAGAATGGGTATATTCATAAAATTCAACATAAAAACATCGAAGAGGAGGGTAATGCTAATGTCCCGTTCGCAGTATGGCCCTCTCCCGAAACCATAACCTTTTCGAACAATGTCCCGTTCTGTGATTGTCCCGTTCCCGATTCGACCCTATAGCGAATTCTCCCTTTTTTTTGGACTCCTGTTGTTAGCCCTAATGGTTGTCACAAATTCACCTGACGGTTGGGGAGCGGAAGGCTCTACCCAGAATAAACGCGATAGGCTAGAAGCCTGGGCGCCCCGCGGGGCTCGGACCTCGGCATAGTAGAGGAAGAAAATTATCCCGATTTAAGACAGTGCTCTCTAATAAATATGCACCTGCTGGAAATAGTCTTTATCGATGCTAGGCATCATGAATACGTGTTCTGTGAGTTTGCGCCGGTTTCTGGATAACGATAAACTTTTGAGGGCAGAAAAACCATGAAAAATTTGGTGTTTTTTTTTATTTTTCGCTTATAACTCAAAAACCATGCATTATATAAAAAAAAAATTCTGAGGCAAAACGAAATAACATAAAATTTTGCGTTAGGTGACTTACTCGAAATTCAAATCAATATAGCAGTTTAGCCACAATCGATCGTTGAAGATCGGCAATTTAACCCATTTTTTTTCCGCAATGCAATTTTTTTCCATTTGCGCTCAAATTATACACAAACGGCTGAGATTATGATGAAATGGTATATTAGCGAATTTATCCTCGTATATTTACCTAAACAATGATACCTCATTTATTATCTGGAGTGTAGTGATTTCCAGTTTATAGCTGGTAGCGTTAAGTGAAGAACTAAAAAAATTTCAGTTTTTACTTAACACCCAATATTTCTGAAATACCCACCACTGTACTTCGGAGGCTATTGCGCTGACAGCTATAAATTGGAAATCACTACACTCCAGATAGTAAATGAGGTATCATTGTTTAGGTAAATATACGAGGATAAATTCGCTAATATACCATTTTATCATAATCTCAGCCGTTTGTGTATAATTTGAGTGCAAATGGAAAAAAATTGCATTGCAGAAAAAAAATGGGTAAAATTGCCGATCTTCAACGATCGATTGTGGCTAAATAACTGCTATATTGATTTGAATTTCGAGTAAGTCACCTAACGCAAAATTTTATGTTATTTCGTTTTGCCTCAGAAACATTTTTTATATAATGCATGGTTTTTGAGTTATAAGCGAAAAATAAAAAAAAACACCAAATTTTTCATGGTTTTTCTGCCCTCAAAAGTTTATCGTTAGCCAGAAACCGGCGCAAACTCACAGAACACTTATTCATGATGCCTAGCATCGATAATAGTAGATTGTATCACAAGGCTGTAAAATAATATTTTTATAGCGAGGGCGCTATTTTGAATCCAGAGCGAAGTAAAGGATTCTTGAGTAGAATCCCGAGCATGGCGAGGGATTATTTTATTTTATTTATTTATTGTTCTAAAGTAGAATCCTGAACGTAGCGAGGGATTCAATAGGTCGCCCTAGGTAAAAATATTTTTGCTGCCGCGTAATACACTCTACTTTTCATCTCCCTCTAAGAGAAAAGAATAAGAGGCTCATTAAGTCACACTCGTCATTAATTTTAAACAAAAAATACCATTACAATATTATTTCTTGATGAAACAATACTAAAAATCATATTAAGTATTATTTGTAACCACTGAAAATGTTATTGACATTTTTGTATCGACTAGGAACAGAACCTCTTTGGTTGGTAGTCTTGTTTACATTTCAAGTATATTTCTTTTTTTATATTCATAATAATTTTAATAGTGCAACCAGCCAGTATGATTTTTCATACAATATTTTGGTTCGAGTTCTATGGTTGACCTAAAATATCCCTATGGTGGACCTAAATTCAAATTCTAATTTTAAATCCCATTTTTACCCACTACGAAAGTCTCTTGCAGAAAACTGCTATTTTGTTCGCCTTTATTGACGAACCGTTCAGCGATTTTCGAATAGATGGGATGAAAAGACTATTTCCAGCTGGTGCATATTTATTAGAGAGCATAAATCTAACTTTCCTACCCTATAGGTTGTTGCCGGGGATCGGAGAGAACGAATTCTTCTGTTACAACAAAGCGGTACACGGTGTTTTTTAAATTGTAAAAAACGTGCAGTCTGTTTGTCGTGTTGATTATTATATAGTAAATAATAATTATTAATTATAATAATTTTATTAAATAATGATTAATTAATTATTTATTATTAATTATAATGAAGAATAATAATAAACCGGCAAAAGCCGAGGAAAAAAAATGAAAATAAATAATGATAATAATAATTTTTAATATTAATAAAATTAATAATATCATTTATTAATATAATTAAATTAATTAATTATTATTTACTAGATTATTTTAATTAATTATAATTAATTAGTTATAATTACTAAAAGTAATGAATTTTAAAAGTAATTAAAAATTATTATTATTATTTTTTAGGCAAATAACCAATATAAATAAACTCATTTTGCTCACGGGCCGTACTGAGCACGAGGACATTACCCTCCGCTTCGAAAAAGATCAACATTTTAGCACTGAATGCATTCCTCAATTACTTAGCCCTGATTCCACCAAATGTAAAATAGAGCAGGCTCTGAAGGATATTTCGTTTGCAAAAATAGCGCACCGCGAAATTTTTTGTGATTTGTGTACCTGAGACCCTTGATTTTATAAAAAGACATGTTGCCCCGCGGTTGAACGGTCCGTCTGTTTGTCTGTCTGTCCGATTTTTATAGGCTTGTATCTTTTGAACCGTAATAGCTAGCTGGTTTAAATTTTTACATAATATTTTTAATTATGGTGGACATCTTAAAAAATTATTAAAACAATAAAAAATAAAAAAATAGGGGGACCCCATACAAAAATGTGATTTTTTTGCCATTTTTTGTTTAAGCTCTATCATTGAAGCTGTTGCAAACACTCCAGTGAAAGTTTGTGCGATTGTAGTGAATGAGCTATAGTATAACAACAAATTATCAAAACTGGTCAAGTGTGAGTTTTACTCAACCAAATTTGGCACAGTAGTAATTGTTTAGACCTACGTCCTATGGCAAATGTATTATTGTAATACACACTTGAATACTAAATTAATTGTGCGAGCACTTTATGATTTAACAAAAAGGGTTTATCAACCCTGAAAGATGTGAATATAGCCATGAAACTGATCAACTTTTCCCATAGGAAACAATTACTTCGTCGAAACAATTAATACTGTGCCAAATTTTGTAGTCCCACTCACACTTGACCAGCTTTGATTATTTATTGTTATACTATAGCTCATGCACTATAATCGTATCAACTTTCACGTGAGTATATGTTACCGTCTCAACGATAGAGCTAAAACAAAAAACGCCAAAAAATTTATTGTTAAATTTTTTTGTATGGGGACACCCCCATTATTTATGTTTTTTTTATTTGGTAAGATAGCCACCATAATAAAGCATATTATGTGAAAGTTTGAACCAGCTAGCTATTACGGTTCAAAAGATACAAGCCTTTAAAAATCGGACAGACAGTCAAACAGACGGACCGTTCAACCGGCAACATGGCTTTTTATAAAGTCCAGGGTCTCAGGTAGACAAATCACAAAACAATTCGCGGTCCGCAATTTTTGCAAACGAACATCTCATTGGAGCCTGCTCTAAAACAACAAAGTTAACACTGTTGTTAAGTTAACATCTTTCAAAGGGGAAATCTAAGAGACCATCATAAAAAAAAAAAACACCAACCAAATGATAAACAAAACATTCATTCACTTTCTAAAATTCGAAAAAGTTTATAATGATTTTCATGCTAAAACCTCTTGGTTTTAACAAAGAAAAAGTTTAAGGCGCGAAGATTGGACGCAAAAGTTTCTACATTTTTCTTGGTCTGGGTTGAAATGTGACGTCTATGTCGTGTGTAGTTTTATTTGATCATCTTGAAAGTGTCTTTGGTAGACAGAACTAATACTCTGTTATCTTATCAATTTAATGGACCTCCAGAGCAGGAGTTTACTTAACAGTTGATTAAATTGCTGTTAATGCATGGTGGGATTGGTGGGACACTCAATAACCTTAACAATCCGTTAAAATAGCTGACATTTAAATTAGTTAACAAACAGAGTATGGTGAAGTCAGGGCTGAACCAGCCAACATTTATTTAAATCGTAGTTTTGATGTTTGTGTACATTAAGCAGACGATGCTTAGATAACATTGTCTTGTTTTGTATGTTATTTCATCATTTGTTCTCACTATAATAATATTTTCATTCACAGAAAGAATGGAGAGAGCGCTATTCGGATTTCAAAAAGAAAGTTGCCAGATGTGTTAGGAAAAGTCAAGAAGATTGCTTTTAGAAGTAATGAGGAGTTAGAATGCAGATAATGATTGTTGGAAAAGGGCCTCATGACCGTATGCCACCATCGAGCCTCCGCCGCCGGCCGCTCAGCACGCCCATCAGACACTGCATTTGACGAGTCCTCATTCTGTTGTCTCTTTACAGAAAGAATGGAGAGAATCATATTCGGAGTTTAAAAGAAAAGTAGCACAGTGTGTGAGAAAGAGCCAAGAGGATTGTGCCTAAACAGTGCCGTTTTCTTGGTCTAGTTGGATAGTGAGTGTTCGGTGACGCAGTGAGCAGGCCTCCGCTTCGCGCCGCGGCCCCCCACCCGGCCCAGAGACAATATTGAAATTGATTTAAAATAAATACTTATTGTAATTAAATGGTATCGCTGCCGTATTTTATAAATAATAAATTAAAAATAGAATTGAAGGTCTTTTTCATCTTTTTTAAGACATGTTAGCTAGCTATTGTTATGATATGAAATGTGTATGGTAATTTTTTATAGAATACAAATCTGCATTTTCTTTTACTTCATTGTATGGTTAAGTTTGATCTCTGTATAGTAGAAACCAAATCTGAAGTTATTTAAAAACTAATGAATGCTATTTATTACGTAACTGTCTTCTCCAATGTATAAGGCTATAAGGTCGAACATGCAGCAGCAATTGTATATGTATAATAATAAAAATAGTAAAAGCAATTCCAATCAAGCATGTGAAATAAAAGAAATGTTAGTTACCGCATTAATTACAATTACCTATTGACACTGGTACCTAAGCTAATGGGTATGTCGCTTCTCAGATCCACAATTTTCATTAGTGCTAATTTTAGTAGATAAAAACCTAATTATAATTTTTACTGAATAAACAACTTTTTTGTAAAATTTTATATTTGTATGGATTACCTTGCCGTTTCAGATTTTCGCCGCCGTTAGAATAGCAATTCAAATTGTCGATCTATTGGTTACTTGGTTTTTATTCTAGGAATAAAAAAAAAGATGATTCATTATTTGGGAAATAACTTTTTGCTCAAGTCAAGGTAACTTCCATGTTCAGTTGATGAGGGATTGAATTGCCTTGAATTCGCCTGTAGATCTTGGAACTATTAATTTGTAATGTGTGTACAATATTTTTACCTGTGTATGTATATTTTTCACTATAAAATCATGATGCAGTCATAAAATTGCTATTTCATTTGAATTCCTCAAAATTCCTTATTGTGGTATTCATAACTAAATGTGAAATAATTTAATATTACAGATCAATGTACTCTATTTAATAATTAAACAACAAATATAAAAATATATTAGTTTTCCTAAAGAGTATCTCGTGTCCATAATAAGAATAATTTATGTACAGTCAGCGTCAAATTTATATGAGCGTCTATCGTAGTCAAAATGATTTGTAGTTAACTAAGTCAATTTCAAAGTGATCAAAATATCTTGGTAACATAGTTTCCAATATTATGTGAGCGACTGACTATAGTAGTGAAAATGATCTAAAAAGATCTCTTGTTTACTCATTTTGGTTTGGAAGGAAAACAGCTTGAATAGTTGTTCAATTCAAATAGTTATTCAGTCGAAAAGGTTGTTCAGATTGATTGTTATTTAGTTTAAAACGTAGAGAAATTTTGAAAAATTATAAGTTTTATTCTGATAAAAACTATAATTTTCGCAATACCGGCCACACTGGAGGACACTGTCCGTGACTGCCCGCCCCTTGCATCTGCTGAGCGCCTTTGGGTGCTTAAAAATATTTCAATTCTAATGGCGTACCTATATGAAATTGAACATGTGTACTACAGATCATTTTGACTACGATAGACGCTCATGAATTTGACGCTAACCGTACGGTCAAAAGCACGTCGAGCTGGAGCCATACCATTCTTATTTTAATAGCAGAAAATACTAGTTGCGAAGCGTGACCTGCTCTTGACAGTACCTACAGCGACACCTGCGGTAAGATCCGCGAGTCGAACATTTAATCCGTCGAGTAATAAAATAAATAAAAACACCAGGAACTCAATTCTTGAATATCACTGGGTGATAAAAAATCGGCGTATTACCCGTGGTCTCACCGCCACGCCACGCCCCATTGGTAGGACCACAGGTAATTTTTGTATTCCCTATAGACCCACCACTGCATCAGTAATAGAATTAATCTCAAAAAGTTCAAATCGCTGATTTTTATTTTCAAAAATGAAGAAATACAACGAAATTTAAATTTTTACCCTCCTATTGAAACTGCATCAGCTGATAGCGCATTTTGTATAGGAGGTCTAACTTGGTTTTTCGTATTTTGTGCTATGTTCCATGGGAAAAGTTGTTCAGTTTCATGGGCAGATTTAAACCCTTCATTATTATCACCCTTTCCGTTACACGCTGTATAAAGTGTAGTGTTGGAATGGTAAATTTCCATATACCTATTATAATTTACTTTTTAAAGGTGTATCAGAATTTTTTTAACTTATTCAAGAATTGAGTCCCAGTGCAAAACCTTCCACTGCGGATCATTTCGTAACTGAACTTTCCGGTGTCTTGAGAAAGTATGACGAAAGATGCGTGTTATGCCAGATTATTTTAATCGCTCTCTTATGTGGCCACAAAAGTCACGCCGAACGGAAGGATCCATTGGCCGACCATTCCGCCCGCAGTATTTGATAAGCCCATTGGTGTGGTTGGCAGGCAAGCTAGCCTGCCTGTCATGCCGTGCGCCGCGGGTTCGATCCTCGCTCAGCTCAAACATTTGTGTGATGGACATAAGTGTTTGTTCTGTGTCTGGGTGTTATTTATCTAGGTGTATCAGTCTGCCCAATATGCATATAGTACAGGCTGTCCCTAGTTTGAGATCAGATGACTTTTTGTGAAATGATCCGCAATATTTGTTAATTTAATTACTATTTAATTTTGTGTCTTTCTCATCCATCACCCGCCCAACTTATCGCCCTGCGGATGGTTCGGTTCTTTGCCGAGAACGGTACAAGGTTCCGTAGATGTGTCGTAAGTATCTTAAACATTGCGAACGTAATGGGCGGAGCCTTCCGCGCGGAACGTTTCGTACGTGTGTCGCTATATGTAAGGGCGTAACAAAGCAAAGGTGGTGCCATTTTGACAGCAAACAATAATTATGTTGCAGTAGGTTTAAAGAAGTATTGAACTAATACTGGGATATTACCTGTGGCTAAACTATAGTCCTGACAACTTGATTCCTTAAGCTATAATTTAAATCTTCTGTTCTTAATACTCAATGCAGGGTTTATAGTGTGATGTGACACAATATTCACATGCTGCTATATTGCCACCTTGACAAAAATTTTCAATAAAATTCCATTTAACAAATTTCATTCAATAAATGTTACAATATCAGCTTAATCACTATCTGAGTCTTCAGCTAAAACAGTGCCCTGTATTGTTCTTGGGTCGTAAGTGCACTCAAAACATCTTTTAAAAACTGATTTTATCTTTTCTTTTGACGTAGGTGATGCTGGTATGTTATCACAGTCCATTACATCTTCAAGTCTATTTTTGATACTGTCTCTATTTCCATTCAGCTTGCTTATATTATTTACATTTTCAAGTATAGCATCTCCTGGTATATCTATTAAATTAAACAGATGTGAATCTTCATCTAAGCACTTAGATATTTCTGCATCAGCATGTAGTTTTTTATTTTCTGGACCCATACTATTGTTAGTATCATTTTTGCGTTTTGAGTGGTCCATATTAATTGTCCGGGTTGTGTTTTGTGTTGATGAGGCTTGTGTGGCATTGTCAGGTTTAGATGTGGCTAGAACAAAGTGGGCTTCGAATGTCGATCCATTATGAACAATAAAAACAGCAGGACGCCCTGTAGTTTCGAAATGTAACTGTAGGGGTAAATTTAATGCTTCGGCAAAGGCTAGTAACGCTCTGAACTCTTTTAAAGTAAATGTGATTGTAGTTTCTGCTCCTATGACATAGCTATCAAACTCCGCTGGTTTTAAATTTATTTGTGTTCGAATTACTTTAGTAACATCTAGGCTACTGTCAACATAGTTACGAAGAGTAAAGGATTGACTTGAAGCTTCTATTGTAACCTGGTCATCTGAATTTTGGAAGTTTCCCAAAGCTTCAGATAATATTCTTTGAGGTGCTGATATTCTGGAAACAAATAAATTAATGGTAACTTTTACACAAATACTTTTGTAAAAGTAACTTGGATAAATTAAGAAAGCAGCTTACCTGTTAGGTACTAAATCTTTGGTATACACAGCCTGCATAGCCTTACAATCAAGTATAGAAACATAGTGAGTTTTCACAATACCATGCTTGCACTTCATCTGAAATATCAACTTGCAGGATTCTGGGTCCAGCTTAATTTCAAGGTTTTCTACCTGTTTGTCCATGTGAGCAGGGGATTTGAACGCGTTCAAGGCAGATTTCATAGAAATCTTACACTTTAAACCCTCGTTGTCATCTGTGGAGTAGTAGTTGTAGTTGAAATGTGAAAAAAAGTTCTTGTTGAACTTGACCATAGCGTACGCTGATTCCGCACTATTTAACGTCCTCAATAGAATGCAGTCTGGTAAAGATTCCAGGTACAACTCATCTCCAAACCTAGCCAAAGCGTGCACCGTTCTCCCTAGAACTATAAACACAAAAAATCTTTAAAATTGGTATTATACTTTGAAGTAATCGAACTTAACCTAAAACTAGTTTACCTTTAACGTTTAGTCCTGGCACGTGGCATTTCATTTTAGCTTGTTCTAATTCTTTGCTGTTGTTGCTTGTTTTGATTTATTTATTTCTCAGCCCGATTAAATATTTTAATTTTTTGTGGAACCGCGCACATCAAAAACAAACAAAACAAATGTCAAAACATGACTGTAAAGGGCTTATTCACAGCCCTGCCTTGCAGTCCTGCCTGCGTGCCGGACGGAATGTCATTATGCAGGACTGTGAATATTGAACTACCGTGCAGTGCTGCCAGCTCTAAATTTAAAAAAAGAGTAAGAAATTATCCCTCAGAGTAAAAAACTATAGAGTCCGTCATATACATATTCTGTATGAACTAGTGAAGTGTAAAGCGTCTCACTGTCGCCCATACTAGTCGGTCAAAAAACTCAGTTAAGTTTTACAAAAATCAAGAAATCTTTAAAAATATATAATGTTTTAGTATAAACTTTGTTTGCGAAAGTGAAAATATATCTTTTTTTATTAGTGAATTGATGATTAATACTAAGAACGGAAGCGTAAATAATCCGTAATAGCCATTTTATGCGAGATTTTTAACACCGTTTTTTTCCTGAATGGTAAGTGTTTTCACCAGAAAAACTGTGGTAGTAACATTTATTAGTCTCATGTCACATATTTCTTAAAGAGAAAGATAAAAAAGTTACGTTTTTAGGATTTGATAAAAATCCATACATTTTAGTATGGAGGCCTCTCGCAAGAAAGTGATAAGCTTATGGCTCCCTCCTTAGCAGAAAGAGCTGCTACATAAACCTCCTTGAATTATGCCTTTTACTGTCTTCCTGTGGCTATTCTATGTTATTTCCATATACCTACATACTACCCTATATTGAATTGAAAATTTGGAGAAGTATTTCGTTTGCCTCTTCATATTCGTCGGTGTTAAGCCAAGGTCACACCTAGCTGAATTCAAAGACTTGCTCGTTGAAATAAGGATATTGCAATTAACAAAACCAAGCGTCCCAGCAATGTATGCCGAATTAGTGGTTTAATATTTCAAAACTCAATGACATACTTTCACATATGAACACAGACGTGTGTTATGAAAAATATGAAGAAACATTCCAATGGAGCAAAAACTTTTTAAAGGATAACAGCAAATTCACTATAATACACCTAAACTTACGATCATTGCGTAAGCATCGCATATCGATTGCATATCGATCATGGTACATTTCCTGACTTAATGAAAAAAAGTAAAGTAGTTCCATTATTCAAAGCTGGTGACAAAAAGGATCCCAGTAATTTTAGACCAATATCAGTCTTACCTGTACTTAGTAAAATTTTTGAGAAGGTCATACTCAATCAAATGCTTTCACACTTCAATAGAAATAACTTACTACATGACCATCAATTTGGTTTCACGAAAGGGCGCAGTACAACGGATGCCGGGACTGCACTTTTAAAATACATCTTTTGCGCGTGGGAAAAATCTGAAGATGCTATTGGTATCTTCTGTGATCTATCCAAAGCATTTGATTGCGTAGATCATAGCACATTGTTGCTAAAACTTGAACATTACGGTGTTAAGAATAATTCATTTAAACTACTTAGGTCATATTTGGAAAACAGGATTCAAAAGGTACAAGTAAACAGGACGAAATCACTGGGATCTGTTTTCAAAATTGGCGTACCTCAAGGGTCCATATTAGGGCCATTTTTATTCCTTATTTATATTAATGACCTTCCTTCTGTGGTGAAGAGTCTGTCAAAGATTGTGTTATTTGCTGATGATACTTCATTAATATTCAATGTAAGTAGGAAATCACAAAATTATAACGAAGTTAATGATGCACTTCGACAGATTCATGCATGGTTTACTGTTAACAATCTAGTCCTAAACGCCAAAAAAACTAAATGTATTAAATTTGCACTACCAAACGTAAGGTCTACTTCACATAACATAGTATTGAATAATGAACCATTAGATTTTGTAAATAGTACAGTTTTCTTAGAGTTAACACTAGACTCTAAACTTCAATGGGGCCCTCATATTAGGTCTTTACCTATGAAATTGCCGTTTTGTATGGCGAATTTTAGGTAAACTCAATTTTCAGTACTAACATTTTTGCATTTTTCTTAGGAATTATAAATCCAATCTTTTTTATTTTTTTAAGCATTATTGGGAAGACATTAAGCTAACAGAAGCTTAAATTTGATTTTCGAAAAATATTATCTGTAAAAAAATATAACAAATCTAATGATGAAATCGGACGACAATTAAGACGAACAATTTTCAAACCTTAAATTTTATATATCAAACTAAAAATAAAAACTTTATTTTATGCGTAAATTAACAACCTTGAAGTCAACTTTCAAATATAAGACAAATGAGAAAAATTGCATTAGTATTATAGGAATTATGATCTCATTAATCTGTAAGAAAATTTCGGCTATTTCATAGGTAAAGACCTATTATAACGGCTCTTTCTGGTCGATTGAGCTCGGCTGCATATGCTGTTAGAAAAATTAGACAACTTACTGATGTAGCTACTGCAAGGCTGGTTTACTTTAGCTACTTCCATAGCATTATGTCTTATGGCATACTGCTTTGGGGCCGAGCAGCTGATATACATTCAATATTCGTTTTACAAAAGAGGGCTATAAGAGCAATTTATTGCCTGAAGACTCGTGATTCCCTGAGAGAACTGTTCAAGGAAATCAACATTATGACAGCGCCATGCCAGTATATCTATGAAAATATAATGTATGCTAGAAAGAACATTCATCAATTACCTAAAATTTGTGACAGGCATAATTTTAATACTAGAAATAAGCATAAAATTGATCAACCATATACTAGATTAACTAAAGTCAATACATCTTTCGTTGGTCTGTGTATACGATACTACAACAAAATACCTGACAATATAGTGCAATTACCTGAGAGAAAGTTTAAAGAATGTGTAAAGCGTGTGTGTAAATTTTGAAAAACCTTTCAGAATCAAACAGCACATATTAGAGTTGGTCAAAAACATACTAAAAATTTTAAAATTAAAAAAGGTGTTAGGCAAGGATGTATTCTTTCCCCAGCATTATTCAACGTATACGCGGAATTTATATTTCAAGAAGCATTAAAAGATTTAAAAGTGGGAATTAAATTGAATGGACAAATTATAAATAATTTGAGATATGCAGATGATACACTTATTTTGGCAGAAAGTAATGCTGACTTACAACAAATTATGGAAACCCTTTATTCAAAATTCGAACAATATGGCTTAAAAATTAATATTCTAAAAACAAAGTATATGGTAGTTAGTAAAGAAAGTAACTCAAACGAGACACTAACTATAAATAGAAAACAAATTGAATAAGTAAATAAATACAGATACCTAGGAGTATGGTTGAATGAATGCTGGGACTCAGAAATGGAAATTAAAATTAGAATTGAGATAGCCCGCAGTGCGTTTATGAAAATGAGCTCATTATACTGTAATAAAGACATCAATCTAAAGCTGAGATGACGTTTAGTTAAATGTTATGTCCTGTCCATACTGATGTACGGTGTGGAAGCGTGGACCTTAAATAAAGCATCAATAAATAAATTAAATGCTTTTGAAATGTGGTTGTACAGACATATGTTAAAAATTTCATGGACGGATAAAATTACAAATGAAAAAGTTATGGAACTTATGAACAATAAAAAGCCAGAAGTAGTAATAACTATAAAGAAGAGGAAAACAGCTTATTTAGGACACATATATAGAAATTCAAAATACGAATTCATCAGAAACATCATTGAGGGGAAAATTGAAGGCAGAAGAGGAAGAGGAAGGCCACGTACAACCTGGGGTGAAAATATTAAAATCTGGAGCGGAATCAAGGACGCAGCCACTCTTTGCAGGATGGCTAAGGAGAGAGAGGAGTTCCGCATGCTGATCGCTGACATCCGTTAGGATATGGCACCAAGAGAAGAAGAAAGCAAACGTTATGTAAAAAAGCTTACTACAGATTGGATGACTATATGAATGACAAAGAGGTATGGTGCTCTGATATTCCAGCGAAACACAAGAAACACATTGTAAAAAGCCGACTCTTAAAGTAGGCCGTGCTGCAGTGGTTTCTTGCCGTTTCTTTTACGCTGCCATAGCACGATCCGAAACGGCGTAGACTCGCTCTATTTGCATTGTATTCTGCATGACATTCAATAAGTATTCTGTAAAGAATCTACATTGAATAAAATTATCTGAATCTGAAAGCATTTTAATGAGTTACTTGTACTTACGGACAGTTGCAGAGAAAACCTAGATGTCATTGTCTTCAGAAATAAATATTTCAGCAGAAAAGCTGCCTTTGTATTGACTGACACATATTTAGTAGCGATCTACAGACCACCAAGGGCAAACAGGCTCGGATTTGTAGAGGAGCTGTTTAACTTGCTGGACATAGACATACTTAGTGAAAAAACATTATGTAGTGCAGCAAAAAAGTATACAAACTCACTATGTGAATTAGGTTATGAGTGCGCGGTTAGCGATGTCACCCGAAAAGAGGTGCGTGATGGTGTATTGGAACGGTCTTCAAATTAAATTGATCACGTCTGGATTCGCAGTCATAGAAGTATGCTGTCTTCATTCACCCTTACTTACGTGTAAAATAGCGGACCACTACTTAGTAGATATACAACTTCCTAAGACTGGTTTGTTGCAAGCTAATATGCCCATTACTCGGACAGTGGTGAGTAGTAAACTTGTGTGTAGACTAGGATGAATTTCAGAATTTGGCTCTCCTTCAGAATTTAAACTGGACCTGACAACAAAGTTTTTCTGGGGTTTTGAACACCACAGAATTCAAAAATCAAAGTTGGCAGAACATCGACATGGCAATATTTGATTGAATGAATGAATGTTAATGTAGGAACGAACGAAAGAAAGAAAGAACAGTTTGTCAAAGATCGTGAAACGTGTCGGGTGTACAAGGTTCTTTTGTAATTAATTAGGTACCTTAAGGAGGGAAATTAGTTATGAATGTGTACCTACCTACCCAATTATTGTGCTTAGAAGGACATTAGATTAAGGACCTACCATGAGTCGCCCGAAAGTTGAGAAGAGAGGTAAGTTTTCTATTAGTATATCTAAATATATAAAAGAGCTTGTTAGTATATATATTTTAATATAAAAAAAAAACAGTTTTTTAATTGTTTAGTTTTGTAGATCTTTAGAAATAAAATAATTGGTAATACAAGTAGGTACCTACCTGTAAAAGATAAAACGGAAAGTAGACCGTACCACGTTTCCTTTCGCTAACAACTCCATAACTTTAACAAAATCTTGAAAATTAAAAATATTAGGTAGAGGTAGGTGTGTACCCAAAGAGTATCACGCCTAGTTTCAAATTCAGTGGAGGAGTCCTTGTGTACGAGTACTGTGTGTGTTTTTAGGGTTCCGACCCAAAGTGGTAACAACGGAACCCTTATGGTGAGATTTCGTCCGTCTGTGTTGGTCTGTCTGACACACCTGTTTATCTCAGCCTCAGATCAAATAAATAGTCTAGATGGACCGCTGTGAACAAAAAAGTGAGGCCGGTAAAACTGTGACTCGCCGTGTACGTACACAGTCACGCACACTAATGCAACAAAACTATGACTCGATATTCTATCTGTAATCTGTGGACTTGTCAGTCAGTCGAGTTTCGCGGCAAGTACAAAAATTGTGGTAAAAAGTTCAGTTTTTTCAATGTAAAATGCCAAATTGTGTTGTTAAAGGGTGCAATAAACAATCCACAAGAGATAAAAAGCGAGATGGAGTCATATTTCACGCGCAAGTAAACTTGGAAGCTAATATTTGTAGTAAAACAAAATAAAATTTGAGGTTATTGCTTGGAACAGTGAGTGTTGTAAAAGGGTGCAATAAACAATCTACAAAAGGTAAAAAGTGGGATGGAATCACATTTCACGCGTAAGTAAACTTAGAAACTAATATTTTTAGTAAATAAAATAAAATTTTAGGTCATTGCTTTTTTTTTTTTAATTGCTTGGAACAGTAAGTGTTGCCATTATAAATAATATCCTAGTATTGGTAACTGTGACAAGTAACGTTATTTTATGAGGAATGAAGATATGATAAATATTTTAAAAACTTAGTAATCATATATTTAACGCTTATCGTTTATTTTTCAGATTTCCGGATCGAGATCAAAAAATTAAACAAAAATGGATAGCAGCTATACGTCAAAGTCGACAGGGACCATTATGGCAACCAACTTACTTCAGTAGAGTATGCTCAGAGCATTTTAAAGTCACCGATTTATACTACACCAAGAAAGGGTTACGTCGTGTATCAAAAACCGAATATCCAACGGTAACTTTCTAATAATTGCAATTTTTACACTTTTATAAGACATGTTGATATAATTTATACAACACTGATTTGTTTTGCCTATCAGATTTTACCAAACATCGTAGTAGAGGGATTAGGTGAAGTGGAGCTGAGACAACCTCCAAATATTGTGAGTATTTCAAGAGTCTACACAAAAATGTATTATATAGTGCTAGTGGTTTGCCATAAAAGCTGTAATTAGTGTTTAAAGCATCGGAATGATTGATTTTGAGCAATATAATTAATTTGACCGGTACAAACAAAAACAATATGTAAAAAATCCTACAGTTCAGGTGTTTATTACAGATTAGTATTGATAATGAAGTAGTCCTATGGTAGAGCTATAAAATGAATTAAATTTAAATCATGTTTTAAATTAAGTTCACGAGGAAAATGTGTATGTTCTTTTCAATTAATTTGCATATTTTAAACATACTTTAAAAAAAATGGGATGCACTCAGTTACGCTATTTGCTAAGCACACAGAACAAAATTTCAAATAATTCTGTTTTTAACCGACTTCAAAAAGAGAGGTTATCAATTCAATCCGTAAGTATGTACTTTTGTCAAAATACACAATTTTCGCGTAGGTTAGTCCATTTAAGCTTCTAAACAGAAAATTTCATTAGTGTATGTATGTTTTTCTTAAATTATTTCTTTTTTAATTTAACTAGGTATTTTTCAACTTAAAAGTGCAAGTTTCATCAAAACCGGTTCAGCAGTTCATTAAAATCGGTTCAGTAAAACTTATCGTTGACGCGTATCTCAAGACAGGAACTACGTAATATTCTGCTTAGGGTACAGTGCAAGTTGAGTGCAAGTTTCATCAAAATCGGTTCATTTAAAAAAAAACTGGTCAAGTGCAAGTCGGACTCGCGCGCCAAGGTTTCCGATATATCTCTAGTATTTTTGGAAGCAATAAAGTCCACTTTTAGGAACGCAAAACTAAATTTGTTTGTACAGGTTTCTAAAAAAACTGTGTAACTTAGAAAAATAGTTTTATTTTTGCTGATATATTTACATAAACTTATATTGACTGTAATAATTTCAGATTTTACCATTCACAAACTTCAGAGATAAGGGGGGGAATGGTATTTTTTTTGAAATTTTTCATCATAACTTGAAAAGTAAGTCGTGAAAAATATACCAAAATTTATTTTAGAATGCTCAAGTAAAGTCCTTTCATATGATACCCCACTCGACCTAGTAACGACAATTTGAAATTTTGCCCCCCCCCCCCCCTATTTGGGCCCCCTTTATATTAATAATCATATATATTTTTTTTATTATTTCATGTGCAATTAAGTTGGACAACCATATTCTAAAACTGTTCCAAATTTCAAGTCGATAGCATGAGTGGTTGCTGAGATATACAGGTGTGACAGACAGGCGTGTAGTGTATAGCCTTTGTCTCGAGCGTGCATACTCAGTCTGCAACCGACCGTACAGCGAGTAGGTAGTGCAACGTGGTGTGTGCGTTGGCGAGCCAAATAAAGAGCTTAACAACTAACATCAGTGACGCTACAAGGCGGACAGACAAAGTCGCACCGTAAGGGTTCCTTTTTTTACCAATTTGGTATCGGCACCCTAAAAATTGTCCACGCATCTCTAAGAAACTAAAAGACTAATTGCAATAATTCTTTTTTAGTTGAACAAAGTTTTATTACTTTAAGGGTATAGTGCAAGTGTCATTAAAATTGGTTCAGCAGTTCATTAAAAATACAAAAGACAAAGATATTATTGAGTAATGGTAATCGAAAATTTTTTTTTAGAAGTAGTGTTATTTGGCGACATGGCGTCTCGCAGGCAGCTACACCTGGCCTGCCTCACATACACCGTGTTGCTTGCGGGCGCCCCCACCGGGCTCGCGGCCAAGCTGCGGCTGCAGGACGAGGGTAGGCGCCGGCAGCGCGCCGCCCGCGCCCTGCAGTTGGTGCTACCGCCGCACCGCACGCACGCTGCTACTGGTTCGTTTCGGTTGGCTGCAGCCAACATTTGGAACAATATTCCACCACCTATACGAGCTTGTAAAACACTACGTACTTTCAAAATCAATTATAAACGTCTGCTTTTAAATATGCAAATTAAATTTGAAAATGTGCGGTGTCCCTTTAGGACTAGGTTTGATTATGTAGGATTAATTTTTAAAAATAATAGATTCAATAGCTGTCAATTTTATTTAAAATGACTATACATCATAATATGTTGTTAATCTCAATAATTTTTGTATACATTTCTGTTTCTTCCTTTCCTTACTTTTGTTATAAATTTGTATGTAAAAAGACTGATGCTTCTTTCTCAATTACTATTATTATTTACTATTATTATATAGGTCCCTCTCTTCTTGACTCTGGGTGGGCTTAAAACCAGCCACTAGCTGTGCCCATGCCATTTTCTCAAATGTTTTGTTTTCTTGACATACTGATGTTATTTGAATTGAGAAATAAATGATTTTGTATTTCTATTTGTATTATTTTTAGAGATATCAAAAAAAGTAATTTAAAACACTAAACCGACTTTAAGAGTTAAAAGATACAAATAAAATATTGTGAGGGTGGGGGCAGCCTGATTATTTGAAATAAAACATATGCATACCAATACCATGACTAACAAGTGACACGTTTACGTGTTTTATTCATAATAATCAGACTGGCACAAACCTCAAAATCTTTTATAGTCTTAAAGTCGGTTTAATTTTAAATTATGTTTTTTTTTTGGGTTGTTTGTTTAAGTCCTGCGTGATAGTTTAATCGAATATTTTAAAGCTCGCTTACATAGTTAACTTTGATAAGTTTATGCTAATGTTAAAAAATAAAACTAATGGCAAAAAAACAAAGTCATGTTCAATAACATTTTTATAGTCAAAATTGATCCTTTATAAAATAAACACCAGAATTTAAGAATTTTTACACATTTTACTATGTTCTTTTAGATGTGTTACGGGTCACATTGATTAATAGGGCCTTAAGATCAAATGTTCTTTTTCCATCATTTGCAATTTCACTGTATATCAGAGTATACCGCTAGTACTACTAAGATAAATATAAAATATCTCAGCACAAATGGGTCGGTCAGGTGACCACTTTAGTATGAGCCGAGTTTTAAAAAAAATCCAAAGTTATTTTTTTTAAGCGAAGCTTGTACTTAGATGCTAGGTAACTGATAAATGTAATATCTGCTTATATTTTTTTCTTTTAGCTGAATATGTTAGTCATAGTCGTTTATGTAAATATTACAGGGAAAACAAGTCAGTTATTAAATCCACATACAAATTACCCAGTAATTTTATTTCCTAAAACTCCCTATTTCCTTTCTATTACCGCCATCACTTTAATTAATTGTATTACCAGGCGCTAGAACCGAACTCAATCGTTATCTATTCTCTCTTTTTTTCTATACCTACAAGAAGATAAAGAAGATTCGATAGTATGTGATAACTTTATTACGTAACGTTATTTTTGTTACATTGGCACAATTTGATTATGGCAACACCGGTCCATGCACACATGTTTAAAAAGTTGGCCTCAGTTTTCTGTTCACAGCGCTACATCTAGACTATTTATTTGATCTGAGATCTCAGCAACTAAGTAGGTAGGTAAGTACTCACGCTATCGCATCGTCTTAAAATTTGGAAGTTTTAAAATATGATTGCCAAACTTTATTGCAAATGAAAGAATTATAAAAAAAATATTATTATTATCGTAAAGGGCGCCCCAATGGAGTTTACTTGTACATTCCAAAAAAGATTTTTGCATTTTTTTACAACTTAGTTTTCAAGTGATGATGAAAAATGTATAAAAAATACTATTCGTCCCCCCTCTTATCTCTGAAGTTTGCTAAAGGAAAAATCTGAATTAATTACAGTCAATACACGTTTATGTAAATATTACAGAAAAAATAAGTAGCATAGTTTTTAGAAATCTGGAAAAAACCTTTACAAACAAATTTAGTTTTGCGGTCCTAAAAATGGACTTTATTGCTTCTAAAAGTACTAAAGGTATATCGGTCGGGACCCTCGGCGCGCCAGTCCAATTCCCACTTAACCGGTTTTTCTAAACTTCATACGAATCATAATGTCCGAACCGCCCGCCACCGCGCCGCCGCCGCGCCGTGGAGCTTATTACCTAATTTTATGTTTTGATAGATTTTTATGAATGAATGAATGAATTTGTTTATTGCAATAAATGTGGTAATGATACAGATTTTTTGAAAGATAATAAAATAGTTTCACACATTTAGCCATTAATTTGACATGCAATATTATAATTATCTAAAATAGCAAAACAAAAATGCCTTAAAATTTCATACAAGAATGCGAATCTAACATAATATCTCTAATTATACGAAAAAAAAACGGAGGAGGTTCTCAAGTCTTTTAGTTTTTTATTTTAATTAGGGTTCCGTACCTCAAAAGAAAAAAACGGAACCCTTATAGGATCACTTTGTTGTCCGTCTGTCTGTCTGTCTGTCTGTCTGTCTGTCAAGACCCTTTATCTCACGAACGGGTAAAGGTATCAGGTTGAAATTAATACCATATATTAGGATCCATGAACCACACAAGATCTGATAATTTCAATTTTTTACAACGACGCAATCAAAAGATATGGCATTTTATGTCCTCATCTCCATACATTTATTCAAAAATGCAAAACCTACAGGGTACTTCCCGTTGACCTAAAATTATGAAATTTGGCAAGATGCTAGGTCTCACAGTACAAATAATGGGAAAAGTCTGAAATCATTAAATATTACAACTTTTCTCACAACTAATGGTAACCAATTGTGGTGAGCTCCCGTTTCAAGAACATTGATATAAGAGAGGGGTCAAGTTGGATGGTCGCTGAGGCAATTTTTGTTTTAGTTCTTTTTAAAAACGGGAACACTTACAAACTTGAAAATCGGTATGTTTATAGTGTATAAGCTATAAAATAACAACAAATAGTAAAATTTGGTCAAGCGCGTGTCGGACTCAAAAAATCTAGCACATTAGGTAACTTACTGAAATTTCAACTAATACAATTATGTTTATGTGGTGGTACGGAACCCTCAGTGCGCGAGTCCGACTCGCACTTGGCCGGTTTTTTTTTTATGTATGACCACGTATAACTTTTTACAGAGTAGTCCGATTTTGATAATTCTTTTTTATTGGAAAGGGTATACCCCGAAGTTGGTCCCATATAAATTTGGAAAAACATTCCAACCATCAGGATAAGAAAACAGGGGATGATTGATGTTCACGGACTGATTGTAATGTTCCACGCATAATTTTTTACAGAGTAGTCCGATTTACCCTAAGGGTGGGAAAATTAAATTTATAGTTACAAAAAATTGTAAAATAAAAACAATTTTAACAAAAAAATTAAACCGCCGAAAAAACTGAAAAGCAAGAAATAATAAAAAAAAATATTTAACCTTAATAACAAAGTTCTTAAGGTTCCCACGGAGTGACGAAATCCTATACAAACATTGTTTGGTTTTAATTTTTGAAACGTAAGACCAAACTTTACCAAACTTCGTAGACATAATCAAATGCAATATATCTATGCTTTTAATTAGTTTTTGTTTGAAAATATTTACCAAAAACAAAATTAGAACGAATTTAATTTCCGACAAATTTCACGCAAAATACGTGTCACTTGCAGCCAGGTACAACATACGTAATACACTTTAAAATTAAATGGAAACCAATCGTAAGCATTGATTTAATAGTGTACTTTGAAAATAAACTAAAAAAATATAAATAAATTAAATGTTAAGTTAATGAAAACGAAATAACCACAATGTTTCGATAAATAGCTAAATTTCGGCCCGTTCGCTGCAGCTTCTCTCTCGTTAGCGGGGGTGTGCAGGTATAGAGCGGGGTCGGGGGAGGGACGTCTAGCACGGACTGTCTCTGCCTTCGATTTTCTTTGTTATCCTTATCAGTGCAGTGCGTCGTTAGCTCTCCGCGCGATTGCACTGAGCGTATTAATTTTACGTGCTTTTTGATAGGTACTCGATACAGCTTATGTATTTTATGCTGGAAGGTAGTTTTGATTACGAAGCGTTATTTCGCTATTGGTTATTTGACAATTTTTTTTTTATATTTTTTATAATGAAACTTTTTTCACGAATAGCCTGGTATAAATAGTTTTAAATCTTTTAAAATAAGGAAATTGTAAATCTTTTAATATAAGGAATATAGTACCTCATGTTAATTATTATATTATTGTAATAGCTCACTAAATAACTTTTCAAGGAGTCACCTCTGTTTGTTTTATATTGGGTAATTGGGTATCCTATACTTTAAACGAGCAATATTTGTATATATATTTGTAATCGGTTTCTCGAAAACGGCTCTAACGATTTCGATGAAATTTACAATTTTTTTTATCTAATCTGCCCTTGTGCGATAAAAAGCGACTAAGTGTCTTGTGTACATTGTTGTAGTGTTTTACATTACTGTCGTGTAGTTGACCTAAAGCAAAAATTCAAACGGCTATAAAACTACAACAATGTACAATATTGTAGTGTTTTACATTACTGTCGTGTATTTGAATTGAGAACCGGAACGAGGTTTTTCACGCCTCCTTTTTTTAAATGAGAGCACTGTTTACGAGCAAACAGGAGAAAAATATTTTTCATGATTTTATTTTACCACTTTGTCGACGTGTATGTAAAGTAAATTTCTAAGCTAAGCCGCGGACAGACAGACATACGGACATGACGAAACTATAAGTTTCTTTTTGACTACGGAACCCTAAAAAGATTATGATATTATTGCTTAGAAAGCGATTTTATGTGTGATTTAGAAGAAATAACCAATACGAAAAAAAAAAATATTTTTCTACACATTTGCGCATAAAACAGCTCTATTTGCACTGAGTTAAGATCGATAATCTAGCTTATCAAACACGCGTGCTTTTTCCATTATATTACCGCACTAGTGTTTTATTTCTTAATTTTTTTTATTTCGGCAAGGAGCAAGGAGTTTTTATGTCTATAAAATCCATAATATTTTTATGAATAAATTAACATTGTTCGATAATATGATCAATAAACATTCATTTCACGATAATATTTACATTAATCAACTTAGTAACAACAAATTCGTATTTTATAGTAGATTTTACAACAAATGCACAAAAAGAACCATTTTTGCGAGACTTTTATAGTAATGTCGAGTATAAAATGGTTTTGTGGACGAGTTATAAACTCTGCTTTTCACTTTGATTGCGAGGAAATAAAACGTAAAAGTACTCTCTAAATGTAACTGAAGAATGAGTTGTTCTGCTCCAGTGAAGAATATGGTGACGCGCGCGCGGCGCGGGGGGGGGGTGCAGCATGCCCGCGCGCAGGGCGTACACCACCGCGATTACTTTTTTGCCCTAGTGCACAAAATTCGATTTAGTGCAGCCTATATCCTGCACAAAGAAGCATTTTCAGAGCATGAGAAGTGAAAAGAAATTATGACTAAGCTGTTTGGCAGTTTAGTCAATGTCGCATCTGTGTCCGCTAAAACAGCGCGCGCCATTTTTACAAATATTTGCGGTGTTTACATTGTGTTTATTGTAATTATTTTCAAAAGTATCGACTCCTTCAATAAAAAAAACCAGTCAAGTGCGAGTCGAACTCGCGCGCCGAGGGTTCCTATATACCTTTAGTATTTTTGGAAGCAATAAAGTCCATTTTTAAAACCGGAAAACTAAATTTGTTTGTAAAGGTTTTTTGCAGATTTCTAAAAACCTGTGCAATTCAGAAAGATCGTTTTATTTTTGCTGTAATATTTACACAAACTTCTATCGACTGTAATGATTTTCCTTCTTCTTCGGAGATAAGGGGGGGGGGGGGGGAATTGTATTTTTTTTGACATTTTTCATCATAAATTGAAAACTAAAAGTAAAAAAATATTTTAGAATTTGCAAGTAAAGCCCTTTCATACCCCACTCGACCTAGTAACGACAATTCTAAAGTTTGCCCCCCCTGTTTGGACCCCCTTTACTTTAATAATCATCTTTATTTTTACTCTTTCATGTGCAATTAAGTTGGGCAACCATATTCTAAAACTATTCCAAATTTCAAGTCGATAGCATGAGTGGTTGCTGAGATATACAGGTGTGACATACAGACGGACAGACAAAGCGGCACCATAAGGGTTCCTTTTTTTACCATTTTGGTATCGGAACCCTAAAAAAAAAACAGTAATTTATGTAGTTCCTCAACGTAGAAAATACTAAGGCACGAAACACAAGTCTAGAGAATCGGGTGTACGTTGTCTACGTCTTTTCCTTCGGGAAAAGAGGTACCTAAGCAAATTTTACTTGTTTTTATTCGCAAATGTGTTGAAAAACGTCGTCAGAAGCGCTATATTATGATTTAATTCTCGAATAATAAACCTGGATTTTTATCAGTACGACTGAGTTATTATTGTTTCTTCGCCATTCACCACACAGTTCATCATTCTTAGAAATAGTTCAGCTGTAGAAAAATATGCCGTCAAAAATGAGCGCAAAGCAAGCAAAACATTACAAAATTATTATAAAGCTATTTGACTAGGCTGCCCGTTGGCCACCCGCCCCACACGCCGCGCCCGTCAAGACCCAAAAACTGGTTTCGCGAGACAATATCGTGCTCTTGCTCTTTTAACGCCTTGTCGCACTCAGGGTGAGACAGCAACAGAAGAGAGCACTCGGCGCATGATCCCAGCGCGCGATTTCTCGCTCGGTTCGTGGGGCTCTTAAGTATACCCGAGTAATTTTGAGTCGGCGCCAAACAAGCAAATTAATTAAGTAAAGCGTGATGCACGGCGGCGGCGGCGCCGACTCAAAATTACTCTGGTATAGGTACTTACATTAATTTAAGAACTTTGTTATTAAGGTTAAAATTTTTTTTTAGGATTTCTTGCTTTTCAGTTTTTTCGGCGGTTTAATTTATTTGTTAAAAAGTTTTTTTTTACTTCTTCGCATTCTTCTTAACGGTCATAGCCAGAGTTATTTAGTACGACGATAGCACACAGTAGACAGGGACGTAATCAGGGCAGGGCCTATTATTTCCACTTTAATTGATAATTTGTAAATAGGCACCACTCATGTTTTTCTTTTAAAATATCTTTTTCTGTAGTTAATAAAATATTTGAGCCAGTTTGACTTACTTTTATGTTATAAGGGTTTCTTGTTGACTACGGAAAGGAGTCCTAAAAAGAGGTTCAGCATAAAAATATATCGTATAGATTTTATTGCCTAATATTTTTGCAATATTAAATGATGATCGATTAAACACACTTTGGGAAGCTAGGGAGGGCCCCAGTTAATGCGCAAGGATACCCCAATTGCAAAAAAGAGCTAACTTTGAGGGCTTGCTTCTCCTAAACGGATGGTATATTATGTAGGTATTCAATAAAATTAAAAATATTTTTCAACAAAATGAAAAATATTTTTTAAGTTCATTATATTTATAGTATAACTTTTAGTTTTGACAGAAAAAAATCTTCTGTCCTCTTATTTTACACAAAAATTCTCTAATTGCTTCTAAGGCTCCTAAACGTCCAAAGCGATTTTGATGCTTCTACCACCCAAAAATTCTTACGGTTTCTGAAATTTAAGTAAAAAATTTATGTGGTATAAAATCAATAAAAACCAGATAAAATCCCTGTTTTTAGGGTTCCGTACCTCAAAATAAAAAAACGGAACCCTTATAGGATCACTTTGTTGTCCGTCTGTCTGTCTGTCAAGACGCTTTATCTCACGAACGAGAAGAGGTATCAGGTTGAAATTAATAACGAATATTAAGGTCTATAAACCACACAAGATCTGAAAATTTCAATTTTTCACAACGACGCTATCAAAAGATATGGCTTTTTATGTCCTCATCTCCATACATTTATCCAAAAAAGCAAAACCTACAGGGTACTTCCCGTTGACCTAAAATTATGAAATTTGGTAAGAAGCTAAGTCTCACAGTACAAATAAAGGGAAAAGTCTAAAATAATTAAATATTACAATTTTTCTCACAACTAATAGTAACCAATTAAGGTGAGCTCCCGTTTCAAGAACTTTTCTATAAAAGAGGGTTCAAGTTGGATGAAGAGCAAAAGCTTTTGATATATCATATGGTAGATAGGTACGGAACCCTTAGGGAGCGAGTCCGACTCGCACTTGGCCGATTTTTAGGGTTCCGTACCTCAAAAGAAAAAAACGGAACCCTTATAGGATCACTTTGTTGTCCGTCTGTCTGTCTGTCAAGACCCTTTATCTCACGAACGGGTAAAGTTATCAGGTTGAAATTAATATCATATATTAGGATCCATGAACCACACAAGATCTAAAAATTTCAATTTTTTACAATGACGCAATCAAAAGATATGGCATTTTATGTCCTCATCTCCATACATTTATTCAAAAATGCAAAACCTACAGGGTACTTCCCGTTGACCTAAAATTATGAAATTTCGCAAGAAGCTAGGTCTCACAGTACAAATAATGGGAAAAGTCTGAAATCATTAAATATTACAACTTTTCTCACAACTAATGGTAACCAATTGTGGTGAGCTTCCGTTTCAAGAACATTCATATAAGAGAGGGGTCAAGTTGGATGGTCGCTGAGGCGATTTTTGTTTTAATTCTATTTTAAAACGAGAACACTTACAAACTTGAAAATTGGTATGTTTATAGTGCATAAGCTATAAAATAACAACAAATAATAAAATTTGGTCAAGCGCGTGTCGGACTCAAAAAATCTAGCACATTAACTTACTGAAATTTCAACTAATACAATTATGATTATGTGGTGGTACGGAACCCTCAGTGCGCGAGTCCGACTCGCACTTGGCCGGTTTTTTACGGTTGAGTCTTGTCGTTGGTCGTAACAGCCACGTTGAAGAGCACTCTTATATGAACGCTATTGACGTGTTAATAAGGTCGATATTTGCATTGATGATCGCGTAGCTTCTAAGTAATTTGAAGGCTATAAGCACCTTAAAGGTATAATAATAGTCAAAATAATAGCAGCTTTTCATCCAGTATTATTGTATATAATTTATCCTTACGGTTTACCTTGAGAACTACTTACTTAGTACATTAGTAACCTTGAAATTGTGATGGATGACATTAAATGGAGATTTTAAAAAACTTACGAGATAGAATATGTACATCTTTGATCTAGTATTGTTTGCCAAAGGTTTGCCATTAGTTACGCTTAGGAAACAATTTCATGATTTGCAAAATATATTTTTTGACTTATTGTTTAACTTGAATTTTTCTTACATAGGTATTGTAAGACTTATTGTTAGCTACTGCGCTCATAATCAGCGTATTTTTAATATTAATGAAACGAAATGGCTTTTATTTTATTTATTTTTTCTGTTTAATTATCAAACTTCTACGCCTTGTTTTCCTCATTTTCAGTTTTTCGTTAATTTTGAAAAAGCTTTTCAGTTTCGTTGACACCGTTGCAGTTCTTTTTCTAGTGAAATTAAGACGTTTATTTAGGTACAGCCAAGATCACGTCAAGTCTGACATGTTGGACGTCGTACCGTTCTTATTTCAATAGCCGTAGGAGCTGAAGTCGCGCTGCGTTGTCAAGCTTGATTTGCTTCGACGCACATACCATCTTAAATATTATTTACATCTCTCATATTCGGTAAGTAGGTCCTTATTACCCCCAAATGGGGCTTGTAGGTGACCAATTAGCGCTCTAGGGTATTAATGTAGCTAGAAAAGCCCTAGGGCGGTAAGTAATTGAGTTTTGAAAGAGTGAAGTGTTTGTTTTTAATTACTTACCGCCCTAGGGCTTTTCTAGCTACATTATTGCCCTAGAGCGCTAATTGGTCACCTACAATTTGGTGGTAATAAGGACCTACTTACCTCACAATCGAGATGTAAAGCAGAGTAGTTAGCTCGGGTGTAAGCATCAATTGCACCCTCGAACTATAGGCGCCCTTGCTGCGCTCGTGCTCGTGCTCGTAAATATCTCGGGCTGCAATTGATGCCTTACAGCCCTTGGCTACTAATCTACTATTAGCTTTTGTGATGCTTTTCTCTTATTCTCTATGACGAGTCAATGTGAGTGTGAAAGTTTTATTCGTATTTCTAAAAAAATTTGTTACAAAACCAATTTATATAATGGTTGAATTCTATAAAATCTATGAATAAATTATACTCTATACCTTTTACCTATAAGCGGGTCCAGAGTGCCAGATAATTTATTTTATTCTCAACAAACTTTTTATAGGGTGACTTATAAGCATCTTATAAGTAGTCCTTGATAGCAAAAGAAATGCAAAGAGAAGAAATGCATGTCCCCTTGATAACAAACGACTTTCGAAAAATAACATGGATTGAAATACAAGTTTTTTGGCCTTCCCATACATAGGTACAAACAGTAGTAAAATTTGTATGGCACAACCAAAATTTTCTGTCGTTTCCAACCCATGTCTCTTTGTAAAAGTTGTTTTAATGAAATATTTCATACATTGTATGAATGCCTGAATTTTGAACACTGTCGGTAGCACATACATACACGTAAATAGACGGCAAAAACTAGACAAAAAAATCATACATATCTATTTTTAATCACAGATCAATGTGTGTACTCTATAATAATATTCTGTGCTGTCTAAAGGTTTATAATAAAAATAAGTACACCATTAATGAAATTAGTTAGCATGTTATAAATAAATGGTCCTAAACTAAAGAATGTGTTCAATGTACGGTCCAGAAGCACCGATAAAGAATTTTTTGAAGTTGGCGTCGTTTCTTAAAAATTCGAAGTTTTCAACAGAAGCATTGGTGACTTGCCACGCGACGATTAGCTTGCAGGCTCCATCTTTCTCGGTGCAGTACTCGAGGGGATACTCGGGGCTAGCTTTGGCTCTGTGAGGGTAGTACGAGTATTCGGACAGGATTCTCTGGCCGCACTTGTGTAAGTTTTCTTGAACACTTCGTACTACGCCTAGAAAAAGAGAACCCGTTTATTTTTAGATAATTGTACATTACGCCATTTCATACAGCACGTAAAAAAGGGCAGAAATCCTTTTAAGGGGTGACTCAAAACATTGAACTAAACGATTTTCCTAAAAAGTAGAAAAAGAAATGTTCAGTCTACGAACTCGACACTGGCTGCTATCTGCTAGGTTTTGATTTTTTAAGTGAAAACTTCTTTAGCGGCGCGTCAGATCTGACGAAGATTGTCTATATTATGTAATATAAATTGTCATGTTTGTCTACGATAGCGCTATGAATGAATATTGTATGTACTTTTATACTGATAAATAAAACAATTCGTGCGAAATTATTCCCTAACCATTCAAAAATGCACAACGTTGATGTTTAAGTTTTCACTTCTGCCGGCGCTCCCGGAGTGCAACCCGTCCTTTTTTTAATATTTACAGATGTCACACCATTTGAATAAATAAAAAGAAAACCCGACTTTATATAACCCGAATTTATTCAAGTCGCGACTGAATAGGCTTCTTCTTGGCAAGCTTGTCCCATCGTCGACCTCATCTCTGTCCTCAAGCTTAGATCGAAGTCAAGAGTAAGCCTTTTGACAATAATGAAAAATAAAAACAAGATAAAATTCCACGCGAGCCAGGCTTGAACCTACGACCCTGTAATTCGTCGGTACGACCTTTGACGCACCGCGTCAAGCTCAGTTCGCATCGATATTTTTTTTTCCTTCTGAGTCATCTTATAAGTAAATAGATGTCTGCATTTTTACACCTTTTAATATGTTCTTCGAGCATTATAGATAAGATACGAATACACAAACAACATCATCGTCTTTAAAATATACAAAACAAAAAAAATATTTTTCAAATATTACGTTAGCTTATGTAGGTAATCTAATCTAATGTTAGTTAGTGAAATGTAATGTAGCTTATAACAATTTTCCTATCAGCACCGTGCCATGTTATGTAAGTATTTAAGCCGTCTGATTAACAAATACTGGTAAACTAATATACTAAAACTATCTTGCATATTCAAATATTTACGGATAGGTGCAGTGAAGAGCAGGTCAAGCCGGACATTGCACCGTTCTTATTTCAAACACTACGTGCTAAAGTCGGGCTAAAATGTCAAGCTTGAAGTGCTCTTGACTGTAAGAATTTATTAATTTTGTGTGTATCACTTACCGTCTTGGCAAGTGGTGTTAAGGATAATCTTCGGTACGCTAAGATACCGCTCGAGGGACTTGTTGAAAGAAGGCTTGAGGCAAAAGAAGTCATCTTCTATATACTCCAGCTTGCGGCGCTCTGGGATCGTCTCGTACTTTACGACCGAGTTGAACACGCAAGGATCTTGCTCAGACGTCACCTGAATCGGAATTTATATGATATTCTCAATTATATGATATCGTGTTAATATGGGGTACTAGCTGGTGCCCGCGACTTCTTCTGCGCAGGTTTATAAATTGTACCTAGCCTATTTGTTATTCTGATGTATAAGCTATATTATTGTAAAGTTTCATTAAAATCCATTCAGTAGTTTTTACGTGAAAGAGTAACAAACATCCAAACAAACTTTCGCGTTTATCCTATACTATTAAACGAGCAATATTTGTATATAGCAGGGATCGGTTAGGTTGTGTTAGGTACAACGCACGAGCCGAGCGAGCGAAGCGAGCGTGCTGCGGCAGCAGCCGGCGAGTGCCAGAAGCGAATTTGGTAATTGCCGAAAGTTTGCCAAGTGGACCGGTTTTCAGTAGAACGTAATTAAAGCTGGTAAAAAAGTATTACAGCATTAAAAAGTTAAGTTTCGAAGATTTCAGTATTTCAGTATCGTCGTTTCGTCATTTTTTGTCGGAGAAAAGTAGTCAGAAAGTTAGTATTTTAGGCAGTAGATTTTATATTTTGAGTAAGGCCAATTCTTAATTTCTTGTCGGAGCGTTAAATACTAGCCTATGGAATTTGCCCATGAACCATAGGTCGAAATAAGAAAACAAAATCACATAAGAAATACGCGAATGTCTACAATCTACATCAAAATTATTCAGAAGGGACAAATATGTCGCATGCAAGATCATGATATAATCAGTAATATGCTGAAATCTCTCAAGTTTATTTTTTTTCAATGATCAGATAAGAGTATTGCCGTTTGTACCTTACTTGGGAATTCAATAAATGCGTTGTTAAAAAAAATGTGTTTATCCGTTCATCCCTTCCAACATCTATTATCTAATCATAGGTAGTTTAAAAATACACGTTACCATACAATAGACGCTAATAATGACTTAAGAGTTAGTTACATTCTATTGCGTCTGATCACATAATAATAGATGAATAGACCACTTATTATTATTTAAGCGCTTTTGAAGCTCTCGTGGCCAAATGGTAGCCCTAGCTAGTGGAATTAGACAAAATCATGGGTACGCTCAGTTAATACAATACAATTTACAGCTCACTTAGAGCCACCGCGCACTAGCGATTTTTTAGTTGGCCGATGGTTTGATCGGTTTCGGAATCAGTATGGATCCCTATGGTAGTGCGCGCATTTGTCGATTTAAAGTTGGCGATTTGTCTATGGAGAACGATTGCGTCTAAACTGTCGGCCAACTAAAAAATCGCTAGTGCGCGGTGGCTCTTACTTTACAGCTCACCACATAACAAAAATATATAAAATTTTAGGAAATGTACAAAACTTAGTCTTATTTTCATCGTCTATTAAGTACGTGACCTTGCTTAGACAGTTGCTCTTTCTTTACGATTAAACTTGCAGAGCAACCGTTAGTATAAGCCACGTAAATATGTGACCGCTAGTATAAGCCACGAAAAGGAGTGGAAGACACTTTACGCCATGTGGCAGCTTGAAATATTTCGACAATACGAGTAAATCAGGGGCGTGCCCAGGGAAGTTGCGACCCCCCAAGAAAAAAATGAAATTCTTGGACTGTTTTGGACAAAAATTAAATGTAAACACGCACCTATCAGGTTAAATATTAATACATTGGTAGAGAATGCGGTCTCCACAGAATTGAAAAGGCTATTGTTAAATTACAATTTAGAAACAAAAATATTAGAGCCAACCAGAATAACAGCTCTGTCGCAGACTTGTATTGATCATGTCATTTCAAATATTGAGAATGGAGACGCAAGAGTTCATAATCTTGAAATGTCTGACCATACCGCACAGTCTTATCGAATTCCTGTGAATCCTCCCAGAAAACCTTCCTTCTCTTGGTGGTATGAGTTTACACGTGATTATAGTAACGACAACAAGAGAAAATTCCTGGAATGTTTATCTTGTTTATCCTTTGATGAAGTTTACCAAGTTGATATAACAGCTGAAAGCGCGTTCGACAATTTTTATAATCTCTTTTTACTTTTCTACAATTTATGTTTTCCGGTAATCCGGGTCAGGAGAAGTGCAAACAATTTAAAAATAAAATGGTTAACTAAAGGAATAAGAACTAGTTGTGGGGTCAAGCGCAGACCCAATGCAGAGATTCGTCATAGAAGGGGAAATAAACCACTTTACAAAAATTACTCGCGTATCTTGCGTCGATGTATGAACATATCCCAACGAAAAATAAATTTATTCTATATAAAAAGAGCCAAAAATACATGTAAAGCAGCATGGAAAATAATAAAACAACACACCACAATACCATCTAACAATTCTATTACAAACATAACGACAGGAAACGATACTGAACTACATGACCCCTTTTTGATTTCCCAATCATTCAACAAGTATTTTCTTGATACTATTGCTAATAATTCTACAATCAATCCAAATTATATAAATGATCATGCAATATCGAATTTAAATAGCATTTTCTTATATCCTGTAGACTACTCAGAATTGACCAAAATTATAAATAAATTAAATAATTCGAAAGCAGTTGGCTATGATGACGTATTAACGAACATAGTTAAAATGAGTGTCGATATTATTATACATCCTCTTACACATGCCATAAATCGATGTCTTTTAGAAGGTGTGTTTCCTACAGTTTAAAAAAAATCTGTGGTAAGACCTCTCTACAAAAAAGGGCCACGCAATTGTATGGAAAACTATCGGCCCATAACTTTAGTACCAGTGTTTTCTAAAATTTTGGAAAAGTGTATGTATAACAGGCTCGTTAAGTTTCTAGAATCTCAACACGGAGATGAACAACACGGATTTCTAAAAGGAAAAAGTACATCTTTGGCAACTTTCAAATTAGTTAAATTAATTATGGACAGCCTGAATGATAATGTGCCAGTAACAGTTTTATTCATGGACATGAGCAAAGCTTTTGACTATGTGTCTCATGACCGATTGGTTTCGAAGTTGTTCTTTTACGGCATAAGAGGGCCGGCTTATGATTGGGTTAGAAGTTATCTTAAAAACAGAGAGCAGTGCGTTGAGATTCAAAGATACTGTGAGAAAACCAAAACAATCGAAGGGGTTCGCTCTCCTTTTTTGCAAAACAACTTTGGCGTACCATAAGGTAGCATTTTAGGGCCATTACTGTTTCTTGCGTACATACATGATCTTCCCGGCGCACTGAGGGAGGACTGTATATTATTTGCGGATGATACCACCATTGTATTGAGAGGTGGCAATTGCGTCACTCATGGAAATGCTGTTAATAACGCTTTAGAAACTGCAATTAATTGGATGACAATTTAAAAGTAAACAATTTAAAAGTAAATATAATTAAGACCAAATATATTCAGTTTTCTACATCTAAAATGAAACCCACACAATTAAATGTAAAATACCAAAGTCAATCAGTAGATTGCACATCTAGCATATCTTTTCTGGGAATCACCATAGATAACTACTGTAATTGGAAAAAACATGTGGAGAATCTCTGTTCGAGAATTAATAGTTTGTTTTTCCGTTAAGACGTATAAGTCAAACTGTTTCAAGAGAAGCTGCTATCACTGCTTATCACGGATATATAGACTCTATTTTGCGATACGGGATAATAATATGGGGCCACTCTTGTGACATTCAAAGGCTGTTTATAACGCAAAAGAAATGCATTCGAGCAATTTTTAACCTGCATCAAATGGACTCGTGTCGCCCATTTTTTATTAAACACAAACTTTTGACTGTAGCTTGTTTGTACATTCTTGAAGTGTGCCTTTTTGTTTATAAGCATAAAGCATTTTTTCAAGAAAATCATACGATTAGTACTAGAGAATTACGTTCGCAGTATAAAGATAAACTTCATGTACCTCCCGTGAGACTGACATTAATTAAAAATAACGTTTATATGATGTGCATTCAAATTTTCAATAAACTTCCAGAACAATTTAAGAAATGTGATGCAAATAAATTTAAGAGATCAATAAAGCTGTGGCTTACGGAAAAATGTTTTTATAACTTACAAGAATATATGGATTGCGGGTGGGATGACTGCTCTGTTTGGGCTATTTAATTTACTATGAATAAGTATTGTTTTTAGATTATTTTGATATAACTTTTTCATCGATTGCGACATTTTCAGTTATAAAATTTTATTGCTTGACATAGCCTTTTTGACACAATATTTTTAATTTGACATTACGTTATGACTGAATTTAATTTGACATAAGCTTTTAAATTGCAATTTTGATTTTCTTTTTTTTCTTTTAATGTAAAATTTGTAAAATTTAATGTAAATGCCTGCGAAGGCAGTTTTTAGTGAGACTAAATTTATATGTTCAACTCCTATGTACCTACCTGATTACTTTACATGAATAAATGAATTATGAATTAGAACCTATAGGTACGAGTATATCGAGTGGTAGTACGAAACCGTCAGTGCATGAGTCACTAATACAAATCCCCGACGGCTGTATGCCGCTACTGACGGCCCCCCTTTTTTCTAAAGTTGGTACGCCTTTGGATTACTCAGATAGGGCTACTGTCAGGATATTTGACAAGCCGGTTGGTGTGGTTGGTAGTGAGCCTGCCTTTCACGCTGTGGGCCGCGGGTTCGATCCCCGCCCAGAGCAAACATTTGTGATGTACACAAGTGTTTGTTCTGTGTCTGGATGTTATTTATCTATTTATGTATGGTACCCATAGTACAGGATTTGCCTAATTTTGGGATCAGATGACTTTGTGTGAATTTCCTCCAATATTTATTTATTTTATTTATTTATTTGGCCTGACAATGCTTATACGATATTTAACTAAAATTAAAAAAATTATGTAACTTAATGGTAGGGTAAATAATGGGGCTGGTTATTAATGACACAAATTCCTTTACACTTGTAATATCTCGTCTATGATAATAATGATAAACAAATATTAAGCTTTTGTTTATCAATTTTATCAGAAGCCAGTAGGAAGGAGCAAAACATTATATACGTGTCGATTCGTTATAGATATTATCTATAATATTTTTTTTCAAATTAAGTAGTTTCAGAATTTAGTCTCCAATTAAAAAAACCTGTTGAGGTAGAAATTTAAAAATATACAAATCGATAGGCATAAATAAATACTAACTCGACAATACAGGCTGTAAGGGACGGTGTACGGAAAACTGAACGGGTGTGCTCGCTCAGTCAACGTCTCTGAACAACTTTATCTAAAAAAACAATTTTTACCTTACCATACAAACTAATCAATCAGAGTGAGCAATTTTATGGAGAGGTCATAACTTTTTTTCATATATTGCTTTGTTTGGTTGTTCAGTTTCGTGGACTGAACACGCTCGTTTAGTTTTCGGTACACCTTCCTTTACACCCTTTATTTTTGTTTAAGTGTGAATTTCTGATAGGTAAATTATTACAACAAAATTTTTGTCCTTGTGTCTACGCAACACAATACAAACCAAAGCAAAAACCAAAAATATAATTTTAATAAAACTGGTTTTATTTAAAAAACTTGTTAGTTACACGATTCGCTACAAAAAGTCTCATGTTTTAATTTGCCAATTTATAGTACGTTCCAGATACTTACCTATCATAAAAAAATATAGTGTACGTCCCTAATTATTGACTAAACGACGTCATATGACTTACAAATCTTATTTTGGGACGCAACGCATGATAAAAATAATAAACCAATGATCTTACGTACCTCTTGTCCAATGCATCTTGGAGCCGCAAAGATATCGTTGTAATTCGGTATGTCCGAAGGTGGCGAGTTCAACATAGGATACTGCACCATGCCATTGCAAACAGACCAGACACCATCGCGGATGAAATATGTGTGCGTGGGCCGGTTATTGACCGTCACTACCGTCACAGTTGAAACGCCTAATCTGTTAATAATAAAAATTTTATGAGGTGATTTTGATCACGAAAATAATCTCTTTTTTTTTTCAAAAGAAAACAGGGTAAGATATGAAAAAAAACCTCCCATAAAAATGCACTATCGCAGCTGATGAGATAATGGTTGATCAGTATTTCGATCTGCGTTACTTCGGAAAATTTGTTGAGTTTCATGGACAAAATCATCTAAAAAATTTTGTTGTGATATAAAAAAATAGCCTTACATATTTTTTTAGGGTTCCGTACCTCAAAATAAAAAAAAACGGAACCCTTATACACTTTGTTGTCCGTCTGTCTGTCTGTCAAGACCCTTTTTCTCACAAACGAGAAGAGGTATCAAGTTGAAATTGATAATGAATATTAAGGTCCATAAACCACACAAGATCTGAAAATTTCAATTTATTACAACGACGCAATCATAAGATATGGCTTTTTAAGTCCTCATCTCCATACATTTATGCAAAAAAGCAAAACCTACAGGGTACTTCCCGTTGACCTAAAATTATGAAATTTGGCAAAAAGCTCACATTACAAATAAAGGAAAAAGTCTAAAATCATTAAATATTTCAATTTTTCTCACAACAAATAGTAACCAATTAAGGTGAGTTCCCGTTTCAAGAACTTTTATATAAAAGAGGGGTCAAGTTGGATGGTCGCGGAGTTTTTAAAATCAAAGAGCAAAAGCTTTTAGTATATCATATGGTAGATAGGTACGGAACCCTTAGGGCGCGAGTCTGACTCGCACTTGGCCGGTTTTTTAAATAGATAACAGCTTGCATTTAACCTTAATCTAGCTCTGACGTCCAAAAAAACCTATTTACTTATGCCTTGACTACATTCGGGGATTTGGATTATGGATTAATTTCTTTTGAAGAAGACAATTAAGATAATAAAGTTAAAAATCATTGATAACTATTAAAATCTACTTCACTTAATCTATTATCAAATAATATTTTAGATAGCGTTAGTAATCTGCCAAACTCTCAACTTGTTGAACTCAGATAAAGTTGAACGCTTTGTTTCTAGATATCGGCGTTTCCGGTAATAAAGCAATCACTGAATGTGGTCATATTTGCTGCCTGCGTTTAGGAACACTTTAACTATAAAAGGACGATAAAGATAATTGGTTAATCATACATAAAACTTACCTTCCGTTAGCGATGGCTTCCTTCAGCTTTCGTTCCTTTTTCTCCAAAGAATTAATCTGCTCTTGTAGTTTGTCAATCAAGTTCTCTGCACTGTTTAGTGTGTTTTCAAGTTTGCCTTTCAAGCCGACGTGTGGATCTATGCGGTCTACGTGGGAAGTCCGGAACTGTGCTTCGGAAGTACGGGACTCCGCTCCGGAAGTCAGTGACTCCGCTGCAGAACTCCGGAACTGGGGTCCAGCTTGGGCCCCCATCTGTGGAGCTGCGTTTTCATTTGACTCCGGTTTTATTTGTACCATTCTCATAACGTCTTCATCCATCATTCTTCGGGATCCAATTCTTTTTCGACTGCATTTGCGAATTAAGATCATGTTATTATAATGAGTATCAAAACTAAAACTTTAATTAAGGTTTAGTAAAATCACTTACAGTTGGTTCTGTACAGGACCCATCCAATCTGCAACCTGTTTAATTATAAATGCATTTTTCAATATAAAATCGGCGGATCGTTTTTAGTGCAGAGGCAGTCCATCGCCATACAGCGCTGTAATGCGGCAAGCGTAATGGGCACCTTTGCACCGGGAACGACTAGGCGTTTTTGCTGACTAATGTTTAAAGTGACATGTTTATTCTGTGAATATAAAAATACCTATTCTAATAAATATTTTGGAACTCTTGGAGAGTGATGAATAAATTAGATGAAAAAATTAGATCGAAATAATCATTCTTACCCAATCACAATTTGTTATGTGTAAATAATATAAAAATACTAATAACTTTCTGTAAGCCATTTTAACTAGTTTTAGTTCAGAATGTAAAGCGACTAAAGTTCGCTTCCGAATGTAGACAGAAACTAGTAGGTAGGTACATTGTTCTAAGAATGTTTACAAAAACGCTGATAAGTGTGGGCCAATGATTGTTAAGAGTCTATTGTTTCGTGTACATTGGAAAATGTTAAACTGCAGTTTTAAAAAAAGAATCACGAAAAGTTCCAACAGGTGGAGAATCGTGACGCGTAAATTTTCAGTAAACTTGTGAAAATTTTCATTGAAACTGATCCAAGTAGCAGCGATTAACTAAAACTTATAATTAGTTCCAATAAGTAAACTCACATATTTCTTATAGAAAAAAACATGCCGCAAGATTATCTTTTTCCTTTTTTTTGTCGAAAAGATATTAAGATAATAAAAACAATTATTTCAGCGGAGGAGTTCGTGGACAGGCTTTTGAGGCAGGAAGCGTTAGAACAACCATCGGATAAAGTTAAGCCCGAAGAGTTACAGCTCGAACTACCAGAATGGTTCGACGAGAAGAAATTCAACCAGTAAGTAATCATCGTTCATTCATTTCTAGACCTCTGATCGTCCAGCTCACAATCTCACATGTGTAACCTACTTTTTACCCGTTTAATAATGTAAATATAAAAATAACGTACTATCTGCTACAAACACAACGATTCCAGATACCTAAATAGAAAATTAGCACCACAAATACAGTAGGGAGAACCTATTTTCTTAAATTTTCGAGTAGAATTCATGCAGTCTAAAATAAAACTCACGTTTTCTAAGCCGCGTGTAGTATGTAGCGTACCTACCATACGCCAATAGCCTAGAATATAGGTAAAGACCATAGAATAAATGAAACTCTGTTTCATGTATTCTATGGTAAAGACCCTTTATGCATCATTTACTAAAATTATCATTTCTTCTTGTCCAGAGCGCGTCGCTTCTACTGGGACAACAGTTTTTCGTTGTCGTCATCGATGCTTGTGGGATTAGTGGCGGTATTCTCAGTTCCGTCAATACTGCGTGTATTAATAGGGTCAAGACGATCATCAGGCGTCTACACAGCGTACAAAAGATACCTGTCAACAATTTTGCACGTCTTATCCTGGTTCGAAAATGAACTAAAGCCCAATAGCACGTAAGTTTCTATTTGCACTACAATAAAGCCAAATCAAAAACTACTTAGCTACTAAACTGCTTTCAATAAAAAGTGTAAGTATCCACAAAAATAATGGTAGATTTATTAAAGCCCTAGATTACAAACACTATCAGAAACACAAATATACACGGTGTTCCTGGGGATGTGCATTAATTTTAACAGCACGTTCACTTAACAAAACTGTACAAATTTCCCTAAGAAACATAGCTTGAAATACGAAAATAGAAAATATTGACCTCCCATACAAAAAAAAACTTTTTTTCGTATTATCCATCAACTTTTTTATTTTTTTATTTATTTATTTAACTTATTTACATTACACAAATTTGCCTTATCTAAACATCGCCAAACTGCAAAGCAGTTTGTAGGCGTTGTGCTCAAACCATACAGTTTTTATCTTATAGGCTAACTTAGGTACTATTACTATTACTCGATAAAATCATTATTTAAATATTATTACATTTTACTAATATTAATATCTTATTTACTATACAATAACATTTTTAACATGCATTCCTTGATCTTCTTTTTTAATGTAAATTTACTCAAACTTTTGTTTTCATCTAAGAGTATTGGAAATTTATTACATAATTTAGGAACCATATATCTTCTTGTCCTCTCCCCGTAGTAATTTTTTGCCCCTACTTGTACTACCTTCCCCCCAATTTTAGATCTTATATTAAAAAGCACGTTCAGTTAACGAAACTTAACAACTTTCCCTAAGAAACATAGGTTGATTTACGAAAAAATTTTTTGTATGGTGGCAATTTTTTTTTCTTATTTCAACCTATGTTTCTTAGGGAAAGTTGTACCTACAGTGTCGTTAACTAAACGAGCTCATAAATCATCATAAATCTTTATTTGCTTAAAACATGGTATTTAGGTACATGGTGTAGTACATTCATGTTTTGCCAACTTATAATATTAGCATGCAAAATAAATTGTATTTATTTATATATTACAACCACCTTAAAAAACTTTTCCCTAAATAACAATATTTTTAATTGTAAATAAATGTTGTCAAAAAATTTATATGAAATGTCAAAATTAAAACTAATGAGAATTCGATTTTATTTATATAATTAATTACATTGTCAAATATTTAAAAAGTTATTTAATTTATAGAAATGATTTTCATTTAAAAATTAATGCATCCATGCATTTAAAAACAAATGCTCCTAAAATTAATGCATAGGTATCCTCAGGAACACGGTGTTTAAAGGAGAGCGTCTCCTTATTAGAAATAATTTACTAATTACTTTCTAGCTTTCAAATGACCATAATTTAAAGAAAATAGTACTGTGTGCCTACGAGTACGAGTACATATTCCTTAATTCGACAATAGGTACACATTATTTCTAGGCGGTCTGTGGATCAGGCATTTTATTTTTACCATTGCCGTTCAAACAAGGGCCTCTGATTCATTAAAAACCGTGAAAAAAAACGCTCATTTTTTCACTGAGTGAAAATAGTACATTAAGACGCGAGTGCACTATTTTGGATATTATGCCCGAAGCTCAGAAATTGCAGCCCGAGCCGCAGGCGAGGGCGTTATGGAGCCGAGGGTGTAATCACCAGAGCGCACGTGCTTCTTACGACGTTTTTCAACACATTTGTGTATAAAAACAAATAAAATTTGTTTACCTTTTTTCCCAAAGGAAAATTCCTTACATTTCTACCTACACCCGAGACTTGTGTCTAAGCATTTTCGACGTTGAAGAACTACACTAATTACCTACGGTTTTTTTATTTGTAAATGTCAATACTTTTGAAACTAATTACAACACACAACAGTGATGATGTTTTTCCTGATTTGATGAAACATAGTAAAATTTTTCCGTTGTTTAAAGCTGGTAGTAAATCAGACCCCACTAATTTTAGACCTATCTCTATTCTACCAACTATTAGTAAGATATTTGAAAAGATAATTTTAAATCAGATTCAGAGCCACTTTTATCGCAACAACTTGATGCACCTCAAACAGTTCGGTTTTACGAGAGGTCGCTCAACAATTGATGCAGGTGTTGAGCTAATTCAAAGTATATTTGACGCCTGGGAAGAGTCAAGTGATACCATTGGCGTTTTCTATGATTTGTCCAAGGCTTTCGATTGTGTGCATCATGATATCCTTATCAGGAAATTACACCATTATGGAATTAGAGATCAGGCTCTACGCCTTCTAGAGTCGTATCTAAATGAAAGGATCCAGAAGGTTGATGTAAATGGGAAAAGGTCACTAGGATCAAAAATTTGTATGGGCGTTCCACAAGGCTCAGTTCTGGGACCATTCCTGTTTATTGTATATATTAACGATTTGCCAAACCTTGTAAAGGACAAGAATGAGATAGTACTATTTGCAGATGATACGTCTTTGATTTTTAAGGTCAAAAGACAACAATCAAATTTTGACGACGTAAATACTACAATCTCTTATGTAGTTGAGTGGTTCACTGTAAATAATCTTTTACTTAACGAAAAGAAAACTAAGTGTGTTAAATATGTTTTGCCTAATGTAAAGCCAACTGCTACAAGCCTATTAATGAAAAACGAAAAATTGAGTCTTATGGAATCAGCTGTGTTCCTAGGTATTATTACCTTAGACAACAAATAACAATGGGGACGTCATATTAATAAATTTTCGAACAGACTCAGTTCTGCAGCATACGCAGTGAAAAAAATAAGAGCTCTGACGGATGTGGACACCGCGAGGTTAGTCTACTTCAGTTATTTCCATAGTCTCATGTCATATGGCCTTTTGTTATGGGGCCATGCTGCGGATGCAAACAGCATTTTTATGCTACAGAAACGAGCTGTTCGTGCAATTTATAAAATGAAGCCTAGAGAATCTCTTCGAAATAAATTTAAAGAAATCAACATTCTGACTTTTGTGTCGCAATACATTTATGAGATATGAGAATTTAATATACGTTAAACGGAATATACATATTTTTGAGAAAAATTGTGACAGGCACAGTGTCAACATAAGAAACAAGAATCAACTTGCTTCTCATGTCAGCCGTGTTCACAAAATTTGTGAAACATATAAAGGTCAATGTATACGCTTCTATAATAAGGTACCCACTGATATTGAAAGTTTACCGTTAGATAAATTCAAAACTGTTATCAAGCAGAAATTATATAAGAAGGGTTATTATAAAATATCAGATTATCTAGAAGAGAATAATCCATGGGATTAGGCTACGGTTCTAACAGGCTAATTCAAAATTAAAACTGACTTATGTTTGTTGTATATCAAAACATATTTTAAAAGAGCGCGTGGGTTTTTATTGTCGCTTCTTTTTTTCCCACTATGGCGCCACATTGTTTGTGAAGCGATGTAGTTTAGCTGACGTCATTAAGAGATTTTAATATCCAACAATGAACAAACGATTTTGACTTTGACTTTGAAACAGCCTACCTATAATTATTTAAAATATTTTGTTACTGTTGTCATTGTCGTTTAAAAATATAGTTTCTGTAGTCAATGGTGAAAAGTAGCGTATCTAAAACGTGAAAAAACAGTTCATCTCGGGCCTTATATCCCTCGCTCAGCTCAGGATTCTATCTACTCTAGAATCCTTCTCTGCTCTCGGGATCCAATTTGGTCCCTTGAAACATATTTTCTTTTTTTCACTTGTTGGGTAATCGACTATTGATTGTTGCTTGGTCCTCCAAGATTGGTTGCATATTTAAAAAATGTCTTGCTTATAATAACAATAGAAACTTTCCCATACGTGATTAGGTCGTGGAAATCCCTCTTCGCGGTCCGAAGTCGGCATCTTCGCGCAGGGCTAGCATCAAAACTCAAAGGGGGTGACACAGTATCGCAGCGGGACATAGCACTCACTCAGTTCGGTTTCATCGGTTTTGCCGCGCTCAAACCAGAGAAGTTTGGCCTAAGACAGCTGCAACCGGGCGACTGGGACGCGTACAATCACTTCTGGAAAGTCGTGGGCTATATGATCGGGCTGGAGGATCGGTAATATGCCACTTTTATCATATAAATATAAGTATAAAACATTTTGTAAGATATTTTTCTCCATTACATCGTCTAAAATGATATTATTAATTCTCAAAAACCTACTCAAAGCACAACTTATATTCTAGCTACAACATCTGCCGAGACACTATGGAGGAAACGCGGCAAGTCTGTCAGTTGATCCTTGATCGCGTCTACACGCCTTGTCTCGAGAATGTTCCAGAATACTTCGAGCACATGTCCCACGTAATGATAGACGGCATGTGGTCGGTCAACCCTGCCGTTGAGACTTGTTCGGTGCTCTATTTTACGAGGTACTTGGCTGACGTGCCTGGATACATCTACACGGAGACAGATAGAATTGATATGGAAAGGAGGTTACGGGGCCAACTGAAAGGGAAGCCGCTTGATTCAGGTAAATTTACTTAATAAAAACCCATTAAAGTCAAGTTTCCAGTGACTATGGAAAATTTGTGAAAAATTTGCCATATAACGTAACAGGCTAGTTTATTTAATAATTTGCTGCCGCAAAATTTGCATAAATCTAATAATCCTTCCTACTAATATTATAAACGCGAAAGTTTGTAAGTATGGATGGATGGATGTTTGTTACTCTTTCACGTAAAAACTACTGAATGGATTTTAATGAAACTTGGCACACATATAGATTAGGTCCTGGAATAACACATAGGCTACTTTTTACCGCGGGAAAACACTTCATTCCCACGGAAAAACGCATTTAATTAATGTTAATGAAGAAGGTGACTGACTCTTTGACTGACAGATCAACGCACAGCCTAAACCGCTGGGTCTAGAAATTCCAAATTTGGCATGTAGGATCCTTATGAGGTCTAAGGGTGCACTAAGAAAGGGTTTTACAAAATTCCACCCCTAAAGGGGTAAAATAGGGGATGAAAGTTTGTATGAAAGTCCGTCAGTTTTAAAGTTAGGATCTTCAAATTTTGTATTTAGGCTGCAATTAAAAGTTAATATTCATGTGTTTCAGGGTTTTTGAAAATTCGACACCCTAAAGGGTGAAAAGGGGGATGATATTGAAAATCCTTTATTTTTAAAGTAAAATATACATAATTTATTATTTAGGCATTAGGGTTGTAATTCTATGCAACGTTCATCACTGTTATTGAAATTCCACCCCAAACACAACCCCTAAAAAAGGGAAATGGGGTGAAAAAGTCTAAAAACCAATATGGGTATCGTTTGTATGGTTTATTGGGTCACTAAATACGAAAACTACAACAATTTTGAAATCCTACGTGGCGTATGTGAAATACCACCATCCCTTGGGGATGGGATTGGGGTGCTATAGGGTTCAAATGTCTAAAAATCAAGTAAGAGTGTCGTGTTTATGGTTTATCGGGTTGCTGATTACGAAAACTACAACAACTTTGAAATCCAACGTGGTGGACGTGAAATACCATCATCCCACGTGGTGGACGTGAAATACCATCATTCCCTGGGGATGGGGTTGGGGTGCGATAGGGTTGAAATGTTTAAAAATCAATATGGATGTCGTTTCTATGTTTACATGAAGATAGGAATAGCGGCTTAGATGGCGTTAGGGGTAGGGATAGGGGAAGGGATAGGCATAGGGAGGGGTAGGGGTAGATAGAGGGACAGGGAGTGGAAGAGGGAAGGAGAGAGGGATGGGGAGGGGGAGAGGGGCGGGAGAGTTATGGCGAGGGAGGGGGATGGGGAGAGGGGCAGGGATAGGGATAGTTGGACGGACGGACGGATGACAGATAGACGGAAGGGTGGATGGATGGATTGTCAGATAGGTAGATAGATAGAATCCCTCGCGGACGAAGTCGCGGGCAACAGCTAGTATATTATATATATATATATATCTATATGCGCAACAACACGATAAGAAAGAGCAATAATTCGTGCAAACTTGATTTTGAGCATTTGCGTGCTTTTCATAATAGCTAGACTCGATTGTTCTCGTCTTTTTTATGCTATTTTTGACATCTTAGGTACCTTGTCTAAAGCAAATAAATACCTTCATTCATCTTAAGTGACCTTTGCTTGTATCAACAGAAACAATGAGTTTTAAAACAGAAAATTGACTTCACACCCATTGTCATTCACTTATGCAACTAGAAAGAGTTTTAGAATCTTAAACATACTGATATGAAGGCGATTATTTTTTTTTGTTTTGAAGCCCCCTATTAAAATCCTTAGTTCGTCTCTGGTACGGTACAAGACATTGACTTCGGACACAAAGCATTTTATCTATGCATATCTACTGTATTGTCATGGATTATTAATCGATTTTATCTTACACGTGCGTATGTTTTCTTTATTTAAGTAGTCCAGAGGGTAAGAACCTAAGAAAATCCTAACTTAGGTCTAGTACTATTATCTATTCTGAGCTTAACTACATCGTGTAGTGCTGTCTATACACTAGTTCGTCAGACTTTTCTCTTCGACATGAAAAATGATTGATGCCTTGTGAAATTATGTCCAGTAACTATACTTATATGAGAAATGTTTACCTACCGTGTCAACAATTGAAGGGTAGAATCTAAACAGTTTTAACAATGGAGCTTCACATCCACATGACATGAAAGCTGAAATCTTTTTTTATATAAACATGTTGCGTTCTAAACACGTTAATTAACTAATCCGTAAGGTGGCAAACCAAGATGACCTCTGTCGGGCATGATTCGTTTGTCAATTGTGTAACAGCAAGTACTTTACTATGCGGCCAAAACAGTATCATCCAGAGATTTTTGAAATTACGAGCTACCTATACGTACTCCAAAGCTCTCATCTAAGGAAGGAAGCGTTATGTTGTGGTGATGTAGGCATAATTTGTGGTCCCCATACACTTAAATCCTTATTTCGTCCCTGGCACTAGACATTAGGATGTTTTATCTTTAATCTTTCTTCGGAGTTCTATATGCCAGCTGTTCAAGGCCACTTCAGTAATGTAATATACTTTTATTGGCAGGTGTGGACACAACATCCTTGATGGAAAAATGCGCAGTGGAAGGGCTTCCGAAGCGGCCGCCGCAACTACTCTACCTCAAAGACTTCCAGACCATCGACACCGTCCCCGCATACAAACAACTCACCTCCTTCGCAAAGTACAAACTCGCTTTCATCGTATACATCATGAGCTTCTACAGCACTTATTTTGGCAGAATATTTTTAAATCTAAACTTCCAATGGAGTATTCTCTTAATGAAATACTGCCCTTATCTTGCGTTTTTCCGCTTCGGTGTTAAAAGCTCCTTGGTGGATATCTTCGTGGAAAGCCCGATGGATGATACCAAGCCGAAACCTAATGAGGAGTATTATGAAAAATATACGAAAAAGTTGAACTCGTGGACTGGAGGTTGGCTTTCGTTTATCTGGTGATATATTTTGTACTTCTGTTAATTATTGACTTTTGCTTGCATATATGCAAGGTAAATAATGCAATCATGATTTAGTTAATGTTAGTATACGTTTTTTGTTTTATATGGACGAAGTCTAGGAATTGATATTGTCTTTGACAAACTTTGCAACATAGTACAGACTGCTGAGATTGTTTAAGGATTTTTAATGACTATGCGTTGCGCATTTATATTTTAGAAACAACTTAAGCCTAGTATTTGCATTATATTTCACTACAAAACCATTTATTAACTATTTAATTATTTGTACATAATAATAATTTTTTATCCATAGAAGTGGATTACTTTTGATTAAAATATATAGTCGAGAGCATCTCAACCTTGACATCCTGCACCTTGTACCGTTCTTATTTCTTTTTTAAATTAAGCGGCGCCACGGGCCGCTTCGAATGTCAAGCTTGATCTGTTCTTGACTGTACTTTGACAAGAGTCTAAACTAGCCCAAAACTAGTAACCATCAATCATCTTGTTACTATTCAATACACAAGTTGTAAAAAAATTGTACTATTTTAGCGGGTTACTCAGATATTTTATGGGAATTTAAAATTTCATATTGTATTTGGGACAAAGATGTTCAGTTTTAATGTCTGAATTCATAGATTCAGATTTTATAAAAAAATCTTAAAATTAAACAAGGTACAAATATTTTGTTTGTATGCGCGCAAAAAAATGTGTGCAGGATTGTCGAGATTACATTCCTAAGTCCGGCGCAGATGCTCGGCAATAGAGAACTTGGGTGAAAAAGGGCCGTAGTTGGACGAAATTATAGTAGGTCCCTAAAACGTAATTGACGTTGGTAAATTTTACTGAAAAATTTTATTTTTACAATTAACTAACTCTTGAGCCAACAATCAATTGGGTAAATTATATTTAAACAATTTGAGAAAGTACATGTGTTTTTTTACGATACTTACAGAACGATAGGGTGGAGTAGGCATGATTTCTGGATGGTTCTTTTATTTAAATCAAAATTTTGTATATTGGCTTCGGTTATCTCAGATTAAAGTTCGTTGAATACACAGGTACTTTAATATTTATTTAATTTAAGTGTTGGTTAAGTACTTGCTTAGAATTAGTTTTTATATTAACCGTAGTGTTGCATATAAAATTTTATTGCTTGTAATTTGTTAAAATTTTATTATTAATTCAAACAATTGTAGTTTAATATTTCTAAAATCGCATATCAAATATGATTATTCTTAATGACAATATTGTTATAATTTTTACAATTTTAATTCAAAACAATAATTGTAGTTTAATATATTTAAAATTTTATATTGGTTCAGGGTATTTTGATTGTTAAGTTTTATTGACACGAATTATGAACAAGCTACACACGTAGATACTTTTAACTTTAGGTTAGGATATTTGATTTACATTGCTCAAAATAAAGAAAGTATTTTTGCATTTCGTGAATTTTTCTTTTTAGGGTCTCGTAGACAAAAAGGAATATACTTTCTGTGATAAAATTAAATCTTTAAAAATAAATATTTTGGATAGGTAGGTCTTTTAAAAATATTGTGGACTTGTGGGTTTAGGGTTCCGTTTGCGAAATATTAAGCTCAGAAGTGCAAAATTGTTTTTTGGTCAATGCTAATCTCGAGGACAAAGTTTGAGTACAATGGGATTTAGTGCCTATCAAAATCTTAATAGCAAATCCGCAGGATGGTATAGTACGCGACAGTTTAGGAGTGCGGGCGAAATGTGTGCCGCGCCAAATCTAAAGTATGTACCCACGTAAGCTGCCGTTATTCATAATCTAAGGTACCCACGGCGCGTTTCTGACGCACTTTAGGCGGACTTACACTTCAGTAAGTACAGTTTGTAGCGAGTTAACGTTTAAGGCTAATACTCCTTGAGACTGAATTACTTCGTAATCACTTTTTACATTTAATATGGCATTTATCTTAACAGAAAATATACGTAATAATATACAAGGTATGAGAAGTTATGTGGACGGGATAGAATTTTATTTTAAGTAGTAAATAAACTAAAAAGATGTGTACTTAAGCTTGTCCCCGTCATATACTTTTTCACACTAAACTCTGGTTGTCTGGAAGAGATCTCTTCATAGAGATAAGCTCGCCATTGTGAACCTTTTCTATCACTACTGTTCTGTTTTATTAAACGGTTAAGTGAAATAACGACCTAACTCGCGACAGACGGAAGTTAACTCGCTACGCTACTGTACTTACTGAAATGTAAATCACCCTTTAGCCCGTTATCAGAGACCACTCAGAAACAGAGCACTGACATAATATATATAACAGTTTGTCAAAGATCGTGAAACGGGTTGGATCAAAGAAATTTGACCTCATATAGAAGTAATATATAAGAAATAATTCGTCACAAGTAGGGATGTGGGCATGCTTTCATCTATCGATAGTCGATAAGTTACACAAGGACAAATCGATGTCGAAACTTTGACCAAAAAGTTGAAGTACTAAACTTTAATAAAAGGCAAATCTGTTAAAAGCAGTGATTAAATTCATTAAAAAAAAATACTTTTTGCATTTTTTACTACAGGTGATTTCTTACGTAGGTGTTTTAATATTAAAGATACCAAATTTCTTACTTACTTACTAAAAGTAATGGACGGTAGCGGTGGAGGCAAGAGGGGTAGAAGGTGTAAAGGTTCTTTTTTTTTTTCATGAATATCTCTATCTTACATACAAATTATGTAGGATTTTAAAACAAACTTTTATCCCTCAATTCAATCCATTTGGGATGGTTTTGCAAAAATGCTGAAATACGGGTTTGTGTTTTTCTTCTAAGTAGCTCAAATAAATTTTCAAGCGAAATTTCGTGTATCTTATCTTGCCTTATAACGTGGAGCTGAGTTCCTTATTGGACCTTAGAGCACAAGGAGCCTGTAGTCTTCTTGTTTCGGATAAGCTTGACCCAGAATCTTCATACGCTTGTGAGCCAAAGCGTTGCATGAGCACAAGAATTGATTGTCAGTATTGTTTGTAGCGAAAAACTTTCAAACCTTTTTTGTAGAGAATTTTATGTAGATTAATTTAGTATTTTTATTAATTTTCTTACAATTTGTTGATTCAGGATGATTCATGCTGATTGAGACATTTCAATTTGGCGAAGACACACAAAGTTATATTTGTTTGACAGTGCCCATCGGAAATCGAACCCAGAATGAAAACAAAACGCGTTGAATGTTGTAAAATATAATAAATGGTACAGCAGCACTGCACTTACTTTCTCGCGATATGCAATTAGAACTGTCAACCGCAAACTTAAATTTGTAATACCATACCTACACATAGTATGGAATTACAAACGTTTATTAACGTTTTTCTGAAAAATGTTCTACCACATGATTTCGGAACTCGAATTGTATAATATTAAAACAAACCAACCGTAAAGGATTTCGAACAAATCACATGTTCAAATTTTGGTAGTACTGGAACACCTTTTATATGAATTTTCACAGATTTTTAAATTTCAAAACTCTGTTTCTTATGAATAGTTGTTCAGTTTTGTCGACTGTAAAGCTCTTTCAGTTTTTGGTACATCCTGTGTACTAAATTTTCACAAAATCCAATCAAATTGAATATCCATTCAGGTAGATAACCAAAACAAAATTAAAATTATCGAAAATAATACAAACTTAATGGAGTCAATTAGGGTCAATGTAGGTACCACTAGTTGACCATTTAAGCGGTTTTATGACGAAATTCATAAAAAAACTAAATTATTAGTTCTACTTTCAGAGTCACTTATAAAAGTTCGACTATAAATTAGTTAGGCTTGTGATATAATGAGTGTTAAGGACTTTACAAAATATGCTCTTAAAGTATTTTTTTTTTTCAAATGTTACATTGCATGACCACTTCGAATAAACATACTAAAGTACTAGCTAGACAAACCCATAACTTTATTGTAAGACGCCAACATAACTAAATTCTATATAAAATCGCGGTATTTTTAAATTTTCTTACTTTCAGTTCAAATTTAAGTTTTGGTCAGCTATTGGTGCTTGGTCATCTAGTGGTGCACTGACCCTATGAGTAAATCACAAGTTTACGTTTTGGTAGTACAGGAACACCCCTTATGGAATCACACAGACAAACTGATGATGGCGCAAGATACCTTGCATAGAGATGCTTAGTCAAGCAAAGTTTCATAAAAATAATTTGAACCGTTTTTAAAAAAAATTCAATTCTTCATTTTTGTTGAATGACAGCTACCCTCAAAATGAGAGCCAGCAAAAAACCATTCGGAAATAAAAGTCTTAAATTAAAAATATGGTGTTAATAGGACCATTCGTTTAGCCGCTAGGCCAAAGCGTGACGGACAGACCGACCAACCGACAGACGGACATTTTTAGGGGACTTGCTTAAGTGATATAGAACACATTTTTGAGAAAGTTTGTGCAACTTTTTTCACGAATACAACACCTTTCTCGCTCAGCTCGAAAGTAAAAATACTACTATCGATAAAAAATACATCACTCATAAACTCCAACATGATCCCACAAAAAACGATAAATTACAGTAAAATACGTAACAATTTCCATATTATCTGACTGTAGAAATGATAAGTTGACATTTTTTTATGCAATATTTGTGATAATAATCCACAAACATGAAAAATACTGAATAAAACTTACAGATGAAAAGACAAAATTTCTTTGCAATTTTCGTTTTGTTGTTTTGAAGATGTACAGCCATCAACTACACACGTTATTATTAAAAAGAACAATCACTAATATGGAGAGCAACTTAAGAATAAATTCACGATATTTTCAAGTTATTCACTACATGTTTTTTATAATTTACACAATGTTTACAACATATAATTTAGGAAATATTTTCAACCGTTAAAATCCCAACAAGTTACAATAATCCTATAAACTTTGTAAATGCAATGAACGCGTCGTTCATCTAATTTGGTAGGATGTGATCACTGACGACTTGACATGGCATGAGACATGCTAGCAGTTGTCATCCCATACTGAAAAAAAATAGCATGGTTTCTTCTCCGAGCGAAGCAAGGAGGTTTTTGTTCTGAGGGTTGGATGTATGTGTTAGGTCCTTTTATAATTAGGTACCTAGGTACTTATCAGCCTGATAATTATTGAGATAAATGAGAAACTATTATTGTATCGATTACTGTGATATAACAAAGGATCTATCATGAGTCGCCCAAAAATTGAAAAGAAAGGTAAGTAAGTACGGTCAACCGCACGTCAGTGGAAACATTTCCAACTCTATAACCATGCCATTAAGTCCAAAGTGTTTCTACTGATGTGGTGGTGATTAATGTGTAGCTATTTATAATATCTCTATATCTCAGCAACCAGTCATGCTATCGACCTGAAATTTGGAATAGTTTTTGAATATAGTTGCTTAACTCAATTGCACATGATATTTTTGGCGACAAATCTGTAATCGATTTCTTCTTCTTAGTCGTACTCTTCAGTTACTGAAGGTCGTGTCTGACTTGGAACGCCATCGTGGATGTTTCAACCAGTCTCTTCCATTTCTGTCTGTCTTCAGCCAATCGAAGGGCGTTGGTAATAGGAAGGTCCAGAAAGGTTTTAATTTGGTCAGACCAACGGTGTGGTGCTCTTTCCCACGCTCTTTTGCCCTCTACTTTGCCCAGAAGAATCAGCTTTTCGAGGTTAGCAGGCTCTCTTCTGGTTATATGCCCGAAATGTTTCAGAATCCTTTGGTAACACGTTGTGGGCAGACGTATTTTGACCCCCAGTTGCTCTAGGATAATTTATTGGTTCTCTTAGCCGTCCACGGGATCCTCAACATTCGCCGCCGACACCACATCTCAAAACTGTTTATCTTTTTTTAGGGTTCCGATACCAAAATGGTAAAAAAAAGGAACCCTTATGGTGCCGCTCTGTCTGTCTGTCCGTCTGTCTGTCTGTCACACCTCTATATCTCAGCAACCAGTCATGCTATCGACCTGAAATTTGGAATAGTTTTTGAATATAGTTGCTTAACTGGTGTGCAATAAAGTATATTTGTATTGTATTGTAACTCAATTGCACATGATAAAAAAAAAGTATGATTATTAATGTGAAGGGGGCCAAAATAGGGGGGGCCAAATTTAAAATTGTCGCTACTAAGTCGAATGAAGTATCATATGAAGGGGCTTTACTTGTACATTTTAAAATATATTTTTGTATTTTTTTAAGTTTCTTAGTTTTCAAGTTAGGAAGAAAAATGTCGAACAAAATACCATTCCCCCCCTTATCTACGAAGTTTATGTAAGGAAAAATCTGAATTTATTACAGTTAGCAGAAACTTATGTAAACTTTACAGCAAAAATAAAACGATCTTTCTAAATTGCACAGTTTTTCAGAAATCTGCAAAAAACCTTTAGAAACAAATTTAGATTTGCGGTCCTGAAAATGGACTTCATTGCTTCCAAAAACACAATAGGTATATCGGAACCCTCGGCGCGCGAGTCCGACTCGCACTTGTCGGGTTTTTTTCTCAGATTCTCGAATTATCCAAGATTCTGAACCGTAAAGGAAGATAGGGTACTAAGGTACGCACAAGTCTCATTTTGGTAGAGTTGGATATGTTTATGTCTTGTCATATCTTTTTAAGTTTGCTCATAGCGTCTTTGCCCATCTGAGTTCTTCTCCTAATTTCCTTTTCGCTTCCTCCTTCACTATTTAGCATAGATCCGTAATCGACACAAATCACAATTTTCATCGGGCAAATACTCGTATGGCCGACTTTTTACATTCATGACGTTACATACTCATAGAAAAAGTGGACACTTTTTTAAACAAATTATAACGCTAATTGAAACGGTATTTTCATAAGCACGTTCAGAAACATGTTGAAAAAGTATTGTTAAGCTTAAGTAAAATAAAAAAATACCCAAAAACTTATGTGTTTCGGAAGTGATAGCAGTTTTTGATACAAAGGCTGTAGGTGGACCAAAAGTTTTTGTATAGGAGTGAAAGCAGTAATAGTAGAAAATATTTATTTAAAAATGCATCTCTAACAGATAGATTAGATTGCGATACTATTATCTAGAGGACAGAAGCTGGTCATTCACAACAATGCACAACAAATCTAATTTGTCAAATAATTTTCAAAATATGACAAAAATAAAATCGGGACAAACGGAAAATAATATTTGTACAATTTTTCGCGACCATACCCAAATAATTTTAGTATAATAATTATTAAAAAAAATATATGTGCGTTTTGGTAGGGACAATATTTTTGTCTTAAAAAGTGTTACAGCCCAAATAACGATGGTCTAATGTGTTGGTATAAATAAATTAAATTTTTTAGAATCTTGAATATATACTTATTCAGATAAAGGTAATATGTATCACGATTTGCCTAGCAGTTTTTTCATTATACGGCTTCGAAGTGCTAAAATGCATTTTGTTACACTCGTTTTCATCGGTGATTAGTGACACAATCTTTATTTGTGGCAAAAATATAATTATTAGGGAAACTAAACTCAGTGAACCTGTATGGAAGAAGACTTTTTAACGGTATAGCCTAATTAAGTCCTAGGAATATAACAAAGATTGGAAATTTTTAAGGTGTTACATGATTTTAGGCTTTTCTGAGAATGACCCGTATGGAACCAAGTACTGAGACCAATAAAAATGGTATTATTTAGTGTAAATCGATAGCTTTTGACGAGGTGAGCGACCTTTACATAAATACTAATAGGTCTTTACCTATGGAATTGCCGAAATTTTCTTACATATAAATGAGATCATAATTCCTGTAATTCTAATGCTATTTTTTTCATTTTATTTATATTTGAAAGTTAACTTCAAGGTTATCAATTTACGCATAAAATAAAGTTTTTATTTTTAGTTTGATATATAAAATTAAAGGTGTGAAAATTGTTCGTCTTAAATGTCGTCCGATTTCATCATTAGATTTGTTATAATTTTTTACAGATAATATTTTTCGAAGCAAATTTGAGCTACTGTTAGCTTAGTTTCTTCCCAATAATGCTTAAAAAAAATTGGATTTATAATTCCTAAGAAAAATGCAAAATGTCACTAACTGAAAATTGAGTTTACCTAAAATTCGCCATACAAAACGGCAATTTCATAGGTAAAGACCTAATATATTACAAACACCTTAAACTCGACCTAAAATAATTGAAATATTTATAGAAGAATAATTAAGTCATTTATTCAGTTACAAAATTAAAAATTAAATACAAATTACAGTCAATCCATGTCAATAAAAATAAAAATATCCCCCTATGGTTCGTCAAAAAGACCTCCCCGAATCGCACCTGGTGGAAAAGTACCCATAACTCTGGCGGCGTTGCCGCGCTGAATCGCTAGTGAAATGTGCTGCACCAGGTACGATTCGGCGCGGGGATCAGCTCCGCTTTGCCTGAGCCGTCGCCCTAGCTCTCTCACAAAGGCCCTTGCTTCCACACACCATGCCCCAGTCACCTCCACAGCGTAAGGTATGAAAATGTAAGGGCCTACCAAGTTTTCATATTTTAGCCGCTTTTGTGTTGCCGCCCATTCTGCAGCTGCTCCCGCTTCACGGGTAGTGCGCGGTAGGTGAGTGGCCGCGAAAGTACTCACGCATGTTGCGTCCCAGATCAGGCACCGACCTTTCTCCCATGGCACCAGTGTAAGCCCATCAGGACGTTTGCCATCCACACGGCTTAGGCCTGGAGGCTCGAGGCTACAGGGCACGCCGGCAGACACCAAGGCCCGTCGGATTATATCGTTAAGCATGTGGTGCCGTGGGAACCTACCCGCACACTTAGTACAGCTTAAACCGTGGTAAGCTTTGGTGTCCACCGGAACGCCACACTTGCACACATGCTGTGCACAAACATCACTCCCGACCCTTAAGGCCACAGCCACTCTTAAGGAGCCATCGTCCAATGCAGTGCCTAGATGGGATGAGGGGAGAGCATGTAGCCAAGCACCTGATTCGTGGAGTAATGCCGATTTTAAACGCGCCACATCAGTTCCAGACGCAGTCTGCAGCAAACTCGCGAAGGATGCCTTGCAGATGGGATCGTCCCATTGGCGTTGCACAGAGGGGTCCTTTGGGCGGGGAGCCGAGGGGCACATTTGCGACCAAGCCATCAAGGCCTCATCCACAAATGGGATGTCAATCGTCTCACCATGTACATTGAGAATGTTAGTGATAAGACCAACCACCCCATGGGAAGAGGCCAAAAATGCTGGTACACTCACGTCCCGCATTCTCCTCACCCCAAGGCCCCCATGTCGTACAGGCAATGATGCCTGAATCCACTGCGAATCATCGAGGTGTACGTTTAATATGCTTCCTAATATGCCTCTTAGATCTTGATCTATAAGAGCAACTTCGTCCGGGAATAACCAAGTTGGTGCAGTCCTCATTAAATATACCAACTTGGGTAAGGAAAGGCAACTTCTAAACAGTGTCAATGCGACATGGGATGGCAACTGTTGTAAGTTATGCCCTGTTCGCGTTAACAAATCCTTTTTGTTTTGGAGAGCATCTGCTATTCCATCTTTAAAAATGGGCGAGCCTAAAAGCGTGAAACTACGAGAGTCCAGAACTTTAATGTTGGGAATCAGGCTTTTCAATTCCTGAGAGTGATCCAAGGCAGCGTCGCTACAAGGAAACAACTCACACTTATCGTTGTTGACAGCCAGTCCAACCTCCATAAGCTTTGGCATAAGTGCAGCAATATCTCTAGCAACGACATCGGGAGGGCCGCCAATCGTTCCATCATCCAGGTACCACAGGTTAAGGGGTGCCTCTAAAGACTGTACAATCTTGTTAATCGCTAGACTAAACATAAGTGGCCCAAGTGGGTCACCCTGTTGAGCCCCCACCTGCGATGAAATTTTGTGCCCGTTGAAGTAAAGATTGCTGGGAGAGACGTAGCACTGCCGCAAGAAGGGATATAACATTGGAACCTTATCCCTCGCCTCGGACAGCATCACGTCTCTCTCAATAGTATTAAAGGCATTTCTTACATCAATCTTGACGATCACATCACTGGCGTGTGCCGGGTCTGACACAAAAGCACGGGCAGCATGTATAGCCGCTTCGCAGCCCAGTGGTGTACCAAAACCTAGTTGGTGTGGTTGTAAGATACCAGCCATCTCATTTTTGACTGCACGGCACCCTAGTTTAGCTACTAGGCGGCGTATACAACCACCCACCGCAATGGGCCTGACACCTCCATCCTTTTTGTTGAGGGCGCATAAGGATGCTCCATATAGATATGGGCAAACATCGCTGTTGAGCTTGCCCTCCAACAAAAAGTTGCATAATTTAGTTAAGGAATCCAGAAGACGATTTCCATTATCACCGGCGGATGGTGCAATGAGTTCTTTAAAATGTTGCGGTCTTAAACCATCAATACCCGCAGCAGAACTGGCATGAAAGGAACCCAAAGCTCTTGCAACATCATCGGGGGATACGATCAGATGGGGCACGGTTGTATCCGGCGACGGCGCAACAGACACCAATCTAGATGGAGCTGGGTGTTTGTCTTTTAGACTAGCAAGAGTATTGGAGTCCGACGGTGCCAGGCTACACTCAGACGTAAGGATTCTTACTGCACCCCTCAAGTCTCCGTCGTGGACCTTAGATTCGATAATTTTATGAATCGACGATGGTCTAAAGTTGGTTTCTTTAGGAGTGAAACTTAACACAGGCGGATTATCCAAGTTTCTTTTCACTTGCTTAGTCAATGTTCCCTCTCTAGTCTCCGGAACCTTAAGCGCTGTATAAGCAAACGATAAAAAATCAAACCAATCTTTGACTTCGTTGGAGCTCATACATTTTTCAATTATGTTGCTCAATTTGCCGGCTGCCAAACATCTCGCACCCTTCGGTATGTGCTTCAGCACTCGGACGCTAACCTTGAGTTGCGGCAGATCATCCAAAACCGATGGAACAGGTGCTGATGGTAAGGTTGAACTATGTGGAGGATCCGTGGGATTTGGCGGGCGAACACGTGGGTGTTGCTGCGGCAAAGGAATCACGGGCCAATGTTTACGCCGTATATGTATGGCCAAACCGCGTTTATTAACAAATGTTTTAGAGGAACTAGGGGGGCAGTGTGGACAAGAAACTCTGGTTACTACATCCATTGTAAACACTGTACAAACGTTAAACTGCAGTAATACTTATTTACATAACATAAGTTGATAGAATTCATTAGAAAATACAATATAGTATATGTATTACGTAAAAGCTGATTACGAGATCAGATTTAATATAAAATAATAATTATTATTAAAAAAAAAAAAACGCACCTAATTATATAATAATTTAACTTCTTATGTACTAGTAAGTACCTACCCAATAAATATAAAAGATTCTTTGTTTAGCAAAAATTTAAATAATATTAACAATTAATATTCTGAAAAAATGTCAACATGTATAATATCCTAACTATAATATAAACTCCAAACTAAACATTCAACTTATAACGAATTCATTTAGAAACCAATACAATAAAAAGAAATCTACGAATAAAATGTTTTCTAAATAATTATCAAAACCAGTCTTGATTTATACCATTATTTTATATAAATTTAAGCGTAGATACGCGCTGTATCCAAAGTCACAATATAAGCTGTTCAACACTTGTTATTTTTCTACTGCATTTCGCATAAATAGAGGGAGTACATAAAAGATATTCTTATTTAATAACTAAAATGTAGCATTGTAGTGACCTCTTCCGGATTGTCCCAGTACTACTACGCGCTAGCGGATAGCTATAGTTCCGCTAGGTCTCGAATGTCTTGCTAGTTCTTACAATGTCTCGCAGATGTCACTATATCACAGTAATCGTTTATAGAATTAAATTTCGTTGCTATCGCGACGGTGGGGGGGGGGGAAGTCGGAGCGCAACACAACACAGGTCCTACCTCGATGACGTCCGGCTGGACACTGGCGGAGCGGCCATACAGTATATTTTTTTTATTTTTAGGGTTCCGTACCTCAAAAGAAAAAAACGGAACCCTTATAGGATCACTTTGTTGTCCGTCTGTCTGTCTGTCTGTCTGTCAAGACCCTTTATCTCACGAACGGGTAGAGGTATCAGGTTGAAATTAATACCACATATTAGGATCCATGAACCACACAAGATCTGAAAATTTAAATTTTTTACAACCACGCAATCAAAAGATATGGCATTTTATGTCCTCATCTCCATACATTTATTCAAAAATGCAAAACCTACAGGGTACTTCCCGTTGACCTAAAATTATGAAATTTGGCAAGAAGCTAGGTCTCACAGTACAAATTATGGGAAAAGTCTGAAATCATTAAATATTACAACTTTTCTCACAACTAATGGTAACCAATTGTGGTGAGCTCCCGTTTCAAGAACATTCATATAAGAGAGGGGTCAAGTTGGATGGTCGCTGAGGCGATTTTTGTTTTAGTTCTATTTAAAAACGGGAACACTTACAAACTTGAAAATTGGTATGTTTTTAGTGCATAAGCTATAAAATAACAACAAATAATAAAATTTGGTCAAGCGCGTGTCGGACTCAAAAAATCTAGCACATTAACTTACTGAAATTTCAACGAATACAATTATGTTTATGTGGTGGTACGGAACCCTCAGTGCGCGAGTCCGACTCGCACTTGGCCGGTTTTTTATTTGGAAAATTTACAGCCAATAATGTTTTATATAATAATTTTGAAAAGAACTACGCCAATTACAAATTTTCACCAGTATAGTTTTTGCATGATTTTAGAGGTTTTTTTAATTCTGACATATAAAATTTGAATTTTTTAAGCACCGAGACACTAGAAAATTTAGATCTCTAATAAACTGTTTAATTTTTATATTCTTGTATCATATAAAATCTTATCAGAAAATCGGTCTAAAAATCATAAAACGAACTACTTTAATATTTTTTTTCTATCAAGCCAAATCATTATTATCGTGTTTTGATTACAACGAGACATTAGATAAAAGATCAAATATTTTAACAGTATTTTTAATTTTTTTATAACTTGTTTAGTTTTGTGAATAAATCCGTCGGAAGATGACCAAAAGTTGGATACCCTCGCCTTAATAAAATTAATTACCTACCTAGAACCTCTTTGATATTACAGGGGACGTATTCAGAGTTTAGTAAGTAAGGGCATGACTAAGTTTGCTTGTTCAGTGTTGTTGTGGCTTCGGGAGAAAAACCAATGGTTTACGTTTTACCTATAGTCAAAATACCTAACAACGGTTCAAAGGATATTTAGATAATAAAGATGATAATTTCAGCGGAGGAGTTCGTGGACAGACTTCTAAGGCAGGAGGTGTTAGAACAACCATCGGATAAAGTTAAGCCCGAAGAGTTGCAGCTTGAACTACCAGAATGGTTCGACGAAAAGAAGTTCAACCAGTTAGTAATCAATCGATGTCTACTACTAGACAAGCGAGTTAAGTTAAAGATAGCAACAAAGCACTGCAGTGGCAGTGCCAAAAACGAATTTTTAACTGTGCATAAAAAAGATATATACAATTTCTGTTTCGTAATCAAATCTAACTGGCCAAACCTGATATTTTTTAGGGATTTTGCTCTCATTGGCTTTTATTATAACTTTTCAAGAAATGTCAAAAGCTGCAATTGTATAGGAATGGACCTACACAAGCCATAAAATATTTTCGTTTTTAGGGCGCGCCGTTTCTACTGGGACAACAGTTTTTCGATTTCAATAACCTTGCTCGTCGGATTAGTGGCGGTATTCTCAGTTCCGTCGATACTGCGTGTACTAGTGGGATCACGACGATCATCATGCGCCTACACGGCGTACAAGCGATACCTGTCAACAATATTGCACGGCGTGTGTTGGTTCGAACATGAGCTCAAGCCTAATAGCACGTAAGTTTGTATTCGCACCACCTACAAATCTCCATCGGTATTAACTTCGAGTCCTCTTAACAGCCACTAGTTGCGTTATACTCAGATAGATATATAGCTTTCTGGCCCAGTAAATTCCTATTGCACGGGAAAATTTTGTTTTGTATAGATAAAAGAGTCAGAAATTGATACCAATAGTTTTTATAAGTGAATATTGGGCACTATGGTGCCAAAAAAATTTATAAAAATGGTAAAAACCACTTTTTCGTTACTAAAGCTCGGACAGAAAAAAATGAAATGTAACAAATGTGCGCAATAAAAAAACAAAGAGAATGAGCCCCGGTTGAGCAAATTCGGTCCAGAAGATCGTCCGCAATTCGCAAATAAACACGTTTTTATTGCAAATATTGTAAATTCAACAACTCGCGCTCCGGAAGTGATGGAGAGCTGAAATTTGAATATGGTGTCAGTTTTGTAGTCCTCTAGCTACAGTTAAATTTTTAGATGCAAAAGTTGTAAACTTTTTGCAAAAAGTCGACTTTTGCAAAAAGTGACCTTTTTTTAAATCGACTGGGAGGGCATTTTAATCTAAGATAAACGTTATAATTTTGGTTCCTATGCATTGTGGAGGAGTTGAACTATGAATTTCCAAATTTACAGATCATTTGAGAAAGAATAAAGTTGTTTAAATAATCTATGAAGTTCAGGTACTTTTTGCGCGCAGATCGAAAACTTTTTGGGAAAAATTATGTTGATGTTAAAAAATTATGTACTAGAGGTTTTTAAGGGCGCTGATTACGGGAAAAATATTTAAAAACTTAAAAACAAAGCTTTCATTGTCATAACGACATTTTACCGTTATTTTACCATCATTTTACCGGTATTTTACCGTTATTTTACCGGTATTTTACCGTCATGACTGACAATTTTTAAGTATTTTTCCGTAATCAGCGCAATTTAAAAACAAAGCTTTCATTGTCATAACGATATTTTACCGTTATTTTACCATTATTTTACCGGTATTTTACCGTTATGACAATGAAAGCTTTGTTTTTCATTTTTTAAGTATTTTTCCGTAATCAGCGCAATTTAAAAACAAAGCTTTCATTGTCATAACGATATTTTACCGTTATTTTACCATTATTTTACCGGTATTTTACCGTTATGACAATGAAAGCTTTGTTTTTTAATTTTTAAGTATTTCTCCGTAATCAGCGCCCTCAAAAACATCTAGTATGACATCAACATAATTTTTCCCAAAAAGTTTTCGATCTGCGCGCAAAAAGTACCTGAACTTCATAGATTATTTAAACAACTTTATTCTTTGTCAAATGATCTGTCAATTTGGAAATTTTCAACTCCTCCATAATGCATAGGAACCATTGACGTAAGAAAAACGCTAACGCCCCCTGGCGTAGTTTCCAAAATCTTTGATAGGAACCAAAACTATAACGTTTATCTTAGATTAAAATGCCCTCCCAGTCGATTTAAAAAAAGGTCAACTTTTGCATCTGAAAATTTAACTGTAGCTAGAGGACTACAAAACTGACACCATATTCAAATATAAATTTACAATACATATTTGCAATAAAAACGTGTTTATTTGCGAATTGCGGACGATCTTCTGGAACGATTTTGCTCAACCGGGGCTCATTCTCTTTGTTTTTTTATTGCCCACATTTGTATCATTTAATTTTTTTCTGTCCGAGCTTTAGTTTTTCCTCTAGAAGCGAAAAAGTGGATTTTACCATTTTTATAATTTTTTTGGCACCATAGCGCCCAATATTCACTTATAAAACTATTGGTATCAATTTCTGACACTTTTATCTATACAAAACAAATTTTTCCCGTGCAATAGGAATTTACTGTAATTTTTAAGATTTTTCCACTAATTCGATCCGAGTATTAGTTAGATGAGCCTTACCACGCAAGACTTAATGAGAAATCGTAATAATATTTTAAAGATAAACACTTATTGCACACAATTAACAAAAAAGGGTAAAAAAAACTCGAACTTGTACGAGTAAGCAATGAAAGCCTTATCGCTTTTGAAAAATAAACTATGATCCAGGATCTAATTTCTTGTTCATTAACGTTCTTAAAACTAAGGATACAATTCAGTTATTGCATGCATCCCGCTCAGCAATATGCTAAGGTTGGCCTGTAGCGCTGATGTCCCGCGAAACCCGAAGCCTTGTTGAAGACGTTAAGTAAGTACTTGTTATGATTTTGCTTTAATACTCATTGGTTTTACTTACCTACGGCAGTTTGCGACAACGATGTCTTGTGTTTTAGAATGATCAGAGACCGTTCCAACATTGCACATGAGAAAAATGCGTTGCTTAGTAAACAGTTTTTCATACATCACTAGGTCATGGAAATCTCTCTTTGCGGTCCGAAGTCGGCATCTTCGCGCAGGGCTAGCATCAAAACTCAAAGGCGGTGACACGGTATCGCAACGGGACATAGCACTTACTCAGTTCGGTTTCATCGGTTTTGCCGCGCTCAAACCAGAGAAGTTTGGCCTCAGACAGCTGCAACCGGGCGACTGGGATGCGTACAGTCACTTCTGGAGAGTCGTGGGCTATATGATCGGTTTGGAGGATCGGTAAGATGCCACATTTATCATATTACTACAAAAAAATCTTCTGTATAATGATTAATATTAAGTATAGGTTATTTTTTTGGACCTGATATGCGTATGCCCACCTAATTACAGAGGTCAAAAGCAACAACTTTGGTTCTACGACTTTGCTAACAACGCACAAAAAATTATCAACTTTCCATACAAAATGGTTTGGTCACGTGACCACTTTAGTATGGGGAGTCGAAAATTTTTTGTGCGTTGTTAGCAAAGTCGTAGAACAAAAGTTGTTGCTTTTGACCTTTGTAATAAGGTGGGCATACGCATATCAGGTCCAAAAAAATAACCTTGTATATACTCCACGAACCAGGTATCAATGGAAATCAAATGTAAAATCTACATTCTTCAGCCTTTCTATGAAAACAACTCAAAACACACCTTCTCTTCTAGCTACAACATCTGCCAAGAAACTATGGAAGAAACACGGCAAGTCTGCCAGTTGATTCTCGATCGCGTTTACACGCCTTGTCTCGAGAACGTTCCAGAGTATTTCGAACATATGTCCTACGTCATGTTAGACGGCATTTGGTCAGTCAATCCCCTCGTCGAGACCTGTTCGGTACTGTATCTCACGAGGTACATGGCTGACGTGCCTGGATACGTCTACACGGAGACCGATAGGATGGATTTGGAGAGGAAATTACGGGAGAATCTTAAAGGAAAGCCGCTTGATTCAGGTTAATATGAACCTTAAATAATTTTATTTCAATAGTGCATTTATCAAACAATGCTCGGATATTTATCACCAATATTGATATTTTAGAAACTACAAGCGCACTACACATAAGTTTTATCTTTGTATCTTCGCTGTTTAATGCTGCCGTTGCAGCCCGTAGAAGTTATATACTACTATACTGTTATGGCAGGCATGATTCGTTTGTCAATTGTGTAACAGCAAGTACTTTACTATGCGGCCAAAACAGTATCATCCAGAGATTTTTGAAATTACGAGCTACCTATACGTACTCCAAAGCTCTCATCTAAGGAAGGAAGCGTTATGTTGTGGTGATGTAGGCATAATTTGTGGTCCCCATACACTTAAATCCTTATTTCGTCCCTGGCACTAGACATTAGGACGTTTTATCTTTAATCTTTTTTCGGAGTTCTATATGCCAGCTGTTCAAGGCCACTCCAGTAAAGTAATATACTTTTATTGGCAGGTGTGGACACAACATCCTTGATGGAAAAATGCGCAGTGGAAGGGCTCCCGAAGAGGCCGCCGCAACTACTCTACCTCAAAGACTTCCAGACCATCGAAACCGTCCCCGCATACAAACAACTCACCTCCTTCGCAATGTACAAACTCGCTTTCATCATATACATCATAACCTTCTACAGCACTTACCTTGGCAGATTATGTCTAAATCTTAACTTCAAATGGAGTATTTTCTTAATGAAATACTTCCCTTATCTTGCGTTTTTCCGCTTCGGTGTTAAAAGCTCCTTGGTGGATATCTTCGTGGAAAGCCCGGTGGATGATACCAAGCCGAAACGTAATGAGGAGTATTATGAAAAATATAAGAAAAAGACGAACTCGTGGAGCGGAGGTTGGCTTTCATTTATTTGGTGATATATTTTGTTAACTTCGACTTCACATTGCATATTTGTAATCCGTGATCATCAAATATAGACAAACTTTACAAGATATTACAGACTGTTGAAGTTTTAAGAGACTTGACAAGCATTTAGAATGAATTTTTAAATATAAGGTTATTTTTTTTTGGACCTGATTTGCGATAGCCCATGTTTGATAGCCCAACAATTTTTGTTCTACGACTTGACCTTGACTTAAGTGGTCACGTGACCGACCCATTTTGTATGGGAAGTTGAAAATTTTTCGTGCGTTGTTAGAAAAGTCGTAGAACAAAAGTTGTTGCGAGGGCATACGCAAATCAGTTCCAAAAAAAATAACCTAGTATTTTTAAGAGCTCAAAATAAATTTTTGCACCATGAGATTTTTTATTCCTCCCGTCTTTTAAGATTTTATAAACAGTTACACGAACATATAAGATATGATATCAGAATAACGATTCTTTATCAAGGTGTAGCAGTAAATTTTTTGCTTACTTATCATTTCTGATTGATATACTTAAAACAGTAACAAAACAAGATTGTGATTTAAAACATTACGTAAGACCTTAAAGCAACGCGTTTCAAATCCGGGCTTGCGCGGAAAAGTCGTGTAACTCTATGCGTAACATGAATAAGGCTAAATGTAAGATCAAACATATGCAGCGTGAATTTTCATTGGTTTTGCTCCAGAAGCCCAGTGATTCTGCTCATGATAAAGTTTTTTTTGACTTCACTCTACTTTACTAAGTGGTCACGTGATCAACTCATTTTGTATGGAAAGGCGAATAATTTTTTTCGAGTGAAAACGTAAAGCGTAAGCGTTATTTTTTCCTCGGGAAAGTTGCTCGTTTTCATGAGTACAATCACTGGACTTCGGGAGCAAAACCAATAAAAATTCATGCATTAGTAAGGTATTAAAATTGCGCATGCTCTTAAGGTAAATAACATGATGATCGCAATAAATTATTTGAAATTTTAAAAATATGGTAAAAAGATTAGATTAGAATAAACGTTACGAACTCATTAAATTTAACACTACCCTCTAAATGTAGTGGTTAGGAGCATTGCGAGGGCATGTAACCGAAATTATTTCCCTATCTACCGGTCGTACCCAGCCTTCGAAAAGAGGGGTGCCAACGCTAGATTTTTTTCTGGTATTTGAAAAGCCATTCAAGAGTTCCGTCCCATAAGACAGGCTAAAATACTAAAGGCAGGATAGAAGATAGGCAGATAGATACGCAGTAATGTACATTGTTGTATAATTTTTCTTGAGTCCTGAAGGGGGTGTCGCATGTCAGGCCCCCCTAACCACCGCCTTCCTGGATACGGGCCTGGATCTAGAATCTAAGGGTCGTATTACAAATCGCTCTCAAGCCTGAGAGCGCACTCAAGATTTTTAACTTAATCTTGAGAGCAATCTCACACTTGATACGGATTTATTAATACCACCCTAAGTTCGATGACAGAGACTTCTGTCAACAAGGAGGAATTCTGCCAGTATCGAGGTTGGACAATGGAAAATAATAATGGTTCCGGCAAACAAATTAACCTCCAGCGATCTGTGTCCAACTATTATTCTAATTAACCAGCGTTATAATGAACTACCGACAAAAAACCCAAAACGTGCCGAAAAAAAATTTCGAATTTAAGTAACAAATAAAAGCATGTTCAAATTACATGTAAACGAAACTTCCGAATAAAATTACTAAACTTCCGAATAAAATACTGAACCTCCGACAAGCGAACCGACCTATAGGTTTGTTAGGTACCCTTGCGACCACAACGCACGAGCCGAGCGAGCGAAGCGAGTGTGCTGCGGTAGCGGCCGGCGAGTGCCAGAAGCGAATTTAGGTTCCAAAAGTTTTCAGTAGATTCGTAATTAAAGCTGGTAAAAAAGTATTACAACAATATAAAGTCATGTTTATTTATCGAAGATTTCGGTATCTCGGTATGGTCGTTTCGTCATTTCTATTCGGACAAAAGTAGTCGGAAAGTTAGTATTTTAGGCAGTAGATTTTATATTTTGAGTAAGGACAGTTCTTATTTTCTTGTCGGAGCTTTTATTACTAGCCTTGGACAATACACGCCACTACGAAGTTGAGCCAAACGTCAGTGGAGACGGGTTGAGCAGCTTGGAGAGGAATCACTTACACGCGGCGACAAGGGCTAACAAAACCAGTTAAATGTAAAACTAGTAAATTAACAATTCTGAATGAAATAAAAACTAAAAAGTTTAAATAAATTTCAAAAGTATTAATGTCAATTAAATTATGATATTACTTTGATAATAATATAAAAAACAATCATTTAAAATAATTCTTATTAATATCTGGAGTTATAAAAAAAACAAATGTAGATAGGTACCTACTTACTCGATAGCACGAGAGGAACGACTTATTACACACTGACTCGTAAAAAAAAGACAACAACTGACGAAAGCAAGATGCATCGCTATCAACACTGATAAGGGAATTTTTGGAATCATATATTGTCATATATACTCTAATAAACGCCAACAAATATATCAAATCAAAATTTACCGACGAGGCAGCAGCAATTCTAAATATTTACTAATCAACTTGGTCGAGTTTCTTATTGTTGTAATAGTGAATAATAACTAGTCAGTAGTGGTCACTCAGTAAAAAAAGAGATGGTATTATATATTTTTAATATTTCTTACTATTTACGTTTACTTAACATTTTGTGGCTGATGTTACTTCGTGTAGAGAAATGCCTTCGGTCGAAACCCCCCGTTCAAAATGTGGGTTTATTAAAAGGTAGTGTTTCGCCCGAACGGGCGCACGCGGTTCGGGCGAAACAACGAACTAGTCGCATCACGCGGTGGACGGCTTGAACCAACGCTATGATATAAACAGCCGAAACCAGAGACCCGCTTAAGGTGTACAAATGATGTCACTTTTCCAGGCATTACTCCGTTCCCTGTCTTTCATCCCGCTGAAAGTGTGAGCCGAATAGGGTAGGCCGAATCGATAAAAATAAATAAATTATTCAATTTTCATTATTTAAAACATTTATTCAATTCATTATTTAAAACATCAATTCTCTCTACTTTGTATGGGATGCTGAAAATTTTTGTGCGTTGTTAGCAAAGTCGTAGAACATAAGTTGTTGCTTTTGACCTCACTAATAAATGGGCAAACGGATGTCAGATACAAAAAAAGACCTATGATATAGCCAGTGTTTTGCCATGGATACGAAAAGAAAGCTTCTGTGATCGAAACAGGAGTCCAAATTATTTGCTTTAACACACTATTGTTAGAATCCAAGCAAATAACTCCGATCGATGCTGACCGTTAAATACCGATATTATTCAACCTATTTCAAAAAGCTCTTTCTTAGATTAAAACGGTATTTTATTTTTTGACCTAGTAACCAACCATTTCAAATTAACACATTTCATCAAAATTTTAAATATCTAATCAGAAAAAGTCCTGAGCTCTTAACCTAGTCCGACTACTTACACTGATATTAAGAAGGTTATCCGTTAAGTTGTTATTTTCATTCGAATTCGTATTTTGTGTTGGGATATTTTTCTTAGGGGTGGCAATGAGTTTGTGTTTAGGGGTGCCTATGGGTGTTCGTTTCGGAGAGGCTGTGTGTATACGGATATCGTTTGGTGTGAGCTTGAGGCGGGGAGATAAGAGATGCTTCGTAGCGAGTCTTCTGGCCGCCGGAGACATGCTTGCTAGGCGTTCCGTGTTGGTTCTGAAACTAAAAAGAAAATAACTTTAACAGATCAAAAAAACGAAGCTTACGTGTGAAATAGAACGAATTGACGTAAGAAAACGCGCGCTCGCGTATTGGTTTCCAAAATATTTGGTTTATGTCGATCATACATTTTGGTAGATACACAGTCGCATCCAAGAATCGAACAAAAAAAGTGATCCCATTCTCGTGTGTTTTAAATTTAAGCCATTAGGCTACTGAGAGCACAGAGGCCTTTTCTACGGTGCCGTTTTTTGGGCAGGAATCTTGCGTCTACCAAATGTAAGATCGATGGTTGAGTAGCATTAACAGCAGCGTAGCTATGAAGAAATATCTTTGGATTCTCGGGGGCGTGAGGTACTGGCGAGCTCCTCTATAGGTAGTTATAGTTACCTGGGTGTATGGGGCTGTACTCTGGGCGTGGTGGGTCGCCGCTTGCGAGCTGTAGCGCGATCCGCTCGCGAGCTCCTCTATAGGTAGTTATAGTTACCTGGGTGTGTGGGGCTGTACTCTGGGCGTGGTGGGTCGCCGCTTGCGAGCTGTAGCGCGATCCGCTCGCGAGCTCCTCTATAGGTAGTTATAGTTACCTGGGTGTGTGGGGCTGTACTCTGGGCGTGGTGGGTCGCCGCTTGCGAGCTGTAGCGCGATCCGCTCGCGAGCTCCTCTATAGGTAGTTATAGTTACCTGGGTGTGTGGGGCTGTACTCTGGGCGTGGTGGGTCGCCGCTTGCGAGCTGTAGCGCGATCCGCTCGCGAGCTCCTCTATAGGTAGTTATAGTTACCTGGGTGTGTGGGGCTGTACTCTGGGCGTGGTGGGTCGCCGCTTGCGAGCTGTAGCGCGATCCGCTCGCGAGCTCCTCTATAGGTAGTTATAGTTACCTGGGTGTGTGGGGCTGTACTCTGGGCGTGGTGGGTCGCCGCTTGCGAGCTGTAGCGCGATCCGCTCGCGAGCTCCTCTATAGGTAGTTATAGTTACCTGGGTGTGTGGGGCTGTACTCTGGGCGTGGTGGGTCGCCGCTTGCGAGCTGTAGCGCGATCCGCTCGCGAGCTCCTCTATAGGTAGTTATAGTTACCTGGGTGTGTGGGGCTGTACTCTGGGCGTGGTGGGTCGCCGCTTGCGAGCTGTAGCGCGATCCGCTCGCGAGCTCCTCTATAGGTAGTTATAGTTACCTGGGTGTGTGGGGCTGTACTCTGGGCGTGGTGGGTCGCCGCTTGCGAGCTGTAGCGCGATCCGCTCGCGAGCTCCTCTATAGGTAGTTATAGTTACCTGGGTGTGTGGGGCTGTACTCTGGGCGTGGTGGGTCGCCGCTTGCGAGCTGTAGCGCGATCCGCTCGCGAGCTCCTCTATAGGTAGTTATAGTTACCTGGGTGTATGGGGCTGTACTCTGGGCGTGATGGGTCGCCGCTTGCGAGCTGTAGCGCGATCCGCTCGCGAGCTCCTCTATAGGTAGTTATAGTTACCTGGGTGTGTGGGGCTGTACTCTGGGCGTGGTGGGTCGCCGCTTGCGAGCTGTAGCGCGATCCGCTCGCGAGCACCTCTATAGGTAGTTATAGTTACCTGGGTGTGTGGGGCTGTACTCTGGGCGTGGTGGGTCGCCGCTTGCGAGCTGTAGCGCGATCCGCTCGCGAGCTCCTCTATAGGTAGTTATAGTTACCTGGGTGTGTGGGGCTGTACTCTGGGCGTGGTGGGTCGCCGCTTGCGAGCTGTAGCGCGATCCGCTCGCGAGCTCCTCTATAGGTAGTTATAGTTACCTGGGTGTGTGGGGCTGTACTCTGGGCGTGGTGGGTCGCCGCTTGCCAGCTGTAGCGCGATCCGCTCGCGAGCTCCTCTATAGGTAGTTATAGTTACCTGGGTGTATGGGGCTGTACTCTGGGCGTGATGGGTCGCCGCTTGCGAGCTGTAGCGCGATCCGCTCGCGAGCTCCTCTATAGGTAGTTATAGTTACCTGGGTGTGTGGGGCTGTACTCTGGGCGTGGTGGGTCGCCGCTTGCGAGCTGTAGCGCGATCCGCTCGCGAGCTCCTCTATAGGTAGTTATAGTTACCTGGGTGTGTGGGGCTGTACTCTGGGCGTGGTGGGTCGCCGCTTGCGAGCTGTAGCGCGATCCGCTCGCGAGCTCCTCTATAGGTAGTTATAGTTACCTGGGTGTGTGGGGCTGTACTCTGGGCGTGGTGGGTCGCCGCTTGCGAGCTGTAGCGCGATCCGCTCGCGAGCTCCTCTATAGGTAGTTATAGTTACCTGGGTGTGTGGGGCTGTACTCTGGGCGTGGTGGGTCGCCGCTTGCGAGCTGTAGCGCGATCCGCTCGCGAGCTCCTCTATAGGTAGTTATAGTTACCTGGGTGTGTGGGGCTGTACTCTGGGCGTGGTGGGTCGCCGCTTGCGAGCTGTAGCGCGATCCGCTCGCGAGCTCCTCTATAGGTAGTTATAGTTACCTGGGTGTGTGGGGCTGTACTCTGGGCGTGGTGGGTCGCCGCTTGCGAGCTGTAGCGCGATCCGCTCGCGAGCTCCTCTATAGGTAGTTATAGTTACCTGGGTGTGTGGGGCTGTACTCTGGGCGTGGTGGGTCGCCGCTTGCGAGCTGTAGCGCGATCCGCTCGCGAGCTCCTCTATAGGTAGTTATAGTTACCTGGGTGTGTGGGGCTGTACTCTGGGCGTGGTGGGTCGCCGCTTGCGAGCTGTAGCGCGATCCGCTCGCGAGCTCCTCTATAGGTAGTTATAGTTACCTGGGTGTGTGGGGCTGTACTCTGGGCGTGGTGGGTCGCCGCTTGCGAGCTGTAGCGCGATCCGCTCGCGAGCTCCTCTATAGGTAGTTATAGTTACCTGGGTGTGTGGGGCTGTACTCTGGGCGTGGTGGGTCGCCGCTTGCGAGCTGTAGCGCGATCCGCTCGCGAGCTCCTCTATAGGTAGTTATAGTTACCTGGGTGTGTGGGGCTGTACTCTGGGCGTGGTGGGTCGCCGCTTGCGAGCTGTAGCGCGATCCGCTCGCGAGCTCCTCTATAGGTAGTTATAGTTACCTGGGTGTGTGGGGCTGTACTCTGGGCGTGGTGGGTCGCCGCTTGCGAGCTGTAGCGCGATCCGCTCGCGAGCTCCTCTATAGGTAGTTATAGTTACCTGGGTGTGTGGGGCTGTACTCTGGGCGTGGTGGGTCGCCGCTTGCGAGCTGTAGCGCGATCCGCTCGCGAGCTCCTCTATAGGTAGTTATAGTTACCTGGGTGTGTGGGGCTGTACTCTGGGCGTGGTGGGTCGCCGCTTGCGAGCTGTAGCGCGATCCGCTCGCGAGCTCCTCTATAGGTAGTTATAGTTACCTGGGTGTGTGGGGCTGTACTCTGGGCGTGGTGGGTCGCCGCTTGCGAGCTGTAGCGCGATCCGCTCGCGAGCTCCTCTATAGGTAGTTATAGTTACCTGGGTGTGTGGGGCTGTACTCTGGGCGTGGTGGGTCGCCGCTTGCGAGCTGTAGCGCGATCCGCTCGCGAGCTCCTCTATAGGTAGTTATAGTTACCTGGGTGTGTGGGGCTGTACTCTGGGCGTGGTGGGTCGCCGCTTGCGAGCTGTAGCGCGATCCGCTCGCGAGCTCCTCTATAGGTAGTTATAGTTACCTGGGTGTGTGGGGCTGTACTCTGGGCGTGGTGGGTCGCCGCTTGCGAGCTGTAGCGCGATCCGCTCGCGAGCTCCTCTATAGGTAGTTATAGTTACCTGGGTGTGTGGGGCTGTACTCTGGGCGTGGTGGGTCGCCGCTTGCGAGCTGTAGCGCGATCCGCTCGCGAGCTCCTCTATAGGTAGTTATAGTTACCTGGGTGTGTGGGGCTGTACTCTGGGCGTGGTGGGTCGCCGCTTGCGAGCTGTAGCGCGATCCGCTCGCGAGCTCCTCTATAGGTAGTTATAGTTACCTGGGTGTGTGGGGCTGTACTCTGGGCGTGGTGGGTCGCCGCTTGCGAGCTGTAGCGCGATCCGCTCGCGAGCTCCTCTATAGGTAGTTATAGTTACCTGGGTGTGTGGGGCTGTACTCTGGGCGTGGTGGGTCGCCGCTTGCGAGCTGTAGCGCGATCCGTTCGCGAGCTCCTCTATAGGTAGTTATAGTTATCTACTATACTATAAACTATCATAAGGATCGTCATACTGTTGTCCGCTTAGATAAATGTTTTAGCGACGAAATTCCGACCTTAATGGGAACGGCCCAGGGCTCGATAGTCGGCCCAACTGAGTACTTGTTGTACGTCAACGACATGACTAACATTCTAGGGGAGGACTCTGTATATCAGTTTGCCGATGACACATGTCTGTGTACTCACAATAAAAATGTCTCTGTGGCCCAAAACTCAATGCAATGTAACTTTGATAATTTATGTAAATGGGCTCACGATGTAGGTCTGGTGATAAATGCAAGTAAAACCAAAATTATATATATTCACTCACCGTACATGAAAAATGATAACGTCCCTACGATAATTGCACATGATCACCAGTGCCTGCATCGCGGGACCACTCCCTACGTGTGTGCGTGCCCGAAGTTACATATTGTAGACCAACATACCTACCTTGGCCTCATCATAGACAAACACTTCACTTGGGGACCCCATATCGAAAGTGTGGTCAGCAAGCTTAGGTCTATTAACGCCAGGTTAGCCGTTCTAAAATATAAACTGTCCTACCATACGTTACGCATGCTGTATCTGGCTTTGGCAGACTCAGTTATTGGCTACGGGCTATCTAGTTATGGACGTACCTATAAAACGTACCTAGATAAAATATACAAACTCCAAATAAGCATCCTGAAAAATATAGTACCTAAACATGTAAGACTACGATACAAAGACGACGAATTCGGTATGTTTAGATACTGTAAGGTTATGTCGGTCTTCGATAAAGTAAAAATGTCAATTATTCTAGATAAGTATGAAAATATTGCCTCTCTGACTAAAACCAGTAGATATGAACGATTGCGGAATCTTGATAATAAGATACCAATTTATCAAAGACCAAAAACAACTAACGTCTATGGCATGAGGACGTGGGAATATTCACTGCCAGATGTACTTAATGGCTTACCAAAAGAGTTACATTCTAATCTTTTAAAGGATAAAAAAGCGTGTAAAGCTGCACTAAAAAATTTTTATGTATCGTAGCACTAAGCATTTAATGAACTAATCTAATTAGCAGTGAGCCTGAGATCTCATTCGCTTCTCGTATAAACCTTAAATAGGTCTTAGATAAGCGTCTATTATTGTAAGATGTTTGAATTTAATGTATCTTGATCAATAAAAAAAAAAAAAAAAAAGTTACCTGGGTGTGTGGGGCTGTACTCTGGGCGTGGTGGGTCGCCGCTTGCGAGCTGTAGCGCGATCCGCTCGCGAGCTCCTCTATAGGTAGTTATAGTTACCTGGGTGTGTGGGGCTGTACTCTGGGCGTGGTGGGTCGCCGCTTGCGAGCTGTAGCGCGATCCGCTCGCGAGCTCCTCTATAGGTAGTTATAGTTACCTGGGTGTGTGGGGCTGTACTCTGGGCGTGGTGGGTCGCCGCTTGCGAGCTGTAGCGCGATCCGCTCGCGAGCTCCTCTATAGGTAGTTATAGTTACCTGGGTGTGTGGGGCTGTACTCTGGGCGTGGTGGGTCGCCGCTTGCGAGCTGTAGCGCGATCCGCTCGCGAGCTCCTCTATAGGTAGTTATAGTTACCTGGGTGTGTGGGGCTGTACTCTGGGCGTGGTGGGTCGCCGCTTGCGAGCTGCCTGCTCGGCGAGCTGTAGCGCGATCCGCTCGCGAGCTCCTCCTTCTAACATGCGGTAAGCTGCGCCTGCGCCAACACTTTGGAAAGAAAAATTACTTCATTTTACACTCTCTACTACTGTGATATAATAGCTGATTGTATACCAAGGCAGCAAAATAATAAATTTAAGGCTAGGGTGCTATTTATGTTACATATATAAATTACTATCTTTAAGTACAAGTGGGTATGCCTCTTTTTTTCTCATAACGAAATAAACATTTTTGCCGGATATTATACCTTATTTTAAGAAACTAATTTCGTTAGTTTGTTTATTCTTTTAGTAAATTATTTTATATTCTCAATTTTCTATGTTTGCCGAAATGCTTATGTAGCCAAGGCATGTAACAAATTAGATATATATATATATATATATATATAGAAACTCTTTATTGCACACAAATTAAGAGTAATTGCGTAAGAAACCTTATTTCTAATTGCGCGCAAAGGCGGCCTTATTGCTTAGAGCAATCTCTTCCAGGCAACTTTAGGACTGGGAATCGCTGTTAGACTAATTTGAAAATAAATTAGGTACATAAAATCAAACAATAAACTTACTTACCAAAATACTTAAATACAGAAATAGAATAAATAGATACACATATATACTTACATAAAATAATACACATATACACAAATGTAATATACATAAATAAACATAAAAATATATACCTGTAGGCACATACTACTTAGCAGCACCTTCTTAGCGACACCGAGTGAGGCCTCCTTGCTTCAGGAATAGACTGGCAGCTGAGTATTTAGTTAGCTGTCGATCTTATGAAGCGTCAAGGTGAAAGGGCGACACAACACAACACGTCATCTGGTTGAATTGTGATCGTGCTTTTAGCTCTGACTATTTGTCTGGTTTCCTGAAGATATGATTATACTGGTTGTTTATACCTGAACCCACAATAATCCTAGATGATTTTGATATTTATGGCCTCCTGCGCCGATATCAGAAGTGGGATAAAGAGACACAGTTCAATATTTTAATCATATGTGCAAGCATTTCAGTTTCACGGATCTGCGTAAAAGTACAGTCGTGGCGGGAAATTGCTGAGCAAGTATAATCAAGAAAATTAAGTGCTGTACATACATTTTATGATAAAAAAGGAACCAAGTTTAATGAGTTTTAATACCTGATATGTCGTAATGTTCAAAATTATATGCGCTTAGATGGTAACAAAAAGCGTAATTTGCAAAAGTATCGTAAATTAGAAAGGCGTTGATGAATTTTTAAATAGTGGATGTTAAAGGCGCTTACGGTACATACGAAGAAGACAAGACTTGCTTGTGGTTGTGAAATTATGTAATTTTCGACTTTGTAGAATGGAAACAAAGTTACGTACGGTAGCGACGATGTGTTCCTACGGTGTTTGTATACAACATTAACCAGATTAACCAGATGTCTGTAAAATGAAAATGGAAATAAACGAAATCTGAATGAATACCGATTAAATAAAAACAAAATGCAATGAAATGAAACGAAACAAAATAATTTGATCACACAGCTAATGCTGATTGGTTGAAATGGTGATCGCTGTTAGGCATGCTCTGTGACTGTAGGATGCCAGTTGAAACCAAGAGCACTGAATACAAGTATACAAAATAGTGGAGAAGCAACATTTTTGAGTCGCAATGATAATGAGCATCTTTATTAGAAATTTCGTGTCAACTCAGTGTGTGAAAGACTCAGTAGATTCGTATTTGCGTCAATGAGAGTTTTCCAAACAATATCAAAAGATGCTACACTAACCGCATATCATGGATATCAGGTCTGTCGTCAGTCCTTAGCTATGGTCTGCTATTTATGGGGACACAGCGTTGATCTAGAGGATGTGTTCAAATTGAAAGATGTTCTACTAGCAAATAAACGATTTGATTAATTGATTGAAAACCTGTGGTAGACCTGCAATGCTCTACAAGGACGAATGCTGGATAACTTAATAAGACTATGTAACCAAAATCCATGTAACCAAGATGAGAATGTTTTGATGGGCCGGTGGCATTTAATTGGATAGACTCAGGAACGTACATGTTAGTGGCACTTTCAAAGTATCGCCTATTCTAGACAACTTCAATAAAGTCAGCTCCGGTGGTACGGATTATGTGATGCGCTGGGAAGAAGAGCACCACTTTGAGTCTGTGCTAAATATTGACAAAGGGAAACAAATCGAAATAACCCCTGGGATGCCAAAGAGCTACGTGGTGGATGAAAATGCAAGGACTCACAAAAAATATTGTGGCCGATTATAACGACAGAGCCAACTGTTGAAAATGTATTCAGGGGGTCGATTCCAAATTTAAATGGGAAGAGGCATAGAGAAAGAAAAGAGACAGGAAGTGTACTGATTTTAATACAAATTGCCCAAAGTATAGTGATTACTGGTAATATTCAACAAACCATTGCTGTATTCTTACGAGTAGCAATATCGGACAGCAGAAATGGAATTTATTTGATGTATGTGAATGGTCTGTACATAGACAGATTATATTGATGTGACCTATCTTATGGATATCCGGTGAGCATGTTCCTTATTGTGAGATAGTATGATATGTGACGCACATAATTTGAAATTGCTATGTTGATAATATGATTTGAAGTTACTCAGTTGGTTTGGGTGGTTGTAGGGCGATTACTGTTGAGCTGATAGAAAGGACAATGTCGCACGGGCCAGCCCGATTCGTTGGGTGGTTGAAGGTTCGCATTGGTCCAATCTATGTTTGTGGAGTTGATAGAGAGGGCAATGTCGTACGGGCCAGCCCGACTTGGTTGGGTGGTTGAAGGTTCGCATTGGCCCAAGCTGTGTTTGCGAAGCTGGTCGGACAGTGGCGGATCCGGTCCATGCCCATCAGGGCTGGTCGAAGGGACACACTGGTCCGGGCCAGGCTTTGTTGATGGTTGGAAGGACAGTGGTGGATCTGGTCACCGTGCCCATTAGGGATGGTCGAATGGACACACTGGTCCTGTCCGTGATTTATGTGGGAAAGATGTCATCCGGTCCATAGTGAGATGGTCGAAAGGGTACATGCTTTCAGAGTTGGGTTGAAGGGGCACATATATGCCTTCAGAGTAACTTCACAATGAGTGGTTTCAGTTTTGTGTGTGATGATGATCTTGATTGTCAGGATAGACGAGCGGATTGCTTGGTGATCTTGTTTTTATTTGTTTTAGGACATTGTTAATGGATTAACGCCCGAGGACGGTCGTGTTGTCAGGACGGCCGTGTAGGCACATACTACTTAGCAGCACCTTCTTCGCGACACCGAGTGAGGCCTCCTTGCTTCAGGAATAGACTGGCAGCTGAGTATTTAGTTAGCTGTCGATCTGATGAAGCGTCAAGGTGAAAGGGCGACACAACACAACACGTCATCTGGTTGAATTGTGATCGTGCTTTTAGCTCTGACTATTTGTCTGGTTTCCTGAAGATATGATTGGTGGGGTTGCAGCACAGGACGTACAATTATAGCGTTGACTGTAATAACTATCCAGGGTCAAACTGAGCCAGAAGGGTCCGGGTGCCTCACCACAAACCCGGAGCCCGTAACATGACGTGACAATAATCGGATCCTGGTTGTTTATACCTGAACCTACAATAATCCTAGATGATTTTGATATTTATGGCCTCCTGCGCCGATATACCTTTATATATATACATTATATAAATAATATAACAACAAAATGCAAATAAGTGTCCTATTTTCCTACAGACAACTTTCCTCTTTCATTTATAACAACAAAATGCAAATAAGTGTCCTATTTTCCTACAGACAACTTTCCTCTTTCATTAGATAGAATTCGATCAATTTAGATTTGAAAGCATTAATGGTTTTTGCTTGACGAATGTCACGTGGCAGTTCATTCCACAATCGGGCTGACATTTTTGTAAACGAATTATAATAGAAATTAGATTTTGCGAATGTTGTGGTTAGCAAATTATCGTTTTTAGACCTGGAAGCTAAGAGGTGATTTGACCCTAAATAATCAAAATTTTCACCGAGGTATGGAGGAAAAACCGGAGAGTTGGGGATGTTGAATAGTAAAGAGAGGTCATGTACGTAACGTCGCTGACGAATCGGTAATAGTTTTAGTTTTTTCCTATGCTCAGATACATGATCGTATTTCCTAAGAACGAAAATGAAATGTATACACATGTTTTGCAGCCGATCGAGTTTGTTCAAAAGGAGCTGGGATAAATCCAAGTAACTGATATCTGCATAATCTAGGATCGGAAGGACTAAGGAATTAACGAGCTCAGTTTTAGTTTTTACGGGCAGAAGATTTTTCCATCTTTTCATCGACCCAAACACAGCAAAAGTTTTGCGACAAACGGTTTCCACTTGAGGAAGCCAGGAAATTTTTTGTCAATTAGCAAACCCAGGTTCTTGACAACATCCACAATTGGCAATTGGCAGTTATTCAGTATTACAGGGGGAAGGTTTGTAAATGATATCCGATCTAGTCGCTTTGTCCCACCGACGATAATGACGTGAGACTTAAAAAAATAATAACTTAACCTCTGACAACTTTGGCGTTACGTCAGAATGAAAGAAAAAAATATATTGCTAGGCACAACATTTCGTTGTTTATCAGTTTTTGGATGCGTCTTGTAGTTTTTTGCAATTTGGTGTGATCCCTGGACTCTTGTGTTACTTGACCCTTTTTTGTTCACCCCGGACCCAAATTTTTTTTCGTAATTCGACATGCGTTACACAGGAAATGTTGTTGATTTTCATGGGCACAACCACCGCTCATAACTTTCCGGACTGTACAAAATAACGATGTTCGAAAAATATCGTAGATTTTTTTGGGTTCTTTCCATATAGTCACACGTCAAGTTTAATAAATACCTATCAGAAAGATCAAAAAGTGCCATCTGATCACGATTTCTTTAGTTGTTACCTACAACTAAGGAATTCGTGATCAGATGGCACTTTAACACACTAGAAAATACAGTTGGAAAGAAAAGTGTTTCTTGCTTTGGCATGATATCATTTTGGTCGAATAAATTCTAGATGAAAAAGTAAACGAGTTTTAAAAAAACCTTTATTTTTAAATCACTTTATTTAAATAAAACTTTCAAAAAATAAAAAATAATCAACAAATAATATCTTGCAAACCAACAAGCTTTTGTTTTGTTGAGGGATCGCGCAAAACGAGTAGAATCGCAATGTTTCGAGAATTACAAGAAAACGGTAGAGGAGTCTATATTAGTAAATCCTAAAGCCTTTTGGTCGTTTGTCAAAGATAGGAAATAGAGCAATGCCTACCCTAATATTATGACTTATAAAAACGAGTCCTCCTCCAGCGAAGGTATTTGTAAGGCTTTCTCCGACTATTTCGGTATTTATAGTTAACAGTAAAATTAAAAGAACATCATAAAGACACAAGACGAAAATTTAACTAAAAAACCATTTAAATTTATGTCAAAGATAAAAAAAAAAAATTCATTTATGCTGTAGTAAAGCTTTGTGCTTAGCCAATCCGACAACTTTGTTTTAAAGCTCTTAAATGGAAGTTCCTTAAATGTATCAGAGATATGGTTATACAGATTTATGCTCATATAATAAAGCCTCCTGTGATAAAATGCAGATAAGTGAGGTTTATTAAATATTAACTTCTGTCTACTCCTTAAATTACATTTAAATCCTACACCTGTTTCAATAAGATTGATAAGTTTCTTTACAATTAAGACAACTTCTTTTATATAAAGGCATGGAAGAGGAAGTATTCCGTATCTACGAAATAAAGGTTTACATGAACTCCTCTGAGACCAACCACAAAGCGCTTCTGCATTCTAAACGCATTAATGAAATCAACTGAGTTGCCCCAAAAAAATATCCCGTACCTCAATGAAGATTGCACATAACCAAAATACGCCATCAGCCCAGCTTTTTCTGTTGAGCAATTGACAATACGCCTCAAAGGATAAACAAATCTCGCTAATTTATTACACAAGAGTTCATTATGTGGCTTCCAGTTACATTTGCTATCTATGGTCAGTCCTAGGAATTCGTTTCGGTAACTTCTTCTATATTTTGCACGTCGTAAGAGATATCCATAGTTTAGGTATTCTAGCGAAGGAATGAAATTGCATGATGTTCGTTTTTGACAGATTAATGTGCAACCTTCTAATTTTCATCCACCCCATGATGTCCTGTAACGCGTTAGTAATATTTATTTTGTAAGAGTCTTTGTCTTCACACCTTATTACCATTGTACTGTCGTCGGAAAAAAGAACCATTTGATGTTTAGTACACTTTGGCATGTCATTAATATAGAACAGAAAGAGGAGAGACCCCAATATACTGCCCTGCAGGACTCCCCTATTGTTACTTCTAATAATCGATCTTATTCCTTCCATAGATTTTGTCGCCGAATTATAATAAGAGATTTCCGTGTATTGTCGCCGATTTTCTAAATAAGACCAAAACCAGTCTAGGGCTTTTCCTCGTATTCCATACCGCTCTAACTTATTAAGTAAAATTTTGTGGTCTACACAATGCTTTAGACATATCAGTGAAAATTGAGCATATGTCTACTCTTTTGTCAATGCATTCATGCACTTTTAACATAAGTTGGTAAATTGCTAAGTTAGTTGACCTTTCTTTTCGGAAACCATTTTATATTACCATTACCATTCATGCACTTTTACCATAAATTGGTAAATTGCTAAGTTAGTTGACCTTTCTTTTCGGAAACCATTTTATATTACCATCAACATTCATGCACTTTTACCATAGGTTGGTAAATTGCTAAGTTAGTTGACCTTTCTTTTCGGAAACCATTTTATATTACCATTACCATTCATGCACTTTTACAATAAGTTGGTAAATTGCTAAGTTAGTTGACCTTTATTTTCGGAAATCATTTTATATTACCATCAACATTCATGCACTTTTACCGTAAGTTGGTAAATTGCTAAGTTAGTTGACCTTTCTTTTCGGAAACCATTTTGCCCAGTTTCAAATTGTATTTATCTGATAAACCTAATAGCCGGGTAAACATAATTCTCTCAAATAATTTTGCCAACACTGGAATAATTGTAACAGGTCTATAGTTGCCAAGTAAATCTTTATCTCTTTTTTTAAACCAGGGCTTTACAATAGATAGCTTCAGATCAAGGGGAAGTCTGAAGACTCTAGAAGACTCTAGCGATAAGTTGTTTATGTGTGATAGGGGAAACGATATAAATGAAGCGGTACTTTTCAATATATGGGTAGAAATTTCATCATATCCAACAGCGGGAGTATTTTTAAGAGCTCTCAACTCATTGAAAACTTCTGTGGCTGTCACTGGTTGAATATAGATAGATTGGGGATTAAAACTTAAATTTGCTAACGCACTTTTATTTTGCATGGTTGAATTATCCGGTAGAGTTTAAAAAGAAATTGTTGAAGAGCTCAGACATAGCTCTAGCTTCAGTGACTACTTGATCAGTAACTATGATCCGCTCTATGTTCTGCGGAAATGCAATATTACCAGTACATTCGTTAATAAATTGCAAAGACGCTTTTCATTTGTTGCTGGCGCGCTGCATTATTTTATTATTCATAAGTTTTAAAGAAGTTCTTGTACATTTCTTCAAGATAGAGCTGTAACTTAGGTACTTCTTTTTAATACTTTTCTGACCTTTGTAATTATAGTCGATATATAATTGACGTTTAATTTTACTGGAAACTTTAATACCTTTTGTAATGAATTTGCTATTTTTTGTGGTATATTTTTTTAAAAAGAATAAGTCATAAAATAATTTATATATTTCTATAAAAGTTTTAAAGAGCAGGTGGAGGACTGTGGTCTCTGCCTACCCCAATGGGAAAGAGGCGTGATGTTATGTATGTATGTAAGTTTTTTATGCTAAATTGGTGTCGAACTGATTAAATACGTCCGAAAAAGATATTTTACTTATACAATCTACAAATTTGTCTACATTTTGTTTTAATAATCCCGTTTCTTAATAAGCCAAAATTTAGGAATAATTTGAATTATATCAATTAGGAACAGAACCTGTATGGTTGGTAGTCTTGTTTACATTTCGAGCATATTGCTTTTTTTACTGGGCCGGCCAGTATCATTTTTCATACAATATTTTAGTTCGACCCCTATGGTCGAGAATAACTGGATCTATATTCATGTTCGAATTCTAAATCGGATTTTTACCCGCTAGAAAGACTCTTGGAGAAAACAGCTCTTTTGTTCGCCTTTATTGACGAACCGATTAGGAATTTTCGAATGGATGGAAGCCGCCAAAGGCCTCTGATATGGCTTTATAACGACTACATATGTAGATAGTGGTCGTGACCAACGGCTTAACGTACTTTCCGAAACACGGAATCATCAAACTTTTCGGACAATCAGGCGATTCATCCTGCAATGTCCTAACCAAACTGGGGAGGTCGCACAAAGGGACTTTTGTTTGAAAGTGTCCCCACCGGGAATCGAACCCAGAACCTCTGGATCGAAAGCCGAGCGCTCTAACCACTAGACCACGGAGGATGTTATGGAAGTAAAACGCTTTAAGCCCTGGAAATATATTTATGTTCTTAATTCAAATCTCGTTTTCAGACGCTAAGAAAGTCTCGCCTTTTTTCGAATCAATAGGTGAATACGAGTTTGAACCTCTCAGCCGATATGACATGATACTCACGCAGGTAGCGGCGTATCTCCCCCGTCCAGCCGGAAGGGCGTGCCCTCGATCTCTCCCCAGGTCATGAGCGGCGAGGCGTCGGGCCCGGCCCCCGGGCAAGGCGACTCGGGAGCCACCAGTCCGTACTCTGCAGTACTCTCAGCCGATATGACATGATAATGATACTCACGCAGGTAGCGGCGTATCTCCCCCGTCCAGCCGGAAGGGCGTGCCCTCGATCTCTCCCCAGGTCATGAGCGGCGAGGCGTCGGGCCCGGCCCCCGGGCAAGGCGACTCGGGAGCCACCAGTCCGTACTCTGCAGTACTCTCAGCCGATATGACATGATAATGATACTCACGCAGGTAGCGGCGTATCTCCCCCGTCCAGCCGGAAGGGCGTGCCCTCGATCTCTCCCCAGGTCATGAGCGGCGAGGCGTCGGGCCCGGCCCCCGGGCAAGGCGACTCGGGAGCCACCAGTCCGTACTCTGCAGTACTCTCAGCCGATATGACATGATAATGATACTCACGCAGGTAGCGGCGTATCTCCCCCGTCCAGCCGGAAGGGCGTGCCCTCGATCTCTCCCCAGGTCATGAGCGGCGAGGTGTCGGGCCCGGCCCCCGGGCAAGGCGACTCGGGAGCCACCAGTCCGTACTCTGTAGTGCTCTTCTCGGCCGATATGCTCATGCCGTCGACGCCGATCTTGCCAGACACGGTCGCGTCCTGAAATATATTTCAATCGTCAACGTATTTAAAAAGGCGCTGATGGTAGTGTAAGAACGATAGGGGTGGTGGCATGATCACTGCGTGACAAAACCCTTTTACAATAAACGTTTAAAAATTATATAGGGACTTCAAATTTAGTTTTTAATTTCTAGAAGAGACCACACGTCCGAGTATGATTCCAACCTGAACTATTTGATATCAGGGAACGGACAGTTAGGCTTAACACAACCCTTTGTTTATAACGTATTTAAAATCCGAGTAACAGTTATTTCGGTCAATAGAACCCTAAATAAATAAATTAATGGTACAGCAGCACTGCACATACTTTTGAACTTAATGCAAAACAAATTAATCGTAAACTATTCCGAGTAAATTATATGATTAAATTTTGGTAGTACTGGAACACCGCAAGATACTTGCATGGAGATTTTTCTTTATTTCCCAACATATTTCTTGGGGAAAATTGTTCAGTTTAGTCTACTGAGCAAGCTCTTTCAGTGTTTGGTACACTCTGTATACTAGATTTTTGCAAAAAAAAAATGAATATCCATCCAGTCAGCTCGACAACTAATCCAGAAATAAAATTATAGATCATTAAAATAAACTCAATGCAACACATTTTTACGTTTTGGTAGTAGGTACTAGAATACCCCTTATATGTATGAAATTACACATAATGGTGTGGAGATGCTCGCTCGGTCATGCAAAGTTTAATAAACATCGTTTCAGCCGTTTTTTATAAAAAAAAAATCAATTCTTCATTTTTGTTGAATATGAAAGCCAAATAACAATGAAAGCAAGCAAGAAACCACTAACCTCTTTCGATAAATTTACATAGAAATCTTAAATTCAAAATATGGTGTCAAACGGACTACACGTTTAGCGCACAGTTTAGCCTCTAGGCCAAAGCGTGACGGACAGACCGACCGACAGACATTTTTAGGAGACTTGTTTTTAGGGTTCCGATACCAAAATGGTAAAAAAAAGGAACCCTTATCGTGCGACTTTGTCGGTCTGTCTGTCACACCTCTATATCTCAGCAACCACTCATGCTATCGATTTGAAATTTTGAATAGTTTTAGAATATAGTTGCCTAACTTAATTGCACATGAAAGGATTTTGAAAAAATTATGATTATTAATGTAAAGGGGCCAAAATAGGGGGGGCCAATTTCAAATTGTCGCTACTAGATTGAGTGGGGTATCTGAAATATGGAGGGATATGAAATGGCTTTACTTGTAAATTCTAAAATATATTTTTTTATATTTTTACGTCTCTTAGTTTTCAAGTTATGAGGAAAAATGTCAAAAAAATACCATTCCCCCCCCTTATCTCCGAACCTTGTGAAAGGAACAATCTGAATTAATTACACTTGACATAAGTTTATGTAAACATTACAGCAAATATAAAACGATCTTTCTAAGTTGCACAGTTTTTTAGAAATCTGCAAATAACCTTTACAAACAAATTTAGTTTTGCGGTCCTAAAAATGGATTGTATTGCTTCCAAAAATACAAAAACTATATATCGGAACCCTCGGCGCGCGAGTCCGACTCGCACTTGACCGGTTTTTTTATAAGTGATAAGGAAAACATTTTTGAGAAAATTTTAAATATTTTTTTCAGGAATACAGTACCTTTCTCGCTCCGCTCGAAAGTAAATGAGATTTTTGTGCGGTTTCTTTAATGATTTTATTTTTTATTGTTTTAATAGTTTACCGAAAAGATAAACCGCCACAGCTCACGCTATTCCACACAGGTTTAATGAAATATTTTAATATTTTATTTTATTATTTTTTCTATTAAGTTATTTTCTGATTACAGACATCATTAAAGTGAACAGTTTAAAATGGCAATTGGAAGTGATGCCTCTATAGTTTCACTGAGTCTCTCTCGTTCTAACACTTAGATGTCGATTTTATTCTAATACGTAAAGGTCAATATCGCCCCGTCCTTATCTCACCTGTGACTTGGTGATATCGCTGATAGTCTGCTTGCTTCTCTCCAAATCGAAGGACTTCGCACTAAGCATAGTTTTGTCACGTATTTATTATCTCTCTCGCTCGAACACGTAAAGGTCAATATCACCCCGTCCCATTCTCACCAGTGACTTGGCGATCTCGCTGATAGCCTGCTTGTTTCTCTTCAAATCGAAGGAGTTCACACTAAGCATAATATTGTTAAGTATTATCTATCTCTCTCGCTCTAACACGTAAATGTCAATATTGCCTCGTCCTCATCTCACCTGTGCCTTGGCGATCTCGCTGATAGCTGCTTGCTTCTCTCCAAATCGATGGGGTTCGCACTAAGCATAGTTTTGTTAAGTATTATCTATCTCGCTCGCTCGAACACGTAAAGGTCAATATCGCCCCGTCCTTATCTCACCTGTGACTTGGCGATCTCGCTGATAGCTTGCTTGCTTCTCTCCAAGTCGAAGGGGTTCGCTTTAAGCCTGGTGTTGGCATGCACTAATTCTGCCCGGGGTGTAATATCTTGCTTTGCGCCGTCAGGTACATACATTATGTAGTTCTTGGCTTTGTAGTTCCATGTGTCCACCTGGTATAATAAAAAACTATTAAAAAGACAGATCAAAGAGGTCTATCTACAATTCTACATTGTGCAAGCAAGAAGGGTTTATCTGTCCAATCTTAGTGCTTTGGTAACCACTAATTATAGTATGCCTTAATATATCGTGTCTTAACAACCTTAAGTGTCCCACTGCTGGGCACTTGCATTGTAGATGCCATGGGATTCTGACACAGAGAGATTTTTTCCTGAATAAAAACTAGTAGATACCCAAGGAGTTCCGTAAATGCCCGCTTTCTGGTTTCGGATTCAAGAGGTAGAGACCCATTTAGACTGCAATTTTTCACGAAATGTCAAGGACGTTTTTGCCATTCGCGTGTACTCTCTTTTTTTGGGAGCGACAGAGACACGTATCGCTTTGTCCTACTCTCACGCGCAGCCCAGTCCTTCTGTCATTCTGATCAAGTACTTACCTCTTCTGGCCTCTTGGTCTGATCGGCCTGCTCCTCAATCGAAGGCAGGACCAGAGTAGCCTCCGTTAGAGCTAGCGAGTTCTTTTCAGCTTCAAACTGTGACGATAGTTTAGTCGCACGCTTCTTGTCTTCTAAAGCTATGATGCGATCGTAGCTCGCATTGTCTTCGCTTGTGTGCGAGGCTAGGTAGGAATCTGCAAGGGATTTTTTCTGTAGAAGGAAAATGAGCTAATTTCTACTCGTCACTGCAATTAAACAATTTGAACTACAAAGTTTACGTTACGATGTGTGCAAGGAAATTGTACTACGATTTTACAATGCTTAAAAAATTGACAAAATGGGTAGGTATGTAAAATTAACTGGATTAAATTAATAGTAAAAGATTTCAAATTTGATTCTTTCTCAACATGATTTTGCATGGGAACAATAGAAGCATATCCACATCTTTCACCTCACAAGTGGCAAACATCATTCTGTTGCCCTTATCCCAATTTATTTGAGGTCAGCTTCAGAGGGTTGGCGCAACACATAGATCGCTTCCAATTCTCTGTATCGGCCATCATTTCAAAATTTACTTCTTTCTTTCTCATATTACATTTTCACAACCTGACAACCATAGCACAGAAATAAGTTATAGCAACCACAACCTAACCTAACCATAGTTAGAAATGCTCAGCCTGAGATGATGTCAAACCATCTGACAATGCATGCTTTACAGCTGATGACATAGCTGAAACGATTCGTCTCATGAAGCGGGGTAAGTCAGCGGGATGGGACCCATACAATTTATGTATAAGTTTTATTTATCTGCCACATGACACCGTGGTGGCTCCAGTACCCAAGTTAAGACAGGTAATCTTACCAGTACCAGCAACTATAGGAATTTCTCACTTGGTGCTATTATTGGCAAAATTATGGATAACTTACTACATCCTGAGGTGAAGCGTAATATTAGCGTTTTGACGACGCGCAGTTTTGTTTTCGACCCGGATTTCAACAGAATCTTTAGTCTAAAGTCTACAATCTAAATATACAACGTGTTAACAGAATAAGCGAAACTGAGAAAATAGTTTGTTCAGAATCGAGAGTAGAATCAATTTCACGGGTTTTTGATAGGGGTATTTTATTTTTATTATTTACATTTTTGCCGCTTCTATTCTATACATTTCTATGGATACGCGCGCTGGCGGCGGCGGCGCGCGGCGCGGGCCATGAGCGGTGAGGAGGAGAGGAAAGTGGACGTTGCGTGCGCGGAGTGAGCGGACTAGAACAACGATGAAACTAGAACGATAATGAAACTTTAAAATAACAATATCTAGAAAAAAAAATTTAAAGATTTTTTTTACGGGAATGGATTTATTTTAATAAAAATCAGTTGGGGTGTATGAGGGTTTCGCTTATTCCATTAGCACGTTGTATAAAGGAGCTTGTCCTGACTGACTGATTCATCAACGCCGAGCTGTAACCGCTATAGATACATCTGAAATTTTGTACACAGGTTCTATGCACGTCAAAACTACCCACAAAGAAAGGATTTTGGTAAATTCATCTCCCAAGGGGGTGAAATAAGGGATGAAAGTTTGTATGAAAGTTCTTTGTTTCTTGAGCTAGATTTACAAAAATTTGAATTTAAGTTTCTGGTAAAAAATAAAGAAACACGTGTTTGAGCATTTCTTAAAAATCACCCTTTAAGGGGGTGAACAAGGGAAGTCTTAAGTCTTCCGTTTTTGAAGGTAGAATCATAGAAATTTGGTTCTGAGCTCTTGGTAAAAAATTAAAAAAGTACGTTTTAGAATTTTTCAAAATTCATCCCCTAAGGGGGTGAAATAAGGGATGAAAGTCCTTTGTTTCTTGAAATAGATTCACACAAATTTGACTTTAAGGCCTTAATAGCGCTCAGCATTACTTGATCAAATTAAAAATACACTCTAATCGTATGTGCACGCTAAGATGTCACGCGCTTACAGTTTTTTGTCGGGTTCGCGGCCGCATGCGCTCCCAAACTCGGTTTATTGCACTTTTTAGGAAGCGTGAACATTAAGAAATTTAAATTTAGAATTCGAACGCGCTAGGTCATTTGGCATTTGTTCTGAAGCATACTTAGTGAATGTTGTCATCGAATTTTTCGATAATGGATAAAATTGGTGTTCGTTACGTAATTCAATACTTTTATTTGAAAGGTCTCAGCCCAACTAATATCAAAGTGGAGCTTGATTCTACTTTGGGGGAGTCTGCTCCTTCATTTACAACAATAAAATATTGGGTGGCAGAGTTCAAGCGCGGCCGCTCGAGCTGCCAAGATGAACATCGCAGTGGACGACCAAATGAGGTGACTAATCCAGAAATAGTAAAAAAAATCCACAAAATTGTACTGGATGACCGTCGACTGAAAGTACGCGAGCTAGCAGATATGGTAGGCATTTCAAAAAGTGCAGTCCATCGTATTTTAACAGAAAACTTGGACATGAGAAAGCTATGCGCAAGATGGGTGCCGCGATTACTCACAGTAGAACAAAAACAGCGCCGTGAGGATGTGTCAGTCGAATGTTTAGCAAAATTTCGCAGCAACAAAGCCGAGTTTTTGCGTCGATTTATCACCATGGATGAAACATGGGTTCATCACTTTACACCTGAGACTAAGGAACAGTCAAAACAATGGACTGAAAGAGGAGAATCAGCTCCAAAGAAGGCAAAAACAGTTCCATCGGCAGGAAAAGTCATGGCTTCAGTTTTCTGGGACGCGCGTGGCATAATTTTTATAGATTATCTTCCAAAAGGAAAAACCATTAATGGCGAGTATTATGCCAACTTATTGCAGCGTTTGAGTGAAGAAATAAAGAAAAAACGGCCTCACTTGTCAAAGAAAAAAGTTTTGTTTCATCAAGACAACGCTCCAGTCCACACATCTGGCATTGCAATGGCTAAAATCGAAGAATTAAAATTTGAATTGCTTCCCCATGCACCTTATTCACCAGATTTGGCCCCGTCAGATTATTTTCTGTTCCCAAACCTAAAAAAATGGCTCGGCGGGAAAAGATTTTCGAGCAACATAGAGGTTGAGTCGTTGGTTAATGGCTATTTTGAAGAGTTTGACAATTCCTACTATAGACGTGGCATTGAAGCTATAGAGCACCGCTAGGAAAAGTGTATCGAGCTACAAGGAAGCTATGTAGAGAAATAAATATAGTTTGTCCCATTTATTTTGATTATTCTTGGTGAGGTCGGCTACTTCTGGGACCACCCTCGTATGTACAATCAAAAGATGGCTGATGAAAGGCACCAAAAACCCAAAAAAAAAACTACCAATTCCAGTCCCCACACAAGGTTCAGCCAGAAAGGACAAACCTATAGGGCATAGCCCACCATGACCGCCGGGCCTGATGCCCGGTGAGATTCGGCTCGGGTCACGAGGGTTACCTCAAACCCGCACCTGCGGCCGCCTAATGAGGCTGCAGACGTCCCGATGATGATGATGATGCGTTGCTATTCCTCTCTCACTCTTTCTCTATCTATTACTCTCTCACTCCGTCCCCACTCTGGTTTCTGATAATAAGATGATAAGTAAAAAAAAATCCTCAAGAATTTTAATTATTTATCATTATTTCTAGTAAATACAAGTATTTAGTAAGTAGAATTTAGTAAGTAAAAAACATACACTTTTTTATTTCCTGACATTTTCAATTAATTAAAATCGATTATTTAAAAAAATTAAATAAAAAAAAAATTGTCAGATTAGCCGAATCCCTCCAGATAATCGTCAGATTATGAGAAAGCACGTCTAGGGCATAAAGATGAACATAAAGATATAAAACGTGTTAACGGAATAAGCGAAACTGAAAAAGTAGTTTGTTCAGAATCGAGAGTAGAATCAATTTCACGGGTTTTTGATAGGGGTATTTTTATTTCTTTTTATTATTTAAATTTTTGCCGCGTGGCGTCACTGCCAGCGCGCGTATCCACAGAAATATTTAGAATAATCCAAATATTTCGACGCCACGCGGTTCATGAGCGGTGAGGAGGGGAGGGAAGTGGGCATGGAGTGCGCGGACTAGAACAACGAAGAAACTAGAACAATGATGAAACTTTAAAATAATATCTATATAAAAAACACTTTTTTAAAGATTTTTTTAAGGGAATGGATTTATTTTAATAAAAATCAGGTTATTCCATTAACACGTTGTATACCTTAATTTGACGCGCTTGAGTATTTCGAAATGGCGATTTTTTTTGCGCATTCTAATAATGACCGCGAGTTTGCCTCACATCCAAATCGTCAGATTATTATATAAGAGTTGTTTTTAGGTTCACTTAACAGCCCCTTCGAAAGTCTGCCAGCTCGATAATTTTTATTTTTCATTTTCTACCCTTTCCAACGAACAACAAAAATGGAAACAATTAGATTAACATACGTTTATTTTTAAAAATACGTAGGATTTGGATGATATCAATATCTGACGCGCTCGAGTGTCCAAGCAACAGTTTTTTTTACATTTTTGAAAATCTATAGCCGCTCCCACCACCGATGAAAAGGTATATATTATATGACATTTTTTTTTATTATCTAAGCTTCGCAACCCAATAGCTCTCTATGCCGCTTGAGTAAATCCCGATTTAGCATCGTGGGCTCCTCTACTACTATAGAAATTTGGTTCTGAACTCTTGGTAAAAAATAAAAAAGTATGTACGTGTTTTACAATTTTTCAAAATTTATCCCTATTTTTTTTTTTTAAGGGGAGTGAAATAAGGGATGAAAGTTTGTATGAAAGTCCTTTGTTTCTTGAGTTAGGTTTACACAAATTTGACTTTAAGCTTTTGGTAAAAAAAAAGGAACACGTGTTTAGGCATTTCTTAAAAAATAAATGGTACAGCAGCACTGCACTTACTTTCTCGCAATACTCAAGGAAAAACTATCAACCGCAAACTTAAATTTGTAATTCCATACACATAATATGGAAATACAAACGTTTACGTTTTTCCAAAAAAATGTTCGAATGAAATATACAGATCAATTCAGAATTCAAATTGTCAAACATTAAAACAAACAAACATCAAACGATTTCGAGTAAATCACATGTTTAACTTTTGGTAGTACTGGAACACCCTTTATATGAATTTTCACAGATCAATGGATACTACCGTAGGATACTTGCATGGAGATTTTTTAAACCCAACACATGTTCCTTATGGATAATTGTTCAGTTTAGTCTACTGAGCAGCGTTGGCTATTATCAAGATAATTATTTTCTCTGATAATTATCTGATAATTATCCGAAAATTATCTGATAATTATCCAACTATCAAATCAAATGACGTATATATTTTCATTTATCGCAAGATTCCCTGCATTTCTTTTTTACATTTCTTGCATCTAGCCCATAAACCACTATTTTTAGTTTTAATGCAGTCAAACTTTGACCATATTGGATTAAGTTTTCTAGGCATAATGTTTTTCTTTATTTAAATTCGCAGCGCACAAACTACAGTTCACGAAAACAAATAACAGTGAGGGGAATTCCCCTGTAGATGAATGACATTTGGCGTTCGTTTGGATACACCCTTGATATTGTGACGAAAAAACATGCGTTTGGATACACATATATTTTATTTCGTTTTGTTTTTGTACAATAACAGTTACTCGTATTATCAACGATAATTATCAACGATAATTATCAAGATAATTATCACGATAACTATTTTTTTTTTCTTTGGGATGCTTACAGCTATATTTACAATTTGTGTGCTATAAATTAATTGCTATAAGCCAATGACAAGCTTCCACATGTGTATGTAAAAAATAACTTAAGTAACAATTCTATGTTTTTATGAAGTACCTATGTGAAGCATAAAATTACTTAAGGCGGTTGCTGGGTGGCAGCACCTTACTTTTAGAAATAAATTTATTGCGTCGCAAATACAAAACTTTTCAGTAGTATTGTTCGTTTGGCGGCAATAAAGGGTAGTTATATATGCTATAATTATAACCCATGACATCATAGCTTATCATTTATAGCTTTGTATTGGGAAAGTGCTAAAAGTGGCCGTTTTTGGCAGTTTTACAATACAAAGCTATTCACGATAAGCTAAGATGTGATGTGATGGATAATAAAATATAGAACTACCCCAAATTGCCGCCAATCAAACAATCCTTATTAAATGTCTTGTATTTATGACGCAATAAATTTATTTCTCAAAGTGGCAGCACTTCTGCTCAGCAACCACCTTAATATTAATAAAAAAAAATTAATTAATCCAAACTCAGTACATAGTCTCTAATGAGTGCATTTTTAGCGCTATGAACATTATTACAAAAGATATCAAATCGACTATCATGATTAGAGTTTATTGAATTGCCTCATGCTACGCAAAAGAAAACTATTCCTTCTATATTGAGTACGGTTAGATGGGATAAAAAATAAGGGTGATTTTCTTAGTTTACGGTTGGGAATATTTAACTTAATTTTGCCGAGCAGCTCCGGACCATCTACGAAGCCTTTAACCATCTTAGTAAGGAGGCTTATATCAGCAATTTCTCTTCGCAAGTGCAAAGGCAGTAGATGAAGTGTTGCACACCGCTTGTTATAATCCAGCTTGGGTAAATGAAACTTGTAAGAAAGATAGTGTGTAAATTTCTTTTGAATTTTTTCAATACTATCAGAATAGACGTTATAGCAAGGGTTCCATATTTGACACGCATATTCGAGATTGCTTCTTACGTACCCGCAATACAGAACTTTGATAGTCTTCATACTCTTGAAACTCCTTGAACTGCGAATAACGAAGCCAAGTGCCCTGTAAGCTTTTTCAAAAATACTGTCGATATGTTTATCAAAGAGTAGTTTACTGTCATGAATGACACCGAGATCACTGCAAGAATCAACACCTGATCTTTGATTTGATAATCGTATTTCAAGATAGCCTCTTACGTGAAAAAGTCATACAAAAACATTTGGAAACATTTAGATCCAGTTTATTTATTCTACAATAATAATCTATAATAATTATCTGTAAGAGCAATGCGTTAGAGATGCTATTAAATGTTTTAAAAATTTTCATGTCGTCCGCAAATAAAATAAATTGTGAATTTATAAAGCAAAATTGTATGTCATTAATAAAAATAACAAACAAAAGAGGTCCTAATAAAGAGCCAACCCTGCTACTGAGCAAGCCCTTTCAGTTTTTGGAACACCCTGTGTACTAAATTTTATTCAAAAAAATCATAATGGATATCCAGTCAGGTAGACAACCAATCCAGGATTAATATTATAGAAAATTTTAATAAACTCAATGGAACCAATTTTGGGTAAATTACATAATCACGATTTGGTGGTACAGGAACACCCCTTATATGAAATTACACAGATCAATTGATACTGGCGCAAGATATCTTACATGGAGATGCTTGGTCATGCAAAGTTTCATCAAGATTCTATGAGCTGTTTTTGAGAAAATTTCGATTTTTCATTTTCGTTGTATGACAGCTACCCTCAAAATGAGAGCCAGCAAGAAACCACTTAGAAACCTTCAATGGATTTGCATAAAACTCCTACATTCAAAATATAGTGTTTATCAGACCATTCGTTTAGCCGCTAGGCCAAAGCGTGACGGACAGACCGCCTGACGGACCGACCGACCGACGGACGGACATTTTTGGGAGACTTGTTTTTAGGGTTCCGTACCTCAAAAGAAAAAAACGGAACCCTTATAGGATCACTTTGTTGTCAGTCTGTCTGTCTGTCTGTCAATACCCTTTATCTCATGAACGGGTAAAGGTATCAGGTTGAAATTAATACCATATATCCATGAACCACACAAGATCTGAAAATTTAAATTTTTTACAATGACCCAATCAAAAGATATGGCATTTTATGTCCTCATCTCCATACATTTATTCAAAAATGCAAAACCTACAGGGTACTTCCCGTTGACCTAAAATTATGAAATTTGGCAAGAAGTTAGGTCTCACAGTACAAATAATGGGATAAGTCTGAAATCATTAAATATTACAACTTTTCTCACAACTAATGGTAACCAATTGTGGTGAGCTCCCGTTTCAAGAACATTCATATAAGAGAGGGGTCAAGTTGGATGGTCGCTGAGGCGATTTTTGTTTTAGTTCTATTTTAAAAACGGGAACATTTACAAACTTGAAAATTGGTATGTTCATAGTGCATAAGCTATAAAATAACAACAAATAATAAAATTTGGTCAAGCACGTGTCGGACTCAAAAAATCTAGCACATTAACTTACTGAAATTCCAACTAATACAATTATGATTATGTGGTGGTACGGAACCCTCGGTGCGCGAGTCCGACTCGCACTTGGCCAGTTTTTTTATGATGTATAAGTGATATAGAACACATTTTTGAGAAAATTAGAAAAAAAAAATTCACGAATACAATACCTTTCTCGCTCCGTTCGAAAGTAAAAACCACCTTCAAGGGGTTGAAAAAGGGGATGATTTTATTTCCGAATGTTGGTCTGTAAGTCTTTCATTTTTAAAGGTAGCGTTATAGAAATTTGGTTCTGAGCTCTTGGTAAAAAAAATAAAAAGTACGCGTTTTACAATTTTTCAAAATTCTTCCTCTAAGGGGGTGAAATAAAGGATGGAAGTTTGTATGAAACTCCTACAGTTTTGACATGCGGTACTTGAAAATTTGGATTTTATTTATTAATAAGAAACATAGAAACATGTGTTTTAGCAATTTTGAGATATCATCACCTAAGGGGGTGAAATAAGGGATGAAAGTTCGTATGAAAATCCTACAGTTCTGACATGAGGTGTTTGAAACTTGGATTTTAGGTAATAATAAGAAGTAAATTAACACGTCTTTCAGCAATTTTGAGATTCATCCCCCAAAGGGGTGAAATAAGGGATGAAAGTTTGTATGAAAATCCTACAGTTTCGACGTGAGGTACTTGAAATTGGGATTTTAGCTAATAATAAGAAGTAAAGAAACACGTGTTTCAGCAATTTTGAGATATCATCCTCCAAGGGGGTGAAATAAGGGATGAAAGTACATATGAAAATTCTATTGAAAATTTGGATTTAGGCTAATAAAAAGGAAGAAATAAACATGTGTTTAAGCGTGTTTGAAAAATCATCCCCGAAGAGAGGGAGATCCCTCCCGAGGGAGAGGGAGAGGGGCAGGGGAAGGGGGAGGGTAGGGGGAGAGGGAGTGGGAGCGGGAGGAGGAGGGGGAGGAGGAGGGGGAGGAGGAGGGGGAGGAGGAGGGGGAGGAAGGGGGGAAGGGGAGGGGGAGATGGAGGGGGAGCGGGAGAGGGAGAGACTGCACATTGTCTGAATTCCACGCGGGCGAAGCCGCGGGCACAGCTAGTATACAATAAAAGGGAAGACATACGTATACGCGCGGGGTATGCCAGGGGGGTCATTTTTAATGTAAAAGATCTGATCGTGGAGTTGAGAAGCACTAAGGTGGGTAGCCATATCTGTACTACCTGTATAAACAATTTTAGCTATGCCGATGATATGGTGCTTTTCAGCCCCTCGATAAATGGTTTTTAAATTTTGTTGAAGAACTGTGAGAAATATGCACATAACCACACCTTAAAATATAATGGTTTCCAAGGGAGGGATCCGGAGAGCGTACCGCCTGTATTTCTGAACGGAGTTACAGTCAAAAGGGAGGGACAGTTCAGATACTTGGGGCACATTCTGACTGGTTACCTGAGTGACGACACCGACGTTGAAAGGGAAAGGGACGGGCATAGATCGTGCAGTGTAACCTGCTTGTGCGCCGATTTGCCGGGGGCAGCGATGCCGTTAGCTGACACTGTTTAAAGCGTTTTGTCAAAACTTCTTATAAGTGTCAGCTCTGGCTAAACTACACCAGGCGGGCGTGGGGCACCATTAGTGTGCAATATAATGACGCATATCGCAGTCTAATGAGATTGCCCAGATATTGTAGGGCGCATTTCCACATTCCCGGTTTGCGCCGTGCAGGCGCGGCGGCGCTGCCGCTGGCAGCCGGCTGCGGTGCGGGCTCATTGTGTTGTTTTGTCCACACTCATTATGCTCAGTTTTTAAAAGATTAAAAATATCGTCACTTGGTAGGTATTTGTATAGAAAAATTAAACTAAAAGATAAAGTCGTACACAATCGTAATTGGATTCAACCAATTTTAGAAGAAAGTCAAGAGTTCTTTGTGTTTCAAGTTTTGGTTAAGAGAACATTAACGCAAAGAAAAATATTTTCTTATTTAAAAAAGCATAATTGTAATATGAAAATGAAGATACCTATATGCTTGACAGTATATCTCCAGCTGAAAGCTTAGCGGTAACTTTAGGTCTTTCTTCAACTGCCGTAATCAATATTTCTGCATCTACTTCCATTGTAGGTAGGCGTAGGTCCGGTTAAATGAATACTAAACTGTGCACCGGACACGTGGACACACCTCCTAGAGCTTCAAATCTTCATACATTACTGATCGCGCGGGCGCCAGACCGCCACACACTAGACTTTTTTGCATTGTAAGAGCTCTTGTGGCTTGTTTTTTGGAAGCGCCTCAGGTCACTAGCAAACTACATTTTTATGATGCTGTGCGAGAATCTGGACTGTCCTATATTTAAAAATTGGTTGACGAAACACCGCGAGGGTAACCGTAAATAATATGTAGTTAAAGTTTATTTTAAGTATTAGTATTTTATTCTATCTTTTACTGTTATTGTAATTTCTATTAGTGTATGCCTGAAATAAAGACCTATTAGGTCTTTACCTATGAAATTGCCGTTTTGTATGGCGAATTTTAGGTAAACTCAATTTTCAGTACTAACATTTTTGCATTTTTCTTAGGAATTATAAATCCAATCTTTTTTATTTTTTTAAGCATTATTGGGAAGACATTAAGCTAACAGAAGCTTAAATTTGATTTTCGAAAAATATTATATGTAAAAACATATAACAAATCTAATGATGAAATCGGACAACAATTAAGACGAACAATTTTCGAACCTTAAATTTTATATATCAAACTAAAAATAAAAACTTTATTTTATGCGTAAATTAATAACCTTGAAGTCAACTTTCAAATATAAGACAAATGAAAAAAATTGCATTAGTAATACAGGAATTATGATCTCATTAATCTGTAAGAAAATTTCGGCAATTTATTATTATTTATTTTGATTTAATGAGTGAATGGACACTCCCCCACCCAAGCTCGCCCCCTGAGTATGCCTAGAACACGGCATTTTAGCCTTAATTACACAAACAAACAGTATTTATTTATTTACTTTTTGTAGTGTAAGTAGTGGAAACAGTCTTCTAGGGAGTTTCGTTAGTGTGCCAACTGTGTCAGTCAGTCAGTCGCATGTTGATTGGTAGTGATTTAGCGCTCGCTTCAAGGAGTGTCTCAGGTTTTATCACAGCTTACCTAAAGTATGTTTATCAGTAAAATCCTTAGGTTTATCACAGACAATTTCAGGAATGGACTCGGGCTGGTGTCCCCTCACTGTAGGGGCCGATGGAGAGAATGGTCGTCCAGGTTCTGGGGTGTCAAATGTCGCTGGAGTGTTGTCTGAAAAAAAATTTAGCTTTTTGAAACTCAGTTCAATTAATAAATTATTAGCAGGCGGATTAAATTCGAACTAACACTGCTGCTCTGGGAATTTGGAACTTTGTGAACAAAATGTATGACAGCAGCGACCTCCCATCACCATCATACAACTGCCAATAGATCTTTCTCGCTCTGTAACAAGCAATAGCCGAGACATTCTGTTTTATTGTTTTAGAAAGTGAAAGCAATAAGTTAGCGCTGTTACAGACCACCGACAAGGTGCCACCGCTCACTGTCGTCGACGGAAGTTGGATCGCGCGCGGCTGTCGTCGTTTGTCGCGCTCGGCGCTCGTGGCAGTCGCGTGACTGTCACTTTTTATGAACACGAAAAGACATACATAATAGGTTTAGTCTATGAAGACTCGGTAACTAGCGGTGCGCGTGCTCGACCTACAAGACGCATAAGTGCAGGTTGGAAAAGCACTGAAATAGTATGAGAATATCACAGGCTAGAGCCTAATTGTGATGAGTTTTTCTTTCTCTTTTCTTTTGTATTTTCTGGTGATCTCCTAAAGTCTGGAAAAGTTTTAAGAGCCAAGATCTTGTTTGGAGAGTAGCTTTTAACTAGACCTTCTATTTGCCAGATGCTTTACTTCCTGAAATGACACAACTTTAACCAGATTGATTTCTTCTTTGCCTATTTAAATATTCACACAGACACCTATAAATTTGATGGCTTAAAGACTGAAATTAAAATAAACTAACATGGTTCAGTAGGTGGTCTATTTCCACTGTATTTTCTGGTGATCTCTTGAATTCTGGCATAGTCCTTGTTTTCTTTAGCCTCTAAGTATTCATTCTGAGCCTTCAACTTCTCTAGGTCAGGAAAGAAATCTCTTTGAATTATTTTAGCTATTCCCTGAAAGAAAGTGTTTTTTGTTAATAAAATAATTTTGGAATACAATCACTGCCACTGAGCCACCAAAAGCCTCTGAAATTTCTCATTTAACCACTTATTTTGTAGATAACTGCCAACAGCTTAAACCTAACCTTTCAAACTACAGTACCATTTACCTATTCTGAGACTTAGAAATAATGATGATCAGAAATGTTTCAACTTAACTGGGGACTGTCTCTCAAAGAGATAGTAAAACTGTACAATGCGGATGGTCAAATAGAAAGCTGAAAGTTGGGAAATTTCAAGTTTTTAAATTTTTTATTAAAACGTAAATGTTTTCTTACTATAAAACCCACAAATTACTACTTAGTTTCCATAACGACGCTTTATTTGTTACAGGCACTTGCCAGCCAAGATCGGGATTGGTAAGGTTGAGTTTGCCTTGGCTAACAAACCTATAAGCCATCAGGGGTGATCTAAACCCATTTACAACCCGCCCACAGCGTCTTAATTTTACTCAGCCAATATAACCTCACAATTAGTGTACTCGGTGGTATGAAACTTGTTTTTTAATATTATTTTTCTATTCCGCAGCTTGAAACTTTGCATGTAGGCTAGGTATGGGATGACCTTTCCTAAAAAAAAACTAGCTCATAATTTGACGGTCCATATAGTACAGTTTACCCACTAGACCACAGAGGCTGGTAAATTTAATTTTAGAAATAAGGGCGGTACAATCTGTCAAGCATAACGCGCGCTTGACTGTACATGACCTTCTCTAAAGTTTCATTATTTGATGACAAATAGCAAAATACAATATAAATAAGAGAATCAACTTACCTCAGTATAAACTTCTTCGTCTAAAACTTGCGATCTGTTTGCGTTATTAGCGTTTTTCTTTTTGGGTACCTTAGGAACTTTGAACACACTACTCTCACTTTTTAACAGTTTCATGTTTTCAAGGGCTGCTTCCCCCGGTCGAGGGGGCTTATTTTCTTCAGACATTATTTAGTTGGCAGAAAGTAAAACGTATACAAAAATGTGAAATATGTAAGGAAATATGTACGTACACAATATTTTGATATTTTTTCTTGACTTTGATTGACGCGTAAGGCATGACGTAAGCAAGAAATGTTGCCAGATTCATAGTTAGTAAACAACGTGCGCAGAATAAGTTTGGCTTTGACGGTTATTTTCTGCGCATGGGTGACAGGCGAAGAACACTTGCGAAGAACCAACTCCCCCCACCTACTACTGCGCTCACCCCGTGATTAATTTGAGTTTAGGGGGCCTACCATGAGCAATGATACTCGTATTACAATTATATAAAACATCTTTGACCATGAGCTTGTGAACGACTATTGCATCGTTTGTTTACGAGGTGAACGGTTATGCTTGTCTCTGGCCTGCTAAACATCAGTGTGTAAGAGTGAGACGGAGCTATACAAGCAATTCAATTCAATTCTTTATTTCTTAAAACAATTTTTACATTGTATTAGAAAAAGCTTACAACTAATTTAACGCAAGTACAATTACATTTTTAAACTAATATTTACAGTTGAGAATGTCAAGTAGGTAAAATTAAAATTTTAAATTATTAATATAAACTAATACCTGTCTTTCATATACTCGTCAATCGTGTAGTAGCATTTTTCCGTCAAAAATATTTTAAATTCTTTTTTAAACATATCTATATTTGTTAGGGCTCCCGCTCACGACCGAGAATCGGTGGGCGATTATCGGCCGGGACAAGGACGGAAGATTCAGGTGCTAACACGTCAGAGCGGGATGCCGATATAAAATCGGTCACCGATTCTCGGTCGTGTGCGGGAGCCCTTATAGTTTTTAGGTGCAACGGAAGCTTGTTAAAAAGTCGTACCGTTTGATGTCGGACACTGTGGCAAACTACTCTAATAATACGTTTAAAAACTAACTTTAAAAAAAAAACATGGTTTTCAAAAGGGTAAAAGTACGAATACACTCTTGTCAAATTTTTGTAACGAAATTAATCACTAGAGATGTGATGCCATTAAATAAATATACATACATAACTATCTTAGTGAAAAAAAGTTTGTAGTCGCAGTATTTTTCGATTTCAAAAAAGCTTTTGACACGTTAGAAACAGAAGCCCTACTTAATGCTATGGGGGAGTGTGGGGTGGGAGGGCCGCTAAACAATTGGTTTCGCGACTATCTCACTGCACGGTCCTACAGGATCAAGGTGGACGAGACGTACAGCGACGCGAGGGGGGTGGGGTGCGGGGTCCCACAGGGGTCCGGGTGCGGGCCAGTGTGCTACCTGCTGCACGTGAACAGCCTGTGCGGCGTGCTGCGCCACTGCTCGGCACACATGTTCGCGGACGACCTGTGTGCGCTGCGCGCCGGCACCGACCTCGTCGAGACCTGTCGTCTTGTCCAGCTTGACGTAGATGCAGTTGTCAAATGGTCTCATGACAATGGCATTGTGTTAAATGCTGCTAAGACTCATTTCTTGCTTATACATTCCCCGTACCTAAGTCTACCTCATATGTTTCTCATGTATGCATAACCGAATGGAAAATTGTAGTTGTAAAGCTATAGATAGAGCCAAAACTGTCATCTACCTTGGAATGAAAATTGACGAAAATTTTTCTTGGTCTTCCCACATAGAATTTATATGCAATAAATTACGAATACTATTAGGTAAATTTTACCACTTAAGTTTCAAAGTTCCTACTACGAGTAGTACCCTAAAATGTTTATATATGTCATTAATTGAGTCTATACTGAGCTACGCTCTAGACTGTTATGGTCTCACATTCAAAAGTTATATTCAAAAGCTGGAAGCATTCCAAATAAGATTTTAAAATTAATTGTGTCTAAAAAAACGAAAAGAGGTTGTAAAGGAGATTATAATAAACAATTTAAAATTTGCAATGTACTTCCGGTTAGTCTAAAACATAAATACTTACTTCTAGTGAACAACCATGGCAGTCTGGAGCGTCTCTCATTATTAACACATGATCAAGGTACCCTTATCGGCGGGTAAATTTATTGTTCCTAGGGAGCACAATTACTATGGCGATCGAACACTTAACAAACGTCTACCGTACCTTATGAACGGTTTGCCCCCTGATATTAGGCATGAACCGAATAAAAACAAATTTTCGAAATTGTTGAAACAACATTTATTGAATAGTTTAGCCTAGCTTAACTTAATAGTTGTTCTTATAATTAATCTAATTAATTTTAGTTCATAAGATTTTGTCAAGACTGTTCCCGCAGTCACAGTTTCGCGGGTGCTTGTTTAGTTTTTAAGAAAAACTAACATTTTTTAATAAATATATTCTATCTATCTATCATCAAATATGTTTTTTACTTTACTGGTTTTTAATAAAATCTCGTTTATAGTACATTAAGATGCACGTGCGCTATTTTGGATATTACGGCCGAGGCTCAAAAATTGCAGCCCGAGCCGCAGGCGAGAGCGTAATGGAGCCGAGGGTGTAATCACCAAAGCCCACAAGCTTCTTACGACGTTTTTCAACACATTTGCGAATAAAAACGAATCGAATTCGCTTACCTGTAATTCCTGAGCCTCCATTTTTCGTTCTCACAATACTTTTCAACATGGAATAAATACACCACAAAGAGCTAAGTTTATACTTATTCGCCAGCTCATTGAAATAAGCCGAAAACACATTCTCTGAAAACGAATTGGCATTTTGTGCTGTTCTTCCATTCAATGAAGTTTTCGTAGGCAAGAATGTAGGTACCTATTTTTCCTTTGATTTTGCTGGAAGGAGACTCACTTGCATTTTGTGCCCCAGTAATTATTTCCTGTAGGGTTAAATTAAGTTCTTCTTCATTGCTTGAAACCGACGAATGAGATTGTTAGTTAGTCACAAAAATCAAAGCAAATGAAAATACTTCTGAAAAATGGCGCGCGGAATTCTTGTTGCGCGCGCATTTCTTTTTTCAAATGAGGAGCTGTGCTGTGACGAAGCAGTGGCAATGCTCCCAAACAGCGTAGTCATTGAAAAAGTACAAAAACTTTAAATTTATTGCTTACAAAATCAATTAATGTTAATTTGTTGTCAAATTTAACTAATCTCATGCAAAAAATGTAATATATTTTCATCAACATTACGTATATATTTGCGAAAATGTCATAAATATTTTAGACATTAGAACTCCTTGTTCTTTATATATAATGAGAAAAACCACGCGTTTTTAATAAGCTGGATTATGGACCTAAATACAGTGCAAATACGTAGTACAAATGTGTTGAAAAATATATTACTTGGCAAATATTAATTAAGACTATTATTATATACTAAATTAATACATGTTATGTTATTATTAAAACTATTATTTTCACTATTTAATAATTTTGACGCAATTTGTAATATGACTTTACTTCGATATTCTGTTTTTGAACGCACTTGTTAGTATTCAAACAATATAGGTAGTTTTTTATGAATATTCAAATAGCAAGGTATTTTGAGTAAAATAAAATATTAAACAAACACCTAAATATTAGTATATATTATTTATTACGCCTAAGCTACAAGGCTACAAAAATATAATGGAATATATTGTTGTATGAAGGCTTCATGTTTCAAATTCCGTCCGACCGAGGAGACTATAATCTAAGGAGGAGACCGTCTTTTGCTTTTTTCTTTCTTCTGTTCATTATTCTGTCTCCAAAAACTCAACTCCAATTCATCACACATCTGCATATCTACAAACAAAACCGAATGTTATCAAAGGCCTCTCAAGTGCATCTCACTGATACAAAGCTAACCACTTATAGTTCACATAGCAAGTTTCTTTTAAGTGGAGGGCATTTGGTGGTACTTAACTTACCTTGAATAATAGAATAAACTCAAACACAAGTGTAAAAAGCGTGATTTTATGTATGTATGTATGTATGTAAAAACGGGTTGCAGGTATAGTCTTATATCGCCAAATTCACCAAATTGCACCAAATTTTTTCCAGGTACTGCTATGTACAATGTACTTAACTAGTACCTGGAAAAATTTTTGTGAAATTGTAAAACGTGTCTACGTGAAACAGCTAACTGACCGCACTACTATGTTCCTTTGTCTTTGCTTATATAATAGGCTGATATTGTATAATTAATAAGTTTTTCATGATAACATCACGATTTATAGTTTTTGTCAGAAAATATAAGGCTATTTTTGCAAAATATATTTTTTTTGTTAAATCCAAATGAAAAAATATATTTGATGTTTTTGAACGCATCCATATACTCGTTCCAAATATCGCCAGAGTCGTCTAAATCGACATTTCAACGTAAATGGTGCAAAAACTTTACCGGAACATGCAAGTCCCGAATAGCCTCATCGTGGAGGCTATTTTGGACAGCTATAAAAAAAAAATCAGACTGTGGCGCACTTAGATGTAAGTTTGCTACATTGTAACTCATATCAACATGCGCTTCATATATATAATAAATATTTGCTGAGTTTGGATCAAAGGTAAAGATTTGGAAGCGATTTTAACACAAAAAATTTCCCAAAAAGCCCCTTTCTACGGTACCTTAGTTATTATGAAGGCAATAAATGTATTAAATATTGATTTAAGTACCTACTAAATAAATTAAGGCAAATGAAAATCAACATTCTTTATTAATTAAATCTCAAACAATATATAAGTATATATATTAATAATAAATAGACTAGAACAGGTTATACATACAGGATGTTGCGAAAAAAACTCCAATGTTCCACCCTAGACAACTGAACAACTTTCCCCAAGGAACATCATAGATCTATATGATTTTTAGGGTTCCGAACCAAAATGGTAAAAACGGAACCCATAAGGTGCGACTTCGACTGACTGCCTGCCTGTATATCTCAGCAACCTATCGACTTGAAAGGAATAGTTTTAGAACTTTAGAATATAACTAGCTGTTGCCCGCGACTTCATCCGTGAGGGATTCTATCTATCTATCGGACCATCCATCCATCTACCCTTCCGTCTATCTGTCGTCCGTCCGTCCGTCCGTCCGACCAACCATCCCTGCCCCTCTCCCCCCTCCCCCCTCTCCCTAACCCCCTCCCCTTCCCTCACACTGTCCCTCTCCCACTCCCTGTCCTCTCCATCTCCCTGTCCTCTCCCTCTCACTTGTGTTGTCCCGAAAATGCTGACACGCGTTTACGTCACTTAGTCATAATCGCTACACACTACACCCTGTCCCTCTCCCTCCTTAACCCCTATCCCTACCCCTAACGCCATCTTAACCGCTATCTCTATCCTCATATAAACATTTTTCATGTATTTAATTTCATTTATTTAATATACAATTCATGATATCATTACAGGTCTTACCCAAATCGATAACATAACCTATCTATCTAGAGTATTTACATAAAATAGCTTACTTACGAAAATTTGCGAAGAATAAAATTAACACTATAATTCCTAAAATGTCAATAACCTTAACTAGGTAACTATAAAGATAATAATTGCAATTGATAAAAAAAATTTGAATTTGAATTGAATGATCACAATATCTTAATTAAATGTCAAAAGAGCAATTGAAATCATTATCAGTCATTTTGTTAGGAAACTAATAGTAGTTGCTGTGAATTTCGCCAAAGAACATTTAAATATGTCAATTTCGATTGCAATATGATTTAAAGTAAACATAAAAACGACACCCATATTGATTTTTAGGCAATTCAACCCTATCGCACCCCAACCCCATCCCCAGGGGACGATGGTATTTCACGTCCACCACGTTGGATTTCAAAATTGTTGTAGTTTTCGTAAACAGTGACCCGATAAACCATACAAACGATACCCAAATGGGGTGAAAAACGAACCAATATTGGTTCTTAGACGTTTTCACCCCATTTCCCTTTTTAGAGGTTGAATTTGGGGTGGAATTATTTCAATAACAGTGATGAAGGTTGCATAGAATTACAACTCTAATGTCTTAATAATAAATTAAGTGGATTTTACTTTAAAAATAAAGGATTTTCAACTTCATCCCCTTTTTCACCCTTTAGGGTGCCGAATTTTCAAAAATCCTGAGACACGCAAATATTAATTTTTAGTCATCAGCCTAATTACAAAATTTGAAGATCCTAACTTCAAAACTGACGGACTTTTATACAAACTTTAATTCCCTATTTTACCCCCTTAGGTTCTTTTCTTAGTGCACCCCTAGGCCTCATAAGGAACCTACATGCCAAATTTATACGTAGATTTTATAAAAAAACAGAACTCGAACTAAATTGAAACATAGGTATTTTGCGGAACGCTTATCCTTCTTGATCCCTACGTAAAAGATGCATTTGTACTTATCCAAGTTGAATAAATTATTTTACATTAATAATCATACTTTAAAAAAAAAATCATGTGCAATTAAGTTGGGCAACTATATTCTAAAACTATTCCAAATTTCAGGTCGATAGTAAGTGGTTGCTGAGATATAGAGGTGTGACAGACAGACGAACAGACAGAGCGGCACCATAAGGGTTCCTTTTCTTACCATTTCGGTATCGGAATCCTAAAAAGAAGGCAATAAAGGGAGTGAAGTGAATGGGTAGCGAGGAGCTATTCATAAAAGTCAAAAGAAGTCCCTATTCCTCCCTATCTATCCTTTTCTATCCCCCCCCACATCCCCCCACCCCCTCCCTCTTCCCCTCACCCTCCCTCTCCCCCTCCCTCTCTCTCTTCCTCTCCCTCTCCCTCGCCCTTCCCTCTTCCCCCCTCACCCTTCCTCTCCCTCTCCCCCTCCCTTTCCCTCCCCACCTCCCTTTCCTCCTCCCTCTTTCCCTCACCCCCCTCTACCTCCCTCCCCATTCGTTCTCTCTCTAACTCTCCCTCTCGCACTTTCTCTCCCTCCCCTCTCTCTCTCCATCTCCCCCCTCCCCCTCCTTCTCCCCTTCCCCGTCTCCCTCCCCCTCCCCCTCCCTTTTCCCCCTTCCCCCTCCCTTTGCCACTTCCCGTCCCCCCACCCCCCTATCCCCCTTCCCCTCACCATACTCACCCCTTCCCCCTCTCCCTCCATCTCCCCCCTCCCTCTTTCTCCCCCCTCCCTCCCTCTACCCCCCCTCCCCCTCCTTCTTCCCCTCCCCTAACCCTTCCCCTACCCCTCCCTCACACCCTCCCTCTCCCCCTCCCCTCCCCCTCTCCCTATCCCTGCCCCTGCCCCTGCCCCTGCCCCTAACCCTGCCCCTACCCCTATCCCTAACCCTAACGCCATCTTAACCGCTATCCCTATCCTTATATAAACATACAACCGACACACTTATTGATTTTTAGACATTTCAAACCTATCGCATCCCAACCCCTTCCCCAGGGGATGATGGTATTTCACGTCCACCACGTTGGATTTCAAAATCATTGTAGTTTTCGTAATCAGCGACCCGATGAACCATACAAACGACACCCATATTGATTTTTAGACATTTAAACTCTATCGCATCTCAACCTTATCCCCAGGGGATTATAGTACTTTACGTCCACCACGTTGGGTTTCAAAATTGTAGTAGTTTTCGTAATCAGCGACCCGATAAACCATACAAACGATACCCATATTGGTTTTTATAAATTTAGTGGATTTTACTTTGCGAATGAAGAATTTTCACCCCTTAGGGTGTAGAATTTTCAAAAACCCTGAGACACGTAAAACTTCATTTTTATTCGTCAGCTTAAATACAAATTTTGAAGATCCTAACTTCAAAACTGACGGACTTTTATACGAAATATAAAATTAACGTAACTAGGTCTAGTGGGTTATCATATGAAAGGGCTTTACTGGAATTATATTTAATGGCACAACTAGACCCTATAAAATAATCCTATAGATAATATTAAACGAGCAATTTTTATATTTTTTATATATTTTTTTTATATTGTATATATGTTTGTATTTATGTTGTGTTGTGTATACGTAATTACGTATATATCCTGGCCAGATCGTGGTATTCTGTGATTGAACGTCAAAACAGAAATCTTTCACAGATTTTGTACGAAGTTTTTGAACGATGACGTATTTTTTGCTACTGTTAAGTAACTTTTTAACACTAAAATAATTAAAACCTAATTAGTTAAGTAACTTTTTAACACTAAATAATTACTAAAAAATTACGTCAGCTAAACTACGAGTACATCGCTTCACAAACAAAATGGCGCCATGGTGGGAAAAATATATCATCATATATAAGTATCATATATCTCATATTTTGACCTCGTCCTTGGGTAAAGCTATTCAGTTTCATTTGTAGTAGGTACTTTTAATGAAAACCTAGCAGCTTGTTTAACTGGGTACCTAATAAGTTAACTAATAAAAATTTATACAGGCAAAAGGTACCTAGGCCTTAGATAAGCTTACCAAAATTACCCTTCATCTTTTTTTCTGAACGAACAACCATTGATGATTGAACAATCTCTTCCACGATGAAACAAAACTAAATGACTTTAAAAGTGTAAAAGTAAACGAACTACCGTTTTAACTTAACAAAAACTGACCAAACTCTAGGTATCATAGAGGCCTTTCAAACTAAACAACTGCCTTCTTTGAGACAATCTGAACAACCTCTCACACTGAACAACTTACAGTGAAAATAATAATATTAATTCTAGGTGGACAACCAGTTAACATTAAATACCTACTATGTACTTATTAAAATTCTACCACTTCTACCAGTTTGGGTAAAAATGTACGGTACGGATATCACGTTAATTGACAATGCGTATCAGCAACACCTACTGTCTACGCAGAGCAATATTATTAAGGCTCCAGTCAAGTTTTGGGAGTTCGTCAATGATAAGAAGAATGAAAGGCAAAAGGACAATTGTTTTGTTTATAACGGAGAAGAAGTCTCGGGTCAGCTCGCCGCGGACGCTTTTGCTACACACTTTGGCTCTGTCTTTCAAGATCAGGTTCCAAAACTGGACGCGGAGCAAGCTGCACGAGCTGCACATTCCGTAGTTGATTATAGATCAGTCTCTGTAGAAGCGGTGAGTGAAGCCGACCTGAAAGCTGCCATTAAGCGCCTTAAGCCGAGAACTTCTAGCGGTCCTGATGGCATTCCAGTGTTCCTGGTAAAGGACTGTTTTTCGGTACTTCGAGCTCCCCTTTTGTTTCTTTACAATCTGTCGCTTAGAGCTGCTGACTATCCAAAGTGCTGGAAATTATCCAGGGTTACCCCAATTCGCAAGAGTGGATCTGGTAAGGATATCTCCAATTATCGACCCATTGCAGTTTTATCTGTCTTTGGGAAGATTTTTGAGGGTATCCTTAGTCATAGTATCAGCTTGCAGGTGTCTCAGGTCTTGCATGATAGTCAGCATGGCTTCCGCAAAGCACGGTCGACTACAACTAACCTAATATCACTAGTTGACTATGTGTGTGAAAAAATGGATGCGGGATGCCAGGTGGATGCCGCCTATTTCGATTTCAAAAAGGCATTTGATTTAGTCAATAATGATATCTTATTGCAGAAGTTAGCAGTTATAGGTTTCACAACCAAACTACTAAAATTCTTTTCCAACTATCTCTGTGGTAGGCGACAGTATGTGAGGGTAGACAAGTACGAATCCCAAGACTACTACACAAGGTCCGGAGTCAGTCAGGGCAGCACCCTGGGCCCACTGTTATTCCTTATAATGATTAACGACCTTCCCAATTGCGTCCGAAAAGCAGAATGTCAGTTATTTGCTGATGACCTAAAACTTTACCTGGAAATGGGTTCAACGACAGGTACTGAGGATTTACAAAAAGATATTGATGCCGTGGCCGAATGGAGCCTTGTCAATGATCTTCCTTTTAACACTGCTAAGTGTAAAGTGATAACGTTTTCACGGAATCGTTCTCCAACATACACGAAATATATACTTCACGATACAATATTAGATAGGGTTGATGATATTCGGGACCTTGGTTTGATTTTAGATGGTAAACTTGACTTCCACAAACACATAACAACTATATGTAAAGAAGCTAGTAAGATGTTGGGATTTGTAATAAGGACCGCATCCAATTTTGACAATGCTGCAGCAGTAGCTAATGTACTATATAACGCGTATGTACGCAGCAAGCTTGAATACGGTGCAGTAGCCTGGGATCCGCATGAAGAAAAATATAGTCTAATTGTGGAGAGACTACAACGTAAATTTTTACGGTGGCTTTATAAACGGAAATACGGGTATTATCCGTTCTTGTATCCCTCCTTATTTGTTTTGGGAATGATGGACAGAGAAACACTTGCTCTCAGAAGAAAAATGAGGTCATTTGTACACTATCTTTCTGTTCTTCATCACAAGATCGATAGTTCAACGGTGTTAGAAACATTCTGTCTCGTAGTTCCCAACCGAATTCCTCGGGACGCGAATGGGGCAATAGCGCCACGTCGCCGACCGCGACTGTTGCAACTTCCCGCGACACGTACGGTGCGTTCAGCGCACGCGCCCACAGTGAAGGCATTAACTCTTATCGGTGACATGCTTGCTCAGTGCGATAATATTGACCTATTCGCTGATTCGTTCAGGTGCCTTCTTGGTAGTGCTCACAGGTTTCTAGATTTAAGTAGTTTAGTTCCCTGACATATCATATTATAGTTCATAAATTGCGTTTGTACTAAGTATGTACTGATTGTTATTTAACTTTATGACGATTTGGCATTTTGCTGTAAGTTGTAAATGTATTGAATAAATGAATTGAATCACCAACAACGGCACCCAACGGGTAACCAAGGGTTAAACCCCTTCTCGGTTATCGGAGGAGTAATATACATACGCCTCTAAGTTTACCACATATTATAACATTCAGAATACTTGTCATAAGTCGTTAATTTGTAAAAATCTACTCGCTGGTATCTGGCAGATGCAATAATCTCTCCAATCTTTGCAGCCAGCGTTGACATTGAACATGATTACATGCTCGATACTTGACTGGCTTTTCTGGGAAAGACCGCGGGAAGGGGAACCTGGAACACACATTTGTTTTATTTTGAACACTTGCTCGAATTGGGGCCTTAAAAATATTGAAAGATCACAACCACAGTTAGACTGTTTACGCACTACGTCCGATCCGAATCCGATCCGAACCCGTGAAAATAAGAATCTAGAAAATTCGGACCGAATACTACTTAAACTGAATAGGAAGTACAGTCTGTCAGAAAAGTCGTGAAAATAATAGGGGCGCCACTTTCTATGCCGAAACTTGTACGTATAGTACTTATCTAGTCAGATTCAGATTCAGATAATTTTATTCAATGTTTACAGAATACTTATTGAATGTCATGCAGAATACAATGCAAATAGAGCGAGTCTACGCCGTTTCGGATCGTGCTATGGATCGTGAGGATCGTACGGATCGAGCGATAGTCCCTGGCCGAAACAGATTTTATATGGCAACTTTCTCTCTTGTATGAAGAATTTAGTGTTACCATTAAAAATAATTTTAGTTCTGTTTCATGACTTTTTTGATGTAGTACGTTATGTACCATAGAAATAGTTCTACGGCTACTCCGGACCATATTTTCACGGGTTTGGATCGGATTCGGATCGGACGTAGTGCGTAAACACTCTTAGGGTGTCTTTTTCGTTAAGCCTCTGTGATACATGTCAAACATAACCCTCGACCTCTAGATGGCGCACGTCCGTTGCCAGCCCGTAAGGATCGGACCCCAGCAATAGCCACGTGACAAGCGGGAGCAGGGGATATCAAAAACATCGGGGAGAGGTGTGTCCTTTAAGTCCTTTCTGTATAACTAACACTATTCCCTTCTTAGCCCGGTATGATGTTAGTGGTCACCACCACCGCCCAAAGCACCCCACTGACTTACTTACAAGACAGCAAAAAAACATAACCACAGGGGTTCGAACCCTCGTTAAGGTGATCCGTTTTCCATAATAAATTCAAATGACTCTCCTTCTTATGCGCAACTCAAAATGCTGTTGAAAAACGAGTGTATACTGCTATTTTTAGTTAAAGTTTTCGCTGACTAATACAAAGATACAGCTAATGCACCGAAAGTACTAGTTTTTGTTAGCAATTTTTGGTTCAATATTACCATTGTCGGTATGCGATCTATATTGTAGTACTTTTGGTGCATTAGCTGTATCTTTGTACTAATCAGTGAAAAATTTTACTAAATATAGCAGTATACACTCGTTTTTCAACAGCATTTTATGTCTCGCATAAGAATGCAAGTCATTTGAATTCAGTATACCAAAGTGCGCTATAAGCCACTGCGATACAAGTGAAACACGTACCCACATTTTGGGCTTTGCCGCCAGTCGGTTGAAAATAAGCCTGTTAGGTTCCTTTTTTTTGTGTCAATTGAGAAAACAAGCAGTGACAGTGTCCCCACCGGGAATCGAACACTCTAACCACTAGACAACGGAGGCTGTTATATTATGGATGTCAAAGCACGTTACTCACCGTGAGAACTATTAGATGGTATGTCTCATGAGCCGGTCATTTCACCCTTCAAACGATAGAAATAGGCAAGGCGGAGGTTTGCACAAAAGCCCTACCACTTTCTAAAAAATATCTATGAAAGAAAGGATACTTACGAAGTAACATCTTCATTTGGCGGTAAAAAAATATCGTCATACACGTTTTTTTTACCATCCTCGGATTTAGTCGAGAATTTTCCAAAGTCGCTTTGTCGGGCCTTACTCGATTGTTGTTGCGAAACATCTCTACTCGCTACTATAGAACCTTTACTCGGATCTATAGAACCTTTACTCGGCCTTGATGATCTGAAAATTGTTGATATACACTTGCGAGCAATAAACTGGAATCACTTCATCGCGGATTGCTCAAGATAAAGTTTTACCACTTATATGCAATATACTAATAGCTTGTGTTATATCATTTGAAAGGTAATTTGTTAGCTTTCCAATGATATCAAACTATTTAAATTGATGTCAGTTTCCTATCAAAATTCAAGAATTTACTGCAATTGGTCGAAATGTTAACGCCTAATTAAAACGAAACTCATAACAAAAAAAAATTACATTACCCGTACAAGAAACGTATATGAAAAACCGTTTACAAGCAGTAATTAGGGCCCGAGGGGGTAACACAAAATATCCCCTCAGTATTTTGTGTTACGTATATGAAAAACCGTTTAGTAACACAGTAACCGTTTTTTTTTAATTTATTTTTTATTACTGCTTGTAAACGGTTTTTCTTATACGTTTCTTGTACGGGAGCTCGCCTAACTTTTAAATGCAATATTAATTTTCATTGGTTTTGCTCTCGACGCCCAGTGATTCTACACATAAAGAAAAAAAAATTGTACTAGAAAAAAAAATTCGACTTCCTAAGGGAAATTGGTCCAAAAAATTTAACCAAGTCAAATTATTCAAACTGGTCACGTGATCGTACCGTTATATATGTACGATCACGTGACCAATTTAGTATGGAGAGACAAAATATCATCATCATATCATACTAATATAATAAAGAGGTAAATCCTGATTGATTGACTGACGTCAGCTGAAACTACTGTCTTCAATCTGTTAGAAACACGAAATTTGGAGAGTTATTGTTCATGTTATGGAGGTTGCCGATAAGAAAGGATTTTTTGAAATTCATCCCCTAAGGGGACGAAATGACGGAGCATGATTTGTATGAAAGTCCTTTGTTTCTTAAGTTAGATCCTCACAAATTTGAATTTAAGTATTTGGTAAAAAATAAAGAAATACGTGTTTAAGCGTTTCTTGAAAATCATCCTTCAGGAGGGTGAAAAGGGGGATGATTTTTTTTCGTATGTTGGTCTAGAAGTCTTTAATTTTTAGGGTTCCGTACCTCAAAAGAAAAAAACGGAACCCTTATAGGATCACTTTGTTGTCCGTCTGTCTGTGTGTCTGTCTGTCAAGACCCTTTATCTCACGAACGGGTAAAGGTATCAGGGGGGTGATCGTGGTAATTTCAACGATATTACCAAATCAAAAACGTTTGCCTCAAACACTTCGTAAAGACTTAACATAACTTTTGAGGCAAACGTTTTTGTTTTGGTAATGTCGTTGAAATTACCACGATCACCCCCCAGGTTGAAATTGATACCATATATTACGGTCTATGAACCACACAAGATCTGAAAATTTCAATTTTTTACAAAAACGCAATCAAAAGATATGGCTTTTTATGTCCTCATCTCCATACATTTTTGCAAAATAGCAAAACCTACAGGGTACTTCCCGTTGACCTGAAATTATGAAATTTGGCAAGAAGCTAGGTCTCACAGTACAAGTAAAGGGAAAAGTCTGAAATCATTAAATATTACAACTTTCCTCACAACTAATAGTAACCAATTGAGGTGAGCTCCCGTTTCAAGAACATTCATATAAGAGAGGGGTCAAGTTGAATGGTCTCGGAGGCGATTTTTGTTTTAGTTCTATTTTGAAAACGGGAACACTTACAAACTTGAAAATTGGTATGTTTAGAATGCATAAGCTATAAAATAACAACAAACAATAAAATTTGGTCAAGCGCGTGTCAGACTCAAAAAATCTAGCACATTAACTTACCTACTGCAATTTCAACTAATACAATTATGATGTATGATGTATGTGGTGGTACGGAACCCTCGGTGCGCGAGTCTGACTCGCACTTGGCCGGTTTTTTTTGAAGCTAGAGATAAAAATTTTGAATCAAACTTTCCGTAAAAAATAAAAAAGTACGTGTTTAAGCATTTTGGGAAATTCATTTCCTAAGGGGGTGAAATGAAGAAAAATGATTTGTATGAAAGTCCTTTGTTTCTTAAGTTAGATTCACATAAATTTGAATTTAAGCTTTTGGTTAAAAATAAAGAAATATTTATTTATTTATACACTTTCCAATACATCACTTACAGTCTAGCCAAACATGATGTCAAGAGAAGTTTTAAAATTAAGTAAGTACATTGTTTTAATATTATAACAGATTAATTATCAATGTTACATTGGTATAAGGTCTGTAATAGCTGTAGGAGGAGTGAGTTGCTCCAAGTATCTTCCAGCCGCAGCTAGAAGCTTCGGTTCAGGAGTGCTGAATAACTTCATGGTAGGATCAAAGTCAAGGATGTTATTTAAAAGTTTCATGGCTTTATGGAGTGGTGAAAAAAATAAACATTTTGTACGAGAATCGGGTATGAATAGCAATGCATGTTTTCTTGGGCGTAAATTGTGTGTGGGTAATGGTGGGACAAATAAAGATATTGAAGCTAAAAGTGTGGGGTTTGAGATTTTCCCGCAAAGGAGTCGGATGAAATATTTAACTAAGAATAAATCTCTGCGGACTTCTGGGCTCTGATACGAAACCATACCAAGTAAACATTGGGTAGGATATAGCAGTGGATAATATCCGTAGATTTTTTTATAAAGAAATCGAATAAAAGATTTTTGGACCTTTTCAACTGTTAAAATATGGGAAGTGTCTGAAGGGTTCCAAATAATGCAGTTTAGTTTAGCTCTAGTTTGCTCCGCACGTACGCATTATAGAGGATTGCCAAAACATCACGATTTGAGAAATCTTTACATTGACGCGTTATGAATCCCAGGCTTTTTCGAGTAGATTTGCACATTTCAACAGTGTTAAGTCCAACTGTAAGATATGTGTTTAAACGTTTCTTGAATATCATCCTTCAAGGGGGAGAAAAAGGGGATGATTTTTTTTTCGTGTGTTGATCTAGAAGTCTTTCATTTTTAAAGGTGGAGATATAAAAATTTAGAATTAAACTCTCCTTGAAAAATAAATAAGTAACGTGGCTAAGCATTTAGGGAAATTCATCCCCTAAGGGGGTGAAATGAAGAACAAAGATTTGTATGAAAGTCCTTTGTTCCTTTACCAAAATGCTTAAACACGTACCTTTTTTATTCTTTTTTTTATACTGCTTTTCTCATGGGCACAGTCGAGAACAGGAAATGCCGACAAAGCCAGTTTATTTAGAAATATTAAAAAATGTATTTTATTCAGAAATATTAAATTCGTTAAAAATTCCATCCTTCCCATAGAGTGGGGTACATATTTATAATTTTTCATAAGATTGGTATGAATTATTTTTCAATATTTGATGGACTAACAAACCAAAACTTATTTCAAATAAACATGTGAATGAAAAGTATACAGAAAAGCATTTTTGCTGCTGCTTCTTTATCCATTTAAACTACGCAATGGATCCTTATGCTTTTTTAACCTTCACAAAAAATAAAGTTACAAAAAATATTAAAGTCGCTTACACTACCACCCGTGCGAAGCCGGGGCGGGCCACTAGTTTTTTATAAGTTAAGTTGCTTATTTCAATAAGTAGAATCACTGACCTTTGGGAGCGAAACCAATAACATTGGTATCCTTTGGGTACGGAACCCTAAAAGTGTAGTACGAAAAAACGATACTAGACTAGGAAATTAATAAAGAAACTGAATATGAACCTTCTCGGGGCGGCCGAGGGAAGTACTTGAAAGATTGTGTCGAAGGAGGCCCGCTTTAGGCCCAGTATTCCCACCGATACTCCCAGCTCGTTCAGCTTCTCTTCAGGAGCTGCTATGGCGGCCAGCATGTAGCGCAAACGTGATGACAGGGTTTCACTAAAAAAATAAATGGTACAGCAGCACTGCACTAAATTTCTCGCGATATGCGAGAATCATCATCGTCGTATCGTGTGGGTCGTATTGTAAGATCGATGATCGACCTCACAAACCATGGTGTCAGAGTTATTAAGCCGCCTAAGGCTAAACGTGCCTTCCGAAACACGGAATAATCAAAATTTTCGGACTATCAGATGATTCATGCTGCAATGTTCAACCAAACTGAGGAAGTCACGCACGCAAAGTGATATTTGTTTGACAAGTGTACCCAGAACCTCCGGATCAAGAGCCTACGAACGCTCTACCTACCAGACAAAAGAGGCTGCAGAGAGTAAAGAGAGCAAATAAGTACCAACTGCAAACTAAAGTTTGTGATTCTATACAAATAATATGGAAATACAAACTTACCAATACAAGATTTTTGTAAAAATAAGTGTAATAATGCAATCAGATAGATACAGAATTCAGAATCCAAACTATAGAACATTAATATAAGCTTAATGAAACCGATTTGAACCGACGGACGGATACTTTTGGGAGAAATGCTTTTTAGGGCGCTTTTCGTGTCATCCGGGTTTCTTTCCTCGTCTGGACCTAGTACGCATCCGGACGGCAACCGGTTGCGGACCGTACGCAGAGCAACTAGTCGACCCGCAGCACTTCTATCCGGATCGCCAGTGAGTAAAGTCATGCAGAAAAATGGATTTAATAAGAAAATTAATTCTAGCCTCTCTTATTTTCAAGATAAATAAAAAGCGATTCACGGTTGACCCTTTTATTGACGGTCTGCACAAGCTAGTATAGGATAAGCTTGTTACGACGTAGCAGCACAAACGCAACTTTAAATATGTATAGAGGTCGCAAATTTTATAAAGTCATGCCGATGGTAGCCTAGTTAGTAGAGTGAGACGTCTCCGGTACAGAGAATCCCACCAAAAACATAACTGTTAAAAAGGGTGCCAAGTTCCTATCGGCTAATTGTTTGCCTAAGAAAGGGTTGAAATCCGATCCAATGCCAAGTTTAGATGCACTTTAATATCGATCATAATCGTCGTCATCAGCAGCCTGATCCACTAGCAAACATTTGCCATTCCTAAGACTCGCCACCACATCCAGTCCTCCGCCTTCCGCATCCAGCCACTTACCACCTTATTCACGTCAACGGTTCATCTGGCCGAAATTCACTTTACCATACACCCAACTTAAAATATGGTATAGCTGTGAAAATACGCAGGTACGTTGAAAATAATGTCTAAAATGAAATACTTCTAAATTTGAACTTGGCAGGTTAATTTAATTATATAAATAATAAATCTAATTACACAATTAATCAAGTGTTACTTACAGTTTTATCTCTGTACTTGCAGTAGGCAAGAAAAGTAAAAAGTGGGTCGAAACAGTTCGTGTAAATAGTGCACGGCATGCGCGTGGCCTGTTGCGGGAACTTGGCCTGCGCACTGCCGTGCGCTTAGATATGAGGCTTCGAGTCTTGCTTTTTACGAATTTTCGATATACTGCTTTATAGAAAAATCCGAAAACAAACTGTTATAATAAAAATATTTATTAGCCTCTTTACTTATGTACTTGACTGTAGGTTAACACTCGTATTCGTGTAACCTGCGTTAGAGTAAAAAAACAACACACGATCGTCCGGATGCGGACGGTTCGTACGGATGCTACTGGTCCGCGTCACGCTTCCGGACGGCACGCAAAACAGGAAAAGACCAGATCCGGACGCGGAGGGAAATCCGGATGACAGAAAAAGGGCCCTTATGATGTTTATGTGATATCATCATATCAACCGAAAGACGTCCACTGCTGGACATAGGCTTCCCCTAAAGATCTTCATGACGTTCGGTTCTGCGCTGCTCGCAGCCAGCGGCTTCCTGCGACCTCGACCAGATCGTCGGTCCACCTTGTGGGGGGCCTGCCAACGCTTCGTCTTCCGGTACGTGGTCGCCACTCTAGGACCCTTATGCCCCATCGGCCATCGGTTCTTCTTGCGATGTGCTCTTCCGACTGCGACTTTAGTTAAGCGATTCTCAGGGCTATGTCAGTTACTTTATTTCACACAGAACTTATGTTTAATATATTGTTGTTACTTTTGTATAATTTTTCAGCTTGCGCACAGTCTATCTGCCTTCTCCAATATTTTTCACACTCGCCTAGGTCTGCTGGAAGACATTTCTATATTGAAATAAGTAGTACCTGTTGTGTCGTCTTTCTTTATGTATTGTCCATTGTATTTTCTTGTGTGCAATAAACAATAAATAAAAAAACCGGCCAAGTGCGAGTCGGACTCGCGCACTGAGGGTTCCGTACCACCACATAAACATAATTGTATTAGTTGAAATTTCAGTAAGTTAATGTGCTAGATTTTTTGAGTCCGACACGCGCTTGACCAAATTTTATTATTTGTTGTTATTTTATAGCCTATGCCCTATAAACATACCAATTTTCAAGTTTGTAAGTGTTCCCGTTTTTAAATAGAACTAAAACAAAAATCGCCTCAAAAACCATCCAACTTGACCCCTCTCTTATATGAATGGTCTTGAAACGGGAGCTCACCACAATTGGTTACCATTAGTTGTGAGAAAAGTTGTAATATTTAATGATTTCAGACTTTTCCCATTATTTGTACTGTGAGACCTAGCTTCTTGCCAAATTTCATAATTTTAGGTCAACGGGAAGTACCCTGTAGGTTTTTCATTTTTGAATAAATGTATGGAGATGAGGACATAAAATGCCATATCTTATGATTGCGTCGTTGTAAAAAATTTAAATTTTCAGATCTTGTGTGGTTCATGGATCCTAATATATGATATTAATTTCAACCTGATACCTTTACCCGTTCGTGAGATAAAGGGTCTTGACAGACAGACAGACAGACAGACAGACAGACAGACAGACAGACAGACAGACAGACGGACAACAAAGTGATCCTATAAGGGTTCCGTTTTTTTCTTTTGAGGTACGGAACCCTAAAAAATAAAAATAGAACACATTTTTGAGTAAATTCGAATATTTTTTTTTCACGAACACAATACCTTTCTCGCTCCACTCGAAAGTAAAAATATAAATACATACCTGTGGTACATACATAGTGTTAATTTAACTCAGGGGCGGGTTCTGTATCAGTAACTAAACAACTTTTCTCAAGCAATAGGCCAAAAAGCAAAAAAAAAATATCCCATAAAAACTGCATCAGCTGATAGCGCATTTTGTTTAGGAGGTCAATGTTTTTTTTAGTTTTTAGTGTTCCTTATCCATAGGATGAAAAGCGGGACCCTATTAAAATGCCTCCGATGTGTGTCCGTCCGTCCATCTGTCTGTCCGTCTGCGGGCTACATTTTATGGGCCGTAATAGGTATACAGTTGAAACAAATACGAGTAATAAAGGGGCTTGCCTACTAGTCCAGTAAAAATACGGTTTTGCAAAACATTAAATGCTAATAGCTACTTTTTTGTGTATTTAAATATGATGTTAAGACACAATATTTACGAATCCACCTAAAATTTAAAGCGGAATATTTTTTTCGAATAACAGCTAAGGCAAAAATAGTAATAGACAATTATATACTTTATATCATAGATAAACGTATACTTTACATATAGGCATCAAAATCCACCATAAATATATTTGAAAATATCAATTTATTTCAAAATATAAAATCTCCACTTATTTTTACATATAAGGGCCAATAAAGTCAAGGTAAAATAATATCATAAACTGAGCTAAACTCAACCTTTTTAAATGTAAGTGATTCTTATATATATTCACAAAAATGCCATACTAAATTAAAAAAAAGTTTTTTGTAATCGCTGGTTTACAATGATTTTGTAAACATTTATGTTGGATTTGCCAAAAATGTGATTATATAGCACTATTTAAATTATTAGAAAGCAAAACGGATCTATTACTATTTTTGGTTGCGAAGATAAGCTGTATTTAAATTTCGTACTATAAAAGTTAAACAATACAAAAAAGCTAATATTTTTAGGTGGATTCATGTATAATATGAAATTCTGAATATATAGCAAGCCGTAAATAAAAAAAATAATCTATTAACATTTTTTTCCGAAATTCCATATTTTTTTAATGTTTGGACGGCAAAATAAATAAATAAATGAAGTAAATTTAGGTGGATTCCATAAAAAAGCTTTACACAGAAATATAATCTATCGATCTGAAAAAGAATCACGGCTATTATCAATTATTTCCGTTTCGCCATACAATCTCTCGTAATTTTACTGGAGTATACTACAAACGTGTTTTAGGTGATTTTTGCTGCTTATTTTTTAAATTGTTATGATGTTATTAATATCACGCCCCTTTTCCGTCGGGGTAGGCAGAGACCGTAGCCCATAGCCTTTAGTGATTGAGTTGTGTTCTTAAATGTACACTAGCAAAGAAATATATTTATGCATTGGTGGCGTGGCGTGTCCCGTGTGGTGCCGGCAAAGAATAGTACCAACCCATACATACCCGTGGGTGTCGTAAGAGGCGACTAAGGGTTAACTGGAGGATGGGCAGCAGCATCCTCCTTTGTATCTTACATCTCACTTACTGCGGTCACCTACAACCGCGGTCCATGGTGCCAGCCGTAACGCTAACAAGCGAGGTGACTATGGTACTTCCCCTCTACATTTTTCCAGCAAAAGCTAGAATTCTGGAGGGAGCTCCCTGTCCTGTAGTGGACGTTTCATGGGATGTTATGATGATTGGTGGCGTACCTAAAGAAATAAAATAAAAGTGTAGGCCTATGGTTCCCATATCCATACGCACACGATTCCCATATGAGTGTATGGCACAGCTTTCCAAAAACTGAATAACTGAACAACTTTCAGCGATTGAAATAAAAAACAATATCAGCATCTCCATACGAAATTGTAAAGTTGATTGGTTAGTTTGTGTGGGAAAGCCGTTATTTTTTTTCATTTCTTGAAAGTTTCATTCACTGAAAGTTGTACAGTTTCGTTGACTGATCATGCCCTTTTAGTTATCCCTTACACCTCCTATAGTGCAAAGCCTAGTTTTAAATCAGATGCCCTTGTGTGAACTTCACCTGCTTGTCGACTCACTCACACTTGCTCACTCTCAAATAATAATAGACTTACTCGGTATATTTAATAGTCCCGAGCCCGAACATGCGAAAGTCAATAAACCGATGGCAGAACACTTCATTGCTGAGCGGAGAGCGAGTATTGAGCTTCTTATCGTGGCGCAAGCAAGTCCCTAGAAACACGTTTCTCTCTAATGGTGTCATTTCCGATATGAGACCAGTCTTCAGTTTGTGTTCCACGCTGTTAAAAATATCTGTCTTGAACAGGCGGTGTATCTCCACATCTGTAACAAATCGAGTTTTTTTTTGTGTCCCACCGGGAAGCGAACCCTTAACCCGCACGCTCTAACCACTAGATCACGAAACTCTGTCCAGCTGTCATTCTAGTCAAACTACATTTTTTCTACTAGTTGATTGCATGTTTATTTCATTCCTGGTCACAGATTAAATAATAGTAAACTAACGTTCCTGGTCTTATTTTGCCTAATTCATATTAATAATCATCGCGCTAAGATCCGGAATGAAACAAAAATGTGTGAAAGTGCGAAAGTTTAAAACATTGATTGATCGATAACTGTACCTAAACGGTTGTAGGACTGTCGCGAGAGAGCCAGCCACACTAACTGGACACATATCATCAGGAACGACTCAAAAAACCGCTCGTCCTTATTGGTGAGGGATTTCATTTTCTTTGATTTTCCCATGTGGTGGAATTTCTGCAAGTCGTCTCCACCTGCATTATAAAGACACGAAATGGTTATTTTCATACCATAAATCTAACAGTATTTCGTTAAAAACTAGAACATCTTAAGTTGGTTGTATTTTTTTTACGGAAATATATCTCTTCCCTACGTAGCAAACTTTACTTAAAGTTGTAGTAAGGCCATCATAAGAAGCCCGTTTTGACATTCCCCTAACATCAGGACACCTTAACATCGTTATATCGTGAGGGTTTCAAGGTCGATGACCGACCTTACAAACCCTGGTGTCAGAGTTGTTAAGCCGCCAAAAGCCTCTGATATGGCTCATTAACGACTACATACGTAGATAGTAGTCGGCAAAACGGCTTAACGTGCCTCCCGAAACACAAAATCATCTAACTTTTCGGATAATAAGGTGTTTCGTTTCGTCCCGCAATATCCTAACCAAACTAGGGAGGGTGCACAAAGGGATTTTTGTTTGGCCGGGAATCGAACCAAGAACCTCCGGATCGAGAGTTGAGCGTTCTAACCACTACACCACGAAAGCTGTTAAGTTATTGTATGGATAATATTTTTTACTATTGCTAATAACAAATTTTAATGGAAAATTAGTACTCGTACATAACATGATACGATTTTTCTGCTATTGATGCTTAAGATAGTCCTGCTACGGGTCGCTTCAATATTCCTGCCACGGAGAACTACGATATTCCTGCTACGGGGAGCTACGATATTCCTGCTACAGAGAGCTACGATATTTCTGCTACGGAGAGCTACGATATTCCTGCTATAGAGCTACGATATTCCTGCCACAGAAAGCTACCATATTCCTGCTACAGAGAGCTACGATATTCCTGCTACGGAGAGCTACGATTTTCCTGCTACAGAGCTACGATATTCCTGCTATAGAGAGCTACGATATTACTGCTTCAGAGAGCTACGATATTCCTGCTACAGATAGCTACGATATTCCTGCTACAGAGAGCTACGATATTCCTGCTACGGAGAGCTACGATTTTCCTGCTACGGAGAGCTACGATATTCCTGCTATGGAGAGCTACGATACTCCTGCTACAGAGCTACGATATTCCTGCTATAGAGAGCTACGATATTCCTGCTACAGAGATCTACAATATTCCTGCTACGGAAAGCTATGATATTCCTGCCGCGGAAAGCTACCACATTCCTGCTACAGAGAGCTACAATATTCATGCTACGGAGAGCTACGATTTTCCTGCTACAGAGCTACGATATTCCTGCTATAGAGAGCTACGATATTAATGCTTCAGAGAGCTACGATATTCCTGCTATAGAGAGCTACGATATTACTGCTTCAGAGAGCTACGATATTCCTGCTACAGATAGCTACGATATTCCTGCTACAGATAGCTACGATATTCCTGCTACAGAGAGCTACGATTTTCCTGCTACAGAGCTACGATATTCTTGCTATAGAGAGCTACGATATTACTGCTACAGGGAGCTACGATCTTCCTGCTACGGAGAGCTACGATATTCCTGCTACAAAGAGCTACGATATTCCTGCTACAGAGAGCTACGATATTCCTGCTACAGAGATCTACAATATTTTTGCTACGGAGAGCTACGATATTTCTGCCACAGAAAGCTAACATATTCCTGCTACAGAGAGCTACGATATTCCTGCTATAGAGCTACGATATTCCTGCCACAGAAAGCTACCATATTCCTGCTACAGAGAGCTACGATATTCCTGCTACAGAGAGCTACGATATTCCTGCTATAGAGAGCTACGATATTCCTGCTACGGAGAGCTACGATTTTCCTGCTATAGAGCTACGATATTCCTGCTATAGAGAGCTACGATATTACTGCTTCAGAGAGCTACGATATTCCTGCTACGGAGAGCTGCGATATTTCTGCTACGGAGAACTACGATGATATTCCTGTTATGGATAGCTGCCATATTCCTGCCACGATGAGCTACGATATTCCGCCTACGACAAGCTACAATATGACTGCTACGTAGAGCTAGGATATTCCTGCTACGGGGAGCTACGGTAATTCTGCTACGAAGAGGTTGTTATTCCTGCCAATAAAGGCTACGATTTTATTTTTTTCTACAAAATATAATTGAGACTTTTATGTCACTAAATAGTACATTAATGCTTGCAAGTGCGCTATTTTGATAATAACAGGCGAGGCCCGTAATGGCGAGGCGAGGGCGTAATGGAGCTGAGAGTGCAATGATAATGCGCACGTGCGTCTTACGACGTTTTTCAACACATTTGCGAGTAAAAATACTAAAACCTACAATTTTACTTTCTAAGTTAAGTGTGTGGTTTCCGCACTTAATCCTATAAGGACCATTGTGCGTGGTTTTTGTGGAAATTTTACTTTTTTACTGGTTTTTAACTCAGGTTTACCTTCCAAGGGTTGGCAACAGGCTCGCCCTGTTGCCTCAACCGAGGCAGCCTCTTATCCGTACACACCCTTAAAGTTTTGCTCTTAACTGTACATCAACCACGGGAGTGACATGGGTCTTTATCCTCACCAATAACAAAAGTGGAGAATTCTTTAGCCACCAATACACGCAAGTCGCAGAGGTCTTCCTGGAACACTTTTTCTGTTTCGGCGCAGGCCGGCGTACGCAACTTCATTTCCAGCTCTCTTATCCTGTGCGACATAATCGCGGTGACCTGGACGTTTCCATCACAAAGGCTAGATTTACACGGACTCAGTAAAATGGGGTCAGTAGAAATACATTGCTTGTTTAATATACCAATGTGGTAGAACTTTTGTACAAGGCCCGTCTGGGGAAGTACCACCCTCTTACCTGTTTCTGCCGTAAAGCAGCAGTGTTTGCATTGCTGTGTTTTAGTTCGAAGGGTAAGGGAGCCAGTGAAATTACTGGCACAAGAGACATACTATCTTAGTTCTCAGGGTGGGCAACGCGCTTTGCTGTCTTATTAGTGTCAAATTATGGCACTAGTAAGACAGTGGGTGCTGCGGTAGTGACCACTTACCATCAGGTGGCCCACCTGCTCGTTTGCACACTTGTGACATAAACAATATATATATATTGTCCATAAGAAAACACTCGAGTGCATAATTCATCCTACTCAATACTCAATATATATTTGCATTCTAAAATGGTAACAAAGTCGGTGTCATCCTAAAATTTGTAAAGCTAATATAGCATATTTTTTTTATCATCCCGGAAATTTCAAGAGGTGTTTCTGGTCATGAAATTGAACCACTTTTCTCCTGTTACATCGAAATATGAAATAACAACCTCTCATGCACAAAATGTGGTGTCAGCACTGTCAGCTGATGCAGTTTGTACGAGTATGGGAAGTCAAAATTCTTTTTGTATTGGTTCAGTTTCATGGGCAGAACCATCTTTTAAAATATCCGGAGTGATAAAAAAATAACTCAGTATATCCTCTAATAGATTGGGGTGAATGAATGATTACCAAAAGCAAAATGTTTGCCAAACACGTTAAGGCTTAATGTAACATTTTGGTCTTGGTAATATAGTTAAAATAACAAGATCGGGGCTTGATCCAATAAAAAGTAGCATTACATACGACATGTTAATGGAATGAGCGAAACCCTCATACTCCAACTGATTTTTATTAAAATAAATCCATTCCCGTAAAAAAAATTAAAGAAAGATTTTTTTTTATAATAATAATATTGTTATTTTAAAGTTTCATCATTGTTGTAGTTTCATCGTTGTTCTAGTCCGCGCTCTCCGCGCACGCCACGCCCACTTCACTCCCCTCTTCACCGCTCATGAACCGCGAGGCGCCGCCGCCAGCGCGCGTATCCACGGAAATATTTAGAATAGAAGCGGCAAAAATTTTTATAATAAAAAAAAAATACCCTGAACATATCCAGAAAATTTCCCGTCGATCCCATGTACGCTCCACCTCCCCACCCTCAAACAAGTCCCTGACTTTAGTTTTTTTTTTTCATTTATCTCAGAAACGGTTAAAGGTAAATCTTTGTTAACGTAAGTATAATCGTTATAAAGTTATCTAAATGAGTAGGATTTCGAACGTTTTGGTTTTGCACATCACAGAATTCAAAATCTATGCTGTCAATTCAAAATCCTACTCATTTGGACTACTATTACCAGCAGCTTGCTAATAGGTACTCAGTAGTAAGTGCAAACTTAACTCTATATTTCAGATACAGGTCATATTGAAATAAAACAGGGGGGTGATCGTGGTAATTTCAACGACATTACCAAAACAAAAACGTTTGCCTCAAAAGTTATGTTAAGTCTTTACGAAGTGTTTGAGGCAAACGTTTTTGATTTGGTAATATCGTTGAAATTACCACGATCACCCCCCTGCTGTCAACGGGTTGGTAATTTTATAACGATTAAAGTAACGTTAACAATTTTCATCTATATTTAACCGTTTCTGAGATAAATAAAAAAAAACTAAAATCAGGGACCCGTTTAAGTGTGGGGAGGAGGGAGCGTACATGGGATCAACGGAGACTTTTTCTAGATAATTATGTTTAGGGGGACCTAAAGAACACTTTTAAAACAAGAAACCTCCTACCGTAATTTAGCCTAGGTTATTTTGCGACTTTTTTGTACTAGTAGGATTTCGGTTTGACAACATTGATTTCTGGATTCTGTGATGTCCAAAACCCCATAAAACCTTTGTTGTCAAAAATGGTCCTGTTTTAGTTCTGGCTCTATAAGGCTAAACGTTAATTTAGGTAAATGTTTTGGTTTTGGTAATATCGTCCAAATTACCACGATCGGGGGCCCACCCAACCAGCAAAACAGTCGAGTAACAATTGATTTACTCAGCTTATAATCGAATAACAGACGAGTTAACGTTAGTTAGTTAGTTAGTTAGTTAGTTAGTGGGCTCCTGTTTCCGCAATTAAACTCTGATTTGGTCCTTTTTGCGTACAGGTTAGTCTGGTTAATTAAGCCAGCCCAGCTCCTTCCAGAAGCTCAGAAGTCTCCTGGGACATTCGCAGGCTTCGCGGAGCGACCTCGTGTTGTTGAGGATTTTAGCCCGTTGGTCGGCCAACGCAACGCACTCCAGGATCACGTGATTGACCGTCTCTTCCGCGTCAAGGCAGCCCCTACATAGTGGGCTATCGGTAACGCCGATTGTGAATAGGTGTTTGTTGAGCGAGATATGTCCTGTAATAGTGCTCACAACTATTCGGAGGTTTGTTCGATTGAGGCTGAGAAGTCGGTGGGTAAGCTTAGGTGAATTAGTGGATAGCACCTCCTTTGACTGTCTGCAGCTCGTTAGGCTAGCCCAGCGGGCATTGTGTTGGTTCTGGGTAAAGTCGTGAAGCCATGTGCGGATTTGACTGAAGGGCAGTGGTAATAGTGGTACAGGACCTGCCACTGGTGTTTGTGAACCACGCCTTGCCAATTCATCCGCGGCATCGTTGCCCAGTGATCCGCTGTGTCCCTTGATCCATTGCAGGATTACCCTGTTGTTTGAAGCAATGCGCTCCAGTGCAAGGTGACACTCGTAGATAAGCCCTGAGGTAAATACATTACTCTGCAGTGCCATTAGTACGGCCATGCTGTCGGAAAGGATTCTTATACAAAAGCCTTCTACCTTCCTTCGCATTACCGCGGTGGCGGCCTCCTTGATAGCTACACATTCACATTGGAATATGGAGCTGTGTGTGCCTAAGGCCAGTGATATTTTTATGTTGAGGTCGAGTGAGAAAGCCCCGGCGCCTGTTCCTGAGTCCATTTTGGATCCGTCAGTATATATTCTGACCTCATGGGAACCGGATTGGTCTTTACCTGACTCTGATAGTTGTATGTGGTAATTCCTGTTAAAGTTATATGTTTTGGGGATCCTGTCGCACGGGGCCTCGCATAAGGGGTACTGTTTCCGAACAGTGTCCCAGAGCGTGGCAATAGGTCCATTGTGGTTAACCCATTCGCCTAAAAGCTTTAGGCGTAGGGCCGACATTATTGCCTCCTGTTGTATATACAGGTCTAAAGGCGGGAGCCCAAGAATGACTTCTAGGGCTGCTGTCGGGGTGGTGCGCATGCAGCCCGACATGGCTGAGCAAGCCAGGCGTTGGAATCGCTGCAGCTTCGTTATTGTGGTGGTAAGCTCTGTCCTGGGCCACCAGGCTATAGCACCATATGATACAACAGGTCTGATAACAGATGTGTAGAGCCATCGACAGATTTTCGGGGATAAGCCCCAGGATCTGCCTATGAGTCTTTTACATTGCCAAAAGGTGATACATGCTTTTTCTAGCTTGTGGTCGACATGTTTGTTCCAGAGCAACTTGCTGTCAAGTATTACACCCAGGTACTTGACTTCGTTGGTCAGGGACAATTCAGTGTTAAAAAGTTTAGGAAGCCTGAGCCTGCCTAGACTACGTTTATTGGTGAAGAGAATTATCTCCGTCTTTGACGGGTTCACCGATAGTTTGTGCTTTGAGCACCAGTCTTCGACGACCTTAAAAGCGGACCTCATGAGGCTGCATAGCACATTTTCAAAGGGTCCTCCTATGAGAATGGCAAGGTCGTCGGCATAGCCTACTGTATAATACCCTCTTTGATTGAGGTCAGCGATTAGTTCGTTGACGACAACGTTCCAGAGTAGAGGCGAGAGTACTCCCCCCTGTGGGCAGCCCTTCGCCACCACTACTCTCGTTGTGGTATTTACAGTGAATTGGATCGCTCTGTATCTTAGCATGTTGTCTATCCACCCGGCAATAGTGGTATCGACTCCATGCTTGTTAAGTGCTTGGCTAATGCTGTTAAAATTGGTTTTATCAAAGGCTCCTTCTACATCTATGAAGGCGCCTAGTGTTGATTGTTTACTTGATAGACTCCTGCTTATGCGTGATGTCACGCAGTGTAAGGCGGACTCTGTTGATTTGCCTGAACTATAGGCATGTTGGTTAGCATGAAGTGGGCTACACGAAAGGGAGTTCGTTCTTATGTCCCTATCACACAATCTCTCCAGTGCCTTCAAGAGGAACGAGGTGAGACTGATCGGTCTAAAGGATTTTGGTTGTGTGTAGTCACTTTTGCCGGGCTTGGGGATAAATACTACCTTTACTTCTCTCCATTGTAGTGGCACGTATCGAAAGGCCAGGCAGCTCCTGTATATTGCAGTGAGGTGACCGGCCAGGAGCTTCGCGTCGCACCACTTCAGCAGGCCCGGAAATATGCCATCTAGGCCCGCCGATTTAAACGGGAGGAAGCTGTTGATTGCCCAAATTACCTTTTCGTCGTCTACTACTCTGTGGGCCGTGGTCCAGTCCAATTGATTATCCCGGTACTGCCGCACCGGCGATTCCCATATTTGGTTGTCTTCGATGCGGCAGTCAGGGAAGTGAGTCTGTAGGAGGAGTTCGCAGGTCTCAGCATCGGTTCTGGTGTAGGTACCATCTGGTTTTTTCAGGCAGCCTAGGTTGCGCTCAGGTTCACTGGCTAGAATACTTTTTACCTTAGCGGCCTGATTGGTAGATTCAATGTTGGTGCAGAAACGTCTCCAGCACTCGCTCTTTCTGGCTCGGATGCGCTTCTTATAGTTGTATTGTGCCTGTTTGTAACTTACCCAATCGACTGGGTTGCGGGAGTTTTTGGCTTTGTTGAACAGCTTTCTTACTTTGCGGCGCAGCCTTTCCAATTCCGGTCCCCACCATTGGTGTCTGTTACCGGAACCGGGTTTTGGCGTGGTAAGAGGGCACGTCTGCTCATAGCTGTTGATAAGAGTAGATGTGAGGTTTGTAACGTGTGTTTCGATTTCTGCAGTGTTACTGTGCTTGGGAAGGAGGTTGATCATTTCAAGACCAGCCTCTGCCAATTTCCTGTACCTGGCGCGGTCTGTCTTGCGGGGATTACGCCAGGGAGCTGCAGATTTAGAGTTTATGTTTAGGTTATACCGGATCCATCTATGATCGGAACAGGACAGCTCATCAGATACGTGCCAGTCTGAGATGAAGCCGGCGATCTGTTCCGTGGCTAGAGTGAGATCTATGATAGTTTGGGCTCGTGAAGTCACAAAAGTTGGCTCCGAGCCTCTGTTTAAAATTCGAAGGTTAGTTGTAAATAAGTAGTTTAAGAGTTCCTCACCCCTGCTGTTTGGTTTTTCGCTGCCCCAGATGGTGTGGTGCGCGTTTGCATCAGCGGAGATGATGAGCTCCAGTCCCTCCCTTTCGCAGTAAGCGACCAGCGCTGCTAGCTCCGGGGTTGGCACGTCAGCGTCGCCAGGCAGATAGGCAGACGCGAGTACCGCATCCGGCAGGCCTAGGGTGGGATCAGACCGGAGCCTGACGGCGGTCAGGTCCCTGGAACAGAACTCGTTTAGTACAAAGGTGGTAACATGCTTAGGAGCAAAGATGCATGTGCGGGGGTTACTTACAGTGGTGTCAAGGAGAATTTTTCCCCCGATGTTACTCAGACCACAGATTCTGCCCTTCCTAATCCACGGCTCCTGGATTAGGCCTATGGTCTTGTTATTCGCCTCCAGCGCCCGGCGCAGGTTAGCCGTTGCGGTCTGGCTGTGCTGGAGGTTGGTTTGGAGGAGCTTAAAGTTGGGAAGGAGGGCAGTCTGAGTCGCCATCACTTCTCAGAAGCTCCTTCTCCTTCTTCTCGTCCACCGGGTACCCCAGTCTGGCATATTCATCGGCCGTCGCGCCCCACCAGTCCATTTCTGGCGGATCCCCTCCATGAGGAGGAGGGCCGCCGACCACGGATGAGGTGCCCGCCGAGCAGCCTGAGGCCCCTGGTGCGGAGTCCCCATGGCGCATCGGCAGGGTGGGCACACCTAGGACAGGTCCCAGGCCTCCCACTGTCTCCTCCTCCATGCGGACCTCCAGTGGCGGCGCGACCGCCGACGCAGCAGATGTGTGGGGTACTTCCGGTGCCGGTGGTGCGGTTTTCGGTGCGTCTTGTTCATCTAGGCGAACGTAGACGCCGCCGGTTTTGTATGCGACGCGTCTGCCTCGGTCTTTCAGTTCGGCCACGTCCTCGGGCGGTATGCCAAGCAGGAGGAAGACACCTTTCCTCTCCTCCTGCCTGTCCACCTGTTAACGTTATCAAAACACCAAGTAGTCCTGTTAAAGTGGTTATCTCGACTTTTTAGCTATGGCAAACGAATAGTGCTTTAATCATATCGAATAAATAGTTACAGCACTATTTTATAGCGCTTTTACTCCGCCTTTGAAAATATGCCGAGATAAAGTAACCAAATCCCTTTTACTCGGCATCTTAGTTCTATAAAAGTTGCAGAGCACTATTTTATTACACTTTTACTCCACTTTTGAAAAGATGCTGTGTTAAAGTAACTGAATCACTATTATCCGGCATCTTTTTCTATAACAGTTGTGTAAAAGCTCTAAGGTTGCTGATTAGCAGAATTTAGCGCTTTTATAGAAAATTTACTCGACAATCTGTTCTGCTCCTATAAAAGTCAAGTAATAGTAACCATTCTACATTAAGTATAATTAATGCTATTATAGCCGGGTGCGCATCATTTCGTATAAATATTTTTCGTATATCAACGTTTCAATAACATTCAATAGATATAATAAACGTTTCATATAACAACTTATAGCATAATTTTGTTTGACATAACGTACCTTTACTATAATGAACGTTTTCTATACTAACATTTGGCATAACTATCATTTCACCTAAATATCTTTCATATAAAATTTATTTCATATAAAATTCATTTGATACATTATTTTTTTATTAATTTATAATAATAAAACAAAAAAATAATCAATTAGTTTATAATAATTTTGTATAGTTATATTAATATACTTATTTAATTAAAATTGTTTAAAAGCGAAACGATAAGGCTCAATTAATTTGATCACAGGCGAGCGAAGCGAGCAAAAGAGTTCGGGGCACCCCGACACAGTTGGTCAGGTTCGAAGGGTATGGCGGAATTGAGCGGATGCGAGCGGAGCGAGCTCCGCTCCATTCCGCCATACCCTTCAGGTTAGGTTGACATGAATGCTTGCGTATGCCTGCTTGCCTGCATGCTTGCTTGTATGCATGCTTGCTGTGTGCATGCTTGAATGCTTGCTTACTTGTCTGTTAATGGCAAGGGCTTAGTAGAATGGATAATAGGCGAGCGAAGCGAGCAAAAGAGTTTGGGGCACCCCGACACAGTTGGTTAGGTTCGAAGGGTATGCCATACCCTTCAGGTTAGGTTGACATGAATGCATGCGTATGCCTGCTTGCCTGCATGCATGCATGTGTTAGAATTTTAAGGATAGAAACATGTGCAGTTACAAATAAAAGCTTTTTAATATGAGTTTTCTATTAAAGGAATACTAGGTCTTGAGTTATTTTCCTATTGTGCTCTAAAATACGAGGATACAGCCAAGCTGTCTTGTACTACCTACCTAAATTAACCACGCCTTTTCGTGGATTATAGCTACATAGGAAGGGAATTTTAGAACAAATGATAAACGAAATAAATGGTAGTTATAAATGTACTTGATTATTCAAAGAAACAGCAGTAAAACAGTTACTAATCTAAGCAGAGTTGAAAATACAGTTATCTACATTTAAAGACAAGAAAATAACACGTTTACAATGAGATTTACTTCTATTACAACAACATATTTTAAATATTAAAGAAAATTACTTAACTCAGGACTAGGGATACTTCCAGTTTCGCCGACACTAATATAAGAGAGATTTAATGCTCTGATGGAGCTTTTTATCATACAATATGAAATGAAGTTTGCACAGGTAGTGAGCAGTACAATTATCCAATCAGGAACGAGGTGAGTGATATTAGCCACATATTAACCAATAGAAATCATTCTAGTTACATTAGCCAATGAGCTACATTGAACAGCATCAAAATTACTACTTTTACATACGATTTGGTATATTTTACTAGATTAATCGATAACAATATTAATACAATATTTTGAACACATTATAAACCTTGCAACACATGTCATTTTTATGATTTTACTTCATACAATACTTTAGTTAATTACATTCTACAACTTCCGTTAGGAAAGAGATGAAATCAATACTATTACAATAAAATTTATTACTCCTAACTATCTATTATCTCTGAAATACAATTTAGCCATTTAGCAATATTTTTAGACATATTTTCAGGTATTATAGTCTATCATGGCCATACTGACAGTACTTCGTCCCCGAAGTACTATCAGGACAAATATCTAGTAGGTACACATATCTATAACTTTTTTAAAACAGTTTAACACAGATACAAACACTTTTTCAACATCCTCAATGACCCGCACTCCCCACCTTACCTTCGTTCCCGTTTTCAGCTGCTTCCTCCTCCCGCTTGGCCTAGGCGCCCTTGCATTACACATATGTTTGAGGTGCCTAGGAGTAATACCAATTTCCAGTTTCACTCTTTTTCCGTCCGTGCCGTTCTATTGTGGAACAAATTGCCTCGAATTATTCAAGAAAGCCCCTCCATTCACACTTTTAAAGTAAGGTTAAAAGATCATTTCCTGTCACAAGTTGCTTCATAGCCATCATCATTGTAAATATATCTGTTAAGCATTCATCCTTTTATTTATGTAGTATATAGTGTGTTTTGTATTTATTTATTATTTATATTTATTACCTATATATTTGTATTTATTATATATTTATGTGAATTATATATTTGTATTATTTATTAGTCTATTTTCTTTATTTATTATTTATGATACATCATTTTTTTTTTCTCACTTTTTTGCACTATTGTGTACCCGTTAATACAACTTTCTCACTGCGTTCGGTTGGCTGGAAGAAATCTCTTTTAGAGATAAGCCCGCCTTTGTGTATGTCCTTTAGTTATAGTCTTTTCTGTCAAGCTTTGTGCAATAAAGAATATATATATACAATAAATTTACGCCCAAGTTTTATTTTAAAACTCCTGCTCACATTGAAATAATAATGATGAAACCTTTACAACATTCTTAAAGATTTTGTTAAAAAGCTGCTTGCTACATTTTAGCCCCGTCTATTGTTACCATTGAGATATGGGCTTAGTTAAAACGGTTAATGCCAGATACATAGACATGCCAACCATATTCACCAACCCAAATATATGGCACCAAGTATCTTACCTAGCAGAACTTGCTTTCACAAAATAAATTTCAAGATTTGATGGGTAATGCCAGACACCTAGGCATGCCAGTCACATTTACCCGCTGCTTGTGAGATAACTGACACCAAGTGTTTGGCCGACCAGCGGTTACCCTTTATAAAGAATGAATTACCAGATACATAGACATGTCGGTCACATTCACCCGCTGCCAGTGAGATCGATCGACACCATGTATAAGGCCGACCAGCGTATCTCCAGTACATGAAACAACTTCAACAATTTATAACAAATGCATATAACACAACAACTATTTCATTCGTCACAGTATTTTTCCACTATCCGTTCGGCCAATCTGAATCTTAATGCTAACAAAAAATAAATTGATATTCGCAATAAAAAGAAAAATTTTATCAAACAAATTTTTGCAACATGACAAAGATTAAACAATATGTTTGAAACATTTCCACAAAAGAAATTTCATAAGATATGATTTCCGCCTTTGTGTATGTCGTTAAGTTATGATTTTACTGTAAATATTTTGTGCACTAAAGAGTATGAACGAACAATACATTTCTATTGACCTCTAAATGTACACATTATAAACTAACCACCTCAATAGTTTAAAATAGTATCAATTTGTACTTTTTGCTAAAGCGGTCACAATTCATAGTTCATTTATTGTCAGAAACAGGTACATAAAGTGTTTAAATTTATATAAAGTTTCACTGTATCTTACTGTGTCAGCATGCAATATACATACAACAGTATTCCAATTAGATTAGGTAGTTATGTCACAAAGTTATTAAATATCAAATCTAAGTTACAATGTCCGAACAGAAAGTATTAAATAACAGTCACAAAATAGTACTATTAACGTCATCATCGATTAAAAAGGCATTAAAATTATAGTAACATCCATCAGTAAGCAAAGCATGTAAATTTGTTCTGAATTGGTGCAATGGTAGATCCTTTATCGTATTATATAGTTTTCGAGCCATACCATTACAGAGTTACTATAGAATAACAAGTTCGGGTGCTCAGGTGGTCTTACTTCTGCCTTACGGATGCCTAGTCTCTGCCAGTTCAACAGAGTTTTTTTTTTCTAATTTTTAAAATGGGGAACACAACTTTTTCTTTGTCCTATGCCACATATGGCTCTTACACATTTTTTGTGTTCTAAATAATAGTAAAATATGAACCTTTGCCACGTTTCCCCAGTGAAATATACCATATCTAAAATTGGAAACCACATACGCATTATATGCACAAAGTACAGTTTTTCGAGATGCTGGTTTTGTGATTGTTTTAACACATATTTACTTATTTTTGTATTTATATTATCAATATGTGATCTCCAACCCAAGTGTTACCCCTAGGAATTTAATTTTATTACAATTTCCATTATAATTTACCATTATATTCAGGTCCTGGACACCTAAGTTACAGATGCAGAACCTAGTAAAGGCTCCAGTCTCTTCACAAGCTAAATTTCTTGCTAGCGTAATTAGTGTTTTCTTTTAAAATTGCATGTAAACTAATGTATGTTTATTGATATTTCCGAGAGAAATTAATTAATTTACTATTATTATTGAAAACTTACTCGTAATTTTAATGTATTTAAAAAGATATATTGCTGAACATGCAATTTATTAAAGTACCCACTAAAACATATGACATCAACACAATAAAAAAGGCTCAAAACGCTTTTTATTCACTACACAATATAATATTCCAATTGGTTATTTCATGTCCATGTCAAAAAAAAAAACACTTGTTAAGCCTCTTAATAATCTCTTGATAGGAGTAATAACATCTTCCGGCAAATAATGTATTTTTTCATTATAATGTCATTATTTTGTAAATCCTCCTTAACACTGAATTTTTATACTTAGGTCAGTTTGCCTCTTACTATAATGTTAGCATTTTCTTACTTCATATACTGTACCTAACACATTTCAATGTTCATCACAATGAGAGTTTTACCTTTGCAATCGAAATAGTTTTCCATACTTGTAAAATACTAGATAAACGTTACTTGGTTTAAGGATCTTGATGTATATTGAAGGCAGAATTATAAATATATTTGAACAATTTGACGTTAAAACGTATTCTTGTTGATATTTTGTAATATCAATCATTAGCCAGGATTGCTTAGTATAAATTAATTGGCATCATCATAAGTCCTTTAGATGAGCAGTATCATCAAAACTACAAATAATTTATTATTTTCGAGTTGGGTAGGTATTTGCAAAAATCGGCACCAGTTCGCTGTTTATCGTAACAACGAAATAAAAAGAAAAAAATCTCAAAAGTAGGTAGTACTTAAAAAAAAGTTCAACAAAAACAGTGGTTATTTTTTAGGGTTCCGTAATTCAAAAGGAAAATAAACTGAACCCATAAAGGATCTCTTTGTTCTCAGTCTGTCAATCATTGTTCTCACGGATATAGAGATGCGATTTTTCTTTTTTAGTTTCACGTCGTCAACACAATCAAAAGGTACGGCCACAAATTATGTACCCATCTTCATACATTTATGAACCAAACTAAAACCTATGGGGTATTTTCCATTGATCCAAAATCATGAAAGGCAAGAAAAACTAGCACCATAAAAATCGAATATTCATCAAATATTGCAAGTATTCTCACAACCAAATTTAACCAATTTCAAGTAGGCTATCATTTATTTCAAGTACATTTACATTAGAGACATTACAGCTGCTGTAGTGGTCCTGGACAGGTATGGAACCCTTAGTACGCGAGTCCGACTCACACTTTTAAGGCCGCACGGTTGTTTAGATTTAATGAACGACGGTATATATATTTTTAAGTATTCATCGATAAAGAAGTAAACTTCAAATTTTTTTGTATGCACAAAGTTAATATAAAAAAAAAATTGATTTAAATTCATAAGACGGTCAAACTGAGCAAAATACAGTGTTGCAATTGCAAAGCCTTTAGGCTTATTGTGAAAAGACAAATATAGTTGTCGCAAAATAACTAGAAGTCTGATCTACCCACCCAAAATTTTCGGTTTTCGGGTAGTGCGAGGAAATATTGTGTGAACTTTTAGTGTCGAATACATTCATTATTGTGGAAGGGAAGTACCATAGTATTTATTGCATAAATTGACCAAGTTTTATTCGTTTCTTACGTTACTTTTAAACAAAAATGAAATGCAAATACAGGACATGCCACTGTGACCGATGTTTTGTAGCCCAAAATTTGAGTGTTGGAGAGAGAATTTAGTTATCTACAAAACCGTATCTGAGTTAGGGAACCAGACAAACAACATTTAAAGAAACGTAAGTAGACAGGTATAGTCCAGATTTTGAAGAAGTTAGGTCATTGATCTTACATTACAACACCCACGATAAGATATTGATGAAAGATAGAAAACAAAAATTTTATGTAGGTACACTAAATTAACCGAATAGAATTCGGTTTCTGCACAAGTTTTTAACTAGATCAAACAGGTTACATGTAGGTCGTAAAAAAAAAGAAAAGGGTGACTAGTAAATTTTATAAATCGTCACAGTCAAAATTTTCTTTAACTTTTTACTTTTAAATGACGGTTTAAATACATTTAATATTTGAAAGACCACTTTTAGCTATTTGAGCTTGCAAAAATGTTAGGTAAGAACGCTGAATATTGTTTTGAATCAGACATTTTAGGTACACGAAATATTTCTTACTTCTAGATATAAATTCAGTTTTAAATTATCAGGTTTTTAACTAAAGTTAAGCAGGCCTTGTTGGGGCCTTACCTGTCTTAGCAACAATAACGATGCTGCTCCAAATGATTTTCTGATGTGCCTCGATGTTGGTGGACCAGTAGTTACTCTGCGCAGCAGTTGCTTGTAGTTGGATCATCTTTCCCCTGGCCGGACATCAGGCGCAGCATCGTTGATCGCTTTGAAGAGGTCGCTAGGCAGCCGCATCCATCCTGGAATTGTTTACAGAAAAATATTTTTACTGCAGTGCTGGGTAGGATCCCACTTCTGATGTTAGAATTTTAAGGATAGAAACATGTGCAGTTACAAATAAAAGCTTTTTAATATGAGTTTTCTATTAAAGGAATACTAGGTCTTGAGTTATTTACCTATTGTGCTCTAAAATACGAGGATACAGCCAAGCTGTCTTGTACTACCTACCTAAATTAACCACGCCTTTTCGTGGATTATAGCTACATAGGAAGGGAATTTTAGAACAAATGATAAACGAAATAAATGGTAGTTATAAATGTACTTGATTATTCAAAGAAACAGCAGTAAAACAGTTACTAATCTAAGCAGAGTTGAAAATACAGTTATCTACATTTAAAGACAAGAAAATAACACGTTTACAATGAGATTTACTTCTATTACAACAACATATTTTAAATATTAAAGAAAATTACTTAACTCAGGACTAGGGATACTTCCAGTTTCGCCGACACTAATATAAGAGAGATTTAATGCTCTGATGGAGCTTTTTATCATACAATATGAAATGAAGTTTGTACAGGTAGTGAGCAATACAATTATCCAATCAGGAACGAGGTGAGTGATATTAGCCACATATTAACCAATAGAAATCATTCTAGTTACATTAGCCAATGAGCTACATTGAACAGCATCAAAATTACTACTTTTACATACTATTTGGTATATTTTACTAGATTAATCGATAACAATATTAATACAATATTTTGAACACATTATAAACCTTGCAACACATGTCATTTTTATGATTTTACTTCATACAATACTTTAGTTAATTACATTCTACAACTTCCGTTAGGAAAGAGATGAAATCAATATTATTACAATAAAATTTATTACTCCTAACTATCTATTATCTCTGAAATACAATTTAGCCATTTAGCAATATTTTTAGACATATTTTCAGGTATTATAGTCTATCACATGCTTGCGTGCTTGCTTGTTTCTTGCTTGCTTGCATGCATGCCTGCTTGCCTTTGCTTGCTTTTTTTTGCATAATGCATGCTTGCTTGTTCATTTACTTAATAATCAATGTGGATATTATAACTAACCAATGAAGATAACGAACTTATATTATATGAAATGGGTATTATACGAAATGATGATTATATGAAATATTTTTATAGGAAATGTTTATTATACGTTTTGAAATTATATGAAATCATAGAGTAATATAATGATGAAATGAAAATATGTGAAATGTCGAATATACGAAATAATTATTATATGAAACAAAATTATATGAAACGTTGTTATATCAATTAAATGTTATATTAAAAGTTGTTATATCATCTATTACACACCCATTATAGCCTGCTTATGTAACAAGTCGTTTCAAGGCTTCTAAATTGCTGTTATAGGATCTAAATTGTAATTGATTGTTTGTTTAGCTCGACTTTCTCTAAGCTTCATGTTCTATAGAGACCACTAAAAATCTTAACATCATCAATTGGAACAGTGGAATAATAACTGTTTTACTCAGATTATAATTAAATAGGTAACAGATTAGACAATGTTATCAAAACACAAATTCAAAAAAAAAAAGTAATATTTCGACTTTTTGACTGCCTCTCTAGTGCTATAATAATATCAAGTAAACGCTTCCTCCACAATTTTACAGAACTTTTACTACCCTTTGAAAAAAAGCTGAGTTAAAATAGCCAAAACATTTTTACTCGCATCTTTCTTCTATAACAGTTGCCGAACTCTTTTTTACAGCACTTTTACTCCACGTTTAAAAAGTGCAAAATTAAGGTAACTTAATCACTTTTACTCGTCATATTTGTTCTATAATAGCTCTATAATAACCTAAGAGGTGCTGATTAGCAATATTGAGCGCTTTTACGGAGTTTTTACTCGACAATCCGACTACAAGTCGAATAAACGACTTCAAATTGCTGTTAATAGATCAGAATTGTATTAAATACTTTAATTCGACTTTTTTATAGATTTAAGTTCTATAAATAGCACTGAGAAACCTTTACGATAACAAATGCGGCCATTTTTTTAGTTGAAGTTCACGTCATTAATAACCAATTCTATTTTTGATTTCTTGTAACGAAATGGATAAGAAATAATGGAAAAAAGTAAAAGAACTGGAGCTTACCGTAGAAGAGTTCATAAAATATTAAAGAAGATGAAAGAAACAGCAGAACATATTGAGTCTAATTTATTATCATTTAGCCATCTAAGCCCAAATCATACTCAAAATGTTAGTGGTTCCGTAGACACAAATAATCTCTGTAACGAGCTCAGTCAAAATTTTTAATGTTTACCAGAAACAAGTCAAGCTCAAAGCGACAGCTCCATATGAATGAGTGAATTTGAACAAAACAACCAAAACTTCGCATATGAACCAAATGATGAAAGTTCCAAAAGTGAACAAAGTGATGAAAGTTCCGAAAATGAACAAAAAGATGAAAGTTCGGATAGTGATAACGCCAACTACGATGATAATAGTTTTTGGTTGGATGTAAAAGAGTGGGCACTTCAATTTAATACATCTCATGAATCATTTAAATGTCTGTAGTTTTTTTTAAAACAATCAGTCCATATACACGTGAATTAGAGTTAACTAACAATAAAATTCAAAACGTGTATTCTAGTAGTTTTGCTCCTGAAACCCAGTGATTGACACAACACAAAAATATCAAGATTTTTTTTGTGACGTTGCTTACGTTAATGCTGTCGACTTCGAAAGAAAAAATAATGCTCTTCGAACTTGACATCGGTTTCGATTTCAAGTTTGTGATAAATGTTTTTTTTTTGTTTTTCTATATTAGGGAACCCTAAAATATAGTTAACATGGCTGCATCATGTGCTATAAGGGCAATCCGAACACCTTAATTCAAGTTATGATCATAAGATCGATCCCTACTCCTCAAATTCCCTCAACACTCCTCAAGCCACTACGGTGGTTCTTTCACGGTTCACTCTGTTCGTTTATGGAACAAACTTCCTCACTCCATTCGCGCTAGTCCGTCGCTGGATACTTTCAGGCGAAAGCTAAAAGAGCACTTTCTCTCTAACTAGTTTTTACTTATATATCATTTCTATTCTTCTTATTTTTCTTTTTAGTATTAAAATATGTATTTATTTATTTATTTACGTAAGTTTTGTATATAATATACCTATATATATTTTAATATATATATTTATATAAATATATATTACATTTCTATATTTATTACTTATTTAGTATTTATTCGTGTTAAAGTATTGTAGTAAGGAATCTTGTTTTAATTATTTGTGTTGTACACTTTTATGCCCGCTGTATTGTCTACTAGATTTTTCTATTTAAGGTTAGCTGGTAGATAACTCAATTTTGAGTTAAGCTCGCCATTCTTATATGTTCTCACTTGTGCTTGTTTTTGTAATGTATTCGTGTACAATAAAGAATAAAGAAGAATGAGAAATAACAGTGACTAGGTAAATATTTTATGCAATTGTAATTTTTCTTAATAAATATATTTTATTTCGTTTAACCTTATTTTTTTAATTCGAGGAATAAGGTGGGCGCTTCACTCAATTTAACACCAATCATACTCCTTAGCGCTCTCGTTTCCACTGCATTAATTCTACTTTCATGCTTCTTCTGCCATACCTAGCTTTCACTGCCATACATCAGTGTTGGTACCAAAACACCCCTATGAACAGCCAAACGAGCCTTGTGGGACACCTTCTGACTCCTCATAAAGGCGTGCAGGGCACCATTCACCATGTTTCCAGGATTCAATCTTCTTTCAATATCACTTTCACACTTTCCATCTCTCGTAAACTTTGAGCTTAGATACACAAACTCCTTCACTTGTTCGACTTGTTCACCACCTATTAATATAGTACACTCTGTCATACATTCTTCTCTTACAAGTACCATTACTTTCGTCTTGCTTACATTTACTTTCATTCCTTTCCTGTCCAAAGCCACATTCATCATTGTTACCATCTCCTGCAACTCGTCAGCAGATGACGCAAGTTCAACTTGGTCATCAGCGTAGAGAAGACATTTGATGAGTAACTCATTTATTCTCAGTCCACACATACTCTCTTTCAGATCAATCAAACAATTATCCATGAACAGGTTAAACAGCCAAGGTGACGCTACACATCCCTGCCTAACACCTTTTTCGATGCTAAACTATTCAATGTGCGCCCCGTTTATTCTGACACAAGCACTGGAATCCTCATAGAGAGATTTCAGTGCTTGAATCAGATGCCCGTTTACCCCATACAAAGACAACGCTGACCACAATTCATTCCTCACCACTCGGTCATAGGCCTTTTTCAAATCCACGAACGCGCATTAGACTTTTTGGTTTTTAGCCAAAAACTTTTCAGCTATGCACCGCAAGGAAAAGACCTGATCTGTACATCCCATTCCCTTTCTAAATCCCGCTTGTACATCCCATATTTTTCGTCAGTATCTTTCATCACTCTTTCAATTAAAACCTTTGCATACAGTTTGCCGACGACACTAAGAAGGCTTATCCCGCGGTAATTTTTGCAGTCCTGTTGTGACCCTTTTCCCTTGTACAGCGGCACAACCTCAAATATGGTCAGTGAAATTACATTCCCACAAAGTTCTGCATTATTAATATACTCAAACCATGGGACAGATCTTAGAGAAAATAACTTAAGGAACACAAGTCTAAAGTATAATAAATGTTACCTTGATTGAAAATTCTTCAATTATCTTTTTTTTACTACCAAGCGCGTCACTTTCTTTCACATAACCGCAAACCAATCGTATTACTTGCTACCAAAGAGCTTTTGTAGGACTTTTTTATGGCATTAGAGCAATTCATTTACTAATACTCAGCTAAGATGCTGAGTATAAGCAACAAAGGCCAGTATTTTAGAATGAATTTGCTGAGTAAAAGCAATTCAGTTGCTAACATACAACTAACTTGCTGAGTAATTGCAAACTGTTTTCTTTGACAGAACAAATACTCATACGAGTGCGTTTTTGTTGCTGTTACAGCACTCATAGTGCTATTATTCACTTTAATTCAACGCTAACAGCACCTTTTTGCTGCTTATACAAGTGTTACTGCACTTTTACCGCGCTTAAGGCTCAATAATTTGTGCCAATTTCGCGTTGTGTAAACGTGAAAATTACTTTTACTCGAGCATTATTGCCATCTTTATAGCATTCAATAGCAAAAGTAGGAACGTGCTCGTTACGTTTATAGCACATAATTTTGCTGGTTGGGCCAGGCGTTACTTTGCTAAAATGTCTACTGTCTCAAAATTACCACTTTTTAGGGTTCCGAACCAAAATGGTATAAACGTAACGGAACCCATAAGGTGCGACTTCGTCTGTCTGTCTGTCACACCTGCATATCTTAGCAACCACTCATGCTATCGACTTGTAATTTGGAACAGTTTTAGAATATGATTGCCCGACTTAATTCATCATCATCATCATATCGTGTAAGTTCGATTACCAACCTAATAAACCCTAGTCTCAGAGTTGTTGAGCCGCCAAAGGCCTCTGACATGACTCATTAACGACTACATTCGTAGAAAGTAGTAGTCGGGACCATCGGCTTAACGTGCCTTCCGAAGCACGGAATCATCTAATTTTCGGACAATCAGGTGATTCATTATGATGTCGCACACCTTGTACAAAATTATTTTTTTAGATATAGAAATAAAAAAAAAGTTACGGCAGTAAACACTGTGACTTGCTGTGACAGTAATCGCGTAGCGCATTTTAACTGTGTAAGATACGCGAGGCACCGCGCACTGTTCTGTGCCTACCTAAGATTATAATTTAAATACAGGGCGATTAAAATTATTGTTTTATGTTTTATTTATTAAGCAAACTTAACAGCATATAATTCATTATTAATACAAATATTAATTAAAATCAAATTATTATTTTTCAAATCACTAAAATCACTCGGTGATATTCAAAAATTGGGCTCCAGTGCGTTTTTTGCTTCCTCGTTAAAGCTCGTATAGCTGCAGGCCTTCGAGCGTAGGCACATTATTAGTATACAGGGTGTAAAAAAAGTACGATGAACCTTCTGAGGGGTGATTCTACATCACTAATTGATTGTAAAAATAATATAAAAAAATATTGTGTGGCCCGTGTGGTGCCCGCAAAGAATGGTACCAACGCATACATACCCGTGGGTGTCGTATGAGGCGACTAAGGGTTAACTGGAGGATGGGCAGCAGCATCCTCCTTTGTATCTAACATCTTACTGCGGTTACCTACAACCGCGGTCCATGGTGCCAGCCGTAACGCTAACAAGCGAGGTGACTATGGTACTTCCCCTCCACATTTTTCTTAGCTAAAGCTAGAATTCTGGAGGGAGCTCTCTGTCCTGTAGTGGACGATTCGTGGGATTTTATGATGATGATGATGATTGTGTGGCCCAATTTTAAATATCACCGAGTGATTTTCGAGATTTTAATAATAAAAATTATCATAACTCATTTACTACAGTTGAAATAATGTGGCTTGATTAGAATGACAGCGGGACAGAGCTACGCGTGAGAGCAGGACGGAGCGATACGTGTCTCTGTCGCTCCAATATCTTACGCATCGCTACGTCCTGAGGCGCTACCGCCGAACTCGATACCGAGTCTCTCTTTTCTTCTTGTATATGTCGTAGGCCGATCGTTGAATTGGGCCGATCGAGATCTGCCTGGGCACATCACGATATACCGGCATTTCTTGATTTGCCTATCTAAAACCCGCCATATCGTTCAAAGCATGACGTTTAACGATTTGCCCGGCCATGCTTGGGCAAATCGATTCTGTAGGGTGACCAAAGTACAAGCAAATAAAATAAAGTTTAGAAAATAATTATTTTACTAGATAATAAAACCTGACCTAACACACGGCTAACAGAGCGCAAACAGCGCCACAATTTTACTATATAATAAAACCTAACCTAACTAACTTAACCTAACACACAAAGCAAACAGCGCCACAAGCGTCGCGAAACGGAACTAGATTACGATGCGCCCAGCCATATCTCGATGTGCCCAGCCATATCTCGATGTGGCCAAGTGACTAGTAGGGCAAATCGACAAATAGGTTGCTCTCATCGATCTGCCCAATTTTATATTGGGCACATCATGAAATAATTGGCCAGATCACGAAATGCCGGCACATCGTGATGTGCCCAGGCAGATCTCGATCGGTCCCATTCAACGATCGGCCAACGACATATAGATAAAAAGAGAGAATCAATAACGATTGAGTTCGGCGGTAGGGTCTCTGGGGGGTGATCGTGGTAATTTCAACGATATTACCAAAACTAAAACGTTTGCCTAAAACACTTAGTTAAGACTTAACATGACTTTTGAGGCAAACGTTTTTGTTTTGGAAATGTCGTTGAAATTACCACGATCACCCCCCTGGTCTCATAGAGATGTCATTATAATCAAGCTACAGTGCACTATGACCGAATATGAAATTTCTCTATAGTATTTTTAATTTTTTTACACCTCAATAATTGTTTTTTAAATCACTCGCTGATATTCAAGAATTGGACTCATTCGTGTCTTAGCACGTCACAGAGTGTATCCCCCGATTACGCTTAGCTTACTTGTAGATAATACTGGCAGTACAAAATTAAAGCTCGTATGAATCTTTCCGTGGTTAGTAGATGCAGTACTTCTATAATCCTGGCACTTAGTAAAGGTAAGGGAGCTGTGTATATTACTAGATCTTTAATATCCTGAAATGACAGTAAGCGGAGGAAACAAAGATATTAATTTTCTGTTGGTAATAATTAAAAGTAAGAAATTTACACTTTTAATAAAAAATTTAACTCGCCGAGTCTGTACATTTGATTTCCCCGAAAATATGATGTAGGGGGTCGCAAGAAACTTAATAGAACCCATTCAGGCAAGGTCCGTCTTTCTATCTGTCCGCGGTTTAGCTCAGAGACCCTCAGTACTAGAAAGCTGTAATTAAGTTTGGATATACATTTCATCCACGCCGACAAAGTGGTAAAATAAAATATTGAAAAAAAAAATGTTTTGGGTACCTTCCATAAAAGTAAAGTGGGTCGATTTTTTTTTCTCGTCTACCCCATCTTGTGGTGTGTCGTTGGATAGGTTTTTTTTTGAATAATGTGTGTATGCAAAGATCATTTTGCCATTTAGGGATCTGTTTGCGAAATATAAAGCTTGAAAGCGCAATTTTTTGTTGGAGTCGAGTGTCCCCCCTGCCAGCTAAGAAGGCTTCACAGGTAATAAGCTATAGCCGAAAAACTGATAATAATAAAAATAGAACAGCAATTAGGTGCTAGGCCTCGCTGAGCATCAGGAGGTAAAAAGTTTATGTTATGAACGTTATGACATACTTTAATCAACACCTGCATTTCGATAAAAAAAACGTAAAAAAAAAATATGGAACCCTATAACGCACGTGCCCCGACACTTGGCCGGTTTTTTGGAATATTTGTCCGTTTGTCTGTTGACTAACAACTCACAAACTATTGGACCTTTTTGAATAAACAAAGTTTTCAATAATGGATTTGGATTATTTCCGTAACATAAACTATGCGCGCTTTGTTTCATCGCAATGGGTCGAACATTCTTTTTCTTCAAATTTTCAAGTGGCGAAGCAAAGCTGTTGCACGGTAAGGAGCCAAATAGTACATTATTGGAAACCCTGTTCGAGTCAATCCAGTAAAACATAGCAAGTTCTCTTAATATTATTTTAAGTGTATTGAAATGTACCTGGAGAGTTATTACGTCCGTTCCTCCTAAACTATACTTTCTCGCATAACGTTGACGATATTTCATCTATAATAAAATTTATCTTATTTAAAAATATGTAAAAATTACGCCGCAGAGCCGTAACGGCAGCTACACAAAATTTCGTGTACAGGTTTCTTGCATATCAAAGACACTCAAAGTAGATTGTTCCAAGATTCATGCCCCAAAGCGCGAAAAAGGGGTTGAAAGTCTCATACCATTTAAATTGTAAGCTTACGCTACCTTAACACTGAGGTATACTTAGTGCCTAAATCTCAATCGCACTTGACTGGTTTGTTTTTCATAAAGAGAAAGAAAAAGAAGATAAAAAGAATAGAAAAAAAGAAAAAAGATAATAAAAACAAAGAAAAATATTTTTGAGTTACCTGTTCTATTAAATCTAAATCTCTGAAGTGCAGATTAGTTAATATTCTGGGTGCACTATGCACAGTTTCCTCACCTTCCTTCGCTGGCAAGTCCCTGCGAAGTATGGTAATTACATTATTTCAATTATTCTCGAATTGCTCATTGATCAACGTAGATCGCGTAGGTGTCATCATTGTTACCATAACATCGTAATTGGCTCCCTCCGGAATTCCAACAAAAACTTGTGGTACAATTTAGAGAGGAAGAAGTCACCACGCTTGTTACCGTTGGGGTTGACCCCATGGACCTCGGTTGTCGGTGACCGTAATATGTTAGATAGTACGATACACAGAAGGACGCTGCTGCCCATAATCCCTTTGTCGCCTCCTACGACATCTACGGAAAGAGATGGGTGGGTACCGGCACCACAAGGACACGCGTAAAAGGTGTAATCGCTCTGAAAGATTATTTACGGCTTATGAAACGTATCCACAATTAATCAGCAATCGATCGATCAACTAAAGCTAGGGTAGACGAATCAAATCGAACGCCATTGCAAAGCGATCCGTCCGAAATGCCCGAATTCGATGCTAAGCGGCGAGTCTGCGATTCGCGCGAATGGTCACGTAGGACACGTCTTACGCGTTCGCCTTGCACCGTTTGAATTCGCTCACGTACACACGGCCGCACGTTTGTGGAAACACTTTGACTTTGAGCTGGTTTCTGGGTTTCGGGTGTTTGTAGCGCTAGTTCAGCTTATACTTACTGGTTTTGTTTCTACGAGATTGCTGCTGAGCGTAGGACTGAAAAGTAGATTAAAAATTCTTATAAAAGCAGAGCCCAGAAGTAGGCATAGCCAAAAGATATATCTCCTAGAAGATCTTGCAGGGTAACTGGACCCATATTGTCCTTTGCGTTGCGGCGGTCAGATAGCAGTCAGTGGTTAGTGTAGAAAGAACCTGCTTCGACTGAAGATGTTCATTAATCTAAGAGAGAACCTTATAATGTCATCGTCAAATTCTCAGGTATGACCGACATCAAAATAAGACAGGTGAAAAACAACAATAAAATAAACTTACACGACAAAAATTAAACAACCCTGATTGTCATCCCACGTCCAGTTACCGCCCTCATACGTTTCGCCAGAACTTTGATCATCACCCTCTTCGTCCGCCATTATTATTACTTATTTATACTAAGCGTTTTAAATACTTAAAATATCACGGCTTAGAAAGCCTCTTTACATACGTATTTGGTCTAAACTAAATTGAAAAGTGCAAGAAAAACTATGAAGCAAAATACACTTTGCTAGTTATGTCACAGACAGTGTAATTTGTAAATAATCAACAGCTGTCGGTACTGTCAAACTTTCTTTTTCATGCTTTTTCTATAAAAAATACACAGTCTTCGCCATAGAGCTACACCCCACGCGACGAGTTTAGGCCGCTGGGCGGGAGTGGAGGGGGTATGCGCAGTAGTATTTTTCTTACAAATATTGCAACTGCGCATACCCCCTCCACTCCGCCCAGCGGCCTAAACTCGTCGCGCGGACTGTACACTAACTTCCACGTGGATTCTATGCTCTGCGCGATCCGTTTGGAAATTCGCAAAAATCAATTTAATGCGAATTTAGATGGTCATATATATATATATAGCAATAGTTTTTGCATTTCATCCCCGGAAGAAGTAACGCGGTAAAACGTCTTAAATAGAATAGTTTAAATAGTTAAACAGCCAGGTGAACCACGGGTGAAAAATACCTGCAGGGGAGAACTTGTATGTAGGTCGCACTTGGTTGAAAGTTAACCCACGGGCTAGAGAACGTTTTGCCTTGTTTGTAAAGTTTGTTAGTGGACAGGCTGCATTATGAGTCCTGGCTCGGTGGAGCAGATTTTAGTATCGTTATTGTGAGCTCGCTTACTGCCGACACTTACTGTTTATTTTATCAGACGAGACAGCAACAGATTTAAAGGAGCTTTAATACTTTTAAAGATGCTTTGTACAACTGCTAGCCTTATAGGCTGGATCACAATGAAAAGGTGAGTCTGAGGGTTGCCTGGGTGAAACCCTAAAAGTACTTACTAATAGACGATCGGATCAGACTGCTCTGAATTTAGCTCCGTACCATGATTTTGCCCTGCAAAATTGTCGTTTGGGTTAATCCGCAACGCTATTGGACAAAATCGTGGTCCGGAGCTAAATTCGGAGCAGTCCGATCCGATCGTCTGTTAGTACTTTAAGATTACGCACCAACAACAAGACTAAGCACCAGGGTTGGACGAGCCAATCCAGTTGATTTTGGTACTTCTTGCCGTGGCGAGCGATGAGGTAGGGTTACCAACCGGCAGCTTTTAGTCTAAGTGATTCTAATCATTATAACAAGCACCTTTCTAAAAATTTTGGTATTATATTGTTCTCCACAGTAAACAGGTCACGCACGTGTGGCAAGGTAAAACAATATTTTTTCGAGTATATAAGTTCGGGGAAGCTCGGGAGCTAAACCAAAGAAAATTCACGCTATAGAAGGAATCAAGTCGCGGGTAACACTCAAATAAAGCACCAAAAAAAAAATACAAATCTTATAATCACAAAATAAACTAAATTACAATCATAACTAATAACGTTACAATAAACACTAGTGCATTTAGTTTGATCTAGGTATCCTTTTTGTTTTTCTTGTAGATGTATTCCTTGATATAGAAGTCTGTGAAGAGGAAGAGGATGAAGATGTTGTGAGGGAGGAACACGAACGACACCCACTTGGGGTACTCGCAGGAGGGCTCGAAGAGGACGTGGCCGAAGTGCAGGATCAGAAGCAGGAACTGTAGCTGTGGAACAAGACCAGGTCATTAGCAGATTTTTTTTAATGTGTTGATAAGTGTGTGTATGATAAATTTGTATAACTAGTCTCCTGGCCCTTCTTTTTCTCCTTTGCGTGTCGATGGCATCATAACTTTTGCTGTTTGGTGTTACGCGTAGTTGGTATTTGGCGTAAGTGGTATTTCGCGAGGTTGGTGTTTTGCGTACAGGTGGTGTTTTGCCTATGTGGTGTTATGCGTCTAAAGGGTTAAATTTATTTCGGGCACATGAATTGTATTTCGTGTGGCGCCCAGTGCTTCTTGCTGCGTGCAAGAAAGGAGCCTCCCCGAGTGACGTGCCAACTTAGTCCGTACGTCCGGCGCACTCTGTCTGGGCAATCAGCCAATACTCTCAAGCTAATTGGCAAATCCTGTCCCCTTATCGATCCCTGTCTCTTCTCGATGAGCAATATACTATTGTGTGTTGACCTGCGGTCCTTGGGAAAGTTGTTCACCCGATACAGGTCATTTGCTACCTTTCTCATACTCTAGACACACCATTCACCATACTTTAGAGAGGGACAGTTTCGTATTTCTTAGTGACACGCCCAGCCAAATTCGAGAAGTCGGCCAAAACCACTTAGCGATTATTTAACAAGTTGTTTGCCGATCGGTAGGTATACTTACAATCTGTAGCTGCGTTATGTACTTTTTCCACCAAGTCCGGACCCACTCCTTCTTTACTATAGAGATTAGGTAGTAGGTGTACATGACCGTGTGTACTATCGAGTTGATGCATCCCAGCATCACACCGTGTCCACCTGGGGATAAATAAACAGGTACTTATTTATTAGATGCTTTTAACAAATGTAGGTACATCTAACTCAATGTGATCGAGAGATAGAGCGGTACTATCGCGGACCTTGTTGCCTGCCCAGTTGAGTTTTCATCTCAATGGGTGCTTTCCAGAGAGGAGGTAAATCACTACGTTTTAGTGCTTTCTACCATCTTTTGAAATGTCAACAGGCTGGCGCTGCAAATCAGCACGAGGAAAAATCATCTTAGTGCCACTATGTAATCAGTATGAAAAGGATTAAGTCAGTTAAAAAAAACGTAGTTGACAGACGTCAAGAAAAACTATTGGCGATGGATGGTACGCTGATCAATATTGGGATTTTCTTTATTTTTTTCTTCTTAGTCGTACTCTTCAGTTACTGAAGGTCGTGTCTGACTTGGAACGCCATCGTGGATGTTTCAACCAGTCTGTTCCATTTTTGTCTGTCTTTAGCCAATCGAAGGGCGTTGGTAATAGGGAGGTCCAGAATGTTTTTAATTTGGTCAGACCAACGGTGTGGTGCTCTTGCCCGCGCTCTTTTGCCCTCTACTTTGCCCAGAAGAATCAGCTTTTCGAGGTTAGCAGGCTCTCTTCTGGTTATATGCCCGAAATATTTCAGAATCCTTTGGTAGCACGTTGTGGACAGGCGTATTTTGACCCCCAGTTGCTCTAGGATAGATTTATTGGTTCTCTTAGCCGTCCACGGGATCCTCAACATTCGCCGCCAACACCACATCTCAAAACTGGTTTCTTTATTTTAGGCATTGTGAAATGAATTTTTCAATTTAATTCAATTTTTGTTGAGTGGCTTTTGTGTCTTCAAAATTCCGCCAATGTCACGAAGTGAAGTGAATACACGCCGGGGATTCGCAAATAAAAAAACAAAAAGTTTATAGAAACCATTGAATGATCCAAGTCCAAAACATCACAATATGTGCATCACAACAGATCACATTTTAGTCCCCTTTCAAATGTACAAAAGAATATTCCCGTGTGCTCTTTGATGATACAAGTGTGGAAGTAGTCTCAATCTCTTCGTTTGATCTTGAAGAAACATTATTTTGATGGTGGACGTCCTAAAAATTGTACTTACTAATGCTGCGGACAAAAACAAAAATAAAAACAAAAAAATAACGGTAACCGTTGGGAGTACGTAAAGATGTTCAATGCCCAAAATGTAGCTACATAAATTTTGTACCGGAAAGGTTATTACAACTTTTTATGTATGATCAACCGTTTTCTCATAAAACGCACTTTTATCTTAGTAGGAAAAGAAGAAGGTGACTGACTGACTGACTGCCATATCAACGCACAGCCCAAACCGCTGGGTCTAGAGATTCCAAATTTGGCGTGGCCAAATGAAGACCTCTTATGTGTCAGAGGAGTAGTTTTGAGAAAAACATAAAAAACTTCCCCGTTAAAAAAATGTATGCAAGAAGGATGAACTAAAATTATATTTTAATTAAATTTGCGTTCGGGCTATTTATACTGAAATATTATTTTAGTATCCCAGCCGCAATTACCGATAATATTTTTTTTTTGCACGTATGTGGTTTTGATTGCTACTGTTGAACACATGAAAGATATTTTATTTATATGTGCAACCTGCACACATAAGATATTTTTAATCATCAAAAAATATCTCTTATGTGCACCGTCACACATAAGATAATTTAAACTAAAAAATTTTTCCTCCCAGTATTGAGTTGTCACATAATAGATTTTCATCTTTGTATGTATCTCTGGAACTAGACGTGTTATTCACATGAGTGTTTTTGCATACTGTGAGGCTGGCAATTCCAACAATTTTGCACATACGAGGTTTTGTTTTGGCTACGACGATAGGTGCATCCCAACTGCGTTGCTATTCGATCTTTCTAGTCCGTGAATTATTTTTATATTACGGTTAAATAAATATTAATGACAGTAAGACTTGCTTCGCATTAATGTCCTTCATTAGCAGATCGTTAGTAAGAACGGTTCTAAGTTTTCTCGATTAGTGGAAGCGGATATACATACTTTTACTAGAGATATATGAATATAACTCGTTTATTTTTTCTACAGACACACACACATGATACGGACAGACAACACTTTTTTTAAATTAACATATTAATGATATTAATTGTGACAAATAAAAAAAATAGAACATAGATATGTACCACAGTATGTACACACGGCCGCACATCAGTAGAAACACTTTTGGACCTTATGGTGTGGTAATAGAGTTGAAAAAGTTTCTACCGACAAGCGGTTGACCGTACGAAGGAGTACCCGCTCAAACACTCATCTTATTTAATACAATTAACTTTTATATTTTTGACTATTTGTACACGTACCTGATCATCATTGTCCTAAAAACGGAATAAGGCTAGTATTCCGTTTTTAACATTTGTTTTTTTTTCGGAGTCGGCTGGGTAACCTAGGGGACTGGACGAGGACGATTTTACACAGAGCGACTGCCAGCTGACCTACGCAACCCAGAGGGCTAACCAGACCAAATCCCATATTAGGATAAATTTGCCAGGTTCACTAAATGGCCAACCTGGCAAAATCGCAAATGTGTTGAAAAACGTCGTAAGAAGCTTGTGCGCTTTGGTGATTACACCCTCGGCTCCATTACGCCCTCGCATGCGGGTCGGGCTGCAATTTCTGAGCCTCGGGCGTAATATCCGAAATAGCGCACGTGCATCTTAATGTACCTACTATTACTGTATTCCCGTGAACCTGAGAATGAAATTTTCCAGACAAGCAGACATAATAGGTAATAGAATTTTTTTAAAGAAAAAAACTAAAAATATTAATTGATTTAAGCACATAGAAATGTTAACTACTTTTTTAGTACTAATAATATTGCATCCAATGATAGCTAAAAAGTTTGTGTTAATGTATTATTTTTCTTAAGAAGTCTTTTTCTTTGATAAAAACATCATAAGTACCAAAAATATAAAAATTTCTAAGTGCTTTAATTCCAAAAAACAAAACAACTTTTTTTAAAATGATTTTATTTTAACACTTCCTGTGTTCGGATAAATCTACAATCTAGTTGGTAAAGCGTCTCCGGTACTGACGGAGAAGACGAAGGTTCGAATCCTGCCAGTGGTGGGGAAATTTGCGATTTTCTACTTTGTAAACTTTTTTTAGTTTTTATCTCAAAAGATTTTCTATTATTATGTTTGCGTCTCTGAAAAACCCATCCTAGGTTCACAGGTACACAGTTAAAAACACCCAGATAGTCTTGAAAGTTACTCCCGTGTATGTTCCGCGAAAATGCATATAAGTTTAAGAACTGCACCTCTTTTCAGTGTCCAATGTAGTCCAATTTCGAGGACTTCTGAACTTTTTGACGAGGTATTTCGACGTATGTTCCCTGGGAAAAGTTGTTCAGTTTCATGGACAGAACCTACTCTTAAAATATCCGGGTTGATAAAAAAATAACGCTGTATAATTAATGCTTTCATCTCGGAGGTTGACAGAGATATACCAAAAATCCTAAACAATACCAAAAATCCTTATAGTAAACAAGGTGGCCCCTTTGTTTATTACCTGGGACATATTTGGTGCCGATGTATCCAAGCAGGCACATCCCTAAATGGTGGTAGACGTGAAGGAACGATATGTGGGAGAACTTCTTCCGAAGCACGAAAAATACCTGCGAATACAAAAATAGAACACTTTAGAACGAAACGTAAGACCATTTGACATACATATTAATTAAAGTGCATCTTTCTTTACAAATACTAGACGTACTTCTAAAGAAAGATGCACTTTAAGTAAGCAGCAAGCCGCTTGGCACAAATTTAACCAATATTGAAAAACATTTGAATTTAGAGTAATTTTGACCATCCGAAGTATAATTTTGGATACCTATTTAGAGGTGTATTAGAGTTTGAACATTTTTTATAGTATCACAGGATATATAATAGTAAACAAGATAGTATATCCAAACTACTGAACCGATTTAATCTGGATTTCCAATAATGTATTCGACTTACTTTCGTGCAACAAATAAGCTTTATTCACTGCAATTGGTTCACTCAAACAGAAGCTTTGAATTCTTGTCTGTTTGTATGCGCGTGATCAAATCACAAACCAATAATACCGATTAAAACAGAGTTTTTAATAATGTATTTAACAAATTTTAGTGCAACATTTAATTTAATTTTTTAATTTATTAATTTCATTGCAAAACAGAAGCTTTAAGAATGCAAAGTATGAAGCAAACTGTGCACCAGTAACGAATTTTTTCAACATTGTTTTTGACTTCCGTCCAACACACAAGTTTTGTTTAATTGCAGTCGGTACATACTTATCCTTAATTGATACTTTGCATTCGTGTAGCTTCTGTTTGATTCAAGTAGAACAAAGCACACAAACACACAAAGTTGTTCAGTTTATTGGGCAGAATCAAATCCTTCAGGGTTGATATACCCTTTCTGTTACACCTTTTAAACTACTAGTGTGAATTTTTTCACATTTCCAATAACAACCGTTTAGCTGGCAAGTAACTCCGCTGCCGGTGTCGGGTCCCAAATGAGCTACCGGCGCCGGTTGTTGAAAGAATGGCTGCCGGCTCTGACTTTGTAAAAAAAACGTAAATTGGTAAGAGAACTAAATTAGTCAACCCCGATTTCAAGCTGCTGAATCTGTTAGATGGAGTTTGTTTTTATAAAGCCGGAGGAGCGGAGGGAGAGCAGCCCCCGCCCGCCGAAACAAGAGCCAGACAGCTCGCGAGTCGCAGCGGCTAAAAAAGCCGAAGCTGCGGAGGCGAACGTGGGTGCCTGTCTCTTAACGGGGCTGCTCTTTTCGCAGCTTCGGAGCTGTGAAATTCCTACTTTAGAAATAGGGGTTACAATTTTTTCAACAAGTAACAGTTTTTCTAAACAAAGAACTTGGCTGTATGGCTAATGGGATCGGTTAGGTTGAGTTAGTTTCTCTTGCGACCACAACGCTAGTGCCAGAAGCTAAATAATCCTAGCACTGCCGGTTTCCAACCAACCGGCAGCGGAGGTACTCCCTAAAAAATTGAGCTTTGAAGCTAAATATTTCGCAAACGGATCCCTAAATCCAAAAAAAATATCTTTGAAGAATGACATTGTTTTTAAAGACCTATCCAACGGCACCCCACATGATGGGGTAGACGAGGAAAAAAGTAAGCCCCACCTTACTCGTAGGGGAGGTATCAGCAAAAATTTCTTTTCAAGTTTTTACTTCAACACTTTTTCGGCGCGGATGAAATGTAGATCCTTAGTAAATTACAGCTTTCTAGTACTTCGGTTTTACAAAACGTGCAGTGTTTTTTGGCGTAGCGCTAGTACATACTATTATTATTTTACCCCAGCAGTAGAGCAACGTATTGTGTTCACCTACCCGCCGGCCAGTGACCCCTTCGTCAGTCAAAAAACTATTACGCTAAGTGAGTACATAATTTATGGAAAATCCAGTAGTCTGATTTAAAGTAGAGGTATTGATGTTTATTCATTTACAAAAAGTGCTAAAATCATCTACTTTTAGCATTATTTTAGGAACTCAAACTCAAACCTTGATACATCTTATCCAATTATACGAGTATGTTCAAAATTTTATCATAATCATGTCATAGGTTATGTGTTTTTTAGTTTAGAAGTTATTGCAAAAGTTAGTTTGTATGGTACGTCAAAAACTCAAAACTCAAACTCAAAATCATTTTAATAATTGTTGGATACTTAGATTATGAATAACGGCAGCTTTACGTAGGATATTAAAATCTCTTAAAAACGTCAGCTAAATTACATCGCTAAGCAAAGTGGCGTAATGGTGGGAAAAATAGAAGCGACAATAAAAACCCACAGCAGCAGCACCCCTTAACTTGATGTTATTAAGTAAATAATTACAGAATTGATAGATTCTAAATAAGCTGTCTGTACTTTAATATGTTTCACCGGATTTTCGATAAATTATGTAGGTACTCATTGAGTAATATTTTTTAATGATGAGAGCGATGTACCATATTACGCTCTAAAAAACAAATAGCCGAATGGGATTGGGCAGGTCACGTGTCCCGCATGCCGCATGAAGTATGAGCCAAAACCTCCACCACCTGACCTGTCAGCTACTGAGCGACGGAAGGCGTCGAGGTCTATGATTCAAGGCGATGAACTCGACATCTTTTGTAAAGATTGGTAAGAGCAGTCTCTAAATGGGGATGAAAGATAAACAGGTCGACCTAATAAAAGCGTGTTAAAAAGAGCGGCATTTGCCCAGCTGTGGGACACTAACGGCTCATCAAGATAATAGGGCACAACTGGATAGAGTCTGTGCGGAAAGAGAATGGGCATAAGAATTGAGGTCGCAGCTGTGCTTAATTACCGTATTTGTCGTGCTGTCAACACTGATAAGTCACTCTCGTTCATTATAGAGCGACTCTAACATCTTGATATTTTGAAGCTGTGATGGAATGTTTTTAGATTGACAGCACGACAAATACGGTAATTAAGCACAGCTGCGACCTCAATTCTTATGCCCATTCTCTTTCCGCACAGACTCTAGCGGGTAGCCTATTAGACTGTCTCTGCTGATTGGTATTTTTCCAGCTCACAGGTTAGGTACTGAAGATCATTGAAGGGAGGAATGATTGTAACAAGTACACCGCGCTTGCTATGCATTCTCCGCGGTGATTTCTTGTCGAAAGGACATTTGGTTCAGTAATATAAAATAATTTTTAAACGCCCTTCATCGAATATGCCAATAAGGATTCTTTTTGTGTCCTTGAATGTGATAACACGTGTTTTTATATATGCGCATTTCGATATAGCGTTCTAATTTTTCTAAATGTAATGCGAAATATAGGCTGATGTAGCCTAATGTGTTATATTTCTTTCAGCAGTGTAATCAATGTTTACATCATAATAAATGTGATATTCATTTAAACTCGAAGCGTTGTTTAAATGTCGAGGATCAGCTGATAGGACTTACAGGTAACTAATTATATCTAAGAGCAAACGCCCCCACGAACCCCCCAGGTTCATTATAAATTGGTGGAATCACCACCATCATTATAGTACCTACCTAGCACTGCTCTGGTGGAAAGGCACCCTTAAGTAATAGCTAATTACACCTTTCTAAAATCAGAGACTAATTTGACAGACATTGCTTGAAGGCGTGGTTTGGTTAATTTCAATATCCTTACGTTTTAAAAACTTTAAGGGTGACGGTCGTGTCGTGACGCACCGCTCTAGATAGGGATAGGGATTTGATTTGTACCGGGAGGAAGCCGTCAGACTTCGGTCGCTTTCATATTACAAGCGTTTATAGTACCCATGGAGCTGTGATTTGCCATACCAACAAATTTTTGCGATAACTTCTAAACTACAAAACACATTATGACAAAATTTTGCACGTATAATTGGATAAGTAGTTTCGACGTTTGAAATAGGTGTAAAAAAGTACGGGACCTAATTCTTCTAAGGGGTGATTTTACATCACTTATAAGGTTGTAAACAAATAAGTTTTATATATTTTTTTTTTATTTATGGTGATCATGAAATTAGTCCTTAGAATTAGGTACATTGCAGTACAAAAAAAATCTTTGTCTGCATCAGCAGCTGACCATAGAGGTCATTTAACCCTTCAGGCAGGCAGCGCAGACCCGGTCGTCATGGAGATCTTTAGGGGATAGTAAGGGTGATGAAGGACAAATTTCTATATGATTTGCTCATGTCTGCCTCTTTGACTGATGATAAGGAGCATCCTCTAGAACAGCGATTCTTAACCTTTTTAGTCCACGGAACCCTAGGAATTCAATCACAACTTCAGGTAGCCACTTAAAAAAAAAACAATAAATTGGACAATTTATTTTAAGTTCTACAAATACAACAGAAATTACATTAATGTGAAAGTTAGTGCTGCTTTTATGCAGCCAAGTAAGTGATATATGGAATGATGTTACTTCTGTTGTATTCTCTAATTGGATTACACTTATAATAACCTCTCACATTTATTTATTATGGATTATTAAATGGGACTGCGGACCCCCATACATTTACACGCAGACCCCCAGGGGTCCGCGGATCACAGGTTAAGAAACACTGCTCTAGAAGATACAAAAAATATTGGCGGACATCCACACCCCTGCGTTTTTGAGGAATTAAGTTTCAACTATTTTGAAATTTGACGATGAAACGTACACCTGTCAGACTATGACTATCTGATTAAATACAATGTATAAAACCCCAGAAAAATAGTCTGCCACCATAATAGCCCTGAGAGTAGCAGCTCTTCAAAATGCAAAAATTCACTACTTCGTCCCGTGATTATGCAGAGCCCTGCATGTCTGCCTCTTCGATTTTCTACATCTTCAGAAGTATTTTGAACAGGAGCCACAAAGGCAGACCAAAAAAACATTATTTAGTATCTTATTTTAATTATTATTGCTTTAACTCAAAAACGCAGCGACGCACAGAAAAACTTGTAAGGACCAAATCGATTGGTATTGAGCTGATCTATCATCCCTATTAATATGAATCATGAGCAAATCATATACCCAAATTGCAGCCAGCACCCAAACTAGGTGGCCTATGTCCAGCAGTGGACGTCTTTCGGCTGATATGACGATGATGCACCCTTCAGGCGCTTCACTTTTTCTTGAGGTAAAACTACTTTGCTTACGAAAAAGTATTTTTTTATATTTTTTATACAATTTATTAGTGATGTAGAATCACCCCTTACATCGTCCTTTGTTTTACATGCATATTTTGAACTCGCTCTATCTTTATGTTAAATAATTAATTGCTTTCAATTAAAACCTTATTTCAAACCATGATTTTACATGCATATTTTGAACTCGCTCTATCTTTATGTTAAATAATTAATTGCTTTTCAAACCTTGATACATCTTATCTAATAAAACGTTCAAATTTTTATCATAATCACGTCATAATGTGTTTTGTAGTTTAGAAATTATCGCAAAAGTTAGTTTGTATGGGACGTCACAGCTCCAGGGGACCCTTAACTTGATGTTATTAAAGTGAATTCTTATAGTAAGATAATAAATAACTAACATAAAATGGCAAAGCGCGAATCAGACTGAAAAAAAAAATGGCAAAAAAATTTACCTATACAAAATATTGTGTGGTGGTATAGAAATCTGATTCGCATTTTGCCGGCTTTTTTCTGATATCTTTGGCATTTTCCGTCCTCAGTTGGAATGAGAGTATGACGAATGTAACTCTTATTGTATTAGTATTTTACACAATGAACATCACGCTTCCTTCCCGTATATTATCGTATGCGCGCCTAGATTTATGCGTACGAAGGCCAACGAACCTAACGTAGTCGTAGTATTATACTGATGAATTTCAAATCAGTTATCACAGCGACGTTGTCAGGATCTAGAGCACTTATATGAGGTCGACTTGTGTAAAAGGAATTAATTATATTGTCTTACTACGGAAAATATTTTGTGAGAGAAGTCAATATACGAGTACAGGGTGTACTCGTAATGGACGGTGTACCGAAAACTGAAAGGGCGTGCTCAGTCAACGAACCTTAACAACTTTCCCAAAGAAAAATTATTGATGAAAAAAATTTAAAATGAAATGAAAAAACCGGCCAAGTGCAAGTCGGACTCGCGCACCGAGGGTTCCGTACCACCACATAATCATAATTGTATTAGTTGAAATTTCAGTAAGTTAATGTGCTAGATTTTTTGAGTCCGACACGCGCTTGACCAAATTTTATTATTTGTTGTTATTTCATAGTTTATGCACTATAAACATACCAATTTTCAAGTTTGTAAGTGTTCCCGTTTTTAAAATAGAACTAAAACAAAAATCGCCTCAGCGACCATCCAACTTGACCCCCCTCTTATATGAATGTTCTTGAAACGGGAGCTCACCACAATTGGTTACCATTAGTTGTGAGAAAAGTTGTTATATTTAATGATTTCAGACTTTTCCCATTATTTGTACTGTGAGAGCTAGCTTCTTGCCAAATTTCATAATTTTAGGTCAACGGGAAGTACCCTGTAGGTTTTGCTTTTTTGCATAAATGTATGGAGATGAGGACATAAAATGCCATATCTTTTGATGGCGTCAATATATGGTAATATAAGGTATTAGTTTCAACCTGATACCTCTACTCGTTCGTGAGATAAAGGGTCTTGACAGACAGACAGACAGGCAGACAGACAGACAGAGAGTCAGACAGACAGACAGACGGACAACAAAGTGATCCTATAAGGGTTCCGTTTTTTTCTTTCGAGGTACGGAACCCTAAAAATGTAATGAAATGAAAAAAAAATGACTTCTCCGGACTCCCACTCAGAAGTCAAAATGTTTTTCTTTACCCAAAACCGGCCAAGTGCGAGTCGGACTCGCGCACCGAGGGTTCCGTACCACCACATAATCATAAATGTATTAGTTGAAATTTCAGTAAGTTAATGTGCTAGATTTTTTGAGTCCGACACGCGCTTGACCAAATTTTATTATTTGTTGTTATTTTATAGCTTATGCACTATAAACATACCAATTTTCAAGTTAGTAAGTGTTCCCGTTTTTAAAATAGAACTAAAACAAAAATGGCCTCAGCAACCATCCAACTTGACCCCTCTCTTGTATGAATGTTATTGAAACGGGAGCTCACCACAATTGGTTACCATTAGTTGTGAGAAAAGTAATAATTATTTATTATTTATTTTTGTAATATTTAATGATTTCAGACTTTTCCCATTATTTGTACTGTGAGACCTAGCTTCTTGCCAAATTTCATAATTTTAGGTCAACGGGAAGTTCTCTGTAGGTTTTGCATTTTTGAATAAATTAATGGAGATGAGGACATAAAATGCCATATATTTTGATTGCGTCATTGTAAAAAATTTAAATTTTCAGATCTTGTGTGGTTCATGGATCCTAATATATAGTATTAATTTCAACCTGATACCTTCACCCGTTCGTGAGATAAAGGGTCTTGACAGACATACATACAGACATACAGACGGACAACAAAGTGATCCTATAAAGGTTCCGTTTTTTTCTTTTGAGGTACGGAACCCAAAAAATGATTCTTTGAGAAAGTTGTTCAGTTTCGTTGACTGACCGCGCCCTTTCAGTTTTCGGTACACCGTCCTTACACCCTTTATAGGGTTCTACAAAAATAGTAGACATAAAAAAAGACATAAGACTAATAATTAGCATGATACATATACCACGAAACTGAACAAGTCTTCCAAAGAAACATAGGTCGTAATATGAATAAAATTGTAAAATTTTACCTACCATACAAAATGCGCTATCAGATGAAGCAAGTCTAAGTCCTCTATGGGAGTAAAATATTTTTTTTTTATTTCGACTTAAGAGGCCTATTACAAAATTTCGTTCAAAAAAGTGAAAAGTGGAAAATCTCACTCGGCGTCCAGATTTTTTGACACTGTTTTATATCTACAACTAAACGATATTAATACTTTTTGTATTATCAAGTTATTTGATATTATTATTGCGTTTGAAAGGCCAGCGCATCGGATTATGCAGAAATTTGGCAGTTGTAATTACGTTCAATTAAGGTATTACAACGAATTATTTTTAAACAAACGTAGGCGATTTTCATTTCTTTTATACCAAAGTTTAGAATGGTATAAGTTATACGAAATAATATTAATGTAGAAAAGAGAAATTTGCAGTTAAACCTGAGCGTTTTTTGTAGTTTTTTTCGTTCGGAATGGATTTTTTTTCTAGATTTTCCAATATATTTTTGAAAATACCGAGGCCGCTACAAACTACACTATTTTATAAGAGATTTTATTATGTATTTTTAATTTTGTTTGCTTAGCCAATCCATATAGTTCAATCCACGAGCTCAAAAAGTGCCTTCGCGCATTTTTATGAAAACTTGCTTCGGAATATTGGCTATATCTACCAATATAAGAAAAAAAAACGGCCAAGTGCGAGTCGGACTCGCGCCCTAAGGGTTCCGTACCTATCTACCATATGTTACACTAAAAGCTTTTGCTCTTTTTGATTTTAAAAACTCCGCGGCCATCCAACTTGACCCCTCTTTTATAGAAAAGTTCTTGAAACGGGAGCTCACCCTAATTGGTTACTATTCGTTGTGCGAAAAATTGAAATATTTAATGATTTTAGACTTTTCCCTTTATTTGTACTGTGAGACCTAGCTTCTTGCCAAATTTCATAATTTTAGGTCAACGGGAAGTACCCTGTAGGTTTTGCTTTTTTGCATAAATGTATGGAGATGAGGACATAAAAATCTTTTAATTGCGTCGTTGTAAAAAATTGAAATTTTCTGTTCTTGTGTGGTTTATGGACCTTAATATTTGTTATCAATTTCAACCTGATTCCTCTTCTCGTTCGTGAGGAAAAGGGTCTTGACAGACAGACAGACGGACAACAAAGTGATCCTATAAGGGTTCCGTTTTTTTATTTTGAGGTACGGAACCCTAAAAATTTTAAAAATCGAGGCTAAATAAATAACTTAAATAATAATTAATCTTCAACATTTTATAAGTAAAAGCTGTCACAATCTTTCCGTTTCTCAGATTAAGGACGCCAAAATTAGCTATTTTGCGCAAAAACAAGTTCAAAATGTAATAGGCCTCTGTTTTTGAGAAAATTTGTTCATGGTCTAAGTTTTTGTATAGGTGTTACGCTAGTAACATATATAAGATCATTGGTATAGGTACTATTTTGCATGTTTCAATTCTATTTTATTTTTATTAGTCACTGCATACGACGAGTATTATAAAGTTTTAACTTTTGTAGAAAAGTTAAAACTTTACAGGTATTCAGCACCTGTTAATTTCTTAATTCATATGTTTTACTATTATTTTACTTTTAATTAGTCACTACATAATATGTCATAAGTACTTCAACTTTTTATAGAATCAGTATTATTTTCTTTTTTTTAGTTTTTCGTTTTACTAATGTAAGTGTCTGAGTACCCTGTATTTTGTCATAAGATAGCCACACACGATACATAGGTATTGCCTTCAGTAAGTCAATAACTGCAAATGCAGGGTAAGGGACACTAAGGGAGTTAAAAGGCAAAAACATTTCTTCTTTTTTCTTTTTTAGGGTTCCGTACCTCAAAAGAAAAAAACGGAACCCTTATAGGATCACTTTGTTGTCCGTCTGTGTCTGTCTGTCTGTCTGTTAAGACCCTTTATCTCACGAACGGGTAAAGGTATCAGGTTGAAATTAATACCATACATTAGGATCTATGAACCACACAAGATCTGAAAATTTCAATTTTTTACAACGACGCAATCAAAAGATATGGCATTTTATGTCCTCATCTCCATACATTTATGCAAAAAAGCAAAACCTACAGGGTACTTCCCGTTGACCTAAAATTATGAAATTTGGCAAGAAGCTAGGTCTCACAGTACAAATAATGAGAAAAGTCTGAAATCATTAAATATTACAACTTTTCTCACATCTAATGGTAACCAATTGTGGTGAGCTCCCGTTTCAAGAACATTCATATATAAGGGGTCAAGTTGGATGGTCGCTGAGGCGATTTTTGTTTTAGATCTATTTTAAAAACGGGAACACTTACAAACTTGAAAATTGGTATGTTTATAGTGCATAAGCTATAAAAGAACAACAAATAATAAAATTTGGTCAAGCGCGTGTCGGACTCAAAAAATTGAAACTGAAATTTCATCTAATACAATTATGATTATGTGGTGGTACGGAACCCTTGTTGCGCGAGACCGGCTCGCACTTGACCGGTTTTTTTTTATGTTACAAGTCAGCAAACGAGCAGGTGGGCCACCTGATGGTAAGTAGTCACCACCGCCCATAGCACCCACTGTCTTACTGATGGCATATTTTGACACTAATAAGACAGCAAAGCACGTTGCTTGCTCACTTTCTTAGGTAACACACAAAGGATACAACCGATTCTTTCGAAGAATAGCCTTCCGTTAGTCATTGTTCATTTGACTTTATAATTTTAAGCGACTTAACTGGTTAAGGGGCTTGACTACCAGCGGCGGAAAGCGATGACTTACTACATTCTTAAGATGGACGAACTTTAGTGTGGTTGTCACTTCTAATGTTTTTGGTTGGTAGTACAATTTTGTGCAAAATAAATAAATCTTAAATCTTTAGTAACATGCTCACAATTGTATTCACTATTTCATTAAGACCTTATATTTTTCTTTTGTGTATCGACCTTTGTTCCTTGAGAAAAGTTGTTCAGTTCCATGGTCTAAATGCACAAGAGTGACTGGGGAGAAGTCTTTTAAGCTTGTATGATTGCCTAAGCTTTATTCCGTTTTTACCTAGGTTCCTGTGGGTTTAACGGAGTCGGCTACGTAAATGTCCATTATGCTCTAAAGGGATTTGTCGAGGGCACTGGGTTTATTTATACTTATCGCAACCCAGAGGGCGTTTGAGACCCAGTCTTACTCTTCACCGAATAGTGGCCAAGCTGGCTGTCAGAGCTTTAGCTATTTTTTAAACGTTTGTAATAAGATACGCCCAAAAAAAAAAATTCGAGTAAATACTCAAAGTAGTACTTTTTCGAAAAATAAATGGCGGTTCAGCAAGTTTACATTAAACGAATAATAATGAAAAACTCACTGTGTCGAGTAGATCAATGATCTTAATGATGTAGTACAGCCACACTCGACTGGTGACTATTTGTTCCAGCTCCGTATTTTCATGGATGATCTTCTGACACCAAAGACTGTATGTACCCGGAATATACAGCCTCACGAGACACTGGAAAATAATCATACTGTTAAAACTCGCCTTCATAAACAAAATTAGTGAGAACATGTACCACCATAACTCAAAATTTTCTCGTTCCATTGTAATATTTTATATGTGAAAATTTTGAGTTATGTTATGACGGTATGTATTCTCATGAGCGATATCACATTAAATGCGACTAAACAGACTTTAAAAAATGACGTCATTCACTACGTCACTTCCCACACAAAAAAGTGTTATCACTTTCACTACAATGCTTCTTAAACAAAACAATGACCATTCACTACATCCTTTCACAAACGGAACAGTGTCAAAACTTTATCAATGACAACATTCATTCGCTACGTCATTTTGCAAACAAGTTATCCATCAAGTACACTCCGATGCTTCTTAAACAAAATTGTGGTCATTCACTACGTCCCTTCAAAAGAAAGAGCGGTTATCTTATCACATCACATTCAAAACAAAGCTTCACAAAAAACAGTGTTACTCGTATCACGCTCACTTCGATGCTTTTTAAGCAAAACAGTGTTCACTCACTTCACTTCGTCCCTATAGAAACAAAGGTGGTTGGTTATCTTATCAAGTTATCATATCACACACACACCAACGCTTCACAAATGAAATAGTGCAGAAACTTAAGTAAAAAAAACTACGTCCCTTCAGAAACAAAAATTCACTACGACGCAACGCAACACAAAAAAAAAATCTGTGTTAAAACTATGAAGGACGTTGTATATCCATGCACAAACAAAACAGTTTCATCACATCACATCATCATACTCGTAGTATCCCATGAAATGTCCACTCCAGGACAGGGAGCTCCAAAGTCACCTCGCTTGTCAGTGTTATTGGCTGGCACCATGGACCGCGGTTGTAGGTGACCGCAGTACCTAAGCACAGATAATATAATACTATACTAGTACAGATGCCTCACGTCATAGAACTAATTTGTGCCTAAAATTGTTCGGGCTATTTTTTCCATGAGGTATTTTCTTAGAATAAATTGATATCTGGATGTTAAAATTGAATTAATGTCATAGTTTACACCTTTACCTACCAACCTAGTAGTAAAATTTAGTTTAATTATTAGAAACAAAAGGGCCAAATGAATTCGGGCTATTTACTCCGTCGAAAAAACCGTAGTACGGAATGGGACCCCATGACCTAAGTAAGATGGTATGATAAACAGGAGGATGCTGCTGCCCATCCTCCAGTTTACAGCCCTTAGTCGCCTCTTGCGACACCCACGGGTATGTATGGGATGTTACTATTCTTTGCCGGCACCACACGGGACATTACATTCACTAAAACAAGTGAACGTCGTTTCGCAATAATGACAGATGATTACGTGCTTCAGAAGGCACGTTAAGCGTTAAGCAGTGGTCGCGGCTACCATCTTCGGAAGCAGTCTCATCAGATGCCTTAAACGGCTTAAAATCTCTGCCACCAGGGCTTGTGAGGTCGGTCGTCGATCTTTCGACCCACACGGTATGATGACGATGACAATCCGTACATTAGCACAAAGCGCTTCGCAACATGTTTTATAATGCGCAAATAATGCGTTTCCGAGTTCGTGTAACCCGAATCTATTCAAGTCGCGAATGAATAGGCTTCTTTTGAGCAAGCTTGTTCCATCGTCGAACTCATCTCTGTCCTCAGGGCTTAGGCTAGATCGAGGTCAAGAGTAAGCAATTGCAAGTAAAAAGAAAGACAAACAGGGTTAAAACCATTTAAGCAACATAACATACCTGTGTTGCTAAATATGCTGATAAGAAAATTTGTACTACATTATACAATATGATAAGTTTCTTAATCTGGAAGGGTTGTCGGTCTTTCATGAAGGCTGGACCCCACGACCGTACGAAGCGGTGGTATGCATATAAGATGATTAGAAGTGGGATAGGACTTCCCACCAGGGGGAACCGCCTTGTGCGAGGATCTGTAAGAGAAAATTTACATAAAAAGCCGATCAAGTGGGATAAGATTAATTATGTGAGGTCAATTCTACCAACTCTTAGTCAGATATTTGAAAAGTTAATTTTAAATCAAATTCAGAGCCACTTTTGTCGTAACAACTTGATGCACCTCAAACAGTTGGTTTTACGAGGAGTCGCTCAACAATCAATGCAGGTGTTGATCTAATACAAGGTAGGTACTCGTATATTTGACGCCTGGGAGGAGTCAAGTGAGGCGTTTTCTGTGATTTGTCCAAGGCTTTCTATTGTGTGCATCATGATATTCTTGTCAGGAAATTACACCATTATGGAATTAGAGACCAGGCTCTACGCTTTCTGGAGTCGTATCTAGGTAAAAGCATCCAGAAGGTTGATGTAAATGGGAAAAGGTCACTAGGATCTAAAATTTGTATGGACGTTCTCCACAGGGCTCAATCCTGGGACTATTCCTGTTTACTGTCTATATTAACGATTTGCCAAACATTGTAAAGGACAATAATGAGATAATACGTCTTTGATTTTCAAAGTCAAAACACAACATCTTTAAAGAAATCAACATTTTGATTTTTGTATCGCAATAAATTTATGAGAATTTAATATAATGTTAAACGGAATTATACATATTATTTTCGAGAACAATAGTGACAGGCACAGTGTCAACATAAGAAACAAAAATCAATTTGCTTCTCATTTAGCCGTGTTCATAAAATTTGTAAGACTTATAAAGGTCAATACGCTTCTATAATAAGGTGCCTACTGACATTGAAAGTTTACCGTTAGATAAATTTAAAACTGTTTTTGTATCAACCCTGTACATTCAAACATACTCGTATTAAAAGGGCGCGTGGGCTTTGCACCATGCACCATGGCGCTTTGTTTGTGAAGCGATATAGTTTGGCTGAAGTCATTAAGAGATTTTAATATTCAACAATGATTATATGATTTTGAGTTTGATTAGCATTTTGTACGGGAGGTCAAGATTCAGATTCAGAAAATTTTATTCAAACTAGATTCTTTACAGACTACTTGAGAATACCTACTTACTTATTGAATGTCATGCAGAATACAATGAAAATAGAGCGAGTCTACACCTGTTCGGATCGTGTTATAGCAGCGTAAAAGAAACGGCAAGAAACCACTGCAGCACGGCCTACTCTATGAGTCGGCTATTTACAATGTGTTTCTTGTGTTTCGCTGGAATATCAGAGCACCATACCCCTTTGTCATTGATATAGTCATCTAATCCATAGTAAGCTTTTTTACATAACGTTTGCTTACACATTCTTTAAACTTTCTCTCAAATTTTTCTCAGATTTTTCGTATTTCGACTTATGTTCCTTGCAAAAAGTTGTTCAGTTTCATGGGCAGATTTACACCTTTCAGTATTATCACACCTTTCCATTACACGCTGTTTACATGTACGTCCAGCTTTTACACATAGCTCTATCCCGCTCTCTGTCTAATCAAGCATTGAGCATTTAGACTTTATAAATCCTACTAACTAGTAACATAGTTACCGATCTAGTTTTAGTAGTAATATTACCTATGCAAGAAAGTGTGATAGTTTACAGTAAGCAATGCAAGAATGTCTGTAGTAGAGGTGATCTTAGACCTCTATTGTATGTTATACTCATAAATATTTAAACGAATCGCTATTAAAGTTTAATGTGAAGTTGTTCCTCATTTTAGGTTCAAAGGACGAAGTGTTTTTTACTAATGGTTCAATCTACACGGCAAACTTTCTAAATAGTTAATAATATACCGTGTTACAAAAAATACAAAAAAAATAAACCTCGTAGGCAGTTAATCTGCCCACCAAACTGAACAATTTTTCCTAAAGAATAAATATTGAAATAGAAAAAAAATACAAATAAACCGGTCAGGTATGTGACGTCATTATTTTAGTATTTCAACCTATCTTCCTTAGAAAAAGTTGTTCAGTTTGATTCGATATTATCCAATATAAAAAAAAAATATTTCATTTATGAAAAATTAATGTTAAATACTTACATAAAAAATTAATTATATTACATTTTGTGTGTATTTTTAAATTTACACAGTTTATTAAGAGTATATAAGTTCGTAAACGATGGCAATACATTATGACGTCACAAGCTAGGTAACTTCATAAAAAAATCCATAATTTCCGTTTTGACGTGCAATAAAGATTTGCTCATTTGACAGGGCAGTCAAATAGCGGAATGGTTTTTTTCTAACACCATGTAGTTTGGGTTAATAAAGAATCGACCAAGGGCTAAATTGAGAATTGGTTCTTGTTTTTCGTGTAAAAGGTTACAGAGGTCAAATGTACAGAGTAACGTCTAGCTACTGACTTAATTGGTAGGTAGACAATAAAAATAAATAAATAAATTGTCTGCCTCTTTGAACGCATTCATTACCCTAGTCCCACATTAAGATCCCTAACCTTAGAGCGCTTGTGATATACAGGGTATTTGGTATATGTCTGAAAACCTCTCGGCTGGTTGCTCTACCCAAGAAACTAAACAACTTTCCCTAAGGAACATAGGTCAAAATATAAAAAAAATCCTCACATACAAAATACTATAGAAGAATGCAGTTTCAAGTGTTCCTTAGGGAAAGTTGTTCAGTTTCATGCGTAAAGCAACCACTGGAGAAGTTTGCACACATATACCAAACACCCTGTATAAACGTCCACATCATACAATACAAAAAGATAAAGCCCTACTGGGATTCGAACCCGGGACCTTCGTCTAGGCAGACAGGGCTACTACCAACCACATTATTTCTATTGTCAAATTTGAATATTGTTACGTTTGTTGTTAAGTCATTTACTATTTGGTGATTAAAGAAGTTCGTCTGCCAGTGTGGCCAGCATAGAAATTTTTATAATATTGTACGAGCCAGTTGGTTTGGTTGAGTTGAAAACGAAGTAGTTTTTTGTCGATTTTGAGTTTGTTTTATAGCTTCAAAAGCCATAAACTTCGCTTCCAGAAAATCGATGAATTCTTGGAGGTCAGGTAGTTCCCGTGGGTTCGTCAGGTATTGAATGTAGTCCGCATATGTAGTAGAATCGAGTTTCGGTAGGAGTAGGTGAACTAATAGCGGGTCCCACGTTTCTATACCGAGGCCCAAGCTGTGCAGTCCATTCAAACATTCTAATAAGGGTCGCTATTCTCCTAAATTTCTTAACATTGAGTTAATGGTAAGAGTCCGGTATTTGCTATCGGCGAAAACGCGTGTACATTGCATGCTTTCTAAAAGAACTAGAAATTTATTCTATACACAACGAGCAGCGTAAAAATTAGAAAAGAAAATATCTGTCAACTCAACTCAAGGATAAAATTTTATACTTAAGAAAGAAGAGAAAGATATGCAAGATACACGACGCTATGAAACTGAAAGAGATGGATACATTTATCTAAAATACGTCACGCACTCTCACGCATCCACAATGGCGGCCATTATTTACACAAAAATTATTTAGAAATTATAAAAAAGGAGACGCTCTCCTTTTTAAATCTGTGATATATTATACTTAAACAAAAACTTTTAACAGTAAGTAACTAACCTACGGATAAAATAAAACTGAATGTTTACTTTAACCCAAGCAAAATTTTGGTAAAACATTGTTGTTTTCTTTTACAGGGTGAAAATCTTTCAGGGCTATAAATAAACCTACCAAATATGGGCACAAAGGTATTGTTATAGCTAATGTATGAGTAGTCTCTCTTACCACCTATAAGTGAACAGAAGTGAAGATTGGAATAGAATTAGTGCAACTGACTGGACCATTCAAATCACACAATACTAGTGAAGTGAATGATAGTGAATGCATACAAAGCTAATCAAACTACCACACTACACATATTATATTGCACGAGCAAAATCTCTGAAGCTTAGTTGCACAAAGCTGCTCGTCGGTGAAATCATTTTAACCTTGAGCGGGTCTCTGGATGAGTTCAAAAAATGTACTACCCAATAATCTGATTCCAAACTGTGGCTTAGCGTCCACCAGGGAAAAATCACAGGATCTAAGATCTTCAGATCAATGTCTTCGACAGTCAAACCGCTGATGGTTCACTGGTCGAATAAATATTAATTATTATTATTTTAACAAATATGAAACAAAAGCAATGAAAAGAGTAAAAATTCTCGAGAAATCTGTAATTAATTCAATAAAACGAAACTGAGATGTAATATTTGGGATTGTGGATTTTCCTTGATAAATTTAGTATGTGGTTTACTTAAAAGCTAAACGCCCCAGTACCAAAAGCCCATTAAAAAACTACTTGGATGCTAATGTAAGTAATAAAGTAAAAATTGTAGGGTATATTTGGGAACTGAATAAGCTAACAAATTATTAGATAAGGTATAGCACATTCAGGATAAGTCGGGCTATGATGGTTATTTTCTGAGCATTGGTGAGAGGCGGAGAGCCGATGAATGATTCGTTAGCCTTCCCCCACATGCAGCGCTCACCCCCGCGACTCATTTTTCAACTTCTGCACATTAATGGTCACAGCCCGAGTTATTTTGTAAGCTGTAAAGAGCTTTTTTGAAAGACAAATATCTATACAAAAATATAACAAAGAGTCTTAAGATTTTTTATGACTACTGGTCAGATTTACCAAATATGCCACTTCTAATTTCTTACTTATTGGGGAGAAATGAAAATATCTTATTATCTTAAACTAATAAATATTTTAAGAGCATATTCTGTACTTTTTGTCATTCCCAGCATATACCAGAGATCAGGAAATAGTCAGGTGTTTTGTAAACAAAATCAAAACATCAAGTTCATGTGTTAAAAATGTAGATATTTCTGACTTTCTGTATGTAAAACGATAGATTAAGTGTTCCTCTGTGTATTGTGGTTACAAACGTGTGCCTCGTATAATTGGAAATAAATCTTTTTTTATAAGAATTTTTTTATTATAAGAAAAAAGTTTGTTTACAAAACACTGACTCTTTTGTGAACTCTATAATAGGTATTTATAAATTAATATTTTAGGTATTAACAGATATTTTATCTGTCAGCTTCAGTCAGATGGGCTAGCTTTGCGTATTAATAGGTAAAGTCAAGTGCAGGTCAAGCTTAACACTCGCAAAGCAATTCTAGCCTTAGTAATCAAATTAAGAACGGTACAAACCTCAAAACAAACAATTTATTGATAAAGTTAAGATTTTACAAGTCACAGTAATTTGATTAAATTATATTATACTATGTGTCTAGCTTGACCTGCTCTTGACTGTTCAAATGCAGTAAATATATAATAATTAGCGCCATTTAGCGCAAATTGACTAAATTAAGTACTATGTTAGAAACGAACCTGTAGGGCTAATGAATCATCCAAATTTATGAATAAATACCCAGTTGATGGTGATAAAATGTAAATTATCTGCATCAGAGCAGTCAGCAGATGAAGATAAAATTACATTTACCTACATCTCTCATATTCGGTAAGTAGGTCCTTATTACCACCTTAATGGGGCTTGTAGGTGACCAATGAGCGCTCTAGGGTAATAATGTAGCTAGAAAAGCCCTAGGGCGGTAAGTAAGTACCTACCTCAAAGCCCTAGGGCGGTAAGTAAGTACTTACCTCAAAGCCCTAGGGCGGTAAGTAAGTACTTACCTAAAAGCCCTAGGGCGGTAAGTAAGTACCTACTTACCTCATAATCGAGATGTAAAGCAGAGTAGTTAGCTCGGGTGTAAGCATCAATTGCACCCTCGAACTATAGGCGCCCTCGCTGCGCTCGTGCGCCTAAATATATCGGGCTGCAATTGATGCCTTACTGCCCTTGGCTACTAATCTACTATTATCAGCATCAACTGGAACTGCAGAATAAAATGTGGATAAAATAGTAATTAAAACACGAGCCTTATTTTTCATACGTTTATTTCTTTTTCTTATAATGGGTGTAAGAGACAGCCCTCCGAATACTGAAAGGGCATGCATGATCAGTCAACGTAATTGAATAACTTTCAGTGAACAAAACTTTCAGGAAACGAAAAAAAATATCGGCTTCTCAATACAAACTGTCCAATCAAGTTTGCAATTTTGTATGGAGAGGCCGATTTTTTCTTTCTTTTCCTGAAAGTTTTATTCGCTAAAATATGTTCAGTTACGTTGACTGCTCATGCTCTTTCAGTATTCGGAGGGCTGTACCTTACACCCTGAATAATTAAGAGCAAGCATTTTCATTTCATCATCATTATCAGATCGGCAGCGTGTCATTAAAATATTATTTATATCTTTACACCAGTTAAAAATAAAACATCTACACGCTAAATCGAATATAAATCAAAATTTGTTTCTTTAGGCTCAATGCAGTTAATAAAGTTAGTATTTACCTCAATACTTAAAATAGTTTTTGCGTACAATTTTATATTTTCTGATTTGGTGTGGGTTTTAGTTACCCAAACTAATACATCCTGAATGGTCGAAAATATTTCCTGTGAATCTTTGTTAAGGTAAAACAACTTTTCATTTTTTTTATTGTATTCTCTACTTTTCAAAAACTCACTGTTTTTATTTTTATCATAAAAGTTGTTTTTAAAATACAAAAAAAAAATACAATACAATAAATGTAACACAGTCTTTGAAGATGTGAGTTTTTGTTTTTTTCAATAAATAACCAGTTACATACTGCAGGTGTGCCTTTCTTTTTGGGTTATCGCACTTAACTTCATAAGGTATAAATATATCTTTTTCTAAATAGCTTAAATCTATCTCAAGAGATGTATTATTTGCTTCATTTTGCTTGAAAAGTTCTTTCATAGATTTAAACATATTTTTACATGTATCTTTTTCACAATTAGACACCCGGGTCTAATTGTGAATGCGCCCCTGTCTAATTGTTTAATAACAGGGCAAGAAAACGCGATCTCAAAAGCTTGTGGAGATGGGTTTGTGTTCCTAAAACCGTGGCTTCTTATGGCTCCAAAAAAGTTTTCTAACGGGTCTTGGTTAAAATGTCGCATTAATATTGATTTAATATTGTAATTTTCAAAAAGTACATCCCTTAAATACTCGATATTGTTAACAGTATGTAAAAAGTTTTTTATTGTTGGTACTGTTGTTTCTTTGTTATTCACTAGGAATGTCATGGAATTTAGTACTACTTTTGCTTTCGACCATACCGTACTATGCTGAGATCTTGGCGTTAATGCGGCTAGAAGAGGTTTTCCGCTTCGTTTTTTTGAATTTTCGAAACTCCCATTAAGGGAGTCAAACAATAGGTCAAAAAATAAAATGACGTCTGCTGTTTCCTGACACTTTAGGTAAAATATCTTTTTCTGAAACAAAAAAAAATAAATGTTAGAAAAATCACAAACAACTAACCGATACAAACTGTGTAAGAGACGGTGTATCGAAAACTGTAAGGGCGTACTCAGTCAACATAACTGAATAAATTTTCCACAGAAACATTTTTCGGATATGAAAAAACTTTCGACTTCTCCATTCAAACTGTTCGATCAGTGTGAGCAATTTCTATGGCGAGGTCAAAATATTTTATCATTTGCCAAAAATGTTTCTTTTGAAAAGTTGTTTGTCTAGAAAGAATATTCTAAATTACCTAAAAATTGTGACAGGCATAACTTATAAGAGAAATAAGTACTTATTAACTTGATCAACCACATAGTAAATGAACAAAAGTCAAAACATCTTTATTAGTCTTTTTGTACAATTTACAACAAAATAACGGAAAATGTAGCTCAATTACCTGAGAAAAAATTAAAGAATTTATAAAGCAAATGTTATGTAAATAAATGGTACAGCAGCACTGCACTTACTTTCTCGCAATACTCAAGGAAAAACTATCAACCGCAAACTTAAATTTGTAATACCATACACATAGTATGGAATTACAAACTTTTATTTATGTTTGTCAAAAACAAATGTTTGAATGAAATATACAGATCAATTCAGAATTCAAATTGTCAAACATTAAAACAAACAAACCTCAAACGATTTCAAGTAAATCACATGTTTAACTTTTGGTAGTACTGGAACACCCTTTATTTGAATTTCCACAGATCCATGGATACTACCGTAAGATTCTTGCATGGAGATTTTTTAAATTTCCCAACACCTGTTCCTTATGGATAATTGTTCAGTTTAGTCTACTGGGCAAGCCCTTCCAGTTTTTGGTACACCCTGTGTACTAAATTTTATTCAAAAAAATCATAAAGAATATCCAGTCAGGTAGACAAACAATCCAGGATTAATATTATAGACAATTTTAATAAATCAATCGAACCAATTTTGGGTAAATCACATATTTAGTATTTGGTCGTACAGGAACACCCCTTATATGAAATTACACAGATCAATTGATACTGGCGCAAGATATCTTATATGGAGATGCTTGGTCATGCAAAGTTTCATCAAGATTCTATGAGCCATTTATGAGAAAAATTCAATTTTTCATTTTCGTTGCATGACAGCTACCCTCAAAATGAGAGCCAGCAAGAAACCACTTCGAACCCTTCGATGGATTTGCATACAACTCCTAAATTCAAAATATGGTGTCAATCGGAACTGTTGTTTAGCCGCTAGGCCAAAGCGTGACGGACAGACCGACCGACAGACGGACATTTTTGGGAGACTTGTTTTTTATGATGTATAAGTGACATAGAACACATTTTTGAGAAAATTAGAAAAACTTTTTTTCACGAATACAATACCTTTCTCGCTCCGCTCGAAAGTAAAAAGTATATTATAGACAAGATGACTACATCAAGAATGTTGCCGTATGATTCAGACTGGTGAAAAAAAAGGTGGCTGAGAATGGGCAGACAGGGCATTCTGTACTACCATACTGCAGTCAACATCCACTGCTGTTCATTGTGTCAGCCATAATGCAAAAAAGTGGTGTCTTGTACAACCCCCAAATATTCCAAACAAACACAGAAATATCTTAGCATAATTTGTTTACCTTTTAAAGATTTTTCTGCACTGACAAATTCTGACTTGAAGTTTTTTGGAGGAGGAGCAGATGATGTAGAGGCCACACCAGATGTACCGCATGCATTCTTTCTATCACAATATTTGTTACATCTCTCAAAATTTTGAAGCCTTAAAAGTAGATAATCACTAATGTTAAAACAGTTTTAGTTCAGAAATATTGAAAACTGAAAGAATAACAAAAGTTTAAGTCATTTAAAAATTACCAGGCATGCTAGCTAGATGCTAGGAACAGCTCCATAAGATAATCTTGTTGTCCAAGTTGAATACTTTTTTTCAAGGTGATTATGCCATATTTTTTGCAACAGCATTTACCCAAGTAATGAATCGCTCCTTTTCTGTCGTTGGATCAAGAAATGCATGTAGAATAACAAAGTCTGCACCTGGAAAAATTAAAATGTACATTGTTGAATATGCCTGGGTGACCTAGTGATGTTATCTAGCGATATCCTTATATAGGGGGGATGGATGATGAAAATTACTCACGGCTTTTTCCACATTTCGGGACACAACAACTTGTGACTACAACTCCTCACAGAGCCAGCCATGTTCCAAAGAAAGAATGTCCAAATCGTCCGGTAGGATGAACAGGGGTCAAACGTTAGAAGAGCAGTTGTTGGTGTCCAGGGGCGAGCAGTTTAGAGTTTAATTACCTAGGTAGGTACCACGAAAGCAACATTCAACAACAAACAACGGAATTTTTTTTTGTTCGATTGATTTGACATTAACAGTGTTGCCATAAGCTCATTTCAGTTTGTTTCGCTATGTAACATGAAAAGTTCCGGAATAGAAAAAAATTATGAAAAAATTAAAATTGTTGCACAAATCTGTTAGCATCTGTGTATTTCCAAAAAGTGCGTTATTGTATTTGGGTAGGTTTTCTAAACAACACCAATCACGGAAAGGAGCGTCCAAGGTCCTTTTTAGAGTACCGTAACTAAAAATGAAAATAAAATAACCCTTATACAGCGTAAATTTTTATTCGTTTTAATCCCGAAGCCCAGTGATTCTACTCATGATAACAAGCAAGTTTACCGAAGAAAAAAATTTTTAGTTGAAAAGAATTTTTCACCTTCCCATACAAAATGAGTCGATCACGTGACCACTTTAGTATCTCTTCTTCCTCGGTCCCTCACTGATGAAGATCGTGACCACATATATTTTCCTTCCATAGACTGCGATAATATGATGTGTGAACCGACCGCTGCATGTTGCCGCCCACTGCCTTCTTTATTGTTTCTGACCATCTCGTAGGTGCCCTACCTTAAGCACCTCTGCCTTCTATTTGGCCTAAAATAATCTGTTTTTCCAAAAAAATGACTTTAGAACCGCACTTAACTTAAACTTAGATCGCATAGTGTGCGCGAAGAAACGGAGGGCACGCTTTCAGCATATAGTGAAGAGCCGTATTAACGGTGGTAGGTACAGAAATACCTATAGAAGGGTATCTGCAGGTTTCTACACGAAATTATAAAGGAAATACTAAGAATTAGACCGATGAAAATATATTTTGAAAAATAACAAACAATTGATTGAAACAAAACGTAAAGACAATTTTGCCGACGAGCCACATTTTAAAAAGTAATAACTACAATGTTCTATGAAGGTCGTACTCGACAAGCCGCGTCGTGATGTTAAGTTCTATCAATATGGACTCATTAGTTCGCATGGCAGTCCAAGCTCGTATGTAGCTGAGTCAGTATGGGCATTCAATGTATGAGGACCAATATTTTCCGGATTAAAGGATGAGCCTTGGCACACTTGTTAGTTAGGTAGACTAGTATTAAAAACGCCCGGGAGTATGGGGCTAAAAGCCAGGTGTGGGGTAGGGGGAGGGGGTAAAGTTTTCCTTATCCACGAGACCGTGGCTCATCATACTCGTAACTGCATATTTATAGCTACTAGGGAAAGTTTGGTATCGTTTTCAGCTAAATAAAAGATGGTAGATTGTTTTCTGAAACAAAAAAGAAGCATTTCCATACAAAAATTAATAATAACTGTCTAAAATAAAAAAAAATAAGTTCAATATTTTTTTGTTAATGGCCATAAAGTTTTAACGTTTATTGGTATCGGTTTTAAAAAAATATTTTTAAAATGCAGCATTCATACCAATTCTAAAAATATAAGCTTTGTTAAAAACTATTGTAAAAGAAAACGTGAATTTTTTTTTAACTCAAAGCGGCAGTGACGTACAAATTCTTAGAAAAATACAGGACAACAAAAACGACTTTATATGTTAGTAAGAACCAGTATCAAGTAAGAATAGAATTTTGTTTTTAAAGAATAGGGGTCAATTCAATTTTTTTTATATAAAAAGAACCCTGAACACCCGTGTATGAACCCTGTGCACCTATAGTTATACCGTCATATTTAAACTTATAGCTGAGCTAAACTTAAAGACAATTTCGAGTAACTCAAAGGTCTGTAATTAATCGATCAACATAGATATGTGCGTAAACTACCTACATGTAGATAGATTCTGTCTTTTATGTACATTTGCCTTCGCAAGCGCACAAATCTGTGCACTTAAGTTGCCGCTGCAAGCACCTGCATCTGTGGCCACCGCACTTCTTTTTGCATCTGCATCTGATCATTTCCATGCATGCTTCGGCAACCACTGGCAAGTCTGTCCATGTAAGTTGCCAGCTGTTGCCGACTTTGGTACATCCCCAATTAGATGGATCAGGAAGATTTTGAGTCGGTGACATCTGACCCCATACAAAGACAGCTTGAAACACCGCTCGAAGGAAATGTTGGTACAGAGCGGCTTTTGTCGGAGGTATATTTTCTAATTGGCGGTCTTTAATAGTAATTAAAGACTTTCAGGCTTCGTCAACCGCAGAAAATAAACTGGATCTAAAACAATAATTATTTACAAGTATAATATTAGTTGTTTGATTACCTAGTTTCATGATGTTTATAATATCTACCTGTCATATAAAATTACCACAAACTTTTAAATTATGGAAAATACATCGCTGTTTCTGCCTTCATAGGCTGCCAAAAAACCTTCTGTGGCATTGGGTAAAGTGATCCATGTTTCCATCGCACTTTTTTTACCTTTCCCATTGAAACTGGAAACGGTATCACATCCCGTGAAGGCATGGAACAGCGGAAAGTCTTTTGCTTTTTGTGGTCCTGTAAACAAAAAAATCTTTATTGCCTACCAGGACGTGATATGAAGTAAAGGTAACAATCCTAATAATGTTTTATCAAGAGTATTTGCTATCTCATGACAAGGTAGGTACTGGTGGTGTTTTCCAGTACCAACGTGAGCCCATAGCTCCTGTAGCCCAGGCACTTGTTGCACATCAGTGACTGCTAGCACCACGGCGTCGGTGTAAACAGTGCGAATCATGACTCGTGTATAGCCCTGGTTAACTGCATCATCCATGTGTACGATCATTCTTGTGTCCGCCTCTTCGTAGTTACATGGAGCTTCGCATATTGCGAGTGCGTTTTGATAGAACATTGGATCTATTTGTGATATACACGTCTTTATTTGGGTCAAAATCGTGTGAATAGCAATAGCAACGCACTCGCAATATGCAAACATTAGCTCCATGTAACCACAAAGAGGCAGACACAAGGATGATCGTACATATGGCTGATGCAGTTAGCCAGGGCTATACACGAGTCATGATTCGCACTGTTGACACCCACGTCGTAGTGCTAGGTGTCGCTAATGTGCAACAAGTGCCTGGGCTAGAGGAGCAATGGGTACACGTTGGTACTGGAAAACACAACCAGTACCTACCTTAACATGAGATAGCAAATACTCTTGGTAAAAAATTATAAGACCTTTACCTCTCAACACGTCCTGGTAGGCAATAAAGATTTTTTGTTTACAGGACCACAAAAAGCAAAAATCCTTCCGCTGTTCCATGCCTCCACGGGATGTGATACCGTTTCCAATTTCAATGGGAAAGGTAAAAAAAGTGCGACGGAAACATGGATCACATTCCCCAATGCCACAGAAGGTTTTTTGGCAGCCTATGAAGGCAGAGAAACAGCGATGCATTTTTCATAATTGAAAAGTTTGTGTTAATTTTATATGACAGTCAGATATTATAAACTTCATGAAACTAGGTAATCAAGCAACTAATATTATAACCGTAAATATTTATTTTAGATCCTGTTCATTTTCTACGGTAAACAAAGCCCGAAAGTATATACTTTAATTAGAGACCTTTAAGTTACTCGAAACTGTCACTATGTTTAGCTCAGCTATAAGTTTAAATATGTCAGTATAACTTTAGGTGCATAGGGTTCATACAAGGGTGTTCAAGGTTCTTTTTATATAAAAAAATTGGAATTGCCCTCTATTATTTAAAAACAAAATTCTATTCTTACTAGATACTGGTCTTTACCAACATATAAATTCGTTTTTGTTGTCCTGTATTTTTCTAAGAATTTGTACGTCACTGCTGCTTTGAGTTAAATATTTTTTTTTACATTTTCTTTTACAAAAGTTTTCTACAAAGCTTATATTTTTGAGATCTGTATGAATGCGGGGTTTCAAAAATATATATTTTTAAACGGATACCGATACACGTTAAAACTTTATGGCCATTAACAAAAACATATTGTACTTATTTTTTTATATTTTTTACTGTAATTATATTTTTTTGTATGGAAATGCTTCTTTTTTGTTTCAGAAAACAATCTACCATCTTTTATTTAGCTAAAAACGATATCAAACTTGCCCTAGTAGCTATAAATATGCAGTTACGAGTATGATGAGCCACGGTCTCGTGGATAAGGAAAACTTTACCCCCTCCCCCTACCCCCCACCTGGCTTTTAGCCCCATACTCCCGGGCGTTTTTAACACTAGTCTACCTAACTAACAAGTGTGCCAAGGCTCAACCTTTAATCCGGAAAATATTGGTGTTGGCGTATAACAAACGGACTAATGCGAAGTAATCTCCGCCAACACCACACACACACATACCCTCACACACGCACACCCATACACACACATCCATACACACATATACTCAACAACCCACACACATACAGAAACACGCTCACAGTCTGTAGCTCCCATTCATAATTGCTTACAATTGAATTGTGTTTCTTAGTCATAACCTAAATTTCTACTTAGTATAGTATATAGATAGATAGATAATCTTTCTTTTCTTACGGGCTGTTGCACAAGGCTTCTTTACAGTCATTTTCCCATAAATTAATAACAGCCCCTCGCTATTTTTGTTTTGCTGAGAGATTAATGACAAAATAACGTGATACAGTAACGAGGTTCTAGTGCGTACGCGTGTTACAGTTTAGGCTCACGACGTCGCCGGAACGCTTTCACCGAGCGTACTCATTTTGAGAGCTGTAACTGTAATACTGTAACGAGGTTCTAGTGAGTACGAGAGGCCACTGACAAGCCGGATCTATCCGCAGTTTTGGTTTGTATAGAATGTATCGGGAAAGAAGTGATCTACTTTTTATGTTAAAAAATCATCAAATTAGTGGTCATTACATCACGAGAATGAATGTAACTGATTTTGAATATCTAATGATTTTTTTGTAATAATCTTTGTCCTTAGGGTTCAATAGTACACACGGCCGCACTTCGGTACAAACACTTTTGGACCTTATGGCGTGGTAATAGAGTTGAAAAAGTTTCTACCCACAAGCGGTTGACCGTACACAATTAACCCTGTAGGCATCTATCAGCAAAAGACATTTATCCTCTGACCATTCACTCATGATGAAGAAAAACTCGAATATACAGGGTGCAAACAAAAGTACCGATTTCCTTTTAACCACATGTTGTGTAACTAGAATAAAGTACATAGAACATATTAATTATAAAAAATTAACATAAAAATAAAATACTTCCTATGAAAAAAAAAGTTCAAGTTGCCAACCCTGTTCTAAGAATCACAACACGCTCCTCCCACCCGGCGGTGCGCACCAATTGTAAACCTCTCTTATGACATCCACGAACGCACTGCGAGCGCCCTTTGATTCGCACCAAAAACCGACAATCGTCGGCTCGCTGCGAGCCGCTCGTGTAGTGTTCATTGCAGGCTCGCGAACCACGTACACACTATGTTTTAGGTAACAGTAACGGTTACAGTTACGTGCAACGTTACGGGTTCAGAAATGAGTACCTATGTTGTAAGCGTCGGCTCGCTGTGAGCCGCAAGCGTACCGCTCGCAGCAGGTTTGCGAACAACTTACACACTATGTTTTTTAGTTACAATACATGCAACGGTTACGGTTACGGCTCGCTAATGAGTACTCAGCTTTAGTCGTACGTCGAATACCTCTGTTCTTCCAAATCATTTTTGGCCATACCAGCTCTACGACGAATTTCAGCGGTGCAGCTCCCATCACAGGTTATCATCGATCAAAGATACATAAATTCACCGACTTTTTCATAACCATCGAGTGCGGCGGTGCTTGGATCGGCACAATTGAAAATGAAGCTGTGCTGTTGGGTACCGCTGTTGGGCCCAATCCGCCTTCTCCATCAGGTGCTCAAAGAGCCTGGTCGTCTGCTGGTCACCGCTGTGCGACCGGTAAACACCGACGTGGAGAGATTTCTCAATGCCGGTGTCCACCAGAATCCACAACGTTGACAACCCTGAATCCTTAAAGCAACGGAGATTCCGATAGCAAATGTCATCGCGGATGTACATACAGACCCCTGCCCATTTTCTTAACTTGTGTGCCAACGAGTAACCCGGGTAGTTGAGGTACGCCACGTCTGACGGTGTTGCTATCTGCGTCTCTGTTACAAAGAATAGGTGCGGCTTCTCGGTCTCGAGGTGATGATGGACCGGATCGAGATTGGAGTGCAACCTGCGGATGTTAATGAGGTGCACTTTTAGCTAGCTTTGCCATGAGGAGTTTTTTGTTGTGGGGAACGGAAAGTGGTCGAGACGCGGCGCGGTTATCAAATGGAACCTTTTGACTTACCAATAGACCAATACATCAAAAGCATGAATTTGCTAGATGGGGATAATCATAAAGAAAACTTATCTAATTTATGTAATAGGTACTTTTAAATTTTTTTCCTTTTATGATTACCTTTTCACGTAACAGTGATAGCTATTATTTTTCTGCTAAAGTTCCCCATCAAAGACTCAAAAGTTCCCAAATTAAAACTAAAGTTTCGAACCGACGTCTCATCACATCCATGTTTTTTTTTTATAAACGATTTTCTGTACGTAGTGTTACCACCTATGAACATGCTTATGCTACTACTTGCTTTTTGTAATTGTAATTTTTTAAATGCATTTCAGTAGAGTATGAGTATTTTTTTAATGTATGAAGCATATTTTTAATTTTAAAGTTTTAAACTTAGAATGGATAATTATACTGTGAACTTTTTTGCATCAGATTGCAGTTATTTAACTTACCAACTACGAATCGTTTTCAGAAAGTGAACACCCGGCGAACTACGTTTCGTTCTGAGCCAGTTGCGCCGACTGGTATTTTCTTTGATTGTAGCCGATTTTGCAAAACACCAATTTTACCAACTTCAGACCTCCAATACACAAAGTTTTAATGTAGTATATAGTATTTCTTGACTGCTTGTGTTTATTTGTTTCATATTGCGATGTTTCGAAGCAATTGTATTTTTTTTAGAAAGATAAGAAGATAAATTAAGAAACTAAGTGAAAAGAACCATAGCCTTCTTACCTTCTTACTGACGTGTTACTGGTGTGTGTGTGAGTTTTGTGTCTGTGTGCGTGAACCCTTTTAATAACTCTATACATCGATTCTTCTGTAATATACAACAACGTGTTTTCTAATAAATCAGTCAATGTATCACGATAAAATGTCGTAATTTTTAATAATTTCGCCGGATAGTCGACAGGAACTCTTAACTTGCTTAAGATTTAGGAGAATTGCAACCAAGGTGTCGTGTAGCTTCTTTATGTTTTGAGCCGACGGGATTTGAATGTTAGGTATGTTGAGAAGTGCGTTGACGTAGGACGAAAATAAAAGACGTTTATTTTCATAGCGATGCTGAATTATCTTCCAGGCTGCGTCATAGTTTTCAGCGCTGATAGAAAGATGTTGAATTAACTTCTCTGCTTCACCCTTGAGTTTAGTTTTAAGGTGCTGCATTTTTTGAGATTTAGTTAGTAGTGGGTTATGGTCGATAGTTTCAGTAAATAGGTCACGAAATGAAATCCATTGGTTGTAGTTACCGGAAAATTCAGGAATTTCCATTTTTGGTGTGGTCCAAAGTCTCAAGTTTAGGTTCTTTTTTATGGCATCATATCTCGCCTCGTGTACTTTATATTCCTTTTTATAGTTTTCTCTATCTTCTCCCGTTAGTTCAAAGTCTATCTTCCAGTGAATTTTGTCTATTGCGTCCGATTTACTTTGTAGATTTTTAAGGTTGTCTTCCAATTCCCACTTTTCTATTATTTTATCAGATTTGATTTTAGATGTAGCGTGTGCGAACGCGTTGAAGTTTTGTATTTGTTGTTTTAAGAGATTTTTTTGTTCTGGCGTAGGCCCTGCTGCAGCTGCTGCCGTTTCCTGTTGGTGCGATGACCTTCCAGGTTGCTCTTCGGGACGTTCAGCTGAAAGTGGAGCAGCGTTTTCCAAAAGTTGAAGTTTCCTGGTTATGATATCCATCTTAGTTTGTTCGTACAATATTTTAGTTCGTTCAAAAGTGTTTTCAGTAAAGTATTTATCAGTTTTGTCCGTGCTTTTGCACAGGACTCCGTTGTTGCTTTAAGGCGTCTAAGTTATCAAGACGCTCAGTTAGGTAGCTAAGAGTTTTTCTCGACAAGCTGTCCTTTTTGTAGTTAGTCACCAGTCGAAAAATGTTGTCGAAACAATGTCCTTGCTTCTCCAAAAGTTTGTTAAATAGCTCAGCTGCCATTTGCTCCAAAGAAGGAGATTTTTCGGCGTTTTGTTCAGTTGACATGTTGAGTTAGGTAGTTTACCCAATCTGGTTCGTTAGTTGATTGAAGGCCGTAGGTTCCACAGTCTTCCGTTATCTCCAAGTCCTTGCCGTAGTAAGGGTCCTGAAGCAGTTATGTCAGTGCGTGCAAACACACTGTGATGACGTGCGACTTCTCAATACACTGGTGATATCCGCTGGTGGATGGCCAATGTACCGATCCGCAATCACAGTAGTTACACAACACTAACAGTTCACAAGATCGAAGGACCAAAAAGGTTTTTCTCGACAAGCTCGAAGGACCAAAAAGGATGTACGAGCCAGAGTTATCCCGTACTCCTTTTAGTTACATAGTTGGTAGTTTGAGTGCACAAGTAAAAGTCAAAAAGGCGTGTTGTCGCGTAAATGATTTATTGAACACTAATAATTTAATGCTACATTAGGCAAAAGTAAAAAAAATTGTAAAAAAAATTAATGTACGATCGGGCTCGTACAAATATCTTTTTTAGAGTTCCGTACCCAAAAGGTGAAACACGGGACCCTATTAATATTGCGTCCGATGTCTGTCTGTCAGCTGTCTGGCTGGCTGTATCTCATGAACCGTGAAGGCAGACAGTTAAAATTCACAGATATCTGTTTCCGCCATAACAACATATATAGTATATGTAAGTAAACAAAAATATTAAGGAGGCTTCCCACTACAAACGTGTTTTTGGCGATTTTTGCCCGATTTTTAGAGTTCCATAGTCATCAAGGAACCCTTATAGTTTCGTCATGTCCGTTTGTCTGTCCTTTCGCAGCTTAGCTCAGCGACCCTTAGTACTAGAAAGCTGTAATTTAGTATGGATATATATAATTAGTCACGCCGACAAAGTGAGTTCGTCCCATCTAGTCACACTCCCATCTAGTCACGATTAAAAAATATCTATCAAAAAGTGCCATCTGATCACGAATTCCTTAGTTGTAGGTAAACAATAGAAAATACAGTTTTTCTTAATTTGGTACATCATTTTGGTCGAAAAGAATTCTAAAGATGAAATAGTAAATTGATGAGTGTTAAAAAACTGCTTTGTTTTCTAAAATCACTTTTATTATATTATCTAAAAATCCAAAAATTAATATCTTAAGAAAAAAATTAAGTCACAGTTCTGATTAAGTATAATATACTACTCCCCATACTAAAGTGGTCACGTGACCGTCCGATTTTGTATGGGAATTTGAAAATGTTTCGTGCGTTATTAGAAAAGTCGTAGAACAAAAGTTGTTGTTTTTGACCACTGTAATAACGTGAGCATACGCAAATCAGGTCCAAAAAAATAACCTAGTATACAAAGTGATTATGTAATGCCTGACTATACTTGAGTATGGTACATGAAACTGAACAACTTTCCCCAAGAAACATAGGTTGGAAAATGAAAAAAAATTTTGGCTTCCCCATACAAACATTGCGCCGTCGACCAAAAAAAAATCTCACCTTTCAACCTATGTTTCTTGGGGAAAGTTGTCCAGTTTCATGTCCTAAGTACGATACTCAAGTATAGTCAGGCATTTCAAAATCAAAATTAAAATATCTATAATAAATTATTAAAATGTTTAATTTCAAATACGCAAAACCTCTAGGGTGGTAGTGTTACCCATGTAACTGAACAATTTTCATAAAGAGCACAGCTCGAAATAAGAAAATAAATGGTACAGCAGCACTGCACTTACTTTCTCGCAATACTCAAGGAAAAACTATCAACCGCAAACTTAAATTTGAAATGCCATACACATAGCATGGAAATACAAACTTTTATTTGCGTTTTTCCAAAAAAATGTTCGAATGAAATATACAGATCAATTCAGAATTCAAATTGTCAAACATTAAAACAAACAAACCTTAGACGATTTCGAGTAAATCTTATGTTTAACTTTTGGTAGTACTGGAACACCCTTTATATGAATTTCACAGATCAATGGATACTACCATAGAATACACGTAGTATACTTGCATTGAGATGTTTTTAATTTCCCAACACATGTTCCTTATGGATAATTGTTCAGTATAGTCTACTGAGCAAGCCCTTTCAGTTTTTGGTACACCCTGTGTAGGTACTAAATTTTATTCAAAAAAATCATAAAAAATATCCAGTCAGGTAGACAACCAATCCAGGATTAATATTGTAGTAAATTTTAATAAACTCAATGGAACCAATTTTGGGTACATCATATATTTACGATTTGGTGGTACAGGAACACCCCTTATATGAAATTACACAGATCAATTGATAGTGGCGCAAGATATCTTACATGGAGATTCATGGTCATGCAAAGTTTCATCAAGATTCTATGAGCCGTTTTTGAGAAAATTTCAAAATTTTCCTTGTATGACAGCTACCCTCAAAATGAGAGCCAGCAAGAAATCACTTAGAACCCTTCGATGGATTTGCATAAAACTCCTAAATTCAAAATATGGTGTCAATCGGACTATTCGTTTAGCCGCTAGGCCAAAGCGTAACGGACACACCGACCGACCGACCGACCAACGGACGGACATTTTTGGGAGACTTGTTTTTTATGATGTATATAAGTGATATAGAACACATTTTTGAGAAAATGTGAAAAACTTTTTTTTTTCACGAATACAATACCTTTCTCGCTCCGCTCGAAAGTAAAAAATTTACTTCCCATAGAAACTGCATCTGCTGATAGCGCATTTTGTATGGGTCACTAAACATTTTTTTGCGTATTTCGTCGTATGTTCCTCAGGAAAAGTTGTTCATTTACATGGGTAGATCTACCACCTGGGAGGTTTAGCTTAACTATTTGGAATTACTCGTTGTATACTAAATCAACTGAAAATAATTTAAATTACTAAATATAACTAACGAAGTCATTACTTACAAATCTCCAAACATATACCTAATTATATCACTTTAATCATAATCACAGATACACATAATTTACATCGACTTGCCGTTTCTTTTTTCTTTTTTTAAATATTTTTGCTGAATTATAATATGACTTGAAGAAGCTAAAAAATTCAAACTCAAAATAGTTTAATCATTGTTGGAATGACGTCACCTAAACGACATCGCTTCACAAACAAATTGGCGCCATAGTGGGAAAAAAAGAAGCGACAATAAAAACCCACGCGCTCTTTTAAATTTTTTTGAATGTACAGGGTTGATACAATAAACATAAGTTAATTTGAATTTTGCCTTAGCCTGTTAGAACCGCAGCCTAATCCCATGGATTTTTCTCAAATTACAAAAAATATCTAATGAGATCATTATTTACAAATCGCAGATTAAAAACATTTTGTATAGTCTCTGCCTACCCCAACGGGAACAAGGCGTGATGTATAGTCACATTTTGAACAAAAATATACTTTTTTTTTGCACGGGAAGTAGGGTTTGCGATTCAAATATTCGAATATTCATTTTATTCGAATATCCGCTCCAGTTTCAAATTCGAATAGTTCATTAAAATTATCCGAATATTCGAATGGTTAAAAAAGTCAAAAAAGGTACCTATATTTTCCTAGAATATAATAAAAAGGAAATTCTTGATTGATTGATTGACTCGTCAAAGCATAGCCGAAACTACAGATCAATCAGTCCACCATATTTCTTGTAATTTAATGCATAATAAATAAATAAATAATAATAATCTAGAAGCATGAAATTCGAACGGTATGTTTTTCAAATCATGTACAGAAAATGATTTTAAGGAAGAGTATAATGAAATGAGGTAAAATGTTTTGTATGAATACCTAATGAATACCCATTATTTGTGAAGTGAGATTCATACAAATATGCATTTAAGATTTCGATAAAAATAAAGAAAAAGTTTCTTGAAAGTCATCTTCCAAGGAGGTGAAATAGGGAATTAATTTTTGTCAGTTCTTTGGTCGTCAAGTCAATCATTTTTGAAGTTACAGATATACTAATTTGGATTTGACCTCTTTAAAAATTCAAAAAGTACATGTTTCAGCTTTTTTTTATTTGTTGTCAGTGGGCTTATTCTTGACCTTGATCTAGTCTTGAGGATAGAGATGAGATCGACGATGGAATTAGCTTGCCCAGAAGAAGCCTATTCACTCGCGACTTAAATATATTTTCGGGAACACAGACGCAGGCAGAGAATTCCACTCTTTAGCCGTGCGCATTATAAAAGATGTTTCAAAACGCTGTTGCTAATGTGTGTAATATCAACCAAGTGTGGGTGCATCTGGTCTCCCGATGGTAGAAGGGGGATGGTGGAATAAGCTCGTGGAGCTCGTGAGCACACTCTCCGAAGTACAATCTGTAAAAGACCACCAGACATGCAAAATATAAATAAATAAAAAAAAAAAACTTTGCGACGGTGGGCCAGACTGTGAAACATGGTTTTCACCAGTATCTCATCACCAACGAGCTTCTTGGCTCTGTTGTCTATCAATTCAAGTGCGTCTAGTTGGTATTTAGCTGAGCTATCCGAATGGTGACAGCAATTCTCCATGCAAGATCGGACTTGTGCTTTATATAAAACTAGAAACTGTCCAGAAGTGAATTGTCGCTTAACTGTATTGAGGATACCCAGCTTTTTTGGCGCAGTTTGGGTTTTTGACTCGTTGGCGACGAAGTTCAGGTTTGCACACAACTTGATGCCAAGAAGCTCAAGGCTGTCAGTAACTGGTACAGATATACCTCAAAGAGTAGGAGCCAGATTGAACGGACTTCTTTTGGCGCAGAACAGATACGCCTCAGATTTCGTGGCGTTGAAACTCACCAGATTTTTGAGACCTCACTCGGAGACACGACTTAAGGTTAAGTTCATTCGATCTACCTTGGCTTTTCTCGTAGCTTAGAAATTCATCCCTCAAGGAGATTAATTAATGATGAACTTTGTATGGCATTCTGAAAGTGCTAATGTTAAATACATGAAATTTGGAGGATGTATTTCTCATGTAATGAAGGTTCGCGATTAGAAATTATTTTAAAAATTTGACTGTATAAAAGTCCTTTGCTTTTGTGGTAAAATTTATACAAATTTGAATTTAAGCTTATGGTAAAAAATAAAGAAACACGTGTTTGAGCGTTTCTTAAAAATATCGGTAAATGGGGTAAAATTAGAGATGAGTTTTTTTCAATTTGTTAGTCTTAAAGTTTTTTATTTTTGAAGTTACATGTATTAAATTATATATATAAAATAAATTTTATTTGTCATTCATATAAATTCACAAAAGTCAAATTATAATAAAATACAACAACTGTAGTAGTCAAAATGTCAATCTAAGCTAAAACCTTATATGAATTAGAAATTTAAGCTTTCGTAAAAAGTAAAAAAGTACATGTTTAAGTTTTTTTGGAAGTTTGAGAAGGATGAGAATTTGTATGGAACTCTGAACTTGCTTATGCTAGAAATGTAAAATTTTGTAGGCGTATATTGCACGTTATGAAAATTTTGAGATTGTTTTCAGAAATTCATCCCCTCTTTCCGTCAAGTAAAAGTAATGTATTACCTAACCAATGCATTCATATTTCTTTTTCATTATCCATTGTTTCATCAAGTGACAAGATTTTGGGAAAAGTTCCGACATGGAGTTTCCGCCGCCAAACTTCCCGCTACGGAAAGATCGGGATTTTCTCAGGTGTGTCGATACACATATCGGATGAAATGAAAGATGAAAAATTTTATAGAACTCCGGTACTAATGATGAAGCTTAGAGGATGATTTTCAAGAAACTCTTAAATACGTGTTTCTGTATGATTTTTCGCAAATACTTAAATTCAAATTAGTAACAAAAAGAAACATTACAGTCAGTGCGAAGACTAACCTAAGTTTACTTTGTAAAGCGGTAAATGTGGTTTTATTGACCATTCAACAATAAAACTAATTAAAATTCTTGATTTTATTTGAATAGAACAAGCCGGAATCAAACCAAATCCCGGTGTAGCTGCTCTTCTTTATGTTGAATTGAAATTGTATTATTTTTAATAGGTAAATGTTAAAAAAATATTCGAATATCCGAATATTCGAATATTTAGTTCTCGAAGTATTCATTTTATTCGAATAGTAAAATGAAACGAATAGTGCAAACCCTAACGGGAAGCTAGAGTTCATAAAAAGATCCCATAGATAAAAGCACTTTCAGTATTTCCCGATTTTGAAACGACGTGTTTCTTTTTGGTTTTAGATAACCACGATACATAGGCATTATAGATAACAAATTTAATAAACTTCTCAGCTGGCGGCTCGCACTTGGCCCGTTTTTAAGTCTGTAGGAATTTCATATTAACTGTCATCCCTAATTTTCATCCTCTAGTCGCTCTGTGTAAAAACCAGTGCTTTCGTCGAATCACCTTGGTTTGGTAGCAGACTCCGAAAAACCATTGGTAAAAACGAAATAAGGCTAGGGCAATGTTGATGATGAATCCAACTATCACAACATCCTGTGAAACATCCGCTGCAGGACAGGGAGCTTCCTCCAGACCTCCAGCAAAAACGCGTGATACTTAGGAGGGGATTCACCAGTCACCACGCTTGTAAGCGTTGCGGCTGGCGACCACTATTGTTGGTGACCGCAGATAAGGTGGTACGATATAAAGAAAGATTCTGCTGCCCATCCTCCGGTTAATAATCCGTTAGTCGCCTCTTACGACACCCACGGGTAGAGATGGGTTGGTACTATTCTTTTTAGGCACCACACGGACGATATCCAACTACACCTCTGTGGAAATACAGCCAACAAAAGGTGTATGTAATGGACTCACCAGCTAATTCATCGTTGACAAAGTGGTAGTAGTGTGTGATGTTCTTGATCAGAGTGCCCATCTTGCCGGTTCGTTACTGGGAACAAAGTCATTCAGGTAACATGCAGGTAACACAAAATTTTGCTACTCCTAAAATCATAAACGGTAATAATAATGGGACCATTTGGGGACCATGGAAACAATTCCTTATTCTACAATGTTCAAAACAACATTATCCCCCCATTAAAACATTCCAACAACAATTTCTCGATTATAATCCCAGATTAGTAAGTTTATGTGATTATAATGATAGATAGATATATTTATTTAATGGCGTCACATTATTTTGAAAATCTTGTCAAAATAGATAGATAAATATTTATTTAAGGCATCACATCTCACTATTTTAGCTGTATTTCGCCAATGCCAAAGAAATTATAACCAAAGAATTCGAACTCCTTGCTGCGCTTCGAATAGAAGGAATACTAATTTATTTTACTATGGGACATCTGCATTGTGTCCCAAGTTGAAATGTCAAATCATCAAACGGGATTTGACATCCTCATATAAAAACAGAACGACGCCTATGCCGTATTTACAATGACTGAATGAATGTCAGAATACCTTGTGACACATATTTTCTTAATTTTCCTTCTATTACCGTTATATTTCTATGATTATTACAAAGAAAACACGAAAATAAGTTCAAAAAAGATTTAAATCAAAATCATATATATAAAAATATGCTTGGAGGAGCTAGAAAAATATGTGTCACAAGGTATTCTGGCATTCATTTAGTCATTGCAAATACGCGATAGGCGTCGTTCTGTAAATTTTGTAATGATATCAAATCACGTTTGATCATTTGACATTTCAACTTGGTACACAATGGCAGATGTCATCCCATAGTAAAATAAATTAGTATTCCATCTATTCCGAGCGGAACTAGGAGTCCGAATTCTTTTCAACTATTCCAAAATTCAACCTCAACTCAACCCAAAACTTAACCTATCCATACCGCAGCGTTTTTCTTACGTCTATGATCCATACTCACTCCTCCGCTTTTACATCATCCATCACTTGTGTAAAAAAAAGTACAATGTTCTTCTAAGGGGTTATTCTACATCACTAATGGATTGTATAAAAAATATTAAAAAATACTTTTTCCTAAAAAAAAGTAGTTTTATCTCAAGAAGAAGTGAAGCGCTGGAGGTTTCAATGACGTCTATGATCAGCTGGTGACTCCAAGGCTGGTGATGCAGACAAAGATGTTTTTTGTTATAATATCCAGTCTCTAGCAAGTACTTATTAATTTTAATAAATAATAGTAATGTAGTTCTAAGGAAAATCAAATTTCACGACCCAAAATAAAAAAATATTAAAATTAAATAAATAGTAATCTATTAGTGATGTAGTGCAGTGGAATCACCCCTTAGAAGATCGTCGTAGTTTTTTTAAACCGCTGTATGTATGTATATTTACAAAATGCTCTATCAGCTGATGCAGTTTCTTTGGGAGGTCAAAAATTTATTTTCGTATTTTTATAAAGTTATATGTTCAATATTTCAGGGTAGGAAAGTTAGATTTATGCTCTCTAATAAATATGCACCAACTGGAAATAGTCTTAATCGATGCTAGGCATAGTTCTGTGATTAGCGTATTTCTGTGATTTTGCGCCGGTTTCTGGCTAACGATAAACTTTTGAGGGCAGAAAACCATGAAAAAATTGGTGTTTTTTTTTATTTTTCGCTTATAACTCAAACACCATGCATTAAAGAGAAAATATTACAAAAAGAAAAAAAATAACATGAAATTCCACGTGAGGAAATCTACTCAAAGTTCAAATCAGTGCAGCCGTTTAGTCACAATTGATCGTTGAAAATCGGCAATTTTACACATTTTTTTTTTTTGCAATGCAATTTTTCTTCGTTTGCGCTCAAATTATACACAAACGGCTGAGATTATGATGAAATGGTGTATTAGCGAATTTATCCTCGTATATTTACCAAAACAATGATACCTCATTTCCTATCTGGAGTGCAGTGATTTACAATTTATAGCTGTCAGTGCGATAGCCTCCGAAGTACAGTGGTGAATTTTCATATAATTTGGGTATATTTTTCTTTTCTTTGATCCTGACTTATATGATATCATATGAAAGGTCTTGGTTAGTGTATTATAAATATGTAATTTTTAATTATTTTTGTTGTCTAGTTTTAGCGAAATTCAAGAAGAAGCGTGGATGAAAAAATAAAACACCAATTATTTTTTAAACAGTAAAAGGAAGAGACCTGGAACTGAGGCAAAAAATAAATATTGATAAGTTTTATACGTGAAAAATAATTTTGATTTTCTAAATTTGACGATTCAGAAAATAAATAAAAAAACTGTAAAAATGGGTTTTTTACGGTTTTTCGTATCTATTCTCTAAACCATTAAGGAGAAAAACTAAACTTCTACTCCCTTAAAGTAACTATCTATATATGATTGTAGTTTTATTTTCAGGTTTCTATATTTAACCATTTCAGAAATATAGGGTGTTAAAAAAAATGAGTTTTTTTTAGATCTTCACTTAACGCTACCAGCTATAAACTGGAAACTACTACATGTATTACAGTAAATGAGATATGATTTTTTAGGGTAATAAATGAACTTTATTTTCTTCATAGACTTTTTTATCACAACTTTAGTCGATTGTCTATAAATTGAGCACAATAAATATACGTCCCAGAAGAGGATCTCTGCGGTTTGCCTTCATGGAGAGAGAGAATTTGATAATTACTGAAGGGTTACGGTACCAGTGTGTTCGGACACCTCTGGAGATGACCTTGAAAAAAGCCCCGCGAAGTCCCAGGTGGGAGCAGCTGGACATGCTGGAATTAGTTCGTAAATTAATCCCTAACCGTGGTTTTTTAATTTTCTGTAAAACTATATGGTACAGGATAAAACTGTCAACCACTAAAATAATCTCAATTAAGTTCTCTACAATATGGTAGATACGCCATTTTGATTGCGCTATTATTCACGAAAAAAAAATAACTGAAAATTTTTGAACTTTTTATTTTGCATATTAAAATTAAAATAAAATCACCTGTAATCGGAAACTACTACAAGCACAATAGTAAATGAGGTATTGTTTTTTAGGTAAATAAATTAAAATTAATTTGCTCATAGACTATTTTAACACATTTTCAGCCGTTTGGCAGATCTGTTTTAATATAGATCAATATGACCCTTTACAGCATGTAATTTAAATGAATATTTTCGAAGATATTACAGACTTAAAATGCAGGGATACGAGTATAGCGGTTACGGTGGTTCCGGCCGGGGGACCGGCGCGGCGGCGGCGCGTGCCTATAAATAGTATATTTAGTATCAGCATTGCACCCGTGCGAAGCCGGGGCAGGTCGCTAGTTTGTATATATATTTGTAATCGGTTTATCGAACACGGCTTAAACGATTTCGATGAAATTTACCATAGTACGGGGTTTTCGGGGCCAAAAAATCGATCTAACTAGGTCTTATGTCTGGTAAAATTCGTTTTCCCCGTGTTTTTAAGCATTTTATTAAAACACCGCGTTTTACACCGAAATCAACAGCCCCATCTGTTGGCGGGTAGCATAGCATAGCATAGCATCATCCAATGATATTTTAATGTTGAGGCGGCTATTATAGAGCGAAGCTCGGTCGCCCAGGTAGTGGCTATTAAATAAAATTAAGCCTTTGAAGATTTTGGATACAGAAGTGGAGCGCGCATTTAAGGAGAAGACAAAGAACTACATAGACACGATACTTCGGTTGGAAGAGCATTGGCAGGGTACCCCCAAGATCGTTGGTTCAATGCCGGTTCGCGTCAAATTGGTCTTCTGTTTATTTATTTAAATTGAAAAAAGCTAGGGTACCTAATTTATAAAGCAAAGTTACTCTAGAATATTGTGACCTCCTCGTTAGTTTACGGTTAGATTTAGATTACGGTGCGATTAATAAATAAAAAAACGAAAGACTCGCGCACCGAAGGTTTCGTACAAACCTGTAGGTATATAAGTAAAAGTTATGCTATTTTTATTACTATAAAATTTTATTTTGTGATGTAACTAAAAATTTAAGGTTTTCGGATTTTTTTCTATATGTATGTGTGAATTATTAAACGTTGTTTCATGCCATATGCCATTTTTCAAGATTCTAGGTCGACTGGAAGTATCCTTTAGGTTTTGATTATCTTGCGAGTAGTTGCGAGTTTCAAAATATGTGGCTTAATAAATTGCTGTTTCTTTTGATTGGGTTGACATAGAAGTTTGATTTTGATACAGCTTAAAGGTATTATAGATGTGAGTATTTGATATGAATTTCTATTTAATACCTCAACGCGTTCGTGAGGAAAGAGGTATTAAGTTTAACATTATTAAAATTATTTTTATTATATGATTTAAAAAAAGAAATATGCTTTTCGCAATTTTTCCTTTTTCTCTGCTATAAGACGTAAACGTTGCTTCGTACCAAATTTCAAGTTTCTGAGTTTACGGGAAGTATCCTGTAGGTTTTGATTGCGAGTGATGAAAAACTCAAAAATATGCAGCATAAACGGCTGTATCTTTTGATTGCGTCGGCATAGAAGTTTGATTTTTTCACAGCTCTAAGGAACAATAGACTTGATTATTTGATATGAATTTCAGCTTGATACCTCCAAGGGTTTCCTGAGAAAAAGGGTCGTGACAGACAGATGGTCAACAAAGTGATCTCCTGTAAGGGTTCCGTTTTTTCCTTATGAGGTACGGAACCCTAAAAATACAATTCCTTCATTCCTCCTTCTTCTTCTTTGTTCTTCTCCGTTTTCTGCACGTGCGCGCGTGACGCTATTTGTTACGAAGGGAAAATACCTAAATTACAAACACAGAACACAGGAATCCCTACGTTTATCATATCACACAATCACTTTTTCCTGGTCGGGGAACCGAATCCGCGACCTACAGTGCAGAAAGCAGGGTATCTACCAGCTGCTCAAACTTGCCAGTTATCTTACATTTTGAAATGGATAGAAGTCGTAGGTAAAAATTAGATCCATTTACACAATATTAATTTAAAAGTACGAGATTGTGGCTTACCACAATGTAACTGGTGGCTATCAATTTGTGGTTCATGACATCCTATCACAATCTATGCGACGACGTGCGAACGACCTCACGATGAAACAAATTGTCCTTCCCAAAAATAAATAATTGTAAAATTTTACGAATAACATAAAATTACAAGCGAAACTATAATTACTCTTTATTTCTGCATTTTTAGGGTTCCGAACCCAAATGGTAAAAACAGAACCCTCTGTGTGTCTGTCACACCTGTATATCTGAGCAACCATTTAAGCTAACGATTTTAAATTTGGAATAATTTTAGAATATGATTGCCAACTTGAATTGCAAATGAAAGAATTAATAATATTATTATTATTGTAAAGGCGGCCCAAATAGGGGGGACAAAATTTTATATTGGCGTCACTAGGTCGAGTGGGGTATTATATGAAAGGGCTTTACCTGTACCACAGATAATATAATACTATACTAGTACAGATGCCTCACGTCATACAACGAATTTGTACCGAAAATTGTTCGGGCTATTTTTTCCATAATGTATTTTCTTAGAATAAATTAATATCTGGATGTTAAAATTTAATTAATGTCATAGTTTACACCTTTACCTACCTACATTTAGTTTAATCATTAGAAACAAAAGGGCCAAATGAATTCGGGCTATTTACTCCTTCGAAAAAACCGTAGTACGGAATGAGACCCCATGCCTGTACATTCCAAAATAGATTTTGTATTTTTTTACGACTCTGTTTTCATGTTATAATGAAAAATGACAAAAAAGAATACAATTCCCCCGAAGTTTGCAAAAGTAAAAATCTGAATTAATTATAGTCGGTAGGCTTTATCTTCATATTACAGCAAAAATAAAACGATCTTTCTTGGCTGCATAGTTTTTTGGAAATCTGCAAAAAAACCTTTACAAACAAATTCGGTTTTGCGGTCCTACAAATGGACTTTATTGCTTCCAAAAATACCTCAAAAGAAAAAAACGGAACCCTTATAGGATCACTTTGTTGTCCGTCTGTCAGTCTGTCTGTCAAGACCCTTTATCTCACGAACGGGTAAAGGTATCAGGTTAAAATTAATACCATATGTTAGGATCCATGAACCACACAAGATCTGAAAATTTATTTTTTTTGCAAAGACGCAATCAAAAGATATGGCTTTTTATGTCCTCATCTCCATCATCATCATCATATCAGCCGAAAGACGTCCACTGCTGGACATAGGCCATACATTCATGCAAAAAAGGAAAACCTACAGGGTACTTCACGTTGACCTAAAATTATGAAATTTGGCAAGAAGCTAGGTCTCACAGTACAAATAATGGGAAAAGTCTGAAATCATTAAATATTACAACTTTTCTCACAACTAATGGTAACCAATTGTGGTGAACTCCCGTTTCAAGAACATTCATATAAGTGAGGGGTCAAGTTGGATGGTCGTGGAGGCGATTTTTGTTTTAGTTCTATTTTAAAAACGAGAACACTTACAAACTTGAAAATTGGTATATTTATACTCGTAGTTCATAAGCTATAAAATAACAACAAATAATAAAATTTGGTCAAGCGCGTGTCAGACTCAAAAAATCTAGCACATTAACTTACTGAAATTTCAACTAATACAATTATGATTATGTGGTGGTACGGAACCCTCAGTGCGCGAGTCCGACTCGCACTTGGCCGGTTTTTTTTTTACTTCAGTGGTATTTTAATGAACTGCTAAACCGATTTTGATGAAACTTGCACTAGGTAAACTAAAAAAAATATTATTGCAATCTGAGTTCCTAAGATATATGGACGAACATACAAACATTTGTTTAGAAGCTAATATCTAGACTTAATTGTATATTTTTGAAGCGAAAATTGTATATTTTTGACAATATTACAAGTTTCTTTTCTTAAGTCGGTTAAAAAAAGAATAAGTATAAGAATCTTGCAAGACTAGATAAAACCAGTTGGGGTCAACAGCATCATTAAACAAGGGTCTCAAACATACCTAAATGCGATTCCAAGATGTTTAGTAAACAATAAACATTGTAAAAAGTTGTTCATTTCAACACGTAATATGCTGAAATCATTTGAATTTTAATCTATTGACATATTTTATTGTTTTCGAATTGTTATATCTTGTAATTTTTACTTGTGAATTAATGTATAATTTTATCTATGAAATCTACATTGTCGATTTGGTTTTAACTGTGATGACGTGTACTGTTGTAAATGTAGTAATAAATAAATGAAATAAATGAAATGAAACGTTTGCTCATAAAACAGCTCTATTTGCACTATATTAGTAAAGTTACATAATCCAGCTTATTAAAAACGGCGTAAGAAGTGCATGCTCTTTGGTCATTACACTCTCGGCTCCATTCAACTCAATTCAAAATCATTTAATCATTGTTGGATATTAAAATCTCTTAATGACGTCTTGCCTGCGGCTCGGGCTGCAATTCTTAAACCTCGGGCGTAATCACCAAAATAGCGCACATGCACCTTAATGTACTATTAAAAAATGTTGATATTTCTAATTGCAAATTTAGAAAATAATTTTCAATTTAAGTAACCAGTTTTATCGCCCGTGTGGTGGCGGCAAAGAATAGTACCAACACTACCAACCAACCTATCTCTACCCGTGAGTGTCGTAAGAGGCGACTAGGCTGAATTAAAGGATGGGCAGCAGCATCTTTCTGTGTATCGTACCATCTAATATACTGCGGTCACCAACAACAGCGGTCGCCAGCCGCAACGCTTACAAGTGGGCTGACTATGGTAAATCCCCTTCTAGTACCACGCGTTATTGCTGGAGCTCTGGAGGGAGCTTCCCTGTTGTCCTGCAGTGAACGTTTCATGGGAAGTTATACTAAAAATAAGTGTATAAACGTGGAAATTTCATATTGTAAATACTTATGACAAACGATGCTGTGAAAAACTGTGCAACTTAGAAAGATCGTTTTATTTTTGCTGTAATGTTTACATAAACTTCTGTCAATTGGAATTCATTCTTCATTCATTCATTCCTTTCACAAACTTTGGATATAACGGGAATGGTATTTTTTTTTACATTTTTCATCATAACTTGAAAACTAAGAGACGTTAAAAAAATACAAAAATATAATTTAGAATGTACACACGGCCGCACATAAGTAGAAACACTTTTGGACCTTATGGCGTGGTAATAGAGTTGAAAAAGTTTCTATCGACAAGCGGTTGACCGTACAAGTAAAGTCCTTTCATACGATACTCCACTCGACCTAGTAGCGACAATTTGAAATTTGCCCCACCTATTTTGGCCCCCTTTACATTAATAATAATCATAATTTTTTTAAAACTCTTTTATGTGCAATTAAGTTGGGCAACTATATTCTAAAACTATTCCAAATTTCAGGTCGATAGCATGAGTGGTTGCTGAGATATAAAGGTGTGACAGACAGACAGACAAAGTTGCACCATAAGAGTTCCTTTTTTTTACCATTTTGGTATCGGAACAATAAAAACGCGTTCTACGTGTAAATAAAGATAAATCTCTTCTTCACTGCAAAATATTTGTTTAGGTACTTCTTTTGTGGAATGGTCTATACTGAGCTCAATATGTAATAAACTGTAAGTATAGCTTTAAATGCTATAATTTATCGGCTAAGCGGAATAAGTGCTTATCCTCTGAGTCAAATCAATTATCATAATTTGTATTTAATTGAGATTTATTCCGCCCTTATGAAAACAATAACAAACACATACCGTCTCGAACTAATGTAAGTAAAATAACTATAAAAATTTGAATCCAAATATTAAAGTAATTATTGTAGTAGTTCGCAGTTGAGATCTCGGGGGTGTGGATCATAGCAGGGAAGCGTTGTGAGAGCAAAATTGGAAGGCGCTTGAGGGGGGAGCGTGGCGGTGACCCCCGTGCCGGCTCGTTCCTGGTCCAACAGTTGTCGCTGCTCATTCAACACGGTAAAGCGGCCAGTGTCATGGGTACCGTACGTTTGGACCAGGTGCGAACAGGGACGGCATACTAGACTAAAGATTTTTATCTATTAGGAAATTTTTTTATGTACTTACTGACGTTTGAAATATAAATAAATTCTAGTAAGAAATCGTTATTTGTTATACAAGGCAGCAAAAGGGTTATTTGGCGCGAGTGCCTTGTACGGTCAACCGCTTGTCGGTAGAAACTTTTTCAACTCTATTACCACGCCATAAGGTCCAACAGTGTTTCTACTGATGTGCGGCCGTGTGTACTGAACCTTAGCAAGCAAAGGAAGCTAGGATTCAACCACGAGCGAAGCGAGTGGTTCAAAAGAAGAATTCTGAGCGTAGCTGAGTTTTCAAGGCACGAGACGCAAAATGAGTTTGCTGCCGAGCGAAAGACAAAATTTTTCACCTCATTAAAACGAGGAAATGTTCAATTAATGTAAGAAAAGCAATTCAAATATAAGAAATAAGTGTGTGAATAAACTATTCATACATATTATCGTAAGGGCATAATACCTACATATTGGTACGCACGGCAGCAAGCAAGTGAAAACAAAACCAGTATAAGCTGGTCCAGCCCTACGCTATAAACCTCCGAAACCAGAGAACCGCTCAAGGTCAAAGAGTTTCCACCGATGAGCGGCCGTGTGTAGATTAAGAATACTAGACATTAAAAGGAAATTACTACAATTGATAACATTAATAGTAGATTAGTAGCCAAGGGCTGTAAGGCATCAATTGCAGCCCGAGATATTTAGGCGCACGAGCGCAGCGAGGTCGCCTATAGTTCGAGGGTGCAATTGATGCTTACACCCGAGCTAACTACTCTGCTTTACATCTCGATTGTGAGGTAAGTAGGTCCTTATTACCACCAAATTGTAGGTGACCAATTAGCGCTATAGGGTAATAATGTAGCTAGAAAAGCCCTAGGGCGGTAAGTAATTAAAACGCCCGCCGCCCCGCTGCTGGAGGCGGCCATCAAGGCGGAGCCGCGCGTGGAGGTGGAGGTGCTGCCGGGCGGGGGCGTTACAATTACTTACCGTCCTAGGGCTTTTCTAGCTACATTATTACCCTAGAGCGTTAATTGGTCTACTATATACAAGCCCCATTTGGGGGTAATAAGGACCTACTTACCGAATATGGGAGATGTAAATTATTATTATTATTTTTGGGACTGTCATGCTAATCTTTGTGACTCTACCTATAAACTACTTGATAAATTTACAGAACAAGGCTCATTTTCATTGTATTCCAATGTGGAGACCAGTTTCATGTATTATATGGTAGAGACAGAGGATAGGCAGTGCCAGGCGATGCTATTTTGTATTGCGCTGATTTGGAAGTTAAAGCGCGAGTCTATTAATCTGGGCAAAAAAAAAACAAAAGACGATTGAATTTTGAATTAACTTTTTAGTATCAGCCAGTATCTTCACCACCGGGCACATTCATGGCACTATTTCCTTCTTTAATATAGCTTGTCTCTTTGTTTATCTTATAAAACGATAGTGCGTTGTAGGTTAGCGGACGTACTGCAGCATGGAGGTTTGCATTCTACATCACATTCGAATTTCAAGATCGTTTTGCCCGCTAGCGGCCAAAAATCGCTTTTGGCCGCAGAATTTAACCAACAAACCAAGTATTTCCGAGCTTTGGAGGTGAAAAAAATTATTTAATAAGCATGGTTGTCCCAATGCTGGGCAAAGTCCTCTTTCCCTCAAATAATAAACTGTAAGTATAGCTTTAAATGCTATAATTTATCGGCTAAGCGGAATAAGTGCTTATCCTCTGAGTCAAATCAATTATCATAATTTGTATTTAATTGAGATTTATTCCGCCCTTATGAAAACAATAACAAACACATACCGTCTCGAACTAATGTAAGTAAAATAACTATAAAAATTTGAATCCAAATATTAAAGTAATTATTGTAGTAGTTCGCAGTTGAGATCTCGGGGGTGTGGATCATAGCAGGGAAGCGTTGTGAGAGCAAAATTGGAAGGCGCTTGAGGGGGGAGCGTGGCGGTGACCCCCGTGCCGGCTCGTTCCTGGTCCAACAGTTGTCGCTGCTCATTCAACACGGTAAAGCGGCCAGTGTCATGGGTACCGTACGTTTGGACCAGGTGCGAACAGGGACGGCATACTAGACTAAAGATTTTTATCTATTAGGAAATTTTAGACTAAAGATTTTTATCTATTAGGAATTTTTTTTATGTACTTACTGACGTTTGAAATATAAATAAATTCTAGTAAGAAATCGTTATTTGTTATACAAGGCAGCAAAAGGGTTATTTGGCGCGAGTGCCTTGTACGGTCAACCGCTTGTCGGTAGAAACTTTTTCAACTCTATTACCACGCCATAAGGTCCAACAGTGTTTCTACTGATGTGCGGCCGTGTGTACTGAACCTTAGCAAGCAAAGGAGGCTAGGATTCAACCACGAGCGAAGCGAGTGGTTCAAATGAAGAATTCTGAGCGTAGCTGAGTTTTCAAGGCACGAGACGCAAAATGAGTTTGCTGCCGAGCGAAAGACAAAATTTTTCACCTCATTAAAACGAGGAAATGTTCAATTAATGTAAGAAAAGCAATTCAAATATAAGAAATAAGTGTGTGAATAAACTATTCATACATATTATCGTAAGGGCATAATACCTACATATTGGTACGCACGGCAGCAAGCAAGTGAAAACAAAACCAGTATAAGCTGGTCCAGCCCTACGCTATAAACCTCCGAAACCAGAGAACCGCTCAAGGTCAAAGAGTTTCCACCGATGAGCGGCCGTGTGTAGATTAAGAATACTAGACATTAAAAGGAAATTACTACAATTGATAACATTAATAGTAGATTAGTAGCCAAGGGCTGTAAGGCATCAATTGCAGCCCGAGATATTTAGGCGCACGAGCGCAGCGAGGTCGCCTATAGTTCGAGGGTGCAATTGATGCTTACACCCGAGCTAACTACTCTGCTTTACATCTCGATTGTGAGGTAAGTAGGTCCTTATTACCACCAAATTGTAGGTGACCAATTAGCGCTATAGGGTAATAATGTAGCTAGAAAAGCCCTAGGGCGGTAAGTAATTAAAACGCCCGCCGCCCCGCTGCTGGAGGCGGCCATCAAGGCGGAGCCGCGCGTGGAGGTGGAGGTGCTGCCGGGCGGGGGCGTTACAATTACTTACCGTCCTAGGGCTTTTCTAGCTACATTATTACCCTAGAGCGTTAATTGGTCTACTATATACAAGCCCCATTTGGGGGTAATAAGGACCTACTTACCGAATATGGGAGATGTAAATTATTATTATTATTTTTGGGACTGTCATGCTAATCTTTGTGACTCTACCTATAAACTACTTGATAAATTTACAGAACAAGGCTCATTTTCATTGTATTCCAATGTGGAGACCAGTTTCATGTATTATATGGTAGAGACAGAGGATAGGCAGTGCCAGGCGATGCTATTTTGTATTGCGCTGATTTGGAAGTTAAAGCGCGAGTCTATTAATCTGGGCAAAAAAAAAACAAAAGACGATTGAATTTTGAATTAACTTTTTAGTATCAGCCAGTATCTTCACCACCGGGCACATTCATGGCACTATTTCCTTCTTTAATATAGCTTGTCTCTTTGTTTATCTTATAAAACGATAGTGCGTTGTAGGTTAGCGGACGTACTGCAGCATGGAGGTTTGCATTCTACATCACATTCGAATTTCAAGATCGTTTTGCCCGCTAGCGGCCAAAAATCGCTTTTGGCCGCAGAATTTAACCAACAAACCAAGTATTTCCGAGCTTTGGAGGTGAAAAAAATTATTTAATAAGCATGGTTGTCCCAATGCTGGGCAAAGTCCTCTTTCCCTCAAATAATTACAGGAGGAAAATATCAGAATAATCAGTCATTCATTCCTACTTTTCTATTAAAAAATAATTCTGCAAATATTTTTTAACCAGAATTATGAGATTTCTCTTATACTTGACAAAAAAATACTAACCTTTAATTTTAACGAATGCGCGTGGGTACGGTACGAGTACTCGTACGACAATAGCCCAAATCGTTTATTGATTTATCAAGTCCATATTTTAACCGCAAACATAATTACAATTAATAACCGGATTTCAATTTGTTCGTTAGATTTTATTTACTACTCATTTCTGTTACTATTATTTAATCTGTGATTTCTGTTTGAATACTTTAACTGTAATGTTTTTTAATTTAAAATTATTTTTAGAAATAGTCATTTATTTTAGTCAAAAACACAGATACAAATCAGTCAAATAATACATAAATTAAATTACATGTCAAACCTATTAATCGAATAAGCCACCTCGGATCGATTCCGGTGCAAAGGTGCCCATGACACTTGCGGCGTTTCCGCTTTTGATGGCGATGGACACTCATTAACTGATAGGATCTGAGTGGATAGGATAGTGGGATAAAATAAAGGGTGTCCAGTGGGAAATTTTCAAGTTTGAAAAACCCAAAAACCGGCGTTATGAAGTAAACAGGACAGGCATCGCATGCATATAATTTGCGGATTTATTAGTTGCGATGATGATTCACTTGTAAGGAGCACAACGCGCGTTAGCCGATGAGCAATATTGAAAACACGTGAATCGTTGGTTCGTGCGCGTCACAATTTATGCGTGCACTTCAATATTCGCAGACTAAGTGATGGCCTGAGCACACAACTTATTTGCTCGTGGATGCAAAGGTTTAGACAAGAAGGGACAGTGGTGAACAGAACTCCTCCGGGTCCATCAACATCAACAGCAACACCGGAACATGCGGCTCAAGTTTGACACCAAATCATGCAAAATCCGTGTATAGAAAAGCGCTGAATATAGCGGCCTCTACCGGAATAAAAAACCGGTCAAGTGCGAGTCGGACTCACGCGCAAAGAGGCCATCGATATGAAAATGTGTTTTATCACTGAACAGTATGTTGCCAAGCGTTCGTGCTGCACGATTTGCATTTTGTGTGCGTGCAATGCATCTTAATTTTTTTCTTCGTAATAAGCTGCACTGTTAATTTTTAGGGTTCCAAACCAAAATGGTAAAAACGAAACCCTTATGGTGCGACTTCGTCTGTCTGTCTGTCTGTCTGTCACACCCTTATATCGAGCAACCACTCATGCTATCGACTTGAAATTTGGAATAGTTTTAAAATATGCAATCATATTTTAAAACTATTCCAAATTTCTAGTTTTGTTTACAATAAAGTTGGGCAATCCCAACTTTATTGTAAACAAAACTAGAAAAAAATATTATTATGCGGAGTTGATGTAAAGGGGGCCCAAATAAAGGGGTGGCAAGAATTTAATTTTCTTTAATAAGTCAAGTGGGGTATCATAATGAAAGGGCGTCAAAAAAATTACAAAAAAAGCATTCCCCTCCCCCCCTTATCCACAAATTACTAAGGAATAATTGAAGTTCTGAAGTTTGCTAAAGGAAAAATCTGAAGTCAATATAAGTTTAAATATTCCAGGAAAATTAAATAATCTCTCTAAGTAGCACCGTTTTTTGGAAATCTGCAAAAAAACCTTTACAAACAAATTTAGTTTTGCGATTCTAAAAATAGACTTAATTGCTCTAAAAATATTTTAGGTAAATCGAAAATATATACCAAAACAGCGCAATCAGTATAGAGTAGAGGTAGGTCGTAGGTCCCGCACTTTAGTAAAAAAAATTGCGATACGCTATGTAAAAAAAGTTTTAAAAATTATGGATCACAGGTTGCGGTCGCCTTGTTGCCGCATAGCTGGCTGCTATCCCATTAAAACCCCCCTCCCCCTCCTATCCCTCAAAACTTAATTTCTTCCATAGATTTACATATATTTCTTCCTGTTTTGGCAATGACTCGACCTTTCTCTGCGTGGTTCACGTGAATTCACGTCATGTTTTCTATATGACGTAAATCTATACTTAGAATCATTTCAGTTTAAATTAATTCGACCAAGCTGTTTACTTAATTTGACTTTCAAGAAGGTAACGATTCTATTTTGGTTCAAATTCTTTCGTATCTGACATAACATAACTATGAATTTTAAGGAGCTGACGATAAACGTTGAAAAGGAATTTTGCTAATGTGAATTTCAAAGTGCATTTTATAAGTTTTAATGAGTAGATGTAAGATGCAACAAAACAAAAATACAACTATACCTAGGGCAGTCAAGGCACTGTTATAAATTGCCTAGACACTAATGCAATAATTGAAAAATGTTGGAAACATTGCTCGTCATAGAGCCTGGCCGTACCATTTTCAACAGTTTAAAAAAAATCAGAAGCCGTATTCTAATGATATACATTTTGTTTAAAAAAATCAATTGTTGATAAAGAACCCCACTGAGGTCAGGAAGACATTTGGAGTAGACCTAACAGATGGAATACAAATAAAGCCAACTTTACACTTTTGACGGAATACAAAGTAATTCAATTTGGGCTCTACTTATCCTTATAATTCAAAAGAAACTTACAGTTACTTTTCAAATTCCGCCTGACACTTGTAGATCCTTCGTAGGACCCACTTAGGGCCCGTTCCACTATTGGCAAGACACCCGAGCGACAACGACGTGGTGCCCTCACGAATGTCTTAATGAGATTGAGACCTCGAGGTGCGCACGCGTTGCCGGCGACAACTCAGTCGTGAATGAACAACTTAATCAACTGATTTGATTATGATGTTATGATTGTCATTTACCTGCCTGTCACCGCAACAAACTATTTCGTTAATAGTTTAGTAAAGTAACCGAATTCTTGAGGAAATAAAAGTACTCATTGCGAGAAGTAGGCAGGGTTTGTGCCACTAACTTCAATTTCTACTTGTTTAGGATATTAATTACTTTAAAATATAGGGTGACTTTTAATTAGTTCTTGATAGCAAAAGATATGCATGTACTCATGATACTGAACAACTTTTCCCAAGGAACATAGGTCGAAATACGAAAAACCAAATTTGACCGGGAGGTATGGTAATACAAAATGCGCTATCAGCTGATGCAGTTTCTATGGGAGGTCAAAACTTGATTTTCGTATTTCGACCTATGTTCCTTGGGGAAAGTTGTTCGGTATCATGAGAACATTTATACCTTTTTATATCAAGAACTAATTAAAAGCCACCCTATATATTGAAACCGGCAATAGTCACTCTCAAGAAGAAGACTAATAAATTCGTTTCCCTGTCTAACTAGCTAGTTAGAATTTTTTATGGATTTCTTCGGCCGCCAACGATAAAAACGGCGGCGCAGCGCAACTGCAAAATATAAAGTTTCGTTAGGCACCCTACTTCTTAAATGCTGGACAAAGACTTCTCCTAAAGATTGGCACGAGCATGACTTAACCTACGTTAAGGCAAGCCTATTTGCCCGTCCGAGTATTTGCCCCACTGCTGGCACTGCTGTGATAGACATAAGTGTAATGGCGATGATAGTGATGCTGCCACATCAGGAGAGGACGTTGATCACCTCTTTAAACGAAATAAGGAACATATTCTTCAGCAAATCGCAGCTTCGTCTTCGTAGTCATCATTGTGAATTTCTCTATTATACTGATTTGTATTCATTTGAATGTCTATTTATTATTTTGTAAATATACATTTTTTGGTGTGTTTTATATGTATGTATGTATATTTTATTTATCTATTATATTATTTATTTTATTATTGTGTTGTAGTATTGTAATACCTATTAATATTCCATGTTCTATTTACAATGCACTTTTGTGTCCCGCAAATGAACATTAACGCATTGGACCCATTTCCATTCACTACCATGGGTTGGCTGAAATAAATCTCTTAAAGAGATAAGCCCGCTTTTGTAAATGTCCTGCTATATGTACCTTTCTGTTTGTAGTTGTGCAATAAAGAATATGATTTGAAAATTGGGATTTACAAAATAAACAATTACATTTGTTGAACTTTTTAAAATTTATGAGAGTATGAATCTGTAGGAGGTAGTAGATGAGATGGGGAGCTTCCAATAGATTTTTTTTTTATCGTCAATAGGCTTACTCTTGACCTCGATCTAGTCTTGAAGACAGAGATGAGGTCGACAATGGAACGAGCTTACCCAGAAGAAGCCTATTCACTCGAGACTTGAATAGATTCGGGTTATATGAACTCGGGAACACAGACGCAGGCAGAGAATTCCACTCTTTAGCCGTGCGCATTATAAAATATGTTTCATAGCGCTTTGTGCGAGTAGAGTCCTCTGAGCAAGGAACCACATTTAAATAGGTTATGAAATAGAAGTAGAGTCGGTGGGTAGAGTATTGTGGTACTAATCGGGGATTGTGGTAGAGTTTGCTTCTTTGCCTTCTTCTGTGCTATGGGCCAAGGCTTTGGGCAAACACAGACGACCTTTTCATTACAGACTTATTTTATACGTCAAATATTTATTATCAGTGAAATGGTGAAATGTCATTGTATATCAACAAACTTGTGTTCCACGTTTGGTGGTTTAGTTCCGCGTAAGTATAATACTTACAATTATTTATATCGCGTTTCCCAGATTTTATCACAAAATATGATCGAGAAAGTATTAAAAGTACCTAAAAAGTAGTATACCTGGCTATGGAATGGAGGTTACTTGCTGTATTATTAAACAGAAAAAGACTCAAATGCACTAATTTTGCACTAGTCGTTCGTAAGGTGACGAATTTGTCGTTCAAACATTACGGGAACTCTGAGAATCCCAACGACCCAGCTGTGTTGTTACTACACGGTCTGCTTGGGAATAGGAAAGAGTGGGATGACATAGGCAAGACCTTGTCCAACTTGACAAAGCGGACAGTGATCGCCTTGGACCTTCGCAACCACGGACGAAGTCCACACAAGCACACTCACACTTACATTGAAATGGCACAAGACGTGAAGCGGTTGATAAAGAGACAAGGAATACATAAAGCTATTTTGTTAGGACATAGTATGGGTGGAAGAGTAGCCATGAGCCTCGCTTTAATGCAGGTAGGTGGAAAATTTGTCCGCTGGTTGCCACTATATGTTATGCATAACGCACATAGGTATTTAAGTATTTTTCAAAAAGAAAGAAGATAAGCTACAAGTCTATTTTCAGACTAAATACAGGATCAGGACGTTTTAAATAAAGGCCAGGTAGAAGTACTCTAAAACGAAGAGCGTGTATGTAAGTACAGGAAACGAAGGAAGTATGTCAAAATCGTAGCAGGTGGAGGATTGTGCTGTAGTCTTTGCCTACCCCGATGGGAAAGAGGCGTGATGTATGTTATTTAGTATGTCTATTTTAGATCCTTGTCAGTTTTTCATGCTTTTAGGTGGAACCACTTAGAACGATCGGGATAACTTAATTTATACACCAGCAAGAAGCCTGCGAATCAAGAATTATCTTAACACTATTTCTTGCTTTCAGCCAGCTTTAATCACTGGGATCATTGTAGTAGATATTTCTCCCGTATCATCCAGCCCTAAATTCGTTATCGGATATCCGAAGATTTTAGATGAAATGCGAAAAATCTCCTTCGATAATCTTGAGGCAAAGAAATTGAAGAAAGCGGAAAAGCACGCCAAGAAACACCTGAAGAAATTTGTTAATGACGATGTAACTATGTCATCGATTCTTTCCAACATTAACTTCAAAACTGATGGTACTATAGGCTGGACTTGTAATTTGGATGTGTTAATCAGTCACTACAAGTACATTGCGGCGTTTCCGAAAAGTTTGTTAGACAGAACATATCCAGGGCCGGTAATGTTCATCGGAGGGCAATTGTCTGATTTCCTTCCGTAAGTTACATGCATCTCATTCAACTCAACTAGAGTACAAATTCTAGGTCTCAATGGATTGTCGTAACCCAATCACCCGCCGGGTGCATAAACTTTTTACCTCATAATGCTCAGCGAGGTCGTAGCGCCTGATTGCTATTTCTATTCTTATTATTTTAAGTTTTTCGGCTATAGCTCATTAACCTGTGAAGCCTACTCTGTGATAGTTTTCCTTTTAATTTCATCATGTATACTACTAATGCGAATTTTTTTACATTTCCAATAACAACCGTTTAGCTGGCAAGGGGGGGGGGACACTCGACTCGAACAAAAAATTGCGCTTTCAAGCTTAATATTTCGCAAACGGATCCCTAAATCGAAAAATGATCTATGCTTACTACATTATTTTTAAAAGACCTACCCAATGACATCCCACACAATGAGGTAGACAAGAAAATTAAATTTCGTACCCTAAAAAAATATTTTTCGTAATTTCATTCTACCTCTTTGTCGGCGTGAATGAAATGTATATCCGTACAAAATTTCACCTCAAAGCCGCGGACAGACAGACGGACATGACGAAAGTATAGGGGTTCCTTGTGGACTACGGAACTCTAAAAATGACTTAAAATAAACAAAGTAAATAGTTCCGGATACTCCTTTTAGTTTTTAAAACTGAAAAGAGTATTGTTTGTATTATGTTTATGCTATTTCCGCAATATTAAGATACACTGAAAAAAAAAAGGATAACCAAACTACCTTGTTTAGTTAATAAATAAACTTTGCTTAACTTGACAAATTAAATTTGGTTACCTTCTCTTAAGTCAATAATGTATTTTAAAGGCACAATTTTTGGTAATTAATAAGAAAAATTTGGGGACTAGGTAAGCTTTTCTTTTTTCAGTGTAATCTCTCAATTCTATCCCAATAAAAAATAACGGTATAATTGTATTTGCAGGCCTGACGACCTTCAGCGTATAAGGGAGATATTCCCCAACTCTACGATTACCTACATACCAGAAACAAAGCATCGACCCTACATTCAAAACCCCAAGAAATTCCTTGAGTTGGTCATCTCCTTCGTGAAAAATAATGGGCATCCTACCATTTGAAGCAAGTTCACCAAAAATGGAACTACGTGTTTCAGTGGTTTTTTAACTGCCCAGTAGCACAAAGGTGCTCCCACCCCAGTGTTCAGTAATGATCGTTCCCATGGTTTGGCCACATATAAAACCATTTTCGTTACAAAAGTTAGAAACGCAACACTTCACATATACCTATGTAGACATAAGATTTATTTTGTTTGCTGCTAATTAAAAAAAAAATACTGCATCACGCGCACACTAGCGCCGTCATCAGAATTTAATTAGTTTCTTTGAATTGGAAACAATAATGAAAAATTGCAGACCGATAAAGTGTTCTTTGTCAGGATAGCGTTATTTTGACTATTACAATAAGCTTTATGTTATCTAGTTTATTCAAAATCCTTTGAACGCAACGCGGTGGCCACCAATTTCCGTTTTAAGGATTTTGAATAAACAAGATAACATAAAGCTTATTGTAATAGCTTAAAATAACGCTATCCTGACAAAGAACACTTTATCGGTATTCAATTTTTCATTATTGTCTCAAATTCAAAGAAAAAATTCTGATGAGTCCTATGAAGCACTAGGACATAGATTATGTCTGACAAAACTTGATACACCCTGAAGCATACGATATTCCACCACAGATCTGGTCTATGATCATCATTCAACAGTCATCATTTATTTTCGTACGAATGTGTCTGAATATTTTCAACTCTGTTGTATCCTATGTTTAAGTGTCGGTTCGCATGTAGCGTATCTGACGCCGCGTTAAAGTTTTACTTCAGTGGCAATCACGCAAAGAAACAAAAAAGACAGATACAGTTGTAAATTCTGGTATGGGAGCACCCTAATGAAAATGATGTCCTTGGACGCGCACGTCAGTTATCTGTGTCGATTATCTATCATTGAGTTAGCCAAAACCTCGACCAAAACTATAAACCGAATTTCCTTATTTATTACGAGTAATGCTCCTATTTTATTTCAATGTTTTTTAAGTAATAAATCAGCTTATTTTATTATAAGTTTTATAATTAAATGATAGATTCCGTAACGATTTATTTCTTCAAAGTACGTACGTACCACACTCACATGGGTATCATAGATCAGTACATAGTATCATGTGAGGTGGTGAGCCTTTTAAGGTCATGCTTCGTGTAAGGCCAATTGATCCCGCCCGCTTATCCTATATCGTACACTGGGGGCGAGTTGTACTACTTATCTAGTCCCTGAGCGTGGCCGCTACATTTAAGGCTATAATTCGACAGGTCTAAAAATGTTGCTATCTTTGTTACCGCCTATAGGCTGACAAAAGACACCATTACTTTTAGACCTGTCAAATTTTAATCATAAATTTAGCGGCCACGCTAGAATCGCACCCAATAGTCTCGAAAACGGCTCTAACGATTTCGATTAAATTTACCACACGGGGGTTTTCGGGGGCAAAAAATCGATCTAGCCAGGTCTCATGTCTGGGAAAATTCGTTTTCACCGTGTATTTAAAGTAACGCGTTTTAGACAAAAACTTACAGTGCCATTTGCTGGCGGGTAGCATAGCATGCTCACCCGATGATATTTTAATGTTGAGGTGGCTGTTATATAGCGCAGCTCGGTCGCCCAGGTACTATTTGTATATTTGTAATCGGTTTCTCGAAAATACGAGGGTTTTCGGGGGCGAAAAATAGATTTGGCTAAGTCTCATGTCTGGTAAAAATCGTTTTGCCTGTGCTTTTTAAGCATTTTTTTAAAATACTGCGTTTTAGACAGAAACCTACAGCGCCATCTGAGTACCGCCTTCGGATGTTTGGTCAGTAGCCCTACCAGAACTATTCATCGGCCTTCTGCCAATACTGATACTGCTGCTGCCCAGTATCAGGGGAGTGCTTATTGTGTGGCGGCATTGACTCGCCACGTCACAGGGCCGTTTATCGGGCCTGTAGGATTTTGTATGTAAGCCCGCCCCACTGGGCTTCCCCCTACGCCCTGATAGCCCTGTCGCTGCATGGTCGGGAACTGCTTATTCAGTATATTCGCAGCTAGCCACCATATCTGATGGCTGTTCCATTATCCGCCACCTATGGACCCCGTTGGTAATTTTCAGCTCAGCCCCAACATATTAGACAACCAACTAATAAGATTTATTTTTTCAAAACTCATCTCCCAAGGGGGTGAAATAAGGGATGAATTTTTTTATGAAATCTTACAATTCGGTCATGAGACGGATCAAAATTTGGATTTTAGCTAATAATATGTCGCAAAGGTACGAGTACACTTGTTTCAGAATTTTTGCGAAATCCTCCTCCAGGGGGGTGAAAATATGACGTATGATTTTTTGTACAGTGAGTCTCTCGTTTTAAATAAAAACTCGCATTTGGGATAAGTGTAAAAAATAAACAGACCCGGATGTATCAGCATTTTGAAAAAATCATCCACCAACATAATGAAATAATGGATGATAGTTTGTATAAAAATCCTACAGTTTTGACATGAGATGCATATAAATTTGCATTTAAAGTATTTCCCCCAGCCAACTAGCACCCCCATTAATTAAAAAAAATATTACTCGCTAAATACAAAACTTATCGAAAATCTGTCTTACAAAATTGAAGTAAAGGTACCCTAGTTTATTTAGTACCTATCAATTCTGAAAAATATAGTTCTCTGTAGACACAGATACAAAAAGTGCGAAAAAAGGCCACTTTTAGCTGTTTTTTTGTCTGTAACTACAGTGAACTATATTTTTCAGGATTGATAGGTTCTAAATAAAGTAGGGTACCTTTACTTCAATCTGGTAAGACAGATTTTTGATAAGTTTTGTATTTAGCGAGTAATATATTTTTAACTGATGGGGGTGCTAGTTGGCAGGGGAAAGCCCTTAAGCTAAAGAAAAGAAGATACACGTTTTTCATCATTTTTGCAAAATCGTCCTCCAAGGGGATGGAATGAGGTATGATTTTTTGTAGGGCGAGTTTCTCGCTTTTGAAGTATGCTGCATGTAAATTCGCATTAAAGGTAAATATAAAACATTAACAAACATTGCATTGTGCCTCAGAATTTTCGGAAAATCATCCCCCAATGGGGTGAATCGCGGGATGAAAGTTTGTATAAAAATCCTACAATTTTGAAATGAGATGCATAAAAAAATCATGGATTTGATCAACGGTTTGAAATAAAGATACACGTGTTTCATCCCTCTATTCACCCCTTCGGAGAGGTGAATCATGTGAACGAGACATGTGTACTTACATATTTGTTTTTATTACTTCTTATCCCTATATATATGGTCCCGTGTAGTGCCGGCAAAGAATAGTACCAACCCATACATACCCGTGGGTGTCGTAAGAGGCGACTAAGGGTTATAAACTGGAGGATGGGCAGCAGCATCTTCCTTTGTATCTTACGAGTACATCTTACTTACTGCGGGCACCTACAACCGCGGTCCATAGTGCCAGCCGTAACGCTGACAAGCGAGGTGACTATGGTACTTCCCCTCCACATTTTTCCAGCAAAAGCTAGAATTCTGGAGGGAGCTCCCTGTCCTGTAGTGGACGTTCATGGGATGTTATGATGATACTTCTTATCCTTAATGCTAATTTACAGGCATCTTACTTCAAAAGAGAGAAACTCGCTCTACAAAAAATCATACCCCATTTCATCCCCTTGGGGGACGATTAAACAAAATGCTGTAACAGGTGTATCTTCTTTTCTTTTAATTAGCTTTCTTTCTTTTTTTTCCTTTTTTTTGTAATATGAGCTAAGTTTAATATGGAAATAAATGATTATATTATTATTATTATTAAATACAAATTTCAAACTCATGTCAAAACTGGAGGACTATCATACGAACTATCATCCCACAATTCACCCCCTTTGAGGATGATTTAGCAAAAATGTTGAAATACGGGTTTGTGGTTTAATTTTAATTAGCGCAAATCCAAATTTTTATGCATCTCATATCAAAACTGCAGGATTTTCATACAAACTATCATCCCTTATATCACCCCCTTGGGGGATGATTTGTCAAAAATGCTGATACATGGGTTTGTTTACTTTTTGTACGTGTCCCAAATGCGAATTATTATTCAAAACGAGAGACTCACTCTATAAAAAATCGCAAAAATGCTGAAACATGTGTACCTTTATTATCCTAATTTTTATCAGTCTAATGACAAAATTGGAGGATTTTCATACAAACTGTCATCCCTTATTTCACCCCCTTGGGAAATGAGTTTTGAAAAAAGAAGTTAACCATTGTATAAAATTTCACATTAGCAACTTTATCCGTTACGGCTCATCGTAGATTAATCAATAGGGACGTTCTACAATATACTTTAATTCTTCTCAATTGCCCATTTTCCCCTCTCAAGATCTTTTAAAGTATTGATTGTAGCGAAAATCTTCCATAATTTTGTCCTGAGGCAATATTTGCTATGGGTCTTAGTTTTAGAGATATTTATGAAAAATAAAAAAGGGACTTTACACCCCCCCACCCCCCCTTGCCTCCACCGCTACCGTCCAGTACTTTTAGTATGTTGTTGTGGACAGAAACTCACTCTACAAAAAATCATACCTCATTTCATCCCCTTGCGGGAAGATTTTGCAAATATTCTGAAATGTGTATTTTCTTTTCTTTTCGTTAGCTTAAATAGAAATTTATATGTTTCAGCAAAACTGCTTCTTTCTCACCTGATAGTACCCTTAAGGTCAAAATACATACGTATCCGTGTAATAGACTCTCTGTCAACAGCCGTTCACATTGTTTCTGCACATACCTTGATAGAACGAACGTAATCAGATACTTGGGAATTCAAATCGACCAACATCTCCGGTGGAATCATCAAATCTCTTTATTATCATCTCGCGTAAGACGACTGATATATGTTTTTAAAAACCTTAGACAGGTTGCCGATCAACAACTGTTACTGAAAGTGTATAAAGCACTCGGAGAGTCGGTGATCACTTACTGTATATGCTCTTGGGGAGGCGCTGCCAAAACACTACTACTGGAAGCAGAAAGAGCACAAAGAGCCGTAATAAAAGTTCTCCTAATACTTCCCTACACAACCACACCCGACTCGACTCACAACCTGCACATGGAATCAAACACACTTAGCGTCAGGAAACTATCAGTCTATACGCCGATACCACAAACTCACGGTGCCTACCTTGCCTAAGACGAATAAAAGACTTGACCGCTGCCCAGTTCCTTTCGCTTGTAGTAAATTTGCTCAACGGCATTATAAGTTTTTATCACCACGAATATACAACGCTTTAAGTAAAAAAATTGCTAAAATAAAAGCCCTTACCGGTCATCAATTTAAAGACAATATTAGGTCCTGCTTAAACCAATACAACTACGATGAAACAGAGAAACTGTTACAAAGTATTATATAATAAAATGGAAGATGAAAAAACGCATTCTTACTTACCTGCTCACATTTATGGAAGTGCAATTCAAACACACGCTCACACACATACACACTCCTACACACACACACACCACACAGAATATTAAACTCGAGACTATTTAGTTTGACTTAAAGTTTAAATTTACTATAGAACTTAAATTTATTTTGCACAAAAATTTTAAAATATGTATTGTTTATATCTGTATTAGCCTATAACTACAATTGCAATCTTGGTAATGGGGTGGGAGCCTGGTGCTCTATAACACAGGTACATCCTAGTATGGACACCAGACTCTCACAAAAGAAACAAGCACAGCTACAATTCATATTATTTAAAGTTGTTTATATATTTTTTTTTCTTTTGTGAGATAAAATAAATACCTTTTTACTTACTTATATGAGTCTCATGTCAAAACTGTACAATTTTCATAAAAAATTTCATCCCACAATTTTCACCCTTTTGGCAATGATTTTGCGAAAATGCTGTACGAGTTACGAGTATACGAGTTTGTGGTTTACTTTTAATTAGCTCAACCCCAAATTTTTATGCATCTGATTTCAAAACTGCAGGATTGTCATACAAACTATCTTCCTTTACTTCACCCCCTTGGGAGATGGTTTTTCAAAAATGCTGATACACGTGTTTGTTTATTTTTGTACTTATCCCAAATGCAAATTCTTATTCAAAACGAGAGACTCACTCTACAAAAAATCATACTTACGTCATTCCAGGGATGATTTGGCAAAAATGCTGAAACACGTGTAACTTTATTTCCTATAATTAGATCAAATCCAAATTTTTATCCGTCTCATGACAAAACTGTAGGATTTTCATACAAACTTTCATCTCTTATTTCACCACCTTGGGAGAAGAGTTTTGCAAAAATAAATCTTACTTGGAGGTTTTTTTATGCAGTTAACCATTGCACAAAATTTCGCATCTGTAACTATAGCTGTTACACCTCGGCGTTGAAGTATCAATCAGGACATATTCTACAATATACTTGAACTCTTCCTAATTTCCTATTTTACCCTCTAACCTTTCATATAGAGAATTTTATATAGATTAATTTTGTCCTGAAACAGTATGTGTCTTAGTTTTAGAGATATTCATGAAAAATAAAAAAGCGACCTTTACACCCCTACCCACCCCCCCATGCCTTCATCGCTACTGTCCAGTACTTTTAGTATGTGGTTGTGGACACTTTCTTTTGCAATTGTGCCAAAATTGGCTGACTTCCGAATTATTTCCCCTATTCAGCCTTTTCCGATCTTCGTTGGACGGGCTAATGTATAGTGGCGTTTCTTAAGCCTTGAGTTATACTTAAACGGGAGAAATTGGGAGGTTGATCAGCTTCGCTTCGAGTAAAGCTCTGCCACTGTGAATGAGTGTTACGAGTACACAGGTCAAACTTCGGCCAGAACGTCCGTTAGCCAAACTCTACTTCTCTTAACTTCACACCGAGAGGCTTAAGACTGTCATGAATTTATTTCATCATCACTGGCTTTCGAGCTAAATATGTATCTCATCATGACAGTAGTGTTTGTGTATACTGCGGGGTAAACAACTTAAACAATAATCGCGTGGTGGGGGAAGCTTTGCGCACGTCAATTTGTATGTAAAATAAAGTCATTGTTCAAGTAGGTAGTTTGCCCACACCTATACTCAATCATACAATTATCTAAGTTAACCATTTATATTTATCAGGACAAGTGTCGCAGGGGGAACGGACCTCTGAGAAACCTCGGCGTCAATAGACTACTCGAATCGACCTTTCTCTCAGGAACAAATCAAATACCGTTTAATACCCAGCCAGCAGCAATAGTTAGTGGGAATGCTCAGCAGACTTCATACCCTTTCGAAGGTATTCGAGGTTTTCGCGGAACAAAACTCTTTGGATTAGAACCGATGTGAGATTGTTTTTCACATTGTAGGGTTCTGTACCCGATGGGTCCGAACCCGAGCGCAGCGAGGTTCAAATCTCTTTGGTCCAAACGGAGCGAGCCCTATCAATAAGCCTTCGCGTCGTTGTCTGTCTGTTTGTCCGATTGCTGTATCTTTTGAACCGCGTAGCTATTTGGCTGGCTGTTCAGAGAATATGTGTTATTATGACGGATTACCTAAAAAATTATAAAAACAGTAAAAAGTTAAAAAATCAGGGGAGTCCCCATACAAGAAACGTATTTTTTATATATTTTTAGGGTTCCGTACCCAAAGGGTGAAAAACAAGACCCTAATCATATACCGCCGATGTCCATGTGTCTGTCTGTCAGCGGGCTGTATCTCACGTAGACAGGTTGAAATTTTCTCAGATTATGTGGATTATAAGGAGGGCTTCCCTGCTATAAACTTACGTCTTTTTCGATTCTTCGTATAAGCTCTATCGAAAAGATGGGAACACTTATACAAGCGTAAAAATTGGTATGTTGTCAATTAAAACTGGTCAAGTGCGAGTCGTATTCGCACGCATTTATACGCGACTGCACGTCCTAAGACGGTATTTTTATCTTAGTTGTACGGGACCCTCGGTGCGCGAGTAAGACTCGCAGTTGGCTGGTTTTTTGCTTGTTTAGGTCCTTGTAGTTTGGGAACGGAGCCATAAAAAATCTGGCACAAAAAGTTATCATTTGACTCGACTGTCATCCGCCGTCATCTCGAGGTTTTTGGACACCTATATAATAATATTTGGAAATGAATTTTGATTTTGTAAACAAATTAATAGTAGTGCATAGATATTTGTTGAACTCTGCCTAAGTACCTCGGTCACCTCTTCTGTCGAACGTTATTTACAGTCATGGAATGGAGATTGCACTGACGAAAAGGAGCTATCCTTTGCTGCATCTGTTCAAGTCCTGGTACAACGCGAACACGATTACTTCTCGCAACAAATCCTTCACTATTGAGCTTAATAAAACGGTTGAGTTAGAACACAGAATTTATGGAGAGATTACCGGTAACGCTCCCCTCATCATCCTTCATGACTTACTCAGTCGTAAAGAGGACTGGGAGAGGATAACGAATCAGATCAGAAACTGCCAGAATTACGAGCGCACAGTGATCAATGTGGACTTGAGGAACCACGGGCAGAGCCCTCATGCGCCCTCTCACGGGTACTTAGATATGGCAGCTGATATTAAAAGTCTCATGGAGAAGCATAAGATAAAGGAAGCTATACTAATGGGACATGGAATGGGCGCGAGGACAGCGATGGCGCTAGCTTTAGCTGAGGTGGGATTATGAGCATTTGAAATAAATTTAATTTAGGCTTTTTAAACTAAGCTTTTTATTATTGAAGAGATTAGGCACCCCTAAAAACACCAAGGCTTGTTTAACCTGATGAAACTTCAGACCTGGTTGATTACTGGCCATTCCATCCACACATTTCCAATTAGAGCTTTATAGTTTTGGTGTTGCTCGAACGGAAGAAAACCTGGTTTTGGACCGGTTGGAACCTGACTTTAAACTATAGGGACTGATAATGAAACATCTGCCTACACTTGAGTATGGTACTTAGGACATGACACTGAACGACTTTCCCCAAGAAAAATAGGTCAAAAAATAGGTCCAGTATTGACGGCGCAAGGTTTGTATGGTGAACCCAAATTTTTTTAAAATTTTTCAACCCTTCAGTTTCTAGGGAGTGTCATGGCCAAAGTACCATACTCAAGTATATTCAGACATTTAATAATAATTGCACCAAATTAACAAATTATAAGAGGGGTATTAACATGATTTTAGGATAAGTACAAGTCCAAGTCCATTTCATTACTATACGCTGTATAAACCTGGTTTTTGCTCCAAACTGGTTTGAGTAAGCGTTGTTGCATACGCAAAAAGGACCAAATTAGAGTTTAATTGCGGAAACAGGAGCCCACTAACTAAAGCGTTGTTGCAAAAGCCGGTTGGGAACCTATATTTTTGGGTTATTAAAATACGGATAGCATACATGTCTTAGTTTACGCCTAAATACATTTAGTGAAATCTTTGTTTCAGCCTTCTAAAGTGTCAAACCTAATAGTTGTAGACTCTTCTCCTATTTCTACATCAGAATCTTATCATGATTTCTATCCCCGTCTTTTGGGTTTCATGAAGTCTATTAAATTTGATAGAGTAACGGACATTAAAATGGCCAAGCGTTTGGTCTATTACAAGTTTCAAGATTGGGATATAGACTTGGACTTTGGAACAGAAGTTTTTATATTAAATAACGTGGGACAGAAAGAAGGTCAACTCGGATGGATAAGCAACGTAGATACACTGAAGAAGGACTTCAAAAAACTGCAGACGTTTCCATTTGAGCTAGCAGGGAAGTGTTTTGAAGGTCCCTCTTTCTTCATCGGGGGCGCTGAATCCGATTTCATACCGTAAGTACTTTCGATATTATTAATGTATAATGCGGAGTATGCAACTCAGAACTTATCGTTGCGCAGGACTCCAAAAATTTTAAAAGTTGGTATTTCAAATTTCAAGTCGATAGCTTGAGTATTTTCTGAGAAAAACAGGTATGACAGACAGACAGACGAAGTCGCACCATAAGGTTTCCGTTTTTACTATTTCAGTTCAAAACCCTAAAACTTAGTGGCGGGGTTGTGCAAGTCCGGCGTACGAATCGCTTATTGGGTCCCCGCGCGCGTCTGCATCTGAGTTACTCGTATTTGCCCATAAATAGTAACTACATTGATTGAAGATGCGAGTGCGCTATTTTGGATATTACGGCTGAGGCTCAGAAATTGCTTTTTACTACGTCTTATTCAGATTAACTTGTCGCCGCGTTAAATACATGCCATTAGTCTTTATTAGTGACAGTAGCCAGAAACAGGAAAGGCGCTCGATTTGTCGTGTTGTCGGTCATCCATCCAGGTTCTGACTACGAAAATTAAGCTAAGCAACTTAAGGGTCCCCTGAACTTATGGGTATGTTGTTATCAGACTATGTACAGGTGTCCAGGAAGTCATGGATAATCCTGTAACCATGGCTAGTCTACATGATGCTCTATCAAATGTCACGGTATGAACTGAGTAAAAGTCTTAAGGCTTTCGAGATATTGCACAATTTATGAATATTCGAAAAAATACCACCTTGAAAAGGTTTTTTCCATGCCATTTCTAAACCATTGCCATTACAGTCATTTTTTTAAATTCCTTCTTGACTACTTCTTGAATATCACAAAAGTAGAATAAACGGGATCTGAAATTTTTAGATAGAAATATGTACTTTTAAACTTTAGGTATAACAATGTTTCAGCAACCAACATTGAAAAAATCATAGATCAAATGTCATGTGAGAAATCACCGGGCTACGATGAAATAAGATAAAAGAAAAAATATCTCCGATTTCGGTAGTTTTGTAAACTTATGTGTCAAAACCGGTCTATACCCCGATGACTTAAAGGTAGCCATGATAAGACCAATTTATAAGCAAGGTAGCCACATGGAATATACTAACTATAGGCCAATAGCCATTCTTGATAAATAAAATTGCTGAAAAGGTAATTGTGCAACAGCTTTCGGGTTTTCTTGAAAAAGATAACTTACTGTCGAAGAACCAGCATGGATTTAGGAAGAATAGAAGTACTGCTACAGCTCTGGCATGTTTTACAGATTATGTTTACGAGCAGTTAAATGAAAAAAGACATGTGATAGCGGTTTTTATTGATTTTCGGAAAGCTTTCAACACACTCGAGCACGACGTGCTAGTGCAGGCCATGCTCGAGTGTGGCGTCAGCGGACCTGTCAGCCAGTGGCTACAGCAGTACCTCAAAGATAGAAGTATGATAACTGTTATCCAAAATGTAAGAGGAAACAGAGCTAACATTAAATACGGTGTCCCAACAGGATAAATTTACGGCCCACTGGGGTATATTATGCATGTAAATAACAGGTGTAATGTTCTCAAACACTGTAATGCCTAAATGTATGCTGACGACACGTGCATTGTCTTCGCAGGAGTAGACTAAAAAGAAATAGAGAGCAAAATTCAGGAATATAATTAAATGGTCGCATGATAATGGAATAATTTTGAATATAAATAAAACTAAAGCAATGCACCTGTCGTCTCCACACAATGTGAAAAAACGTTATTCTTATAATATTGTGGGGCATGACTACGATTGCCTCCACAATGATAAATTTAACTGCCGATGTAAGCCGCTAGAATTTGTTAATACATACAAATATCTAGGCCTTACCTTTGATAGAACAATGAGTTCGAAGACCCACATACATGAATTTTGTGACAAATTATGAATAGTACTAAGTAAATTCTTCCACCTCAAAAAATCCTAAACAGGGAAACATTGCGTGTTGTATATACTATATTAATAGATGGTGAACAAGTCGAACAAGTGAAGGAGTTTGTGTATCTGGGCTCAAAGTTTACGAGAGATGGAAAGTGTGAAAGTGATATTGAAAGAAGAGTGAATGCTGGAAACATGGTGAATGGTGCCCTGCACGCCTTTATGAAGAGTCAGAAGGTGTCTCACAAGGCTCGTTTGGCTGTTCATGGGGGAGTTTTGGTACCAACACTGATGTATGGCAGTGAAAGCTGGGTATGGCAGAAGAAGCATGAAAGTAGAATTAATGCAGTGGAAATGAGAGCGCTAAGGAGTATGATTGGTGTTAAATTGAGTGACAGGATAAGAAATAGTGTGATAAGAGAACGGTGTGGCGTAAAAGAAGACGTAGTGACCAAAATCGAGAAAGGGATGCTGAGATGGTTTGGTCATGTAGAGAGGATGAATGAACGAAGATTGACGAAAGAGATCTACCAGGCGAGAGTGAATGGAAACGTTGGAAGGGGAAGGCCTAGGCGAACGTACCAGGACCAAATTCAGGACGTTCTGAATAAAGGCCAGGTTAAAAGTACCCTAAACCGACGAGCATGTATGAAAGGATTGATGAAAGTACAGGAAGCAAGGGAAGTATGTCAAGATCGTAGCAGGTGGAGGACTGTGGTCTCTGCCTACCCCAACGGGAAAGAGGCGTGATGTTATGTATGTATGTATGTATATTTCGCTCTGGTGGAGTCTCTTATAGACTATGGTTTAATTGCTTACGGTAGAATTTTTAAATCTTATCTCAATCAGATAAAGCCCCGGCAAATAAGATTTCTTAAGATGCTCGTTATTGCTAAAACAAAACAGAAATGTAATGGAGATTATGAGAAGTTGTTAAAAACATGTAATATCCTACCCATACATGATAAGGTGAAATGTATACTGGCTGTCGAACACTACCAGGACTATATTAATATGTACAAAAAGTCAGAAAGGACTAGTAGAAGACCAGTTAAGAAGTTTTTAGATAGTAGGTAATTCTTAAGGTAATTATAAAGCAATTAATTACTATCGTGAGCGTACAGCCAAATACATGGTACCGAAACTGCTGAATACCTTACCGGATCAGCTATTTTCTAATAAGATTAGCAGAAAGTTGTTGAAGTTAAAGGTAAAAGATTTTTTCTGAAAAATATCACATAAATCATTTTTACCGAAACATATAAATTTTAAGTGGTTATGTTTTTGTTTCATGTAAGTTTCATGTAATAATATCTTGATCGCGAGATTATAATATAGAAATAAAAGTGTTGTTAAAAATAAATGTGATTGTATACAGAGAGCGATATAATCTGCCAATAAACTGCCCTGTATTTTGGCAGAAAGTTAATGTTTAGACTTAGTTTACTTTTTGAATAAATCTATTTTTAAAAAATGGCTATCTGGAAATGAATCAATTATACCATTTCTGAATCTCCATTAAACATGGTAGTCTTCTAGCTAATCGGCACTTCATGCTCCATATTTTTTTTAAGATACGAGTGGTCAATGACAGACTTGAAAAAAATTGAGTCATAAAATTTTACAAATTATTTCTTTATAAATTTTCTAAAGAAGTTACATCAAAGATTTTACTCTAGAATGAAGGTACAGAAATTCAAGAAGGAACTAAAACAAAGAAACCGTAAGTTAGACTTAATTTGTAGAAATGGCATGGAAAAAACCTTTCCAAGGTGGTAATTTTTTCGAATATTCATAAATTGTGGAAATCTCGAAAGCCTTAAGACTTTTACTAGGGTCATGCCGTGATATTTGATAGAGCATCATGTAGTCTAGCCATGGTTACAGGATTATCCATGACTTCCTGGACACCTCTATATCCTAGGTTGCTTATATAACTTTCGTGACCGGAAAGAAAAAGCAACTTCCACTGGGCCACGAGTGCTTCTTAGAGGAACTAATAATAAGAAATTCGGTATAAGAGAGTTCACGAAAGAATGTCACGTTTTGTAAATAAACATTTTGCAGTTAAGGAAGATGCACGTTTGTAACTACAATACACACAAAGAAAGACACTTAGACTAAAAAATATCCACATTTTAACACTTTTTTTATTTTGTTTACAAAACGTGAAGCTCTTTTACCACCTACCTTTTTACCGTACCATTTATTTCTGACAGCTTTAGCCGATTGCTTTTGACATAGCTGCAAAATGTGTTGGTAAGCGTTGGAATAAACGAAAAAAAGATCATACCAGTCTATTGTTGGTTTCCAACTTTAACTATGAACATGAAAAATTGTTAGCTATTGAATAAATGATCCTGCCTGCCAAGCCAAGGGCCCGAGTTCGAATCCTGGTTTAAATCCTGGGACAAACATATATTTACATAATATTTGAAGCAGGGTGTCCAAGGAGAAATGGTGCCGGGTTCGAATCCTGGTTCAAATCCTGGGACAAACATATATTTACATATATTTGAAGGGGTGTCCAAGGAGAAATGGTCCCGGGTTCGAATCCTGGTTCAAATCCTGGGACAAACATATATTTACACTAGCTGTTGCCCGCGGCTTCGCTCGCTTGGATTTCGTATTTAGGTTGTTACCGGTTTTCCGGAGCAATGAGATATTTTAGTCCAGGGAAATTATTATTTATCCCATCATTTCGGGGTAATTTTAAACTAAGGAAAAACAGGACTAACCCTGCGCAAATCAATGAGAATAATTCAAGATACAGCTGAATTTTATATAATATACAGACGTTACTCATAAATTACTCAGAACAGAGAAACTTAGCAGCAGTATCCTAACAAATTAAAGAGAGAGATGAGAGACACCTTTAAGTAATATTTTAAAACAGAGCCAATTCGCAGAAGTAATTGATCTCTCCCTCTCCCCCCTTCCTCTCCCTCTCCCCCTCCCTCTGTCTCACCCCCTCCTCCCTCTCTCCCTGCCCCTTCCTCTCCCCCTCCCTCTCCCTCATCCCCTCCCCATCCCTCTCTCTCTCCCTTCCTCTCCCCCTACCCCTCCTTCCCCTCTCCCTCTACTTTACCTGCACCTGTACCTCTACCTCTCTACGTCTCTACCTCTCTACGTCTCTACCTCTCTACGTCTCTACCTCTCTACCTCTCTACCACTCTACCTCTCTACCTCTCTACCTCTCTACCTCTCTACCTCTCTACCTCTCTACCTCTCTACCTCTCTACCTCTCCACCTCTCTACCTCTCCACCTCTCCACCTCTCCACCTCTCTACCTCTCCACCTCTCCACCTCTCCACCACTCCACCTCTCCACCTCTCCACCTATCCACCTATCCACCTATCCACCTATCCACCTCTCCACCTCTCCACCTCTCCACCTCTCCACCTCTCCACCTCTCCACCTCTCCACCTCTCCACCTCTCCACCTCTCCACCTCTCCACCTCTCCACCTCTCCACCTCTCCACCTCTCCACCTCTCCACCTCTCCACCTCTCCACCTCTCCACCTCTCCACCTCTCCACCTCTCCACCTCTCCACCTCTCCACCTCTCCACCTCTCCACCTCTCCACCTCTCCACCTCTCCACCTCTCCACCTCTCCACCTCTCCACCTCTCCACCTCTCCACCTCTCCACCTCTCCACCTCTCCACCTCTCCACCTCTCCACCTCTCCACCTCTCCACCTCTCCACCTCTCCACCTCTCCACCTCTCCACCTCTCCACCTCTCCACCTCTCCACCTCTCCACCTCTCCACCTCTCCACCTCTCCACCTCTCCACCTCTCCACCTCTCCACCTCTCCACCTCTCCACCTCTCCACCTCTCAACCTCTCAACCTCTCTACCTCTCTACCTCTCTACCTCTCCCTCTACCTCCACCTCTCCCTATCCTTGCCCCTATCCCTACCCCTAACGCCAATTTAACCGCTATCCCTAACATACTCGTAGAAACGAAACCCATATTTATTTTTAAACATTTAGACATTTTTTTAAACCTATCGCACCCCAACCCCATCCCCAGGGGATGATGGTATTTCACGTCCACCACGTTAGATTTCAAAGTTGTTGTAGCTTTCGTAATCAGCGACCCGATAAACTATACAAACGACACCCATATATTTTTAGATATTTCAAACCTATCGCACCCCAACTCCATCCCTAGAGGGATGATGGTATTTCACGTCCACCACGTTGGATTTCAAAATTGTTGTAGTTTTCGTAATCAGCGACCCGATAAACCATACAAACGATACCCATATTGGTTTTTAGACTTTTTCACCCCATTCCCCTTTTTTAGGGGTTGAATTTGGGGTGGAATTTCAATAACAGTGATGAACGTTGCACAGAATTACATAATTAATGCCTAAATAATAAATTATGTGGATTTTACTTTAAAAATAAAGAATTTTCATCTTTATCCCCCTTTTCACCCTTAAGGGTGTCGAATTTTCAAAATCCCTGAGACACGTAAATATTAATTTTTAGTCGTCAGCCCAAATACAAATTTTGAAGATCCTAACTTCAAAACTGACGGACTTTCATACAAACTTCCATCCCCTATTTTACCCCCTTAGGGGTAGAATTTTGTAAAATCCTTTCTTAGTGCACCCCTAGGCCTCATAAGGAACCTACATGCCAAATTTGGATTCTCTTGACCCAGCGGTTTGGGCTGTGCGTTGATATGTCAGTCAGTCAGTCAGTCAGTCACCTTCTTCTTTTATATATATTTACATATAGGGTGACTTTTAATTAGTTCTTGATAGAAAAAGGTATGAATGTACTCATGATACAGAACAACTTTCCCTAAGGATCATAGGTCGAAATACGAAAATCAAGTTTTGACCTCCCATAGAAACTGCATTAGCTGATAGTGCATTTTGTATGAGAGGTCAATTTTGGTTTTTCGTATTTCGACCTATGTTCCTTGAGAAAAGTTGTTCAGTATCATGAGTACATGCATATCTTTTGCTATCAAGAACTAATTAAAAGTTACCCTATATATTTGAAGCAGGATGTCCAAGGAGAAAAGGTCCCGGGTTCGAATCCTGGTTCAAATCCTGGGACAAACATATATTTACATATATTTGAAGCAGGGTGTCCAAGGAGAAATGGTTAGCCATTGAATTTTCAGAATTTGTAAAAAAGATAATTGTTTCTCCATGTACACATAAGGTTATTGATTGGGGTCGAATATAGCGCGGCCACAAACATAAGCCCAGCTAGAAAAAAGTTGCTTGCCAATAGAAAACGATACTAAAAGCTTATCCAATTATTACTTATTTTTTGTCAAGACCAGGTCAAGCTTGACACTCATACCGAGTATAATGTCTACGGGTAGTACAATAAGAACCGTACAAAGTCTGCTTAGAATTAAATCTTCTTTAATACTATTGCTTTCACTTTTAATGTCAACGTAATGTCAACAAAACGAAAGTGTCAGTAGTATTTTAAGAAGCTTTAACTTTAAATACATTATCTGAATCATTAAGTAATGCTGTACAATCAAGACGAATCAGGCTTGACACACCGCAGTCCGTCTCTGCCCTGAGCACGATTACCGCACCACGGTACCACGGTTTTTTTTCTAAATTGATTGTAAAAAAATGTTTTAACTTTATTTTTATATTGGCTTTTCTAAACTTTTTTTGCACTATGTTTGCTTTGTATCGTTATGTACGATGGTACTGAATAAGTCTCTATGTACAAAGTGTGAAGCTCGTCGTGTTCTTGATCGTACCTACCAGCTATAAGTTTAATGCAAAATTAATTTTATATTTGCAGTACTGATGACTGTGAGGTGATAAAGGAAATGTTCCCATTATCGGATATAAGGTATATTCTGGAAGCAGGACACAACTTACAGAAGGACAATCCAGATTGTTTTTTGGCTTTAGTAAATATATTTTTGTCGTATTACAATACGTAATCTTAACTGTGTTTCATTTTCAATTTTTAATTGAACTACAGGCGAAATTGACTGAACATGGTACCATGGGCCGCAAATCATTGAAAACACTTTGACCTTGGGCTGGTCTGGTTGCGGGTGTTCGTCTGTAGCGTAGCGCTATTCAGCTTAAACTGGTTTTGTTAAGGGGCTGATAAGAGCTAAAACGCTTCACTTGAGCAGTTTTTTAACGAAAAGTGATGAATATATATGGCTGTGAAAAAAAAATTTGATAATTAAGCATCTTTCAAGAAGATGGCTGACTCTGAAACACGATTAAATATATTTTATACGCCATAAAAAATCCAAAATTACCTCTGCCTTTTGTTTTAAACCTTTTTTCTTATGTACCCATTAATCTATGATGCGAAAACTTTTACACATTATTCAATTAATGCATTATCATGTAGCTGTTTAAGGGGCTGATAAGAACTGAATTACCTCCCTTTTTAACAAAGGGCAGAATGCGCGTGCTAGAACGGAGCGGATTCGCGCTGTTTTACGTTTTTCGCTTATTTTTCTCAAAATCTGTACCCATAATATTAATTATCACATAAATTTTTTTCACTACGATATATTCATCACTTTTCGTTAAAAACCTGCTCAAGTGTAGCGTATTTATCTTTATCTTAATAGCCCCTTAATAATTAATATCCTGGGTACAGCTTTTGAGAAAAATACAAAAATGAGCGAAATACGTAAAACAGCGCGAATCCGCTCTGTTCTAACACGCGCATTCTGTCCTTTGTGAGAAAGGGAGGTAATTTAGCTCTTATCAGCCCCTTAACCACTACCACTAATTCGCTGCCGGGCGTAGGTAAGTACTGTTTCTTCAGGAATGAAGAAAACAAATAAAAATAACCATCACACCACGTGGACCACGGAAAATAAAAATCTCCCGTAGTACACCTGGTGTGACCTGGTGAACTTAGGTGGACCATGGGAGAAAAAAAAACTCCCTTGGTACACCTGCTGGGCTTGGGACTGCTGCTGCCTACACTGCTCCCTCTTGAAATTTAGCGATTCTCAGAGCAATATCGTCGACTTTAGTGACAAATTTGATCTCGCAGATCTTTGGTTGACTTTGAGCTTCCTAATAATAATAGTATACGGGTGATACGGGTGTTTGAAGCATTGAAATGTATTTTACATCTCTCATATTCGGTAAGTAGGTCCTTATTACCCCCAAATGGGGCTTGTAGGTGACCAATTAGCGCTCTAGGGTAATAATGTAGCTAGAAAAGCCCTAGGGCGGTAAGTAATTGAGTTTTGAAAAAGTGAGGTGTTTTTTTTTAATTACTTACCGCCCTAGGGCTTTTCTAGCTACATTATTACCCTAGAGCTCTAATTGGTCACCTACAATTTGGTGGTAATAAGGACCTACTTACCTCACAATCGAGATGTAAAGCAGAGTAGTTAGCTCGGGTGTAAGCATCAATTGCACCCTCGAACTATAAGCGCCCTCGCTGCGCTCGTGCGCCTAAATATCTCGGGCTGCAATTGATGCCTTACAGCCCTTGGCTACTAATCTACTATTACATCTCTCATATTCGGTAAGTAGGTCCTTATTACCCCCAAATAGGGCTTGTAGGTGACCAATTAGCGCTCTAGGGTAATAATGTAGCTAGAAAAGCCCTAGGGCTATAAGTGATTGAGTTTTGAAAGAGTGAGTGTTTTTTTTTTTTATTACTTACCGCCCTAGGGCTTTTCTAGCTATATTATTACCCTAGAGCGCTAATTGGTCACCTAAAATTTGGTGGTAATAAGGACCTACGAGGGTGGTCCCAGAAGTAGCCGACCTAACCAAGAAAAATCAAAATAAATGGGACAAACTATATTTATTTCTCTACATAGCTTCCTTGTAGCTCGATACACTTTTCCCAGCGGTGCTCTATAGCTTCAATGCCACGTCTATAGTAGGAATTGTCAAACTCTTCAAAATAGCCATTAACCAACGACTCAACCTCTATGTTGCTCGAAAATCTTTTCCCGCCGAGCCATTTTTTTAGGTTTGGGAACAGAAAATAATCTGACGGGGCCAAATCTGGTGAATAAGGTGCATGGGGAAGCAATTCAAATTTTAATTCTTCGATTTTAGCCATTGCAATGCCAGATGTGTGGACTGGAGCGTTGTCTTGATGAAACAAAACTTTTTTCTTTGACAAGTGAGGCCGTTTTTTCTTTATTTCTTCACTCAAACGCTGCAATAAGTTGGCATAATACTCGCCATTAATGGTTTTTCCTTTTGGAAGATAATCTATAAAAATTATGCCACGCGCGTCCCAGAAAACTGAAGCCATGACTTTTCCTGCCGATGGAACTGTTTTTGCCTTCTTTGGAGCTGATTCTCCTCTTTCAGTCCATTGTTTTGACTGTTCCTTAGTCTCAGGTGTAAAGTGATGAACCCATGTTTCATCCATGGTGATAAATCGACGCAAAAACTCGGCTTTGTTGCTGCGAAATTTTGCTAAACATTCGACTGACACATCCTCACGGCGCTGTTTTTGTTCTACTGTGAGTAATCGCGGCACCCATCTTGCGCATAGCTTTCTCATGTCCAAGTTTTCTGTTAAAATACGATGGACTGCACTTTTTGAAATGCCTACCATATCTGCTAGCTCGCGTACTTTCAGTCGACGGTCATCCAGTACAATTTTGTGGATTTTTTTTTACTATTTCTAGATTAGTCACCTCATTTGGTCGTCCACTGCGATGTTCATCTTGGCAGCTCGAGCGGCCGCGCTTGAACTCTGCCACCCAATATTTTATTGTTGTAAATGAAGGAGCAGACTCCCCCAAAGTAGAATCAAGCTCCACTTTGATATTAGTTGGGCTGAGACCTTTCAAATAAAAGTATTGAATTACGTAACGAACACCAATTTTATCCATTATCGAAAAATTCGATGACAACATTCACTAAGTATGCTTCAGAACAAATGCCAAATGACCTAGCGCGTTCGAATTCTAAATTTAAATTTCTTAATGTTCACGTTTCCTAAAAAGAGTATTTAATCAAATAAAAACTGCCGGTAAGTAAGTAAGATCGAATATTTCTGGGACCGCCCAGGTACTTACCTCACAATCGAGATGTAAAGCAGAGTAGTTAGCTCGGGTGTAAGCATCAATTGCACCCTCGAACTATAGGCGCCCTCGCTGCGCTCGTGCGCCTAAATATCTCGGGCTGCAATTGATGCCTTGCAGCCCTTGGCTACTAATCTACTATTACTAAATTAAAGTACATTAAATTTTGATTTTTAATTTATGATATTTCTATTTCCAATTTAATTTTTATTTGACATTGATGTGTGATATTTTGAAAGCAATTTTAATTTAATTTTTTACTTGACTTTTTTAATGTACCATTTGATACGAGTATATTGTAACTATGGGTTAGAAGCAATGAAATACGACGCGTGGCGCTCAGCGGGTACGAACTTGCGATTGACTACTGTCGTCAGCGTATCGAGCACGGCGGGGTCGCAATCTACGTAAAGCACGGTACACAATTTAAAGAACGAAAGGACTTGCAAAACCACGCTGTCGAATTTCATTGCGATCTAACGGCAATTGAAATACTTCCCTTAAATTTAATAATAATTTGTTGCTATAGATCTGGAAAGGGCGATTTTAAAATATTCTCGAATGTTATCGAATTAAGTATTACTTAGCCAAATAATTGACGAAAACAAAAGGTATATTTTAGTCGGTGACATAAACGTAGATTTTTTGTGTAGTAATAATTTGCAACAGCAACTTGAGGAACTTCTATGTTGCTACAATACAAGAAATATTATAGATTTCCCTACTCGTGTGACCCATAGCTCAGAGAGCGCGATTGACTGCGGGTTGGTGTCTCGTAGTGATGGTGACGTAACGGCCCGGCCAATCGACACCGCCATAAGCGACCATAGCGCTCAATTATATGAAATATTGTCGTTTAAGGTAAAAATGATATCATGTAACGCTTGTGAAGAAAAACGACTATACTCCGAAAATTCTATTTTTAATTTTTATTCTGACATTTCTAATTATGATTTTAATTCTATTTTTAATTCTAGCTTTGACATTCATGAACGATTTTATAAATTATTTAACATACTGACCCATTATATTAATATACATTTCCCAATAAAGAAAATTCGTATCAAAAAAGGTAATGATGTCCCTTGGTCAAGTGGCGAGTTACATACATTCATAAAAAAATTCGAAGATTTATGCGAATTGAGAAAACAACACCCTCAAAATTCTAATGACTTATATTGTTTTATCGAACACTATGCCAACTTAATAAAGACCACTAGCCTACGTGATCGTAAGATCTATGTTGAAAAACGGTTATGTAAGGCCAAAAACCCGGCGAAGGAAGTCTGGCGAATCGTGAATGACGAAGTTGCACCTAAAGGTCCTAGGCATGGGCAGTTAAATATAAAACATAATGGTTTAGATTTACCGGGTAGCCAAATGCCGGATTGTATTAACAACCATTTCTTAAATGTAGCATCAGCTTATGCAGCTCCTTGTGATACGGAACAGGCCACTGGACATCTATTTAATCATTTATCAGGATCCGAGATACCTGATCTTACAATGCCATTGGTAAACAAAAACATGCTAAATAGAATACTTAAACTTATGCTTAAATCTCCTAACACGTTGGACGTATATGACATGTCATTCAATATATTGTTGTCGATCTGGCCAGTTCTTGTAGATTTGTTAGTCATATTGATTCGTGAGATGTTTGAAAGAGGAATTTATCCCGATATCCTAAAAAGCACAAGGGTGTGTCCTATTTATAAAGGAAAGGGTGATAAAACTAGCGTTGATAGCCACAGACCGATCACTATTGTCCCTAACATATCTAAGACCGCAGAATCCCTCATATCTCAGCAGGTTATGCAACACCTAGAAACTAACAATCTGTTATGCACTACGCAATATGCGTACCGTAAAACAAAGTCAACGACAGCAGCTGCTCATAAAGTGATTGATTCTGTACTTACGTCAATAGATGAAAAGTATAAAACTGCTGGGATATTCTGCGATCTGAGTAAAGCATTTGATGTAATTGAAAACAACCTTCTATTAGACAAACTTCGCCACTATGGCATCCGCGGTGTATCACATGACCTGCTTACATCGTTCTTACAAAATAGGAAGCAAATCGTGGAAGTCAATGTCGGTGGTAAAAAGGTTAGGTCAAAACCGGGAAATATAACTGTAGGTATTCCTCAGGGGTCCTCATTAGGAAATACATTATTTTTAATTTTTATAAATGACCTATCTTCCTTTATTACTGATGGTTTAATTGTACTGTTCGCAGATGACACCACAGTAGTTGTACGTGCGCGTACCTACGAACAATTGAACTCTAAAATAAACCACATATATTCACAGTTACAGGAGTGGTTCACCTCCAACGGCCTAATATTAAACGCAACAAAGTCGAACTTAGTATTATTCAGTGCTAAAAATATAGAAACACCCATTGCTGTGCATACACCTGTACCACTGTGTGAACAATGTAGGTATTTAGGGTTTACCTTAGACCAAAACCTTAACTGGAAGCAGCATATACAGAATACTTGCAACAAACTAAGTAGTGCAACATACGCACTCAGGAAACTGCGTCCAGTAGTATCAATAAAGGTACTGCGTCAAACATATTTCGCCTACTTTCATTCAATCATGGCTTATGGTGTAATTTTTTGGGGCAACTCAACAGATGCACAACGCGTCTTCGTTGCACAAAAACGAGCATTAAAAACAATGTTAGGACTAAAACCAAGAGACTCATGCAGATCGCTATTCAGAAAGAATGAGATCATAACCTTGTACTCCTTGTATTTATACGAAGTAATGTTATACACTAGGCAGAACATAACTAAATACGAACGGCGGCGTGGCGAGGCGCAGGGACGAGTGCTGCGGAACACCGGCAGGCTGGACGCAGTCCCACGACGCACCACACTCGCGACAAAAAACCCGCGCGTTATTGGTCCCACATACTACGAGCATTTACCCGCTGAACTAAGGGATGAAAAAAATTACGAAGTGTTCTGTCACCGACTAAAATAATATCTGTTAGACAAAGAGTTGTATTCTGTCAATGAATTTATAACAATTTTACAATAATTTATTTGTTTTTGTAGACATATTTTAAATTTTTATTTTTACTTTTGACATAAAAACATTTTATTTTATATTTTCTGACATGAACTTTGTACGAGTATTATGAGTAACTTTTAGGTTATTATTACATATATAAAATTTTATGACGACCTTATGTCGGGTAGCCCTTTTTTACTTTTGTAAAAACTGTTTGTTATCTTTTCATAAGAAATAAAGAAATCTAATCTAATCTATGATAATTTCTCTATGTAATTTTATGTTTATGATCTGTTTTTTTTATTTTTATTTATTTAACTTGATAATGATTTTTTGAATTGTAATGATGTTTTTTAATTAGAGTTTAGTTATTAATCTAATTATAAATACTTGTAATATTCGCACACAGTAATACTGTTTTATGAATAAATACATAAGATAAGATACTACTATTTAGTTTATTTTATTGTACCTGACATCCGTCCGCCCACTTATTAGTAAGGTCAAAAACATCAACCTTCGTTCTACAACGAGTGCGTGTTGGGCGTTAGGAAATAATTTGCTATCCCTTCAGCCCATATTGATTATAATTATTACAAAATACGCACAATCCAACCCCTTGTAAGCCCCACGGTTATTTAAAAGCTTTTATTTAGTTTCACATGTCTCGGTGTCCGTCTGTCTGTAACCAAATTATGCAAGTTAAATTTGACCCACTTCGCGGTTTCCGATTGAGATGAAAGTTTGCATAGGCATGTGAATCGGATGACAATACAATGTTATTGTAACTTGGAGCTGATCTAATGATGGAGCAGGAAGACAGCCATAGAAAAGTGATATAATACCGCGTTTCAGAAATGGTGCAGCGCCATCTGATGTTGGGCAGCATGGCTTTCACACCTTTAAGAGATTTTAATATCCAATAATGAATAAACGATTTTTGATTTTGACCTGGTAAAACTTTATTGAAAATTACTCTGGGAGGTTCCTTTATAAAATATTTGGGTTTAGCTAGACCTTTTGGGGAAACTTCTCTAAGATTTTACCTTAGGATTTTACATACAAAGCAACGACTTAATTTCCCGTGCAAGATGCAGCAATCACTTTTGTATGATACTGTAGTTTTTCTACTTCATACTAGAGGCGCTGTTTTTGGATGTCGTCTACCTAATTTTTTTAAGGCGAATATACCCCTCAAATGGGCATTTTGTAAAGCCTACTCCTCATTTACGCTGGTCAAGAAAAGTTGAAAAAAGTATATGTGAAACATTAAGGATTACATTCAAGGATTACATTTGGTACATTCGTTTTTTCTTTGCGTCTTCGTATTCTATATTTAACCAAATAAGTTCCTGAAGCGCTATATTATTTGGAAATATTTTTACACCAATAAATAAAAAAACCCTTATTCTTTAAATCCAACATACGATTTTTTATCTGTTTTATTTCATACGACAATAGTACATTAAAATGCAAGTGCGCTATTTTGAATATTACACCTGAGGCTCAGAAATTGCAGCCCGAGCCGCAGGCGAGGGCGTAATGGAGCCGAGGGTGTAATCACCAACGCGCAAGAGCTTTTTACGACGTTTGTCAACACATTTGCGAATAAAAACAAATCAAATTGGATACCTTTGAAAATACGAAACTTTGCTAACCTTACGTCCACCCGGCTTTTGTCGGCTACATATGTTCATGTTTTCCTTTAATTTTACCAACTTTCAAAATTGTATTTAGAGTATGAGTATTTTAGACAGTTCAGGAACAGTTTTTTTATTTGTAGAAGTCGACACTTTTAGAAATAATTACAATAATAAACACTACAAATATTTGTAAAATGGCGCGCATTATTTCTTTTTAAGCGGGCATATAGATTATACGTCGCGTGAGGAGGCCCCAAAACATCACCAACTGTAATATCTTACACCATCAATCTTTTATCAATTATTAGTCAATCTAGTAACCAAGCTATAAAAAAAAACCGGCCAAGTGCGAGTCGGACTCGCGCACTGAGGGTTCCGTACCACCACATAATCATAATTGTATTCATTGAAATTTCAGTAAGTTCATGTGCTAAATTTTTTAGTCTGACACGCGCTTGACCAAATTTTATTATTTGTTGTTATTTTATAGCTTATGAACTATAAACATACCAATTTTCAAGTTTGTAAGTGTTCTCGTTTTTAAAATAGAACTAAAACAAAAATCGCCTCAACGACCATCCAACTTGACCCCTCTCTTATATGAATGTTCTTGAAACGGGAGCTCACCACAATTGGTTACCATTAGTTGTGAGTAAAGTTGTAATATTTAATGATTTCAGACTTTTCCCTTTATTTGTACTGTGAGACCTAGCTTCTTACCAAATTTCATAATTTTAGGTCAACGGGAAGTACCCTGTAGGTTTTCCTTTTTTGCATAAATGTATGGAGATGAGGACATAAAAAGCCATATCTTTTGATTGCGTCGTTGTAAAAAATTTAAATTTTCAGATCTTGTGTGGTTCATAGACCCTAACATATGGTATTAATTTCAACCTGATACCTTTACCCGTTCGTGAGATAAAGGGTCTTGACAGACAGACAGACAGACGGACAACAAAGTGATCCTATAAGGGTTCCGTTTTTTTCTTTTGAGGTACGGAACCCTAAAAAAGTAATTGTCACTCGGTACCCAAACATCCTATTCCATTAAACTTGAAATAAATTATCAAAAATTGAATATCTTGTTACGTAAATTTATGACAAATTTATTGTTAATTAGTATAAACAATTTCATAAAATCAACATTCATTTATGATATTTTCTCTAAGTCAGCTTGAAAGTTTTAGTAACATAATAAGCATAAAAACTCCTTGCTCCTGGCCGATTAAAAAATTCAAAAATAAAACACTAGTGCGGTAATATACTGACAAAAACACGCGTGTTTAATAAGCTGGATTATGGACCTGAACACAGTGCAAATAGGGCTGTTTTATGAGCAAATGTGTTGAAAAGTAAGTTTTTCCTCATTTTTGCCAAAACTCCGGCTCATCATTGGTCGTAACAGCCAAGTTGAAGAGCACTTTAAACGCTATTGACGTGATAATAAGGTCGATATTTGTATTGACGATCGCGTAGCTTCTAATTTGAGGAGTATAATCGCCTTAACCATACCTTACGTTCGGTCATCTGTGGGTCAACCGCACGCGAATGGAAACATTTGCAACTCAATACTATGCCATAAAGTCCAAAGTGTTTCTACTGACGTGTAAATTCTGCATTAAAACTCCAAATAAAAAAAATACACACAATAAGCCAAACATCCTGTATTATAAGGCCCATCGAGAGAGACCACTTCTGGGTACCATGTCGGACGGAACCCTAAAAAATCAATCGACCAAATATTGTGCGTACCTCGGTTATATAATTGTAATATCATTGGCCTAACCCAAGTGCGTAACCGAAAGGATTTGGTTTATATTTTGCTTACCAAACTTTTTTTAAAAGTATACAAAGAAATGTAAACGCCAAACTTTTTTTAAAAGTATACAAATAAATGTAAACGTCATGTCGCGTAACTCTAACTGTGCGTTCCAATATGCACTAACAGACTGCTTTAGAGCACTGTGAGCGCGCTTAAGTCGGTCCAAATTGACCAAAAGCGTGCTCTAAAGCACTCGCTCGCTAACCGCCCTACGTCATTGATGACGTCATCGTTTCTGCTATCAGTGCTTTAGTCAAATCGGTGGAGCAGTGAAAGCGCTAATGTCAAAATCGATTTGACACATTTGAAAAAATAACACGCAAGGACGCAACGGCAAAAGTTGAAATTATTTTTGTGTTTTAGTTTGATTAATTCTTTCATTTTATTAGAAATGGAAATGAGAGTGCTCTTGGAAGACACAGGAGAGACTGTTACTCTTTCTTTGCCTCCAGATGTTTATGCTCGTGCGGAAAATGGTAAGTCCACTGTAATCATCAGCCTTAGGTTAGAGTAAGAACCACGGAGTAAAGTACCCTTCCTTACTTCGTGGTAAGAACAGTTTTGTTTGTAACTTTAAAATTTTTGTGTTACAAATGTGAATCCCATTTTTCAGACATGGACTTTCTTCGAAATTTGATATATGGAGATGGAGTAGACAGTAACCAACCCGAGCCAAACAGTCCGAGTGCACAGGAGACAGAACAAGAGCAACAACAGCCTAGGGATGCTGATGGTTTGTGTTGTTTGTCTCATTTTGGCGTTTATCCTTTTTTGATACAATGGAAAAGTTATAAACTAATACCAGCTAAATCAATCATGCACAACTAAAAGAGATGGAGCCATAAGAGAGAAACAATTAGTGGTTTCTTTCACGCTGCTGCATCCCTGTCTGCTCGATGTGCAAAATTGTTGTGCGTAGCAGGCTTTGATACCATACCACTACAACATCAACACACACATTTACAGCACCATATTAGAAAATCCTGTACAATGGGTACCAGACACACGAAAAACAAACACAAACAACGAAATTCAAGAACAAATGCCCAAATTTCTCATTCAGATCTCTATCCCAACCATCAATTGAAACCGGAACCTTCTTCATAGTGAGCAGCTATACTAACTTAACTGCTACACCAAACAGGTCTTCACCCAACTCATACTTTTTCATGGGAATAGTCACAAAACGATAGGTAAAGCATTCGCAGCATGACTCTAGTGGTGACCATTAATTTGCAGAGCTTAAAAATTAGTCGAGGGAGTGCGCAAGCCAAGTGGGGGAGTCCCGCAAAATATTTATTGGCTGTCTGCCTGTCACTCATGTACAGAATGTAACTGTCAGCGCTAGTGTTACTTTATTCAGAGTATACTCACTTAAAAGTCTTTTCAGGTAATACATTCATTTGGCAAAAGGAGGCTATATTGATGCTACTATCCTTGTTCGAAGAACTGAAGGAGGACTTTGAGAGAAAAAGACATAAAGGATTGTGGGACATAATTTCAACAAAAATGAAAGAAAGTGGCTACAATGTAACTGGTGGACAGTGCCAGTCAAAAATAAACTGTCTAAAACGAACATTTAAAAAAATACTAGATCACAATAATAAATCTGGGAACGATAGAGCCAGTTGGCCCTTCTATGATGTAAGTAATCTTCACAAGTAATAACAAAATTATTCCTACCAAAGGCCTGCCTTAAGCTCACCTAGTACAGCCATATGATCAGTAATCCCCAATTGGCAAGTGGTGTGGCATGTGGAGCAGAGGCCCACATGCTTGCATATACCTAATGTGAGGCACATTAATTACATGCAAGCAGCGTTGGACATTCTTAGGGCCCAAAGATAGGGGGGGATTTAAAAATAGGGATACCCTGATGACGGCAGTGAGAAGTAGACTGTCTGTCTCACGGTTTGGGCTCAAAGTAAAGAAGGCCATGCTGTAAGTTTACTGGGATAATGGGTGAAATAGCTCCATGATGTGTGATCCTATCACTTGTCAAATAGTAATAAAAAAGCCTTTTATTTCCCTTTTTTAAACAGAGTTTATAATTTAGTAACTAAACTAATTTTTAGGGTTCCGAAAAGTCTAAAATCATTAAATATAAAAAATTTTCTCATAACTAAAGGAACCAATTAAGGTAAGCTCCCGTTTCAAGAACTTTTCTATGAAAGAGGGGTCAAGTTGGATGGTCGTGGAGTTTTTAAAGTCCTAAAGCAAAAGCTTTTAGTATATCATATGGTAAATAGGTACGGAACCCTTAGGGCGCGAGTCCGACTCGCACTTGGCCGGTTTTTTCTAGGTTAGTTGCAAAGGTTTGTTAGGTAAGGTTAGTTTACATACTTAATCTGTATAAGTGATATTTCTTGTTTTGTTTTTTAGGGTTCTAAACCAAAATGGTAAAAAATGAATCCTTATGGGTGCACCTGTCACACCTGCATATCTCAGCAACCACTCACACTAACAACTTGAAAGAAGTAGTTTAGGAATACAATTTCCCAACTTTATTGCAAACAAAAGAATTAAAAATGTAATATTATTTCATTGTAAAGGGGGCCCAAATCAAAGATTTTCGTTAGTAGGTCGAGTGGGTTATCAAATGAACGGGCTTTACTTGTACATTGCAAAAAAGATTTTTGTATTTTTACGATTCTAAGTTTTCAAGTTATTATGAAAAATGTCTGAAAAAATACCCCCCGTCTTATCTCTGAAGGTTGTCAAACAAAAAGTGAATAAAATAATCATAGTTGATAGAGGTTTATGTCAATATTACGGGAAAAATTAAACAGTATCTCTAAGTAATTCAGTCTAGGGGAACACTCATCAAAATTAATCTTTTTTTTTTAGAGAATGATGGAGTTGTTTGGGCGCACTGGATGGGTGCAACCAATCGCAGTAGCCTCTGAACAAGGTTCCATTGAGTCTCCCGGTTCAAGTGAAGGCCAAGGTTCTGTCCAAGATACTCTCTCTGTACGAGAAACTCCCATGAGAAGAAAGAGGAAACTTAATGATCTGGTGGCCCAACGAGAAAAAGCAAAAGAACAGTATAGGAAGGAAAGGGAAGAAAATAAGAAACAACGTTTCCAACAGCTGCTAGCACTCAAGGAACGGCAGCATAAAGAAAAAATGGAGTTGATATCTTTACTTTTAAATAGAAATAATTAAAATATTATTACCTAATAAAATTTAAATTATTTCTATTTAAAATATTATTAATAATATGGGGTGTTAGGGACAGCCTTCCGAATACTGAAGGAGCATGATCAGTCAACGACACTGAACAACTTTCAGAGAACAAAACTTTAAGGAAACGAAAAATAAAAATCGGCTTCTCCATACAAACTGCCCGATCAAGTTTACAATTTTGTATGGACATGCGGCTTTTTTTTGTCGTGTCCTGGAAGTTTTGTTCACTGAAAGTTGTTCTGTGTCGTTGACTGATCATGCCCTTTCAGTATTCGGAAGGCTGTCCCTAACACCCCATATTAACAGGTAATAATATTTTAAATAAGGCTTATTATTATGATTATTTTGATGCTTATTTACTTTAAGGCGATCCGTTTTCCATACTAAATTCAAATGACTTTCATTCTTATGCGGGGCATAAAATGCTGGTCAAAAATGGGTGTATACTGCTATTTTTAGTAACATTTTTCGCTGATTAATACAAAGATACAGCTAATGCACCGAAAGTATAATATAGATCGCTCACCCGCTATGGTAATATTGAACCAAAAATTTGCTTAATTAGCTTATTATCTTTGTGTTAATCAGCGAAAAATTTAACTAAAAAAATAGCAGTAAACACTCGTTTTTCAACAGCATTTTATGTCCCATATAAGAATGCAAGTAATTTGAAGTTAGTATGGAAAATGGTCCTTGTCAATCTATATTTTATAACAGTGTAGAAAAAGTTCCAACAAATAATGACTTTTTAAGTAAATATTTGATGTTGATTAATGTTAAGTATTGAAACTGTTGATTATTTTAATTTTATACTAACATTTAGAGCTACAAAGATCTATTGGCAGTAGGATGTCTGTAATGAGAGGGCAATGTTTTTATACATTTTACTCGTAGGGTCTTTTTTCTTGGGAATCAGCATTAGTTGCGATTTTATACTCCTGCCAACAGATCCTTGTCAGTCTATATTTTATAAAAGTTTAGAAAAAGTTCCTACAAATAACGCCTTTTAAAGTAAATATTTGATGTTGATTATTGTTAAGTATTAAAACTGTTGATTATTTCAATTTTATTAACATATAGAGCTACAAAGATCTATTGGCAGTAGGATGTCTGTAATGAGAGGGCAATGTTTTTATATATTTTACTCGTAGGGTCTTTTTTCTTGGGAATCAGCATTAGTTGCGATTTTATACTCCTTCCAACAGATCCTTGTCGGTCTATATTTTATAAAAGAGTAGAAAAATTTCCTACAAATAATGTCTTTTTAAGTAAATATAAGGTCTTTAGGTACCTATGAAATTACCGTTTTGTATGGCGAATTTTAGGTAAACGCAATTTTCAGTACTAACATTTTTGCATTTTTCTTAGGAATTATAAATCCAATTTTTTTTAAAGCATTATTGGGAAGACATTAAGCTAACAGAAGCTTAAATTTTATTTTCGAAAAATATTATCTGTAAAAAAATATAACAAATCTAATGATGAAATCGGACGACATTTAAGACGAACAATTTTCGAACGTTTAATTTGATATATAAAACTAAAAATAAAAACTTTATTTTATGCGTAAATTGATAACCTTGAAGTCATCTTTCAAATATAAGACAAATGAAAAAAATAGCATTAGAATTATAGGAATTATGATCTCATTAAACTGTAAGAAAATTTCGGCAATTTCATAGGTAGGGACCTATTATTAGATGTTGATTAATGTTAAGTATTGAAACTGTTGATTATATTATTTTTGACGTACAGAGCGACCAATAGAGCTTATTGGAAGGTGAATGTCTGTAACGAGGGGCACTGCTTTTGTATTCTTTACTCCTAGTGACTTTTTCCAGGGCATCGGCATAAGTTAATAACCACCTCTTCAAATTACTGAAGTTATAAAAAATAATGCTGTCTGGTAACAATAATAAAGAACTTAATTCCACATAAATTTTCTTTTATTATAACAAAATGATTCTTTTTACACATGTTTTGATTTGTACACTCAACAGCACTTCAGTAGAAACACTTTCCACTCTACGGCTCGGTAATAGAATTAAAAAAGTTTCCACCAACATGCGATTGACCTCACTTACCCCAGCTAAAATAATATCCTATCCTAATAAGATGCTATAACAAGCCAGCTTATTGTAAATGAAACACTTTCATTATTTACTTTAAGTACAAGAAGTAGCAGAAAGAAAGGGTATAACAACCATGATCAGTCTTTTTACAATTTACTTACACATGTTTTAGAAATGGTACCTTTCCTAAAATATTACCTTCCTCTAATAATGATATGGCCGATTACCTTTGAGAATTTTTAAAATAAATATTAAATATCCCGAATTATTAAATTGTTGGATATTGCTGTCCGTTTCAGAATGCCCTGCAGCCTTGCATCAGATAAACTTATCAACCGGCCACGATTATTAGTCTGAGGAGTTAACCTTTCAGGTGCTATTGTATCTCCTTTTAAAATACATATATTGTGCAACACGCATGTAGCCACAATATATTCAGGTATTTTATTTACACTGATCATTGGAAGGCAGTTCCTTATTCGTCTCTACCGCGCCTTAAGAACTCCAAATGCCCTTTCTATGGACATTCTGGCGGAAGAGAGGCAGAAATTAAAATTACGCTCTCTCAAAGTAAATCTGCCATTATTTTTGAATGGGACCATAATATTTTTATGTATCCCATAAGCAGCATCCCCAACAAGATGAGAATTGTTTGGGAAATACTCCTCTGGTTCTTCAACATATCTTGCAACAGGCGAAAGTCGAAAGACACGGGCATCGTGGCAAGATCCAACACTTCCAGCAAAAACACTGGTGAAAAGCAGATCATGTGTGCACACAGCCTGTAAAGTAAAAATGTTACTAATGATTACAAATATCACATATAAAAAGTTTTAATACAAAGACAAAAAAGTTCATTACAATTAAATTTATAAATGATGTGATCGATATAATAAATTACCTGAACTTGTATTGATGCATAGCTCTTTCTATTGATATATGAAGCTTGATCTTCTTTTGGAGGCTCTATTTCGATGTGTGTTCCATCAATTGCCCCTATTATACCTGGGAATGCACTGTTTTGTTCATACTTCCTTATAGTTTCTACAGCATGTTCATTTTTTGGCCATCTTATGAACTGAGATGCTACTGACTGCAGGGCCGTTGATACCTTCCTTACAGCTCTAAAGGCTGTGCCTTTAGGTATTTCAAATTTAGCACATATAGATCTGAAATTAAAATTATAATACATATTAAATTAAAAAGGTAGATAAAAAAAAACTATATTTTTAGAACAACCTATTCACGATTATGTTTTTCTTATCAAGTAGGATTAAGTTTGTCTCATTGTTTCGAGCTGCCAAACACATGGTGCAGCTGAAGAAACCGAGTTTGGCAATACGACAAATATCAAACTAAATACTTACCTACCTGCTATATTTGTATTGTATTCTATAATAATATGTCATTGCATTAACCAAGTATTCTGCAAAATGGTTTTCACTTATATTGCTTATAATATAGGATAATATACGTGATGTGGTTCCTTGCTCAGTGATAGGATATTGTTGTTATTTACCTGTAACTATCAGGAGTTGCCATAAGCCAAATTGCCAACAATAATTGTTCCTTGGCTGGGATCGGCTTGCGGCCTGACACATAATGAGTCTCATCTAGCTTTGGTCCTAACAAGGCCAAAACAAAATCAAATGTCTCCGGATACAATCTGAAAGAAAATATTGTAAATAAAAAGCATTAGTCCAGTGTCTAAACTGTAGGCCGAATTAAACTGTAAATAAAATACATATAATGGCAGACTTTAGAAGACTACAAACCTGAAGTGTGTTTTAAATTCTTCCCGATTGTATCCAGGTATAGTTACATAAAGAAAGTGCTTTTCAGATGCATTTTTTGATTTTTGCACGATTGGGTTATCCTCGTCACTTGACGAAGATGACGAAGTTGATTCGCAATCATCATCATCGTCGTCTGAATCTAAAAGCTCATATAACACAACCGCCGCTTCCGAATCCATGTTCAGTCAACCAAAGGGACGACGACAATTAATATAAACGAAATAAAATAAAACTTCGGGAATAGAAAACTTCTTCAACGTAATTTCCAAAGAGGATATAATGGTAATTTCAACAACAAACAGCAAACAACGAACTTTTTTTTGACAGATGAAGTTGTGAGAGTGCTTAAATCCGTTCCAAATTGATTTATGCCACTAAAGCAGTGATAGCTTTGTGAGCGTGCAAAATCAATTTGGACCGACCGTCAGTACTGTATACGCTTTTAGCAGCGTTTGTACAATTTGGAACACAGCGTAAACTCACTCACGTCACTGTCAAATTGACATTCCTCGTTCGCTATGACATAACCTCAAAATTTTAGAACAAATAACTTCTCTAAAATCAAAACAAAAATGTTAATCAATAGATTAGGCCCCAGGAATTTTATAAAATGTTTTCCAATTTGCCCAAGAGTCCTGCAACGAAATTTTTCCCACACATCAGAGAACGCGGATACTGTTGATTTGGCCTATGCTTCGTACGAGAGTACAGCGGAAACAGAAACCAACCAGCCTCCTTTGGTCATCCTACATGGATTACTAGGTTCAAAAAATAACTGGAATAGCATGAGCAAGGCAATACACAGAACTACAGGTAGAAAAGTCATCTCTGTAGATGCTAGGAACCACGGTGACAGCAGGCACTCCTCTCAGCATACATATGTACATATGGCTCACGATGTTATGAAATTACTTAAGAAATTAGAGCTGTCCAAGGTTTCTGTGCTGGGTCACAGTATGGGAGGTCGCACGGCTATGGTTTTATCCCTCTTATGTGTAAGTAAATATGAACAAATTTTACATAGGTACTGAGGTTTGATTTTGGCCTGGTACGAAAATGGGTTTTAAATTATAGACATTTAGGTTTTCAATCTGGATCTTTTCTGTTACAGAATGATTTGGTATCCAGCCTAATTGTAGTGGACATTTCCCCTGTGAAAACCAGTCCACAAATCTTCTCAATGATCAATTTATTTGAAGCAATGGGTTCTGTGTCAATCCGTCCCGGCATAGCAATGTCTAAAGCTAGGAAACTAGCAGATGAACAGCTCAAGGCAATTACACCAGATATCAATTTAAGGAACTTTTTAATAACCAATCTGGTTCAGACTAACACTGGGGCCTATTCTTGGAGAGTAAACCTACCTGCATTGAAAGACAATTTCCAAACTAACATCTGCTCGTTTCCAAATAATCTTAGAGGTCTTCAATATGGTGGACCCACTTTGTTCGTTGGAGGCTCTTTATCAGATTATATCAGGTAATAAACAGTTATCAATCTGTCAAGAAGAGGGGTGTAAGTTTTTTAAAATTGATAACACATTTTTATATTATTTGCAGCAAAAATGACCTTAAAGAAATCCAGGAGTACTTCCCAATGGCATCACTAGTCTTCATAGAAGGGGCAGGACACTGGGTCCATAGCCAAAAACCAGAGAAGTTTCTAGACGTTGTCTGCAAGTTCCTAACAGAAAAATAAGACTTGAGTTACATTAGTGTCAGCAATATTCACAGAACCAGATATGTACAACTGTTGTAATATATAAACTAATTATTTTAAATGAAACGCAATGTATCCAAGAAATAACTAGTCAAATTAGTATAAAAATTTCTTAGGCCACTTCTACGTAACAGAATAAGCGAAACTGAGAAAATAGTTTGTTCAGAATCAAGAGTAAAATCAACTTCACAGGTTTTTGATAGGGGTAATTTTTTTTTATTTTCATTATTTAAATTTTAGCTGCTTCTATTTGAAATATTTCTGGGCGCCGCGCGGTTCATGAGCGGTGAGGGGAGCGAAGTGGACGTGGCGTGCGTGGACTAGAACAACGATGAAACTAGAACAATGATGAAACTTTAAAATAACAATATCTTGATAAAAAATATTTTTTAAGATTTTTTTACGGGAATGGATTTATTTTAATAAAAATCAGTTGGGGTGTATGAGGGTTTCGCTTATTCCAGTAACACGTATATTCACAATAGATCTTTATTGGACATATTGGCTAATGAGAGCCCAGCAGCCCAACAGCTTTGCCCCCCAACCTAAGCCACTACCCTCTTTATATTATTAACCCTTTCAGACTAACAAGAGGGTTACCATACAGGACAAACAAAACGTAAAATTTGAAATATTGTTCTGAAAAAATTGAGGGTTAAGATCCCTATATGTCCCTTTAAAAAAGATTGTACACACTATCTACATTGTGTACATTTGACAAGCACAAGACAAGCTGCCCCTTACGTTGTGAACCATGTGATATGGGACTTAAATAGCAACTGGTCTGAGACTGGACTTCAATTATGTTTATCATACATAATTGAAGAATAAATTATTATTCTAAGCTCTGAAGTCAGGTAGGAAATTTTACTCTCAAATTGGGTATTAAAATTAAAAGTTTTTCAATACAACTTCATTTGAAAATGTTTATTTACCATCCAAACTGAAAGTTTTTGTGATTTGTTTTCTTTTTTTTAGATGTGATATTAAATAGGTAGGTAGTGAAAATGTTATATACTTATAATTTTTGGGTTTTATTGAGCCACAAGAATGTAAATAAAAAAAAAATGTTACCTATTTTGTTGTTTGAGCTTTTTTCTATTGACACCTCATACATTTATTGCCACTAAGTACAGTCAAGGGCACATTAAGTTTGACACATTGGACTTTGTACCATTCTTATTTTATTTTAGGGCACTAACGGGGCGTTACAATTAATTAAACTTAAGACCTATCTTCACATGTATAAATACATCTTGTACTATACTAACTGTGATAGTGCAATAAATATGATGATAGATGAACGGGCTAAGTTGCACTGCGAGTGTCAAGCTTGACCTGTCGTTGACAGTCCGAACATATATTTAATCCTATAATAAATCTGATATAGGCCAAAAAAAAATACTAAAGTCCTAACATACGGGTTGTTTGCTATGAGCACATTAAGTTGGACTTTGTACTGTTCTTATTTGAATAGCCGCAGGAGTTTAATCCGCGCAGCGTTGTCAAGATTGACCTGCTTCTGACTGAACACGTTAGTATTATATAGTCTTAATATTGAAGAATTTTTTTTTTATGAAAGTAAGGAAGTAGGATATTCCCACTGGTTAGCAACATAGTTGCCAGACCCGTCTATAAAAGATAACGCCGCGGTTTTCTCTTCCGCTAAACTATTGTGCTACAGCGGTTTTGCACCCGAAATTAAATGCACTCCGACTACCTAGTTAGTAGGTACTATTATCTATTTCAACCTGCCATATAAAAGCCGTACTGCACTCCAAACAAATCACACCACTTCACAGGTTTCTGTGAGGTGTACACGCGTTTAAATTATATTTTTTTATAAGTTTAAATAAAATTTTAATTTAGGTAGTTTAAAAAGTTTAGATAATTCAAAATGGCCGACGTAGTGAAGAGTTTGCAGCTGTTGTTCGATCGCCCCGGCGAGTCGCTGATCACGCCCAAAGGAGACCAGAACGCCATCTTTCAACTTTCAGAACAGTTTCTTGTAAGTACGAAGTTTCCCTTCACACCTACTATTCATCTAGCTATAAGCCAGTTGCGGAAAGGTTCTTTGGAGTTAAAGCTTCTTTCAATGGGTGTAAGAGGCAGCTTTCCGAAAACTGACAGGGCATGATCAGTCAACGAAACTGAACAACTTTCAGTGAATGAAACTTTCAGGATTTGAAAAAAAAAAGTCCGCGTCGACATACAAAATTGTAAACTTGATTGGGCATTTTGTATGAAGAGGCCGATATTTTTTCATTTTCTGAAAGTTTATTCACTAAAAGTTGTTCAGTTTCGTTGACTGGTCGAAGCCCTTCAGTTTTTGTGTAGCTGTCCCTTACACCCCATATAGCTGAAACTTTCATTGTTAGCAAGCCAGAAAGTGTAGGCTTTAAAGTTGCCGGCAACCGGAGGTGGGCTGCTATAACAGTGGTATAACAACAAGAGCGTTTTTCGTGATTCTGATAGTACGTTAAGCCGTTATTTCTGGCTACCATCTGCCTAATCTAGGAAGAGCGGAGCATCCTATCACAGGTATTTTCTTACTTTAAAAGAGTGTGACCCTATTAAGTGTACCAAAGCTACCTCCATTCTATCCACGACTCTCTTGCTTCGTCTGGTCAGTTTTGGAGAAAACTTCTAGTTGGTACTCCTCGCTAGCCACGCGTAGCGGTGGCATCGGTATCCACTTTCGAGATATCATGCTAACGGCAGACATCGAGCGGCCCCATCCCATTTGAGTTCGGCAGCTGCATGGGTGACATCGGCTTATCGGGTCTCTGGTTTCAGGCGTTTTTGAGCGTAGCGCTGAATAAGTGTATACTGGTTTTTAACAGCCGGTCTGGCGCACGCAATGATGGTTGAGCTGCCTGATGTTCTAATGTCGCGGGTTCGATTCCCGGGCAAGATGATAAATGATTAGTTACGAGTAAGATCTTTTACTAGGGAATTTTTCTGGTGTAGGAGTGGGTGTATTCGTTGTTGATTTTATACATGTCTTTTTTCGTGTTTCGGCCTAGTAGGCGACAGCTCAGGAGTGCGGGCCAAATATATGGCACGACATACGTTTCGCCCGCACTCAGGTCATCATCATAACATCCCATAATACGTCCGCTACAGGACAGTGAGCTCCCTCCAGAATTTCAGCTCTTGCTAGAATAATGTGGAGGTAAAGTACCTTAGTCACCACCGTTACGGCTGGCACCATGGACCACGGTTGTTGGAGACCGCAGTATGTAAGATGGTACGATACACGGAAGGACGCTGCTGCCCATCTTCCGCAGATATTGAAACCCTTAGTCGCCTCTTACGACACCCACAGGTAGAGATGGATCGGTTCTTTGCCGGTACCACACGGAACAACTCACTCAGGTACCGCATCAAAATTTTATTATTTTTATTATTTTATTAATTAGGAACGCCAACAGTAATGGTGTTAAAGTTAAAACGGTCTGACACCAAGACCTATTATAGGCGAGCACAGCACTCTTAATTTAATTAAATAGTAAGGTTAGTAACTTTAAACTAATACATAGAAAATTTTAACTGTGATCAAAATTAATCACCAATTTAAATAAAATGGCGGTCAAGACAACACAGAAGTAATTTTTTCTTTAAATTTGCACAAACTGTCATTAAATATATCGATGTTAGCATTAAGCTTAATAAGTTCGTTATATGCCATTGAAATCCGAGATAGGGGGGAGTTTAAGCCTAAATTTGTTCTACAATGCGGACGTGAAAATAACCGGACTATCGGAGCACGAGGATAACAAAAAGGAATTGCAAGACCGACAGAGCCTAGGATGGACGGAGAGTCAATGAAGTTGTTTATAAGCTTATATAAGAACATAATATCGCGAATTTTCCTTCTAGTCTTCAAGGTTTTCATACTAAAAAAGGATAAGCGTGTCTCGTAAGGGCAACGATGGGAAATATTGCTCGATGTAAAGGCTAGCGTTCTAGTAAAACACCTCTGAATTCGTTCAATGCGCTGAGATTGTGCTGCATAGAAGGGACACCAAGCGGTAGAGCAGTATTCAAGGCGACTACGCACCAGTGCATTATACAATGTCATTTTGGGTCTCATGGAACGAAAATTACGAGTATTGCGCCTGAGGAAACCGAGCATTTGTGACGCCTTTTTAACAACGTTATCAGCATGCGAACAAAATGATAGTTTCCCATCTATCACAACACCAAGGTCACGCATTTCCTTATTTCCTCAGGTGTTTCACGGGTACACGGCATCAGGTAGGTACACGGCCTGAATACAATGTTTTAGTTGTTTTATTTTTACACTCCTGTATCTCTAGTCCGGTCACTCTAAGGTTGACTGGAAGAGAGCTCATCAAAGATTACGTACACCTTGACTATGAGGGCACCGCAAGTAATTCTAAGTACGTCATAGAGTAGGTACCTATACTAACAAGAAATTTGCAAGTTTTAAGCGAGAGTATAGTGGCCTATTAGGTCTGCCAATGCGCAACCTGTCAGGTGCGGTACAGTCGGAGAAAAATGTGGTTACGTCGTAGAGTACCTACCTATCGAATGAAAGAACCTTTTCGTATTAATAGAAGGTACCAACGTAATGTGGATCTAACACGGCACTAATCTCGCTACAAAGGCGATAATATATAATAGGCGATAGCGCAAGTAGTTGCTAAGAAAATCGGGTGCGACAGACAGACAAAGTTGAACCATAAGGGTTCCGTTTTAACCATTTTGGTTCGGAACCCTAAAAAGGCCACATTTGTTTCTAGCCGGCGGACTACGAGAACAACGGTCTGGAATTGAACAATCGTTTCGGCAATGAAGCGTCCGAGCAGATCCCCCTACTTCCTCTCTCCCAGCTGCCCAAGTTCCGCAGAGCAAACAAGCTGCCCGCTGATGCAGACTTCTCTCTCTTCCTCCCTTCTCACCAGGAGATGGCCAGAGAAGTCATCGACGTGCTTATGAGTAAGTACAACAACTGCCCTACGGAGTTCAATGAACTTAATTGCTTGAAAAGCCCGTTGTTGTTTAGTGGGCTTGCCTTTCACGCCCCGTGAGCCGCGGGTTCGATCCCCGTCCAGGGCAAACATTTGCTTGTTCTGTGGCTGGGTATTAATTAATATATCAGTCTCTGATACCTGGTGGGCTTTGCCTAGTAAGCCTAGTTTGGGATAAGATGACCTTGTGAGAAATGTCCCCCAATATTCATTTATTCACATTTTCATTTATGAAATAAACAATATTTTTGCTGACTATAATAATATGATTTGTTTGATTATTTTTTCCGAGTGTGTTATTGTAACCTCACCCTCATTTTGTGTTGTGCTCGTTACTAGGTTTTTATAGTAATCCTTTAACATTCGTTAAAATAACAATGTTATAAGAAGTGTGCAGGACTGCAGTGTTAAGTTTCGAAATGTTTATGTTTTTTAAGGTTGAATAAAACCAAAAGTTATCAAATATTTCGAATGTAATTAAATTATTCAGATATACAAAACAATTATCTACAAATTCTATATTACTATTAGCTAAAAAAAGTATGATATTTTTACAGAGGTGCCCGAGAATGAACTTCAACAGTTTCTCTCTACTTGCGCATATTGCCGTGTCAACCTCAATCCGCAGCTTTTTAATTACTGTTTCTCTGTCGCGCTTATGCACAGGTGAGTTCTTTATTTATTTGTTAAGGACATGTGTACTAAGTATTATGGTAAGTGACTTTCAGTTCTAATTTAATCTGTGTCGAGCTTTGATCATACATTTTTGTGATGCACAATTCGCGACAGAAACTCAAATGCAACAAGCCTCGAAACTTGGCCTATTAATAGAGATAAGGTCATTAAGTTATCATAAAAATTATTTAAAAAATCAAACACAAACAATGCAGTTGTTTTTTTTTTATTTTCGTACCGTAAGATGGGGCTATTTAAGATTCACGGGGCTATTATAGACGGCCCGAATTATAAGTTTTATCGATTTCTACTTTCGGCTAGAATATTAGTAGAAAACTGAATTTTATTTCTGGCAACACTATGTTTAATGTCAAACTGACGTGTAAGGTTTTGAGGTTATATTCCACCGGGAAGTGCAGTAGAACAACTGATGAAAAATATCTTAAAAATTATAAGATTTTACATACCGTCCTACTTTCGGTTGGATCCTACAAAGTTTAAAGGTGAGCGGGTATTGTGTGTAAGTAACAAAATGTATGGTTTTTAGTGATTTTAACTGTGTACTACAGTAAAGAAATAACCTATACTTTATTAGACTTTTACGTGTTTTTTTGAGGTGGGGCTATTTGAGACAGCATTTTGGGGTTATTTTGGACACAACGTTCGGAAACTTTGTCCGTGTTATTTTTTATTTATTTATGGTTGTTTCTTTTTTTGCAGACACTTTGTTGCAAATATGGTTCGGGAATATAAGAGAACATTTCGCCACACAAATTGTAAGCTCATTTTGTGAAAGTTCTCCAAAGACTTGGTTCTTCAGAAGCCAATTGAAAAGCAAATGTTGTAAGCTCCTTTTAGTTAAAGTGATTTTTTATTTGATCTCTTTAATGTATGTTTTTAAGGTATCTATCTGTATTTGAGGTAACTCTATACGAGGTACCTAAATGTGATTTTTCGTGCCATTAAGTTTTATTAAATTGCAATTTTGTAAGACTGAAATTTTGATTTAGTGTAATAAAAATGGTTGCAAATTTTAAAACACAATTGGTTTTTATGATTTCCAACACCTGTAAATCGTCATAAATAGTAAAATTAACACCTAGAATGATAAGACATGATTTTGGAAAAATATTCAAATTTAAAACACAAAAAAAAAAATATATGAAAAATTATATTTTTTGATATTTTTTTTTAAATCTATGAACTTAGGGAGTTTCCGAACGTTGCCTTTATGTATTCCAAATATCGCTAGGATGGCGCAATTTGGATTTACAACGGTTTTACGGTAAATTCTCAAATAGCCCCAACCCTGGGGCTATTTGAGACAGCTACAAAAAAATATATATACAGCTTGTCTTGAGACCTAGATAGGAAACATTTATTATTAACGATAGGTTTGTAAGAGTTTCGTCGAAAAAAAAATATAAATGGATTCCATCTCTATGACAAAGGTCTCAGTGGCTGTTTTTCTGCCAAAATCGTCTCGAATAGCCCCATCTTACGGTATAATATTGATTCTTGTACAACAGAATAGAACATAGGCATATCAAAGAATTTAAAATAAGCTGTTATTAACCGTTTTTATTTCTAATTCTATTATAGGTTATGACTATTTTCCATTCTGCCATGCGGGAATCGATATTTTACGAAAATAAAAAATATTGGTAACTTAGTTTTTTGTCAGAATAACATACTTTTCTTACATTTGGGTTTCTCAGTGCTCTCAAACACCTGATGGCTCAGAAAACTTATACAATTAAATATCAAGTTTAGAACCCATGAAAATGGGGACACATTTCGTTTGAATGTGAGTGTGTATCTACACAAAATGTATATTTGTTGGTGACAAGTAAGTCATAATTTAATCATCATAACTGCCCACAAAAATCAAATGCTGGACAAGGCAGTCCTCTAAAATTTTCCACAGGCAATTTTTTATTGCAATTCCATTTGTATATCTACATTTATTGTTTTTACCTTAATAATTACAGACGTGATACAAGAAATGTGCCTCTACCAAACTTTGCAGAGACCTTCCCTTCCAAATTCATGGACTCTCAAGTGTTCCAACAGGCTAGAGAGTCAGCTGCTGTGCTTCAAGGAACTGAGGTATGTTTTTGTGACAGTTGATTATTCGTGACAGACTGGAGAATGGTCTTTGTCTTGGCTGTATGTACCTAATACCTTTATATCATTTGAATTAAATTATTATTTTAAATAAGCTTAAGTTTGTGTTGACAAAATGTATGTATACCTATCCAAAATTCTACATAGATTTAATGCTATACAATTTTTGCTAGATCTTCAGTTTTTCCTTTCCCTCCACAACAATTATCACATTTTTTGTCTGTCTCTGAACAAAGCACTGGCTTGTAATTAGGTGTCCAAGGACCTAGACTGTTATTTGAATAAAAATCCATTGGGTAGGTGCCATCCTCCTTTAACCATTTACTGTTTCCTAAGGTGACAGAGAACTCATAAGGAGTCAAAAGTGGTACAGGAAATGCCATACCCCAGTCTATGGATAACCTAGGACATGCCACCTGAACAAAAGCATCCAAGTTAAATAATGCTAATTTGCTAGGAAAAATCTCTGATAGAAGAATCTTAACATACTTCTTTTCTGCATTATGAATTTGCTTCTCTAAATTTGCTAATACTTTTGTGCTACCCTGCCTACCTAATGTACCTAGTATGAGACCAAATCTGTTTGCTTGTTCGGCAGATTTCACCTGATTCTGTCTATTTGTCTGCATCAAATGGTGCTCATACTGTTCCGATGTGAATTTTTTGTCATAAGGATCATATTTATAAGCTGGTATTTTAGGATTTGCTATCATTATTGACTCTAAATGAAACCTTCCATCTCCTAAGTATACAATCACATCAGAATTTACCTTTGGTGCTGTGCAGCCAAGAATTTCTCCTGGTGAGAGCGGTTTACACTGAGGAACTGTGACCACATATTCATTACTTTGTAAATTCTTAGCAACCGAATGAAGAGTTGTGACAAACTGAATTGTACTTACTAGAGCTACATGTGTTCTAGGCGGGAAATTAAGTTTTATAGTTTCTACAAAGTGCGATGGATCAATCTTTATGTCTACAAATATGTATAGGACCTTGACATTGCTGGTTTGGTCGATGGGGATGAGGCAGGAGTGTCCGTAGTGTACTAGCAGGTCGACGCCGAGCGCAACAGCAGTGAAGTCATCGATGCAGCACGCGCCATACGTGACATCGCCCATTATAACAGTATCAGCCGTAGTAAAAGTCTCGATAATGTCGCAAAGAGTTGTTGCAAACATTGTTAAGCCTAGAAGAGAAAGGATTTCGTAAGTTTTGAACTTTATAAGCATTCATAAAGAGTTTTCAAACTATAGAAAGGCAAATTACCTTCAGGCATTTGCAGAGCCACTCTTTTTGCGTTAGATGATCGAATCCTCCATATCGTCTTATGCACCTCGAAATTGTAATTCTGAGGCAAAGTTTCACAAGCTCGGTTTAACAAAGGATCATTTAAAAGCTCATCAGGGATCTTATTTACAGAGCGAATGTTCGGTTTAAAAGTTTTACGCTGTCCTTCGGGTTTAGCACGGATAACAACCACGCCAGGGTTCTTTTCAAAGTCTTCCATGGTTCAGAATAACTACACAGTCATTTTACAACTCCGAACCCTTGGTTTTATTAATTTATCAGGTTACTTTTATAAAAATATAAACACGCGCGGTGGCCTACGTGACTTTTCGCAAAATTTTGCGTTCCGTTCATTCGCGACTTATTGCAACACCGAACAGGAAATAAAATCTTATTTCACATGAATGGACATTTTTATGTACTTAAAACTACATTTACAAATTTTTGGACTAATTAATTTGTTCCAACAAATGTCCTTATTTAGTTCTAAGGTGACCTTTAATATTTTTAATTATTTACCTATTAGAACGATATTATCGTGAAATGAGTCGCAGGTGACAGACAAGTGTCAAATCTTCACGTTTCATTCTACGCATTTCTTTGACGTTTCCTTTCACGCAAAACTTCTTTATAATATTTTTAAAGTCCAATTTCTTTGTTTGCAGCGCACCCCGATTATCATTCCGAGAGATTATACTGCAACAGATTTAGAAGAGGAGCACCGTTTGGCATACTTTCGTGAAGATATCGGTGTTAATTTGCATCATTACCACTGGCATCTTGTGTACCCTTTCTCAGCTACCGACAGACGCATCGTCGCGAAGGATCGTCGTGGAGAGCTTTTCTTCTACATGCATCAACAAATTATCGCTCGGTAAATAAAATTATTAAAATTTCTTTTTATTAAATTTTGCGTTTTCTAGCGTTTTTTATTTCTTATATTTTTTTTTCTTACATTTTCTTTCCAACAGCTACAACGGTGAACGTCTTAACAATTCCTTAAAGCGCGTAGTGAAGTTCAGCAACTGGCGTGAGCCTATCCCTGAAGCGTACTTCCCTAAGCTTGACAGCTTGACTTCTGCCCGAGGCTGGCCTCCACGGCAATCTGGCATGACCTGGCAAGACCTGGACAGACCCGTTGACGGTTTGAAGATAACCGTAGCTGAAATGGAGCGCTTTAGAAAGAACTTGGAAGAAGCAGTGGCTACTGGAAATGCAACCTTGGTTAGTAAAGACACAAGTTTCATAATTCTATAAGGGCGCTTTTCATGTCATACGGATTTCTCTCCGGATCCGGACCTAGTACGCATCCGGACGGTATCCGCACTTCTATCGGATCGCCATTGAGTAGTCGTGTAGCAAAATGGACTTCATAAAAAAAGTTAGTATAGCGTATCTTATTTTCAAGATAAATAAAAATAAAAAGCCATTCTGGGTTGACCCCAATATTGAAACCAGATTATTTACTGGAATGTTTCATGTAAATTATCAAAAACTGAGAAGCAATGAAGTCAAGTTTAAGCATTACTTCCGAATGTCCATTCGTTGTTTTGACGAGCTATTGGGAAGAATCTATGAAAAGTTAGCGGAATACGAATATAAATTTTCGATTTTCTACTTTATAGAAAAATCCGAAAACAGAAACTGTTATAATAAAAATATTTATTATCCTCTTTACTTATGTACTTGACTGTACACACGCACGCGTGTAACCAGAGCAAAAAACAACACACGATCGTCCGGATACGGACGGTCCGTACGGATGGTGCTAGTCCAAGTCACGCTTCCGGACGGCACTCAAAATGTATGCAATTATCAAGTGTGGACCATCCGTACCGGACCAGATCCGGACGCGGAGGGATATCCGTATGACAGGAAAAGGGCACATACATTGTGCATTTAATATAGATCAATATGGCCTTTTACACCATGGAATTCAAATGAATACTTTCGAAGATATTACAGATAAAAGAAAAGCATAATCTTTGGCTTGTTTCAGCCGGATGGAAGCAACATACCGCTAACAATTGACATCCTAGGCAACATGATGGAGTCCAGCATCCTATCTCCAAACCCTCAGCTGTACGGCTCCGTGCACAACAACGGGCACTCATTTAGTGGATATATGCACGACCCTCAGCATCGCTACCTTGTAAGTCCCAGATTTACGTAAAAGGCTATAACTTTGCAATAAGAAGAAGTTTTTGCCATAATCTTTTTAGCAGGCGTTTGTTGCAGTACGATTTCATAAGGATGTCCGATGCGGATGGATGTCCGTCGTGGTAGCGGTCGTATGGCGTCACTCAAATGATATCTATAGAAAACAGAGACCCATAAAAACCGTCGTCCGTATCTCAAGTCTCATCCACGGACCACCACGATTTCTTTCTTTGAATTGAATATAAATATCAAAATCTTGAGCTAGTCCACACGAAGCGACTTTAATTGAATCAATGGCGGTTGGCGATTTCTAGAGACAAATTAAATTGTGGTGACGACGGTTCCACTATGTGTGCTGGCATGGGTTAGAGGCAGCGTCGCCAACGATGAGCTACGCACGGCTTGCCCTATTGCCTGTTCAGGACAGAGGTGTGCCTCACCCTAAGCCAGCCATGTTATTTTCCTATTATATATTTTGTGACGATGCAGCCCGTGTGTGGTGCCTCTAATCCGTAGACCTCTACATTTTAGGTAGGCGCTTCATATAGTCCTTTTTCTAGGAATCATTTGGTATCTTTGCGGATGAAGCTACGACGATGCGTGATCCTTTGTTCTACCGCTGGCACGCGTGGGTTGATGACTTCTTCCAGAGGTACAAGGAGTCTCCTTACGTCAGCCCATACTCGCGATCTGAAGTAAGTTACTGTAATCTACTAACCTCATTATACTTTTTACCTATTTATAGGCCAAAAGACTAGGCAAATATTAATAACGATTGTAAAAGATGTTCTTCAAAATCAAATACTTACCGTGGTGTGGTATGATTTCCGGCTTCATCAATTTGCAAACCAGGTATTATATCAAGAGCTAAGCAGAGCAGAGAAGATCAGCTTAGCCATTACGGCTACTTTGACTACTACCTGTTTCAAGACTATCACAATTTTTTATTGATGACTTAATTTTTACATAATATTATGTTCCTTAGTTCCCTACCACTATCACTGACGGTAAAGGGCCCCATACAAAGCCCTGCCTGCAGGGCCCTGCTTGCAGTGCGCACTGCCAATCGTACCGTGTGTGGTGTTGCAGGGCCGATGTAACGGCGATTTTGTCGGCCCTGCATGCCCACACAAAGTACGATTGGCAGTGGCACTGCAAGCAGGGCCCTGCAGGCAGGGCTTTGTATGGGCCGTTTAAGGAAAACAGGACAGTTTGTACGGAAACGCTGTGATCTTTTAACTATAAATGAAACGTGAAACTACGACCTACTCCGACGCTGAGGTTATACAACTGTCTTTGCAGCTGGAGAACCCAGGCGTACAGGTCGAGGGAGTCCGCATAGAGAACTTAGAAGGCGGTGGTCAACCGAACACCCTCAACACCTTCTGGATGCAAAGCGACGTGGACCTCTCTCGGGGTCTGGACTTCTCCAACCGAGGACCTGTCTACGCGCGCTTCACTCATCTTAATCATCGACGATTCAGATATGTGTGAGTCTGCAAGGTGTAACAGAAAACGTACTTATAATAACAAGCGCGAAGGATGTGAATCAACCCAAACCCAAAGGATGCAAACTTTTTCTTAGGAATTAAGGAATTATATCTTGATTCTTTAATTACCACCACTCATACAAAATGCGTCATCGACTGCAGTTTCTGTAGGAAATTGAGATTATTTTTTAGTTCTCATTTCAAAGTTGTTTAGTGTCATGGAAAGATACACGTTACAGCCTTCAGGCTCATAATACCATTTTTGTTACACGTTGTGTAATCATGTTACTTAAATAAAATTATAAATAGGATTGCTAATAATTTGCTATGATCTCAATCTAGCAACAAGGACTAAAATAGTACAATAAGATGCTAGTGCGCTGTTTTGCTCATTACACACGAGGTTCAAAAATTGCAGCCCAAGCCGCAGGCGAGGGCGTAATGGAGCCGAGAGTGTAATGATAATGCGCACGTACGTCTTACGACGTTTTCTAACACGTTTACAAGTAAAAATACTAAACCTTGCTAACCTTATGTCCAGTGCACGTCCACCGGAACATTTTTTTTTATTTTTACAACTTTCAAAATTGTATTTCGTGTTTGAGTATTTTAGACGGTTCAGGAACAGTTTTTTATTTGTAGAAGTCGTCACTTTCAGAAATAATTACAATAATAAACAACACAAAATATTTGTAAAATGGCGCGCATTATTTCTTTTTCAGCGAGCACAGATTATAAGCGTATTTAAGTCACAATTTGAGTAGACTTAACTGCCAAACAGCTTATTCCATTAACCTTATAATAAATTATCAAAAATTTAATATCTTGTTACGTAAATGACAAATTTATTGTTGATAATAGTCAATAACATTAATAATTTCATAAAATGAATGTCCATTTATGATATTTTATATATATAGAATTCGAATTCCGCTTAATTTCCTGAAAAAGTAACGTAAGTAAAAGCATAAAAGCTCCTTATTCCTGGGCAAGATAAAAAAATAAATAAGTCACTAGTGCGGCAATATAATAAAACACGCGTGTTTAATAAGGTGGATTATGGACCTTATTTCAGTGCAAATAGAGCTGTTTTATGAGAAAATTTGTTGAAAGTAAAATTTAAAGAACGAGCTTACCCTCCAGAAAACGCTAATGACTTGGATTGATTCCCGTTATTAACTTTTGTGATCAATAATAAAAATGTCATTTCTCCACCTCTCATTTCCACTAGGATAAACGTAAACAACACAAGCAGCGCACGGCGAGCCACGGTGCGCATCTTTATAGCGCCCAAGTTCGACGAGCGCAACCTGCCCTGGCAACTCACCGACCAACGGAAGATGTTTATCGAGATGGACAGATGGGTCGTACCGCGTAAGAATGCCCGATATTATACTACTCATTTTATTTAATTCATTGTATATTGTGCACATGTAGAAACAGGAACAAATTTAACTATGACGTTTACTTTGTCGTCAAGGAGATTCTTTAGGGAAGGCCTTTGTCCAGCTGAGCAGTCGATGTCTTAAGTGTTACCGAGATAACTCTTTAGGCGACACTATTAAGACACATTTATTAATTTACTTCCGTTAGTCTTTTTGTGCTGACGTAACTTCTTTTACATACTTACCTGGGTTCTTACTAAACAAATATAATACGAGTGAACAGAGTATTATTACGAGCAACGATATTCGCAGAAATATTTTATGCGTTATTTTAAAATACTAAAATACCAATGTTAGTGACTAGAATACCCACGTTTTCTCTCCTCAGTGAATTCCGGCTCCAACACAATCATCAGAGACTCGACAGATTCGTCAGTATCCATTCCGTTCGAACAAACGTTCCGCGATCTGTCCGCGCAAGGTGACGATCCGCGTCGCCAAGACCTGACATCCTTCAACTACTGCGGCTGCGGCTGGCCTCAGCACATGCTGGTGCCGAAGGGAACGGAGGCCGGCGCCACTTACCAGCTGTTTGTTATGCTGTCTAACTGGGACTTGGATAGGGTATGTTTGACATGATTAAATACAGCACTTATATACTTAAGTAGGTATAACTAAACTACTTAGATTGTTTTACTTGTTTACGTTACTACGTCCACAGTTGGCATACAAAACAAATAGACATTTTATCATCAGATTTGCCTTAATTTTCAAACCGTTTCTCTTACCCAGGTGGACCAACCTGACGGCGGAGAAATGACCTGCAAGGAGGCTTCTTCCTTCTGCGGGTTGCGAGACAAGCTGTATCCGGACCATCGCTCCATGGGCTTCCCCTTCGACCGCCCGTCCACCTCGGCCGCCAACGTCTCGGACATGATCCTGCCCAACATGGCTCTACAGGACGTCACCATTCGCCTGCTGAATGAAACAGAACGGAACCCTAGGAATATACGCCAGTAATTTTTGGCTTTCCATCGTGATAAAGTTTTTTTAAATGGCGCCTACAGAAATGTTCAAACCTCTGAGTACTCCAAGCCCTGTGTAACGTTACCTATCTATCACATAAGCGCTTTACTACGCCTAAAAGATAAACTTTGCTAAAAATAAAACGTAGGTATCGACAAAAAACCAGGATAGCGTCATTTTATTAAAGCTCTCTTAAACTAGAAACGAACACAGCATAGGACATTGAATTTAATTATAATTTAAGTAGACATGCTCAGTAAAAAATAAAAGGCTGATAGGCTAGGTCTTATAAATAGATAGTTATAATTTTGTACATATTTGTAGTTAAGCTAGAACTAATTGACCCATTGTAGAATTAAGTAATAAAAGAGTAAAGTGGCATTATGAAATTTCATTTAAAATATCATAATAATCATTATCATTCGTATTAGCGCAACCCCACACGAAGGCATGTTTATTGCTGTAGATACACAAGTAAAAAAATATATTAGTTATATATTTAGAAGCCAGCCGTGTCCCACTGCAGGACAAAGGTCGTTTGCCATTGACGAGCGTGTTTATTTAGCTCGTCTCGCCATATCTTACGAGGTCGACCACGACGTCTTCTAAGGTTTGGCGGGAGCAAGTGGTGGTTATTTTAGCCCAAAGTAGATTTGGTATTTGAGATAAGCGGCCTTTTGAGCTACCTCTGGGATCGCAGCGTAGTATTTCTAACTCGGTCAATAAGCCTGAACCCGAGTATGCTGCGCTCCATTCCCCGTTGACAAACCTTGAGTTTGAACTTCTGGATGTCCGTCAAAGACCAAGTCTGAGCTGAGGGTGGGAAGAAGGCACATGTCCATGAGCTTGCGCTTAATTGTCAGTGGAAAGTTTCCCGTCTTTCATGGCCCAATAGCTTTTCCAGGCATTTTCAGTCCGTCTCTCGAATTCTTTGTCTTGTCTGGCCAGGACAGAGACTATTATATTATTCTAACAGGCTAATTCAACATTCAAATTGACATATGTTTATTGTATCAATCCTGTACATTCAAACATATTAGGTAATAAGAGCGCGTGGGTTTTTATTGTCGCTTCTTTTTTCCCTCCATAGCGCCATTTTGTTTGTGAAGCGATATAGTTTAGCTGAAGTCATAAAGAGATTTTAATATCCAACAATGATTAAATGATTTTGAGTTTGAATTAGGCCTAAGTCAATGTATTCTTGGACATATGCAAAAATTCTTTCTCTATCCACTTCCACAATGAGCTCTAGCTGGTTCGTCATGAGCTGGTCTTCCACATATTCATCGTCAGTCCAACCTCTAGGCTTGTCCTAGTAACTAAAAAGTTTTCAATCTCAAGACTTCATATAAAAGTGTGTTAAACCCTCTGTTTTATTCATCGAGGAGGTTCATATAAATTCTTTGGTTTTATTTATCTCTTGCTGTCGATATAACACGCTTTAATTTGAAATCTTGAGACTGTCATTCATAACTTTTTAGTTCTTATATTTATTAACATCTAATAAAAGTTTGTTTAAGAAAAATCCTCTTAGTACTTATTTTATTTTTTCATGTGTAGTCTTTATTATGTCAAATACTAAAAATGACTAACCACAGACCCTAGAACCAAGGTATTGTCGAGACGAATCATACGAGCCCTAACTTAACTCGACGCTGTTACGTGGTTTTATTACAGAGTTCCCAATTTTCCATCTTTTCAAAGTTCCCCCTTCTGGCTCCATCATAAGATCAGCTCCATATCACAATAATATTTTATTGTCATTGATTTACAACCCATTTACTAAAAGAATAGTCCTCGCTGGAGTGTGACCTTCCACTTACGATGAATTCCAATTATGAAATCTAACACAACATTCCTAGAGCTTTCACAAACATTTGTTTAAGTTACATAATTTTTTCTTAATGATGCCTTTGTGCACACCGTACCCATGCGTCGCAGTGATGTTATCGCTTCAGGACCGATCTTTTATTAAACAGCTTTTACAGACAATTGCAAAATTTCAGCTCAATCGGAAACCGGGAAGTGGGTCAAATTCAACTTACAAGATTTGGTTACAGTCAGACAGACACCGCGACAGATGAAACTAAATAAAAGCTTTTAAACATTCAAAACGTCAAAAAAACAGCAATTTAAATTAAAGTCCATATAGAGAATATTGGTCATGATCTGGGGGCACGGCACTGCCCCCGCCAAGAAGAGCCAAGCGAAGCGTAAAGGCACTACCTACCTGTTAGATAGATAGATAAAACGTTTATTTGGGAACGGTACAATTTTTTGACTAAACTGTAACTTTTTAACAAAATTACAAATAAAACTAATTTGCAGTACAGATTTTCTTTTCTCGAAGCGCTTCGTCGTTTTTTTGAACCCTCAAAGCTTGGGTTCGGATTGTATCAGATTAACAAAATTTACAGGTTTATTATGTCAATAGTAGATTTAATAAACATATAAAGTTTCAGTTGCATAGCTCTTATGCTTTAGATTTTATCGATATCAAAAAAAACCCCGATTTCGTCACTGACTCACCTGATGATCATCAAAATTCTTAGGGAGTTCCTGAAGTCCTAGAAAGCTAAAATTTGGTATGTAAGCTAGCTAGCTATTTTGTATTAATACACGAACAACAAAAAAATCCTTAAACTTGAAACTTTTACCGCCCAACCCCTTAAACTAGGGCTGGAAGACGTTTAGCCTGCGCGCGAGACGATTCAAAATGACTCTCGAGAACACCTTATAGATGTAGCTCAGTAGCGAGATGGATCTGAAGTACTTCAGGAGAGTCTTGTCATCCTTTTAGCAGAAGAGTACCAGCGCACTTCTGTGCCATGCCTGTGGCGATTTTCATCGAGAATGATGGAATTAAACAGCCTCTTAAAAGCTTTTAACGCTGGCTTTGACCGTCCGGGATACTAAACTTACTAACGGGTGGACCTGTTGACGTTTATATATCAGTCCATAGAACTTCTGTTCTAACAAATTTGGATAGTAGGTGTTTGAGTTAGATAACGTATGGCATAAACGTTGTCAAGGTCTACCTAACAGCTTACTTACTAGTTTCCTATCCTGGGCACGAACTCAAGCAACACTTTGCACTCGTAATGCCCTAAGATTCTAATAGCTTTACTATTAAGAGGAATGTAAGTTTATAAGTTTATGATGAATCTGTAATGTAATCTGTATATGATAATACCTAAATTTCTAACTATCCTCACTGTACCTAAAGGGAACCCTAGCTATTGACCTAACATTTCCTAATGCTTATTCTGAATTTCCTATAAAATCTGTATAAGTCTGTTTTGATCTATAAAATGGCCAAAGCTTCGTCTATTAGGAACCCTACTTTTGTACCGTGGCAATGTAACCCTAGAAATTCTTTTAGTCAGAACCGTTCAAAAGTCGAGTAAATAAATTCCTAGATTACTCGTAAATGCACAGATTAATATAGAAGTAAATAATTTGTGTGTAATAGGAAGTAGGTAGGTCTGATGGCTGTAAACGGTACATGAAAATAGCATATCTAGACTTCTCCAAGACTGATATTTAACTTTTTATGAGAAAGTTTTAGGTTATTTTAATAGTGGGAAGGGCTGCTAAACTTCCAGTCCTCTTAATTCAATCCGCTAATATTAAGATATACCTAGTTAAAAATATTTCAATGTTTTCCATGATCAGATGGGACTTCGAACTTGCTTTATTGTATAGCGAGACCCAATTCAGTGTATCAAGTCTATACGTGGGTTTTATTTTTCCTAACAAATTCGATGGCCATCAGGCCTTGTATTTTGACCTGTAGACATGGTAAATACGAAGATTAGTTTATCTAGTAATTGATATATCTGTTTCATACAATGGTGACATCTTGAACTAGACCTTCCATAAACAGCCCTCTAAAGTTTTATATTATATTAATTTATGAGGGTAGCATGAACTCTCAATTAGTGTTATATATTTTGTAGGTGGCAAAATCTTGGAGAAAATAGATACATTCAAACAATTTACCTGGCCAAGAAAGTTGTTAAATACTGGATTGGTCAGGTAGAGAAAAACAAAAATTTCATACCCGTCTGCGACTGGACTGGCCTGCTTGATGTCTTGCCGGCTGCTGGGGACTGGTTTGTCTGAAGCTGGAAGCCCTGCTGGAATCGGATGCTCAGCTCACATGCTTCCTACTGATGTACTGCAAGTGGTTTGTAGCTTTGCTCCACCTCCTATAGTTTTAAAAATTGAGATCAACTAAGAGTTTAAGAAGCCTTGCCTACCCCTGAATAAAAGGCTACATTTTAAATACCGTTTTAGATCTTACTCAAATTCCGTTATAGACGCCACGGCCCTGTAGTTCAGCTATAAGACAAAATAAAATTGTAAGGTAATTGAAATATGAAATCGAGTTTTGAGCCTAATTTTACTCTTGAAGTGGAAAAATCTCTTCAACACTTAGCTTGGTTGTGAGTTTTTGTAGAAAAAATTTTGATTCGCTGCGGCATCTCTCGACTTTTTGGGACCTTGATGATTTTCTTCTCACGTTTTTTCACTGCAATGTCCGCCATTGCTTGCAACGCCGCTCCAGAAATGGGCCGACCCGATGCAGTTCCATAATTCAAAGTTGAATTCTGAGACCACGCTACTCTCCCCGACCAATCAGAAAACGGCAATCAAAACAAATTTACAGGGTCTCATTGTACAGTTAGTTGAAGTATATTCAACCCGATCACAGGCAGGCAAATGTTTCGTAAAGCTAAGTCTATAGTAATAGTACATTAAGATGCTAGTGCGCTGTTTTGCTCATTACACACGAGGCTCAGAAATTGCAGCCCGAGCCGCCGGCGAGGGCGTAATGGAGCCAAGGGTATAATCACCAAAGCGCACAAGCTTCTTACGACGTTTTTCAACACATTTTCGAATAAAAACGACTCAAATTCGTTTACCTTTTTCTCCAAAGGAAATTTCGTAGACGTTTTCCTCACATTTCTACGTCACCCGATACACCGGACTTGTGTTTTATATTTAAGTATTCTCGACGTTCTACACTAATTTTTGTTTTTTAGGGTTCCGTACTTCAAAACAAAAAAACGGAACCCTTATAGGATCACTTTGTTGTCCGTCTGTCTGTCTGTCTGTCTGTCAAGACCCTTTTTCTCACGAACGAGAAGAGTTTGAGGTTGAAATTGATAACGATATTAAGGTCCATAAACCTCACAAGATCTGAAAACATCAATTTTTTACAACGACGCAATCAAAAGATATGGCTTTTTATGTCCTCATCTCCATACATTTATGCAAAAAAGCAAAACCTGCAGGGTACTTCCCGTTGACCTAAAATTATGAATTTGGCAAGAAGCTAGGTCTTACGGTACAAATAAAGGGAAAAGTCTAAAATCATTAAATGTTTAAATTTTTCTCACAACTAACAAAAAGTAACCAATTAAGGTGAGCTCCCGTTTCAAGAACTTTTCTTTAAAAGAGGGGTCAAGTTGGATGGTCGCGGAGTTTTTAAAATCAAAGAGGTAAAGCTTTTAGTATATCATATGGTATATAGGTACGGAACCCTTAGGGCGCGAGTCCGACTCGCACATGGCCGGTTTTTTTTTATTTTTAGAAGTATTTTTTTTAATAATTACTTACATTAAATTTTGTACATATAGTACTTATCTAGTCCCTGCATTAAACACATTTCACAACAAGAAACATCTGTAAAATGGCGCGCGTATTACTTTTTTCGAAAACACAGATTATACATGCACGTGCAGGAGACAAGGACAACACTATCAAACAGACTATTTAAAAATTTAATATATTGTTACTTTAGAGAAACATTTGTAGTTCGTAAGTTGATTAAAATCAATATTTTCGTTTAAATAACGTTTATTTAGCATATTATCCAATTCATTAAATATATATTAATGTTATAGATATAGAAACTCCTTGCACCTTAAAAAAAACAAACAAAAATAAAACAATAACATGCCAAACAGCTTACTCAGCAAGGAGGTCTTTGTTCTGAGGCTTACTCCCTTGAATTATTTAAAATTGAATATTTTTGTAGTGAGTTGGTTGATTAATATAAGTATTTCCATGTAATTCATCATAACATCCCATGAAACTAAAGATTTCGGACCTCCTTGCTTCGCTCGGAATAGATACCTTGCTAATTTATTTTACTATGGGATGACATCTGCCAACATGTCCCAAATTCTTATGTCAACAAATCATCAATGATCATTAGAAAATATTCAAAATAACCTGTCAAATCCATAGAACGACGCCTTCACTACCTTGTGACGAATTATTTATTTAATCCTCCTTCTAATTATCCTTATTTTTCTGTGCATGAAACATCCACTACAGGACAGAGAGCTATCTAGCTATCCCTATCGAGCTAGTCCTCCAGAATTCTAGCTTTTGCTGGAAAAATGTGGAGGAGAAGTACCATAGTCACCTCGCTTGTTATCGTTACGGCTGGCACCATGGACCGCGGTTGTAGGTGACCGCAGTATAAGTAAAATGTAAGATACAAAGGAGGATGCTGCTGCCCATCCTCCAGTTAACCCTTAGTCGCCTCTTACGACACCACGGGTATTTATGGGTTGGTACCTACTATTCTTTGCCGGCACCACACTGTCAATTATTTGATACAATAAAATTACCATGCTAATTTCAGTATTCACTAAAGGCGATTAAATGTAATTAATTGTACACCGATACCTGTGCCGTTATGTAGCTGTTTAGGCAAAAAAAGACTTCTGTAAACTTGTTTACTATTATAAAAAATCTGTAGTTAAGTGTGGTTTAGGCTTATTTTTTCCCCTAACAATAATTTTACTGCGATAAAAAAATTCCCAGCGCCCGCCCACGTCCAGTCTTTCTGTGGGAGATAACGCCGTGGTTTTTCGTTCGAGAACCACATACAGGCTAAAGTGCGCAAAAGCGGTTTTGCACTCGAAACAATAAGCACTGCCGCCTTGCCTTTAATATAAAAGCCCTCCTTGACTCCAAAAAATCACAAAGCTTCACAGATGTATCTGTGAAGTGAACGCCTTTTATTTTATTTTTTATTATCAATTATCTTAAAATATTTTTTATATAAATTGAATTTAGAAAAAAAATATAGTTGTTAAACAAAATGTCCGACGTAGTGAAGAGTTTGCAGCTATTGTTTGATCGACCCGGCGAGTCGCTGATCACGCCCAAAGGCGACCAGAACGCCATCTTTCAACTTTCTGAACAATTTCTTGTAAGTACAATTATTTATTCTTGGTCTAGCTAGAGGCTATTTATTTTCTGTCCTTTCCTAACAGGAATTTAAGCTCGGTCTTGGTCAGGAACCGAATAAGTAAGTGATCGTATATGAAGTTATGATACGACTATAGCTATTAGAGTCTAGACCGTTTTCCGTACTTCGGAGGGACCACCGTTGGTCTCCGTGGTGGATTTTAATTTTAACAGTATTTTTGTTTGGCGCAGCGTTCCTTTGGGTTTCGATACCCGAGCGAACAGATAGTAAATGTAGTGGGGTACCGGGTTTACTATTATCTAATCTGTGTTACGGGACTGGATGTGTTCGTTGTTTTTAAGGGTTTTAATTATGAACAATTTCATTCTGTATTCTAGCCGGCGGACTACGAGAACAATGGTTTGGAGTTGAACAATCGTTTCGGTGATGAAGCGGCCGAGCAGATCCCCCTGCTACCTCTCTCCCAGCTGCCTAAGTTTCAGAAAGCGAAAAAGTTGCCCGCTGATTCGGAATTCTCACTCTTTCTCCCTATGCATCAGGAGATGGCCACAGAAGTCATCGACGTGCTTATGAGTAAGTCGGCCAGCTGTTTGATTTTTATACGTGCCTGCAACCAGAAAGGTCTTCTTCACTTTTCTGGCCTAGGTTTGTAATGTTTTGTATATACAGGCGGAATACAGTTGATCAAAAATGGGGTCTACCGGATGGTAAAGAAAGCCTACCTTTGGGTAAAGGTTTCATTTGCACATTCTAAAACAATGAAGTAGATTTTCCATTTTGAGAGTTATACTAATGCACAACGGGATTTTTTGTCAAAACCGATGTTCGACCACTTCCTAGGCCTACCGTCAAGACATACTACCGACATTTACCTACATTTAATTTGTCGCCCAGTGTAGAATGGTTATTTTTACAGATGTGCCTGAGAATCAACTTCAACAGTTTCTCTCAACTTGCGCATATTGCCGCGTCAACCTCAATCCGCAGCTGTTCAATTACTGCTTGTCTGTCTCTCTTATGCACAGGTGAGTTTTTTATTTATTTTTTAAGGACATGTGTAGGTACTAAGTTTGTGATTATAGTGACCTTCAGATAATTAGGAAAATAAAAGATTTTGTTTGCTTCTTAAATATGTTTTTTTTTCGGTAGGTAGACCTACCCATATTTTGTACTTTAGTATTTGTCCGAACTTTAAGTAATTCATGGGGACAATTATTTGGATAACAAACTAGGCAAAGCATTACCATGGGATGGGTATCAGACAGTTAAATCAGATAGAGTTTGCCCTGGGCGGTGATCGACCTCCGGCACAGAATACCTTTATAGGGTACTACCACTGTGCGTACAACAGATCCATCAAAATTTAAACACAACTTATGTAGTATTTAACTGGGAAAGTAAGACTATGGCTCTGAACAATCATTTTTCCGAAGACTATCGTAAGAAGCCCTTTTGGCATAAGGTTAATTTTCCTTTGCTGATCATAATTTATATATGTTTGGTGGCAGCTGTCGAAACTTTTACCCACTTATTTTTCGGAACGTATAATATTTATTTCCTCTAGGTATTTCATAACTTAATGTTTAATTTCAGACGTGACACAAGAAATGTGCCTCTGCCAAACTTTGCAGAGACCTTCCCCTCAAAATTCATGGATTCTCAAGTGTTCCAACAGGCAAGGGAATCAGCTGCAGTACTCCAGGGAGCTGAGGTATGTGTTTTAAGGCTAGGCCTCCCTTAATAGCCTCTACACTGAATAATTTCGTAACCATTTTTAGGGTTCCGTACCTCAAAAGAAAAAAACGGAACCCTTATAGGATCACTTTGTTGTCCGTCTGTCTGTCTGTCTGTCTGTCTGTCAAGACCCTTTACCTCACGAACGGGTAAAGGTATCAGATTGAAATTAATACCATATATTAGGATCTATGAACCACACAAGATCTGAAAATTTAAATTATTTACAACGACGCAATCATAAGATATGGCATTTTATGTCCTCATCTCCATACATTTATTCAAAAATGCAAAACCTACAGGGTACTTCCCATTGACCTAAAATTATGAAATTTGGCAAGAAGCTATAGGTCTCACAGTACAAATAAAGGGAAAAGTCTGAAATCATTAAATATTACAACTTTACTCACAACTAATGGTAACCAATTGTGGTGAGCTCCCGTTTCAAGAACATTCATATAAGAGAGGGGTCAAGTTGGATGGTCGCGGAGGCGATTTTTGTTTTAGTTCTGTTTTAAAAACGGGAACACTTACAAACTTGAAAATTGGTATGTTTATAGTGCATAAGCTATAAAATAACAACAAATAATAAAATTTGGTCAAGCGCGTGTCGGACTCAAAAAATGTAGCACATTAACTTACTGAAATTTCAACTAATACAATTATGATTACTCGTATGTGGTGGTACGGAACCCTCAGTGCGCGAGTCCGACTCGCACTTGGCCGGTTTTTTTACATTAAATTTAATATTTATCTTTGAAGAAAAAAAAACGTAGTATTATACAAGATGTAAGAAGTGATGTGGTCGAGATAGAATTTTTATTTAAATAGTATAACTGAAGAAAAAAAATTCTAAAATGACCCTCATGTTGTCCATTTTTAGGGTTCCGTACCTCAAAAGAAAAAACGGAACCCTTATAGGATCACTTTGTTGTCCGTCTGTCTGTCAAGACCCTTTATCTCACGAACGGGTAAAGGTATCAGGTTGAAATTAATACCATATATTAGGATCCATGAACCACACAAGATCTGAAAATTTCAATTTTTTACGACGCAATCAAAAGATGTGCATTTTATGTCCTCATCTCCATACATTTATTCAAAAATGCAAAACCTACAGGGTACTTCCCGTTGACCTAAAATTATGAAATTTGGCAAGAAGCTAGGTCTCACAGTACAAATAATGGGAAAAGTCTGAAATCATTAAATATTACAACTTTTCTCACAACTAATGGTAACCAATTGTGGTGAGCTCCCGTTTTAAGAACATTCATATAAGAGAGGGGTCAAGTTGGATGGTCGTAGAGGCGATTTTTGTTTTAGTTCTATTTAAAAACGGGAACACTTACAAACTTGAAAATTGGTATGTTTATAGTGCATAAGCTACACACAAATAATAAAATTTGGTCAAGCGCGTGTCGGACTCAAAAAATCTAGCACAATAACTTACTGAAATTTCAACTACTCGTAATACAATTATGTTTATGTGGTGGTACGGAACCCTCAGTGCGCGAGTCCGACTCGCACTTGGCCGGTTTTTTTTCCATTTGTAACCATTTTACTGCTACATTTTTTAACAAAAATAATTGAAAATTTACAATATTTTAGACAAAACTAAGTTTAATCATGTGGTCGTTTTACTTTTTTGATATTTGTAAAATAACATACTGAAAAAATTACTTTCCTCTCTTTATTGTGAATTTCGGGATCACCGTCGGACGTAACCGCCACATTGCAAGGCACGCTTATACTCGTATGAACGTTGTTTACATGTAAATGAAGTCTATATTTGCATTGACGAGTGCACAGCTGCTAATTTTAGGGCTGGTGGAACGTGGGTGGAACCTTAACAGTTAATACTTTGTGGCGGAATAGAAGTCTTTCATGCCTGCATTAGCTGACCGGATCAGTTAGTATGAGAAGAAAACAAATATTTTTGAGTCGTACATAGAATTTATCCCATAGGAAAAATTATAATAGGTTTTTACCTATGAAATTGCCGTTTTGTATGGCGAATTTTAGGTAAACTCAATTTTCAGTACTAACATTTTAGCATTTTTCTTAGGAATTATAAATCCAATTTTTTTTTTGAGCATTAAGCTAACAGAAGCTTAAATTTAATTTTCGAATAATATTATCTGTAAAAAAATATAATGATGAAATTGGACTACATTTAAGACGAACAATTTTCGAACCTTTAATTTTATATATCAAACTAAAAATAAAACTTTATTTTATGCGTAAATTTATAACCTTGAAGTCAACTTTCAAATATAAGACAAATGAAAAAAATTGCATTAGAATTATAGGAATTATGATCTCATTAATCTGTAAGAAAATTTCGGCAATTTCAAAGACCTAAAGAAACGATACGATACTAATTTAACTATTCTGTCCGCGGAGCGGTGGGGAGGGACCTGTCGTATTTCCTTTGTACACATGAGTCAAAGTGTCCTTTTATTACATAATAGTACATTAAGATGCAAGTGCGCTGTTTTGCTCATTACACACGAGGCTCAGGAATTTCAACCCGAGCCGCAGGCGAAGGCGTAATGGAGCCGAGAGTATAATGACAATGCGCACGTGCGTCTTACGACGTTTTTCAATACATTTGCGAGTAAAAATACTAAAATTTGCTAACCTTAAATATCCACGCAACTCCAACGGAATATTTTGTAGGCTGCATAAATGTTGGTGTTTTCCTTAGATATTTACCTCTAAACTTATATTTCGTGTCGGAGTATTTTTCACGATTATGAACTACATTTAATTGGTACAGTTTTTATTTGTAGAAGTCGACACTTTTAGAAATAATGACAATAAAAAAACATTAAATATTTGTAAATTATAGCGCGCATTGTTTCTTTTTCAGCGGGCACAGATTATACGCGTTTTCGAGAGGCACAGACTAAACTACCACAGTGTATTATTTGAAGCCTAAAATAATTTATCAAAAATTGAATATCTTGTTATTTAAATGACAAATTTATTATTGTTTAGTTAATCAATATAAATATTTTCATGAAATGAAAATTAATTTATCACATTTGAAAACAGCGAAAATTCATGAAAATATTTTAATGTAATAAGCATAAAACTCCTTGCTTCTTGCGGAGATCAAATTTTTTTTTAAATAAAACTAGTGCGGTAATGTAATGAAAATAGGACGCGTGTTTAATAAGCTGGATTATGTACCTTAATACAGTGCAAATAGAGCTGTTCTATGAGCAAGTATGTTGAAAATTTTATTAATCTTACAGCGCACCCCCATTATCATTCCAAGAGACTACTCTGCAACAGACTTAGAAACGGAGCACCGTCTTTCATATTTCCGTGAAGATATCGGCATCAATTTGCATCATTGGCACTGGCATCTTGTGTACCCCTTCACAGCTACCGACAGACGCATCGTCGCTAAGGATCGTCGTGGAGAGCTTTTCTTCTACATGCATCAACAAATTATCGCTCGGTAAACAAATAAATTCAGTTAAACTTGCCCTATATCATCATATCAGCCGAAAGACGTCCAATTTTAACTTGCTTTTCTCTGCAGCTACAACGCCGAACGCCTCAACAACTCCTTAAAGCGCGTAGTGAAGTTCAGCAACTGGCGTGAGCCTATCCCTGAAGCGTACTTCCCCAAGCTCGACAGCCTGACTTCTGCCCGAGGCTGGCCACCACGGCAATCTGGCATGACCTGGCAAGACATGGACAGACCCGCTGACGGTGTGAAGATGACCATCGACGAGATGGAGCGGTTTCGAAGAAACTTAGAAGAAGCTGTGGCTACTGGAAATGCCACCTTGGTAAGAAAGAACATGAACATTCTTTTTAAAAAACAAACGAGCTAGATTTAAACCTAAAAGTAAACCAACAAGGCCTGTATCTCATTGGAGTTTACAATCATTCAAATATCGTTGATGTAAGCTGGTCAAAATTACAAGGAAGCGTTTAGACTAGCTAGTGGCCCAAGAAATAGAGCGCTTCCGTTCTTTGGAAGGCTCGTTAAGCCAAGTCAGAGACCATTAAGCGGCTTGAAAACTCTGACAGCCAGGCTAGACACTAACCTGGCAAAGCCTCATCTAGGATTGGGTCTGGTTTCCCCTCTGTGTTGCGAAGGTCAGATGGTAGTCGCTCTGTGTAGAAACCAGTGCCCTCGTCAAACTAGGTTAGGTAGCCGACTCCGGAAAAACCATTGGCAAAAACGGAATAAGGCTAGGGAAATGAATGATTTAGTTAGACTATCTTAATCTCTCGTTTCTTTCAGCCGGATGGAAGCCACATACCGCTAACAATTGACATCCTAGGCAACATGTTGGAGTCTAGCATCTTATCTCCAAACCCTCAGCTGTACGGATCCGTTCACAACAACGGACATATATTCGGTGGATACATGCACGACCCTCAGCATCGCTACCTAGTAAGTTCCAAGGTCGCAATTTGGAATAAAGTTTTTCGCTAAAATATATACATTTTTAATCGTTTGATGATATAGATAATATTGTGTATTGACTAAATTGTAGTTGATGAACGCAACTGACAACTGTGTAGTAGGTTCGGGCGATAGTGACCGCCCACCACTTAGATTATGAATAACGGCATGGCCCACCAAAAGGAACATGAACGCTGATTATAAAATCTGTACTCTAATCTAATTTGCTATATAGTTTTTGGCAGGCGTTAAAACTAATTGGTTTTCTAGGAATCTTTCAGTATCTTCGCGGATGAAGCTACAAACATGCGTGATCCCTTCTTCTATCGCTGGCACGCGTGGGTTGATGACTTCTTCCAGAGGTACAAGGAGTCACCTTACGTCAGCCCATACTCGCGATCTGAAGTAAGTGACTTGCTAATAATATTTTTCAGACCCTTTTACTTAACTACTTATACTACCTACAGATGATTGTTTTTGCAGCTGGAAAACCCAGGCGTACAGATCCAGGGAGTCCGTATTGAGAACCTAGAAGGTGGTGGTCAACCGAACACCCTCAACACCTTCTGGATGCAAAGCGACGTGGACCTCTCTCGGGGTCTGGACTTCTCCAATCGAGGACCTGTCTACGCGCGCTTCACTCATCTTAATCATAGACGATTCAGATACGTGTAAGAATTTTATAACCAATTTTTTTCTAACCTTGAGGACAAAAATGAAGTTGCCAACAATCACCATGAAATCCCATATATACAGGGTGTAAGGGACAGCCTTCCGAATACTGAAAGGGCATGATCAGTCAATGTAACTGAACAACTTTCAGCGAATAAACTTACAGGAAACGAAAAAAAAATTCGAGCTCTCCATACAAACTGTCCAATCAAGTTTGCAATTTTGTATGGAGGCCGATTTATTTTTCATTTCCTGAAAGTTTTATTCGCGAAAAGTGTTACGTTGACTGAACATGCCCTTTCAGTATTCGGAAGGCTGTCCCTTACAGCCTTTATAACGCCCACTACAGACTGAAGGACAGGGAACTCCCTCCACCGTATATACCAGCTAAAGCGCGTGGTACATTTAGGAAGGGAAGTACCATATAGTCACCATGCTTGTTAGCGTTGCGGCTGGCAGCATAGACCTCGGTTGTTGGTGACCGCAGTATTAAACATGGTACGATACATCGGAAGACGCTGCTGCCCATCTTCCAGTTCATAGTCCCTTATTCGCTTATTACGGCACCCACGGATAGAGATAGGTTGGTACTATTCTTTGGCGGTACCATACAGTAATAGAAAAAATTGAAAGAATTCTACTTCTAACTTATTGCTAATTCTTAAAAGTCGTACAACAAAAGTTGATGAGTGTTACGGGTAGAGCAAGAGCACGGGAAATCAAACTTTCTGTATAGTGTTTACGACAAATCTCTGTACAGATATCGATGGGCGCAAGAATAGAGATAGTCCTGGTTAGATACGCCCGTCAGTGCCTAAGTTTTATTTTTGCTGTAGGTAATATTTACATAAGATAAGATAAAATTTATTTCAAATAAAAACTTAGCCAATTATAAGTAAAACTTAAATACACAAATATTATTATCACCTAAGTTATGTAAATAAGAGATACCTAAACCCCTAAACTAAGTATAATAGTATTAAATACTTGTGACTTAGGCATCAAAATCTGTTCTTAAGCAATACACTCCCATAGTTCATAAATAAGTTAGTAAAAATTAATAATAAAATTATTTAGATTTTTTTTAAAACAACAATTACCAATTATTATCTTAATTAATTATGGTTACACTAAATTATTCAACTATTACAGCTAGAAAACTTTCCGTTTCGTCATAAGATTTGGTTTTTAACCAGTTACGTACGGTCTGCTTGCAAGTATTTTTGCTCATAGGTAACTTTTTTCTACCAGGATCAACGTAAACAACACAGGCAGCGCGCGGCGAACCACGGTGCGCGTCTTTATAGCGCCCAAATTCGACGAGCGCAACCTGCCCTGGCAACTCACCGATCAACGGAAGATGTTCATCGAGTTGGACAGATGGGTCGTACCGCGTAAGAATGCCCAATATCATATTAACCAGCTCGTATTTTAATATGAGAGTCGTCGTGATGGACGTCTTTCGGCTAATATGATGACGGTTACTTTTAACTGATTTAACGAGTAAATAACTGAGATAACACCCTGTATCTACCTGTTTATTTACCTGTTTGTAGTATTCAGCATTACAAGACATTACTGTAAAGATGGTAGCAGAAATAATCTTAGATCTTATTATCCAGAGATAAAGTGACTGATCAAGTTCCAGACTTGAATACAGACAATATTTTCTCTCCTCAGTGAATTCCGGCTCCAACACAATCAGCAGAGACTCGACAGATTCGTCAGTGACCATTCCATTCGAACAGACGTTCCGTGATCTATCCGTGCAGGGTGAGGACCCGCGTCGTCCAGACCTGGCCGCTTTCAACTTCTGCGGCTGCGGCTGGCCTCAGCACATGCTGGTGCCGAAGGGAACGGAGTCCGGCGCTGCTTACCAGCTGTTTGTCATGCTGTCTAACTGGGACTTGGATAGGGTATGTAATCAATCCGAGGGTAGGTACGTTAGTAATGTGTGAAACTATACAGACATTTACGTCGCATTATCAGAAACTCTCATTGGGTCCCCGCACACGTTAAATCCGCGATCCTGCGATCCGGTGAGATGCAGCTATACGAAAGAAAGAGAAAGCTATAGATAGGACCATAGACTAGGTGTATCTATGGTGTGTCTATGGTCCTATAGCTTTCTCTTTCTTTCTTATAGCTGCATCTCTACCGGATCGCAGGAAGGATCACGGATGGAACGTGTGCGGGCACCCATTCGGCACATGCTCGTACCGAATGGAATGGAGGCCGGCGCCATGCTATTTAACAGGGACTTGGATTGTGTGATACTTGTTTACCTAATGCCCGTTTTTGAACGGCTTGTAGCAAGATTATATTGCCTTAAACTGCCGCAGCTGGTCAATGGTTTAAGGGAGGTTGCTAAGGCTCTATCCCTTTAGGCCCATAAGGACCACTTCCCAAAACATCCACTTCCCAAAAGGACCACTTCCCAAAAGGACAATACCCACAAGGACCACTTCCCAAAAGGACAATTCCCAAAAGGACCACTTCCCAAAAGGACCACTTCCCAAAAGGACAATTCCCAAAAGGACCACTTCCCAAAAGGACCACTTCCCAAAACTATACAATAGAGCGTGTAACGGAAAGGTGTGATAATACTAAACGCAAGACACTGAACAACTTTTCCCAAGGAAGGAACATAGGTCGTAGAACAATTCTTTTTTCCATACAAACTGCATCAGGTTGTATAACGACAACAGAAATAGCAGATACGGTTTCTGAAACGCGCTATTTTTAAGAAATGCTCAAAAAACGGAGAAATCGAATTTCCCAGACATGTGACCTTCCTAGATCGCCCGAAAACCGTATGGTAATAAACGTCATCGAAATCGTTTGTATATTATACGAGTATATATATTTGTAATCGCTTTCCCGAAAACGGTCCCAACGATTTCAATGAAATTTACCATACGGGGGTTTTTGGGGGGCGACAAAACGATCTAGCTAGGTCTCATGTCTGGGTAGCTTGCTCACTCGATGATATATTAATGTAGAGGCGGCTATTATAGAGCGAAGCTCGGTCGCCCAGGTACTATAATAATTTTATATGTCACCGGAAAATAATACTGAATCATAAATTGATTAATTTCCTAGTAAGTTGATCAACTTTCGAAAAATGAAACTCGTAGGAAAATTGTAGATCCATATCGTATGTCGATTACATACGATTCTTATCATTGATGTACGTATACTAATATTGCTTGTATAGGATAAGACATAGGGATAAGACGTATAGCTTGTCGGCCGGCCCACATAATGGCAATGGACTTTTTACCCGACAACGGCAAAAAGGAGGGTTATGATTTTGACCGGTATGTATGTATGTATGTTCATCTGTTCCATCATAACTTCTAAACTACTTATCATATTTTGACAAATGAGGTGTCGTTAGAAACGTTTTAATTATCCGCTGGTTATAGGATACAAGAAATTTCGTTTAATTGTATGTGGCGCCCTCTAGAGCAGATTAAGTCAAGGACTAATTAAAAAAAAATAAACCGTACCGTGTTGGGTATCAAATGAAAGGGCTTAGTGAGCACATTTCAAAAATATATAAATTGTTAGGTTTTTTATGTATTTACAACCCCAAAATAATTGAAATAAAAAATCAGTTCTAAAACTAGAACCCGACTACTGGCAAATCTTGCTCTAAAAAGTATGAAACAAGAAAATATTGTCATCTGAAATTGTTATGTACAATCTATGGTATTTAACAAATATTCATAGCGATGTTCAGATAATAGCCGTGGTCATGTTATGCCACCTATCCGAAAAAGCGATCATAAACTTCAGGGCAAAGAGGCATAACAATATGACCAAGGCGATTATCTGAACATCGCTATGAATATTTATTAAATACCATAGTTTGTACATAACAATTTCAGATGACAATATTTTCTTGTTTCATACTTTTTAGAGCAAGATTTGCCAGGCCAGTAGTCGGGTTCTAGTTTTAGAACTGATTTTTAGGGTTCCGTACCTCAAAAGAAAAAACGGAGCCCTTATAGGATCACTTTGTTGTCCGTCTGTCTGTCCGTCAAGACCCTTTATCTCACGAACGGGTAAAGGTATCAGGTTGAAATTAATACCATATATTAGGATCCATGAACCACACAAGATCTGAAAATTTCAATTTTTTACAACGACGCAATCAAAAGATATGGCATTTTATGTCCTCATCTCCATACATTTATGCAAAAAAGCAAAACCTACAGGGTACTTCCCGTTGACCTAAAATTATGAAATTTGGCAAAAAGCTAGGTCTCACAGTACAAATAATGGGAAAAGTCTGAAATCATTAAATATTACAACTTTTCTCACAACTAATGATAACCAATTGTGGTGAGCTCCCGTTTCAAGAACAGAGAGGGGTCAAAGTTGGATGGTCAAGGAGGCGATTTTTGTTTTAGTTCTATTTTAAAAACGGGAACACTTACAAACTTGAAAATAAGTATGTTTGTAGTGCATAAGCTATAAAATAACAACAAATAATAAAATTTGGTCAAGCGCGTGTCGGACTCAAAAAATCTAGCACATTAACTTACTGAAATTTCAACTAATACAATTATGATTATGTGGTGGTACGGAACCCTAGGTGCGCGAGTCCGACTCGCACTTGGCCGGTTTTTTTTACCTTATCTGGGTGTTTAGTTATCTATTATTATTAATACAAAATTATAAAAATCTAAGTAACGTCTTAGATAAGACAAGAAAGCTTTCCATAATAGTCTATCACGTCTATCATTACCTTCCTCAACTGTTTCTCTTACCCAGGTGGACCAACCTGACGGCGGAGAAATGACCTGCAAGGAGGCTTCTTCCTTCTGCGGGTTGCGAGACAAGCTGTATCCGGACCGTCGCTCCATGGGCTTCCCCTTCGACCGCCCGTCCACCTCGGCTGCCAACATCTCGGATATGATCCTGCCCAACATGGCTCTACAGGACGTCACCATTCGCTTGCTGAATCAAACCGAACGGAACCCAAGGAACGTACGCCAGTAATTTTTTATTTTCCATCGTGAGGTTTTGAAAGTGGCGTCAACAAAAATTTGAATACCATACATATGCATTGCCATGGCCAAATCATAGTGTTAGTAGGACAGGCCATCCCCTTATAGATATCGTAACCCGGAGAATATAGAACTACAACTTCTTGTATAGAAAAAAAGAGAGAATCGATACCTAACGATTGAGTTCGGCGGTAGCGCCTCTGGTCCGCATCAGACGTGGACGATTTTCCCCCTAATTAGTAATTTGAGATGTCAGACGTGGAAAAGTTCTCGCTTGCGTCAAACTGGTCCGCATCAGACGTGGACAAGTTTCCCCCTAATTAGTAATTTCTTAGTGGAGAATTAGGTCTTGCTCACGTCAAACTGGTTCGCATCAGACGTGGGAGTTTCCCCCAATTTGCGATTTCTTAATGACGTGAGTGGCGCCATTTTAAAATAGCTCTCATACCTTTACCAAAAACGAACAAAGCATTAGCCATTTAATTTAGCTTAAACTCATAACACGTAAAATTTAAAAGGCTAATAGACTAGGTCTTATAAATAGATAGTTATTTTGTACATATTTGTAGCTTAGCCATGTATTAACTTATTGACCCATTGTAGTTAGGTAAGTAGAATTAAACAATAAAGCAGTAAAGTAAATTTATGAGATTTTTATTATTTAAAAAACAATTTACACCTTTCTATCTACACTAATATTTTTCATTCATATGGCCCAGGAAAGGGAAGCGTGGAAAGATGAGAGAGAGGCCTTTGCCCTGCAGTGGGACACAACACAACAGGCTCCCAATTATAATAATAAATGTAGCGCACAGAATATAAATAAGTTCTACAGCGACACTTCCTACGAAGGCTTTTTTTTCTGCAACTAACCACACTGGACACACGGTTGGTTACCTGAAAAAATACAACAGTGAAAGTGTATTAAACCAAATCTTAGCTAAATAAATAAAATTAAGTAAATGCTATTAAATCAGACCTATCATTTGATATCATGTTGTTATCAAGAATAACACTTTTTCGGCTCGTGTAAACTGTCATCATTATAGCGATAAAGGACATCGTAACTTTTTTGTAGGCAACAAATAAGGAAGTGGTCACACACTATCTCAGTTGAAGATAAGGGCCAGTCCGCACAGCGAATTTTCACCGCGCGAATTATAACCCGTGCTTGAAATAGCAAGGCAACAATTCGCTGTGCGGACAGGCCCTAAGATTCAATGTGTTACAGAATTGCGAGAAAAAAACGCGCGGTAAAAATTCGCTGTGCGGACAGGCCCTTAAACTTCAGTTTTAGGGATAGGTCACTTCAAGGGATAACATTATTCTTAAATAAATTATTTGATAAAACACAGCACAAAAAAAAATTATAGGCTATTACGTAAATAGTACCTCATACCTGGGCGACCGAAGATTAAAATATCATCAGGTGAGCAAGCTATGCTACTCAACAACAGATGGCGCTGTAAGTTTCTTGAACGCACTAAAACGCGCTAAGAAATATTAAAAAAGACGTTGAAAACGAATTTTCCCAGTCATGAGACCTAGCTAAATCGATTTTTTGCCCCCAAATACCCCTGTATACTAAATTTCATCGAAATCGTTAGAAGCGTTTTCGAGAAACCGATTACAAATATATAAGGTCCTAATGAAATGGTAAACATAATTTTAGTATGTTACTCAGGTCTCAGACCATGAAACTGAACAACTTTCCCCAAGGAACATAGGTCGAAATACGAAAATCAATTTTTGACCTCCCATAGAAACTGCATCAGCATCTTTAAAGCTCCTTTAAATCCTTTAAAATAAAAATTACTGACACTCAGTTTTATTTGCCAACAAAACTGAAAGTATCCGTAATATTTTATTTTATTTATTAGGGCTAACAAACAGTGAGCACAATTGGAACTTATAATTAAGTTTATATAGTATAATTGGTGATTGTATGTGTTGGCCACAGATTAGTTTACAGTGCTGAGAAGTGGCTCTAAATTAAAAACATATCACATAAAATATATCGTATCACGTAATGGATTTAAAGGAGCTATAACTTTAAAGATGCTTTGTGCAACTGGCCGTAGGTCTTTTACATAGATGGCTTTTTTTGTAGATTTGTTGTTAAACTAGGTGCCTACTAATTAATTGACCCACTGAAGAACACGGGGCCACAGATCATATAATACTAATGAACACGGGGCGCAAACTAACTCTAACCCTGACCGTTAATGCACTGAACTCATGAGTCGCGGGTGTGAGTGCGGCAGGTGGGAGGATGCGAGCAAAACGTTTCCCAGCTCTCGGCGTGTCAACCATGCGCAGAAAATAACCGTTAGGGCTATAGTTATTTTGCGCGGCGTATAAGTACCGAGAAATTTTAAATAATAATATGTTTGCCCTGCAGTAGAACATCCTACAGGCTACATAAAAAAATATGTTTTTGTACCTTTTGCATACTAGGTACACCTTCTGTTTTCATCCTTTTTGCATGTAGCACCTCAGCCCACTAAGGCATGTTCCCAAAAATTGCCATCCTGGATGTACACTGGTATCTGAATAAACAACATACAAATTTTATTTTAAAATTAAATTTAAGATATATAAATTCTACTAAGTCAATGATATTAAATCAGACCTATCATTTGATATCATGTTGTTATCAAAAATAACACTTTTTCGGCTCGTGTTGGTTGTCATCATTTATATCTTAATAATACTTACACCATCATAACTTTGTAGGCAAAACAAAAAAAAAAGGAAGTGGTCACATATCTCAATTGAAGATAAGATTTCAGTAATAGTGGCAGTTAACTTCAAGGGATATTTTTCAATAAAATATTTGAACTAAATTGCACTCAATTTAAAAGGCTAATAATAACACATAACATAAATTAAAATAGGCTAGGTGTTCTATATAGATGACTATTTTGTAGTTAAACAATTAGAACATAATAATCATCCTATTACTTAGATACTTTTCAGTATCGTTTATTTTATTAGTTAATTTAACATTTTAAATTGGCATGTATTTAACGCGGCGACAAATTAATCTGAATTAGGGTTTCAAAAAATATTAAAGCAGGTAGCAAAAATAATAGGTTGGCAGCTACAGTGAAGTATCATTTTAAGCAGAAAATAGCAGCTTTATAATCAGTTGTAAGCTTTGTTTTAATTTAAACTGGCATCGATTTTTTGTTTTGGCAACTGAATTGGCGAACACTTAACGGCGGATAAAAACTAGAAAATAGGCTTTCTTAAATAATAAAATGAGGTTGTATCTAAAGTTAACTAATGTCATAAAAAACATACTTTGTGCGACATTTTAAGAACTCTAAATAAAGCAAATAGTGACATGCATAAAAAATTGTTTGACTTAGAATTTTTATTATGGCTTAAAATTTTCCTACAATGGCGAAAGAGTAAAATGTATAAAGGTACAATTGTCTTTATTTATTCAACCCGCAATATTTATTTATGCCGAGCTAAGTGTTCCTCTTAGTTCATTGTTTATAATTAAAGCTGCATTAAAATCCTCTTGACTGTAGGTTAGTTCGAAGGGGAGCCACTTTGCGGGTCCCCTATTTCTGTCTGCGAGGGGTCACAAGGGAACCTAACATAACCTACCGTGTATGTGTCGTCCTGTCTAGAGTTTGTTTTTTGATGGCGGGGGGTTCTGCCCCCCCGAACCCACCATTCTGGGGAGCTGCGCCCCCTCGTCCGCCCGCTTCGTGATGGTAGTGGTCACTTAGAGAAAAGCAGTACTCATTGTAAAAAGGTTAGGAAGCACGCGGAAGTATGATTAATTGATTACAAAGTTAAGCGAATTTATAATTAAAGCTCCAAGGTCATGTTCCAAGGCCAAGTTCCCTTGATACCCCTCGCAAGGAGACCCTCACAGCACATAAAAATATAAAATCGTTAAATATATTCGACCCGCACTCTGTTTCTATGCAATGACTAACCTTGTCGCCGTTTTCATTAAATTATGATTCTACAAACAAAAATACTGAAATACAAATACTTGACAGTAGTACCTGTTTTAATTTTTACAGCTGCCTACAAATCGCAGCCCGAAAGTGTATTTTTATATGGGAGCCTATTGTTGCCAATAATACAATCTATGTTATCCCACTGTTAAAATTTGTCGCCAAGTCATTATTTATGGTACCTCGCTTATGATTTCATTGCCCCCCTGTTTAATATATTTGCTACCTTAAAGAATCTGCCATTATTTAGTTTTTATAAATCCTTGCATTTTGAAGCTCATCTATTATAATTGTTGTTAAAATATTTAATCGCTGCCAGATTAATTTATTAGATGCAAACTGTTAGTTGCCGTTTCATTTGTTAGTTGCCTCAAAAATAATAAGCCTTTTAAATTTATTTTGACATTGAATATTTTTATTATGACTACTAAGATAATTTTGTATTTGCCGCCTTTTGACATGTTTGTATTCCTGTCTTGATTATTTTTTATTTTGTTATTATTTGACAATCATATTATTCATTGACATCTGAACAATTTATGTAATTTTAAATGTGATAGTATGAAATAAATAAATCTAATCTATTAAATAAAATAAAGGTTTCAAATACTCCTAAATAAAAAAACAATATTGTACCTAATTGCATTCAGTAGGTACAAACAGTAATCACATAATATTAATAGCATACCTTCTTTTTTAATTCTTTTCAAATGAAGCAGCAACTCCCATTAAGATTTAATTCTGCAAATTGCCATGCTGGATATACACCGATATCTGAAAAATACAACAATCAAGATTTCTTTTTAAATCAAATCATGAATAAATAAATATGATTAAGTCAATGATGTTAAATCAGACCTATCATTTGATATCATGTTGTTATCAAAAGTAACACTTTATCGGCTCGTGTTGTTTGTCATCATTAAATTTCACACCGTTGTGAAAAAGGCAAACATAAGGCAGTACACACACTATCATTTTGGGGATGTCTTGATACAGTTAACTTCAAGGTATAAAATTCTATATTAATAAGTTTAATAACATCTTAAAGACTATACAGGGTTCAAAAAAGTATTTATGTTGATTCTTCTAAACCTAACAGGTACACTCCATTATTAATAGATCAAACTACACTGAAACTACACCATTAATAGATTATAAAACAATACTTTTTTTAAATTACATTACAGTAATTGATCTAAATGGGAATGTACTTATTAGTGAGTGACTAGATATTTTAACAAAATATAATCTTATTCTGCATCACCAGCTCTAAAGATCCTAGAGGTCACCGAAACCTCCACACATCAAAAAAATATACCTATTGGGAGAAATTTCAGTTCTTGAGGCAAAAGTAGGTTTAAATTTTAATACAGCCTATTAATAATAAATCAACCCATATAAGGATAATCATACTTTCATTTACACCACAAGAAGGGAAATTGGTACAGTAATCTTACCTTATAAGTGAAGCTCAGTACAATTCACAGCCGTGCCGACCTAAGCTTTAGTTGCTATTCAATCAAGATAAGATTCAGCTGTCAAGTTTCAAGTTCTGGCCTGTTGACCACATCCTTGCTGAGTGTGTACAAACACATCTCATGAACATATTGATGCATATTACCTGACAATAAAGAGACATAATTATACATAAAAAATGTAACTGGACACTGATGGCATTTTGACAAGGTTATTTTTACAATCAGGCCTATCATTCAATATCACGTGTTAGTCATAAAAACACATTTCGGCTCGTGTCGTTTCTCATCATGAAAGGGTTTTGGCTTCACACAACTTATAAATACAGTCGAAAGCAAAAGCTTGACTCTTGCAGCACGACTCTAGCCCAATAGCATTTGAAATAAGAACGGTCCAATGTGTCAAGCTTGAGATGCTCTTGACTGTACAAACATAACCTAAGGTAATCTTATCTTTCGATCAAGAACAGTCGAAAAAACGTATCAGATGTTCAAACAATGAGAATTCTAAGATTAGCTTTTAAAAGCTAATTAGGGCTAATTGATATCGAGCGATAATCAGTTAATTTGAGATGAAAAGTAAACACGTGGATGTGATCAAGCACAAAAGTGTGCCTACCTGATTTATAAGAAACACAAAGGCGGCGGAACAGTTGCATTGTTAACAATTGAATTTAATTGCGAAACAACTGAACAAATAAGTCTTTCAGATAATTAACTAGTAACGTAAATCCTAAAAATTATAATACGTACCAATCATCGTTCGTTGAACGCGCTGAACTGAATTCATGTTGCCAGAATCCGATGGTAAATTTCGCAAACAAAAGTTCGCACAGATTTTTTTGACCTTGCAGTTTTTTTGAAACGGAATTATTGTCTTCGTTCAAAATAACTATGGCTATGACCATTAATGCGCAGAAATAAAAAAAAAGTCGCGGGATGAGCGCGGCAGGTGGGGGGGAGATCAGCAAATCGTTCGTTGTTCAGTTTGGAAGGTTGTTCTGTTTGAAGTTGTTCAGTTTGAAAAGTTATTCAGTTTTAAAAGTCATTGGGTTTTAAAAGTTATACGGTTTTAAAAGATGCTCAGTTTTAAAGTTATTTAGTTTGGATGATTGTTCAGTTTGAAAGACTTTTCAGTTTGAAATGTTGTTCAGTTCAAAAATTCGTTCAGTTGTGTTAGTCGTTCCGCTTTATTTTTAAAACTGAAGAACTTTTAGAACTGAATAACATTTTAAACTGAACAACTTCTCAAACTGGACAAACTTCCAAACTGAACCATCTAGCAAATTGAACATCTGGTGAAACTGAACAACTTTTCAAACTAAACAACTTTAAAACTGAACACCTTTTTAAAATTAATAACCTTCCAAACTTATCAAACCTTCGAAACTGAACAACCTTCAAAATTAACAACTTTCCAAACTGAACATTCAGTAAAACTGAATAACTTTTGAAATTAAACAATTTTTGAAACAGAACAAGCAATCAAAACGGAACAACTTTCCTCACCAAACATCTAGTAAATCAGAACAACTTTCCAAACTGAACGACTTTTAAAACTGAATAACTCTTCAAACTGATTAGCACTTCAAATCCTACAACTATTACCTGAACAACTTCAAACTGAACAACTTAAACTGAACAACCTTCCAAACTGAACAATTTTTTAAAATGAGCAACCTTGCAAGCTAAACAACCTTCCAAACTGGGAACCGAAGTCAGATTTTGAAAGCAATTACAACCCACGGCCATAGTAATAAGCGAAACCCCCTTACCCCCCCAACTGATTTTTATTAAAATAAATATATTCCCGTAAAAAAAATCTTAAAAATTTTTTTTTTTTTTCTAGATGTAGCTATTTTAAAGTTTCATCATAGTTCTAGTTTCATCGTTGTTCTAGTCCGCGCTCTCCGCGCATCGCGCACGCCACCCCTCCCCTCCTCACCGCTCAAAAACAGCGCGTCGCCGCCGCCATGCGCCAGCGCGCGTATCCACAGAAATATTTAGAATAGAAGCGGCAAAAATTTAAGTAATACAAATAAGAAAAAAATTACCCCTATCAAAAATCCGTGAAATTGATTCTACTCTCGATTCTGAACAAACTATTTTCATAATCATAATCATAAATCTTTATTGCTTACACATATGAAAAACAAAACGATTAACAAAAAATTTCGGAAATAAATCACGATCATTCTTAGTCTTGCTTCGTTTTTCTCAGTTTCGCTTATTCCGTTAACACGTTGTATAAGCTAAGGTCCAAGCCAGACAGAACGGGCGCGGCGCGCTTCGGGTGCGCCCGAGGCGCGCTTCGAGCGCCCCCGTGGTACACTTTTCGGCTGGACGACGCAATCGATGGCAGCGGACTGTGCTGTGCGGCGGTGCGCCGGTGGTGCACCGACAGTGCGCCTTAGGCATGCCGTCTCGTCGCCTGTTCAAATCACATGCATACAAAATGTAGGAGAACGACGCGGTGCAAGCCAGACAGAAGAGGTGCGCTGAAGGCGTGCCGTGCGGCGCACCTCTTCTGTCTGGCCTGCGCCTAAAGCAGTATGGAAACTCCTAACAAACGTCCAAAAATGTCGCACTCACACATGCGCACACCGCTACAGGAAAATAAGCTGTTTTCGCGCTGAAGTAAGTCGTGGGTGCCAAAACCATAATACAAACAAATAGGTACATTTAGGGTCCCTATATGTATGTCCCTGTCCTTGTAAAGTGTCTTTGTCTGCCAAGTGTCTTTGTCTGCCCTTGTATCATAAAAGGCGACTAAGTGATTTAACCTTCCCTTGAGTGCTAAAAATGACTAAGTGTCTTAATCTGCCCTTGTGTAATAAAAGGCGACTAAGTGACTTAACCTTTCCTTGTGCCGTAAAAGGCGACTAAGTGTTTCGTGACTAAGTGGCTTAACCTTCCCTTGGGTGCTAAAAGTGTCTTAATCTAAGCTTATGTGATAAAAGGCGACTAAGTGATTTAACCTTCAGACTTAACATTTTATGCAAGACTGTCTGATAAATTTAATTTTCTGTGTAACTTTCCTTAAAGAACCTAGGTCGAAAGACGAAAAACATTGCTCCCCATACAAAACGGCTGACGCAGTTTCTAATGCTATTTGCCAATTGGACATAAAATTATATCATTTCGTATTACGACTTCTTACAAAAAGTTGTTTAGTTTTACGGTCCCAAAACATGCTGAAAGGAACAAAGTTGATAGAAGCACCCAATATTTGAGTTCATCATACTCTTCTTCTTCTTCCAGCCTTGTCCCATTTTTAGCTGGGTTCATCATACTATTCTTATTTTAAAAAAACTCTGGGTAACAACCCTGACGCTCCGACGCAGAAAAGTTCTTTTTTCAAAAAAGGCCCGAGTTTCCATACTTCTTACAAGTACATATTTACTGTGCCACGGCTGACTTCAGCGCGAAAACGGCTTATTTTTCTGAAGCGATGTGCGTCTGTATGAGTGCCACTTTTGGATATTTTTTAGGAGTTTCCATACTGCTTTAGCTTATATATTTAAGTGCCTGATACACTGTCGGCAACATGGGCCTTGACAGAGGTGACTTTGGTCGGTTCCGACCGTGTAGTTCGTGGTTTACAACCAAAATTTTAGTGAACTTCCAACGCCCTTGTTAGTGAAAGCAGCTTTCCAAGCTAAGGTCAAATAGAGGACGTTATGTCTCCTACCGTGTAGCTGGCGGTTGGCTACCGCATAGATTATAAACTAATTAAAAAACAAAAGAAGACAGCATAATTAATAATTTTGTGACAAAAAGATATGAACAGTCTTCTAAGCAGTGATTGCGTATATTCATATTTTGAACCCAACTGCAAAACACGAGAACTGTCAGTGACAACAGTCAATTTGTATCACCACATCGTGTTTTTTTAATATGCTTGTTGTCGACAAGTCGGCGACTGTGTAGTTGAAACGGACCCAAATGGTTGCAAACCACAGACTGAAGTTTCTTCCACGACTCTTGTGCGGGTCCGGGTGCGGGTATATGAGGCGGACCTCGTGCCCGAGCAGTTTCTCACCGGGTATTAGACCCGGCGGTGATGGTGGGCAATGCCCTGAAGATGAATTTTCACGCCGCCGGTGAAGCAGCCCACCAGGTGATTCCCCGTTGGGGGAGGCCTAGTGGGCGCCTACAAGCCAGGCGGCGACTTTGGTGACGGTGGAGGGGCCCATAGTCCTAACTACTCGCCGAGGACTAGTGGACGTGATCTGCCTGGTGAGGAGTGGAGGGGCCTCAACACCCTGATCGCATGTCGACCAGAATGGAGACACCCTCCATTACGATCGGCGTTGGGTCCCTGCCCGCCCGTACTGCTTTCAGTAGATCGAGCAGGAGCCCAATGGCGAAGTCAATGGCCTCCTTCGGGTGCTCCGCCTTCTTACCCACGGCTTGTGGGGCGGCAACCGCTTCCGAAGGCTTCAGAAGCGGTTGCTGGAGGGCAGCGGCTGTAGGTGGCGCCTCCGATTGCTTCGGGCTCTCCCACGCTGTGGGCGGGGCGACGACCGCGATTGGAGCTGCAGGCTAGGATGGGATGGTGGCGGAGGTCCCCTTTCTCCTCCTCCCCCTCCCCTTCCTCTTCTTCGTGGTCCCCCCGGGCTCGTTTGACTCTCCCGAGGGCACCGCTATCACGCGAGCCGGTGTGACTGGCTGCGCGGGAGTCTTCGAAGCTGTGGCGCTGACTTTCCCGCTTCTGGTCTCATGGCGCAGGTGGCGGCTTCAGTGCGAGGTCGTGGGCACTCCTTGGCGGTGTGTTCACCCCCGCAGCACACGCAGGCTTAATTATTATTTAATTATTTAATTATTTAAAGATAAGGTCACCAGGCTTGCCTCCGGTGGCAGTTGTGATAGCTGTGGCGAAACGACTGACATCGGTGGCACTGCGGGACTCCTTGTTTAGCACGCCATCCCTCGATCTTCACGCCGGGAATACACAGGAGCTCTGTGACTGCGTATATACCCGGGGTGAGGTTAGGCGGATGAGCTGCGCATAGTGCACGCAGCCTGGGCGACCTTGGCGGGCTCATATATATACATATACATATAGGGCGTACAAACTCCGGTTTGTAGCCCAAAGTACGGAGGCGGCGATCTCGTCGGAGTTGGCGTCATCTGGGAGGCCGCGGATGGCGACTTTGAGCGGCTTCTCCTGCTTGGGTGCGTAGGTGTACCAGGAGAGTCTGGTCTGCCTCTCCAGCGCGGTGAGGTAACGCTGGTAGGCCCGGAACTCTCCCTCGGTGCGCGCCAAGAAGCGCATCCCTTTGCCAAAGGGACGCACGTTCGGCGCGTGACCCAGTTGCCCCTTGAGCACGCGCAGGTGGTATGCCCAGTCGGGGAAGTGGTCCACCACAATGGGCGGTGGCTTCCGCACCGACTGGGTGCTGCTGGCGGCTGGCTGCTCAGTAATAGTGGCCGGCGACTTCCTCGACGAAGGGGGCGGCGAGGGGGCGGCGAGGGGGTGGCGACCTTCCCCGCGTATCAGACGGGGGGCGGGATCGGGGCTGCCGAAGTGGACGGCGTCGGTGTTGTTGTATCCATCGTCGGTTGAGGCGGTGGGGTAATTCGACGGGGTGCCGGTTGGGGAACCGTGATGGGTGCAGGGTGAGCGTTATTGGGTTTAACCCTCTTCTGGAGACGCGGGTCTCGCGTCGAGATCGGAATATTCACCAGGTTCTGTGTGCTGGGCATCCAGTGCGGCAGGCAGTTTGGAGGTTTCCAAATAGTCGCCTGGGCGGCTCGGCTTCTTCCCGGCGTTACGATGAGCAGCGGGAGGGAATGCCCACTTGCGACCGCGAGATCCGCGGCGGTATCGAGACGGGATAAGGCTGCATGGGCGGGGTTGGTTTCCGCCTTATGTTTCTCCACTCGTCCTCTTCCAATGGAGCGTGGCATCGTGGGAGCCATGGCTCCCTATGGGTGTGGTTGCGTGGTTGGGAGTCGCGTCCGCACGAAGTAATCCTACCCCCCGCAGCCAAGGGGGCAGGAGGCTGGCAGGTGTTATGCCGGTGAAATGTTCCCAAAAATGTGGGTAGAACGAAAACTTCCGGATGCGGTTAAAGAAAAACTAAGACGCGACTGGCAATCCGGTTGCAAACCAAGGTGACCTCTGTCAGGACCTTGTTGCCGACTGTGTATAAGGCACTTTAGTTGGGAAGCTAGGCAGCTTGATAAGCTGTTCGGTTCGAAAGGTTGTTCAGTTCAAAAGGTGGTAGAGTTTGATAGTTATTCAGTTAAAAATTTCGTTCAATTTTAATGGATTAATAATTTTGAACTTTATTTAGATACAAACGATAAATTTTGCAACACCGGCCACACTGGTGAACTTTTTGTTTTTGTTCCCATAAGCGAGAGTTTTTTAGACAATGTTAATTCAGCGACGGCCAATTAAACTGCATAGCTGGTATAGTGAATAGCACTACTAGATAGCAGTTCTCCAAAAAATACTACACTTTATGTCCAATCAAGCCGCTTGACAGAATTGTAGTTAAGAACCGTAAATGATTCGGCCCGTACTGTTTGTTGATTTGCCCCTTAAGGATGGGTTTTTGGGGGTAGGTGGTTAATTACATTTATACATATAAAGGATATTGAAAATCAGAGTCTTTTCGCATAATTTGAGGGTGCTTAATTCAAATATTTTAGATATTTAGGTAGGAGAGTAAGGGCGTTTTGGGTCCTAAATTTACAAAATATAAATATTAATACAGCAGCCATATAAGAGTCAATTGCTGGAAGTTCGACGCTGTCAATAAGTCATCAGAAATACATTTTTTGATCAAAATAAATCATCAGAAATATTTTTTTTTAAATGGGTTTGGTGACGTTCAAGACTGATTCCGTACTACTAAACATCAAGCAGGAATAAACGTTTTTTTTTATTATAAAAAGAAATCAGAATATGTACAGATTTTCTTCTATCTCATCATGATAGTTTCACTGCCAAAGAAAAAATAGGCGAAAACTTAATATATTTTTTTAACAGAAAGCTAAAAAGAAAAGGAAGCAGTTTCGTCTTATTTTTATTCTTAAATGTTTTTCCAATTACTAGTAGTTTTCCTAGAAGGCATTCAGGCGAGTCGGACTCCCGCACCGAAGTTTCCGTACAAACCTATAAGTAAAAGTTATGGTATTTTTTTTTGCTAAAACACTGTGTAATTAAAATTTATATTTAAGTTGATTGAATGAAGGTTAATTGCGGTTTACGATTTATGACGTATTAAAAAAACTACTTACTAGATCTCGTTCAAACCAATTTTCGGTAGAAGTTTGTATGGTAATGTACATCATATAGTTTTTTTTAGTTTTATCATTCTCTTATCTTAGAAGTTACAGAGGAGACACACACATTTTACCACTCTGTAAGTGTCTCTCGCGCAAACTATTCAGTTTAGAAAAAAAATATATTAGAAACTTCAATATCATTTTCGAAGATCTGTCCAAAAACGTATGGGTTTTATGAAAAAAAAAAATTGAGTTTCAGTTCTAAGTATGGGGAACCCCCAAATTTTTTTTTCTATTTTTGTGTGAAAATCTTCATGCGGTTTACAGAATACATCTACTTACCAAGTTTCAACAGTATAGTTCTAATAGTTTCTGAAAAAAGTGGCTGTGACATACGGACGGACAGACAGACAGACATGACGAATCCATAAGGGTTCCGTTTTTTGCCATTTGGCTATGGAACCCTAAAAAGCGTTTATAATTCCATTAATAATTATTATTATTATTTAGGAGCCGGTCGTGTCCCACTGCAGGGCAAATAATTATTTCTTAAATAATTCTCTGTACACCAATGTCATTAAGAGTATAATGGATAGCGTAAGAAATTTTGCTTGGGAACCAAACTTTAAAACAATACAGGTGTAGCAAGCAAAATTCACTTTATCATACGAGTATCTTATTAGTAGGGAGAACTTATTCTCGGGTCGCAGGTGCATCATTTGAGGCTGCTCGGCGAGTACATCATCTGCGTCAATTCGCAGAGCACCAACTTGTTGGTAGAATTTCTAATGATTGGCACCAACATTGAGGGCACCAATATTGGGGGCGCCAACATTGGGGCACTATAGCTGCAGGGTGCTATAGCTGAATTATCACTACATAGTATAAAACAAAGTCGCCCCTGTCTGTCTGTCTCTATGCAGACTATGTATGCTTAGACCTTTAAAACTACGCAACGGATTTCAATGCGGTTTTTTAATAGATAAAGTGATTCAAAAGGAAGGTTTTTATGTATAATACATGTATAATATAGTAGATAAACACTGATAATTTTAGAGGTTTCTAATGTGATATCGTTAATAAACACATTTTTTTGCGCTTACATTGCAAACTCTGGCTGAACCCTACGAGATAAATCAAAATAATTTAATATAATTTAATTTTTTTTTTTAATTTTTTTTTTTAGGAAATCTTACAGCATTAAATGTGTTTATAAACATAAACATAATACATCGAGCTTGCCAATTAAAAAGATCTCACAGCTAAACATTTAGAAGTTAATAACAGCTATTACAAATAATAAAAAACAAAAGGATGACAAAGGAAAACACGATATAAGTACAAAAAATAAATAAAAAGAACTAGTTTATCTACATAGAAAAGAATGCATAAGTGTAGTGAGTGTGAAAGTGTGTGTGTGTGTGTGAATGATAATGGCAGTGACACCATATTGTAATGTCTTATGCGACTCAAGTAACCATTGCATGACCACTTTTACCTGACAGTACATCGCACGCTAGCCTTTTGAAGCTTGTCTTATTAAGATTAAAAATGTCAACATTTATAAAAGTGTTATTATAGAAGCGTGCACATCGACTTAAAATTGAGTTTTGGGCATAATTCGTGCAAGATCTTTTGACGTTTAAGAGTTTTGTATGTCGGGTACGTACAGTTGGAGAGCACAACCCAAATCTTGAAACTAATTCCGGACAGTCGACAATATTATTTAATATGTTATATAAAAATATAACGTCCGATAACTGTCTCCTCTTATCGAGTGACATGATCCTATAATGCTCACGACGCACATCGTAATCTGAAAGTGTAGGGTGGAATCGCCTGGATAAAAAGCGAATAAATTTGCGTTGAATACCTTCAATTCTATTTGTGTGAACTGAGTAGCCAGGCGACCTGTGACGCAAATTCCAGAATGCTTCGGACATAGGCAAAGTACAGGGTGATTAGTGACTGCGCGTTTTTAAATGGCTTTGTGATACGCATAATAAACCCTAACATTCTATAGGCTTTCTGCACTATATGTTCATAATGCAGTATGAACGATAACTTATCATCAAGGATCACCCCCAGGTCTCTCACTTTTGACCGTCTCACGAGGACTACGTTATTGATGGTGTAATCAAAAAGCATGGGATGTTTTTTTCTGGTGTAAGTGATGCACTGACATTTATCTACATTTAGGTCTAGGAAAGTCTGCCTGCAATAGTCGCTGAGCCGAGATAAATTATCCTGAAGGTTAATACAGTCCCTTTGATTATTTATGGAGGCGTAGATTTTCATGTCATCCGCGTATATTGAGAATTTTGAATTTCGGAAGCATGTGTATATATCAAACACGTAGATATTAAAAAGTAATGGGCCTAAATGCGATCCTGTATTACAGTATTGTACACCTTAAAAAGGTCTAAAAAAAGTCAGCAATGTTTTTTCCGCCAGAGGGCGTGTTGAAGATACAATGTCCTTGTGTATAACAATTTAATTAAAATAGCTTAAGTTTGATTTTGTAATTTTAAAACTCTTTATTTTAAAATTAGTTGTATAATTAACATGTGGAAGTGTTAGTGATGCAATACATGAAGATTGAAGAAGAAACTTACTTACTATAAACGAAATTAAATACGGACCAAAAAACTTCAAATATCTAATCACTAAACATTTGTTTTGCATTCAAAGTGGTGTTTAAAACAAAATATGAGCTATTTTCTATAAAATCTAAACATTTACTGGAGTGCAGCTGTGCTAAAATTTAAATTCCTATAACGTACAATCTCCTGTTGACAACAGAAAGTGACCTACACAAACGTGAGTGTGTCAGTTATAAAGTGTCAGTGAACTTTCACAAAGAACGACCTTGAAGCTGCTACCGGTTCACTTATTGTACTAGACATTACGGACGATAGCGATCAAAAATTTCGCCCACTTTGTCGAGCGCAGCATGGTGTTATCGTACTAGAGTTGGACTGACGATTTAGCGTAACGAGTTCGAACCCGTGTACAATCATCGTCTTTTTGCAAAATAAATAATAATTGTTAGCATCGCCATCTGCGGATAAATCAAGCAACTTTCTCGCTATTGAATCGCAAATTACATCGACTACTAATCATCATGGGATCTAAGACGAATGCAACTTCAGTAATAAACAACAAGAGGGCGCCACTAGTCGTTAAGTGCGCTAAGTGTATTGTAAAAGTAGACTCAAGAGACACAGTTACATGCACATCTTGTAACAAAATATTCGAATTTAAGTGCGGAGGTATATCAAAAAAATTATACAGTCTTTTAGATCCTGAAAAGAAAAAGAGATGGAAATGTAGGCAATGTAATGCGGCTAGTTATACACAATCAACTATCACTTTTAGAAGAGGTCAAGTCCCCTCTAAAGCCAAAAGCAACCAAAGATCAGAGGTTATTGTGGAGTCACCGCAGGCGTCTGCTGTAATGTTCTCACCCAAAAACAAGCAAGCTGAAACAGATGATTGCTTGGAACAAGAGAATCATGAAAGGCAAACTCCAAATGGTTCTAAATCGGAATTGATACCAGCATCACCTTCATCAAACCTCAAATCCGTGCCCAAATCTGACCAGAATAAGAGCTTTATAGGAGAAAAAAGTACCTTATGCTGTAATTTATCAACATCTGAAGAACACGGGAAAGAGAAGTGTGTAAATGTGATAGTTAATATTCCCACCATGAACTCATTCTGTTCGTTGCCTATCGAGGAGGACACATCAAAAGAGGTGTTAAATGAATCTGTCAGATTGATAGAGTATGAAAACAGAAGTCAATATATTTCAGGAAGAAAAAGCAATAACATAAACCATCAAAGTTTACCTGATGGTTTTGTGGTTTTGGACGAACTAAATTACTTTAAGGATAGGGTTGAGTTATTGGAAATGGAGTTAGCAAGAGCTAACCAAATGATCGAAGACATACTCTTGGAGAATATGAAACTGTCCAGAAAAAATGTGCACTACTCACGGACAATTCAAAACTACAAAGCCGTTGGAGTAGGCGTGAAAACTCCAAAGACATTTTATTCACCAAAATATAGAAATGTCAAACAATTTTCAACTCCTCATTGTACGAGCTTAAAACAAAATTGCGACGATATTGAACAAGACTTAAACGATACAACGGCTACAGATCTGCAGCTCAGTTTCGATCCGAGTGTGAATCACAGTCACATTCGCACCTCATCGCCAGAGATACCTACGAACACCAGCAGTAACGCCATCTATCGACCACTCTCTACATGCAAAGGAAATACCACACCATTACGTCCTATACAGGTAACAAAATCTACAAGGTGTCTACAGCATAATGGGGAGATTTTCGGGAAGCATAGAGTGGCTATTTACGCGGGCGAGAGTGGAAGAAACATGAGAAATATATTGCAGCGTCTTTTAGGAGAGAAATACAACGTCACATCTATTCTTAAACCATATGCTTCTTTGGACAACATATTAGAAAGTTGTAGCAGTGACTGTCAAAATTTCACCAAAAACGATTTTGTAATTATTCTACCTGGTACAAATGATACGGATGCGGCTGTTTTCGAAAGATCTCTCCATAAGTATATGGGCGCTCTACCCTACACAAATGTGCGAATTGGCGAGGTTTTTCAGAGTGTTAGTGGACTCATAACTTACTTGAATAGGGCAGTAAAGTACGAGTGCATGAATTTAGTAAATGCAGGTGTGTTTGAAGTTTTCGAATCACTGTACAACCCTCATAAATTAAGCAAGTTGGAAACGTGTAGATCAATTTGGAGGTCTATAATGCATGGAATGCCTATCCAAACTGAAACCGAAAATATAAACCATCAAACGTGTACAATAGAAAATTCGGGTAAAAATTTTTTTCGTTAACAACTACGAGACAAGCCATATTAATTTAAATAAGTCAATTAATGAGGAGTCAAATGTTAATTCAAAGATTTTTTACCAGAATGTATGTGGAATAAATACCAAAAAGGATCAGTTAGAATTATTTTTAGAAAATGAAGAACAAAATTATGTTTGTATAACTGAACATTTCTTAAACGACAAGTCCATAAATTTTTTACACTTTGGAAATTATAATTTAAGTACCTATTACACAAGAAGTAGTAAAGTTAGAGGTGGTTCACTAATATTATCTAACAAAAATAGTCATGTAGAGGTTATCGATTACTGTAAAAAAGTTAGTAAAGTGGACTGTTTTGAGGCATGTGGTGTAAAAGATGTTAACACAAACTTACACATTTGTTGTGTTTATCAAAACAATAAAAATTACGACGCCTTCATGGAAAGATTAGAACTATTGTTACAACATTTTTTCAAAAAGAAATGCGTGATAGGTGGAGATTTCAACATTGATATGTTAAAAGACTATGACAAAAAAACCGAATTGCTAAATCTCTTAAAAAGTTACAATTTCAGGCATCTTGTTAACACGGTTACTTTTAGACGTAATGATATGCAATCGTGTATTGATAATGTTTTCACCAATATTCCGGAAGATGAAATAGTAAATGTAGATGTAGATTTTAATGGGTTATCTGACGGCCATGCAGCAATATTGGTAGAATTTGAAATGGAACGCTTAATTAATAATAACAATCGAAAAGAGTATGTCGTTTACGTAAAAAGGCGGTTGTTCAACGACAAGACCAGAGAGACGTTCAGAAAATATTTAAAACAGGTAGACTGGAAGCAATATGGTGTTAATGGTTTTTTAAAAACATTTAAGGACACGTTCACAAAAAGCTTCAAAATGGTTCGCAAAAAAATCAATTTGAAGAAGAGTAAAAAGCTTAAATGGGTGACAAAAGGCATAAAAGTTTCGAGTGGAATGAAACGGGTGCTATGTTCTCTTAACACAAATTTTAATCACAAATCATTAGTAGAATATAAATTGTCATATTTGAAAATTTATAAAAAGGTTTTAAGAAGAGCGCGTAAATTGTCTGTGCAATCTAAAATAAAAGCTGCCAAAAACAACGTTAGGGAAATATGGCAAGTTGTACATAAGCATACAAATAAAAAAGCTAAGAACAAAAACGAAAAAATTCTTCTTAATGTAGATGGATCTATTGTAGATGATCCCACACAAATAGTAAATATCTTTAATTGTAATTTCAATCATGGGCAAGACCTATTTAAAATAGAAGACATAGAGGAATCTATGATGCTACTTAAGGATTGCACTAAAAGAATAGAAAATGAAATGTATTGCAGACCGACGAATCGAACTGAAATTGATAAAATTGTTAAACAAATGGCACCAAAAAGATCAGCAGGTTACGACGATATACCTATTACCTTAATTAAAGAAAATATTGACATTTTGGCAGATCCTTTGGCTTATTTATACAACTTATGCATTCAACAAAGTGTGTTTCCGGAACAGCTAAAGATTGCAAAGGTTGTACCCATACACAAAAAGAAATGCAAAACAGACCCTAATAATTACAGACCAATTTCATTACTCCAGTTCTATCTAAAATTTTTGAGAAAATCCTAAAGTGTAGGTTGTTATCACACTTAAACTCAAACTCTGTACTGCATAAAAGACAATTTGGTTATCAAAAAGGAGTAGGAACAAACGTGGCTATAGATACATTACTTGATGATGTCATCCAATATATAAATGGTAAAAAAAAGTAGCAGGTTTATTTCTCGATCTTAGTTCTGCGTTTGATACGATCAACTATGACATTTTACTTCGTAAGCTGGAGCACTATGGGATAAGAAATGGAACATTTGAACTGTTTGCGTCGTACCTACGCAACAGACAACAGTTTGTCGAGGTAAAAGATATTGACGGGAATGTGGAAAAAGAGTATCATTCAGCTATTACTAAAGTAACTCGTGGGGTGCCTCAGGGGTCGGTTTTAGGTCCAATATTTTTTATTATATTCCTAAATGATTTAATTTATTTTATTACTAAATACATTATTGACATAAAATTAGTAATATTCGCTGATGACACTAATGCTATTCTATCAAGTGATGACATTAAAAATTTAAATACAAAAGTGAATGACGCCTTAAGCATTTTCAATAAATGGTTTCAATGCAATAATTTAGTGTTAAATACTGCCAAAACAAATATTCTGCTTTTTAAAACTACTTCACGAAATAACGATAATCTTAATGCTGTCTTAAATGGAACGGTTATTCAGAGTGCAAATGAAGTCAAACTTTTAGGTGTTCACATTGATGCAAGTCTGAATTGGAAACCAGAATTAAACTATTTGGAGAACTCTATAAGCTCGGCTTGTTACGCATTACGTAGTCTCCGGGATGTGCTAACAATGGAACAGTTAACATCAGTTTACTATGCTTTAGTAGAATCGAGGCTTAGGTACAGCATAAAATTCTGGGGCAATAGTTATCAGTATAACCTAAATAAGGCATTTGTAGCACAAAAGAGAGCCATCCGTACTATGGTGAGGATTCCACCATGGGAGTCGTGCAAAGAGCATTTTCAGAGGCTAGGTATTCTAACGGTCCCAAGTTTATATATATTGGTTCTCCTTACTGATGTTGTAAAGCACAGACATATTTTCGAAAATGATAAGGATATGGAACTGAGGGAATCCACAAGAAGAAAAGATATGCCCAGAATTATACACCCTACTCTTACCGTAGCAGAACATTGCTCTCGGAATCAGTCTGTCAGACTGTTTAACAGAATGCCTATAGAATTTAAAACTATTAAAATTGTTAATGTTTTTAAAAGGAAACTTAAATCGCATCTTCTGGAAAAATGTTGTTATTCAACTGACGAGTTCAAATTTTTTCTAACTTATGATAGTTTTATTTTAGGTACTTTTGACATTAGACATTTTTAATACTCCCCTTTTATTAAATTTTTTTTTTTGACATATCATTAGTGTTATTTGAAATTCGTAGACATTTATTACTTTTGACATTTTATTAATTTTAAACTTCGTAGACATTTTTTTTTTTTGACATTTTATTTTATTCAACAAATTTCTATTTAATATGACTTTTTTGTATTTTTATAATGTTTTAGATAGACAATGTATTTTATATTTTATTTTTGTAAAATTTCAAACACAATGTATATTGTAAATGAATAAACGTAATAATAATAATGTTATATGGCTATCTCTTGGGGATGACCCACAATAACCATTTTTTAACCTTCGAGAAATACTTGCTTATTTACGAAGCGATTTTAAGCAAAACAGCATTAATCCTTATCCAAGTAAGTACCTTAAATATATTTTTTGCATTTAATTAAGTTCAATATAGCCCTACACAGCATGTAATTTAAATGAATAGTTTAGTTTATTTAATCACATATTGTAACTTCATACAATTACATTTCATGTCAAATTATATTCTTTCACAATACGATCGTCAATAAGTATATAAAAAATCAATAAAATTATTTGAATTAACAAAAGAGAATCAAAGTTATAAAATACAAATGTCAAATAAAATAAAATACAGTCCACTCAAGGAGTTGACAAGACAGTGAAAACTAGTTAGAGAGCTATCATACTAGCGGTTTGCGAGCGAATTGGGGGCGGAGCGGGCACGCAGCGAAAACGCCGCGAACACGCCACGGCTGCAAAGCGTAGACGTCGCGTTAACGTCGCGAATACGCAACGTTTTCGTGGCGTGTTTGCAGCGGGTTTACGACGTAAAGTACACTTAGTTGCAAAATGGATTCCGACGAGGAAACACTGCTGTTGCTTTTGTTACTACGAAGACGCAGGAGACGAAAACGAAAGCATCGACGTTTTTGGGAGGACCCATTATCAATTAATCGACTGCAAGAGAGCGACTACTTTGTGTTGTTTAGCAAACGAATAAAAAATAATACAAAAAATTTTTGCGAGTACCTCCGAATGTCAAAACCTACATTTTATGAATTGTTGCATCTGGTGCAAGCTGACTTAAAACATGAAGATACGCATTTGAGATTATCAGTGTCACCTGAAGAAAGGCTCGTAATTACTATAAGGTATGTTTTTTATATTTAATAAATAGGATATAATTATCAATACTTCTATAATTATGTAAATCTTTTAATTATTTATTAGTTACATTAACAATGTTACGGTGGTTTTACATTATCGATACCTATTTACCTATACCTATTTCACAATAAAAGGAGCAGCTAATCAAGATTTACGAAAATTCTTATTCTGAAAATAAATCACTATAAATTGTATCTTCAGTACTGTTTTCACCAAAAACACTTGGTGGAGAATTAATTGCTTGCAATGAATTATTTCGGGGTGGCTCTGGACTTGTATAATATCCTTGATAGTTTGGAGGATAGCTGTTAGTCATGTGCTTATACTTTTTTAAAACTCCCATAATCTCCATTTTCGCATCCATTTTATAGTCAGGATGAATTGATTTTAAATCTTCTACTAGAGACAATGCAAAGTTATATTCGGGTTCACTTTCACCACTTCTTCTGTCTCTATTCATCCTCTCGTCCATCCTTTGCATTAATTTTGTAATCATTTCATCCTCAGCTTCATTAGATTTTTTCTTCCTTTTTGTAAGATTAGTTGTATTATCATCGTCTATGTTTATTGTATTCGCATCATCTGATATTGTTGGTGGCGGAGTTTTCAAAGGACGAATTTGAGTACTAGTATTCAAAAATGATAGCAAAGGAGAATACAAATATTCTTTAGAAGAAGATGCATCGGAGCCACTCTTGCTTTTTTTGTTCCTATCCTTGACGTAGGCGTCGCGGATTCCCTTCCATTTTTTTTGCAATTTCACAACTGTAACAATAAATATAATATTTTTATTAATATTTCAGGTATCTGGCAACTGGGTGCTCTTTAATGGACCTGCATTTTTCATTCAGAAGAGGATTTTCAACAATACAAAAAATTGTTCGGGAAACATGTCAAGCTATTATTAAAAACTTATTTTATATTTGTATGCCACCCAAACAAACAAAAGATTGGGAAAACATTAGTAAAGGCTTTTTAGAAAATGCTGATTTTCCTAACTGCATAGGTGCAGTGGACGGCAAACACATTAGGATTATAAAGCCGTGCCATAGCGGCTCGCTATATTTTAATTACAAAAAGTATTTCTCGATGAATTTGCTAGCCGTATGTGACTCCAACTACAAATTTATATTTGTTGATGTTGGATCCTATGGAAAAAGTTCAGATTCAACTATATTTGACAGAAGCCAATTGAGAAGTGATATAGAAGGAAATAGTTTAAATATTCCGCAGCCAAAACAAATAACAAACAATGGAATAGCGTTGCCCTTTACTTTTATTGGTGACGAAGCATTTCCCTTGTCAAAGTATATGCAAAGACCGTATGCCGGCAACTTTTTGACGCCAAAAAAAAAAAAATATAATTACAGATTAAGTCGAGCACGAAGATATATAGAATGCACTTTTGGAATAATGACTAATAAATGGCGTATATTCCACCGACCATTAAATGTTGGAATAGACTTTGCAGAAGAAATAGTAAAAACTTGTTGCATACTGCATAATTTTGTTCGATCTAAAGTAAAGGTAATAAGACGTCGTAAGAAAGTACCACGCATATTAGGACTTTATGATAACCCAAACGTAAATCAAAATCATTGTGGACTCTCAGGTATTGCGATAAGGGATAAATTTGCCGACTATTTTATATCAAATGAAGGGGAATTACCATGGCAGCATAAGTACATATAAATGTGATATAAATATTGTTATTTCTCTTACCTGCTTCATTTTTCTCCTTGCTAGTTTTTTCCGCAAAGCTTGGAATAAATATGTTGCAAACCTCTTCCCATGCCTTTTTTTTCAAATTACGATCACTAAATTCTCTTCTCTTTTGATCCCATATAACGTAACGACTTTGAATTTCGCTTATAAATAACTCTGTATCAATATCGTCTGCCGATCCCGACGATGCCATGATGATACGTCCACTCACATTCGTCTCTTGTTACGGACTGAGGTGAGGCGAGGAGAGGGGAAGGCGTTTGTGCGAGAGTGTACAAAATGGCGTCGACGCTTCTTTTCGCAGCGAATTCGTTGCGCGTCCGCGACGTGTTCGCTGCGCATGCGCGGCGGGTTCGTTGCGCGACCGCAACGTATTCGCTGCGCCTCCGTTCCGCCCCCGCTCCGCTGAGAGGACGCTCGCAAGCCGCTAGTATGATAAGGCCCTAACTAGTCAGTGTCAGTGTCTGAGCCTGCGTGCTCGTCACTTGTTAAGTTTTCTGTTTGACTCTTGTTGACTCTTGTTATTACCTGTTGTTATCGTTGTTTAAACTTGTGTGTTTAATAGAGACGATTTGTAAACTTGATCTCGTGTTTAAGTCACAAGGCACCCGGTGAACCCCGAACTCGTGTTGGTGTAGCCAACAATAGTAAAATACTCCGTCATGGAGTATAATGCCTTATCCAACAAAAAGTTCTTCAGTCGACTCCGGAAAGTTTCGTCACAAGATTCATTTTTTAAATCAATGGGAAGTTGCTCATAGTACGTCGGGCCTATAACACGCGGAATTTTTTCGAGCAGTGCGGTCCGCCGCTGTACACTTCTGAGACATCCAGTTCGGCGAAGATGCCTACCCGGCACCTCCACCCGCTCAAAGCTCGACAGGTTCCTACGAACAAACATGAGGACTTCGAACAGGTAATGAGAATAGTGCGTCATGATCTGGTGTTCAACGAATAACATTTTACAAGAGTGTCTCGGCTTGACGCCGGTCATCGTTCGAAGAGCTCGCTTCTGTATTCTCATCACCCTGTTCGCATCAGTCGAGTTGCCCCACAGTATCGTACCGTAAGACATCAGCCAGTGGAAGTACGCATAGTACATCTGCCTTAGGGCTTCACGAGATATAAGCGGCTTCAACTTGCGCAACGCGAACACTGCACTGCTCAATCTGCCACAAAGCTCGTCAACATGCCGTTTCCAATTTAAATTAGAGTCCAGGTGGAAGCCCAGAAACTTACAGTGATCAGCAAGTGGCATTGGGCTTTGGATACTATTAGTTCTCGCAATACTTTGGCCAGAAAACAACATGATATGGGCGCCACCACAACTTAATACTTTCGAAGATATTACAGATTTCAAATGCAGGGACGTAGCAGTCGCGGCGGTACCGACCGATTTTCCAATTTAAACGCCTACAATTTCCGATAAAGATATCTTTTGATAAATTGCAGGGTCAAACTTTTAACGTTGCAGGCTTAGATTTGAGCGTTGAGTGTTTTTCACAGGACCAATTATATGTAGCTCTTTCAAGAGTAACCTCTAAAGAAAACGTGTGTATTTTCTAGTGACAAAAGAGCTGTGAACGTTCTAAATAAAGACATTCTGTAGTACCTTTATTTTGTATCAGCATTGCACCCGTGCGAAGCCGGGGAAGGTCGCTAGTATTAAATATATAAAATTATAATATGGGTACTTAAATTTCGCACCTCCAGCTTTGGCGCTCCCTCATTTACAATGCCTTCATTTGGCGCCCCCAATGTTGTCACTCCTAATGTCGGTGCCCCCTCCTTGATGTCCCTCTTTTCTGATAAAATATTTTTTAGGAAGGTCGTTAAACAATACCTTCAGTTGCATACCTATACCATACCTATGTTAAATTTCGATAACAAAAAATATGGCATAGTTGGAATCAAGAAATTCGGTTGTTTTTCCTTGATGAGAGTTTTGGTGAGACGGTCGTGAGCGGCGCGCTTATAGCTAACTCTATCTATCCCACGGAGCAGAGAAGGGGAGAGGAGCTGCCCCTACGAAATTTTTGTACGACACGAAGCGTGACAGTGCGCGGGGGTGAAGATCGAGTCACGGGTTGGCGGGACATAACTAGACTCCACCTACTTATGTAAAATCCATCTAGTGGCAAATAGTGAAACTACAAGCACTTTTTGTCCTTACGCACTTTTTGTCCTTACGCACTTTTTGGTGGTACTGCTATACTCTACTAGATGGCGTAAAGGACACTATACTACAAAAATGAATTATTTATACAGGGTGTTAATTTAATTGCGTGCCATAGCTCGTTCGATTTTGTTTGCGATGAGGTAGGGTTGCTGACTTCCCGCTCTATGGGTGTTTATTGCCAAAGCTTAGGAGATGGTTCGGTAACGATAAAAGAACACAAAAAAAAATATTTAAAAAAATCCGATTTAAAAAAAAAAACTTAATCTCCTTGACACTAAAACTTAAAATTGAAACTAAACTAACGCAAAAAAGAAACAGATTCAGTTATGTATGTGCCTACCTTATCCACTGATACTTGCGCGCTGGTTTGATGATCTGGGTCATTGCGCTCCGCGTTAGTTTAGTTTCATGTTTAGTTAAAATAATTAAACCTTGGATTACTCCGGGAATCCTACGCTGTATCAGAAACCGTGATAAACTCCATAAAAAACAAGCAAAGTCGCCTGACAACCCAGTACTAAAAACAACTTACAATAGGTACCGGAACTTTTGTAACAAATTATTAAAGAAATTAAAACGTGACTATGAAAAGATTCAAATACAAAATGCAGGTCAAGACAAAAAAAGATTATGGAAAGTAATCAAAAATATTACCAACATGACTAACAGCAAATCTCCCGCCTCGCCACTGATTGCCAACTCGGCTTATTCAATGCAAACAATAAATGCACTAAATTCTTACTTTGTAATTGTAGGTAAACTTCTTGCTGAGAAAGCACTAACGCATATCCCGCTGACGAATAGCATAACCATGACCTCGACACGAACCACGCAATTGCACTCTTTTGTTTTAGTTGACACTGATAATACGGAAATCGAAAACATTATACTGACATTAAGGAATGGTTGTGCAACTGGCGTTGACAACATTCCGTGCTCTTTTATCAAAGACCACAAGAATCAGTTGGTCCCATTCCTCTCACACATCTTCAATCTTTGTTTCAGGACAGGAATTTTTCCTAAAGTACTAAAAAAAGACCTCGTCGAACCTATACATAAAAACGGTGACAAAACCAGTATGAACAACTATCGTCCAATCACGATTTTGCCATCACTTTCTAAAATACTCGAAAGAATTATTTATAATAGACTTGTAAAATTTTTAGAATGTAAGAAACTTTGAACTAAGAAACTGTTTGTGAGAAGAAGAAAGCATGGTCAGATTGGTTAGCCGTAAAAGCTAACCAAAGAATGCAGAAGGCAACAAGTGATGACGTTAGTGTAGCAAGAAAGGTATATAAAAGAGCGAAAGGTATTGTTAAGGAAGTTGTTGAGAGAAAGAAAGAGGAGTGTAAGGATGAGTTTAACAGAAGGCTTACTGAAGATTTCCAGTCCAACCAAAAGTTTTTCTGGAAATTCACACGGACAGCCCGAGGAAAGTTTGGAACGTCGGAGCTGAGTAAAATCAGAAGCCAGGATGGAAGTACTATAAAAAGTGAAGAATGTGTGCTGAGGAGGTGGAAGGAATATTTTAAAAGTCTGTTTGAGAGAGAAAAAGCAAAGGCCAGCGTACCGAGGTCTTCTGTGGAAATGAATGAGAATGAAGATGAGAATAAAGATGATAATTATGTAAGTGAGATAAGTATGGATGAGATTATGAAAGCAATGAATAGTATGAAATCAGGTAAAGCAGCTGGGTATGATAGAATGTCGGTCGAGATGTTGAAGGCTGGGCGAGGCATTGTGGCTAGTCAGTTGTACCGTCATTTCAACCTGTGTTGGACGAACAGCTAAGTACCAGGTGACTGGTGCAAGGCTGTGATTGTGCCGCTGTACAAGGGAAAAGGGTCACAACAGGACTGCAAAAATTACCGCGGGATAAACCTTCTTAGTGTCGTCGGCAAACTGTATGCAAAGGTTTTGATTGAAAGAGTGATGAAAGATACTGACGAAAAAATATGGGATGTACAAGCAGGATTTAGAAAGGGAATGGGATGTACAGATCAGGTCTTTTCCTTGCGGTGCATAGCTGAAAAGTTTTTGGCTTAAAACCAAAAAGTCTACTGCGCCTTCGTGGATTTGGAAAAGGCCTATGACCGAGTGGTGAGGAATGAATTGTGGTCAGCATTGTCTTTGTATGGGGTAGACGGGCATCTGATTCAAGCACTGAAATCTCTCTATGAGGATTCCAGTGCTTGATTCAGATTCAGATAATTTTATTCAATGTAGATTCTTTACAGAATACTTATTGAATGTCATGCTACGCCGTTTCGGATCGTGCTATGGCAGCGTAAAAGAAACGGCAAGAAACCACTGCAGCACGGCCTACTTTAAGAGTCGGCTTTTTACAATGTGTTTCTTGTGTTTCGCTGGAATATCAGAGCACCATACCTCTTTGTCATTCATATAGTCATCCAATCTATAGTAAGCTTTTTTACATAAAGTTTGCTTTACACATTCTTTAAACTTTCTCTCAGGTAATTGCACTATATTGTCAGGTATTTTGTTGTAGTATCGTATACACAGACCAACGAAAGATGTATTGACTTTAGTAAATCTAGTATATGGTTGATCAATTTTATGCTTATTTCTAGTATTAAAATTATGCCTGTCACAAATTTTAGGTAATTGATGAATGTTCTTTCTAGCATACATTATATTTTCATAGATATACTGGCATGGCACTGTCAGAATAAACGGGGCGCACACTGAATGGTTTAGCATCGAAAAAGGTGTTAGGCAGGGATGTGTAGCGTCACCTTGGCTGTTTAACCTGTTCATGGATAATTGTTTGATTGATCTGAAAGAGAGTATGTGTGGACTGAGAATGAATGAGTTACTCATAAAATGTCTTCTCTACGCTGATGACCAAGTTGTACTTGCGTCATCTGCTGACGAGTTGCAGGAGATGGTAACAATGATGAATGTGGCTTTGGACAGGAAAGGAATGAAAGTAAATGTATGCAAGACGAAAGTAATGGTACTTGAAAGAGAAGAATGTATGACAGAGTGTACTATATTAATAGGTGGTGAACAAGTCGAACAAGTGAAGGAGTTTGTGTATCTGGGCTCAAAGTTTACGAGAGATGGAAAGTGTGAAAGTGATATTGAAAGAAGAGTGAATGCTGGAAACATGGTGAGTGGTGCCCTGCACGCCTTTATGAGGAGTCAGAAGGTGTCTCACAAGGCTCGTTTGGCTGTTCATAGGGGTGTTTTGGTACCAACACTGATGTATGGCAGTAAAAGCTGGGTATGGCATAAGAAGCATGAAAGTAGAATTTTTTTTTTTTTTAATCTTTATTTAAGGAGTTTTGTCATGCAATGACTATGCCACTCCATTGTGCTTCCACAAATTACACAAACATTATACAATAATTCTACTTATAACTAGCATTGCCTTCTGCGGATTCCCACTAAAACTAGTTTATACAAATCGATAGCAACTTCAGATAGTGGGGCCGCCAGGACACAATTAACAGCACCAATTTGTAAAAAATCGTTTTCAGCAAATCGCTCCATCCATTGCACTCTCCAGTCTTCGTTTCGTACACATTCCCTCATTATGTGAGTCACATCTTCTACCACTTCACATTCTGCACATTTAGGGGATTCAGCCTTTCCCATAAGATATGCAAATTTATTAAGAGGGATGTGTCCGGAACGAAGTCGGAACGCAGTAACTAGATGAAGTCTTCCCAACTTACAGTCAGCGAACCATGGAGACTTCCATGGTTCGTTTTGGAGAGTCCTATACCACACTCCCTTATCAAGTGATCTTTTATCAAAATATTCTTTCCAAGAATCATAACAAAGTTCCTTGACTAGATGCAGACAATCAGCATGATAAGGAAGTGTCGATATAATTTCACCATCAGTAGAAGCTTGTTTCGCTAAAATATCAACCTTTTCGTTACCTATAAGACCAACGTGAGAAGGAACCCATTGGAGAACTACTTCTTTGGAGTTCAGTTGGAAAGAATACAATGTTTCAACTATTGAATATGCTATCGGGGTGCCTCTATTACTACTAGAGACACACCGAGCCAAATGTTGCAAAGAGCTTCGAGAGTCAGTTATTATAACAAACTTATCGTAGTCGATAGATTTAATATACGATAATGCCTCCATAATACCTATTAATTCCAGGCTCATTATTGTCATATCATTAAGTATTCTAAATTTAAAACTGTCATCACTTTGCGCATCAAACAAGGCCGCCCCCAAGTAAGTGTCATCCTTTGAACCATCTGTATAAATTTTATAATGATTACCATAGTTACTTTCGAGTAACTATGACATTCAATTCGCATGACATTCAATAAGTATTCTGTAAAGAATCTACATTGAATAAAATTATCTGAATCTGAATCTGAGGTATCGTATGCATGTGTCCCGAATGTCGTTGTTCTTATAAGAACGCTTTGCCTTATCAACCCCCTCGATTTTAATTTTAAGTTGACTAGTAATATCATAGTGATTCATCCAGTAGTCCAAGGAAAACATTTCTAACTTCTCAGTAGAATGAACTTTAATATGTTTTAAATCCCTATTGATAACAGAAAGGAGTGGATGTTTTTTATTATGCCAGTAGCTACCATTCAAAAGAGTCTCTAATTCGTCTAAAAGAGATGTAGTTAAATTTCCCTTAAAAGATTTTGATCGAAGCCAGAATTTACCTGCAAGGAAATATCTTCGAATATGAAGTGGGTATAGACACAATTCACTTTCCATTACATGTATAGGTGTACTTTTCACAAAGCCTCCTATAATGCGCATAGCTTGATTTTGTACCCTTTCCAACTTAACTAAACTAGAATTGCAGCTATTACCATATAAGAAGTTAGCATAATCTAAACGACTTCTAATGATAGATATATACAGCCTTCTTAAGTGTTTTGGGTGAACACCCCACCCAGGCCCAGCAAGAACCTTAAAAATATTGAGGAACTTGTAAACTTTTTGATACGTTTCATTAATGTGTTTGCCCCATCTGAGAGATCGGTCTAGCCATAAACCCAGATATTTAATATTTATTTCTTCACTAAGGCGTAAACCGTCAATTTTAACATTCGTTGGAACCTTATTAGGCCTCTTTTTAAAAACACATAATTTGCTTTTGGAGGAAGATACGTGTAAGCCTATTTCATCCAGAGCTAAGACCAAAACATCAAGTGCATTTTGTAACTTGTTACAAGCCGTCGCCATATTATTATCCGTCACATATAGCACAAAATCATCAGCGTATTGTGAAATGTTGACTTCGTGCATTTTGCTACAAATGTCAAACGTTGCCACATTAAACAGTAGAGGTGATAAGGGATCTCCTTGAGCCAGACCACGACCAGTACATCTGCTAATATATGAATTGTCTACGTTGACATTAAGACATCTATAACTCAAAAAGCTCCATAAATAATTACATAGTTTAGAACCAACCCCTAACCTTATTAGTTTAATTATCAAACTGTTAATATCGACGTTGTTATAGGCATTATCTATATCCAGAAAGCAAGCTAGTGTGAAACAGTTTTTTGAGAAACCAATTTGGATGCTTGTAACAAGCCGACTCAGGCTATCTACACATGATCGCGAGTTACGAAACCCTACAGTTTCATTAGAAAATATACAGTTTTTTTCCAAAAACCACTCTAGCCTTTTCTTTAAAATCGTATGGAAGATTTTACAGATACACGAAATTAATGATATGGGTCGTAGGGATGACACTAAAGAGGGGTCGCGGCCTGGTTTGGGAATCGCAATTATAGAAATGTCTCTCCACTGTTTTGGAACGAATCCCGTCAAGAAACACTTATTGAACAAGGACAAAAGAACTTTTTTAGCATTAGTTGGAAGCTGTTTGATCATAGAAAAGGAGATGTTATCGTGACCTGGAGCTGTGTCTTTCAACTTAATGCATCCTTCAAGTTCGTGCATTGAAATGGGAATTTCAAGCTTACAGTTTGATGACATAAAACAAGGACGTGGTGGGGTAACATATGGGGGGCATAAAGATTTACTTAGCTTCTCAGCCATGGCAGAGTCTACGTGGGATTTTACTGATTTATAGCCTTTGAACCATTTCATTTTTTTCCACACTTCTACGGGAGACACTTCTTCATCTAAAGAATCACAAAACTTGTGAAAACCTTTGTTTGACTCTTTACGCATCAAATTTTGAGATTCAGTTATACTCTTGTTGAGAATACCTAAATTACTAGGGATAGGGTTCTTCCTAAAGTTGGCTAGGGCTAATCTACGTTTCGCAACTGCTTCTGAAAGTAAGGGGTTCCAGTATGGTCTAGGAATAAATTTGGAGGCTGGGTCTAGGCATAGTTTTATAAAGGGAATAAATTTATCAGCCGCCAAATTTATATTGTTAACAATGGCGTCATAAGACATTTGTAGGTCTTCTGAAAGTGCAAAATCTGAAAATAATCCTTCCAGAAAGGTTTTATAGTCGCTCCAATTGGCCAACTTAAAATTACGTTTCTTAATTATTTGTGAACTTAATCCAAGAGCGGAGGAAATTTTTATGACTAGGTGGTCACTGCCTAAAGACTCGTTCATGACCTGCCAGTTAAACTTGAATGAAATATCAGAGGATACCATTGAAACATCAGGGGAACTTTGCTGTAAGTTATCAGAGACTAACTTAACTCGAGTGACGCTGCCATCATTTAAAGTAACAAAGTTATGCTCTATTCCGGCATCCACAATTTGAATACCACGATGATCCGTTTTGTAAGACCAATTAGAATGGTGAGCGTTGAAGTCTCCTAGTATCAACGTCTTGCGTGTCGATTCTGAAAGAATGCAATCCCAGTCTCGATTGGTAGTACGCACTGACTGCGGACAGTAAATGGCTACGATATGTTCAACATAATTGCAGTTAAAAATACGTACTTTTATCATTTCTATGCCCAGGTTAGAGTTTTGGCCAATAGTTACCATTTGAGCCCTTAAAGACCTATGTGTAACTATTGCCACTCCTCCATAATTATCATCACGATCTTTTCTAAAAATATTGTAGCCATTAATTCTTAGATCACTACCGGGCTCAAGCCATGTTTCACTTACTACGCCAATGTGGATTTTTTCCTGAATTAATAGATTTTCAAACGCTAAACGTTTTGGTCTTATGTTTTGGTCTTTATGAGGAGTCAGAAGTTGTCTCACAAGGCTCGTTTGGCTGTTCATAGGGGTGTTTTAGTACCAACACTGATGTATGGCAGTGAAAGCTGGGTATGGCAGAAGAAGCATGAAAGTAGAATTAATGCAGTGGAAATGAGAGCGCTAAGGAGTATGATTGGTGTTAAATTGAGTGACAGGATTAGAAATAGTGTGATAAGAGAACGGTGTGGCGTAAAAGAAGACGTAGTGACCAAAATCGAGAAAGGGATGCTGAGATGGTTTGGTCATGTAGAGAGGATGAATGAACGAAGACTGACGAAAGAGATCTACCAGGCGAGAGTGAATGGAAACGTTGGAAGGGGAAGGCCTAGGCGAACGTACCAGGACCAAATTCAGGACGTTCTGAATAAAGGCCAGGTTAAAAGTACCCTAAACCGACGAGCATGTATGAAAGGATTGATGAAAGTACAGGAAGCAAGGGAAGTATGTCAAGATCGTAGCAGGTGGAGGACTGTGGTCTCTGCCTACCCCGACGGGAAAAAGGCGTGATGTAATGTATGTATGTATGTAAGAAACTTTTAGCTGACACACAATACGGCTTCAGATCTGGTCTGTCGAATAATGATGCAGTTGACGAACTGACTGATTATATTATTAAAAATCTAGACTCTCAAAAAAAGTGCTTAGCGGTATTCCTTGACCTTGCCAAAGCTTTCGATACGGTGACCATTCTACTCCTTATTAATAAATTAGATGATTTAGGGATACGAGGACAACAACTTAGATTGTTACAAGACTATCTTTCAGACAGAACCCAGCTAGTTCAGATAGGTCACATCACGAGTGAAGAATTACCGGTTGAATATGGGGTTCCCCAAGGAAGTATATTTGGTCCGTTACTATTTTTGGTCTATATTAACCAACTTTGTACTCTCCCCCTCCCCAAAGGAAGGATAATATCCTATGCTGACGACACGGCCCTACTTTTTAGTGCCAGTAGCTGGAGTGAAGTCTTTCAACAAGCACAAACAGGATTTGATAACGTTGTCAATTGGCTTAGACTAAATGCGCTTACACTTAACACAGAGAAAACAAAATACATGACCTTTTCTTTAAGATCCTCTTCCCAACCAGATGACAAAGGTTGTTCTATGAAGGCCCATGATTGCCTCTATTTTCAGGACCACCAAAGCACCTGCTTATGTCCTAAACTTGAAAAAGTCACCAGCATAAAATATTTGGGGGTTATAATTGATCAGCATCTTAACTTCCAAAATCACATTGAAACTCTCACTGCTAGAATTCGTAAACTGATTTAAATTTTTAAAAATTTAAGACACGCTGCAACCAGTTCTCTAGTTAAAAAAGTTTATTTAGCACTATGTCAGTCTCTGCTCCTCTACTGTATTACATCCTGGGGTGGTACGTACAAAACCACCATGTTAGGCCTAGAAAGAGCACAGAGAGCCATTCTTAAAGTTAGTACCTTTCGACCTTTCCGCTATCCAACGGCACAACTCTCAGCCGAATGCGACGTGCTTTCTGTCCGCCAGCTATTTATCCTGCAAAAAATCCTCAAAAAGCACTCAACCACTCCCTTAGACCCTATGCTTCCCCCTTCACATCGACCACTGGGTAGTGTCTCTTCTATCCTTTATTTACGCACAGAACATTCTCATAAATTTTACTGTTTCCTCGGCTCTTTTCTTTACTACAAGTTAAACTCTTCTCTCAACTTCTATACGCTTTCCAAATCGGAATGTATAAATTTTTTATAAAATTGGTTAAAGAAGAAAACATACGAGGAAACGGAGAAGTTGTTGGAAGTATTTGCGTAATCTTACATAACATTTACCTAAGTAGTGTACAAGCAACCTATAAATAATCTTTTATTAATTGTTAATGCTATTTGATAAAGAAAATCTTACATTGTAAGCACCTAATATTATTTTTAGCTGTATGTTTATGCCTAAGATACAGGTAAGAAAATTTTTACTTAATTTAGGCATCACAATTGTTATTTTAATACCTTTTTTAACATATAATTAGTCCTACTTTGTAATTAGATTAAGTTTTACTGAAATAAATTTTATCTTTATCTTATCTTAATGGAGTTTTAATTTTTAAGTAGGTTTTTTTCATATCTTATTGTGTTCCTTTATCGATACTGAACATCCACTAAGCTATGGCACGTTATTAAATTAAGACCCTATATACTACTTACTTGCTGAAATCTGGAAGACGGTTCTTGAACATAACTCTGGCGAGTTTGTCCACTGCATACTTGGTGGCGCTACTACAAAGAACATAACTAAAAACAACAAATATTTCTCCAAATAAATAAAATATTCACGATATTCACGTAATTTATATCAAACTATTGTTAAAGCTAAAGCCAGAAATGTAAATTGAGTCTGTGGAAGTAAAAATAATGGGTGAATTTCGATCGTCTACAAATATTCCCAAAACCATCTAGCGACATAAAGCAGAACTAATGTTACGGCCACACGCCTACAGTATTTTATTGAAAAATCTTACTTACAAGTGAAAAGACACTTTAAATGCAGTTTTTTCTTGCGTTTCTGACGAATTTAAACACAAAGGCACACAACACTTCATAGTGGGAGTTGTTTTTCCAACTATTTCCACAATTTTTTGCAGAGCTTGTTTCGATGTGATCACTGGTAAGTTCAAAGAGGAAATGGCGTATGCCCCGCCCCCTTTCGTGACGTCATAGCTCAATTGATTGAATCACAGCTCGACTGATATCAACATCTCCTCTCCCCTTCTCTGCTCCGTGATCTATCCACAATCCACACAAAACTGTAGCTGAATCAACAATGTCTAAAGAATCCTTTAGATTCTGTCACTGTTTCATCATTTAACAACTTATTACAAATTTAACTAACATTTAGCAATAAATATCGTCAATACTAAGAAAATAAATACCAATTTTTTTTTGTTATATTATAATTTATAACGAAACCATAACGAAACTCAAAATTTTATAACCATAATATTTAAGCGGAAATGAAAGTATCCGTGGATCGCGCGCAAACATTAAAACGCGCGTTAATTATAGTTTTTGAAAGTTTAACAACTATTTCGCGTCTTGCGTATTGGTTATTTGGATGTTTTGGATTATTTTATTGTTATTATTACAATACTTTTTTACTATTCATTGTTGTAAGAATTTTATTTATTAAATTCACTGGTTAGGTATGTTTGTTTAGATAAACGATTTAGAGAAGTTTCGAGGTTCTATATTCTAAGTGTAAAACTACCTACTTATTTATAGAACTCATGATATTATAATAAATAATATTTACTAAATTTTAGAATGAATCACAAACGCATCAGTTTAGTTTCAAAATGGTTGAGTATCTAAATAGCGAAAATGGCACAAAGTAGTAGATAGGTATATTTGGCTGCAAGCGGTATCTATGTACTTACTCATAGTAGATGGTATGGTAGGTAGGTAATAGGTAGACATTGGCCTTCTCGAGTTTGCCCCTCTCTACTTCGTCCCTCCTTCACCCCGCTATCGTCTTGGCTGCGTCATGTGAAAATTGTACATAGCGAGCGGGTAGGTGAGGTAAGTCGCGATCGCTGTCTGGTGGGGGGGGTGGTTTGTCCAACATCGTTTGAAAAATTCAAAATGGCGGAATAAAGATGGCTGCCGTGGATTCGTAGCGCACAAGTGGACCGGTCCGAGTGGACCACGAACATAGCGAACTCGTATCGACTTCCAGCCAGAGACGGGCGCGCCGCGCCGCGCGTTATCTCGAAAGTCAGCTTTAAAAGCATTTTTTAATTTAATATAAGTAAGCGAACTATTATGTTAAATTAATTAAATAAGTAATAAAAATCCAATAAAATTACAATGGTCTTTTTAATTAAATAAAAAAAATACATCATTTTCAGTTCTATAAGTACATTCAACAATTTTTTGTAAACTTTTACAATATTTTGTTCCCAAATCAACACTAGTTGATTGACTTGAGATCGATCATAAATAAATAAGACCAAGGTGTCCAGTTTCCCTGCTATTCATTAGGTATGAATTATTGTAACAGTTTGATAAAAGTAAAATTTAGCACTATGGTTTCAACTTAAAATCTTAACTAATCAATCTACCATACTTAATTTATTTATTATACATTAATGATGGAAAGTGTCTAACTATGTTTAATGAATTAATGATATTTTACACTTTTTCATAGTTCTTAAAACTCAGTTGATCAACTATCGTTAAATTATGGTAGTCAAATAACATGATCTCCACATTGTAAATGAACTGTGATTTCACAAATAAATAAGAGTGATTTGATAAGATATATGCAGGAAATAGAAAAGTCGGCGAAAACCGTTACACTAATGTTTTACCTCCTAATTGATTCATCCATTATACAGAGGGGAGGCAGAGGCAGATCTTTAAATATCTAATATTAAGTTTGTGACTTTAAAATAAATGACACAGCTCGCAAGTCACAAATATAAGACCTAAATAGCAACTAGCACTAAAAGTAGGTAGTCTCAAAGGATACAAAATACATTTTGTTGATTAGTTATGTTATAGTTTTATACACTGAATTTACATCTTAGTTAATTCTGATTTGTCATTCATTAAAATACATTCACACATTGTTAACTAAAATTGTCTCTATATATTCCAACATCAATATTAAATAAAAATCGACGTAGCTTAGGTTTATGTACACAATACTGCTTATTATAGATGAAAAGGATCACACAGCTATTGGTATTTCTTTAACTCAGGTGCTGAATATAGCCACCATCTTTTACTGCTAGCTAGTGCTATTTACCTTTGGCGGTTATGGTCACGCTCGATTTCGCTGGCTGTGGTATTATCGTAATTTCATCGCTGATCTTTAAGGGTTTTAGTAGCGACTCCTCGCCAGATTTAACGGGAGCCGCCGTTTTAGTTTTATCCATCACACGCTTAGCGACGACGCTGTGAGCGGAGTAAACGTGGTTTTCGAACTGCTTGTACATTCCAAAGGTTGCAGTACAAACAGTACATTTGTAAGACAAGTGGGCCGGCTTCAACATCATGTTATGATCGCGGGACACGTGGTTCAGTAGCTTCCACTGATATACACGGCCGCACACTGGGCATCTACCTGCATCTTTCCCTTTATTAGCTGCCTCTTGCATAGAGCTTGTTACAAGGCCGTGAGACCCTAGTAAATGTCGCTCGAGACCTTGGTCTGTAAAAAATCTGAACTGGCATTTCTGACAGTTCAGTGGAGGTCTGTTGTAAATCATTTTAGGATGTATCTTAACTTTATGTATCCACTGCATATGATTTCTCAACTGCTCTAAATCTTTGATATATCCATCGCATATTTCACAAATAACAAATGTGGCCTTTGAATTTTGCCCTGCTTGTGATGAGGAAGGCTGAGGCGCACGAGGGAGTGGAGTGATCGAAATCTTAGGAGTCGCACTAACACCTTGATGGTTAAGTGGATAATTGCCAGCAGCTCCAGGTGTGTTGTGCATGATCATCAGTCCACTTCGAATGATAGGCACACCAGCAACCGGCGCCGCGCGCGGGGGTCCTCCCGATATGGGTGGGCGGCCGCGTGGTCGGCCCATTACCGGCATACCGGGGATCGCTCCGGCAATGTTCAGTGGGGGTCGCCCAAGATTATTCATGCCAACTGGACGGTTCATAGGAGTCCCGTACGGAGCGACGACGTTATTCCGCGCTCTCGACAATTTTGGTATTTTCGCTGGGGGCTCCCACTCCAAGGGCGGCGCAAGGTTAAATTCTGGTTTGAATTTCTTAGCACATGCAAGTAAATGTCGCGCAAGTTTCGTCTTACTATTGTCTTCAAAGTGACAATTGGCGCACTGCTGATAAGCTGGCGCTCTTTCTAATCTTCCGCGAATATTATGCTCAGCCTCCATGTGGAACAAAATATCGTGTGGACTGCGAATTTCAAAGGAACAAGTGTTACATTTGTAGATATTATTTTTCATATGAGGGGCTTCCATGTGGTGAGCCATGACAAGCATTGACTCCGTTTTAAAACTACAGAATTCACATTTTTTGTACGCCAGTGCATAAGGAGCATTGGTCTTCTTACTAAACTCATAGTTTTGTGAGAGAGAAGCAATGGCCTCCTCTGTAGCTTTGGTGCTTCGTCCAGATTTCTTTTCCTTGTACATTTTGCGTTGCTGTTGTTTTAGCAAATCACTTTGCACATGCTCCTGGACAAGATTTAATCCAATATTAATAAAAAACTGTCCAAGAGAACAATCAAAATAACTGTCTGGTTTAGCTGACAAACCTTTAGCAATCAATGCAATAGGGTCCTTAATTTCTTCATCTTTATTTTTTATGATGACTGTGTCATCATCACTCATGGCCTCAGAGTCACTTGTAGACTCCCCGTCCCAAGAGTCATCATCATCTTCTGGTCTGCGATTTCTCTTTTTCTTCTTCTCAGCTTTCTTAGCTTTCTCGTCAGTTTTCTCTTCTTCCTCATCTTCTACAATCTCACCACGAGCAATCCGTTCCTGTTTCTCTTTTTCTTTTCTTTCTTTTTCAGCTTTCTCCTTTTCCATTTTTTCTTGTTCTTCTTTTAGTTTGATTTCTTCTAATTCTTTACCCAATTTATCCACAAATTCTCTAAATGGTTTGATAGATGGTTTCTCATATACATACGGGACAATAAAAGAGGGTGCTTCTACTACAAACATATCATCAGTTAATGAGGGCAGTATGTTTGGTTGTGGAGTTTGGGAACTACTTGGGGCAGCTGTTACTTTGCAGCTCACTGGTGTAATTGTAGTGCCCCGAGCAGCAATGCTCTGGCACAAGTTCTGGGCATCTACGGAACTTGTTGGTGTTTTGTTTTGAGATGGGTTTGGAGCTTTTCCTGATAAAATCGAATTTGTGTCAATTATAACAACTGTAGGTTCTTTCTGGTCATTTCCATTAGCCTTAACTTGTTTGTTAGCAAGATCAGCTAAATTTTTTGTGTCACTTATAAGTATAGGTTTATTTACATTCTGGTTTTGGTTCAGCGGGTCCTCACTTGACACTTCTTCTATATCAGATTCATCATCACCGTCTCCATTTTCTAATTCCATTTGTTCTTCTTTCTTTTCTTCCACAGCCTTAATACTATCTTGTGACCCTTCCGAACTTTCGCTAGAATCAGAACTAGAATTTGATGAGTCATCTTCGTTATCATCTTCATTGTCATCCTCGTTTGTAACAATACAGTCATCATCATCATCACTGGTAATCTCATGCACCTCTGGTGCAGGTGAACCTCCATTTTGGTTTTGAGTATCGTTTTCGATTTGATTTTCATGTTCATTTTCTTCATTTTCAGACTCACTGCTGTCATCATCTTTGGGGTGGCTTCCTTGAGATGTATCATCATCACCTTCTGTGCGTTCATCTGTGGACCAAGGAATAAGATTCTAAGAGTGCTATATGGTATTGAAAAATAATGTTTACTTGGATCATCTAGGTATACTTTTGATGTAAAAAGTTAGTAAACAAAAGTAAAGTGTGTGTTCTGGGCAAGAAACAAGGTTCTTTGATGATGTGGGTAAGTTACATAGGGCAGGTGCTTTGCGCAGACTAGCGCCGCGCGTCCAGTCCCCGCCAAAGCCGCCGGACAGACCAGTGCAAACTAGATATTCATAGTAACCTTAATCCGAAACATCACCGCATATAACCTATATTTCGACGCATCAAACGATAGAATTATGAATGGGACATGCAGAAATGATGATCCAGTTTCCCGAGTAGCGTCATTATATCATGTGGTGTGAAGACCGCCATATGGGATTCCATGGAATCTCTCGGAAAACACTCCTCATCCAGATCCCTTGCAAATGTCGTGTTATTCAACAAAATGTATATGTAATAACGTGAAATAGGGCTAGTTAATTACCTGTAGCCGTCGAAATCGACATGATCTTAGGATTTTTATATCAAAAACCAAAAAATAGCACAACAGCACAGTAGCGGAAACCAAACCAAATCAAGCTGTCATTTTGAAAGGTCTTTAGTCGTGCACGATTTAAACGTTGTATTCTAACCTTTTGAGTACATTGATTATTTGAAATAATTACACAATTATAAAATATTTTCACAGTAAATTACAGAACATTTACCCAAATCCTACAAAGAATAACAAAATTTTATGTAGCATATAAGTATGGATGTTGAAATAAAGATTTGTGCATCGCAAACTATTGAATGTTGACCTATAAAACACCTTTACTTAAAAAGGGAGGGAACACGGAGGGGGAAGGACGCGGTATTCCATAATGGAAAGATTGGAATAAAAGAGCGCGAAATTTAAAAAAACCGGCCAAGTGCGAGTCGGACTCGCGCACTGAGGGTTCCGTACCACCACATAAACATAATTGTATGAGTTGAAATTTCAGTAAGTTAATGTGCTAGATTTTTTGAGTCCGACACGCGCTTGACCAAATTTTATTATTTGTTGTTATTTTATAGCCTATGCCCTATAAACATACCAATTTTCAAGTTTGTAAGTGTTCCCGTTTTTAAATAGAACTAAAACAAAAATCGCCTCAGCAACCATCCAACTTGACCCCTCTCTTATATGAATGTTCTTGAAACGGGAGCTCACCACAATTGGTTACCATTAGTTGTGAGAAAAGTTGTAATATTTAATAATTTCAGACTTTTCCCATTATTTGTACTGTGAGACCTAGCTTCTTGCCAAATTTCATAATTTTAGGGCAACGGGAAGTACCCTGTAGGTTTTTCATTTTTGAATAAATGTATGGAGATGAGGACATAAAATGCCATATCTTTTGATTGCGTCGTTGTAAAAAATTGAAATTTTCAGATCTTGTGTGGTTCATGGATCCTAATATATGGTAATAATTTCAACCTGATACCTTTACCCGTTCGTGAGATAAAGGGTCTTGACAGACAGACAGACAGACAGACGGACAACAGTGATCCTATAAGGGTTCCGTTTTATTCTTTTGAGGTACGGAACCCTAAAAACATTCCATGGTATTTTTTTTTTTGTGAAAAAATATTTTTTTTATCTAGAAATAATAATAAATAATGTTATTAAAAATATTGTCCAGCAGTGGGCGTGTTACGACTAGTAAATGATAAAAATTATAATTACTTAAATCAATTTATTTACTTTCTCACTGCCTTGGGTTGGCTTGAAGAAATCTCTTTTCGAGATAAGCCCGCCTTTGTGTATGTCCTTTAGTTATGGTTTTTCTGTAAAATTTTGTGCAATAAAGAATATATATTGTAAAATACAGTCAGTTGCACAAAGCGACATTAAATCTGCTTTAAAACCATTTCTGTCATTTTCTTAACTTTAACTTTAAAGGCGCATTATGCCACGGGATGCTAATGAAATAAAATTTCTAATGATCTCAAATAAATATTTTTTTATTACTTTCAATAAGACAATTTTTTTCGTAATTAGGATTATTAGGACACAGAAGTTTTTCTAACCAAGCTCTTTGCCTACATCATTCATCCAAATCCAAGACATTGTTGAAAGAAATAATAAAATAAAAATCATTGATAAAAATTTGTAAAACTTTATTCAAATAAATACTGATGAATCCTATTATTTTACTAATTAGTATAGGTACATAAAATAAATAGCCACATTATGAAACTCATTCATCATTCACATAACAACTAGAAATCTAATAATAACAAACAACATACAGGCTTTTTGTAATCTTATAAATAATAATCCTTTTTTAAATATAGATTTAGGCAACATCTTCATTATCACTTAATTGTTCATCAGCTTCTTTAAAAGGGTCCACCATGGGTGCTGGGGCTGGTTTACTTGGATCAGGTTTTCTAATCACTCCTAACTCCTCTGCAGCTTTCAAGCATTTCTTAGCATACTCTTTAGTCCTCTTTTGATCAGGCTCTTCCAATTTAGTCAAAGCCATTAAAATTTCCATCACATCAGTTTCAAATACTCTTGCAGCCATGTCTTTGTCATCTTTGATTATGTTGTAGAGCATGTAGGACCCTCTGTACTGTATTTCTTTGTCTGGATTGGCTAGTAAGCATCTCAGAGTCTCTACCCATTGATGTACATCTAATAATTTCTTGCAACAGAGTTTGCTAACTGATGTTAGAACACACAGCGCTCCAGCAGCTGCCATTACTGTGTCTTTATCTTCCTCTTGACATAAAAGGTACAAATATTTAGTCCTGTCATTATCTCCTTCATACAGCTTTATGACTTCCTCAGATTGAACCAAATTGCAAATGCATTGCGTAGCTGCCCTCAGCAACATTTGATGGTCTTCATAAAGATAATGCTCAATCTTCACTAAACCTTGTTCTTTAAGTATCCTCTTCCTGGTTGTTTCATTCATACCAGCCAAATTGCAGAGAGCCATGAGCGCTTCAAAGTTTTCCAAAGCTGAACAATCTGGGTGTAATAAGGCAAGAAGAGGTCGCACTACTTCAAGGTTCCTTTGGCCTGGGAATGCTACTTCTGGGTTGATGGTGATACCAATCCTGGCTAAAGCTTGGGCTGCTTGTTTCTTCCCATTAGCAGTTCCTTCTAGAGCCATTGGAATGAGTACCTTAGCTCCTCCCTGTTGCACTACAATTCCTCTTAGTTCTTGTAGGCTGCAAATGGCATTCAAGACTCTTGCAATCAATTCCTTTGAATTGTGACTTTCAGTTTTAGACAGAGCAACTAATCCAGATGTGACTCCCGCCTTGGCAAGAACTGTCAGTCTCTTGTTGACAAAGTCGGGGTCATCTAGCTCATGCTGTTCAGGAACATGGTGCTTAGCATACTTAGCAAGCTCTAGCATCTCAGGTAGCATCTCCTGTTTCTCATAAGCATTGCACAGGTTCACCAGGGTAGTAACTACACCATACAGGCAGGACTGGTCTCCAGTTTTTGCCAGTTCAATTAAAGACTGAAGAGCTGCTTTATCTTCTACCAGCTTTTCTTTTACATCGGCATCTAATGTGAGGTATGACAGACCTTCAGCAGCCCATTTTCTTAAATCCTTATCCTTGGCTGGATTGACCAGAAATTTCCTGCAAGCTTCAGCTAACTTCTTTGTAGATCCATCAGCAAATGGGCGAATAGAAGCATCATCTCCCCCAAAGCTTCCGACTTTGCATAGTCCGACCAGAGCTCTTACCCTGACAGCGTCATCTTTGCCTTGATACAACTTTTTCAAGATATCTACTGCCTTGGTGACAATAGCCCTAGCTTTATCCTTTTTAGAAGCGGCTGCGATCAGACACTCACAAGCCACTCTCTGTTGAAGGGTGTCTTCAGTTGTAGCCATGACTATGATCATTTCCATGATACCTTCTTTGGAGATCACATAGTTACCAACATCCAATGGTCCTCTTAACAAAGATGTTATAGCCACTGTAACTCGGACTTTAGACTCGAGGTCGGGACTAAGCAGTTTGTCTTTTATAAACTCATCTATGTGGCTGTTGAAAATGTGTCGAGCTTCATCATAGTACATGTTTTCATAAATTTTTGCTAAACAGGCAGCAGCAATGGTCCTTGATGATGGTGTGATGCTCATGGCTGACTCATACTTGTATTCTTCAAGTTCACTGCATACTTCAAGAAGTCTTTGCAAGCCCTTGATTTCAACAAATCGTTCAGCCCAATTAAGAGTGTTGTAATGACAGTTCCTCATGATCAGTTCCATGATTGCATCTCTGGCTTCACCTGTGATCACTCTGTTGGTGATGGAATATGTCAAGCAAGTAAGAAGGGTATCAATTTCGCTCTTATATTCTTCACATAGTTTTGAGTCAGGTTTGGTTTCATTTTTGTTATCCATGCCAGAAAATGAATTGAGAATAACTTGGAGGCAGTATTGGGATGCATTGACTCTCTCTTCATTGCTGCTGTCAAGGATTTCTAGAAACCAGGGGATACCAACTACTTTTATGACTTCTTTAGTTCTGCTTGCATTTCTCTTGCAAAGTTGTGCAATTACTCTCACAGCATTGCAGTAAATTTCCTGATTCTTTTCCACTTTGAGTAGTTGTTGGATTTTGTGTACTACACCATTTTTCAGCATGATCTCCGCACCAGTGTTTTCTTTGGCAAGTACTAGGAGGTTGGACATGGCTTTCTCACGTTTTTCTTTATCTTCTTCCAGTTTGAAGGCTAGTTTGAACATCTGCTCCACTTTATTAGCAGTCTGCGCGTTCTGTCGAGCCCTTTCTTGGACGACGGCATGCAGCCGCGTCAACACTGGCTGTATGGCTTTGTTTGTAGGCTCAACTGTGAATATCGTCTTAGCATCTCTGTAGGCCTCCTCATACCTTTCCAAGTTCTCTAATGCTTGCGACCGTCGGAACAAAGCTTTCGGATCTTCGGGAATAACAGCGAGTGCGTCGTCGCAGTCCCTTATGGCTTTTTCGTACTCCTTGGTCTTGAGGTACGCAGCTGCTCTGTTTTTTAGGTATGTGGCGGCATCGCGGCTGTCCTTATCGGCTAGGTTGATAGCCTTTGTGTAGAGAGATATAGCGTCTTCATACTTCTCCTCTTTGAAGGCCTCGTTACCTTTATTCTTGTAGGTTTCTGCTTCTTCGTTGTGGACTCCCATCGTTTCGTTCGTTCGTTTCGTGTAAACAAAATTTTGGACTTTTGCCGGCTCTCAGCTTTTATACTTGCACTGTACTTGAAGAATGTTCTCGTGAATTCCCGAGCACGTTTCTAGTAAAGAGACTAAAATAGAATTTTATTTTTGTACACCAAAAGTGGAAAACAGGGATAATGTGACAGTTAGTGATGTGAACCGGTTTCATAAAAACCTACAAAAAACCGGTTTTTGTTAAAACCGATAATTACCGGTTCACATTAAAAAACCGATTACAACCACAAAACATGTATCCGAATCTTAGATATGCATCCGAAAATAAGTCTTGTTCCGTTTAAAATGTTGTCTATGTTATAGTCTATACAACATAGCTTGATCTTTTTGACAGATGTAAAATTGGTGACCGACATAACTTTGCAATGACGAACATAATATTTTTTTTATTTTATCAATTTCAAAAATTGTTAAAACTTTAAAAATAGACACACAACACACAAAAGTATCTAATATTCAAACATTTTCCGAAAATCTTAGTGGTTTTTATAGCTTCAAAGTAAGATTTAAATAGAAAAACTGAAAACAATGAACGCTCGTGCAATGTTACGTCGTTTGGTCGGATGGGACACAAATAACAGGCAGTGACTGTTACAAATATCGGTTACAAAGAAGCCTTATTAAAAATCATTTTATCGAATTATCGCATACATATAATAAAAGAGTAGAATCGGCGTGTCTGTAAATTTAGTTTTTTTACCGAGGGAGTGATAAAAGAAGAGTAACAGAATACAAAAAACCTATTTTTGGAATTCTTTTCTAAAACCAAGGTGGCAACACTGGCTGGTGTCGTCCGCCCGCCTGGCCGGTTACGGTTATATAGTACGAGTGCGACAGCCTTGTATGCGTCACGTCCTGAGTGTTTTGAATTATAACCTCAAGCTACTTTGTTGTTCTTTTGTTTTGTTGTGTTGTTATTTAATATTTGTTAAGTTCTTATTGTTGAATTTTAGTTTTCGTTGTGAACTTTTGTTAATCATGTCTAAAAGGGTGAAAAAAACTGTGCTTAACAGTGAAACGCGTGAGTTTGTAATACGCTTACGCGATTATTTTGAGCGTGAGTGTCAAAATGGCGGACCTTTACTGCCATTGTCTCAAGTGCGGCAACGTGTAGCTGACGCTTTGGGAATTGGATTAGCTACTGTAACACGAATATCGACTGAAAAATTTGGCAAAGAAGGTGATGAAGAGAACAAACTATCGACTCCAAATAAAAAACGAAGACGTATCCAACCTATAGTCGATATTGACGATTTTCAATGTGCGGCTATACGAAACCACATTTATGGGTATTATTCAAAGAAAGAATTGCCCACACTTAAAGAGTTGCTGGGAACATTAAGAGAAGCTGGTTTATATGACGGTGGTCGAACTTCGCTGTCAAAACTATTAAATAAAATTGGTTTAATTGGACTAATAATTTGCCACGCAGGTACTGCCGAAGGTTTCGTGTCAAACTGTTTAATGGCATTTAAATCCCAGAAAACGAATGAATACCATGAAGAGATGAACTTCGAAAAATTTTCAGAATGGTTCTATAAAATGATGGACAACCTGGACGGTCCTCATATAATAATAATGGATAATGCATCCTACCATTCCGTGCAACTTGACAAGGCTCCGACGACGGCAAATAAAAAAGCCGATATAATAGAGTGGCTTATGAACAAGGGCGTAAATGCCGATATGACAATGCTCAAGTGCGAACTGCTTGGGCTGGTGGCCATACACAAACCAAGGGAGCCAGTGTATTTGCTGGATGAAGCAGCAAAGCAACGTGGTCACACTGTTATCAGATTGCCACCCTATCACTGTCAATATAATGCCATAGAACTCATATGGGCACAAATCAAAGGTTAGTGAAAATGCGTAAATATTTCTTTTTTTCTTGATAAATATTTATTTTTTTCATGAATACTAAAACATATACTGCATTAAATAGTATTACTTTATTCATCATTTGTTTCATTCACAGGACATGCAGCCCGCAACAACACATCTCCTCCCTTCACCGCAAACAAAATGCTCCGTTTGTTGGAAGAAGCTTGTGGTCAGGTGACCGCTGAAAACTGGGCGAATGTTGTTCGACACGTGAAAGAAGAAGTTTTGTCTGACTGGATACGCGATGTGCGCTTCGACAACTTCGTTGAAAACGAATTAATAATTCAAGTTGGAGATGATGACACAAGTTCTGAAGACGATTCTGACGATGAAAACCTAGGTTGTGTTCCTCTTCCCGATTAAAAACTATGCTTTAAAGATAAAATTTTGTTTTATTTTTCAACCTTGATTTTAACTCAATATTATAATAATATAACCCATCGTCGCATACATACCCAATATTTTTATGTCTAGTGAAATAAAGTGGATTGATTAATGAATTAATTTATTTTGAATAGTTTAAAACATACAGCCACACCATCTCATCACACTTACAAGTACCTATATAAAAACGTTATTTTTTGTACTACTAGATATTGCCTGTTTCCCATCACTAGACCCATCTGTCAAAACGATCAAGCTATGTTGTACAGAGTTTAGGAGAGTCCCCGATGCCTAGTTTAAGTATGTGAAAACAAGGGTTTTAGGAAGCTGGTTGAAGTATTGAATCCAAGCTATAAACTTCCAATGCCAGAACTTTACAAGAGTGCCAAGTCACGGCTTGCTAGCATGCTTGAAAATATTAAGAGTGTTGCACTTACCGCTGATATGTGGTCAAATCAAAACATGGATTGTTTCCTTACTGTCACAATACATTTTTAAAACATTTTAAAAAGCTACGAATTAACTACATGTGATGTTCCAACTTCGCACACAGGCGAAAATCTAGCTGAAATTATGACTAACTTACTAACAGAATAGAAAATATTAGGAAAAATTTCTGCTATTGTCACTGATAATGGTACTAACATGGTAAAGATGTGTGATTTGCTGGGAATAAGGCACGTGCAGTGTTTTGCCCATACGCTTAATTTAACTTTGGACGATTCTATGAAGCTTTCTGAGGTGGAGGACATAACTAACAAATGTAAATCCATTGTAAAGTTCTTTAAAAAGTCATCAGCTGAAGGTTGGCGAGCGCTTAAATTAGTTCAGAAAGAAAGAAAACCCGATTCTACCCCTTTGAAGATGATACAAGAAGTTTCTACACGATGGAAGAGCGTTTTACATGTTAATGAGAATACTACAGTTAAGTGACGTTCTCGCATTGTTGTGTAGGAAATTAGTTCAGGCGCCAGACTACTTAACTGCTTCCGAAGAAGAAGCAGTTAGAGAAGTTATCAACATTTTGGAAATATTCGAGGAAGCTACAAAACTCGTTAGCGCTGATCAGTATCCGACTAGTCATTCCGTTAATATGTGGACTATTTGAAAAATTTAACACTATTGAAATTTCCCTCACAACAGATATAGGCAAGATGTTTCACTCATCAGTGAGGCGACACATAAGTAACAGACTCTTGGCATATGAAACAAGAACTGTGTCGCAAATATCTACATATTTGCATCCAGTGTTGAGAACACCATTTCGTCACCCAGAAAACATGCTGTCGGCGAAAGAGTTGGTAAGAAAAGAATCATCCCATTGCTTAAAAGATTCCGTGGATAGCTCTATGCCATCGACTTCAGAGAAGCCAGCGACTTCGGAGCAGCCGGGACAGAAAAAACCTGGACTACTGGATTTCTTAAAACAAAGAAGACCCAATACTAGTTCAACTGCTTCTGTAATTAATATTTTACGCATGTATATAGACACATATCCACGAAGCGAAGAAGCCGAGATCACAAATGCAGCTAAAAGTGCGGGAGCTTTTTGGTCCAGCAATAAACACTTGGCGCCTTTGAATACAATAGCGCTAAAGTATTTGGCCATACCAGCGACATCGGTAGCTTCAGAGAGGATGTTTTCCAAATCAGGATATATATTGTCCTCTAGACGGAGCAGGCTACAGGCAGATGCTGTTGACCAAATTTGCTTCATAAATCAAAACTACGATTAATTAGAAACCGGCGAACTATAAAATCTCCTGCTCATTTATTTTCTGATTGATGACTACTCCTTTTTTGTATTGTAATTGTACCTGATTAAGTGAAGAAAAATAAATACTAAGCCTTTAAATAAATACTGGTATTTAAAAAAAAAAAACCTAAAAAACCTTTAAAAACCGGTTTTTTAAAATAACTAATCGGTATATACCGGTGTTAAAAATTGTAATCGGTTCACATCACTAGTGACAGTTCATTGACAACATAATACTAAATTCTCTGTTTACTTCATGTTAACAGTTGTGTTTTATTTCCATTGCGTAAATTGCTTTGAAATTGAGAAGAGTATGCGAAGCGAATAGGAAATGTAGCTTGAAAAAACTATACTAAAAATGTTTGAAAACCCGATGGAGAATTAGATAGATTGAGTGACAGATACGTTCAAAACATACAAAACTGGATTTTATACTAGCTGTGTGTTGAAGTATCGTAGGTAATTTCGACCTCCGTGGTATTTGTAAAGTTTTTTTTACTTGTTTATACCAAAGAGATTTGAACCTCGCTACGCTTGGTTTTTACGGGCACCCTGAAGCCAACACCATTGAGCTATCTGTACTATCTTGCTGGGATAGCCCCTCCAGACGTTCGGCGTCGAGTGGCCTGCTCCATTGAAAAACATAAACAGGAACTAGATAGCAGACACCCACTACACGGACATACTCCACCTCCCGTACGCCTCAAAAGCCGCCACAGTTTTATAAGAAACACCGTACCCCTCGAATCAGATCCATCAAAGGCTAGGAGAGAACTGTGGTCAAAAAGGTACCCCCCTGATAGCCCATATATCCCCATTGCCGAAAATCTTCCACCAGGACATGATCTTCCCTGGCCCATATGGAAGTCACTTAATAGACTGCGATCGAGCGCAGGCAGGTGCGGAGAACTGAAGAAGAGGTGGGGCTTCTCTGATAATGACGAGTGTGAATGCGGCATTTTGCAATCCATGACACACTTGCTTTCGTGCCCTACCTCCTCAGTTTCTTGCACCAGGGAGGACCTTTTTGAAGGCAATCAAAGAGCTATTGCTGTAGCCACATTTTGGGCTAACTTACTATAAAATCATTTGCCATTGATACGAAAAGAAGAAGATACGATGTCAATCTGTCATGTCTTCGATCGTCTCCTGCTTTGTCCATTTTATCAATAACACAAATATATATTATTTAGGTGTTCGTGCCTTCGCTTGAACCATATTTGAGATTACACTCCCGTATCTCAGCCCGTTTCACTCAGATTTCATATCTTGCAGCGCCCTCTGGCGACTAGTTTGGTTACTAAGCCCCCCCCCCACGACCGTCACAAGCGCCCGTCTGTTCTTTGATCAGTATTGTATTCTGTGATCAGTACGCTTTTGTATCTCAGCCGAGTAACACGTGCCTAGAGTTTTTTTTTTTTTAAGTTTTCTCGTTCTGTTGTGAATTCCGCTCGGACTTTTAGCCCAGCGACGAGACGCAGCTGCCTCTATTAGGCACCGTCCTTACCAAAGTCAGTGTAAAATGATTTTTCAGGCAACACTGTAAATTCCGCTCGGAATTTTGGGTCCAGTGACGAGACGCAGCTGCCTCTCTAGGCACCGTCATAACCGTCGTCTCATTGACCGACGTATGTTGCCACATACGGCTGCCTCCCTTAAGCACCGTTATGGTAAATAACATGCTTTCGTGATACGACGGGTGTCGCTTTACGAGACAACGTGTCGCTTTACGAGACGACGTGTCGCCTCACAAGACGTCATGTTGCCTCACGAGACGTCATGTTGCCTCACGAGACGTCGTATGTCGCCTAACTCATCGACGTCGTCTCACGAGACGACGCGTGTCGCTTCATTGGCCTGCGTCGTTTCACGAGACGACGCAGGTCCGGCGTCGTCTCACGAGACTACGCGTGTCGGCTCATGACACGACAAGGAACAGTGGCCAGTTTTGAAACTAATCTTACAAGCCGATCATCATCATTGCCCTAGCTTTGTTCTAGGCGCCCTATCCTAGGGGATTTGACAAGAGCACTGGTATTCTCAATGGGCGACTGCTATAAGACCTCTGCAACCCAGAGGGAAGGTAAACACAATCAAAACCTAGACAAGGTTTTATAAGGCTAGAGGCCAGCCTAGATGTCAGAGCCCCAAGCCGTCAAATGGCCTCTGACTTGGCTTAATTACTATCATTGACAGGCCGAGATCAACGGCTTAACGCGCCACCCAAAGCACGGAAACGCTCTTGTTGTTGTGCCACTATAGTCTAGCTATAGCGATCTCCCATCCGGGTTCTGACCACGGCCCACATTGCTTAACTTTCTTGATCAGAAAGAAAGAGTAACTACCACTCGACCACGAGCGCTTCTCTTACACGTTAATTACAGAACATGGCAAGTACTTCCACAGTAATTATGGACGGTCTGCAGTCTGAGTGGCCTATGCATGTTGCCTCAATCAATGATCTTTGTCGCCTAACACAAAAAGTTCTTGTCAGCTAATGGTCATCTTTTCATTTTGAGATTTATAATCAAAACAGACCAGGGCAAGTTAGCTTATCTCCGCTAAGCTATTCTCTCTTCAAACAAAATAATTTTTTTTGATGACTTGGACTTGTGAGAGGTCAGATTACCCAGTGTTCTTAAAATTGAGAGAACTTTATGTAGTTAATAGCATCAGACGTTACCTTGCGAAGTTCCATTATTACAATTTATGGAAATATGTAGCAACCTCCAAAATAGATGCCATGCACTCACTTTTTACCGCTTGCTTGTCCGCAAATAAATGTGTAGGCAACAAACAAACAACAACACGACAAGGGAGGTAATCAAAATTATTAAAAAATCAAAATTAAGAAGATATTTTGTTGCCTCAAAGGACGTTGTATCCAGAGTAGCACAGTGTGGCGCTTCAAAGCCGACACGGTTCATACTTAAACCACACACTGTTTATCCGTATGAGAGACGAAAAACAAAATATTCTTAGCCACTTGTGCCGAAGTAATTGTAACGTATCCTCCCTCCATTCCTTTGTTCTTATAGAACGATTCCTCGACAAGTTGGGACATAAGTACTAATAAGAAAATATGAATTTCCTTATCCCCCCAAAAATTATATCTTTGCTTGCATGGTCATAACGATTGATGTTAATAGTTTGTGAATAATAATAACACAGCACACCTACCTTGGGAAGTACGGTCCCACTTTCTTCTGGTAGATAGAATGAGAGGGGGGGGGGCAATAAAAACTACCAGTCCAACAAGGACAGCCTCACTTTCAGCGAGGGGAAGAAACGATTTCACCTATCTGCTCCCCGTCTAAGTGAATTTCTGTAAAGTGAAACTTACAATTTCATTCACAGCTGCAGCCTGATGACAATAGCTACACAAAATACTTATTCATTATTCACGTCAAATTTATTTTATAACTACTTCTAAACGTTTCTTTCTTTATTGTCCACAAACACTTACATACAAGCACAGAGTAAGAGGTTATTACAGCGCGTTCAGGGAAAGTCTGTCTATGACGGCTATTTTCTGCGCATGGGTGACAGGTGGAGAGCCAATGAACGATCCGCTCGCCCCTGGGGGGAGCCGCGCTCACCCCCGCGACTCTTGACTTCTGCGCATTAACAGGTAAAAAAGTGAATTTGAGTTTTTTACGAGTATTTGGGTGTCGTTCGTCCATGCATATTCCAAATGTTAAAAGGAAGAAACTGGATCCAAACAGCATGGAACTGGTATTCATTGGCTATTGCGAAACGACTAAAGGGTATCATCTCATACATCCTCAAACACACAAGGTTTATAAAGCAAGAGATGTAGTATTTTTCGAGAACCAGAAGAGAGACATAGAAGGTGTTAACGAAGAAGTTGTTAAACGAGAAGTACCCAAAGAAGTTAAAGAAGAAGTGCCACCTTTAGGGAATAGCCATGATCCGTCGTTTGGTGAGAGAAATCCAGTGATGCCATCCATTACACAAGAGATACCGTCCAATAGAGAAGAACATGTCTCGGACATTGATACAATTACTGACGATGTGTCCGTAAGAGATACTAGTCTAGAGAGTCCAGCAAGAAACATTGTTGAAAATTTTCCCTCTACTTCCAGAGATAGTGAAGCTGAACCAGTGGAAATTCCAGAGAGGAGATGTCCATTGAGAGATAGGAAACCAAAAGAGTTTAAAGACTGTTCTTGTATCAAGCAGCTGAAGAGACTAGAAGTGATCCTGTTACTCTAGAAGATGCCTGATCAAGAGATGATAAAGAAAAATGGAGAGAAGCTATTGCATCTGAATTGATTTCTTTGAAGAAGAATAAAACATGGGAACTAGTAGAAAGTGCTAATGCAAAAGGAAATTTTGTTGATTCAAAATTGATTTTTAGAATAAAAAAAGAGCCGAGGAGAATTAGGTATGAAGCACGTCTAGTAGCAAGAGGCTTTACACAAGTGAAGGGTGTTGACTACAATGAGACATTCTCGCCTGTAGTGCGTCATAGCACATTAAGATTGCTTTTAAAAATAGATCACATGGATGTAGTAACCGCATTCTTGAATGGAGATCTAACGGAAAGGGTTTACATGAAACAACCTAAAGGTTTTGAAGAAAAAGGAAAAGAGGATCATGTTCGCTTGTTGAAGAAGGCTCTTTACCTCAGAAGCACCGTGGGTTCACATGTGAACCCAGATCGCCAGATTTTGGTTTGACATGTATGATGACTTTAGACCTTATAAAATTACCTTTCGAATGACATATAAATCATAGAGGTACAGTGGCTACGTTCGGAAATATCAGCGATTACTTCCCGCGCACTGAATACCCGACCAATGTAAGTAGGTCTATTGGAGGGAAAAAATTGCTAATTCGCAATGTCACTTTGTTTTTGCACGGTTGTTGCGAATTTTTGTATGGCAGAGCTAGACGGTTATTCTGCGGTGCTTAGTGGAGTGTTTTATTATATTTGGCGGGGTTATAGAGGTTAAAACAAGCACCAAGAGCTTGGAACGATAAACTCAACAATTCTCTGTTAGAGTTAGACTTTGAGAGGTCAGACAATGAACCATGCGTTTATTTCAGGAAGAGGAAGAACAGTTTAATGATCATTGCTGTTTACGTGGACGATCTTCTTATTTTTTGGATTAATGAGAACGAGAAAAAGCACATTAAACGTCAGTTGCAAAATAAGTTTGATATGAAGGATCTGGGCAAAGTTGATGTTTTCTTAGGAATCCAGATCAAACAGGAGAACGGAGTAATAAGCTTGAACCAAAAATAATATACACAGAAGATACTAGAGACTTTTGGAATGGCAAATTGCAAGAGTGTAACTACGCCATTGGATCCAAAGACGAAGCTGATGAAACCAAAGGAGGAAAATTATGTTCCACCAAGCGAATTACCATACAGAGAGCTGATTGGTTCACTTATGTATCTGTCTGTATGTTCAAGACCGGATATTGCTTTTGCAAAGAGTTTTTTAAGTCAATTTAACAATTGCTACAATAATACGCATTGGCTTGCAGCAAAAAGAGTATTAAGATATCTAAATGGTACTAAAGACTTTGAAATAACTTTCAAAAAGTCAGGTAAGACACTTTATGGATATGTGGATGCAGACCATGCTGGAGATATTGTTAATCGAAGATCATACAGTGGTTTTGTATTTTTATTTGTAGATGGCCCTGTATCTTGGGAAAGTAGTTGCTTTGTCGAGTGCCGAAGCTGAATATGTGGCACTATCTGAAGCATGTAGAGAGTCTGTATTTTTGAGGAGACTGTACACTGAACTCACTGAGAATGTTGTTTCTTCCTTGAAGCTACTTAGTGACAGTCAATCAGCAATACATATTGCTGAGAATCCAGTTCATCATCAGAGGACAAAACATATAGACGTGAGACATCATTTCATCAGAGACTTGGTGAGGGCTAAGGCTGTGTCTATAGAGTATGTGTCGACTGAAAGAATGATGGCTGACCTGCTGACGAAAGGAGTTGGAAGGTTGAAGCATGAAGCTTGTCTGAGAGGGATTGGCTGCAGAGTGAAAGTTAAGGAGGGGTGTTGAAAGAGGTTGTACATCATAACTTGCACTGGCAGATTAGATTTAGCTGTATTCCTCTATGACATTGTCTTGTACATCATTCGTGTCATTCGTGTCGTCGTATTTGTTTTTTGAGTAATCTTGTGTATATTATTATATTTTCTACGTTATTGTTTTCTTACAGTCTTTCATTTATATAGATTTCCAGAGATCACGACCTCTAAATCATATAAGTTATCATTTACTCTGTAGCTTTTTTTATATTTGGCATCGTCACGAGTTACAGGAGATGGTAACAATGATGAATGTGGCTTTTGATAGGAAAGGTATGAAAGTAAATGTAAACAAGACGAAAGTAATGGTACTTGAAAGAGAAGAGTAACTGTGCGTTCCAATTTGCGCTAACAGACTGCTTTAGAGCACTGTGAGCGCGCTTAAGTCGGTCCAAATTGACCTAAAGCGTGCTCTAAAGCACTCGCTTGTTCACCGCCTCACAAAATTGATGACGTCATCGTTTCTGCTATCAGTGCTTTCGACAAATAGGTGGAACAGTGAAAGCGCTAATGAAAATCCCACACATTTGCAGCCAGCTGACATTTCTCAAGTTTTAATTTTAATTAGTTTGTCTCTAATGGAAATGAGAGTGGATTTGGTGCAAATTTTTGAGGGATTAGCTTAGGCTTTGTTAAGGAAAATAAAAACAAAACTGACATTTTGACAGATAAACACGTGAGCGCGCTTAAATCCATTCCAAATTGACTAAAGCCATTTAAGCAGTGATAGCTTTGTGTGTGCAAAATCAATTTTTACCGTCCGTCAGTACTGTATACGCTTTTAGCAGCGTTTGCACAATTTGGAACACAGCGTGTATGACTGAGTGTACTATATTAATAGGTGGTGAACAAGTCGAACAAGTGAAGGACTTTGTGTATCTGGGTTCTAAGTTTACGAGAGATGGAAAGTGTGAAAGTGATATCGAAAGAAGAGTGAATGCTGGAAACATGGTAAATGGTGCTCTGCATGCTTTTATGAAGAGTCAGAAGGTGTCTCACAAGGCTCGTCTGGCTGTTCATGGAGGCGTTTTGGTACCAACACTGATGTACTGCAGTGAAAGCTGGGTATGGCAGAAAAAGCATGAATGTAGAATTAGTGCAGTAGGAATGAGAGCGCTGAGGAGTAGGTATGACTTTTATGAGACTGAGTGACAGGATTAGAAATAGTGTGATAAAAGAACGTTGTGGCGTAAAAGAAGACGTAGTAACTAAAATTGAGAAAGGGATGCTGTGATGGTTTGGTCATGTAGAGAGGATGAATGAATGAAGATTGATGAAAGTGATCTACAAGGCGAGAGTGAATGGGAACGTTGGAAGGGGAAGGCCTCGGCGAACGTACAGTCAACCGCTTGTCGGTAGAAACTTTTCAACTCTATTACCACGCCATAAGGTCCAAAAGTGTTTCTACCGATGTGCGGCCGTGTGTACCAGGACCAAATTCAGGACGTTCTGAATAAAGGCCAAAGTACCCTAAACCGACGAGCATGTATGAAAGGATTGATGAAAGTACAGGAAGCACCCCAAAGATGAAATCAAAATAACACAGACACAATTCATAGAACCAGGACTCAATCTTTTAAAAGATCCTGTTGTAGATGACATGCAAAAATCATACATATTAAAATTTAATTGGAGCCTTAATGTACCTAGCAGTAGCCACAAGGCTGAACACTTCATTTGCTGTTTAGCTAGTATAACAACTGTCACACACAGGAACATTTTAAACATGTTAAAAGAATTTTATTATATTCTTTATTGCACATTTAACATACAGATAATTATATACAAGAGGACATTTACAAAGGCGGGCTTATCTCTGCAAGAGATTTCTTCCAGCCAACCTAAGGTCGTGAGAGAAAATGTTTGTTTAGCGGGACACAAGTGTGCAGTGAGAATTTCAAAAAGAAAATATTTATAATATATTATTACACGTATATACTACTTAAACTAATATACTACTAACTCCTTAAATACAATAAACCCCAATACATATATAAATATATATATATATGAAAATACACGCAATATGTACATATATACAAACATACATAAATAAATAAATAAATAAAAATACTAAATGCTATAGAGAGAAATACAAAATGATGACTACACGACTGATGACTACGACGAAGCAGTGATTTGCCGAAGAAAATGTTCCTTTACTTTTAGTTTAAAAGAGGCAATAGAGGGACTTTCTTGGATAGATTTGGGATTTTGGGATTTTATGACATTTAAAAGATTTATTTATTTGATTGATAAGTCTTCATATGGAGCATTGCGCTATATGGCTGTGAAACTTGGACCCTAACGCAAAGAGACAGGGAAAGATTAGAGGCATTTGAAATGTGGTGTTGGAGGAGGATGGAGAAAATCAGTTGGACTGAAAAGAAAACGAATGAGGAAGTGTTAAATATAGTTAATGAAGGAAGAAGCCTATTAAATACTATTGAAAGTAGACGAGGGAAGATGTTGGGCCATCTGATACGACACGACGAACTCATAAAAACTATTATTGAGGGAAAGGTTGAGGGAAGAAGAGGTAGGGGAAGGCCCAGACGTTGCTACATGGATCAGATTAAGGAAAAGGCAAATGTCATATCGTATCAGACAGTCAAGGAAATTGCAGAAGATAGGGAAGCATGGAAGTTACTCCACTGACAAGAGCATAGCTCTTAAATAAGAAGAAGAAGAAGAAAAGGAACCCAAGAAATGGATATAATATTTAAAAAGTGCAATAAAATAATAGAAAGTTTTCCAAATGCGAATTGGGCAGCATGCTCTAGTGACCTCAGGTAATACAACGGCTATCGTTACGCCTAGGCCAATGGGATTATTAGCTGAGAATCTAAAAAACAAAGAAATATAGCACTTTCTTCTGCAGGGAGCGAATACATGGCTCTCACAGAGACAGCCAAAGAAGCCATGTACCTACTTTAATTATGTAGTGACCTTGGGAATGAAGAAAAGCAGGTTACCATAAATAACGATAACCAGGCCGCACAGAGCCTAGCCAAGGATCCTACAGTGGACAAGCGCTCAAATCATATTAGGAGAGCATGACACACGACTATGCACCGCTTTTAACTAAGTCAACGTAGTAACGGAACTTGCACTGCGAGTGTTAAGATTGACCTGCTATAGTCTGTTTGATGCAAAGAGGTACGCGAAGTCGTCAGTTAATATGGCCAGCTTGATATCTCCGTGGAGAGGGATGACGTACAGGTTAGGGACAGGCAACAGTCTGTCTTGAGGCATGCGGACTTGGATGTGGAGAAGAGAGTTCGTCTTCCACAGTGACCTAGAACTTCCGAACTTCCTTTCAGAAAACTCATTGCCATAGTGCAGAATACGAGTAAGATGGGCAAATGGCTAGATGATAAATCAACTGGGCTACCACGCAGAGACCATCCATCATCATAATTTTTTTCAATATGTACATTTTAATATGGTCTACTTCTTATGTACATATAGCCTATCCTGTTGCAAGGGTGGGGACGGGGTTCATACAAAAGTGCCCCTTGTTCTTTCTACCTTTTTTTTATCGTCAATGGGCTTTCTCTTGACCTCGTCTAGTCTTGAAGACAGAGATGAGGTTGACGATGGAACGAGCTTGCCCAGAAGAAGCCTATTCACTCGCGACTTGAATAGATTCGGGTTATATGAACTCGGGAACATAGACGCAGGCAGAGAATTCCACTCTTTAGCTGTGCGCATTACAAAAGATGTTTCAAAGCGCTTTGTGCGAATGTGTGGAATACCAACCAAGTATGGGTGATATCCTGCGGTGCGTCTGGACTCCCGATGGTAGAAGGGAGATGGTGGATACGGTTATTACCTATTACGGTTCATGAGATACAGCCCGCTGACAGACAGACAGACCGACATCGGAGGCATATCAATAGGGTCCCGTTTCTCACCCTTTGCGTACGGAACCCTAATCTTTGTTCGATAGAGCATTTTTGTAGCTCAATTTTATTTTCATATTTTGAACGCTTCGACCTACGTTTCTTATGAAAAGTTGCTTAGTTAGTTTCATGGGCATATTTGGATCCTTCAGGCTTGATATACACTTTCTGTTACATCCTGTATTGCTGACACAGAAATAATCGGAATTTTAAACTTTTTATATTTATTAGCTTGCTGCAACCGGCTGTAAATTCTACTGCTAAAATTGATTGTAGCTTTTGAACGTATTTTTGTTTATGGTTGGCAAAGTGAAGTTTCCGGCATGAAGTTCGTGATTATTGCAATATTTGCAATTTACATGAAGAAAAAAACTAACAACTTGTCTATGACCTGTGTCTATGACTTATTTACGTTCACTCCTCTCCTCGTGCGTGCAGGAATTTCTTTTAATTTTTCATAAAATAAATATTGAACGATGGCAGCAATTAGTCTTCTTAATCCAAAGGCTGAATTTGCGAGAGCCGCACAGGCTTTAGCTGTGAACATATCTGCTGCGAAGGGTATCCAAGATGTCATGCGAACTAACCTAGGTCCCAAAGGAACAATGAAAATGTAAGTTTTTCCTAGTAAATGTCAATATATTTTACCGATTCTACTATATTTCAGTATTTTGTAGCTTATCACTTTTAACTTTTGCAGTTTGACTAAGCTTGAATTGAAATCAAATGATAAAATTGGGTTTCAAAAGTCATATGATCAGATAGGTACAATCATTCTCAGAGGAACTTTTTAGCTGGTCAATTGCTGAAAAGACTAAATTGGGCATTTAAAAGTTTTTGGGGTTGGTGCCAGCCTGTATCTACACAAATATTATAAAGAGAATTTATTTTTATTTCTGTGTCTTTATTTTTCTATGTTTGTAGCGAATAAACTCTAAAACTATTGGATCTATTACAAAAATTCTTTCACTGTAGGAATGCTACATTGATCTTGAGTAACATAGGCTATATTTATCGCTTGAAAAAATCTTCAATAATGTAAATGTGTAAAAAATTGCATTAAAATGTCTCAAACATGTACTACGGAAACTAATAATCATTACCAAAATACATTAATTTCCTGAGATTTTGGGATGGAGATAAGCGGCTGTCTGTTTTTTGTAGGTTAGTTTCTGGAGCAGGTGACATCAAGATCACTAAAGATGGTAATGTCCTGCTTCATGAGATGCAGATCCAGCATCCGACTGCTTCCCTGATCGCGCGCGCGTCCACAGCCCAGGATGAGGCTACTGGCGATGGAACTACTTCCACTGTTCTTCTCATCGGAGAACTGTTGAAGCAGGCTGATATCTACATCAGTGAAGGTATTTTTGTATAGTTTTCTGACCAAAATGGTATAAAGGATCTATGGTACATCCTTCCAAAATATCTCACTCTTTTTTATTATTCAAAGCAGGCAAGTAGTTTATACAAATTGAGAATCGCTTGTATCCAATTGGCTAGTTGAATTTTTTTTTTAAATTAAAGCTTTTTTAACTCACAAATAGCCTGGTATAAACAGTTATTTAATATCCTTTAAAAAAGAAAGATGAAATATTAAAATCCTCAATTAGACAGAGAGGGAAATACTGAACAGTGACATGACAATTCAATATCACCATATAAATTACATACAAAATATCGTTTTGTAAGAAAGAGATAGACAAAAATCTTTGATACTTTATAATTATTTTTTTTCAACCAATTTAAATTTTTATTTAAACCGTAGATTTCTGACTGAAACTGAACAACTTTTCCCAAGGAACATAGGTCGAAATACGAAAAAAAAAATCAACCTCTTGTTCTAAATGTGCTTTTATGTGTATAACAGCACATTTATACACATAATGTGTATAAATAGTATGGGAAGTCAAACTGTTTTTTTTGTATTTCGACATATGTTCCTTGGGAAAAGTTGTTCAGTTCCATGGTTAGAATCTAGTTTAAGTTTGTACAGTCAGTCACCAGACACTGTTTTATGACATGCAACTATTCAATTTTTATTTTATATATTTATTTCTCTGCTGTGGAAATTTGAGGAATATATTTTCAGGTCTACACCCACGTATTATAACCGAGGGTTACGACGTGGCGCGCCAGAAGGCTCTGGAGATTCTGGATTCCATGAAAATTCCCATTGAGGTTAAGAGAGAGAACCTGCTGGATATTACACGGACTTCTCTTAAGACTAAGGTAATTTATTGCTATTTTACGAAGCCAACCAAAAGCCCACTAATATAACCATATTTTGAACAAAAATTTAATAGAAATGTTTTGTCGATAATCCAAAAAGAAAAGCAAGACTGAAAGCACTATCTAGGGAACATTTTGCAGTAAATGACGCTGAGTACGCCAGATCGCCTGCATATTTTACCACCTTTTTACTGGCTTCATAAGGTCCCTTTTGACTTGAAATGCTACAATTTAATAGACCGATTCACATAAAACAATATTTTGTGTGAAATTTTCATAGACAATGTATAGGAAAAGTATTTTGCACTTTTTGACTTCTTAATTACTCCAACCTGGATTAGTCCTGTGGAAGTTTTTGATCAGTATTAAAAACAGGATCAATTGGCACCAAAAATTTTTTTTTGCATGAAATTGTCATTTTCTTTCTTACTGTTCGTTTTTTTAAATATCCGTTAATGGGGATAGATTTCACAAGTAAATATGGATTTAATGTAGCTGTAACATTTAAGGTACCTGCTGTTGCTGTTCCATCGCAAAAATCCACCTTGTATATGATAAAAGAAAGTGTACAATTATATAGAAAATTCGAGAGCATACATAGAAAATTCGAGAGTAGTCCATCTACAACGTTCCAGAACATCAGACGCGACGTGAATGTCGCCGATACAAGCGCTGTCGGTTTATTAGCCGGGTCAACACCGAACCTACTCTAAATTGGACGCGTCTGTTGTGGGCCCAGTTAATAGTTTTATAATAATGTATCTGTAGGTGCACCCCAGCCTGGCGGAGGTTCTGACGGACGCGTGTGTGGACGCCGTGCTGGCGGTGAGGACCCCCGGCCGGCCCGCCGACCTGCACATGGTGGAGCTCATGGAGATGCAGCACAAGACTGCTACCGAGACCACGCTCGTCCGCGGTGAGTCACTGCCACATTGCAGATGCAGCGCGAGACCACGCTCGTCCGCGGTGAGTCACTGCCACTTTGCAGATGCAGTGCGAGACCACGCTCGTCCGCGGTGAGTCACTGCCACATTGCAGGTTCAGCGCGACACCACGCTCGTCCGCGGTGAGTCACTGCCACATTGCAGGTGCAGCGCGACACCACGCTCGTCCGCGGTGAGTCACTGCCACATTGCAGGTGCAGCGCGAGAACACGCTCGTCCGCGGTGAGTCACTGTCACATTGCAGGTGCAGCGCGAGACCACACTCGTCCGCGGTGAGTCACTGCCACATTGCAGGTGCAGCGCGAGAACACGCTCGTCCGCGGTGAGTCACTGCCACATTGCAGGTGCAGCGCGAGAACACGCTCGTCCGTGGTGAGATACTGCCACATTGCAGGTGCAGCGCGAGAACACGCTCGTCCGCGGTGAGACACTGCCACATTGCAGGTGCAGCGCGAGAACACGCTCGTCCGCGGTGAGTCACTGCCACATTGCAGGTGCAGCGCGAGAACACGCTCGTCCGCGGTCCACATTGCAGGTGCGGCACGAGACCACGCTCATTACATGACGCCAATGTATTTATTTATTGAAGTAACACACATTAATATCAGCACCAATTCATCGCCAAACTTCATAGTTAGGTAATTTGTAATTGAGTCTCACTAGAGTTTACCAGACAGCATTTATTTCATTTCAGGTCTAGTACTGGATCACGGCGCGCGTCACCCTGACATGCCGAAACGAGTGGAGAACGCTTTCATCCTCACTTGCAACGTGTCTCTTGAGTATGAGAAGACTGAAGTCAACTCCGGCTTCTTCTACAAGTCTGCTGAGGAAAGGGAGAAGCTTGTGGCTGCGGAGAGGGACTTCATTGACTTGAGAGTTAAAAAGGTGAGTGGTAAAACCTTCACGTCCTCACTTGTAACGTGTCTCTTGAGTATGAGAAGACTGAAGTCATCTCCGGCTTCTTCTACAAGTCTGCTGAGGAAAAGGGAGAAGTTCGTGGCTGCTGAGGAATTTTATTAACTTGCATGTCATGTTGAGGAAGGAAAAAAGCATCTTTTTACAACAGGTATACGCTGCGCAAACTAACTCTAACTTTGACGGTTATTTTTTGCTCATGGGTGACGGCGGATAGCCAATGCATGATTCCGCGCACCGCCGCGATTCACCTGCCGCGCTCGCTCATCCCTGCGACAATATTTTTGTTCTGCGCATTAACGGTCAGCCGGGCTAAGATGCGCACCGAGACTTGGTCGAGTCGCGCGCATCTGTCACTTTTAGGGTTCCGATACCAAAATGGTAAAAAAAAGGAACCCTTATGGTGCCGCTGTCTGTCTGTCTGTCTGTCCGTCTGTCTGTCACACCTCTATATCTCAGCAACCACTTATGCTATCGACCTGAAATTTGGAATAGTTTTAGTTAGAATATAGTTGCCCAACTTAATTGCACATGAAAAAATTTTGAAAAAAGTATGATTATTAATGTTAAGCGGGCCAAAATAGGGGGGACCAAATTTCAAATTGTCGCTACAAGGTCGAGTGGGGTATCATATGAAAGGGCTTTACTTGTACATTTTAAAATATATTTTTGTATTTTTTTAAGTTTCTTAGTTTTCAAGTTATGATGAAAAATACTATAGGTATATGGGAACCCTCGGCGCGTGAGTCCGACTCGCACTTGACTGGTTTTTTATGTATGCACGCGTGAAGACATAACCGGTTTAGTCTATGAAGACTCGCCAAGTCGCGCTGCGCATGCTCGACCTACAGGACTAGAGTTAGTTGGCGCCCCGTATATTAGTTAGGTTTTGTTTGCAGATAATCGCGCTGAAGAAGCAAGTTTGCGACGGCACCGACAAGACGTTCGTAGTGATCAACCAGAAGGGCATCGACCCTCTGTCGCTGGACGCGCTCGCCAAGGAGGGCATCATAGGGCTCCGCCGCGCCAAGCGCCGCAACATGGAGCGCCTGGCGCTCGCCTGCGGGGGCGCAGCTGTCAACTCCCTTGACGATCTCACGCCGGACTGCCTCGGGTAATCTATCCTACTTATATATATATATATATATATATTATATTAATATATATATTCATTCATAATATTATAAACGCGAAAGTTTGTAGGTATGGATGGATGGATGTTTGTTACTCTTTCACGTAAAATCTACTGAAATAACTTCGTGATTGTCAGTGCTATCTAGTTTTATACTTTTGAGGATGATTGGTCCATCTCATTATTTGTTCACGACTAAGGCTACTAATAACATTAAAATCAAATCATAAAACTAAACCAAGCAATTTGAAACAGATACGCCGGCCTCGTCTACGAACACGTCCTCGGAGAAGAGAAGTATACCTTCGTGGAACAGTGCAAGAACCCTCAGTCTGTAACTATCCTCATCAAAGGCCCGAACAAGCACACCCTTCTTCAGATCAAAGACGCCGTCCGCGACGGTCTCCGAGCGATCAACAACGCTATCGAGGACCAGTGCGTCATCCCTGGCGCTGGAGCCTTCGAGATCAAGGCCAATATAGAGCTACACAAGTACAAAGACTCCGTTAAAGGAAAGGCACGTCTTGGTATTCAAGCTTACGCTGAAGCATTATTAGTTATTCCGAAGACTTTAGCAGTGAACTCCGGTTACGACGCGCAGGATACAATCGTGAAGCTTCAAGAAGAAGGGCGTTTAAGCCCAGATCCTGTAGGTCTCGATTTGAGCACTGGTGAAGCAATGAAACCGGCAGATTTGGGTATCTACGATAACTATGTAGTTAAGAAGCAGATTCTGAACTCGTGTTCCGTGATCGCCAGCAACCTCCTTCTCGTTGACGAGATCATGAGAGCTGGTATGAGCAGCCTCAAAGGGTAATTTGAGGCATTTTCGTTCACAAATATTTGCCTTATGCACTTTGCATTTTATTTTTCGAAACTTCTTTGCGCTAATTTTAAGTTCTGTTAGTGTACGGTATTATACTATGTATTCTGCTTGAGCCAAGCTAGAGCTGTTTTAATTATCCTAATTCAAATTATAATAAAAATACTAATGAAATTAATCTTTGTTTTTCTCTTATAAAAAAATAAAGATCCCAAATATTTTACACATTTATTTTTATTATCATTACATACAACAACAAAACACATACTTTTACATAACAATAATAAATCTATAGGTTTTAGGGTAAACACTGTGATCCAGACAGATGCAGACCATGAAACTGAACAACTTTCGCTAAGTAACATAAGCCGAAATACGAAAAAGAAAATCTTCTCCCATACTAAATGCGTAATCAGGTGGTGCAGTTTCAATGGAAAGTGTATTTTTTTTATACAGGGTGTAAGGGACGGTGTACCGAAAACTGAAAGGGCGTGCTCGGTCAACGAAACTTAACAACTTTCCCAAAGAAACATTTTTTGGGAAATGTAAAAAAATTTTGACCTCCATACAAATTGAGTTTGATCGAACAATGTGTATGGAGAAGCCAATTTTTTTTTTTCATTTCCCAAACATGTTTCTTTAGGAAAGTTGTTCAGTTTCGTTGACTGAACACGCCTTTCAGCTTTCGGCACACTTTCTTTCACCCTTTATTTAGTCAAAGTTGCTCAGTTTAATAGTCTGAATGCACAGTTTCAAGGATCATAGTGTTTACTCTAATATACAAGGTGTTTAAAAATTTTTAAGCACTATTTTAGCGTGTTACTCAGATCGTGAAACTGAACAACTTTTCCAAAGAAACAGGTCGAAATAAAAAATAAAACGCAGACTGCGGGGGCGGCTGCGGAGTGGGCCGCAATCCAAAAGCAGACGAAGTACGCGGACTTAACACGGACCCATCACTTTGTCCCTTTTGCTGTCGAGACTTCGGGTGTGTGGTGCTCGGCGGCAAAAGATTTTATAAGGGCTATAGGGAGGCGCTTGAGAGTCCGCGGCAGTGACCCCCGCGCCGGCTCGTACCTGGTTCAACAAGTATCCCTGGCCATACTGCGCGGCAACGCGGCCAGTATAATGGGAACTTTTGAACCAGGTACGAGAGAAGGCGGGATCTTAGACTGTGTCTGATAGGACTTAATTTGACATAATATTGACATTGATATGTATACTTTTGACGAATTAAAATATTTAAAATTTAAAACATTAAAAAAAAAAAAAAAATATTTTAACTTCCCATAGAAAGTGCAGCAGCTGATACGCATTTTGTATGGGAGGTATATTTTTTTTAGACCATGTTCCTTAGCGACAATCGTTCAGTTAAGTGGTCTAAGTAACAGATTAAGATAGTGCTTACTACTTTTTTACACCCGATATACCGGTACTTTGTTCACAAAATACATTTTATCTTACGCAATAATATAAAGGGTCCAACGATACCATATAACAATCACGATACGTACCTACTCTGAACTAGAGACTAGAGGAACCCGTGAGAATTGGTTCTTAGAACCGTTAGGATTTTCACATAGTAAGATTTGATTATATGGCCTCATCAAGTCCTTGAATCTGGTACAGTCGAGAGCACGTCAAAGTTGACACATTGGACTTTGTACAGTTTATTTATTTATTTTATTTATTAAGGCAAACCAACAGCATAACATATTAAAATTACAATGTGGATACATTCAAATAGGTAAGGGTAGAATATGTATGCCAATTATAGGTGTGCACAGCATTGACCATATTCGGCAACAGTATTATAATTAAATAAAATCAATCAACAGTAATTATCGTTAAAAATAAAGACAAGACAACTTCTAAATTGGAATTTTAGGGATAATTTATAAACAATTTTACTATAATTTAACAGTAATAGGGTTTTCTAGACACCATTACATAAATATCACATTAAAGAAACATTGGATAAAATATAAAACATCTATAAGAGAAACAGTCAGGACATGTGTTTTAGCAATTTGTTTTTAAAAACAGTAAAAGAGAGTCACCAAAAATGTCGATTTCGGGTTACAGTTCGTATTTTATTGTTGTAGGAGAGAAAGTCGCGCTGCGAGTGTCAAGCTTGACCTGCTCATGACTGTACTTATTTATCGTATACATTTTTTTCGTTAATTCCAACGCTTACCAATCTATTTTGCAGCTATGACACTTAAACCAGAATATATAAAGAATAACATTGTTTTACAAACTTGATTTTTCTGACAGCTTTAGCCAATTGTTTTTGACATAGCTGCAAATTGTTTTAGTAAGCGTTGGACTAAACGAAAAAAATTAATCATACAAATGTTTGCCCATACCAGGATACGAGGAAGGGAGCTTCGGCTTGCCAGGCAGGGTCACTAATAAAATAAATGTTTTAAAAACTATCGCAATTAGTCACCCTACTGCAGAAGTGCCATTATAATTATCACTTGCACAAAGCGACTTGCTCCTTTAAATGAAGGGTTTAAGGGACGGTGTACCGAAAACTGAAAGGGCGTGCTCAGTCAACGGAACTGAACAACTTTCCCATCGACGTGTCTTTCGGAAGTGAATAAAAGAAAATTATTCCATACAAATTGCTTAATATGATTTAGTTTATATGTAAAGGTTTTTTTATTTTTTATTTCGTAAAACTATTTCTTTGGGAAAGTTGTTGTTTCGTTGGAGCACGCCCTTTCTGTTTTCGGTACACTGTCTCGTACACCCTATATACCATGTGAAGCAAAATTTTTGACTTCCCATTCCCATACAAAATGAGCCGATCACGTGAATTTTTTTTTTGGGAAATTTTGCTTGTTTTCATGAGAAGAATCTCTGGGTTTCGGAAGCAAAACGAAAGAAAATTCACGTTGTACGAGTATTGTTGTCACTTTCTTTGTTATTAAAGCAGAAAGTGACAGCAATAGATTTAACACAGCTTTAACTTTAAAGAAAGCTTTGTGAAACTGCCAGTTCTAAAAACTTATTATTTCACTGCAAAATTATTATTATTATTTCTGTGATAAGACATTTAAAGGGAATGCCTACCCCTAATGATGGTACAGTCAAGACCAGGCGAAGCTAGATACTTTCAGCAGCTCGAGACTTTAGCTATTGAAATAATACCGGTACAAAGTCCAATGTGTCAAAGCTTGACGTGCTCTTGAATGTACCTAAAAATTCTTAAACTAATATACAGCGTGAATTATCAATGGTTTTGCTACCGAAGCCCAGTTGTTGTGGTCATGATAACCAGCAACTTTCTCAATAAAAAAAAACATTTAACTCGAAAAAAAATTTTCGACTCAATAATATGGTGGTCACGTGATCGACTCATTTTGTATCGGAAAGCAAAAAAACATTTTTCGAGTAATAAATTTTTTTCTCCGTGATAGTTGCTTGTTTTCAAGTTGTAGAATCACTGGGCTTCGAGAGCAAAAAGGGCAAAAAATTCACGCTGTATACAAAGTTATTCTATTAGATACATTCTGTAATGCCTAATAAGTAAATGCAATATTAGAATAATTGGAAACACATAAATTTGTATATTCTAGAGATCATATCACAATATTATAATTTAGACATAACTTTACTTACAGCATAGCTGTTACAGTTGAATTTATGGAAATCTGAAAATTCATTATTAAACCAGTGTCTGATACCCTACAGGCTTTGCCTAGTTTGGGATCGGATGACTTTGTGTGAACTGTCCCCAATAATATATTTTTTTATTCGAGATAAGGGTGTATCTTCTGTAAATAGCTTCTATTAAGAGGCCGTTCCATTTTGGGTAATAATTATCCTTTGACAGCAGTCTTTCTCGACCACATATGTGGATAATATAAAGCTATCCTGCAGTCCGGGTAATTTCTACCCAATTTGAAACGCGCCCTAACTACACAATAAATATTATTCTCTTATCATTACACATAATATTACCATGACATAATACATACAGGATGTCTTAGAATTGAATGATTTAGTCTTGCTTGTTCACATAGAAAAAGCGGGCACAGTGGTCTGGGCGAGCTTGTGTACACATTGACCGCCAGGTGTTTGCGCAAGTGTGACGCAAGCGAAACGTTCAAACTACTGTACTACAATTGAAACTCATTGGGAATAGTTTTGAAGCCGGTTGAAAGCTATCAATTGAAAATAGTATGAAACTGGATCCCACTTACTTACACCATAAAAAGGATCCAGCTTCATATTATATGCGTCTGACAGCTCTCAATTGGCTTGACATTCAATAAGTATTCTGTAAAGAATAAAAATATATAAATCTGAATCTCCATGCTAGCGGCCATGGTTGATCTTGGGAGCTAGCATGTAAACTCAATGGGAATCGTTTTGAAGCCCATTGGAACTTTGAAAGCTTTCAACCGCAAATTATATAAAGGTAGATCCCATTAACGCCATAAATATCCAGCTTCAAATTATTTGCAATTGACAGCTTTCAGTCGGCTTGTTAACAAAAAAGTTGTTGCATTCGACTATCAGAACACGGAAGTATTTCTCTATCCATCCCTTCATGGACACCCTGCATTACAACTCTTAATATAGTCATCAATATCATCGTCTTATCTTATCATTACATATTATTAAGATATCATCATAGTCACATCATAACATAATAAAACATACCTACTAATAATTATGTACTTTGGTATGGCTGCCCGACAGAGGGCTGCGCAGAGTTGATTTTACAAAGAAATTTACTTGGTAAATTGATTATTGGCCGCTCAGTGTACACTTTTAAAGCAAAATAATATTTTACAAGGTTTTGTGAATACTGAATCCGAAAATTAAGTAAAATTTGCATCATAAATTTTTTCACAAACATTTTGGCTTTTATCATAAAATCTGATTAATTTGCAGCCAACTAATTTAGTTCTTAGCTTTCTCCCTCAAAGCAGCTCGCTCATTGATGTCAATAGTAGACAGATTGAGAGAAGCTACAATGCCATGAAGTATGGAGATCGCAGCCTTAACAACAGCCACAGGCATGGTGAGGAGAGCAATCAGTTTGAAGAGTCCAACGCCCAGCACTGGAAAATAAATAAATATTAATAGAATCAGGCCTTACTTTACTGAAATCCATTCTGACAAGTTACGGTAAATAAATAAAATATAAAAAAAATACTTTTTTAAAAACCAGCTTTTCAAAAATTCTGTTGTATTCAAACAAAAACTATAATTTTGTGCAGGGGTCCCAGTTGTTTCGAAAGCTAGTATCGCGCATGAAATTTGTGTACCTGTAATTCCTCCTTTTGTGCGCTTCTAGCTTTCGAAACGACCTGCACAAAATCATTAAACAAAATTTTTGAAAAGCTTGTTTTTATGATTGGTTTGTTTTTTATTGATATTAAATTTTCAACTTGTTGTTGTATTTGCCAAGCTAAATAAAACAAGTCTAATCACGACCAGACTTGTTTAGAAGTTAAGGAGTCCCTATGGCCACCTTCCGACACCATCATTATGACCCTAGTCATTGTCTGGGGCCAAAGCGGTTGGGAGACAAATCCAACTAACCTTAATTCGACGGGGTTACATTTAACAGTTCCTATGGATACCCTCTGTCTCCATCATCAGACCAGCTAGATGACACCATAATATTGTATTGTCACCACACTGGAGGATAACTGGCCTAACATTCAGTTACAAGATATGTCTAACACAAACTACATATACATACAAACACGGCTAGTTAAAAAAAGCTAGTAATAGTCATCAAAAGGTCAATGATTGACCTCTCTATACAAATTATTTTTGAATTTTTTATGTAGTCCTAAAACATTGTTCTTAATTGTCTGTAAATGTTGATTTCATCAAAAGGTTGCCTGGAAGAGATCACTCTTAGTGATAAGACCGCCTTTTGCCCACATTTTATAACTCGTTATGTGTAAATGTTTCTTTATTAGTGTGCAGATTCAGATAATTTTATTCAATGTAGATTCTTTACAGAATACTTATTGAATGTCATGCAGAATACAATGCAAATAGAGCGAGTCTACGCCGTTTCGGATCGTGCTATGGCAGCGTAAAATAAACGGCAAGAAACCACTGCAGCACGGCCTACTTTAAGAGTCGGCTTTTTACAATGTGTTTCTTGTGTTTCGCTGGAATATCAGAGCACCATACCTCTTTGTCATTCATATAGTCATCCAATCTGTAGTAAGCTTTTTTACATAATGTTTGCTTTACACATTCTTTAAACTTTCTCTCAGGTAATTGCACTATATTGTCAGGTATTTTGTTGTAGTATCGTATACACAGACCAACGAAAGATGTATTGACTTTAGTTAATCTAGTATATGGTTGATCAATTTTATGCTTATTTCTAGTATTAAAATTATGCCTGTCACAAATTTTAGGTAATTGATGAATGTTCTTTCTAGCATACATTATATTTTCATAGATGTACTGGCATGGCACTGTCATAATGTTGATTTCCTTGAACAGTTCTCTCAGGGAATCACGAGTCTTCAGGCAATAAATTGCTCTTATAGCCCTCTTTTGTAAAACGAATATTGAATGTATATCAGCTGCTCGGCCCCAAAGCAGTATGCCATAAGACATAATGCTATGGAAGTAGCTAAAGTAAACCAGCCTTGCAGTAGCTACATCAGTAAGTTGTCTGATTTTTCTAACAGCATATGCAGCCGAGCTGATTTTTCTGATTTTTCTAACAGCATATGCAATAAAGTGTTATTCATTCATTCATTGTTTTTCAATTTAACTTTTAGGGAAAGTATTCTTGACAGAAGCTATTTTATAAATATTGAATTGAAAGTTATTCACATCAGTCAATTAAAAATATTACTGTCCTTTCTTTACACACACCTGTATAATCTATCGTTTATTACTGTACTGATATGATGGCAAACAGATAAAGTTATGGCAGCTTTGAATAATATATTTGAGTTCACTTATCCTGTATTATAAAATTTATATGTTGTTTGAATTTCATTTATATACAGGGTGTATGGACAGCTTCCTGAAAACTAAAAGGGCAAGATTCGACAAAACTGAACAGCTTTCTGTGAATGTTACTTTTAGGAATAAAAAAAATCACCATCTCCACAAATCTCCATACAAAGTTATAAACTTAATTAGTATATATATGTTACTAATTTGTATGGTTTTTGTTTCCTGAAAGTTTCATTCACTGAAAGTTGTTCAGTTTTGTTGACTAATCATGCTCTTTCAGTTTTCAGATAGCTGTTCCTTTCACCTGTTATAAATTAAGAATGGCTGAAATAATTTGGGTGATGAGGTTTTTTGGGAAGAAAAATAGTAAAAGTTATCTGTGAAGTTTGGGATATTTAGTGCTTTTTACTAAAACCTATTAATTTTTTAGAAATATCCCAATTACATGCTGAACATAAAAGCCACTTTCAAAAATGTATTCATACAGCCTCAGGAATTAAATTTATATGTAAAATAACAATTTTTTAAATTACCTGTGGGTCCAGTATAAAAGTACATGACGTAGAGAGCAGCGTAGAAAGCTTCATTGCCAGCACACATGAAAAACAGTACAGTTCTGTTTGTGTAATACAGATGCATGATAGGGTTCTCCGACATATCAATAAACTTATGAGAAGTCTTGCCCTGCAGAGTAGATGTGTGCAGATATAGCCAGTGGCATGTAATGTCGATAGCCATGGATATTTGGAACCAGAATGTGTATCGGGGGTAGAATGTAGCAAGTGTCATCATGAGGCAGGCAGTGCCAGCACGGTCAGTCAGTTGGTCAAGCATGGCTCCAAACTTTGTACCTGAAGAAAATAAAAAGTTTTACTTATGTAGTATTAGTACAAAGTGGCCTGATTTCTTAAGTACCTGTAGCATAACATTGATCTAAGTGACCCAACTAACTACAGGTTGTCCAAAGAAAAATATTCCAAATATAGGGTGTAAAATCGGTAATAAACAATATATTTAAATTTTTTTGGTTGTTGCGAGGCCACCTGCCTTAACATACTAACTAACTTAGACCACTATAAAGGTTTATTTTTTATAATATGATATTGCCGAAATTTTCTTACAGATTAATGAGATCATAAATCAACATATTCACGGACTCTATCTATAAGCTCCATAAAATCTTAGCTAAGTAAGTTGCCTTATTGTATGTTTATATCGCATGAGGTGTTCATCTGTAATTAGTTATAGCACTTAAAATTGTTCCTTTGTTGCCTACAAATAAGTTTGTGTAGAATTGGTGTGTATAACTGTTGATGAACCTAAATAAATAAAATAAAATAATTCCTATAATTTGAAAGTTGACTTCAAGGTTATCAATTTACGCATAAAATAAAAATTTTATTTATAGTTTGATATATAAAATTAAAGGTTCGAAAATTGTTCGTCTTAAATGTCGTCTGATTTCATCATTAGATTTGTTATATTTTTTTACAGATAATATTTTTCGGAAATTAAATTTAAGCTTCTGTTAGCCTTCCCAATAATGCTTAAAAACAATAAAAAAAAATTGGAAGAAAAATGCAAAAATGTTAGTACTGAAAATTGAGTTTACCTAAAATTCGCCATACAAAACGGCAATTTCATAGGTAAAGACCTATTATAATTTATTAACTGGGACATCCTATCAGTAAACTTAAAAGGTTCACCTAATTCCTAAATCTAATCAAAGTAATAGGCCATAGTTTACTGTATCAGATAGGTCAGCATGTAGACAAAATAAGTTTGGTAGGTAATTGAATTAAGTGATGCCTTACTTTGATTGAAGTATCTTGCAGCATGACCGTCGAAGGCATCGAGAAGCGCTGAGACGACATAACATGTGCAGGCCAGCACGCAGTGCGTCGGCATAAAGTAGAAAGATATTATGGCCAGTACCACCCTCGCGAACCCTGAGAAACATCGCTGATGTAAACAACAGTATAAAGACGAGGAAGATATTCTGCGTAAATTATCGACTTACCGATTATATTGGGCACGAAGAGGAAAATATTCTCTTTAGCCTCGGTTGCAGTTTCAGCCATTGTTGATTAGGAATTTCCAAGAAGAATAATTATTTAGATTTTAGATAAAAAACACAAACACCCCAAGGAAATCTCGAAAGAAAAGAACCTGAAAAGCACAGATTAAATATGTCCTGTCCTATGAAAAGAACAAAAAAAATTGGGGTTTTGCACCATAGACAGACTCACTCATTTTCCCTTCAAATATCAATCATCTGTGCTATTCTATCATAGAAGAACAAAAAAAGACAAAAAATTGAATTGAAAATATAAAATATGAAATCGACTTCTAGTAACACTACAATTGACATTTACATACATACATACATAACATCACGCCTCTTTCCCGTTGGGGTAGGCAGAGACCACAGTCCTCCACCTGCTACGATCTTGACATACTTCCCTTGCTTCCTGTACTTTCATCAATCCTTTCATACATGCTCGTCGGTTTAGGGTACTTTTAACCTGGCCTTTATTCAGAACGTCCTGAATTTGGTCCTGGTACGTTCGCCTAGGCCTTCCCCTTCCAACGTTTCCATTCACTCTCGCCTGGTAGATCTCTTTCGTCAATCTTCGTTCATTCATCCTCTCTACATGACCAAACCATCTCAGCATCCCTTTCTCGATTTTGGTCACTACGTCTTCTTTTACGCCACACCGTTCTCTTATCACACTATTTCTAATCCTGTCACTTAATTTAACACCAATCATACTCCTTAGCGCTCTCATTTCCACTGCATTAATTCTACTTTCATGCTTCTTCTGCCATACCCAGCTTTCACTGCCATACATCAGTGTTGGTACCAACACTCCCCCATGAACAGCCAAACGAGCCTTGTGAGACACCTTCTGACTCCTCATAAAGGCGTGCAGGGCACCATTCACCATGTTTCCAGCATTCACTCTTCTTTCAATATCACTTTCACACTTTCCATCTCTCGTAAACTTTGAGCCCAGATACACAAACTCCTTCACTTGTTCGACTTGTTCACCATCTATTAATATAGTACACTCTGTCATACATTCTTCTCTTTCAAGTACCATTACTTTAGTCTTGCTTACATTTACTTTCATTCCTTTCCTGTCCAAAGCCACATTTATCATTGTTACCATCTCCTGCAACTCGTCAGCAGATGACGCAAGTACAACTTGGTCATCAGCGTAGAGAAGACATTTGATGAGTAACTCATTTATTCTCAGTCCACACATACTCTCTTTCAGATCAATCAAACAATTATCCATGAACAGGTTAAACAGCCAAGGTGACGCTACACATCCCTGCCTGCTCCCGCACACGACCGAGTTTTTGTAGGTCCGATTATCGGCCACATTTTTCCCCCGATTTTACGACCGATTTTGTGACCGACCCAACGCACACGAGCGATAATCGGTGACCGATTTTCTTGTATGACGAATGACGATAGGGAGGTGATCGATCAAAATAATATCGACACACGATGTCGATGATTTTATTTTTTGTTAGTGAGATAAGATTCCATGAACATATTTTTTTATAAGTCTCGGTATTATCAAAAATGCTCCTAATGGTCATTAGGGCTCCCGCACACGACCGAGAATCGGTGACCGATTTTTTGTCGACATCCCGCTCTGACGTGTTATCACCTGCATCTTCCCTCCTTGTTCTGGCCGATAATCGCCCACCGATTCTCGGTCGTGTGCGGGAGCCCTTATTGTTAATATACAGGGTGTTAGGCTAGGATACCTATACAGGATGTAAGAGTAAGTATAAAAGGTGTTAGGTTAGAACGACTAAGTACTATACATACAGGGTGCTAGGGTAAGTATACTGGGTGTTAGGTTAGGGCTCCCGCACACGACCGAGAATCGGTGGCCGATTTTTTGTCGTCATCCCGCTCTGACGTGTTATCACCTGAATCTTCCGTCCTTGTCCTGGCCGATAATCGCCCACCGATTCTCGGTCGTGTGCGGGAGCCCTTAGGATTATTATACAGGATATTAGGGTAAGTATACAGGATGTTAGGGTAAGTATACAGGGTGTTAGGTTAGGATAAATACACACGGTTTCAGGGTAAGTATACAGGGTGTTAGATTAGGATCACTATATATATAGGGTCTTATGGTAAGTATACATGGTGTTAGGATAGGATAACTATACAGGGTGTTAGGTTAGGATCACTATATGTACAGGGTTTTAAAGTAAGTATACATGGTGTTAGGTTAGGATTACTATACAGGGTGTTAGGGTAAGTATACAGGGTGTTAGATTAGGATCACTATATGTACAGAGTCATCTATACCCGTGGGTGTCGTAAGAGGTGACTAAGGGCTTATGAAAACTTGCTGTGAATCGTACGATCTTACATACTGCGGTCACCAACAACAGCGGTCGCCAGCCGCAACGCCCACATGCGTGGTGTCTATGGTTAATCCCCCTCAAAGTACCACGCGATTTTACTGGAGATCTGGTGGGAGCTCCCTGTCGTGCAGTGGACGCGTTTATGGGATGTTATGATGATATTACGATATGTACATCGTGTGGCCTGGAGCAGCGGCAAATAAAATTAATGGACCGTCCATAGGGTATCACTGATCGATTGACAGTACTTGCAGGTATCCTAAACCAATAAATTCTGCACAATAAATACAATAAACTTTTAATTCACTACCCGACTACGGCAAAGAGGAGGGTTATGATTTTGAACGGTATCTATGTATACTGGTCCTTCATAATTTCTAAACTAGTTATCGTAATTTGACAAATGAGGTACCGTTAGGAGCGTCTTGATCAACCGCTGGGTATAGTAGGTAGGACTAGGCCCGCCCCGGCTTCGCACGGGTAGATATAGTGTTTTTTTGTGTCACGGGTAAATAAAAAACCGGCCAAGTGCGAGTCGGACTCGCGCACTGAGGGTTCCGTGCCACCACATAAACATAATTGTATTAGCTGAAATTTCAGTAAGTTAATGTGCTAGATTTTTTGAGTCCGACACTTGCTTGACCAAATTTAATTATTTGTTGTTATTTTATAGCTTATGCACGATAAACATACCAATTTTCAAGTTTGTTAGTGTTCCCGTTTTTAAATAGAACTAAAACAAAAATCGCCTCAGCGACCATCCAACTTGACCCCTCTCTTATATGAATGTTCTTGAAACGGGAGCTCACCACAATTGGTTACCATTAGTTGTGAGAAAAGTTGTAATATTTAATGATTTTAGACTTTTCCCATTATTTGTACTGTGAGACCTAGCTTCTTGCCAAATTTCATAATTTTAGGTCTACGGGAAGTACCCTGTAGGTTTTACATTTTTGAATAAATGTATGGAGATGAAGACATAAAATGCCATATCTTTTGATTGCGTCGTTGTAAAAAATTTAAATTTTCAGATCTTGTGTGGTTCATGGGTCCTAATATGTGGTATTAATTTCAACCTGATACCTTTACCCGTTCGTGAGATAAAGGGTCTTGACAGACAGACAGACAGACGGACAACAAAGTGATCCTATAAGGGTTACGTTTTTTTCTTTTGAGGTACCCTAAAAAGAGGAACCCTAAAAAGAGTAAAAACGATTTGGATTTATTTTTAATTTGGATTTATTTTTAAATTACTTAGTGGTAGGGATTTTGTGCAAAGTCCTTCTGGTGAAGTACCACCCCCTTGCCTATTTCTGCCGTGAAGCAGCAATTCGAAGGGTAAGGGAGTCAGTAAAACTACCGGCACATGAGACATACCATCTTAGTTCTCAAAGTAAGCAACGCGCTTTGCTATCTTATTAGTTTCCAAATATCCTATACTATTAAACGTGCAATATTTGTACAGTACCTGGTCGACCGAGCTTCGCTCTATAATAGCTGCCTGAGCATTAAAATATCATCGGGTGAGCAAGCTATTCTACTCGCCAACAGGTGGCGCTGTAGGTTTCTGTCTTAAAGGCGGCCCCCGAACGCTCTCTTATAGTAAATTTCATCGAAATCGTTAGAGCCGTTTTCGAGAAACAGATTGCAAACATATAGGTATATTTGTATACAAATATTGCTCGTTAAATAGTATTTTCCCAAGGAACATAGTTCGAAATACGAAAAACCAAATTTGACCTTCCATACAAAATGCGCTATCAGCTGATGCAGTTTCTATGGGAGGTCAAAAATTGATTTTCGTGGGAAAAGTTGTTCCGTTACTGATATTGATCCCTGATCTATGTCACGCATTCAAATTACCCGGTATATATATATTTGTAAACGGTTTCTCGAAAACGGCTCTAACGATTTTGATGAAATTTACAATTTCTCCGCGATTTAGACGGAAATCTACAGTGCTATCTGTTGGCGAGTAGAATAGCTTGCTTATCCAATGATATTTTAATGTTGTGGCGGCTATTATAGAGCGAAGCTCGGTCGACCAACTACTGCCACTAATATGGGTGCTATGGGCGGTAGTGAGCACTTATCAGGTGGCCCACCTGCACGTTTGCTCACTTGTAACATAAAAAAAATGGTTAAGGTTCATAAGTAATAGACAAAGCTAGATTACTCATCATCGCATACACTCTTTGATGCTCTACCTATGGGATAAAGGCGTGATGATGCGTTTGATTAATATTAAAATAACTTTAAACATCATTAAGCCTATACTTTAATTATTTGCCCCTGTTATGTACAGGACTAACGTGCCACACGTTGTAGGTACGAGTATATACCTAATCCGTTTCAAGCTATGGTTTCAAGAGTCAATGCCAACACTTACCAACACATATTGCAGCCATAGAACCAGACAAACCACCAAGAACCAGACGAACTAGAGTATATTTGACGAAAAAAAACCGGCCAAGTGCGAGTCGGACTCGCGCACTGAGGGTTCCGTACCACCACACAAACATAATTGTATTAGTTGAAATTTCAGTAAGTTAATGTGCTAGATTTTTTGAGTCCGACACGCGCTTGACCAAATTTTATTATTTATTGTTATTTCATAGCCTATGCACTATAAACTTACCAATTTTCAAGTTTGTAAATAGAACTAAACTAGAACTAAAAAAATAGAACTAAAACAAAAATCGCCTCAGCAACCATCCAACTTGACCCCTCTCTTATATGAATGTTCTTGAAACGGGAGCTCACCACAATTGGTTACCATTAGTTGTGAGAAAAGTTGTAATATTTAATGATTTCAGACTTTTCCCATTATTTGTACTGTGAGACCTAGCTTCTTGCCAAATTTCATAATTTTAGGTCAACGGGAAGTACCCTGTAGGTTTTTCATTTTTGAATAAATGTATGGAGATGACGACATAAAATGCCATATCTTTTGATTGCGTCGTTGTAAAAAATTTAAATTTTCAGATCTTGTGTGGTTCATGGATCCTAATATATGGTATTAATTTCAACCTGATACCTTTACCCGTTCGTGAGATAAAGGGTCTTGACAGACAGACAGACAGACAGACAGACAGACAGACAGACAGACAGACAGACGGACAACAAAGTGATCCTATAAGGGTTCCGTTTTTTTATTTTGAGGTACGGAACCCTAAAAATAACATTATGTTACAAACTTGTTTTTTTAGGGTTCCGTACCTCAAAATCAAAAAACGGAACCCTTATAGGATCACTTTGTTGTCCGTCTGTCTGTCTGTCTGTCTGTCTGTCTGTCTGTCTGTCTGTCTGTCTGTCTGTCTGTCAAGGCCCTTTATCTCACGAACGGGTAAAGGTATCAGGTTGAAATTAAAAGTATATATTAGGATCCATGAACCACACAAGATCTGAAAATTTCAATTTTTTACAATGACGCAATCAAAAGATATGGCATTTTATGTCCTCATCTCCATACATTTATTCAAAAATGTAAAACCTACAGGGTACTTCCCGTTGACCTAAATTTATGAAATTTGGCAAGAAGCTAGGTCTCACAGTACAAATAATGGGAAAAGTCTGAAATCATTAAATATTACAACTTTTCTCACAACTAATAGTAACCAATTGTGGTGAGCTCCCGTTTCAAGAACATTCATCTAAGAGAGGGGTCAAGTTGGATGGTCGCTGAGGCGATTTTTGTTTTAGTTCTATTTTAAAAACGGGAACACTTACAAACTTGAAAATTGGTATGTTTAGTAGTGTTAAATTTAGTGCATAAGCTTTAAAATAACAACAAATAATAAAATTTGGTCAAGCGCGTGTCGGACTCAAAAATGTAGCACATTAACTTACTGAAATTTCAACTAATACAATTATGATTATGTGGTGGTACGGAACCCTCGGTGCGCGAGTCCGACTCGCACTTGGCCGGTTTTTTCAGGTTTAATTTACAAAATATCTATTTTGGGGAAAAAAGTTAGAAACCAAAATTGTTCCAAATTTGACTCTACAACTTTGTTTCTTTTCATTCATGGCGTAAAACGTGGAACATAAGAGATAATGATAATATTTTGAATTTGTCGCGTTTTTCAGGTTTAATTTCCAAAATATCGATCCTGGAAGAAAAATTTTAATATACAAACTTGTGGAGAATCAAATTTTCTACAATTTTTGTCTTCATGGTTTTACTATAAATTCAAAAAAACAAAATTAAAAATTTTGAAAAAACCCACGACGGTTGTTATTGAAAAAATCCATACTAATATTATAAATGCGAAAGTAACTCTGTCTGTCTGTCTGTCTGTCTGTTTGTTTGTTGCTCTTTCACGCCTAAACGGCTGAACGGATTTTGATGAAATTTGGTATGGTGATAGATGGTAACTTGGAGACGGACATAGGCTACTTTTTACCCCGGGAAAATATCTCATTCCCGTGGGAATCTACACATACAATAATACTCTAGCGGGGTTGTATCTGCTACAGCACACCGAAACTACTTAACCGATCTTGATGGGACTTTTTTTATTCAACTAAGTATCGCTGATTACGAAAACTACTACAATTTTGAAATCCAACGTGGTAGACGTAAACTACCATTATCCCCTGGGGATAAGGTTGAGGTGCGATAGGGTTGAAATGTCTAAAAATCAATATGGGTGTCGTTTGTAAGGTTTATCGAGCCGCTGATTACAAAAACTACAACAATTTTGAAATCCAACATGGTGGACGTGAAATGCTATCATCCCTTGGGGATGAGGTTGGGGTGCGATAGAGTTGATATGTCTAAAAATCAATATGGGTGTCGTTCGTATGGTTTATCGGGTCGCTGATTACGAAAACTACAATGATTTTGAAATCCAACGTGGTGGACGTGAAATACCACCACCCCTGGGATGGGGTTGGGATTCGATAGGTTTGAAATGTCTAAAAATCAATATGAGTGTCAGTTGTATGTTTATATAAGGATAGGGATAGCGGTTAAGATGGCGTTAGGGGTAGAAGCAGGGATAGGGGTAGGGTCAGGGATAGGGAGAGGGAGAGGGGGAGGGGAAAATGAGGGGAGAGAAAGGGGGAGGGAAGGGTAGAGGGCGTGGGAGGGGGTAGAGGGAGGGGGGGTAGAGGGAGGGAGAGGGGGAAGGGGAGGATGAGTGAGGGGAAGGGGGAAAGGGAGGGGAATGGGAGGAGGGCGAGGGGGAAAAGGGAGAGTGATGGGGAGAGGGGAAGGGGGGAAATGGAGGGGGAAGGAAGGGTGAGGGGGGGAAGAGGGAGGGGCGAGGGAGAGGAAGAGAGAGTGGGAGAGGGTGAGGGAGGGGGAGTGGGAATGTAGGGGGGGGATACAAAAGGATAGATAGGGAGGAATAGGGACCTTTTTTACTTTTATGAATACCTCCTCGCTACCCATTCACTTCACTCCCTTTATTGCCTTCTTTTTTAAGTTCGCCTGTAACGGTTGACAATGAAAATTCCGCACTACCTACCAGTTAAATAAAATCAAAAGATAATTAAGTTTGTAGTAAGATGCATTTATTCAACTTGGATAAGTACAAATGCATCTTTTACGTAGGGATCAAGAAGGATAAGCGCTCCGTAAAATATGTTTCAATTAAGTTCGAGTTCTGTTTTTTTATAAAATCTACGCGGACGAAGTCGCGGGTAACAGCTAGTATTAAATAAGACTTTTGAAATACCCCCGACTTAAAAGGAAGAAGGTAACGAAATATTACGAAGAAAGTACCCATGAAAATCCGTCGGGCTGCCATTCCGTGTCCTACGAAAATTAATATAGCATTTAATCAATATAAAGTCTATACGAGCTAGTTATTAAATAGCTTTAGTTGGCTACAGTTATGTATAAATTATGAAAACATGGCAATGGCAACCCCGACGGATTTTCATGGGTACTTTCTTCGTACTATTTCGTTACCTTTTTCCTTTTAAGTCGGGGGTATTTCAAAAGTCTTATTTAATATTTTTTCAATAACAACCGTCGTGGGTTTTTTCAAAATTTTAATTCTGTTTTTTATTTTTAACTTTTAAGAGAGTTCCCACTTTACTGATTATTACAGCGCCCCCTGGTGAGTTGACGCCACAACTCTAGTCTAAAAATAATCACAAATATATCATAAATTCTTTACTGAAAACCGCATCTAAATCGATCAAATCGTTTTAGAGATAAATGAGAACATTTGTGTAAATAAAAGTGATTATTACAGCGCCCCCTGGTGAGTTGACACCACAACTCTAGTCTAAGAACCGTCACTGATAAATCATAAATCTTTCACTTAAAACCGCTTCTAAATCGGTCAATTAGTTTTGGAGATAAATGGGAACATTTGCTTAAATAAAAATTATCATTACAGCGCCCCCTGGTGAGTTGGCGTCGCAACTCTAATCTACAAACCATCATTGATAAATTATAAATCCATTACTGAAAACCGTATCTAAATCGGCTAAGCCGTTTTTAAGATAAAAGGGAACATAACTTTGCACACACAAACGAACAAACACACAACCTCTCACCCTAAACGCATACACCTTCTCCGTTCCGTCACAGTAAATATATAAGCTAAAGCAGTATGGAAACTCGGGCCTTTTTTTGAAAAAAAGAACTATTCTGCGTCAGAGCGTCAGGGTTGTAACCCAGAAATTTGAAATAAGAATAGTATGATGAACTCAAATATTGGGGTGCTTCTATCAACTTAGTTCCTTTCAGCATGTTTTCGGACCGTAAAACCAAACAATTTTTTCCGAAACCCTTAGTCGCCTTTTACGACTCAAGGAAATATTAAGACACTTAGTCGCCTTTTATCACCTAAGGGCAGATCGAAACACTTAGTCATCTTTTACGACACAAGGAAAGGTTAAGAAGTCACTTAGTCGCCTTTTACGACACACGGGAAGGTTAAGTCACTTAGTCGCCTTTTATGACACAAGGGCAGATAAAGACACTTAGTCGCCTTTTATGACACAAGGGCAGATGAGGACACTTAGTCGCCTTTTATCACGCAAGGGCAGGTTAAGATACTTAGTCGCCTTTTATCGCACAAGGACAGGGACATACTTATAGGGACTCTATATAGGGTGATCTTTAATTAGTTCTTGATAGAAAAAAGTATGAATGTACTCTACTCATGATACTGAACAACTTTCCCCAAGGAACATAAGTCGAAATACGAAAATCAAGTTTTGACCTCCCATATAAAACTGCATCAGCTGATAGCGCATTTTGTATAGGAGGTCAAATTTGTTTTTTCGTATTTCAACCTATGTTCGTTGGGAAAAGTTGTTCAGTATCATGAGTAAAAGCATATCTTTTGCTATCAAGAACTAAATAAAAGTCAGCCTCTATGTACCTATTTGTTTGTATTATGGTTTTAGCACCCAGGACTTACTTCAGCGCGAAAACTGCTTATTTTCCTGTAGCGGTGTGCGCATGTGTGAGTGTGCCTGTTTTGGACGTTTGTTAGGAGTTTCCATACTGCTTTAGCTTATATATTTACTGTGGTTCCGTCGTGGGTAAAAATGGTCGAGTTATTCGAGAAAACCCATTTAAAAACAAAACATTTTTCGAATAAACACAGGAGCCTGATTCAGTCTACTTTTTGAATTTACACTCCCAGTGACCCCGAGGGCCTACGAAAAAAAAACCAAGAACTGATTATTCACGGGTCATAAATGTCATAATGATTGAACTATTTGTTATTATCTCCAAGCATACAAACATAAAAAATCCGGCAGTGCGAGCGTTTCATATTGTTTTACTAAAGTTTCTAGAACCTAGCCTAGGCACCTACCTAAGTACCTTTGTACCACAAAAGATGTAAAAACAGTATAATTACAACTACCTACAAGGTGAGCACAGTAGCAAGTAAGTGTTAACAAAGCCAGTAGGTACCTATAACTAGAACCAGCGCTAAACTACAAACCCCCGAAACCAAAGACCCGCTCAAGGTCAAAGTGTTACTACCTAACGTGCGGCTGACTGTACCTACCCACTACGGCCGCGGTTGTTGGTCAAACATACACAATCACTCTGATGATGACTAGGTAGGTTTAGGTTACCAAGAAGGTATATTATTATACAACTTGTAATTACCAATACGCAAAACCTCTCGGGTGGTAGTTTTACTCGTTCTACTCATGAAACTGAACAACTTTATTGGAAATTAGAATTAAAAAATTGAGAATCGGAATTTTGTATTTTATTTTTGTTGAACAAAAGTACCACTCGAGAGCTTTTGCATACATTGTATATCTCACGGAACTGTTTAATCTACAGGGTGTAAAAAAAGTTCGACTATACTTCTAAGGAGTGATTCTACGTCGTATAAAATATAAAAAAATATTTTGCTCTATAAAAAGTTGTTTTAGCTCAAGAAGAAGTGAAGCACAAGGGTTAAACGACGCAGACAAGGATGTTTACTGTTATTTAATATCCACTCACTAGCACATTTCAATAAATTACTGGAATGTAATTCGGAGGAAAAACTAATTTAATGATCAAACAAATTAGAAATTAAATATTAATTAAAGTATTTTTATTTTACAATCTGTTAGTAATGTACACACGGCCGCACTTCGGTAGAAACACTTTTGGACCTTATGGCGTGGTAATACAGTTGAAAAAGTTTCTACCCACAAGCGGTTGACCGTACAATCACCCCTTAGAAGGATCATCCTACTTTTTTTTTACATCCTGTATTCACATTCGTCCACGGCTGGCAATGTTGATCGTAGTGGCACGACAATTTCTGTAGGTAGGACAAGGATTTCCAATTTCTATGAGGTAGATACTTACCAAGAGGTACTTATGTAAACCTACCTAGAAAACTAAACGTGAAGCAAATCTAGAATAAAATAGGTATATAATTTTACTTATTTATCGTTGTTCATTCGTCCGGCGGAAAACAGAAAAACGTTCGGTTTTTATTTTTGTCTGAGACTTGTCTTCATACGTTGTTTATTACCTACACGTAACACAGGAATCAAAATCTCGATGTCAATATCCATCGTGCGTGATTCGACACGCACCTCTCCCTAGCGAGTGTACGGAGCTGAATGACGAGACCGCGACGGCCGGCGACGGTGAGTCGTGTGCGTTGAAGTATAGATTTACGTATGTTCTATTTCTCACCGACAAACGGATCGGCCGTGACGGCCGATTTTATTTCTCACCGAGTTTTGTCGGTCGTGTGCGTTGAAGTATGGCAACCAGTACGTTCCATTTTTGACCTACAAAAAATCGGTCACCGATTCTCGGTCGTGTGCGGGAGCCCTAACACCTTTTTCGATGCTAAACCATTCAGTGTACGCCCCGTTTATTCTGACACAAGCACTGGAACCCTCATAGAGAGATTTCAGTGCTTGAATCAGATGACCGTTTACCCCATACATAGACAATGCTGACCACAATTCATTCCTCACCACTCGGTCATAGGCCTTTTCCAAATCCACGAACGCGCAGTAGACTTTTTGGTTTTTAGCCAAAAACTTTTCAGCTATGCACCGCAAGGAAAAGACCTGATCTGTACATCCCATTCCCTTTCTAAATCCCGCTTGTACATCCCATATTTTATCGTCAGTATCTTTCATCACTCTTTCAATCAAAACCTTTGCATACAGTTTGCCGACGACACTGAGAAGGCTTATCCCGCGATAATTTTTGCAGTCCTGTTGTGACCCTTTTCCCTTGTACAGCGGTTCAATCACAGCCTTGCACCAGTCACCTGGTGCTTGGCCGTTCGTCCAACACAAGTTGAAAAGGCGGAAATTGACATTTACCATAGACAAAATGTGTATATTTTTTTGTTTTGTTTATTTTTTAATCTGGATTAGTGGGCTTAGTACCATAGAAAATGTGCAAGAAAGAAATAAAAGATGAATGTTTATATAAAGGTTTCTCTTTCTATCTTACAAACTATTGCGAAAATGAAAAACGTTTGTTTCGCCTTCGCACATGAGTTTTCAGAGTACCATTGAATACTCGTCTTAAAAAAATAAAAGAAGTTTCAGTTTCCGCCGCTTGAGGGTGCGTAGTCGTCGAAAATGTTTGTCGGAGTAGGAACCTGTCGAAAATGATGAATTCGGTTTTGCAAATTGTTAGAACATTAGTAATGTTGTACATAAATTAGTAAAACATGAAGATATAATAGCTAGGTTGTGATAAATTTATTTCTAGCGGGGTAGAGAGTGTTTTCAGTGTGTAAAAGTCATAAGACTTGTGTCATCTGACTTCTCTTCCTTCAAGATGGCTCCTCCGCCGGAGTATGATAAGGAACCGAAAGCCCCGGATAAAAGTGCTACAAATATATCCTGTGAAGAGACAAAGGCGCTACACAATCTAGTTAACGACCAGCAATCGAATTCGGACAATAAATCGTCAAGTACAGCTGCGAGCGCGGATGTTGAGGTAAGTTGACCTCTGTTGCCGTTTGTTCGTTTCGGAAGTATTTATTATACGGATGTAGCGTTTCATTTGCTCATGTATTACATTACTTCCTTCATCGTTACGAAATAATTGTCACGAATTTGTTGTTTGTGTACGATTTTGTCTACACCGGACGTGCTCGCCATGCCTACAAGTAGGCAGGTGAAAATGGCGAAGTATAAAATGTCAAAAATAATGTGCAATACGGCTCGGCCACTCGTCGGGCATGAGTGTGCACTTTATTTGCAGATATTACTGTGTTTACGAGATGAATAATGTTGTTTCGGGGCGACCTTGACCGACCGTACGCTAGATTGAAGCCGTGAAACAAAATCGGCGAATAGTTTCTCGGAATTACCCGCATGTTGCGAAAAGCAGTTGCTTACGAGAGGTCATAACAGTTGGTTATAGAACAGCTGCTTTTATGATGTTGCGAAGTGAGTAAGGAGGACTTGAACTAACTGGAATCAAAGCACTTTTGTGTCCTGAGAAGAAATGGCTAAGCTCTCCTTTCATACAATGGTTTTATTGTCTTTTCGAGACTACCCTCCTTTTATAATAATTCAATCTCAAATTTATTTCAACAAGTTCGTGTTGGTAATTGCTTACCTTATATTCAATAGTTGAAAGATGTCCACTGCTAGACAAAAGCCTAAAATCTTTACCTACTTTTTTCAATCAACTATATTTATTGCAGTCGGTGAAGGCAAGGCACTTTTGAAAGTGTTTTGCTTGTATGTGCTGATGAGGAGGTAGTCCTAACTATCTTATCTATTTTTGTAGTATGTTCTTCCGAAGTAATAGGCGAACGTACCAGGCGTACGTACCTGGACCAAATTCAGGACATTCTGAATAAAGGCCAGATTCAAAGTACCCTAAACCGACGAGCATGTATGAAAGGATTGATGAAAGTTCAGGAAGCAAGGGAAGTATGTCAAGATTGTAGCAGGTGGAGAACTGTGGTCTCTGCCTACCCCAACGGGAACAAGGCGTGATGTTATGTATGTATGTTCTTCACCAATTAGGCACTTTTGTAACAACAACCTTTGTTATACATTACAAGTTATTTGGAGAATAACAATAAAAAAAAAAAATTGGAGATCTCAAGGGGAGGCCTATGCCCAACAGTGAACATCTTTCGGCTGATATGATGATGATTCAGAAAAGCTTCACTTATTAAATAAACATACATACATAACATCACGCCTCTTTCCCGTTGGGGTAGGCAGAGACCACAGTCCTCCACCTGCTACGATCTTGACATACTTCCCTTGCTTCCTGTACTTTCATCAATCCTTTCATACATGCTCGTCGGTTTAGGGTACTTTTAAGCTGGCCTTTATTCAGAACGTCCTGATTTATTAAATAAAGTTAGAACTAAAACAATTAACTAAGTAAACTAGTGACCATGGTATACAAACATACTTGTGTTACAGCCACTGATTGCCCAAATTTATCCACTTAAAGTATAATTAAATATTAGGTAAGACATGAGTGTGCTCTATCTAGGCGCTACCATAGTCTATTGAATTGATGTATATTGGTATTCATAATTTTTCCCAGCTGTCACTGGTTTTATGGTTACACTGCTTTTTGTAGGGCATGATCTGTTTTGAGGTGTAAATCTAATTACTCTCAGAAAAAAAAGTGTTTTCCTTCAAAATTGATGGTGGGTCAGACTCAGCACAGGCAAAAAAAAATTGCTTGGTCAGTGTGACAATTAAACTTACAAGGGGATAACCTTGCTTCCTGTTGACTGTACTTGTAACAGTATACATATATAATGCATTTAACTTTTGAAGCCCAATGTAACAAAAACATAGTTTTACACTAGAAGACTTCATTGAGGTCAAGATATCAGGATCCCTAGGGACTCCCTGAGACTAACACGAAGCGCAAAAGCTTGATATGATATTGCTATATTTTAATAATCAAGAAGTGCACAAATTGGTTTGAGGATTTCCTTGTGGGAAAATTTTTTTTTTAGTGAAACAAAAGTTATAAAAAAGCAAAAACAAATTATAAATAAAACGTGGTATGCATGAATGATTAAATGATCTTGTATGGAAAATCCAATTTCCTTTCTGGTCAGAAAGAAAAGCTATTTCACTTGACTTGTACACATGGCCGCACGTCGGTAGAAACACTTTAGACCTTATGGCGTGGTAATAGAGCTGAAAAAGTTTCTACCGACAAGCGGTTGACCGTACAATAAGACCCTGAAGTTTTTCTAGGTCATAACCAGACACTACACAAAACAAAGAAATTTGTCTTTCAATGTTACAATAAGAAGATTTTAAAATTTTCCAGTAAAGTTCCACTAGAAGGGTAAGGGACAGGTGAGAAGAAGGGCGTGCTGCAGGCATGCCACTTCCCCGTCTGCTCCTTGCCTTACGCTTTTTGTATGTCATGTCGCATCCGTGCCGTGCCTGCGCCTTGCCCGAATCTTACCCTCGTGTTAAATAAATATTCTTCAAGATGTGGAGCTTATTAAAAAACTTTATTTCTATTTTGAGTTAATTAATAACCTTGATAACCTTGTTTTCACTCACATTGTATTATTAATGATATCTTTATCTTTGTTTTTCACATTGTTATTTTAACATAAAGACCAGTAACCCTACCAATTTTTAAAGAAAGTAAGACTATTAGCCTAATGTCTGTCGCATTAGTGCCACTCAACACATTACTGCTGCTTTGTTTTATTCAATGTCTTTCAAAATGCATTCTCATGGTCATTATGACTTTTGAATACTTTAAAATGTGATGCTACCTTCATACCTATTGATGCTGTTGACTTTTCTGTCATGAGTAATGTGACCATTTTTTTTATGTTAGAGCGGATGCTTATGGAATTTGGTATAAATAAAAAAAAGTTATAAAAATTATCTTTAGACATTCACATATGGCCATTTGACCCCAAACTAAGCAGAGCTGGTACTTATTGACCACACATACTCAGTTTTGATTGTGGCTTCGCCCACATGGTCTTTGCATTATTGTGGAGGGATGGTTTAACCCTTTATAGGGCAGACACCCAGGTAAATAGTTTGGAAACTGAACTCTATTTACAATTTTTTTTTACCATAAAAGCTGAGTGAGGTGAGTTCGTACATTGTGAAATTAACAATACATACATAACATCACGCCTCTTTCCCGTTGGGGTAGGTAGAGACCACAGTCCTCCACCTGCTACGATCTTGACATACTTCCCTTGCTTCCTGTACTGTCATCAATCCTTTCATACATGCTCGTCGGTTTAGGGTACTTTTAACCTGGCCTTTATTCAGAACGTCCTGAATTTGGTCCTGGTACGTTCGCCTAGGCCTTCCCCTTCCAACGTTTCCATTCACTCTCGCCTGGTAGATCTCTTTCGTCAATCTTCGTTCATTCATCCTCTCTACATGACCAAACCATCTCAGCATCCCTTTCTCGATTTTGGTCACTACGTCTTCTTTTACGCCACACCGTTCTCTTATCACACTATTTCTAATCCTGTCACTCAATTTAACACCAATCATACTCCTTAGCGCTCTCATTTCCACTGCATTAATTCTACTTTCATGCTTCTTCTGCCATACCCAGCTTTCACTGCCATACATCAGTGTTGGTACCAAAACTCCCCCATGAATTAACAATAAAGTCCATTTTACAAACTTTTTCGTGGTCTCTTAAGCGACCATTGACCTATAAAGGGTTAAAGGTATCTAGCCTAAGTTTTTAAAATGTTTAAAATAAAATTGAAAGAAATAACTGCAATATTAATAAAATAGCATTCAATGTATCAGTACCACACAGCGTTGTATCGATTCGCGCGATGTGCCTTCTTGTTTGCTAAGTAGCAGCATTCGTTACTCGTCTATACTGTGCTCTCAGCTTAGTCAAAGCTCTCGTTCGTTCTCGTCACATATTGTCCTCCGCGTTTGCGAAAGCGGGACATCACTCTCGTGGGGGAAAACGGGACAGACAGCCCGAAATCGGGACTGTCCCGCCCAAAGCGGGACGTATGGTCATATTAGTCTTGAGACCATTAAAGATATGTATGGATTTCATTATTCTTTCAGAAATATTTCTATACTTTTTTACATCCTTTATACACAGATAGTTTTTGTGTAGGCATCAGCAGGCCAGTAGTTAGCATTTAACCCTGTTTGAAAGATTGTGTGAACTTTTTGTTCATTTCAATTACAAACATATTTTGATCTGGTCTTTAACTCCATGTAGAGAATTTCTTTCAGAAGGTTGTCCTATGCTATAGTATGAGTAAATTTTTGTTTGTCTGTTCTAGTTAGGTCTCATCTGTAAGAAAAAATATTTCGCCATGTTTTCTAGTAGAGCCTGTGTGCCCAGGTATGAATCACTGGGTTGAGTCAGTTAATTCTAAAAGTAAAGAATCAATCCATACTTGTTAGCTATGCAATCATACCTACTGTGATGGCAGATGTTTAGTTCACCAGATGGTACGCCCAAAATAGTCAACAAATTTCATTTATTATTCAATCAAACATCAAGCTATGTTGTTTATGGTTTGCTAAAAAAACTATTGTAATTTTGTAATACATTTTCAATGCAGTTTTTGTGAAAGTTGTTTTTGAGTACAGTTCAGGGCAATGACCTCTGCAATTTTGCCTTGAGTTGCGAAATCGTACTGGTTTTATTTGCTAAATAATAAACGAGATAGAATTTGTAGTTGCACTCGACACAAGTCTTAAGTTTGGTAGACCCTGAGTTTTTAACAAATAGGTTCCATTATCGTGATCCGATCACCGTCTGCGTGTGTCGCGGCGGCGTCCCAATAAGATATGAATGTTTTAAAAATGAATGAATTAATAGATTATTGGTCTTATATAGAATGGAGCATATCTTTTGACACCTTACTAACTATTTTTACCATTTGACTACCCTCATCCTTTAATTTGAGGTCGGCGCAACCTGGGCGCAACACACCATTTGCTCTCATTCCTCCCTATCAGCTGTCATCTCAACATTCACTTCTTTCTCATATACCTAATATGGTAGCCGTTTCACACTCACAGTCCATCTACCTTTTGTTTTTATATCTTCGCGTTGTGAATTCATCCACATTCATTCATATTAATCACATCACTTTCTTTGTTAAATGTCTGGCATCCCCCATCATAGTCCTCGTTACATCTCTATCCATTCTATGCCAAACGCATTCCTCTTATTTTTTCTGTTACTATAGTTTAGTTCACTTTGAAGCTCCCTTTATTTTTTCCCTTGTCTTATCCAAATTTTATTATTTAGTATCTGGATGATCGAACTTCGCTCTATGATAGCCGCTTCAACCTAAATATCATCGGGTGAGCAAGCTATGCTACCCGCCAACAGATGGTGCTGTAAGTTTCTGTTTAAAACGCTGCATTTCAAAAAATGCTTAAAAAGACTGGGCAAACGAATTTTCCCAGACATGAGACCTAGCTAGATCAATTTTTCGCCCCCAAAAACGCCCGTATGGTGAATTTCATCGAAATCGTTAGAGGCGTTGTCGAGAAACCGATTACAAAGATATACATAATAAAATAATAAATAAATAAAATAGCCTTTTATTCAGAGACTTCACTTAATAAATTAATGTTACAAATTTGAGAATATTTATACTTCATAATAAGATATACATACACATATACAAATCAAATAGTATATACAAATTTTGCTCGTTTAATAATACAGGACTATATTTGTCTTATATTATTATACTAATCTTACATATATACTATTCAGATCTGTTCAATTCAAAGGTACTGCAGATATTGAAACTAAGTATTCTATCATGACTATGAACAACTTCATAAAACTGATGAGATCGTAAAAATATATTGGCTCTTTCGTACACACGGCCGCACTTCGGTGTAAACACTTTGACCTTGCGCGGATCTCTGGTTTTTGGCCGTTTTTAGCGTAGCGCTGATTAGCTTATATCGGTTTTGTTTCTAAGTAAAGTTAATTAACTGTATTGAAAGTGCTTGCTGCCGCGCGTTTTTTCTGTAAATTCTTTGAAGGGAATCGTTCCGCTCCGTAAGACTTTATTGGACAAGAAGTAGATATAAAAAGATACTTAGGTAGGTTAGGTGGATTTATTTGGAGTGCTTAAATGGATTCCTTTTAATTAAATTTAAAGATCACTTTCCCTGTCCTTTACTTCCTTCGCATTTCACACCGTTTTTTGTCTTTAAAGACCTTTTTCTTATTTTTATCAAGATTCGGCTTCGTTTTGCTATTACAATTTGATCGAAAACCTTTTTCTGAAATTGACTTGTAGTGTAGGTTAATTGGGTCGTCCTTGTTATATAAATCGAAGACTTGACTCATTACATTGACTTCTCTAAAATAAAAATAAAAATAGGCTTATTTCAGTCGCTCGAATAGTTTGGTCTATGTTATTACGTACCGTATCAATGTTGTTTTGAGTCACAATATCATTATTACTAATTAACTATATTTAAATTTTTACGGTTATCAAAGTATATGACTCAAGGCTTATTGCACCTTAAACCCTAGCTGTAAAGCAAGGGTTCTGGGCGTATGTTTTTGTTTTTGTGTGTGGTGCTGTGAGTGTGATCTTTCTTTTCTTAAAAAAAAATCATTTGTTAGTGTCCCCAACCCGGCCTTCGCCGGTTTATAAATAGGGTTGCTCTTGATTTCAAACTAATCCTGGAGACTGAGATGAGGATACCCATCCATAGCGCTTCCGTATGGTACCCCGTACACTGAAGTCAGTCGAATCTGCCATCAATAAGTTTGGAGTAGAAATCGCCAATTATAACGAGTGCAAATTCGCTAGGCAGTTTTAGGCAAAATACAGGGTGTAACGGACGGTGTACCGAAAACTGAACAACTGTCCCAAATAAACATTTTTGGGAAATGAAAAACATTTTTGACCTTTCCGTACAAATTGCTCACTCTGGTTAAACAGTTTGTATGGAGAGGTCAAAATTTGTTTTCATTACCCAGAAATGTTTCTTTTTGAAAGTTGTTCAGCTTCGTTGAGTGAACATGCCCTTTCAGTTTTCGGTGCACCGTCCCTTACACCCTGTATTACTCCACCAACTTTAGACTTAATAGAAAGTTCACCAAAATGATGGCGAGCAGAAGGCGACTGCGACGTGGGCGAATGAAAAAACATTGTCAGCTTGTCCCCTGAATATTAAAAATCCCCATGATTCAAACCTAACTTATTCAGGTCAACCTTTGTATAGCCACAGTATATCGCAAGAACAGGGCGTCCTCCGATCTTTTCTATCTCTTCAACAGTCTGCGAGTGAGATTCATCTTTGCACTGTGTCAGATTTCAGATATCGTTCATTCAATGTAGGTATATTCTTTACAGAATACTATTTAACGTTATAAAACGCAGAATAGAATGTTAATAGAGCAAGTCTACTACCGCTTTGGGTACGTGCTATGGCAGGATAAAAGAAACGGCGAGAGTCTTTTGCAAAATGTTTCCAATTACTACATACAACCAGAGAGTGCATGCGAATGGACTAAACGTTTGCTGGAAAGAGATGGGTACGCCAAACTACTAGACTTTTTTTCAGGAACAGAAATGTTCCTTCACGTGATCCCTCCTGTATTTCCAGCCCGCCGGGCCCAGGTTTAGTGTTACAGCCGGCGCCGGCGCCGCTTTGTATCACGTTCGCGGTCCCATTCGCGCGCTCTCGCCGCCGCTTCCTCGTATCATATAACTCGCGTGAGGTGGCTGTCCACAGCGCTTTCTGTGAAGTGCTCAGGCCCTTCCATTTATTGTCACTCGGTTTTGTTTGCAAACGCCGCCGCGAAATGCGCTCCTGCAATTTGCTGTTCAAAATCCAGGCTGATAGGGTTGGCTAGATTTTACCTCTAAATTAAATTGGGTAAAACCCGTGTGAAGAAACAGGCGGGTTTTTTACAAAAGTGGTGATATTCGCCAGCGTGGTCACTGGTTTGTACGACCACCTTGGAATAGCGAGCTACTCGTAGGTGTTCGTTGATGGATGGGACTAACTTAGCTTGCGAGTCCGGTCATTCTTCGCAGAGCATGGCGTACCAATGCGAGACGAACTATTCCTGTGGCGTGTCCATGTGTTCGTGCGTGTTAAGTTTATGGCACTTAGGGCCAGTTTAAATTATGCCAGTATTTGGTGGCGAGTAGAAGTACATTGCATGGCTAAAGAGTTGTGAGAGGAACCCACTCAAACATGTAAAGCAATGTACTTCTACTTGTCACTATTACAATTCACGATACTATTATTTTCCTAGTGCGGGTTTTAGTGATTATTCTTATCTATCTATATTTCATCTTAGCGGGGACAAGGTCTGATAAGACTGGCCATATAAAACTTTATTGTTTACAAGCTACGCTACAAATCTCTCCTGTTTCTGACGTAGTCAAACAGTAATAAAAGGGTTGTCAGCGCTGGCTATGACGATGTACCAAAGTCCTTTCAAATTAGTTCTTTGTCCCGAGAGCAAAATATGTTTTTGAAAGCAAAATGGCTGCCGTACGTAATTGATGGTTAAAATCCAATTTCAGAATCCTTTTATATTTAATATTCTTAGAAAATCTTATTTTTCGCCGTCAGAAAATTTCTCAAGCCACAGTTTTTTGCGTAAATCTCGTTGTTGTGTAAACCTCTCTGGATCAGCATTTTTTGCTTATATCTATCGTTTTATTTTTCTGGGACATAAAGACTAACCTTACATCATACCTAAATGTCGTTTTGTCACTCTTGCGTATATGTTACAACAAGGTTCATTTGAATCTCCAGAAGGTTAAAATTTACCTGTACTTAAGTGACTTTGTGTTGGCAGGTAATACACATTTTATTGTTGTACTGCAACTCTGTACGTTTACATTGTATCCGTAAAACTTCACCAATTCGCTGCAGACCTTGTGCTCGTTCGTTTTATTTGTCAATTTAAAATTGCCGGCCGTAGTAATGTTGATTATGCTATGATTACGTCTGGTCTGGAGCCGTTTCATTAAAGGTTATCGGTGTTACGCCAAAATCCAATGTCAAGTTTAGAAATAACATGTTTATTTTTACTTATAATTATCTATTGGGTGATAAATAAAACCTTATCTTTTTTATTAGTGCGTAAATTTAAGTTTTACTGAAAACTAGGTCGAAAAACAAGTACTGCATTTGGTCATCCCATGGTTTGTATGAGAAAGCCACAAATTTTTTTTTAAACAATATTAGAAATTAAAACACGTAAACATTTGCGCGGATAAAATAAAATTGTATTTCTATAAATGTTCTAAGTATTATTGACTAACTTATACCTTGCTAAAATGTGTATCACTGGTATCACTGATTATTTCTTTATAACCCTAGATCGGTAAAAAATGGTATTCAAAGAACGAACCACTCTTCAGTTACTTACTTAATATCTTAAGAATTCTGATTCTCAGTGCAAGAAGTTTTTGCTAGACCGAATTCCTGGTAAAGCGATTAGGCATCAAGTTTACTGTTACACGCGCGGCATTCGAGCTGGCCGGAACCGTTTCGAAAAAACACCTAATGCCCGTTAAGTATTCGCCTATAAAGTTACATTGCATTGCCTTTTGTACTGGCTTCAGCGAAATGGATGTTGCCATTCGAATAAGCGAAAAGAGTCTTATTTATGTTTTTAGACTGGATATTTGAATTCGCCTGAAATTTTTGAATACATCTCATGATAGTTACTGATACGATGAGTTCAATTTCTGGATCAAAATCATCACGTCTATTTCCCGTCGGGGTTGGCAAAGACCACAGTCCTTCACCTGCTACGATCTTAATATACTTCTCTCGCTTCCCCTACTGAAATCTAAACTTAAGGTACGCATGGCAGCAAAGCAAGTACGTAGACACAAAACCAAACGATGAGTTCAATTTCTGGATCAAAATCATCACGTCTATTTCCCGTCGGGGTTGGCAAAGACCACAGTCCTCCACCTGCTACGATCTTAATGTACTTCTCTCGCTTCCCCTACTGAAATCTGAACTTAAGGTACGCATGGCAGCAAGTACGTAGACACAAAACTAGTATAAGCTGACCTAGCGCTGCGCTACAAACGCCCGAAGCAAGAGACCCGCTCAAGTTGGGAGTGTTTCCACCGACGTGCGGCCGTGTGTACCTACATTTCGTGAATGTATTGGTATATGGACTAAGGGTAATTTTCCGCCAGTGCTGTGCGAGGGGGCTCTCTCTATTAACATTGTATTCTGCATGACATTCAATAAGTGTTCGGTAAAGAATCTACATTGAATAAAATTATCTGAAAAGCTGTGAGGAAAATTTCAACCAATATGATTGCGCCATTTTCCTAGCATTGTCAAATGCGCTGTCGAATGGAGCAATCCTATCGGTTGGAATTTTCCAGCTTACAGCTTAGCTACTTCGCACAGTACTGGTGGAAAACTACCCTTATGGCGGTTACGTACTACGTCCAATCCGAATCCGATCCTTACCCGTGAAAATAAGAATCAATTATGAAATCGGGTGCCGGAAGCCCTTAGGGTTCAAACACGAGTCGTTCTTTTCTTTGCCCTAATCGAATACAATTAATTTATGTATGGCGGTATTTGAACAGGTCACAGATTTCGGTTTACAGAATTATACATACGGACAGACTACAGTTTACTGTGGGCTTTAATTATCTTGTGCATATTTCTGTTATGTGTAGTCGACACCTCATAAATTTTGCGAAGTTTCTAGGTGTATGACGTTTACTAAATTAATTTCTCAATAAAGTCGTTCAACGGGATTTTATTTCACGGTGTCAATATTAGAAACCGATTCTTATTCCTTATTATGTTCTTTATAATTAAGCTTTTGCTTTCACACACAAAAACGCTGGAGCTGGACATATTTGTCAGTATATTTTTAATTGACGGATTTACCTTTAGGTAGGTAAATGTATTTTGAGAAACTGGCCATGTGCGAGTCGGACTCGCGCATTGAGGGTTTCGTACTACTAAGATAAAAATACCGTCTTAGTTATGGACGCGCAGTCACGGAGAAGCGTATTAAATTTGCGCGAGTCCAACACGCACTTCACCATTTTTTATTATTTTTTGTTATTCTATAGCGTATGCACTATTATAACCATACCAATTTTCACGCTTGTAAGTGTTCCCGTTTTTACGATAGAGCTAAAACAAAAATTGAGCAAAATTCTCCTAAAAACACGTTCTTAGTATGGAATTCCCCCTTAATTAATTATTTTATTTTAATTTTATTATTTGTTGTTGTAGCGGCAACAGAAATACATTATCTGTATAAATCTGAACTGTCTACCTATTACGGTTCATGAGATACAACCCGCTGAAAGACAGACATCACAGGCATAGGGTCAATAGGGCAATAGGGTCCTGTTTTTCACCCTTTGGGTACGGAACCCTAAAAAGCTTTTTAGAAGAACATATTTTTACTGACTTCCACGCAAGTCTCAAAAATGCAAATTTCCCTTTGGTTACAAATACAATAGAAGGAATAAACAATATTGATCCTGCAGGGGAGGCCAGGGAAGGGTTGGAGTGGGTAGATTGGTCGTGTTAAAAGTTGGCAACCCCGCGAGCTAATTTGTAACCTCTAACCTTTCGGGTAAAGCTGTTAACAGAAACGTAATTCTATTAACGTGGAGTTATTAACTCGCAAAGAATTATTTGATGATGAACGTATTTCTGAATTTGTCCAAAATTAAAAACAATCAAATTTACATGGTCTAGCAGGGGCTATTACAACCTCTTTTTTCATAGTTTGACCTATAATTCTTGGTTCAAAAGTTATTCCGTTTCACGGGCATATTCATATCCTTCAGAATTGTTATACCCATTTCGTTACACCTCATGTTCGTTTGTTCAAAATTTCAAATATCCAAACGTTCCTTCTTTGAAATTTTTACACAACGTTGCATTCGAATACGCGCGTGAACAAGCCACACGTGACTTACATAGCAACGCGTGGCCGGGCTTAGCTATTTTCTTTTTATGCTAAGAAATTAAGTAATAAGTAACTTAATAATTAACATACTACGTCGTTTAATGAGAAGTGAGTTTAATAAATAAACGACTATTAATAAATTAATAATGCACTTTTCTATGTAGCTTTCTCTTTGGACTCTAAATTCCGCAGTTTTCCGAAGCTTCGATCCCTTTGAAAAATGAAGGTTTATTTTTTGTCCTACCAAAGCTCTCCGTATCGAATCCATTACATACTTCGATATCGTTCGTTTATCGTTCTTCGTTTCGTATCTGTTTCTCCTTCGATGTTGAGGAACAGTTAGAAATCCGCCCCAAATACCACGTTATCCCGTTTAGGCATCTATACAATAAAATCCCGCACTTTAGGTAAGCATCTTTCAATATATTGGTTGGCATTAAGAGGGAATCGTACCTGTGAATAAATCGAGAAATAGGTATTTGAACAAACTATAGCCATCGCGCTGCGCCCGAGTAACCGCTTTATCATGTGCGATAGGGACAACAACGCTTTTGTCTACAAAAACCTTGACCAGATCGGCGTTTTGTTTTCCCCTATTTTCTCCTTCAAATCTGAGCCGATTCGAGTAATTTATTCCCATTTGGTAGTTCCCAGTAATTTTGATACCAATATTTAAAGAAAGAGTAGATCTATGCTCCTATGTTTTTTTATTGTTTATTTTAAAACCATTAAAAATTTGAATGGTAGTCGTCTGAATAGGGCGGCAAATTGGGGCATTTTTTAGGTTTTTTGGAAATTTATATTTCTTTTTGTAATTGTTTTTTGCGCAAAAGTAAAACATAGGGGCATGCCTAGAGTAGACCTAGATTTTATTAAAAAAAACTATTGCTCTACGGGCATTACCCAGGAAGAAAACAGGTGAAAACATTTGTATGGAAAAATCCAACTGCTATTACCTCTTAACGGCTAAACCTGACTGGAAAACACTGGTTCGGAAATCCGGCGCGGACTGATAGTACTCGTAACCTGTAGTAAAACTTTTTTGGGAAACTTTGTGTGCTCCACATATTTTACACTTTTGTCCACTGGAACATCAGGCTTCTCGAAATAATAAGTGATAATGTAATTTTTGGCGTGAAAAGTATTTTTGACCAAATTTCTCAGTCTGAACTTTTGGGTCAATTCTTGGTTCTCGGTCACTTTTGGCTTAAGGGCTTTCCCCCATCCAACTAGCGCCCCCATCAGTTAAAAAAATATTACTCGCTAAATACAAAAGTTATCGAAAATCTGTCTTACAAAATTGAAGTAAAGGTACCTTAGTCTATTTAGAACATATCAATCCTTAAAAATATAGTTCACTGTAGTTACAGATGCAAAAACTGCTAAAAGTGGTAGTTTTTCGCACTTTTTGTATCTGTATCTACAACCTTCAGATTTTCGATAAGTTTTGTATGTAGCGATTAATATTTTTCAGGGTTCCGTACCTCAAAAGAAAAAAACGGAACCCTTATAGGATCACTTTGTTGTCCGTCTGTCTGTCTGTCAAGACCCTTTATCTCACGAACGGGTGGAGTTATCAGGTTGAAATTAATACCATATATTAGGGTCCATGAACCACACAAGATCTGAAAATTAAAATTGTATACAACGACGCAATCAAAGGATATGGCTTTTAATGTCCTCATCTCCATACATTTATGCACTAAAGCAAAACCTAAATTTGGCAAGAAGCTAGGTCTCACAGTACAAATAAAGGGAAAAGTCTGAAATCATTAAATATTACAACTTTTCTCACAACTAATGGTAACCAATTGTAGTGAGCTCCCGTTTCAAGAACATTCATATAAGAGAGGGGTCAAGTTGGATGGTCGCGAAGGCGATTTTTGTTTTAGTTCTATTTTAAAAACAGGAACACTTACAAACTTGAAAATTGGTATGTTTGTAGTGCACAAGCTATAAAATAACAACAAATAATAAAATTTGGTCAAGTTCGTGTCGGACTCAAAAAATCTAGCACATTAACTTACTGAAATTTCAACTAATACAATTATGATTATGTGGTAGTACGGAACCCTCGGTGCGCGAGTCCGACTCGCACTTGGCCGGTTTTTAACTGATGGGGGCGCTAATTGGCTGGGGGAAAGCCATTAACTTTTTGAGATCGCTTCACAATCATCAAGGCAGCTAGATGTTTTTTTAACTGTTTTTCCATCGCAACTTAATTTTCTTCCGAACTCACGATTCGCCACCGGCCAATTTCTTTTCAAGAGACTCCTCTTTGAAGAATCGCTCATACTGGAAGATTGACCAGAACCTGGTTTTCTTGACGTGGTCTTCTTACTGGCATATAGGACGACAAAATAATGTAAATTGTACTTCGACTCTCCCCCATTTTCATAAAATGACTACATTTTGACAGACTTCAAATATTTGTTTTGAATAATTAAACATTTAAATTGTGTCCAAATTTTATTCCGCATACGTTATTCTCACTACTTATTGAACACCCTTAGTGTATACTTCCACTACAAACAAAATTGCCTGCCCTAGAGACTTGTAATTTTGCAAATAGGCTCGTTAGGTGACGTGGGTGCACAGCACACTCAGTAAGGATAAAAGGTATCTCTAATTTAAAAAGAACCTTAAGCTTTTATTATTTACGAATTATGGAATACGAGGTCGAGAAACTCTTGATTTAATTCAACCGCAATTCAAAAAGGCTCCACTTTACGCCTTTCAAAGGCGATGGCGCTGTATTGGGTATTGGAAATATGCGAGATGGAATGTGCAAATGATGACAATGAAATCTCGGCCAATGTAATTCGATGCCGGTATTTGTTATTTCCTTGCTGTAGGCCAGAACCCAGGCGTATTATGGTAATTAAATTTACCCACCTAAAGAAATCTTATGTTGCCGTAGTTAATTTTATCCTAACATACATCCCATGTAAAAAATGATAATGTGACTGACTGACGTATCGGCATAGCCCTAACTAATGTACCTAGAAAGTTGAAACTTTTCAAATGAGAAGAGTACCTACTAGTCTATGGCAGCAGTGGTTCCCAGTGGTCATGCAAAACTAAATCGTAACAGAGTGAAGTTAGTTTGACAGAAACTAAATCATATGATTGCAGTCTCAGTCCTATTCTCATTTGAAACGCATAGTAGGCCCCTTTGGTATGGTAATAGAGGCGCTCACTAAGAAAGGATTTTGCAAAATTCCCACGGGAAAGGGGAATAATCTAAGAAAACAGAATACATGTTCATTATGAAATTTATGAAGCTTAATTTCGTTGCCTCAGGGCAAAACGATATTATCCCGAAAATATCTGCATTGAGCTTCTCTAGAATTCGCAGCAAAAATGGGAGGTACGTTTTAGGTGAGGTAGGGACTCGTCGCGACTGGCGCAATGGACCCAGGTACCTGGCGACCAGTATAGTGGCACAGATTACTATAATATTAGTTACTTCGTGTAGTGCCAAGATAACCAAAATGACGCTGCCACCTATCCTCCGTTTCAAGATTCCATCATTATAACATCCTGTCAGAAGTCAACTGTGGGACATGGCAGCTCCTCTCGAAATTTCACACCAAAAATGTGTGGTACGAGTATATATTTTGCAATGGACCCAGGTACCTGGCGACCAGTATAGTGGCAAGATACCCAAAATAACGCTATCCCCCTATCTTCCGGTTCAAGATAACATCCTGACAGAAGTCAACTGTTGGACAGGGAGCTCCCCTCGAAATTTCACACCAAAAATGTGTGGTATATTTTGGGGAGTTTGGGTATCGTCGCGGCTGGCGCAATGGACCCAGGCACCTGGCGACCAGTATAGTGGCAAGATACCCAGAATAACGCTATCCCTATCTTCCGGTTCAAGATCCCATCATCATAACATCCCATCAGAAATCAACTGCTGGACAGGGAGCTCCCCTAGAAATTTCACACCAAAAATGTGCGGTATATTTTGGGGCGTTTTGGGACTCGTTGCGACTGGCGCAATGGACCCAGGTACCTGGCGACCAGTATAGTATCCCTATCTTCCGGTTAAAGATCCCATAACATCCTATCAGAAATCAACTGCTGGACAGAGAGCTCAAAAAAATGTGTGGTATATTTGTAAGGGAAACGTCCCACAGTCACCACGTTTTTTAGCGTTGCGGCTGGCGAACCGCGATGGTTGTCGACCACAGTGTAGTGGTGCAATTAAATACGCAGAAGGAGGCTGCTGCCAATTCGCCCGTTCAAGATGTACCTTATTCTTCTAATTGTGCCTATCCGCTTACTATATGTATCTATTCGGTCGGTAACAAGTTAAAATCAATCACACTGACGTCACGTGGTTGCGTAACATATTAATCCGACGATCCACAGTATCCACACCGCACTTTGTTTTAGGTACGCCATATTCTGACGCAAGTAGCTACTCCCTAACGCCATTAATTGGACAGAATCGTATCTCTATGTGGGCTGGGGGATATTTAATCAATCTGCAAGAAAATAGCTGTGACAAATTGATCGTAACTGTTCATATTGGAGGGCTTGTTTCATTGTGCAAGCGTTGTTACGTAGGCTGTTTGCACCTGATTAGAATTTTAACAGATCAACGACTCAGGGTCAGGCTTACTCGAGTTTACTCGTTAGTTGTCTTGAAAAGTAAACAAGTAAAATAAAAACTTACGGATCAAGCCGATCGTTAGGCGCGAGCGTTTAATAATTTTGTTTACAAGTTTTCGCCAAAATATGAGACACTTATTGGGATAAAAGTATAGCCGCTATCACACCTTCCTTAATTCAGACACTAATTCGGCATACATTGCTCGTTGAAGTAAGGATATTGGAATTAACAGAACCATGCCTCCCAAAAATTTATGCCGAATTAGTCTTTGAATTAAGGATTACGGTGTGATTGCGGCTTAACCTAGTCACTTGTTAATTCTTCTTTTGAATTTTGGTTTTTTAACTTTTTGATGATTTACTACGTAGTGTTCGATTCTTAAGCTGCAATCACACCTTCCTAAATTTAACGACTAATTCGGCATGCAGTGCTGATAGAATTAGTTTTGCTAATTCCCATATCCTTAATTCAACGAGCAATGTATACCAAATTTGTTTCTGAATTAAGGAAGGTGTGATAGCGGCTTTAATGTGGAGTTATGCGGCATAAAATCAAAACGCATCTGGTCGCATTTAAAAATCTTTTTGCAAACGAAAAAGGTTTTTTATGAAGTATGAGTAGATTACTATTGGCGTCAGTAATCGGCACCATTTATTTAACCACTGACTTTTCTGAAAAGACGATAATCTCTCGAAAGTAGTTTTCAATTGAATGTGAATCGTGCACCGGTGGACATTAAGGCTAAAGGTGAATTGTTTTGCATTTCACACAGAATGACCCTGTTTTGAACCGAGCCAGACAATACAAAGTCAATGGCAAGTCGCGTCGTTTTAGTATGCAGCGTACAAAAGCTCTTTTAAATTTTAAGTTATGCTTCTGTGACCTAGTGGTGATTGCTTTCTTTTCGATCACGAAGAAACGTTGGCTTGATCGGGAACATTTATTGCTTCATTTAGTTTACAAGAGATGGTAATATTAAGCTAAAGTAAGGGCGTTGCAATATCTTAAAGATAGAACATAATACGTGAATAAAATAAAATTTCAATAAGCTTTAGGAGCTTAACTAATTTTATAAAAAGTTAAAAGAACTCAAAATTAATATTATTAAAATTATTTCAACATTAGTACTTACTTAAAACTAGATTTTGGATTCAAAGAACTCTTGCAAAGAATAAAAACAATTTTTAAGTAGGAGATCTTTTAATATGGTTTTAAATTCCGAGTATAGATGTAATACTTTTCCGTACCGTTAGTTTACGGATAACCCTGAAGGATGTGAATCTGCCCACGAAACTGAACAACTTTTTCCAAGAAATATCAAAATGGCATCAGCTGATTGCGCATTTTGTATTTAAAAGACGCTTTTTTAAATCATCGTTGTCAAATTAAAATCTCTTATATGCAAACAAAATATTTCCCAAATTAAAAACTTTCGCACCAAAAAATTCTGCTCGAAATGACTAAGCACTTGAGATATTTTGTAAGCTCTGTAATATTTGAGTGTTACTTAAGAGGTGTTAATAAACAGTGTAATTATAACTTCAAATACAAATGATACGCACTTAAGAGTTGGTGTTGCATGTTTTTGGTACAAACAAAATACTATTTGATCCTGACAAACAAAAATTGTTATGGTCGTTTGGCAACGACGAAATGGCGGTTAACCTTTTATTCGTAGGGTTAACCTCTTACCAGCATTCTCGAAAAAATCTTGTATACTACATATTACATTTTCTACGCTAAGTTACATTTCTCTCGGTAATGACATTTTCCTTTTACGTATGTGGGAGTAAGGCACGCCCACAAAAGAGCACTCAATAATCCGCTGCCAGCTTACAATAGGTACAGTTAAGCACACATCGGTGGTAACACCACTTCTTTAACTGTATATTAGGTATATGTGTAACAGAAAGTTTATACCAAGTCTGGATGATAATCTGCCCATAAAACTGAACAACTTATCCTCCAGAACATAGGTCTTAATATGAAAAAAAATACCTCGTATAAAATGCACTATCAGCTGATGCAGTTTATTGGGGATGTAAAAATATTTTTTTAGATTTTCAACATTGTGTTCCAGATTGTTCAATGGGAAAAATTGTTCAGTTTCATGGGCACTTTCAGTTGCTTCAGAGTTATACCCATTAGTGTACATGTTAGGGTCGATAACCATAGTAAACTGTGCTTACCGACTTGTGTTTGACTGTACCTACCGTAAATAGAAAAGTGCTTGAACTTTGGTATTTAACATTTTAAGTGCCTTTTCATAAAGTACTTTTACTTTATGTCGATGTGAGAAAACAATTGTAACTGCTTTTGGTATTTGTGACTTACTTTATCATCACACTTGTGCGACCGAGCTTTGCTATGTTTAATTTATCCAAAGCCTACCAACAGATGGCGCAGTAAGGTTTCTGAATCCCGCTATTTTCAAGAAATATTCGAAAAAAGGAAAGAAAACGAATTTACTGAGTCATGTGAACCTAGCTAGATAGTTTTTTGTCCCGAAAATCCCCTTGTAGTAAATATCTGAGCTGTTTTTGAGAAACCGACTGCAAATATACAACGTGTAATTCAAAATAGGTATGCAAAACTCCTCGGGGGGGTAGTTAGAACAAAAGTTATTCGTTATATATGGGTGGAACTACCCCCCGAGAGGTTTTGCGTATATGGAATTACACGTTGTATACACATAGATACAAATATTGCTCGTTTAATGGTATAGGATGACATCAAAATCACATCTCTTGACTCTTGTGGTAGTGACTTCCTGGCTCCCTAACCCTTTAAACCAAACACAGGCTGCAATAACTGCTGCTTTAAGGCAGGAATAGGGTGAGGACTGATTAGACTTTTCACACGCACACGCTGGTAGTAACATTTCAAACTTCAAGTTCAGCGAGGTATCCTCATAGAAATAATAGAATATCGAGGATTAGTCCATGGCATCAACATAATCTTCAATGGATTGCAACCCTTTATACTCTATGAGGAATGCCTGATCGAACGCAGTGTCTGTATTGTATAGGGCCAAAATCCGTCAAGAGTAACCCACATATTATCTATTTGTTTCTGTTGTGTACGGCTAGATTATATATAATTCTCCTTCATATTACAAACTTGGTTCCCTAGATTAGGAGCGGACCTTCGTCACACACAGATAAGTCGCCGTCTTCTCAAATTGAATCTCAGGACCTACGAGTAATGTAGCAGGGGAGTACGCGGCAGCTGTCCGTCCACTACCCAACTTTGATATTAGAACTTGTCGGTACCCACTAACTTCAGCATGTGTCTCCACCCGTTTCAAATTTCCAATTATATTTCCCGTCGAAGTTAACTTTACCCTTAGCGCAAATTATGTCGACATTTAAGTATTCTTCCGTCAAAATATTTCTGTGTAAAACTTAAGAGGCCTATTACAAAATTTCGTTCCAAAAAATGAAAAGTGGAAAATCTCACTCGGCGTCCAGATTTTTCGACACTGTTTTGTAGCTGAAACTAAACGATATAAATACTTTTTGTATTTTCAAGTTATTTGATACTATTATTGCGTTTGAAAGGCCAGCGCATCGGATTATGGAGAAATTTGGCAGTTTTAAGTACGTTCAATTAAGGTATTAAAACGAATTGTTTTTAAACAAACGTACAGGCGATTTTCATTTTCTTTATACCAAAGTTTAGTATGGTATAAGTTATATGAAATAATATTAATATAGTAAAGAGCAGTTTGTATTATTGCGTTTGAAAGGCCAGCGCATCGGATTATGGAGAAATTTGGCAGTTTTAAGTACGTTCAATTAAGGTATTAAAACGAATTGTTTTTAAACAAACGTACAGGCGATTTTCATTTTCTTTATACCAAAGTTTAGTATGGTATAAGTTATATGAAATAATATTAATATAGTAAAGAGTAGTTTGCAGTTAAAGTTCGGAATTGATTTTTTTCCTAGATTTTCGGAAAACTTCGCGCATTTTATGAAAACTTGCTGCGGAATATTGGCTATATCTACCAATATAAGGAAAAATTGTAAAAAGCGAGGCCGCTACGAACTTAAATAATAACTATTCTTCAACATTTTATAAGTTAAAGTTGTCAAAGTCTTCCCGTTTCTCAGATTAAAGACGCCGAAATTAGCTGTTCTGCGCAAAAACACGCTCAAAATGTAATAGGCCTCTTAATAAATTAGGTTCATTTCTACTGGGGACATTGTACGCAGACACGGGTAATAAGATCGGCTAAGAGTACACTCCCGACCTCAAAAATTTGACCGCGGGCGAGATGTACCTTTTCAAAAATATCTATAGGGCCAGATTCGCCCTAAAGCAAGTTCTGGATGCATTCAGTAATTTCTGGTAGGGCGATTAGTTTCAAACCTGAAGCTTAAACAGATCAACAGATAAAAACCGGCCAAGTGCGAGTCGGACTCGCGTCCTAAAGGTTCCGTACCTATCTACCATATGATATACTAAAAGCTTTGCTCTTCGACTTAAAAAACTCCGCGCCATCCAACTTGACCCCTCTTTTATAGAAAAGTTCTTGCAACGGGAGCTCACCTTAATTGGTTACTATTAGTTGTGAGAAAAATTGAAATATTTTATGATTTTAGACTTTTCCCTTTATTTGAGTTTGGAAACTGAACTCTATTTACAATTTTTTTTTTGTTTTATTTTTGTTTTTTACCATAAAAGCTCAATAGTGGTGAGTCCGTGCATTGTGAAATTAACAATGAAGTCCATTTTACAAACTTTTTAGTGGTCTCTTAAGCGACCACTGACCTATAAAGGGATAAGGGCGGAGGATACACGTAGAAAGCAAGGACCTTGCGCCGATCCATCAGCGCTTTTATGGGTGCAACGCAAACAGTCGGCCGAGTCTGTATACTGTTTGCCATATACCAGTGATTTGTGGAACCGATCCGAGCTTGTAGTTGGCGCCGCCGCCGGTTCCGAAAAACACTGGTAACGCCCTAAGGTTGACATGCTGTTGGACTCTTGTAAACTTCTGGATTGATTGAATTGCGTGACGAGGTCAAATTTTACTGGCCTGACCGCAAGTCTTTTACTCCGTTCTGGATTTTATTATTATATTATTATTCAGGCAGGCAGTTTTTATTGATCCAGAAACTAGAAACTCAAAAGTCTATGTAATTTTTGTAGGTGTAATTACTAATATCACAATTTGCCCTTAAAACTGGTACTGCCATTAGCAAAAAAGTCCATTCTTAAAAATAGACACACAGCTATTTTTTAGCTTAATTGGGCTGAAAGTGTGTCAACTAGCTTACTATTAGTAATAGCGGGTAATTGAACTGTTTTCCTTGTTTTATGTAATTCTGAGCGGTGTAGGGACTAGGGATCAAACTATTTATAGCCAGTTTGCGACGTCCCACGCCTTTTGTCAGAGCCTCGTAATCCTCGCTTGCAATCAAATGAACTTTATCGGAGTTAAGGAAAATCTAAAGGAAATAAGTGACAATCCTGACTGACAAATAGTATTTCTGTCTTTTCTCAGCCTAGGGGTTCATTGTCCACAGCGGCGACATGTGTCGAACGCAAGCAAGGTACAAATATCGTAAAAAGTGTTATAAGTCAACCTTTGTTAGGGTTCCGTACCCGATAACGAAATTTTTGTTTGTTTTTTATCTTAGTTGTACGGAACCTTCGGTGCGCGAGTCCCACTCGCACTTGGCCGATTTTCTTCCAATAAACAGTCCTGATATCCATAGGTCAATGGCAGGATGCATCTGCAAAGTTGCAATTGCAAGCTAATGAGTTAATATCGTTAAAGTGACTAATGTCGCTAGGTGATGTGCGGCGTACGTGGACACGTTATGTTTGTTTCTACGTAGGATGTAACATGTCAGCAAGTGATTAATATCGCTATCCTGCGAATTTCGTGCGGCGTATGTGGACAGTGACCCTAACAAAAGTATTATAGACCTAAGTATTTGATATGAATTCCAATATAATACCTCTACGCACATGAGGAAAGGGGTAGTGGGTTTAAAATTATTAAAATATTTTTAATATATAATGTAACTAAATATTCATGCTTTTCGCAATTTTTCCTTTATCTGTGCTATAAGACGTTGCTTCGTACCAAATTTCAAGATACTGAGTTTACGGGAAGTACCCTGTAGGTTTTGATTCCCTTGCGAATGTCGAAAATTTATTATTATTTGATAGCCCAGCAGCAACTTTGCGGCATGAACGGCTGTATCTTTTGATTGAATTGGCTTAGATGTTTGATTTTTTCACAGCTCCAAGGGACAGTAGACCTGAGTATTTAGTATGAATTTCAGTTTGATACCTCCACGCGTTCCTGAGAAAAAAAGTCTTGACAGACATACAGACGGACAACAAAGTGATACTAAAAGTTTAATAGGTATCCCGTGACAAGTATTAAAAAAATCAATACTTCATACAACTGCCGCAGATAAAAAAAAACCGGTCAAGTGCGAGTTGGACTCGCGTGCCGAGGGTTCCGATATACCTTTAGTGTTTTTGGAAGCAATAAAGTCACAGAGCAGAAACAAAATAAAGTCCATTTTTAGGACCGCAAAACTAAATTTGTTTGTAAAGGTTTTTTTGCAGATTTCTAAAAAACTGTGCAACTTAGAAAGATCGTTTTATTTTTGCTGTGATATTTACATAAACGTCTATCGACTGTAATTAATTCAGATTTTTCCATTAACAAACTTCGGAGATAGGGGGGGGGGGGACGGTATTTTTTTTGACATTTTCATCATAGCTTGAATACCAAAAGTTGTAAACAAATACAAAAATATATTTTAGAATGTACAAGTAAAGCCCTAAAAGTAATTTGAAATTTTGCCCCCCCCCCCCTATTTGGACCCCCTTTACATTAATAATAATATTTTTTTCTTAATCCTTTCACGTGCAATTAAGTTGGACAACCATATTCTAAAACTATTCCAAATTTCAAGTCGATAGCATCAGTGTTTGCCGAGATATACAGGTGTGACAGACAGACGGACAGACAAACAGACAAAGCGGCACCATAAGGGTTCCTTTTTTACCATACCGGGAGTGCAGGCAGAAGTAAAAACTTGCATTTTTGAATATTATGCTTTTTGTAAGGGTCAATCGCGCCATTGCTCGCGTACTTATTTGATGTCACTGAATAAACAGTTGACAGTTGACACTTTTTCGATCAGGCTACGGATCTGACGCGAGATATGACGCGACACGGCGACATCTGACGCGAGTTTAACATTTTTTACCCATCTAAAAAAGTGCCAAGCGCCGCTAAAGAAGTTTTCACTTCAAAAATGCTGCTAAGAGTGTTTCTAGACACCTAATCACAGACTGTCATTATGAAGATGGTAACCTACAATTTCTGAACGCATTATTGACGTTTTTAAGATATGAGAGTAGATAAAATATTTTCAGCGACTATTCGAAAGTATAATTAGTATGAGCGAGTATGTTTTTCCGTTTGTATATTTTCTGGTTGTTGATTTTAGGTCATCCAAATCCGCTTTGAAAAATGAGTGGCTGTCTTTCTTTCATGACCAGTCAGAATAGCGTCTCGTTTACCTGAAATTCCGGAGTTTCTGATTCATTAGCTCCAGTAAACAGTGACTGAGGTATTATTTTTAGTTCGCGTATCATACCTGTCTTTGCATCGGTCGGGAGCTTCTATTGTTCGAGTTGTTCCTCTGACTTCGCCTACACATCGCTTTCATCGACATTTACGAGGGTTTTTAGATTGCAATTGCAAGTTTACTCCCTGGTTTTAACATTATTTGTCCTTCACAATATGGTTTTTCTTAATAAAAATACTATCTTTCTAAGCTTGAACAATTTTCTGTCACTCAATCAACTTGCTTTTCACTCGCAACCCATTTGGAAACCAATTTCAAACACTCTTTTAGTAGTAAACAATTATAAAAATAAGGTCTTAAGCGCACAGCTAAAAAGTAGAATTCTCTGCCTGCGTCTTTGTTCCCGAGTTCATATCACCCGAATCTATTCAAGTCGCGAGTGAGTAGGCTTCTTCTGGGCAAAGTCTTTTAATCGCCGACCTCATCTGTCCTGAGGGTTGGATCGATGCCATGAGCAATATTGAGCAAGCCCGTTGACAATTAAAAAAAGTTCAGTTTTGACTAGTAAAAATTCATAGGAATTGTATCACATTTCCCCGATACCCTTAAATACTATGCTACTATTGTGAAGTAAAATTCCCCTTGTCAAGAAGAATGTAATGATAGTGTTCTTTGAATCAGATATACATCTTTCTTTAGTTAATATGCTATTGCCTGCCAAGAAACCCAGCAGTTTAGCTTGAGAGGATTAAAGTGAATTGATTTAAAATGTGATGTGATGAACTTTCTATCGCAAAGTAATTCTGCTTCTCATGACAACGTAATTTTGCAGTCAATAGATGAGTTCCGTATGTTGATTGAGTTGGTCCCCCTAAATATCGGGATATCATTAAAACTAGATTAACAAAGGCATTCGTTATTTGCAGCTCGTTTGTATGGTTAAGGAACGGTGATCGTCCCGGATCCTGATGGGTGTCAACAAAAATCAGTTCTCTTTCTCAATCAACCAGAATTACTCTTTGTGTAAACTCTCAAACCAATGAATCACATTCGGTCCGAAAAGTCTTATGCGGCAAAATACGGCAATGCGCGAAGTCGCCAGGGTGTGTTGTATACGAGTCTCAGACAGTATGGAACCCTAATCGTTGTCTGGCTGGCACCTGGCCAATGCAGGTTTCTTACTCCCGAATTCCACACCCTTATTCACCGTATTTTGGAGAACTTCGGGAACTTACTTTGCTTGTAGGGTAGGCAGTATGAGGCTAGGCCAACCTAATAGAAGCTGATCTCTTATTAAAGTTCTGAAAGCAAATTGTTGCGGTAGCTAAAACATACTAATTGCCTTTTTAGGAACAGTTAAGAGCATGTCAAGTTTTACACATTCGAATTTGTACCGCTTTTATTTTATCTTAGCTTAGATACGGAAATCGCTCTGCGAGTGTCAAACTTGACTTGCTCTTGTATGTGCATACCTGCTGTGCTATTAATTACGTTCTGGATAATGTTAGCTTTTTATTGTACTTTAAGTTGTGATTGCTTAATCCTGCCGGCGAATTCAGAACAGACACTGTTTCATTTCGTAAAATTGTTCCCGGTTTGTTTTCTAAAACTTGTCACTATATATTTTTTTTGTCGTATCTGAATACGTTTGCGAACAGAATAAGTTCTCTGGCGTGACACGGACAACGCTTAACTTGGAAGGAGTTCCTTTTAGTTAACGATCTCATGCCATGACTTACATTTTGGCTACCATGTTTGCCATAAAAACAGGACTGAATTAGGTAAATTGATACCATTTGCCACATGTAAAGTTTCAAAGGAACCAGCCGAACTAATCCACTTAGGGTCGGCGCAACAAGTTGCTAATATGGAGGCTCCTTTAGAGGAACCTGGTTAATCCCGCTGTTATCTTTCAGCCGTAGCGATTGGAATAATTACTTGAGAGAGTGGGTTTACGGTTTGGAATTTAACGATGAGTTGCTAACTACAGAAACTGGAGCTTCCATCTTGTACATTTCTGTGTTCTACGCAGATTCAATTTGATTTGAACGGAATATAAATATTTATTTTAGCTTTCAAGCATAACGTAGGCCTAACCGCTTCGAGCTAATCTCCGGTCCCGTCAGTAGCGGGTTAATTAAAAAGAAATTAATCACGTCACTGCCAAAACTGCCCTGCGTAAATACTTAAATACATGTTACCAGAAATGTGTGCAATTTAGAAATTCTATACAACTCCTAGGAAATGTATAATTTTCCTAGAACGTTTAGGAAATGTATGAAATATTACGAACGAACATTATATACTTTTCATAATTAGATTTAGGTCCGGTTAAGTTAGCTTTCGTTGGGTTGGATTCGGTTAGGTTATGTTTAATAATGAATTTACTACATTTCCTAGGAAATGTATAGATTTCTTAGAAAAAGTGATACATTTCTTTTGAAATGTGAATATATATATATATATCATACAGTCATACAGTTATTTTAGAAATTGTACACATCATAACATCATCATCACATCCCATGAAAAAAAAAAAACGTCCACTACAGGACAGGGAGGTCCCTCCAGAATTCTAGCTAATGCTGGAAAAATGTGGAGGGGAAGTACGAGTTCCATTCCGAGTACGAGTACCATAGTCACCTCGCTTGTCAGCGTTACGGCTGGCACCATGGACCGCGGTTGTAGGTGACCGCAGTAAGTAAGATGTAAGATACAAAGGAGGATGCTGCTGCCCATCCTCCTGTTAACCCTTAGTCGCCTCTTACGACACCCACGGGTATGTATGGGTTGGTACTATTCTTTGCCGGCACCACACAGGGAACACATTTCCTAGGAATTGTACACAATGACGGATTTCATAAATTTCCGTTAAAATACATAAAAACCCCTTTGTTGTAAGGTTTATCTTAATGGAAGTAAAAACTTACGTTCGCTGCTGACTAACCTTGTTTCTCTAATGGAGCATTGAAACAACTCGGGTTGCCATTACTTAGAACCAGCAAGAATGTTGCTATGGGCATCTTTGTAATATTGCTTATCGACACCTAACATTTTTGCTGTAAGCTAAATGCTGTTAACAAAGTTAGAAACGTGGTGCAAATTCTGTAGAACCTTTTACTGCTATTTCGTCTATTATAAATCGGTGCGCTCGTGGCCGTGTTTCTCTTTCTTTCCGATCAGGAATGTTAAGCAACGTCGGCCGTGGTCAGAACCTGGGTGTCTTCTCTCAATTTCGATTTATCAATACGACAGTCGAATTCATAATCTCTCTCACTGACAATAGAGTAGAAATCTGGTTGGATGAATTGACAAATTGGCAGTGATTAGCATCCAATAAATATCCCACTCTATCATAGAAAATGTATTATACACTAACTCTATTGTCAAGCGACGTTTTGAATTTGCATGTTTCGAATAGTATCGTATCGATTTAATGAAAACTGAGAGACGACCTGGTTTGATGCCCGACTACTGTGTCTGATAGTAGTCGTTAAGCCAAGTCACAGGCTATTTGTGCGGCTTGAAAACTCTGACAGTCGGTTGACCACTAAGGATCGGGCCTGGTTTGCCCTCCGGGTTGCGGAGGTCAGGTGGCAGTCGCTTTGCTTAAAAACCAGTAACCTCATCAAATACCCTAGGTTAGGTAAAATGGAATGAAAGCCTATGTCAATGATGTCCTTTATTATAAATATGTTTTTCCGATCAGATTTGGCTTTCGAAATAGAAGGATCTTGAGAGTTATACGCCGAAGTGCAGGTTGAATAAGGAAGTGCGTTTAAAACAGGCCAAGGGCGATATTGATCGACCGAGCGGCGGGAGAGTAGGCGCTCCTGTTACGGCCATGACCTCAGCAGATGCCCAGGTGGTCGTGACGTCTATCGGATGACGGCCGGGTGACTAAGAAGGTTTTACGCATCCTCCTATTGCAAGAGATTCATGTTTGAATTGAAAAATAAATTATCTCTGATATGGAAGGAGTTAATAAAATAACTCAGATGGTCTTTGAGAACATAAAATCGAACGATTTCGTCTCTCAAAAGAAATGCGCAATTCTTAGTTCTCATTAAAAAAGTACAAGGTCTATGAAACAGGAAATTGCTAACACAGGAAGTGTCAAAATAAAATTTTTTTTTGAAAAAAGTTGACTGGACAGCTTACAAAATAAGTATGAATAATATGACGCTCTTACTGTTTCGTTTGTTTCAAATACTCGTATTATCATTTGCTTGAACCGATTTAAATTACTTTAGTTGACTCATGTACGTTATTATAGTACGTCTGTATGACATTATAAACCCGATTGGGCTTTTATAAGGCTGTAAGAAAAACACTGTGCTGTGCGAGTTAGACTCCTGCGCTAAGGGTTCAGTTCCATACCACCACATGATTGTAAAAATACTCCGCCTCTTTCCATCAAAATCAAATATTATATTTTTCATATTGCGTTACTTTGATGACAGACATTCGCTTCACAAACAAAGTGGGTTAGGGACTAGGGCCAGGGGCAAGACTAATATGAAAAAAAAAAAACCGGCGAAGTGCAAGTCGCACCCTCGCTTTAAGGGTTCTGTACCCATCCACCATATCACATTCTTCAAGCTTTTGCCCTTTGATTTTGAAAACTCAGTGTCCACTCTAACTTGACTCCCTTTCATTTGTTTTATTATGAATGTACTTGAAACGGGAACTTACCTTAATTGGCTATGATTACTTGTGAGAAAAATTGTAATATTAGACATTTACCTTTGTTTGTGTAATGAGATCTAGCTTCTTGTCAAATTTCATTAGTCTAGCTCAAGGTTTTGGTTTGATTCATAAATTTATGGAGATGTAGATATAAATGGCCGTATCTTTTGATTGTGTTGTCAAGCAGGGTTCAAGGACCTTAATATTTGATATTATTTTCAACTTGATACCTGTACCCGTTCTGGAGAAAAGGGGTCTTGAAATACAACAGAGTGATCCTATAAGGGTTTAGTTTTACCCTTTGTGGCACGGAACCCTAAAAAAACGATAAAAAGGACCCACGCGCTCTGTTAAATATGTTTGATTGTGCATCTAGTGCAAGGTTCAGTCAAACTTGACCCCCTTGCGTACGTATACTGTAAACAAATAAATCAATTTTGTTCTATAAGGCTTAGAACGACACAAAATCACGCCTCTTTTCCGTCGGGGTAGACAGAGACTTTTCTTTTAAGATCTTGACATACTTCCCCCGCTTCCTCCATTTTCATCAACCCTTTCATCCATACACGCTCGTTGGTTTAGAACGATAATATATTTAAAATTTCTTCCAATGTTCGTTGTCAGTTTAAGATTTAAAAACATGATCAATGTGCGCGATCTGTTCAAGGACATTGCAAGCGGCCCATTCGTGGCCCAACCCTGACACGATAAAACATTTATCTCACGTGACCCCGTCTCGCGACTACATTTTGTATTATTGTTTTTCTCCTTATTGCAATTTGTATACGAAAGGTCAAAAAAACTAGAACAAGTAGTCACTGATGAGTTATAAGTATTTCGAATATAAAAAACTGAAATCGCAAAAAGTTGGCGTAAATTCTTAAGGAGTACTTTCTCATTTACTTACATTTTTACTGTAGGTACGCATAAAAATTCTTTATGCAGCTTCACCTTTATTGCACTGCCAAAGTAGTTAATTTTTAATATGTTTCTTTTTCCAGGTAAGCATCTAAATAGCGAGAAGTCAAAATAAATCTCATTGAAAAAGCATGTAAGTTACTATCAGTCGATTTTACTTTTGAATATATCCCTTGGGTGGGACCTTGATTGGAAGAATATTATGCCATAAAACAAAATTTCATCTTAGGTATTAAAAAAAAAAGTATAAAATTTTCATGAAAAAATGTGTAGAAGAATAACGTACCAATTGTGTGTATAAAAAGCTCTTCGGATAATATCTTCGTGAAAAAGTTTAGAACAATACACCAACATGTTCAAGGCTAGAAATTAAGTTTAAAAAGAGCACTTTGGTCTTCGGAGAAGTGCTTCACATTTTTATACAAAGAGGGCAATATTTAGGGGTGAAGTGGGTGTGATCCCGGATCCTACCGGCGTTGGCCCGACCGTGACCCGCCCGCGGGCCGCGCTGTTCGAGGCCCGCAGGTGATGACGTCACGTCTCCACACCCTCCTGTTAAATCAAACTCGAGCTACGCACGTTCGCTGGTTATTGTTATACGATCGTATATACAGTCAAGAGCACATCATTGAGAAATTGCACTTTGTGCCGTTCTTATCTCAAACGTGCGAACGGGCTAAAGCTTCACTGTGAGTATCAAGCTTGACCTGTCGTTAACTGTACGTAATATATTAGTACGCGATATTCTTGACTGAATTACTGTCGCCGCAAGGGCAATGATAACAGTGATTTAGGATTTGACGTGTACCCGTCGTCTTTACACGACTTTAACTGTATATAATACTGATGTTAATTTTTAAGTCCAGTGGCAGTCGCTCTGTGCAATGCAATAATCAGTGCCCAGGTAGGGCAAAGAAAAGTATCACCGCATGGTCAAACTTGAAGAAAATTCATTTAGAGAGCAATTAAAATGAATTTTCTGAAAACATACCAGATGACCAAAATAAAAATTTTATAAGTACTAAATTTACCTAACAATCTCTGCAAACTTCATATTGGCAACTACCCTCCAAACGTCGAACACGATACGCCGCGCCGTCCAAATTGGCAAATGTTCTAACGATATACGATTATTGGATTTGGAACAACAACTATCGTAAAGCTGCGAAAGACGAATGTGTCGTGTCAACAAGTAATGCGGATTCCCTACTCCGTACTTCGACGAGCAAAAACAAAAACTTAGATGTACTACTTACATAGATTTAACTTCTAACCCGGGACTTTTTGCCGGGAACTTAGTTCCGACTGTTGCCTGCTCGATTGAAATTTTAGTTTTTGTGTTTTTTGTGGATAATATAGTGTGTTAACCAGTAAATTGACTACGGAGTGCGCAGATGATGAAGATCAGATTTCTAGTGGTCTCGTGTATAAATAAACCCCGTTTGACTTAAAGAAGTCACGGACATTTTCCTTTGTAAAGTCCATTATCACTTTACGAGGGCAGCATTTTGTAATTCCCTCATTTGAAACTGGTGGTTCACCATATTTTAACTTCAAATTACAAATATTTTAAAAACTGAAGAATGTTCCAGTATACGACACTGGCAGAAATGTCCCCAAATATGGGTTGACGGTTGCCAAATTATCAAAAGAAAAAAGGAAATCTAACCCACTTCTCCAAGTAATAAAATTCTAACACTTACTGTAGACAGCGTGCAGCTAACGGGGAAGAAAAGAGTTTCTACCAGAACGTTTTTTTTTTATTGTCAATGGGCTTACTCTAGACCTCGATCTAGTCTTGAAGACAGAGATGAGGTCGACGATGGAACACGCTTGCCCAGAAGAACCCTATTCCTCGCAGCTTGAATAGATTCGGGTTATATGAACTCGGGAACACAGACGCAGGAAGGGAATTCCACTCTTCAAAAGATGTTTCAAAGCGCTTTGTGCGAATGAGCGGAATATCAACCAAGTATGGGTGATATCCTGCGTTGCGTCTGGACTCCCGATGGTGGAATAAGCTCGTGGAGCTCTACGTAAAAGAAAGTCTTTTGAAAATTATTTACTAAGAAGGTTTATTGTGGGATGAAAGTTTTTATGTAAGTTAGTGACGTGGTTTCTTATTAGGAAACCTTGTGGCGTAAAAGAAGATGTAATGACTAAATAAATGTTGGATCATGTAGAGATTGAATGGAAAGAATGACCAAAAAGATCTTCAAGTCGAGGGTTTGAAAGGGAAGGCCTTGAACATTCGAAGACCGAACTCAGTTCGTTCGAAAAATAGTACCCTAAACCTACGAGCGTATTAAAAAAATAAATACAGAATATTTATTCCTTTTAACTATTTATAGTTCTTATTATCATCTAGTTCACAAAAGGTCATAGTAAACGAGTTTTAACTGTCGAAGTCCTGTACTAAGGAGCTCCACAGCAACTTTGAAAGGATTGTATGGAAAGGGTTGATCAGAGTATAATATAATAAGTATTCAAGATCGCAACGGCAAGGAAAGAGACGTTCTGTTTATGCTCATATATACAGGGTGTTAATTTGATTGCGTGCCATAGCTCAGGGGCGGGATCAGTATCAGTAACTGAACAACTTTTCCCAAGGAACATGGTCGAAAAACGAAAGTAAATTTTTGACCTCCCATAGAATTAGCATCAGCTGATAGCGCATTTTGTGTGGAAGCTCAAATTTGGTTTTTCGTTTTTCGACCTATGTTCCTTGGGAAAAGTTGTTCAGTTACTGATACTGATCCCGCCCCTGAGCTATGGCACGCAGACAAATTAACACCCTGTATAAAATTTCGCCCGAGTGGTGCCGGCAAAGAATAGCACAAACCCCAATCTAGCCGTGGGTGTCGTAAGAGGCGACTAAGGGCTTATAAACCGGAGGGTGGGAAGCAGTATCTTTCTGGCTATCATTCCATCCTACATATTGCGGTCACCATCAACAGCGGTCGAAAGCCGCAACGCTCACAAGCGTGGTGACTATGATAAATCCCCTCCAAAGTACAACGCGATTTTGTTCTCCCTGTTCTGCAGTGGACGTTTCATGGGATGTTATGATGATGATATAAAATTTAGGCACGTCCTATTAGTCATGTGGCTAGGAGAGATTTACTTATCACTTAATTCTTAACAAAATAAGTAAACATATTTTGGAACCCATACACGTAAAATATGAAATGTCTCCTGGCGTAAATAGATTACCGTTACGTGCCTATACCATTATCTTAATTCATATTTAATGCTCAATCGGGTGAACTGTGAAGACTGTGAAGTTAGTAACTTGAACTCTTGAACAAAGAACGACCAAACTTTCAAGTGTTTTAACACGCTACTAAGTTTCTGTCGACAAAGTTTTATAGTACTACGCAGATTCTTTTATGTACTCAACTCAACCAAATTTGTGGTCCGATCACATCCGACCACATTTTGTGGTCCGACTAGCGAAACTGCCAAGAGGATGCAAGGCAGACCTGTTGTTTTTTACTTATATAGGTACCTTCTATTTCTACGAATAGGTTTCATTCGTGTACTCTGTCACGTAACCACTTTTCGCTCCGACTGTACAAAACCTGCCAGGTTTCGGATTGGCAGACAAACGTTTTATGGACCTAGTAGACCAATGCTATCGCTACAAAGTTGCAGATTTCTTGTACTCGATGACGTAGGATAACATGCAGTGCCCTTGAAGTATATTCTGTAGCCGCTCATACAACCACACATATTCAGAGAACAGATTTTTGCCTTACCAATCGTAATGGGAGCAAGTGCTGTATGAGTAAGGTGCATTCAAGAGCATGTCAAGCTTGACTGACACTCTCAGTGCAACTTTCGTCTTTACGCTGACTAAGATAGAGGCTACAAAGCTAAATGTGTCAAGCTACGAGTAGACGTACTCTTGACTGTGCACCGCAGACCAACAAGAACATCAGTTTCCCTATATGCTTACTCAGACTTAGGGCGAGTTGCAATCCGTGCATGACACACAAGGCTGTCGTGCCCTATCTCTCCAGTGCCTTTAATACAGGAGGATCTCTCTAAAGTCAACCGAATAGCTAGCTATTGATGTAGGTTTTGAGCGAAGTTATTGAAGATTTTTTCCATTACGTTGAGAAAAGGAAGAAATTACCAAAAACCAGTCAAAGGATACTGGAGCTACAATGAGCTTAATTCAAGATGTAACAAAATAGTAAGGGAGATGAAAAATATTTCGCTATATGATTTGCACATATTTCATATCGCTAGAGATGATAGTTTAGATTATTACAAATTGATTTGGTTCAATAAAGTTTTTCTGTCCGTCGCTGCGTTTTTGAGTTTCAGCTTTTCAAAAATGTAAAAAAAAGAAGGGTACTAAATCATTTGCTCATGTCTGCCAATGGAGCTGCTGGTCAGAAACATCCTAAAAATTAAAGAAATCGAAGAGGCAGACGTATAGGGCTCTGCATTATCACGGGAAGTACTAGTAAATATGTAAAAAAAAAAGGCTCTACTAAACCATTTGCTCATCATTCTAGTTGCTTTTATTCGCTTCATTTGGTTTCACTGAAGACAACAAAAAATTGGCAGACGATTTACTCACTGATTTTAAGAAATATTAATTTTTATAAATTCGTACTAAATCAATCATATCCCCAATATAGGGTGCGTCCTAATTCACAGAACACTCAAAAGTGACGTTTCACAAGTTGGCGGTGTTAGTTCCTTTTTTCGCCACGTTCATAATAAGCCTTGTCGCACTTGTACATAGATAATTTCGTTTCACTCAGAAAAAAATAAACACCGGTAATAAATTGCGTAGGAATGGAACGCTAATTAAAAAGTTGATATCTCAATGGGTCCCCGCACACGTTAAATCTGCGATCCGCGATCCTGCGATCCGGTAGAGATGCAGCTATAAGAAAGAAAGAGAAAGCTATAGGACCATAGACTAGGTGTATCTATGGTGTGTCTATGATCCTATAGCTTTCTCTTTCTTTCTTATAGCTGCATCTCTACCGGATCGCAGGATCGCGGATGTTACGTGTGCAGGCACCCAATGTGTGAAGGAAACGTCGGGTGCCCGCACACGTTAAATCCGCGATCCTGCGATCCGGTAGAGATGCAGCTATAAGAAAGAAAGAGAAATAATAATGATCGCGAAGTCTGATCGCGAAACTGTTTGACCATGGCGGGGACCCAATATCGTTCTTATCACAGATTAAATATACTTTCGAGTGGTAGAAATGTTCAAGGGTAGAAATCCAACACGGGCTCTACACGACGAGCCGCAAAAGGCGTTCACACGTTGGCCGTGCCTTTATTTCAAATAAGTGCGTAGGAGCAGAAGGACGTTTAATTTTATTCTAAATAAGTAAAAATATCTTTTTTTTTTCAAATATGGTGCAGCTGGAAACAAAACTTAAAAGCACTGTATAAGTATATTTCAGCGGCAGCGATAGTCTCCGCGTATACGTCCGTCCATCTTGCTTGCTTCACAGACCTACACGGAATGAGCCGCACCAACGTGTGAAAGCTGTCAACAAGCTTGCCGAGCCGGCGCGGCCAACGGTTGGGCCAACGTCTACTGGGTGCTCAAAACGAGTGGGTCAGACCCATTGACGTAAGAAAAACGCTGCGCTTCTAACGCCCCCTGGCGTAGTTTCCAAAATCTTTGGTCAGACAGAATTCACAGGTATAAATATTCAAAAATAGCGATATCACTGATTCGTATACGAATCTTGCAAATACGAACGCTTCAAAAATGCGTCTCCTGAGACTGCAACTGCTATGTCTTTGATTGATGTCATCCATTCAAATCTTGACAGAACTTTGAACAAATGAACATGAAAAAATTATGTATCAAAATACCAGCCAGCATCTTACTAAAAAGGTTGCTTTGAAAGTAGCCAATGCTTAAAAAAAAACCGGCCAAGTGCGAGTAGGACTCGCGCACAGAGGGTTCCGTACCACCACATAATCATAATTGTATTAGTTGAAATTTCAGTAAGTTAATGTGCTACATTTTTTTGAGTCCGACACGCGCTTGACCAAATATTATTATTTGTTGTTATTTTATAGCTTATGCACTATGAACATACCAATTTTCAAGTTTGTAAGTGTTCTCATTTTTAAAATATAACTAAAACAAAAATCGCCTTCGCGACCATCCAACTTGACCCCTATCTCATATAAATGTTCTTGAAACGGGAGCTCACCACAATTGGTTACCATTAGTTGTGAGAAAAGTTGTAATATTTAAAGTTGAATGTTTATTAAAGTTGTAATGGCATGAACGTCAAACGAGTGACAAAATTTAAATATCTGGGACATATTATTACCGAAGACCTTAAAGACGATGACGATATTGAGAGGGAGCGTAGGGCTTTAGCGGTTAGAGGCAATATGCTGACTCGCAGGTTCTCCCGTTGTACTGAACAAGTGAAAATTACGCTATTTAAAGCATACTGCCAGAACTTGTACACGGGGAACCTGTGGGTTAGGCATACTAAGAGGTCGCTGGACTCCATACGCGTCCAGTATAATAATATATTCAGAATGATGCTGGGACTGCCCCGTTTCTGTAGTGCGTCAGGGATGTTTGCTGAGTATCAAACAGATGGCTTTGCAGCCATAATACGCAAAAAAACAGCATCCCTGATCAACAGATTGCGGGGTAGTCGTAACATCATTCTGATGACCATAGCTGACAGATATACGTCGCCGCTATGGAAGTGTCTGGTGCGGAGGGTGATGATCACAGAAACAAGATCGTTTCTTTGATCGCCCTAGCCCCGGAAGCTTTTGCTAGATTTTTTGTCTTATATAGTCTAACATAGTTTTAAGATATTACTAACATTTCTATGGATCTAAGAAGTCTGAAATAAACAATTTTTATTTTATTTTTTATTTAATGATTTCAGACTTTTCCCATTATTTTTACTGTGAGACCTAGCTTCTTGCCAAATTTCATGATTTTAAGTCAACGGGAAGTACCCTGTAGGTTTTGCTATTTTGCATAAATGTATGGAGATGAGGACATAAAATGCCATATCTTTTGTTTGCGTCGTTGTAAAAAATTGAAATTTTCAGATATTGTGTGGTTCATGGAGCCTAATATATGGTAATAATTTCAACCTGACACCTTTACCCGTTCGTGAGATAAATGGTCTTGACAGACAGACAGACGGACAACAAAGTGATCCTATAAGGGTTCAGTTTTTTTTTATTTTGAGGTACGGAACCCTAAAAATAAAAAATCAGAGGCACAGTAAATACATGGGCTTATCAGGAGTATGGAAACTAAGCCTAATTTTAACCGACTTCAAAAAAGGAGGAGGTTCTATGTTCCACTGTATGTATTTTTTTTTATGTATGTCCACCTATTTTTCCGTAAAGTGTTAACGATTTGCTTAGATTACTTTTTTATCCGAAAGGGTATACTCCTGAGGTGATCACCATTGTCACCAAGTCAGGATCTGATGATGGGATCCTAGGGAAATCGAGGGCAACCCTCAATTTTATAGGCACGTATAACGTTTTTCATATATTTTTCAAAGCTACACAAGTATTTGCGTCTAGTAATCATCATCTCATGTTGATGGTCTGATGATGGAAGGTCCAACTCCTTAACGGTTAGGAGTTGGAGGATAATTCTTCAAAATTTTAGTCACGTATTGATCGAAAGTTTGAAGCGCTCGTGGCCCAGTGGAATTTGGTCTTTCTTTGCGATCTCTAAAATTAAATAACGTTAGTCGTGGTGTGTGACCGCTAGTGGCACAACAATAAGAACGTTCTGTCAAATAATAGAACGATTTTCAAAATTCTTTTTTATCCGACCAAACATACTTCTGAAGTTGTCCCATGGCCACCAAGTCAGGATCTCATTATGGGATCCCAGGGAAATCGAAAGCAACGCTCAAACTTTATAGGCACGGTTACCTACGTGTTTTAAAAACAACGCGTTAGGTAAATAATGCAAAATCTCTCAGGTGAAAGCTCTACACAGGAAATTGAACATCTCAGAGATGCCATGCCATGGAACGCACGGCATTGTACACGTAGAGACAAAACCAATGTAACCTGTAGTCAGCCGAACCAGCGCTACGCTGAACTTGTTTACTATTATAGTACCTGGGCGACCGAGCTTCGCTCTAGAATAGCCGCCTCAACCTGACAATATCATCGGGTGAGCAAGCTATGCTACTCAAACCCAGGTGGCACTGTAAGTTTCTTAAACGCACTAAAACGCGCAAAGAAATGATTAAAAAGACGGTGAAAACAAATTTTCCCAGACATGAGACCTAGCTAGATCGATTTTTCGCCCCTAAAACCCATATAGTAATTTTCATCAAAATCGTTAGAGCCGTTTTCGAGAAACCGATTACAAATATAAATATTGCTTGAATATTCTGTGGCTACGTTACAAACGCCTTAAAGAAAATACTCGCTCAAGGTCAAATTGTTTCCACCGAAGTGCGTACCTGTCTATAAGTTGGTTACTTATTACTGACCATCAATTTTAGAGGCTATCCATGAAATGCTCGAACTTTTTTAGAGACATCATGATTGTAGTGATATGACAACACTACGTCATTCGTGCTTCGGAAGGCCTTTCAGTCGTTTGTCCTTACCACTTTGAAGGAGTGATCATCAGATCAGTAATTTAGATCAGTTAGGGTTACCAACCACCTTTTGGTGCCTGTACCTTACGATGTTTGCTTACCACTAAAACTTGTAAAATAAACATATTTATAACAAAAACTACACACCTCCTTCAAAGTATTTCAAGGTTTCTATTAGCGCTAAAAATTATAAATTAACCGTAGCAGTTTATAACCAAGAACTAAGTGAAGTATTTTTTTTGTAATTTTTTTGTCGTACTTTAGGGAAAGTTGTTAAGTTCTATGGTCAGAGTAACACACTCAAAGGAACGCAGTTGATTAGGAAGTACCCTATACAACGTGTTAACGGAATAAGCGAAAGGTACTTAGAAGGAGGATTATAGAAATAATTCGTCACTAGGTGGTGTAGGCGTTTTTCTATGGTTTGACAGGTTATTTTGAATGTTTTCTATGGATCATCGATGATGGGGTTGTGACATGTTGGCAGATGTCATCCCCTACTAAAATAAATTAGCAAGGTATCTATTCCGAGCGAAGCAAGGAGGTCCGAAATCTTTGAGCGAAACTGAGAAAATAGTTTATTCAGAATCGAGAGTGGAATCAATTTCACGGGTTTTTGATGGGGGTGATTTTTTTAAATTTTTATTACTTAAATTTTTGCCGCTTCTATTCTAAACATTTCTATGGATAAGCGCGCTGCCGACCGGTGCCGCGCGGACCATGAGCGGTGAAGAGGGGAGGGAAGCGTGCGCGGACTAGAACAACGATAAAACTAGAACTATGATGAAACTTTAAAATAAAAATATCAAGAAAAAAAAATTTTTTTAAGATTTTTTTTACGGGAATGGATTTATTTTAATAAAAATCAGTTAGGTTGTATGAGGGTTTCGCTTATTCCATTTACACGTTGTATAGGGTGACTTTTAATTAGTTCTCGATAGCAAAAGATATGCATGTACTCATGATACTGAAAAACTATTCCTAAGGAAAATTGGTCGAATTACGAAAAACCCAATTTGACCTCCATCACCATCCGCTGATGCAGTTTCTTTGGGAGATCAAAACTTGATTTTCGTATTTCGACCTATGTTCCTTAGGGAAAGTTATTCAGTATCAATTCATACCTTTTTCTATCAAGAACTAATTAAAAGTCACCCATTTACTTATATTTTAGTACTGGCCCATCGGCACGTTACACTGTCCCCAATTCGTCGGTCCACAATCTGACATTGTGGACCAACAAATGTCAGTCACAAATTGTCATTTTTATCTGAGCGGACGAGCAAGGAGATCTTTGTTCTGAGGAGCGGACCACGCGAAACGCGCGACTACATACAAAAATGCCAGCCTGTTGCATAAAAGTGTGCACTAACGATGATAGAAGAAGTAAATAAAGCAAAAGATTTAAGATGTAAAAAGTAAATAAGTAAAAATGTATCAATTAATTCGTGTAAGACGCGACTTTTCAATAAACAGATGTAAGTTTTCCAAATAAAAAACAACAAACTTACTAATACAAAAATGAAACGATGATTCATTTTCTTAGTTAAAAAATTACTTACTTTTATTGTTTTTTACTATTATCTAATGAATAACACTGAAAAACCAGGCCTAAGTCATGTATAAACAGTAAAGACTTTGTTTTGTTTTTCCCGCCATATTAATTCCATTCCGTGTATTTAGCACCGACCTCAGAACAAAGACCTCCTTGAAGTACTACACTACGTAGTTCACGCGATCTTTCACAGATGGCGCTTTTTTATTTCTTGTATGGGGTGAACCGCTTGTTCCCATGACCCTATCTTGACTATAAGTCACCCTATATATAAGACTATGAATCAAATGGTCTGCCTTTGGTAAATCAGAGGTCTAGAGGTCTGCCTCTTCGATTTTTATGGTTTTGAGGATGATTGTAACCATCAGTGCAAGCGGCAGACATGAGCAAATGATTTAGCACGTGTTTTTTTTTTACATTTTTAAAACCCTGTTAATTGATAACGCAGCGCTACCAAGGTGGCAGACTATTTTTCTGTTGTTCTACTCATCGTTTTTAATCGAACGATCTATGTCTGCCACATGAGCAAATGATATACACGTTTTAATATCATAACGAAAAACTAAAAAAAATATTCCTTTAAAACGCAGAGGTGTGGTGGTCTGCCTCTTCAAATTTCATCGTTTTGAGGATGATTCTGACCATCAGTGCAAGCGGCAGACATGAGCAAATGATTTAGCTCATGATTTTTTTTTACATTTTTAAAGCCCTGTTAATTGATAACGCAGCGCTACCAAGGTGGCAGACTATTTTTCTGTGGTTCTACTCATCGTCTTTAATCGAACGATCCACGTCTGCCATATGTGCAAATTATATAGAAATGCTGGAGGCTATCACCCTATCTAAAAAGGGTATACCAACCCTGAAGGCTGTGAACAACTTTTCATAAGGAACATGTGAAGAAATATGCAAAAAATTTATTTTAACTTACCACATAAACTAAATTAGCTGATAGCGTATTTTGTATGGGAGGTTAATTTTTTTTCCGTATTTTGACCTATGTTCTTAAGAGAAATTTGTTCAGTATCACGTTGTGCAATTGTGCATTCAGTGGGACGAGTAGCGTGCCTATAATATAGCAATATCCGCTCGTAAGTAAACAAACATAATGATGACGCTGAACTAGTCAAGCCAATTTTAAAATGGCCTACCTTTTACATAACTACTTTAATTGTTTGTTTTTACTGGAACGTCTATTATAATTAGGCTGAAAATTAATGCGAAATTGCCACGTATTGCGAAAAATGAAAATATACCTACTTTTTTTTAATAAGTAATTCATTTATTCATTCATTCTTTTTGGCTCAGTGAACGAAAGTGGTTCTTGGCCTCCGACATTAAAGTACGCCACGCTTCCGTGTTCTGTTCCGCTTCCCAACGGTATCTTGGCCTGCCAACAGGCTGGCGTCCCGATGGTTTGCCTTGATACGCCCTCGAACACATCATTCGTAAAGTTCAAAGAAATGATGGCGGAGTAGAATTAAATGGCAAACATAAATTAATTAATTAGTTATCCGACTGAAATTTCCCTGACTTGAAAACTTTTTTGGTTTATAAATATTTTTGCCCTTGGTTGAAAGTTGTTTCTTTGGAAGGAAGGAATTTATCGTGATTCTTATTAACTTGAAAGGTTTTAAAGCTAAGGTTCGGCTTACGAGCTGTGAAATAAAGGTTTGGATGTTAATTGAATCTTTTTCTTCATCAATTCCTAATAGATGAAGGTCATAACCAACACAAGCAGGATCCGGAATGAGACCACGCCTCACTGGGCGGTCTTCTGCCCTTCGAATAGATTGACGTGAGTTATGTCTTTTATATAGCTGCCGACCATTGCGTTGTTTTGGTTCTCTGACTTTGATCCTCTTCGACTTACGAATCCTTTTCTATACTATCTAGATTTTTTTCTTAGTCGATTCCACACAGCTGAAGGTCGTGATCACCACAAGAACCTCCTGCACGAGAGCACTCTTCGTTGACCGATCCTCTACCATTTGAGTTGTGCTCTGAATATTAACGTGGGTGATGTCTTTTGTAGCTGCCGACTATCGCGGCTTTGCGCCTTTCCTTGTCCACGTGACCGACAAGTCACGTAATATCTAGAAAATATAGAATCCATGATTTCTACGGAGGGTTAGGGTCGATAGGCAAACCTGGATTTTAAGGTCGTTCAGTATTGACAATTGACAAAAAGCTTATCTTGGCCAACCTTCTGGGCGTCGTCCGGTGGGGCGTCCAAGATACCGCTGAAAGGATGAAGTCGCCAAAGACCTGAAAGAGCTGGAAGTGCCCGTCTGGTCAGATTTGGCACAGAATAGAGACGAATGGCGTACTATAATGTTGGGAGGCCAAGATCCACTTCGGGTCGCTGAGCCAGCGAAAGCAAAGTCAGTATTGACAATGTTTCATGTTTGTTCAACCAATTTCCAGCCCAGTTTGAGCTTACATTTATGCATTAAGCATGAGTTCAATTTCGATTAAACATGCATTCAAATTGTCGAAGTAGAAACCTTATTGTTTTTACAATTTAAAACGATTTATTCTCAAAACGGGTCACGAATCAGTTAAGCGTTCGAGCTATCCATATTTACATTTATGTTTTTTTTTTTTTGTTTACGGCTTACGGCTCGTTCGAGACCAATAACGCGGTAACTTTTGTTTAAAAACACTAACACTAATGAATTATAATTTCATAACCGAGATTCCTAATCTTTCGCTTTGAAGTATAATTGCCGTGACAAGCCGGATTATCTATCTTGTGACAACTTGATATTTACTATGTCACTAGCTCATGCATGATAATAAAATTCTATGTTTGATACAAGTTCTATGAAACATACAACGTTTAAAAAAAGGGTTTCATGTCCCTGAAGCACAGATTAAATAATAGTAAACTAACCTGAAGTGAATCTGCCCATTTAAATGAATATCTTTCCCAAGAAATAGGTTGAATACTATATTTTTTTGGCCTACCTTTCGGAATGCGTTGTTTCAGATTTATGCAATTTGTATTTAAAATATTTCTAATTTTGACCTATATTTATTTGGGAGTTATTCAGTTTCATGGCCTTTACATCATTCAGAGACTTGTACCCATTTTAGGATTCCGTATCGAAAAGGACCCTATTACGAAGCCTATTTTGTAATACCGTTGACGACGTGGTGGTAATTCCACATTGAGTGCCTATGGAGTGAACTATTTGAGAACTAAATGTTGAGAACGTAATTCGCTGTGATATCTTAATAGTGAGAAGGGCTTGATGAGCGAGCCGTGATACATTGCCAGTTATGTACGCGAACGAATATCTACTAGGTATTTTGTTGATGATAATTAAAAACGTACAATCTTGTTAGATAGTCCGAATGAAACCCGGAAGGTGTTAAAAATCCCTGTCTGCTGCCATCTGTGCTAGATTGACAACATCAGACTGGACTGCTGTTTTGTTGACTACTAAAGAAAAACAGCTCAAACCTGTATATCTCGTAGGATTATAATAAAATCAGAAAAAAATTCATAGAATAAATACGAGGCGAAATAATATTCTCAAGTGCGCGTACATTTAAAATTCAATTAATTTGTTCAAAATATAAGAGTCAAGCTATTGTCGGTCTAGCTCCCTTCACCTATCTCTAAAATATATTTTTTATTCAGTTAATATTTGGCATATATCGTTTAGGGGTTCCTTACCCAATATGTGAACATATGCCGCCAGTGTCACTGTCTATCAACGGGGTGTATCTCATGAACCGTAATAGGTAGACAGTTGAAATTTTTACATATTATGTATTTCTATTGCTGCTATAATAACAAATACTAAAAGTAAAAAAAAAAATACAAGGGCTCCCCTACTAAAAACTTGTATTTGATAGGCGATTTTTGCTCGATTTCTGTTTTAGTTCTATCGTGAAAACGGGTCCATAACTAAGACGGTATTTTTACCTTATGGAACCCTCGGTGCGCGAGTCCGGCTCGCACTTGACCGGTTTTTTTAATTTTCTTGCTGTCATGCACCTAATTGTAGTGCTATTTGTTACGTTAATAAGCGAAGTCAGTGTGTATAATATCAATGATATCTACTAACCATTGACTCGGAAAATTGATGTCAAAACCAACAAGAGCTTCTGTTGCTTATTAGATATGCTATTCTGGGTTCCCCTACCCTTCTCAAGGATACAATTGAAATATGAATTTCTTTGGCGTTTGTTTTGTCTCAAATATGAGCGAAATTTTCATGTGTAATGGAAATGTGTGATATTACTGAAGGGTGTGATCTGCCCATAGGTCGAAGTACGAAAAACCAAATTTGACCTCCCAAACAAAACGCGCTATCAGCTGATGCAGTTTCTATAATAATAATAATAAATCTTTATTTCAGACACTTTTAGTCCATAATACAATCATTAATAAACAATACACTTAACATTAGAATTAAAATCGAAACATGAAATGTCAAATTCGGTAGGTAATATTTCATTTAAACTAAAAATTTAAAATAATCAATCAATAAACCGAAACCAAACTAAAATAAATTACATTAAATTAGAGTTGAATTAAAATGTCAAATGCTTCTAAAATAAAATGTTTATATTCTAACCTACTTATCTAATATCATATTTTCTATGGGAGAACAAAATTTACAATACAATAAATACTCTCTCTCAATTTACCTATGTTCGTTGGGAAAAGTTGTTCAGTTTCATGCGCAGATTCACACCCTTTAGTATTATCACACCTTCCCGTTACACGCTAGGTATGTATGTGTGTGTAGTCAGTGTGTATTATTAGTCTTTTCATCATGTAGACTAGACGTCGTCAAGTTCGTTTTCAGCTGACCAGTGTTACGTGCCTATCGATGCTAGTAATACATTCTATTAGAATTATTACTACGATTAAATTGAGTGACAGGATTAGAAATAGTGTGATAAGAGAACGGTGTGGCGTAAAAGAAGACGTAGTGACCAAAATCGAGAAAGGGATGCTGAGATGGTTTGGTCATGTAGAGAGGATAAATGAACGAAGACTGACGAAAGAGATCTACCAGGCGAGAGTGAATGGAAACGTTGGAAGGGGAAGGCCTAGGCGAACGTACCAGGACCAAATTCAGGACGTTCTGAATAAAGGCCAGGTTAAAAGTACCCTAAACCGACGAGCATGTATGAAAGGATTGATGAAAGACCAGGAAGCAAGGGAAGTATGTCAAGATCGTAGCAGGTGGAGGACTGTGGTCTCTGCCTACCCCGACGGGAAAGAGGCGTGATGTTATGTATGTATGTATGCACTACGATTACCCTTTACTGAAATGAACTAGTCTCTCTTGCTCCACATTATAGTACAAAATTCAGAATACAGATAGAACCTAGTAAACCAAACAGTGTGGGATTGTTATCAATACAAAAAAAACTTGCGGTAAAAATTTCGATTGATACATTTTACATTGTTATTAATACCCAAATTGGGGGCGATTCTAGCGTGGCTGCTAAATTTAAGGCTATAATTTGACAGGTCTAAAAATGTTGCCATCTTTGTTACTGCCAATTGGCTGAAAAAGGACCGAACCACTTTTAGACCTGTCAAATTTTAATCATAAATTTACCGGCCACGCTAGAATCGCCCCCATTAACTGACTATCTATAGTAACCTCCTATCCGTATCATCACGAAGAATCAAGGCCGCAGGAATACGCATTCTATTAGCACAATTAACAAATTAACCAACAAATTAGTAAATGCGGAGGCTCCTAATAGAATAATGAACATCAAATCAACTTGTGCGCTCGTTTTAGCATAATGAAAACGTCATTTTCATGAGTTCCATTAGAATTAGACTGAACGTTTGTGGAGCTAATGTTTTGATTAATTTGTTTAGCTGTTTATTCAGTAGAAACACAATTTGGGTATAATTTCGTTTTAGCTACGGAATGGCCAAAGTGCTCGTCTTAGGCTATGTTACAGAATCATACAGGGTGTAATAAATTACGATGATCCTTTTAAGGGGTGATTCTACTCACAATAGAGTTTATACCTAATAAATATATAAAAAACAAAAATCTATTTAAAAAACAATTTTTTTGAACAAGAAGTGAAGCGCCTGAAGGGTTAAATAACATCCATGATCAGCTGGTGATGTTTATGTTTAAGATGTTTTTGTTGTAATAGCCAGTCACTAGCAAGTACCTACGCATTTCAATAAATTACTGTAATATAACTCAAAGGAAAATCAAATTTCATGAGCACCCAAAAATCAAAAAAGTACTACTTATATTTTGTTTTCAATCTATTATTGATGTAGAATCACCCCTTAAAAGGATCATCGCACTTTTTTACACGCTGTATATGTATAAGTACTACCGTCCTATGTCAAAGTATTAGATGTTTTCATTCGTACCTTCTCGTTCCGTGTCTTCGATATTTTTGACATGTCACTAAGCTCATAGGTTGTCGGGCGAGATTGCCGTTCCTAACCGAAAGGTTTAACAAGCAGTATAGGTACGGTCAGCCAAGAAAAAGGTGTGTGGGTTTTGACAAAACTCATCGTGTAACCAAAATATCACTAAGGTTGAGCATTAATTGAACATTGTCCGACTATTAGTTTAAATCAAACATATTTAAAATTCAACGTTTTGAGATTCAACAATTTGGGAATTCAACATTTTGAGAATTCAACATTATGTTGTATGTATGCTTTGCTTTTAGACCTACAAATGTGGTCTACACAAGCTGTCAAAAGCTAAGTGTCGAAAAGCAACTTACAGACACTACAGACATTTAGCACACGGTGTAGGAGAAGGTGGTGTCTCTCGGCGTTGGAGTAAGCAAGAAATTCTGAATTGCGGATGTATCGGTTGAATTCGGTTGTTTGCATGTACTGCTTCACTACCGCAGGAACCTGTCCCTCCCAGTAGCATGCTGCTGGCATTGCTGGTAATGTATACCGCACCGTTATAAATATGGATAAGTACTATTTGGTTCTATTTGGCGTCATACCTTTGCATAACAAAAATATTGAGTAGGTACAATTTTGTATTTTTGCATTATTTTAACTTTTTATTCGTTTTCGGCTAGTCTTTAATTTATTGTTTTATCTGTAGGGTAGAGCTAGATTGTTCGTGAACCTTGACATTACCACGGTAATACTTCTTTTTGTGTTCCTTCATCCCACGACGGCCACGACGTATCTTTATCAATAAAAGTTTTATCCCCGCGGGATAAAAAGCTCTGAAGAAAGATTACCTATCAGAATTTCATCATGTTGTGGGTTCCGTACCCAAAGGGTGAAAGACGGGACCGTATTAATATGCCTCCGATGTCTGTCTGTCTGTCTGTCAGCGGGCTGTATCTTATGAACCGTTGTAAGAGGTAGTTTAGATTTTCAAATATTATGTATTGCTCTAGCCGCTAAAACGACATATGCTAAAAATAAAAGAACATTATAAATTAAGGGGTTCCCCTACTAAAAACGAGTCTTTTTAGGCGATTATTGTCGTGTATAAGCTATAGAATAGGAAAAAATAATAAAAACTGGTCAAATGCGTGACGGACTCGCGCGTTTTAACACATTTCTGCGCGAATGCGCTTGCTCTTGCTTGGCCTCATTCAAGTCTAGAGGACAGAAATTAGGTCGACGACGGTGGAACGAGCTCATCATTAAGATAGTTTTTACTCGTACTTGAATTGATATTATTGCCCACATCATCATATCAGCCGAAAGACGTCCACTATTGGACATAGGCATAGGCCTCCCCTAAAGATCTCCATGACGACCGGTCCTGCGCTGCTCGCATCCAGCGGCGTCCCGCGACCTTGACCAGATCGTCGGTCCACCTTGTAGGGGGCCTGCCAACGCTTCGTCTTGCGGTACGTGCGGTCGCCACTCTAGAACCCTTACGCCCCATCGGTTCGTCTTGCGATGTCCGTACGTACACTACGTACAGCATTTGACCTGGCCTTGTGTGTCCTTTTTATAGGTAGGTTTATTTTAAACAAAACTCGAAGGTTTTTTGTATTGTGATTAGTTTTACTTATCCTGATATTAGGTTAATTTTGGCATCGTGCCTATACAATTTCCCTGATTCTCCTTTTATTATGGGCCTTGAAGTCTGTGGCTTTACTAATTGCATGTAATAAAGCGGAAATGAAACAGGTCAAGCGAATGTGGTTTCGTGGCAAAAGCGATACGCTTCCGATGGGCTCTGACATTTTGATTTGAATATTCGTACCGTCTTGAATTTTTATCACTCTTTACATTTTGCTTACTTAACAAACATGATTAGTTCTGAAAAGAAAGTCAACAAGAGATATAGGAGAATATTACTTGGTTAAGTAGGCATTGTCTGCCGCCTGGTATTGTGACTGCGTGTAAATTGTTATTATTATATTGTATGGGTCTATTTACACTAGCAACGCGGTGTAGTAGTTTCCGGGACGCAACGTAATGCGGTGAGACTGAGTGACTGCGAACCGTAAATTTCGTCGGCTTTGGCATGTGTCCACACCGCGCGGGTAAAGGCAGAAACACATTAGGGTGATTTAGTCGCGCGCCTGGTTGCAATGTTAATCTTGTCGTCTTGCGTTTGGTAATGAATGCACATAATCGTACATGATTGTGCGACTTTTTAGACCATTTGGTTTTTTTAAGCAAAATGAAGTCAATGAAGAATGTGTCTATGTCAAAGGCCCATGTACTACGAATAAATAAATAATAAGTCAGTTATTTATTCGTAGCCCATGTACGGCCACTACATCGATAGCCATTTGGTTGGCTTTAATTAAAAAGCTTATTCTGAGTGCAAGAATAGAATAGAAACGTTTATTTGCAGAGATACAGAGAAGCTGGAGACGTAGGGCACGCATGACAGCTAGATGTCAAGTATTGCAAAGCGCCTGCCGTTATAATCTATACTTTAAGTAGTTACCAGGAACCTCGGAAAAGCAGTTACACTCATCATCATCATATCGTGTGGGTTGCAAGGTCGATGACCGACCTCACAAACCCTGGTGTCAGAGTTGTTGAGCCGCCAAAGGCCTCTGACATGGCTCATTAACGACTACATCCGTAGATAGTAGTCGGGACCAACGGCTTTACGTGCCTTCCGAAGCACGGAATCATCTAACTTTTCGGGCAATCAAGTGATTCATCCTGCAATGCCCTAACCAAACTGGGGAGGTCGCACAAAGAGATTTTTGTTTGACAGTGTCCCCACTGGGAATCGAACCCAGAACCTCCGGATCGAGAGCCGAACCCTCTAACCACTAGACCACGGAGGCTGTTACCGCTACACTGCGCTACCGCTACGCCACAGATGATATAATAGTAAACTGACGGCTCTGCTTCACCATCTCATTGAACTGAACTAGTGTGCAACTTCCCTATCTTGTTGTAATTTGACAAGACTGCCAGATAGGAACGCGCTCTGTTATCTCTCGACCCGTAATTGCTCTTTTCAATTATCGCCAGCTGATAGTGACACTTGTAAACCTCACTCACAAAGCGCTAATGCTTAGTTTAATCTGCTTGACGCTGCCTATCAAACCTTTTATGATGGAGGATAATAAACAAACATTCATAATTATATCACACACATACACACACACACCTACACGCACACACTCACGAGTTTTTAGTCAAATTTTTATTGTTTATACTTATTTATTTTTTGTCTAATTTTATTGTCTAATTTTGTATAACGTAATATTTTCTTGATCTGAAAAATGTAGATGTAGTTTTTGTATTCATTTCTTTCATCAGCTGTTGTTACCTATGTTTGTTTACATAATACGTGAAATCTTGTTTTTGGCATACAAATATATTTAATTAATTATTCTTATAAAAATGTAATGCTGTAAGGTTTTCTTTGAATAAATTAAAAATTAAACGGATAATTACCAATATGCCAACGCGAGGAATTCTCTGCTGCTTATCCTTATGTGTTCCCGATATCAGTATAACCCCAACCTATTTAATTAAAGAAAGATTCGTTTTATTCATGACTAGCTGGTGCCCGCGACTTCGTCTGCGCAGGATTAATTGTAGCCTATGTGTTATTCTGATGTATAAGCTATATTACTGTAAAGTTTCATTAAAATCCTTTCAGTAGTTTTTACGTGAAAGAGTAACAAACATCCATCCATACTTACAAACTTTCGCGTTAATATTATATATATATAAAATTATAATATTAACGAGGTAGCCTACTTATATATATATATATATATATATATATATATATATATATAAGTAGGATACCTCGTTCAGCCTCGCTCCATCGTCGAGCTACTCATCTCTATCCCAGGGCTGAATTGAGATCAAGAGCAAGCGCATTCCTACATCGTCGTAAAATCGAAATTGAACCTTTAATTAAAACAACCAGAAAAGATTGGGAAAGTTACGCTTCTTTGCTCTGTAATTCTGCATACCAATGATTTTTCGCGCTTATAACTTCATATCGTCACCGTTACTTATTAGGTGTACCACTATGCGCCTCAGAGAATGTTAAAATCATCAAACATATTCCTTTCAATACAAGAGGAAGCTGAAATATTTTGGGTACATCATGAGTAACAACTAATACCAGTCTGTACAACAATATTGTGGCTTATGAATCTACCTACGCCAATGGTTCCACATGTGAACGAGATTGTTTTTCTGAGCTTTCGCTACTTCTGCTAGCCTTTGATAACAGACGCCCCTTGGAGAAGAGATGTTCCTTATATCTTGTATAGAATCAACCTTGAGAATCTGAACCTACAGTCAAACGGTCTGTGCAGTTTTTTGGGACTCTCTCTAGTTTATAAGTTAAAAGAATATCAAGAAAGATAAATAATAACCCTTTGAACCTTGGGATTTTAAATCGGCATATTTTTGCGCGTGTTTTTGTCTGATATGGGCTCGCTTGTGTTGTCCTTGTAGATATTACGATAACACTAACAGATAAAAATGATACGCCGGCTTTCTTTATTCTGACGTGATTTGACGCGATTAAATAACCCTTACATTTAGTTAAGTACTAGCTGTTGCCCGCGACTTCGTCCGCAAGGTATTCTATCTATCTGACGATCCATCCATCCACCCTTCCGTCTATCTGTCGTCCGTCCGTCCGTCCAACCATCTGTCCAACCGTTCGTCAAATCATCCCTTTCCCTGCCCCTCTCCCTCTCCCCCTCCCTTTCCTCCCTTTCCCTCTCCCACTCCCTCTCCCTACCCCTATTCGTATCCCTTCCCCTATCCCTACCCCTAACGCCATCTCTACCGCTATCCCTATTCTTTATATAAACATAGAAACGACACCCATATTGATTTTTAGACATTTCTACCCTATCGCACCCTTATTTCACGTCCACCACGTTAGATTTCAAAGTTGTTGTAGTTTTTGTAATCAGCGACCCTATAAACCATACAAATGACACCCATATTGATTTTTAGACATTTCAACCCTATCTCACCCCAACCCCATCCCCAGGGGATGATGGTATTTCACGTCCACTACGTTGGATTTCAAAATTGTTGTAGTTTTCGTAATCATCGACCCAATGAACCACACAAACGATACCCATATTGGTTTTTAGACTTTTTCGCCCCATTTCCCTTTTTTAGGGGATGAATTTGGGGTGGAATTTCAATAACAGTGATGAACGTTGCATAGAATTACAAACCTAATGCCTAAATAATAAATTATGTGGATTTTACTTTAAAAATAAAGGATTTTTAACTTCATCCCCCTTTTCACCCTTTAGGGTGTCGGATTTTCAAAAATCCTGAGATACGTAAATATAAATTTTTAGTCGTCAGCCTAAATACAAAATTTGAAGATCCTAACTTTGAAACTGACGGACTTTCATACAAACTTTCATCCCCTATTTTACCCCCTTAGGGTTGAAAATTTGTAAAACCCTTTCTTAGTGCACCGTTAAACCTCATAAGGAACCTACATGTCAAATTTGGAATTTCTAGACCCAACGGTTTGGGCTGTGCGTTGATATGTCAGTCAGTGAGTCAGTCACCTTCTTCATTAACATTAAATGCGTTTTCCCGTGGGAATGAAGTGCTTTCCCGCGATAAAAAGTAGCCTATGTGTTATTCCAGGACCTAACCTATGTGTGCCAAGTTTCATTAAAATCCATTCAGTAGTTTTTACGTGAAAGAGTAACAAACATCCATCCATCCATCCATACTTACAAACTTTCGCGTTTATAATATTAATAGGATTAGTAGGATATGTGATACTAGCTGGTGCCCGCAACTTCGTCTGCGCAGGTTTATAAATTTTAGCCTATGTATTATTTTGATGCATAAGCTATATTATTGTAAAGTTTCATTAAAATCCATTCAGTAGTTTTTACGTGAAAGAGTAACAAACATCCATCCATACAAACTTTCGCGTTTATAATTTTAGTAGGATTTGCTGTCTTGGTGCAATCTGAAATTTAAAATATGGTTCAACCAGCGTTATTTTTACGTATACAACAGCTGCACGTCACGTCAGTAGTAACAATGTGATTTTAAACGTGACTTGTCTTTAGTGTTTTTTGTACAGCGGTAGTTCAGCTTATACTGGTTTTTCACGACGCAACTGTGCCCGTGTGTGTTTATCTTTAAAATCTCACTCGTTTACGATTACAATTTATACTAGAATCGATCCGTTAATAATTGTATCTCGATTCGGCAAATATTGAAAGTATGACTATAGGTGACAAACTAGATTTGATTTAATTAAATTGACGAGATAACTTCGTCTTGAAATCAGTTAAATAAACTTCGCAAAAATTATAGAACTCCTTGGAAGAATACATCCATAACATCACGCCTCTTTCCCGTCGGGGTAGGCAGAGACCACAGTCCTCCACCTGCTACGATCTTGACATACTTCCCTTGCTTCCTGTACTTTCATCAATCCTTTCATACATGCTCGTCGGTTAAGGGTACTTTTAACCTGGCCTTTATTCAGAACGTCCTGAATTTGGTCCTGGTACGTTCACCTAGGCCTTCCCCTTCCAACGTTTCCATTCACTCTCGCCTGGTAGATCTCTTTCGTCAGTCTTCGTTCATTCATCCTCACTACAAGAATCCGGTAATAAATACGATATTACGATCCGTTACTTTCGCAGTAGTTGATGAACGTGACCTCTATTGAATCAATTTCTGCTAGTTGTGTGTAACGTTGTTTCCATTCAAATCATAGAAGGGATGACCAAGCGACGAATCAAACAAGTAGATAACGTTAGGTACACAGAAAAAAATGATCTCTTAAAACAAGAACGCAATATGTCTCAACTGATATTGCTTGATTATAAAGTTAAATCTCTTAGAGTAAAATGATCACACTAACGTATTAAAAATGCCGAAATCTTAAAATTCAAGAGACAATTTCTTCGAATTAGAGTTCTATTACTAGGTTTGAAATTGATGTTTTGAATTAAAACCATTTATTTTTTACATCAACAATGAAAAAATTTTAAAGCAAGTAAAATATTAATCGATTGAAAACATAAATCGTTTCGCCTAAAAAAATGATCTCTTAAAACAAGAACGCAATATGTCTCAACTGATATTGCTTGATTATAAAGTTAAATCTCTTAGAGTAAAATGATCACACTAACGTATTAAAAATGCCGAAATCTTAAAATTCAAGAGACAATTTCTTCGAATTAGAGTTCTATTACTAGGTTTGAAATTGATGTTTTGAATTAAAACCATTTATTTTTTACATCAACAATGAAAAAATTTTAAAGCAAGTAAAATATTAATCGATTGAAAACATAAATCGTTTCGCCTAAGAATTATGAAAAATATTAGATGAAGATTTAGGACAATATTGATGCAAATAATATGTTGCTTGTTATAAGATAGTTGCTGTTTCGCTCAAGAAATTGTTAGGTAAGCAATGAAGAGTTGAGACTATATTAAGGCAAATAACATTTTGCTTAGTATAAGATGGTTGTTGTTTTGCTCAAGACCTAGTTAGATATGCAATGAAGAGTTAAGGCGATATTAAGTCAAATAATTGTTATTGGGTACAAGACACTGTGTCAAAGACGGAACAGAATCAAAATTTCGATTACTTTGCTAATCAAGCCTGTGGTCTAATGGTCAGAGCGAAGGACTACGATACCGATGGACGCGGGTTCGAATCCAGCCACCCCCAACACTTTTCGTAAATTATAATAGTTGAAATGATATAATGATATAATAGTTAATGATAACATTAATAAATAATAGAAATGGAAACAAAAGTAGAAAGAAGAATAGTTGAAAAATAAAAAGGTCTAATCAATGATATTATATACAAACAGGAGGGGTCTAATATCAAAAATGCTGGCAGAGAGCAGAAGAGGAATAAAAAGAAAAAAACGAGAGATAAAAAAGTTCTTTTTTTTAAAAAGAGCCTTTTATTTTAGTTTTTATTTTTGAAGAGCTTTAAATTTTTCAACAAAATTAGTTTCGCTCTTAGGGTGACACATTTAACTTTTTGAAAAAAGAGCTTTAAAATTTTTATTTAAATTAGTTTCATTCTTGGTGTGATAGATGCTTCACTCAAGTAAGTTTGGTTTTTGTTGTGATAGCTTTTAGTTTTTACAGTAAGATGACAGTTGAAAATTGATATAAGAAATTTTGTTCTTGGTCGGAGAACTATACGACAAAACCTTTTATTTCTCAATCTAAGACGTTTTCGAGTTTCCTTATATCGAAAACCCAAAAGATTTTAACTTAAATAATATTATTTGGTTCAAGATATCTTTTTTTTCTGTGTACGCTCGCCAGCAAGGACGTAGAAACAAAACCAGTATAAGCATTTGTGCTACAGTGTTTTATTGTGAAAAATAGTATAACTTCATATATTGCTACCGGTATATGCCTATTACTTATGCATAACTAAGACTACTTACCAGCAGTGTTATCTCTATCAATCTCTCCTCAATCACCACTTCCAATACATAACCTCAAAACAGCATGGATTACTCTCAGGTACAGTTGAAAATGGACGACATGATTGTGCAATTTAACACCAAGATGGCTGAATTTCAAGCCGAACTTCACCAGGCATCCGCTCGCAAACAGCCCAATTCTATAGCAGCACTTAACACTGAGTTCCAGAGCTTCAGAAGTTTTGTTTTCAATACGCTGAACCTTCTCCGGGCCCAAGTTGATGCTCTGGCTTTGGGAGTAGATCGTTTGGAGATGCGTTCACGCCGCAAGATGCTCCTAGTCCACGGTGTACCGGAGACGAAGAATGAAGACACCAACACCAGCGTCCTTACAGCCTTAGTGGTTAAGTGCAAGGTAGCCGATCTTTCTGTAGCCAGTATTCACACTAGTCACCGCATGGGCAAGACAAAAGGCGAGGTCAGCTCTAAGCCGCGGCCCATTCTCATAAAATTTTCTGATTTGAAAGTTCGTGATTGTGTATGGAATGCCAAGAAGAGCCTCAAAGGAACGAAAATCACGCTGTCTGAGTTCCTAACCAAGACCCGCCACGACGTTTTTATGGCGGCCAGGGATTACTTCGGTGTCCCCTCATGTTGGACGCGTGACGGATGGATCTTCATCAAAACATCTGATGGTACTAAGCACAAGATTGAATCCATGGGCGAACTCAAAACTCTGCATATTAAATTCCCTAAAACTGCACCATAAGTTGGTAGGTAGTTTGACTTTTTGATCGCAAAACACTTGGCTGGTTTTTTTCGTTTACACCGCATTTTATCTTTTGTGCTTGTTTATTTCTTTTCATCGAAAAATGCCGGTGAGATTATTATTTTGTTATTTTCTTGTAGTCTGTCAATTGTGCTTTTTTTTTTTTTTTTGGTTTCATTCTTCCTTTCGGAAAGGCAAAGAGTACAAAGCCCATACAGCCATGTCTGATGTATTTAACTGTCTTTCTTTTTGCTCCCCTCGTAAAGCGATAGTGAACTTTACGAAGGAAAATGTTCGTGACTTTTTGGGACAACACAAACGGGGCTTAAACACGAGATCACTTGAAATCTTCATCAGCTGCGCACTCCGTAGTAAATTTACTGCATAACACACTATCTTTATTATCCACTAAATCACTAAATGCACAAAAAACCAAAATTTCAATTAAGCAGGTAAACGCCCATGTCGAGTTCCCGCCAAAAAGCCCTGTCAATTGTGCTGTCAATAGTGAAATGTCAAAGTCAAAATTTGAAGGCTGCGTTTTGTTCTTGTAGTTGTATTCTTTGTTTACTTTTTCTTGGCTTGGAAACAAGGTAGTTTAAAATGGTTAATTTATGTTAATTTTTAATTGTTGAACTTTTGTTAGTAGTAAGAATAGATTTATGCTTTGGGATCAAAGTCAAATTAGGTGGTGTTCAAGTTTTATACACTGGCGGTAGGTAGGTTTATTTATTTTTATACTTATTTATTTCTGTTGTATTATTATATTACATTAATATTATTATCTTTATTTGTATTGTATATAAATGCTAACTGGTATTGTTGATAATGGTGACGACTTGAGTGATGAAGATAATTTCCACTCCATTACTTCTCTTTCAGAAACTTCACAGGATAGTTTTCACAGCGTAGTTGAGCCCCTTGACGCTTGTGTAGCCTCGGCTTTTGCAGTGCACCCTAAAAATTTCAATGCTGTGCACATTAATGCACAAAGCATTCCTGCCCACTACCCTGATCTTCTATCCACCTTTTCCGACAACCGAAATGTCCATGCCATCCTAGTATCCGAGACTTTCCTTAAACCATGCCTACCTTCCACTTCCTATTCCTTACCCGGTTTCCATCTTATCCGCAATGATAGGACTGGCAAAGGTGGAGGTGGTGTTGCAATATACCTAAGAAGCCATCTTCCTTTCACCATCCTAGATAAATCTCCTTCCGATTATTCCCATTCCTCCGAACACCTTTTCATAGAGGTTTTGTTCGGTCACTCCAAATTGCTGCTTGGAGTTGTTTACAGTCCTTCCATCTTTTTATAAATTCAACGCATTGCTTGAGAACTATGTTCTTACAGTTGATCACTCCATTATTATGGGTGACTTTAATACATGTCTAATTAATCAAGATTCCCTGCATTCATCCCGCTCCTGTAAACTACGTACCATTATTAATAACGCAAATCTGAATATACTTCCTCTCGATCCTACTCACCATTTTCCGAATTGCGCCCCATCTTTGCTAGATCTCATCATTGTATCCTCGCTTGATCACGTTAACTCCCATGGGCAATTCAATGCTGAAGCTTTCTCCTACCATGACCTGATCTTCCTATCCTATAAAATCCGATGTCCCAAACCTAAACCCCGAATCGTAATGCAAAGAAATTTTAACTCCATCGATCATGTTAAGTTTATGGCAGACCTAAACACTATTGACTGGGATGCGGTATTCAATGCTGCTACCATTGACGAGAAACTGGACATTTTTAATTCTCTTTTAATTCAGGTGTTTGATATCCACGCGCCACTTCGCCCTGTTAAGCTGAAACATCTGCCTGCACCGTGGCTTACGGAGGATATAAAAAGTGTAATGGCCAGAAGGAATTCTGCAAAGGTTCGATATAGGAAGAACCCTACGGACGTAAATCATAACCGGTACAAGGAGCTGCGAAACCGTTGCAGCAGAATGTGTAGAGACGCACAACGTCGTCACATTCACTCTTCTGTGGAGAATGGTGACCCCTCCAAGGTGTGGTCGTTTCTGAACTCGCTAGGCATTGGTAAATCAAAATCCTTCTCTTCCCCACAACTTGACCTGGAATCCTTAAACCAACACTTTACTTCCAGTTCCCAAATCTCTTCCTGTGTCAAACAGTCCTCCATTGATTCCCTGGCATCTATTCCTGAACCTCTCTACCCTACTTTTAACTTTAGACCTGTTTCTTTGCGAGAGGTTGAAAATAACATCACAGCTATCAAGTCTAACGCTGAAGGCGTTGATGGTATTAGCCGTCGAATGGTCCTCCTCAGTCTAAATGTGGTTCTCCCAGTGCTTTCTCACATTTTCAACTTCTCGTTAAGTTCCTGCTCTTTCCCAAGCTGCTGGCGTAAAGCTGCAGTTATTCCCATCCCTAAAACCAGTAATCCATCTTCCTTTTCTCATTATCGCCCAATATCGATCCTACCTTTCCTTTCGAAAGTTTTGGAACGTCTTGTTCACCATCAACTACCCGTATTTGTAAACACTCACAACATACTAAGTCCCTTCCAGTCCGGCTTCCGCCCTGGTCACAGCACAGTCACGGCCCTGACCAAGGTATCTGATGACGTGCGCTTGGGCATGTCGAATCAACAGCTAACAGTTATAATTTTACTTGATTTTAGCAATGCGTTTAATACGGTGGATTTCGACATACTTCTTTCTATGCTGCGTTCTCTGCATATCTCAGATGCAGTGGTGGAGTGGTTCAGTAGTTACCTTACTGGTAGGCAGCAATGTATCCGTGCTGGTGAGAAAGTCTCCCGATTTGTGGATATAACTGCCGGAGTGCCCCAGGGTGGAGTGTTGTCCCCTCTCCTTTTCTCCATTTTCATTAACTTCCTTTCCCCTCTCCTCTCCTGTTCATATCACCTTTACGCTGATGACCTGCAGATTTATACCCAAGCTTCCGCTGATAACATTGACGGTGCTATTGAAGCACTGAACAATGATCTTGCGACTGTCCTTCGGTGGAGTAATACTCATGGCCTAACGGTAAATCCTGATAAATCGCAAGTTATTGTTATTGGTGGGTCTAAGCAAATTAATCGGCCTAATTACGATGCTCTCCCTCCTCTCAAGTTTAATGGTGTACATCTTCCTTATAGTAAAGTTGTCAAAAACCTGGGAGTTTTATTTGACTCTACGCTATCCTGGTCGCACCACATCTCCCAAGTGAGTAGAAAACTCTTCGCAGCGGTAGGGTCGCTTAAAAGGTGGAAAAACCTGCTTCCCGTGAGGACCAAGGTTGAGCTTGCGCAATCGCTTCTTCTTCCTATCTTGGACTACGCAGACGTTTGTCTCATAGATCTCAATGAAGAGTTCCTTAATAAGCTTGAGCGTCTTCAAAACGTCTGTATTAGATTTATTTTTGGATTGCGCAAGTTCGACCACGTGTCTGAATACCGGAAAAAACTGGAATGGCTTCCTATCAGGCTGCGACGAGATCAACATGTACTGATACTCCTTTATAACGTGCTGTTTGACCCTCGTTCCCCTCCTTACCTGAAGGAATGCTTCAAGTATATGGGCGCTGACCATGGGCTGGCCCTGCGCTGTAAGTCAGATAATATTCTACAGCCGCCTTTCACACGATCTGGCTACTTCAAGGACTCTTTTACTGTGAGAGCTACTCAGCTATGGAATGATCTTCCGAGAGAGATACGTCACTCTAAGTCACTCGCTGTTTTTAAAACAAAGTTGCATACCCATCTCCTCAACAAAACCATTTAATTCTCCGTTTACTATCATAGTATATATATATATATGTATGTATACATATGTGTGTATGTATTATATAATGTAAATATATATAAGTATATATTTATTATTTATTTATATTACACTAGTGTGTGTATATGTGTGTGTATTTATTTACCTATGTTGCTTATTGTTATTCATTAACTTAGTTATATACTATATTACGTATTACTATGTTTAGTTTACTATTACATTCATTTAAAATTTTTCGTGGCAATTGTTATCACATAATTACTTGCAGACTCTGAAAATGTATTCCTGTCGTCAAAGGTTGCCTGTAAGAGATCGCTTGCAGCGATAAGGCCGCCTTTGCCCACATTAGGTTAAGCTGTCCGTGTATGTTTGTATTTTTCTTTTATGTGAGCAATAAAGTGTACATCTATCTATCTATCTATCTATAAGCTGAACCAGCGCTGCGCTACAAACGCCCGATACCAGAGACCCGCTCATGGTCAGTGTTTCGACCGACTTGTGACGGTGTGTACCTACTATTTAAATATTTTTAGTTTAATACCAAAATGTTTACTTGTCTCATTCTCGAAAAACCAGATAATAACTTGTACCGCAATCATAACTTTAGATTATCAGATTAAAAAGTACTGAACCGAGTACTTCAGCATCGTCATCCATACGTCAGCATAGGTGATGGATGATAAGTGTATTTTTTACGATTAAACCGATGGGTTTACGGCCCACAATCATACTAAATTTATCACAGTTTAAATGACATTTGGAAATAAAATGGAATGGTATTGAATGACACGTTACTCATTGGGTTGGATTACGAGACAGAAAATGGGTGATGCTTACTCGTTTTCTCGATAACTAATAAATATTCGGCTTTGGTCAACATTCCATTACATATAGTAATTCGCTGCCAGTCTTATCAGTACTGATAAACATGACCGCAATAATCTTTAGTTGTTCCATTGGCTTCGTAAACAAAGCTCGTTTTGTATTTCACTTTGTGCATTATTATTTTAATTTTACATCAAAAGGCAGTTACTCATCATCGTTAATCAAATTGATAACAAAAGGATGAAAGGTAGGTCAGTAGGTTGTTTTTACTGTTAAAAATATCAAACAATTTTTCAAGTAATTAACGTCGAGTAAGATTTTAGCGAGAACTGAGCTGACCGAATTGTTTGTCATAGCAACAGCGAATTCTTCGCGCACTTACCAGCTGATTGAGGAAAATATTTAGGTATTGAAATGCTTTGGTTTTGTTGGTTTGTTTGTTTTGTATTACTCAATTTCGACGTCATCATCATCATCATAACATCCCATAAAACGTCCACTACAGGACAGGGAGCTCCCTCCAGAATTCTAGCTTTTGCTGGAAAAATGTGGAGGGGAAGTACAATTTCGACGTACAGTCAAGAAAATGACATGCGTGACAGATTGGACTATGTATCGTCCTTATTTGAACAGCTGTAGGAGCTAAAGTCTGCTAAGCTTGCGGCACCTGTTAAGCTTGAGATGCTCTTGATTGTGCACTACTAGCGTGATTGATTGATTTATGACACCGTTTTATTTCTTGGCATCTGGGCAAAATTCCTAAGACTTCGTCTGTTTCCTAAATTTTTAAGGATCCTGTTTTTATAAGAATATATCATGAAATACTGGTAACTGGAAGAAATGTTGCTGTAATACAAATAATATAATATGATAAAAAATTATCTTAGATCACGGATGCCGCCTGAACTGCAAATGCAACTTTGCCATATCAATAAATTGACTTTAATAATAAATCTTGTCGGACAATATTTACATAATCAAGTCAGAATTTAGCTCCGTCCTTGTCGTATAACTAGAGCGTGATAAGGACAAAAATATTTGTATAATGTCACGTTGGAGTTAATAATTTAATAGCGTGTACGGATCAGTCTGGCGGGTAAGTGCCGTGACTATCATAACTGAGCCAAGGCGATTGAAGCATTCTGGTCTGTACAACCTTGGGTCTTGTTCTGAGTGAATATTTTCTGTCTTTAGATTTTTTTTTCAGGTACTGATATATACTTATAAGGCATACGGCAAGGGTAAGGGACAGGCGAGGATAAGCCACGGTGCCACTTCGAAACTTTTCCATACAATGAAAGCGACGCTTATGCATCAGCGACCTGGTGTGCAGTGCAGGCATGCCGCTTCGCTGTCTGCTCCTTGCCTAACGATTTTTGTTTGTAATGTCGCGTCCGTGCCGTATCCGTCCCACGCCCGTGATTATTATTTTTTTCCTTGTCTACCCCATCGTGTGGGGTGTCAATAGATAGTTTTTTTTTTTAAATCTTTATTTAAGGAGTTTTGTCATGCAATGACTGTGCCACTCCATTGTGCTTCCACAAATTACACAAAAAATAATTTATAATAATTCTACTTATAACTAGCGGTCTTTTAAAAATAATGTGAGTCTGCCAGTGTAATTTTTCGGTTTAGGGATCCGTTTGCGGATTATTTAGCTTGAAAGCGCAATTTTTTGTTGGAGTCGAGTGTCATCCCTCCCCCTGCCAGCAAAACGGTTGTTATGGGAAATGTGAAAATAATTACAGTAGTAGGTATGATGAAATTAAAAGGAAAACTATCACAGCTAAGTAGGCTTCACAGGTTAATGAGCTATAGCCGAAAAACTGGAAATAAAATAGCAATATAGCAATCAGGCGCTAGGACCTCGCTTAGCACTAGGAGATTAACAGTTTATGTTATGAACGTTATGAAATATTTAATCAAAACCTGCTTTGCGATAAAAATCCTAAAAAACTGACGCCAGCCCTTTTAAGAAAACTTCAAGTAGCTGCTCTATATTCAGCTCTGTATTCAAGCAGCAGCTCTATAATTTTGAAGCAAGGGAAAGTGTTCAGTTGGCACTTGAGGTTCTGCTCCTCGGCATAATTCAAGAGGGCTCGATCATACTCGACTGATTTTCCATCATAAATCTTCTATGTCTTTCTTTTAGGGTTCCGTAACTAAAAGATGCAAACGGGACTAAATTACTAAGCCTATACGTTGTCAGTCTGTCCGTCTTTACCTTTGACCCTTTAGGCCGGTATTTCACTGGGACACCATGGCAGCGCAACCAGTCGCCGCTACCAACAAAATGTATACAGCTCTATAGAGAGTTACTCACCTGGTGTCCGTTTGGTTGCGCAACCAATTTGGCGGCGCAACCAGTTCGGATGCTGGTCCCGCTACCACTCCCAGTGAAATATAGCTCTTAATACTGTGGCCGCAGGATGTGGCGCCTCTGGTGTCTTTACTGGTGTAGTTACGGACACCAGTGGCGCAACCAGTCGCGCCACCGTGATGTCCCAGTGAAATACCGGCCTTATAGAAAAAGTTGCGAAAAAGGTCACTATAATGACAATTTATATCCCCCCCTATAATAATATTACTAGCTTTTACCCGCGGCTTCGATGGCTTTGTATAGTCTTTGTGTCATCCTAGTGACTCCTACAGGAACCATGCATTATTCCGGGATAAATTGGAGCCTACGTGTTAGTCTTGTACTTGAACTATATACCTCCCAATTTTCATCGAAATCGGTTCAGCTGTTTAGGCGTGATAGTGGAACAAACAATCAAACATCCATATTTTCGCATTTATAATATTAGTGAGAATGAGAAGTGAGATCACGTGAATATTTGATATCAAAATCTCGGTGCGCCAGTTCCGGTTTTTTCAATTGCTTTTTTAACCTACAAAGACACAGTTTAATTTCCTTACAATCTTATTTGTTCAGCCTTGCTTTAGAGAAAAGTAGCACTAAGATTGAACATGAAATCTTTCAGTTACCAGATATTTCTCAATAACGAGTAGTTCGGCCCGCTTGCTTGCTAATTTATACCTTGTCTAATTAGAGAGATCTAGGCTAGCTCTGTTCATCAGTGTTGCTTCGTTCAGCTAAGCTCTACTTTTAACGTGCCGTTTCTAATACTCATTTCGTATGAATCGATTTTGATAGTTATTTGATTTTAGATAGGTACTATAGACGCGTGTACCGGGATATTAAAGAAACACTTTGGTAACGCTTCAATCTTTTAGATATATTCTTTTTTTAAACGTATATATGAATATACGTCCGTACCCAGCCGTGGGCAGGCGCTGACTAGCGATTGTTTTCGGAACGTGACGTTATTTTTCAAAATCAATTTCAATTTTGGAAATACTCGCCAGCCAGCTCTGCTAAAAGAGGGCTTTCGAGGAGGATCACTACAGTACAGATTACACGAATTACTATTTATTCACGCTTATTTTAATACCGCTTTAAAACATGAATCAAAACGGACAAAAGATTGTTACCTCGTCCATCAATAAACCTTGCGGTTTTGTATGAAACAACCAAATTTTTTTGTGGTTTTCTACTATTTTTTTTGTATTAGAAACGTTGTTCGGTTTTGTAGCCTGAATAACACACGAAAATATTTGTAGTAATAAAAAAATCTGCTTTTTTTTTCTTGCAAATTGTAAGAATTGTTCATCAGTGTTTATAAATAATAAATGAATAAATAAAATCATTTATTTCAGGCCAGTGACCTATAATTAATTATACAAACAATAATGTCAAAAATTAAAATACCTACAAAATTAAATTAAAATTAAATACAAAAATCAAGTTATTATTGAATTTAAAATTAAAATAAAATTGGATATTATCATGCAAATGTCAAACCTATACTAAAATAAAATTCACAAATTATTTTACGAAAGGGGATGCAGTGGCATGCAGCTGCAACCACCTTCGCATCATCGGTGAATCCCACCGCCCGGACAGTGCTCTCAGGATTCTGTTGGGGATGGCCCATACACGAGTCATTAATGAAGCGCTCCGTCAACGTATGACACCATAAAAGTCGTCTATATGGGCTAATTATAAAGCATCATTGGCATCTCCTTCCTTAAACGTCTCACGATAACAAACTATTCAAAAGATTATTATGACTGGCCCGACAGCATGGTTGGTAGTGAGCCTGCCTTCTACGCCTTGGGTCGCGGGCGGGTTCGATCCCCGCCCAGGGGTAACATTTGTTTGATGAACAAAGTATTTGCTCTGTGTCTGGATGTTATTTATCTATTTATATCACTCTCTGCGATATCCATAGTACAGTCAACGACTAGCCCGTACGACTATTGACATAAGAACAGTACAAAGTCCAATGTATCACGCTTGATGTGTTCTTCACTGTACAAGGCCTTGCCTACAGTCGAAAATGTGGATTGATTTGAATGACAGCATTGTGGCACCCAGGACGGAGCGATGCCTAATGTGTAGAAGCTACAGAGATACGTATCGCTTAGTCCTGCTCACACGCATCTCTCTGACCTGCTGTCATTCTACCTCTAATCAACTTACTAGATTACTAAATACTTACTTACTTATTTCGACGGTTTATGAACAGATGACCTTGTGTGATGTACGTCCCCTAATATTTATACATTCTGAACATATCTGTAGCTTGAAATTGCTTTAAAACATGTCCAGACCTTTTCATACTGCGTGTATGAATATTAATAGTAGCATGGATATTAGCAATTTAGTATTCATGGTAATCGGATCGGTAAGCAAGCTCCTCTTGCGGAACCACAGTGCACAGCTAAACGCGCGAAAACTTAATTTCCTCACTGAACATTATAACTACAGGAGTGTGGTGCCGGCTATAAATATTACATCATCTTTCCCTCTAGATGCCGTAAAAAGCGACTAAGGAATCTTGAATTACAATGTCGGCAGTAGCGTCCTGCCTAGTTCTAGCCGCAGCTATTTTAACAATTGATGATATGAAGTGTGTAGTGACAAACCTGACCTGCCTTACTAACGCTGTTCGTCGGATGTTTTCTAGCCTGCTCATGGCTTCTGACTTGGTTTACCACTTACTTAGATAGCAGCTTGTATCAAAGCCTTAAAACGCTGCCCAAACGTTGCTTAATTTTTTTGTCGTGATTGGACAGGAACATAAAGCAAGAAACAGCAATAGCCACTTAGACTCAGGCGTTTCACTAGCGTCTGCGTAAGATATATCGAATCTCTTTTCTGCTAGGCGTCAGAATGTCAATATGCCGAGGGTCCTCTTAGCTTATAAATAGTTATAACACGTCCGTATAAGTTTACCCTCAGAATCTCCATACGTGACCTTCGTCGTTGGGCCCCAAATGTTCGTATATATTGATTTAATTACGACTCGATGAATTTAAAAGAATACTTCTTGTTCTAACGTCAACACTCATACTCGTTAATAAGTGACCATTGAATCAAAAACACTGAGACATTATAATAGACTTTAAGGACACTGCATGTTATCCTACGTCATCTAGTACACGAAATTTGCAACTTTGTAGCGATAGTAGTGGCCTACTAGGTCCACAAAACGTTGGTCTGCCAATCCGAAACCTGGCAGGTTTTATTTAGTCGGAGCGAAAAGTGGTTAAGTGACAGATTACACGAATGAAATCTATTCGTAAAAATAGAAGGTATATAAGTAAAAAACAACAGGTCTGCCTTGCATCCTCTTGGCAGTTTCGCCAGTCCAACCAAATTTGTGGTCCAATCACATCTGACCACATTTGTGGTCCGACTAGCGAAACTGCCAATAGAATGCAAGGCAGACCTGTTGTTTTTTACCTATATAGGTACCTTCTATTTCTACGAATAGATTTCATTCGTGTAATCTGTAACTTAACCACTTTGCGCTCCGACTGTACAAAACCTGCCAGGTTTCGGATTGGCTATCGCTACAAATTTGCAAATTTCGTGTACTAGATGACGTAGGATAACATGCAGTGCCCTTAAAGTCTATAATTTCTCAAAAGATAATTATGATGTTACAATCAGGTACATCGAAGATAAAAAACCGGTCAAGAGCGAGTCGGACTTGCCCGCCGAGCAAGCAATAAAGTCTATTTTAGGATTGCAAAACAGTTTGTTTGGTGGTTCTTTTCAGTTTTCTAAAAAACGGTGCTACTTAGGGAAATCTTTTTTTTTCTGCAATATTTACATAAACGTCTATAGTCTATAATTATTTCAGATTTTTCCTTTAGCAAACTTCGGAGATAGGCGGGAGGGATGGTATTTTTTTGGTCTTTTCATCATAAATAAAAAAATAAGTGTTAAAACATATAACAATCTCTTTTGGAATGCCCAAATGAAGCCCTTTTATATATGATATCCCTCTCGACCTAGTCATGACAATTTGAAATCTTGCCCCCCTATTTGGGCCCCATTTCCAATAATAATAAAATATATTTTTAATTATTTTGTTTGCAATGTAGTTGGGTAAGCATATTCTAAGACTATTCCAAATTTATTATTCCAATCCTATTGGTTGAAATTTTTTCAATTGTCAATCGTCGCGATATCTTTACTTTAAAATTTAAAGTTAGCTCTTTGCAGGATAAAAAATAATTAAACAGTAAATAATTCCTCAACCTATAGTATAATAAAAGCGCAGTCAACCGCACGTCAGTGGAAACATTTGTAACTCTATTACCATGCCATAAAGTCCAAATAGTCTCAACTGACGTGCTGTTGCGTGTACATAAGTCGATATGCGTTTGCACAATTTCACACGATAAGCAAATTATACTTATCGACTTTGTGTAGTTACCCATTACATAATTCACATAAAACGTGTGGAAGTGCATTCGGTTAGATATATACTCTAGATTACGTGAACGGGTGTATTCGACCCATAACTAATTTCTTCAATCAAGCGAAGTCATCCTAAGAAGGCTTGAAGCTGCTGAGAAAGCTCATGCACATAAAACACGCTAAGAACGCACAGGTGTGTGTGTGTGTTGAGTACTAAACTGCTGTGAACAACGATTCATGGATAATTGTTTGACTGACCTGAAAGAGAGTATGTGTGGACTGAGAATGAATGAGTTACTCATCAAATGTCTTCTCTACGCTGATGACCAAGTTATACTTGCGTCATCTGTTGACGAGTTACAGGAGATGGTAAAAATGATGAATGTGGGTTTTGATAGGAAAGGAATGAAAGTTAATGTAAGCAAGACGAAATTAATGGTACTTGAAAGAGAAGAGTGTATGACAGAGTGTACTATATTAATAGGTGGTGAACAAGTCGAACAAGTGAAGGAGTTTGTGTATCTGGGTTCTAAGTTTACGAGAGATGGAAAGTGTGAAAGTGATATCGAAAGAAGAGTGAATGCTGGAAACATGGTGAATGGTGCTCTGCATGCTTTTATGAAGAGTCAGAAGGTGTCTCAAAAGGCTCGTCTAGCTGTTCATAGAGGCGTTTTGGTACCAACACTGATGTACGGCAGTGAAAGCTGGGTATGGCAGAAAAAGCATGAAAGTAGAATTAATGCAGTAGAAATGAGAGCGTTGAGGAGTATGATTATTGGTGTGAAATTGAGTAACAGGATTAGAAATAGTGTGATAAGAGAACGTTGTGGCGTAAAAGAAGACGTAGTGACTAAAATTGAGAAAGGGATGCTGAGATAGTTTGGTCATGTAGAGAGGATGAATGAAGGAAGATTGACGAAAGGGATCTACAAGGCGAGAGTGAATGGAAACGTTGGAAGGGGTAGGCCTCGGCGAACGTATCAGGACGTTCTGAATAAAGGCCAGGTTAAAAGTACCCTAAACCGACGAGCATGTATGAAAGGATTGATGAAAGTTCAGGAAGCAAGGGAAGTATGTCAAGATCGTAGCAGGTGGAGAACTGTGGTCTCTGCCTACCCCGATGGGAACAAGGCGTGATGTTATGTATGTATGTAACAACGATTAAACCGTAAGATTGATTTATTAGACTTAATCGAGAATACTTCGAGCAGATAGAACATAATACTAGAATAACTTCCACCTCCTTTTAAAACTTTTATGCCTAGGCATTCTATAGAATACCAGATGGACTATCGGAAAAATGCGACAAGGTTGTTGTTGTTGTATAATCTTTATTGCACGAAAAATTAAAGAATTACTATTTGTCTAAAATATTACATGTAAAGGCGGACTTATCCCTAGGTGAGATCTCTTCCAGTCAACCTTAGAGTGACTAAAGGAAAAAGTATAATGATTCAGGATGCAAGCGTGCAAACAGAGCAGAACATGAAAGAAAATAAGATTAATTTATAAGACTAATAGAAAGAAACATTAAATACGTACTTACCTAGCTTAATAATAATAATAAAAAAAAGTATAATACTTCCTAGGTGTTATTCCATATATCTACATAAATAATAAATACAAGGTTGCTATAACGGTGGATGCCTGTCCACCAGAGCAGTGCTAAAGTAGGGCCAATTTTAGAAGTTCGTTTTGATGTTTCCTTAACATCAACAGACAGGGTTAATTTTTCTTCGCAGGTCATAATTTTTCGTACGTTTGACAGTTGTCGGAACGGACCTATTACGGTGGCCTTACTTTAGTTAGCGTTAGAATTGTTTGCAGTGTAAGTTTCATATTCAATTACGGCAACGATATCAATGCAATGTTTTTACTTATCTAAATCTTTCAAATCACTGCCGATACACATGACATGGCTGAGTCATAATGTTTTTAAAATTATGAGTTCCGTTATAGATTGAATTGCATCATGTTCATTGTTTATCTTATATCTTAAATTTATAAATGATAGGGTATTTTACATGGGACGAAAAAATTGAATAACTTCAAGCCCATTTTACCTTTCGAACTCAGAAAATATTTGACGATGTGTTTTTTTTTTAATTTTAAAAAAGAGTATGGATCTGTTTTCTATGTTAATAATAATGCCTTGCATAATACTGAAGTTTTTTCAAATAGAACCATTGTGGAACGAGATATCTCTTACAGGAAAGGGATGAAACAGAGTCAAAGTTTTGCATTGGCTTCCACAAGGTTGAACTCTATGACCATTTCTATTTATCATTTAAACAAATTGAGACCAAACCACGACGAAAAATAACAATACAAATTGTTTCCATTAACGATTTACCATTCAAAATTAAATAAATGTAGGCAATTTCTTCTAAATGTCTTAAACTTCAGTGGAAATACTTTGACCTTGAGCAGGTCTCTGGTTTCGGGTGTAGCGTAGGGCTGGTTCAGCTTATGCTGGGTTTGTTTCCACTTACTTGCTGCCGTGCATACAACTTTACAGGAAATTGGGAAAGAATCTAAATTTGTTACTATTTTATTTCTTTGTTATTTATTTAATTGATTTTTGTGTTGACAAGTTTATATTAAAAAAATGTAGCGTTCACTTTTCCTTTGGTTTGTCCGCGTTTAAGTCACGTCTCTTAGTAATATAATCTTCGTAATCCTATTTATTTATCGAAGCGGCGTGGGCCGAAAGGGTAACACTTTTCGCATATTTTATATACAATGTTTCATTTACGTCAACAATAAAGTTGGTAGGGCTTTATTAGACTTCAGATAGTCAGCTGAAGGCACTTGATATTATCGATAGCTTAGCTTGGATAGTGGTTTGTTCCTCCCTTAATTCATTCAAGTAAATTTAAATCGTAAGATAGAAATGCGGCAAAAAATATATTGATGTGAGAAGGTGAGTCCGCATTCTCGGTACTTGGCGGCTTTGAAATTATCGATATTGTAGTTTCGATAGGGGTGTGTCAGTTTCTTTACATTCATCATAATCGTCATAACATCCCATGAAACGTCCACTACAGGACAGGCAGCTCCCTCCAAAATTGCAGCTTTTGTTGAAACAATGTGGAGGGGAAGTTGGTTTGTGAATGCAGATTGTAAGATGATTCGATACACAGAAGGATGCTGCGGCCCATCCTCTGGTTCATAATCCATTAGTCGCCTCTCACGACACCCACGAGTAGAGATGGGTTGGTAATATTCTTTGCCGGAACCACACGGGCATCATTCTTAATATTATGTATTTTTATTATCTTTTTGGAGCTTACAACAACGAGTACATTCACACAATTTGGTAAAATATACGGTTAAATGAAAGCCATTCGTAAGCTGCCATTATTCCATAACCCGTAGAATTGCGGCTGAGTGATCAGCTGATGCGATAGAATGGGCCGGCTTTCCGGCCTTGGCATTATCGATATTGTAGCTTCGATAGTGGTCTGTTCCTTGCTTGATAACGTATCTTTATTACTTAATTTATCTCTTTATGCAGTTGACAGTAATTTAACTAGTTTTAGGGTTCCTAACCAAAATTGTAAAAACGGAACCCCACACCTGTTCATCTCAGCTACTAAATTTGGAATAGTTTTTTCTTGCCCAACTATATTGTAAACGAAAGTATATTTTTTTTTATTGTTTTAAATGGGGCCCAAATGGGGGGCCAAAATATTAAATTGTCGTGGTCAAATGGGGTATACTCGTATTATGAAAGAACTATACTTTTATATTATTACAAAATATTTTTTGTATGTTTTACGACTATTAGTTTTCATGTTGATAATGAATGTCTTTAATAATACCATTCCCCTATCTCTGAAGTTTCTATACGAAAAATCTAAATTGATTATAGTCGACAGAAGTTCACAGTTTCGTATAAATCCTACAAAAAACCTTTACTTACAAAGAAACTTAGTTTGTGGTCCTATAAATCCACCGTAATTCTTCTAAAAGAGTCCGACTCGCTCTTGACCGGTTTTTCAGAAAGTTAGTCAAGAGCACATACATTTTGACACATTAGTACCGTTCTTATTTCAATAGGTGACGGGCTAAAGTCGCACTGCAAGTGTCATGCTTGACCTGTCGTTGACTGTACACTCGGAGAATTTACTGAAACCGGTCGCATCCTTAATATACAGGGTGTAAAAAAAGTACGATCATCACTAATAGATTGTATAAAAAATATTTAAAATAAAAAAATCCGAAAAAAAGTAGTTTTAGCTCAATGAGAAGTGAAACTTACCTGGAGGGTTTAATAACCTCTATGATCAGCTGGTGATGCTGAAAAAGATGTTTTTTGATATAATATCCAGTCATTAGCAAGTTCCTATTCATTTCAATAAATTACTGTTATGTAATTCGAAGTACATTTTTTTACACCCTGTTTATTAATAATGTAGTAATTTTATCAGAAAAAAAAACGATCAAGTGCGAGTCGGACACCTTTAGTATTTTTGAAAGCAATAAAGTCAGGAGTCGGATTTCGGAGTTAAGGGTATTTTTTTTACATTTTTCATCATAATTTGAAAACTAAGAGTCAGGAAAAAAAAAATATTTTAGAATGTACAAGTAAAGCCCTTTCATAATAATATGATACCCCACTCGACCTAGTAGCGACAATTTGAAATTTGGCCTCCCCATTTGGCCCCCTTTACTTTAAATATTTTTTTAAAATTATATTTTTTTCTGATATTTTTAAAATAATTCTAAAAACCATAACCAAACCATAAACATAAACCATTCTAGCAACCATATCCTAAAACTATTCCAAATTTCAAGTCGATAGCATGAGTGATTACCGAGACATACAGGTGTGACAGAGAGACGGACAGACAGACAAAGTCGCACCATAAGGGTTCCTTTTTTACCATTTTGGTATCGGAACCGTTACAACGCTACATACATTGAACGGACAAAATTATATAGAAATACCTTTTTTCTAATTATTATAAAATCTTCTTAGACATTACCTTTTTTAACTTCTTAAAAGTTGAAACTTGTTATGAAAGGATAACTTTAATCTTAAAAATGATTGGTAGCACTTTCCTGCCATTCTTCCGGCACTGTGCCGAGTTACCAGTGCGAGTTACCGCAGCATAGTTTCTCAAACTTGTGACCACTAGAACAAACCTCTTTTCCGGACGACGGGGAACCTCTACCAATAAACGAATTGTAAAAATGGCTCTTTTAATTTACCAAAAAATAATATAGACGATATTAAAATATAATAATGATGTACACTATTGCGCCGCTTATGGGCATATTCATGGTAACGAAGTAAGTTTTTTTAGAACAATTCTGGTAAATAGTTATACTTGGACTCAGTATCAAGTGTTTTTCATTTTTATCACGACCGTGTACGAAAACGCACTCTGCCAACCGGCCTGCATTACTTTTATCGCGAAGTGAGCTAGTTAGAGGGATTCGCATACTCCACTTTGAGAGACTCTGCCATAGAGTAATAAATCTAAATATTTGCACGTTGATGTAAGAAACTTTGGAATCTCCGGATGATATTCAACTTGTTTACCCGCGATAATGTTACCTACTTAAAACTGGGGTTTGTATTAAAGTTGTTCAAATTGTGTTGAGCGGATCACTAGAAGTTCTCTTTGTTTTTAGTACCATTGCGATTTTGAAGACTGAATAAAAGAAGGATGAACCAAGGGAAAGATGATATAGAAAGATGAAAGTTACTTTATTAGTGTGCAATAAAGTGTTATTCATTATTCTAGAAAGAGAATGTTGAGTTGACAGGCGTGTTGCCCGGACCTCAAACAAATTGGAGAATGATGCTTTAGATAAATTGCCTAACCGTATCGTTAAGCAGATACTTTATCCTTATACGAGATACTTTCTAAAATAGATGTGTCTTCGTACGGGCCCTAAAGTTACTCGCTGTAATTCCATACGCAAAAATCTAAAGAAAATTGTTACAAATTATGACATTGTTTACCAAAGATTTCGGACCTCCTTGCTTCGCTCGGAATAGATACCTTGCAAATTTATTTTAGTAGGGGATGATATCTGCCAACATGTCACAACCCCATCATCGATGATCCATAGAAAATATTCAAAATAACCTGTCAAATCCATAGAAAAACGCCTACACCACCTAGTGACGAATTATTTCTTTAATCCTCCTTCTAAGTACCTTTATTTTTGTGCGTTGTTTACAATTTTTTTTTCGTTTGTTACAGAATAACAAGCTAGTGGAAACATTAGACGACGGTCAGCTTAGGGCGCTCCTGGATGAAGCAATCACATACAAATGTCCAAAGGACAGAGAAGGCAAGAGCAACCTCTTTAAGGTTCGTATTGTTGAATTGCAAATAAAGCCGCTATCACACCTTGCTTAATTCAGAAACGAATTCGGCAGACATTGCTGGTTAATTCGTTCCGTTTCCATACTAAATTCGAATGACTTGCATTCTTGTGCGGGACATAAAAATGCTGTGGAAAAGCGAGTGTATACTGATATTTTTAGTTAAAATTTTCGCAGATTAATACAAAGATATAGCTAATGGACGATGGGCAGCAGCAGCATCCTCCTTTGTATCTTACATCTTACTGCGGTCACCTACAACCGCGGTCCATGGTGCCAGCCGTAACGCTAACAAGCGAGGTGACTATGGTACTTCCCCTCCACATTTTTTCCAGCAAAAGCTAGAATTCTGGAGGGAGCTCCCTGTCCTGTAGTGGACGTTTCATGGGATGTTATGATGATATAGCTAATGCACCGAAAGTACTAGTTTTGTTCAATATTAGGTAATATTGTGGGTGTGCGATCTGTGCACTTTCGGTGCATTAGCTATATCTTTGTATTAATCAGCGAAATAGCAGTATACACTCGTTTTTCAACAGCATTTTATGTCCCGCATAAGAATGCGAGTCAATTGAATTTAGTATGGAAAACGGATCGCCTTAAAGTAAACATATTGGAATTAATAGTAGAAATGCATGCCAAATTAGTCTTTAAATTTAGAAAGGTGTGATTTAACGCAGCCGTTTCTTCATACAAGGACATAGCTACCCACCGTCTTGGTTTAGTCAAAGTCAAATGTATTTATTGCATTGTTACAGGTAAAAAGTACAAGATTAAAATGTATAAAATATATCCACTGTAACATACCGAAATCGGCGTGCAATATTAACTATGTTATAGTACATAGCCGAAAATTATTTTATTAATAGTAGAGAATTTATTAATTCTAGAGTACATCTTTAAATCATACTTAAAACTACTACATCACACTTAACTAACACTTACATCAGAAGTATCACAACACGTTTTTATCACATTTTTAATTATAAATACCTCTCAAATGCCTATATTTAATTATATTACATCTTTAGGGGTCGTTTAAGGAGAGGCGGCGCCCATTGCACCCATGGGATGAGACGGGATGGTACAGTCAAGTGCGACTCTAGCCCTTACGCCTAAATAAAAACTGTACTAAGTCCATTGTGTCAAGCTTGATGTGCTCTTGACTATACTATTCGTAGCCGGTACAGACGGATTATTGTAACACTAGCGCTGACGGTTAAAAAACAAGTCGCGGGGATGCGCAGGGCAGGTGGAGGAAGAAGTGCGAAGCGTTCATTGGCTCTCCACGTGTCTCACATGCGCAGAAAATATATGGAGTTACCTAAATTGAGCTGTACTAAGGGGATCGTCCATTTACAACAGTTGGTTCATATTTATTCATTGCCAAAACAATGGATAGGCCGGACTCGTAAATATTCGATCCGACAGGAGCGTAAAAAGCCTCTTGTAATCAGCGGGCAGACAAGAAGTAAAAAATCAGTTCAAAAACTAGAACCCGACTACTGGCAAATCTTGCTCTAAAAAGTATGAAACAAGAAAATATTGTCATCTGAAATTGTTATGTACAAACTATGGTATTTAACAAATATTCATAGCGATGTTCAGATAATAGCCGTGGTCATATTGTTATGCCTCTTTGCCCTGAAATTTATTATCGCTTTTTTCGGATAGGTGGCATAACATGACCACGGCTATTATCTGAACATCGCTATGAATATTTATTAAATACCATAGTTTGTACATAACAATTTCATAAGACAATATTTTCTTGTTTCATACTTTTTAGAGCAAGATTTGCCAGTAGTCGGATTCTAGTTTTTGAACAGATTTTTTTTTTTCAATTATTTTGGGGTTGTAAATACATAAAAAAGCTAACAATATATATATTTTTGAAATGTGCTCACTAAGCCCTTTCATTTGATACCCAACACGGTACGGTTAAAATTTGACTTAATCTGCTCTAGAGGGCGCCACATACAATTATGCCAAATTTCTTGTATCCTATACATACATAACATCACGCCTTGTTCCCGTCGGGGTAGGCAGAGACCACAGTTCTCCACCTGCTACGATCTTGAGACATACTTCCCTTGCTTCCTGAACCTTCATCAATCCTTTCATACATGCTCGTCGGTTTAGGGTACTTTTAACCTGGCCTTTATTCAGAACGTCCTGAATTTGGTCCTGGTACGTTCGCCGAGGCCTTCCCCTTCCAACGTTTCCATTCACTCTCAACTTGTAGATCTCTTTCGTCAATCTTCCTTCATTCATCCTCTCTACATGACCAAACCATCTCAGCATCCCTTTCTCATTTTTAGTCTATAACCAGCGGATAATTAAAACGCTTCTAACGACACCTCATTTGTCAAAATATGATAAGTAGTTTAGAAGTTATGATGGAACAGATGTACATACATACATACATACCGGTCAAAATCATAACCCTCCTTTTTGCCGTAGTGGGGTAAAAAAACGCGTGGTACTTCGGAGGAAAATTACCATAGTCACCACGCTTGTAAGCGTTGCGGGTGGTAACCGCTGTAGTTGGTGACCGCTGTGGTTGATTACCGCAGTATGTAAGATGATATGGTACCAGATATTAAATAATATTAAACTGACGTTTAACGATGCACAGAAAGATGCTGCTGCCCATCCTCCGGTTCATAGACCCTTAGTCGCCTCTTACGACACGCACGGGTAAAGATGTGTTGGTACTATTCTTTTCCGGCACCACACGGGCGCTTAGATAATTAAACTGTTCTAATTATTGTTTCGATCAACGATCGTATAAGTTGCATAGCTGATTATAATATTTTAATTACTAGCCTTATGTCTAGACTTATGGGCCTGGATTTCCAATATTTCACTCCCTTATGGAATAAGTTTTAAACATCTTTTCTTAGTACTCATGCCCTTTATTTATGGAACTTCCGTTTGAGGCTGTGTGCTTTCTGTAGGATTATAAATTTATTCTTTATTGCACAATTAACATACAGAGAATTACATACAAGAGGACATTTACAAAGGCGGGCTTATCTCTGCAAGAGATTTCTTCCAGCCAACCTAAGGTCGTGAGAGAAAATGTTCGTTTAGCGGGACACAAGTGTGCAGTGAGAATTTCAAAAAGAAAATATAATATATTACATTACTAGATTACACACACACACATCACATTATTAGATTATGTTAGAGTCGAAATAATGTAGCTTAGCTGGATTAGAATGACAGCAGTTTAATAGCAGAGCAGGACGGAGCGATGCGTAGGATATTGTAACGACAGAGACACGTATCGCTTCGTCCGGATCTAAACGCATCTTTGCTGTCATTCGAATCAAGCAAGCTACATTCTTCGATGGTGACTTGAGTGATAAAGTATAATGTGTGATTTGTGTTCTAAACTCAACAAAACCAGTCCTCGAACAAGTTGTGGCGACTTCCTGGCTGTTGTGTTAATTGACAAGTTTATTTTCTTTTGTTCACTTTTATTTATGGACATTACCCATTGTGAAACAAACATCAAGATCAGTATGGTTTGATTCGATACGTTACCCATACATTCAACATTCGGAGTTTGATTGCCATCTATTTCAGATCGTGACAGTATTCGTAGTTCATTGCTTGGCGTGTTGGAGTATTTTCTTTTAATTACATGTTAATCCACATATGTACCTCCCCTCGCCCTTTATTTGCTATCCCTCTTGCGGAAAGGATACATAAAGGAAGGAGGAAAGGATTATCGTTGGGCCGCACACAAAAAAATCTGATTGTTCATTGATTACCGTCTCCGTTTTTAAAAATGGACTATACAGAACAGTACGGTAGGCGTTTGTGTTAATTTGAAACAAAAACTTTATCTATTTACACTCTTAAACCCACACAAAAATACCATGGACCTAGAAACAAGTAGTATAACTAAACTACGGCCCTTCTCACACGGAGATATTTAAAATCTACGCGAATGAGATGCAAACCATGATCGCCTACTCGTATGCTACTCGTTTCCGCACACGGCCCTATTCAAAGAACCCTGAGAACTAAGATGATGTCTTATGAGCTTGTAATTTCACTGGATTCGAAACGAAACAGCAGTGCTGACACTGGTGCTTTACGGTAGAAATAATCTAGGTATATTAAGGTGGTACTTCTCTAGACAGACTTTGCTCTAAAGCGCTACCACCCTCAAGCTTCATAAGTTACTAACAAGAAAATGTATATTTCCAGGAGTTGCTTGAAGAAGTTGAACAAGACGAGCAGGCTTCAGAAGCGGCGGCTCGGGGGGGCTTGAGTGGGTCGCGGGCAGGGACGGGGACGAACCGCGCGGGGTACTCCGTGCCGCTTGGGGGGCGCGGCTCACGGTCGCGGAGAGCCCTGCCTCATAGCAACTCGCTGCAGGACCTGGTAGCCGCATTAGCAGCGGAACCGGCGCCGCGTCGCCATCACAGAGCGCACCCTGCCCCTGCGCCGGCGCCCGTATCCACACGGGCCATCCACGGCGGCAGTCTGCCCTCCGGCGTCGACACATGTACGTATTGTCACTATAGCAACTCGCTACAGGATCTAGTAACTGCGCTGGCAGCTGGGCCAGAGTGCACTCACTCTGACACAGCGCCGGCATCTACCCGTGCCGTCGACGGCAGCAGTCTGCTCTCCGGCGTTGACAAATGAGCGTATTGTCACAACAGCAACATTAATAACACGCTGCAGGACCGGTCTATTCACGGCGGCGGCTGTCTGCCCATAAAGTGACGTCGACACATGTACGTATTACGCTGCTGATTGCTGACGTCTGATCGAACAGTTTGTATGGAAAGGTGAAAAATATTTTTCTTTCCCAAATTGTTTCTTTGGGAAAGTGGTTTAGTTTCGTTGACTGAACACGCCCGTTCTTCGGCAGACCGGCCCTTACACCCTGTATAATTTATTTTAAATTTTGTAGCTTTCCTTTAGGCTGACGCGTGTCGCGAGATACTTGGCGACGCGACGCGACGGTGCGCTGCGTGAGCTGCGTCATATTATTTGCTAAGTACTATTACGCTTTCATGGCTAATCCGCTGAACCGATTTTAATGAATATTTGGTATTAAGATAGTTTAAAAAGCAGAAGCTACTTTTTCCACACATTTAGTACTTATCTATAATTAGTAAACTACGAAATTGCGGGCACCAGCTAAACATAGAGATAATAAGTTGTTTAGGGTTAGGGCTGCAGTGTAGGTATTGCTCTTTGGCAGAGCTGCAGCATGTGAAGATATAATTTATTTTTGCAGCTTTCCTTCTAGGCGAGGAGCCGACGCGTGGCGCGGGATATTTGGCGACGGTGCGCTGCGTGAACCCGCCACCACTTGGGGAGCGTCGAGTGTCAGCTACCGACGCCAACTGCCTCTCCGAAGTAGACTCTCTTAACAGGTATGTTTATTGATTTTAATAGGTTCACCTTTGATTTTCTATACAAATTACCGCTAATTGTGCGTGCCAATTTAAAACGCCCTCAGTAACTTAAGATCCCGTGAACTCACAGAAGACGATTCTGTGGTTTTTGTTCCATGGATACTATTTCGAAATCGATAGCGTACAGCGCAAAAATGATGATAATAAAATACAACTTGAAAATTGCTAATCAGGAAGTATAATACAGGGTGTAAAAAAGTACGATGATCCTTCTAAGGGGTGATTCTTAAATTTAATGACGTTATAACTATCCCCTCCAACCTTTTAGAAAGCGGCTACCGCATATGTGATGTTCAGAAGAACAGCCTGAAAAAGTACTTACCGGTAGTCGGTGTAGCGGAGGTAACTTCGACGAAACTAGCCTCAATTTTATTTGGATCTCACACTAAATTTCAATTTCTGTTGATGAAACAACAACTCAGCTATCTATACAAGTGAAATATTATACAAGGCCGTACCTTAAAGTAGACCGTGTTGCAGTGGTATATTGCTGCCACAGCACTTATCAGAAATATGATAATAAATCCATCTAAATTTGGTAACATTTTTGATTCGTTTCCAAATGACTGATTAATAGGGTCTTGTAGGCAAAAGGTGCCAGCGTGACCATTATTACTAACTAGCTTTCCGCATGCGGTTTCACTCGCATTAAATGCGTTTTCCCGTGGGAATGAAGTGTTTTCCCGCGGTAAAAAGTAGCCTATGTGCTATTCCAGGACCTAACCTATATGTGTGCCCAATTTCATTAAAATCCATTCAGTAGTTTTTACGTGAAAGAGTAACAAACATCCATCCATCCATCCATACTTTTAATTAATTAATTATATATATAAGTAGGAATTAGGATAGTATGGTGCAATTAGGCCAAAAAAGGGCCTAACCTCAACAGAGTAAAAGTATCATTCCAGCTCCAAATTAAGGATACAATACAATAACTGTTTAGGCACCTGATGGGTTTAAAAAGTTATTGCAGTGCCTCGGGAATGTTTTTCGAGGCACGTGTCAATACTTTTAATGCTGTTGTGAGACACAGGATAGCCACTTTCATGCTGTGTCTCCAACGTTCAGTAAATATAATAAACTAGCGGTTCGCCCCGGCTTCGCACGGGTAGATATAGGTTCTTGTTGCATCGGGGGTTACTAAAGAAACCAGCCAAGCGCAAGTTGGACTCCCACCGAGGGTTCACCGAAAGATGTCGCTGCCCATCTTCCGGTTTGTAAACCCTTAGTCGCCTCTTACGACACCTACAGGTTGAGATGGGTTGGCACTATTCTTTGCTGCTACCACACGGAACGACACGCACTTGATCAGTCAAATTTTTCGTGTCTATTCTCTGTTGTAGATAAAACCATTACAGTCACTTAGGGCGCTGTTTCTTTAATTTCAATTTTGATAACGATTACACTCATGATAACTTTTGAATGGTATGTCCGATTTGAATAATTCAAAAAGTTATTTACAGGTACTGATATAGCCTTGAATACGAAATCATTTATTTGGATAAGGATTAATAGGTACGAATAATGTGGCCTATATAGTTTGTACCGGCGTTACTATTACATATTTTAACATGAAAAAGTAATTATTGTGACATAACTGTAATAGTTAGACATATGGTATCGCGGACTTTTTTGTAGATATTGATGGCTTCTATAATTCTGTAGTTAATAGTTAATAGTTAATAGTTTCGGCAGCGTACTCGATATAAGGATGCTATTTAGTATTTTTTTCACACCTTGGGTTACATTATCGAAGTTTTCATACGGAACCCTAACTTTTTTTAATAGTAGTTTATGCAACTGTCATATAAAACAGGTTATTAAAACACGAGTTTGGGTTTATCACACGAGGCGTAGCCGAGTGTGATAATAGCATCAAACGAGTGTTTTAATACCATATTATATGCAGTTGCGTATACTACTTTATCTTCACTCATACAATAGGTAGGTACTTACTTATAAAAATTAAACAAAAGTAAGTAAACAACAAAGGCAACTTATGTATATTACAGTTCTGATATAAGTCTAAAGAAGCCGCGCCTTAATATATCCGCTAGGTCTTCTTTGAAATATACAAGCAGAACATTTTCTTAACAAGACATGGTTTTCTTTTCGATTTTCATTCTTTCCCAATTCATTGTAGGTTATGTCGTAAAATGTCCTAGACTAATATGAGAGAAGATCATAAGTTATTGAGTATCTTCTGGTGTGACTGCAGTATCCTGACTACTGATCTACTTTTTCAATAAACTTTCACATTATTTTCACGGGCACAAAATACTTGAAAAAGGTAAATGTTTAAAAATAGCGGCAAATCTAATATCTATTTCCAAGTCTTTTCTAATTTCAGGCTGCGCGCGCATATTTTCAGCCACAGATGAAATAATTGTAACTGTAGTAACTGTTACTCTAACTGCTCCAAAAAAATAGGTTGTTTATATGGTACACTTTGTAATATGCTACTGATATTTGACAGCTACTAAGAAAAACTGATACATTACTAACGGGCTCTCTAAAAGACCTTCTATTCAGTCTTCTTAAAAAAAGTTTAGATTCAAGGAGAATTGTATCCAAGTGTTATGTAATGATTAAAAAATTAAATTAGGTAACACCTTTGCAAAATTTTCATACAAAAATCGTTACGTAATGGTAACTTTTTAATTTTTTATAGATACTCTGCGTAATATACAGCCTTACGTATCAACTTTTTGAATCATATTTCAAAGTTTACGACATGAGTGTAGATAAAATATTTTATAGCCTATGTTCATCCCGGATGATGCAGGTTTCTAATGGTGAAAGAATTTTTCAAATCGGTCCAGTAGTTTCGGAGCCTATTCTTTACAAACATACAAAAATAGGTACAAATCTTTCCTCTTTATAATATTAGTGTAGATAGTGTAGATAAAGGCCTGTACGAAAGAATATACAGTACATCAATGTACAAACGGTGGTTATATACTGTAATCTAAAATATAATATTATTATTATTTATTTTTTGTGTACATATTTAGTGGATAAAAAGAATATTATTATTAATTATTTTTAGCGTCGGGTTTGGGGGGGGGGGGGGGGGAGAAGTTAGGTTTTATCTGGTTTTCTTAAATATTTAGAAAACTGTGCGGTTTAGCGCAAAAGTGGCAAGAAGAAAGGTAATCTACATTAAATTAAGTAAGCCCATTGTCAATAAAAAAAAATTAAAATAAAAGTGGTCTGTAGTGTAACCTTGCTAAAGTGAACGGTTCCAGAGTTACGGAGGGTTTAAAGTAGCAATTGTTCCTTTTTTTAGATTTCTGGAAAAATATTACATCATCACAAGAAAACGCATTTTTTAAATGCTTCGATTATTCTGAATATCGCAGGTTCTAATGGCATCCACTGAATCTTCCGGGAACCTCTGCCCAGGGTATCAAAGTAAAGAACAAAAAACGAAGTTATACGGAGTTGGTATTTTGGTAGGTCTTGGTAGCCTACTGTTTACATTACATTCATTGTTCAAATTGGCTGCGCTCCCCCCACTTCAGCAGCTTATAGGCAGCAGTCATTTAGAACCTACCACCAGGTGCAACAGTGACTGAATAAGGAAAAGAATTCGTTCTATTGGAGGTGGAAGAAGATTGGCGCACACCTGAGACTAATTACAACAGCACGTCCTGCAGTTCCCCAGGAATTACTCTCCCTCATAGTGTGCGCTTGCAAAGACGAATGGTCCGTAACTGCGAGTGCAGAAAGAGTGGTCTAAACTGCTCAAGCATATGCGGTAATTGCTGAGGGCTAGGATGTGATAACAGGGACACGAACATCATAGACGAAGATTTAGAAGAAGAGGGCTGAAGAGGACGACGGAGGAGGAGGGATGTTGGAAGAGGACTGAATATTACTGACGATTGATGAAGGTCGCATTTAACATTTGACATTTTTTTTGTTTAGAGTGGGTTTCTCCGTACCACAGGTTTATATGGCCTAGGCCTGTGGAAGCCTCTTTTCCCAAAGCCCTTAAACAGTAGCGCCCCTTACTAGGGTGGTGAGGTTGTCGTTCCTTCAAGGGCTTATCACTAACATACCACCGGCCAATAAAGTCACAATTGGTTTTAACAAACACAATTTTGTATGAAAAAAATAGTTTCCTTATAATAACCAACATGGACTCTCCAAATAACGACTGGCCCCGAGTGCCCGGCGTCTCCGGCGGTGGCTCTGTCGATGACGGTAGGCGGAGAAACCCCGGAGCATGGGGTGCGAAGAATCCCCGGGTGACGTGCCCTCACCGTCAAACGACTTTGGCTACACCTAAAACGGACACTGAACTTCATATCTTGACATATAACGTTAGAACATTAAGAACCGAAGAACGCCTTTTAGAATTGGAAAATGCCCTTAAATCAATCAAGTGGGACATAGTGGGACTTTCTGAAGTTCGCAGGGAAGGCGAAGACACCTTAGAGCGGGAAGACAATATTTTCTATTACAACGGAATTGCTGGCGGACTCTACGGCGTAGGTTTTCTTGTACATAAACGGTGGAAATCCAACATACAAGAGTTTGTAGCCTACTCCGAGAGAATAGCCCTACTTAAGTCCAAAGTAACAGAAAAAGAGACAGTCACTATAGCAACTGTACGCGCCAACATCAGACCACTGTGACGATGAAGTCGAAGAGTTTTACGACACATTAAATAAAGCCCTAGATGAACACCGCGGTACCTGGAACTTGGTCCTAGGCGATTTTAATGCAAAAGTCGGCTCAAGGCAGGACATGGATGATGTCCACGTAATCGGTCCACATGGCATAGGCAATCGTAATGAACTCGGATCTAGACTTCTCCAGTTTGCTTTTGGACAGCACCTTAGCCTTGGAAACAGTTTCTTTTTCAAAAAGCCACAGAGAAGGTGGACATGGATTTCTCCTAATGGCAGCACTTTTTTTTTACCTCCACCCTCTCTATAGTTAAAAACGTAGAAGTACTCAATAGCATCCAATTCAGCTCAGACCATAGACCAGTCCGTAGTAAATTATTTTTCAATCGAAAAATTCAGAGAGAAAAAATATTTAAAAGTAAAATCAAAAACGTTAATAAAAACACACTCATTGCAAACAAAGATTTGTTTAATATCGAATTACGTAACTCGTTCGACCTTCTTAATTCTGATCAGGGTGCAGAAATTGAGAACACTGAGGTTCAGGTCCAATTTGAAAATATAGAGCAAAGTATAAGAAAAACACACTCATTGCAAACAAAGATTTGTTTAATATCGAATTACGTAACTCGTTCGACCTTCTTAATTCTGATCAGGGTGCAGAAATTGAGAACACTGAGGTTCAGGTCCAATTTGAAAATATAGAGCAAAGTATAAGAAAAGCCAGTGCGAAGATAAAACAAATTAAAAAGGAAAAACGAAAGTTATCTGACAAAACATTAAAACTCATAGAAGACAGAGAAATTTTTAGAGAAATAAGTGTAACAAGTGTTGAATTCAGAACAATAGATAAAGTAGTGAAGCGTTGCATCAGGAAAGATATCAGAAATTATAACAAAGAATCAATACAAAAAGCATTAGAACATAATCGATCTCTGAGAACAGCCAGGAAAGGGTTATCAAAAGGAAAGTCGTGGATAACTTGTTTAAAAGACTGTGAAGGGGTTAAACAGAGAAGCCGAGACAAAATTATGAAAATTTGCACTGACTTTTATAAAAATCTTTATGCTGATAACCCTGACAATGTAACACCTGTATATCAAATAGATTACCATTACCTCGATTCTATCCCTCTCATATCAGAGCTAGAAGTCCATCGCGCTCTATGCAAGATGAAATATAGTAAAAGCCCCGGCGAAGATAGCATCACCACGGAATCCCTTAAAGTAGGCGAAGCGACACTTTTACCTCACTTGACCAACTTATTTAATTCAATTTTAGTAACAGGAAAATTGCCACACAAATTTTGTTATTCAAACATTATTTTACTACATAAAAAAGGAGACAGATGCGACATCAATAATTACCGACCCATAAGTTTAGTCTCACACCTATACAAAACCTTTATTAAAGTTATAGAGAGTCGCATCGCGGGTCAACTAGATCAAAACCAACCACCTGAACAAGCAGGCTTCCGACCTGGTCTCTCTACCACAGATCACCTGCACACACTCAACCAGCTTTTGGAAAAACACGTCGAATTTAACCTTCCACTTTACCTGGCTTTCGTTGACTACTCCAAGGCGTTTGACAGTCTAAAACATGAGTCCCTGTTTGATGCATTACACAATCAAAATATAGATCCCACTTATATAAACCTCCTAAAATTAATATACAGTAATAGTACAGCCGCTATTAAACTAGAGTCTGCAGGTCCACAATTTAACATAAATAAAGGCGTCAAACAGGGAGATCCGCTGTCCCCAAAACTATTCACCAGCGCCTTGCAGGAAGTCTTTCGGGAAATAGGTGACATGTGGGATGGGAAGGGCGTTGACGTCGGCGGAAAGAAGCTGACCAACCTTCGTTTCGCCGACGATATCGTCTTATTTTCGTCGTCAACAGCCGAACTAGAGACCATGCTCCAAGACCTCAGTTCAGCAAGCCGCAAAGCTGGACAAGAGATGAACATGTCAAAGACCAAGCTCATGACAAATAGCTCGAAGAGGGTGGTAACAGTAGACGGCGGGAGAATGGAATATGTCCACGAGTACATTTACCTCGGCCAAATGGTGTCCTTCCAGGCATGACAAGACAAAGAAGTTGCTCGACGCACCGAAAATGCCTGGAGGAGCTATTGGTCGATGAAAGAACACATGAAAGGTGACCTACCATTGTCATTAAAACGTAAACTCGTGGACATGTGTATTCTCCCAACACTCACCTACGGAGCACAGACTTGGTCTTTGACGGAAGCTCAAAGGTCCAGACTCGCAGTTTGCCAGCGAGCAATGGAGCGTAGTATGTTGGGCCTGAAACTGACCGATAGGGTCAGGAACAGCACAATACGCTCAAAAACACAAATTGCCGATGTGACCCACGCAACTGCCAAGCTAAATTGGGACTGGGCTGGTCACGTTAGTCGAATGCCGCTGGAACTCTGGGCCAAGACCACAACTATCTGGCAACCGCCAAGTAACAGACGGCGTCGAGGCCGACCACGGCGCAGATGGCGCGATGAACTCGACGCTTTCTGTAAAGACTGGCAACAAGAGGCTCAGAGTAGAGACCAGTGGAAGGAACGGAGGGAGGCATTTGCCTAGCAGTGGGACAGAAATGGCTATTAAGATAAGATGATAATGTCATATTTTTCCAAAAAACTAAAAATTGCTACTTTACACCCCCCGTAACTCTAGAACCGTTCACTTTAGCAAGATTACGTTATAGACCACTTTTATTTGCATTTCAATGTATGTAGATTACTTTTGTCCTTGGCACTTGCGCTAAACCGCAAAGTTTTCTTTGTTTAATTTTTCGAAATAATTAAATCATAAATACTGATAAAACCCAACTTCTCCCCCCCATCCTCCCCTAAACCCGACGCTAAAAATGGTGTTACTTTTTACCAAACAATATGTGGACTGTATAGCACAATTTGGAGCTGGAATTATACTTTTACTTTGGATGTTAAGCTTTGTCGTCTGTTTTTCTGTGCAAGCCGGCTGGAATCTTCACATAATATGTGGTATTACGAAATATGCAGTTAGAATATAGATAACCAACGGAATTTAATATATAGAACATTTAAACAATGTACCTATATCGATTTTGAGTATTTACTCAAAACTGTGATTTCACATGATTACATTTTTAAGTGCTAAAGTATCCCTTAAATGAATTTTTTCAGACCAATAGGTTCTAGGACATGCAAATTTTTATCAAACTCGTTAGTGCCATTTCTGAGCATTTTTTTATTATTTTTGGTTTCCGAACCAAAATGGTTTAACGGAACCCTAATGGGGTGTCTGTCTGTTTGTCACACCTGGTTTTCTCAGCATCTCTTCAGGCTTCATCAATTTGTAATCCTTTTAAAATATAATTGCCCAACTTTATTGCAAACGAAGAAGTTTTTTATTATTATTGTAAATAGGCCAAAATTTCTAATTGTCGTTACTAGGTCAAGTGGGCTATCATATGAAAGGGTTACAAATAGGTTACATTCCAAAATAGGTTTATTTTTACGAGACTTGGTTTTCAAGTTGTGAACTGCCTCATCAAATACTATTCCCCTTATCTCCAAAGTTTGCTAAACGAAAAATCTGAATTATGTTTAGTTCGTTTTAACTATCTCTCTAAATAGCACAGTTTTTTAGAAATGTGCAAACAATGTTTACAAACAAACATAGTTTTGCGATCCTAAAAATGGACTTTGTTGCTTTTAAAAATACTGTAAGTAGAGGTATAGGAACTCTCGGTGCGCGAGTCTGACTCGCACTGGTCCGGTTTCCGTAGTCAACAAGCAACCCTTATAGTTTCGTCATGTCCGTCTGTCTGTCCGAGTCTTAGCTCAGAGACCCTTAGTACTAGAAAGCTGTAATTTGGTAAGAATATACATTTCATCCACGCCGACATGACAGTGGTAAAATAAGATCGTGAAAAAAAATTTTTAGCGTACCCCCCTTGTAGGGGGTGCAATTGGGAAAGTAGACCAACTGCACCTGAAGTAATTATTTTTCTCGTCTACCACAACGCGTGGAGTGTCATTGGATAAATCTTTTAAAAATAATGTAAGTTTGCAAAGATAATTTAAGGATTCGTTTGCGAAATATTTAGTTTGAAAGCGCAACTTTTTGTTGGTTTTGAGTGTGTCCCCCTGCCAGCTAAAGGATTCACAGCCCCTGCCAGCGAAAAAATTTACAGTGGTAGTATATATAAGATAAAATTAAAAGGAAAACTATCACAGCTAAGTAGGCTTCACAGGAAATAATCTTCTTCATGTCAATGTACAAATACCATCGCGTTGGATCAAATACCTTTCCCCCTTGCCACTTCTACTGCTTTATCCGACGCCTCACGCAGATCCTCGCCAGTGCAGGTGGAGGGTCACAGTGGATAAGAGAGCAAGTGCGCCATGTTCTGAGATGGAGCTCCACAGTCACAGTGCCTTAGCAACTGGTCTGCGAAGCCCCACCTCGCCATGTTTTCTCTGCATCGGCCAACCTGAGTTCGCAGACGGTTTAGTGACTTCCAGGTTGACCACTGCAGAAATAATAAAAATAGCAATCAGGTGCTAGGACCTCGCTTAGCATTAGGAGGTAAAAAGTTTATGTTACGAACGTTATGATATACTTAGTCAATTCCTACTTTGCGATAAAAAATCGTTAAAAATCTACGTGACCCTAAACTGCGCGTGGACCGACACGCAATTTGCCGGATTTTGTTGTATGACAACTACCCTCGAAATGAGAGTTAGCGAAAGATCACTTAGAATCGTCTTTAAATTTTAAATATGAGGTCAATCGGGCTAGCCGTTTAGCCGCTGGACAAGGCGTAACGGGCCAATAGACCGATGGACGGACTTTTTTGAGAATCTAAGTTTTTATAGTTATATCTATCGAACACATTTTTAAGAAAATTAGGGAAAATTTTTTTTCGACGACAATACCTTCTCCGCTTCGCTTCAAATTAAAAATCAGACATTATATCTTGCTCGATAAAAAAACACTTAATAATAGAGTAATGTATCGTCTTCCCAGGCGGAGTAAACCAGCGTTCCCGATGACGTACACGGCGCGCGCCACTCTCGAGATCGGCTCCGGGTCGGTGTGCTCGGGCCGCGCGGTCACCACCACCACCGCCTCCAACCAGGTGCGTACCTCTCGCTCGCACCCGCACCCGCACCGCCGCCGTCCCGCTCGCACCCCGCGTCATCCCTTCCCCACCGCCGGGCCGCCCGAACGACTCTACAGCGACAGGCAGAGACTATACATTCCAGGCAAATATTACACAAAAAATAAAACTTTCCAAAGTGACAAGACGAGCTGGAAAATGGCGAAGTCTAACACAGAATACGTTAAGACTGATGAATTTGCCAAATATTATACACCCTCGAACACGGTAGATAAACCGAAAGACAACAATGGACATACTAAAATGGTTAACATTTCTGGTACAGAACTAGATAAAGAAGAAAAAGGGTTGAGTGTTCTAAAAGAAGATGAAAATGAAACTGAACCAGAACATGTTAAAGATAATAAACTAGACTGTAAACAAAATATACTATTAAGTGCCTTATTCAAACATGCAAGCTGTGATAATGCTGATAACAAAAGCGGTGGTGGTAGCAAAGCTAACATGGAAAAACGTGATACTTTTGATAAAAATATTAATAAAAATAATAAACCGCGCGGCCCGCAGCAACTCCTGAACAAAAAACAAGAGACTGAAAAAAACACCTCCATCTCCACAGAAAAAGAAAAGAAACATGAAAAAATCTCAACTGGTAAAACTGGAACGAGACAAAAAGAAAATAAAGCTATAAAACAAGACAGAATCTCTACAGAAAGAAAAAAGAAAGATGTAAAAATCACAATTGAAAAATCTGGGACAAGACCAAAAGAAACCAAGCCTCAGTCCAAAGAAAAATTGGAAGAAGATTATCATACAGATTCAGACATATGGTTGAACACTGTAAACACTTGGTATGAAAACACAGATAATTACTCCATCAATCTTTATCGCCATAAACGTCAACCTTTCTATCAATCTTTGTTCGAAGATGAAATTGAGAAACAATGTAAATCAAATGAAATTACTCGCAAACGTCATCAACCAGGCAAAACTTACAACACAGATAGATATCAAAATCCAGAATCAAATGAGATTACTAAATCCTTCAACACAGGCAGATACAAAAATCCAAAGGAATATACTCCCAATGTTTCCTCTAATATTTGCTTTCAAAATATGACGTCAGGAGACGAAATTTTCAACTGGTCTGAACTTTGTGACAATCCTCAGGGAACATTGGCATATCCTGTAAAAAATGCTAGAACAAACGACAAAAAACATACTTCAGAGAAAAAACCCAAAGAGATAGATTTTTCGGATGATAATATGATGAATCAAAATAACAAAAAATTCCTTCATGTATTAGATAACCATATGCAACCTGTAGAAACTATTCCTCGTGGTCAAGATTATGATGATGCTTATGATTACTTTGATCGTCAATACCAGACTAGACAAAAAATAAAGGAAGAATTACGTAGAATAGCTCCACCGGAATTGATTCAACACAATCCGAAAAATGTAAGACGCATGACTATAGGAAAACCACTTGATTTAAGTGAATTTGCAAATGATTGCGCTGTTAATAAATACGAACAGCACGTAGCAAATGAGCCGGCACCTGATAAGCCAGTTATTTCAAAAGATACCAAACAAATAGAAGAAGAACTTGATATAGATGATATATGTGTCGGCGATACAAGTATTAACTTATCTGTAAGATCCAGTACTCCGATACCTGAACAAAACTTCGAGGTTGAAATTGAAAATACTGAAGAAGTAGTAGGTAGTGAAAAAAAAAGTGAATCGACTAAAAATTATAATATTATACTTGGCGAAGGAAAGATAGCAATATCCTCCGAAGAAAACTGTTCAAAATCGGAAGACCTTGTCGAAGAATCCATAGAAGATAAAGGTACTGTAACTGTTTTATGTCAACCAGATAACGTTTATAACATTCTCGATAATTCAATAAATGATTTGTGTTCTAGCCAAGACAGAAACCAGTCGTGCGATGTGGAATTTGTAAATCCACCTTCACAAGAAGAAGAAAACAATATAGAACTTTTTGATGTAAGACCTATAGATAAGAGTGACGCTTCGTTTGATGATGAAAATGATATTGAATTAGTTGATATGTCTTTGCCCAGCTGTGAGAACAAGAATAACAAGCTTACAGTGTTGAGTGATTTTATTGAAAGACGTGAAGAAATATCATTTTCTACAACGACGAACGAAGCAAAGGAACAAAAAATTCAAAATCTTGATCCTATTGCTTATACTGATGTTGAATTATCCGAAATGTCTTCAAGTAACCACGACGTGAAACATGTTTGTCAAGAAGCGACTTCAAATACAAATGTTTTTCCATTGAACCGCGATGGAAAGTCATTTTCTAAATACCTTGCTGTGCAGCGGAAACTTCTTCTTACTTTAGAAGCTAGTAATTTAGTTGATAGTTCTCAAGTATATTTAGATAATAGTAGTTTAGATTGTAGTGAAAAAGTACATAACAGTGCAAAGGAACTTACTGAGGGCACAAGTGAAAATGTTCAAGAAAAAAGAGACGAAGAATCTCAAGGTTACGAGAACGAAACGGAACCAGAAGATTTTAGAGATAATAGAAGATCGGAAGACGCCGATCCTTCAAAAGAAGTAACACAAGTTGTAGATACATTAAACAGTGATGAATATTACCTGGTACTAACAAAACAACCTGACCAACTAATCCTAACGTTGCCTCCGAATAATAATCTTGAAGAAAGAGAAACAATAGAAAAAGTTAAATCGAAGAAGAAGAAAAAAGATACAAAAATAATACAAGATACAACTGTAGATAAAGCCACGCTAGAGGCAGCCAATAAGAAGATTTTAAAAGCGGTTATGTTCGATTATATCAAAAAATATAGAGCAAAATTGACCTCATCACAGTCTTCTGTCTGCAAAGAGGTAGGAATCCCCTTTATTTGCGTAGGGGATAAAATATAGCAAGCGTGGTTGTAAGTCGCGTTGCGCGTTAGTGTGTTAGTCTAAGACTGCTTGACCATCAGAATTAAGCTACGCAAAGCAAAGCCAAGAAAGATTAATCCACCAATAAGGTCGCTTTATTCTCACATAACCGTAAACGAAGAGATCTTATTGGTAGATTTTTCGACCCTCGGCTAAAATTAGCGCCGCCTATTTCTGTTTGACAAACAGCGTAACTAAAACTTTGCGATAAAGCAGTGGCCTGTTTTTTTTTTTTGCTGCTTTATTGTTTAGGTCCAGACATAGACCGTAACATATTATCCGTAGCTGAATATCTTTAATCCATGGTCTCTCCTCCTCCTGCCTTTTTAACAAAAACGCTTGTGATATTTTGTCTCTGAGGACGTTGGGTGCATTTATTCCATTAACGCTTTTTTATTTAACTTTTTCTTTTTAAATGTTTTCGCTGTTGTTTACTTGAGTAAAACAATTAAATCGCACAGTGGATCATAACTTAGTATAGGTATTTTTTCCTAAATTAGTGTTTATATCTTCTAAATTTGGATTGAAATAAAAGCGGTAGCCAATATGTAGCAATGCTTCGAATACGCGTTTATGTGGCGGTCGTCGATCGTCACCGATGTAATACTTGAGAACTTCACCGGTGAAGACTAAAATACTACCTACCCAAAACATCCAACGTCCTGGCTGTGGTTCTCTCTGTCCAACATATCACGCTATCCCGTTCCCGCAGGTGGACTCCGCTATCCCCTTCAGTTGCATCACAACTCCCGAGGTTGTGGCCAGTTGCAACACGACTTCGTCTACTTCGCAGTCCGCTGTTTCTGTCGACCCTAAGGTAACTTGTTTTTATCCTTTTTATATCATTATTGCTTTGTCAATTGAATCAAGAATCTGCGAGTTTACAGACTAGGCATTGTAGTACAAAGGCTCTGATACTCGTGATTAGGATTCCTGTATAAATCTTTCAGTGGACATTGGCGAATTACGACATAATGAAATGTGACCGCCATTTAAATAGATCTTTGTCGCTCTACTCTTTATGAACGTCAAAACAGACATCAACCGTAAATATTTTAAGAATTTTTTAAAGTTGACGTCTCATTAAATTAATCTTTTAGATTTAAATTTTCACACTAAATGTAAAACAGCCAGCCATTATAAATTTTGAAAAAATTGTCATCATTAAACAATTATGATTCTTCTTAGATGGAAATAGTATTTTAATTTCCGACATAATTTTATAAAACTGAATTTTATGTTATTGCTCAGCTAGCATAATTCGCCTCGTAGCGGACGTAAACACTCGCGTTGCTCTTTTTTTTAATTTAAAGAAAATAGGCATCAAAGTTGGTAGTGGTCCGAACCCAGATGAATGAGCGCTAGTGGCACACAAATAGCAGAGTAATCCTGAGCGGCAAAAAAGCCTTTGATCCTGTCTACTTACTCGTACACTCGACAAGCACATCAGTAGAAACACTTTTGGACTTTATGGCATGGTGATAGAGTCGAAAAAGTTTTTACTGACGTGCGGTTGACCGTACTATCTTAGATAACAGAACTCGACAGCAACCATTTGGCTGCTTGAAAATTCTGATACCAGATTGTGTTAGGCGAGCCACTGGCCTAACTAAAATAAATAACACACAAGACTTTTTGGTTCATTCTGATTTTAATGACGGAGATCACAAAGCTTTAGTCTCATAAAACCTATTTTCTGTATGATAAATAAATAAATTTTCATAAATCCGAGAAAATCTCTTATTTTTAACTAAAAAAATTATTAAAGATTTTATGAGTATAGATAGTTAGATGTTTTTTACGAATTTTCTTGAGTCGCAAAATGAACACGAATTTATTAAAAACCTCGCGGCTTAAAGATTATTTTATTACTTCGTGGCTTAAAGATACGCCAAAGATTTAATGTAGAATTTATATTGATGATGATGTGCTTGCTTGTAGATTTTGTGATGCATCCTTTTTTATGTAAATAACTAGGATTTTCTGATATGCAGGTTTTATTTACACACTTTTTTAAAACTTGACAACGTGACAATTTATCCAATGTTTGTAGTAATCTCCATTTATTAAAAAAAGTCTGTAAATTGTGTGCAGTGATTAGCTTTTTTGCATGTAAATAAAAACAAGAGTAAAGTGCGTTCAACGCAGTATTGGCATGTGTGACATTCTGTGACTTGCAGTGCATGCCCTGGAAATTATGGTGAATGTGTTGCTTGTGTAGATGTGTAATATACTTATGAGCTTTGCGATACGATAACAGTTTTGTAATTGAACTGTACTTCTTCGTATTTAGCTAGTTTTTGCCTACTTAATCATATGTGAATTATAGTCGCTAGATTAACAAGGTTTTTGTAGAAGTTCAGATTAGTAGAATTCCCACAAGATTATGTGCTAGCTTGCTTTGTTTGTGCTATTCCTAATTCAAGAAATGTAACACAAACTTACACTTTTAAATGTCAAACAAGCCATTCCACTTTGGCTGGACATATAATAGGTTCGGGCTGCCCGTATGCTACTGCAAATAACTACTAACGTGATGTTTGAACTGTTGTATTTAGGAATGGTTTGTGGTTGGGTTGCAGCCTCGCAGCGTCATTCCGAGCAGTTTTAACGGTCTACCGCTCACTAGGCCCAACTATGGGGCCACAGGGAACACTACACAGGAAGAATTTAAGGTAGGTTCAATCATATAATTATATTCTAGGTTTAAGAGCGTTCATCCGTGCAAATCGCGCTGGAGTCTAAATTTACGATTTTCGCCGAAGGATTAAACAATGCAGTTGTCAGTTTTCAAAGAAGACATTAATATCATATTAGATATACTTTCACGATCTGCTTTTTGGTTTAAAACATTTCAAATATTGGGATATTTTTCTAAATAGAACACTTTTTTAACACGTCCGTTTTTAACTTAGCGCTTGACCGTCTACGCAGATGCGAGATTTATGTAGGATTAAATGCTACAAGATTGAAAATAAAATTACCATTAAAAAATTCAGAATATTGTTTAGTTTTTGGTAAAAAAAAACTCCATTTAGGTAAAAATTCATTCAAAAAAACTACAATCAAAAGTGACATTTTCAGTAAATTTACGGGATATTAACCGTGTCATTTTAGGTGAAAATGTAAGACATTATTTTTTCTTTTTGAACTGAGCATGTGAAGTCATTCATACTCTAAAATACTCTTTTTTTTACTCTCTTTTTTTTAATAAATTGTATTTATATTTTACTGTGAATTACTTAGTACTCCTATAAAATCGATGCGAGAAAGCGCCAGCGCTTAGTCGTGGCCGAGGCCTTGTTGTGGCGACGCATCGGAGTAACGCTCTTAAGCCAAAAAAACAACATATTCTGAAGGAGTTTTCAAAAATGTATCTATTGAAATTTATTCTTATATGCGAAAGCTCAATAATGTTTCCAGTTATATGAAAACAAAGATTAGGTTCAAATTATTCATATTACTGTTCTATTTTACGCAGAAATCAATCGACGAAAATGGCAACTCAGTACAAGGATTCAGCTCACCCCTCTCAGGGTCTAGTCAACACAAGAAACCCAGAAGGAAAAAGTCTTCCAAAAACGAAACGGTGATCAAGTCGCATCAGATCGATGGTTATCAAGGCAATAAGGACCTCAATGAGGTGTTGCGGTTCATAGAGTCAGCTGCGGATACCAACCGCGCGGGGAAACTACCTCGTGCCAAACATAGGGACGATGCGGACGATAAGGTGAGTAGAGAGAATGATGACTGTACCAGGGAAAAATATTAGTATTTAAATATTCTATTTTCGGAGAGTTTAAAAATGAATATGCTAAGCCATGTCATGGTCTATCATGATTTCAAATCGCATTTAAAATCTGTGCAGCTGTTGAGATGGAAAGAATAAAAAGTTTGGTGTCACATTATGGGGCAAAAAGCGTTCCGTCGCTCGCAAAGACTAGGAAAGCAATATTATATTTTCGGGCAGTTTAAGGTTAATTATGCAAATCCTTGTTATGTTGTATCATTATCCCAAATTTAAAAATCTGCAGCCGTTTAGGCGTAAAATTAGATTTAAAATCTTGAACGTGTGGTGTGATTTGCACAGGGTGGCAAGAAGCGTTCCGGCGCTCGCAAGGACAAGGAGAGCAAGATGAAGCGAGCGACCTCGATGGAGGAGCTGAGCCGCACCACGCTGGAGGACCTCACCGACAAGCCTTCCGCCCCCGCGCGCACCCCGAGGCACACCGACCAGGTATATGCTTGCTTTTTTTTAATGCAATACCTGACCCCGGCAGGCAAAAATCAATTAACTCCGGTAAGAAGCGGTCACCTTCATGGATACACGTAAGTACCTGTACAGACAGGAAACTGTTACCACCTGAAGTTACCACCTGAAAGAAACGTCCAATTTTGTGGTTCACTGACGAAAGAAGTGCCTGCCGCAGGCAAAAAATTCCCCACAGGGACCGACCATCTAGTAAAGGTCGCGGGAAACTGCAGGATGCGAGCAGCGCATTGCTGTTCTTCTAGAGATCTTTAGAAGAGGCCTATGTTCAGCAGTGGAGGGCTTTTGTCCGATCTGATGACGATAAGACACAGTTTTCAGTGTGTCACTGTTAATATTTAAGTAAGTGCCTTACGGTTCCTAGTTCGATCTCAGCTTGTCATATTTTTCTTTTTTAGTTTCGCTTATCGTTAAACATAAACTAGTCGGAAATATTCACATTTTGTAAAGCTTTTGACATTGAAATTTGAGGCTAATTTGATTACCAAACGTCTTATTTATTTATTTATTTATTCAGGATCTTATACTTTGAACACCTAGTCGCGTGACTAAGTGATGGTCACGGGACTAAGCGAGACCTTTTTGGCACTACAATCGATATAATTTAGTTTGAACAGAAGGACAGCAGTGTAACAACAGGATGGAGCGATGCGTGAGATATTGGAGCGACAGGGACACGTATCGCTCCGGTTTGCTCTTACACATAACCACAGAATAAGGGCGGCCACATACAGTCGGAATTCTGAAACGGAATATCGATTCGAAATTCCGTATAAACAACACACACATACGTTTAATTCCGTTCGGAATAACAAGGCTCAGTTGAGAGACGCCAGCGATTGAGTTCAGACGTCAGCGACTATGGACGGCTATTTTCTGATTTTGATTACTCTGGTCTCTGTTGTGGTAATCTTCGTGGCTTGAGTCCCATAGGCATGGGTAACCTTCCACGTCCATAGTGTTCGATATCGGACATCGCGCGCGTAAATAGACGTGCGCATGAGTTAACAATAAAACAAACACCTACTCGCTTCGTGCCTTCAATGTACACTGACTGTTTTGACTGGCGTTCCGATCGGAATTATCGAAATTTACGAATGAGTGTTGCGACTCATACATATTCTATGGAAGAGTTGCGTTCGGAACGGCATTATTCCGTCCGGAATTCCGGACGCACAGGCCACCATTCGGAATTTCGAAACGGAGAAAATTCCGAACGGAAAATTACTGATAAATGTGTTAGGTCCATAGATTTGTATGGGTTACGGCGTTTGGAAACCCGAATCAATATTCCGTTTCGAAATCCCATTTCGGAATTCCGACTGTATGTGGCCGCCCTAATAGTGCTATCATACAGAACAGACACTCCGCCCCCTTTCAAACTACCCCGCACCTCCGCGCGCATCCGCCCGCGTGATTCGAGTGGTACTCCTAAGAATCTTTTGTACTGAATGTGCAGGCCTACGCGACCTTCCAATTTCAAATTCGCGCTCTGTCCTGCTGTCATTCTTATCTAATATTTGGACTAGCAGTTACAAGTAGTGTAACTTGTGCAGGCCAAGGCGGAGCGGCGGTCGTGGGGCGACGACGCGCGCTCGGCGGCCACAAGGTTCTTCCGCGAGGATCCCGGCGACACGCCCAGCCCGGCGCTCGACTCCGAGTTCCAGACCGTCACCAAGAAGCGCAAGGTAACAACTCAACCATTGGCGCATCTAGCGAAAAATTCCTTGGGGGTGGCTGGTGTAGAGTCCTCCATTTCACATATAATAACAAAGGTACCACATAATAGGCATCTTTGGTGCCTCTAAATATCAAGAGCTGCACAACTCATACTAGGTGGGGGGATCTGTAAGCGCTTACGAATATCTAGCACAAAGGTGATATATGAAGAAACACCCTTGGTGTCTGAAAATAAACAAGTACGTAGCCCAAGTCACACTGAGGCGGTAGCGGAAGTGTTCCGGGGCCGGTATTTTTTGTAAAGTATGAGTTCTTATGCACCCTGTCACATTGAAAGTGGTCGCGGCGCGGGGGCGGCCGGGCCGCTAGTACAACCTTGCGGACCGGGCGCAGCGCGGGGCCGAACTTTCGGCGGGAGCGGGCGCTGTATTCCATTGCGTTCAATTGCTACCCGTCACACAGAGCGGCAGCGGCGCGGTGCGGTGCGGTGCGGTCCAGGCGCGGACTTTGACGTTGTATTTTTTTTACAAGATTTTTGCGGCTTTGCGCAGACTTTTTTTAGGTTATCAGTTTGGTTTTTTGTTTAGAGCAAAGGATTTACGTCTTTTGAATAATCACAGATAAATAATGTCACACCGATCACTACCGCCCCGCTGTCCCGCCGCGGTTTCCGCGCGGTGCCTCTGTGTGACCGGTCCCGGATTGCTTTCGCTTCCCACAGGTCCGCCCCCGGACCGCTTTACCGCTTGTACCGCTCTGTGTGACGTGGGCTTACCTGAGAAGTCTTTTGAACGGTAGAAAGTCCAGACATGAAGGGGTACCAAGCGCCTTTGAACATGAAGAAGATCCAGACGTGCAGACCCGCTCTTCTATGCGCCATACGCCTTCGGTCATAAATTAACGCAAGCTGATATAGAAAGTTGCTCTCCTTGATGTCAGTCAATCATGAAATGAAGCTAGGCCACAGATTAAATAATAGTAAACTAACGTTTACAGATCCGACATTCTCAGGCGGGGTGCCGACAAATTTCAACCTTATGTTCTAAGCATAAAGTCGATACTTGCAGTGTACCGCTTAGGACACGTTTTCAAATCGCGAGTGATCGCGGACAGGTGGGCTAAGACGGGTCAGGATTGTCACTTTACGAGATACTGAGCGAGACGCAAGTAGGTATGTAATATTGTTCAATCAAACATACAAATGCTTACTTACCAATGGAAAATTTTGCAAGTGATAACAAAATACCTAGGTTGGCAAAAAATCTCGTTACCTACCTATCTTTTGTTTTTACGAAATTGTTTATTTAAGTTTGTAGATAGGTATTACGTGAATTTTTTGATCTTGCTATGATCGTTATGTCGGCGGCGGCATATTTGCTTTGATATATATATATATCTGCCAACAACGCTCGTAGCGTGAAGACGTGTTGCACTTTGAATCAATATTATTTTTAATTCATATTTTTAATTCCAACCATTTAAGTAATCAGAAATCGGTACCTCTCTTACTATCTTGGGGAGGTTACCATTTAACGTCGTCGCCATATTGAATTTGGATTCTCCATCCTTGTTGTGACAGTGTGCAGAGTGAAAATAGTGTTAAAGAATAAATAATTGATTTTGGTGACCACTGCCGGGCTCAGGATCGAACCCGCGACCCGCAAGAGTCGGCCGGCCGCTTGACGGCTGAGCTATACTAGCAGTGACGTGGTGTGTGAAATTGTCGACCACTACTCGCCTGCGCCGGTCGCCCCTGTACCACGTTAGTTTGCGACTTTAACGCTTCGCTAAGTATAAACTTTGCACTACTGCTTTCTAGTAACCATGAGTGATTGTCACGAGTGTAGACTGCTAATAAGTGTCACAGATAAACTTATTTGTTCAATGTGCACAGGAAATTTCCATTTTAAATGTGTGGGAATGAGTAAAACCAACTACACTAAACTTAGTACCCAAGCTAAATCGTCATGGAAGTGTTACAACTGCAAAGGCCCACGCAAGAACACAGAGTCGTTGGAGGGCGGCGGAGAGTCTACGCCTACTACCTCCAAGCCTACTAATACTGATCCTGACCTCTCTGCGCTGCTTGACATTCACCTGAAACAGTTCGAGTCTACATTGTTACCAAAAATTAAGATAATGATAAATGAGTCTATAGAAACTAAACTACAAGCACAATTTGTATCTTTGCGCGAAGAAATTAAATGTCTTCCCGAATTGATTCAGGCGGTCGAGTTCATGTCGGCTAATTACGACGAAGTGCAAAAGGAGCTACAGGATCTGCGCTCAGCAACTACAGAACTGCGAAAAGAGAACTCAAAATTAAATGAGCAAGTTAAAGAACTAAATTTCAAGATGGACCTAATAGATCAAAAGAACCGCGATTGCAACATAGAAATCCAGTGCCTGCCTGAACACAAGAACGAAATATTAAAAAATGTCGCTATTCAATTGGGCCAAATTGTATCTTACCCTTTGACAGAAACCGATATAGCATCTTGCTCTAGAGTGGCCAAGTCTAGCCCCGATTCGCCTAGACCAAAGTCGGTGATTATAAAGTTATCTTCGTCCATAGTGCGTGATAGTCTGCTGGCAGCCTGCTTAAAATTCAACAAAGACAATAAAACAGACAAATTGAGCACTGCTCACCTGGGACTAGGAGGAGAGAAACGACCCATTTACGTCATGGAACATCTCTCCCCGAGGAATCGCTCGTTGCATGCGCTATCTCGCAAGTTTAAAAAAGACAATAATTACAAATATGTGTGGGTGCGCCACAGTCGCGTATTTCTCCGTAAGGAAGATTCTACTTCGGTTATCTGGGTTAAGAACAGCGTTGTTCTGGATGATCTTGCTGCGAAAGGTGGCTCTGATTCAGCTTAAATAGAATTTAGTATATTGAATAACGATTAATATAATTTATTTATTTAAATGGCTAATCTAACTATCTACTATCAAAACGTGAGAAGTATCCGAGGTAAACTACACGATCTGCATATTACTAGTCTCAACAGCGATCATGACGTCATAGTTTTCACCGAGACTTGGTTAAATGACAGCGTTTTGAATAGCGAAATTTTAAACACTAATTACAACATCTTTCGCCGCGATCGTAGCAGTGTTGCTGGAGCTAAGTCTGAGGGAGGTGGTGTCATGATTGCCGTTGCCAAACAGTTTTCTGCAGTTCAGATGTCTCATTTCCAAAGTCCTGATAATGAGGATCTCTGGGTATCTGTATCTGCAGGGTCTGGTAGGACAAAAAAGTCCGTTTGCATATGTGCTGTCTATATTCCACCTCCTGTAACCCATACCAAGCTTGACGGTCAATTAGCCGCTATTAGTCAATCTCTCTCACTAGCCAGCAGTGATGAAATAATTATACTTGGAGATTTTAATCTCCACCAAACGTCTAGACTTTTTGCTGAATCGCAGTCGAGTTCAGTTCACCCTTCCACTAATATAAACTCCGGCTTTGTTCATCTGATGTCCGATTTCATATCTCTGCATAACCTATATCAGAAAAATAACACTTTTAATTGCGATGGTAATCTATTAGATCTTATATTCTCTACCTCTTCCAACTGCAAGGTTTGCGAGGCTGACTATGCTCTTACAAAGGTCGAGTCCTATCACCCTCCACTTATAATCAGTTTAAATAATTCAAGTCCTTCAAGCTTCCTGAAAAAAGAAACAATAGCCAGGTACAACTTCTACAAGGCTAATTATGAAGAAATAAACAAAGAATTAAGCTCGATAGATTGGGACTATGAACTGAAGGCTATTCCTACAGTTGACTGCATGATTGACAAATTTTACGAAATAGTTAATTATATTGTGAAGAAACACACGCCTATGTGTAAACCTAAACGAAATTGTTATCCAGTCTGGTACACACGAAACCTGATTAAACTCATCATTGAAAAGGATAAATATCGTGAGAGATTTAAAAAATTCAATAACCCTTTAGATGATTTTGATTTCACAAATGCTAGAACTAGATGTCACATTCAAATTTCTATCTGTTACAATAATTACCGACGTAAGATTGAAGCATCTATATCTAAAAACAATATGAATTCTTTTTGGTCCTACATAAGCTCCAAGCGTAAGCGTAATAGCTCATTTCCTTCCGAAATGACGCTAAATAATAATAAATTGACAACTCCTAATTCAATTTGCAACGGATTTGCTAATCATTTTGCGTCTGTTTTCTCACCTTCTGATCCTTGTATGAGCGGCCCTATTGATAATATCCTACACTTACCCGGAAACAATTTTTTGTCTTACAATGTCATCGGGAGACTTAAATTTTCCAAACAAGAAATAGAAAAAAAGCTTAAGAAGCTGGACTGCCGTAAGGGATGCGGACCAGATGGTATACCACCAATTTTTATTTCCAACTGTGCCAAAGCTCTAAGTCACCCATTACACACAATATTTAATTATTCCCTTCAGACCGGAGTCTTTCCTTCTTTATGGAAATGTGCCAATATTATACCCATTCCTAAAAGCGGCAATTCAATGGACATCACAGAGTATAGGCCTATTTCTCTTTTGTCAACTCTAGCTAAGGTATTTGAATCCCTCATTTGTCCAGTACTGACGTCTCATTTAAAGCCATTACTTATACCCGAGCAACATGGATTTCGTTCCAAAATGTCTACTGCAACAAATTTGGCCAATTATACATCACAAATTTCTTCTGTACTCGATAGAGGTTTGCAAGTAGACGCAATCTATACAGACATAAGCAAAGCCTTTGATAAAGTCGATCACTACTTGCTAATAAACAAGCTATATAACGTAGGCGTCCATGGCAGTCTTTTGAAATGGTTTGCTTCGTATCTAAGTGGCAGATCCCAAAAAGTTATTGTTTGTGGCAATGAATCTGAGCTCTTCACAGCTAGTTCTGGTGTGCCTCAAGGTTCCCACTTGGGCCCAATACTTTTTTTTAGTTTTTATTAACGACTTAGTTTCCGTCATACGCCATTCTAAATTCTCTCTTTTCGCAGACGACCTTAAACTTTTCAAAATTATTAACAGCTCTCTAGATTCACATCTATTGCAAAATGATCTCGATATAATATTGGCTTGGTCTGTTAAAAATAAACTCCCCCTTAATAGTAAAAAATGCAAAGCTATTACATTTTGTAGAAAAAAGTATCCAATCAAATCAAGCTACCAAATTAACGGTTCCAAACTAGAAGAAGTCACGAAAATCAGAGACCTTGGTGTAACTTTGGACAGCAAGCTTTCATACAATGACCATATCGACGAAATCATAAAAAAGTCTCTTCGAATGCTAGGGTTCGTTTGGCGTAACTGTAAAAAATTTAAAAGTACCACTCCATTGAAAATAGTTTATTACGCTTTAGTGCGTAGTGTATTAGAATACTGCTCCTGTGTTTGGAGTCCTCACTATCATATTCACATCGATAGGATCGAAAGAGTACAAAAACGTTTTCTCTTTTTTCTTGCGGTGCATGACAAAAGACTGGACCTCAACTCTTACGATAAAAGGTTAGGACACTTCCAACTGATTTCATTGGAGGACAGGCGGTGGATAAACGACCAGCTGTTTCTCTACAAGATCGTAACAGGCCTTGTGGACACGCCACATATATTGGCTGAAATAAATTTTACTGTTCCTCGTTCTGGATCTCGTTTGTGTAACTACAAACCTTTTGCTACTGAGTACTCTAGAACTAACTTCGGCTTCTATAATATCGTTAATCGGATATGCAGACAATACAACACTTTATTTGTCAACGAAAATGTCGATATGTTTAACTGCTCTTTTCTTGAATTTAAAAATATATTGTCTAAACTAAAATTCAAATCCAAATTGTAATCTTTAAGTTAACTAAATTTTAAATTGTGTTTCTTAGTGTAGCGTATTTACGTTAAAAACTCAAATTGCATGTTGTGTTTGCCTGTAATTGGGTGTACCTATATGTAAGTCCTGTAAAAGATGTTAGTAGAGTTAAGTCTATGTGTATTACCTGTTGGCAAACCTTAATAAATAAATAAATAAAAACTTAGGTAGGTACTTTGAAGCTGCGCCGCCGGTCGCCGCTGCCGCCGCGCCAAATTATTTAAAGGTACCTACCTACCTATTATAGGCTAAAGCCACGATCACACCTAGCTGAATTCAAAGACTAATTCGGTATACATTGCTCGTTGAAGTAAGGACATTGCAATTAACATAACCAAGCCTCCCAGCAATGTATGCCGAATTAATCTTTGAATTCTGCTAGGTGTGATCGCGCCGTAAGTACCTACTATTTAGGTATTACTTTGCTTGCTCTATTCGATGTACCTACTTCTAGACGCAAAAAAAGGGTAGGTATATGTGATATATTTTATCTGTATTATATGCGTTATCTAAGAAACTGAACTTTGTTCATGATGTCATTGTGCATAATAAAGCCTAGATACACGGACACAAGAGCAAGTCAACAACGGCAACAATATAAAGTTCTTAATGTCAAGCTTGACGTGCTCTTGACTGTACCTATTAGTACCTAAGTTTAATTGAATTTCGGCAATTGTTGTAATAAGTTAGGTACCTAATCTGTTTCTTAATAAAAAACACAACCTATATTCGTAAGTAGGTACCTAGGTTTTGTAAATAGGTAAACTTACTTAATGAAAAAAGTCGTATCACTAGTTTTTAAGCACCCATAGACGCAACAATATCTTTTTATTATCCATCGTTATTTTTAGCAAAATTGAAAGATATAGGTACTCTCGCGAAAGCCGGCAGTCAATTGCAAGCGTGACAATCGACTGCGTTACCCAGCCAGCTTCTGGCGCCGCATTGCATACCTAGAGTGCGGAGTGTCACAGGCCTGGCCAGGCATGTAGGGTCGCTAAGAACATGAACAGAGCCACACGTAAGGGCGCTGAGCTCATAAGTATGAAAATACGCCAGATACAGATATAAAGGGTTAACCTCACGCCACCTGAAATAAATAAGACTTATGGAGGGACACACTTAGTGCCTTTACAAACAGGAAGAAGGCCAAATATGGAGAACACCCTCTATTTTTCTAAAAATGGATGAGACCCAGACATGCGGGGAGGCCTTCATTCCCTTCGAACACAAGGAGGCTAGATATGGAGACATGAAGGACAAAAAAGTCGCAGAAATGAAGGGCTCACTCAGTGTTTTTAAACATGAAAAGCCATATATATTTTTTTTATAAAATTACAGAAAAAAATATAAAATTTTAAATTAAAATAAAGGAAGTGTCTCAGCTGTGGCGCCGGGTCCCAAATGAGCTCCCGACGCCGGTTGTTGAAATGGCTACCAAGCTGCCGAATCTGCCCGCCGCAACAAGAGCCAGGCACCACGCGAGCCGCAGCGGCTGAGGCTGGTCACCAAAAAACCCGAAGCTGCGGAGGCGAACGTGGGTGCCTGGCTCTTGTTACGCAAAGGCGAAGGTGCTGCTCTTCCCGCAGCTCCGGAACTGTGAAAATTCAAAATTCTTACTTTAGAGAATTAAAAGGGGGTTAAAATTTTTCAACAGTTACAATTTCAAGTCGATAGCATGAGTGGTTTCTTAGATAAACAGGTGTGATAGACAAACAGACAAGTCGCACCATAACGGTTCCGTTTTTATCATTTTGGTTCGTAACCTTTAAAACGGTTAAGGGTCGTAGCTTAAGCCGATAATAGGTCCGTTAGGTAAGACAAACTCAACCTGATCCTGTTAGGTTCAGGTTCACTACCGAACATCAATGTTGGTACCAAACAGGCAGACGTGCCTTTTGAGCTAGTATAGTATTATATTATCTGTGCTTTTGAGACACCTGACCTGACACACCTGACTAAATGCGTTGCGAATGAGGTTGTGAATTACTAAAGTGTGTTTGTTGTGTGGCAGCCCCGGCGGCGCGGAGAGGAGCCGGAGGAGCGGTGTGGAGGGCACCCCCCGCGCGCCGCCCGCGCCCCCTCGCCCCGCGCGCGCCGCGTGTCCGCGCCCCCCTCCGACCGCTCCAACGACTCCAACGACGACATGGACTCGGTGAGCCACACACACACACACACACCCCGCCCCCTCACCCCGCGCGCGCCGCGTGTCCGCGCCCCCCTCCGACCGCTCCAACGACTCCAACGACGACATGGACTCGGTGAGCCACACACACACACACACACCCCGCCCCCTCACCCCGCGCGCGCCGCGTGTCCGCGCCCCCCTCCGACCGCTCCAACGACTCCAACGACGACATGGACTCGGTGAGCCACACACACACACACACACCCCGCCCCCTCACCCCGCGCGCGCCGCGTGTCCGCGCCCCCCTCCGACCGCTCCAACGACTCCAACGACGACATGGACTCGGTGAGCCACACACACACACACACACCCCGCCCCCTCACCCCGCGCGCGCCGCGTGTCCGCGCCCCCCTCCGACCGCTCCAACGACTCCAACGACGACATGGACTCGGTGAGCCACACACACACATACACACCCCGCCCCCTCACCCCGCGCGCGCCGCGTGTCCGCGCCCCCCTCCGACCGCTCCAACGACTCCAACGACGACATGGACTCGGTGAGCCACACACACACACACACACCCCGCCCCCTCACCCCGCGCGCGCCGCGTGTCCGCGCCCCCCTCCGACCGCTCCAACGACTCCAACGACGACATGGACTCGGTGAGCCACACACACACACACACACACCCCGCCCCCTCACCCCGCGCGCGCCGCGTGTCCGCGCCCCCCTCCGACCGCTCCAACGACTCCAACGACGACATGGACTCGGTGAGCCACACACACACACACACACCCCGCCCCCTCACCCCGCGCGCGCCGCGTGTCCGCGCCCCCCTCCGACCGCTCCAACGACTCCAACGACGACATGGACTCGGTGAGCCACACACACACACACACACCCCGCCCCCTCACCCCGCGCGCGCCGCGTGTCCGCGCCCCCCTCCGACCGCTCCAACGACTCCAACGACGACATGGACTCGGTGAGCCACACACACACACACACACCCCGCCCCCTCACCCCGCGCGCGCCGCGTGTCCGCGCCCCCCTCCGACCGCTCCAACGACTCCAACGACGACATGGACTCGGTGAGCCACACACACACACACACACCACGCGCGCGCCGCGTGTCCGCGCCCCCCTCCGACCGCTCCAACGACGACATGGACTCGGTGAGCCACACACACACACACACACCCCGCCCCCTCAACCCGCGCGCGCCGCGTGTCCGCGCCCCCCTCCGACCGCTCCAACGACTCCAACGACGACATGGACTCGGTGAGCCACACACACACACACACACCCCGCCCCCTCACCCCGCGCGCGCCGCGTGTCCGCGCCCCCCTCCGACCGCTCCAACGACTCCAACGACGACATGGACTCGGTGAGCCACACACACACACACACACCCCGCCCCCTCACCCCGCGCGCGCCGCGTGTCCGCGCCCCCCTCCGACCGCTCCAACGACTCCAACGACGACATGGACTCGGTGAGCCACAAACACACACACACCCCGCCCCCTCACCCCGCGCGCGCCGCGTGTCCGCGCCCCCCTCCGACCGCTCCAACGACTCCAACGACGACATGGACTCGGTGAGCCACACACACACACACACACACCCCGCCCCCTCACCCCGCGCGCGCCGCGTGTCCGCGCCCCCCTCCGACCGCTCCAACGACTCCAACGACGACATGGACTCGGTGAGCCACACACACACACACACACCCCGCCCCCTCACCCCGCGCGCGCCGCGTGTCCGCGCCCCCCTCCGACCGCTCCAACGACTCCAACGACGACATGGACTCGGTGAGCCACACACACACACACACACCCCGCCCCCTCACCCCGCGCGCGCCGCGTGTCCGCGCCCCCCTCCGACCGCTCCAACGACGACATGGACTCGGTGAGCCACACACACACACACACACCCCGCCCCCTCACCCCGCGCGCGCCGCGTGTCCGCGCCCCCCTCCGACCGCTCCAACGACGACATGGACTCGGTGAGCCACACACACATACACACACACCCCGCCCCCTCGCCCCGCGCGCGCCGCGTGTCCGCGCCCCCCTCCGACCGCTCCAACGACTCCAACGACGACATGGACTCGGTGAGCCACACACACACACACACCCCGCCCCCTCACCCCGCGCGCGCCGCGTGTCCGCGCCCCCCTCCGACCGCTCCAACGACTCCAACGACGACATGGACTCGGTGAGCCACACACACACCCCGCCCCCTCACCCCGCGCGCGCCGCGTGTCCGCGCCCCCCTCCGACCGCTCCAACGACGACATGGACTCGGTGAGCCACACACACACACACACACACACCCCGCCCCCTCGCCCCGCGCGCGCCGCGTGTCCGCGCCCCCCTCCGACCGCTCCAACGACTCCAACGACGACATGGACTCGGTGAGCCACACACACACACACACCCCGCCCCCTCACCCCGCGCGCGCCGCGTGTCCGCGCCCCCCTCCGACCGCTCCAACGACTCCAACGACGACATGGACTCGGTGAGCCACACACACACACACACACCCCGCCCCCTCACCCCGCGCGCGCCGCGTGTCCGCGACCCCTCCGACCGCTCCAACGACGACATGGACTCGGTGAGCCACACACACACACACACACCCCGCCCCCTCACCCCGCGCGCGCCGCGTGTCCGCGCCCCCCTCCGACCGCTCCAACGACTTCAACGACGACATGGACTCGGTGAGCCACACACACACACACCCCATCGCCCCGCTGGTTCAGCTTATACTGGTTTTGTTTCTACTTGCTTTCTGCCGTGTAGGAATTCTCAGACGGGTGGCTGTCTGCGTCTTGGATCTAACCATCAAACTAAGAAGCAGGTAAATCATTCTAAATTTTGGCAACCGGCACCCTAAATATCAAGGCAATCGTGTGTAGTATCTATTATTATCCATGGACTAGCACGGTCGCGCTCTTTGCGGGAGGGTAATGTGGTGACAACCCTTAATTGATTACTCCTATGCTTTATCTGACAATTTTTGTAAAAAAAATATGTGAAATAAATTCTGCCCATATAGCAGCTATAGAAATATTAAGTTAAATGTAGTATTGTTTTTACAGGTACATTCTTTACCGGCGGACGCAGTAGTGGCTCGGCCCGCGGCGGTGTCTTACGCAGATATAGCGCGCACCAGACACAACATCCCCGACCTGATCGAGTCGTGCAACTTCTACAGCGAGGGCGAGCGGGACAGAGGTATCGTCACACTCACACGCTCTCTCGCATAGCGCGCACCAGACAATACTCACACACACTTTCACGTAGCGTGCACTAGACTCAATACTAATTCTTCCTCTCACATGGCGCGCACCAGACACAATACTCACACACACTTTCACGTAGCGCGCACTAGACTCAATACTAATTCTCCCTCTCATATGAGACGCGCACCAGTCAATACTCACACACACTTTCACGTAGCGTGCACTAGACTCAATACTAATTCTCCCTCTCACATGGCGCGCACCAGACACAATACTCGCACACACTTTTAATCCCCCCTGCTAATTGACTCTTTGAACAATGTAATCTGGATCTTTTTAAGGCAAGAGTAAACAGGCGTTATGTAGTTAAGCATGCTACATCTTCGAAGTTAGATTTTGATCCATTTCGCATAAAGAAAAAGATGAGTGAATGTGTTATTTCTCAGTACAAAGAAGAAGGTTATATTAAGACGTCTTCATGATAAGTTGATAACGGCCAAAATGCGCCAAGTACCTACGCGCCTTCAATCGTTAACAATTTTCGGAAGTTACCAGTTGCGAGTGTTTGCGCACTTGGTGTGTAGGTACACTCAACAGTACATCAGTAGAAACACTTTTGGACCTTATGGCGTCGTAATAGAGTTGAAAAAGTTTCTACCGACGTGCGGTTGACCGTACTATCAAAAAGTTGGCGTCTGGCCACTTTCGATACCGTGTTGCTTGCTTGTGGCGATCTTAGTGTGTCCCGCCCTTACCAAAGAGAGACAACGGTTTTGGCTTTATGTGGTTTATGACTTTTTCGGGTTCTTCCATCTACCACAGTTACAAATTAGTTTAGCGGACTAAAAATAGCAAGGCGCAGGTTCCCGCAAATCACTACTGCATACGACACAAAAGTTAAGGGTGGTCTGGCGCAAACTTTGTTGATGATACTTTGCGCATTTCGGGCGTTTGTATAAAGACGTTGTACTGTACTGTACTGTGAATGTGTGTGTTTCCAGTGGAGAAGGAGCGCGCGGCGGGAGAGGCGGCGGGAGGGCGCGACGCGGACGGGTACCCGGCGCTGGAGGCGCGCGCCGCCCGCCCGCCTTCCCGCCCCCACCCCCACCCCCACCCCCACAAGCCGGCGCGCGCGCCGCCCGCTGCACTCACCAAGGTACCGGGGGAATTCATTAAATTCTTCTTTTTAGGGTGACTCCGCTGTCGGAGATCGGCTGGTAGCTTAAAATAAAATTGATTTTATTATTTTAGTAAACATTTTTGACCTTAATTATACCTAGATTGGAGCTTCTAGCTTCACAAATCAGTCTCGGTCCTGCGCAACGCGATTTTTTTTTTGCACTGGATTGACCTGTCCACTCGCGTATGTTTCTGAGACCTATGAGTACTTACTTGTCGAGAGGGATTTTCACCTCACAAACACGGACAAAAAACAGGCTTTGGCAAACATGTGTGTGTAAGTCACGCACACAAGCGCATGACAGCTACGTTCTACATGCGTTTCATGTCATTCATTCAGGTATGTAGAATTTTTTTATCGCGTTGGGAAAATTTTTTTGTTCTGTTATTTAAATGAAAATTTTAATTGATTCAGTATTTGTAGATTTCATTTCAGCGGTTTTATGTGATAAAAGGCGGCTAAGTGAGCTAATTTAGAAGATTGTCCAGTTAGTAAAGTCATTCAGTTTGAAAAGGTTTTATCAGGTTCTGTCTAAAATTAATTCAATTTTAATAGTTATTCAGTTCTGGTGGTTGATCAGTTGGGAACTTTGCTCAGTTTGGAAGGTAGTTCTGTTTGGTGGATTGTTCAGGGAATTTCCAGTTTGTATAGTTAGTTGTTCAGTGTAAAAGTTCTTCATTGTGTAAAGTTTGTAAAGTTGTTCAGTTTGAAGTTGCGTAGTTTGTGAAGTTGTTCAGTTTATAAAGTTGTACAGTTTGTAAAGTTGTTCAGTTTGAAGTTGTGTAGTTTGTGAAGCTATTCAGTTTGTGAAGCTATTCAGTTTGTAGTTCAGATTGCAGTTGTTAATTTTATAAAGTTCTTCAGTTTGTAAAGCTGTTCAGTCTGTAAAGCTGTTCAGTTTGTAAAGTTGTTCAGTTTGAAAAGTCGTTCAGTTTGAAGTTGTTCAGTTTGTAAAGTTGTTTAGTTTGTAAAGATGTTCAGTTTGTAAAGTTGTCCAGTTTAAAAAGTTGTCCAGTTTGGAAAGTTGTTCAGTTTGTAAAGTTGTTCAGTTGGTAAAGCTGTTCAGTTTGTAAAGTTGTTCAGTTTAAAAAGTTGTTCAGTTTGTAAACTTGTTCAGTTTTAGTTAGGTAGGCAAGGTTGGAAGGGCAGGTTGACACAAGGGCAGATATAGACACATACTTAGTCGCCTTTACGACGCAAGGGCAGATAGACACTTAGTTGCCTTTTATGACACAAGGGCAGAATAAAATACTTAGTCGCCTTTTATCTCACAAGGGCAAATTAAGACACTTAGTCGCCTTTTATCACGCAAGGGCAGGTTGAGTCATTTAATCACCTTTATCACACAAGGACAGATCAAAGCACTTAGTCACCATTTATGACACAAGGGCAGATTAAGACACTTAGTCGCCTTTATAACGCAAGGGCAGATTAAGACATTTAGTCGCCTTTATAACGCAAGGGCAGATTAAGACACTTAGTCGCCTTTTATGACACAAGGGCAGATGAGTACACTTAGCCGCCTTTTATAACACAAGAGCAGATTAAAGACACTTAGTCGCCTTTTATGACACAAGGGCAGATAAAGTCACTTAGCTGCAAGCCAGACAGAACGGGCGCGGCGCGCTTCGGGTGCGCTCGAGGCGCGCTTCGAGCGCCCCCGTGGTACACTTTTCGGCTGGAGGCCGCAATCGATGGCAGCGGACTGTGCTGTGCGGCGGCGTGCCGGCGGTGCGCCGACAGTGCGCCTTAGGCATGCCGTCTCGTCGCCTGTTCAAATCACATGCATACAAAATGTAGGAGAACGACGCGGTGCAACCCAGACAGAAGAGGTGCGCTGAAGGCGTGCCGTGCGGCGCACCTCTTCTGTCTGGCCTGCGCCTTAGTCGCTTTTTATGACACAAGGCCAGATAAAAACACTTAGTCGCCTTTTATCACGCAAGGGCAGAATAAAACACTTTTTCGCCTTTTATGACACAAGGGCAGATTCAGATACTTAGTCGCCTTTTATCGCACAAGGACAGATTAAGACACTTGGCCGCCAAGGGCAGGGCAGAAATAAAATCTAGTCATTCTAAATCAGTTGTTATTTATAATCATTTAAAAACACGAAATATAATTACGAAACGGAACGGCTCCTGATTTTAGTAAAACGAAACGGGCCTCCTGATTCTAATGAGAGCTTGTCAAAATCGATAAATGAGGGTTCATTAAAATTCGCTAATTTGGGGTGTTCCGAATTTAATCATTAGCAACACTAAAAATGGCGGGAACATTACGGAGTTTTATATCAACCAAACAAAAATTTTCACGGATAATTTTGTCAGGTACGAAATTAAGTATGGAATATTACTTACCGATGGAAGGTAACTTCATTTAATGATTTAAATCGCACTTCATAGTTTCTACACACTGATAGAAAACATTTTTTCGGCATTTTTAAAAATTTTCATTCATCACGTGCCACGTGTTTCTACTAGCATGTCACAATCGGTACTAAATGGGCGGGAAGAACTTATAACCGAAGAGTTCGGTTCTATTTTTTTTGACACATTGGCGCGTTTAACTAGCCGTCTAGACAAGTATGTAGTCATAGTCTGAGACATTATTTTTTACGTCTTCCAGCGCACCTTCTCCTTTCAATCTTGCCTATCATAATCAATTAAACTATAGTTATTTATGCAACTGTTGCGTAATGAGAGTAATTTTAACACGAGATCTGGTTTTTGATACGAGGCGCAGCCGAGTATCAAAATAGTATAGATCGAGTGTTAAAATGACTAATTACGTATAGTTGCATACAAAACTTTATCTACGACCGACGATATTTTTTTTTTTTAAGAGTAGTGATCAATTTATTGAACTAAGAGGACAGTTAGTACAGTTAATTAAAGTTATTCCCGAAGTTATTCCAGATCCAGAGCTTGTGGATGGCGTTGCTTTAACATTAATTTCATGTATATGGTTACTGACAGCCTCTTGTAGAATCATGTTCTCCTGGTACATACTTTCCATTTTGTTCAAATCACTTCTTTTGTTGCCAATGTCACTTTATATAGAAGCGAGCCAACTGTCAGCTTCTTGTCGATTTATGTACTCCTAGTCACGCCTGGTACTCTCCGTTTTCTTTTAAATATAGGTAGGCAGTCGTCACCCCAGTAAAAAGTATTTTTACAAAATTACTTTAAAATAGGCTGTATGTAGTACTGTGGTAGTATTGCCTTAGCCTATGCAGATTGAAAATTATGTATTATATATAACAGTTGCGGAATGAAAATCCATACTCCATTTCGGTACTGCTCGTAGTATGGAACAGTGTGGAAATGAAAATGATAGCGGACAATGACCTCAACTTCGAATCTGTCATTGGTTTCGAATTCGGAATATTCCGGTACGGGAGTAGATAAAGTTGTTTTTATGTCTGACCACGTGTCCGAGATACTCAACTTTCCGCTTTTTAATGGTGCTCAACAATTGTTTGGCCTTTCCACAAGCTGTAATACCCTGTTCTTCGTGATCCTTTGTATCCAATTGATACAAAGCATGCGCCGGTAGCACCGCATCTCAAATGCTTCAAGGGGTCTCCTGGTATCTTCTTTGAGCGTCCACACTTCACACCTATATAGGACCACTGTGACAACTGTATAGGACCACTGTGACAATTATAGTAGTCGCCTTTTTTGCGAAAAAAGGACATTACTGTAGTGGTTGATAAAACAAGGCGGATAAACGTGATGACGTGGGCTGAGACGAAGACAGGGCTTCACGACTGTCACAACTCATTCAACCTCCAATATATATTCTGTAGATGAGTTTTAAGTGCATATTTTTTTTATATGCATATTAATTTTAGCGCTAAGTATTCCAATTATTTGATTTATTTTTTTTTATTATTAAATTATTTGATGGACATTTATTTAATTTAATCTAATTCAGTTGACATTTCGTTTGACATTTAATTTTAATTTATAGTTATTAATGTTGAGTTTATTTGCATTTAATATTAGTTTATTGTACCTATCTACTTCATATTGTCCTGTGTGGTGCCGGCAAAGAATAGTACCAACCCATACTTACCCGTGGGTGTCGTAAAAGGCGACTAAGGGTTAACTGGAGGATGGGCAGCAGCATCCTCCTTTGTATCTTACATCTTACTTACTGCGGTCACCTACAACCGCGGTCCATGGTGCCAGCCGTAACGCTAACAAGCGAGGTGACTATGATGGTACTTCCCCTCTACATTTTTCCAGCAAAAGCTAGAATTCTGGAGGGAGCTCCCTGTCCTGTAGTGGACGTTTCATGGGATGTTATGATGACTTCATACACAATAATTATTGTTTATGAAATGATAAATAAATAAAAAAATTAAAACCACAAAAATTCAATTCAAAATTGAATCTTCAACCAAGCTGAATTATTTAAATTGTAATGAGAGTATTGGTTTATTATGTTTTGGTTTAGTAACTTGGCAGATTCGGTACAGTCGGAGAGAAAAGTGGTTATGTCATAGAGTCGCTCTGTTTCTATGACATAGAGTACGTGAATGAAACCTGTACGTAGTAAAAAATGGTACCTATATTAGTAAAAAACAATAGTTTTGCATTACATCCTCTTGTTAACGTACACACCTGAAGTTTTCCAACAATAATATGATATTTCAGGTGGAACGAACAGAGTGTGTGCGCAACAACGGCGGTGGCGTGGTGGGTGTGACGAGTGTGGAGGCGGGTATGGGCGGGGGTGGGGGCGGGGGCGGGGCGCCGGATGTGGTGGCGGACCGCCGGCCCGCCGTCATCCTGCTCGACTCCAGCGACTGCCGCGACATGGACGGCGTCACCTTCGGCTTCGACATCAACCACCAGCTGCTCGGTGAGGCGGGTGGGGGTGGGACCAGTGCGGGTGGGAGTGTGGGTGAGAGTGTGACCAGTGTGGGTAAGAGTGTTACGAGTGTGGCGAGTGTGAGGTGTGATAGTACATGTTACGAGTGTAAATGTTACGTGTTAAGAGTGTGTGACTGAAAATGCGATGAATGTAAGTGAAATTTAAGAAATGAATGAGTGTAAGTAAGTGTGTGTCCTGTGTGGTGCCGGCAAAGAATAGTACAAACCCATACATACCCGTGGGTGTCGTAAGAGGCGACTAAGGGTTAACTGGAGGATGGGCAGCAGCGTCCTCCTTTGTCTTACATCTTACTCACTGCGGTCACCTACAACCGCGGTCCATGGTGCCAGCCGTAACGCTAACAAGCGAGGTGACTATGGTACTTCCCCTCCACATTGTTCCAGCAAAAGCTAGAATTCTCGAGGGAGCTCCCTGTCCTGTAGTGGACGTTTCATGGGATGTTATGATGAAGTGTGACAAGTATGGGTGAGTTTGACTGTAAGTGTGACGAGTATGGGTGAGAGTGTTACGAGATGTGACCGCTGATATCGTGTTTGCTCCTGCGACCTGATTTAAGAAGTGTTTGTTAAATTGAGATTCCTTTTTAAAAAGATTGTGGTTTTTCGTTGTGTGAAGGCGGTGTGACCCGGCGGCCGCGCTGTGACCTGGTGCGCGACGCGCTCGAGGGTGCCGGCGCCGGCGCCGCTCTACCGGACACTAACGGCGTGGAGTCGGAGCAGCCGGGCGCGCTGCCCGACGGATGGGTGACCGCGGGCTGCCTGGCGCTGCGCTACGTGCCGCCCGCGCCGCCCGCCGACACGCTACATCTGCACCAGATCATTGACTATGTCGCCGCAGGTCAGTGCCGTAGTGATCATTTACAACGGATGATCATTTTAAATTCAGATTAAAAAACTATAGAGTCCGTCTTATATATTTTCTGTATAAGCTAGAGAGGTGTATCGCGTTACCCAGTCGCCTATACTAGTCAATCAAAAAACTCAGTTAAATTTTACAAAAATCAACAAGTCTTTAAAAATCTAATGTTTTAGTATAAACTTTGTTTGCAAAAGTGAAAATATATCTTTGTTTACTTGTGAATTGATCATGAATGCTAAGAACGCAAGCGTAAATAATCCGTAATAGCCACTTTATGCGTAATTTTTAACACCGTTTTTTTCCTGAAGTGTTTTCACCAGAAAAACTGTAGTAGTTGCATTTATTAGTCCCATGTCACATAGTCCCTCGCAAGAAAGTGATACGCTTATGGCTCCCTCCATGGTAGAAAGTTCTGCTACTTAAACCTCCTTGATTTTAAATACCTATGTCCTTGTGATAACCATTTTTATCAAATCAACCAATAAGAGCTCTTTATTATATCACCGCGCTTCTATAAAATATATATATATTCTTTATTGCACAAATTCACATACAGAAAGTAAAATATGAAAAGAAATAAGGAATGAGGAAATATATGAAAGAAATAAACAGTTTGAGGCTTGACAAACGAGAGCTGGGCAGACAAGGGCAGTCATGGACTTTGTCCGACAGTGTGGCCGGTATTGCGAAAATTATAGGTTTTATCAGAATAAAATTCAAACATCATTTTTCTAAATTGCTCTATGTTTTAAACTAAATAACAATCAACTTGAACAACCTTTGAACTAAAATCCTCCCAAACCAAGGATTTTGGAAAAAACGCGCATTGAAGCGGAGCGTTTTTCTCAACTATAGATATAATAATATCGATATAAAAATAATCACAGTACCGGCCACAATGGCAGACTGTCACATCGAAAAGTCGGCCGTCTGCTGTGTCTCTTTATCGGTTCCTGAAAAACTGGTCAAATTGACTTACGCGATGTTGTTTCTTAATCGACGCAAACTGATTTGAGCCACCCGCCGTGAGCCGTGAGTCATAAGCCATCCGTGAGCCGTGACTCATGAGCCATCCGTGAGCCGTGAGTCATGAGCCATCCGTGAGCCGTGAGTCATGAACCATCCGTGAGCCGTGAGTGATGAGCCATCCGTAAACCGTGAGTCATGAGCCATCCGTGAGCCGTGAGTCATGAGCCATCCGTGAGCCGTCAGTCATGAGCCATCCGTAAGCCGTGAGTCATGAGCCATCCGTAAGCCGTGAGCCAAGACGACACGGACGCGGACGACACAAATTTACTTGGGTATTTAGTTTTCATTGTCTTTTCACAAATAAAAGTTTTTGAGATAAGATAGTTTAAGACCTTGTACGAGCGTCCCATGTAAAACAAAAATTCCGAGCTCACAATAAAAAACACTTTCGTCAGTATTGTTAATGGATATCAACAAGAGCAAGATTGGTAAGAAGTGAATCGGTCTATCAGTCCAGCTGGCTCAGCACGAGTTCCTGCGCTGCAGATTGCCATTATCAGTTTGGTGGTAGCCAGTCAACTGAACTAATGAAAAAAACCGGCCAAGTGCGAGTCGGACTCGCGCACTGAGGGTTCCGTACCACCAAATAAACATAATTGTATTAGTTGAAATTTCAGTAAGTTACTGTGCTAGATTTTTTGAGTCCGACACGCGCTTGACCAAATTTTATTATTTGTTGTTATTTTATAGCCTATGCCCTATAAACATACCAATTTTCAAGTTTGTAAGTGTTCCCGTTTTTAAATAGAACTAAAACAAAAATCGCCTCAGCAACCATCCAACTTGACCCCTCTCTTATATGAATGTTCTTGAAACGGGAGCTCACCACAATTGGTTACCATTAGTTGTGAGAAAAGTTGTAATATTTAATGATTTCAGACTTTTCCCATTATTTGTACTGTGAGACCTAGCTTCTTGCCGAATTTCATAATTTTAGGTCAACGGGAAGTACCCTGTAGGTTTTTCATTTTTGAATAAATGTATGGAGATGAGGACATAAAAAGCCATATCTTTTGATTGCGTCGCTGTAAAAAATTTAAATTTTCAGATCTTGTGTGGTTCATGGATCCTAATATATGGTATTAATTTCAACCTGATACCTTTACCCGTTCGTGAGATAAAGGGTCTTGACAGACAGACAGACAGAGAGACAGACAGACAGACGGACAACAAAGTGATCCTTTAAGGGTTCCGTTTTTTTCTTTTGAGGTACGGAACCCTAAAAACTGTCTCTGTGCCTAACCTTCGTCTTAGGATAGCGGTACTTCGCTAGATGCAATCGCAGCAATAATTTTTTTAATTTGTTGATTGTTGGTCTTCTGCATTTATACCTTTGATTTTATATTTCAGCGTGGGAGGACGTGGTGCGTTGCGGTGCGGGCAAGGTGCGGTACTACTCGGAATAGTGCCGTCTCACTCGCACGCCCGCAACTTTACAGTGCCGTGACAGAGACAAGAGACACTTAGTCGCTTATTTTAGTGTTAACATAAAATACCGTGATGAATCTTCCATTGTCTCGTTCGATAAGTGTTCCAAAGTACCGACAGTGTTGTGGACAAAGTGTTAAGTGTTCCTATGAGTGATCTAGAGTGAAGTGAAGTTTGCTGAAGAATTGCTAGTGAGCTGCCAAAAGGCTTCAAGACGCTTGTTATACTTTTTTGTGCCCAAAGATTAAGAAAGAAAAGAAATGGTACTATAAAGTGAATTTGGATTTTATGTGGGATTTTAATCCCTTAAACTTGGAATGTTATTTATGATTGTCTGAAAATGATGTCCAATGTCTCCTCGAGATTGTACAGATAACATGATTTTGATGATATCATTGCGATGCGATACGATGTGAACTTTTAATGGGTACTTTTTGAGTCTTTGGGCCGAATGTGTTAAGAGAGATGTTTAGTGCGCATTCGCTACGTGAGCGCGGGTGGTCCGATTCCGACCTGCGAGTGTACAAGATCTTAAAAGGTACTGCAAATATTATAATCATATGTTTTCAAGATTACAAACAACTTTTATCATGGGACCAACTGTCGGGTCTTAGACTAAACAAGTGGCTTTTTAATATAGTAAACGCTAATAGAATTATGATAATATTTCAAAATGTAATGGAATTGACATAAGCTACCGATATGTCATGTTATAACTAATGTCAACTCCATACATTTTCATTCTATTCTACATAACATCACGCCTTGTTCCCGTCGGGGTAGGCAGATCTACTAGCGATTATGATAATAATACAGACACTTGTCAAGGCCCCATGAAATAGCGAAAAATATCTGTATTTTCATATATTTTAGATGTTTTGGCGTTTCAGAAGACCTATGATGTGAGAGAAGGCGGACTTATCGCTACAAGCGATCTTTTAAAGACAACCCTTAAAGATAAAAAACAGGTGTGACTCCTGGTTCCGTAGCAAAAGCTATTCACAATTGTGAGTACTATGGATGTAAGTCTGCATCAAAGTCTGCATCAAATTGTAATCTTGATAAGACAGTTTGTATGCAGAGGTTGATATTTTTAATTTCAACTTTCATTCACTGCAAGTTGTTCGGTTTCGTTGACTGATCATGTACTTTCCATTTTTTCGAAGTTGTCCCCTACACACTGTATTTGCAGTACCTTATAAGATCTTATTGTGTTGCCCGCGAGTGGAGCAATGCGTGCAGTTATCATGAGGGCCTCGCGCATCTGGCGGTGGTGTCCCGTATATTAAGCAACGGCGCTACGTTGATTTGTTTTCGCTTTGTAAATATGAGGCGAACGAGCTATTCTTGAGCATTTTACTGTGCACTCAGAAAAAAACGTAAAAAAATATCTTGTTTATCGGTTAGAATCTGATGTTTTGTTCGTTGGAGATTTGTTAAGTTCTTTTTTTTTTGTTCGGCGCTATCCGTGAGGGGAGCGGATATTGAAGGAAATGGAACTGTACTTGTGAAGTGAATGTTTGTTTGTTAGTTTATTATTGGCGACCCTTCCCTTGCGACGTCGAGCTTGTTTTGGTTTCAAAAGAGACTATAATGTTTTGTTTGGTTCATGTTTAATGTGCTTGGTTTCGTTATGTAATCACAAATATTTGGTAGATTTTTCTCTAACTAGCCACTCACGTCTAATTTTGTTATGTATTTTTAAGTTTTACCATTTTAATCTGTAAATAAAATAAAGATCTTTTAAGGTGTAACTGCCCATATTAATATGGAGTTCATTTCACTTGGTAACATCTTTATTGTACTTCAGAAACTTTATCATGCAATATTTAGATTTTGTATATTTTTTCAAGATTTACATGTGCTTATTATGTTTAACTATTTATCTTTAATTTAAGTTGCCCGAGTAACCCCAGTTGTATTAATTAAATACCAAGTGAAATGAAATGTGTGAGCTAATATGAGAAATTGATTAATATTACCTACTAAAATATAATAAATAATATATATTTATTATTACAATTCATTTTGTCTGTGGTTTTAGTGCTATATACGAATTTCGGAATTGTCTGCAGGGTAGTTCTAAAAAAGGTAGATCAATTTTTGAGTAAGTGAGAGTTTAATGAATCTATTGGTTTATTTTTTGGCATCTTGGCAAATTTTATTTGTTAGAACATTAATCTAAACAACTTTTCTCAAGGAACATGGGTCAGAAAATAAGAAAAAATTTTGGTCTTTCCATGCAAATTCCACTTTTGTCGGAGCAAGGTTTGTATGGGCAAAAATTCTAAGTTTTCGACCCAAGTTTCTTTGATAAAGTTGTTTAGATTTGCGTTCTGCAAAAGATACTAATATTTGGCTAGTATAAAGGTTGTAAAAAAGAGTCGATGATCCTTCTTAGGGCTGATTCTACATCAGTAATACTCGTAGATTGTAAAAAAATACCTTTTTTTATTTTACTTTTTATTTTGGGTCATGACACTTGATCTTCGACTTACACTACAGTAATGTATTGAAATAGATAGGTACTTGCTAGTGAATGTGTATCATCATTGGAGTAGAGAATACATGTAATGTAGGTAATGAGAGTGAGGATAGTATTAGAAGTAGTTTAGCTCAATGCTGATTGGTTGGTCTGTGTTTAGACGGTCTCATATTGACTGCGGATAGAACGCGCGAGGTGCCAAGCGGATAGAACGCGCGAGGTGCAAAGCAATTGCGTCAAAGCGTCTGCAGCCGAAAACTAAAATCGTCGGCGGATATCAAAAGAAAGCTACTACATCAAGTAAAGTTCAACCAAGTGAGCAGCAAGATAAGATGGTCAGCCATGAAGAAAAGGTTTTAGAGTTAGAAGAAGTAGAAGATGATTGGAACATACGAGCAAGACGAAGCAGAATCAATCTTGATGGATGTACAAATACAAAATACAAATATATTTATTAACATTCAGTTTTTACACAAATGAGTTTAACATGGTCCCCACACTAGGCAAGCCTGTATCGTGCTGTTACATGTGAAAGAAGAAGTGGGTCCGTTTTCGTGGCAGAAGCCGACCGTAGACTTGGATTGTGTTGTGATGATGATATCACATAGTTGATAGATTTCAGCAACCGCAGAGGGTGCCTAGTGGTCGTGATGAAGTTGCAGAGACGTTGAGCAGAAGCTGTGTTTGTGTGAGAGTGCGCCGTGCGAGTGTATAAGCACGAGGGGTATTGCTGCAATGTGTGCGATAGAGATATCACCGGGTTCCACTACGTTGTTTACAATGCAGTGACTTCGATCTATGTAGCTCGTGCGAGTACAAACAAGCTCACTGCCATCTTTACGTGCTGCGAGTGCCGCCACACAGGACTCAGTCTGAAGTGGAAAAAAGCTGCGCATGATTCACCGCGCGCTCTTGGTGGACGCCATCGTTACCGTGCCTAACGATTTAGACGGTGCGACGATAGAAATTAAAGAAGAAGAGGAGGATCCTATGGCTATCGGTAATACAACAACTTATAAAGAGAGTGACCAACACTGCCTTGAAAAGAGTATCGACTCTATAGGACTCGACTCTGATGTACCTGAAGTTGTCCCAGCATCATTTGAAGTGTCACTTGAAGTTGACCGAAGTTTACAGAAAATTTACCCAAACTTACATAAAGTGGATCCAAACTCAAAAGACAGTTACAAAGTTTTTAGCCCAGAAACAAAGGCCCGAAGTTAAAGATAATACTCTTGAAGTGTACACAAACTTCACAGAGCCAAGCCTAATGAACCCTAAATCGAATACTGCCGAAATATTTACGAAAACCTCTCAAGAAGACCCAAACAGTGTCAATGATAATAGACCGAAAATTTACTCGTTACAATCAACCCCTGAAATAGGTGACACATTTTGATGTACCTGAAGTTGTCCCAGCATCATTTAAAGTGCCACTTGAAGAAGTTGACCGAAGTTTACGCAAAATTTACCCAAATTTACACAAAATTAACCCAAACTTAGACAAAGTGGACCCAAACTCAAAATACAGTTTAAAAATTTTTAGCCCAGAAACAATACAACTATTTGTAACAAGGCCCGAAGTTAAAGATAATACTTTTGAAGTGTACACAAACTTCACAGAGCAAATGAACCCTAAATTGCTTAATGAACCCTAAATATATTCACGAAAACGTCTCAAAAAGACCTAAACACTGTCAATGATAATAGACCGAAAATTTACTCGTCACAATAAACCCCTAAAATAGGTGACACTAATCAAACTGTGCTATTATTCCCAAAAAGATTCCACGAAAACCCGAGCGGTGTTGATGCAAAGAGATTAAAACTTACCCTTTTGATATTGAAAGAATTAATACCCAAACGAGATCTCGCGAAGTCAACCCCAAAACCAATACCTCAAACTAATAAGGAACAATTGAAAATCATCGAGTGTCAATATAGTGCCAATGGAATCAAAAATACAAAACTCAAGAATAGCGGACACAGAACATCAAAACTTACCAAAATATACTCAAAAGATCACGATGTGTGGTTCTTTAACACAAAAAGCGTATCATTATTCCCAGCCCATCAAAAAAGGCAAGATAACCAGAAATTGGTTAAAATCAGGGATGGTTACATATTTATTAGAACTTAAGCATGTATGAAGATGTAGATGTATTAGACTCGGATTTTTTAGAGGAAGAAGATTCATTAATCAAATCTACTAAATATGAACAACTCACCATTGCTGACATAAATCGTATAATAGTATTTCTTTCTCCGCATTCCTGCTCATCATCTTCGCGGCGGAACTGGGAGTGGGAATCGCGGGCTACGTGAAGCGAGACGACCTGGAGACGTCCATCTTGAAACATCTCAACGAATCCATCAAGAACTATCCGAACGACCCGCAAGTCAAGACCACTTTCGACATCATGCAGACTGATCTTACCTGCTGCGGCATCAATTACCCCTCGGACTGGACGAATAACGGCCTCCCGTACCCCGACACTTGCTGCCAGGTACACCAGGTGGGAACCAGCCCGGCTTGCACCCCTGACGACGCCACTTGCAACCACGCTTTGCTACCAAAAAATGTATCTTCATCTACCAAGCTTGCTCGGTAATGAAGATAAGTAGAGTGAAGTGGCATTCTGCCAACAAACTTGGATTCAATGATGAAACAAGAGTCTGGCCAACGAAAGCTGTCCATACAAGTTTTAAACCCTGAAAATACTGCAAATTAACATATTTGATACTTTTAGTTGGTTTTCAAGACTACAAGTTACTACCTGAAACCAACTGAGAGTATCAAATTGTTATTTTGCAGTATTTTCAGGGTTTAAACTTATTTTTAAATTTCCTGCTGTTTTGTATGGACAGCTTTCGTTGGCCAGACTATTTATCAATACAAATGCACTTACAGAAATCCTGTGCCGTCGGCGTAGACTGGTGATCTCGTACGAGGAATTGGGTTAGGATAGGATACAAAGGAGTACGAGATTCTTCTTTTCAAACACTGCACTTGGCCGGTCCAATGCCTTTCACACAAAATTTTAATCTTTATATATCACTTAGCACAAATTAAAGGGCCAACAATGAGATAAGGTGACCAAACGCAAAAAACTAGTCAAAATTACAAATAAATGGTACAAATTTTAACCACTTAAATCAAAACATCTGTTCATGACCCTTGACAGATCCAACCAAAAGTGACGTAATTCAACTGTCAAGTCAAGGGTTACCAGCCAAAGAAAATTAATACTAAGTGGTAAAATCGTACAATTAATAGAGCTTTTTAACACTCGAACTGTCTCTTTTGACTAGCTTGCGTGTTTAAAATACCCTCATTTGCGTTCAGTTTTATAAATAACTGTTGTCTGCATCACCAGCTGATCATAGAGGTAATTTAACCCTCCGCAGGCGCTTCACTTCTTCTTGAGCCAACACTACTTTTTTAACAAAAAAGATTTTTTATACAATCTATTAGTGATGTAGAATCAGCCCTTAGAAGGTTCATTGTACTTTTTTTACATCCTGTATAGACAGCGATCCGAAAAAGGCTTAGTCGTTGTTACGAAGTAACCGTCCTTTACAGAGAGCGTCCAAAAATGATATTAGATTGTTCACTTGTGTTGCTTATGAGGGCGAAGTGAAGACGTGGAAGAAACAGGTGACTTGCAGGGGAATAGATTTAGTTATATGTTTAACAGGCATTTGCACATAGTCCTCTTTGTGCAACTTTCGGAGAATCAAATAAAGTTAATGGTTGTATTGAGTAATGAATCACAAAAACCACAGACTGAATGTTCGGTGTCAAACGCGAGAGTTCGCTTGACGCAAAGTTTGACCAAACTATGTTATGTATCTTAATGTGTATTGTACATATAACGAGTCAGAAGTGATACGTTAGATACGCATTCGCGCTAAAGACGCATTTACGTAACGTGTTGTAGTGAAAACCCGACCTGAGGGTTAGGGACCTGGTGCATGTCACAAATTATATGCAAGCCTTCATGAACTGCAGATTTTGTTGAAAATGGGTCTTTAACTGTTGGTAAGCTATCCTTTGAGCATAATATTATTGGCGCTAAAGATTATGCAGCTAGATTTTTGTAATTGATGTAGCTACATTTATGTACAAAGCTATTTTAAGCCAAGTCAGGTCCCTAATTACATTGGTCGGGCAATGTGTTCTATACTTTTTTCGCCGGACATTGTCAATAGATTGAATCTAAGAACTCGCTCACTCGTCTCAATGTTGAATGCATACCCATCATCATCCATCATGGACGCTAAGCTAGTCGAGAGAAAATCTAAAAAAAAATGCACCAAAACCATGTTCTTTTAACATAAGTAATGTTATTGATACAATAAGAATTAAAAGGTAATGTGTTATGTATTCTGTAAGACTATAATAAAATTACATGAAAGCATTCAGATACGAATATAAACTATTTTTGGAAAAGTCGATTGAACGATCAGATGTAAGTAAACTATGATCAATTTCAACTGAAGAATTTTTAAAGTGTATCTTTATGTTTCGGAAAATGCTACTCTGATGTTACTTACATTTCTCAATAATTTTTCTATAAGTAACATAGCATTATATTCATTGCTGTGATTAAAATTTAATAGCCACGAGTGTAAATAAGATGTACATTATTTTCAGTTTATTTTGAAAACGTTACAAGATATAACATTTGTTTGTTGAGATTGATATCAAAGTACTGAAGGGACGCTCATATCAAAGGTATAGAAAAATATTATTTTATTATTACTTTCACTTGTAAAATATGTAAATAGTTGAACAGAAAATTATTGGGATTTTTTATTGTTCTTAGTGCATATTAGACGTGGTAGATGAGAGATCTCTGGGTTCGGATGTTGACAATATGCCCGCGCGACCGTTGTCGCCGGTTAGGTACACTAGCAATCACCTTCCTCCTATTAGTGCTTATTTATTACCTTTATTGCAAAATTGCATTACATTACCTGGTACCCTGTATACCCTGTTTTCCACCAATGCTGTGCGAGGGAGCTAAGTTGTGAGCTGTTAAAAATTGCTTCATTTCTCTAGCTTGACAAATGCGCTGTCAAATGGAGCAATCTTATTGGTTTGATTTTTCCAGCTCACAGCATAGCTCCCTCGCACAGCTCTGGTGGAATCCCACCCTAACCGAAAGAAGCTTTACTGCCTGAGGGTAGACATAGTTCAAAATATCTATTCTATCTGGTATTATCGCATTTAGGTGAAGGCCATGGAAGATTGGTTTTCAATGTGTTCATTTGTTTCAATTTGTGTACCAAGCCTACAGTTTCGATGGTCGGTAAGGTAACGGGCTATGTATTTGCGGCGGTCGCGTGGGCTCGCGATCGTAACGCGACGTTGTTAGCGCTCTCTTGAAAGCGCAACACCTACAACTATTACACATAGATGAATAAAAGGAAGGACTGATCATTCCCTACTAGAACTTGTAACCCGAAAGAGAAGCAAAAGAGCATTTACTGAATAGATATTGCACTGAAACTAAACGCATCTAAAGAAAGTGGTAGGTAGGTATACTCTGATGCTGGGTTTAGACCGTAGTCTCATTAGATGTATCATAGTAAAGTTATTTCATAGTCTAAGGAAGGAAGCTAACAGATAAATTAGACTAACCTACAACATTTTTTAATTTAATAGCAAGGCTGTAAGTTAATTAATTTTAATAGCAAGGCTGTAAGTTATCCGAATAAAATAAAACATATGCATTAAATTGCCAATTATAAGCTTCCACAAACTAAGTTACATAGAAAAGTGCGTGCAATATTTTTTTATATTTTTCCGGATCCAAATTTCAATTAAGGTGTGGTCAGTCCTTTGTTTTAATTCTTCCATGCTATTACTTTAATTTTACCTATCTTAATGCTTTTATTTGTATGTGAAACACCTCGAGATCTAAGAAATGCTTATTAAAGAGCTAAAAACTAATAATTTTTGAGCTGATAAAAAATGTAATTATTTCGTTTATACATTGGAGTGATACTGCTTAGAAGGCTATTTGGCGAAGTGTAAATGTATAAATAATGCTGAAAATACGAGTTTCACAAATGTCTCATTGTCTGATCAATGATTAAGATTACAAAATTTTATGTATTCTTCTAAAAAAGAACAGATGCAAGGTCTAAGTAGCCAGAGTAGCCTGTAGGCAAATTTGAGGTACGTTTTTTTAATTCAGGAAATGAGACAATTGTCCTGTATCATATTATGTATCAATATGAAAAATTATTTATCTGCTTTCTAACTTCATACTACGTTTTTAATTTGTTCCAGACGCAAATTACTTCAGAAAATTCGGTTTAGCATGTTAGCATGTATTTCTAGAAGTTATCATAAATGGCATTATTACCTTATTAATGAAAATAAATCTAATACTTTATACCAAATTTTTGTTTCGATTAAAAATGTTGTTAAAACATGCGTACCAAGAACAAAATAAAAACATAGCATTGATTTTAACTGTGAAAGATTTGTTTATAAACAATATTGTAACCAACTACAGTTTACAGTTATGTACTTTTTCACTGTTTCCGTTTTCTTAATAAAAAATGTTGAAAATTATTATTTGTCGTTTATATTGCATAAAAAGGTGGGGTTCGCAATGTACATTAATAGTGTAGGAGACAATTGATAACTATTTTTTCTCAGAACTTAAACGGGACCGTTTTTGACATAAAAAAGTGACCGGACTGATGGAACTGCTAAGACGGTATTTTTACCTTCTGTTTTTCAAGTGTTCCTTAGGGCCCCGGCCCCATGAACATAACGAGTAAGTTCCTCGTCGATCCCGTGACGCTCCCTCCTCCGCCCCCCTCAAACAGGTCCCTGATATTAATATTTTAGAAAATTCAAAATAACTTAGTTATTTTCTAAGAGTTATTATGGTAAGACTTAATTTTATAAAATTACCAACCCGTCGATTTCGATGTGATGTCAATGATATATAAAGTTAAGCTTGCATTTACAACTGATTACCTCTTAGCAAGCTAAACTACTATAAGCTAGTTCCAACAGCTTGCTTAGAGTTGATTAGTTGTAAGATTTCGAATACATGCGCGATCAGCCGTTTCAGTTTCTATAGGTCAAAAATAACTTAGTTATTTTCTAAGAGTTATTATGGTAAGACTTAATTTTATAAAATTACCAACCCGTCGATTTCGATGTGATGTCAATGATATATAAAGTTAAGCTTGCATTTACAACTGATTACCTCTTAGCAAGCTAAACTACTATAAGCTAGTTCCAACAGCTTAGAGTTGATTAGTTGTAAGATTTCGGATACATGCGCGATCAGCTGATTCAGTTTCTATAGGTCAAAATTTTTTTTTGGTATTTCGACCTATGTTCCTTAGGGAAAGTTGTTCAGTTTCATGGGCAGAATCACATCCTTCAGGGTTGATATACCCTTTTTGTTACACCTTGTATATGTAACATAGAAACGAAACAGGTGCCGACCGACGGGTTGGTGATTTCTTAGCAATTTCTGAGATAATTCGAAAAAACTAAAATCAGGAATCTGTTTGAGCGAGGAGCGCATACAGGATCGACGAGCAACTTTCTAGATAATGTTCAAGGGGACCTCAGGAATACTTTAAAAAAACCGGTCAAGTGCGAGTCGGACTCGCGCGCCGAGAGTTCCGACATACCTATAGTATTTTTGGAAGCAATAAAGTCCATTTTCAGGACCGCAAAACTAAATTTGTTTGTAAAGGTTTTTTGCAGATTTCTGAAAAACTGCAAATTAGAAAGATCGTTTAATTTTTGCTGTAAGGTTTACATAAACTTCTGTCAACTGTAATTAATCCAGATTTTTCCTTACACAAACTTCGGAGATAAGGGGGAGGGAATGAAAACTAAGAAACGTTAAAAAATACCAAAATATATTTTAGAATGTACAAGTAAAGCCCTTTCATATGATACCCCACTCGACCTAGTAGCGACAATTTGAAATTTCGCCCCCCCTATTTTGGCCCCCTTTACATTACGAGGGCCAAACCGAAAAGATCGGGAATAGAATACTCAGGAATAAATTAGATTAAAACCTTTTTGGTTTATGACATGTACCTAGTATTATTTCAAACACAATTCCATTTTTGAATTTTAAAAAAAGTAAAAAAGAAAAGAGTAGTAGCCATTTGAATTTGACAAGTCAGTGGGGAAAATGGAGCTTACGCGGGAACATTTCCGTGCCATAATTGATGAACTGGGTGTCAAGAAGTTAGTTTCCCGCTGGGTGCCCCATCGTTTGACCGAGGAACAAAAGTCGGCTCGTGTTAATTGGTGTCGGTCTACTCTGCAACGGTTCAATAGAGGGAGCTCAAATGCAGTTTACAATATCGTCTCTGGTGATGAATCGTGGATTTATTCATATGCGCCCGAAAGAAAACATCAATCGGCTGTTTGGGTCTTCGAAGGCGAGGTCAAGCCAACAAAAGTTGTCCGCTCTCGTAGCGTGTCGAAAAAAATTGTCGCTTCGTTTGTATCGAAAACTGGTCATGTGGCTACGATTCCTTTACAAGAACGCGGAACGGTTACTGCTGATTGGTACACAATAGTTTGTTTGCCGGAAGTCATAAGAGAACTTCGTAAAATTAATCCGAATCGTTGCATCATTCTTCACCAGGATAATGCGAGCTCACATACCGCTCGCAAAACGATCGCGTTTTTAAATCAGGAAAACGTGGAGTTAATGGACCATCCACCGTATAGCCCTGACTTGAGCCCCAATGATTATTTTACATTCCCAAGAATTAAAGATATGCTACGTGGTCAACGATTTCTAGGCCCAGAAGAAGCAGTCGAAGCTTACAAATCGGCCGTTTCGACTATATCCACTTCAGACTGGAATTACTGTTATAATAATTGGTTTGATAGAATGCAAAAGTGCATCGATTGTCACGGAGAATACTTCGAAAAACAATGAAAGTAAATATTGTTGTATTATTTTTGTACTTTTTTCTATTCCCGATCATTTCGGTGTGGCCCTCGTAATAATCATAATTTTTTCAAAATTCTTACATGTGCAATTAAGTTGGGCAACTATATTTTAAAACCATTCCAAATTTCAAGTCGATAGCATGAGCGGTTGCTGAGATATAGAGGTGTGACAGACATTCAGACGACGGACAGACAGACATACAGATGGACAGACAGACAAAGCGGCATCATAAGGGTTCCTTTTTTTACCATTTTGGTATCGGAACCCTAAAAATAGAAACTTCCGCTGTAATTTAATTATCCTAGGTTATTTTCTATCTTTTTTGAGCTAGTAACATTTCGACTTTGACTATATTGATTTTCGGATTCTGCGTTGTAAAAAGCACCATATAACTTTTCTAGTCAAATCAGGTCCTAAAAATCCGATCTTGAGGAGAAACAAATTCAGAATTACCCTCGCCAAACTTACTGCCTATTATCAACAGATGCGGATCTGGTACGCATGCGGATGCGTGCCGTCCGCATTAAACATGCTTCTCCTGTCTTGCGTGTCATCTGCGCTGCTGTTAGCCCGTAACGCATGTGGATTGCACGAAAAGCATGAATGAACTGATCATATGCGGACGGCATGTGTATCAGATCCGCACGCGGACGCAAGTACGCGTAACTGGAGCATAGATCATATAATACTCTAATACCCTCGCAGCATGAAATGGGACGTACGTATGCTTTTCCAACAGAACTGGCGGAAAAGCATCCTAACGTTAATATACAACGTGTTAACGGAATAAGCGAATAAGCGAAAAAAGGTTGTTCAGAAACGAGAGTAAAATCAATTTCGGGTTTTTGATAGGGGTTTAAAATATAAAATAGGATTAAAATTTTTGCCGATTCTAAATATTTTTGTGGCTACGCGATGCATACAGTAATTACGTCACCGTGAAGCGGCGCGGGGCGGCGCGCGATGCGTGAGCGGTAAGGAGGGCAGGGAAGTGGGCGTGGCGTGCGCGCTGGCGCCGTGATGTACTAAAGAGCTTAACAATCTACTAGAACAACGATGAAACTTTAAAATAACAATGTCTAAATGTCAATGAGGTTTTCGCTTATTCCATTAACACGTCATAGCTTAAGAAGTAGGGATGAATCAACAAAAACTGCCTTGTTTGCGACATTATATTTTATTTTTCATAATCAACATGATACAGATGTTATGGCTTTGTATTCAAATATTCTAATAAAATATTAACAAATTATCTTACATTCACTTGAAAATGTACAGTTTGTAATAGTTCTTACAAAATATTCTAGAGCTCTTCAAGTTGATATCAATAGCTTCGGCAGTTTCTTTGCCGATACCATAATGGCCTTTTAAAATATTTATTTTCTAGTTAAAATTTTAGACTGAAAGTCTGGAAAAGGTTAGTTAGTGCCTTGTGGCAATAATGGATAAACAAAGCGTTAAAAATGGCGGCACCATATTTCGGTACTTTTCACTTTAAATAGCTCGTCACAGACACAGCTATAATATATAAAAATATAGAAAGCTATAGATATTATACCAAGAAATATAAATATATTATAGAAAAAGATAGTTTATTGCATTTATATAAATAAATAAAGCTTCATTGTAATAAACACTTATTTTGATTCAGAAAAAAATTATAGCTGTCTGTAAAGACTTCAATTTTCTATCGGAAATAAAAGTTCTAATTTCTATTTGTTATATAAAGATCCAGATTTTTTATTAGGGTGCAAATAGCACAAATAGTAATACAAATCCTGGAATAAGTAATGTTATAAACAGGTCTGCAGACTCGCTTATGCACACAGAGGAATGCGTTTGTTGTGCTTTTATTTTTAATTCGTCCTTTCGGACAGGTTAAGATCCAAGACGTCTTCAAGAGTCTTAGTCTCAACTCGCTGTGTGAATTTTGCAATCCATGACACACTTGCTTTCGTGCCCTACCTCCTCAGTTTCTTGCACCAAGGAGGACCTTTTTGAAGGCAACCAAAGAGCTATTGCTGTAGCCACATTTCGGGCTAAGTTACTATAAAATCATTTGCCATTGATACGAAAAAAAGAAGAAGCTGTGTGAAGCTTGCGAAATTTAGTCCCGCCACTAATTTAACGTTATTACAAACGAAAGAAGCATGTTGCTATAAAAATATTCGCGTACGCTGTGTCAAACCAACCAAGGTTGGACTCAACTTGATATCAACTTGGGTTCACTTTAACACTTACAAAGTAATGCTCTTTCGCTCTTATGAAGGCATTAGTTTCACGTCGTCACTTTTTATATGAACCTAAATTGAATGCCCGGACGATTTTCTTCATCGTTATATTTTTATTTTCTTTATTAGGTTTTATTTGCGTGATATAGCTTTTTACAATCAAAACGACAATCAGAAGCACCTTATATAAAACTGTCTTCTATTTACTAGTATATTTTTTCGATTTTAAAATGTTTACGGCCGCGAGAAGCCACGAGACGCGGTTATTTATAATCTACATCCAGTCTTCACCATACAGTCAACGGTAAGTTAAATTATACAATTCAATTTTACACTCAAATTCTATTTTATAATTATATCAGTATAGGTTAATATATCGTTGACCGTACTGGTGTTAAAAGATCACCTCATATGTTATAGTCTACAAAGCACTTGTGATTTAAGTCAAAATATTTTTTTCAATACATTTGCTCGAAAAATTTACTGACGAGGACGTAAACGTTACTCGTAAGTGGTCACTTACCGCACTAGGGCGGTTTAAAAAAATAATATTAACATGAAGTTTACATTCTGAAAATAAAATCACTTCAGGTAACTGTTGTGCAACTTCTTCACTTGATTGAAATTAAAATGACCAGTAACTTACATGTTTTTTAAATATATAATTAGTTGAAAAATTCTTTGAATATCCGAGAAGCCACGGAATTTATATATCTTGCCAAGTTTCCTACACTAAACTTTGTAATTCGGATCAGTTTCGGTGTAAAAACACAATTAGTAGATTTTTCTCACAAATGTATTAAAAAACGTCGTAAGATACATGCCCGTAAAGGTTATTGTAAAGGAGAATGCCGATGAGTAGTATCGCAAAATTATACAAATTTGCTCAAATTGAAGTTGTGTAACAAGTCTATGACATCAGTAATTCTTGTTTATATTAAAGATAACTTTATATATTAATAGGAATGGTAGAATTCTCCAGGTAAAAAAATAAAAATATATTACATTTTTTTAAGATTTTCGTATTTCCGATGCGTCTATTCAGTGTTGCCTGCCACTTCAAACTTACCTGAACTATTAATAAAAAGGTACGTTTTTTGTAAGAAAAATATCTTTAATATTGATTAAAATACTTAGTAGGGTATTAACAGTTGATAGGCAATGCACAGCAGTTTCCTCCTGCGGCGGTTACCATTTAAATGAATACCCATCAGGCAGGCGAGCGAGCCAAACGAATCACTAGCATAGTTTTTGTTTATACATACGTAGTAAGCTAGCATACGCTTGCGAAGTTATCCACTCTTTTCTCATTCATAAGGTTATTGTACTCACAAAAATGGGACATTTTTAAATATTTTAGGTACGATTCGGCTGGCAACACTAAACTCGTCAGTGATCAAGTCACCTCACTATGACACCTCGAATTCAAGAATTGGAATTCAGGACCTAATTCGCTGGGCTAATTACTATAAAACCTGGAGAACTACAATCAAATGCGTAATAATTTTAATAAGTCCTTAAAGCCAACTTTACATTAAGCCATAAAGCATTGTGACATAATTAGTTTTATACCAATTTCTGTGCGATACTAAGTTCCATAGTCACTTGGGCATTTTCCTTTGTAACATTGGTAAACCCTCGACTTCGTCTCGGATTTACAAAACTTAAGCTCGTTTATCTCTACATACGTAACATGTATCTTAAAATACTAATATTTGTTAGTTATTACTGTAAAACGCGAATTCTTATCGGCAGGGAAAATATCTTCGTTGTCTTAAAACTGATGCATAAAAACTGGATGTCTTAAAAATGTCTAAGAGCTAAAACTGTAGAAGATTAGGCCACAACATACCGTGGAAGTTATAGAATAAATGTATTTATAAATAAACATTATGTACAAAATTATTGAAAAATAAAACACTCTTGATTTAGACTGCGGCAACAAATACATAACCGAACAACCACAATATTATTATGGAATGAGTACCAAATAATTTCAATATTTAAAAATTTGTCTAGGACGCGCTCCAACACAACACGTGACTTCCGACGCCTCGGAAGTCCGTCTCTATACAAGGTCCTTCCATTTCAGTGTAAAACCCCTCAACCTCTTATTTACTACCAAACAATGATATTCACGCTAGTTTACCATTCGATCGCGGCTCCAATTACAAAACCAACAACCGGATAATATTTACTTTCAAAACGACTGGAACAATTTTAACTCACCAATCGACACTAGCGTTTACACACGTTCACTATTTACACCGACCGGAAGGGACCGCGACGACTGTCACTCTCGTGTATACTCTCACTGACCGACGGGGCTACAGGCGGCGGCCGGTCGCGGCTAGAAAATGCTCGGGCACTGGTCCCAGGCGCCGCGCTGCTTGCACTCCCAGTACTTGTGGTTGTAGACGTGCCGCAGCGGGTCTCCGGGCGCCGCCACCGTCTCGCGCGTGAACCACAGCGGCCGCGGGCCGGCCGGCGCGGGCAGGCCTCGCGAGGCCGCCTCCTCTGCTGCCGCCTCCAGCTGACAATACAAAAGAAGACTCGTTATAAGAGGCAAACGTAACGAAAAACACGCATTTGTGCTATACTAGGTTTAAGGGACAGGTTTACGAAAATTGAAAGAGCATGATCTGATCGGTTAAGGGCTCCCGCACACGACCGAGAATCGGTGGGCGATTATCGGCCGGGACAAGGGCGGAAGATTCAGGTGCTAACACGTCAGAGCGGGATGCCGATATAAAATCGGTCACCGATTCTCGGTCGTGTGCGGGAGCCCTAAGACTACACATTCAGTGAATAAAACGGTCGGAAAATGAAATTTGGCTGTTCATGGGGGCGTTTTGGTACCCAAACTAATGTATGGCAGAAAAACCTGAAAGTTATATCAATCCACCTGTATCCAGTTGAAGATTTCATTGAATATTTGCTAATATAAAAACTGTACATACAAATTAAACACATAACAAAAAGTAAAAAATTGCGGTCTCATGCCAAAAACGTGAATTTAAATTTTCTTCGTTTTTCATCTTGGTAACATGCATTGAATTCGGCGCGGTCGTAATCCTTAAAAACAGTTATTAACAAAAACGAATACCTTTTGCTACTTTATTAGATGCTAAATGTCAGCTATCAGTACCGCGCCTTGTACTGAGCTGTCAGTAATATGGACTGAGCTAGATATAGATAAAACCTTTATTCAATAAACATAACACACAAAACATATCACAGTAGTTGCCAGTGATGTCTACTGAGCTGTCAGTAATGTGCACTGAGTATGTCAGTAATGTGCACTGAGGTGTCAGTAATATGTGCTGAGGTGTCAGTAATGTGCACTGAGCTATCAGTAATGTGCACTGAGTATGTCAGTAATGTGCACTGAGGTGTCAGTAATGTGCACTGAGCTATCAGTAATGTGTACTGGACTGTCCGTAATGTGTCATGTACCGACCTGTCTCCTGGCAGCGCGCTGCTTCTCCTCCAGCCGCAGCTTCTCGGCATTAGCTTGATCCCAGAGCCCCTCCTCCATCAACCGCTGGTCGGGTCGCAGCCGGGTGTCGGTCGGCGCCACGCCTGATTCAGGTTCGTTTAGTTGCGCCGCGAGTAGAGTGAAGTAGTACCATCTGGAACAAACACGTAGGTTTAAGTTGAGCTTTTATTTTAAAATTAAATATTGTTAACTATTGGGGTTTTCAGGGGGTTAGATCTCATGTCCGGGAAAAATCATTATCTCAGTTTTTGTATGTCTTCGGAAGGCTACCGTGGGAGGAGGCTACCGTGAACTTGCCAGTTACAGTGTATGTCAAAGTGTATATCAGCGTGTATGTCACAGGTAATACTCACTTGTCGTTGCCTTCTGGCTCGGGCACGCGCTCCCAGGCTACATTGAACTTGCCAGTTACAGTGTATGTCAAAGTGTATATCAGCGTGTATGTCACAGGTAATACTCACTTGTCGTTGCCTTCTGGCTCGGGCACGCGCTCCCAGGCTACATTGAACTTGCCAGTTACAGTGTATGTCAAAGTGTATATCAGCGTGTATGTCACAGGTAATACTCACTTGTCGTTGCCTTCTGGCTCGGGCACGCGCTCCCAGGCTACATTGAACTTGCCAGTTACAGTGTATGTCAAAGTGTATATCAGCGTGTATGTCACAGGTAATACTCACTTGTCGTTGCCTTCTGGCTCGGGCACGCGCTCCCAGGCTACAGTGAACTTGCCAGTTACAGTGTATGTCAAAGTGTATATCAGCGTGTATGTCACAGGTAATACTCACTTGTCGTTGCCTTCTGGCTCGGGCACGCGCTCCCAGGCTACAGTGAACTTGCCAGTAACAGTGTATGTCAAAGTGTATATCAGCGTGTATGTCACAGGTAATACTCACTTGTCGTTGCCTTCTGGCTCGGGCACGCGCTCCCAGGCTACAGTGAACTTGCCAGTTACAGTGTATGTCAAAGTGTATATCACAGGTAATACTCACTTGTCGTTGCCTTCTGGCTCGGGCACGCGCTCCCAGGCTACAGTGAACTTGCCGGTCTTGCACTGCGTGTTGTCGGGAGAGGCTGACGTCACCGGCGCCACCTCCACCTTCGTGTCCCAGTAGCCTTGTAGCACGTAACGCGGCTGTAAACATAACACATTATGTAAATAATCGACCTATCGGCTGATATTACGAACGGCTTTAGGGTCGGCCTCCGCCTCAAAACCAGACCAGGAGACTTCAAAAATGCGCCTCCAGTACGAAGTTTTTGAAAAACTGACTATGTTATGTGGCACAGAGTACATTTTAAATTTAGAAGTGAAAATAGTAGTCAACGCGGGGACCGCGCACCACCCACTCTTTTTAGTTAATACTAGATGCTTGTCTGGTGCTGAGGCGGTTTAATGAACGCCGACCTTAAAAACCTGCAGGTATTTTGCGAAAGGGATATTAAAAAAGGAAAATTATGCGATAAGCTTCTGAGATAAGTCTTTCAAGTCGCGAGTGAATAGTGTACTTCTGGGCAAGCTCGTTCCATCGTCGACCTCATCCCTGTCTTCAAGACTACATCGAGGTCAAGAGTAAGCCCATCGACAATAAAAAAAAAATAAGGACAGTTTAAAATTGAAATTTAATGAGGAAGGGTGGAGATTTTGCGACTGGATCGCTGCCCACCCAACATCTTCGGGTACACACGGCTGCACGTCGGTGGAAACAGTTAGATCTTGACCGAATCTCTAGTTTCCTGCATTTGTAGTGTAGCGCTGGTTAAGCTAATACTGTTTTTTTTTTGTGCTTGCTGCCGTGCGACATGATCAGCAGCAACTGCGACAAAGTTGCTTGTTATTTAAAAATATGAACATCCAAATAAGTGAATAAATATCTTTCTGTCTTAAAATTACGGTGATTTTAATACTAGAGCAGCGCCGAGACCCTAGCATACAGCACTGCCGTGCGTACATGATCAGCAGTCTAAAACACCTGTTGAAGGATTACGAGCAACTGCGACTAAGTTGCTTGTCAATTAAAAATATGAAATATCCAAATAAGTGAATAAATATTTTTCTGTCTTAAAATTACGGTGATTTTAATACTAGAGCAGCGCCGAGAGCCTGGCATAATATGACAGCCCTAAAGGCCTACCCAGCTCGACTGACCGACGTGTCGCAATAATAAAGCTTGATTATAATAACAGCAGTATGAGCAGGACAGAGCGATGCGTAAGATATTGGGAAGAGACACATGTATCGCTCCTGCTCTTACGCATAGATCTGTTCTGCTGTCATTCTGATCAAGCTACAATATTTCGACTTTAGTAAGAACAAAACAAGTACTGACCACGCCCTGTGGGTCCTTGATGACGCCGGTGACCTTTCTCTGCGTGTCCTTGCTGAAGTACCCGTAGGGCACGTACTTGAGATGCGCCACGTAGCCCGCCGCGGGCCCCGCCTGCCCCACTATGTCCATATCCCCGTGGTTGTCTACCCATAACTTGCCTACTATTATGTTGTGCACTGTCGTCGTTACCTACCAAAACAAATCAAGGTGAATAAAAATATATATATATGTTTTCTAAACACAGGTGTGTTTAGATATTTCTACAAGTAATCAAAAATATGAAAATACAAATCCTCTAGCTAGAAGCATAAAGCAACATGTATTAGGTAGCAGGTGTTTCAAGGTATAACTGTAATAAATTCTTATATTTATTTTAATCTTTTATTCATTTAGCTTCAAGCGGACTTAACGCCTAAAGGCATTATCTAACAGTCTACGTTAAGGTGATGCAAAGACAAGTTGGTACACAATTATTCACAAAGATTTTGTGATAAGATAACCATATTGAAGATGGCCGCAAAAAAAATCTAATAGACTTATTTTCGACCTCGTTAAACTTGTTAACGTAATTTGAAAATAAAATATCTTTAAATGCAAAGAATACACACCGACAAGAAAAATCCGTTTTTCCCGTGGCACTACTGCGTGGCACTACCAGTAGTGTCACAGGGGATTTTCCTTTCCCATGACACTACCGGTAGTGTCAAAGGTAAAATTACATTTCCTCCGACACTACTCTGATTCCAGTAGTGTCAAAGGAAATTCGTTTCCCTGTGGCACTATCAGCACAATGTTTTAATTTATTAAAAATCGGTGAAATTATACAAGGAAAATGAGGTAATTTTTTTTTGTTGTTAATGATAGATCTCGTCGTGATCTTCGTTTTGGTTGATAGCTGTCAAATTTATATCACTTTAACTCGAAAACCACTGACCCTAGACTACCTTGTGCTGGGAAAAATAATAGATCTCATCGGGATCTACATTTCGGATGACAGCTGTCAAACTAAAACACGCTATAACTCGAAAACTACTGACCCTAGACTACTCGTGTGCTGAGACAAATGAAAGGTCTCGATGAGCTCTACATTTCGGATGAGAGCTGTCAAACTAAAAATCGCTATAACTCGAAAACTACTGACCCTAGACTACTCGTGTGCTGAGACAAATGAAAGGTCTCGATGAGGTCTACATTTCGGATGACAGCTGTCAAACTAAAAATCGCTATAACTCGAAAACTACTGACCCTAGACTACTCGTGTGCTGAGACAAATGATGGGTCTCGATGAGATCTACATTTCGGATGACAGCTGTCACACTAAAAATCGACAAACAAACAACTAAACAAGTGGTTTGATTCATGTGCTTTACCAAATATCCACTTGCTGAGCAGTGGGCGGATTTGATTTAATAGATCCGTGTATCAAGAAATGCAAGATTTTTTTTTCTAACCGGTAAAATCAGTTCTACGCCGATAAAGCAAAGTTTTCCGAGCTAGAGAGGTAAAAAATAATATTCTTACCAAAACGAGAAACAAACAACATAAAAAATTAACATAATATGCTACCTTACTACTAGTAGTAGTGTCATGGGAAATAGGGTAATCCACGGGAAATTTTGTTGTATGAACCTAATCAACCAATGAGAACGGTAGTGTCATGGGAAAAGAAAATCCCCCGTGACACTACTGGTAGTGCCACGCAGTAGTGCCACGGGTAACAAACGGAAAAATCATAAATTGTCTAGGCTATCTGTCTGTCTGTCCTGCCTTAAAATTGCTGTATCTCACAAGCCGTGGGCTAGACGATTAACATGTTGATAAAAATGTTTATATTTGAAAAAGTTAAGGAGTAAAAAGCAGTTTTTTTCATCTGGGACGTTATACCTTTAAAACACTTGGTACCATAAAGACGTTGCTTTTGCTTGCTCGTAACGGAAGACTCTTTCTCAAATATTTTCTAGTTTAAAATTACAAAATAGAAAAATTTACAAACACAGACAGGATAGAGATCGCAAATTTTGTAGCTTAGTAAGTTAAAGTGCCTCTGGTACTTAAGAAGAACTCAGGGTTCGAAAGCTGTCTACGGTTGTCAATTTTGTGTTTTAATTGTTTCACGGGTACATTTCAAGCTCTGTGGTTTACTATGAAGCTGCTGAGGAAACATAAGAGGCGGCAAAAATATTGTTGCCCAATGACCCCACCAAAAAGGTGAAGAAACTATGTTCTCACGTTGTACAAGTGTGTTAAGTAACTGCGAGCATATAAGCATGATACTCAAACTATAAAACTAAGCAACTTTCTCAAGAAACGGCTTAATCTCTTGGCGGCGCGAAGTTTGTATGGAAAACTAAAAAAAAATGAAATTTTTGACATTTAGAGAAAGTTAATAATTTTATGATGCGAGTACCACCCTCAAATACTTATTTACAGTTATTTCATTAGGAAGCACACTAAACATAGTATAAGAGACGGCTTTGCGAAAACTGAAAGGGCATAACAAGGCTAATAACAACTCAGGAAGTTAAGAAAAAATCTGTATCACCATATAAAATTATGATTGGAAAGTTTGTATGGAGAGGCAGATTTTTTCCTGAAAGTAACATTCACTGTTAGTTTCGTTGGCTGATCATGCCCTTTTCACTTTTCGGAGAGCTGTCACTTAGACAAAGATTTTCATAACGTTCAGTCTGGTATCAGTTCCATCCATTCGTCTGGTACGTGATTGCAGGGATGCAGCTGTAGGAAATACAGAAATAGTCGGATAGCTTGCTCGAGCTTAGTATAGTTACCCTCATGTATCGATACCGGCTCCCTGTTCCGGTGAAGAGGATGTGCTCCACACCGCGAGGGTCGATAGTGATGAACTGTCCGCGGAAGTGGCTCGCCACGATGAAGTTGTTGTTGTGTTCCCAGCCGCCCGCTCCCTCGCAGTGGGTCACCGACGTCGGCGGGTGGTGCATCACCTACCCACAGTTCACCACTTACCTACTACTGATACCTACCTATCACGCCTTCTGCCTGCTTCGTCCCTTCCTCCTGTTTCCTCGGTTAGTGATCTTTACCAAGGGTTCGAGCAGTAGCTGCTATCTGTTGCCTGCTGCGCGATACCATTCGTTGTTGAGAGAAAATGTTTTACTACCGCCGAAGTAGCAGCGTTTAGGTACGCAAAGCACAAAGGAATTTCTCACCTTGTATACTTGTATTAATATCGTATGTCATGTTTAAGTTATACTTGCGAATTTCGGCACTTGGTGAAACTATCTTCAATTTGGTGTTCTTTATCAAAATAACTTATATTTTAGCCCAGCAGCAGCATTTATTACCTCGACCGGCTTCGCTGTTTCATCTTCAGGTGAATTATGCAGGGTAATTTTTTACTCCTGGCCAAGTTTTAGTATGTTAACAAGTGAACAACTTTTCCAAAGCAACTTGGGTCGAAAAAAAAGAAAGAAACTTTGGTCATCCCATACATACCATTACCGGTGCAAGATTTGTATGAGAATTCCTAAAATTAATATCTTTAGAAATTCTTTAGAAAATAATTTAGATTAGAGGTACAGTATCCATAAGTTGGCTTGATTAGAATGACAACAAGACAGAGATATGCGTGAGAGCAGGACGGAGAAATACGTATTACCTGTCGCTGCAATATTTTACTCATCGCTCTTCCTGCTGTAACATTGTTGTAATTCTGATCAAGCTACATTATTTCAAAAATAGTTTTCTGTCACATACAAAAATTTGGTAAAGGTTAAAAAGAACAACCAGCAATTACAAACACTTCGCATTGTACCGTGCAATAATATCTAATAAAGCAAGACCACGGTAAGGAGCCCGTTCTGATAGCTGTCAAACGTATGGAAATTTCGATCAGCAAAGGAAAAATAACCATGTATGTTGACTCGCTCTATTTGCATTGTATTCTGCATGACATTCAATAAGTATTCTGTAAAGAATCTACATTGAATAAAATTATCTGATGTTAAGGAAGTGTAAAAATGGTCTTCTTACGACGGCCTTACCAGAAAGACTAAAGGGGAAAAACAAAGAATGTCAAAAAAGGTAATTAAATCCAATAGTGCCAATTGGTAGCGGTTTTGTGAGTCTACAACTCAGTAAAATTTACAGATTCAAAAACCGTCATTCGATTGTTTTACTTAACAAGAACCGTGAGCGTCAAGTTTTATTTTTTAAAACAAGGAATGTAAAGATACGTAATAATGCCATTTAGTAGCATTTATGCGAATCTACTTACACCTCAGTAAAATTTTCAGATTCAAAAACCGTCAATATAATTTTACTTAGCAAGTTTTGTGAGCATCGAGGTTTGTTTTTTTCTATAAATTAGCTTTCAACTGACATTCCTTGTTTTCCCTGTAGTCTTCTTTTGTGGGGTGCTTTCGTATCGTGTACCTTTCTCCAGGAGTACTTGTTGCCGGAGTTAGTGAAGCAGCAAGTGGCGCCGCCCAGCGGGATGACCTGGAGGTACTTCCCGCGGAACTTGGTGGTCATGGTGAACTCCTGCCAGCACTGCCAGCCGGACGAGCCCTCGCACCACTGCGCCACCATGGGAGGGTGGTGCGACACCTAGCCCGCCAAACGTCAACGTCAAATTTGGAATACAGCCAATGCACACGACGTTTTCGATACTAAACTGAGCAGGCACCGTCTGCAACCCTACATGATCGAGTACGTACAGAACACAGACCCTTGAAGAAGAGCACAGATAAATAATTACTGATTAATTTAATCATAATCATGGACTAGTCCGGCCCCTTATAGTTTTATATCGCCAAATTCACCCAATTGCACCAAATTTTTTCCAGGTACTAGTTAGGTACATAGCTCTCAATTTTTGATAGGAGCCAATTCTTGAATTTTCTATGGAAATTTTTTGAAATTCAAGAATTGGCTCCTATCAAAAATTGAGAGCTCAGAACTAGAACCTGAAAAAAATTTGGTGAAATTGTAAGGCGTGTCTACGTGAAACAGCTAACTGACCGCACTATATAACCCTTTTAGGAAATTGTAATGTCTCTACGTTTTTCTTCAATAATCAGTTAACAACAATATTGTTCTTCTGAAACATCAATATTCTTAACACGAGTCTGTGCAGGGATAACAAAAAGTAACTTTTTTACAAAAATTCAGACAAAACTTGACAGATTTTGGCTAGGCAGACTAACGTTTTTATTAAAGTAAGTAAGTTTTTGACAATTCATTAGATATTTATTAAGCGGCTGTGTTCTGTTGGTTGGTACTCAATCAGGTAGTCTGTATAGCAGACGATTTCATAAGCGGTTCACACGCGCGTCATTGTGACTGCAATCGCACCTTAACTCGTCTGTATCAAACAATCGCACGTAGTCTGCTCTTAGGAAGAAACGTCGTGTGCATAGATAGCCTCTTAAGCCGAACAGGAATTTTCACAAGGGATGGACGGGACTAGCAGGAACAATTATTTGAATTTGGAAAGCGTTTGGATATGTAGGCCGAATGAAGATTTGAAAACTGGTTGGAAAAGCCCGAGAGGTAAGTCGAACTTGATTATGAATTTGGATTTAGAAAGTCGAGTCACTGTTTGAATTTGGAGCAGTCGTGGCCGAATAAGGATTTCAACAGGAGAATGCCGAATCAGAATTTGGAGTAATGGTGGAGACAGGCAGGAGTCACCCGAAGCAGAATTAGAATTTAGAATATTTGAACTTTAGGCCAGGATAAGGATTTCAGAACAGATTCACGTACGCCGAAGGAGAAATTAGTTAGAAATTTTGAATGTACAGGCCGAATGATTTGCCTCAAATGAATGTAGATCAAAAGCTTAAAACAGGAATAGGATTATTATTTGGAATATTGAATATTGATAAATAAAGATAAAGCGGTTTCCGTACTTTAATTTTTCAAATTGAAAAACATAAAACATTTTCGGACAGTCAAACCTTCGGAGCCACTGATGGGGTATGAGGTAGGCAAACATTTTAGCTGTTGTTCGACACACACTTCTTTCAGTACGTTCAGAGTTCACCCCTTAAAATCCGCACTTATTTTACTAAGTTGTCTAAATGGCATATAACTTTGAAGAGTGCAGAAGCAGGAACAGAAGAAACGACCATTCTGGATGGAAAGAGGATTAGGAAGGGGCAGGCAGGTAAAGAAGGATGGATAGGCAATATTACTAGACTATACAAATTTTATAGTCCGTCAAGTTCGTGCGCGATCCTCCTGCGTAGTAACAAATGTTTAGGAGGCGACGTGACGTCAGTAGCTCGTGATTCTTCTCCCCGCTATACAGGGTCTTTGGTATATAACGCCCACCCCGCTGACATATGCGCACAAACTCGACGGACTATAACTACATTGGTTAAATTATTCAAATATTTAAATTAAAATACATGCTGGATAAACAAAGCAAAAGATGTAAAAAAAAAACTGAAAATATTTAAAAATAAAGAATTAACAACACAGGTTTTTCCTCATAATTTTTATAATTACACACTATCAAATTACAAGGCCTTCAAACGAAAAAAACATAAAAAAGAGCTCTAATCCCAAAAAAAAATCGGCATCTGTGGCGCATTTTGTATGGGTGAACTATTTTCATATTTCGGCCTATTCTTTAAGACGTTTATGGTTGGAATAATACAGCTTGACTTTTCATTGGTTTTGCTCCCGAAGCCCAGTACTGATGATAACAAGCAACTTTCTCGACGAAGAAAAGATTTTTGACTCCATACTAAAGTGGTCACGTGACATTTTGTATGGGAAGTCGAAAATAATGTTTTCACGAAAATAATGTTTTCACTTCTCATGCTCTGAAAGTGCTTCTTTGTGCAGGATATAGGCTGCACAAAATCGAATTTTGTGCACTAGGGCAAAAAATTAATCGCGGTGGTGTACGCCCTGCGCGCGGCCTGCTGCACCCCCCCATGCGTCAACATATTCTTCATTAAAGCAGAACAACTCATTCTTTAGTTACATTTAGAGAGTACTTTTACGTTTTATTTCCTCGCAATCAAAGTGAAAAGCAGAGTTTATAACTCGTCCACTAAACCATTTTATCCTCGACATTACTATCAGCCCTCGCCTTTGGCTCGGGCTGCTAAAAGTCTCGCAAAAATGGTACGTTTTGTGCACTTGTTGTAAAATCTACTATTTTCTTTGGGAAAGTTGAGTATTATCCTGAGTAGAATCACTGGGCTTCGGGAGCAAAACCAATGAAAATTCACTTATTTACAAAAAAAAAATAGCGCTTTCTAAAAACTACATTTCACAACATCCCATTAAAAGTCCACAGCTGGACAGACAACTCCCTTCAGAATTTCAGTCTAATTTGGAGGGGACGTACCATAGTCACCACGCCTGTTAAAGTTGCGACTGAAAGCGGTTGTTGGTGACCGCACTATGCAAGCTGGTAGAGACAAACTATAATATGATGATTCGACATAGTAGAAAAATCGCAAAATTCACAACTACAGAACCTCTTTTAGAGAGAGTATTTTTCGCATCTAGACCTCTGTTAGTGACAGTTCTTTACTGTGCGAGACTAATTAAAACAATATTATTTGAATGGTAATATCAAAACTCGCAAGTCAAAGCAAGCCATAAGTCATTGTTTCCAATGAAATTACAAGACATCTGCAGCGCACATGGACTTAATGGGCCGCCTACCTGCTAGCTCATCCTCAACATTTGGTTCCAGTTGATAACAATCGTAATAGAAAGTCCACTTTAGTAGAACCGGAGAAGACGCAGGTTCGAATCCTGCTATTTTCTGCTTTGTAGAATCATCCCAACAGAGATTGTGTAATTAAAACATTATTATTCTTTTTACAATAACATGGCTCGCCCCTTTACATTGCTTTTTAGTACAAAACTACTCTCTTGCAAAAACAATTGGAAGGGCGGGCCATGTTATCGCAGTTAATCCGGTACGCATAAGGTCGCTTTTGCCCACCCTCCGGGTCCCTTGGAAAATCCCTTGGTCGCAGCCACATGTATAGTTGGGGTGGTACTATTCCGCCCGGATTAACCGTACATTTGCAATAAATAACAAAGTATAATTCGTGTCAAATTAATGATGTTACCTGTTCGGAGATAGATCTCCAGCCGAGGTCTGACATCCGGTCACATTCGTACGTCTCACCGAGTAGGGGGTTGAAAGGCTTGTTTGTTCTGAAACAACCAATTTTACTTATTTGCTTTATATTAAGATACAAAGTTCGTAACGTATGGTTTAAGGGGGTAAAGGGTTTAGGCTCCTACCTCTAACGGCCAACATCTATTGTAGCCAACCCTTTGGCCACAGGGCAGCCTCAAAGAAGCTGACGATCTGCTTAAGAAATCAAGGCGGTTTATTTTAATGCGAAAAAGGTCACCATTTGTCTCCAATCTCACCTGGTGGTAAGTGACGATGGGGTCGAAAATGTAGCATGCTTATCTAGAAAATACTTGTTCACTCTAGCCTTGAAAAGATCCAGATTATATTGTTCGGGGAACAGATTGGCAGAGAAGGATCCGGAGTTCCACACCTTGGCTGTGCGCACTAAGAATAAAGAAGCAAAGCACTTCGTGCGGACCGATGGTAAGCCAACAACATAGGGGTGGAACTCCAGCCGACCCACGAAGATGGAAAGAACACGGCGAAAGCTTGACCCAATATCCACGATTGTTGGGCCAACTATACCCACCTGTTGGCAGTGGTAGCGTATGAAGACACGGTGAAAGCGGCCACATATGGAATTAACAGCTTGGTCCAATATCCACGATTGTTGGGCCAACTATACCCACCTGTTGGCAGTGGTAGCGTATGAAGACACGGTGAAAGCGGCCACATATGGAATTAACAGCTTGGTCCAATATCCACGATTGTTGGGCCAACTATACCCACCTGTTGGCAGTGGTAGCGTATGAAGACACGGTGAAAGCGGCCACATATGGAATTAACAGCTTGGTCCAACATCCACGATTGTTGGGCCAACTATTATTATATTCTTTATTGCACATTTAACATACAGATAATTATATACAAGAGGACATTTACAAAGGCGGGCTTATCTCTGCAAGAGATTTCTTCCAGCCAACCTAAGGTCGTGAGAGAAAATGATTGTTTAGCGGGACACAAGTGTGCAGTGAGAATTTCAAATAGAAAATATTTATAATATATTATTACACGTATATACTACTTAAACTAATATACTACTAACTCCTTAAATACAATAAACCCCAATACATATATAAATATATATATATATATGAAAATACACGCAATATGTACATATATACAAACATACATAAATAAATAAATAAAAATACTAAATGCTATAGAGAGAAATACAAAATGATGACTACACGACTGATGACTACGACTGATGACTACGACGAAGCAGTGATTTGCCGAAGAAAATGTTCCTTTACTTTTAGTTTAAAAGAGGCAATAGAGGGACTTTCTTGGATAGATTTGGGAAGACGATTCCATAATTGAACAGCGCGGACAGAAAAGGAGTGGAAAAAGAAATTGGTGTTGCTCCTAGGCACCTCAAGCATCTTGGTGATACAAGGGCGCATAGGTCGAGTGGGAGGAGGAAGCAGTTGGAATCGGGCACGAAGGTAAGGAGGGGAGTGCGGGTCATTAAGGATATTAAAGAGGACAGAAAGGATGTGCATATCTCGGCGAAGGCGGATAGGAAGCCATTTAAGCTGAGCACGAAAGTGAGAAACGTGGTCGTATTTCCGCAAACCGAAAATGAAGCGTATCGCCAGGTTTTGAAGTCGCTCTAACTTATTCAGCAGCTCCTCAGTCACATCCAAATAGCAGACGTCAGCGTAATCGAGAATGGGTAAGAGGAGAGATTGCGCAAGCATAATTTTGGTATGGAAAGGGAGAAAGTATTGGAGACGCTTGAGAGAGTGGAAAGTATAATGCATGCGTTTACTGACATCGTTGACGTGAGATATCCAAGACATGTTACAATCCATGATCAGACCCAAGTTCTTTACTTTATTGTCATATAAGATCGGGATATCAGAATACACAAGCTTAGGTAAAGAGTCCAAGTCTAACCTAGATCGGAGTCTACTGCTTCCAATAATAATTGCTTGTGATTTGGCGGGATTGACGAGAAGGCCAAAAGATTTAGCCCATAGTTGGACAGCAGAAAGATCTTGATTCAAAAAGTCAACAGCCTTGGACATCTCACTCAACTCCGAATGTCGATATAATTGTAAGTCATCTGCATACAGATGGAAGGGAGAAGTAATTATACGGGATATGTTATTTATAAATATGGAAAATAGTAAAGGTGAAAGAACGCCGCCTTGAGGAACACCAGCAATGAGATCAGACCAGTCCGATGAAGCATCGTTAGTCTTCACACACTGCTGGCGTCCGAAGAGATATGAGTTAAACCAATCTATAGCCATGGAAGGTATGTTAACAGCACGAAGAGTACCGAGGAGGATCTCAAAATCAACAGAGTTAAAAGCACTGCTGAAATCTAACAAGGCCATCACAGTGAGCTTAGTGTTATCCATAGCACACCGGATATCCTCTGTTATATTCAACAGCGCACCAACAGTGCTGTGAGAGGGACGGAAGCCGGACTGGTAAGGACATAGGAGGTTATTGGAAGTTAAAAAGGAGTACAGCTGCTTATGTACAACAGACTCTAAGACTTTAGAGAGGATAGGGAGTATGGATATGGGACGGTACTGTGAAAAGGAAGTGGGGTTCGAGGTCTTGGGTAGTGGTATGACGAAAGCCTTTTTCCACGATGCTGGGAAGACATTGCGAGACAGTGAGAAATTAACAATGTGAGTGATTACCGGCGCAATGTCTTCCAGCACGGGAAGGATCATGTCGAGGCTTAGACTGTCACTACCAACAGCTTTAGTGGAGATGGAGCGGACACTCTTCTTGATGGCATCTACTGAAACTAGCTGGAATGAGAAATGGGGACAGTCTGGCGGGGCAAGATTAGATAAATAAGAAAGAGTAGCAGATTTATTAAAAGAGTCTAAAATGACAGGTGGTTTTGTGAAGTGAAGATTTAACGCATTGAGGTCCACTGAGATTTGACAAGCGTCAGTGGTCTTGCCCACGCCTAAAGACCGCAAGAATCTCCAAACCTGGGTTTGACAGAGATTCTGAATAGTGGAGTGAATATAGCGACGTTTTGCATCCCTACACATTCTGTTGCAGATGTTACGAAGTTTTTTGTATGCCGCGAAGTTTTCCTGCGAAGGTTCTTTTTTGTGTCGAGCTTTGGCTCTGTCGCGCTTAGCCATCGTCCTCCTGATCACCGGGGTTAACCAGGGAGCAGGAGCATGCTTCACACGAACTGGACGCACTGGTGCATGTAAATCATATAGTTTAATCAGCTCAGTAGTTAATGACTCAACCATGTCATCAATGTTGTCAGACAACAGCACAGATGACCAGTCAATATTCTTCACATCCTCTCTCAAACGTTCCAGATCCATATGCTTGAAATTGCGCTGGAGAAGGACCTTGCCTCTAACCTTAGGCGGACGAACTTTGTAAGATAGGAAGACTAGATCATGGTGGGAGAAGGGAGCAGTCAATTGACCATGAGAGAAAACGAGGTTGGGGTTAGAGACAATAATTAAATCTATAAGAGAAGGCCTACAATTCGGAAAGTAATGAGTTGGGGACTGTAAAGGAAGAATTTGGAGGTTAAGAGACGACGTTACTGTGTGTAATTTGTCAGATCTTGTGTCACACTTGAGTAAACATGTATTTAGGTCACCCATTAATATTATGTGATCGTAAATAGGTACAAAATTCTCCAACAGACCTTCCAAGGAGCTGAAGTAGTCCACTCTATCATTTGGGCTGTAAAGGACACCAAGTAGGATCTTTTTGTGATGGACTACGACCTCCACAAAAAGATACTCCAGAGAACCCGTACAGTCAGATGGGGAGCTAGAAACGACACTGGCAGGAATGCAGCTGCGTAGGTAAATACCAACGCCGCCACCACCGCGACCAGTGCGATCGTTACGAAAAAGTTGGTAACCTGGCAGGGAACAGCTGGTAGAAGGGAGTGTTGGTTTTAACCAGGTTTCAGAAACAAGGATGCAATCAACTACGCCGGCGCTAAAGGATGCGAGAAAATCGGAATAGTGAGCTAAAATACTCTGAGCGTTGATATGCACTAAGGAAAGGAATTTAGAATTGTTGACGAAAACCCTGGCGAGTTTATCGTCAAGCGGTTCAGCATCATAAAGAGAGGTATCAGTACTACTCACAGCGCTTTCGTAGTCATCAGAGGAGCAACTAAAGTATTCTTCATCTATATCCATAATATAAATATAAATATTCCCATAGTTCTATAATAAATAAAATAAATAAACTTATATATGACTGAATTGAATATAAGACTCGATAAACAAATAAATTAACAGCTCTCATTTCTTACGCATAAGTTGACTGAAAGAAAACATTATCACTAAACACTAAACATACTTTGTAAACACACACTGAAACGAGGAAACAAAACGCACACAAAAAAAAAAAAACAGAGAACGGAACGCAACATGACAGACATGACTTTGACAGAACGAAATTTACATTGAAATTACAGAATGTTATTCTAGTGCACACCTTGCAAAAGAAAAACAACTATAAAAACAATATTTCTGCATACCTTACATTAAAAAAGGCAAGAAAAGGCCGTATAAACCGACTAATATGAAAATACGCGACAAGGCACTAAAAATATGTTCACGATTACTTTACGGAGATCTTCGGGTGCTGTTCTATAATCTTCTTTAATTCTTGGGAGGAAATTATTTTCAGCCGGGATTTGTCAGGAAGTAAAACGTGTATGACGCCGTCAGCTGACCAACATCTATTTAATCCGAAGTGGCTACGTGCAGTAGCAAACACGTCTTGACGAGCCTTTGTGAGAAACTCAGTGACGATAACCTTTGAGCCTTTTAACGCGGTTTTAGCTTTCCAAACCTCTGACCGTTGCTGCATAGATGTGAAACGCACAAGTACTGGTCTGGCAGAATCCTTCTTAGCACCTAACCTATGACATGACTCGATCACATTGGGACCAACGCCTGCCACCTTCATTTGGTTGGATATAACCGCAAGAGTCTTCCCCAGCACATCTTCCTGTTGTTCCTCTTTGATGCCGTGAAAGAGGAGAACCTTTCTACGTGCCTGTGTCTCCAAACGGTCCAATCCGAGGACAAGGAGCTCAACCTGTGACTTCAGAATGCCAAGAGACTTCCATACCAGGGTCTTGAAAGATGCGAACTCTGCTGCCAAGTTTTTCATTGTGGGATTAGTATTAGTGGACCCAGAGGGCTGCAAGCTTTTTTCAAACTCGCCCATCCTTGTAGCAAACATAGAAGACAGCTCGTCCATGCTCTTGACCAGTTTTTCTGTTGTGGTGTCCATGGTGTCCGTGTTACAGTGGTGAAAATTTGTGAGAAAGTTTAGTTTATGTCAACTTATGCAAAGGTAACTTTAATTTTAATACATTTGGATTCAAACTATTTATTTGAAATAAATTTTAAGCAGTGCAAAAATACGCGTCTGTACACTTTGGAGGGTACCCGCAGAAAAAAAAGCTATACCCACCTGTTGGCAGTGGTGGCGTATGAAGACACGGTGAAAGCGGCCACATATGGAATTAAGAGCTTGGTCCAATATCCACGATTGTTGGGCAAACTATACCAACCTGTTGGCAGTGGTAGCGTATGAAGACACGGTGAAAGCGGCCACATATGGAATTAACAGCTTGGTCCAATATCCACGATTGTTGGGCCAACTATACCCACCTGTTGGCAGTGGTAGCGTATGAAGACACGGTGAAAGCGGCCACATATGGAATTAACAGCTTGGTCCAACATCCACGATTGTTGGGCCAACTATACCCACCTGTTGGCAGTGGTAGCGTATGAAGACACGGTGAAAGCGGCCACATATGGAATTAACAGCTTGGTCCAACATCCACGATTGTTGGGCCAACTATACCCACCTGTTGGCAGTGGTGGCGTATGAAGACACGGTGAAAGCGGCCACATATGGAATTAAGAGCTTGGTCCAATATCCACGATTGTTGGGCAAACTATACCAACCTGTTGGCAGTGGTAGCGTATGAAGACACGGTGAAAGCGGCCACATATGGAATTAACAGCTTGGTCCAATATCCACGATTGTTGGGCCAACTATACCCACCTGTTGGCAGTGGTAGCGTATGAAGACACGGTGAAAACGGCCACATATGGAATTAACAGCTTGGTCCAATATCCACGATTGTTGGGCCAACTATACCCACCTGTTGGCAGTGGTAGCGTATGAAGACACGGTGAAAGCGGCCACATATGGAATTAACAGCTTGGTCCAACATCCACGATTGTTGGGCCAACTATACCCACCTGTTGGCAGTGGTGGCGTATGAAGACACGGTGAAAGCCGCCACGTAAGCCAGCTGCTGTGCAGGGTCGGTCATCGTGGCAGCTTGGTCCAGTATCGACGAGTACTCGTACTCTTCCGTCAGCCGCTGCAGCATTGACAGCGGTTCGCTGAAGTTTACGGGGATCGGGATCTTCGATAACTCTTTACCTGTTGGTACAATCAGCGTGTTTACTAAAAATAGTTACTGTTTCAATATAAAAATCACACACATTCTCTATTGAACGATAGCAATAAATAACGTGGAAAAAAATTATGTAAAATCTGTTTACGGCTATCCTCATCTGCCGCGGTAGCAAAAGCTAAACGCTCTAGATAAACGCTTTTTATTCACTCGCGCGAGAAAATTTACGTTTACTTCATACATTTTAAGTCAAAAAGTGACATTTGGCCTTACATATATTTTTAGGGCTTGTGGTGAGCCGACTGAGCAGTTGGGCCATAAAAAATTTACTTAACGCACTCTTAATTTACTTTTTCTATGCAATCGACAACTGATTTTGTGTGCCAATTTAAAACAATTCCATTTTCGGGTCCTAAATTACCAACCTCATCGGGTACCCCAATAGTGTCGGTTAACGATCCAAAGATAGCCTATTGGGGTAGATTCCCCTAACATTTAGTTCCCCGTGAACTAATTTCGACGTATACTATCACAGATGACGTCGACTATAGTTATAGTTCCATGGATACAACACCGATGGTGGCATAGGTACGCGCCCAAATGGCGTCAATTAAATAGACATGAATACAACTAGTATATACATAAAGGGTATAACAAAAAGGATAAATCTAAAAATAAATATCAACCTTGAAGGATGTGGATCTGCCCAGAAACATAGGTTGAAATACGAAAAAGAAATTTCAACCTCCCATAGAAACTGAATCAGCTGATTGCGCATTTTGTATGGGAAGTTAATAGTAGATTTTACAACAAGTGCACAAAACGAACCATTTTTCCGAGACTTTTAGCAGCCCGAGCCGAAGGCGAGGGCTGATAGTAATGTCGAGGATAAAATGGTTTTGTGGACGAGTTATAAACTCTGCTTTTTACTTTGATTGCGAGGAGATAAAACGTAAAAGTACTCTCTAAATGTAACTGAAGAATGAGTTGTTCTGCTTTAGTGAAGAATATGTTGACGCATGGGGGGGGGGGGGGGGCAGCAGGCCCGCGCGCAGGCCGTACACCACCGCGATTACTTGCATGCCCTAGTGCACAAAATTCGACTTTGTGCAGCCTATATCCTGCACAAATAAGCACTTTCAGAGCATGAGAAGTGAATTTTTTTTTTTCGTATTTCGACCTATGTTCCTTAGGTAGGGAAAGTTATTTAGTTTCATGGGCAGATTTACATCCTTCAAGGTTGGTATACCCTTTTTGTCACACCTTGTATAGTAGACAATTTGATTGAAGAGCGACTGTACAAACTTAAATGGTAGATTTAGACCATGAACATAGGTGGAAATACGAAAAAAAATGTTAACTTCAAGGTACATAAGAAAAGTTCCCACACGAAATGCGCTGTCATATAATGCAGTTTCACACACATATCAACCTATTGAAATGTCGCTCAATTTCATAGTCTTATTCAGATGATAACGGCCGTACTATAGTACTCGTATAGACCCATGCGCAGAACTCCCATGTGGACCGTTATTTCCTGCGCATGGGTGACAGGCGGGGACCAATCACGCTTCGCACTCCTGCCTGGCGCATCCCCGCAGCATACTTTTTAAATTCTCCGCATTAACGGTCAGCATCGGAGTTCCGCGCCGGGGATTATAAAGGAAAGCTAATCTCACCTATACAATTTTTCATAATAGACCATAGTGAGAGCGGTAGGTTGGGTTTGTCCGGGACTCGCGTTCGCCGCGGGTGGCCGTCCACTAACGACACTACTTGGGACACGTGCGGCTACGAACAAACAAACACCAATCAGTCATTGAATTAATACAAAAATAAATATTAGGGGACCATTCACACAAAGTCATCATCATCATCATGACATCCCATGAAACGTCCACTACAGGACAGGGAACTCCCTCAAAAATTCCAGCTTTTGCTGAAACAATGTAGAGGAGAAGTACCATAGTCACCATGCTTGTTAGCGTTACGGCTGGTACCATGGACCGCGGTTGTTGGAGACCGCAGAATGTAAGATGATACACAGAAGGACGCTGCTGCCCAACCTCTGGTTTATTAACCCTTAGTCTTCTCTTACGACACCCACGGATAGAGATGGGTAACACAAAGTATCCGACCCCAAACTAGGCAAAGCCTGTAACTATGGCTACCAGACTAACAAACACTCAATAAATAGATAAATAACACCCAGATTTCGATCAAACATTCTGGTGGATGCACGGTTGCTGCTAAAAAAATAGCATCGTAAAAGAGGCATAATAATATGTCTCCTTGTGCCCTCAGCCGCTTCATGGCTAAGGAAGCTTTTACTTGGATATTTCAATTTCAGAAAGCATGAAAATGGAGAACTGTTTCGTTTGAATGTTGAAGGCGATTGTGTATCTGCCAAAACTTATTTATTTAATATTCGGGTGGCCAACAGTATTACAGACAGCTTAATAATAAGGTAAATAGGCAACAATCAACCAATTCGCATAGGAAACGTATGTGGAAGGTACCTCGAAACTTGGCTCATAGACAGGGATAAGGTCAATAAGTAAAAATAAAAAATACTAATTTTTTTCGGTTGCAAATAATAAAGTTAAAAAGAAATTGTTTTGTTCAAACATCGATAGGTCGTATGGCAGAATGAAAAGTAGCCATGGCCAGTCTTTAAAAAAAACTGACAACTGTTCTAAGTAGTCTGTGGTCGGTTTATGCAGCTGTTAGTTTTTTTTTTATGATAGGCAATGACTACTCATCACATTCTGCCATACGACCTATCGATATTGGACGAAAACGATTTTGTTTTAAAACCTCGTCATTTACGGCCAAAAAAAAATTGGTATTTTTTATTTATCTTTAATGATCCTATTCCTGTTTATGAGCCAAGTTTCAAGGTACCTTTTACATATAAGTTTCCCTAGCGAATTACAGGTTGGTCTCCACAAATACAAACAATGTAGGAATGAAATTATTATCGAAGCATCCATACATACAACAAACACTCCTGTTCATCAGGTATGTCACCTGCTCGTTTGCTCACTTGTAATATTTTGAAGTTAAGAACAGATATCTTTTCAATGACACAATGTACCCGTTTCTAACCAAAACTTTTACAAAAAAACCGGTCAAGTGCGAGTCGGACTCGCGCGCCGAGGGTTCCGATATACTTTTTGTATTTTTTTTGGACGCAATACAATCCATTTTTAGGACCGCAAAAGTAAATTTGTTTGTAAAGGTATTTGCAGATTTCTAAAAAACTGTGCAACTAAGAAAGATCGTTTTATTTTTGCTGTAATGTTTAAATAAACTTATGTGAACTGTAATTAATTCAGATTTTTCATTTCACAAATTTCGAAGATAAGGGGGAGGAAAAGTATTTTTTTTGTCATTTTTCATCATAACTTGAAAACTAAGATACGTAAAAATATACGTAAGAAGATACGTAAAAAATACATTAATATATTTTAGAATGTACAAGGTTACGCCAGTATTATATTACTCTATGGTACAAGTAAAGCCCTTTCATATGATATCCCACTCTATCTAGTAGCGAGAATTTGGAATTTGCACCCCCCTATTTTGGCCCCCTTTTTATTAATAATCACAATTTTTACAAAATTCTTTAATATCCAATTAAATTGGACAACTATATTCTAAAACTATTCCAAATTTCAAGTCGATAGCATGAGTGGTTGCTGAGATATAGAGGTGACACACAGACAGACGGACAAACAGACAGACAAAGTCGCACCTAAGTGTTCCTTTTTTTACCATTTTGGTATCGGAACCCTAAAAAGCCGAGACTATCTTTAAACATATAATACTGAAATATCCACGTTTTTAAAATTTTTTTACATTGTAAGTTGAGGTTATGATGTTTACGAAACGTAGCGATCTTTGGTGGAATGCATTATAAAAGCCACTCACCCACACTTGAACCTCCTGGTCCTTGGCGCTGACAGCCGCGGCCGCAGCTTCCGACGCGGGCGTGGCCCCGCCCATGCTGCTTTCTGGCCGCTCCTTGTCTTCCACGAACGACAACTGCAATTTACAAAAAACTACATAGTCAATCATTCATATTCATATAAAGTAAGAATCAGAAATCTAAGAGATCGGCAAAAGAGTTCTGCGATAGCTGGAGAATACACTACACCTACACCTTTTGGTTGACATACATACATACATACATACATAACATCACGCCTCTTTCCCGTTGGGGTAGGCAGAGACCACAGTCCTCCACCTGCTACGATCTTGACATACTTCCCTTGCTTCCTGTACTTTCACCAATCCTTTCATACATGCTCGTCGGTTTAGGGTACTTTTAACCTGGCCTTTATTCAGAACGTCCTTGCGACATCCTATACTATTTAATGAGGAATATTTATGATTATACAGGGTGTGAAAAAAGTACGATGATCCTTCTAAAAATATATGTTTTCTTTAAAAAAATTGTGTTAGCTTATGAAGAAGTGAAGCGCTTGGAGGGTTAAATTACTTCTATGATCAGCTGGTGGTACAGACAAAGATGTTTTTATTTTAAGGTCCAGTTTCTAGCAAGTATCCATTTCAATGAATTAATGTAATGAAAAAAAAAACGAATATTATTATCACCCAAAATAAAAAAATATATGAAAAAACTTATTCTTTTTTATATTTTTTTCAATCTAAGTGATGTAGAACCACTCCTTAGATGGTTTGTCGTACATACAGGGTGTAAGGGACAGGTTTTCGAAAACTGGTAGGGCATGATCAGTGAACCATCGAGAAATACGGCGAAGCCCTTGCCGTGTCACTAGACATCTCGAAGGCCTTCGACAGGGTGTGGCACGCAAGTCTGCTGAGCAAACTTCCTGCATACGGCATTCCCGCTGACTTTTGCTCTTGGATTTCTGACTTCCTGAGCGAACGGTCGATCCGAGTAATCCTTGATGGCTGCTCCTCTGACCTCATGGCTATTGATGCCGGGGTTCCTCAGGGGTCGGTTCTCTCTGCGACTCTTTGCCTGCTGCACATCAACGACCTACTTGGTCCTAGTATTGTTGGGTAAGCAGATGACAGTACTGTCGTCGAGAGATATATGTCAAGCGCAAAAGCCAGCAGTGACGAAATACGTTCTTTGAGAGAGGCCATGGTAGAGCGTATAAACTCAACCTTAAGTCTTGTCTCCGACTGGGGTGACAAAAATCTGGTGAATTTCAACGCCACCAAAACGCAGGCGTGTCTGTTCACCGCCAAAAGGAGTCCGTTCAATCTGGCTCCTACTTTTCGAGGTACAACTGTACCAGTTACCGACAGCCTCGAGCTACTTGGCATGAAGTTTTGTGCAAACCTGAACTTCGGCGCTAACATTGAGTCAAAAGCCCAATAGGCCGAGTCCTGAAGCTGTAATTTTTAATTGGCTGGACATAAATCGAAACCGTCAATTTACTATAAAGTTGCTATGTATTATAATAGAAGGTCTAACACTTATGTAAAAAAATATTTTTAATGAATTGGCTGGCTTTTAGATTCTCCAGAAAATATATTTTTTTGTTTGTTTATGCATGTGAAGTCAAGCCAAAAATTGTAACTAATATCTGATGGGGTAAACTTTTGATGTGGGTTCCAAGGTACCTACTTCAATTAAAACTAAGCAAAAAATATTTGCGCATATTTTTTTATTAGCAAATTTATATGCAAGTTACATAAAAGTCCAGGCAAAAATGGCAACCAAATTATTTCAAATTTGATAGACCTTCCAGGACAGTTTTTGAGCAAATTACCTAAAATTAAGCATATTAATCTAAAGTTAAATATTTTCGTATTTAATGTTGAAGCAAAAATACCAACTGAAAAACTTTTGTTTAATTACAGGTTTCATCGTGTGTTCTTTCCTTTATTTATAAAATTAAGCAAAATTATAAAAAGATAAAAAAGTTGATTTTTAATTCAATAGATCGCGTCAAGCGAGCGAGAACCGGCGTAATATTATATGTTCTTTGGAACCGGTATGGCGTGCCGTGCGCCCCGAGACTTTTTTCTTCTACGTTATGTCAAGAGTACGTCAAGCATGACATAATATTAGACTATTTAGTGTTCATATTTCAACAGTCCAAGTAGCTAGAGTGGGCTGCAAGTGTCTGGCTGCCTGCTTGTACAAACAACAACACTTCAAACAGTCCATTGAAAGGAGAAAATATCATTGTGGGATACAGTGTTACAAAAAACCGGGCAAGTGCGAGTCGGACTAGCGTGCTAAGCTTTTGCTCTTGACCCCCCGATCTTGACTCCTCTTTAATAAGAATTTACTTGAAGTGAAAGCTAGCTAGCGTTAATTGGTTGTGAGAAAGGTTGTAAACTTTAATTATTTCAGACTTTATGGTTCCGTACCCATAGGGTGAAAAACGGGATCATACTAATATGCCTCCGATGTCTGTCTGACTGTCTGTCAGTGGGCTGTATCTCATGCTGCATAAGTTATAAAATATAAAAACTGATCAAGTGCGAGTCTGACTCAAAAAAGGACGAGTTGCACTCTGAGAGTGCCGGCAGAAGTGAAAACTTGAATTTTTGAATATGATGTTTTTGTAAGGGTCAATCGCGTCATTGCTCGTGTACTTCTTCATCGAGACCTAAAATTTGTCTCAGTACATGAGTAGTCTAGGGTAAGTAGTTTTCAAGTTATAGCGATTTTTACTTTAAAAGCTGTAATCCGAAATGTAGATCTCATCAAGACCTATCATTTAACTCAGCACACGAGTACACTAGAGTCAGTAGTTTCCAAGTTATGCGGTTTTTTCTAGTTTGACAGCTGTCATCCGTAATGTAGATCTCATCGAGACCTTTCATTTGTCTCAGCACATGAGTAGTCTAGGGTCAGTAGTTTTCAAGTTATAACGATTTTTACTTTGACAGCTGTCATCCAAAATGTAGATCTAATCGAGACCTTTCATTTGTCTCAGCACATGAGTAGTCTAGGGTCAGTAGTTTTCAAGTTGTAGCGATTTTTACTTTGACAGCTGTCATCCAAAATGTAGATCTCATCGAGACCTATCATTTGACTCAGCACACAAGTACTCTAGATTCAGTAGTTTCCAAGTTATGGGGTTTTTCAGTTTGACAGCTGTCATCCGAAATGTAGATCTCATCGAGACCTTTCATTTGTCTCAGCACATGAGTAGTCTAGGGTCAGTAGTTTTCAAGTTATGGGGTTTTTCAGTTTGACAGCTGTCATCCGAAATGTAGATCTCATCGAGATCTATCATTTGTCTTAGCACATGAGTAGTCTAGGGTCAGTAGTTTTCAAGTTATAGTGATTTTTACTTTGACAGCTGTCATCCGAAATGTAGATCTCATCGAGACCTATCATGCCGTGTAGCCATGTAGCCGATTCAAAGTCTCTAATCGAGACTTTGAATCGGCTACATGCGCGTCTTCAGACACAGACCATAAGCTTGTTATGGTGGGAATTCAGAACAAAACATCTAAGTCCAACAGAACAGTTAAAGTTAGAACACAAGTAAAGATTGATTTTGCAGCAATTGAATCCGACCTTAAGCGGCTGGATTGGTCTGAGGTCTTCGAAAAATCTTGCCCATCGCAAGCGGCTGATGTTTTTATGTCAATTTTAACTCCATTAATTAGTAAGCATACAAAGTTGATTCAAGTCAGTCGTTCAAAGACAACATTTAATCCTTGGATGACTCCAGGTCTGATTAAATGTTCAAAACATAGGGATCGGTTACACATTGAGGCCAAAAACAATCCTAACGATGACATGAAACAAAAAGTGTACACACGCTATCGGAATTTCTATTACCAACTTATAAGAAAACTTAAAAATGAATATGATAGGACTGATCTAGAGACAAACAAAACTGACTCACGCAGCTTATGGAATTCGGTAAAACGCATCACGTATTCCAAAAAATCGAAAAATTATGCACAAGATCTCTGTAAAATACAAGCTTCCGAAATAGAGTCGCTTAATTATTGTAATAACCACTTTAGCACCGTAGGGCAGCGACTGGCCAGTGAAATTTTATCACGTGATTGTGAAACACAGGATTCGCTTGCCTCAAAGATCAATCTTAACACTTCATCTGCTAGCTCTTTTTTTATGCAACCTACGACCACTGCGGATATAGAACAACTGATTATGCAGCTTAAAACTAATAGTGCTCCAGGTGTTGATGGTATTTCAAACGTTCTTATTAAGAAAATTAAGAATTATATCGTTGAACCACTATGTCATATCTTTAATCAGAGTCTATCAACGGGGATATTTCCGGAAATATGGAAAACTGCAATCGTAATTCCGATTCATAAAGGTGGTAGCTCTGATACTCCTGATAACTATCGTCCAATATCATTACTGTGCACATTCTCTAAACTACTGGAGAAAGTAGTAAATAAACAGTTAGTAAATTTTTTGGAATCTAAAAAAATTCTGTATGACAAGCAGTTTGGATTCAGACGTGGTCATTCCACAGAGCAAGCGGTATCTCTTCTCACAGATATTGTCTCGACTTACCTTGACAAAGGACGCAAATGCCTCGGCGTCTTTTTAGATCTCGCAAAGGCGTTTGATACCGTTTCAGTGCCTATTCTACTGAAAAAACTAGAATGTATCGGTATAAGAGGCGTTTGTTTGGATTGGTATCGAAGTTATCTTGTGGGTAGAAAACAGTGCACTAGAATCGGAACTGCTGTTAGTGAACCTCAAGAGGTATCTTTTGGGGTACCTCAGGGTAGTATACTCGGACCCACCTTATTTTTAATTTACCTGAATGACCTCGCTTTTATGGATCTGGAAAAAGCTGACGTGATAAATTATGCAGATGACACTGTTATTTTGTTTCATGGTTCATCCTGGGATAACGTTTTCTCCACAGCCGAAAAAGGCCTTGCTGTTGTTGCTAATTGGTTAAATAGAAACTTACTTACCCTGAACGCGACAAAAACAAACTTCTTATGCTTTTATAAGACAGCTGCCTCTGCTCCATTAATTTGTCCTGAAATTGCAATTCATACTTGCATGTCACTCACAGCATCAGCTTGTTGTAACTGCGATAGAATCAGAAGAGTCAGATGCGTGAAGTATTTGGGTACCGTAATTGACGATAAATTAACATTTGAAGATCATATAACGGCTACGTCTGCTCGAGCCAGGAAATTAATACATATAATGAAATTACTTCGTGACGTAGCCGACACTGATTTGCTGAAATCGATATATCTAGCCCTATGCCAGTCTATTCTCACTTACTGCATACTTTCGTGGGGGGGGAACATTCACAAAAAATTTAATCACCCTTGAAAGAGCTCAGCGTGCTGTACTTAAGACCATGATCAAAAAACCCTACATTTACCCTACCGTCAACCTATTCAAGGATACCCAAGTTCTTAGCGTTAGACGACTCTACATACTAAAAATCGCACTGCATGCACACAAAGAAGTAGTAAACTTACCTGATTACACACAAATTATTAAAAAACGTGTCTTCAAACTTCCTCTTCCATCCGTTAATACAGAGTTTGCTAAACGCTTTGCCGCCTTTCGGAAACCTCTTTTGTACACAAAACTTAACAAGATCTGCAACATTCATTCATTAACAACCAGAGAAGCCAAATCAATAATAACTAGGGAACTACAGAACTGGACCTATGATAGCACTGAATCTTTTCTTAGGTCGATTTTTTCATAAAGTTTGTTTATACCATTTAATTCTCATCCATTTAATTAGTCATATCTCATTTATTATTTTATTAGTTTAATACGTTGTATTTAGTTTAATTTTGTTATTAGTTTCTTCAATTGTAATCTTATTGTTAATTCCTGAGCAAAGTACATAATGTAACTGATTAAAAGCTCCCACAGGACAGGCCTTGCCTAGTGTGGGAGTTTTCGCCAATAGCTAAATGAGACCAGGATTTAATCAATTAATTTGTAATATTTATACTTATTGTTCTATTTTTGTAAATCTCACAATATTTGATTGATTGATAAATAAATTATTATTATTATTTGTCTCAGCACATGAGTATTGTAGAGTCAGTAGTTTCCAAGTTATGGGGTTTTTTAGTTTGACAGCTGTCATCCGAAATGTAGATCTCATCGAGACCTATCATTTGTCTTAGCACATGAGTAGTCTAGGGTCAGTAGGTTTCAAGTTGTAGTGATTTTTACTTTGACAGCTGTCATCCGAAATGAAGATCTCATCGAGACCTATCATTTGACTCAGCACACATGTACTCTAGATTCAGTAGTTTCCAAGTTATGGGGTTTTTCAGTTTGACAGCTGTCATCCGAAACGTAGATCTCATCGAGATCTATCATTTGTCTTAGCACATGAGTAGTCTAGGGTCAGTAGTTTTCAAGTTATAGCGATTTTTACTTTGACAGCTGTCATCCGAAATGTAGATCTCATCGAGACCTATCATTTGTCTCAGCACATGAGTAGTCTAGGGTCAGTAGTTTTCGAGTTAAAGCGATTTTTAGTTTGACAGCTGTCATCCGAAATGAAGATCTCATCGAGACCTATTATTTGTCTCAGCACACGAGTAGTCTAGGGTCAGTAGTTTTCGAGTTATAGCGATTTTTAGTTTGACAGCTGTCATCCGAAATGTAGATCTCATACATTTAGGATTCGCTATTAAATAACGATCAAAACCAGTACGTCAAGTCTGTCGTGCACATATCACGTTGTGCACAACAAAAAAAACTGAGACTATGACCACAGAATATATAATGGTAAACAAGTTTACAGGAGTCGCACTCCTTTGATCTTGGAAAAAGCTGCCTATTTCTATGACAAAGACAAAAAATATGTTTTGGTCTTTATCACACTTTAGAAGTTTTGTATATGTATATGCCTGCTCTAACTTGGTATGATTATTTGCAAATCAATTTCTATACTTCATCCGAGATCTGACGCGACAAAGATAAAAAAGATGTTTTGATCTTTATCACACTTTAGAACTTTTGTATAAATTGAGCCTGCTCTAACTTGGTATGCTTATTTTCAAATCCATTTCTATACTTCATCCGAGATCTGACGCGACTCCTGATGCGAGTTAATAATTTTTTCCCCATCTGAAATAGTGCCAAGCGCCGCTGAAGAAGTTTTTACTTCAAAAATCGACCACAGTAAGTTACTGACATTTCAACTAATACAATTTATATCATGTGGTGGTACGGAACCCTCGGTGCGCGAGTCCGACTCGCACTTGGCCGGTTTTTCCCTTTCATTAGATCAAATCCACAATTATTTTGAGTCTCATGTCAAACCTGTAGAATATTCTTACAAACTTCCACCCCATTTTTCAACCCCTCAGGGGATGAATTTCAGAAAATCCTTTCTTTATGTGTAGTCTTGACGTACAAAAAAACTACTTACAAAATTTCACATCTGTAGCTTTATCGGTTACGGCTCGGCGTTGATGAATCAGTCAGTCAGTCAGTCAGTCGGTCAGGGCATGCTGTTTTATATATTTAGATTTAGATCAGAAGATCAATAGTATTTTCAGCTTACTACAACCGATGTAAATTTTCATCTTTCATGTTCAACTTTAAATTCCGAAGCGCGTACCGAAAAAAACAGCGAAGCAATGCGACGTTGCCGTACCGTGCAATCACGAGCCGTGTACTATGTTAATGTCAATTATGAACTTTATTTCAACTTCTTTAGGGTCGATATAAAGCGCTACATAATGTAATTTTCATATAAAAAGATACGCTATTGCCTGAAATGTTTAATTTTCAAAGTAATCAACGTAAGTACAGTTTTAGAGTATAATCAAACACTTTTCATTCAGTTAACTATTTTGGCCAAAGAGAAATCCCTCAATAATTATACCACTGTAAAGCTTTAACATATTGTGTTCACTTTTATGACTGTTTGATCAAGTACAACAAAATTTTGAAGTACAAAAAGTCACGAGATAGTTATGTATTTTGCCCGAGCAGACAAAAAGAAATAAAACTTTTAGTGGGATTTTTTTAATTTTAGGCTTTACCTAAGAACTTAGGTGCTTAATTAGTTTGTAAAATACTAAAAGTTTATCATTGAACGAGCCCAGAAAACATTTCGTTTAGTTGGCATTTTTGGCACAGTAACTATTTATATAATAGGGTTTTTTTAATCTGCCGCCTAGTCCCATTTGGTGATATGCTTAATTTTAAGTAATTATGTAATTACTTCCAAGACCTCATAAACCACAAAAAGAAAATCTTGGTTCCGATTTTTGTCTAGGCCAAAATCTAATTATCTTGGAGTACAAACTGCGGCAAAAAAGCTGGGCATCCTCAATAAGGTTAAGCGTTACTTCACTCCTGGACAGCTTCTAGTTTTATATAAAGCCCAAGTCCGATCGTGCATGGAGAATTGCTGTCACCTTTGGGATGGCTCAGCCAAATACCAACTAGCCGCACTTGACGCGATAGATCGCAGAGCCAAGAAGCTCGTTGGTGATGAGATGCTGGTGAAAACCAAGTTTCACAGTCTGGCCCACCGTCGCAAAGTTGCATGCCTGTCGGTCTTCTACAGATTGTACTTCGGAGAGTGTGCTCTAGAGCTCCACGAGCTTATTCCACCATCTCCCTTCTACCATCGGGAGTCCAGACGCACCGCAGGATATCACCCATACTTGGTTGATATTCCGCACATTCGCACAAAGCGCTTTGAAACATCTTTTATAATGCGCACGGCTAAAGAGTGGAATTCTCTGCCTGCGTCTGTGTTCCCGAGTTCATATAACCCGAATATATTCAAGTCGCGAGTGAATAGGCTTCTTCTGGGTAAGCTCGTTCCATCGTCGACCTCATCTCTGTCTTCAAGACTAGATCGAGGTCAAGAGTAAGCCCATTTTCAATAAAAAAAAAAACTTTAGTGAATCTAACTTTCAGGAAACTAAAACAAATCGGCTTCTACATACGAAATTGTAAACTTGATTAAATATTTTGTATGAAGAGGCCGATTATTTTTTTATCCTGAAAGTTTCAATCATCCGTTTCGTTGTCTGATCATGTCTTTTCAGTCTTCGGAAAGCTGTCCTTTACAGCCATTATGGCTATGCTTCGAGTCGGAAATCTAAGTACGAGTAAGAGATCCACAAAAGAACTCTGCGCTAGCTAAAATAGTGACAGTCGGCAAGACACAATGCTTAAATACCGGATAGATTCATAAAAGGCACGATTTATACGTGTGATTGTCGGCACTTGTAAAACACTTGTACAATGGTTCACTAATTTTATTTTTCTCTACCGGTTTCGCGAAACCAATGTACAATGTATGTGTTTCAATACAAAACTCATAAAAAGCAACCACGACCTCTGACATGGCTCATTAACGACTACATCATCCGTAGATAGTAGTCGGGACCATTGGCTTGACGTTCCTTCCGAAACACGGAATCACCTATTTTTCAGACGATCAGGCCATGTCCTAACCAAACTGGGGAGGTCGCACAAAGGGATTTTTGTTTGACAGTGTCCCCACCGGGAATCGAACCTAGAGCCTCCGGATCGAGAGATAAACACAGGCACAAATCAGTGGCAGATATTTTATCTGACAGCATACTATGGAAGACTTTAGGAGCAAACGGTGTGACGGGCCGTTACTGTCATATACTCATGTAGGTAGAGCATCGTCCAAGGTCAACTGACGGGCCCCACCACCGCGCCACTAAAATAATATAATTAGAGCAGGCGGAGTGGAGAAGGGGCGCGTCATCTGAGCTTGGACAAGCTCGAAATGTTGTCAGTATTTACGAGTATGATCATGTGACCCAACTTATTTGAACTTCTGCAGTAAATAAACAACTTTATGCGGAGATTACAGGCAGGATAAATGAAGAACTCCAAGTAGTTTTGAGGCCAGTTTCTATGGGTTCCCTACATCGTTTCGAATCCCTATTGATACCAGGGCATAGTAAGTTTTTTTTGCTTATAACGAAATCGCCTTGTCCTCTAACTTTAAACGGTTATATTAAGACCTTTGATGGTTCTCGGCTCGGAAACTGCAATTTGTATACTACAGTGTTCACTTTTGTCAAAAGATAGCGTCTATCAACTGTAAAAAGTATTTTACATTCTAGTAAATAATGCAAATAAACACAAGAAAATATGCGTTTTTTTGGATGTCCCACCCCCACCTTGTCAAGTTCATAGTGTATTTTTAACGAATACTTGCTATTTTTTACAAAGTTATATGTGTCATTTGAAAGATATTTTGCTTGGTATTCAATTTTAAACCTTTAGAGACCTTCGCTAAAGGTAAAAAATCTATTTAAGACAATATTTGTGTTGTCTTCAGAATCTGATATGGCGGACTGTCCGTCACACGTAACGGTCTCATTTTTTCCACTTCCCCGCAAAAAAATACCAAATTGTTTTCGGATTTTGATAACAGCAACATTATGTTTTCTATGGAAGTAGCCATCTTGCGAACATTGTCAGTAAAACCTCAGAAAAACTCGGTGTTACACGTTACGTATTTTAGTGGCCAAAAATTTGTGTCCAGCACGTTTGCTCAAAGCAAAGGTCAGTTTTGAATTTCTGACTCTTAGTCATTTTGTATATGCATGTTTTTTACTATTTCTTTCATTTACTTACAAAATCATTAAACTATAGTGTTAGAAATAACCTAAATCTAGTATAAAATACCGGCCGGCGTCATTACGTCACGTCCATTACACAACGTTATGTATTAGTGGACAAAAAAAGTGACGTAAAGGACTAATAAGGACTCATTCCTACTGATTTTTTTACGTCTACTTAAAAAAGAGGTTATAAATGTTTTTAACCAATTTGAGCTGGCTACCAATGTACTAATTATTTTGTTATTTTTTGTTCATAGGTGCTTGTAAATCGAAAATGGCGTTAACGCCAAGAGAAAGAGCTAAGAGGTACAGGGAAAAACTTAAACAAAACCCAACGCAATACGAAGCTCATAAAAAGAAAGATCTAGAAAGACTTAAAAAATGTCAAAAAAAGATTGCAGACCTTAGTGAAGAAGACAAATCTAAAAAAAGGCGACTAAACCAATATAAAACATTTTTTTTTCTTTTAGGGCTCCAATAAACCTGTCTGTTATGGTCAGTGAGATTTATCTTATTTGTTGTGATCTCATCTAAGTAATAAATAAAACATCCTTTCAGTCATGCGAAAAAAATGTTTTATTTTAAAATTCCAGTAACAATTTCTCTTAGTCATTTACATACACCTTTACATGTCTGTTACGTAACGAGAGAATTCGGAACGGTCTCATAATTTTGTCTCATAATTTTGTAGCAAATACTTTAATTATTTTAATTTAATAATCAAAATAAACATTAACATGCGGTATTTATGAAATGAGCAAAAATCTACTCTTTACTTTGAAGCTATAAAATGGTGAAAAAATGTATATCATTTGTTGATCAAAGAAAAAAATAAGATTGCATCAGACACGAAAGTGACGTAATAGACAAAATTAAGCAAATTAAAAGATTGTAGAACCGGGGTTCGATATAACATTTAGTATGGAATGTAACATTTGTGTTTTTACAACATTTTGGTAAACAATATTAAATTCTAAACAAGCACAGTTAATGTTTATTCCTCCTTAAAAATCGTTACGTAACGGACCTTTTTCCTCAAAGTGTTTCACTAAAACTCGTTTTTTGTCGAAAGCCCTCAATTACTTAAAACGATTAGATAAATTTTGAGTGACTGATCTTGGCGGGCGAGACACGACTGGCGTCTCGTCGCTATAAGGTACTACAAGTGGCAAATGTGCCAAATTCACAAAACATGACTAAGACATGTGTCTCTACAAAGTCTAATGTCTAAAAATGTAGACAAAGTCTACTTTAGTAGCTAACTTTCATATTTAATACCTTTGACAAGCGCCCCATTTCAAGTATGAAACATCAGATGGAAACAAAACCTTGATAATACGCGCCGATAAACACAGCTATTGAGTGTTAATAAGCGCGGAAGTACTGTGCGCGCAAAGAGTGATTTCAAACCTAACTGCAGTATAGTTTACAATGATGCGCATGAAAAAAAACACCATTTGAATAAACAGTACAACACATTGTAATTATGCCGGAGAACGAGCAAAATCTTCAAAAAATTTAAAGCTGCTTTAGATCTCTGTACTGCTATGATTGTGACGCCGCCGCGGGATTGAGATATACAACTTTTTCTTAATTTTATTCTTATAATTTTGTGGAGATACAATTTTTTGTTCCTATAAATAATGTCCAGTTTGCACACGAAAAAGCCACAAAGAAAATGTGGTTGATTTTGGGAAGAATTGCAGTCAATTGCAATAGTTGCTACGCGTAGCTGATATGCAGTTGGCAAACGTAGCACTAAGTATGGTGGAATTTCGAACGGCACACTGCCTACATTCTAGTTACCTATGCAAGATGGTAGACGCTGCTGCCCAACCTCCGGATCAAAATCTCTTAGTCGCCTTTTAGTCGGGAAAAGTATCAATCCATTACGGCTAAGAACAGTATCACCCCATCACTACTAACCATGAACTCAGCCATCATAGTCATTGTGCCTAAACCGATAACTATGCATCATAGTGCTGGCAACGAACCTGAAAATCCCTACAAAATAACTAATTAATATAATGTATAATGTTTACTTCAGTGGACGTAACAAGCGATGCAATACACAAAAGAGTATTTACAGTAACGCCAAAGGAAGTAGTCAAGGTCAAACTTTACTTTCATTATTTTAACGAGCGGTAAATGTGTTCGGAAACTGTGTGTGAATTTTGTAAATATTCAATAAACTTCTGCGCGAAGTTCATCTGCAACATATTTGTGATATTTAATAAACTTCTGCGCGACTGCGCATCCTTGACTAAGAAGGCATTTTTACCTTAGTAATTTGGAACCCTCGGTGCGCTAGTCCGACTCCTACTTGGCCGGTTTTTTGGTAAAAGTTTACTAAAATACACAATTCTTTTTCTTGCTACTTTCTAACCCATAAGCTGTGTTTATTTGATAAAGAAAGACAAAAAAATGGTTCTACTAGTCAGAATTTTCTAATGTGCAGGATAATGATTTTCCAAAGATCGTCGTCCGAAAGCAACGACATTTATCGAGTGTGAAATTCATAAGGATGTCGATACAGCGCATTTAATCACGAGTCAATTAAAATTCAATTATGGCTAAATCTAAAAAGGCATTAAATTGAAGACATTAGTAGACATGTTTTATTAACATCTACGATAAAGAGGCTACCTGCAGTCCACTAGCGCCCCCATCAGTAAAAAAAATTTTGCTCGCCAAATACAAAACTTATCGAAAATCTGGAAAGACAGATTGAAGTAAAGGTACCCTAGTTTATTTAGAACCTATCAATTCTGAAAAATTTAGTTCACTGTAGTTACAGATACAAAAAGTTAGTTACAGGTTCTAAATAAACAAAGATACCTTTACTTCAATCAGATTTTTCGGATTTTTTATAAGTTTTGTTTTTATCGAGTAATATTTTTTGACGGGGGCGCTAGTAGACTGCAGGTTAAGAATGCAGTAGAACAAAATAAACATTTATGATCCATTTTTTAAGGTTCCGTACCTCAAAAGAAAAAAACGGAACCCTTATAGGATAACTTTGTTGTTCGTCTGTCTGTCTGTCAATACCCTTTATCTCACGAACGGGTAAAGGTATCAGGTTGAAATTAATACCATATATTAGGATCCATGAACCACACAAGATCTGAAAATTTAATTTTTTTACAACGACGCAATCAAAAGATATGGCGTTTTATGTCCTCATCTCCATACATTTATGCATAAAATCAAAACCTACAGGGTACTTCCCGTTGACCTAAAATTATGAAATTTGGCAAGAAGCTAGGTCTCATAGTACAAATAAAGGGAAAAGTCTGAAATCATTAAATATTACAACTTTTCTCACAACTAATGGTAACCAATTGTGGTGAGCTCCCGTTTCAAGAACATTCATATAAGAGAGGGGTCAAGTTGGATGGTCGCGGAGGCGATTTTTGGTTTAGTTCTATTTTAAAAACGGGAACACTTACAAAGTTGAAAATTGGTATGTTTATAGTGCATAAGCTAAATAATAAAATTTGGTCAAGCGCGTGTCGGAATCAAAAAATCTAACACATTAACTTACTGAAATTTCAACTAATACAATTATGATTATGTGGTGGTACGGAATCCTCGGTGCGCGAGTCCGACTCGCACTTGGCCGGTTTTTTCCTTTATTCCAAGGCTTGTCAACACATTTTGAAGCTATGTCAAAAGCAATCGGTTATCAGAAAAAACAGAAAAAGCTAAGTAGACTCCGTAGCTATTAATTTTCGGGTGATCTGATCAGTAATTATTCTTTACGCATCTTAACTATGAATCCTAGAAGGATGGCATTGTTGTAGGCAGACAGTAGATATTGGGAACTCTCTGTTGGTAGTTTAATTACAATTTTTATTACAACACTGACTATCTGTTTCGTTTTATTCTCTCGTTATACTAAAAAAATATATTTATTAGTTTCAAATATTCTGCAGAAGCTAAGCTCCATGAAGAAAAGTTAGGATCTTTTTCACCTGACGGCCTACACACTTTGTCATAACATAACATCCCATGACGTCCACTGCAGAACAGGGAACTCCCTCCAGAACTGCAGCAAAAACGCGCGGTACTTAGGAGGGGATTTACCATAATCACTACGTTTGTAAGCGTTGCGGCTGGCGACCGCTATTGTTGGTGACTGCAGCACGTAAGATGGTACGATACACAGAAAGATGCTGCTGCCCATTCTCCGGTTCACAAGCCCTTAGTCGCCTTTTACGACACCCACACACTTAGCCATTTTTAATTAAAATTTGCGCAATATGTGATCTGGTTTGCAATTGTGTTGTTGATTATACTATTGAGTTTATTTGTATCACAGTTGTAACTTTGCAATTATCTGCGGTTCACAACCACGGTCACAGCGATAAAAGTCAATCTTTTTTTATTAAAAGATAAAAATAAAACAAATCAAACACCGTGCTACTTCCCTTATCGTGGGCTGAGTGGAAACCACATTTCGGAAATTGGAATTTATACATGAAACCAAAGTATACTCTAAACAGTGGCTGACTAGTTTTCGTTTGTTTTTATTGCATTGGAATTTATACATGAAACTAAAATATAATCTAAAAATCAGTCAGTTAGTCAATCAGTGGCTGACTAATTTTTGTTTGTTTTTAATTGAATTGGAATTTATATATGAAACCAAAGTAAACTCTTAAAACAGTCAGTTACTCAATCAGTGTCTGTATAGTTTTTGTTTGTTTTAAATTGAATATAAATCGTTTTTCGTTATCTACTTGTATGTTTGTCCGTCATCCTAACTCGCTTTTACGGCTAAGCCAGTAATATACAGGGTGTAAAAAAACCGGCCATATGCGAATCAGACTCGCGCACCGCGGGTTCCGTACCACTAAGGTAAAAATAAAGTAAAATGTGGAAGCATGTTACAAAACTTTGGCGGCCATATTGATTACGCCATCATCGCCGCTACAGGTAAATTAGTGTCCCGGGCTGTATAGACTCGTCTTACTCTACTATCTGAATCTCAGAACAAAAACCTCCTTGCTTTTTGATCTGCATCCAAACGGGCACATTAGTTGCCAGCTCCGAAATGTATTGAAGTCAACGCTTCCAAGTGCTAAGAACGGAGTTGCGGGCAACAGCCAGTAAACTATGTGATAAAAAATTTCAAAACTTTACATTCAGTAATTCAATCAATAACACTAAACGTGGATGTAAGCAGATTTTGACATCACGCGAATCAAACGGCATCGAATGTTTGAATCGGTATATCAATCACGGCCATGGCCTTATAACTACACCATATTACGGCCCTTATTTGTAGAAGTATGTCAATTTTATGTCAGTGATGAGAAAGTTAAAACTATTATTGCATCTGTGGCTAAACTTATAATTTCAGACATTTACACTCGGCCGCAAGTCAGTAATATTTTGACCTTGAGCAGGTCTCTGGTTTCGGGCATTTGTGTGTAGCTCTGGTTCCGCTTACACTGGTTTTGTAACGACTTACTTGCTGCCATGCGTACCTGGAGTAGTTGATTTGTCTAGGTGTGGCTTTCTTCATTTTCCCGAGGAACATCATTCGAAAATTTTACTTCCCATAAAAACTGCATCACTTGATAGTGCATTTTGTATTGTACATAACATCACGATTCACGCCTCTTCCCCGTCGGGATAAACAGACAGAGACCACAGCCCTCTATCTGCTACGATCTTGACATACTTCCCTCACTTCCTGCTGTACTTTGTTTGTATGGGAGGTCGAATTTTTTTTCTTGGCGAAAAATGCCGTTTTATGGTCTAGATTACAGTTTCCATTATTTTTTAGAAAACGGTCAAGTTCGACGCATAATATATATATTTGTGCAACTATAGTAATGACAAAAATAGTAATAACGGGGTGACAGACGACGGTGGCGGGGACAAGGTATTCAAGATGTCAGCGAAGGTGGGCGATGCAGAAGAGAAGATCTCAATATTTCCTAGTAAGTTGATCAACTTTCGAAAAATATTGAACTCGTAGCAAATTCGTAGATCCATAGGTCCGTTAGGTTGTGTTGTGTGTCAGAAGTGAATTCGGTACAGTTTATTGAAAGTTGATCAACTTACTAGGAAATTTCTCACGATGATATTACCATACTGTTTTAACAAGTGCCATCAATCGAAAGTATAAAATTATGGATATGTAGATAAGTAATGAAACTGACCTGTTGCGTCTCCGTGACGACGGTTTCACCCTCCGACTCGTCGGAGTCGGTGCCGCCTTTCTTCTTCCGGTTTACCTGCGCACACACACGCAACACTATATGAATAAGTGCATCAATCATTATATCGGAAAATCTGTGAACAACATTCATCATTCACTGAAAGTTCGAAAGTGAAATAAAGTATGGATCATAAAACAATAAACGTATATATTTTTAAACCAAATTATTGGAGTTAGGCCTGTGTATTTTTTTAAATTAGAACCGTCTAAGCATGTTTCATTTACGAGTTCGAAATATAAAATTAATTGATACCCTATGAATTTTCGTATTTTCTGTGGATAGGTAGTTGATTTCAATTTACAATTGCACGGTCAATTTCCTGCTTAAATCTGATAGGCAGAACATAATTTGAAAACTTTCTTGTCTTTCGTGTGTTCGTATATTTTTACGTCTCATTTTCCTACGTTTAAAAAAAAAAACAAAAACCCGCACGAGAAGAATCGCATCGATCTTAAATTGCACGATTTATTGTAAGTCAGCAAACTATTATATTTTAATTCGAAAGTAGGTATTGTTACGGTCCGAACCGTGAGAAAGTTTTGATGCATGTGCTTGTCAATTTACTTTGTTGATAAGAATTGATAAACAAAATTGGTTGCTTGGTTGCATGGCATTGCACTGGCTGGTATGCTATTCTAATAAACTGCTATTCTCTAGTCCTATTCTTCATCCTACATTATTAAACGAGAAACATTTGTATCGGTTTCTCGAAAACGGCTCTAACGATTTCCTTAACCTTACGGGGGCGAAAAATCGATCTAGCTAGGTCTCGTGTCTGAGAAAATTCGTTTTCCCCGTGTTTTTAAGCATTTTTGTTAAAATACCGCGTTTTAGACAAATACCTACAGTGCCATCTGTTGGCAGGTAGAATAGCTTGCTCACCCGAGAATGTTGAGGCGGCTATTATAGAGTAAAGCTCGGTCGCCCAGGTACTATTATTTAACTGATGATGACGTCCTAATCCTACAGCCATGCTATATCCCATGCTGAACAGGCTCTTGCGATAACGGGGACTTCCCGGCTAAAGAGGGGTGGTCACGACCTTAGAGTTAGCAAAGAGATTCCAAGTATAAGGCTGTATTTATACTACGTTTACATTCAGCCGAAGTGAGCAGAGAATTGGGCAGGGAAGTGGGCAGGACGAGTATGTAAACACGATACTTCTCATGCCACTGCCGCTGCCACTCGCGCTGCCCGGCGCTCCCCAAAAAGGCGGTTTTTGTGCGGAAGTCAAAGGACGGGCAGCGCGAGTGGCAGTGCGTGTTCACATTCAGCTCTGTCGCTCACTTTTCGCCGAGCGCCTGGAGGAGAAAGACGTGTATGTTTTGTTTATCTATCACATAATCTCTTTAAAGGCTGTACCTAACATTTTTTGTTTTAATAGATTTAATGGAGCCTTAACTTTAAAACCCCTACGATTTCGTATATGCATTAAAAATCTGTTAAGAAGGTTGGTAGGTACTTAAAAAGTTCTATCACGAATAGATATCATCCACCATCTTCTACGACGACGAATTTTCTTTATTTTTTTTAAACATCGAACATAATTATGTATTGCAAAAAAGACAGAGCGGCGGCTGAAATTATTTCGACGTCTGCCATCATGGAACGTCCAAAGCGATGTGAGTGGTAGGGCAGTATGTAAACACGCACTTCTCTCGATCCTGCTGCGGCATTATTCAGGGAATTATTGCCGGTAGCGCGAGGAGCAGTGGCAGGGGCTGAATGTAAACCCACTATTACATTGGGTAAGTAAAAACGGGTCAGTAAAAGTACATTGCTTACTGCATTCAAGTGCTTTCGTATGGACAACATATTAAGGAAGCAATGTATTTGTACTGACCCCATTTTACTAAATCTGTGTAAATCTAGCCTAATACTACACTAGTCTAGGCAACGAAGCGGATCGTTGTATGAAGACCCCCCGCATTAAATCCTTAGTCGATGAAACTTTGCTGGGGTATTACACTACATGAGACCACCTTCTATAAAAAAAAACCGGTCAAGTGCGAGTCGGACTCGCGCGCCGAGGGTTCCGATATACCTATAGTATTTTTGGAAGCAATAAAGTCCATTTTCAGGACCGCAAAACTAAATTTGTTTGTAAAGGTTTTTTGCAGATTTCTGAAAAACTGTGCAACTTAGAAAGATCGTTTTATTTTTGCTGTAAAGTTTATATAAACTTCTGTCAACTGTAATTAATTCAGATTTTTCCTTACTCAAACTTCGGAGATAAGGGGGGGGGAATGGTATTTTTCTTGACATTTTTCATCATAACTTTGAAACTAAGAAATTTAAAAAAATACAAAAATATATTTTAAAATGTACAAGTAAAGCCCTTTCATATGATACCCCACTCGACCTAGTAGCGACAATTTGAAATTTGGCCCCCCCTATTTTGGCCCCCTTTATATTAATAATCATACTTTTTTCAAAATTTTTTCTTGTGCAATTAAGTTGGGCAACTATATTCTAAAACTATTCCAAATTTCAGGTTGATAGCATAAGTGGTTGCTGAGATATAGAGGTGTGACAGACAGACAGACAGACAGACAGAGCGGCACCATAAGGGTTCCTTTTTTTTACCATTTTGGTATCGGAACCCTAAAAATAAAAAAATAAAATCGGTAAGTACTACTTTTGATTTTTCCATGCAAAATTACAAAAAATGTATGAAAAAAAAAAATTAAATTGTTTTTTTTTTGATAAGTATTTTGAATTTACATTTAATACATGATTCTTTATCATCCTGTCAAATAAAATCTGCCCGAGAGAATAATGCTGGGGTCAACTGCTTCGTTGCCTTCACTATACCATCACCGTAACCATCCTAATACTAACACAACCAGAGAGTGCACGCAAATGGCAGAAACGTGCCTGACCACAGATTAGGTTTCCTTAGAAATTGCCACCTAAATGGGCCGACATCTTTTTCTAGCATACCCCTGTTTGCACTGTCGCTAGAAAGCGATGGACTTCCAGGTTAGGTTAGGTTTGGACTCCTCCACTTTTAGGTTTTTTTTTTTTTTCAGGGACGGAAATTTTCCTTCACGTGAGCTCTCTAGTGAAACTGTTTATTTATGTCACAAGTGGGCAAACGAGCAGGTGGGCCACCTGATGGTAATTGGTCACCACCGCCCATGACACCCACTGTCTTATTAGTGAAATAATTTGACACTAATAAGACAGCAAAGCGCGTTACCCACCTGTTGAGAACTAAGATGGTATGTCTCATACGAGTATGCCGGCAATTTCACTGGCTCAACACAGCAGTGCAAACACTGAAAAGAAAAAAAAAGGCAAAGAAAGGGGTGGCACTGCCCCCGACGGACTTTGCATAAAAGCCCTACCACTAGTATGCGCAAGCATAGATAAAATCTCTATTTCTGGGAGTAAGTGATGCTGATTTCAGGTTGTTGTCATGACATTGTCACTCCACCCTTCCCGGCACCGCTATCGCAGTAGCCTGTTCGATCATTGCTTAAGGTTAACCAAAGAGGTCTCTTTGGTTAGCGACAAGTGTAATGTGGTAATAATACCGTTTAAAAATAGTATCGTACCCAAGATCGTGATGGCTCCACTTCACCTTTTTCCGTCTGTGTCGTAAGTAAAGAGGTCTTGTTTAGTGGTAGGCGTTATAGCAGATACGATTACAACCAATTTAACATACAACCTGCATTCCTAATATATGCGACTTATCGCGGCCAAGTAGATTCAAACTTCAAACTCGAGATTTCGAACGCAGTATATCAATACAGATCAAGAGACCTATCAAATCAGTTTTGGACTCAATAAAAAGGCAGAAATAACCAAAAATCAAATTTGTCTGTGCCTCTGATTCAAGAAAGTTCAAAAGTATTGTACGCTAAATCGTAACTGGTAGAATCCCTATCTAGTGTTATGTTTTACGCACTTGAGCAATTAGCGTTTCAAACATAATAATAACTTTCGGTGACTAATACAAAATGTACGATTCAAAGCATTCAGTAAACTCCAAAATGTTATGGTATGACTATGAGATATCTGCAATTCAGTTTTACGCGGTAGTGGACTGGTTGATTTAAACGGCCCATACAAAGCCCTGCTTGCAGGGCCCTGCTTGCAGTGCGCACTTCCAATCGTACTGCGTGTGGTCTTGCAGGGCCGATGTAACGGCGATTTTGTCGGCCCTGCATGCCCACACATAGTACGATTGGCAGTGGCACTGCAAGCAGGGCCCTGTAGGCAGGGCTTTGTATTAATGCCATTAGTCGCACTAGTTATAATAGGTACCTTGATAAATGGGAAAGAACTAGAACCTATCTAAACCGTCAGTCCACAACAAAAACTTCGCTAAGGGGTTCCCCTGAGCCAAATAGAGCAATAAACAAATAACTACTTTACTGATGGGGATGGGGGATCAGTAAACTAGTTATTTGTTATGCAAGGCAGCAAAATTGTTATTTGGCGGGAGTGCCTTGTATTGAAACTCGAGCAAGCGAAGGATTCTAGGATTGAGCGACGAGCGAAGAAGAATCTTTAGCGTAGCGAGGGTTTCAAGTTTCAAGGCACGAGACGCGAAATAACTTAGCTGCCGAGCGAAACACACAACTTTTAACCCCACTGTAGCGAGGTAAATGCTAACGTATAGCGCCAGTATCTTATACCATAGTTCATTATCACGTTCTCATTTCCAAAACGTTTTCCACGCTAGCAGTCAAAAATGACTTTGCACGCAGACTTCGACCGATTTAAATTTCTAAAAAAATTTCCACGCTAGCGGCCAAAAATGATTTCGAACACATTTGCATGCTGATTTCAAACGATAAAGCAAAGTTTTCTGAGTTAAAAAAGGTATTACTCGCTGAATACATAATTTATCAAAAATTCAGTCAGACAGATTTTATCAGGGCTAAATTTTAGTATGTTACCCAAAATATAAAACGGAAAGCTTTTCTATTAAAGGCGCGGAATATGGGTTTTCGATAAAAGTTTTTGAGGAAAGTTGTTGAGTCTTATGATCTAAGTAACATACAGATTTTTTCAATAATAAAAAATAAGCACGCAGATGGAAACCATGTCCGACGATGACAGCGATTTATTTAACTCTGTGGATTTTTATAAAGCGCCCACTGGCACTGTTGCCATGAAGGCAGAAAGAGGTCAGAGGTTACAGACAGATATTGTTAAATAGGCGGAGAGGGCAGCCCTAAATCATCAGATAACTAAACGTCGACCTATCTCGGCTGCTGCACAATGAAATGGTGAGGCTGAAAAAACAGGTTTGCCTGGGCGCAACCTGGCACATTTTGTACAGTCAACAAAAAACTTGTTTTTTTTTTGCCACTTCATGTTTCGAGTAAGTTCATAGTACATGCATTAAGTACTAATTATTTAATTAATATGTCCAAAATAACCAGGGTTGCCTTGCCTAAACCCGGTTTGGAGTTGCAATGTAACTTTTCGGTTATGTCAACTCACTAAGTATCAGGGTTGAGCAAGGCACACCTGTTGGTTGTGCTACTTCTGAATTAGTACTTTTGCATGCACTATGTACTTATTTTGTATACGATTTGGTAAAAAAGAAACAGTTTTTTGTATGCTCACCATTTCATAGTGCAGCAGTCGAGATAGGTCGCTGTTTGGTATCCGATGAGGTAGGGTTGCTTACTGCTCGCTCTTAGTCTAAAACTCTATATTTAGCCGATTTTGTAGTATATGATGCTCTACATCAATTACATAAGGTACTTCTTAAGTGAAAAAACTAAATCTATTAAATACCTAGGTATATATGAAATAAATATGAACATAATACTTATTTTGTAATTTTTACCATACTTTTTCAAAACTAATGACAAACAAACAGTTACATGAAGTACAATAATTACGTAAATCAATCTCTAATAAACCCATAGTTCCTAAATTTTCATCACAATACAATTGTTTCGTCTTTAAGAACTAGACAAGATTTTAGTTTTAATAACCTTTAACACATTATTTTTCCCAGCTTTTATACTAAACTTATGATTAAACAAAACACAACTAATTAATTAGTTATTGTCTTTATCCGACATATTATTTTAGGACCCCTAGCCTAATTTTAATAATATGTTACTCAGAACGCAAATCTGAATATAACTTTCCCAAAGAAACATGGGTAGAAAAACTAATTTTGTTTTTGGGTCTCCCATGCAAACCTTGCACCAGCAACAGTGGAATTTGTATGGGACAACCAAAAGTTTTTCACGTTTTTCAACCCATGTTTATTTGGGAAAGTTGTTCAGTTTTATTTTCTGAGCAACATGCTAAAATTTGGCTAGGGGTCCGAAAAGAACCCTGTATAATGTAATGTATTTTTTTTTACATCTCTCATATTCAGTAAGTAGGTCCTTATTACCCCCAAATGAGGCTTGTAGGTGACCAATTAGCGCTCTAGGGTAATAATGTAGCTAGAAAAGCCCTAGGGCGGTAAGTAATTAGTTTTGAAAGAGTGAAGTGTTTTTTTTAATTACTTACCGCCCTAGGGTAATAAGGACATACTTACCTTACAATCGAGATGTAAAGCAGAGTAGTTAGCTCGGGTGTAAGAATCAATTGCACCCTCGAACTATAGGCGCCCTCTCTGATTTCGGGCTGCAATTGATGCCTTACAGCCCTTGGCTACTAATCTACTATTAAAGAATGCAATAAGTGTCTAACTTGCTCTTGCTCAAATCTAAGTTTGGACTGTACTATCTTACGTACCTACACGATAACAAAAAAATACACCATCAGTTAGAATGGTTTTCTGTATAAAAGTTCAACGAACCTTATCCTTTTTCTCTATATCGACCTTTGACCCCTGAGCAGCGACCGCCGGAGGAGCCGACGACGATGTCTGGGTTGCATTGTCTAACGGACGACCAGGAATGTCCTTAGATTTCAAAAAAATATGTTTACCTACAAGTATCTCAAGGGCGTTAGGACCATAATGAAAATGTGTTTGTATCTTTCCAATTCCTGTCGCAGTATCTAATTCATGACTTATTTAGGCGATAGTGTGCTTGTATTACCCGACTGTTCTGATGTTTTGTTTTTCATTCATAATGTAGTAGCATAATCATATAAAGTAGTAGCTCTCAAACTAACTTCACTCCGTTTCGATTCAGTGTTGCACAACTAGTGGGAACTACTATGTGAAGTTAGCCATTAACCAGTCCTATTCTCATTTGAAACGCATGCGAAACCTAAGCGCAGCAAGCAAATAACTGTCGTCAGTGATGAAACTGATGGAGTAACACGCCCCAAGCTGTACGTATGTCCCATATTGTTCCTGAGTTACGTCTCTCAATTTTTATTCAATGTACAGTAAAGAGTATAGCAGTTTTTTTTATGGTTAGAATTACTCTTGACCTCGATCTATCCCTGAGGACAGAAATGAGGTCGACGATGGGACTAGCTAGCCCAGGAGAAGCCTATTCACTCGCGACTTGAATAAATACTATCTACATAGACATCGTGTGGTGTGTTCCACGCACCTTAAACTTTGATATTTCCGTCGCAACAGCTCGAGTGTGGGGGGCAGACGGAGCTTGGCTTGGCGTTTCTAATGGACGACGACCGGGAATATCCTTGTTTCACAAAATATAGTGTAAAAAAAAGTTGTAAATTTCATAAAGCTGTAGAACAAAAGTTGTTCAGTTACATGGGTAGAACTACCCCCGAGAGGTTTTGCGTATTTGGAATTACACATTGTATCAGTGAAATGATAAAATAGATTTTATCTTTTTATTCAGCCTATTCGGCCCTTTGGTTAGGCCCTTAACCCTAAATGTAGGTACTGCAAATATTGGATTGGATCACAACACGGGACTCAAACCTGCGTCTTATTTGTTTATACATTAAGTTGGGCGCTGTGGTCCCTTTCTTGATTTACTACAATTTTGATTCATAATTTCGGCTTAGAAAAGCTTTACATTCTAAAACGCCAAACAAACCTGAAGGATTTGAATCTGCCCATGATACTGAACGACTTTTCCTGAGAAAGATAGGTCGAAATAAGAAAAAAACTATTTTTTCGACCTCCCATACAAATGCGCTATTATCAGCAGATGTAATTTCTATGGGAGGTTGAAAATTTTATTTCGTATTTCGACCCCTGTTCCTTTCTAAAACGGTTAATCTACTTTTGTATAGAATTCATTCCAATTTCCAACAAAAATCGATACGAATTAGAAGAATGAATAAACATCTGAAGAAGTCGTATAAAGCCGTATTTGAAAGTGACTTTCATAACATTCATACAAAACGAGACCCAGGAGGGTAAAAACTAACAAAACTAGACTAGAAAATGTCGTCTGGGTGTCAATCTTAGATATATCGATACGATACTTCGTCCCTTGATGATAGAGTAGGATATTGGTTGGATGCTAATCACTGCCAATTTAACAATTCATACTCTACTGTCAGTGAACGAAGTTATTAATTCGACTGTATCGAAGTAGTACCTATCGTATCGATATATCGAAAATTAAGAGTAGACAACTAGACACCCTGGTTTCAGTAGTTCGATAGTTTTGCCCGGCACCGAACTACGGAGCCTTCTTTAGTCACATTAGTTTGGTTGTAAACGTCAACCGGACCGTGCCTCGTAAGGCCGCATTTAAAGGTACTACCATACTTGTTTTTAAGTTTCAACGGAGTTGGCTTCCTAATTCAAGGGATTAGACGAGCGTACTAGTTTTCAGACAGGGCTACTGACTGCTGAAACCCAAAGGGCAAAACAGACCATATTGCCAGGTCAAGATTTCAAGCCATCAAATTAACCTGACTTAGCAACAGTGATAATATATAGCTGGAGGACCAACGGCTTTACGTGCCTTCTAAAGCGAGACACAAAGTACTACGTTGAAATAATTAATGCTATCTTTGCTAAAAAATTGTCAACGAACCTTCAATCTTGATACTTCTGCCGCAATAGCTTGAGGGTTTGACGGAGACGGACGGTTTGACGTGGCGGAAACTTCCTTGATTTAACAAAACAAATTTTACGTGCCAGCGATAGGAAAGCTCTTACTTTCTGGCCTCTACATGGTAACGACCAAAAATAAAGATAGTCCGTTTATATCCCGAGGCTTACAAGTGATACGGGCGACAATACACGGCCTCTCTGGGGCTTTCTTTACTTTTCACCCTAGTTACGTAATGTTCTATTATTACTACTTGTTCGTTTGAGTTTCACGTCCTAACAACTACTAGTCTAAGATTCCACCGTAGAAATCTGCACCTATCTGTAATTAGATCGAAATGTTTAACGACTAACTAACAGTGATAATAATTAGCCCGGAGGACCAACGGCTTTACGTGCTTTCTAAAGCACAGAAGATAAATTACTACAGCTGAAATCATTGTTGCTATCTTCGAAAAAAAAAAATCAACGAACCTTCAATCTTGCTACTTCTGCCGCAATAGCTTCAGGGATTGACGGAGACGGACGGTTTGACGAGTCTGGAACTTCCTTGATTTCACAAAACATATTTTACGTGCCTGCGATAGGAAAGCTCGTACTTTCTGGCCTCTACATGGTAAGGACCAAAAATAAAGAAGACTCAGATCGTCCGTTCATCGCCCGAGGCTAATGAGTGATACGGATGACAATACACGGCCTCTCTGGGGCTTTCTTTACTTTTCACCTTTGTTACGTAATGTACTGCTTGTTCGTTTTGAATATCACGATCTAACAACTACTAGTCTAAAATCTCACCGTAAGATTCTGCACCTTTACGTAATTCTAATTAGATCGAAATGTGATATAAATAAAAGGTTACACGTGGGTGGGTTCATACAAAGTCATCACAAAATTTTTCCGCATATTCTTTAAAATCACATGTTTATATTTTGGATGTACTTTTTCACAGACTAATGGATACTTAAGTTATACCTTGCATAGCATAGGTCATGCAAAGTTTTATCTTTACAGCCGTTTTTGAGCGAAAGCATTTTTTTAAGCTAAAGCGTGCCCATTAGCTAAACGACTACTCTGATTGACATCATGTTTTAAATTTAAGAGTTGTAGGCAAACTTGTCGAAGGGTTCTGAGTGGTTTCTTGTTCGCCCTTACTTTTGAGGTAGGGTAGGTGTCATCAAAGACTTCTGACCTCCTTGCTTCGCTCGGAATAGATACCAAGCTAATTTATTTTACTATGTTTAGTTTATTTCACTAATACAATCTTTATATTTTATGCTATCTTACAAATAAATATAGAGGTAGGTACTGTGATTGTCATTAATTTCTGTACATTAGTACAGATTATTATGATGGGATGACATCTGTCATGTCACATCTCCTTTGCTATGCAATGTCATATCATCATCGATGATTATAAAATATTCAAAATAAAAATGATTTTATTTTAACACTTCCTGTGTTCGGATAAATCTACAAAGTAGAAAATCGCAAAATTTCACAAACACAGGAAGGATTCGAACCTGCGTCTTCTCCGTCAAAATAACCCCATCAGATTAATAAAACGACAACTTCATTTCTTTACAAAGATAATAGGATTACTATAGACTAGAGAGATAGACTTTAAATCACACATCCCTAACTCCTAACTAGTGATGAATTATTTCTTTAATCCTACTTCTATAACCCTTATTTTTCTGAGTTTGTCATACAGCAAAAATGAAAATTCTCAATTTGCTCAAAAGCGGTTGTAATGATTTCGATGCAACTTTGCAAGACCTAGATCCTCCAAGCAATAGTAGTTTAAGATACAAGTTCCGTAAGTAGGGTTATTTTTATTATTTATTTTTATTTTATTTATTTTATTTTTTATTTATTACAAACGAGTTGACGTTTTGTAAGCCCGAGGCGAAGTCGAGGGTTTACCATCGGCACGAGTTTGTTATAACCCTTACGGACGTGTATCTTACGACGTTTTTCAATAAATTTGTGAGAAAACAGGTATAAGTAATACACTTGGTAAAGGAACCAACCATGAGTACTGTCAGCCTCTTGTCGATTTATGTTCTCCTGGTACTCTCTATTTTATTTTAAATATAGGTAGGCAGTCGTCACCCAAGTAAAAAGTCACCACTGTTGTATTTTTACAAAATAATTTTATGATCAGAGTGTAAAAACTCCTTGGTATTATACTTTTTTTACTTACCGCACTAGTTCGGTAAGTAACTACTTACGAGCAATGTTTACGTCCTTGTAAGTACGTTTTTCGAGCAAATGTATAGAAAAGTATCTTACGGTAATATCCATTACAGGGCTGGTCCAGTACAACCAAAATGTAAACATGCGACAAGATATGGGTAGTCAATCGTGCGGCGTTGTATGACCCTACGTGTAGCCTTTTATTTAAATCACATTTTGATCAAATAACAGATAGTTGCAGAATTTTACGGTGGGATCTTACAGTATACATTTTGTGACTTTTAAGGAAACTTTCGCTACCTATTAGCTGATAATAGCGGTAAAATTATATTATTTTATTTTCGAGCCTAGTTCGCCGAGGCGCCGTCATCACTTTCAATATTTAATTTGAATTGAAGATAAAAAAAATATCTATTACTAACAAAATGTTCTTAACATTAAATGAATATAACTGTCCAATCAAGTTTGCAATTTTGTATCGGGAGGCCGACTTGTATTTTTTATTTTCTGAAAGTTTTCGGTTTCAGTGAGCGCGACGATATATTTACTGCTCTGTGGTTTTATTCACTGAAAGGCTTTCAGTTACTTTTACTGAGCCTGCTTTTTCAGTTTTTGGAAACATGTTTCTTACTCCCTTTATTTTACCCAAATGAAGAACATTTTGACCATTTTGGTTCATAGATCTTTGCGTTTATTTTCCTTTCGCAAGCCCTATTTCATTACTACGGAATCCGCTACGTAATTCAGGGGATTTGAGGAGGGGACTCCAAACCTAGATTAAGACTACCAGGTTAGTGGAAACCCTGACTAAAAAAGTTTTTAAGCCGTGAAATGACTTCGACTTGGTTTAACTACCACTGTCAGTCACAGCAGCCGGGGCGGACAAAACGGATTAGAGTGAGTTCTGAAGTACGGAAACCGGTCGAGTTATTTTCACCCATCACCTATCCAGGTTTTGACCACGGCAAACGTTATTTATCTTTTGTGAACGGAAAGAAAGAGCATACTATTCGGCCACGAGCGCTTAGAGAAATAAATGAAATAAATCCGATAGACATAAGGCCGGGTTCCCACTACGCCGGAGCGGCAAATATGCCGGAAACCGGACACCGGACAGAGGTGTTCACATTACACCGGATCCCACAAGACAATGGGACAGTAGTTATTTTTGTTGATTTAGTTTCAGTATTAAAGTTTTGGTTTCAGTATGAAAGTTTGGTTTTAGTATTAAACATACTTCACGCCAATGACGCGAGGGGAACACGGGCGGGGCGAGCGGGGGACCGTTAACTGCGCAAACTCGTTCACATAACTACCACCATATAGATGTTTGCAAACGCCTACTATTAATTTAGTTTTCCTTAAGATGGTGTAAATCTATAAAATTGTATCTGTGTGTTAATAAATAAATAAAACAACAATTAAAGCGTTTTCGTGCTTCAGAAGGCACTTTCAAAGGCGCCAGAGGCCATTTGGCGGTTTGAAGACTCTGAAAACCTAGCCACCAACCTGTCTAGGATTGATTTAATTTGCTCTCTGGGTTGCACAGGTCGGATGTGAGTGTCTTTGTGTAAAAAACCAGTGCACTCGTCAAATCCCCTAGGTGAGGTAGCCGAATTTGTAAAAAACGGAATAAGATTGGGCAATGTTGGTGATGAGGGCGCCAATAAGCGCACGATACAGTCTTATGTGTCTTTAAACCAGAAAAATTCCAACTAATAGAATTCGCAACAGAAACCCAAATGAAAGGAACTCGAAACATAGCCCACAAATAGAGGTAAGGTTATTGTAAAAAATACAAAAAAAATTCGAACACAAAATAAAACAGTTATTTTTTTTTTTCGTTCGTAAAATATCGATTCCCTTATGGCTATGCCAGAATGGAACACAGTCATTGTCTATTAAATAAATAAAAATAAAAACTGTCACCTGTCTTAGTGACATGACAGCTTTATTTAGTTCTGTGATAGGCTACGACTAAATTCCATTCCGCCGCACGGGAATCGATATTGCGTTATTTGTGTTCGAAAAAATTTGATATTTATTATAATAAATTAATGACCTTATCTCCATTTATAGGCCAAGATTCAAGGTTCCTTACATTTGAGATTCTGTTGCGAATTGCTCCGCAAAAGCACGGAAAACGCGGAGTTTAGAACTGCGCGCATGTGCTAAGGTAGGAAATGGAGCAATTCTATTCACATTCTATTAGTTGGCATATTTCAGCTCACAGCTTAACTTCCTCGCTTCCTAAGAGGCTAGAACCTAGAACTACTCGCAATCTACTCAATGATAAAATCGACGCACCTTTGACGACATGGGCATTGCGGCAACAGTTTGAACTTTTATTGGTAATTCTGAAGTTTGCTGGTGTGACATTTGTTGCAACTGAGCTGTGCTCTGTCCTTAAAAACACAAGTGTGCCGTAAAATATTGTCCGAGTTTTAACTAGAGGAGCCTTTACATGGTTACTTTTTGACCTAATATTCATTCGCCCTCTTATTAGTGAGGTAAATAGCAACAATTTTTGTTTTACGAGTTTTGCAACTTCACAAAAAGAAGACGAATTCTCTTATAGACTAGGATGAAATTCAAAATTTGGCTCTCCTTCTTAGGGTCAGAACTTAAACTGGACCAGATCTGACAATCTAGTTTTTCTGGGGTTTTGATCACCACAGAATTCAAAAATCAATGTTGTCAAGCCGAAATCCTACTATGGTTCGAAAGACACAAAATAACCTAGGCTTAATTACGGTGGCAGGTTTCTTGTTTTATTTTAAAAGTGTTCCTTAGGTCCCCCTGAACATATCTAGAAAATTCTCCGTTGATCCCATGTAAGCTCCCCCCTCCCCACCCTCAAACGGGCCCCTGATTTTAGTTCTTTTTATTTATCTCAGAAATCGTTAAAAATAAATCAAATTTACTAACGTAAATATAATCGTTATAAAATTACCAACCAGTCGATACCGGTTTAATTTCAATGTGACCTATAGTATCTGAAATATAGGGTTAAGTTTGCAGTAACAACTGAGTACCTCTTAGCAAGCTGCTGGTAAAAGTTGTCTAAATGAGTAGGATTTCGAACATTTTGGTTTTGAACATCACAGAATTAAAAAATCTATGCTGTCAATTCAAAATCCTACTAATTTGGACTACTATTAGCAGCACTGGTTGGTAATTTTATAACGATTAAAGTAACGTACGATTTTCAACTATCTTTAACATTTCTGAAATAAATGAAAAAAAAAAACTAAAATCAAAGACCCGTTTGAGGGTGGGGAGGGGGGAGCGTACATGGGATCAACAGAGAATTTTCTAGATACGTTCAGGGCGACCTAAGGAACAATTTTAAAACAAGAAACCTCCAACCGTAATTTAGCCTAGGTTATTTTTTGTCTTTTTTGAACTAGTAGGATTTCGGCTTGACAACATTTATTTCTGTCCAAAACCCCATAAAACCTTTTTTGTCAAAAATGATCCCGTTTTGGTTCTGAGAAAATTTAATTATCATTTATCTCCTACTCTATTAGTAATTTGCCTGATCAGCTGACTATTTTGTATGGAGAGACAATTTTTTTGCGAAGTTCCAAAAGTCATAGGGCGAAGTTGCTGCTTTTTACCTCACTAATAAAAGGGCAAATGGATATCACGTATGAAGGTCTGTTCAAAGTTACCGCAAATATCGAATAGAACCTGGGTGACTACTCTCAATTTTCGATATATCAATATGATACTATTCGAAGTAATATCGTATAGATTTTTTCTATCATTCTATCTATTATTCTTAATTTTCGATACGATACGGCTTCAACTGTATAGTCGATTTCATATTTCGTCCACTGACAATAGAGTAGAATATTTGTTGGATGAATTGTCAAATTGGCAGCGATTAGCATCCAACCAATATCCAACTCTATTTTCAAGAAACGAAGTTTTAAATTTGCATGTTTCGAATAGTATCGTATCGAAAATTGAGAGTAGACTACCTGAACAAAGACTCCACGAAATATATGACGTTTCGTAATTAAACATTTTACCGTGAATTACACGACGCACACATAGTAACCACAATGCATGCAAAGAAAATCCTTCAGAATAACGTCAACGTTAGTCAGAAATATCCACATTTTAAATATTTTTCACGTGTTGCATATGTTGTGTGGCATATTCTTTCGTCACGATTATACAAATGAAATTGCAATGTGGGACCAGCTCTAACTAAAATCGCCCAAAAATATCAGCTCTAGCATGCGCTTTGCTTGAATTATAGTCGGAATATAATGTAGTTTGATTAGAATGACAACAGGATAGCTATACGTGAGAGCAAGATGGAGCGATATCTACGTGTCTCTGTCGCTCCAATATCTAACGCATTGCCCCGCCCCGTCCTGCTGTTAAGCTACATTGTTTCGGTTGTAATTAATCAAAATGCATGAATAAGCTGATATTTGTTTGCGGTTTTATTCGTGATTCGTGGAATCTACTCTAGAACACTTGATTCAACATTTGCATAACCTTAAACAATATCTTAAATAATAAGGGCCAATGGAATTCTTTACAACAAGCCCATTTAATTAAACTGTACAGCTTTCCCAAAGAATAATGTTTGACTAATGACAAGTTGCAAGTTGTTCAGTTTTATTGAATAAGAATGCCTTGCGGATTAATTTCCATACAATATATCCTGAATTCATTTAACGTATCCCTATTCAGGACAAATCTAATCATATTAAATTTAATGCCACGAAATATACTTTGAACGTCTTGGTATGGATTAATAAAAATCGTGCATGTATACTTGTACTATGCTAAAACTATGATCTTACTTATGGATATTGGAAAAATAATTTGTAAAAAACAAAACAAATAGCGCCAAACTTTATGACTATTAGTAATTATGAAGTGAATTCATCAGTTCGAATTCAGTCTAGGATTGAGGGTGAGTGGCTGCGCAGGTTGGCGCATGGCGTCTAGGGCGATTCGCTTTTCGTTGTGCCTATACAATCGCAACTAAGGTTCTGCTCAACCCAAAAGAGAAAGACGCGTGATTTATTGTTTCGTTGTGGCCACTTGGAAGGTGGACCTTCGCCAAAATTGAGGATATTATGATTGAGGGTAAGAAGGAAAGCCAGGGACCGCAAAGATGAGGTTGATACGGATTAGGATTTAAACGATTCTGCTGAAAACTCCGAATCCATGACTAACCTTTATGATTCCATTGAATAAGCAGTATTCCTTTCACACTCCCGCACTTCAACAAAATATCATAATTCTCTTCTGTCCCATCAATCAATCACCCGTACCATATTTTTCGTATTTTCGGTCTCCGGTAGTAGCTATGGGTCATAAAGTTTGGTGTGATCTATTAAAATAAATCAATAAATAGTTACTTACAGGCACTTTGATTACAAAGGAAGTCTTGTCATCCATGATTGTCGAGATGCCATCCTCAACGGCATCAAAGAATTCATGATCCTCATCCTCCGTTTCGTGGCCTTGCGCTGTCCCGTTCCCTCCTGCAGGTATTAAATAATGATTAGTAAAGCTGACTCTTTCTCTTCTCATGAAACAACCGATCAAGGCTTGTAACCGTTATTTTACAAAACCTAAAAATATGGGTAGGTAGGAACTTCTTTTTAGGAACTTTTTGTTTTTAGGAACTTCCTATCCAGGTTTTGCCATAACGCTCACACAGACCTTCTCGGAGGAAAAACCAGGTTTAAATCAGTTTTGTTTATATCGATTTTGTACCAGTAAAACTGAAACTATAACGCTCTTTGTGTGAATGTATTTTATATATCGTGAATTTTCATTGGTTTAGCTCCTGAAGCCCAGTGATTCTACACATGCAAATAAGCAACTGTTCCAAAGAAAATAAATTTTGCATCCCATCTATTCGAAAATGGCTGAACGGTTCGTCAATAAAGGCGAACAAAATAGCTGTTTTCTCCAAGAGACTTTCGTAGCGGGTAAAAATGGGATTTAAAATTAGAATTTGAATTTAGGTCCACCATAGGGATATTTTAGGTCAACCATAGAGGACGAACCAAAATATTGTATGAAAAATTATACTGGCCGGATGTAATATTAAAATTCTTATGAATATAAAAAAAGGAAATATGCTTGAAATGTAAACAGGACAACCAACCAAAGAGGTTCTGTTCCTAATTGATACGATAATGTCAATAAAATTTTCAGTTGTTACAAATAATACTTAATATGATTTTTAGTATTGTTTCATCAAGTAATAATATTGTAATGGTATTTTATATTTAAAATTAATGACGTGTGTGTCTCAATGAGCCTCTTATTCTTTTCTCATAGAGGGAGATGAAAAGTAGAGTGTATTACGCGGCTGCAAAAATATTTTTACCTTGGGCGACCTATTGAATCCCTCGCTACGTTCAGGATTCTACTTTAGAATCCTTCACTTCGCTCTTGATTCAAAATAGCGCCCTCGCCTTAAAAATATTATTTTACAGCCTTGTGATACAATCTACTATTTACTTAAAGAAATTTTCGACTCCATACTAAAGTGAGCACGTCGACCCATATTATATGGGAAGGCGAAATGATTGAAAAAACTATTTTTCTTTGGAAAGTTGCTTGACATCATGAGTAGAATCAATTAAAATTTACATTGTATAATGTAGTCGCCAGTAACCACGTCTGAAATTTTACCAAGTGTTATTAAGCGTTGCATTCGACGATGATAAACAGGGAAAATCTTGGAGGAAAAAGAGCTTAAGTAATTTTTACAGTGTCAAGGTTGACCTACTCTTAATTGTTAAAACTATATACCAATAAGAGTCCACTGCTGCCTCCAGAACCTGACAGCAAAAATGCGTGGTAGGTATATTTTTGCGTAGTAACTGTCACCAAGTTTATCACCGCTACGGTAACTAGTGACCACCCACCCACAGTATGTAAGATGGTACGTACACACGGGCGCACGTCGGTGGAAACACTGACCTTGAGCGGGTCCCTGGTTCCGGGTGTTTGTAGCGTAGTGCTGGCAGCTTATACTGGTTTTGTTTCCACTTGCTTGCTGCCGTGTGTACAATAGGTAGAAGGCCGCAGCTGTACTAGTAACCTCAGCAAGAAATAAAATATACTAGAATTTCCTGTATTTAGACTTCAGTTCTATCTCTTCTAAAGGGAAAATATACTTGTTTTGACATTGTAAATATCTGAATATGAATGGCAATATAGTTAAAAAAATATATATTTATTACAAGAAAGTTATTACAGCAAATGTAATAATTAAACATTTAAAAAACCGGCCAAGTGCGAGTCGGACTTGCGCACTTAGGGTTCCGCACCAAAACACTGTCAACGCGCAGTCACGCAGAAGTGTATTAAAGGCGCGCGAGTCCGACACGCACTTGACCAGTTTTTATTATTTGTTGTTGTTCCATAGTTTATGCACTATAAACATACCAACTTTCAAGCTTGAAAGTGTTCCCGTTTTTACGATAGAGCTAAAACAAACAAAAAACACGTTTCTTGTGTGGGGACCACTATTATATTTTCAACTTCGTTGTTTTTATTATTCGTTCGGTAATCCGACATAATAACGCATATGCCATTTTCTGTGAAAATTTCAACCATATAGCTACTACAATTCAAAAGATACAGCCCTTTGTACGTCGGACAGACAGACAGACGATGTAGGATTATAAATAGGGTCCCGTTGGCACCCTTTGGGTATGGAACCCTAAAAATCGAGTGTTTTATAACGTAACGATTTTAATTCTGCTTCCCATAACAGTACTGTTACAAGCATGTGCCAGGAAGCGAAAGTGATGGCGTCATAAGCCTCGTAATGCAAATGTTGCCAAGTTTCACTCTAATGAGCCTTAGTTCATGAGCTCATAAAAACTGTGTATTATTCGTGTAAGTAACTAGTATTTAACTATACCTATTTAAATATTACTTACAACTATTCATATATACCATATTTAGTTATTAATAGTTCAATGGATTGAACATTTCTGGATTTCATAACTAACATATCCAGATTTTCACCTTGGATTAGTGACAAAAAAAATGGAAGGTCCTTTTCTTGAAAATTTCTTCCTAGGAAAACATGAACGAACAGCAAGTGTCTTGATGGTCCCAATGTTACACGAACTTGGCTTAGGTCTCTTTCAGCGGTGTAATGTATGTGATACAGAACTTTGTTCTAATAAGTAGTAAATAATTTTGAAAAGAAATTAAGTTTAAATCTACTTTCAAAGCCACCACTTCACTTTGCTTCTGTTAAGTGAAGAATATATAAAGGATGTTTTTTTTAAAGTATACAAGTTTAAAATTAAATAAAACACGTAAAAATAATCTTGATGGCCTCGTTTTTTACTCTATTTTTAAAAGATAATTTTATGCCATTTATTTTTAAAGATTATTTTTAAAAGCAAAAAATATAGGTACTATAAATTTATGAATTTTTATTTCCATGATTGCTGAATTTTCGTTGCTCTCTTAAAATGGTGTAGATGTGGATAAACTTAAAAGGTGCAACATGTGCACAAAGCATGACAAAATCAACTGATTGCAGACAAAAAATCAATGAGCATAAATTGAGGCATAATGGTGCTTTATGAACATGACCCATTACCGTGTGATTTTACTTTTTGGGATGGTGCCTATATACATGAAATCAAGTTAAAACACAATTGGCAAATCAACATCTTTCCAGCGATGCCAATATCATAGCCACTTTCATGATTTTTAACTTTTAAACCAAGATGGTCCTTTATAAACAGGACCCAATAATGTGTGATATCACTTCTGGGGATGGTGCCCAATAGTGCCTATATGCACGGAATTTTGCAACACAAATGGCAGAGCAAAACATTTCCAGCGATGGTGCGATTTACACAATTTTTATGGGACTAATTTAACTTTAAAAACCATACTTTTAAAAAAGACAGCCTATATAAATTTTATTTGTTTTTATTATTATTATTATTTTGTATATATATTTATTTTCATTGAACATAAAACATATGAATTGTAGGGAATTAAAAAATATTCAACATTCTCAAGAGAGCATATTATAATTATTATCAATCAACAATTAAACTACCAACAGGATGCTTCTATTGGCCAATAAGTAATGTTAAACTAATGATACCTCTCTAGATAACACATAATTAATTTTTCTTTAATAGCCCCTGTTCACAACAGGCAAGGTGATATTTTGAAGATATGGAAATGGTGATTAAGGGAATTCACATGTTATTTTTGAAAAAATGAACCCAAAATTATAGTATTATTAACTCCATATTTTAACAGACAAAACTACTCAAATTACATACAATTACACTACCATTCCACTACTTGCAATCTCCGATCATGTGAAAATTATGATAAGATACAATTAAATGCAACTATTCTGAAGAAGCTAATTAACAAGTGATTGATGGTGTCTTCTCTTAGCAATCCTAATGTTTCTATCAATACTTTTTTCTACTTTTTAACCACAAATACTCCCCTACTAATGCAATAATGAGTCAACCTTACAACTGTAAAAATATCATCAGTACCCGCTTGAAAAAAGTAGCTATATATTTGATTATAGATTCCTTGTAAGTAACTGCTCATTGCCTAACCCTGAAAAGGTCATAATTTAATCACTAGTAATATTTCCTGACCTTAAATAGTATAATAAGGCAAAATATAGTGTCATGCGGAAAGAGCCAACCCATAACGGGTAAATCAAAATAAATGCATGGCACAAACTTATGCACTATTTTTGGGTATGACAACAAAACATAACATGCATTTGTGGTAGCGACACTGATAACAAATCACATCAAAACATTGTGTCAGTCTCTCCCAAAGCAACTGAGAGATTGTTTTGGCTGTTTTCCAACACTAATGCGGTTGAAATGTATGTAACACTATAAATTAATATATTTTGAATTGCACAGGTGAAAAGTGCATGGCACGGACATTTCAGGATGTGAGGAAGCTTAGCGAGTACAGCCAGAGTACTGGTCGTCTTGGTGAGGTGATCAGATCCCACTAACAATCCAGCAACATTTAACATATGCACAATCTGTAAATGTGCTCACTTACCCCCCATCGTAGATTCTAAAGATGTAGTCAAACCGTCACCGGTAATAACCTAAGCACATAACAATATACGTAAAGCTGCACTACGCAAGGCCAAGATCACAATAGCCTACAGTATGCGATCTTGTCACTAGGGACAGCCGATAGCCTAGCCTACTCTTACGCGCACTGCCAAAAGACAGTACTCGTAACGCGGCAGGCGCTAATTAAATAAACGAACACATAAAACAAGCCACCAATTACTATTTGACTGCTTCAGAACAGTAAAACAACCTTGAGACGGACGAAAAACCTGAAATCTACGACATGAAAATATGTCAGGCGTTTAGTCTCTTGAGCACATTTTACGTACCGATAACAAACAAACAATTTAATAAGAATGTGAGTATTCAATTTGAGCTCTTATACACTTCTAATAATTTATATGCACATCAATAAAACACGAATTTTTTTGGAAGATAGTAATTTTTTGTACGACATTCACCCTATCCAATTTTCTGTCATCCGTCAAACAATATGACGTTCCGTTTTATGCAAACCAAGGAACGTCTACTCTCCGAGAGATGCAAAGTGAAGTTATGTTGCGCGGTGTGCGGCGGTAAAAATAAATGAATTAAAGAGAAAAATACAAAACACTGTTGGTTGAAATCACAGGTAGAATACGTAGTTCTATTGTGTTAAAAAAATTATATTCTATTTCCAAATTGACTATCGAGGAACGGAACGTGGACATCCAGATGCGCTGGTAGTGTCATCTATTGTACACGTGGTGAACTATCAGCGATTCTAGCAGTACGGATTAAAACCTGCTCATGAGCTTTGTGTGCGGTTTTAGCGCGCTAATAGTCGGTTCAAAACTTGCTCGTATTCACTCGTTTAAGCGATGTGACGTCATCAGTGACGTCACTTTAGCGCGCTATCATTGCATACGAAAATGAGGTAGTGCAGCGTGTGCGAAACGTCAACTTCATAAGACATTTGTCATCAATCTCGTTTTCGAGAGATTTTTTTCAACTTTTTTTGGGGTTTTAGATTAAATTATCTTATCGTATAATCATTATCTCTCAATAATTTCTTAAAACGCAAAACAAAATCAAACTTTTAATTTTTCTCAGTGACATTGACATAAGCGCGCTCTAGTCTGGTTTAAAACTGTATTCGATGATATTCGACGAATGCACGCATATAGAAATAAACCGACTATATTCAGTGAATGTGATGTGTGCGTTGATTTCAAGAAACAATCCGTAGTGTAGTTCTAAGTAAATGTCTAGATGTCGCTGCTTTTCTTTTTACGTCAACTATACAGGATGTAAAAGAAATCTCTAAAATATTTTCCAAACAGAACGTAGATTGAAAAACAAGAAAACTCTCTTATTCGTTACCTACAAATATACAAAAACCTTATAGTGGCGGCGCAACCGCTTATTATGAGAAAGCAAAAAAGAGTTGATCAGTTTTATATGTGGATCAGAAGGTCGGAATAGGTACGAAAAAAGAACAAATTCTACTACCAGCTGATGCAGTTTCTATGGGAAGTAGATTTTTTTATTTCGATATATAAATAAAATAAGTTTTTATTTTCTCCACTTACAAAATGGTTAGTTACAAAAAATAATATGGTGGGAGACTGGAGCCTGAGCTAGGTCAGACCTGTATTACAGGTCTCCAGGAAATCTATGTTCCTTAGGAAAAGTTTATCATAATCATGGGCAGAATCTCTTCAAAAATTGATGATGATGTTGCCAGAATGTTTGCTTGAAGTCAAGGTTGCACAGGTGATACCGCCTGTGGATATCCGGGGATCTCACGAGAATATACCCCTCTCGCTCTCGCGTGAACCCTTCTTGCTGAGATTGCTCTCAAAAACCTGTTCTTCTTCCTTCAGTGTACCTCTTGAGACCAATCTCTCACTTGAGAGAGAGTATTACGATCCTTAGTTACCTAGAGGTCTTTATATTGTTTGATAGTTACGAGTATTTTGACGATTTTACTAGAATGTGAATGTAGCGAGCGAGCCGCATCTTTTGTTTTTGTTGCAGCTCGACTCATTTGATTGACTTTACAATAAATAGACTTACAGGAATGAGGCGTGCCGCGGCCTGTGACGATCTTCATGAGGTTGTCGTGTTGCCTCGCCATTAGCGTGACTTTCATAATTTTTTAATATTTTTTTTGCAGATGCATCCTTCCATCCTATAAGGACATCCTATAGACTAATATGCATGATGATAATCGTACCGGAATGTGGCCGCAGCCTCTCCAGTTGCTGACGACTTCTTGCAGGCGCATCCTTCCATTCTTATAGCTACACTAATATAAATGACGACAATCGGACCGGAACGTGGCGTGCCGCAGCCTGCGACGACGGTCTTTTCAAACTCTTCATTGTTGGATATTAAAATCTCTTAATGACGTCAGCTAAACTACATCGCTTCAGAAACGTGGCGCCATTGTGAATTCAGATTCAGATAATTTATTCAATGTAGATTCTTTGCAGAATACTTATTGAATGTCATGCAGAATACAATGCAAATAGAGCGAGTCTACGCCGTTTCGGATCGTGCTATGGCAGCGTAAAAGAAACGGCAAGAAACCACTGCAGCACGGCCTACTTTAAGAGTGCTTTTTACAATGTGTTTCTTGTGTTTCGCTGGAATATTAGCACCATGGGAAAAAAAACCGGTCAAGTGCGAGTCGGACTCGCGCGCCGAGGGTTCCGATATACCTATAGTATTTTTGGAAGCAATAAAGTCCATTTTCAGGACCGCAAAACTAAATTTGTTTTTAAAGGTTTTTTGCAGATTTCTGAAAAACTGTGCAACTTAGAAAGATCGTTTTATTTTTGCTGCAAAGTTTACATGAACCCCTGTCAACTGTAATTAATTCAGATTTTTCCTTACTCAAACTTCGGAGATAAGGGGGGGGGGAATGGTATTTTTTTTGACATTTTTCATCTTAACTTGAAAACTAAGAAACTTAAAAAAATACAAAAATATATTTTGAAATGTACAAGTAAAGCCCTTTCATATGATACCCCACTCGACCTAGTAGCGACAATTTGAAATTTGGCTCCCCCTATTTTGGCCCCCTTTACATTAATAATCATACTTTTTTCAAAAAATTTTCATATGCAGTTAAGTTGGGCAACTATATTCTAAAACCATTCCAAATTTCAGGTCGATAGCATAAGTGGTTGCTGAGATATAGAGGTGTGACAGACAGACGGACAGACAGACAGACAGACAGAGCGGCACCATAAGGGTTCCTTTTTTTTACTATTTTGGTATCGGAACCCTAAAAACGGTCAAGTGCGAGTCGGACTCACGCGCCGAGGGTTCCGATATACCTATACAGTATTTTTGGAAGCAATAAAGTCCATTTTTAGGACCGCAAAACTAAATTTGTTTGTATAGGTTTTTTGTAGACTTCAAAAAAACTGTGCAACTTAGAAGGATCTTTTTATTTTTGCTGTAATACATACATAAACTTCTATAGACTGTAATTAATTCTGATTTTCTTTTCACAAACTTCGGAGATAAGGGGGGGGAATGGTATTTTTTTTTGACATTTTTCATAATAACTTGAAAACTAAGAGTTGTAAAAATATACAAAAATATATTTTAAAATATACAAGTAAAACTCTTTCATATGATACCCCACTCGACCTAGTAACAATAATTTAAAATTTTGCCCCCTCTATTTAGGCCCCCTTTACAGTAATAATCATAATATTTTTTTAATTCTTACATGTGCAATTAAGTTGGGCAACCATATTCTATAACTATTCCAAATTTCAAGTCGATAGCATGAGAGGTTGCTGAGATATAGAGGTGTGACAGACAAACAGATAGACAAAGTCGCACCATAAGGGTTCCTTTTTTTTACCATTTTGGTATCGGAACCCTAAAAAGAAGCGACAATTAAAACCCACACGCTCTTTTGAATATGTTTGAATGTACAAGGTTGTTGATTAGTTGCATCACGACTTCTTGCAGGCGCATCATCTGTTCTCGTTCATATTTGAGATCTGAACTGAAATTTTGTTTGATTGACATAACGACAATCTTACCGGAATTTGGCGTGCCGGGGTCTGCGACGGTCTTCCCGAGATTGTCACTTGTCGTATTGTCTTTCAAATTGCTTGTAGTCAAAATATCATAGGCGATAACGGGGTGTTAAAAGACGACTTCTTTTCCACGCATCTTCTGTTCTCGTTCATATTTTTGAAATTATGATAATTCTTACCGGAATATCGCGTCCCGGGGCCCGAGACGGTCTTCTTGAGATTATTGACTAATTGCTTCACGACTTCTTGAAAACGAATTTTTTTTTCCCATTCGTAATGCAGATATAATATGATAGGTATCTATCCTATGATCTAGATATATAGGGTCTAAGGGACGGTGTACTGAAAAGTAAAAGGGCGTCCTTAGTCAACAAAACTGAACAACTTTCTCAAAGAAATATTTGTGGGAAATGAAAATAATTTTTGATCTTTCGATACGAAATTTCCCAGAAATATTTCTTAGGGAGAGTTGTTCAGTTTCATTGACTGAGCACGCCCGTTCTGTTTTCGGTACACCATCCCTTACAACCTTTTTTTTGATTGGCATAAGGATGATCTCACCGGAGTGTGGCGTGCCGCGGCCCGTGACGGTCTTCTCGAGGTTGTCGTGCTGCCGCGCCAGCTGCTCCACCACCTCCTGCAGCCGCATCTTCTGCTCGCGCTCGTGCTGCAGCGCTCGCACCATGCGCGCGCTCGACGCAGCCGCCGCCGCCATGAACTCTGAACACGCCTGACACAAATATTCATCATAACATCATCGTAACATCCCGTGAAATGTCCACTACAGGACAGAGGGCTCCCTCCGAAATTCTAGCTATTGCTGGAAATATAATAATCATAAATCTTTATTGCTTACACATAACTTACAATGGTAAATAGCGACAAAATTTCGGAAATAAATCACAATAAATCATTCTTATTCTTAATACTTTTGTAAGCAAAAGGCAAGACACTCAGTTTTTGCTCCCAGGCTACACAAGGCAACACTGAAAGCACTGGTTTTCAGTTCTTACCCTTCTCTTGTACAGTTTTGTGGAGGGGAAGTAGGTACCATAGTCACCTCGCTTGTCAGCGTTACGGCTGGCACCGTAGACCGCGGTTATAGGTGACCGCAGTAAGTAAGATGGTATAATACACAGGAGGATGCTGCTGATCCTCCAGTTCATAACCCTTAGTCGCCTTTTACGACACCCACGGGTATGTATAGGATGGTACTATTCTTTGCCGGCACCACACTGGACACACAAATATTGCCATCTTCAATATTAGTGTGGAAGTGATCGACAGTTGAAGCAAAGGAAGTATGTCAAGAGTAGCAGGTAGAATGTGGTATCTACCTACCCCAACGGGAAAGAAGCGTTAAAGTAAGGCCAATGTAATAGGCCCGTTGTAACGGCTGTAAGACGTATAAAAAATTATGACCTGCAAAGAAAATTGAACCCTGTATGTTTATGATAAGGAAACGTCAAATCGGACTTTACGTTATACAGTTTTTACGCGAATTGATTTCGTTTTTCAAAAATATGTGCAGTTTTAGTGTCTGGTCCCTTAAAAAGAATTTCCATGCCTTATTTTACACCATTGTGAATATCCGCCACCACTTATAATGTTATATCAGACCACTACTGGCAAGCCCGCTCAAGGTTATCTCAATTCTTAAAAGTAAACTGAGAGTTTGCAAGCCGCCAAATGACCTCTGACTTCCAGATAATAGTCGAGACCAACGGCTTTAAGGGTTTTCCGAAGCAAAGAAAATGTTCTTGTTTTTGAGCAACTAGCGATCATTCATCTGTTTCTAGTACCAATTAAATGTACGTAATGGACGTAGCTTAACTTTCGTAATCGAAAATAAAATAAACCATCACCACGCCACGCCACAATCATTATACTAGATAGTGTACCAATAGCATAACGTGGTGAGTGAGTCACACAAAATTTTGTTTCCGTAAGCTTGTTCCAAGGTCAGGTCAACAGCTGTAATATTCTTTATCAATCGGTTTCGCTCCTACACCGCGCTGCCGAGCTATAAGTGGTGCAAAGTCCAAAGCTAGACACAGACATACAAACAAAGCAAACTAGACTAGGCCAAATTGACTTACAAGGATAGGTTTTACCTTCCGACGCATAATGTCATAGTTACATTTTACATTCATTATCATTACCTAGAGTGAGTTCCAAAACGGTAATAATTACCCTTTGACAGCAGTCTGTCTCGACCACACCGATGGACGTCGTATAACGCTATCCTGCTGTCAGGGTAATTTTTACCCGATTTGGAACGCAAACTTATATATATTTGGTTTTCGTTAATATCCACATTATTTGCTCGGATCACGTCATAGATCTTAGAATCTATCGGTCAACTTACATTCATCATAGCGTTGCAGGATATCCTGAAGAGCGTGGCTCGTTCCGAGGCCTGCTTGGTGGAGTCTGTGGGCGGTATCTCCAGGTGTACAAGAGACAGCTGCAGTGCTGCAAATGTCTCTCCGCCAGTTGGGAATACGTATGTAATTCTTGGGATATATCAGTCAACTTACATTCATCATAGCGTTGCAGGATATCCTGAAGAGCGTGGCTCGTTCCGAGGCCTGCTTGGTGGAGTCTGTGGGCGGTATCTCCAGGTGTACAAGAGACAGCTGCAGTGCTGCAAATGTCTCTCCGCCAGTTGGGAATACGTATGTAATTCTTGGGATATATCAGTCAACTTACATTCATCATAGCGTTGCAGGATATCCTGAACAACGTAGCTCGTTCCGAGGCCTGCTTGGTGGAGTCTGTGGGCGGTATCTCCAGGTCTACAAGAGACCGCTGCAGTGCTGCACCATGACGCGCCACCAGCTCGGAACACGTGCGTAGATCATGGAACCTGGTGATCAAATGAATTACTTTATCAATTTGCATGAAACCAGTTCTTGAATATGTTTCTTTTCTTTATATGTTGTTTTATTTTATGTGTTAGGAAGAGGCAAATAAAATCGCCGCCATTTTCGATGCCTTTAATTGTGTGATTCCATACTTATTTATGTATTTTTTGAGTTATTTATTTATTTATTTATTTATAATTTATTGCACACAAGAAAACACAATGGACAATACATATAAAAAGACGACACAACAGGTAGGTGAGTTGTTCGAATTCAAAATATACACCTTGTATAATAATTATGTAAATCAAAAAAAATATTTTCTTTTATTCTTAACCTACAGAATCCACACATCCTATAATCGCAGTCTATATAAGTCGATATAAGTGGATGTTAATGGAAACTTAGTTTGCCTATTATTAGTCAGAAAAACTTAGCTATGAAAAAAACCGTCTTTAACTAGGTAAATGACGAGAATTTAGGCAAAACATTACCTACATCATGCTTAAAGTTAATCATTAGTATAAAAATATGTGCGTGCATGTTAAACTAATATAAATAATACCGTCAATCTGTGCCGTCAACGATGAGCAGTATAAAATAATACTAGTGAGCAGTATAAAGATTAAACGTTTTTTTTTACGTTAGAAGTGAGCAAACAAGCAGGTGGGCCACCTGATGGTAAGTGCCACCGCCCTTAGCACCCACTCTCTTATTAGTAGCATAATACTTTCAAAAGGCTTTCAGTAAGCTCTAAACTGCGTTTGTAAACAGCAGACGGTCCATTGATATTTTTTGTACAGACTTGTAAGTCACAAACACTCAAAGTATCAAACTCCTGTGTTATCATACATTAATTTGCAAGTCATGCCAACTGAACGACGATCAACAGAAATTGTGGAATATGTAAACAAAGTAAAACAATTTGATGCAAATTTTTCCATACTGACAATGCTTACATAGTTTTCAATTTCTATTGACATGGATTTTAGATCCTGACCTGGCGGCGAGTTCCCGGGCGATGCCCCCCGCGTCCTCGCCTTCGTCACCCGCCATGGTGACCGCCCCACCAGACATCTGCTCTTCATCGTCGTCAGACTCTTGCGCGCGGCTGTGGGGCGCAACCATTAGTTTACTATTCTACAAAACAATTGTTCAGATATACACGCTCTCGTCCGCAACGTAGTACTTGGGATTTTATTGAATAAAAAGAAAACTTGTTTATTATTTGGATATTATTACAAATTCGAAATTATTTTGATTATGCAATTGCTAAGTCTTTGTTACAGAAAAGAGCGCGTCCTTCCTTAAAGGTAGCGCCAAGCTATGTAATTAATGGAAACATGGCGAAACGCATCACTGATCGTTGTTTAGCGAAATATATGTATGGACGGGGTAGAAATATTCCATGTTATTCAATTATTCATTTTAAAGAGAACATTTTATTACCAAAACATTGTCTCCTTATATCTGAATATAGGTTGTTATAGGTCTTCTGTGTTCCAGAGTTCATATACCCCGTATCTATTCAATTTGCGAGTCAATACGCTTCTTCTCGGCAAGCTCGTACCATCGTTGACCTCATCCCTGTTCTCACGGCTTGATTCAGAAAAGAGCAAGCCCATTGACAATTTTAAAAAACCTTTGTGACCAACACTGTTTATTACAAAAATTTGTTCAGTTTCATCATGGACGAATAATAAGAAGGACTGACAATTCCCGTAATAATCATAATATAAATTCGTAACCCGAAAAAGAATAAAACTCCCTGAAACTAGATGGCGCTTACAATTAACCAGGAAAGTAAATCAAGTAATGACCCACAGAGTATTCTGCTAAGAATCGTTTAAAATTTTAACATAGTTTCTATACAGCGTGAAACGAAAAGGTGTGATAATACTGAAGGGTGTGAATCTGCTCATGAAACTGAACAAATTTGACGTCCCATACAAAATGCGCTATCAGCTGATGCAGTTTCTATGGCAGGTCAAGTTTGGTTTTTCTTATTTCGACCTATGTTCCTTGGGAAAAGTTGTTCAGTTTCATGGGCAGATTGTATAGAAACGTTGTATAGAAAATTTTAAACGATTTTTAGCAGAATACTCTGTGGATCATTATTTGATTTACTTTGCTAGTTATTATAATCAGCGAAGTTATTACGGTTTATCGAGTATTCTGCTACAAAAACATACCTTTCAACGTTAGCATTTCTATAAATAAAACTAGATGGCGCTGACAAATAATCAGCGAGTTTATATAAATAATAGTTTATATAAATAAACTCGCTGATTATTTGTCAGCGCCATCTAGTTTTATACTTTTCCGGGTTACGATTTCTATAAGGGGACGGTTAGTCCTCCTTATTATTACTCCATGGTTTCATGACCAGAATCATATTCAAATTACATTTCCCAACACCGTATGTATGGAGCAATATATTTCTAAATTCAAACTGTGTAATCATATTTTTCTTATAATAACTAAAGTGAGGTGAGTAGTCTGTTAAATGGTGAGATAGATGTCGGGGTGTGGACATGAGCTATAAATAAATAAAATAAATAAATACTGGGTGACAATTCACGCAAAGTCATCTGATCCTAAACTAGGCAAACCCTGTGCTACGGGTACCAGAGACTGATATACATACATAAATAGACAAATAGCAGCCAGACAGAGAATAAACACTTGTTCATCACACAAATGTTTGCCCTGAACGGAGATCGAACCCGCGGCGTAGAAGGCAGACACACTACCAACCACACCAACGGGCCAGTCAAAGAATATAAATAATGTAGATGGAAGTAATGAATGCATGCTTTAGTCAGTATTATATTGCTTTTTTAATACCTACCCTCAACCACACCAACGGGCCAATCAAAGAATATAAATAATGTAGATGGAAGTAATGACTGCATGCTTTAGTCAGTATTATATTGCTTTTTTAATACCTACCCTCAACAGAAAGAGACAGTTACTAAGAATTTACGAAATAGTTTAATTTACAATGGAACCTAACCTAAACATCTTATGTTACTACATCTACTGCCCCTTTTTAAAATGCTTTATGGTGCTATTTTTAACCGCGTCGACTCATCCACGGCTTGCAGTGAACTAACTAAAAATTATAAAAAAATTGAAAAAGGGGCGGTAAATTTTCACATGAATTGCCAAATTAATAGAGAATGTTTGTGCATTTTTGTGCGTTACTTTACAGGGTGTTACTAAAAGAAATGCTATTTTTAAACCACATATTCTACCCATCAAACTTAACAACTTTCCGTAGGGAACATAGTTCGAAAATTTACTATTTGTAGTTTTTCGACCTATGTTCCTTGGGAAAAGTTGTTCAATGTTCAATCCTAACATCCTGTATATTTACTATCACCACCACCTTGGGAATACGTCAATGTCAACTAACATGGCTTTGGCCTTGGCGAGCTCGAGCGCAGTGACCCAGCTCTGCCGTTCCACCTCATCGTGCGCTCGGATGTGGAAGGTCTGGGTGCCTCCGTTGCTGATCACGAACGTGCAAGAATCCGCCGTGTGAATCAGCGCGCCGAGTAGCGAGATCGTGCCGCGGCATGTATGTGCCATCTCCGCTTGGTTTCTGTAAAAAAAAGGTGAAAATTATAATACATAAAGAAAAAAACACAAACATACAAGGAAAACTTAACCATTACCTACTCATACATTTCCCTAAAAGAATACCCCAGTTGACCTAGCATACGTCGTACAATAGAAACTCTGGCTATGGCCGTTAATGCACAGAGCTCAAAAAATTTATCGCGGGGGTGAGCGCGGCATGGGGGGGAGGCGAGCGAATCGTTCATTGGCTCTCTGCTTGTCACCCATGCGTAGAAAATAGCCGTCACAGACAGACTTGTCCTGTACGCACTTTATCTTAAACAGGATTGGATTCTATGCAAGTTTGATAACCAGTCTATCTAATACAATACAATAGACCATTAAAATAAAATGATGCAGAATTTATATCACAAATAACAAACCATATATATAAACACTAGATTTTTCAACAATTATTTTTGAAGGACAGAATAATTTTTGAATAATTTTTCTTTTCTTTTGAGTTTTTGTAGTCAGAATTCGTTAGAGTAATCAATAATGCAAAGAAACATTAGTAAAAAAAAAAACGTAAGTAAAACTAAAACAGCTAAAACTTAATTCAGAGTAGGTAAGTTATTTCAATGTTCAGGCAACTGCACATCAGTGGAAACATTTGGAACTTTATTGCCATGCCATAAAGTCCAAAGTGTTTATACTGACATGCTGTTGGGTGTACTAGTATATCATGCAGTTTATGTTGAATTTAATAAATGTGGAGTATGATTGGTGTGAAACTGAGTGACAGGATTAGAAATAGTGTGATAAGAGAATGTTGTGGTGTAAAAGAAGATGTAGTGACTAAAATTGAGAAAGGGATGCTGAGATGGTTTGGTCATGTAGAGAGGATGAATGAAAGAAGATTGACGAGAGATCTACAGGGCGAGAGTGAATGGGAACTTTGGAAGGGGAAGGCCTCGGCAAACGTACCAGGACCAAATTCAGGACGTTCTGAATAAAGACCAGGTTAAAAGTACCCTAAACTGATTGATAAAAGTACAGGAAGCAAGGGAAGTAATTCAAGATCGTAGCAGGTGGAGAACTGTGGTCTCTGCCTACCCCGACGGGAACAAGGCGTGATATCATGTATGTATGTACGAGTATGTATGTTTCCTCAGTTATTTTCTCAGTTTTAAATACTTTGTTTAAATATTACTCATTGCACTGGATAAGTACAAATCTAGTGCTTGTAAAGATTGATACCTGTAGTGCAACTCTAGCAGATATATGCTAAAGCAAACATATGAAATAAGATATTATGGTTAAAAGTTTCATATATCTAGTTTTGTACTTTGATTAATTTATAATTTAAATAAAATGTCCTAGAACAACATGAATGTAAAAAAAATACAGGAGAATTTTTTTACTTAAAACCATCACTACGGTTCGTCACCCGCATATGAGCACTGTGTGCGGTGTGTGCGCGCTCAAAGTCGGATCATACCTTGCTCGTATTCACTCGTTCAAGCAACGTGACGTCATCGGTGACGTCACATTAGCGCGCTATCATTCGCTGTGTTCCAAATTGTACAAACGCTGCTAAAAGCGTATACAGTACTCACGGACGGTCCAAATTGATTTAGCACGCTCACAAAGCTATCACTGCTTTAATGGCTCTAGTCAATTTGGAATGGATTTAAGCGCGCTCACGTGTTCATCTGTCAAAATGTCAGTTTTGTTTTTATTTTCTTTAACAAAGCCTAAGCTAATCCCTGAAAAATGTGCGCCAAATCCACTCTCATTTCCATTAGAGACAAACTCATTAAAATCAAAACTTGAGAAACATCAGCTGGCTGCAAACGTGTGGGATTTTATATGTGTCAAATCGATTTTGACATTAGCGCTTTCACTGCTCCACCTATTTGACTAAAGCACTCATAGCAGAAACGATGACGTCATCAATGACGTAAGGCGGTGAAAGAGCGAGTGCTTTAGAGCACGCTTTAGGTCAATTTGGACCGACTTAAGCGCGCTCACAGTGCTCTAAAGCAGTCTGTTAGTGCATATTGGAACGCACAGATTGCATACGAAAATGAGGTAGTGCAGTGTGTGCGATACGTCAAATTAAACGTCAAAATTAATTTTGGTTGAGTTTCGTGGGATTTTTTTCGGTTTGTTTGGAGTTCGAAAGCAAACTAAAGAAATGGATACAATTCACAGGGTCCAAATACTTTGTGGCTAAAAAGTACTTTGATTCGAACAGTGACATTGACATAAGAGCAGTCATATCGGATCGTTTAGATATTCGATTGTGTTCGACGTTTGCACGCTAATGAAAACGATCCGACTCGAATGCGCCGATTGCAGCGTTGGTAAAATATTTCCTTAATGAACCGCACTGCATATTTAAATGTTAAATCAAATATCAAAGAAAAAAAACAAAAATTTCTTTGTTTCATCTATCTCTGAAGGTTAAAATGTAATTATTTCTGAGGTTTTGCATTTCTATAAATAAAGAAAAAGGTAGGTAACCGCTGTAGAGTAGCCAATTAGCATAAATTAATGTTAAATACCTAACTTGTTAGCAGTTTACGGAGCATGCAATAAGTCTGCTGAACCAATAAGGCAGATAAGTCTAATGGCTTAGCACAAACAATGAAACTCTTTTAGGTAACAATATAGAACTATACAAAACAATTTAAATAAAAAGAGTATTTATTATTCTTTTAAAGATATTTTTATACAGTACAGTCAACTTTTCAAGAAGATACCTAACTAGAAAAAATTATAACATGACAAAATAATTTCTTGAGTTAATTCTAAAAAGACATACTAATACTTTAAAATTTATTTGCCTCATCTTTTTGAATTCTTCCGTCGTGCCATCTTTACATTCATATTCATATTTCCAACATAAACAAAAAAATTTTGTGTCCTTCATCAGGCAGAAAAACCTAACATGTACATATGAATGTAAATATTTTTGTAATTTTTACTCTAAGTACCTGGGCGACGGAGCTTTGCTTTTAAATGGCCGTCTCAACATGAAAATTTTATCGGGTAAGCAAACATTGCTACCCGCCAACAGAAGGCGCCGTAGCTTTCTGTCTAAAAAAAACCGGCCAAGTGCGAGTCGGACTCGCGCACTGAGGGTTCCGTACCACCACATAAACATAAGTGTATTAGTTGAAATTTCAGTAAGTTAATGTGCTAGATTTTTTGAGTCCGACACGCGCTTGACCAAATTTTATTATTTGTTGTTATTTTCTAGCTTATGCACTATAAACATACCAATTTTCAAGTTTGTAAGTGTTCCCGTTTTTAAATAGAACTAAAACAAAAATCGCCTCAGCGACCATCCAACTTGACCCCTCTCTTATATGAATGTTCTTGAAACGGGAGCTCACCACAATTGGTTACCATTAGTTGTGAGAAAAGTTGTAATATTTAATGATTTCAGACTTTTCCCATTATTTGTACTGTGAGACCTAGCTTCTTGCCAAATTTCATAATTTTAGGTCAACGGGAAGTACCCTGCAGGTTTTGCATTTTTGAATAAATGTATGGAGATGAGGACATAAAATGCCATATCTTTTGATTGCGTCATTGTAAAAAATTGAAATTTTCAGATCTTGTGTGGTTCATGGATCCTAATATATGGTATTAATTTCAACCCGATACCTTTACCCATTCGTGAGATAAAGGGTCTTGACAGACAGACAGACAGACGGACAACAAAGTGATCCTATAAGGGTTCCGTTTTTTTCTTTTGAGGTAGGGAACCCTAAAAAATTGCTTAAAAACACAGGGAAAAAGGTTTTTCCCATCATAACGAGCTAGATAATTTTTCACCCTGACAACCCCTGTATGGTGAATTTTAGAGAAACCAAATACAAATATATACATATATATTCAAATATTGCTCGTTTAATAGGATAGGTGATGCATTTCTTTATCTTGTCTCACTTATTTACAGACATACCTACCTACACAGTATTTTATCTATTATATTATTACTTTTCTCCATTACAAAACTCATTATCAATACCATAATAGCCTAAACAAAAACTATAAAATCAGAAATTTTGTGAAGACATTGGGGTAATGCGTCCAGTAATTTTTAGCCAACTCCTGAAGAATTGAGGTAATTTTAAGCTTTGACCCACTGTACAAAGGTTAGAATAAAGTGGACAGCATAATTTTAATTTAAAAAAAGTTGTGAGCACTTTCATTGTGAACTCGTCAAACAATTTTAAATAATAACAACATCTATTTTTCACAATAAAATCACTGCAGGTATAGCGTATCTGAGTAGGTTCATGAGTTAGCTGCTCTGTGCAGGAGAAATTGTGCCTAACATACAGGGTGTAAGGAATGGTGTGCCGAAAACTGAAAGGGTGTGCTCAGTCAACAAAACTGAACCACTTTCCTGAAGAAACATTTTTGGGAAAAAAAAATTTACACATTGCTCACTGTGATCGAACAGTTGTAAGGAGATCAAAAATTTTTATCATTTCCTAAAAATGTTTATGTGGGAAAGTTGTTCAGTTTTGTCGACTGAGCACACCCTTTCAGTTTTCGGTACATCGTCCCTTAAACTCTGTAAAAAATTGCAATCTTTAGTGCAAAATTGAAAAGATTTAAGATAAGTAAAAGTTATTATTCTATAAACAAATTTAACTAAATAAAATAATTATCTTAAAATTAATTAAAATTTTAGTATGTTAAAGTTAATATTTTATTTAATTAATACTTTTCTTTAAATATAAATGTATTGCTATACCCTAACGGGGTGCATGTATGGACTAATAATAATTCTAAGACCTACTACTAATGAACATGTATTTGCAATTATTAAATGAATTATGTACAGTGACAGGGAAAAACTATAAATCTGCTTAGCTTACTTTAAAGTAGTAATCACTCCTCTCGCACCGCTCTACTATCATAGGAACCTACTCTGTGCTGTAGTCGCTTTATAAAAATAAATAGAAGCAAAAAAGGAAGTGGTTCATAAAATAAATCGACACAAGGACAAGTTCGATATTGAAAAGAATAATAAAATTGGAGTTCAGTTGTAATAGGGGTAGGACCAAAGATTTCTGACCTTTTAGCTTTGGGTAGGACATATGCTATCATTTTATTTAACTGCTGGTGTTTGATAACAGGAATCGAATTGGAAAAGACTAAGACATTATTTGGTTGAAAGTAGACGTGCGCCTTAGCGTGGTAAAACAAGCAATGTAACCGCTGCATCAGTCTTAACACTCGAAACAAATACGAAGTAAATTAAAATAAAATCTAAAAATAGTGAAAATATAACGACGTCATTGAGGGAAATCCTTAGCTGTAATCGATGATATAACTATAAATAATAAACATTCACTTGTATTGTAAATGTGCTCACAATGAATATTCAAGGCGAACATGAAAATTGTACTTATTTACCTGTAGTATGATAACAATCCATTCGATAGGACGAACCATCTCCTCTGGTATCCCTTTAGATAATTCGTCCATTTAAACAGCCAACCCTTTTTTTCTGGATCACCAGGGATTGGCTGACCCTTAGGCACAATCGCGTCGGACATTATTGCTGATATTTAGCTCACGATAAGGAAAACATCACAAAAACTTCCTATCAGCCACGTCCGTGTCCACCATAATCAAAAGATGTCACAATCACAAATTAGAGATGTCAAGTTTGATTAGCTAGGGATCCTAAATATATTCAGCCTTGTTTGTAAATCATAACACAAAAAATTAAATTTTATATTATTTTAGATTTGTTAACCTTATGTAAAGACGAAGAAAATTTAATCAAAATATCAACAAAATATAATAGAAAGAAATACTATAAAGAAACAAAATTATATTTTGTTATGTGTCATGACATTTTCTGCAAGGTAATGGACTCCATCTAAACGAGGCTACAAATTTGACATTAGTTCTTTTATGCATTGTGGGCTGCCAGACCAGTACATTTCGAGAAGACTTCACTCTCCCGAGTAAGGTGAGGGTAAGGGAAACTTATTAGCGTTGGGTTTCATTAAAGCAGTGAAATATTACCGTGACGGATAGACGTATAGAATATACAGGGTGTTAATTTGATTGCGTGCCATAGCTTAGAGGGTGATTCAGAAAAGATAAAGGAACACAAAAAAATACATAAAAAAATCCTACTTAAAAGAACTAAAACTCCATTGAAGCTAAACTAACGCGGAGGGCAATGACCCGGATGGAGCACCGCGCTATAACCTAGCCAGCGCGCAAGTATCAGTGGATAAGATAGGTACATAAATAACTGAAACTCTCTCGCGCGCTTTTGATAGCGCGGTGCTCCGGGTCATTGCCCTCCACGTTTAGTATCAATGGAGTTTAATTTTTTTAAGTAGAATTAATTTTTTTGTATTCCTTTATCGTAACTGAATCATCCCCTTAGATATGGCACTCAATTAAATTAACAACCTGTATATTATAGAATTTTATTGAAATATTAGTGAAACAATACTGCATGTTTCCATCTTTTTTATTCCTAATAGCAATTGTAGGTTGCCAATCAGCAATTACCGTTTATCCAACACACCCCCTTATTGCTAATAGTTATTACTTATTGCTTATTGTTATTGCTTATTGTTAACTCTTAACCCTTACATTTCATTTTTCAAAGCAAAGTTATTTGATAACAATTCAAAAAAGTTTTGGTTACGTTACTTATGACCATAGACATAAGCATAGGAAGATCTCTTATGGTGATACTGCAAGATATAAAGAATTGCGAATTGAATGGCTCTGTAACCGATGAATGACAGGGCGTCACTTTGCGCTACCCGAAAAACTAGTTTTGCAGTTTTTTATATAAATTTCCGTAAAAACTTCATGCCCATATATAAAAAAAAAGATATTTTTAGTTTCAATCTCAATTCCAAGGAATTAACTTGAGGGATTTGTTATTATCTTGAAAGTTTTTTCAGTTCTTTTAAAAAGTCATCTATAATTTTCTGTTAAGGGGCAGCTAGCAACCCATCGTCAACGTGCAGAGCTACGAAGAGCTTGCCACCCATGCTCTCTTACTTATAGAGGCACGATCAGCTTCGCTTACTTCAAAACCAGTTACTTCAAAGAAATCAAGGATTCTCTTATTCCAACATCTTGGAACTTGTTTCAATCCGTACAAGAAAAAAAAGCTTGACCATCTAGATCCATAGTCTACAAAGTAGAAAATCGCAAAATTTCACAACCACAGGCAGGATTCGAACCTGCGTCTTCTGCGTAAGTACCGCAGACGCTTTACCAACTAGGCTACTGTGGTCCTGCCCGGTGTTGTGAAATTTAGCGACCTCTATACGCATTCCAACGTTGCGTTTGTGCTGCCACCTAGCAAGCATTTTTGCTGTACTAGCTCAACTCAGCACTAGCCGAAACGAGTTATAACTAACGGCGCTGAGGAGCGCTCAGCCATTCCGCCGTCGATCGCTTGACGGGTTAGACCTTTATCCGCGCGCTTTCCGCGGCCGTTTCTGCCGGCTGTGCCGGATTATTTCCTTACGTATAGAATTTTAAAAGTGCTCTAGGATCCCACTCTTTTTGGGAACAAAACCTAGCTACAACTAGCCTACAAAGCTACAGCTACAACTAGCCTACGACTGAACAAAGCTAAGCTTGAACACTACTAGAAAGCTAGGCTTAGGCGACGGTACGCCTACAGTTAGCGAGAAGCGGGAATCTTAACGGCCACCTTAGAGAAGAGGTTCTCCTGCCTACCTTCAGGGCGGGTCACCAACGTGCCTACCTGAGCATCTGCGGGTCCCGCTACTCGACCAGCTCACCCGTGACCTTCCGCGGCGAACGCGGCCACGCCCCGTCTACGCAAGACAGGACATACCAGGGGAGTCTTATTTTAAAGGAAGCACAGTGATAAATAATTAACGGACATTTTCGTGGTAATCTCGTTCTACCATCAAACGTAGGGTTAACGAATCCATCCCTGCTCTTTAGTTCGCGTAAAGACTGTAAGAAACTACTTGAGTAAGAATTACTAGTGCAATTTTCAATAGGGCATTTTCATACATACCTTCCGTTGAAACGATTTTGTGTAACGATCATTTTGGGTCGACCTCTGAGTCCGCCTCTGTTTGATATTGTAATGGAATAATTTAGCTAACAATAAACATCGTTTTCAATGAAATTAATTTGTCGTATTCTTTGAATTCTCTCTACGGCTAGAATTCCCACGACAACTGCCTTTGCTGACTGTTTCTCCAAGGTATATCTCTCTATGGTCCCTTGTCTTGATCCTTCTGCTTCCTCGCAAAAATTGCCGACAAATAACTATGTTAGTGTATCTGAATTTGCGGTTAGAGACATCGAACGCTGCATCCTTAATTTAAAATCCACCTGCTCTCCTGGTCCGGATAATCTTCCTGCCTACATCATAAAAGACTGTAGGAAATTTTTTTCTAAGCCTTTAACCTTCATCTATAACCTGATTCTCAAAACAAGTATCTATCCCGAGCAATGGAAGCACTCCAGAGTTACTCCTATCCCCAAGAGTGGTAGAAAATCAGCTGTAGAAGATCACCGTCCAATTGTGGTGCTCTCCTCACCAGCCAAAATATTTGAGAACCTCATGCATAATGCGATATACACCCAAGTCAACATATGCGAGGAGCAGCATGGCTTTAGACCTGGTAGATCAGTTGACACCAATTTATTTGTACTGGTCGACTTTATATCAAGCAGCCTGGATGATGGATTTCAGGTTGACGTATTATACTTCGACTTTAGAAAAGCTTTCGACAGAGTCGATAACGACATTCTTTTGGGTAAATTAAAAGCCCTTGGTTTTGACTGCAAGCTCATCTGCTTGTTTGCAGACTATCTCCGAGATAGAATTCAGTATGTTAAGTATGGTTGTTATACGTCTCAGCCATATTTTACCAGATCTGGTGTGAACCAAGGGTCTATCCTTTGGCCTCTTCTCTTTCTGATTATGGTTAATGACATAGTCAAAGTACTAAAATTTTCAAAAAGTCTACTTTATGCAGATGATTTGAAAATATTTATGAAAGTGACAACTGCCGAAGACTGTGAGCGTCTTCAGCACGATATAAATGCAATCCTCAAGTGGTGCTGTAGTGTGCCCACTACTGCCACCGCTAGATGGCGGCACTGGGATATTGCAACTCGGTATTGTTAGTGTTACGGTGTTTTTTTACGTGACTGCACTGTTGGTGGATCCTTAAAACCACCTTATACGGGACCATACGAAGTTCTTAAACGCAGTGACAAAGTTTTCACCCTTATGGTGAATAGTAAGGTAGTTACGGTATCGGTGGACCGCGTCAAGCCAGCCCACATACTGAGTGACTCAGACACCGCAGTTCACACACCGATCATTCATCCCTCACAACCTCACAATCTTCAGTCAGAGGGTCAGAAACTACCTGTGGCCAAGGAACCAGAATTCACGACGCGTTCGGGTCGGAAAGTGCGGTTTCCTGCATATTATCGTCTGTAGGTCTCTGGAGGGGGGTGATGTAGTGTGCCCACTACTGCCACCGCTAGATGGCGGCACTGGGATATTGCAACTCGGTATTGTTAGTGTTACGGTGTTTATTTATGTATGACCGAAAGATTTTGATCCGCGTCTTCCTGGTAACCTGAATTGTATTGTGATATATTATAATAAAGTGATAGTACTGTGATAAGTGGTTTTCCCTTCTTCATAAATAGCGAGGGTCATCCTCGCTATAGTGCAATGAAAACAATATGGATCTCAATGCAACCAAATGTTATGCTATGAGTTTTGGACGTAGGAAGCAACAGATAATTTATCAGTACAAACTGGATGACAAAATTATTCCTAGAACTGCAGTTATCAAAGACCTTGGAGTAACATTTGATCAAAAACTTACCTTCAACCAGCATATATCTGCTCTTGCAAAGGAATGTTTCAGACGCCTCGGTTTTGTTGTGCGTAATATGCGGGATCTCCAAGATCCTACTGTTATGAAACTTATATTTTACAGCCTGGTGAGAAGTAAAATGGAGAGCAGTTCTTGCGTTTGGAACCCTCATGAGGCCTTATACACATTAGTGCTTGAAAAAATCCAAAAAGCTTTCATGAGGTACTTGTACAAACGAACTAATGGTTATTATCCCTTTCTATACCCATCGAAGTTTCTACTCGGGGTTTTAGGTATGAACTCCTTGGAAACTCGGCGCAGAAAAGCAGAACTTTTGACTGCATTGAAAATTATTCGCGGACTAATTGATAGTAATGAGCTCCATAACCTGCTTTGTCGGCTTTTTGTTCCCAACAATTGCATAAAAAGACGCGCTACACGTAAACTTTGCTTACTTGCCGTTCCTCACTGTAAGACTGTCTCTCACCAGCAGTCTCCAATCTGCCGGATGCTAGAGGGCATCAACTCACTCCTTATTCATGCCACTGAATCTGATATTTTTGCTTTAACATGGAATCAATTATTGAAAGCATGCTCTTCTTATAGTGATTTGACGTAATTTTTGACATATTTTAATTAATTTATTGTCATTTTTTACTATCACATTCATGTGTTTTAGTGTATATTAATTTGTTTTGTTTTTATACAATTAATTAATTAATTACTGTAATTGGGTATACCGTTGTGATTAATAATTAAATAAAAAAAATCGTATTTGTCGATTGTACCGTCAGCATTCAGCTTAACTTAAAGACCCATTTGCATGGTATTGCCTTTCTATTTTTCGGTAACTTCTTAAAAATCCATGTTTCTTTTTCCTTTGACGAATTGATTTCCCCAGAGTTTCTTCTCTTTGCATGAAATGGCTTCCTTGTAGCATGTAGGCTCCTCGTATCTGTCAGTCCTCATGACATAATCTTTGAATTTTGCTGGAGGTTTCAATAATGAACGATCTTTAAGAATCCTTTTTCTTCGTTCATTGGCTAAGTTTTCAATCGTCTCTCGAGAACAATCTCATCAAAGTCGCCAACAGCTTCTTTATTTTCATTATGGAACTCTATATTATCCTCCTCTAATTCAGAAGATTCTTCATGAATCAATAATGCATGGGTTAACTGGAGGATGGGCAGCAGCATCCTCCTTTATATCTTACATCTTACTTACTGCGGTCACCTACAACCGCGGTCCATGGTGCCAGCCGTAACGCTAACAAGCGAGGTGACTATGTTACTTCCCCTCTACATTTTTCCAGCAAAAGCTAGAATTCTGGAGGGAGCTCCTTGTCCTGTAGTGGACGTTTTCATGGGATGTTATGATTGATATGATTGACAATAATGCATGATAGTAGTCACCTATCGATGAAGTTTCCGCAACGACTTTATTATGTACTGGAGTCTCTTGTATTGCTATGAGATTTCCTACATTCTCTTTATATTATTTTTGAACTGAAAGAGGGATTTCCATTTCATTGAATTCATCCTGCTCAGTCAAATCTTCTGTACCCATTCTGGATTCTGGCACGTGCGTACAAAACAGGGCGCTTGGCAACGTAACGTAGAGTGATTGTGATTTAATAATTTATTTCGATCTAGGTACCTACCAAACTATAATTAGTATGAAAATTGAGATATGTTTGTTTATAATTTATTTAAATATTATTTAATGTAAATGTTAAGCTCGATGTAAGTTGGCATTACGTAAGCATTGAGACAATCCCAATTAGGGTTTATGAAATGCTTTTTCAATTTTGTTTTGTAAAAATGATATATTGTAGCGATGTCAAATAAAAAAATAAATAAAAAAGCTAGGATCCTAGGTTTTATAGGATTTAACATGAATTATTTTAAAATATTTCAGACCGGAACGACTAAAATTATGTGAACCTCCATAAGGATATATCCGTCCCCGCCTGCAATATCTTTATAAATTCAAGTTAACCACTCTGTAAATAATAGGATTTGTTCTTTAATTCATGCTAACTTTTCGAAGGGCTCTGGCAACATATTTTGTGTCATGTCTGTCAGACGTCCGTCAGTCTTTCCCAAAGAGGATATAACCAATACGTTTGATTGATATGCCGATTCTTTCCAGTCGCTGTAGTTATAGCTTATTGCACAAGGTTGTTGGTCGTTATATTCAAGGTAAAATCCCTTCTCTTTCTCAATTAATTGTATTTCGTTCAAGTTCAAGTCGTAGTTAATCAATTCTTTTATATTTTTACAGTCTAGTCAAGTGATATCGATAATTGAGGAGCGAATTTTAAATTTTACTTCTTAATTTTTAGGAACACAAGTTTTAAACTTAAAAATGGGAACCTCTTATACAAAATCGTATTCTCCAAATGATCCCAACGATCCCAACGTTAAACAAGGCAGCAGTGGTCAAATACGTACGTATATATTGTATCAGTACTTACCTACCCACCTTACTTATTCCTTATTTTATTTCTTTACTTATTATACTTATTATTACTCTACCAAATAGTTTTCTTGAATATTTTTTTTAAAATTATAATATATATGATAAACATTATAAATATATGATATATGATAACCATCAAAATTAAATCTAGATTATGAATAAGTCTATCCCACCTGGGTGGGTGGATGTTTTTAAAAACCTTTTTTCGTTTACAGAAAGTGTTGGTTCTATAAACAGAATGGAATCTCAAAATAACTACATAGAAGAAGTAGTGTGCCATGAAGACCAGATAAATGAAAATGAAATGAAGGTTTTCGACATCGGTGAAGAAGGCGGGAAAATTTTACTAGTAAAACAAAAAGGTCAATTCAGCGCTGTCGGAACTAAGTGCACTCATTATGGTGCTCCATTGGTGAATGGTGCGTTGGGAGATGGTCGTGTCAGATGCCCATGGCATGGTGCTTGTTTCAGTTTGAAGACGGGAGATATTGAAGACTTCCCTGGCTTTGATTCATTGCCATGTTACCAGGTCACCGTGACAGAGTCAGGAGACGTCAAGGTAAGAATTTATTTCATTTATAACTCAAGTTTGTAAAGTTATTGGATGTCATTTTTGAGAGTCAAGGTTAAATATTTTTTTATAGTAAGATAGACTATATAAAATAGCCATATAAAATTTAAAATAATTTAAGCCAAGTAATGTATATAGAGAGGAGTAATTATTAATGTATAAACATGGGGAAGACAGATTACCTAACTTTTTAAAACTAATAAGGTTTTATAAATTATAAATCCACAAATTACTTTTCTCTAAATTTGAATTTATTCAGATTATGGACATCCATTTTTGATTAGCAGCAATAAATTTGTAATGACTTCACCTCGTCATATGTTTTATATTGTGTGGTGCCAGCGAAGAGTAGTACCAACCTAGGGAGCTCCCTGTCCTGCAGTGGATGTTATGGTGATGTTTTATACCAATTTGCAAAGCTGGTTAATTTTCATGTTGGTATTAAATACAGTGTATAAAAACCATTCTTTTATTAAATCATCTCGCTCACTCAATTTTAGGATATATTTTTGAATTGTGCAGAAAAAGGTAATTAAAAATTGTCACTATACTTACTGACCACCTAGGCTCAACCTAACTCATCAAATTAGACCCAGTTTGCTCATGAAACTAATACCTACTATAATTTAGCATACCTACTCGTACGAAGTAACTTCTAGTACCTATAATAATAATACATACCTAAATAAATGGCATACATGTTATGCTATATTCTGAGCAAAACAAAGGCGCAGCAGTGTATGTATAGGTAGGTAGATAAAGTAGTCTCCACTCGCCACACGGCGCGGCGGCAGCTATTGAGGGGCGACATTCATGACCCGAATATTAAGGAGGAAGGAGAGATTCCTGGCATTTCTATCATTCTGTTCCTTTCTTATAGCTACCATTTATTGTCTAGCAACAGAGAGAACGTAAGGCTTTTACATTGGGTAGGTAAAACCATTTTACTGAATTTGTAATATGTGTAAATCTAGCCTAATCCTACTAATATTATAAATGCGAAAGTTTGTAAGTATGGATGTTTGTTACTCTTTCACGTAAAAACTACGGAATGGATTTTAACCCGTGAGGGACCACCGGCTAGACAAGTTCAAGTCAGAATGTAAACATATTATTTTGAAACAAAGCATGCAATATTAATCTGGAGGCTAAATTTACAAAAATTATGCATAGTAAGGTTATATATAGGCACGTATCTACTAATATTTTATGCAAAAAGCCACTAACCCTTACTTGTTTCCAGAATTTCCTAAGTCACGTCTAGTTTTCTATAGCTTATACATCAGAATCCTACTAATATTATAAACGCGAAAGTTTGTAAGTATGGATGGATGTTTGTTACTCTTTCACGTAAAAACTACTGAATGGATTTTAAGGAAAATTTACAATAATATAGCTTATACATCAGAATAACACATAGGCTACAATTTATAAACCTGCACAGACGACGTCGCGGGCACCAGTTAGTAGAACATAAAGTGATTTGGACTACATTTACACAGTAAGATGGGGTCAGTAGCAATACATTGCTTGTTTCATATTATGTTGTCCATTTTTAAAATTGAATTAAGCAAGCAATGTACGTCTCCTGACCCGTTTTTACTTACCCAAAATACCCAATGTAAATTCAGCCTTATATCTAGCTAACTAAATAGCTAAACTGAATAGTTGTAGCTAAATCTAGGAGTAGGTATGGTGCATCGGGTAGTTCACAATAAAACCCGAATCTAAGGAAACTTGAAACCTGGTCCATTATTTATTAGAGATAGGGTCATTAACTTGTTATAAAAATTATAAAACTTTTTGAACACAAATAAGGCGTACTTAAACATTTATTTTTATTTTTCGTAAACTATCAATTCAAAATGGAACATATTCATAGCCTATTAAAGAATTGAAAATAAAAACTGTGCAGCTTATTTTTAAATTCTATGATGCCGTACGGTTCGATATTTTACGAAAAAAAAATTATACTTTTTATGATAACTGAAATGATCCGTTAATAGAGATAGGGTCCTATCTCTATTAATCCTAACATTTGGGATTCTATTGCGATTTGTAAACACGGGATACAAAAATCAGAAAATTACGAATAGGTAACTACCAAAAGGCCTAGTTAAAGAATTACCTAGTTAGTAGAAAGTCAAATGCCTACTAATCCTATTCTATTAAACGAGCAATATTTGTATTGAGCTTCGCTCTTTATAACCTTACCCCCCTCCACCTTCGCACACCAACAGATCGCGCTGTTGGGTTTCTGAAACGTACTATTTGCTTTGCGGAGATAACTTTGGATTTTTTTATGGCGTATAAAATATATTTAGATTCAGCCATTTTCTTCGAAAGATGCTTAAATATCACATAATTTTTTTTAACGGCCATAAATTCATCACATTTCGTTAAAAAACTGCTCAAGTGAAGCGTATTTAGCTCTTACAGCCCCTTAACGTTCGTGATCGAAATGTAGAAATCACTTTGGAAATAGGTCAAACTTCAAGACTTATTCATTGACTTAATTCGTTTTGATCATCATTCATCATCTTAACGTGTGGTTTGTAAGTTCGACGACCAACCTTAATTTCGTTGACGGGATTACTAATAATAATTTCTTTGCTCATAGTTGTCATTTATACGTTAGTATTATAATAATCTAAGGTTGTCATAGTTTTTTTCTTTTGACGTGGCATCACCAGGTATGTACCATTGTTTAAAAGATAGGCCTTAAGCCCAAGTCACACAGAGGCGGTATGATTGCGAAACGGGGGGCGAACCAGCGGGAAGAAAATACCGCGCCGCGACCGGTTTTCAATGTGACAGGGTGCATAAGAACTCATACTTTACGAAAAATACTGCCCCCGGAACACTTCCGTTACAGCCTCAGTGTGACTATTCAAAGCACGGAATTGCTCTAGTTCTTATATCACTAGCGTTTATTTCTGCTAAGCCCCTCCTGCTCCTCGAAGCCCGTGTGCGTTTTTTCGTATGACACATAATGCGGTAGACGGAAAGACTACGAGAAGGTATGATTTTATATTAGTGAAGTAAGATTACTTAAATTATCACGAAGATAAGAAAGTCTGTCTGTACGATAAGGAAGTTAAAAGAATGCACTTAAATAATCTTGCCCAAGGCAAAAAGTGTGGACCTGAGTAAGGACAAACTTTTGGGACAAACGGTCGAACGTCAGTAGTAACACTTTGACCTTGAGCACGTCTAGGGTTTAGGGCGTTTGTAGCGTAGCGTTTGTTCAGATTATACTGGTTTTGCTACCACTTCGGTACAGTCAAGAGCACGTGAAACTTGGCCGTTTTTTCAGGTCTATTCCTCTTAGAGCACTTATCAATATTTCACTACTGGTGTTGGGGTACGAGTACGAGTCGATTTTTAGGATGTTTTGAATAAAAGATATCGATCAAAATTTAACGTTAACAAATAAATAAAAGATAGATTTTTTTTGTCTGTTTTCGTTAAGAAGATAAATTTTGTAATAAATGCTGTTTACAACATATTCCGCCTATTTTAGCACAAAATAAACCAAAAGTACCACAAAACGTTGTTTACTTTTTCAGGCCAAGATTTATTTTTTCTCGTCGATTCTGCTATGCGTACCATAATTACTCCGTCTCCGTGTATGATGTAAAAGACGACTAAACTAGAACTAGGTTGGCACGATTGGTAGGAAGTTTCCTTCCGCGCAGAAGGCCGGGATCGATCTTCCCTGGACAAACATTGTTTCATTAACATTGTATGGGTGTTTGTTCTATGTCTGCGTAGGGGAGTCGTTTAAGGTAAAAACCTTTAGAAATGCTGACTTAGTTATGAAACTTTTAGTCGTTCATGAGTTCGAAAAATCCGGACTACGATACCGCTCCCCACATACCTGGGTCGGTGTACAAAGGGATGCATGTATGGGAGGGCAATTTTTTTTCGTATTTCAACCTATGTTTTTTAGGGAAAGTTGTACAGTTTCGTTAACTGAACTTGCTGTCAAAATAAATGCATATCCTCAGAAACATGGTGTATAAATATTGTTCGTTTAACAGTATAGGATTCTGTAGAGTAGCATTGACCAACGGTTTAACGTGTCTTACAAAGCACGGAATCATCTTACTTTTCGGACAGTCAGATTATTCGTCCTCGTGTTTGACCGTAGTGTCTCCAGCGGGAATTGAACCCAGAACCTAAATATTTATTTAACTTACAAATATATATATATATATATATATTTGTAATCTATATATATATATATATATTTGTAATCGGTTTCTCGAAAACGGCTGTAAAGATTTCGACGAAATTTTGTATACAGGAGTTTTTGATGGCAAAAAATCAATCTAGCTAGGTCTCATGTCTGGGAAAATTCGTTTTCACCGTCTTTTTAGGGTTCTGATACCAAAATGGTAAAGAAAAGGCACCCTTATGGTGCCGTTCTGTCTGTCTGTCTGTCACACCTCTATATCCCAGCAACCACTTATGCTATCGACCTGAAATTTGGAATAGTTTTAGAATATAGTTGCCCAACTTAATTGCACATGACCAAATTTTGAAAAAAAGTATGATTATTAATGTAATAGGGCCAAAATAGGGGGGGCCAAATTTCAAATTGTCGCTACTAGGTTGAGTGGGGTATCACATGAAAGGGCTTTACTTGTACATTTTAAAATATATTTTTGTATTTTTTTAAGTTTCTTAAAAAATACCATTAAAAATACCATCCCCCCCCCCCCCCCTTATCTCCGAAGTTTGAGTAAAGAAAAATCTGAATTAAAAAATTAGTTTGGCGGTCTTGAAAATGGACTTTATTGCTTCCAAAATTACTATAGGTATATCGGAACCCTCGGCGCGCGAGTCCGACTCGCACTTGACCGGTTTTATTAATATTTCTTAGCGTGTTTTAGTGCGTTCAAGAAACTTACAGCGCCATCTGTTGTTGAGTAGCATAGCTCGGTCGCCTAGGTACTAAATAATAAAACGTGTAACTTATAGAATAGGTATATAATATACTTATGTTAATTACCTAGTCAATATGACTAAAGAAATGACTAACTCGCTTACCTCATTCCTCACACATCCTAGCAAAGTAAGATGTGGTCACGGACTTTTATCAGCCTGCATTTGTTAGTTCTGAATACCTTACTTGGTATACCTACCTATAATCGTGGCGAATTTCGATGACCGTGAAATTCCAGATACTTGGACGATAAGAGTTTATTATGCCTTTGTTATGAAGTTTTTTTTAAGTAATAGTCGAGGAAAATTGACAGTTTTATTAACTTGTATGTTCACTTGGGATGCGAGGCCGGGGAAGCACATTAACCACGCAGTAAATAAAAAAAAATTAAACAAAAACCCGACTGCGTAACAGAAGAGAGGAAAACAAACGTAGATCAATAAGATTTGGTTTGGAAACTTTGTGACTTAATTTGTGATTATGGGACTAGTACCTGAAATAAAATGATTTATTTACTTATTATTAACTTAAATTTTATAACATACTGACTGGTACCCGCGACTTCGACCGCATGGATCAAGTACCTACACAAAACTCGAACTTAAGTGAACTTTTTTCCCATGGTAAAAAGATGTTGACTTTAATATACAAATTTCATCGGAATCGATTCTGCTGTTTACATTTGAAATAGTGACAGCGACAAATATAAAATTTTCACCTGCATTAAAGATTGTGTCCGGTCATCAAATTATTGATTTCCCGTAGGCACAAACCTTCATCTCCTAGTTTACCCCTTTCAAGTTTAATTTTTGCAATAAAAAGGACTCTTAGTCCTTTTTTTTCCCTTTTTCTATCTTCATATCATACATCAAAATCAATTCATCGGATTAGCTGAAAAAGCGTAAACAAAATTATTTAATTGGGTCAAACTTTCACCCCTTCCAGTTTTATTTTTGCAATTCAAAGTATGTAGCCTATGTCCTATCCCATGGTTCATACTACAGGATGTAAGCGACGGTGTACCGAAAACTGAGTGAGGAATTTGTATGGATGTATAAATTTTTTTTTCATTTCCCAGAAATGTTTCTTTGGGAAAGTTGTTCAGTTTCGTTGACTGTACACGCTTTTTCAGTTTTCGGTACACCGTCCCCTACACCCCGATTATCTGTGACCCCGTATACCAAATTTCATCAAAATCGGTTCAGCAGTTTAGCCGTGAAAGCTTAACAGACAGAGTTACTTTCGCATTTATAAGTAATATTAGTTAGGATTACAGGTGGCGGGGACGGAATCACGTTTTGTGTTGGTAAACATTATTTTATTCGCCGCCGCCTCCAATCCCCGCTTGTAATATGTTCTAAAATTCAAGTTAACAATACCCTATTGATCCTAGCATGTTTTCATTTTATACTTTTTCAGATCTGTTTCGCCCAATTAGGTATTCTTAAACATTTGATTGAACATATAATGGCATACTTATACAGGGTGGAATTTTTTAACGCCACCTGGAGGGAAAGCACTCCAAATACTGGGGATAAAAAAAATTACTGAAAGAAAACATTCGTGAAACGTTCATTCCATTTTTGGCAGACAATATCTTATCGAAAACAGCATGAAATAATAACCAGAGTGATGCCCCAATAAATGTAGGGTGGGTGACGCAAAACTGCCGTCGGCTGGAACGTGTAAAATATCTTGTTCTATAATATTTTTCTTTATGACCTTTTTAATCGTAAGGAAAACCGTGAACTCAAATCTGAACTTTCCCAAAGAAACATAGGTCGAAAAATAGAGAGAGATTATTTTGGTTTTCTTTTTCCTTGCACTGGCTCTTTCCAGAATTGGATTGGACGACCAAAATTTTTTTTGTAGTTTTTCGAGCCATAGATATGTTCTTGGGAAGCTTGGAAGTCTGTTTTAATACCGAAATAACCCAGTTTATCTAATCATTGAGTGCTATTTAAACTGTTTAAGTGAAGCCATATCACAAATTTTTGAAATAACTACTATCACCAAAGATTTCGGATCTCCTTGCTTCGCTCGGAATAGATACCTTGCTATTTTATTTTAGTAGGGGATGACATCTTCCAACATCTCACAACCCCATCATCGATGATCCATAGAAAATAATCAAAATAACCTGTCAAATCCATAGAAAAACGCCTAAACCACCTAGTGACGAATTATTTCTTTAATCCTCCTTCTAAGTACCTTTATTTTTCTGTGACTATCACTATCACAAATCCGTTAATATATACCTACTACTCAAAACAAAATAAGGGCCAGCAGGTTTTTTTTGATATATCATTAATTGTAATTTTTCAATGAAAGTTCGATAAAAATTTCCACTGAGCATTATTTGAAACATTTATTAGTTCAAATTGTAAACAATATAATAAGCTAAATAAAATGTACATAAAAATATACATTACTTTTATAGTTTTAATGATATATAAAAAAAACCTGCTGGCCCTTATTATGTTTTATGTTCACGTAATTTCGCTGCAACACAGAAACCAGTTCTACCTTATTTGTAAAGTAGTCGAACCAGTTTCTAACGTAATCCAGCGTCACCCAAAATTCGACCTTGCTACGGTTGAGTAGCCCCACGATAGGTAGGTACAGTCAAGAGTACAATCAAGCAAAACAGATTGGACTTGGTACCGTTCTTATTTCAAAAGACATAGGAGCTAAGTCGCACTGCACAGTATAGCGGGTGCAAAATGACATCTCCTCAAAACTTAAACAAGACCATGAAAATGAACAAATTCTCCAAGGACACGTTCGAAATACGCAAAAAAGTAAAGAAACTGCATCACGTGATAGCGCATTTTAAATGGGAAGTAATTTTTACCTAAAGGTAGAATAAGAGCTAGGGCTAGAGGGAGAATGGAAATGTCTTTGTAAGTACACCCTATGTATGAGTATGAGCCGTGACTCAGTGCTGGTACAGTCAAGGCCGTGGCGAATTCAGATGGCGTAAAATGCACGTACACTTGTACCTAGGTGCGCTTGGTATATCGAGGTCAAACTAAAACTAAAATTAGGATTTTAGGGTCTTTCTTGACACTTATGGTTACATTGTTGTGTTGCCGTTTTACTAGGTGCGATTAGGTGCTCTAAATTTGTACGGAATCCAATTCAAGAAGAAGGGTAGCCATACTTCATTAATAAAGTAATTCCTTTCATCGTTGTATCGTTTGTTTTTTCAGGTCCGAGCAAAGATTAGCGACCTCAAATCAAATGTGCGAATCAAAGAAATAGCGGCCGCCTGCTGCCCGTGTGACGCCCAAAGCGTGGTGATCGTGGGCGGAGGCCCTTCAGGAGCCACCTGTGCCGAAGCTCTCCGCAGCGAGGGCTTCCAAGGCACCATTACACTCGTCGCCAAAGAACCCCACTTACCCTACGACCGGATTAAAGTCTCCAAAATTGGCACCGTTACCGAAATACAAAAACTACAAGCTCGAAACGAAGACTATTACAAAAATGCTAAAATCGATGTCTTGAAAGGCGTCAAGGCGACTAAAGTCGATACACAGGAAAATAAAGTGCATTTGAGCAACGGCGAAAAACTGCACTACAGTTCGCTGTACTTAGCGACGGGTTGCAGACCGCACGTGCCTAACATCCCCGGCATTGAATTAAAGAACATCTTCACCGTTCGAAACTACGAAGATTCCGTTGAAATCTTAACAGCTCTCGGCGAAGAACAGGAATACAACGTGGTTGTCCTCGGTCTTGGCTTTATAGGACTCGAGGTAGCAGCGTCTTGCGTCGAAAAAGCTAGATCTATGACGGTAGTGGGCAAAGACACGACACCTCTCGGACATATATTCGGAAACGAGATCGGTGAAAGACTTCAACAACTTTTCGAGGAGAAAGGTGTCAAGTTTGAATTCGACAGGACGATAGTGAAATGCGATGGCGATGAAGGCAAGTTATGTAAGGTAGAAATGGACAATGGGGCCCATTTGGAAGCCGATGTACTCATTCTAGGCGTAGGAACAAGGTTCTACACCGACTTCCTGGCAGATAGTGGTATCGAACTAACGAAGCACGGTGCGGTTAAAGTAAATGATAAATTACAAACGAATGTGGCGAACGTGTATGCCGGTGGTGATATCGCCCACGCGCCTGTGTTTGCGGCTTCAGGGCAAGAAATGAGTATCGGCCACGTAGGCCTCTCCCAATACCACGGGAGAATAGCCGCCCTTAACATACTAAAGAAAGAAACTCCCCTGAGAACTGTCCCTTACTTTTGGACGATGCTGTTTGGAAAATCAATACGGTACGCGGGCTGCGGCAAGCCAGCGAGCTCACAAGTCGTAGGAAGTCTCGAAGACCTTAAGTTCGTAGCGTTCTTCTTTGATGCGAATGAAAAAGTCATCTCAGTGGCTTCATGTATGAGAGACCCGGTTGTTTCTCAATTTGCTGAGTTGTTGTATCAAGGCAAATCGCTTTACAAAAAAGATTTACAGAACGACCCTTTTGCTTGGACAAACAAGATTCACTAGATGTCTTTTGATCCATAGGATAGGTCTGTGCAACATTTCTTGTGCGGCAAGCTTTGGGTAATGTAATGAATGAGATGTCAGATGCGCTTTAAGGGTACTCCAGATTTTGTACACATTTGTTCAAAAGGCATAACAATATTAAGTAAGGTAATGAATGCGATGTAAGATGCTACTTTGAGGGTACTCCAGCTTTTGTCCACATTTGTTCAAAAGGCATACGAATAGATTTTGTTTTTAGACGAAGGCAAAATTTAGGCGCCTCTAGGGACGCAGCTATAGGTTCACAAAATTAGTAAGACTTATTTATAAAGATCAATCTATACGCTTCTATAATAAAGTACCCATAGATATTGAAAGTTTACTGTTAGATAAATTCAAAACTGTAATCAAGCAAAAATTGTATAAGAAAGGTTATTAAAAGATATCAGATCCATGGGATTAGGCTACGGTTTTAACAGGCTAATTCAAAATGGTTTATGTATCAACCCTGTACTTTCAAACATACTTAAAAGAGCGCGTGGTTTTTTTTTTTTCACCATGGCGCCATGTGCCACTTTGTTTGTGAAGCGATGTAGTTTAGCTGACGTCATTAAGAGATTTTTAACCGACTTCAAAAAAGGAGGAGGTTCTATGTTCCACTGTATTTATTTTAATATGCAACAATGTATGAAAAGAAAGCTATTCGACTATTTATTGCTTTTACATCTCTCATATTCGGTAAGTAGGTCCTTATTACCACCAAATGGGGCTTGTAGGTGACCAATTAGCGCTCTAGGGTAATAATGTAGCTAGAAAAGCCCTAGGGCGGTAAGTAAGTACTTACCTAAAAGCCCAAGGGCGGTAAGTAAGTAAGTACTTACCTCACAATCCAGATGTAAAGCAGAGTAGTTAGCTCGGGTGCAAGCATCAATTGCACCCTCTAACCATAGGCGCACGAGCGCAGCGAGTGCGCCTAAATATCTCAGGCTGCAATTGATGGCGGCTACTAATCTACTATTCAATAGCTTTCTTTTCTATAGTAGAGTCCCTCAGAGGCGCCTTAATTTTGCCATCATGAAAATCAGCCATTAGAGCTTTATCAGGGTAAAATATGCGACTGTGGAAGCTTTTTAATGTTCCTTAATTCACAATATGAGTCCCAGCTGAATATTTTTTTTTTATCTTTTGTTACATTGCATCCAAGTGTAGTTTTATTTTGTGAAACTGTAAAACTATCTAGGTATAAAACTATACATTCTGAATACAAAAAGTATAATGATCTTTTTGAGGTTGATTCTAAGGGTATGGAGAAAGCTCTTCTAAAAAATAGATAAATAAATAATGGTAATTTTTCTTTACAGTAAGTACTTCATTTAAAAGGGTAGGTACATTAAGTACATTATCACAAGCTTACACCTACATCACCAGCTGATTGTAGAGTTAATGAATCTCTTCCACACCCTTTACTTACTTTATTTATTTATTTAAGAAAACTATATAACTTAATACCGGTGCAGCAGAAATCCATAAGAATTCTTAAGTATTTTTACCCAACTGCCTTAACACAATACGTAGATATACAATCTATAGATGATGCAGAATCACTACAAAATAATCATCATACTTTTCACACACTGTATAGTTTCAAGATGTGATCACAAAATAATATTAGTAAACAAGTTGATGTGATTTAGTTTGTAATTGCAAATTATTTAGACACGTACTAGTACTAAGATTGTATAGGACTTTATGGCATAATTCTATCACACCACAAAAAAATGCATTTAGAATTAGAACACTACAATCGCATTATGGCTCATTTACATAGGGAAAAACTTGAGGAGGCTCTGAGATGCAGCTATACACAAGAAAAACATAGATGGCTTTCTCTTTCTTCCTATAGCTGCATCCTTCCAGAGGCACCAAAATTTAGCTTTCATGTATAACACCCATTATACAGAGTGTTACGGTCGGTGTACCGAAAACTCAAAGGGCATGCTTAGTCAACGAAACTGAACAACATTCCCAAAGAAACATTTTTTTAACATTTCCCAAAATTGCAGTTTTGCAATATGTGGTACACGAAGAAAGACGTATTAAAAGACTTGGCGGAACGTAATGGCATTGGCGTAGCCGATTTCGAAGACGACTTTCTGGTGAGAGGCAGAAGGCCACCACCAAGGCATAAGTCAGATGATGATGGTATTGATGACGTGTTTTATCTTCGGTTCAGAGGGTGTGGTGTCAATGGGAAGGCTCCAATGGTATTGTGCGCCCAGATTTGGGGGGAATTACACACATGCTTAGAATGGTTGATGGTAATGAGAAGCCTTAAGAGAAGCTACCAACTAAGCACAAAAGCACACCACCCAAACAACATCCAGGTAAAGAGGAAACCATTGTTATAAGCAAACAAAATCCTAACGTGCCAGAGTTGGAAACTAATTAGTTTTGAATAAATTTTCTGTTTCTGAAAAAAAAAAATGTCTGGGTGGTCAAAGATTTACCTTCAATATAAACTAAGGCGTATTTTAAACCTTTAAGTTGCCAAGGTCTCACTATACTGAAAGGATTGAAAAGATGGGTGAACTGTATTGAGCTAACTCATTGACTGAGCACACCCTTTCAGTTTTCGGTACACCGTCCCTTACAACCTGTATACTTAGGCATAACTAGGCACTGCCTCTAAATACTTTTGTATGTATGTTTCTAGTACCTAGTACAAGCAACTTTGTTGTTTAACAAATTGATGTGATCTGTCTATTTAAGTATTTAAAATGTATTTATATGATGTTAAAGAACAGTGCAAAATAAATTAGTTTTATGAGCACTAGATTTTTTATATTATACTCATTGATTTGGGCCAGGTTCCAAAACATGTGATAATTACCCCTTGACACTTAGCACTAGATTTTTTAAATTATACTTATTAAAGAAGATTTGGACCGGGCTCCAAAACAATGACACCCCTCAAGAGCAGTCTGTCTCTATTATACACATGGACGTCAGATAAAGCTATCTCGCTGATAGGATAATTTCTCAATTTTAAAATGAAACCTTTATTAATTAATTTGGTAAAAACAAAGGGATTTAATGTTTATTTCTACATAAAACTAGAGGACTTGGGTGAAGAAAGATTTCCTTCACTTAAAAATTTTTAGGTGCCTCCATCTCTTTCCAGCAACAGGGCCCATTTATAATCCATGTTTTCCGTTTATAAATGCTTATCAACAAATTTTGCAGCCATTATTTGATGGAAAGATTCAAGATAAAGTTCAAAGGTAAATTCAGGGATGATTTTGCCATTTGAATGAACTTAACATCTATTTGAATATCTTGGAAATTACATTTACAATGTGTTATGAAAACAGTGCTCATGACAAGAAAGTAAGTTCCGTGGTCCAAAGAGGCCAAGGCTCAGCAAAGAAGAGATTTGCTCAGTGAGCAAAAGTGCTGATTTTCAACCATCGCCCTAGTAGTAGAAACGCATTTATCAGCTATATTTTTATTTGCTTTCACTTAAAATCTCTGAGTAAAATTACCATCAAATTCTTTAACCAAATAAATATAAATTTATTACACTAAAAATAACACTAGACTAAACTCATTTACATTATCTTATTCCCATGATTCCTTCACTCGAAGATGCTGCAAACGCTCATACAGTGTGACATCTGCTTTGAATAACCGTCTTTGAAATTCTTTAATACTTTCTATCCTCTGTTCTGGCTTTCCAAGAGCTTTGGCATGACCATGGCTTTCTTCCTATAAGACAAAAATTTAATGGTTATAAATTTATTAGGTATTCAACAAACATTAAAAAAGGATAAGAAAAACTTCAGATATTGTTTAAAACAAAAAAACTAATTTTAATACCTACCTCAGTCAGATACGGAAATCGCAAATAGAACATGTTCTGCTCCTCAATAGCAAAATCGCTCTCCAATTTCCTCAAGTGCTTTGGTTCAACCCTTTTTACTAAACGATCTTTTCCTCGGAATATGTGACCGTTTGGCATTTGATTTCGACGAAATAGTACAGTAGAAAATTTCATTTTATTAGTTATTCGAAAAAAACACAACTTCACAGATTATCCAGTTATTGTGAATTTTGAGGTTATGTTATCCATAGAGCTCAGTTTTTGTTTTTAATATTTTGGGAAAGTAAGATAATGTCACGTCTAAACAAAGCACGAGCGACAATTCTCGTAACGAAATCGTCATCAGAACTTATATAAAATGAATCTGTTTCATCTTACATTGCTTATTTTTCAAATGTATTATTTACAGCCGTTAAAAGAAATAAGTATTGGATCTTGCATGACAGAGTTATCAACGAAGGAAGAATTAGAGCTTATTTCAGTCAAGTCTAGCTTGTCTTTGGTTGATTATGGCTGTCGATCGCGCGTAGGCCTGTGTTTTCTCGTCAATATTTTTTGAAAATAATATTGTTGTAAATGTAATTGATCTGTGATTTCCTTAGTTTGATAAGCATGGGATCGCGATGCTGATAAAGGGACGTCTCTTCGAGTGACTCTCGAGATTGGTGAGTATTTTCTCTCACGAGTATCTAATTATTGTTCCGATGTTTAATAATTTGTGTTTAGAAAGTTTCTCATAGAGATATCAATAGTATTCGAAATCTTTGTCACTTTCGTAAGTGGAGCTCTGTACCTACTCGCGAAATTAGTTTCGTTCGCCACATAATGAGAGTTTAGTTTCGGCATCCTTTCACTTGCACATTATTTTCGTGCTCCACTTATTCCCATGCTTTATATTTTTAATTCTATTGTCGTATCCTGGACGTCATTCATAAACCCGTTATTTTACCATTGAACGTACTAAAAACATTCCGAAAAGTATGACTTGCTGTTAATTTTAGATGATATCTGACCTACTTTGTTATGGTTTCTTAACAGCGGATATTCGCAACGTTAAACAATTTATATAAGAATCGTACTACTAACTGTATAAGGTATATTTATGTAGATACTACAAACCAATGTTATCAAGCAGGAAGCTGATAACTTGTGATACAGGTAATCATATTGCTATCATTGAAAATGTTTTGGTTTTCACACTTGTTTATTTGTTTTCTATTTTTTTTTCGGATTTTATGTACCTATCCATATCTCCATAATATTATAAATTAAGAAGACCCTACCTACACTATCAAACTAATACTATCAAGAATTTTTTTTACTCTGCTTATACTTATACCTAAAATTTTTTAGCATGGCAAGCGCTTACCAACACATTTTGCAGCCATAGAACCAGACAAACTACCACGAACCGGACAAACCAGAGTATATTTGACCGAAAAAATAACATTGTTGTACAAACTTGTTTTTTCTGACAGCTTAAGCTGATATAGCTGCAAAATGTGTTGGTAAGCTTTTGCCATGCTAAATAATTTTAGGTATAGTTATAGTGACCATGTCTGACATTTTTATCTGCATTTTTATGCATTGAATGAATACAAATGAATTGAATTAGTATTTTTAAATATATATTTTTAAAGCAAACAAGTGGCTATTCCATGGAAACCTAGACATGCACATTATACAAAGGATAGGAGATAGAACTCGCCAAAGAAACTGCTTAACGCAAAAGGCTTTTTTTGTATGGGCCAATTTAATTTTAATATTTTTGCCTATTTTCAAGTAGTTTAGTTTCATGGTCTGAATCTACCGTTTAAGTTTGTGCATCTTCCTCCCAAACACATTGTATTATCATTATATTTATGGTACAGGAAAACTACTTGTTGTACTAATATTAATGGATGACACATTGCTTTTGCAACTAGCAAACTTCCCTGCAATATTTTTTTTTAGTATTGAAAAAATCTTAAGTTTTGCACAGCAGCTTTGTTTAAACCTTTTCCAGTAATTACCTACATATTTACGTCAAAGAACATCCGTTGACTTGGAAAGCCCAGGGCAAAGTTTCAAAGACTCAATCATTGGCTGAAAGCAGAGTTCAGTTTGCAGGTATTAACTGTTTACTATAAATAAAAATAAATAGGGTTTATTATAGATACTATAGCTTCAGACAGTGGCTTCAGCCATGTGGAATTCCAAAAAAATGTTGTCTGTTCTTTTTCAGGACTAACTAGGTACATGCTTTACAAATGAATTCAAAATTGCTTCAGCAGTTTCAAACCATGACATTTTATTAGAGTAATTTTGCATTTATAATATTTTTACTAAGATTTTTTGTTAAAAATTTTATGTAAATTCTTAGCATTTTTCATGGTTATTTGACTTTGTCTTGATACTCGTATGATAAGGGAGTAAGATATTTATTACACACTAGTTGTTGCCTGCCACTTTGTCAGTGTAGTATCATGAAAAAAGTTGCCATTCTTCTCCATCTCTCATCTCATCCATCTTCATACCAAAGAAGATTAATCCAAAGTAGCCCACAGCTGAGCGCCAAACAATTGTATCTTTGCGAATTTTGAAAAGCTGTAAGAAGATAAAAAAGTTATATGTACAGCTCACAAGACAACCCTGGAGGGATATCCTTTGATTCCTCATATTTTTTATACACTTTGTTAGCTATCATGTGCATATTGTTTATAAAATATTTGAGGCATAAAATGTTCTTTACTAAACTTATCCGAGTTTACTATAACAAATACCTATACTTACTTACCTACAAAAGATCATAGCCAATTAAAAATACCTGATAAAGACTGGTGCATGAATGAAATGAATGTTATCAAAACTACAAGCAACAGTTGATATACTCTATAGAGGGCAATAACCTCTTATCTCAGTAGTACTTATCAGTAACCAGGTAGTTTCTTAAGAAATCAGTTAAGTTGTAATCTTTTAATGAATGACCTAGTTGATAATAATTGATTTCAATTTGTTACTTCTGGTTTCTTGTTTTATAGGTTTTTTATTTATGAGAATAAGGATACTAGTAGCATAGAGCTAGTAGTTATTATATTTTCAATCTTTTATTCATTTGTAGTCCAGTGATCACTGAGAGTAGTAGCTTGAAATACTTTAAAAAACTTGCGTGGGCGTGAGTTATCTTTGCATGGATACTTAAGTTGGAATAGCCCTTTATGAAGAGTAGTGTATATTTTTTACCACTCAACGACTCTTGCGTGCTCGTGAGTGTTGCATATTGGCCCTACGCTGCCGACGACGTCCACAGAAAACGTGAGTTAGTAAACGACGCTCAAAATAACTGTGGCGCTGTCATTGATGCGCAGAAGAAAAAAATGGACCATTTTTGCACATTTTTGACTTCTGCGCATCAATGACAGGGCCACAGTTATTTTGTGCGTCGTTTACCTACATGTTTAAAACAACCCCCCCAAAAAAGTCCCTCAGCAATGAAAAATAAAATTGTTTCATATTATGGCTGACCCTAAAATGTTCAGTGCCCTAACGTTTAATCTAGGCAGCTAGTTTTTAGGGTTCCGATACCAAAATGGTAAAAAAAGGAACCCTTATGGTGCCGCTCTGTCTGTCTGTCTGTCTGTCCGTCTGTCTGTCACACCTCTATATCTCAGCAACCACTTATGCTATCAACCTGAAATTTGGAATAGTTTTAGAATATAGTTGCCCAACTTAATTGCACAAGAAAAAATTTTGAAAAAAGTATGATTATTAATATAAAGGGGGCCAAAATAGGGGGGGCCAAATTTCAAATTGTCGCTACTAGGTCGAGTGGGGTATCATATGAAAGGGCTTTACTTGTACATTTTAAAATATATTTTTGTATTTTTTTAAATTTCTTAGTTTTAAAGTTATGATGAAAAATGTCAAGAAAAATACCATTCCCCCCCCCTTATCTCCGAAGTTTGAGTAAGGAAAAATCTGAATTAATTACAGTTGACAGAAGTTTATATAAACTTTACAGCAAAAATAAAACGATCTTTCTAAGTTGCACAGTTTTTCAGAAATCTGCAAAAAACCTTTACAAACAAATTTAGTTTTGCGGTCCTGAAAATGGACTTTATTGCTTCCAAAAATACTATAGGTATATCGGAACCCTCGGCGCGCGAGTCCGACTCGCACTTGACCGGTTTTTTTTAAAGTACTCCTGACATCAAAATATGGTCACATTGGCTTGTCTACATAATACCTACTTTCTACCGAAAGCTATTAGTCGCCTGCCTATTATTCCGTACTGTACACCATCAAAATAGACGTATGTATGCATATGCATGTATATTCTCCAGAAAGAATTAATTATCCTTGCAACATTGCAATTCGTTCAGCAGTGAGAATATCCGGAGGAAACTTTCAAGTTTACAATGCTAATTTAATTTTCATGTAGGCACATAGGAGGCACCGTCAAGCAGAAGCACGGAACGTTCCAGCTGTAATACCACTAGGAGTCGGTAATCGGTTCCCGGATTGGACCTACGTTGCTTAACATTCGTAATCTCAAAGAAAGGTGAATCGACACTAGGTCACGTGCGTTATCAGCCGGTGGCTTTAAGTCAACAGTGACGGTTAAGGGTGGCTTTCCTTCCACCAGTGCTATGCTAAGTAGCTAACCTGCGACCTGGAAATATCTCGTTGATCGATACTGGTGAAAATCAAGTTTCACAGTCTGGCCCACCATCGCAAGGTTGCATGTCTGTCTGTCTTTTACAGATTGTACTTCGGAGAGTGTGCTCAAGATCTCCATGAGCTTATTCCACCATCCCGCGGACATGCATGATGCGCACGGCTAAAGAGTGGAATTCTTTGCCAGAGTTCATATCACCCGAATCTATTCAAGTCGCGTGTGCTCAAGAGCTCCATGAGCTTATTCCACCATCCCGCGGACATGCATGACGCGCACGGCTAAAGAGTGGAATTCTTTGCCAGAGTTCATATCACCCGAATCTATTCAAGTCGCGTGTGCTCAAGAGCTAGAGCAAGAGAAGAAATATTTATTTGTTGCATTAAAGTGCTTAAAACTAAGGAAACAATTTAGTTGATGCATGCAAAAAAAGGTCCCGCCAGCAATATGCTACTGTTGGACCGTAGCGCTGATCTGGGCGCTAACGTAACCTAACCTGCTTATACGAAACCATCCCCTCCAAATATACGTCTCTTTTCGACCTACGGCTGGCATACAATGCTATAAATCAAACAAGTAACTGATATTCTCAATTTCTCAAAATAAAGTCTCCGTTCTCATTGGTGTTTGAATTATTTGGCTATACAGTCTCAAGCATGGCTCAGTTTCATACGGTTCATACATTATATGTTATGATTATGACATGAGCAATTGTTGTACATTTTGTTGAAACTCGTTTGGTAATGGTGACAAGTTCTCCAGTTCAGGTCGAATTTTCTGTGGAATAAGGTTGTTTTCACAGTTGAGAGATAGGTGTATTCAGGTTAGTGAAGGCAATGATAAGTTATTTATTATTTTTAACAATCTCAAGCTTATTATTTCTACTTGTATCACTGTATCTTGATTTTAATTTAAAAGCTACGGTCAACCGCTTGTCGGTAGAAACTTTTTCAACTCTATTACCACGCCTTAAGGTCCAAAAATGTTTCTACTGATGTGCGGCCGTGTGTACGAGTCCGCCGCGAGCATGCAGCCGCGACCGGGCATCTGCGACCCGGTCAAGTCAAGACGCAGGCGCAGAGTTGATTTCATTTTTCAGTTCAGGCCTGTAACATGATACATACTCGTACTTAAGAAAAAAGGAAAAAAACCGGAAAAAGACCAAAGTTAAATGATAAGATCTTATGTCATTTTATACTTTTAATGCATGCAACCATAGTTATTTGGTATGTAAGGCAGCAAAATTATTTAGAGTTTTCAAGACGCGAAATAACTTTGCTACCGAGTGAAACACACAATTTTACCTCACTATAGCGAGGAAAACTGTAACGAATAGCGCCAGTATTTACACACTAGCGGCCAAAAATTACATTTGTACGCAGATTTATTAAAGTTTCAAAAATCTTTTCCACGACAGCAGCTAAAAATTACTTAAGCTCGCAGATTTCGACAAATTGTGATTGTGAAAAAAAAATCCCTTTTAGGTCACAAAACTGGCTACTGCAATGCCTAGATTTGAGGAAATGTCACTGCTCTTCAAGGGTCATTTAACATGAGTTTAGCGAGCAACGGCGCGTGCCGCTTACTGTACACTTGCTGGCAAAATAACGGGCAATCACTCTTAATGTGCTAAGCTAGGCTACACTCGTCAGCTACGCTACTGTAGCTTTAGGCAATTCGTGAAACTTGAAACCATCAAAGAGTAACAAAAGTAGTATCTAAAAAAACTTTACAAAAGCTATCTAATTATTGCTGATAGATATGGTAAAACATCGTGTGGATGAAAGTAATATAATCTAGTCGAAGTGATAGTAATAGGCATTATCTTACGCGTATGTTGAATATGAAATCAACTCCAGTTAAAGTAAATAAAATGTGCCAAGAAAAACTGTTAGCTTATGATAGTGACTTAATTTTATGGATATTTTTAATTTCCAACTAATTTTGCGGTAAGGTGTAAAGTTTGTTACAGGTAATTATAATTATTATGAATAAGTAACGATTGTTTCTTAGATGCTTTTACAGTTCACGCTAGATCAGCTGCAATAACTTAAACAACTTAAGTGTTTCTTTTTATGTAATTTTCAATGCTTGCACGTGCTAGAGGTCTTCATTATTAACAATGAAAAGATCGATAAATGAGTGTTGCAAGTACTTGACTTCAAGTACTTGTGATACGTGATGAAAATTGCCCAGTCCAGTGCTTTTTCTTCGCACGATCTACATCCTGTATATAACAGAGATCAATTTTGTTTACAAAACCAAATAGTAAAAAATGTATTAAAATTGTGGTTATTGCTGACCACCTGTAACCAATTTCATGCCTTTAGTGTTCCAGCCCTTGTGCCTATGTTTGACCATTGTAAAAATTTTCGGATTAAGGATATATTTTTGATTCTTAGTGTTTGTTGTAGCTTAGATTTACAGATTATTTAGTTAGATTTTCAAAAACAATAAGAAATATATATTTTTTCCAGAATGATCTGAATACAGGTGATTTCATGCGAATTAAGACTGAAAATTACTTCAAAACGTTAGTACGCAAGAAAATATGTAAATATTGAGTTATTGCATGTAAATTGTTCGTGTTTTGTAAATAATAGATAGATAGATAGATAGATAGATAGATAGATAAATTCTTTATTGTCACACAAAAACAAAACAATACACAGGAGACTCTTAAACTATAATAATAATTATACAAGCCATATTATGTGTATTTTTGAGCAAATCGCGTAGAAATATAGCGGTTCGTAAAGTATATCAGACCGCAAAGTATATCAAAATACGTTCATAGTTAAATGTTAAAGAGAAATGTTTTCAAAATTATTATTTAAAAAACCGCAACATCTTACTCAAACTCTTGTATACGAGTAGAACCTATTTAAGTAACACTCGCGGTATCGTGCATGGATAAATTGTTTTTATTTCATTCTTACTTTCAAAAATTGGAGTCAAACCCGCGTTTTCATCGTTTATACCGCAGACGATATACCAACTAAGGTAGCAGCTAGACCCCACTCGACCTAGTAACGACAATTTAAAATTTTGACCTTTTCGGGTCCCCTTTACAATAATAATGATAATATTTTTATAATTATTTCGTTTGTAATAAAGTTGGGCAATCATATTCTAAAACTATTCCAAATTACAAGTCGATAGCACGAGAGGTTGCTGAGATATATAGGTGTGACAGACAGACAGACGAAGTCGCACCATAAGGGTTCCGTTTTTACCATTTTGTTTTGGAACCCTAAAAATGACGTCCACAATTAATGGTTAAAGAGAAATGTTTTCAAAATGATTATGTACAAAACCCCAACGTCTTTCGTGAACTCTTGTATAGATCCTATTTAAGTAACACTCGCAGTATCGTGCATGGATAAATTTGTTTTTATTTCATTTTTACTTTCAAAAATCTTACTCTAACCCGCGTTTTCGTCGTTTATACCGCAGGCGATATACCAACTAAGGTAGCTAGGTAGTTTCAAGCGAGTCCGACTCGCACTTAACCGATTTTTTACTGTCAATATTACTCTCGACCTCGGACAGAGGACAGAGATGTGAAATTACCGGCATTTTTTAAATTACAGCATGGGCAACGCGCTTTTGCCGTCTTGTTTTATTAGTCAAACGCATTTTATTAAGATTTGAAGCAAGCAAGGTACACTTGTACCTAACATCAGGTGGCCCTAACTGATTTATTGCGACAAAGAAAACTAATGTGTTAATTTTATAGTTTATTTTATAGTCAAGTAAGCGTTAGATAGGTAAGGACAGTCCCTGGTACTTATCGTAGTAAAACAAGCATGTAGTGTTTATTTGGGCTCCGTGTGCTTTTCCGGAAACTCCTTGGACAAAGGTTATACATAACAAACTTGAAGCTACAGTGTGTATTTATTTCGGAGGAAAACAGCAAGCAATGTTTTAGCTGCAGTGTCTGAGTGAGATTAATGTACTTAACACTATACCAGAAATAATACACTCGACATCAAAATGTTTTTCTTAAAACGAATAAAAACACGTAACTGAATAGTAAAATCGTTAAATAAGATCCCAAACATTACAAAGATTACAACACCTCTTAAGTGTTCTGAATATCGCACTTTTTTTTCTAAGTTCTTTCCTGCAAGTGATCTGGGATAAAACTGTTGCCAGGGACCTTATCTAACGATCTCACTAATGAGTCCCGTGTTAAGAATATTAAAAAAATAATTGACGCTTACTTTGACCTCATAATTGTATGAATAAGTATGGCAGGAAAATCAAAAGTTCGATTTTTTTATGACAAGTGTATAATTACGCTAACGACACTACAAAAACACTGCTATGTACATTCATTCGTGAGGAAATGCGTTTTAGGTTTTAGCGAAAGAGCGGAGGAGCATTAATGCAGGTGAAGCACAAAAGATCCCGTACTGTCTCTGGTCATAGAAATTGCTGAAGGTAACCCTCGTAATAGATAGAGCATATTTACAAAATCACATCTTTTCAGCATCTTAGAATATACAGGGTATTAATAAATAAATATTGGGGGACATTCCACTCAAGGTCTTCTGATCCCAAACTAGACAAAGCCTGTGCTATGAGTATCAGAGACTCATGTGCAATACAAACATAAATAGATGAAAACACCCAGACATAACAAACACTTGTGTTCGTTAAATAAATGTTTGCCGTGGGCGGGGATCGAACCTGCGGCCCGCGGCGTATAAAGCAGGCTCACTACCAACCACACCAACGCGGGCTTGTCAACAAATGCGTGCGATTGCTCAAAATGCTGGTTCAATATTAGAAACTGAACAACTTCTCCCAAGGAACATAGATCGTTCGAGTGGTTGCTATGATACGTTCCTCTCAAACTTTGCCACTTATTTTTGCTGTGTATTTCTGGGGGTAGGGGGCGCGTGTGGCCGAGTGGTAGATCCTCTTTCTTCCCGATCACGAAAGTTAAGCAACGTTGGCCGTGGTCAGAAACCGGATGGATGACCGCTAGGGGCAAAACAACTAGAGTGTTTCCGTGCTTCGGAAAGCACGTTCAAAAATTCACAAATTCAAAATTGTTTATTTCATAACAAGTGTTACATAATAATAGGCGTTGCTGGAACCTCCCAGTAAGTAAATCATACCTGTGTCGGGAGGCACAGAGGCACGTTAAATCGTTACTCCCTGCTACTGTCAATGAAAGAAGTCGAAAAGCCAAGTCAGCCATTCGGCGGCTTGAAAACTCTGACATCCAGGTTGGCCACTAACCTAGCAAAGCCTAATGTAGGATTGAGTTTGGTTATCCCTCTGGGTTGCGGAGGTCAGATGGCAGTCGCTCTGTGTAAAAACCAGTGTTCCCGTCAAAACCCCTAGGCTAGGTAGCCGCTCCGTAAAAAAACGTTGGTCAAAAACGGAATAAGGCTAGGCGATGATGATGATATCTGGGGGGTTTCGGGGAGTAAGCAGTCCAGCAGTGGACTTTTTAAGGGATGTAAACGAGACATAGAGAAGGTATTTTCGCGGCAAATGTCCGCGTTAATGATAAACGACAACTGGACGGAGCCGCACGGAACTACGGAAGTCTAGTGTAGAAATAATACTGAACTAACCCAGTAACATTTTCTCTGAACAGGTATAAATAATTTGTTGCAATACGTTTCGGCTCACGGTTCTAAAATTAACTTAAGAATATTGATTACCATTATCATATCGTATGGGTTGTACCGTGTGGTGCCGGCAAAGAATAGTACCAACCCATACATACCCGTGGGTGTCGTAAGAGGCGACTAAGGGTTAACTGGAGGATGGGCAGCAGCATCCTCCTTTGTATCTTACATCTTACTTACACTTAAAGATAAAGATAAAAAGATATTTATTTGCCGGCTAAGAATAGTACCAACCCGTACATACCCGTGGGACGCCGTGGGTGTCGTAAGAGGATGGGAGGATGGGCAGCAGCATCCTCCTACGATCTTACATCTTACTTACTGCGGTCACCTACAACCGCAGTCCATGGTGCCAGCCGTAACGCTAACAAGCGAGGTGACTATGGTACACGTTTTTCCAGTAAAAGCTAGAATTGTGGAGGGAGCTCCCTGTCCTGTAGTGGAAGTTTTTTCGTGGGATGTTATGATGATGATGGGTTGTAAGATCAATGACCAACCTCCCAAATTCTGTGGTCGGAGTATGCCTGAACAAAAACATTACATGTTTTATGCATTACTTTGAATTTATAATTTCAAACGTTCATTGCATTCTACATGGTATAGTACAAAATAACTCTGGCTATGTCAGTTGCAAAAGCAAAAAGCAAAGAGATAGAGATAAAATTACAAACATATGCACAAATTTTTATAAATCCTTGTACAGCAATAGTCCCAACAATACCTGCTATGACACAAATTATTCCTGTCCTGACACCATCCCCTCCATAACGGGACACGAAGTGCACAAAGCTCTCAAAAGCATGAAATATAATAAGAGCCCTGGAGATGATGGTGTCACGACAGAAACGCTAAAAATCGGAGAGCCGACATTACTGCCCCACCTGACTAATCTATTTAATTCCATTCTTCTATCTGAACGCCTTCCCGATAATTTCTGTCATGCAAATATTATACTTTTACATAAAAAAGGTGACAAATCAGACATTTCAAATTACAGACCTATCAGCCTCACCTCCCACATTTACAAAACGTTTATTAAGATATTACAGTATCGAATTGATGGCAAGCTAGACGGACACCAGACACCTGAGCAGGCGAGATTTAGACCTAGTTTCTCAACAACAGACCACCTACAAGCCATAAACCAGATAATAGAAAAGTCTACAGAACACAATAAGCCTATACACCTAGCGTTTGTTGACTACAGCAAGGCCTTCGATAGCCTTCATCACACTGCGATGATTGATGCCCTAACAGCTCAAGATCTAGATACCACCTACCTAGACTTCACTGCCAACATTAAACTTCAGTCATCTGGCCCCAAATTCCCAATCCTAAGAGGTGTCAAGCAGGGTGACCCGCTCTCTCCCAAACTTTTTACAAGCTCTCTTGAAGAGATTTTCAAAACCCTGGCAATATCATGAGGTGGAAAGGGCATTGATGTCGGCGGAAACAGGTTAACAAACCTCCGTTTCGCCGATGACATTGTGCTTTTCGCTCCATCAGCCAATGAGCTGCAAGACATGCTGATCGAACTCGATGTGGCGAGCCGCAAGGTTGGACTTCATATGAACCAGTCAAAGACAAAAGTTATGACCAATGGCACTAAACGTAGGGTCGTGGTAGACGGGCAAGAGATACAATATGTCGACGAATATATCTATTTGGTTCAGTTAGTTTCCTTCCACAACAGGCAAGATAAAGAAATCAGTCGCCGAATAGAAAACGCGTAGAGGAGCTACTGGTCCATGAAGGATTTACTTAAAGGGACTCTCCCATTATCCTTGAAACGGAGACTCGTCGACATATGCATGTTGCCCGTCCTAACCTACGGAGCCCAGACATGGTCACTGACTGAGGCACAGAAGTCCAGACTTCCGGTCTGCCAAAGGGCGATGGAGCGCAGCATACTAGGACCGACCGTATCCGGAACACAACACTGCGGTCCAAAACCCGTATCGCTGACGTCGGCAAAAAGGCTGCCACATTAAAGTAGGATTGGGCGGGTCACGTGTGTCGGATGCACCCGGCCCACCTAGGGCCAAACGCGCCACGGAATGGGTACCACATGATGGACGCCGAGGCAGAGGAAGGCCCAAGAAGCGGTGGAGAGATGATCTGGATGCTTTTAGAGACCAGTGAGCCCATAGTCGCAATAAATAGGGAGGAATGGAAACGTATGGAGGAGGCCTTTGCCCAGCAGTACTCTGTACATTAACTTACTAATCTGGGCCCAGCAGTGGGACAGTATAGGCTAGTAAAAAAAAAATGTCAGTTGATGGGCAGAAGTCAAGACATAAGAAAATAAGACATTTTTGACTTCTACTCGTCAATAATATACCTAGCCAGAGTTATTTTGTACGACGTATAAAATATGTAAGTATTTATGTACACAATAATGGACCCTGGCACAATGATCCTGATCGGCACAGCAAAACTTATTCAAAATTTTCAACGAATTATAGTGCTTTTAGTGGAATGAACGCTTTTCTCTCTTATTTATTTCTTAATGGTAACAACTGTGTTTGAATAGGTAACTATATCTAAACTCTGTTTAGTTTATAACTACTGTATTACATATTTGTACCTACATACAGCGACAATTTATACAAAATGCCCAACCATTCGGTAACATATAGTTATATGTTGTTATGATATTTCATATTATCCATTATTATAGTTAAGTGCAACGATTTATTTTTTCAGTATCATAGCGAAATCCCTACAAAAAATTCAGAGTAACTGGAGACCCCGCTCCTTTTACGGGACCTGGCTGTTGAGGTCGGTCATTGATCTTACAACTTACAACCCACAGGATATGATGGTGAATACAAAAATAAACAGATAAATTTTGTTTGTCCACGACAGGATAATATTACCGCAGTTACTGTTGTTGCTATTCTTTTCTGCCGTAGTCTAAACAAATATTCTTGATAATTTGTCACACAACATTCAACCCTTTTTTGCGTTTTGCCGCAATACAGGCAGCTAAAGGTCAATAGTTGTGTGCCTCTGTAAAAAAGCAAAGACAAAGTTTCTCACTTGATGAACGTACGCACGGCAGAAAGCACGTAGAAACAAAACCAGTATAAGCTGAACCAGCGCTACGGTACAAACGCCTGAAACCAGAGACGAACGGGTCAAAGTGTTTCCACCAACAAGCGGCCGTGTGTTCGAGATTTTCTTTTTCTTTAGCCTGGTTTGTCCCACTGCAGGGCAAAGGCCTCCCCTTTTTCTTTCCAATTGTCATGGTCATGAGCCATGCCCTGCCAACCCTTCATGAAGGCATCGAGGTCGTCGCGCCAGCGTTTTTTAGGCCTTCCTCTACCGCGTCGGCCATCTAGGGGGACCCATTGGGTTGTAATTCTAGCCCATCTCTCCGGATGCATTCTACATACGTGACCTGCCCACTCCCACTTCAGTTTTGCAGTTTTCTCGGTGACATCAGCTATTTTGGTCTTGGAGCGCAGAGTGGTATTTCGGACTCTATCCGTTCTTTTTACTCCGAGAATACTGCGCTCTATCGCCCGTAGACAAACCGCCAGTTTGGACCTCTGAGAAGCAGTCAAAGACCAGACCTGTACACCATAGGTTAGGACGGGCAATATACACATGTCGACGAGTTTGCGTTTTAGAGATAAAGGAAGGTCTCCTTTCATTAAGTCTTTCATGGACCAGTAGCTCTCCCATGCATTTTCAACACGACGATCGACTTCTTTGTCCTGCCGGTTATTGAAAGAGACTAGCTGGCCCAAGTAAATGTACTCATCGACGTAAAGTATTTCTTGCCCGTCTACCGCTACCCTATATTTGGTACTGTTTGTCATTAGTTTGGTCTTTGACCGGTTCATCCGAATTCCAACCTCGCGACTTGCCAAGCTCAGATCTTGTAGCATGGTCTGAAGTTCCTGAGCGGTTGACGCAAAAAGTACAATGTCGTCAGCAAATCGCAAGTTTGTAAGCTTCTTTTCGCCAACGTCAATGCCCTTCTGTTCCCATAAAACGGTTAATCTTTTAAATACCTCTTCGAGGGTGCTAGTGAACAACTTAGGTGAGAGAGGGTCTCCTTGTTTGACTCCTTTTTGAATGTTAAACGTAGGTCCAGACAACTGGAGTTTGATGTTGGCGGTACTTTGAGCATAAATGATTTTGAGTAAAGTTATGTATGTATCTTCGATTTCTTGGCTGGAGAGGGAATCAAACGAGAATATACAGGGTGTTAATTTGATTGCGTGCCATAGCTCAGGGGCGGGATCAGTATCTGAACAACTTTTCCCAAGGAACATAGGTCGAAATACGAAAAACCAAATTTGACCTTCCATATTAAATGCCCTATCAGCTGATGCAGTTCCTATGGGAGTAAGAAAAATTACTTGTCGTATTTCGACCTACGTTGCTTAGGAAAAGTTGTTCAGTTACCGATACTGATCCTGCCCCTGAGCTATGGCACGCAATCAAATTAACACCCTGTATATCAACCAAAATTATTAAGAGTCAACGTTAATACAGGAGCTATACTTTTTACTTGCTCGCCGTACGTCGAACAGTATGTTTGTGCTGATTATCAAAGTCATCCTGGTCTGTTCAGTTTCAGGACAATAATAATAATAACCTCCCCCCCTCTTTCTTAAAATACCTACCAAAATTATATCTATCTTCCAAATGAAAACCTGTAATTGTTTAAGTATTTCTTTTTGTCTAACTTTTATGAAACTTGTGGAATGAACGCTCCAAACTCATAAGAAGTTGTCTGTAAATAAATCGAAGGATAATGAAACTCTGGTAAAATATTGAAAACTGCCATAACAGCCTTGCCCGTAAATGGTAAAGACCGTAAGTAGCGTGGCTAGCGTAATTTACAGCAATTTTTGCTTCCGAATTTCAACATTTTCTAACTGTATTTTAGTGGTATATAATCTGCGCGCGATCAGAATGGGATGGAACCTTGTCTATGTTAAAAAAAAATCTGCAATTCACGTTGATATCATTGATCACATAGAATTATAATTATACGTTTGATTGATCACGTCCATATGATTTAACCTCTGAAGGACTATGTCAAAAAACAAAAAGAAAATGTAGTTGTTTACGTAATAAGGTATATTTTTTAATAAACTTCAATAAATTTTCATAAATTTTCCATTTTCCGGGAACTCTATGGAAAATTGCTATAGAGATCAACTGTAAAAAATTTCACTATTACATGTGATATTAAGACTCTTCGTTGGTAACACATTATTCCGACTTTTCCATCCCTTTCTGATCGTATCGTACACACGGCCGCACATCAGTGAAAAACTTTAACTTTGAGCAACTCTCTAGTATCGGACGTTTGCAGCGCATCGCTAAAGTACGGCCTTCCTAATAGGTCTTTTCTGAAAGCTGTCAAACGTACGCTAAATTACGACCTGCAAAGAAAAATTAACCCTGTGTGTTGGTGTTAAGGAAACGTCAAAACGGACTTCTTACGTTGGCTTTACTTTAGTTCAGCTTTACTGGTTTTGTTTACAATTATACGACGCACAAAATAACTTTGGCCCTGTCATTGATGCTCAGAAGAAAATATGGCCCATTTTTGACTACTGCGCATCAATGACGGCCAAAGTTATTTTGTGCGTCGTATACTTGCTGCCGTGCTTATCATCAGTCAAGACTATATATATATATATATATACATATGTATATATATATATATAGACTTTATAGTTTCGTCATGTCCGTCTGTCTATCCGCGGCTTAGCTCAGCCTTTAAATACTAGAATGTTGTGATTTTGAATGAGTATCGATAGATAACGTAGGCCAATCATTGAATTAGGCCGATCGAGATCTACACGATACGCCGGCATTTCATGATTTGCCTATTTAATACCCGCCATATCGTACATATTAGATACACCGACAAAATGGTAAAATATACTATTGGAACAAAAAATCTCGCCTTCCCCATAGTGTGGGCTGTCGTGAAATAAGTGTTTTGAAAATATTGATAGAATTCTAAGAACGTTTTTTGATTTAGGGATCCATATTTGCGTATTATTTAGCCTAAATACGCAATTTTTCGTTTGTCAAGTGCCAGCTAAACGGTTATTTTATTATTGGAAACATTAAAAATATCTTAACTCGAAATACTGAAAATAATGTTTTTGTTTTGAGGATAAAGGGGCCGGGCTCCTAATTCCCGATGGCCACTGCGACCTGTACAAATTTATTGTAGCCAACCCTTTATATTACATTTCCTCGGCCACACCGACAGCCTCAAAGAAGCTGACAATCTGCCTAGGATTGAGAGTTCGAGCATCTTCAAGTATGTGTCCTCCCGTTTCCCGACTTCTACTGTGAGTCAGTGCATCACAGTGGCAGATCAGGTGTATAGGCGTCTGAAAATAATAGAAATAGCAGTAGCAATCAGGGCATTAGGCAGTGGACTGCGCGTGGCCCGACACGCACATGGCATGTTTTTTTGACTTAGACAAGGTTCCATCCGTTTCTGATCGCGCGCAGATTATTTGTCAGCCAGTCACTTAGGTTTTATCGTACTGTTGTATCTGAGACTGACAATACCTATAATTCTTCCGTCGCTGAGGTTTCCTCTATGGTCCGGCGCGGTGACGCGAAGGTAGCGGCAAATTAATACCAGTTTCGGCCACACCGGGTCAGACTTCAGTTAAGTATCTACTCAACTAATATTGAAATCTGAGAATAACTCAGTCTGTCTGTTACGGTTTAGGGCTAAACTACTTTTTTTTTAATCTAAATCTTTAAGGAAGGCTTTTGAAAAAAAATCCTTTTACACCTCCCCTATAGACTTAAAGTGGAGATGAAATTCTTTTTCTCATCTATCCCATGTTGTGGAGTGTCGTTAGATAGGTCTTTAAAAAATATTGTAAGCATTTTTAAAACGTTTTATGATTTAGGAATCCATTTGTGAAATATCTGGCTTAAAAGCGCAATTTTTGTTAAAGTATGCCTCTGCCAGCTAATCGTTAGATTTTTTTTTTTAATGTTACAAATGAACAAACGAGCAGGTGGGCCACCTGATGGTAAGTGGTCACCACCACCCATAGCACCCACTGTCTTATTAATGGCATAATTTGACACTAATAAGACAGCAAGGTGCGTTGCTCACTTTGAGACCTAAGATGGTATGAGACATACCATAGCTAGTTCTCTTGCCCTTCAAACCGAATTACAGCAGTGCAAACACTACTGCTTCACTAGCTATAGGAAACGTAAAAAAAATCAAAATTCATATTCGAAACACTGAATATGATAGCAATAGCAATCAGGTGCTGCTGGAGTGGACCTAGCAGCTTGTTAGGAGGTTCATGAAAAAATCGAAACATGCTTAACAGTATGATTCGTAAGGCAACTACGGAACCCTACACTGCGCTTGGCCCGACACACACTTTGTCACCCTCATAGGTCTCACAAAAAAGTGACCTCTACGCTTAATCAGTTACTGTACAAGTTTGTAAGGACCCCTATATCAAATGGCTAAACTACTTGGATTTGATTAATTTAATTGAGATTTCCCATAGGTTGAACTTCAAGAAATGATGATGCCCATTGACGAGTGGAAGTGACAGTCCTGTTGGACGAGTTGAGCATGAAAAACAAAACAAAGTGGTCCACTGAGTCCGCGAGCTCAGTGGGCTGCCTGCTCAGTTGACCCCGAAGACTTTTATTGTCCACCTGGGTTTGGACTCGTCCAACTCTTATTTTACTCCTAGATATATGTAGGACAGTCCTGACCATGTGTTCTTCGGTTCTTCCGGACGGTGCATTAAGATAGCCGTACCAATCTAAGAAAGAAATCAAACGTCGTCGAGTCCTTTTTTTGTCGAATTTAAAATATGTAATTTAAACTTTTGATTGTTGCAGTGCGCCCTACGCCTCGTGATCCCGCATAGCAAGTAAAGCAGAAGCGGCGCTATGCCTCAACTAGCCGCGAACATGGAGTACCACGAGTACAAGTGGGCGTACTCGATCATGGACTCCTCCAAGTAAGTTATACCCACGGAGCAGTGAAGGCACAGGAGGTGTGCCTATATATACAACGTATTAACGGAATAAGCGAAACTAGGAAAATAGTTTGTTCAGAATCGAGAGTAGAATCAATTTCACAGGTTTTTGATAGGGGTAATTTTTTTATTTTTTTTTATTAATATTTTTGCCGCTTCTATTCTAAACATTTGGGAAAGTGGGCGTGGCGTGCGCGGTGTGCGCGGACTAGAACAGCGATGAAACTAGAACAATGATGAAACTTTAAAATAACAATATCTGCTTAGATAAAAAAAACTGTTTTCAAGATTTTTTTTTTACGGGAATGGATTTATTTTAATAAAAATCAGTTAGGGTGTATGAGGGTTTCGCTTATTCTATTAACACGTATGGCAAATTTTTGTACGAAACATAGCGTCACGCCGTGCGGGGGTGAGGTTCGAGTCAGTGGGACGGGAATACGGGACACGTTGCTAGACTTCAAAGAGATAAACCCCGCCCCCTTTCCTAACGTCATAGCCCGATTGATTGTCACACGGCCTGACTCATTGTCACACGGCCCGACTCTTATCAACACCTCCTCTCCCTTGTGCGCCGTGGTCATACCCCACTTTTAAACCCCAAAGCGTCACTCTTTTCTGGAGGGACAGCCCCTGGACCTGCCCTGATAGATATGGACGTTTTTTAACGGACTCCGGACAAGTCTACGGGAGAAAGAATTTAATATCCGTGTGGTTTCTCTCCTCAAAAATTGACCCACCTTTGGTGTCACCATGTGTGAAAACCTGCCAAATATAACCTACAAGTTTTACTTGTACTTATAAACTATCTCAAGCGAAAACTAAGTAATCAGACAGAGGTGAGGTATAAAGAGCGCTGACGGATTATAGCGTCACCTGGAGCGACTTTCGGGATTAGTAGTAATAATCCGTTTAGTTGGTAAATAGGGTCGATAGTAGTACCTAAGTTGGCAGACGACTACTGGAAGAGCTCTGTCCTCGAAACTTAAGGGTCGGCGTCCATTTGACCGCGTCGGCACCCGACCAGCACTAGACAAGCACCTAGTTTACATTTAAAATAGTGGACGGCGCGGTCTTCGCGTTTGAAGCTAGCACTTCACATGGCATACCGTGTTCGCGTTGCGTATTCGTCGTGTTGGCCGAATATTTTTTTGTTCTGCTTAAGATTGTTTCATAATTTTGTTTTGGCGTCCTTGGCGTACGCGGAGCATTAACAGATTGCTGCCGCTGTAAGCACGTGTCCATAGCTTTTGTTCGTTCAGTTGATTATGGAATCAAAATAGTGGCAACTTATTTGCTACTATTTCATATATTTTCATCCAAGTATGGATGCCATGTTTGCGAATTTTGGACTGTACACAAATATTTGGCAAACACGACGAATACGCAACGCGAACACGATACGCCATGTGAAGTGCCACCTTAAAATGTACTGTGTGCCACATAACATAAAGTCCGTTTTTTAATAACTTAGTGGCGAGGCGGTGGTGGCCTGGTGCTGAAGCGGTTAATGGACAACGACCCTTATTATTGGGCAATGCCTCCCCTGCAGGGCAAACAACTTGAACAATAATCACATGGTGGGGGAAGCTTTGCGCACGTCAATTTGTATGTAAAATCGACTCTGCGCAGCCAATGTCATTGTTCAAGTAGTTTGCCCACACCTATACCACAAAAGATTATAGCACACCTGAAACTACATCTGAGAGCGTGGGAGATAGACACGGAGATAGACCATTATGGTACTGGTAATAGTACAGTCAAGAGCACGTCGAGAGTACTACCCCATAATTTTTCTTGGTTGTCGTCAAAGGCGAAGAGATTTCACCCGGAAGATAGACTGCACCGTAATTTTACGTATCTTACTGCCATGCACCACCGCGTTTCATTGTGCCAGCCGCAACGCCAACTAGCGTGGTGACTATTATACAGTCAAGAACAGGCCAAGCTTGATACTCGCGGTGCGACTTTAGCTCTTGCAGTGATTGTAATAAGAATGGAAGTAAGTACAGGAAGCGAGGGAAGTATGTCAAGATCGTAGCAGATGGAGGGCTGTGGTCTCTGCGTACCCCAAAAGGAAAGAGGCTTGATGATATGTGTGTAAGGTATAACGTTCAATGTGATCAGATAAATATTTTCTTAACTGAAATTTTTTTGTTGCAGTGCCCTTAAAAAACTGTATATTATAGATTATAGCACTACCAACGTAGTGAAAACCAATCCCTTATTGTTAATTGATTCCCGAAGCCGTAGTAATTCCGTCGAGGCGCGTCATCACGTACATTCACATAGAAGTAGGTAGGTTTGATTGCCTTTTAGTGAGTAGGTACTTCAGCGCGAGGGGAGTCTCGAAAGGCGCCTGGATGTCGCGTCGTCTTGTTAAATACGAGTGCAAACTGTCCGTGTTACCGCCAGTTGCACAAAGGACATTTAAAGTTAAAGCTCCTTTAAGTCTATTCCTAACTCTTTCTGCTTTGTGGACAAAGAAAGTGTCAGCAATAGATTTAAAGGTGCTTCAGAGGTTAATATGTACATTCAACTCTCTGGGGTCAGGTAAATCGAGAGTTGACCGTACAAACTATGGTATGCAGGTTGCTAATTTAATTGCGTGCCATAGCTCTGGGGCGGAATTCCCATACCTACTGAAGGAACGTGAGTGACCAGTTCTAATGGAAGTCGAAATTTTTTGTCGTTTTGCTCACTCTGATCGAACAGAGATAATTTTTTTTTCATTTCCCATAATTTTTGTTCGAAGAAGGTTTGAGTACTTTTATTTATTTATTTAACTTCATGCACAAATTTTATTTAACTTCATACATAGGCGGACTTAACGCCTAAAGGCATTATCTAACAGTCTACCTTAGGGTGATGCAGAAACAGGTCGGTAGGTGCATAAATATTTTTATCATGGCCTTTGATTAGTTAGTTAATATAAGTTGGGCAAAACAAATGTGTTGATTTAGTAATGTCATAGATAGATAGACGAAAATAATAGTAAATTGTAATGTATATTTCCTCGCTGACAGATTTTTTTTTTTTTGCGGTTTTCCGCTATAGAATCAAGAAACATGTTGTGAATCTGAGTCGTTCCCATTTTTTAGGGTTCCGTACCTCAAAAGAAAAAAACGGAACCCTTATAGGATCACTTTGTTGTCCGTCTGTCTGTCTGTCTGTCTGTCAAGACCCTTTATCTCACGAACGGGTAAATGTATCAGGTTGAAACTAATACCATATATGAGGATCCATGAACCACACAAGATCTGAAAATTTCAATTTTTTACAACGACGCAATCAAAAGATATGGCATTTTATGTCCTCATCTCCATACATTTATTCAAAAATGCAAAACCTACAGGGTACTTCCCGTTGACCTAAAATTATGCAATTTGGCAAGAAGCTAGGTCTCACAGTACAAATAATGGGAAAAGTCTGAAATCATTAAATATTTCAACATTTCTCCTAACTAATGGTAACCAATTGTGGTGAGCTCCCGTTTCAAGAACTTTCATATAAGAGAGGGGTCAAGTTGGATGGTCGCTGAGTCGATTTTTGTTTTAGTTCTATTTAAAAACGGGAACACTTACAAACTTGAAAATTGGTATGTTTATAGTGCATAAGCTATAAAATAACAACAAATAATAAAATTTGGTTAAGCGCGTGTCGGACTCAAAAAATCTAGCACATTAACTTACTGCATTTCAACTAATACAATTATGTTTATGTGGTGGTACGGAACCCTCAATGCGCGAGTCCGACTCGCACTTGGCCGTTTTTTTCATTTCTGGGTACTTAGGTTTCCGTACCCAAAGGTTGAATTAAGCTAACCACTTTTTACTCATCCTTAAAGATATTTATTAATTAATCCTTAATCCTTAATTAATCCTTATACTTTGCCGGCACCGTGTGGTGCCGGCAAAGTATATTACCAACCCAGCTCTACCTGTGGGTGTCGTAATAAGTGACTAAGGGATTATAAAGCAGAGGATGGCCAGCATCGTCCTTCTGTGTATCGTACGGTCAACCACTTGTCGGTAGAAACTTTTTTAACTCTATTTCCACGCCATAAGGTCCAAAAGTGTTTCTACTGATGTGCGGCCGTGTGTACCATCTTACATAATGCGTCCATGGTGCCAGCCGTAACGCTATAATAAGCGTGGTGACTATGGTACTTCCCCTCTAAGTTATATACCACTCGTTTTTTGCTGGTATTCCGGAAGGAGCTCGCTGTCCTGCAGTGGACGTTTCATGGGATGTGATGATGATGATGATGTTTGACATAAAATTACAAATAGGTCCCAAACTAGGCGGAACATGTACTATGTTTATGTGGAGCGTGTTACGTACATAACACTCAGACACATCAAGGATCGGACCCGGGGTCCGCGGCACCGATTGCAAGGTCACGATACCAACGGCACCAAACAACAGGCTAGTCAAAAGCATGAGTAGCATAATGGGTGGCAACTGCCTGCGTCTGTGCCCGAGTTCATATAACCCGAATCTCGAGTGAATAGGCTTTTTCTGGGCAAGCTCGTCTCATCGTCGACCTCATCTCTGTCTTCAAGACTAGATCGAGGTCAAGAGTAAGCCCATTGACAAGAAGGATAATTTTGATTACGCCTTTATTTAATATTTATCCCTTTCATACGCTATTTGAAAGTTGACGGACCAGACGAGTGCCAAAAATAAGAAATTTAATATTCAAAACATACGATGTAACGTCCACCGCTTCAATAAGAGTTAATAACCTCCTGCTGCTCACCAATTAGCAGAAGACAATGCGGGTACCCCAGATCGGTAACACCATAGACCTTTAGACGTCCGTTAATAGAAGCAACGCTGTCTTTTTGTAGGGTTCCGTACCCGAATAAGAATAAAAACGGAACTCTTATAGGATCACTTTGTTGTCCGTCTGTCTGTCGGTCAGTCTGTTCGTCTATTTGTCAAGACTGTTTTTATCACGAACAGGTATTTTTGTTCAGGATTTCATCCCCTTTTTACCCCAAGGGTTGAAATTTCAATAATAATTATAATTTATTTTATTTCAATTTTAATTTCAATTTCGTAATATTTTAACCTTGACGTCTTAGTAAAAAATGAAATGGTTTTTACTTTGAAAATTAAAGACTCATATCCCCCTTTTCGCTCCTTCGGCGGTGAAATTTTCAAAAACGCCGAAAACCTTATTAATATACTTTCAATCGTCAGCTTAAAATAAAAATTCGAAGATCCTAACTTTGAAACTGACGGACGTTCATACAAACTTTTATCCCGTATTTTACCCCCGTAGGGGTAGAACTTCCAAAAATCTGGATAGGCATTCAGATTTTTGAAAGTTCTACCCATTTAGAAGGTACCTGTGTGAAATTTTTCAAGTTTCTAGGTTCAGCGGTTTCATTGAAATTTTCAACCCTTACATTACCCTCCTTGGAATAAATTTCTCAAAATCCTTTCTTAGTCCTCGCCTACATTATAATAGACCCTTTCAGAAGGTACCTGTGTGAAATTTTTCAAGTTTCTAGGTTCAGCGGTTTCATTGAAATTTTCAACCCTTACATTACCCCCCTTGGAATAAATTTCTCAAAATCCTTTCTTAGTTCTCGCCTCCATTATAATAGGGACCTCTTTACAATATTTAAAATTTCTAGGCCAAAAGGTTTGGGCTGTGCATTTGCAACCCTTATTTCACCTGCTTGGGGGAAAAACGCTGACACAAAAGTTGCGTAATTTTTTATTCTATACCTAAATCCAAATTTTTGTGTGTCTAACATTCAAAATGTAGAACTTTCTAACAAACTTTAATCACCTTCTTCTTTTATCAACGCTTGTGGATGGACAGCGGTGGTTGGTGACCGAAGTATTATGGTACAATACAGAGAAGAACCCTGCTGTATACATCATAATGATGAACAGGTACGGAACCTTTTATTGTGCGAGTCTGACTCACACTTGGCGGTTTCTTATGTGACCTGTCTTCTTAGTGGCATTCTGTGACACTAATAAGACAGAATGTAATCTCACCGGCTCCCTTACCCTTTGATCCGAAACGCAGCAGTGCAAACACTAGGTATTGCTTTGCGGCAAAAATAAGCAAGGTGTGGTACTTCCCCCCACATGGACTTTGCACAAAAACCACCTTAAAAACCTTCTTACCTTCTTGTTTATTGTTATTGTTATTGTTCTTATCGATGGAGTAACTTTCACGCCTCCCTATCCTCTGCAACTGATCCTTGACTCTCTGATACGACACGTCATTTAGCAAAGTCTGAGCCATCCTCTACCTCTCGTTCCCTCAACATTTCCCTCTATGATCGTTTTTAGGGACGCCATTAATATGCCTCCGATTTCTGTCTGTCTGTCAGCGGGCTGTATCTCAAGAACCGTAATAGGTAGACGGTTGAAATTTCCACAGTATATGTATTTCTGTGCCGCTATAACAACAAATATTAAAAATAAAACATTAATAAAAAGTACGACACACCCATGTTAATGCATTTTATGTGTGTATTGGTCAGGCCGAGTGTCACTTTGTCCTAGGCAAATAAATTGACAATTGCTAATTATTATATTATGACCATGATTAGTGATTTTGTTTTTTGTGATACTAACATAGATATAAGTTTTCTTGTCTTACTAACAAATGGGCCCTTGTTGCCATAATAAATGAATTTAATTATTATTATTATTAATTGGGCTTCACTACTTAAATATGTTTTTAGGCGATTTTTGCTTGATTTTTTCTTTCAAAACGCGTACACTTAAAAGCGTGAAAATTTATATGTTTATAGTGCAAAAGCTAGAACAAAAATAAATAATAAAAACTGTTCATGTGCGTGTCGGACTCCCGCGCATATAATACACTTCTGCGTGACTGTGCGACCATAACTAAGACGGTATTTTTACCTTAGTGGTACGGAACCCTCGGTGCGCGAGTCAGACTCGCACTTGGCTGGTTTTTAAAAATTTGTCTTGTCGTTTGTTTTAGACTTTCGCACTTTTCAATCATGTTTATTTTGTTTCGGGTCTTAGCGCGATAATAGTTACGAGTATTACGAGTAATAGTGTTATATCGCGCTAAGACCCGAAACAAAATAAACATAGTCTTGTCGTATCAGATGTCCTAAGTCCTAACATCTTCCCTAGTCTATTTTCAATAGTATTTAACATCCTTCTTCTTTCCTTTACAATCTTGAATACCTACTCATTAGTTTTCTTTTCTGCCCAGCTGATTTTCTCCATCTTCTTCTAACATCACATCTCAAATGCCTCTAACCTTTCCCTATCTCTTTACGTTATGGTCCACGCTCTACAAGCATAGAATATCTCACCGTATTGAAGAATAACACAAACACATTATCTTCTTTAATTTAAGAGCTAGGCTCTTGTCGGTGCAGCATCCCTGTCAGTTCAACTTCAACTGTGCAACTCCCTCCATCTTTTTCTGTCCAAAGCCGCCTCTTTTACCTCCTTATACGATCTGACGCCTATCTTCTTCTTAATTTGTGACACGTAACTTAACCTTGGCCTCCCTCTACCACACTTTCCTTCTATCTTTCTTTCCACGATGTTGTTAATAAATCTGTCATGTCGTATTAGGTGGTCTATCACCTTTCCTCTGCGATTTTCTATAATATCCATTATACTTCTCTTCTCATTTATTCTTTGTAAAAACTTATTCTCTCCATACGCCTCCAGCACCACATTTCAAAAGCTTCTTATAAAGCGTCCAAAAGGAATGTTTAACTTACGGTTACCACTACCACTCCATCTCTAAGAGCAGGTGTCGTAAAAGGCGACTAAGGGGCTTGGAACCGGGTTAAAAAACTGCATCCGACGAGCATACCATTTAGACCGTAGCGGCAGCAAAGGCTTGGCCAGGACATTAATGAGTGAAAAATTTCATACAAAAAAACTTCCGTTAGTCATATATATTTAAAAAAAAAATGAAAATTTAAATTTGGGTTAAAAACACATCTCTAAATAGCTAAAATTACAGTTATTTGACTATAGACATCATACAAATTACCGAAGAAAATATGTCATTAGTAGCGTAGACAATACGTGCAGCACAGACCGGTAACACGGTAGACATCCGTGAGATATATATTTAAAGTTGTTTATTTAGTTTTAGTTAGTTTGTATTTTGTCCTTGTGGTGCCGGCCAAAAATAGTGCCAATCCATCTCTATCCGCGGGGTGTCGTAAGAGGCGACTAAGGGAGGATGGGCAGCAGCATCGTACCATCTTAAATACTGCGGTGACCAACAACATCGGTCGCCAGCCGCAACGCTTACAAGCGTGGTGACTATGGTAAATCTCTTCCAAAGTACCACGCCAGTTTGCTGGAGTTTTGGAAGGAGCTTCCTATCCTGCAGTGCACGTTTTATGGGATGTTATGAGTATTTTTGATTGCACCACAGTACCTTTTTAGGGTTCTGTCTTTCTGTCTGTCCGCTGTCTCAAAATCCATTTACTAGAAAGTTGTTTATTATGGATATAACGGCGAAAATGTGATAAAATAACATTTTTAAAAAATATATTGTACCTCCCCTACAAATGGGAGTGAAAATATTTTTTTTATCTAATCTTGTGGAGTGTCGTGAGAAAATAACAGAAGTAGAACATATGATGAAATTAAAAGAAAAACTGTCACAACTAAGTAGGCTTCACAGGTTAATGAGCTATAGCCGAAAATCTGGAAATGATAAAACAGCAATAGCAATCAGGTGCTAGAACCTCGCTGAGCATTACGAGGTAAAAAAGTTTATGTTATGAACGTTATGAAATACTTAATAAAAACCTGCTTTGAGATAAAAAAAAAAAACAAAAAAACTATGGAACCCTATACTGCGCGTGGCCAAGCTTGATAACACCCTAAACAGAAAAAAAATTGCCTTAGGCGAACCCGTGACCTACGGCACAGAGCAGGGTGTTGAAATATTTCCAGTCATACAATGTTACACATTGCTATAATTGTCTTGGTTTAAACCACAACCATAGCTAACGAAACAAAAGTCCAAAGTTAAATTGCAATGTAGTGTCCGTAGTTGGAACGTATCTTTTATTATTAAGATAAATATTTTAAGTTCGTTAACATGACCAATTCGGGACCAGAACTAATACAATTTTCATGCTGTTGTCTAGTGAGGTCTCTAGTCATTAGCTATTCTGTGCGTCGCCTCTTGAGAAAGGGAACACGTCGTCGCCTCATTACGTCGGCTGTCTTGTATCATGCTGGTTCTTCTCATTGCCACAAGGTTCTGTGTTTCATACAACTTCTTTGAAATATAGAACTTTATGTGTGCAATATAGTTACACACTACACTGTCGTAAAGAAACCGAGTAAAGTTGGTTTTTCTTCCAATGAAACCGTCAATATCTTCTTTTAACCGAAAAAAAAACGAAGCTATAAAAAGATCGTTAAGAACACACCTATTTTTGATACTGGCTGCTGGTACACTATATTTCGGCAGATTTCCCATTTCTCGTATTCAAATTAAGAATTAAGACTGCACGCACGGATATCCCTAATAAGCAACGTGTATGTAATATTACTAATATAATGTACAATTGTCAATTTATGCTACACAATGTATTTTGTTTTTGTCTGTACAATAAACTATATTATTATCATTATTTGACATAATTAATTATCGACAAGGACCTCATCTGACGATTTTATTCAGTTTTAAGGAATGAAATTGACGCTTTCTTTGACCTCATCATTGTATGGCGGAAAATCTACCGTAACCGATTTCTATGCGGCCGTACAACAATACAGCGACGAAAGTATTGTTTTCGCTGTAAATACTAACATTTGAATCGTAGGTACGGTCAACCGCTTGTTGAGAGAAACTTTTTCAACTCTATTACCACGCTATAAGGTCCAAAAGTGTTTCTACTGATGTGCGGCCGTGTGTACTATCGCCGATTTTGCCGCCTGCCCTGTTAAGAAACTCTTACTTATATTTTTCGCCTATTAGTAAAGAGGAAATACAATTAAGCCTATTTTATTGTCTTATTTTAATATTGAATGCAAACTATACAAGTTGTGGTAAATAATTGTTGCGGAGGTAGCTACCGCACATCAGTAGAACCACTTTTGGACCTTATGGCGTGGTAATAGAGTTGAAAAAGTTTCTACCGACAAGCGGTTGACCGTACTCACTGTGCACCGCCCGCGCATGTGCATAACATAACTTGTTGGAATGGAATGGAGGGTTCCGTACAAACCTGTAGGTACTTTTGAAACAAAAAATATGACTTGGCAACCCCAGGCCAAGAAACATCAAAACAAACAGCTACGTCCTTTTTTTAATAAGTTAAAATATATTTTACTTACATTTTGGAGTGAAAGTGCCGAAATTGGAAGCCGACAAAGATAACCTCATCTCAACGCATCCCGCCCGCAAGTATTGTGCTTTATTTACTTGGATTTTTGCACAAGAAAGGACTGATCTTGGGTGAACAAGGAGGCCATCTTTCCATACAAAGACATATTTTTCGAAAAAGAGGGCACTTTGATTTATTTTCCACTTCGATAACTGAACAAACCACCGGACAAAACAAGTACATGATGCAAAGTTTGACAGCTATTTGTTTTGTCAGCTGACATCTTGACAGCAACGTGACATTTCCGTTCGGAAATCTCAGGCGCAGCGAAGGACACGTTCGTTTTAATCGTAGAAGATTTAAGCTCTGGACTTCAGCGGCGCGGGGGCGCCGGGCGTTCCGTTTTAGATATACAGGATTCTAGACGCAGCTGCTTGCTTCTTATTATCCTACGTTTTTGTGTTTTTGACGCGTTTGTTATTAATGTTAATATAATATTGTTCATTGTTGTTGTTTTTCGTAATATTGGCTATATAGGTACTGTTATTTAGCCTTGACTTTTGATCGAAATTTTTATTAATAATTTTTTATATTTATAATTCGCAATTGATTTATATTTTCTTTTTATTTGTAAAAAGAATTTTATTTAATTTATAATTTTATGATCGCAATTTATTTTCAATTTATAGCAGTAGTTTTGACAAAGTTTATGTTATTGGCCTTGTTGCTTATTTAGTTTTTATTTATTAATTTAAATTTTTCTATTGTTATAACAATTTTTATCTTTTGATAAATTTTATGTACTTAAGTAAGTAGTTAAATGTTTGTACATAATGAACAGCGGTCGCTCAAGAGTGCCTTGCCCCCATTGCCCGACAACATCAAATCCCTATTTGTTTACCAGTGGTGGCCTTAAAAGGCATATTCGATGTAAACACAAGGATATACAAGCTGCACTTGATGCCGCGAACTTACCTCCACCCGCGGTTGGTCAGTTGGACGACCAGACTGTTTCCGCATCTTCTTCAACAGGAGACAGGAACCTAGACTTGGAAAGTCTTTCAGGTTTGAAGGCGAAGGTGAGGGTACTCAAACACATACCCAAGGGAGCAAGAAATGCGGCGGCAGGGAAATTAAGATGCCTCATTGATGATTGTTTGAGGTTTAACAGTAAGGAGGCCTGGTTCTCCCTTCTCTCATTTTCTTTCCTGGGACTGAAAGTCCCTGAGCGGGAGAATGGTAAATCATTGACGGCGACGGTGAAGGAGAATGTGACGCAGCTGTCCCCTTATCTCCCGACCGAAAGCACCTTGAGGGCGGTTTCTCAATATAGACGCATTGAGGCCAAAGTTCACGAAGGAGACCTAAGGGGTGCAGTGCGGCTTCTGGTCTCTGACAACAGTCTCGCTCCTGCAGGACAGGAAACCCTAAGGGCGCTCCGTGATAAACACCCTGCTCCGTCGAGAGCCTTATCAATCCCAGAAGAACCCGATGGGGCTGGCCCCGCCCTTACGGTGACCTGTGAGGACGTGGCAAGCGCCATCGCGTCCTTTTATAACAGTTCCGCTTCCGGCCTCGATGGTCTACGCCCGCAGCACTTGAAGGAGCTGATATCGCCGTCGGCCGGGGATAATGGGACTCGTCTTTTGGAGTCACTTACACACCTTTGCAACATTATGCTGCAGGGTGGAGTGAATCCGGAGGTGTGTCCATACCTTTATGGTGCCTCGCTCTGCGCACTTGCCAAGAAGGACGGGGGGATCCGGCCTATTGCGGTGGGGAATACTTTTCGGCGTCTAGTCGCCAAGCTCGGATGTCGCGCGGTAAAGGAGAGAATGGCTTCAATCCTTCAGCCCCATCAATTAGGATTTGGGACAGCGCTAGGATGTGAAGCAGCTATACACGCCACTCGAACTTTCGCGATGGACGCGTGTAACTCCAATAAGGTCATTGTTAAGCTTGATATATGCAATGCATTCAACAGTGTGGAGAGAGACACGGTTCTAGCGGAAGCGAGAGAAATGATCCCGTCGGTGTACCCGTTCTTGTACCAGTGTTACGCAACAACTTCGAGGCTCTATTTCGAGGACTCTCCCATTGAGTCGCAGGTAGGGGCCCAGCAGGGTGATCCATTGGGGCCTCTTATCTTTAGCCTGGCAATACACAAGGCTATAGATCCTTGAAGTCACCTCTGAATATCTGGTACTTGGACGACGGTACTATCGGCGGGCCGCAAGATGTTGTGGAGCAAGACATCCACCACCTTTTCCCCAAACTTGAAGAGATGGGTCTCAGGGTCAATACCGCTAAGTGCGAAATTTTCCCGTGTGGGCCCGAAGCGCAAGCAAGTTTGCCAAGTTTTCAAGCGCTTATTCCGGACCTCAAAGTTGTCAACAGGGACAATTTTGCTCTTCTCGGTGCCCCGATCTTTCCCGACGCCGTTCCCGCCGCCCTTTTAGAAAAGAGGGAAATGCTACTGAAGGGGCACGCGCAGCTTAAGCATCTATCGGCTCACGTCGCTCTTGTATTGCTCAGGAACTGCCTATCCCTTCCAAAGCTCACGTATATGGCAAGGACTAGTCCAACGTGGTTATTCCCTCAGGAAGTTGCCGCGCTCGATGATGTCCTGAAGTGTTCTTTGGAGGACGTTATTAATGTCAGCCTGGGTGAACAGGAGTGGCGACAGGCCAGTCTCCCAGTCCGTCATGGAGGCTTGGGGGTAAGGAGAATGCAGGACACTGGGCTGTCTGCTTTCTTGGCCTCCGCGAACGGCTCACTGGAGCTCGTCACTAGTATAATCTCTTTTGAGGGTGACAGCTTCAGCGTTCCTTTCGCGGATGAGGCTCGGACAGCTTGGACTGCACTTTGCCCTAATGCCGCACTTCCAGAAAAGCCCCAATATCAGAGACACTGGGATGATTTATGGGCTAAATCAGTAGTCGCGGATCTCATCGGGTTGTCGTCAGGGGCGGATTTGGCCCGGTTACGTGCGGCTACCTGCCCTGAGACGGGAGCATGGCTTCATGCTTTGCCTTCCCCGCACGTGGGTACCCTCCTGGACGACAACACGTTGAGGATAGCGGCGGCTCTCCGACTAGGGTGCAGGATGTGTGAGCCACATAGGTGCCGTTGCGGGAAGTTGGTTGACTCCAGTGGGCGGCATGGTCTCAGCTGCAAAAGATGTGCGGGGAGACATCCTCGTCATCACGCACTGAACGAGGTTATTCGCCGTGCACTGGTGTCAATTGACGTCCCGTGCAACTTAGAGCCACCGGGTCTGAGCCGCACAGACGGTAAAAGACCCGACGGACTCACACTAATCCCCTGGGAACGAGGGCGCGCCCTGCTCTGGGATGCAACCTGCGCGTGCACTTTTGCTGCGTCACATTTGCCTCGTACCACGCAGACTGCGGGGGCGGCTGCGGAGTGGGCCGCAATCCAAAAGCAGACGAAGTACGCGGACTTAACACGGACCCATCACTTTGTCCCTTTTGCTGTCGAGACTTCGGGTGTGTGGTGCTCGGCGGCAAAAGATTTTATAAGGGCTATAGGGAGGCGCTTGAGAGTCCGCGGCAGTGACCCCCGCGCCGGCTCGTACCTGGTTCAACAAGTATCCCTGGCCATACTGCGCGGCAACGCGGCCAGTATAATGGGAACTTTTGAACCAGGTACGAGAGAAGGCGGGATCTTAGACTGTGTCTGATAAGACTTAATTTGACATAATATTGACATTGATATGTATACTTTTGACGAATTAAAATATTATGATTTTTATAATGATAGTAAATTTACAAGCATGAAAAAAAAAAAAAAATACAGTATTTATCTACTTAACGAGCTCTAAACAACAATACCCCACCCGATGAAGTAGGTAAATTTTTTTTTTGCGTCCCCTTTGGCTGTTTGGGACCCTTCACTTTCTTTTTAATTTTTATTATTTGTTGTTGTAGCGAGCGGCACAATATGTAAAAAATAAAAATTTCTATCCATTACGGTTCATAAGATACAGCCCGCTGACAGACAGACATCGGAGGGTCCAGTGTTTCATCATTTGGGTACGGAACCCTAAAATATATATATATATAAAAATACATTTTGGAATGTACAAATTAAGCCCTTTCATTATGATACGCCACTTGATCTAGGAGAGACAATTTGAAAATTTCCTGCCCTTATTTGGGCCCCCTTTACAATAATAATAATAACTATAGTTGACTTTTTTGTTTTGCAATAAAGTTAGGCAATCATATTCTAAAACCATTCCAAATTTCAAGTCGATATAAAGAGGTGTGACAGACAGACATACAGACGAAGTTTAAACAAGTGTATTTAAGCGGTGAATGGGTTTTCGTAAGCTTCTTTTGCCAGTTAAATACACTTGTTTAAACTGATTGTCAGATACATTTGTATAAAAATTACATGTCAAAAATAATAGGAACAAACTAAATTAACAAATCTATCACACCACTCCGTGTCATCGGGCGCAAAGGTGCCCACAACACTTGAGGCGTTGCCCCGCTGAATGGCTATGGCCATCCTCTGCACCAAGAATGACCCAGCGCGCAGATCGCTCGTCTTCTCCCTAAGCCGCCGCCCGAGTTCAGAAATGTTTTTTTTTTGCCTCCGCTCCCCAGCATCCCGCCGTCACCACCGCAAACGGAACGAAATCGTAGGCCTGCAGCAGCCCAGAATATTTTGCGCGTTCCGGTACCTGTGCGGTCTGACCAAGGTAGCTGGTAGCATATAAGTGCTGACGCACGTTGCGTCCCACAACAGGCACTTCCCTTTTTGCCAGGGAACTAAGGTCAGACCGTCAGGTCTCTTGCCATCGGTTCGACTGAGGCCAGGTGGCTCGAGCACGCACGGGATACCCGCTGACACGAGAGCGTGACGAATGATATCATTAAGGCGTGATGGCGGGGAAATCTGGCAGCGCAACGATAGTAACTCAAAGCGTGCAAGCCGCGAGCCTCCACCATTGAGCCGCAAATGCATGAATGAGGTTCAGAAACATTGCAGCCCAGGTGAAGTGCAACAGCCACACGCAGTGAGTTGCTGTCAAGAAGCGTCCCCGCAGGTAAGGGGAGGGTAATGCATTCGAAAACAACAAAAAGAAAAAAAAACTAGCACAGTAAGTTACTGAAATTAGAAATAATAAATTATTATTATGCGGTGGTACAGAACCCACCGCGCGCGAGTCCGACTCGCACTCGACCGGTTTTTACTTTCGAGCGGAGCGAGAAAGGTATTGTATTCGTAAAAAAAAAGTTTTTCAAATTTTCTCAAAAATGTGTTCTATATCACTTACACATGATAAAAAACAAGTCTCCCAAAAATGTCCGTCCGTCGGTCGGTCGGTCTGTCCGTCACGCTTTGGCCTAGCGGCTAAACGAATGGTCCGATTGACACCATATTTGAATTTAGGAGTTTTATGCAAATCCATCGAAGGGTTCTGAGTGGTTTCCTCCTGGCTTTCATTTTGAGGGTAGCTGTCATACAACGAAAATGAAAAATTGAAATTTTCTCAAAAACGACTCATAGAATCTTGATAAAACTTTGCATGACCAAGCATCTCCATGTAGGATATCATGCACCAGTATCAATTGATCTGTGTAATTTCATATAAGGGGTGTTCCTGTACCACCAAAACGTAAATATGTGATTTACCCAAGATTGGTTCCATTGAGTTTATTAAAATTCTCTATAATATTAATCCTGGATTGGTTGTCTACCTGACTGGATATTATTTATGATTTTTTTCAATAAAATTTGAAAACTGAAAGGGCTTGCTCAGTAGACCAAACTGAACAATTATCCATAAGGAACATGTGTAGGGAAATTAAAAAAATGTGCATGCAAGTATCCTACGGTAGTATCCATTGATCTGTGAAAATTCATATAAAGGGTGTTCCAGTACTACCAAAAGTTAAACGTGTGATTTACTCGAAATCGTTTGAAGATTGTTTATTTTAATGTTTGACAATTTGAATTCTGAATTGATCTGTATATTTCGTTTGAACATTTTTTTGGAAAAACGTAAATAAAAGTTTGTATTTCCATACTATGTGTATGGCATTACAAATTTAAGTTTGCGGTTGATACGAGGGCCAAACCAAAAATATCGGGAATAGAATACTCAGGAATAAATTAGATTAAAACCTTTTTGGTTTATGACATGTAGTATTATTACAAACACAATTCCATTTTTGAATTATAAAAAAAGTAAAAAAGAAAAGAGCCATAATTTTTAACAATTTTCGTCGAGGTTTATCTCAAGAACAATGTCTCGCCGAGCTTGTTTCTGTTTATGAACTTGAAGCACCCAGTAAAACGACTATATATCGTTGGTATTCTGAGTTTCGTCGTGGACGTTCCTCTCTCACGACAGTTCCTTCTACTGGTCGACCAAAAACAGCGGTAACACAAGATAACATCGATGCTGTGCGCCAATTAATAAAAGAAGATAGACATGTGACATACGAGCAGATTCGGGCTTCTCTCAGCATTGGTATGACAGCGATTCAAACTATTTTACATGATGAACTGGGTGTCAAGAAGTTAGTTTTCCGCTGGGTGCCCCATCGTTTGACCGAGGAACAAAAGTCGGCTCGTGTTAATTGGTGTCGGTCTACTCTGCAACGGTTCAATAGAGGGAGCTCAAATGCAGTTTACAATATCGTCTCTGGTGATGAATCGTAGATTTATTCATATGAGCCCGAAAGAAAACATCAATCGGCTGTTTGGGTCTTCGAAGGCGAGGTCAAGCCAACAAAAGTTGTCCGCTCTCGTAGCGTGTCGAAAAAAATGGTCGCTTCGTTTGTATCGACAACTGGTCATGTGGCTACGATTCCTTTACAAGAACGCAGAACGGTTACTGCTGATTGGTACACAATAGTTTGTTTGCCGGAAGTCATAAGAGAACTTCGTAAAATTAATCCGAATCGTCGCATCATTCTTCACCAGGATAATGCGAGCTCAAATACCGCTCGCAAAACGATCGCGTTTTTAAATCAGGAAAACGTGGAGTTAATGGACCATCCACCGTATAGCCCTGACTTGAGCCCCAATGATTATTTTACATTCCTAAGAATTAAAGATATGCTACGTGGTCAACGATTTCAAGGCCCAGAAGAGGCAGTCGAAGCTTACAAATCGGCCGTTTCGACTATATCCACTTCAGACTGGAATTACTGTTATAATAATTGGTTTGATAGAAAGCAAAAGTGCATCGATTGTCACGGAGAATACTTCGAAAAACAATGAAAGTAAATATTGTTGTATTATTTTTGTACTTTTTTCTATTCCCGATCATTTCGGTGTGGCCCTCGTAGTTTTTCCTTGAGTATTGCGAGAAAGTAAGTGCAGTGCTGCTGTACCATTTATTTACCAAGAGCTCAGAACCAAATATCTATAATTCTACCTTTAAAAATGAAAGACACACCAACATACGGAAAAAAAACATCCCCTTTTTCACCCCTTTGAAGGGTGATTTTTAATAAATGCATAAACACGTGTTTTTTTATTTTTTTCCAAAAGCTTAAAGTCAAATTTGTGTGAATCTAACTCAAGAAACAAAGGTCTTTCATACAAACTTTCATATCTTACTCGTACTTCACCCCTTTAGGAAATGAATTTTGAAAAACTCTAAAAGACGTACTTTTTTCAAGAGCTCAAAACCAAATTTCTATAATTCTACCTTTAAAAATGAAAGACTTATAGACCAACATACGGAAAAAATATCATCCCGTTTTTTACTCCCTTGAAGGGTGATTTTTAAGAAATGCTTATACATGTATTTCTTTATTTTTACCATAAGCTTAAATTCCAATTTGTATGAATCTAGCTCACGAAACAAGGGACTTTCATATAAACTTTCATCCCTTATTTCACCCCCTTGGGAGATGAATTTTCCAAAAGCCGTGGTCCAAGCCCCGCGAGCCGCCCTTAGGCTTGTTGTCTAATGAATTAGTACCTGGGCGAACGATCACTTTAAGATGATTATTGTCAAAATTACTTTAAGCTGACTAGACAACCTGGTTCGCCTTATAATGGAGTAGACCTTTGGATCTAATGTCGACAATAACAGGCGTTACTGTTACCTAAGGCTATGTTCATTTAGCACAACTATCTGCCATAACTTCATCAATCACCAGTACAATGGCGCTGCGTTTAAGAGCACTCACTTTCGCTAAGTTACAAAATTCATGCCTCAGGCGAAGATGGTCGTGGATCTCGTGAACTCATGCATGAATTATTATTATATTTATTTTGCACCTTCTTCTTAACATGCTCTTGTATTATCTGAGCAAAAAACGTAATAGTGCCTTTCAAAAAGATCGTAATGTAAACTTCATTGTTTTCTTTTTAAAAACTGAGTAGGTCTTAGGGTTGGCGCAGATGTTGATTAGGTGGATTTTAATATAAACCGCGTCTCCGATGCCTCCTCCGATGTTTGTCTGTCAGCAGACTGTATCTCATGAACCGTAACAGGTAGGTAGACAGTTGAAATTTTGACAGATTATATATGTATTTCTTTTGCCGCTATAATATCAAATACCAAAAATTTAAAAATTAAAATAACGGGGGATCCCCTTAACTAGGTTACCCCTACCTAAAAACGTGTTCTTTTAAGCGATTTTGCTCGATTTTTGTTTTAGCTCTATCTTAAAAACGGGAACACTTACAAGCGTGAAAATTGGTATATTGTTAACAAAAAATAACTAAATCTGGTCAAGTGCGTGTTGGACTCGTGCGTTTTTAATACACTACCAGTTTACTATTATCTAATCTGTTACTTTACTGCGTGACTGCGCGTCCATAACTAAGACGGTATTTGTACCTTAGCGGTTCGGAACCCTCAGTGCGTGACTCCGACTCCTCCTCGAAGACGATGCGATGGCGAGATTACCTCAAAATATGTACAACCAACAGCACGTCGGTAGAAACACTTTGGACTTTATGACATGGTAATAGAGTTGCAAATGTTTCCACTGACGTGCGGTTGACCTTACTAAAAGCTAGCAGTTGAAGGCCCAGGACAGAGATCGTTGGCGTAAAACTTGGAGTTTGCCCAGCATTGGGATAATTTAAAGGCCACCATAAAAATATCTAACATCGAAAAAACCGGCCAAGTGCGAGTCGGACTCGCGCACTGAGGGTTCCGTACCACCACATAAACATAATTGTATTAGTTGAAATTTCAGTAAGTTAATGTGCTAGATTTTTTGAGTCCGACACGCGCTTGACCGAATTTTATTTTTTGTTGTTATTTTATAGCTTATGCACTATAAACATACCAATTTTCAAGTTTGTAAGTGTTCCCGTTTTTAAATAGAACTAAAACAAAAATCGCCTCAGCGACCATCCAACTTGACCCCTCTCTTATATGAATGTTCTTGAAACGGGAGCTCACCACAATTGGTTACCATTAGTTGTGAGAAAAGTTGTAATATTTAATGATTTCAGACTTTTCCCATTATTTGTACTGTGAGACCTAGCTTCTTGCCAAATTTCATAATTTTAGGTCAACGGGAAGTACCCTGTAGGTTTTTCATTTTTGAATAAATGTATGGAGATGAGGACATAAAATGCCATATCTTTTGATTGCGTCGTTGTAAAAAATTGAAATTTTCAGATCTTGTGTGGTTCATGGATCCTAATATATGGTATTAATTTCAACCTGATACCTTTACCCGTTCGTGAGATAAAGGGTCTTGACAGACAGACAGACAGACGGACAACAAAGTGATCCTATAAGGGTTCCGTTTTTTTCTTTTGCGGTACGGAACCCTAAAAAATATGAAAAGCTAATAGAGCCGTTATCTACGTTACTGGATTATACGATGCAATATGTATGCAGTTCCTGTGTTTGAGATTCCATCTCGTATTTGTACTGTTTGTATGCCCATCAATAGAAGATTTTTCCCAGCGTGTTTCTTTTGTACAGCTAGTATAGTCAACGACAGGTCAAGCTTGACACTCGCAGTGCGACTCTAGCCCGTACGTTTATTGAAATAAGAATGGTACAAAGTCCAATGTGTCAAGCTTGATGTGCTCTTGACTGTACTATTGTAGTGTAAAATAGTGTAATTTTTTTCATTCGCACAGTCTGTAGTGACTGCGAGGGATTTGTATGAAAGGTCCAAAAATTTTTTCTTGTGTTCGACTACAACGACTACGTTGGGCCTTAGCCTCCTTTCCTTAGAAAATAACCACTCCTTTCGGTTACACGCTGTATATTTATTTATTAAACTGCATTCAACTGCGTTTTCAATGTGTCTTTTAACCTTGTTTACATTCAGACTGTCAATATTTTCGCAGATGTGTCTGTGCCGATAAATAAACATTTAATTCGCACAAATTAACCGTGCGGTTTAAATGGTGCGCTATAGTATGTTGGTCAGTTACGCTTTGTATTTCGGGGAGAAAACAACGACCATGTTAAAAAACCGTTTCATGCTGTTCGTGCTTTATTTTGACGTATTACGTGATATTATCGTTAGTACCACCGGGGGTACAAGTAGTTCTGGACGGAAGATACTACTTTAATGTTCAGGAAACACAAATTAAACCGGGTTCCTCATATACCCATGTAATACCGGTATACACCTGTTCGATGTTATAGTGTTGAGAAAAGACCGGAATGTTCGTACCGTCAATCACTTGTCAGTAGAAACACAATAGTGTTACAATGTCATAAAATAACGTTCATGCCTTTATTTATCATTTCTACTATTTTATTGTACCTATCTTCCAATGAAGTAGTAGCTTTTATTACTTTAAAGGTGGTGTGGTATAGAGCTTTTGTTGTCCGTCAGGGGAACTACCAACCACCCCCTTGCGTATTTCTGCCGTTAAGCAGCTGTACTTGCACTGCTATGTTTCGGTTCGAAGAGTAAGGGAGCCAGTGAAATTATCGGCACATGATATATACCACTTTAAATTCTTTATTGCACACACAAACATAACATAAAAACGCACAAAGGAAAACACTTAAGGTTACAGTGGGCAAAGGCGGTCTTATCTCTGAGAGCGATCTCTACCAGACAACCTTTGTATAGAGGAAAAGAAACTTTTTTTATTATTTATTTCATTACTATTTTTATTTTTTTTTTGGCATTTTCTCACGATAGGCAGTAAATACGCTTAGCCGTCCTATTAGTGTCAAAGTGCCAATGCTATTAGTGTCAAAGTGCCAATAAAGACAGTCGGTGCTATAGGCTGTGGTGACCACTGACCATCAGGTGACCCACCTGTTCATTTTCCCTTGTAACATAAAAAAAAGATAGGGTACGTGTTTCGACTGATGTACGGTTGACAGTAAGTTACCGGTTTTGGAGGTTTAACTTAGTTTCAAACATTAAATTTCGGTATTGGTCCGTTGATACCGGTATGTAGATAAATGTATTTCACGCCTTATCAGAAGATTTTACATATGAATTGTCAATGAAAAGAAAAAGGAAAACCGAAAATTGTTATGCTTTTTCGTTGCTTTGGTTATTTTTGTGCAAATTAGCAGCTAGAACACTGCGCCGAGCCGGTGTACGTACATGTTAAAAGTTAAATAAAGTTTTTGAAAAAATTGCGCACAGAAAAAAATAACTTGTCAGTGTCGTATAAGATTTGGATTGATTGAGGAGATGGATTCTGAAGAAATGTCAGAAGAAGAATGGAATCAGCTCAACCAAAGCTATTCCAGCTTCACGATTTTCACGTAAGTCGCAGTTCAAGATTTAGTTCCTAACCTTCGAGGAAGTGGCAGTGGCAATTAGCATAGTGACGTGTTTTTCTTTGCACCATCACTTGTTTGGCATGGAGGAAGCATACAATTACCAATTTTTAAAATATAAGCTTTAAATGATTTAGTTTTTCTTGGCATCACATTTTTTACTAACATTTTGTTTTGTACCACTGTAACTGGGAAAGCCTGAATGAAACCAACTCGCTTTTACGTTTGGAGAATATGCGTAATAAATCCGCGTGGTTCTCGTCACAAATTAAAAAATCTTGATGTATGAATGATTTGATGTTCTTATCTGAGATAAATTAGTAAAAGGAAATTAAAAAGAGCTAAAAAACGCCTAATTTAGTTATAATTTTGCAAAACGACGACGGATGGAGCCCTCATACATTTAATAAAAATACAGCCACAAATGGAACATTATCAGTAGAGGGGTAGTATTTAACTGCAAATCAAAAAATCTGAATCAGCAAATAAAAAAAATCCCAGTCCTAATAAACGAAATACGCAAAATAGTAACCGCAAAATATTATTATTTCAGCAACGATTTGAGTTCGTGACGCATCGCTATTAATATTTCGCAGCCATATGGTTTAAGATAAAAGAAAACGGCGGCCATTATATAAAATGCGGAGAAATTTTTAATTCACCGTTTTATATTAGGTCGGGGAAAAGTCTTTTCGCGTATAGTATCTATTAAAAAGTGGACGCCATTTTTGATAAAATTAAGCAAGATCGGCATATCAGTAGTTACGACATAGCTGAAGAACTGGGAATTGACCACAAAACAGTTTTTACCAATTTGAAAGAAGCTCAAAAGAATCGATATTTGGGTGCCACACGAGCTCACTGAAAGAAACCTAATAAATCGTGTACTCATTTGCGATTACTTCAACTGCCAGGCAGAGCCATCGATCCGAATCTCTACTGCCAACAACTGATTAGATTAGATTAAAGCAAGAAGTTGAAAGAAAGCGGCCGGAATTGATCAATAGAAAGGGTGTGGTCTTTCATCACGATAACGCCAGGACCTTACACATCTTTAGCCACTCAGAAAAAATTAAGAGAGTTTGCTTGCATCCGCCATACAGGCCTGACCTTGCACCTTCAGATTGCCACCTGTTTCGGTCTCTTCAGAATTCTTAAGGCAGTATCAGGTTAACATCAAAAAAGGACTGCCAAAACTACTTGTCGCGTTGTTTTAATCAGACGTCCCAAAATTCCTACAGCAACGGGATCATGTCACTACCTCCATGATAGCAGAAAGTCATCGAATATATGTTACTGTCAAAACCCATGGACCAGTCAATAAGCTTATTGACCGGTCAATAACGTTATTGACTGAGGGTGTCTGTCCAAATTCTGGCACTCGCAGCACGCTCGCTTCGCTCGGTCGGCACGTGTGTGGTGGTCGCAAGGTAACCTAACCCAACCTAACGAACCTAAACAATAAAATCAGTCAATAAGGGTTTTGACTGTAACATATATACAGTAATTAAATATAAATAAACTTAAAAAAAAGGTCTAGAATTTTCATATAAAATACGAAGAAACTTTTTCCCCAACATATTATAATGGCGGTGGCATTTAAAAAAAAACCGGCCAAGTGCGAGTCGGACTCGCGCACAGATGGTTCCGTACCACCACATAATCATAATAGTATATTAGTTGAAGTTTCAGTAAGTTAATGTACTAGATTTTTTGAGTCCGACACGCGCTTGACCAAATTTTATTATTTGTTGTTATTTTATAGCTTATGCACAATAAACATACCAATTTTCAATTTTGTAAGTGTTCCCGTTTTTAAAATAAAACTAAAACAAAAATCGCCTCTGCGACCATCCAACTTGACCCCCCTCTCTTATATGAATGTTCTTGAAACAGGAGCTCACCACAATTGGTTACCATTAGTTGTGAGAAAAGTTGTAATATTAAATGATTTCAGACTTTTCCCATTATTTGTACTGTGAGACCTAGCTTCTTGCCAAATTTCATAATTTTAGGTCAACGGGAAATACCCTGTAGGTAGATAATGAAGATAAGGACATAAAATGCCATATCTTTTGATTGCGTCGTTGTAAAAAATTGAAATTTTCAGATCTTGTGTGGTTCATAGATCCTAATATATGGTATTAATTTCAACCTGATACCTCTACCCGTTCGTGAGATAAAGGGTCTTGACAGACAGACAGACGGACAACAAAGTGATCCTATAAGGGTTCCGTTTTTTTCTTTTGAGGTACGGAACCCTAAAAACGACGCGTAATTCGTTTTTGGGTGTCTGTCTACTCTCTTATAACGATATATCGATACGATACTAATCTCGAAACATGCAAATTCTAAACTTCCTTTGACGATAGAGTTGGATATTGGTTGGATGCTGATCACTGTCAATTTGTGTATCAGTTGGTTGTGGTTTACTATAGCTAACGAACCTAAAGTTTTTTGATGCCTAATCATTATTATTGATGTGCATTTAAAGTATTTCCCTTTAGGAGTAGCAATTTGGTATTTTTGATGCCCGGTCAGTATTTTGCTGTGCAATCAGTATTTTTGATGTGCAGTTAAATATTTCCCTCAGTAAAGTTGTGCAATTAAGTTTGGTAAACGAACCTAAAGTTTTTTGATGCCTAATCATTATTATTGATGTGCATTTAAAGTATTTCCCTTTAGGAGTAGCAATTTGGTATTTTTGATGCCCGGTCAGTATTTTGCTGTGCAATCAGTATTTTTGATGTGCAGTTAAATATTTCCCTCAGTAAAGTTGTGCAATTAAGTTTGGTAAACCATGTTACATAAAAGACTATTTCAATCGGTTCTGGCTCGTTTATAGAAAAAAAAATATACGTAATAAACTATTTAAATGTGAATTTCGTGTCTTTACGGCGATTTGGCCGGTCTGGGTGATGTTGTGAAATCGAGACTGTCGCTCGCTCGCTGATCGCCGACTCCTTGCAAAAACACTATTGTTTTCACACTTGACTGGTCTACCACGCTTTAATTACAATAGAATAATTGTAGTTCAAGAAGACAACAGGAAGGGAACCCATTTTGGTTCGTGTTCTTTTGTCGCCTCCCGATTACGCTTTTTAGGGACCCGTAAGTGACCGGTACTACTAGTATTTATGATCGGAGCCCGTACCACAGCCCGTAATAACCCAAGCCAACGCCGTCTGTTTGTCCGACCTTCAAGGGCTGTATCTTTTTAACCGGCTAGTGCAAAAAACTTATAGCCAGCCGGTTAAAATTTACAAAAAATGACACTTTTACAACAGAAGAACATACGAGTGTTAGTACAGAACCTTCGGTGTGTAAAAAGCTTTCTTCACTGCCTTCCCCGTCAACCCTATAAAAATTTTGCTACGTTCTGTCACGGATTAGATAATAGTATCGTGTTTCTGCCACAAAATCATCATCATAACATCCCATGAAGGGTCCACTGCAGGACAGGGAACTCCCTCCAGAACTCCAACAAAAACGCCTGCTTCTATGAAGGGGCTTTCCCTTAGTCACCACGCTTGTAAGCGTTGCGGCTGGCCACCGCTGTTGTTGGTGACCGCAGTATCTAAGATGGTACGATACGTAGAAAAAATCTGCTACCCATTCTCCGGTTTATAAGCCCTTAGTCGCCTCTTACGATACTCACGAGTAGAGATGGGTTGATACAATAGTACCAAAGCACAATGAATATACCTACAGCTGTACAATTTTCCATTTGGGTGTATCGATGACATCCACCCCCAGCGACTTTTTGCCCGCCGTATAGAATAGAATAGAAAAACGTTTATTCTCTGTAAACACATACAGTACATAAAAGACAATATTTCTAACTTATAAGTACTACAAAGTAAGATCACAGTTATACATAAAAGGCATTATAATTAAAATATAAAAAGGTATCGTTGAACTGCGTTCGTATCGATGAAGCAGACGAGTTTCGTAAATTTCGCTGTATCGATAAAACGCACGTCGATAGCTCGGTAAGTCATCATAATGTTAAGACTCAACTCACTGTCAAACCTTTTCCCTCCCTTGGCTTGTCGATTATGAATGTAGGTCTTTATGGTCTTGACCGCGCCAAGCATTGCGTTGCCTGCATAATCGATGCTAATGCGCTGAATGATGTATTGCAGCCGCTTTATTGCCAATGTTACCGAAACTGTTTCAAGATGAATGACAAACACAGTGACCTCTTAATTTGCTTCAATTTGTTAATGTTACGCAATCTATGAAGATAGATCGAGTACATTAAATGGCTTAAGGGGATTTTTTTTTCCATTTCCAGATAATTATCGTATGGCGTGTTTTCTGGGAGTTAAAATTGAATATCAGTATTAGAAAAGTGCCATTGTGGTGCCGGCAAAGAATAGTATTATCAATCCATCTCTACCCGTGGGTGTCGTAAAAGGCGACTAATGGGCAGCAGCGTCCTAATGTGTATCGTACTATCATCTTCACAACCGCGGTCCATAGTGCCAGTCGCAACGTCAACAAGCGTGGTACAGTCAACGATAGGTCAAGCTTGACACTCGGCATCGGCATGCCAGCTGCGTACTGAAAAAATGCTTTGCTTAGCCGGTAGCGGAAAGTTCGTGGCCAGGCCACCGTTATGGCCTTGGGAGGGAAATATTAGAAGCCAACGTTGTCGAATAGGTAGTGTATGCAACAAATCAGTGGAAACATAACCAAAAACAGCTCAACCAGCGTTAAGCCGCAATCATACCTTCCTAAGTTCAAAGACTAATTCGGCATACATTGCTGGGAGGGTTGGTTCTGTTAATGCCAATATCCTTACTTCAACGAGCAATGTATGTCGACTTATTTTCTGAATTAGGGAGGTGTGATAGTGGCTTTACTCTACAAACTCCCGAGACTCGCCCAAGATCAAAGCCCTACCTGTGGCACTATTCTGACATGCCGCCGACTAAACCTGATGCGCATGCACATCATCATTGTCATCACCACAATGTTATAGGTAGGTAGTTTATTTCATGCCCCAGTCCTTGGCTTTGCCCTCTTGCATAAAGTCATACAAATGTGAGATGTAAGTCAAAAAATACAATTCGTTAATGTTCTTTCTTCATGCTGGAAGTATAATTAATAAAGTGACACAAGTAATATGTTTTTAAAGATGTATCGAATGGCATGTCGAATTTAAGAAAGGATGTGCAAGTTATTACACTTGATTAAACATTTTTGTTTAAAAATGGCTTTGCCCTCTTGCATAAAGTCATACAAATGTGAGATGTAAGTCAAAAAATACAATTCGTTAATGTTCTCTTTCTTCATGCTGGAAGTATAATTAATAAAGTGACACAAGTAATATGTTTTTAAAGATGTATCGAATGGCATGTCGAATTTAAGAAAGGATGTGCAAGTTATTACACTTGATTAAACATTTTTGTTTAAAAAATATATTGCGTTGGTCTTATTGCAGAAGTAGTTTATTATCTGTCTGTCTGTGAAATTGTTTATCTGTCTTCAAGACTAGATCGAGGTCAAGAGTAAGCCCATTGTCAATGAAAAAAAAAACATATTGACCTCTATGCCCTCTATGGCGGCGAAATAGAAAATAACAAATAGGGTTGTGGGAAAGCTGGTGTGTTATAATTTAAAACTGAAATTCACCGCGGTTTTTCGTCCCGTATCAAAATATCTATCTATCAGACTGATAAAAAATACCTATTTATAGGCATCACTATTGTTACTTTTATTTCTTATTTTTCTCCTAGTTATTCTTTGTATTTTGATTATGTATCTTAGGTATCTTTTTTTCTTGTGCAGGGTATCAGCATGCCTGATCTCCATGCTGCTGATAGTCTACGGCAGCTTCCGGTCACTGAACATGGAGCGGGAAGCGAGAGAGAAGGCCGAGAGGGAAAGAGAGGCAACACTCCTCGGCGGGAAGCCTTCCACTACCCCTTGTGCCAATAGCAGTAAGTTTGTTACCTAATTTAGAGGGTTCGTTCCAACTAGTCACTCTCCCATCTAGTCACGTTCAAAAAATACCTATCATAAAGTGCCATCTGATCACGAAGTTCTTAGTTGTAGGTAAACAATAGAAAATACAGTGGGAAAGAAAAGTGTTTTTACCTTGGTATGATATCATTATGGTCTTACCGACTTATCCGTGTTTTACCGACTTATCCGTGTACAGTTGAAGAGTTTTGTATGAATTCAAACTTAGAGCCCTAGTTAGTTAATATACAAGGTCTGAAAAAAATGTACCTAAGCACTATTTAAGCGTGTTACTCAGACTGTGAAACTGAATAACTTTTGCCTAGGAACATAGGTCGAATACGAAAAACCAAATTTGACCTCCCATACAAAATGCGCTATCAGGTGACGCAGTTTTTATGGGAGTTCAAAAATTGATTTCGGTCTATAACCTATGTTCCTTGGGAAAAGTTGTTCAGTTTCATGGGCAGATTCACACCCTTCAGTATTATCACGGCTTTCCGTTATCCGCTGCTGTAGTAATAGTAGTACATATATGGAATTACTGTGTTCCCAGATGTCCAAACCCTGAACACGATGCAGGCGTTGTGTTTCCCGCTGGGCTCGTCGCTAGCTTTACTCGTTATGTTTTTCTTCTTCGACTCCATGCAGACGCTGGTCGCTATATGCACTGCAAGTAAGTACACAAGTTTTCTTTTTGCTTATCGATGGCAATCCTCAAGAGAGCTAGTGAGTTTACCGGTACATGAGACATACCATCTTAGTTATCAGGGTGGGTTTACTGGGCTTTACTGTCGCTTCAGTAGGTGCTATGGCCGGCGGTGACCACTATCCATCAAGTGACCTACTTACTCGTTTGCAACTTTGTATATGAAAATCGGCCAAGTGTGAGTCGAACTCGTGCACCGAAGGTTCCGTACCAACCAGGTAAAAATACTGCGATAGAGACGCGCGCGCATTCGCGCAGAAGTGTATTAAATGCGCGCGAGTCCAACTCGCATTTGAACATTTTTTATTATTTGTTTTTATGTTATAGCTTTTGCACTATAAACATAACAATTTTCACCCTTGTAGGTGTTCCCGTATTTGCGATATAGCTAAAACAAAAAAAAGGCCAAAGAGAGCGAGTTTCCGGAATAACCGGTTATACTGGGTGTAAGGGACGGTGTACCGAAAACTGAAAGGGCGTGCTCAGTCAACGAAACTGAATCACTTTCCCAAAGAAACATTTCTGGGAAACGAAAAAAAATTTAGACCTCTCCATACAAATTGCTCACTCTGGTTGAACAGTTTGTATGAAGAGGTCAATTTTTTTATCATTTCCCAGAAATGTTTCTTTGGGAAAGTTGTTCAGTTTTGTTGACTGAGCACGCCCTTTCAGTTTTCAGAACACCGCACCGTCCCTTACGCCTTGTATTTGGATCCCCATTATTTTTTAACTTTTCATTGTTTTTATCCTTGTTAGGTACCTAAACCGCAATAATAACACATATTCTGTGAAAATTTCAACTACGGTTCAAAAGATACAGCCCTTTAAAGGTCCTTTTGGCAACCTTTGGATACGTAACGCGAAAAAAATGCGCTTTATATTGCTCCGTGGTCTAGTGGATAGAGGGTTCTAGGTTCGATTCCCGGTGGGGACATTGTCAAACAAAAATCCCTTTACATCTCTCATATTCGGTAAGTAGGTCCTTTTTACCCCCAAATGGGGCTTGTAGGTGACCAATTAGCGCTCTAGGGTAATAATGTAGCTAGAATAGCCCTAGGGCGGTAAGTAATTGTAACGCCCCCGCCCGGCAGCACCTCCACCTCCACGCGCGGCTCCGCCTTGATGGCCGCCTCCAGCAGCGGGGCGGCGGGCGTTTTAATTACTTACCGCCCTAGGGCTTTTCTAGCAGCGGTATTATTACCCTATAGCGCTAATTGGTCACCTACAGTTTGGTGGTAATAAGGACCTACTTACCTCACAATCGAGATGTAAAGCAGAGTAGTTAGCTCGGGTGTAAGCATCAATTGCACCCTCGAACTATAGGCACACAGTGAGGGCTCACTGCGCTCGTGCGCCTAAATATCTCTGGCTGCAATTGATGCCTTACAGCCCTTGGCTACTAATCTACTATTGTGTGACCTCCCCAGTTTGGTTAGGACATTGCAGGATAAATCACCTGATTGTCCAAAAAGTAAGATAATTCTGTGCTTCGGATGGCACGTTAAGCCGTCGGTCCCGACTACTATCTACATGTCAGAGGCCTTTGGCGGCTCATCAACTCTGACACCAGGGTTTGTGAGGTCAGTCATCGACCCTGCAACCCACACGACATGATGGTGATGATGATTACTGACGTTTTTTGGTGTTAGCCGTCGGACATTTTGAGTATAGACGCGTTAAGTCCCTTTATTGTGGAGAGCGTAACTTTCTTTAAATAATGTATGAAAGCTTCGATTCAACAACAAAACAGCCTAAACTAAAATAAATTGCATCTATCGAGAAAATTTGTGAGGACAAACTTATTGTCACAAATGACAAAAGATTCTAGAAACACTTTCTACTGCTTTTTTTCTCTCATTTAGTGAAAGTAACGTTTATGTTGTATGTAGATATACAAGTATGATGATTTTAAGAGGTTAACCAGACAGAACAAGGAACTTAATAACTTTCATAGACAAATATGGGTCGGATAACGGCAAAAAATCCCAAATAGCATTTTACTCCATTTAAGAGTACACATTAATTCCCAGGTGTACTTGAAGCATTATTACAGTTCACTCGTGATGTATAAGCTGCATTATTGCAATTAATAACACCTGTACCTGTCTAAGTGACTTATAGGAGTGTAGAGTTATACTTTTATACGATTGTTGGTGTTATAATACTCTAACAACTATCCTTTAGTCAGCCGTCTGACTAAGAGCATTATAGGAGGGTAGAGATACGGCAAACGCTGTTTAACGGCCTACTTGTACGATGTTATAGAGCTAGCATTTTAATAGAACACACGTGGTCATTTATAAAGCCAAAGGCTGTTATGTTTACTTGTTTTAGAGTTTCAGAAAAATAATTTGAACCGTTTTTCAAAAAAAAACAATTCTTCATTTTAGTTGAATGACAGCTACCCTCAAAATGAGAACCAGCAAAAAACCATTCGGAAATAAAAGTCTTAAATTTAAAGTATGGTGTTAATCGGATCATTCGTTTAGGGGCTAAGCGTCACGGAAAGACCGACCGACCTACGGACGGACATTTTTAGGGGACTTGCTTAAGTGATTTAGAACACATTTTTGACAAAATTTGTGCAACTTTATTCACGAAGACAATACCTTTCTCGCTCCGCTCGAAAGTTAAAATACCACTATCGATAAAAAATACATCACTCATAACCTCCAACATGATCCCACAAAAAACGATAAATTACAATAAAATACGTTAAAATTTCCATATTATCTGACTGTAGGAATGATAAGTTGACATTTTTTTAAGCAATATTTGTGATAATAATCAACAAACATGAAAAATACTGAATAAAACTTACAGATGAAAACACAAAATTTCTTTGCAATTTTCCTTTTGTTGTATTGAAGATGTACAGCCATCAACTACACACGTTATTATTAAAAAGCACAATCACTAATATGGAGAGCAACTTAAGAATAAATTCACGATACATTTCACTTGTTCACTAAATGTTTTTTTATAATTTTCACAATGTTTACAACATAATGTATAGAAAATATTTTCAACCGTTAAAATCACAACAAGTTACAATAATCCTATAAACTTTGTACAATGAACGCGTCGTTCTTCTAATTTGGTAGAATGTGATCATTGATGATTTGACATGGCATGAGACGTGCTAGCAGTTGTCATCCCATACTAAAAAAAATAGCACGGTTTCTTCTCTGAGCGAAGCAAGGAGGTTTTTGTTCTGAGCATTTCAAGCATATTTCTTATTTTAATATTCATAATGATTGTAATAGTACAACCGGCCAGTATCATTTTTCATACAATATTTTGGTTCGACCTCTATGGTTGACCTAAAATACAAATTCTAATTTTAAATCCCATTTTTACCCGCTACGAAAGTCTCTGGAGAAAACAGCTATTTTGTTTGCCTTTATTGACGAACCGTTCATCGATTTTCGAATAGATGGGATGAACAAAATATTGTATTGTATTTTTAGTAGATTTTTGCTCGATTTTGGTTTTAGCTTTATCTAAAAACGGGAACACTCACAAGCTTGAAAATTTGTGTTTGTAGTGCATAAGCTATAAAATAATAACAAATAATAAAAACTGGTCAAGTGCGTGTCAGACAAGCGCGTTTTTATGAACTGCTGCGTGACTGCGCTTCCATAACTAAGACGGTATTTTTACTTTAGTGGTACGGAACCCTCGGTGCGCGAGTCCGACTGGCCGATTTTCTTTGACTACAACTGACACCAAACTGACAAAGATGACAGCGACGCCGCCGCCTGAACAGATAGTTAGTTAGTGGCAGTGTACGTTCTTATCAGTACTGCGCTCTCATATAGATATCAGTAAGACAAATGCTTCTAAAGGACTCCCGCTTGTGTGGTGTTAGCACACTGGTGGTTCTTGTGAGAATAAATTGGGAGGTCTAACGAACCAGTTAAAACAGTGACTCGATCTTCTTCTCTTGTAACGTCAACCCACATGTTAAAACTAATTTGAAAGCAATATCTTACATTTAAAGTACAGGAAGCAAGTGAAGTATGTCAAGATCGTAGCAGGTGGAGGACTGTGGTCTCTGCCTACCCCAACGGGAAAGAGGCGTGATGTTATGTATGTATGTATGTATCTTACATTTACTAATAATTTGTGGTGTATGTACCCATTTCGTACCTTATTTTCGATCCAAATTATAGACGGGTCGAAAACACTTGTGGTTGGCTAGAGAGTAGCACTTACTTTGGCACAGATTGGAAATTTTAGAACAGCAGGACCACGATACCCTAACTAAATGGTAAAGGCGTCTCTCGTACCGAGGGAGAAGGTGCAGGATCGAATCCTGTCAGTGGTTGCGAAATATTGCTATTTTTCTATTTACAAAAGCAGTATAACTTTCTGTAAAAATTAGGAAAAATACTCACTACATCATCATCTAACTGTTTCCAGTAATCGCGTGTGCGGCGCTAGCGTTTCTACTCACTCCACTCTGCCAATACGTAATGGGTAGCACGGGGGCGGGTGCGGGGCGCGGGGCGGTCTGCGGCCGCTACTCCCCGCCGGAGCTCGCCGCCGCGCTATTGGCCGCCGCCATCGTGTGCGTGTGGGTGCTGACCGGCCATTGGCTGCTGATGGACGGTGAGTATACCTGTCTCTGTCTAGCACGGGGCGCGGGGCAACTCAAGTTTCTTCGAGAAACTTGTTTAGTTTTGTGGTTCGAGTGACATAAACTATTGGCGGCAGCGTGCGACAGCTCAAGGGTGTGCTCAGACCACGAAACCGAATTACTTTTTTAATGAAACATGTGTTGAAATCGGAGAAATGTTTGGCTTCTAATCTAGAGTACTTATAAAAATCAACAATTGATAGAATTCAATAAATTCTTGTTTATTTATTTCAGCAATGGGCATGGGTCTCTGCGTGACATTCATCGCCCTGATCCGCCTGCCGTCACTCAAAGTGTCCACTCTGTTGCTGACTGGCCTATTACTCTATGACGTGTTTTGGGTGTTCTTCTCTTCGTATATCTTCACGACTAACGTCATGGTCAAAGTGGCCACCAGGTAAGATATAAACTAGTTGTTTCAAAGTGTCCACTCTGTTGCTGACTGCCTTCTTACTCTATGACGAGTTTTGGGTGTTCTTCTCTTCGTATATCTTCACGACCAATGTCATGGTCAAAGTGGCCACCAGGTAAGATATAGACTAGTTATTTCAAAGTTTCCACTCTGTTGCTGACTGCCTTCTTACTCTATGACGTGTTTTGGGTGTTCTTCTCTTCGTATATCTTCACGATTAATGTCATGGTCAAAGTGGCCACCAGGTAAGATATAGACTAGTTGTTTCAAAGTTTCCACTCTGTTGCTGACTGCCTTCTTACTCTATGACGAGTTTTGGGTGTTCTTCTCTTCGTATATCTTCACGACTAACGTCATGGTCAAAGTGGCCACCAGGTGAAATATAGACTAGTTGCTTCAAAGTGTCCACTGTACTGCTGACTGGTCTCTTACCCTATGACGTGTTTTGGGTGTTCTTCTCTTCGTATAACATCACGGCTAACGTCATGGTCAAAGTGGCCACCAGTTTAGATATGGACTAGTTGCTTCAAAGTGTTCACTGTACTGCTGACTGGTCTCTTACTCTATGACGTGTTTTGGGTGTTCTTCTCTTCGTATACCATCACGGCTAACGTCATGGTCCAAGTGGCCACCAGGTTAGATATAGACTAGTTGCTTCAAAGTGTCCACTGTACTGCTGACTGGTCTCTTACTCTATGACGTGTTTTGGGTGTTCTTCTCTTCGTATACCATCACGGCTAACGACATGGTCCAAGTGGCCACCAGGTTAGATATAGACTAGTTGCTTCAAAGTGTCCACTGTACTGCTGACTGGTCTCTTACTCTATGACGTGTTTTGGGTGTTCTTCTCTTCGTATATCTTTACTACTAACGTCATGGTCAAAGTGGCCACCAGGTGAGGTATAGACTAGTTGCTTTAAAGTGTCCACTGTACTGCTGACTGGTCTCTTACTCTATGACGTATTTTGAGTGTTCTTCTCTTCGTATATCTTTACTACTAACGTCATGGTTAAAGTGGCCACCAGGTGAGTTATAGACTAGTTGCTTCAAAGTGTCCACTCTAGTGCAGACTGGTCTTTTACTCTTTGACGTGTTTTGGGTGTTCTTCCCTTGGTAACATTATTTTTATTATTGTTATTGTAAGAGACTAATAATACATAAATTCCTTAAGGAAAGTTGTTCGCTAAAATAGTGCTTACAATTTACTTTTACACTTTGTTTAATGTTTGCAGGCCGGCGGAGAACCCAATGAACGTAGTGGCGCGGCGGCTAGCGCTGGGCGGCGCCATGCGGGACGCTCCCAAGCTGTCGCTGCCGGCCAAGCTCGTGTTCCCGTCCATGCACCACCAGGGACACTTCTCCATGCTCGGTCAGTGGCCTCATGTTATTGTATATATTGGCGCCATGCGGGACGCTCCCAAGCTGTCGCTGCCGGCCAAGCTCGTGTTCCCGTCCATGCACCACCAGGGACACTTCTCCATGCTCGGTCAGTGGCCTCATGTTATTGTATATATTGGCGCCATGCGGGACGCTCCCAAGCTGTCGCTGCCGGCCAAGCTCGTGTTCCCGTCCATGCACCACCAGGGACACTTCTCCATGCTCGGTCAGTGGCCTCATGTTATTGTATATATTGGCGCCATGCGGGACGCTCCCAAGCTGTCGCTGCCGGCCAAGCTCGTGTTCCCGTCCATGCACCACCAGGGACACTTCTCCATGCTCGGTCAGTGGCCTCATGTTATTGTATATATTGGCGCCATGCGGGACGCTCCCAAGCTGTCGCTGCCGGCCAAGCTCGTGTTCCCGTCCATGCACCACCAGGGACACTTCTCCATGCTCGGTCAGTGGCCTCATGTTATTGTATATATTGGCGCCATGCGGGACGCTCCCAAGCTGTCGCTGCCGGCCAAGCTCGTGTTCCCGTCCATGCACCACCAGGGACACTTCTCCATGCTCGGTCAGTGGCCTCATGTTATTGTATATATTGGCGCCATGCGGGACGCTCCCAAGCTGTCGCTGCCGGCCAAGCTCGTGTTCCCGTCCATGCACCACCAGGGACACTTCTCCATGCTCGGTCAGTGGCCTCATGTTATTGTATATATTGGCGCCATGCGGGACGCTCCCAAGCTGTCGCTGCCGGCCAAGCTCGTGTTCCCGTCCATGCACCACCAGGGACACTTCTCCATGCTCGGTCAGTGGCCTCATGTTATTGTATATATTGGCGCCATGCGGGACGCTCCCAAGCTGTCGCTGCCGGCCAAGCTCGTGTTCCCGTCCATGCACCACCAGGGACACTTCTCCATGCTCGGTCAGTGGCCTCATGTTATTGTATATATTGGCGCCATGCGGGACGCTCCCAAGCTGTCGCTGCCGGCCAAGCTCGTGTTCCCGTCCATGCACCACCAGGGACACTTCTCCATGCTCGGTCAGTGGCCTCATGTTATTGTATATATTGGCGCCATGCGGGACGCTCCCAAGCTGTCGCTGCCGGCCAAGCTCGTGTTCCCGTCCATGCACCACCAGGGACACTTCTCCATGCTCGGTCAGTGGCCTCATGTTATTGTATATATTGGCGCCATGCGGGACGCTCCCAAGCTGTCGCTGCCGGCCAAGCTCGTGTTCCCGTCCATGCACCACCAGGGACACTTCTCCATGCTCGGTCAGTGGCCTCATGTTATTGTATATATTGGCGCCATGCGGGACGCTCCCAAGCTGTCGCTGCCGGCCAAGCTCGTGTTCCCGTCCATGCACCACCAGGGACACTTCTCCATGCTCGGTCAGTGGCCTCATGTTATTGTATATATTGGCGCCATGCGGGACGCTCCCAAGCTGTCGCTGCCGGCCAAGCTCGTGTTCCCGTCCATGCACCACCAGGGACACTTCTCCATGCTCGGTCAGTGGCCTCATGTTATTGTATATATTGGCGCCATGCGGGACGCTCCCAAGCTGTCGCTGCCGGCCAAGCTCGTGTTCCCGTCCATGCACCACCAGGGACACTTCTCCATGCTCGGTCAGTGGCCTCATGTTATTGTATATATTGGCGCCATGCGGGACGCTCCCAAGCTGTCGCTGCCGGCCAAGCTCGTGTTCCCGTCCATGCACCACCAGGGACACTTCTCCATGCTCGGTCAGTGGCCTCATGTTATTGTATATATTGGCGCCATGCGGGACGCTCCCAAGCTGTCGCTGCCGGCCAAGCTCGTGTTCCCGTCCATGCACCACCAGGGACACTTCTCCATGCTCGGTCAGTGGCCTCATGTTATTGTATATATTGGCGCCATGCGGGACGCTCCCAAGCTGTCGCTGCCGGCCAAGCTCGTGTTCCCGTCCATGCACCACCAGGGACACTTCTCCATGCTCGGTCAGTGGCCTCATGTTATTGTATATATTGGCGCCATGCGGGACGCTCCCAAGCTGTCGCTGCCGGCCAAGCTCGTGTTCCCGTCCATGCACCACCAGGGACACTTCTCCATGCTCGGTAAGTGGCCCCATGTTATTGTATACAGGGTGAAAGGGATGGTGTACCGAAAACTGAAAGGGCGTGCTTGGTCACCGAAACTAAACAAGGTTCCTAAAGAAAAATTTTAGGGAAATGAAAAAAAATTTGACCTCCCCATACAAACTGTTCGATCAGAGTGAGCGATTTGTATGGAAAAGCAAAAAAAAAAATTTTTAATATTTTCTTTGGGATGTTGTTCAGTTTCGTTGACTGAGCACGCCCTTTCTGTTTTCGGTACAACGTCCCTTACACCCTGTATAATCCATTTTTTTCGTTGTTCCAACGCTTACCAACACATTTTGCAGCTATGTCAAAAGCAATCGGCTAAAGCTCTCAGAAAAAACAAGTTTGTAAAACAATTACTTCCGTCAAATATACTCTGGTTTTAGCATTATAGATGCAGAATAGATTTGTAAGCGTTACAATTCCTATCCGATCGTCCGATTTATCGGATGAAATCAGATAATGTGTAGTGCAATCGGATGTCCGATATTGGATATCACCTGCATTTGAACCGGTTTCTCGAAAACGACTAACGATTGCTGTGAAATTTACCATACGGGTATTTTCCAGGGCGAAAAATCGATCTAGCTCGGTCTCTTGTCTGGGAAAATTCATTTTCCCGTTGTTTTTAAACATTATTTTAAAATACCGCGTTTTAGACAGAAACTTACAGCGCCATCTGTTGACGGGTAGCATAGCTTGCTCCCCCGATGATATTTTAATGTTGAGGCGGCTATTACGGTCGCCCAGGTAATTGTAAGCAATATAGGGTGATTTTTTATTAGTTCTTGATAGAAAAGATATGCATATACTCATGATACTGAACAACTTTTCCCAAGGAACATAGGTCGGAATACGAAAAACCAAATTTGACCTCCCATACAAAATGCGCTATCAGCTGATGCAGTTTCTATGGGAGGTCAAAACTTGATTTTCGTATTTCGACCTATGTTCCTTGGGGAAAGTTGTTCAGTATCATGAGTACATTCATACCACAGATCAGAAATAAGTCTAGATGACTCAAGTGTACCTACTTTGCGTGCCCAAACCCGTGGCCCAAACTAAGCTCAAAACGCTTAGTTTGCTTGTCATGGGCTTGTCATATCACCGAGAACTGTGACACGCTTCGTTTTCATACAAACGGCGGAGTTTGCGTAATCTAGACTTATTTATGATCTGTGATTCATACCTTTTTCTATCAAGAACTAATTAAAAGTCACCCTATATGTGTAACATAATAACTGTTGCAGGTCTGGGAGACATAGTGATGCCGGGCCTCCTGCTCTGCTTCGTGCTGCGTTACGACGCGTACAAGAAGGCCACGCTCGTGTGCCAGATGGGGCAGGTGCCTGGACCCAGGTCCATGGTCTGTATCGCCATACAACTACATGATTAAGGGCCCATCTCACCACTTGCTGCTAAAGTTCCCAATAGTAAGCTGACAGATAAAAAATATCTGACCGATAAATATGTCTGCTGTTTTTCCTGTGTCCATCTGTCAGTCAGAGCAATCAGGTACTTCTGAAACAAAACATTTTCACTATCTGACAGAAATAACCAATGATCTTACATTTACCATGATAGCGTACTCTTAACAATTTGTACAGAGGCAAAACGAGCAGAGCAAGACATCATAGGCGATGTACTTCGTCCCTTTCTAATTATTGCCATACTAATGAAGTTTGCACAATTTCCGTGCAAAATGTTAACTTTTATATTCACAAATTTATATTTATACGTATTTTTAAATACTTATTTGAATAATTTTCAACGTGCAAAGTATAACCTTCTCTCTCAGTTTTCATTAAATATTGATATATGCAGAAAATCATTTTCTTTTGATTTATCTGGATTAAAAACTCTTTGGTAAAATGATTTTTAACAAAGATTTTGCATGACATTTTGTTGATGTTGTCATGGCAACATACACAAAATGTCATGCAAAATCTATTAGAAAGGGACAGCTTCCTCTCATCTTACGTCCTACTCTGCTCGCATAATTTTTGGAAGAGCGCAATCTGGTTAAAAGCGCCACGCGCGAAGTAATAAATCTATGGAAATAACTAGCAGATAGGCTATCTGGAACTTAGTAGCAAGCGCTGAGACGGGCCCTAAATGAAGTGTTATACACACGGTGTAATCATTAAGTTTATCCAGGCAATTATTCCGTAACTATTACAGATATCAAAAAACTTTAAACTGATGTCGAAAGTATTAACCTAATGAGTAAAATTAACTTTCTAAAAATAAAACAAGAAATTAGTACAGCTGTTTTGATTTATCTCGAAGAAGGTTGTCAAAATAGTGTGATCGGATTTCCTAGCATGTTTGAGAATAGTAGTTTATGCCACTGTCAGGTAAAGATAGTCATTTATTTTTTTTATTTTTTTTATTTAAAGAAACACTTACAAAATTTTATTAATAACTTTCTACAAAGATAACGCATCAAAAACCAGAATTGATTTATCCGTGCGTTATTTTCATTCGCCGTCAGTGGCACTTTTTACACAACAATATCAAAGTATAGTCCTAAATTGCTACAACTCGACCAAAACACGGTTTATACGAGTGCTCATACAATCCGAGCGTCCAATTGCTCCAGTCGAGCAATACATTACTAATACTGCCCTATAGCAAAACCGGTCGTGAGCTCTCGCGTACACAGGATGTCCGTCCGCGCATAAATAAATTTAAGTTAAATCATTTCCAGATAATGTTTTTTAAGTTTAGATTTAATATTTTTTGTGTTAATTTCCTGTTTCAGTTCCTGGGGAAGGTTATTTACAAGTTTTGGAACAATGTAGTTTATTCTATTTTTTCCGTACAGATTCGTGTATGAAGGTACCACTAGCATAGCCCTTGACACACTGCGCGTATGTTTTCTGTGCTGCTCCAGAACCTGAACGTCCTTGTTGAAAAACTCTTCAGTAAGAATAGAGTATTTAAATTTATTGTGAATTGGAATCACTTTGCAGAAGCTAAAAAGATCGTGATAGTCATTTTTGTGTTTTTCTTTTATGTAATGGGGGACTATACATTTGAGTATGCGCATTTGCAGTTGGTATATATTGTCTAGGTGGGTTTTGCAGGTTCTGCCGTAGCTGCTAAGTCCATAGGAGACTATTGATTCACCTAATGATTTGTACAAGAACAGTAATGTTGAGAAAGGTACTTTATTTTTAATCAGTGAAAATTTTGCTAGTATGGCCCTTAATTTGACACAGATGTAATCGATGTGGTCAGTCCACTTTAATCTATCGTCGATTATCAGACCTAAGTAGCGGTGTGTTCTCACTTACTCGACATGCTCACAAGCACAATCTTTGCCATCAGAGTGTAGACAAGAATGGTTGTGAGCAACGAGGTGAAGAGGCACCTGAAGTCTGTTTTGACTCGAGCTGATATAAATGAGCTTTGTTTTCCTTGTGTTTATGACTAAACCGACATCGTGGGACCACTTGATTAACAATGTAAACTCTTGTTGTAATTGAAACAAAGCATCTTGAATATTTTTGTCTGCCACTAATAGACAAGTGTCATCCGCAAACTGGTAAATTTCACAGGTTTGTATAAGGTTTGTCATATCGTTGACGTATGACAGATAGTGAATGGGCCCCAGTACGGACCCTTGAGCTGTGCCTTCCTTAACTGCTACACTACTGCTAAGCTCATTACCGACCTTAACTTGGAAGTGCCTGTCGCTGAGGTAGTTTTGACACCAATTCTTAAGTGGTCCTCTGATTCCACAATCATCGAGTTTCTCAAGTAACACATCATGCCGCAGTGTGTCAAAGGCCTTGCTGTAGTCTATAAAGACTACTAACACGTGTCTTTTATTGTTAAGGTGACTACAAATGGAATCAGTAAATTTTGACAAAAGCTGAGTTGTGTTTTTTTGGGGCTGGAAACCGTATTGCTTTTCTGTAATTATGCAATTTTTACTATAAAAATTAAGTATTTGGTGTCCTACGTATTTTTCGATAACTTTATCGATCGAAGATAGTATTGTTATAGGCCTATAATTTTGATAGTCTTTATGACTTCCACTTTTATAGATCGGTCTTACAATGCCAGTTTTTAGCTCTGTGGGTAAGGTTCCTGTTTGGACAGAGGTATTAATTAGATTAGCTAATACAGGTGCTATTTCGTGGCTCTGAGTTTTAAGGTCGATTGTCCTAATTGTGTCGATACCCGGAGCTTTCTCACTACTTAAGGTTTGGATGATCTTTTGTACCGATTTCGAGGTGGCTTTTTGAAATCTAATAGACACATTTGCAGGACGTCTATAACTGCATGGGTCAAGAAGTTTGTTGTTGCAGTTAGGAATTATATTTTTTATACTACTTTGAAAAGTTTGTGCAAAATTATTGCTTATATCAGCTGCTTTAGTTATTTCATTTTCTAGAGCATTAAGAATGATGTCATCTACAGAGTCCTTTATTCTGCCCGTTATTTCATTTAGTATTCGCCACAAGTTACGCGGGTTTTTATTATTTTTAATGATATCCGATTTTATTTTGGCATTTTTGAGTTTTTGTATGATTTTATTAGCATAGTTCCTAGCCTTATTGTATTTTTGTTTTAATAATTTGTTATGAACGTCTTTTAGCCATTGCATAAAAAGGTTGTCTCTATTTCTACATGCTATATCTACTTTTCTATTTATCCAGGTAATTTTCGAACGCCTGAAGATTTTAGTGTCGTTGATTTTCACTTCAGACTTTTTATAGCTAGATGTGATGTTTTTTAATACAATATTGTACAATTTAATAGGGCATATTATACTATACGTGGGCTTCCAATCAATTTTCTGAAGTATTGAGGTAAGTTTAGCATTATCGTATTTAATTTTATGCTTTTGACGATCATCCTGTGTATGCGCACTCTGCCGTCCGCCGGTACAGGCGAATGTCACGGCACGGTGGTCAGCCAATTTAGTTCCAAGCGCTGCTGTGTACACGTCTTGGGTCCGGGATCGCACAAATATGTGATCAATTGTAGATTTTGTCAATTTATTGCCAATAAATTCGATTCTAGTGTATTGTGAAATCCCGCACGCCAAGCCGTGGCTATACAGTAGTGTGTTATATTTATTATTCACAGGACGCTTTGATTTTAAATCAATGTTTACATCACCTATAAGGAATAAATCGAGGAGTCTGTTTTTCTTAAGTATAAAGTCAAGCTCGTTTATAAATAAGTGTTTACTACAGCTGGGTGGACGATAAATTGCCAACAAATTTGCGATGTATTTTTTAGGGGTGGTTATGTGTCCGAATAGGCATTCAAAGTGCAGTGTTTTAGTATTCTTTACAGTGAATTTATGTTTTTTGTGCACGTAAACAATGATTCCACCGCCTTTGCGATTTTCACGCAACTTTGTGTGCATGTTATATCCAACCAGTTGATACATACTAGTAATGTAGGCAGAAATATTAGCTTCAGTAATAACGATTACATCTATGACTCGTTTACTAGATGCAACGCATTGTTCGAGTGCGGAGAAATTTTTGATTAGTGATCGAATATTTATGTGACAGCAGAATAGATTAATTTTTTGTGGGACCTTTTCTACAAAATCTTGTTAATTATCACAATCCGTTATTTCGGTAATATCTTCTAGATCAAAATCCATGAAGTCCATGAATGAATCCATTGTAACATGCAAAATCCATGAATGAATCCATTGTAACATGAGTGCTTGTTTGTGACATGAGGCGCAGCCGAATGTTACAATGACTAGTTTGCAATCAGTGGCATACATTACTTTTTCTACGAGCATAAAAATCATTAAGAAAATAACGTACCGACTTTGTTTACGTTTGTCGTAGTAGTAGAGCACTAGAACACCTCCACTGTTTTTGCAATTAAGTCCTCTTGAGTTTCGTACGAAGCCTTAATTATTTCGGTCGGCGTGAATATTTTACTCATATTTACAAATTTTTATGGAAATCAAGATGTTTATCAATAAATTATAAATTAAAAGTTATTTTTTTGACAGATTAAATAAGCGCGAACGAATAAAATGGATATAGCCAGCCATCATATAATACTGTGTATGGGGGGGTTCAGTTCATAAGTGCATGAATTATTTTTTGAAGTTGTCCTTTATGGCTTGGAAACTAGCATATTAGCCGATGGCATCCAATACAACATAGTATTAACGTAATTTTGTTGCCAAACCTAACAAAAAGGTGAAAAAATTATATTACCGTATTGTAGACAGTTGCATTTATAAATATTACGCAATTGTTGTCGGAATGGCAATGTTTGTGATACTGTTTCCGGTTTCGCATTTTGAACTTTTACAAATGGGAGTAGAAAATAGAGCATTTAGAATTTAGACTTGATCATACATTTAAGTAAATACACCATCGCATTCAAGATTCGAACGAAAAAGGGTTCCCATTTTTCTTACAAGTACTGAGATCACAAAGAGGCGTTTCTTTACGGTGCGGTGCCATTTTTGAGCAGCAATCGTATATCTAAAAAGTGAAGTGTCACCATAACATCCCATGAAACGTCCACTACAGGACAGGGGGAGATCCAGAATTCTAGTTTTTGCTAGAAAAATGTGGAGGGGAAGTACCATAGTCACCTCGCTTGTTAGCGTTACGGCTGGCACCATGGACTGCGGTTGTAGGTGACCGCAGTAAGTAAGATCGTAGGAGGATGCTGCTGCCCATCCTCCCTTAACCCTTAGTCGCCTTTTAGACACCCACGGGTATGTATGGGTTGGTACTGTTATACCTAAGACCGGGATATTATGAAAATACTAGAAATCGTTTAAATCTTAACTTATTTTTTTAAACTTTTGCGAATATCAACGACCGTACCCAGCTGAGGGCAGGCGCTGTCTGGCGATTGTTTTGAACGTGACGTCATTATTCAAAATCAATTTCAATTTTAGAAATACTCGCCAGCCAGCTCTGCTAAAAGAGGGCTTCCGAGGAGGATCACTACAGTACTACGAGTATTGTTTGCCGGCAGCACACGGGACGATCGAAGTGTAAAGTGATTGAAATTGTCCCTCAGAGCTCGCGGCTGACGTACTTCCACTGCTCGCTGCTGGGCTACTTCCTGGGGCTGCTCACGGCCACCGTGTCGGCCGAGGTGTTCAAGGCGGCGCAGCCCGCTCTCTTGTACCTCGTCCCATTCACGTTGCTGCCCTTACTCACCATGGCCTATGTCAAGGTAATTATTGTTCACTAGCTCTCCGCTTGCGATTTCACCCGCATTCAATGCGTTTTCCTGTAGGAATTAAGTGTTTTCCCGCGGTAAAAAGTAGCCTATGTGCTATTCCAGGACCTAACCTATATGTGTGCCAAGTTTCATTAAAATACATTCAGTAGTTTTAGCGTGAAAGAATGACAAACATCCATCCATCCATACTTACAAACTTTCGCGTTTATAATAGGATAGGGATTAGCTTTTGCCCGCGTCTCCGTGCGCTAGTTAATTATAATGCCAGTGTTTAAGTCAAACTAGCTGTTTAAGTCAGCTACCAAACAAAAAAGTTTCATTAAAATCGGTTCAGTAGTTTTTGCTTGAAAATAGCATAACGTGATATTTTTTTTATGAATTTCAATGAACAGACAGATTCAATTTACAATTTTATAATAGTAGAGATTATATATATAGTCTCCACTGAGTGGGTCCCCCTCGATAGCCGGCGAGGGAGAGGAAACCCTAGGATGGCGCGACGACCTAGACGCTTTCGAAGCCGATTGGCAAAACAAAGCCCATTCTTCTTCTTTTCATATCAATGGCAAATGATTTTATAGTAACTTAGTCCGAAATGTGGCTACATCAATAGCTCTTTGGTTGCCTTCAAAATGGTCCTCCTTGGTGCAAGAAACTGAGGAGGTAGGGCACGAAAGCAAGTGTGTCATAGATTGCAATATACCGCACTCACACTTGTCGTTATCAGAGAAGCCTCATCTCTTCTTGAGTTCTCAAACCGCAGTCTATTAAGTGACTTCCATATGGGCCAGGGAAGATCTTGTCCTGGTGGAAGGATCAAGGCCCATGATCGTGATCTTTGGAAAGAAAGAGTGGGAGGGAGGCCTTTGCCCTGGCCCATTCAGGGATATATAAAAAGAATCCCCTATGTGACCTCTACAGATCCTCATGATGACGGGTCCTGCACTGCTCATATCGTTCCTGCAACTTTGACCTTTCTACGTCACCTTGTGAGGAGGCCTGTCCTTGCTACGTCTTCCATTTTGTAGTCCATTATAGAATTCTGTACAATAACTTATAATACTACCCCGAAACCAATACAAGGTGTTACATCGTTCTCATTGTGATGACATTACCCATATTAATGTCACCCCCGCCATACTGCCCCGATAAAAGAGATGACGTTGTTGAATGTAAGAAGTGACATTTCTGCCCCTATGGAAAAGGTGGTGTTGTCCCCAATACAACAAATGGCCCCTTTGCAAGTGGGGAAATTTGAATACAAATAAATAAATTATGAAATGACATTATGAATGTTAAAGTTACAACTTGAACAATATACCACCACACTACAGCGTGAATGTTCATTGGTTTTGCTCCCAAAGCCCAGTAATTCTACTCATGATAACAAGCAACTTTTCCCTAAGAAATTTTTTTTTAGTCTACAAAACTTTTCTTCTGGAAAGTTGCTTGTTTTCATGAATAGAATCATTGGGCTTTGGGAGTAAAACCAATATAATTTTCACGCTGTATATTGCCTCATCCAGGGATAAAATTGCTCCTATACAAGAAAGGACAGGGTGGAAAATGTATGGAGCTCGGTCTTTTATTTAAAAATATTCCAAAGCAACCTAACCACTATGTAGAAAAAAAACATAGATTCTAGACTTAAAACTGAGCCTACATGCCCAGTTGTGGGACTTAAGCACCCACCATTTAGGATGAATTAATTATCAAAAATCAGCTAACTAGTCCACTCAAAAAGTCTATAAAACGCATCTGCCACTATCTATCTCTTTCTAACGCCTACTTAGCAGTTAACGTAACTCTTTCTAATGACTAGGCGTTAGAAAGAGTTAGATAGTGGCAGATGCGTTTTATAGACTTTCTGAGTGGACTAATTAGCTACTTTTTAAAAATTTATTTCTCCTAAATGGTGGGCGTTTAAGTCCCACAACTGGGCATGTAGGCTCAGTTTTAAGTCTACAATCTTTGTTTTTTTTCTACATAGTGGTTAGATTTTTTCGGAATTTGATTAAAAGACCGAAAAAATCCATCAAAAGTAAGCCCTAACTAAATTAGGTTAAGAGGCTACCTCCCGTCCACTAGCACCCCCTCAGTTAAAAAAATATTACTCGCTAAATACAAAACTTATCGAAAATCCGGAAAGACAGATTGAAGTAAAGGTATTCTAGTTAGAACCTATTTACTCTTTAAATAATGTTCACTGTACTGTATGAATAAGAACAAAATAATGTTACAGATACAATAACTGCTAAAGTTATTGTATCTGTGGCGGTTTTTCGCACTTTTTGTATCTCTAACTACAGTATTTTACAGAATTTATAGGTCCTAAATAAACACCTTTACTTCAATCTGTCTTTCCGGATTTTCGATATGTTTTGTATTTAGTGAGCAATATTTTTTTAACTGAAGGGGGCGCTAGTGGACGGGATGTAGCCCCTTCAATCAGGTGGTATCAATGTTTTATGTAAGTTTTTATCGCAGGGTGATCTCAGAAGGATGTGGAGCGAGCCCTTCATAGCGCCGACCGCCGGTAAAGGCACCGCCGACTTCGATGTGTGACTGCCTCCTGACCATATACACACCAAAACACACATACAGATAACTACAACGGGACACGGTATGCCCTGTTTATTGCGTAGTTACACATAACTACAAGGATATATAAAGATACATCCTTCAATTAAGCAGGTCAGAAAACGACAAAACACAGTGAACACTTTGACCTTGAGCGGGTCTCTGGTTCCGGGCGTTTGTATCGTAGCGCTGGTTCAGCTTATACTGGTTTTGTTAACTGTAAGTTGCTGCCGTGCGTACAGTCTGAAAAAAAAGAGTAAACATATTTTCGGGAAGACTATTATTATTTCTATTGTACCCTGTAATAGTAGTTTAAGATACAAGTTCCGTAAGTAGGGTTATTACAAACGAGTTGACGTTTTGTAAGCCCGAGACGAAGTCGAGGGTTTACCATCGGCACGAGTTTGTCATAACCCTTACGGACGTGTATCTTACGACGTTTTTCAATACATTTGTGAGAAAACAGGTATAAGTAATACACTTGGTAGAGGAACCAACCATAGGTACTGTCAGCCTCTTGTCGATTTATGTTCTCCTGGTACTTTCCATTTTATTTTTAATATAGGTAGGCAGTCGTCACCCAAGTAAAAAGTCACCACTGTAGTATTTTTACAAAATAATTTTATGATCAAAGTGTAAAAACTCCTTGGTATTATACTTTTTTTACTTACCGCACTAGTTCGGTAAGTAACTACTTACGAGCAATGTTTACGTCCTTGTAAGTACGTTTTTCGAGCAAATGTATTGAAAAATATTTTTATTTTTTGTAACTTATGTACTCGTATAATAAGCGAAACTGTTTGTTTTGGTATGGATGTAAAAAAGGGGGCCGTTCTGTATAAGTTAATAAATAATTGCCTCCGACAGCAGTTTGTCTCACTCACACATATGGACGTTACACAAAGGTATCCTGCTGTCAGGGTTATATCTCACTGTTTTGTAAAACACCTAGTTTGGGTCACATTAAAGCATTGTGTAAACACGTTAAAGTTAGACATCACAGTTCCCCGATCCCGTTTCAGCTCGAGACCTTACCCATTTGGTTTTCTGGCTTAGTAAATGTTTTCCTATGACACATGCAAATATGTATAAAGAAGGATTTTAAGTTAGATAAATTAATAGTGTAAAATTATTAAAAGAAGACGCAGCCCTACAAGTCGACAGCCGAATAATAACAGTTTTTTTTATAAATTAATAAGAACATAAAATAATAAGAACAATTTTCAAAAAAACCGGTCAAGTGCGAGTCGGACTCGCGCGCCGAGGGTTCCGATATACCTATAGTATTTTTGGAAGCAATAAAGTCCATTTTCAGGACCGCAAAACTAAATTTGTTTGTAAAGGTTTTTTGCAGATTTCTGAAAAACTGTGCAACTTAGAAAGATCGTTTTATTTTTGCTGTAAAGTTTATATAAACTTCTGTCAACTGTAATTAATTCAGATTTTTCCTTACTCAAACTTCGGAGATAAGGGGGGGGGAATGGTATTTTTCTTGACATTTTTCATCATAACTTTAAAACTAAGAAATTTAAAAAAATACAAAAATATATTTTAAAATGTACAAGTAAAGCCCTTTCATATGATACCCCACTCGACCTAGTAGCGACAATTTGAAATTTGGCCCCCCCTATTTTGGCCCCCTTTATATTAATAATCATACTTTTTTCAAAATTTTTTCTTGTGCAATTAAGTTGGGCAACTATATTCTAAAACTATTCCAAATTTCAGGTTGATAGCATAAGTGGTTGCTGAGATATAGAGGTGTGACAGACAGACGGACAGACAGAGCGGCACCATAAGGGTTCCTTTTTTTTACCATTTTGGTATCGGAACCCTAAAAACAGTAGTGAACGTAATAAGTGTGTTTTTTAGTAATTTGAAACTTTTCCGACGCAAAGAATTTTTTATAAAAAAAGACTTCCCATACAAAATGTGGTGATCACGTGACCACTATAATATAGCAAGTCGAAATTGAATTGATAACAAACACGTTGTATTGAAAACGATTTCGTCGTGACATCTAAAACATACTCGCTTTACAAGAAAACTTTCACTTATAATCTTAAAAAACACGCACACTACAAAAGTTAAGGTCAATCAGACCCAGATTATAATTATTTTTGTTATTCTTTTTTTACTATTATTTCTAACTGTACTTGTAGCAGGCGATTGTGAATTGAGAATAGCATAGGATTTAGAATAAGTGTATATTTAGGTTATATGGACGATGACCGTATGCGGGTGTACAAAAATGTTTCAGTTTACAGGGGCTGAGATGAAATAGACAGTAGCTTCATATAAGAAAGAAAGAGAATAGATAAATGTTTCGATTGATTTGCGTGTCTTATGCGACGTCCCGAGTGTTTCCCGAGTGAAATTTTTATGAAAATAATTGCTGAAACATTTTCGTATACTCGCAAATGGTTGTCGTCTGTCTGATAGTAACTACGCTTGAATTCGTTTGAATATTATCACAGAGAGTTCAGGGTAACAGCGACCTCTAGTAAGAATATATACGTAGTAGGTTTTAGTTATTTTATACCTTTTCTAAGTCTGGTAAGAAATAAGCTTGATTAGAATGTTAGCAGTGTGAAAACAGGACGGAGCTTTGCACTACACATTGGAGCGAGAGAGACACGTATCGATCCAACCTGCTCTCATGCATAGTTGTTTATGCTAATCAAGCTAAATTATTTCGACCATAGTATACAACGTGTTAATGGAATAAGCGAAACCCTCATACACCCCAATTGATTAATATTAAAATAAATCCATTCCCGTAAAAAAATCTTGAAAAAAGCTTTTTTTATCTCGATATTGTTACTGTTTCATCGTTGTTCTAGTCCGCGCACTCCGCGCACGCCACGGCCGCTTCCCTCCCCTCCTCACCGCTCATGAACCGCGCGGTGCCGGCCGCCAGCGCGCGTATCCACGGAAATATTTAGAATAGAAGCGGCAAGAATTTAAATAATAAAGATAAAAAAATTACCCCTATCAAAAACCCGTCAAATTGATTCTACTCTCGATTCTGAACAAACTATTTTCTCAGTTTCGCTTATTCCGTTAACACGTTGTGTATAGGGTACCTATCAGCAAACAACTTAAAAAATCTATAAAAAACAGTACCTTCAAAAGGACATTGTTCAACGCTGACTTTTAATTTTTAAAATCAATTATGATAAGTTTAGAAAAATTCGGAAAAGAAATAATATAACGAAACCTACTAGAATCAGGACCAGTGGACACGGCTTTACTTACTACTCGAATAATCTATGATTACATTCAGAAATACTCATAGAATTTCTTATTTTGTTTACTTTTGTACCAATTGTTTTATGCAGCGAAGTTTCTAGAACAAATAACTACTTGCTGTTTTAAAAACTTTTAAGATCCATAGTAGGACTTTAAGTTCAGAACTTGACTTATCGGCAGCTTTTGATTGCCTGTACTTCCAAATAATGTGTAGGTACTAAGTTCCTGGGAATTTTAAGAAGTGCAATAACTGAGTTATAAGGCCCTTATACCGTAAGTCTTATCGACTAAATTAATCTAGTTTTATGCAGAGGTGCCAAAAGCCAGTAAAGAACGAAATAATATTGACTTGCCCAGGGGCCAGTTCCGGGGCCTATGCTTCAATTCGTATTCAATAAGACTAAGATATTTCTTTGAATCTCATTTGCGCTTGAAAAGATATTTGATGATTTCACTGAAACTCGTTATGAATTAATCAGATTAATATTTATCAGCTAAGTAGAAAATCGCGAAATTTCTCAACCACGGGCAGGATTCGAACCTGCGTTTTCTCCGTCAGTACCGGAGACGCTTTACCAACTAGGCTACTGTGGTCCTGCCTGATGTTGTAAAACCTGCGACCTCTATACGCATTTCAACGTTGCGTTAGTGTTGCCACCTAGTAGGTATTAGCTGTACTAGCTCAAATTGGTAACACTACGTATAATTGAAAATTGTAGATTTATCCGAACACATGGGAGTGTTAAAATAAAATCATTTTCAATATTTATCAGCTTTTGCAAAGTTATTCGTGTTTTAAGTTAGATTCGATCAAACTTTGTTGTCACTGCCTTAGACTGATGTTTTCAATGAAGATGTTTCTATGTTTAAAAATGAGTATTATAAAAAACGTTAGTCTAATTTAGAACATAAGCTACTAACTATTGTTGTTATTATTATAACAACTGTATTGTTGTTGTAAATTATTTGAATTTAATGAAAGATTTTACGTAAGACACTGTAACTAGTAAGAGATAAAATATGATATGTGTGATTTTGATTTTTAGAGCCCTTTTTTAAGAATAAATTTTTGATTCGATTTTTTCATAGGTAGTTATTTTGTATTAGGTTTACTATTAAGTTTGATGTGTGCAAATACGATTTATCAACAGTATTCCTTTACTATATGAAAGTGATATAATTGTATTGAGGCTTAAATTGGATATCTAAAATAAATGTATCATTTATTTCTGTGAGCTTATGAAACTTTGATATTATTTGCAATATCTGTAAAGTATGACCAGAAAATATTTTGGTGTATATTTAGATTATATAAAATTATCTTGATCAGGTTTTCTATATCTGTACATAAATTCTGTAAGTTTGGTGTTATATGATTTAAGTGATAAGAGTCACCCTCGCCTCGCCCCCTCAGTATGTAAATATCGCCCAACATGACATCTCATCTCATAATTATTATGTATCCACAGGAAAACGGAAGCCGCATTTAATATTTTTATATGTATCTGGAGTATTTGCTAGCCATACTTAATAAAAATATTAGATGGAATTAATTTCTTGATTTTTTTTATTTAACGAACTTACCCCAATTCTGCTAGTTTAAGCAATGTCTTGGCATAATGCTGTCTGTCCTCATTCAATAGTCACCAAGAATAGATAGTGTGCCTCATCATGAAGAACACAGGGTACACAGATTTTTTTTTAGAAAGCTATGAAAACAAATGTTCTGAAAATGGCTGCTAACTCAAGCTACTGCTTAGCCCAGCCCATTGGATGTATCAATTTAATATTCAGGAAAATATCATTGTAATAATAATGAAACATTTGTTATAGGTGATAAAACAAGTGTTTATTTGCTAGCCTCAACTTCCTTATTAGTATCTCGTTTCTGAATGAACCGTAGCTGTTTCTTCTTCATGCGCTTCAGTTTTGCTGTATTTGTTATAACCTGAACAACCTCAGACTTTTTCTTGTTTTCTTCTGTCTTCTTGATATTCTGTCTCCTTCTTTCTTTCCGTTCTAGCTCCTTCTGTTTCATTTCTTCTTGTTTCTGTTTAGAAAGTTCCTTAACCCGCTGCAGTTCCAAACGCAATGCAGTCTTTTTTTTGAAGTCATGTCTTAGTCCTTTGGTTTTGTTTATAGTGGTGAATCTAACAACAACAAAATGTGACAATTAAACATAATTTATATGCTGAAAGATTGCCCTTTTTTCATGTCAGCAATTTGGAAAGATAAGAGTTGGATAATAATCACCAACTGAAAGGACAAAATAAAGCTGCATGTACAGTCAAGTGCATAAATATGTTTCCTGAAATCCATTGCAATTACATGTATTTATGTAAAGATTCACGAATTATGTCACACTTTTCTCATCGTTATTATGTCTTCGTTTTTGTTGCAAAAATATCTAAATAACCAAGTGAGCAATAATATGTCCATAAAAGGTTTGTATTGCTTGTTATAAAACAAATTGTCCTTTATAGTATACATATTATTGATCAGTTTCGGCAGACATATTTATATCAGTTAGATTGGATGCTATAATAATAAACATTCAATGATACATACTTTTGAAACAATAGTTTAGATACATATTTATGCACTTGACTGTACCTATAACCATGGACGAATAGAAAAAGTAACCCGGAAAAGCATAAAACTCATGGAAACTAGATTGGGCTTTCAAATAATCTGGAAATTAATTATGGTATACCGAGTATTCTGCCAAAAACCATTCAAAATTTCAACATTGTATCAATGTAAAGAAACGCTAACATTGAAATTCGGTTTTTTAAGCAGAATACTCGATAAATCATAAAAACTTCCCGCACTATTTACTAGCGACATCTAGTTGGGTTACGATTTCTAAAAGGGGATGGTCAGTCTTATTGTTCGTGCATGCTATAACATAGGCTTTTCTCTATGCTATACAGAAAAGCGGTTATTGCTGCATACTATGCTTAAGAACAAATATAGCTTTAAAATCCTTACTTTTCCTTCTCAGTTTTCCAAAACCGACCGGACTTAGGTTTTCCTCTTACTGCTTCTTTCTTCTTCACGGTTTGTTTTTGTTCAGAACTAACCTCTAAATTTTCATCAGCTGATGCACTGTCAGAGTTCGCGTCCTGAGCTTTCTTTATGTTCGCGAGAATCTCCTGCACTTCGTCATTAGGAACTGCAGACATTATTCAATCTATTTTACGAAAAACTATAAAATAGAAGCAAAACAAATCACGCGTGTAGTTGACGTAACCTACCCCGCGTTCCGAAAAGTGCTAACAGCGAGCGTCATTCGTCTTCGTCCAAAAAATAGAATGAAGAAATTTCTGAACGAAAATTATTTTTAGGCTCCTTTAGACGTCGTTGATTCAGTTTCGGCGGCGGCGGATATTTGCGGCAGCAGCGATGTCTAAAGAGGCCTAAAATAATTTTCGTTTAGAAATTTCTACCAATGTCCAGTATATCAATATCAGACTACCATCTGCCATAGAGCCTGTGTAGGGCTTATAAAAAAAAAAAAGATTTCTGGAGACGTATGACATTAACTTTTTATCGTCTCTAGAACAATTTTATTGACACAGGAAACATTATATACAGCCAGTTTGCCTGGCTTTTCTAGATGCACTCGTAATTTTCTAAAGAATGAAATGCGAGCCACAAAATAAAAGATGTTTGCTAAATAAATTGAACAATTTATTATTATTTTTCTCATACCCAATTTACTTAAACTATATATAGCCTCAAATCACAACTCATGGATCTCCGCTGGCATGGACTGGAACCATTTACAATATTTCTTTTTTGCTTTCTTGTTGAAGTCTCCGTGCCTGATGCTGTCGAAAAGGACATTGAAGGATGTTTCCGTAGTGTTTCATTATGGGCTGCTTACAGGACTACCATCAATATAAGGAGCTGTAAAAGATAATACAATATATGAGTGATTCACATATATAGAAAACAAATATAAACAAGTTTCTGCTTGTGTTATAATGGGTGTTTTAGAAGATAGCAAAATAGGGCATATAAAGGATGGAGCTATACAGAACAAAGAAATAGTAGAATAAATTTATCTTTCTTTAGTATAGCTGCATTCATCAGAAGCGCCTTAATTTTGCCTTCGTGTAAATCAGCCATAATAACGATCCTGTCTTCTATCTTAAATAATGATCGTTAAGGCATTACCACAATTTGCTTGAAAACTCTGATTTGATTAATAACTGCATAACTAAATAAATATTAATAATTTTTATCTTTATTTTATGTTTACAATAAAATTAAAATAATTATTTAATGTGACTTACAGGACTGGGCAGTACAAAAGTGGTACAAAACAAAGCAGCAGCTACCGTCTTGCTTTAAACTCAAACACAGTTGTTCACCTGAAAATAGAGATTGTGATTATTATAAACTATGTTATTTATAAATAACTATGAATACCTAAACTACAGGAGTGTTTTGAGAGGTTTGACGCTGCCTGCCAAGCCAAAGATCCAGCTTCACATCATACTTGTATGATGAATATGAATTTTTTTACTGGATTCATAAGTCTTTGAACAGTTCTTTAAATATTCCGTTGTTTAGTACAGTCAAGAACAGGTCAAGCTTGACACTCGTAGCATGACCAACTCTTTCTGAGATTTAAATAAGAATAGCGCATGGTCCAATGTGTAAAGCTTGACGTGCCCTTGACTGTATAAGACACTCAGTGATCTAACAGTCAGTCTAAAATTTGTTATGAAGTATTTGAATATGACATGCTGATGCCTAAGGAAATAGGAAGATGGGTGGACGTCAATCTTTACATTTTTTTATCAATGTCCAATGAAAATCTAGTATCTTTTAAACAAATGACTAATAATATGATCTAACCTGATGTTGCAGGTGGTTCCTTATAGCTGTGCTTATAGTAAATATGATCACAGTGCTCTTCCCTGCTGTAGGTGTGATCATGTTGTGAAGCCAAGTCTTCTGTAAGGAAACAATAGCACTTAAGAGATATCGTTGTCATTACGAATGGTCAAGATTTAAATAATACCGTTCATATAATATTATCAGTGCAGTCTTACCTGTATCATCATCAATAAATGGGTTTCCTCTTGCAATTTCTTCCCAGTTTAACATCGATGGGTAAGCGTCGGATAGGAGACGCAAGTTCGCTTCTATAAACCTTTCTTCGAAGCACTTTTGGAAAACGAATATGTACTATAGCGATGTACACGTCCATCTGTTGTCTTTCAGGCACTTTATCCATATTTTTTGTAATTTTTCACTAGCTTGTCGGAAATTAATTCAGAGTAAACAAACAATGATGGCGGCCGGCTGACTATCAAACCAGAGGGGCGGAAACGTGAGGTGAGGGGACAAGAAGTAAATGGCATGTATCTTCAAAAATCAAAATGGCGCCCGCCGGTATGACCAGTAAATTGTGTATGAAGATTATAGGCCGTGGCCAATGTCCCATGTCATGTCCACAGACAACCGATTGCCAAAATATTTTAAAAAGTGAAGTGAGAAAAACTCAGGAAAAGTGAGGTGATTCACGCAGTGGTTAGTTTATCTGTTTTATCCGTAATTTTGTGTAAAAATATACATATATTTAATCATTTTGCTGCTTAGAATTAATCCGCATCATACTTGACCGATTTTTGTTACTTTCAGGTAATCTATTGCAAGTCGTTCGGTTAGAATCTGCCTACGTAAACTTTGGTGGGTTTTATCAGGAAATTGATTATTTTCTTTTATAAAAATGCCGGTGAGTGATTGCTCTTTCATATAATTTTAATTAGCTCTCCTGAAACATTTCCTAAAAGATTTGCTATCGTTTTAGGCGTATCACTCGACCCTGACTGACTACACTCAATCTATTGGTAACCTAGCCGTGTTGCCTCTGAAGACTACTTTTAGAGGCCCCGCCCCGAGTGACCCGAAGCTCGAGCTAGACATAATCGATGAAGCACTTCAATACTTCAAGGCGAATGTATTTTTTAGATTTTATGAGATTAAGGTAAGGTATACAGAGCGCAAACTAACTTTAGCCCTGACCGTTAACGCGCAGAACTCAAAAATTTTTTGCGGCGGTGAGTGTGGCAGGTGGGGGCAGGCGCGCAAATAGTTTATTGACTCTCCGCATGTCACCCTTGCACAAAAAAACTGTCTGGGCTTGTTAGTTTGCACAGTGTTTAGTAAACATTGATCGTTACATGTTGCAATGGTCAATGGCAGCTCAGAGCCCAACCCCATTACGTCCAAAAATTTGTAAACATTTCAATCATCCAATCAGCTGAGATGTCCATGCCTGGATAAAGTCCTCATCTGAAAATCTTTCCACTTTAAACATACTGTTCATTTTTGCTTCTTAGTTGGTAAACCTACTGACTCTTCATAGGTTTTCTGCATTAACAGTGTCAGCTATGCAGACGACATGGTGTTGCTTAGCCCATCAATCGCTGCGCTCAGAAAATTAATAGAAGTGTGCGAGAAGTATGCGGCGGAACACGGCCTCCTGTACAAAGCAATAAAAAGCGAGCTCGTAGTTTTCCAAGCTAGGCGACGAAAGCTAGTGAATGTGGTACCAGTACTGCTTAATGGCACTGCGCTTCGTAGGGTGACTGAGTTTAAATACCTTGGTCATGTTGTCACTGAGGACCTAAAAGACGATGCTGACATAGAAAGGGAGCGGAAGGTGATGGCGGTCCGCTGTAATATGTTGGCTCGAAGATTTGCACGATGTAGCATAGAAGTAAAGATAACTCTTTTCAAAGCCTTTTGCCAAACCTTGTACACATGCAATCTGTGGGTCAACTACACGCAGCGGGCTATGAACGCTCTCCGTGTACAATATAATAATGTATTCAGGGTGCTGCTGGGGCTCCCACGCTACTGTAGTGCATCAGCGATGTTTGCACATGCTCACACAGACGGCTTTCACACCGTGTTGTCACGCCGCATCGCATCGCTGATGTACAGGGTGCGCGGGAGCACCAACACCATCGTGAAGGTCCTCGGTGACAAGCATGACTGCCCTCTGCAGCGGCACTGGGTTCGAGCGCACGTGCACGTGCCTGGCGTCACAGAGGGCGGTAGGTATTTAAATTAAATGAATGAATATTTTTAAATTTTAATTTATTTTATTATTTTGACATGTTTTGAATTTAATTTAATAATTGTAATTTGAATTGTTTTAATTGGATATGTATTTTCTAACATAGATTATAAGTTACTTACTAACAAAATATGGACAATAATTGTCTGAAATAAATTGATTTTATTTTTTATTTTATTTTTTATTTATTTATAGGTGTCAGTCATCAATCTCAGCCTTCAATATTGACACATAAACATTGTCAAGATAAAACAGGTGCTTTGAAAATTTAAATGAACAGTGTAATAAAATAGTTTCACATTTCTTTACAGTCTGATTCTGACCGCGTTTTGATCTACCTGACTCTCTACATCTCGGAGTGTCTGAAGCGGCTGCAGAAGTGCTCCACAAAGAGCCAGGGTCAGCAGGAGATGTACATGCTGGCTATATCCAAGTTCGATATTCCTGGAGAGCCTGGCTTCCCACTAAATGCTGTCTATGCTAAACCTTCCAGCCCTCAAGAAGCTGGTGAGCAGAACAAAACAATGCAGCTGTCATAGCCAGTTGCGGAAAGCTTCTTTTAATAAAGCTCCTTTATTTACACCTCTCGAGGGGTAGTTCTACCCATGTAACTGAACAACTCTCGTTCTACAACTTTTGGGAATTAAAATAAAAAAATAATTGTCTCCATACTAAATTATAATCTGATCCAGTCAATTAGTATGGATAAGGATATTTTTTTTTAATTTCCCTAAGTTGTATGTGTTTTTTATCACCCCTGGATATTTTAAGAGGTGGTTCTGTCCATGTAACTGAACAACTTTTCCCAAGGAACAGGTTGGAACATGAAAAATATTTTTCAACCTCCCAAACAAAATGTGCTGTCAGCTGATGGAACCACCTCTTAAAATGTAGAACTACCCCTAGGTTTTGTATATTTAGAATTATATGTTGTATATTACTGACTCTTTCTGTTTTGTTGGCAAAGAAAGTGTCTGAGCTGATCTGTAATCTGAGGAGTTTTATCTTTAAAGATGCTTTCTACAACTGACACTGTGTCTGTGTAAGAATATGAGGTAGATCCCTGTAGAGTTTATTTATCTCACAAAGAGCTTGCCAGTCCTAAACTTGATCGGTTGAAAATTGATTTTCCATTAAACTTAAGTAGAATCCGGTTATAACGACAATCAAGGAATCAGTGATATTACGCTAACATCGGTCGGTCGTTATTAGCGACGTCGTCGTTCTAAACAGATCTAAACACACTGAAGATTGTTTGACTATTTATTTTCTGTTCATAAGATTTAGGACACAAAATACAATTAAAATGTTTAAAGTCTGAAAGACATATATTATAAATTCTTGCATTTACAAGTTATCCATTTTGTTTTGTTTGCAACAATGTTGTGTACATGTTCATATTATGTATTTACAGATCTGATGAGACAGTATTTGCAACAATTGAGGCATGAGACTGGTGGTAGAGTTTGTGAGAAGGTAATTATAATATTTATATCCTGTTTCCATACAAATAAAAACACTACTTGTTTTTTTACATATTAGGTATTGAACTTGATTTTTAAGGAAAATAAGAAGCTTAGATGTCTGAATTTTCGTTCAATCTGACACAGGTGGTGTTTAAAAATTACGCTTTTTATTTGGTGTAAAAATATTTGAATAGAAGCACTTATAAAAGAACGTAACGTAAATCCGCGCCTTTTTTAAAGAAGCAAGTCAATTTGATTTTAAGCTTTTTAGGGTTCCGATACCAAAATGGTAAAAAAAAAGGAACCCTTATGGTGCCGCTCTGTCTGTCTGTCTGTCCGTCTGTCTGTCACACCTCTATATCTCAGCAACCACTTATGCTATCAACCTGAAATTTGGAATAGTTTTAGAATATAGTTGCCCAACTTAATTGCACAAGAAAAAATTTTGAAAAAAGTATGATTATTAATATAAAGGGGGCCAAAATAGGGGGGGCCAAATTTCAAATTGTCGCTACTAGGTCGAGTGGGGTATCATATGAAAGGGCTTTACTTGTACATTTTAAAATATATTTTTGTATTTTTTTAAATTTCTTAGTTTTAAAGTTATGATGAAAAATGTCAAGAAAAATACCATTCCCCCCCCTTATCTCCGAAGTTTGAGTAAGGAAAAATCTGAATTAATTACAGTTGACAGAAGTTTATATAAACTTTACAGCAAAAATAAAACGATCTTTCTAAGTTGCACAGTTTTTCAGAAATCTGCAAAAAACCTTTACAAACAAATTTAGTTTTGCGGTCCTGAAAATGGACTTTATTGCTTCCAAAAATACTATAGGTATATCGGAACCCTCGGCGCGCGAGTCCGACTCGCACTTGACCGGTTTTTTTTAATATTTCGTCTGCAGGTGTTTGCTACAGAAGATGGCAAGCCTAGCAAGTGGTGGCTGTGTTTTGCGAAGAGGAAATTCATGGACAAGTCTCTCTCTGGCCCGGGACAGTAAAAAAAAGCAGAGTTCATTTATTGTACTTGTATACGCATTTATTTTTAATCCACATTCTTTTTATGAGACTCACGGAACTACCTACTTAGTATTGTAAATAATTCGTTTGTCATATTGACAACATTTTATTATTTATTATTATAACATAAATTTTAGTCAAATACATTTTTACGCGGAGTAAAGTGTTGTCAAAATACAATCAAGAATATAAAATTTTCTTTTTAAAATCGTTTTGTGTAAATTATATACTTACTAAATACATAAGCTTAACAATACAATTTAGATTTATTTATCCCTTATAAATTTTTCAAAAATCATCTTGAAATATATTGCTAATAGCTAAATGAGTACTTAAACATACAAACAAATATTCACATTTCCTTCGACATAAATTGCCACTTTATAGTGGTAGTTGTGGATGACCTCATAACATCCCTTTAAACGTCCACTGCAGGACAGGGAGCTCCCTCCTGTAGTAAGGGTGATGAAGGACAAATTTCTATATGATTTGCTCATGTCTGCCTCTTTGACTGATGATAAGGAGCATCCTCTAGAAGATACAAAAAATATTAGCGGACATCCACACCCCTGCGTTTTTGAGGAATTAAGTTTTATATATTTTGAAATTTGACAGTGAAAAGTACACCTGGCAGACTATGACTATCTGATTAAATACAATGTATAAAACCCCAGAAAAATAGTCTGCCACCATAATAGCCCTGCGTCGTAAACTTACAGCTCTTCAAAATGCAAAAATTCACTACTTCGTCCCGTGATAATGCAGAGCCCTGTATGTCTGCCTCTTCGATTTTCTACATCTTCAGAAGTATTTTAAACAGGAGCCACAAAGGCAGACCAAAAATACATTATTTTGTATCTTATTTTAATTTTTTTTGCTTTAACTCAAAAACGCAGCGACGCACAGAAAAACTTGTAAGGACCAAATCGATTCGTATTGAGCTGATCTATCATCCCTATTAATATGAATCATGAGCAAATCATATACCCAAATGGCAGCCAGCACCCTACCTACTGATCTATCTTGCTGTTAGCGTAATTTTTCAACGATTTAAAAACGCGCCCCTAGTCAGGAAGATCCACATTTTAACAGTAGATGAAATTGACGCTCGTTCCTCGTGATACCGCCAGGGGGACGACTGGTGGGTCAATTATTTTGTTAATACCATTCCCCCGCTAAAAAGATTCTTTTATTCACTGAAAACCCTCGCCGTAGGTGAGTATTATATGTTCCTTGCTGAAAACAGTGAATTAAATGCTCTTTTAATCATTATTTTGGTGTTTGAATTTAGAACGTACCAATATATTCGACCTCCATCTCAATGCTATTCAACTTCCTTTTTAGGGTTCCGATACCAAAATGGTAAAAAAAAGGAACCCTTATGGTGCCGCTCTGTCTGTCCGTCTGTCTGTCACACCTCTATATCTCAGCAACCACTTATGCTATCAACCTGAAATTTGGAAAAGTTTTAGAATATAGTTGCCCAACTTAATTGCACAAGAAAAAATTTTGAAAAAAGTATGATTATTAATATAAAGGGGGCCAAAATAGGGGGGGCCAAATTTCAAATTGTCGCTACTAGGTCGAGTGGGGTATCATATGAAAGGGCTTTACTTGTACATTTTAAAATATATTTTTGTATTTTTTTAAATTTCTTAGTTTTAAAGTTATGATGAAAAATGTCAAGAAAAATACCATTCCCCCCCCCTTATCTCCGAAGTTTGAGTAAGGAAAAATCTGAATTAATTACAGTTGACAGAAGTTTATATAAACTTTACAGCAAAAATAAAACGATCTTTCTAAGTTGCACAGTTTTTCAGAAATCTGCAAAAAACCTTTACAAACAAATTTAGTTTTGCGGTCCTGAAAATGGACTTTATTGCTTCCAAAAATACTATAGGTATATCGGAACCCTCGGCGCGCGAGTCCGACTCGCACTTGACCGGTTTTTTTCTTCATTAAATGTAAATTTTTGCTTAAAACTTTCCTTTTCTCATAGTCGTGGTATAAAGTATGCAACTCTCGAATAAAAGGGATTTAAATCGAGGGCCATGCATGAATCACTCGCGTCGCTCAGGATTCTAACGGCATCACTCCCAGCGGTCGTGATTCAGTCGTTAGAATCCTTTACTTGCTCGTGATTCATCTCTGGCCCTCCTTGGTTTAAATCCGTCTTGAGGAATAAAAATTTTTACTTCTCCATATAAATTTTATCGACTAGAGTGGGCAATTTGTATGGAGAGTTCAAATATTTTTTTTATTTCCCAACATATGTTGCTTTGGGAAAGTTGTTCAGTTTCGTTGACTGAGCACGCCCTTTCAGTTTTCGGTACATCGGCCCTTACACCCTTTATACTAAGTATTATCAAGGTTCATTTGTCAAGGTCATTATTTTGTTTGCGTCTTTCGTGAACCTCGGTTCGGGCTTCAGTACACGAACGGTACGCTGCCCACAGTGCAGCCTACAAGCCGTACTCCCTGAGGAGTTGCCCGGCGATGACGAGGCGCTGGATCTCGGAGGTGCCCTCGTAGATCTCGGTGATGCGCGCGTCGCGGTAGTGGCGCTCGGCCGGCATGTCGGACACGTAGCCCATACCACCTAGGATCTGAAAAGTTACAAAAAACATCGGTAAAATTCCGATAAAAATTTAGGCGCTTTAAATGTGCAGATTGTGATATGAACTACAATACCTAACATTATCTTCTTTTAGTTATAAGCTAAATACTAACTAGACGCATTTGACTCCATAAATCGCAGAGCAAAGAAGCTCGTTGGTGATACGAGGGCCAAACCGAAAAGATCGGGAATAGAATACTCAGGAATAAATTAGATTAAAACCTTTTTGGTTTATGACATGTAGTATTATTTCAAACACAATTCCATTTTTGAATTTAAAAAAAAGTAAAAAAGAAAAGAGTAGTAGCTTAAGCCATTTGAATTTGACAAGTCAGAAGTCAGTGGGGAAAATGGAGCTTACGCGGGAACATTTCCGTGCCATAATTTTTCACATACGTTTTGTAATGAGATGTGATGCCATTAAATAAATATAAATAAAACTTTCGTCGAGGTTTATCTCAAGAACAATGTCTCGCCGAGCTTGTTTCTGTTTATGAACTTGAAGCACCCAGTAAAACGACTATATATCGTTGGTATTCTGAGTTTCGTCGTGGACGTTCCTCTCTCACGACAGTTCCTTCTACTGGTCGACCAAAAACAGCGGTAACACAAGATAACATCGATGCTGTGCGCCAATTAATAAAAGAAGATAGACATGTGACATACGAGCAGATTCGGGCTTCTCTCAGCATTGGTATGACAGCGATTCAAACTATTTTACATGATGAACTGGGTGTCAAGAGGTTAGTTTTCAGCTGGGTGCCCCATCGTTTGACCGAGGAACAAAAGTCGGCTCGTGTTAATTGGTGTCGGTCTACTCTGCAACGGTTCAATAGAGGGAGCTCAAATGCAGTATACAATATCGTCTCTGGTGATGAATCGTGGATTTATTCATATGAGCCCGAAAGAAAACATCAATCGGCTGTTTGGGTCTTCGAAGGCGAGGTCAAGCCAACAAAAGTTGTCCGCTCTCGTAGCGTGTCGAAAAAAATGGTCGCTTCGTTTGTATCGAAAACTGGTCATGTGGCTACGATTCCTTTACAAGAACGCAGAACGGTTACTGCTGATTGGTACACAATAGTTTGTTTGCCGGAAGTCATAAGAGAACTTCGTAAAATTAATCCGAATCGTCGCATCATTCTTCACCAGGATAATGCGAGCTCACATACCGCTCGCAAAACGATCGCGTTTTTAAATCAGTAAAACGTGGAGTTAATGGACCATCCACCGTATAGCCCTGACTTGAGCCCCAATGATTATTTTACATTCCCAAGAATTAAAGATATGCTACGTGGTCAACGATTTCAAGGCCCAGAAGAGGCAGTCGAAGCTTACAAATCGCCCGTTTCGACTATATCCACTTCAGACTGGAATTACTGTTATAATAATTGGTTTGATAGAATGCAAAAGTGCATCGATTGTCACGGAGAATACTTCGAAAAACAATGAAAGTAAATATTGTTGTATTATTTTTGTACTTTTTTCTATTCCCGATCATTTCGGTGTGGCCCTCGTAAGATGCTGGTGAAAACCAAGTTTTACAGTCTGGCTCACCGTCGCAAAGTTGCATGTCTGTCGGTCTTCTACAGATTGTACTTCAGAGAGTGTGCTCAAGAGCTCCACGAGCTTATTCCACCATGTTCGTTCAGGCGCACCGCAGGATATCACCCATACCTACTTGGTTGATATTCCGCACTTCGCACAAAGCGCTTTGAAACATCTTTTATAATGAGCACGGCTAAAGAGTAGAATTTTCTGCCTGCGTCTATTTGTTCCCCAGTTCATATAACCCGAATCTATTCAAGTCGCGAGTGAATAGGCTTCTGGGCAAGCTCGTTCCATCGTCGACCTCATCTCTGTCCTCAGGACTAGATCAATGTCAAGAGTAAGCCCATTGATAATAAAAAAGTTATATGCATTGACGTAGGAAAAGCGCTCCACTTCTGCTGTAGTTTCCAAAATATAGAAAGTGGAAGTGAGCCTTGTATGTTTCCTGCTAGTCGTCATTATAAAAAGTCTAGAATTTCACAACAAAAATGGAGGGGCGGAGGAATCACCACGCTTGTTAATGTTGCAGCTGGCATCATAGACCGCGGTTGTTGGTGACCGCAGTATGAAAATGCTATGATACGCAAAAAGGACGCTGCTCTGCTGCCCATCCTATGTTTCGATTTCCATTGAAACCGTGTCGGGTAGAGATGGGTGGACTATTTTTGGCCAGCACCTAGGTATATTTCTTGGGTAATAATGGACAAAACTTGAGAATAAAAATCCATATTTTTGAAATTAACAACGAATTTAAATTCGTGTTTAAGAAGGTCCGATTTGCAATCTCTACAACTTTTATTTAATTTAATCGTATGGCATAATAATTCAGTAACTAAAGAAACATTATAGTAATAAATCTACAAATCTAAATTAAGAGCTTTCAACCATTTGATTGCGTCGTCATTAAGGGTGAACAGGTCTTCAGGTGGACCAGGATAACTATACAAAGGACACTGTAAGTATGTGCCACATCGATTGCTCATCGGCGCCGCAATGACAACAGGGAGAGTCAATCCAACCGCAGCGGTGTTTGAAGGATCTCTACAACTAACCTGTATACACTGATGCGACAAGAACGTAGCGGCCTCGGAAGCCGCTAGCTTCCCCATCGCGGCTTCCTTTGTGTACGGCTTCTTATTATCCTTTAGCCACGCCGCGCGCCACGTCAGTAACCTGGACACATTATTATAAATACAAGTCAATATTAACGAACGCGTTTAAAAAAATAACAAAACTATTTTTTTTCCGATATTGTCTTAAAATGCAGAATGTTAGCTAGGTCACATTTCTTCTATGATTCAGAATCAGGATTCATTTCTCCAAAGTATAAACATTTTGGAAATTACTACCTTATCTTTTTTTATGCGAAATAGCAGTCGGCATTTGACCCCAATAAATACCACCCAGTAGTAAGTGACGATGTGGTCGAAGCAAGTAGCATGCTTACCTAGATAATGCCTATTAACTATATTGTTTGATTGATTAAACCTATTCAGATTACCTTGCGGACTCCAACTTAAGAGACATGTCTGCTAGCTTGTGTTGAATTGCTTGCAGTTTCATTATTGGTTTGCCAAATGCTATCCGTTTGGAAGCATATTCAACAGCTAGGTCAAGGGATGCCTGTGAAGGAAGTAAAAGGTAATAATAGGTCTTTACCTATGAAATTGCCGAAATTTTCTTACAGATTAATGAGATCATAATTCTTATAATACTAATGCAATTTTTTTCATTTGTCTTATATTTGAAAGTTGACTTCAAGGTTATCAATTTACGCATAAAATAAAGTTTTTACTTTTAGTTTGATATATAAAATTAAAGGTTCGAAAATTGTTCGTCTTAAATGTCATCCGATTTCATCATTAGATTTGTTATATTTTTTTACAGATAATATTTCTCGAAAATTAAATTTAAGCTTCTGTTAGCTTAATGTCTTCCCAATAATGCTTAAAAAAAAATAAAAAATGGGATAGATAATGCCTAAGAAAAATGCAAAAATGTTAGTACTGAAAATTTAGTTTACCTAAAATTCACCATACAAAACGGCAATTGCATAGGTAAAGACCTATTACGAGTATATTTGCAAATTAATAGAGACTGTTACACCAAATTAAAATGTATAAATTGTTCAGTAGGGTGGAGCGAAAAATAACTTTTTAATATTGTTGGTATTCCTGTATCATCAACCAATGCCAATCATTCGAAAAGAGTTCGTACAATAATTCAGCTAAGCTGAATACAAATCCTAGGGGTTCATTAGGTTTGAATTTAATAATGGTCATGAATGATATAGCGATTTTTTATGTGTCGTACGTATAAAATTATCATATTTCACTATTACCGTCATGCTTATAAACTAAAAAGACGCCAAAAAAAATATTTTCGATAAGTACTAAAAAAAATTAACAGTACTTCTTTCAGAAATTTAAACCTGATGCACCACTTTAAGATATTCACTTAAAAAGCTGACATTTGGCACAAAGATTTCTAAAATTATGTATCATTGATTGATGATGCAGGAATAAGGAAATTTAAAAAAGTTTTTTTTCGCTCCACGCTATTGTTTGGGTGATGTTGAACCAATTGTGGTATTTGGATCTAACAAAAAATAATTTGTTAGAAACTTTTAAATACTTATTTGAAGATGATAAGCTTAAAAGTATATTTCTTACTTGAGCAATGCCTAAAGCTTGAGCAGCAATACCAATCCTGCCAGCATCTAATGTCATCATGGCAATTTTAAACCCAAATCCTGGTTCACCCAAAATACTGTCTTTTGGTATCTCACAGTCTTCATACATTAAAGAACAAGTTGAGGATCCTCTTATACCTAATTTATCCTCTTTTTTACCTAACTCTAGACCTTTGATTGGTTTTGGTACTATAAAAGCAGAGATTCCTTTATGTTTGAGACTTTTGTCAGTAGTTGCAAATACTACAGCGGCTTTGCTTTCGAAACCATTTGTGATCCAACATTTTGTGCCATTTAAGACCCAATTGTCTCCTTTGTCTTTGGCTGTGGTTGAGGCTGCACCTGCATCAGAGCCATTTCCGGGTTCTGATAAGGCAAAACAGCCAACTATGTCACCTGGAATATACAAAAATATATATTGTAAATATTTAGGTACTACTGAAAATACAGCTGGTATAAATCAATTTAAAAATATCAAATTATCAATATGTATAATTTATATTGTCGCTCTGGCATCCCTGGATTCAAGTATAGTGAAGTGTAACAGCTTCAATAATTAATATCAGCCAAAAGACATCCACTGCTGGAGATTGGACTCATTTGAAGATCTCCTCAGAGATAGCAGACACAAATTCAAAATGAATTTAGGTAAGTGATTAACACTGACTTCATGTCATTACCAAATTCATTTTTATTTACCATTTTGAAATTATGTTTAGTGTGTTAGTAAAAACTAAAATTTGATATTCTTACATCACTTAACATGCCAACTCTGATTGATAGGAATATTAATGAGAGTGCAACAAACAAATGCAAGACAATCATTGTCTGTATCAATTTCAGCTGAAAAGCCTAAAATACAAACCGGTACAGAATGGAGTAACATATTCTTGCTTCTGTTTTTCATTACCCCAACCCATCAGTGGGCCGAGATACAAGGAGTTATTCACAGACATGATCACGCCTGCAGACGCACACCCTCTGGAGATCTCTTCTAGAGCTATTGCATACGCTAGGTAGTCCAGACCTGCCCCACCAAGTTCCTCAGGCACTGCTATAGCCATGAGACCTAACTCCCCCATCTTTTTGATAGCATCCCCAGGGTAAAGATGTTCTCTGTCAAATTTTGCTGCATTAGGTTTCAGTTCGCCTTCTGCAAAATCTCGACAAGTCTTGTATAACATTTGATATGTATCTGGTAGGGCGGAGAGAGAAGCTATACATCTTGATTGGCGAACTGCTAACGGCGCTGAAATAGCACAAATATTGCAATTTGTATCAACAGCTTTTAGAGAGTAGTATATTCCTTGAACAGGTGTGAATTTATAACTTTCATTAGAAATATTATAGAAGTTTTGCTGACTTACCAAAGATCTGAATGGTTTTAGAAACTGCAGTAAGCATTTTAACGTAGATTTAATTAAAACAAAAGACTACAAGCAAAAATAAACTCTTAATGATAACAAAATAAACACAGTACTTTGACCTCTTGTTTCGTTCGGAAATTAATATAACCTTGACTGAACTGAATGAATCTTCATTCAATATTTTTATATTGAGAGGATTAAATTGCCATCTCTGTCTTTTTCATGGCCTTATTCCATAGATAGAAGAAGACAAAAACCATCGAGTGAATGAAAGCGACATCTACCCGAATTCCGAATATTGCTCATTCATTTGTCTTGTCTTCTGTCAGGTTCTGTCACTCTTGCTTGTCAATCAAACAAAAACATCTCGAAAATAGATAAAATAATAGAAAAAAATAATTTACAATGATATAAAAATGGAGATACTGTTAAAATTTATTCCCTCAAACCCTATACGATTAACCGCTTCTAGGATATTACTCACACATGTGGCCCACTACACAAGGTAAGCGCGAAACTGAAGGCTTTTTGAATTTGCTTATTACGTACATAACCTTAAAGTTTGAACTTGAATTTTTAGATTAGCGGAAGTGGGGAAGCTAGAATCACCTAAAACAGCAGGCAAATATGACACTGGACAGTTGATTTTGCATAAAGTATTTGGGTATAGAGGGGTGGTTCTGTTTCCTTGGCTAGCGAGGGTTTACGATCGAGATGCAACTAATAAGAAGGAGTCTATAGAAACTACAGGCAGCGGAGAGTCTTCTGGAGACTCCCTGTCGAACGTTGGGAAAGAGGTGAAGGGCAGAACCCACACATTCTACCAGGTCCTCATAGACACAAGAGATGCACCATACATAGTAAGTACCTATTGTTTATTCTGATAGGATGATTGCTTATCTTTCGCTTTCTTCTGGAACTGACTGGAAGTCATATATGTATCTGGACTGCTAGTACCTGATTAATACTTGATTTTAATAGAGGTGTGGATACCATTGAGTGGGTATGACTCGAGTCAGGTAAGGAAAAGGATTCCTAATGGTGAAGATTTTTTTTGCCTTTGGCTAAAGAATTTCACAATCAATTGGAGAAGTTTATGTATGAGAGCGGCTTTGAGATAGTACTGTAGCCCATTTGACATTTAAATTATAAAAAAGGTTACCGTTTGTCTTTGTGAAATTGTTATAGATTTTACCATTTCACATACTAATAGCGAAGTCATAAAGATCGTAACCCGCCGTAACCATTTATAGTGACGAGTGATGTAGTCTGGCCATATTGAAAATAATTTACATTTAAGAGTTACCGTTTCAAATTTAAACATCTGTTAAAAGACCCTCTGAACAAACCATATACCTATTTTAAGGCTGTTTCTGTGGCCGGTTTAGATTTTAAGACTCATTTGGTCTTAAATTGGTTTTAGCAAATTTCTATAGTCTTACTATTACATATGGTAATTCAACAAAGCTGTACCACATGACAATAACGAAACAATGCGGCGACCTAGAAATGTATATATTTACATTATAGATTATAGTTTGGTCACTATATTATGGTTGCGGCGGGTTACGATCTTTAAGACTTCGCTTTTAGTATGTGAAATGGCGAAATCTATAACAATTTCACAATGACAAACAGTAACCCTTTTCGTAATTTGAATGTCCACGGGCTACAGGACTAAGAGGGATTGGAGTAATTTTATATGTATATATAATATACAATCCCATGAATGCAAGTTTAGTTTATAATTTAATTTCAATTGGTTCTTATTTCTGGCTGTGCAAACACACGTCGACATGAGGCCTGATTGGAAAAGAAAGGTACAAGAATGCCGACATTGCTTGAATTGGTGTCTTGTGTAACTAACTGCAAACATTTAGTTGTAGATGATTTTATCAATAACAAAGTATTGGCATTCATATCTGCTGTTTGTGGCTACTGAATAAACATGCTTCATTTTTTTACCTTTCTATTAGTCCCTCGCACAGATTCATTAAACTTAACTTCATCAAAGCTCTGTCTGTTTGACAGTACAGAGTTTTAGGAATAGATTGTTTCTCTACAACTCAGTATACCCATTTTTAGGGTTCTGTACCCAAAGGTGAAAAACAGGACCTTAGCTAGGACCCTAGTTATCTGTCTCCGAAGTCTGACTGTCTGTCAGCGGGCTATATCTCATGAACCGTAATAGGTAGACTGTTGAAATTTTCACACAATATGTATTACTGTTGCCGCCATGCCAAAAAACAATCAAAATAAAAAAAGATTACAAAAATAAGGGTCCATACTGAAAAACGTGTTTTTGGCCGATTTTTGCTTGTTTTTTTTTAGCTCTGTGTTAAAAATGGGGAGACTTAAAAGCGTTTAAACTGGTACATTTATAGAGCATAAGCTATATAATAGCAAAAAATAATTAAAACTGGTTAAGTGCGTGTCGGAGTCGCGCGCATTTAATACACATCTGCGTGACTGCACATTCATAACAACTCGGTGCGCGAATCCGACTCTCATTTGGCCGGTTTTTACATTACAGTAAAAAAAATAAAATAAAAAATATTTATTCCAAAAAAAAAGCAGGCAGTTTACAATTTAAAAATAATTCTAATAATTCTAAACTAGTAGGAATACATTCCCTGCAGCCAGTAGCGGGTTATCTAAAATCCCACACTAGGCTAGGCCTGACTTGTGGTGATTTTATTTAAAACAACATTACAAGTTCATATAATTGCGGCTTATACTTGACTAATAATAACCTTGATTGAAAATAAAAAATATAATCAGTAACTAACTTAAATGCCTAATCTGAAAATATAGACCTAAAAAAGTTTTCCGATCTCTCGTAGCTCCAATCCTGTAACCCCCTTTGAACAATTATTTTGACTTCCCGGGTTGATTTTGAGTGAATTTTAAAGATATTATTGATTTTCGTGTAGATAAAGGGCTTTCTATAAATGCTGAAACGTTTTGCAAATGTGGTGTTAACTGAAGGCAAAGGAAGAGAAAACACGCGTTTTCTGCATAGATCAGGGTAAATTTCTGAATTAACTACCTCCTTGTGGGTTGTAGTAACTGACCTTAAAATGTATAATCTCCTGACACTTAGCACTTGGACATCCTGAAAGACCAGAGACGTTGAGTATCGTACTGGTTTTCTCAGCATAGTCTTGAGAACAGCGCGCTGTGCCCTCTCTATCCTAATAAGGTACGTAGTGGCCGCACCACCCCACGCCAAGATGCAGTACAACAGCAATGATTGACACAGCGCGGTGTACACTGACCTAAGCAATGCCAAATCCGCTACATCACGCAATAATTTCATTACGTAAATTATTTTCCTAACCCTAGCAGATGTAGCATTAATATGGCCTTCAAATTTTAGTTTGTCGTCGATCACTACACCCAAGTATTTGACTGATTCAGTTTTAACAATTTTTTGGCAGGAGCATGGTTTCATCGCCAAGGTAGTTACTTGATTGCAGGTATGAATAAAGAGCGCGGCATTGGGAGGAGGAGCAGATGCCGCAGTTTTATGAAAACATAAATAGTTAGTTTTGCCAGTGTTCAAAGTCAGCAAGTTATTAGCGAGCCATTTCGCAGTACGAGAAAGACCAGTTTCAGCAACTGAAAATACCTTATCCCAAGTCATTTCGTGGAACAATATAACTGTATCATCAGCATAGTTAATGATATCTGCTTTTTCCATAAAAACTGAAGAGAGGTCATTTAGATAAACAAGGAACAAGGTAGGTCCCAGGATGCTACCCTGAGGAACGCCAAACGAAACACACTTCGGTTCACTAACCGTTGTGCCAACCCTTGTGCACTGTTTGCGACCCACTAGATAACTTGTAAACCAATCAAGACAGGGACCTCTTATGCCAATACACTCTAATTTACGCAGCAAAATTGGCAAAGAGACAGTGTCAAATGCCCTGGCTAGATCAAGGAAAACGCCAAGGCATTTGTGCCCCTTGTCTAGATGGGAGGAGACTATTTCTGTTAGAAGATTGACAGCCTGTTCTGTTGACTTGCCCCGCCGAAAGCCAAACTGCCTAGAGGACAAAATTTTAAATTTTTCCAAAAAGTTGACTAGCTGATTATTGACAATCCTCTCAAGCATTTTCGAGAAAGTACAGAGCAAGGAGATCGGGCGAAAGTTGTTCGGGGAGTCCTTGCTCCCACCTTTGTGCACTGGGATTACAATCGCTGTCTTCCATATATCCGGAAAGGTACCAGTGGACAGAATCAGGTTGAATATATGAGTTAGTGGCCCGACAATGTGGTTCTTTATTGCTTTAATAAGGCTATTGGATATTCCATCTAACCCCGGGGCGCTATTACAATCCAGTTTCAGAATTAGACGTTCAACTTCTTCGGCAGTGGTCGGATGCATGAAAAAAGAGTAAGGACTGGCGTCCATGTTAACTTTCGCTGCTAAAGACTCCTGTGAATCACTGTTTGAGGACAAAATATTGTTAGCTAAACGCTGGCCGACTGAGCTGAAAAAATCATTACAATAGGAAAGTGAGTCCATTTCTGTCGCTTTGATCTGACACAGTTCCTGCGAACTATTCTTGGTAGCTTGCGTATGAGTCATTCGTTTGATAGATTTCCATAGTTCCCTCGAGTCTGCTTTGTTTGTATCCAGTTCAGCTCTGTCATAATTGATTCTCAGTTTCCTTATGAGTTCGAAATAGAAATTGCGGTATCGTGTGTAGATCTTTTGCTTGACAGGGTCATTTGGGTTTTTTCTTGCTTCAAGATGTAGTTTGTCTCTGTGTTTAGAACATCTAATTAGACCAGGAGTCATCCAGGGGTTCAAAGCGTGTTTTGCCCGGCTTACTTTTATACATTTCTTGTGCCTGTTAAAAATTGACGACAAGTGGTTCTCGAAAGTTGATGCAGCGTCAGATGGACAAGTTTTATTATAGACTGAGGACCAATTTGTTGATACAAGTTCTTTTAATATAGCTTCAGTGTCGTATTTTATCCGGATAATCCTTTCAGCGGGACGTTTTCCATGCTTGCAGCTGATTCCTATCATTGCTAGCTTGTGATCGGTATCAGAAGATGCACAAGTAGCTGCTTCCATGTTGGCCTTTGATATGCAGAAAATGTGGTCTAGACATGCTTTACCACGTGTAGGCTTATCAACAGCTACTCTAAACCCATATTGTGCCATTAAGCATAGGTATTCGGACGATGATTCTGGGTCCTCTAAATGTATATTTATGTCACCAATTAACACATGGCTAGGACTTTTCGGCATACTTTGAATAGTCAGCTCCAGAGACGATAAGAAATTGTCTGTGTTAATGATTGATGGGGAACGATAAATTCCCAATAATGTGACAACCTTTGGAACATGAAGAAGCAAGCAATTTGCATCCAATAAATTGGGTTCAGAAACCATGACAGATAAGGATTTTTTTGCGTAAATTACAACTCCACTAGCTTTGTTAATAACCTTTGTGGACGAATAGGATTGAAAACCATCTATTTGTCTTACGATTGCGCCTTCACTCAACCAGCATTCAGTTAAAACCATGATATCAAAATCAATATCGAGTCTCTTTAAAATAACTAGAAAACCATCGAAATTACGTGATAAGCTTCTAATATTATATGTAAGAATTTTTAGCCCATATTTTGTTAAGTACACTTTACATTCTTCAGCCAAACTTGCTTCGTGGCAATTTGCATTAAAATCATTATCCAAATTATCAATTAAGTCAACTGAGGCCATAGAAAATGTTTGAAAAAAAGTTTGAATAAATCATAATGGATTTTGCCACGATTGTCATGAGAGTGCTGAGAAAAGTTACAAATTTGAGTTGAGTGGAATCGGTTTGCGTTAAACAAGAAGCGGGTTACATGTATGACTTTCACAAATTTGACAGTACGAGAGTAGATGATTTTTAACATAATATACAAAGAGAAGAGCATGCATACAATAACATTGAGTAATGTAAACGAGAAGCTAACTAGCATTCTGGTCATCAGGATGGCGGTCAGGACCAATGAGATTGTTGATATCCTCGTCGGAGCGGATGGATACGAACGGGCATTTCTTCTCTCTTGTGTTCGAGAACTTTCTGACGAATATGTTGCCGTTTCGCACCCAGCAGTGTTTAAAGTTATGCAACAGCGCTCGCTTTCGTGCATCTCGAAATAACTTTCGTTTTTGCGAGGTGAGACGTTCATTCAGAAATACCTTCGAGGAAGATCCAGGAACAATATCTTCTGAGGAAAGGTTTTTCCTTTTAGCTGAAGCCGACACCAATTCGTCGCGTTTTGTTTTACGCAGAAGTCTAACAACAATAGGTCTTTGTATAGAACCAGCGGGTATGTCGGTTTCCAAGGGTTTTTTCCCTACTCTGTGTACGTCGTCAATGTCGTCTTCCTGAAGCGTCACTCCGAGTTTGGTTGAAGTGACCAGTATGAGATGCTTGAGATTTTCATTAGGCTTTTCAGGAACTCCTACCACTTCCAGTTCGTTTCGAAGGTTATATTGTTCCTGCCATCCAATAGAGGACTGGAGATCGGCTAATGAAGATTTTAAAGCAGCAATTTCAAAGTCCTTCTTCTCAAGCAGTTTATCATAATCAGCCGTTTTTAGCGCGAGTGTTTTTGAAACGTTGGCCAATTCTTCCTTGAGGTAGGCTAGTTCACCCTTGATGTCTTTCCTCATGAGACGGATTTCCTCTACTAGTGTGAGGTAGGCTTTTTGATGTTCCGGTGTTTCTTTAGAAGCTGTTGGCTGGCTTGTAGAATTTTTCCCACCACTCCCGCGTATCATATTTACATTATCTTCACCAGTGAATGTGCTGTTTAAGGTGCGAATTGGTGAGCTAACGTCGCCAACCTTCGGCATAGCGCATTTGCAGTTAGGGCAGGTCCAGTTTTTTAACTGATAATCGGATAGCTTCTTAAAGTGTTCTTCAGATAACCCAAGACAGTCAATGTCGAACGACTTGCTGCATGTAGCACATTTCATGAAAAAGGTGGACTGAATATTCTTACCACATCCATCACATAGGAAAGGCATTGTAATCACAGGCGCGGGAGTCGGAAATCAAAGCGTATCGTAGGTAGGTAAATCGCAGCAGAATCAACGCAGCGAGCCGGTCCAGTGGAGCGATGATTCACCGCAGCGAGCGCCGCGCGAGTTGAGGTAGGTCAGGAGCAACGGACGTTTTAAATATTTTATAAATAAATTCGTCTATATCTTCTCAACGCGGATAGGTATTAAAAAAACCAGCCAAGTGCGAGTCGGACTCGCGCACTGAGGGTTCCGTACCACCACATAAACATAATTGTATTAGTTGAAATTTCAGTAAGTTAATGTGCTAGATTTTTTGAGTCGGACACGCGCTTGACCAAATTTTATTATTTGTTGTTATTTTATAGCCTATGCCCTATAAACATACCAATTTTCAAGTTTGTAAGTGTTCCCGTTTTTAAATAGAACTAAAACAAAAATCGCCTCAGCAACCATCCAACTTGACCCCTCTCTTATATGAATGTTCTTGAAACGGGAGCTCACCACAATTGGTTACCATTAGTTGTGAGAAAAGTTGTAATATTTAATGATTTCAGACTTTTCCCATTATTTGTACCGTGAGACCTAGCTTCTTGCCAAATTTCATAATTTTAGGTCAACGGGAAGTACCCTGTAGGTTTTTCATTTTTGAATAAATGTATGGAGATGAGGACATAAAATGCCATATCTTTTGATTGCGTCGTTGTAAAAAATTGAAATTTTCAGATCTTGTGTGGTTCATGGATCCTAATATATGGTATTAATTTCAACCTGATACCTTTACCCGTTCGTGAGATAAAGGGTCTTGACAGACAGACAGACGGACAACAAAGTGATCCTATAAGGGTTCCGTTTTTTTCTTTTGAGGTACGGAACCCTAAAAAACCGGCCAAGTGCGAGTCGGACTCGCGCACTGAGGGTTCCGTACCACCACATAAACATTAGTATTAGTTGAAATTTCAGTAAGTTAATGTGCTAGATTTTTTTAGTCCGACACGCGCTTGACCAAATTTTATTATTTGTTATTATTTTATAGCTTATGCACTATAAACATACCAATTTTCAAATTTCTAAGTGTTCCCGTTTTTAAAATAGAACTAAAACAAAAATCGCCTCAACGACCATCCAACTTGACCCCTCTCATATATGAAAGTTCTTGAAACGGGAGCTCACCACAATTGGTTACTATTAGTTGGGAGAAAAGTTGTAATATTTAATGATTTCAGACTTTTCCCATCATTTGTACTGTGAGACCTAGCTTCTTTCCAAATTTCATAATTTTAGGTCAACGGGAAGTACCCTGTAGGTTATGCATTTTTGAATAAATGTATGGAGATGAGGACATAAAATGCCATATCTTTTGATTGCGTCGTTGTAAAAAATTGAAATTTTCAGAGTTGCGTGGTTCGTGGATCCTAATATATGGTATTAATTTCAACCTGATACCTTTACCCGTTCGTGAGATAAAGGGTCTTGACAGACAGACAGACAGACGGACAACTAAGTGATCCTATAAGGGTTCCGTTTTTTAGGGTTCCGTACCTCAAAAGAAAAAACGGAACCCTTATAGGATCACTTTGTTGTCCGTCTGTCTGTCTGTCTGTCTGTCTGTCTGTCAAGACCCTTTATCTCACGAACGGGTAAAGGTATCAGGTTGAAATTAATACCATATATTAGGATCCATGAACCACACAAGATCTGAAAATTTCAATTTTTTACAACGACGCAATCAAAAGATATGGCATTTTATGTCCTCATCTCCATACATTTATTCAAAAATGAAAAACCTACAGGGTACTTCCCGTTGACCTAAAATTATGAAATTTGGCAAGAAGCTAGGTCTCACAGTACAAATAATGGGAAAAGTCTGAAATCATTAAATATTACAACTTTTCTCACAACTAATGGTAACCAATTGTGGTGAGCTCCCGTTTCAAGAACATTCATATAAGAGAGGGGTCAAGTTGGATGGTCGCTGAGGCGATTTTTGTTTTAGTTCTATTTAAAAACGGGAACACTTAAAAACTTGAAAATTTGTATGTTTATAGTGCATAAGCTATAAAATAATAATAAAATTTGGTCAAGCGCGTGTCGGACTCAAAAAATCTAGCACATTAACATACTGAAATTTCAACTAATACAATTATGTTTATGTGGTGGTACGGAACCCTCAGTGCGCGAGTCCGACTCGCACTTGGCCGGTTTTTTCTTTTGAGGTACGGAACCCTAAAAAACATAAATGCCATATTTAATGTAAAAAGTGGTTACAAAGTTATTTAGTCTCAATGTCATTCATGGGAGTATTAGCGCCCTGGGGACCAATTCTTGAATATCACCGGATGATAAAATATTACTCAAAAAATTCAAAATCACCGATTTTTTTTTTAAAGTAGAGATTGATATTCATTAAATATAAAGCAGTCCTTGATTGTTATGAAAATTAATTATTTTACGAAGGTCAATCTTAACTTTTGAAAAGAAAAATCTGTGATTTTGAATTTTTTGAGTGATATTTTATCAACCGGTGATATTCAAGAATTGGTCCCTAGTATTATATTGCTCTATGGTATTAGCCTTATAAAATGACTGATACCTTCAATAATTTGTACTACAAAATCTAAGTACATTAATTTAGTCTCCAGTTTCTATGTATTTTTAAGGAAGAAGCTAAGCGCCATAAAATATCTACCCTAAGGAATATAGGCGAAGTGGCGCCCCATCAAAAAAAAAATTTACCCGCTAAACCGGACAGTAATTACGCAGTTTATTTTTTGGGTTATTTTTGGACTCCTGGCCAAATTTTAGTATGTTACTCAGAACACGAATCTTAACAACTTTCCCAAAGGAACATGGGTCGAAAAACGAGAAAAAAATCATCCCATACAAATCCTACTAAGTATTTCCGGCACAAGATTTGTATAGGAGGACCAAATTTTTTTCTCGTTTTTCGACCCATGTTCCTTTGGGAAAGTTGTTCAGATACATACCAAAAATAACCCTGTATACAGCGTGTAACGAAAAGGACGTGTGGTGATACTAAAAGGGTGTGAAAATTAATAACTTTTCCCAAGGAACATGTCATGGTACAAAATCAATTTTTGACCTCCCATAGAAACTGCATCAGCTGATAGCGCATTTTGTATGGGAGGTCAAATTTGGTTTTTCGTATTTCGACCTATGTTCCTTGGGAAAAGTTGTTCAGTTTCATGGGCAGATTCACACCCTTCAGTATTACCACACCATTCCGTTACACGTTGTATATGGGGGCACCCTTCGACTTAAAGGGCCATAAACGCAATAAATTGTTGTTTTATGAAGCTAAAACCAAAAAAATATTAAACGTTACACGTTGTATATGGGGGCACCCTTCGACTTAAAGGGCCATAAACGCAATAAATTGTTGTTTTATGAAGCTAAAACCAAAAAAAAACCGGCCAAGTGCGAGTCGGACTCGCGCACTGAGGGTTCCGTACCACCACATAAACATAATTGTATTAGTTGAAATTTCAGTAAGTTAATGTGCTAGATTTTTTGAGTCCGACACGCGCTTGACCAAATTTTATTATTTGTTATTATTTTATAGCCTATGCCCTATAAACATACCAATTTTCAAGTTTGTAAGTGTTCCCGTTTTTAAATAGAACTAAAACAAAAATCGCCTCAGCAACCATCCAACTTGACCCCTCTCTTATATGAATGTTCTTGAAACGGGAGCTCACCACAATTGGTTACCATTAGTTGTGAGAAAAGTTGTAATATTTAATGATTTCAGACTTTTCCCATTATTTGTACCGTGAGACCTAGCTTCTTGCCAAATTTCATATTTTTAGGTCACCGGGAAGTACCCTGTAGGTTTTTCATTGATAAAACCTATACCTATAATTGAAGATAACATGTTCATCTTACGTTTTGTTACAGTTGATTGCTGACGTAGGTACATCTCAAAAGGTGTACAATAAAACCATAGTATAAAACTAAATTACCTGCTTAGCACATCAAGCTTGACAGTTTAAGCCACGATCACACCTACCTAAATTCCAAGACTTAATTCGGCATACATTGCTGGGAGGCTTGGTTATGTTAATTGCAATATCCTTACTTCAACGAGCAATGTACGCTGAATTAGTCTTTGAATACAGCTAGGTGTGATCATGGCTACGTACGGTCGGTCAACGTACGGTCAACCGTTTGTCGGTAGAAACTTTTTCAACTCTATTACCACGCCATAAGGTCCAAAAGTGTTTCTACCGATGTGCGGCCGTGTGTACGTACGGTCAACCGCACGTCGGTAGAAACTTTTTCAACTCTATTACCATGCCATAAGGTGCAAAAGTGTTTCTCCTGATGTGCTGTTAAGTGTACCTAAGACCAACCTCAGCTCACGCTATAGGTTGGAATAGGTACAGCGCGTTCAGAACAAGTCTTTATTTTCCGCGCATGGGTGACAGGCGGAGAGCCAATGAGCGATTCGCTCGCCCCCTGGGGGGAGCCGTGCTCACCCCCGCGACTAATTTTTTGACTTCTGCGCATTAACGGTCACAGACAAAGTTATTTTGCACGCAGTAGGTATACCTACCTACCAGCTATATTAAACGGTATAGATGGCGTATCCTACCTCCATCCTAACCCAATTTACGCTTATGTTGCATATTTCTAATTTTCAAAGCAATCCGTGATATAATTTATTTATTATAAGCAGGAAAAATTTTTTGAGTACCTATAGCATACAATCAAACGGTTCTAATTATTTTTTACCTGTGTCGTCCTAGTGGCAATCCTAGCGGCCATAATTGGTATTATCTTGAGCTTTGGATGTCTCAGAGGAAGTTAGGTTAAAAAGTCTGTACCGTGTACCTAAAGATGGCGCTGATATCAGATTATGGTTCCACACTTTGTCACGTATTAAATAAACTTTGTTTAGTAAGTATAATTATATTATAAAAGTAAAAAAAACATTAACTATTTTCTTATCTTTATTTTATTTAAATATTGACGGCGAAACCTGTAAGGTAAGCGTCTAAAAATATCAAAAACATTTCAAAAGTAAAAAAGCAAAAATTTTTAAAAATTTAATAAGCAATACCACCACCGTCCAGGCACAGTATGACCCATACTACCCAGTACTACCTACCATAATTATTATATACTAAAAGCTTTTGCTCTTTGACTTTAAAAACTCAGTGACCATCCAACTTGACCTCTCTCTTATATGAATGTTCTTGAAACGGGAGCTCACCACAATTGGTTACCATTAGTTGTTAGAAAAGTTGTAATATTTAATGATTTCAGACTTTTCCCATTATTTGTACTGTAAGACCTAGCTTCTTGCCAAATTTCATAATTTTAGGTCAACGGGAACTACCCTGTAGGTTTTGCATTTTTGAATAAATGTATGGAGATGAGAACATAAAATGCCATATCTTTTTATTGCGTCGTTGTAAAAAATTGAAATTTTCAGACCTTGTGTGGTCCATGGATCCTAATACCAGGCCACTCAGAAAGTATTGCGAAAAATAGTTTTTATATATGGGAGACTGGCCGGTCAGAATCTTTTTCGAAAATATGATTACTTGTAAGTAAAAATATGTGTGTTCCATTTTCAAAATTTCCCTCCACATTTTTTGCGAGCCAATTCAAAGTATCGTGTCTTACTGAAAAATGGATCTGCGCCGGGAACATTTTAGAGCTATGATTTTTTACGATTTCAAGTGTCGCCTGAAACCGGATGAATCGTTCGATAGACTTCAAATGGCATTTATGGATGAAGGCCCCTCCAAGGCAACCGTGTATCGTTGGTATAACGAATTTAGGCGCGGTCGACCAACCTTGGGGGATGAAGAAAGAAGCGGTCGCCCTTTGACGGCTATTACGGAAGAAAACGTGCTAGCAGTGAAAAATTTAATCCAAGATAATAGGCGAATTACATATCAGGAGATTCAGCACATATTAAAGATTGGATCGGGAAGCGTTCACGAGATTCTACACGGGCATCTTCGCGTGAGGAGGATAGTATCGCGCTGGGTGCCGCACTACCTCACCGACGCTCAGAAGCAGGCCCGGGTGGAATGGTGCCGTGATATGCTGAACAAATTTGAAGCAGGCTCGTCTCGGCGTGTTTACGACATCGTCACAGGTGATGAGTCCTGGATTTATCAATACGATCCAGAAACCAAGCGCCAGTCGACAGTTTGGGTGTTTCAAAATGAACCAACGCCTACCAAAGTGAAGCGATCTCGAAGCGGGGGGAAGATTTTGATCGCCAGCTTTTTTAATTTGACTGGCCACTTGGCCTCAATTCCCTTACGAGATCAAAGAAGCATCAACGCCGAATGGTATACTACCAAATGTTTACCAGAAGTTTTTTCTGTTGTGAGCAACAAGCGACCAAACACAGGGCTCCGCGGACTACTGCTCCACCACGACAATGCGCCTGCACACACCGCGCTCGAACGAGGGACTTCCTGGACAGCACACCAGTCAAACTCCTGGGTCACCCTCCTTACAGCCCTGATCTAGCACCGTGTGACTTCTTTTTATTTCCAAAAATAAAAAATCAGCTCAAGGGGATACAATTTTCGTCGCCGGAAGATGCGCTGGCTGCGTTCGAGCAGGCTGTAAACGAGGTGTCTACGGCGGACTGGAAAAAGTGTTTTGAAAACTGGTTCAGACGCATGAATCTTTGTATAGAGGCTGGTGGAGAGTACTTTGAAAAGATTTAATAAAAATATATGTACCTGTAGAACAATTTTTTTTAGTGTCGCAAATATTTCTGAGTGTCCCACGTATATGGTATTAATTTCAACCTGATACCTTTACCCGTTCGTGAGATAAAGGGTCTTGACAGACAGACAGACAGACAGACAGACAGACAGACAGACAGACAGACAGACAGACAGACGGACAACAAAGTGATCCTATAAGGGTTCCGTTTTTTTCTTTTGAGGTACGGAACCCTAAAAACGGTTTTCACTAAACAATAGCTCGCAATCTAGGCTTAAGAAATCTAGTACTTTGAACACACAACTGATAAATTTTGAGTAAATTACGAATTAAAATCGCGGAGCAAAGTATAACAGGTCTTTCTAGTGCAAGTACCGCAGCGGGTTCCGTAACTTCACTTTTCCAATTTCAAGGTTATGGCCAAGACATTATTAATATTTGTATTGATTCTGACAAATAGGTTTGATAAGACGGTAAGACTTTTTATTTAGAATAGTAACAAGTCAACTAAATCTTTAATACTAAGATAAGAAACACATTGGAAAGTGTTTTCATTACGAATATTGGAATTGGCAACAAAAACCCAATTGTAAGGAACCTGGTTACTTGGCCTATAACTAGAGGTATAGGAAAGAAATTATCAGTGGTATAGAATAAGTACCTATGTTATATCACTATTCGTTTCTTTCGTGCTGGTGCATCCCTCTCTGTTGGTCGTGCAAAATGATGGAGCATGTTGGTGACATGATAGAAGCATGATAGTCTTTTTAAAAAAAACTGTGATAGTCTATTCCATTTTGCCATAAACGAATCGATATTTTACGAAATAAAAAAAAATTGCTAATTTCATTATTAGTGTTAAAAAAAAAATTATATATTTTATCCCTATTTATAGGCCAAGTTTCTAAGTTCCCTGTTGCGAATTTTTCCTCATAGACTATCCATCCATATTTCACACAAATTCATAAAAAAACTTCTGTTAATTGTTCCATTTTCAAATAATATTTTTAGGATGTTTTTGTTATTTTTGTGATGCAGTATGGATACCAAATCAAATCAAATAATTTATTTGCACTGATTTCCGGTCGGTATAATTAGATGTTACGATAAACAATGTCACATTCACATATCATTATTATGAACTTCTAAAAATGTTGGCTCAGTACCAATAAATATTTGCTTCCATTGCTGCAAAGATCTTTGTTCGATATTTTTATAGATTGTAGATCATTTTTATCTCTGAAAATTTGTGTTACTCGAACCATAATACATTTCCCAAAAAAATGAGAAGTAACACAAAAAATCGTTATTGCAAGGTTTGTTTGCGACAAACAAAAAACAGTTATACCAGGTAACAGAAAATGCGTTTCTGATTGAAATAAACTGTTATATATATTAAATATATATAAAAATGATTACATATCTAAATTCGTTGCTAACAAAATTATATTGAAACATTAAACAAATTTTGGAAATCAAACACTAAACAGTGACTTAATCTGTCCAGCGAGCTCAGACGGAAGCGGTAACATTTCTCGGCAACCAAGAGTCCAGTCGCAGTCTGTACGCCATACCAGGTTTAGACTACGTCGCGCATGATGACATCATCCCGTACACGTCCGTCGAGCGCGTCCCCTTGCAACACGAGCTGTTTGACAAGTTCCTTATGCACAACCCTGACAAAGGTGAGTATTAAGGGTTGTAATTTTTTATATTTACGCTTGGGCTTGCTCTAGCTACAATGCAGCGACAGTTGGAAGCTCGAAGCCCAACCTCATTCTCTTTAAAATATGGGCTTGCTCTACACTGCAATCTTGTTCACTCATAAGAAGATGGCTAGTATTTTAGCTCTTAAATTACAGCTAACTATGCATAAAATGGAACTAAACATTTGTTGAACTGCCTAAAAAAAAATATTTATACACTCAAGCAAATCCTAAAGTGTCATTAAAAATCGACTATAAAATTACACTAATAGTAGACACAGCAAAGCAGGAATGCACTAAGTGTTCACTACAAGTGTTTCATTATAGATCCACCGTTCATAGCGCAAGAGACGTTGCGGGCTTGGCAGAAGAAGAACCACCCCTGGCTGGAGTTGAGCGATGTGCACCGAGAGACCACGGAGGGCGTGCGAGTCACCGTCATCCCCTTCTACATGGGGTCTCGGGAGTCACAAAACTCTTCGGTCTATTGGGTAAGAATCACATAGTAATAATTGTAAAAGAATCATTGTTGGCTAGAGTTGAGCAATGCATTTAAAAACGACATTGGGCGTGCGTGTCACCGTCATTTCCTTCTGCAGAACGGAACTAGGTAACTAGTAAAAATAGGAAGTATAGAAATCATGCCTGGTTGGAGTTAAACGATGTGCACTGATTGTACGAGCCAGAGTTAGCCCGTACTCCTTTTAGTTAGTTGGTAGTTTGAGTGCACAAGTAAAAGTCAAAAGGCGTGTTGTCGCTTAAATGATTTATTGAACACTAATAATTTAATGCTACATTAGGCAAAAGTAGGGCGCCGCGTCGGCTAAAAATTAATGTACGATCGGGCTCGTACATGCTGGGAGGGCAAGAAAGTAAGGGATGAATTTTAAGTTTTTGTAAGAATTTAAAGTTAACAAGTTGAACTAAAGCTAAATCTCCTATGTGGCTTTTTGCGTAGTGGGCACACGTCGCAGTTCCTGGCTCGGGTTGACATCTCAATGATTTCCGGTGGTTGACGCTCGACGTCACGGCGTTCGCGTCGTTGTGGTTGATGTTGTGGTTGAGGTTGTGGTTGGGGTTGCATCGCTGTGCCATTACCATTAGTATGCCTGCCTTTGTAACGTTTGTGTGCAACGTATATAGCGGATAACAGGAGTCCTCCCACCACCAAATAAAGGACTGAATATTGGTGAATGTCGTGGGAGCTTAGGTTAGCCGGTAGTTTTTCTCGTTCTTTGAGTAGTTTCAGTTTCGCGTCCAACTCGCGATGGCTTTCTTCTGTGTTTGTCGTTGTTAAGGTCTGAAGTCCACTCAAGTTGAACGTTAGGTAGTCGTTGCTGAAGTGTAGATTCGGGTCTGTTATCTCTGGAATATCGAGATTGATTTTTATTTTGTTCCCAAAGTGATTGTAGGCGAAGACAGTGGTATCGTCGCTCTGAAGTAGGCATCCTTCTTCCAGGTCTAGTATGCCAACTTTTGTTAATTTGATTGTTGAAATCCTGTTCTCGCACAATATTCTTGCCTGACATGAATTGCAGCATAAATAAAGCCATCTATTTTGTTTGTTCAGTTTTATCCAGCTGTTCACGCATGTTTTTGTTTGTGTGTTACATTGCAAATTAGTTTGTTGATTTAGTATTTGTGCTTCACAGGGTGCGTGCCGGCTTCGAAGGCTAGTTATTGGATGGATCGTATTACAAATGTAACGCCCTTCACTAGGCTGTATGCAGTGATCCAAGTCTCTATCTTCTAGGGGTAGATATACATTGCTCTTTAGGTAGATAGCAATGTATGACGTACTAAGTATAACTGACGTATACTGCTGGTTTACTATGTTCATTGGCAGAGCGATGGGTCGGTAGATCTTATACTCATCGTCACTTGTCAGTGGTATGTGAACTTCCAGCAGTAAGTATGTCGATGTAATGCGTGCTCTGACATACAGCAACTCGTAGATGTCTTTGATGTTCTCTTCGATGTTATTGTCTTTGACTGGTAGTGATAGGCCTTTAGCTACTTTGGCAGTGACCATATGCAGTTGTTGAATAAGCTGTTTAGGTGTGAAGAGATGAACATCGAAGTGGCCGTTGTAGAGGTTCGTTAAAGTGTTCAGTAGCACGTCTTGCGTTCTTTTCAGGTTGACGAGTATCAATGAAGCGGTAAGTGACGCCGCATTGAAGTCGTTCATAGTTGACATTATTTCTACTTTTTGTGTTAATCTGTTTAGGTTATTCTCGGTTGCCAGTATGTAGTCGCGTATTTTCTGAAGTTGCTGTTTCATGAAGTACTCGTTATTTTTTATAATGTCGTTTTCTGCTTCTACAATGCTGGTTTGGTTTTTATAAGCTCTAGTAAATAATCCTCGTTCATTTGTATTATATTTATGTCTCTTTCGTACTTTTTAGCAAATTCATCGTCTAAAACGCCAAAAAGAGCTCGCGCTAAGCTGCCAACGCCGTTGATAAGTCCTCTCTTCTTGCGGCTCAAGTGAGGGTTAAGTATTAGTGCATTATAGTCATCCAGCTGTTTAAGCTCGTGTTGGAGTTGAGCAATGACTGGTTCACACGGTTGTTCTTCTATTCGTTGGCAAATGTTGCTAAGAGCTGTTATGTATTTCGTTACTTGTTTAGTGCCTTGCCAATATGTTGATATGTTGTAGAAAATTAGCAAGGTCCATTCGTCATGAATCATTTGCAGTTCTCCAATTTCGTCAAAATAAATTGGGCGGTTGCCTTCTATTGGCGTAAGTTTAAAGTTCGATAAAGGTTGGGCCCAACTTGTAGTTAAAGTCATTGATAATGTTATCAATGTAAACAACATCATTGTGACGTTACTGCTGACTGGTGTTTTGGTTCAAAAGTGTTTTCAGTAAAGTATTTATCAGTTTTGTCCGTGCTTTTGCACAGGACTCCGTTGTTGCTTTCAAACTCCGTCCAGAAGGCGTCTAAGTTATCAAGACGCTCAGTCAGGTAGTTAAGAGTTTTTCTCGACGAGCTGTCCTTTTTGTAGTTAGTCACCAGTCGAAAAATGTTGTCGAAACAATGCTCTTGCTTCTCCAAAAGTTTGTTAAATAGCTCAGCTGCCATTTGCTCCAAAGAAGGAGATTTTTCGGCGTTTTGTTCAGTTGACATGTTAAGTTAGGTAGTTTACCCAATCTGGTTCGTTAGTTGATTGAAGGCCGTAGGTTCCACAGTCTTCCGTTATCTCCAAGGCCTTGCCGTAGTAAGGGTCCTGAAGCAGTTATGTCAGTGCGTGCAAACACACTGTGATGACGTGCGACTTCTCAATACACTGGTGATATCCGCTGGTGGATGGCCAATGTACCGATCCGCAATCACAGTAGTTACACAACACTAACAGTTCACAAGATCGAAGGACCAAAAAGGTCCATAGGTCGCTGGTTCATATCCGGCTCGAAGGACCAAAAAGGATGTACGAGCCAGAGTTAGCCCGTACTCCTTTTAGTTAGTTGGTAGTTTGAGTGCACAAGTAAAAGTCAAAAGGCGTGTTGTCGCTTAAATGATTTATTGAACACTAATAATTTAATGCTACATTAGGCAAAAGTAGGGCGCCGCGTCGGCTAAAAATTAATGTACGATCGGGCTCGTACACTGATAGACCATAGAGTGCGTTCGAGCCACCGTCGTACTCTTCTATAGGGGATCTCGGGAGTCACAAAACCATCGGTCTAATGGTTAGGATAAAATTGTAAAAATAGGTAGAGTAAAAACCAGCCCTGACTGGACTTAAGCAATGTGCACAAGGAGACCACGGTGGGTATGCGTGTCATCGTCATTACCTTCTATAGTAGTGGACCCACCCAAAACACCGTATATGGGGTCTCGGGAGTGACAAAACACTTCAATATATTGGGCAAGATAAAATACAAACAGTGTAAAAACCAATCTTGGCTGTATGGAATAGAGCGTGTGCACCGAGAGACCACTGAAGACGTCCGAGTTACCGCCATACCCTTCTATGTGGGTTCTCGGGAGTCACAAAACTCAAGAAACTCTTTTGATATAAAAATTAACAGCAATGGCGCTGACTTCGCGACGGGTAAAAGAGAGTCAAAAGTCTCAAAATAGCGAGATAGATATAGAATAGATATACATAGTATGCGACAACATTTCGCCCGCACTCATATGGTGGTTTGTTACCTTTTCAATTAAGAACACTATCAATAGTTGTTTTTTTTGTTGCCGGTGTTACAGACAGATGGTTTTTTGTCTAAATAACAAAAAGTACCTGGGCGACCGAGCTTCGCTCTATAATAGCTGCCTCAACATTAAAATATCATCGCGTGAGCAAGCTATGCTACCCTCCAACAGATGGCGCTGTAGGTTTTTGTCTAAAACGCAAATGCTTAAAAAGACGGGGAAAACGAATTTTCCCAGACATGAGACCTAGCTAGACCGATTTTTTGCCGTCGAAAACCCCCGTATGGTAAATAACATCGAAATCGTTAGAGCCGTTTTCGAGAAACCGATTACAAATATATATATATATATATTTTCTATATGCGAATACCTATTAATAGCTTTGTTGTGATTTTACTTAAGTTATTTTAGTTTTATTTATACCTTGTATAAACGCTGTTGGTGTTCTGAATAAATAAAATGAAATAAATAAATATATATACAAATATGGCTTGTTTAATAGTATAGGATTAAACCGATATTTGCCGCAAAAACCATAATACTAAGCCGATAGGCGGTTTTATACTCGTTGTTATGCACCACACGATAAAAAGAACGGCAAAGATTACAGTCACCATATAAATGAAGAACTTGAAACCAAGAACATTTTGTTATTGATTAGATAACTCTTGTCTCTTGTATATGCGTAGGAACAGGACTGAGCGGTGCGTAAGATATTGGAACGACTAGAGACATGTATCGCTCCGTCCTGCTCACACAGCTGTGTCCTGCTGTACGTACAGTGTACGTTACATAATTACGTCTGTAGGAATATGTTATCAACTTCAAGGTAACCTTTTCCAGTGGCGCTACTGCATCAGACTGGAGAACCTCGGTCCTCAAGCAGTGCAACTCCGCGAGCGTCACTGGCGGATATTCTCCCTGAGTGGGACCCTGGAGACGGTCAGGGGCCGCGGCGTGGTGGGTCAGGAGCCGGTCCTGGCGCGACATTCTCCCGCCTTCCAGTACAGCAGCCACGTCAGTCTGCAGGCCCCCAGCGGTCACATGTGGTGAGATGTTGTGTATAATCCCTTTCAGCAGGACATTGGAAACCATGAAGGGTTGCAGCGTTGTGGAATATAGGAGCCGGTGTTAGCGCGACATTCACTCGCCTTCCAGCAGCAGTCATATCAATCTGCAGGCCCCCAGCAGACATATGTGGTGAGATGTTGTGTATAATCTCTTTTAGCGGGACACTAGAAACCAAGGAGGGTCGCAGCGTGGTGGGACAGGAGCCAGGGTTAGCGCGGCATTCTCCCGCCTTCCAATACAGCAGCTTTGTTAGTTTGCAGGCCCCCAGCGGACACATGTCCGTTGAGCTGTTGTATATATCCTCCCTTAGTGGGATCCTGGATACCGAAAAGGGACGCGGCCTGGTGGGACTGGAGCCAGCATTAACGCGACGATCACTCGCCTTCCACTGCGGTCAAAACTCAGGGTATTAAGAGTCAAGAGCGCGAGCTTATTAAAATGATACCATTCTAATTTCAAACACCGTTGAAGCTAGCCGCGATGCAAGTGCCTAGCTTGACCTGCTCTTGACAGTACGTCCTGCAGCGACGTCAGGCTTTAGGCCTCCAGCGGACACATGTGGTATGACAAAAAAATCAATTTTTTTGTCGACTTTACAAGCGTGTCAGGATGCGCTTTTGTAACCCTATATTTTTAGACAAAGCTCTCCGTCCATACTTACGAATCCGCGATCACAGAATATATAATAGTAAAGAAGTTAACGCTATTGCAAAAGCACGAAGCTTGCTGAGCTATTGGTCTTTGCTCTTGTCTTATACATACTTGCATTTAGGCCGGTCGTTTCCCACTGCAGGCGAAGGCATAAGAGCATGCACAGGCAAGCCGCCAAATTGTCTGTAAATACCACAGCCATTTGTAAAGTATTAAAAATAGAGTACGCTTGCAACTGGTCTGCCTACACTAAAAAAAATAATAGTAATAATGAATTTCAAAGGTGTTTTTCTTCCCCAGGGGTACATTCAGAATGGAACGTGAAGACGGCTACACATTCGACTGTCGCATCCCTCCGTTCTCACTCGAATCGAAACCGGACGAGGGCGCGCCCGTAGCCCCATCCCCCGCCACATAAACAAACAAACGGAACTACACGACAGCGCTGTATCATCTGTTATCAAGGAAACTGGTAACTTACAAACTTAAAAAGTGTTCCGAAACAAGTCCGAAACCGAATTTTGAGAATAAGGTAGCAACTTTAGGGTTTCTCGTGGCAACACTGAATGTATTTTCATAAGAGATCTCTTCCTCCATGTTATCGGATGTGAAACCAAGAAGTATCCGAAAACGTTTACTTGAAAGTGAGAGGGGAATGTTAAACCATAGTCGTTTGGCAGCATTGACTTAAGAATAACGGTCAGTACTAGTTTTTCTGTGTTGCCAATTTAAATTTAAACTAACGTTTTGGTAGTTTTGCGAATTAGGACGAAGGTTTGTGGCCAGTTTTCATTAAAAAATAATTATTATACTTTCATCGGTATTTTCATGCTTATAAAAATCGAAAAATGTCCGTGGGAGTATGAGTGAAAGAGGAAACAAGTGATCCGTAACTTTAACATGACCTCCACAAGTCAAATTCTAGGATGTGATCATATATTCTAATTTTATTGTTGTAGTTTTGTTAGCTAGTACATAATTATCATCTAGGAAATTTTAAGTGAGAACATGTTATAGTTTAATTTATTTTGTTAACAATAGATTCCATTACATCAGACTTGTTAATACAAAAATTTCTTTTGTCATTTTATAAATTAATTCATAGATCTGTAAAAAATTACAGTATTGAAACTCGTTTTGTTTTTTATTTCAAACTGTGCCACGAATTTGTTCTCAAGGTGTTAAAAATTAGTAGAAAGCATAATTTGGACATCTCAGTATAAACGTCAAAACATTCAATATTTATGAGAAGATTTTTAGTAGCGACTCACAATTTATTTCTGATAGTGCCATTTTATAAATTTTATATATTATATATAAAAAAAAAAAATTATATATTACTCTCGTTTTAAAAAAGGCATACAACAAAAGTTGTTCAGTTTCTTTGCCAGAATTACCAACCAAAAGAAGTGTTTTATAGAACTAGGAGAGAGTTAATTGAAAGCTTGAATATTGGTGAAGACCAAAACGATACTTTATTTACGTAAGTAAATAATTTGGAGCTTGCCATTCACACAATTATAATTAGTATAATATAATAATACATTGATTTAAAGCTGTACAGTTTTGCACATTTGAAACATATTGTCAGCTACAATAACTTCCTACAATCTACATAAAATTTTCCACACCACAAAAGGTCTAGTCAACGACAGGTCAAGGTTGACACTCTAGCCCGTACTTCTACTGATATAAGAACGGTACAAAGTCCAATGTGTCAAGCTTGATGTGCTCTTGACTGTATTCAATAACCACATTAAAAATAAAAATAAAACGCCGTTCTAAAACGGCTGATTATCTCTTCCACTAATCTATCTCCATTAAGTTTAAGAGAGTCCAGTGACATCCTCATCATAAGTAAATTCATTTCGTCGAAACTAACACAAAACTGGAAAATCTCTAGACGAATTCAATGAATTTGTTAAACTGCTACCGTGCTAAGTAATACCGCTGCATTATAAAGGTGAAAATTAAGAAAAATGTAATGCTATTCCTTCAAGCCTACAAGGAAATTAAAACTCTTAAGTCGGTTATATAAAATTTAATTACCATACTTTTATTTATTAGCAAGTCAAATACAGCTAATATTTTTAAATTATTTTCTTTAAAATGCTAGGACTCCCAATCTGCCATGTCCCTCAACACAGAATCCTCAGAGAAAAAAACTGCATAAAAACTTATTTTGACGATGCCAAAAAATAGTCATGAAATAGTCATAAATAGTCACCTTAAGGAAAAAAATAGTCGCGTTACAATTCTAAAGTTATAGCTATGGTTTGCTGAGGATTATGGGCATAGGCTATATACAGAATCCTCAGTTCTGATGCAAGCAAACCGTGGGGACTATCGACTTGGTTTTTATTTTAAAAAATAGTCATGAAATAGTCGTCTTGACTTCCAAATTCTCAAAAATAGTCGTTCAAGGATTTCAGAGTTACAGGGGTAGCTTGCTGAGGATTCTGTGCATAGCATTTCACGGACGCAGATTCCTGCAGAACGGTTAGGATTTTCTATTTGATACTGATGTCAAAAAATAGTCAACAAATAGTCGTCTCAAACCATAATAACTTCGGTCTGGTTTACCTAGAAGAAGTATGTTAAAAATGCATGTTAACTTCGCCATACATTTTTCCTTTGTACAGTCGCGTACACAAAATTATTTGATATTGATGTCAAGTTGTCAAAAAAAATGGATTTTGATATTGTTAGAGGCTTTTATTTTTATATATTGTTGCAGATCCTATTTTAGTGTTATCTATTTTTATAAGGTAAATAAGAGGATAAACCGACTGATATATCAGTGCACAGCCCCAACCTTTTGGTCTACAAACTTATAATGTAGGTTCCACGTTTAAGGAAAGGTAAAACTAGAATATCGGGCTTACACCCAGATGCATTCAGTAAATAAAAATACTTTAATAATAATAGGAAGGTTCGCAAATATTATAAAATTAACTATACTAACTTTACTAATTTCTTGATTGATCAATGTTGTTTGCCTTCGCATTTAACTATTCATTAAAAATTAAAATCTCGCTGCATATGTGTTTCTTTTACCCAATAGCACATCAGTAGAATAATACAAATCAGTTACTTAATGGCATAGTAACAGAGTTGGAAATGTTTAACGTGGGTCGTATAATAGAAAAAGCACCAATATTCTGAGACGAGATATGTTTAACCAATAGTATGGCGGCGTTCGGCTCGACCGAATTGTGTGACCGAGCAAGCGCTCGCCGCCACCGCCGGCGCGTATTGAAGTGCCCTACAGTGTTGCTATTACAACGACAATTGCCGTGTTGTACGGTAATTATATGAAATGTAAAGTTGACTTACACTACAGCCTATGGAAGCAGTAAATACACAACGCGTTATTCCAAATTAGGATTTCAATTTTTTCAATAATCCTACTTAAAAATTGAATGTAAATTCTAAAACTAATAGCAGCTCGTTAAAAGCGCAGCCTCGGTCGGGTCATTGCGCTGCGGGTTATTGCCCTCTGCGTAGGGCTAATTTTAAAATTTTCAGAATTTTTTAAAAGTAGATTTTTTTTTGTGTTCCTTTATCGTTACTGAAACACCCCCTAAGCTATGGCACGCAATAAAATTATCACCCTGTATTACTCATTTAACCATTTAACGGACATAAGTACGAAGACTGTGATTTATACAAAAAACTAACTTAAAAATAATCTGTAGGTACTGAATATATTCATAAACAAGATTTTTTTATTATTTTAGTTTAAAACCAATTATTGTAGTTTATTAAGCTATATTATTTAACATGAAAACAAATAAACTTTGCTTTTTATTACAGAATTAATTATATTGGGTTCCAAATACATAAAAAAAAAGTAACTAAATATGAATGATATGCATTTTGAACACGACTGTACTTGAGTTGAAAAATGTATGGCGAAGTTAACATGCATTTTTAACATACTTCTACAAGGTAAACCAGACCAAAGTGATTATGGTTTGAGACGACTATTTGTTGACTATTTTTTGACATCAGTATCAAACAGAAAAACCTAAACGTTCTGCTGGAATCTGCGTCCGTGAAATGCTATGCACAGAATCCTCAGCAAGCTAACTCTGAAATCCTTGAACGACTATTTTTGAGAATTTGGAAGTCAAGACGACTATTTCATGACTATTTTTTAAAATAAAAACCAAGTCGATAGTCCCCACGGTTTGCTTGCATCAGAACTGAGGATTCTGTATATAGCCTATGCCCATAACCCTCAGCAAACCATAGCTATAACTCTAGAATTGTAACGCGACTATTTTTTTCCTTATGGTGACTATTTATGACTATTTCATGACTATTTTTTGGCATCGTCAAAATAAGTTTTTATGCAGTTTTTTTCTCTGAGGATTCTGTGTTGAGGGACATAATCTGCCGATAAATTTTGCATAAAAACTAATTATTTGACCGCTTATGACTAGAGAACGGCTGCACAGATCTCGATGGGGTTTGTACCAATCGAAAGAGATGATTAATCAGGTTAGAGGCTATTCAATTAAAAAAATTGTATAATAAACTTAATTAGGACGTTCATCGATCTTTGTAATAAGGAGATAGTTTGGTTGAGTTGTATGTTATTGTTTTTAGTATCACTGGGTTTCGCACAGGATATATAATAGTAAACAAGTTTACAGAAATCTCATGATCTTGGAAAAAGCCGCCTTTTTATATACCTAAATATAGCGCGCGAAAGCCAAATTGCACCTTAACTCCACGCGTCAGGGTCTGTTTGCAATGCAGCTTGATATACCGAGTCGTCGTTGTCGATTGCCAGGGTTGACTCCAGTGTAGATATGAGCGCCGATGGCTATAAGGTCGGCGGCGGCGCGCCGACTTTTTAGGGTCGGCGGCGGCGGCGAAATCGGCGGCGTGACCTCTAAAGCATTTTTTTGTAAGAAATGACCGGAAATCGTAAAAACCATATAGGGTTAGCACAAAAATACTTAATTCCTTACTTTCTTTTAAAATTTGGAAATATTTACCAAAAGAAATTAAAATGGTTCTCAAAAATACTGAATATTGTAATTTGAAAATTTTGAATATTTTTAACCTAATATGTGTTGTGGCAGAAATAAATGGTTTAAATGGTTAAAAAATGTCCTGATAGTGATGGAACAGGCCGGTGGAAATCTCCATACTCTGCAAGACTATGGAGCGAGTATTTAATAACGAAGTCGTGACATAACTTGAAGCTAATGACTTTATTTTTATGACACAAGAGGGTAAACGAGCAGGTGGGCCAACTGATGGTGAATGGTCACCACCACCCACAGCATACACTGTCTTATGAGTGACATAATTGACACTAATAAAATAGCAAAACGCGTTGCCCATATTGAGAACTAAGGCGGTACATCTCATGTGTCGGTAATTTCAGTAGCTCGTTTAACCTACAAACCGAAACACAACGGTGTAAACACTGTTACTTTACGACAGAAATCACACAAGCAAACAATCTTCCATCGTATGAAATACCTGGCCTTTGCAATTGGATATTAAATTTATTGAGTGTACGATTGAATCAAGTGGTTCTATTGCTAGTCTGATCAGAGGGCTATCGATGACGGAGTTACTCAAGGATCCGTTCTGTCCGCAACTCTATTCCTGATGCACATAAACTGGTGCCTGGAATCTTTGGGTATACAGACGACAGCACAGTTACGGATAGATACATACCTAATGCAAAAGCCAGTGTGGCACAAATACCATCTTGTCGCTCGATAGACCATGGTTGAGCGTTTATTTCTGGCCCTTCACTCAGTGTCCGACTGTGGCGGCCAAAACATAGACGTGTTTCTTTACAGTCAAACGAAGTCCCTTCAATCTGACTCCAGAGTTCCGAAATGTATTCGTACCGATATCACACCACCTCGAGCTCCTTGGTATGATGCACTTATCGTCCAATCTGTACTTTTGGCATTTTATTGAGTCCTTGGCCAAATCTGCAGCTAAGAAAGTTGGCATACTCTCCAACGCCAGGTGGTACATCACACTGGGACAGCCATTTCTACCCTATCAAACTTGTGCTTGTGCTTCAAACAGAAGTCCGGTATGGAGTACTGATGAGTCTGCAGAATACCAGCTGGCCAATCTTACTGCAATCGACAAACGAACTAGGAAGCTAATTGGTGATGAGACTCTTGTCCAAACAGAGAAACTGTAGAGCCTTGAACACCGACACATAGTGCCTTATGTACTTATCAGTATTCTATAGAATACATCTCGTTGAGTGCGTCTGAAATGTACACTCAACAGCTCGTCAGTAGAAACACTTTTGGACCTTATGGCGCTCTAATAGAGATGAAAAAGTTTCTTCCGACGTGCGGTTGATCGTACGACCTTATACCACCATTCCCCTTCCTCCTACGTGCAGCTAGACGAGGATTGGGGTTCCACCCTTATATCGTCAACATACCACCATTCAATCTGGTTCCTACTTTTCGAGGTACAACTGTACCAATTACCGACTGCCACGAACTACTTGGCATGAAGTTATGTGCAAACCTGAACTTCGGCGCTAACATTGAGTCAAAAGCCCGAACTGCGGCAAAAAAGTGGGGCGTTCTCAATAAGGTTAAGCGTTACTTCTTTCCGACTTACAGTTTTATATAAAGTCCAAGTCCATTCCTTCATGAAGATTTCCTTTGGGATGGCTCAGCTACATACCAACAGACGCACTTGATTCAATAGATCGCAGAGCCTAGAAGCTCATTTGTGATGAAGCTCATTAGAGGTAAAAATCAAGTTTCAAAGTCTGGTCGTCGCAAAGTTGGATGTCTGTCGGTCTTTTTTCAGATATTACTTCGGAGAGTGTGGTCAAGAGCTCCACGGGCTTATTCCACCACTACCTTCTACCATCGGGAGTCTGAGGGTCGGAGGGACGCACCGCATAAAATTCCCCTATCAATATTGGTTCATATTCCGCACATTCGCACAAAGCGCTTTGAAACATCTTTTATAATGCGCACGGCTAAATAGTGGAATTTACTTCCTGCGTTAGCGTTCCCCAGTTTATATAACCCGAATCTCTTCAAGTCGTGAGTGAATAGGCTTCTTCTTGGCAAGCTCGTTCCATCGTTGACCTCATCTCTGTCTTCAGGACTAGATCGAGGTCAAGAGTAAGCCCATTGACAAAATAAAAAAGCGTGTCTTTTTCTGGTAAAGTCCATTTCATCGTTTACTTCATCTCTTGTCTACAGGGCTAGATAGAGGTCAAAGTAATCGAATTTTGCTATATTAAAAAAAAAATGTGCGAGTTAGACATAGCCCTTTCATGTCTATGAATTACATGTGATAATGAAAAAAAAGTGGCATATGAAAACAAATCTGATAAAATTATTTTAACTATTAACATTACTGACTGTGCGGACAACAGACTGTACTAATATTCTAATACTTTTAAGGAAAAATAAACAAATGTTTAATTTTAGTCAGGTTTTCAAACACAAGTTTTTGTTAGCTTATCCTCATTTCACACAAAATTGCACGTAGGTAATCTTCAAAAATATTGCTGAAACCATTCAGTAATCGGGGCTCTCTAATGATCATGCTACAAATTAGGAATCCAGCAGGTAGGATCAATATCTTAACTATAGCGAGTAAGAGAAGCAAGAGAAGAGAATTTGAATTAGTGCTTAAAAATAATGGATTTAATAACTCTTTCCTCGCTCGGCGCGCCGTGGCCATCCGCGGCGGCGGCGGCGCGCCGGCGCGGCGCTCATATCTACTCCAGTGTGGGCCACAATAACTATAATACCTATTTTATTTCATTTATTCGTCAAACTAAAACTTATTATATGCTGATGGACTAGTACAGTCAAAAACACGCCAAGCTTGACACATTATTGACAAAGAACCTCATATTTCAAACATCTACATTTTCCTTTGGTAGAGTATGTTTTATAAACGATAACTATTTCCTAATAAAAATAATAAAAGCACCTGTTACAATCAGTAGGTATCAAGAGCTCATGCATCCATATAACACAACATTTAATCCTGTTCCTTATTTTAATTATGTAAAAATATCCCAGACTTAGAACAGAAATAAATAATAATTGTTTTATGAGTCTACGTTGACACAAAGTGCGCGAAACGTAAACGCCAAAAGCGCGAAAGACCTACTGGCATTGCGCCCGCAGGTCGTGCCGCGCCGTAGGTACTTAATTTATATGCTTAGACGCGGAGCAAATAATATATAATATTAAGCTAACGCGCGGAGTGAGAAAGGCCTGGTTTCGGTAGCAAAACGAACAAAAGTTCATGTAGTTTATGAAAAACGCTGCGCCCTGCGCGTAGTTTCCAAAATCTTTGAATTTGATACTTATTCATAGCGTAAAAACATTTACTTTACAAACCGTCTTAGATTTTTCAGTTCTCTAAGTTTTGACGAATTAAGTTAAATTATGATAGGGGCACATTGGGCCATTGGACCCTCTCAATATTATAACATAATTTTATACATACTACAAATTAAAATTTTAACAATAAGAAAGCTTTATACAATTTCATTCAAAGGCACTAATTCTTGCTTCTTGGATCTTTGGCAGAGGCGTTTAAATATGTGTTGCCATTTTCTTCAAAGTAAAAAAATGACTAGCACGAACATTATTTTAAACATTCTAGGTACTGTCAAATTTATTTTTTGGATGGAATTATAATACAGGGTGTTAATTTAATTGCGTGCCATAGCTTAGGGAGTGTTTCAGTAACGATAAAGGAACAAAAAAAAAAAATCCTACTTAAAAAAAATTAAACTAACGCGGAGGGCAATGACCCGGACGGGGCACCGCGCTCTTTCTTCTTTTTATGTACATGACTCCAATTTTCCCTTCATCCTTTAACGGGCTTAGGACAGTCAAAATGTAATACCTAATAAATGATAAAAAAATATCATTGACGGTAAAAAAAAATTAAGTAGGATTTTTTTTTGTATTTTTTTTTGTGTTCCTTTATCGTTACTGAATCACCCCCTAAGCTATGGCACGCAATTAAATTAACAATATTTTCAACACATTTGCTCATAAAACAGCTCTATTTGCACTGTATTAAGGTCCATAATCCAGCTTATTAAACACGCGTGTTTTTGTCATTAGATTACTTTACTAGTGTTTTATTTTTGTTTTTTTTTAATCGGCCAAGAGTAAGGAGTTTTTATGCTTATATTTTCAAGCTGACTTCGAGAAAATATCATAAATAAATGTTGATTTCATGAAATTATTTATAGTAATTAACTAATTAACAATAAATTTGTCATTTACGTAACAAGGTATTCAATTTTTGATAATTTATTTCAAGGTTAATGGAATAGGATGTTTGGGTACAGAGTGACAATTACTTTTTTTTTATGGCTTGGTTACTAGATTGACTAATAATTGATAAAAGATTGATGGTGTAAGATAACATGGTAATGTTTTGGGGCCTCATGCGACGTATAATCTGTGCCCGCTGAAAAAGAAATAATGCGCGCCATTTTACAAATATTTGTAGTGTTTATTATTGTAATTATTTGTAATAGTGTCGACTTCTACAAATAAAAAACTGTTCCTGAACCGTCTAAAACACTTATACACTAAATACAATTTTAAAAGCTGGAAAAATTAAAGGAAAACATGAACATATGCAGGCGACAAAATGTTCCGGTGGACGTGCGGTGGATGTAAGGTTAGCAAAGTTTAGTATTTTTAAAGGTTACCAATTTGATTTGTTATATTCGCAAATGTGTTGAAAAACGTAAAAAGCTCGTGCGCGTTTGACATTACACCCTCGGCTCCATTACGCCCTCGCCTACGGCTCGGGCTGCAATTTCTGAGCCTCGGCTGTAATATCCAAAATAGCGCACTTGCATTTTAATGTACTATTATGTTATCAGTGGGGCAGATTATAGTCTTGTTTATATCTTTTGCATTTTGAAGCTTTGGACACTATTAATTTTGAGTGGTCGTATATAGGGGGTGTAAAAAAGTGCGACGATGCTTCTAAGGGCAGATTCTACATCACTAAAAGATTGTATGAAAAATATAAAATAAATACATTTTTCTTGATATATGATCAACTTTTTTAAATTTTCGGTGATCATGAAATTTGATTTTGTTTCGAATTACATTACAGTAATTTATTGAAATGAATAGATACTTGTTAGTGACTGGATATTATAACAAAAAACATCTTTGTCTGCATCACCAGATGATCATATATCAAGAAAAATGTATTTATTTTATATTTTTCATACAATCTTTTAGTGATGTAGAATCACCCCTTAGAAGGATCATCGTACTTTTTTACACCCTGTATATTACGTTAACATGTGGTCGTATACTTGAAATTTATATTAGGTCTTTACCTATGAAATTGCCGTTTTGTATGGCGAATTTTAGGTAAACTCAATTTTCAGTACTAACATTTTTGCATTTTTCTTAGGAACTACAAATCCAATTTTTTTAAGCATTATTAGGAAGACATTAAGCTAACAGAAGCTTAAATTTAATTTTCGAAAAATATTATCTGTAAAAAAATAGAACAAATCTAATGATGAAATCGGACGACATTTAAGACGAACAATTTTCAAACCTTTAATTTTATATATCAAACTAAAAATAAAAACTTTATTTTATGCGTAAATTGATAACCTTGAAGTCAACTTTCAAATATAAATCAAATGAAAAAAATAGCATTAGAATTATAGGAATTATGATCTCATTAATATGTAAGAAAATTTCGGCAATTTCATAGGTAAAGACCTATTATTAACGACTTGAAGCTTTCTGCAAATGAAAGAATATTTTCAGGATGTCGTATGGAATACCAACATCTTACCGTTTTAGATGTTTCCTCGCGTACAATGGGCCAAGATAAGGGCAAAATAAGTTTGTTTTACAAACTTGTATTGTTAAAAAAAACTTGGGTTGTCATCCACACGACGTCCTTAAAAACTGAAGTATACGAAGAATATCTAAATTCATTGATTTAAATTAATAAGTTATTAAATTATCACTTTAGCTGTTCACACAAAAATTCTATGTATCGTTAAATTTTAAGAATTTCCAGCTGGCAACACTGATATTGCCAGAATGAAATCACAAAATTGTATCACATCCGCCACCACTGGCAAGCATATGCTTTTCCATTTTCTTTTACCGGGCAAGTTGTATGATCAATGCCGCGCACATTTCGAAGAACTCCATGGTGTGGTGCCCCTGCGGCTGCGTGGGGGGGCTGACGCTCGGGGGCGCCATGGGGGGCGGGGGCGCCAGCGGGGAGCTGCCCTCTTCGTCCGAGTCCTCCTTCTCGCCAGAGAGGGACTTGAAGTCAAGTAAGTAGGACTTGTAGTCCACTTGGTATAGTTGCAGGGACATCTTCACGTATTTGTCAGTCATTTTGTTCAGGGTGCGTACTCTGTAGTAGAAAATAAGTCGTCATGTAGCGTAGTCAGTAGTCACCACGCTTGTTAGCGTCACTGCTGTCACAATGAACCGTGGTGGCCGAGGATGGACAGTCCAATGTCCAGTTCAAGATCCCTTAGTAGCCTTTTACGACACCTACGTGAAACATAGTGATAGTGACATAGTAAGTAAAAGAGGCAAAAAACTTGATTAATAAATGCAGGCAGATAGGTACTTTACAAAAAAAAAAACGGTCAAGTGCGAGTCAGACTCGCTCGCCGAGGGTTCCGATATACCTATAGTATTTTTGGAAGCAATAAAGTCCATTTTCAGGACCGCAAAACTAAATTTGAAAACTAAGAAACTTAAAAAATACAAAAATATATTTTAAAATGTACAAGTAAAGCCCTTTCATATGATACCCCACTCGACCTAGTAGCGACAATTTGAAATTTGGCCCCCCCATTTTGGCCCCCTTTACATTAATAATCATACTTTTTTCAAACTTTTTTGATGTGCAATTAAGTTGGGCAACTATATTCTAAAACTATTCCAAATTTCAGGTCGATAGCATAAGTGGTTGCTGAGATATAGAGGTGTGACAGACAGACAGAGCGGCACCATAATGGTTCCTTTTTTTTACCATTTTGGTATCGGAACCCTAAAAATACAGTTTCCAGAGAATGTTTGAATCTGATCTTAAAGAGCCGTTAATGTCCCAATTCTGGGAATAGCCCTCCCTTTTCTTCTTCCACTCCTTTCAACTCAGACTACGAAGCGGTGTCCAAATAAAAAAAAATCAATACAAGAAAGGATCTCGAGGTTGCTTACCTAACATGGTAGGGGTTAATGACCTTCCACTCGTAATCGAGCGCTTTCATAGCTCGGAACACTTCCAACATTATGTCATTAGGCTTGCTCTGCGATCTAATACCCAGGTGCCACTTCGCTCTGAAATAAAATAACATGTTATGTCTTTTACACGATACTTGGTTATATTCTCTTGTTTATCTTTTACGCTACCATAGCACGATCCGAAACGGCGTAGACTCGCTCTATTTGCATTGTATTCTGCATGACATTCAATAAGTATTCTGTAAAGAATATACATTGAATAAAATTATCTGAATCTATTGAGTTTGGATAAAAATCGATCATATGGAGTGTCATGTCAACAACTTTTAAGAACGATTTTTGTACTTTTTATTTTTCGGGTAGTAAATATCTATAGGAGCCATTCATTAATAAACCAGAGCAGAGTTGGTCTGTTAATTATACTAGTTAGGGTACTGGCTGCAATTTGGGTATATGATTTGCTCATGATTCATATTAATAGGGTTCAATTCATAATAATCGATTTGGTCCTTACAAGTTTCTCTGTGCATCGCTGCGTTTTTGAGTTAAAGCAAAAAAATTAAAAAATAGATGCATGTTTTTTTCGTCTGCCTTGTTGGCTCCTGTTTCAAATACTTCTGAAGATGTAGAAAATCGAAGAGGTAGACATGCAGGGTTCTGCATTATCACGGGACGAAGTAGTGAATTTTTTCATTTTGAAGCGAATTTTTGCTTTACGACGCAGGGTTATTATGGTGGCAAACTATTTTTCAGGGGTTTTATACATTGTATTTAATCAGATAGTCATAGTCTGCCAGGTGTACGTTTAATTGTCAAATTTCAAAATTCCTCAAAAACGCAGGGGTGTGGATGTCCGCCAATATTTTTGTATCTTTTAGAGGATGCTCCTTATCATCAGTCAAAGAGGCAGACATGAGCAAATCATATAGAAATTTGTCCTTTATCAACCGTACTATACGTCCACACGTAATGCGATTAGAGTCGAATTCTGAAGATGATGAATCGCAAAGGAAATATAAAACACAGTTATTTTGTAGGCATAAGTAAGCCAAACTAAACTTGTTGTCAGATTTTTTTTTCAAGCGAGCTTGTGGGCTACCTGATGGTAAGTGGTGACCACCGCCCATAGCGCACACTGTATTATTTGTAGCATAATTGACACTAACACGATAGCAAAGCGCAGCAATGCCCACCCTGAGAATTAAGATGGCGTGTCTCATGTTCCAGTAATTTCACGTGGCAGGGCATCGATAGACAGGAACGCTTCAGTTAACGTGTTACAAGCGGTTACCCACGCTGCTGGCCTAGCTATGGCAGGTTTAGTCTCGTAGCGATGCCTATTCAAAGGCCAAAATACCTATAGATGGCGCTGGGAGCTACGTACCGCTTGACAGGAGTTCCCCACTGCTGGCCTAGTATCGGAGGGCTATGCGAGGCAGGTGTAGTCTAGTAGCGGGCGATGCCTGTTCTGTGTTATGGCGATGGGAGCTACGTATCACTTGACGGAAGTTACCCGCTGCTGGCCTAGTATCGGAGGGCTATGGGAGGCAGGTGTAGTCTAGTAGCGGGCGATGCCTGTTCTGTGTTATGGCGATGGGAGCTACGTACCACTTGACGAAAGTTACCCGCTGCTGGCCTAGTATCGGAGGGCTATGGGAGGCAGGTGTAGTCTAGTAGCGGGCGATGCCTGTTCTGTGTTATGGCGATGGGAGCTACGTACCACTTGACGGAAGTTACCCGCTGCTGGCCTAGTATCGGAGGGCTATGCGAGGCAGGTGTAGTCTAGTAGCGGGCGATGCCTGTTCTGTGTTATGGCGATGGGAGCTACGTACCACTTGACAGAAGTTACCCGCTGCTGGCCTAGTATCGGAGGGCTATGGGAGGCAGGTGTAGTCTAGTAGCGGGCGATGCCTGTTCTGTGTTATGGCGATGGGAGCTACGTACCACTTGACAGAAGTTACCCGCTGCTGGCCTAGTATCGGAGGGCTATGGGAGGCAGGTGTAGTCTAGTAGCGGGCGATGCCTGTTCTGTGTTATGGCGATGGGAGCTACGTACCACTTGACGGAAGTTACCCGCTGCTGGCCTAGTATCGGAGGTCTATGGGAGGCAGGTGTAGTCTAGTAGCGGGCGATGCCTGTTCTGTGTTATGGCGATGGGAGCTACGTACCGCTTGACGGAAGTTACCCGCTGCTGGCCTAGTATCGGAGGTCTATGGGAGGCAGGTTTAGTCTAGTAGCGGGCGATGCCTGTTCTGTGTTATGGCGATGGGAGCTACGTCCGCTTGACGGGAGTTACCCGTTGTTGGCCTAGTATCGGAGGGCTATGGGAGGCAGGTTTAGTCTCGTAGTAGGCGATGCTTGTTCGGTAGATGGCGATGGGAGCTACGTACCGCTTGACGGGAGTTCCCCGCTGTTCGTCTCATTTCGGAGGGTTATGGGAGACAGGTGTAGTCTCGTAGCGGGCGATGCCTATTTTGTAGATGACGATGGGAGCTACGTACCGATTGACGGAGTTCCCCGCTGCTGGCCTAGTATCGATAGGAGTTCCCCGCTGCTGGCCTAGTGTCGGAGGGCTATGGGAGGCAGCTGTAGTCTAGTAGCGGGTGATGCCTGTTCTGTAGATGGCATGGGAGCTACGCACCGCTTGACGGGAGTTCCCCGCTGCTTGTCGAGCGCGGGCTGCGGGGGGGAGGAGTTGTCCCGGAGGGGGGCGATGCGCTTGGGGTGCTGCCTGCTGGCCTAGTGTCGGAGGGCTATGGGAGGCAGGTGTAGTCTAGTAGCGGGTGATGCCTGTTCTGTAGATGGCATGGGAGCTACGCACCGCTTGACGGGAGTTCCCCGCTGCTTGTCGAGCGCGGGCTGCGGGGGGGAGGAGTTGTCCCGGAGGGGGGCGATGCGCTCGGGGTGCTGCCTGCTGGCCTAGTGTCGGAGGGCTATGGGAGGCAGGTGTAGTCTAGTAGCGGGTGATGCCTGTTCTGTAGATGGTACGGGAGCTACGCACCGCTTGACGGGAGTTCCCCGCTGCTTGTCGAGCGCGGGCTGCGGGGGGGAGGAGTTGTCCCGGAGGGGGGCGATGCGCTCGGGGTGCTGCCTGCTGGCCTAGTGTCGGAGGGCTATGGGAGGCAGGTGTAGTCTAGTAGCGGGTGATGCCTGTTCTGTAGATGGTACGGGAGCTACGCACCGCTTGACGGGAGTTCCCCGCTGCTTGTCGAGCGCGGGCTGCGGGGGGGAGTTGTCCCGGAGGGGGGCGATGCGCTCGGGGTGCTGCCTGCTGGCCTAGTGTCGGAGGGCTATGGGAGGCAGGTGTAGTCTAGTAGCGGGTGATGCCTGTTCTGTAGATGGTACGGGAGCTACGCACCGCTTGACGGGAGTTCCCCGCTGCTTGTCGAGCGCGGGCTGCGGGGGGGAGGAGTTGTCCCGGAGGGGGGCGATGCGCTCGGGGTGCTGCCTGCTGGCCTAGTGTCGGAGGGCTATGGGAGGCAGGTGTAGTCTAGTAGCGGGTGATGCCTGTTCTGTAGATGGTACGGGAGCTACGCACCGCTTGACGGGAGTTCCCCGCTGCTTGTCGAGCGCGGGCTGCGGGGGGGAGGAGTTGTCCCGGAGGGGGGCGATGCGCTCGGGGTGCTGCCTGCTGGCCTAGTGTCGGAGGGCTATGGGAGGCAGGTGTAGTCTAGTAGCGGGTGATGCCTGTTCTGTAGATGGTACGGGAGCTACGCACCGCTTGACGGGAGTTCCCCGCTGCTTGTCGAGCGCGGGCTGCGGGGGGGAGGAGTTGTCCCGGAGGGGGGCGATGCGCTCGGGGTGCTGCCTGCTGGCCTAGTGTCGGAGGGCTATGGGAGGCAGGTGTAGTCTAGTAGCGGGTGATGCCTGTTCTGTAGATGGTACGGGAGCTACGCACCGCTTGACGGGAGTTCCCCGCTGCTTGTCGAGCGCGGGCTGCGGGGGGGAGGAGTTGTCCCGGAGGGGGGCGATGCGCTCGGGGTGCTGCCTGCTGGCCTAGTGTCGGAGGGCTATGGGAGGCAGGTGTAGTCTAGTAGCGGGTGATGCCTGTTCTGTAGATGGTACGGGAGCTACGCACCGCTTGACGGGAGTTCCCCGCTGCTTGTCGAGCGCGGGCTGCGGGGGGGAGGAGTTGTCCCGGAGGGGGGCGATGCGCTCGGGGTGCTGCCTGCTGGCCTAGTGTCGGAGGGCTATGGGAGGCAGGTGTAGTCTAGTAGCGGGTGATGCCTGTTCTGTAGATGGTACGGGAGCTACGCACCGCTTGACGGGAGTTCCCCGCTGCTTGTCGAGCGCGGGCTGCGGGGGGGAGGAGTTGTCCCGGAGGGGGGCGATGCGCTCGGGGTGCTGCCTGCTGGCCTAGTGTCGGAGGGCTATGGGAGGCAGGTGTAGTCTAGTAGCGGGTGATGCCTGTTCTGTAGATGGTACGGGAGCTACGCACCGCTTGACGGGAGTTCCCCGCTGCTTGTCGAGCGCGGGCTGCGGGGGGGAGGAGTTGTCCCGGAGGGGGGCGATGCGCTCGGGGTGCTGCCTGCTGGCCTAGTGTCGGAGGGCTATGGGAGGCAGGTGTAGTCTAGTAGCGGGTGATGCCTGTTCTGTAGATGGTACGGGAGCTACGCACCGCTTGACGGGAGTTCCCCGCTGCTTGTCGAGCGCGGGCTGCGGGGGGGAGGAGTTGTCCCGGAGGGGGGCGATGCGCTCGGGGTGCTGCCTGCTGGCCTAGTGTCGGAGGGCTATGGGAGGCAGGTGTAGTCTAGTAGCGGGTGATGCCTGTTCTGTAGATGGTACGGGAGCTACGCACCGCTTGACGGGAGTTCCCCGCTGCTTGTCGAGCGCGGGCTGCGGGGGGGAGGAGTTGTCCCGGAGGGGGGCGATGCGCTCGGGGTGCTGCCTGCTGGCCTAGTGTCGGAGGGCTATGGGAGGCAGGTGTAGTCTAGTAGCGGGTGATGCCTGTTCTGTAGATGGTACGGGAGCTACGCACCGCTTGACGGGAGTTCCCCGCTGCTTGTCGAGCGCGGGCTGCGGGGGGGAGGAGTTGTCCCGGAGGGGGGCGATGCGCTCGGGGTGCTGCCTGCTGGCCTAGTGTCGGAGGGCTATGGGAGGCAGGTGTAGTCTAGTAGCGGGTGATGCCTGTTCTGTAGATGGTACGGGAGCTACGCACCGCTTGACGGGAGTTAGATAGATAGATAGATAGATAAATACTTTATTGTCACACACAAAACACATTAACAATAAAAGGAGACTCTTAAATCTAGGGTGACAAAGGCGGTCTTATCGCTAGGAGCGATCTCTTCCAGACAACCTTTGCATGCAGGAAAGTTTGAATGAAAACTGTAGTAGTGTGCCAATATACTTATAATATTAATATACTACTGCAATACAATAAATATATATATAATGTAAGTATAAGATTAATTAAATAAATATAAATATATATATATATATATCTATAAATATATACAGGTAAATAAAATACATACAAACTTGTTGCAAACTATGGAAGAGTTTTATTAAGGAAATGATTATGTAGTTTTGTTTTAAAAACAGCAAGAGACTTCGACTGACGAATATCAGACGGCAAATCATTCCAAAGACTGACAGCTTTCAACGTAAACGATTCCTTATAATAACCTGACCGAGTAAATGGAACTAGCAATAGATTATCAGTTTTGGATCGCAGGTCTCGAGAAAGATCGGAACAGTGGTATCGGAAACGTTCTTTAAGGTATGATGGAGTACGGGGGTCATGCAGTATGTTGTAGAGAAGTGCAAGGACATGCTCATCACGGCGCAATCTGATAGGAAGCCATTTTAACTTGCTCCTGTATTCAGACACATGGTCGAACTTACGCAGCCCAAATATGAATCTTATGCAAAGGTTTTGCAGGCGCTGGAGCTTACTCAGCAGATCCTCATTGAGGTCAGTAAGGCAGACATCAGCATAATCAAGAATTGGCAAGAGTAAGGACTGCGCAAGTTCAACTTTGGTCTTCACGGGGAGCAAGTTTTTCCACCTACGAAGTGCCCCAGCAGCAGCAAATACCTTACGGCTGGTTTCAGTAATGTGTGGCCGCCAAGAAAGAGTATTGTCAAATAGGACACCAAGGTTTTTGACAACCTTGCTGTAAGGTAACGCAACGTGACTGAAGGTGACAGGTGGAATTACGTCAAAATTGAGCCGTGATATCTGTTTTGAGCCTCCAATGATGATAACCTGCGACTTGTTAGGATTTACTAAAAGACCATGTGACTCACTCCAACGATGGACAGTCGCGAGATCGTCGTTGAGTTTGGAAATCAGATTCACGATATCATCAGTGGAAGCATGCCAGTAAATTTGCAGATCATCAGCATACAGGTGGTAATGACAGGATAGAAGGGGAGTTAGGAAATTGATAAAGATGGAAAAAAGGAGAGGGGAAAGAACACCACCCTGAGGCACACCAGCAACTACGTCGCAACAATCTGAGAGTTTATCATCAGCACGGATACGCTGTCGGCGCCCGTAGAGATAACCACGAAACCACTCAACTGCCGAGTCCGAGACGGAGAGAGATTCTAACATGGCCAAAAGGATGTCAAAATCAACGGTGTTGAAAGCGTTACTGAAATCAAGAAGTTCCCCGCTGCTTGTCGAGCGCGGGCTGCGGGGGGGAGGAGTTGTCCCGGAGGGGGGCGATGCGCTCGGGGTGCTGCCTGCTGGCCTAGTGTCGGAGGGCTATGGGAGGCAGGTGTAGTCTAGTAGCGGGTGATGCCTGTTCTGTAGATGGTACGGGAGCTACGCACCGCTTGACGGGAGTTCCCCGCTGCTTGTCGAGCGCGGGCTGCGGGGGGGAGGAGTTGTCCCGGAGGGGGGCGATGCGCTCGGGGTGCTGCCTGCTGGCCTAGTGTCGGAGGGCTATGGGAGGCAGGTGTAGTCTAGTAGCGGGTGATGCCTGTTCTGTAGATGGTACGGGAGCTACGCACCGCTTGACGGGAGTTCCCCGCTGCTTGTCGAGCGCGGGCTGCGGGGGGGAGGAGTTGTCCCGGAGGGGGGCGATGCGCTCGGGGTGCTGCCGGTTGGTCTCGCTCACCGCCGGCGGGGAGCTACCTGGAATAAGTATTAAAAAAATATTGTATTCTTCATGCGAGACCCTCCTGCGAGGTGACAGAGGAAGGAGGCGGTAAATGAAGGTCTCAGAAGAAATCTGAGGCGAAGCCATTTTGCCGCAATGCAATTTTTTTTTTTTTTTTTTTTTTTTTTTTCTTTGGTAACAAATCAAACATCAAATCAAATTTTTTTTTTCGAGCAACAAAGACCCATACATTGCATAACCAAATAAATACATACATTAAATAATAAATGAAAAACGAAAACAAATTCAAAACAAAACAAATTCAATTTCAAACAAAGATTAGTCGCCTTTTATGACACAAGGGTAGATTAAGACACTTAGTCGCCTTTTATCACACCCGGAAAGGGTAAGTCTCTAAGTCGCCTTTTAAATAATAAAATTTATTCCAAAACTTGTACAACAACAAGATATTTTAACATTCAGTAATATAAGTATTAATTACAATTTTATTGATTGTACAGTGGGCAATTCAGAGCACAACTACTGTAAGAAATGTTTTCTTTACTATTGGCCTCTGCTTTTGCGGCCTAGTGAACGTTTATCTATCTTAGACCTACGCCATAATAGCCAGTGGGTCATGCGCATTTACACGACACAGACGAAATTCGTATATTAAGTAAAAACGAACATTACGAACAAAAGTGACTGAACTTACTGGCAACATAGAAGTCCTTGATCTCTGCTTTGGCAGCCTCGTCAGCAATTCTCTTATTGTCTATGATCAGATGATATGCTATGGCTAGTTGATCGTGTGGGTCACCACTTAATAAAGCGTTGTGGACCTCATGTTCTTTAACACCAAACTTGTCACACACTTCAGCTATCGCCTCCGTGTCAATTACACTGCTATCCTGTAAGTACAGATATGGAAATCAAAATAAGATTATGGTCAAACTATTTTAAAAACTGTTTTTCATTACGAAAAATATAAACAATCACACAGATATATAGCACTAAGGTAATAAATACTGTACGTACAACTTGCAGGAACTTTCGAAAAATATTAAGCCTTAAGGAAAAAATCGTTTTCCTTTTTAATTATTGATTAGTTGGAATCTCCAGAAAAATACAAATTATTACGTTCTTAGTTAAGAATTAATGTTGCCACTAAAGTTTTATGTCCAAATAGTTGTAAAGATACTTCTTGAGTATCTATTTGGCCTATAAATCTCTCAATATCAAATGGTTCTAATTTTAAGAAGCTAAATAGATTTAATAAACCGCCAGATCTAGCGACAATATCTATTAAAGTGACAGCATTGTTATGCATAAGACTAACCTGCTCAACAGGCGAAGGAAACAAATAACCAGGCAAATCCTTCTGGAACCACTCATGTTTCTTCACATCCTCAATGGAAGCCCTTTTCATCGGATCAACTTGCAGCATCATACAAAGTAGACTCACAACATTCTTGTTCAGATACTCCGGTATGGGGAATATACCGGACTTGATCTTACGGAATAGTGTTGGGACATGTTCGTCATCAAATGGTAATGTGCCACAGAGTAATGCATAGAGGATGACACCACAAGACCATACATCTACTTCTGGACCTGCATATAGTTTGCCTGATATGACCTGTTTCGTAAATAAAATTCAATAATAATTATTGAGAATTAAACAATATTTCAAGAAAAAAAGAACCAGTAGTAATTGTTTTTAAATCTACTGAATTTCGAAAAGGAAACAGCAATTTCGAAAAGGTAGAGCTCGTCCAACGAAGACCGGATTAGTGGAACTAATTCATAGGTGAGCCAGTTTTGTAAAAACAGAAGAAAGTGTCCTGAACAACATAATTAGAATACTGGAGGGTAGGGGTGGAAGCAAGGGGGGTAGAGGGGTGTAAAGGTCCTTTTTAATTTTTCATGAATATCTCGAAAACTGAGACACAAAGTAAAAAATGTTTAGCACAAAATTTATCTATATAAAATTCTCTACAGAATTTTTTTTGCAAGTTTTTCGCTAAAATCAATACTTTAAGAGATCTTGAGAGAAGAAAACGGACAATAAAAAAAATCTAACTGTGTAAAAGAATATGTCTTGACTGATTCATCAAATCCGAGCCGTAACCACTTAAGCTATTGATGTAAGATTTTGTACATAGGTTTTCTTGCATGTAAAAATCACTCTCTCAGGTTTTTACAAAATTAATCTCCCAAGGGCTTGAAATAAGGGATGAAATTTTTATGAAAATTCTACAGTTTTGATATGAGATGCACAAAAATTTGGTTTTAAGCTTACTAAAAGAAGAAATATTCAGCATTCAACCAATCATCCAATCATTTGGGTCTGGAATGAGGTTTGATTTTTTCTATGTATGAAAATTCGTATTTACAGTAAAAACAAGAAGGATCCTCATGTATCAGCATTTTTGGGAAATCATCTCTCTAGGGACTGAAATGAGGGATGATTATTGCAGGGTAAGTCTTATGCTTTTGAAGTAATATTTAATTTATTTTAGTAATATTTTCAGAAATTAAGATTTTCAAACAAAGTTTCATCCCTCATTTCACCCCCTTCGTTGGAGCATGATTTTGCAAAAATGCTGAAACACTTGTCTCTTCTCTTCTTTAATTCCAAACTTGTATGCATCACATGTCAAAACTGTAGGATTTTCATACAAATTTTCTTCTATAATTTTGCCCCCTTGGAAGATGAACTTTGGTAAATCCTTTCTACATGAGTGATGTTTACACAATTTCATATCTTCAACTATAGTGGTTACGGCTCGGTGTTGATGAATCAGTCAAGATATATTCTTGCAGTTAGATTTTTTTAATTGCCCACTTTTCCCCTCTCAAGGTCACTGAATGTATTGATTGCAGCGAAAAACATATGAGACAAGTTTTGTAGAAAATTTTATGTAGATTGATTTAGTGCTAGAACATTTTCTGCTATGTGTCTTAGTTTTTGAGATATTCACGAAAAAATAAAAAACCTCTCTTGCCTCCTCTACCCTCCTACCATCCAGTTCTTTTAGTTTGTTGTTCAAGACAGTTTCTTCTATAACTGTGCCAAAATTAGCTCACCCACGAATTATATCCCCTATATTTCCTTTTTTGGACGAGCTATATAGCTACCAGTGGCGAAGAGTCCATATAACACGATTCCTACGGGCTTCCCTTTTTAAATCTGGGTATATTATATTTATTTAACCTGCGATAAAATTCATAGGAAATATTTTGTGTATCGACTGCCTTTCAACATTACGCCTGGAGAAATTTTATAGCACAAATAAGCCGGGCAGCTCCCGTGTTATTTCTCATAGAACGGGGCGTATGTTTGTCCCTTTTACTCGTATGAAACTAATTAGGTCTTGTCTCTGTCTTAATTTCGCTTAGTATGGAAAGAAGCAAGCCGATCGACGTCGCCTTATGGTGAAATAGGTAAATGATGATTTCGCAGGTGTGAACCAGATAACATGATTTTGGTTTTGCGTCGAGTGTCGCGTGCAATTATAATGACAAATATTTAAAAGGTACTTTAAATTAGATGATTAATAATTGATTGATTTGGTTTACTTTTTTTAGCAGGTTTTTTGTTCGATCCGTTTCTGTGTTGTCGCGTCGTGCAATTAGCATATGGAAGTAATAATTTTATTTGTTTCTTATCCATCGTCGATGTTTTGTGTTGTTTTACTAGTTATTTTGTTTGTTTTATGAGTGTTGTGTTGTTTGTAGAGTTCTTTAAATTTTGTAATAAAATAAGGTACCAGTCGGATGAATAGTGGCCGCGTTATTCAACGTTGGCTGTTGTTTGACCAATAGCCTTTTAAACGAAAGGTTTTCCAAGCTGAGCTTCGAAAATAAAGTTAGGCCATGCCAAGCCTGGCGTTTGGTATGGTAAAGGTGAGTTTAGTTTAGCCCATTGCACCGTCAAGCAAGTCTCAATCCTGTACAAATAAAAATACCGGTCAAGTGCGAGTCGGACTCGCGCGCCGAGGGTTCGGACCTATACCTATAGTAATTTTGGAAGCAATAAAGTTCATTTTTAGGACCGCAAAACTAAATTTATTTGTAAAGGTTTTTTTTCAGATTTCTAAAAAAACTATGCAACTGAGAAAGATAGATTTGTTTTTATAAATAAAGTTGGGCAATCATATTCTAAAACAGTTCTAAATTTCAAGTCGATAGCATGAGTGGTTGCTGAGATATATTGACAGACAGACGAAGTCGCACCATAAGGGTTCCGTTTTTACCATTTTGGCTCAGAACCCAAAAAGAATACCGAGATATAAGTAATTATTTATGCTCGGGCTTCCCTTTTGTAAAAATCCACCTTTCGCCACTGGTTACCTATGGCTGAGCAACAAATGAATTGAAATAAAAAAGATAAAGTTAATATAAGAAAAAGTTGATTTTTGTTACAAATTCTTCTCTCCTAAAACTAAATAAATTAGTAACTTCATTATTTTTTCAAAAGGATTATTAATAAAATTACTAATTTATGTAATTTTTTGTGTCAATTTTTGTTATCTGCGTTAGGAATAGGAAATTTAATTTTTTATATCGGAACACAACTATTAAATCAATTAGCTTATGATTTTACAACTGGCACATTCAAATTTGAAATGCTGTGTTTCTCTAGTATCTCAATCAATAAATGAATACCAACCTCTGGTGCTGCATAATTTGGTGAACCGCAGGATGTCCTTAAAAACTCCCCATCCATCATCATATTTGACAGACCAAAATCAGCAATTTTCACATGCATATTGTGATCTAACAATAAGTTTTCTGGTTTCAAGTCCCTGTGCACGATCATGTGACGATGGCAGTAGTCAACACCCGATATGATTTGTTGGAAGAATCTTCTTGCTTCGTGTTCTTGAAGCTTGCCACGTTTCACAATGTAGTCAAACAGTTCACCACCAGATACATATTCCATAATCATGAATATGTCTGTTGGAGTTGAGATCACCTAGAAAATAGTTTTAAATCATCAAAGTTCGATACATGTGTAATTACTAGGTTTGTTTCTGGTATATAACCACCATCAGATTTGAATGGTTTCTAACTTACTAATGGATTTACAAAATGCTTTTTATTTTACATGTTGAATAACATCTCTTGAACTTAAAAACTTAAATAAAACTGAATTAATTCATCCATTTCATTAACTTTATCACATAAATAATTAAGGAATTAGTTATATATTTCATTAATTATTAATTTATTATATTTAATTGTTATTATTTATTATTTCTAATAATTAATAATAATTCTAATAATAATAATAATATTTAATTAATAATAAGGTAAAAACTTCCATGTAAGCAGAGCTGTTACGAAAATAGTAGAAGAAACAGTTTGTACACACGGCTGCATGTCTGTGGAAACACTGACCTTCAGCAGATCGGGTGTTTGTGATGTAGTGCTAGATCAGCTTATATGTCTCCACTTCCTTCCTGCTGTGAGCACTTTTAATTTTTATGGCTCAGTTTTGTAATTAATTATGTGAAATATAAAGTCAATGAACAATTCAAAAAGAATGACTCATATCTATATTTGTATTAATCTAGCCTTATTGATTGATAAAACTATAAATAAATTCAAGGTTACTCCTGCCTTGATACCTATAAAAATATGTGAAATATATTTACCTGATACAGCTTAATGATGTGAGGGTGCCTGAACAGCTTGAGGTTTTGAATTTCTCGTCTTATTTTGCCCACAACATCTAGAGACTTGATTTTTTGCCTGTTTAGGATCTTTACTGCGACCTTATGTTTGGTGAGCTGATGCTCGCCAATTTTGACCTTACCAAAGGTCCCAACACCGAGAGTGGCTCCCAGAGTATAGTGCCCGATCTTGACGATCGGCTGTGCACCGCTGCTGCTTGGTTTCTCGGACATTTTTACCCAAGAACTTCACACCAAGTCTTCACGAAGTACAAAACTTTTGTCACCGCATGTAAGAGCTAAAGTTCAGCGCTAAGTAATCAGAATGCTTACTAATTACATGTTAAGGGCAGAATAGAACAATAAAACTAAATTAAAACACGAATTATTGCAATAAATGAGATAATACGCACGACGATAATACCAACACGAGATTAATGGCAATCAGTGTTGCCAGTGGCCAATAGACAAAAGTAACATGAGGCAGTTCAAAATGTAACATTTTCACGAGAAAAGTAACATTATCCAATTTTATGTAGGAAACGCATTTAAAAAGTCTTTTTAGGGTTACGATACCAAAATGGTAAAAAAAGGAACCCTTATGGTACGACTTTGTCTGTCTGTCTGTCTGTCCGTCTGTCTGTCACACCTCTATATCTCAGCAACCACTCATGCTATCGAATTGAAATTTTGAACAGTTTTAGAATATGGTTGCCCAACATAATTGCACAAGAAAAAATTTTGAAAAAATTATGATTATTAATGTAAAGGGGCCCAAAACAGGGGGGTACAAATTTCAAATTGTCGCTACTAGGTCAAATGGGGTATCATATGAAAGGGCTTTACTTATACATTCTAAAATATATTTTTGTGTTTTTTTACGTCTCTTAGTTTTCAAGTTAGAATGAAAAATGTAAAAAAAATACCATGACCCCCCCTTATCTCCGAAGTTTGTCAAAGGAAAAATCTGAATAAATTACAGTTGACAGAAATTTATGTAAAAATTACAGAAAAAATAAAACGATCTTTGTAAGTTGCAGTTTTTTAGAAATCTGCAAATAACCTCTACAAACAAACTTAGTATTGCGGTCCTAAAAATGGACTTTAGTGCTTCCAAAAATATCGGTATATCGGAACCCTCGGCGCGCGAGTCTGACTCGCACTTGACTGGTTTTTTTTTTCCTTTTCTTTGGTGAACTTTAGTAATGAACGTCATTATAACTTATTATTGAAACGGGGTAGCTAATTCAAATTCGTACTTAATAGAAATCTGCAAATAACCTCTACAAACAAACTTAGTATTGCGGTCCTAAAAATGGACTTTAGTGCTTCCAAAAATATCGGTATATCGGAACCCTCGGCGCGCGAGTCTGACTCGCACTTGACTGGTTTTTTTTTTCCTTTTCTTTGGTGAACTTTAGTAATGAACGTCATTATAACTTATTATTGAAACGGGGTAGCTAATTCAAATTCGTACTTAAACCTGAACCTTGGTCGCTTTATCGCGAAGACACTGATGAAACAGAATACAACGACTGTGCTCGCAGGAACTCAGCCTACTCAAACTACAATTATTGAAGCACACCCAACGTTCGTTCCGTTTTACGATTATTTTTGCCGGAAAATTTGGATATTTTTATTTAGTCCTGAAATATTGCTAAAAGTAACACAAAAGTAACATTCTAATTCGTGTAACATGGAGGTAACATGAGAGGGTCAAAAGTAACAAAAAATGTTACAAAAGTAACATTCTGGCAACGCTGATGGCAATGTTAGCTGTCAATTTGACAGACAGTGTCAAAACTTCACACAAATGTGTATGGCTGCGTTCATAACAAAATAACGTTATTACGAGTAATTTCTAAAAAGTGGCAGCACAAAAAAATTTATTGTGTCTATGGTCACCACACGCCCCGCCCCGCTCCCCTCCCCGCCCCCCCGCTCTCAAGTCTTTTTGAGAGGAGTCGAAGATTGTGTAAAATATCAATATTTACGGGTTTTTTTAATGTTTTCTTCTAAATTTGTTTGAATTTTTGCTTTTCCACGATGGATCAATGTGGGATATGTTTTAAACCAGCTGATGTAAGTACCTACGTTCTTTTATCGTCCTCTAAAGAGCGTTTTTGTGAGTATATTTTTTTGTTTTCTTTACGAGATTGTTATAAAAATAACGCCTTTGGAGCTGCTAGGCGCTTCTATCGATTTCTAATTTGTCTTTATAGGGTTTTCGGATGGTAGAACATTCTATTGTACGCAGTGCTGTGTTGTAAAAAGAAGAAAAAAAGTTTCCCTTGCTTTCGAAACCTGCCCGCGTATTTTTTTTAGTTCGCTGTCGGGCGCGGACCGTCGTGTTTTTTTTACGTCTGGCACGGCTCGGGCCGTATAAAAAACTTGGGTTTATTTTTCTTGACCGTGAATAGCTAAAGATGTAGGTACCTACCTACCGCTCTGTATGAGTATTGATATTTCAATAACATTCAGCATACAGCGTGTCCCACCCGCAGTGTAGAAAAAAAGTTTTTGAAAAAAAAAGGTCAGGCTCAACTGGCCTGTGTTGATTTATTCCACTCATATTTCCAAGAATTTTAGGTTGGGATGTAAATTGGAGGTTCCCACAAATTTAATTTCAGTTCTTTTCAAACATTTATATTGCTTTCACTAAAATTATAACAGGCAAGTGGTACAGTTAAGAGCACATCAAGCTTGGCAAAAGGACTTCCTTATTTTGTAGCTATACATGCTAGAGAGCACCACAGGTGTCATGCTATATGTGCTCCTAACTGTACATATTGTTTACTGATAGTATTTGAAATACTGTTTGAAGTCATTACAAACATCTCAGTAACATTTTGATAGGTGACACTGTGTTGTTTCTCTAATTAAAAATTTTGAAATCAAATATTCCAGCAATTATTTGAAACTGGCAAAGAGGGTGTGTACGCATGCTACAAATGCCAACCACTCGTGCCGGAGGTGACATATCAAGACAATGGAACCGAAGTCATTGAAATGGTAACGGAGCCACAGATGGTGGAGGTAGAGGTGTTGCCTGACAAACACAGTACGAGTGTTGAGGTATGTATTTGAATTCATTCATTGTACATAGTTACAGTAAAAAAAGTATGATGATCTTTTTAAGGGGTGACTCTGCATCATTAGTCTAACAAGATGGACCTCATTGTAGTCTGATTAATAAATGATTATTATAATTAATAAGTTGTTGTATAAAAAAATAAAAATACTTATTCTAAAAAGAAGCAAGTTTTGGCTGAAGAAGTAGATAGATAGATAGATTGATTCTTAGATAGATTCGCTTCTTGAAGTAGTGTAGAGTTTTTCAATAGATAAAGAGGAAGAAAAATTTGACCCGAGCCGGATCAAATTTTTCTTCCTCTTTATTTATTGAAAAATTTTAACAGTGACACCTGCTGTGTCTCAATGTCAAAAATAAATTAAAGTAGTGAAGAGTGTAGAGGGTTCAGTGATCAGGTGGTGACACACAAAATGATGATTTATGTGATAGTATCCAGTCACTAATTAATACCTATTTATTTTAATTAATAACTGTAATTTAATTCAATAAATATTCTAATTTTATCCAAGGCTTGGAACTGGTGTCAACGGTACAAATTATAAAATTATTGAATGTATTTCCAGGTAAAAGTGATAACTGCATTTTTTTGTGCAATAAAACAGTAAAGAAATAACAAATAATTGTTATTTGATAATTGTTACATACATATAAATGTATGTATATGTAACTCTTCACTGAATTTAGTCAAAAATTTCCTATAAAGTCTGTCCTATTTACCAATAATTAATAAAAAAAAAGAAAATGCATAAAGGAGAAAAATAATTTGTTTAAAAATTGCTGGGATCTGTAATAATGCTAATATGTATAAGAAATATTGGCTGTAGACCAAAGTTGAAATATACTTATAAGCTAACAAAAAATAATAATTTAAACATTAGCAGAGTTAGAAAGCAAAAAATATCTTGTATGACTTTACTGAAGGTCATTGCATCATTGCAGTTGTTTCGTAAAAATGCAGCAAAAAATATCTTCCTATATTTTAGTCTGCTCTGTAATAAGTAATTCATACTAGGCTGTGACATTTTGAAGTTACTTTGTTTATTGTTTGCATAACATCCCATGGAAGTCCACTGCAGGACAGGGAGTTCCCTCCAGAACTCCAGCAAATACATGGGGTACTTTGGAGGGTATTTACCAAAGTCACCACGCTTGTACAAGTGTTGCGGCTGGCGATCCCGGTTGTTGGTGAACGCAATATGTAAGATGTTACGATACACAGAAAAATGCGGCTGCCCATCCCCCGGTTGATAAGCCCTTAGTCGTCTCTTATGACACCCACAGGTAGAGATGGGTTGGTGCTATTCTTTGCCAGTACCACACATAGTTTAGTATGAATAAAATCTGTCATCATTACTATTTAAAATTTTAAGAAATTTGGAAAACATCTCTGTTACTTTAAGTTACAAAAATACTGTGAAATATACTTTTTGTTGCTTTTTTTTGCTTTTGAGTATATTTGTCAGCCAGTTGTATGAAGCGACTTTAATGTTAAAGCTCCTTTAAATTTGTTGATAAAACTTTCTGTTTTGTTGATAACTAAATAGATTTAGGGGAGCTTTTATATCTGTCAATAAGCCTAGTAAAATTAATTAACTAAATATTAGTCATTCCATTTTTGCGGACGGTACTACAGTGGTTTGCGGCTGTGACGTCACTACTGCCAGGAGTCATGATGGCGTTCACGGGTAGTACAGTGAAGTAAACGTTGCAGGTGACGGTGGAGGCTGATGAGAGCTACCCGATGTGCAACATCTGTCAGAAGACGTTCCCGAAGAACGCTCAGCTCCAAGCGCACATGCGCAACCACCGCGCCGAGCGGAGATTCGTCTGCACTTACTGCAATAAAGGTACACAAAAAACAGCATTCATCATTATCATCATAACATCGTGGAAACGTCCACTGTCCTGAAGTGGACGTTTCCACTCACACTTGAGTTCTTTTTTCTCCACGAATTATGTGGCAAAGGGAAACTTCAGGACTTGGGTGTATTTTTAGCGCTTGTGTCGTTTTAGAATGTGAAGCTTTCCAAAGTCGAAATGAAAATTGTAATGAACTAAGAATCTAAAGAATATCTAAATAATATTGAATTTGGATAAAGTTTCATATAATAAGCGTAAGGCGCAATAATTTGAGGGTGTTGAAAAATTAAATGTTGTGAATTGTAATTGTGCATTGGACTGGTTTCCGCAATTCGACGTCATTGCACCCGTTTTGAATGTGGGTGGAACAGCATACTGTTTGAGCCACCCGATTTCCTGTAGAAAGCCCAGCAAGCCGGTGACATTGTTCGAAATATACACATAACTTTAACTTTAACAGTGGACAAAAAAATCATATTGTGAATAGTACACCCCAACATACGTCAGTAGAAACAGTTTAGATTTTATGGCATGGTAATAAAGTTGCAAATGCTTCCTCTGACGTGCGGTTGAACATACAAAAATACATATTGGCGTTATGTTAGCATTGAGACTAACCCAATTAGGGGTTATGCAATGCTTGTTCTATTTTACTTTGTAAAATTAAATAAAATGAGCAATTTTATTTATTTATCGTATGGCGTGTTCTCTACTTAAAAATTAATAAATATATTAGATTTTAAATATGTTACTGCGTCCGTTGTAAGTGACAGAAGGTCCTCCTCATTCCCGTCAAACTTAGTAAGCGGGCAGTCAAACACAATGTGGTGCACGGTCTGTTCAGGATCAGGACACCCGCACTGACACGCAGCCGACTCGCACCAGCCCCATTTATACCGCCGAGCAGCACAGTTGCCAACTCCCGTTCTGATACGGTTGAGAAGGCACCACACCCGCAGGTGTTCTTCAAAACCTTTTGGCCTCTGCTTGGTGTTCAGCTTAAATAATGCGTTGGGGTGGGATTTGAGATCGAAGTCAGCCAAGCTTTGTGGAAGTCGGCTGGCTGTTTGTCATGCACTTGAAGCGCTGGGGGGTGTCGGGATTTCAGCAATATGTCAAAAGAAAACAAGATGCAAGCTTGCTTAGTGCAGGGTCCGCTGTTCAGTTTATTTGTGTACTACACTGTAAAATTAGTAACGTGCTATTGTTAATTTGTCATGTTTTTAGGGTTCCGTACCTAAAAAGAAAAAAACGGAACCCTTATAGGATCACTTTGTTGTCCGTCTGTCTGTCTGTCTGTCTGTCAAGACCCTTTATCTCACGAACGGGTAAAGGTATCAGGTTGAAATTAATACCATATATTAGGATCCATGAACCACACAAGATCTGAAAATTTCAATTTTTTACAACGACGCAATCAAAAGATATGGCATTTTATGTCCTCATCTCCATACATTTATTCAAAAATGCAAAACCTACAGGGTACTTCCCGTTGACCTAAAATTATGAAATTTGACAAGAAGCTAGGTCTCACAGTACAAATAATGGGAAAAGTCTGAAATCATTAAAAATTACAACTTTTCTCACAACTAATGGTAACCAATTGTAGTGAGCTCCCGTTTCAACAACATTCATATAAGAGAGGGGTCAAGTGGGATGGTCGCTGAGGCGATTTTTGTTTTAGTTCTATTTAAAAACGGGAACACTTACAAACTTGAAAATTGGTATGTTTATAGTGCATAAGCTATAAAATAACAACAAATAATAAAATTTGGTCAAGCGCGTGTCGGACTCAAAAAATCTAGCACATTAACTTACTGAAATTTCAACTAATACAATTATGTTTATGTGGTGGTAAAGAACCCTCAGTGCGCGAGTCCGACTCGCACTTGGCCTGTTTTTGTACTTCTATTTCGGTAATAAACATTATTAATTTTTCATTTAAAAAAAAAAGGAATTACCATCAACAAAGTTGGCGCCTAACCACCTTTAAGTTTAGTTTCCTGTGCAGTAGTGGCTTGCGGGAACCTCCACTGGCTCCGCCTTGCTAGTTTTAATCCTAAATAATAATTGTAACTTATCAACATGTGACAGCACATGGACCGTAAAGGACATGAAAAGGTCATAAAAACTCATAAAACCAAAAGCGTTGTCGTCGGTCGATGGTAAACCAAATAAAGGGAGGGGCGGGACACTCAAACGACAAAGATTCGAAACTGGTCAGGCGCGAACTTTTCTGATAGTACGTAGTAACAACTTTAGCGTTTAGTTAGGAACCTCAAGTAAAAATCCTTGTGATCTGTTTGTTTCAGCGTTTTCCCAGTCAAACAACCTGCGCGCGCATCTTCGTATTCACACCAACGAGCGACCGTACAAATGCAGCGAGTGCGGGAAGGCTTTTACACAGGTATCCTACACATTTTTTAAATACTTTTTATACACTATAAGGGACGGTGTACCGAAAACTGACAGAGTCTGTTCAGTCAACGACTCTGAAAATCTTTCCCAAAAAACATTTCTTGGAATTAAAAAACATTGACCTCTATACAAATTGCTCACTCTGGTCGAACAGTTTGTATGGAGAGTTAATACTTTTTGAATTTCCCAAAAATGTTGCTTTGAGAAAGTTGTTCAGTTTCGTTGACTGAGCACGCCCTTCCATTTGTCGGCACACCGCCCCTTACACCCTGTATATCACTATTGAATATACATAGCTTTCCGAAAACTGAAAGGGCGTGATCAGTCAATACCACAGTCAATACTCAACGTATTTAAACAACTATCAGTGATTGAAACTTTCAGGAAATGAAAAGAAAAATATCGGCCTATACATACAAACTGTCCAGTCAAGTTTACGATTTTGTATGGAGAAGCAGCTGATTCAGATCATGAAACTGAACAACTTTCCCCATGGAACATACGTCGTATTTTTTAGGGTATCGTACCCAAAGGGTAAAAAACGGGACCCTATTGATATGCCTCCGATGTCTGTCTGTCTGTCAGCGGGCTGTAGCTCATGAACCGTAATAGGCAGAAAGTTGAAATTTCCACAAATTATGTATATCTGTTGCCGCTACAACAATAAATACTAAAAACAAAAAAAGTATAAAATTAAGAGGGGCTCCCAAACAGCTAAGAATATTAATATTTTAAGAAGAGTAATATTTTTTTAACTGATGGGGGCGCTAGTTGGCTGGGGGAAAGCCCTTAACAAGCAACGTTAAAGTGAAGTTGATAACAAGCAACTTTTTACTTGAAACAATTTTTCGACTACTCATATAAATTGACTTGATCACTTGATCACTTGACCACTTTAGTATCGACTAAAAATGTTTTCTTTGGCAAAGTTGCTTGTTTTCATTAGTAGTATTACTGAACTTCGGCCAGCAAAACTAATGAAAATTCGGAACAGAAACCAAAATGTAAGGAACCTCCAAACATGGCCTATAAATAGAGATAGGGTCATTAAGTTGTTATAAAAAATATCAAATTTTTTTCAAACACAACGCAGTTAATTTTTCTTTTATTTTTGTAAAATATCGATTCCTGGCAGAATGGAACATAGTCATAGCCTATTAAATAATTAAAAATAAAAACTGTCGCCTCTCTGAGTAAAATGACAGCTTTTTTAAAATTCTGTTATAGGCTACGACTAAATTTGATTCCGCCGCACAAGAATCGATATTTTACGAAAATTAAAACTGCGTTATTTGTGTTCCAAAAAGTTTATATTTTTTATAAACTTAATGACCCTATCTCTATTTATAGTCCAAGTTTCAAGGTTCCTTACATTTAACTCTTTGTTGCGAATTCACGTTGTATAAATTAGTTAATGATTCCTTGTATTAGGTGACCAATTTGAACAACCACATGCGTCTTCACACCGGCGAGCGACCCTTCGTATGCACCGAACCCGGCTGCAACAAGGCTTATGCGCAGGTATTATATTATTCTTTATGTTTATATACAGGATGTTAGGGACAGCCTTCCGAATACTGAAGGGGCATGATTAGTCAACGACACTGAACAACTTTCATTGAACAAAACTTTCAGGAAACGAAAATAGAAATCCGCGTCTCCATACAAAATTGAAAACTTAATCGGGCAGTTTGTATGAAGAAGCCGATTTCTTTTTTCGTTTCCTGATAGTTTTGTTCACTGAAAGTTTTTCAGTGTCGTTGAATGATCATGACCCTTCAGTGTTCGGAAGGCTGTCCCTAACACCCTTTATATAGTCCCCCGAAATCTAGTATTATATCATCATCATCATATCAGCCGAAAGACGTCCACTGCTTGACATAGGCCTCCCCTCAAGATCTCCATGACGACCGTTCCTGCGCTGCTCGCATCCAGCGGCTTCCAGTTATATTCTATTATAGTATTCTTTACAGAATGTTACAGAAAATAACATAAATACTCGTCGTACAAAATAACTCTGGCTATGTCCGTTAAATTAAATTAAATATTTATTTATTTCAATGGATTTGTACATCAGCAAAGTAAACTTAAGCAGTACAGTGGTTATTACACAAGTGGTGTACAAATTAATTGCTAAACCCTGATTCCCAAGCTAAGCGAATGCCTGTATTTTGAGAGTCAGTGTTCTACTAGGAGCTATTGAATGTAGTGTAATTAACCAGTAACAGCAATTTATTTGAGTAGAGTAATACTAGGATACTGACTATAAACAAACATTGTCAAACAATATGTATTAGGGTAATTTGAAAGTGCATGTGTGAATGTGTGTGTAAGTGTGTGTGAATGCGTGTGTAAGTGTGTGAGTATGGGTGTGTAAGAGTGTGTGTATGGAGAATAAATTATTAATATTGATTACAATTTGGTAAAAGCCTTTCAGTGTCATCATAACTGAGATTTTGGAGCCAACTAGACAATTTCTTTTTAACCTCGAACTTATTAGACTTACAAATATTTAGAACTTTGTTAATAGTATTGTAAATAATGCAACTACAGATATAAAATTGTCGAACCGAGAATTTGGTTCTGTGAGACGGAACGGGACAAATAATGTGTCTTTTTCTTTTAGAGGGGTCAGTGGCACATGAGGATGTATACGTAAAATAGCACGGAGCACAAAGAGCTGCCTTACAGTAAGAACCTTAGAAATAACATATAAATCTTTGGTTGGAAATCTGAAATGTTTTGAATGCATAACTTTAAGCACAGCTCTTTGTGCTCTCTGTACTTTGATGAGATAGGTTTTTGCAGCGCCTCCCCAAGCCGTCACACAATATTTAATAATGGACATGCAAAGTGCAGAATATACCATATTCAAAGTTTCCAAATCAGCAGATTGTCTGAGAGTTTTAAAAATATGAACAAGGCGTCGAATTCTAGTAGAGAGCATATTAATTTGGAGTAGCCAGTTTAGATTTTGATCAAGATAGACACCAAGGTATTTTATGTTGGTAGACCGAGATATAGTAAGACAACTGCAGTTATGAAAGTTATTACAGTTTGAGTGAAGATATAGATCAAAATTTGCAGGTGGTTGTGTGTTAACTCGAATAGAAAAGGGAATGAAAACAGACTTGGAAATGTTTAGGGAAAGTAAATTTTGGGATAGCCAGACTTTAATTATAGCAAGATTACGTTCTGCGGTTGTTTTTATTTCCGCCCAATCTGAACCATGAATGACAACAGCTGTATCATCCGCATAGGTAAAAATTCTGCAGTTAGTTAGGTTTAGGTCGCACAGCTGATTTATATAAATAAGGAATAGTGTGGGGCCAAGTATGGATCCTTGAGGCACACCATAGACAATATTGGCTTCTTCACTCTTATTTCCATTAATAGTAACGCTCTGAAAGCGATTGGTAAGATAATCGCGAAATATATCAAGCGAAACTCCGCGAACACCGATGTTAAAGAGTTTTGAGAGAAGAGTAGGAATGTGCACAGTATCGAAAGCCTTTTGTAGGTCGAGGAAGATTCCAATACATTTATGACCTTTGTCTAGTGTATCAGTAATATGAGTGACTAAATCGTTAACAGCGTCTTCAGTGGAAATACCTTTGCGGAAACCATACTGATGTTTAGAAATAATGTCATGTTTATTTAGAAATTGTATGAGTCTTTTGTTGAGTAATTTTTCAAGAATTTTAGATATTGTTGGTAAAACGGAAATGGGTCTATAATTAGCAACGGAAGATTTGACACCATTTGTATAAATAGGATGGATTAAGGCTTTTTTTAGGGCATTAGGGAAAATTCCAGAACTGAGGGCGGAATTACAGATGTGAGTGATTACTGGAAGGAGGTATTTACGATTTAATTTCAGCACAGAGGGCGATATTCCATCACAGCCTGTAGATGAATCTGAACGTAAGCTCATGATAACAGATTCAACTTCGGTAACATCTGTATCTAGAAGAACCATTGAATTTGGCATATTAATATCAGCGAGAGATGACGTTATATCGGCCCCTGCACTGGAATCAATTTAATGATTAATAGTTAATGCGCTGAACTCAAAAATGTATCGCGGGGTTGAGGGAGGCAGGTGGGGGGAGGCGAGCGAATCGTTCACTAGCTCTCCGATCACCCATGCGCAGAAAATAACCGTCACAGCCAAACTTATCCTGCACACGCTATATCTGTAAAGCTGCCCATCAAATTGTACAACTTTTTCTAAAGAACATTTATGTAATTTTCTAAAGGACCTTTAAGCCCACAAACTGGTAAGGCTAAAAATAAAAAGGTTTGAATCGGAGATTGATATATTCTCATCTTTTTTGGAAAAAAGTGTTCATAGTTTTTCCTGTTTTTTTGAGAGTTTAGTGTGTAATTTTGTCAGGGAGTTATCCAGTAAATGACTTTAAAAGTGAACAAAATTATTTACTGAGACTTTGGATGTTGTATAGCGGCTGTCATCGTGGCTTCAATAATTTTCCCTAGAAAATATCAAGTTATCGGAGTCAATCGTGGCTTCAATAATTTTTCCTAGAAAATATCAACTTATCGGAGTCATCATAGTATGTACACAGGCCCTGCTCCTCGTGATGTGCATTCCTGCGTAAATATTTCACTAGACATTGGGGAAATACAACTTGTAATGAGATGTGACTGCCATTAAAAGAAATGCATAAATTAATCCAACAGTGTTTAGAAACAATGATCGCGGGTATAGAAGGCTAGCTAGAGTCAATCTTTTGATTAGGTAATCGTACACGTGATAAACTTATTATATTAATGTTCGCATCTTTAACTCTGTTCAAGCTTCCCGCGTACTTTTCTATATTTTTAAGAGAAACCTCTTCGATTGTGGTTCATTTCGCAGGTGACAAATCTGAATCAGCACCGCAAGAGACACGAACAGGGCCGTGTGGAGAGCTCCTACAACTGTCCCGACTGCGGGGAGACCTTCTCACAGCGACACCACATGCACACACACAGGTACTGTAGTTAACACACACACACACACAGCTTCTACCACTGTCCTGACTGCGGGGAGACCTTCTCACAGCGACACCACATGCACACACACAGGTACTGTAGTTAACACACACACAACTTCTACCACTGTCCCGACTGCGGGGAGACCTTCTCACAGCGACACCACATGCATTCACACAGATACTGTAGTTAACACACACACACACACAGCTTCTACCACTGTCCCGACTGCGGGGAGACCTTCTCACAGCGACACCACATGCACACACACAGGTACTGTAGCTAACACACACAAACACAGAGCTTCTACAACTGTCCCGACTGTGTGGAGACCTTTTCACAGCGACACCACATGCACACACCACAGGTACTGTAGCTAAAACACACACACACACACACACAGCTCCTACCACTGTCCCGACTGCGGCGAAACCTTCTTATAGCGACACCACATGCACACACACAGGTACTGTAGCTAACACACACACTCATACATTCAGAGCTTGAGATTTTTTGATATTCTATGAGAATCCAATAATAGCATGTTTGTTTACCTCTTAGACGCGAGCTGCACGGCGACCCGCGCTCGGCGCCGCGCCGCGCGGTGTGCCGGCTGTGCGACCTCACCTTCCTCAACGAGCGCCTGCTGCAGAAGCACGTGGAGGAGCACCTGGCCGCCACCGGCGACGCGCAGCCGCGGGGGCAGGCCAGTCAGTATACTACTTGTAATTATACACTATTATAGGCAGGTCTACAAAGTCTGTGACATTTAGAGAAACATCTAGGTGATAGTAGCTACACGCAGCCACAGCAACAGAGCAATCAGTATACAAGCTTTATTTGTGATTATACAGAATTAAAGAAGTCTTTTAACACTGACCTGACCTTCCTCAACGAGAGACTGCTATTAGTTTCTACCTATATTTTCAATATGAAATCACATAGCTATGATATCACAGTTCAGTTTCGTCGTGTACGATCTGTGCAAAATAAAACAAAAAGTTTTTTAACAATTTTGCAGGTGTCTTTTTTAGATGGAAGCAGTATTTTATATAGTTTTCGAACCAGGTATCATCCGTATTTTGTTTTGTGTGTAGAGAGCGAGCTGCGCTGCGTATTCAAGTCTTGCGGCGCGCGGTTCTCGTCCCCCCACGAGCACACGGAGCATCTACTGACCGCGCACCAGCTGCGCGTGCTCGCCTCGCGCGCCGCCCACCCGCCCAAGCGGGGCCGCCCGCCCAAGGTAACTAGAGGACGGCCCAAGGTGACTAGCTGTAGGACCGCCCAAGGTCATTACAGGACCGCCCAAGGTCACTACAGGAGCGCCTAAGTTCACTACAGGACCACCCAAGGTAACTAGCTGTAGGACCGCCTAAGGTCACTACAGGACTGCCCAAGGCAACTAGCTGTAGGAACGCCCAAGGTCACTACAGGACCACCAGTTCGTCCGCGTTAAGAATGCAGTGAGTCGTAAATTTGTGCAATGGCAAGGTAAGGGTGTCCGCCCACGACCGTATTTTTGTAGGCCGACTTCTTATATATGACGATTAGGGAGGTGATCGATCAAAAAAATATCGACACGATGTCGATAATTTTATGTTTTGTTAGTAAGATCTTTAAAGATCGTCGACCTTCAGAGGGCGATAAATTATCCCCCAAAGGAGAACTATGATATTTATCGTATACTATTAAACGAGCAATATTTGTAATCGGTTTCTCGAAAACGGCTCTAACGATTTCGATGAAATTTAGTTTACAGGGGTTTTTGGGGGCAAAAAAATCGATCTAGCTATTCGTTTTCACCGTCTTTTTTAATATTTCTTAGCGCGTTTTAGTGCGTTCAAAAAACTTACAGCGCCATCTGTTGTTGAGTAGAATAGCTTGCTCACTGAAGCGAAGCTCGGTCGCCCAGGTACTTGGTGATTAAACATGTAAATTGCAGATCAGTAAATTAAAGATCGTCGACCTGTAGCCCAATTATTTGTGAAAGTAAGCAGTGAACTAACACTACCACTTACGCTACACACATTTTTTTTGGAGTGACTATTTGCTAGATTTGATAGTCTACTTTTTTGGAATTCCACGCGAACAAAGTCGCGGGCGGTCGCTAGTTTATAAATAATACCGAGACTTATAAAAAATGTTTTGATGGGACCTTATCTAACAAAACATAAAATAATCGACATCGTGTGTCGATATTTTTTTGATCGATCACCTCCCAACCAGCGCCATGGTCCCGACTATGGCATTATGCTGAGTTGGAACAGTTTCGGTATAATTGTTAGATTTAAGTTATATTATAATTACGATTTTACTTGTAACAAGTTTTAACAGTTATACCCTGTGGTTATACCGAATAAATTTTTCTTTCTTTCTTTTCTTTCTTTCTCCCTAAACGTCATACAAGAAGTCGGCCGACAAAAATACGGTCGTGGGCGGGAGCCCTAAAGATGTATTCACAATGGTGTTAAAATAAGAAAAAAAATACTTTTTTATTGTTTTAGGTAACGCACGAAGGTTGCTTTCGAAGGTTTGCCTTCGATTAGTCATTGTGCACTTTTAAATAAATACTTTGGATTAATTATCGATTTATCTTTATTACACAGAGGTTTAAAAGGTGAGCCTAATGCCACACAACATTACTATGAGGCATGAACCTGGCGTTAGTTCAATATATGGGATTGTTACCATAATGGTGTTAAGTAGAGCTGTAAGGGAAAGGCTTTTTTGATTACAAAAATAGATAGTTAAATATACATTCTTTCTTTTTCAGACTAAACAAGAACCTGAACAAATGCAAGATCCGTTGGCGATTCCAGTGGCGATAAAAGAACCAAGTTTGCCTCTCGAACCAAAATTTAAGCCGGTAAGTAAATAAATCTTTGCAGAAGTAGAGCATTTTTGAAAAATGATGTTTGAATTTTATTCTTATAAAAACTATATTTGACTGTCACGGACATAAAGTCTGCTGTGTCTCTACGGCGCTCAGAAGATGAAGGGGCGGGAATACGCGTGCAGGGCTTTTTGTCCTGACAGCCCGCCATTGTGGCCGGTACTGCAATTATTTTCGTATTATTAGTCATTGACATGAGATAAACGCTCTGTTTCAATGCGCGTATTTTCCAAAATCTTTAGTTTTGAAGGAAAACAGCTTAAATAGTTGTTCAATTCAAATAGTTATTCAGTCGAAAAGGTTAGTTCAGATTGATTGTTATTTAGTTTGAAACGCAGTGCAATTTTGAAATATTATAAGTTTGAATTTCATTCTGATAAAAAGTATAAAAACTATAATTTTCGCATACCGGCTACACTGGAGGACAATGTCCGTGACTGCCCGCGTCTGCCCGCCTCTTCATCTGCTGAGCGCCTTTGTATACGTTTTAGTACTGTTTATTTAGAGGGCGTTCTGTTTTGTATAATGATTACCCTTTGACAGCTGTCTGTCTCGACCACACATATGGACGTCATATAAAGCTATCCTGCTGTCAGGCTACCGAATTCTAAAGGCGCCCTAATTAGTTTAATTTAACATTTTACATTTATTTTATCATTGAATACTATTATTAATAGTTATTAATACATGTACATTTGGCCGTGTTTTGGACATTTTTATATTCGGTTAAAAAATTTTGTAAATTGTTATATTGACGATCATATTATTCATTGCTTTTTGAACGTGGTAATATGGAATAATAGTAGATTTTACAACAAGTGCACAAAACGAACTATTTTTCCGAGCATATTTTTTTTAGCAGCCCGAGCCGAAGGCGACGGCTGATAGTAATGTCGAGGATAAAATGGTTTTGTGGACGAGTTATAAACTTTGCTTTTCACTTTGATTGCGAGGAAATAAATCGTAAAAGTACTCTCTAAATGTAACTAAAGAATGAGTTGTTCTGCTTTAGTGAAGAATATGTTGACGCGTGGGGGGGGGGGCAGCAGGCCCGCGCGCAGGGCGTACTCCACCGCGATTACTTGCCTGCCCTAGTGCACAAAATTCGATTTTGTGCAGCCTATATCCTGCACAAAGAAGCACTTTCAGAGCATGAGAAGTGAAAAGAAATAATCTTTTATATATGACAGTTTTAATAAAAAGGCTTTCGTAGTGGCACTTTCATCTAAGAGTGAATGAAATATAAGAGTGTGAATTAAAAACTGTGTTTTTCTTGTTACAGATAAAAATAGTGAACGGAAACAACTTTCTCTCCACACTCAAAATAAGAGGCATGTTTCAATGAAAGACAGAATGTTAACTCTGTGGACTTCCAGTTAAATATAAATAAAAAATCTCGTGTTATTGTGAACAAACCGCGTTGTAACAACATCGGCAGTAGAAGGAGTTATACTGCGACTAATTGTGTTAAATTATTGTAAAAAGATGATTGAAGTACCTACTTTGTTTAGGAAAAAATACTTTCTTTAGCAAATTGATGGAGTAAAGAGATTTTAGTTTAAATAGGTTAAAAGCAAAAATTTTTTTGTATTGATTTTTTGAATGGTAATAGAATTTTTTTTTTACTCAATTATTTGATCAGTGTGGTGTTGGCAATCATGCGTTTTTTCTGCTGACTGTTGTCTGTAGGATTATTGTAAGTTTATGTTTAGAGGTACAGTTAAGAGCACGTCAAGCTTGATTCATTGGACTTTGTATTTTTCTCATTTTCGAACGCTATGTGCTAGAATCGCGTTACAAGCTTGATGTGCGCTTGACTGTACGTAGTGCGTAGACGTATGAGTGTAAAAACGCAGTACGAATCGCTTTTTATTGTGAGTTTATTGTATATCTTAAGCGTCAACTTACATAAGTACACACATAATGCTTTACTAACACTACTTAACAGAAATACATGATATGGACGGCATTACTTATACACCGTGCGCCCGAGTAACCCCAAAAACTTTATCCAGGTATTTCTGACGATGTAAGTAATTTTTTGTTATGTCTTATTTTTTGAAAATAATTTTTGTACTTCCTTGTAAACAAATCCCTATTCGAGTGACATTACACTTGGAGAGCCACTACTCGCTACGTCACACTTATTAGGGTTTGTTTCAACTTGTAAATTTATAAAAATAAGGAAATAACTTCAAAAGCGTTTTCACACTTTATGACTACTTTTTTACTCCAATCAGACATCAGAATCGATGGTTAAAATCTTTCTGGTTGTTCGGCCCCACGCAGAACAATTATTTTTAAATGCCTTGTAAAAATGTACTTGTGCACGGCAGAGAAGTAAGCCAAGTTCTCAATAGTTAATTCGTGACCTTACAAGACAAACCTTCGGTGGACTTAAGACAAAGTTTCATTGTATTATTAATGTTTTTATCCATATAGTGTCACTGATGGTGAGTTGCAGAAAGTAAAGTTAATATTGAGTCCTTTCCTATAAAATTGGCGAAATTTTGTTGCAGATTAATGAGATTATAACTCCTATAATTCTATAGCTAGTTTCATGTTTGAAAATTGATTTAGATGTTATCCATCTACGCAATAAACATTGTTTTTAATTTAAGTTTGATATCTATGATTAAAGGTTCGAAAATTGTTGGTCTTAAGTGTAGTCCGATTTATGATAATATTTATCGAAAATTAAAGCTGCTTTGAGTTTCGATTCCTAAAATGCAAAAGTAGTTAGTACTGAAAATTGAATTTACCCCAAACTTCGTACAAAACGCCAACTTTATAGGTCTTAATACCTATAATCCATGTTTTTCGTTTATTTCATCACTTGCCAACACATTTTGCAGCTATATCTGGTTAATCGTCAGCTTTGGAACAAACGAAAAAACATGATCATAATTAAACAGATTGCTGACACTTTATTTGTCAGCATTTTGCAACTGACTGTCAGGTAGTAAAAATCATCATCCTTCAAAATTCTCAATCCATATTGTGCATTTATTAAATTTGATGGTTCAATAATAAAATATTATTGTAAGTGATATAAGATAAGTGCAATTTATTAATGTAATATTATATTCGTGTTAAGGTGTATAAAGCCTAAATGATTAGTTGTAAGGATTTTAAAAGCAAATAATAAAATATAGTAATCCCATAATTCGTTTGGGATAAAATATAATGCTTTTAGGGAGTAGTGTGTTTAAGTATTTAAACTTTTTTTTAAGCCTTTTGAGAAGGTATTTCTAGATCTTACATAATTTTTTGCGGTCACGTTTACTACACAATTTAATGATTTTTAGACAAGTATTTTATGGAACTTAGATATTATTTTTGTCTTTGTAGGACTACTTTGAAAGGATTCTTTATGGTTTGCCATTGTATGATAAAGTTTGTAGCCATACAAGTAGCTTTGATAAAAGTTTTTGTATGGGTCATTGTTAAGTTGATTAAACCCAGTGCTAAGTGAATACTAGGACGACCCGACGTTTAGTAAACTTACTGGCAAGAATATATTATGTTTTTCTCTCACACGAGGCACAGTCTTGTAACTATAACTCACCGGCAAGCCTTTTTAGACTATCGTTTATTTTAAATGCTTTTTATATTAAAAATTGTCAATATTCGCTTTCTAAACGTCGAGTGTCATCTCTTAGACTGTACTTATTTGTAATTTGTTTTTGCTTTTTTTATACATAGGTTTTGACTCCAACTATGACATTTTATGTATGCAGGGTGTAATAGACACGTTGACTAACCTGAAAGGCTTTGATCATTAAACAAAAACAAACAACTATCTTTTAGAAACATCACTGGATATGAAATAAATGTCCTATAGTGTGTAGCATGTATATCGAGTGTAAAAAAATAGTAAGCACTATTTTAGCTTGTTGCTTACTGCCGCACTCTGTGACGTCACTTAAAGTTAACCGTTAATTAACGAATGATTAACTTTAAGTGACGTCTCTGAGTATGACAGTTGACATGAAACTGTACAACTTTCCCTTAGGAACATGGGTTTGTATGGTAGACAAAAATGTTTTTGCCTGCCATACAAATGCGCTCTCGGCTAGTGCAGTTTCTATGGGAAGTAATTTTTTTTGTATTTCGTCCTTTATTCCGTGGGCAAAGTTGTTCAGTTTTACGGTCTAACTAATAGTTTTAAATTGTGCTTACTAATATTTTACACTTTGTATAGACCCTATTTTTTATATTACCGGTGACATGTTTTTTTACTGGACATGTGTTTCGTTTCCTAATCATATTATTTATTATTAAATTTTTTTGTTAACCTGTCCCTTACACTGAACACATGAACTTGGCCGGCGCACATCCGTGTACCTCCAGTAATAATGTCCCATACAAACTGTAGGCTAAGATGAAAATGTTCCTATGATTGTATCAGAGTGGTTATATTAGTCGTACGATATTGTAATGTGAAGGGTGGTTTATTCGTTACAAGTGTTTTGTAGAATGCGTACCGTATTTAAAGTATAGATCGCACAGCGAGAGTTAAGGCAAAAGTGTTCTAATGTAGACTTAATAGTTGTGTGTATGTTTTTGTAGCCTGAATCTGAATCATACATAATGTATACTCCCCGCCCCCCGATTTCAATTCCTCCTTCCCTCGTTTGTCGCGTGGTCAGTGCTGGGTTCCGTACCGCGCGCCATCTAGAGCACAATGACAATAGGCATGAGGACAACCTAGTCAAATCAACTACTTTCAAAAAATTACACCAGTTCAAAACTTGAACTAGATTAGATTGTCAAAATTTGTAAGCGCTAATTAATTACTAAAATCGAAGTTTACAACTTGGATGGTATCACAGCCACAGATAACATAACATTAAATTATAATCCATTTTTTTCGTTTATTCCAACGCTTACCAACACACTTAGCCATGAATATTTGACGGAAAGAATAACATTGTTTTACAAACTTGTTTTTTCTGACAGCTTTAGACGATTGCTTTTGAAATGGCTGCAAAATGTGTTGGTAAGTGATGGAAAAAACTAAAAAAAATGGATCATACATTTACGCCGGCGTTATTATGTGTGTCTTTGTCTATGTCTATTAAGCAAATTACAGCAAACTTTTCAATTTGAAATACAGTGCGACACGGGTGTTTTGGCAGCGGAATGACGTTGTCAGGAGGACGCTGCTGTCATACATTTTCATAGAAAAATAATACTTCTTTTGCTTGTTAAATGTCAAAATCCCTTTGCAGTTCCTGTTGTTTCGATTTTATCCACCTGCCAAAATACCAAAGTCGCACTGTAGCCTTCGTGTCCCTTGTGGTGCCGGCAAAGAATAGTAGCAACCCTGACCAACCCATTTCAACCCGTGGCTGTCGTAAGAGGCGACTCAGGGTTATGTGTCTTATAATCGTACATTCTGCGGTCACCAACAACCGCCGTAACGCTAACAAGCGTGGTGACTATATGGTACTTCCCCTCCACATTATCTCCGTAAAAGCTGGTATTTTAGAGGGAGTTCCTTGTCCTGTAGTGGACGTTTTCATGGGATGTCATGATGACTGTATCCTCTTTTGACATTTATTTGATCTTAATATATTTGTAGAAACTTTTTGTGGGAGAAAATAAACAAATTTATTTATTTATTTTATAACAGATGACGACATATTTATTCTGTGGTATTAGTTCCATGGAGGCTATTTCGATACCACTATGGTGTAAAGCGCCAAAATGGCGCCGAGCAACGAAAAGGCACGAAAGTAAAAAGTGGAAGATAATTAAAAAAAAAAACCAATGTAAGGTGAGCTGCCATTTCAAGTACATTTATACACAATGAAATAGCAAAACCTTGTAGTATGTTGTGCTGCATACCTGTCCTTCACAACATGTTTCTTATAAGCATGTTGTGGACGAATCCGACTGCGCTCTTGCTCGGCTTTTTTACTATTCATCAATTATAGCCTGTTTACACTTGTAATGTTTAATGAAGCCCGTTTTATTGTACATGTACATACAGAATTTCACGTCGCTCTAGCCTTGTGGACCGTAATGTCGAAGATTTTTTATTAACATAATTTTATCTTAAAATACAACTTTAAACTGAATCTTTCTTTAATTTCTACCTAAAACTCTTCGGAATAATCGTAATATTTATGCCAGTTCAATACACAGGGTGTTAGGGACAGCCTTCCGAATACTGAAAGGGCATGACCAGTCAATGTAACTGAACAACTTTCAGGAAATAAAAAAAAATCGGCTTCCATTTAAAATTGCAAATGATTGGACAGTTTGTATGGAGAGGCCGATATTTTTCATTTACTGAAAGTTTTATTCGCTGAAAGTTGTTCAGTTAAAATGACCTTTCAGCTGTCCCTTAAGCCCCATATAATGCAGCATTCAAATGGTGTACAGACGGCTGCATGTCATTGGTCACCATAGAGGAAATAAATCACTCCGGTGGGCACCTTGAGTGCTCTTGGGTTGTAAGGCAAGGGGGTTTTGTTTGTAGCGTAGCGCTGCGCTGGTTCTGTTGCCACTTGTCTTGCAGCTGTGTGTACAAAGGTGCGGCTGTTTATTTTATTCCGGGGATTCCGGGTCTTAGCCCAATACTTGTAATTAGGCAAAATAAATTACCTTACTACTATATCAGGCTTTAAAAAAAAGGTGAAAATTTAGAACCTTTTCTGGGCCTATTATTGATGGACTGATACTTGTTCTACGACTATTTCCTCTTTTGGAAAAGTCTCCATTTAGCTCCTAAAACAAAACTTTTGATTATATACAGCTGACCGGTCCAAATTGTATGAAAAGGTTTTTTTTTTTTGCGAATTGCCAAAAGTCTCAAAGGCCTTAAAAGTTTTACGTCAAAATAACTCAACTACAGTTGAAATAATATAGCTTGATTAGAATTATAGCAGTGTGAGAGCAGGACGGAGTTATGCGCTGCACGTTGGAGCGACAGAGACACGTATCGATCCTGCCTGCTCTCCCGCACAGTTTTCCCTTCTATCATTCTAATCATTATTTCAACAGTAATTTGTCAATCCAAAGTTATAAGCGTTTTATTGTTCCTTGATTGAGACCTCGATGACCGGCGCTGCCATATTGTCATCAACTTCTCGGGGCTATCTCAAAAGAAGCGACAGAAACCCGTAATTTCGGCGAAGTAGGTACTTACCTATGTCAACGGAAAATAATAAGAATCGTAAGTGGATCAATTTCCGAGTAAGTTGATAAACTATCGAAAAATTATAAACTGTACTGACTTCGCTTCGTTTGGTCTCCAGAAAACCTAAGTAACCTAACACAACCTAACGGACCTATGGATCTCCGAGTTTACTATTTTATTTTTCTACAGTTTATCAACTTCTTGTTATTTTCCGGTGGTATTTTCCAACTTATATTCTACGATTATTTGCAATTATCAGAGTTTACAATGCAACCGGTAACCCAGTTGCGGATGTGATCAGCAATTATTCTCTCGTAGACAATTGACTGGGCTCCATCGTAAATTAGGTCTATTAGGAAACATATTGAGAACAGTAGGCTAACCGTTGTATTCCAATTTAAATGTAACCTGTCTTTAATGTTTCATACTTTTTACAGGGCTTTTAGAAAAAGTGTATTTTGGATAAAAAAAAATCGTAGTTTTTATATTATATTCATTAAACATATTAATTATTCCTTAACAAGTTGCATAGTTAAATAATAGGTCTTTACCTATGAAATTGCCGTTTTATATGGCGAATTTTAGGTAAACTCCATTTTCAGTACTAACATATTTGCATTTTTCTTAGGAATTATAAATCCAATTTCTTTCATTTTTTTACGCATTATTGGCAAGACATTAAGCTAACAGAAGCTTAAATTTAATTTTCGAAAAATATTATCTGTAAAAAAATATAACAAATCTAATGATGAAATCGGACGGCATTTAAGACGAACAATTTTCGAACCTTTAATTTTATATATCAAACTAAACATAAAAACTTTATTTTATGCGTAAATTGATAATCTTGAAGTCAACTTTCAAATATAAGACAAATGAAAAAAATAGCATTAGAATTATAGGAATTATATATATAAGTAAATGAGGAACTATGATCTCATTAATCTGTAATCTGATTTCGGCAATTTTATAGGACCTACCTATTATTAGAAATTCGCGTGAAATACTTTTAAATACTTTTCATTATTTTGAATATATAACGTATTTTGAGAACTGCGGTGATCAATTTTCAAATCGCATTTTCTCTATCAATTTTTTCGTTTATTCCAACGCTTACCAACACATTTTGCAGCTAGGTATGTCAAAAGCCAAAGAGATTAGAACCTCGCTAGAGCGTAGCGAGTTTCAAATCTCTTTGTCAAAAGCAATCGGCTAAAGCTGTCAGAAACATGTCAGAAAAAACAAGTTTTTAAAACAATGTATGTAATTTTTTCCGTCAAATATACTGTTGTAGTGTTATGGCTGCAGAATCAAGGAGGTTTAAGTAGCAGCTCTTTCTGCTAAGGAGGGAGCCATAAGCGTATCACTTTCTTGCGAGGGACCTCCATACTAAAATGTATGGATTGTTTTCAAAATCTAAAAACGTAAAATTTTTATCTTTCTCTCTGAGAAATATGTGACATGGGTCTAATAAATGCTACTACCACAGATTTTCTGGTGAAAGCACTTATTATTAAGGAAAAAAACGGTGTTAAAAATCACGCATAAAATGGCTATTACGGATCATTTACGCTTCCGTTCTTAGTATTAATGATCAATTCACAAGTAAAAAACGATATGTTTTCACTTTCGCAAACAAAGTTTATACTAAAACATCAGATTTTTAAAGATATCTTGATTTTTATAAAACTTAACTGAGTTTTTGACCGACTAGCATGGGCGACAGTGAGACGCAGGTGATCCGTTTTCCATACAAAAATTCAAATTACTTGCATTCTTACGCGGGACATAAAATTCTGTTGAAAAACAAACGAATACTGCTACTTTTAGTTAAATTTTTCGCGAATTAATACAAAAATACAGTTAATGTACTGAAAGTACTATTTTTGTTAGCAATTTTTGGTTCAATATTACGATTGTGGGCGTGCGGTCAAAACTGTACGGTTGTGCTTTGTGTGCATGTGTGAGTGATCGTACTCATGTAAACACGGACTGACGAGAGTAATTGACTTTAGTGGACATATGGAGATATTTTTCTTATCGAAATTATTGTTAGGCGTTGAAGTTGCACGATGAAATTTACGCGAATCAACTTTTTGCATATACAGGGTGTTAATTTGATTGCGTGCCATAGCTTAGGGGGTGTTTCAGTAACGATAAAGGAACACAAAAAAAATATTAAGAAAAATCCTACTTAAAAAAAAATACTCCATTGAAACTAAACTAACGCGGAGGGCCACCGCGCTATCACCGAGCCAGCGCGCGAGTATCAAATAATTCTTTCTTTTTTTGTGTGTGACTCCAATTTTCCCTTCATACTTTAACGGGCTTAGGACCGTCAAAATGTAATACCTAATAAATTATAAAAAAATATATCATTGATTATAAAAAAAAAATAGTAGGATTTTTTTTTATATTTTTTTTGTGTTTCTTTATCGTTACTGAAACACCCCCTAAGCTATGGCACGCAATTAAATTAACACCCTGTATATAGTTGGTACTTATTGCATTAAAAAATAAAACCTTATATTTGCAGCAGTGGCTCCATCTAGTTGCGTTCGGGGCTAAGCTGGGCGTTACAGATCACCTTAAACTTCACTAGCTCATACAGAATATGTATATGACGGACTCCATAGTTTTTTACTCTGAGGTTAGAATGAATCCTGGTAAGTGCAGATGATTTACCTCGAATGTTAGCCACCGTGGTAGGATAGTCAGCAAAAAAACAGGCAAAGAAGAGATACGATCACATAGGAACAGCCTGTAGCATTGAACACATCTGGAAATATTTAAAGATAGGGAGTGTTAAAACCGCAGCAGGTTAAAACGTTAGTATTTTCTTATTCAATTTAATTTACGTAGTACCTGCTGCGGCCAGAAAGTGTTAAAGATGCAAGCAAAATGACAACATTTAGGTACTAATCTACAAATAAACAAACAACAAAATACCGATAAGTTTTTAAACAATTTTTTTTTCACATAATTTTGTAATACCTGGGAGCCAATTCTTAAATATGACCGTTAAAATTTTTTTAAATCAATGATTTTTCTGTTTAAATCCGAATATCGTTGTGCAATTGTTAATTTTTGTATTTTTATTTACTTTTAAACAATTTATCAGTTTTTTTTCTTTATTGTTTTAACATGCTTATTGTTCTATATTCTACTTGGAGAACTTTTGGTTAAAAGGAAATCGGTACTTTTCCTTCATCATCATCATAACATCCCATGAAACGTCCACTACAGGACAGGGAGCTCCCTCCAGAATTCTAGCTTTTGCTGGAAAAATGTGGAGGGGAAGTATACCACAGTCACCTCGCTTGTTAGCGCTACGGCTGGCACTATGGACCGCGGTTGTAGGTGACCGCAGTAAGTAAGATGTAAGATTCAAAAGAGGATGCTGCTGCCCATCCTCCAGTTAACCCTTAGTCGCCTTTTACGACACCCACGGGTATGTATGGGTTGGTACTATTCTTTGCCGGCACCACACGGGACCTTTTCCTTACACCTTGTATAATTAAAATATCATCGGGTGAGTAAGCTATGCTACTCAACAACAGATGGCGCTGTATGTTTCTTAAACGCACTAAAACGCGCAAAGAAATTATTAAAAACACGGTAAAAACGAATTTTCCCAGACATGAGACCTAGCTAAATCAATTTTACACCCCCGAAACCCCCTGTAATTTCATCGAAATCGCCGTTTTTATATAATAGGTACTTATATACAACGTGTTAACGGTATAAGCGAAACTGAGAAAATAGTTTGTTTAGAATCGAGAGTAGAATCAATTTCACGGGTTTTTGATAAGGGGTAATATTTTTTTTATTAATACAGTTTTTGCCGCATCTAAATATTTTTGTGGATACGCGCGCGGGAGGGAAGTGGGCGTGGCGTGCGCGGACGCGAGGCGAACGCTCCATGATAGCTTAAAAATCTACTAGAACAACGATGAAACTTTGAAATAACAATATCTTAAGTTTTTAGGGTTCCGTACCTCAAAAGAAAAAAACGGAACCCTTATAGGATCACTTTTTTGTCCGTCTGTCTGTCTGTCTGTCTGTCTGTCAAGACCCTTTATCTCACGAACGGGTAAAGGTATCAGGTTGAAATTAATACCATATATTAGAGTCCATGAACCACACAAGATCTGAAAATTTCAATTTTTTACAACGACGCAATCAAAAGATATGGCATTTTATGTCTTCATCTCCATACATTTATTCAAAAATGAAAAACCTACAGGGTACTTCCCGTTGACCTAAAATTATGAAATTTGGCAAGAAGCTAGGTCTCACAGTACAAATAATGGGAAAAGTCTGAAATCATTAAATATTACAACTTTTCTCACAACTAATGGTAACCAATTGTGGTGAGCTCCCGTTTCAAGAACATTCTTATAAGAGAGGGGTCAAGTTGGATGGTTGCTGAGGCGATTTTTGTTTTAGTTCTATTTACAAACGGGAACACTTACAAACTTGAAAATTGGTATGTTTATAGGGCATAGGCTATAAAATAACAACAAATAATAAAATTTAGTCAAGCGCGTGTCGGACTCAAAAAATCTAGCACATTAACTTACTGAAATTTCAACTAATACAATTATGTTTATATGGTGGTACGGAACCCTCAGTGCGCGAGTCCGACTCGCACTTGGTCGGTTTTTTTTACGGGAATGGATTTATTTTAATAAATATCAGTTGGGGTGTATGAGGGTTTCGCTTATTCCATTAACACCTTGTATATACAAATATTGCTCGTTAATAGTATAGGATTAATCGGATTATTATTAAGTCAGTAATATTACCTCATTAGGTGAATTTGAATTTTCAAAGTCTCTAAAGCGATATTTTAACACCCGGTGATATTTAAGAATTGGCTCGCTGTGGTGTTCCTATTTAAATTGAGAACCACGGATTTTAAACAATGTATTGAGTCTAAGCTACAGTATTTTTGGTACTACCTATTTACCGAGTTATGTAAATAGGTTACCTATATACTAACAATAGATCCTATAGTACCGGAGTCAAACTGGTTATTCCCTGAGCTACAGTCTTACACATTTAACCTTTTAGTTTACCTAGCAAAAAGCGACTTAATCTCTTAGAACACAAATGCTACTGGGTATAATATTTAGTTGTAATCGGTTGTGCTTTCGCTTCGCTGGCTTTTTGCAGCGCAGAACAGAAACCGTCACTTCGCGAAGGTCGCTTAGTAGCACCAGACTACTATACACTTACTACTTTGCTTATAAAATTATTCGGTTTATCGTCTGCACGCTCAATTAAAAATAAACTTGTTATCTGTTGATTTTTCCGTGTTTTGAGCCGGCAGTTGTGTTTGTGCAGTGAAGTGGATAAGGTAAGTGAAAGTTTTATTTATTTAGTGTTCTATGAATAGTCTTGTCAATGCTTTCGAGCGTTTTTTAAATACTTTTATGCATTTTATAGTGGGCATAGTGTGAGTAAACAGAAGAAACACTTAACCGATAAATGGAAAGAAGATGTGGGACTCCCAAAAGTAGGAGAAGACTACTTGTGGACTACAAATAGAGGCCTCTATCAGAAAAAAAACTCGTTTTTAAACCTTTAGATCTAAAACAATAAACTTTTGAAAAAGTTTAACAAAGTGCACCTAGCATACATTTAATATATTATCCCGATAAAAAAAAAATTCTTTCGTTATATATGTACAAAATCAGCAGAATGTTACTAATCCAAAAAATCAAATTTTGAAGATATGCTACGATAGGCTGGCCATATCTTACAGAGAAAAACACTGAAATTGCAATAATTGCGGTAAAACTGGTAACATTTTTGGTATGTTGTATAAAGAGATAAAAGAGGAAATAGAGGGTTTATTATAAAAGAGGGCAAAAGAGGGTTCCTATTAATCTACCGGCTCTCACTGGCGTTGAAATCTATATGTACGCGGATGACGTGACCGCGGTAGTCTCTGCGCCTACAACCGCTAAACTTGAAGCTGAACTTAATAAAACTATTCAGGAGCTGCACGCGTAGTTCAGCTCCAACGGATTGGCCCTGAATAAAGAAAAGACCTGTTTTATGAAAATGGGTCTTAACGGCCACATTCCGACGCCCTTGCGGGTGCTCGTGGCTAATCGTCAACTGGAGCAAGTCAACGCCACCAAACTGCTTGGTTTCTACCTCGACAGCTCACTGAAGTGGGACAAGCACATTGACGATCTCTGTCTTCGATTGGGGCGAACATGCTTCGCAATGCGCCGCTTAGCAGGAACCGCCTCCAGAGAAGTCGTGAGGCGCTGCTACTTCGCGACTGTGCACTCTGTGCTTACCTACGGCACGGAGCTCTGGGCCCGCGCTGCCGAATGGCGACGCGTGTTCGCGATGCAAAAACGCGCAGTGCGAGCAGTGGTAGGCGTGCCCGACGATGTCTCTGCTCGAGAATATGTCAGGGAACTTCGCATAATGCCCCTACCTAGCATCTGGATTTACCAAATGGCTATATTCATGCAAAATAACCGGAAGTCATTTGAGCGTATGGGCGTAAACGCGACAAGAAACCTACGTAGTAACAGGCACAAAGACCGGCTATCTGCACCGCAACACAGGATGTCCAGGTCTGAACAATCTGTGTACGTTACCGGCCCCGCAGTGTACAACAGGTTACCACAAAATGTGCGTGATGCAATCACTTCCCGTTTTTAAGACTAAATTAAAAAACTGGTTACTGGAGGAACAATTTTACGATTATAAAGATTTCATGAACTTGCCAATGACGCTCTAATTATTTATTGACATAATTTAAATAAGATTATACTATAGTATAATATCATTTATTTACTTTAGTTGACATGTAATAAGTTTTACAAATAAATGAGTTTGAGTTTACTGACCTAGCATGGTCCTACCTAGCCGCGGGTTTGCCTTAAGCTAGACGGTCTTCTGTCTTCCGGTCTTTGAGGCGTAGGTGGTGACGTAGGATGATGAAGAGCTGGAGTCATTGGCGGGCGACCAAAGGCGGATGCCCAGCCAAGTGACGGTGTGCAAAGATGGTAGCTTTGATGTGAAGAACTTGAAGGAAAGCCAGAAAATGTTGAGAAGGCGTCCCGGGGTCAACTCGGCCTCGGACCAGGCCTTTTTTAGTAGTTGTAGATTTCAGACTGAAGACCTCGCAGTAGGTGAGTAAAGTTTATTCTATGCTGAAGACTAGAGTATCGTTTTCTTGAGTTGCAAGGCTTTTATATGCAGTGTCAGCCCATGTTCCAGAACGCTGAGAAATTAGAGATATGAATTCGACTTCGATTAGCCAGCATCACTTCCAAGCTTCCATTCATAAAACACGTGGCATGAGCGGGTCGTGCCTGTAACTTTCAAACAGGGAACCCTGTAATATGTGTGTAAATATAAGACTAGTACAATGTGGCTGGCGGCCGTGCCATACCCTGGGTGTTGAGGGGGTTGATGTTCAACCCGGAGCTGCTGGCTTTACTGCCCTGCGAGGTGGCAAACAGAAAATTGCATGATAGGTCTCTAGCCATCCTAGACTACTAGTTTGTAGAGACAAATGATAGGTCTCGACAAGATCTTCATTTTGAGTGACAGCTGTCAAAACGAAAATAGTCATATCTCGGAAACTAGCCATCCTAGACGACTAGTCTGTAGAGACAAATAATAGGTCTCGACAAGATCTTCATTTCGAGTGACAGCTGTCAAAAGGAAAACTGTCATGTCTTGGAAACTAGCAATCCTAGACTACTAGTTTGTAGGGACAAATGATACTTCTTGAAAAATATTCATTTTGAGTGACAGCTGTCAAAACGAAAACGGTCATATCTTGGAAACAAGCCATCCTAGACTACTAGTTTATAGGGACAAATAATAGGTCTCGACAAGATCTTCATTTCGAGTGACAGCTGTCAAAACAAAAACTGTCATATCTTAGAAACAAGCAATCCTAGTAGGCTTCTAGTTTGAAGGGACAAATGATAGTTCTCGACAAGATCATCATTTTGAGTGACCCCCTTGTCGAAGTTGGTATTGATACTCTTGGGCCTTATTGGTTAGATTAGCATTATACTAATAGATAATAAACAAATAGATAAGAATCCTAGTAATTTTATTATAACTTCCCCTTAACACTTGATTTAAGGTTTGTTTGGTTTATGGTCGTCATTGAACTAACTATCACGCTTACGGACGTACCTTCAGCCTCAAGATAAACGTAATTAAATTTGCTACAACTTCATTTCCCATTAATTCCCCGTAGATACCTCATGATGATTGATATTTTGGTCAAAAATTTGCCATTTCTCATTTTGCAACTTTTTGGGAAAAATGAAGAACATTGAGAGCCCTGTATCTTGGGAGCTATTAGATCTAGAAAATTGGATCAGGGCTCAAACTGTCAGGAATTTTATACATTAAAAAAAGTCATAGTGACCTTTCTCGTAAGAGCCTTCCTTTGTCGTTTTTTTTGCACAAAACTAAAAAAAGGGAAAGAAAATGGCGGTTTTTCAGCAATAACTCGGCGCCCGTGAATTTTAAACTGCTGCAATCCTGGGTAAATACTATCTAGGTGAACCCAAACAACATACCAAAAATGCAAGTTTACCGCAATTATTGCAATTTCGAATGTAACGTATGGCTGGCCTACGAGGAGAACCTACCTTTAACAAAACTCGACGTGTGTCACCGCAAGCACAGAATAAGTTGATCAATTTCCTAGTAAGTGGTTCAACTTTCTAAAAATAATAAACTGTACCAAATTGGCTTCTGGCACACGGCTGAATGGACGTTTGGTCGAAAGAGAACCCAAAACCGATCCCGAACTTACCTGACGGCTCTACCTACAAACCTAAAGTTGGGCCAACGAAAGAAGTCCGTTTTGACGTTTCCTTAACACCAAGGAGCTTAACACTAACACACAGGGTTCATTTTTCTTTGCAGGTCGTTATTTTACATACGTTTGACAGCTGTCAGAAAAGACCTATTACGATGGCCTTACTTTAGTTTATTATTTTTCCAAAGTTGATCAACCGACGCGGAAATAACAACTTACGATTCTTGTTGTTTTCCGGTGACATATGTACGCACGGCAGCAAGCACATAGAATGAAAACCAGTATAAGCTGAACTAGCCCTACGCTACAAACGCCTGAAACCAGAGACCCGCTCAAGGTTGAAATGTTTCTACCGACAAGCGGTCGTGTGTACCTATTTTAAATATTACGCAGATGGATCGTTGGTTCGGTAAGACTGCATTAGTGACGGGGGGCAGTGCCGGAATCGGAGCAGCTATCTGCGTGGCGCTGGCTAACGCTGGTCTCAACGTGGTGAGCCTGGCGAGGAGGCCTAATCTTGTTGACGTAAGTACTGATGACTGTCACTGGCCAATTGGTACGGCTGGTAGAGCTCTGCCATCTGCGCCCTAGCACGGCCCTAGATTGCGGCACGTTGTGGGCTCGATGAACGTAGGTGCTTTTTGCTTCGTGGAGATCAGTGGAGGAAAAAGGTAAGCCTTTGCCCAGCAGTGAGACATTAACGGCTGTGTAAGTAAGTAAGTCTTCATCATATCGTGTGGGTTGTAACATCGACGACCGGCCTCGCAAACCCTGGTCACACCTCGGAAGCTCCATACAATCGGGCTCAAAAGTGACAGCTGTCATTTTTACACGCGCAAATGTGTGGGTGGGTTAAAGACGTGTGAGTGTAGGGTTGGTGGTATCTAGAAAACACTTACCTACCCTAGAAAACGTAGATAACAGAACATTAGCATTATACTTTTATTACAGTTTCAAGTTGCACATTTTTCGTTCGACTATAAAGCGACTTACACAATTCACAAACGAATTATAACTTTACTATCACTCGTCACCTCACTTTGTTGTATTTAGTAATCGAATTTCAATTAAAACAAACAAACACACGTTGAAATAATCTCACAAACTCTAAAAACAATCATTTTTAGGGTTCCGTACCTCAAAAGAAAAAAACGGAACCCTTATAGGATCACTTTGTTGTCCGTCTGTCTGTCTGTCTGTCTGTCTGTCTGTCTGTCTGTCTGTCTGTCTGTCTGTCTGTCAAGACCCTTTATCTCACGAACGGGTAAAGGTATCAGGTTGAAATTAATACCATATATTAGGATCCATGAACCACACAAGATCTGAAAATTTCAATTTTTTACAACGACGCAATCAAAAGATATGGCATTTTATGTCCTCATCTCCATACATTTATTCAAAAATGAAAAACCTACAGGGTACTTCCCGTTGACCTAAAATTATGAAATTTGGCAAGAAGCTAGGTCTCACAGTACAAATAATGGGAAAAGTCTGAAATCATTAAATATTACAACTTTTCTCACAACTAATGGTAACCAATTGTGGTGAGCTCCCGTTTCAAGAACATTCATATAAGAGAGGGGTCAAGTTGGATGGTTGCTGAGGCGATTTTTGTTTTAGTTCTATTTAAAAACGGGTACACTTACAAACTTGAAAATTGGTATGTTTATAGGGCATATGCTATAAAATAACAACAAATAATAAAATTTGGTCAAGCGCGTGTCGGACTCAAAAAATCTAGCACATTAACTTACTGAAATTTCAACTAATAAAATTATGTTTATGTGGTTGTACGGAACCCTCAGTGCGCGAGTCCGACTCGCACTTGGCCGGTTTTTTTCACTAAACTTCATCTTTGACGGTTGGCTGGCCGCCGCCCCGCCGGTGTATCGCGAAAATGGCGAATCTGCTCTTCTCATCACTGCAAAAAAATCTGCCTAACTTTATTCCAGAAAATGAAAAAAAATGCTGTTATATTATTGCTTTAATGTGGAAAGCAATAAATAAATACATACTATTCAAAGCTTTATTTTTTTCATTTAACCCAAAAAATGCTCTATTAAATCTATCAATGAAAGAAATGTTTAAAGGAAAGAAAACATCTGTGTCTATACCTTATGGTGTTTATTCCATAATAATTGCTTCTTATTATTGTTTAACTTTATTCCAAATTTTACTTTGTCTTGGAGAGTCGAAAGACAACCGTAAACTGCACAACCACGCACCATTTTTTCAACTTTTGCAAGCGTTGCATATCGCGTGGCAACAGGACGAGAAATGGGACGAGATATCGCGCAGGGCCCCGCGGGGTGATGCACGCGCACTTGAGGTACTCCGATTGGTGGGAGGCGGAGAGCTTCCGTTCTGTATGTAGTACTATTATTAATTCTGTGCCCTGGTGTCAGATTAGTTGAACCCCCCCCCCCACAAGCATTTGTGCTCATTTACGACTTGGAATCATCTTACTTTGTGGACAATCAAGCGATTCAACCTGAAATGTCCTAACCCCCTTCTCTGCTCCGTGGTCCTAACCAAACTGGGACAGTCTCACAATGTGAATTTCGTTTGACATCCCACCGGGAATCGAACCCAGAACCTCTGGATCGAGAGCCGAACGCTCTAACCACTAGGGCATGGAGACTGTTCTAATTAAGAGTGTTATTTATCTTTATAAGCACGTTACCTCCAACAATAGAAAGACGTAACGTGAGCAAACCAAAATGTAAATTGACCGACGATGAGCAGCTTAGGACCAGGAAGTATTCCAGGAGGATATAATGACAATGAAAATTTAAGAAAACATGTGAATGTAAAGAAATTTAAAAAATTAAACTTTGCGTCTGATATCATTGCGTCTATGTATTTCTTCTTAAGGTTAATCGTTCTTTGAAACCGGGTATGGTCCATTGATCTCTACCTTTCTTAGTACTCGATCTTGGATCGTTCAAGAACTAAGAATTTTTTGCATTTCTTTAAAACACTTCCCCTACTCAAGTCTTACTTTGATTTGTTTCTCTATTTTGACGAAACTCCAAAGACGTCACAAGGTCTCGAATCCAGTCGAGATACGGACTCACAGCCGTGAATATCATTTCATGGTTGAGTTCTTCTGGCAGTCCAGTTGTGCATATTCCGATTACTTTATCTTTGAAAAGAAGAGGGCACCCTGAGTCCCCTCTCTGCGGTTTTTGCAATAAGTTTGAGCATTTCGGACGCGTACATAAAAATGCAGCGTCGTTTCTAATTTCATTGCGCTCATATTTTCGACACTTAACCAAAGTTGCCTCCCCAATTTGTCGCTGTCTTTCTTGATCCTTCCAGTAAATTTGATTAGCTGCCATTGGGTGATTTTCCAAAACAGATTCTCGTATAGTTATCCCAGTTCCAACGTAACGTACTGGACAACCGATCAGAGTTTTAAAGTCGATGGCTGAAACTCTCCCCAAAGGTAGTTCTAAGTATTCAATGTGTAAAAGCCCGATGTCATTTCTAGCTGACGTCTCGAAGTATCGTCCATAGATTTTAAATGTGTTTATTTGTTTAAAATTGGGGTGCTTAAAGGCGTTGAGGATATCTTTTGTGTATGGTGAATCTGCAGGGTTGATAGTCAGGTTGCCGTAGAGTATGACGCTGGTTGTCCAGATTTGTTCACCTATGCAGTGTGCTGCTGTGAGTACCCAATCTTCCGATATAAGCGAGCCAGTGCAGTACCTCTGAGCGGTGTACGTTTTGCATATAGCCACCACATATGGATATTTATTTCCAATATCGTCGTACCCTTTGACTATCCGGCCTTGTTTCAAGCTCTTCACACCCTTTAGTGACTTCCCATCAAGGGCTTTAAGAAGGACGATTGTCACCGCGAATAATTCTGCGCAAATTCCCATTTGTTCTTTTTTATCTTAATACAAATTTTATAATTAACTCTTAGTTAATTATCTCAAGATAAGGAATTTATAATTCCGAACACATTTATTCCCATATTTCTAACCTATTTATTCGCTTAGCAGCAAGCTATTGGATAAGCCAAATCGATAGAATCACACTACCATAGTTTTATATTTGTAATTCTAATATTTTATTTCAAACAATAAAAATGTGATTGCCTTTCCACTTGTAGGAGTAACTTCAACCCGGAACCATTCGCTTCTGTTCGATTTCTAAGCATGTTCTATCCATAAGGTTCCTTACCCTTATTTTTATAAGTAGATTTTTATTTACTAAACAAAATCCTTAAAATAATACCCATTTTTGAATAAAATCATATTTTTCTAGAGCCTGACCCAGCAAGTGACGGGAAAAGGGAGCATCCGTTTAAAGGAATGCGATATTGCCAAGTTGGATGACATAGTATCTGCATTCTCCTGGGTAGAGCAGAATATGGGTGGCACTGATTTACTGGTCAACAATGCGGGAGTGTTCCACCAAGGACATATTACTGGTAAATATATTTATTGCAGCGTCAGCGGCGTTGGCAATCTTGTTTCGAGGTCGAGTGTAGCGCTGACAAACCTTCACTTGAAGAAATTGCCAACCCAAGGAAAGAGATAGAGTGGTATGAAACAAAGTATCGTTGTAAGAAAATTCGTGTGCATTATCGATATGAATAGGATCATGTCAGTTAATATATATATAGGTAGGTACCAATTAAGATGAAACTCAGGACGTTCTGAATAAATGGCAGGTCAAAAGTATCTTAAACCGACGTAAGTATATGTATGAATTAGGTACCTATTAAGATGAAACTCAGGACGTTCTAAATAAATGGCAGGTCAAAAGTATCTTAAACCGACGTAAGTATATGTATGAATAGTTCGATGAGAGTAGACGAAAAGTAGGGAGTATGTCAAGATCTTTGTAGGTGGAGAAGGCTGTTATCTCTGCCTACTCTTATGGGAAAGGGGCGTGATCTGCGTGATGTTAAAGTTATATATGTAGGTACTTAGGTTCTGATATCCATGACTTCGCCTAGTTTGAGATCTTGGACAATACAGCGTTATTTTCTTATCACCTCGGATATTTTAAGAGGTGGTTCTGCCTATGAAACTGATAATGTCGAAATACGAAAAAAAATTACACTTTCCATAAAAATGTGCTGTCAGCTGATGCAAATTGTATGGGAAATCGAAAATTTTATTATCATATTTCGACGTATGTTCATTACGAAAAGTTGTTCATTTTCATGGACAGCTACCTCTTAAAATAGGATGATAAAAAATAAGTTATATATACAGCGTGAATTCGTATTGGTTTCGCTCATCGGGAAAGTTGCTTGTTTTCATGAGTAGAATCGCTGGGCTTCGGGAGCGAAACCAATACAAATTCACGCTGTATAGTAATAATTATACAAACTAAATTATTCTTTGCGTTATTTTATTTCCAGACGTAGGCGGCGACAGGTTAAGTGATAATGAGATATCGTCTACAATTGACATCAACTTAAAAGGCTTAATCTTCTGCACACGACAAGCCATCGCTTCTATGAAGAAACGCGGGTTTAATGGCCACATCATCAATATTAACAGGTACCTGCAACTAAGTATTGCACTTCACCGTGTGGTTTTGTCAAAGAATAGGAACACCTCATCAACTCCCGGGGGTGTCGCAAAATACGACTTACGTTTTTTACCCCGAAGGTTGGGCAGCAGCGCCTAGCGCCCTTCTGCGTACCGTACTGTATTTCGTTCAGCAGTGATCAACCATCGCGATCCATATTGTAACGTGGCGACTTACAATATCTATGTTAATACTTACTACCAACATACATAAAACACGCGTTTTTGTTGTGAAATTCCGGAGAGAGCTCACTATCCAGCAGTGGACAGTTTGTCTACACTAAGATTTGATTGTTTGTTTGTTTGCATCGAATAGGCTCCGAAAGTACTGGACCGATTTGAAAAATTCTTTCACCATTAGAATCCTACATTATCCCTGATGAACATAGGCTATAACATATTTTCAAAAAAGTTAGGGTTCCGTATGAAAATTTCGATAATGTAACCCAAGGTGTGAAAAAAACAACAAATAGCATCCTTATATCGCGTACGCTGCCGAAACTATTGACAATAGAGCAAAATGTAGTACTACAGTCTTATAGAAGACATTAATACGAGTATCTACAAAAAAATCCGCGATACAATATGTCTAACTATCATAGTTATGTCACAATAACTACTTTTTCATGTTAAAACGCCGGTACAAACTATATAGTCCTCATTATTCGTACCTTGGTATTAATCCTTATCCAAATAAATGACTTCGTATTGAAGGCTATATCAGTACCTGTAAATAACTTTTTGAATTATTCAAATTGAACATACCATTCAAAAGTTATCATGAGTGTAATAATTATCAAAATTGAAATTTAAGAAACGGCGCTGCAAGTGACTCTAATGGTTTAATACAATAGAGAATAGACACGTAAAATTCCCTAATGGTTCCTGTATGTGGAAATGAGTGTATTATCACGCCTATATCCTTCACGGGGTAGGAGCATCTAAGAGTGTATGTGATGATGAGAAATCTAGCTTTGTCTATTGCTTCAGGACCTAAACATTAAAATTAAAAATAATAACCAAATTTTCTGTATAATGTACTTTTTTAGGGTTCCGTACCTCAAAATAAAAAAAACGGAACCGTTTTAGGATCACGTTGTTGTCCGTCTGTCTGTCAAGACCCTTTTTCTCACGAACGGGTAAAGGTATCAGGTTGAAATTGATAACGAATTATAAGGTCCATAAACCACACAAGATCTGAAAATTAAAATATTTATAAGGACGCAATCAAAAGATATGGCTTTTTATGTCCTCATCTCCATACATTTATGCACTAAAGCAAAACCTAGAGGGTACTTCCAACTAAAATACAAAGAGAAACAAGTACAAATAAAGGGAAAAGTCTAAAATCATTAAGTATTATAATTTTTCTCACAACTAATAATAACCAATTAATTTGAGCTCCCATTTCAAAAAGTTTTCTATAAAAAAGGGTCAAGTTGGATGGACGCGGAGTTTTTAAAATCAAAGAGCAAAGCTTTTAGTATATCATATGGTAGATAGGTACGGAACCCTTAGGACGCGAGTCCAACTCGCACTTGGCCGGTTTTTTTAATAACCTCCGACGCAAAAAGAACCTATATCTACCCGTGCGAAGCCGGGGCGGACCGCTAGTGGGATGTTATGATGATATCACTTAGACCTAATATTTTTTTTTTTATTGAAAATGGGCTTACTCTGGACCTCGATCTAGTCTTGAAGACAGAGATGAGGTCTACGATGGAGCGAGCTTGCCCAGAAGAAGCCTATTCACTCGCGACTTGAATAGATTCGGGTTATATGAACTCGGAAACACAGACGCAGGCAGAGAATTCCACTCTTTAGCCGTGCGCATTATAAAATGGGTGATATCCTGCGGTGCGTCTGGACTCCCGATGGTAGAAGGGAGATGGTGGAATAAGCTCGTGGAGCTCTAGAGCACACTCTCCGAAGTACAATCTGTAGAAGACCGACAGACATGCAACTTTGCGACGGTGGGTCAGACTGTGAAACTTGGTTTTCACCAGCATCTCATCACCAACGAGCTTCTTGGCTCTGCGATCTATCGAGTCAAGTGCGGCTAGTTGATATTTGGCTGAGCCATCCCAATGTTATGGGATTTTTTTCAAAAATTTTGGATCTATCGTTTTTCTTTCACACCTAAACGATTGAACAGATTTCCATAAAATTCGATAGGTACATAAATTACAACGACGGATGCCACATGTTGCTGTTGCTGCCTTCTATCAGCCGGCGTCTCATTAGGACTTGTTTGCCTAAGTACCATAGGTATCATAGATGATACCTCCTCTCAGGAGGTTAATGTTTCTTTCATACACAGTAGGTACGTCTTAATACCTACTCGTACTATGCCATATACCTGTATCACCTATGACATGTTCTTATACCGTGTGTTAGTGTAAACACTGTGATCCTTGAAACTGTGCATTGAGACCATGAAACTGAAAAACTTTCCTTAAGGAACATAAGTCAAAATACGAAAAATTTTTTTTGACTTTCCATAGAAACTGCACCAGCTGATTGCGCATTTTGTATGGGAGATGGAAAATTTTTTTTCGTATTTCGACCTATGTTCCTTAGGGAAAGTTGTTCAGTTTCATGGTCTCAATGCACAGTTTCAAGGATCACACTGTTTACACTAACACCCTGTATATTGTATTCTCTCAAATAAACGTTCATTTCATTCTCCCATCTATACATCATCAATCACTCTTTCGGTAAAGTGCTTGATATGATGCATGCATGATTGGCAACATGCGTGTATTTCGCGTTCCGACCGTGTAGTTCGCAGTTTACAACCAATTCTCTATAGAACCCGAATGGTTGCCAGCCAAGGTAACCTCTGTCGGGACCTATGTTGCTTACCGTGTACTCGTATCAGGCACTTAACGGTATCCCTTTTTAAGTTACTGTAGTATTTTTTGTTTTCTCAGCATTGCAGGTCACTACATTCCCTTTGCGTCTGAGTTTAATGTGTATCCGAGCTCCAAACATGGTGTCACCGGGTTCACAAGCAGCCTTCTCAACGAACTTGCTGCTTTCAACAACAGTATTAAAGTTACGGTACGTACTATCATCGTCGTGTTGCCGTGTGTACAGTATCTGTGGTATCGTATACAGTGTGTAACGAAAGGTGTGATACTAAAGGGTGTAAATCTGCCTATAACACCGATATTTTTTTCCCAAGGAACATTTTACGTTATAGATCAAAATAAATTTTGACCTCCCATAGAACAACGGATTCACTTTTCGGGAGATCTTTTACACACCTTCTATTTATGATTTTGAATCTAGATAAAGTCCTCTCGTAAACTTACCATATAACATCACGACTCCTTCCCGTCGGGGTAGGCAGAAACTACATCTCTTCATCTCTCTCATTTACTTAGTTTTGTATAAATACTATTATGTAGTCTCTCTAAACATTGTCACTACATTTCCAAAGGGCTGTAGTGTCTATGTTTGGTACGGATAAGAAAAGTAACTTATTGTGGAGAAAACGTTCTATTTTTGCTGCGGGTGTGATCATCGCTGTTGATAATTTTTTTTGTCTCTTGATTTTCCTTCAGAGTCTATCACCCGGCTTGGTAGCCACGAACCTGTCTGCATCAGGCCTTGGTCTGGTGGACTTCAAGCCGCTGCAGCCGAAGGATGTTGCTGATGCCGTGCTGTATGTAGTGTCTACACCGCCCTCCGTCAATGTAAGTGCTCAACACGTTAGTTGCAGTTAAATTGTAGGATAATCACGGTGGATAACCAAAAATTCTAATAAAATTGCTCTTCATAGTTATTTATCATTGATGCTGAATGCTGGGCCCATTACCTATCAGGTTATGGGCGAAATACCAACAAAAACTAGAAAGCAAAATATCAAATTACAATACTTATGTAAAAGTAAATTCAAAGTCGAAACTTAATGTCTAAATTACCAATAAGTGTTACTTATGCTGATGTGTTAAATAGCACCGCGCGATGTCAAACTATACAAATAAAGAAGACTGTCAATAAATACTCAGAAATGAATAAATTGCATAAACTAAAAATGTCACAAATGAATAAAAAAAATTTAAAATTTGCCCAGACATAGCACAGCACAGCAGTCATCCGCAATCCATATATTCCTGTAAGTTACAAAATCATTTTTCCGCAAGCCAAAGCTTCAGTGATCTCTTATTTTTGTTTGTAAAAATTCTTTTTTGATCCGTTAGAGATGCAGCTATAAGAAAGAAAGAGAAAGCCATATAGGACAAATAGAATAGCTAGTAGTATGTATACGACTATTTCTTTCTTTCCTATAGCTGCATCTCTGGGATCGCAATCAGACTCTGCTGACACCCGCGATCAGGTGCGAACGACTGCGATAGTTGTTGTGTCTGTTCTAGTTATTTCTTGATTAAGATCACTTTGCTAATTTCAGATCACCGAACTGACCATCCAGCCAGTCCAAGAAAAACGCCTATAAAAACATTTTAAAAATATATTTCTAACCTTAACAACAATGAGAATTTAATACATATGGCACATAACAGACTAACATTACATTAACCTGTTGAGCCTGATGAGGAAGAAGAAGAAGCCATGCCCAGGAGGCTGGTGCCGAATTGGAGAAGCGCGCGGAGAATGTCCATCTTGAGAGTCCATACTGGAGACGCCGGCTCCCCTGATGGAGTCTTGCCTTGCTGTTGGGGATAAAACATAGATTAGACAAAAGAAATTTAAAAGGATTGTAATAAATTAGCGTAAAACCTTTAAGCTGGAGGCTAAGTGCAACTATTCTTTGACCATATTTTGTCTTCATCAATCATAGGGGACAGGTACAAAATTATTATTACCTAAAACATCCAAAATTAAATATTCTTCACATTTGTAAATTTCATGAAATCGTTTAAAATACTGGTCACATTGAGCCTCCATACTCATTATCTCGTTATTTCAAACAAACCACAAATTCATTGAAATACTACTGTATCAAACTAAAAGAAACTACTTTTTGATTGAAAAAATATATAACAAACACATCACACATAAATTACAAAATCGTAAAAGTGCAGAAGAATAGAAGAAGAAAATGCAAATATAGAGACCACGTCATAGAGACACTGTATACTGCGTGAATTTGTATTGGTTTCGCTCCCGAAGCCCAGTGATTACACTCATGAAAACAAGCAATTTTCCCGAAGAAATTTTTTTTACTCGAATAAAATTTTTCGCGTCGATCACGGGATACTATAGGGAGACGAAAAAAAAATTATAATTTTTTTTATCGTGAAAGTTGCATGTTTTCATGAGTAGAATCACTGGGCTTCGGGAGCGAAACCAATACAAATTCACGATGTATATAATAAAACAGGATAATCAGGTTCTGAATGGTAAAAGTGCAAAAACGTGTACGGGGTATCAATCCTTGAATATCAGAGTGATTTTCGAGGTGTAGTACGGCGGAATTATGATGTTAACCCCACATACAAGCATTCGAGCATTAAAAAGTCAAGTGCGTTATTTTTTCTCTCAGTCGGGTATTGATTGCTCATTGATGTATTAAAGAAGCACCATTGGTTTCTATTCGTTGCAAATCAAATAATAATGGTTGTTATGAATTGTTAGAAAAAGGTCTTAATACACCATACACGTCAAGCATGAATAAACTGTTGTTTTTTTCGCTATATGGCATAATTCCAAAGACATCGGTCATCCTATAGGACGAACTGTCGGAAGGAAAATTGTTTTCATTCCAAGGGATAGACCGCCAGATTAGTAATTTAATGTACAGAGTAGATAGACCGGAGCAATAGAGGTATTTTTAAAATCTTTAAAATCACTCCATGACATTCAAGAAGGCTACATGTATGTGCATCATAGAAATACGTGTAAAAAGTAAGATAAAACACACAAAGTTTACATCATAAAAATATGTTACTCACGCACGATTTATCTATTGTGTTTGCTGTAATCAAAAGAAGTTTAAAAATATAATCCATTGATAAAAATAAACATTATTTATTAATCTTCTATGTATACTATCTACTGTAACAAAATAAATGAACATGAACAATTCTATTTTTTTTTTCAATCTTCCTGTGTAGTATTGGCCGAACGTTCACTAGGGTGGCAATGACTACAACTACTGCTGCCTCCCAAACTGCCTTTGGACATCTCTCCGAGAACGGCCATGAGGAAACTACCGAAGAAACCAGCTGAATCCTTCTCTGGTTCCTTTCCTTCTTCCGAACTCGCATCAGGATCGCCTCCCTGGAAAATTGCTTCGAATAAGATCAACAATTTAAAAGCTACTTATTGACAACATCTCTATTAAAAATTCAAATGCAGTTTTTGAAGGTGATGGTTGTATTTTTTAAAGAGAGTTAACTCGCTTTCCGTTGTCAATATCATTGCCTTCTTGATTTTGCAAAGGGGTAAGAACTGCACCACAGTGATACCATGTAACTATTGGCAATTTAATACTCTCTCCATAATATGATGTTATTTGTTGGTCTATCATTATATATTCAAAACCAAAGTGTAGCAATGAACTTACAGCACTTGTCCCTCTTATTAACTTTGATAAGAACGTTCCGAAGAAGGCTCCATTGTTTTTCTGAAATAAAATAATGATATAAAAATAATATCGATTACATGCCTGATGGTGTTGATTTACATAAACATGTAACCAAGCTATGACACTTCACAACATACCGATCCTCCTCCAGTAATAGTTTCCAGAGAGGTCAAAAGATAGCTTGCAATCACTGCCCCTGGATTCTCCTCTCCTTCAGACAACAGTCCAACGAACAGACCGATACCAGACCCTATGAGAGAATTGAGATCAAATCCGTCACCCTGGAATCAGAATCGTGAAGTCTTACTATAAATTATTCTTCTAATTTAAATTATTAATCTTAAATGAGTTCATCCGATAATTACTTACACCACTAAGGTTTGCCACGATACCACTTATAGTAGCCAGTAGAGATCCCAAATCAGACTGTCCATCTTCCTGAAATTCCAAAAGTTTGTTGTACCAAATTTTCTTAATGATCCACATTATCATGAAAATTAAGTAAAGTATTTATATTTCTACTTACACCGCCACTTAATCCAGCAATTATTCCTAATATTCCTCCCCCTTGTCCGTCGCCTTCTGGTGGTTCATCGGAATAATCGGAGTCATTTTCGCTTGCTTTCTCCTCTGATCCTGATTTTTGTTTCGATGCATTTCCATTGTCATTTCCATTACCTCCATTGTTATCTTCTACACTTTCTGCAGCATTATTCTCATCAGATTCGTCACTACTTTCATCAGTCTCGTCTTCATCTTCCACCGTCTCTTGTCTTTGGAATGCAGGTGGTTTAAGACCTTTTATTTCATCGATATTGATTTTGTTTTCAGATACGTCTTGTCTTCGGAGGAATAAAGGCGTTGGGTTTAATGGAGGGGGGTAGTTTGGAGGGAAGATAGGGACGTTTGCTGTAAGTTGGTTGTTCAAATATCTTCGTATCATTCTTCTGAGGAATGCCTGGAATATATTTTCCAGCTTTAAGTTTGCAGTAATAGATGATTATGATGTCGGTAAATGGAATGTATGCACAAATCTCCCATTAATCAGATAAAAAAGAAGTTTTGCTTACCTTAGGTTGTGAGTCGTTTTAGTTGGTGTTGTCTTATATCACGCCATAAAACACACGTGCAAATAATTTAAATTTTACTGTGGTGCAGAAAATCGCTAGTGATGTTATAAACACTCTTTTAAAGTAGCTATAAAATACCGTGATTGTGATAATAGCTTTTTGCGAATTTTCTAATTGTAGCTTATTATTTATTCGATCACGGAAAATAAATAAATAAATAGGTAAATCGGAAGCGTAACATACGCAAGTACCATTGTCAGTGACTTACGTTACGTATTTACATCGTGCGAAATGCAACACACGCGTGAATAGAACGCACTCGCGTCGTAATCCATGTCGACGTCAAATCGTATAATTCGCCGTTTACAAACGGCCGGCAAATTGAAAAACGGCGCCGGCAGATTGTAAATGGGTTTAGATCACTGGTGCATTTTAGGTTCGTTAGCCAAGGTTATCTGCGACCATAACGCACGAGCCGAGCGAGCGAAACGAGCGATTCGCGGCAGCGACCAGTGAGTGCCAGAAGCGAATTACGCGACGTTTTATAAAATGCCAAGGCATTTTGTATATTGACGAATTATGGCCTTGGCCTTGGCATTATTTAAAACGGTGAATTGTACAATTTGCCTGCGACATCTATATACTAGTTTTCATAAATCCATGTTATATTAAAACTGATTTTAGGACAAGGAGTGTACGAACAGTCAACCGCACGTCAGTGGCAACAATATGACCTTGAGCGGGTCTGTGGTTTCTAGGGTTTGAAGCGATGCGCTGCTTTACCTTGTTCAGGTATGTTGCCACTAATCTGCGACTGTGTATGCGCCACTGGAGCTCGGCAAGATGGCGTAAGGGAGCCGCAGCTGTCGTTGCCAGAGGAAGCGGCGTTAATTAGCTCGATTGAAATGGTCACTACTAGTCGTTCACAACTGGCGTCACTAGCTTCGGCCGAATTATGTACGTACGTTAGCGCCACTGGAACTCGGGAAGATGGCGTTGGGGAGCCGCAGTAAGCTGAAGATTTTGCTGCCGCCACCAGAGAGCGCCGTATTCTCGTTGACTCTTCATTGCAGTTGTCAAGCACTGACGTCGCAAGCTTCGGAGAAATTGTGTACGTACAGTTAGCGCCACTGGAACTCGGGAAGATGGCGTTGGCGAGCCGCAGCAAGCTGAAGATGTTGCTCCCGCCGCCGTCGTCGCTATCGTCGTCAAATACTGGCGTCACTAGCTTCGGACAAATCTTGTACGTACGTTAGCACCACTGGAGCTGGGGAAGATGGCGTTGGCGAGCCGCAGTAAACTGAAGATGTTGCTGCCGCCGCCGTCGTCGCTGTCGTCGTCAAATACTGGCGTCACTAGCTTCGGACAAGTCTTCTACGTACGTTAGTGCCACTACTGGAACTCGGGAAGATGGCGTTGGCGAGCCGCAGTAAACTGAAGATGTTGCTGCCGCCGCCAGAGGGCGCCGTATTCATTGGCTCGAAGTCGTCATCCTCGTCGCTGTCGTCGAACACTGGCGTCGCTAGCTCCGACTTTGATGTTGAGGTTTCTGATCGGGATTCGCCTTCTGCCTGTAAACATTGTTGAATGGTACTTATAAGACGACTCAAATAAAACCGGAACAAAGTGCGAGAATGAGCGTCGGTGATGTAATTTGACACTAATTCGAAGCGCATTTCCCACCCTGAGCACTTAGCTGGAGAGCTAGCTTCCGAAATAGGTATTCAATTTATAGAGCAACCAAATCCCCCTAGTAGTGTGCCATATTATCATTACGAGTATTAGTTGATCCGGGCGCCTGGCAGCTGTTCAGCGGTGGGCGTGACAGTGGTTGGGCGACAAAGGGGGTGTAAATTCAATTGAAGGTATGCAATTTATAGCGCTCCGAGTAGGTTATATTATTATAAGTAAATTTCACTGGCTCCCTTACCCTTCAAACCGAAACAAAGCATTGCAAACACTGCTGCTTTACGACAGAAATAAGCAAACTTATAAAAGGTTTAAAACCCAACACAAGGTGTTTAATCGTTTCAATCACGATCTATACTAAAATCTTTGGAAGTTCTTTCATTTTTTAAAAATCCGTATGTACTTACATTATCCGAGGGAGCGGCGGTAGAGTCACCATCTTGTCTCACGGGTCTGTTGTCTGAACCTGCTTGTATCTGCAAAATCACATACAAATACTAGATAATTTCTTCTTTTATTTTTTTAAAAAGAATAAACTAAATAACTACGTTTTTACACAGGAGACCAACCAAGTTCTCTCTTATAGCATAAAACCGGCAAAATTCAAGTCGAAGTCGCGTACGTTAGACGAAATTTCTATTATAAGGTTCAAACTAAGTACTGTACCAAATTTTGTTGAACGTTTTTTTATATTTACAACAAGTAAGTTGTGAAATAAAGGCGTTTCTTATATTAAAACCTTACTAATAGTGTCCGTTGGAACCCTTTTGGTATGAACCCTAAAATAAACCAAAAAAATATTTAAAAGATGTGAAGCAAAAGTTCTCTAGCTTTACAACAGCAGGAGGTAAGTTCTATACAGGGTGTAACAAAAGGGTATACCAACCCTAAGGGATGTGAATCTGCCCCTTAAACTGAAAAACTTTCCTTAAGGGACATACTTCGAAATATAAAACAAAATTTTGACCTCCCATAGAAACTGAATCATCTGATAGCGCATTTTGTATGGGAGGTACAATTTCTTTTTTTTCGACCTATGTTCCTTGGGGAAAGTTGTTCAGTTTCATGGGCAAAATCACATCCATCAGGGTTGATATACCCTTTTTGTTAACCTTGTAGATAGGACACTACTACAAAACCAAGTCGAATTCAAAACTTAGTTTACTGCTAAGGTTCACAGACAATAGATTATTGATCGGAAGATTAGTCAAACCGGCAGTGATTACAGGATGTAATCACCCGACTCTTAGATTCCACTTCTTTACATATCTAAAGCCGCAAACATACCTTCCTAAATTTTAAGAGCGTTACTCCGATGCGTCGCCACAACAAGGCCTCGGCCACGACTAAGCGCTGGGCGCTTTCTCAAATCGATTTTATAGGAGTACTAAATAATTCACAGTAAAATATAAATACTATTTATTCCAAAAAAAAGATACAGTATTTTAAAGTATGAATGACTTCACATGCTAAGTCTAAAAAGAAATAAATGGTACAGCAGCACTGCACTTACTTTCTCGCAATACTCAAGAAAAACTATCAACCGCAAACTTAAATTTGTAATGCCATACACATAGTATGGAAATACAAACTTTTATTTCGTTTTCCCAAAAAAATGTTCGAATGAAATATACAGATCAATTCAGAATTCAAATTGTCAAACATTAAAACAAACAAACTTCAAACGATTTCGAGTAAATCACATGTTTAACTTTTGGTAGTACTGGAACATCCTTTATATGAATTTTCACAGATCAATGGATACTACCGTAGGATACTTGCATGCACATTTTTTTAATTTCCCTACACATGTTCCTTATGGATAATTGTTCATTTTGGTCTACTGAGCAAGCCCTTTCAGTTTTTGGTACACCCTGTGTACTAAATTTTATTGAAAAAAATCATAAATAATATCCAGTCAAGTAGACAACCAATCCAGGATTAATATTAGTATAGAGAATTTTAATAAACTCAATGGAACCAATTTTGGGTAAATCACATATTTACGTTTTGGTGGTACAGGAACACCCCTTATATGAAATTACACAGATCAATTGATACTGGTGCATGATATCTTATATGGAGATGCTTGGTCATGCAAAGTTTTATCAAGATTTTATGAGTCGTTTTTGAGAAAATTTCAATTTTTCATTTTCGTTGTATGACAGCTACCCTCAAAATGAGAGCCAGAAGGAAACCACTCAGAACCCTTCGATGGATTTGCATAAAACTCCTAAATGCAAAATATGGTGTCAATCGGAACATTCGTTTAGCCGCTAGGCCAAAGCGTGACGGACAGACCGACCGACGGACCGACCGACCGACGGACCGACGGACCGACCGACCGACGGACGGACATTTTTGGGAGACTTGTTTTTTATGATGCATAAGTGATATAGAACACATTTTTGAGAAATTTAGAAAAACTTTTTTTTTCACGAATACAATACCTTTCTCGCTCCGCTCGAAAGTACAAATAATGTCTTACATTTTCACCTGAAATCCCGTAAATTTACTGAAAATGTCACTTTTGATTGTAGTTTTTTTTAATGAATTTTTACCTAAATCGAGTTTTTTTTAACCAAAAACTAAACAGTATCCTGAATTTTCGAATGGTAATTTTTTTTCAATCTCTACAAGATTGTCCAGTCAGGTAGACAACCAATCCAGGATTAATATTAGTATAGAGAATTTTAATAAACTCAATGGAACCAATTTTGGGTAAATCACATATTTACGTTTTGGTGGTACAGGAACACCCCTTATATGAAATTACACAGATCAATTGATACTGGTGCATGATATCTTATATGGAGATGCTTGGTCATGCAAAGTTTTATCAAGATTTTATGAGTCGTTTTTGAGAAAATTTCAATTTTTCATTTTCGTTGTATGACAGCTACCCTCAAAATGAGAGCCAGAAGGAAACCACTCAGAACCCTTCGATGGATTTGCATAAAACTCCTAAATGCAAAATATGGTGTCAATCGGAACATTCGTTTAGCCGCTAGGCCAAAGCGTGACGGACAGACCGACCGACGGACCGACCGACCGACGGACCGACGGACCGACCGACCGACGGACGGACATTTTTGGGAGACTTGTTTTTTATGATGCATAAGTGATATAGAACACATTTTTGAGAAATTTAGAAAAACTTTTTTTTTCACGAATACAATACCTTTCTCGCTCCGCTCGAAAGTACAAATAATGTCTTACATTTTCACCTGAAATCCCGTAAATTTACTGAAAATGTCACTTTTGATTGTAGTTTTTTTTAATGAATTTTTACCTAAATCGAGTTTTTTTTAACCAAAAACTAAACAGTATCCTGAATTTTCGAATGGTAATTTTTTTTCAATCTCTACAAGATTGTCCAGTCAGGTAGACAACCAATCCAGGATTAATATTATAGAGAATTTTAATAAACTCAATGGAACCAATTTTGGGTAAATCACATATTTACGTTTTGGTGGTACAGGAACACCCCTTATATGAAATTACACAGATCAATTGATACTGGTGCATGATATCTTTTATGGAGATGCTTGGTCATGCAAAGTTTTATCAAGATTCTATGAGTCGTTTTTGAGAAAATTTCAATCTTTCATTTTCGTTGTATGACAGCTACCCTCAAAATGAGAGCCAGAAGGAAACCACTCAGAATCCTTCGATGGATTTGCATAAAACTCCTAAATGCAAAATATGGTGTCAATCGGACCATTCGTTTAGCCGCTAGGCCAAAGCGTGACGGACAGATCGACCGACGGACCGACCGACCGACGGACCGACCGACCGACGGACGGACATTTTTGGGAGACTTGTTTTTTATGATGTATAAGTGATATAGAACACATTTTTGAGAAAATTAGAAAAAAACTTTTTTTTTTTCACGAATACAATACCTTTCTCGCTCTGCTCCAAAGTAAAAATAATGTCTTACCATTTACTTATATATAAATCTATGTGTCTTACATTTTCACCTAAAATCCCGTAAATTTACTGAAAATGTCACTTTTGATTGTAGTTTTTTTTAATGAATTTTTAAATAAATCTAGTTTTTTTTAACCAAAAACTAAACAATATCCTGAATTTTCGAATGGTAATTTTTTTTCAATCTTGTAGCATTTGATCCTACATAAATCTCGCATCTGTGTAGACGGTCAAGCGCTAAGTTTAAAACGGACGTGTTAAAAAACTGTTCTATTTGGAAAAATGTCCCAATATTTTGAAATGTTTTTAAACCGAAAAGCAGATCGTGAAAGCATATCTAATATGATATTAATGTATTCTTTGAAAACTGAGAACTGCATTGTTTTATCTTTCTCGGCGAATATCGTAAATTTTGAGTCCAGCGCGATTTGAACGGATGAACGCTCCAAGACTAATTCGGCATACATTGCTCCGAGGCTTAGTCCTTTTAATTCTAATATCCTTACTTTAACAAGCAATGTATGCCGTATTCGTTTTGAGTTAAGGAAGGTGTGATTGTGGCCTAACATCACCCCTCTTTCCCTGTGGGGTAGGCAGCAAGCTTCCACCTGACATACTTGACATACATCTTGACATACTTCCCTCGCTTCCTCTTACTTTGGTACACGCTCGTCTATACGGATCCGACCAAAGTTATTCGATCAAAGAAACTATGGCGAAATTTATTCGACGGATAACGTTTACTTGAAATAATAAAAATAGTTTTCTCAAAAACGAATCACCTCCTTCAAATTTTTAAGGAATCTATTAGCACTAAAAAGTATGAAATAACCATAGCAGATAATAGAAAAAAACCAAGCCTATGTTTTTTTATTTCAATTATAAATTTACAAGAAACAGTTCATTTTGGAGTCGGTGCCAGCCAAGAAGTTGCACTTTAGGGAACAATATCTTACGCATTTACTTATATCTTACGAGTATCTAGTGTCTTTTATTACAGACTACCGGCCCGCCCCGGCTTTGCACGGGTACTAATCTACGGGTAGAGTGGTGCCTTTTATTACGATATATTATGACGTAGTCTTCAACTTGCTACACAATTTTTAAAACGTTCTAAAATATTTCGTTGTTGTCGCGACGAGCGTTCGCGAACTGCATTTGTACAAAATGTAAATAGTCAATTTGCAACGGGTAACACCGGAAGTACATAACAGCCAACTTAAAGATAGAGATAGTGATTTCCGCCCTGCTTCATGCATCCATTATGCGAGCTAGCGTCAGACGACTACATTCTCCCAGCAAACCGGCAAAGAAGTTCCAGTAACAATTAGTGAAGGAGCAAGCCAGTTCCTGAGGACGGCCGAAGTAATGAAGTTAAGTCATCTCCATTTTTTGTATGTTGGTTCTAACAATTCTCAATTTGTCGCGTTATCTATTTTACCATGTGCCTTACTTACCCACCTACACCAGACATCATCATGTTTGACTCCATTTAAACTATCTTGAATACGAACCTAGACCAGTACATGAGGTTACGGAAGACACACTATCGATTTGATAGGATAATACGTTAATATAATGATATGCGTCTCTCAGGCCTGAGATAATAAGATTTGTGGAATTACCCACTATTTATTTGATACGAGCTCGAAACTCCCTGTGAGTTTATTTCATTATTGCTAGCTTATATTTGATTGAGAGATATGCAGTCCAGTGTGGACGCGCTGTTTATATGAAGGCTTCACGAAAGTCCTATACTAATAATAATAATAATATAGTGTCTTTACGTCTGGCCGGGACATGAGGTCCGTGGTCGGGGTAACGGCAACCTAAGGAATCCAGGATTGACGCCCATGGATGTCCAACTTCGTCATCGGTTACTACCATTACCGAACGTAGACTTACTTAATTGGTAGGGAGGAGAGAATCATTCAGGTGGACTTAGATATACACTAATGAGGCACCGGCGAATACTTCTATGTAGTCACATATCATCATCTTACACGAATACTCTGAACAAGGTTAAACACGAGGCAGTATTACACCATACATCACATATTGTATTTATCATGATTTGACTATTTGCTAACTTCTCATCTCTGCTTGTGTAACAATATTGGTTTCGATCCGAGAAAAGGGAGAAGCGTCGTACCACGGTACGACCCTTCCCCCTTAGGATTGATGTATAAGAGATGGAGATGGCATTGTTGTATAAACATTTTAGATGGAGCCTGTGAGAACCCATTGGTGCCGAGTCCTCTACCAGCTGCACTGCTCGTAACGAATACATCTGCTCAGGTAACTAACCTTGCTTTGACTCATCCCTTTCGAAGTGCCCTCTCATTTCACCCTGAGCTATTTTTATTCTTTATCATATCATAATACCCCCAAACTTCATAATGGGCATTTCGACATGGTGAAGATAGCTGAGAAATGATCTAGACTTTCAGCAGAGCAAAGTAAAGTTGGGTACAGGATGGGCATCGATGGGTGTTCATAAATGTTATCTATTTATTTAAACGTGATATTCATCATTCTACTTAAAACACATAAATCATACAGAACAGAAATACTATTTACAAGACAACACCAAAGAAATGAAATTTATCATCATTTATTGCATCAACAAACTAGTCAGCACACCCTACTTTGGCTGTGTAGTTAATATTCATCATAGAAACAAGCAACGTTTTATAAGTATGTTTCGTTTCCTTTTTGCTTTGAAAGGAAGTTGAAAAACAATGGAATATTAAAACCACATCATGATTACAGTCTTATCTACAAATTTATATTCAAATTAACCTGTTCGATATTTAAAAAGAATCCTAGAATGTTATTCAAACAGATAGCTATCAAACTTTTTCTTTCTGGTACATAACCTAAGAAAGCACATATTCAAACATTCAAAGATAGATGGCGTTAAGATACACTTTTATTCTCAATGAGATGAAGACACATCCATATTATTGCTAGATGGTACGTGATCTATCCTCCCGAAGGACTAAATGATTATTTTTAAACCAATATCGTGTCAAATTCATCAAAAAAACCGCTTCCAAATTAATGTGATAACATAATTTAGGAAATGGTGCGCGGTCGGGGTGAAAGGACTCCAGCCGCCATTTGCAATAATTCGCAAGCCGGTAATAAGTACATGTCGTGCATAGCTTGTTTTCAAAGGAAGTCCATTTTATCAGATAACTAGTGAACAAAACCTGTAAAAGAAGGAAAATTAATTTTTCGTGAAATTTCTTAGCAACAAATCAATAATTCTTAATATTATCGCGAATAAGATACTCAATCATACACGCAGTGATAGTAGTTCCCGCCATTTCTTATACCTGTGAACCTTATTGCAAGGCAAGACGGATCACAAGTAAAATAATGAAGTTTGGCTGTCATTCGTGTCGTCATGTTGGCAGTACCCTTTTTTCCACAAATGGCGTCGTGAGTTGTAATTTATACTAAAGATTACTGAAAAAACTAGAAAACTCTTCTCCTAGTAATTAAAAACATTCGGTGCATTCATTCGGTGGTGTGTGAAAGTGTAATTGATCCATTTAGATAGCGGTGTAAACCTATTTGGTATGTACAACAACTTTATTCGTTCTATTTAGTTAGTTAAAAGGTGGAGTACAAAAATGAGACTATTAAGAAGTAAAAACGTCAGGGACGTGCGTTATGAATCACAACAAAGAGGTTTACAACTTTCCCATCTATACAAACCTCGGTGAACACTTGTTGAACACTTTCCGTGCCCAAATACCGGATAGACAAATATCAAGCATTGAAGTACTCTCTCTGTTAGAAAACGGCACAGTCTCTCTTGCCTTCCTATGAATTATCTAAGAAAAGAGATCTCTATACCGACTAGTTACTTATTTGGTTCTACTTTCCCCCAACAACAAGGAAAGGGAGCAGAAAACTTAATCATAATTTCACCATACACCTATGGAGACACAGTCATCACTTTCTTCAACAATTTCCCTTTGAAACCAATAGATAATAGGTCTTTGAATTTACAATTTGATATGATCAGTTTGACAAGAAAATTCTCAGTAAAATTTTGAAATAAAAGTCCATAGAGCCAGCAGAAAGAATACTATTATCAGAGAATTTCTTCAATAGTTAATTTCAAATTTCTTTCTTGCTTTCTCTCATTCCTTTTCTCTCTTTAAAACTAGGAAAGCAAACTTTCATCTGATTAATATTGTTCTACTCCCATTTACACTAGAAAAACTCAATTCATCGGACGCTCATAGATGGCAAGACAAAAGGATCTTCATGAGCTAAAGTTTTACTCGGGCAGAGCAAGAGAGACAACTGCCACATAATAACTATTTGTTTTTATTTAAAAGCCTAACCTTATCAATATCCTATTGCTAGGTGACCCTTTAGCCACAAATTAAATAATAGTAAACTAACCTTTAGTGATTTTTGTGAAATGACCAACAAATAAACATTAAAAAACATTAATTTACCAACAAAACCAATTAAACAACAAACATTTCCAACCTTGTATTGTAATTAACCTTATCTCAAATCATAATTTATCTTTGAATCAGAATTATAATACAAAAATATATTGTACTTTACTCTTGTATAATTTACAATGCGAGTGAAGAAAGCGATCACATTACAATTAAATTTTAATTGTTTGTCATCTACTCTTATAAAATTATTTTAAACTTTTACTTCAATTTTCTAGCTTCATAATGTTGTTCTTTATAAAGGGTAATAATACCAAATAAAACAAAATAAATTCAGGCGCAGGTGAAACAATTTACAAATACAGTTTGAAACATTTTCCTGTGAAGCAAACTTTTCCTTTTATTTTTTTTTGTGCGGTGATACACATCATTATACCAATTTATACTATTATACCAATGTAGGTCTATTTATTTTACTTGACCTATACACTCATGATTTGAAAAGTTTCTTTTAAATTAGTGACGAGTAGAGGTGGTAAACTTGTGCAGTGGTCAGTGTATCAAATACTTAGTGCTGTGTAAATAAAAAATGAATGTGATTCAGTTCACAATACTAAATTCTTAGTGATCTGATTACATGAAGATTATGTTTTTGTTAGTAAATTGTGATTATGAATGTATCATTTTGTAATGTTTTACCTATTAATGTGCAAACGAGAAATGTTCAACCCAGTATAACGCAACGCATCCACACGCATCTCGAAAAATGCTCAACCCAGTGATGCGCAACCCTGCAAGGTACGGTCTTGAAACACCACATGTACCACTCGACTATATTTGTCACCGCGCCCTATCGAACATCAGTGAAGTGGACGGAGGACTCTCATTTCATGAAGATTTAGCGAAGCAGATCCAACACAACACTCCTGCCTCCGGTCTACGCGCACCAACATCTAAAATAATACAAGTATCATTAAATAAAAATTGTGAAATAATATTCGGAGTTACATATGTACTGAAATAAAGTTGAAGGACCTTTAGTACAGTGTTGCCAGGTCAATTATCCTTCTGAAAAAATTTTCTTTTCTTGAATGTGTTGAATAATCAGGGTGTCCACATTCTTGAAAATCAGGGAAAGTCAGGGAAAAGTCAGGGAAGCTCAAGGTGGTCAGGGAAAGTCAGTGAAATCGAGGAGCCACCTGGAAAGTCAGGGAAAAATTAAGAATTTACAGTTTGCTTTCCAAAATGTCCCAGTGATTGTAAAATAAGGGATAAATCATTCTCTAGTGACTAGAGTCTAGTCTGACTCTTAATCCAGACTATTGAAAAAAATTTTTTCCAGGTTCCGAGTGACCTACAATAAGGCATAATTTGTGGTCACAATAATTAGATTACTCCGTTTTATTTTTATAAATTTCAATAGTTTTGGTTCAGTGAAAACTTTTATTTACTCCTGTAATTCATGCTCTAGTCGGACTCTTAAGGGGCTAATAAGAGCTGAATTACCTCCCTTTCTAACAAAGGGCATAATGCGCGTGCTAGAACGGAGCGGATTCGCGCTGTTTTACGTTTTTCGCTCATTTCTGCATTATCCTCAAAATTTGTACCCATAATATTAATTATTAAACAGCTGTATTATTACGCATAATATATTGAATAACGTGTAAAAGTTTTGGCATCATAGATTAATGGGCAAACTGTATGCAAAGGTTTTGATTGAAAGAGTGATGAAAGATCGAAAAAATATGGGATGTACAAGCGGGATTTAGAAAGGGAATTGGATGTACAGATCAGGTCTTTTCCTTGCGGTGCATAGCTGAAAAGTTTTTGGCTAAAAACCAAAAAGTCTACTGCGCGTTCGTGGATTTGGAAAAGGCCTATGACCGAGTGGTGAGGAATGAATTGTGGTCAGCATTGTCTATGTATGGGGTAAACGGTCATCAGATTCAAGCACTGAAATCTCTCTATGAGGATTCCAGTGCTTGTGTCAGAATAAATGGGGCGTACACTGAATGGTTTAGCATCGACAAAGGTGTTAGGCAGGGATGTGTAGCGTCACCTTGGCTGTTTAACCTGTTCATGGATAATTGTTTGATTGATCTGAAAGAGAGTATGTGTGGACTGAATGAATGAGTTACTCATCAAATGTCTTCTCTACGCTGATGACCAAGTTGTACTTGCGTCATCTGCTGACGAGTTGCAGGAGATGGTAACAATGATGAATGTGGCTTTGGACAGGAAAGGAATGAAAGTAAATGTAAGCAAAGCGAAAGTAATGGTACTTGAAAGAGAAGAATGTATGACAGAGTGTACTATATTAATAGGTGGTGAACAAGTGAAGGAGTTTGTGTATCTGGGCTCAAAGTTTACGAGAGATGGAAAGTGTGAAAGTGATATTGAAAGAAGAGTGAATGCTGGAAACATGGTGAATGGTGTCCTGCACGCCTTTATGAGGAGTCAGAAGGTGTCTCACAAGGCTCGTTTGGCTGTTCATAGGGGTGTTTTGGTACCAACACTGATGTATGGCAGTGAAAGCTGGGTATGGCAGAAGAAGCATGAAAGTAGAATTAATGCAGTGGAAATGAGAGCGCTAAGGAGTATGATTGGTGTTAAATTGAGTGACAGGATTAGAAATAGTGTGATAAGAGAACGGTGTGACGTAAAAGATGACGTATTGCCCAAAATCGAGAAAGGGGGATGCTGAGATGGTTTGGTCATATAGAGAGGATGAATGAACGAAGATTGACGAAAGAGATCTACCAGGCGAGAATGAATGGAAACGTTGGAAGGGGAAGGCCTAGGCGAACGTACCAGGACCAAATTCAGGACGTTCTGAATAAAGGCCAGGTTAAAGTACCCTAAACCGACGAGCATGTATGAAAGGATTGATGAAAGTACAGGAAGCAAGGGAAGTATGTACAGGTGGAGGACTGTGGTCTCTGCCTACCCCGACGGGAAAGAGGCGTGATGTTATGTATGTATGTATGTATGATTAATGGGTACTTAAGAAAAACGGTTTAAAAGCAAAAATCAGAGGTAAAGAGGGGTAGAGGTTGTTTTTTTTACAAAATATATTTAATCGCGTTTCTGAGTCAGCCATATTATTGTAAAGATGCTTAATTCGCATAGGAAACATATATGTAAGGTACCTCGAAACTTGGCTCATAGACAGGGATAAGGTCAATAAGTAAAAATAAAAAATACGATTTTTTTCGGTTGCAAATAATAAAGTTAAAAATTAATTTTGTTTTTGTCAAATATCGATTATGTTCTAAGTAGTCTGTGGTCGGTTAATACAGCTGTTAGTTTTTTTGTATGATATGCAATGACTAATAATCACATTCTGCCATACGACCTATCGATATTTGACGAAAACGATTTTTTTTAAAAACTTCGTCATTTATGGCCAAATAAATTGGTATTTTTTATTTATCTTTAATGATCCTATTCCTGTTTATGAGCCAAGTTTCAAGGTGTCTTACATAAAAGTTTCCTTTGCGAATTATCACATTTTTTTTTTCAACGGCTATATACATCACTTTTCGTTAAAAACCTGCTCTAGTGAAGCGTATTTAGCTCTTATCAGCCCCTTAATCCAGGTTTTTTTTTCTAAAGAGTGACCTGCATTATGACATTGTTTTTGGTCTTAACATTTTTTCGAAAATATATTCATTTATACTTTATTTTTCTTTAAAATGAATAAAATTGGTCAGGGAAATTTTTGAAAATGGTCAGGGAAAGTCAGGGAAAAGTCAGGGAAATTTTTTGGGCATTAGCTGTGGACACCCTGATAATAAAAAACCCTGTTTTCCTTTATTTCACTCATCCCCCTTTTATTTTTTTTTCTTAACTAGGATATATATAGCGAAGCGGAACAACATTATGAAGTGGTTACTCATACCTAACTATATTTGGAAAAAATTCTTTTGAATAGCGATTCAAACATTTAATTCCCTTTATTAATCTAGATAATCTAAACAATTACCTACACAACCTTTGTATCATCAAGGATGCTGAATATAAATGAATGTTTGGACCAACTTGCTGACATTTTCATGATAAACCATCAATGTCAGTTGGTTGATTTCATATTCATTTAGGAATTTTTTGCATCTTTACAGGACACCCCAAGATGGAGGAATGCCTCTTGCGAGTTCTGCACTTAACTGTAATTAAAATAAACGAACTAAAATCTGATTTGGTCGACAAATTTCGAGGTCCATCCGAAGACAATTTATTAGAATACGAGACTTCTACTGCTAAACTAGAGAGTTATCTGGGGAAATTGAAAGAAGATCTTAACAATTATTTCAAATATGTGAATAACCCTGATCCTGATGAAGTTTCGGAGATTTCTGCAATCCAACTAGAAGCAGAAGAAGTACTCTGTGAAGCGAAGTTTAAGATTAAGAGACCCACCATGAGCAAGGAAGATGACAAAGTAGTATCTGGAAAATTACCCAAACTGTCTCTACCCACCTTTGATGGAAACATCCTGCAATGGTACCAATTCTGGGACCAATTTGAATCCAATGTTCACAACAGAAATCTGTCTAATGTTAACAAACTCTTATACCTCAAGACTGTTCTTCAAGGTACAGCACTTCAAGTAATAGAAGGATTAGAATCAACCAACGCCAATTATGATATAGCCATATCTTCCTTAAAAGAACGTTATGGAAGCCTTAGTAAATTAATCGACGCCCATTATTCTGCACTCAATAAAATACCACCAGCAGGAAAGGATATTACTACGTGCCGTCGAGCCCTCGATGATATAGACCGCCATTTGAGAATATTGGCCTCTTTAGGAGAAGATACCACACACAGCTACCTTCGTTTTCTCATATTAGAAAAATTTCCCGAGGACTTAGTCTATGAAATGAAGATGAAAATCAGGGAAAATACTGTCGATGACATTCGAAAGGAGTTGCAAAACATCATTTCAGCTAGGGAAGAAGCCAACCGAGCTACGCATAAAAACCAGAACAACCAGAATGGAAATTACACAACAGAAGCACTTCATGTCAGCAATAAACAGAGTAAAACTGCATCCAAGGAAGAACGCAATCAACCACAGCAATCCACTGGAAATAGGAAAAGACTATTTAATTTCAATCCAAACCCCTACAGATATCGAAGAATAACTAACAATACAGGACAATTCTTTTCTAATCAAGGACAATCCTGTGAAAATCAACCCACCTTCCACAACCAGCGAACTTCACATGATAATAGAAGAGCCTTCTTTAATCACGAATCTTCAAACAACAATAGACGGCTCTCATTCCAACCAGGGGCAGCTAGACTGACAGGACGATTCTCCTTTAATCCAGGACAAGCTAATGACTACAGGAGAAATCACTTTAACCAAGGATCGCAAAAAAGGAGATACGAAAACGCCAATGGAACCCAAAAAACCACTGAAAGGGAGAATAAAGAAGGACCCGAGCCTAAAAGAAGAAAATTATTTCAATGCATCTTTTGCAATGGTAATCACTTCAACGAAAATTGTGAAAAATATAAGACAATCACTCAAAGACAATCACGCTTGATCAATAGATGTTTTTCATGCCTCAGATTGGGTCATACCATTACTCAATGCCGAAAGAAAACCAATTGTTATCACTGTAAAATTTATGGGAAACATAACAGAGCATTATGTCCTACACGAGGTGTAAAAAGAGAAACTCAGTCTAAAACGTTTCACATCAACGAAAGAAATGCAACCATCCTACAAACAGCTATCGCTAAGATCAAGAAGAACAAAAACAGCAAACGTCATTCAACCTATCGCATCCTCCTAGATTCTGGAAGTCAGAGGACGTACATCACGAAAAGAGTAGCCGAAGACTTGCACCTAGAAGTGAAAGAAGACACCAAACTAACTATATTTACATTCGGAGCTGAAACACCGCAAGTAATTGAAAGCCCACTTGTGCAAATTCAAGTTTTATTGAAAACCGGTCAATTCATGACCATGGAAGCCAACGTCGTTCCGAAAATAACAAATAGTGTACCATACCCTAATATAAAAGTTGAAAAGATGTTCAAATCTGACTTAGCTGATGATGGATCACTTCAAGATCAAGTAGATATTCTTGTCGGAAATGATTACTATTTCACTCTAATCTCTACGGAAAAGATAAAGATTGAACAAAATCTATATTTGATTAAATCCGATTTAGGTTGGATTTTGAGTGGAAAAACTGAATCAAAACCAACAAATAACTTAACCATGATCACATACTTCCAAACGAACTTAGAAGTTAATCTCAACCAACCGGATCTACCTATAAATGACTATAACGTTAAGGACCTATGGAGCCTTGAATCAATCGGAATAACGGACTCACCTAAAGAAGACCGTCAAGAAGAAGCACTAAAACACTTCAATGATACTACAAAATTAATCGCGAATCGATACTATGTATCATGGCCATGGATCGAATATCCACCAGCTCTTAACCAAAATCAGGGATTAGCATTCGGACGTCTATCTAGTCTCCTGAAACGCCTTGACACTTCTACACTACAACAATACGACCAGATGATTAGAGAACAAATACAAAAGGAAATTATCGAGGAAGTACCTGCTCAGCAAAGGAGAGATACGTCTAATCATATTACACATTATTTGCCTCATCACGGAGTCAAGTGCCAGAATAAACAACTCCGAATTGTATACGATGGGTCATCGAAGACAGGAAACAACAAATCCCTGAACGAATGCTTATTCCGTGGACCAATCATGTTAGAAGAACTCACTGGCCTGCTACTGAAGTTCCGATATCACAACATAGGCATATGCGCCGACGTAGAAAAGGCATTTCTTCAAATTGGCCTTCATGACCAAGATCGTGATGTTACCAGATTCTTATGGGTCAAAGATATAAATAAGCCAATAACAGAAGATAATCTCCTACACTTACGATTCCAAAGAATGCCATTTGGAGTGATATCCAGTCCATTTCTACTCAACGCTACCATTAAACATCATCTGAAGAAATCAAACAAGAAAGAAGTCAACAAAATAGCTAGTGACATATATGTAGATAATCTAGTCACTGGAGTAGAAACAGATCATGAAGCAATTGAACTATATCAAACAGCCAAAAGAGTATTCAAAGAAATGTCTATGAATCTACGAGAATGGAGTTCAAACTCTAAACATCTGATGGAAAAAATTCCCGATAGTTATCGAGAAGATACCGTAAAAGTATTAGGACTTAACTGGAATATTAAAGAAGACAGTTTACAACTAAGATTTAAAATGCCGAACATACAACCCAAAACCAAAAGAGAGATGCTACAAATTATAGCATCAGTGTATGATCCTTGTGGATTCACAATCCCATCATTGTTATCTGCTAAATTACTCCTACAAGAAACATGTATGATAAAAGCTGCTTGGGACACAACACTACCTCAAGAAATAACAAACAAATGGGAAACGATTACTAAAGATCTCATCGACATAGAGAAACTAATAATACCAAGACGTTATTTCGAGAATCCCCAACGAAATGACTATCATCTACATTGCTTTACGGATGCATCCCTCAAAGCCTATGCTGCAGTTGTATACTTAACCAATGGAAAAGAGATAAGCTTTATTATAGGCAAATCAAAACTCGTTCCGATAAAGGATAAAGACAAACTGACAATTCCGAGATTAGAACTTCTCGGCATTTTGATAGGTTGCAGACTCATCCAATACACTTTAAAATTCTTGCAACCAGCGATAATAAAACAGACGCTATGGACAGATAGCCAAATAGCAATAGAATGGTGCAACTCCAAGAAACTATTACCGCCCTTTGTTTCAAGAAGAGTAGAAGAAATAAAAAAGAACAAAGAACTCACGATGAAACACATATCATCAGCATTAAATCCTGCAGATGTAGCAACAAGACCAGAGAGCACAAAAGAGGAAAAAACCAAATGGTTAACTGGCCCTCAATTTCTTCTAGAAACAGAGCTACCGACGACGTCATCCCTTTTCGCCGGGGAGGTTCTCCCGAAGGATCTCATAAGTCAACTACAAAGCTTGCAACAATCATACTTTCCAGAAGAAATAGAAGGTAAAGAAACACACCTAACAAGAAATTTAGGACTCTTTCGTGACATCGACGGTCTACTCAGATGCAAGGGACGTTTAATGAATACTACATGCCCTTATGATTTAAAACATCCTATCCTCATCCCTAGAGACAGCGAGTTTACAGACGAACTAATAAGAGAAGTACATGGAAAAAACCATCACGTGGGAGCTTCACATACTCTTAGTATAATCCGTCAAAACTATTGGATACCCCAAGGAAAAGCAAAAGTCCAGAGGATAATAAAGAAATGTCCGCGATGCGTCAAACACGGAGGAGGTCCATACCGTCTTCCACCGACACCAGCTTTACCTAAAGAACGAGCGAATTACAGCGCACCTTTCACCTATACAGGCATGGATTATTTCGGACCAATGTTTGTGAATTACGAAGGTAGAGAAGAGAAAGTATGGATATGTTTGTACACATGCTTAGCCGTTAGAGCTATTCACATGGAAGTAGTCAAGAATTTGACAGCAGAGGAATGTCTTCTCTCCCTGAGGAGATTCATCTCATCCAGAGGAATACCTGAAACAATCTTAACAGATAATGCATCTCAATTTAAATTAACCGCAGAGGTATTGACGAACCCATATTGTATAGATAACAAGATAAGATGGAAATTCATACCTGAATTAACACCATGGAATGGTGGATTTTATGAAAGACTAATCGGCATCGTAAAAAACTGCCTAAAAAGGTCCATCGAAAAACATCTATTGTCAACTTCTCAATTAAACACCATTATCAAAGAGATTGAAGCAGTAGTCAATACCAGACCCCTAACCTATGTAGGATCTGACATCGAATACGTCTTGAAACCCTCAGATTTTCTAACATTTGGAAAGAACATCTTGATTACCCCATCTCTTCAACATGCTATTCCCGGAGGAACCATTACCAAAGAAAATCTTATCGACAGCTGGAAACGAGGACAACGAATACTGGGGGAATTTAAAAGAATGTTCCTAGGGCAATATCTAAGTAGCTTAAGAGAAAGGTACCAACATTCACATAGGGAACCTAGGGTCAAATCCACCAGAATTCCCAAGGTTGGAGACGTCGTACAGATCAAAGATGACATAAAAAACCGAGAGACGTGGAAGGTTGGAAGAATCACTACATTAATCCCTAGCAATGATGGTGAGACTAGAACGGCTAAAGTCAAAGTAGATAACAAAGAATTCACCCGATCCATAACACATCTATATCCTCTTGAAGTTGAAGACGAAGCCGAAGTTAACATAGAAGACACAGTCATTCAACCATTAAGTGAACAAAAAAAACCCTTACAAACTCTAGAAGAAGAATTAATGGATATTGAAACCATAGAAGAAGACACAACTCCTGATACAATGGAAATTCCTGACAATATAAGCGATTTACACATGAAAGAGAATGTAACAGACAGTGAACTAGAACAAGAAGTAGATATTGAAAATGGAAATGAAGAAGTTGATCAGAAGCAACGGCGAGCAGCAGCCACCAAGGCCTTAGAGAAAATAAGGCAGTGGACTCGAAGTTTGTTGACCTTATTCTAGTCGCCCCGGCAGTGTCGCGACGAGCGTTCGCGAACTGCATTTGTACAAAATGTAAATAGTCAATTTGCAACGGGTAACACCGGAAGTACATAACAGCCAACTTAAAGATAGAGATAGTGATTTCCGCCCTGCTTCATGCATCCATTATGCGAGCTAGCGTCAGACGACTACATTCTCCCAGCAAACCGGCAAAGAAGTTCCAGTAACAATTAGTGAAGGAGCAAGCCAGTTCCTGAGGACGGCCGAAGTAATGAAGTTAAGTCATCTCCATTTTTTGTATGTTGGTTCTAACAATTCTCAATTTGTCGCGTTATCTATTTTACCATGTGCCTTACTTACCCACCTACACCAGACATCATCATGTTTGACTCCATTTAAACTATCTTGAATACGAACCTAGACCAGTACATGAGGTTACGGAAGACACACTATCGATTTGATAGGATAATACGTTAATATAATGATATGCGTCTCTCAGGCCTGAGATAATAAGATTTGTGGAATTACCCACTATTTATTTGATACGAGCTCGAAACTCCCTGTGAGTTTATTTCATTATTGCTAGCTTATATTTGATTGAGAGATATGCAGTCCAGTGTGGACGCGCTGTTTATATGAAGGCTTCACGAAAGTCCTATACTAATAATAATAATAATATAGTGTCTTTACGTCTGGCCGGGACATGAGGTCCGTGGTCGGGGTAACGGCAACCTAAGGAATCCAGGATTGACGCCCATGGATGTCCAACTTCGTCATCGGTTACTACCATTACCGAACGTAGACTTACTTAATTGGTAGGGAGGAGAGAATCATTCAGGTGGACTAAGATATACACTAATGAGGCACCGGCGAATACTTCTATGTAGTCACATATCATCATCTTACACGAATACTCTGAACAAGGTTAAACACGAGGCAGTATTACACCATACATCACATATTGTATTTATCATGATTTGACTATTTGCTAACTTCTCATCTCTGCTTGTGTAACAATATTGGTTTCGATCCGAGAAAAGGGAGAAGCGTCGTACCACGGTACGACCCTTCCCCCTTAGGATTGATGTATAAGAGATGGAGATGGCATTGTTGTATAAACATTTTAGATGGAGCCTGTGAGAACCCATTGGTGCCGAGTCCTCTACCAGCTGCACTGCTCGTAACGAATACATCTGCTCAGGTAACTAACCTTGCTTTGACTCATCCCTTTCGAAGTGCCCTCTCATTTCACCCTGAGCTATTTTTATTCTTTATCATATCATAATACCCCCAAACTTCATAATGGGCATTTCGACAGTTGTACACAACATTTATAACTTCTTCAACTTCAATTTTAAATAAGATGGCAATCGGCCGTTTCAAGATACAGCCATTACTGCCAATGTCTAGTTGACAAGAGCACAAACATTAGATTGAGGATTAGGTGCAAAAATGAACATATTGAGTTTTATGTCACACGTGACAGAGCCCCATACAATTGCCGGTGTGAAAGACAAGAGCATCTAAGAAAATTATTTTCCCTATGTTATTGTTGACTGATGATGACATTATCGAATCGTATAATATTTCTTTTCTCTCTCATTTTGAACTATCTGTAAAAGTCGAGAATGGTTGAACATATCTAAAATATTAAAAATCAGGCTTCGGACGACCAGTCGCAACGACGTGTGCCCTCTAGTGCTGCCACCTTAGCGCTTTCGGAGTCAGATCTGGTGCTTTTTTGGGTCACTTAGCGCTGAAATTTTAATTTTAACTCCTAGCGGAAAATCTAGCGCGTTTTGGCAAAAAGTAGGAAATAAGCAGGCAACACCGCAAACCGCAATTCGTTCGTTCGTTTAGGTTCCGTTCCGTTTTATAATATGTTTTGGGTAGGGAAATCCCCGAAAAATATAAATTGTTTCTGGTCGTTGGTTTACAATGTGCCTTTATGCAGTAAGAATAAAGTAGAATTTAGAATATCAAATAGTTTTTATTCTGCGACTATTCACGCAATTCAATTACTCTTATTAAAGTGCATGTCTTGCTTTGAAGTGTTTGTGTTGACAGAGTCACAGACTTATAAGAATTGTGTTATTTCCACTGCATAGTACGTACAAACTAAAAACTAAGAGATTGATTGACATGGAAGTACCAGTGTCAAAAAAAACACATTATGTACAACGATATAAGAGTGAGTGGGAAGCGAAGCCTGAGTTTAAGCATTGGTTGAAGGCGTTTACAGGTGATTCTACAAGAGCGTTTTGTACGTTTTGCAATCGTGATTTTGCTGCAAAATTAAGCGATATACAAAGGCACAGTAAGTCAACGCATCATATGAAGAAATGTAAACCAGTGTTGGATAAAACTCAGAGTAAAATATCCACTTCTGAGCTTCGTCGTGAAGACTCTTCGGCTCTGGAAGCTGAAGCTGGTCTTTCTATGTTTATAGCTGAACATTCAGCGATTGCCGTTGTAGATCATCTTACTGAACTATGTATAAAACGATTTTCTGATTCTCAGTCTGCCAAAAACTTAAAGTTACACCGTACCAAATGTACATCTATAATAAAAGAAGTGTTAGCTCCTCATTTTATTGAAGAATTGAAAAATGATGTTGATGGAAACTCATACAGTTTGATTATCGATGAGTCAACCGATATATCAGTAAAGAAATGTCTGGGTGTAGTAGTAAAATATTACGGCAAGTACAGCTCCAAAACAATTTCTACTTTTCTGGGATTAGTGGAGCTGGATTCATCGAATGCAGAAGCCATCACCAATGCTTTGATCAAGTTGTTGGAAGAGTGTAAACTAAATTTAAATCAGCTCACTGGTATTGGGACCGACAACGCAGCTGTCATGACTGGCGTCAATTCCGGCGTTTATAAAATATTAAAAGAAAATCACTCACTTCCTAATTTAATATTGGTCAGATGTGTTTGCCACTCAATACAATTGGCAGTATCTAATGCATCAGTTGAAACCATACCGAGAAATATTGAGTTTTTACTACGTGAAACTTATAACTGGTTTAAAATTTCGTCCAAGCGTCAGCTTGAGTATAAAGAACTGTTCCAAACCATCAATCCTGGAGAAGAGCCTTTAAAAATCCTAAAAACCTGCGACACTAGATGGTTATCCATTGAGCCCGCAGTAGCAAGAATCCTAAGCCAATGGGAGGAACTAAAATTGCATTTTAACCTAGCCAAGTCAAAAGAAAATTGCTATAAAGCAGAACTATTATTCTCAATGTTTAATGACCAACAAAATAAATTATACATAATGTTTCTCCGAGGCATCTTAGACAACGTTCAAAAAGCAGTCAAAACATTTGAATCTAAAACGTCCGACCCATGTCTCCTTTACAACACATTGATTGATTTGATCAAATCTTTATGTTTGAGAATAGTTATATCCCAACCAAGGATGGAGTTTGAGACTGTAAATGTGAGGGAACATATGTCTTTAAGTCCCTATTTGGGCTACTTATTTGAAAAAGAGTTGACGGAATGCAGTCTTCGCAATGATCACAAGACAGCAATTAAGAAAAGATGTGTGGATTTTATCGTAAAGCTTATTCATGAGTTGCAGCAAAGACTACCAGAAAATCTGAAAGTTTTGAAAAATTCAATGTGCATGTCAGTCTCTGTAATCTTGAAGGAAAACAGAATCGTACAAAACGTAGTAAGTTTAGTAGAGGGACTGGGTGAAGCCGAAAAAATGGATAACATTATACAAGAATGGAATACAATCAAGTTACAGAAATGGGAGAATACTACAGATACTGAACTGTTTTGGGCTGAAGTCGGTGAATCAAGAGATGCCGCTGGGGATTGCCCGTATAAGAATTTGTTTGAAATAGCAACCAAAGTCATGTCTTTGCCACATTCCAATGCTGATATAGAAAGAGTTTTCAGTACCATGAATGTGGTAAAGACAAAACTGAGAAATTCTTTAAATATAGATACCATAAATGCTATCTTACATGTACGATTGGGTTTGGCGTACAAAAAGGCTACTTGCTTTAATTACACTCTTCCTGACAATGTTCTGTCTCAGATCAGATCAAACCAAAAATATAAGTGGAAATTACAAAATGTACAAAATCTTCAAGCACCGCAACCTGGACCTTCAGGAATTCAGTCACCTTTAATAATTACTGAACCTTTAGCTATCGAAATCGATTAGCCATTAAACTTAAGACTAACTAGACTTTAAGATTATAAATACAATTTTAATTGAAATAAATAAAAACTTCTTCCAATTATGCCTTTTTTTAATCATGCAATCTAGCGGATTCTGGCGCTTTTTTTTTATTATGCAGTCTAGCGGAATCTAGCGCTATTTTCAAGCGCTTTTAGCGCTCTTTGGCCTCAGAGAGGTGGCAGCACTGGTGCCCTCCGTGTGTGCCCCCGGTGCCCCGTCGGGTCGGCTATCAACGTAAATGCGCATCGAGTATGAACCTCATTCTAGGACTTTAATTAAATTGATTTTAATATTGTGATATCTTCTAAGATATTCATTTAAATAACATGATGTCAAGGACAATTTTGATCTATGTTCATTGTTTATTATTACTAACCTTTTAAATTAGATAAGGATCCGTACCTAAAGGGCAAAAATACGTTCAAAAATACCTTATTTTGAAAATCTACTTTTTTGCTATAAAAAGTTGGTTACTATGGATAATCCTTAAAAGATATATAAATACTATCGCGGACTTTTCTTTAGAGCTCTTAGAGAACAACAATTCTTTGATACATAACTTTCATATAAATGAAACCATTAACGCAGCGCACGCCCAGAAAGCTCCCAAGAGGCACGTTTTTTCTAACTCGATTGACAAACATCATCATAGTTCAGTTAATTTGCAATAAATATTTATAAATTATAACCGCAAACCTTCCTATTGAATTAATCTATCTATTAGTGAAAACCGAATCAAAATCCATTCAGTAGTTCCTGAGTTTAGCGATCACAGACAGACATGATGCATGCACGACAGAAAAAAGTTTCGGGGGACTTTCTTTTATAATATGTAGTGATAGTGAAGACATTGAACTGCTTTTTGTCTACCTTCGAGGGGATCCCATAATAAATTGTCAATGCTTAAGATTTGATAAAAAAAGTACATACAGTGGAAGATAGGCCCTCTTCCCTTTTTGAAGTAGGTTAAGAAAGAAGCCACGAGATGGAAAATGAAAACTTGTTGTAACCTACAGCTTATGCAGCGCGAGTTAGTGCACATAAAGGATATTTTGCTAATAGCACATACTTCAATTGTTTTGGCGATTTGGCTGGCACCGACTCCAAAATGAACTGTTTCTTGTAAATTTATAATTGAAATAAAAAAAACATAGGCTTGGTTTTTTTCTATTATGTCCCTACGTTGCTGATAATTAACTGCTATGGTTATTTCATACTTTTTAGTGCTAATAGGCTCCTTAAAAAATTTGAAGGAGGTGATTCGTTTTTGTGAAAACTATTTTTATTTTACAAGTTTTAGTGTTAAGAAAAAAACACCTTAAGGTACAGGCACCAACAGGTGGTTGGTAACCCTGACTGATCCTGCTATAAAAACACAAAAAACGCGGTGTTGTCATGCCACTGTTTAGAAACATGATGTCACTAAAAAGTTAAGAGCATTTCACGGATAAATCTCTGAATCTCTAAAACTCTAAAATTGATATTAACGATTGATCAGAAATAAGTAACCCATTTAGAGATAGGTTTGTACACGCGGCTACACGTCAGTGAGAACAATTCGACCTTGAACGGGTCTCTATGCTTAAAGAACCGCATGACGAAAAAGCATTGCGCGAAATTCAACGATTAAGACAATTTTATTTTAAAGAAAGAACAACTTCCACTTGGCCACGAGCGCTTCAAACAATCGATCCTAAAGAACGTAACTACAATTTAAAAGAATTATCCTCCAAACTTCTAACGGTTAAAGAGTTGTTCCGTGTCCTGTGTGGTGCCGGCAAAGAACAGTAACAACCCGTTTCTACCCGTGGGTGTAAGAGGCGACTAAGGGTTAATGAACCAGGGGATGGGCAGCAGCATCCTTCTGTGTATCATCATCTTACATTCTGTGGTCACCAACAACCGCGGTCCATGGAGCCAGCCGTAACGCTTACAAGCGTGGTGACTATGGTACTTACCCTCCACGTTGTTCCAGCAAAAGCTGGAATTTTGGAGGGAGTTCCCTGTCCTCTAGTGACGTTTCATGGGATGTCATGATGAAGGAGTTGTTCCTTTCAACATCAGATCATCAACATGAGATGATGAATACCAGACGCAAATATTTGTATCATTGAAACGTCCATCACAGGAAAGGGACCCCTCCAAAATTCCAGCTTTAGCTGGAACAATTTGAAGGGGAAGTACCATAGTCACCACGATTGTTAGCGTCACGGCTGGCACCATGGACCGCGGTTGTTGGTGCCCGCAGAATGTAAAATGAAACGATACACAGAAGGATTCTGCTTCCCATTCTCTGGTTCATAAACCCTTAGTCACCTTTTACGACACCCGCGGATTGGTGACAGCGTGAACATCTCAGAAGTATACCCGTTCGGATAAAAGAAGAATTTTGCAAATCGGTTCGCAACTGACGGAGTAATCGGTGAACATACATAAATAAAATACATCCAGTGGAACAAAGTCGCCTTTTACGACACCCACGGTTATAGATGGGTTGGTACTATTCTTCGCCGGCACCACACGGGCTATATACTTGTATAGCTTTGAAAAATATATGAAACACGTAATATGTGCCTATAAAATTTGAGGGTTGCCCTCGATTTCCCAAGTATCCCCTCATCAGATCCTGACTTGGTGACAATGGGACCACCTCAGGAGTATACCCTTTCGGATAAAAAAAGAATTTTGCAAATCGGTTCACAACTGACGGAGTAATCGGTGAACATACATAAAAAATAAAAAAATGCATACAGTGGAACATAGAACCTCCTCCTTTTTTGAAGTCGGTTAAAAATAACAATATAACTGCTATGTTTTGCGAACAACGTGCATCATAACTGGTTTAAGTACAAAAATGTTGCATTAACATCTTGTCCTACCATCAAAAGGGTCATCAACAGCATGCTATTATTATGACTAAGTATAATTATTATTATGAGCAATGCGATACCAGAACCCGAGTTTTAGCTGTTTTAGCATACTTTACCACTGTTTCGTAACAACCGGACACCTAATTGGAAAAACTGGTCACAGACTGGTTGGAAAACCAGCGAACGGGGGTAGGACGACGTACAGACCGTTATCCAATAGTTGTGCTAATACTTGAAACTTGTATGGTGACTTACACGGTAACCTAATTAAAGTAAAGAATACATACATACATTTAAGGCCAGAATAGAATACTTACAGAGGAGGTTAATTTATAGTTTGTAATCTTAGATTTAATCTTTTCACATTATGCGTCATTATTAAAAAGTCGTAATTAAGACTTTCAATTAAAATTTATAAAGTATGGCTGTGAACTTGCGAAAGCGCTCAAAAAGGAAAAAAATGTATTAAGTTTCAAATGTGTGATAGGTGATTGATACTTTTAAAGTATGGGTGTAAGCGTTCCTGCTTTGGTTGTAATGTGCCGTGTGAATCACGCTTCACTGCACGATTTTAGGCACCTATTGGCAAGCTACTCAATATTTCCACAATTTACTGATGCAGTTAATGCAGTTAATCATTATGAATCATTCAAAGGTTGTGTAGTAACTAATTACTTGGACCGGTAAGTACAGGTTGATTTTTCGTATCTGGAAGTGTGTTAATTTCCTTTTCATATTTTTGCACTATAATAAGCATTTGTAACTATAGGCACACTATAGGTCGTCATTATTTTAAATAATGGCTAGTTTATTTAAGAACTTATATAATTCAGTTGAATAATTTCATTATTATTTATTTTCCTTCATTATTATTTAAGTAGAGATCAGCAGCCAGCTTGACATTTTGTAAAGCGATTCTAGCACATAGAGCGCTTGAAATAAGAAGTGTACAAGTTCAATGTGGCAAGCTTGAAGTGATCTTGACTGTACAAGTACGCAACAGCAGCTTCAAAATGAATTTGAGTCTTTTTCTGAGAAGATAAGGTCGCAAATGCAAGATGATTATGTAAAGTTAAGACTATCTGATTGTACGTCTCTATCTGTATAATAAATCTTGAAACTCATGCGGTTGTTTTACAATGTAAGTTCAGATTTCTCTAATAACATGCCAAAACATATTACGAAGCAAAGTTCCTTATATGTTCACATCGTATGAAGTTACTTAAATAAAATTTGCACATTGTATTGTGACCGAACCAATAGAAAACATTCCACTGGTCATTCAACCATCTCATTTGGGGTAACGAATCTATAAGTACTTGTACGTGCTTATGTTTTACTGGCGAACGAATGACACATTTAAATAGCTTTTGACAAGGTATCCAAGGTTGTTAGTATGGAAAATACGTCCTAGAAGTGTACGTAAGCGTAGTGTTGCTCAAGGAAGTGTTTTGGGTCTCCTTTTTAGAGCATGTATATAGTTGACACGTGATAAAGTTTTTTGCCCTTTATAAGAAAGTAATCATGACAAAAGCATTTCTATATTTATAAAAAAAAAATAATTTTAATGTCTCACAAGTTACAGATTTTAACTAGGACAAGCCAAAAGTTTGTCTTTTGAATTTACTTTCAAACAAAATTAAGTATACAGGGTGTTAATTTAATTGCGTGCCATAGCTCAGTGGCGGGATCAGTATCAGTAACTGAACAACTTTTCCCAAAGAACATAGGTCGAAAAACGAAAAAGCAAATTTGACCTTCCATACAAAATGCGTATCAGCTGATGCAATTTCTATGGGAGGTCAAACATTGATTTTGTTTTTCGACCTATGTTCCTTGGGAAACGTTGTTCAGTTACTGATACTGATCCCGGCCCTGAACTATGGCACGCAATTAAATTAACACCCTGTATAACCTTAAAAAAATAATTTAGATTATGATACTTATCGTTAGGTATTTTTACATCTTAACTAGCAGTTGCCCGCGACTTCGCACGCGTGGAACACAGAAAAAAATATCCTGTGTCCTTTCAAAAGGTTCCCACTATATTCATACAAAATTTGCCGTGAAAGTCTAACGGACAGAGTTACTTTCTTATTTATAATATTAGTTTGGTTTCAATAGTCTGGATTTTAGACACTAACTTTGAAACACACACATTTTGATAAGACATAAACAAAACAAGCACTCACCAGATCCTCAGCTCCTTTTCTCTCCGAAGAATCGAGTTCATTGTCAGCGAACCCTCGTTTCGTTCTCCTTGGTACAACAGGAACAGTGAAGGCTTCACCGAGCAGACCAACCACTAGCACCAAACACAGGACACGACTTCCCGCCATCGCGAACCACTGACAAATGACCACACTCCATCGATCACAACGCACCAAGACGCAAGCACGCACATTAGTCAAACCAGTAATGGAATACGAATGGAAGGAAGAATGTTGTCAATTGTTTCTAACTAATTATAATTAGGTGAGAAAATGTAAAATTTTGAAATTGGAATTCATTAAAATTCTTCGGAAAGTTTTTTGATATGACACATCACAGAGCAATAGATGCATAGTTATGTATGTACTTGCCATAAAAGATTTACGAAAATGGTCTACGAAGGCTGCGCGTGATTCGGGTCAAGAGTACGAGATTAGATTCCCGGCTGGGTTAATGTTGATGAGAATAATTGAAGTATGTAATTTTTTAATTTTAAGTGTTTTTATAGTAATTTTAAATCCCATAACATTAAGCATATTACATATAAGAGAGGATGTGATTATGTAATTTAAATGATCACCAGAAATAAAAATAAAGCATCAAAATTACAGAATAAGGTCGTAAGACTTCCCGAAAAATATTCAAAAAACATTTCATATAATAATGTTGTACTTATCTGTTAAAATAAGCTGTTACTTTATTCATGTCTTTACAGATCAAGTCATACATAATAGGTACTAATCTGTCTGGTGTGTGGTCTGTTAAAATTGATATAGAAAAAGATACACAGGGTTTCAAATGAAAATAGGAAAAACATAGAAAAAAATGGAATAATGCTGAAACCTCTTACAAGATAACTCCGACCAAGAGCTTTTGTTTCATAAAATCGCAAATCATGTTACAAATTTCTCTATTCAATAAAAATTATCATTTTATATTAAACCCACTATTTGGGATAATATAATATACTCATAGAAAAAAAGTTGTTCAAAGTACCCAAGAGGTTATTCTCGTATGATTTTTGTACTTTTAGTTTTTTTGTTTTTTTTTTACCTGTATTGTTACGTGTGACTAGATGTGGAGTGCTAGGAGTTGATTGTGCGCACGCGTCGCTAGGTATACCTTATAACTTTGCCATCCTTCCTGCCCACATACAGAGTGCTCTAAAGCAACATGCTACACAAGAATTTAGTACCGACCTACGAATAGTACCGACGCGACGTTTTGGAAAATGCCATTTTTTTTAAAGAATTTTTCTTCTCTTGTGAGGCCTGTTATATTAATTATATATATTATATATAGAATTATATCCCGCGCGATTTTATTCTCGAAATTCTATAACACATTGAATCCTATGGGAGTATCCGAAATAGCGGAATATACTCGTAATTCGCGCAAATAAATATCGCGCGGTGAAAATTCGCTGTGCGGACAGGCCCTAAGTATCCAATATACAAGGAGTAAAAAAAAGACGATGATCCTTCTAACGGGCGATTCTCCATTGTAAAAAAATATAAAAATACTTTATTTTTTAATAAAAATTTTGGATGATCATGGAATTCGATTCACCTTCGAATTAAGTTATAGTAAACTAGCTAATAATAGAGGTCATTTAAGCCTCCAGGCGCTTCACTTCTTAATATATTTCTTTCAAAATATTTTTTATACAATCTATTATTATTAGTGATGTAGAATCAATTCTTAGAAGGTTCAGCGTACTTTTCTTTACATCCTGTATAAGTATTTCGATCTTTTGCTTGTTTAATAGTTTGTTGTTTTATATTTACAAATTTTATAATTAAAAGCTACCTTTTTGCAAAATAATTAGCGTTATAAATTAGTCATACAATTGCTGATTTCTTAACTAAAAAAATAGACTAATAAAATATTGAAAATATTTGGTATCGCGTTGATGTCTTTTACATTGCAAAAAAAATTCTGGAGAATAAGACTTCAACGCACGTCATTTCTGTCTACGGTAAAATTATCTTGTTAAAACATTGTTTACTTTGGTTTTCGCGAGTATTTATTACTAGTAGAATTAAAACTAGTTTTTCGGATTTACATTGTTCATATTTTAATTTTATTTTAATTTTCTCTCACATGGCGCCACTTTGTTTGTGAAGTTACGTAGCTTTTAGTTTAACTGACGTCATAAAGTGATCAAACAATCCTAAAATGAATAAAGTATACTTTGACTTTGATTAGTTAAATTATTTTTATTAATAAGCTTTTAATTGTTTTGGACTTGGATATATCTGACTACAGCGTGAATTTGTATTGGTTTCGCACCCAAAGCCCAGTGGTTCTACTCATGATAATAAGCAACTTTCCCGATGGAAAAAAATTTTTACTCGTAAAATTTTTCGCCTCCATAGTAAAGTGGTCACGTGATCGATTTATTTTGTATGGGGAGGCGTAGGGGGAGGTGAAAAAGAAGAGGCCGTTTGTGGGGGTAATTTTGTTCAATATGGATATAGGCACTCTGGCGGCAGTAATTGGTAGTACATCGAGCTTTGGATGAGTCAGAGAGTGAGAGGAGTCGTGTGAGGGGTGAGTGGACGTGGATGAGAGCTTGACTGTACGAGTATACAGCCAACCAGAAATTATCATTTGTTGCTTATTAATTTGTTGATTATTAATTATTAGTTGTTTCTGATCTATTTAATTGTAGGATTTTCTGAACAGCCTGTATCAAGATGTGACGTCACGAAGGTCCATATTGCGCCACTAGCACTAAAGTTGCCAAACCGAGCTTCCTCCGCGCCTCCGGGCGTACGTCACTTGTTATTAGTTATTACGAACTATTATTACTTATTACCACTTACCGATTTCCTTCCTATAGATGTAGGTACTCCATCCAGGTAGCTAACGCAAATCGGTAACTCAGCACAGGTAAAGCCGCTATTACACCTTCCTAAATTCAGAGACAAATTCGGCATACATTGCTGGTTGAAGAAAGGATATGGGAATATACAGAACCAAGCTTCCCAGCAATGCACGCCGAATCAGTCATTGGATTTAGGATGGTGTGATAGCAGCTCCCAGGTGGGAGGTTTTAGCAGTCCGTTAGGAATTAGGATGCGCCACTTGATGGTAAATGGTCATCACCGCCCAAATCACCTAGTGTCTTATTTGTTTCATACTTTGATACTAGTAAAACACCAAATTGCGTTGCCCACCCTGAAAACTAAGGTGGAATGTCTCAAGTGCTAGAAATTTCACTGGCACCCTTACCCTCCGAACCAAAACACAACAATGCAAACACTGCTACTTTAGGGCTAAATGGGTTGGAACCCCCAGATGGATTTTGCACGAAGTCCTTCCTTACCACTTTTAGTATTTATCTGGAATAAGCAAATATTTTGGTAAAATTTATTTTTCTTATATTATTTGAACATACTAGTATGTTCGTTCATTGGAAAAAGTTTTTCAGTTTCAATAGCGGAGTCACGCATTTTTCTGGAGTATAAATTCCATGTTGTAGGAGAATAAAAAAAATGCGATATAAAAGGCGTATTTCAGTAGAAAAAAAAGTATGTCAAAATGGATCGTGTATGCTGGATACTGGATCTAAAAATATATCAGTACGCAATTGCAATAAAACAACTTGTGTGAAATAACATAAATGCATTTATTACTAATTAGGTAAAAACGTACCATTTTACATTAATTACAAGCACTTTGCTAAAAAGTATAATTACAATATGAGATGACATTTTTGGTAACTTCGTAAGGCACACTCACTAGCACATCAAGCTTGACACATTTGACTTTACCGAGCTTATTTTAGTCAGCGTAGAGACGCAAATCGCACTGCGAGTGTCAAGCTTTACCTGCTTTTTACTGTACTCTGAGTGCCTAGCCATTCCTACTTGAGGCTTAGATCGCATATTCAGCACATGATATCGTGACCAAATCAATTAGGCGCATGACTTTTAGAGATAACCACGCCTAACAAGCCCGTTGGTGTGGTTGGTAGTGAGCCTGCCTCACACGCCGTGGGCCGCGGGTTCGATCACCGCCCTGGGCAAACATTTGTGTTATTCTGTGTCTGGGTGTTATTTATCTATTTATGTATGTATATCAGTCTCTGGTACCCATAGTACAGGCTTTGCCTAGTTTGGGATCAGATGAACTTGTGTGAAATGTCCCCCAATATATATATATATATATATAAAGTAACTCATAATTGTGTTGATTATTGAGCAATCGTACAATAATTTATTATTATCAAACATTAAATTTAACTTTTTATATTTGAAAATCACCGCTGAAATCATTGTATAAGTATTATTTTTATGTCATGTATGTACAGTCAAAGACAGATCAAGCTTGACACTCGCAATGTGACTCTAGCCCTTACGAATATTGAAATAAGAACGGTACTACCTATTTTTGTGATCGCGTTATTACGCGCACTTTCTTTCAAGTAGTCAAGAGCACTGCAGAACCAGCTTTACATTTTGAGCTCTTCGGTGATTAAAATAAAAACCGTAGACCGTTGACTGTGAAGACTGAACCGCTCGATGGTGGTAACACTTTGACCTTGAGTGGGTCTCAGGTTTCGAGCATTTTTAAGATCAGCTTACACTGGTCTTGTTTCCACTTGCTTGCAGCCGTGCGTACAAATTTTACCCATTCGTCAAGGTAAGAAGGCCAAAGTATGGAGGTTGACATACTCACATGATTCTGTTTTGCGTGCGTATAGTTACAACAATTATTGTATGAGCACCGCGGTTTATCACGACTTAGCGTTATTTGTTAAATAAAACAAATTGTTGAAAATAATTACACTGGTTGCAAAATAACTATAATTATTAACATTAAAAATAATTATAAACAATTTACAAGACATGATAAATAATGCGTAATTAGTCAAACTCGTATCAACAAAAATTATAACAAAATTTTATCCCAAAGTATGTCAAAAATGCGTTAACAATTATCACAACAATGATTTTAATTTAAGTTGAGGCTAAATAGGATTCAAAGTGTGATTTCTAGGTTCCTAGCCTTACTTTTATTAAATATGACATAAAAAGTCACATTAATAATGATATCATTTCTAAATTCCTCTATACACATAACAAGACTCCACATATTTTACGAGTCATCAAATATAATCAAAATCCATAATTAATATTTACGAGAAAACTCAAACATTAGAGAATAACAAAAAGTCGTCTACATATTATACTGCTCAATCAGTACCCACAGACGCGTCAGCCCTATTAGGTGACAGTTTATCTAATAAAGGTATCGCTACACCGAGCAACTCCTCCCACGCAGCTAGTCTTATACACGGTCCACAGTCACACTCACTCTCTATAGGTATATCACCATCTTCGAACCCTAGGTCTTCGCCAGAGAAGCCGTTTCTTTCCAGATCTTCATCAGATTGTTCCGAATGTTCTCCTAAATGGAGGTTCTGGTCGACGCTGTAAGCCTTCACGAAGGGTCTCGGCCTGTTTGAGTTGTTGTTGTCGACCTCGAATTTTACCTTTAGGAGAAAAAAAATTGAGTTTGAAATTATGAATGTACAAATTTCATCTGTCATTAATACATAAGTAATAGGTTTTTAACTATGAAATTGCCAAAATTTTCTTAAAGATTCATGAGATCATAATTCCTATAATTCTAAAGCTATTTTTTTAGTCTTACATTTCTTATATTAGTCTAGTCTAGTCTTATATTTGAAAGTTGACTTCAAGGTTATCAATTTACGTATAAAATAATTTTTTTTTAGTTTGTTAAATAAAATTAAAGGTTCGAAAATTGTTCGTCTTAAATTTCGTCCGATTTCATCATTAGATTTGTTATATTTTTGTTACAGATAATATTTATCGAAAATTAAATATAAGCTTCTGTAAGCTTGATGTCTTCCGAATCATGCTAGAAAAAAATTGAATTTTTAATTTCTGAAAAAAAAAAAAAATTAGTACTGAGAATTGAGTTTACCTAAAATTCGCCATAAAAAACGGCAATTTCATAGTTAAAGACCCAATATAATAATTTTACAAAAAAGTTGTCAACAACTATTAATAATTTCAATTAACATGCAGACGTGTCTTTGAAACAGTACCTGACATATTATTGCTTAATTTTATTAAGTGTAGAGTCATTCATTGTTGATAAGGTTATGAAAACTTTTCACCCGAAAACGCAGATTATAATTATTGCCATCAGATGTTTTTTTTCGCAACAGTATCTGACAGAACCTTCATAAATAAATAATAATAAAAAATAATTTAAGGATAAATGTAGAGTCAAAATACGTAAGATACGATAATTATGCATAAATGTTGTTGTATGTAAGATAATTATAACCATACTTATATTGTATTAATTTATTTTATTTATTTAACTAAGATCTACAGCATTAATACATACGAGTACAATATAAACCAATACAGTAATCTATACATTAGCCAATTACAGATCTTCACTATGTAATTAAAACATTTAAATTGAGGGTAAGTTATTTGAAGGTAGGTAGCAAGTATTGAAATTAAATATACAAAACTGTGCAGCATAATGATGTACACACAGCCGCACGTCGGTGGAAAAACTTTGACCTCGAGCGGGTCTCTGGTTTGGGGCGATTATAGCGTAGCGCTGGTTCAACTTATACTGGTTTTGTATCTACGTGCTTGCTGCCGTGCGTACATAGTAAAAACTAAAATTCGTAATTGTAAGTAAAGTAGGTAAGCAAGTAACCAAACCAGTAACTTTCTGCTCCACTTAGCCGAGGAATCCTACACTTTACTGCGATAATAAAGGTCGTAAGGGACAGGGTTCTGTAAAATGCCATGATCAGTCACAAATGAACAGCTTTCAATGAATAAACCTTTCAGGAAATTATGAAAACATCGGCCTCTCCATACAAATTGCTAACTTGATTGGATAGTTTGAAGAGGCCGATATTGTTTTCATTTTCTGAAATCTTTATTCACTAAAAGTTGTTCAGTTACTTTGACTGATACCCTTTCAGTTTTCGAAAACCTATCCCTTACAACCCGTTACTAATTTAGAAGGTCAATATTAATGTAGGTATACTTTTGGCACAGGGAGTTCAAAGTGCCTATATAAAATTGAACAAAGCATGTCTTGACTGTTTGTATACAATCGACTGATCATATTCCCTTTCATTTTAGTTCGTGGCTTCGACAACACGGTTAAATGTAACTACGCCAATCTTTTAGAAAGGCAAGATGGAAATAATCAATCTCTTGAATGAATAAGTTTGCCTTTCTTTATCTGAAATATTTATTAAGGATCCTTTAGTCCGTTTGATACAGCGCGCATTAATATAACAGTACCTGGGCGAGCCCGAGCTTCGCTCTATGTAATCTTCATCAAAGCCCATCAGCAGATGACTCTGTAGGGTTTGTGTGAATGTAAAAAAAAATGGAGAAAACTATTTTTCCCAAACATGGCACCTAGATAGATCGTATCTTCGCTCCCAAAAACCCCTGTGTAGTAAACTTCATAGATAATCGTTAGAGCCGTTTATGAGAAACTGATAAGAAGATCACAAGAAACCATGTGAGATGTTCTACACCGGAGCCTTTTCCAGGTTTTGTTCAGGAAGTCTTTTTCAGGTTTTCGAGCTGGTCTGTTTCAGCGTATGCACAAAACCATTGGGAAGTATAATTTACAAGTACACACATCGTTAGTTTACTGTAAACAGTTTTTATGGCTCATTAGATATTTAAAGACATACGTGTGGAGAATTTGAAATTGTTTGAGTTTTAAACATAAATTTAGCTGTTGCAACAAAGATAACATCTGAATAACGAGGCGTTATCCTTATTACGGATCTTTTTGAACACTGGCTAAGAAGGGCATTGTAAAAACTTTAGGTACTGATTTATAGTCAGTTGGGCAAGGAGGTTAAATTCAACAATATAGGTAGGTACAGTCATTGAAATAAACTGTCGAGCAGGTCTACAATTAATAAGTAAAGTCAAGAGTATGTCCAGCTTGAGACATTGGATTTTGTAGGGCGTTTGCAGCGTAGCGCTAGTTCAACTTTTACTGGTTTTGTTTCCACTTCCTTGCTGCCTACCGTACAATAGGTACAGGACCTCGATTCTTGAAAATCAACGGTTGATAAAATATCACTTTTGAGACTTTAAAAATTCACATTTACCCTGATTAACTGTTAAAAGTTAAATGACAATACATGAAACTTAACAATCAAGGACTGCTTTATATTTTACGAAGATCAATCTTAACTTTTGAAAAGAAAAATATGTGATTTTGAATTTTTGAGTGATATTTTATCACCCAGTGATATTCAAGAATTGATCCCCTAAATATATTATAAATTTTCTAGGTGATTGAAAAGTATTGTTCTTTTTTTATTTTTTTACCAACAAGCGTTTCTTCGGCAAAGTATCGTTTTGTTGAGTGAGCCTAACTGTTATACAGGGCTTATAGAATTGGTGTTAAAACTTAATGGCTAAATGCAACCACTTTTGTAACGCGACTTTTCGAAAGTCGCAAATAAATCTTTCGACTTTTCACAAAATTTGACCTGATCGGATCCGCTGATAACTTTGTAGGGAATCGATTTTTTTGAGAATTTCCAAAAGTCGTAGTACAAAAGTGATTGATTGTATTTAGACCCAAGATAAGCCCTCAAAGACTTCGAACAATTTATTTTAAATTTGATTATATAAATGACCAGAACATCAGGCTAAAGTAATATACATAGTTAAATAGTTTGAACCAGGTTAGAACATAATGTAGAGTGCAATACGTAACTAAACACCCTGTTATTATTTTAACCCTATCTTACAATAAAGTGCATAAGTAACATTAACCTTATCATCGTTATCAGCGCGTCTGTGCTCGTAGTGGAAGGAAGCACCAATTTCCATTGTTGATATTTTCCTAAAGTTGTAGTATAAAAACGATTAATAGCATTTATCCCCAAGATTTCGCACCATTTTTTGAAACCTGATATAAATGACCAAAACATCAGGCTAAAGTTATTTAGTTATATAAATAAAAATAAATAAAATAAATAAAATAAAAAGAACTTTATTCACCAAATGCACAATATAAATATAGTGGTAAATAATTATGCTTACTCTAAGTTATACAATATGTGATTGGTGAAAAGGAAAGATACTCAGCATGCTGCTGGTTTTCAGTATCCCCCTGAGACGCTTCTTTGATAACACCTCATTATGGTTAATGTTGAGATAATCTATGACGTAAATTTTATTAACATCATAAAGTGAATTAAAGCATCCTAATATGAATAAAGATATTTTGTTAAAGTCATCAAGTCATGCATTCACTGGATATCATCCTACATCACAATGCCACCCAATTACTCTCTGATTTTTGTTTTAAAACCAACCACTGCCTACACTGCTTCTTAAATATACCTAGAGATTGAATTGTTCTCAGGGGAGGAGGCAGGTCATTCCAACACTTGGAAGCAGCGAATCGGAAGCTGCCTCGATATAACGTCAAGCGTGGCAGCGGCGAGATGTGTAGGGACGGATAACGTTGAGGTCTTCCGCCTGCTTGTCTGTCATTCCAAATTAACTTCTCAGCTAAATAGTGAGGTGTCCCAGTTTGTCGCAGGTTAAAGACAAAAGTACTCAATTTAAGAATACGTCTATGTCTCATATTGATACATAGACGTATTCTTAAATTGAGTACTTTTGTCTTTTGATGATATGGTTAGAATTACAACACATTGTGGTATAAAGGATCGCTGTACGTTTACAAACACCATGTATTACAATAAGGTGTATAAGTAAGTAACATTTAGGTGATTAGAGCCCTCAAATTAGAAGCTACGCGATCGTCAATGCTAATATCGTCTTTATTGACACGTCAATAGCGTTCATATAAGAGTGCTCTTCAACGTGGCTGTTACGACCAACGTCGAGACTCTCACCCATAAAAAAAGGGGTTTTTATTGATTTTATACCACATTATTATTTTTTCAAATTTTTTACTTAAATTTTAGAAATCGTAAAATTTAGAATTTTTGGGTGGAAGAAGCATCAAAATCGTTTTAGACGTTTAGGAGCCTTTGAAGCAATAGGATATTTTTTGCGTAAAATAAGAGGAGAGAGAAGATTTTTTTCTGGCAAAAATAACAGTTATAATAAAAATAATCTACTTAAAAATTATTGTTCATCATGTTGATTAACTCATGTATATTATTTTGTAACGATTGGACCATCCGTTTGGGAGAAGTTTGCCTTCAAAGTTAGCTCATTTTTGCAATTTGAGGTTTATAATCGCCTTAACCCTATCATTGTTATTAGCGCGTGTGTGCTCGTATTGGAAGGAAGCACCAATTTCAATCGTTGGTATTTTCCTAAAGTCGTAGTATTAAAACGATTGATTGCATTTATCCCCAAGGTTTCGCACCATTTTTTGAAACCTGATATAAATGACCAAAACATCAGGCTAAAGTTATTTAGTTATATGGTTAGAATTACAACACATTGTGGTATAAATGATCGCTGTACGTTTACAAACACCATGTATTAAACCCTATCTTACAATAAGGTGTATAAGTAAGTAACATTAACCCTATCATTGTTATTAGCGCGTGAGTGTTTGTAATTGAAGGAAGCACCAATTTTCATCGTTTCCACATCACTTACCAGCGCAGCGGTTATGTTTCGACACCACAAGGTTACGCGTAAATCTATACTGTTATGTATTAAATTATGTATTATTATAATTTTTAACCTGTCAGAATCTACCGAGAAAATATCTCCCTCGAGTCCATTTTATATTTCAATTATTCTCAAAAAATGCGAAAATGCAACATTGCTATCTGCTCGAAGGCTAAAGCCGCCACGTCTGCTATAAGAACTTTCATTCCCTATTTCACCCCCTTAAGAAATCAATTTCCAACAAACGCTAAATAATATAATATCTAACTTTAATGCATAAATAAGAGCCTAAACACCAATTTCTCTCTATACTTAAAAATGACGAATTTTAATTTTTCTGAACATAAATTCCTTGTGCTCGTCACATAGCTACCGGGCTAAAGTGTTCTTTTTTTAGGCGGGCTTGCTCTTGACGTCAATCTAGCCCTCAAGATAAAGATGAGGTCGACGATAGAACGACCTTGCCCAGAAGCAACGTCACTCGCGACTTGAATAGATTCGGGTTATAACTCGGAAACGCAGACGCAGGCAGAGAATTCTACTCTTTAGCTGTGCGCATTATGAAAGATGTTGCAAAGCTGTGTGCGAATGTGTGGAATATCCTGCGTTGGTAACTAAGTAAGTAAGCGCTTTGAAACATTACGAGTACAAATAAAATGCGCACAGCTAAGGAGTTTCTTTGCCTGCATCTGTGTTCCCAAGTTCATAACACGAATCTATTTAAGTCGCGAATGAATAGACTTCTTCTTGGCAAGCTCGTTCCATCTTTGAACTCATCTTTGTCCTCAGGGCTAGATCGAGGTCAAAAGTAAGCCCATTGACCTAAAAAAATAAAGATATCTGTTTTTTCCATTCCGTAGTTCATGAAAGGTGTTTTGTAAACAAAATCCTAGCCCTTGTAATCCTAATCCTAGCTGTCTATGTATTGTGGTTCCAAACGTGTATCTCGCGTAATTTAAGATAAATCTTTTCTTAATTGAAAAATATTTGTTTACAAAACATGTCCTGACTCTTTCGTGAATCCTAATAAACAAATAGTAAATGATATTTGAAAAGTGGAAGGAAACGTGAGTTTCCACTGTTGCCCCACCCGATAGTTACCCGATGGTCGTGTTTCGTCACAGCGGGGTCGCTCGCCCGTCTCTCCCCGCCCCGCGCCGCCTCGCACGCCGCAAATACCGAGTCGTCATCTGAAACAACGTCATTATATTACTAGCTGCTGCCTGTTACTTCGTCGTCGTTAAGTAGCATTTATTCCTACCAAATTTCATCAAAATTGGTTCAGCGGTTTTATTCCAGACGCACCACAGGGTAGGTACCACCCACACTTGGTGAATACTTCCGCGCTTAACCGCTTCACACCATCCTTGGGAGTGGAATTCTCTGCCATTCAAGTCTCGAGTGAAATAAACACGCATCTTGTGGGCACGCCTGCGTTCCGTCATCGACCTCATGTCTGTCCTCAGGACAAGATCGAAGTCAAGACCAAGTATATATTTAGGAGCTGGGAATATTGTGATGGTTGCCTAGAGATAAAATATTCCTCTAATTCTTTCGACTTTCTTTTGTAAAGTATTTCAGTATCACATAAGAAAATAATTTAAGTTGCTTGACAATGACTTGAATGATGACTATTTTATAGTTCGCCTTTTGTGTAGCGCCGTGAAAGAGCAGCCTTACAAACCAACTTTAACCAAGGCATGGACCAAGGTAAGGCCGGATCGAGAGAAGGGAAGATTTTATTCGGAAGCATGCTGTGAAATGGAAAATATCCAGTTGTTTAGAGGACGGTCTAGTTTTGCCGTCCTATGCTAAACAAACAATGCCCGCCTATGTTACTACTCGTAAACAACTTTTTCTAAGGATTATATAGGTCGACATATCAATATGTTTTTTTTGATCTTCCATACGAACTACGCTGGTTTCTAAGGGATGTTAAATTCTATTTCGTATTTGGACTTGTGTTCCATGGGAAAAAATTTCAGTTTGATGATCTATTAGGTGTCTAGCTCACGCCCGGTTTCCTTTCGGAAAGCTGAAGGTAGTGCTTTTTCTCCTGAGCTGTGCTAGGTAAATAGCAAAAAATCCAACCAATATGATAGCTTCATTTTCCTAATACTAGGTTATTTTTTGGACCTGATTTGCGTATGCCCACGTTATTACAGAGGTCAAAAACAACAACTTTTGTTCTACGACTTTTATAACAACGCACAAAAAAATGTCGACTCGCCATACTAAAGTGGTCACGTGACCGACCCATTTTGTTTGTAGTTTGGTTAGGGCATTGCAGGATGAATCACCTGATTGCCCGAAAAGTTAGATGATTCCGTGCTTCGGAAGGCACGTAAAGCCGTTGGTCCCGACTACTATCTACGGATGTAGTCGTTAATGAGCCATGTCAGAGGCCTTTGGCGGCTCAACAACTCTGACACCAGGGTTTGTGAGGTCGGTCATCGACCTTGCAACCCACACGATATGATGATGATGACCCCCTCCCTCTCTCCCTCCCTCTCCCCCTTACCCTCCTTCTCCCTCTCCCTCTACCTGTACCTCTCTGCCTCTCTGCCTCTCTACCTCTCTACCTCTCTACCTCTCTACCTCTCTACCTCTCTACCTCTGTACCTCTCTACCTCTCTAACTCTCTACATCTCTACCTCTCTACCTCTCTACCTCTCTACCTCTCTACCTCTCTACCTCTCTACCTCTCTACCTCTCTAACTCTCTACCTCTTTCTACCTCTCTACCTCTCTCTACCTCTACCTCTTTACCACTCTACCTCTACCTCTCTACCTCTACCTCTCCCTATTCCTGCCCCTATCCCTACCCCAAACGCCAAATAAACCGCTATCCCTAACATAGAAACGAAACCCATATTTATTTTTAGACATTTCAAACCTATCGCACCCCAACCCCATCCCCAAGGGATGATGGTATTTCACGTCCACCACGTTGGATTTCAAAGTTGTTGTAGCTTTCGTAATCGCAGCGACCCGATAAACCATACAAACGACACCCATATTTATTTTTAGACATTTCAAACCTATCGCACCCCAACTCCATCCCCAGGGCGATGATGGTATTTCACGTCCAACACGTTGTATTTCAAAATTGTTGTAGTTTTCGTAATCAGCGACCCGATAAACCATACAAACGACACCCATATTCACATTTCAACCCTATCGCACCCCAACCCCATCCCAAGGGAATGATGGTATTTAACGTCCACCACGTTGGATTTCAAAATTGTTGTAGTCTTCGTAATCAGCGACCCGATAAACCATACAAACGATACCCATATTGGTTTTTAGACTTTTTCACCCCATTTCCCTTTTTTAGGGGTTGAATTTGGGGTGGAATTTCAATAACAGTGATGAACGTTGCATAGAATCACATCATTAATGCCTAAATAATAAATTATGTGGATTTTACTTTAAAAATAAAGAATTTTCAACTTCATCCCCCTTTTCACCCTTAAGGGTGTCGAATTTTCAAAAACCCTGAGACACGTTATTATTAATTTTTAGTCGTCAGCCTAAATACAAATTTTGAATAACCTAACTTCAAAACTGACGGACTTTCATACAAACTTTCGTCCCCTATTTTACCCCCTTAGGGGTGGAATTTTTTAAAACCCTTTCTTAGTGCACCCCTAGGTCTCATAAGGAACCTACATGCTAAATTTGGAATCTCTAGACCCAGCGGTTTGGGCTGTGCGTTGATATGTCAGTCAGTCAGTCACCTTCTTCTTTTATATATATAGATGACCGAGAAAATACAAAACAAATTCCTAAGATGCATGTATAAAAAACAGTTTGGGTCTACCCATCTTATCCAATAATATATCCTACAAAGTTCTTACTCGGAATGGTAGGCTACTACTCCAGTAAAATTACGGTTTTGCAAAACATTAAATGTTAATAGCTACTTTTTTGTGTATATCGTATTTAAATATGATGTTAAGACGCAATATTTACGAATCCACCTAAAATTTAAAGCGGAATATTTTTTTCGAATAACAACTAAGGCAAAAATAGTAATAGACAATTATAGACTTTATATCATAGATAAACGTATACTTTACATATAGGCATCAAAATCCACCATAAATATATTTAAAAATATCAATTTATTTCAAAATATAAAATCTCCACTTATTTTTACATATAAGGTCCAATAAAGTCGAGGTAAAATAATAGAAATAAACTGAGTTAAACTAAACCTTTATAAATGTAAGTGATTCTTATATATATTCACATAAATGCCAACTAAATTAAAAAAAAGTTTTTTGTAACCGCTGGTTTACAATGATTTTGTAAACATTTATGTTGGATTTGCCAAAAATGTGATTATATAGCACTATTTAAATTATTAGAAAGCAAAACGGATCTATTACGAAGATAAGCTTTATTTAAATTTCGTGCTATAAAAGTTAAACAATACAAAAAAGCTAATATTTTTAGGTGGATTCATGTATAATATGAAATTCTGAATATATAGCAAGCCGTAAATCAAAAAAAATAATCTATTAACATTTTTTTCCGAAATTCCATATTTTTTTAATGTTTGGACGGCAAAATAAATAAATAAATGAAGTAAATTTAGGTGGATTCCATTAAAAAGCTTTACACAGAAATATAATCTATCGATCTATAAAAGAATCACGGCTATTATCAATTATTTCCGTTTCGCCATACAATCTCTCGTAATTTTACTGGAGTATACTATAAGATAGAAGTGGGGAGAAGACTAGCTCTCTCCACATATGTTTTTAAGGTTTTTCGTGGCTACTTGCATAACCCTAAAATTCTGGAGGCCATAGGAGTACGTATTCCTAGTGCAAGACTACGACGAGGACCACGTCATGGAGATTTGGCCATACCAATGTGCAGAACTAATCTATTAAAATACTCTTCGCTAACAGTCGCCATTCGTTTATTGAATGAAATATGTAGAGACGGTATAGATTTGTTTCATTGCAAACTGACGGAGTTCACAGTGGCCATGCTACGTTATTTGACTAAGTGATAATTATATTTCTGACTACCTAAATTATGTTATTGATTATTGACTATTCTTCTTTTAGTTTTAATTAAGTATTTTGTGTTTTTTATTACAGAATTATTTTTAATTTTACCATTATTAATATGCATTGTCGTTATTGGGATATGCCTGTAGCCATTGTATTTTTGTTAATTTTAGTTTAAATAAATTGAATTGAATTGAAATTGAATACGTCTTTACTACATTTTTGTCTCAAAAATCGGTTAAAGTTGGTCACACAGGGCGGTTATCAAAATAGCAAATATACCTATGAATACAATATACCTATGAATACAATCGAATAAGTTTTATTTACGTACGCTATTAATCGGTAGTAATAGCGTACGTAAATAAAACTAGGTAATTCCTTTTTTTGCATCACCAACCAACATACATACCCGTGGGTGTCGACTAAGGGTTATAAACTGGAGGATGGGCAGCAGCATCTTCCTTTGTATCTTACGAGTACATCTTACTTACTGCGGGCACCTACAACCGCGGTCCATGGTGCCAGTCGTAACGCTAACAAGCGAGGTGACTATGGTACTTCCCCTCTACATTTTCCCAGCAAAAGCTAGAATTCTGGAGGGAGCTCCCTGTCCTGTAGTGGACGTTGCATGGGATGTTATGATGATGATGTAAAAGTTTTTACTCGATTGCCTCTGCCTCAGAAGGAGGGTTACTAAGTATATAGTATGTTTATAAAACAATATACTTTGTAAACTCTACTTTTATCTACAACGTGAATTTTCATTGGTTTCGCTCCCTAAGGCCAGTAAGAAGAAAATTTTTATTTTTCTGGTCACGTGATCGACCCATTTTGTATGGGAAGTCGAAAATATTTTTTCTTCGGGGAAGTTGTGAGCAAAACCATCAAAAATTCACATTGTATTTTAAGATCTTTTGAAATTTTGAAAAGTATCTAATCGATAGTAACTGTCCTCGAAAGAAGCAAAAACTAAAAATATAAAAATAAACAGATGACCCCGACGTGATTTGAACACGCAACCTTCTGATCTGGAGTCAGACGCGCTACCGTTGCGCCACGGAGTCGGTTGATTTACGCGTCCAAATTCATCTCTACCTGTTATGACGAATGATTTCGGAGCGATAAATTTATCTTATTGAGTTATTTTTGGATTCATTATCAATATTATAATTTCTTTGTTTGTAAGAATCCCACTACAAATATATAACGACTTATGAATTCATTTTGAGCTATCGTTTACCTCACAGTGTAAGTTTTCACGTAGCGGCGTGCGTAGTGGTGACCCTGCCTTCTGCGCCGTAGGTTGTTGGTTCGATTCCCAAAAATCACATCAATTTTTGCTATGATGCAATAAAATTCAATGGGTAAGATATGGGTAAGATCCTTCCCACTACTTCCCCTGGACGTAAAATAAGGATTTTTTTTCTCGTCTTCCCCATGGTGTGGGCTGCGGTTAGATAGGTTAAAAAATATTATTAGAATTTTTTTAGGGTTCCGAACCACTTCGTCTGTCTGTCTGTCTGTCACAGCTGTTTATCTCAGCAACCACTCTTGCTATCGACTTCAAATTTGGAATAGTTCGATATAATCGCCACTTTAGATCGTATGGTTTTACTGTTATCGAAAGTACCCTTGAAGTCTAAAAATTATCTTATGACTCAAAGAAAACCTAAATACGATAAAAATAAATTACATAACATTAAAGTTAATAAGAAGTTATAGTTATTTCACGATGTATTCAATGCAATAGTTATTAGTTTTTGTTAATTAAACAATTACAAATCTATTTTATAAGTAGATTTTCTATGAATCACGGATTTCAATATAACGGATGCGTTAATAACGATTATAAATAAAATTGGTACTTTGTGGTATTTTGTACCTACTAGTATTTCCCAACTTACTTGTAATGTTGTACTCAATCTATTAATTATCTATTAATTACAGTATCATTGATATCGACCAAGCTGAATCATGTCATGAACACGATCGAGACTATTAAATACAATCGTGTCGAGTTTCACCTAAACATACTGTAAAACCTTCATGGTTTATTTTATTTAATGAAACATCCTGGCTACTAATTAATTTCAATTAGCTATATTCGTTTTGATAGACGTCTGTCTGTCTGTCCTGTCTTGTACTTTGACTGAGCTAATACACTGCTAAAAACTCTAATATTATATATATTTTTCTTTACCTTTACTGTACATACATTCAAACCATATTGTTTCGCGGTCAATATGACTATTTATGATAATAGCTCGACGAATTATAACCACGTAATGGGATTTTTGTGAGCTCTCCTTCACGTTCGTATTACATCATCTAAGTCTAAATTCCGCACTTAAAACTTCAAAGATGAAAGTTGTTTAAAGAATTTCGAAACAATTGTTTAGAGAATTTCAAAACAATATTTGTCGAAAACGAAGTAAGCGCAGTATAGATTCACCCACGCACGACGGGACCTGCACCAGATCGTCGGTCTTGCCCGATCTGTAATGGACTCCAAGAGGAAAAAACGTGATAGTAAATTCATTTATTTTTATTTAGGACAACAACAGCACTTATTAAGTAAATTGCTTGCTTGCTTATAGGCCAATAAGCTCTCCATAGACATATTACTTGAATTGACAACAGACTGAAATATAAATAGTGCGAAACAAGAAATAATAATCATAAGTATGGTTAATCTGAACTATTGTAATTTCTCCACTCATAATATGCATGAAGTAAGTATAATATTTTAAGTAAAACTATAAAACGTATATAAGTTAGTTACTTACCTAGTTTTCTACTAACTTTAACTCTATGCTTTAACTTTCCAAACATAGGTAGTGTAGCGTAATCGCTAAATATTCAATTTTTGTGTTCGATACTTTTTGCTCTTCTTTCTCGGTGTATTGACTGGCTGCTTGTATTCATTGACAGTGGATTCAAAATTTGTGGTTTTCAGTTTTCTGTTTTGTTTATTTTTTGTCATTCGAGATGAAAACTTGAAATGAGTCAAGAGATTTTTTTGATTATGATATTCAACTAAGATAAATACTCTAAGTTGTGAACGTGTGCCTGTGCTTTTTTATATATTCCTTTTTCCACGTGGGTTTCGCAGTGTGGACTGTAACTGCAAGACATACATAAAGACATTTCAACTAATTTTCTTCAGGAATATTCTTCTGTCAGAGAAGCTGAGGATTTCATTCTCTTTTTTGTAAGTATTTTTGTCTTTACGTTATATTTGTTACTGAGAGGTTGCCACTCTCTTATGTCGCATTTTTATTCGTGCAGCTAAAGCTGCCCGATTACGGGCAGTAGGTTCCGGCTTGCACCTGCAACACTACCTTGCCTTGTCTTCAGAGTGACTTCTTCTCATCTGCAGCTTGCGCCGTGCTCTCCACCGCAGCACCTCTTCAACTACGGGTTTCTCAACAACGCAGGAAGACGCCACGAACTGCGCAAAACCTACAGGATCTAAACTCAGATATTTATTTAGCTATAATTTATTTCTATTCAAAATTCCAAAAGCGCCTCCGGTCGCGCCATAATTTTTTTGGTTCTGAATCTTTGGCAGTAATTTAATTCCATTTGATCTACAATCCGCGATTTTTAGCGGAAGGTACAACTATAACCATAATTAGCTAGACACTGAAGTAATAGGTTAGGTGGCCACTTAAAGTTATCACTGGTTTTATCAAGCTATACACGAAGCGTTTTACTTGTCGCACGTATCGCGGATTTAACTCCAAAATTATCTTAGTGATATTACGCCTTTCAATGTTTTCTTAGACTTTGACAAATTTTATTTACGAATCGTTCAATCAAATTATACTTTATCATCATTATCTATATAACTGTGGAATCTACTTTTAAATCATACCTTTCTGTGTTAAATTTAATTTTAATTAAAATATGTGTGCTTATATTTCCTGGTTTCTATCATGGTAAGTTAGCTCTTACTCTATTTAGGTAACTGCAGTACCTTTTGAATTTAATTATCTTTATTTTACTGCAGTAGGTACCCTAATTAAAAACTCAGACAGATTATAATTAACAAAACAATGAAAAACGAAGCAACCAACAGAAGAACATCTTAGTAAATTTTACAAGCTAATTAAGATTACGAGTATTTCGTGGATCAGAAACTTAGCTTAAAACAAGTTAATAAATTAATTTTATCTTACTAAAACTGCACACGAGGCAGTTTAAAGTAGGCACTAAATGAAAATGCGTTCCTTGACCAGATCCCTGCTTAGCCCTACGACTACCGTCTTGGAATCGGTCAATAAGAGAAAAGCCACTAAGCAGGGACCAGACTGGCACTAAATTACACTTATGCGACTGACCAATAAACGTAGTAAGCTCAGCTCAGCTTGACGCGCATAGTGCGGCGTGTAGGGTTAATGCGCGTGCACATTCCATATCTAACTACTATATCCAGATCTTCGATACACTTTCCTATTGGGACTCCAAGGAGGAGAACACAGATCAGGTATCATATCCTAGTTAGCGTGATAGAAGCTTGTTTGACTTACCAATGAACATAGTGAGCGCAGTAGCAGCTTGATGCGCATGATGTGGCGTGAGGGGTTTATGCGTATGCGCGTTCCACAGCGCTCGAGCGAGCAGCGCGGCGGCGGGGGAGTCCCCGGAGGCGGCGGCCGCGGAGAGCGCTCGAGACGCCAGCTCGGCCGCCAACGCGCTGTCCACTCCCGCGCCGCACACGTTGACTAGCACGCCAGCGGACGCGCAACGCACGTTCGTGTCCTCTGTATGATAAAAAAAACATCCACAATAGGTATTGTTTCATTCAGACCATGAAACTGTAAAGCTTTCCCTAAGGAACACAGGTCGAAGCATGAAAGGAAGGAATACGCGTAATTTTCCCCCACCCATATGGGTGTCTGCTGTCTCAATCAGAAATCTGTAGATTCAAACAATCGTACTTTTTAAAGCCGCAAACACACCTTCCTAAATTCAAAGACTATTAATGTGGAACACATTGCTGGGACCCTTGGTTCTGTTTCGAGGACCTCGGTCCTCGAAGCCCTCATACAGAGAAGTCACTTTCAGGGCACTGAGCCCATATTCAATTGACCGTTGGGCTACTTATATTAGCCCAACGAGAAGCAGCCCGGGTACGAGGTTCGCCTCTCTCCGTTACTCGTACCTGCACTGTACTGTAACAATCTAAGCGCTCGTTGATCCGTCGTTCGTTGGTTCTGTTAGTTCCAATACCCTTATTTCAACGAACGATGTATGCCGAATTGGTTTCTGAATTAAGGAAGGTGTGATTGCGGCTTAATTTTACTTATATTGATTCAGCCGTGTACACTAGCAGTTAGTAAAACATATTACTATTTAAGATTACATTAACACTTATTCCTCATTGCTCTACAACTTGAAGAAATTATTTATTTTAGTATTTGTATTGTTCAATTTCCTCCTCACAAGAAGCAAAACCGACGCACACAAACTACATCATGCGGCGTGATAGTGAGTTTTGATTGGGAAGTAAAAAGACAGCAAAATTTTTATTTGAGTGTTTGTATTGAAATTCGAGCGAAGCGATGGATTCTAGGGTTGAGTCAAGAGCAAAACATATGTTTCAAGGAACGCGACGCGAAATAATTTTCCTGCCGAGTGAAACACACAATTTTTCATGCTACCCAATAACGCCAGTACCTTATATGAGTTTTGTACGCACATTGCGACTGATAAAATTTCAAAAGCATTTTCCACGCTAGCGGCCAACAATGAGATTTGCACGCAGATTTAGACCGATAGAACAAAATTTTCCGAGCCAGTGAGAAGTGAAAAAAAATTTTGCATTTCAACTCATTCCATGGAAACTGTTGTTTAGTTACTTTGTCTGAATACATGGTTTTAGTTTTCCAGATATCTGTTTTTACCAATGAAGGTTTTCACACCCTTTATAACAAGTTACCAAGATCGTGAACTGCTTTGCACGACGCAAACTGTACATGACTCAACGAGATTCAGAAAAGAAAGGCACAAGGTTGTCTAATGCCTCCTCTGAGATAAGTTATCTATCAAGGTGACAAACTGCTTCGCGTGATGCCGACCATGAGCTCTCTAACAACGCAACGGTATTTGTATTAGGCCGTTATTCCAACGCGACGATGGCGCTGACAGAAACTGGTGGCATTATCGTGGCGGTGTCGACAACGACACTGTCTGTAAGTAATTAGCGCAACCAAGAATTGTGACGCGATCGGCACAACATCAGCGCCGTCAGCTCATTATTGGTTTCGTCTCGGCATCGTCACTGTGGACAAACGGCCTAAGACTCACCATGATTCAGAAAAGGCACAAGGTTGTCTAATGCTCCCTCGACCACAATCAGCTGTGAGGCAGTACTACAGCGCGACAAGTTACCAAGAGCTCTAACCAGCACTCCAACCCTGAGCTCTCCAACAATGCAAACAGTATAAGACTCACTGTGGTTCAGAAAAGGCACAAGGTTATGTAATGCTCCCTCGACCACAATCAGCTGTGCGGCAGTACTACAGCGCGACAAGTTACCAAGAGCTCTAACCGGCATTAATAATGCCAACTCAGAGCTCTCCAACAATGCAAACAGTATAAGACTCACCATGGTTCATAAAAGGCACAAGATTGTCTAATGCTCCCTCGACCACAATCAGCTGAGCAGCAGTACTGCAGCGTGACAAGTTGCCAAGAGCTCGAACAGCTTCACATGACGCGGGTCCTGGGTTCTTCAGCCAACGACACGTCACTGAAATAACATCGATGGGGGTTAGATCAGTATAAGAACATTGTTATCTTATCTATCTATTTTTGCTTGCAATTATTTAAAGTAAAAAAATCTTTTTTTGTAGTGCTGTGTGTGTACGAGTATGTGTGGCTGCTGTCATGGACAACAGAAAGAACGAATGAATGATGAGGGATGAAAAATGTCACCTAACCTAAAGGAGTTGCTGGGTAATGCTTAGTAGAGATGGTACTTGAATTAAAGACACCTAGATTTATACGATGTTCTCAAAGGCCGACGTGAAAACTTGTGTTGCATGCGCAGCCACGCAATTTTTACTTTCGAGCGGAGCGAGAAATGTATTGTATTCGTGAAAAAAAAAGTTTTTCTAATTATCTCAAAAATGTGTTCTATATCACTTATACATCATAAAAAGCAAGTCTCCCAAAAATTTCCGTCCGTCGGTCGGTCGGTCGGTCCGTCGGTCGGTCCGTGTCGGTCGGTCCGTCGTCGGTCGGTCTGTCCGTCACGCTTTGGCCTAGCAGCTAAATGAATAGTCCGATTGACACCATATTTTAAATTTAAGATTTTCTTGTAAATTCATCGAAGGATACTGAGTGGTTTTTTGCTGGCTCTCTTTTTGAGGATAGCTGTCATACAATGGAAATAAAAAATTGCATTTTGCTCAAAAACGGCTCAAACGATCTTGATGAAATTTTGCATGACCAAGACTCCATGCAAGGTATCTTTCGGCAGTATACATTAGTCTGTGGAAGTTCATATAAGGGGTGTTCCCTTACTACTAAAATTTAAAAATGTGATTTAATCAAAATCGTTTTCAATGAGCTTATTTTAATGCTTAAAATTGGAATTATAAATTGGTTATGTACCTGACTGCATATTTCCTTTAAACATTTTTACATAAATCTAGTATAGGTAAGTTTGTATTGCCATATTATTTGTATGGAATTACAAACCTAAGTTTGCTCTATGTCCTTATTTACTCTTTACTATCTGCAGCCCTTTATATTCTAGTAGTTAGAGCATTCGGCTTCGAATCTTCGAATTCCTGGGTTCGATTCCCGGTGGGGACATTGCCGAATGATGACTTTCGTATATCGCGAGAAAGTTAAGTGCAGTACTGCTGTACCATTTATTTTGGATTCAATTCCCGGCAGGTACGCACAGCAGCAAGGAAGTGGTAACAAAACCAGTATAAGCTGATGCTACGCTACAAACGCCTGAAACCAGAGACCCGCTCAAGGTCAACATGTTCCCACTGACGTGCGGCCGTGTGTGCATTCATCATCATCATCATATCAGCCGAAAGACGTCCACTGCTGGACATAGGCCTCCCCTAAAGATCCCCATGACGACTGGTCCTGCGCTGCTCGCATCCAGCGGCTTCCCGTGACCTTGACCAGATCGTCGGTCCACCTTGTGGGGGGCCTACCAACGCTTCGTCTTCCGGCTTCCGGTACGTGGTCGCCACTCTAGAACCCTTACGCCCCATCGGCCATCGGTTCTTCTTGCGATGTGCCCTGCCCACTGCCACTTTAGTTTAGCGACTCTCAGAGCTATGTCAGTTACTTTTGTTCTTCTGCGGATCTCCTAATTTCTGATTCGATCTCGCAGAGAGACTCCGAGCATAGCCCTTTCCATAGCTCTTTGGGTGACCTTGAGCTTCCTGATAAGGCCCATCGTGAGCGACCACGTCTCGGTTCCATATGTCATCACTGGCAACACACACTGGTCAAAAACTTTCGTCTTGAGACACTGCGGTATTTTAGACGTGAAGATGTTGCAGAGCTTCCCGAACGCTGCCCATCCGAGTCGGATTCGACGAGTAACCTCTTTCTCTAAGTTGGATTTACCCAGCTGGACTGTTTGTCCCAGGTATACGTATTCATCGACAACTTCGAGCGTAGAGTCTCCAACTTTGAGTGGAGTGGGTACAACAAGGGCGTTAGACATAATTTTCGTCTTATCCATGTTCATTTTAAGACCCACTTGTTGTGAAACTCTACTGAGGTTATTGAGCATCGTGCCGAGATCTTCCAGGGTCTCAGCCATTACGACAATATCGTCGGCAAATCGAAGGTGGGTCATGTACTCGCCATTGATGTTGATGCCAAGTCCTTTCCAGTCCAGGAGTTTGAAGACGTCTTCCAATGCAGCGGTGAACAGTTTAGGAGATATGACGTCTCCCTGTCTCACTCCTCGAATGTGCATTATTCCATGTTAATTTGGATATCTTGTCTCTGGTAAAGGGTATAGGATTTTCAAAATAACTATGCTAAAAAGCAAAAAATCAATCTTACCTCGACAAAGTAACTCCAAAGTGGTATCAAGCGGATCAGGTTCAGGAGGTTCTCGGTAAAAGGTGATGTTGTTCAGGGTTGCCAGACTGGCGGTCGCCAGTTCGTCCCGACGCTCCACCCAGGTGTTGTGCTGTTCCTCTGATAGCTTTAGAACCTGGCGAGACAATCAATAAGCTAGGGTACTGCAGTTCAGATCAGCCTAAATTTTGAGATTAGTAATTGTCATAGATATAGTATGTAAAGATGAACAAAGGCATTTCTAAAATGTTACAACATTTTTTTGCGCATTTTTTTGCGCACTAGTGTTGTCAGTATGTACTTATATTTTTTATCGATACCCCCTATAGTACCTATGACTTTGACAAAGCGGCCAGGATATTTATGTGAATTAAATAAAAGACATTTTAATGAACATAGGTAGAAAGTTAGGGTATTTATTGCGAATTAAAAAAAACGTCAATTAAAAAGGATATTTTGTTGCTTACTTATAATAACAATTTTACATTTCACAACTTACGTTTTACAACTTACATTTTACAACTTACATTTTACAATTTACAGTTTACAATTTACATTTTTAAATTTACACTACAGCTAAATTTAAAATTTTCTATTTACTGTTAACAGTTAATATTTTTAACTTTACAGCTCAGTTTTCAGTCTATATTTTTTAATTTAAAACCAAAAAACCGAGTCGTCTTTGTGTGTTTATCACAAGTCTTCCATCTTCACACTTCAGTGATTGAAAATACTCGGAGATTTCATCAAGTTTGTTAAAGACATCTGCTTTGTTATTTTGACAAAGAGGCTTTTTGTAACCAAAATTGTTGAAATTGCGAGTGTCAAAGATGTCAAAAATGTCATTTACATTGCGAAGAAACTGAACTGTTGCACCGGAATTCTCAAATTCGGAAATTTGGAGATCATTTTCACAAATATCGATAGCTATACCCACCGACCTACTTAACAACTGTGCAGCCAGTCTGACTTTAATTTTCTGGTTTTTATAGTTGATGTGCCTCGCACTTAGTTTGTTTGCAAGGTGCAAACCTTCCTTTTTCTGTAAACTCTCTAACTGCTCTACAAATCGAAAATCAATTTTGCGTCATAAAAACTTTTGTGTTCACCAAAATAGTTCCTGATCAACTTTATAAGATGACACGGGTCAAGCAATAAGAAATATTTTCGGCCATTGTGATCAAAATATGGCTTGTAGGGTGCCGTGGTTAAGGATGCGCCAAGAGATTGCGCCATATTTAAATTGGACGCAATCCCATCAAAAGTGATTGCGATTAGTTCACAATTTGCATCTTTTAAAAGATCAAGACATATTTTCAATAATCTGGCTTTTTCAGAAGCTGTGAAACTTTTGCCTGGAAAGAAACCAACAGGCAATTTCCAATACCCATTCACAGCCACTATCATAAAGACAAGGATTTCTTTTGCAACTTCCACTTCGTCACCATTTAAATCATTACCTACATTTACGTAGCCGTAATGAGTTTTTCCCACCAACTCCGTCTCTTCTCTAATTTTTATTTCGTCAAAAGTCAATGTTGCAAAGATAGGACCATTTTTTGCCAATTCTGAAATTGTATTTAGTGATTCCTTCGTAAATCCCGGCTCTCAATTCAAACGTGAGTACCATTTCCTCAAAGTGTTCACATGTGGCAAGCATAGATCAAATTTATCTCTGAGGTAAGTGTAACACCTAGGACTGTAAAAATGGACCGTTAAAGCCAATTTCTTAAGCTCCTCATCGTACAAACCCGTGTGACTTATTAGTTTAGTAGCTCTACCATTTACCCTGTCTACCAATTTTTGTAGAACATTGTTGCCGCAGGCGACTTTAACCTCATTTCGGTGATCTACAAGCTCTGGTCTGTTATTTATTTCTTTTAAAACTTCTTGTAAAGTTATAAGCCTTTTCTTCATTCGGTTAGATTTTACTTGCAAATTCCTTATAAGTCTATTTTTTTCAGCAATTTTTTCTATTAATCTTTGCGTTTTTGCTAAAAGTTTCTCTTTTCTTGGAGATAATGTTAGAGCTTGAGCTGAAGAAGGTCCAGCTCTTGGTTCTGCAGGTGGCTTTGATATTGAAGAAGGCCCAGGCCTTGGTTCTGCAGGTAGAGTCGATACTTCAGATGGAAGTTTAATGTCTCTATTGACATAGGAGCACACCGAACGTCTGATTGGCAGTCTTATCTGTAAAAAAATATAGTATAGGTACACACATTACTTTTACCACAATGCCAAATACATTCGATTTCTCAAGAAATCTACTTACTGGTACAAACAAAGTAGGTAAAGAATCTTTTAACAACATACGTCGATGGGTCCTTTGTATAAAACATTTGTCTTCAAAATGTTTACTACATACGTATGAGCGATTTGTTGGAGTCCAGTCTGGTCTGTTTATAACCCGTATCCATTTCTGGCTTATCTCTGGTCGACGTGAAATACCAAAACAGGTAAAATTTTTATTTACTTTATATTTAGTTCTTGTAGCCACTATTTCAAATTCTGATACTTTGTCTTCAGAAACCACTCGGATGTCGATTAAGAAAGCAAGCACTTTTTTCTTACTTGATTTATCTTCAGAGACCCCTCGGACCCACAGATATCGATTTTGAAAGCAATCGGTTCAAAAACAAAAAAGTTCAAAATGGCGGCCACTTTTGTCACTCTCACCCAGTGCGGTGCCATAACCCAGTGACGACTCGCTTAAGTAGCACACATTACATGTAGCATTCAAACAGATTTTAAAAACCGGCCAAGTGCGAGTCGTGCTCGCGCATCGAGGGTTCCGTACCGTACTAGCTAAACTACATTACTCGAAAAAAAAATTTTTTTCATACTCGCACTTGACCAGTTTCAATTATTCGTTGTTATTCTCCCACTCATGCACTATAAACATACCAATTTTCACGCTTGTAAGAGTTCCCGTTTTAAAGATACAGCCATCGGACAGACAGAAAGACAACGTAGGCTTAGTAATGGGGCTCCGTTTGGACCCTTTGGGTACGGAACCCTAAAAATAATTAAGATTCCCCCCTGTCTTCTATCTCACTCATTTGCTGACTTTTCATTGTAGTTCGGATTTACGAAAGAAGAGGCGGTATTGTGAATATCCTTAGCCTGTCCCAAACTGGGACGAAAAGAATTAAAAAAAAAACAACCACCGGGCGTACTAGAGCCGTATGAAACAATAATAGAAATTAGAATGAAATGAAATAAAAAACCCACAAACCACAATTTCTTATAATCACGAAATTCGATACTGCCACGTTAGATACGTATAAAATATGACAAATGCTGTACAAAAAGACACTCTTTTGTTTAATCGTATAATGCTAGAAAACTATCGACTTTTATCGAATGGTGATGTCGCCATTTTGTCAAGCACTAGCGTTATTTAACGTTTTCAACTTTTGTAATATTTCTTTGCAAATTCTAATTCTAGCTATAAAATACACGTCCGAACAGCAGGAAAATTTTAAATTCTGTGCCAAAAACTGTTTTCGGAACCGATTTAGCATGTTTTTCGGCAAAGTACAAGTTTAAAACTTTTCAACAAAAGGATCATATTTACCTGTGAAACGTATATTTCTGCGGGTTATTATTATGTGTCACGCTACAGTTTACAACAGAACAAGACACCATGTCTTCCACAAGTAAGTTTTAGCTTCTATTTAGTTAAAAATTAAGATTTATATTACGAAAACACATTTCCGCGCTAAAGCACCTGGGTGTATATTGGGGTATATTCGAAAAACAATGAAAAAACTTTGACACATTTGTACTTCATAGTGCGTCTCTTTCTCTCTTGCAGAGTATTCATAATGATTGAGATGTTTCATTCACACGCTTCGTTGGTCTTTAGTAAGCGTTAGCGCGCTTTTGCTAGGTCTGTGGTAATTGTACGGTAGAGCAGAAACGTTTATCAGAACAGGATAAAAGGATGTAAACCAAAGTCTGCCTCGTCAATGTAAAATACCTTATCGGATGTCTTTTGGAAAATCCTTTCTGATATGGTGTTTGAGGTATGGAATAACTTAGCGTATAAAATTTCAAGATTAAGCGGTTAATTATGGGTCAGTCTGTCAGTCAGTTAGTCAATCAGTCAGGACGTGTTATTTTGTTGTAATTTTGGTATTTCATACCAAGTTTGACGCTCGAATTAATAACTGCTCTGACGATAGAGCAAAACAAAAAAAAACTTGTTTCTTATGTTTTTAATTTCAGGTGATACTTGCTTTAAAAACACAATATTCTGTGAAATTTTCAACAAGCTACCTTATACCTCTTCAAAAGATACAACTTCAACGCCTTTCAACCTAGTAAAAACCGACACATTTTCGTAATAATGCCCCGCTGTGCGTCTCCGTCGCGTGCTGCCGGGGAGCACCACTTCTTAATTTACCTATATAATCCACTAAATAGAGAATAAAAATGAACGATTAGCTTACAAACGGTGCAACGACTCCAAATTTTTGATATATTGTCTAGGTTGGTAAGTAAGTGTTTAAAATGCAAAATGCACAATTTTTCCCCCTTCGCGCCCCCCACCATATTTTTCGCTTAAATCTTCGGTTTCATGAATTTTAGCTAGAAATGTGTTTGACACAGTGTTGTAGAGAATTAAATTTCCTATAATTTACATTTTTAATTTTGTTTCTAGTTTGTTTAGTTTGTTTTGATAGTTAAGGAAATATACGCTTTTAATTTATTTATTTATTTATTTATTAGGTTACCAACAAAGTATACATCAGTACAATGCACAAGACAATTCACCATAATATTTTCTTAATGCTACTCTAATTATAGGTAACAACGGCATGCAAATTATAAATAAAATATCCTTAACAAAACATTGTTGCAAAATACCTGTAGTTTAAACTAATTACAGATTAAAAAACCGGCCAAGTGCGAGTCGGACTCGCGCACTGAGGGTTCCGTACTACCTCATAAACATAATTGTATTAGTTGAAATTTCAGTAAGTTAATTTGCTAGGTTTTTTGAGCCCGACACGCGCTTGACCAAATTTTATTATTTATTGTTATTTTATAGCTTATGCACTATAAACAAACCAATTTTCAAGTTTGTAAGTGTCCCCGGTTTTAAATAGAACTAAAACAAAAATCGCCTCAGCGACCATCCAACTTGACCCCTCTCTTATATGAATGTTCTTGAAACGGGAGCTCACCACAATTGGTTACCATTAGTTGTGAGAAAAGTTGTAATATTTAATGATTTCAGACTTTTCCCATTATTTGTACTGTGAGACCTAGCTTCTTGCCAAATTTAATAATTTTAGGTAAACGGGAAGTACCCTGTAGGTTTTGCATTTTTGAATAAATGTATGGAGATGAGGACATAAAATGCCATATCTTTTGATTGCGTCGTTGTAAAAAATTTAAATTTTCAGATCTTGTGTGGTTCGTGGATCCTAATATATGGTATTAATTTCAACCTGATACCTTTACCCGTTCGTGAGATAAAGGGTCTTGACAGACAGACAGACAGACGGACAACAAAGTGATCCTATAAGGGTTCCGTTTTTTTCTTTTGAGGTACGGAACCCTAAAAAGAAATACTTACTACAAATTATTAAAACAAACAGAAAAAATTTAAGACACTGTATAAGTACAAAGTAAAATTACTAATTTCTTATAGGAGGTAGTACAGTGTTTTTGAAAGTGGGCAATGTGCCCGAGAAAATGTCAATGTCTTTGTTCTTGAACAGAGAGTTATATTGCCTCATAAGACGGTTAATCGGTGAGAAGTGCCCAAGATTAGTTCTTGCAGCACTTTGCGAAAAAACGACATGAGTTCCTGGACGAGGTAGTCTATATGGCACTCTGAAGTTAACGCTACTTATCAGCGCAGAGGAATCAATATCGCCATTAAGGAGTTTCCACAGGAAAACGTTATCTAGTAGATATCTACGATCAGACAAAGCGTGCATTTTAAAAAAGTTCAGCAGATCCTGGTAGCTAGGAAGTTTTTTTGCCATGAAACAACTAAAAGACAAGTGCCATAGAAATCTCTTCTGAACGCTCTCAATTCGCTTAGAATAAACGTCGTAGTGGGGGTTCCAGATAACTGAGCAGTACTCCAGACCAGAGCGAACTATCGCATTGTAAAGAGTTATTTTTGTTGAAGGATTTCTGAACTCTCTTATGTTCCTTAGTAGGAACCCAAGATTTCTGAACGATTTGACCACTATATTATCTACATGAATGTTAAAACGAAGCTGACCATCAAGGGTAACCCCAAGATCGCGGATACTGTCTGTATTACCTATCTTGACTCCACTTAAATAGTATGCAGTGCTGCTCAAGTGCTTTTTCTTCCTCGAGAAATGAACATGAAAACACTTATTCACATTCAGGCTCATACTATTTGTATCGCACCATTCCACCAAACGATTTAGGTCTTCTTGTAACAAATTTGAGTCATCAGGGAACTCAAAGATTTTTAAAAGTTTAAGATCGTCTGCGAATAAATAAGGTGTAGAATGTTGAAAACATTGACTGATGTCGTTTATAAAGACATTAAAGAACAGAGGCCCCAGGTGTGACCCCTGAGGCACGCCAGAAATAGCTGGAAAAGGATCAGACGTGTATCCGTCAACAACCACACGCGAGAACCGATTATGCAGATAAGAAGTGCACCATGCTAATATACTACCAGCTATACCATTCGCACGAAGTTTTTCAATAAGAATATTGTGTAAAACTCGGTCGAAGGCTTTACAAAAGTCTGTGTAAATAACATCTACAGTTTTTTTAGAATCAACAGAGAGGCAAATCTTATCTACAAATGATATAAGGTTTGTGGTTGTCGACCGGGATTTGATAAAACCATGCTGGTTTGGAGACAGAATTTGTTTAAAATGTGAAGTTAAAACGGGAGACAATAGTTTCTCAAAGAGTTTGGCAAACACGGAAAGGATAGAAATTGGTCGATAATTCTGTGCATTTTTCTTATCGCCAGTTTTATGCAATGGAACAACAAGCGCTTCTTTCCAGTAAGATGGAAAGATGCCAGAAGCCAAAGATCGGTTAAAAATATGTGTCAGAGGGGCAGCAAGAACTTTAGCACATTTGACAACAAAGACAGATGGGATTCCATCAGATCCTGCACCTTTGTGTACGTCAAGTCTTTTTAAGGCTTTATAGACAGTTATAGATTCAAACGCCAATGTGCACAAGTAGTTACCAGTAGATGAATGTAAAGCAGCCACAGACTGTGTGGCACTTTCAGTGTTATAAACCGAGGAGAAATGTTCTGCAAAAAGTTGACATATATCTTGTCCAGTGGAGGCAGACTTGCTGTTTAAAGACACACAAGCTGGATACAAACTCTTTGCTTTCTTCTTGTTCTTAACATAAGACCAGATAAGCTTGGGATTCGACTTTAAACTTTGCTCTAGACGACACATATATTTTGCATAGCACGCCGCTTGAAGAGAATAACATCTTCCTTTCAGGAGGTCGAAAGCTATCCCGTCTAGAGGATTATGATTAAATCTCCTTAATTTTGTGCGATACTTAAATTTTTCACGCAGCATTCTGATAAGTGAAGGAGTAAACCAAAGTGGGTACTTTCGTTTATTGCCAAGTTTTTTCAAAGGTACAAACTTCTTAATATACTCGCGCAAAATCCCGTAAAATACCGACACCATCTCATCAATATCCTTAATCTTCGAAAGTATTTCGTCCCACTTCACCCTACCCAATTCATAAGTCAATGCATCATAATCAGCCTTATGGAATTTAAAATGAGGAAACAATCTCATTTCCCGGATATTTATGAAATTCTAACTTTAGATCGCTGCAATTCAAATGTGTTTTGCACAGTATTGTAGAGAATTAAATTTCCTATAATTTACGCTCTAAATTTTGTTTCTGTACTCAAAATTTTTTTTATATAATTTCCCGCGGAAATTTCTGAAATTTCTACATTAAGAACGCTGTAATTCAAATGTGTTAAGTAAATCAATACCTAGCGGATTGGTCTGAATTGAATTACAGCGTTCTAAAGTTAGAAATTTCGGAAATTTCTGGGAAAAATATATATATATTAGGTCTTTACCTATGAAATTGCCGTTTTGTATGGCGAATTTTAGGTAAACTCAATTTTCAGTACTAACATTTTTGCATTTTTCTTAGGAATTATAAATCCAATATTTTTTATTTTTTTAAGCATTATTGGGAAAACATGAAGCTAACAGAAGCTTAAATTTGATTTTCGAAAAATATTATCTGTAAAAAAATATAACAAATCTAATGATGAAATCGGACGACAATTAAGACGAACAATTTTCAAACCTTAAATTTTATATACCAAACCAAAAATAAAAACTTTATTTTATGTGTAAATTAACAACCTTGAAGTCAACTTTCAAATATAAGACAAATGAAAAAAATTGCATTAGTATTATAGGAATTATGATCTCATTAATCTGTAAGAAAATTTCGGCAATTTCATAGGTAAAGACCCTCAGAACAAAAACCTCCTTGCTTCGCTCGGAGAAGAAACCATGCAATTTTTTTTCAGTATGGGATGACAACTGCTAGCATGTCTCATGCCATGTCAAGTGGTCAGTGATCACATCCTACCAAATTAGATGAACGACGCGTTCATTGCATTTACAAAGTTTATAGGATTATTGTAACTTGTTGGGATTTTAACGGTTGAAAATATTTCCTGAATTATATGTTGTAAACAATGTGTAAATTATAAAAAACATGTAGTGAATAACTTCAAAATATCGTGAATTTATTCTTAAGTTGCTCTCCATATTAGTGATTGTTCTTTTTAATAATAACGTGTGTAGTTGATGGCTGTACATCTTTAAAACAACAAAACGAAAATTGCAAAGAAATTTTGTCTTTTCATCTGTAAGTTTTATTCAGTATTTTTCATGTTTGTGGATTATTATCACAAATATTGCATAAAAAAATGTCAACTTATCATTTCTACAGTCAGATAATATGGAAATTGTTACGTATTTTACTGTAATTTATCGTTTTTTGTGGGATCATGTTGGAGTTTATGAGTGATGTATTTTTTATCGATAGTAGTATTTTTACTTTCGAGCTGAGCGAGAAAGGTATTGTATTCGTGAAAAAAGTTGCACAAACTTTCTCAAAAATGTGTTCTATATCACTTAAGCAAGTCCCCTAAAAAATGTCCGTCCGTCGGTTGGTCGGTCTGTCCGTCACGCTTTGGCCTAGCGGCTAAACGAATGGTCCTATTAACACCATATTTTTAATTTAAGACTTTTGTTTCCGAATGGTTTTTTGCTGGCTCTCATTTTGAGGGTAGCTGTCATTCAACAAAAATGAAGAATTGATTTTTTTTTTAAATAGTTCAAATTATTTTTATGAAACTTTGCTTGACTAAGCATCTCTATGCAAGGTATCTTGCGCCATCATCAGTTTGTCTGTGTGATTCCATATAAGGGGTGTTCCTGTACTACCAAAACGTAAACTTGTGATTTACATAGGGTCAGTGCTCCACTAGATGACCAAGCACCAATAGCTGACCAAAACTTAAATTTGAACTGAAAGTAAGAAAATTTAAAAATACCGCGATTTTATATGGAATTTAACTATGTTGGCGTCTTACAATAAAGTTATGGTATTGTCTAGCTAGTACTTTAGTATGTTTATTCGAAGTGGTCTTGCAATGTAACATTTCAAAAAAAAAAAACTTTAAGAGCATATTTTGTAAAGTCCTTAACACTTATTATATCACAAGCCTAACTAATTAATAGTCGAACTTTTAGAAGTGACTCTGAAAGTAGAACTAATAATTTAGTTTTTTTATGAATTTTGTTATAAAACCGCTTAAATGGTCAACTAGTGGTACCTACATTGACCCTAATTGACTCCATTAAGTTTGTATTATTTTCTATAATTTTAATTTTGTTTTGGTTATCTATATTTTAATTTTGTTTGGATATTCAATTTGATTGGATTTTGTGAAAATTTAGTACATGGATGTACCAAAAACTGAAAGAGCTTTACAGTCGACAAAACTGAACAACTATTCATAAGAAACAGAGTTTTGAAATTTAAAAATCTGTGAAAATTCATATAAAAGGTGTTCCAGTACTACCAAAATTTGAACATGTGATTTGTTCGAAATCGTTTACGGTTGGTTTGTTTTAATATTTTACAATTCGAGTTCCGAATTCATGTGGTAGAACATTTTTCAGAAAAACCTTAATAAACGTTTGTAATTCCATACTATGTGTAGGTATGGTATTACAAATTTAAGTTTGCGGTTGACAGTTCTACTTGCATATCGCGAGAAAGTAAGTGCAGTGCTGCTGCACCATTTATTATATTTTACAACATTCAACGCGTTTTGTTTTCATTCTGGGTTCGATTCCCGATGGGGACACTGTCAAACAAATATAACGTTGTGTGTCTTCGCCAAATTGAAATGTCTCAATCAGCATGAATCATCCTGAATCAACAAATTGTAAGAAAATTAATAAAAATACTAAATTAATCTATATAAAATTCTCTACAAAAAAGGTTTCAAAGTTTTTCGCTACAAACAATTCTGACAAGCAATTCTTGTGCTCATGCAACGCTTTGGCTCACAAGCGTATGAAGATTCTGGGTCAAGCTTATCCGAAACCAGAAGACTACAGGCTCCTTGTGCTCTAAGGTCCAATAAGGAACTCAGCTCCACGTTATAAGGCAAGATAAGATAGATAGATAGATAGATAAACACTTCGATCGTGATAAGATACACGAAATTTCGCTTGAAAATTTATTTGAGCTACTTAGAAGAAAAACACAAACCCGTATTTCAGCATTTTTGCAAAACCATCCCAAAGGGATTGAATTGAGGGATAAAAGTTTGTTTTAAAATCCTACATAATTTGTATGTAAGCTAGAGATATTCATGAAAATAAAAAAAAGAACCTTTACACCTCCTACCCCTCTTGCTTCCACCGCTACCGTCCATTACTTTTAGTAAGTAAGTAAGTAAGAAATTTGGTATCTTTAATATTAAAACACCTACGTAAGAAATCACCTTTAGTAAAAAATGCAAAAAGTATTTTTTTTTTATGAATTTAATCACTGCTTTTAACAGATTTGCCTTTTATTAAAGTTTAGTACTTCAACTTTTTGGTCAAAGTTTAAACATCGATTTGTCCTTGTGTAACTTATCGACTATCGATAGATGAAAGCATGCCCACATCCCTACTTGTGACGAATTATTTCTTATATATTACTTCTATATGAGGTCAAATTTCTTTGGTAAAGACCTATTATTTTTAAAGTGTATATCTCCATTACTATCAGTTCTAGAAAAAAAAAACGTAAATTATAGGAAATTTAATTCTCTACAACACTGTACGAAACACATCAGAATTGCAGCGATTTAAAGGTAAAATTTTCACAAATTTCCGGGAAATTAGTTTTTTTTTTCTTTTTAAAAGCGCATATCTTCATAACTATCAGTTCTAGAAACAAAATTAAAAACGTAAATTATAGGAAATTTAATTTTCTACAACACTGAAAAACACATTTCTAGCTAAAATTCATGTAACCAAAGATATAATCGAAAAATATGGTGGGGGGCGCGAAGGGGGGAGAATTGTGCATTTAGCATTTTAAACACTTACTAACCATTCTAGACAACATATCATAAATTTGGAGTCGTTGCACCGTTTGTAAGGTAGCCCCCCCTCTATTCAGTGGGTTAATAGGTATGTACTTGAATCTTGTCAAGTTTCATCCCAGCAGGTTTTTTTGCAAGATTCGCCTTGTTGGATCACCTACGAGTTAAAATAGATTTTTGTATTTTTTTTTATAAATGATAAAATTTATGAAAAAATGACAATAGAAATACCACACTTATCACCGAAGCTTGTGAAATGAAAAATCTGAATTTATTATAGTCGATAGCGGTTTATGTAAATATTACAGCAAACATAAAACAATCTCTCTAAATAGCAGTTTTTTAAAAATCTGCTAAAAGCCTTTACAAACAAAATTAGTTTTGCGGGCCAGCCGCATTAATGGACTTTATTGCTTGTAAAAAATACTACAGTTAAATCGGAACTCTCGGCGCGCGAGTCCGACTCGCACTTGACCGGCTTTTTTGCAAACCACTATACTCACCGTGTTGTCAGACGTCCTCTCAGCCAGGTCTAAGCAGCTGAGCAGCGCCCGTATCGTCCTATCGGCGTGAGTGGCCGCCAGGCCTCTGCCCGCGCGCTCCGCTAAGCAAAGGTTAGCTACTACTCTCACAGTCTGCAACAGAAAGCAATTTCTATTTTCTGAATTCCTTCAATATTTACAATACGTCACTCTACTAAAGCAAATCCTCTCGGGTCAACTCTGGTGGAAGTTCCACCCATGTAACTTAACAACTTTTGTTCTACAACTATATATTCCGGTCAATAATGTATCCCACCAAAAACCCTAAGATAGCTCTAAATTTATATTATATTATAACTTGACTGTTATGGCTAAATGTAGAACGTTAAATAAATTATTTTTATTTATTATTTTATTTATTTTCATGTAAAATGTACCAAGACGAGACCATATAGCTCGCATTTTCAAAAAGTTATCAGATCTTATGTAGAGACTAGCTTCTAACTTTACACGCCTTAACTCTACAAGCCCGAACTTTACAAATCCACACCTTAGTCAAAACATGTGGGCATGTGTTTTTACATTCTTTAAATGTAATATAATTTATCTTTGACTTGTAATTTGGTATTATCAATAAACGTATTGTATTGTATGCCGTTTTAATAATGTAGGTGTTGAGTTGACTAAGTATTTCAAAACATTCATAATATAAGTAGAGGTCGTAACGCCTGATTGCTACTGCTATTTACATTATTTCCAGTTTTTCAGATATAGCTCATTAACCTGTAAAGCCTAATTAGCTTTGATACTTTTCCTTTTAATTTCATCTACTACTATGATTTTTTTCACATTTCCATTAACTACCGTTTAGCTGGCGCGGGGGGGGGACACTCGACTCCAACAAAAAATTGCGCTTTCAAGTATATCTCGCAAACCCTAAAAAATATTTTCTTAGATTTTATCTTACCACTTTCTCGGCGTGAACGAAATACATATCCGAATTAAATTTCAGCTTTCTTGTACGAAGGGTCTCTGAGCTAAGCCGCGGACAGACAGACAGACAGACAGACATACGGACATGACGAAACTATAAGGGTTCCTTGTTGACTACGGAACCCTAATAATGAACAGTGAATGCATTTTTCACCTAACGCCCACGTGACGGTAGCGAAACGGCCAAGCCCCCAGATGAATTTTTTTATGCAAGGTGTAAAAAAATTTTTTTGCATCATTTTAGCGTGTTACTCAGACGGCAAAACTAAACACTTATCTTGAGGAACAAAGGTCGAACGAAATCTGAAACATAAAAAAATCGAAATCCCATAGAAATTGCACGGTCTGATTGCGCATTTTGTATGGCAGCCAAACATTTTTTTTTTCGTATTTCTACCTTTGTTCTTACTTCCTAAGGGCAAGTTGTTCAGTTTAAGTAACCACCCGATATTTATTTCCAAAAGATATAGTTAGGGTGCTGGCTGCAATTTGGGTATATGATTTGCTCATGATTCATATTGATAGGGATGATACTCGTAGATCAGCTCAATACGAATCGATTTGGTCCTTACAAGTTTTTCTGTGCGTCGCTGGGTTTTTGAGTTAAAGCAAAAAAAAAAATACTGTCTGTGGCTCCTGTTTAAAATACTTCTGAAGATGTAGAAAATCGAAGAGGCAGACATGCAGGGCTCTGCATTATCACGGGACGAAGTAGTGAATTTTTGCATTTTGAAGCGCTGTAACTTTACGACGCAGGGCTATTATGGTGGCAGACCATTTTCCTGGGGTTTTATACATTGTATTTAATCAGATAGTCATAGTCTGCCAGGTCAAATTTCAAAACAGTTAAAACTTAATTCCTCAAAAACGCAGGGGTGTGGATGTCCGCCAATTTTTTTTGTATCTTTTAGAGGATGCTCCTTATCATCAGTCAAAGAGGCAGACATGAGCAAATCATATAGAAATTTGTCCTTCATCACCCTTACTAAAAGTTGTTCAATTACATGGGCGGTAGGAACTTCAATTTAAGAGGTTGTGCGCTAGTAGAGCTTTAGTAGAAATATTTCAGCGAGAACATCCCCACAAGACATGATGCCCAAATGGCTGGCAGTGATGCGCTCTGAATGATTCTTAATTTATAGCCACCTTAAGTGAGTTTCACGTGCTTTTGTAGTCATTATTACCTATTCTAGTTCAGCCTAAAACTTTTCAAAACAACATCAGTAACTCAAATGACACATTAACGTTCTTTTAAGTCAGAAATCAAGGAAGAACATAAAAATGTCACATAAGGTACACACGGCCGCTCGTCGGTGAAAACGCTTTGACTTTGAGTGGGTAGTTTCGGGCGTCAATAGCGTGAAGCTGGTTCAGCTTATACTGGTTGTTTGGCTACGAGGAACAACCCTTTGTTTCTACGTGCTTGATGCCGTGCGTTCAAATTGTAAATCTTGTTACGAGGTTTCGGTTTAAGGCAACGCGTTCCCCTGCCTAAGAATCCAGCGATCCCCTTTAGAAAAATAAGAACAAAACTTTTCAAAATACACTATGATATGATTGAAAATTCACAACCACAAAGGGAGATTCGAACCCACGCCTCGTCTTTCACACCACAAGGCCGGAACACAGTGGCATAGTTGTTATGGCGTTATGAATATTATACTCATCCTCTCTTAATATTAGTTCTTGATAGCAAAAGATATGCATGTACTCATGATACTGAACAACTTTTCCGAAGGAACTTAGGTCGAAATACGAAAAACCAAATTTGACCAAAAGCTTGATTTTCGTATTTCAACCTATGTTCCTTGGGGAACGTTGTTCGGTATCATCTTTTTCTATCAAGAACTAATTAAAAGTCAACCTATATTATGGTCATCCTCTTCGTTTTCTTAAAATGAAGAGGATGTGAGAACCAATCCCGCCTATGCTTGAGAGTTTTCGACCACCTTATAATTTTACCTTAATCAGAACATCTTCGTTTGAGCCGTCTGATCCACCTAAATCAGTACCTGAAAAAATAAACGATAACAGTAAATTTATTTTGAATCGTGTCTGTAATTTCATGAGTAACACAGTACCCTTTGTTACATACCGACAAGATGGAGATCAGGGTCTTCGGAGTCCTTCAGTTCGATGTCAGTTCGTTTAGAGTACGACTCAAGTATTGTCAGTAGCACATCTACACCTCCTTCTTCGTTGTAGATCTGTGGAGATAATTAGTTTGTAGTGAAGGTTTCCGGAGTTTCCTGACGAAGGAGTTGTGTCGGTCTAGAATCAAAGAAAACTATCAAAATTAATATTTTCCTGGACAACGAGACAAAATAACCATGCATGTTGGACTTGTCTTGTCAGGGCTGGGTGTGGGGAACATTTAATTTTTACTCGACTACGGCAAAAAGGAGGGTTATGATTTTGAACGGTATGTATGTATAGAGGGTGTTAGGAAAAGTACTGATTTTCTTTTAATCATACGTTGTATAAGTAAAGTACGTAAAATATATTGATAATAAAAATAACATAAAAATAAAATTTTCGAAAATCTTTGAATGCAGTTTCGTTTCTTTTTAAAAATAAAGGAAAGTTCCCTTCGAGTAAAATTTTATATCTCCAGTATTTAGAGTACTTTCCCTTCAGGTGGCGTCAAAATTCCTGTGTATCATACCATCGTACTTACTGCGGTCACCTACAACCGCGCTCCATGGTGCCAACCGTAACGCTAAGAGGCGCGGTGACTATGGTACTCCCCTCCACATTTTTCCGGCAAAAGCTAGAATTCTGGAGGGAGCTTTCTGTCCTGTAGTGGACATTTGATGGGATGTTATAGTGTAGGGGCCTGCATCTGAAACGCACATTGAGGCGGGCCTGGTCCCCCGCGGCGGCCATGTTGCCGAGCGTGTAGGCGAGGCGCACGGCGAGCGGCGCGCGCGCCCCGCAGGCCGCCAGCGCGCGCAGCAGCGCCCGCGAGCTGGGGGGCGACGCGCACAGCCACGCGCAGCACGACTCCTCGGCGGACAGCACGCTGGGGGAAGTGGGGACGTATCATGAGCTCTTAAAACCTTGTTCTGCGAGTTTGCCGCGCTTAATTGTTTATAATTTATACACTTGCACGGCTAATCAAACAAGCATATGTGAAATCGCGCACACAATCGCCGCAAAAACACCGGTTTTGGACAAGAGTTTGGTTTAACATTTCTGTGCGTGGAGAAGCGCCAACCTACCTACATGCTCTGCGATGACGCCAAAGCCAGACGCAGCATGAGCCTTCAGATAATTAATAGCATGCTAGAGAAGTAAGTAAAATGATACAGTTTTCGTTAGATCTATGCAGATTCTAGAATTCCTGAACATCATAACATAGAATGCAGCATACAATAAAACTAGAACGAGTCTACTACCGTTTCCTAAATCCATAAATGAGTAGTTTAGCACGCCTGTAATGTCATTATACTGAACAAGAAACCCGTGAGGGCGCCGCTCGTGACCAAGAATGAATTTCCAGAGTGCGCATGCTATGAGTTAGGAGAGTTCCAACCAATAAGATTGCGCCATTATCCTAGCCTGTCAAATGTGTTGCCAAATGGAGCAATGCTATTGGCTGAAACTGAAACTTTCCAGGTCACAGCTTAGCTCCCTCGCACAGTACCTACTGGTAGAAATGCTCGTGTCTTTCTGAACAGCCCCAGTTAAGTTCCTAAGTACGTCTGTCATATAATGGCTACCTTCTTGATCTTACCTTATAATCTTACGTACCTAAGACACCTGGCCACATCTGTGAGTACGTCACTTGCAGTATGATAAACAGAGCCGTGACCAGTTCCCTGAGCGCCCCGCTTGCTATAAGTGCTCTCGTGTCTTTCTGACTAGCCCCAGCTAAGTTCCTAAGTACTCTTGGCATGTAATGGCTACCTTCTTGATCTATTACCGTATATTATTATGTATCTGAGACACCTGAGTACGTCTCTGTAGGATGATGAACGAGAGCCGTGACCAGTTTGCCGAGCGCCCCGCTCGCGACGAATGCTCTCGACTCTTTCTTTCCGACTAGCCCCAGCTAAGTTCCTAAGTATTCCCGTCATGTGATGGCTACCTTCTTGATCTTTTACCGTACATTGTTACATACCTGAGGCACCTGGCAACATTAGTGAGCACGTCTCTGTCGGTATGATGAACGAGAGCCGTGACCAGTTCGCCGAGCGCCCCGCTCGCGACGAATGCTCTCGACTCTTTCTTTCCGACTAGCCCCAGCTAAGTTCCTAAGTATTCCCGTCATGTGATGGCTACCTTCTTGATCTTTTACCGTACATTGTTACATACCTGAGGCACCTGGCAACATTAGTGAGCACGTCTCTGTCGGTATGATGAACGAGAGCCGTGACCAGTTCGCCGAGCGCCCCGCTCGCGACGAATGCTCTCGACTCTTTCTTTCCGACTAGCCCCAGCTAAGTTCCTAAGTATTCCCGTCATGTGATGGCTACCTTCTTGATCTTTTACCGTACATTGTTACATACCTGAGGCACCTGGCAACATTAGTGAGCACGTCTCTGTCGGTATGATGAACGAGAGCCGTGACCAGTTCGCCGAGCGCCCCGCTCGCGACGAATGCTCGCGTGTCTCTTTGACTAGCCCCAGCCAAATTCCTTAGAGCTCCCGTCAGCTGATATAAAGCGTGGGTAGATTGCTCCGACACTGCGCGGGGGTTTTCTGCTTTCTAAAATTGAGAAATGTAGAAAATATCCATCTATGGTCGTATTAAGGATGTAGTTTGATTCATAAATAGCAATATAAAATATAGAAGTTGGATGGGCTTCTTTTCCACATCAAGAGGTAGGTATTAATTAGTTAATGATGAAATGTCTGTAACTGCGGAGTGTCACTAACTATTAGGGAGCTACGTTGAGCCATACCATACCCCGAATACTCTATGTGACAAGCGCAGCGCCATATGATTGACTTGATAGTGTTCTCGTATGCGCCGGCATATATAGTATTGAAGATGGCGGAGTAGAGGGGAGACTGTCTATCCTATACGATTAGTACCTTCTTTTCAAGTAGAACGTTTAACGAATTATTTTACCTGATTCTTTATAACATAGGTACTAGTTTCGTCCACAACTTCGTGCGCTTGTTAAAAGAAATACTCTTTTCTATTACATTACTATACTTATAATCTATTAGCTAGCTATCAAACAAAAAAGTTTCATTAAAATCGGTTCAGTAGTTTTTGCGATAAAAGAAAAAAGTTGAAAGAAAAATTTTGGATTCAGGGGCATCAAAATAGCATATACAGTGATATTTTTTTTCAAATATCTTCAATGTACAGACAAAATCTTTTGCAATTTTATATATAGAACATAATCATGGCCGCACGTCAGTGGAAACACTTTGATCTTGAGTGGGTCTCTGGTTTCGGGCGTTTGTAGAGTAGCGCTGGTTTAGCTTATACTGGTTTCATTTCTACGTGCTTGCTACCGTGCGTACAATGCCCAAGAAGAACTTGACATGATGTTACCGCGTTGTTGAGTATCTTGAGATGTAAAGCCGCCAGATGCAGCGCGCCGGCCCTGTGTGCGAGCGCGCACAGCCGCGGGTCGAGCGCCAGGAAGCGCAGCGCGCCCGCGCCGTACACGCAGCACTCCCCTTCCGACAGCGGGTCCGCGCGCCCGCAACCCTCTACCAGCAGCTCTGAAATCATACAATATCAATTTGCACGGATTTATAGTTGCAGGATGCCAATTATTAACACATTGTAAAAACCGACTCTTAAAGTAGGCCGTGCTGCAGTGGTTTCTTTCCTACCGTTTATTTTACGCTGCCAACTGCCATAGCACGATCCGAAACAGCGTGGACTGGCTCTATTAAAGATAAACCGCCTAAATGAGTTCTCGCCCGCGGGGTGCGGCGGGCAGGTGCGGGGCGCGGATGCGCTTAGAGAATGAGAATGCCCCGCCGCCCGCACCTCGCCCGTTCCCCCTTTGTCGTCTTACCCCCGCGCCCCTGTACCCCGCGGGCGAGGACTCATTTAGGCGGTTTATCTTTAGCATTGTTTGTAGTCTGCATAACATTCAATAAGTGTTCTGTAAAGAATCTACATTGAATAAAATTATCTGAATCTGAATCCTTTTTGCAGGTGGGGATAAAATTCATCATCATAACATCCCTAAAAACGTCCCTCCAGAACAGCTAAAACGTGCACAGTACATAAGATGTTACGATACACAGAAATATGCTCCTGTCCATCCTCCGATTCAAAAGCCCTTAGTTGCCTCTTATGACACGCACGGATTGGTACTATTGATTGCTGGCAATACACGGCCGGACGGACGGACGGGTGATATAATTAGTCGTATTGAAATATTTACTATCATTTAAGACGCTACTAACTATAGGTATATTGATGACAAAACCTGGCGCAGTTATACAATTAAGGAGTGTAATTAATTATCTGTCTGAGTTTTTGTTCCCGAGTTCATATGACCAGAATCCTAGTTAAAGGTAGTACTTTAATAGTTTTACTGCACTATTTGAAAATAAGTAAAACTTGAAAAATATAGAGTCAGTTTCTATTTCAGGAATAAATATCATGGTGTATGGGCATCTGCATCATAGTACCTATTTAAATGTCGACTGCTCACCCAATAGATCCGTATTTTTGAAGAAGTGATCATTCTTATCGTTCCTCGCGATTTTGAAGACTAGTTTGCAGACCGCTGCTAGATGGCTACCGGTCACGCGGAGCTACAAAACAAAAAATATGAATGTCGTTAATTGAAAGCATTTTCTTCTTTTCTTTTTGTATTTACGGTCGGGCGCTGGCAGGTGCGGAGAACTCAAGATGAGGTGGGGCTTCTCTGATAACGACAAGTGTGTGCAGCATTTTGTAATCTATGACACACTTGCTTTCGTGCCCTACCTCCTAAGTTTCTTACATCCGGGAAAACCTATTTGAAGGCAATCAAAGAGCTATTGATGTCGCCACATTATGGGCTAAGTTACCGTAAAATCATTTATCATTTATATGAAAAGAAGAAGAATTGAAAGAATGAAAGACAGAAAGAGAAAGAATGTAAACGAAGTAATGTAGCTTGTTTAGAGTGACAGCAGTGTGAGAGGAGGACGGAGCGATGCCTTACACATTGGAGCGACAGTGACACGTACGATACAACCCTGCTGTCACTCATAGTTTTTCCTGTTGTCATTTTAATCAAGTTATGTGGTTTCGACTGTAGTTTAATTTTTTTCTAATATACTTACTATGAGCATAGCCCTAGCAATAGCAACCAGTACACGCTCATCTTCGCTGTCTATATGCGTGTATAAGGACCTTAGAACCAGGTCTCTCAAGCTGTTAGCCGGGCTGTTCTTCTGCAAGGTGCGTTGTAGGGCCTCCATCAGGTATATCGTGTGGTCCACATCGCGGTTCTTCTGGGTTAGGGCTTCGGCAAGTTCGAGGGTGCTCATACTGCGAACAATAGTTATTTGTTATACAAAGCAGCAAAATTGTTATTTGGCATTAGATTATGTTAATTTAAATTAGAGCTAGCGAAGGATTCTAGGATAGAGCCACCAGCGAAGCGAGTGGTTCAAAGAAGAATCTTGAGCGTAGCGAGGGTTTCAAGGCTCGAGATGCGATATGATATGACTTTCCTGCCGAACGAAATACCCAATTTTTGACCTTACTACAGAGAGGAAAATGCTAGAGAATAGCGTCAGTACCTTATACCATAATTTAGTACCTGGGCGACCGAGCTTCGCTCTATGATAGTCGCCTCAACATTAAAATATCATTGAGTGAGTAAGCTACGCTACCCATCAACAGATGGCGCTGTAGGTATTCGCAAAAAACGCGGTATTTTAAAAACTGCTCAAAAACACGGGGAAAATGAATTTTATACTTCACCTTCTCGGAAAGTACCTCAGTCCTGTTTTAAAAACTAAGGAGAAGGTACGTCATTTCTATGGTATAAATATGCGGGGGGAAAAGTTATATGGAAATCCATTGTTAACGTGTTTTAGCGGGATGGAATTTTGTATGAAAATCCATTGTTTACGTGTTTTTTTTTCTTAAATTTAGATCAAAATATGTCGATAACCTATTTTAATATCATAATGCCAAAAAAAGAAAAAGTTTTTATCTCTAAGTCCACGAAATGATGCTGGCCACCTATAATTTTCTGAAAAGCCATTAATTTGAAAAAAGAACGAAACCAAAATGTGGAACGAAAGCGCGCGCGCGAATTAGGTACCTATTCTTGAAAATCACCGTGTGATAAAATCTTACTCAATAAAATCAATGTCTTTTTTTTTCTTATCAACAGGGAAAAATTATAATGCATAAATATAAATTTGTGTTTAATTGTTAAATTTTATAAAGTATTACTAACGTTTTAACACTATCAGGGTAAAATTAAAAAGTTTTAACCTCCAAGCGAAATTTTATCACCCAGTGATTTTCAAAAATTGGACCCCTGTTTTCTTTTCAAAGTTGTTGAAAGTTTTAATTGTAGTTTTGTTGGTGCGTGCTTTTTACAAAAAAATGTCGTCAAATAGTGACAGTGATGAACAGTTTTTGACGCCGCAAGAAAGTGCGCAAGCGGTTATTGATTGCCTATAAAATCTCGAAAGAATACAACAATGTAGGTATGTATGTGATAGTTTTATACGTTGAAAAAGCGAGAAAAAAGCGCATTGATTTTCGGAAACTGTTTTGCTTGCTTATTATAGTGAAAAAGCGTATAAATATAAGCCAAGTTTTTGTATTCCATGTTGAAAGTACCATATTGGCAAGACATGATATCAATATAATGGAATACAAAAAACTTACATCATATCTGAAAAGGAAATCTGAAATATTTTCCTCGTAGGTGAAGTATAAAGCACTATGTATCACTCGAAAGATAGTGCGATTCCCAACTCGGGTGTATTGAGCCCTTCGGCTTCGCCTCAGGGCTCAAACGACACCCTCGTTGGGAATCGGTCACTTTCTCCTCTCGATGAACAATGTACTATTCTCAGACATGAGACCTAGCTAGATCGATTTTTTGCCACTGAAAACCCCCGTGTGGTCAATTTCATCGAAATCGTTCCAGCCGTTTTAGAGAAATCGATTACAAATATTGCATGTGTAGGATTATAGTGTAGGATTTATAATCATGTTCTTATTTCAAAAACCTTTTTCACGCAAGCGGCCTAAAATGACTATTGCACGTAGATTTCGACCGATAAAGCAAAGTTTTCCCCAGCTCGTGAAGTGAAAAGATAATTTAGTAACCCTCGATATTATTGCAGCCTGTAAAGGTGCCAGCCAGGTGTGCAGCTGTAAACTAGAAAAACGGAGCCATCCTATTTTCTCGGTTTTAGGGGGAATTTCCACAAGTATTGTCCGGGAGAGCGCGAAACTGTAAGCTGGGAAAATTCCGACCAATAGGATTGCGCCATTTCCCTAGCTTGTCAAATGCGCAGTCGAATGGAGCTATCTTTATTGTTGGAATTTTCCAGCTCACAGGTTAGCTCCCTCGCACAGCATTGGTGGAAATTCACCCTTATACGCGGGCCCCGTGTGGTGCTGGCAAAGAACAGTACCAACCCTTACATACCCGTGGGTGTCGTAAGAGGCGACTTAGGTTTATAAACTGGAGGATGGACAGCAGCATCCTCCTTTGTACTTACTTACTGCGGTCACCTACAACCGCGGTCCATGGTGCCAGCCGTAACGCTAACAAACGAGGTGACTATGGTACTTCCCCTCTACATTTTTCCAGCAAAAGCTAGAATTCTAGAGGGAGCTCCCTGTCTTGTAGTGGACGTTTCATGGGATGTTATGATGATGACACGGCTGGACTTTCCACTCGAGAGGATTTGTTAATAGAGTTACACTTTGTAGAGTACTTACTTGTCATAATCACTGCAAGTGGTGTTGGGAAGTTGAACAGCAAGATGCTTGACGGCGACTTCGTTGTATGATCCGCCACTCGCATCGCATGACACAGACTTGGTGCCTGCGAAACCCTTGCGTTTCTTGGTAGGGTCTGGACTAAGAGCTGGAGAAGACAAACTCTTCAGAAGGAAAATAACAAGGGAGACAACGTTGTCAAAGAGGAGTATCTAAACGTATGTAAGGTTAAAAACCATTTTTTTTAACTTGTTTAACAATTCGCAAGTTGAATAAATGTCGCACACAAATTTTATTATTCGTTTTACATAATGCCATGGCATTCTAAAAAATACCGAGAAATTTTTAATTTGTCATATTACATAATGCCGCGGCATTTCACAAAACGGCGCGGAATTCGTTTTTGGCGTTGTGGTTGTAAGATAACCTAACTGATCCCCGTGGCTAAAGAACTTAAGATGCACCAGTGATCGAAACCCGTTTACAATCTGCCGGCGCCGTTTTATAATATGCCGACCGTTTCCAGTTTGCCCGTCGTTTGTAAACGGCGAATTATATGATTTGCCAGCGACAAATAGATATTTCGTCCGTGTGGTGTCGTGTCGGCAAAGATCATCTCGATCTCTACCTATAGGTGTCGTAAGAGGCGACTAAGGGCTTATGAAACGGAGGAGGGGGAGTTTTGTTTAGGTATCGTACCATCTTACATACTGCGGTCACCAACAATAACGGCCGCCCAATAATCCCCTCTAAAGTAGGTATCGCACGTTTTTGCTGGAGCTCTGGAGGTAGCTCCCTGTCCTACAGTGGACGTTTTATGGGATGTTATGATGATGATGACATGGATATTTGTACATGTGTAGCATATGTGGTGCCGTATAAGAATAGTATCACTCCATTTCTTCCCAGGGCCGTCGTAAAAGTTCACTAAGGGACCGTGAATCGCAGGATTGGCAGTAGCGTCATTCTGTGTACGAGTATAGCAACACCATAGGTACGGTCAACCGCATGTCGGTAGAAACTTTTTCAGCTCTATTTCCACGCCATAAGGTCCAAAAGTGTTTCTACCGATGTGCGGCCGTGTGTACTATGGGCACCTACCACGGCGTGTTTGTTCATCGTGTGTTGTACTAGGCGCAATGCTGACTCTCAAGTTATGCCACGCACGCCTTTATGTTGTGATCTTTTTACGGGATGTTTAATGATGATATGAATATTAGTTTAAAACCTCACATTTACTATTGTGGTTGGGTCCGATTTTGCCATCGTTGTCGCCATGGTCGCCGAGGGGTCTGACTATGGAGATCGCTTCTGAAAGTTCCCGCAGCTCTTGTTCCGCTTTTGATTCTTGAAAAACAAGATGATTTATTCTTAAAATTTAAAATAATGGTTTCAATTCTGGCAGACCCAAACTAAAGTTTAACGAAATTTGACAGGTTTTAAAGTGTTGCTGTCTTTGTCACTCCCTATAGACTTATAAAAGTCAGTACAATTTTTAGACCTGTCAAGAGTGTCAAGTTTAGATTAGTTTTAGGTTGGGTCTGCCAGAATTAACACCATTGTAGCTGATATAATGACCGAAGGACAGAGCTCTGCGTGAGAGCAAGACGGAGCGATATGTGTCCCTGTCGCTCCAATAGCTACCGCATCGCTTCATCCAGCTGTCACTCTGCTGTCACAGTACCTGGTCGACCGAGCTTCGCTCTATAATAGCTACCTCAACATTAAAATATCATCGGGTGAGCAAGCTATGCTACTCGCCAACAGATGGCGCTGTTGGTTTTGTAAAACGCGGTAATTTTTTTAAAATGCTTAAAAACACGGGGAAAACGAATTTTCCCAGACATGAGATCGATTTCTCGTCCCCGAAAACCCCCGGATACTAAATTTCATCAAAATCGTTAGAGCCGTTTTCGAGAAACCGATTAATAGTAGGTATAGGATATGTAACAGCCAGTGGTGCAAACCGTCCAAAAACTTTGTCAACTTTGCCGTTAACTTACGATGTAGTGACCGGAGCGTTAAATGAAATGACGCACAAGTGTGGCGTTTGGTGGACGTTTTTGTCTTAATAACTAAGGTATTGTTAGGAAGGTACCTGGAGATGAACCAAGTCCACCAGTGTTCCGCCGATGAAGCGGCTTGCTGCGGCCACTTAGGTGCGGTAGTTTGGCAAAACCTCCCCATCCGTCACCCGATCGATCTTGCACTGATTTAGATTGATTACGGAGCTGAAAAAAAAGAGAAAATGTTTTGGTTAATACTAACTGTAAAAGTGTCTACTGACTATTTTGTATGATTTAAGTTAAATGAATTTCAATCTAACTAGCTGGAGTAATGGCCACATGGCCACGGGCAAGATGTCTTCAAATTTATAATTTAAAATTTTACGGCCATATATTGTATGATTGTATAATCCACTATCTGGTGCCCGCGACTTCGTCTGCGCAGGATAACTTGTAGCCTATGTGTTATTCTGATGTATAAGCTATATTATTTTAAAGTTTCATTAAAATCTATTCAGTATTTTTTACGTGAAAGAGTAACAAACATCCATCCATCCATCCATAAAGTCAAAGTCAAAATAATTTATTCATTGTTGGATATTAAAATCTCTTAATGATGTCAGCTAAACTACATAGCTTCACACAAATTGGCTTCACAAACTTTCGCGTTTATAATATTAGTAGGATAGGATTACTTATTCTTATTCATTTTATCTTTTGATTCCTTAGCGTTAAGTTCTGTCTGTTATATTCTATTTCTGAAATAGGCTTATCTAAGAGCTTTTATATCTTGTGCATATTTTTGCCGGTTTTAGTATAAATCTTCTTACTTTTACAACCCTTATGCCTAAATAATAAATAGAATCAGGACGTTCTGAATAAAGGCCAGGTTACAAGTACCCTAAACCGACGAGCATGTATGAAAGGATTGATGAAAGTACAGGAAGCAAGGGAAGTATGTCAAGATCGTAGCAGGTGGAGGACTGTGGTCTCTGCCTACCCCAACGGGAAAGAGGCGTGATGTTATGTATGTATGTATGTATTCTTACTTTTTCTGTTGATGTCGATGGTTTCAAAAGCATACAAGTGAAGATCTTACCACTGGCCTTTTCTTGCAGGAAACTTTCTGTGTTTCTGTGAGCACAAGCCCTGCATTCAGTGACCCAACTGGTTGGGTGGCTACTGATGGCTCTTCACTGTTTTCAGCCAAGCTTAGATATTTGAGACTGAAAGAACAAAACACTAATAAGTGTCACGCATAAGTTTTGCAGTTAGATTAAATGTAGGTATCTATAGGTAAATTATTGCCAAACAGTTTCAAAAGTTATCCCTTTCTCATGTAATTTTTATTTTTTTATTTTAGCTTTATTTCCATACATTTGTTTACAGTTTTGATTAAAATGTTATTATGTTGTTGTTAGTGTGTTAGTTTAGTTTTGTTAATACTAAGTAATTCTTTTTTAGTATTTTGTTGGTATGGTCCCTATTAGGGTAAAAGCCTGCTCCATCAGTAATTTAATTGAGCATCCCAATATAACACCAGCGGTGGTTGTTGCCCATTGCCGGTAGCCACTCATCCATTTCCACTTGACCTTAGGATACCTGGCCTGAATGATGGCGGCGACCCGCGAAGCTTATCATGGTGCGAGGGTCATTAGTAATATATATAACCTACTGAATACATCAAGTTGAATTATTTTTGTATAAGGAGTGTACTCGAACGCACTTGGCTAGCTGCTAGCTTGTTCAGTGAACGAACAGTGTACGTTTCGGCTGGTCGGTTGTGTGACTGGAGGAGGCACCCTTTCGCTCGCTGCTCTTGACTGTATGAAACATGAGACGATATAGTACATATAGGATGATATAGGACACATTCACGAAAGCATTGGGCGGGCGTACTCTCTTCTTCCTGGCTCGTTGAAGAGCACGGAGCATTGCTGCGTGGTGAAGAGTGTGCATTGCGGCTCCCGTGGCGTAAATGGACGAAGAGCCCTTCCGCTTGCTAATTTAAATTGTATTAAACATGAAAGGTATGGCACACATACTCCAAACCGCCAGACATACGTGCTTCCTTCATCCAAGTTCGCTCGGTGATCAGTATACGCTGCGACTCGCACGGTGTGAACGGACGAAGCACTTTTCCGCTTGCTGCTGACTGTACGAAACGTGAAGGTATGGCACACATACCTATGACACATACTTGGAACCTTGACAGGCGTGCTTTCTTTTTCCTGACTCGCTCGGTGAAAAGTGTTCGCTGCGGCTCGCATGGTGTGAACAGAGGAAGCGCCTCTACTTTTGCTGCTCTAAACTGTTTGAAACATGAAAGGTATGGCTCATACTCAAAAGCGCTGGGTGGACGTGCTTCCTTCTTCCTGGCTCGTTCTGTGAACAGTGTTCGCTGCGGCTCGCGCGGTGTGAACGGGCGGCGCGTACGCAGCGGACGAAGCGCTCCGCCACTCACCGCACTTGCCGCATTGCTCATCTCTACAAACAACATATTTTAAATTTATCTCTATTAAATTATAATATATGAATCTTATATAAAGCCAAAAGTTTGAATGTGTTTACTGTTTTACACCTAAAACATAGAATAGAGCAACACGCGATTGTAAAATTCGCAAGTATACGCGAGCGTCGTAGTGCAAAAAGCACTATATACGCGCCATGTCACATCACAATCTGTTTCTCGCCTAAAGAGCTACCTACAATAAAATTGATATGGATGAGCAATGAAGTTTAATTTGTGGCAATTTAAACGCAATGTTTGATTGCTATTACCAAAACAAAAACTAGGAGAGGGAGCTAAGCTGTGAACTGGGAAAATTCCGACCAATACGATTGCGCCATTTTTCTAACTTATCAAATGCGCTATCAAATGGAGCAATCCTATTGGCTGGAATTTTCCAGCTCACATCATCGTACAGCATTAGTGGAAATTCACCCAAAAGATTGACAACATTTTATAACATTTTGGTTTAATCTCATTCTAATTACCAAGAGCATTCCCCAGGTGCTTTTACTTTAGGTCAGAACATTGTAATGTCAAACATTGGCGCAAAAATAGAACAGGAAGCTTTCTTACTAAATTGTCCATAATTATAAAGATTCAGCCAATCCATTATTCAAACACCAAGTTCGAGTAGCCACAGAACACAACAGTTGGTAGAAATCAATAATTAATTATATCACTTCAACTATAGCTAAGGTACAGCTAGTTATATAGGTACGACGTTTCCATTCGCGTGCAAGGTGGAATATTCACCCTAGTCCCGTTAAGTTATGCTTGCCAAGTGCCTGGCAACGACTTCGTGGTGTACACAGAAGTTTGAATTTGTTTTCTTTGTAGAAATGTCTTCGGTTATTTGGTTTTCCTGATGTTTTGTTGAAATCAAGGTTCTTTTGAGATAGATTTGCAAAAAGACTGGATGAAAGATGTTAGTAAAATTACTACTTAAAATAAGTAGAATGTGCAAGCAAGAGTTGATATCAATCCACATTTTAGGCGTGTGGCAGGTAAGTAAAGTGACGTCAGATCAGAAAATCCAGACATAATCTTTTGGAATAAATTTTTAGAACAATTAAATTTAAATCTAAAAAAAGCATGATATTATGGGGATACACACTAATGTAGTTATTATTCAATAACATTATTAGTAAAAGTTGGCTCTATGGAAAAAATCGCAAAGATACCTCTTTCCGAGACATTATTATCACATTTTTTCAATTTAAGTTTTAAATAAATAATTTGGTGATATAATTCACCAAATTTAAAGTGTAAAAAAAATTAAAAGCAAAAATGTAGTTGTTTTCGTTCTCCTTACGAGTAAAGATAAAGGAGAAATATTTTTTGAGAACACTTCGCCTTAATATGTTTTGGATAAATACTTGAGGCAAGTGCGCTTCTATTTTTATAAACCACTACGGATTTAAGTTTGGCTGTTGTTATTGGATTTTCGAACAGACGAACATACGTTCTCTTTAGCTAGAAGAGCAATCAAAGACAAGCCACTTCTATAATTAGTTTCGTGCTCTAAGACTAGTGCCTAGCAACGCTTGTAACAAAAACAAATCAGAGACCTTACCACTAAACTGCGCTTGACCGAGCCTCAGTTCAAGCACCTTTGAGAAACACCGCAATCTTATACAGGGTCTAAATATGGTCACGTGATAATTACAGGAAGGGACGGTTCAACGGAAGATACAATTGCAACTCATCATTACAATAATATCCCGTAACAGACCACTGCTAAACAGGAAGCACTCCTCGAAATTTGGCAGCAAAAATGCCTGGTCCATTTGCGGCTGGTACAATGGACCGTGGTGTGGTATTACGCACGGCAGCAAGTACGTAGAAATAAAACCAGTATAAGCTGAACCAGCGCCACGCTACAAACGCCTGATACCAGAAATCCGCTCAAGGTCAAAGCGTTTCCACCGACGAGTAACCGTGAGTACATTACGCACAAGGGCGCTGCTATATCCCAGTTCGAGATCCTTTAGTCACCTTTTATGACACTCGCAGAAAGAGATGGTACACACGGCCGCACATCAGTAGAAACACTTTTGGACCTTATGGCGTGGTAATAGAGTTGAAAAAGTTTCTACCGACAAGCGGTTGACCGTACTTAAACAGGACCACTTCCTCATCGAAATATATTAAAATGAAATAAATTCTCTCTACAAAATTGTTCAGTCAGTCAAAAGTACTTCATAATTTTATGGTGTCACAAAATTCGTGCAAGTGAAACCTATCCATTATTTCTTAGGTATACCAGGTACAAAGGTATTGTTTGTATGACATTTAGGAATTCGTGGAAGAAGCCATTCGTTTCAAAATTCGTTCTCAGAATCGCTTCTATAAACTACGATGTGTGATTTTCTATTGACAAACATAGGTATAGTATAGAATGTGAATAAGTACTTATCTACAAGATAAAATTCAAAGTCATTCCAGGCTAAAAAAAGTTTTGTGTACATATATCTTTGTTTTTCTAAAAATAAAATAAAAAAGAAATATAGAGCATAACGCTACGCCCGCTACGCCGTAGCAGCTACGATCCAAAAAATATCATTCGTAGCAAGCCACATAAAACAGTTTCAACTAGAATAGAAAGCGAAAATCTAAACCGCGCAGAAAATTATGGTACTCTTCGACCTTTCCAAGAAAGTAATAATAGGTTTTCGGGGTCTGAAAGAAAAGTTGAAAATCACGATTTCATTGAGGGCTATAAAAAGTTTCGGTTTTTTATTGCGTCACCCTTTCTAATTTCATATGAAAAATCTTTTTTTGCTTAGATTGATAACAATCTAGCGCTCGTGGCTCAGTAGGGTTGCTCTTTTTTATAATAGCGAAAGTCAAGCAACTATGATGGGTGACCGCTAGTACTTTATTCGAGCATTTTCAAGGCTTTGAAAACCCCGTTATTGAGCCGAAGTCGGAGGCCACTTGGTGGCTTGAAGCGTCTGTCAGCCAGTGGTTGGTCAATACCTTCCAAAGAAAGCCTACTCTAAGATTGGGTCTGGTTTGCCTAAGGTTTAAAACCTCGCTACACTCGGAGTTTCTACTCTAGATTGTGAGTTATTCACGAATCACGATGCCTAGGTCTCAGGCAAATCGTATAATTCGCCGTTAACAAACGGCCGGCGAAATGTATACGTTGGTCAAATTGTAAACAGCAGAAACATGCATCTTGCAACATGCATTTTTTGCATTTTTTTAAATGACGGATTAAAAAAATCTCGGAATTTTGTAAAATGCCAAGGTATTGTGTAAAGCGGCGAATCATAAAATTTGTCTGCGGCACCTACATCATACGCATCGCTTCGCTTGAATAGAAAAATTGCTCGACTTTTTTTTGCGTGACTTAGGGCTATTTGTTCGCCTTGTAACCTATAGAGGCGTTTTTGCGTATCGCATATCGTACGTCGTCGTATCATAGATTACTATTGCCCTATTGCGAAAGTTATAAATGGCCTCATTTACATGCGTCATCAAAATATCATGAAAATACAACGTCAATTCTGGGTCGTTTCGCTCCCAAAGCCCAGTGGTTCCAGTTACAAAAACATGCACCTTTCCTGAAGAACTTGAGTCGTCTCTTTGAATCTTTCTCGAACATTTAAAATCTCGGTTCCATGTTGAACACAAATGCTTAAAACCTTTAAACAGTCACATTTAAGCCCCAAATAATACCAAACAGGGTTAGTTAAAACTCCTTTAAAAATATAGGTAAGACTTATTATCGACAAGCAATATAAAAGGTTTCAGCAACTGGCGGTTAAACTGGTCGATAAAAATTCCTCCTCCATAAAGTAGGGATGTCAACAAATACCCGTGTTTTTAATGTTGACATGCGATTTAAAAATTAAGTTCCCCAAGTCATTGAATTTTTAGCCTGTGTATCGTGCGATGCGATATTCAAATATAAATCACCCCCTGTAAGGGTCACCGCGATTAGATTTTTTTTTCCTATTACGCTCGTGTTGCGAAAAGAAACGATAGGAATTATTGATTTATGATATAAAAACAGGTAGGTAAGTCAAGCGTTTGACACTAACAACAACACTTGAAATAAGAACGGTGCAATTATCGTGTCAAGCTTAACGTGAATGTACAAAATCATTTCACGATTTATTTTTTAAAACAGGTGCAAAGTTATTTCATGTGAAAACTAGTTCATCATAACATCCCATAAAACGTATGGACAGGGAGCTCCCTCCATAATTCCAGCAAAAACGCTTAGTAAAATGTGGAGGGGAAGTACCATATTCACCACGCTTGTTAGCGTTGCAGCTGGCACCATGGACCGCGGTCGTTGGTAACCGCAGTATATAAGATGGTACGATACACAGAAGGACGCTACTGCCTATCCTCCGGTTCATAATCCCTTAGTCGTCTCTTACGACACCTACGGGTAGAGATGGGTTGGTACGCACAGCAGCATCTAAAACCAGTAAAGCTGAACCAGCGCTACGCTACGAACAGCCCGAAACCAGAGACCCGCTCAAGGTCAAAGTGTTTCTTTCGACGTGCGGCCGTGTGTACTTTTCCTTGCCAGCACCACATCACAAAACAGATTGCCAAAAGACACAAAACAGATTGCCAAAAAGTTAGATATTTAGGTTCAATATTTCGAAATTATCTAGTCCCAAGTTAAAAGGTTTACTCCTTCTCTGAGGACTCTGTAAGCATTGCATGTGTACCTAACTTTATTACTCATGTTTACAAAGTGTTGTCATCTATTTTTATTCGCGTTTTATACGTCCATATATGTCCATATACTTTTATGGATTCCAGATAAAAATAGACTATTTGAATTGAAATAGCGCTGCCACCAATATTTGATAACGTAAATACACAGGTTGGTACACAAGGTAATTGCGAGCCAAAGCTCAGAGCGGGTTCCCTATGTAACTGAACATTATTTTCTGAGGAACATAGGTCAAAATAGGATTATAATCTTTCAGCTTAGAAAAAACCATACACTTGCCACGGCTGCTACCGCCACCGCTTGCTTTCGCTTGAACCATAATAATATGATTTTTCCAAAGAACCCTGCATCAGCTCATCATCACATCGTGTGGGTTGCAAGGTCGATGAGCGACCTCACAAACCCTGGTGTCAGAATTGTTGAGCCGCCAAAGGCCTTTGACGTGGCTCATTCATCCGTATAGATAATAGTCGGCACCCACCAACGGCTTTACGTGCCTTCCAAATCACGAAATCATGAAACTTTTCGGATACTCGTAATCAGGTGATCCATCCTGCAATGTCCTAACTAAACTGGGGAGGTCGCTCAAAGGAATTTTTGTTTGACAGTGTGCCCACCTGGAATCGAACCCAGAACCTCCGGATCGAGAGCCGAGCGCTCTAACCACTAGACCACGGAGGTTGTTGCATCAGTTGGTAGTGCATTTTGTATGGGAGTTGAAAAGATAATTTCGTATTCAGTCATGGGAAAAGATTATCAGTTACTGATACTAAACCTTGGCATCAATGTCTCGCAAATTAATAAATACCCTGTATCATATACTGATAAGAGAGCAATATTTATATGTATATTTCTGTATGTGTAATCGGTTTCTCGAAAACGGCTCTAACAATTTCGATGAAATTTACCATACGGGGGTTTTGGCGCCCGTTTGGAGCGAGAAATCGATCTAGCTAGGCTAGCATTTGTAAAATAGCGTGTTTTAGACAGAAACCTACAGCGCCATCTGTTGGCGGGTAGCATAGCTTGCTCGCCTGATGATATTTTAATGTTGAGGCGGCTATAATAGAGCGAACCTCGGTCGCCCAGGTACGAGTAGGTAACCAAAACTATTTCTTGGTAGTTTAATGTCCTACACCTACAGACATCTATTTCATGCTTTTGCATGCGTAATGCGAGCTATCGCCTGAGTTATCGACCAATGAAAATACGCCCGTAGTTTCAGAGTTTTCTGGAAAAATCATTATAAGTAAAGGAAAAAGCCGTGTCGTGTCTGTTCAGCTCCCATACAGATTCATTTTATGGACCCCTTACCCACGAATTACAGACAGACCCCTCTAGCCTTTTAGTAGATGCTACTCTGAACATGAAACCGAGCCTAGAAGACTATAAACACTATTTTTTATATTCTCATACAAACCGCGCTCCGGCATTAGTGAAATACAGAGTGTTTGGTAAATATCTGCAAACCTCTCAGGTGGTTGCTCTACCCATGAAACTGAACAACTTTCCCTGAGGAACATGGGGCGAAATACGAAGAAAAATTCAACGTCCCATAGATAAAAAATGCATCAGCTGATAGCGTAGCGTATTTTGTATGGAAGGTAAAATATTTTTTTTCGGAAATCGACCTATTCCACAGGGAAAATTGTTTGCAAACATTTACCAAACAACCTGTATACGCATAAGGGAACAACACCTTTTTCTCATTTTCGACCATGTCTCTTAAGATAAGTTGTTCGGTCTATTTCAACATTGACGCTGAGCTCCAAACTCTTTGTATATGAAATGGGTATACCTCCATAGATAGCTGCGCGTGCTTCGCTGATGATCTCGGCCGAGGTCTTCCGGCGCGGGGGCGCGTAGAAGGGTGCGCCTGGGACGCGTCTGCCGCCTCGTTCGTTCATACCGCGCTCTGCAAACAGGACAAAAATACTATTAAATAATGTCTAAAACTTTTTTTACTGTCAATGGGGTTGTTCAATCTTATTATCCTCAATTAAGCCCTGCAAGATAAAGACGGGTTGATGATCGAATGAGCTTTCCTAGAAAAGCATATTCACTCGTGTCTTAAATAGATTCGGAATTGCAAGCAACGGCACGGCTGGGAAACTCCTCTCCTTAGTTTTGCGTATTATAAAATATGATGCAAAGCGATTTGTCGTACGATGTGTGGAATATGGAAAATATAACTTTTCACAAGCCTTTTCTTCAGTACCTGGGCGACCGAGCTCTGCTCTGTGTAATCGTCACCAAAACCCACTATAACCCAACAGATTATTAAACACTCAACAGTTTCTGAAACGCGCTACTGTTAAGAAATGCTCAAAAAAACGGATAAAACGATTTTTCCCAGGTATGAGACCTAGGTCAATTTTTCATCCCCAAAAAAACACCAAATTTTATCGACTTGTTAGAGCTGTTTTCGAGAACAAGTTTTATTAAACCTTTCATTTAGGCACCATGCAAAAATTTTTGACTGATTAAGATTTTCTAAGTCTACAAACAGAAAGTTAGCTTTGTGGTTTTAGTATTTCTGAAATATTTAGTTTTCTAGTAAAATTAATACTAATATTTACTAAATTAATGCATTTTGGTTTTCCAACTATCAAACTAACTTGCTTGTTCTAAACTATCGCCCCCTTAAGGCTTTGCACCCATCTCACACACCATACCATAACATCCTATGAAACGTCCACTGCAGGACAATGTGGAGGGGAAGTACTCGTACCATCATAGTCACCCAGCTTATCAGCGTTGCGGTTGGCACCATGGACCTCGGTTGCTGGTGACCGCAATATGTAAAGTACCATACGCTGCTGTCCATCCTCCAGTACAAAATCCCTTATCCCTCTTACGACACCCACCATGCATGTACCAACCCATCTCTACCCGTGAGTGCCGCGGGTGTTCTCAACGGTCTAAGCTATCAACCCCTTAAGGCTTCGCGCCCATCTACCAAACACCCTATATATCTAAATATACAGGGTGTTAATTTAATTGCATGCCATAGCTTAAGGGGTGGTTCAGTAACGATAAAGGAAAAAAAAATATTAAAAAAAATCCTACTTAATAAAATTAAACTCCATTGAAACTAAACTAACGCGGAGGGCAATGACCTTGAGCACCGCGCTATCAAAAGCGCGCGAAAGAGTTTCAGTTATGTATGTGCCTCCCTTATCCACTGATACTGCGTACCACTGGTGCTCCGTCCGTTTCTTTAAGTAGGACTTTTTTTTTAATTGTGTTCCTTTATCGTTACTGAAACCCCCTAAGCTATGGCACGCAATTAAATTAACATCCTGTATAAAAGAGCTTGTCCTGACTGACTGACTGATTCATCAACGCCGAGCCGTAACCGCTATAGCTACCGAGCTGAAATTTTGTACACAGGTTTATTGCACTTCAAAACCACCCACTAAGGAAGGATTTTCCAAAACTCATCTCTGAAGGGGGTGAAATAAGGAATGAAAGTTTGTATGAAAGTCCTTTGTTTCTTGAGTTAGATTCACACAAATTTGAATTTAAGTTTTTGGTAAAAAATAAAGAAATAGGTATTTAAGCATTTCGTAAAAATCACCTTTTAAGGGGGTGAAAAGGGGATTTTTTTTCCGTATGTTGGTCTATAAGTTTTTAATTTTTATAGGTAGAATTATGAAAATTGGGTTTTGAGCTCTCCGTAAAAAAATAAAAAGTACGTATTTAAGGATTTTTCAAAATTGATCCCATAAGGGGGTGAAATAAGTGATGAAAGTTTATATGAAAGTCCGTTAGTTTTGCAGTTGGGATTTTCAAAATTTGCACTTAGACTGAGGACTAAAATTAAATTTAATGTGTTTCAGGGTTTTTTAAAATTCTAAATTCTACACCCTAAGGGGTGAAAAGGGGGATGAAGTTGAAAATTTTGAAAGTAAAGCTAACTAAATTTATTATTTAGGCATTAGGGTTGTAATTCTGTGGAACGTCTATCACTGTTATTGAAATTCCACCCCAAATTCAACCCCTAAAAGGGGGAAATGGGGTGAAAACGTCTAAAAACCAATATGGGTAACGTTTGTATGGTTTATCGGGTCGCTGATTACGAAAACTAAAACAATTTTGAAATTCCATCATCCCTGGGGATGGGGTTGTGGTGCAATAGGGTTGAAATGTCTAAAAATCAATATGGGTGTCGTTTCTATGTTTATATAGGGATAGGGATAGCGGTTAAGATGGCGTTGGGATAGGGATAGGGTTAGGGGCAGGGATAGGGGAGGGAGGGGGATGGGAAGAGGGAGAGGGAGTGGTAGAGGGTTAGGGAGAGGGGGAGGGGGAGAGGGAGAGACTGCACACTGTCTGAATTTCACGCGGGCGAAGCCGCGGGCACAGCTAGTATTCCACTATCGACCGAGCAAGGTTTGTTAGGAGCCAACTATAAGTCTGTTCATATAGGATGTGCAATTGCCTTTGAAACTGGGGCAAGATAAATAAATAATGGTGGCAATACGGGTTGCTATCTTTACACGAACCGAAATTTGTGACGTTGGCCTACATGTTTTGTATTAAATACTTGTACATAGGTTCACGAATTTTAGTTTTCTCGACCGGTTTCGTTAACTATTTAGCATCTTCAGGAGAATACAAACAAATTAAAATTAAACATCTTTGTCGGACATCTAACATCGTGCAATAATCTTTCTACTGTACAATTCTCTTTTTTTTGTACAGTACGAGTAGAAAGATTACTATTGTTTAATTTTCATTTGTTTGTATTCTCCTAAAGATGCTAAATAGTTATCGAAACCGGTCAAGAAACATAAAATTATTGAACCAATGTACGAGTATAAGTGTTTTAATACAAAACTGAGATGGAGTTTCACTAAGTGCCGACTATCGCAAGTATAAAAATTAAAATTGTCCCATCTCATAGTATTTTTAACACTCTATTTTAATTGCAAATTGTTATCAATTGATTGATGATTACTTAGCTATTGCAGATTCATAAGCGAGTTATAAAATAACTTAACTAAACTAAGTTATAAATAAATAAACTCGCAGTAGCAAATACTTACAAGTAAAATACCGACAAGTACGTACAAATTTCAACATTTTTGGAATTTAGTGTTCAACTTTTAGCGAATTCAACATTTAGCAATTTCTACATTTTAGGTAAATCCAAAATCTTATTCGTAACCAAAATATAAGCCAGAGTAGTTGTAGTCTGCTGCTAGAGAACAAACTCTCTCCAGACTTTTACAGAATAATACGTGGTATAATTTATTATATTAATATAATAGTCAACACATTTGTAAGTCTTGCGGCTGGTTTGCTACTGTCATTTCTTTTATAAACAGTTTTATAACCGTTATACAGGGTGTAAGGGACGGTGTACCGAAAACTGAAAGGGCATGCTCAGTCAACAAAACTGAACAACTTTCCCAAAGAAACATGTGTAGGGAAAAAAAAATTTTTGACCTCTCCATACAAACTGTTCGACCAGAGTTGGCAATTTGTATGGAGAGGTTAAAATTTTTTTTTCATTCCCCAACATATGTTTCTTCGGGAAAGTTGTTCAGTTTCGTTGACTGAGCACGCTCTTTCAGTTATCGGTACACCGTCCCTTACGCCCTTTATACTGTGTTTTTGAACTTCCATGTAGCTTTCTACCAATCCAATAACTGTACAGCTGGACAGACAGACAGGACAAATTTATGGGTTCTTTGCTGACTGCGGAACCCTAAAAACGATTTCAGCAAATTAGGCAAGGCAGAGCAATAGGGCCATTTCTCTACCATAGAATTATCAGATCATGAATCAAATCTCAACTGTTAAATGGCTATTATTTAGTTATCATAGTAATTTTTTATGGCGTCCGAACCAAAATGGTAAAAATGGGACTCTTATGGTGCGACTTCGTCTGACTGTTACATGTTACACCTGTATATCTCTGCAACCACTCATGGTATCGACTTGGGAATAGTTTTAGGATATGATTGACCAACTTCATTGAAAACAAAAAAAAACTAAAAAGCACTATCTATTGCTATTATTGTAAAGGGGGCCCTAATATTAAATGGGCAAAATTTTAAATGGTCGTTACTAGGTCAAGTGGGGTATCGTATGAAAGGGCTTTATTTGTACACTAGCGGCCCGCCCCGGCTTCGCACGGGTACTAATCTACGGGTAGAGGTGGTGCCTTTTATTGTGATATATGACGTAGCCTTCAACTCTAAAATATTTCGTTGTACCTCAGGAAGACAACCTCAAAAGAATATACCTAAAATTTTTAAAATCAGGGTTGGACGACGTGCGCCCTCAGCGCCCTCTGTGTGTGCCCCGTCAGGTTCCTGGCTCGCTGATATTAAAACTTCGGAAACTCTGCTACGCTCGGCTATCTCATTCTAGGACTTTAATTAGAGTGATTTAAATATTGTGATATCTTCCAAGATATTCATTTAAATAACATGGTGTAAAGGATAATTTTGATCTACGTTCATTGTTTTATATTAATAACCTTTTGAATTAGATAAGGATCCATACCTTGAGGGCAAAAATACGTTCAAAAATAGATACCTTATTTTGAAACTCTACTTTTTTGGTATAAATAGTTGGTTACTGTGGGTTATCCTTAAAAGAAAGATAAATACTATCGCGGACTTTTCTTTAGAGCTCTTAGAGATCAACAATTCTTTCATACATAACTTTGATATAAATGAAACCATTTACGCAGCGCACGCCCAGAAAGCTTTTTTTCGACTCGATCGACAAACATCAGTTAGTTTGCACTCAATGATTATAAATTATAGCCTCAAACCTTCCTATTGAATTAATCTATCTATTAGTGAAAACCGAATCGAAATCGATATAGTAGTTCCAGAGTTTAGCGATCACAGACAGACATGATGGATGACGACAGAAAAACGTTTCGGCGGACTTTCTTTTATAATATGTAGTGATGATTCCAAAATAATTTTTTATATGTTTTTAAAAGGGTCTCTAAGTTCATCATAGTTTTTTAGAAATCTGAAAAAACCTTTACAAACAAATTTAGTTTTGCGGTCCTAAAAATGGACCCTATTGCTTCCAAAAATACTTTAGGTATATCGGAACCCTCGGCACGCGAGTCCGACTCTTACTTGACCGGTTTTTTTTCTACAGCTATTTGTTAGTCACTGGTGTCGACGTAGGTATAGTTTATCATGAATTTACAATAGTGGCAGCCGAAGCAGACTACGCGACCTACATTTGAACGGTTCAACGTATCTTGATCGGCTGGCTGGCAGGGATATCGGCAATTAGGCGTTGGGTGTCGATTGGGGATTTGACTGGATTTAAACACGCGAAAAAACTAAAGCTATATTAAAAGTTTAATATAGAACATAATATTAAGGCATTTTATAGTTACTTTAGAATTTTCGCTGCTCTAATTCACTCATTAGTCAAATTTTGAATGATTATTTATCACACTTTATTGCATACTAATAAAGTAACATTTACAAATAGCAAGTTATAGGTGGTCTTATCACTAAAAATCAAGATTACACAGAACATAACACGCTTGGACGCGCTGGTGGCGCACTTGTTTGCACTCCCGTGATAAATAAACGCTGTTATAAAATGACGTCTAATAATAAGGATGCAATCAATGATGCAGTGAAATGTGCTATTCTTCCATTAGAAAAGAAAATAGACAAACTCTTTGAATCAATAACCGTATTAAAAAGTGAAATTCGTTCTCCAAAATCCGTAAAAAATGACGACGCGATAATATCGCAAACGGCAACTCCCGTGAATCACACTGACTACGCAGCGGCTGCCTCGTCAACACCGGCTCAATCTGATACTCACATCGAGTTCGGAAGACCAAAGCGGGCAGCAGTAGATGCAGAAATGTCAAAATTGTCGGGTTGGTATTAGAACACTGTTGCAAGAGTTATATGAATGAGGTTATGTTTTTTTTTTTTAGTGTTTATGTTTTGATAGTAAATGTTACTAATGAATACTATACGTATAGTACAATATAATGGCGTACTACATTGGTCTCTGCCTATCCCCGACGGGAACAAGGCGTCACATTATGCATGTACATTGTAAAAATCAAAATAAACAATAAGGATTCAATGAAAGTGATAGTTAATCCCCATTCTGCTAGATTACCAAAGCCCAAATTGATACAACGAACATAGACGAAACCGTCCCCTTCACTACACGGTAACACGCAAAAAAAGGTCGCCGTCCGAACGCAAACATAATAAGCGGATCAGCAAGAAACACAAAACTTGATGGAATTAAACAAATACAATTTTTCCATGCGTGCTATTTTAGGAAAAACACAAAACCTGAAGACCTAGTCGAATACCTGGAATCTGAATCAGAACGTTTTATTGCAAGAACTGGTTGGTTAGTGTGTGTCAAAAGTGAGGTAATACCGCCAGAACACTTCGTTCTAAATTGGCGTTCCAGCCGCTATACATATGTACGACTCACTCCTGTCTGAATCATCATTATGGCCAATCACAAGAGTAGCACCGTGGTGGCCCTTTTTGTACAACAAAGAACATAGGCACCCTTGCCCACACTCGACCGGTCCGGTAATAACTATCAAACTGAGATTAACACATTCACGGTTGTACACCAAAATATAAACAGACTTAAAAACAAGACGACTAAACTTGAGTGTGAGCTCCAAACTAACAACCAATTTGACGTCGGAGCATTGGCTTTCATCATCGCAACTACCTACAGTCAACATAATGAACTTCAAGCTGATTGCTAAGTACTGCAGGTGTACCCGCCAGGGTGGAGGTGTGTGTATTTACTCCAAGTCTTCTCTCGTCACTATAGAACGCCCGGAAGTGACTGCATTGAGTGTGAAATCATCAATCCTGTGCGCTGCTGAATATGTAGGTAAAGGTGTGATCATAATATGTATCTACAAACAAACCTCCTCCCCAATCAGTTGAGAATAATAGCTTCTAATTAAATAATAATAGCATCTAATTATTTTTATCTAAATTAGCTGTAGTCCTCAATCTGCCAAAAACTATAAAATTATATTATTTGGCGATTTTTATATTGACTTACCACGAAAACTAATGAGAGTAAATCTCTAAATGACTCAATAAGGTCGGTAGGCTTCAGGACACTTGTATCATTTCCTACCAGAATCTGTAAGACGACAAAAACTTGCATAGATCCTATCGCCTATACCAACATACCTAAATGTCAAATCACCAGTGTAAAGCCCTATTAACATGCACATATCTGACCATTTAAGTATTGTTCTATCTGTCGCGATAAATAAAACAGCCTCCGTGGTCTAGTGGTTAGAGGGTTCGGCTCTCGATCCGGAGGTTCTGGGTTCGATTCCCAGTGGGGACACTGTCAAACAAAAATCTCTTTGTGCGACCTCCCCAGTTTGGTTAGGGCATTGCAGGATGAATCACCTGATTGCCCGAAAAGTTAGATGATTCCGTGCTTCGGAAGGCACGTAAAGCCTTTGGTCCCGACTACTATCCACGGATGTAGTCGTTAATGAGCCATGTCAGAGGCCTTTGGCGGCTCAACAACTCTGACACCAGGGTTTGTGAGGTCGGTCATCGACCTTGCAACCCACACGATATGAATGAATGAATAAAATACTTCAATGTAATAATATTATCTATAAACGATTATTCTCTGAGAATAATATTTATAACTGTAATTTAAGTTTACACAATTATGACTGGAATCAACTAATGTGTAATACTTACTTAATACAATTTGTCCAAGTTTAATCGTAAATTTACTGTGTAACATATAGGTAATTAAATTTTTATAATATAGGGTGACTTTTAATTAGTTCTTGATAGAAAAGGGTACTTTCCCCTAGAAACATAGGTCGAAATACGAAAATCAAGTTTTGACATCCCATAGAAACTGCATCAGCTGATAGCGCATTTTGTATGGGAGGTCAAATTTGGTTTTTCGTATTTCGACCTATGTTCCTTGGGAAAAGTTGTTCAGTATCATGAGTACATGCATATCTTTTGCTATCAAGAACTAATTAAAAGTCACCCTATATACATTTTCCAACTCGTAAATATCCAATGAAATCTACATGTAAAGTTTGGGTAAGCAAATCCGTTAAAAGTATCCGAAACTAAATTTTAATTAACCTAATAGTTCCGTCATTATAGATTTTGACCCGTGAATAATCTGTTCTTGATTTTTTTTTTCGTAGGTCCCTCGGGGCGGTCACTGGGAGTGTATATTCGAAAAATGATTTTTTTTCAAAGTCACTTTGTGTAACTATATGTATCCAACGTCGCTCGCTCTTCGATAGCCTTTTCTGTCTATATGGATCTGCGTCTTTTTTACAAATAAAGCAACAATGTTGATGCCGTTAAACGTTGATCATAGGATATAACGATAATATTTTGAATTTGTCGCGTTTTTCAGGTTTAATTTCCAAAATATCGATCCTAGAAGAAAAATTAAGAGGACCAAACTTGTAGAGAATCAAATTTCCTACAATTTTTGTCCTCACTGTTTTACTGTAAAATAAAATAAAAACCGGTGAAGTGATACCCCACTCGACCTAGTAACGACAATTTGAAATTTTGCCCCCCCCCCCCCCCTTATTTGGGCCCCCTTTACAGCAATAATCATATTTTTTTTAAATTATTTCATGTGCAATTAAGATGAGCAACCAAATTCTACAACTGTTCTAAATTTCAAGTCGATAACATAAGCGGTTGCTGAGATATAGAGGTGTGACAGACAGACAGACGGACACAGACAGACAAAGTCGCACCATAAGGGTTCCTTTTTTCCCATTTTGGTATCGGAACCCTAAAAATGGCCGAGTTATTCATTAAAAACCGTTTTTTTGAATCATTTTTCGAATATACACAGGAGCCTAATTCAGTCTACTTCTTGAATTTACACTGCCAGTGACCCCTCCGAGGGACCTACGAAAATAAAATCCAAGAACTAATTATTCACGGGTAGGGTCGGTTTTTTCGATATAATGACTGTACTATAAATAAAACATCCTTATCAAGTGACAAATCTGCATCGCAACATGATGTCTTACTTTATCTTGAAAATGCCTATACTATAAATGAGCTACGTAAAACACGTAGGGAATTTATTGATAAATCAATTGCGAATAGCACAAACATTTCTCATGCGTCTTGGTGTATAATCGCGAACGAGACCGGCATGGCAGCAGTGACAACAAAAGCAGTGTGATCGATATACTGATAAGCAAATGAGCTGGCCAGACCCACGAGCAGCGAGTCGCCTCTGCCGCCGATGCGCTAAAACCCAGTTTTACGTCGAGGATAGTAAGAGCGCCAACGCTAACCACGGACACCGCCGCCGCACTCTTTACGTCGAGGCTAGTAAGAGCGCCAACGCTAACCACGGACACCGCCGCCGCACTCTTTACGTCGAGGCTAGTAAGAGCGCCAACGCTAACCACGGACACCGCCGCAGCACTCTCTTACTAAGTAAGTACGTAAACAAACACTTTCAACTATTGATATATCTCAATGGTTTGCAGCAAATGGTATGATACTTAACGTAGACAAAACTAATACCATCCACTTCGGCTTACGCGGCAACAAAGTGAATGATCTTGATGTTGATGAAATGCCTGCATGCAATGGTCAAAATGACCCTCAGGTAAATGAGGTTAGGTACCTAGAAATAACGATCGACTAGACTCTGGTCTAAAATGGAGTTCACACATTGACGCACTATGTTGCTGCCGCTTGTCATCAGCCTGTTTTGCCTTGGGTCGTTGCGTCCTAACATTAGTGACTCAAATCTCAAATGGTACAGCAGCACTGCACTTACTTTCTCGCAATACTCAAGGAAAAACTATCAACCGCAAACTAAAATTTATAATGCCATACACATAGTATTCGACAAGCCCTTTGGTGTGGTCGGTAGTGAGTCTGCCTCACACGCCGTGGGTCGCGGGTTCGATCCCCGCCCAGGGCAAATATTTGTGTGATGAACACAAGTGTTTGTTCTGTGTCTGGGTGTTATTTATCTATTTATGTATGTATATCAGTCTCTGATTGTCATAATACAGGCTTTGCCTAGTTTGGGATAAGGGGGGTGATCGTGGTAATTTCAACGACATTACCAAATCAAAAACGTTTGCCTCAAAAGTTATGTTAAGTCTTTACGAAGTGTTTGAGGCAAACGTTTTTGATTTGGTAATATCGTTGAAATTACCACGATCACCCCCCAGATGACCTTGTGTGAAATGTCCCCCAATGTCCCCCAATATAGTATGGAAATACAAACTTTTATTTACGTTTTTCTAAAAAAATGTTCGAATGAAATATACAGATCAATTCAGAATTCAAATTGTCAAACATTAAAACAAACAAACAAACCTCAAACGATTTCGAGTAAATCACATGTTTAACTTTTGGTAGTACTGGAACACCCTTTATAAGAGTTTACACAGATCAATGGATACTACTAAGGTCAGGTGAAAATATCTCATATACTTCCAAATATAAATTTAATAGATGCGGAGTCCCACAAGGTAGTGTGTTGGGGCCCCTTCTTTTTGTTCTATATATAAATGATATACCTCTGATTACCTCTCACAAATGTACGCTCTTTGCTGACGACATTTCCATAGTCATAACGACAAAAGGTAAAATAAATGACATTGCATTAACAAATCATAAGGATGACATAAACAATACTATTGAAAACGTACTTAGATGGCTTGATAGGAATAATCTGCAAATTAATTTATTAAAGACTAATTATATGAATTTTAACAATAATAGAATAAGACATTTACAATTTATTCATAATGGCAAAGTCATAGACGAGGTTGAAAATACTAAATTCCTAGGTTTAAAAATTGACAACCAGCTTAACTGGAAACCTCATATTGCATACGTTAGTGAAAGACTCAACAAATTTGCTTATGCTTTAAAATGCCTTAGAAATTTAACTAACATATCCACAGTTTTGTCTGCTTACCACGCCTATGTAGGATCGATAATACGTTATGGTCTTATCTTGTGGGGGAATGGTGTCGACGTGAGGAGGGCTCTCATAGCTCAGAAGAAGTGTGTTAGAGTAATTACTGGTGAATCATCACGAACTTCATGTAAACCGTTTTTTAAGAAGCATGGTTTGTTGCCACTACCTGCACTTTACATTTTTGAACTTTGTGTTTTCGTGAGACAAAATCCGGATGTTTATACAAAAGCTGGAGAAATTAGCATGAGAGGTTGTAGGGATCCAGAGAGATTGATTCATGTAGAAACACCACTTACTGAAAAATATAATACTAGTTGTTTATGTATGAGTATAAGAATATTTAATAAAATTCCTAACGAATTTAAGAGCCTTGACATAAAGCAATTCAAGACAAAATTATATAAATGGCTAAGTGACAAAAACTATTATAGTGTTAAGGAATTTCTTTCTGACCAAAATTGAATTATTTATTATTTTTATTGTAATTTTGATGTAATTTGAATGTAATGATTTTAATGTTATTAATTATTAATGAAATTTATTGACATAATTTTGTAACATCATCTAAAAATATTTGCATGCCTTTTGTGGGCAAAACATGACTGTTCTGTAATATCTATTGTAACATCCTACTACCATGTTTTAAGCGAATAAATGTTTCTATTCTATTCTATTCTACCGTAGGATACTTGCATGGAGAGTTTTTAATTTCTCAACACATGTTCCTTTTGGATAATTGTTCAGTTTAGTCTACTAAGCCAGCCCTTTCAGTTTTTGGTACACCCTGTGTACTAAATTTTATAAAAAAAAAAACATAAATAATATCCAGTCAGGTAGACAACCAATCCAGGGTTAATATTATAGAAAATTTTAATAAACTCATTGGAACCAATTTTGGGTAAATCACATATTTACGATTTGGTAGTACAGGAACACCCCTTATATGAAATTATACAGATCAATTGATACTGGCGCAAGATATCTTACATGGAGATGCTTGGTCATGCAAAGTTTCATCAAGATTCTATGAGCCGTTTTTGAGAAAATTTCAATTTTTCATTTTCGTTGTATGACAGCTACCCTCAAAATGAGAGCCAGCAAGAAACCACTTGGAACTCTTCGATGGATTTGCATAAGACTCCTAAATTCAAAATCTGGTGTCAATCGGACCATTCGTTTAGCCGCTAGGCCAAAGCGTGACGGACAGACCGACCGACCGACCGACGGACGGACATTTTTGGGAGACTTGTTTTTTATGATGTATAAGTGATATAGAACACATTTTTGAGAAAATTAGAAAAAGGTTTTTTTTCACGAATACAATACCTTTCTCGCTCCGGTCGAAAGTAAAAAAAGCTTACTATGGTTATTTTAACTCCCTGATGACTTACGGAATAGACTTGTGGGGACGACGCCGCAGATAGGGATAGGGTCTTCAGGCTTCAGAAACGAGCTATCCGCATACTTTTAGGTGTAGCTTGGGATCACCCAGCGAGAGAACTATTCATGAAACATAAAATCTAAACATTACCCTGTGTCTACATACTAGAGATAGCTGGACATGTAGCTGTACATGCATCGTAATATCCAGCAGTTGCCTACGTTCGGTGATACCTCAAGCACAAGGCGGCGTCACGATCTGCGGCCGCCCTCTCCTCGACTTACTAAATTAATGAAATTACTACATTAAATGGGCCCTAAACTTTATGATAAAATCCCAATTGAAATAAAAAACACTCGGACCATGTCTCGTTTGTTAATAAACTTAAGAGGATGCTAACATTAGAAGGGCACTACTTAATCCGCGAATTTGACAGTTAATCTGCGAATTTGCTAACCCAAACTGTAAAGGAATTAATGACTAATGTACTAAATAATTTATAATTTTGAATAAGAAATTGAAATTTTTAATATGAGTATTATATAATTTTTTTGATTTTAGTGATGTATAAAATGTAATATTTTTATCAATAAATGAATTGAATTGAATTCTGCAGTGTAGTGCACTTATATAAACATTTTACAAAAAGAAATATAATAAAAAAAACGTTGTAATAATTTCTGATGTTGAGTTGACTGTTCTTCTATTTACAGAGCAGATTTCTTCGATTTCCAAGCAACAAGATTAATTTCTCCTTAATTTTTTTTAATATTTTTTTTTTCTTTCTTTAAATGCTATTAAAATTTTACTATAAAACCCTCAAAAAGGCGGTCTTATCAGCGGTAGTGCACTCATATAAGCATTTCACAAAAAAATTAAATAATAAAAAATACATTGTAGTAATTTTTGATGTTGACTTACTTAACTGTTTTTCTCCTTACATAGCTGATTTCTTCGATTTCTAAGTAACAAATGATTTATTTCTTCTAATTTTTTTTATTAAATGCTTGCTATTGCAATTTTACTATAAAACCCTTACTTGACTATCGGAGGGCTTAAAAACCAACCTTTTGCTGCGCTTTCTTAAAATGTTTAATTTTATGAAGTTAATCTCAAAAGTGATCTTTTATCACCCAGTGATGTTGAAGAATGTTCCTAAAAATTAAGGAATAAAAGAAAAAAACCGGTCAAGTGCGAGTCGGACTCGCGCGCCGAGGGTTCCGATATACCTATAGTATTTTTGGAAGCAATAAAGTCCATTTTCAGGACCGCAAAACTAAATTTGTTTGTAAAGGTTTTTTGCAGATTTCTGAAAAACTATGCAACTTAGAAAGATCGTTTTATTTTTGCTGTAAAGTTTATATAAACTTCTGTCAACTGTAATTAATTCAGATTTTTCCTTACTCAAACTTCGGAGATAAGGGGGGGGGGAATGGTATTTTTCTTGACATTTTTCATCATAACTTTAAAACTAAGAAATTTAAAAAAATACAGAAATATATTTTAAAATGTACAAGTAAAGCCCTTTCATATGATACCCCACTCGACCTAGTAGCGACAATTTGAAATTTGCCCCCCCCTATTTTGGCCCCCTTTATATTAATAATCATACTTTTTTCAAAATTTTTTCTTGTGCAATTAAGTTGGGCAACTATATTCTAAAACTATTCCAAATTTCAGGTTGATAGCATAAGTGGTTGCTGAGATATAGAAGTGTGACAGACAGACGGACAGACAGACAGACAGACAGACAGACAGAGCGGCACCATAAGGGTTCCTTTTTTTTACCATTTTGGTATCGGAACCCTAAAAATTGTGAATAATCATAGCAATCGGCTTCAAATTTCTAAAACAACAATGAATAACTTTAATGCTGCAGAGGTTTTTGCCGTTTCTTTTATGCTGCCTTAGCACGATCCGAAACGGTGTAGACTCGCTCTATTTGCATTGTATTCTGCATGACATTCAATACCTACCTATGATATTCTATAAAGAATTTACATTGAATAAAATTATGTAAATCTGAAAATCTGAATCATTCGAAACAAATGTTAAAAACGATCAAATATACTGAAATATACACATTAGACATATAACAAGCATAACGAATACCAAAAAACCGGCCAAGTGCGAGTCGGACTCGCGCACTGAGGGTTCCGTACCACCACATAAACATAATTGTATTAGTTGAAATTTCAGTAAGGTAATGTGCTAGATTTTTTGAGTCCGACACGCGCTTGATCAAATTTTATTATTTGTTGTTATTTTATAGCTTATGCACTATAAACATACCAATTTTCAAGTTTGTAAGTGTTCCCGTTTTTAAAATAGAACTAAAACAAAAATCGCCTCAGCGACCATCCAACTTGACCCCTCTCTTATATGAATGTTCTTGAAACGGGAGCTCACCACAATTGGTTACTATTAGTTGTGAGAAAAGTTGAAATATTTAATGATTTCAGACTTTTCCCATTATTTGTACTGTGAGACCTAGCTTCTTGCTAAATTTCATAATTTTAGGTCAACGGGAAGTACCCTGTAGGTTTTGCATTTTTGAATAAATGTATGGAGATGAGGAGATAAAATGCCATATCTTTTGATTGCGTCGTTGTAAAAAATTGAAATTTTCAGATCTTGTGTGGTTCATGGATCCTAATATATGGTATTAGTTTCAACCTGATACCTTTACCCGTTCGTGAGATAAAGGGTCTTGACAGACAGACAGACAGACAGACAGACGGACAACAAAGTGATCCTATAAGGGTTCCGTTTTTTTCTTTTGAGGTACGGAACCCTAAAAATATCTAGACCTAGAGTAGGTAACCTAGATTACACTAACTCTAATTACGATAGAACATGCTAGTAACCACGTAAACATGCCTTAGTTATTTTTACTGGGTGGATCCCACTATTTCTATTATGTGTTAAACTTGGTGTAAATCGATGACCCAATTAATTTTAAGGCAAGGACAAATTTTCAAGGAAATTGAGTTGTTTTGCTGTTAGTGTAACTGCCCCGTAACCGCATTTGTATTGTTGAGGCTGTTATGAAAAGTTAGTTACTTCTTTTTTTGTTAGAAATGTATACAGCGTAAATTTTTTTTGGTTTTGCTACCGAAGCCCATCATCATATATAGATACAACAATAAATACAAATTATATATTTAGACATAGTTCTATTAGTACTATTTAGAAGTTAGTTAGTTCTATTCGTTTTATCTTTGTAGCAAATATGATCATGTCTCCGAATGTCGCATCCGACTTCGTCGTAATGTGCACATCCTTTCTGTCATGTATAAGATCCTGAATGACCCTGCCACTCCTGACTATCTTCGATCCCGCTTCCAACTTTTACCTCCTGATCCCGCTCTAGGCGCGACTGCATCATTGCGATGTTGGAGTATCCTAGAGCGAACACCAAATTCTTTTTTAACTCCTCTTCTTCCCAAGCTGTGCGACTAGGGAACAAACTTCCAAAGGCTATAAAAGCAGTCCATCAATAACATCGTTTAAGATGCGATTAAGAGAGCACTACTTATCGCAATCATCTTGAGTAATGTATTTATTTTATGTATTATTATGTATCATTATATATTATGTCTAAGTATTATTTTTATGTATTTTATAAGTAAGTTTATCAATTTTTATATATGACTTTATATTAATACTGTGATTAGGTATATAAGTATATTCGTGTGTAGTTTAAGTAGGTTTATCCCTATTTTATATTACACTGTATTTTAAAATTTACTTTAATTTAAAAGTGTATTTTAAAATTTCTTATCACGAATATTAATGCCTGTACCCGCTTTAATGACATTCTTCCGCACCTAATAGGTTGGCTGGAAGAGATCTCTTAAAGAGATAAGCTCGCCTTTGTAAACAATATTCATTTAAAAACTGTATGTTATTTGTGCGCAATAAAGAATATATATAGCCCAAACCAAAACCCAAAACTGGACGATGTTTTGTGTATCTGCCTGTAAAAATCATTTCAAAATTCAGCCAGTGCTAAAAAGAAGGAGACTAACAAATGCAATAAAAACAACTTTGCGAATAAAATCACATCATATGCAGTGACTCATTTGGGAAAAAGTAGAGCGATTCAGACTGATTGTGGTGTCGCAGTTTTACCAAAATACTGCTCAGTCACGCGAACTAAACCAAACACAAAATTGAATGTGTTAAATGAAAAAAGAAAAGACACTGGCTGTTGCTCGCGACTTTGCCCGCGAGAAATTCCCAATAAAAAAGCATTTTTTTGTTCCCCTAAGTTAAAACAATCATAAATCTCTCTATCTCTACATACCAAAAATGGGTTACGTTGTGAAAGCATACCAGACTGAAACGGACAAACAAAGCTTTAGGTGGCATCTATTAATTATGACGAGACGCGATTAATCTTACGTGGGGGAGAGGGGATCGCGGAAAATATCACGTAATTTTTTTGCAAAAAAAGAGTAAAATTTTGAGCAAACTGGGTTAAATTCAGCAAAATAATCTTCCACTAAAATATAGCTAAATCCTACATAATATTATGTATATCCGTTATGCGAACACCACATAGTAGCACAGATAAATGTGTTTACACTAAAAATATATTAATATTATCTATAGTACGTGGGCGACCGAGTTTCGCTCTATAATAGCCGCCTCAACCTGAAAATATCATTGGGTGAGCAAGCTATGCTACCCGTAACAGATGGCGCTGTCGATTTACTGTCTAAAACGCGGTATTTTTGAAAAATGCTTAAAAACACGGGGAAACCGAATTTTCCGAGACGTGAGACCTAGCTAGATCGATTTTTCGCCCCCGTACAGCCCCCGTATGGTAAATTTCATCGAAATTATTAGGGGCGTTTTCCACCTCAACCTGAAAATATCATCGGTTGAGCAAGCTATGCTACTCGCTAACAGATGGCGCTGTAAGTTTCTGTCTAAAACGCGGAATTTACAAAATGCTCAAAAACAAGGGGAAAACGAATTTTCCTAGACATGAGACCTAGCTAGATCGATTTTTTGTCCCCAAAAACTCCCGTATGGTAAATTTCATCGAAATCGTTAGAGCCGTTTTCGATAAACCGATTACAAATATATATACATATATATGTATTTATATACAAATATTGCTCGTTTAATAGTATAGGATAGCATTAGAAACACGTTCAGTCAAAGAATAATTAATAGTTAATTGTGCGTTCAGTGCACTAACTAACAATACTTACAAAAACGCTGACTCAATTTGCTAAGAAAAACTATATTCCTAATCATGAAACTGTTTGAAGAAAACAGTTTTATTCAAAGAAACTTCTAGTTGTTTTCACAGAATGTAAACAGAAACAAATCGACACCGGCTGTTACGGCTTAATTCTCATTCTTTAAGAAAATATTGTTTCGCGTATTTATAAGTGTAAAATTATTTATAAGGCAAAACTACAAAAAACTTACACTTGCCAATACCACTTGTGTAACAAAAATTTGAAAGAAGAAATAACAGAATTCTTCAAAAACTATGTAGAATCTACAAAATTGCAGCGAGTGGAGCGCTACGCGCCGTAGACGCGCGCTAACTGAAAATTATTTGGAGTTTCGTAGACCTCGCGTAGTGTTCGTAGACACTCGTAGCAGATTTTAATTTCAGTACTACTTCTAAGCAGGTAATATTAATATCTAAAGACTTATGTACTAATATTTGTAGAAACTGCTTTGTTATAAGTATTTAACATGATTCTTGTTTGGTGTAAATAAATTAAGTTCGTTAACACGGCCCGATAAAGTCACGGATTTTGAATCACTAGTAGTAGGGATTCGCCGGTTCTGGACCATGACGTCATCAGTGACCCAGAAATACAGATGGTGATTAGTTAATGAGTCATAATATTTGCTAACTAGTGCGATGGGGTAGAGTCGGCGGTGATTCGGTAATGAATCATACATTGTCAACTTTTCTTACGTTGATGGTTTAGGACTTATGTTTGCTTATGGTGATCATATGAATGTCATCGCTGACCCAGTAATTTCGGTTCTAGGACAGTGACGTCATCAGTGACCTAGAAATACAGATGGTGATTAGCTTACGAGTGCGATAGGGTAGTATCAGGAGGTAATTAGCCAATGAATAATGTGCTGTATGGCTTATAAAATACGTTTCATTATGAATGATCATGTGAACCTCATGTTATTTTGGTACCTTGTTCTTAACCAGAATAAGTACCTTAGTTATTGATTTGATCGAAACTTTAGTAGTAGTTTTTATTTATGTGATGGTTTAGAACTTATATTTGCTTATAGTGATCATGTGAAAGTCATCACATGTCTAGTAATTTTATTCCGGTTCTGGGATAGTGTATTGATTTGAACGAAATCATAATTTGCTGACTTATCTTTCCTAAATAAACAAATTATCTATCTATCTAAATATAATATTATTTCTTTAATTAATTTGTCCACGTGACCTAATGTTATTTTGTTAGGAAATGGGCTAGCACGGTGATTAGGTTAGGGTTGTTGGTTTTAAAATTATTACTTACTTATATTCTAAGAAAACTATCATTAGATTGATCAGCAAATAACATTAGTTTAATGAGAGTTAATAAGTTTAAAGTAAATACAAATGGTATAAAATCTCAAAGATTTCCGTTTAAAAGCACATAGAAATCATCATCAGACATCTTCACATTAGTTTCGAATTTCGTTAGACAAGAAAAACCGTGATTTATTTAAAAAATGGTAAGTAAGTTGTTTTATATTTGGATTTGTTAAGATTCGTTACATCAGAAAATGCGATTTTTTTTAATGTAATATTTCATTTTAAAGGATATGATCAGCATTCAAAATTCTTCTGGAACTTCGTCGTACGATGATGATCTGCCGTGTGGACAAGATGTGCTAGCAGACTTCAGCCAATTGCATCCTGAACTTAGTAGAAGCCGACAACGAGTGGAAGGTATCGTTAAACGAAAGCAGGATACGAAGAGGAAATTAAGCAAGCTGAAGTCATATGTGAGCACAAAGGACGCTCATAAAGGCTCCAAATTAATAATTATTAAAGTGCTTGATTTAAAGGAACATGAAAGTGATGAAGACAATGAAATCATTGGTGTTCAATATTGTGTAAAAAACACTTACGACGATATACTTGATGATGCCCAAACTCTTATACGCAAAATATCGGGGCGTCTATGTGAAAATTGTTTTGACTAACTTTTTGTTTTTTTTATATTTGGTTTTATGTACCTACCTATTTCTAATAATTTTATGAATAAATAAAAACTTTTCTTTTTCATTGTAATCTTTCTTTTATTGAACTCACTTATAAAATAACTTAACAAACATTAGAACATCAATAATCATTAGCAACAATACACAATATGTTTTTTAAAACTTAACATTACATCTATATATTTTATTATAAAGGAAGTTAATCAAAAAATCATTTAACATTGTATTTTCTCTCTTAAACATGCTGACAAAGTAATCCATTGAATATCCTCTTAATTTAAAGTACAGGTATACTAAACAATATTTTCCACAAACAGATGTAAAAATATTCTGTATGACTTTGTTGTTATGCTTCCAAATTCTACAATTCCTTTTCATGAAATGCAAATGGTACCTTATTGGTCTTCTACCATAGCTATCAAAATATTCTCCAATACGATACTTATTTATATAAATTGCAACCCAATGAGATCCCGGTTTTGTGTCTGGATCCATATTTACAACTATATATGTGGGTTTGGATACAAACATTGGTAAACGATTCGCTGCATAAACATTATTTTCGACATCTAAATGTCCAACAACTTTTCTTAAATCATGTTTAATTGTAAAGGTATTCATACTTTATTTTCTTAAAATATTGTTCTGTTCAACTTAATAGACAACTATTTTGAAAGAATTAATCAGTGTTACTGTACTTAATAAGTATCTGTTTTAGATATTAAAATCTTTTTTTTAACTACTGTAGTCAACCGCAACATTTCTATTTTTATCAATTTCAATTACATTATCGAATTCAGCATAAACTATGCAATTGACAGTTTTATCTAAAGCTGAATCAAACCGTACTTCCATACGCAAGCTGCCATGTTTTTTAACATATTCCAGTGAGATGAAACATTAGCAGACAAGTCCGGTGTCAGATCAAATGCAAGTAAACAATAGCCGTTAGGATAGTCAGCCCAAGACACATCGTTCCCTTCATTAAAAAAATGTATTCCTGTACCAGAAAATAATGTGTGAAATGGTAGCGTATATAAATATTTATTATTACTGTAACTTGGTTGTAGTGGTTTGGAAGGTATTTGTTGACCATCGATGTATAAGCTAAAGTAGTTCATATTGAAGTTATTAAAGTTGTAAGGATTTTGTTTAAAATCACCATTAAACGCAGAATTATCAACGAAACCTACGACACATCTTTTAGGTATCTGACCGAGGAATACATTATCTAAGGTTTTTCCTTGAACGCCAGAAGGTATAGTAAGTACTTTTACTTCAACTCGTGTAATCGGATATTTAGCGGTGGTTGTAGCTAGAACTTTACTATGTGCTAACAAAATACTTGGATTCAAACGTGTTCTTCTAACCAGAAGGGTCGCATCGAGGATAGAAACCTTTGGAGTTACGTTGTCGGCCATTAAACTAAATGTGTCTCTGGATCGGACTAATTTAAGTCTCATTTCGACACCGTTCAATAAAAACTTTTCTTGATTAAATATATCACCATGTAGATGTCCAACCATTTCGATTTCCTTGCTCTCTTTACTAATATGTTTTCTGCTTTTAAATCCCTTATTATTATCTGTCATTACGTGCATATTGTTTGCCGTATCAGCATACCATAATCCACATGTTAGATGGGAAGATTTTGCCGCAGGGCCATAGTTTAGTAAAGTCTCTATATACGACCTGTATGCGTATGTATTATTTGGAGGAGATATAAGCTTTTGGTTCAAGTATATATCAAGTTGATTAAAAAGTGAATGAAGCCAATTATTAACAGGTGCCACTATGTCTGCCACAGCTAGAGTTCCAGTAGACTTGATGATTTTTGCTCTTATATGAATCAAAGTATGCGATAAGTCTAAGTACTCTTCTCCGCTCCCAGGAACAAGAAATTCAATAGGTCCTTCGTCAGTAAGTGATGATATTGACTTATAATGTACCCACTGTCCTGACTCTATACTTGTTTGTGTTGATGGTAATGCAAACAAATCCAACTCAGACTTAGCACACTCACACGATTGACTATGTAAAAATGACATTATTCAAAAATATCTGATATAGTATCACTTGAAGAACCTTTTTTTAAACGTTGTTTCAATTTGGCTGATCGTTGAACAACTGAACGTTTAATTTTATTTCTTTTTATTTTATATCCCGAACCTCTCATTACACTTTCAATCTTTTCATCTGCTTTACGTTTCAAATTACCTGTTGCTTCTTTTACTCTATCTTTTACAGATTCTTCGAAAGGTCTAGCTTGAAACATATCACCCAATATTCCCACTCCTGTACTTAAGGCTTCTTTCCCTAGTACTCTTGCTCCACTTTTCAACAATGGCATAATGCTTCTAAACAATCCTCCAAGAAAACTTCCAATGCCATGTCCCCTCTGATGAATAGCACCCTTGTAGATTGTTCCAATACCAGTTCCAGCTTGTTGTAAGTAATAATGTTCATACGGACATGGATAACTATGATTCCTATTTAAATATCTCATTTTTAATTTTATTTCGCTCCTGATGCTATTCTCAGCTAATCTTTTATACCTAAGCGTTTAAAATGTAGTTTAACGCATGTAGTACCGAATTCAAATGGTACGGGTTGACCAGTTTCTGACCTTATATCGATTTCTATTGTATCGAACTCCCTTCTCATTATTGGAATATAGTAAGGATGTGAAAATATATTCAATTTGTTAACACCATAAATATACTTAGAGGAATCTAATGGAACATTCCGTAATAATGATGTCATTACATCTCCTACGATTTGAGGGTCACATATATCGCAGTAAACAAATATTTGTGATGGTAGACCCAAATATAAGTTACAAGGATACTTTCCTAGTGGTCTGACAACAAGATCAACGTTTGGCTCAAAACCAAGCTGAAGACTTAATCTAGGTGATAATTTTAAAGTTGTAATATTATCATCAGGTACTGCCACGGACACAAATTTTGTAGCATTATTGTAAGTAAACTTGACACGATCTTTTAGATCCCTATTTGTATTTAATGCTGTGATAAGATTTTCTACTGTATCATAGCTAGTTGCGGGTATTGTTGTAGTCTCCTTATAAACAGAATCCAAGCCCTTGCCAGGTGGTTTTTTGAAAATAGTTATTTCATTTTCCTTTTCTTGTACGGTAAGCATTGAACAAGGATAGTTGAATTCTACAAGACTAACAGTCCACTCTCCATCCAATTTAATGATTTTTGGTAGTTTAGTTACAAAGTGTGATGTCATGTTGAGCGGGAAATAATCCATGGAACAATTGCTCAGGAGAGTGAGATAAAAATTATCTTCCAACATCTTCGTTAAAAAACACTGACCTTAACGATAACAAAATGCTGAATGCGAGATTTTTACTTCAGAACTGTTATTTTATAGAAGTTACAAAATTAAGAACAATAAATGTAAATAAGGATAGCATTACCATTTACAACCAATTTATTATCATATCAAACAAGAAAATAAAAATTATACACTACTTATGTCAGAATATGGTATCCAAGAGTTAAATTTATTTGGATATCCCCTCCACTTCACAAAAACTTCTTTTCTAGATCCCTTAAATCTTGTTTTCAATATTGTTTCAATTTTATATAACGAATCAGTATTCATCACAACTTTTTGTAATTCTTTCTCATAAAATGTTCCCTGAATAGGTTCGTTGTTTAAATCTTTGATGGTATAAACAACATAAGGAAGTCTGTGAATAACTGATGTGATTTGAAAGATTTCATCACTCCAATTAGTTTCGTATCCCTTTTCAAATGTATATTTTAATTTAGTTATTCGTACATAATCCCCTACGCTAAATTTGGGAATTGAAGAAAGTTTATTAACCTTTCTTCTATTGCAATCATACAAATTTTGCCAAACTTTAGATACATTGCTAGAATTAACTTCTATGGGACACATTTTTATACTAGAATGTTTAGAATGGTTATACGAATTAATTAAATCTTCTAGGATGTCAATATATCGAAACGTATTCTTGTGAGTGAAGTAACGCCACATTTTACCCTTAAGTGTTCTTTGAAAGCGTTCTACAATACTTGCTTTTATATCCGGATTATTTGTAACATAGTAATTAATTTTTTGAGTTTTTAAAAATTCTCTAACAGACTTTGACGTGAACTCAGTTCCTTTGTCAGTTTGTAAATTTCTAGGGCTTGATTCGTATTCATTAAAGATTGATTTAAAAGCTGAAATAATTGTTCTTGAGTCTTTTTTCTTTAAAGCTCTTGCAAAAGCCATCTTGCTAAAAACATCAATTACACATAAAATATAGTTATATCCATCATTATATTTACATAGACTTCGCATATCACTTAAATCTGCTTGCCATAGATAGTTCATATCAGAAATAATATATCTATTTCTAGGGAAACGCTTTTGTGACATTTTATGTAAAGTATATGCATCTTGAGATTGTAACCATGTGTGCACTTCTCCTTTACTTAATTGTCCTTTAACAGCTTTTGTTAATTTATCTACACTACTGTATCCTGCCGGATGAGATGAATCATAATATATACTAGAAAGTTTGTTCAAGGAGTCCATTTTTCCCATGCAGTTTGCAAATTTAGTTTCCTTCTTGGTTGAGCTGTATTAGTCAACTTTGGTGTTTCATCAGATTCAATTTTATATTGTGCCCTTTTCCTTTTGAATTCATTAAGCACTTCCAAGGACTTCTGAGGAATTTTGATCTCTGATATTGGTGTTTTAGATAAATGACCTTTATACTTATTTATATGCAATTTGTGGATGTATTCACTTCGTTTTGGATTTCCAACGCACTCCATTGGTAGATTCAGTTCAAACAACAATTTCAAAAACTTATCACATCCTATCGGATCACTTCTTTTTAGCGGTCTTACAATATCACCTATCAAATCTGTGATATTACTACCATGAATCACCTTACCATCAATTGTAACTACTCCTTTTTTATCCCAAATTATTCTATCTGAGTTTGAATGCAATGTTGTAAGAACTAACGTACTTCGATTGTGATAAGACTTTGGTATGTATTTTAAAATATCATTCAAGTGTCTCAAATCAAGGTTTTGATTATCTGTGTCATGGGTATCTATGGGCTTTTCATAGTTCTGGTGGGCTGTATCTTCATCGTTTGGAGCATTCAAATCGACCATAGGTATTTGTACTGGTTTTCGATCCATACTTGTAAAATGTAAGTATCTCTGTAGAGTTTGCTGATACATTTTCCATTTTTCATAATCGTTATCAGTAGACTTTAAAATTTTCTCCATCTCTATATCTAAAGATGACAAAGGGTTATTGGTTTTAATTGGTCTTTGAAATCTCTCCACTGCCTCCGGCTCGATGAGGAACATTTTCCTAGTGTGTTCCATTTCAGATGTGTAACACTTACTTTAGTAATGAACTTAGAACTCCACTCAATAATGTCCCCAATATAATAGGTAGGAAAGCACCTCCTTTTTGAACAATGATAGTCTTTTTTCTTTTAATACTTCCCTTTTTAACAAGTTCACGTAAAATTTTCTTATGTTTACCTAGTTTAACTTTTTCTTCTGTAGAAATTGGTACAGTTCCTTTCAACACATTATAAATACATTCACAAATGCATTTGATTGCTTTACTATCAGCAGCTTTCAAGAGTATTTTTCTATAACTTGGTTTTAATTTGCAGATAGCTCTTAAATACTCAGAATGTGTACTGACAGCTCTAGACATTATTTATGAATAAAGTTCGGCATCGTTTGACTATCGTATTTAAATCCCTTTTTCGGTAAATATATAATACAATGTTTATCAGTCGGCAAAATATTTGTTCTGAACCTGCACCAATCAGGAGTACCCTGCTTAAGGTCAATTAACAAATAGCCATGAGGTCGTTCTGTTGCATCCTTGAATGCTTCCTGCACAAACTTACTGTTTTCTGGAAGTACTTGTCTGGCCATATACTGGATTTGTGTTTTGTCGCGAGGATTTTTGAAACAAACTATATAATTTGCATTTAAAGATATGTCTCGCTGACCTCGCCCTTGATGAAACATGTTTTGTGTTATATAAAATACACTCAAATTTCTGTGATGACTTCCCTTAGTAAATATATCAACTACTCTACTGTCTGATTCTCTCATTAGGTCATCAATTATTATCAGTCTCGGTTTTGTATCTACGAACATAGATAGTTCAGGTAAACCTTGATGAAAATGGACACCTTGGATATCATTGTCCACAGATTGTTTTTCATCATAGCACCAAATTATTTCAAAAAATGATGTATCACAAACTTTTTGGCGACTTTTTAAAAATTCTTTTATAAAAAATGTTTTTCCACAACTACTGGGTCCACTAATGATTGCAGCAAATGGATGTATAAAATGATACATTATGACCTATTGCTATGGTGGTTGTTGTAGAAATGAAAAGAAAATATAGAGTAAATATTTTTATATATTGTATAAAAGAAAATAAAAAATAGTGCACTTATTAAAAAAAGAGAATTCAATTATTAAAATTACTTACAGATCTAACATTACAAGTATGTACAGGAAAAAATTAAATGATGCCAATTTATTTACAATAATATAGAAATTTAAAAACTAAGAAAAACCTAAGAAAAAACATTTAATTTTGAATTAGGTTATTAGTTATAAATTATCATTTATTAGTGAAGTCGAAAAAATAAGATTTACATTTCGGGTTCTCCAAAATCTTCTTGGTGATGGAATAAATAGCTTCTTCACAAGTCTGTTTGATGTCATCTTCAGCATGTGTCAGATATTTTACACGCACATCAGCGTATTTCCAATGCTCATCTTGCGGCACTCCTCTTATCTTTTTTAAATCATATAATTCTATTTTAATAAGATGAGTTGCATTAGATTGTTCAGGTAATGATATATAGGCAATCCCGTTATCACGGGGCTTTCCCACGCTTGATGTCGTACCTTTTTTATTGATCTTCACGGTCTTTTTGTTAAAAAATACATCAATATTTGTAGTTTTCTCATTACTGATGAATGATTTATTGTGAAGTTTCCTTTTCTTTGCAACTGGTTGAACTGTGACATCAGCATCTTCTCCTGACTCATAGCGAGGTAAAGTGTTGTAAGCATTATAGTAAGGATCTCTAATATTTTCTAATCCTATTTGTAAGTCTAGAGGTGTGTCATCGTTGAGTACTGATTTCCCTGGTATGTACTGCAATAAAGGAGTTAATAATCAGCTATCTTAACTTTAAAACAATATTGATTTACTTACACAATTAAAACATCAGATCAAAATATTTATTTCATATTATCGAATTAACATAAAATAAAAAATACAGAAAATAAGCTATAAAAAATATCAAAGACGTTAAAAACAATACAATTACTTAATTAAATTTAAATCTGATAAATTACAATAAATAAAATAAAAAACTCAACGTACCTCCATTATTTGAATTTTTTCTCCTGTCTTAAGACTTCACACAGTTAATAGTACTAAAGTCAACTTTAGAGTTTTTGGATTACTAACATAGATTTTTTCACTGATTGGCTGGCTATAACTTTATGTAGTTGAAAAGCAAAATGTCTTGGGTTTTATACCAGAATTTGTTTATCAAATCATTTATTAGTGTACAAATATTTGATTAAGATGAAAGAAAGACTTACCCTAAACTAATATTCATTAGCTAATCCTAATCACCGTGCTAGCCCATTTCCTAACAAAATAACATTAGGTCACGTGGACAAATTAATTAAAGAAATAATATTATATTTAGATAGATAGATAATTTGTTTATTTAGGAAAGATAAGTCAGCAAATTATGATTTCGTTCAAATCAAGACACTATCCCAGAACCGGAATAAAATTACTAGACATGTGATGACTTTCACATGATCACTATAAGCAAATATAAGTTCTAAACCATCACATAAATAAAAACTACTACTAAAGTTTCGATCAAATCAATAACTAAGGTACTTATTCTGGTTAAGAACAAGGTACCAAAATAACATGAGGTTCACATGATCATTCATAATGAAACGTATTTTATAAGCCATACAGCACATTATTCATTGGCTAATTACCTCCTGATACTACCCTATCGCACTCGTAAGCTAATCACCATCTGTATTTCTAGGTCACTGATGACGTCACTGTCCTAGAACCGAAATTACTGGGTCAGCGATGACATTCATATGATCACCATAAGCAAACATAAGTCCTAAACCATCAACGTAAGAAAAGTTGACAATGTATGATTCATTACCGAATCACCGCCGACTCTACCGCATCGCACTAGTTAGCAAATATTTTGACTCATTAACTAATCACCATCTGTATTTCTGGGTCACTGATGACGTCATGGTCCAGAACCGGCGAATCCCTACTACTATCACTGTTAATTAGTTTGTAAAAAAAATCATTTACTCACCTAAATCACATTTTATAAGTTAATTTCTATTCCTGTTTTTTACGATTCTTTCATCTCGTTTGTTCCTCTGACTTCCGAAAGATTTTTTTTTACAATTTTTGTCAAGTCGTTATGTTGTTCCCTGCTTTTAACGAAAAGTTTGTTAGCTGTTGCGTACAAACTTATTATGATCGAAATCAAAACTAGTCGTTTAAGTATACTTTAGCACTCATTTTACAGTGTGGTAGAAATAAATCTGCGATCCTACCACATGTCCTACTCTACCCATGAAAGTAAAGAACTTTCCGCGAGGAACAGCAACCGGAGCGGCGGCTTAGTAATAATAATTTAGTAATTAACTTGAAAAAAACAAATATAATGCATTTCAGTCAGAGATGTACAGATATTAATATTGACGTCAAATATAATAATGTAACTATAGAGCCAGTAAATAGTACTAAATATTTAGGTTTAACAGTTGACAGTAAATTAAACTGGAAAAATATTGTCCAGAACATCTGTAAAAAATTAAGCACGTCTGCATATGCTCTCTACAAACTGTCTCATGAGTTAAATTTAGATGCTCTTCTAGCGGCATATCATGGCATAGTGGCATCACGTTTAAGATATGGCGTAATATTTTGGGGAAACTTCACCGATAGAGAGCTTGTATTCAGGGCACAAAAGAGATGCATTAGGTCGATGTTTGGACTGGATTTAACAGATAGTTGTAGGCCTTACTTTATTAGATATAAGATATTGACATTTCCAGCTATATATGTTCTAGAATCGGCAAATTTTGTAAAAAATAATCCCCAATTATTTGAAAGGCGTGCAGTTATTTTAAACAGAAATAGACGTGATAACGACGAAGTCTACGTGCCACCAGCGAAAACGGCACACATGTCAAAAAGCTTTTTATGTATGGCACCTAAACTCTATAATATGGTACCTAAACATATCAGAGAACTGAATGACCGTTCTTTTAAAATTAATCTTAAAGAATATTTAATTGCTAGGTGTATATATAAACTGACAGATTTTTTTGGAAATCTAGTTATATAAGACTTTAATCGTATAATGATGGACATATAATAAATTTTCAATCAGAGTTATTTTAATTTTCTTATGATAAATATTATTGTAATAATTTAATGTGAACTGTAATTTTTTTTTTCTTTTATGTTTAATATTAATAAATTAAATTATTTGTATATCATGTATTGTGATAGGAAATGGCTGTGCTTGATAAAAAATGTGACCTTTTTAGGGTTCCGATACCAAAATGGTAAAAAAAAGGAACCCTTATGGTGCCGCTCTGTCTGACTGTCTGTCTGTCTGTCCGTCTGTCTGTCACACCTCTATATCTCAGCAACCACTTACGCTATCGAGCTGAAATTTGGAATAGTTTTAGAATATAGTTGCCCAACTTAATTGCACATGAAAATTTTTTGAAAAAAGTATGATTATTAATGTAAAGGGGGCCAAAATAGGGGGGGCCAAATTTCAAATTGTCGCTACTAGGTCGAGTGGGGTATCATATGAAAGGGCTTTACTTGTACATTTTAAAATATATTTTTGTATTTTTTTAAGTTTCTTAGTTTTCAAGTTATGATGAAAAATGTCAAAAAAAATACCATTCCCCCCCCCTTATCTCCGAAGTTTGAGTAAGGGAAAATCTGAATTAATTACAGTTGACAGAGGTTTATGTAAACTTTACAGCAAAAATAAAACGATCTTTCTAAGTTGCACAGTTTTTCAGAAATCTGCAAAAAACCTTTACAAACAAATTTAGTTTTGCGGTCCTGAAAATGGACTTTATTGCTTCCAAAAATACTATAGGTATATCGGAACCCTCGGCGCGCGAGTCCGACTCGCACTTGACCGGTTTTTTTAACCTGTTTCCAACGAATAAACTATCTTTATCTTTTATCTTTAACATAAGTTCCAAATACGATATTTTTATTCAACTCTAAAAGTACGGAACGTGATAATCTTTTTTCGCTTTTTGACCTATATTACTTCGCAAAAGTTGTACCGTTTTATGGGTAAAAAAAGTATAGTTTACTAAAACTTTAAAGTATCGCATTCGTTTCCTAACATCCTGTATAGTGAGGTACGGTCAGTCGCACGACAGTGGGTACATTTGCAACTCTATTCCTATGCCATAAAGTCCAAAGTGATCTACTGGCGTACTGTTGAGTATACCAAACTATTAACCTTCAAACAAACAAGTGGTTATTTAGAAAGGGATTATCATTATTATATTATATATTATAATATCGAAACTGATAATATGTTATCAGACTAACAACTTTTTAATTAAAGTAAGCTTAATTCTGTTTTGGATATTAAAAGCTACGTTATCGTGCTGGTATCGTTAGGCCAGTAGCTAGCTTAAGTAGCAGAGAAAAAATTATATCGAGATTATAGTTTGGCCCGCGTGGTGCCGGCAAAGGTATTATATTACTCTATGGTACTTATATTACTCTATGGTACCAATCTATCTCTACCCAAGGGTGTCGTTAGAGGCAACTAAAGGTCTATGAACCGAAGGATGGGTAGCAATATCTTTCTGTATATCGTACCATCTTACATACTGCGGTCACTTAGCACAGCGGTCGCCAGCCACAGCTTACACAAGTGTGGTGATTATGGTAATTTCCCTCCTAAGTACCACGCGTTTTTGTTGTATTCTGGAGGGAGCTCCCTGTCCTACAGTGGACGTTTTATGAAATGTTATTTTTTTTATTGAGTTTATGATGATAGCTTGGGTCAATAGTGGTAGAGCAACAAAAGCTAAGTTTTATTGAATCTAGATTTCTAACATTCGATTTCCAGCTTCATACTTAACTTGCATAACAATTAACAACACGCCTCTTTCCCTTCAGGGTAAGCAGAGACCACAGCACTCCACCTTTGCTTCAACATTTGAATAATGAGCTCTGGTTTTGGTTGATTGTTCTTAAGGTATATTTGTTTGATTGTCGGTAGAATTTTTCCTAGTTCGTTAATCGCTATCTTACATTACAGGCATCGTAAGGCGATCTAAAGTGGCTGTGTATTAACGTGCCACCAAATTTGAGTAAATTTTTACCAAATAATGTTCACCAAATTTTGTGTACCAAAATGAATGAATGCACACCAAATTTGCTTCTGGCACTTCGCCGGCCGCTGCCGCGGCACGTTCGCTCCGCTCGCTCGGCTCGTGCGTTGTGGTCGCAAGATAACCTAACACAACCTAACCGAACCGGTTACCCAAATTTGGTGTACGTTCAGCCAATTTGGTGTACATTCATCCATTTTGTCTGAAGTGTGTTGGGGTATAAAAAAATATTTTGCGAATCTAATTTGTTGCCAACCAAAATGTTGTTAAAATTATCGTGCTGCCAGATTTTCTATTAGCGTAAACAATGACCTGCGTAGAATGTGAATAAGTTTGAACTTTTGAACCAATATTGGACTTTTAAAAGGTCTTTAACCCAATGAATTTCTTATAGCCGTCCAATCAAATAATCTATACTTACAGGTCATACTTACCGTTTTCCGTTGATTGAAATTAATGTAAGTACTTATGTTGATTTGTAACTGTGGGTATGTTGTCGCAGGTAAACTGTAAAATTCTCCACTTTACGTACCCAATGCCTAGATAGCTTGGCATTATACAAAAAGGCGCGTTATTCGATTGTGGCACTTGCCGGCGCGGCACTGCCGTGGCAAGCTCACTTCGCTCGCTTGGCTCGTGCATTGTGGTCGCAAGATAACCTTGGCTAACGAACCTAAAAGGCCAGTGTCTAAGCCATTCACGTAAAAGCTATTTAAGTCGCGAATGAATAGGCTTCTTCTGGGCAAGCCTGATCCATCGTCTACCTCATTTCTTCAGGACTAGATCGAGGTCAGAAGTAAGCCCAAACATTGCAAGTAAAAAAAAATTACCTGCCGACGCTGTTTTACAACTTACCGGCGGTTTGTTAAACTATGAAATGTACAATCTGCCTGCGACATATAGACCTGTTTTGGAGAGACTCGTTTCTGGAATCGATTTTAGGAAAGCGTGGATATCTCAGTCGCCGTAGCAACGAGCGCCAAACTAACAGCTAAGATGCCTGAAGTGTAAGGAACTGCTAGGTCAAAGGTCGGTCAAAGACTTGCATACTTACGGTTCAAATAAATGATTAATCGAAGTAAAAGTTCCTTGTACTACATGAGCGACAACAGCAAGATTTTATTTTTTAATCGCCAAGTAAAAGCCTGCTTTAGGCAACTATAGGAAAAGGCTTATCCAAAATGGTTAAAAGAAAAGTTATTCGCGATAGTCCTGATGTTTGTTTTGCAGCAATGGCAGCGTTAATGAGGGGGGGAACATTTCACAACAAGGAGCGCAAATTTGAAATTGGAAATTGTAAGCGCGCGCGCGTAGGCACCACGCAGATCGTGCGGGCGGTTGCGCGCGGAGGTGCGGGGGTGGTGCGCAAGGGGGGCGGGTAGTGTCCGTTCTGTGTAAACTCATTACTACAGGACAGGGAGCTGTTGCTGGAACAATATGGAGGGTAAGTACCTTAGTCACCACGCTTGTCAGCGTTACGGCTGGCACCATGGACCGCGGTTTTTGAAGACCGCAGTATGTAAGATGGTACGATACACGGAAGAACGCTGCTCGCCTCTTACGACACCCACGGGTAGAGATGGGTTGGCATTATTTGATCTGAGGGTTGGCACTATTCTTTGCCGGCACTACACGGGACAAAGTAGGTACTATGTTTGTTCTGGGCGGGGACCGAACCCATAACATTGCTAAGGTTAAGGCACCTACCTACTCACCGCTGATATGTGCGTAGCCACTCCACCTCGTGTCCTAGGCCTCAGGACTTCCTAAACACTCTGAACAAGTTCCTGAAAGAATCACTTCGGTTTTTGCTCACACACTCAACAACTCCCTTATTGATGGACTATGATTGGTAGGATGTTGGTAGGACTATAATTATGGAAAGATACTTGAGAGAATCTGATACCTTAAGTCCTGAAAACTCCATGGCACGTATGAGTGGTAAATTGGATTAAAACACCTGTATTGCAAAGGTTGTAGAAAGATTACTAGGTACTGTTTTATTTGCAACAATTTTTTAATAACTTTGCCCACTTTGTCTTAGCTTTCGCACGTCAGCGTCAGTGGGAGCGTCAGATTGTTTATTGTCAAGTTGACTGCAACCGCCAAAGTGGAGAACATCGAGGTCATACCCAAGGAGGTTTTTGTTAGAGCAAAGACAATGTGATACCAATGTGACATGTTGGTTTCTAAGCAACTGTTTTTTTGTTAGATTTTTGATTGTCACTTGTGAATGGACTTTTCTGTAAATTTGTACTAATATATTGTTTATTATTTGTGATCATTACTTTCTCTTATAAACACTGCTGCACTTACTCTACTATCAGTTTTAAGTGGTTATGGACCCTTTTATGCCTTAAATAAGAGAAATAAAATAATTATGGAGCTGTGCAAGATTTCGATCAGTAAGCTTGATGGTAGTAACTGGGTGTCCTGGAAGTACCGTACGTCTGCGCTGCTGCGGGGCATGGATGGGTGCATGGACATCGTGCTTGGGAAAAAGAAAAAGCCGGAAAGGTCTGTGGTGACTGGTGATGATGCTGGTGACGGAACAGCAGCCTCGGTGGAGTATGACAAGCAGTTAGCTGACTATATCAAACTGGAGAGCACCGCTCTATTGATGATTACGAACAATATTAGTGACGAGATGCTCGACAAAGTAATTCGATTCATCAATCCGAAAGATGTCTGGGACGAGCTACACAGGCTATATGAAGGCGTGAACGACAATCGCCTATATGAGATCTGTATGGAGTTTTTCCAACTGAAAAAGGACATCAGCGATGACATGGCTACTCACATTTCTAAATTGAAGAATATTTGGCACAAATTGAACTCGGAACTTAAAAAACTAGATGATTTTGGAGAGTTACCGGAGGTTCTTCTTATTTGTAAAATTCTGGACACACTTCCAGAACAATATTTTTCATTTAAATCGAGTTGGATGTTAATGTCAAAGAAGGAACGGACAATCGAGAATATTACTAGTCAACTTTGTGCTCATGAGAAGGCATTAATGGGCAGCAAAGATGAATCGTCGAACGTGGAAGTACTTGTCACTGGAAGTACAAATAAAAAAGGCAGTAAGAAACCTAAGGAAACTGCTTCGAAGAAAAGTTTTAAATGCCATTTGTGTAAAGAAACAGGACATTTTAAACGGGATTGCCCAAAGAAGAAAGATGGAGGTAGCAGTGCCGCAAGCACCAGTATGATGCTTACACTGGTTAATTCAACGGACTCAAGAGTTGATCGTGTGAACTGGTTCGTGGATAACGGAGCCACACACCACGTCACGATGAGAGAGGATCTCTTTGAAGACTTTGAACATTTCGTTGAGCCTCACACAGTAACCACGGCAGACGGGAAGATGGTGACAGCTTCTGGAAAAGGCTCCATCAAGATGAAAGCCGAAGGTGGAAATATTTTCTTTCTGAGGGATGTCTGGCTAGTACCTACTATTAGCAAGAATCTGTTTTCTGTTTTAGCTGCACATGACTGTAATGCTAAAAGCCTGTTTGAGTCACGAGTAACTTCATGTATTATGAAGATTAACGGCAAAACCGAGGTGACAGGAATCCGAGAGAGAAATGGTGGATTATTTAAGTTGAAGTGTACTCCCATAGTACCAGTACGAAGCGTGAATTGTACTGCAAATACGCTGGATACCCTACAGCTTTACCATGAGAGGATGGGTCATCAAGACAAAAGGCATGTGAAACGCCTTATAGAAAAGGAACTGAATGTTAAAGCAAAGGACAATGGTGATTTGTGTGAAGGCTGTATTTTTGGCAAAGCACATAGACGGAAATTCGGAGTGAGAGAGAAAGCTACCATGCCTGGAGAGCGGATTCACTCTGATGTGTGCGGTCCTTTCCCATATTCATGTTCAAAATTAAGATATTTTGTTCTTTTCAAAGACGAATTTACTCGTTTTCGCTATGTCTACTTTATGAAACAAAAGTCCGAAGTACCTGAGAAACTTCGACAAATGCTGGCAGAAGCTAAAGTGGCAGGCCATACAATAAAGGAATTTTTGAGCGATAACGGTGGGGAATTCGATAACGAGCAAGTAAGGAAAGAACTGAAGAAATATGGAATTCATCAAAGACTGATTATGCCCTATACACCAGAACAGAATGGCTGTTCAGAGAGAGAAAACCGTACAATTGTAGAGGCAGCTAGAGCTATGATGCATGCTCATGAAGAGTTGCCACAACACTTATGGGCTGAATTAGTGCAGTCGGCCGTTTATATCTTAAACAGAACCGGACCAACTAATGTGGATCTTAAGACTCCGTTTGAACTGTGGTTGAGGAAGAAACCCCAGATAAAACATCTTAGGATTATAGGCTCGAGTTGCTACGTGCATATTCCCAAACAGAAACGGAAGAAAATGCAGAGGAAAGCAATAAAGTGTGTACTTATTGGCTATGATAATGATGACGGTTACCGACTTTGGGATAAGAAGTCGAATTCTCTTGTAAGGTCTAGAGATGTGAGCTTTGATGAAATGCCACTTAAATCCAGAATGGATACAGAGGATTTAACTGAGCAGGATGAAACCAATGAAATGGAAATTCCTCTTCAAGTTCGAAAGGAATATGAAGTGAATGTAGAAACTCCCATAGCAATACAAGAGACTCCAGTAAATAATGAAATCGTTGCGGAAACTTCATCAATAGGTGAATACGATGATGCATTATCGATTCATGAAGAATCTATTGAATTAGAGGAGGATAATGTAGAGGTCTATCATGAAAATGAAGAAGCTGTTGGCGACGTTGATGAGAACAATGACACAATTGAAAACTTAGCCAATGAACAAAGCATCAGGATTCTTAGAGATCGTTCATTATTGAAACCTCCAGCAAAATTCAAAGATTATGTCATGACAACTGACGGATACGTTGAGCCTACGTGCTACAAGGAAGCCGTATCTTGCAAAGAGAAGGAACTCTGGGTAAAGGCGATGGAGAGTGAAATAAATTCGTTAAAGGAAAACGAAACATGGATTTTGGAAAAGTTACCAAAAAACAGAAAGGCAATACCATGCAAATGGGTCTTTAAAGTTAAGCTGAATGCTGACGGCACAGTCGATAAATACAAGGCAAGGCTTGTGGTAAAGGGATTTCGCCAGAAGAAAGGTGAAGATTATAATCAAACTTTTAGCCCTGTAGCAAAACTATCAACAGTGAGAGCAGTTTTGAGCATTGCAGCGTCGGAAAATTTGAAGATGTGCCAATTTGATGTTTCGACTGCATTTCTTTATGGGTCGTTAGATAACGAGGAAATTTATATGAAGCAACCGGAAGGCTACGACGATGGATCTGGTCGAGTTTGCCTTCTGAGGAAAAGCTTGTATGGATTGAAACAAGCTCCAAGATGTTGGAATAAGAGAATTCTTGATTTCTTTGAAGCAACTGGTTTTGAAGTTAGTGAGGCTGATCCCTGCCTCTTTAAGAAAGAGAACAAGGGTGGCAAGCTGATCGTAGCCCTGTACGTTGACGATGGATTGGTAGCTGCCACTAATCAGAAAATTATAGATGACTTTCTAAAAGAACTGAAACAAACTTTCAAGATAACTACAAAACCTGCAAGTTACTTCCTTGGAATTGAGATTGAAAGCAGAGAAGGTAATGACGGAATTGTCATTCATCAGACATCATATGCGAAGAAAATTTTACGCAGATTTGGGATGGAGAATTGTCGTCCAGTTTCTACGCCTATAGTAAAGGAGGATGTGGTACAGAATGATACGAAGTCGGATGAGTTCATTCTACAGAACTACAGACAGGTAGTTGGAGCACTAGCCTATCTCATGGTCGGAACGAGACCTGACATTGCTTTCGCAGTGAGTGTCGTATCGAGAAGTCTGGAGAACCCAAGTCAAGCAGATTGTGTAAAAGTAAAGCGCATTTTGAGATACATACAGTACACTCTTGATCTTGGTATAATATACAAGAGGAATTACAAACCAGGTGTAATCGAGTGTTACAGTGACGCCGATCACGGTGGTGATGTTAGTACAGGAAGATCAACAACTGGAGTACTATGTTTATATAGTGGCGGTGCAGTTTCTTGGTTTAGCCAGAGACAGACTTCAGTGGCTATCAGTACAACAGAAGCTGAGATTGTGGCTGCTAGCGAAGGTGCCAGAGAGTCAATATGGTTATTGCGGCTCATTGGATATCTAACAAAGCTGAAGGATGTGCCTACACTACTAGTGGATAATGAGGCTGCTATTAGATTGGCTGAGAATCCAGAATTTCACCGACGAACGAAGCATATAAGAATTCGTCATTTCTTTGTCAGAGAGTTGGTGACAAGTGGTGAATTGTCAGTCAAGAAGACGACAAGTGAACTGCAGTTGGCGGATCTTCTAACGAAACCTATGGCCAGGCCAAGGCTCCGGAAGCTTATGGATAGCATTGGTCTGAACATTGAGAGAAGGTGTTAGAGCAAAGACAATGTGATACCAATGTGACATGTTGGTTTCTAAGCAACTGTTTTTTTGTTAGATTTTTGATTGTCACTTGTGAATGGACTTTTCTGTAAATTTGTACTAATATATTGTTTATTATTTGTGATCATTACTTTCTCTTATAAACACTGCTGCACTTACTCTACTATCAGTTTTAAGTGTTTTAACCCACGCTACGGAGCGTAGTAAAACCTCCTTGGTCATACCTATTATAGTATAGCCAAGGAGGTTTTACTACGCTTCACTACGCTTGAGCGTAGCGTGGGTTAAAACCTCCTTGAGTATAGCAAAGATTTTAGACAAATGCACCAATGATTTTGGAAACTACTTGCACGGTCGGTAAGAAGCGGAGCGTTTTTAGGGTTCCATAGCTAAATGGCAATTCGTCATGTCTGTCTGTCCGTCCATATGTCACAGCCATTTTTTCCGGAACAATAAGAACTATACTTTGGAACTTGGTAAGTAGATGTATTCTGTGAACCGCATTAAGATTTTCACACAAAAATAGAAAAAAAACTAAGTTTTAGGGTTCCCCATACCACAGATAATATAATACTATACCCATACATAGAACTGAAATTCAAAAATTGTTTTTTCATCCAACCCATACGTGTGGGGTATCTATGGATAGGTCTTTAAAAATGATATCGAGGTTTCTAATAATTTTTTTTTCTAAACTGAATATTTTGCGCGAGAGACACTTCCAAAGTCGTAAATTGTGTGTGTGTGTGTCCCGTAACTTCCAAAATAAGAGAATGATAAAACAAAAAAAAATATATGATGTACATTACCATGCAAACTTCCACCCAAAATTGGTTTGAACGAGATCGAGTTAGTAGTTTTTTTTAATACGTCATAAATCATAACCGATTAAGGTGAGCTCCCGTTTTAAGAACTTTTCTATAAAAGAGGGGTCAAGTTGGATGGTCGCGGAGTTTTTAAAGTCAAAGAGCAAAAGATTTTAGTATATCATATGGTAAATAGGTACGGAACCCTCGGTGCGCGAGTCCGACTTGCACTTGGCCGGTTTTTTTTTCTAAACTGAATAGTTTGCGCGAGACACAGTTCCAAAGTGGTAAAATGTGTGTCCCCCTCTGTAACTTCTAAAATAAGAGAATGATAAAACAAAAAAAATATATATGATGTACATTGCCACGCAAACGTCCACCGAAAATTGGTTTGAACGAGATCTAGTAAGTAGTTTTTTTAAATACGTCATAAATCGTACAGCTAATTTAGTTAATATAATGTGGTGTACGGAAGCCTCAGTGCACGAGTCTGACTCGCACTTGGCCAGTTTTTCTTTCGATTTTTTCTTACGTCAATGAGATGGACGGTTCGTATCAAAGAGATTTGAACCTCGTCGTCTGTTCGTATAGCTCTCGATGTAGCTCTTCCAAGGCGGTTGGACCCATTGACGTAAGAAAAACGCGCGCTCCACGTGGGTGGGTTTCCAAAATCGTTGAATGGAACTTGAGGTTGGAAAACTCAGAATAGTGTTGGAACCACAGGATGGAACCTTAGAACAACATTCCTTGACCGGGTTTAGTTTTGGCCTTGGCAGTGTATAGTTAGCGCTGGTTCACCCCGAGCGCAGCGAGGATCTCTTTGGATTCACTTATTCCGTTGAACGTTGAACCCTTGGAGGAGGTTGAACCACTTACACTTGGAGGAGCCACTTACATGCTAGACGAAAGGCTTTTATTATTATTTTTTTATAAAAAAATCCTAGCGTCATCTTTAAATTTTCCGTAAAAACTTATATACTTATTCCACAAAATATATTCGCACCTTCGCACATACATATGAACTTCGTATAACTTGTTATGAAAACTCTACGTTATGTTATCAGAACTCTTAAGATTTAAATTTTTTCAATGAAAATACTAGAAAAAAGTGACAACTTAATAAAATAATCTGCAGCTTTTATCGGACTAACGTGGGGTGCATACGACGTTTTTAGACCCATGTTTCTTTGGGAAAGTTGTTACTGATACTGGCCCACCCCTGAGCTATGGCACGCATTGAAATTAACATCCTGTATGTATATGTGGATATCTTAGTTAAGGAAAATTTACAGATGGCGCTTCAAGACAGTATGCATAAAGCTGCCAATCTTTTCTAATTATAATACTCTTTGACCCAAGTGGTCTCGGGAACGCGGGTGGGGGCGCTAGTTTGTATGAAGAGAACTGTCGAAAGCAAAGATTTCGGACCTCCTTCTATGGTCAAAAGTGCCGTTTCACAAGGTGGCGGTGTTAGTTCCTTTTTTTGCCATGTTCATTATAAGCCTTGTCGGACTGTATGGTTCTTTTTAAGCGTTGAAATACGGATATTCCTATCTCCTCCCAAAACGGATTTAAATCGTAAATCTCTAATCGATTACTTATATCGATATATTTTTTTAAATAGCAACACATATTTGACAGTTTAGCTAGAGACCGTTCCATATCGGCACTACGGTTCATCACCCGCATATAAGCACTGTGTGCGTTGTGTGCGCGCTCAAAGTCGTATATACTAATCTGTGGATCAAGCCTTGCTCGTATTCACTCGTTCAAGCAACGTGACGTCATCAGTGACGTCACATTAGCGCGCTATCATTGCATACGAAAATGAGGTAGTGCAGCGTGTGCGATACGTCAAATTAAACGTCAAAATTTATTTTGGTTGAGTTTCGTGGGATTTTTTCGGTTTGTTTGTACTTCGAAAGCAAACTAAAGAAATGGATACAATTCACAGGGTCCAAATACTTTGTGGCTAAAAAGTACTTTGATTCGAACAGTGACATTGACATTAGCGCAGTCATATCGGATCGTTTAGATATTCGAATGTGTTCGACGTTTGCACGCTAATGAAAACGATCCGACTCGAATGCGCCGATTGCAGCGTTGGTAAAATATTTCCTTAATGAACCGCACTGCGGGTAAAAATTACCTTGACAGCAGGATAGCTTTATATGACAGACCAATGATCTTACATTCACCATGAATGAGGACTCCTAACAATTTGTACAGAGGCAAAACGAGCAGAGCAAGACATCATAGTCGATGTACTTCGTCCCTTTCTAATTGTTGCCATACTAATGAATTTTGCACAATTTCCGTGCAAAAAGTTTTTTATTATTTTTTTTATTTTGTTTTATTATGACAACAGACGGTCTTAAATAAAGTACTTATGTTCTAAACCTGTATAACTCACGGACCTGGAGTGTCCACTAAAGATCTAAGTAGAAAAACAATAATCGGACGAATAGTTAACTATACAGTATTATATTATGTGTGAATAAATCTACAACCACACCTAAGACTTAAGAAATTTTAGTTTTAAAAATTCAATTAACAACCTTTTAAATTCGTGTGGTTTACTAGAAAATAGATCAATATGAGAAAAAACATTGTTATAGCTAGCCAAGCAGCGACGAAAATAAGAGTTAGCAGTATAGTTAGTCGAGAAACCTGGATACGCAAATAAAATATTTGTATATGTACTACGTACAGGTCTAGTAGGGACTTTTAAACTTTTAAGTTCCAGAAGGTGAGGGGAATCTACGAGGCCATTAATGATTTTATAAAGGAACATGCAATCAAACTGTTGACGTCTGAGAGCAAGAGGAAGCATGTTGTTTCGTATAAGAGAATCATTGTAGTTTGTGTACCCGTCTCCTACCCTGTAGTCAAGAGCCTTAAGAAACTTGCGTTGAATTATTTCCAATCGGTCTGTATGACAAGCATAGTAAGGGCTCCAAACCACAGAGCAGAAATCAAGTACAGAACGTACTAAACTGAAATATAAAATTTTGCAAGTGATTCTCAGACTAAAAGGTTTACAAATTCTAAGTATAAAGCCGAGTTGCTTAAAAGATTTTTTAACTATATGTTCATAGTGAAATCTAAATGTTAGCTCATTATCTAAGATAACACCTAGATCCCTAATTTTCGTAACTCGTGTGAGAGGATGGTTTTGTAAATTATAGTTGAATTGGATAGGTTTACGTTTTCTGGTGTATGAAATAATAAAGCATTTATCAGGACTGAGGAACAGCTGATTCTGAGAACAGTAATTTACGAAGGCAGTGATGTCATTTTGAAGTGTTAGGCAATCCGTTTCATTTTTTACAATTCTGTAAATTTTAGCATCATCTGCATAAAGCAACAGATTACTGTTACGAATACAATCACTAATATCATTGATAGATAAGGTAAACAGCAATGGTCCCAAGTGGGACCCTTGGGGTACACCTGATGGAACCCTTTTAAAGTCTGACATAAAACCTCGTATCGATACTGCCTGTAATCTATTGCTGATATATGATTTTACCCATCTTAGCAGATCGCCATGTATTCCGGCCGTCCAAAGCTTGTATATCAGTAGCGTATAAGTTAAGTGTTATATCCACAAATTTTTATTTACACGTATTTTTAAATACTTATTTAAATAATTTTCAACGTGCAAAGTATAAACTTCTCTCTCAGTTTTCACTAAATATTTATTAATGCAGAAAATCATTTTCTTTTGATTTATCTGGATTACAAACTCTTTGGTAAAATGATTTTTAACAAAGATTTTGCATGACATTTTGTTGATGTTGTCATGGCAACATAAACAAAATGTCATGCAAAATCTATTAGAAAGGGACAGCTTCATCTCATCTTACGTCCTACTCTGCTCGCATAATTTTTGGAAGAGCGCAATCTGGTTAAAAGCGCCGCGCACGAAGTATTAAATCTATGTGACAGACGAGAAAGACTGCTGTCAAAGGTAGTTACTTATACTACGGTAAAACTTGCATATGAGCGTTGTGTGCGGTTTTAGCGCGCTAATAGTATGGCAACAATTAGAGAGGGACGAAGTACATCGACTATGATGTCTTGCTCTGCTCGTTTTGCCTCTGTACAAATTGTTAGGAGTTCTCATTCATGGTGAATGTAAGATCATTGTTTGTAGACTTTGTAGAAGTCTGTGGTCTCGGGTGTCTGTCTGTTTTGTTGTCCAATGATTCGATTTCGGATGTATTTTTTATTTTCAAATTAGAATTTGCAATTTTCCTTTGCATTTCCTGGAATAACCAGTTCTAGAGTTCGCACTGGTTGATCATATAAACTGAGACAGGTTTTTATAAAAGTTATACCTACGTAAATTGAACGATATGGAGTCTTCTACGGTGACTTTGTTTTATGACAAATGTAGACTGTGTCTCGAGAACCCTGGCGTAACCAAGATATTCGAAACACAAGACTTGCAACAGGATATTGCAGCGTGCACAGGTGTAAAGGTTTGTAAAGAGACTAAACTAAAATACGAAGCTACTGAGTCACTCCCTGCTACGAAGGGATTCTACTCACTATCCACACATTCTCACTCAATCACTTACGTGTCCAAACAAACAAATCCCTTCGTTCGTTATCAACTGGCCCATAAATGTATTTGGTAGTGACCCTGCCTTCAATGCCATCTATGCTACGTTACAAAGAAATTATTTTGCATGCCAATTGTTTGGTGAACCATGAGTTACTTACTGTAATTGTTTTTATATTTTTCTACTTATTATGAGTTCTAGCAAATTAATTTCATTTCATTTAATTTCATCCCTGCCTAGAGCAAACAATTGTGTGATGTGATCAACACGGGTCTGGGTGTTATTTATCTATTTATGTATGTTTGTTAAATGTAAATTTTTGTTTTGTATGACTTATTTAGTGGGACACAACAGGCTCCTAATAATAATAAAAATGACTTATTTTTAATTTTCGTCATCTAGTACTATGCTTTTCAAATGAGAACCAGATTTGTCAATAGTTAACTTCACAGTGCTTCCCACAAGACAAAAAATATAGTTTGCAAACAATATAAATACCTATTTACTATCCAAATACAATAGCCTTGGAAAGTAACAAAATAAATACATTTTCTCTTTCAAAATAGACAAAAATTTTGAGTGAGACTCAGCACAATATATGTATGTTTCAGACAAAATCAAAACTTGTACCTATCTTGGGAAATCTAAGGAACCGTAATACCAGTAACTTAAGAACATACACAATTTTTTTTTTCCATTCGCTCTTCCTTCAGAAGAGCAGGCTAAGGTGCTAGACCATACCGCCTAACATACACAATCTACTTTGCAGCCATAACACTAAACCAGTGACAGTGCATTTGACGGAAATAATATCATTGTTTTACAAACTTGTTTTTTCTGACTCCTTTAGCCGATTGCTTTTTACATAGTTGCAAAATGGGTTGAAATAATTGGATCATAATTGGATAATAAGTACATAATTTCTTTCAGATTTTCCCTTCAGACAATTTTCCTGACAAAATTTGTGCGAAATGCTTCAAAGTTGTTAAAGAAGCAAAAGAACTTAGACTGGTTGCGGTTGAGAGTGATAAATCTTTGAAGACTCTATTCACAAACGAAAGTGATGACTCAAGAGATACACTTTGCTTGGAGAACCTTTCAGATGAAGACATGCCAGAACCCGCAAGCATGTTGCAGTGCGAATTAGAAATAGGACCTCACAATGATGATAGCAATGCAAGCAAAAGTGGGGATGAAACTGTAAGTAAAACTTCTAGATAAAGTGCATTTACAGATTAGTACCTGGGCGACCGAGCTTCGATCTATAATAGCCGCCTCAACATTAAAATATCATCGAGTGAGCAAGCTATGCTACCCGCCAACAGATGGCGCTGTAGGTTTTTGGCTAAAACGCAAATGCTTAAAACACGGAGAAAACGAATTTTCCCAGATATGAGACCGTGCTAGATCGATTTTTCGCCCCCGAAAACCCCCGTATGGTAAATTTAATCGAAATCATTAGAGCTGTTTTCGAGAAACCAATTACAGCGCGTTCAGAACAAGTTTGTCCATGACGGTTATTTTCCGTGCATGGGTGACAGGCGGAGAGCCAATGAACGATTTGCTCGCCCCCTGGGGGGAGCCGCGCTCACCCCCGCGACTCATTTTTCGACTTCTGCGCATTAACGGTCACGGACAAACTTATTTTGTACGCAGTATACAAATATATATATATATACAAATATTGATCGTTTAATATTATAGGATACAGTTCTCCTGATGGCATGTCAAGGTTGACACTGAGGACTTTGCACTGCTCTTATTGGGTGAATTCCCATGGTGCGTACTAATAATCATACGATTGACCAAGAGGACTCATTATATTCATAAGAGATACAGCTTTCAAAGGGGTCCATACAAAATTAACAGCCGATCAGTCCGATTAGAATGGGAAGTTCTAGGCATTTTTATATGTCCCACTGCTGGGAAAAGGCTTCCTCTCTATTTTGAACCATTCCTCTCTGTTGTGAGCCTTCAACTTACAGCCCTTTAGAAAATTTCATAAAGTTTTTATACGAGGTGTAATAGAAAGGGTATATCAACCCTGAAGGATGTGATTTTGCCCATGAAACTGGACAACTTCCCCTTAGGAACATAGGTCGAAAAACAAATAAAAAATTTTGACCTTCCGACCAAATTGCGCGATTTTCGTATTTCGACCTGTGTTCTTTAGGGAAAGTTGTTCAGTTATGAAACTGAGGGCAGATTCACATCTGTACCCTTATTGTTACGCCCTGTACATTAATTTTAAAAAGTCATAATAAAACAAAAGTAGTAACTAAAATATTAAACGCAAATTTTATAGCAATTTGCATATTTTTTCAGGGTCATAGCTCTGAAACGGGTGGAATACAAGTAAGAAAAGATTTGTATGTGGGTCCAGGAACATTAACAGTGAGTATTCAAGCAAAAATATTACTATTTTAAATGCTTGTACCTGGGCGACCAGGCTTTGCTCTGTGTAATCTTAACCAAAGCCCACCAACAGATGGCACTGTAGGGCTTCTGAAACGCGCTATTTTTGAAAAATGTTCAAAATACAGTGGAAACTAATTTTCCCAGACATAAGACATGGATATATCTTGTTTCTTCGTCCCCAAAAATTCCCGTGCACAAAATTTCATCGAAATCGTTAGAAGTTTTCGAGAAATCGTTTACAAATATTGCTTGTTTAATATCCTAGAACCTGGGCGACCGGGCTTCGCTCTATTGTAGCCACCTCAACATTAAAATATCATCGGTTGAGCAAGCTATGCTACCCGCCAACAGATGGCGTTGTAGGTTTTTGTTTAAAACGCGGTACTTTAAAAACACGGGGAAAACGAATTTTCCCAGACATGTCACCTAGCTAGATCGCCCCGAAAACCTCTGTATGGTAAATTTCATCAAATTTCAAAAAAATTACCATAAAATCGATCTAGCTAAGTCTCATGTCTGGGAAAATTTGTTTTACCCGTGTTTTAAACATTTTCTTAATACGCGTTTTAGACAGAAACCTACAGCGCCATCTGTTGGCGGGTAGCATAGCTTTCTCACCCGATGATGTTTTAATGCTGAGGCGACTATTATAGAGCGAAGCTCGGTCGACCAAGTACCATAGGATTAACACTGCAACATAGCCCAATCAAAACTATGTATCATTGTATGTCTTATGGGCTAAATCTGCGAAACATTTAGCTTCCAACCTATAGTTAAATGCAACTGAACTGTGATGCTGACTTCAAAAAATTTATTGCGGGGAGTATGGCGACGCGTACAATCGTTTATAGGCTTCCCGATTTGCCGATACTTATGGGTACTCTGTATTGAATTACAAAACTAATCAGCTATTTTGAATGAAATTCGCGCTGTCGTTTATGAACTCGTGAACTCGTCACATAAATTCAAAATGAAAGTGGGTCTGTTACAGATAATTGTAACATTGACAATTTTGGGCCTTTCTGAAATTAATTTTGGAATAAAAAAATATATTTAATTCCAGCAATCTGTCATAAAAGTAAGATGCAAAGAAGACTATGCCAAGTATAAGAAGATGAGGAAGCTTCCCAATGGTAAAGAGTTGATAGCTATTTATGAATGTGAGGTAAGATCTGCTTCTTTTTTACTTTTTAGGGTTCCGTACCTCAAAAGAAAAAAACGGAACCCTTATAGGATCACTTTGTTGTCCGTCTGTCTGTCAAGACCCTTTATCTCACGAACGGGTAAAGGTATCAGGTTGAAATTAATACCATATATAAGGTCCATGAACCACACAAGATCTGAAAATTTCAATTTTTTACAATGACGCAATCAAAAGATATGGCATTTTATGTCCTATATAAATGTATGGTTATGTAAAAAAAAAAAACCTACAGGGTACTTCCCGTTGACCTAAAATTATGAAAATCGGCAAGAAGCTAGGTCTCACAGTACAAATAAAGGAAAAAGTCTGAAATCATTAAATATTACAACTTTTCTCACAACTAATGGTAACCAATTGTGGTGAGCTCCCGTTTCAAGAACATTCATATAAGAGAGGGGTCTAGTTGGATGGTCGCGGAGGCGATTTTTGTTTTAGTTCTATTTTAAAAACGGGAACACTTACAAACTTGAAAATTGGTATGTTTATAGTGCATAAGCTATAAAATAACAACAAATAATAAAATTTGGTCAAGCGCGTGTCGGACTCAAAAAATCTAGCACATTAACTTACTGAAATTTCAACTAATACAATTATGATTATGTGGTGGTACGGAACCCTCAGTGCGCGAGTCCGACTCGCACTTGGCCGGTTTTTTCTTAAATGCGTTTGCTTTTGACTGGGCACAGAATAAAGTAACCATACTACGTCCCGTGTGGTGCCGGCAAAGAATAGTACCAACCCTTACATACCCGTGGGTGTCGTAAGAGGCGACTAAAGGTTATAAACTGGAGGATGGGCAGCAGCATCCTCCTTTGTATCTAACATCTTACTTACTGCGGTCACCTACAATCGCGGTCCATGGTGCCAGCCGTAACGCTAACAAGCGAGGTGACTATGGTACTTCCCCTCCACATTTTTCCAGCAAAAGCTAGAATTCTGGAGGGAGCTCCCTGTCCTGTAGTGGACGTTTCATGGGATGTTATGATGACTACCTATACCTGACGCGTGTGGTGCCGGCAAAGAATAGTACCAACCCCACCTGTCTCTACCCGTAGGTGTCGTAAGAGGCGACTGAGGGTTTGTGGTCCGGAGGATGGGCAGCAGCATATTTCTGTGTATCGTACCATCTTACATATTGCGGTCACCAACAACAGCAGTCGCCAGCCGCAGCGCTTACAAGCGTGGTGACTGGTGAATCCCCTCCAATGTACCCCGCGTTTTTGCTGGAGTTGGGGGAGCCTGGCCTGTAGTGGACGCTTTATGGGATATTATGATGATGACTACCTATACTGAATGACTGACTATACCATACTGAATAGTCACTGCCCGCCCCCCGTCAATCCCATACCTCATCTCCTAATTCGCAAAGGAAACTTATATGTAAGGTACCTTGAAACTTGGCTCATAAACAGGAATAGGATCATTAAAGATAAATAAAAAATACCAATTTTCGTTTTTCAAAATCGTTTTCGTCAAATATCGATAGGTCGTATGGCAGAATTTTATTTATTTAAAAATACATAAACAAAAACCGACAATAAAAACAAACTTAAGCGCTACAAAAACCAGGTATGGTACAAATGGTGGAATGTGATGATTAGTCATTGCCTATCATAAAAAAAAAACTAACAGCTGTATAAATCGACCACAGACTACTTAGAGCAGTTGTCAGTTTTTTTTTAAGACTGGCCATGGCTACTTTTCATTCTGCCATACGGCCTATCGATATTTGACAGAAACAAAATTATTTTTTAACTTTATTGTTTGCAACCGAAAAAAATTCGTATTTTTTATTTTTACTTATTGACCTTATCCCTGTCTATGAGCCAAGTTTCGAGGTACCTTACAAATACGTTTCCCATGCGAATTATAAATTGACTTTAAATTCACTTCATCAAATTATTTATTGAATTCTTCAATTATCTTTTACAGCCATGTGACAACACCTACGAATCATGGAAGAAGCTGTATATGCATGCCCGAACACATAACAGGAAAATATGTTGCCCAATCGACGTGTGTGGAAAGAAGTTTGCTACTAAAGGAGATCTGGAGAAACATTTGAGGACACATACGGGTGTCAGACCGTATGTTTGTAGTGTGAGTACAAAAACCATCCCTGCATGCGGCCCATGATCCGGCTGAAAATAGTACCAATCCATTACTACCATTGGGTGTCGTAAAAAGCGACTAAGGGAGTTTTGAACCGGGATGAGCAGCAGCGTCCTTCTGCGTATCGATCATAATACATACTGCGGACACCAACAAACGCGGTCCATGGTGCCAGCTGCACTGCTGACAAGTGTGGGTCACTATGGTACTTCTCTTTCAAAATATACCACGCCATTTTGCTTTGGAACTCCATATTAAGCAGTGAACTTTTGTTGGGATTATTCTGTTGAATACAAAAAAATAATAATTTAGAGGCTTATTCAAAAGTAAAATAACAGCCTCGACGGGTCGACAGATTTTTTTTTAGTTTTTATTTTCCACTTTGTCGGCGTGGTTGAAATGTGTGTCCATACTAAATTACAACTTTCTAGTTCTAAGGGTCTCTGAGCTAAGCCGCGGATAGACAGACGGGTATAAGAAAACTATAAGGGTTCCTTGTCGACTACGGAACCCTAAAAAGACACCCATATAGAGAATGTCAGACTTGTTTTTTATGTACAATGACGAAAACCAAACGGTAAACTTTTTCTTAGGTATCCATTTAAATATACACAGAGGAACATGTAGAAATAATTTTAGTGTTCTAATCTTTGAACGAACATTCTATAATAAATAGTCACTTCTCTTTTTCAGATATGCGACATGCGTTTTGCGCAACAAGGCACTTTAAAATTACATCAGGAAAGAGTTCATTACTGTTATATAGTACCTTAGAAGTAGAAAGAGTAATAGGGAACTGTATGCTTAATTAAAACATAAGCTGCAGCTGAAACTTGATCAAAATATTGGATTGTAGAAGCGAAGACAGGGTCGACCCTGGCCCAGAAGGTAGCAGTAAAAACGGAATGAAGAATGAGGTCGAACAGAATGGTCAATCCTCGTCCCCTGCTACTATTAATACCTCACCTCACCCTCGTCTTCCGTGGCCAGTGCTGGGGTCCATTCCGCTAACCAGTGTCAAGGAACGTAATAGATGCACTTCTTGGCAGGTGATTTCTTGCGCGTTCTTTGTTTGTAGTGACCGAGACTGGAGACGCATTTTTGAAGCGTTCGAAGTGAATCTTTAGTTCGCATACGAAAACGAATCGTGTGCGAATTCAATTTCTAATGCTCTCGATTTTACGCATTTTTGAATCATTCGAAAGCAGTGTTGCCATTAAATTCAAATCTTTGAACAATTTTCTTTTCACGCAGAAAAAATTAAAACCGGAAAGCAATTACTCATTCACTTTAAAAACCGGTAATGAATTGCGGTGGAATGGAACGCAAATTAAAAAGTTGATATGTCAGTATAATGTCATATGTGAAGGAAACGTCAATGTCGTTCTCATCACAGATTATATATACTTTCGAGCGGTAGAAGTGCAAAACGAGTGGGTCGGACCACTCGTTGCAGAATTCACAGGTATGAATATTCAAAAATTGCGATTTTACGGATTCGTATACGAATCTTGCCAATTCGAATGCGAATCGAAGTTCGAACGCTTCAAAAATGCGTCTCCTGGAGTGCAACTGTAGGCTACGTAATAATTGTAATAATATTTGTAGTCGCGTTCATACGATTTGTAGATCTTGACTTGGTTGGAAATCTTATAGGAAATCGATACTTTGGAGCCAATTCTTGAATATCACCGGGTGATATAATATCTCTTTTGAGACTTTAAAAGTCAAATTTACCCAGATAATCTAATAAAAAATAAATAAAAAATATGAAAGTTAACAATTGTACACTTTTATATATTTAACGAATATCAATCTTTACTTAGTGCCGGTCGTCATGGATATCTTTAGGGGAGGCCTATGTCCTGCAGTGGACGTCTTTCGGCTGATATGATGAATCTTCACTTTTGAAAAGAAAAATCTGTGATATAGAATTTTTCGAGTGATATTGGATCACCCGGTAATATTCAGGAATTGGCTCTTTGATTGTAAGTTTTTTGTTAAGATTTATTTATTGCAATAAATATAACTATTGTGGGCCACGTTAGCTGTATGCCACTGGTACACTCAGCCGCGCATCGGTGGAAACACTGACCTTAAACGGGTCTCTTGTTTCGTACGTTTGTAGCGTAGCGCTGCTGGTTCAGCTTGGTTACTGGTTTTGTTTCTACCGTGCGTACCTACTGTGGATCAAAGCTACCACATAATGGCAAATGCATAATGACTCGATGTTTTTGTTAAGACTGGCAATAGAAGTCGCACAGTAGACCAGTGGAGGGAAAGACAGAGCTCTTTGCCCAGCTGTGGGACATTCAACGGAAAATGTGATAATACTGAAGGATGTGTACTCGTATCTGTCCATGAGACTGAACAAATTTCCCCAAGGAACGTAGGTCGAAATCATAAATCATAAATCATAAATCATTTATTAAAATGGTCCAGCTATCTTTAACAGATTTTACAATAGTACCCACACTAGGCACAGCCTGTGTCGTGGTTACTGCTGCTTACATATGATTAAACAGGACACTTAATTTAGAAAATAAAAACTAAAAATCAAAGGTACCTACTACTACTACACTTTCTACTACAGAATACGAGCGATACAAAAACAATAGAATTAGAATTATTTACTATAAACTTTTTTTAAAAACGCGATAAAACTAGCCTAAAACAAAACAAGCGACAAAAGCGAACATACATTCTGTGTGTGTGTATGTGTGTGTGAATGTGTGTGTGTGTGTGTGTTTGCTTTAAACATGGTGAGCTGAAATAAGCAGAAAAAGTTGGGCAGTGTTTCAACAATTACTTAAATAAGAGATTTTAATGCTTTTTCAGTTTTTTCATAGTCCCAAGTCAATAAACAGTTTGTAATCTTGATTTTCGCTTCTCTCACTGACAGGTTCTTTATATTTATCACACTTACAATCTTATTATATACGTAAGGAAACAAATAAAAAGAAAAACGTCTTGCGAATGTGGTACGAATCGTTGTAGAAGGTGCTTTAAAAATTCTCTTTTTTAATAAGTTTAGGTAGTCAGGCGAGTTCAGCATGGATTTGTGCATGGTGAGCGTAGCTCTTAGTATATACAGACGACGCACACTAAGAACTTGCGCTTCCATGTACAACTGTGAGGTTGAAAAACGGTATGGTTTCCTAAACATAACTTTTAAAAGGGATCTTTGAGCTCTCTCTACTGTTATTAAATTAGTAGCAACAGCTCCGCCCCAGACTTCTATGCCGTAACCCAAAATCGACTGACATAAAGATATATAAATAGATTTCAGGAGAGAAATGTCTGCAACATCCCTTAAAGTTCTCATCACATTAATAAGTCTGCGGGTCCTTGCAGATACAGTCTCAATGTGATCTCTAAAAGAAAGCTTGTCATCTACCACTACACCCAAATACCTAACCGTACTAGCTCTCTGAATTCCCACACAAGTACAGCTTGTGGATTTACCATGCATGCATTTATGAGTAATGATCTCAGCACAGGCTGATGGATATGTAGCTGCAGTTTTGTGGAAGCACAGAAACTTTGTTTTTTCTCGATTCAGTGTTAAGAGATTCGCACCTAACCAATCTTCTACGTTTGCCATGCCTTGTTCTGCTGTTTTAAGACATTGCTGCCAAGTAGTGTCATTAAAGACGATAGCTGTATCATCTGCATAACATATGATGTCTGCATTTCTTAACGAGAGGTTAGCCAGGTCGTTTATGTAGACCAAAAACAGGGTCGGACCCAGAACGCTTCCCTGAGGAACACCAAATGACAGATCATGCTGATTACTAGTCCAGCTGTCAATCTTCAAACATTGTTTTCTTGAAGTTAAGTAACTACAAAACCAGTCCAAAGCATTACCCCGTATTCCGATGCGTTCAAGCTTACTCAATAATATAGGGAAGGCTACTGTATCGAAGGCTTTTGCAAGATCTAAAAAGACTCCGATACAGCAGCGACCATCATCTAGATATGCAGAAATTTTATTGATTAAAACACTTACTGCATCCTCGGGCGATTTTCCGCGCCGAAAACCAAATTGATTGGAGGCCAAAATACCCTGTTTCTCCAGATACTTAATAAGGCGTTTATTAACTACCTTTTCCAATATTTTGGAGAAAGTAGGTAACAAGGATATTGGTCGGTAGTTATCAGGAGTGTCTGTAGCACCTCCTTTGTGAATAGGTGTTACAATCGCAGTTTTCCAATCTTCAGGTACCGTTCCGGATGACAAGCTTTGATTAATGATAACGGTAAGTGGTTCTACAATACAATGCCTTACAGTTTTGATGAGGCGATTTGTAATATTGTCAATGCCCGGTGCACTATCAGATTTTAGATCCATTATTATTGCTTCAACTTCATGTGGATCCGTTGGTTCGAAAAAGAATGAGCAAGCTTGAACATTTAGTTTGACTTTGGCTTCTAAAAGCTCCTGTGTTGTTTTCAGTGCATGTAACGTGTGGCTAGCTAAACGCTCTCCCACAGTGGCAAAAAAGAGATTACAATGGTCAACAGATTGCTGCGGAGTTATTTTTATTGTGGCAAGATCATTTGATGATCTGGCAGTCTTTTTATTCCTATGAGAAATACTATTTATTGTTTGCCAAAGCTTTTTAGGATTCCTTTGGTGCTTTTCTAGCAGACCAGACTCATATTCGCATTTAAGCCTACGGAGTAAATCTATATAAAAGTTTCGGTACCGACTATAAATTAGCTTCTTAACTTTATCCTCTGACGATTTTCTAGATTCTAAATGTAGTTTATCTCTTACGTAAGAACATCGAAGCAAGCCTAGAGTCATCCATGGTTTGAGAATAACTTTAGAGTGACTAATTGAAACAATTTTTGAGTTAGAATCGACAACGTTTTTTATTATTCCTACAAATACCTCCACCTGTTTTGACACATTAGGCAAACCTTGTAGAACTGACCAGTTGACATTGCTCAATTCTTCTACAATGGAATCATAACGAAGAAGCAATTTTCGTCGTGAGGGTTGTATGGTTTTTGATTTTTCTGTCGAGATTCCAGTAATGACCATATCGTGATCTGTTATCGACGTGACGCATACAATCGTTTCTACATTAACTTTGCCTTTATAAAATACATGGTCAAGACAAGAGTCTTTTCGAGTTGGTTTATCAACTGCCATTGTTAAACCTAGTTCTGCCATCAAGCAAAGGTACTCTGATATGCCTGCGTCTGGGGTTGGGCTGATGATATTAATGTTAATGTCGCCAGTAAACACAAAGCAAGGATTTTGGTTCAGGCCTGCCACTACACGATTCAGCGAGTTAAGGAAGTTGTTCAGGTTTTTAAAAGAGGGAGACCTGTAAACACCTAGCACTGTTATTGTACCAGGGATGCGTACAACTATGCAGTTAGCATCATCGATAAGAGGTTCGTGAATATGTGCCGACCATTTGTCTTTAATATACACTACAACGCCTCCAGCCTTATTTACATACTTTGTAGTAAAGTTTGAATTGTAACCTGGAATTTGATGAATTATTGAGCTTTCGTCAATCCAGCATTCCGTTAGAATGATAAGATCTACATCCACATTCATTCTTTTCAGAGCCACCAGGAAGCTATTAAAGTTGCAATTGAGGCTCCTGATGTTAAAAGTTAGGATTTTAAAGTTGTAATTAGTGATAATACTGTTGCAATCTTCAGCTCTGTTTACAAAATGGCATTTTATGACGTCATTATCAATATCTTGAATAATATCATGTGTAGTCATGGATAATCAGAATAAAGCTGTCGCTAAATATTGTTTGTTGAGTGATTCTATAAAATGCCATTTCGTATGAAATATCATGGAAGTGTCGGTGTAAAGTGAGATTGAGTTGAGTTGACTCTTGGGTGCATGTAACTGTGGGTATGATACATACAAAAACTTGTGAGAGTAACAAGAGCATGTACAAATGACTAATGATACCTAATTTAATGTAGAGTTCAAACCACTGGTCCAACGTGTTTATCCAGGTCTTCGATACTTTTGATGAGGATTGCAGGATATCTTTTATTGTCTTTGCTTTCTTCTCTACGAACGAATATAGATCCGTTTCGAAGCCAGCAGAAACGAAAGCCATGGTGTTGCGTTCGGATTCGTGCCTCCCGAAATAATAAGCGATATTCTTTTGTGAGACGTTCATTGATAAAGACTTTTGCTGGTGGAGCATTTACAATGTCTGCAGAAGTAACGTTCTTTCTGGTTCTTGCAGCACGCAATAACTCTTCTTTCTTGGCCTTGCGCAGCAGTCTGACCACAATTGGACGGGATTTTACTTGACGTTGTTGAGAATCATTAGTCTCGCTCATTCTTGGTCCTACTCTTACAATGTCATCTACGTCGGTTTCATTAAGATCCACATTGAGCTTTTGTGAGATAGTTTTGACTATATGAGTCAAATTTTCATTACTTAATTCAGGAACTCCACATATTTCAAGATCATTTCGCAGAGAGTTTTGTTGATGAATTTTAGCGGTATTTTGTAATTCTGTGACGATAGCCTTCAGTTCTGTGATTTCAATATCTTTATTCTTAACTTCTTTCTTTAGTTCTCTTAATTCTGTTAATGATGCCGAAATAGTTGCGTACTGAGCTTTTAATTCTAGTAAATCTTTTCTGAGCAAATTAGATTCTGAATTTTGTTTCTTCAATTACGAAATACGAAAATAAACTTTTGACCTCCCATAGAAACTGCATCAGCTGATAGCGCGTTTTGTATAGGCGGTCAGGTTGTCGTATTTCCGGGTATTGCCACGGGAGATTTTGGGAAAAGTTATTCAGTTTCATGGGCACACCCTTTAGTATTATCACACCTTTCCGTTACACGTTGTTTATAGTAATGAAATTGTTAGTGGTCGATTCGGGCAGACCCTAACTAAATTTGACAGGTCTATAAGTGTTGTAGTGCTGTCTTTTTCAGTCTGTATGGAGTAGCAAAGACAGCAACACTTAGCTGTCAAAATTAGTTTATAGTCTGACCGCAACCGCTGTATAGGTATGCTCACGGCGAGAAGGGGGGGGGGGGGGGGCATCGCTCGTCCCCGCTCCCGGCGGCAACTAGTTCTTGCTCTTTCCTTCCCACTCCCCCACCTCCCCGCCACTACCTATACATCGCTCGTCCCCGCTCCCGGCGGCAACTAGTTCTTGCTCTTTCCTTCCCACTCCCCCACCTCCCCGCCACTACCTATACATCGCTCGTCCCCGCTCCCGGCGGCAACTAGTTCTTGCTCTTTCCTTCCCACTCCCCCACCTCCCCGCCACTACCTATACATCGCTCGTCCCCGCTCCCGGCGGCAACTAGTTCTTGCTCTTTCCTTCCCACTCCCCCACCTCCCCGCCACTACCTATACATCGCTCGTCCCCGCTCCCGGCGGCAACTAGTTCTTGCTCTTTCCTTCCCACTCCCCCACCTCCCCGCCACTACCTATACATCGCTCGTCCCCGCTCCCGGCGGAAACTAGTTCTTGCTCTTTCCTTCCCACTCCCCCACCTCCCCTCCACTACCTATACATCGCTCGTCCCCGCTCCCGGCGGCAACTAGTTCTTGCTCTTTCCTTCCCACTCCCCCACCTCCCCGCCACTACCTATACATCGCTCGTCCCCGCTCCCGGCGGCAACTAGTTCTTGCTCTTTCCTTCCCACTCCCCCACCTCCCCGCCAATACCTATACATCGCTCGTCCCCGCCCCCGGCGGCAACTAGTTCTTGCTCTTTCCTTCCCACTCCCCCACCTCCCCGCCACTACCTATACATCGCTCGTCCCCGCTCCCGGCGGCAACTAGTTCTTGCTCTTTCCTTCCCACTCCCCCACCTCCCCGCCAATACCTATACATCGCTCGTCCCCGCTCCCGGCGGCAACTAGTTCTTGCTCTTTCCTTCCCACTCCCCCACCTCCCCGCCACTACCTATACATCGCTCGTCCCCGCTCCCGGCGGAAACTAGTTCTTGCTCTTTCCTTCCCACTCCCCCACCTCCCCGCCACTACCTATACATCGCTCGTCCCCGCTCCCGGCGGCAACTAGTTCTTGCTCTTTCCTTCCCACTCCCCCACCTCCCCGCCACTACCTATACATCGTTCGTCCCCGCTCCCGGCGGCAACTAGTTCTTGCTCTTTCCTTCCCACTCCCCCACCTCCCCGCCAATACCTATACATCGCTCGTCCCCGCTCCCGGCGGCAACTAGTTCTTGCTCTTTCCTTCCCACTCCCCCACCTCCCCGCCACTACCTATACATCGCTCGTCCCCGCTCCCGGCGGAAACTAGTTCTTGCTCTTTCCTTCCCACTCCCCCACCTCCCCGCCAATACCTATACATCGCTCGTCCCCGCTCCCGGCGGCAACTAGTTCTTGCTCTTTCCTTCCCACTCCCCCACCTCCCCGCCACTACCTATACATCGCTCGTCCCCGCTCCCGGCGGCAACTAGTTCTTGCTCTTTCCTTCCCACTCCCCCACCTCCCCGCCACTACCTATACATCGCTCGTCCCCGCTCCCGGCGGCAACTAGTTCTTGCTCTTTCCTTCCCACTCCCCCACCTCCCCGCCACTACCTATACAGCGATAGCGATTGCAGTCAGAATATAGTTTTAATTTGTGTCTGCCAGAATTGACACCACTATATAAATCATGTGTCTGGTTTTAAAGTCTCTTAACATGTAAAAGAGATGATGATGATGTCAAGTCTTGATAGAGTTCACAAAAGAGTTAAGGTGTTTTGTAAACATAAGAAAAGTTGTCTTCAATTACTTGAGGTATAGCGTGTGCAGGATAAGTTTGGCTCTAATGGTTATTTTGTGCGCATGGGTGACAGGCGGAGAGCCAATGAACGATTCGCACGCCTCCTCCCACCTGCCGCCCTCAACCCCGCGACTCATTTTTTACATCAACATGCGCAGAAGTCACAGCCAGAGTTATTTTTTACGCACTATACACGTTTGTAACCACAATACTTGCACACACCATGGTTTTTAATGTAGCTAGTCAGAAATATCCACAATTTCAATACATTTCACATGAATTTGAGATTATTATAATTATTTACAAAACGTGACGCCTGAATCTGAAATAAATTTGCGGACGAATTGTATGACGCCCCTTAATTTAGCCCGCATTCCCGAGCTGTCGTAATTTCTCGTTTAACATGTTGATTTTGTTATTACGTTGACGAAATAACGCTAGGGCAGAGAGATTACATCAAATTACCTTTATTATCTATGAGCAAGCAGTTACGTATTTTTATACGTTTTTAACATTCTTAGCTTTTAATATATAACATATTATATTACCAATGATTATGTGGCACAATATATTTTAAACATACTTAATGCAAGTAACTCCGATGCTGACCGGGGTGTAAGGGACAGCCTTCCGAATACTGAAAGAGCATGAGCAGTCAATGTAACTGAACAACATTCAGCGAATAAAACTCAAGAAACGAAAAATAATTTCGGCCTCTCCATATAAACTGTCCAATCAAGTTTGCAATTTTGTATGGAAATGCAGATTTCTTTGAAAGTTGTTCAGTTACGTTGACTGATCATGCCTTTTCAGTATTCGGAAGGCTGTCTCTTACACCCTATATTTACATGTTGTAGATATAAAAATAAAAACAAAACATGGATTAGTGCGGGGCAAACAACTTGAACAATAATCGCGTGGTGGGGGAAGCTTTGCGCACGTTAATTTGTATGTAAAATCGACTCTGCGCAGCCCAGGTCATTGTTTAAGTACGCACACACCTATACTTACTGTTTATTTCAACTAGGAAATTTCTTCTAGTATTAATAAAAAAAAGATGTACCGCGGGCGCGGGGCAGGCGTGCGATTCGTGAATAGGCTCCCCGCGTGTCACCCATACGCAGACAATAACGGTCAGCACCGGAGTTGTTTGCCCATACTGTACCGACATTGTTTTTGCACTCATTAAGGTTGTAGAATAAAATAGTTAATCAGAGGATTATAAAGATGAGTGATAAATAAAAAAAATCAATAAAATATAATTACTTTTATTATGTTTCCGTGATTAAATAGTACACTATTTACATCTATACATCACTATTTTATTTTATTTGATATTATTTATGTGAACTGCATTTAAACTGCATTTTAAGATACTCTACCGTACTAACAGTAACACTCCTAACTGTCCATTGCAGACCGAGCTAAGAATCATATCATATTAGTTAATTGCATTTCACAAAGTTTTACAGAATTGGGTACCTAGTTGCATGTTATCAAATATTATACAGGGTGCAACAGAAATGGTGTATCAACCCTGAAGGATGTGATTCTGCCCATGAAACTGAACAAATTTCCAAGGAACATAAGTCGAAATACTAAAAAAAAAAATTTACCTCCTAGAAACTGAATCAGCTGATAGCACATTTTGACCTAAATTTTTTTTCGTATTTCGACCTATGTCTTTTAGGGAAAGTTGTTCAGTTTCATGGGCAGAATCACATCCTCAATCTTTCTGTTACAAATTGTATATTTATTTAGATAAAAGGATGTAAGGGACAGCCTTCCGAATACTGGAAGGGCATGATCAGTCAATGTAACTGAACAACTTTCCGCGAATAAAACTTTCAGGAAATGAAAAAAAAATCGGCCTCTCCATACAAAATTGCAAACTTGATTGGACAGTTTGTATGGAGAGGCCGATTTTTTTTTTCATTTCCTGAAAGTTTTATTCGCGGAATGTTGTTCAGTTACATTGACTGATCATGCCCTTTCAGTATTCGGAAGGCTGTCCCTTACACTTTGTATATTAATACAAGTAAATACTGCAACATAACAATTTCTTTTGTAGCTGAAATTTGTAATTTTTTGTCAATTACATTTTGCCTCAGCTTTTCGTGTCCTCGATCTTAAAACCCACAGTATGATGAATGGACAGTCAGGAATATTGTTAGTCATCATCATATCATGTGGGTTGCAAGGTCGATGACCGACCTCACAAACCCTGGTGTCAGAGTTGTTAGCCGCCAAAGGTCTCTGACATGGCTCATTAACGACTACATCCGTAGATAGTAGTCGGGAGCAACGGCCTAACGTGCCTTCCGAAGCACTAAATCATCTAACTTTTCGCACAATCAGGTGATTTATCCTGCAATGTTCTAACCAAACTGGGGAGGTCGCACAAAGGAAAGGAAAGTTAGCCTTAAGATACCACTTATATATTTTCTTAAAATTAGTGGAAGATTGGGGTTTATTTGTTTAAATTAAATGCAAGCTCACTCACTCTTCAATCTTGAACCGAACCAAATTAAAATTAAACGACGCGAATAAACCGTAACTTTCTAAAACAGTTACATTATTTACTCGTAGTTATTTACCTTAGCAAAGACAACAGCACATCAGTAAAAGTAGGTACTTGAGACCGCCTTTATGAAGTGGTAGAGCTGATTATTTCTACTGAAGTAAACTATACATATACGACAACCTAATAAATAAATCCGAGGGCCCACCTCACCACCACGGAATACAAAATACTTAGAGACGGAATACAAAATACTTGTACACCCCGTACATTACATAAATCGAGCGCGAATTAGAAATTGAAAGGTCGCGTAGGCCCGCATGTTCACTACAAAAGTGAAAAGACCCTCAGAAGGACCACGAGAATCTCGCGAGCAGGTGCGAGGGGGGCGGACAGTGTCCATTCTACTTTATTCTGTGGCTCTATATATAAATCACCCAAAAAGTGTTTTTGTATTCCGTGCTCACTGGCTGGTAGATATGACATTCGCACGATCGCGTTCCTTGTATAACGGTCAATGGAAAGCATAAAACAACATGAGGAAAGTGCAAACCCCCACCACTATTCCCAGGATAAGAGAGTCGCGCCGTTTGCGGGCATTTATCCGGAATATCAGGCTGTTTAGCATGGGGAATCTGAAAGCAATAATTCGTAAATTTAAAAGAAAAATAGCAATAGTTTTTTACTCATACAAAAAATTCGAAATAAAGATCGAAACTAAGACCATGTTCAGATGCCAAGCGCTCAACGCGCGTTTACAATTACATACGTTTTGTTCTAGCCGTACACATGATAACGCGCGTTTTGATAAAGCCCGCGTTGAACGCTGCGGCAACGCCCGACTGTTGTCAACGCGCGCTTTGAGATAATTGGTTTTCTATGCATCCGTTCAGTTGAGCGTGCGCTTTCGACGCGGATAAACGTATTTCAGGGTTCATCAGTCCAGAAATCGTCCGAAATTTATTACACCAACGCGCGTTCAACGCCTGACAAGCGCGTGTCATGTGAACACAATACAAAAAATTTGCGCGCGTTTGACGCGCGTTGAGCGCTTGTCATCTGTGCTTGCCCTTACAAAGTATTTAACGAAGATGCTAGAACAACTGAGCTGGTATAGCAAATTTTTAAAACTTTTTTTAATTTTTGACTTAAATTTTTATACAAATCAGCATTCATTCATGGGTAAATCCAACTTAGAGAAAGAGGTTACTCGTCGAATCCGACTCGGATGGGCAGCGTTCAGGAAGCTCCGCAATATCTTCACGTCCAAAATACCGCAGTGTCTCAAGACGAAAGTCTTTGACCAGTGTGTGTTGCCAGTGATGACATATAGACTTTAAGGGCACTGCATGTTATCCTACGTCATCTAGTACACAAAATTTGCAACTTTGTAGCGATAGTAGTGGCCTACTAGGTCCACAAAACGTTGGTCTGCCAATCCGAAGCCTGGCAGGTTTTGTACAGTCGGAGCGCAAAGTGGTTAAATGACAGATTACACGAATGGAATCTATTCGTAGAAATAGAAGGTACCTATATAAGTAAAAAACAACAGGTCTGCCTTGCATCCTCTTGGCAGTTTCGCCAGTCCGACCAAATTTGTGGTCCAATCACATCTGACCACATTTGTGGTCCGACTAGCGAAACTGCTAATAGGATGCAAGGCAGACCTATTGTTTTTTACTTTTGTAGGTACCTTCTATTTCTAAGAATAGATTTCATTCGTGTAATAAGTATGTCACTTAATCACTTTGCGCTTCGACTGTACAACACCTGCCAGGTTTCGGATTGGCAGACCAACGTTTTGTAGACCTAGTAGGCCACTACTGTCGCTACAAAGTTGCAAATTTCGTGTACTAGATGACGTAGGATAACATTCAGTGCCCTTAAAGTCTATATGGCACCGAGACGTGGCCGCTCACGATGGGCCTTATCAGAAAGCTCAAAGTCACCCAAAGTGCTATGGAAAGGGCTATGCTCGGAGTCTCTCTGCGCGATCGAATCAGAAATGAGGAGATCCGCAGAAGAACTAAAGTAACTGACATAGCCCTGAGAATCGCTAAACTAAAGTGGCTGTGGGCAGGGCACATCGCAAGAAGAACCGATGGCCGATGAGGCGTAAGGGTTCTAGAGTGGCGACCACGTACCGGAAGACGAAACGTTGGCACACCCCCCGCCCCCCACAAGGTGGACCGACGATCTGGTCAAGGTCGTGGGATGCGGCTGGACGCGAGCAGCGCAAGACCGGTCGTCATGGAGATCTTTAGGGGAAGCCTATGTCCAGCAGTGGACGTCTTTCGGCTGATATGATGATGATGATGAAAAATCATTTAAACATTTGTTCAAAAAAAAAAAGGAAAACACATCGAAAAGCACTTAGCATTAAAACAGAAGGGAAAAGGTGTGGCCACACCATAGGACTGGTTTTACAGCCCACCCGATGTCGATTGGAGGGTAACTATAACAGAAGCATTATTTTAAAGAGCTTATTCTGGTAACTTCGTTTTACTAAAAAAGTTTTCAGACGCTTCTAGAGACTTTTGCGAAACCAGAGGGCCGGCCCGCTAGTGTACAATACCAACAATACATACCTATTGGTGATATCGTTGAACCGAGTCTGCATTCGTTTGAAGGTTTGTCGTTGCGAGGAAAGATGCTCTCGCGCCTCCATAGCTATGTTGATCTGTTCATCTACTAGGATGTGTGAACTGAAACGTAAATAAAAAAGTCGTATACGTTCTTGCGCCAAGAAAACGTATACTTTCTGGCCGCAGCAGAATGTAAAATCTTAGCAACATATTATCGGCTTTGCCTCTGGCAATATACGGTTTCTCTGCGATTTTATTTAGTTTTCTGGTTTAGATGTCAATGTGGCCTACGGTCAAAAATATTAAAATGACAGCAGTGTGAGAGCAGGACGAAGTGATACGTAAGATATTGGAGTGACAGACATACTCATCCAACCATCCTGCTCTGGGAGCTATGCATGGGAAGTTCGACCTGTTGTCATTCTAATCAACCTACATTATTTCAACTCTAAGAGATTCTACATATTGTGAAGATGGTTAGCGTCTTCGCGGCGGTTCAGGCCTGTAGTCACGGAGGTAAAAAGACTGCTTCTCAGAGCAACTCCTTTACATGCGTGCATGAATCTCTTGCTGATAATCTTAGAAGGAATTTACCTACAAAGGTGGATGGGCTCTTAAATGGAACTCGCGTTATTTTGAAGAACTATTACTGGTTGGTAATCCTGAGGGAGTTTACCTATGAAGATGGTTGGCCTCTTCAGAGGTTATCTGTGAAGATGGTTGGCCTCTTCAGAGGTTACCTGTGAAGATAGTTGGCCTCTTCAGAGGTTACCTGTGAAGATGGTTGGCTTCTTTAGAGGCTATCTGTAAAGATGGTTGGCCTCTCTAGAGGTTACCTGTAAAGATAGAGAGATTACCTGTGAAGATGGTTGGCCTCTTTAGAGTACTGGTCGCGGCGGCTGAGCCCTATAGTAGCGGAGGGCGGAGGACTGCTTCCTCTTAACAACTCCTCGCGTTCACGGCGCGCGCTAACTCGAGATGACGTCTTCGAGAACTCTTGCTGGTAATCCTGAAAAGTTTAGTGGAATTAATAATACATTTTTCAATCAATTAAATATATGTTGAATAGGATATAAAATTATATTTTGTTCACTTGGAGTTCGGGCTCTTACAATAAACACAACTGGACTTGTTAGCATATCTATGAATTAATCTGATTGTGATGAAATAAAGCTTATACACCGGAATGCGCTGTACGCTTGTTGCACAGGAATTGGCCAAGTACATTGCAAACCCTGTTCAAATCAGTCCAATAGTTTGTGAGTTAATTACGGACAGACAAACCAAATTTTTTAAGGGTTCCATTACTTTTTCTGTGACTTCCATTTTCCGTGAAAATTATTAATGTACAGATTCGCCGACTTTACAGTTTATTATATTGGATATTGATCACATTGGACGTTGGAGCCTTGAAATCTACTAAGTTACTAAAAAAAAATTATTCATCGGTAAGAGGTTATTCAAAAGATTCTTACCATAAGTATCTCTCTGTGTCTTTTTATAGTGTGCATTGTGGCAGCTCCATTTGGTGCTAGCTCAGCCATTTTGTCGTTTATTTGTGACAGCTGTAAGAAAAATAATGGGACATTTTTTTACGATGTTTATCGACAGTGTTTAAGTGTCGCTAGGTGGCAGGCTCATCACTGTTGGTAATTTCCTTTTTTATGGCTACATAAAATAAATGAAATCTTTTTATAAAAAAATAATAGATTTTTAACAGTTAAAATCAAACTGACAATCATTTTCATATTGGGTGACCATTTAGTACCAGTGTTTCCATTTCCAATAATGATGATCAGCAGCATCATCCAGTTACATACATACATAATATCACGCCTCTTTCCCGTCGGGGTAGGCAGAGATCACAGTCCTCCACCTGCTACTATCTTAACATACTTCCCCTGCTTCCTGTACTTTCATCAATCTTTTCATACAAGCTGTTCGGTTAAGGTTTTTTAAAACTGAAGCATTTTTTAGAACGTCTTGAATCAGTTGATCCTTCAAAACATGCTAGAAAACACTCTATTGCTCTTATATCCTTAAATGAGATAGGATTAATACTAGAGTTGTACAAAAAGATGCCAGATGAAATAGGATATAATTTTCTGTAAGTTAAAGAAAGACTATCTGCTAAAATAGTCTGACATACAAATTCCTCTTCTTCTTCACTTTATGGCTTAGAGTTGTGACTACTCAAAGTGGCTCAGTCAGCATTGGCTGATGCGTCGATAGAAAAGATAGAGCATTGGCTCTACAGCCCTCTCAGTTCAAGTTCAGGGTGTTGCAGTCAATTGCTTCCAGGATTGTGTGCATACACTCACAGATAATATAATACTAGGATATAGTCAACATGTAATGCTAGCCACTTCCACTTAAGATCCTTCATAACAATAAAACAAAACAACAACCTTCTTTAAAATTCAAGTCAATACCTTATTCAATAGCTGTTGCAGCTCCATAGACATAGTATCAAACATGTCATCACTGTTTATGAGCGGTACGGTTTCAGAACTCAAACTGGATGGACCAGAGCTCACTCCCAGTTTACTGAACGCTACTAGTTTTACATCTATGTCGTTTTCTAGTAAGCGTGCTTGTTTTCTTAAGTCTGAAAATATAAAAGAATGTTACTATTTTTAACCCACTTATTACTGAAATAAAACATGGTCTGGTAATATTTCGTTTTCAAAAAGAATCTTATTTAGATAGGTACCTATATTAAATATAAAAAGAGAAACTTATTTTTCCATGCATTTTTTATCATAAAGACCAATAGCAGTAACTGGGTTAATGGGGATTTATGTTTAAACAAAAGCAGAACATTTTAAGGTTTTAACAATAAGGTTGCTGGTAAACCCAGCAAGAAGGCAATATGGCTTTTTTCCTAAGTCTATTTATAGAAGTCCCACCCGCTCTAGTACTCATTCGTAAGTAGCGCAGATGTCCAGGCAAGACATTGAATGTTTTATTTGTTGATAACGACGCCGCAATCAAGATATCGCAGAATCCTGAGCTTCACAGACGGACAAAGCACATAGCTCTGAGACACTTCTATGTTCGAGAGCTAGTTTCTGAGAAAGAAGTTGAAGTAAATATATTCCAACTGAATTCCAGTGTGCAGACATATTGACAAAGCCAGTTCACAAGCCAAGAATGGTAATGATACTGGATTTTTTAATTTTTTTTTTAATAGAAAATGGGCTTACTCTTGACCTCGAGCTAGTCTTGAAGACAGAGATGAGGTCTACGATGGAGCGAGCTTGCCCAGAAGAAGCCTATTCACTCGCGACTTGAATAGATTCGGGTTATATGAACTCGGGAACACAGACGCAGGCAGAGAATTCCACTCTTTAGCCGTGCGCATTATAAAAGATGTTTCAAAGCGCTTTGTGCGAATGTGCGGAATATCAACCAAGTATGGGTGATATCCTGCGGTGCGTCTGGACTCCCGATGGTAGAAGGGAGATGGTGGAATAAGCTCGTGGAGCTCTAGAGCACACTCTCCGAAGTACAATCTGTAGAAAACCGACAGACATGCAACTTTGCGACGGTGGGTCAGACTGTGAAACTTGGTTTTCACCAGCATCTCATCACCAATGAGCTTCTTGGCTCTGCGATCTATCGAGTCAAGTGCGGCTAGTTGGTATTTGGCTGAGCCATCCCAAAGGTGACAGCAATTCTCCATGCACGATCGGACTTGGGCTTTATATAAAACTAGAAGCTGTCCAGGAGTGAAGTAACGCCTCACCTTATTGAGGATACCCAACTTTTTTGCCGCAGTTTGGGCTTTTGACTCAATGTTAGCGCCGAAGTTCAGGTTTGCACACAGCTTCATGCCAAGTAGCTCTGGATAAACTGGGAATACAGTAAAATCTGCCCAAAAGGGAGGATGTGAAGGAGAATGCATACTAATGCGTAGTATGCAATCTACTTTGTATGTTTTTTTTTGGTTTAGTTTTTACTGTTATTTTTGCCACTCTTGTCATATGTCTATTGTGTTGTTTGTTGTCAATCTTTTCAATATATTTACATATTTTTGGGGTCGTTTGTCAGCATTTGAAGATGGCAGACGTGAATTTGTTTCCATTTTGATTTTATTTGTTGATGTGAGAGTTAAGTATAATTTTGATAGGATATTATCCAATAAACGTCTTACAAAGTGAACATTTAATAGAAAAGGGAAATATATTCTTCTACTAATGTGTTTGGATGGTGAGAAGCGGCTTTCTTCGAGACTTCAATAATATCCCCTATCAACTTATCGGAGTCATCGTGGTGCACAGGCTTTCCTCGTCGTCGATCTTCGAGATGCGGATTCCTGTGTAAATCATTCTTTCACTGGACATTAGCGTGTCGCCATATTTTTGTAACAATTCCTTTACTTTGACATTGGCGAAATACGTTTTGTAATGAGATGTGATGCCATTAAATAAATAAATATACATACATACGTATTTTTACCGAATATTATTTTGGTTTATTCCTACGACCTCAGCAAGCTTAACAGCTTAGTTAATATGGCTATAAATGTATGCCAATTTACAGTTAGGTAGCAGGATCTCATTGTGCACATTCTCCAGTGTATAAGCGTTCAATTGTCCGTAACGCAGGCTTTGTTTACCACACCCTGCTGTTCTTTCCACAAATGCAACGTCATAAGATGTTATAACCGGCAGCTAAGATTGCACTAAAAGGAGTACATACCTTCCCAGGATGATCCTGCTATGGCAGACATTTTTGTTCTGCCTCGTACACTTTTTTGCAACTGATAAATAGCTCTTACTTACTACACTGATTATTATTCTAAGCAAATAGGTAATTAAATTAAAAATTGTTTACGAAATTCGCAAAAAAGCAATCCAATCTGTCTGACTGATGTCATTTATTTTGACATAACGATAGTTGGGGTTGCTACAAAAAATAAATCTAATTGAATCGATTTCATAAGAATCGATTTAAATAATAAAGAATTAATAAAAATGTGTCGTCTCTTTCTAACTTAAATCCAGTTGCCCATGTGCAAAGAAAACAGAAAATGATAAAGGGACATTTACTAGTCATTGTTCCGAGGAATCCAAGGACATTCATGAGCTATTTTTAATCTTTTTAATACCAAAAGACAGAATAGTATATTTTCTTTCTCAATGCCTTTTCTTTTTCATTCGTGTGTACCAAAAATACGGTTCGTGTCGAAAATTATCGAACACCCACCACACAACACAATATGATTGACAAAACGCAAAGCTCTTATCTATCTCTTTCACACACGTTGAATTACCCGTATGTCGAAATAGTTTTGTCACTCTCTTTCTTTTTCATTACTGTTCCAACCCCCTCTACGTGCACACGTACTGTCGTCTTTATTTTTCTTGATTTCTCTGAGTAGCAATCAACTGTGTGAATTCCGTGATTTTTAAAACATTAAAATGTGAAATCAAATGATAAGCGAAAAGTGAATCTATTAAAAAATGTGAGAGATTTTGTGCATTTCATGTTTTAACAAACAAGGACAGTTCAATATTGCAGCCAAAATGGCTGCTCCTCCCAATAAAATGCAGCAGAATTACAAATTCGACAAAATATGTCGAGCATGTTTGCAGATCAAAAAAGACATGAGACCCTTATTCGAGCAGCTTACGGCAACAATGCTGATGGGAATATCCAAGGTGGAGGTGAGAAGACGAAATCATTCATTTCAAATATTATTTTGGGAATGTATTGTTGTCTCTATCGCACTCACTGGGGAGCGCATATGATGCGTCGATAGCAATTGTCGCATCGCGTCATCTTTGTTTAGAAAAGTCATTGAATTTCAAGATTTCTTGGGTGCGTGCGTGCTCGAAATTCGATTGAGAAACCCTTGCTATCTCTTTCACACAAAGGCAATGATTGTGCGTGTGGCTAAGATGAGTGATGCAATGTTGTGAGAATGACGGAGACAGATATGGAAATGGAAATTGTTTGTTTGGTTTCCCTTTCAAAATAAAATTATGGGATTTAACGCGGGAAATAGTTTGAAAAGTTTGTTTCGCGGTATATTTCAAATAATTTTAATAACCTTCAAATAATTTTAATAATTAGATCTGTAATTTATAACTTACTGAAGTCCAACCACAGATTAAATTATAGTAAACTAACGTTTAGTCCAATGTAACAAGGGCCTAATCTTACAGACAGTTCTGTTGAATAAAACTTCTTTAGAATCAGTTCTGTTAAATATATTGCTGTCACTTTCCGTTTTGATGGCAAAGAAAAATACAGCAATAGATTTAAACGAATTTTACTTTATAGACGTATTGTGCAACTGATAGGACGGTGGTAAAAATTTGGCACGCCAGGACTTTCAATTTCAACACCGAAATGCCGCAACCGATCTAACAACCCAAGAAATTACCAAAATAGGCCCATGAAATTATTATTAGTAGGTAAATACCTACCTATGTATAATTAGCGAAACTGAGAAAATAGTTTGTTCAGAATCGAGAGTAGAATCAATTTCACGGGTTATTGATAGGGGTATTTTTTTAGGGTTCCGATACCAAAATGGTAAAAAAGGAACCCTTATGGTGCGACTTTGTCTGTCTGTCTGTCCGTCTGTCTGTCATACCTCTATATCTCAGCAACCACTCATGCTATCGACTTGAAAGGAATAGTTTTAGAATATAGTTGCCCAACTTAATTGCACATGAAATAATTTTGAAAAAATTATGATTATTAATTTTCTCCGATGTTTTTTTTTTAGTTCTCCCCCCCCCCTTATCTCCGAAGTTTGTGAAAGGAAAAATCTGAATTAATTACAGTTGACAGAAGTTTATGTAAACATTACAGCAAAAATAAAACGATCTTTGTAAGTTGCACAGTTTTTTAGAAATCTGCAAATAACCTTTACAAACAAATTTAGTTTTGCGGTCCTAAAAATGGACTTTTTGCTTCCAAAAAATACAAAAAGTATATCGGAACCCTTGGCGCGCGAGTACGACTCACACTTGACCGTTTTTTTATTATTTTAATCATCAAAACTTTTGCCGCTTCTAAATATTTTTATGGATACGTGCGCGGGAGGGATGTGGGCGTGGCGTACGCGAACGCGCCATGATAGCATAAAGATCTACTAGAACAACGATGAAACTTTAAAATAACAATATCTAGAAGAAAAAATATTTTTTTAAGTTTTTTTTTACGAGAATGGATTTATTTTAATAAAAATCAGTTGGGCTGTATGAGGGATTCGCTTATTCCATTAACACGTTGAATAATTATTTTCACAGGATTAGATTCTCTGCCTACAGTCGAAATAATGTACCTAGTTTGATTACGAACAGAAGGATAAGTGTCTCTGTCGCTCCAACATCTTACGCATCGCTTCGTCCTGCTCTCACACTGCTGTCGTTCTAATCAAGATTCATTATTTGGACCATAACTTATTCCATAGGTGGCAGTGGGCGACGGGCTACCCTCCCAGCTGTGCCTTCAATGCGTCCACCAGATATCTCGTTGCCACGCCTTCAAGGAGATGGTGGAGAGGAATGACACTACTCTGCGGAAGTATTTCAAATGTATCACAGAAGAAGCCACTAAGAAAGAGACAAGTATTCCAGTAAGTTCTTCTTTCCAGAATTTTTTTTTACTTCGGTTGGCTTGCTCTTTTTCTACTTCAATCTATCCCTAGATGAGGTCGACGATGTATCGAGCTTATCCAGAAGAAGCCTATTCACTCGTGACTTGAATAGATTCGGGTTATATGAACTTGCGAACACAGACACAGGTGTTCCAGGCGTTTGCTTTCTTCACCACATCTCTGCAGAGTCGGACACCAACTAAAGTCTGACCGCAACCGCTGTACCGCGCCTTAGGTATGCTCAGGGCGAGACGGGGGGGGCATCGCTCGTCATTGCTCCCGGCGGCACCTAGTTCTTGCTCTTTCCTTCCCAATATCCCACCTCCCCGCCACTACCTATACAGCGGTACAGGGGTTGCGGTCAGACTATAAGTCTATTACTATTTTTCTTATTTCAGAACGACAAAGTGATAATAAACTGCATAGACCCGCAATACACGCAGTATATCGAACTGCCGCTTAGCAGCAACATCAGCAACCCGATCATAGATGGGTTCTTCAACCAAGAGCAGCCTCAGATTGAGGTACCCCCAGCTAAAGAGGAGTTCGAGGTCCCTATGAACGACATAAACGTTACTGTAAGTCATCACTCATCATAACATCCCATGTAGCGTCCACCGCAGGACAGGGTACTCCCTCCAGAACTCCAGCAAAAATGCGTGCTACTTAGGAGGGGATTTACCATAGTCACCAATTCACCATACTCTTGTTATTGTGCCACTACTGGTCACCCATCCGGATTCAGAATTTTAATTGATGAACTGCAAAATTGCAAAAGGCAGGATTCGAACCTGCGTCCTCTCCGTCAATACCGGAGACGCTTTACCAACTAGGCCACAGTGGCCTCCTGCCTGATGTTGTTGTTGCGACCCTCTACGCATTTCAACGTTGCTTTTGTGCTACTGTTTGCGGAGAAGACGCAGGTTCGAATCCTGCCTGTGGTTGTGAAATTTTGTGATTTTCAACATGTATTAGATTTATCCGAATACGTAAGGGTTTTATAGAGTAAGGGTTTTTGTGGGGGTTCATTTCAAGTCGGTTCAACGTGTATTGACTAAACATTTTTTTCTTTATTTTAAACCTCTATACAATTTATAACGGAGCATTAACTTGTTTAGCTAATACTAATACCAACTTGTAAACTTTTAGCCACAACAAGAACAAGTAGATCCATTAGAAACTGCTCCTTCCACATCGACAGTCAAAGAAGATGAGGCGTTGAATTCGGACGAAGAGAATTACCTACAACTCGTCGTCTTCCAAGCGACATCCACCGTGTCCCCAGGGAGGCACGTCTGTAACCTTTGCCATAAGGAGTTCAAACATGCGCGTTGGTTGAAGCAACACATGCGCTCGCATAGTAACTGGATTAAAGCTAACTGCAAGAAGCCGCCGATGTGTCCTATCTGCGAGAGGACCTTTAAGGTTAGTCTTTGACTCTTCGCACTTAAAGTGAATTTCAGGAGGCAACCAGCCAGTGGGTTAAGTTGACATGATAATAAGAAGTAATCAAATCGTTTGCCGGCAAGAAAAGATTTATCTTAAGTTTTTTATGGGCTTATGCAGGAGGAAAAGTACTATTAAACATAATTAGTATGAATCTGCTCATGAAACCGAACAACTTTTCCTAAGGAACAGACCGAGATATGAAGAAAAATATTTACTGTAATGTAAGTAACCTACACATATGTATGGGAAGTTAAATTTCATTTCGAAACGCGACCTAAGCTCCTTGGTTCTTCTACTGTTACTATTCGTCTGTTTCCAATATTTACTGTTACTATACGTTAAATCGTCTCCTGAACGTTCTCGTTGTAGGCACTTAACTTCAAAGGTCAAAGTTTAACCAAACAAAATTTTTAAGACTGGATTTTGCGTGTTTTCCAAATCACAGAATTGAATCTTGTCTTTTTCACGATGAAACTTAACCAATTTAACTTTTCCTCTAGGGCCCTGGAATGCTAAAAATGCACATGCGTACCCACGAACAGCGTCCGCCTAAACAGCCAACGTGCTCAGTCTGCCAGCGAACGTTCCCAACAAAAACCTTGCTCTACCGCCATCGCCAAACGCACTTCGAACAAAAGACTCATCAGTGCAGTGTATGTGAGAAAAGGTTCTTCAGTGGGTACGCTTTGAGGTCGCACATGGCGAGACATAGAGGGGAACGACCGTACATTTGTTCCATGTGCTCAAAGAGCTTTTATAATCCGACGGATTTGAAGGTGAGTCACTGTAAAAAACTAAATGATTTGGTTAGGGCAAAACAAATCAGTAAATGGTTCTTCACAGGGTACGCTTTAGAGGTCGCACATGGCGAGACATAGAGGGGGATAAAAAGTTGCATTAGTTCGGTCAACCCGACTAATAACCGAACTTCTGCAACTAAAGGGAGGGGAAAGATGTTCCATGTGCTCAAAGAGTTTCTATAATCCTACGCATTTGAATGTAGGTATGTTACTGAACAAAATCAGAAAATTCCCTAAAGGTAACTGATTTACTCGCGCTGTGTTGTTATAATTCACAGAAAATACCACATTATGGAGTGAGACAAAGTGAGCCTATAATGTTACTTGTATTCCAATAATAATGCGATAAAGCTATAAAATTAAAAATAAAACTAAAATAATCTATATTTTATAAATAGATGCTTCAGAGAGCGTGCCGCACTTCAATTTTTCGAACTTTTCTTCCTCCTCTTCCATAACTTTGAAGGCGTCATCAAACGTTTTTTTACTTCGCTTGGACAAATATGTGGGAAATGTTATATTGAATCGAATTATCAGATTTCCTTTAGCTTTTTTGGGGCAAGCAGGTACTGGTAACCCTTCGTCTTCGATGATCTTTTCGTACGTAGGAGTGATAACGTCGCTAATTTTGATGCGCAGAATTCGGTCATCGAGAGTGGTCAATATGATCATGAAACCACACATAGCTTCTTTGAGTGTTATATTCTGGACGTTCAGTAAGTCGCTCAAACCAGATCTAATGAATGTTTCGTGTGGACGGTCTTCTGTGATAAAGATAACGTCAGCTGGTATTCTAGTAGGACCCTGGTCGCCTTCCTCTTTAAACCTTACTTCTGTGTTTGGATATATCCCAGGTTTTATTGGAATAGACAGGACCTTCTCCCGAAGCTTCAATTCTGTACACGTTTCGTCTGTGAATACCAGTCGTTGTATCTTCATTTTCTTCAGTCCACCTCTATATACTTCTTCCAAAGATAAAGCTAGTGGTCGGACTATTGTAGTGTCCTTTTCTTTGTAGCCTTTGCCTAAAGGAGATTCAAACATCGGTGGTGGGTTTTCATAGTAGTCTAGTAGATCGGCGTAGGGGTTAGAAGTGCCGAAGTATTCGTGGAAAGTCCTGAGTGGTTCACCGTGGTACGCGTAAGGTTGAATGTATTCTGTCGGTCCTGGCACTCCACGTTTCAAGCCTTCCTCTCCATACTGGTCATAGACTGCCCTTAATTTATGATCTACCAGGACTTCATAAGCCTCACCGATTAAGGCGAAGATTCTTTTCATGTTTTCGTCGTCGTTGTGCCTTTCAGGGTTGTACTTCAAAGCGAGTCGGCGGTATGCTTGTTTGATTTCTAATTGATTGCAGGTGCGTTTCACGCCTAAAATACCGTAGTAGTCGAAACCCATGGTGCTGTTTGAATTCGATTTTTTATGATTGTTTATAATATAAAAATGTGTTAGAAAATCAGTTGTCAATATGGTTGTCAATGATTTTGGAATCTGTCATTTTGGCAGTGAACGTCAATTATAAAATGAGATCGCCTTCGTTTACTTGTAATAATAAATAAGATTCTATTTGAAGATAACCCATATACGATATACGCAGCTCCACCATGGCTTCACGAAATACTATCAACATCTTCGGACCTCGGACCAATGTGTTTGGAATACTACCGCTTGAATTGACCCAGACGGAGTATGGTTGAACGTCCGTAGTTACGAGATTCATCAATTTTTGTAGGAAGTGTTTCGTTGGCGATACGTCTCCGTTAAAACTTGTTTCGGGAAGAACTCATAACTCAACATATTCTCCATTTTGCAGCTTTATCTGTCTTACCGCAACTCCAATAAATTTTCCCACTTTACCGCAGGTTTCTTTTTAGCTTTACCGCAGGTTTCTTTTTAGCTTTACCGCACTACTTTTATTTAGCACTTACCGCACTACTTTTATTTAGCACTTTACCGCACTACTTTTGTTTAGCACTTTACCGCACTACTTTTGTTTAGCACTTTACCACACTACTTTTATTTAGTACTTCACCGTACTACTTTTATTTAGTACTTCACCGTACTACTTTTATTTATTGGGTTGTATTTTCTTACGACTTTTGTGCTGACATTTCTTGAAAAAATATATTCGCATATTTTATTTGTCTGCTTTACCGCAGCTTTTAGCTTTACAGCATTAAGCACTTGACCGTGCTGCACTTTTTATAAATTGGATTATTTTCTTACGACTTTTGTTGACATTTCTTGAAAAAATTTATTCATATGTTTTATTTTCAAACTTTACCGTTTTTTATATTTTATTGTTAAAAACAATAGTCTACGAGTAAATGGTTAGAACGTTTCTGGGCCCATAACCAGTGAAAACCTATGATGATTTAACAATAATAGTACATTAAGATGCACGTGCGCTATTTTGGATATTACAGCCGAGGCTCAGAAATTGCAGCCCGAGCCGCAGGCGAGGGCGTAATGGAGCCGAGGGTGTAATCACCAAAGCGCACAAGCTTCTTACGACGTTTTTCAACACATTTGCGAATAAAAACGAATCAAATTCACTTACCTTTTTTTTCTAAGGAAATTTCGTAGACGTTTTCCTCACATTTCTTCGTCACCCGATACACCGGACTTGTGTTTTTTGTTCAAGTATTTTCGACGTTCTACACTTATCACTGTTTTTTTTTATTTGCAGAAGTCATTTATTTTTTAATTACATTAAACACATTTCACAACAAGAAATATCTGTTAAAATGGCGCGCGTATTACTTTTTTCGAAGACACAGATTATATACATGCGCGCGCAGGAGACAATGACTACACTATCAAACAGACTACTTTTCAAAATATTTTAAAATTGAATTATTTTGTTACTTTAAAGACAAATTTGTAGTTAGGTAGTTGATTAAAATCAATATTTTCGTTTAATTAACGTTTAATTATCATATTATCGAACACAGTGATATTAGAAACTCCTTGCACCTTGCCGCTATAAAAAAACAAAAAACTAACCTGCCAAACAGCTTACTCAGCAAGGAGGTCTTTGTTCTGAGGCTCACTCTCTTGAATTATTTAATATTGAATATTTTGTTACTTTAAAGACAAATTTGTAGTAAGTTGGTTGATTAATATAAGTATTTCCATGTAATTAACATTTATTTATCATATTATCGAACACAGTTTACTTATTCATGAAAATATTATGAATGTTATAGATATTGAAACTCCTTGCATCTTGCCGATTAAAAAAAAAAGACAAAAATTACAACACTAGTTGTTATATTAAAAAAAAGCACGTGTTAGATATTTAATTAATTGTGTTTTAAAATATTCGTTAAATTGTGTCTTTATCTTGTTTTAAAACCAAAATTTATACATAGATAACATATTTTTATTCAAATTCAAATTCAAAAATTCAAAATTATTTATTGCTGTAAATACAGTAGTATTAACAAGATGTTAGGTGATATGTACATAGTCCTTGCACTGTAAACTCTATAAGAGCATAGCAATATTTACAAAAAGAAGTCAAAGTTAAAAGATTTGAAAGCATACATTACAAATTCACTAGTCATAATATAATCCAACTTAAATAATAATAAGATTTCATTGCCCAGTCATAAGAAGTCAAAATAATACAAATAAAATGTCAATTACAAAAACAAAATGTCAAACAGAGAATCTTAAATAATATGGTTAGTGTCACTTTCCAAATATTCCCTCACAGCGTAAAAACATTTTCTTATGAGCCAGCGGTGCAGTTCATTCTTTAATTTGTTTAGTGACAGTAGTTTAAATGATCCAGGAAGATGGTTGTATATTTTTGTACACATGTAATAACAATTAATGCTATGTATGTAGTTATTAGGGCCTATGTTAATAAGTCTGTTTGGGTACCTCGTGTTGAAGCGACATACATCCTGTTTTGTTTGAAATAATTCAAAATTACTTTTTACAAAAATACAAATTTCATATATGTACAAACAGGGCAATGTTAGCAGTTTCATGTCATAAAACAAGGGTTTACAACTGGTAAAAGGTGGAACGTCGCATATTGCTCGTATACACTGTTTTTGGGCAATAAAAGCCCTATGAGCTTCAACTGACATGCCCCACAACACTAAACCATATCTCAAGTTGGAAACAATATATGCATGATAAGCTTGCAAAGCTGTTCTTTTGTTACTGACTTTTGATAACCTCCAAAGTGCGTATGCAAATCTGTTGATTTTTGAACATACCTTGTTAACATGCGACTTCCATTTACAATGCTCGTCTAAAATAAATCCTAGAAATAGAGTTTCTTTTTCTTGCATTATAATTGTATCCTTATAAATCAAGCTAAGATTTAGTGGTTTAGCACCTTGATTGTGGAATTGGATGTATTTGGTTTTACTAATATTTACGCTTAGATTATTTTCATTTAGCCATTTTATGATAGCATCTATAGTTTTGTTAATATTATCATTGTGTTTAAAGTCTTTGTTATCTGAGATAATTACCGATATGTCATCCGCATATAATACACAAGGATATGACGTGGCTGATGGCAAATCATTTACGTATAGCAGAAATAACAAAGGGCCAAGTATACTACCCTGCGGGACTCCATACCTATTTATCAACGTTTCTGACCTATATATTTTCATTTCACTGTCTGAGTCGTCAATACGCATGATCTCTATATATTGCTTCCTATCATTTAAATAGCTTTGTAGCCAATCAAGCGCCTTTCCTCGTATTCCATAAATTTGACATTTATCCAGAAGCAGTTTATGAGACACGTAATCAAAAGCGCGGCTCATGTCAAAAAACACGACTGTAGTTAGTTTCTGTTGAGCAATACTCTTAGTGATTTTATCAACTAAATGAAAGGCCGCATGAGTAGTTGATTTACCCCTTGTAAATCCGTACTGTTCAGGTTTTAATATTTTAAAGCTTTGAATGAAATTTGTAATTCTTTTATACATTATCCGTTCAATTACTTTGGAGAATATTGGAATAAGCGCTATAGGTCTATAATTTTGAGGAAGTTGCTTATCTCCCTTCTTATAAATAGGTTTTATAACCGTGGTTTTTAGATTTTCTGGGAATTTTCCCTCTGCAAAAGAAAGATTTACAATATGCGCCAGAACAGGAGCAATTACTAATGCAGACTTTTTTATAATTTTTGTTGGGATTTGATCCTTTCCTACAGCTGGAGTGTTATTTAAATTGATAATTGTATTATAAATTTCTTGGGCATCAGTTGGTCTTAAAAATATTGTAGATTCATTACGTTTAATGTTATGATTATTTATTTGTGATGTCAAAATATTGTTATTTAAATTCGGAAGATCTATAAAATAGTTATTGAATATGTTTGCTATTTCCGCGGGGTTATTTATAAGTTTATTATTATACATAATTTTATTTAAATCATTTTTAGGTTCATTTGGTTTTCATTTGGTTTTAATTATAAAACCGAATCACGAAATATTATATGAAGGTAGGATGTGTTTACGTTATAAAATTGTAAACAACACGTGTTTCTTTGTTCATAAACAGCACGTGTTCGAAAGAATCACGTGTTCGTAACGGCTGTGGGTGGGGACAGCCTATAAAAGACGCAGTGCGCCAGAATTACGACATTTTGGTTCGAGCTCTGGTCGAGGCAAGACGTCCCCTCTCCTGGTAACTAAGTTAAGTATTTTCTTAATATATATTTTATTTGTTGTTACTTGTCTATATTTCCCTTGTGTGTAAAGTATATAAGGCTTATATACTTTAGGTATATAAATGCTGAATCTTTATAATAATGTCTCATATACTTGCAGTAATTTCTTATATACATTATGTATATAAGGGTTTTTAGGTACTTTGGGGGTTTTGACAAACCTATATAATAAAGGCTTATATACTTTAGTAATTTCTTATATAAACTATGTATATAAGGGTTTTTATGTAGTTTGGGGGTTTCGCCGAATCTATGTAATGATGGCTTATATACTTACAGTCATTTCTTATATACATTGTATATAAGGGCTTTTATCTATTTTGGATAGATAAACATAATTCTCTTATATACTTAAGGTATAAAAGTATAAAATATACATTTAAATATAATTTCAGCATGTAGTTTGTAAATTCATACTAATTCCAATATACATATATTGAGGTATATAAAGTCTTAGGCAACCAATCTAGATGAAGTTCTAATAAATGATTAGTAAATACATAACGCTCTGTTTTTATTTCTTGGATTAGTTTTATTTCGGTACCATTGAGATATAACTATACTAGCTTCACAGTCTCTTACTTATAAAATGAAGTAAATTCAATCTTAGATGTTATAACATCTTAGATGTTATAACATCTAAGATTGAATTTATAACAATGAAGATTGATGTTATAACATCTTAGATGTTATAACATCTAAGATTGAATTTACTTCATTTTATAAGTAAGAGACTGTGAAGCTAGTATAGTTATATCTCAATGGTACCGAAATAAAACTAATCCAAGAAATAAAAACAGAGCGTTATGTATTTACTAATCATTTATTAGAACTTCATCTAGATTGGTTGCCTAAGACTTTATATACCTCAATATATGTATATTGGAATTAGTATGAATTTACAAACTACATGCTGAAATTATATTTAAATGTATATTTTATACTTTTATACCTTAAGTATATAAGAGAATTATGTTTATCTATCCAAAATAGATAAAAGCCCTTATATACAATGTATATAAGAAATGACTGTAAGTATATAAGCCATCATTACATAGATTCGGCGAAACCCCCAAACTACATAAAAACCCTTATATACATAGTTTATATAAGAAATTACTAAAGTATATAAGCCTTTATTATATAGGTTTGTCAAAACCCCCAAAGTACCTAAAAACCCTTATATACATAATGTATATAAGAAATTACTGCAAGTATATGAGACATTATTATAAAGATTCAGCATTTATATACCTAAAGTATATAAGCCTTATATACTTTACACACAAGGGAAATATAGACAAGTAACAACAAATAAAATATATATTAAGAAAATACTTAACTTAGTTACCAGGAGAGGGGACGTCTTGCCTCGACTAGAGGTGGGCGTTAAATAACGTAAATAGTTTTGATAACTAGTTATTGGTGCAATAGCTTCATTACGTTATTGGCTATTGCGAAAACTATCTATCGAGCGAAACTAGTTATTTCTGAAAACCGAATACCATTGAGATCGCGCGACTCAACGCGTGAACGAACGAAGCTTGATTACAGCGCTAAGTTAATTTGATTTCGATATTTGTTTAAATCTACAGTCAAAAATCTGAAACTATTCCTAATCTAACTAAATCACGTAATTCATAAAAATAACCAACACGCATTTCGGTTATTCTGATACCCGTTTTTCGAACGCTAAGCGATATTCAAAAATAACTAGTTATTAAAATAAATAGTTTCAAAAGCCGCTATCGGCTACTATAACGATAGCTAGTTTCGGTATTCCGAAAAACGAAAACGACCCACCTCTAGCCTCGACCAGAGCTCGAACCAAAATGTCGTAATTCTGGCGCACTGCGTCTTTTATAGGCTGTCCCCACCCACAGCCGTTACGAACACGTGATTCTTTCGAACACGTGCTGTTTATGAACAAAGAAACACGTGTTGTTTACAATTTTATAACGTAAACACATCCTACCTTCATATAATATTTCGTGATTCGGTTTTATAATTAATAAAAATATGTTATCTATGTATAAATTTTGGTTTTAAAACAAGATAAAGACACAATTTAACGAATATTTTAAAACACAATTAATTAAATATCTAACACACGCGTGTTTAATAAGCTGGATTATGGACCATAGTGCAAATAGAGCTGTTTTATGAGCAAATATGTTGAAAAATACATTTTATATATTTGTCAATGGTGGAGCTTTATTGTAAGAACAAACATGAATGCGCATTGATAGTGTCGCCACCTTCACACAGCGGCCAACTCTAGAACTAATTTGTTGACTAAAACCTCCTTCCAGTTAATAAACTCAAAAAGAGTTCGGTTTATTTGTGAATTAAAAACATTTTCAAAAAAGCGCGGGAAACTTCGAAAGGGCGGTTGTTTTCTTGGGTTTTGTGAAAATTAATTTAATTTTCATAGTTAAAATAAGTAAAGATAGTCTGGTAAAGTAGTTCAACTTTGTATTTAGTGTATATATTTCTATTTGTGTATATTTTTTTCCTGTTTTATGGTAAGTTTTTGTAAATAATTGTAATATAGTTTACAACGCTTATGAACGATCCCCCCGACGCCGATCGGGGGGATGCAGGCAGGCTTTGGCCTGGCCTGAATCTCCCTGTAGGCACATCTCTCTGTGTAGTATCCAATGATGAACTCGCTAAAATGGACACTGATGGTTCAGTGTCATCTAGAGCTGATGACAGACAATCGGGATCGGGAAGGAAACGTACGCGTTACATTAAAATTTGTCGGGAATGTACTAAGCGTAGGAGAAAGAAAATAGATGGCCAGCCAGTTCTTGGTGATTATTGTAAATGTGAAAATGACAATGTAATTTTATTAAAGAAGGTTGTGCCAGAACAGGTTGAGTCGCATTCATCTGACCAGCAATCACATGATACCCAGTCCACAAACACTCAGTCACAACAGAATATTAATACAGACAAAACATCTCAAGGTTCTTCACGGTCGGAGCCTCGCCATGTGGGCCGAGCCATGTATCTCCCAACAGATAATCCCCCTTATTTAATTCACGTCCAACGTCAAGAAGATTCTCCAAACGATGGTACCATCCTGCATCCCATTTCATTTGGAAATTTCCTTAAAAAAAACAAATTTCAAAACATTATTCATGGAAGTGTAAAACGCATTGGTAGAAATAGGTGTGTGGTTGCTTTCTCTAAATGTGAAGATGCAAATGCTTTCTTACATAATGATCTCTTACAGACACATAAATTCAAGGCTTTCATTCCAACATTTAATGTCACTCGTATGGGATTAGTCCGTGGAATTCCAGCAGACTGGAGCGAAGATGAAGTTAAAGCCAATATTTCCACACCCATAGGTTGTCTAAGTTATAGAGTCAACACTAATGGCACAACTACATGGAAACCATCTCAGTCTGTAGTACTCACTGTTGATGGTCAGGTTTTACCTAAGAGGATTTTTATGTGTTACAATGCTCTACCCGTTGAGACATACATATATCCAACAATTCAGTGTTTCAATTGCTGTAAATACGGACATACCAAATCTCAATGCCGTTCTAGATTGCCAAAGTGTTATAAGTGTGGTGATGATCATGTGGGTGAATTTTGTCGCACAGAGGAAGATTCTGCACATTGTGTGATGTGTGGAGGCTTTCACTTTGCCACAAGTAAGTCTTGCCCAGAATTTGTTCGACAAAAGGAAATAAAGGTTACCATGGCTCATAGCTGTATCTCTTACATCGAAGCATGCAAGGTTCATCTGCCTGTATCAAAGTCATTTGCAGATGTTTTAACTTCTGTTCCTAGACACAATTCTGATCAAAGGCTTCATCACCAATCTAACAATTCCTCAGTTCAAACTTCTAGTCCCAACCAGTCCTATAAAAAAACTGTCTTTTTAAAACCTCGTTTACCGCCGAAATCCCAAAACGGATACGATCACGCTGCTCATAAAGCTCTTATTAGAGAATTTGAAGTTCCAGCACCTAAAAATGGTTGCGCACTTATTCCACGTGAGTCTAAATCTGATGAATCAGTTCTAGAGACCATCCTGTCTCTAATAAATTCTCTTCTTCAGTCTAATTCTTTACAACCGTCCCACGTTGCCCTAATATCTGAAAGATTGAATACTTTAAATAACAATGGATTCCAAGATAATACAATGGAATTGCAGAAGCATCATCCCAAAGAAAAGTGATTTAATTTATCTCATAAATGAATACGATCCTATAGTCATAACTTTATCTGAAACTTGGTTAAAATCTGAATATTTATTTAATGTGCCTACTGCCTGGATATATTTGTCTTCGTGATGACAGATTTGACGGATATGGCGGTGTTGCCATACTAGTCAAAAATTGCGTTTCGTTTTCTGTAATACAGTTTCCTGCACATATATCCAAAGATGTCATTAATGTAATTGGTGTACGAATATTTAATATTTCAATAGTTTCTATTTATCTCTCACGATGTTCTATGAGTATTCTCAGCGAAATTAATAATATATTTTCTGATGTAACTGGACCGTTTTTATTTCTTGGTGATTTTAATTGCCATCATCAAATGTGGGGCAGTGGAATCACTACTGCGGAGGGAGAGCGATTGGTTGAGGTATTGGATGAAAATAATCTGTGTATTTTGAATACAGGATTACCGACTCGCCGTACGGCCCCTGGTTTAAATGCTAGTGCAGTAGATTTGTCGATATGCTCACCTAGTTTGGCTTCCTCTTATTCTTGGTCACCACTTCTGTCGACTTTTGGTAGTGATCATTTCCCACTCATCATATCTACCCCTATTCGATGTCCGCCTTCGAGGAAACGTCAACCTAGATTAAAATATAAATTAAAGGACGTTGATTGGACCAAATTTCGAGATCTCGTAGAGAGTAAAATAATAAACCTTCCTGAAGTAATTCGAGGAGGTGAAACGGATTCCTCCATAGCTTTAGTTAAATGTTTAAATGAGGCAGCTGATATATTATTTCCTCACAAAAGTAGCTCTTCCGGCAGGGTTCCTCTTCCACCTTGGTGGAATAGGCAATGTTCGGAAGCAGTATTAAGAAGAAAAAATATGGAGAGGGAATATGCGGAAAATATGACTGATGAAAATTTGGAGAGGCTCACCGATCTCATTAACAGTACACAACAGTTTCTTAGAGAAAAAAAACAGGAAGGTTGGAGAATTTTTTGTACATCTCTATCTCCAACTACATGCCCCTCCGAAGTGTGGCAAAGCATAAAACGCTTCAAATCTGCTTTCACTGACATTTCATCGCGTCTTCCAATTCCATTGCCCATTATAGATAACTTTTTAGATATATTGGCCCCTCCTTCAGTCCCTGAACGAGATGTTTTTCCTTCTTTGCCACCGTTTATTTCAAATAAAATCATATCCCCGTTATCTTCTCCATTCTCCTTATACGAACTAAAAGGAGTACTTTCATACGTAAGAGACTCATCCCCAGGCGAAGATGGTATCCCATATTCATTTCTTTCTCACCTCAGTGATGTTTCATTAATTTATTTCTTAGAAATTATAAATTCTGTGGTATTGTCTGGGGATATCCCTCCCTCCTGGAAATCTCAGGAAATTGTACCTATTAAAAAACCAAACAAACCTCATAACGAGGCTGCTTCTTTTCGGCCTATCGCGTTATCGTCGGTATTGGCAAAAATTGCAGAGCATCTTGTTAAAAACCGTCTAGAGTGGCACATAGAACACAATCATCTCTTATCTTATAACCAGTTTGGTTTCCGCAAAGCAAAATGCACCATAGACAGTATAAGTATATTAACCACAGATATCCGTCTAGCCTTTTCAAACAATGAAGAAGTGGTTGCAGCATTTTTGGATATATCTGCAGCTTATGATAATGTTGTGATACCAATACTTAAACGCAAATTGTTTGAACTGCATGTACCGGACGTTTTAATTTATTTTATTATTAACCTTTTATCAGTCCGTTCAATATCTTTAGTGGTTGACGATTCTACAAAACTCAGACGTACTGTTTATAAGGGTTTGCCACAAGGCTCTGTGCTTAGCCCGCTCCTTTATAACATTTACACTTACGATTTAGAATCATCTCTGGGATCCATAAATGTTTTACAATACGCTGATGACCTTCTGCTATATTCTATAGATAAAAATATTGGTAATGCTTGTGAAACTTTGACATCTTCTCTTAATTGTTTAAATACATGGTTAGATGACCACGGTTTAGAATTATCAGTTTCTAAGAGTCAAGTGGTAGTTTTTTCAAGAAGACGTACTATTCCCGCTATAACTGTCATGTACAATAGAATGCCACTGCCTGTCAATTCTCATGCAAAATTTTTAGGAGTAATTTTAGACAATAAACTCACTGGAATCCATCACTATGAGTATATAGTCACAAAAAGCGAACGTTTGCTCAATATTATGAGATGTCTTTCTGGGGTTTGGTGGGGAGCTCATCCTTTTTCCTTAAAGCTCTTATATAATGCCTTGATAAGGTCAGTTCTTGATTATGGCACATTTTTATTGGAGGGAGGTAGTATGTTGGGCATTAAGAAACTGGATACTATTCAATCAAAATCCCTACGAATTGTTTTGGGAGCGATGCGTTCTAGTCCAATCAATGCATTACAAGTGGAATGCTGTGAGCCCCCACTAAAATTAAGAAGACAATATTTGAGTGATCGATTTTTATTTAAATGTTTGCAATTTTCAAATCACCCACTTTATCCCAAACTTCAAGCTTTACATGAATCTATAGAAACTTCTCCATATTGGCGACATAAACCCATCCCGTGCCTTATTAACAGTTACCGAAAGTTTTTAGCTTTACAGACACGTTTACATCGTTTTCCTTCTTTATCCTTATTCAATACCAATTTCGAATCCTTGATAACAGCACCTAATATCCGATATAATTTTGGTATAAACAAACAAGATATTGAAGGCAACATCCATTTCAATTTTAGTATTGAAGAAGAGAATTGGCTCGACTGGAACCATATATTCACAGACGCGTCTAAATCTTCCTCGAGGGACTGTGTGGGTGTAGGCATATTTCATTCCCAGTTAAAATTGATACAAAAAATCAAACTTCCACCACAATCCTCTGTTTTCACAGGGGAATGCTTTGCTATCCTTAAGGCGGTAGAATTAGTTCTATTAATGAAACTTGATAAAACAGTAATTTTTTCTGACTCCCGAAGTGCTCTACAAACCATAGATAAATTTCCATTCAAGATGAAACCATTTTATCCCACTGTGATCGAAATACGTAGGTGCCTTAGTTTGTGTGCCTCTAAGGGGTTATCAGTGATACTTACATGGATTCCTAGCCATTGTGGTATAAAAGGAAATGAGAAAGCAGACCAACTTGCTAAAGAAGCCACAACTGACGGAGATATGGTTCCATATGAACTGTATGGGCACGATCTGATTGCGCTGCCCAGGGTTGATCTTCAGGAGACCTGGAATCAACTCTGGTCAGAGAGCGGTCAGATTAAGGGCAGATCTTACTTTAATATTCAGCCTACAATTCCCTCAAAACCTTGGTTTTTTAAAGTAAAACACAGTAAACTTGTGACATCAATAATTTCACGAATGCGTCTGGGTCATACATGCACTCGTTCTCATTTGGCGAGACTTCGTATCGTGGAATCGGATTTGTGTGAGTGTGGGTCGGATGTTGGCGATTTGGACCATGTGTTCTTCTCCTGTCCTATGTATGACCATTCTACTTTTATACAATCACTCCAATCACTTCATGTTCCCTTCCCTACCCGTATTTCCTGTATATTAATGTATCCACTTGATTTCTGCAATATATTATCATCTTTTATTTTAAGTAACAATGTAAAACTTTAAGTACTTTATTTTATATCAATTACCTGACTGTCTCCTATAAATTCCTTTCTTTTTATTTTCCGCGTTTAGTTTCCCTACCTTTAAACGTGACACTGGCACAAAGTCTGACTAGTGCCATAAGAGGAAAAAAAAAAAAAAAAAAAACATTTTTTTTCTTGTTACTTAGGTACACTTCCGTCTTCACACAGGCGAGAAACCACTAAAATGTTCTGAATGCAACAAGTCCTTCAGAAGACACTCGACTCTCTGTCAGCACATGAAGAAACACCGGGGTATTAGAAATCACGTGTGCACTATCTGCTGCAAGGCATTCTATGAGGTCTCCAAGCTCAACGCACATATGAGAGTACATACCGGTATGTATTGTTATTTAAGGTGTAAGACGTCACAGCGTTGGCTTTTCCATACAAACCTTGCACCGAAAATTGAGATTTTTTTATGAAACGACCGCAAATATTCTCGTTTTTCGTGCGTGTTTCGAAAATTGATCAGTTTTATGAACTGAGTAACATTCTCAAAGGCCTGAGGTCCAACAAAAATAATCCTGTATTTCCAGGCGAGCGACTATTCGAATAGTGAAATCAAATTTCTCATAATGCCTTTTTTAATGTCCTTTTCGCAAAATATCAATTTCTCATAAGGTATACTGGCGAGCGTCTATGACCAATACAAACGGTTACTTTTCTCACAAGGTTAATACACCTACCTACTTCATATTCAGGCGAAGCGAAACTGCCAATTCTCAAAACACCCGTTTTCGTAAAATTTCCTTTTCTTAAAACGTCTCTGTTCACAAAACGTCCATTTCTCATAAGGGCAATAAACTTTCTGACCAGGCGAGCGTCCATTTGAGTGCACGTTCTGCGAGCGCAAGTTCGCGCAACAGTCGGCTCTGATCTACCACCGGCGGACGCACACTGGCGAGAAGCCCTACACCTGCAAACTGTGCGCCGCTCGCTTCACCACCTCCTCGGCCAGAAACAACCACATGGTCACACACACTGGCAACAAGAAGTGAGTCTTAACACCGTACTGATAAGGTCCTCTCCAGTTCGCGCAACAATCGGCTCTGATCTACCACCGGCTTGCTTCTAAGTTCCAGATAGCCTATCTGCTAGTTATTTCTGTCAGATAGTGAAAATGTTTTGTTTCACTCTAACTGACAGATTAATACATGCAAAAAATCGGACATATTAAGCTGACAGATATTTTATCTGTCTGCTTACTATCAGGTATTTTAGCAGCAAGCGGTGAGACGGGCCCTTAACATCGTTCAAACACGAAACAGCATAGGTCAACCAAATTTGACCTCCCATACAAAATGCGCTATCAGCTGATGCAGTTTCTATGGGTGGTCAAAAATTGATTTTCTTATTTCGACCGATGTTTGGAAAAAAATTGTTTAGTTTCACACACTTTAGTATTATCACACCTTTCCGTCAAACGTTGTATGAATATGAGAAGTTTTGAACACTTTTTCAAGAGTACGACTTACGGTAGAAATGACGTCTCCTCACTCTAGTCTAGGTAACGAAGCGGATCGTTGTATGAAGACCCCCGCATTAAATCCTCAGTCGATGAAACTTTGCTGGGCTATTAAACTACATGAGACAAACCTTCTTTAAAAAAATCAAAAAAAAATCGGTACCGGAATCGGTATCGGTATCAGTAATTTTTCCATACATAAATTACAAAAAATGTATGAAAAATTTTTTTTTGTAAAATTTTATTTTGATATTTTGAATTTACATTTAATTCATGATTGTTTATCATCCTGTCAAATAAAATCTACCTGAGAAATTTATGTTGGGGTCATCTGCTTCGTTGCCTACACTAGTACTCGTTCAGCTCATACATCAGTCGGCCGAAAGTGGGCGCCTTTAGACTTTATTTTCTCAACCATTTTTATAGGTAAAAACACTTGATTTTTTCTTTAGTTTTGTTAGGAACATATAAAAAAAATACCTAGCCCTATCCCTAATCTATATTTTCCACGCCTCCGTCGCCTTCTTTAAAAAAAAAAAACTAATGTTAGTCTTATATCCCTGTAGGTTCGTCTGTCCCGTATGCTTTAAAGGCTGTACATCTCGCACGGAACTACGCGTGCACTCAAGCAAACACACGGGCGAGAAGCTGTTTGGCTGCGAGCTGTGTTCGCAGAGGTTTAGCTCGGCTTCCTACCTAGCGGTGCATCGGAGACATCACACGGGGGAGAGGAAGTACCAGTGCGCGGTTTGTGGGAAAGGTAAGAGCGGGACGACAATATAACCTGCTCTCTAGTGCAAAAGAGAGCTATGTTCGCAGAGGTTTAGCTCGGCTTCCTACCTAGCGGTACATCGGAGATACACACGGGAGAGTGGAAGTACCAGTGCGCTGTTTGTGGGAAAGGTAAGAGCGAGACGACAACATAACCTGCTCTCTAGTGCAAAAGAGAGCTATGTTTACAGAGGTTTAGCTCGGCTTCCTACCTAGCGGTACATCGGAGATACACACGGGAGAGTGGAAGTACCAGTGCGCTGTTTGTGGGGAAGGTAAGAGCGAGACGACAACATAACCTGCTCTCTAGTGCAAAAGAGAGCTATGTTTACAGAGGTTTAGCTCGGCTTCCTACCTAGCGGTACATCGGAGATACACACGGGAGAGTGGAAGTACCAGTGCGCTGTTTGTGGGAAAGGTAAGAGCGAGACGACAACATAACCTGCTCTCTAGTGCAAAAGAGAGCTATGTTTACAGAGGTTTAGCTCGGCTTCCTACCTAGCGGTACATCGGAGATACACACGGGAGAGTGGAAGTACCAGTGCGCTGTTTGTGGGAAAGGTAAGAACGAGACGACAACATAACCTGCTCTCTAGTGCAAAAGAGAGCTATGTTTACAGAGGTTTAGCTCGGCTTCCTACCTAGCGGTACATCGGAGATACACACGGGAGAGTGGAAGTACCAGTGCGCTGTTTGTGGGAAAGGTAAGAACGAGACGACAACATAACCTGCTCTCTAGTGCAAAAGAGAGCTATGTTTACAGAGGTTTAGCTCGGCTTCCTACCTAGCGGTGCATCGGAGACATCACACGGGGGAGAGGAAGTATCAGTGCGCTGTTTGTGGGAAAGGTGAAATAGAGCGGGACGACAATGTAACCTGCTCTCTAGTGCAATAAATGACAGTGAACAGTCCTATGGAACGAGTATGGAATATGTATAGGTCGAAATACGAAAACGAAATCTCCTAGAAACTGCAATAACAGTTTCTATAGGAAGTCAAAAACTTTTTTCATACTTCGACTTATGTTCTTTGAAAAATATGTTCTGTTTTATGGGTAGATATAGGTGCTCACACTATTAAGGCTTGTTACACCTAATCTAATTTTGACTTTTTCCCATTCCAGGTTACATAGAATCAAGTTCATACAAGAAACATCTAAAAACGCACGAGGTGAAACCGGAAACCGAATCTTCAAACTCTGAAAATAGCAGCGAAAATCAAATAAACATGATTGATAGCGTCAAAACAGACGAAAGTGAAGAAAATCAGACCCAACAAACAGATGAAACAGAAGCTCAAGGTCAAACTCAAGTCCAAGTTCAAATGGTTCAAAATCAGCAATTGAACCAAAACCAAGCTCAAGATCAATCTCAAATGACGCAAAGTCAAGGTCAAATCGTTCAAGTTCAAAGCCAGGAAGGTCAAACTCAGAGTGATAATGCAACTCCGTCACAGCCCAAACCCGCGCGATATAAATGCGGTCTATGTGTGAAAACGTATATGTACTTACATAGTTTAAGAAAACACATGTTGTCTCATGTTCAGGTGAGTTCCAAATTCACAAATCATTATTTACACACGACTACACAAACAGGACTAAATAAATATTGAACGATCCTTAGAAAAAGTAAACACGAGGTATCTATTGCTGATAAGTTCTGTTTTGGAGTTTCAATTAAACCAAAGAAAACCTTCGAACATGCTTTAGAAAATCTTCAAACATTTCTCCTTTTACAGCAACAAAATACTCAACCGCCGCAGCAGCAGCAGCAGCAACAACAACTCCAGCCGCAACAGGTGCAGGTGCAGCAACTCCAGCAGCAGCTGCAAGTGCAGCAACAGCAGCAGCAGCAAGCCGTGCTGCAGGTCGGCAGCGTGCAGCAACTCGCCGTGCCGATACATCAGCAGTTACAACAGGGACTTGTACAGGTTACATTGACCAGAAAAATTGCAGCTTTGATACTGACTTTTGCAACTACATTGATATTAACAGCAATCCAAATGGCAGCAATATTGAAAGATGCAACAGCAATATCAACAATTTTGATTGCCGTAGCAGCAATAACTGCTTCAGTTATAACAGTTGCATTCGCAGCGGCAGTCACAGTAGCTACCGTAGCAGTTGGATTGGCAGCGGCAGTAATAATCGCAGCAGCGGCAGTCGCAATTGCAGCAACAACAATAATAGCAGCAGCAATAGTTGCAGTGACAGTGGTTGCAGCAGCAGTAATCGTTCTTTTAGCAGCAGTCGCAGTAGCAGCAACAGCCGTAATAGCGTCAACAGCTGTAGCTATAACAGTGGTTGCAGTTGCAGCAACAGCCACATTAGCTATTGCAGCAGTAACAGTGGCAGCCGTAGCAATAATTGCAGCAGCTTTAGTGGCAGTAGCTGCAGCCGCAGCAGCATTATTGATTGCAGCAGTTGCAGTGGCAGCACTAACTATAGCTGCGTCGGTTGCAGTGGCAGCAATAGTGGTTACAGCAACCGGCCGTGCCGCTTTGTTTCGCGGATATCAGTAAGCTAAACATTTACAATATATTTTTTTGTATAGGTATCCATGGCTATCGTCATATTCTGTTGGCCTAAAGGGCCGATCACACCTGACTGAATTCACACACTAAGTCAGTTAGTCTCCTACGTAGGAAAGGAAGGTAGAAAGATGGAACTTAGTAAGTCACTAACTGAGTAAGCCGCATAGTAAGCAACGCAGAAAGGAACTTTAGTGAAGGGCCAATACGAATAGAACACCTCATCGTACGGAAAATATTAATAAGGGCTAATTTATGTTGTATAGAAAAACACTAGAATAACTACAAAAAAAACCACAGAATTACCGGTATACTAAAAAACAAACAAGGAATTAAAATTAGGTTGCACCAGTCAAGTAAACACAAAGAATTTGAGTGCTTTATTCATTCTTTTAGTTAGAATAAATTTTTCATTCAAAATCGTACGAAAAGCGAATAATGATTCCAATGAAAAATAACAATTGAATGATAAAAGATTATTTGGATAGTACTAAGTAGTACATTCGAATATTTCGATTGTTGCTACTTGAAATAATTGTACATCACTATTAAGGAACATCAACATAGTAGGGAACGAGTTTTTAGCTTGCTTTTCAATTTATTTTAAGGTCATTAAAAATACTCATAGAAGCCTTTATACAAAGTATCTGAACATATCAGTCGCGCTATAAAGTGTACCAGCACAGAAAATATAGAGGTATACTAACGTATAGCACAACTAGTGAACCATAGTCAGTTCACTAGTTGTGCTATACGTTAAGTGTACCAGCACAGAAAATATAGAGGTATACTAACGTATAGCACAACTAGTGAACCATAGTCAGTTCACTAGTTGTGCTATACGTTAGTATACCTCTATATTTTCTGTGCTGGTACACTTTATAGCGCGACTGATATGTTCAGATACTTTGTATAAAGGCTTCTATGAGTATTTTTAATGACCTTAAAATAAATTGAAAAGCAAGCTAAAAACTCGTTTATACTTTTATATTTAGTAGTAGAAGTAGTTTTAGAATACGATTGTCTTACTTTATTGCAATTGAAATAATTATAATATTATTATTATTGTAAAGGGGGCCCAAATGGGTAGGTCAAAGTTTTTAATTGTCAGTACTAAGTCAAGTTAGGTATCATATGAAAGTGCTTCACTTGTACATTCCAAAATAGTTCTTTATATTTTTAACGACTCTTAGTTTTCAAGTTATGATGAAAAAAGTTTTAAAAAATTATCCCTTCCTTATCCCCGAAGTTTTCCGAAGAAAAAATCTGAATTAATTAAAGTCCATAGAGGTTTATGTGAATAATTCAGAAAAAAAAACAATCTCTCTAAGTAGCACAGTTTTTTGGAAATTTGCAACAAATCTTTACAAACAAATTTAGTTTTGCGGTCCTTACAATGGACCTTATTGCTTCTAAAAATACTATAGGTAGGTATATCGGAACCCTCGATGCGCGAATCCGACTCGCACTTTAACATTTTTTTTTGTTGTGTATAGATGTATGTATCGTTAATCGTTAATATAAAATCGTTAATTTTTCATGGTATGAGTCCATTGATGAAGTTTTCAGGAGATTGTTTGACACTTTGTACTTGTCCGTAATTTTGTTAGACTTCCTTAAAAGAGATACTTTGTAATCCTGACAAAATTTTCAATTCATGTCTAAATCAGTTGTCCCTTTCATAAAAAAATGTATAGGATCAAAACTGTTTAGTTTTCGCGTCGAGTCGGAAGCAACAGTAGTGTGCGTATGATCGAACACACACATGCGCGCAGTCCACGCGGAGTCGTAGTGCGTCATTTCACCCGAGACGCGTTCTCGCCCGCTCGGAGGAAACGACACCTTTTAAAAAACTGTGTTTTGAATGGAACTTTTTTCTCTCAAGGTATTTTTAATGAACTCTACTAATATAGCTCAGCGCAACGATTGTATAACGGAGGGTTACTCGAGGGGAAGCGAGGGGCGACAGGAAACAGCTCTTCAAGTTTGTATACTCAACAGCACGTCAGTAGAAACACTTTAGACTTACTCGTAATGACATGGTGGTAGAAACTATCATCCGCACATCACTTATTATCCGAAAATCACTCATCATCCGCTCATCATCATTCATCCACTCATCCACGCATCACTCATCATCCACTTATCATCATTCATTCACTGATCAACTATCATCCGCGCATCACTCATTATCATTGATCCACTCATCAACTATCATCCGCGCATCACTTATCATCCGCTCATCATCATTCATCCACTGATCAACTATCATCCGCGCATCACTTATCATCCGAAAATCACTCATCATCCGCTCATCATCATAATTCATCCACTCAACCACACATCACTCATCATCCACTGATCAACTATCATACGCGCATCACTTATCATCCGAAAATCACTCATCATCCGCTCATCATCATCATTCATCCACTCATTAACTATCATCCGCGCATCACTCATCATCATTGATCCACTCATCAACTATCATCCGCGCATCACTCATCATCCGCTCATCATCATTCATCCACTGATCAACTATCATCCGCGCATCACTTATCATCCAAAAATCACTCATCATCAGCTCATCATCATCAGTCATCCACTCATTCACGCATCACTCATCATCCGCTCATCATCGTTCATCCACTCATTAACTATCATCCGCGCATCACTCATCATCCACTTATCATCATTTATCCACTGATCAACTATCATCCACGCATCACTCATCATCATTGATCCACTCATCAACTATAATCCGCGTGTCACTCATCATCCTTTCATCATCATCATTCATCCAGTCATCAACTATCATTCTGCCTAAGTTTGGCGCCGTTTGCTTTAAAAAAAATAATCCATTTAAATCCGTGCCATCGCTGCACATTTCGTTGATTTTGTGATCGAAAGATCGAAGGACACATACTAACGATCAAAAGGCAGTCTTATTTCGGAAAGCCATGCCATGGAAATCCGTCTCAAGAGGAAAATCTAACAGACCTGACGAAATAATGTAGCCTGTTTCCTGCCTAAGTTTGGTGCCGTTTGCTTCTTTTAAAAAAGTAATCCATTTAAATCCGTGCCATCGTTGTACATTTCGTTATTTTTGTGATCGAAAGATCAAAGGACACATACTAACGATCAAAAGGCAGTCTTATTTCGGAAAGCCATGCCATGGAAATCCGTCTTAAAAGGAAAATCTAACAGACCTGACGAAATAATGTAGCCTGTTTCCTGCCTAAGTTTGGCGCCGTTTGCTTCTTTTAAAAAAGTAATCCATTTAAATCCGTGCCATCGTTGTACATTTCGTTGTTTTTGTGATCGAAAGATCAAAGGACACATACTAACGATCAAAAGGCAGTCTTATTTCGAAAATCCATGCCATGGAAATCCGTCTCAAGAGGAAAATCTAACAGATCTGACGAAATAATGTAGCAAGCAGCACGTTCAAGTTTCCGATCATCGACCCTAAACAGCTCTACCAATTCCGACCTCTGCCGATTACCCATCATCTACCGGTCACCCATCATCTACCATTGACTCGTCTTCCGCCGGCCACCCATCAATATCATCCACCGGTCACCCATCTTCGTCCGGACATCAATCACGTACCGAAAATCTATTACTCTGATAACCCTTCTGACCCATCATCTACCTATCTTCCTCCGCCTACCCTTCATCACCAGTCAACCATCACAAAACAAAACTACCTAGGTATGGTATATAAGTAGGTACTTACTTGGTTAAAGGAATAGATATTTTTTGAATTTTTGACGGGATACATAATATTTATCTTTGCGCTTCCCCATTTCTCTAAAACAAACACTTTACGAGTATAAATACAAGGAAAGAAATATCTAACTTTAGAAAATAGTAAAAAACAAAGTTACCTTGTTACACTATGAAAGCAGAGAATGTGTATACGTTGAAACGCGATCCATAATTTTGGCGCGTCGCGGTGCAAACTGACGTGGTCTCACTTCGAGCTCTTGTGGGTATCGGCCGCGTGTCAGAGCTATTTATTAGACTTCGCGCGGTCATACTAAAAATGTATGGCGTAATCGTAATGGTTTTAAAAAAAATCATATTAAATATGTAAGCAATATTAAACCGTGATTGCCGTTTTGGTAGTTTTTACGTGGTGCAGTCTTAAGTAAAATATTTTCGGCCAACGATATTTTTACAGTAACAAAATGCTGAAGTCAATTCTTTTTATCTAGAAGTTTATTGATCTTATTTGGATTTTTTTTTCTGTATGTAAGTTTATTTATTGTTTGCCATAGTTTCTCATTATCTTTTGGATATGGTTTTAAAAGACCTCGACTAACAATGAATACTTTCGGGCGAAATGACCAACCGGGCGAACTCGCCTCGGAGGAAATGACCACCAAAAAATGACATCGGAATATAGTTTAGTGATGGGCAAATGCGAATGATTGACTCGAATCGAACAACTTGTCGAACAAAAAATAATGGCCTAACTGATGGTATACTTTTTTACTTAAAACAAGCGCTCCTACTAGAAAAACAATTAAAGACCGCTATATTCAAAACTAACAGTGTTGCACTAGTCAAGTATTCTACACGGACACATCTGACTCCGTCGCGCTTTAACTGGCGATTGATTGAGTACCTAACCAAACCGTAAATTTTGAAAATTATTGAATCAGTGTTGCTGCGATAACGAGATCGATGGTTGAATTTTAAAAATACAGTAACTCTACCGAATATTCCTATAGAAAATATCGAGAATATCGAATTCTTAAAAGTACAGGTAACAATCGATACTAAATAACCGACCAAGTTCGTACTTCGTGTCAAGCCACGCGCAGTGTAGAGTAAAGGAGTGATCACACCTAGCTGAATTCAAAGAATAATTCGGCATACATTGCTCGTTGAAGTAAGGATATTTCAATTAACATAACCAAGCCTCCCAGCAATGTATGCCGAATTAGTCTTTGAATTCAGCTAGGTGTGATCACTCCTTTACCTAGTTCTTTTTACGGTTTTGTTTGTCGCAAAGCAGGTTTATTAACTCTACTGAACAGTCGTATAGAAAATATCTGAACCTTTCAAGTATCGATGGTAATCTATAGTGAATTTTTAAAATTTTTTTTTAGTACTTTTTATTACATTATGAATAATAATTATTTTTTATCGACAAGTTGTTCATCATCATTCGCAAAATTTACCCATCACTAAACTTCCTAAGTTCTTTGGGCTCCCGCACACGACCGAGAATCGGTGGCCGATTTTTTGTCGGCATCCCGCTCTGACGTGTTATCACCTGAATCTTCCGTCCTTGTCCTGGCCGATAATCGCCCACCGATTCTCGGTCGTGTGCGGGAGCCCTTTGGAGGTTTAGTGATGTCCGAGTGCGAATGATTAATTTTAATTTAATTCCGTGTTCGCATCGAAATTAAATTGACCAATACATGGTCTAAGGGACTGGTTTCCGAAAACTGAAAGGGCGTGGTCAGTCAAGGTAACTGAATAATTTTCAGTAAATAAAACTTTCAGAAAATATTAAAATAATCTTCTTTTCCACAAAAAAGCCACGATCACACCTAGCAGAATTCAAAGACTAATTCGGGATACATTGCTCGTTGAAGTAAGGATATTGCAATAACACAACCAAGCCTCCCAGCAATGTATGCCGAATTAGTCTTTGTATCCAGCTAGATGTGATCGTGGCTAAACTGTCCATTTGCAATTTTATATGAAGAGTATTGAAGAGGCTGATAGTTTTATTTACTGAAAGTTGTTCAGTTACGGTGAATGACTATGTGCACCTGCAAGACTAGGAAAAGAGAAAAAATGCATCCACTTCATTTACCACAGCCATTGTTTTTGTTTGATCATAAATACTCTCATTCATAAGATTTGGCACGACAATGTTCAGGTCTCATTTGTCCATTTAAGGTAAATAAAAATAAAAACATCACGGAAATGTAGTGTCAGCCTATTAAAGCCACGATCACATCTAGCTGGATTCAAAGACTAATTCGGCATACATTGCTGGGAGGCTTGGTTATGTTATTGCATTATCCTTACTTCAACGAGCAATGTATGCCGAATTAGTCTTTGAATCCAGCTAGCTGTGATCACTCCTTGACTCAACCGAACAGTCGTATACAATTTTTTTATAGTGATTTTTTAAGTTTATTATTAGTACTTATTATTAAACCAAGATAATGCTTTATTTTTATTTTGCATGGACAAGTTTTTCGATTCGAATTAATCATTCGCAAAATTTTCACATCACTAAACCTTCTAACTCCTTTACTTGAAGGGACTTAGCATGTTTAGTGATGTCCAAGTGCGAATGATTAATTCAACATATCGAACAAAAATATACTTATATTAAAAAAAACGGTCAAGTGCGAGGCAGACTCTCGCTTCGAGGGATTCGATATTCCTGTAGTATTTTTAAAAGCAATAAAAGCCCATCTTTAAGACCGCAAATAAGTTTGTCTGTAATTTTTTCTTCTTTCAATTATCGGTTGTATTTGTCTTGAGGTTGTATCAGCCATTTTTTAACAATCGATAGCATTTTATTGTACAATAATTATTTTCGATAAGGCTATTCAACAGAGTTACTGTATTTAAAAAATTCACTATAGATTACCATCGATACTTGAAAGGTTCAGATATTTTCTATACGACTGTTCAGTAGAGTTAATAAACCTGCTTTGCGACAAACAAAACCGTAAAAAGAACTAGGTAAAGGAGTGATCACACCTAGCTGGATTCAAAGACTAATTCGGCATACATTGCTGGGAGGCTTGGTTATGTTATTGCATTATCCTTACTTCAACGAGCAATGTATGCCGAATTAGTCTTTGAATCCAGCTAGCTGTGATCACTCCTTGACTCAACCGAACAGTCGTATACAATTTTTTTATAGTGTTTTTTTTAAGTTTATTATTAGTACTTATTATTAAACCAAGATAATGCTTTATTTTTATTTTGCATGGACAAGTTGTTCGATTCGAATTAATCATTCGCAAAATTTTCACATCACTAAACCTTCTAACTCCTTTACTTGAAGGGACTTAGCATGTTTAGTGATGTCCAAGTGCGAATGATTAATTCAACATATCGAACAAAAATATACTTATATTAAAAAAAACGGTCAAGTGCGAGGCAGACTCTCGCTTCGAGGGATTCGATATTCCTGTAGTATTTTTAAAAGCAATAAAAGCCCATCTTTAAGACCGCAAATAAGTTTGTCTGTAATTTTTTCTTCTTTCAATTATCGGTTGTATTTGTCTTGAGGTTGTATCAGCCATTTTTTAACAATCGATAGCATTTTATTGTACAATAATTATTTTCGATAAGGCTATTCAACAGAGTTACTGTATTTAAAGATTAACTACCGACAGCAAAACTATCGCTATCGGAACATCACTATTCAGCAACTGTATTAGTAGGCACTTTTTATACTTAGCTTCCTAGCTAGAACTCTGAATTCACAAACGTCTTTTTCAACGTAGCCTCCTAGGTAGATTTCTTATTCAGTCGTCAAATTCAAGCAGGTGTAATCGCGGCTTAAAAGTGACTATATTTTGTTATCAGGAAGGCAAAATTTTGGCGCCTATGTTTCTTTGTTTGATTAGAATTACAGCAGGAAAAACTATGCATGAGAACAGGTCGGATAGTTGTGTCTCTGTCGCTCCAATGTGTAGCACATCGCTCTGTGCTGCTGTCATTCTAATCAAGCTACATTATTTCGACTGTAGGTAAAGTGAACCCTTTGAGCTTGATACATTGGACTTTGTCTACATACGAGTATCAAGCTGCGAGCGAATACGATACTACTACGACACAGTCGAATTCATAACTTCGTTCACTGACATTAGAGTAGAATATTGGTAGGATGAATTTTCACACTCGCAGTGATTAGCATCCAACCAATATCCTACTCTATCGTCAAGAGACGAAGTTTTGAATTTCCATGTTTCGAATAGTATCGTTTCAATATATCGGAAATTGAGAGTAGACACCCAGGTCAAGCTTGACAATCGCAATCCCAATTTAGATCTAGCGTCGATTAAAATGAGAATGATACACACGGCCGCAAGTCGGTGGAAACGTAGAAACAGTTTAACCACAGTAAATATATAAGCTAAAGCAGTATGGAAACTCGGGCCTTTTTTAAAAAAAAAAGAACTATTCTGCGTCGGAGCGTCAGGGTTGTAACCCAGAATTTTTTAAATAAGTAAAGTACGAGTATGATGAACTCAAATATTGGGTGCTTCTATCAACTTTGTTCATTTCAGCATGTTTTCGGACCGTAAAACTAAACAACTTTTCGTAAGAAGTCGAAATACAAAATAATATTGTTATTGCCAATAGCATTAGAAACTGCGTCAGCCGATAGCGCGTTTTGTATGGGGGAGGGGGGCAATTTTTAAGGAAAGTTACTTAGAAAAAGTTATGCATCAAATGTAAGTCAGAAGGTTAAATCACTTAGTCGCCTTTTATCACATAAGCTTAGATTAAGACACTTAGTCGCCTTTTATGACACAAGGGCAGACAAAGACACTTAGTCGCCTTTTATCGCACAAGGATAGGGACATACCACGGACATACTTATAGGGACCCCTATATGTACCTATTTGTTTGTATTATGGTTTTGGAACCCACGACTGACTTCAGCGCGAAAACTGCTTATTTTCCTGTAGCGGTGTGCGCATGTGTGAGTGCGCCAGTTTTGGATGTTTGTTAGGAGTTTCCATACTGCTTTAGCTTATATATTTACTTTATATATTTTGGTTTAACCGTTTAACTTTATATAGTTTGGTTAGCGTTGGTTCAGCTTACACTTGTTTGGTTTTTGCACATCAAGCTTGACACATTGGACTTTGTACCGTTCTTATTTCAATAGCCGTACGGGCTAGAGTCGCACTGCGAGTGTCCCTGTCGTTGACTGTACAAAGTCCAATGCGTAAAACTGAAATCGCTCTTGATTGTAACATTCTTACTTCTGACTTATATGGTATTCTGTGCTTCTGTCGCCGTAGGCGCTGGCACACTGAAAGTGTCAAGCTTGCTTAACCTGTTTTTAACTGTGCCTACGTAATGTAGGTCCCGTGTGGTGCTGGCAAAGAATAGTACCATTCCATACATACCAGTGGGTGTCGTAAGAGGTGACTAGGGTTATAAACTGGAGGATGGGCGGCAGTATCCTCCTCTGTACCCTTACTTACTGCGGTCACCTACAACCGCGGTCCATGGTGCCTGCCGTAACGCTGACAAACGAGGTGACTTTGGTACTTCCCTTCCACATTTTTCCAGCAAAAGCTAGAATTCAGGAGGGAACTTCCCTGTCCTGTAGTGGACATTTCATGGGATGTTATGATGATGGTGATGACGTAATGTATGTCCTTGTTTCAGAGCGGTCAACATACGTACCCAGTAATATCTTCAGTACAGTCGTTGCAACTACAACAAACTCAACAACAAGTTAATACGGTAAATATGTATCTTGTAACATTCTATCGTATGCCGTATAGCTGAAGCCTGCTCCATGTTCCAAGTCAAGACACGCGGCAATACTTAGCGAGAATTTTGTCATTTTTCCGAAGAATATTAGCAAAACAATACGAAAATATATGAGTAAATAAACTGTCCTATTCGGCTAGTTTTAATTTGATATTTCAAAAAAATGGAAATTTGTACAGCGCGTTCAGAAGAAGTCTGTCTATGACGGTTATTTTCCGCGCATGGGTGACAGGTGGAGAGCCAATGAACGATTCGCTCGCCTCCTGGAGGGAGCCGCGCTCACGCCCGCGACTCATTTTTTGACTTCTGCGCATTAACGGTCACAGACAGAGTTATTTTGCATGCAGTATAAAATTCATAACCACACAGGCAGAATTTGAACCTATCTTTCCTTCGAATCCTACTTGAAATATTCAATCACAAGAAGTATGCAAATAAAAACTTCTTATTTTGTTTTAGCAACAACCCCAGCAACTGCAAGTGCAAACGATACAAATTCATCCGCAACATCAACCGATACAAATACACGTGAGTATTATAATTTGAAAATGGCTAATGTGTAAGTCAATTATGGCAGATGTGTAATTTAAAGTAAAGCCGTCGTAATAGGTCCGTTCTGACAGCTGTCAAACGTATGAAAAATTACGAACTGCAAAGTAAAATGAACCCTGTGCGTTGGCCATACGTTAATTATGGCAGATGTGTAAGTTAATTATGGCAGATGTGTAAGTTAATTATGGCAGATTTATAATTCGAAAATCAGTTTTTACGATTTTAATAAATTTTCGTTCAGTATGACTGCTTTGCACAAACAAAATAACAGATTTTTCATACAAACGCTCAGTCAATATCTAGTGGTATAATCAGCTGCGCTAGTATAGAAACTCAATGGGAATCTTTATGAAGCCGATCCTAACAGCTTTCAATGAGCTTCAAAACGAGTTTACATGCTATAGTATAAACGCAACCGCTGTATAGGTATGCTACCGGCGAGACGGGGGGGGGGGGGGGGGCATCGCTACCCCCCAACTAGTACTTGCTCTTTACTTCCCACTCCCCCACCTCCTCGCCACTACCTATACAGCGGTTGCGGGCAGACTACACTGCCCGACTTTAACGACATCATATCTTAGGCTCAGCACGAGACCAGCACCGCCTCGTTAATAAGTTATTCAAAAACAAACAAACTTTAAGTTATGTGGCACACAGTACATTTTGTATTTAGAAGTGAAAATAGTGGTCAACGCGGGGACCGCGCGCCGTCCACTCTTTTTAGTAAAAACTAGGCGCCGGTCGGGAGCTGAGGTGGTCAAATTGACGCAGACCCTTAATGCTTACTGTTAACATGAGATGTGGTCCGCAGGCCGTGGGCGTGCAGCAGGTGCAGCAGCAGCAGCTGCACGTGGCCACCTCCTCCTGCCAGACCATGCTGCCCAACATCCTGCAGGTATCACCACCACCACCACCACCACACTCACTCCGCACATTTACACCGCTTCTTATATTCCATGACACGACACCTCTTCTTACATCCGGTGACCCCTCTTCTTTTATTCGATAACACATCTTACATCCGGTGACCCCTCTTCTTACATTCGATAACACATCTTACATCCGGTGACCCCTCTTCTTATATTCGATGACACACCTTACATCCGGTGACCCCTCTTCTTTTATTCGATAACACATCTTACATCCGGTGACCCCTCTTCTTACATTCGATAACACATCTTACATCCGGTGACCCCTCTTCTTACATTCGATAACACATCTTACATCCGGTGACCCCTCTTCTTATATTCGATGACACACCTTACATCCGGTGACCCCTCTTCTTTTATTCGATAACACATCTTACATCCGGTGACCCCTCTTCTTACATTCGATAACACATCTTACATCCGGGAGGCGCTAGAGGGCGTTTCGATGTAAACATCGTCTCTGTATTAAATTTAATAATAAAATATAATCTTTGCGCTTAACTGAAATTTTATGTAGTTATTAGTGAAATATCACTACGACTCGCCTGTGATAGTGTTTTTGACGCAATTCCTTGGACCTACAGTCAAAAATCGAGTAAACATATTCGGATCAATAAACCATTCATCAAAGTGATAATTCAACACCTTTCTTAACTTCAAATATACAAAAAGTGATAATAAGTGACCACGAACCTATTCTATCCACTGTGAACTTGTGAATAAATGTAACTTTTAAATAAAACTTAGTAACGGTTTTACCATTAGCTCCACTTAAACAAACAAAGGAATTGGACTCCAATCCTAAACAGTACTAAACCGCACGAAAAGTTAACGCCTGATACTTTGACAATAACAACGCCGCAAATCCTACAAAGAGCAAAGCCCATTCCCGCAGAATTATCGTTGCTATAATTTTTTGTTCAGGCTTTAGTGATTACTCAAAATACACTATGGCCTCAAAATGTGCAGGCTGTATGAATAAAATAACTAATAGAGAGTGTCTAAAATGTTCTAAATGCAAAGATAAATACGATCTAGATTGCGCAAATGTATCAACCCAAAGATTCTACAATACTATGACACGTGAAATAAAAAGAAACTGGGTATGCCCAACATGCCACTGCAAAACCCCGAAAACAGGTAATACAAATATTGCCTTACCAAATCGCCACGACTACGACCCACAAGAAAACCAAACATCAAATAAATTTCTTGATAGAAAGCAACCGACACCGAACGAATCCTTAAGCTCTGATGACCTAAATGACTCAGGGGACACTCAGCAAATTTCTCCTATACCTAGCCCAAAGTGTAAATCTTCAACTAGTTCTCTTACTCTAGAAAATATAAATAAACTCCTGGAAAAAAATTTAGAAAAAAATAATAAATCAATCATTGGAGAATTAAGATTAATAATTGAAAATGAAATAGAGACAGCAATGTCTACATTGAGAAGTGAAATTAAGCAGAGCTCAGAAAGCTTTTTTAGCAATCAAGCTAATCTAAAAAAAGAACTCGAGTGTCTCAATACCAAAATAAAATTGCTAAGTAAAGAGTATGATAACTTGCAATTAGAAACCAAAAGACTTCAGGCCGAAATACTCAAATACCAAAGACCATGTCACCTTACAGAAACATATGTAGATACACAAAAAATCTTTGTCCTACATGGATTTCAGGAAAATTACTGGGAAACCGAAGATGTAACCCATGATCGCGTGATTCACGCTATATATGATATTCTCAATGTAGATCTCACAGGATATATCGAGGAAATTTCCCGTATAGGAAAAAAAGGTTCAAAGCGTCCATTGCGAATTGAGTTGATATCCAAAAAAATGACGAACTATTTATTGAGCTGTGGCAACTTCTTCAAAAACACAGGTCTATCTATTTCTAAGTACTTAGATAAACAAGCTCTACAAAAGAGAAAAGTCCTGTTAAAATCACTCGTATCAGCCAGGAGAAATGGCCATCACGCAGTGTTACAAAATAATAGACTTCTCATCGACGGAGAAGATCAGACACTTCAGGAACTAAATCGATACGAAGCATCAACTCCAAATACTCATTTTCAACACCGAGAGGATACACCCGATTCACGGCAATCACCCCCGCAAGCTGTACATGCTAGAAATTCACACAACGGAACATCTCACAACTTTCGTGACACCATACAAAACTGAATTTAATATAATTTATCAAAATATGCAAAGCCTTCTGCCAAAAATTCCTCTTTTAGAAGCACTTCTTGAAGAAAAACCTGACGTTAACGCCGTATGCATTTCAGAGTCATGGTTAAATCAAGATAGACTAAACCACGTTAATGTAAATGGGTTCCATGTGGCTTCGTCCTATTGTAGACAAAAACAAGAGGGAGGGGGTGTTTGCATCTTACTGAAAAACTCGATTGAATATGTAGAGCGCTTGGACATTAAAGAATTAAGTGTCGAATCTATAATTGAAATTTGTGCTGTAGAGATCAAAGCATTAAACCTACTTTTAATAACTACTTACTGGCCAAACAGTGATAGAGATTATGAAATTCTCTATACTCAATTAAAAAAATTATTGAAGCTAATAGAACTTAAGGATAAAACTAAATGTAAAATTATAGGAGGTGATTTTAATATAAACTTTCTCAATGATAATAAACAAAAGAGGAGACTTTTGAGCTTCATGCTTTCTTATAATTATAAACAACTTGTAAAAGACGCGACGCGAGTAACTCGAACAACCTCTACAGGTCTGGACCTCATTTTCACTAATAATATTTCTATTATACAAAGCGTTCATGAGTATGGTTTTTGTGACCACAGAGGAGTTCTCCTCTCTATAATGTCATGCAAAACAAACTTAAAGCATTTCAACATTAAAAAAACCGGTCAAGTGCGAGTCGGACTCGCGCGCCGAGGGTTCCGATATACCTATAGTATTTTTGGAAGCAATAAAGTCCATTTTCAGGACCGCAAAACTAAATTTGTTTGTAAAGGTTTTTTGCAGATTTCTGAAAAACTGTGCAACTTAGAAAGATCGTTTTATTTTTGCTGTAAAGTTTATATAAACTTCTGTCAACTGTAATTAATTCAGATTTTTCCTTACTCAAACTTCGGAGATAAGGGGGGGGGAATGGTATTTTTCTTGACATTTTTCATCATAACTTTAAAACTAAGAAATTTAAAAAAATACAAAAATATATTTTAAAATGTACAAGTAAAGCCCTTTCATATGATACCCCACTCGACCTAGTAGCGACAATTTGAAATTTGGCCCCCCCTATTTTGGCCCCCTTTATATTAATAATCATACTTTTTTCAAAAATTTTTCTTGTGCAATTAAGTTGGGCAACTATATTCTAAAACTATTCCAAATTTCAGGTTGATAGCATAAGTGGTTGCTGAGATATAGAGGTGTGACAGACAGACGGACAGACAGAGCGGCACCATAAGGGTTCCTTTTTTTTACCATTTTGGTATCGGAACCCTAAAAACGAATCTTTAGCGAAAAAAATATAACTAACTTCAAAAATAATCTCCAGTCTGTTGACTGGAATGAAATAATTAAGCCGGAGAAAAGCGTTAATGAAAACTACAATTCTTTTGAAAATTTACAAAAAAATCTATTGGATAAATGCATCCCAAAACAAATTTTAAGAATCTACAAATCATGCAAACTCTCCTGGATTACTAAGGGTATACGAATATCCTGTTTAAATAAAAGGATTTATAAAAAGTTTATACAACAAACCGATAATGAAATACTACAAAAACACTATAAAGCATACGAAAAACTATTAAAAAAAACAATACAGAAATCTAAAAAAATTAAGAACATTCGTAAAATAAAAAAATCTAGTAATATAATAAAAACTACGTGGCAAATAATTAATAAAGAAACAAAAAATTTTAAGAGCAAACAAAATATTAAATTACAAATTAACAATATCCTTCAAGAGAGCCCCAAAGTAGTTGCAAATACATTTAATCATTACTTTTCACAAGTAAGTAACTCTACTCTAACTTCAAAAATACAAAGTTCAACAAAGCTTGAAAATATCACAAAGGTCATAAACCCTATAACTAACTCATTTTATTTAGGAGCAGTTGAACCTCGTGAAGTGGCTTCAGTTATAAAATCATTAAAAAGCAAAACCAGTTATGGCATCGATGAGCTCCCCCCTTTATTGATAAAAGAATGTGTCGACTGTTTAACTCTCCCATATACGTTATTGATCAATCAAAGCTTTACAGATGGTGTATTTCCGGATGCTCTGAAAAGAGCGATCATAAAACCTGTACATAAGAAAGGTGATAAAAAGGACCCTGCAAATTACCGTCCAATTGCGTTATTACCCACATCTTCAAAGATTTTCGAATCAATAATGTGCAAGAGATTAAATTCTTTTTTTGAAAAATATGAGATCTTCGATAAAAACCAAACCGGGTTCAGAAAAAACCACTCCACGACTCTAGCGGTGTACAAATGTGTAAATACAATCTTAAACTCACTTAATGACAGGAAGTATGCCGTGGGACTCCTATTAGACTTGAGTAAAGCATACGATAGAGTCAGTTACAAAATATTACTCGAAAAATTGGAAGGTGTAGGAGTTAGAGGTATAGCGCATAAATGGCTAACCTCTTATCTTACAAATCGAGTTCAGTGCGTAGAAATTGAAAACATAAATTATGAAACCGGGAAAATAATAAAAATAAGATCGGATAAAGTAGGCATTAAGAACTCTATCCCGCAAGGTAGTGTTTTAGGCTGTATTTAATTTTAATCTATGTAAATGATTTACCGAAAATCTATAACGAACACTGTACCTTATTTGCAGATGACATGACCATTATAGTTTCATGTCTAAATGAGGAAGATCTAATTAAGAAATGTAATGAACTGTTTGACAAGACTATGAATTGGCTAACAGCACATAACCTCGAATTAAATTTTAAGAAAACAACGTTGATACAATTTCGTCCCCACCAGAAAAAATCCTTAAAAGTACAATATCAGTATAACAATACGAAAGTAAAAATTGAAAGTCCAGCAACCTTACTCGGAATTAATTTAGATTCATCACTTTCTTGGAAACCGCATGTACAGAATTTGATAAATAAACTGTCCTCTTATGTATATGCACTATATAACTTAAAAAAAGTAACTGACTTTGAAACTGCCTTAAAAGCTTACTATGCATTTATCTACTCAAGACTTTCGTACGGTATAGTCTTGTGGGGAAACTGCGTTGATATCGATGATCTATTCAAAATACAAAAAAGATGCATAAGAATTCTAATTAACAAAGATTCTCAAACCTCTTGTAAGCCTTACTTCATCAAATTTAAAATCTTGACATTAACTTCAATATATATACTAGAATGCTGCAAATTCGCAAGGAAATACAATCATCTATACTCTCCCGTAAAAGTAGTAAAACGAAATAATAGAGGTCTACACATGTTACAACGTCCATTCACTAACCTTGCTTTATGTAATTCGGGTCCCCACTGCATGGTAATTCGAATATATAACGCAATTCCTGAAGATATTAGAGCACTAGAGGCACAAAAACCTTTTGAAAGCAGGCTCAAAAGTTACCTCCAAGAGAAAGCTTTCTATTCTATCAAAGAATTTCTGTTAGATAATAATATTGAATTCTATAAGTAATACTTTAATTAATTAATGTTGAGTTATTATGTTTAATTGTATAGTTTTATTAATTTTGTTTCGGATATATTTAATTTATTAATTTTAAATTGTTAAAACGCCCTCTGTATACTTGTATTTGCAGTGCCCTTACGGGGTGCTACATGCTGTTCTGTGTTAGAATATAGTCCACCTGTATGTATATTACCGTGTAGCTGGCAAATAAAGAATTGAATTGAATTGAATCCGGTGACCCCTCTTCTTATATTCGATGACACATCTTACATCCGGTGACCCCTCTTCTTATATTCGATGACACATCTTACATCCGGTGACGCCTCTTCTTATATTCGATGACACATCTTACATCCGGTGACCCCTCTTCTTTTATTCGATAACACATCTTACATCCGGTGACCCCTCTTCTTACATTCGATGATACTTCTTCTTACATTCGATGATGGTCTTTCTTACATAAGATGACCGCCTTTCTTACATCCGGTGACCCCTCTTCTTACATTCGACGACACATCTTACATCCGGTGACCTCTCTTCTTACATTCAATGACACATTTTACATCCGGTGACCCCTCTTCTTACATTCGATGACACATCTCCTTTCTGCACAGGGCCGTTTGCACTAAACTTATCCCTAACTTGTTTAGGACACTACTAGCAATAGTTTGACGGCCCTTATGCAAGAACTTGGGCGATTCTTAAGTTTAGTGCAAACGGCCCACAGTTCTTGTTAGATTTGAAATCTATTATGTTGACCCTTTTTCACAAGAGGACTTATTATTTTATTTTCTGTCAAAGTTCGTCATATTTTCAGCCGTCGATTCAACCAACACAATATGATAATGCGATGATATTCAAATCTGTTGATATATTTCCAGCTGCAGCCAGCCACGATGACGTTGAGTCAGCAGGAGCTGGGCGGCGTAGCGCACCGCATCATTCTGCAGCCGCAGCCCACCGCCGGCCACCAGGCCGTCTACACCATACATCACACTTAGACTTGCTGAATCGCACACAGACGGATACAGTTTCTTACTGTTGTACTTGAGAGTAATAAACGCACTATCGATTTGCACTTCCCAAAGACTGCACCAGGCTCAATGCAACCCAGGAAAAAGGGATGCAGCTATAGGAAAGAAAGAAATAATGGCATAGGCTAGTAGGTATAGCTTTCTCTTTCACTCGCTGCTGGGTTGCACTGAGTCTCGTGCGGTCTTTTTCGATTTAATTGACAAAAGTGATAGCCCAAGATTTAATGAAAGATGAACTTTAGTGCAGGGTTCTTTAAAATAATGAAATGAAAAAGCATGACGATATTCTCTTCAGATTCGTGGATTATCGCCTGCCGCTATATTTTATTTTTGTCGTAAGTCAACCTTTTTCTTGAAGGTCAAAACAAATTGGAAACGTTAGTTAATGCTTTTTCAATTTAAATTTGTTTTGTACTCCATATCTAAAACCTAGTTTTATAGAAGTCAGCCATATTTTTAAACTTTGTGAATTTAGAATTTCTAATAAAGTGATATTACTAGAATTTATTTATTGTGTTCTGTTTCTTAAATAAAACCACTGACTTACTAAAATAGTTATCATATATTAGAAATTAAAAACTTAAATGCAAATACCATCACATTAATTAAAATTAGCGCAGTAGTCGATATGGGTTTGATGAAATTGATATGAATTTTGATAGCACACCTTTTTGGCACATGAATATACATGTTTATATACAATCTTATTAATATAATGGATATGGACTACTGCAAAAAGAACTTTGACTGTCCGTGTGCCAAGAACAACGACCGTGATGTTAATCAGTTCTACTCTGAACAGCGTTTTCCACACAGCGCAATCAGCTGCTGCAGATTCCATGGGAAGCAAGATTTTTTTGTGCTACTTGACCTTGACAAAAGTTGTCTAATTTTATTGGCAAGTTCACATCATTTTGTAAAAGATCTTTGGGTAATAGCAAGTACAGTATGACCGCGACATCTGTTTAGTTGATAGCATCAGGGTTGCTACACACATAAGCGGGCCGGCACTGTCAGTTCGGCGGTATTTATCGAACAACAAAGCCGACCCTATCGGCTAACTCTTTCACGTTCACACAACATTCGGTATTTGTGGAACGTCAAAGCCGACCCGTAGCAACTACTACACGTTCGGCTTCATTCGGCTTTTGAACATTCATCTGCATACATTCGATTTTACCGCCCGGTTTTGCCGATAAATGCTGTCCCGCTGTTGCTCGGCCTAGTGTATATGTGCGGCACATCCGAGCGGCTTTTTAGTTGAACATTTACCTACATATATTCGATTGTACCGCCCGGCTGTGCCGATTAATGCCGGCCCGCTGATGTGTGTAGCAACCCTCACTAGTCGTGAAGACTTTTTGTAACCTTTTAGTACTCAGTCAAATGTCTAGACTGACAGACAGGCACAATCCTCTAATTTCTACAAAATTACTTATAAGACACGCAAACTTGGATCTGAAACACGTACCTGACGCGCTCCACCCAATAATAGCGTACAATAAAATAAGACAGAACTAATATAAAATCACTAGGCGCTTATTTCATGTAGCTACAAGTCTTTGGTAATATTCGATGATTGTCCAGGAATCCAAAATCTGATGTGAATGTGTTTCCACCCATGAAACTACAACTTTCCCTAAGGAACATAGGCCGAAATACGAAAAGAAATTACCTTCCATACATATCAGCTGATTCAGTTTATATGGGAGGTTGGATTTTTTTTCACATTTCGACTTATGTTCATTCATTTATTTATTCATACAGTTTACATTAACAGTCTTAAAAACTAAACATGTAAGTCATAGTCAATTTCTATATTATATACTAAGAAGAGGCGTCATAGGCGTTAAAGACGGTCACTGTCCGGTATCACTGGATGCGGTATTTCAACCAGTGAGCTTCGGACAGTGATCATCTCCAGGTAGCAGCCGGCGGCTGTAAGAAACTTCGTCTCAGGTGCACTGAATAGATCAACCTTACTCACGAGAACAAGGCTGTCTATGAGTGCTAGGCTTTCGTAGAATGGGGTGTGCTCAAGCATTCTCGTCCGAGGAATATTTGTTACAAATAAGGGGTGACGGCGCGGCCGTAGGGAGTTCCTTAGGGAAAGTTGTACAGTTTCATGGTCTGAGTAAAAAAAATATGTTCACGATTCCATTAGGACCTTATATACGTCAAAACTAGTTCATGGGGCACTAACTGGGGATCTAAGCAAATCTAGAATGTTCTATTCTTTTCGGAGTCATCATAGTACACAAGCCCTCGTCCTCGTGTAAATCTTTAACTGGTTGGCGATCTCGCCATAATTTTGTAACAATTTCTTCACTTTTACACTTGCGAAATACAACTTGTTATGAGATGTGATGCCATAAAAAAAGGACAATGGATCCCCCTCCTCGCGTACTTCGAATCTCTTAGAGGAGTTATTTTATTCGTATGATTCGTTGATGAACAACGGGTAACTTGAATTTACTAATGTTTCTGAATTGATTTGTAACTTGTAGCTTCATGATTGACTAGTACAGTGGACGATATGCGTTCTGAGATGCAAGACAAGCTTTTGCACACTACAAGTTTCTATACAGCCGGTAGGCTGATGTATTTGGTAAGGGTATCTTTGTGTAGATGTCGTGGCCAGATCGTGGTATTGGCCATTTCATGATGTGGCCACTTTCATGTTGGTCACTTCATGATAAAGCAAGCTAACATACCGAACTTTTCATAAAGTGGTCATGAGAAGTCGGCCACATCATGAAGTGATCATTTCTGACGATTTAGCCACGACATAGACAAAGAAAAAAAATTTTACATCACGATGGAGCATGCAGTCCACTGTACGACACCACTCCTTAGAAATCGCAATTAATTAATTATTATTTACAATACAATTATTATTATTAACACAATTATTAAATTACTTATAGAAAGGCCACAAGTTGCTTATTAAACCACAAATACACGTCTCGTCTAACCGTAAGATAATAGTACTTTAGTAGGTAATCATAATCGAGTTCAGTCTTTTTAAGTAATGGAGTGTCTTTTATAAAATTGGATTTTCGAAATAAGACCTATTTAAAAAAAAGTATTGAATATCATGGTCGAAATACTATAAAGAAAAACTGAACTTATAGCCATACGAGTAAAAGACTCCTAATGTAATACGGAAAGCATAACTCATTAAAACTACAGGATGATTGAAACATTCGACAAATTTTTAGGCTACGTTTTGGTTATCGATATTGATCAATTTTGGTCTAAGGAAATTTGGAGTTGTAGATTTTTTTTTCTAATTTCCTAAATACATACATACATACATAATATCACGCCTTGTTCCCGTCGGGGTAGGCAGAGACCACAGTTCTCCACCTGTTACGATCTTGACATACTTCCCTTGCTTCCTGAACTTTCATCAATCCTTTCATACATGTTCGTCGGTTTAGGGTACTTTTAACCTGGCCTTTATTCAGAACGTCCTGAATTTGGTCCTGGTACGTACGCCGAGGCCTTCCCCTTCCAACGTTTCCATTCACTCTCGCCTTGCAGATCTCTTTCGTCAATCTTCCTTCATTCATCCTCTCTACATGACCAAACCATCTCAGCATCCCTTTCTCAATTTTAGTCACTACGTCTTCTTTTACGCCACAACGTTCTCTTATCACACTATTTCCAATCCAGTCACTCAATTTCACACCAATCATACTCCTCAACGCTCTAATTTCTACTGCATTAATTCTACTTTCATGTTTTTTCTGCCATACCCAGCTTTCACTGCCGTACATCAGTGTTGGTACCAAAACGCCTAAATAAATAGCATAATAAATGATGCATTTTTAGTTTTTAGCATAAATTATGCTTTTGTATATGCATATTTTTTTTTCATGCAAGTACGTTTGTTTATCGATTTCAAGTATGCTCCAAATATCCTTAGACCTATACAAAATTGACCTACAACGTGTAACGGAAATGTGTGAGAATACTGAAGGGCGTGAATCTGCGCATGAAACTGAACAACTTCTCCTCTCCTTCTTCTCCCGGCCTTGTCCCATTTTTAGCTGGGGTCGGCTCTCCTAATCTTTTCTCGCCAGAGTCGTCGGTTCTGGGTCGTCACGGGGTCTAAGTTCTCACTTGCGAGGTCCTTTTTTATAACTGACATCCATGTGAGTCGGGGTCTGTCGCGGCTTTTTGGTCCCGAGTCAAGCTGTAGCACTTTTTCTTAAACTGAACAACTTGTCTCTTTTTTTTTTACTATGTATGGGCTTACTCTTGACCTCGATCTAGCCTTGAGGACAGAGATGAGGTCGACGATGGAACGAGCTTGACCAGAAGAAGCCTATTCACTTGCGACTTAAATAGATTCGGGTTATAAGAGCTCGGGAACACAGACGCAGGCAGAGAATTCCAGTCCTTAGCTGTGCGCATTATAAAGGATGTTTCAAAGCGCTTTGTGCGGGTGTGTGGAATATCAACCAAATATGGGTGATATCCTGATATTATCAAGGAATGAAATACGAAAAATCTAATTTGTCTTCCCAAACAAAATGCGCTATCAGCTGATGCAGTGTCTATGGGAGAACAAAAATTGATTGTTTTCTATGACCTATGTTCCTTGGGAAAAGTTGTTCAGTTTCATGGGCGCACACCCTTTATCACACCTTTCTGCTACACGCTTTATACCGATAACAGAACTTACCCTCAAAAGTTGAATGTCTTCAAAGTCGCTTTAGTTACGATTTGTGTAAGGGGATGGATCATTCCTTTCGTATTTGTTCGTCCCTGCTTACAGTAGAGGATGTGGGGAGATAGGCTCGACGTCAGGCACGTACTTGATGTACGCGCCGTGCGCGGTGAGGCCCGGAGGCAGCTCGACGCCGCGGAAGTAGCGGTGCCGGCGCGCGTCCTTGGCCGAGATGCGCTTCACCGGGTCGTATGTTAACATCTTCTGCAGCAGGTCCATGCCCACTTCGTCCAGGTTTTGTACCTGCTCGGAATAAATCAGGGTTATTTGTGTATTTGTCCCGTGTGGTGCCGGAAAAGAATAATACCAACCCATCTCTACATGTCTCTGTCGCATGTAAGAAGAGGGGTTACCGGATGTAAGATGTGTCATCAAATATAAGAAGAGGGGTCACCGGATGTAAGATGTGTCGTCGAATGTAAGAAGAGGAGTCACCGGATGTAAGATGTGTCATAGAATGTAAGAAGAGGGGTCACCGGATGTAAGATGTGTCGTCGAATGTAAAAAGAGGGGTCACCGGATGTAAGATGTGTCATCGAATATAAGAAGAGGGGTCACCGGATGTAAGATGTGTCAACTAATTTAAGAAGACTGTCATCATATGTAAAAAGAGAGGTCACCAGATGTAAGATGTGTTATCGAATATAAGAAGAGGCGTCACCGGATGTAAGATGTGTCATGGAATGTTCAAAGAGTAGTCATGGAATGTAAGAAGAGGTATCATGGAATGTAAGAAGCGATGTAAATGTGCGGAGTGAGTGTTGTGGTGGAGTGTCTCTGTCGCTCTAATGTGTTGCGCATCACTCCGTCCGGTTCTCACACTTCTGTCATATCAAGTTACATTATTTCTACTGTAGTACAATGTTTATAATAATGAAATACTTACACTTATTTCTGACTGTACTATCAATTTCAATTCAATTTATTCATAATTGCATGCTACATGTCATAAAATCTTACATTCTAGTATTAGTAGAGACAGTGTTTGGGCACTGCAACTTAAACCTATGTTAGTTATTACTTATTATAATATTCCATTAAATACCAACCGAAAATAATCATTAATTAAATATGTCAATCACTTACATGGTTGTGCAGATTGAAGGTGCTCCAGTTAGGGAACGTGGGTTTGTAGTCCGGTAGAGAGGACACGCCGGGCCAAATCGCCTCGGTGGGGGTGCGCAGCATTCTACAAATTAACATTATCAATTTTTTTTCAACATATGTATTTATATAATTGCTTAGGGCGTACGCTGCGTGGGGAAGCTGCCACAGATTAGATAATAGTAAACTGACGACGTTTACAGATGCGTCATTCCCAGGCGGGGTTCCGACTAATTTCAACCTTAAGAATAGATCATAAAATCTCTAATTACAATTTATGGCTTACAACACGTTTTTTAATCGCTTGAGACTGGGTCGGGGTGTCTCTTTGCGAGATATTGAGTGAGACACAAGTAGGTAGGTATGAAAAAGTGTTCAATCATATGTGCAAAATAATGCTTACCAACCTAAATCATATCGGCGTGCGACCGGGTGTATTTATAATTAAAAATTTTACCTATTTTTTATAATGTAAAAAATATCGATATCTTTTGTTTTTATGCGATTTACGTGGCACGCGTACACTCATCAATATTTTCTTGTCTTTTCTTTTCATCCATCCTCAAAAGTTTCACAAAAACATATTTCTTTGATTGTTCTCTCAAGCCGTGCAGTCTACAGTGCAGTACAGTCACTTGACTGCCCTAGTGAAGACGCATCCGAGCGCCGCAGGTCATACCTAAAGTGTAGAGTGAAACAGGCCTGCCGCTGCGTAGCAAAATACGCGTCGCGTGGCGAGTACGCCTCACGCAGCGCCGGCTGTACTGTTTTGATTGCGCGCCTCGCTTGAAGTAGCGGCTAGGACAAATTTCGTAAAACAAACACGCCCGAGCTCGACGTGCCGCGCCATCGCGCCGCGTATACCCCAGCACGCGACTACGCGTCATGACGTCAGACGCCTGACGCAGCGTAGTTACGCCCTTACAGTTGAAATTATGTAGCTTGATTTGAATTATTGCAGGACAGAGCTATGCGGGAGAATATAACGGAACGATACGTGTCTCTGTCGCTCCAATATGTTACGCATCACTCTGTCCTGCTCTCACACTGCTGTCATTCAAATAAAGGTACATTTTTATTGACTGTAGTGTGAGAGCGGCTCAAGCTTGACAATGTTAAGTTAAATAAGTACAGTGCAAAGTCCAATGTGCCAAGTTAGATGTTCTCTTGACTGCAAACATTTTTTAGTTCCTTGATTCCAATAATGGCTGTATCTTGAAACGGCCGATTGCCATCTTATTAAAAGTTGAAGTTGATTATTTAAAATGTTCATGAATAATTTTGACTTTGAAAAACTTCAAATTATTAATATACACCCGAATACTGAAGTTTCTCCTCGCTATATGGACTGTTAAAAATATATCTGGCAAGTGAAGGCTGCTTCCAATCCTCCGGTTCAAAATCCCATAATCGCCTTCTACGACACCTACGGCAAGAGATAGGGGTGCAACTATATCACGACACTACTACGGTCAACTACCGGAGGTGGAAGGGATTTTGTTCAAAGTCTGTCTGGGGAAGTACCACCCCCTTGCCTATTTCTTCCGTAAAGCAGCAGTGTTGACACTGCTTTGTTTCGGTTTGAAAGATGAGAGAGCCAGCGAAATACCGGCACATGAGACACCATCTTAGTTCTGAACGTGGGCTGGACAACGTGCTTTGCTGTCTAATTAGTGTCAAGTTATGCCACTAATAAGACAACCTACTAGCTTAACACGCGCATTACGACTTGGCTGGCGAATTGCTTCAGCGCGGCGGTTTTCCTAAAGCTAGGAAATAAACCAGTGCATTAGAATTTTTAAAAAGCTCACATTCCGGGTTCACTCCGAGTGAAAAGTTATTAAAGGCGGATTTGTAACCGATACTAAATGGTATATTTTAAACCGTTGGACCTGGACTGTAGTACACCTCTCCAAAATACTAGGTTATCTTAGGACACAACAAGGAAGAGCTCATGAAATGGCTATTTTTTTTTTTATCTTACCTGAAGATACGGAATAGCTGATCAATCTCGGAGTCTCCTTGGAAGAGGGGCTTCTTAGAAGACATCTCTGAGAATATGCAACCAAGTGACCACACGTCTATCGGGCAGGAATACCTGAAGAAAAAAAAGTTTTTTGTTTAAGATAGTACTAAAATTTACAGAAGAAATGAGCGTGGTTTTTTTTATTCACTAGCCTATACTGCCTCACCTTCAGTCCTTCTACTGTCGCGAGCCATAGTGAATTCCGGCCAATCGCGACGGTACGAGTCTAAATCGTCACGCCATCTTTTTCGTGGTCTACCGTCGCGGATGCATTCGGCTTATATTCTAGCCCAGTCCCACTTAAGTCTGGCTGTTTTTCGACCCACGTCAGCTATTCCTGTCTTAGAAGGCAGCGTAGTATTCCGCACTCGGTCAATCCGTTTAATACCTAGAATGCTGCGTTTCATTGCTCTTTGGTTCTTGAATTTTTATCATGTACCTATACGCACGACAGCAAGCACGTAGAAACAAAACCAATATAAGCTGAACCAGCGATATGCTAGAAACGCCTGAAACCAGAAACCCGCTCAAGGTCAAAGTGTTTCCACCGACAAGTGCCCGTGTGAACAAAGAAACGAAAAATTTATTTGGCTCGAAAAAAAAACACAAAACTACAGGAGATGGATCTATCTTTTACTCAAAAAGGCAAACAATTGAAACAAAAATACCTTGCCCTACAATTTCGAGAGTTTCAAGATTTAGCGATGTCCTCCATCTTCAAGGACATTTAGGGGCTTAGATTGACAGGATCAGCATGACGAATTTATATTAGTATTCATTCATTCATTTCTTGTTGGGGACGCCGCGATGCACGCAGACGGGTGATCGGATCGCGTTAGTGGAGCCATTTCACCCTTTATCCCAGAAAACGGACAGCCTGCCCGTGCTTTGTTGGGAATTCTAGCCCCGAGAAGGCCATGTATTTGTGATGAATAGCAGGTCAGCGATCGATTCAGTAGCCAATGGTCCAGTGTCCCCCTTCTGCTGGGTGAACCTCCAGACATAAAGGTACCTACTCATCACGCTTTCCATACTATTCAGACACTTTTACTGTTCCTCGGTGGTGTAGATTCCCCACTCCACATGGCACGCTGCCCGGGGCACTGGTTTCACTGGTGCTCATGCAGTATCACCCCGTGGAATCTTACCGTAGCTTTATAAAATCTTACCATATCTCCTATTGATATTTATATTAGTAAAACCAAGTAATGATTACCTTTGGCACCCCAGCAAGACTTCTGGCGCGCGGTACCATAGGGTCACCACCTCATGCGTGTACACTCTCACCGGCACTCCAAAAGCACGACCCAGACCAAAGTCGGCCACCTGAAAACAGTACACACATTCAAGTTTATTTTAATTATATATTTAATCCTATACTAATAACACTATATTTAATGTTACTTTATTAGTGTGCAATAAAGTGTTATTCATTCATTCATTCAATAACCGAGCAATATTTGTAAATATATTTGTAATTGGTTTTTCGAAAATGGGCCTAACGATTTCGATGAAGTTTACTGTACTAGGGTTCTCGGGGGCGAAAAATCGATCTAGCTGGGTCTCATGTCTGGGAAAATTTGTTTTCCATTTTTTTATATACCGGGTTTTAGACAAAAGCCTACAGCGCCATCTGTTGGCGGTTAGCATAGCTTGTTAACCCGATGATATTTTAATGCTGAGGCGGCTATTATAGAGCGAAGCTCGGTCGCCCAGCAGTGGCGTGCACTCCATAAAGACACTTTCTACCCTACCTGCTCTGATAAAATAATCAGATTTTATTTGCTTCTTGGCTGAGTGTTACCGAAGTCGTCCAGTTGGCTGCGTAACTATTTTAAGGTGATCCGTTTTCCATACAAAAATTCAAATGACTTGCATTCTTACGCGGGACATAAATTCTGTTAAAAAACGAACGAATACTGTTATTTTTAGTTAAATTTTTCGCTAATTAATACAAAAATCCAGTTAATGTACTGAAAGAACTATTTTTGTTAGCAATTTTTGGTTCAATATTACGGTTGTGGGCGTGCGGTCAAAACTGTACGGTTGTGCTTTGTGTGAGTGATCGTACTCATGTAAACACGGACTGACGAGAGTAATTGACTTTAGTGGACATATGGAGATATTTTTCTTATCGAAATTGTTGTTAGGCGTTGAAGTTGCACGATGAAATTTACGCGAATCAACTTTTTGCACATATATAGTTGGTACTTATTGCATTAAAAAATAAAACCTTATATTTGCAGCAGTGGCTCCATCTAGTTGCGTTCGGGGCTAAGCTGGCCTGAAGAAGAAGGTGGTGAGGTGATGGTGATGAAGGTGATCTGTGACGGCCAGCTTAGCCCCGAACGCAACTAGATGGAGCCACTGCTGCAAATATAAGGTTTTATTTTTTAATGCAATACATACCAACTATACATGTGCAAAAGGTTGATTCGCGTAAATTTCATTGTGCAACTTCAACGCCTAACAACAATTTCTATAAGAAAAATATCTCCATATGTCCACTAAAGTCAATTCCTCTCGTCAGTCCGTGTTTACATGAGTACGATCACTCACACATGCACACAAAGCACAACCGTACAGTTTTGACCGCACGCCCACAATCGTAATATTGAACCAAAAATTGCTAACAAAAATAGTACTTTCAGTACATTAACTGTATTTTTGTATTAATTAGCGAATAATTTAACTAAAAATAGCAGTATTCTTTCGTTTCTCAACAGAATTTTATGTCCCGCGTAAGCATGCAAGTCATTTGAATTTTTGTATGGAAAACGGATCACCTTAAAAAGTGGCATTGTTTCATCATAATTTAAGTAGCGCAAAATAAAGACAATTAAATATTTGTTTGCATGTATGTATTTGAATGATAAACTTTATTTATTTTTATACTGAGCCGCCATTGTTTGTTTTGTTTTGATTCATTTCAGTGATAGTAGGAAAATAGACAAAAACAGCGAACGAAAAATGTCAAACCTCATTTTTAAATTGGTGAGACGACGAAACCGAAACTAGTATATATATTAAGTACAGTCAACGACCGGTCAAGCTTGACACTCGCAGTGCGACCCTAGCCCTTGCTCGTATTGAAATAAGAATGGTACAAAGTCCAATGTGTCAAGCTTGATATGCTCTTGACTGTACTTTGAAATTTTTCTGCCTACCCTGTCTAAAATCTCTGTGCACGCCACTGTCGCCTAGGTACTTTTATTAAATTTATTAGAGACATACAACACAATACAATTTAAAAATATTACATTACACAAAAGAGGTTTCAGGGCTGATTGCATTCCAAAAACGCATGTTTACAACATGACAGTTGTTTTGCAAGCAACAATAAGAAAGTGAGTAAAACAATCAAAAGAATTAGACAGATAAACTAAATGAATGATACATATACCTACACTAATATCACTGAATAGAGTGAATGAGATGGTTTGAAAACAATGGATTGAGCTGTTCGAGTTTGTATTGTCATCATCATAAAATCGCATGAAACGTCCAGTGCAGGACCGCGAGCTCCTTCCAGAACTCCAAAGGAAATTTGGAGGGCCATAGTCACCACGGTTGTAAGCGTTGCGGCTAGCGATCGCTGTTGTTGGTGACCGCATGCTGCTGCTGCCCATAGGCCCTTACTATTCTTTGCTGGCACCACACGGGCGGGTGGGTTTGTTATATTAACCATTATTTTTATATTCTGTTTTTGGTAATAAAGCCTTTGAAATTGAGTCCATTTTTAGAACCGCAAAAATAAATTTGTTTTCAAAGGTTTCTTGAAGATTTATTAGAAACGGTGCTACTGAGAGAGATAGTTTTATTTTTTGTAATATTTACGTAAACGTCTATCGACTATAATTAATTCAGATTTTTCCTATTTTCTAAACTTCGGAGATAAGGGGGAAATTTTTCATCATAACTTGAAAACTAAGTGGTAAAATAATTAAAAATCAATTTTAAAATGTACAAGTGAAGCCCTTTCTTTCATTTGACACCCCACTCAACCGAGTAACGACAATTTTTAATTTTGCCCCCCCTATTTGGGTTGTGTATTGGGCCCCTTTACAATAATAATAATAATATTTTTATGATTATTTAGTTTGCAATAAAGTTGGGCAATGATATTTTAAAACTACTCCAAATTTCAAGTCGATAGCATGAGTGCTTGCTGAGATACGTGGGACACTCAGAAATATTTGCGACACTAAAAAAAATTGTTCTACAGGTACATATATTTTTATTAAATCTTTTCAAAGTACTCTCCACCAGCCTCTATACAAAGATTCATGCGTCTGAACCAGTTTTCAAAACACTTTTTCCAGTCCGCCGTAGACACCTCGTTTACAGCCTGCTCGAACGCAGCCAGCGCATCTTCCGGCGACGAAAATTGTATCCCCTTGAGCTGATTTTTTATTTTTGGAAATAAAAAGAAGTCACACGGTGCTAGATCAGGGCTGTAAGGAGGGTGACCCAGGAGTTTGACTGGTGTGCTGTCCAGGAAGTCCCTCGTTTTGAGCGCGGTGTGTGCAGGCGCATTGTCGTGGTGGAGCAGTAGTCCGCGGAGCCCTGTGTTTGGTCGCTTGTTGCTCACAACAGAAAAAACTTCTGGTAAACATTTGGTAGTATACCATTCGGCGTTGATGCTTCTTTGATCTCGTAAGGGAATTGAGGCCAAGTGGCCAGTCAAATTAAAAAAGCTGGCGATCAAAATCTTCCCCCCGCTTCGAGATCGCTTCACTTTGGTAGGCGTTGGTTCATTTTGAAACACCCAAACTGTCGACTGGCGCTTGGTTTCTGGATCGTATTGATAAATCCAGGACTCATCACCTGTTACGATGTCGTAAACACGCCGAGACGAGCCTGCTTCAAATTTGTTCAGCATATCACGGCACCATTCCACCCGGGCCTGCTTCTGAGCGTCGGTGAGGTAGTGCGGCACCCAGCGCGATACTATCCTCCTCACGCGAAGATGCCCGTGTAGAATCTCGTGAACGCTTCCCGATCCAATCTTTAATATGTGCTGAATCTCCTGATATGTAATTCGCCTATTATCTTGGATTAAATTTTTCACTGCTAGCACGTTTTCTTCCGTAATAGCCGTCAAAGGGCGACCGCTTCTTTCTTCATCCCCCAAGGTTGGTCGACCGCGCCTAAATTCGTTATACCAACGATACACGGTTGCCTTGGAGGGGCCTTCATCCATAAATGCCATTTGAAGTCTATCGAACGATTCATCCGGTTTCAGGCGACACTTGAAATCGTAAAAAATCATAGCTCTAAAATGTTCCCGGCGCAGATCCATTTTTCAGTAACACACGATACTTTGAATTGGCTCGCAAAAAATGTGGAGGGAAATTTTGAAAATGGAACACACATATTTTTACTTACAAGTAATCATATTTTCGAAAAAGATTCTGACCGGCCAGTCTCCCATACATAAAAACTATTTTTCGCAATACTTTCTGAGTGGCCTGGTACATAGGTGTGACAGACAGGCAGACGAAGTTGCACCATAAGTGTTATGTTTTTACCATTTTGGTTTGGAACTCTAAAAAGCAGTTGAGTCTACCTTGATAATGCCGGTCTTGTCAATGAGCAGGTTCTGTGGTTTGAGATCTCGGTGGAGAATGCGGCGTTGGTGGCAGTAAAGGATCGCACTGTTGATCTGGAACAGATAACTCTTCACCACTGTGGGGTCCATGAACTGAAACAACACAATTTTATTGTTAATACAACATGTATACTAGGATAAGCTGCTCATGAAAATGAACACTCAAATATACATACATACATGACATCACATCATGCCTCTTACCCGTCGGAGTAGGCAGAGACCACAGTCCTCCACCTGCTACTTTTTTGACATACTTCCCTTGCTTCTTGTACTTTCATCAATCCTTTCTTACTTTTAATCTGGCCTCAAATATATGTTTTAAATTTTTATTTTTTTATTTTATTTATTTAGATAACCAACGGCTTATTAACTATAACAGAGTAACAAGAGTGGTAAATAAGACTTAAGCTAATAATAGGTTATCCTAGCGTACCTTTACATTTAAGTACAAACTGCCGCATGTAAGTGAAAACGCTTAGGATGATTATAAAATCAAATTAATTACAAAAGCATACCGCGCTGGTTCTTTTTTGATACAACGGCTTGCAGTTGCTATACAGCGAGGCAAATCCAGTAGCGGACTAAGCCCGTCAGAGGCCCGGGGCGGCAAAGCTGAATAAGGCCCCTAGCTTTAAAAAAAATGTAGTTTTAGAAGCTTTTTATTCAATTCACATTTGTATGTATAAATAAGTGTTATTATTATGTTAATATCTGGCAAGTGAAATTTAAATTCTAAATTAATTATTTACATACATACATAACATCACGCCTTGTTCCCGTCGGGGTAGGCAGAGACCACAGTTCTCCACCTGCTACGATCTTGACATACTTCGCTTGCTTCCTGAACTTTCATCAATCCTTTCATACATGCTCGTCGGTTTAGGGTACTTTTAACCTGGCCTTTATTCAGAACGTCCTGAATTTGGTCCTGGTACGTTCGCCGAGGCCTTCCCCTTCCAACGTTTCCATTCACTCTCGCCTTGTATATCTCTTTCGTCAATCTTCCTTCATTCATCCTCTCTACATGACCAAAGCATCTCAGCATCCCTTTCTTAATTTTAGTCACTACGTCTTCTTTTACGCCACAACGTTCTCTTATCACACTATTTCTAATTCTGTCACTCAATTTCACACCAATCATACTCCTCAACGCTCTCATTTCTACTGCATTAATTCTACTTTCATGCTTTTTCTGCCATACCCAGCTTTCACTGCCGTACATCAGTGTTGGTACCAAAACGCCTCTATGAACAGCCAGACGAGCCTTGTGAGACACCTTCCGACTCTTCATAAAAGCATGCAGAGCACCATTCACCATGTTTCCAGCATTCACTCTTCTTTCGATATCACTTTCACACTTTCCATCTCTCGTAAACTTAGAACCCAGATACACAAACTCCTTCACTTGTTCGACTTGTTCACCACCTATTAATATAGTACACTCTGGCATACACTCTTCTCCTCTTTTATTATTTAGGCTAAAAAAACATACATACCTACAATATGGAATGGATATGGGTAAGGAAAACAAAATATGAATAGATCGACAAAATACATAAAATAAATCAAAGATAGTTTTTTTTATTTTTTGTAAGTAGGTTTTAAACTATTCGGATTATAATTTCTAGGCTAAATTATACGAAGAATTACTTACTTTTTCTAAATACTCGAATATGCACTAACTCAACTCTGAACTCATTTATTTTTATTCCGCAACAAAAATCAAAAACACTATTACACTTTTTAATGAAATTACTTTGAACGGATAAGATCACGTTTATTACTTACTTAATTTACAATTTGAAAAAAAGACATCCGTTTGCGACAATATCAGTACACATAAACTATTAAATATCAACGTAATAAAATTTAATATATTTTAAATGAGGCCAATGTTTATTTTTCGACGTAAATAGAATGCAGTGAATATAAATGTAGGCGTAAACACGGCCGCTCGTCGGTTTTTGACCTTTGACACTTTGACCTTGAGCGGGTCTCTGGTTTCAGGCATTTAAAGCGTAGCACTGGTTCAGCTTATACTGGTTTTGTTTCTACGTGCTAGCTGCCGTGCGTACAAGAGTGAATTATTTGCACTTCATTCATTCAGGATGCCTGGGAAGGTACCCGCTACAGAGACGGGAATTACCCCAGCGTATTGGACGCGTTCAGCAAAGTTAAAAGAATATTAGTACCGCTTAAAATGTCTAGATGGCTGTAGTGTTTTGATCTTGATGAAATTATGTAGGTACTAAGCTCATTTTTAAAGCCTTGTTTACGCGGAGGCATTTGGGGGCCCCCCAAAACCGGAGGCCCGCCCCTTCCGCCCCCCTGTTAGTCCGCCACTGGGCAAATCTGCTAGCATCATGGGCATGTTTGGCCCAGGATAAAATCGTAGAAGTCTGAGGTAAGTAGCGACAAATAAACTGTTTTGTGTTATGCTTTTAATTTTTTTAAATGTATTTTGATTATAAATCACCAGATGGAAGGTTATTAACATTTCCACACTTCTTATTGCGTCAATGATTCTTTTTGAGTATAATTTTGGACAATCAATATAAAATGTATAATTTAATGATGCAGAATCACCCCAAAATAGGATAATCAACCATACTTTACACATAAACACTGTGATCCTTAAAACTGTGTTTTTAGACCACGAAACTGAACATTTTTTCCTAAGGATACATACATACATACATAATGTCACGCCTTGTTCCCGTCGGGGTAGGCAGAGACCACAGTTCTCCACCTGCTACGATCTTGACATAAAAATTGACCTAAGGATCATGGGACAATATTAAAATTTATTGTATTTCAACCTATGTTCCTCAGGGAAAGTTGTTCAGATTTATGATCTGGGATCACAGTGTGTGAATAGGTGTTTGTTTGTATAAAGTGCCATCTGTGTATAGTTTTGTCCCTGCAATGTAGGTAGCAATACTAGGTTATTAATTAATTTCATAGTACTTTGATATACCCAGATTTAAAAAAGGAAGCCGGCAGGAATCGTGTTATATGGACTATTCGCCACTGATACATAGGGATATTACAGATAGGTAGATTAGGTATTTGGCATAGCTTACTAGGTGTATACTGTATTTAAATAACAATTAAATTTGGCATGTATTTAACGCGGCGACAAATTAATGTCAATTAGGGTTTAAAAAAATATTAAAGCAGGTAGCAAAACTAATAGGTTGGCAGCTACAGTGAAGTATCATTTTAATCAGAAAATGGCAGCTTTATAATCAGTTGTAAGCTTTGTTTTAATTTAAACTGGCATTGATTTTTTGTTTTGGCAACTGAATTTATTGTTAAGCGAACACTTAACGGTGGATAAAAACTAGAAAATAAGCTTTTTTAAATAATAAAATGAGGTTGTATATAAAGTTAACTAAGGTGTGAAGAAAATATGAACATGGTCATAAAAAACATACTTTGTGCGACATTTTAAGAGCTCTAAATAAAGCAAATAGTGACATGCATAAAAAATTGTTTGGCTTAGAATTTTTATTATATGGCTTAAAATTTTCCTACAATGGCGAAAGAGTAAAAGGTATCAAGGTACAATAATTGTCTTTATTTATTCAACCCGCAATATTTATTTATTTATGCCGAGCCGAGTGTTCCTCTTAGTTCAATGTTTATAATTAAAGCTCCATTAAAATCCTCTAGACTGTAGGTTAGTTAGACGGGGACCCAACATACTTTGTGCGACATTTTAAGAGCTCTAAATAAAGCAAATAGTGACATGCATAAAAAATTGTTTGGCTTAGAATTTTTATTATATGGCTTAAAATTTTCCTACAATGGCGAAAGAGTAAAAGGTATAAAAGTACAATAATTGTCTTTATTTATTCAACCCGCAATATTTATTTATTTATGCCGAGCTGAGTGTTCCTCTTAGTTCAATGTTTATAATTAAAGCTCCATTAAAATCCTCTAGACTGTAGGTTAGTTACACGGGGACCCACCGTGCGGGTCCCCTATTGCTGTCCGCGAGGGGTTACAAGAGAACCTAACATAACCTACCATGTATGTGTCGTCCTGTCTGGAGTTTCTTTTTTGATGGATGAACCCCCCATTCTGGGGAGCTGCGCCCCCTCGTCCCCCGCTTTGTGATGGTAGTGGTCATTTAGAGAAAAGCAGTAGTCATTGTAGGTTAGGAATCATGATTAATTGATTACAAAGTAAAGCGAATTTATAATTAAAGCTCCAAGGTCATGTTCCCAAGGTCATGTTCCAAGGCCAAGTTCCCTTGATACCCTCGCAAACAGAAATAGGAGACCCTCACAGCACAAAAAAATATAAAATCTTTATATATATTCGGCACTCTTGTTTCTATGCAATGACTAACTTCGTCGCCGATTTCATTAAATTATGATTCTACAAACAAAAATACTGAAATCCAAATACTTAATAATAGTACCTGTTTAAATTTTTACAGCTGCCTACAAATCGCAGCCCGAAAGTATATTTTTATACGGGAGCCTATTGTTACCAATAATACAATCTTTGTTATCCCACTGCTAAAATTAGTCGCCAAGTCATTATTTATAGTACCTCCTTATGATTTCATTGCCCCTGTTTAATATATTTGCTACCTTAAAGAATCTGCCATTATTTAGTTTTTATAAATTCTTGCATTTTGAAGCTCATCTGTTACAATTGTTGCTAAAATATTTAATCGCTGCCAGATTAATTTATTAGATGCAAAACTGTTAGTTGCCGTTTCATTTGTTAGTTGCCTCAAAAATAATAGAGGCGTTTTAACTAACAATAAAACGCATATTAAAATACTTGCCTAATTCGAAGCCTATATGTATGTATGTGAGAGTAGCGTTCTTGATCTGTCAATTCGTGCCGGTGTGTCATATATCTGTCCTTTTCCTTCCTACGTCCCTCTGCTATCTTTCTCTTTTCACACCTGTCAGTAGCTCGTGTCAAACGGTCGCCTATAAATACCGGTTGGGGCGAGCGCGCGCCTCATTGTGTTTCACATACACCAGGCAGATATTAAAATTGTAGGCTTCGAATTAGGCAAGTATTTTAATATGCGTTTTATTGTTAGTTAAAACGCCTCTATTAAAGATACTGTGCCGTAATTCGAAGCCTATATGTATGTATGTGAGACCTGTCTGTTATCGCCTGGTGTGAAAGATGAAAGAAGGCCAATGTGATAAATGATAATAATATACTGCATAATTACAAAATATAGATAGGAATAAATGGTAATTTTTTGAAATTCGAGCTAGCCTTTGTATGAAATCAACAGGTACTTTTTATCAATTTCACGCAAGTAAACAATATGAAGTTCTAAACTCAAAAATACATAGCAACTCTTTATATACTTGCATTTTCTTAAACATTTAACTTGCAAAGAGACATGTATAGAATATAATTCTCTTCCTCTAACTGGAGAAAAACCAAACAAAAATAGTTTAGGTAAAACCGCTTAGCACTCCTGTATAGTTTAATAAAAATATTTCGTGAGTGCTGTCACCTCTTTTCAGGATTTTGGGAATTCAAATACAACTGTGGAACAAAAACTTTCTAGCGTTGCTTTGATGCATGCTTCAACAAATTCGTTAAACTGTTCACTATAGTTGTTTTGGGGGTTGATGGCAGCCTTTAGTTGCGCAGCTACCGTTAGAAATACAACTGCACAATTGCGCAGATATCTTCTCAATTTGTCTAATCAGAGATTGCATTGAGAAAACTGTTAACTCTCGTTACAGGTAGACTACAGCTACCTATCTGTGTTTAGGTCAACAGGTTGACATATTTATCAAATGAAAAAACAATTTTCAGTCTGTTGACAGTAAGGTCACGTCGTTGACCTTTGAAACAAGTATGGCGTAGCCAGTGAATACATAGGTTCGCTTAAAAACATTCCAACTCTGAAGCCACATAGAAAGGAGGGCTGGCTGGGTAGGTATGTCCAATCTATGTCCAATACACTATGTAGATGTTTTACTACATTTTGAAATCGACCTTAATTGAACATGACAAACGAACGTTTCGTCTTTCAAACCATCATTGAACCATGGATTGACCTTAACTGAAACAGTGAATTAAGATATAAACTACCCTGTTCGGGTCAAGAATATTGAAGTTGAGATTAGAGATATATGTAATAAACCTGAACATTTATTTTTATTATTTAGAAAAAGATTTGAAATTCCAATCAGATTTGCTCAGAGTCTATACAGGGACCTTGTGCTATTGCTACCATGATAACAGATGACGCCAAAGGACTAGTACGATCTCAACGATTCACGCCTTTCTGCCTTCCGTAGATTTATCTGATCTGGGGACCAGTCTTTTAAAAACCTTACTTTATCCACAAGTCCATCGGTCTAGTTTGTGAACCGAGAACGGTAAGTTTATTGCTTGATTGCGTTGCGTACGTCTGAATGCCAAAGAGGCCTTCCTTCTTGTAGCCCTGGAGTTACATTTATGTATATGCATTCCCGCTGTTTAGTTGAAAACAGTAAGCGTCGTCTAAGAATATAATAAGTCAGTAGAAGGAACATCAGAATATTTCAAGTTTAAATGCCGCTCGAGCGACCGTCATAAACTTAGCTTGCATAGTGTGGAAAAAAGGCAAACGGATCTTACAGGTGTTTTGATTTCCTGAATATTCTCGGTTAAGAGACAATTTTCGAGGAAAAAGATACCATTCCAAAAGTATTATTCTCTTTCCGAGATAAATTATTCGCTTGTAAGTTGTCATGAAAATGACAAGGGATTTATCACTAATAATCTACATTTGGAATAAAATCTACCTTTTTTCATAACTGAATGACAAGTTGAATCTATTCAAAACATTCAAAATACCGAACACTCGATGGCGACTTGGGTCAGACCATAGAAAGAGTGGTTAGACTGAGTAGAGGGGAGGTCGTGATTGCATGCATTCTTTGTTTGCAGGTAGTCAGGTAGATAAGGTGTAAGTTATCTTTCTGAGCCAGAAGCATCCGTTATAAATAATATCATGGGACACTGTGTCTAAATGGAGTGTTGTGACCAGTTGTTGTGGTCGAGGGGCCACTAATACTATTCTGATAGTCTAATCCGGTAAAGCAAACCTCTAAGGTTTATATGGGTAAGTCTTTGACAGAAGCTCAAGAAAGCTTGATGATGGTAACGCCGTCTCGATAATACAAAAAGAAATTCAGAGCTTGCATCACTTTCAGAATTTCACAACTCATCTGGGAAGTATCCCAGAATTTTTGTCTTACCTATAGCCAGAAGCATTTGTCTGGTAACCACGTTTTAGTTTGGATGGATCTCATATCGTTTCTAAAAATTTGATCGACCGTTGAAAATTATTGAATTTACTTCGAGTGGTCAACCAGTAACCAAGAAAAACTAAAGTATTGAGTGAGCTTGCGTAGCAACTCTGTTCTAACTGACCGTTAGAAAATTGTCCTAGTGGACTAGACGCATACTTTGCTCTTATATTTTGGATAATCTGATATGTCATATAATAAATTTCTTTAGGAAAGAAATCTAATTTGTTTCCTTAATATATAAAGCGAAAAAACAACGGAGATGTTTGTCTAGAGACCTTTACACACGCCCGCAGATAAGTGGCAACAAGAAGAGTTGACGCTTTTTAACTCAAGTAAACAGAGACCAAAAGTCAGTAGTACCGATGATGTGTGAACGACTGCACTAGAGCTTGAATCATGGCCTCAGAAAAGAAGCAGTCTTGTAGGTAGGTACATACTTATAAGTCTTGCACAGTAGGCAAAATAACTGAAATTTTGCTGGTTGATAGTCAAGACTTTTTGAGTAGTCTAACTTTGTATTAAACGTAAACAAGGCACATATATACTCACCTACGGCGAGAACGTAAATGTCAAAGAAGTGATTGGGTTTCAAGCATGTCCATTTTATCATTTATATATCAAGGTCAAGGACATTTCCTTGGAAAAGGGCGTTTGGAGCGAATGATTAAGCGAATTTGGTAGGATAGAGCTTTATTTGAACGGAATGTGGTATCCGTGATTACAGGTATTCAAGGTAGGTAGGTATTTGTTTTCGCTCCTAACATCACCCACCTGTTTGTAAAATGTCCTATGTAATTGACCTGCCATGAACATAGAGTCAAACTGTTTTCATAAAGCCGTCCTTGAGGGTGGCATCGAAGAACGTATTGTAACATTTCTGTTATCCTGTGCAGGATGGTTGCCTCTTGGTCGACATATACTGCGCTGCGTGGGTTTCGAGGCATGGCAAAATTAAGTGCCATCATCATTTCCGATAGCGAGGGAAAATAGTATGCGTAAAAGCAAAAATATTGCTATTGTGCCTTGTGAAGGCAATACGTCATAAATAAGCACCGTACGTCGTCACTGCGGTGAAAATAGAAAATATAACTCAGATTTATTATACGTAGGTACCCTGCGTGGGTTTGGTGACATGGTGAAATTATGTCTTATCAGCGTTCCGTGATAACAAGGGAAACATTTCATAGACAGTAAAAATGTTGGTGGTATAGGTGGTACCTTACGGAGGCAACCCACAAAAAATTTGCACCAGGCGCTGGTGAAAATGAAAAATAAATTCAGAATTATTCTACCCTGCATGAGTAACGAAACAGAACTGGTAGTATTATGTCCTCATCAACTCTGAAGCTCAGAACAAAAATTGGTTTTTATTCAATAAGGCATAGTTTCACATAGATTTTTTCTACTTAGAGTTTGCATTTTCGGGAACTCTGTGTAAAATTGCTTTAGGGTTCAATTGTCATAAATTTCTGATGTCCCCAGGGACGGGGTTTTAGAGGTATTTCTTGCGTAGAAAGTAAAAATGTTGATAAAATGTTCCTTGCGAAGGCAAATGCACCATACAGTATAGATATTCTATCTAATCTGTGATTAAAGTTGACCTTGACCTTGCGTAGGCTAGGCGAAGTATTGGAACTGAACCACACTGAACTGTCAGATGACTGTTCGAGTAAACAAGTCGTTGGAAGGCAAAAATATACAGCTACTTCCATTACATTAGAGTGAGTACTAAGAAACTTATTTTTAACGAATTTAAGTAAACTGTCCCAACTCTTTCCGATCATCTGAATTACGACTAGTAGGCATACCCAAAGAGAATATAAATACACTGGCATACTCGTACCTGTGGCTTAAGTAACTATTGCACTTATTGCCCATACCTGAGTTGTGCCTACAGTATTCTTTACTAAACTTCTGCATACCAAATTTTTAAAATTTTAATAGCAATGCCCAGGCAATGATTTGATCACACTAACTAATGACGATCTTGAATAAATAAGTTACCAATATCGTATTCAAGCATGGAGCTAGTAACCCATCAGAAAAAGTAAGTACCTACCTATTAAATGACGTCTTCGAATGCAAAGACAATCTATACGGCGGGCGATTAACGGCCGTGATTTGATTTACAAAACAGGAATATCTTGTGCCCATAGACATAAGCATAGGCAGTAAAGCTGCCGTTATTCATAATCTAAGCTTGTGCCACATCAGAATGCATTTGTTTCGTAGTTTACAATAGGTAGGTACTGTAAATTTTTTATCTTACCAGTAGGTAGATTCATCAGTAGATTTGAATTGCTTCCTGATAAACAAGCACTATTTTTGTCAATTATTTTAACCAGATTTATCTATTAATTAAGTTTTTTGGTATTTAAAACCATCTTTGAAATTATTCTTCATGCATTTATAGTGCCTAGTAATCTGAAAAAGAACTTACGACTAAATAACCTGGAAAAGGACTTAAGATATAAACACCATTTTATAAAAGTAAAAATCGAACGGAAAAACCGTTAAACAATTTTAAATTGACTTACCAACCGTCAATCTTGTACACAACCGTACGGATTGAAGAACAAAACGCCAATGAGGCGCGCGCTCGCCCCAACCGGTATTTATAGGCGACCGTTTGACACGAGCTACTGACAGGTGTGAAAAGAGAAAGATATAGCAGAGGGACGTAGGAAGGAAAAGGACAGATATATGACACACCGGCACGAATTGACAGATCAAGAACGCTACTCTCACATACATACATATAGGCTTCGAATTACGGCACAGTATCTTTAATAAGCCATTAAATTTTATGTTTATATTTAAAAGCTATTGCCAGCATTACTTTATTAAAAACATTAATAGCCTAAGAGCCAAAGGATTTCACTGTATGAAGATTCAACGAAAATTCATATCAGCATTTTTTTTTATTCATTAGCAATCCACCCAAATTTACGACCGCATGATTTAAAAAAATAATAATAAAGGTATTATAAATTCCACAAAAGAAGGGCAAAAATGCTATAAATATTATTTACTTTACATTTAATTACCTTTATTTTATCTTTTTTTTAAGTATATGATCCTCCTATATTTGTAAAAGAAACACAATTAAATCTAAAAAACAAATTTACATAAATCTCAAAGTTGCATTAGACCTATGATAAAAATGATATCAGATCAGTTCTTCAATGCTTTTGTTTCATTAACGTCCCTTAACATATAGTGTACTAAATCCAACAACAAAAAAAATATGGAAATTGAAACCTCCAGAAATTGAAATTGTACCTTCCAGTTTGAAATTTGGGTGGATTCAAAAATATAGTCTCTTAAAATTGCATTTAAAAGCCGTTTACAAAAATTTGGCCTGATATGAATTTTTTCTCCAAAATATAGCATAGCTCTTAGGGTATAAGGATTTGTGACCTTTTTCATGAATGAGAAATTGAGAATGATATTATTGAAGTTACAGCAGAAGGGGCACATAACTCTGATGCTGATGGATGTTTATTTGCTGTGCATAGATACTGATTGGGGAGCCAAAACACAAACTGCATGTCTGTCCCGCACATATCACCTCATACCTGGCAATACTTTTTTTAAATGCCATGATTGGAGTTATGTGCCTCCAGCTGTAGTTCGATAACATAATTAAATTTTAATGCAGCTTATTCTAAAACTTCAATAAGTGGAAAATGTTTTAACAATAACTATCGGCTTACCTTGTTAGAGCCCAGGGAATCCATGTATTTTTTCAAATCCATGGATAGAAATTCAAAAATTAGGTAAAGTCGAGATTCTTCCATGAGTACATCTTCTAGCTTCACTATGTTTGGATGGTTGAGCTCCTTTAGAAGCGAAATTTCTCTGCAATTATGACAAAATTGTTGAATTTACAACACACAGTAGTATGCTGCTGGCCAACCTCCATTTCAAACTACTTTGGTCGACCTCGGGGCGCGAGTCCGACTCGCACTTGACCGGTTTTGTTTTATTCATCGCACTTGGACCGGATGAAACTTGGACCATTTGAGACTTGGACGGTATGAGAGTTGGACAAAATAAGACTTGGACTTAGTGAGACTTGGACAGAATTTCGCGGTTGGACGAAACAAGACTTGGACAAGTTGGTACCTAGTCCACTATTTCGACACCCATGGGTACATGGCATGGTACTATCTTTTCAGAAGTGAACTTCTGATGGAATATTAATACTATTAGTTATAAATTTTAGGTTAGAATGTGGTACAATGGCATAACAGAAACAAATTTATGATATTTTATGGACTTATATATGTGATTTAAAACAGAGTAGATAGTAAAATTGCCAAATTAACACACCTTATGGCTGTTGACGGTATTCCCTCGTCTTCGGACTCCAATCTGATTTTCTTCATGGCGACTAATTGTCCCGTGACTTTGTTTTTCCCCTTATAAACCACACCATAGGTGCCTTCCCCTATTTTCTCAATTTTGAGAAAATCATCCATTCCGTAGGAAGGAATTTTGGCGGTTTTCATAAATCACACGAGGAAGAATTAAGAGGGATTTACCCTGTGTAAGACACTTATGATTGCTTTGGCACGTAATATTTAAGGCACTGAATGGTTTGAGCTAGCTATTTGTAGTTTTTTTCGAGTATGTTGTTATACTTATTACAAAATAATCCTTCGCGATCACAGAGATTCTTTGCGATCATCTAAGTAGTCTGTGTTTGCGATTCACAGCGTTTTTCAAACGTCTTTTCAACGAAGTTTTGGTTCGAAATAGGTGTTGCCATAATAATTTCATTAATCGGTCATCTCGATTTGCAAGAGTTGTTTTGCAGAAGCTTCTGCTGATTTTTTACGCCAATCCAAAACGTCCGGCCCCCAGCTAGTCTCGTGAACAGAAAGTCCTGATACACGGTCGGCGACAAGCTCCCGACAGATGTCACCTTGGTTTGCAACCATTTGGGTCCGTTTCAACTACACGGTCGCCGACTTGTTGGCAACAAGCATTGAAATAGATTAAAAACACAATGTGGTGATACAAAATGACAGTTGACACTGACAGTTCTCGTATTTTGTAGTTCGGTTCAAAACTTGAATATACTCAATCACTGCTTAGAAGACTGTTCATAACTTCTTTGTCACAAAATTATCAATTTCGTTGTCTTCTTTTGTTTTTAATTACCGGGAAAGGCAAGAAACTTCAGTTTATAATCTGTGCGGTCGCCAACCGCCAGCTACACGGTCGGAGACGTAACCAACGTCCTCTATTTGACCTTAGTTTGGGAAGCTGCTTTCACGACCAAGGGCGTTGGAAGGTCACTAAAAATTTGGTTGTAAACCACGAACTACACGGTCGGAAACGACGAAGGTCACCTCTGTCCGGGCTTGGTTGGCAACCGTGTATTCGGGCTTTGATTTGGACATTTTTTACATAAATACTATGACAGATGTTGATATTATACATTCTGTGGTCTTACCGATGCAAACAGGGCCGAAATGCCGAATGTAATTTGACAAAATACAAGTTGAATTATGTTGTACACACGGCCGCACGTTGGTAGAAACACTTTTGGACCCTATGGCGTGATAATAGAATTGAAAAAGTTTCTACCGATGTGCGGCTGACCGTACCTACTAACATTCGGATTTTGAGGAGAGTAAGGAACCATATGAACGTCCGCGCACTTGGCCGCAACGACCAACTTAGTAAATCTGGTCGTTGCGGCCACTGGCCGTGGTCGTGGCCAGCTAGTGCGCGAGATCCCTAAGACACTTGTTAGTCTTGTCACAGAATATTAAATTGCAATTGTGGGCAACCAACTCAGGATACTTATCATGTGCTCTGGAAATGAGAGCGAGCTTTGGAAGAAAAGTAGAGACAAAATGTTGGACCAATGTTCTCCGATGATCTTGTCGCAAACCGGGACCATTTCTAAGCATTGAAATGATTTTGCACATCCTATTATACCTTGTCAATTTTATTCGAAGCAGTTGTTGTGTAATTTGACCCGACGCCAGAAGTCGCTGTTCAAGGTACTTGTCCGTGGTGTCTATGAGGTTAAGCTTTTACTAGCCACACTTGTCTTATTGCGTGCCAACAATACATGGTGGTTAGGCATCAACTTTGGCCATTCTTCATCTTGGTTTTTCTCTGTCACATGTATTGTCTTACTTTGGTGTTTATGCTTAACTAGGTGCATGTATAACGCGTAATTCTAAATACGCAAAATCTCTCGGGGTGGAACTCCATGTTACTGAATAACTATTGTTCCAAAACTTTTGGAAATCAAAATAAAGAAAAAAAACACAGTTTCCCAAATCTCAAAAATCTGATCCGATCATATTTTTATTTAAATTTCCAAAAGTAGAACAAAAGTTGTTAAGTTATTATTATTAGGACATGATAGGCGAGCAGCCGACGGCTGATGTACCTATATCTCAACTGGTGTGTGTCAAGTTATTAATTTTTGACCACTATCACTGCACAACCACTTGTCTAGTCTATTTTTAAAACTGTTCGTAGATGGAGCTTCAATCACTTCTTGTGGCAGTTTGTTCCAGGTATCTACTCATAACTCTGTTATTCAACGTTTGGTACCCAACATTCATCTTGGCTTCCCAGCGTGTCAATTGAACATTGTTATTGCGTCGAGCGCGTGATGAGTCATTGAGCCTTAACATTGATGAGACATTGGGGCAGTTATATTTGCCAGACAGAATTTTGTAGGTTTCTACAAGATCACCTCGACTGCGACGGTCCTGTAGGGTTTCAGCCTCTCTGGCTAGTCACTAGGCTCCACTAGATGCTTCGGGTGACATCAGCCCACAAATACACAATCAATTGACCAGGAAGGCTTTCCCCGCTTTCTACTGCTGAGCCGCAATAAGAAGAACCCGACTGACCGGAATTAGCACACATTCTGCAAGCTACAACCAACCGACCACAAATAACCGAGTCCACAGAACATAGGAAAGGATCTGGTGCATGGCACAGCGCACGTTGCGTGGTAATAAAAATGTTAGATCGAGCGCTTTAAATTCATTTTCGCGTGAATCTTGTGAAAGTGGAATATAGTTGGTAATTCAAATTGTGGGTATTTTATTTGCCAAAGGAGTGTTGTATCTGTTTCGTACGTAGTAACTTTAAAATAATCTGCGACAATAGTTTCTTACGCTCCCCAGGCAGTTACTATCAAAAGATATACTTCAATTTTGTCAAACAAAAATATCATAAACAGACTTTTATAACCGCATAACTCAGTAACGTGACACTTTAGGACATCATATTGCTTATTAGTTTTTGTTTGTTTAGTCTTCTTCTATCGATTTTTGAAGGTTCTATCGTGCGCCGAAATTTTCACTATGCCACAAATGTTCGAACCCCTTTGGATTAAGGGCGCCATTACATTACACAAAGAATCTGGATCTGAATCGTTATCCAAAGGGATGCAGCTTTAGGAAGGAAAGAAATATCTACTTACACTATTTATTAGCTAATATTCGTGTCCGTCTCCCCAGCAACCCGTGCGAGATATGGCCAAGTGGCATACACCAAAATTTAGTGGAAATTGGTTCATTCCATCAGTAAAGTGTCAGATTCAGTGCATCAAAACTGATGACACTACGAGGTGAAAACTTTGGGTGGCTGTAGAGACGTCTCGTCAGCCAGCCCATTCTATACAGGGAAAACTACGAAGATTACATAAAAGCAAAATAGTTCCACATTTACTGCATGTCTAGTGCAATTGATTGTAAAAAAGCCGAATCGAAAATGTCCATATGGTAGGAGCACTTCATCAATAATTATGGGTGGCTGGAGAGACGTTTTCCCAGCCAGCCCATGTGATATCTCGGAACATATAGTAGGTAGGAAGATGAAACAAAGCTTAATATTTACTACCTACTCGGAACAGTAGGTAGCAAATATTTCAAAATCCTAGCTCCACTAACTTTTGAGATATTTGTATTTTTTCATGGGCTTGCTGGGGAGACGTCTCGCCAGCAAGCCCATGCTGTAACTCAAAAAGTACTGCACGTAGAATGCTGAACGATATACCAATAGAGAGTGCATATTTGATGCAATAAGCACCAAGAAAAGTGAGTCCCTAGGTCTTACGGTTTCGGTGCTAGAAACAAATATCATTTTCCCGCTGAAAATTTTGAATGCATGATGTGAAGTGCGACGTTGCCGTTCTGTGCAACTCTACATGTTGCTGTTAGAGCATTCAAAAATCAATCTTGTATCCTTATAGTTAAAAGGTACTGTAGTCGCACGTGTAGATTATTTGTAATTTGAGAATAGTTCGGGAGACGGTGTACTTAGTAAAAGACTGATTGGTTATCAAGAAGTTTTTATTTATTTGTGGACGACATGTTAAGAACGAAAGAGATAATATGTATTTTAGCTCACGTGAAGACTAACTGGTGCCTCAATCTCTTTTTAGCAACCGTGACAACTGTATTCTAGGAGGAGATGTAGGTTTAATGGTCTCAGTAACAAACTAAAATTTTTAAAGTATTCTTAAATTGTCCTGTAATTAATAAGTTAAGAAAACTGATTTATTAAATAAATACGTGAGCCAAAATACATATTATGACTTTTGTTCTTCACATGTTGTCCACAAATAAATAAAAACTTTTTGTTAACCAATCAGCCTTTTAAGTACACCGTCTCCCGAACTATTCTCAAATTACAAATAATCTACACGTGCGTCTACAGGACCTCTTAACTATAAGGACACAAGATTGATTTTTGAATGCTCTAACAGCAACATGAAGAATTGCACAGAACGGCAACGTTGCACTTCACATCATGCATTCCAAATTTTCAGCGGGAAAATGATTTTTGTTTCTAGCATCGAAACCATAAGACCTAGGGACTCACTTTTCTTGGTGCTTATTGCATCAAATATGCACTCTCTATTGGTATATCGCTCAGCATTCTACGTGCAGTACTTTTTGAGTTACAGCATGGGCTTGCTGGCGAGACGTCTCCCCAGCAAGCCCATGGAAAAATACAAATATCTCAAAAGTTAGTGGAGCTAGGATTTTGAAATATTTGCTACCTACTGTTCCGAGTAGGTAGTAAATATTAAGCTTTGTTTCATCTTCCTACCTACTATATGTTCCGAGATATCACATGGGCTGGCTGGGAAAACGTCTCTCCAGCCACCCATAATTATTGATGAAGTGCTCCTATCATATGGATATTTTCGATTCGGCTTTTTTACAATCAATTGCACTAGACATGCAGTAAATGTGGAACTATTTTGCTTTTATGTAATCTTCGTAGTTTTCCCTGTAAAGAATGGGCTGGCTGACGAGACGTCTCTACAGCCACCCAAAGTTTTCACCTCGTAGTGTCATCAGTTTTGATGCACTGAATCTGACACTTTACTGATGGAATGAACCAATTTCCACTAAATTTTGGTGTATGCCACTTGGCCATATCTCGCACGGGTTGCTGGGGAGACGGACACGAGTCCTGACAGTTGTACGCGTGATGACCTTTTTAAAGCCACAAATGACGCTGCAAATGTGGCAACGTTCTGTGCTACAAAAAATTAAATATTTGTGATTGATCGACACGCTAAGAAGAAGAATTAGCTAATAGCTATATATTTATCGTGAAAATGTGTAGGTATTTAGGGTGACCGTTATTATCAATAGCCAATCTGGTATTGAAGCTGAAGATATCATAACAAGCATCAAAACTTGCTAAACCGATAGATGGTGTATCAAATTAGGCGAGTATAGCACAAAATTGAGGAGGTGGCAACACCAGCTGTCAAGCCAGCAACAGATAATATAATGATATTTTTTTTATTATTGGTTTGACACTTGGCTGTTTGGCATATAAGTAAGCATTAAAACTTCTTCTAAATGACCTGCGCTCAGCTGATGGCCGGGTCACAAAAAGAGGGTTCACTGACTCGACTTGTTGTACATTTACTTCTTCCTTGCAGCGTTGCAAAACCTAGAATGTTAAATTGGTAGGGCTGCCATTGAAAAATCGGTAGACTTCGGTAGATACCCCATACTCTATTAAATCAAACCCTCGTAGTAAAGTGATCCTTTTCCAATGTAAATAGAGTCCATATTTTCTTTATAAAGTTTATTTGAGCATAGGCACAGGGGCCTACTAGGGAAATCCCTTTGGCGCCGAAAAAACATGCGGGTCGACTTTGGGTGCGTACCAATAAAGTAATTTTTACTCTGACAGCAGGATAGGTCATGATGACTTTAATAAGTGTGAATGAGACAGACTGCTGACAATCAAACTTTAATCTTGAATACAGGGTTCATAGAGTAAAAAGAAGCAGTGTTGCTACATATATTGAATATTACGACAAACTTAAAAATCGGTAGATATTCTTTCGAAATCGGTATTTCGGTAAACGAGGGCTAATATCGGGAGATCTATCGAAAAATCGGAAGGTTTTACAACGCTGCTTCCTTGTATCCTGGGGGACTTCTGGCCGACGCCTACGATTTTGCTTTTTTTTTGGATGAGGACTTCTGTTGTTAGCCTGAGTGGCTGTCACAACTTCACCGGACGGTTGGGGAGCCGAAGGCTCTACCCAAAAATATTAACCTAAGTAGGCAAAAAGCCTAAGGGCGCCTCGAAGGGCTCGAATCACGGCTTTGGTTATTGCCGGGGATCGGAGAGAACGATTTTGCTTGAATCATCATCATCGGGACGTCTGCGGCCTCATGAGGCGGCCGCAGGTGCGGGTGTGAGGTAGCCCTCGTGACCCGAGCCGAATCTCACCGGGCATTAGGCCCGGCGGTCATGGTGGGCTAAGCCCTATAGGTTGGTACTTTCTGGCTGAACCTTATGTGGGGACTGGAATTGTTTTTTTTTTTTTTTTTTTTTTTTTTTTTTTTTTTTTTTTTTTTGTGTTTTTTTTTTTTTTTTTCCGTCAGCCATCTTTTGATTGCACAATTACACAAGGCCCAGCCAGGGTACCGGACATGACTTAAACCCGACTCACATCACGAGGGGCACCCGGGCGCGTCGCGCGAACAATGCGCACTCTCAGGCGCGGTATCGGGGTGGAGTCGTTGGTCTGTCTGTCGGTATGTTGTGTACTATTACTAGGCGTCTGTCTGTCAGTCTGTATTGTGTCATTCTGTGCTCCAGGGACTGGAGGGTTGTTTAGGATGCGGGTGGGATGTGAGGGTGAAGGAGGACTCAGGAGGTCTCTGGGAAGTGCCCTGCGTTCATCTGGTGGACGAGCGTGCAGAGGAGCAATCCCTCTGAGGTGGGTGTGGGCCGCGTTGTCGGCCCTGTAAAATAGGCGTTTCGCCAGGGCTTTTACGAAGTCATTTATTGTTTCGACTTTGAGGTCGTTCCTTATGACGTCATTGCGGACGTATCGGCCCGCTCCCGATATCGTCCGCAACGCGACATTTTGGACGACCTCAAGTCTTTTTCTTTGTGCCCGCGAGCACAGACTGTACCACGCGGGGGCAGCATATGTCAGGCGTGAACGAACGTACATTTTGTACAGACGCAGTTTTGTTCGGAGCGGTAGCCTCGACGCTAATACGGGTCGTAGTTGTGCGCGTGCGGATTTGGCCTGGTTGGTGACGTGCGTCACCATAGGCTTCATCCGCAGCGATCGGTCGATCATGCAGCCGAGGTACCGCACCGTGGGTACCCACTCTATTGGCTGCCCTCTCAATTGGAGTGGAGGGGGAGGGTATATTAGCGAGGTTAGCAGCGCCTGCGTTTTGTTGACGTTGACTGCCATGCGCCATTGGTCCAGCCAATGGGGCAGCAAGTCAAGCAGGCGCTGCATCCTAGCGATGGCGATCTTTGCGCTCCTGGAGGAGGCAAAGTAGGCGCTGTCGTCCGCAAAGAGTGCGAGCTCTACGCCCCTTTCACCCTCTCGAAGGTGGTCGCCTTCGAGAGTTGGGATATCATTGGTGTAGAGGGCGTAGAGCGTCGGCGATAGACAGCTGCCCTGGGGCACCCCCGCTAGGATGGGTTTCGCAGAGGAGAGGGTTCGCTCGATTGAGACGACAAAAATCCCTCCCCTCGAGAAAAGAGGCTATGATCTTTATAAGGCCCGGTGGCATATCAGTGGATATGAGTTTGGAGAGAAGCCCGGTGTGCCACACACGGTCAAAGGCCTTCTCTATGTCAAGGAAGACTCCAACCGTGTAATGGCCCCTGCTTCTCTCCTCCGATAGGTGGTGCAATACTCTCACCAATTGCAACGTGGTTGAGTGCCCCCCGCGGAATCCGAATTGTTCGTCCCTCAATTTAATGAATGGACGAATTCTTCGGAGCAGGAGGCGCTCAAACAGTTTGGCAATATGTGAGAGTAGAGTGATCGGTCTATAGCTTGTCGGTAGCCTACGATCTTTCCCTGGTTTGGGTAGGACAATAACCTTCCCTCTCTTCCACTCCTCGGGGAAATGTCCTGTTCGGAGAACGCCGTTGAAAAGTCTGGTCAGCGCGACCAGACCTCTCCTTGGTAGGTGTTTGAGGGCAGCCACAGGGAGTTCATCTACTCCGGGCGCCTTCCTATTCGGTAGGTGAACTATAGCCTTGGCTACCTCGTTGGGGGAGATAAACATTTCCCCTGAAAGCGGGGCAGCCGAAGCTGTTTGGAAGGCCTCCACAGTTGATTCGACCTGTGCGTGGTGGTCGTGAATATTTTGGTCCAGGGATAGCACTGGGTGTGGTGTGAATTGGCCTTGTAAGTGGTCGGCCATCAGCTCGGCACGTTCCAGCGCCGTGAAGCACCTGGTGCCGTCCCTATTAGCCAACGGGTAGATTGGCTCAGGGGCTCTGGTAAGCCGTCGATTTAGGTTGTAAAGGCTCCGATCACAGTCACCTACCTGGTCTATCAGCTTCTCCCAGGAGGTGCCACGGAAGGCCTTTACATCCTCCGACAGCTTTTCAGAGACCCTGTTGAGTTCGGTCTTGATTCTGGGGCATCTTCCTCTTGTCTAGAGGATATTTAGGGCACGTTTTTTGCGCAGGTCCGCTTTTAGGTGAGGTGGGAGTTCGTCGTAGCCAATTGTTGGTACTGGAACTATCGTGGTAGCACTTTCCTTGGCTGCTGACAACTGAGTTGTCAGAAAGTTGGCTGTGCGGTCGACCTCTTCCGGTGAGGAAATGGGTCCCGATGGTAGTGCGCTCAGGGCATCTTGGTAGGCCTTCCAATCCACCTTATATCTTAGGCTCTGGGGCGGTGTCATATTTCTATGACCCAATACAATTAGTAGTGGTAGGTGTTGTGAGTTGGTATCGTGTAACACCTCTAGGTGGACTGGAAGGTCCAGTGCCTGGTGTACCACGATGTCCAGTACGTTAGGGCGGTGTGTGGGATTTGACGGATAGTGCGTTGGAGTGTCAGGCCCGATTACTGAGTAGCCCTTTTCTTCCGCATCCTGCATGAGAGTTCTACCCGCCCTATTGGTCGAAGTAGAGAGCCATGCAGAATGCTTAGCGTTGAGGTCCCCCGCTATCAGAGTGGGCTCACCGTTTAATATGTTCGCCAGGTCCGAGGGATAGAGTGGTCGGTTGTTTTGTGGTGGTCTGTAGGCTGCAAAGATTCTAATTGGGGTTTCATTGGCTCTTATTAGGATCCCGTTGCTCCTTAATGATCGGAATTCAGGGTGCTCTAGCTCCTCGTGGACGAGGTTCCTTTTAACTAGGATTACAGTGCCTCTCTGGGATATTCCCGACACCACCTCGTCTCGTCTATAGCAGAAGTAGTTAGGCACCCTAAATTCCACATCAGGAGAGAGCTTGGTTTCACCAAGGAGGATAACGTCAATGCGTTGTTCCTGTGCTAAGAGACGTAGTTCAGTGACACGCGACCTGATTCCTCCTGGGTTCCAATATAACACTCTTAGTGCAGACATTGGAGGTGATTGGCAAACCAGGAGAGTGCGTCAGCAATGACTATTCGTACGTCGCCGCCGCTCGTCATTACCGCGCACAACTCAAGAAGGATGTTCGCGAACTTAGCCATCACTTGGACAACTGCCTGAGGTTGCGTGGGTATATGGGGGATCCTATTCGGATCAGCATAGAGGGGTTGCCTGTAATAGGAAGCTGGTTGGTCGTAGTGCCCGTTTTGGGTGTACGGTTGGGACGGCTGGTGTGCCGGTCTACTTGCACTCGGTTGGGATGCATGTGCTTGATGTAGCTCTTCGGCGCTCATGCCGTAACCGGGAGCTAGGTGCGCGTATGGTGCGTAAGGGTCATATGCAGCCGGGTGTTCCTCAAACACATCCTCAGCGAAATCCAAGTCATCTGTGATTTGGATTTGCTGAGGTGGTTGTGTTTGTTGTGGTGGCTGGGAATCTTGAGGGATCACATTCCCCATTGTGGCCTTCTTTCTTTTGCCCCTTCGCTTCTTTTTGCCCCCCTGCCGTGGAAGTGGCTGTCCTCGCACTGTTGCAGGGTTGGCCTCCTCAGCTGACAGTGGGGGGAGTGTCGGCTCTTCGACTATCGGTGGTCTGGCGATTTCCGGGCGGTGGGTAGGTGGCGCTCTTGTCGCCTGTTGTTGTGGTTGCACCTGCTGTGCGGCCTCTGCGGTAGGTCGGTTGGGTATTAGGGTATTAATACGTTGTCCTCTTTTCCTAGCCTCTCGGAGGAAAATTGGACAACGCCTATCGTTGGCTGTATGCGCCTGCGCGCAATTGGCGCATACCGGAGGATCATTGGGACCAAGATCGCAGTCGGCTGCCGCATGGTCTTGCCCGCAGCGCACACAGCGTTGACGTCTAAAACAGTTGGACGATGCATGGCCAAAGCCTTGACATCTGTGACATTGGGAGGGCCCCGCACGGCCCTTCCACTGTTCGATCAGAATGCCCGGCAGGCATAGCAGTTCCTTTGTTCTATAAAGGGATTGAAGATCCTCCTTGGGAATTGGGTCCAACTCTACGAAAAAGAGAGACCCCGGTCTGTCTCTGCGAGGCGGGATTGCTCTAGCGTAACGGGTTTTGAACCCCATTTCGTCTAGGGTGGCTCTCACCATCTCCACCGGGGTGTCTAACGGAAGGCCTCTGATTGAGATTTTTAGGGGGAGTTCTTCAGCCAAGGTGAAGCAGTAGAACTCCATTGACGGGTCAGTGGTCTTAAGATCAACAAGATATCTTTGTATCGTTCTGAACTCAAGGTCAGACCTGGGTATAAAACGTACCCCGGTTTTGTACGCTCTCGCATTGGGCGTATAACCCAATTTGTCCTTGATTGCCGCTAGGTGTTGAGGCCAGTTGGGGAGTATCTCCACCACTATTGGTGGGTATCTCCTCAACTGGTCCCCTGCGGCTTGTGGTACTTCTTCCCTGGGTTCGTTTTCGGCAACAGGTGGTCCTAGCTCCATAGGCTGATGCGTATCGGGGTTTTCTGGTGACTGCATATGAGCGTCGTGAGGAGGTTGTGGGCTCGCTCTGCGGGGGGAGCTTGAGGGATTTGGTGATGTCGGGGGGACATTTCCCCCATCGGTCGGTTCCGGGGTTGATCTTTGGCCTCGGGCCGCGAACTCCCCATACGAGGTATTATCATGCTGAATTTCAGCGTTACGTGTGAACGGGATAGGCGATGGGTTCCTTGGTACGACTGGGAATGCGGTCCCAGCCACCGTGAGGAATGTATGGTTTTGACGGTCATGTAGTTGTCCCATATGGACATTTGGTGCTACGTGCAAAGACGCTGACCGTCTGCGAAATTCCTCTTGACAATGAACAAGAGGGGGTGGGGGAGGAGGATGCATTTGCACTACGGGTTGAGGCAGTACAGGTTGAGGCAATACGGGTTGTGGCACTAAGGGTTGTGACCCTGAGGCCAAGAATGCCTGAACTGAGGGTGGTGGGGATGACGTCTGGTCCATCTTAGCACGTTTATCCCCTTCATAGGAGTCAAATGAGTCCGGTAGTGGTCTTGCATTTTTGGTTTTGCCCACAATTTCGGCCACTTCCTTATAGTGAGATGCATCCTTTTGAAGTTGGGCTTCCATTTCGCTATAAAGATCCTCCATGCTTAGGTGGAGAGAAGTCCCATGTGGAGCATAACTATCACTAGGTGGGATACTACCGCTCCAATCAAGGTAGGCCTTATTTGCCCGATCAGATAACTGGGTCAATTCCGTCCTTATATCTATCGTGCTACCGGCTCTAGCCGGTGGGGCTGAGGTGGGCAACGCTGGATCTGCAGGCGCGCTATCCCCCCGATTCACGATCGCGATTTCTCTGCGAGGCGTTGGAAGATGGGGGGAGTCGGTTTTCGATGCGGTAGGGGAGGGAGACTCGACTACTATCAACGGCATGGATGGCAGCACTGGTGCGGGAGGCAGCGCTGGCGCAGGAGGTTTCTTTTGAAGGTAAGGCGGAGGTGCTCTACGAATCAATCGCGGATCTCGCTGGGACCTCGGGGCCCCAGGGTTCAACACGTGAGCAGATACGCTACTCCGCTGTCCCTCCATAGAATGTCCTGCTTGGGGAGCATGGGGGTTTTGCCCTCGTACATGCTCTAGCGGACGGGTCATGGAGGTAGGTACGGTAGGAGGGCGTGCTGTCCGGCTCGTTTGTCGAGCTACATTTGGATTTGGGGGAGGATCGGGCTGTTGCCCCTTGTTCTGCCCGTCTGCCATCGTAGATTAGACCGCATCCGTTGGATGGGTCCGCTATCGGCACAGATCAACACCTACTCGAACGACGTCCGAGCGGGAGCCGACGGGGGCCGCGTCGGAACGTGTGTTCAGAAGCTTCTGAAAACCCTCGTTATTAGGGAGAACTATACTACATAGCTAAAAGTAAGAAGTAAGAGGGTAGAGAGAAATGAAAGAATTCAGTACTACCCACTACTAAAGTGTCGAACTAACTACGGAGAAAATCTGAGGGAAAAAGTGGGTAGTAGGGAAACTCACTTTCTCAATCCACCCTCACCAAAGTAAGGGTGGGTTGGGAACAAGATATTGCCTACCAGCCACTAAACTATCTACTGCTACGCTAGATATGCTAATAACTAGTAGAATAGAGTAAGAAATACACTACGGGAGGTAACAAACTAGTTGCGCAAAATCTACCGGTAAAAGTGGGTAGTAGGGAAAAATTGTTTTCACAATCCACCTTCACCCAAGCAAAGATGGATTGCGAACAAAGTGTCACCCAATAACCACTAATAAGCAATTTCTACGCAAATTCTAATCTACACGCATACATAGATGAGAAGAACAATGTCACAGAGCAAGCAAAGAGAGAAAAGACTTACAGGATTGCGACGTCCCGGTCGATGAAGAGGGTCGAGTCGTTCTGATGAGTCTCTGCTATTCTGCTTGCTTGCTCACGGTGGGATGTGGTGTCTTCAATCTTGCGACGAGTCTTCGGTGAGAGGGATACTTCCGCGCTAGGGCGCGTTCGCGCCGCAAAAATATAGGTAGGAGACGATCCAGCCGTTGTGGGTAGCCAAGAAACAGAAAATGTTCGACTACCCTCCAAACTCGGTAGAAAAGTGGGACCGCGTCAGAATGCTGTGCGTGAACACGTATAGTGCGAAAGAGAGAGAATTAACCTGTCCTTTTGCTTGAAACTGGCCTGCTTATATTCCCATTCAATGCAAAAATTCGGGGTTCGCAACTATCGTGAACCACGCAGAGCGCGCGGCGTCCGACCAATCAACGCGTTGTGGCCGGTGCATCGTGCGTGCTCGCTCCTTCTGAACTGCTCTCGCCCCCGCCGCCCTCATGCTCTTCACCCCTCTCTCTTCCTAGTTCTGTTTGGGATGTTTTGTGGTTCATTTGCTCGCTGTCCGTAACATTAAGAGTTGCGTTGCTCTAAACCGAAAAATAAAATTACCACAGCTTAAAAAAGTCTGGCAGGTTAAAACGGCAATTTTTTGAAAACTACCCCTTTACCTATGAAATTGCCGAAATTTTCTTACAGATTAATGAGATCATAATTCCTATAATTCTAATGCAATTTTTTTCATTTGTCTTATATTTGAAAGTTGACTTCAAGGTTATCAATTTACGCATAAAATAAAGTTTTTATTTTTAGTTTGATATATAAAATTAAAGGTTCGAAAATTGTTCGTCTTAAATGTCGTCCGATTTCATCATTAGATTTGTTATATTTTTTTACAGATAATATTTTTCGAAAATTAAATTTTAGCTTCTGTTAGCTTAATGTCTTCCCAATAATGCTTAAAAAAAAATTGGATTTATAATTCCTAAGAAAAATGCAAAAATGTTAGTACTGAAAATTGAGTTTACCTAAAATTCGCCATACAAAACGGCAATTTCATAGGTAAAGACCTAATAGTAGTCCGGTCCCTTATAGTCTTATATCGCCAAATTCACCAAATTGCACCAAATTTTTTCCAGGTATTAGTTAGGTACATAACTCTCAATTTTTGGTAGGAGCCAATTCTGGTATTTTCAAAAAAAATCTATAGAAAAAATTTGGTGAAAAGAGGGGTCAAGTCAGATGGTCGTGGAGTTTTTAAAATCAAAGAGCAAAAGCTTTTAGTATATCATATGGTAGATAGGTACGGAACCCTTAGGGCACGAGTCCGACTCGCACTTGGCCGGTTTTTTAGGGTACCGTACCTCAAAAGAAAAAAACGGAACCCTTATAGGATCACTTTGTTGTCCGTCTGTGAGATGAAATCGGACGACATTTAAGACGAGCAATTTTCGAACCTTTAATTATTGATATCAAACTAAAAATAAAAACTTTATTTTATGCGTAAATTACTATTAATAACCTTGAAGTCAAATTTCAAATATAAGACAAATAAAAAAATAGCATTAGAATTATAGGAATTATGATCTCATTAATCTGTAAGAAAATTTCGGCAATTTCATAGGTAAAGACCTATTATATAATCCAGTCAGGTACCTAAATAACCAATCCAGAATTAAAATTATAGAAAACTAGCTGCTGCCCGCGACTTCGTCCGCAAGGGATTCTATCTATCTGACCATCCATCCATCCACCCTTCCGTCTATCTGTCGTCCGTCCGTCCGTCCAACCATCTGTCCAACCGTCCGTCAAACCATCCCTGTCCCTGCCCCTCTCACTCTCCCCCTCCTCCCTCTCCTCCTCAATTTTACTCTCCCTCCCCCTGTCCCTCTCCCACTCCCTACTCCTATTCCTATCCCTTTCCCTATCCCTACCCCTAACGCCATCTTTACCGCTATCCCTATCTTCATATAAACATAGAAACGACACCCATATTGATTTCTAGACATTTCAACCCTATCGCACCCCAATTTCACGTCCACCACGTTGGATTTCAAAGTTGTTGTAGTTTTCGTAATCGCAGTGACCCAATGAACCATACAAACGATACCCATATTGGTTTTTAGACTTTTTCACCCCATTTCCCTATTTTTGGGGTTGAATTTGGTAGAATTTCAATAACAGTGATGAACGTTGCAGAAAATTACAAACCTAATGCCTAAATAATAAATATTGTGGATTTTATTAAAAAAATAAAGGATTTTCAACTTCATACCCCTTTTTACCCTTTAGGGTGTCGAATTTTCATAAACCCTGAGATACGTAAACGTGAATATTAATTTTTAATCGTAAGCCTAAAAACAAAATTTGAAGACCCTTACTTTAAAACTGACAGACTTTCATACAAACTTTCATCCTCTATTTTACCCCCTTAGGGGTGGAAATTTTGTAAAACCCTTTCTTAGTGCACCGTTAAACCTCATAAGAAACCTGCATGCCAAATTTGGAATTTCTAGACCCAGCGGTTTGGGCTGTGCGTTGATATGTCAGTTAGTGAGTCAGTCACCTTCTTCATTAACATTAAATGCGTTTTCCTGTGGGAATGAAGTGCTTTCCCGCAGTAAAAAGTAACCTATGTGATATTCCAGGACCTAATCGATATGTGTGCCAAGTTTTATTAAAATCCATTCAGTAGTTTTTACGTGAAAGAGTAACAAACATCCATACTTACAAACATAATAATATTATATATATATAAAACATAAAATTAATATTCATCATCATCATATCAGCCGAAAGACGTCCACTGCTGGACATTGGCCTCCCCTAAGGAACTCCATGACGACCGGTCCTTCGCTGCTCGCATCCAGCGGCTTCACGCGACCTTGACCAGATCGTCGGTCCACCATGTGGGGGGCCTGTCAACGCTTCGTCTTCCGGTACGTGGTCGCCACTCTAGAACCCTCACGCCCCATCGGCCATCGGTTCTTCTTGCGATGTGCCCTGCCCACTGCCATTTCAGTTTAGCAATTCTCAGGGCTATGTCAGTTACTTTAGTTCTTCTGCGGATCTCCTCATTTCTGATTCGATCGCGCAGAGAGACTCCGAGCATAGCCCTTTCCATAGCCCTTTGGGTGACTTTGAGCTTTCTGATAAGGCCCATCGTGAGCGGCCACGTCTCGGTGCCATATGTCATCACTGGCAACACACACTGGTCAAAGACTTTCGTCTTGAGACACTGCGGTATTTTGGACGTGAAGATATTGCGGAGCTTCCCGAACGCTGCCCATCCGAGTCGGATTCGACGAGTAACCTCTTTCTCTAAGTTGGATTTACCCAGCTGGACTGTTTGTCCCAGGTATACGTACTCATCAACAACTTCGAGCGTAGAGTCTCCAACTTTGAGTGGAGTGGGTACAACAAGGGCGTTAGACATAATTTTCGTCTTATCCATGTTCATTTTAAGACCCACTTGTTGTGAAACTCTACAGAGGTTATTGAGCATCGTGCCGAGATCTTCCAGGGTCTCAGCCAAATTAATATTATATATAGGAAGTAGGATAGGATTAAAGTAAACGCAATCGAAACAATTATGAGTAAATCACATGTTAACGTTTTAGTAGTACCTACTGGAACACCCCATATATGAAATTACACAGACCAACTGATACTGCCAAAAAATACCTACCTTACATGGAGATGCTTAGTCATGCAAAGTTTCATCAAGATTTTATGAGCCGTTTTTGCGAAAATTAAAATGTTTCATTTTCGTTGTATGACAGCTACCCTCAAAATGAGAGCCAGCATAATACCACTCAGAACCCTTCGACGAATTTGCATAAAACTCTTAAATACAAAATATGGTGTCAATCGGACCTTTTGTTTAGCCGCTAGGCCAAAGCGTGACGGACAGACCGACCGACGGACCGACCGACCGACCGTCCGACCGCCCGACCGACCGACCGACCGGCCAACCGACCGACCGACCGACCGACCGACAGACCGACCGACAGACGGACATTTTTGGGAGACTTGTTTTTTATGATGTATAAGTGATATAGAACACATTTTTGAGAAAATTAGAAAAACTTTTTTTCACGAATACGCTTAGCTTAGCTTTGGCTTTTTTTTCGCTCCGCTCGAAAGTAAAAAATCTACGCAAATCCTGAAGGGTGTGAATCTGCTTATAAAACTGAACAACTTTCCTCAAGGAACATACCTACTTAGGTCGAAATATGAAAAACCAAATTTGACCTCCCATACAAAATGGGCTGATACAGCTGATGCAGTTTCTAAGGGAGGTAAAAATTTGATTTTCGTATTCGACCTATTTTCCTTGGGGAAAGTATGAAGCATACTAAAATTATGTTGACTATTTCATTAGAATCTTATACTTAATACCAATATAAATTTGAGCGCTATGTTAAAAATAACCCTTTATAAAAGCAGCGGTTCTCAAACCTAAGATTGTATGGTACTGTAGGCGACGCATAATTTTTTTACTTTGCATATTTTGAACTTTTTAAAGCTGAAAAACTATGAAAACGAACGAGCATTTTGTTCGTATGTGTGAAAAGCCCGGTTCATTAACGGCTTGCAGATGTACTCGTAGCAGAGCATGATGCCCTAGATATACGCTTCATTTCTTCTCGCGCGACAAAATTGACTTTTTTTTTATGCCACAAGGCTAACAAGCAGTTGGGCCACTTGATGGTAAGTGGTCACCACCGCCCATAGCACCCACCTGATGGTAAGTGGTCACCACCACCCATAGCACCCACTGTCTTATTAGTGCCATGATTTGTCACCAACATGACAGCAAAGCGCGTTACCCACCCAGGGAATGAATATTTGTTCTATTCTAAATATTAAAAGTAAAAAACTACATTTGATCTTATAGAAATAATTTTATCTATGGTGTCCCAGTAAATGGTGTCAAGCGTAGGCCCTGAGTTGAGCACCCTTGGCTTAGAGCTACCCCATTTAAGGATTACAAAAGTATAACCAAATGCGTCAAAGCCTCTGCCGCCCGTCTGTTTATCTGCCTGTCCTACTTCTAAAGGGTTTCATCTTTTGAACTGTAATAGATAGCCGGTTGAAATCAGATGTACGGCCGATGTTCAAATAAATCTTCGATAGCCAATAGTGAAGAAACAAAAAGTTAAAAATAAGAAAATTAAAGAAAAATAAAATACATTATAATTATAGCGTAGGTATAGTAAAACAACATATACTGCGAGATACATACTGTAAGTGCGGGTGAGACTTGTGCTGTTAGACAGTAATGGGAAGGCAGGTATAAATGTTAAAATATCCTGTAATAGTGCAAAACCCTCAACGGACACCCTCTACGTACAGTAGAGCAGCTCAAGCTTGACACTCAATGTCCAACTTTAGCTTCTGTGGCTACTGAAATAAGTACAAAGTCCAATGTGTCAAGTTTGTCGTACTCTTGACTGTACAACATAACTGTTAGTGATGTAGGTAAGTCAAGATTGTTTTGCGAGTGGCTGCGTCCCTCGCCCCGCCGGCAGTCGAATAAAAACTAACCTGGAGCACGGTTGTTTCTTTGCTGACGCATCGACTCCCTCCGAAATATCGAGAACTAATAATAACTTACTCACTTACGTCGCTGGCTCAGCGACCCGAAGTGGATCTTGGCCTCCGACATTAAAGTACGCCATTATTCTCTATTCTTTGCAAAATCTGACTAGACGGGCACTTCCAGCTCTTTCAGGTCTTTGGCGACTTCAACTTCATCCTTCCAGCGGTATCTTGGACAACAGTTCTAAGTTTAAATTAAAATGAACATTAATCGAAAAAAACATTAAATGGCAGTTTATTGTACATTTCGATTTATTTATAAGCATTTTCAAAGAAAAATTGTTGAAATTAATGAGCAGATTCGTAACATCAAGTTTGTACTATTACTGCTTTTTTATTTACACCATTACACTTTGAGAACTTCTGGAATTCTGGACCCACGATATCAAATTCAGCTGAGCTTAGCAAAAACGTCACGTATGAAGTTCGATAACTTACCAAGTTAGTATGTCACGCATTTCGTGCTAATATCTCGATTAACTATCTGTGAAAATCTATGTCTGATACTGATATGATAACTAAGATAAGTCTTAATGGGGGTGGGGTGAAAGTTATTATTAAGATGTGGCGGGAAAAAAATTATTTGAGTGCAGAGCTGAAAGATGTGGCGTCTTGTGGTGACGGTTGTACTTTGGAACACTGTAAGTGAATTTATATTTAAAGTTATTTATTTGCGTTTTGCCGGTTTTTCGGTTTAGTATAACCCTAATGTGTTCAAGTGAATAGAGTGAATAGACTTTTTTTGGGTAAGCTAGTTCTCGATCTCGGCCTAGGGCACACCTAGGACACTAGCGCGAATTTGAAATTGGGAGCTCGCGTAGACTCGCATATTCAGTACAAAAGACCCTCAGAAGGACCACAGAAGGACCACGATAATCTCGCGGGCGGGCGCGCGCGGTTGTGCGGAGTATATTGCAAGGGGGGCGAAGAGTGTCTGTTCTGAATGATAGTACTATCAAAAAATATATTACACTATGTTAAGAGAAATCCCATTGATTGCTGGGTAAGGCCCCGTAACTTTGCACTTTTCGAAAAATCCTGTGACTCCTTACTTCAAACCCACATACTTGCTAAACAAAAATATTTTTGTTTGCTTTTTTATGTTAAAAATTTGTTGTGCAGTGTATTTACGAGCTTATTTACTAGGGCTCACCATTAGACTTTGTAATTCCACATTTTTTTCTGGTCTATGAAAATTTCACTGACCCCACGCCATTTTCTAAACTTTGAGTCGTTAAAAAACGGATTTTTGTTACCTTTTGTTACATGTCTAAAAAGTTCTTGCAATATTGAAACCCCAACTTTTTTGAATATTATAGTGCTTTTTATGTAGTTATAAATAATTATCTTATCCACAAAATAGTCATGACCCCACTTTTTTTCGAGTGTGTTGCCTTGGCGTGTGTTACTCGTTTTTATATTATTTTCTTTTTGTTATGGCTACCGTAATATATTTTATTAGTATACCAACATTTCTTCATGATATTTCATATGACAGCTTTGTCAAGTAGCCATCTTTGGAGGTTTACGGTGACGTCGATGTGTGCTGCAGAAAATTCAGATATTGTTTTATTGGTGAAAAAGTGATAATTCTCTCAAAGTGGGTAAATAAAAACATTACCTAAGAGTCTCCCAATATAGAAACTGTTCGAAGTTCATGAATTCCTGTGTGAATCGCATAGAAAAAACAAATTCAAGAGTGAAAAATCAAGATGAGGTGAAGATTGCCACGCGATTCATTTCAGTGTGTTACTGTGTGTTACCGTGTGTTACGTTGTGTTACCTAAAGCTTCTTGCCATTTATCATGCCTTACATATTTATATATTTTTCAGGTTATAAGTAGCACTTACAAATGATGTAGGTACTATAGTCATTTTGGTAGATTAGAACTTCCCAAGTACATAGGTATTATCAAGGTATTATAAACTAAACATTACACAGTTCCGTTGTGTTACCATACTATGTGTGTTACTTATCCAGTGTGTTATTGTGAAAAGTTACGGGGCCTTACCCTGCTACCTACCTAAAATATCTTTGTGATTGCTATAAATCGGGTTTTAATCATTAAGGCAATTTAATTTTTTAAAGGTACCTATATCGTATCGAATTGGAGTGAGCACTACATCCGGGAAATAAAGTACTTGTTTAACTAATTTAATTTGCCCAAATTTACCTACTGTATAATAAATTAAAAATCCGCCGTATGCCGGCTAGGAAAGTAGGTTGTCAACGTCAGGGAGCGCTATTACGGTAACTATAACGTGTAGGACTGCCAGCGAACCATTAGATTCCCGCGCAAAGCTCGGAAGAGAGTTAGCCCTACGCAGTATTCCTCACTGCCAAAGCACAAATCATAATAATACAAGTAAACGCCAAAGTAAAAATTGTCAGAACTATTTAATTTTCGTACTCCGGGCTTTGCGCGGGAATTCGTGTTGCAAAGGAAATGATTCGCATATGGCAGACACGTTCCAGCTACCGTAATAGCACCCCCCTGGGAGCAATTGTGTCTGTGACAATTTCAAGTGTCTACCTATTACGGTTCATGAGATACGGTGAGCTAACAGACAGACAGACTGGCAGGCAAAAAGGCAGGCAGACAGACTTCGGGGGCATATTGAGTACGGAACCCAAAAAAGGGACTTTTCACACACCCTCTCGCGATCTGCGATGCCTGTAATCGAGAGGACCACATTTGACGTTCTTCAGAGGACTCGCCTCTATACTGCGTGTAAAATAACTCTGTGACCGTTAATGCGCAGAAGTCAAAGCAAGGAGGTCTTTGTTCTGAGGCAGAAGTCGAAGCAAGGAGGTATTTGTTCTGAGGCAGAAGTCGAAGCAAGGAGGTCTTTGTTCTGAGGCAGAAGTAAAAAAATGAGTCGCGGGGATGAGTCGCGGGGATGAGCGCGGCATCCCCCCACAAGGCGAGCGAATCGTTCATTGGCTGTCCGCCTGTCACCCATGCGCAAAAAATAACCGTCATAGACAGACTTGTCCTAAACGTGCGGTACACAATGCAAAAAAAATCGTATATACATAGATTCATCATCATCATAACATCCCACGAAACGTCCACTGCAGGAGCTCCCTCCAGAATTCTAGCTTTAGCTGAGAAAAAAGTGGAGGGGAAGTACCATGTCACCTCGCTTGTTAGCGTTACGGCTGGCACCATGGACCGCGGTTGTAGGTGATCGCAGTAAGTAAGATGTAGTATACAAAGGAGGATGCTGCTGCCCATCCTCCAGTTAACCCTTAGTCGCCTCTTACGACACCCACGGGTATGTATGGGTTGGTACTATTCTTTGCCGGCACCACACGGGACTACATAGATTAGTTCCGCTAATTTTCTTACTGTTCTTTTTATAATATAGGTAGAAGAATGGAGTTGAGACGACATTTTTCTTCAGACAAATTATCTAACGTACTGTCAAGCGCACGTCAGGCGAAACATTTTCAACTCTATTACGATGCTATAAAGTCCAAAGTGTTTTTACTGACATGCTATTGGGTGTAACTTCACTTTCGTCATCGACACGATACTACTTCCACACAGTGTATTATAAAACTTCGTTCACTGAACATAGAGCAGAATATTGGTCGGACTATTCAATCCCCATTGGTTTTACAAACCATCCGACCAAACTCTGCTACACATATTTCGTTTTGGAAATAGTATCGTTTTCGATATCAGAAGTTGAGAGTAGACCACCAAAGCTCCGTAGTATCGTAATAAATCCACTGCAGGACAGTAGAGCTCCCTCCAGAATTCCAGCAAAAAACGCACGGTACTTTGGAGTTAGCCAGAAGGCTTCTCTGATAACGACAAGTGTGAGTGCGGCGTTCTACAATCCATGTCACACTTGTTGTCGAGCCCTACTTCTGCAGTATCATGCTCTCGGAGAGACCTTTCTGTAGGCAGCCAAAAGACTATTGATGTGGTGTGGTGTGGTCACGTTTTGGGCTAGAATTTTGTAGTCACTTTTTGCCGCTGACTCGTAAAGAAGAAGGTTGCGGCTGGCGACCGCTGTTGTTGGTGACCGCAGTACGTAAGATGGTACGATGCACAGAAAGATGCTGCTGCCCATCGTCCGTTACTTGAACCATAAACCTGATCAACTTTTTCCAAGAAACATAGGTCGAAATAAGATTTTTTTTGACCTCCCATACAAAATACGCTATCTCTACAAATAAAAAAACCGGTCAAGTGCGAGTCGGACTCGCGCGCCGAGGGTTCTGATATACCTATAGTATTTTTGGAAGCGATAAAGTCCATTTTTAGGACCGCCAAACAAAATTTTTTTGTAAAGGTTTTTTGCAGATTACTAAAAAAGTGTGCAATTTAGAAAGATCGTTTTATTTTTGCTGTAATACTTACATAAACTTCTATCAACTGTAATTAATTTAGATTTTTCCTTTCACAAACTTCGGAGATAAGGGGGACCCCTCCCCCTACGAACGGTATTTTTTTTTGACATTTTTTATCATAACTTCAAAACTGAGAGTCGTAAAAAAATACAAAAACATATTTTAGAATGTACAAGTAAAGCCCTTTTATATGATACCTGACACGACCTTGTAACCACAATTTGAAAATTTGGTACCGCAGCGCAGATAAGCAAACTATTTTTTTTTTTTTTTGGTTTCTTTCTTCCTTTCGGAAAGGCAAAGAGTACAAAGCCCATACAGCCATGTCTGATGTGTTTAATCTTTCTTTTTGCTCCCCTCGTAAAGCGATAGTGAACTTTACGAAGGAAAATGTTCGTGACTTTTTGGGACAACACAAACGGGGCTTAAACACGAGATCACTTGAAATCTTCATCAGCTGCGCACTCCGTAGTAAATTTACTGCATAACACACTATCTTTATTATCCACTAAATCACTAAATGCACAAAAAAACAAAATTTCAATTAAGCAGGCAAACGCCCATGTCGAGTTCCCGCCAAAAAGTCCCCTAAGCAAACTATTGAAATATCCACGAGTGCTTCAAGAAACCTAGCTCCAAGTTTTATTTCTCCGAATGCAAGCCCCAAAAGCGAAGCGTAGTGAAGCGTAGTAAAACCTCCTTGGCAAGCCCAAAACAACCTTAATAATAATAATCTTTTTTACACTGGGAAGATGGTACTCGTCCACTGACCTCTATATATACTTGTATATATAGAGGTCAGTGTACTCGTCTGATATCTACCACTGTACGAGACTGAAATCTACTGAAAAAAAAAGCTTAGGTACCACCTGTACCCAAGCCCACGTGAGTATTAGTTAGGAAGTACGATCGTGTTCCTTAGGGAAAGTTCTTCAGTTTCATGGTCGGCGTCATCATTGGTACTAGCCTTATTTCGGAGTCGGCTACCACGGCTACAGAACGACCTCCACAACCCAGAGGGCTAACCAGAGCCGATCCTAGACTAGGCCTTGCCAGGCTAGTAGCCAACCTGGCTGTCAGAGTAACAGGCTAAAATTATGTTCACTGTTTCATCAGGAATTAGGACCATAATACAATACAATACCAATATTCTTTATTACACACAAAATTTTAAAGAGAGATACAAAATTTATATTATAAACAGGTGTACAATTAGGCGGCCTTATTGCTAAACAGCAATTTCTTCCAGGCAACCTTTGGGTGCAGAATATTTAGCTAATAGTGATGCGGGGACGGTGCGGTCTATTACTGGGTTTTGGAGAAGGTGCTGTGTTTCTCTGACTTTAGACTTATCTATTTATGATACTAAAATTTCGTGAAGTTAAATCACGTTCCTATCATTGCAGATCTTATCACAACCCGTAACAGATGATTCTGACGGTATACGGTCACCACGCCAGGTGGATTTCATCGAGTGCTGCCCTTGCCCTGGCTCGGGTCGAGCTGGTGTTCAAGACGTGGCTGCGGCACCTAGCGTCGTCTCTTTCTCCCTCACTGCTCCTGTGGACGACTGCCCGTGCCGGTTTCGAGACCCTGACGCCCAGGGATCGCCATCGGTCTTCCTTCCGCGAACAGTGCGTCCTGTTCGGCCTTTCATGACGTAAGTTCTGAAACAGCAATGTTTTCTCTTAATTGTTGATGTTTTAAGGGCAATCTTTATTAGTACACAAAGACTTAAAATCTATCTGACTATAATTTTTATCAGTAATAAACAACTTATCATTTTTTTTACCTAAGTACATAATCAAAAAAGTCTATCATTAAATGAATATAAATTTATTTTTAGGCCTGACGAGCCAAAGGAAGATGTGAAACCACTTCTAAAACCTGAAGTTGGACTCGCCTCATCCATGCTCGAGACCCTTCGCGAAGTTACTGACGAGGAGTACCGGGATGCCCTTGCTAGGGACGCTGCAAGGAACGTAGCTCGAGTTTCAGAACTTGGAGACGTTCATCCAGAAACAGCTAGGAACGTAGTCACTATTATAGTTAATCCTAAAGAAAACGATGCAAGAGACGCCACACCTGAAGCATCACAACTTTCTGAAGCAAGCTGCGCCCCAAGTGCTAATCTAGGACAGGTAAGAGATGCACAAAGATCTCAAGCCTTTAAATTCACACCTAATCTCGTTGCCAAAAATATTCTAGACATGGAAAATGGTGCTAGTGATGTGAAAGAAACTGTTGTAAGTCTAAACAAAGGTCTAGACGGATTAAGACTCAAAACTGCTCCGTCCGTATTAAAATTATTTCCAACAAAGAAACCTGACGGAGGAAATATACAAAGTCTACTGAAACTTAAGAATAATAATCATCCTAAATACATTGCTGAAGTCCCAAAAGGTTTTCATACTGTTTTAAAATCAAAACTTCCAAGTTTGAAGTTGCATTCACTCTTAAGAAAAAACGAAGATTCTAAACCTTTAAAAACACTGGGTTTAGGTTTCAATAAACTAAATATTCCAACGATAAGGACAAATTTAGCACGAAAAACAGGAGCAGATAGTTATAAAGATAGCAATTCATCTCCCAGTACAATTAGAGAAGAGATTAGCGATCTTACCGAGAACAGAAATACTCCAAAACTTGATCTAAAATCCCTTCTGCCGACGCGAAATGTAGATAATCCTCCATTCAGCCTAAAAAACTTATTGAAATTAAAAGATGTCGAGTTGATTCCACCGAAATCAACAAATTTGAATTTACCTGGCTTGAAGCTTTTGCCGCCACTGCGGGTTAATAAACCAAGGACAAATTTTGTCAAACAACGTAAAACTTTAAGTGGGACTAAGAACTGTAAAAAGGCAGCAGAAGGTACGACTAGTGATCACTTGAAACAAAGAGATCAACTTGCTCACACTGAAATACTTGATGCGCTACCTCACGCTTCTGAGAACAATCCAGTGTTTGAAATAGAAACTAATCCAACTGTTCTAGATAAAAGTAACGTTCAAAAAAAAGACAACCAAATTAAAACTCAAGTTTTGGACGCACTGCCAAGTCCATCTGAACATCATGAAGTTGTCACTGAAATAAAAATTGCTCCAACTCAAGACAATAAAATTAAAACTAAAATTTTAGACGCACTGCCCAGCCCTTCCGAACATGATGTAGTTGTTACTGGAATAGATGACAAAAATTTTGATAACTCTAAGGACAAAAACATCAGAACAGAAATTTTAGATGCACTTCCAAGTTCTTCAAAACAAAATTTTATTACAAATATTAAAAATGATGCCACTGAAACATCAACCACGGCAATTTCTGAAGAGACCACTAATTTTGACGCCAATTCTGAATTAGAAGATAATACTTTAGACGTTGATGTTTCTTCACAAGAACATGAAGGAGACTTAGAAACGCAACACGTTGATGAAAATTCAACCGAAAGTATCAAAAAACTATTCAAAGATGATATTAGTAATGTTAGTGACAGTGTCAATAGCCTAGAGGTCACTATAGATAGTGAAGGAAACAGTTCATTTGAGGAATTTGAAATATTTGAAGAATCAGATCGCCCCATAAATGAGGTAGAGGTGAGCAGTGCTACATCAGACGAGGTAAGTGAGGCAAACCATTTAGAAACCGATGAAGAAGACCCAAATGCAACTGTACCTGATTTTGTAAATAACACAGATCAGAACGAGTCTACTGAAAATGAGGACCTAAATCCAAATTTTGATGAGCTTGGCTTCGAATCTGAACATAAAACTGAAGACAATGAAGATACAACGCCAGAAGATGATTTTTTTAGGCATACTTCGTTAGACGCAGTGCCTGAAACCAGTAACCAAAATGTTGAGATAGCGTCGCTTGAGGAAATTGAAGCGAGTAATGTTTTACAAGAGGATAGTTTAATAATAGGAGAAAAACCAAAAGAACCCGTAAAACAGTCTATTTCAATTCCGAAAAAGGATCTCGTATCATCTATTAAGGAGAGGATAACATTAAAACTAAAAAGTTTGAAAAATCCTGAAATAAAAGTTCTCACAATTTCGAGGGTAAAAAAACCAGAACTTACTAATAAAAGTATTAAAAAAGCTGAAAAGAGTTCGATCAGTAGTGATGAATTTACTAACATAGAAACTCTGTCTGAAGATACTGATAAATTTCCGATCGAAAAAAAATCTGCATTATCGCCTGAAAGTGAAATAAATCAAGTGAACATGCAAGACATACAAAACATGTCAGATTCTCTTCTTCGAAAGAGTGAGAATAAAAACATTTCTGAATTCTTTAACTCAGAAAAAGAAGTTGATGATTTTAAGAGTATTAATAACTCCAAAGATGAAGAACAAGATGTTTCTTCCGCTAATAAAAGTCATGAAAGTAAAAATAAAAAAACATATTCAGACGTAGACTCTTCTGCCATAACGTTACAAGAAATTTTAGTAAACCAAGAAAATCTAAGAGAAAAAGATACACGTAACACAGATATTCATAATGAAAATGCAAAAGTAGTTAGCACAGGTGACAAAACAAATCAAGATAACGCTTGCCCCTCTAATCTTCAGATTGCTGTGTCTAAATCAGAAGGCAAAACCAAAATATCAGTATTTAACGAACCTAGGACAGGTGAAAATGAAATGGAGACTGGCGCCAGTGAAACTGTGTTTAATACGGCTCCACAGACCAAATCTTCTTTAAGAACTCCTCATTCACCCCTTTTGCAACAAAGTATTGTTTTACAGCCTACTTCTCTATTGCCACCGCTCCCGTCTTTGGATCTAACAAAGCTGCCAACACTAGATGATCTTAGAGCTGGGATTTCTAGTATTTTTGAAGGCAATGCTAGAGCGGCCGAAAATGAACAAGTATCATCAACAGATTTCAATACTGATGAAGATTGCACAGATACAGATCCACTCATGTCAACTGATGCCAGTACGACAAACAGGAAAATATCTTCGCCACAGTTAAGACCATTAGAAGATATAAATTTAGATATTTTTCAACTAAATCCGTTACAAGGAAGTCCAATAAACTTAAACTCATTTAAAACCAAATTAGCGTTACCAAAATCGTTAGATCTGAAACCAATGAAACTACAATCAGCGCTAGGAGGGAAGAACGGAGGTTTACTTGGGGCTAGTTTAACTTTCGGCCCTGAAAAGACTAGTTCATCGCGAAAAACAAAACCTGTGACAAGATTGGGATCAATATTGAACCGTCAAGGGTCTGATATGTTGGGTAACCCATTTGCTAGTATGCCTAGTCTAGAAGACCTCAGATCAACAATGAGAGCCAATGCACAGTCTTTGCTTAGGTCATCGCCACTAGTAAAAGACATTCATAGCCCACTTGAGGACACACTGAGAACGACTCAAGCTTTTGGCAACAGCCTTCAAACACATGCTGAGAATACCATGAGAAACCTTCAGCAATCCTTGTCATCAACAATAAACGAAGCCAGAGTTGGTGGTCGCAATAATGCAGGAGAAAAGCTAGCTAAACCTGAAGCGTTACTTGAAATGGTGTCTTCAGCACACGAAGATATGAATGAAAAGTTGTATGCAATTCACGTTGATTTACAAGACCGCCTGAGTTCTATTCATGATCGAATTGTAGATGACACTAAGCTGCCAATCCCAGTATTGCCCATCCAATCACCTTTATTAAGTGGATTGGGAAGGCTTCAGGATGGCCCCATGAATAATATAAGAGGACGAAATAAAAAAATATCTCAAAAAATCTCACGTACACCATCACCGAAGTTGATAGTAAGGAAAAAAAACCCAACAGCGAAAACAAACAAATCAAATTCACAGACTAAAGAACAGAATAGGTTGAAACCTTTTAAAATATCGAAGGCAGCCAGCTCACTTACTCCTAAAACAGTTGAAGTTCCAAAACTTATGGTCACCTCTTCGAAACCTCCGTTTATGAGACCTCTATACAGAGACGAGAATGTTCAATTAAAAGAAATCAGACCTATATTTGAAACTAAACAAACGCAATTACCTCGCAAGCCATTCAAACCGTTAGGGGTCCAAACTAAAGTCACTATTTCTACTACGCCTTCTTCAATAAGCTTTAGAACCAGACCATCTGCATCTTGGCCTCAAAAGACTACTAAATCTACATTCCGAGAACAAACGAATAGATTAAAATCCAATCAAAAACCATTCGGACAGTTTAGATCTTACAGTGACTCTAGAGGTTTTGCTAGTGAGCCACAACCTGCAAGAGTCCCAGCTCCTGTAAGAAGAACTTCTCTTGATTTTGCAACATTCAATTCGGAAGAAGAAAACAGGGGTCCTGAAGACTTACGTGCTACTTCTATATCGTCGCTTTCACGCTCTTTGCCAGAATTTACTCTTGGAAACCCGCTTAAGTCTAGAACTGCTTTAAAACCTTTAAATACTCCTATTAAATTGCCTGCTTTGAAGGTTTCACCTACACCTTTAACCTTGCCGAAACCTACAGAGAGTCCAATAGTATCTAAAATGCGAGAATCTATTAGAATTAGGCTAACCCGTCCTGTACACCATACAGAAAAGTTGAATAAAGGAGCTATAGGAAAACCTCGCATCGAAGATGATATGAATAAAGCAGCTTCAGAAAATAAAGATGTTATGATAAGTTCAGAGCCAATGAAAGAAAATGTGTCATACAAATGCAAAATGGTTTGTGTTAGAGAGTAGAGTCAAAATCACAACTACATAGTCCTTAATTTTATGCTTATTTTGTACTTTTTATACATTGATTTTGTAAATAAATGTAAGTAATAAACTTTTAGGTATTTTTTTATTTCGTCTGCATGACTACCTAAGTTTTTCATTACTAAATGTTATAAAATACCTATTTACCCAGCTGTGCAAATTGATGCATTAAAATTTGAGGCTACTAAAGTAGGTACCTATTCCAAATCAAAATTTTAAAATCTATGTTATTTTCATCTGACTAATTAACCAGTCTTGATCACAAACAATTTGATCCACAGCAACTTGGTCCTCCAAGCACAGCAAGGATACTACCACAGAGCAATATAATACTGGCGTAAATAGTTCTACTTATCTGTCCACGGTATCAGACAGAATTCGTTTAGTATCAATTTTCGAGCAACGAACTTCATTCGAGTGATGAACCTGTTCGGTTAGTCTTGTTTGAGCTACGGAAATGATAACTCCTGTGATTTCAGTAAAAATTCAACAATAAATAACAAAGTTAGCATGACGTCGTATACATTGTTGACAATTATAATCTGTGCCTTCTGTTTACAAACAATATTTGCCGGTAAGTTAATTTGTTTTATTTAGCTTGATTAGATTAAGATAAAATTTAGCAAAAACATGTTTTGTACTTTGTTAATTTTTTATAGCTACTTAGTTTTTTCGTAGTCTTGACCTCCATGCACAGGTTTATAAATAAAGTTTATCTATCAGGATGTCCTAGAAATCAAAACTGTAAGATATTCAAACAAAACTTCCCTAAAAAGTAGTAGGTATCTCTTATTTCACCCCTTTGGCAGATGATTTGAGATGAGACGCTGATAGAGGTGCTTGATTATTTTTGTACTAACCCTAAATCGTAAATAGAGAATCATGGGTCATACTTCAAAAACGACAAAATTACTCTACACAAATTCGTCTCTCTTTTAATCCCCTCGGGGACAATTTTGCAAATATGCTGAAACACCTGTGATTTTTATCAGCTCTAATTCAAATTTTTTTGTGTCGTATGTCACAACTGTAGCATTTTCATACAAATTTCCATCTCTCCATGCACCCCCTTTGGAAATAATTTCGCGGAAATGCTGCAATACGTACTACCTACTTATTTCAGTTTTTTTTTTCACTCCTGTAGCTGAAATCTAAATTTCTCATGTCAAAACTTGAAATTTTTTACACACTTTCATCCCTTGGGAGATGAATTTTGAAAAATCGTGTAAGATCCTCTGTACAAAATTTCACATTACCTAGCTCTATAGCTATTAGTCCAGGCTCTGGCTAAGGTTCTGTAGGGAAATGTATGTACATAAAAAAAAATTCAGGAATGTTTAGCAGGTGTCCTAGTAAGTATTTTTCACTTGGGTGATAATCCGTCACCCGGTCCATTTTCCGGCTATGACGTCATCAAATTTTTGTATGGGATTTTTTTTTCTTATTCCTATCGTGTAGGATATCAAATGAAAGGGCTTTAAGAGCTGATTCTGGAAATATACTATATAGTCACATTTGAGCATCTGGTTATCTTAAAATCAAAGAAATAATTTCGAAACACACTAAGTTTGAAAATGTTTTTTTTTTAAATTCCATACAAAAATTGTATGACGTCATAACTGGAAAATGGACCGGGTGACGGATTATCACCCGAGTGAAAAATACTTACTAGGACACCTGCTAAATATTCCTGCAAAAAAAAAATTATGTACATACATTTCCCTACAGAACCTTAGCCAGGGCCTGGACTATATCGGTTATGGTTCGGCGTTGGTGAATCAGTCGGTCAGGATATTGTTGGTGTAAAACCTCTCAAGAGCTTATTCTGGGGACTAAGAACAACTTATAAGGTAGGTCTGTCGAAATACGCCTAGACGCTAATTACGCCTATGATCCAAAAATCCTATACAATATCGATAAAATCAAACTTAATATCTACGCACTACGGTTAATGTGCCCCGCATCGCTAACCATGCGCGTGCTGCTCCTTTCCCGCGTCGCAAGCTAGTATTCGACCGATATGCCCGAAAGCACACGCTACGGGGACTTTTAATAACATAAATCAGTCAGTTTGCAATAAGTTTATATACTTTTTAAGAGTTTTGTACAAATATCTGAGCCTAGTTCGCTTGCCTAACTATTATTCTCCCTACCCGTAGTTTTTGTTAAGCGTAAGGCGATCGGTGTTAATTTTATTATAAAATTGCTAGAATTGTTCTGGACGGGTAATTACGCCCAGGCGATACTACACGTTCGAAATAGTATCTTAGGCGCTATTAACTACACGTAGGGGTAATTAGCCCTATGAATGAACCTCATGTTTTAGATGTCCTTATATTAATAATGGTAATAAATATTATTTATTTATTGTTTGTATTTATTTTAGCTTTAATAAAACTTTTTTTTGTTTTTAAAGTTGAGTATGGGCCACAAAATAAAAAAAATTGTTTTAGTAGGCGTCATTACCTGAACCTAAGTATTACAACGCCTAGTGGAAAATCTTGTTTTAGGAATTTATTTCTGTAAATAAATCTGGCTTATGGTGGCTTGCTTGAGTTTATACTATGTGCCATTGATTTTTTTTTAAATAATTGTTGTTGTTACTTAGCAATTGAAGAATATTGTTACCTGATTCTGTAACTGTGAAAATACGGTAAAAAAATATGAATACTGTTGATTAAGATAGTACTGTTAGGACTGATAATGTTTCTAAATGAAACAAATTATAATAGCTTCCGAGTAGAAAGTTATTGTAAGCAAAATAAAGTAGGCGAAATTAAACCTTAGTAGTTTAATTCCGCCAAAACCACTCCGTTTGAAATTTGAATTCTTATTCTTTGGTTTTTGATAATATTATTATTGTTTTTGATTAATCTAATTGTTTATTAAACGACCCTTTGGTACAGAAACCTTTTTATATTTCCTCATTTAACATTAAGTAGGCGTAATTCGACAGACCTTCGCATTTCGAAATCGAAATTCACATTTGGCGGATATCCAAAAGTCATAAAAAATTGTTGGATTTGCCCCCAAAATAAATAAACCTTTTACACCAATTATTTCAAACCCGATGTAAGTACAAGATTTTAAAAATCTTTGAATTATTTTTATTTCGTGTATGATATCGGCCAAGTCCGACCCGATGGTGAATCTAGTTCTGGTTTTGCCAGCGGGTTTTGCCCATAAATTCAAAGTGAGTTAAGTCGGCACTCGGCAACATAACGTAAACAATTTTTATCATTGACACGATCGGTAAAATATTAGGCTAGCTTTAACAGTAAACTGACGCCAAGATACACCCATTACTGCCGTTAGTTAGTTATGGAAACATGTCGAGTTACTGGATCACACAGAGCATACCGTTGGAAAGCATTCGCGATTAAGGATCAGCATATCACAGTCTCTTTGTGCAGAATTTAAAAAATGAAGGCCAAAAGCAAAGTCCAGGACCAAGATATTATACCTAAATGGTCGTCTTTAAAGGTGACCTGTAACTGTAACCATATTATTACCAATAAAATTATTGTATAATCCATTTTTAGCATGAAGGAAAAAAAAATTACGCGCCCAAATTTTTCTTTTTCTGGGCGCGTAATTTTTTTTTCCTTCATGATTTTTAGGGTTCCGATACCAATATGGTAAAAAAAGGAACCCTTATGGTGCGACTTTTTCTGTCTGTCTGTCTGTTGTCTGTCTGTCCGTCTGTCACACCTCATTATCTCAGGAAGTACTAAAGCTATCAACTTGAAATTTGGAATAGTTTTAGAATATGATTGCCCAACTTTATTGCAAATGAAAGATTTATAAAAATATTATTATTATAATAATGGGGGCCCAAATGGGGGTGTTAAAATTTGAAATTGTTATCAATAGGTCGAGTGGGGTATCATTATGAAAGGGCTTTACTTGTACATTCCAAAATAGATTTTTTAATTTTTTTATGACTCTTAGTTTTCAAGTTATGATGAAAAATGTATAAAAAAATACCATTCCCCTCGGAAGTTTGCGAGTTGAAAAATCTGTTTTAATTACAGTCTATAGACGTTTATGTAAATATTACAGGAAAAATAAAACGATCTCTCTAAATTACACATTTTTTTAGAAATCTGCAAAAAAACTTTACAAACAAATTTAGTTTTGCGTTTCTAAAAATGGATTCTACTGCTTCTAAAAATACTAAAGGTATATCGGAACCCTCGGCGTGCGAGTCCGACTCGCACTTGATCGGTTTTTTTAGGATTCCGATACCAAAATAGTAAAAAAAAGGATTAGGGTTCCGATACCAAAATGGTAAAAAAAAGGAACCCTTATGGTGCTGCTCTGTCTGTCTGTCTGTCACACCTCTATATCTCAGCAACCACTTATGCTATCGACCTGAGTTTTAGAATATAGTTGCCCAACTTTATTGCACATGAAAAATTTTTGAAAAAAGAATGATTATTAAATGTAAAGGGGGCCAAAATAGGGGGGGCCAAATTTCAAATTGTCACTACTAGGTCGAGTGGGGTATCATATGAAAGGGCTTTAGGTACTTGTACATTTTAAAATATATTTTTCTATTTTTTTAAGTTACTTAGTTTTCAAGTTATGATGAAAAATGTAAAAAAAAAAACAACCCCCCCCCCCTTATCTCCGAAGTTTGAGTAAGGAAAAATCTGAATTAACTACAGTTGACAGAGGTTTATGTAAACTTCACAGCAAAAATAAAACGATCTTTCTAAGTTGCACAGTTTTTCAGACATCTGCAAAAAACCTTTACACACAAATTTAGTTTTGCGGTCGTGAAAATGGACTTTATTGCTTCCAAAAATACTATAGGTATATCGGAACCCTCGGCGCGCGAGTCCGACTCGCACTTGACCGGTTTTTTTTTTCGTTTATTCCAACACATTTTGCAGCCATGAAACTAAAACCAAAGTATATTTGACGGAAAGAATAACATTGTTTTACAAACTTGTTTTTATGACAGCTTTTGCCGATTGCTTTTGATTAGACGTAGCTGCAAAATGTGTTGGTAAGCTGTTTGGAATTAACGAAAGAAATGGATTAAGTATATTGTATTCTATTGTACTGTATTGTATTGTACTTTCATCTGACATGATGATGATGATTTTCATTGGCCTTCGTCTAGCAGTGCAACTTTTGTGAAAAAAACATTTCATAATGCTTCAGATAAACCGTGTGCTGCTCGTGCAATCAGCGGTCAGTCGGTAGTGTGCGTGTGCAATGAAACATACTGTGATGACGTCACAAGAGAGCCTCCAGACGGAAGACGATACGTCGCATATACTTCATCTCAGGTAATTCATGCAATTGTTCGGCATGAAAAGTCTTATGGACCGGGAGCAGAGAAGGTTTTTTTCAAGTAATAATCAGGGCGAAAACGAGATGCCTTCTTATGTCGTTTTCTCACTTGTAACATAAAAAAAACCGCCCAAGTGCGAGTCGGAATCGCGCACCTAGGGTTCCGTACAAACCTGTAGGTATATAAGTAAAAGTTATGGTATTTTTATTGCTAACAATTTCATTATGTGATGTAACTAAAAATTTAGGTTTTTGGAATTTTCCCTTTATGTGTGCTCTAAAACGGAGCTTCACGCCCAATTTCAAGATTCTAGGCCGGCTTTGGGTTTTGATTCCCTTGCGAGTAGTTGCGAGTTTCAAAATATAAGGCTTACATAGCTGTTTCTTTTGATTGTGATGACATAGAAGTTTGATTTCGTTACAGCTTAAAGGTATTATAGACCTGAGTATTTGATATGAATTTTAATTAATGACCTCCTACGCGTCCATGAGGAAAGGGGTAGTAAGTTTACAATTATTAAAAGTATTTTCATTATAATATGATGTAACTAAAAATTTATGCTTTTCGCAATTTTCCCTTTATCGGTGCTACAAGACGTTGCTTTGTACCAAATTTCAAGATTCTGAATTCACGGGAAGTACCCTGTAGGTTTTGATTCCCTTGCGAGTGTCGAAAATTTGCGGCATAAACGGCCCTATCTTCTGATTGCGTTGGCTTAGAAATTTGATTTTTTTCACAGTTCCAAGGGACAGTAGACCTGAGTATTCGATATGAATTTCAGCTTGATACCTCCACGCGTTCCTGAGAAAAAGGGTCTTGACAGACAGACAACAAAGTGATCTTATAAGGGTTCCGTATTTTTCTTTTTGAGGTATGGAACACTAAAAAAGATATGGCGTGATTAGAGGGTCGAAAAAAACCATGTGAGACGTTCTAGACCAGAGCCCGGTGTTCAGGAGGCCTTTAAGAGTTAAAGCCGACTTTCTTGTCTGAACAATGTTTTTACTTTTTAGTGTTCCGGACCAAAATAGTAAAAACGGAACCCTTATGGTGCTACTTCGTCTGTCTGTCACACCGGTATATCTCAGCTATCAATTTGAAATTTGGAACAATCTTAGAATATGATTGCTCTTATTAAAAAAAAAATTGTAAATGGGGCCCATAATTATAAGGGGGGGGGGGGGGGCAACATTTTAAATTGTCGTTAATAGGTCGAGTGGGGTATCATATGAAAGGACTTTACTTGTTCATTCGATCTTTCTAAGTTGCACAGTTTTATAGAAATCTGCAAAAACCTTTACAAACAAATTTAGTTTTGTCCGGTTTTTAAGTATCACCATAAGCTACTCTATCACCGGCAGTCACTATTGTTCACCCTGAATATCACCATTATATCACAAAGAAATGTATATTTCAGAGAAAAAAACCGGTCAAGTGCGAGTCAGACTCGCGCGCCGAGAGTTCCGATATACCTATAGTATTTTTGGAAGCAATAAAGTCCATTTTCAGGACCGCAAAACTAAATTTGTTTGTAAAGGTTTTTTGCAGATTTCTGAAAAACTGTGCAATTTGTTTTATTTTTGCTGTAAAGTTTACATAAACTTTTGTCAACTGTAATTAATTCAGATTTTTCCTTACTCAAACTTCGGAGATAAGGGGGGGGGGGGGGGGGGAATGGTATTTTTTTTTACATTTTTCATCATAACTTGAAAACTAAGAAATTTAAAAAAATACAAAAATATATTTTAAAATGTACAAGTAAAGCCCTTTCATATGATATCCCACTAGACCTAGTAGCAACAATTTGAAATTTGGCCCCCCCTATTTTGGCCCCCTTTACATTAATAATCATACTTTAAAAAAAAAAAAATTCTAAAACTATTCCAAATTTCAGGTCGATAGCATAAGTGGTTGCTGAGATATAGAGGTGTGACAGACAGACGGACAGACAGACAGACAGACAGACAGAGCAGCACCATAAGGGTTCCTTTTTTTACCATTTTGGTATCGGAACCCTAAAAATGAATGAGAGAATGTCTAAGAGATGTCTATTTCAGATTTTCAGGCTGGTCTGTTTATGGGTAAACAAAAGTGATTGTAGCTTATGGTCATACTAAAAAACATTTGCCAGACAAGAAAGTCGGGGGCTTAAGCTAAAAGAGACCAGCGTGAAATTCTTAAAAAGGCCTCCTGAACACGGGCTCCGCGTTCTCACATGGTTTTCTTGATCCTTTCATTGTCCCCCGTCAATTGAGATATCTCGTTTTTGCCCAGAATATTATGTAAAAAAGCAAACAAAAAGTTTTCTCGGCTCCCGTACCACTAGGGGTGGTTGTCCACTTAAGATCTATGCAAAGTTTAAGTCGTGATCTGGAAAATTCTAACTAATAGGAATGTTCCATTCTTCGACGGGAAAGAGGCGTGAGTAATAGTGGTACAGTCAACGACAGGTCAAGCTTGACACTCGCAGTGCGAACCCAGGCCCGTGCGTCTATCGAAAAAAGAACGGTGCAAAGTTGTTTTCTTGACTGTACATGAATGACGTTGAGACGGCATAGCTTCGTAACAACTATTTACATTAAATATGGCATTGTAGAGCTTAACAAACAAGATATGAGAAGTGATGTGGTCGAGATAGAATTTTAATTTAATTTGTTCATACAGTTGTCTGAAGAAAATATAAAAAGACTCTTATTTTGTATTTTTTTTTCCGTTTGTAACCATTTTACTGCTACATGTTAAATCAAAAATATATGAAAATTTACAATATTTTAGACACAACAATATTTAATGATGTGTGGCTGTTTTACTTTTTTGATATTTTTGAAATAACGTAAGTATAAGAAAACTTTTCTCTCATTTTTGTGAATTTCGGGTTCACTGTTGGTCGTAACAGCCACGTTACAAGGCACGCTTATGTGAACATTAATGACTTGCAAATGAGGTCGAAATTAACATTGACGAGCGTGTAGCAGCAAATTTTAGGGAAGGTATAGCTTTAAGAATTCAGCGTCCTAAGTGTAGCGTCAAAACTGCGGAAATGCTGCGATCGAACGTGCCGAGACGGATCTTTCCGTCAAGTCTGACATACTAGAGCGGATTTCTACGTCAGAACTTACCGCAAGATCTTGTCACTTGAGACATTCGCTTTGTGGTTGCGTATCATTCTGACGCGGAATTTCTGCAGGTGTGTCGCTGTACTTACTTTCAAAAGAGAGAGGAGTTAACTTATTAACGATTTAGGTTTATAAAAATAAAATAAATAACATTTTTAATGAAATAGTGTGTTACAGGGAGGATTGCGATTCAATAAAGTAGTTGGAGAGTTCAATAACACTTCTGGTAAGAATGTTTTTAATAATCCTTGTCTAAGGATCGTATTGATAAACCCCTAAGTATGAAATTGCTCTCAAAATTTACGTTATATACAGGGTGTAAGGGACGGTGTACCGAAATAGGATCGAGCGAGCTCAGTCAACGAAAGTGAACAACTTCTGCAAAAAAACATTTTTGGGAAATGAATAATTTTTTTGACCTCTCCATACAATTTGCTTACTTTGATCGAACAGTTTGTATGGAGAGGTCAATTTCTTTTTCGTTTCCAAAAAATGTTTCTTTGGGAAAGTTGTTCAGTTTCGTTGACTAAGCACGCCCATTCAGTTTTCGGTACACCGTCCCTTACACCCTGTACATACAAACTATGCACAATCGCCGACTTGAGAGGAATTTATACATACCATACCCTAAGAGCTCACAGTCACCCTGATTCTGTGTAAATATATATTTTTTACTTGGCTCACTCTTGACCTCGATCTAGTGTTGAGGACAGAGATGAGGTTGACGATGGAACGAGCTTGCCCAGAAGAAGCCTATTCACTCGCGACTTGAATATATTCGGGTTATATGAACTCGGAAACGCAGACGCAGGCAGAGAGTTCCATTCTTTAGCTTAACTACTTACTATTTGGAATTTCAGAAGAATGCTGTACGACCACTCTGATATTAGATCCTAGTATAAAGTACCAGACTATCGAAGGTTTTGGTGGAGCAGTGACGGATGCAGTCGGCATCAACTGGAAGAACCTGTCCGATGCGCTGCAGACACATTTGATTAAGTAAGTTACAAATATGAGAAAACTTACTATAAAGAAACATTAAGTTATTGTAAAAGAAGTTGGTAATTACTGATGCCATGACATCTACAGTTGTAAACATTAAGCTAATGTTATAAAAGTAATAAAATATGTAAGGTCCTAATGAAATAGTGAACATAATTTTAGTATGTTATTCAGACCATGAAACTGAAAAACTTTCCTCAAGGAACTTAGTCGAAATCGGAAAAACCAAATTTGACCACCGATACAAAATGCGCTATCAGCTGTTGCAGTTTCTATGGGAGGTCAAAAATAGATTTTCGTATTTCGACCTATGTTCCTTGGGGAAAGTTGTTCAGTTTCATGGTCTGATGAAAATTATGTTCACTATTTCATTAGGACCTTATACAGGGTGTTAGTGTAAACACTTTGATCATGGAAACTGTGCATTGAGACCATGAAACTGAACAACTTTCCCTATGGAACATAGGTCTGCGCAATCAGCTGGTGCAGTTTCTATGGGAAGTCAAATTGTTTTTTCGTATTTCGACCTATGGTTCTTAAGGAAAGTTGTTCAGTTTCATGGTCTCAATGCACAGTTTTAAGGATCACAGTGTTTTCACTAACACCCGGTATATATGCCTAAAACCTTTTACAAATATTTAGTACAATTCCATCACGGACGTAAGACATATGACTGTAAGTAAACAAATGACTTATAGTAAAGTAACAATCGAAATCTGGAAAAAAACCTCACTTCGCTTCTCGTCCTTATCCTTTTTAATTTAAAATTAAAGTGCTTTGTGTCTAGAGATAACCTACATTAACTTGGCCCAGCCCTCCACTTGCTTTTGTTTGTTTAAATAGAAGTTTTTTAAGAATCGCATTGAAAGTGAAGAGAGTTTTCATTACAGAATAGACTCGCAGGTAAAAACGAACGATGCAAACGTCATGTAAGTAATATAATACACAAACGATTGATAAACAAGGATATTTACGAACTGACTTCTCTTTTTCCCAGCTCTTATTTCAGCAACAGTGGTCTCCAATACAACATGTTACGCGTTCCTATTGGTGGCTGTGACTTCTCCACTCACGCGTATGCCTACAACGAACTGCCAGAAAATGACACCCAGCTCTCCAACTTTTCACTTGCCTATGAGGATATTCAATATAAAGTAAGAAAAGAAGATTAAATCTAAATTTAATGTAATACAGGAATCTTGTTCGTATGATAATACAGGGAAAGCTCAGTTTGATTGCTGAGTAGAAGATAGCGCAATTATAACTACGGGGGGTGGTCAAAAGATTTAATTTAGGACATCCATGGTGGGAACAAAATTGACCAAAACATAAGAAAAATTTGTCAATGTTAAAACATTAGGTATAAAATTAGTAAATACAATGTGTAGGGGACGGTGTACTGAAAACTGAAAGGGCGTGCTCAGTCAACGAAACGTTTTTGCCATACAAACTTTTTGATCAGAGTCACAGATAAGAGTGCGAAAGTTATACTTAACAAAAACGTTTTATCATTTCCCAAAAATATTTCTTTGAGAAAGTTGTTCAGTTTAGTTGACTGAGCACGCCCTTTCAGTTTTCGGTACACCTGGGAAGGTGTGTTTTATAAAGGGTGTAAGGGATTACACCCTTTATAAAAGAGTACCTGGGCGACCGAGCTTCGCTCTATAATAGGCGCCTCAACATTAAAACATCATCGGGTGAGCAAGCTATGCTGCCTCCAAACAGATGGCGCTGGAGGCTTTTGTCTTAAATGCGGTATTAAAAAAAAATCTTGAACAAGAGGAAAACGAATTTTCCCAGACATGAGACCTAGCTAGACCCATTTTTCGATCGAAATCGTTAGAGCCATTTTCGAGAAACCGATTACAAATACTGCTCGTTTAGTATACAGGGTGCTAATTATTGCATGACATAGCTTAGGGGGTGTTGCAGTAACGATAAAGGAACGCAAAAAAATAAAAAAAAAATCCTACTTGAAAAAAACTAAAACTTCATTGAAACTAAACTAACGCGGAGGGCAATGACCCGGACGGAGCATTGCACTATCACCGAGCCAGCGCGCGAGTATCAATGTATAAGGAAGGCACCGCGCGCGATGTACTAAATCTATGGAAGGCACATACATAGCTGAAACTCTATCGCGCGCTTTTGATAGCGCGTTGCTCCGGGTCATTGCCTTCCACGTTAGCTTAGTTTCAATGAAGTTTATTTTTTTTAAGTTGGATTTTTTTAAATATTTTTTTCTGTGTTCCTTTATCGTTACTGAAACACCCCCTAAGCTATGGCACGCAATTAAAGTAACACCCTGTATAGGATGTAGGTAGGTGAACCACAGAAGTACTACCTTTTTATTTTTCCAGTTGCCAATGATAAAAGCAATTATGCAAACATCAAGCACCCCTATCCACATCGTAGCAACGACCTGGTCTCCTCCGCTCTGGATGAAGAGCAACCACCAGTTCTTCGGTTTCAGCCACCTTAAAGACGAATACTACCAGACCTATGCCGACTACCATCTCAAGTATCTATGTATAATTTTTTACACTAATACACAACATAACGAAAATCTGTCAAAAACTATAAAAATACAAGAAAAAGGTATAAGCAAGTACACTCAGACCCATATCTGCCCGTGGGTGTCGTTAGTTAGAAGCAACTAAGGGTCTATGAACTGAAGGATAGGCAGCAGCATCTTTCTGTGTATCGTACCATCTTGCATACTGTGGTCATCAACCACAGCGGTCGCCAGCCGCAATAATAAGTAATTACAGCCGCAATAATAAAAATACAGCAAACAAAAACGTTTGGTACTTTAGAAGGGTCTAAAGTACCAAACGTTTTTGTTTGCTGTATTCTGGACGGAGTTTCCTATCCTGCAGTGGAAGTTTAATGGCATGCTATAGGCATACATGTTGTGAAATAAATGTGGTCCAAAACGGGCCCCTGCGGAAACCTAATTGAATATGAAAGTTTTACAGGCGCTTAAGTATTTTAATGTCCTCGATTGTTATTTATTTACATATTTGCTTTATTGTCTAGGTTTCTAGAAAAGTACGAGGCAGAAGGCGTCAAGGTTTGGGGGATCACGACCACGAACGAACCTATCAATGGTATCATCCCGCTCGCAAAATTTAACTCTCTCGGTTGGACTCCAGATCATATGGTGAATGGCTTTAATAATATTGTTATAGTGTCTGCTTTCAAGAAACCTATTTACTAGACTGTGCGACTCACTTAAAATTAAATTATACGTTACATTCCAGGGAAAATGGATAGTGAACAATCTTGGCCCAACCATTCGGAACTCCAGTTTTAAGGACGTTAAAATTCTATCCCATGATGACCAGCGATACTCCATCCCTCTTTGGCTTGATAAGGTTTGTAGACAATCAGTTTCTTATTAGATATTAGTACTCGTACTTGGGCAACCAAACTTCGCTCTATAATAGCCGCTACAACCTGAAAATATCATTGGGTGAGCAAGCTATGCTATCCGCCTACAGATGCCGCTGTATGTTTTTGTCTAAAACGCGATATTTAAAAAAATGCTGAAAACACGGGGAAATCGAATTGCCCCTGACATGAGACCTAGCTAGATCAATGTTTCACCCCCGAATACGCCCGTGTGGTAAATTTCATCGAAATCGTTACAGCACTTTTTGAGAAACCGATTACAAATATTGCTCGTTTAATAGTATAGGATAATATGTCTGCTTAAGGCGATCCGTTTTCCATACTAAATTCAAATTCAAATGATCATTCTTATGCGGGACATAAAATGACGAGAATGAAAAACGAGTGCATACTGCAATTCAACAGCATTTTATGTACCGCGTAAGAATGCGAGTCATTTGAAATTTGTATGGAAAACGGATCGCCTTAAGAGATTTTGTTTAAAATTTCCGTAGTAATTTGTCAGCTAAAAATAGTATCACCCAATGTCTTCCCGTGGGTGTTGTAAAAGGCACCTGACGAATCTATAACCGAAGGATGGGCAGCATTGTTCTTCTGCCTATGGTTCCACCTACCATACTGCTGAGATCAATAACAGCGGTCTATTTGTACCAGCTGCAACGCTAACAACAGTGGTGGCTTTTGTCAAATAAAAAATTTTTACACAGTTTGCTGTGAAGGTTTTTCGGGGAACTCCATCTAGCAGTCTGACTTACTCTAGCTAGACAGTTTCATGAGTTTGATGGATTCGATCTGCAGGGTTTCGAAAAAACAAGTTTCTGTAAATGGCATATCCACGACCATCTCTGTAACATACAAATACCTTTTTACCTTTTATACCGTTTTGTAAATGTCTTAAAGCAATCTTATCTCGATTAAAGATGATCAAGAAGCACCCACAAGTGCTTGACTACATGGACGGTGTGGCCGTACATTACTACACAGACATGTTTTCGCCGGCGTCGTTCCTATCTACAATCCCGGAACACTATCCTGGGAAGTTCGTCCTGGCCACTGAGGCTTGTGAAGGTGAGGAAATTCAATCGAAGAAAGATATAAAAAACAAGTCCTCGCATGCCGAGGGTCCCGATATACTATAGTATTTTCGGAAGCAATAGGGTTTTTTAGGACTGCAACACTAAATGTATGTGTAAAGGATTTTTGAAGATTTCTAAAAATCTATGCTACTCAGAGAGATCGTTTTATTTTTCCTGTAATATTCACTATAAACCTCTATCAAATATAATTAATTCAGATTTTTCCCTTTTGCAAACCTTGGAAATAAGGGGTGAGGGGGGGGACTTTTTAAAATGCTGTACCGTTTCTTATCATGAAACATTTTTATCATAAAACTTTCATGGTTATTTCAGGAAGTTATCCCTGGGACTCTGAAAAAGTGATGCTGGGATCATGGGTAAGGGCGCAGCACTACATCGAAGATATAATAGAGGTGAGGATAAAATGGAATAATCGTGAGCGCCATCAATATAAAAAAAAACTACTGCATATTGTTGCAGTAGTTTTTTTTGTCATAGGACAACTCTGACAGGATGGTCATCGATCTTACGAGTTACCCACATAACATGATGATTATCAGGCTAAATATGTCCAATGTTTAGTAAAAATCGAATCTTCGTCAAATATTTGACACAAGTGCAGTGATATATACACGCATCAGCGTAAGTAATGGCGCTGCCGGCACGAAAACATTGGACTGCGCTAATTTAATTCATAAATATTGACTAAGTGCATATTTTGACCTAATTGCAATTGATAACCGTTGCAAATGTGTAAAATATTATGTGATATCGTTTTTGACTTATAAAAACTTAAAATGTGAATGTGTAAACAATCTAAAGTGTGTGACCTACCAAATGAAATTTCTACCTATAATCGACTAAATTCCGTGATATAAACAATCTTAGCAAGTATTACCAAGTGTGATCAATGAATCTGATACGAGTATAAAACTATGAGCTTTTTAATGTGTAAATGGACTATTCACAAAATAATAACCTACAAAAATCTGTTAAGTATTTTTAAACGGGGATTGACCTTTGGACCCGCCGCGCCGGACACTTTTTTTTTTTTTTTCTATACCGTCATAATCACAACTTAAGTTCGATCGAGGCGCATAGATACATCTCTAGGAAGTAGTACGCTATTTAAGCACGTCGCTACCGTCAGCTTTAGCGCAGTGGAAGAGCGCTCGACTTACAATCGGGAGATCGACGATCGAATCCAAGCGCCGTTGAGTCTTTTGGCAAATTATTTTTGTTAGGAAGTCACAATTTAACAAAAATCTTTGCGTGTTGCGCTGATACTGATATCATACAACAGCACAGTAGCTTTAAAAATACTTTTCTTACAACTATTAGAAACTCACAATAACTAAAGGAAGTATTGGCTATAATCACAAGATGGCGCTACAATGCAGTGGTAAGTCTTGTAATAACCCGAACCTGGGTGTCTACTCTCAAAGTCCGAAATATCGAAACGATACTACTCGAAACATGCAAATGCAAAACTTCGTCCCTTGACAATAGAGCAGAATATTGGTTGGATGAATTTTCAAACTGCATCCAATCAATATTCTACTCTATTGTCAAGGGACGAAGTTTTGCATTTGCATGTTTCGAGTTGTATCGTTTCGATAAATCGGACTTTGAGAGTAGACACCCTGAGACGACAGTACATGACGTGCTGCAATTGTAAAAAACTCTTTTGCTTAGACTGTGCAAACGTTTCATATCAAAGGTACCGTATTATGGAAAAGGATAAAAAAGCAAACTGGAAATGTAAAACATGCTTGGAATCTATTTCTAAATCTAAAACAAACACAGCACCGTGTACCTCAAATGATAAATCGTTTATACCAGAGCCTTACAATATGGTCATTCGCCCCCAACGGAACCCTACCAATATTGTAGCTGCAGTATCGACTAGCAATTCTTTTGAGTCGTTAACCGTTGAAGACCCGATATTATCAGACGATGAAGAAGAAACAGATTTTTTATCACCTCTTTCACTCACACCGAGTCAGCATAATAGAAGCTGCCCAGATGCGACAGCGCTGAACTACGAATATATAAGGGAGTTAGAATGTAGAATTCAACAACTTCAAGAGCACCTAGAATCAGCGGACCAACAAATAGCTGAAATACTTTTGGAAAATAGTGAATTGAAAAAGATTCTCGAAAAACAAGAAAGTAAAATTTCACAACTGTCACGTATATGCAGATCTACACAGAGCAGTCCAGTGCAGCAAAAACCTTTTAACAGCAGCCCAGTTGTGAATAAATTTGCTCACAGCACCCCAGAGCAGAAGAAAAAACCTAACGTCAGTAGACCAGCACAAACCGAACCTTCTACAAGTCGGAAAATAGAGATAGAAAACTTGACTTCAAGATCAACGTATAAGGACGAATATGTATGTACCATCAATGAAACTAAAAAAGAAATTTTGCGATACATGAAAAATACAGAGGCTCAAGAAAATAGTACGAATAACCACGAAAGAAGTAGAAAAATTGTAATACTGGGCGACGAACATCTTGCAGGTCTGTCATCTCGGCTAATCTCAACAAGAACTGGCCAATGGAATGACGAATATGAGATATCTGCACTTATCAGGAATAAAGCCTCAAGCACTGAATTTTTAGAACAATGCAACGACAGTTTTCTTACGTCTTTGACAGATAAAGATGTAATTATACTAAGTGTTGGAGAAAATCACTCGAATCCATTGAAGCTAGAGGCGGAGTTATACATTGCGCTCAGCAAATTGTGTCATACAAACGTATATATAACACCAGTGTATAAATGCTTACACTTGAATGAAAACATGGTGAACAATACACTTAAAATATGTACAAAATATTTTCCTAATTGTACTTTCGTAGATCCATGTTTACATCTATATAATATTATAAATAATAATTACTACTTAAAACTTGTTTGCGAAAAAATCAACATTCTTATTGACAGTGCCGAATACAAGTCTCAATTTCTAGACCCAAAAAAATTTTATCGCGTATTCGAAGCACATACGTTCGCAATAAAATCAAGAAATGTACTCGACAAACTACAATGTTTGATTATTTCCCGATCGAAAGTTGTGAAAATAGGAAAAAGTTTTTTCGTTCCTAGCAATGTAGCCCATGAATTACCGCATAAAAATAGCTGTGTACGTCTCATGCACCAAAATATACAGGGGGTTTTGTCTAAGCTACACCTTCTAGAACTGTGCTTAAATGAATTTTCTGAAAATGGCCAACCAATTGACGTAATTTGTCTGTCTGAAACTTTTGTGAAACGTGGAAGCGAGACCAATATTATTCTAAGAGATTTCAATCTTGCATCTTCTTATTGCAGGGATACTAAAAAACGAGGAGGTGTTTGTATACTCTTACGAAAGGGCATACCATTTAAAACAATTCAGCTTTGTAAAGAATCATCAGTAGAGAGTAATTTTGAATGCTGTGGTGTTGAAATACCATTGTACAAGTGTCTTATTATATGTATTTATAGAGTCCCTAAGGTAACAAATTTGTCGAATTTCTTACAAATATTGGAGACGCTACTATTCAAAATAGCTTCCAGAACAAAAAAAAGAATAATTATTGCCGGTGATCTCAATATAGATACGATGAAATTAAACAATGCTACAAATGCTTTCACGGGTCTTTTGCATAACTTTAACTTTAAGCTGCATATTTCTGCTCCAACACGGTTATCATCCTGTATAGATCATATAGCTAGTAATGAGCACGATGCGAAGGGAACTATCCATTCGCTGCAGTTATCGGATCATGATACAGCACAAATATTAGAATTTAACGTCGAAAAAACAGAAAAATTACCCGAATACTGGTATATCAAAAAAAGAGACTATAATCAAAACAACATAGAAAAATTCATGCAATGCTTATCTAGCCTATCTTGGAATGAAGTGTTCATGTCAGCTGAATTAAACACTGCTTTTAATATATTTCATGACCTCGTAACATTATTTTACAGTCTCTGTTTTCCAGAGAAACGCATAAAAATTAAAGCAAATATCTATAAACCGAAATGGATAACAAAAGGAATAAAAATATCTAGTATAACAAAAAGAAATTTAAGAGGTATGTACTATAAAGGTAAAAATAAACAGATAAAAACTAAGTATAGAGCATATAATAAACTCCTAAAAAGCTGTGTAATTGCATCCAAAAAGTACGTGAATCTCAAATTTGTTAGGAATGCTAAAAATAAATGTAAAGCGACATGGGACATAATAAGAGACAAGCAAGATGCAATAAAACAATTTGACGGTATAGAGTCAGTAGTGATAAATGGTCAAACTATTGCTGACCCAATGGAAATAGCAAACTCAATTAACCAGTTTATGCTCTCTGTGTCACACGGCACCTCAGGAAACGCAAGTCATAACACGGTTATTTCAGTAGTACCAAAAAATAGATCGGTAAGGGAAAGTTTGTTTTTTTTTTTAACACCGTGTCTAGAAGATGATGTAATTAAGATTGTTAAGTCGCTTAATAATACGAACTCAGTTGGGTTCGATGGTATCTCAACAAAAATTTTAAAGAAATGTGTCACATTAATAGCACCAGTACTTAGCTACCTGATCAATCTTTCTTTTACTCAAGGTTGTTTCCCTGAGAGACTGAAACAATCTATTATATTACCGATACATAAAAAGGGTAGCAAAAATGATATTAACAATTACCGACCAATAACACTGATTCCCGTCTTGTCAAAAATATTTGAAAAAGCCATACACGAAAGAATAACCAAATTCTTAGATAAACATAAAGTTATAGTGCCACAACAATATGGCTTTCAGAAACACAAATCCACTACTCATGCAGCCTATAATTTAATTAGAGGTGTAACGGCTTATGTGGATAATAAAACATCAGCAGTAGTTCTGCTATTTGACATGACTAAAGCATTTGATCTCGTTGACCACAAAATACTTCTAGCTAAATGTGAAAACTATGGACTACGAGGAACAACAATGAACTGGATCAAAGGTTATCTAGAAAACCGAACACAGTGTGTTGAAATAAGTAGAGTCGGATTGAATCACGAGAAAACTTTATATAAGTCCCCTTACCGACACAATAATTTTGGCGTCCCTCAGGGCAGTGTGCTCGGTCCTTTGTTGTTTCTCCTATATATTAATGATTTGCCGGACACCACAGCACACGAAATGACCCTATACGCAGATGATATTTCTATTATTATCCCAAATGTGACCAAAGATAACAATTATCAAGTTGAAATCAACTATACAATCAATTCAGTAATTAATTGGTTGTGTGTAAACAATTTGAGAGTCAATGCATCAAAAACCAATTTCATCCAATTCGGTAATTACAAAACACAGAAAAATTACTTAAATATTGTGTGTCAGGATCAAAGTATTCAGAGCGTATCCTCCACTAAATTCTTAGGGATCATGATAGATGAACACTGCAACTGGAAACAGCATATACAGTACACATGCAACAAACTGGAAAGATTTGTTTATGCATTGCGTAGGCTTAGAAGCACTGCTGGGGAAAAAGCGGCATTGACTGCCTACCACGGACATGTGGTATCTGTCTTAAGATATGGACTGTTATTATGGGGTAACTGCACAGATATCATGCAAGTCTTCATCATACAAAAGAAATGTGTTAGGTCAGTCTGTGGCGCTGGGCCAATTGATACCTGCCGTCCACTTTTTAAAAAATATAAGTTGGTTACCTTGACTGGCTTGTACATAATAGAGGCATGCAGCTTAGTAAGAAATCACCCAGAATATTTTGAAAATGTCTCTGCCCAAAACCCACGACTAAGAGAAAGGGATTTAACCAAACTGGTAGTACCTAGCCATAGGACGGCATTTTGTGCTAAAAATTGCCATATTATGACGATTAAAATATATAATTGTCTTCCTGTAAGTCTGAGACAGCTTCAAACTAAATTATTTTTTATTAGGTTGCGACAATGGCTGATCGAAAAATGTTTTTATAGTTTAAGAGAATTTTTTGACGATAAATTTTGACAGTTGTGACATAATTTTTATTCAATCTTATAATTTATCAAATGGATGTTCTGTTTTATACAATTTTATGACATTTAATAATTTTTGGGTAGAAGGCTTTTATTTCATGTATTTTTTATTATTAGTTGTAAAAGTTTTTGCATGCCGCCATATGGTAGAATATGCTGACACTATTTTATATCACCATCTTTCTTACGTGTATTCTGCAAATAAATAATTTTCATAATTTTTTCATAATTTCATTTCAGCACCATTTGCTGCTAGTGTATTAATAAATAATAATGATAATAATAATGTTTAGGTCCTTAAGATCCCAAAAGATGTCCGTATCCAACAGTGGCTTCCCGCGATCCTAACTGCAGATTACAGATGTAGAACGTATTGTAGTTGACCTTGACCTTGAGCGGGTCTCTGGTTTCGGGGGTTTGTATCGTAGCGCTGGTTCAGTATATACTGGTTTTGTTTCCACTTACTTGCTGCAGTACGTACAATAATTATAATCGTAATCGTCAGAAAGACCTTTTTGTAGATGTGGTTATCTTTCGACTGATAATTTTAATATAGTCTTTTTAGGGTTCCAAACCAATATGGTAAAAACAGAACTCTTATGGTGCGACTTCGTCTGTCTATCTGTCTGTCACACCTGTATATCTCAGCAACCACTAATGCTATCGACTTGAAATTTAGAATTAGAAAATGAGTGCCCAACTATATTGCAACTGAAAAAAATATAAAAATATGTATAATTATTATTATAAAGTGGGCCCAAATGGGGGGTCAAAATATTAAATCGTCCTGACTAGGTCGAGTATGGTATCATATGAAAGTATTTTACATTTAAAAATATATTTTTAAATTGTAATAGTGATATTGATATGATGAAAAATGTCTAAAAAATACTATTCCTCCCGCCCCTTATCTCCTAAAATGTGCTAAAAGAAAATCAGAATTAATTGTAGTTGATATACGTTTATACAAATTTTATTACAGCAAAAATAAAACGATATCTCTAAGTAACACCGTTTTTTAGAAACATGCAAAATACCTTTATAAACATATTTAGATTTGCGGTCCTAAAATGGACTTTATTGTTTCTAAAAATACTAAAGGTACATCGGAACCCTCGTCACGCGAATCCAACTCGCACTTTACTAGTTTTTTTTTTAAATCTCAGGACCTGAACCATGACGTGGTTGGCTGGATCGATTGGAACATTTGCCTGAACGAGCACGGTGGGCCAAACTGGGCCAATAACTTCGTTGACTCACCAATCATCGTATTTCCTGAAAACAAAGAATTCGTCAAACAGCCAATGTTTTACGCGATGGGCCACGTCAGCAAGTTTATCCCTAGAGGATCTCAGAGGATCAAAGTTGTGGAAAAGAAACCGTTTTTTGAAAAACCTATTAGAAGTGTAGCGTTTTTGACGCCGCAAGGGACTATTGTTGTTGTCATTTATAACAAGTAAGTAGGCTCCGTGTGGTGCCGGCAAAGAGTAGTATCAACCTGTCTCTGCCCGTGGGTGTCGTAAGAGGCGACTAAGGGCAGCAGCATCCTTCTGTGTATCGTATCATCTTACATTCTGCGGTCACCAACAACCGCGATCCATGCGGTGCCAGCCGTTACGCTAACAAGCGTAGTGACTACGGTACTTCCCTTCCACGTTGTTTCAGCAAAAGCTGGAATTTTGGGGGGAGTTCCCTGTCCATGGTGGACGTTTCATGAGATGTCATGATGAATTGAAAGTAGCCTGTGATTGTTAGAGCGTTCCGCTGTCCAGTACCTCTAGTCACGATGGGGATGTTGTCAAATAAAAACTGAAACTTTACAAGTTTGGCTTGGAGTTTACAAGATCTGGTTGCCTGAAATGTAAGATGATTCCATGTTTCGAAAAAAGTGTTAAGCCGTTGATCTCTGCTACTGTACATCTGTAGGTACATATTTCAGTAGTCGTTAATATTAGGTCTTTACCTATGAAATTGCCGAAATTTTCTTACAGATTAATGAGATCATAATTCCTATAATTCTAATGCTATTATTTTCATTTGTCTTATATTTGAAAGTTGACTTCAAGGTTATCAATTTACGCATAAAATAAAGTTTTTATTTTTATTTTGATATATAAAATTAAAGGTTCGAAAATTGTTCGTCTTAAATGTCATCCGATTTCATCATTAGATTTGTTATATTTTTTTAACAGAAAAACTTTTTCGAAAATTAAATTTAAGCTTCTGTTAGCTTAATGTCTTCCCGATAATGCTTAAAATAATAAATAAAATTGGATTTATAATTCCTAAGAAAAATGCAAAAATGTTAGTACTGAAAATTGAGTTTACCTAAAATTCGCCATAAAAAACGGCAATTTCATAGGTAAAGACCTACGAGTATTATAAGCCATATCAGAGTTCATCCTTCTTCAATACAACCCACACGGTATGACGATGATGAATATTTATAATTTCGTCCTAAGAGGACGAATAAAAACAGAGTAAATAGTAAGCCAACGAACAGTAAAATCTTGATATTTTGATTTTTGGTGAATTTTCATGATGATTGTCTATGCTTTGGTAGTGTATTATATTCTATGATGCGGCTACATCAAGAAAAGTCGGCATGAAAACTTTGAGAGCCTAGTTGATAGCTTAGACCCGAGCGAAGCAAGGAGGTTTTTGTTCTGAGGCTTAGACTATATAATACTAGCCTGAGCAAGTATAGTATTATATTATCTGTGAGCAGACTAACTTTACCAGTCAGATGGAAGTCAAAGTGTCTAAAAAATAATGCCCTCGGCTAATCTGTGTAACGGAAACGTGTGATAATACTGAAGGGTGTGAATCTGAACAACTTTTTCTTAAGGAACATAGGTCGAAATAAGAAAAACCAAATTTGACCTCCCATACAAAATGCTGTATCAGCTGATGCAGTTTCTATGGGAGGTCAGAAATTAATTTTGTTCTATGACCTATGTTCCTTGGTAAAATTTGTTCAGTTTCATGGGCATATTCACACCCTCTATTATTATCACACCTTCCCGTTGCACCCTGTATAATCCACAGAGAAGAAATGGAATCACAGACCAATAATGAACGGATAGTTTACAGGGTGTAAGGAACAATGGTTTTTAAAACTGAAAGGGTCAGTCATCGTAACTGACTGAAAGGTGGTAGGGCTTTTGTGCAAAGTCCATCTGGGGTAATACCACCCCCTTGCCTATTTCTGCAGTAAAATAGCGGTGTTCGCACTGCTGTGTTTCGGTTTGAAGGGTGAGGGTGCCAGCGAAATTGCTGGCACACGAGAGACGCCATCTTAGTTCTCAGGGTGGGCAACGTGCCTTGCTGTCTTATAAGTGTCAAGTTATGTCATTAATAAGATAGTGGACTCTATGGGCGGTGGTGACCACTTTCCATCAGGTGGCCCACCTGCTTGTTAGCTCAACTGAACAACTTCAGAAAATCGACCTCTCACTACAAAATTGTAAACTCGATTGGACAGTTTGTATGGAGAGGCCGTTATAGTTTCGTTATGTCCGTTGGTCTGTCTGTCCGCGGCTTAGCTCAGAGACCTTTAGTACAAGAAAGTTGTAATTTACATTTCATCCACGCCGACAAAGTGGTAAAACAAAATTATGAAAGAAAAAAAATTTTGTGTACCTGGTACAAGTTTTTTTTTATGTTACAAGTGAGCACACGAGCAGGTGGGCCATCTGATGGTAAGTGGTCACCACCGCCTATAACACCTACTGTCTTATTAATGGCATATTTTGACACTAATAAGACAGCTAAGCGCGTTGCTCACTTTGAGAACTAAGATGATATGTCTCATGTGCCGGTAATTTCGCTGGCTCCCTTGCCCTTCAAACCGAAACGCAGACGTGCAAACACTGCTGCTTCACGGCAGAATAAAGCAAGGGGGGTGATATTTATACGGACTTTCCACAAAAGCCCTACCACCTTCAAAAGTAAAGTGGGGGTGAATTTTTTACAGCCTTTAGATAATACTTATGTGTTTTTTTTTTCAGCGGCGATGTGAAGACAGTATCATTACGTCTGGAGGGCAAGCAAGCAAGACTTACATTGGATGCACATTCAGCCACCACAGTTGAGTTCGCGTACAAATCCTCCAAGAACACGTAAAGACCAAGAACAACAAGTAGAATGTTATTTCTTTGTATTTGTTTAATGGTTACTCTTTATAATGTTACCAAAATTATATTTTCTAAAAAAAAATTGTTTTTATTTTGTGTAAAACGTTTTCGAGATATAACTTTATTAAATTCAGAATGATACGTCATTGTGCTGTGTTCGTTTTGAACATAGTGTTGTCAAAAACATTCTTATCTAGAATCGGGGTGCGGGGGGTCTGAAAGCTAAAAGCAGGCAACAAAAGTGGAACAACTTTCAGTAATGAATTTTAGAAAATGAAAATTAAATCCGTCCTCTCCATACAAACTGTCCAATCAAGGTTACATTCTGGTATGGGAACGCTGATTCCATTTTTCCTTTCCTGAAAGTTTAATTCACTGAAAGATTTTCAGTTTCGTTGAGTGATCATGCCCTTTTAGTTTTCGGAGACCTGGTCCCTTACACCTTGTTTACTAATATCTTAATTCGAGTATTATGTTCCTTGACTTCCAACAAATCGGTCAAAAAGTCTACGTAAAAGCTTATAAGTAGGTCAGGTAAACAGTATGAATATTACTCACCAGGCTACAACAAATCACTGAGAGGAAGTGTGACAAATTGTTAGACTCATTGAGGTTGTTACGAGTAGCTATGCCCCTTTGTCGAGTTGGTTCTTGTTACCGGTGATTCATCCTCACTGTTATTACTTGAAACACTATCTATCTGTATAAAAATAGTAACAATATAGGGTCCTAATGAATCAGTAAACGGCTGGTTCTACAAACTAGGGAGTTCTGGATGTTCCAGGTCGTAGTTTCGGTATTTTTAGTCATACGTGCCTTATTATAAATTAGAATCAAGTTTTACATCGGTTTCTAACTGGGCACAGAAAACCAGCTCTCTTAAGTATTTATTTTTATGACAAAACTTTCTAACAGCCAAAACTAAAAAATATAATGTCGTTTAATAAGTAGTTTTTTTTAAAAATATTACAGTAATACAATAACCATACGAGTAAGTGTAAGTTTGCCATGTTAGCTGCAACGTTTTTGAAGCTCCATATTTTCACGAATATTTTCTTCACTTAACAAAGGGGACGCCAATATTTTATCACTTCCCTGTCAGCTGAAAATTCGCTAAAAACCCTAGAAATTGAATAGCAATCGACGTTGTAGCTCTTACTATTGAAAGAAAAAGGCGAAGTCAGTATATTAACGGACGTATTTTGTTGGATTTGATGACCGATTAGTCGTACAAGCACCCCGAATAAAGAAATTAGGCCAGTCAAATTTTCACTCATATTGGTATGTAAATTCGTATCCAATATTAGATAATATTTTAATTTTAATTAATAATACGTATAGTTTTGATTACACGGACCATTGGTGAATAAGTGTGAGTTGTAAAATGAAAGATTCTTATGAATTTACAACAAAATCATCGAAAATATGCCTTCCTTGTCTTTTAGAGGAGGAAAGTTAGATTTATGCTCTCTAATAAATACGCACCAGCTGGAAATAGTCTTAATCGATGCTTAGCACCATGAATAAGTGTTCTCTGAGTTTGCGCCGGTTTCTGGCTAACGATAAAATTTTTGAGGGCTGAAAAACCGTGAAAAATTTGGTGTTTTTTTAATTTTTCGCTTATAACTCAAAAACCATGCATTATAGAGAAAATGTTAAAAAGGCAAAACAAAAGAGCATAAAATTCGACGTTAGGAATACTACTCAAAGTTTAAATCAATGCAGCCGTTTAGTCACAATTGATCGTTGAAGATCGGCTATTTTACCCATTTTTTTTCCGCAATGCAATTTTTTTTCATTTGCGCGCAAATTATACACAAACGGCTGAGATTATGATGAAATGGTGTAGAAACGAATTTATCGTCGTATATTTACCTAAACAATGATACCTCAATTACTATCTGGAGTGTAGTGATTTTCAATTTATAGCTGTCAGCGCAATAGCCTCCGAAGTACAGTGGTAAATTTTCTTACAATTTGGGTATATTTTTTTTTCTTTGATCCTAACTTATATGATATCAATTGTAAGGTCTTGGTTAGTGTATTATAAATATGTAATTTTTAATTATTTTTGTTGTCTAGTTCTAGCGAAATTCAAGAAGAAGCGTGGATGAAAAAATAAAACACCACAAATTTTTTAAACGGTAAAAGGTAGAAACGTGGAACTGAGGCAAAAAATAAACATAGATAAGTATTGTTCGTGAAAAATAATTTTGTCTTTCAAAATTTTTTGGATCACAAAATAAATAAAAAAAACCGTAAAAATGGGATTTTTACGGTTTTTCGTATCTATTTTCTAAACCATTAAGGTAAAAAAGACCAAACTTCTACTCCCTTAAAGTAACTATCAATATATGTTTGTAGTTTTATTTTCAGATTTCTATATTTAACCATTTCAGAAATATAGGGTGTTAAGAATAAAAAACTGAGTTTTTTTAGATCTTCACTTAACGCTGCCAGCTATAAACTGGAAACTACTACATGTATTACAGTAAATGTGATACGATTTTTTAGGTAAATAAATGAGGTTTATTTTCTTCATAGACTATTTTATCACAACTTGAGTCGATTGTCTATAAATTGAGCACAAATGAAATAAATATGCGTTCCAGAAGAGGATCTCTGCGGTTTGCCTTCATGGAGAGAGAGAATTTGATAATTACTAAAGGATTTCTGTACCAGTGTGTTCGGACACCTCTGGAGATGACCTTGAAAAAAGCCCCGGAAAGTCCCAGGTGGGAGCAGCTGGAGATGCTGGAATTAGTTCGTAAATTAATCCCTAACCGCGGATTTGTTCATTTTCTGCAAAAACTATATGATATAGGATAAAACTATCAAAGACTAAAATAATCTCCTTTAAATTCTCTACAATATGGTAGATATGCCATTTTGATAGCTTTATTGATTCACGGGAAAAAAATTACTGAAAATTTTTGAACTTTTCATTTTGCATATTTTTTTCTCAGTCGCGCTCAATTTGTAGACAAACGGCTGAAGATGTCTTAAAATAGTGTATGGGCAAATTATATTTCGTCGCTTCATTCTTCAGATATAGTTTGTTTACAAGTAGTACTCCTCAATTCGCCAGGCAGACGATGCACGCATTTAAGAGCAATTCATTTGATTCTCTTATTTAAAACGATTTCCGTTTCCGTCCGTGTTCACTTCACCACTGTAGCTGACACTCGCTTCATTCCTTTTTCGTGCGGGGCAGTGAACGCACGCGTCCCATGCCGAAGCGCAATGTTCAATAAGAATTAAGTAGATTATACCTTAATATTGAAGTTAAATTACAAATATTTAAAATTCTTTTCGATAAAATAAGTTTTCGCTCCGTGTGCTAGTGTAATCGTACTGGATTCAAAACTTTTCAGTAAGTGTTGTTTTGATTATTAATTCTTTCTTAGAAAGAAAAATTTTCAAGATTACCCACATGTTCTATTCTTAAATTTGCTAAACAAATTGAAGTGTTTATTACGGCCTATCTTGCGGCCCGATACCTACAGTTACTTGTTTTGTATACAAAAACGTAACATGATAACGTAACGACCATGATTATGACCTATCGGTCGCACCCAGAACTTTTACTAAAATGATGGAAAATTTAATAAGATAGACGTAAACCTTTTCACCATATAATGACATTTTGTTTATGATAATTCCGACAAATGTTAAAACACTAATCGAGAGATTTTGAAACCTTTTCAATATTTTTTTTGTAGTTAATTACTACAAAAGTTCATTACCACCTACACAGGCTTAAAATTTTAGTCTTCGTTTACGTCATACAATTTTATCTTTTCTTACCTTCCGACAAACAAAGTAAAAATAAAGGAAAGTAACAAAATTAAACGTTACCGACGTATTAAGTATACGTGTGTATGACGTGTGTTAGATGTTTTTTCGTCTAATGGCGAAAGTTACGAGGGTAAGTAAAAAATGAAATATTTTTTTGTGTTTAAACATTTATTACCAAGTGAATCATAGAACAACTTACGTCGGAATGGACTGCGAGTCAATTGCGACGGCAGTAACTTCGAGTTACCGCCTAATATCATTTACGATGTGTTACGTGAATGGATATGATGGAATGCGATTGTCTATCTATTATTATGTCGGGATTGACTGCGAGTCAATTGCGACGGCGTTAACTGCGAGTTAAGGCCAAATAATATTGACAATACGCGATATCTACATAGATATGAACTGTGGGTTACCAAGTATCTATTGCTTGTCGGGATTGACTGCGAGTCAATTGCGACGGTGTTAACTGCGAGTTAACGCCACATATTATTGAAAATACGTAATGTATAAAGTTGCCTATCTATTATTATGTCGGGATTGACTGCGAGTCAATTGCGACGGCCTTAACTGCGAGTTTTGGCCAAATAATATAGACGAAAATCGACATCTGAATATATTTTTACTGCGATTCAACTATCTATTGTCTGTCGGGATTGGCTGCGAGCCAATAACGACGGTGTTAACTGCGAGTTAACGCCAAACTATCTGTTAGTTGTCGGGATTGACTGCGAGTCGATAACGACGGCTTAACTGCGAGTTATGTCAAACCATATCAGCATAAATCATGCATAAAAATACAAGTTATCTATTTTCACGTTGGGCTCGACTGTGAGTCAATCGTAACGGCGTTAACTGCGAGTAAAGGCAAAATAATTATTACAATATGCGATATTAAAATTACTATTGACTGAGAGTCAACTTTTTATTGTTAAGGTCGGCATTGACTGAGAGTCAATTGCGACGGCGGTAACTGTGACTTAACGTCGAAATTAACGTCAATGAAAACAATAATATCAAGTTCATCTATGTGTGTCGTCTGCGATACATTGTCTTTAGTATTCACAACAAGCCTTTTTGTTTGTTAACCATAACCAGAATATTTTTATTGTAAAATACCCACCTACTAAAATTTTATTTTTGGGTGCCAGTAATAGTAAAGGGAACAAAACCGTCTACGAGGCAAAAGATCTTGCCAGCCCTGGACCAACCGACACCTAAGGTCTAGGCACCTGAGGAATCTTCTAGACACCTTAGGCGTCTACGTCTGATACTTGTTCCCTGTAACTTTTGTACGCCTAAGTATATTGAAAAAAGGCATGCCTATAGACAAGTACATACTTCTCAAATATCACCTAATACCGGTTTATTGTAAATTATTACAAACACCGATACTAAATTTCTAATTGAATTCCAGGCTTAGATAAAAATATCTCCGCTTTCATGTACAAGTATCTATAAAAGACAAAACTTGTTTTTATAAAAAACTTAAAGCAAACAAAACTATTGAGAGATAAAGATGCATCTTTTCAAACGTCGGGAGCTCGTTTAACCCACCAGAAGAAGCCTTGGTCGGGTCCTCGTTACCCGTCAATTGGGGGGGGGAGCGAGGTTACAGGCAGGCTCTGGCCTTATCCCCAAGCTCAAGCAGCATCGACTAAAAGTTACAATCCATCCAAAACTCATGCTCCAGCACAGAACCGTAACACAAGTACATGCTGGTATAATACAATGTTTTTTTTTCAACACTTCCTGTGTCCGGACAATTCTACGAAGTAGAAAATCGCAATATTTCATAACCACAATGTTGTTATAATACATGCATAAGCATGAACCCCAAACACCACAGTATCCTAGTGTTACCTGGGAAAAAACGAGGAAATAATATTCCGTGTAGTGCTAATGTAACGTAAAATCCACGTTTAAAATTTACCCTTAAGAAAAGCCAATATACAAAGTTTATTTTGATTTTAACTGGAGAATAAGTTCCTATTTCCATCGTTACAACACTTACGAGTTACATTCCATCGGAATTTATATCGGGTACCTAATTTTATTACCGATTTATTCTAAATCCAAGATATAAATGTACCTATTGCAACGTGTCATTCAACCGCCTCAAAAATTATGTTTTGAAAAATGGCTTTCTTGCTACGAAAAGCCCATCTCTTAATTTAAATTTTCAACATAATATATGAAAGAAGTCACGCTCTATAATTCTTTACGATTTTACAACCGTGCCTTATGAATATTATGATATTTTAGAAGATCTTATCTGATGGTATGGTAATGTTTCGACAAATTCCTGCCTATCACAAGATACTTGTCTTACAGAAAGAAATTCAATACAGACACCTCCCTAACTAGTACCTAGTGTGGAGCAGTTAACAAAACCAAAGGCTACTAGGAAGGCCGAAGAAGTAAAATATTTGTTTTAAGGTTACAAAAAAAAAGGGTATGTAGGTACCATACCATATTGTACAAATAACCTGTCAAAATTGGCAATGGTACGATTGGCACAATATTTATTTCTTTAAATTTCACGAAATACAAATTGCCACAGGTGCCAGCTGAGTCAATGAAAGTCACTCCCAGGCTCTGTGTGCAAACTTTTAAGACACAGCTTTCAAGTTCGCTGTACTCTTAGTTTTGCTCTTAGCGACAATCCTTAGCGATTTATGTTTTTTTTTATGACAACGAGATCCGGACGCTGTAGCTATGGATACTTTATCCTTTGACCTGGACATTTTACGCGGTTCCGCCATTTTTTGTTTCCTTTTAAATTTGGAAAAAATTACTGATGACGAAGGCACCAGTATTTTGTGTTTTCACAAGGCCTTCTCTGCCTTTTAGCCCATCTTAATTATTTATTTCATTTATTTATTTATTTATTCAAATATACGGAACACCAACACTATACATAACAACATATTATTATAGTATCAAGACATTACAGAACATTTCAGTTATGTACAGAAATAATAGGTGAGCACATAATTCAACCATTTCATCCTATAAATGAGTGAAACAAATTATCATATAATTTTCAATATAAGTTATAAAATAATAATAAAACAAGATAACACAAATCCTTAAATACGATAACACAAATCCTTAAATACGATTTCATATAAAATAAGTGTCCTTCAACACTTGAAACTCTTATAATCCATATCAGAGTATACTGTTCCTTTTTAACTTATCTTACAGGTCCTGCGAGAAGCATTCACGCGCCACTTGATCCTCTCGCTTGCACTGATGTTCAGTTGAGCTTCGCTGTCTGAGGCTCCTATTTAACAATATATGTCAAAATACGCTTTGGGTAACAGCTTGGCCCCAGAAAAAACGCAAACGTGTTTGATAGTCCTACAAACACCAACTATTGTTATTTTTAACAAAACAACGTGACGAGATGTTTGGTTCGTATGAAGAGCTGTACAACGGCTCTCTTGCCAATCATCGTTTGGCGTAATCTTTGCTACACTTATTACGTGATAGAATTGGAACCAATAATTGGTTTAAAACCTTCTTCTTCTTACAATCACAAGCCTAATCGGCCTAGATATATAATAGTTACTTGGGACACACAACTAATAAGTAAATAAGTGTGTATCTAAATAGTCCCTTAATTTAGAAATAATGATATAAAATAAAATGAACAGATCAGCGATTTTACTATATGCTCATGGGGCACAAACATTTTCAATAATAAAAAGTGAATACTTATATTATTTTGCAAATAATGGAGTTGAGATAGCCATAACGTATTTAATCAAACTTCCACTGCGGGCTAAGATTAGCCAATATTGTTCTAATATTATTTAACTGAATATATTATGCACTCGTGTTCTGTCCATATTTTTGTTCAAAAAATAAAATCAAGAACTGCTAATGTAGGAAAATTGTAAATATCAATTAACATCCACGTTAATCAGCTTAAGCAGCTGTGATTTATAAGCTGGTTGATTTACCAGAAACATACTATCTGAGAGAAGACTTGTCGACACATGCATCTTCCCCGCTTTGCAAAATTACAACTCTCTCAGCCTCGACTCGTGAAAACAGCTGGCTGGACCAGCACGTCTAGCTCTTTTATTAGTTTGATATATTAGACCAGTAGGTAGATGATTTTGTAATATCAGTTGTATTGAATGAGTAACTTATTATATAAGTTGATTTTTGTTGCATACTTGCTTTTGGGATAAATAAAAGGTTATTTATTATCTGCTTGGATCAGCAAATTACAGATTTTTTCAACGAATTACTATTTGTAATTCGTTGGCTTAGATAGTTAAACTAGAACATCTTGTATAGTTATACATTTGTTTCACAGTAACCAAACAAAACTTTGTTCTCTAAACATCTACTTGTAAACAAACTATATCTGAAGAATGAAGCGACGAAATATAATAGATGATCAAACGAACTCCAGGAGTGAAGTTCGATCGTTATTATATGAGTCGCTTCATTCGAAGATATAATAATATAACAACCCTCCCTCCCAAAAAACCAAACACTGTGACATAAGTTGTGGTTTCCACCCAAATGCAAAGTTTTGTTTAAAGGTTCATAGGTACAGACTCTAAAAAATGAAGCGAGTGTCACCTACAGTGGTGAAGTGAACACGGACGGAAACGGAAATCGTTTTAAATAAGAGAATCAAATGAATTGCTCTTAAATGCGTGCATCGTCTGCCTGGCGAATTGAGGAGTACTACTTGTAAACAAACTATATCTTCGAATGAAGCGACTCATATAATAACGATCGAACTTCACTCCTGGAGTTCGTTTGATCATCTATTAATCTTCATTTAATTATCTAAAAAAATCCTATCTCATTTACTGTAATACATGTAGTAGTCTCCAGTTTATAGCTGGTAGCGTTAAGTGAAGATCTAAAAAAAACTAAGTTTTTTTCTTAACACCCTATATTTCTGAAAAGGTTAAATATAGAAATCTGAAAACAAAACTACAAACATATATTGATAGTTACTTTAAGGGAGTAGAAGTTTGGTCTTTCTTACCTTAATGGTTTAGAAAATAGATAAAAAAACCGTAAAAATCCCATTTTTACGGTTTTTTTATTTATTTTGTGAAACAAAAAATTTAGAAAGACAAAATTTTTTTTCACGTATAATATTTATCAATGTTTATTTTTTGCCTCTGTTCCAGGTTTCTACCATTTACCGTTTAAAAAATATGTGGTGTTTTATTTTTTCATCCACGCTTCTTCTTGAATTTCGCTAAAACTAGACAACAAATATAATTAAAAATTACATATTTATAATACACTAACCAAGACCTTACATATGATATCATATAAGTTAGGATAGAAGAAAAAAAATGTACCCAAATTATATGAAAATTCACCACTGTACTTCGGAGGCTATTGCGCTGACAGCTATAAATTGGAAATCACTACACTCCAGATATTAATTGAGGTATCATTGTTTAGGTAAATATACGAGGATAAATTCGCTAATACACCATTTCATCATAATCTCAGCCGTTTGTGTACAATTTGAGCGCAAATAAAAAAAATTTCATTGCGGAAAAAAAATGGGTAAAATTGCCGATCTTCAACGATCAATTGTGACTAAACGGCTGCATTGATTTAAACTTTGAGTAGATTTCCTAACGTGGAATTTTATGCTCTTTTGTTTTGCCTTTTTAACATTTTCTCTATAATGCATGGTGTTTGAGTTATAAGCGAAAAATTAAAAAAACACCAAATTTTTCATGGTTTTTCTGCCCTCAAAAGTTTATAGTTATCCAGAAACCGGCGCAAACTCACAGAACACTTATTCATGATGCCTAGCATCGATTAAGACTATTTCCAGCTGGTGCATATTTATTAAAGAGCACTGCCTGATATCGGGATAATTTTCTTACTCTATATCACTTCCCTGGATATACATAGACAGGGAAGGGAGAATTCTTCAGGGAAGTGATATAAAGTAGCAGTTGCTATTGCTGGAACTAACAATAATTGCAATTTGACGTCATTCTGTAATAAAGATTTTTGTATCTAGTAGCTTAGAAAAAAAAACTTAACATTCATTAAACTTTTGTTTATTGTACATTCTACACAAACCTCACTTCCCTGTTTCGGTTATCGACGCAATATTGTTCATTCAACTTCATATTGTAAGAATATATATATATATCACTTAAATACAGTACGTATTGTGATCATGCTTGTAATGTATATTGAAAATATGTTTTCAAAATAAAAGAAAATTGTTTAATAGGCATTTATGCTATCGACTCTCACTTCAGGTTATTGTGACCGGTGACAGCGCTAGACCAAGGTTAGACCTAGGGTTTCCTGGCCCCGTGCTAGCGAAACGTCTCTGAATGACACCCTAAGGGTTTAAGATTTCAAATTGTCTTCATTTACTCTTGCAAAGTATTTCGGCTATGAACTTTGAGGAAAGTTGTTCAGTATCATGGATGGGTAGAAAATATTGCAGTACTAGTACTGCAGGACTAGTCGTCACACCCTATGTAAGTATAGTTAGTGATTCATTTTAATTACTTAAGAATTTCAAGAAATAAATACTAGGTAGTTTTAAAATTCTTGCTGCAAAATTTAATATGCACTCGTAAACAACAAAGCAACGGAAAGGAAAACTAAAAGTGAATATTATTCAACATGATGAGTCACCTCATCATAATGTAAACAATCTGCAAGAAATGATTTCGCCGCTTGAAACTTTGTACTTGCATATCTTCTGCTTGAGTGAACCGATTGCAATGAAAAGCTTGCATGTTGCACGAAAGTAAGTTAAATAATACGAAACATCCTGTTTGAATCGGTTCAACAGTTTGAAACTTTGCTTTAGAATATCTTGTGTTTGAGTGAACCGATTGCAATGAAAAAAAACCTATACGTTACAGCTAAATAATACCAATCCATCATTGAACATCCTGTTCAAATCAGTTCAGTGGTTTTTGGGTGAATCGCGGACATAGAAATGGACAAATAAACGGACAAATAGGTTTTTTTTTCTTTTTTAATTTATTTTTAACAAATAAAACATTACATTTATAAACTTTAAAAATATTCGCCAAACTGATAATCAGTTTGTTGGCGAAAGTGCACTCAGTATTTAGGCCTTCCAATGTAACTTAAAAACTATATATTACTGAATAATAATAACAAAAACTTAATTAAAAATACAGTTCGCTACTTACTTACTTAGTGCAGATAAGAGCATGCCCGGCCTGACACTAAAGTTTCTAACGTTCTCGCCATAGCGAATTTGGTGAATAAAAGTGTCAAACCTGACGTTCCAAGTGTCTCCTAAAGTTATATTGCATTTAGGTACATGATCCATCGGGACGGGTCAGTACGGGAAAGTCTGAAACTATAAGAGATAGAGATATTTGTTCTATGGAACTATGTCGTCGATTTTAGAGTTAAGAAAAACTGCATTCAAAGATTACAACCTACACAATCAACATTCGTAATAAAATAACATAACATTTTTGTTTTGAAAACTGGCAAGGTTCGATTCCCGCCCGAGTCGTGGACAAGTCTTTTGAATTTTTTTTATTGCAGTTTTTCTTAACTCTAAAATCGACAAATTGTTCCTTAAAACAAATATCTCTATCTCTTATAGTTCCAAACTTTCACATACTGATCCGGTCCGATGGATCACCCTATATATTGTAGTGACCTCACAGGGTGCCCAGGGGCCCTCTGCTGTACTGGAAATGTAAAGACCTATTGTAAAGCAGCAAAGAGCTATTTTAAATAATAAATTAAATATTTTTGCATCTGTCATCTCATCTTAAAGTAAACAATCTGCATCAAATTGTAGGATTATGTAATCAATTTAAAGAGATTGTACGAGATACGTGTATGACGTGTGCATGACTCACTACATTGAAGAGATTGTTCAAAATAGTACTCAAGAAACTAAAAAATGTACAGCGGTACAAAAACCTTGAATTTTTTTCTTTCCACTTCTGGGGCCTATTTCTTGAATATCACCGGATATTAAATTAATATCACACATGAAATTCAGGATTACCTATAGGTTTTTCTTTTGAAAAGTGAACTCCTTAGTATTGAGTACCTCACCAGGGTACCTATACGAGTAAATCGTAAACGCTAGAATATAATTAAAACGTATGGGATTGACATTAGCTGTCGAGCAAAATTTCGTTAGCTTATATGTCAATTTCATTCATGAAGGGTGTCATTCAGAGACGTTTCGCTAGCAAGGGGCCAGCAAAACTCAGGTCTAACCTTGGTTTAACTCATTTCGCTAGCACGGTAATAAGTTAGCATAGGGGGTAGTTGGTCTATCCCCGTGATAAGAATAATGTTATGTTGAGTGACAGGTAATTATGACCGGTGACAGAGCTAAACCAGGGTTAGACCTGGGTTTTGCTGGCCCCGAGCTAGCGAGACGTCTCTAAATGGCACCCTTAAATTCTATTTTATAGCGTTTACGATTATAAAAAACCGGTCAAGTGCGAGTCGGACTCGCGCGCCGAGGGTTCCGATACACCTATAGTATTTTTGGAAGCAATAAAGTCCATTTTCAGGACCGCAAAACTAAATTTGTTTGTAAAGGTTTTTTGCAGATTTCTGAAAAACTGTGCAACTTAGAAAGATCGTTTTATTTTTGCTGTAAAGTTTACATAAACCTCTGTCAACTGTAATTAATTCAGATTTTCCCTTACTCAAACTTCGGAGATAAGGGGGGGGAATGGTATTTTTTTTGACATTTTTCATCATAACTTGAAAACTAAGAAACTTAAAAAAATACAAAAATATATTTTAAAATGTACAAGTAAAGCCCTTTCATATGATACCCCACTCGACCTAGTAGCGACAATTTGAAATTTGGCCCCCCCTATTTTGGCCCCCTTTACATTAATAATCATACTTTTTTCAAAAAATTTTCATGTGCAATTAAGTTGGGCAACTATATTCTAAAACTATTCCAAATTTCAATTCCATAGCGTAAGTGGTTGCTGAGATATAGAGGTGTGACAGACAGACGGACAGACAGACAGACAGAGCGGCACCATAAGGGTTCCTTTTTTTTACCATTTTGGTATCGGAACCCTAAAAACCACTAGTCTACGGCCGTCTACGGCCTCTGTTGGTTTACCATTTAATGCTTTTCTGGGCGTTTTATTATTTTTAAAGTCTCAAAAATCACTAGAAATTTCTCCTCCTTTGCTTTTCTATCCCATACTACAATAGATATATTTTCCTCAATATTTCAAAGTTTCTCTAACTCCAAGGAAAAGCTTAACATCATCTATGAATAAGCACGAACAGACTGTAAAAAATTCTCGGATCTTTTAACTTGAACTTACATTCGCAGAGTTAAAAGTTGAAATACGATACTAATTACTACTCTGGAAGAATTTATTATAAAGAGGATTTACATTGCTGCATCTGTATCGCAAAATAAGATAAACAATACGAGAACCATACCTGACCAAGCAATGTGTATAAAATGAATCTCGGCATATTGTGTCTTGAGTTACAAGATAAGGCACAAGCCGTTTAATAAAACCCATTCATAAACTACTAAAGTTAGTCAGTCCACGTTTGGCCACCGTAGCGATCTGTTGTGTTGTGATATTAGTAACATATTGTTCCACATTCAAAATGTATTTTTCAGTATTAGGGGTGTTGTTAATATGTTCAGGAGTATATTCACATACATACCATCTAGGAGCGTGTCCTGTGGTGGAACCTATGCCTGGATTTGAAATGAATAGGGTAAGAAATGTATATAATAAAAGATATTTATGTAGAGCGGCATAGAGTCGTTATAAATTGTTATTGAAACACTTTGTGGAATTGCTTTGAGGGTCACAGAAACGACGAGAGGGATGTGGACCTCTGCTAATAATAGAATAACTACAAAGATTTAATTTACGATGCAAATCAAAAATTTCTTTTTTGTACAATACTCAGAAATAGAGCTATCGTAAAAGATGTGGAAGACGACGTTATTACAGGACCGGTTAATCCGGTTTGAAGGACCATGAATTATTTTCAAAAAGTTGGTGGCACGTAAAGTTATTAACCAAATGATAGATTTTGTCCCTTCCTTTAGGAATGATATTCGTCAAGACATAAAAAATATTTGTTGACTGTTCACAACATAAATTGACGCTCTTATAGTTCAAGAGTCAAAGAGAAAATAATGTGCACATAAAGTAATAAGATAAAACAAATGTAGATAAACGTTCTACTAATGTGCATATAATAACTACTTACTTTGAAAAACTTAAGTCTTACTCTACTTTTTTTCGATTTGTATTGTAACTCATAGATTATGAAATAGGTAGTATTGTTCGCGCCTTATTACGTGCCCTTTCATTCATGAATTGTGTTGACTATGCAAATGAATGGTCGTAGTACAATGTGCACTTATCTAGTCATGTAAATTGGCTTGTGTCAAGATTTTGAAGGGTTATTGCCATTTAGATGTCCGTCTATTTGTTTTAATCATTGTTGCCGCATTTGTGTACCGTATTTTATACAGGGTTTTGTATATGATATTTTTATTATTATATTTTATAAAAAAAATATAAAATATATTTTATATATTTTTATTCATTATATCATATATTAATATAATTTTATATAAAATTTGATTTTTAATTGGACCGATCAGCAGATCATTTTATAGATCGCGGGAAACTTTGTTGCTTTTATTTACATGAATTTATTGAAATCTGTCGAACAGTGGGCAAATTTAGTTTTGCGGTTCTAAAAATGGACTCTATTGCTTCTGAAAATACTATAGGTAGGTATATCGGAACCCTCAGCGCGCGAGTCCGACTCGCATATTATGTGATCGGTTTTTTTGTACCTGACATCCAAATAATTAATTCTTTGCTGATATTATACCGTTTGCTCACTTATTATTATAGTGAGGTCAAAAGCTATAACTTTTGTTGTACACACGACCGCACATCAGTACAAACACTTTTGGACCTTATGGCATGGTAATAGAGTTGAAAAAGTTTCTACCGACAAGCGGTTGACCGTACGAGTTTGCTAACAACGCACAAAAAAAATTCTAGTTCCCATACAAAGTGATGTAAGTGATCAACTAATTTTGTATGGGAAGTTGAAATTTTTTGTGTGTTGTTATCAAAGTCTTAGAACAAAAGTTGTTGCTTTTAACCTTACTAATAATTGGGCAAACAGATGTCAAGTAAAAAAAATAACCTTGTAGCTTGTAGAACAGTAAAAGTTTGTAGAGACAATTCTCTGAACCTGAAATAAATGGTTTATGCATATTATAGTCTGATTGCTACAAAATACAACTGGGTAGGGTTTACTGACATTTAATTTATATCTATTAACTACGTACGTACGTAGAGTCCGGATGATATAATTAACGGTAATTAGAGTGTGAAGATCTGGGGGCTTCTCACCTTCTGCTGAAATTAACATCTCAGCTCATAACGAATATTTTTGAAGACGGCGGAAGCTTTGAGAATCATTTAGGCAGAAGAAGCACCTAAGATCTAATGGGGTTGAAGTGTTCTGAGGTCTAAAACGGAACTCAGCCCCACCCACCTTTAGTGATAAGGGTACTAATAAGAGGAGATAAACGGTAAATAATAATCACTTTTATATTAAAAGAGTCACTCCAATAATTTAGAGTTAATGTATTTAGTATGAATTATCATAAATTGTGTTATTGTTTTGTGTTTTTGTTAATTCTTAAACACCCTCAATTATCATCAAACTAACCTAAGGTCAAAAAGTTAAAGAATACGTTTACGGAACTACGGAAATTCATAAGGTTACTAAATAAGAATTATTTCGAAGATTGTTATAAAAGAGATAAAAAATCATCTTTCCTGAATAACTTCGAATAAACTAAGCATACTCGTACCTAACCAGTTGAAGAGTTTGGTCTATTTAATTGCGGGTTTGCGGAAAAAAACTTGTTCAACCAAATAGTAGATTGGCAAAATTCAAAATACCTTCGGAGGATATAGTGCAGTTACCTGAGAGAATGTTTAAACAAAGTGTAAAGCAAAACGTTATAGATTAGATGTTTACATCTAAATATATAAAAGAGCATGTCCTGACTGACTGACTGACTGATTCATCAACGCTGAGCCGTAACCGATCTGAAATTTTGTACACAGGTTCTATGCACGTCAAAACCACCCACTAAGAAAGGGTTTTGGAAAATTCATCTCCCAAGGGGGTATAATAAGGGATGAAAGTTTGTATGAAAGTCCGTCAGTTTTGAAGTTAGGATCTTCAAAATTTGTATTTAGACTGACGACTAAAAATGAAGTTACGTGTCTCAGGGTTTTTGAAAATTCAATTAATTTTATTCGATAGCAAATTACATTCGTGTCCGAAATAACTTAAAAATAATTCACAAATTAATATTAAAAATTAGATAACATGCTGAATCACAACCATGCTTAGTAAAATATAAAGTTAAGTAATAAAATAAAATAATTAGATTAAGTCTTTCATGTCATTAACATTATATCCCAGAAATTCATTTACACTATAGATACATTTCTTTATCAAAAATAATTTTAATTTCCTTATAAATATGTGGTGTCTGTTTTCGACCTTCAACTCTACAGGCAACTTATTGTAAAACCTAGCAACTTGATATAATGCTCCATGTCTAACTACATTTAAATGAGGTGTGATCAAAAGTGGGAAATCCTTTCGTCTTGTATTTTCTCTCGCTTCTCTTTCGCTTTCAGTTTCATACTGATTCCGAGTTTTGACAAAGTCCGTGAGTAATATTAAAATATATAGGCTTGATATGGTTAGTATGCCAAGTTTTAGAAAGTGTTCTGGACACGATTCCCACGGCAAAATCCTAACCATGCATTGCTCTTATCGCTTTTTTTATAAGTATGAAGGCTCTTTTTGTATTGTAGTCATAGCTCATGCCCCATAATTTTATGCTATATCTAAATCTGGATTCGACAAGTGCACAGTAAACTCCTTTTAACTGTTCTCTTAATGTTCTTAGAGCGTAACATGCTGAACCAACTTTTCTTTCAATTTCCATCAACTCCTCCTTCCAGTTTAAACATTCATTTATATGTATCCCTAAAGATTTAACCGACGCAACCTTAGACTATATAATTCTGACGGACGCAACAGTCGATTTGGTTTCTCCTTTAAGGTTTATGTCAAGAGAGTCTCTATTCCGCGAAGTTTTTTTAAATAATATTACGTTAGTTTTGTCAATATTTATTTTCAAATTATTAGCTCCAAACCAAGTATCAAAATGTGATAAAGCCGAATTTACTTTGTCAGATAAATTATTAATGTCATTACTAGCAACTATGGCTGTGGTATCATCTGCGAATAATGTTAATTTAATGTAAGGAATTCTTAATGTCATATAATTGTTCAAGTCATTGATGAAGATTAAAAAAAATATTGGTCCTAATACTGAGCCCTGCGGAACACCTCTTACTAAAGAAAAAGGCTTTGATGTTGTAGTCTGAAGGTTACTTTTGTCAGACATCGTTCTGAGCTCTACATATTGGTAACGGTTGCTTAAATAGGATTTACATCTCTCATATTCGGTAAGTAAGTCCTTATTACCAACAAATTGGGCTTGTAGGTGACCAATTAGCGCTCTAGGGTAATAATGTAGCTAGAAAAGCCCTAGGGCGGTAAGTAATTGAGTTTTGAAAGAGTAAAGTGTTTATTTTATTACTTACCACCCTTGGGCTTTTCTAGCTACATTATTACCCTAGAGCGCTAATTGGTCACCTACAATTTGATGGTAATAAGGACCTACTTACCTCACAATCGAGATGTAAAGCAGAGTAGTTAGCTCGGGTGTAAGCATCAATTGCACCCTCGAACTATAGGCGCCCTCGCTGCGCTCGTGCACCTAAATATTTCGGGCTGCAATTTTACAGCCCTTGGCTACTAATCTACTATTGATTAATTGAAGGTTGCATTTTGTCACGCCATAATATTCTAACTTTGCAATAAGAATAGAATGATCTACCAAATCAAATGCAGAACTCAAATCCAAAAAAATACCTGAAATTTTTTGCTTTTCGTTTATCTTTACCAAAATGTCTGTGACTAATGTTTGTAAAGCATCCGTTCTATACCTTTCCTATAGCCAATTACAATCACCCTAAGAGGTGAAATGGGGGATGAAGTTGAAACTCCTTCATTTCAAAGTAATATCCACTATTGTAATTTTGTGGAACATACATCACTGTTATTCCACCCCAAATTCCACCCCAAATTCAACCCCTTAAAGAGGAAAATGGGGTGAAAATGTCTTAAAACCAATATGGGTATCGTTTGTATAGTTTATCGGGTCGCTGATTACGAAAACTACAACAATTTTGAAATCTAAGGTGGTGGACGTGAAATACCATCATCCCCTGGGGATGGGGTTGGGGTGCGATAGGGTTAAAATGTCTAAAAATCAATATGGGTGTCGTTTCTATGTATATATAAGGATAGGGATAGGAGCAGGGGTAGGGTTAGGGGCAGGGAGAAGGAGAAGGAGTGGGATGGAGGTAGCGAGAGAGGGAATGGGTAAGGGAGGGGGACAGGGAGAGACTGCAAATTGTCTAAATATCACGCGGGCGAAGCCGCGGGCACAGCTAGTCGATGATTTAAGAAGCATGGTGCTCTGATATTCCAGCGAAACATAAGACACAGATTGTACAAAGCCAACTGTTAAAGTGGGCCGTTCTGCAGTGGTTTCTTGGCGTTTCTTATACACTATCATGGTACGCATCGGTAACGGCTTTCTTCTTTCGTGTCGGCAAGAACTTACGAAAGATGAACTTCTTGGCAAGAACACGGGCTAAATCTGAAACGGTAGTAGACATGTACTACTTGCATTGTATTCTGTAGGTAAATAATCTACACACACCAATATCATCATAACATCCCATGAAACGTCCACTACAGGACAGGGAGCTCCCTCCAGAATTCTAGCTTTTGCTGGAAAAACGTAGTCACCTCCCTTATTAGCGTTACGGCTGGCACCATTGACCGCGGTTGTAGTTGACCGCAGTATGTAAGATACAAAGGAGGATGCTGCTGCCCATCCTCATGCTGACACCCATGTATGGGTTGGTACTATTTTTTGCCGGCACCACACGGGACACCATAATCTACACTGAATAGATGAAATCTGAATCCGAGAATACCATATTATGAACTCAACACAATCGCATATTATTCGATTGCTAACGAGAGTGATCTATAAGGTGTACGTAAGGGATGCTTAGTGTCAGTAATACCATTAATTTTTACCTACCATTGATGGTGCAAGTGTCACCAGTAGGTACCATTAAAAGTAATACTAGCTTCTGCTCATGTGTTTTCTCATTTCGAACTAAATTAATGTTTATTAACTTGTATACTTAGGTATAGGTTAACACAAACTAACAGGGCATGATCAGTCGATGAATCTGAAGAACTTTCTGCAAGAAACTATCCGGAAATGAAAAAAATGGCCGTTCTACATCGTGTAACGGAGAGGTTTGATTATACTAAATGCCCACGAAACTGAACAACTTTTCCTAAGGAACAAAAGTCATAGAACAACATAAATTTCGACGTTCCATAGAAACTGCATCAGCTGATAGCGCATTTTGTATGGGAGATCAAATTGGTTTTTCGTATTTCGACCTATGTTCCTTGGGAAAAGTTGCTCAGTTTCATGAGCAGATTCACAAATACCCTTCAGTTTTATCACACCTTTCTTTTACAAGTTGTATACAAGATTACAAATATTGGACAGTTTGTACGGAGAGGCCGATTTTTTTACCTTTCGGGTGGTACGTTTCTTGGTAAAAGTTAATCAGTTTTTTCGACTGATCAGATCATTCCCTTTCAGTATTTGCCAACCTGCCCCTTACGCCCAGTATGAGTATGTAAGTATACTTATTTAGAAGGCTCATTGTCATTGAACTCTCGCCTGATATTTGAGGACATCATTATGTATACAAATAATAGTTCATTCTTGTTTGTCCGATAACTACCTACTTATAGATAACGGTGGTGATCGTCAGACAAAGACGTAAGTATAACGAGATGTTATTTGACCTTTATACGATAACTGATGAGTGATGACTCAGAGTGCACACATCGTTTACTTTTTGCAATGTGACGATACGTTAGTACCTACGCACGGCAGCAAGGAAGTGGAAACAAAAGAAACAGTTTAAGGTGCAAGCCAGACAGAACGGGCGCGGCGCGCTTCGGGTGCGCCCGAGGCGCGCTTCGAGCGCCCCCGTGGTACACTTTTTGGCTACACGACGCAATCGATGGCAGCGGACTGTGCTGTGCGGCGGCGTGCCGGCGGTCACGCCAGCGGTGCGCCGGTGGTGCGCCGGTGGTGCACCGACAGTGCGCCTTAGGCATGCCTGTTCAAATCACATGCATACAAAATGTAGGAGAACGACGCGGTGCAAGCCAGACAGAAGAGGTGCGCTGAAGGCGTGCCGTGCGGCGCACCTCTTCTGTCTGGCCTGCGCCGATAGCGCTACTCTACAAACGCCCGAAACTAAGGTCGAAGAATTTCCACTGACGTCTGCCCGTGTGTACAGTCAACGACAGGTCAAGCTTGACACTCGTAGTGTAACTTTTACTAGTACGTCTATTGAAATAAGAACGGTACAAAGTTCAATTTGTTAAGCTTGATGTGCTCTTGACTGTACATAACGGATCGTTCCTTTCGTATGAGATTTCTACGCATATAATGATATTCTTGGTCTGTCTACAAACAAAATAGTATATTCTGAATAATTTTTGGATTTCCTAATAAAACTAAGAAAAACTCTACGTTCAAACTCAGTTGATGCATTTTGTATGGGACCGAGACCAAACATGCTTTAGGGTTTTTATCATTTTAGTTACACGCTGTATAAAATGTCATACTCGTATTTACTCAATCAAGAAGCTATATTTGCAAACATTTAAATGATACTACTACAGGACAAAGAAATCAAATACGGAAAAGCCGGGTTTGTTTTATATACACTTACGGAGGGGACTATACTTTTATTCATATTAAGGAAAATACTTAGGTACTTGGTAAAAAAGAGGAATTCTGCCAAGAGAAGGTTCCCTAGAATGAGAATCATCAAGTCGTCACCAATTTTAGAATAGCCGTATTCAGTTTTTGACCAATGGTTTTATAAGGAGTCCGCTACCTAACCTAGGGGAATTGACGAGGGTTCTGGTTTTGGTAATGGTTTTTACACAGAGCGACTCTCATAATGTTAGTAAATACTAAGGCTATGTTAGTGAACTTTTCGAAACTTTCGTGTTTTCTAACATCGTCTTTTGTTGTAATGGATGGGTAGGAAGAAAGCGTGACAGTTATGAAAGAGTTGTTGGTAAGTTTGCTGAGATGGTTTGGTCATGTAGAGAGGATGAATGAAGGAAGATTGACGAAAGGGATCTACAAGGCGAGAGTGAATGGAAACGTTGGAAGGGGAAGGCCTCGGCGAACGTACCTGGACCAAATTCAGGACGTTCTGAATAAAGGCCAGGTTAAAAGTACCCTAAACCGACGAGCATGTATGAAAGGATTGATGAAAGTTCAGGAAGCAAGGGAAGTATGTCAAGATCGTAGCAGGTGGAGAACTGTGGTCTCTGCCTACCCCGACGGGAACAAGGCGTGATGTTTATGTGTTTTGTTCAACATTGCTCTACAAACTCTACAAGAACTAACTTTAGTTAGTGTGGATCCACTAGTAAAGCACATTTTTCGCTTTCTTACATTTGATTTGTCATTTTCAGATGCTTGGCGTCTGGTACGTAATACAGAAGACTTCGACGGCATCACACTGCATCACGTACAACTTCACGAAAACCGACGAGCCGGGAAAATACGAGCTAGAGCAGACCTCCCAGCATTTTATACTCGGGTTGACGCCGCTCAAACATGACTACAGGTGAGAGTCGAACCCCGTGGTAAAACCCGACGAGGTCGAACCCTTTTTGAGACCCAATGTTCTGGTTAAAAAAGGGTTTACCCGAAGCTTCGCTTGCGTTATACAGGGTTATTTTTAGACCCCTGGCCAAATTTTAGTATGTTGCTCAGAACATGTATCTTAACAACTTTTCCAAAGGAATATGGATCGAAAAACGAGAAAAAATGTAAGTCCTCCTAAACAAATCCCACTATTGTCGGCACAAGATTCGTTCAGGAGGACCAAAATTTTTTCTCATTTTTTAACCCATGTTCCTTTGGATAAGTTGTTCAGATACATGTTCCGAGCAACATACTAAAATTGATAATCTTTGTGTCATCCTAGAGTGAGTTCCAAAACAGTAATAATTCTGTCTCGACCTCAGGTCTCGACCACACCGGTGGACGTCATATTATAACGCTATCCTGCTGTCAGGGTAATTTTTACCCGTTTCGGAACGCAACCCTAGTGTCTACTACAGGAGCCATATATTTTTCCGGGATAAATTGTAGCCCTATAAGTTAGTTCACTGCTTGATCTATCTATATTTAAAATTTCAATCCAAATCGGTTCAGCAGTTTAGGCGTGATAGAGAAACAAACAAACATCCATACTTTCGCATTTATCGGCGCAGGAGGCCATAATATCATAATCCCAAGTCTCACAAGGATATAGTGGGTTCAGGTATAATTAACCAGGATCGAATTATTGTCACATCACGTTTCGTGCTCCGGGCTTATGATGAGGCACCCGGACCCTTCTGTTCCAGTCTGACCCTGGGTAGCTATTACAGCTGACTCCATGTTTGCACATCCTGTGCTGTGATACCACTAATCATTAGTTCAGGAGTTGTTATTATGATTCGTTTTGGGTTCAGGACGATCGCAACCCTCCACTAAGATGGTTTGTTGTGACGTCCTTTCACCTTGACGCTTCATAAGATCGACAGCTAACTAAATACTCAGCTGCCAGTCTATTCCTGAAGCAAGGAGGCCTCACTCGGTGTCGCTAAGAAGGTGCTGCTAGTATGTGCCTACACATTTATAATATTAGTTAGATTAAATACAAGTTAAACATGAAAGAGGGTAAGCTGAGACGCAGACGGCGCAGGACAGCACAGAACAGTATTTCTGTGTTTCAGTTTTCTTCGTAATAAAGCGAGAAGGAAGACGCGTTCTGCCACGAGTCCTGCCCTGCCCTGCGCTATCTCGATATGATGATGATGATTATCATCACGGCAGCAAGTCGTGCCTTCCTCTGATAGCCAGTAAGAAGCACCGGTAGTACCGAGGGCAATAAATTGATCCGTTTCTGTATGTAATAGTAATTGCTGTGTCCTGTTTCCCTGTCGTGTGGTGACCGGTTTAGAACAGAACCACCTGTATCTTCTTATAGGTGCCGTAGAAGATGAAAATGGAAAACGCTGCCTATTACTATTGGGAGTATACACCTGGAATCCCTGCTTTCTACGTGTATACACGTAAAATCCCTGCTTTCTACGAGTACGTGTATACCTACGCCCAATAGTGACACTGGCAACCGGTAGCTGGCGCAGGCAGCCTCTATGCTGCGTGCCAAAGTGCCAATACAGAGCTTCTCGGAACCCGTCGGCGCTGGTAGTTGGCGCCGTCGGTTCCAAAAGCGCTGGGTGATCTGCGCAGGCTCCCTGATTTCTACGTGTATACGCCCTACGTCTAAACCCAACACAATCTCTTAGTGTGGTTTTTAGAAGACGATAGAGCAATATAATTAAGGCTCAGCTCAACGCAAAGGGAAACGAGCGTGATCTACATATACTAATCGCAGGTGTGCAAACGCAAAAAAATAGAAAAAAAAACCTGCGTAAGCCACACTGATACGTCGTCAGGGTTAACGCAATAAGAAGACTTGACTTGTATGGCTTGTTGCGTATTGTTATCGATCAGAATACAATCCTATTTGGAATTGGTCTTTGTATGATTACCATTTTCTTTACCATGCGTGACCATGCCATGTTTGTATCTTTCCAATTCAAACAGATTTTCAATGTCGAACTACAAAAGCGTAACCTTCAATTCTTTAACTATTTTTATTCCTTTTCGATACAAAGATTTGAACAATAAGTTACATTTTATATTTGTGATTTTTCAGATATACCGGAATCCTGACGGTCCCTGACTCCGCTGTACCAGCTAGGATGAAAGTGAGATTCCCTCTGAGTAAGTTTACTTTAAACACTGCCTCTTAAAAACGTGGGCGCAACAAAACGTAACAATAAGTAAAGGAGCGATCACACCTAGCTCAATCCAAATACTAAATCTGCATACATTGCTCGTTGAAGTAAGGATATTGCAATTAACATAGCCAAGCCTCCCAGCAATGTATGCCGAATTAGTCTTTGAATTCAGTGTGATCAGTCCTTAATCTGTAGTAATCAGTAATATAGTCAACTAAGGTCTAAATACAGACTAAATCTTATAGACTATTGGACATTGCCTTTGGGTAGCTCTTACACATTTTTGTTATAAATTAATCAAAGGACTCTTTACCGGATGGCACAGACCAACATTTTTCTGGGAGGGGTATGAAGACGTATCTTTGCCGCAAAATCTCAATGAGTTTTTACAGTGGTTTTGTCTATTTTTCATAGTTGACAATATCCGACTATGCCTCTTCTGCGTGTGCTTCGATATTCAAATAATCTCCTTTGCTTTTTAAACGGTCAGCAACGTTAGTCCTTCTTCCCGCACATGTCTGTCTATGAATGCAACCATAGTAAAAACTAGGAATAGATTTACAATAATCTAACTCCTTTACTGAATATAATACAACCGCTCTATAAAATTTGCTCCATAACTCTTTCCAGGCGTCGCAGGCACAGCGAGTTACACGATCCTAGCTACAGACTATACCAGCTACGCCGCTGTGTTTACCTGTCAGAAGCTGGCCTTCGCTCACAGGAGATCAGCCACCATCCTGTCCCGTACTAAGGAGCTGGACAAAATGTACATTGACAAGGTACGTAAATAAAACCAAGTTATAAATCAAAAGCGGAAACGCATTGAATTTTATGGTACTTTCATGTTCTGTCTTGTTTGTAACGGTCGACATGTAGCCTACATGGTAATGCCTCACATTTTCATGCAACGAACGATGGGGTCAAACCACGGTCAAACTAATGTCACTATGTTCCCTACACATGCCTACACCAAATAAAACGCTTATTTCGACCCCATGACTGTGTGAAAATGTAGGTATAGCAGAAGACCCAAAATAATAATTAACCCTGATAAACTGTTTAAAAAATAAAGAAAAAAACAGAAAGTAAATAACTATACGCTTCAATCTTACCTTTTGAGAAGAAAATATTTAATTTTGAATTTTTGAGTGATATTTTATCACCGGTGACATTCAATAATTGGCTCACATGGAATATAAGGACTATTATCTATTTTGAGGTGTGGTACGCACAGCAGAAAGCACGTAGTAACAAAACCAGTATAATCTCGCACTAAGAGATGTGAAAGCCATATATATATAAAAAAAAAAAAACCAGTATAAGCTGAACAAGCGTTTCGCTACAAACAACCGGAACCAGTGATCCGCTCAATTTCAAAGTGTTTCTACCGACGAGCGGCTGTGTGTACATGTGATGTCACCTTTCATACTCTTTTTCTTTCACATTGGGCCCGTCTGACTGACTAGACTCTAGTCACAGAACGGGGAATCGGACAAACAACGGTGCAAAATTGGTTAGGACAAGCCTTCGTCCAGCAATAATAGGTACATGTTTCGGCTGATATTACAAAATTGATCTCTTGATTCCAGATGCGCACTAAGCTGTCCTCTTTCGGCGTGGACCCGTACGACCTGTCCATCATCTCTCAGAGCGACTGCCCGAAACACCCGAACGGTACCACCGAGGGAGTCAACATCAACATCGATCCTGACACATTCTCATCACAGAGCATTGGTAACGCCGTGAGGAAAGTCGGAGGAGCTGTTGGTATGTAAAATTTACCTACTAGTTTTTTGTTTATTTTGGTTAAGTTTGAATTTGATCTTAGAATGTAAGTAGCATCAAGCTAGTGGGTATGTTTTGAAGCTTCTCAACGGCATTTGACGTTGACAACAGCGCAAAGTACCTTCCGTAGTACGAAAAACAATCACGTTACTTTTACTAGCAGTAACCCATCTGTTTTAGAAATCTATCCTGACTGCACTTTCTTATTTACTAACATCGACGTCAGATAGAATTAGGTAGAGTTGTTGTGTAGAGGAGGGTAAAGAGTCGCCAAAATAAAAGAGTTCATAAAAATCTCATTGATTATTTGCCCTTGGTTAGAACTTATACCTATGTATAGAGCTTATATCGCTGATAGAACTCAATTTTGTTTAAGTCAGCTTGATTTTTGAGGCTTACCTCCAAAAACCTACCCTCTTCCTCCTCCATACTGAAGACTGGACTGTATGTGGTGTGTACTTACCAAAAACTCTCTTTCTCTTTCCAGCCGGCGGTGTAGAGTATGCAGTAGAAGCAGGCAAGAAAGTGTACAACAAGGTATCTCCGAGCCACAGCAAGGAAGACCTGACTGAACCTCCTAGCAACGGCCGCAGCAGTCTCGACGCGGATGCAGAGTGGCTGCCTTGAAATATAATACTCAATAATCCAAAGATAGTTTTATAGATAAGCCCATTATACCAGAAGATAATTATGAGAAAAACATAGGTCTACCTCCGCACTAGTAGTGTGTAGATGACCTGGGTAGAGCCTTCCGCTCCCCAACCGTCCGGTCAAATTGTGACAGCCACTAGGGCTAACAACAGGAGTCCACTACAAAAAAATAAGAGGAGCCCACTACAAAAAATAAGTGGACAGATTTGGTGTGCATCGCCCGCCCACAATAAACTATGCACATAATTGCACAAACAATAGCAACACAACAAGAGAATGCAAATAGCGTGCAATTACAATTATTTTTACAAAAAATATGGCACAGGTCCAGCCGCCGTCCCGGCACGCTTTGCTGGGAGTTGGTTTGACGGTTTCAGGTGTTTTGAAAATTCTCACAAGTAGTACCTGGTTACGGACGCTTGCGCATGACGCAAGGATGCAAAACCCGCCATTGGCAAAATATATGTTAAAGTAGCGTATGAGATGGATGTGGTGTGGTTTTGTTATCGCCTGCCTATGCATAAGTTTTTATTTGAGGGTAGGAGGGCGGTGCACAATTAAATAGTGCTCATTGAGTGCATAGCATCCGTCTCTCGTGCGAATATTGCTACGTATTTAAATTAATCTAGTTTTATAACTTTTTTAATCTTCCTTCATGTTTGGCATAATAATTTATCTTAGCTGAGAGCCTCCTCCTATTAAATGTGCATTTATTTATCTACAAAAACCTTCAATATAACCTGGAGCATAGATCTTCTAAATATAATAATAAGAAATGCATATACTTTTACCTACTTTAAGTTTTGTACAAAAATTAATTTGACAATAAAATTAAGAAAAAAAATTCTGCCTTGTTCTATTTTTTAGGGTTCCGTACCTCAAAAGAAAAAAAATCGGAACTCTTAAGTATCACTTTGTTGTCCGTCTGTCTGTCTTGAACGGGTCAAATTAAAATCGACACTTGAAGCCGTGAAAATCCCAAGCTTCTATAACAACACAATCAAAAGATATGGCCATTTATATCTCCATACATTTAATAACCAAACCAAAACTTATAGGGTTCTTCCCGTCGACCTAGAATCTTTCTGATCTGTGCTCACTTCGATCGAACAGTTTGAATGGAGAGGCAAAATAATTTTTCTCATTTCCCAAAAATGTTTCTTTGGGAAAGTTCTACAGTTTCGTTGGCTGAGCACGCCCTTTCAGTTTTCGGTACACCGTACCATTACACCCTTTATTCAGCCTGAATTTTCATTGGTTCGGCTCCCGAAGCCGAATTTTTATAAAAAAAGAATTTTGGCGGGAAAGTTGCTATTCCTATCATGAGTAAAAACACTGTGCTTTGGGAGCAAAACGAATGAAAATTCACGCTTTATACAGGGTGGAAGGGACAGGTATCCGAATACTGATGATCGATCAATCAATGTAACTTTCGGGAAATGAAAAAGACATACGTCCAATATTTTCAGGTTACGCTAGCGCTGGTTCAGCTTATACTGGTTTTGTTCCTACGTGCTTGCTGCCGTGCGTACCATGACCAAATTCAGGATATTCTAAATAAAGGCCAGGTTCAATAAAAGAACCTACCCCTGAACCGACGAGCAATTAAGAAAAGGTTGATGAGAGTAAAGGGCCGATCACACCTGACTGAATTCACACACTAAGTCAGTTAGTCTCCTACGTAGGAAAGGAAGGTAGAAAGATGGAACTAAGTAAGTCACTGACTGAGTAAGCCGCATAGTAAGCAACGCAGAAAGGAACTTTAGTGAAGGGCCAATACGAATAGAACACCTCATCGTACGGAAAATATTAATAAGGGCAAATTTATGTTGTATAGAAAAACACTAGAATAACTACAAAAAAAAACCACAGAATTACCGGTATACTAAAAAACAAACAAGGAATTAAAATTAGGTTGCACCAGTCAAGTAAACACAAAGAATTTGAGTGCTTTGTTCATTCTTTTAGTTAGAATAAATTTTTCATTCAAAATCGTACGAAAAGCGAATAATGATTCCAATGAAAAATAACAATTGAATGCTAAAAGATTATTTGGATAGTACTAAGTAGTACATTCGAATATTTCGATTGTTGCTTCTTGAAATAATTGTACATCACTATTAAGGAACATCAACATAGTAGGGATCATAGTCAGTTCACTAGTTGTGCTATACGTTAGTATACCTCTATATTTTCTGTGCTGGTACACTTTATAGCGCGACTGATATGTTCAGATACTTTGTATAAAGGCTTCTATGAGTATTTTTAATGACCTTAAAATAAATTGAAAAGCAAGCTAAAAACTCGTTTATACTTTTATATTTAGTAGTAGAAGTAGTTTTAGAATACGATTGTCTTACTTTATTGCAATTGAAATAATTATAGTATTATTATTATTGTAAAGGGGGCCCAAATGGGTAGGTCAAAGTTTTTAATTGTCAGTACTAAGTCAAGTTAGGTATCATATGAAAGTGCTTCACTTGTACATTCCAAAATAGTTCTTTATATTTTTAACGACTCTTAGTTTTCAAGTTATGACATAAAAAGTTAAAAAAATACCTTCCCCCTTCCTTATCCGCGAAGTTTTCCGAAGAAAAAAATCTGAATTAATTAAAGTCCATAGAGGTTTATGTAAATAATTCAGAAAAAAAACAATCTCTCTAAGTAGCACAGTTTTTTGGAAATTTGCAACAAATCTTTACAAACAAATTTAGTTTTGCGGTCCTTACAATGGACCTTATTGCTTCTAAAAATACTATAGGTAAGTATATCGGAACCCTCGATGCGCGAGTCCGACTCGCACTTTAAAATTTTTTTTTGTTGTGTATAGATGTATGTATGGTGAAAATCGTTAAGTTTTCATGGTATGAGTCCATTGATGAAGTTTTCAGGAGATTGTTTGACACCTTGTACTTGTCCGTAATTTTGTTAGACTTCCTTAAAAGAGATACTTTGTAATCCTGACAAAATTTTCAATTCATGTCTAAATCAGTTGTCCCTTTCATAAAAAAATGTATAGGATCAAAACTGTTTAGTTTTCGCGTCGAGTCGGAAGCAACAGTAGTGTGCGTATGATCGAACACACACATGCGCGCAGTCCACTTGGAGTCGTAGTGCGTCATTTCACCCGAGACGCGTTCTCGTCCGCTCGGAGGAAACGACACCTTTTAAAAAACTGTGTTTTGAATGGAACTTTTTTCTCTCAAGGTATTTTTAATGAACTCTACTAATATAGCTCAGCGCAACGATTGTATAACGGAGGGTTACTCGAGGGGCGACAGGGAACAGCTCTTCAAGTTTGTATACTCAACAGCACGTCAGCAGAAACACTTTAGACTTACTCGTAATGACATGGTGGTAGAAACTATCATCCGCACATCACTTATCATCCGAAAATCACTAATCATCCGCGCATCTTCATCATATCTTAGCATCCGAAAATCACTCATCATCCGCTCATCATCATTCATTCACTGATCAACTATCATCCGCGCATCACTCATCATCATTGATCCACTCATCAACTATCATCCGCGCACCACTCATCATCCGCTCATCATCATTCATCCACTGATCAACTATCATCCGCGCATCACTTATCATCCGAAAATCACTCATCATCCGCTCATCATCATCATTCATCCACGCATCACTCATCATCCGCTCATCATCGTTCATCCACTCATTAACTATCATCCGCGCATCACTCATCATCATTCATCCACTAATCAACTATCATCCGCGCATCACTCATCATCATTGATCCACTCATCAACTATAATCCGCGCATCACTTATCATCCTTTCATCATCGTCATTCATCCAGTCATCAACTATCATCCTGCCTAAGTTTGGCGCCGTGTGCTTTTAAAAAAATAATCCATTTAAATCCGTGCCATCGCTGTACATTTCGTTGATTTTGTGATCGAAAGATCGAAGGACACATACTAACAACCGAAAGGCAGTCTTATTTCGGAAAGCCATGCCATGGAAATCCGTCTAAAGAGGAAAATCTAACAGACCTGACGAAATAATGTAGTCTTTTTCCTGCCTAAGTTTGGTGCCGTTTGCTTCTTTAAAAAAAGTAATCCATTTAAATCCGTGCTATTGTTGTACATTTCGTTGTTTTTGTGATCGAAATATCAAAGGACACATACTAACGATCAAAAGGCAGTCTTATTTCGGAAAGCCATGCCATGGAAATCCGTCTCAAGAGGAAAATCTAACAGACCTGACGAAATAATGTAGCCTTTTTCCTGCCTAAGTTTGGCGCCGTTTGCTTCTTTTAAAAAAGTAATCCATTTAAATCCGTGCCATCGTTGTACATTTCGTTGTTTTTGTGATCGAAAGATCAAACGACACATACTAACGATCAAAAGGCAGTCTTATTTTGAAAAGCCATGCCATGGAAATCCGTCTCAAGAGGAAAATCTAACAGACCTGACGAAATAATGTAGCAAGCAGCACGTTCAAGTTTCCGATCATCGACCCTAAACAGCTCTACCTATTCCGACCACTGCCGATTACCCATCATCTACCGGTCACCCATCATCTACCATTGACTCGTCTTCCGCCGGTCACCCATCAATATCATCCACCGGTCACCCATCTTCGTCCGGACATCAATCACGTACCGAAAATCTATTACTCCGATAACCCTTTTGACCGATCACCCATCATCTACCTATCTTCCTCCGCCTACCCTTCATCACCAGTCACCCATCACAAAACAAAACTACCTAGGTATGGTATATAAGAAGGTACTTACTTGGTTAAAGGAAGAGATATTTTTTGAATTTTTGACGGGATACATAATATTTATCTTTGCGCTTCCCCATTTCTCTAAAACAAACACTTTATAAATACAAGGAAAGAAATATCTTACTTTAGAAAATAGTAAAAAACAAAGTTACCTTGTTACACTATGAAAGCAGAGAATGTGTATACGTTGAAACGCGATCCATAATTTTGGCGCGTCGCGGTGCAAACTGACGTGGTCTCACTTCGAGCTCTTGTGGGTATCGGCCGCGTGTCAGAGCTATTTATTAGACTTCGCGCGGTCATACTAAAAATGTATGGCGTAATCGTAATGGTTTAAAAAAAATCATATTAAATATGTAAGCAATATTAAACCGTGATTGCCGTTTTGGTAGTTTTTATGTGGTGCAGTCTTAAGTAAAATATTTTCGGCCAACGATATTTTTACAGTAACAAAATGCTGAAGTCAATTCTTTTTATCTAGAAGTTTATTGATCTTATTTGGATTTTTTATTTCTGTATGTAAGTTTATTTATTGTTTGCCATAGTTTCTCATTATCTTTTGGATATGGTTTTAAAAGACCTCGACTAACAATGAATACTTTCGGGCGAAATGCCCAACCGGGCGAACTCGCCTCGGAGGAAATGACCACCAAAAAATGACATCGGAACATAGTAAGCCACTTAGGAGGTGATGGGCAAATGCGAATGATTGGCTCGAATCGAACAACTTGTCGAACAAAAAATAATGGCCTAACTGATGGTATACTTTTTTACTTAAAACAAGCGCTCCTACTACAAAAACAATTAAAGACCGCTATATTCAAAACTAACAGTGTTGCACTAGTCAATTATTCTACACGGACACATCTGACTCCGTCGCGCTTTAACTGGCGATTGATTGAGTACCTAACCGAACCGTAAATTTTGAAAATTATTGAATCAGTGTTGCTGCGATAACGAGATCGATGGTTGAGTTTTAAAAATACAGTAACTCTACCGAATATTCCTATAGAAAATATCGAGAATATCGAATTCTTAAAAGTACCGGTAATAATCGATACTAAATAACCGACCAAGTTCGTACTTCGTGTCAAGCCACGCGCAGTGTAGAGTTAAGGAGTGATCACACCTAGCTGAATTCAAAGACTAATTCGGCATACATTGCTCGTTAAAGTAAGGATATTTCAATTAACATAACCAAGCCTCCCAGCAATGTATGCCGAATTAGTCTTTGAATTCAGCTAGGTGTGATCACTCCTTTACCTAGTTCTTTTTACGATTTTTTTTGTCGCAAAGCAGGTTTATTAACTCTACTGAACAGTCGTATAGAAAATATCTGAACCTTTGAAGTATCGATGGTAATCTATAGTGAATTTTTGAAATTTTTTTTTAGTACTTGTTATTACACCATGAATAATAATTATTTTTTATCGACAAGTTGTTCATCATCATTCGCAAAATTTACCCATCACTAAACTTCCTAAGTTCTTTACTTGAAGGGAGTAAGGAGGTTTAGTGATGTCCGAGTGCGAATGATTAATTTTAATTTAATTCCGTTTTCGCATCGAAATTAAATTGACCAATACATGGTCTAAGGGACTGGTTTCCGAAAACTGAAAGGGCGTGGTCAGTCAACGTAACTGAATAATTTTCAGTAAATAAAACTTTCAGAAAATATTAAAATAATCCTCTTTTCCACAAAAAGCCACGATCACACCTAGCTGAATTCAAAGACTAATTCGGGATACATTGCTCGTTGAAGTAAGGATATTGCAATAACACAACCAAGCCTCCCAGCAATGTATGCCGAATTAGTCTTTGTATCCAGCTAGATGTGATCGTGGCTAAACTGTCCATTTGCAATTATATATGAAGAGTATTGAAGAGGCTGATAGTTTTATTTACTGAAAGTTGTTCAGTTACGGCGAATGACTTTGTGCACCTGCAAGACTAGAAAAAGAGAAAAAATGTATCCACTTCATTTACCACAGCCATTGTTTTTGTTTGATCAGAAATACTCTCATTCATAAGATTTGGCACGGCAATGTTCAGGTCTCATTTGTCCATTTAAGGTAAATAAAAATAAAAACATCACGGAAATGTATTGTCAGCCTATTAAAGCCACGATCACATCTAGCTGGATTCAAAGACTAATTCGGCATACATTGCTGGGAGGCTTGGTTATGTTATTGCATTATCCTTACTTCAACGAGCAATGTATGCCGAATTTGTCTTTGAATCCAGCTCGCTGTGATCACTCCTTGACTCAACCGAACAGTCGCATACAAATTTTTTTTATAGTGAATTTTTTAAGTTTATTATTAGTACTTATTATTAAACCAAGATAATGCTTTATTTTTATTTTTCATGGACAAGTTGTTCGATACGAATTAATCATTCGCAAAATTTTCACATCACTAAACCTTCTAACTCCTTTACTTGAAGGGACTTAGCATGTTTAGTGATGTCCAAGTGCGAATGATTAATTCAACATATCGAACAAAAATATACTTACATTAAAAAAAACGGTCAAGTGCGAGGCAGACTCTCGCTTCGAGGGATTCGATATTCCTGTAGTATTTTTAAAAGCAATAAAGCCCATCTTTAAGACCGCAAATAAGTTTGTCTGTAATTTTTTCTTCTTTCAATTATCGGTTGTATTTGTCTTGAGGTTGTATCAGCCATTTTATAACAATCGATAGCATTTTATTGTACAATAATTATTTTCGATAAGGCTATTCAACAGAGTTACTGTATTTCAAGATCAACTACCGACAGCAAAACTATCGCTATCGGAACATCACTATTCAGCAACTGTATTAAGCCACGATCACACCTAGCTGAATTCAAAGACTAATTCGGCATACATTGCTGGGAGGCTTGGTTATGTTAATTGCAATATCCTTACTTCAACGAGCAATGTAAGCCGAATTAGTTTCTGAATTAGGGAAGGTGTGATCGTGGCTTTAGTAGGCACTTTTTATACTTAGCTTCCTAGCTAGAACTCTGAATTCACAAACGTCTTTTTCTACCTAGGAGGCTACGTTGAAAAAGACGTTTGTGAATTCAGAGTTCTAGCTAGGAAGCTAAGTAGAAAAAGTGCCTACTAATACAGTTGCTGAATAGTGATGTTCCGATAGCGATAGTTTCGCTGTCGGTAGTTAATCTTGAAATACAGTAACTCTGTTGAATAGCCTTATCGAAAATAATTATTGTACAATAAAATGCTATCGATTGTTAAAAAATGGCTGATACAACCTCAAGACAAATACAACCGATAATTGAAAGAAGAAAAAATTACAGACAAACTTATTTGCGGTCTTAAAGATGGGCTTTTATTGCTTTTAAAAATACTACAGTAATATCGAATCCCTCGAAGCGAGAGTCTGCCTCGCACTTGACCGTTTTTTTTAATATAAGTATATTTTTGTTCGATATGTTGAATTAATCATTCGCACTTGGACATCACTAAACATGCTAAGTCCCTTCAAGTAAAGGAGTAAGAAGGTTTAGTGATGTGAAAATTTTGCGAATGATTAATTCGAATCGAACAACTTGTCCATGCAAAATAAAAATAAAGCATTATCTTGGTTTAATAATAAGTACTAATAATAAACTTAAAAAATTCACTATAAAAAAATTGTATACGACTGTTCGGTTGAGTCAAGGAGTGATCACAGCTAGCTGGATTCAAAGACTAATTCGGCATACATTGCTCGTTGAAGTAAGGATAATGCAATAACATAACCAAGCCTCCCAGCAATGTATGCCGAATTAGTCTTTGAATCCAGCTAGATGTGATCGTGGCTTTAATAGGCTGACAATACATTTCCGTGATGTTTTTATTTTTATTTACCTTAAATTGACAAATGAGACCTGAACATTGCCGTGCCAAATCTTATGAATGAGAGTATTTATGATCAAACAAAAACAATGGCTGTGGTAAATTAAGTGGATACATTTTTTCTCTTTTTCTAGTCTAGCAGGTGCACATAGTCATTCACCGTAACTGAACAACTTTCAGTAAATAAAACTATCAGCCTCTTCAATACTCTTCATATAAAATTGCAAATGGACAGTTTAGCCACGATCACATCTAGCTGGATACAAAGACTAATTCGGCATACATTGCTGGGAGGCTTGGTTGTGTTATTGCAATATCCTTACTTCAACGAGCAATGTATCCCGAATTAGTCTTTGAATTCAGCTAGGTGTGATCGTGGCTTTTTGTGGAAAAGAGGATTATTTTAATATTTCCTGAAAGTTTTATTTACTGAAAATTATTCAGTTACCTTGACTGACCACGCCCTTTCAGTTTTCGGAAACCAGTCCCTTAGACCATGTATTGGTCAATTTAATTTCGATGCGAACACGGAATTAAATTAAAATTAATCATTCGCACTCGGACATCACTAAACCTCCTTACTCCCTTCAAGTAAAGAACTTAGGAAGTTTAGTGATGGGTAAATTTTGCGAATGATGATGAACAACTTGTCGATAAAAAATTATTATTATTCATGGTGTAATAACAAGTACTAAAAAAAAATTAAAAATTCACTATAGATTACCATCGATACTTGAAAGGTTCAGATATTTTCTATACGACTGTTCAGTAGAGTTAATAAACCTGCTTTGCGACAAAAAAAATCGTAAAAAGAACTAGGTAAAGGAGTGATCACACCTAGCTGAATTCAAAGACTAATTCGGCATACATTGCTGGGAGGCTTGGTTATGTTAATTGAAATATCCTTACTTCAACGAGCAATGTATGCCGAATTAGTCTTTGAATTCAGCTAGGTGTGATCACTCCTTAACTCTACACTGCGCGTGGCTTGACACGAAGTACGAACTTGGTCGGTTATTTAGTATCGATTATTACCGGTACTTTTAAGAATTCGATATTTTCTATAGGAATATTCGGTAGAGTTACTGTATTTTTAAAATTCAACCATCGATACTGAAACTCTCGTTATCGCAGCAAAACTGATTCAATAATTTTCAAAATTTACGGTTTGGTTAGGTACTCAATCAATCGCCAGTTAAAGCGCGACGGAGTCAGATGTGTCCGTGTAGAATACTTGACTAGTGCAACACTGTTAGTTTTGAATATAGCGGTCTTTAATTGTTTTTCTAGTAGGAGCGCTTGTTTTAAGTAAAAAAGTATACCATCAGTTAGGCCATTATTTTTTGTTCGACAAGTTGTTCGATTCGAGTCAATCATTCGCATTTGCCCATCACTAAACCTCCTAACTAAGTGGCTTACTATGTTCCGATGTCATTTTTTGGTGGTCATTTCCTCCGAGGCGAGTTCGCCCGGTTGGGCATTTCGCCCGAAAGTATTCATTGTTAGTCGAGGTCTTTTAAAACCATATCCAAAAGATAATGAGAAACTATGGCAAACAATAAATAAACTTACATACAGAAAAAAAAAATCCAAATAAGATCAACTTCTAGATAAAAAGTATTGACTTCAGCATTTTGTTACTGTAAAAATATCGTTGGCCGAAAATATTTTACTAAAGACTGCACCACGTAAAAACTACCAAAACGGTAATCACGGTTTAATATTGCTTACATATTTAATATGATTTTTTTTTAAACCATTACGATTACGCCATACATTTTTAGTATGACCGCGCGAAGTCTAATAAATAGCTCTGACACGCGGCCGATACCCACAAGAGCTCGAAGTGAGACCACGTCAGTTTGCACCGCGACGCGCCAAAATTATGGATCGCGTTTCAACGTATACACATTCTCTGCTTTCATAGTGTAACAAGGTAACTTTGTTTTTTACTATTTTCTAAAGTAAGATATTTCTTTCCTTGTATTTATAAAGTGTTTGTTTTAGAGAAATGGGGAAGCGCAAAGATAAATATTATGTATCCCGTCAAAAATTCAAAAAATATCTATTCCTTTAACCAAGTAAGTACCTACTTATATACCATACCTAGGTAGTTTTGTTTTGTGATGGGTGACTGGTGATGATGGGTAGGCGGAGGAAGATAGGTAGATGATGGGTCAGAAGGGTTATCAGAGTAATAGATTTTCGGTACGTGATTGATGTCCGGACGAAGATGGGTGACCGGTGGATGATATTGATGGGTGACCGGCGGAAGACGAGTCAATGGTAGATGATGGGTGACCGGTAGATGATGGGTAATCGGCAGTGGTCGGAATAGGAAGAGCTGTTTAGGGTCGATGATCGGAAACTTGAACGTGCTGCTTGCTACATTATTTCGTCAGATCTGTTAGATTTTCCTCTTGAGACGGATTTCCATGGCATGGATTTTCGAAATAAGACTACCTTTTGATCGTTAGTATGTGTCCTTTGATCTTTCGATCACAAAAACAACGAAATGTACAACGATGGCACGGATTTAAATGGATTACTTTTTTAAAAGAAGCAAACGGCGCCAAACTTAGGCAGGAAAAAGGCTACATTATTTCGTCAGGTCTGTTAGATTTTCCTCTTGAGACAGATTTCCATGGCATGGCTTTCCGAAATAAAACTGCCTTTTGATTGTTAGTGTGTGTCCTTTGATCTTTCGATCACAAAAACAACGAAATGTACAACGATGGCACGGACTTAAATAGATTACTTTTTTTAAAGAAGCAAACCGCGCCAAACGTAGGCAGGAAACAGGCTACATTATTTCGTCAGGTCTGTTAGATTTTCCTCTTTAGACGGATTTCCATGGCATGGCTTTCCGAAATAAGACTGCCTTTTGGTCGTTAGTATGTGTCCTTCGATCTTTCGATCACAAAATCAACGAAATGTACAGCGATGGCACGGATTTAAATGGATTATTTTTTTTAAAGCAAACGGCGCCAAACTTAGGCAGGATGATAGTTGATGACTGGATGAATGATGATGATGAAAGGATGATGAGTGATACGCGGATTATAGTTGATGAGTGGATCAATGATGATGAGTGATGCGCGGATGATAGTTGATCAGTGGATGAATGATGATAAGTGGATGATGAGTGATGCGCGGATGATAGTTAATGAGAGGATGAACGATGATGAACGGATGATGAGTGATGCGTGGATGAGTGGATGACTGATGATGATGAGCGGATGATGAGTGATTTTCGGATGATAAGTGATGCGCGGATGATAGTTGATCAGTGGATGAATGATGATGAGCGGATGATGAGTGATGCGCGGATGATAGTTGATGAGTGGATCAATGATGATGAGTGATGCGCGGATGATAGTTAATGAGTGGATGAATGATGATGATGAGCGGATGATGAGTGATTTTCGGATGATAAGTGATGCGCGTATGATAGTTGATCAGTGGATGATGAGTGATGTGTGGTTGAGTGGATGAATTATGATGATGAGCGGATGATGAGTGATTTTCGGATGATAAGTGATGCGCGGATGATAGTTGATCAGTGGATGAATGATGATGAGCGGATGATAAGTGATGCGCGGGTGATAGTTGATGAGTGGATCAATGATAATGAGTGATGCGCGGATGATAGTTGATCAGTGAATGAATGATGATAAGTGGATGATGAGTGATGCGTGGATGAGTGGATGAATGATGATGAGCGGATGATGAGTGATTTTCGGATAATAAGTAATGTGCGGATGATAGTTTCTACCACCATGTCATTACGAGTAAGTCTAAAGTGTTTCTACTGACGTGCTGTTGAGTATACAAACTTGAAGAGCTGTTCCCTGTCGCCCCTCGCTTCCCCTCGAGTAACCCTCCGTTATACAATCGTTGCGCCGAGCTATATTTAAGAGGAGGTTAGGATCAAAACCACATCATATCCGTTTTTCTCAATAAGGCAGAAATCTAAAAAAACTTAATAAATTGTGAGAGCATGTTTTTGTATTTAAAATAAAAATACCATATTAATGTGGAGATAAATCGGCAATTAAAACATTTTTTTGCTATTTGATTGCTCGCGCTGTTGTTGATTATTGGGCAAAGTTATTTTGGATAAGTGCTGTTTTGTGAAGACAAATCAGGATATGTGTTGTTTTGTACCTGGTGCATGGATAAGTGTGGTTTTGAACGTCACCTGTCTGGATATGTAGTGTTTTGTTTTAATTGTTATGGATATGTGTAATAATAATAAACTGTACAAAATCAACACTTTTATTATTAAAAAAAATCAATTCTTTAATATAAGGTCTACATCACACTCTTAATGTTACGGTGTCCGGTTCAATACAATCACATTCATCATCATCATCATTTTCTTCTTTATTTTGTGATAATATAGGTACTGTTTCACACAAAAGTCTTTTGTACCACTCTAATTCAGGCAGCGATTCCCGGTTTTCTCCAAATTGCTTTGTAAGTAAATTTTTGACATCTTTTTTTTTTGCTGCAGAAATAGGATGGTCCAAACTGCATTGCATCAAAATTCTGGGATGTTGTTTCTGTCTCTTAAGCAGGCAAGAGCTTGTTTCATTGCCCTCAAACTTAAAATGCTTATAACAAGTTACTAAGTATTTTTTTGTTACTCCTCTCCGAGTTTGAGAGATAGTTTTTGTTATGTAAATCCGTTTAATGTCCCTGATTTCATCGACTTTTTTGTAATAATCAGACAATTTTTTTATATCATATAATCGCCAGTTTTCCCCGAGAACCTTGACTTCACCAAACTTTTCAAAATGCTCTTTGTATTCTTCTTTGGTGGTAATAACCGGGTATTTCTTTATTTCTTTTTCGATCCTCCCGAACACCCTATCCGCTGGTAGGAATGAATGTCCTCTTACTGGATATGTGATTTGAATTTGTTTAATTTCATTAGGAGAGTGGTTGATGAGCCAAAACAACATTGTGTGAATGATGTGGGAGTTCTTATTTTGGCCTCCACATCCATCACAAAAGAGGCGCACAGTCTCAATACCAGTATAGTCTTGTAACATTAAATATTGCAACAAGGCTGATCCTACCTCTGTGGCTCCACGCCCAGATTGAGTTTCATCCCATGTAAAAAATACTGGATGCACAGCTGACATATTCACAAAGCATAAGTTGTACAAGCTAATTTGACGACTATAAAAGGCATCCTGAATGGGGGTCCGTGGCATGGGTTGCACTTGTTGCATGTCGAAACAAAATGATAATGTTTTATCAGGTTTGGCACGAGCTAATTCATAAAATGCATTTGCTCTTAGCTTATGTATTCTTTTTTCTGTAATTAATTCTTGTTTTTTTTGAGGATTTTTCTCTTTTGCAATTCTGTTTTTTAACAATATGCAAGCACCACAAGCATCACTAGAGGGAGAGGAAAACCCTATATTGAACTGTGTGTTGAATATATTCCGAAACATGCTACGTTTTACTTTCAGATCATTTTCTACAGAGTCATTATAAAACTGCCAAAGTTTACGAATATTTAGATCCGAACTTAAATAAATTCTTTTGCTCTTATTCCGGCTGTAATGGCTTTCCTTTGCTGGTAAGCTCGATATGAACTTGCAAACACTTTCCTTCTTAGCTGCATATTTTTTAAATTTGTGATCACCTCCTCTATTTTCTTTTGGAATTGTACCATTGAACACATGTTTAGATATTGATCTGAGTCTGAATGGCTTTATAGAAAAAGTTGACATGAATGTGTTTTTACAAACTCTTATCAATTTTTTATTTTTTCCAATCAAATGATAAAAACAAGAGATATTGTGAGGTTTTGGCTTACAGGTAGGCTTGAATGTCCTCTTCCTTTCTGGGATTATTGCTGAGATAAGTCTAGTCAAGAATCCGTCTTGAGAGACTTTGGTCTTGTTTTTATAAAATAAGCTTCTATTCTTCACTACTAAAGACACTTCAACTTTACCGCATTTGAATGTTTTGTCAGAACCGTGTGTACCTTTTTTTGTAAAGTTCAAGGCAAGTGGATCTTTGTCTTTATACCTGTAAAAAAAGAAATAAATTCAATCATAGTAAAATACGTCTCGCAACACCGTTTTTTAAAAGATAGTGCTAAAATATATGCACTGAAAGCACAGACTTACTTGTTGTTTTTAACGATATCTCTTTGACGTCCTCTTCTCATTTTTTTCTTAACACCGCAGTTTATCTTTTCAACGTTTTGTCTGTCCTCAGTTTCCATGACAAAATGATACCTATTTTACTGTTATATTTTAATATAAACAGAAGAAAGGGCACAGAAACAGAAAACACGTAATTGAAAAACGAGGGAACATAAAAATAATGACTGTGACAATGACAGTACAGACAGTGGCAGATGACGTTTAATGTCAAAATAATGTTGCCACTTTACACGGCAAGATACTAAGGCAAAGAGTTTTGGGATGGACAAGCCAAAACTCTTCATATTGCGGGATAATTCGAAAAAGTACGGAATATGTGTGGTATTGAATGTGCATACATTACAGCATAGTAAAATACTTATAGGAGATGTGTGGTTTTGAATTGATTTTAAAATAAAAAAAATTGAACCCGGATATGATGAGGTTTTGAACGAATTTTTCTTGTTCAACATCATTTTACAAGGAAAATAGTGCTGTTTTGAACTTGACTGATTTTACTAAATGGTAGAATTTATCCTTTAGAGCAAGAATCGAAAAAAAAAACAAACATGACAATAAATGGATAAGTTGTGGTTTTGAACCTAACCTCCTAGAGTTCATTAAAAATACCTTGAGAGAAAAAAGTTCCATTCAAAACACAGTTTTTTAAAAGGTGTCGTTTCCTCCGAGCGGGCGAGAACGCGTCTCGGGTGAAATGACGCACTACGACTCCGCGTGGACTGCGCGCATGTGTGTGTTCGATCATACGCACACTACTGTTGCTTCCGACTCGACGCGAAAACTAAACAGTTTTGATCCTATACATTTTTTTATGAAAGGGACAACTGATTTAGACATGAATTGAAAATTTTGTCAGGATCACAAAGTATCTCTTTTAAGGAAGTCTAACAAAATTACGGACAAGTACAAGGTGTCAAACAATCTCCTGAAAACTTCATCAATGGACTCATACCATGAAAAATTAACGATTTTCACCATACATACATCTATACACAACAAAAAAAAATGTTAAAGTGCGAGTCGGACTCGCGCATCGAGGGTTCCGATATACCTAATTATAGTATTTTTAGAAGCAATAAGGTCCATTGTAAGGACCGCAAAACTAAATTTGTTTGTAAAGATTTGTTGCAAATTTCCAAAAAACTGTGCTACTTGGAGAGATTGTTTTTTTTCTGAATTATTCACATAAACCTCTATGGACTTTAATTAATTCAGATTTTTTTCTTCGGAAAACTTCGGGGATAAGGAAGGGGTAATTTTTTAAAACTTTTTTCATCATAACTTGAAAACTAAGAGTCGTTAAAAATATAAAGAACTATTTTGGAATGTACAAGTGAAGCACTTTCATATGATACCTAACTTGACTTAGTACTGACAATTAAAAACTTTGACCTACCCATTTGGGCCCCCTTTACAATAATAATAATATTATAATTATTGCAATTGCAATAAAGTAAGACAATCGTATTCTAAAACTACTTCTACTACTAAATATAAAAGTATAAACGAGTTTTTAGCTTGCTTTTCAATTTATTTTAAGGTCATTAAAAATACTCATAGAAGCCTTTATACAAAGTATCTGAACATATCAGTCGCGCTATAAAGTGTACCAGCACAGAAAATATAGAGGTATACTAACGTATAGCACAACAGCTAGTGAACTGACTATGATCCCTACTATGTTGATGTTCCTTAATAGTGATGTACAATTATTTCAAGAAGCAACAATCGAAATATTCGAATGTACTACTTAGTACTATCCAAATAATCTTATATCATTCAATTGTTATTTTTCATTGGAATCATTATTTGCTTTTCGTACGATTTTGAATGAAAAATTTATTCTAACTAAAAGAATGAATAAAGCACTCAAATTCTTTGCGTTTACTTGACTGGTGCAACCTAATTTTAATTCCTTGTTTGTTTTTTAGTATACCGGTAATTCTGTGGTTTTTTTTGTAGTTATTCTAGTGTTTTTCTATACAACATAAATTAGCCCTTATTAATATTTTCCGTACGATGAGGTGTTCTATTCGTATTGGCCCTTCACTAAAGTTCCTTTCTGCGTTGCTTACTATGCGGCTTACTCAGTTAGTGACTTACTAAGTTCCATCTTTCTACCTTCCTTTCCTACGTAGGAGACTAACTGACTTAGTGTGTGAATTCAGTCAGGTGTGATCGGCCCTTTAAGCCTACCTAAGGCCGTCCGCCGCGTGATGCGTTTTTACGTGCGTTCGACGCATGCCGTTCGTGTTTCTATGAACCCCGCAACGTGACACTGATCATACGGTGCGTCTCACAAAACGCAAGCGTTCGACGGCCGACGTGTTTTCAAGTAAATTATATTATAACTCTAAACTAAAAGATCCGACTGGGATTGACCTACAACTGTCATACCACCTCACCTCCCACACCACATGAATTCGTGGTCATATTATGACCCTTGTAGTCACTTCGGATTAAGCAAGTTATGTTACAGGTACACCCAACAACACGTCGGTAGAAACACCTTGAACTTTATGGCATGGTAAATGTTTCCACTGACGTGCGGTTAACCGTACCTATTTATAATTAGTAAGCTATTTAAAACGCCAAGGGGCGTAATTATCTTATACCTCAAATTCTACTACTTAAAATCAACATAGCAATGCAGATAGAGAGCTGATCGTCGCCAACACTATTGATTTCAAAAACAAAAAACCGGTCAAGTGCGAGTCGAACTTGCGCGCCGAGGGTTCCGTATGTAGTATTTTTGGAAGCAATAAAGTCCATTTTTAGGACCGCATAGCAAAATTTGTTTGTAAAGGTTTTTTGCAACTTAGTAAAACACTGTGCCACTTAGAAAGATCGTTTTATTTTTGCTGTAATATTTACATAAACTTCTATAGACTGTCATTAATTCAAATTTTTCGTTTCACAAACTTCGGAGATAAGAGGAGGGAATGATATTTTTTTTGTAATTTTTCGTCATATCTTGAAAACTAAAAATCGTAAAACAAAAATATTTTTGAATTTACAGGTAAAGCCATTTTATATGATACCTCGATCAAGTAATGACAAAATTTAAAATTTTGCCCCCCTCATTTGGGCCCCCTTTACATTACTAATCATAATTTTTAGGGTTCCGTACCTCAAAAAAAAAACGGAACCCTTATAGGATCACTTTGTTGTCCGTCTGTCTGTCTGTCTGTCTGTCTGTCTGTCTGTCTGTCTGTCTGTCTGTCTGTCTGTCTGTCAAGACCCTTTATCTCACGAACGGGTAAAGGTATCAGGTTGAAATTAATACCATATATTAGGATCCATGAACCACACAAGATCTGAAAATTTAAATTTTTTACAACGACGCAATCAAAAGATATGGCATTTTATGTCCTCATCTCCATACATTTATTCAAAAATGAAAAACCTACAGGGTACTTCTCGTTGACCTAAAATTATGAAATTTGGCAAGAAGCTAGGTCTAACAGTACAAATAATGGGAAAAGTCTGAAATCATTAAATATTACAACTTTTCTCACAACTAATGGTAACCAATTGTGGTGAGCTCCCGTTTCAAGAACATTCATATAAGAGAGGGGTCAAGTTGGATGGTTGCTGAGGCGATTTTTGTTTTAGTTCTATTTAAAAACGAGAACACTTACAAACTTGAAAATTGGTATGTTTGTAGGTCATCGGCTATAAAATAACAACAAATAATAAAATTTTGTCAAACGCGTGTCGGACTCAAAAAATCTAGCACATTAACTTACTGAAATTTCAACTAATACAATTATGTTTATGTGGTGGTACGGAACCCTCAGTGCGCGAGTCCGACTCGCACTTGGCCGGTTTTTTTTTTCTTTATTAAATAGGGCAACCATATTCTACAACAATTCCAAATTTCAAGTCGATAGCATGAGTGGTTGCTTGCTGAGATATACAGGTGTGACTGACTGACAGACAAACAGACAAAGTCACACCATAAGGGTTCCTTTTTTACCATTTTGGTATCGGAACCCTATAAATAGGCTTTCCTAGGCGCATACTGGCACGTTTTACAACTAAAAAAACTTTTATTATTTTTGTATATTATTTTTAATCGCTCACCAAGTAAGTACATGCCAAAGTAGGTACTAATCAATAAGTACCAAAATAAACAGAGTTTCCTTGCCTTATCCTGGTACTTTACAAAGTCGCGATGTCTCAGCAAATCCGCAAGTTTCTAACCAACATAATTCTTGCCATCATTTAGTTACTTTTTAAAACTACATTAATTATTAAAAATTTAAAACTACGTATGAAATTTAAAATTACTTGGTTTTCATAAATTTTAAATGATTTTTTCTTAGACAAAAACAGGATTTCATTTTATTTTTAAACCAGAAACTCGCGGTGGCTTGAGTGAGAGGAAACCCTGAAGTACTTCATGATTAATATTGTCGAACGTACTTACTTGATAATCAGTGAGATATATAAACAGTTTTTGCCGACTGTACCAAACGTGTCAGGTTGCGCCGAGGCAACCGTTTTTAAACTCACCTTTTTATTGTGCACGCTTGTATGGAATGCGTTGAGGTAGGGTTACCAACTGCCAGCTCTTAGTCTATTGCCAGTAGCAATACCAGTCACTGATAAGATATCTAGTCCAACAAGTCCTAGAGGTCGAATCGTGCAGTGACAATATTTTACGGAAACGGAAGAACTACCTGACCCAAGGAACAATAATAGACGTTAATAAATTTATAGGATTACATTGTGTTAAAACTGTAAGGTTCTATCTCTTACTAGTAAAGCGTGGCCCATTTATAGTCATACAGAACGATAAGAAAATTGGGAGAAGTCATTAAAGTATTTTTTTTTATGTGCAATAATGTTTCCAACATCGTTTCTCTCATTACTTACATCCTTTATGAGTTCATAACAACTCCCAGTGGAAATTTCGTGATTGGGTTTCGTACACAAAGGGTCAAAAATGGAACCCATGCCAAAGAATATATCCCATGCCTCCGATGTCCTTCCGTTCGTCCATTCGTCAGTCCGTCCATCCGTCTGTCCATCTATCCGTCCGTCCGTCTGTCTGTCTGTCAGCAGGCCAGCGGGCTTGTATCTGAAGAACCATAATAGGAAGACAGTTGAAAATCTCACAGATTATACCTATTCTATTGAGAGCGCATTTAATTCACTTCTGTGCGCCTGTGCGTTCCGGACTAACACGGTATTTTTCCCTTAGTGCGGAACCCTCGGTGCCTGAGTCCGACTCGCACTTTGCCGGTTTTTAAAGAAGCACCAAAACTAGCTTTCGATTATCACGAAAACATGATAAATTCAAATGCAAACATCGTTCAAATACTATTTTTAGGGCTCCGTACCTCAAAATAAAAAACGGAACCCTTATAGGATCACTTTGTTGTCCGCGTGTCTGTCTGTCTGTCAAGACCCTTTTTCTCACGAACGAGAAGAGGTATTAGGTTGAAATTGATAACGAATAATAAGGTCCATGAACCACACAAGATCTAAAAATTTAATTTTTTTACAACGACGCAATCAAAAGATATGGCCTTTTATGTCCTCATCTCCATACATTTATGCAAAAAAGCAAAACCTACAGGGTACTTCCCATTGACCTAAAATTATGATATTTGGCAAGAAGCTAGGTCTCACAGTACAAATAAAGGGAAAAGTCTAAAATCATTAAATATTTCAATTTTTCTCACAACTAATAGTAACCAATTAAGGTGAGCTCCCGTTTCAAGAACTTTTCTATAAAAGAGGGGTCAAGTTGGATGGTCGCGGAGTTTTTAAAATCAAAGAGCAAAAGCTTTTAGTATATCATATGGTAGATAGGTACGGAACCATTAGGGCGCGAGTCCGACTCGCACTTGGCTGGTTTTTTTTTTTTTTTTCATTTTATTTAAAACTTTTGCAAATGGACCACCACTATACAGGATGTAAGGGACAGGTTGGCAAATACTGAAAGGGCATGATCAGTCAACGTAACTGAACAACTTTCAGCGAACAAAACTTTCAGGAAATGAAAAAAAAATCGGCTTCTCCATACAAACTGTCCAATCAAGTTTGCAATTTTGTATGGAGAGGCCGATTCTTTTTTTCATTTCCTGAAAGTTTTGCTCGCTGAAAGTTGTTCAGTTACGTTGACTGATCATGCCATTTCAGTATTTGCCAACCTGTCCCTTACACCCTGTATGTATGAAACCATAGAACTTTGTAACAGTGAGCGAAATCTAGTTTGCAATTTATGAGGTAATAAACGAGATTTACTATGTGTTTGTCTGACGAACTACATGCGTTAAAGTACACTTGACAGCACGTCAGTAGAAACACTTTTGGACCTTATGGCGTGGTAATAAAGTTGAAAAAGTTTCTACCTACGAGCGGTTGACCGTACTAACCATAAACATTTTATAAGGACAGATAATGTTGCCGGCGGCTTCTGTTGAACCGAATAGCTTTAATAGGCAATAACGATTAATAGTCCGAGAGGCGAGAGACCTAAACCTGCAAGCATTTTCTAAAATCAGATTTTTAGGGATCCAAACCAAAATGGTAAAAACGGAACTCTTATGGGGCGACTTCGTCTGTCTGTCTGTCACACCTGGTTCATCTCAGACACTACTTACACTATCGACTTGAAATTTGGAACAATTTTAGAATATGCTTGCCCAACTATATTGCAAACGAAAGAATAAAAAATTATTTTTATTATTATTGGAAATGTGGCACAAATAGGGGCGGCAAAATTTCAAATTGTCGTGACTAGGTCGAGTAGGATAACATATAAAAAGGCTTTCGAACATTTCAAAATATATTTTGTATTTTATTTCGACTCTTAGTTTTCAAGTAAAAAAAATACCATTCCCCCCACTCTTAACTCCGAAGTTTGCAAAGCGAAAAATCTTCATTAATTATAGTCGATAGAAAACATAAACGTACTCATTACAGGAAAAATAAAATGACCTCCATAAGTAGCACAGTTTTTTTAAAAAACTTTATTATGTTTCCAAAAATACTATAAGTATATAGGAACCCTCGACGCGCGAGTCCGATTTCAGAAAGTAATTGCGAGGTACGTATACTTATTTTTTGAATGTACAAATACCCCCCCTCTTTAAACGCGAACGAATCCAGCGACGGGAGACTATTTCTCTACGACACTAATGTAACGTAATATAAAAAATCAGCTTTTAAAAAATGCTTGCAGATTTAGGTCCCTCGTCTCTCGGGCTTTAAAATGATCGTATGAAAAATTGCGATAAATATAGATCACGCTCGTTTCTATCTATTTCCGAGAAACATGACAAAGATCCTGAAGATAATTAGTTGGTGAACGCTTAAATAATAAGTTTTAGTAGTACGGTCAACCGCTTGTCGGTAGAAACTTTTTCAACTCTATTGCCACGCCGTAAGGTCCAAAAGTGTTTTTACTGATGTGCGGCCGTGTGTACTTACTAGCTTTAGCCCCGTCTGCACGTTCTTAAGGTAGTGCTCCATCCGCGTAGAATTTTGTGCAAAAACACTTAAAGCATAATGTGAATGTACTTAATCTAAGCGCACGGCAGTGCGCAGGCTAAGTTCCCGCAACAGGCCACGCGCATGCCGTGCACTATTTACACGAACCGTTTCGACCCACATTTGAACCCCCTGTAGCTCAGTGCCTATTGCAAGTACAGAGATAAAACTGTACCTATATAATCATATACTAATACTGAAGCAATTTGCCAAGTTTCATAGATAGAGCTACAGTAGATCCTGAAATATGACCCCGTGAAAATAGCTAATTTTGGCACTTAATGACTGACTAACTCACTGACCGGTAATCAAAACCTCCAGGCCACTTCCAATTGTCCTAGCGTTATGAAATTTGGCATTTAGGTAGTCGTTAGGATAAAAGTAATGGAAAAAATCAAAAATTAGAAATTGATCAAGTGCGAGTCGGGTTTTAGCCAAAATTATGTATAAAATGTTGGTAATACTTCTCTAAGACCTGAAAATCTGAAATTTGGCATGGGGATAGTCGTTTGCATTAAAAAAGTATAGAAAAAATTTTAAAATTGGAAATTGGTCAAGTGCGAGTCAGGATATAGTCATTACTATGCATAAAATTGTTGGTCATACTTCTATGAGACCTATAAATCTGAAATTTGGTATCGGGGTAGTCGTTAGCATTAAAGTAAAGGAAAAATTTGGAAAATGGAAAATGGTCAAGTGCAAGTCAGACTAAAATTAATGTACCAAATATTAAAAAGGTAGTATTTCTAGAAGGTCAGACTTAGTCATGCATGAAAACAAGTACGTTGCGATAGTTACTATAAATATAATATAGCAAACTGAACAAAAAGTATTGAAATCCCACCAAAGGCATAACTGTTAAAAAGGGGGCCAAGTTCCTATCGGCTAATTGTTTACCTAAAAAGGGTTGAAATCCGATCCAATGCCAAGTTTAGATGCACTTTAATATCGATCATAATCGTCTTCATCAGCAGCCTGATCCACTAGTAAACATTTGCCATTCCCAAGACTCGCCACCACATCCAGTCCTCCGCCTTCCGCATCCAGCCACTATCCGCCACCTTATTCACGTCAACGGTTCATCTGGCCGAAATTCACTTTACCATACACCCAACTTAAAATATGGTATAGCTGTGAAAATACGCAGGTACGTTGAAAATAATATCTAAAATGAAAGCATGACCCCATAACAAAAGGCCATATGACATGAGACTATGGAAATAACTGAAGTAGACTAACCTCGCGGTGTCCACATCCGTCAGAGCTCTTATTTTATCACTGCGTATGCTGCAGAACTGAGTCTGTTCGACAATTTATTAATATACGGTCCCCATTGTAATTTGTTGTCTAAGGTAATACCTAGGAACACAGCTGATTCCACAAGACTCAATTTATCGTTTTTCACTAATAGGCTTGTAGTAGTTGGCTTTACATTAGGCAAAACAAATTTAACACACTTAGTTTTCTTTTCGTTAAGTAATGATTATTTACGGTGAACCACTCAACTACATTAGAGATTGTAGTATTTACGTCGTCAAAATTTGATTGTTGTCTTTTGACTTTAGAAATCAAAAACGTATCATCTGCAAATAGTACTATCTCATTATTGTCCTTTACAAGGTTTGGCAAATCGTTAATATATACAATAAACAGGAATGGTCCCAGAATTGAGCCTTGTGGAACGCCCATACAAATTTTTGATCCTAGTGACCTTTTCCCATTTACATCAACCTTCTGGATCCTTTCATTTAGATACGACTCCAGAAGGCGTAGAGCCTGGTCTCTAATTCCATAATGGTGTAATTTCCCGATAAGGATATAATGATGCACACAATCGAAAGCCTTGGACAAATCACAGAAAACGCCAATGGCATCACTTGACTCCTCCCAGGCGTCAAATATACTTTATATGAAATCATTCATTGAATGAAATCGATGTTGCCTTATTATAGTTATCGCACTAAGACCTGAAATAAAATAAAATGTATGAAAAGTGCAAAAGTTTAAAAGAAGTATTAAAATTATAAACACTGTGCTTGTGATTGTACAGGCAGATAGGTATTTCTCCGAATTAAATTTATCGGCGGCGTATTAAACTGGGGCAAATGAAACTGGGGCAAATGAAACGGGGGCATTTGAGAATAGGGGCATATGAGATTAACCCACGTAGCGTAGGTCAGCTTACACTGGTTTTGTTTCTACGTGCTTGCTGCCGTGCGTACCTCTAGTGTAAACATATCTCACTCGGTATTAATTATTTTTAGATAAGGTAGGTAGGTGTTTATGTATCTAAAACCGGTTTAGATAAGTATTAAATAAATAAATCGAATCTGATAAATGTCAGATATACTCGTATTACAATTAACTAGGTAAGGCGTTTCATATTTAATGCTTAATTACTTAAAATTGTTATGCAATTTATTTATTTTATTCAACAAAATATTTACAATGAATGTATTTCAATAAATGTATTTCAAGCATTTAACAATATTTAAATATATTAAAATGTAACCTAAATAGACTACAGAGTATAATATAAGCTTTTTAAGGCTTAGTAGTAGGTAGTGCAAAAGTTCAAAGCTCTTTGTGCAAATGTAAATTTTATGTTATATTATAACTAACCTTATTGCACATATAGGATTCATTTTATATTTTAAAACAATGTATATCTGGCCTGCTATAATAATATAATTGCAAATGAATAAAGAAATTTATGAAAAATCAAAGACATTTTCACCTCGCTGCGCTCGGTCAAAAATAAATAGATGGATAAACATCACGGATAAAAAAAGCTTGTTGTAGGACTTGTTAAATCTACCATTATTTCCGGCGCACATTTATCCGAAAAACAATATTTATCAACTTTTAATTAATTAAACCAATCAACGCTACACTTGCAACCGTACGGCCTTGTCCGTGAAACAATTTATGTAAATTATTCGATAATAAAATCGATACCTACGGTGGTCACGAGATTTATAATAAATGTATTAGGAAGTAGCTGATCGCGAACTTCAAGAATGACACGCGCAGAATACGCTAGTATCATATATGTATTTAGTAACTAGGTGACCGAGCTTCGCTCTATAATAGCCGCTGCCTGTAGGTTTCTGTCTAAAATATTTAGAAAAATGCTTAAAAACACGGGGAAAACGAGTTTTCCCAGACACGGGACATAGCTAGATCGATTTTTGCCCTCGAATACCCCCGTATGATAAATTTAATCGAACCCGTTAGAGCCGTTTTCGAGAAACCGATTAAAAATGATCCAAATATGGAGAAGAAAACAGGGGAAAGCGGAACGTCGCTTTGCATGTAAAATCAGTCTAAGGGTAGTTTTCAAAAAATTGCCGTTTTTGACAAAAAGTAAGAAAATGTTTGGATATAATTTTTATGATATTGTATTCAATTTGTCATGTAATAATAAGTACATTTCACTATAGGGAAGTCAGTTTTTTAGCAGGCAAGAGGCAGGTTAATTAGAAATTGGCAGGTTAATGATGATGACTAAATTTGTCTTCAGATTAAGTTTCAAGCGTTATAAGGGCTAAGTCTAGTCATGAGGCGTTGAATATAAGTCTACCTAGTCGTATTTATAAGGCTTAATAAAAGACAAATTTTCGATCAACACTACCTAATACTGACTTTCAAAGCTTAAGCAATCTCATTCACTCGAATACATCTTATCCACCTGTACGGTACTGACAGGTTATTTAGAAACAGGTTAATGAGAAAATGATCGTTATGTCGTCGGATATATGCAAACGAATAATGCAGATAGTTTATACCTACTCCATCCCAAAGCTGGCCTCATGTACTATAATCAGGTGAAACTTTAACCAAAACTGTTTTGTAAATGTTAAAGTTATTGTAGGCAGAAAAAATAGAACTTAAGGTTACAAATTTAAGCGATCAAATCGAAAGTATTTAAGGTGACAGGTGATGCACAAATAATTGCTTACAAAAACTTTTTCTCTTCTGTTTTTCAAATTTTTCGATTTAGGAGTCACAGGTTTACAGAGATTGTAGCCTGGTCATTCATTAACAAAGTGTTTCATTGCTTTTTGTTTATCTGTAATGTATAATATTTTACGTATAAAAAACTCTCATACACTTGTTCTTTGGACACGCAGGTTAATTAGAAAATGAAGTTACAAACTTAATTCGATTCTCCAATTTTCTTTCAAAGGGTGTTAAAACGATTGGCCTTGATGCAGCTAATGTACTTTGAATTGTCTTTAAGAGTTGCGTTGCTCTAAACCGAAAATAAAAATTACCACAGCTTAAGAAAGTCTGGCAGGTTACAACGGCAATTTTTTGAAAACTACCCCTAAGCTGTAGGTTGTCCCTATTTCACGCTACGGGAGGACTGTTGGTGTGACAGCAATAATTTCTACAAATACCTATTTCTCATACTATACCTATGATACCCTCTTAACAGGCAAGAAAAAAAATAAGTTTTTTTTTCTATAGTTCGCGAATAATTAGACAAGCATTAGACACGTCTAAAAAACCAAACCAGGAACATTATCTAAAAGTGAAAGCCTAATTCCGAACGGCCTTCAAACTAATGCCTACGAGTTTACAATCAAGAGCAGATCAAGCCTGACACTCGCAGTGCAACTTTAGCTCTTGCGGTGATTGAAATAAGGTTGTTACAGAGTCCAATGTGTCTACAGGTCGTTTTGTCTCATTTGTTAAAAACTACGGCAAAATGTACAAAGTATGCAGGGCAGTAAGCAAAACCGTAGAAACAATACCTGTTTAAGCTAAACCAGCGCTACGCTACAACCTGGTAGCCAATTTTTGAATATCAGCGGGTGATAAAATATCACTCTTGAGACTGTAAAAATTTAAACTCATCCTTATACGTAAACTGTTAAAAAGTACCTAAATAAAAAAACGGGCGGGACGGGTTGCACTCCGGGAGTGCCGGCAGAAGTGTAAACTTGCATTTTTGATCATGCTTTTTGTAAGGGTCAATCGCGCCATTGCTCGCGTACTTCTTTGATGTCACTGTATAAAAACCCGTATTGTAATAACAATACGGTTGATAGTTGACGCTTTTTCGATCAGGCTACGGATCTGACGCGACATCTGACGCGATTTTAACATTTTTTACCATTGTCTTTTACCCATCTAAAAAAGTGCCAAGGGCCGCTAAAGAAGTTTTCACTTCAAAAATGGAAGTTAACTTATTTTTAACGAATATCAATTTTTACTTTTGAAGAGAAAAATCTGTGATTTTGAATATTTTGAGTTACATTTTATCAACCGGTGGTAATCAAGAATTGACTCCCCGTCCAAGGTAATGTGTCTCTTCTGACGTTGCAGCCGTGTGTACACATACCTGACAGTGCGTTCTGTCATTGCTTTTAAGTCATAGATTTATACAAGATAGGGTCTTGGGAACAAGCGGTTCAAAATTTCCCCATACAAGAAAAAATAGCGCCATCTGTGTAAAATCGCGTGAACTACGTTGTGTAGTACTTCGGTCGGTACTAAATACACGGAACGGAAATAATATGGCGGGAAAAGCAAAACATGCTTTTTACTGTTTATATGTGATTAAGGCCTGGTTTTTCAGTTTCATTAATTGGATTATAGTCAAAAACAATAATAAGAAATCACAATAATAATAATAAGAGTATATTGTTTCTTCAACTAAGAACATTCCATTTTGTTGGTAAGTTTATTTGCATCCAATGTTGACAATATGACTGACAACGACTGACATTTGTTGGTCCTAAACGTCAGATTTCGGACCAACGAATTGGGGACATTGTAACGTGCCGATGGGCTAGTATACTTATATATAAGTAAATGTTTTAAGTACTTTTTACCAGTAAAACGTTTCCATCCATTAATTTGTTATTGTAGTTCGTTCAGTTACTACGATACGATTGAGTAGTTCACTGAATCTATATTTAAGTTAAGTAATTTGTTTTCGTAGAGTTGTACAAAACTTTCCGTTCAAGGATTTGTGAAGCTACTATAAAGTTCATGTAATACATAAAAAAAAAAATATTCTAAGACATTTTACAATTCATAGCAAATAATTTGGACTTTCACTGCACATTGATGACGGGAAGTCGATTTATTTTGCAAAAATCCTAGCTAAAGCATAATTCGCTGCATTTAGCCATAAAAATCTGATTTTTTTCGCTTCATACAAGTGAAGTTGACGACAAATACCAGTTTGCCCGTGTTTCAGAAAGATTATTCTTTCTCCAAGCATTTAAAATTTAAGAATTTAAGATATTTATTTTAAAGATTTAAGATTATAAAAAAAAAATTTTACTGCCAGCTGGTAATTTTTCAACTATTGCACTATAAGTACAGGGTGATAATTTGATTGCGTGCCATAGCTCAGGGGTGGCATCAGTATCAGTAACTGAACAACTTTTCCCAAGGAACATAGGTCGAAATCCAAAAAACAAAATTTGACCTTCCATGCAAAAATTGCAAAATACGTTATCAGATGATGCAGTTTCTATGTGAGGCTACGAATAAATAATTTATTCGTAGATGGGATGTCAAAAATTTATTTTGTTATTTCGACCTACTCATAGCGCGCTTTTGCTAGGTCTGTGGACCTACTCGTATGTTCATTGGGAAAAGTTGTTCAATTATTGATACTGATCCCACCCCTGAGCTATGGCACGCCATCAAATTAACACCCTGTATAATTATTATCTTTAACTTTTTTAATTATTTTTTTTTGTGTATAATATTGTTCATGAATTTGGAACCGCATATTCTACGTGGCTCTTGTGAGCATCAAAAGCGCGGTCGAGGGATGCTTGGGGATGTCCTGAAATAAAGTAAGTTTCAGGACATCCCTGTGATTGCCACGCATCCCCCGACCACGCTTTTGATGCTGAATGCTATCTTTGAAACACAAAACAGATATATAAGTACTGCCAGTCTAATAATCTTTAAGCTGATAATACCAATAATTACACCGGTAAGCTAAAAAGGCAGCAATCAAATAGATATGCCGTATCAATAATGCAGGACCTCCAATCATGCTGTTCCTCATAATTGTACACATATGCCTTTACTATCAAGGCACGTATGCTAGGGTTGTCAACTGTTCCTTATACTAATTCTTAACCACTTGGCTCACGACATTATACAAATATACAAAAAAAAGTAGGACAGCCTCCGTGCGGTCCAGTGGTCAAAGCGATCCGCTTTTGGTCCGAAGGTTCCGAGTTCCGGGACACTAACAACCAAAATCACTGTGGGTACAGTCAATGACAAGTCAAGCCGGACACTCGCAGCGCGACTTTAGCCCGTAAGTCTATTGAAATAAGAACGGCACATAGTCCAATGTGCCAAGCTTGATGTGCTCATCCCCAGTTTAGTTAGGACACCTTAGGATAAATCACCTGACTGACAGAAAGGTAAGATTCCGAGCTTCGGAAGCAGCTTAACAACTTTGACACCACCAGGATCACATTTTAATAGTTGTGTGTGCAATCGGTAATTGACCTTGCAACCCACACGATATGATGATGATGTGAGAGCTGAGAGGTTAAGCCACGATCACACCTAGCTGAATTCCAAGACTAATTCGGCATACATTCCTCGTTGAAGTAAGGATATTGCAAGCCTCCCAGCAATGTATGCCGAATTAGTCTTTGAATTCAGCTAGTTGTGATCGTGGCTTTAATCATCAATACGTTATTATAATTTTCGTCTGTCTCAGCTCGCTAATCTCAGAAACTACTGCATGGATTTTGATACAGATTTAATAGATATGTCACAGGAAAATTGTATAGTTCATCGTTTTACATCATGCCTTGGCATTCTACAAAATGGCGAGAAATTTTTTATTCGTCAATTTACATAATGCCGCGGCATTTCACAAAATAGCGCGTAATTCGTTGTGGTCGAAAGGTAACCTAACCAAACCTAACCGATCCCTAACCTAAAACGCATCGCGGTCTAAACCCGTTTACAATCTGCCGGCGCGACGAGACGCGCCGTTTTACAATTTGCCGACAGGTTTACGTTGACCGTGTAGAACTATACGATTTTTAATTATACGAGGATGGTTATTGTCTATAATTTATAAATATTTAATATAAATTGATTGAACTGAGATGATTTTTGTCGATCAAGCCAGAAAAAACGTGCATTTTGAGAGCTTATGCCACCCACGTGCGAAACCGGGGCGGTCCGAATAATGCATAAAACAGTTTTGATTTTATTTGGTTGAATATTTAGCGAAGATCTAACCTAGGTCGCGTTTCGAATTGGATAGAAATTACCCTGACAGCAGGATAGCTCCCGCTTTATAGACGTCCATATGTGTGGTCGAGACTATGGTCGAGACAGACTGCTGTCGAAGGGCAATTATTACACAAAACGGAACAGCCTCCGCTATTCTCAAAATACCCGGAAAAGAATTGCACTTCCGCATTTAAAACAAATACTCGTCCTATAAATTCAAATTTATTGTAATTATCTACGAAGAAGGATTTGGTTGACAGGCTCCATTTAAAATAGTCGTTTATAGTTAAGAATTTGTAGTTTCAAGGACTTTTCGATATTACTTTACGTTGTCTGACTGACACACATAGGTTTTTTTCGTCCGGGTGCCTGCAAAGAATAGTACTAACCCTTTTCTAGCCGTGGGTGTCGTAAGAGGCGACTAAGGGCTTATGAACGTGTGCCATCTTACATACTGCGGCCACCAACAACAGCGGTCACCAGCCGCAACGCTTACAAGCGTGGTGACTATGGTAAATCCCCTCTTAAGTATCACGCTTTGTTGCTGGAGTTTTGGAGGGAGCTCGCTGTTCTGCAGTGGACGTTTCATGGGATGTTAGGATGACTAAACATATTTGGCGGATTCAAATCCTTTAAAGGTCGATCTTCTTTTTTCACCTAAAATGGATCAAAAACGAGATTCCTTCTTGAGTTTTCCCTGCTTGTTCTACGCTATTCCAATGAAGAGAGAGATTTTTGGAGATATTTGTATGAAGCAGCCAAATTTTTGTTCTCGTCTTTCGGCCTCACGTTTCTCAAAGAAAGTTGGTATGAGTAATTGATTAAACATATTTTTTAAATACAAAAAAAAATACTTATTTGAAAGTTCAACCCTGATTTAATTAAAGTTCTATCATAAAGCTCATATTTACCTTAATCGGAAGTACTGTAACTACGTACTATACTTACCAACATAGACTTACCCGCTTCCTCAGAAAAGATATCCGCTTTATTTGATTGACTCCTTTTATAGCACTATTTAGTAAGACACACGGTTTTATAGCCAACAATTAATAAGAAATGTAGCATTAACCCTTTTACGGGTACTCATTCCATTAGGTAAGAATGGGTTGACGATTGAGATATCCTATACTTAACTATTAAAGGACGATCCACACCTTCCGATTTACCATTTCGATTTTTGGTTAGAACTTTTTTGTTTTAGCCCTATCATAAAAACGGGAACACTTACAAGCGTGAAATATGGTAAATTTATAGTGCATAAGCTACAAAAAAACTAGTGCATAACTTTTATTCGTAGGTGCATAAGCCCATTACCGCGCTGTATGGCGATGGACAGCCTTTGCACTAAAAACGGTCCGTCGCGGAGGTCAGCGCCAGACTCCCTCAGACGACGCCCAAAACGCCTAAGAGCGTGACAGCCGTTGGTCTCCACCATGGAGCCGCAAATGCATTGGTGTCGATCGCACACATCGCAGCCTAGGCGGAGAGCAACCGCCACACGCACAGAGTCACTGTTGAGAAGGGTCCCAATGTGAGGGGAAGGTAATGCCTGAAACTACGCACCAGATTCAGGCTGAGAAACAGCTTTTAGCCTAGCAAGTTCAGCCCCAGCCAGTCCACCCATAAGCCCTTCTAGAACCCTCTTAGCACCTACATCATCCCATGCTCGCTGTCTATGTGGCAAAGTAGGCAAATTCGCCAAACCAATCGACAAACCAATCGGCCAACCAATCGACCAAGCAATCGACCAACCAGTCGACCAACCAATCGACAAACCAATCGACCACAACCTTTCGACCACAACCCGCGAGCCGAGCGAGTGGAGCGAGCGTGCCACGGCAGAGGCCGGCGAGTGCCAGAAACGAATTATGCGCCCTTTTGTGAAATGCCGCAGCATTATGTAAAATGCCGAATAAAAAAATATTTCGGCATTTTGTAGAATGCCAAGGCAAACTGTGAAACAATGAATTATACAAAAAGTCTGCGACATATTGTTTTTGATTGCCATATCTCCATATAACGAGGAGTCTCTCTTAGATAATCGCTGCACTTCGGAGCGCCTAAGGAGTCTCTATTATAAAAATTAGAAAGTCCCATACAAACTTCCATCCCAGGGATGTTATGATAACGGCGGCTGTAAAATAATATTTTTAAGGCGAGGGCGCTATTTTGAATCCAGAGCGAAATGAAGGAAGCCTTAACGTAGCGAGGAGGGATTCAATAGGTCGCCCAAGGTAAAAATATTTTTGCAGCCGCGTAATACACTCTACTTTTCATCTCCCTCTATGAGAAGAGAATAAGAAGCTCATTTAGACACACGCTCATCATTAATTTTAAATATAAAATACCATTACAATATAATTAAGATAAGTTCGCCTATTAAGGACCGGTTCCTAATAAGGGCCAGTCTTTCAAAAATCCGGTTCCCAATACTAAATAGAATTCTAATCTCCTGCTGGCGCTTCTTATTGACCAATCATCAAAGCGCAGTGGCATCCATTGCATTTTAAAGCGCCATATCGTGAGTGTCCCTGTAAACTCTGTGCGTGTAACGATGTGTCGGTCAATAAAGATAATTGGTTGGTGTTATTTTGTCTATCTCTAGTGTTTCTTTTTGTTTTTACACGCGATTAACATTAAGGCGTAGATTGTGAAGATGATTTATTGAAAATATTCTTTTTTTTGTCGGTTGTGATTGGTTTTCTCCAAGATGGCGATGTACCTAAGAAGGTCCACTTCCTTGCCACCAAATAAGGACCGGGCCTTAATATGTGTATAAAACTGTAAAAGACTTGTAGCCGTAATTCTATGAACTCGAATTCGACTGATTTACTCACATACTACTTACAGTTACTATTATGTATTGCTATCACTACTTACTTAATTTATTTACGGAGTTTCCTAGGTCCATGATACTTTTTTATAATGTTATTTTTTGTAGCCCAAATAAGGCCCACTGCCATAAATGTGGTTCTTATAATCCTAATAAGGCCCAAGGGCTATGATTGAAAAATGTCCTAAAAATTATTTTAATCAGTAAATAGCATTACGAATCCAAACTCTGTTTTATTTAAATAATTTAATCAAGCATATTTTTTCAGTATTTAAGTTTCTATAAGGACCATAACGTATTTTTTTGTTTATTTATAGATTAGTTTTACGGTAATGACAAAAATAATTGTAACTATGTTCCACTAAATTGAAATAAACTAATAGAATAATGTGGTTTCGGAAATATCTAAGGACTAAAAATTCCTTATTGAGATCACCTATTCCTAATAAGGTCCATTGACGAGCTTTTTTTAAATCAATTTTGTCGTTTATCGACTGTTGATACACGATTTTTGTTCAATGTTTTTAGTTCTATGAGCAATTGGTGTATTTTGGATGTTTTTAAAATTGACGTACTTCTTAAATCAGATTTATAAGGATTTGAAAAAAAGTGGTCCTTATTGGGCGAACTTACCTTACTTGATGAAACATTATTGGCGTAGTTTCCAAAATCTTTGATTATTTGTAACAACTGAAAATATTATTGACATTTTTGTATCAATTAGGAACAGTACCTCTTTGGTTGTTAGCAAGGAGGTTTTAATCCACGCTAAGGTACTTGCGGTAAATAAGAGCCACCTTAATTCGAAACTAAATATTTTAAATATTTAGACAAATGAGAAAAAAAACAATACATTTATCAAATAATCTCTTTATTATTACTTCAAACAAGTACTTTTTTTGTTCGTTTTGAACATGTTCAAGTTACAAAAACGGTTTTTTAAAACCCTCTATTTGGCCCTTATTAAACATAGGTGGTTTAATAAGGACCATACGTTTTTTTTTTTTTTTTAAGTTTTATGCAAATGAAAACGGTGTGTCCTTTTCTAGACTACCTTAGATACTCATTTTGTAATTTAACACACCTTCGACAGCACTTAATTATTTAAAAAATCTTTGATTGGCCTTATTACACTAACGTAACGAAAATTTGAAATAAAATGTTCAAGTTGCACAATATCAATGAAATAATCATTTTTTTTTGTAAATCTTACGTAACACTATTCAAAGTTTAACACGGAGAAACAAAAACAAAAAAATTTTTTTTTATTACAAATTTAGTGGTCCTTATTAGACTTATGAGATCTGAGGGTATGAACTCCTCTTAAGATTAGTTGGAGCTAAGTGGCCAAAAACAAAAAAAAACTAAAGTAAGCTACTCTGCTCAAGTAAGAACGTACAGTCGTTATGAAACTTAATAATTATTACTACCATTGAGATCAGATTTATTAATTGAAAATAAATAATGAACAAGAAGCTAGTTGCATATAGGGCATTCAAAATCAATATCTTCCTTCGACAGGCCCAAACACTCCTCGTGAAACCACCTTTGACAAAGTGGACACTGTCGCATATCTTCGAAGCTCTCTGTGTTGCATGCGTGACAGTACCATTTGTCAGAAGGATCTATTTTGCTTTTCTCTTTTTTGTTTCTCTTCACAGTCTTCACTTGAGTTTGTTTCTTTTTGCTTTCCTTTCTCACTTCTTTACTTTTGGTTTGACTTTTCTTAGATATTTTTTTGTTTTCTATAACTTTTTTGTAACTCGTATCTTTTTTATTTTCTTTTATTGCAAACAAATCTTTAGTTACTACTAGAGCTTTATAATTCATAGCTTTACGTCTTGGTTTAATTTGTTTTATTACAGCCAAATTTGGTGTAGGTATCAACTGGTGAAAAGGAGATTTCAAATCTTTTTTCGCTTTTAATCTAGCTATAGGTACGTTATCTTCTGAATCGGTTGTTACAGGACTCTTAGATAAATAGCCCGTGTTGTTGATGTGGCTAAATATTGGTTGTTTTTGGGGGGTATGTTCTTCTCTTATTAAAGGGTCCATATTTTCGTCATCAGAGGAACTGTATATATTATGGCTATAGTGTGGTTGAAACATATTTTTTGAAATCAGTGAGTCGTTTAGTATTGAAGTATCAGAGTCAGAGCTGTAAATCACTGGTCGACTTATTTCGATATCCGGCTTGCTTGGTGCTACTGATTGTATGGATTTTTCAGTATCTGTTGAGCTGCTGTAATCGACTAAACGTGTTTTCGTTTGGGTAGTTGTTAAATTAGGCGATAACTGGTCATGTAAATGCAGCAAAGATGGAGAATTTTGACTTTGCTCTTCTTGTCTTGAATTTATACCACTAGGACCAGGAACTGGCGATTTGTTCAACGACCGGTCATCTTTTTCTTCTTCAAAAAATTGTATCTCGGAATCTGATTTATTAGCAGGACTTGAGCGTTGCAAATTCACATTGCTACAACCAGCATTGGAAGCTTTTCCGGAAGGTCGATTATTTTCTGTCGTGGCGTTTTCTGTTTCAAGAGGTCTTTCCGTGAGTGCAGATGGTGCATAGGCTTCATCTGGTATGGCAGTTGGATTGTATGGGTACAATCCTGTGGCTCTAAACCCGTTTACTATATTTTCGAAGGTCATACATTTTGACCAGACTTTACTAAAAATGGAATTAAATCTCGCTTTGGTTATTTTCTTTTCAGGATTTTGGTATAAATACAATAAAGTTTCTTGGTCCCAATGGTGCTCAAAAGACTTGTTAACACTCTTATCAAGAGGCTGGAGTTCGTGCGTAGTATTTGATGGCAAGCAGTACAGTACAATTCCGTGTTGATCTGCTGCATCAACAATGTTATAATCGAGGTGACATGAAGCCCCATCAAAAACTAGAAGGCATTTGCCAGTCAATTTATATTTTGCTAAATGGTGTATGAAATCCACGAACAACGAAGTTGTCATGCTACCTTTTGGTGCCATTTTGACGAGAGATCCTGCAGGTAAATAATCTTTAAATTCAGGTTTTACCCTTTTACCTTTGAATAATATCATGGGGGGGATTGGACTTCCCAATGCGTTTACACATGCAGCTACTGTAACATTTTCGGCATGTTCTGGTGCAACCATGTGTACTCTTTTAGAACCTTTTTCTGCTAATACCATGGGCTGGTTATGAATGGTAAGACGGCAGCCCTTTTCGTCCATGTTGTACAAACGCTGTGGATACTCTCCAATCTCTAGTTCTTCATATATTTTTTTATAATCAGCAAAGTGCTGCATCACAATATGCTTATTAAGTTTTTGTGCTCTGCCTGGGTTTAAGATCTGAGCTTTACGCTTGGATATGTCAGGGTGCCTTTTTAAAAATAATTTTAACCAATCTTTACCAGCTCGCTTAGTTGTTCGGTTAAAATTGTTTGGTATTTCATATTCTTCACAAAATACATAAGCTTGACGGCGTAAATATTTCGGTGTTAAAGGAACTCCTATTTCGGCAAGTCTTTTAATTCGTGAGGCCAAATCACTTTCTTGCTCAGGAGATAAAATAGCGCGACGCCCAATTTGTTTTTCATTTTTTCCTGACTTCAAATGGTTAACTAAAGTCCGCCTAGGAATAGAATACCGTGCAGCCGCTGCACGTTGTGACATCAACCTTCCTTGAACAGCAGCCATTGCAGCTTGAAGCTGCTGCTCTGACCAAAGTCCTCGGCGTTTTTTAATAGGAGGTTCCATATTTTAGTAAATTATTCTGAAAAAGAACAAGTAAGCTGAAGCAAAAAAATACCCTATGCCAGAAAATTTGTCACTAAATAATAAAAAAAAACTTCGTATAATGAAATCCAAAACCGTTTAAAACATCGCATGATTTTAACGTGCAATAAAGTGGTACGAAAAACGGAATGTACCTAGACATAACATGCATTATTGCTAATCTGGCATAAATTTGTGTCATTCAGTGTTAGCACGATAATCAAATAATAGGAATGTTAAAAGATCATGAAATCAGACACAAATAAAGCTAAAACAAAAAAAATATATCTGTGTTAGTTGACAATACATAAGTCAAATAAGGGCCGGCCTTATTTATCAGCCCTGTTAGTGGCCCTTGTTAGACTATGAGACTTATTTTACAATTTCAGAAAATAAATTTACTAAATAATAATGTAGCAACTAAACTTACCTGGATTAGCTAACACAATAAACTTATTTTAAACACAAATTATTAAATATTATACACAGCTAGCTGTTTCGACCAGTATTTGTCGATTTTGTTAAGGCAAAAATTTACTATAGACTGACGTGGACCGGCCGCTTCGATGGTTTAGAGGCTACTAACAAGATGGCGGATCGCGCGGCGACGCGGCCGCGAATATAAGCATTCCTATTGGTCCTTTACATGAGTGCGTGGGAGCAGATTAATAAAAATGCTAGAAGTTTGTTTTTGTGGTTGTGGCCCTTGTTAAACGCCGGCCCTTGTTACCCGCAGGTACCTTAGTAGCGTGGATTAAAACCTCCTTGGTTGTTAGTCTTGTTTACATTTTGAGCGTATTTCTTTTTTTTATATTCAACCGGCCAGTATCATTTTTCATACAATATTTTTGTTCGATCTCTATGGTTGACCTAATATTAGACCGTAAGGGCACTGCATGTTATCCTACGTCATCTAGTACACGAAATTTGCAACTTTGTAGCGATAGTAGTGGCCTAATAGGTCCACAAAACGTTGGTCTGCCAATCCGAAACCTGGCAGGTTTTGTACAGTTGGAGAGAAAAGTGGTTAAATGACAGATTACACGAATGAAATCTATTCGTAGAAATAGAAGGTACCTATACAAGTACCCCGTGTGGTGCCGGCAAAGAATAGTACCAACCCTTACATACCCGTGGGTGTCGTAAGAGGCGACTAAGGGTTATAAACTGGAGGATGGGCAGCAGCATCCTCCTTTGTATCTAACATCTTACTTACTGCGGTCACCTACAACCGCGGTCCATGGTGCCAGCCGTAACGCTAACAAGCGAGGTGACTATGGTACTTCCCCTCTACATTTTTCCAGCAAAAGCTAGAACTCTAGAGGGAGCTCCCTGTCTTGTAGTGGACGCTTCATGGGATGTTATGATGATACAAGTAAAAAACAACAGGTCTGCCTTGCATCCTCTCGGCAGTTTCGCTAGTCGGACCACAAATGTGGTCGGATGTGATTGGACCACAAATTTGGTCGGACTGGCGAAACTGCCAAGAGGATGCAAGGCAGACCTGTTGTTTTTTACTTATACAGGTACCTTCTATTTCCACGAATAGATTTCATTCGTGTAATCTGACATTTAACCACTTTTCTCTCCAACTGTACAAAACCTGCCAGGTTTCGGATTGGCAGACCAACGTTTTGTGGACCTACTAGGCCACTACTATCGCTACAAAGTTGCAAATTTCGTGTACTAGATGACGTAGGATAACATGCAGTGCCCTTACGGTCTATATGTTGTATGGAACCTATGGTGGACCTAAATTCATGTTCGAATTTTAAATCCCATTTTTACCCGCTACGAAAGTCTCTTGGAGAAAACAGCTATGTTGTTCGCCTTTATTGACGAACCGATCAGCGATTTTCGAATAGATGGGATGAAAAAAACGTTTGTAGACCGATATCCTTCTCAGGCAATAAATGAAGGAAGGAATCTACGGAAGATACGTGCTTTAATTTTCTACTCACCGTGAAATATTATCTCTTTTTATTGAAATTCTCGAAGCAATTTTAATCGATTCGATCCGATCGTTTTTGTGTAAGAAGAATAAATATTCAATGCAAAAACTATCCAAAGAAAACACGACGTGGTACTTTTATTTACTGATTTGTATAATAAATAGAAGAACACATAGGTACCTAACCCTATTTTAAAAATCTTTTTTTTAATTGTCGTCTTTTAAAAATATACCAGTTGATAAAGGTTTCCAGGACCAGGGACTCAATTCTTGAAAATCACCGGGTAAAAAAATATCACTTTTGAGACTTCAAAAATTCATATTTGCCCAAATAAACTGTTGAAAGGTAAATCAGAATACATGAAAATTAATAAGTAATCAAGGACTGTTTTATATTTTACGAATATCAGTCTTGAAAAGAAAAATCCGTGATTTTGAATTTTTTGAGTGATATTTTATCTCCCGGTGATATTCAAGAATTCACTCCCAGGGACTCAATTCTTAAATGTCACCGGGTGATAAAATATCACTCAAAAAATTCAAAATCACAGAAATGTAAAGGTTTAATCACAGAAAAGTAAAGTAAAGTTTTCAAAAGTAAAGGTTTGTTAAATATAAAGTAGTGTTTGATTGTTAATTTCATATATTAAATTTTAACTTTTGAAAGTTCCCAGGATTTTGAATTTTTACAAGGTCACAACTGTGATATTTTGAATGTGAATGGAGCCCCAGAACCCAACTTCACCTACATTTTACTAGATAAACCCAAGAATCAAATAGAATAATAAACAATTAATATAATCAACTTAATTGAAGGTATCATGAACAACTACATTCTTACCCTAGATACTAAGTCACTGTAACTGAAATACATGAATCATTCATTTTTTGCTTCAAAACAACAATATCTGCAAAAAATTGGTTGAAGGACTACGAATGACTACGATGATAGGAGCGAACTGTTGGGGTCAGTTGCACTGATCAAATTTAATTAAATTAGGTGATTAGGTTGTCTAAACCATTTTTAACCAGTAATAAATTATCTCTGTTGCGTGTGGACTGTAATTAATGAAGAAATAGATAGATGTGATGAATGACCGAGCCAGCAAACTTTTAAAAGGGTGGCATGATAAAATGGCGTCACGCGATGAAATTGATGTTTGTTTACCGGCATTAGCACGACACTCGTTCTTGTTCGTTCTTTACGATCACGAAAGTCAAGCGTCAAGGTCAAGTCCAGAACCGCGATAAGAGACGGCTAACCCGGCTACTATCTTCTTAGAACCCTCAGTGAGCCATTTCTAGAATATAACCGAAATTGAATATAAAATATCATTTTTAAGACTTTAAAAGTCAAATTCACCTTGACAAACTGTTTAGAAGTAAATATGAAATTATCAATTATAAACTACTTTATATTTACCGAATATCAATATTCACTTTCGAAGAAAAAAATCTGTGAGTTAGAATTTTTCAAGTGTTGTTTTATCACCCAGTGATATTCAAGAATTGAGTCCCAGGAACGGCATTTCATTTGGCGGCTCTAAAACTCTGATAAAAGAGAAGTTAAGCTAGTCACTGACTTGATGACGCTTATAAAGTAAATCCAACTAGACGTTCATTGAAATCATTATTATTATTTTATTTAAACACGATCAGGATATTGATATTGTCTCTGGTTAAGAACTATGGGAAAGCTGAAAAGGCCTCGTTTTTCGACCCAAATTTCTTAATTCACAATTGTTTTCTGTGTAACATATAATTTGGCTTAAACGTTGAACATGGTAATTTTAAGTAAAAGTAACTATAACCGGTATAACATTTGCCTAAAACGCTTAGTTATGGCTTGACGTAACGTTTCAGACAAAAGTTATCGTTCTGGTTATATCGTTCAATTTACATGATCACTCTCTCCAGGTCGAAAAATAGCCCACCGTACGTTTTTTTTTTCAAGGACATATTTTGGGTCTGCAACAGACTGGCGTCTCCGCAGTGATGTCAACGTTTAACACGACGATAAGGCTTAATGTTCCTACCTCACGGTCAAATAATTAGCTAACCGGAATTGTTGTAACCCGCCTTACTACCCAAGATCAAATTAATATCAAGAATGTAAAGGCGGGCGGTCTGCGGGGCTTTCAGTAGCTTTCAACGTCCAAGCGTCAACCAGGGAGGGCCAGTCGCGATCGCGCATCATTCCAACGCGCACGCGCCCAAAGTTCCTGATGCAACCTAATGATTATTATAAATTAATTAATTAATCAGAGGTTCGCAACAGAACTGGCAATAAAGAAATTATTCGAAAATCGAGTTCGATTCTGTGTTAATCGAAGCGTTGAAGTTTGAATTTCGCGCGCGAATGTTGGCGGGAATTTAGACTTTGTGTGTTGTATGCTGAAAAGTGTGAAATTATTGTGTGCAATCTCTGGGTAAGTTAAAAATAAATTATTTTTTTACTTTTCCGTTTTCGAGTAAGATCTAGAGGCCTAAATCTATAAAAAAAAATTAAAACCACAGGATCTCTTTAAAAAGTGAACAATGACAAAGTGTAAAAAAATTGTTAGCACTGATTTAGCATGATAGTTAATAACTTTTCCCAAAGAACATTCGGAAACGAAAACACAATTTCCACTTCCCAAAGAAACTGCACTAGCTGATTGAGTAATTAAATTTTATAGTTAACTACTTATTGAGCGTTTCGCCAAAAAACTGTGCTGCAGTTTGGCGTGTTGTAATTTAAATAATTGGTTCTTTTCATTTTAATAAAATAAAAAATTATAATACAAGAAAATTGCACATTTTGTATGGGAGGTAAAAAAAATTGTACCTTGACCTATGTTCCTATGAAAAAATTGTTCAATTTCGTGGTATAACTAACAGGCACATTACCACAGCCTTTACAGTGGGTAACAAAAGGGTATAGAAGGATGTAAATCTGCCAATTAAACTGAACAACGTTCCCTAAGGTCATAGGTTAAAATACGAAAAAAATATTTTGACCTCCCATAGAAACTGAATCGGCCGACAGTAGTGCATTATTTATGTATGAGAGGTAAAAATTTTTTTTCGAATTTCGACCTATGTTCCTTATGGAAAGTTGTTCAGTTTCATGGGCAGATTAACATCCTACAGGGTTGGTATACTCTTTTTGTAGCACTATGTGTAAATATTTACCTTTTAAGATTTTTCCAGGTCTCTTTTAATTTTTTGATTTATTCTATTCATGTTATACCTTTTAAGAGACTTTAAGGGCATTTTTTAATTTTAAAATAAAAAAAAAATAATGATGACACTTGATAATATGTAAGAATTGGACTCCTGTAATATTTTCATGGTTTTCGCTTGTATTTTAAACTAATAATTTAGCCTCGTGCAATCAAAATGTAATCAATTATGCTGTCTTACCAAGACACGCTGAACAATACAAAATTAATGGCATACTTTCACTGAAGTCAAAGGTGATCTATTTCCGGTCTTCCTGGCCTGACCTAGATTAATCTACCAAAATATTCCACCAAGTTATCACGAATTAGGGTCCTTTGTACATTATACAAGCTTTGCTCGCATTTACAAAAAGTTATCAGATCTTATGTAGAGCCAAGCTTCTAACTCTACACACACGCCTTAACTCAAGCCCTAACTATGTGGGGGCGGAGAGTGTCCTTTATTACATTCATCATCATGTCCACTACAGGACAGGGAGCTCCCTCCAGAATTCTAGCTTTTGCTGGAAAAATGTGGAGGGGAAGTACCATAGTCACTTCGCTTGTCAGCGTTACGGCTGGCAACATAGACCGCGGTTGTAGGTGACCGCAGTAAGTAAGATGGTATGATACACAGGAGGATGCTGCTACCCATCCTCCAGTTTATAAATCTTAGTCGCCTCTTACGACACCCACGGGTATGTAGGTATAGGATGTATATACTATTACTTTATTCTGTGCCAGCGCTAGCAAGGAGAAGTAATATTGTTCTGTGGCGCTACGCTACAAACGCCCAAAACCAGAGACTCAAGGTCAAAGTGTTTCCACCAAAGAAATTTGACCTCATATAGAAGTAATATATAAGAAATAATTCGTCACAAGTAGGGATGTGGGCATGCTTTCATCTATCGATAGTCGATAAGTTACACAAGGACAAATCGATGTTTAAACTTTGACCAAAAAGTTGAAGTACTAAACTTTAATAAAAGGCAAATCTGTTAAAAGCAGTGATTAAATTCATTAAAAAAAAAATGCTTTTTGCATTTTTTACTAAAGAGATTTCTTACGTAGGTGTTTTAATATTAAAGATACCAAATTTCTTACTTACTTACTTACTTACTTACTAAAAGTAATGGACGGTAGCGGTGGAGGCAAGAGGGATAGGAGGTGTAAAGGTTCTTTTTTTTTATTTTCATGAATATCTCTAGCTTACATACAAATTATGTAGGATTTTAAAACAAACTTTTATCCCTCAATTCAATCCCTTTGGGATGGTTTTGCAAAAATGCTGAAATACGGGTTTGTGTTTTTCTTCTAAGTAGCTCAAACCAATTTTCAAGCGAAATTTCGTGTATCTTATCTTGCCTTATAACGTGGAGCTGAGTTCCTTATTGGACCTTAGAGCACAAGGAGCCTGTAGTCTTCTGGTTTCGGATAAGCTTGACCCAGAATCTTCATACGCTTGTGAGCCAAAGCGTTGCATGAGCACAAGAATTGCTTGTCAGAATTGTTTGTAGCGAAAAACTGTAAAACCTTTTTTGTAGAGAATTTTATATAGTGTTAGCTACAACCACCACGCTGCGCTGGCAACACCAACCCATCGCCTATATAAGCGGGCTGGACACCCGATGGGCCTCTCACTCGCTGCTCAACTGTTGGAACGATCGGACGTCTTAGGAGCGTTATAGTTACCCGTTGTACCTAGGTTGTATGTAGCCCTTTTAGGTTTCCTGAATATTGTCCTTGTTGTGTTAATTTGATGGAAGTTAGGTTTTGTAAGCAAATGTGGTGTTACATCAATAAAATGTTGGTTAGGTCTATCTGTGCCTCATTTCCTAAGAACCCCTTACCTTCTGGTCTCTAAAAATAGATTAATTTAGTATTTTTATTAATTTTCTTACAATTTGTTGATTCAGGATGATTCATGCTGATTGAGACATTTCAATTTGGCGAAGACACACAAAGTTATATTTGTTTGACAGTGTCCCCATCGGGAATCGAACCCAGAATGAAAACAAAACGCGTTGAATGTTGTAAAATATAATAAATGGTACAGCAGCACTGCACTTACTTTCTCGCGATATGCATGTAGAACTGTCAACCGCAAACTTAAATTTGTAATACCATACCTACACATAGTATGGAATTACAAACGTTTATTAAGGTTTTTCTGAAAAATGTTCTACCACATGAATTCGGAACTCGAATTGTAAAATATTAAAACAAACCAACCGTAAACGATTTCGAACAAATCACATGTTCAAATTTTGGTAGTACTGGAACACCTTTTATATGAATTTTCACAGATTTTTAAATTTCAAAACTCTGTTTCTTATGAATAGTTGTTCAGTTTTGTCGACTGTAAAGCTCTTTCAGTTTTTGGTACATCCATGTACTAAATTTTCACAAAATCCAATCAAATTGAATATCCATTCAGGTAGATAACCAAAACAAAATTAAAATTATAGAAAATAATACAAACTTAATGGAGTCAATTAGGGTCAATGTAGGTACCACTAGTTGACCATTTAAGCGGTTTTATAACAAAATTCATAAAAAAACTAAATTATTAGTTCTACTTTCAGAGTCACTTCTAAAAGTTCGACTATTAATTAGTTAGGCTTGTGATATAATAAGTGTTAAGGACTTTACAAAATATGCTCTTAAAGTTTTTTTTTTTTTCAAATGTTACATTGCATGACCACTTCGAATAAACATACTAAAGTACTAGCTAGACAAACCCATAACTTTATTGTAAGACGCCAACATAGTTAAATTCTATATAAAATCGCTGTATTTTTAAATTTTCTTACTTTCAGTTCAAATTTAAGTTTTGGTCAGCTATTGGTGCTTGGTCATCTAGTGGTGCACTGATCCTATGAGTAAATCACAAGTTTACGTTTTGGTAGTACAGGAACACCCCTTATATGGAATCACACAGACAAACTGATGATGGCGCAAGATACCTTGCATAGAGATGCTTAGTCAAGCAAAGTTTCATAAAAATAATTTGAACTATTTTAAAAAAAAATCAATTCTTCATTTTTGTTGAATGACAGCTACCCTCAAAATGAGAGCCAGCAAAAAACCATTCGGAAATAAAAGTCTTAAATTAAAAATATGGTGTTAATAGGACCATTCGTTTAGCCGCTAGGCCAAAGCGTGACGGACAGACCGACCAACCGACAGAGACATTTTTTAGGGGACTTGCTTAAGTGATATAGAACACATTTTTGAGAAAGTTTGTGCAACTTTTTTCACGAATACAATACCTTTCTCGCTCAGCTCGAAAGTAAAAATACTACTATCGATAAAAAATACAACACTCATAAACTCCAACATGATCCCACAAAAAACGATAAATTACAGTAAAATACGTAACAATTTCCATATTATCTGACTGTAGAAATGATAAGTTGACATTTTTTTATGCAATATTTGTGATAATAATCCACAAACATGAAAAATACTGAATAAAACTTACAGATGAAAAGACAAAATTTCTTTGCAATTTTCGTTTTGTTGTTTTAAAGATGTACAGCCATCAACTACACACGTTATTATTAAAAAGAACAATCACTAATATGGAGAGCAACTTAAGAATAAATTCACGATATTTTGAAGTTATTCACTACATGTTTTTTATAATTTACACATTGTTTACAACATATAATTCAGGAAATATTTTCAACCGTTAAAATCCCAACAAGTTACAATAATCCTATAAACTTTGTAAATGCAATGAACGCGTCGTTCATCTAATTTGGTAGGATGTGATCACTGACCACTTGACATGGCATGAGACATGCTAGCAGTTGTCATCCCATACTGAAAAAAAATAGCATGGTTTCTTCTCCGAGCGAAGCAAGGAGGTTTTTGTTCTGAGGTTTCCACCGACGTGCGCCCGTATGTACGTAGATTTGACAAAATTACTATAGTAAATTGTCTGTTTTCATCGTTAATTTTTAAGGAAATGAGACTTTTGTTTCGTTAAGCAAAACACCGGATAGATGAAAAAGTTTGTCGGCGTTTGTTCACTTATGGCTTCGTCATGTTGCTTACTTTAACTTTAGCTGTGTCATGTTGGCAGCTTTGTTGACAGGCGGAAACTTAGGCGGAAAGTTGGACTTAGTTATGCAAAACTGTTCTAATGTTATCCAACCCACAGTATTTATGGTTGGTACCTAGTTTGGTAAAAAAAGAGGAAAATTCAACTTAGCAAGTTGAAAAAACCGACTAAGTGCGAGTCGGGCTCGCGCAACGAGGGTTCCGTACCATTAAGGTAAAAATACCGTCTTAGTTGTGGACGCGCAGTCACGCAAAAGTGTATTAAATGCGCGCGTTTTTATTAATTGTCGATATTCCATAGCTTACGCACTATAAACATACCAATTTTCACTCTTATTAGTTTTCCCGTTTTTACGATGGAGCTAAAACAAAAAGCGAGCAAAAATAGCCTAAAAAACACGTTTTAGGTAGGAAAGGCCCCCTTTATTTCTTTTTTATTATTATTTGTAATAGCGGCAACAGAAATACATAATCTGTAAAAATTTCAACTATCTACTTACCTATTACGGTTTATGAGATACGGCCCGCTAACAGATAGACAGACATCGGAGTCATATTAATAGGGGTCCCTTTTTTCCCCCTTTTCGTACGAAACCCTAAAAAAGTATCATAGACTACACCTATGTGTGAACGCTCAACGATTTACGATTTGCCAAGGAAAATTCCGTGGAAAATAACGATTGGATCATTTTTTGTTGAATTTTTTGTTACTATACAATAAATAATAAATAATGTATCTTGATTGAAAGCAGCACTTTACGGAACAATTAGTCCTTGTTAAACCGGGTAGTGGAAAAATTTTAAGCTTATTTCATAAATATTTTTAATATCTTCTTTTAGCCTTGCCTAGCCGTTTTGAAGGTAGGTTGTGCAAAGTCCGTCTGGGGAAGTACCACCTCCTTCCTTTTTCTGCCGTATAGCAGCAGTGTTTGCACTGTGCTGTGTTTCGGTATGAAAGGCATAGAAGCCAGTGAAATCACTGGCACATGACACACAACATCTTAGTTCTCAGGGTGGGCAACGCGCTTTGCTGTCTTGTTAGTGTCAATTAGATAAGAATAAATAAATGAATAAAGATAGTGGGCGCTGTTGGCGGTGGTGACCACATACCATCAGGCGACCCACAAGCTCGATTGCTCACTTTTTACATTAAAAAATAAATGGTACAGCAGCACTGCACTTACTTTCTCGCAATACTCAAGGAAAAACTATCAACCGCAAACTTAAATTTGTAATGCCATACACATAGTATGGAAATACAAACTTTTATTTACGTTTTTCCAAAAAAATGTTCAAACGAAATATACAGATCAATTCAGAATTCAAATTGTCAATGTTAAAACAAACAAACTTCAAACGATTTCGAGTAAATCACATGTTTAACTTTTGGTAGTACTGGAACACCTTTATATGAATTTTCACAGATCAATGGATACTACCGCATGCACATTTTTTTAATTTCCCTACACATGTTCCTTATGGATAATTGTTCAGTTTGGTCTACTGAGCAAGCCCTTTCAGTTTTTGGTACACCCTGTGTACTAAATTTTATTGAAAAAAATCATAAATAATATCCAGTCAGGTAGACAACCAATCCAGGATTAATATTATAGAGAATTTTAATAAACTCAATGGAACCAATTTTGGGTAAATCACATATTTACGTTTTGGTGGTACAGGAACACCCCTTATATGAAATTACACAGATCAATTGATACTGGCGCAAGATATCTTACATGAAGATGCTTGGTCATGCAAAGTTTCATCAAGATTCTATGAGTCGTTTTTGAGAAAATTTCAATTTTTCATTTTCGTTGTATGACAGCTACCCTCAAAATGAGAGCCAGAAGGAAACCACTCAGAACCCTTCGATGTATTTGCATAAAACTCCTAAATTCAAAATATGGTGTCAATCGGACCATTCGTTTAGCCGCTAGGCCAAAGCGTGACGGACAGACCGACCGACCGACGGACCGACGGACCGACGGACCGACCGACCGACCGACCGACCGACGGACGGACATTTTTGGGAGACTTGTTTTTTATGATGTATAAGTTATATAGAACACATTTTTGAGAAAATTAATGGATGATTTCAGACTTTTCCCATTATTTGTACTGTGAAACCTAGCTTCTTGCCAAATTTCATAGTTTTAGGTCAACGGGAAGTACCCTGTAGGTTTTGGTTTTTTGCATAAATGTGTGGAGATGAGGACATAAAAAGCCATATCTTTTGATTGCGTCGTTGTAAAAAATTGAAATTTTCAGATCTTGTGTGGTTCATGGATCCTAATATATGGTATTAATTTCAACCTGATACCTTTACCCGTTCGTGAGATAAAGGGTCTTGACAGACAGACAGACAGACAGACGGACAACAAAGTGATCCTATAAAGGTTCCGTTTTTTTTTTTGAGGTACGGAGCCCTAAAAACAAGCCTGACCAGTTGAAAACAATTTGGAAAAGAGTTTCAGTTTCGTATTCTTCTCTCTTTAGATTCAAATATCAACAGAGACACCTGTAAGCTTGGAGGACATAATATAAATGTCTTGATAGGCATAAATAATTAAAACATATATATATTCAGCGTAATCAAAATAAACATCTGACTATACTTGTACTATGGTACTTAGGACATGGAACTGAACAACTTTCCCCAAAAAAGAATAGGTCGGATAAAAGAATACGTATAATTATCAGCTTGATGCGTAGGTACTGGGACCTATCGGGATTCACTCTCACTGGTATTGTCACACAAACATTACATTTAACACGCGAAGCTTTTACTGAGCTATTTAGGACGCAGTTACAATTTTATAATATCGTTTTGAAGAAACATCGCTCTACGTAAACCATTATAAGAAGGGCTTCTTTATAATACCATACTTAAGTATACTCAGACACTAAATATAAAAACAGTTTGACGAGTTCTTACCACGAATAGTGTTAGTGACCGCGAAACTCTCAAACATATAGTCAGAGTCTGTATTACTTATTTATTATCGTTATAATGTGTATGCCAGGTCAACACACACATAAGATATTGTGCCATGTTTTGACCCGTAGCGTAATACTTTCACTTCCTAACCGTCATCTTTATAAACAAAATTTAGATTTTGCATTGACAAATGTGAGTCACAGAAGCCTTCTTTAATAGAAGTATCACTATAAGCGTTTATAAAGAGGGCCTTACCTTCTTAACTGGTGAAAAGAACATGAACATTCTCTCTCAAAACTATGAGATAATCCCGCCTTTGTAAATATCCTGTTATTTGTACCTTTCTGTTTCATCACTAAACTCTATCGCGCCCTAGAGCCATGATCTTGAACCTTCAGATTTCCATCTGTTTCGGTCTCTTCAGAATTCTTTAGGCAGTGTCAGGTTAACATCAAGAGAGGGAGGACTGCCAAAACTACTTGTTGCGTTTTTTAATTATAAGTCTCAAAATTTCTGCAGCAACAGGATCACTGTGGGGAAAAATTAGATACCCTATTTTCCCTTTTCTCAACTGCACACTTTCCAGCTGTACCTTTTCACCAGTTTACTATATTTAGTATGTACCTGGTGTATTCCAAATTTCATTTACCTACTTAAAATTGCCAGCCCCACCCAAGTGGGGAGTTACTTTGCCTAAAAGGATTTATTTAGTCAACGTTTGAACGATTTTCCCAATGAAAAGTGATAGAAAAACGACCGACCTTTTTACTTTTCATTTAAAACACTATCAGTTACTGACGAGTTTGTATGGGAGTAAAAACCAAAAAAGTATCAAGGCAAGACTATACCTGCAATTAATTATTTGTTTATAAAATGTACACACAGAAATGGCTCGTTAAGATTTATCATAACTACTTAAAGAAACAAAAGACGTCTAAAATACTCTTCAGGACCATTAAGTTGAAATCCCATTGTGTTAAATTCTCCAGACGTTGGATTCCCATTAAGTTGAATCACCAATAAAACTAAAAATATAAGAATAATCAGGAAAAACAAGGTAAACTAAACTGCAAGTGTCGAGAACAAAGCAAATTAGCATTTTAACTACTTCAATAGAAAAAAAAACTCAACACTGCGACAACTTGAAGTAAGTACAGTTGCATAGACGCGTTTTGTATGCATTTGGAAGTAATCGATTGCTAGGATGGTATTAATAAATCCCTCTTAATTATGAGATTGTACTGTAGATGCATAATTTGTACCTGTAAAGAACATTTTGAGAGCAATCTCTCTCAAGATCCTTAGTCTGACAAGCCTGAATTTGTTTTCCTTACCGTTTCCTTTGTAGGTTTCAGTACCCAAAGGGTGAAAAACGGGACCCTATTAATATGCCTCCGATGTCTGTCTGTCAGTCTGTCTGTGAGCGGGCTGTATCTCATGTATCGTAATAGGTTGATAGTTGAAATTTTCACAGATCATATATTTCTGTTGCCACTATAAGAACAAATACTACAAATAAAAAAAATAAAAAAACTGAGGGGGCTCCCCTACTCAAAACGTGTTTTTTAGGCGATTTTTGCTCGATTTTGTTTTATCTCTATCATAAAAACGGGAACGCTTATAAGCATGAAAATTTGTATTTTTTGTAGTGCATAGGCTAAATAACAACTAATGTCTGACTCGCACATTTTTAATATACTCTGCGTGACTGCGCGTACGTAACCTAAGACGGAATTTTTACTTTGGTGGTACGTAACCCTAGGTGCGCAAATCTCTCGCACTTGGCCCATTTTTTCGTCCTGATTCAACACAAGTCACTAGCGATTCAACGGGTAAGTGTGCCAGTGGGAACTTTTCCTTCAGGTACTTACGATTCTATTTTTAGTTAAAACTCTTATTTCGTTAGAAGTTTAAGTAAGAATATGTATCTAATTGGTTGCTAGATTTGCCTTAAAATCCGTCTTCGCTACCGTACTACTCGTAAACGAATCAATTTGCCTGCAATTTGCAGACTGCAATTTATTTTCTACGGCGGCGGAACAAGTCTGTTATTATTTATTATCATCTATCTATTCAAATAAAGAGTCAACTAAGTCTTATGAATGTAGTAAGTATGTTTTACCCGACTGCCCCAAGACAGAAGGGTTACTCGTATGTTTTGTGCTGTGTTCTCTCTCTCTCTTTTCTCACTTTTACAACTCCTACAAATCCTAGTTGTCTATCAATCAGTATGACGATGTGGTCACGTCACGATATACAAGGTGTAAGAGACGGTGTACCGAAAACTAAAAGAGCGTGCTCAGTCAACGAAACTGAACAACTTTCCTACAGAAATATTATTGGGAAATGAAAAAAATATTTTTAACCTCTCCATACAAACTGCTCACTCTATCGAACAGTTTGTGTGGAGAGGTCAAAATATTTTTTTAATTTCCCAAAGAAATAATTAAGTATGTTCAATTGTTCGGTTTCGTTGAGTGAGCACGCCCTTTCAGTTTTAGTGCACCGTTCCTTACACTCTGTTTTTAGTCAGGGTACTCAAAATGCACTTATAATTATTATACTTGCTTTTGCCCGCGACTTCGTCAAATGATTGCATAAGGTTTCCATAAAAAAAAAACTGTGTTGAATTCAAACTCTTAGTTCAAAAAGTTTCATTAACATCGGTTCAGTAGTTTTTGCGTGATGTTTGAACAAATAAACTAACAAACAGGCAAATTATTTGGATTCAGAGGCATCAAAATGGCATAACGTGAATATTTTCAAATAAATTTCTTTAATGTACAGTCACGAACTATTTACAATTTTATAATAGTAGAGCCCCGTGTGGTGCCGGCAAAGAATATTACCAACCCATCTCTACCCGTGGGTGTCGTAAGAGGCGACTAAGGGTTAATGAACCAGAGGATGGGCAGCAGCATCCTTCTGTGTATCGTATCATCATACATCCTGCGGTCACCAACAACCGCAGTCTATGGTGCCAGCCGTAACGCTAACAAGCGTGGTACCTATGAAACTTCTCTTCCACATTGTTTCTCCAAAAGCTGGAATTTTGGAGGGAGTTCCATATGTACGTTTTATGGCATGTTATGATGAGGATGAATAGTAGAGATTATTGTATGCGTTGGTACTATTCTACTATTGGAGTTCTTTAGGGGAGGCCTATGTCCAGCAGTGGACGTCTTCCGGCTGATGATGATGATGGTACTATTCCACAACACAGGCTTTGCCTAGTGTGGCTATCGTAGTTTAGCGAATTCATGCTTATTGTGGACTGTTCAATAAATTATTTTGTATTTTTAGTTTTATTTTTGTATTATTATTATTAGTCTATGTAGTGTCCCACTGTTGGGCAAAGACATCCCCTCTATCATGTCATTCGTCTCTGTGTTGAGCTATTGTTTGCCAATTCTCAAGAAAAATAGTAGAGATCGTTATAATAAAAAAAAACCCTTTGAAAATATTTTAAAGTCAAGAACATTATTCCAACGTTACACAGCAACATAGGATTATTTACTCTCCCTGCTCAATGGCTTCAAAGACTAGAGTTGCGTTGAAAATATATAATTTGCCGTGTATTTGACTGTATAAGAATATATCCCAAGTGGTCTAGTCCAGTAAGACCGGTTGCCAGTGTTGCCACCTGGTAGGTCAATATCCGTAACAATACTCGATCGGGCGCGCGTTATGCAAAAGTGAACATAAATACCTATCTATCGACTGGGACATATTACAAGGTGTCAAACCTAAAGCACAGCCCGGACTCTACATACATCGAGCGTGAATTTGAAATGAAAGGTCGCGTAGGCTCGCATATTCAGTACAAAAGAACCTCAGAAGGACCACGAGAATCTCGCGAGGGGTGCGCGCTGTGGTGCGGGGTGGACTGAATGGGGGGGCGGAGAATGTCCGTTTTGTATGATATAATCTACTTTATTCTGTCCCTAAAGCCAAAAGTGGGTCAATCTGCCCATCAAACTAAATAGCTTTTTACTTAGTCGAAGTACAAAAATCAAATCGTCCTCCCACACAAACCTGTCCAGTTTCCATGTTTTTTTTAGATTTCGATAATATATGATCTTTAGGAAAAGTTGCTCAGATGATGCTGAGATTAACAGCCTATATACGAGCTTTGATTTTTGGCATTGTCAGTAATACAGTGTATAATTTGTTATAAGATATAATAGTAAGTAAAATACTCAAAATATATAAAACAGTAGTTGTAAAACTTGTAAACCAAAAAAAATCCCGAAATATCAGAATCGCGAATATTCAACGAAAAAACTTTTTGTTTAGGGTACCTTAGTATGAATATATTTTCTATGATATAATTATTTTTTACATAAATCCAACGCAATTTTTTATTAATAGCATCGATAAAAACTGTTTATAACTGCCTGCGCAGGACAACATCTGTAGTTAACAAAAAAAACCCTAATTGGTTTAAATTAGAATCTTGTTATATTAATCAACCATTGTTTAATTTAATTAGTGAAATAAATCTGTCATTAAGTTTTTTGTTTACCTAAAATACGTCATCTTAGTTATATTATCATATTTATGCGCGTAACGTAACTACAATTGCAATTTTTTACCATACATAACAATATGCAAAACTAAGAGCTATTCATTTAAACTGACTTCTTATAATGGTTTTATGAGTAATTATTGCGTACGGTCAACCGCACGTCAGTGGAAACATTTGCAACTCCATTTCTATGTCATAAAGTCCAGAGTGTTTCTACTGACGTGCTGCTGGATATACATGTCTCCGGAAAATAATAAGAATCGTAAGTTTATCAATTTCCGCGTCAATTGATAAACTTACGAAAAATAATAAACTCGTAGAAAATTCGTAAATCCATAGATCCATTAAAATCCTCACGGCTCCGCTGGCTGGGCCACGTTGAGAGAATGGCAGGTAATCGAGCCGCAAAGAGGGCGTATCAAGGCAAACCGTCGGGACGCCGGACTGTTGGCAGGCCAGGGCCAGGGTACCGATGGAAGGATGGAGTCACCAAGGATCTTAAAGAGCTGGGAGTGCCCGACTGGACGGAATTGATTAAGTACTTTGATGTCGGAGGCCAAGAAACACTTTGGTTCACTGAGCCAAAGAGAATGAATGAATGAAATAGGTCCTTTAGGTAAGGTAAACAAGGTTGTGTTGTGTTGTGTTACCAAACGCAGGAGCCGAGCAAGCGAAGCGAGCGTGCTGCGGCATTAGCGGGTGAGTGCCAAAAGCATATTCGGTACAGTTTATAACTTTTCGACAGTTTATCAACTTACTAGGAAATTTATCATCTTACGAATCTTACGATTCCGTGTTATTTCCGGTGACATATATCATTATACAGGGTGTAAGCGACGGTGTACCGAAAACTGAAAGGGCGTGCTCGGTCTACGAAACTGAACAACTTTCCCAAAGAAACGTTATTGGGAAATAAAAAAAAATTATGAACTCTCCATACAAATTGCTTACTTTGATCGAACAGTGTATATGGAGAGACCAAGTTTCTTTTTCATCTTCCAAAAATGTTTCTTTGGGAAAGTTGTTCAGTTTCGTTGACTGAGCACGCCGTTTTAGTTTTCGGTACACCGTCCCTTACACCCTTTATATTGTTAATGATGAGGTACGAAAATATGTACTTATAACGATTTAAGATGAGTATCTTGGTAATGTATTTTTTGGCTTTTGGAGCTGCTGCTTTTTTTGCTTAATGTGACGATGCTGACACAGTTTGGATAAGGTATTAATTTAATTAGATAACTAGAGGTATTTATCTTAATTACGTTCTGTAAGTATCATAACGAACAAATTAAATTAATCACACTCCCATGACACAAATACTTTAGAAATAAATACCTTCAGAAATTTGCGGTGGTAAAAGTTTACGATCGAACGACAATACTAGATCTACTTCTCATCGACTTTTTATGATTCGTAACTATAAATGTTTGAGCAAATCTAATTCATTTTCTAATTCAGTTTATTAAACTAGTCTTAGTCTACCTACCTACTAAGCCTTTTTACCTTGATAACGTTAAAACTTTGAAGGTTTTCACTTTTCTGTTACGTAAGGACAATCGCACTTCATTGGAAACTTTTTAATTTATTCAAAGAGAACCTTACAGAATTACATTTTCATAAGAATAATTAATTAAATATAATTGTATGCCAAAAACAAGATTTCACGTGAAGAAATAAAAACTACATCTACATCTTTGAAATCAAGAAAATATTTTAGACAATAAATTCGACAAAAAATAAATACTAATAATTAGACTAAAAACTTGTGAGTATGTGTGTGTGTAGTTATGTGAGTGTGTGTGTGTGTGTGTATGTGTGTGTGATATATTTATTATGAATATATTTAAGCTATATTATATTGCAACTACCAGTTACGCAACTAACATTTGCAACTCTATTACCATGCCATAAAGTCCAGAGTGTTTCTACTGACGTGCTGCTGGGTATATATGTAAGCGAAAAATAATTAGAATCGTAAGTTGAAAAGACGTAATTAAACAATACTATTTTGTACAGTACTTCGTGATAGTGGTGTAGTATAAAACCGGTCTCAAAATCGACAAAGTAAAAACCAAAGAGATTTTAACCTCGGAGCGTAGCGAGGTTCAAATCTCTTTGGTAAAAACTATTCATATACAGAAAGTAGAGCAAATTTCGTGTTATACTTGCATTTAGTAAATTGATTCCATATAATTAAAAACAATTGATGGGCTAACTACCTTCCGCATAGCGCCATCCAACCCTTTCACTGCTTGAAGTTCAGGGACGTTCGATAGCGAATTTGTTGCTCGTATCGTATTACATTGCCTGCAGCTTGCCTACAGCTTTAAGCATGTACAGTCAACCGCAAGCCCTTTGTGTGAGAAGTTTGTACGCACGGCAGCAAGCAAGTGGAAACAAAACCAGTATACGCTGAACTAGTGATAAGCTACAAACGCCCGAAACAAGAGCAAAGGCAAAGTGTTTCCACCGACGGTGGTTGATGGCATTGAAATGGTTCGAATGATTAGGGGGTGACTGAAAAGAGGTATGCGTATTGCTAATAGGTACAGGGGATTTAAGTTTCAAAACAAACATTTAAATCTAACATAGATTAAGTGGTACTAACAAATTATATGGATTCTTATCTGAAATAATCACATCAAATTCATTTATTGAAATAAAAAACATGTCAACTAAATTACAACACCAAAAACAAACAGTCAATGAAACAGACCGCCCCAGGTCGCACCCGGTCCAAAGGTGCCCATCACGCTACTAGCATTACCACGCTGTATCGCAATGGACAACCTCTGGACAAGAAACGAGCCGGAGCGGGAGTCAAGACCTCCACAGAACATTTAAATTCAGTCAAACCGGGATAGATAATGTATTATCGGTAGATCGATTTGTAGAATCGTATTTTTCACAGTTTTGCAAACATTCCCATGGAAGAGACAAGATTACTGTAAATCTTACACTGATTATATCTACTACTCGAAAAAATTGGTACTATGGTTTTCGAAAAAGTCTTTTATGTTGGTTTTTATTATTTAAATGATACCTAAATGTTTAATTGCATAATAATAATCTTTAGGCACAGAATAAAGTAATAGTATGAACCATGCCCAGCCAGGTAATTATCTACAAGGGCGGATAGAACAGCAGTCGAAGCCAGGAAATACAAGCATATCGTCGACATAGACGTAGAAGTACTTACAGTACTTGATCGGACCTCTTGGTTACAGTATCAGTTAGTATGATCTAATAATTGTAATTAGCTCACGATTCATTAAATAAAACTATCATGCAAATGTATGCATATATAAGTGTTTTAATGTAAAGGTTGCAGAATCAATAACCAATCTTAAGGGAATATTCATTACATTATAATAGATTTAGAATCACAAACGCCAAAACTTAGATGCTTACAGGGTGTAAGCACAGTAAATATATAAGCTAAAGGTGTAAGGGAAGGTGTACCGATAACTGGAAGGACGTGCTCAGTCAACAATACTGAACAACTTTCCCAACTACCTATTGCTCATTTTGACCGAACAGTTTGTATGGAGAATCCTTTTGTTTTCATTTCCAAACTTCCCAAACTTGTTTCTGTGGTACACTGTAAACTGCGGTACACCGTTACGTACACCTTTTATAGTATCAGATTTTTGACGTTTGCACCACACATTATCTGACAAAGATCTGTCATACTATCTATGATACTACAGGGTGCCTTTGAAGTTCTGTTATCGATATAGATCAATTTTGTATAGGTCTAAGAAAATTTGGAATTGTCAACTACAACTGAAGTCAATATTTATTAGATGAACCCCTATCAAACTAGTCATATTCAAAGCTCGTTTAAGTTTTTTGCTTACGGGTGTTCAGATAAAAAAAATCTTAACTGAGCAGGCGACAAAGTCCTCGATAGTACTTACATGTATCCGCGTGTAGGCAGAGTCGGTGTATCCTAATAGTCGCATTTGAATACAAACCGGACCCAATGGAAGCTTCCGCATCCATTATTGACAGCTGTATTTATTACTACATATTTATAGTTGAATTATGATGGCATAAATACTTCAGAACTGTCTTAGATAAGTATTAAAAGTATAAAGTTTACAGCAACTGGTAGATAGTTATTTTTTTTAATCAGCTTCAAATGTCCGTATTCGGTTTTTACCAATTATGACACTGATTCACCCATTTCACGGTACCAACTCGACACATAATTTCAATCACAAAATAATAGTAAACGTCTAAGCAAAGAATATATAATATTGTCTAAGTGTCCTTTTAAAATTGCTCTCAAGAAGTATGCCGAAGAAAGCAAAAGAGGTGGAGAGCAGTCTCACATTTGAGCGGATATCAATACGACTCTATGCGGTATTAGTGCAGCGACCCATGTGCGGAAATTCCGATGCGGAAAGTTCCGCGACCGAAAAATCGGTCAAGTTGACACCAGCGGAAATTCCACCGGATGTGTCATAGGTAACCTAAACAGCGTTGCGACGTTATAAGCTGAACTCTCCGTGTTGGAAAGATCCGCGGGTGTGTCGCTACACTTATTCATCAACTTAATAGCTGGCTCTCGACGGTCGAGTAACTTACAGTCAGTTTTCTCCGCCAAATGCCCTGTACGCACACATATTTAACAAGACAACTGCAGCATTAATACTCACCTACCTTATCTATTCACACTCTACAGGCGCGGAATATCGTCGACAAACTATGCAATGTACGGATAAACACCTTAGTTTTTGTTACATTGTTTTAAAAAAGTTGTTGTCATTGTTTTAATGTATTACTTAGATAAAAAATAATAATAAATAAAAAAACATACATAAAATCAGGCCTCTTTCCCGTCGGGATAGGCTCAGACTACAGCCCTCCACGATCTTGACATACTTCCCAGGCTTCATCTACATTCATCAACCTTTTCATACAAGCTGGAATGATATAAGTACATACACAAATACATAATAACACAGACTCAGAACAAACACCACACAAATGTTTGCTCTGGGCGGTTATCGAACCCGCGACTTACGGCGTAGAAGGTACAGGCACTGAATCAACCACAACCAATAGTCCAAAAGAGTATTAGTAGAGTAAAAGTAGTAGTAGAGTAGAACAAAACCGGAAAACTAATCTATCCTAGCAGTGCATCGTAAACTGTTTGCCGACCTGTTACAATATCATGACTCGATTGTTTGCCCTGTACACTTTACTACAGTCCCCTGCACTTAGAAAGAGACACTTTGACCTTAAGACTGCCTACATTATGTATTAATAACACGACTGATTTTGAAGTGCAAATGTGTCTAACGAACGCGCGGTGGACTGTACAGTACATAAATAAAGCTCTATACTCATCATAACATAGCACGAAGGAACCTTCGCACGTCTGAGATAATTTCGCGGATGCTAATTGGTCAAGGCGCAGACCTCGACACTTGGGTCTTGAAACAATGACTTGTACTAATCAATCAAGTGGTAATGGGTTATTTACTATACTATTTGTTTACTAGAAGCTTCCGTCTCTTCAATTCTTGAATAGACTACCGTCCTATACTAATTATTTGCCCCCCCGATCCATTTTAATAATGATAATAATATTGATGATAATAATGATAATTGTAATTTATGTATAATTTTTTAAATAAATAAATAAAATTTTAGTTCCTCCTAAGGAAAATATGGAATTTGGACCTATGTTCCTCGTATTTCGACCTATGTTCCTCAGGGAAAGTTATTCGTTTTCATGGGCAGAATTACAACCTTCAGGGTTGATATACCATTTCTGTTACACCTTGTAAACAAATTGCCCACTCTGATCGAACAGTTTGTATGGAAAGGTCATTTCTTTTTTCACTTCCCAAAAATGTTTCTTTAGAAAAGTGGTTCAGTTTTCGGTACACAGTCCCTTATACCTTAAATGTACACAGTCCCTTCTGCCGTAAAATTAGCTTCTTCTGTCGTCAGGTAGTAATGAAGTTTTTTTATACATGGTCGCTCAGATAAGTCCATCAATCTTTAAGGTGATCTGTGACGGCCTGCTTAGCCCCGAACGCAACTAGATGGAGCCACTGCTACAAATATAAGGTTTTATTTTTTAATGCAATAAGTACCAACTATATATGTGCAAAAAGTTGATTCGCGTAAATTTCATCGTGCAACTTCAACGCCTAACAACAATTTCGATGAAAAAAAATATCTCCATATGTCCACTAAAGTCAATTACTCTCGTCAGTCCGTGTTTACATGAGTACGATCACTCACACATGCACACAAAGCACAACCGTACAGTTTTGACCGCACGCCCACAATCGTAATATTGAACCAAAAATTGCTAACAAAAATAGTACTTTCAGTACAATAACTGTATTTTTGTATTAATTAGCGAAAAATTTAACTAAAAATAGCAGTATTCGTTCGTTTTTCAACAGAATTTTATGTCCCGCGTAAGAATGCAAGTCATTTGAATTTTTGTATGGAAAATGGATCACCTTAAGTTCTACATCTTTATGTGCTTGGTCATTTATAATTACAATTTAAAATTTATACATCTACCGCCCACTTCACTTTTTAAGTCACGATCTGAGCGCTTATTTACTACTTTAATATAATATAAGTATTTAGTTGTTATACCAATGGATCTTGTAACTAATGCGCCATGACACAACCACAATACCAGACAATTTTAAATACAAGTATATTTGCCGTGTTCCTTGGTTTATGAGTACTAAAGTAATGAATATGATTAATTTGATTTGTATTGGGACGAATGAATCATGTTTTATTTGCTTGAAGTCAAAGTCAAGTTCTCAGTAAATAAGAAACCTCTACCGCTTTGTCCAAACTTTAAATTACTTGCAATTTTTAGGGTTCCGTAGTCAACAAGGAACCCTTATAGTTTCGTCATGTCCGACTGTTTGTCTGTCTGTCTGTCCGCGGCTTAGCTCAAAGACCCTTCGTACAAGAAAGCTGAAATTTTGTATGGATATGTATTTCATTCATGCCGAGAAAGTGGTAAAATAAAATCTAAGAATATTTTTTTTAGGGTACCTCAACGATACCCTACACAAAGTGGGATAAAGAAATTAAAAGGAAAACTCTCACAGCTAAATAAAAGCTCAAAAACTGGAAATAATGTAAATAGCAGTAGCAATGAGGCGTTACGACCTCGTATATTATAAGGATGTAAACATTTTACGTTATGAAATACTTGCAACACCTGCTTTGCGATAAAAATCGTAAAAAACTACGGAACCCTATATTGCGCGTGGCCCGACACGCACTTGGCCGGTTTTTGAGTATGGCATCATATCAGCCAAAAGACGTCATTAGAGGATATGCATAATTTTTTTTGTCGCATTTATTAACAAAATATAAAAAAAACGTAGTAGAGATGACAAAAAGTGAAATTAAAATTAAAATTGGCTAAGAAATACGGCCGATATAAGTATTTAAAACTATTAATTACGCGCCGATTAGACAGAGATCCGACATGGATAGTGACGTCAATGTCACATGTCACTACGGCCCAAGGAGGTTTTAACCCACGCTACGCAGCGAAGCGTAGTGAAGCGTAGTACGAGTAAAACCTCCTTGCTATGGCCATATAACTCCGTGTTAAATTTGGTTTTGAAAGAGACAGAAATAAATCTTCGATGGCTTATATCTTTTTTAATTTCACAGATATTCGAAACTAAACTGTTTATAACATGAATGGGGTTAATTTTTTCAGATAAAAAAACATGCATATTCCCTATTGCTGGACAAGGCGGTAGGTGGTGGGGCTTTTGTAGAAAGGCCTCTGCGGAAGTACCACCCCCTTGCTTTTTTCTACCGTGAAGCAGCAGTGTTCGCACTGCTGTGTTTCGGTTTGAAGGACAAGGGAGCCAGCGAAATTACTGGCACATGAGATATATCATCTTAGTTCTCAAAGTGAGCGACGCGCTTTGCTGTCTTATTAGTGTCAAAATATGCCATTAATAGGACAATAGTTGTAAAGATCTCCACGACTGGTCGTACCTGGGTACTGCCTGTGGTCCACCTGCGTGGTTCACCTCGTTGGGTTCGCTTCTATTATTCAATTTTGAGGATTTCACCGGAAGGTTGCTAGCAAAAGTTAGACCTTAAGTAATAAATAAGGTACAGGAATTCAGTAAAACCGCGTGCATCACATATCAATATCAGAGACCCCAACTGTGTCAAGGTCTCGGTAATAATGATGTGCGCGCTGAAACCTCATTGTTATGTGTAATTTGATATTCCCGACTATGATATTAACGATATATTACGGATATTAGCTGTGGCAGGACGGTGTTTTGGAAGGCGCTGTGTAAATAATGGATTAAACACATGTGGCACACCTCGGTCACTATCATCATAGTCCAGTCAATCTACGAAAGTTTGTATATGTCCCTCAACACAGAATCCTCAGAGAAAAAACTGCAATAAAAACTATTTTGACGATGCCAAAAAATAGTCATGAAATAGTCATAAATAGTCACCATAAGGAAAAAAATTGTCGCGTTACAATTCTAGAGTTATAGTTTGCTGAGGATTATGGGCATAGGCTAAGCTTTGATGCAAGCAAACCGTGGAGACTATCGATTTGGTTTTTATTTAAAAAATAGTCATGAAATAGTCGTCTTGACTTCAAAATTCTCGAAAATAGTCGTTCAAGGATTTCAGAGTTACAGGGGTAGCTTGCTGAGGATTCTGTGCATAGCATTTCATGGACGCAGATTCCTGCAGAACGTTTAGGTTTTTCTGTTTGATACTGATGTCAAAAAATAGTCAACAAATAGTCGTCTCAAACCATAATCACTTTGGTCTGGTTTACCTTGTAGAAGTATGTTAAAATTGCATGTTAACTTCGCCATACATTTTTTTTTTGTACAGTCGCGTAACAAAATTATTTGATATTGATTTCAATTTATTTATTTTTATTAGGTAGGTAAATAAGAGGATAAACCAACTGACATATCAGTGCACAGCCCCAACCTTTTGGTCTAGAAACTTATAATGTAGGTTCCACGTTTAATGAAAGGTAAAACTAGCTTACACTTACTTAAAGAACGCTGCCCATCCGAGTCGAATTCGACGTGTAACCTCTGCCTCTAAGTTGGACTTACCCAGCTGGACTGTGTGTTTGTTCGACAACTTCGAGTGTAGAGTCTCCAACTTTGAGTGGAGTAGAGATCCGTTAACTAATCAGTCCCAATAAAAAAAAAATTCTAGAGTGACGATGACGTTAGAGTGCGCTTATATTTTTCGAATGTAGGCAAAAATGAGCCTAGTGATGGTTAGGCTTGAGTGGTCGTGATAGTACTCGTACCTAGTAAAAAATTTGAGGATTTGTGTTGCATTTATAAGTAATATACTCGTAGCGATCCTAATAGGTAAGTGTAAGTTCGTTCGTGTAGTAAATTATCGATGTCCGGCGACCTGCAAAAACGCCCGAGCGCATAATTTGTCACGAGATGGCAAATTGTTTAACTAATTACTTACTTAAGGACGAGACAATCTTAATATTGCAACTGCTGGTTTGAAAACTAAGAAAAGCTCGGTCGGCCATTAGCCTTATTAGGGATTTGGTACATTTAGAATCAGAATCACTTTGAATAAATAAAACACAGGCCGTAAGGCACGGTGTACCGAAAACTAAAAGGACGTGCTCTTTCCCAAAGATACAGTTTTGGGAAATGAAAAAACTGTTTGACCTCTCCATACAAACTGTTTGATCAGAGTGACCAATTTGTATGAAGAAGTAATTTTTTTTTCATTTCCCAAAAATGTTTGTTTGGGAAAGTTGTTCAGTTTCGTTGGTTGAGTACGCCCGTTCAGTTCTCGGTACACCGTCCCTTACACGGGACGGACCCTTACTTCTTCAATATATCTCGAACTCGATAGCCTTCGCGTTTGCCTTCAAAAGGTCAACAACTTGAAAAAAGAATTAGAAGCACCTTAATTATGCACGTATGAATATATTTTTGTATCGACACATCTGCATTTTCTACTTCCGTGAGAAAAATATGAACACTTAAATTTATTTCAAAACGACGCGACGATACAGAAATAAATCTACTAACGCGACTACAATATGAATTATTCAAATAGAGCCGCTAACAAAAACGAATTAATTTGCTGATCTCACATACTTATTGAAAAAATAGCTTAATTATGTCTCTAGTCTATTTGATACAATTAATTAATATATTAAAGTCTCAAGGCCGGGGTCAGACAAAAAATTACGTCAAAGTAAAATATCTCTTAGCTTTACTAATAGAGGGTGTAAAAAAATTATGATGATCCTTCTAAGGGGTGATTCTAAATCACTAATAAGTTGTAAAAAATAAAATTTTCTTAATATTTTTTTTATTTTGGATGATCATGAAATTTATTGAAATGGATAGGTACTTGTTAGTGACTGGATATTATATTATAACAAAAATCTTCTTAGTCAGCATCACCAGCTGATCATACAGGTCATTGAACCCTCCACTTACTAACTCCACCCTCGTCACTTTTTCTTGAGCTAAAACTACTTTTTTTAGGAAAAAGTATTTTTTTTATATTTTTTATTCAATCTGTTATTGATGTAAAGTATGTGGATCATCGTAGGTACTTTTTTTAAACCTGTATATTCTTTGGTTACTTATGGTTACAATGCTGCTACCAGAAGGCGGGCACGCCTATTTGGACCTGCTTATTTGAATCATATATAATTTTTTTTTTAGCTTACTAGATACTACTGATGGGCAAAGGCCTCCTACGCATTCCATTGATCACGATCTTTTGTAACCTCTTCCACAGATTAAATAATAGCTCTTCCCAATGAGCCGGTTTAAAAAAAGAAAAACTAGTTTTAATTTTCTTGATAGATAGCGTTGTTGTAGAAAATTTAACTGTCAACTTATTTTTTCCTAGTGTTGCCTAAGGAGGTTTATTTACTTCACGCTTCATCTATGACATGTTCTTTAGCAACTCTCTTCAGCGCCATCTATCGACACATTTGAATACTCAGTTGACTTGACGCTTAGCTGCGAAACCGGCTCATTCTCTAAGAAGGCATTAAGGTCGTCACGCCATCGCTTCCTTGGTCTACCTCGGCGTCTGGACCCATTGTGAGATTTCTTATTTAAAACTACTCACAAAACAGACAAAAAAATCGCCTACTCGCCACTCATTTTGTGATAAATTTATCAAAATTAGGTATAGAAGGTTTTTCCCACATGGAAATTTTGTTCGGCCTAAACCATTATATTCATGCAATAAAGACTGACCACAAAATATCACCACTAATAAATAATTGATTTAAATATTCCGTAATCTATGAATTAAGGGGTTTCCCAATAAGCCGATTAAAATATATCTTTTTAGGGTTCCGTAGTCAACAAGAAACCCTTATAGTTTCGTCATGTCCGTCTGTCTGTCCGCGGCTTAGCTCAGATACCCTTAGTACTAGAAGGCCCTTAGTACTGGTATGGATATTCGTTTCATCCACGCCGAAAAAGTGATAAAATAAAATCAGATATAAAATTAAGGTAAGGTGGTGATTTTTTTTCTTTTTCTATCCCATCTTTTGAGGAGTCATTACATAGGTCTTTTAAAAATAATGTAAGTCTCTAAATACCATTTCTCAAATTAGGGATCCGTTTGCGAAATATTTAGCTTGAAAGCGCAATTTTTGTTGGAGTCGAATGTCCCTGCCAGCTAAACGGATGATCTTGAAAATGTGACAAAAATCACAGTACCTAGTATATATAATGATGAAATTAAAAGGAAAACAATCACAGCAAGCAAAGAAGGCTTCACTAGTTAATGAGCTACAGCCGAAAACTGGATATAATAAAAATAGCAATAGCAATCAGGCGCTAAGACCTCGCTGAGCATTAGGAGGTAAAAAGTATTATGTTATGAACGTTATGAAATGCAAAATCAAAAATGTATTGCGGGAAAAAATCCTAAAAAACTACGGAACTCTATACTGTGCGTGACCCGACACGCACTTGGCCGGTTTCTTTTTCTTAATGTATTCTACATTTTATGTCCCTTTTGACGTCAGTTAGTGACCAACTGTTATTGAGACAATTAATTCTTGGGAATTTCGCAGAACTTATTAGTTTTATGTCTTTATAGATTGGTCGGTAAAATATATTTATACGAAATGACTGGGATGTTTAAGGTCTAAAATTGATTGCTTCCCAAGTGTGATATTTCCTGCATCCATTTTGAATTGAAAGGATAAACAAAATGCTTCATCCATTGACTTATATTTGTGTCACTATGTGAAGATATTCTGAAGTAGGTATTGTGAATATACAGGGACACTTACATACATACAGATACAGGGGATATACAGGGGAGATACAGGGGTCACTTGGCCCAAACGACAAGATTGGCAGGTGCTGCCGCCGAGGAGGCGGCCCGCCTTAAACATTCTAAATACGCTGAACTGAAGCGTGGTTATAAGTTCGTCCCCTTCGCGGTGGAGACTGCTGGCTGCTGGGGGTCTGAAGCCAAGTGCCTTGTGCAGGAAATCGGGCGTCGAATGCGTAACAAGGGCTGTGACTCTCGCTCCGGGGCATTCCTGGTGCAAAGGCTGTCTGTGGCTATTCAACGTGGTAACGCGGCAAGTGTCATGGGCACCTTTGTACCGGGAGTGTCGAGGGGCGGGTTATTTATTTGACACTTTTATAGTAATAAGGTTTAGTATGTAGTATTTGATATACAGGGTGTAAGAGATGGTGTACTGAAAACTTAAAGAGCTTGCTTAGTAGACAAAACTGAACAACTTTCCATAAAGAACACGTGTTGGGAAATGAAAAAAAAAATCGAGCTCTCTACGATATAGATACGTACAAACTTAGACTAACATTGATCTTAGCACGCTCAGCATGAGGCTCTAGATAAAATTTAACACACAATTTAACAATTTGACACTTTATTTAGGGAATGACGTCATAGAAACGTCAGTGGAAGAAAATGTTTATTAAACCCAAGAATTACGTTTTTCTTATTTTAAACGGAGATAGCTTTGTACTAAGTAGATTATTTTTAGGGATCCGTACCCCAAAAGAAAAGAAACGGAGCCCTTAAAGGATCACTTTGTTGTCCGTCTGTTTGTCAGTCCAGACCCTTTATCTCACGAACGAGTAAAGGCATCAAGTTGAAATCAATATCAAATATAAAAGCCTATGGACTTTTGAAGTTGTGAAATTTTCAAGCTTCTACAAGTACACAATCACAAGCTACGGCCAGTTATGTCCCCATCTCCATACATTTATGAACCAAACCAAAATCTACGGGGTAATTCCCGTTCACCTATAATCATAAAATTTGGCAAGAAGCTATAGGTCTCATAGCACAACCAACGAAAAAAAGTCTATAATCATTAAACATTACAACTATTCATACTGCTAATTATGACCAATTGAGGTGAGCTCCCATTTCAAGTAAATTGGTACTAAAGAGGGGTCAGATTTAAGTGGACGCGGACACTTTTTAAAGTAAAGGGACAAAAGTGTGTCGTAAGTATCATATGTTGGACGGTACAGAACCCTTAGTGTGCGAGTTCAACTCTCACTTGGCAGGTTTTTGGTACCTGACATCCTTTTGCCCACTTATTAGTGAGGTAAAAGCAACAACTTTTGTTCTACAACTTTGCTAACAACGCATATACAATTTTCAACTTCCCATACAAAGTAACGTAAGTGACCAAATCCATTTTGTATGGGAAGTTGAAATTTTTTGTGCTTTGGTAACAAAGTCGTAGAGCAAAAGTTGTTGCTTTTGACCTCACTATTAAGTGGGCAAATGGATGTCAGGTAAAAAAATATATCCTTGTTAATACATGAAGCGGTCCTTCCTTTACAATTTTCGGTGCACTTTTTACGCACATGCTTAAAATCCTACATATACTATTAAACGAGCAATATTTGTATATATATATATATATATGTAATCGGTTTCTCGAAAACTGCTCTAACGATTTCGATGAAATTTAGTATACAGGGGTTTTTGGGGGCAAAAAATCGATACAGCTAGGTCTCATGTCTGGGAAAATTCGTTTTCACCGTCTTTTTTAAATATTTCTTAGCGCGTTTTAGTGCGTTCAAGAAACTTACAGTGCCATCTGTTGTTGAGTGGCATAGCTTGCTCACCCGGTAATATTTTAATCATACAGAGCATAGCTCGGTCGCCCAGGTACTAAAAAGTAAATTGGCCTAGATAAACACGAAGTGGCATCATGCTGAGGCACTGCAGTAGAACATGCATCAAACTATACCTACACTTATGTATCTGCCGAATCTAGTGCCGAAAGCATCAAAATATATGTCGTAGTTAATAATAACTCAAATTACGAAAAAACTGTTATATCTAACTCGCCGTATTTGTTTTCGTATTTCGACCTATGTTCCTTGGGTAGAGTTGATCAGTTTCCACCGCTTAGCGCTGTATTATCAATTTATCAACCTGTATAGCGATTAACGAAACATAACGGCGGCGGCGCTCACCGTTAAACGACCTTCCGTTTCTTATATTAAACATCCTTATAACGAATTGTGGTAAAAAATACAATTCAATATTTCTCTTCGTTAAATAAACGATGTAATCCGTTACAATAAACCTACTGAAGCGCTAACTAAGGTCGCACCTCTAGCACAAAATTATGAAACAACAAAAAAATTATAGCAATTATAAGGTTGGATTATTAACAACAATAGAAAGGACAAGACTCCGCGACTGGTACGAACTTAGCTGTTTTTATAGTATTGCTAATATTTAAAAAAAAATCGGCCAAGTGCGAGACGGACTCGCGTACTAAGGGTTTCGGTTCGTGAGATATAGCTAATGCACTATAAACATACGAATTTTCACGCTGTGTTCCCGTTTTTACGATAGAGCTAAAACTAAAATCGCCTAAAAACACGTTTTTAATATGAAAGCTCCCCCTTAATTTATTATTTTATTTTTATTTTTTGTTGTCATGGCGGCAACAGAAATACTTACATAATCTGTGAAAATCTGAACTGTCTACCTATTACGGTTCAAGAGATACAGCCCGCTTGCAGACAGAAATCAGAAGCAAGTAAGCCGTTTTTCACCCTTTGGGTACGGAGCCCTAAAAAGTACGATGATCCTTCTTAGGGGTAATTCTACGTCACTAATAGGTTATGTAAAAAAACTACGTTTCCTTAAAAAAAAAGTAGTTTTAGCTCAAGAAGTGAACCGCCTGGAGGTTTAAATGACTTCTATAATCAGTTGGTGATGCGGACAAAGATGTTTTTTGTTATAATATTCAGTCACTAGCAAGTACCTACCTATCCATTTCAATAAATTACTGTCATCTTATTCGAAGGAAAATCAAACGTGATCAATCAAAATTATTATTTTTTATTTAATAGTGATGTAGAATCACCCCTTAGAAACATCATCGTACTTTTTTACACCCAAATAAAATAATCAAGACAATTTTAAGATGTTACTTAGACTAAGAAACTGAACAACTTTCCTAAAAGAACATAAAATAAACCCAATTTGATCTCCCATACGAAATGCGCTATCAGCAGATGCAGGTTTTAAAATAGATTTTCGTTTTCCGATCTATGTTCGTTGGGAAAAGTTGATCAGTTTCATGGGCAGATTCACACCCTTCAGTATTATCACACCTTTAAGTAACACGTTATAGATATTATTTGATGATCGTGTTGTAAAAGCGACTGAAATACAGGTATATTATGTAATCTCGCAATTTCCTCATTATGTAAATATTGTAGAATCATTGACGCCATCGAGAACACTACAATTACGAGTAAGACCTTGTTTCCTGCAAACTGTGTGTAATTTTATTGACGAACAACTTTCTCACGGTCGGGGTCAAGAACTCGGAGGATTGATAATCGTTTCTACGTGTTGCTTGCGGCACTGGTGCATCGAAGAAATAAAATAAAAACCGGCCAAGTGCGAGTCGGACTCGCGCACTGAGGGTTCCGTAGAAACCTGTACGTATACACCTAAAAGTTAAGGTATTTTTATTGCTAATAAACTTTATTATGTGATGTAGGTAAGTAACTAAAATTTATATTTGAGTTGATTGAATGGAAGGTAAATTGCAGTTTACGAATTATGACGTATAAAAAAAAACTACTTACTAGATCTCGTTCAAACCAATTTTCGGTGGAACTTTGCATGGTAATGTACATCATATATTTTTTTAGTTTTATTTTTATCTTATTTTAGAAGTTACAGGGGGGGGACACACATTTTATCACTTTGGAAGCGTCTCTCGCGCAAACTATTCAGTTTAAATAAAAAGATATTAGAAACCTCAATATCATTTTAAAGACCTATCCATAGATACCCCACACATACAGGTATGATAAAAAAAAATTGAGTTTCAGTTCTAAGTATGAGGAAAATTAAGTTCGTTCTTGACGAAACTACCTTTCTCGGATACTAGTCGGAGCTATAGCTTAACGTGCGCTCCGAAGTACCATAGCATCTATGCTACTAACAATTACTTATGCAGCTTAAATAGTCGCTTAATTTTCGGGATCGTCAAGAAAAAACCGGCCAAGTGCGAGTCGGACTCGCGCACTGAGGGTTCCGTACCACCACATAAACAATTTGTTTAGATATTTGGATAAATTAGAAAATATCATAATTACTTGCCTATGTTGTAAGTTAATTTTGCGATTTTCAAATTTATAGAACTAGGGCAACGCCGCCAATGTTATGGGCACATTTGCTCTAGGAGTGACACAGAGAGGCGTGATTACATTTTAACTTAAATATGAATTAAGCTAATTAATAGAAATATAAAGCACTTATCAATATGCAAAAAAAACCATAGAATTGGGTCGAGCTGATCGTGGAGAGTCTAAAAATCGTATAACATAAATTGCACGTATGTAAAAGTTCCCTATATTTGTTGCAGAATAAATCAAGATGTTTCACGGAGGCATTTGGGCGAAACTTAGCGGCTACTACAAGTGGTACGTCCTTGGATTGGTGTCCGTGGGATACATCCTCGGAGAGCTCGGACATTATCTAATCGGTAAGTTTATATCATTGCCTTATCAAAACTATGGACTTATTCTATTTCTACGTGCTAAAGAGTGGAATTCTCTGCCTGCGTCTGTGTTCCCGAGTTCATATAACCCGAATCTATGAAAGTCGCAAGTGAATAGGCTTCTTCTGGGCAAGCTCGTTCCATCGTCATCCTCATCTCTGTCTTCAAGACTAGATCGAGGTCAAGAGTAAGCCCATTTTCGGCTTCTTAACCATCCTCCATTCAAACGGAAATCCCCTAATTTGACGGGATACTGGTTTTCCTCATATTTGTGTGCATACCATGCCAAGTTTTTCCGCCTATCCCGTCGTGAGGCAAAAAAGCGATCGCTACTACCTCTAGCACTTTATGCTTGGCAACAACACACAAAGGTGCCTTACCTAATTCAAGGACTTGTAAAGTTAAAAATTCTTCGTTTCTAAAGGTACAAAAAATCTATGAGCTCTTTGAGACTTAATCGGTTGATTTAATTTTATGACTCGAATTGTTGTTAACAAAAAAGTGGTTATAATTTGACGAACATAACTTAGAGTAGAGTTATATTATTCTAGGTTTATATCTGTCGGCGAACGTTCCAAGAACGAATTCAAAAATACATTCTGAAAAAGGCTAGGTGTACCCTTGTGTGTGAGAGGTGTATCACCACTGCTATCCCCAACGGTGGGACCACGGGTTCTTTTTTTTTCCTAAAGACCCACTGTATTACAGTGGCTCTTTACGGGTTATCAAAATGCACTATAATAGATATGCTGAAAAAAAGAAATAGGTTAGAACCTTTACAATCTATTTACATTTTTAGGGTTCCAAATCCAAATGGTAAAAACGGAACCCTTATGTTGCGACTTCGTCTGTCTAGCTGTCTGTCACACCTGTATATCTCAGCAACCACTCATGCTATCGACTTAAATTTCGAATAGTTTCAGAATATTATTGCCAAACTTTTTTTACAATATAAGGAATTATAAAAATATTACTATTGTAAAGGAGGCCCAAATGGGAGGGGGGTCAAAATTTTAAACTGTAGTTATTTGGTCGAGTCCATTGTGGTCTTGTACATTTTAAAATAGTTTTTTAAATTTTTTACGGCCCTTAGTTTTCAAGTTATGGTCAAAAATGTAGAAAAAAATACCATTCCCCCTCCCTTATCTACGAAGTTTGCTAAAATCTGAATTAACCATAGTTGATAGACGTTTATGTAAATATTACCGGAAAATTAAAATGATCTCTCTAAGTAGCACCTTTTTATAGGAATCTGCAAAAAACCTTTGCAAACAAATTTAAACTTATACTTATTTCTGCCGAAATATAATTTAACACATCATATTTCTAACGAAAGTAACGACAAGATTTCTTTTGCCTACGCACAACTGTTAAACTAAATAGCTTAAAGCTGTTAATTTTTTTTTCAATTGTACCGAATTACGCAATATAAACTAAACAGTTATTAATTACGTGAAACAAACGTTACAACTGCAGCTATCTATATAAGTAATATTTATTGTGTTATCTTTGCAGGAAAAAAAAATGTGAAAAATTTAGTTTTTTCTTACTTCTACTAGTATTCCATCAAAATAACACATTTTTTGCAAGTTATACAGTGTGTCCTCGATACGTCTCATACCTATAACTAAATTAATTGTCAGCGTCGTTACTAAGCGATGAATACAAGAATTTATAATAAAAAAAGCTATCAAACAAGTATTGTAAGAACTTGATTGATTAGCAACAAACCACTAGCCATATTTATGATTTGATCATGCATGACACACACGACAAACTCAAGGTGCTATGTCTCAGTCTAGTTTTACGAAAGATGGCACTTTGTTAAATTGAGCTAGTGACACACACGTGACCTTACTGTGGTTTTATATTTTTTGTAGTTCTTCATTTAATTTACATAAGTAATACCAATTTCTTACTTCCGTGTTCCTAATCTTCTTCTTCTGAGATACCTAATCTAAATATGATTGCCTTGACCACTCCCGCCTGACCTGTACAAAGTTCATTTTTGCATACAAACATACAAAAAATCACGCATTTTTCCCGTCGCGTCGGGGTAGGCAGCAGACCACAGCCACAGAATAATACGATAGTAGGTACTAGAACGGACACTCTCCGCCTCACTTGCAATCCACCGTCCTCTACTTTTTTATCACCCTCTACACCCTCTATAAGAAAATAAGTAAATGCAATTATGGATATGTAAGAAAAGGACGTTTATTTATTTTTATACATAAGAACAATAACAAATGACATGGAAATAATTAGAGGCTAAGTAGAGGCTAATAACAATAACCATATTCCTAATTCAAATTACTCTGACCCTTTGCGATTAAAACGGGATTTTAGTCCCTTTAGTATTAGGTAGTTAGAGAAATTAGAACGTACTGCTGGAACGTACTGGCACAATAAAATTTGCTAGCTTTTTTATCGCTGCAGTAAGGTAAAAATTGTATGTTTTGCTCGGGAGCAAAGTTATTCTTGGCGTCTCGTGCCTTGAAACCCTTGCTATCAGGATCAATTTTGCAGCCTTGCATAGCAAACAACTATTATCTATCCAAAAAAGCCCACCGTTCCCATTAGACTGGCTCCCTCTATAGTTAGGGTGCTGGCTGCAATTTAATAATAAAAATAAAATAAAATCAGTTTATTTCAGACAATTGTCCAAATTTTGTTAGTAAGTAACTTATAATCTATGTTAGAAAATACATATCCAATTAAAACAAATTTCAATTACAATTATTAAATTAAATTTTGCTCATGAGTCATATTAATAGGGATGATAGATCAGGGTAGATAGGGTAGGGGGGGATAGGGTATTCTAAAATTACTTCAAATTTCAAGTCGATAGCGTGAGTAGTTGCTGAGATAAACAGATGTGACATACAAACAGACAGACAGACGAAGTCGCATCGTAATAAGGGTTCCCTTTTTAAATTTTTAGTGAAGAACTATCATTATATCTTGTGGGTTGCAAGGACGATGACCGACCTCACTAACCTTGTTGTCAGAGTTGTTGAGCCGCCAAAGGCCTCTGACATCATTAACGACTACATCAATTGATAGTAGTGGGGATCAACGCCTTAACGTGCCTTCTGAAACACAGAATCATGTAACTAAAAAGGATTTAGACGAAAAAATCGCGATGTACTAAGTATCTTTGCTACAAGTTAACGACCCTGAATTCCGTAAAGAATTTTTCTAAAAAAAAACTGGTTGTCAAGGATTGCGTGTCAAGGTTAAGGTTTAGTTTTGAATTAATGAACGTATGGGTAATAATATGTAAATGTGTTAATATGCAAAAAAATCTTACAGTATAATTTGCGAATAAGTAGTGTGCCCACTACTTACATCACTGATGCCGCCATCTAGCGGCATTGTGTTACGGTGGTTATCCTATACTATTAAACGAGCAATATTTTTGTATATTTGCGTATAAATACATATATTTGCATATAAATACATATATTTGTATAAAAATATATACCTATATGTATTTGTAATCGGTTTCTCGATAACGGCCCTAACGATTTCGATGAAATTTACCATACGAGGGTTTTTGGGGTGCGAAAAATCGTTCTAGCTAGGTATGAGACCTGAGGTCTTCGTTTTCCCCGTGTTTTAAACGTATTGAAAAAAATGCCGCGTTTTAAACAGAACTGTTGGCGGGTAGCATAGCTTGCTTACCTGATGATATTTTAATGCTGAGGTGGCTATTATAGAGCGAAGCTCGGTCAGGTACTTTATATATTACGAGTACTCACTCCGATCCCCGGCAACAACCTAAGCCGAGGTCCGAGCAACGCGTGGCGCCCTTAGGCTTGTAACCTGCCGTGATTTTCCTGGGTAGAGCCTTTCGCTCCCCAACCGTCCGGTGAAGTTGCGACTGCGAGAAAATATATCTCGGAGAATGTCACTTTATTTGAAAAATTATTTCATCTAATCTATCCCAGATTAGTAATTTAATGTACTGGCTGGAGTTCACAAAAAAAACCTCATGGCTCCCCGCTTCAAGTATTCATCAACCCGACTTTCGACACACCCCCGGACACTAAATACATCGAGTACGAATTTGAAATCTGAAAATGGAAGGTCGCATAGGCTCGCATATTCAGTACAGGCCCTCAAAAGGACCACGAAAATGACGCTGGCATGGCGGGTGCGCGCGGGGGTGCGGGGTGGATTGCAAGGGGGGCGGAGAGTGTCCTTTCTGTATGATAGTACTATAACTTTTTCCTGTGCTTTCGACCGACAAACATTCTTCAGAGAATAGTAGAGCGAAAATGATTCATAATACTTCTAACGTCCACTGTAGGACAGGGTACTCCCTCCAGAATTCCAGCTTTTGGTGGAAAAATGTGGAGGGGAACTACCACAGTCACTACGCTTGTTAGCATTACGGCTGGCACCATGGACCGCGGTTGTTGGTGACCGCAGTAAGTAGGCAGACCGCCGCTGCTGCCCATCCTCAGATTCATAATCTGGTTCATAATGACACCCACGGACAGAGATGGGTTGGTATTATTTTTTTACACCCTCCATGGTCTGTGGTTAGAGGGCTCGGCTCTCGATCCGGAGGTTCTGGGTTCGATTCCCGGTGAGGACACTGTCAACCAAAAACCCCTTCGTGCCACCTCCCCAGTTTGATTAGGACATTGCAGGATGAATCTCCTGATTGTCCGAAAAGTTAGATGATTCCGTGCTTCGGAAGGCACGTTAAGCCGTTGGTCCTGACTACTATCTATGGGTGTAGTCGTTAATAAGCCATGTCAGAGGCCTTTGGCGGCTCAACAACTCTGACCAGGGTTAGTGAGGTCGGTCATCGTCCTTGCCTTCAATTTCGTCAATTTCGTCCTTCCGTCAATTTTCATCAATTTCCTAACTCCTCTCCTGTCCTGTCATTATCACCTGTATGCTGACGACCTGCAAATTTACTCACATGCTTCCATCGATGATATTGGTAATCTTGTTTCGAAACTCAATGACGACCTTGCGGCTGTCCATCGTTGGAGTGTGTCCCATGGCCTTTTAGTTAATCCCAACAAGTCGCAGGTAATCATCAAATCATTGGAGGTTCTAAACAGATATCTCGGCTCAACTTTGATGACATTCCACCCGTCATCTTCCGTGACGTTGCACTGACTTACAGCCAGGTTGTTAAAAACCTCGGAGTCCTTTTCGATAGCACTCTTTCTTGGCGGCCACACGTCACGGAAACCAGTCGTAAAGTCTTTGCTGCTGCTGGGTCACTTCGAAGGTGGAAAAACTTGCTCCCCGTGAAGACTAAGGTTGAACTTGCGCAGTCCTTACTATTACCGATTCTTGATTATGCGGATGTCTGCCTTATTGATCTCAATGAGGATCTGCTAAGTAAGCTCCAACGCCTGCAAAATCTTTGCATAAGATTTATATTTGGGCTGCGTAAGTTTGACCATGTGTCTGAATACAGGAGCAAGTTAAAATGGCTTCCTATCAGGTTGCGCCGAGATGAGCATGTCCTTGTACTTCTCTACAACGTACTGCATGACCCTCGTACTCCCTCATACCTTAAAGAACGTTTCCGATACCTTGGTGTTGACCGCTCTCGTGATTTGCGATCCAAGACTGATAATGTGTTGGAAATACCCTTTACTCGGTCAGGCTACTATAAGGAATCTTTCACTTTAAAAGCTATCAGTCTCTGGAATGATCTGCCATCTGAGATTCGTCACTCCAAGTCACTACCTATTTTTAAATCTAAACTGCATAACTTCTTACTTAATAAAATTGTACCTTAGTTTGCAACTGAGTTTGTATATATTTATATGTTATCTATTTGTCTATATATTTTATACATATTTTTATATGTATTTTTTATTTATTTATTTGTGTATATTTTGTTTTTATTGTAGTTGTATTTACATTAAATATTATCTATATATTGGCATTGGCACACTACTACAGTTACTATTTACATTTTCCTACAAGCAACTAAGGTTGTCTGGAAGAGATCGCTTTAAGCGATAAGACCGCCTTTGTCCACCCTAGTTTTAAGAATAAGAATAATTTATTTACCAAAAGAAATTGCTATTAACACACAATGTTTGAGCTGTAAACAGTCATAATCATATACTTGTACAAAATATAAGTGTTACGTATACATATAATCAGCGGACCCTGCACTAAGCAAAGCTTGTATCGCAGGGACCCGAACAACTTTTACCCGTCTACTATAATCGCGGACAATTTACCAGACTAATTTACGAATTGGCAATAAATACTACTAATACTCGTACAACAATAGAAACAGTTAAAAACAGGAATTATTAAAAGTAAACAACAGATATTTTATAAGATTAAAATTGCAATAAGTATCTCACACAAAAAATCCAAATTAAAACGTAAAATAAATAGGTTGAGTATGGTGTATGTGTGTTTATGTGTGTGTGTGTGTGTGTGTATGTGTGTGTGTTTTGTGTGTTCGTACATATCAAAAGGCGAGGTAGGAGTCAGTAACCCGGTAATGGCAGTATTTCCTCTGTTTGCGTGTAGTTTATATTTAGCAACCAGCTTTCTACTATTGATTTAGATTCTCGCGTGATAGAAGTTAAGATGTGGGGAAGCTTGTAGCAAATTTTATTAAATAAATAGGGAAATAAGAATAACGGAAGGCGTTTGGCAAAGGTAGTGCGAATGGGCGGAACTGTTAATTTAAAAACCCTACGCTTAAGGAGTATCTCAAAATCTGCAGAATTGCGGGCTGTCTTGCACATCGAGACTACGGCTCTCAGAATGTATAGCTGTCGGACTCGCAGAACCTTTGCCTCACTATACAGACAGTCTGTAGAAAATCTAAAAGGCTTACGTAACATGACCTTGAGAACGGCTCTTTGGGCCCGTTCGAGAGTAATCATCTTAGTCTTTGCCGCGCCACCCCAGACTCGGATACAATATGAGATGACTGATCTGCATAAGGTCTTGTACACCAAAATTAGAGTTTGCCTGGAGGCAGCAAGTCGAAGTGACTTCATGATATATATTAGCTTCCTAACACGAGAAGACAGTGCAGAGATATGGGGCCCGAAAGACAAATTCTTGTCTATGACTACACCCAAATATCTTATACACGCGGTTTGATTGATCGTGCTACAACTGCAGTTGGGAGCATTTAAAGTTGGTACGTGCGCCAACTGACAAGAACTGGAATGAAGTTTCAGAATCATATTTGCAGGGAGCTTTGAAGCACAGGTCTTGTGGAATGCTATATATTCAGTTTTTCTAACATTTAAAGTTAAGAGATTTCTGTCCAGCCATCCTGCGACAGTTTTAAGGCCAGCATCAGCAGATTCGTAAACTTCCTTCCAGGAGTCGCCTTGAAAGATTATCGCTGTGTCATCCGCGTAGCAAATAATTTCTGCACTATTTAAGGAAATACCCAAAAGATCGTTGATATAGATAGTGAAGAGCGTGGGACCCAACACGCTGCCCTGGGGAACACCAAACTCTACCGGAAGCGTTTGACTAATGGTTTGACCAACTTTCACACATTGTTGCCTCCCAGTGAGGTAACTTTCAAACCAGTTGAGAGGCACACCCCGAATGCCAACAGCTTGTAATTTTTGCAGCAAAATTGGAGTCGATACCGTGTCAAACGCCTTGGCAAGGTCAAGGAATACCCCAAGACAGCGCTTGTTGTGGTCCAACGCAGCTGAAACTGTATTGGTTAAGAGCAGTACCGCGTCTTCGGTGGACTTTCCGAACCTAAAGCCAAACTGCCTTTCTGAAATGATACCATTCTTATCAAGATACTTCATCAAACGTCTATTAACCAGTTTTTCAAGAAGCTTACCAAAGATACTAAGCAAGGAAATTGGCCGATAATTACCCGGATCACTTTTGTCGCCGCTTTTGTGTATAAGCGTTACTACTGCGGTTTTCCAACTTTTTGGGAAGGATCCAGTACTTAAACTAAGGTTGCAGATATGCGTCAATGGTTCCAGAATAATATCTTTACATTTTTTGATAATTATAGGCGTGTAACCATCTAGACCAGCAGCGCTTTCATTTTTTAATCCATTTATTAAAGTACTGATTTCACCAGTGTCTGTTGGAGTCATGAACATAGAGGTAATACTAGGGCGTTGTGGCTTAAATTCGTTCGCTAAGATTGACTGCGTCGATGAAAGTCTAGTGAGAATGTTCTTAGCCAGGTTGTTTCCTACGTTCGTGAAGTAATCGTTACATTTATTTAAAGATGTCGTGGGATCATTAGCAATTCGACACAATTCTATAGGATCCGTACGTATATTTGATAGATGACATATATCTTTTATTGTGTGCCAAAACTTTTTGGGGTTATTTTCATTGATTTTCAATTCTTGGCTGTCATAGCTAGTTTTAAGTTGGCGCAAGAGGTTGTTAAGAAAGTTGCGATATCTTTTGTAAGTGGCAGTAATTATTTTATTATTTGGGTTCTGCTTGGCTTGTAAGTGCAGACGGTCACGATTTCTTTGACATTTAATTAATCCAGGAGTGATCCAGGGGCATATATTAAACTTGGTACGGCTTATGCGAATAGTTTTGGAATTTCTAGCAATCGCGTCGTCTAGGATAAGGTTGAACGCATCAGTCGCTTCATCTAAGTCATGGCAATCTAGAACAAGAGACCAGTCGGCAGCACGAAGTTCTTTGAGGACGCCCTCAAAATCAATTTTAAGACGTGTCCTTTTTAAGGGAGGACGATTTATTTTCAAACTAGCACCCAAAATGCAGACGTCATGATCAGTTACGTCGAGGGGACAAACTATGCCTATTGCCAGAGATGGGCAGTTAAGGAATATATGGTCAAGACATGCTCTCTTCCTGGTCGGTTTGGTTATAGCAGGTAGCAATTTATGACTCGATAGAAGGCAGAGATAATCTGAACATTGATCAGGCAGTGGTTCAGAAATAATGTCTATGTTTATGTCACCTGTCAATATTAGTTTTTTATTGTTTGTGGCTTGTAAGATGTTATCAAGAGATGACAAAAAACGTTCTGTCTGCTTAAAAGAGGGGGAGCGGTATATCGCTAAGATGGTCAAGTTGTCATCGATATTTATCTGTAGGCAGTTGCAGTCGTTGCAATCTGGCTCAGTGACTGTCGCGCTATATTTTTGGCTAACGTAGGCTACCACCCCGCCACTCTTATTTATAAATTTATAAGTTCTATAAACATTATACCCTGGAATGATTGGAAGGACAGAATGTTCGGTAAGCCAACACTCCGTAAGAATAATAACGTCTAACTCAATGTTTAACCTTTTGTAGGCAACCATAAACGCGTCAAAGTTGTGATGGAGACTCCGGATATTCAGAGTCAAACATTTAAAATCGTGGGCAGCACTCAAGTGGTCACTGCAGGCTTCAAGGCTATCAAGCAACACACAGTTAACCGATAATGATTTATCAATATCATTAGTAAGATCCACCATTTATATATGCAATAAAATGATTGAAGATATCATCACAGAGAGAAGTGTGTTGCTCAAGATCCCAAAGCATTGTACTTTTGGATTTTTTTGCATAGAGTAAGCGTGCTGCCAGCTTTTGAGTATGTAGAGACAGTAAGTGAGTGAGTGTGGTTTTTGATTCGCAAGTGAGCGTAAGGAATGTGGTGTGTGAGGTGATAATATTAACAATTAGAAAACTTTGAGTTTTTTCTTAATTAACACAAAAATTAATACACAGAATAAAGATAATTATCAAAGACCTGATACAAAGCAACAAATTATTTTTAATGCGAAGAGTTGGGCCCAATCTTCTCGTCAAGGTCTTGATTTGATACGATTCTAAAAGCCGGCTTTCCGTCAGATTTTCGCACAAATATGTGGCCATTCCGCACCCAGCAGTAACGAAAGCCATACTTTGATGCTCGATCTCGGGCTGAGCGAAATAACAGCCGATTAGTTTTGGTAAGTCGCTCGTTTATGTACAGCTTGGCAGTCTCACCCTCAGTAATACCTTCGGTAGATAGGTTGCGTCTCAACTTGGCGGCCTTAAGAAAATCGTCACGTTTACGACGTCTAAGAAGCCTGACCACTATTGGTCGAGGAGACCTGTTGGTGTGTGATTTTGGCCCAGCCCGATATACGTCGTCTATCTCATCTTCTTTTAATTCGAGACCGATTTTTTGAGACGTAACCATGACGATATGACACAAATTCTCATTTTCTTTTTCGGGAATACCACAAACCTCAAGCTCGTTCCTCAAATTTTCTTGGTCTCGGGCGTTAGAGACATGAAGAATTTGGTTAACTACTGAGTCGAGTCTCCTGTGTATTGTTTTTGTTTTTGTGTGACAATAAAGAATTTATCTATCTATCTATCTATCTATCTATCTATCTATCTATCTTTACAATAATATGGCCGACTCTGAAACACGATTAAATATATTTTGTACGCCATAAAAAAAATCCAAGTTAGCTCTGCTTTTTGCTTTTAAACCGTTTTTCTTGAGTACCCATTAATCTATGATGCCAAAACCTTTAATTCAATATATTATGCATAATAATATAGCTGTTTTATAATTAATATTATGGGTACAGATTTGGAGAAAAATGCAAAAATGAGCGAAAAACGTACAACAGCGCGAATCTGCTCCGTCCTAGCATGCGCATTCTGCCCTTTGTTAGAAACGGAGGTAATTCAGCTCTTATCAGCCCCTTAAGTATTAATAGCCACCTCTATTTTACCTAACTACTTTTTACTACAATACCTACGAGTAATCAGTCAAGTTCAAGTGAGTGGGTTGCGTAAGTAGCTTATTTATTTTTTACCAACTAAACCTTGACTTTGAACTCAGTTAATAAGAGTTAACGAGGTTGTGAGCAAACGGAGTTTTTGTTTCTAATTATTACTAGACTGTAAACTAGAAAGTTCTGTGTTACTACTCGTAACCCCTTTGGAGGATGTTTGTAAAACGGAAAAAGAGATTATATAGGTAGGTATATTAAAAATGACTTTTTTGAAACGAAAAATTTGAATAAACAATCTCATGTAATCCACTTTGGTGGGAAGCCGCTGGATGCGTGTGGAGTCGCCAACGTGCTAGGAGTGCCCAACTCAATGGAATTGGTTCAGAACAGGGAAGCGTGGCGTTCTTTTATGTCGGAGGCCAGGAACCATTTTGGATCGCTGAGCCACAGGGAGGGAAAGATAGGTCACCTGATCTCAAATGGCGCAGTAGGCCGAGGCACTAACAACCAACCAAAGGCCTGTCAATGTCCCGCAAAGGTTGCCTTTCGGCTAATATTTGATCACGATGCATATTACCATAGAGCTTACACAATGGATGGCAAAGTATCTGGATACGGTAACATGTGGACAACAAATTGCAGGTACCATACAATTATCTGTTAATGAAAGGATCAATATCTTTCCTTCACCGATAAAAAACATGGAAATGAATTGATAAATCGTTAGATAATATATATGTTAAAATTTTTGTTGGAAAAATCTAGAAGAATATGTTTTTGTTCGCAGGAACGACATCAAAAGTAACTGCAGAAGATCTGCACTATGGCGACAAAGCTTGTCAGTTCAACACCTCCCTGCACTATCGGCTTTCGGAGTTGCCAACCGTCTGCGAAAAGGTCAACTCCAGTGATTTGTAAGTATCATTCATTATTTGCCTGCACTAGGTATCAATTGCCCTATGATGATACACTATGGCGGCAAGGCTTGTCACTTTAAAATTGCACTGTTTTATCGGCTTTCGGAGTTGCCAACCGTCTGCGAAAAGGTCAACTCCAGTGATATGTAAGTATCATTCATTATTTGCCTGCACTAGGTATCAATTGCCCTATGATACACTATGGCGGCAAGGCTTGTCACTTTAAAATCGCACTGTTTTATCGACTTTTGGAGTGGCCAACCGTCTGCGAGAAGGTTAACTCCAGTGATATATGACTATCATTCATTATTTACCTGTCCTGGGTATCAATTGCCCGGGGGTAACTACACTATAGCAATACGGCTTGGTTGTCTAACACCTCCCTGCAATATCGGCTTTTGAAGTTGCCAAGCCAACCGTCTGTGACAGGGTCAACTCCAGTGGCATGTATCATTTATTATTTGCCTACCCTGGGTATCAATTGCCCTGGGATATCTACTCTATAGACTGCACTGTATTATCGGCTTTCGGAGTTGCCAACCGTCTGAGACGTCTACCCCAGTGATATGCGAGTACTTTTGCCTGCTCCAAATACCTAAGTAAAGAATTATATTTCAAATACCAGTGTTTAGTCCATATGGCGCCAGCTAATCTCTTTCCATGGGTGACGTAAGTCGACTAAGGGGAATGGAAGGAAGAGCGGCAGCGTCCTTTTGCACATTATTCAGTCAAGAGCACATCAAGCTTGGCACATTGGGTTTGTGCCTTTCTTATTTCGAGAGATGTACGGGCTAGAGTCGCACTGCAGGTGTGAAGCTTGACCTGTCGTTGACTGTACCACCATAATGCGTATGAGTCACCAACTACCACGGTCCTTTGTGCCAGGCGCGACTCCAACGAGCGTAGAGACCATGGTATGTCACCATCTCCAACTCTCCACCCACTGTGGCTCTAAATAAGGGTCGTCGTATGCTGAGACGCAGATGGCGCAGCACAGAGCAGAAAGCGTCTTCCCTCTCGCTTCATGACGAAGAAAACTGAAAGATAGAAATACTGTTCTGTGCTGCACTGCGTCATCTCCGTCTTAACTTACGACCTTATAGTATAAGGGTTTATGGAGGGCCCATGTCCAGCACTAGACTAGGTACTTATGATGTGTTTTTCTTTCAATTTATGTTTTTAATATTTATTTATGGTCCATCCTTCAGGTCCATCAGACGTTTCCTTACGGGTGTTTTAAGAGGGTACGAACTAAATTATCACAAAAAAAATTATAGAAATTCATTCAGACACAGCATTTATTATATGTGGAAATAGTAATTAAAGCTATAGTAACCAAAACCTATCTATGCTACCCACTGTTTTAAATAATTAGCATATTCATTAGTATAGTTAATTTTGCAAAACAAGCAATTTAAATAAGGAAGTCGCAAACAATGAATAATAAAACTAACACGATTGGAACATAAAAAAACTAGTCCAATAAAAGAGTTATAATACAAAAATAAAATGTCTACGTTTTTATTAGGTACGTTAAAAGACAATTACCATGTCAGCAATTAAGAAAATTAAAAACATATAACTAAAATTATCCGTGGTCTAAATACAAAAACGACGTTTTCAAACATTTGCTCATAAAACAGCTCTATTCGCACTGTATTAAGGTCCATAATCAAATTATTAAACACGCGTGACCCATGCCAAAGAATATGTATACAGGGTGTTAATTTGATTGCGTGCCATAGCTTAGGGTGTGGTTCAGTAACGATAAAGGAACTCAAAAAAAAAATTTAAAAAAACCTACTTAAAAAAAAATTAAACTCCATTGAAACTAACGCGGAGGGCAATGACCCGGAGCACCGCGCTATCATAAGCGCGCTACCTTATCCACTGATTCCCGCGCGCTGGTTCGGTGATAGCGCGGTGCTCCGCGTTAGTTAAGTTTCAATGGAGATTTAGTATTTTTTTTCAGTAGGTTTGTTTTTAAATTTTGTGTTCCATTATCGTAACTGAAGCACCCCTTAAGCTATGGCACGCAATTAAATTAATACCCTGTATAATATTACGCCAACGCGTACCATGCGCAGAAAATAACCATCAGAGTCAAACTTACCTATGCAGGCTATACTTTCCTTATATGTAATCATCGATCTTACAACCCACAATGATGCTGATAATGATTTGTAGATGTTTAATAGTAGAGAATTTTATTTAATTATTATTAAAACAAAACACTAAATCTTCGACACTAGAACAAGGGATTTTAAAAATATTTTCATACAAAAGAGTTCAACGCAGTCATAAAAACAATTCAGTTACATTTATGCAGAATTTATGCAACATATACATACGCGGGAAGCCGCTGGATGCGAGCAGCGCAAGACCGGTCATCATGAGATGTTTAGGGGAGGCCCATGTCCAGCAGAGGACGTCTTTCGGCTGAAATGATGATACATACATAAGTATGGGGTAAACAGCTACGACTTGTTTAGAGTCAATCGAGCCCTGGGTGGGACTCAATGCGCAAGTTTATAACCTAGTCAATTGAGCTACTCTATAATTAACGTCAAAACAGAAATCTTTGTATGAAGTTTATGAACGATGACGTCATAGTTTTTAGCTATCGTTTGGTAACTTTTAAACACTAAATTAATAAGTAAAAATTTTAAACTACATAGGAAATAAAAAGTCATTAGCTTTACATGAATTTTAAAAGATTATGTATTTCTTAAAAAAGATAAATTTATTTCTTAAAAAAATTTAAACACTTCCACAAAGTAGAAAATCGCAAAATTTCACAACCACAGGCAGGATTCGATCCTGCGTCTTCTCCGTCAGTACCGGAGACGCTTTACCAACTAGGCTACTGTTATGTGGTCCTGTCTGATGTTGTGAAATTATTTGTTAGATGCAAACAGAATTTTATTTAATTTTTTTGACCTAACTCAACTCATGGATTTATAAATATCACCGGGAGATAAAATATCACCAAAACCACTGATTTTATCGTATCAAAATTGAAAATTGACTTTCGTTTCGTTACCTACTATTAAAAAGTCATATTTTTTTTATAATTTAATACTAACATGTTATTTGATTTCTAAGTAGACGCCTATGTACGGTCAACCGCTTGTCGGTAGAAACTTTTTCAACTCTATTACCACGCCATAAGGTCCAAAAGAGTTTCTACTGATGTGCGGCCGTGTGTACTTGTTATATTGACCATTGGCTTGAGTAGCTTAAGACCCACTAAAAGCGTGAAATTAGTTTTACCCTTCTATTTTAGTGCTAATCGTGACTAGTTATTCTGTGACCTTGTGTCAAAGCAGCCTTGAAGCACCAAGGCCAAAAATAGGGTTGTCATTAGACCGTTGAGCTACGCAATATCGCACTTGAGGGAAGCCCTGGCGTGAAGATATCCTCCATGCCCGAACTCGGACGGAACCATCAAATAGCGGTCCCGGAAGACCTCAGAAGAAGATGGCCGTTGATTGGTGACCGCGGGTGAACGCAGTACCTATTGTATAAAAACGCTACCAATACTCCAGTTCAAGATGAGAGCATAGCTTTCTAGTGAATTATTATCTAGTGTATTGAGAGGTTATCCTAGTCCGGGAAATTGGTATGGTGCGACAAAGAGGTATGATGCTCTGATATTCCAGTGAAACACAAAAAACACATTGTACAACGCAGACTCTCAAAGTAGGCCGTGCTGCAGTGGTGTCTTGTCGTTTCTTTTACGCTGCCATAGCACGATCTATTTGCATTGTATTCTGTATGATATTCAATAAGTATATTCTGTAAATGATCTCCATTGAATAAGTATCTGAATCTGGTATTTGTACAAACTTTTCCGTCGCGCTGCGCTCCGTCAACCTGCAGCTTGGACCGATTTTACCTATTTTCTTCAGCAGCGAACTTTTATTCGTAGATTTTCTTCACTAAAACTGTGCTGATTCAATCATTTTTGGTATCAAACTTGAAAGGAAGAGTAGATCAACGCAACTTATTTAATCTTGAAAACTTTTAAAACACTTCTGGTAGTTGGTTAAATATTGGCGGAAAACGGGTAATTTTTCAGGTTATTATTATTACATATACGACGCACAAAGTAAATGTGGCCCTGTCATTGATGCGCAGAAGAAAAAAATGGCCCATTTTTGCACATTTTTGACTTCTGCGCATCAATGACAGGGCCACAGTTATTTTGTGCGTCGTTTAGACATTTTTTATTACAGATCTTGATTTAAAAACAAAATACCATCGCTCTACTGGCATTATCCAAGGAAGAAATAGAAGAATACATTTGTAGGAAGAAATGGAGCTTGGCCATTCCTGTCCCACTGCTGGGCAAAGGCCTCCCTCCATTCCTTCAACTGATCTCTACTCTGAGCCTCTTGTTGCCAGTCTTTACAAAAAGCATCGAGTTCTGAGACTGCGTCGTGGTTGGCCTCGACACTGTCACTCGGCGGTTGTCAGATAGTTGCGGTCTTAGCCCAGAGTTCCAGCGGCATGCGACTTACGTGACCAGCCCAGTTCCACTTAGCTTGGTGGTTGCGTGGGTCACATCGGCAATTCATGTTTTTGAGCACAGTGTGCTGTTCCTGACCCTATCGGTCAGTTTCAGGCCCAACATACTACGCTCCATTGCTCGCTAGCAAACCGCGAGTCTAGACCTTTGGCCTCACGTCAAAGACCAAATTCTGGGCTCCGTAGCTGAGTGTTCGGAGAATGCAAAGAGTTTACGATTAAATGAAAATGGTAAGTCACCTTTCAACAAATAAAAACTGAAAGAGCTATCGTGTCAACCCTGCCTTCACGGTCACTGTCAAGGTCAATAATTACGCGTGCCACCGTATCACGACAATTACAGTCCAATTAATCCGGATATTTATGTCATAGAGCCAATTACGGTCTTATTGTTTACGATCTAATCTTAATGCGCAGTAGATCAATGATTTATCTTTGATATCTACCGCCAGTTTCACAAGGCGTCTTAAAATTCATCATCAACATAACATCCCGTGGAAACGTCCACTGCAGGATAGGGAGCTCCCTCCAGACTTCCAGCAAAATCCATAGTAACCACGCTTGTTAGCGTTGCGGCTGGCACCAGGGACCGCGGTTGTTGGTGTCCACAGTATGTAAGATGGTACGATACACAAAAGGACACTTCTGCCCATCCTCTGGTTCATAAACCCTTAGTCGCCTCTTACAGCACCCACGGGTAGAGATGGGTATGGTTATTAATGTTATTATTCTTTGCCGGCACCATTCAGGACTCTTTAAAATTAAAGCACCTGATATCTTAACTGATTCTATTTTTAAACAATGTACCTATGAAAAAAATTTAGGGAAGCTTTAGTTATAAATACGCTTCGTGCAACTGGCTTTCAACCGCGATTTTTATGTTTACAGAACCATACAATATTTTTTGTGAATATTGAATGAAAACTAATCACGATTTGTTTTAAACTTTCACACTTCTCATACATGTTTATTTTATTCCGGGTGATACTCGTACTAATTAGGCAAAATTAATTACCTTAAATTATTATTCCCGACGTTTCGGCTGCTTTGCATGCATCAGCCGTGGTCACGGGTAGACTGAAGAGAGGTGAACTAATCATTTACAGACAAGAAGGATCACAAATAACAACTTCACATTATAATACAGTCTGTAAGTAAGTGCATAAAGAAATATACTTATTTATTTTTTTGTCTCCACCCGGAAGCTAGCGACATGCAAAAACGATTAATACCTATCTATCTAAGGCAAGTAAGTAGGTATATTAAACAAGTGACTAAAAGGATAATCAACATGTTGGCGGTGCAAAAAAGGGACCAAATAGATGGCAATGTCAAGTTCTGCGCATTCTTGACTTTGAGAATGACATGGCATTTGTAAAGCCTTTGGAAGTGCACAGTCCTTTGCAGTATCAAACAATTAAACCGTATCAAGCAAATGAAACTTCTTATTATTATTAGGGTGCTTTTCCACCAGAGATGAGCTAGAATGCGTTACGAGGGATGTGTTTTTCAAGAACCAATAGAATCGCTTCATCTACCTGGCCTCGTTCAGCACAGCTCTGGTGGAAACGGCTTTAGCGGAGCGAGGTTTTTGTACGTACAAAACAAGCGAGAGATGTGTGCGAGGGATGTGTTGCGAGGAATGTGTTGCGAGGGATGTGTTGCGAGGGATGTGTTGCGCGGGATGTGTTGCGAGGTTTGCAACATACTGTAAATACCCCGCCGACACATTTCACAGCTTCGCAACGCATCCTCGCAAGGCTTGCACCGCGCATTTTCACAGCTCCGCTACACATTCTCGTACGACACATTTTCGTCGCACAACTTTAGTGGAAACCCCCACACATTTTGACAGCACAGCTAGACGTCCTAACACGACACATTTCCCTCGCACATCCCTGGTGGAAAAGCACCCTAAAGTACACGTTTACGAGAGCAAGCGCACTTACCTTATGGTTGACTTACATTTTCCCATACTGAGTCATTATAATCGTTGTTACTATAATACAATTAATATGTTTTATGTTCTACGACTAAGCAACAAATGAACAGGGATAACTTACTTCTTTTGACTCTAAAATACATTTATTTGTTATGTGGACGTTGACCATATCCCAGTTCAAAAACACTTTAAATGTGCCTGCCTTTAGTTATATTTCCGTTAGCGGTCTTGTTTTCGTTGGTCACTTTTGCATGAACTGACAACACTTGGGTACAGGCCGGCCAACAGGCCAACTGCATGTGGTCGGGTAGGGACTTTGACTCCAAGACGGAGTGTGTTATGTAGCAGCAGCGCTGACAAATTGTTCCCCTTGTAATGAGGTTGACTGTACTTACCTGCTTCTTCTGTTTCAGATGTACATCTTTAGAGCTGAACGGGACGAGATACTGTGATTGGGGCTACAATGGCCTCGGTATCGACTACCAGGTGCTGGCCGGGCCTGCCTACATGGCTGTCTTCACCGTCGTCGGCGTCATCCTCGGCGTCGTCGCTGACAAGTAGGTTTCTTCCAACACAAATTACAAAACCTAATCGACCAAATATATATTATCACCCCAAGTCACAAACCCTCAGGGATGTTAGACTGCAGCCCTATTAGGCAAATAGTTTACGGCTAACTGTCGATCAGTTAGTGTAGCACGTCAAGCTCGACACCCTGGATTTTGTATCGCTCTTGTCCTAATCATAGTCAGCGTAGGGATGCTCTTGGCTGTACTGAACACAGTGCGTACAACAACGCTCCATCGAAAATGTATCGGAGGGCAAACCAGCTCGGAAACTATTTGGCTTTTGGGGCTGCAGCGTTGATGTGGGCTAAAATTGTTGTCTAGTACTGAATATTTGTTTATTTAGGTCCGTGGTCATTGAGTGACAGTTGATATTAGTAAACTTTTGAACCTCCCGATATCAACGTTTGGATATAAACAGGCTACAATAACAGTACCTTCTGTACCTTGAGATGTGTCTATGTGCTGGTGTTGGAGCTTGCTTGTAATCATGTGACAGGCTCCCAGCCCAGGCAAGTGTTACTTGTTACTTCATCTCTATTGAAATTCGAGTGTTCTTCGCACCATTCTTGAAGCTGGGGCGCTAGCATGTAAACCGTTTGAAAGCTGTCAAACGCAAATACTTAGTATCAATCTGGATCCCATTCATGCCAAAAATAGGATCCAGCTTCATACTTATTGCGTTCGACAGCTTTCAATCGTCTTAAAAACTATTTTAATTTAGTTTCAATTCTAGCGCTGCAGTTTTCCCTCGCGAGCTAGGACTTGAATTTTGATGTCTAAAAAATGTTCAACTTGAATATTTACGTATTCATGGAAATATTCTGACTCCTTTTTAATTCTTGTGTTTGTTTTATTTTTTATTCATTTTTCTTCTGAATATTGTCCACAGATTCAACAGAGCCCGCGTTCTATCATTCTGCACTATCGTCTTCGTCATCGCCATCCTTCTCATGGGCTCAGTCACAGAATACTGGCACCTGGTCATTCTCCGCATGATCATGGCTGCTGGCGAATCTGGGTGCAATCCTTTGGCTACGGGGATTTTGACGGATCTTTTCGCTGAACACCAGAGGGCGTTGGTGCTTTCGATCTTCAACTGGGGCATCTATGGAGGATATGGTATAGCTTTCCCAGTTGGAAGGTACATTCCGGAGGTCAATGCATGGGGATTGGTGAGTTTTCAAGCATGTAACTCTTTTTATAGTTGACTTAATAAATGGATACTGCAAACTAATGTGTAGGACAGTAGAACAGTGGAAGATTAGAGGCATTAAGGGAGGAAAAGTATTAAAAGATACAATAGGGTAGAAGTATTATGATGATTCCAAGGTCCATTAAACAGAAATTTGCCCCACGAAATAAGAGAAGGAAACGGGTCCTTAAACGTCTTTTATTCTTCGATGGCTGATTCTTTGTTTGTACACACAGCCCCACATCGGTAGAAACACTTTGACCTTGAGCGAGTCCCTGGTTTCGCGCGTTTGTAGCGTAGGCGCTGGTTCATCTTATGCTACTTGGTTGCTGCCGTATATACTTACGGTCTAAAATACCAGTGGTGGTGGTGAACCACCTGAACTGACTTACTCTATAGTACCTAATCTAAGTCTATTGAATTTGATAGGTCCACCACAATATTTTATTTACACATTTCTTCTGCACATTAATATTTTCTTGACTAACTATTTTTGTACTGTACAGAGTTGGCGTGTGTGCTACTACGGAGCTGGAATCGTTGGCTTGATCATCGCTGCCTTCACCTTCCTTACTCTTCGCGAACCTGAGAGGACTACTATTGGTGAAGAAGGTATGGTCTATTTCCTTACTTTCTTCTCTGAATGTATTTTGATTGGTCCGTACTCTAAGACTCTCCATCAAAAAGTATCTCTCTTTTTCATCAATGGGCTTACTTTTGACCTTGACCTAGTCATGAGGACAGAGATGAGGTCGACGATGGGACGAGCTTTCCCAGAAGAAGCCTATTGACTCGCGACTTGAATAGATTCGAGTTATATGATCTCGAGAATACAGTTGCCGTGCACATAATAAAAGTTGTTTCAAAGCGCTTTGTACGAATATGTGGAATCAACCAAGTGTGGGTGATATCCTGCATTGTGTCTGGACTGCCAATGGTAGAAGGGGGATGACGGAATAAGCTCATGGAGCTCTTGAGTACACTCTCCGAAGTATAACCTGTAGAAGATGTCGGTCTTCTTGCCATGCAACTTTGCGACGGTGGGCCAGACTGTAAAACTTTGTTTTCACCAGTATCTCATCACCAACGAGCTACTTGGCTCTACGATCCATCGAGTCAAGTGCGTCTAGTTGATATTTAGCACTGTATTAAGGGTGTTGCTGAGTGGCAGCACCTTACTTTTAGAAATAAATTTATTGCGTCGCAAATACAAAACTTTTCATTAGTATTGTTCGTTTGGCGGCAATATGGGGTAGTTATACATGTTATAACCCATAACATCATAGCTTAGCTTATCATTTATAGCTTTGTATTGGTAAAGTGCTAAAAGTCAAGCACGTACCCAGAATTTTTTGTCGGGGGGGGTCCAGGTCCAGGCAAATGATTAAGGTATCGCGTAAATGGATACTTAAAATTAAAAGAAAATTGTTTTCACAAATTATTTAATGCATATCTCGGTAATATAAGACAGTATTATAACGTTAAATTTAAACGTCTTGGTCTTAAGGACATTTGGTGTAAAACGTCGTCTACTGAAAGAATCTGAGTTGAATGGGCTGACATCAATACCAAACCAGTTAGACGATCATTGCCCATTTTATTGCGTAAATAGGTTTTAACCCTTTTTAAAGTTGAAAACGATCTTTCGACGCTTGCAGTAGATACAGGGAGAGACACTAACAGTTTTAATAGTGTGTGTATATGTGGATAAAATACAGCATCACACTTAGCCAACACTTCTATTGCTTCTCTCTTGATTGAAGTTTGATCAGCATTTTTCCACTTTTCAGCCCATAGGTGATATTCGCTCTCCAATGTGACCGCAGACACATCGTCATCTAAGTAAGAAAGTAGATTTGACAAGTTCTGTGCATTGTTGACACATATCTTATGTGGTAATAACATTTCTAGCGTTGTCAAAATTTGTACATTGCTCCCTTCAAATCGACTTTTCAGACTTCCAAGAAGGTCATCCAGACACGGAATGAAAATACTTCTTTTGAAATATTCCAATGGTGAATCTGCTGGATAATTTTCTCTATGTACTTGTCTGCCAGTTATTCGTGGCATTGTGATAGATTCGATGCCAAAGAGAGTGCAAGAGAGATTTACAACTCTTGTGAATATCTTTTTAAATTCTTCGTCTAGTGTATTACTTCTTAAGTTCTGAATCTGTTGTATTACATCCTTTGCAAAAGTCAATGCAGAACTTAAATCATGTTCAGGACTTTGCAAATACTGAGACAACGCCAGTGTATAACTTAGCAACTTCTCACAAACTAAAACAGATATTAAGAATGCTGGACTTTTCATTGCTGAAACCAATTGTTCCGCTTTAGCTGCAATGTCTCTTCCTGTTGCAGAAACATCAAAGAGGCTAATGACAATGGGTTCAATTAGCTCAACAAATACGATGATGGCGTTATGACGTTCCACAAATCGCGTTTCACAAACACCTATTAACCGTGTCCTTTTTGTCTCTGGTACTAATGCCTGAATGTGACTTTTCAGTATATGACCATTTAATGAATTATTTCGAAATAAATTGCAAATGTCCTTAATGGTTTGTAGACAGTTTTTGACACACGGTGTTGTCATACCTGCACTAAGTGCAAGATTCAAACGATGATTGGCACAATGGACATACATGGCTTTAGGATATAATTCTCTGATTCGTGCTTGTACGCCTTTGAACTCACCACTGAAAGATCCAGCTCCATCATAACCTTGTCCAGCTAGTTTTTCCAAATTCAAGCCAAGTTCTCCGCATTTTTTTATTATCAAGTTTGAAATCGCGACACCAGTCATTTCCGTCAGTGGTATAAAACACAAAAAATCATCTTTGAGAACCATATTTTTGAGATCGACATATCGCACACATAGAGAAAACTGTTCAATTCCTGATACATCCAAAGTTTCATCTGCAAGGATACTGAAAAACCCTGATTCATTTGCATCTTTTACGATTTTAGTTTGAATTAATTTACCACAGATATCAATAATTTCGTTTACGATTTTAGGACTTGTATACATTGCATTTTTTTTGCATTTTCTAAATGTTCTTTGAGTGTATTGTCACCCGCTTCCACTCTGAACCTTAATAGGGCTCTAAATTTTCCATCTCGAGAATCTCGGGCATCTAGTGTTTTGGAAAGATCAGAACTCTCGTCATCACCATATCGTCATATTTGGCACTGTACTTACTACTGAGGGATTTATTTTATGGGTTGCATCTATTTTCGGGAGGGGTCCGGACCCCTTGGACCCCCCCCCTGGGTACGTCCTTGCTAAAAGTGGCCGTTTTTGGCACTTTTGGTATACAAAGCTATTCACGATAAGCTAAGTTGTGATGTGATGGATACTAAAATATAGAACTACCCCAAATTGCCGCCAAACAAACAATCATTATTAAATGTTTTGTATTTATGACGCAATAAGATATATACACAAAGTGGCAGCACCTCTGCTCAGCCACCACCTTAAGCACCACCTGAGTACTGACATGAATTCTGTAGCGTACGTGGTCTAGTTAGAGCGTTCGGTTTTAGATCCAAAGTTTCTGGGTTCGATTCCTGGTGGAGACATACTGACACCTGGGTTTGTGAGGTCTACCATCGATCTGTTCGTATAGAGATGTTTTTATTACTTTTTAATATTTTGAATACAATGTATATTGTTTGCTAATAAATGGCGACGATTATGATTACTCCTTGGATGATATGATGACATAGTTCTAATCGTTCTAATTCTACATACATACATACATAACATCACGCCTCTTTCCCGTTGGGGTAGGCAGAGACTACAGTCCTCTACCTGCTACGATCTTGACATACTTCCCTTGCTTCCTGTACTTTCATCAATCCTTTCATACATGCTCGTCGGTTTAGGGTACTTTTAACATGGCCTTTATTCAGAACGTCCTGAATTTGGTCCTGGTACGTTCGCCTAGGCCTTCCCCTTCCAACGTTTCCATTCACTCTCGCCTGGTAGATCTCTTTCGTCAATCTTCGTTCATTCATCCTCTCTACATGACCAAACCATCTCAGCATCCCTTTCTTGATTTTGGTCACTACGTCTTCTTTTACGCCACACCGTTCTCTTATCACACTATTTCTAATCCTGTCACTCAATTTAATACCAATCATACTCCTTAGCGCTCTCATTTCCACTGCATTAATTCTACTTTCATGCTTCTTCTGCCATACCCAGCTTTCACTGCCATACATCAGTGTTGGTACCAAAACACCCCTATGAACAGCCAAACGAGCCTTGTGAGACACCTTCTGACTCCTCATAAAGGCGTGCAGGGCACCATTCACCATGTTTCCAGCATTCACTCTTCTCTCAATATCACTTTCACAGTTTCCATCTCTCGTAAACTTTGAGCCCAGATACACAAACTCCTTCACTTGTTCGACTTGTTCACCACCTATTAATATAGTACACTCTGTCATACATTCTTCTCTTTCAAGTACCATTACTTTCGTCTTGCTTACATTTACTTTCATTCCTTTCCTGTCCAAAGCCACATTCATCATTGTTACCATCTCCTGCAACTCGTCAGCAGATGACGCAAGTACAACTTGGTCATTAGTGTAGAGAAGACATTTGATGAGTAACTCATTCATTCTCAGTCCACACATACTCTCTTTCAGATCAATCAAACAATTATCCATGAACAGGTTAAACAGCCAAGGTGACGCTACACATCCCTGCCTAACACCTTTTTCGACGAAACCATTCAGTGTACGCCCCGTTTATTCTGACACAAGCACTGGAATCCTCATAGAGAGATTTCAGTGCTTGAATCAGATGACCGTTTACCCCATACATAGACAATGCTGACCACAATTCATTCCTCACCACTCGGTCATAGGCCTTTTCCAAACCCACGAACGCGCAGTAGACTTTTAGTTTTTAGTCTAATTCTAATTCTGATAACTAAGAATGGATGATACTTATGCATTGTGTTTTCTTTAAGAAAGAATACAGATTGGCAAGAAAGCTTGCCGAAAATAAAGTAATTCAACTTTTGCATTATGCTACCGTTACCAGGTGCTGCAAGCAATAAGAGCAGAGACCAAGAATCCGGCAAGAGGGTGCCTCAGGTGACCATCTGGCATGTCATCTGCCAGCCGAGGATCATACTGCTCTGTGTTGCTGCTTCTATCAGACACTGTGGTGAGTGTAACCTATTCCTACATCTATAAGTGTAAGCTTGATTTCTCTTTAGCGCGATGCAGCAGCGGTACTTGTTGGCTTCTGCAGCACGCAGGTGATATCGCAAGTATCGAGCGCCTGTATTTCAATGAGTGCTTTCTGAATGACGCATTTCTGTTCTGTGGACGCTGCACGCGCGGGATTGGGCGTTTGGTAAGCTTGCGTTGCGATATCGTTTGCGTGCTACAACATAGGATATATCTTACCGCTGCGTTATCGTGTCGCTCCAATGAGAAGCTGCAATAAGTATTCAAAACATAGTGGTCAAAACAGCCTTTGTACTGGCTAGTGACGACGTCATCAGTAAAAAAACTAACTGAGTAATTAAGCAATACATCGATGAAGTCCAGACAAGTTAATCAAAGGTGTTAATTAAAGTTTTGTAACCATGTAAAATATTACTGTTGTAGTTACAAATACAAAAAGTGCGAAAAACGGCCACGTTTTGCAGTTTTTGCATCTATAGGAAACTAAGTGAACTATTTACACAGAGGGAGAGAGATTCTACATTCAATCTGTACGATCGGATGTACAGTCGAGAGCATGTCAAGGTTGACACTCGCTGCTGCGAGACTATAGTTATTCCGGCTACTGAAATAAGAACGGTATAAAGTCTGATGTGTCAAGCTTTAGCTTAGACAAACCTTTACTAACTATAGGGGTCGTTCTAGAGGCCTCTAGAGGCTACTCACCGTTCAGTGGCACACTTTTCAGTAAAAAAATCCATGTGTTTATACATGGTTTATACCGATGTGCGGTTGTTTGTACAAGTTCCACAAGGCAGCTTTAATTGACAATCGCTCCACAAAATGCAGTAATGCCAATCAGACTGGCGGCCTGTCACTGAAGGTCCTTGCTATACAGGGTCTTTTAGAAAGTTTAGCACCTTGTTTATGCTGTAGGCTGTAGATTTAAATTGGCTGATTTAAGAAGATTGAGATGATGTAGTTAAGCTTTTCTTAACTCTTTTAGAAACCATCAGCGACTCATCTATTAAAGATTTCGTATTAGGTACGCAAGGCTGCAGGTAAGTGGTAACGAAACCAGTGGGTATAAGCTGAACCGGTGCTACGCTACAAATGCCCGAAACGGGAAAGCCTATTAAACTGAACTTTTTTTAAGAAACATCAATCGAAACAAGAAAAATAAAATCGACTTCCCGTAGTAGTAAGGGTGATGAAGGACAAATTTCTATATGATTTGCTCATGTCTGCCTCTTTGACTGATGATAAGGAGCATCCTCTAGAAGATGCTGATTGCTGTGCCCGACAGGGTCCATGTTTTGTACTTATTTATTGTTTAAGAACTTGTAAACACACATGGAATGCAATAAATAATTTGAATTTGATACAAAAAATATTGGCGGACATCCACACCCCTGCGTTTTTGAGGAATTAAGTTTTAACTATTTTGAAATTTGACAATGAAACGTACACCTGGCAGACTATGACTATTGATTAAATACAATGTCTAAAATCCCAGAAAAATGGTCTGCCACCATAATAGCCCTGCGTCGTAAAGTTACAGCTCTTCAAAATGCAAAAATTTACTATTTCGTCCCGTGATAATGCAGAGCCCTGCATGTCTGCCTCTTCGATTTTCTACATCTTCAGAAGTATTTTAAACAGGAGTTACAAAGGCAGACAAAAAAAACATTATTTAGTATCTTATTTTCATTTTTGGCTTTAACTCAAAAACGCAGCGACGCACAGAAAAACTTTTAAGGACCAAATCGATTCGTATTGAGCTGATCTATCATCCCTATTAATATGAATCATGAGCAAATCATATACCCAAATTGCAGCCAGCACCCTAACTATAGGTACAAACGCACCCAACCATTTTGTATGGAACTTTTTTCGAACTACGATATATTATTATGTTCTTTGGAAAAAGTTGTTCAGTTTGATGGGCGGATTAACAGCCTACGAGCTTTGTTTTATTGGTACTTTAATACTCTGTATGTATATTGTTCTTGTTCGGGAATTTTGCTTAAACGTTCGCAAGCCGGAAGTAGGTTACCTACTATTCAAATACTTTAACAACTACTTACTGCTTGTAACTGACTAGCTACTAGCGGGTTGCAAAGTAAGCACAATAAAAGCGCTTTTTAGGGTTCTGTAATCAAAGAGGAACCCTTACTGTTCGTCATGTCCGTCTGTCTATTATAAATATTATTATTTACAGTTTATTGAACACAAGGAAATACAAAAAAGAAGTAAAATTAAGAAAAATTACATGGCAGATACTGCTTATTTCAACATGAAACTTCCAGCAGACCAACAGAAGCGTGATTTGACTGTCTCAAAGAAATGAAACAAATATATAGCCACCTTCCGCAACAATGATGGATGCTATGTACTCACTGTGCACCGCCCGCCCGCCCGCAAATAAATGCGCATGTGCAGGCAACTGCAACACAGCAACCACCCAAAAACACTCTACACGTGTTTCGCCTCTACACGAGGCATCCTCAGGAGATGTTAGACCGACCAGTGCCAAACACCGAGGTGAAATTAAGAAAACACCGAGGTGTTTGGCACTGGTCGGTCTAACATCTGAGGATGCCTCGTGTAGAGGCGAAACACGTGTAGAGTGTTTTTGGGGTGGTTGCTGTGTTGCAGTTGCCTGCGCATGCGCATTTATTTGCGGGCGGGCGGGCGGTGCACAGTGAGTACATAGCATCCATCATTGTTGCGGAAGGTGGCTATATATTTGTTTCATTTCTTTGAGATGGACTTCCGCAAAGTAACGCCTGATTCTATTAACTATTTGACTGTCTGTCTGTCTGTCCGCGGGTTAATTCACTAGAAAGATGTAATTTAGTACGGATATACATTTTATTCACACCGACAGTGGTCAAATTAAATCTTGAAAACAATTTTTTTTGGGTACCTCCCCGACACGAAAAGGGGGGGGTAATTTTTTTTTAGATATGTCTTAAAAGTTATGTCAGTCTGCAAACTGTTTGCGAAATATTTTACTTGAAAGCACAACTTTTTATTGGAGTCAAGCCCCATGGGGATGGCCCCCCCCCCATCCCTGCCAGCTAAACGGTTGTTGTTGGAAATATTAAAAAAACCGGTCAAGTGCGAGTCGGACTCGCGTGCCGAGGGTTCCGATATAATTTTTGTATTTTTGGAAGCAATAAAGTCCATTTTTAGGACCGCAAAACTAAATTTGTTTGTAAAGGTTATTTGCAGATTTCGAAAAACTGTGCAACTTAGAAAGATCGTTCTATTTTTGCTGTAATGTTTACATAAATTTCTGTCAACTGTATTAATTCAGATTTTTTCTTTCACAAACTTCGGAGATAAGGGGGGGAAATAGTATTTTTTTTGACATTTTTCATCATAACTTGAAAACTAAGCAACAAACAAAAAAAATATATTTTAGAATATACAAGTAAAGGCCTTTCATATGATACCCCATTTGACCTAGTAGCGACGATTAGAAATTTGGCCCCCCCCTATTTTGGCCCCCTTTACATTAAAATTCATAATTTTTTCAAAATTGTTTCATGTGCAATTAAGTTAATAAACCATATTCTAACACCATTCCAAATTTCAAGTCGATAGCATGAGTGGTTGCTGAGATATAGAGGTGTGACAGACAGACGGACAGACAGACAGACAGAAAGACAGAGTAAGTCGCACCATAAGGGTTCCTTTTTTTACCATTTTGGTATCGGAACCCTAAAAATCATGAAATACTTAATCAAAACCTTCTTTGCGACAGAATATCCTAAACAAAAACTAAGGAACCCTATATTGCGCGTGGCCCGGCCCGAATTGATTTCAAACATCGATTAAAGAGCCCTTAATTAATGAACCTCTAAAAAGTAGTAAAAAACATTTTGGAAATTTTTTTTTTAGAAAAAGGCATGCAATAATTTTACTTTATATTTACTATTTAGACACGCATCAAAAACTTTTAAGGAAATTTTAGTCCGCTGCTGGTTAAAGGTACCTACTTAACTTACAAAAAAGTTAATCCGTGAAGGGCAAATCTTTGGCGTATTTAATAAATGAGATCACGATGAAATTGCAACAAAAACTTAGCGAAACGGAATCCGACGGAACTAAATAAATCGTGATAATCAAAGCGGAAATAGAGACAGACAGACGGACATGACGTAACTATAAGGGTTCCTTGTTGACTAAGGAAGGCCCAAAAAATTCAAATTCAGGGTAACTTACTAAAAGTAAATAAAAAATATGAAAATTTAATTTAACCCAACCAATTGAATCGAAATCCTATACTATTTAACGATCAATATTTGTATATGTAATTTTCGAGAAACGGCTCTAACGATTTTGATGAAATTTAGTATCCGGGGGTTTTTGGGGACGAAAAATCGATCTAGCTAGGTTTCATGTCTGGGAAAAATTGTTTTGCCCGTATTTCTAAGCAATTTTAAAAAATACCGCGTTTTAGACAGAAACCTACAGCGCCATCTGTTAGCGAGTAGCATAGCTTGCTCACCCGATGATATTTTAATGTTGAGGCGGCTATTTAATTATAGAGCGAAGCTCGGTCGACCAGGTACTTTAATTAAATTGTATACTTTCGAGAGTTGGTGTGATTTTTGACAAACTTTAGTTTCGAAAATGATTTTTATTTTAACACTTTCTGTGTTCGTATAAATTGGTAACAAAATGATACTTCCTGTGTTCGGATAAATCTACAATACTACAGTTCGGATAATCTAAAATCGCAAAATTTCACAACCACAGGCCGCCTGAATCCTGTCTGTGGTTGTAAATTTTGCGATTTTCTTTCTACTTTGTAAACTTTGGTTTCATCCTACAGGCGGTATGACCTTCGCGTACAACGCAGATTTGTACTACCGTGACTACTTTCCTGATGTAGACCTGGGCTGGTGGCTCTTCGCTGTGACTGTCGGGATTGGGTCCATCGGGGTCGTCGTAGGGGGAATCATCTCGGACAAGTAAGTCGTAGGATTGTACCTATTGTTGTAATGCAGAGTACTTATACCATAACATCCCACGAAACGTCCAAACGTCGACTGCAGGACAGGGAGATCCCTCCACAATATCAGCAAAAACGCGTGATACTTTGGAGGGGAAATACCATCCATAGTCACCACGCTTGTAAGCGTTGCGGCTGGCGACCGCTGTTGTTGGCGACCGCAGTATGTAAAATGGTACGATACACAGAAAGATGCTGCTGCCCTCCCGGCTCCTCGCCTCTTACGACACCCACGGTTGGAGATGAGTTGGTACTATTCTTTGCCGGCACCACACTGGTTTATATGTTGCAGGCAAGTTGTATAATTCGGCGGCAAATTGTAAAATGGCGTTGGCTGGATGTAAATCAATGAGGTATACGACCACAACGCCGACACGCCACACCGTGCCGAATGAGCGTGCTGCGGTTTTGTAAAATACCTAGGCATTATGTAAAGAGCCGAATTTCTCAATTTTCCTGCGACATATAAACATAAGACATGTGATGTTTGTTGTGACTGTCCGGATTGAGTTCATCGGAGGCATGGTTGGAGTAAATTTCCAGTCAGTTCTTATTAATATTCTCGAATAAGGAATATAATGAAAACTGTTTGTTATCAATTCCATTCGATTCCATTCAAGGGCATGTCTTTTCACAAAGTTTCACTCTATTATATTGGCCCAATTTTTTTTTACAGGTTTGTTGCGAAGATGGGAGTAAGGTCCAGAGTTCTAGTCCTGGCTTTATCACAACTTGTGGCTACTCTACCCGCCTTCGGCTCCGTATACTTCGGGCCCCTATGGGCCATGATCACCCTCGCCATTTCTTACTTCTTCGGTAAGTCAGTCTCACTTAGTCGGTAAGTTAGTCTTAAGCCACGATCACACCTAGCTGAATTCAAACACTAATTCGGCAATCGGCATACATTGCTAGTTTGCTGTTAACACTCCAAGTATTAACATAACCAAGCCTCCCAGCAATGTATGCCGAATTATTTTTTTAATCGGTCGTAGCTTTACTTCTTCGGTAAGTTAGTCTCACTTCTTCAGTAAGTTAGTCTTACTTCTTTAGTAAGATAGTCTCACTTCGTCGGTAAGTTAGTCTAACTTCTTCTTCGGTAAGTTATACACGGCGTTAAAAAAAGGACAAAATTGAAACTTGAGCAAGCGAAGGACTCTAGGGTCCGTATTGATAAATCTCTCTAAGTGTGAGATTGCTCTCAAGATGTACTTTACACATACAAATTATATATCTTGAGTGCAATCTTAGACTTGAGAGCGATTTATCAATACCACCTTAGGTTTGAGCAACGTGCGAAGCGAATGGTTCAAATGAAGAATCCTGAGCCTAGCCAGGGTTTCAAGGCACGAGAAGCGAAACTTTGCTACCGAGCGAATCACGCAATTTTTATGTTGTTATAGGAAAATGATAACGAATAGCGCCAGTAATAATTCATCATCACGTTCTTATTTCAAAAATGTTTTCCACGCCAGCGGCCAAGAAGGACTTTTGCACGCAGATTTCGACCGATAAAACAAAGTTTTCCGAGCTAGTTAGGTAAAAAATAAATTTTATTTCCCATATTACTTAAAATGCGCTTTTAGTTTCAGTTTCTACGGGAAGATGAATTTTTACTTATAACTTATAAGTTTTCCTTTTTGTTACACGTATTAGGTCTGTTTTTAATAGTGTAACGCGTAATAGGAGAAGTTCTTTGTAAGTAAGTAAGGTTTTAATCATACCAGGCCACTCAGAAAGTATTGCGAAAAATAGTTTTTATATATGGGAGACTGGCCGGTCAGAATCTTTTTCGAAAATATGATTACTTGTAAGTAAAAATATGTGTGTTCCATTTTCAAAATTTCCCTCCACATTTTTTGCGAGCCAATTCAAAGTATCGTGTCTTACTGAAAAATGGATCTGCGCCGGGAACATTTTAGAGCTATGATTTTTTACGATTTCAAGTGTCGCCTGAAACCGGATGAATCGTTCGATAGACTTCAAATGGCATTTATGGATGAAGGCCCCTCCAAGGCAACCGTGTATCGTTGGTATAACGAATTTAGGCGCGGTCGACCAACCTTGGGGGATGAAGAAAGAAGCGGTCGCCCTTTGACGGCTATTACGGAAGAAAACGTGCTAGCAGTGAAAAATTTAATCCAAGATAATAGGCGAATTACATATCAGGAGATTCAGCACATATTAAAGATTGGATCGGGAAGCGTTCACGAGATTCTACACGGGCATCTTCGCGTGAGGAGGATAGTATCGCGCTGGGTGCCGCACTACCTCACCGACGCTCAGAAGCAGGTCCGGGTGGAATGGTGCCGTGATATGCTGAACAAATTTGAAGCAGGCTCGTCTCGGCGTGTTTACGACATCGTAACAGGTGATGAGTCCTGGATTTATCAATACGATCCAGAAACCAAGCGCCAGTCGACAGTTTGGGTGTTTCAAAATGAACCAACGCCTACCAAAGTGAAGCGATCTCGGAGCGGGGGGAAGATTTTGATCGCCAGCTTTTTTAATTTGACTGGCCACTTGGCCTCAATTCCCTTACGAGATCAAAGAAGCATCAACGCCGAATGGTATACTACCAAATGTTTACCAGAAGTTTTTTCTGTTGTGAGCAACAAGCGACCAAACACAGGGCTCCGCGGACTACTGCTCCACCACGACAATGCGCCTGCACACACCGCGCTCAAAACGAGGGACTTCCTGGACAGCACACCAGTCAAACTCCTGGGTCACCCTCCTTACAGCCCTGATCTAGCACCGTGTGACTTCTTTTTATTTCCAAAAATAAAAAATCAGCTCAAGGGGATACAATTTTCGTCGCCGGAAGATGCGCTGGCTGCGTTCGAGCAGGCTGTAAACGAGGTGTCTACGGCGGACTGGAAAAAGTGTTTTGAAAACTGGTTCAGACGCATTAATCTTTGTATAGAGGCTGGTGGAGAGTACTTTGAAAAGATTTAATAAAAATATATGTACCTGTAGAACAATTTTTTTTAGTGTCGCAAATATTTCTGAGTGTCCCACGTATAGTAACTAAACTGGTTTGTTTCCAAAGCTACATTTTTTTAAATGGCCTTGCCTCGAAGTGTCTTATTTCAGACGGGATTCGCACGAAACCAATTTTTTGCGTTGTGCCATTTTAGCTGGGTTACCTGCTCAAAAGTCCTTAATCGTGTTTTTAAAATCAAGTTTTAAGGTGCAGCCGTGACGCCATGAAAAGTTAATCATCATTATAACATCCTATATAACGTCCACTGAAGGACAAGTAGCTCCCTCCAGAATTCCAGTTAAAATGCGGGGTACAATTTGGACTGTCATTACGTTTGCTGGCGTTGCGGCTGGCACCATGAACCGTGGTTGTTGGTGACAGCATTAGGTATGTAAGTATAACATGGTACGCACGGCAGCTAACACGTAGAAACAAAACCAGTATAAACTGAAATAGCGCTACGCTGCAAACGGTCGAAACCAGAGATACGCTCATGGTCAAAGTGTTTCCACCGACGTGCGGCCGTGTGTACGATTTACAGAAAGACGCTGCTGCGTGTGCTGTGTGTTCATAATCCCTTATTCGTCTCTTACGACACTCACAGGTAAAGATGGGTTGGTAGACGTAGGCATCTTTACCGACACCACAAGGTGTATGGGACAGATTTCCGAAAACTGAGGAACCTGAACCACTTTCCCCATGAATCATACCACAGGATACAAAATTATAAACTTGATTGCATATTACAAGTGGGCGAACGAGCAGGTGGGCCACCTGATGGTAAGTGGTCACCACCGCACACAGCACTTTGACACTAATTTAAAATGGCGCTCCTTCTACACCATTTCCATTAAGTATAAAACAGCGTAGTACAACAACAGCGTAAGACTTTATCTACCGACTTTCCCAGACGGACTTTGCACTAAAGCTCTACTGCTTAAACTACTACCTACCTACTCAAAAGCTTAGTTACGTTAGTATGCCAAAAATTCTTTAGTTATTATTTCCTTGTTACAGCCGAGATGTGGTTCGGCATAGTGTTTGCGATCCTAGTCGAGATCGTCCCGCTCTCCGTCCGGTCTACCACAGTCGGAGTCTTCCTGTTTGTGATGAACAACGTCGGAGGGAACCTTCCGATCCTGGTCGACCCAGTATCCAAAGCCATTGGGTACAGAGAGGCACTTATGATCTTCTACGCCGGGTTTTATGCAATCAGTGAGTTTATTTTTATGTCGATTTACTATGCAGACGCAGGTTCGAATCCTGCCTGTCGATGTGAAATTTTGCAATTTTCTACTTTGTAGATTTACTATGCGTTTCAAATTAGAATTAAAATTATGAAGTTAGTTTGGCAGTTACCTACGGTGTCATCATACATATCAAGTCTCAGTCTTATCTTATTTTCATTTGAAACTTATAGTAGCTTTATGCAATAAAATTCTAATGTACTCATTGATGTGGCTACGACTATGTTTTCGTTTGGGGGGTAATTTCGTGCAAAGTGGAAATAGGCCCTCTGGCGGCAATATACTTACTACATCAAGATTTGGATGAGTCAGAAGGTGAGGGGAGGGGACGGGGGTGAGGGGGGTTTAGTGGTGGGTTGAGAACGTATGAGGGTAGGGGGTGAGGGGAGGGGCGGTGAGTGGACGTGGATCGGAACTTGACGAGCTCTTGACTGTACCTAAGTACACAGACGTATCCACGTAAAACTTATGGCCGTATCAAGGATACAGCCAACCAGGGATTTACAAGCCTAAGTATATGGCATAGTATGTAAGAAAAATACAGAAATGTTCTCCTAAACATGGAATGAATGAAGTATGAACGCCACCGAATTGGTTGTAGAAAATGTGAGGCACTCACATTAATATTCCCATAACGGTGTTCAGAAACACCCGTTGTGTAAGCAGTTAAAGGGAATGCTTACGAATATTGCAGAACTATCACACATATTTACAATTGTTTATGAGCGTTTGAATATAATTTAAATCTGTTTCATGCTATCAAACAAATAAAACTGTTTGAAACAATTTAAGACACCTTGACTCAAAACTTATTGAAGTAGAAAAAAGAAAGTATGATAGAGTTTAAACTTCTGATGTCATCCCTGGTTGGTTACGTAGAATACGTAGCAAAATATTTCTTACATTTCAAAAAAAAATCTACCCAAAAATAGACTAAACTACGAATTTGAACTTTCATAAAAACATATTGCACTTGCAGGTAGCATCCTGTTCTTCCTGACAATGTTCTTCATGGATGGCGCAGTGGAGAAGGCACCTGAACTTCCACCAGTGGAATCCCACACGAAACCGTCAGGTCTAGACAACCGCGCCTTCACACAAGATGAACTACCCACACGCGGCGGTAGAGGGCTACCCAGCGCCCCAATACCATTAGACAATAGCAGATTATAAATAGACTAGGCTGTATGCGATAGAACCAGTGCTTTAATTCTGGTAAAAAATTCGTCAACCTATCATGGTTTAGATGACGTGATGAAAGACAGTTGTGATTGGTTAATAATTAAGTGTCATGGCGTCGTATAGGGCGCGAAAATAATGTTTACTTTACCAAAGTTTTAAGTGAACAAAGTTTTTTAGTGTTTATATGTGAACAGAACGAGTCTTGCCCTTATCATAGCCCTTATTTACGTATTACAGCGTTTACCGAAAATTGTTGAATCTTGAATCGTTGTTCCTTTTTAGATTGTTTTTTTGTTAGTGGTGAAAATATATTGTCGCAGGTTAATTGTATAAGTCGCCGCTTCACATAATGCCTTTGCATTTCACAAAATGCCTAGATATTTGTCAATTCGACATTTTACATATTGCCTCGGCATTTTACATAATGAGGCGGAATTCGTTTCTGGCACTCGCCGGCCGCTGCCGAGACATGCTCGTTTGGCCCATGCGTTGTCGTCGTAAGATAACCCAACCTACCCAACTGGGTTTGCCTTCACTAACTAACCTAAAATGCACCGATCAAACCCCGTTTACAATCTGCCGATGCCGTTTTACAACTTGCCGAACTTATACAATTTGCCAGACGTTTTTGAAAGGTGAATTATACGGTTTTCCTATGACATATATAACAACACTCACTGTATACTTACTTCAACATTCTGTGAAAACTTGTTACTTTGTAAAATCTTACGAAACAAAAATTGTAAGTAACTTGCATGAAGTACTTAGATTTTAATTTTAACTAATTAATAGTACATAATATGAAAAAGGCTTACTGTAACATGAAAAATTTAATATTGATATTTCGTACACGTACCTGAAATAAAAGAATCTCCACATGCCAGTTGCAGGCAGCATCTTTAAACTTAGCTCCTCTTTAATAGCCCGTCCAGAACCTTTATTTTACACTCGCGCGTTGCCGAGATACTACAGCTACATACATTGCGTCCAGATGAAGCGTTTTACGCGCGAGTAAAATCGTGAGTAAATCAGGAAACGCGCGTAATACGCGGTAGTCAACTCGCGCGTAAATTAAAGGTTCTGGACGGGATCTAAACCTTTAGCTGAATCTTTCTTATTTAATGACAAAGAAAGTGTTAGAGCCCGTCCAGAACCTTTATTTTACGCGTGAGTCGACTCGCGCGTAAAAAAAGGTTCTGGACGGGCCCTTTGCAACAGATTTATTGGAGCTTTCACTTTAAAAAAGCTTTCTTATCTTCCCAACTTGTGTTCATACAAAACAAAATGCTCATTAAAAATATGTGTGTCTATCAAATTGAAGCAGTTTTAATGTGATAAAGATTTTGTACATATTTATTTTTAGATATAAGGCTATTTGTAAATAAAAATGTTTAATGTTTTAACATATTTTTATTCATCGTCATCGTGTGGGTAATAAGATCAATGACCGACCTCACAAACCCTGGTGTCGTTGTCGAGCTTAAACTAAAAACTTACTTATTCTATAGCAGTTAGGATTTTACTCTTACTTTTCCCTTGATATCTGAATAGTTTCTCTTTTCTTCTAGATTTCCAAAGTTTAGTTTCTTCTTTAGACAATATGTATTCTCCAGTTAGAGTGACGGCCTTTACCTTTTCTGAAAATAAAAAATAAATAGGTCCAGTCTTGCAATTTTCCTGCAAAAGAAAATTGCCATAACCATCCTAAAACCAAACCGAATAAACACACAAATGGAAAAAAAATATAGGATCATAGAATTAATATGTATATGTATTTGTTAATACTGATTTTATTTTACAAGGGAAAAGGGTCACAACAGGACTGCAAAAATTATCGCGGGATAAGCCTTCTCAGTGTCGTCGGCAAACTGTATGCAAAGGTTTTGATTGAAAGAGTGATGAAAGATACTGACGATAAAATATGGGATGTACAAGCGGGATTTAGAAAGGGAATGGGATGTACAGATCAGGTCTTTTCCTTGCGGTGCATAGCTGAACAGTTTTTGGCTAAAAACCAAAAAGTCTACTGCGCGTTCGTGGATTTGGAAAAGGCCTATGACCGAGTGGTGAGGAATGAATTGTGGTCAGCATTGTCTATGTATGGGGTAAATGGTCATCTGATTCAAGCACTGAAATCTCTCTATGAGGATTCCAGTGCTTGTGTCAGAATAAACGGGGCGTACACTGAATGGTTTAGCATCGAAAAAGGTGTTAGGCAGGGATGTGTAGCGTCACCTTGGCTGTTTAACCTGTTCATGGATAATTGTTTGATTGATCTGAAAGAGAGTATGTGTGCACTGAGAATGAATGAGTTACTCATCAAATGTCTTCTCTACGCTGATGACCAAGTTGTACTTGCGTCATCTGCTGACGAGTTACAGGAGATGGTAACAATGGTGAATGTGGCTTTGGACAAGAAAGGAATGAAAGTAAATGTAAGCAAGACTAAAGTAATGGTACTTGAAAGAGAAGAATGTATGACAGAGTGTACTATATTAATAGATGGTGAACAAGTCGAACAAGTGAAGGAGTTTGTGTATCTGGGCTCAAGTTTACGAGAGATGGAAAGTGTGAAAGTGATATTGAAAGAAGAGTGAATGCTGGAAACATGGTGAATGGTGCCCTGCACGCCTTTATGAAGAGTCAGAAGGTGTCTCACAAGGCTCGTTTGGCTGTTCATGGGGGAGTTTTGGTACCAACACTGATGTATGGCAGTGAAAGCTGGGTATGGCAGAAGAAGCATGAAAGTAGAATTAATGCAGTGGAAATGAGAGCGCTAAGGAGTATGATTGGTGTTAAATTCAGTGACAGGATAAGAAATAGTGTGATAAGAGAACGGTGTGGCGTAAAAGAAGACGTAGTGACCAAAATCGAGAAAGGGATGCTGAGATGGTTTGGTCATGTAGAGAGGATGAATGAACGAAGATTGACGAAAGAGATCTACCAGGCGAGAGTAAATGGAAACGTTGGAAGGGGAAGGCCTAGGCGAACGTACCAGGACCAAATTCAGGACGTTCTGAATAAAGGCCAGGTTGGAGGTACCCTAAACCGACGAGCATGTATGAAAGGATTGATGAAAGTACAGGAAGCAAGGGAAGTATGTCAAGATCGTAGCAGGTGGAGGACTGTGGTCTCTGCCTACCCCAACGGGAAAGAGGCGTGATGTTATGTATGTATGTATGATTTTATTTTGAAATAGTCTTCAGTAATAATTTTAAGAGAAAAAGATGGAGGGAGTTGCACAGTTGAATTGACAGGGATGCTGCATCAACAAGAGCCAAGCTCTTAAATTAAAGAAAAATTTAGAATAGTACAAAAATTTTACAAGAATTATTGTCATTTATTTTCATTGCTAATTATAATTTTCTTATTATATGACTTTCGTGGTCACTAACACTGTTATGAATACAGTTTAATGAGTTCTAACTACAATATGGGTGTTTATGTAGCTCTTTTTGTTTTTAAGGCTCTCAATGAAAACCCATATGGTGGTAACGAACTGTTAATCTTTCTATAATAGGAGATCTACTTTCTTGTAATTTTTTTTCCTGATAATGATTCTCAACAAAAACTCTTTGGAAAGATTCTTGATTTTCAGAGTATTATTAGTTTATGAGTCATGAGTCACAGTCATTTTCACCAGCTTGGTCACCAACTTGGTCCACTCTCTAAATGTATAAAATTGCTTGTCCTGACTGACTGATTCATCAACGCGGAGCCGTAACCGCTATAGATACAGATCTGAAATTTTGTACACAGGTTCTTTGCACGTCCAAACCACCCACTAAGAAAGGATTTTGGAAAATTCATCTTCCAAGGGGGTGAAATAAGGGATGAAAGTCTGTATGGAAGTCCTTTGTTTCATGAGTTAGATTCACACAAATTTAATTTTAAGCTTTTGGTAAAAAATAAAGAAACACATGTTTAAACATTTCTCAAAAATCACCTTTAAAGGGGAAGAAAAATGGGATGATATTTTTTCCGTATGTTGGTCTATAAGTCTTTCATTTTTAAAGGTAGGATTATAGAAATTTGGTTTTGAGCTCTTGGTAAAAAACAAAAAAGCACGTGTTTTACAATTTTTCCAAATTCATCCCCTAAGGGGGTGAAATAAGGGATGAAAGTTTGTATGAAAATCTGTCAGTGTTGAAGTTAGGATCTTGAAAATTTGTATTTAGACTGACGACTAAAAATTTTAGTTTAACATGTCTCAGGTTTTTTGGAAATTCTACACCCTAAGGGGTAAAAAGGGGGATGAAGTTGAAAATCCTTTATTTTCAGAGTAAAATCCACTAAATTTATTATTTAGGCATTAGGGTTGTAAGTCTGTGGAACGTACATCACTGTTTTTAAAATTGCACCCAAATGCAATCTCTAAAAGAGGGAAATGAGGTGAAAATGTCTAAAAATCAATATGAGTGTCGTTTCTATGTACAGGGATAGCGGTTAAGATGGCGTTAGGGAGAGGGAGGAGGAAGAGGGAGAGACTGCACATTGTCTGAATTTCACGCGGGCGAAGCCGCGGGCACAGCTAGTATCCATACAAAGATTGGCAATGTTCTTTGGTAACAAGAATGAATTGAAAGAAAATCTCTTGTATTTTTTTATTTGAAATATGGGAAAATTACTTGATTAAATGACCTTGACATGTGCAAACCTAACTCCACTATGCAATCATTATTTAAGTGTAAGGACTTGCAAACATTAGGTTTTTTTGCTAATCTGTATGACCTGTATACCTACCTTCTTCATTAAGATTGTCGGACTCAACATCCTTTTTCTTTTCCATCATTTTCTTTGATTCTCTATTGTGCGACTCTGTGTAGGTATCCTTAGGTTCTTCACTAGATAGAAAGGCTTGAGAATCATTGAACAGCTTCACTCCACCTTTAATTTTTCTTTTCCTAAAAAGTGAATATAATAAAAACCAGTCTATATCATTAATTCAATATTGCTATAACTCCTCCTCCCTTTTGGGCTTTACCGTAGTCGGATTAAAACAGTGTCAAGCATATCTCAAAAATAGAGTTTTTTTTTCTATTGAATCAAGCTTGTAATACTGTAAAATTTATGTCTCAATTTATTTATGTTCGTCATTTAGGTCAATAATAATTAGAATTAAATATGGGAGACCAAACTAGGCAGGGCCTACAGATATCAGACACTGATATACATACATAAATAGGTAAATAACACCCAGACACAGAACAAGCATCCATGTTTAGTACCTATACAAACATTCACCCTGGGTGGAGATCGAACCTGCAACATTTGATGCAGAAGAGGCACTGTCAGTAACTGATACAATTTTTTAATAGATAAGTACTTACTTCAAACCAGTCTGTACCACTTCAACAAATTCTACATTTCTGTTTATAATAGCAGATACTTTTGCACCAATTCGCTTCTGCATCTCTCCAGGAACTTTGACGTCATTGTAGTGGCTTGATTCCTCTAAGTAGCGTTCGGATTTGGGTGTAGGTTCATCTTATTACAAATATAAAAAAGAAATTAGGTATATAAAAATCCTATATATAGGGTATACAGTATGGTACGATAGCATTACGATAGGTACTTTTGAAGCTAATGTTTAAAGATAGAAAAGGTAGCATTATTTCAATTTGAGATCTGAGAGTAGTGAATTCAGTATCACTTGAATTATTTGTGCTAAAAGCAAGAATAAACATTACCTTTTTTGGAAGTGTTTTGACCGTTAGTATTATATAGTCTAAGGTTTTGACTGTTCCCCTTGGACCTATCAATAAGTTTTGTGAATGAGTTATCAACTGCCTCTTTGAAACGTGAAAGATCTTCATCTTCTGATGAATCAGACATGGCGAAATATCTAGATTTTCTTTCTTTTATAAACAAACTCAGACCATCCCTCCCTAACGTCAAAACAAAGATTTTGGAAAAATAGGGTACCTAGGCAATAATGTGCGTCAGGAGAATGTGCAACATTTAATACGCAGCAAATAATGTGGAGCTGATAATTGGCGTCACGTGACGCCGATTATCTGCTGCATATTATTTGCTGCGTACTACCAAAGTAAATATATAAGCTAAAGCAGTATGGAAACTCGGGCCTTTTTTTGAAAAAAGAACTATTCTGCGTCGGAGCGTCAGGGTTGTAACCCAGAAGTTTTGAAATAAGATTAGTATGATGAACTCTAATATTGGGTGCTTCTATCAACTGTGTTCCTATCAGCATGTTTTCGGACCGTAAAACTAAACAACTTTCCGTAGGAAGTCAAAATAGGATTTTTTTTATATCCATTAGCATTAGAAACTGCGTCAGCCGATAGCGCGTTTTGTATGGGAAACAATTTATTTCCGTCTTTTGACCTAGGTTCTTGAAAGAAAGCTATTCAATTTTCGGGACTCCTGATCGTGTCAAGTTAAAGTTAAAATTAAATTTAGCAGATAATCTTGCATAAAATGTTAAGTCAGAAGGTTAAGCCACTTAGTCGCCTTATAGCACCCAAGGGAAGGTTAAGTTCATTCTATCACAATCAGATCATAGGGCAGATCGAAACACTTAGTCGCCTTTTACGACACAAGGGAAGGTTAAGTCACTTAGTCGCCTTTTATTACACAAGGGCAGATACATACTTATAGGGACCCTATATTATGTACCTATTTGTTTGTATTGTGGTTTTTGCACCCACGACTGACTTCAGCGCGAAAACTGCTTATTTTCCTGTAGCGGTGTGCGCATGTGTGAGTGCGCCGTTTTTGGACGTTTGTTAGGAGTTTCCATACTGCTTTAGCTTATATATTTACTGTGGTACTACTGTGCTGCACATTATTCAAGCGCTTGATAATCGACGTCATGCTATTGAACCTCGAAGCATCGATCTTCACTAGAAATGTGTTTTCTCTAATTTTAACTATATCGATACGAAAACATTTTAGAGAAATTATTGGTTCCAGTTGAGAAAATTTCAGCTTAGCTACCAAACTTTAAAGACAATAGTATCGTTGAAATATGATTTCCATAGGTCCGTTAGGTAAAGTAAACACAACCTAACCGATCCCGTGGGATCGGTTAGGTTGTGTTAGGTATTCTTGCGACCACAACGCACGAGCTGAGCGAGCGAAACGAGTGTGCCGCAGCAGCGGCCGGCGAGTGCCAGAAGTGAAATTGAGGCATAAAATACTTTACCTACATAAAACTCCAAAAAATATAGAATAGTTTTATCGACTTAAATAGGCCAAGGTGATACACAGCTCTATAAAGAACTTGACCTTTTCCAAACGTGACGTGAACTATCAGGTGCGCATTATTCGAGCGCGCAATAACCAGTGACACATACTACGCAGCAAATATTGTGCGACTGGATAGTTGACGTCACGACGCCAAATATCAGCTGCACATTATCGAGGTGCGTACTATTTGCTGCAAATTATATGTTGCACATTGTAGTAATAGCCTCTACGGTTTAAAACCTGCTCATGAGCTTTGTGTGCGGTTTTAGCGCGCTAATAGTCGGTTCAAAACTTGCTCGTATTCACACGTTTAAGCGACGTGACGTCATCAGTGACGTCACTTTAGCGCGCTATCATTGAATATACGAAAATGAGGTAGTTAATGCAGCGTGTGCGAAACGTCAAATTCATAAGACGTTTGTCATCAATCTCGTTTTCGAGAGATTTTTTTTCAATCAATAATTTCTTAAAACGCAAAACAAAATCAAAATGTAATTTTTCTCAGTGACATTCACTTAAGCGCGCTCTAGTCTGGTTTAAAACTGTACCTATTCGATCGTATTCGACGAATGCACGCATATAGAAATAAACCGACTATATTCAGTGAATGTGATGTGTGCGTTGAATTCAAGAAACAAACCGTAGTGTAGGACTCAAATAGGAGGTTTTTGTTCTGAGGTAGGACTCGAAAGGTAGGAAGAGTAAGTTCCAAAACGGTAATAGTTAACATTTGACAGCAGTCTGTCTCGACCACACCGATGGACGTCATATACAAAGATTTCGGACCTCCTTGACCCTTATTTTTCTGTGGTCATATAACGCTATCCTGCTGGCAGAGTAATTTTTACCCGATTTGGAACGCAACCTTAATACACGAATCGCCCCCGCTGTATAGCTAGCTGCGTTCCGAATCAACGATAATATCGCTGTTATCGCTCACAGCGCTGTCTATCGACATATTAGTGAAGGAGAATGCGTACTAATGCGTACTCGTAGTATGCAATCTACTTTGTATGTTTTAGGTTTAGTTTTTACTGTTATTTTTGCCACTATTGTCCTATGTCTATTGTGTTGAAATGAGAGCGTTTTGTATGATTGGTGTGAAATTGAGTGACAGGTAGAAATAGTGTGATAAGAGAACGTTGTGGCGTAAAAGAAGACGTAGTGACTAAAATTGAGAAAGGGATGCTGAGATGGTTTGGTCATGTAGAGAGGATGAATGAAGGAAGATTGACGAAAGAGATCCACAAGGCGAGAGTGAATGGAAACGTTAGAAGGGGAAGGCCTAGGCGAACGTACCAGGACCAAATTCAGGACGTTCTGAATAAAGGCCAGGTCAAAAGTACCCTAAACCGACGAGCATGTATGAAAGGATTGATGAAGGTTCAGGAAGCAAGGGAAGTTTGTCAAGATCGTAGCAGGTGGAGAACTGTGGTCTCTGCCTACCCCGACGGGAACAAGGCGTGATGTTATGTATGTATGTATGTATGTTGTTTTTGTCAATCTTTTCAATATATTTACGTATTTTTACCGAATATTATTTTGGTTTATTTCTACGACCTCAGCAAGCTTAACAGCTTTAATATGGTAGCAGATCGTTTCACAAGTGATATTTAGGTGGATTTTACGAAAAACTTTACAAATTTTTCCGAAGTCAGTGTAAAAAAAAATTTCGATTCTTTTGTTTCGTCTGTCAGTCAAAATGCAAGCATCAACAAGCTGCAAAATTGATATTGGACGTCTACAAGGACAAGAAAACTGAACCACCTGGCGGTACAAAGTGCTACATCTGCTTCGAAGTAGTGCTGGAGGACTTGAAGCTGTTGAGGGCAAACTCACCAAGCCCGTCCTACCAAGTGCAAGTACCACTGCTGCAGAAAAAGCTAAGTACATGGAAGATTTACAAAATTTTAATGAAAAGACAGCGATGCTTTATTATTATTAACAGCCAACATGACTGTTGAGACCCTAGAGAAGGTTATGCGTTTAGAAACTTCCAAAGAGGTTTGGGATGAGCTGCACCGTCTGTTTGATCACTCATCAGATGATAAGACGTATGCCTATTCTCTGGATTTCTTCAATTTTTGCAAAATCTCTTAGATGACATGGCTACACACATATCCAAAGTTAAAAATATGTGGCAAAACTTAAAAGTTGAATTATTGAAGGACTACAAATGTGATCTACCTGAAGTTTTGCTAATTTGCAAGATCCTGGACACATTACCCGAAAGTTTCTTCCCTTTTAAGTCCAGCTGGCTGCTTCTATCTAAAGAAGATCGGAATATTGAAAATTTAACTATTCAATCATGTAATTATGAGAAGTGCCTATCAAATCAGCATGGTAGTGCTGGGGTTGCTGAAACCTTAGCTACTGAACAACACAAACCTAAAGAAAAGTCTAAAATCAAGTGTGGCTACTGTGGAAAACCAGGCCATAAGACAAAGAAATGTCGTAAATGGATTTCAGATGGAAGACCACCGAAGCCATTAAGCCAAGCTAGTCAAAACGTGAATGTGGCACTCATAAGCATCGAGACTGAGCAAAGCGTGAACGCAACTTCTTCAGCAGAAGCAGACAATGACAGTTGGTATGTTGACAATGGAGCAACTAATCATGTCACCAGCTGAAGAGAATATTTTTCATCATTTGAATATTTTGCAGGCAGCAACTTGGTGACAACTGCAAATGGAGCTTCAATTAAAGCTGTTGGTAAAGGAAATGTATATTTAAGGGCTAATGTAAATAATAAAATACAGGACATTATTCTTAACGATGTTTGGTTTGTACCCACAATTCAGAAGAATCTATTCTCTGTTCTGGCTGCGCAAGATAGACTAGTAAACAGTGTCTTTACATCTGAAAGAGAAACATGCTCCTTGAAAGTGGATGGACAAATCCTTTTAATGGGTAAACGTTTAAAGAATGGAGGTCTCTACAAGCTCAGCGGCAAGACTGTTGTAAATATAGAAGATCCTTCTAAAACTGAAATAAACGTCTTGTCTAGACTTCAACTATGTCATGAGAGATTCGCTCACCAGAATAAAAGACATGTTAAAAAGGTCATTGAAAATGAATTTGGTATTAAAGTACAGCTCGATTCCGAACTTTGTACTGGATGTATCTATGGAAAGGCTCACAGAAAGAAATTCGGAACAAGAGTGAGAGCTAAAGAACCTGGCAAGATAATACATACCGACGTATGTGGACCGTTCCCGAGTTACTATTACTTTGTTTTATTTAAAGATGATGTTACTAATTTTAGATACATTTATTTTTTGAGAGCAAAGTCAGAAGTTTATACAAAGCTGCAACATGTCCTAGCTGAAATAAAAGTTGTTGGACATAAAGTAAAAGTATTGTTATCTGACAATGGTGGTGAATTCGTCAATGCTAATATTAAGCAGCTACTATCAGCAAACGGCATAACGCATAGACTGACCATGCCACATACTCCAGAACAAAATGGATCTAGTGAACGGGACAACAGAACTCTTGTTGAAGCAGCACGTACAATGATAATAATAATAATAATAAATAAAATAATAATCATAAAAATCTTTATTTCTTACAAAAATAAATATACAGGAAGGTTGTCATATCATTAAATTTAACAAAATTTACAGCTTCGCTTATGTGAGTTATGTCCCTGTCTCCCAAGCTAGGTTTTATCCTGTATCTTGGGAGAAAAATTGTAAGACCCAGACTCACTGATGAGTCTGGGTCTTACAATTTTTAATAACCTGATTTTCAGGGTCCCTTTTTGATTTACTGTGTAATTTATCGCGATTTTTTATGCACCTTAATAGTCCTGTCGTAATCCATGGCTTGATATTCCTACATTTTCTTGGAACTTTAGTGATGGTTGTGTGCTTAGCAATCACTGTTCTTAAAATTTCAATGAAGCTACTCGTAGCCTGATCAGCATTTGTGTTACTAGTAACTATCGTGAAATCAGTATTTTCCAGTTCTCTTTTTATTGCATCATGATTTAAACGTGTGACGAACTTACTGACACTCCTCATTGGTTTGATATTTTCTAGTGATAATATGACGGGTTTATGATCTGTAATATTTGTATCTAGAACCAGCGTGATGTTATTTTGTTTAGATTTTAATAATGAGTGGTCCAATCAGTTATTAAGCCTAGTTTTAAGCGTGTGTGTGGGAAGAAGACCGTGGGATGCATTGCAAATGAGATAATTTAAGCTATTCTCGTCATCGTTATTTGGTTTAATGTCTATGTTGATATCTCCTAAAAGAGCAATATTTCGGTACGTAGATACGCTGTCGTAAATATTATTTAAACTGTATAAAAAGTCCTCAATATGCTCCTTTGAATTGTATGATGGCGAGCGATATACACCGATAATAGCGAATTTGTTTTCAATTTTACATATCAGGCCGGTGCCACTTTTAACCACTGGTTCAATTACTTTGCATTTAAGACCGACTCTAGTATACATTATTAAACCATCATTTTGGTTTTTCGTATTTTTTGAAAAATGTGCATTATAACCGTTTAAATATGGAAGATTATAGACTTTACTTAACCAACATTCTGTCAAGATAATAATATCAATTTTAATAACTATACTTTGTAGCAAAATTAGCAGCTCATTATAATTTTTATTAAGACTACGTATATTCAGGTGTAATGTTGTAATGTTCATAAACGAATTTTTAATAAAGTCACTACAGTTTTGAGGAGAGCAAAAGAAAGATTGTTCGGTATTTAAAGAGTCTAAGTCATTTAAAATATTTAATAAATTTGTCATTTTTGGTAATTAATAATTATAAACTTTTTTATGGGCTATAGGTATGCAAATGTATAGCTCCAAGTAGTAAGTAGCTGATGTGAGGGTATCCGGTTATGTGTAAATTTAAGTTTTAAGGTTAAAATGCAGTTGCTTTGATGAGGGGAGTTGTTTCGACTTGTAGTTTTATCATTGTGTAAAGATGTTGTGTGAATGTGTGTTTTTAGATTTATTTTAGTTATAGTAAATAAGATTAGGTACATACAAATACGATAGAATATAAGACAAAAAAACCGGCCAAGTGCGAGTCGGACTCGCGCATTGAGGGTTCCGTACCACCACATAAACATAATTGTATTAGTTGAAATTTCAGTAAGTTAATGTGCTAGATTTTCTGAGTCCGACACTTGCTGGACCAAATTTTATTATTTGTTGTTATTTTATAGCCTATGCCCTATAAACATACCAATTTTCAAGTTTGTAAGTGTTCTCGTTTTTAAATAGAACTAAAACAAAAATCGCCTCAGCAACCATCCAACTTGACCCCTCTCTTATATGAATGTTCTTGAAACGGGAGCTCACCACAATTGGTTACCATTAGTTGTGAGAAAAGTTGTAATATTTAATGATTTCAGACTTTTCCCATTATTTGTACTGTGAGACCTAGCTTCTTGCCAAATTTCATAATTTTAGGTCAACGGGAAGTACCCTGTAGGTTTTTCATTTTTGAATAAATGTATGGAGATGAGGACATAAAATGCCATATCTTATGATTGCGTCATTGTAAAAAAAAATAATTTTCAGATCTTGTGTGGTTCATGGATCCTAATATATGGTATTAATTTAAACCTGATACCTTTACCCGTTCGTGAGATAAAGGGTCTTGACAGACAGACAGACAGACAGACAGACAGACGGACAACAAAGTGATCCTATAAGGGTTCCGTTTTTTTCTTTTGAGGTACGGAACCCTAAAAACATAAAAACCATACGAGTAATATATATTAATAGGACAATATAGGTAATAATTATTAATCCGATTTAGATCTAGTCAAGCTTTTTTCTGAAGATCCAAGAGTGTTTGTTCTGACTTCACTATTATATATTTGTCGCTTGATGATTTTCTCAAGAAGACATTTCCATTCGAGGTCCAGCAATAATCGTATTTGTGAGTGTTTGCGAAATCCCGTGCACGGAAGAACAACTTCTTTGTTTGCAGAGGTAAATATTCTGCTACGTATACTGCCATACGGGTGCCCGGGATACCCAGGGTCTCGGTGTTTAATTTGTTAGCATTGAGAAGATTCTTGTTATATTTTTTAACTCCGCTAACAAAGTTGTTTTTTTTGGTGACCTGCAAAAATTCCGCAATCATTGTCTTAGGAGTTCCCGGCTTTCCAGGTATACGGCGTACATCACGGATGTCTGCTGAGGTATAGTTCTGTCCAAATGTATGTGCAATATTATTTATTATTGACACAAGGTCCTCTTGAGTTTCTTTCTCTTTTTCCGGAACATTTCTAATTTCTACTACTGCATTACGCGAGCTTAGTTGGATGTCCTTTAATTTATTTTCCAGGCTTGAGACGTATTCAATTAACTGGGTGCGTTCTTTTTCGAGGTTGGTAATTTGTTTGGTAATATCTTCATATTGTAAGGCAACAAAGTTGACTGACTTTTCTACCTCTTCGAGTTGCTTCTTAAATTCCAAATTGTCCTTTTTCAAATCTGCCATCTCGGACACTAATTTCTTTAGCATAGAATTTTGTTCCTTAAACATAGATGTAAGGTTATTGTTTTGGGTTTTGTTCCACGAACTTAACATTTCCTCGATATCTTTTTTTAATTCCATTTTAAGTTCCTGTTTGAAAGTTGTGCCAAAACTTGTGCATTCGATTTATTTTCGGATTGCGCAAGTACGACCACGTGTCTCACTTTCGTTCACAGCTCAAGTGGCTCCCAATTCGTTTTCGCAGGAATACACATATCCTTTCTCTCCTCTATACCATTTTGTACAATCCCTCGTGCCCGTCTTATTTACGTGAGCGTTTTTGTTTCTCTCGGTCACAAGTTGAGCCTTGCCGCCCCAGCGTCAGGACTAACTTGTGTATCGCCTCCCACCACTCCGATTTCTATTCCTACTCCTTCACTGTTCATGCGGCTAGCAGTGACGGATTAAGACCACTTGATGCCCTAAGCAATCCACGCCTGTGGGCCCCCCTATCCGTATGTAAACTAGAATCGGTCTTTAAACCTTTACCGCCTAAAACATTGTAAAATAAGATGATGAGATGTAACGTACCTTTTGTGTAATGAAACGATCAATATCCTATGTTGAAAGAGTGAAACGCGTAGGATAGACAACTGTCGTACAGTTAATACTTAAGTTTCGCAGTACAACTCGCGTGTTGGGTATTTAAAAGCTTTCTCAGCATCACTTTAAGTACCGATCTTTGGGCTCTTCCTAGAGATATAATTACGGTCTTTGAAGCACTCCTCCATGCAGTGCAGTTATAGACCAAGATTAGAGTCTTACTATCCGCACCCTGCCGAAGTAGTTTTATGATGTGGATAAGCTTACGTAATCTCTTAGAAAGAGCAAATATACGTTGTGCAAACGTCAGCCTTTCATCAAGAATTACTCCCAAGTACCTGAACGTCTAAATTAGAGAGATCTAGACCGCACGTGTGAATTCTAATCAGCTTAGAAGATGCTGACGGTCTTGAAACAGCAGTTTTGTAAAAACACAAGAACTTTGTTTTGTTGCGTTCAGTGTTAACAAATTTTTGTTTACCAATGAAGCCACATCAGCCAGTCCCCACAAATTTTTGTTTACCAATGAAGCCACATCAGAAAGTCCCCTCTCAGCTTCTTCTAGGACCGCATTCCAAGATTTTAAACGAAAAATAAAGGCGGTATCGCCAGCGTAGCAAATTGTCTCAACATCCCTACGGTGTTTAAATGGGCCAGTTATCTCATTAATGTACATGATGAATAACGCAGGACCCAGGATACTCCCCTGCGGGACGCCAAACCTTATTTCTGTGGGTTCCCTGATCTCATTTCCCACTTTTACCCTCTGATGTTTGTTCTTTTGTCCAGTGCAACACCACGCACTTCAATGCGTTCGAGCTTCTTAAGCAATATTTTTGGAGACACAGTGTCGAACGCCTTGGATGAATTCAAAACATGCATCGCCTTCATCCAGAGCCTTAGCTACATTATCGAGCAAAAGAGTTACTGCGTCCTGCGTTGATTTCTTTTGCCTAAAATGGTTTGGCTGGCGTTCCGTCTGTGCTTGAGCCGTCAGGCCTCAGTCGCACCGACGGTAAACGGCCCGATGGCCTGACGTTGGTTCCGTGCGAGAGAAGGCGGTGTTTGGTATGGGTCGCAACTTGTGTCAGCACCTACGCTGCTACCCACATCAATCGCACTACGCGTATGGCCGGAGCGGCGGCCGAAGCGCAGGCGGCGATTAAACGCCAAAAACATGCTCCTTTGGGACAGGGCTACATTTTCGTCCCCTTGGCGGTGGAAACGGCGGGCTGCTGGGGGGCGGACGCGAAACGATTTGTGGGTGACATAGGCCGTCGGCTCCAACCTGTGGCTCCGACAAAAGAGATGTGACCCCGCGCCGAGTCGTTTCTAGTGCAAAGGCTTTCCATCGCCATTCAACGTGGTAATAGCGCGAGCATTATGGGCACTTTTGCACCGGGAACGTCAAGGGGCGGTTTATTAGACTAATACATTATTGTATTTTTGTTATGAATACTTTGACTTTTGTATTTGATAACAACATTTGATTGACACAGATTTGCTGAGATTTGCTTGCTGATCGCAATTGCAGTGCATAACATTTGCCGAATGCACTAGCGGGCAGCGAGTGGGCAAGCGGGAGCGGGGTTATGATATGACTCAGGTCGGACTCTATGTCTACTTAAAACGCGAATTTTCAAATTAGTCCTATCCTATAAACTTGTGTGGTTTTGGGTGACGTGAGAGTGAGACGTGATGCCCTAAGGACGGATTTATTTTTGTGCTTCTTCTGGTGCCCCCCAGACGTGATGCCCTAGGCAATTGCTTAATTTGATTAAGGGTTAATCCGTCACTGGCGGCTAGGCTATGGAACTCCCTCCCACACACTGTTCGCGATAGTCCCTCTATCGCTATCTTTAAAAAACGAGTCAAAGAGCACTATCTTTCCCTGTCTTAGTTAGCCATATATTTATTTATTAGTTAGGTATTATTAATGTATAATATCATAACATAATATGTATTTTATACATACAAATACATACAAATATATATCATATATTGATTTTTTTTTATTTGTGTAGAAGGTTTATATATTTTAATTAGATACCTATGTGTAATTTATTATTCTTACTTTTATGTATAATTTTTGAGTTTGCGCATGATCTATCTGCCTTCTCCAATACTATTCACGCTCGCCTAGGTCTGCTGGAAGACATTTCTTTAGTGAAATAAGTAGTACCTGTTGTGTCGTCTTTTTATATGTATTGTCCATTGTGTTTTCTTGTGTGCAATAAATTATAAATAATAAATAATAATAATAAAAGTTTTGAATTCACTTGGAGAGGGGTCTCGACTAGACTGCTTGTTTCTAGGGTTCAAGTTGACGTTACTTCGATCCGCCTCACTATGATGGGCAACATAAGGTCCGACTTTGACTGGTTCTCACTATTCGGAGTATTGGGTGGCGATCTTTGTGTTTTTCCCATGGTGCGTGGCTAAATAAAACTTAGTATGGTCCTCTTAAAAATTGCCCTGGAGAATCTCAGCGATGAAACATAAATAAATTATACGTTAGTATTATATAGTCTAAGTAAATAAAGGACTTCGTAATTAGGTCGCGTAGTGTACGCGCGATTATCGTAATACTATCCAGCTATGACTTACAAACTTATTTTGCACACAAGAGTGACTGCTGTCCCTTTCTCAAAACCCGCTAGGGGAACACCTTATTATCCTAGGCGTTAAGTGCGATAAGGAGCCACCGATACTGCACTGATTCACCGTACGCACCTGTTACGAAACCAGTCGTGCGAGACACCGGTCACTCGGGCTAACGTCCATAAGCCGGGGGTCTTATCTTGCTGGTTAGTAGTCACGCGCAGTTGTAGGCTGACCAGCGGCGATTGACACGGCAACGGGTTTAAATATTCTTAATGTGGAGATCTAAGTAGAATGGTTTGGTTCCTCACACTAGCGTGGAAGCGGGTGTTATCTACGGTTGCACGAGCCAGATAATGATGATGAGCCATGATGTATGCTCATGAAGAGTTACCTCAGAGTTCCTGGTCTGAGTTGGTGAATACTGCTGTTTATGTCCTGAATAGGACTGGGCCTACTAATGTTGAAGGCAAGTCACCCTTTCAATTATGGTTTAATAAGAAACCGTCAATAAAACATTTGCGAATAATTGGCTGCGAATGCTACGCTCATGTACCCAAGCAGAACCGTAAAAAGCTGTCAAAGAAAGCACAAAAATGTATTTTGATTGGTTACGAAGGAGATGACGGCTATCGACTACTAAATCTTGACCAAAAAGGCAAACCAACACTTATTCGATCCAGAGATGTTACCTTTAATGAGTCGATTATTGATTCAGACGGATAAGGTGGAATTGATAATGAACCAGAGACTGAAATTGAATTGAATTTACCCGCGAGAAACATGAACAGTACTCCAATTTCTGAAGCAAGGGAGGAAGAACAAGATGAACACAATGGTCAAGTTGCACACCAACCTGTCAACGATGTGCCTCAGACATTAGAGTTTCCTGACTCGTCAAATTCTTCTTAACCGTCAATGAACAATTATGTCGAACCATCTGACAATCCTCAAAACAATAATTCGATATATGAGGATGTTCAATCAGACGAATCTGATGATGAAGAAACTGTTAACAGAGTTCTTCGAGATAGAAGCCCTATCCGAAAGCCTTTGAGATATGATGACTTCATAATTAATGTGAGTTCATACATAGAGCCATAGACTTATAAGGAAGCTTTGAAAAGTCCACAAAGTGATGAATGGTCTAAAGCTATGAACAGCGAGATAAAATCCTTAGCTGAAACTAAAACCTGGACTTATAACGACGCCGCAATCAAGATATCCCAGAATCCTGAGCTACACAGACGAACAAAGCACATAGCACTGAGACACTTCTACGTTCGAGAGCTAGTTTCTGAGAAAGAAGTTGAAGTTAAATATATTCCAACTGAATTCCAGTGTGCAGACATATTGACAAAACCAGTTTACAAGCCAAGAATGGTAATGATACTGGATAAACTGGGAATACAGTAAAATCTGCCCAAAAGGGAGGATGTGAAGGAGAATGCGTACTAATGCGTAGTATGCAATCTACTTTGTATGTTTTAGGTTTAGTTTTTACTGTTATTTTTGCCACTCTTGTCATATGTCTATTGTGTTGTTTGTTGTCTATCTTTTCAATATATTTACGTATTTTTACCGAATATTATTTTGTTTTATTTCTACGACCTCAGCAAGCTTAACAGCTTGAATAATATTAAGTAAAAAAGAAAAAAAAAAGAACGCCAAAAGTGATCCGGGACGCTTTTGAGCGCGCTCAGGCGCGCTGTGAGCCTGCGCGCGATAAAATCGATATTATCGTTGATTCGGAATGCAGCTATTGTAGCTAGTCACGCTCTGCGGTCCAATTTGCGCTAACAGACTGCTTTAGAGCACTGTGAGCGCGCTTAAGTCGGTCCAAATTGACCAAAAGCGTACTCTAACGCAAAACAAAACTGACATTTTGACAGATAAACACGTGAGCGCGCTTAAATCCATTCCAAATTGACTATAGCAACAAAAGCAGTGATAGCTTTGTGAGCGTGCAAAATCAATTTGGACCGTCCGTCAGTACTGTATACGCTTTTAGCAGCGTTTGTACAATTTGGAACACAGCGACGCAAACGTGTTTTGTGTCAATTTTGACAGTTCACTATTCAGCTGATCGATAGATTACGATTTTAATTACGTTAGTTTTGTGGTTAGGACTTTATTTTAGGAAATGTTATTTTTATTCGTAAAAGGCTTTCAATACTCATAAAATCGGTATCTAACAAATCATGGCAGAATACACTAAACCTCCTACAGATCCAAACCTTATCAGGTTCAGTGAAAAGAATGACTACGATTCACTGGCCAAACACCTAGTTGGAAACTTCTACAGATACCGTGAAAACATTATAATTCCAAGGATTTTAGGCCCGGTTATCATTAAAACTAACGAGGAGAAAATGATCGAGGCCACAGTTGAAAGTTGTCCATTCAAATCTTTAACGAGTTGCATTATTGGTAAGTCTGGGATATCCTGCGGTTCACATATTGCTTTTTTTATCCAAAGAAGCTATTCCGAACCATTGATTACTACCATGACCCGTGTGGTACCGGCAAAGAATAGTATCACAACCCATCTGTACCCGAGGGTGTCGTAAGAGGCGACTAAGGTCACCAACAACTGCGGTCCATGGTGCCAACTGCAACTCTAACAAGCGTAGTGACTATGGTACTTCTCTTCACTAGCAAAAGCTGGAATTCTAGAGGGTGCTGCCTGTCCTGCAATGGATGTTTCATGGGATTTTATGATGATAACTACCATAGTTAATTTTAATTTTTCTAGCTGCAACAGGTCATAATTAAGTGAATATGTAATAATTTTCAAATTTTCTTTCAGGTTATGGTCTTGGTGCTGCAGTAGGTCTATTCACATCATCCCTCATGCCTAACGTCACAGATACGACGGCCGCCCAGACGCAGACAGCTAGAGAAATTCTCAGAGAGATGAAAAATGCTATGCTCAGTTACGCAAAGAACTTTGCTATGTTAGGAGCTGTATTTTCGGGCGTAGAATGCTGTATTGAGACTGCAAGAGGCAAGTCTGATTGGAAGAATGGAACTTATGCTGGTGGAGTCACTGGAGGGCTTATTGGTTTACGAGGTGAGGTTTTTTACATCTTACGAGTTTTAAGCTTTTGTAATAAAATATAGTATTATTTCTCAAAGAAAACATATGCAGTACCAAGTAAAGTAAAAAGTAGCGTGACCAAATTCAGGACATTCTGAATAAAGGCCAGGTTAAAAGTACCCTAAACCAACGAGCATGTATCAAAGGATTGATGAAAGTACAGGAAGCAAGGGAAGTATGTCAAGATCGTAGCAGGTGGAGGACTGTGGTCTTTGCCTACCCCGGCGGGAAAGAGGCGTGATGTATGTATGTGAAAAGTATGCACTACGTTATTTCTAATGGGAACTCCATGACTCGCGCAGACAGGTGATCGGATCATGGAGTTATTTCACTCATTGTGCCAGAAAACTGTCTAAATCTATTCTTTTTTATTACAGGTGGATTAAAAGCTGGAATATTTGGCGCTGCTGGTTTTGCAGCTTTTTCAACTGTAATAGATTATTACATGCATCAACGCGGATCTTAAACTTACCGAAAATTTGTCTATGTAGTTTTTAATGAATAAATCTAATTACTGCTCGATTTGTTAATTTACCTACTTATTTCATCTGTGAATGTCTGATTGTACCAAACTTAGGCCGCGTCCCCATTAGACTGACAGTGAGCGGCTAACTGTTTGCCTCTAGTTCGGTCCATTCAGCGCGTACTGCACACTGTTTGCGGCGTTTCGCTTGCGGATTCAGTGAGCAGCTGAGTCGCTGCGAACAATGCTCGCGGTCGGCGGCTCAGCCAGCTCACTACGCCGTCGGCATGCACAGACTACTTAGATGATCGGCATGCTGCGGAGCGTCACGCGGTCGTATATACTAACAATATATAAGTTACTCTATGATACTAGCCGCGATTACACCTGCTTGAATTTGACGACTGAATAAGAAATCTACCTAGGAGGCTACGTAGAAAAAGACGTTTGTGAATTCAGAGTTCTAGCTAGGAATAGAGGTGGGCGTTAAATAACGTAAATAGTTTTGATAACTATTTATTGGTGCAATAGCTTCATTACGTTATTGGCTATTGCGAAAACTATCTATCGAGCGAAACTAGTTATTTCTGAAAACCGAAAACCATTGAGATCGCGCGACTCAACGCGTGAACGAACGAAGCTTGATTACAGCGCGAAGTTAATTTGATTTCGATATTTGTTTAAATCTACAGTCAAAAATCCAAAAATTTTCCTAATCAAACTAAATCACGTATTTTATAAAAATAACCAACACGCATTTCGGTTATTCTGATACTCGTTTTCCGAACGTCAAGCGATATTCAAAAATAAATAGTTATTAAAATAAATAGTTTCAAAAGCCGCTATCGGCTACTATAACGATAGCTAGTTTCGGTATTCCGAAAAACGAAAACGACCCACCTCTAGCTAGGAAGCTAAGTATAAAAAGTGCCTACTAATACAGTTGCTGAATAGTGATGTTCCGATAGCGATAGTTTTGCTGTCGGTAGTTGATCTTGAAATACAGTAACACTGTTGAATAGCCTTATCGAAAATAATTACTGTACAATAAAATGCTATCGATTGTTATAAAATGGCTGATACAACCTCAAGACAAATACAACCGATAATTGAAAGAAGAAAAAATTACAGACAAACTTATTTGCGGTCTTAAAGATGGGCTTTATTGCTTTTAAAAATACTACTAATAATAGTTTATATCGAATCCCTCGAAGCGAGAGTCTGCCTCGCACTTGACCGTTTTTTTAATATAAGTATATTTTTGTTCGATATGTTGAATTAATCATTCGCACTTGGACATCACTAAACATGCTAAGTCCCTTCAAGTAAAGGAGTTAGAAGGTTTAGTGATGTGAAAATTTTGCGAATGATTAATTCGAATCGAACAACTTGTCCATGAAAAATAAAAATAAAGCATTATCTTGGTTTAATAATAAGTACTAATAATAAACTTAAAAAATTCACTATAAAAAAATTTGTATACGACTGTTCGGTTGAGTCAAGGAGTGATCACAGCGAGCTGGATTCAAAGACAAATTCGGCATACATTGCTCGTTGAAGTAAGGATAATGCAATAACATAACCAAGCCTCCCAGCAATGTATGCCGAATTAGTCTTTGAATCCAGCTAGATGTGATCGTGGCTTTAATAGGCTGACAATACATTTCCGTGATGTTTTTATTTTTATTTACCTTAAATGGACAAATGAGACCTGAACATTGCCGTGCCAAATCTTATGAATGAGAGTATTTCTGATCAAACAAAAACAATGGCTGTGATAAATGCAGTGGATACATTTTTTCTCTTTTTCTAGTCTTGCAGGTGCACATAGTCATTCGCCGTAACTGAACAACTTTCAGTAAATAAAACTATCAGCCTCTTCAATACTCTTCATATAAAATTGCAAATGGACAGTTTAGCCACGATCACATCTAGCTGGATACAAAGACTAATTCGGCATACATTGCTGGGAGGCTTGGTTGTGTTATTGCAATATCCTTACTTCAACGAGCAATGTATCCCGAATTAGTCTTTGAATTCAGCTAGGTGTGATCGTGGCTTTTTTGTGGAAAAGAGGATTATTTTAATATTTTCTGAAAGTTTTATTTACTGAAAATTATTCAGTTACGTTGACTGACCACGCCCTTTCAGTTTTCGGAAACCAGTCCCTTAGACCATGTATTGGTCAATTTAATTTCGATGCGAACACGGAATTAAATTAAAATAATCATTCGCACTCGGACATCACTAAACCTCCTTACTCCCTTCAAGTAAAGAACTTAGGAAGTTTAGTGATGGGTAAATTTTGCGAATGATGATGAACAACTTGTCGATAAAAAATAATTATTATTCATGGTGTAATAACAAGTACTAATAAAAAAAATTAAAAAATTCACTATAGATTACCATCGATACTTCAAAGGTTCAGATATTTTCTATACGACTGTTCAGTAGAGTTAATAAACCTGCTTTGCGACAAAAAAAATCGTAAAAAGAACTAGGTAAAGGAGTGATCACACCTAGCTGAATTCAAAGACTAATTCGGTATACATTGCTGGGAGGCTTGGTTATGTTAATTGAAATATCCTTACTTCAACGAGCAATGTATGCCGAATTAGTCTTTGAATTCAGCTAGGTGTGATCACTCCTTAACTCTACATTGCGCGTGGCTTGACACGAAGTACGAACTTGGTCGGTTATTTAGTATCGATTATTACCGGTACTTTTAAGAATTCGATATTCTCGATATTTTCTATAGGAATATTCGGTAGAGTTACTGTATTTTTAAAATTCAACCATCGATCTCGTTATCGCAGCAACACTGATTCAATAATTTTCAAAATTTACGGTTCGGTTAGGTACTCAATCAAGCGCGACGGAGTCAGATGTGTCCGTGTAGAATACTTGACTAGTGCAACACTGTTAGTTTTGAATATAGCGGTCTTTAATTGTTTTTCTAGTAGGAGCGCTTGTTTTAAGTAAAAAAGTATACCATCAGTTAGGCCATTATTTTTTGTTCGACAAGTTGTTTGATTCGAGTCAATCATTCGCATTTGCCCATCACTAAACCTCCTTACTAAGTGGCTTACTATGTTCCGATGTCATTTTTTGGTGGTCATTTCCTCCGAGGCGAGTTCGCCCGGTTGGGCATTTCGCCCGAAAGTATTCATTGTTAGTCGAGGTCTTTTAAAACCATATCCAAAAGATAATGAGAAACTATGGCAAACAATAAATAAACTTACATACAGAAATAAAAAATCCAAATAAGATCAATAAACTTCTAGATAAAAAGAATTGACTTCAGCATTTTGTTACTGTAAAAATATCGTTGGCCGAAAATATTTTACTTAAGACTGCACCACGTAAAAACTACCAAAACGGCAATCACGGTTTAATATTGCTTACATATTTAATATGATTTTTTTTAAAACCATTACGATTACGCCATACATTTTTAGTATGACCGCACGAAGTCTAATAAATAGCTCTGACACGCGGCCGATACCCACAAGAGCTCGAAGTGAGACCACGTCAGTTTGCACCGCGACGCGCCAAAATTATGGATCGCGTTTCAACGTATACACATTCTCTGCTTTCATAGTGTAACAAGGTAACTTTGTTTTTTACTATTTTCTAAAGTAAGATATTTCTTTCCTTGTATTTATAAAGTGTTTGTTTTAGAGAAATGGGGAAGCGCAAAGATAAATATTATGTATCCCGTCAAATATTCAAAAAATATCTCTTCCTTTAACCAAGTAAGTACCTACTTATATACCATACCTAGGTAGTTTTGTTTTGTGATGGGTGACTGGTGATGAAGGGTAGGCGGAGGAAGATAGGTAGATGATGGGTGATCGGTCAAAAGGGTTATCAGAGTAATAGATTTTCGCTACGTGATTGATGTCCGGACGAAGATGGGTGACCGGTGGATGATATTGATGGGTGACCGGCGGAAGACGAGTCAATGGTAGATGATGGGTGACCGGTAGATGATGGGTAATCGGCAGTGGTCGGAATAGGTAGAGCTGTTTAGGGTCGATGATCGGAAACTTGAACGTGCTGCTTGCTACATTATTTCGTCAGGTCTGTTAGATTTTCCTCTTGAGACGGATTTCCATGGCATGGCTTTTCGAAATAAGACTGCCTTTTGATCGTTAGTATGTGTCGTTTGATCTTTCGTTCACAAAAACAACGAAATGTACAACGATGGCACGGATTTAAATGGATTACTTTTTTAAAAGAAGCAAACGGCGCCAAACTTAGGCAGGAAAAAGGCTACATTATTTCGTCAGGTCTGTTAGATTTTCCTCTTGAGACGGATTTCCATGGCATGGCTTTCCGAAATAAGACTGCCTTTTGATCGTTAGTATGTGTCCTTTGATATTTCGATCACAAAAACAACGAAATGTACAACAATAGCAAGGATTTAAATGGATTACTTTTTTTAAAGAAGCAAACGGCGCCAAACGTAGGCAGGAAACAGGCTACATTATTTCGTCAGGTCTGTTAGATTTTCCTCTTTAGACGGATTTCCATGGCATGGCTTTCCGAAATAAGACTGCCTTTTGGTCGTTAGTATGTGTCCTTCGATCTTTCGATCACAAAATCAACGAAATGTACAGCGATGGCACGGATTTAAATGGATTATTTTTTTAAAAGCAAACGGCGCCAAACTTAGGCAGGATGATAGTTGATGACTGGATGAATGATGATGATGAAAGGATGATAAGTGATGCGCGGATTATAGTTGATGAGTGGATCAATGATGATGAGTGATGCGCGGATGATAGTTGATCAGTGGATGAATGATGATGATGAGCGGATGATGAGTGATTTTCGGATGATAAGTGATGCGCGGATGATAGTTGATCAGTGGATGAATGATGATGAGCGGATGATGAGTGGTGCGCGGATGATAGTTGATGAGTGGATCAATGATGATGAGTGATGCGCGGATGATAGTTGATCAGTGAATGAATGATGATGAGCGGATGATGAGTGATTTTCGGATGATAAGATATGATGAAGATGCGCGGATGATGAGTGATTTTCGGATGATAAGTGATGTGCGGATGATAGTTTCTACCACCATGTCATTACGAGTAAGTCTAAAGTGTTTCTACTGACGTGCTGTTGAGTATACAAACTTGAAGAGCTGTTCCCTGTCGCCCCTCGCTTCCCCTCGAGTAACCCTCCGTTATACAATCGTTGCGCTGAGCTATATTAGTAGAGTTCATTAAAAATACCTTGAGAGAAAAAATTCCATTCAAAACACAGTTTTTTAAAAGGTGTCGTTTCCGCCGAGCGGACGAGAACGCGTCTCGGGTGAAATGACGCACTACGACTCCAAGTGGACTGCGCGCATGTGTGTGTTCGATCATACGCACACTACTGTTGCTTCCGACTCGACGCGAAAACTAAACAGTTTTGATCCTATACATTTTTTTATGAAAGGGACAACTGATTTAGACATGAATTGAAAATTTTGTCAGGATACAAAGTATCTCTTTTAAGGAAGTCTAACAAAATTACGGACAAGTACAAGGTGTCAAACAATCTCCTGAAAACTTCATCAATGGACTCATACCATGAAAAATTAACGATTTTCACCATACATACATCTATACACAACAAAAAAAAATGTTAAAGTGCGAGTCGGACTCGCGCATCGAGGGTTCCGATATACCTACCTATAGTATTTTTAGAAGCAATAAGGTCCATTGTAAGGACCGCAAAACTAAATTTGTTTGTAAAGATTTGTTGCAAATTTCCAAAAAACTGTGCTACTTAGAGAGATTGTTTTTTTTTCTGAATTATTTACATAAACCTCTATGGACTTTAATTAATTCAGATTTTTTTCTTCGGAAAACTTCGGGGATAAGGAAGGGGGGAAGGTATTTTTTTAACTTTTTATATCATAACTTGAAAACTAAGAGTCGTTAAAAATATAAAGAACTATTTTGGAATGTACAAGTGAAGCACTTTCATATGATACCTAACTTGACTTAGTACTGACAATTAAAAACTTTGACCTACCCATTTGGGCCCCCTTTACAATAATAATAATATTATAATTATTTCAATTGCAATAAAGTAAGACAATCGTATTCGAAAACTACTTCTACTACTAAATATAAAAGTATAAACGAGTTTTTAGCTTACTTTTCAATTTATTTTAAGGTCATTAAAAATACTCATAGAAGCCTTTATACAAAGTATCTGAACATATCAGTCGCGCTATAAAGTGTACCAGCACAGAAAATACGAGTATAGAGGTATACTAACGTATAGCACAACTAGTGAACTGTCTATGATCCCAACTATGTTGATGTTCCTTAATAGTGATGTACAATTATTTCAAGAAGCAACAATCGAAATATTCGAATGTACTACTTAGTACTATCCAAATAATCTTTTATCATTCAATTGTTATTTTTCATTGGAATCATTATTCGCTTTTCGTACGATTTTGAATGAAAAATTTATTCTAACTAAAAGAATGAATAAAGCACTCAAATTCTTTGTGTTTACTTGACTGGTGCAACCTTATTTTAATTCCTTGTTTGTTTTTTAGTATACCGGTAATTCTGTGGTTTTTTTTTGTAGTTATTCTAGTGTTTTTCTATAAAACATAAATTAGCCCTTATTAATATTTTCCGTACGATGAGGTGTTCTATTCGTATTGGCCCTTCACTAAAGTTCCTTTCTGCGTTGCTTACTATGCGGCTTACTCAGTCAGTGACTTACTAAGTTCCATCTTTCTACCTTCCTTTCCTACGTAGGAGACTAACTGACTTAGTGTGTGAATTCAGTCAGGTGTGATCGGCCCTTAACCGTACCCTCCTTGACAAGAGTTTCATTTTGTATGCAAGAACTAGAAAATCGATTTTCTTAAATCGGTTACACAAGTTGCATTCCACATATTTCACATGTGTTGGTGCTTTACAGTTTTTAAATGGCAACACTGTGATGACAACCGATCGCGGCGCCATTTTGGAAATCAACAAAAAAAAGTATCGGCCGATAACGAATCATTGCGTGCGAGATCAATTTTTATGTATTTTTTGTAATATTTTATATGAAACAATAGTTTTTCTACAATCGATTGTATAGATAGTATTGCTGTGAGGCTGAAGGTGTGCCTATTTGAGTAGTGCGTCGCTAAATTAACGGGAAATGAAAGATCCTTTTGCATCTGACTCTGGGATCGATTCCCCATCCCACGAAAGTCTGAAAAACGTCGATGGTTGCTACAACAGGAACATTTTCAAGACTAAATCATTTGCTAATTCACGTCGTGCCTTGCAGTCCAGTGCTGAGAAAATATCTAAAACATTCAGAAGCGTGCGTAATACTTTTGGAAACTTGTCACAGGTGAGTGGTGTTTTTCTTTATCTCGTCGCAAAATTTATGTCCCATGTTTTGCTTTCTAACTTTTATAGGAATGGTCAAAGGAATGGTCGATGGTCATAACTACTCATGCTCTTGTTATGTCATCGTAAATTAATAAGTGTCACCCAAGGAATATCATCACTGAACTATTTTGAATCAAAATGTAACTTTGTTGAATCAAAATGTGTACCTCTTTTGTAACAGCATTTCAGGCTTGGTGGCAGACGCAGGCACCGTCTAACCGAGGCAGGCTCTCCATGCAAGACACCGTCAACACCAGTTTCAAAAAAGAAGCAGGTACTATTCTTTTTAAATAGCAGCATCCTAACTTCAGAACTTCGAACTACATTTTTAGCTAACATTAACTTTTTAATTCCAGATGCTGGGCCGAAGTCCTGCCAAGCTATACAGCCCGTTTGGTATTGAGACTCCTCATAGTCGTGACATCCGAATGTCACCCTACATGCCTGATACTCCTGAACATGGGTAAGTATTTGTTTTAATTGAGCAAGATTTAAAAACCATATTCTAAATATATAAAATAAATATTTAAGATAAAATGAATTGATGATGAATAATTGAAATAAATAATTAAAATAAACTGGTCAAAACCCATGCATGGTCCATATTTGTTTGTAGTTTAGGGATTATGAAATAACTGAAGCAAAAATTATGTGAGTAAGTGTGACAAAGGGTATGCCAACCCTGAAGGATGTGATTCTGTTTTAGAAACCTCCAAGGAACACATAATATGCAACAGCTCAGGACAAAATGCAAAAAAAAAATTCAACCTCCCGAAAAACTGTATCACCTGATAGCACATTTTGTATAGCTCAATTTTTATTCTTCATATTTCAAACCACACGTACACGGTAGGTTTTGTTAGGTTCCCTTGTGACCCCTCGCAGCCAGAAATAGAAGACCCATGCAGCGGGTCTCCGTCAACCTAATTTAAAGTCATAAGTAAGTTTAAGCGAGGTGACTATGGTACTTCCCCTCTACATTTTTCCAGCAAAAGCTAGAATTCTGGAGGGAGCTCCCTGTCCTGTAGTGGACGTTTCATGGGATGTTATGATGATTATGATGAAGTAAGTTTTATTTTGAATTAATTTTGATTTTTGACAATATAGCTTCATAGTAAGTAAATTCAATTCTTTTAGGTAAAATATCTCGGAATCTATTAGTTTTAGAGAAAAATCGACTTGAATATAAAATGTTTGTTTTTGTTCATTTTATCCAAAACAATCATTATAAATCATATTTAGAAAAATCTAAAATATTATGAAAATTTTTCCATCCCAACTCCTCAGTGCCCCCTTTCGTATCCTCTGACCAAGAAGTGGTTCGGCCCATGATACTGAACAACTTTTCCTAAGGAACATAGGTCAAAATGGTAAAACAAAAGATTGACCTCCCATTCAAAATGTGCTGTCAGCTGATGCAGTTTATATGGGAAGTCGTTTATGTTTATTAATGTACATTATTGTTATATTTATTTTATTATTTCCTTTAAATTTATTTATTACTTTACCATTTCCTCTATTAGATTGCGCACTCGCACTTTTACAGGCGCTGACAGAATATCAGCGCTGTGGCGTGCTTTGCCGCTGCAGCATTATGCTGAGTTAGGGCCTACTTGGGGGTGCGGCACACTCTATAACTAGATTTAGATTTAATGTGCATTTTATATTGTTAAATATTTTGTTGTGGATTTGTGCTGTATTCCTAAATAAACAATTTATCTATCTATCTAAATAATTTTTTTCGTATTTCGACCAATGTTCCTTGGGAAAAGTTGCTCTTTAAATATCTGGGGGTGATAAAAGAGTCTCGTGGTGCGGTCGGCGATAAGTGTAGTATTAAACGATGGCTGTGAATACGCTCAAATGTGCGAGCTGCAATGTTGTAAATTCGGAAGTACTTACGTTTATTCGAAATAAGCATGATGTGATGAACTGAATGAAATGTACCCGAAGTGAAACTTAGTGGTGTACCTCTTCGTAGGGTTAATAAGTTTAAATACTTGGGGCATTGGGTCACTGATGACTTAATAGATTGATTGATATGATTCTGATAATTGGGGTAGGTCGCTGGCTGTCCGATGCAACATGCTGGACCGAAGGTTTGCACGTTGTACAAAATAAGTAAAAACGACGCTTTTAAAGCATTTTGTCAGTCCTTCTACACGTGCAGCCTTTGGGTCAGTTACACTAAACGGACATACAGCGACCTTCGTGTGCAGTACAACAACGCATTTATGATTCTGATGGGGCTGGAGTGGCGCTGCAGTGCGTCGGCAATGTTCGCGGAGGCGCACATGGATGACTTCTACGCCATCATGAGAAAACGTTGCGCCTCTCTCATCATCATCATCATATCGTGTGGGTTGCAAGGTCGATGACCGACCTCACAAACCCTGGTGTCAGAGTTGTTGAGCCGCCAAAGGCCTCTGACATGGCTCATTAACGACTACATCCGTAGATAGTAGTCGGGACCAACGGCTTTACGTGCCTTCCGAAGCACGGAATCATCTAACTTTCGGGCAATCAGGTGATTCATCCTGCAATGCCCTAACCAAACTAGGGAGGTCGCACAAAGAGATTTTTGTTTGACAGTGTCCCCACTGGGAATCGAACCCAGGACCTCCGGATCGAGAGCCGAACCCTCTAACCACTAGACCACGGAGGCTGTTAACATGAACTGGCTCTGCACCAGCACCAACAGTCTCCTGAAGGTGTTTGTGTACCGCTGGGACTCTCTAATGTTGCAACATTGGGACCAGCTACATAGGCTAAGAAATAAATAATAATTTTAGTTTTAACTAACAATAGTGTATAAGTGTTTTGTATTACTAACATACATGGACTTTGTCTGAAATAAAAAAAAAAACTGTTTACTCTAGGGGGCGCAAAAACAGTGAATATTTTTTTTGCGTGGATATGTCGGCTTTCGTTTGGGGGTAATATTTGGTACTAAATCAAGCTTTGGATGAGTCAGAGGGTTAGAGGAGTGGGTGAGGGCGAGTGGAGGGGAGAGAGAACGTGTATGGGAGGTTTAGTTAACAACTTCATTCATTAAGTGCAGTTCAAAGTCCAATGTGTCAAGCTTGACGTGCTCTTGACTGTACCTCAAATTTTCATTGGTTTTGCTCCCGAAGCCCAGTGATTCTACTCATAAAAACCAGCAACTTTCCCAAAGAAAAAATTTTTTACTCGAAAAAAAATTTGCACCTTTCTATACATTGTATAGTATACAAAATAAGTCGATCACGTAACCGAAGACGAAAAAGTTTTTTATTCGCAAAACTTGCTTGTTACATAAGTAGAATCACTGGGCTTTGGGAGCAAAACCAATGAAAATTCACAGTGTAGACATATCGACGTAAAACAATATGTATCAAGGATATAGACAACCAGGATTTTTTTTTTCAGATTATCACCCAAACGGCGTAAAAGCGTGTCCTGGCATCTTCTAGGCAAAAAGAGACCCAGAGCATTATTCCATTGAAATCCATGTCCAGAATGCAGAATGTAACCCACCGCTTTATGTAAGGTTTAGCTTTTACTCAAGATGTTATATATGGATGGTGCTATATTCATATTAATATATTGTAAAAAGGATTGGACTACTGTACTGCTTCACAAAGGCTGCTTTACGAGAGGCAGGCTCTATATAACCAAATAAGTATCCAGAAAGGATAATTATTATGTATTCATATTAATATCAGTTCTGTGTCTGTAGGTACCCTAGACTCTACAGGACTTTCTATGATGGTAAGATCCCACTGGTGAATTTTGCACCTCTCTCTTTATTGATCGAATATGTTTTAATTTAATTAATTATTTATTCTAAAAAATACTTATTCCATGTTAGTATACAATTTCAATATCAAATAATACAAAAATAAAATCTAATAAAAGTTAAAATAAAATAATATTTAAAAATAAAAAATTAACTAAAAATTAAAAATGCAAGTAATATCGCCTGCAAAATTCGCACAAAAGTGTACCAAAAGCTGCACATAAGGTAAATTAAACGTCACTGGAAAGAGAACAATAAGCATACTCGTACAATGGATAAGCTACTCCTCAATTACTGCAACTCTTGGAATGCCTGGCGCAAAGATGCAACCTGAAGAAATTATATTTTCCAGCTCTTTAAATAGGGGGTTGTTATAATATCATTAACATCTTGGATGATGTTCAGTGACATACCCATGGTTCATATCATAGGCAGATTATTGAAATATGTCAAAAAAGATGGAACTACGATGCTAAGGTTTTGTTCCATTATAACTACTTCTCTTAGTCCCTTTTCGATAGCATTCAATTAACTTAAATAGAAAATGAGTTCAACATTACATTATAAACGGGAAGTAGCTATTGCCAGAGCTGAGGATCAAGGGGCTCTTTATATAAGGTTATAATCTGCTAAAACAGATGCCGAAATTCACAGAATAGCAAAAACGAGAAATAACAATACCAAAGACTTTAACAGGGTAAAATACATACAAGACAACACCAAAAACTTACTTACTAAAGATGAAGACATCAAAAATAGATGGGTAGAATACTATCGTAACCTTCTTAACATCTCACATCCCAGGAAACCGAACCCAGATAAACCAAAACCTATCCACGGGCCAATCCCCGCAGTGACACCACAGGAGCTGAAAAAGGCGATTTCGCAGATGAAGAACAACAAAGCGACTGGTCCTGATGAAATCCCGGTAGAGGTTTGGAAACAACTGAAAGAAGGGGGCATGCTTTGGCTGTATGAATTGTACAACAAGCTTATCATGGGCCAACCAATTCCTGACACTTGGCGTAATAGTTTCCTCATGCCTTTCTATAAAGGAAAAGGTGATGTTCGTGATTGTAACAACTACAGAGCAATAAAATTTATGCCCCACACCTTTAAAATCTGGGAGAGAATCATCAACAACAGGCTGGTAGAACTTGTTAATCTCACTTCCAACCAGTGTGGCTTTGTGGCTGGGAAAAGCACTTCAGATGCAATACAGACTATCCGAATCCTGCTTGAAAAGTCGAAATCATCTAATACAGACTTGCACATGATTTTTATTGATCTAGAAAAGGCGTTTGATCACGTTCCCCGTGATTTAATTTGGGAGGCTTTAAGATCACAGAAAGTGCCAGAACAATACATAGCGCTGCTTAAAGACATGTACAACGGTGCCACGACTCAAATATTAAGCCCAGCAGGGATTTGCGATAAGTTCGAAATATCAGTGGGAGTTCACCAGGGCTCCGCGCTCAGCCCGCTCCTTTTTAACATAGTAATGGATTATCTGACAAGAGATTGCCAAAAACCAGTACCATGGAGCATCTTGTATGCGGATGATGTCGCTCTGATATCGAACTCTGTTGTAGACCTTCAAAACGATTTCAACTTGTGGCTTAAATCGCTAGAAGAAAATGGTCTCAAAATTAGCCGAAAGAAAACAGAGCACATGTCCTGCTTATTTAATAACTCGACAGATGCTAGCCAAATAAAACTCTTCATAGACGATGTCCCCATCCCTACAGTAGATCATTTTAAGTATCTGGGTTCGATCATAAGCAATGATGGAAAAATAGATCGTGACGTTAATCACCGAACGAATGCAGGATGGATGAAGTGGAGACAACTCACAGGCGTAATGTGCGATAGAAAAATGCCTATCAAGCTGAAAGGTAAATTATACAAAACAGCAATTCGACCTGCTATACTATACGGCACAGAGTGCTGGGCAACAACTAAACAGCATCTCAATAAACTACACACAACAGAAATGCGCATGTTACGCTGGTCAGCGGGTGTCACATTGATGGATAAAATCCGTAACAACTATATTCGAGGAAGTTATAAAGTAGCCCCCATCATCGATAAACTAAAAGAGAAAAGAATGCGTTGGTATGGACACGTGCTTCGACGCCCTAAAGATCACATGGTACAAGTGGCCCTAGACTTACCGATGACGAGGCGAGGACGCGGAAGACCCCCCGCTACTTGGCTAACGACGGTCACAAAAGACCTTAACGAAAATAAATTAGATGACAACATAGTTCAGAACAGACTTGAATGGAGAAAACGGACAAGGAGAGCCGACCCCAGATAATGGGAAATGGTTTAGGCTAAGAAGATTGTAGATAATTTTTTGGTATTTTGAAACTTACATTTTAACATCTCGATCAAGAGATAGGTGCAGAATTTTACAATGTAATCTTAGGACATAGTTATTATATCATTAATATTTGTTGTGTAACACCAAGACACACAAGATCTTTACTTAATCAGTTTTTTCAACAAAAAAGCAATTTTTATCCAATAATAAATGCTTGGATAAAAGATGTGAAAGCCATGATTTAAAAAATAAAAAGTATAGTCTGAATTCATAAAAAATATGTAGTGCCTGAATATGAAAAAGAACACTAATAATTATTTTTTTGCTATTATATATGAAAAAAAAAATCATAATGGTTCATTAATGTGTCTTTTTCCAATAAGTCATCGTGTTTAACGCTGTTGTTTAACTGTATCCAGTATTATGAGAATGCCAAATTTTAACTTTACAAGCTTTGTAATGTTTAAGGAAAATATATTAAAATAGAATATGGACAATATTGGACACTTATTAAAGAAATATTAATTTTGTCAAAATTATTCTGATAAGAGCCGTTTGGACTGGATGGATATATAGCCTGCTCCGATCATGTCCCTCAAGCTATATGTTTATTTCTCTTTACAGGATATTTAACTGTTTACATTTAATGGGAAATATGACCAACACTAAAATTTATCTACTGCTGGTACGTAACGTATTAAATCAAGTTTCAATGGATGTTAGTGTTGACAAAACCTATCATAATTCAATTAATTTGTATAGCAAAATGCGAAAATACACAAGTCCAAAAACTAGTGTGGGTTGGTTTTGGCCAAGTATGTGGCGATTGATATTTTTTAAGAATTTTTTTACCTACATTACGCTTCGCTGCGACAATATTAGCTGCTAACAGCTTAGGCTAAGGTTCTGAGAAGACATTTCTTGTGATAAGTTTTTACTTAATATAATACCTATCTACTTTTAGTATTAATTTGCAATTTTCTTTTAGTTTTAATCATGGGAGCAAGCACTATTATTATAATATGTACATACATTATAATAATAGTGCTTTGGTACCAATGTACTCGTACCTACACATTAGTAGCATAGCAGTATTATTTTGTACTTATATTCTTTGAGGCTGAGTTAATCGACAGAATGCATTTTATAATGCACTTGATCTTGTACTAATTTGTCGATCTTATTTTTAATGTTCTGGCTAGGTATCATAACAGTATTGTTTTATACAAAAGTATCAATACCAATTTATAATAATATTTTTTTTCTACAATTATAGTGTTTTATTTGAATCATGATAAGGACTGACCATCCCCTTTTAGAAATCGTAACCCGGAAAAGTATTTAACTAGATAGCGCTAATAAATAGTCCGGGAAGTTATGAGTTATCGAGTATTCTGCTAAAAAATAAACCGAATTTCAATGTTAGCGTTCCTTAACATTGAAACTATGTTGAAATTTTGAATTATTTTTGGCAGAAAATTGATTTCCAGATTATTTGAAAGCGCCATCTAGTTTCCATGAGTTTTATGCCTTTCCGGGTCACGTTTTCTAGTATGGGGATTGTCAGTCTTAATATTATGCCGGATTTAGACGGAGGCAAATCTCAGGCGCCTACCTTCTAGGCAAGACAATATGCATCGTGTAAACAGTTTTTGCCGTGCCTCGGCTGGTTTAGACGACGGCAAAATATTGGCGCCAATACTCTAGGCAGGACGGTAGGCAAGGTGTACCTAAACGGTTTTTGGCATGAAATAGACCAGCGGCCTATTTTGCGGCGCCAAAACAGTGGTCGCGAACCTGCCATATAAGTTATCAGAATCCAGATGGAAGGAACCTTGAAAATTTGCCCAGTCATTCCACTAATGTTATAAACGCGAAAGTTTGTAAGTATGTACCAGGCCACTCAGAAAGTATTGCGAAAAATAGTTTTTATATATGGGAGACTGGCCGGTCAGAATCTTTTTCGAAAATATGATTACTTGTAAGTAAAAATATGTGTGTTCCATTTTCAAAATTTCCCTCCACATTTTTTGCGAGCCAATTCAAAGTATCGTGTCTTACTGAAAAATGGATCTGCGCCGGGAACATTTTAGAGCTATGATTTTTTACGATTTCAAGTGTCGCCTGAAACCGGATGAATCGTTCGATAGACTTCAAATGGCATTTATGGATGAAGGCCCCTCCAAGGCAACCGTGTATCGTTGGTATAACGAATTTAGGCGCGGTCGACCAACCTTGGGGGATGAAGAAAGAAGCGGTCGCCCTTTGACGGCTATTACGGAAGAAAACGTGCTAGCAGTGAAAAATTTAATCCAAGATAATAGGCGAATTACATATCAGGAGATTCAGCACATATTAAAGATTGGATCGGGAAGCGTTCACGAGATTCTACACGGGCATCTTCGCGTGAGGAGGATAGTATCGCGCTGGGTGCCGCACTACCTCACCGACGCTCAGAAGCAGGCCCGGGTGGAATGGTGCCGTGATATGCTGAACAAATTTGAAGCAGGCTCGTCTCGGCGTGTTTACGACATCGTAACAGGTGATGAGTCCTGGATTTATCAATACGATCCAGAAACCAAGCGCCAGTCGACAGTTTGGGTGTTTCAAAATGAACCAACGCCTACCAAAGTGAAGCGATCTCGAAGCGGGGGGAAGATTTTGATCGCCAGCTTTTTTAATTTGACTGGCCACTTGGCCTCAATTCCCTTACGAGATCAAAGAAGCATCAACGCCGAATGGTATACTACCAAATGTTTACCAGAAGTTTTTTCTGTTGTGAGCAACAAGCGACCAAACACAGGGCTCCGCGGACTACTGCTCCACCACGACAATGCGCCTGCACACACCGCGCTCAAAACGAGGGACTTCCTGGACAGCACACCAGTCAAACTCCTGGGTCACCCTCCTTACAGCCCTGATCTAGCACCGTGTGACTTCTTTTTATTTCCAAAAATAAAAAATCAGCTCAAGGGGATACAATTTTCGTCGCCGGAAGATGCGCTGGCTGCGTTCGAGCAGGCTGTAAACGAGGTGTCTACGGCGGACTGGAAAAAGTGTTTTGAAAACTGGTTCAGACGCATGAATCTTTGTATAGAGGCTGGTGGAGAGTACTTTGAAAAGATTTAATAAAAATATATGTACCTGTAGAACAATTTTTTTTAGTGTCGCAAATATTTCTGAGTGTCCCACGTATGGATGTTTGTTACTCTTTCACGTAAAAACTACTTAATGGATTTTAATCATTGATTTTAATGAAACTTTACAATAATATAGCACATCAGAATAACACGTAGGCTACAATTTATAATCCTGCGCAGACGAAGTCGCGGGCACCAGCTAGTTAAATTAATATATTTTTTTTAATTTTTTCGCTGTTAACAATTTATTTTGACCGACAGCCGACCACTTGACCACCAGCCGACCACTTGACCACCAGTCGACCACTTGACCACCAGTCGACCACTTGACCACCAGTCGACCACTTGACCACCAGTCGACCACTTGACCACCAGTCGACCACTTGACCACCAGTCGACCACTTGACCACCAGCTAACCACTTGAACGCTAGACGACCACTTGACCACTGAACGATCACTAGACGACCGCTTTACCATTAGCCGACCACTTGACCACCAGCTAACCACTAGACGACCACTTGAACGCCAGACAACCACTTGACCATCGCCATACTAGAAAAACGACTAACTAACGACAAACAAAACTCGGGCAGAACAGACGCCCCGTATCGATGAAGTCTACAACTCGACCAAGCTAAGTTTGGACCTCGTGTCGATTACGTCACACTGACGCTTTGGTACGGTCTGCAAAAAAAGGATTCGGTATGACTTTAAAAAGTAAACAAGTGTTTGTTAGATTTTACTTTGCATTTATTGTTTTTAACATTATATTATACATAGGTATAATTTAATTCGCCGCATTCCGGCGAGGTGCAAACTTAGCTTGGTCGAGTTGTACATTCATTGTGTGGTGTCGACCGTACTCACCGGCGCGTGCGGACGGCGTCGCTCTGGCACGGAACGGAAGATGTATTCATGAACCTACCTAGTTTGCCCAGTTTTAACATACTGACAAAAAATTCATCAGAAATACAGAAACTTTGCCACCTTTTTACTCGTATAGCGGCAAGTACTTGCAGATGATTTTTTTTTTCGGCTGACAATCATTTGGACTATATTGTTACGAAGTCACGCGCTTATCACTCTTGAACAATTCAAGATAAAATGTATGTATATCTCTCCATCCATACAAAAAAATCTTTATCTTTTTTTTTCTCTGATATTAACAACAAATTACAAAAGAATAAAAGTTTATTGGAATGTAATCAGGTACCTATATAAAAAAATCAGGTCAGGTCACAATAATTTATCCTAAGATTAAGAATTTTCAGTTCGGGTCCACTGTGCGGCGCGGCGGCTCCGTGTAAACGACCGGCTATAGGTATGACTACGCGCGGCAGGCAAAATTTTTGCCGTGCCTCGGTTTTGGCGCCTAAATATTTCCGTCGTCTAAATCTGCCTTCTTCGTCCATTGAATCCACCACAGAACAACAATAGGGCCCACTCCGCCTGCGGACGCAAGGACTTCAGAGCTCTGTGGAATACACAGATATTTGGAAACCCACGCGTAGGTTAGGTAGAGCGCGCATTTTTCTTACCTCAATGGGTTAGAGACCTCAGGTGATGTGTAGGATTATTAGTATGACAGATACCTAATCTAAATCGTGGATTCAAGTTATTGTCATGCTATGTTGTCATGTCTAATCGGACGCTAGGTAGGTAAGAATAAAATTAACCAACTCATTTTAATTATTTATTGGACTTTATATTCGTTCAAGGTACTTATATATAAAAAAAACAATAACAAATTAACATCAACAAGGTCCATTTTTGGACTGTCAATTTTTAAAGGATATAAAATATTTTTTTTGAAACCTTTCATTTTATTCTTGAAGGTATGATGGTCCTAGCCTAGCTAAAGTACAAGTTGATGTTGTTACCTTATCACTTTTACATTTTTTGTAGTAATCAGTTTCTTTTTTCTTATTCCTAATATCGAATATTAGGAGTCAAACAACAGTCAGATCTTGAGTAGATGGACATTTCGGTGCACAATTGTAATATTTTTTAAATAATCTACCTAGCTACCGATGTAGTATGTCAAAACTTCCTAAAAATAACGCTTAAAAATACTCTTGTATCACAATAACGCAGACTATCTTATAATTAAGTAATATATAGCGTTTAGGGGACATCCCCCGAAAGCTGAAACTGCGAAAAACTTGCATGAATTTTGACAAAATTCCGATAAAAAAAAATTTCTTATTGTTTTGGAAGTCAAAATCTATTTTCGTTTATGTTTGGGAAGAGTTGTTCAGTTTTATAGTCTGGGACTCAATTCTTGAATATTACTGTGTGTGTATCTGTGTGTGAAATCACAGATTTTGAATTCTTAAATAAAAAGTATCTTTTCAATATTTTTTTTTATTGTCAATGGGTTTACTCTTTACCTCGATCTAGTCTTGAAGACAGAGATGAAGTCGACGACTACAAAATAATATTCGTTAAATATAAAGTATGATCAATTTTCGCGTTTATCCCAACGCTTTCCAACACATTTTGCAGACATGTCAAAGGCGATCGGCTAAAGCTGTCAGAAAAAACAACTTAAAAAAAAATTTCTTTGACTCAAATACTAGGTTTTTTTTTTGGACCTGATATGCGTATGCCCACCTTATTACAAAGGTCAAAAGCAACAAATGTGCTACGACTTTGCTAACAACGCACATAAAATTTTCAGCTTCCCATAAAAAATGGGTCGGTCACGTGACCACTTTAGTATGGGGAGTCATAATTTTTTTTTGCGTTGTTAGCAAAGTCGTAGAGTTGTTGCTTTTGACCTCTGTAATAACGTGGGCATATGCATATCAGGTCCAAAAATAAAACCTTGTATACTCTGGTTTTAGTGTCATGGCTGCCAAATGTGTTGGTAAGCGTTGAAATAAACGAAACATATGAATTATAGTGTATAATTGTAATTTTTTTAATTTACTTTTTATCAGTATATCAAGACGAATTTGAATTTTCAGACTCAAAAGTGATATTTTATTGATTATATTCAAGACTTGGCTTTCTTAACCACAGTTTCAGATTTCGAGAAATTATTTGTACAACTGACATTTAATTTCAAACATAAAATAGACAGTCCAGCATCAAAAGGAAAAGAAACTTATGTATTACAAAGTTTTTACTTTAGGCAATAAATAGCACTCAGTGTTTTGTCAAAGGATAATTATCGCTATTTAGCCTATTTACTATGCACTATGGGAGCCAATTCTTGAATATCACGGGAAGACAAAATATCACAAAAAAAAGAAGACCACTGATTAAAATCAAAGTTAAGATTAGTATTTGTTAAATTTAATGTTTGATTGTTAATTAACTACTTGTATTATAATTTGAATTTCTAAAGTCTCGAACGTAACATTTTATCACCCGATGATATTCAGGCATTGGCTCTCTGATCTGAGTGAGACAAACCCTACGAACAAATAATAAGTCAGGAATTGTAACTGCGCTCAAAAAATAACCAGACGAAAGTCGTGTATTTCAGAAGTCGTTCCACCGCGTCATTGGCTCAACTACTACTAGCTGACATTGCAGCACGCGCGCGAACCAATCGCTGCTCTGATTCAGATTCAGATAATTTTATTCAATGTAGATTCTTTACAGAATACTTATTGAATGTCATGCAGAATACAATGCAAATAGAGCGAGTCTACGCCGTTTCGGATCGTGCAATGGCTCTCGTTCTGAATTTGAACCTATTGATTCGTATTTTGAATATACGTCCTTTTGGTTTCACGTAGGCCTACTTTTTGTTTGGAATTAGAGTTCCTGACTTATTATTTATTCGTAGGACAAACCTATATGACAACATACATAGAAGTGCTATCTCTTTTTAGGGGGGATTTTACATAAGCAGAAATCTCGGATGATATGTAAATCATATCCAGTATCCAAAAAATATCATAAAATATAGCAAAACTGACAAAAATCTGGGATTCAAACTTATGTAATCTAGCTCTCAAAAAGTCTTTCTCATACACTAGAAATATTATGATACTAAATATCATCCGTGATTCGAGGTACCGCGAGTAACCGCTTGTCGGTAGAAACTTTTTCAACTCTATTACCAGGCCATAAGGTCCAAAAGTGTTTCTACCGATGTGCGGCCGTGTGTACATAAGGTCCTAATGAAATAGTGAACATAATTTAAGCATGTTACTCAGACCATGAAACCAAACAACTTTCCCAAAGGAACATAGGTCGAAAAACTAAGTTTGACCTCCCATACAAAATACGCTATCAACCTATCAACTGATGCAGTTGCAATGTGCGGTCAATTAGCTGTTTCACGTAGACACGCCTTACAATTTCACCAAATTTTTTCTAGGTACACACGGCCGCACATCAGTAGAAACACTTTTGGACCTTATGGCGTGGTAATAGAGTTGAAAAAGTTTCTACCGACAAGCGGTTGACCGTACTAGTTAGGTACATAGCTCTCAATTTTTGATAGAAGCCAATTCTTGAACTAAAATTCAATTGTACGGCAATACGACATTGTACGGTCAACCGGTCGTCGATAGAAACTTTTTCAACTCTATTACCACGTCATAAGGTCCAAAAGTGTTTCTACCGACGTGCGGCCGTGTTTACCTAACTAGTACCTGGAAAAAATTTGGTGCAATTTGGTGAATTTGGCGATATAAGGCGTTAAGCGACCGTATTTTGATTGTTACGAGTACTTTAGGAAAGTTGTTCGTAAAGTACTTCGTTCATAGTCTTAAGTGACTTGCTAAAATTATTTTCACTATTTCTGTAGCACCCTATCTATATATTTGTCTCCTTCATATTGCATAGTCAAATAAACACCTACAAGAGACCAGCTCTTCGCTAGTTTTAGTATCCACACTTTAGAAGTCTGTGTTATCTTGGCAACTTTAAAAACGTAACTCGATGGCAGAAACATCTTATGACATCTGATAATACTTTCATATAGTGATTTTCTCTCATATCAATCATTCATGATTCTAGTATGGTATGCTAGAATACTGTTTTATAATAAATTTATTACAGTTTTTGTTTGCATTTTCCAATTGAAAGTCAAGAAGTAAAATAATCTCGGTTGTGTTGTGTTATAAAATAACCGTCAAGACCAAATTTTTAAGATGTTTCTCCGAGAGGAGCTTTTCTATATCTGTTTGTTTAGGTAGTGTGAAAAACTTGATCAAGTGCGAGTCGGACTCGTACTTTGGGTAACCATATATAGGGTGACTTTAAAAAAAAAGGTATGAATGTACTCATGATACTGAACAACTTTCCCCAAGGAACATAGGTCGAAATACGAAAATCAAGTTTTGACCTCCCATAGAAACTGCATCAGCTGATAGCGCGTTTTGTATCGGAGGTCAAATTTGGTTTTTCGTATTTCGACCTATGTTCCTTGGGAAAAGTTGTTCAGTATCACGAGTACATACATACCTTTTGCTATCAAGAACTAAATTATAGTCACCCTATGATAGGTACACTTGACACTCGCAATGCGACCTGTTTCTATGCTTACTGAGATGAGCGCGGTAAAGTTCAATGTGTCAAGCTTGATATGCTCTCGACTGTACTAAATATAAGCCCTTGTTCTACTGCCAGGGCCACTCAAACCATTATATAAATAAATTGAAGTGGGAGCTCTCCTCATATTGGTTACGCTTGTAGTGTTTGACCTGGTACATAACTTTTTTTAATGGGACATACCTAATTGGTCGTATTTTTTATTACGTAGACTTAAGGCGATATGTAAGTTTTTTTGGGTATTCTAAAGAGAAATATCTTTATATTTACCCAATATCTTGCCGTGATTTTCAGGTATGTATTTATTGACCATTAAAGTGAGGGCATCACCAAGACCAAAACATGATTAGTGAAAATCGACTCGACAAAATAAAAATCCAAAGTTGCCTCTTCAATTTTCATTTATTCCTCTTTTTGTGGAATTGGAGGTATTTTAAGTAGTGAAATTAAGTATACAGAATGGTATTTGTAGTTGCTAGGGTTTGCCCAACCTAAAATTTTATTTTATTACTTAGTTTTTACAAAAAGTCGATATTTTATATCAGGCGCTTACGTCATTTAGTTTTGGTAACACGCACAGTATATCTGTCGCAATCGAATGCGTTGCGGATTGCGCACTTTATCCCTTTCTTTCAAGCGAAAAGACTGCGCGCACTGTCAAATATCTATCTTTTCCCATAGCCTCTTAAAAGTATGTTTTTTACACCGGACCAAAGACATGTTAATTTCAACTACACCTAAAATAGAGATTACTTGATTAGTTGTTTATATATTATCGTACTATTTTTAATACCTACCTAAACAAACAGACTATCTTGTAGAGACGCTTGTTCAAAGTTAAAAGTTTCTGAAATCAACAAACAGTTTGCCAACTAATAGACTCCGAGGGCACTGCAAGATATCCTACGTCATCTAGTAAAAGAAATTTGCAGAGAGTAGTGGCCTAGTAACACCACAAACGATGGTCTGACAATGCGCAACCTGCCAGGTTCGGTACAGTCGAAGCAAGCGAAAAGCAGTACGTCAAAGAGTACACGAATGAAACGTGTTCGTAGTAAGAGAAGGTACCTGCACACCTTTTATTTTTTATCACCCCGGATATTTTAAGACAATGAAACTGAACAACTTTTCCCAAGGAACATACTTAGGTCCAAATACCACAGCAAATACGAAAAAAAAATTTCGACTTCCCATACAAACTTCATCAGCTGACAGCACATTTTGTATGGAAGATCGAATGTTTTTTTCGTATTGTTCCTTGGAAAAAGTTGTTCATTTTTCATAGGAGGAACCATCTCTAAAATATCCAGTGTGATAAAAAAATAAAGCTGTGTAAGTAAAGACAGACCTGTGTGGGGCCGGCAAAGAATAGTACCAACCCATACGTACCCGTGGGTGTCGTAAGAGGCGACTAAGGGTTATAAGCTGGAGGATGGGCAGCAGCGTCCTCCTGTGTATCATACCATCTTACTTACTGCGGTCACCAACAACCGCGGTCCATGGTGCCAGCCGTAACGCTAACAAGCGTGGTGACTATGGTACTTCCCCTCCACACTGTTTCAGCAAAAGCTGGAATTCTGGAGGGAGTTCCCTGTCCTGTAGTGGACGTTTCATGGGATGTCATGATGAAGTAAAGAGATCTGCCTGATGATCCATCTTTTCGCTATTTTGCTGCTGACACTAAAACCAGTTTCGCTAGTCGTACAATAAATGTGGTCGGATGTGACCAGATCAGGGGACCAATTCTTGAATATCACCGGGTGATAAAATATCACTCAAAAAATTCAAAATCACAGATTTTTCTTTTCAAAAGTAGAGATTGATATTCGTTAAATATAAAGCAGTCATTGATTTTTAATTTTCATGTATTCTGATTTACCTTTCAACTCTTTATCAGGGCAAATTATGTGAATTATTCAAGCCTCAAAAGTGATATTTTATCACCCGGTGATTTTCAAGAATTGAGTACCTGGTCGGATCTAATAGGCCCCTCTAATAGTCTAATAGGCCCCTACTCTTGCTGCAAAGTTACAAATTTCTTGTACTCGATGACTAAAGCCGCGATTACACCTGCTTGAATTTGACGACTGAACAAGAAATCTACCTAGGAGGCTACGTAGAAAAAGACGTTTGTGAATTCAGAGTTCTAGCTAGGAAGCTAAGTAGAAAAAGTGCCTACTAATACAGTTGCTGAATAGTGATGTTCCGATAGCGATAGTTTCGCTGTCGGTAGTTGATCTTGAAATACAGTAACTCTGTTGAATAGCCTTATCGAAAATAATTATTGTACAATAAAATACTATCGATTGTTAAAAAATGGCTGATACAACCTCAAGACAAATACAACCGATAATTAAAAGAAGAAAAAATTACAGACACACTTATTTGCGGTCTTAAAGATGGGCTTTATTGCTTTTAAAAATACTACAGGAATATCGAATCCCTCGAAGCGAGAGTCTGCCTCGCACTTGACCGTTTTTTTAATATAAGTATATTTTTTGTTCGATAAGTTGAATTAATCATTCGCACTTGGACATCACTAAACATGCTAAGTCCCTTCAAGTAAAGGAGTTAGAAGGTTTAGTGATGTGAAAATTTTGCGAATGATTAATTCGAATCGAACAACTTGTCCATGAAAAATAAAAATTAAGCATAATCTCGGTTTAATAATAAGTACTAATAATGAACTTTAAAAAATTCACTATGAAAAAAATGTATACGACTGTTCGGTTGAGTTAAGGAGTGATCACAGCTAGCTGAATTCAAAGACTAATTCGGCATACATTGCTCGTTGAAGTAAGGATAATGCAATAACATAACCAAGCCTTCCAGCAATGTATGCCGAATTAGTCTTTGAATCCAGCTAGATGTGATCGTGGCTTTTTTGTGGAAAAGAGGATTATTTTAATATTTTCTGAAACTGAATACTGACGATTATTCAGTTACGTTGACTGATCACGCCCTTTCAGTTTTCGAAAACCAGTCCCTTAGACCATGTATTGGTCAATTTAATTTCGATGCGAACACGGCATTAAATTAAAATTAATCATTCGCACTTGGACATCACTAAACCTCCTTACTCCCTTCAAGTAAAGAACTTAGGAAGTTTAGTGATGGGTAAAGTTTGCGAATGATGATGAACAACTTGTCGATATAAAATAATTATTATTCATGGTGTAATAACAAGTACTAATAAACAATTAAAAAAAATTCACTATAGATTACCATCGATAATTGAAAGGTTCAGATATTTTCTATACGACTGTTCGGTAGAGTTAATAAACCTGCTTTGTTTGTTTGTTTGTCATTCAATTGTTATTTTTCATTGGAATCATTATTTGCTTTTCGTACGGTTTTGAATGAAAAATTTATTCTAACTAAAAGAATGAATAAAGCACTTAAATTCTTTATGTTTACTTGACTGGTGCAACCTAATTTTATTTCCTTGTTTGTTTTTTAGTATACCGGTAATTCTGTTGTTTTTTTTTTGTAGTTATTCTAGTGTTTTTCTATACAACATAAATTAGCCCTTATTAATATTTTCCGTACGATGAGGTGTTCTATTCGTATTGGCCCTTCACTAAAGTTCCTTACTGCGTTGCTTACTATGCGGCTTACTCAGTTAGTGACTTACTTAGTTCCATCTTTCTACCTTCCTTTCCTACGTAGGAGACTAACTGACTTAGTGTGTGAATTCAGTCAGGTGTGATCGGCCCTTTAGGATATCTTGCAGTGTCCTTCAGCAACTAGCGGTATAAATACACTAACACTGTTATAAACATTTGTTACAGTTCAACAGAGTCACTCAATGTCAATGAAACTTCCTTACAACTACGAAATGGCATGGAAACCTAAGTATATTTACAATTTATACATCCTACATTTTTTACTTTAATGAAAATATGCTTGGTATGTATAGGTAAGGTTTCGGTTATTCCCTTAACAAAAAGGATATAACAACCCCAGGGGTTTGAATCCACACATTTAATCTCTGAAGCACCGCGTCAAAATTTGAAAGAATGGAAAACATAGTTATTTACGCAATCGGGCTAGGGCATAATTTTTAACTAATTGCAATATATTTTCCATAAATTTTAAATTTTCTGAGAACTATAGAAAACTTTTGCAGGGATCTGTCCACAGCGACGATTCCGAGTTGATACCTACCGATAAAACAGAAGAATATCGATTTCTGGATTTACACTAAATCAGTCTGATTTGTGTGAATTTTATATCCACAGTCTTACGGCAAGTAAAAAAATATATTTGTTTCAAGATATGTTTTTCATAAACTAACATTCTACTAGCGAAAATTTTTGTATGTTACTCAGACTTAAAACTAAACAACTACTATAACGTTGAGGTGGTTGTTCGTTCATACGCACGCACTTGCATACAGTTTTATAGTACAAAAAATACTTATAAGTAACAAATTATAATAAAAGTTACGCAAAGAGATTCAATATTTTTTTTACAGACCTTTCACACGCACGCGTTTGTGATAGCCCGTTGAGTACAATGAATAGAATCTCTTTGCAAACATGTACTAATTATTTACAAGCTGAATTCTGTTCAAGAAATAAGCAAATAATGGCTTCAATCGTACTTATCCCTGTGTTATACTGGGACAAAGAATAAATGGATATTAACAGATAACTCCAATGATCATGTAGAGCATCACACGTAGTAACAGAGTCAAAAAATTTCACAAACTTAAAAAAATGTATTCTATTTTGGATGCCACATACTTTTCGGTTAAAACTCTGTCGTATTTCTCGAATACTAGACACAAGTTATATAATACAATATCCGAGATTTTGGATGATATAAATTGTGACATAAGGGCCTAAAGCATCACGTTTTAACTTTCAACGAAACTGAACAACTTTCCCAAAGAAACATTTTTGGGAAATGAAAATGAAATTTGACATCTCCTTACAAATTGCTCAGTCTGATCGAAGAGTTTGTATGGAGATGTCAAAGTGTCTTATCATTGACGGTAATTTGCAAAAATGCGTGGTGTACACACGACCGCACGTCAGGGGTAACACTTTCACCTCGAGTTGGTCTCTGGTTACAGGCGTTTGTAGAGTAGTGCTTGTTCAGCTTATACTGAATTTGTTACCACTTACTTGCTGCCATGCGTACTACAGCTAGCCGGCTAAGATAACCAACCCATCTCTATCCGTGAATGTCATAAAAGGCGACTATTTTGACCGGAGGAAGGGCAGCAGCGTCCCTGCACGTATCGTACAGTCAAGAACACATCAAGCTTGACACATTGGACTTTGTAGTTCTTATTTGAAGAGCGTCATCTTGACCAGTCGTTGACTGTACATACTGCAGTCACCAACAACCGGGGTCTATGGTGTCATCTACAACACTAATAAGCGTGGGCAGAGGGACATCCCTGTCAAACACTAGACTTTAAAGTGGATGTTATGAGGTGTTAGGCATTGGTGAACACTTCTGCTTCTATAGGCTGACTTTTTATTAGTTCTTGATAGCAAAAGTTACGCATGTAATCATGGTACTGGACTACTTTTCCCAAGAACATAAGAACTAATTAAAAATCATCCTATATAGGATGATTTTTAATTAGTTCTTGATAGAAAAAGGTATGAATGTACTCATGATACTGAACAACTTTCCCCAAGGAACATAGGTCGAAATACGAAAATCAAGTTTTGACCTCCCATACAAAATGCGCTATCAGCTGATGCAGTTTCTATGGGAGGTCAAAACTTGATTTTCGTATTTCGACCTATGTTCCTTGGGGAAAGTTGTTCAATATCATGAGTACATGCATATCTTTTGCTATGAAGAACTAATTAAAAGTCATCCTATATGTCTAATTGACACAAAAACCGTAAATATGTGAGATAATCTGGATAGCGAAGTAGGGTCCACCGCACTTCAGTGGATCCATTTGCGTCCCTATTACCATAAAGTCCAAAGTCTACTGACGTGCTGTCGGGTGTACTAGCTGGTATCCTTTAGTTGAGTACAATTAAATGTTCATACGATAAACATTATTTATCAAACAAAAAGTAAATTGATATAAAACTAGCATTTAGTTAAAAAATAATCAAAAAATCTCGACTAAATGCTCGTTTTATATCAATATACTTTTTGTTTTACCTATAATATAACCCGTAATATATGTTTTATGAATTTGCCGTTTTAAGCGTCAACAAAACGATTTTATTATAAGGTCAGTTGAGGCAAGTGCGCCAATGGCGGATATCTTGTGCTATGGTTAAGAGCCATTCATGATTGCAACTTATCATCATCATATCGTGTGGGGTAGATCAATGACCGACCTGAGAATCAATTCTCCTTTAATCTGACTCCAACTTTCCGAAAAGTAGTACCAATATCAGACCACCTTGAGCTCCTTGGTATGCACTTATCGTCCAATCTGAACTTCGGGCGTTTTATTGAGTCCTTAGCCAAAACTGCAGCTAAGAAACTTGGCATACTCTCCAAGGCTAGGCGGTACTTCACACTGGGACGGGACAGCTTCTACAGATATATCAAGCACAAGTCCGATCGGGTACGGAGTACTGCTGCCACATATGGGATGTGTCTGCAAAATAACAGCTGGTCAATCTTACTGCAATCGACAAGCGTGCCAGAAAGCCAGAACACCGTCGCAAAGTGGTCTACTTGCCGGTATTCTGTTGAATACATTTCGGTGAGTGTGCGTCTGAATAGCACGACCTGATACCACTATCCCTCTTCCACCTGCGTGGACCAGACGTGGGTTGGGGTTCCACCCCTATGCCGTCGACATAAGAGTGGAAATCCTTAGTATTCGACATGGAATTCCCTGTGTACCGATCTTTTCCCGAACATAAACGGTGTAAGGGACGGTGTACCGAAAACCGAAAGGGCGTGCTCAGTCAACGAAACTGAACAACTTTACCAAGAAAACATTTTTGGGAAACGAAAAAAAAAATTATCTCTCCACACAAACTTTTCGATCAGAACGGGCAATTTGTACGGAGAGGTAAAATTTATTTTTCATTTCCCAAAAATGTTTCTTTGGGACAGTTGTTCAGTTTCGTTGACTGAGCACGCCCTTTCAGTTTTCGGTATACCAAAGTCAAAGTTAAAATCGTTTATTCATTGTTGGATATTAAAATCTCTTAATGACGTCGCTTCACAAACAATGTGGCGCCAAAGTGAAAAAAAAAAAAAGAAGCGACAATAAAAACCCACGCGCTCTTTTAAATATGTTTTGATATACAACAAACATAAGTCAGTTTTAATTTTGAACTAGCCTGTTAGAACCGTAGCCTAATCCAATGCATTATTCTCTTCTAGATAATCTGATATTTTATAATAACCCTTCTTATACAATTTCTGCTTGATAACAGTTTAGAATTTATCTAACGGTAAGCTTTCAATATCAGTGGGTACCTTATTATAGAAGCGTATACACCTTTATATGTTTTACTCATTTTGTAAACACGGCTGACATGAGAAGCAAGTTGATTCCTGTTTCTTATGTTGACACTGTGCCTGTCACAATTTTTCTCAAAAATATGTATATTCCGTTTAACATATATTAAATTCTCATAAATGTATTGCGACACAAAAGTCAAAATGTTGATTTCTTTAAATTTATTTCAAAGAGATTCTCTAGGCTTCATTTTATAAATTGCACGAACAGCTCGCTTTTGTAGTATAAAAATGCTGTTTGCATCCGCAGCATGACCCCATAACAGAAGGCCATATGACATGAGACTATGGAAATAACTGAAGTAGACTAACCTCGCGGTGTCCACATCCGTCAGAGCTCTTATTTTTTTCACTGCGTATGCTGCAGAACTGAGTCTGTTCGACAATTCATTAACCGTCCCTTACACCCTTTGGATCTTTTCAATGCTAGACTGAACAGGCATGATCTAGGTAAGCATGATAAATCTTCAACGCCATCGTTACTTCACCAGTTGAGATCGAGGTCACATAAAAATGTGGTGCTGACCAAAGAACCGTGGGTGTCGTAGGAGGCTCTACCCGTGGGTGTGGTAGGAGGCTCTACCCGTGGGTGTCGTAGGAGGCTCTACCCGTGGGTGTCGTAAGAGGCTCTACCCGTGGGTGTCGTAGGAGGCTCTACCCGTGGGTGTCGTAGGAGGCTCTACCCGTGGGTGTCGTAGGAGGCTCTACCCGTGGGTGTCGTAGGAGGCTCTACCCGTGGGTGTCGTAGGAGGCTCTACCCGTGGGTGTCGTAGGAGGCTCTACCCGTGGGTGTGGTAGGAGGCTCTACCCGTGGGTGTCGTAGGAGGCTCTACCCGTGGGTGTGGTAGGAGGCTCTACCCGTGGGTGTCGTAGGAGGCTCTACCCGTGGGTGTCGTAGGAGGCTCTACCCGTGGGTGTCGTAGGAGGCTCTACCCGTGGGTGTCGTAGGAGGCTCTACCCGTGGGTCTCGTAGGGTCTACGATCAGGAGGATGTGCAGCACGTCTCTCTTTGTATTGTACCATCTTAGATACTGCGGGAATCAACCACAGCGGTCGCCAGCCGCAACGGTTACAAGCGTGGTGACTATGGTAAGTCCCCTCCAAAGTACCACGTGTTTTTGCTGTGCTCTGTAGGGAGTTCCCTGTCCTTCAGTGGACTTTTTATGAGATGTTATGTATCACATGAAAAAAAAATGAAAAAAAACTTAGTGTCAGTTTACTTTTCGCGCAGTGATTCATCCTGCAATGTTCTAACCAACTGGGGATGTCTTATAAAGTGATTTTTGTTTGACAGTGTCCCCACCAGGAATCGAACCCAGAACCTCTGGATCTCTAGACCACAGAGGCTGTATAAAATGCTTTACGATAGACAGGTGTGAAATTCAGCATTTAAAATAATGGCAATTGGCAGGATGCCTTAACTGCCAATGTTTTTGAAAAGAGCACATGAAAGAAAAATTTGATACAGACTTCATAAGGCTAGGCGTACGCTGAGACGCAAGTAGCGAAGCACAGGGCAGAACGTGTCTTCTCGAAAACTGAAGGATAGAATCACTGTACTAAGCTGCGTCATCAGCGCCTCGGCATACGCCCAGCCTAAGTTTCGAAATATTGGCCGTTGGAGCACTTACTCCATCGACCCACTTGCCTCAACTCGACTGACCTAGGCTGGGTTCCAAAACAGGTACTAATTACTCTTTGACAGCAGTTTATTTCGTCACACATATGGACGTCATATAAAGCTATCCTGCTGTCAGGGTCAGTATTACCCGTTTTGGAACGCACCCCTAATTAGGAACTTACTTTCTTAACACTCTATTGTCGAAAGATATTGTTAGAGTTAATTTTTGAGACTAGTATGACTGCATATTTGGTAAAATGTGCATCAGCTTACTAAACACTTTGTAGAAATAAATACTTAATAGTAATATGGTCCAGGGCCGGGCCTTCTCGGGAATTTCTGAAACAAAAGATTCGTGTTAGAATTGTTTATTTATTTTATTTATTTATTTATACACTTTTAAAACAAGAAACTTTCCACCGTAATTTAGCCAAGGTTTTTTTTTGTCTTTTTTGAACTAGTAGGATTTCGGCTTGACAACGTTGATTTCTGGATTCTGTGATGTCTAAAACGCCATTAACCCTTTGTTGTCAAAAATGGTCCCGTTTTAGTTCTGAGAAAATTTAATTATCACTTATCTCCTACTCTCATCATCATCATATCAGCCGAAAGACGTCCACTGCTGGACATAGGCCTCCTACTCTATTCGGTGTTATTTCGAATGTGGCAACAGATAGAACTCAGTATATCTAGAGGAATGTAAGTCAAATCAGGTAAGTAGGGAGAACTCGTTTCAAACTCAGCTATTGCATTGGAATCTGTCGTAGCTTTAGTTTTTTTTTTTTCAATTTGTTTGTTGGATTGTGTTGAACTCTCAAAAAACTCATTATCACCATCTTTTTAAGGAAATAAACCATACATACATACATACATAACATCACGCCTCTTTCCCGTTGGGGTAGGCAGAGACCACAGTCCTCCACCTGCTACGATCTTGACATACTTCCCTTGCTTCCTGTACTTTCATCAATCCTTTCATACATGCTCGTCGGTTTAGGGTACTTTTAACCTGGCCTTTATTCAGAACGTCCTGAATTTGGTCCTGGTACGTTCGCCTAGGCCTTCCCCTTCCAACGTTTCCATTCACTCTCGCCTGGTAGATCTCTTTCGTCAATCTTCGTTCATTCGTCCTCTCTACATGACCAAACCATCTCAGCATCCCTTTCTCGATTTTGGTCACTACGTCTTCTTTTACGCCACACCGTTCTCTTATCACACTATTTCTTATCCTGTCACTCAATTTAACACCAATCATACTCCTTAGCGCTCTCATTTCCACTGCATTAATTCTACTTTCATGCTTCTTCTGCCATACCCAGCTTTCACTGCCATACATCAGTGTTGGTACCAAAACTCCCCCATGAACAGCCAAACGAGCCTTGTGAGACACCTTCTGACTCTTCATAAAGGCGTGCAGGGCACCATTCACCATGTTTCCAGCATTCACTCTTCTTTCAATATCACTTTCACACTTTCCATCTCTCGTAAACTTTGAGCCCAGATACACAAACTCCTTCACTTGTTCGACTTGTTCACCATCTATTAATATAGTACACTCTGTCATACATTCTTCTCTTTCAAGTACCATTACTTTAGTCTTGCTTACATTTACTTTCATTCCTTTCTTGTCCAAAGCCACATTCATTATTGTTACCATCTCCTGCAACTCGTCAGCAGATGACGCAAGTACAACTTGGTCATCAGCGTAGAGAAGACATTTGATGAGTAACTCATTCATTCTCAGTCCACACATACTCTCTTTCAGATCAATCAAACAATTATCCATGAACAGGTTAAACAGCCAAGGTGACGCTACACATCCCTGCCTAACACCTTTTTCGATGCTAAACCATTCAGTGTACGCCCCGTTTATTCTGACACAAGCACTGGAATCCTCATAGAGAGATTTCAGTGCTTGAATCAGATGACCGTTTACCCCATACATAGACAATGCTGACCACAATTCATTCCTCACCACTCGGTCATAGGCCTTTTCCAAATCCACGAACGCGCAGTAGACTTTTTGGTTTTTAGCCAAAAACTTTTCAGCTATGCACCGCAAGGAAAAGACCTGATCTGTACATCCCATTCCCTTTCTAAATCCCGCTTGTACATCCCATATTTTATCGTCAGTATCTTTCATCACTCTTTCAATCAAAACCTTTGCATACAGTTTGCCGACGACACTGAGAAGGCTTATCCCGCGATAATTTTTGCAGTCCTGTTGTGACCCTTTTCCCTTGTACAGCGGCACAATCACAGCCTTGCACCAGTCACCTGGTACTTGGCCGTTCATCCAACACAAGTTGAAAAGGCGGTACAACTGACTAGCCACAATGCCTCGCCCAGCCTTCAACATCTCGACCGACACTCTATCATACCCAGCTGCTTTACCTGATTTCATACTTTTCATCGCTTTCATAATCTCATCCATACTTATCTCACTTACACAATTCTCCTCTTCATTCTCATTCATTTCCACAGAAGACCTAGGTTCGCTGGCCTCTGCTTTTTCTCTCTCAAACAGACTTTCAAAATATTCCTTCCACCTCCTCAGAACACATTCTTCACCTTTTGTAATACTTCCATCCTGGCTTCTGATTTTACTCAGCTCCGATGTTCCAAACTTTCCTCGGGCTGTCCGTATGGATTTCCAGAAAAACTTTTGGTTGGACTGGAAATCTTCAGTAAGCCTTCTGTCAAACTCATCCTTACACTCCTCTTTCTTTCTCTCAACAACTTCCTTAACAATACCTTTCGCTCTTTTATATACCTTTCTTGCTACACTTACGTCATCACTTGTTGCCCTCTGCATTCTTTGGTTAGCTTTTACTGCTAACCAATCTGACCATGCTTTCTTCTTCTCACAAACAGCTGCCTGTACACTTTTATCCATCCACATATTCTTCTTCTTTCTACCCTTTTTCCTTTTTGACACCCCACAAACATTGACAGCTATACCTACTACTCCATCTTTTAATTCATTCCACAAACATTCAATATCATTTACTTCATCCAGGTTCTCAAATCTTTCACTCAAGTCTTTCAAGTATTCTTTTCTGACATCCTCCTCTTGCAATCTCTCTACTTTGATACGTTCTAGAACGCTCGTCTGCTCTTGTGGTCTATGCCGCCACCGGTTAAATAGACCACCAATTCGGGTCACAACCAGGTGGTGGTCTGTGTCGATGGCGGCTCCACGATATGCGCGAGCGTCCAGAACTCTTTTTCTCAATCTTTCATCCACAACTACAAAATCGATCATACTTCTCGCATCACCCTCCTCTCTTGTATACATATGGATCCTTTTGTGGTCAAACATAGTGTTTGCCACAAAAAGACTCCATTCCAAACATATCTCAAGCAAACTTATTCCATTATCATTCACACGTTCATCACCAAACTTACCAACAACTCTTTCATAACCGTCACGCTTTCTTCCTACCCATCCATTAAAATCACCTAGCATGATAACTCTTTCATTCTGATCACATTTCTCTAACGTATCTCTCATATTTTCTCAAAACTCATCTGTTTCTTTCTGGGCTTTCAGGGACTTTCGCGAACCAATATTCGTTGGTGCATATGCACCTAGAACAAAAATTCGGGTCAGTCCGACTTTCAGTCTGACCCAGATGAGTCTTACCATTCTTCCGGAAAGTATGACACCGACTCCCTGACAGCCTCTGCTGGTACTGGGAACACCAGACCAGTACGCTGTGTAAGGGCCGTGTTCTGTGGTGTCACAACCTTTCCGTTTAGTCTCATTCACACAGAGAACGTCTATACGCCTTTCATCCATCATCTGACATACTTCATCTATTTTGCCATTCATTCCACCTCTGACATTCATCGTAGCAAAGCGGCTCTCCGTAGCCCGCTTTTCGCCCCCGGGAGGAACGTGACGTGATGGGTTGCGAACCACACCGCCGCCTTTTAAGTTTTTATTTTTATTCAAAAACATTGCGTTCCCACGAGTAGCAAGGGATTACGGTCCATCCTGACAGAGCCCGCATGCCAGGACAAGGCTAGCCTAGTTCTGGGTTCGCCTGGGCCCAGGGCCTGTGACCGCTTTCGACTAGACTCGCCTCTAGCCACGCATCCATCGGCGCGGTCAACCTTAGATTGGCGGAATGGACAGGGATAAAAGGAACGGGAGGGATAGGTTAGTTGGGATAGGAATACTTGGTGTAGGAAAGGAATAAGGTAAAAGGATATTACTTTCTCGGAAGGATCAGGATGAGTTAGTAATAGCTCGGGGAGCCGGGGTCGCGTACCCGTATACAATACAACAACTCCCAAGGAGAGGGTAGTTGAGATGTGTACCCCATCATAAACCATCAATACTCAAAAACATCAAGAGACTACAACCGAAATGTTATTCATTCTCACTACTTTTTGAACACCCCTCGTAACTCCCTTGATCGTACCGGGACTCGTTTCTGAGACTAAGAGGCTCAGCAGACGAGAGCCGGGTATACACGGGCAGTCACGGACTTTGTCCGCCAGTGTGGCCGGTATTGCGAATATTATAATTTTATCAGAATAAAATTCAAACTTATAATTTTTCAAAATATAACAATCTATCTGAACAACCTTTTCGACTAAATAACTCTTTGAACTTAACAACTTCCAAACCAAAGATTTTGGAAAATACGCGCATAGAAGCGGAGCATCTTATGTCAATGACTATAATAATATCGAAAATATTTGCAGTACCGGCCACACTGGCGGACTGTCACAAGTCTGCCATCTGCTGTGCCTTTTAGTGGCACGCACATTGTAGTACCTACACTTTTATAATAGGTATTATATAGACTACAGTAAAAATAGTGTATATAGCTTGTCTAGAATATGGCACATACATATTACACTGTCAGAGAATTTGAATTATATGTAATATACAATTATAAAGAGTGTAAGGGACGGTGTACAGAAAACTGAAAGGGCGTGCTCAGTCAACGAAACTGAACAACTTTCCCAAAGAAACATTTTTGGGAGAGGTAAAAATTTTTTTACATTTGTACAAATTGCTCACTCTGCTCGAACAGTTTGTATGGAGGTCAAAAATTTTTTACATTTCCCAAAAATGTTTCTTTGGGAAAGTTGTTCAGTTTCGTTGGCTGAGCGCGCCCTTTCAGTTTTCGGTACACCGTCCCTTACACCATGTATGATGTTTCTGGGAAGCGCCATACAATCCAAGTTCTAGCATAACATATGGGCCAATGACAGCAGCACAGAGGTATGCGTGGGAGCAGGACGTAGCGGTATGTGTCTCTGTCGCTCCAATATCTTACGCATCGCTCCGTCCAGCTGTCATTCTAATGATGTAAAAGTAATTTATTTTACATACAGGTGGCGTGGGTCCATAGAGTATACTCCTTTGGTCCATGAGCGGTTGTAACATTGGCTGCGTCAACAATGGTCTCCGATTCCTATACATATCCCTACTACCCATGTTTGCATGTTTATATGGTGAATTGCGTTTATTGTTCCCTCTCCAATTTCTGAACTTAGTAGGCCTTTTTTCTTCCGTACTATCGGTAGATGCCGAAGAGGTTTTAAATCCGAAGGGATTCAGTGAAGAATAGCTTATTTGGACCGTTTGTTCGATTGGTTTGTCCTGTGCTTTGTTCTGGAATGTTTAAAAATCATTAGATGTTTTTACAACTAAGGCTGTTTGTTCACTGCGACGATTCCGAGCCGATACCGATAAAACAAAAGAAAAGCACAGATAGAAGCCAATCTAAGAGTAAGTAATAAGTACTGTTTTTGCTCGTAACTTTTGTCATCGGAATCGGCTCGGAATCGGCGTTTTAAATATTATTACAGTAGGTACTCACATGCAAATATAAAATAAAGATTTTGGAAAAATGGTCATACTGTAACAAAATTATGAGAGATATTTTGAAACGGAAGGGCAGCAAGAACCTAATTGTGGCTCGCGGGGTTTATACCGAGAATAAGATCTCTCTAATACGAGTCTCTAAGAAATGAATCAAGAAAGGTGTGGCCGCCTTTGCGCGCAATAAGATATGTTGTTTGTATTTCATTGTTGTAAATTTGTGTGCAATAGAGAGTTTCTATCTATCTATCTATATGCCCTTCCGGATTATAAATAAAATACAAATAAACAATTACACTTCACCTGCTCCTAAACTAGGCAAAGCCTGTCTGTACTATGTTCATCACACAAATGTTTGCCCTAGACGGGGATCGAATCCGCGACCTATGGCTTAGAAGACAGGCTTACTACCAACTGCGCAAACGCAACGGGCCAGACAATGAGACAGACAGGGACAGCCGATTGGATATATTGAACAACATAAAACACATGAATCTACATTTTAATTTACTATTATGCCTTCTCAGACAGGATACAACAAAAAACATTGTAATCCTAACACTTTCGAAGTAGAAATAAAAAAATAGTAAAAGATCACTTACTAAATTATCCATTTTAGTGGTATCTGGTGATGTGTATCTTTCCTCCCTGTCTATTTGCATCAGACTCAGTTGTTGGTTGACAACTTCTTGACTTGCATGAGGAGACGGCACGCTTTCTTGCAAAACCGGCGCCGGCGCCACCACACTGGCTAGCTCTTTTAAAGAACATAGTTCGTCGTACAGGTGAAAGTCAAGTAACAACAATTGTTCCTCAAACTTCAAAATCATTGAATTCCCAAAGACTTTTGGGTCAGTGTTCTTCAGGATAGCCAACATGGCTAAAGCCAGAGATTCTTCACACGGTAAGATGCAGACAAATTGCAAGATTTGGTTAGCGACGTTCAGATGAAAAGAACGGCCGATGCCGATGACGAAATTCGTAAGTTTTATGAAGACAGATTTAAACCGCGAGAAGTTTTGAGTTTCGCCGATAGCCTGCATAAGGACGTCGCATAAGAGGATGTTCTGGCCAAAATTAAATTGGAGTAAGTCTTCGCATTCATTCAAGTCTACGTTATTTAGCTGCATAAGAGCTCTTTCGATTACGTTCACCTTAATAACCGCGTCTTCAACAGAATCATTCTTGGCTTTCATTGTAAAGTCTATAATCATCTCTAATAGAAGTCTTATCATCTTTCTGTCGATACACTGGCTCACGTAAATTTTCCCGTAACGTCTCCTTAGATTCGGCCAGTTACGTAGTAACATGTATTCTTCAATAAAGGCCTGCTCGGTTAAAGCCAAAAGCCTATTCATTACCTCTTTGTCATTTGGTTCTCTATGAAGGAACAAGCAATGATTTTTTTTACATTTGGATATGAGGTTATAGAAACAGACGCCGCGAAATACAGAGCTCTTGACTCCTTTTAACGGTTTATATTGTAAAGCAATTAATTTTATCTCTTGAGGAAGAGTTTTTTTAATTTCAACTGACGGATAAGTCGTCACAGTATCTTTTGGAACAGTTTGTTTGTTAGATTCTCTGTATATTGACGTCGAGTCTGCGTTTTGTTTTTCACAAACTGTTTTATTTTTTATATTTTGTGTTTCATCTTCTGAAATTTTTGTTGGGACGTACTTTAAAGGATTGTATAGTTGATTTGTAGTTAATGGTTGGGGGACATACTCGTCTTGAGATGCGTTCGCACAGACAGAGTTAGCTGAACTGTTGTACCGGTTGGACTCTATACCGGTGATACTTTCAGCGAACAACGATAATGCATCATCATCATCGTTGTTGCTTTGTTCGAAGGGTTCTTGATAATAATCACCTTCATAAGTGGGTTCGCATACTTCGGGTTGCAATAACGGATCGTCGTCTCGTTGACACGTTTGGTCGAACGGCACATATTTACTTCTAGACGTGATAAAGTTATCATCTTCTTCAGATTTGTCCGTATAAATATTTGGATCAGTAGTTGTGTCATTGATAGGTCTGGTTTCTGATTGATTTTGAGAGATTTTTTTTAAAGGATTCTTTTTAAAGACTCTCAAAAGTTCGTTTTCATCTTTAAAAAGTTTGAAGATCTCATCTTGTCGTATGTCTTTATTAGGATCAATACTTTGTTTATCATACTCGACCCATTTGATAGCTTCAAAGTCGATTTTTTTTTTATTTGCACTGATTTTTGCGATTACGTATTCAAAGTCGGCGTCTTTGGTGACGCTGCTTTGTACGCTATTATTAGAAGTTTGGCATGATTTAATAGAAGAAATGGACCCGGTACTTAGGTTTAATGACCTGACATCAAGTGGGCATTGAGCGTCGCTACTAGATGAAGAGGAGCTACTAGAAGAACAAGATGATTCAGAATCGAAATCTTTAGCTGGTGTACTTTTAATGTTACTGACATTCCTCCATTCGTTTTCAACATGGGATAGTCTCAGCACAGGTAGTTTTTTATCTATTCTGACAAATTCATTGGAACCAATGCTCATAGTAGCAGTAGTACTCGATAAGGATATATCCTTCGTCCACGAGAGGCATTCAGAGCTGGTACCTCTTGAATATATCAAGGCTGGCTTTGAGGCATCACTTGTCTCGGGTATTATTTTATTCTCAGCATCTAGTATTGAAGGCGACTGAATATCAGTCGTTGAGATATTTTTACTGAGGATCTTACCTTTTGTCTTAGTTTTGGTATTACAAGTGTTGGGTAAAACATCTTGCTGTGAGTGAACCTTTTCTTTGACATTGACCGTTTTCTTCTTCACATATTTACGTTTAGTAGCAATTGGTGTAGACGTTGAATCGGCTTTTCTTTTGCTTGTGGCTGAAAACATAAAAAATAGTTAATTGTATCACAAGGCTGTAAAATAATATTTTAAGGCGAGGGCGCTATTCTGAATCCAGAGAGAAGTGGAGGATTTTTGAGAAGAATCCCGAGCATGGCGAGGGATTCTAAAGTAGAATCCTGAACGAAGCGAGGGATTCAATAGGTCGCCCAAGGTAAAAATATTTTTGCGGCCGCGTAATACACTCTACTTTTCATCTCCTTCTATGAGAAAAGAATAAGAGGCTCATTGAGACACACACTCGTCATTAATTTTAAATATAAAATACCATTACAATATTATTACTTGATGAAATAACACTAAAAATCTTATTAAGTATTATTTGTAACAACTGAAAATGTTATTGACATTTTTGTATCAATGAGGAAAAGAACCTCTTTGGTTGGTAGTCTTGTTTACATTTCAAGCATATTTCTTTTTTTATATTTAGAACTAGCTGACCCGGCGAACTTTGTTCCGCCTTACAGGCAATAAATAAGCAGATTTTATTTACCCTTACCCCTTCCCCTACCCTACCCCTACCTAAGAACCTTCTCCTGACAATAACAAACACAACAAAAAAAAGAATTAGCGAAATCGGTCCAGCCGGATGCCGTGACAAAGGGAAATAGGGATTCATTTTTATAATTATATATAGATAGATAATTTTAATAGTACAACCGGCCAGTATCATTTTTCATACAATATTTTGGTTCGACCTCTATGGTTGATGTAAAATATCCCTATGGTGGACCTAAATTCAAATTCTAAATTTTAAGTCGCGTTTTTACCCGCGACGAAAGTCTCTTGGAGAAAATTGCTATTTAGTTCGCCTTTATTGACGAACCGTTCAGCGATTTTCGAATAGATGGGATGAAAAAAATAATGGGGGTTACCTTACAAACGGTAAAGTAACTCTTAAATTTTTTATATAGGGTGACTTTTAATTAGTTCTTGATAGAAAAAGATATGAATGTACTCATGAAACTGAACAACTTTCCCCAAGGAACATAGGTCGAAATACGAAAATCAAGTTTTGACCTCCCATAGAAACTGCCTCAGCTGATAGCGCATTTTGTATGGGAGGTCAATTTTGGTTTCTCGTATTTCGACCTATGTTCCTTGGGAAAAGTTGTTCAGTATCATGAGTAAATGCATATCTTTTGCTTTCAAGAACTAATTAGAAGTCACTCTATATGTGGTCTAGGATGGTTAGTAAGTGCTTAAAATGCAAAATGCACAATTCCCTTCCCTTCGCGCCAATCAATCTCATTTTCCGGATATTTCTTAAATTCCCTATAAATTTTATCTATATTTTAAGATCTGGTGAGTGACCTATATTTTGGGTTTTTAAAATACCAGTTAGAAGCCATGAGTTTCTTTAACAAAAACTGCAAAAAAGATTTCACTGCCAGCAACATCTTCTCCGGAGTGGAGTCACTCATCAGAGCAAGTGAGTCGAGAAAATTCTATCAAGAAGTGAGATCCTGTAAGAAAGGCTATCAACCCACTGCACAAATACTTGAAGATGACGATGGCAACCTAATAACGGCTAAAGAAGAAATCAGGGAGCAATGGCGCAACTACTTTAAAGATCTATTGAACTGTAATCCGCTCGAAGAGCCCATTCCTCGTTTGACAGAAGACATCGAAGAGGAAGTCGCGCCACCTACGTTTGAGGAGGTGCGACGAGCCATTATGAGGCTTAAGAACAACAAAGCCCCGGGTATCGATGGATTACCTTCGGAGGTGTGGAAGTACGGAGGTGGAACAGTCCAATCCAAGCTGTATGAGCTGATACTAAGGATCTGGGAAACTGAGCTACAGCCTAGTGAGTGAAATGTTGGTGTCATACACGGAGCAGAGAAGGAGAGAGGAGCTGCCCCTACGAAATTTTTGTACGACACGAAGCGTGACAGTGCGCGGGGGTGAAGATCGAGTCACGGGTTGGCGGGACATAACTAGACTCCACCTACTTATGTAACATCCATCTAGTGGCAAATAGTGAAACTACAAGCACTTTTTGTCCTTACGCACTTTTTGGTGGTACTGCTATACTCTACTAGATGGCGTAAAAGACACTATACTACAAAAATGAATTATTTATACACGGTGTTAATTTAATTGCGTGCCATAGCTCGCGGGTTCAGTATCAGTATCTGAACGACTTTCCCAAAGGAACATAGTTCGATAAAGGACATGAATTTTGGACTTCCCATACAATTGTGTTGGTCACTCAGTAGGTACGGAAAGTCCAAAATTATTTTTTGTTTTTCGACCTATGTTCCTTGGAAAAAGTTGTTCAGTTACGGATACTGAACCTGCGAGCTAAATTCAAAAAATTACAATAGGTATTCATTTGCATACCTACTCAGTAATCAAATTAAAAATAAGAGGCATTCCGCCATTCCTACTATGAGAAGTAGGTATGTTGTTCACGATTTTGTTTGCGATGAGGTAGGGTTGCTGACTTCTCGCTCTCTATCTACTGGGTGTTTATTGCCAAAGCTTAGGAGATGGTTCGGTAACGATAAAGGAACACAAAAAAAAATTAAAAAAAATCCTATTATAAAAAAACTAAATCTCCTTGACTAACTAAAACTTGAAATTGAAACTAAACTAACCACGGAGTAAAGAAGGGGAGAGGAGATGATGATATCAGTCGAGCCGTGATTCAATCAATTGAGCCATGACGTCACGAAAGGGGGCGGGGCATACGCCATTTCCTCTTTGAACTTACCAGTGATCACATCGAAACACGCTCTGCAAAATTTTTTTTAAATAGTTGGAAAAACAACTCCCACTATGAAGTTTTGTGTGCCTTTGTGTTTAAATTCGTCAGAAAGGCAAAATGAAACTGCATTTAAAGTGTCTTTTCACTTGTAAGTAAGATTTTTCAATAAAATTTGCTATCGATGTACTGTAGGCATGTGGCCGTAACATTAGTTCTGCTTTATGTCGCTAGATGGTTTTGGGAATATTTGTAGACGATCGAAATTCACCCCTTCTTTTTACTTCCACAGACTCAATTTACATTTCTGGCTTTAGCTTTAACAATAGTTTGATAAAAATTACGTGAATATCGTGAATATTTTATTTATTTGGAGAAATATTTGTAGTTTGTTGTTTGTAGTAGCGCCACCTAGTATGCAGTGGACAAACTCGCCAGAGTTAGATTCAAGAACCGTCTTCCAGATTTCAGCAAGTAAGTAGTATATAGAGTCTTAATTTAATAACGTTCCATAACTAAGTGGATGTTCAGTATCGATAAAAGAACACAATAAGATATGAAAAAAAAACCTACTAAAAATTTAAACTTCATTGAAACTAAACTAACGCGGAGCGCAATGACCCAGATCATCAAACCCGCGCGCAAGTATCAGTGGATTAGGTAGGCACATACATAACTGAAACTGTTTCTTTTTTGCGTTAGTTTAGTTTCAATTTAAAGTTTTAGTTAGTCAAGGAGATTTCGTTTTTTTATGTAGGATTTTTTAAATATTTTTTTGTGTTCCTTTATCGTTACCGTACCGTCTTCTAAACTTTGGCAATAAAAACCCAGTAGATAGAGAGCGGGAAGTCAGCAACCTTACCTCATCGCAAACAAAATCGTGAACAACATACCTACTTCTCATAGTAGGAATAGCGGAATGCCTCTTATTTTTAATTTTATTACTAAGTAGGTATACAAATGAATACCTATTGTTATTTTTGAATTTTCAAATCAATATAGTTGGCTCTATATTCATATAGATAGGGGGAGCATAACTGGTTAAGCTGCCACCACTTTTATCTTTTTATCCTACTTTAAAAAGAAGAGGTTATCAATTCGACCCGTCCTGTCAAAAATACACAGTTTTTGTAGCTTAGCTTACAGATTCGCCGAGTTCGCGATTTTATTATACGTATAGATTGGTCGCTATTTTCATAAGCAACGAAGAAGGGTTACCGACTGCCCGCTCTTAGTCTCAGGTTATAATTTAATTGCGAGCCATAGCTCTGGAGCAAGATCCGTATCAGTGACTGAATAACTTTTTCCAAGGAACATAGGTCGAAAAACAAAAAATAATTTTGGACTTTCCATACCTACTGAGTGACCAACACAATTGTATCGGAAGTCTAAAATTTATGTCCTTTATCGAACTATGTTCCTTTGGGAAAGTCGTTCAGATACTGATACTGAACCCGCGAGCTATGGCACGCGATTAAATTAACTCCCTGTATAAACAATTTATTTTTGTAGTATAGTGTCTTTATAGTGTCTTTTACGCCATCTATTAGAGTATAGCAGTACCACCAAAAAGTACGTAAGGACCAAAAGTGCTAGTAGTTTCACTATTTGCCACTAGATGGATTTTACATAAGTAGGTGGAGTCTAGTTATGTCCCGCCAACCCGTGACTCGATATTTACCCCCGCGCACTGTCACGCTTCGTGTCGTACAAAAATTTCGTAGGGGCAGCTCCTCTCCCCTTCCTTACTCCGTGAAACTGACGCAAAAAAGAAACAGTTTCAGTTATGTATGTGCCTACCTTAACCACTGATACTTGCGCACTGGTTTGATGATCTGGGTCATTGCGCTCCGCGTTAGTTTAGTTTCAATGGAGTTTTAATTTTTAAATGTTTAAGTAGGTTTTTTTTTCATATCTTATTGTGTTTCTTTATCGATACTGGACATCAACTAAGCTATGACACGTTATTAAATTAACACCGTGTATAAATAATTCATTTTTGTAGTATAGTGTAGTACTTGCTGAAATCTGGAAGACGGTTCTTGAACATAACTCTGGCGAGTTTGTGCACTGCATACTAGGTGGCGCTACTACAAACAACATAACTAAAAACTACAAATATTTCTCCTAATAAATAAAATGTTCACGATATTCACGTAATTTTTATCAAACTATTGTTAAAGCTAAAGCCAGAAAAGTAAATTGAGTCTGTGGAAGTAAAAAGAAGGGGTGAATTTCGATCGCTACAAATATTCCCAAAACCATCTAGCGACATAAAGCAGAACTAATGTTACGGCCACATGCCTACACTACATCGATAGCAAATTTTATTGAAAAATCTTACTTACAAGTGAAAAGACACTTTAAATGCAGTTTATTTTTGGCTTTCTTACGAATTTAAACAAAAAGGCACACAACACTTTATAGTGGGAGTTGTTTTTCCAACTGTTTAAACAATTTTTTGCAGAGCGTGTTTCGATGTGATCACTGGTAAGTTCAAAGAGGAAATGGCGTATGCCCCGCCCCCTTTCGTGACGTCATAGCTCAATTGATTGAATCACGGCTCGACTGATATCAACATCTCCTCTCCCCTTCTCTGCTCCGTATGTCATATAAAAAGAAGTGCACGAACTACCGCGGTATAGCATTATTACCAACAGCATACAACATACTAGCTTACGTGCTTCTCAGAAGGCTTCAACCGTACGCAGAGGAAATAATCAGCGACTACCAGTGTGGTTTCCGACCAAATCGCAGCACTGTTGACCAGATTTTCCTCCTTAAGCAGATAATGGAGAAGAGATGGGAGTACGCCCAAAGCATTCATGCGGTGTTCGTGGATTTTGCCAAGGCCTATGACAGCATAGACAGAAGTGCGTTATTCACAATCCTAAGGAACTTTAATATTCCGAAAAAACTGGTTGATATGATCCAGGTAGCTACAAAGGAAAGCAGAATGAGAGTCCGAGTGGAAGGCGAACTAACGGACCAATTCTTCGTCGTCACGGGTCTGAAGCAAGGTGACGCCCTGTCACCAATGCTTTTCAATTTGGTGCTAGAATATGCCCTCAGAAAAGTGTTAGCACAAGATGTAGGAGTGCAACTAAATCGAAAGCATAAGGTGATAGGATACGCAGACGACCTGGCCTTGCTAGGTAAAACTGAGACGCTATAATATCCGCGTAAGACCTAAGGGACTACAAGTTGGAGATATTGAGTACAAGGGAGTGGCTAATTTCAAATACTTGGGCTGTACTGTGACTGATACCAATACGCGGGACGAGGAAATTGATATTCGCATCCAGAACGCTTTAAGATGTAGCGCCGCCTTACACAAGGTTTTAGTGTCCAAGCTTCTTAGTAAAAGCACCAAAATCAGAGTCTATAAAACTGTCATTAGACCCATACTCATGTACGGATGTGAGGCTTGGACACTATCTCTCAAAGAGGAGAGTAAACTCCTGGTAGCCGAAAGGAAAATTCTCCGTAAAATTTTCGGCCCAAGACAGAGGGAAAATGGAACATGGAGACTCCTCAAGAACACCGAAGTCGAAGACCTTCTGGCTGACTCCAACATCATAGGCGAATTTAAGGCGCACAGACTGCGCTGGCTTGGCCACAGGTGTCAAAAGAGCCTATCTAGGATGTCCAACAGGCAAAAGACCGGTTTGGGGCCCCCGGTATCGCTGGCAAGATGCGGTGGAAGCAGACCTACGCGAGCTCCAAGCTAGCGACTGGCAAGAGACCGCACGAGACCGGGAAAAGTGGCGACATCTCGTATTGGAGGCCAAGACTCAATTTGGGTCGCTGAGCCAGCGTAGTAAGTAAGTAAGTAACATCTTCTCCGTGGTTTTGGCTGACTTACCATTACTTTGAACTTCCAATGTTGATGAATCAATGGTCCTCCTAGTTCTTTTTACTGGAGATTTCGTAACCGCAACCTTTCGCTTTTTAGGCACCACCGCAGATTCTAAAATAAATTAAAAACATTTGGCATAAATAGCAGATTATTTGTAACTAAAAGTGACACAGAACAGCATGGAAAGGAGGACATAACATCCCATGAAATGTCCAATACAGGACAGGGAGCTCCCTCTAGCTTTTGCTGGAAAAATGTGGAGGGGAAGTACCATAGTCACCTCGCTTGTCAGCGTTACGGCTGGCACCATGGACCGCGGTTGTGGGTGACCGCAGTAAGTAAGATGGTATAATACACAGGAGGATACTGCTGCCCATCCTCCAGTTTATAACCCTTAGTCGCCTTTTACGACACCCACGGGTATGTATGGGTTGGTACTATTCTTTGCCGGCACCACACGGGACGGAAAGGAGTATACTCGGGCGGAAATTTAAAGACAAGTGGAATTTAACAAAAAAAAATTCTTGTTACATATCTTTTTTTATATGACATATTCATATTTTTGATATAATTTTAGAGGCATTTACTATAAAATTTATTAATTATCAATGTTTAGATTTAACTTCATATTGTTCCGGGTTGATTGTGAGAGGCTTAATTGATTTATTTATAGTGTCCCCCTGCCAGCTAAACGGATGAAAACGGTAAAAAAAAACGGGCCAAGTGCAAGTCGGACTCGCGTACCGAGGGTTCCGTACCACCACATAATATTAATTATAATAGAAGTTCCAGTAACTAACTGTGCTAGATTTTTTGAGTCCGACTCGCACGTGACAACTTTTTATTATTTGTTGTTATTTTATACTACATTTTATAAAAGAAAGTACCCGAAACGTTTTTCTGTCGTCATGCATGCGTCATGTCTGTCTGTGATCGCTAAACTTAGGAACTACTGTATGGATTTTGATCCGGTTTTCACTAATAGATAGATTAATTCAATAGGAAGGTTTGAGGTTATAATTTATAAATATTTAGTGCAAATTAACTGAACTATGATGATGTTTGTCGAACGAGTCGGAAAAAAACGTGCCTCTTGAGAGCTTTCTGGGCGTGCGCTGCGTAAATGGTTTCATTTATATGAAAGTTACCTATGTAAGAAAGAATTGTTGCTCTCTAAGAGCTCTGAAGAAAAGTCCGCGACAGTATTTATCTATCTTCTAAGGATTACCCATAATAACCAACTTTTTATAGCAAAGAAGTAAATTTTCAAAATAACGTATTTTTGCCCTTAAGGTACGGATCCTTATCTAATTTAAAAGGTTAGTAATAATAAGCAATGAACATAGATCAAAATTGTCCTTGACACCATGTTATTTAAATGAATATCTTGGAAGATATCACAATATTAAAATCACTCTAATTAAAGTCCTAGAATGAGCTTCACACTCGATGCGCATTTCCGTTGATAGCCGACCCGACGGGGAACCGGGGGCACACACGGAGGGCACACGTCGTTGCGAGTTGCGACTGGTCATCCGAAGCCTGATTTTTAAAATTTTTGATATTTTCAACCATTCTCGACTTTTACAGATAGTTCAAAATGAGTGTCGTTTGAATCCAGAGCAAAAAAAATTATACTATTCGATAATGTCATCAGTCAACAATAACATAGCGAAAATAATTTTCTTAGATTTATTTATATTAATATTAATTAACAATGAGTTACATAAAGTTTGACACTAAAACCCTTATGGGGTTTAAGACGTGCCACATCTGACGTTGCTTGTTAGTTCAATTAGATCGCTAACTTATAGCTATACTTACATGAAATATTGGTTTTCATTAAGTACACATAAAACTACGTTATTGCAAGAATTAAAGAAGAGAGAGAAGCCGTAATGTAGCAGGCGAGAATGAGACACAACTATTTCACGTAGTCGCGCTCATAGTCACCAGTCACAATAATGAGAACTGGTTAACGGATTAAGGTCTAAAACGTACATGCTGATCCGAGTTACGTATTTTCTTATAGTAAAATTTATTATTGAAGGTCTTGCTATCAAAAATTTGTCTTAGATCCATTGGTAGGCCATTTAGCAGTTTAGGCACAAGAACATTGGCGTAGTAGTTGTTTACTATCGCAACAGAGTACTTTTGGGAAATAAGTGAGCGGGTGAAAACTGTATGACATATTTTTTCCAGTTTTTGATCTCGAATGGGGTTTTCATTGTATTCTTTTAATATCGTTAATGCAAATTGCTGAGTTACTGGTAAGGTATTATAGTGGTAAAAGAGATCGTTTGGGTTAAGAGTGTATTTTGTTTTTACATTAGTAGGTGCTCCTGATGGTAGATGCTCCTGTCTTTCACACGGGCAATTGTACGAGTATGTGGCCCTGTCACGTGTGACATCAAAACTCAATAATAATATGTTCATTTTCAGGATTTTTTTAAAAATTGTGTAGCAAGTTGAAGACTACGTCATAATATCGTAATAAAAGAAAGAAAGAAAGAAAGAAAGAAAGAAAGAAAGAAAGAAAGAAAGAATATTTATTTAGCATTCAAAAGAAAAAGAAAAAAAAGGCACCACTCTACCCGTAGATTAGAACCCGTGCGAAGCCGGGGCGAGCCGCTAGTATGTACTATAAATAGACAAATATTCACGCTCGCAAATGTTCCCGTTTTTACGATAGAGCTAAAATGAAAAATCGAGCAAAAATCGCCCAAAACATGTTTGTAGTGGGGACGCCTTCCTCTTTTTAAATATTTTTAGTATTTGTTGTAATTGCGGCAACAGAAATACATAATCTGTCAATATTTCAACTGTCTTTCATGAGATACAGCCCAAACAACATTTTGCAAAAATAGCTGACTTTGGTGGCATCTAATTCCTTTGTTTTTACATATTGTTTAAAACAAAAATATAGTATTTATCTACTCAACGAGCTCTAAACAACGATACCCCACTCCTTGGGGTAGGTAAATTTTTTTTTCGTGCCCTTCTTTAGCTGTTTGGGAGCCCCCCTTCAATTTTTTTTACTTTCATTGTTTGATGTTGTAGCGGCAACAGATATACACAATTTGTGAAAATTTCAAACTCCACCTATTACGGTTCATGAGATACAGCCTGCTGACAGAAAGACAGACATCGGAGGCATATTAATAGGGTCCCGTTTTTCACCCTTTGGGCACAGTAACTATATAAGCTAAAGCAGTATGGAAACTCCTAACAAACGTCCAAAACTGGCGCACTCACACATGCGCACACCGCTACAGGAAAATAAGCAGTTTTCGCGCTGAAGTCAGTCCTGGGTGCCAAAACCATAATACAAACAAATAGGTTCATATAGGGGTCCCCATAAGTATAACCCTGTCCTTGTGCGATAAAAGACGACTAAGTATCTTAATCTGCCCTTGTGTCATAAAAGGCGACTAAGTGTCTTCATCTGCCTTTGGTTATGTCATAAAAAAAAAATGTTTATTTGCTAGTTTGAGTTAGACACACAAAAGGCGACTAAGTGTCTTTGTCTGCCCTTGTGTTGTTTAGTTTTACGGTCCGAAAACATACTAAAAGAAACAAAGTTGATAGAAGCATCCAATATTTGAGTTCTCATACTATTCTTATTTCAAAAATTATGAGTTACAACCCTGACGCGCCGTCGAAGAATAGTTCTTTTTTTCAAAAAAAGGCCCGAGTTTCCATACTGCTTTAGCTTATATATTTACTGTGCTTTGGGTACGAAACACTAATCCTATACATACATATACTATGAAATGAGCAACATTTGTAATCGGTTTCTCGAAAACGGCTCTAACGATTTCGATGAAATGTACTAAAAATACGGGGGTTTTGGGGGGCGAACAATCGATCTAGCTAGGTCTCATGTCTGGGAAAATTCGTTTTCTCCGTTTTTAGGGTTCCGTACCTCAAAAGAAAAAAACGGAACCCTTATTATACAGACAGACGGACAACAAAGTGATCCTATAAGGGCCTTATAGGATCACTTTGTTGTCCGTCTGTCTGTCTGTCTGTCAAGACCCTTTATCTCACGAACGGGTAAAGGTATCGGGTTGAAATTAATACCATTTATTAGGATCCATGAACCACACAAGATCTCAAAATTTAAATTTTTTACAATGACGCAATCAAAAGATATGGCATTTTATGTCCTCATCTCCATACATTTATTCAAAAATGCAAAACCTACAGGGTACTTGCCGTTGACCTAAAATTATGAAATTTGGCAAGAAGCTATAGGTCTCACAGTACAAATAATGGGAAAAGTCTGAAATCATTAAATATTACAACTTTTCTCACAACTAATGGTAACCAATTGTGGTGAGCTCCCGTTTCAAGAACATTCATATAAGAGAGGGGTCAAGTTGGATGGTCGCTGAGGCGATTTTTGTTTTAGTTCTTTTTTAAAAACGGGAACACTTACAAACTTGAAAATTGGTATGTTTATAGTGCATAAGTTATAAAATAACAACAAATAATAAAATTTGGTCAAGCGCGTGTCGGACTCAAAAATCTAGCACATTAACTTACTGAAATTTCAACTAATACAATTATGTTTATGTGGTGGTACGGAACCCTCAGTGCGCGAGTCCGACTCGCACTTGGCCGGTTTTTTTTAAATCCCGCGTTTTAGACAAAAACCTACAGTGCCATCTGTGGGCAGGTAGCATAGCTTGCTCACCCGATGTTGAGGCGGCTATTACATTATAGAGCGAAGCTCGGTCGCCCAGGTACTTATGAAAATAAAAGGAATACTTCCACAGCTAAGTAGGCTTCACAGGTTAATGAGCTAAAGCCGAAAAACTAAAAATAATAAAAATAGCAATCAGGCGCTAGGACCTCGCTGAGCAATAGGAGGTAAAAGTTTATGTTATAAACGTTATAAAATACTTATAAAAAACCCGATCTGCGATAAAAAATTATAAAAAGAAAACTACGGAACCCTATACTGCGCGTCCCGACACGCACTTGGCCGGTTTTTTTAAATCTGTGATGGGGACCTAAATTTCACCAAAGATTATGTTTAGTCCATTACAATAAGACCATATTCGTGTAACTGCAATGGTTAACGTACTTTCCCTTACTGCCCCGCTGAAAGTATCCACCCTGTACATAAAAAACTCTCTACAAATAATCCCAAATAAAAAAAAATACCTTCTGTAGTGTAAGTCCCGATTTCAGATGTCACTTCCATCAACTCTGCATTCTGTATCTGTTTTTTAGGTCGCCCACGTTTTCTGACCACCTTCTCAGTGGCTTCAACTTTTACTGAAACTAGTTTTCTCTTCACAGGCTTCTTTTTAACATCTTCCTCAAACAATATTTTACAAGAGGAATTCAGCTGAGCTAAGGCAACTGAGAGTTAGAAAAATAAGAATCAATAGTAAACTGATCAGAACAAGAATATGAGTAACAGCCCGACACTTGTATGACCTGCTGAGTAATTAGAAATATATATAGAAAAATATTCAGCAGGTCAAGTATCGGGCTGATGAAACTAAAAATATAGCAGGAGAAAATACAAAGCAGTGAAAAGAAGTGGAGGAGACCTACACCATATCAAGAGTCCATAGCAAAAGAAAAAACCGGTCAAGTGCGAGTCGGACTCGCGCGCCGAGGGTTCCGATATACCTATAGTATTTTTGGAAGCAATAAAGTCCATTTTTAGGACCTCAAACTAAATTTGTTTGTAAAGTTTTTTGAAGATTTCTAAAAAAACTGTGCATCGTAGAAACATACATAAACTTCTATCGACTGTAATTAATTCAGATTTTTCCTTTCACAAACTTCGGAGATAAGGGGGGGGGGGATAGTATTTTTTTTACATTTTTTATTACAACTTGAAAACTAAGAGTAGTACAAAAATACAAAATTATATTTTAGAATGTACAAATAAAGCCCTTTTATATGATACCCCACTCGATCTAGTAACAACAATTTGAAATTTGGCCCTCCCTATTTGGGCCCCTTTACAGTAATAATCATAATTTTTTTTTATACTTTCATGTGCAATTAAGTTGGGCAACCATATTCTAAAACTATTCCAAATTTCAAGTCTATAGCACGAATGGTTGCTGAGATATAGAGGTGTGACAGACAGACAAAGTCCCACCATAAGGGTTCCTTTTTTTTAACCCTAAAAATTAACAAAACCATACAAAACTAAGCAAACTTACAGAAAAAAAAAAAAAAAAAACTAAAATAAAATAAAATCTACAAATGAGTCTACAAACTCATTTGTTTGGATGAATAAAAAGTTTTTAATATTTTTTTTTTCTGCAATAAAGGTGAATACATTTTAAACTAAGGCCATTGTAAGGAACCTCTAGCATTTCCCTAACATAAAAAAATTTAAAATTGTGATTATCTCAAAAACTACTGTAACAATTTTGATGAAACTTTGTATGACCGAGAATCTCTATTCAAGGTAATATTAATAGCTCTGCAAAAATTAATATAAGGGTTGTTCCACGCCCTCAATGATCTGATCCGACGTGCACTTATATCCACCAACATCCCTAGCGTAACCGAGCCACCGGGTCTCAGCCGCTCTGACGGAAAAAGACCTGACGGTTTGACCCTGGCCCCATGGAAGCGTGGACGGTGCTTGGTTTGGGACACTACATGCGTCAGCACGTTCGCTCTAAGTCACCTTCGGCTCACAGCCGCTTCTGCTGGTGCTGCCGCCGAGTTGGCATCAGTGCTCGAGCAATCATATCTTTTCGTGCCAGTGGCGTTAGAAACATCCGGATGCTGGGGCTCGGAAGGAAAATATTTCATTCTGGACATAGGGCGCCGGATAAGAGAGAGGGGTGGTGACCCTGTTGCAAAGGATGTCCATTGCTGTTCAGCGTGGTAACGCAGCTAGCGTGATGTTTATGTTTTGAGGGTAAAGGGGCCGAGCCACAAAGGCAGACAAAGAAACATTATTTAGTATCTTATTTTCATTTTTTTTGCTTTAACTCAAAAACGCAGCGACGCACAGAAAAACTTGTAAGGACCAAATCGATTTGTATTGAGCTGATCTATCATCCCTATTAATAAGAATCATGAGCAAATCATATACCCAAATTGCAGCCAGCACCCTAACTATAGGGCTTTAGCGTAATATTATATATTATTTGGCATTGTATGATCCCATGTGTAATCTTCCATAGAGACCACATTTCGTTCAAATAACAGATAGGTGCATATTTTTGCAGTGGGATCTTACACTATAATATTTCTTTACATATTATCATAATATTTCATACATTTGACAGCTGTCAAAATGGGCATCTTCCTTCCTTTAGCAGTAGTGGCTGCCTTTTTAAAGCTAGTGAAAGGGCTATTGATGTCACGTTTTGCTCCTAATATTTACAAGGCAAAGTAGGTCTGTTCCTTTATTCTCAATGAAAGATAAAAAGAAAGTGTTTAACACTTGTATATATTACCATGCATGACTTATGGCTGCCATACATAGGGCTTAATGGGAATACAGATAAAGCCTTTAAAAGTGTGCTAAAATAGGAAAAGAATGAGAATAGAAAAGTATGTTGAACATCAGGTTAAAGACAAAGTTAAATTGACAGACATCAGAGAAAAGATAGGTGTGGCCAAAGATATTACTGTATGGAATCCTCGCGATAGGAAGAGAAGGAAGGGGAGACAAAGAAAATGATGGGATGATGAAATGATAACATGGAAAAGGAAGGCCATGGAGAAAAAATTATGGTGAATTGTAAAGGAGGCCTCTGCCAAAGGGCAAACTGACAAAACTTAGTACAGGGCTGTCAGAGAAGAATAAAATACTTATAGTATAGTATACCATAGAAGATAAGATTTATATTACAAAACAAAAAACTGTAAGAAGTCAGTAATGAAGGCTAATAAATTAAGCCCCTGCATAGCCCCATGTCAAAATTCGCAGAAATTAAAGGAAAATGTAGTTGTTTACATAATAAGGTATATTTTTGAATAAATTTCAAAACAATTTTCATAAATTTTCCGGGAACTCTATGGGAAATTGACATAGCGGTCATATGTCAAAATTTTCCGGGTGTACATGTGAACCCGCGGGGCAACTGAGGTTTGAGTATGCTACTCCACATAATTAGGTATAAAACACTCGTCATCTATAATGGAACTTGGCTTGCTACACAGAAAGGACTTAAGGTACTCTTTTTGCCTAAAAACCAGGCATACATAGTCATAGGCAACAGACATTATTAACAAAATAACCTCAATTTTCTATGTCAGAAGTGTTGAAAATGTGGATATTTCCGACTGGTTGCAAGAGTGAGTTCCAAAACGGTAATAATTACCCTTTGACAGCAGTCTGTCTCGAGTTCTCGACCACACCGATGGACGTCATAGAAGACTATCCTGCTGTCAGAGTAATTTTTACCCGATTCGGAACGCAACCTTAAATGAGTCTTGAGGGTTTTCTTGCATGGTATTGTGGTTACAAACATTTGCCTCATACATTTACTATGCATATCAAATGAGAATCGGGCTGGGCCTACAAATTTGCAGCCACAATTCTATGAAGTAATAATAGCTGTCAAGTTAACTTCACTCTGTTTCAATATAGTGTTGCACAACCACTGGGAATCACTATGAACCTACACAACAATGTCTTATTTTCATTTGAAACACATAGCAACGGAGGAAATATCTTGTTTGCAAATTGTTTGTTTACTACATTGTAAATGAGGCTTGAGACAAATAGTTTTCATTGAGTCTAACCTATCATTCCTTTAGGTATAATAATCATACACACAATAAACATGACGAAAATATGATCTCAAATAGAACACAAGGCAGATAATTGACAAACAGTTGGAACTCTTAAAAGAAGACACATGGTGCCATACAACATTTTACAAGGTGGAAATATCATGTTACCTACCTTCATTGGCTAATTCAATCTTTCTCTTAGCCGCGTCGCTGAGTTCTGGGGTCTGATCATTCTTATTTTTTACCTTTGCTGGACTCAAGTTTTGTGTAGGAGCAGAAGAAACTGGAACCAGAACAATTTTCGGAATTTTATTGCAAATATCAGCAATAAGAAAGCAGCCTGACGTAATTACTAGGCGGTAGGAAATAAAAAAATGTGCGAATCAGCAATTATAGGTTGATGTAAAAAGCAAACGTAAACAAATATTTTTCAGTTACCTAAACTTTTGATCGGCGGCAGTTTCAGTTTAGCAACAGTCGGTATTTTTGGATTAGGCTTTTCTTGCTTTACTTTAGGCGGCCGTTTTCTTGGAGCCCTTTCTTTTGTTCTTTTAGCAGTTTCGGTTACGATGTCACTACTTTTCTTTGGTGGCATCTTAGTAATTTTGTGAGGTTATGTGAGATTATGATATTTTTTTGAGAAGGTAATTATTTCTTAATCTTTTTACTGAGTTCCTTTCACAGAAAAGATAGAATATATTCTTCTTCATTCACCAAAATCTTCGTAAATATTCTGGTAAATTGTATACAAGAAGAAAAACAACACACACAATCCCAAAAAAGTTGGAGGTCCGAGGTCTTTTAGGGATGCGGTAAATAAAATATATCGATATATAAAAACTGCGATACTTTTTCGGCAAGAGTGTAGATCCTGCATGAATGGTGCAGGGGTGTTTTCATATCGACGACTTCCGGACGGAATTTAAAAATCTAATCTGGCAACACTTGCTCAAAGGTCAATGAGGTTACTTTTGTCAAATTAGTGCTTAGTATTTACCGGCTGTATTTTTGATAAAAATTACTAATCAAAATGCCTGCTAAATATAAGATTGTTATGATTCGCCACGGCGAAAGTGAATGGAACCAGAAAAACCTTTTTTGCGGATGGTTCGACGCTGACTTGAGCGAAAAGGGTGAGTTCTTTTTCTGGTTCTTTTGACCTTTTGTATTGACCTGTGAGAATTATTTATATAATTTTCTGGTGCTTCCGCAGGTCGTGATGAAGCTGTGGCAGCCGGCAAAGCTCTCAAGACGGAAGGTTACAAGTTCGATGTAGCATTCACGTCTGTTTTGAAACGCGCACAAATAACTTTGAACTCTGTGTTGAAGGAGCTAGAACAGACCAATATCCCAATCAACAAGACTTGGCGCCTAAACGAGAGGCACTACGGTGGTCTTACTGGCCTAAATAAAGCCGAAACTGCCGCCAAATATGGAGATGCTCAGGTAACATAACCTTTGCATTTTGCTTTTAAAAAATAAAATCTTATGCAAGAAAATTGTACGGTAAAACTGCATTATGATAATTACTAGGTACAAATCTGGCGCCGCAGTTTCGATGTGCCTCCCCCGCCAATGGAGAAAGACCACCCCCACTATGAGACCATTGTTAACGACCCTCGCTATGCTGGAGACCCAAAACCAGAAGAATTCCCCATGTTTGAGAGCTTAAAACTCACCATTGAGAGAACCCTACCTTACTGGAATGATGTTATTGTTCCCGAGGTATTTATTTTTCTCATACTACTTCCTAATGAAATACAATGTGTGTGCTTCTGGGTTTAAACTATTATTAAATTTATGTTACAGATCAAAGCAGGCAAAAATGTTATAATTGCTGCCCACGGAAACAGTCTCAGAGGGATTGTCAAGCATTTGGATGGTAAGATGATCTCCTGTATTTATTAAATTGTTCAGTTGACAGGAACAAGTCTGGTAATTTTGGAGGACTTGGGTGCCTGTCCACTGACGCAGAGCGAGCTGGCAAAGCGGAGAGACAAGGAAATATTGAGAGAGAAGAGCGGAGTTTTTATGCAATCCTTTTGGATAATACTTTGCTCCGCCAGCTTGCTCCGCGTCAATGGACAGGCACCCTTAGGAGGGCCTATGGCTTTTGTTGTATAGCAATGGCCAACTTCTGGCTAATATGGTGTTGAAAATTTATTCATTTGTATTTTTAAGGGTTTTGTACCCATTAGGTTTCAATAGATAATTTTTGTTAAGGGGGTTGCAGATCAGAGGTGCTGCCACTTAAGGATACATAACTTTTAATTTGTAATGTTTGTTTGGGGGCAATATGACGTAGTTTATCACCTATCAAATCATAGCTTATCACATAAATACTTGTGTATTGGTAATTTTCTTCTGGCACTTTACTAATACACCCTATTTACAAAAAGGTAAGCTATGATGTGAGGGGTTATAAATATAGAACCATTGCTGCAAAATGCATGATACTAATGAAAGGTTTTGTATATGTGATGCAATCAATTAATTTCTTTAAGTGGCAGCACCTCTGTGCCACGTACCACATTCAGCCTGTGTTGGCTGTCTGACCTAAAATGGGCTGTGTAAGGTAGACAATTATATTTTTTATAGAATAGGTAAACAATTAAAAAAAATGGTGTGATTAAAGTCTAAGCCTAGGATTATTCCAGCCTGATGCACTAAACTGATCCTTCTTTTTTTTTCAATTTTCAATGGGGTTACTCTTGACCTCGATCTAGTTGAGGACAGTGAAGTCGATGATGGGATGAGCTAATAAATATTATTATTAATAATTTCCGGTCTGCTCCCATAGTAATTTTGCTTTGTTAAAAAATATTTTTAATTGGTTCTTACTTACTACATATTATGTTCACATACATATTTATATCAAATTGCATCAATAATTTGCCCCTTTAGTTACTATTATCAAGTAGATATTGTGTAGTCGTCTGATTTGGACTAGTTTAAATTTATGAAAATGTAGTAAACGCATTATTTAAACAAACCTAACCTCTCCTGGCCTAACATTAGTAAAAACGGACTAAAATCTATTTACACATTTCCGGTGGACTAGCGGGTATTCACATTTCCTTGGAATTGTAAAGAATTCCTGAATTTCACACATAATATTGTTTGTGTATAAATTTTATATCAATAAAAAAAAAACTGGCAACTTATGTTGCTGACTGTGCCAAAAATTACTCAAATGATCCAAACAGAATAGTACCTACAATATGTTTTGGAAAAGGCTTTTTTTTGGTGTAAAGAATCAGACCCTAATGGAAAATAAATAATAATAATAATTCCAAAATAACACTTCTGCATATATCTAGGACGAGAATTTTAAATACGAGGAGAATCAGACCGAAATATTCCTGAGCCTATACTAAAACAACACAGTGAAAATTGACCAAGTTTGAGCCCATAACTGAAATTTGAAATTTCGTCTAAGAAATTAGTGCAGTGACTCAGTGCGCGAGTTTGATTCTTACTTTCTAGCCTTTTTATTTTTGTTAACTACCACTACTACTTATAGCTCCGCCTACGCGATCTGATCCCGCCTGCGTGACTCATTGTCTTTTCCCAACAGATTTTTTTAATGTCACAAGTGGGTAAACGAGCTTGTGGGCCACCAGATGGTAAGTGGTCACCACCGCCCATGACGCCCACTGTCTTATTAGTGACATAATTTGAAAATAGCACTGGATCGCCCATTGTAGATCAAGCAATCATTTACGTTGATTTGTTTGCTCTATTAAATTTACCAATCTCTGGAATCCAGTTTAGATTCTGAAGGTCATCATAACATCCCAAGAAAATCAGTTTCTGAAGGTACTTACAGCCACAAACTTCTTTAAAGTTAAAGCTACTTTAAATCTATTGCTGAAACTTTCTGTTTTGTTATAAACTTTAAAAAAAAACTATAAAAACCTTTGTGGATTTAAAAATTTGAAGAAAACCAATGAAAGAAGGAAAGTAGGAGGACCTATTGATTCATTCTTTTTTTTTTCAGGTCTTAGTGACGCTGCCATTATGGAGCTGAACCTCCCTACCGGCATCCCATTCTATTACGAACTCGATGAAAACCTTCAGCCTGTTGACTCCATGGTCTTCCTGGGAGATGAGGAAACCGTCAAGAAGGCCATGGCTGCCGTGGCCGCTCAAGGAAAGGCCAAGTAGACAAAACAACCTTATAAAAAACCTTATAAGTTGTATTAATTTGTAAGAGTTGAAATACTTATTTTGGTTAAAATAATAAAGTAAATAAGAACAGTGTTCAATTTGCATGACTAGGCAATATAGTTTGTAGTTAAAGTATAACATCTTATTCATTGTATTTAAATTAAATAATATATTTAAAAATATTTATTTTAACCAATTTAAGGAGTCCTGAATTTAGCATTTTAGAACAAAGAATGACATCATACAGATCTGCCAGACATCAGGACTATTAAAAAAGAGATTGTAGGTACTGGAAGTACGCCAAATGAGATACCAACATATTATCGCAATATTTATTGAAATGTATGTGCTTGTGAATTCAAAATAAATGTTACCAAATGTAAGTTTTATTCTGGTAAACTATTTCTTAAATCACCCATTGCATCGTCCATGTTTACATCTTGATTATTTGGGGTTGAAGTTGAGTCATCAGTGAATTTCTTACCTGTATATTTCACAAAACCTTTTTGTTTGCTATTAGAAAATGAAAACTTCTGTTCTTTATCTACTTCCATTGCTCTGTCAGTTTTCTTTCTGGGTTTTTTAATTTTAGTATTTTTTGTTTTGTAGTCAAATCTGAAGTCTTTAGGCAAACTGTGTACTCGGACGCAATGCTCTCGACGATCCTCTGTGATCATAAATTTTTCCTTGCATTCTTCTATGAAGCAGCAATACTGTAAAATATAATTTAACTAATATGTGACCGAAGTAAAAAATCGAGGTGCAGTCAAGAGCATATCAAGCTTGACACATTGGACTTTGTACCTTTCTTATTTCAATGGACTTACGGGCTAGAGTCGCACTGAGAGTGTCAGGCTTGACCTGTCGTTGACTGTACTATCGCGGACTTGCACGCCTGCACGCCAAAACTATTTTTCGTTTAAATTCTTATGGTTTTTAGAGTTCCGTACCTCAAAAGAAAAAAACCGGTCAAGTGCGAGTCGGACTCGCGCGCCGAGGGTTCCGATATACCTATAGTATTTTTGGAAGCAATAAAGTCCATTTTCAGGACCGCAAAACTAAATTTGTTTGTAAAGGTTTTTTGCAGATTTCTGAAAAACTGTGCAACTTAGAAAGATCGTTTTATTTTTGCTGTAAAGTTTACATAAACCTCTGTCAACTGTAATTAATTCAGATTTTCCCTTACTCAAACTTCGGAGATAAGGGGGGGGGAATGGTATTTTTTTTGACATTTTTCATCATAACTTGAAAACTAAGGAACTTAAAAAAATACAAAAATATATTTTAAAATGTACAAGTAAAGCCCTTTCATATGATACCCCACTCGACCTAGTAGCGACAATTTGAAATTTGGCCCCCCCTATTTTGGCCCCCTTTACATTAATAATCATACTTTTTTCAAAAAAATTTCATGTGCAATTAAGTTGGGCAACTATATTCTAAAACTATTCCAAATTTCAGCTCGATAGCGTAAGTGGTTGCTGAGATATAGAGGTGTGACAGACAGACGGACAGACAGAGCGGCACCATAAGGGTTCCTTTTTTTTACCATTTTGGTATCGGAACCCTAAAAACGGAACCCTTATAGGATCACTTTGTTGTCCGTCTGTCTGTCAAGACCCTTTATCTCACGAACGGGTAGAGGTATCAAGTTGAAATTGATACCATATATTAGGGTCCATAAACCACACAAGATCTGAAAATTTAAATTTTTTACAACGACGCAATCTAAAGATATGGCATTTTATGTCCTCATCTCCATACATTTATGTACTAAAGCAAAGCGTATAGAAAATTTGGCAAGAAGCTAGGTCTCACAGTACAAATAAAGGGAAAAGTCTGAAATCATTAAATATTACAACTTTTCTCACAACTAATGGTAACCAATTGAGGTGAGCTCCCGTTTCAAGAACATTCATATACGAGTAAGAGAGGGGTCAAGTTGAATGGTCACGGAGGCGATTTTAGTTTTAGTTCTATTTTAAAAACGGGAACACTTAAACTTGAAAATTGGAACGTTTATAATGCATCCTATACTATTAAACGAGCAATATTTGTATATATATAAATATACATACATAACATCACGCCTTGTTCCCGTTGGGGTAGGCAGAGACCACAGTTCTCCACCTGCTACGATCTTGACATACTTCCCTTGCTTCCTGAACCTTCATCAATCCTTTCATACATGCTCGTCGGTTTAGGGTACTTTTAACCTGGCCTTTATTCAGAACGTCTTGAATTTGGTCCTGGTACGTTCGCCGAGGCCTTCCCCTTCCAACGTTTCCATTCACTCTCGCCTTGTGGATCTCTTTCGTCAATCTTCCTTCATTCATCCTCTCCACATGACCAAACCATCTTAGCATCCCTTTTTTTTGTAATCGGTTTCTCGAAAACGGCTCTAACGATTTCGATGAAATTTACCATACGGGGGTTTTCGGGGGCGAAAAATCAATCTAGCTAGGTCTCATGTCTGGGAAAATTTGTTTTCTTCATGTTTTTAAGTATTTGCGTTTTAGACAAAAACCTACAACGCCATCTGTTGGTGGATAGCATAGCTTGCTCACCCGATTAATGTTGAGACGGCTATTATAGAGCGAAGCTCGGTCGCCCAGGTACTAAGCTATAGAATAACAACAAATAATAAAATTTGGTCAAGCGCGTGTCGGACTCAAAAAATCTAGCACATTAACTTTCTGAAATGTCAACTAATACAATTATGATTATGTGGTGGTACGGAAACCTCGGTGCGCGAGTCCGACTTGCACTTGCCCGGTTTTTTTTTGGAAATAGAATGAAATTCGTTTTCTTCTAGTAATTTGAAGCCTATCAACTGTTATTGTTTGCAAACTAAATATTTCAAGGTTACCGGGACGGGGCTAGAACGCGCTTATATTTTTTGAGTGCATGTAAAAATAACTTTTCGTCAGGCGGACGGAAGACACCGCTATAGTACCCACCTACTATGATGAGTGGTGGGTGGACACTGGACATTTCACATATGGCCCAAACTAGGCAAATTCTGTTCTAAGAGTAGCAGAGACTGATATTCTACAATAAATAGAAAATAATACTCAGAAACAAACACCAATGTCCGTCACATAGATGTTTGCCCTGAGCGGGATTCAAACCCGCGAGCTATAAGCGCAGAAGGTAGAGTCGCTTTCAACTGCCGCGCCAAGAGGCCAGTCAAGAATCTAAAATTATTTATCTACCTACATCAAACACATTATGTAATAGTCTATGTTAATGATTTTATCGTTAATAAATTGATCTTGATAGTACCATTATAGGTATTGATAACATTAATGTCGTTGTGCATTATACTATCGAATTTTACCAGATATCCGTTAATATCCGAACATTTACGGATACTCCTAGTATTTTCCAGTCTTACCGAGGGTTTTTTTGTAGCTAACACAGCGAAGAAAGAATCGTGAGTTTCTTGTATGTGCAAGTCCAATAAATGCGGCGAAGGCAACACTTTTTTGCACTGACTGCAAGAATATCTGTGAGAGGCGTTGTAATGGTTTTCAAACTCTAGTAAAGTATCCGCTGTAAATCTACAGCCGGGAATGTGGCATGTTGACATCAGTCTGCAAGAAGAACATAGGTAATAGGTAAGTATTTCGTTTTAGGAGTAGGTTGACATATCTTGTTTAATTCTCTCCGTTTCAAATAAAGTCATTTAAAAATATTATACGGTCAGCCAAGAAAGTGGTAGGTATTGCCAAATTTAGCTATACCTACAGCGACAAAGATCTGTTAGAAAAGGGATGTATATGCCACAGGATAATGTCATCATTCTATTTCACCATATTTAACCCTGTGACATACAACGTGTTAATGGAATAAGCGAAACCCTGATACACCCCAACTGATTTTTATTAAAATAAATCCATTCCCGTAATAAAAATCTTAAAAAAGATTTTTTTTACCTAGATATTGTTTTCTTAAAGTTTCATGATTGTTCTATCTTCATCGTTGTTCTAGTCCGCGCACTGCGCGCACGCCACTTACGGGCTCCCGCACACGACCGAGAATCGGTGACCGATTTTTTGTCGACATCCCGCTCTGACGTGTTATCACCTGCATCTTCCCTCCTTGTTCTGGCCGATAATCGCCCACCGATTCTCGGTCGTGTGCGGGAGCCCTACCGCTCATGAATCGCGCGGCACCGGCCGCATGCGCGCGTATCCACAGAAATATTCAGAATAGAAACGGTAAAGATTTAAATAATAACAAAAAAAAATTATTACCCCTATCAAAAACTCGTGAAATTGATTCTACTCTCGATTCTGAACAAACTATTTTCTCAGTTTCGCTTATTCCGTTAACACGTTGTATATGAGCCGTATCGGCCTTCTAACTAGGTAACTTAAGTTTCGCAACCATATCTCAGTGTTCTTCAATTCCATGATCATTTGCTCGCGACATGTCCCGAAGCATAGATATGCAAATTAACAACTTGATCATTGCAAAAGTTACTTATATGAATCAACCCCTGATATCAGGAATATGGAAAATTGGAGTCTCTTTTTAATCATATTTAACCCAGTGCATTAATAATAAGTATCTCTGTTTTTTTCAATTATCAATTACTTATGTTACGTCCCCAAGCATATTTGATCTTGACCTATTTTGACAAATTGCAAAAAATATAGGAATCAACCGCATTCGTTGCTATAGGTAATGTGACTATTTTATCATTCCTTCAAACTTACATTTCATGGCACAAGTTCTCGTCGTCTTCGTCATAAATTCCAAGGCGAGGAGGTGGTTTGTCGCTGGAGAATAATTCATCGTCAAGTTTTCGATGCCCTATACCAAGTGTTTTTAACTTTTCTGTGAAAAGTTCTCTGTTTTCCATTTTCTGAAATGATTGGATTTTATTGAATGGTTTTCATAATAGTTACCTAGGTATACAAATGCTTAGTAATAATAGGTCTTTACCTATGAAATTGCCGTAATTTTCTTACAGATTAATGAGATCATAATTCCTATAATTCTAATGCTATTTTTTTCATTTGTCCTATATTTGAAAGTTGACTTCAAGGTTATCAATTAACGCATAAAATAAAGTTTTTATTTTTAGTTTCATATATAAAATTAAAGGTTCAAAAATTGTTCGTCTTAAATGTCGCCCGATTTCATCATTAGATTTGTTATATTTTTTACAGATAATATTTTTCGAAAATTAAATTTAAGCTTCTGTTAGCTTAATGTGTTCCTAATAATGCTTAAAAAAATAATTGGATTTATAATTCCTAAGAAAAAATGCAAAAATGTTAGTACTGAAAATTGAGTGTACCTAAAATTCGCCATACAAAACAGCAATTTCATAGGTAAAGACCTATTATAATAATAAATAATTAAATGATATATTTGTAAGATAATATTTAGTAATCAATCAAACGAGTGTTTAGGTAATTATAATATTGTTTATTAAAAAAATTATGATTTGATTGAATGGAGGACAGACAGACGAATTGAAAGGGTAGTTCCAATAAGTTGATGGTTATCTATTATCCATCTTATTTTATTATAATTGCCTACCATCATTTTAGCTGACGAATAAAAAAATAACGCTAAGGACCCACGGGCCTCCGCTCCGCTCTGAACAGAATGAAAGAAAACATACTACCGTCACTACCGTTACCGTTGCTCAAACATCGGATATTATGATATCACTAATGATACAATAACCTCATACATACATAACATACAACTGTCACATGAAAACTCAAGGTCAGTTTGTAGATAAGTAATTTACTACCAGGAATGTAAAAAAAAAATAGGCATGGGCATTAATTTAGAGGCGATTTATATAAAAATTGTCAAAATTTGTTGGAAGCAAGGACTCTACTTGGGAAGAGTGTATTGTATTGTATGGCTACTCAGGTCCCGTAACATTACCATACCAACCAATATTCAATAAATCCAATTAAAAAAAGGTGTCGATGGGATTTTTTGTAGTTTTTTATTCACGCAATTACAAAATCCTGTACCTGCACTTCGAAGGGCATATAATATAAAAAAAATATTGGTTTTAGTTGACTAGTACAATGGCTTTTTGGAATTTGTAAATCTTATAGGAATCAAACTGACCATTTGTGTACCGTAACACCCTGTATTGCGCACAGCACAATTTAAGACGGCTCACACCTACAATAATATTTGGAACAATTAAATAATTATATTGCGAGATTTTAACTGAAGCGTTCAGATAACGGTGATCTGAAAAATATTGTGTAATATACCTTACACCTCCCTACTAAACTCGCTCAATATTTTATTGAATGACTGAGCAAACCTCAATATTACCTACAAACGGTCAATAATATTGCGCAATCATAGATATTGTGCAATAATATTGTAGATGTGTGGATAAGTTCAGGGGCGCTAGCATGTAAACTTAATTGGAATCGTTTTGAAGCCGATTTTAAGCTGTTAAACGCAAATAGTATGAAGCTGCATCCCATTCACGCCTTAAAAACGATCCGGCTTCATACTATTTGCGTTTGGAAGCTTTCAATCGGCCTCATAACGATTCCCATTGTGTTTCAATTCTGGCGCAGAAGGTACACGACAAATTAAGACAATCCTGAATATAAGGTATAAACGATCAATAATGTTGCGGAATCTACATCTACACTAATATTTTAAAGAGAAAATATTTGTGTTTTTGTGTGTGTGTGTGTATGTTTGTAATGAATAAACTCAAAAACTACTGTGCCGATTTCAAAAACTCTTTCACCATTAGAAAGCTACATTCACCCTGAGTTACATAGACTATAGAATATTTTCAAAAAAGTTTGGGTGAACAAAATACAAAGTAGCATCCTTATATCGCGTACGCTGCGGAAACTATTGACACTAGAGCAAAATAATATACTACAGTTTTATAGAGGACATCAATATCTACAAAAAAGTCCGCGATACCATATGTCTAAGTTCTGTCACAATAACTACTTTTTCATGTTAAAAAGTCGGTACTAACTATACTGGGCTCATTATTCGTACCTTGGTACCTATTAATCTTTATCCAAATAAATGACTTCGTATTCAATACTGTAATCAGTACCTACCTGTAAATTACTTTTTGAATTATTCAAATCGGACGACCATTCAAAAGTTGTGATAAGTGTAATTATTATCAAAATTGAAATTTAAGAAACGGCGCTATATTTTTATCTACAACGGAGAATAGAAACTTAAAATTTGGGTAATGGTTCCTGTATGTGTAAATGAGTATCATCACGACTATACCCCGTGAGGGAGGGGTAGGCAAAGCATCAAAGAGTGTATGTGATGATGAGAAATCTAGCTTTGTGTATTACTTAAGAACCTAAACATTTAATTAAAAATAATATCAAAATTGTCTTTTTAGTAAACCCCGACGCAACGGGAACCCGTGCGAAGCCGGGGCGGACCGCTAGTCATGAATATTGGCAATATTTTTGTAGGTGTGTGGGTCGGTTTTAATATAAAGTTTACATATAAATACAGATATAACCGAAAAACTATACAAAGTCCCACAAAACTGCGAAGTAAAAAAAAAATATGTTGTGTCGAAGCGTATTTCTGTGTGTGGTTTGTGACTTGTAGTAGTTACAAACGTGTGCTTCGTATACTTCAAGATAAATCCATCTTTAATGCAAAATGTTTCTTTACAAAACGTCGCGTTCTTTCGTGAAATTGATTATGATTAATTGGTTATAGGTCGTTTAAATTGCAATAAGTTTGATTAGGTGCTGATAACAAGTTTCGGATATTGCTTCTGCACATCACTATTTATGTAATAATAATCTCCATAAACAATATTACTAGTCTGTCTCGCTCGTCTGTGCCTTCATACTCTTCGTAGTAAACGTATTACATAAAGGAAATATAAATATTATCCTCTATGATATTATCTAACTAGCGGTGGGTACTCAATGCGCCTGTAAAATAAATACCAAAACAATAGTTTTGTGCTTCTACACGTGTTTATTTGCAACTTCAAGATTGTGCAATTAATTAAATAAGTACCTAGTGAATTAAAATGGGTGAGATCCGCCAAAGAAAGGTAAGTTACTACATTATAATTAACACTCACGTGAAAAATAACCTAACTTCAAAATTTAGTTTAAGGGCTCCCGCACACGACCGAGAATCGGTGGCCGATTTTTTGTCGGCATCCCGCTCTTACGTGTTATCACCTGGATCTTCCGTCCTTGTCCTGGGCGATAATCGGCCACCGATTCTCGGTCGTGTGCGGGAGCCCTTACTTCAAGGCTCAGGTTTGTAACGTTGTATATACGTATAGTACTTATCGAGGCCGTTCCGTTTTGGGTAATTTTTTTTTTTATTTGGCTTTCACATCTCATAGAGCAGTCTGACACCTTGACAGCAGTCTGTCTCGACCACACGTATGAACGTCATATAGAGCTGTCCTGCTGTTATAATAATTACCCCTTGACAGCAGTCTGCTGTCGGTAATTTCTACATAAATCGAGACGTGACCTTGATAACGTGAAGTTCAAGGATAACGACTCTTCTGTATGATAATTAATAATACAAGGTCAAACATAATAACAAATGAAAGGCAAGGAACATAATGTAATGCGGAGAGGGAACGAATCAATCATACGATTTTTGTACGTTTCGGAAATTCATCGATAATCCAAAAGAATACTCACGGGCGAGAAGACCGACAAAGTATAAAAACTCGACAAACAACGTGATCACGTGGATGGGTCCTTACCGGAGGCCCTACCGCCGAACTCAATAAAATTGTTGTCGATTCTCTTTTTTTCTATACAATAATAAATGAGAGATTTGATAAAAATTGAGTTCGGCGGTAGCGCCGCTGGGTCTCTGTTGTTGGGTATCTCGAGCGAGAAAAAAATAAGCATCATGCATATTATTGATGAAGTCAGTAAGTAAATAATTCCAGTGTCGTGTCTCCTCGCGATCGTGAGGCTCCTCGGCGTGAGTGTCAAGCAAGGCCACGTTCGTACTGATTGGTTGCGTAGGGGTGGATTCTGAATGTAGTAGACACTCAGTGTTGCCAATGTGCAAATCCAAAATTATCCCAAATCGCACACAAAATTATCGTATTTTTATCGCATATATTTATTCATGTAATATATGAAAAAGTTGTTCAATCTCCATTAGGGCCATAGACTATGTTTTGAATGAATATCTAGTCCACAGATTAGTATATATGTAGAGGATCTAGTCTTTGAATGCTTAGAGGCTCACATTGTTCACTTCACATTAAGTTCTCAAAAATATCGTAATATTTCATAAATTATCGTATAAAACAGTGAAATTATCGTGCGATATTCTGTTATTATTTTATATCGTATAGGACTTATAACTATCGTATAATTACGATAATTATCAATTCAATTCAATTTTTAAAACGATAATTATCGCATGGTTGGCAACGCTGTAGACACTTGACATTGTCAAACTGACAGGCACTTTTAGAGTCCATACGTTCCTGTTCAGTGAAAACTTACCCCACGTCTTAACGTTCCAAACCAAAGAAGTTCAGTATCAGCACTTTCTGCTATCCTTATAATGAGGGAAGGACGATAATATTAGCGGAACTAATTTATTGTTTACCAAAAGTTTTAGCTTTGTGTTGTCGTTGACTCTTTTCACAACCTAAGGGCTACTCGCAGGACAGATCGAGAAAGGTCCTTTTTAAGGACTTTCGCTAGCAACTTGAAAACGGTGCGTCAGGATAAGGCTTTCAAACATAAATTAAAGCCTCATAAATTTACCACAACTTTTCCTTACACATAACTAGCTGTGCCATACGACTTCGCTTGTGGGAAGTGTTGAATGCGGCTGCGTCGCTTTAAATATCATAATTGCACATTTTCTGTTACGGTTATTATTAATCACAACGGTGTACCCAATTTTATTTTTTTATTAGGTTATTTGTTTGCAATGAAACAAAATTTATATGATGCACCAACGTAAGTTTCATACATTACTGAAAAATTCATTTGAATCGGTTTAGTAGTTCGTGAGTAAACAAGGAAAATTTAAAATTCGAATATTTCGTGTTATAGCGAACCGATTTCATAGAAATAAAACTCATAAGAATAAGAATAATTTATTCGTCCAGTTAACATGTTTAGAATTACAACCATTGTTTAATTCCTGCACTAGGCTAGGCCTGAATCGCAGGAAATCTTCCGTGTTTACATTCCAGATTACTTGATTAACAAAACGAGAGAAAAAGATAATGTAACCTAAAAACTAACTACAAAATTATTATGAATTTGAAAATAATAGCAAAAGTTCAAGTAAGATAAATACAAACAATAAGTACAAAATAGCAACTTCATAGTTTCAGAACCCGTGTGTGTGCAATGCATTGCAATAACTTACGGTTGCAATGCATTGCAATAACTTACGGTTGACCCATTTTTGAAAACCGCGTTTAAATCTGATCGGTAGTTTGTGAGTGAATCAAATCTGTGTGTTTGTCTGTTTTTCTCTCTCCGCGGCTTAGCTCAAAAGGTTTCAGTACGAGAAAGTTGTAATTTGGTATGAATATACGTATTAACCACCCCGACAAATAAGTAAAAAAAAGCTTTATCTCCCCTGCACGGGAAGTGCTGCATATTTTTTTTTATTCTACCCCATAGTAATCGTTAGAAAGGTATTTTAAAAATATTGTGAGCGTGTGAAGATCATTTTTTCGATTTAGGGATCCGTTTGCGAAATATTAAGTTTCAAAGTGCAATTTTTTTTGTTACGGTCAAATAATCGAATATGGTGAGAAAAATCACGGCAGTCAGTAGTATCCCACTGAGCATTGTAACTTACATGAAGTTACGATAACTTTCTTTATCACCCATTTGAAAGTTCCAAAAGCAATGTTGCAGCAAGCCTGTCGCGAGTTTTGTCATACAGCTTGTTTGTAAGTTTTGTTATATTAGCATGTTGATTTTCCAGCAACGGCAAAATTGGGAAAAAAAATTGTGCGGTCACTGGCGGTCAGTCAGACAGACAATTAATTTTTCAAGAAGTTAGCTCTTACCCACTTGCACATATTGAATGTCCGTCACGCCTGATACAATTGGTGTGACAGTATGCGTGTACGCACACATTAACACCCTGCATGTATACGTCTAAACACAAACAAGGGCCAACCGCCACTCGTGATTTGCAAGAGCTTGTACCAGTAACTTCTTCTTCCCGTCCCGCGCGCGATTCTGTTTTGCACTTTGTCCCACGCGAGTTCTAGAACACCCACACGTCGCTCCGCATCCTTCGCTCGACTTCGAGTCGACAATCGAGATGTTCTGGGACGGACTTGAAAAAATGTGAAGATCTTGGCATCGAAATATCTCCTCGACGAACAAGAAAGATAAAAAATATGGCTGGCGAGAACGCTCCTGATGCTGGTTTAACCTGTGAAAATCGGATAAGGCAAGAAATGTTTGAATCAGTGGATAGAATCATACAAGAAATCAAGACCAGATTTCAGCAACTGCACGAGCTGGATGTCAAGTCAAGTACTCTTTTCTCATACCAACTAACTTACTGAACCCAGAATACAAGTGTATTTTCGGAGAAGAGCACAGTGATATCAATGCGGATGAGATAGAAATTGAAAGGGAGAGGTTACGCAATTTCGTTGCTTTGACTGATGCTAAAATTCAAGACAACGCCAAAAAAGGATCGCTCGAGCTTTTAGAATTTATTCAGAAATGCAACTATGGTATTTGCGTACCTTATATCGTAATTATGCTTCGATTTTTTTAACTATAGCTATCAGTATAGCTTCATGTGAAAGCAGCTTCCCAAAGCTGAAATTAATAAAAAAACTTGAGGTCTACCATGAGCTCCATAAGATTAAGTAATTTGTCCATTTTGTCAATAGGACGTAGTGTGACCATAGTGTGACAGACGATATTAACTTCGACGAAGTTATAAATGACTTTGCTACGCGTAAAGTGCCTGATACACGGTTGGTAACATGGGTCCCGACAGATGTGACTTTGATCTTTTCCGACCGCGTATTTCGCGTTCCGACCGTGTAGTTCGAAGTTTACAACCAATTATCTATAGAACCCGAATGGTTGCCAGCCAAGGCCACCTCTGTCGGGACCCATGTTGCCGACCGTGTATCAGGCACTTTAGGCCCGAAAAGTTGAATTTTAGACTGTTTGGACTTTACTAAATGTTATTTTTATAGTGTAAATTGTAAACGTGTTTACATGTTACCTACAAATGTACACATTTCATGGTTTTGAAATAGATATTTTTCACTCAATTCTTTCAACACCAACATTATTATTTTTATGACGTCAAAAGGGCGGCAAATTATGACTCCGGCCCGTTCGACACTGACCCACGCTACGCCACTGGAAACAAAGTACATTTAGCGTGTTTAAAAAAAAATGTAAAAAAAAATTCTTTTTTCAAAACCATAGAGAAAAGAATGTCTGGACCGATGAGGCGATGTAATGCGTGTAGGAATATTGTATTGCTATAATGAACACTGTTTGGGGTATACCGGTGCGATCCAATTAAGTTAGTAGGGTTGAACAACAAAATATATTTTTTTTTTCAATTTTCATTTTTGAATTTTTGTAAACACACTTAATATACTTTGTTCCACTTATAGAAGTTGTGGTTCAAAGGAAATCGGTACTTTTCCTAACACCCTGTATAGTATCAAAATACAATGTACAAATAAAATTGATTTTCGATTTTAGATATAGGGCCGAGTTCCAAAACGAATAATATCCGTCTTATTACATACCTTTCTATTAACGTCATACAACGCTATTCTGCTGTCAGTCAGGGTAATTTCTCAACGATTTCCTTTTTGTTTCAGAAAACATGAGTATCTTAAAATAATCATGTCACGAAAATGTCGGCTGTCATACGAGAGAACTGTTTCAAAATTTCGACAAATCAGCTAAGAGCCCCGTGGTCCAATGGATAGGGCATTGGACTTACAACCTTTGGGTTCTGGTTCGAGTCCAGCCTTCCCACCCTTGGATATTCTATCATTTATCATTTGTTTAGAACATTCTATAAAGAAAAAAAAAGATGGCTGAAAAAAGAAAGCTGAAATTCCAGAAAAAGTATTCTTTATTTCTTTATTTTTTTTATTATGTTGTGGCGTTAACAGTTATTTAAGTTACAAAAACTTAGCTTTGTAACGATTTTGCAATTTACTGTTCACCCGATTGTATTGAAATGATCACTGAAAGTAACATTGCACTGTATAAATATAGCGTGGCCGTTTCAAGTTGCTGTAACGTTACAAGCTTTCAGTTGAAACTTACAACCTTTCAAATGTGTGGTTCTGCAATATTGCTGAAACTTTAGCTTGCTTAGTGGGATAAATCTCACAGGCAAGTTATTTTTAATTCCTTTTGTATGGTTCAATCTTACTGGGATATTAGCAGAAAGTGCAACATGATGACAATATAGATTCGAAGAAGGCCATGGCCAGTGCAATGAATTCCTTACAGATCTAAACGTTTGGACGCCGTGTGCACTACCAAACGGCAGACAGGCAGGTATTTTAGCCGGTCGGACGGGTCACTATATGCGCTTAGTGCGGAAAACCTGCCAAGCTGCGCCACGGCCGACCAGATGTTTTTGAAGCTTCTTAAGGTCCTCTGTCTCTGCGAAGTACGTTTGTTATTTTTTTTGTAAATACGCAATTCGCATAGGAAACGTATGTGTAAGGTACCTCGAAACTTGGCTCATAGACAGGGATAAGGTCAATAAGTAAAAATAAAAAATACGAATTTTTTTCGGTTGCAAATAATAAAGTTAAAAAATAATTTTGTTTTTGTCAAATATCGATAGGTCGTATGGCAGAATGAAATGTAGCCATGGCCAGTCTTAAAAAAAAACAACTGACAACTGTTCTAAGTAGTCTGTGGTCGGTTTATACAAAGAAATTTGACCTCATATAGAAGTAATATATAAGAAATAATTCGTCACAAGTAGGGATGTGGGCATGCTTTCATCTATCGATAGTCGATAAGTTACACAAGGACAAATCGATGTCGAAACTTTGACCAAAAAGTTGAAGTACTAAACTTTAATAAAAGGCAAATCTGTTAAAAGCAGTGATTAAATCATTTACTTATATATAAGTACTAGCCCATCGGCACGTTACAATGTCCCCAATTCGTTGGTCCGAAATCTGACGTTTAGGACCAACAAATGTCAGTCGTTGTCAGTCATATTGTCAACATTGGATGCAAATAAACTTACCAACAAAATGTTGTTCTTAGTCGAAGAAACAATATACTCTTATTATAATTATTGTTATTTCTTATTATTGTTTTTGACTATAATCCAATTAATGAAACTGAAAAACCAGGCCTAAATCACATATAAACAGTAAAAAGTTTGTTTTTTTTCCCGCCATATTATTTACGTTCCGTGTATTTAGCATATTATTTACGTTCAGGACGTTCTGAATAAAGGCCAGGTTAAAAGTACCCTAAACCGACGAGCATGTATGAAAGGATTGATGAAAGTTGAGGAAGCAAGGGAAGTATGTCAAGATCGTAGCAGGTGGAGAACTGTGGTCTCTGCCTACCCCGACGGGAACAAGGCGTGATGTTATGTATGTATGTATGTATTTAGCACCGATCGAAGTACTACACAACGTAGATCACGCGATTTTTCACAGATGGCGCTATTTTTTCTTGTATGGGGACATTTTGAACCGCTTGTTCCCAAGACCCTATCTTGACTATATAAATCTATGGATTAAATTCATTAAAAAAAAATACTTTTTGCATTTTTTACTACAGGTGATTTCTTACGTAGGTGTTTTAATATTAAAGATACCAAATTTCTTACTTACTTACTTACTTACTAAAAGTAATGGTCGGTAGCGGTGGAGGCAAGAGGGGTAGGAGGTGTAAAGGTTCTTTTTTTTTTTCTTGAATATCTCTAGCTTACATACAAATTATGTAGGATTTTAAAACAAACTTTTATCCCTCAATTCAATCCATTTGGGATGGTTTTGCAAAAATGCTTAAATACGGGTTTGTGTTTTTCTTCTAAGTAGCTCAAATAAATTTTCAAGCGAAATTTCGTGTATCTTATCTTGCCTTATAACGTGGAGCTGAGTTCCTTATTGGACTATTAGAGCACAAGGAGCCTGTAGTCTTCTGGTTTCGGATAAGCGTGACCCAGAATCTTCATACGCTTGTGAGCCAAAGCGTTGCATGAGCACAAGAATTGCTTGTCAGTATTGTTTGTAGCGAAAAACTTTCAAACCTTTTTTGTAGAGAATTTTATGTAGATTAATTTAGTATTTTTATTAATTTTCTTACAATTTGTTGATTCAGGATGATTCATGCTGATTGAGACATTTCAATTTGGCGAAGACACACAAAGTTATATTTGTTTGACAGTGTCCCCATCGGGAATCGAACCCAGAATGAAAACAAAACGCGTTGAATGTTGTAAAATATAATAAATGGTACAGCAGCACTGCACTTACTTTCTCGCGATATGCAATTAGAACTGTCAACAGCAAACTTAAATTTGTAATACCATGCCTACACATAGTATGGAATTACAAACGTTTATTAAGGTTTTTCTGAAAAATGTTCTACCACATGAATTCGGAACTCGAATTGTAAAATATTAAAACAAACCAACCGTAAACGATTTCGAACAAATCACATGTTCAAATTTTGGTAGTACTGGAACACCTTTTATATGAATTTTCACAGATTTTTAAATTTCAAAACTCTGTTTCTTATGAATAGTTGTTCAGTTTTGTCGACTGTAAAGCTCTTTCAGTTTTTGGTACATCCTGTGTACTAAATTTTCACAAAATCCAATCAAATTGAATATCCATTCAGGTAGATAACCAAAACAAAATTAAAATTATATAAAATAATACAAACTTAATGTAGTCAATTAGGGTCAATGTAGGTACCACTAGTTGACGATTTAAGCGGTTTTATGACGAAATTCATAAAAAACTAAATTATTAGTTCTACTTTCAGAGTCACTTCTAAAAGTTCGACTATGAATTAGTTAGGCTTGTGATATAATAAGTGTTAAGGACTTTACAAAATATGTTCTTAAAGTTATTTTTTTTTCAAATGTTACATTGCATGACCACTTCGAATAAACATACTAAAGTACTAGCTAGACAAACCCATAACTTTATTGTAAGACGCCAACATAGTTAAATTCTATATAAAATCGCGGTATTTTTAAATTTTCTTACTTTCAGTTCAAATTTAAGTTTTGGTCAGCTATTGGTGCTTGGTCATGGTGCACAGACCCTATGAGTAAATCACAAGTTAACGTTTTGGTAGTACAGGAACACCCCTTATATGGAATCACACAGACAAACTGATGATGGCGCAAGATACCTTGCATAGAGATGCTTAGTCAAGTAAAGTTTCATAAAAATAATTTGAACCGTTTTTAAAAAAAATTCAACTCTTCATTTTTGTTGAATGACAGCTACCCTCAAAATGAGAGCCAGCAAAAAACCATTCGGAAATAAAAGTCTTAAATTAAAAATATGGTGTTAATAGGACCATTCGTTTAGCCGCTAGGCCAAAGCGTGACGGACAGACCGACCAACCGACAGACGGACATTTTTAGGGGACTTGCTTAAGTGATATAGAACACATTTTTGAGAAAGTTTGTGCAACTTTTTTCACGAATACAATACCTTTCTCGCTCAGCTCGAAAGTAAAAATACTACTATCGATAAAAAATACATCACTCATAAACTCCAACATGATCCCACAAAAAACGATAAATTACAGTAAAATACGTAACAATTTCCATATTATCTGACTGTAGAAATGATAAGTTGGCATTTTTTTATGCAATATTTGTGATAATAATCCACAAACATGAAAAAAACTGAATAAAACTTACAGATGAAAAGACAAAATTTCTTTGCAATTTTCGTTTTGTTGTTTTGAAGATGTACAGCCATCAACTACACACGTTATTATTAAAAAGAACAATCACTAATATGGAGAGCAACTTAAGAATAAATTCACGATATTTTCACGTTATTCACTACATGTTTTTTATAATTTACACAATGTTTACAACATATAATTTAGGAAATATTTTCAACCGTTAAAATCCCAACAAGTTACAATAATCCTATAAACTTTGTAAATGCAATGAACGCGTCGTTCATCTAACTTGGTAGGATGTGATCACTGACGACTTGACATGGCATGAGACATGCTAGCAGTTGTCATCCCATACTGAAAAAAAATAGCATGGTTTCTTCTCCGAGCGAAGCAAGGAGGTTTTTGTTCTGAGGGTTTATACAGCTGTTACTTTTTTTCATGATAGGCAATGACTACTCATCACATTCTGCCATACGACGTATCGATATTGGACGAAAACGATTTTTTTTAAAACCTCGTCATTTATGGCCGAAAAAAATTGGTATTTTTTATTTATCTTTAATGATCCTATTCCTGTTTATGAGCCAAGTTTCAAGGTACCTTACATATAAGTTTCCCTTGCGATTGGCCCCCGGGCGTATACAAAAGTGGTCGGTCTAGAAAAACTGCTTGTGTTTGTTTTTAACTTAAATTTAGCTATAATTTGGCGTTTTCACCATTCTGCTTTTCGATGAGGTAAAATGTACCATTTTTACTGCACCATAAAAGTGGTCGGACACGAGAACCTGCCAGGTTTGAAGTAAGCCGACGAAGTTTTTTAAGCTTTGCTAAGTGGTCAGAAGCCCCACAGACTAGTTTTATTCTGCTTTTCGATGAGGTATTTTAACCGGTCGGACGAGTCACTTTGAGCGCTTACTGCGGAAAACGTGCCAAGTTGCGTCGCGGCCGACCAGTCGTTTATGAATCTAAGTGTCCTCTTTCGCAACAAAGTGCGTTCTGCTTTTTTGTAAGGTAGGCCTCTCTACTGTCGGCTGACGGTCTACAAGTTTACGGAAGAGATTTATTCAAAGCAACTGGAAGGCAAAGAAGACGGAATGGGTTAAAGCTCTAAGGTGCTGGAGCTCTTGCTTTGAAAACATACTGCTGAGCATGGGCTTCAATCAATCAATTACAGAAGATATTAATAACAATATTATATGTCGACGATGAATTAGTAGCTTTAACTGATGAAAAACTGTCGACCGCCTACATAAACGACCTCAAGGAACGACTGAATATTACAACGGAGCCAGTCACCTCTTTACTATCTTGGATTACAAATATCCAGAGAAAAGCACGGTTCCATTTTTATAAATCAGGAAGCTTCTTCAGGGCTTTGTAATGGAAACCTGCAACTCTGTTGTTACGCCGATTAGTAAGGCAACGACATGGAAGCGAACTTCTCCTATCGAGAGGCTCTAAGAGCCATCGTATATTTTTAATGGTCGGGACAGTTGAAGTTGCATAAAAAAAACTACATAAAATCGCCAGCTAAAGAAGACTGGTTGCGAGTGAAGCGAATCTTAGCTACATCAAAGCTACGTGCTCACTTGAAATCAGTTACATACCAAGTGAAGGACTCAACCCGTATTTTAAAGGATACAGCGATGCCGATCACGATGGAGATCAGGTTACTTTACCATTGGAGTCGTTTGTCTCTATGCCGGACGGTGGAATAGATCATTGCTAAGCCAACTCCAGGTATCAGTCGCTATCTCGACAACTGAAGCTGAAATTGTGGCAGCCAGTGAAGCTGGAAGAGAACTCGTCTGGCTTGCAAGGATTTTACAATAGCTGACTCGCGGATATTCCAGTACTGCTTGTAGACAACAAAACTGCTGTATGACTTGCGCATATCCCAGAACTTCATAGGCGCACAAAAATCATACGCCTCAGACAATTTTATGTGAGAGAACTGGTGTCCGAGATCAAAGGATCAAGCTGGAGTTGTCCGCTTCAACTTTTAAGGCCTTTCGTGTGGCGTCAGACGTCCTCGTCGTTTCACTGATCCAGGCCTTAGGGAAAGGGGTGAATCAAAATCACTACGGGTGAAATAATTTATAAAGTTTTTACCTACTACTATGCCAACTACTATAGCGCGTTCAGAACAACTTTGTCCATGACGGTTATTTTCCGCGCAGGGGTGACAGGCGAAGAGCCAATGAACGATCCGCTTGCCTCTTGGAGAGCCGCGCTCACCCCCGCGACTCGTTTTTTGACTTCTGCGCATTAACGGTCATGGACAAAGTTATTTTGTACGTAGTATACTATGGCTTGCTTTTTACGTAGTTCAGCTTTCTTCGGATATACTGGGCTTACTGCTAGTACAGTTAACGACAGGTCAAGCTTGACACTCGCATTGCGACTCCAGCCCGTACGTCTATTAAAATGAAAACTGTACAAAGTCCAATGTGGTAAGCTTGATGTGGTATTATTGACTGTACTATCCTTCTGAACGTTGTTGACAAACGATACGGAATATGACCTTTTCACGACGACAGGTAATTTTTCACTGAATAGAAACGAACTCTTATTGACTTTCGTACATGTATGGATGGGACTGAATCTTTTTTTAGAAAATGTAGATTTGCGCAAAAATATTCGAAAAATGTATGTAATGTTTTTTGTGGCGTTAGTATTTAACGTGTGAATTTTTTGGTTGTGATATTTATTAATATCCGATATGGGAAAATTTAGTTCTTATAGATATTTAGAGGTGAGTTTATAATTTTCAGTATGTTTTCAGCATCTTGAGTCTACATAAAATCTCTCATTATTTGATGTGTAGCGGCTGCTGCTGAGAAAAATAGGTATCTAATTATTTTTCGAGAGTGGAGATGTAGTGTGGCAAAGTAACTAAAAATCTGTAGATTTAATTGGCTATTTATTTTTCTTTAATATAAGTTTCCTTTCAACTAGGCAGTAAATAATCAAGGTTCTACTATCATTAATTTCTAAAAAACTAACAGCCCCTTAACTAAATAAAATTATCAATATACGCTGGTTTGCATGATTGGTAGTGGCACTTATGACCCTGCGTTAATGAAAAGAAAATAATATTCGGGCAGTTATTTTCATTGGACTCATAGCCCGAGAGGTGAGCGATCTAAACTGCAATCAGCAAATGTAGCACCTTGCCCTTCTATGTATGGTGCGATTGGTCTGTTAAAAATCATTCTTAATTACTTAAGGTGGTAAAAATCTGTGTTATGCATTTAAATATGCTATTTGAAACTATAAATAGGTAGGTAGATATCTACTACATATCTATCAGGACAAATATTTAGGGTTGGGTTCAGAAGTCCTGTACAATATATATTTTGTTTATTTTAGATTTTCAGCTTTGCTTGATTTTCAGACTTTTAGGGCAAAAATCTTCTAATAGTGTAGTTTACTCATTCGTCCATAAGAAAAGGCAAACACAACATCAACATCCCGAACGGGATTAGAAAAATACACTTTGACTCTTCCCTATTGACTGTGATTGTGTGTCCAAACCCTGTACATTCAAACATATTCAAAAGACCGCGTGGGTTTTTATTGTCGCTTCTTTTTTCCCACCATGGCGCCAATTTGTTTGTGAAGTGATGTAGTTTAGCTGACATCATTATGAGATTTTAATATCCAACAATGAATAAACTATTTTGAGTTTGAGTTTGCCATTCATCTTTGCTTGTTGCTCACTTGTAACATAAAAAATAATCATCTCTGTACTGCTCTTAAGGCCTTCATATGGTGCCTTTGATCCACCTATAAGGGTGTGTCCATATTATTATTTTTACAATTTGTTTTATTTATTGGTAAATTTGTTCACAGTTAAAGGATGATACCTCAGTGCCACATATCAACTCCCGGAGTCGGATAGCAAAGCAGCCGCGACGGCTCAAGAAAATATTCACACTTCTCATTGTGTTAGCTCTGTGCGGCATTTATCTCCTAGGTAAGCATTTCCATTCAATTAAAATATTATTAATTCATAAAAGGGCATATTGATACCTATTGTGTTTAGTTTTTATTTTATTTTTAATAATATTTTTATCCAATTAAAAAGAGTCGGACTCGCGCACTGAGGGTTCCGTACCGCTAAAGTAAAAATACCATCTTAGTTATGGATGCACAGTCACGCAGAAGTGTATTAAAAATGCGCGAGTCCGACACGTGCTCGACCAGATCTTATTATTTGTTGATATTCTATAGCTTACTAGCTGTGCCCGCGGCTTCGCCCGCGTGATATTCAGACAATGTGCAGGCTCTCCCTCTCCCCCTCTCTCACCCTCTCTCTCTACCTCCATCCCACTCCTCTCCTTCTCCCTCTCCCTATCCCTGCCCCTAACCCTACTCCTATCCCTATCCTTAACGCTGTCTTAACCGCTATCCCTATCCTTATATAAACATAGAAACGACACCCATATTGATTTTTAGACATTTTAACCCTATCGCACCCCAACCCCATATATATTCTTTATTGTGCACAAATTACATAAAATTGTAGTTAACATAAAATTTGTTTACAAAGGTGAGCTTATCTCTATAAGAGATCTCTTCCAGCCAACCTAGCTGATGCCAGAGGATGATTGTATTTTACGTTTACCACCTTAGATTTCAAAATTGTTATAGTTTTTGTAATCAGCGATCCGATAAACCATACAAACGACACCCATACTGATTTTTAAGAGATATCAACCCTATCGCACCCCAACCCCATTCCCAGTGGATGATGATATTTCACGTCCGCCACATTGCATTTCAAAATTGTTTTAGTTTTCGTGATCAGCGACCCGATAAACCATACAAACGATACCCATATTGGTTTTTAGACTTTTTCACCCCATTTCCCTCTTTAAGGGGTTGAATTTGGAGTGGAATTTCAATAACAGTGATGAATGTTCCACAGAATTACAACCCTAATGCCTAAATAATAAATTTAGTGGATATTACTTTGAAATGAAGGAGTTTCAACTTCATCCCCCTTTTCACCCCTTAGGGTGTAGAATTTTCAAAAAACCCTGAGACACATAAAACTTAATTTTTAGTCGTCAGTCTAAATACAAATTTTGAAGATCCTAACTTCAAAACTGACGGACTTTCATACAAACGTTCATCCCTTATTTCACCCCCTTAGGGGATGAATTTAGTAAAAAATTTGCAACACGTACTTTTTTATTTTTTACCAAAAGCTCAAAAACAAATTTCTATAATTTTACCTTTAAAAAATAAAAGACTTATAGACCAACATACGGAAAAAATATCATCCCCTTTTTCACCCTCTTTTAGGGTGATTTTTAAGAAATGCTTAAACACGTTTTTTTTATTTTTTTACCAAAAGCTTAGAGTTAAATTTGTGTGAATTTTACTCAAGAAACAAAGGACTTTCATCCCTTATTTCACCCCCTTAGGGGATGAATGTTGAAAAAATTTTAAACGTAATTTTTAATTTTTTACCATAAGCTCGGAACCAAATTTCAATAATTCTACCTTTAAAAATGAAAGACTTATAGACCAACATACGGAAAATAGATCATCCCCTTTTTCACCCCCTTGAAGGGCGATTTTTAAGAAATGCTTAAGCACGTGTTTCTTTATTTTTTACCAGAAGCTTAAATTCAAATTTGTGTGTATCTAGCTCAAGAAACAAAGGACTTTCATACAAACTTTTATCCCGTATTTCACCCCCTTGGGAGATGAATTTTCCAAAATCCTTTCTTAGTGGGTGGTTTTGACGTGTGTAGAACCTGTGTACAAAATTTCAGATCTGTATCTATAGCGGTTACGGCTTGGCGTTGATGAATCAGTCAGTCAGTCAGTCAGGACATGCTCTTTTATATATTTAGATAGATGTATTATAAACATACAAATTTTTGCGTTTGTAAGTGTTCCCGTTTTTAAGATAGAGCTAAAACATAAATCGAGCAAAAATCAGTTAAAAAAACAGGTTTTTAGTATAGCCCCCCTTAACTTATAATTCTTTTTATTTTTAGTATTTGTTGTTATCGCGACGAAATACATAATCTGTGAAAATTTCAACTGTCTAGCTATTACGGTTCATGAGATACAGCCCGCTGACAGACAGACAGACATCGGAAGCATATTAATAGGATCCCGTTTATAACCCTTTGGGTACGGAACCCTAGAAGAGTGCAAAATTGATTAATATAGGCCTAGACTTCCACCATGAATTTCCGTTTTGAACCTGAAGTGAATTTCCTCAAGAATAAATAACTTTTTTCAACTTCCTATACTAAGTATACGTGGGACACTCAGAAATATTTGCGACACTAAAAAAAATTGTTCTACAGGTACATATATTTTTATTAAATCTTTTCAAAGTACTCTCCACCAGCCTCTATACAAAGATTCATGCGTCTGAACCAGTTTTCAAAACACTTTTTCCAGTCCGCCGTAGACACCTCGTTTACAGCCTGCTCGAACGCAGCCAGCGCATCTTCCGGCGACGAAAATTGTATCCCCTTGAGCTGATTTTTTATTTTTGGAAATAAAAAGAAGTCACACGGTGCTAGATCAGGGCTGTAAGGAGGGTGACCCAGGAGTTTGACTGGTGTGCTGTCCAGGAAGTCCCTCGTTTTGAGCGCGGTGTGTGCAGGCGCATTGTCGTGGTGGAGCAGTAGTCCGCGGAGCCCTGTGTTTGGTCGCTTGTTGCTCACAACAGAAAAAACTTCTGGTAAACATTTGGTAGTATACCATTCGGCGTTGATGCTTCTTTGATCTCGTAAGGGAATTGAGGCCAAGTGGCCAGTCAAATTAAAAAAGCTGGCGATCAAAATCTTCCCCCCGCTTCGAGATCGCTTCACTTTGGTAGGCGTTGGTTCATTTTGAAACACCCAAACTGTCGACTGGCGCTTGGTTTCTGGATCGTATTGATAAATCCAGGACTCATCACCTGTTACGATGTCGTAAACACGCCGAGACGAGCCTGCTTCAAATTTGTTCAGCATATCACGGCACCATTCCACCCGGGCCTGCTTCTGAGCGTCGGTGAGGTAGTGCGGCACCCAGCGCGATACTATCCTCCTCACGCGAAGATGCCCGTGTAGAATCTCGTGAACGCTTCCCGATCCAATCTTTAATATGTGCTGAATCTCCTGATATGTAATTCGCCTATTATCTTGGATTAAATTTTTCACTGCTAGCACGTTTTCTTCCGTAATAGCCGTCAAAGGGCGACCGCTTCTTTCTTCATCCCCCAAGGTTGGTCGACCGCGCCTAAATTCGTTATACCAACGATACACGGTTGCCTTGGAGGGGCCTTCATCCATAAATGCCATTTGAAGTCTATCGAACGATTCATCCGGTTTCAGGCGACACTTGAAATCGTAAAAAATCATAGCTCTAAAATGTTCCCGGCGCAGATCCATTTTTCAGTAAGACACGATACTTTGAATTGGCTCGCAAAAAATGTGGAGGGAAATTTTGAAAATGGAACACACATATTTTTACTTACAAGTAATCATATTTTCGAAAAAGATTCTGACCGGCCAGTCTCCCATATATAAAAACTATTTTTCGCAATACTTTCTGAGTGGCCTGGTAATGTGGTTATGCGAACGACGCATTTGAAATTACCAGCATTTGAGACACTGTCTTACTTCTCAGGGCGGTTAAGCCACTTTGCTGTCTTAATAGTGTCAAGTTATGCCACTAATAAGACAGTGGGTGTTATGGGGGTGGTGGCCACTTACCAACAGGTGTTTGCCCACATATGGCAAAAAAAACATAAGTGGTTTATATCCCATTCTCAATTAAAATTGGTTCACAGAGCTCATATCGACATTGGTGGGTATTAGTCATGTATTAGTATTACGTGTCAAACAATAGCGCTTATGCAAAATGTTATGAATAGTTTAGAAATTCTCATAATGCATGGCAACGCATTATAGACCGTAAGGGCACTGCATGTTATCCTACGTCATCTAGTACACGAAATTTGCAACTTTGTAGCGATAGTAGTGGCCTAATCAATCGTATTGTCAAACCTTCTACACGTGCAGCCTGAGGACCAATTATACGCAGAAGGCCTTTAGCGCCCTTCGTGTGCAATACAATAATGGTTTCAGAGTGCTGTTTGGACTGCCTCGTTTTTGTAGTACCTCTGGCATGTTCGCACTTGCTCGAACAGATGACTTTTATGCTGTGATTCGAAAAAGGACAGCGTCACTGTTCGCCAGAATGCGTGGCAGTCGGAACAGCATCCTGAAGTTGTTCGCGGAAAAGTACGACACACCCATGTTTGTGCATTTTATGCGTGTATTGGTCAGGCCGAGTGTCACTTTGTCCCAGGCCAATAAATTGACAATTGCTAATTGTTATATTATGACCATGATTAGTGTTTTTGTTTTCTGTGATACTAACATAGATATAAGTTTTCTTGTCTTACTAACAAATGGGCCCTTGTTGCCATAATAAATGAATTTAATTATTATTATAGGTCCACAAAACGTTGGTCTGCCAATCCGAAACCTGGCAGGTTTTGTACAGTTGGAGAGAAAAGTGGTTAAATGACAGATTACACGAATGAAATCTATTCGTAGAAATAGAAGGTACCTATACAAGTAAAAAACAACAGGTCTGCCTTGCATCCTCTTGGCAGTTTCGCTAGTCGGACCACAAAAAATGTGGTCGGATGTGATTGGACCACAAATTTGGTCGGACTGGCGAAACTGCCAAGAGGATGCAAGGCAGACCTGTTGTTTTTACTTATACTGGTACCTTCTATTTCTTCGAATAGATTTCATTCGTGTAATCTGTCATTTAACGACTTTTCTCTCCAACTGTACAAAACCTGCCAGGTTTCGGATTGGCAGACCAACGTTTTGTGGACCTACTAGGCCACTACTATCGCTACAAAGTTGCAAATTTCGTGTACTAGATGACGTAGGATAACATGCAGTGCCCTTAAAGTCTATTAAGACTGCACTCTTATTTATTCAAAATCCTTAAAACTGAAATTAGTGGCCACCGCGTTCCGTTCAAAGCATTTTGAATAGACAAGATAACATAAAGCTTATTGTAATAATTTAAAATAACGCTATCCTGATAAAGAACACTTAACCGTTCTTCAATTTTTCATTTTGGTCTCCAATTCAAAGAAATTAATTAATTTGTGATGAGGGCGCTAGTGTGCGCGGAGTGCAGTCTTAATGGCACAGACTTAATAATAATAGTAGTCGTACTAGGTTCATTACCAACTACCAGCTTTTTTAATTTTTGTTTAATTAAAAATATCCGGTCATGTGCGAGTTGGACTCGCGCGCCGAAGGTTCTGATATACCTTTAACATTTTTAGAAGCAGTAATGACCATTTTTAGCACGATTTTAAGGACTGCTAAACTGAGTTTGTTTGTAAAAGTCTTTTGCAGATTTACAAAAAACTGGCTTCTTATACCGGGTGTAAGGGACAGCCTTCCGAATACTGAAAGGGCATGATCAGTCAACGTAACTCGACAACTTTCAGAGAACAAAACTTTCAGGAAATAAAAAAAAATCGGCTTCTCCATACAAACTGTCCAATCAAGTTTGCAGTTACGTTGACTGATCATGCCCTTTCAGTATTCGGAAGGCTGTCCCTTACACCCGGTATACCTAAATCTTTTATCTTTGCTCGAATATTTAAATAAATCTCTATTACAAGTAACTATAATTAATTTAGATTTTTGCATGGTAAACTTCGGAGATAGGGGGGGATAGTATTTATGTTTTTGATAGTATTAATGGGGAATAGTATTTATGTTTTTTGTCATTTTTAGGGTTCCGTACCTCAAAATAAAAAAAAACGGAACCCTTATAGGATCACTTTGTTGTCCGTCTGTCTGTCTGTCAAGACCCTTTATCTCACGAACGGGTAAAGGTATCAGGTTGAAATTAATACCATATATTAAGATCCATTAACCACACAAGATCTGAAAATTTAATTTTTTTACAACGACGCAATCAAAAGATATGGCATTTTATGTCCTCATCTCCATACATTTATTCAAAAATGCAAAACCTACAGGGTACTTCCCGTCGACCTAAAATTATGAAATTTGGCAAGAAGCTAGGTCTCACAGTACAAATAATGGGAAAAGTCTGAAATCATTAAATATTACAACTTTTCTCATAACTAATGGTAACCAATTGTGGTGAGCTCCCGTTTCAAGAACATTCATATAAGAGAGGGGTCAAGTTGGATCGATTTTTGTTTTAGTTCTATTTCAAAAACGGGAACACTTACAAACTTGAAAATTGGTATGTTTATAGTGCATAAGCTGTAAAAGAACAACATAATAAAATTTGGTCAAGCGCGTGTCGGATTCAAAAAATCTAGCACATTAACTTACTGAAATTTCAACTAATACAATTATGTTTATGTGGTGGTACGGACGGAACCCTCAGTGCGCGAGTCCGACTCGCACTTGGCCGGTTTTTTTCATCATAACTCGAAAACGGAGTGTTGCAAAAAAAATTACAAAAGTATATTTTGAAATATACGCGTCATTTCATATGATTTTTTTTTTTGTTTTCAATATAGTTGGGCAAGCATATTCTATAACTATTCAAAATTTCAGAACAATAGCGTGATTAGTTAAATAGGTGTGACAGACAGACAGACGAAGTCGCACCATTTTTGTCATTTTGGTTCGCAACCCTAAAAAAACGCTTAAAACACGATTCTTGTATATGTATAGGCGCCCCTCCACTTACTATTTAGGGTTCCGTAGTCAACAGGAAACCCTTAAAGTTCTCTAAAAATACTAAATTAGGTACAACCTTTTAGTAGTAAGGTACTTGTTGACTTTGGAACCCTAAAAAATCGAAAACTCCTTAACAATATAAATTCCTGAAGCAACTACGGAACCCTACATTGCACGTGGCCTGATACGCACTTTTGCCGGTTTTTTGACTTATTATATTTTATTGTGAGTTAGACTATTCGCTATAATATATCCTGTGAAAATTTCAAATGGCTATCTATTTTATTTTGGTTCAAAAGACAGACGGAACGATAGACAGACAGACTATGGCGGCTGCGGCGTAGGCCTTTTGGATGCGGAACTCTAAAAAAAATATTGTTATAAAAAAGTTATCCTTATAAAGTTGACCGACTCAACAAGAAAGACTAGACTGGTAGAACTGGCCTTAACCCGCTCAAGGCTCTTAGAGAAACTGGATGGTCGCTAGAGAACGGAACTGCACAGAAATTTCGTAGAAATCGATTTGTCGGCAAGTTACTAATAATAGTATAAGGCATTCATTACCTATATCCTACACTACTAAACGAGCAATATTTTGTATGTATATCACCGGAAAATAATAAAATCGTAAGTTGATCAAATTCCTAGTAAGTTTATCAACTTTCCAAAAATAATAAACTCGTAGGAAATTCGTAGATCCATAGGTCTGCTAGGTAAGCCAAAAAATGGGATCGGTTAGGTTGTGTTAGGTTCTCTTCCGACCGAACGCACGAACCGAGCGAGCGAAGCAAGCGTACTACGGCAGCAGCCGGCGAGTGCCAGAAGCGAATTCGGTACATCATATCACCTCATGAAATGTCCACTACAGGACAGAATGAATTGAGTCCTTACTTCTAGCTTTTGCTGGAAAAATGTGGAAAGGAAGTTTGTATCATAGACACCTCGCTTGTCAGCGTTACGGCTGGCACCATGGACCGCTGCTGTGGACGACCGCAGTAAGTAAGATGGTATGTTACACAGGAAGATGCTGCTGCCCATCCTCCAGTTTATAACCCTTAGGGGCCTCTTACGACACCCACGGGTATGTATGGGAAGGTTCTATTTTTTACACGGGAATTTGTCCATGGAAGGCATAGTTTGAAATTTAAAAAACCGGCCAAGTGCGTGTCGGTCTTCGCATATGTAGGGTTCCGTACCAGTGGCGTGCCGCCTCCATGCGCCCTTCTTTGCTGCGCCGTTGACCGCAAAATCTAGTTGGTTGTAATAGCGAAAAACTGATTTATCAATATATTTTTATTTATTTGTAAGATATATTCAGATTCAGATAATTTTATTCAATGTACGTTCTTTACAGAATACTTATTGAATGTCATGCAGAATACAATGCAAATAGAGCGAGTCTACGCCTACGTAATAATAAACATTATCACCTAGGTTTATGGGAAGTACAATAAATTCATCGGAACAAAATTTTGTAAAAAAGTTGACTTTGGCGGCTTCTATTCCTTTGTTTCCCAATATTTTTTTAAACAAAAATACAGTATTTATCAGACCGACAAGTTCCTGAACAACCCTTTGCCATTCGATGGGGTAGGTTAATTTTTTATCGCCCCCCTCTAGCTGTATGCCCCCCTAAAACATTTAAAAATATAATTTTGACAATTTGTATGGCTTTGGGTCAACAAGATGCTTATAAATACTGTAAGACTAGCTCTAACCGTTCTGCTGTAGTCCTGTGTTACAGTTACTCGTACAGACTACGGATGCCCATGTTGATTTCTAAGCGACAGTTAATAGTTTTTGTAATTATCTTCTGTAATCTTCTGTTCAGTTAATACCGGTTAGGCTGACCGGTACATATACACGTACGTTTAAAAATAGTATAACGTTATTATTACCGCATTTTAAACACAAACTCTTGTATTTATTTAATAACGAACAAATACGTACAAATGAGATTTTATTATGTGCTATAAACGTGCACTGGCTAATAAAATTAAGCACTTATCTAAGATGATGCAGAAAAACTACGTTATTTAGGTTAAAGGTACATGCTAGATACTAGAAACTCAATTGTCCCGAAGTCTTTTATCATATGTCATTTTTGTTCCAATAGTGCTTGACCGGTCTTGCCTCCTATACTGACCGGAATTAGCCACCATGTCGTCTAATACCGGTCAAGTGTTTACTAAACTATAAAGGCGATTGATTTCAATCTAAGTGATTACGGAAGCAAATTCTTCAAAGTTTACTTTTTATTATGCCAAATCAAGATATGTAAATTTTTGCGTGATCTATTACAATTTTTAGGGTTCCGATACCAAAATGGTAAAAAAAGGAACCCTTATGGTGCCGCTCTGTCTTTCTGTCTGTCCATCTGTCTGTCACACCTCTATAGCTCAGCAACCACTTATGCTATCGACCTGAAATTTGGAATAGTTTTAGAATATAGTTGCCCAACTTAATTGCAAATGAATTTTTTTTGAAAAAAGTATATACGTACGACCGAGAATCGGTGGGACAAATTTCAAATTGTCGCTACTAGGTCGAGTTGGGTATCATATGAAAGGGCTTTACTTGTACATTTTAAAGTATATTTTTGTATTTTTTTAAGTTTCTTAGTTTTCAAGTTATGATGAAAAATGTCAAAAAAAAATACCATTCCCCCCCTTATTTAAGTTTAAGTAAGGAAAAATCTGAATTATTTACAGTTGACAGAGGTTTATGTAAACTTTACAGCAAAAATAAAACGATCTTTCTAAGTTGCACAGTTTTTCAGAAATCTGCAAAAAACCTTTACAAAAAAATTTAGTTTTGCGGTCCTGAAAATGGACTTTATTGCTTACAAAAATACTATAGGTATATCGGAACCCTCGCCGCGCGAGTCCGACTCGCACTTGACCGGTTTTTCCTTAGGTGACCGGCATTACCCGTATTTACTCTAATAGGGCTCTGTATGAACCCTTCGAGTACGAAACCCTAAAAACAACTTCTCATAGGAACTTTATTAGCTGACTTAGGACTGTTTGTGTGGACTTCATTTTTCTTACGCAATTCACTTTCTTTTTAGGGTTCCGTACCTCAAAAGAAAAAATGGAACCCTTATAGGATCACTTTGTTGTCCGTCTGTCTGTCTGTCAAGACCCTTTATCTCACGAACGGGTAAAGGTATCAGGTTGAAATTAATACCATATATTAGGATTCATGAACCACACAAGATCTGAAAATTTAATTTTTTTACAACGACGCAATCAAAATATATGGCATTTTATGTCCTCATCTCCATACATTTATGCAAAAAAGCAAAACCTACAGGGTACTTCCCGTTGACCTAAAATTAGGAAATTTGGCACGAAGCTAGGTCTCACAGTACAAATAATGATAAAGTCTGAAATCATTAAATATTACAACTTTTCTCACAACTAATGGTAACCAATTGTGGTGAGCTCCCGTTTCAAGAACATTCATATAAGAGAGGGGTCAAGTTGGATGGTCGCGGAGGCGATTTTTGTTTTAGTTCTACTTTAAAAACGGGAACACTTACAAACTTGAAAATAATGTTTATAGTGTACAAGCTATAAAATAACAACAAATAATAAAATTTTGTCAAGCGCGTGTCGGACTCAAAAAATCTAGCACATTAACTTACTGAAATTTCAACTAATACAATTATGATTATGTGGTGGTACGGAACCCTCAGTGCGCGAGTCCGACTCGCACTTGGCCGTTTTTTTTTGTGCTAGATTAATTAAAAAAGAGTCAGCTTGGTTTTCAGTTAGCCAAATAGTCGGCAAGTTTTGAACCGATAAGTCGACTTAAAGAAATTTATAGTCGCCTCACCTCTAAAAGTTACTCCACTATACTCTCATGCTGCCACAGATTAAATAATAGTAAACTAACGTTTATGCTGCGTAATGCGGTTGTCTTCTGCATAACAACAACTGTTAGAGATTTTTGACGTAATTTAATTCCTATAGTTGTCGTTTACCGTGGGATTATTTTTTTAAATTTAAAAACAAAACGGTGCGCAGTGTGCAAAGATTTTCTCAATAAGTGTCGCGCGCGGCACGATTTAATAAAATTTTAGATAAGTCGTGTCGTATGCATTTCTACTTGTCGTCATAAAATATTGCATTATAGTGAAATATCGATACGCGTACATTTTGGTTTGTAGAGAGACTTTAAAAAGTTAAAACGCTAGCTAGGATTTATAATCTTAATTTACGAGAACCTGCGAATTCAGTGGTTAATATAATAAAAATAGTGTCTCCAGAAACGAAGGAACAAGAACAATGATTAGTTCGACCATAGTGCGTTCATATCTAATCCTGATATCAGGTACGTATTCATAGTACGCGCGTCAGCAACTGGTAAAAAAACCAGTATAACGTGAACTAGCGCTACGCTACAAACGCCCGTAACCAGAGACCTGCTAAAGGTCAAAGTGTAACCGCTGACGTGGGGCCGACTGTACCAAATGGTGGTAGTAGAGACTTATCATATTAAATTAGGTCTACACCTATTATGGGATTGCCGTTTTTAGGGAACTCACCGAAAATTGATAAAAACGGAACCCTTATGGTGCGACTTCGTCTGTCTGTCTGTCTGTCACATCTGTTTATCTCAGCATCTTCTATCTTAGATTGTTTAAAAAAAATCCTAAAAAAAGTAGTCTTAGCTCGAAAAGAAGTGAAGCGCCTGGAGGGTTCAATGACCTCTATAATCAGCTGGTGATGCAGACAAACATGTTTTTTGTTATTATATCCAGTCACTAATTCGAAGGAAAATTAAATTTCATGATCACTCGAAACTAAAAGAAATAAAAATAAAGAAAATTTTTTTTTTCAATCTATTAGTGATATAGAATCATTTTTTACACCCAGTATATCTGACGTATATTCTTCGTTTTGTAGTTTCAGTTTGTTCTTACTGAAGCCAATACGTTATTTTCGAATAACTGTATTTGTACAATAACATAAGTTATGAAGCCAAGGCCTTCCTTTTGTTAAATGCAATGTCATACTTTTGGTCACACTTCTATCCGTGGTACTGTCTAGAGCAGGTCAAGTTTGACACTCCCAGCGCCACTTTAGAACCTACAGCTATTTTTTATGTTACAAGTGAGCAAACGAGCAAGTGGGCCACTTGATGGTATGTGGTAACCACCGCCCATAGCACCAACTTTCTTATTAATGGTATATTTTTACCCTAATAAGACAGCAAAGCGCGTTGCTCACTTTGAGAACTAAGATGGTATATCTCATGTGCCGGTTATTTCACTGGCTCCCTTTCCCTTCAAACTGAAACACAGCAGTGGAAACACTGCTGCTTCACGGCAGAGAAAAGCAAGGGGGTGGTACTTACCCAGACGGACTTTCCACATAAGCCCTACCACCTTCAAAAAGCTGAATTAAGAATAGTAGAGACTTCTTACTTCTTTCGTGCCTGATGGCATGGCCTTGTACAGATCCTTTATCGTGCATGATGTAGGGCACGATGCGCATACTGCAAGATAGCCATGGTTTGTGGCATCGCACCGTAGTCGCAGATGTTTTACTAGCTTCTTTGTAGCTCCACCGGCTCAGGTTGTCTTTGTATCTCCCAATCTGGGTGCGCAGTCTGAAAGTGATATTGACTGTACTTACTCAAGTTGCATAGTAACTTGTGAAGATGTAAGAGTCCATTTTTAGGGTTCCGTACCCAAAGGGTGAAACACCGGTGTCTGTCTGTCTGTCAGCGGGCTGTATCTCATTTATCGTAATGGGTTGAAATTTTCACAAATTGGTATATCTGTGGCCGCTACAACAACAAATTATAAAAAATAAAATACAGGGCGTTGCGATACAGCTAAAGGGTGCGCGAAAAAAAAAACTTACCTACTCCATCGAGTGGGGCTCGTTGAATAGACAAATACTGTTCTTTGTTTTAAAAAATATTAAAAAACAAACGAATAAGATGCCACAAAAGTCAGCTTTTTTTTACAAAATTTTGTTTGGGCTGTATCTCATGAACAGTATAGGTAGACAGTTGAAATTTTCGCAGATTATGTATTTCTATCACCGCTATAACAACAAATACTAAAAGAAAAAAAAATAAGGTAGGCTTCCCTTTTACAAACTGTTTTTTAAGCGATTTTTGGTCGATTTTTAGTTTTAGCACTATTGTAAAAACGGGATCCTTTAAAAGCGTGAAAATTTGTGTTTTAATAGTGCTTAAGCTATAAAATAACAACAAATAATAAAAACTTGTCAAGTGCGAGTCGGACTCAAAAAATCTAGCACAGTAAGTTACTGAAATTTCAAATGATTCAATTAATATTTATTTTGTTTTACTTATTATATAAATAAATAAATATTGCGGAACATTTCACACAAGGTCATCTGATCCCACACTAGGCAAAGCCTGTAATATGGGTACCAGAGACTGATATACATACATAAATAGATAAATAACACCCAGACACAGAACAAACACTTGTGTTCATCACACAAATGTTTGCCCTGGGCGGGGATCGAAACCGCGGCCCACGGCGTGAGAGGCAGGCTCACTACCAACCACACCAACGGGCTTGTCAAATATATGTATAATATATATTAACTAAGTATATTTAGTTTGTTTTACTACCTTCTAATTTCTAATGAGGCTGCTCCGGAAGATTGTTGTTCAATCTCTTTCTTTGTTCCTTACGGATATCGTAGGATACCAACCAATTTTAAGTTTGCCGTTCTGAAACCTAACTTGACCTACCGAATCCACTCTGATCCAGTTGGATTGGTTATTTATGGCAAAGGACTTCTGCGGTTTTCCTCGGTAGATTGTAAAAAGACCGGAAACGCACTAGTATTAAAATTACTAATACTGTATTGATATTTACCGTTTTCCCGCCTAGGGCGATAGGATCGCGTTGTTCGCTATAAATACAACCACAGATGACAGCCTAAATGTTACAAAAACCAGGCTAAGAACATAAATCATTCATCTCATTAATTTTCTTATAAATCAATTTCAATCGACATCTACGGTCATAAAATGTTGAATTGCTGCGCATGGTGCGACGACAATGTAGCCAGGTTGGTCAATGTAGCAATACTGCGTTTTTTTTTATCGCCCCGTCAACTTTAAGAGGTGGAGCGGAGCATGAAACTGAACAACTTTTCCTAAAGAACATGGGTTTAAATACATGAAAAAAAAAGACCTTTCATACAAAATTTGTTGTCAGCTGATATGCAGTTTTTATGGGAAGTCGAATTTTTTTCTTCGAATTTCGACTTAATGTTCCTTGGAAAAAGTTGTTTTGTTTCATTGGCAAAACTCTTAAAATATCCGGGTTTATAAAAAAATTAACATTTATAATTAGTCTATAGTCTAATCCTGAAGAAACTATATCGTATCTTCTTATTCTAGTTCTAGTACATATATCTTTATATTCCTTAAATTTTAACCAAATAGGTATTAAGTTTCAAAAGATACAAGCCTATTTTATCACTAAATGACTCGTTAGGGTTACACATAATTATATACAACACGGATCAACTCACAAGTTTCGGCGCGACTCGGCGGCAGACGGCGGTCCGTGAAAACTGCCGACCTCCCTGAAGAAGATCCTCGTACAGGATCGAAACTTGTCGGCCCCATGCCGTCAATATTAAACGTGAGTTGATCCGTTTTGTATATAATTAGATACTTACATGCCTTCATAAGTTGAATGGAAAGACAGATACATAGACGGCATGTGACGGGACCCTATTACTAAAAGGGGTCCCGTTGGCACCCTTTGGTTACGAAACATAAATAATAGTCTAATGACCTAACGGCATGATTATTAAAATTCTACCGACTATTATTAAAGTAGTTCCAAGCTTGCTGACCTGTTTTAAGAATCTCTTGCATCCACATGTCTTCCATAACCTCTAAAATTACAAAAGAAACCTAAATAATTTATTTACAAGCAGCGATTCAGAAATACAGGGTGGTCAATTAAGAGGTATAAAACTATTTGTATCGGTTTTCTTACTATTTGTATCGCGGCGCGGTTGAAGTTTCAATTTTTTGTCATTAATGTTTTTTGTAAACAATTATTTCATGGAAAAGTTGTGGATCATTATATTTTTGAGAAACGTGTTTAACAATCTCTAAACGTTCTACGCAAACCATGCTTCTAAATTGAGGAAACGTCGGGGAAATTGTATGTTTGCGTAGAACCCTAAGATTAATTAAAATTTATTTCTCAAGCAAATAAATATTCACAACGAATATGCCATGTCTCTTTTTGGACCCCTAGCCAAAGTATGTTGCCCGGCGTGTCCCGAATCATGTCCCCGTCCACCTACCAGTGGGAAACTCTAGTTCGTGGACGGGGCATGCCACTAAAATGCAGTGCGTGTGACAAAGTACTGGGCAGCGAAAATTTTGTACCTAAAGCTATTGATCGACACGATAAGAAGAAGAATGTACTTAGAACATGAAACTTATCAACTTTCCCAAAGAGTATTGGTTGGAAAAAACAGAAAAAAAGGTTGGTCATCTCATACAAAAAAAAAAGAAAAAAAGGTTGAATGTATATCTCTTAACTGGCAACCCTGTAGCTTTCGTATTGTTGATAAGAATTGACCCCTTCGAACAGTGAACTCGTCGATTACCGAGAACCGTTAGTGTTAGTTATTTACAAATACCTACCACGTAAGGAAGGTTGTGCTAAGTTGTTTATATACTCGTAAGACAATGTCTGTATATTCAACCAATGCTTTGTGTGACAGCAAGCAATTCAATACATGTAGAAGAAAGTATACAATGTGAAATGGTTTTGCTTCAGAGAAGCCCAGTGAATTTGCTAATTGTTACGCGATAAATTTATTTTCGACTTATACGAAGTGAATAAGACCAGCCGATCTTTTTCATACGTTAAAAATTAAATATAGTCGAAAAAAAAAGACTCGTAAAAGATTTACATAAAGTTTGTGCTAAAAAGTGATTTGTTTGTGGTTTCGTGTTAGTTTTGTATGTAATTTTTTACCAAATGATCTGTGAATGAAAACATAATGCTGGTGCACAATTACATCCAACATATTGCATTTTTTGTGAGATGGCACATGATGTTTACAGGTATACTAATAATTTTAAACTCTATTATGGGCAAGAAAAATAAAATTCGTCGGCTTTATGTGTCGCTTTATGTTTCGCACCGTTATTGGTTCTTGTTGCGTAGGGGGTTACTAAAAAAGAGTACGGAATAGATTTACATAAAGTTTGTGCTAAAAAGTGATTTGTTTGTGGTATAAAAATAATTTGGATATTATTTTAATTTAAATGTTTCGGTTCTTAAATAATAGACAAAGCTAAATTTCTCATCATCACATACACCCCGTGAGGGGTAAACTCATTAACACATACAGGAACCATTAGCTTAATTTTACGAGTCTATTCTCTGTTGTAGATAAAAATATTAGAGTCACTTAGAGCGCTTTTTCCTTAAATTTTTTATAATTATTACATTCATGATAACTTTTTAATGGTATGTCCGATTTGAATAATTTAAAATGTAATTATTTACAGGTACTGATCATGTATTTGGATAAGATTAATAAGAGCTTGTACAAGCTATGTAGGCCACACGAATAATGTGGCCTATACAGGATGTAAGGGACGGTGTACCGAAAACTGAAAGAGCGTGCTCAGTCAACGAAACTGAACAACTTAACCAAGGAAACATATGTGGAAAATGAAAACAAATTTTGACCTCTTCATACAAATTGCCCACTTTGGTCGAACAGTTTGTATGGAGAGGTCAAAATTTTTTTCTTTTCCCAACATATGTTTCTTTGGGAAAGTTGTTCAGTTTCGTTGACTGAGCACGCCCTTTCAGTTTTCGGTACACCGTCCCTTACACCCTTTATAGTTTGAACCGGCGTTACTAATGCATATTTTAACATGAAAAAGTTGTTATTGTGACATAACTCTAATAGTTAGACATAAGGTATCGCAGACTTTTTTGTAGAAATTTATGTCTTTTATAAACCCGTAGTAAATCGCTTTGCTCTATTGTCAATACTTTCCGCAGCGTACGCAATATAAGGATGCTATTTGGTATTTTTTTCACTCCTTGGGTTACATTATCGAATTTTTCAAATCGGGCCAGTAATTTTGGATCCTGTTCAATGCAAACAAAAAAATCTTTCCTCTTTATATTATAAGTGTAGACATGGGGTCTCATTCCGTACTACGGTTTTTGGGTTCCGTACCTCAAAATAAAAAATCGGAACCCTTATAGGATCACTTTGTTGTCCGTCCGTCTGTCTGTCTGTCTGTCAAGACCCTTTTTCTCACGAACGAAAAGAGGTATCAGGTTGAAATTGATAACGAATATTAAGGTCCATGAACCACACAAGATCTGAAAATTTCTATTTTTTTCAACGACGCAATCAAAAGGTATGGCATTTTATGTCCTCATCTCCATACATTTATTCAAAACAGGGTACTTCCCGTTGACCTAAAATTATGAAATTTGGCAAGAAGCTAGGTCTCACAGTACAAATAATGGGAAAAGTCTGAAATCATTAAATATTACAACTTTTCTCGCAACTAATGGTAACCAATTGTGGTGAGCTCCCGTTTCAAGAACATTCATACACTCAAAGAAATGAAACAAATATATAGCCACCTTCCGCAACAATGATGGATGCTATGTACTCACTGTGCACCGCCCGCCCGCCCGCAAATAAATGCGCATGCGCATGCAACTGCAACACAGCAACCACCCAAAAACACTCTACACGTGTTTCGCCTCTACACGAGGCATCCTCAGGAGATGTTAGACCGACCAGTGCCAAACACCGAAACACGTGTAGTGTTTTTTTTTTTTTTTTTGGGTGGTTGCTGTGTTGCAGTTGCATGCGCATGCGCATTTATTTGCGGGCGGGCGGGCGGTGCACAGTGAGTACATAGCATCCATCATTGTTGCGGAAGGTGGCTATATATTTGTTTCATTTCTTTGAGATGGACTTCCGCAAAGTAACGCCTGATTCTATTAACTATTCATACACTCGTAAGAGAGGGGTCAAGTTGGATGGTCGCTGAGGCGATTTTTGTTTTAGTTCTATTTTAAAAACGGGAACACTTACAAACTTGAAAATTAGTATGTTTATATTGCATAAGCTATAAAATAACAACATATAATAAAATTTGGTCAAGCGCGTGTGGGACTCAAAAAATCTAGCACATTAACTTACTGACATTTCAACTAATACAATTATGTTTATGTGGTGGTACGGAACCCTCTGTGCGCGAGTCCGACTCGCACTTGGCAGGTTTTTTTTTCTTATTTTTACCACTAATGTCCAGCCACAGATGTAATAATAAGTTTAGCTTAATCCAGTCCAGCTTCCGAACTCTCCACCTTTATCAAAGCTGACCATGAAGTATTCTGCAACAGAGGCATATATATATTTTTTTTTCGTCTTTAATCCTGCACAGTCAGGATCTGGATAAGTGACTGCTAAAGGTAAATCAGTTCCGGCGTTTTTACTAAATCGTATATGTAATACGTGGTTCCTTGCTCAGTGGTTACGACGTCAGATCATTATCACTGATAGCAGTCACCAAGTCATTTCATTGGTCATTTAGTCACATTCTGACTCACTGGTCACTATCCTGTCTGGTCTGGGTCTGGTGTTTCCTCTAGAATCCAGAGGAAATTTTCTCGACATATTACTTTATCTAGAGTCTAGATTTTAATAAACTTGAATGTGGAGCCGATTCACATATTCTTCACGCCGGTTCTCGCCTTGTTCTCCGAATTTTGTCGGTATTTGGCGCGAGACAATAAAGTGACAACGAAATTGTATGCAATAATAGTTTCTTTGTATGCAAATGTATGATAAAATAGTTTGGTGTCGCGAGACTCGCGTGAATGTAGAGCGGAGAAGATCCTCTCGCTTCTTTGTCTAGCTCCAAAAACCGACAAAATTCGGAGAAAAAGGCGAGAACCGGTGAGAAGGCGAAACGAATACCTGAATCAGCTCTACATTCACCTTTCCTTTGTTTTTCTCGCTTTCTCGCGAGATTCTGGCGTGAATGTGGAGCGCCCTTAAACAAATGCCCTCGTCAAATTCCCTAGATTAATTGGCTGAGTCTATAAAATAATTCTAGGGCAATAATAATGATTTCACTATAACGTATGTTTTTTCACTAATTACAGGGTTCCTAGTAGGCGGGCAACACTGGTTCGACGGCCTCGCCAAGTCTCTAGGCTACGAAAGCGAGCACCACTATGCTGTCATCATCGACGCTGGTTCCTCCGGCTCCAGAGTGCTATCTTATAAGTTTAGAGTACCTTTTAAAGGTAAGAAATCTACTAAAATATAAGGTCTCGCAAGGTCCTCTAGGCTACGAGTACCACTACGCGGGTTCTTGCAGTTCCAGAGTGCTAGGGGCTGGCCAGACAGAGGGATGTAAGACAAGGCCAGGACACGTACAAGGCGCCGACGAGGCGCGAACGCGATTTTTTATAGAAGAGACAGGGCGCGGACACGGATGACACGAAAACACTTCTCTCCGTTCATTTCGATGCTACGCGCGCGACTGACTCATCACAACATCCCAAAAAACGTTTACTGCAGGACAGGGAGCTCCCACCAGCGTTGCGGCTGGCGACCGCTGTTGTTGGTAAATGCAGTACCTATATAAGATGGTGTAGTCATCGATAGGTCAAGCTTAGGAACAAACCTTGTTTGGTATTTGTTCCTTGTTCGCCAGCAGTGTTGCGTTTGGTAATGGTATAGTTCCCGCTTCCATCTGCGATCAAGGTCGCGGCAACAGCTACTTTGGCTTAAAAAAGACATTACAAAGTTGAAGTAATGTAGCTTGAATGACAGCAGTGTGCGAGCAGGACAGAACGATGCGTAAGATATTGGAGCTGCACGCTGTGTTCCAAATTGTACAAACGCTGCTAAAAGCGTATACAGTACTCACGGACGGTCCAAATTGATTTAGCACGCTCACAAAGCTATCACTGCTTTAATGGCTCTAGTCAATTTGGAATGGATTTAAGCGCGCTCACGTGTTCATCTGTCAAAATGTCAGTTTTGTTTTTATTTTCTTTAACAAAGCCTAAGCTAATCCCTGAAAAATGTGCGCCAAATCCACTCTCATTTCCATTAGCGACAAACTCATTATAATCAATACTTGAGAAACATCAGCTGGCTGCAAACGTGTGGGATTTTATATGTGTCAAATCGATTTTGACATTAGCGCTTTCACTGCTCCACCTATTTGACTAAAGCACTGATAGCAGAAACGATGACGTCATCAATGACGTAAGGCGGTGAACGAGCGAGTGCTTTAGAGCACGCTTTTGGTCAATTTGGACCGACTTAAGCGCGCTCACAGTGCTCTTTAGCGCATATTGGAACGCACAGATAGTGACACATTGCTCCGTCCTGCTCTCACGCATAGCTCTATCTTGCTTTTTATTCTTTGTTCTGTCGGCTATATTACTTTGACTGTAATCGTCTTTCATCACAGACGCCATCGTCTTTTTTTTCAATAAGACTTGCTCCTGTCTAACGGTGTTTATAATTTTCAGTTTTTGGTCCGGCGAGTCTGGACCTGGTAGAAGAATATTTTAAGCAGAGTAAACCGGGGCTCTCGGCCTTCGCTGACAATCCCGCCAAGGTAAGATACAAACAGTTTTTTAACAACTTGCTTCTCTAAATTATGACGCAAACTATAGTTATGCGTTCGATCTCTGCGATTGTGGGTAAAATAGTTCCATCCCATGAAACTACCACAACAGGACAGGGAGCTCCCTCCGAAACTCCAGTTTTTGCTGTAAACAATGTGGAGGGGAAGTACCACAGTCATCACGCATGTTAGCGTTACGGCTGGCACCATGGACCGCGGTTGTTGGTGAGCGCAGATTGTAAGATGATACGATACACAGAAAGATGCTGCTGCCCATCCTCTGGTTCCTTAACCCTTAGTCGCTTCTTACGACACCCACGGGTAGAGATGGGTTGGTACTATTATTCCTCATAACTTTCATGAATTACTTGAATAGGCTACTTTAGGAGAATCCGGCAGACAAATTGAAGGGCTAACTGAGCCTATACATCCCTCTTGGGCCAGACAAGATAGAATAAGTTTATGAATTAGTTGTTTTAGGCGAAGGCCATACAGAAGATGTGCGCCTTGCTGCGTCCCTTTCATATATTTTTAGGGTTTCGAACCAAATTGGTAAAAACGGAAGCCTTATGGTGCATATCTTATTTTTGTCTTTCAGGGTGCCCAAACTATAGTAGATTTAATAAAGACGGCGGAGTTCTTAACGCCGGTGGAGAAGCGGAAAGACACGCCGATCATAGTGCGAGCGACGGCGGGGCTTCGGTTGCTGCCTCAAGACAAGGCTCAGGCGCTCATAGACAATGTGGCTAAGGCCATTTCTACGTAAGTGAATAGATTAATTGAGTAATAAAGACGGCAGAGCTTCGGTTGTTGGCTTAAGATAAGGCCCAGGTGCTCATAGACAATGTGGCTAAGGCCATTTCTACGTAAGTGTATAGATTAATAGAGTAATAAAGTTGGCAGAGCTTCGGTTGTTGGCATAAGACAAGGCTCAGGCCCTCATAGACAATGTGGCTAAGGCCATTTCTACGTAAGTGTATAGATTAATAGAGTAATAAAGTTGGCAGAGCTTCAGTTGTTGGCATAAGACAAGGCTCAGGCCCTCATAGACAATGTGGCTAAGGCCATTTCTACGGAAGTGTATAGATTAATAGAGTAATAAAGTCGGCAGAGCTTCGGTTGTTGGCATAAGATAAGGCCCAGGAGCTCATAGACAATGTGGCTAAGGCCATTTCTACGTAACTGTATAGATTAATAGAGTAATAAAGTTGGCAGAGCTTCGATTGTTGGCATAAGACAAGGCTCAGGCCCTCATAGACAATGTGGCTAAGGCCATTTCTACGTAAGTGTATAGATTAATAGAGTATTTGGGGGTGGTAGCACTGCTGTTTAGCAATAAGGCCGCCTTATTGTACACCTGTTTTACTTATAGTGTTTGTGTGTTATAAAGAATATTATCCATACTAATATTATAAATGCGAAAGTAACTCTGTCTGTCTGTCTGTCTGTCTGTTTGTTTGTTTGTTGCTCTTTCACGCCTAAACGGCTGAACGGATTTTGATGAAATTTGGTATGGTGATAGATGGTAACTTGGAGACGGACATAGGCTACTTTTTACCCCGGGAAAATATCTCATTCCCGTGGGAATCTACACATACAATAATACTCTAGCGGGCTCTTTCACGCCTAAACGGCTGAACGGATTTTGATGAAATTTGGTATGGTGATAGATGGTAACTTGGAGACGGACATAGGCTACTTTTTACCCCGGGAAAATATCTCATTCCCGTGGGAATCTACACATACAATAATACTCTAGCGGGCTCTTTCACGCCTAAACGGCTGAACGGATTTTGATGAAATTTGGTATGGTGATAGATGGTAACTTGGAGACGGACATAGGCTACTTTTTACCCCGGGAAAATATCTCATTCCCGTGGGAATCTACACATACAATAATACTCTAGCGGGGTTGTATCTGCTACAGCACACCGAAACTACTTAACCGATTTTGATGGGACTTTTTTTATTCAACTAAGTATCGCTGATTACGAAAACTACTACAATTTTGAAATCCAACGTGGTAGACGTAAACTACCATTATCCCCTGGGGATAAGGTTGAGGTGCGATAGGGTTGAAATGTCTAAAAATCAATATGGGTGTCGTTTGTAAGGTTTATCGAGCCGCTGATTACAAAAACTACAACAATTTTGAAATCCAACATGGTGGACGTGAAATGCTATCATCCCTTGGGGATGAGGTTGGGGTGCGATAGAGTTGATATGTCTAAAAATCAATATGGGTGTCGTTCGTATGGTTTATCGGGTCGCTGATTACGAAAACTACAATGATTTTGAAATCCAACGTGGTGGACGTGAAATACCACCACCCCTGGGATGGGGTTGGGATTCGATAGGTTTGAAATGTCTAAAAATCAATATGAGTGTCAGTTGTATGTTTATATAAGGATAGGGATAGCGGTTAAGATGGCGTTAGGGGTAGAAGCAGGGATAGGGGTAGGGTCAGGGATAGGGAGAGGGAGAGGGGGAGGGATAGGGAGAGAGTGTAAGGGAGGGGAAAATGAGGGGAGAGAAAGGGGGAGGGAGGGGTAGAGGGCGTGGGAGGGGGTAGAGGGAGGGGGGGTAGAGGGAGGGAGAGGGGGAAGGGGAGGATGAGTGAGGGGAAGGTGGAAAGGGAGGGGAATGGGAGGAGGGCGAGGGGGGAAAGGGAGGGTGATGGGGAGAGGGGAAGGGGGGAAATGGAGGGGGAAGGAAGGGTGGGGGGGGAAGAGGGAGGGGCGAGGGAGAGGAAGAGAGAGTGGGAGAGGGTGAGGGAGGGGGAGTGGGAATGTAGGGGGGGGGATACAAAAGGATAGATAGGGAGGAATAGGGACCTTTTTTACTTTTATGAATACCTCCTCGCTACCCATTCACTTCACTCCCTTTATTGCCTTCTTTTTTAAGTTCGCCTGTAACGGTTGACAATGAAAATTCCGCACTACCTACCAGTTAAATAAAATCAAAAGATAATTAAGTTTGTAGTAAGATGCATTTATTCAACTTGGATAAGTACAAATGCATCTTTTACGTAGGGATCAAGAAGGATAAGCGCTCCGTAAAATATGTTTCAATTAAGTTCGAGTTCTGTTTTTTTATAAAATCTACGCGGACGAAGTCGCGGGTAACAGCTAGTATTGTAATAATTTTATATTGTAATTGGAAATGTGATAAATAATTCTAATCCATTATTGTTTCAGGTTAGGTTACAAAACAGATGAGAACAGCGTACAGATAATGAACGGTTCAGATGAGGGCATTTTCATCTGGTACACTGTCAACTTATTGCACAGTAAGTTAAAAACTTTATTTCATAGTCTTTGAATAGGTAGGTGGTAGGGCTTTTGTGGAAAGTCCGTCTGGGGAAGTACCACCCCCTTGCTTTTTTCTGCCGTGAAGCAGCAGTGTTTGCACTGCTGTGTTTCGGTTTGAAGGGGAGCCAGTAAAATTACTGGCACATGAGAGATACCATCTTATTTCTCAAATGAGCAACGCGCTTTGCTGTCTTATTAGTGTCAAAATATGTCATCAATAAGACAGTGGGTGCTATGGGCGGTGGTGACCACTTGCCATCAGGGGGCCCACCTGCTCGTTTGCTCACTTGTAACATAAAAAAAAATAGAGTGTGACAAAAAGAGTAGACAGGGAACTACAATCTCTGGTTGGCTATACAGGGTGTTAGGGACAGCCTTCCGAATACTGAAGGGGCATGATCAGTCAACGACACTGAACAACTTTCAGCTAACAAAACATTCAGGAAACGAAAAAAAATCGGCTTCTCCATACAAACTGCCCGATCAAGTTTACAATTTTGTATGGAAACGCGGATTTTTTTCGTATTCTGAAAGTTTTGTTCACTGAAACTTATTCAGTGTCGTTGACTGATCATTCCCCTTCAGTATTCGGAAGGCTGTCCCTATCACCCTGTATACTTGATACAGCCGTAGGTTCTACCAAGAAACGTCACGAAACGAACGAACGGAATCGAAAGGTTTGATAATACTAAAGGGTATGAATCTGCCCATGAAACTGAACAACTTTTTCCAACGAACATAGTTTGTTCTACTTGAACTTCTTTCATATTTTAATGCAAATAGAGCGAGCTATAATTGAAACCAGTTAAGGCTAAGATTTTACGTCATAGTTACCTACTAACGGTTTTCTTAGTAAAAGATTTATATAAATTTTAACATGAAAAAAAAGTAACAATTAGCAATAAAAATTCTTACATCGACTTTAAAAGGAATAGAACAAAAGTAATAATCAGCAATTTCAGTCCTTTTAACTCTCAGGTCAAGTACTTAGGAATCAAATCTACAAAAAATCCTACGACCTTTATTTGGCTATTTATACAGGGTGTTAATTTGATTGGGTGCCATAGCTCAGGGAGTGGTTCAGTAACGATAAAGAAACTAAAAAAAAAAATTAAAAAAAAATCCTTCTTCAATTTTTTTTAACTCCATTGAAACTAAACTAACGCGGAGGGCAATGACCTTGAGCACTGCGTTATCAAAAAGCGCGCGAAAGAGTTTCAGTTATGTATGTGCCTACCTTATCCACTGATACTGCGTACCACTGATGCTCCGTCCGGGTCATTGCCCTCCACGTTAGTTACGTTCAATGGAGTTTTAGTTTTTTTTTTAAGGAGGATTTTTTTAAATATTTTTTTGTGTTCCTTTATCGTTACTGAAACACCCCCTAAGCTATGGCACGCAATTAAATTAACACCCTGTATATTTGTTATCGGTTTCACGAAAACGGCTTAATTAAACGATTTCGATGAAATTTACTATACAGGGGTTTTCGGGGGTGAAAAATTGATCTAGCTAGGTCTCATGTCTGGGAAAATTTGTTTTCACAGTTCTTTTGTGTATTTCTTGACAATAGCGCGATTCAGAAACCATACAGCGCCATCTCATCACAACATCCCATGAAACGTCCACTACAGGACAGGGAGATCCCTCCAGAATTCTAGCTTTTGCTGGAAAAAAGTAGAGGGGAAGTTCCATAGTCACCTCGCTTGTCAGCGTTACGGCTGGCACCATGGACCGCGGTTGTAGGTGACCGCAGTAAGTAAGATGTTAGATACAAAGGAGGATGCTGCTGCCCATCCTCCAGTTTATAACCCTTAGTCGCCTCTTACGACACCCACGGGTATGTAAGGGTTGGTACTATTCTTTGCCGGCACCACACGGGGTCAGCGCCATCTATTGGTGGACTTTGGTTAAGATTAAACAGAGCAAAGCTCGGTCACCCAGGTAGTTGTACTTCACAATATTGACCTCCGCGCCGGCTCGTTCTTGGTTCAACAGGTATCCCTGCGATACTGCGCGGCAACGCAGCCAGTATAAAGGGAACTTTAGAACCAGGTACAAGAGAGGCCGGGACTTTAGATTGTCTATTAAATTTTTAATAGATGTTTTTTATTAGCAAAATATTTGTATTTTCTTTGGATTACAAGTATCCCTTTTTTACCGTTCCAAATATCGCTTCCTGAAGAACTAGTAAAATATGGCAAAATTAAAAAGCTACAACAATTTGTTATACACCAATGATATTAACGAAAATGCTAAGTAATTTGGAAATAAAATCTTTTTATTTACCTTTATGCCTTTGTGATTACAGATGACACAGGTAAAAATACACCAATTTTAGTTTTTTTAAATGATGTAATAGCGTTTTACGTTATCCTAAAAATTTACTTTGATATTGTGATATGAATGGTAGTCTTGCCAATTTTATGGGCGATATTTGTACTATTACCACATCAAAAGCTATTTTTGGGCAAAACTTATTTCTTTTATTCCAAATATGGCCTCAAATTTCAAATGTCATTTTACGGTAGCAGCGCCATCTTTTAGTACTTACACCAACAAACGTTTCCCAACTAAGCGTTGACTCAATAAAATTAATGCCCGACGTAGTAGATTAATTAGAAGCTCAGTAGACGAGAGCCGGACAGACACGGGCAGTCACGGTCACGGACTTCGTCCGACAGTGTGGCCGGTATTGCAAAAATTATAGTTTTTATCAAAATAAAATGCAAACTGATCATTTTTCAAAATTGCTCTACGTTTTAAACAAAATAACAATAAATCTGCACTAGCTTTTAGACTAAATAACTCTTTGAACTGAACAACTATTCAAGCTGTTTTCCGTCCAAACCAAAGATTATGGAAAATACGCGCATAGAAGCGGTGCGTTTTTCTCATGTCAATGATTATAATAATATTGAAAATAATTGCAGTACCGGCCACACTGGCGGACTGTCAAAACAAAAAGTCTGCCGTCTACATCACATGACTGAATGACATGAAACGAAACACGTATCTACAAAGATTTCGGACCTCGCTTCGCTCGGAATAGATACCTTGCTAATTTATTTTACTATGGGATGACATCTGCCAACATGTCCCAAATTTTTATGTCAAATCATCGATGATCACTAGGAAATATTCAAACTAACGCGTCAATTCAATAGAACGACGCCTTCACTACCTTGGGACGAATCATTTCTTTAATACTCCTTCTAATTACCTTTATTTTTCTGTGCGTATCCACGTCAGTAAATTTATTACTACTGGTAACACCAAATTTCAAAGTACAAATAACACTGAAAATCTCCGATTTTACTATAAGCAGGCTTGTTTCTATCCGCACTGTAGGTAGCACACGTGTAGGACGATAGCCCTGCAAGTGCTATTGCCTCAACCTTGAAGGTTTTCAGAACAGCCAAAATCAATAATATATTCACGGATTTCTCCTACTTCGTCCAGGTTACGGAATTCCCCTAACAAAAATGTGTTACTAAGCATCTATTTTCCTACATTATGGTTTTGTTTTGTATCTTATAAGGTAGATGACCAGGCTGCGAGAGTTCGAACTTTAGAGTTCGAACTTAAGAGTCGAAGTTTAGAGTTCGAACGGCCCCTCCCGCGCGCTTTGCTACTGCAGTGCCAGTGGGATATTCAAAACTACACAATTAATGAAAACTATTAGTTGATGAAAAATGTTGTTATCTTCTTTTCAGATCCACATGATTTAATGAATAAAGGTAACATTGGATTCGATTCCTGCGTGGCCGCTAAATTTAAGCCTAAATTTGACAAGTGTAAAAGTGTTCGTGTTAGTTACCCTCTGTTCTGGACAGTGCTAATATTAAAAATCCAACCCTAACTATAAGCTTCTTTATTGAATTGAAGTATCGACTGATGTGTGACGTATATATCTATGTGTATATCTAGGTCACAAGGCAGCAAGTCAGCGTTAAAATGTCATATTGAAAATACTTTACGATGGTTAGTGCTTTCTATAAGCCAACCCGGACACTACATACAACGAGCCTGAATTTCAAATTAGAAAGTCGCGTAGGCCCGCATATTCAGTACAAAAGACCCTCAGAAGGACCACGAGAATCTCGTAGCGGGTGCGTGAGGGTGCGGGGTGGATAGCAAGGGGGGCGGAGATTGTACTTTCTGTATGATAGTACTATTACTAACATGTGCTATAACTTATAAGCCAAAAAGAGACTACAACAAATTTTTGACTTGTCATATTTTAGGTTTATATAGGGTCCTAATTTTAGCATGAACATAATTTTAGCATGATAATGCGCTATCAGTTGATGCAGTTTCTATGGAAGGTCAAATTTTTTTTTTCGTAGTTCGACCTATGTTCCTTGGGAAAAGTTGTTCGGTTTCGTAATCTGAGTAACATGCTAAATTTATGTACTTACACTATTTCATTAGGACCTTATATTTAGCGATCACACAGGAATTGAACCCATCGTTGGTAAAGTGCTAAACGTGCACTTAAGAGGCCTATCACAAAATTTCGTTCAAAAAAATGAAAAGTGGAAAATCTCACTCGGCGTCCAGATTTTTCGACACTGTTTTGTAGCTGAAACTAAATAATATAAATACTTTTTGTATTTTCAAGTTATTTGATACTATTATTGCGTTTAAAAGGCCAGCGCATCGGATTATGGAGAAATTTGGCAGTTTTAAGTACGTTCAATTAAGGTATTAAAAAGAATTGTTTTTAAACAAACGTAGGCGATTTTGATTTTCTTTATACCAAAGTTTAGTATGGTATAAGATTTACGAAATAATATTAATATAGTAAAGAGCAATTTGCAGTTAAACCTGAGCGTTTTTTGTAGTTTTTTTCGTTCGGAATTGATTTTTTTCTAGATTTCCAATATATTTTTCAAAATTCCGAGGCCGCTACAAACTACACTATTATATAAGAGATCTTATTGTATTATTTTAATTTTGTTTGCTTAGCCCAATAGTTCAATCCACGAGCTCAAAAAAGTGCCTTCGCGCATTTTATGAAAACTTGCTTCGGAATATTGGCTATATCTACCAATATAAGAAAAAATTGCAAAAAGCGAGGCCGCTACGAACTTAAATAATAACTATTCTTCAACATTTTATAAGTTAAAGTTGTCAAAATCTTTCCGTTTCTCAGATTAAGGACGCCAAAATTAACTATTTTGCGCAAAAACACGCTCAAAATGTAATAGGCCTCTTAGTATATTTACAATAAGCTGAGCTATGATTGATGGGTTATATAAAATATAGAACCACCCAATTTTCGCAATAGAAACAACACTTATCGAAGTCTAGTTTTTGTGACGCAATAAATTTGTTTCATAAAGTGGCAGTACTTCAGAAATTTTGCGTCTTTCCATCTTTCTGTGTTGTGTGAAGTGTTTACGAACCAACAAACAAACACAGCTTTTTAGGTTATCTAAAAGTGTGGTTTCATCCGTTCCACTTATTCACGTTTGGCGGCTTGAGCAGCGGAGACACTTCCTAATTCATAAATTCACCTCTGCTTTGGTAAACTGCTAAATAATATAAAATGCCAATTTATTATTGTTTTATTCATTTTTAGATTTATTAGACGATGATACGATGGCAGCGTTAGACCTCGGCGGTGGTTCAACACAGATCACGTACAGATTGAGTGACAGCGACAAGTCTCGCTACCCCGCCGCTGATCAGCACTTGATGCCCGCCGGTGATCAGATGACGCTCTATACACACAGGTAAACACACATACACTCTCTCTCACACAACCACTTACGGCGTCGGCTGATTTTTTAAAATCTAGTCTAGGCCTGACGGCAGAGATGAGATCGACGATCACACCTTTAGTATTATCAAACCTTTTGTTACACACTGTATATACACACAGGTAAACATACACACACATACTCACATTTACACACACAACTCTTTCTTTCTCACACACACATTCTCACGTTACTCGGTCTGACCGACTATCTGCCGAATCATCGTTAGTAAAAACGATGGAAGCCATCAAATAAAAAGAGGAAGAATTACTTAGGTGGCAGCACAAATGCAACGTTGTCTGTATACAGGTCGCAAGTTTCATAACGCATCGGGCATGACCAAGGCCCAGTTGGTAAGGGCGGTACTGATGGAGAAGATGCTGGTTCGAATCCTACCTGTGGTTGTGAAATTTTGAAATTTTCTACTTTTTAATACTGTAACGTTGTGAGAACCGATGGCCCATGGGGCGTAAGGGTTCTAGAGTGGCGACCACGTACCGGAAGACGAAGCGTTGGCAGGCCCCCCACAAGGTGGACCGATGATCTGGTGGCGGTCGCAGGGAGCCACAGGATGCGAGCAGCGCAGGACCGCGAGTCATGGAGATCTTTAGGGGAGGCCTATGTACAGCAGTGGACGTCTTTCGGCTGATATATGATGAAATTACAGCTTTCTTGTACTAAGGGTCTCTGAGCTAATCTGCGGACAGTCAGACAGTGAGACAGACGGACATGACGAAACTATAAGGGTGCCTTGATGACTACGGAACCCTAAAAAGGGTCTTATAAAGTTTTATACCTCAAAACTTGGCGAGTGCAGAAGAAATTCGATGACCTCGAAATGGATTTCGAATTTTAGCCCTTTGTACATTTCTGGCATGCGTAATTATGTCAACGAATGACATTTTTGAAATTATCTCGGGAACTGTTCAAGGTAGGTAAAAGTATACTGTGATAAATGTGATGAATAATTCTTATTATTCATCACATTTTTACGTCTTTCGGCTGATATGATGATGATGTTGAATGTTGTGTGTCGTAGCTACCTGAACCTGGGCTTGCTGGCGGCTCGTTACGGCGTGTTCCGGCAGGAGGCGGGTTCCGGTAACGACACGGCGCAGTTCAAGTCCGTCTGCGTCGACCCTATCATCGAGAGCGAGCCCTGGGTCTACGCTAACAAGGAGTATAAAGTCAGGTTAGTTATTATATACGACGCACAAAATAACTCTGTCTGTGACTGTTAATGCGCAGAAGTCAAAACATGAGTCGCGGGGGTGAGCGCGACATGTGGAGGGGGGGGAGCGAATAGTTCATTGGCTCTCCGCCGCCTGCCCCCCAAAAATAACCGACATAGACAGACTTATCCTGAACGCGCTATACTAGGTGGAAGGGACAGCGCTTGCCGGAAATGGTGATCCGACTGACCATGCCCTTCCAGTATTCGGAAGGCTGTCCTTTACACCGTGAATACACCGTGAATTTTCATGGGTTTCGCTTTCAACTTACGTTTCTCGATGAAAGTTGTTCAGTTTAATTGGTAGAAGATGTGCTTTGAAGGAGATCGCGTTATTTCGTAACCTGACCACCGCGGTTATAAAAGGTGAAAAAAAAAAATGGTGAGCTCTTTTTTAACATTTGGCTCGGACCGTGAAACTGAACAACTTTGCCCAAGGGACATAGGTCGAAATACGTAAAGAAAATTTCAGCTTCCTATAGAAACTGCTCTAACTGATTGAGCATTTTGTATGGGAGGCAAAATTTTTTTTTTTCGTATTTCGACCCATGTTCCTTAGGGAAAGTTGTTGAGTTTCATGGTCTGAGTATCAGGTTGGTATCAGGCTACAATAGTACTTACTTCTTCTTTTCGTATCAATGGCAATTGATTTTATAATAACTTAGTCCAAAATGTGGCTACAGCAATAACTCTTTGGTTGCCTTCAAAATGGTCCTCCCGGGTGCAAGAAACTGAGGTAGAAGAAGAAAGTAAAGTAGTTCCATTATTCAAAGCTGGTGACAAAAAGGATCCCAGTAATTTTAGACCAATATCAGTCTTACCTGTACTTAGTAAAATTTTTGAGAAGGTCATACTCAATCAAATGCTTTCACACTTCAATAGAAATAACTTACTACATGACCATCAATTTGGTTTCACGAAAGGGCGCAGTACAACGGATGCCGGGACTGCACTTTTAAAATACATCTTTTGCGCGTGGGAAAAATCTGAAGATGCTATTGGTATCTTCTGTGATCTATCCAAGGCATTTGATTGCGTAGATCATAGCACATTGTTGCTAAAACTTGAACATTACGGTGTTAAGAATAATTCACTTAAACTACTTAGGTCATATTTGGAAAACAGGATTCAAAAGGTACAAGTAAACAGGACGAAATCACTGGGATCTGTTGTCAAAATTGGCGTACCTCAAGGGTCCATATTAGGGCCATTTTTATTCCTTATTTATATTAATGACCTTCCTTCTGTGGTGAAGAATCTGTCAAAGATTGTGTTATTTACTGATGATACTTCATTAATATTCAATGTAAGTAGGAAATCACAAAATTATAACGAAGTCAACGATGCACTTGGACAGATTCATGCATGGTTTACTGTTAACAATCTAGTCCTAAACGCCAAAAAAACTAAATGTATTAAATTTGCACTACCAAATGTAAGGTCTACTTCACATAACATAGTATTGAATAATGAGCCATTAGATTTTGTAAATAGTACAGTTTTCTTAGGGTTAACACTAGACTCTAAACTTCAATGGGGCCCTCATATAACGGCTCTTTCTGGTCGATTGAGCTCGGCTGCATATGCTGTTAGAAAAATCAGACAACTTACTGATGTAGCTACTGCAAGGCTGGTTTACTTTAGCTACTTCCATAGCATTATGTCTTATGGCATACTGCTTTGGGGCCGAGCAGCTGATATACATTTAATATTCGTTTTACAAAAGAGGGCTATAAGAGCAATTTATTGCCTGAAGACTCGTGATTCCCTGAGAGAACTGTTCAAGGAAATCAACATTATGACAGTGCCATGCCAGTATATCTATGAAAATATAATGTATGCTAGAAAGAACATTCATCAATTACCAAAAAATTGTGACAGGCATAATTTTAATACTAGAAATAAGCATAAAATTGATCAACCATATACTAGATTAACTAAAGTCAATACATCTTTCGTTGGTCTGTGTATACGATACTACAACAAAATACCTGACAATATAGTGCAATTACCTGAGAGAAAGTTTAAAGAATGTGTAAAGCAAACGTTATGTAAAAAAGCTTACTATAGATTGGATGACTATATGAATGACAAAGAGGTATGGTGCTCTGATATTCCAGCGAAACACAAGAAACACATTGTAAAAAGCCGACTCTTAAAGTAGGCCGTGCTGCAGTGGTTTCTTGCCGTTTCTTTTACGCTGCCATAGCACGATCCGAAACGGCGTAGACTCGCTCTATTTGCATTGTATTCTGCATGACATTCAATAAGTATTCTGTAAAGAATCTACATTGAATAAAATTATCTGAATCTGAATCTGAGGAGGTAGGGCACGAAAGCAAGTGTGTCATAGACTGCAAAAAGCCGCACTCACACTTGTCGTTATCAGACAAGCCCCACCTCTTCTTTAGTTCTTAGGAGCTGGCAGCGCCCGACCCATATGGTCCAGGGAAGATCATGTCCTGGTAGTAGATTTTCGGCAATGGGGATATAATATGAGCTTAGGGGTACCTTTTTAACCACAGTTATATATCCTAGCCTTTAATGGATCTGATTCGAGGGGCACGGTGTTTCTAATAAAACTTGTTGACGGCTTTTGAGGCGTATGGGAGGTGGAGTATGTCCGTGTGCTAACAATTTTTTCCTAACCCCCCCTATATTTATGTTTCCAGTGGGGCGATAGACAGACGTCTAAAACCTCGTGACATGTACAATCGGTGTCATGCGGAAATTAAGAAATACGTAATGGCCACTCTAGACTGGGAGCCGAAGACGCCCCCGAAAGGCCGCGTCGCCGCCATGAGCTTCTTTTACGACGTCGCCGCGGATGCAGCACTTATAGGTATGTGAATGTTATAGCAGATTTTGCATCGAGGGCCTAAAACAAGCTATTTTATTAGACGCAGGCTGTAAGTTAGTTTTAAGTTGAGGATAAAAATAAAATAAGTACTTCTTTCATCATGTCAAAGAAGGAATCGAATATAAAGCTTTATTTACGCAATAAGGCGTAATTTTGCATATTTTTTTTTATAAATTTTTGCTGTTTTCCGCAAACTAGATGGAGAACTGCTATATGGATACAAAATTTAGAATTTGATGAGATTTTTTATGTCACAAGTGGGAAACGAGTAGGCAGCAGCAGTCCAATCGGACTTGCCAAGGCTTCAGAAAAAATCGTGCTAAATTTATGATAAACTTAGGTAAAGTTTTACGTTTAATGTGAAGTACTTAAAAATTCGTAAATATCGGCAAGACATGACCAGTAACCGTTTACAAAATCCATATTCCACTCACGTGCCCCTGGGTACCGGTGGTACCCAAGTTTTTTTTTCAGTAGATTGCCCTCGTTTTTCGCAAAAATACGCATTAATTGACTCCCAAACCAACCCCAGTAAGATCCCGGATGCCGGACACCGGATGCCCGAAATCAAGGTTGTTTTGGGCTTTCATTCCGAGAAATAAAACTTGGAGTTAGGTTTCGTAAAGCCGTTGGGGATATTTCAATGGATTGCTCGATAGGTACCAGTGGTACCTCTGGGTACCACCGGTACCCAAGGGCAATCTACTGAACTTTTTTTTTTGCGCAGGCACGTGAGTGGATGAATTCCATTTTGACATGTACGAGTAATAAAGAGTAGCTCAATCAAGCTTGTAAAAAAATCAATAAGTATCGCAATATAGAGAGATGCAGCTTTAAGAAAGAAAGAAATAGCTTTCTCTTTCTTTCTAACAGCTGCATCCCTCTTTATCTCAATACGTATTGATAGCATAGCGTAAGTAACATTTGACGTGGCTATAAAATAGCGGATTGACAGATTATGGTATTTGCAGACGTGATGACAGGGGGCACAGTGACAGTGGCAGCGTACAGAAACGCCGCTGTAGTGGCCTGTTCGTCATCTAACGTGGAGCAGCCCTTCGCATGCATAGACTTGGTTTATATAGTGACTCTGCTACAAGACGCTTATAAGATCAGCGACAACGATCCTATATCGGTAAGTTTGTAGACTGATGTAAGAAGATACAGTGACGTAAAGAAAAATTCACAGATTTTGTGCCTCACACGACTATCGAGCACATTGGAAATGAATCTACGGAATTCGAAAAAATATCGTTTTGACTTTTTTGCAATTTGGCGCTCTGCAATTTGCACTGCGCCCCGCACATGTATGGCTTACATAACCCCGCTTGAAAAGTCAGCTGTGAGGGCCATGAGCTCGCAGTTTTTAAGTAAATTTTTAATGTTCATTATCTCGTAAAGTAATAAACATAGAGTAAAAAACGAAACGGGATTACTACATAAGTGTGGAAGTCATATCCATAACCCAGGCTTTGTCGGTCGTTCCACGCGGTATAGTGACTGCTACAAGACGCTTATAAGATCAGCGACAACGCTATTCCATACCCCAGGGCAGCGTCCTTGGCTGTTTACTTTTTTTGGTCTATATTAATAACTTACCTAAAATACTGGATGTCGAATGTGTGCTATTTGCGGACGACATATCGCTGATATTTAAATTCAACCAAAACGAAAACTACACACAAAAAATATGCGACACTCTTCAAATAATAATTAACTGGCTTGCGGGAAAAAACTTAAATATCAACTTTAAAAAGACGAAATTAATCCAATTCCATCCGCATCAAAGATCGGCATTAAACCTACAAATACAGCTCGGAAAAAATAAAATCGAGGAAGTACAAGAACATACCTTGCTGGGCTTATGTCTGGATAGCAGTTTAACCTGGAAAGCTCACGTTGCAATCACTAAAACTAAATTATCTAGATTCGTATATGCACTAGGAATTCTTAAAAAAACAACCAACTTTGAGACCGCGTTATCAGCTTATTATGCTTAAAAAAACAACCAACTTTGAGACCGCGTTATCAGCTTATTATGCGTACGCACAGGCATGGCTTCGCTACGGAACTAACCTGTAGGGAAATTGTTCGGCAGTCCACGACCTTTTTGTTATGCAAAAAAAATGCATACGTGTGCTCGTCAACATCAAACAAAGAGACAGCTGTAGGCCACATTTTAAAGAACGAGAAATTCTTACACTACCTTCCCTTTATATCTTGGAAACAGCCTTATTCGTTCGTAGAAATATACACTTGTTTACAACAAAACAAGACGCAAAACCGGAACGCAATCTCAGAACAAAATATAAACACGACCTCGTACCCCCCCAATCAAATATGGAAATATTTAGAAAAGGCCCATACTACTCCGCTATAACAATATATAATAAAATCCCGGACAATATTAAAAGTGAAACCGATTACCAAATATTTTATAAATTGCTAAAAAAATACCTAATAGGAAAATGCTATTATAAAATTGAAGAATTTTTAAATGATAAATAAATTGCCTAATCTTGTCTTATTTATTTTACTTGACAGTGAATTTTATTTGTTTTAATATCTTTTTAATTTTGATTTTTGAATGTAATTGACTTAATTTATTTATTTTGATATAATTTAATTGTTATTTGACTTGTTTAATTAATTTGTGACATAATTTTAAATGCCGAACTTTTGTAATTTTCGTTAGCACTTCTATTGCTACACCCTTACAGGGTGTCACACGTACTTATAACCATTTCTGTATTGTAACAACTAAATGACTGTGACATGCAATAAACGAATATGAATATGAATATTTTGACAAGCTAGTAAAATCATAAATCATATTAGTTGGAATTTCCCCAGCTCACAGCTAAGCGCTAGTGGACAATTACCGTAGAAATTGATATTATTATTTATTTACATCTCTCATATTCGGTAAGTAAGTCCTTATTACCACCAAATGGGGCTTGTAGGTGAGCAATTAGCGCTCTAGCGTAATAATGTAACTAGAAAAGCCCTAGGGCGGTAAGTAATAAAATTTGGAAGAGTGAAGATTTTTTTTTTATTACTTACTGCCCTAGGGCTTTTCCAGCTACATTATTACCCTAGAGCGCTAATTGGTCACCTACAATTTGGTGGTAATAAGGACCTACTTACCTCACAATCGAGATGTAAAGCAGAGTAGTTAGCTCGGGTGTATGCATCAATTGCACCCTCGAACTATAGGCGCCCTCGCTGCGCTCGTGCGCCTAAATATCTCGGGCTGCAACTGATGCCTTACAGCCCTTGGCTACTAATCTACTATTATTTACTTTACAGCTATTCAAAAAGATTGAAGGCCACGAAGTGTCGTGGGCGTTAGGGCTGGCGTACACGACGGTCATGAACGGACTCAAAGAGGCCGCGGCCGTAGCCGCGCGCGCCGGCTGATAGTGAGGGGCGCACCGCTCTACGTACTACGGTCATTTACACTCAGTTGCAGCAACACTCATTGTCCTATTAAGGCCTATACTACCGAAATGAACTTAAGACTGAGCTACTTTAAAGGCAGGCTCAATACCAACCATGTCAACACGGGTATTTTTTGATTTCTGATTTAAATTTACTGTACTTATTCCGATAAAAAAACATTTTTAGTACATACTTTTATATTTCTTTATTTTTTTTATTGCACTACAAAAGAGGTTAGTAACTGATAAAAAAAAAATTAAATGCATGTGACCAATAACAATTTATTTTAAATTACAATTGTAAAGAGTTAAAATCTCTTTGCTGTATAAATGCTAAATAATTAAAAAAAAAAGCAAAATTGGGTCAACAATGCATTTTCAAACCTTTTTCCTACCATTGGGATCGAAGGATTCTCATACAAATTTCGATTTGAAGGGCATGATAAATGCGTTCGATCTCACTAATTGGAATAATTAGAGTGTATTTTCAAAGTAGTTGTGATAAAAATGTATTATTTTGTTATTTTTGTGAATTCACAATTCCGCCAACGTCTCATAGTCGCGTAAAATGTCCCTAATATTTATTTATTGTCATCAACTCCTGTGACAAGACATTTTGTTATATTATACTTAATGAGTCTTTCTGCAACTGGAAATCAGTTAAGCTAGGATCTATTGTAGCCACAATACAGCTGAATTCTCACCTAATCTGAATTTAAATAGGACAGATATTTTTTTTAATGACTAATAAGCTAAAATGGTTCACTATCATCTGGATACTTTACCAGGAAGCCATAAGTTTCAGGAACTGTTCTATTGCAATAGCTGCAGCGAGAATAACTTATCAGATCAGCATTGGTGGGAATTTAGCTTTAGTATATGGAATTACTACAGGGAATTTGGATTATCAGTACCGAATGATTATGGGAGAAAGGGATGGTCTGTCTAATACGAAGATGACCAGTTCTGTGAAAAAAATATTACTTATAGGGTTATTTTTTTGTACCTGGCATCGGTTTACCTAAAGACAACTTTGCTAATAAGGCACATAAGTTTCAAACTTTCCATAGATAGTTACTTTGTATGAGAATTTGAAAGTTTTTTATGCATTGTTAACAAAGGTGTAGAACAATAGTAGATTGTATCACAAGGCTGTAAAATAATATTTTTAAGGCGAGGGCGCTATTTTGAATCCAGAGCGAAGTGAAGGATTCTTGAGTAGAATCCCGAGCATGGCGAGGGATTCTAAAGTAGAATCCTGAACGTAGCGAGGGATTCAACAGGTCGCCCAAGGTAAAAATATTTTTGCAGCCGCGTAATACACTCTACTTTTCATCTCCCTCTATGAGAAAAGAATAAGAGGCTCATTGAGACACACACTCGTCATTAATTTTAAATATAAAATACCATTACAATATTATTACTTGATGAAACAATACTAAAAATCATATTAAGTATTATTTGTAACAACTGAAAATCTTATTGACATTTTTGTATCAATTAGGAACAAAACCTCTTTGGTTGGTAGTCTTGTTTACATTTCATGCATATTTCTTTTTTATATTCAGAATAATTTTAATAGTACAACCGGCCAGTATCATTTTTCATACAATATTTTGGTTCGACCTCTATGGTTGACCTAAAATATCCCTATAGTGGACCTAAATTCAAATTCTAATTTTAAATCCCATTTTTACCCGCTCCGAAAGTCTCTTGGAGAAAACAGCTATTTTGTTCGCCTTTATTGACGAACCGTTCAGTGATTTTCGAATAGATGGGATGAAAAAGTAGTTGCTTTTGATCTCACTAAGAAGTGAGCAAACGGATATCATATACAAAAAAATAACCTTGTATTATAAACTTTCTGAAAAAACATATATGTACATGTATGTAAAGTGTAAAAAAAAATTGTAACATAATTTAAGCGTGTTACCTGAACAAATTTTCATAAGAAATACAGGGTGTAAGGGACAGGTTGGCAATTACTGAAAGGGCATGATCAGTCAACGTAACTGAACAACTTTCAGCGAACAAAACTTTCAGGAAATTAAAAAAAAAAATCGGCCTCTCCATACAAAATTGCAAACTTGATTGGACAGTTTGTATGGAGAAGCCGATTTTTTTTTCATTTCCTGAAACTTTTGTTCGCTGAAAGTTGTTCAGTTACGTTGACTGATCATGCCCTTTCAGTATTTGCCAACCTGTCCCTTACACCCTGTATAGGTGGAAATACGAAAATAAAATTTCAAATTCGTAAGATTGCGCATTTTGTATGGGATGAAAATTTTTCAGTCGTATTTCGATCTGTGTACCTTTGGGAAAGTCGTTCAGAAACAGGTTGAAATAGTGCTTACATTTTTTTTTACACCCGATGTACCTAGTAAATAAAAAATACACTTGTAAAGTTCGTTCGCTTAATTGTTTTGTTTGTATATTCAGCTGACTTTGATTACTTTGCTGGCTAAACGACATAAAATTATGGCCGAATCAGAATTCTTTACTTATCTTAGTCTGGTGCGGTAAATCGCAAAAATAAGCAAATATGTAATTAAACCTGAATTACGTATGTTCTTATTCACTTTTACATCTCTTGTCAACAAACGCACGTTTCACAAGAAATATATTGTAGCAAGCAAGTGGACACAAAACCAGCATAAGCTGAACCAGCGCTACGCTACAACGCCCGAAACCAGAGACCCGCTCAAGGTCAAGTGTTTCCACTAACGTGCGGCCGTGTGTACAAAGCCTACTCTTGAAGTACGCTGTGTTGCAGTGGTTTCTTCCTGTTTCTTTTACGCTGCTAAAAAATATAGACTCGCCTTTATTTGTCGGTATTTTGTTAAGAAGCTACATTTAATAAGTTCAATCTGAAATCAACGACATTTGCCTCTTCGATTTAGTCTATCCCTTCTTTTAGCATTCGCTTTAGTTATAGCTGCAACTAATTTAGCTAACGGACTTTGTGGAACAATCGAATTTTATTATTTAGTGGTAAAAAAATCTTTTTCTTGCCTGCGGGGAGAAAGTGAGTACTTTCTTTCTGCTGCGCGGTACGAAGGTACCCCTTTCCGCAACAGCACGAAAATCGTATACTGGCCACGGAAGGAAACTTTTCTATTCCTTCCTAGGTACGTAATCTACTATTTTATAATCGTGTACGTATGCACTAGATTGTGAGCGACGTAATTTATCTGACGTCGTAAGGATTAGGTCGTAGGGTTGTAGGTCCTTATTAGGATGGATGACGATCGTGGTGTCAAAAGAGCCTATCTAGGATGTCCAACAGGCAAAAGACCGGTTGGGGGCCCCCGGTATCGCTGGCAAGATGCGGTGGAAGCAGACCTACGCGAGCTCCAAGCTAGCGACTGGCAAGAGACCGCACGAGACCGGGAAAAGTGGCGACATCTCGTATTGGAGGCCAAGACTCACTTTGGGTCGCTGAGCCAGCGTAGTAAGTAAGTAAGTAAGGTTTAATCTTAAAAGGAAAAAAGTAAGTTTGTTTATTAAGTACAGTCGAAGACAGCTCAAGTTTGACACTGGCAGCGCGACTAGCCCGTACGTCCATTGTGTCATGATTGATGTGCTCTTGACTGTACCTGTCAAATCTTAGTGGCGAGTATGATAGCGATATTGATTTGTTGTAGCTTGAACACTAGAAGATTTTCTGTTATATCTATCACAAAAAAAACCGGCCAAGTGCGAGTCGAACTCGCGCACCGAGGGTTCCGTACCATCATATAATCATAATTGTATTAGTTGAAATTTCAGTAAGTTAATGTGCTAGATTTTTTGAGTCTGACACGCGCTTGACCAAATTATATTATTTGTTTTTATTTTATAGCTTATGCACTTTAAACATACCAATTTTCAACTTTGTAAGTGATCCCGTTTTTGAAATAGAACTAAAACAAAAATCGCCTCCGCGACCATCCAACTTGACCCCTCTCTTATATGAATGTTCTTAAAACGGGAGCTCACCACAATTGGTTACCATTAGTTCTTTCTTTCTTTCTAATATTTAATGATTTCAGACTTTTCCTTTTATTTGTACTGTGAGACTTAGCTTCTTGCCAAATTTCATAATTTTAGGTCAACGGGAAGTACCCTATAGGTTTTGCTTTAGTGCATAAATGTATGGAGATGAGGACATAAAATGCCATATCTTTTGATTGCATCGTTGTAAAAATTGATATTTTCAGATCTTGTGTGGTTCATGGACCCTAATATATGGTATCAATTTCAACCTGATACCTTTACCCGTTCGTGAGATAAAGGGTCTTGACAGACAAACAGACAGACAGACAGACGGACAACAAAGTGATCCTATAGGTACGGAACCCTAAAAACATAATTTGAAATTTTGTTCATTGTGTTCACAAAAATTCTGATATTTTTAGAGACACATTTACTATACCTGGCCTGTTTTACAGCTATGACAAAGCCACGAACACAGCGTGAATTTTAATTGGTTTTTTTCCTGAAGCCTGTGATTCTACTCTAGATAACTTGATGTCTTTTTTTTATTTAACCGAAGAAAAGTGGTCTCGTGATTGACTCATTTTGTACGTCCGTTCCACATATCCTGGTCTATCCCCAATTTTTTTTTTACTTTGTTGTTTGTTTGTTAACGGATTTTTTTTTTCACTTTGTTCTACAAGAGAGATACACGTAATTTTTACTTCCACTTATCTCTACTGTTATAATAATTTAGGAAAATTGTACGGGAACGTGAAAACATTTTTTTTCGGGTAAGATAATTTTTTCTTCGGAATAATTGTTGGTTTACATGAATAGAATCACTGGGCTTCGAGAGCAGAACCAATGAAAATTTACGCTGTGTATGGGAAATGGACGTTCTTCATTGATGTTTTTTTAATTATAATACAACCTGGGTACCACATTTCTGTTCGCGAGAGACTTTTTTTCAAACTCTTTCGCAATTTCGTCAACTCTTTCGCAATTTCGTCAACTCTTTGATAAGTGCGCATAATAAATAAATCTTATGTAGCTAATACATAAATGTACCCCTTGTGATTTGAATTTACGCATTTTTAAATTAGAAAATTATTTAAAACAGGATTTTTAGCAATAATTTATTTGAATAGACGTTACATTTTTAAAATCTAAATCTCGCCAACGATGTACGAGCGAGAAGAGCAAAGTGAATCGCGCGTAATATGAGTGAGCAGAACGGAATACATACTATCTTGCTTTTTCACAGTCTTTAGTCAAATAAAGTTTAAAAATTTTCGTCGCTCAATGTAAGAGGCGGTCCGTCCTTTGGCGGCTTAATAACTCTGACTAGGGTGTCAACCCTTGAAGATCGTTACACTACAATCGAACTTAATCCTGCTGACTCAATGTTTTTGGCCTTCAGCGAATTTTTATTCAGGGTGTAAGAGACGGTGTACCGAAAACTGATTAGGCGTGCTCAGTCAATGAAACTGAACAACTTTCCCAAAGAAAAAAATGTTGGGAAATGAAAAAAAAAATTTGACCTCTCCATACAAATAGTTCGACCAGAGTGGGCAATTTGTATGGAGAGGTCAACATTTTTTTTTTCATTTCCCAACATATGTTTCTTTGGGAAAGTTTTTCAGCTTCTTTGACTGAGCATGCCCTTTCAGTTTTCGGTACACCGTCCCTTACACTCTTTATAAGGTCCTAATGAAATAGTAAACAAAATTTAAAATGTTACTTAGACCATGAAACTGAACAACTTTCCTTAAGGAACATAGGTCGTAATAAAAAAAAACAGCTTTCACTTTCCTTAATAACGTCGTCAGTTGAATGCGCATTTTGTATGGGTGGTACAATATTTTTTTCGTATGGCAACCTGTGTTTCTTGGAAAAAGTTGGTCAGTTTTATGGTAAGTAAAAAAAAAAAAGTAAAATAATTTTATTTTTTATAAGTAAGTAAAATAATTTTATTTCCTCTACAAAAAACATGGGCAAAAAAGTAGGCACAATAAAATGTCTGTAGAGGCTGGTTCCTAAGCTAGCTATGGTCCAAGTAACATGCAAAAATTATGTTCACTATTCCACTAAGACCCCTATATACAAGGAGTAACAAAAAGGGTATAACAGCCCAGAAGGATGTGAATCTGTCCATGAATCTGAACAACTTTTGCTGCTTTGCGTATCGATATACTGCTTCTTTTATTTCTTATACAAAAATCGCTATCAGCTGATGCAGTTTATAATGGAAAGATAGCATTTATTTTTCGTATATTGTTCTTTGGTAAAAGCTGGGGCTATTCCACCAAAACTCAATAAAATTTGTAGCGGTTGAAAGCCCATCGAATCGGAAACTCTGAAACTGGATCCTATTCATGGTATAAACTAGATTCAGCTTCATAGTTTCATAGAAGACAATTATGTGCTACGAACACCCCCGGGACATTTCATACAGCGACCGCGAAACCACTACAGTTGAAATAATATCTTATCTTTTGTTTTAGACTTTCGCACTTTTCAATCATGTTTATTTTGTTCCGGGTAATTTATTTTGCCTAATAACTATTATCGCGCTAAGACCCGGAACAAAATAAACATTATTTTATCTTATTAGCCATTTCTGTCCCACTGCTGGGCAAAGGCCTCTCTCCGTTCCTTCCACTGGTCTCTACTCTGAGCCTCTTGTTGCTAGTCTTTCGAGTTCATCGCGCCATCTGCGTCATGGTCGGCCTCGACGCCGTGTGTTACTCGTACTTGGCGGTTGCCAGATAGTTGTGGTAATAATACAGGGTGTTAATTTAGTTGCGTGCCATAGCTTAAGGGGTGTTTCAGTAACAATAAAGGAACACAAAAAAAATATAAAATTAATCCTTTTTTTTCACATTTTTTTTATTTAATTTCTTATTTTATTTTCTTGATAATATTTTAGGATGTGCATCTGTCCAAGACACTGAACAGCTTTTCCCAAGGAACATAGGTCGAAATACGAAAAACATTTTTTGACTTCCCATACAAACTGCATCAGCTGACAGCACATTTTAGTATGGGAGGGCGGATTTTTTTTTTCGTATTTCGACCTATGTTCCTTCGCAAAAGTTGTTTAATATCATGGGCAGATGCACACACTAAAATAGTATCAAAAAAAGTAAATAAAAATAATAATAAAAAAATGCGAAAAAAAAAATTGGATTTTTTAAATATTTTTTTTGTGTTCCTTTATCGTTACTGAAACACCCCCTAAGCTATGGCACGCAATTAAATTAACACCCTGTATAGCTTGAGTGAAATTACATCAGAAAAAACTATTCGTGAGAGCAGGTAGGATCGATACGCGTCGCTGTCGCTCCAATTTGTGGCGCATCGCTCCGTCCTGCTCTCACACTGCTATCATTCTAATCAAGTAACATTACTTCGACTAACTGTCAAAATCTGAATTTGACAGATGTGTACGCACGTGCACGCAGTACAACTAGACTTGGCAAAGAACCACGGAATACGCGCGGGTGGGGCGCGGGGGGTGAGGGGCTGGATTCCGCGGGAGGCGGGGAGGGTGTCTTCTCTACGATTAGTACTTTTTTTACGTTCGATGGTCTTAATCTCAAGATTAACCCCGATCAAGTCATGAGGGCAGAGATGAGGTCGAGAAGAAGCATATTCACTTGCGACTTGATTTGATTTCGAACAGACACGCATGCAGAGAATTCCAACCAAGTGTGGGTTCTCGTGGACTCTCGATAGTAGAAGGGGGATGGAGAAATAAGCTCATGGAGCTCTTGGGCACACTCTCCGAAACTATTACTTTATTCTGTGCCCTGGTCAGTTCAGATTCCCATCCTTCATCAGGATCGGTATAACATTTTTGTTACATTGTAGAATTAATCGAATACAGGTGATCAATTTATTGCCGAATTAGGTGGTGGTAAATGGATAAATTTTTCTAGCAAAAGCTAGAATTCTTGAGGGAGCTCCTTGTCCTGTAGTGGACGTTTTCATGGGATGTTGTGATGATGATGAAATGGATAATTTTATAAAACTACGGCACAATTTGATTCATTTTTCTAGTATCTTTAATGCATTTTTCTTTTAATTAGTATGTTGTTAAGTTTTTTCCTTAGGCAATTTTTTAGATATTATGTATGATACTAAGGTTGTTGACTTGATTGTGTTATTATTTTATTTAAGAATTTTTCGTCAGGGTTACTAAGGGCTCCCGCACACGACCGAGAATCGGTGGCCGATTTTTTGTCGGCATCCCGCTCTGACGTGTTATCACCTGAATCTTCCGTCCTTGTCCCGGCCGATAATCGCCCACCGATTCTCGGTCGTGTGCGGGAGCCCTAATACCGATTATAGTAAAATCTATTTAAAAAGACGTATCGTCTCCGGCCATGTCTATGTACACTTGCTAAAAAAAAGGCAAATCGTCCCTAAAAACTAGAGCTGTATTAAGAATTAATTACAAATAAACATTTTGATTTGATTCTTGATAATTCGAATAGGAAACGTATGTGTAAGGTACCTCGAAACTTGGCTCATAGACAGGGATAAGGTCAATAAGTAAAAATAAAAAATACGAATTTTTTTCGGTTGCAAATGATAAAGTTGAAAAATAATTTTGTTTTTGTCAAATATCGATAGGTCGTATGGCAGAATGAAAAGTAGCCATGGCCAGTCTTAAAAAAAAACTGACAACTGTTCTAAGTAGTCTGTGGTCGGTTTATACTACGTTAGTATTATATAGTCTAAGGTTTATACAGCTGTTAGTTTTTTTTCTATGATAGGCAATGGCTACTCATCACATTCTGCCATACGACCTATCGATATTGGAGGAAAACGATTTTTTTTTAAAACCTCGTCATTTATGGCCAAAAAAATTGGTATTTTTTATTTATCTTTAATGATCCTATTCCTGTTTATGAGCCAAGTTTCAAGGTACCTTACATATAAGTTTCCCTAGCGAATTGTGCACGTACTAAGTTTAACCCAGCAACTCTTAGTTTGTTATAAGGTAGTGGTTTTTGAACGAGAAATATCATCAAAAATAAGTTCATTCGTGCGATATGGCATGGTAATGTTCATGTCTCAGTGATTGCAACTATAAGCAAAATAAATGAATGAAATTAAAAACATCTAGTCTTGGTTAAGACTGCATTCCGCGCACACTAGCGCCCTCATCAGATTTTTTTTTAATTGGAGACAATAATGAAAAATTGAACACCGATAAAGTGTTCTTTGACAGGATAGCGTTATTTTAAATTATTACAATAGTTTTATGTTGTTTATTAAAAATCCTTCAAACGGAAATTGGGTGGGCGTTCCGTTCAAAGGATTTTGAATAAACAAGATAACATAAAGCTTATTGTAATAGTTAAAAATAACGCTATCCTGACAAAAACACGTTATCGTTCTTCAATTTTCATTTTGCTCTCCAATTCAAAGAAATTAATTAAATTCTGATGAGGGCGCTAGCACACGCTAGTGTGCGTGGAGTACAGTGTTAATAAAAGTATATCAGGATATTATTTAGTCAACCGACAGCTGTACATAACATGGCCGGGGACACATAGTAATTTGGAACGCCTTACACTTTTTTAAGTATCTTTCCCAATTTTGTTCTGGCAACATTGTAAGGACGCGTGGATTAAAACCTCCTTGCTGGGTACTTCTTTCAGTGTTGCCATTTCTTATCCTACGTAAAATGATAGTATTTTAAATAAATAAAAAAGTATTCTTATGACCTGAGCACTGTTTACATATAAATAGAGTGTATTAAATACGAATTCCAGATAAATGCTAGCAATATTTTTTATGTGAGGTCTTTCCATTTTGAATATTGTATGTAAAGTTTTGTATAGCTTTCTGCACTTGAAAATAAGAATTATGTACCTAGCAAATGACTTGGTGTTATTGTGTAAATTGTACAAATTTAATAAATGTTAACTTTATATATTGTTTTACTTATAAGCCACTGTTTTAAGTTGCGTGCTGAGTGTTTATTGAATTGAAACCCTGATCTTAAAATACTACTTATGTAAAAAGGTTATGGTGGGAAAAAAAATATACCCTATTTCAACCTCTTGGGCTCAGTGCAGACAGAGGAGCGCATCGGAGAAGATTTTATTAAGGCACTCGAAAATCAACTTTAACGTCATTGAAATAAAGTGCATATATGCTTGAACCCTCTTGGGGGTGGTAGGGGCCTACCTCCTAGCGGTCCACCCCGGGCAACGGCGCCGCGGGACACTATGTTCTGTGGCGGCGGCTGAAGGTCCCTCACAGCGGTGGTAGGCTTTGGCCGCCTGGCTCGCGACCACCCTCCCGCCGGAGCCCGACGCCAAACAGCTTAGCTGTGTTCCGTCGTAGTGCGGGAGTGCCAGTGCCATTGGGGGATGGGAGGTGGTCAGTAGCGCGGCTCTGATTCGGTCTTGGTCTCTAAGCAAGTTTGTACCGGGTAACTCATACTGGAGGGTAGCGGGATCCGAGGCACGGTCCCTGCCGTTGGCCGACCGCAGGTAGTAGGGGGCCCAAGTACCACGAAAGCCGACGTGGGAAAGGCTGCCCCGCCAACTAGCGAAAAATCCCGAAATGCTCCATCGTGCCAGCTGGCGACTAGACGGGAGGACCCGATGGACCCATTTCGGGGAGGCTCGGGCGTCCCCGCAGTCTCCAGATGAGTTCCCCATAGGTCAAATGAGCTGAAGCGTCCAATTGGAAAAAGGAGTAGCGTCTCGACCATTCTTCCATTTCCCCACCACACACTCCTCAAAATGAAAAAAAGTAAGAAAAGAAATAAGATTACCAAACGGCGGCACTTCCTCCCGCTTAAAGTGCACCTTACAAACATCAGGGGGTTGCACTCAAATATCGACCCGGTCCACCATCATCTCGAGACCGAGAAGCCGCACTTATTCTTTTTAACGGAGACGCAAATAGGAACACCGTCGGACGCGGCGTACCTCAACTACCCAGGATACTCGTTGGAACACAAGTTCAAAAAACGAGCTGGGGTCTGTGTGTACGTTCGCGATGACATTTGCTATCGGCGTCTCCGTTGCTTTGAGGATTCCGGGTTTTCTACAATCTGGCTACTGGTGGACACCGGGGTCGAGAAATCTCTCTACGCCGGTGTCTATCGGTCGCACAGCAGTGACGAGGAGACATCCAGGCTCTTTGAACAGCTAATGGAGAAGGCGGATTGTGCCCAACAACGGTACCCAACAGCGGACAACAGAAAACTGACCATGCTGGGAGAGAGGCGCGCAAACTAGCACTGTCGCTAGATCTCACCCAGCTGGTGAATGTTGCTACGCGGGTGCCAGACGTTGACGGACACACGCCCAATTGCTTGGACTTGCTGCTGACCACAGATCCGGACAGGCACTCCGTGTCGGTATCAGCCCCGCTGGGAACATCCGACCACTGTCTGGTGAAGTCCGTGTCGATTATCTCTCCTCCGGATGATAGCCCAAGAGGCACGAGGCGAGTTTGGCGATACGAGTCACCAGACTGGGATGAGATGCGGCACTTCTTTGCGTCCTACCCATGGCAGCCAGTGTGTTTTTCTTCGGGCGACCCCACCTGTTCAGCTGAAGCGGTTGCAGATGTGATACGGCAGGGAATGGAATACTATGTTCCATTCTCCGATATACCGCTCGGTCACAAAGCCCGACCTTGGTTCAATGCAGACTGCGCTCGCGCTAAGGCTCGAATGCAGTCTGCATACCAAGCCTGGGTTCAAGCCCGTGACCGCAAAGTTCGAGCTCGGCGGGTTCGCGCGAAGAAAACAGCATTTAATGCTGCTGCAAAGTCCTGCAAGCGGGTGATCCGGAAGGCCCGTTACGACCACGTCAGTCGCATAGGGACCAAACTTGCATCCTACCCCTCTGGTAGTAAACAATTTTGGTCCCTTTCCAAGTCAGTCGAAAACAACTTCTGCCGTCCTACATTACCTCCCCCGCTGAAACCAGACGGGTCACTAGCCCACTCCGCAACAGAGAAAGCAAATTTATTTGCATCTCTATTTGCGAGCAATTCTCGCCTAGATGCAGACTCTAATCAGCCACCGACGATTCCTCGCTGTGATTCTTCGATGTCGGAGATCACAATACACTCAAAAGAGGTTCGTAGAGTACTTCGAAGTCTAGACGTGAACAAAGCTAGCGGTCCTGATGGAATACCAGCAAGTCTTGAGGAACTGTGCGCCTGAGTTGTCTCCTTTGCTGACGCGTTTGTACCGCCTCTCTCTTAAAACAAGAACGGTGCCTAAACCTTGGAAGGTTGCCAATGTACAGCCGGTACCCAAGAAGGGTAGTCGTGCCGACCCCACCAACTATCGTCCGATCGCCATCACCTCCATACTCTGCAAAGTTATGGAAAGGGTACTAAATGGAAAATTGCTGACTTACCTAGAAACTAACGACCTACTCAGTGATCGTGAGTATGGCTTCCGCCGGGGACGATCAACTGGGGATCTTCTAGTGTATGTTACGCATTTCTGGGGCGAGGCCATCGAGAAACACGGCGAAGCCCTTGCCGTATCACTGGACATCTCGAAGGCCTTTGATAGGGTATGGCACGCAAGTCTGCTGAGCAAACTTCCTGCATACGGCATTCCCGCTGACTTTTGCTCTTGGATTTCTGACTTCCTGAGTGAACGGTCGATCCGAGTAGTCCTTGATGGCTGCTCCTCTGACCTCATGGCTATTGACGCCGGGGTTCCTCAGGGGTCTGTTCTCTCTGCGACTCTTTTCCTGCTGCACATCAACGACCTACTTGGTCCTAATATTGTTGGGTACGCAGATGACAGTACTGTCGTCGAGAGATATATGTCAAGCGCAAAAGCCAGCAGTGACGAAATACGTTCTTTGAGAGAGGCCACGGTAGAGCGTATAAACTCAACCTTAAGTCTTGTCTCCGACTGGGGTGACAAAAATCTGGTGAGTTTCAACGCCACCAAAACACAAGCGTGTCTATGCACTGCCAAAAGGAGTCCATTCAATCTGGCTCCTACTTTTCGAGGTACATCTGTACCGGTCACCGACAGCCTCGAGCTTCTTGGCATGAAGCTGTGTGCAAACCTGAACTTCGGCGCCAACATTGAGTCAAAAGCTCAAACTGCGGCCAAAAAGATGGGTATCCTCAATAAGGTTAAGCGGTATTTCTCTCCTGGACAGTTGCCAGTTTTATACAAAGCACAAGTCCGATCTTGCATGGAGAATTGCTGCCACCTTTGGGATGGCTCAGCCAAACACCAACTAGCCGCTCTAGACTTGATCGATCGCAGAGCCAAGAAGCTCGTTGGTGATGAGATGCTAGTGAAAACCAAGTTTCACAGCCTAGCCCACCGGCGCAAAATTGCATATCTGTCGGTCTTTTACAGATTGTACTTCGGAGAGTGTGCCCAAGAGCTCCATGAGCTTATTCCGCCATCCCCCTTCTAAGTCGCGAGTGAATAGGCTTCTTCTGGGCAAGCTCGTTCCATCGTCGACCTCATCTCTGTCCTCAAGGCTAGATCAAGGTCAAGAGTAAGCCCATACATAATAATAAAAAAAAAAACCCGACAAGGCTCGCGCATCCTCGAGGATACGCGGGAATCCGCGCGCGGCGTCGAGACAGTGCGCGGCGGCGAGCGCGCAGTATTGTCAGTGAGTTCAATCAAAGAGGGAGGGCGTGTTTTTTTTTAAGATTAACCTACTTAAAACGCAATTATAACCATATCCCAGTCCACCATTGTTGACGAACCGCGACAAACTGGCATGTGTAGAAGATGACGGTTTACTCGTGCATGCTCGAGCATGCGCGATCTCTCAGGAAATGCGCGAGCCCGCGCGAGGATTATTCCGTTCTGTCTGCGCTGGGTCTTGGAGTATGATTTTCAGGAAATGCTTAAACACTAGTTACTGTATTTCTTACGAAAACCTTAAATTCAAAGGAACATGCCTGATTTTTCCTCATCCGATTCAATCGTACTTATTATTGGTTGAATTAATTCAGACGAGTACACAAATAAGAGCTGTTACGCAGTCGGGTTTTTGTTTTTAATAATTTCTATTTGCAAAATAATAAATTATTTAATAATGAGAAGGAGCTCAAACGTGATAATTTAATATAAGTATTATATTTATATATATATATGTCGAAGACACGAACTCGGGCGAACAGAGGGATGGCACTATGTGGGCAAGGGATACATCAGGAATAGCAGAGAACACGATATTGGCCGAACTATTTGTAGCAGACATCGATAACATCTTTGACAATCGCCTAATTCAATCGAGTGTAACGTATTCTCCTCAATCACGTCGTCGGTAAACACAGCGTTGTGCAGGACTGCTTGTGCCACCTGTTGTTTTAATGTAAAATTAACTAAGTGGCACAATCTTGTCAACCCCAAACGTTGGAGGCTTATTCTAAGATTCTATTCACATGTTCAACTACAGCAAACTCACAGTGCACCGTGTTTTACTATCACAAAAGGTATTCACGTATCATAACCTAAAATATCACAGTTTAGGGCAGAAAAGATCATAAACACTTAGCTGTCGTTAAAGGGTCGCTCCTGTCATCGCAGAATTGCCACGGCTCATCCGCCAGCGGCTGCAGGCTTCATCTCGCGGCCAACTATGACTTTAGAACTTGACGTGGTAAAATCTCGAACAAGAATGAGCTGTTGAAAATGGCGGCCTCGTCTTCACTTTGCTACGTGTTGGCTAAACTGACACAAACCACGCCCCTTTACGCGCTATTCGTTGTAATGGACCAACCTCACGATCTAAATAAAGCCAGCATTGCCAACATCATCGTCCAACATCGACAATCTACACTGGTACGGAAATTCAGTACTAATTTGACGTTTGACGTAGCTTCGCCGTGCTTGGGCCACTGCATGGGTGCTGCTGGCACGAACGTTTGTCTTTAAAAATACCGCGGGGAATTCGAAATGAGAGTCGTTCTACGACACGGCCGTCCTGACGGGTCGCACGTCCTCGTGCGAGTCCAAATAACTGCAAGAATCCATCTTCTAAGCCGCTCGGCTAAACCTGACCAAAACGAATCAAAACTAACTGCAAAAATCTTTCATCAAAATCACTCATCCGCTTCTGACCAAGAATGTTCAAAATTTCAACGAACTTCCAAACTCTATGACTGTAGTCTACGGGTCAAATCTAAAAGAGCTAAATCAAAACTAATTTTAACTAGTAGGTACTAATATCACGTAAAATTATCGCATCTTTCTGATACCAAATAAAAAAGTCAAGTATCACGTCGTTATGTGAACGTCAAAGTTAATTTAGACCATCGATCAATAATATCTAAATTAGGTGAAAACCATTTTCAGACTAAAGCAAATGATATCAAGTTCTGTAATCAAAATAATTCACCATACACTCGTTAAATCATTGCCTCTATCCGGCAAGTACATCGCCTCCTTCCGGCTAGTACACAAATAAAACGAACGCCTCTATCCGGCGGGTACGTCGCTTCCATCAGGCTAGTACCTTAAATGGCGGGTACATCGCTTCCATCAGGCTAGTACCTTTAAAATAATTTGCTCACAGAACTTCAAAATAAATCAGGTTACAACTGTATGAAACAAAACATAAAATTTAATCATTGATCGACTGTCGATGTACGGACTTCATTATCAGTAGTCATATCAACACACTAGTTATCTATCTCGGTATGGTACCAAATCTTCTTTCCAGGTATTGGTAAAAGGTAGGTCACGTCACTGTCTGCTCGCACCAGAGCCACTCTGTCTATAAACTCACTGTGGTTATGCGATTCAGGTTTATCACATCTTAGCCAAAACTGTCATCTTAAACTTTCTCATCAATCACATCTTTAGGTTATTTAAACTTCACATCAATTTCAGTAGCAAATATTATCAATTTAGAAACAGCAGCTGTAATGTTGAACAACGCCCATACTCATTCAAACAACAATAACTAGGTAAAATTTTACAATGCTCATCTCTGACCTCTATCCGGTCATCACAACAATCGACCTCTATCCGGTCTTCCACACGTAACTAAACCAGAGCGAACACTTTCATCGCCGCGCAGCTTTGGACCGCCCGAGAGCAAGTCAATAAGAAACGGCTTACGACTCAGAGTTGCAACTGATTTAGTCACACACACACACACACGCATATCCGCCATCCGGGCACATCAGCACAACGGCGACGTCCGTCCGGCCACAAACATATCCGCCCTCCGGGCACATCACCACAACGGCGATGTCCGTCCGGCCACAAACATAACTCAACCACTTATTCGATTATGAAAACCAGTAACCTCCATCCGGTTACTTTTGAGCTTTGTAAAACACAAAAACAATCTCAAGTTCTCTTGATCTCAAATCGTTATTAAAATTATCACAATAATGGGTTTGTTCAACATGTTACAAGATCGAGAACGTTATAAAATTTCACTGGGCTATTGATTCAGTCTAGTTTCGGTCATCCTACTAGGTATGTCAAAATGGTATTCCAAAACAATCGCGAAATTTACTTACGTTCTCACTTGAGACCACAAAACTACTACAAGCACTTGAACATTACTGTTTCTTTTTTTAAAAACAATCATCATGATTTGGTAATCACTTGACAAAAATCACTAAAGCACTTGTGTTTTTCTTTTATCACGTTATTGTAAAACATTTTGAACTTTAACTCGAAACTACCTTATGTTATGAACGCAATCTTTAGGTTATAACGAACGTTTTCTACACTGCCTAACAACTAAAATCATTATTCCAGTACCTAAAAATATTGTGAACGTCATGGCATGATCAATATTTACGAGTAACTTCCTATGGTTTGTACTTACGTGGGCGCAATGTCAAATATCGTGTTAAGAAACCACATCAAAAACACAATGAAAATCGTAGCATTATTACAAAAGCAACGTTTACTACGTTTTTTTTTCGTTTCAGCTACATTTTACTTATCATAACAGTTAACCGCAATATCCAAACTATTTTAAGTAATAAAACGTCATAGTCTCATGTAGGTAGACGGTGCCGATCGTCGAGCAAAACATTTAAACGATTGTAGGTACACTAACGCGGTTCGGAACTGTCCCGAGTCAACTATAAACAAACTAATTATTTTCCTACCGTCAACTTTGATTTCTTTTTTCAGACTACTGTTCATGACTGTAGGTAGGTAGGATGGTTCCTAAAATTATAATGAGCGCAATGCAGTGGTCAAGCGTTGCTAAAAAAACCTGTGACACTTCACTTCTATTCCAACTAAACCGTAAAGGTCACACTATACTACTCGTATCATCAGAATTCGTGGGTGTTGGATTACATCGCACTTCTGATGTCGAGGACACGTACTGGGGCGGAAAGGGATGGCACTATGTGGGCAAGGGATACATCAGGAATAGCAGAGAACACGATATTGGCCGAACTATTTGTAGCAGACATCGATAACATCTTTGACAATCGCCTAATTCAATCGAGTGTAACGTATTCTCCTCAATCACGTCGTCGGTAAACACAGCGTTGTGCAGGACTGCTTGTGCCACCTGTTGTTTTAATGTAAAATTAACTAAGTGGCACAATCTTGTCAACCCCAAACGTTGGAGGCTTATTCTAAGATTCTATTCACATGTTCAACTACAGCAAACTCACAGTGCACCGTGTTTTACTATCACAAAAGGTATTCACGTATCATAACCTAAAATATCACAGTTTAGGGCAGAAAAGATCATAAACACTTAGCTGTCGTTAAAGGGTCGCTCCTGTCATCGCAGAATTGCCACGGCTCATCCGCCAGCGGCTGCAGGCTTCATCTCGCGGCCAACTATGACTTTAGAACTTGACGTGGTAAAATCTCGAACAAGAATGAGCTGTTGAAAATGGCGGCCTCGTCTTCACTTTGCTACGTGTTGGCTAAACTGACACAAACCACGCCCCTTTACGCGCTATTCGTTGTAATGGACCAACCTCACGATCTAAATAAAGCCAGCATTGCCAACATCATCGTCCAACATCGACAATCTACACTGGTACGGAAATTCAGTACTAATTTGACGTTTGACGTAGCTTCGCCGTGCTTGGGCCACTGCATGGGTGCTGCTGGCACGAACGTTTGTCTTTAAAAATACCGCGGGGAATTCGAAATGAGAGTCGTTCTACGACATATAAGTATTAGTATTATATTTATATATATAAGTATTATATTTATATATTTATTTATTAGTATTTAATATAAGTATTATATAGCTTGTAAAGCCCTTTAATTCAATATATGTATGTACCGCACGTTAACTTTCGGGAAGAAACATTTTTAAATCACTAGTAGTTAAGTAAGTATGAAATTAATATTACCTACATCATTTTTACATAACTTACGACGTTGACACGAGATTTTACGAGACTTTTGAGACAACTGAACGCCAAACTGAAGGTATATACGGCTTTCTAGCTCATTATCTGTTCCGAGGTTTACCCTTTGCTAACCATTAATGATTCCGCCTCAAGGAACATATACGGGATTGACTATTCCGTAACTATTACACTTATCAAAAAACTGATATCGAAAGTACGTTACCCTGTTTACCTACTCTCTAACCTAACGTTCCGCCTTCATACGATTCAAATGGTGGTTACCTTGTGTTTTGTATTCCGTGTGGTTACCCCTTTTGTTACCTACCTATCTATTGTCAACTTATTGCGAAACAAATGCAAATATCCCGTGAAATGAAGTTTGCAGCAGATCAAATTATAATTAAGATTGTCGTCACACTTTTAATACCTATTCGTACTGAATGAGGTAAGTTATTTATAACATAATGTAGGCTTTGGTATTAACCAAAATTTATTTTTAAAATTTCATTTACAATGTTGTTAGGTCTCCCGTCTGTTAGTTTTTACAGATTTTTGTTGCGTGAGTAGTTTTATTTTTAAATATTTAAAACTTCTTTATTTATATAAGGTCCTAATGAAATAGTGAACATAATTTTAGTATGTTACTCAGACCATGAAACTGAACAACTTTCCCCAAGGAACATAGGTCGAAATACGAAAATCAATTTTTGACCTCCCATAGAAACTGTAACAGCTGATAGTGCATTTTGTATGGGAGGTCAAGTTTGGTTTTTCGTATTTCGACCTATGTTCCTTGGGGAAAGTTGTTCAGTGTCATGGTCTGAGTAGGTAAAATACTTAAATTTTGTTCACTATTTCATTAGGACCTTATATATACAACGTGTTAATTAAATAACGCAAAACCTCTCGGGTGGTGGCTCTGGACATGAAACTGAACAACTTTTGTTCTACGACTTGGTTGGTTTCGTTCCCGAAGCCCATTGATTCTACTCGTGAAATGTGGCGAAGGTATTCGTATAACTTACGTATTGTACTTTCCTCTAAGTGCAGCCTTTTCCAGATTTCCTTACCCGTTCCGTCTTTATTTCACTTCTGTCTGGCTCTTTGTATCCATGACGCTCAGGACTTTATTCTCATTCCTGCAGGAGAAAGCCCACATCAACTAAGTGCCACAAACACTATCAGCTCACGAGATATATTGGGTCTGTACCTATGAAATTGCTGTTATGTATGGCGAATTTTAGATAAACTCAATTTTCATTAAGTACTAAAATTTTTGCATTTTTCTTAGGAATTATAAATCCAATTTTTTTAGTTTTTTCAAGCATTATTGGGAAGACATTAAGCTATAACAAAAGCTTAAATTTAATTTTCGAAAAATATTATCTGTAAAAATATATAACAAATCTAATGATGAAATCGGACGACATTTAAGACGAACAATTTTCAAACCTTTAATTATATATCAAACTAAAAATAAAAACTTTATTTTATGCCTAAATTGATAACATTGAAGTCAACTTTCAAACAAAAGCAAATGGAAAAAAAGCATTAGAATTATAGGAATTATGATCTCATTAATCTGTAAGAAAATTTCGGCAATTTCATAGGTAAAGACCTATCATTATCTTAGAGGCTTACATATTATTGTCATTTCCTAAACTTATCTATCTGGTTATTCTGTAAGGTCGGTGCCCCGTCTTTACAGACTATGAATGAATATTACCATTAAAAGTAACTTAGCCTCTATTCTCATCAAGTGAAACAAGTTTAAACTCTATATACAGGGTGTCTCATTCAAATCGGTCAGTATGGGAAAGTCTGAAACTATAAGACATACGAAGATTTGTTCTTAGGAACCATGTCACCGATTTTGATAAAAAGAAAAACTGCATTCATACATTTGAAAAAAAAGTGTACCCATATTGTATTGAAAAAAACGGTGGTCACTTCGAACACCTACTATGATAAATTAAAGTATGTAAAAACAATGCATTTTATTCATTTTAGACATCGTGTTTCATAGAGACATTTACTGCTTAAGACCTACACAACCGTTATTTAAACAGAAAAACTGTAAGCTTTTTTTTCAAAACTACCGGGTTCGATTCCCCAGCTGGGTACACTTTTTTTTTTCAAATGTATGAATGCAGTTTTTCTTTTTATCAAAATCGGTGACATGGTTCCTAAGAACAAATCTTCGTATGTCTTATAGTTTCAGACTTTCCCATACTGACCGATTTGAATGAGACACCCTGTATACAAGTACGCTGGACTACTTATAAGCCGGGTCATAGTGAGGCGATTTGATTTTCGCCATTTCGCGCTGATAGCAGCAGTGGGTGGGAACGGAACTAATAATAGAGATGGGACAGTGAGATAAAATACATCGATAAAAACCGGTCAAGTGCGAGTCGGACTCGCGCGCCGAGGGTTCCGATATACCTATAGTATTTTTGGAAGCAATAAAGTCCATTTTCAGGACCGCAAAACTAAATTTGTTTGTAAAGGTTTTTTGCAGATTTCTGAAAAACTGTGCAACTTAGAAAGATCGTTTTATTTTTGCTGTAAAGTTTATATAAACTTCTGTCAACTGTAATTAATTCAGATTTTTCCTTACTCAAACTTCGGAGATAAGGGGGGGGGGAATGGTATTTTTCTTGACATTTTTCATCATAACTTTAAAACTAAGAAATTTAAAAAAATACAAAAATATATTTTAAAATGTACAAGTAAAGCCCTTTCATATGATACCCCACTCGACCTAGTAGCGACAATTTGAAATTTGGCCCCCCCTATTTTGGCCCCCTTTATATTAATAATCATACTTTTTTCAAAATTTTTTCTTGTGCAATTAAGTTGGGCAACTATATTCTAAAACTATTCCAAATTTCAGGTTGATAGCATAAGTGGTTGCTGAGATATAGAGGTGTGACAGACAGACGGACAGACAGAGCGGCACCATAAGGGTTCCTTTTTTTTACCATTTTGGTATCGGAACCCTAAAAATGACTGTACTTAAAACTTACCCATGCAGTAAAATGAAAATAATTATGATCTATTCCTTTAATGATAGCAATTGGTTTTTACAATTGGTACTTAGATTAAGCAAATAGCCGAATCGCTCATATCTTAGAATAAGCCGAAGTCGGACTAAGGGGTGCTAGCTAGATCCAACAAAATAATCACGTAGATAGATTAAGAACACGTAGATAGATTAAGAACCTGCAGAGGAATAATACTAGATATCATTAAGATAAACTATCAAGAATCGAGTGCAAATATAACAAGCACCCCATTAGGAAATGAAATGGCTACAAATAAGTCTAATGGCAATGATACAGTGCTTCCAAATAATGTCCACTACCAAGAAGAGTCCCAGTTTTTTCTATTATAAACATTTAAATATATTACATCAAAATATATCTGGCCTTATATCTAAATCCGATCAATTAACTTTACACTTAGAAGAGCTAGCTACCAATAAAATTAATATTGATATAGTATGTATCACAGAACATAATATAAAAGCAGGCCAAGAAGATTTACTAGCCATTCCAAATTATAATTTAGCAGCTTCATTCTCTAGAAGAAATCAGAGGAGAGGTGGAGCTTGCATATTAGCACAGAATTCATAATAGTACTACATACAGAACGGAAGCTCTCCGCCTCCCACCAATCGGAGTACCTCAAGTGCGCGTGCATCACCCCGCGGGGCCCTGCGTGATATCTCGTCCCATTTCTCGTCCTGTTGCCACGCGATATGCAACGCTTGCAAAAGTTGAAAAAATGGTGCTTGGTTGTGCAGTTTACGGTTGTCTTTCGACTCTCCAAGACAAAGTAAAATTTGGAATAAAGTTAAACAATAATAAGAAGCAATTATTATGGAATAAACACCATAAAGTAGACACAGATGTTTTCTTTCCTTTAAACATTTCTTTCATTGATAGATTTAATAGAGCATTTTTTGGGTTAAAAGAAAAAAATAAAGCTTTGAATAGTATGTATTTATTTATTCCTTTCCACATTAAAGCAATAATATAACAGCATTTTTTTTTCATTTTCTGGAATAAAGTTTGGCAGATTTTTTTGCAGTGATGATATGAGCAGATTCGCCATTTTCGCGATAGTCACCCTGGTGCACCGGCGCGGCGGGGCGGCGGCCAGCCAGCCGTCAAAGATGAAGTTTAGTGAAAAAAAATGATTGTTTTTAGAGTTTGTGAGATTATTTCAACGAGTGTTTGTTTGTTTTAATTGAAATGCGATTACTAAATACAACAAAGTGAGGTGACGAGTGATAGTAAAGTTATAATTCGTTTGTGAATTGTGTAAGTCGCTTTATAGTCGAAAGAAAAATGAGCAACTCGAAACTGTAATAAAAGTATAATGCTAATGTTCTGTTATCTACGTTTTCTAGGGTAGGTAAGTGTTTTCTAGATACCATCAACCCTACACTCACACGTCTTTAACCCACCCACACATTTGCGCGTGTAAAAATGACAGCTGTCACTTTTGAGCCCGATTGTATGGAGCTTCCGAGGTGTGATATTAGTTAAAAAAGGTTTATCATATAAAGTGTTACCAGAAATTAGCAAAATATCTGTTGAGAGCATTGTTGAATGCTGTGCACTAGAAATTATTGATCACAATTTGATTATATTGTGTGTGTATAGAATAAGATAAGATAAGATAATGGTTTATTTCATTAATTGGTAACAAATTGATCTTATTTATACAAAGCATAAGCTTATATGTAAAGGCTAAACATTGAGCCATCTGCTGCCGAACTAGGTAAAAACCTGTGTTTCAGCATTCAGTGCCTCTCCTCGAATCTGACTGGTTGTTATTATTTTCACAAAAATATAAGAAAAACTGTTACAAACCTGTCTAGAATTATTTTAAAACTAAAAACATACAAAAACATACAGAATGGATGCTTTAAGATCCTCTCTTTGTGTAATTGTGAGAATGAATACATGTGTGTGAGAGGGTGTGTAAAAGATAGAGTAAAAGAAAGACTAGGTATACTAAAAAGAAATTAAGTGGGATAATAAGAATTACTAAAATTTAAGACAAGATTTTAAGAAGGTCTTCCGTGGCATCATCATAGAATACCCGATAGAAAAATTTGTAAACTAGACATCTTTTACAATGCGCTTGATAGCATTCTACGGAAACTCCTGAAAAAACCTCGACAGAAAATTATTGTTTGTGGTGATTTTAATATAAATTGTATTGAAACTGGAAGAGAATCGAAAGATCTTGTAAATTTTTTGAGTGGATATGATCTAAAGTTGGAATTTAATGCTCCAACAAGACTAATAAGCGGAACTTGTATAGATAATATAGCACATAATTGTAAAAATAAATTTGAAAGTAGAATTTTGGACTTAGGCCTATCAGATCACACTGCACAATATATAAAGTACCCCGTAAAAAAGACATGTTCTTTAAAGTATTGGCAAGTAAATAAAAGAGACTACTCTAAAGAAAACTTAGAAAAGTTTTTAGAATGCGTAGCTTCGTTAAAATTTGCAGACGTTTACGATACAAAGGATCCCAATCTTGCGTACAATGCTTTTATAGATAGCTTTAAGCTTTTCTACGACCTTTGTTTTCCTATCTTACGAATCAGGATTAAAATAACAAAACATGCAAAATGGCTTACAAAAGGAATAAAAATTGCTAGCAGAAGAAAAAGAGACCTCTTATGGAAGTGTAGGATAGATCCAAATAAAACAAATAAAAAATTACTGAAAAATCATACTATGAAACTTAAAAATATTTTAAAACTTACGCAAAAAACTCAGAAAAATAACTACATAAACACTGCCAAAAATTAATCCAAGGCAACATGGAAAATTATCAACAAATCGAAACATAATTTACCCAAGGAAACAGTTAGTCAAATAAAACAGAACGGAAGTATAATTACAGAACCAACTAAAATAGCCACAATTTTCAATGATTATTTTGTTGATCAGATTTCAACCAAACCAAACAAAAATTCTAACACAACTTTGCCCATTACAAAAACTACTAACTCCATATTTATTTGTCCTGTTTCTCCACACGAAATTCTAAATATAATAAAAGGTTTAAAAAATAAAAACAGCGTTGGTTTTGACGATATTTCTGTTAAGGTACTAAAATTTGTAGCAAACGTAGTAGCTGAACCACTCTGTCATAAAGTTAATCAGAGCATATCTAACGGAATATACCCTGATAAACTAAAACCTATCATCATTAAGCCATTATTTAAGAAACATGATCGAGAGAATGTTGCAAATTACAGGCCAATAGCTCTCATGTCAGTTATTTCAAAGGTCTTTGAAAAAGTAATCCATAACACAATTTATTCATATATTGATAAATACAACATACTAGCACCAGAACAAAAAGGATTTCGCAAAAAATACAACATCAACATGGCTATTCACGAGTTCCTGAATAATTTAATACCTAACATTGATAAAAAAGAACCCGTATGTGCTTTATTCATGGACTTGACCAAAGCATTTGATCATGTAGACCATTGTATATTACTCAATAAATTGTATGCCTATGGCATTCGGGGCAACGCGTTAGATTTAATTCAGTCTTATTTAATCAATAGAACGCAATATACACACATCTCAAGAATTTGTATGACCTCGAAAATTGAGACTACATATGTATCTACCGAAAGATCTACTACATTTGGAGTCCCGCAAGGCAGCGTGCTAGGCCCGTTATTATTCCTCCTGTACATTAACGACTTACCTCAAAACGTACCTCATCCCATGATTCTTTTTGCAGACGACAGCACAGCTATAATAAAATTTAACAAGTCTACAAACTACGAAAATGACATAAACAACACATTAAGCAAAGTAATTGAATACCTTAACTCTAATAATCTGTCAGTAAATTTAGATAAAACCAAAGCTATGCATTTCCATATACGTAAACCAAACAACGATAATAATAAAATAAACTATTTGGACACAGAAGTGAAAAAAGTAGAGAACACAAAATTTTTAGGGCTGACTATTGTTCATAATCTGACTTGGAAAACCCACACGGAAGAGTTATGCCAAAAATTAAGTAAATCCGCATATGCCCTTTATGAGCTGACCAAAATCGTGAACCAAAATGCTATCTTAAATGCGTTTCATAGTTTAGTAATGTCACAACTCCGTTACGGCATCATATTTTGGGGTAACTGTACTGAAAAGGAAACTGTTTTTAAAGCTCAAAAGCGATGCATCAGGAGTATGTGTGGTTTAAAAAGAACTGACAGTTGCCAACCATACTTCAAATCTTTAGAAATACTAACACTACCCTCGTTGTACATATTTAAATTGTCCTTGTTTGTTAAAAATAATGAAGCTCTGTTTATAAAAACGTTCCAATTTGAAAAACATGATAGAACCCTAAGATACAGAGATGGGCTGTGTGTGCAGCAAACACGACCTTTATGCACAGCAGTATCCTTTGCATGGCACCAAAGGTTTACAACCACTTGCCCAATTACATAAGGAACTTGGAACTTCCTCATTTTAAAAACCAATTACATGGATTTCTTGTAAATAAATCATATTATAAAATTATAGACTTTTTGAATGAAAATTATAAAAATTAGTTTATAAAGTACCAAGTAAGTGTTAAATTATTGTATAGTTTTGGTTTGTACTTAAGGTTTATAGTACGCATTAAGAGATCTGTAAGGTATAGACCCGTAAGTTTTTATTTTGTTTGGTTGGTTTCCTTATTTTATTTAGAGTTTATTATTTTTAAGATCCTCAAAAAATTTGTACACCTCTTATGGTAGATTGCAGAGAACAATGTCCTTTTTGTAACACCTTGTAAACACCTGCTTTCACAAATAAATATTATTCTATTCTATTCTAAAATAGGGAACGTTTTGTAATAGAAATGACGTTTTTTCGAAAGGAATGGAGTAGGTAAGGTATTTAAAGATAATAAAAAAATATGTACAATACTTTAACGTTTTTTATTTTGTTATTACTTTAAAACTAAAATCTACATACATACTCGTACACTAAAACTCTAGCGGGGTCGTGTCTGTACTGTACATTAAATGTTTTTATGAAAAAATAAATGCAACAGTCAACATCAGCGACACCAAGACCAAGATAATTATTTTAATTTTTTTGTCTATGTCTGTCTGTCTGTATGTATGTTACCACAACACGCCAGAACTACTGAACCGATTTGGATGGGACTTTTTCTATTCAACTGAATGTTACCTGGACTCAAACTTATGATACATTTTATCACGCTACATAACTTCGGGGGTAGGCAACCAGGCAAGTCACGGGCACACCTAGTTTAGTAAAAAGTGTAGATACCCTGTAGATACAGGATGACTTTGAAGACAATCGACAAATTTTAAGGGTGTGTTGTGTTCTGTTATTGATATAGATCAACTTTGAGGTAAATCAGTTCCGGCGTTTTGACTAAATCGTATATGTAATACGTGGTTCCTTGCTCAGTGGTTACGACGTCAGACCATTATCACTGATAGCAGTCACCAAGTCATTTCATTGGTCATTTAGTCACATTCTGACTCACTGGTCACTATCCTGTCTGGTCTGGGTCTGGTTTTTCCTCTAGAATCCAGAGGAAATTTTCTCGACATATTGCTTTATCTAGAGTCTAGATTTTAATAAACTTGAATGTGGAGCCGATTCACATATTCCTCACGCCGGTTCTCGCCTTGTTCTCCGAATTTTGTCGGTATTTGGCGCGAGACAATAAAGTGACAACGCAATTGTATGCAATAATAGTTTCCAGGGTTGGCCTGGATAATTATCGTGATAATTATCATGATAATTACGTGTCCATAATTATCGTTGATAATACTAGTAACTGTTATTGTACAAAACAAAACGAAATAATATATATGTGTATCCAAACGCATGTTTTTTCGTCACAATATCAAGCGTGTGTCCAACCCAAAGAGATTAAATAAAAATAAAAAAAAAAATTAATCTCGCTGCGCTCGGTCATAGAGGGATTTGAAGGCTTGTCAAGTGTTGCACTTTTGAAACGTCAAGTTGGAACCAGGTTTGTTTTGGTTCTTTTTACACTCCTGCTAATTTAAAAAGTTATCTGATTGTTCTCTTGACAACTATTATGACATTGTCTTTACTTTCAGTCGTCTATGAAACTATTTGTTTTGATCTTGTCGTGAGCGAACCGGCACTGTAGTTATTATAATTTTACTGTTATTAAAATACTTATATCTAATCAAATAAGTGTTGTACACAAAAGCCTAAATGCTGAACAATACATATATCGTACCGGCATGCGGATCTCATTCTTCTAGGAAGCAGGACATCGAAGAATTCTTATGCTTTCATTTGTAAGTAATATTTATAAGCTTATTTTGCAAAAATATGTGTAATACTCATTAAAGTGACAACAAATTATATTAAAGTTTAGGTACCTAATTCAATTTAAAAAAAACCTTCCACAAACAAATATACTGCAAATTTCAAGAACAATTCAAGAATATAAAAATATCGAGAATGGTTTTGATTATCCGCCATTAGAGATGTAAATAGTGGTTATCGATAATGTCTTAAAAGTTATCGAATTAAATCAGATGCTAACTTTATTCTTCTAGTACGGTCTCTGTAAATGGTCACAAGTCAATCTACCAAGTAATAAAAAAACTAGCCAAGTGCGTGTCGGACTTGGCATATTTAGGGTTCCGTTGTGTTGTAATATTAAAAATGAGAAAATTATAGTTACAAAAAAAACCGGCCAAGTGCGAGTCGGACTCGCGCACTGAGGGTTCCGTACCACCACGTATTAGTTGAAATTTCAGTAAGTTAATGTGTTAGATTTTTTGAGTTCGACACGCTCTTGACCAAATTTTATTATTTGTTGTTATTCTATAGCTTATGCACTATAAACATACCAATTTTCAAGTTTGTAAGTGTTCCCGTTTTTAAATAGAACTAAAACAAAAATCGCCTCAGCGACCATCCAACTTGACCCCTCTCTTATATGAATGTTCTTGAAACGGGAGCTCACCACAATTGGTTACCATTAGTTGTGAGAAAAGTTGTAATAATGATTTCAGACTTTTCCCATTATTTATACTGTGAGACCTAGCTTCATGGCAAATTTCATAATTTTAGGTCAACGGGAAGTACCCTGTAGGTTTTGCATTTTTTAATAAATGTATGGAGATGAGGACATAAAATGCCATATCTTTTGATTGCATCGTTGTAAAAAAAAAAACCGGCCAAGTGCGAGTCGGACTCGCGCACTGAGGGTTCCGTACCACCACATAAACATAATTGTATTAGTTGAAATTTCAGTAAGTTAATGTGCTAGATTTTTTGAGTCCGACACGCGCTTGACCAAATTTTATTATTTGTTGTTATTTTACAGCCTATGCCCTATAAACATACCAATTTTCAAGTTTGTAAGTGTTCCCGTTTTTAAATAGAACTAAAACAAAAATCGCCTCAGCAACCATCCAACTTGACCCCTCTCTTATATGAATGTTCTTGAAACGGGAGCTCACTACAATTGGTTACCATTAGTTGTGAGAAAAGTTGTAATATTTAATGATTTCAGACTTTTCCCATTATTTGTACTGTGAGACCTAGCTTCTTGCCAAATTTCATAATTTTAGGTCAACGGGAAGTACCCTGTAGGTTTTTCATTTTTGAATAAATGTATGGAGATGAGGACATAAAATGCCATATCTTTTGATTGCGTCGTTGTAAAAAATTTTAATTTTCGGATCTTGTGTGGTTCATGGATTCTAATATATGGTATTAATTTCAACCTGATACCTTTACCCGTTCGTGAGATAAAGGGTCTTGACAGACAGACGGACAACAAAGTGATCCTATAAGGGTTCCGTTTTTTTCTTTTGAGGTACGGAACCCTAAAAATTGAAATTTTAAGATCTTGTGTGGTTCATAAATCCTAATATATGGTATTAATTTCAACCTGATACCTCTACCCGTTCGTGAGATAAAGGGTCTTGACAGACAGACAGACAGACGGACAACAAAGTGATCCTATAAGCGTTCCGTTTTTTTCTTTTGAGGTACGGAACCCTAAAAAGAACGTGATTCATCAATATCAGTACACATTATCACCAAAAGACAATGCAACTTTTCCCTAGACCTCTGGCTCAAAATTTTGAAAGGTAGAGTGAAACCTTTGTCAAATAATAGACCTTATAATCACTATCAACTTTTTCTTTGTAATCAGAATAATCATAGAGGGTGAAAAAAAGGTAAATCATAGAGGTTTCGATCCCGGTGAGAAAAAGTAATGAGGTTGCAAATGTCAGGAAATGTGCGATTTTATAATTATTGAATTAATTGACATGATTTCAACTCTGTGTCTAATAAACAAGTAAAAATAGTATTTGTATTGACAAAACGTGTAAAATGAGCTTATTGGAAATAGTATGCCTAAAAAACTCGCCATAAACGGTTAAAAGTCATGTCAAGTCGGTTGGAATGCACATGGTATTAAATCAGAGTACCTATCAACTCTTCATAGTTTTACTCTTTCTTGTGACAATTGCACAAAGCTGTAAAATAACACAAAAACTTGGAGACGTGCTTGTAAAGCCTATCGCTGTTTCAAGTTGCCTATTCAGACGATTCATAAAAGCCTATCTTACACAGATTAAAGACCACCATTATGTCAGTCGGACTCCACGTGGCCTTAAATCTAAATACGTAATTTTTTCAAAGCCTTACTCTTTCTTGTGTTACCTGTTCGTTTGCCCACTTGTAATATAAAGCAATTTCCAGACAACATAGTGAAAACTGCAAGTAGTTTCCTGTCGAGTATCTCATTTTGCAACGTCAAATTTTGGTTCTATTCATTTGATTTCTCTTCAAAGAACATTATTGTGAATACCATACAAAACAATCGAATTCAACGATTTTTTTAAGTCACAAAATTTTTAATTCACCTTGAGCGTCTAACATCTGCTCAAAGCCTCGTCAATATTTAATATGTGAGTGTTAATAGTATCGTTATAAAAAAGTCGAAATACTACATTATCGCTATCGTCATATCGAGTGCCTGCACATATGTAGCTGGTCAAAAAGTATTACAGCGACGTTTGAAAGTAGATAATCATAAACATGTTTATCTCTTTTTTTCTAATATGACTCTTTACATGAGTAAAAAGTCAAGCTATAGCCGACAATTTTTGGATCCCTCTATGACCGAGCGTAGCGAGGTTCAAATCTCTATGATCCAACCAACGCCAAATGTCATTCATCTACAGGGGAATTCCCAAAGATTTTGGAAACTACGCCAGGGGGCGTTTATAGATATGCCATATACTCGGCAAAAGCGTGCCACGTAAAAGACAAAGTGAACTTGAAAATGGCGGTGTTTAGTAGTGCTGTCTAACTTGTAATCGATATTTTATCGATATGCGGGCTGGCAGACGACGTCGGAGACGTACAAGTAGACTTCGTTAAGTGATAGATAGATTGCTGATAGACAGCTTACTCGCCGCGCCATCAGTACTTTTATCTCCTAGTACTGTAACTCTAGCCCGTTAAGGTATTGAAATAAGAACGGTACAAACTTCAATGTGTCAAGCTTGATGTGCTCTTGACTGTACAGTTACATAATTAGAATTAGAGGCGACTAAGGGCTTATGATGCGAAGGATGGGCAGCAGCATCTTTCTGTTTATTTTACCATCTTACATACTGCGGTCACCAACAACAGCAGTGGCAAGCCACAACGCTAACAAGCGTGGTGACTAGAGTAAATCCCCTCCAAAGAATCACGCGTTATTTTTTAAGGGAGCTCCCTGTCCTGCAGTGGATGTTTTATGGGATGTTATGACGATGATAAAACATACTCTGTATTATTATGTAACTCGAGTTTCATAATTAATGTGATTATACAGTGTTATTTTTTTTACCATCCGGTAATTTTAAGAGGTGATTTTTCTCATATTTCCCATATAAGTTAGAAACAGAATTTGTGCATCGGAGGATAAAACATCCATTAGGCTATAAAATAAATAAAGTTTGTCATAATAATTCCCTAAAATTATCACGATCGATCGAAAACGAGGCCAGTTTTCGTATTCTTATTACGTCACACTTCCCCTTCCAATAAAACATTTGTTTACTATAAAATAAGTCAAATTAGATACACCAATAGCGTCACAATCACCGTACCGGCAAGATGAGTTTTGAGGTGGTGAGTTCTTATGGTCTGTTGTAGCTGCCCTGTGTGCCCCATCTCAGTTTTTCAACCTGTATAGTTGACATTATAAACCATTGGCCAAGCACATCTTCATCATCATTACTATAATGGTTGATAGTCTACTACTTCACAAATACGAACCGCCTAGAGCAGTGAGTGTACTGCCCCAGCATGTAAACGTATGATATCCACAGTTCTGTCAAAACAAGATTCCTCAAAATGCAGCGTATAGAGAAATTGGTTTTAAAATTTGTATTTATGTTTTCTATATCAAAAATATCAGTCCACTTCTTTCAGGCAGTTTCATTTCGTGGGAATCTACAAGAAAAGGTTAGAACATATTATTAAATTCCTTTACATTCAATCTATAATATTGGTCGGGCAGCTGCTGCACAAAGTCTCTCAATCTTTTACAGTCTCATACTGTTTTAGTTTCAAAACAAATTAAAAAATGAGTTGTAGACCCTGTGTGCGACTGGCCGTTATAATAACCAAAGACATTATACTCCCTATTTTTATTTTAATCTGTTAAAATTGCACGCTTTTAAATTGCTGTAAGATTGGCCAGCTGGTATTTTTCAGACCCATCCCAGAGGTAGCAGCAGTTCTTCATAAATTATTGGATTGAAAGTTCCAACTCCAAAATGACCCCTTTTGTATCTTTTAACCGTACACTTAATTATTTTGCTAAAAGTTAAGGTTTATTGAACAGCATTATATGAGAATGTAAGATATTGTAATATCGATATCAGCTGTGCTTGATTACGTCACTACGTGTTTACATTGTTTGTATGTAAAAGTTTTGTAATGAAATAAAGACAATGGCAGCTTGAATACATAAAATAAATAGAAATTAGTTTACTTCATGGTTGAACACCGCTACATCAAAAATTCGATCAGACAAATATGCGAAATATTCGTCAAAAAGCCAAATAACCAGCGACTTACTTGTGCGTAGATAATTGTGGATGGTTCTTGATTTTCCTTGCACTACACAACAAAATAGAACACTGGCATCCTGCCGAAGCCTAAATTAAGAAATCAATTTATAAAAACATTTCTAAACTGATATGTTTGTTTACAATAACAATAAAATTGTCGAACTTGTACACCAATTTGACAGCCCACGTACTGTCGTATACCGTTTTTCAAAATGGCGAACTGGCGACAAACACTACGGTTCGTCACCCGCATATGAGCACTGTGTGCGGTGTGTGCGCGCTCAAAGTCGGATCATACCTTGCTCGTATTCACTCGTTCAAGCAACGTGACGTCATCGGTGACGTCACATTAGCGCGCTATCATTGCATACGAAAATGAGGTAGTGCAGTGTGTGCGATACGTCAAATTAAACGTCAAAATTAATTTTGGTTGAGTTTCGTGGGATTTTTTTCGGTTTATTTGGAGTTCGAAAGCAAACTAAAGAAATGGATACAATTTACAGGGTCCAAATACTTTGTGGCTAAAAAGTACTTTGATTCGAACAGTGACATTGACATAAGAGCAGTCATATCGGATCGTTTAGATATTCGATTGTGTTCGACGTTTGCACGCTAATGAAAACGATCCGACTCGAAAGCGCCGATTGCAGCGTTGGTAAAATATTTCCTTAATGAACCGCACTGAAAGTGTTTTCGGAAAAAAAAGTTTCGATACTGATAAAATATTGTTGTACTTTTTCAACCTTTCTAAACAAAGATTAGTTAGAAAGAAATAGCATTAACTTTATCAGTTAAGTTTTCCATAGACAATAGCTTCAGGTCCTTTAGAAGCGCAGCGTTTTTCTTACGTCAAAGTATAGCGCGTGCAGCAGCAGCGAGAACGTACTCCCCGCCTGTTAGCCAATTAGGAACACGCGTGGTCGCGCCAACCAATCCCGAGGCTCGGTCACAGACAGTGAGAAGGGCTGGTTGGCGCGCAGTTCAAAAGCCTGCGTGCTTTTGATAGTTGTTGTTCTTTTGTTATTTGTCTTTCAGCAGCCATATCTCTAAATGAAAATTGCTTTATAATAATTTTGTCTGGTTTGGTGGCAATAATAACATCCCATACCCTAAACTGTGTTTGCCTTGCATCTCCAAGCCTTAGGAACCCTATCCGCCCTGCTAAATTTTTTCATTTAGAGATATGGCTGGAATGATAGCCGCAATACAACGTTCTCAAACTGAAGCATTCGGAGGTTTGATAGATCGTGTCTTTGAGCGACAGTCAATGTCGATGCCGACGCCGCCTGCAGCACCTTCAAGCAACTTCGCGGGATGTTCAGCGCGTTTTAGTGGTACCGCTGATGAATCCGTCGAGGGCTTTCTAGATGCCGTGGAGAGCTACAAGGAGTGCACGAGCGTGTCCGACTCCGCCGCACTGCGGGGTTTCTCGATGCTGCTCACGCACGAAGCCGCTACGTGGTGGCAAGGAGTGAAGTCGACCGTCACGTCGTGGGGCGCAACCGTAGATAATCTCCGCAGCGCCTACGGTGACCGTCGTCCTCCTGCCCGTATCTATAGAGAACTTTTTTCAATGGAGCAAGGCCCTGAAAAAACGGACATTTTCGTCGCGCGGGCGCGCGCTTACCTCGCTCGTTTGCCGAGAGGCGATCTAAAGGAGAAGGTGGAACTAGACATGATATATAGCTTGCTGCACCCAAGAATACAAGAAAAGCTGAGGCGAGAAGAGGTAAACACGTTTTCTGACCTCCTTCGTCGTGCTCGTGAAATCGAAGACACTTCGGAGCTCAGCGGATTCGCAGGTTCAACATACGTCGTGCGTTCGGGTCGCACAGATCTTTCGACTAATGGCGCCGCTCCACCAGAGACGTCGCGCCGCACTTCGCAGTCGACTCTAACTTCCGTACACAAAACAATGACGTTTTTTACCTGTGCTTCAAGCGAAGACGCTGCCCGGTGTAGTTACTCAACACAGCCATCTGATCAGGTAACTCCGAAAACGACGTCGTTGTGGAAGCAAAAGTATTGTTTACATTGCAATGTGTATGGTCATAGCCGCGAAACCTGTTCCGTAAGCGTAGGTAATGATAACTTAAATGTACCAGAACTAAATTGTTATGGTTGTGGAGCGAAGGGAGTAGTACGATCACGTTGTCCTACTTGTAGTCCGAGTCAACTAACATTTTCGGCATTCGACGGCCATTTAGAATATTCTCTTGCTACCGATTCTGATGATGATTGTTTAGACTCTTGTTACTCTTATTTCCCTCCAACCGCTTCGAAGTCTCGCTTACACGATATACACGATCAAAAAATCACACATACATTTACACAAACTAAAACGCCTGAAACACAAGCGTGCTCTCAGATTTTGTTAAATGATTTTTTAAAGGAGAGCTCACACTACCCAGAAACTGGCGCCTCGCTCTTGTATGACGAGACGATAAGTAAGGTGAGCGTACCAATCGGTTGTCCTCGTCCGAATTTTATAAAAGCAAGTTCGGCGAGTCAGATGGAATTACCTAATGACGGAAACTATACTGAACCGATTTTCGTTAGTAGGGTAAGTGTGTCCGTCAATGACCACGTACACGCCACAGAAAACTTTGTTAACGTTTCTAGTAACGACAAAAATGAAAATGTGGAACCCAGTTCTATACTATTAAATTCGGTAAATTCCACTATTATTGTACCGATCGGAAATTCAGCGCTGACCCGCAGACCAATTTTAAATATTCAGATTTGCGGTTCACGTGGCGTGGCACTTCTTGATACCGCAGCTAAGTGTTGCGTTGCTAGTCACTCGCTGTACCGTTTCTTGAAAGCTCATCATCAGAAATTCGTTGAGAGGCGAGTAATGGTCAAACATGCCGACGGGATAACCCAGTCACGGGATCTGTTAGTGGCTCGAGTTGACGTTACAATCTCTGTAGATAAAATTGTAACGACAGATTTTGTGATTTTCCCAGACGCTGAATATAGCGATACACTCTTGGGAATAGATTTTATAAACGCGGCTGGAATGATAATAAATTTTGCCAGCTCAACATGGAAATTTTCAGATGGTTCACAAATATATCCTCTGGAGTTTGAGGGGGAAGAAAGTAGTCACCCCACCTCATATTCTGTCGTGGCTTCTACCAACGCACTGGAAGAGGAGAGGAAGCAAATGACTGCTCGTCCCGTTATGACCGCTACCAACGTGCTGAAAAAAGTTGTAAGGACGAGATCGACAATAAGCCAACATCAGCAACTCGCTGGGGTCCCCTGTCAACACGAGGATACTTTTGGTCTAGGAGGAGAGACTCACTATGCTGAACAGAGAATAAATTCTGGTGGTCATCTTCCCATGGCCAAACCTGTGTGTCGACTGACGGCGGAGAGCATTAAGCTCGACGGTTGGAAGGTTGAGGCGGTACTTCAAATGAATGAGCCGCAGAACTTGAAACACTTGCGGATTTTCCTCAAAACATGCAACAAGTTTAGAAAATTTGTCCCTGGTTACTCAGAAATCACTCATCCGCTTACCACACTCACCAAGAAGAACGTGCCGTGGGCGTGGAAAGATAAGCAACGTGAAGCGTTTAAGGAATTGAGAAGGAGGCTTACCACAGCTCCGATTCTAGTTCAAGCCGATTACAGCAAGCCATTCATCGTCCGTACCAAAACCAGTGATTGTGCGCTAGATGCTGCACTACTGCAGGGCGAAGGCCAGGAGGAGCGTCCATTACAGTACTCGAGCCGCTTAATCTCAGCCGCGGAAAGAAAATACAGCACCAGTGAGCGAGAGGCACTTGCTGTAGTTTGGGCAGTGGAGAAGTACCAGCCATATATTGGCGGTCGTGAGGTTATAGTAAGGAGTGGTTGTCAGCCGTTGAGGTGGCTCTTAAACCTCAAGTCACTCAGCGGACGGTTATTGCGATGGGCCCTAAAACTTCAGGCGTACAACATTAAATATGAATTTACACCAGGAGAGGCTAACGTTATTGCCGATGCCGATACGTTGATTCAGCCTGTACAACCATGGCGCCAAAGCGGAAGACCGCGCAGGCACCATAAAACACTACCACAACAAAACACACATATACTACTGACGGAGGCGAAAGCCAACTCACCATCGAGACGATGTTGCGAGTTGGAGGACGAGAGTATAGCGCGTGCAGCAGCAGCGAGAACGTACTCCCCGCCTGTTAGCCAATTAGGAACACGCGTGGTCGCGCCAACCAATCCCGAGGCTCGGTCACAGACAGTGAGAAGGGCTGGTTGGCGCGCAGTTCAAAAGCCTGCGTGCTTTTGATAGTTGTTGTTCTTTTGTTATTTGTCTTTCAGCAGCCATATCTCTAAATGAAAATTGCTTTACAATAATTTTGTCTGGTTTGGTGGCAATAATAACATCCCATACCCTAAACTGTGTTTGCCTTGCATCTCCAAGCCTTAGGAACCCTATCCGCCCTGCTAAAAATGGGAATTCCCCTCACTGTTATTTGTTTTCGTGAACTGTAGTTTGTGCGCTGCGAAATTAAATAAAGAAAAATATTATGCCTAGAAAACTTAATCAAATATGGTCAAAGTTTGACTGCATTAAAACTAAAAATAGTGGTTTATGGGCTATATGCAAGATATGTAAAAAAGAAATGCAGGGAATCTTATATGAAAATACATACGTTATTTGATAGTTGGATAATTATCAGATTATTATCGGATAATTATCAGAGAAAATAATTATCTTGATAATAGCCAACCCTGATAGTTTCTTTGTGCGCAAATGTATGAAAAAATAGTTTGGTGTCGCGAGACTCGCGTGAATGTAGAGCGGAGAAGATCCTCTCGCTTCGTTGTTGTTGCATGTTATTTTCTACAATGTTCAATGTTGTAAAGAATCACCTGGGAAGGCGTGTACTTTGCTGGTGATTCGTAGGACTGTTCGCAGGAACTGCGCTGGAGTACGTCCCACTCAGTGAAGCCAAGACGCTCCAGCAGAGTACACGGTTTCACCGGTAGGTCTATTGCCTTTGGCAAGGTTGATCTATTGTGTAGGACTTACGTGGAATAGGTTTGCGGCATTCTAGGTGGACTAGGGACAGAATAGCAGAGCTCCACTTGCGTCTCGTCACATAGAATCTGTAGTATACCGGCAGAAAACCAGTGATACAAAACAACCTGTTGTTTTGTCAACGTTCGCCGTCGTCTTATTCGCCTCTTTGTGTTTTCACTACCTCATTTCACTTCACAGTGCCGGAGTGATGTCGTCACATCGTCCCCTATAGTTTTAAATACGTTTTTCTTAACATTAATGTGTTTTTCGGTGTATTTTTGTTAGGATAAACAGACACTGTTTACGTTCGTCGACTGACAGTTACCATAGACAAGTGCCACAGAATGTGGAGACGAGTGCGTTTTCCACGCCATCATTCCGATACCGGTCTTTCTCTTAAATAATATTTCCAAATTAGAAAAGCAGAAGTAAATAGAAATTATTAGATAAACCCCTTCGTAGAAATTATTCCAACTGGATTGTAAAGTTCTTATTGAATTTGGTGCTTTGTTATTTTTTTTATCCGGTCCTCGCATTTTGTCGATTGACAAAGAGAACTAACTAACCTGTCATTCATTTTCCGTGTAACTGAGCACACACATCTCGGACCCATTCCAAGAAAATCGACAAATATCCAGGGTAATCCTGTGGATCACCCATTAGTACAATGTCAGATTGACAAACAGAACCAGGAGGCGACAGGTCGGTGGTTTATTTTTGTATTCCCGTTAGGTAGAATTCGTAAAATGTGGATGACATTCTGTTGACGTAATTCCTTTGTTACAGGATGTCGCCTTCTTCTTTTATCTGGTAGCTTAGGCTTCTTTCACATATCGTGAGTCTCGTCATAAGCCCACGCGTGATGCCGCGGCGCTGACTCGCATTTTTTATAATAAAAGAGAGAATCTTTTTTATAACAAAAGAGAGAATCGTCATGTCATCGGTACATCGTCATGGGAGGTAACGCAATGCGCAGACCAAGTGAGTCATCACACGTTTTATTCTGAACCTCGACACAACCATTCTGTGAAGATCTGTACGGGAACTTCTCTCCGTTGTTTGCAATGCCAGGTCACCCGTTGTGAGTGAACGCTACCCCCACACCGGTGTGCCGTATTCGGGTTGGTGTATTACTTGTTTGGCTTCGAACCAACTCGTACCCCAACATGTATTAGAATTAAGGATATATGTTCTCGTCACGTCACTCATTTACATGGAGAGGCCTATCCATGTAAATGTCGTTGTATGTAAAATAGTAAGTAAGTTTATCGTCATAAGTTTCACATCCCTTTAGGGACTATCTTTAGAAAGGAATATTTTTAAGAAAGAATTGTTTTTAAGAATAACTCCTAGAAGAAGTAGTTTGTTCGAGAATTGCTTTTGAGGATAAGCCTATTGTTCCTCGTCAATTGTAACACTAATGTATTTGAAAGGTACGAAATAAGATGCTCTCTCATTTATTATAATTAAGTTGTTTAATTTAACACCTTTATTTGTAACACATTTCCAGTTTTGTGACTGGTGGCGCCCTGAAAGTAAGTGATGTATAGACACCGCTTCCAACCTTCATTCACCGACGAGTAAGATACCTATCGGACTACGGTCTTAGCACCACAGGAACCCACGCGCTCTCCACTAGCCGGTAAACCAGCACAGTTGTTGGTTTAATGCAACAAAATGGCGCTCACAACGTGTGGCGAGGTATCGTTGGAACAAGTTGGAGGTTAGTGTCTTGTCATTGTTTATGATAGAATTGTTTTAAGAATAGAAGTACTCGGTAGTCTTTCACCATGTCTGGTCCAAAGATTTACTTTAGAGATTTGTTGGGTGATGAACTCAAATATGAACTCCGTATTCGTGGACATTCTGATGTCAAGACTGTAGCCGAGATGAGAAGAAGAATTTCGATTTTGATATCGACCTCACAGATGGATGTCACTATTGATCCACTACTGTTAGACTTAGAATTAGAATTAGACATCTGTGGAGACAAACTAAACGAGATAGGCTCTAAAATAGCTGCTGGAGATTATACCCCATCACAGACTAAAAGACTCATATCTAGGCTCTTACATATTCAATTCAGACTTGGTCGTTTACCCTCAGATGAAGAAGATTCGAAGAAGAAGTTGGAGTTACTTAAGAGGAAGTGCGCTCTGTGCCTACAGGCCTTAGATGTGACCGCGGTAAGCGAGGAAGGAGTAGAGTACGAAGATGAGGATCGAGACCGCGGAGAGACTCAAGACGCCTCAGTTGGCACAGGTGAGCTTCGAGTAACTATTGACCCTATGCGTTCGGTTTCTAGATGGGGAATCAAATATTCGGGACGCGACAGCAGACTTAGTCTACATGCTTTTATAGAACGGATAGAAGAATTACGTATTTCTAAAAACGTTAGCAATTCAGAATTGTTGAGAGGTGTAGCTGACCTTTTCGAAGGAGAAGCTCTAGAGTGGTATCGCTTTTACGGTAAACAACAAGTGACTTGGCAAGACTTCGTAGAAGCTTTAAAAAGCGAATTCTTGCCAACGTCCTATAACAGAAAAACTCTTAAAGAAATTTACAATAGGACCCAACACCCATCAGAAAGCGTGACCAGCTACATCTACTTGATGAAAACTTACTTTAGAAGGCTAGATACACCGATTCCTGAGAAGGAACAGGTAGAAATCATTAAGGATAATTTAGCCCCCTTTTACAAATCAAAAGTGTTTGGTGAAGCATATTCGAGTGTAGACGATTTGCGAAACAAGTGTAAACAGATAGAGGAAATGAAAGCTGAATGCTCGTCATATGTTTATCCTTCAACGTCCACGCAAAACTCTTTACACTCGGATCTGTGTTACAAAACACGAAATTTTCGCCAGTCAAACCCAGAAAAGAAGGAAAAGAACGTAGGAGCGGTCGGTGGACCGAGAATTTATCGTATTACTTGCAGTAAATGTAAGAAAGAAGGACACATCGCCAACGACTGTAAATTCAATGGCACGTTGCATTGCTACGGCTGCGGGAAGGAGGGAGTTATCCGACCCAAGTGTCCAAAATGTAACCCTCAAAAGAATTTAAACGGAGGGAAGGCCTCGGACGCAGAAAAAGGATAGAGTCCCCTGGCCGCACCCGTAATAATCAGCAAAAACCATCTGTCGGCGATATGTCAAAAATTCAAGAAGTTAAGTTTTGCCCTAAACCTGAAGAAACCAGACCATTTTTAAAAGTTCTGATTTTAGGTAAAGAATGCAAAGGTCTCTTAGACTCGGGGGCCGTGTGCAGTGTGATCAGTGGCTCTGCTTTCCGTTACTTGAACCAGTGTGGTGCAACCCTAGAAAAAACAACATCCACTGTTAAGATCATAACTGCTAATGGATCGGAAAGTACAGCTGCTGGTAATACTCGCCTGCCTGTAGAATATAAAAACATGACCCATATGGTTACATTTTTAGTCGTAGAAGAAATAAGCACACCAATTATTTTTGGAATCGATTTTTGGCAAATGTTTAACATCGGTTCAGAAGTATTACAGTTAATAGAAACGAATAGTTTGACGTTAGAAAATTTCATAGAAGCTGGTGTACTTAAAACTTCGACGGATTTAACTCCAGAACAAATCAAGCAATTAAATTTGAGAATAGAAAAGTTTAAGAATTTAACTTCTAAGAATACTTTAAATAAAACTGACTTAGTTCAACATACGATCGATACTGGTGATCATCCACCCGTGCGACAAAAGTGTCATCAATATTCGCCCGCCCTGCTGGAACTCATTCACAAGGAAGTCGATCATATGTTGCAACTAGGAGTGATAGAACCGTCTAACTCACCGTGGAACAGTCCGTTGGTGGTAGTTAAGAAACAAGATGGGAAACCACGCGTATGCTTGGATTGTAGAAAACTTAATTCCGTAACAAAATTTGATAGTTACCCACTACCAAACATAGACTTTATCCTCAATAGTCTACGAGGAGCGACATACATGACTTCCATTGATCTCAAGTCTGCTTACTGGCAAGTAGAACTGAGCGCAGATAGCAGGGAGAAAACGGCTTTTAGCGTCCCCGGTCGAGGATTATTTCAATTTAGAAGGATGTGTTTCGGTCTGAGTACTGCAGCACAAACCCTCCAAAGATTGATGGACCGCGTTATAACGGCGGAATTTCAGAACCCAGACTTAACCCTATCTGTTTTTACGTACCTAGACGATATCATAGTGGTCTCTCGTGGCGATTTCAATAACCATCTAATTCTGTTAGACCGTGTTTATCAGAAGTTAGAAAGCGCAAGGCTTACTATTAATATAGAGAAGTCACACTTTTGCCGAGAGGAACTGGATTATCTAGGATACGAAGTTGATAGGGAAGGCCTGAGAACTAATCCAGAAAAAACGAGGGTAATTGTTAAACTAGCAGAACCTAAAACTCCGAAAGAAGTGAAAAGTTTTCTGGGAATGGTGGGTTGGTACCGCCGCTTCATTCCAAATTTTTCAACGGTGGCAGCACCATTAAATCGGCTGACCAGTAAGAAATTGAAAAGGTTTGAATGGAGCGACGATGCTCAAAGGTCCTTTGATAAACTCAAAGAACACTTAATAACCTCACCAGTCTTGGCTTGTCCAGACTTTTCAAAAGAATTCTTCATACAATGTGACGCTAGTGATAAGGGTATAGGGAGCGTACTCACTCAGAATATAGAAGGAGAAGAGAAGGTCATAGCGTACGCTTCGCGTAGCCTTACCGCAGCGGAGAGGAATTACTCGGTGACAGAGAAAGAATGCCTAGCAGCCCTGTATAGTGTTGAAAAGTTTAGATTCTATGTCGAAGGACATCCATTCACAGTCATTACTGATCACGCATCACTCCAGTGGCTGCTAAACATAAAGTCACCAAGTGGTAGATTGGCGAGATGGGCGATGCGACTCATGCAATTCCAGTTCGATGTCAAACACAGGAAAGGCCATCTGCATGTAGTGCCGGACGCGCTCAGCAGGCTAGAAGTCAATGTCGTAGAAAGGATTACATTCCCGTCGAATGACCCATGGTACGATAAGCTGTATGAGAACTGTGAGAAGCACCCTCACCGCTACCCTAAATTCAATATTATCGACAAGAAGCTATATAAATTAATAAAATGCAAATACGCCTTAGAAAATGACACCGCTTGGAAATTAGTAGTACCCATTCAGGAAAGAAAGCAGATTTTATCTGAGAACCACGACAAGCCAACAGCGGGACACTTTGGCATTAATAAAACGTTAAAGAGAATCGCTTTACGTTATTATTGGCCCAAATTATTAAAAGATGTCAAGAGCTATGTCAAGAAATGTGAAGTCTGTCTTGCTAATAAATCTAGTAACCAAGCTAGACCAGGATTAATGGGACAGCCTAAGAAGGTGCACAGGCCATTTGAAACTATATCAATTGATTTACATGGTCCTCTGCCCAAGTCCAAGAAAGGCAATACCTTTATTTTGGTAGTCGCCGACTACTTCACAAAGTATGTGTTTCTTTTTCCTATACGAAGAGCTGTGACTTCTGTTATTAACCAGAAGTTAGAAGAGAATGTATTCCTAGTGCACGGAGTACCTAGAACTTTAATTTGCGACAATGGTAGTGTCTTCACCTCTAAAGACTTTAGGGAATTTGTAGAAAAATACAAAATCCCTAATCTCTTCTACACCGCGGTGTATACGCCACAGGTAAATCCTGTGGAGCGAGTTAATAGGGTAGTCGGAGATACCATTTCAGCATTCCTTAAGAAAGACCAAAGAGAATGGGACGTCCATATTCCACATATTCAATCAGCCATGAATAATAGTGAGCATGATGCCACTGGGTTCACACCATTTTTTCTAGTTCATGGGAGAGAGATTATCTTGGAAACAGAACATTACAATCCCAATTCTCAAGAACAAGGTGAACTGACCTTCTCTGGGAGAAATGAATACGCTGAATCCTTGAAAGAACTTCGGACGATTTATTCAAAAGTTAGAGAAAAGCTGGCCGCAGCATATGAAAGAGGAAAGCGAATCTATGATAGGAGAAAGAGAGACGTCAATTTGAGAGTAGGTCAAATAGTCTGGAAGAAAGACTATATACAGTCGAAAGCTAGCGAGAACTTCGCAAGTAAACTAGCACCCCGTAATATAAAGTGTGTAGTAGAAGAAAGGATTAGCCCGTTAGTGTATCGCTTACGCGCACTAAACGGAAAGAAAGTGGGACTTACCCATATTAAAGATATTATACATGTAGAAGAGTAGAATTATCCTTAGCGAGTAAATATTTTTGCATGAGTAGGTCAACAAATCGTTAACATTTAAGTGTAGTTTAGGTATCCAAAGGGGATCCCCAACCAAATATTTTAGTATAGTCGCGCGCGCATTAGGATAAGGAATTAACATATAATCGTAACAGAGTAGTAATTTACTTAAGAGTAGGGTAAAATAGTATACAATAGTAACAATAGCCGTAAAGTTAAATATTTGCAAAACCTGAGTTGGTTAAGACTTAAGTATTAGTTAGTATAGGACTATTTACAAAGACTTAATCTTAAGCTAAAGGATTCGTATGTTTTCCTAGGTGTTATAAACTTACAAATAGAACAGGATTTATAAAAAGAATAGAACGCGTTCGGTTACTTAACCAAAAGTAGCTTAGAAGAAATGGTGCGTTGTAAAAGCAAGGGTCAGTGGTTCTTCGTTGCTTACACGTAACTTGTTTATAAGAAATATTTACCTTTAGTTTCTCCGTGTATCGCGAAAATTCTACCTCGCGGTACTCGAAACTATTTTCGCTCTTAGGAGGGGAGTGTTGTTGCATGTTATTTTCTACAATGTTCAATGTTGTAAAGAATCACCTGGGAAGGCGTGTACTTTGCTGGTGATTCGTAGGACTGTTCGCAGGAACTGCGCTGGAGTACGTCCCACTCAGTGAAGCCAAGACGCTCCAGCAGAGTACACGGTTTCACCGGTAGGTCTATTGCCTTTGGCAAGGTTGATCTATTGTGTAGGACTTACGTGGAATAGGTTTGCGGCATTCTAGGTGGACTAGGGACAGAATAGCAGAGCTCCACTTGCGTCTCGTCACATAGAATCTGTAGTATACCGGCAGAAAACCAGTGATACAAAACAACCTGTTGTTTTGTCAACGTTCGCCGTCGTCTTATTCGCCTCTTTGTGTTTTCACTACCTCATTTCACTTCACAGTGCCGGAGTGATGTCGTCACATCGTCCCCTATAGTTTTAAATACGTTTTTCTTAACATTAATGTGTTTTTCGGTGTATTTTTGTTAGGATAAACAGACACTGTTTACGTTCGTCGACTGACAGTTACCATAGACAAGTGCCACAGAATGTGGAGACGAGTGCGTTTTCCACGCCATCATTCCGATACCGGTCTTTCTCTTAAATAATATTTCCAAATTAGAAAAGCAGAAGTAAATAGAAATTATTAGATAAACCCCTTCGTAGAAATTATTCCAACTGGATTGTAAAGTTCTTATTGAATTTGGTGCTTTGTTATTTTTTTTATCCGGTCCTCGCATTTTGTCGATTGACAAAGAGAACTAACTAACCTGTCATTCATTTTCCGTGTAACTGAGCACACACATCTCGGACCCATTCCAAGAAAATCGACAAATATCCAGGGTAATCCTGTGGATCACCCATTAGTACAATGTCAGATTGACAAACAGAACCAGGAGGCGACAGGTCGGTGGTTTATTTTTGTATTCCCGTTAGGTAGAATTCGTAAAATGTGGATGACATTCTGTTGACGTAATTCCTTTGTTACAGGATGTCGCCTTCTTCTTTTATCTGGTAGCTTAGGCTTCTTTCACATATCGTGAGTCTCGTCATAAGCCCACGCGTGATGCCGCGGCGCTGACTCGCATTTTTTATAATAAAAGAGAGAATCTTTTTTATAACAAAAGAGAGAATCGTCATGTCATCGGTACATCGTCATGGGAGGTAACGCAATGCGCAGACCAAGTGAGTCATCACACGTTTTATTCTGAACCTCGACACAACCATTCTGTGAAGATCTGTACGGGAACTTCTCTCCGTTGTTTGCAATGCCAGGTCACCCGTTGTGAGTGAACGCTACCCCCACACCGGTGTGCCGTATTCGGGTTGGTGTATTACTTGTTTGGCTTCGAACCAACTCGTACCCCAACATGTATTAGAATTAAGGATATATGTTCTCGTCACGTCACTCATTTACATGGAGAGGCCTATCCATGTAAATGTCGTTGTATGTAAAATAGTAAGTAAGTTTATCGTCATAAGTTTCACATCCCTTTAGGGACTATCTTTAGAAAGGAATATTTTTAAGAAAGAATTGTTTTTAAGAATAACTCCTAGAAGAAGTAGTTTGTTCGAGAATTGCTTTTGAGGATAAGCCTATTGTTCCTCGTCAATTGTAACACTAATGTATTTGAAAGGTACGAAATAAGATGCTCTCTCATTTATTATAATTAAGTTGTTTAATTTAACACCTTTATTTGTAACACATTTCCAGTTTTGTGACTGGTGGCGCCCTGAAAGTAAGTGATGTATAGACACCGCTTCCAACCTTCATTCACCGACGAGTAAGATACCTATCGGACTACGGTCTTAGCACCACAGGAACCCACGCGCTCTCCACTAGCCGGTAAACCAGCACAGTTGTTGGTTTAATGCAACATTGTCTAGCTCCAAAAACCGACAAAATTCGGAGAAAAAGGCGAGAACCGGTGAGAAGGCGAAACGAATACCTGAATCAGCTCTACATTCACCTTTCCTTTGCTTTTCTCGCTTTCTCGCGAGATTCTGGCGTGAATGTGGAGCGCCCTTAAACAAATGCCCTCGTCAAATTCCCTTGATTATTTGGCTGAGTCCGTAAAATAATTCTAGGGCAATAATAATGATTTCACTATAACGTATGTTTTTTTCACTAATTACAGGGTTCCTAGTAGGCGGGCAACACTGGTTCGACGGCCTCGCCAAGTCTCTAGGCTACGAAAGCGAGCACCACTATGCTGTCATCATCGACGCTGGTTCCTCCGGCTCCAGAGTGCTATCTTATAAGTTTAGAGTACCTTTTAAAGGTAAGAAATCTACTAAAATATAAGGTCTCGCAAGGTCCTCTAGGCTACGAGTACCACTACGCGGGTTCATGCAGTTCAAGAGTGCTAGGGGCTGGCCAGACAGAGGGATGTAAGACAAGGCCAGGACGCGTACAAGGCGCCGACGAGGCGCGAACGCGATTTTTTATAGAAGAGACAGGGCGCGGACACGGATGACACGAAAACACTTATCTCCGTTCATTTCGATGCTACGCGCGCGACTGACTCGTCTGACTCATCATAACATCCCTCATAACTCATCATTCTTTGTTCTGTAATTTTTAATCTTTATTCCTAGATGTGTGCAATAAAGAGTTATTCATTCATTCATTCATTCATTCAACATCCCATAAAACGTTTACTGCAGGACAGGGAGCTCCCACCAGCGTTGCGGCTGGCGACCGCTGTTGTTGGTAAATGCAGTACCTATGTAAGATGGTGTAGTCATCGATAGGTCAAGCTTAGGAACAAACCCTGTTTGGCATTTGTTCCTTGTTCGCCAGCATTGTTGCGTTTGGTATAGTTCCCGCGAACAAGATCGCGGCAACAGCTACTTTGGCTTAAAAAAGACATTACAAAGTTGAAGTAATGTAGCTTGAATGACAGCAGTGTGCGAGCAGGACAGAACGATGCGTAAGATATTGGAGCTATATAGTGACACATTGCTCCGTCCTGCTCTCACGCATAGCTCTATCTTGCTGTCATTCTTGGTTCTGTCGGCTATATTACTTTGACTGTAATCGTCTTTCATCACAGACGCCATCGTCTTTTTTTCAATAAGACTTGCTCCTGTCTAACGGTGTTTATAATTTTCAGTTTTTGGTCCGGCGAGTCTGGACCTGGTAGAAGAATATTTTAAGCAGAGTAAACCGGGGCTCTCGGCCTTCGCTGACAATCCCGCCAAGGTAAGATACAAACAGTTTTTTAACAACTTGCTTCTCTAAATTATGACGCAAACTATAGTTATGAGTTCGATCTCTGCGATTGTGGGTAAAATAGTTCCATCCCATGAAACTACCACAACAGGACAGGGAGCTCCCTCCGAAACTCCAGTTTTTGCTGTAAACAATGTGGAAGGGAAGTACCACAGTCACCACGCATGTTAGCGTTACGGCTGGCACCATGGACCGCGGTTGTTGGTGAGCGCAGAGTGTAAGATGATACGATACACAGAAAGATGCTGCTGCCCATCCTCTGGTTCCTTAACCCTTAGTCGCTTCTTACGACACCCACGGGTAGAGATGGGTTGGTACTATTATTCCTCATAACTTTCATGAATTACTTGTTGAAGAGGCTACTTTAGGAGAATCCGGCAGACAAATTGAAGGGCTAACTGAGCCTATACATCCCTCTTGGGCCAGACAAGATAGAATAAGTTTATGAATTAGTTGTTTTAGGCGAAGGCCATACAGAAGATGTGGGCCTTGCTGCGTCCCTTTCATATATTTTTAGGGTTTCGAACCAAATTGGTAAAAACGGAAGCCTTATGGTGCATATCTTATTTTTGTCTTTCAGGGTGCCCAAACTATAGTAGATTTAATAAAGACGGCGGAGTTCTTAACGCCGGTGGAGAAGCGGAAAGAAACGCCGATCATAGTGCGAGCGACGGCGGGGCTTCGGTTGCTGCCTCAAGACAAGGCTCAGGCGCTCATAGACAATGTGGCTAAGGCCATTTCTACGTAAGTGAATAGATTAATTGAGTAATAAAGACGGCAGAGCTTCGGTTGTTGGCTTAAGATAAGGCCCAGGCGCTCATAGACAATGTGGCTAAGGCCATTGTCACCGAAGGCTACTCAGCGGCAGACAGAAGTTGAGACTCTTCAGGGTGGGGGATCCAAAATGCCAACATAAAGTTAAGAGTTTATTATGAAAAAGTAGGTAAATACAAGGCGGTGGTCGTGCTGCGCGCGGGCACGTCCGAGCACGACCAGAATCAAAGGTAAACTGACTATTTTTGACACGAATGACACCGAAAGACAGAGATAGAAGACATTTGAAATAGGAATTTGGAATTTTGGGCCAGGACAATAGAGCCAGGATCACGAAGGAGCGGGTCTCAATACACCCGAGTTGGGAATCGCACTTTCTTTCGAGTGATACATAGTGCTTTATACTTCACCTACGAGGAAAATATTTCAGATTTCCTTTTCAGATATGATGTAAGTTTTTTGTATTCCATTATATTGATATCATGTCTTGCCAATATGGTACTTTCAACATGGAATACAAAAACTTGGCTTATATTTATACGCTTTTTCACTATAATAAGCAAGCAAAACAGTTTCCGAAAATCAATGCGCTTTTTTCTCGCTTTTTTAACGTATAAAACTATCACATACATACCTACATTGTTGTATTCTTTAGAGATTTTATAGGCAATCAATAACCGCTTGCGCACTTTCTTGCGGCGTCAAAAACTCTTCATCACTGTCACTATATGACGACAGTTTTTGTAAAAAGCACTCACCAACAAAACTACAATTAAAACTTTCAACAACTTTGAAAAGAAAACAGGGGTCCAATTTTTGAAAAGCACTGGGTGATAAAATATCGCTTGGAGGTTAAAACTTTTTAATTTTACCCTGATAGTGTTAAAACGTTAGTAATACTTTATAAAATTTAACAATTAAACACAAATTTATATTTATGCATTATAATTTTTCCCTGTTGATAAGAAAAAAACAGACGTATTGATTTTATTGAGTAAGATTTTATCACACGGTGATTTTCAAGAATAGGTACCTAATTCGCGCGCGCGCTTTCGTTCCACATTTTGGTTTCGTTCTTTTTTCAAATTAATGGTTTTTCAGAAAAGTGTAGGTGGCCAGCATCATTTCGTGGACTTAGAGATAAAAACTTTTTCTTTTTTTGGCATTATGATATTAAAATAGGTTATCGACATATTTTGATCTAAATTTAAGAAAAAAAACACGTAAACAATGGATTTTCATACAAAATTCCATCCCGCTAAAACACGTTAAGGGCTCCCGCACACGACCGAGAATCGGTGACCGATTTTTTGTCGACATCCCGCTCTGACGTGTTATCACCTGCATCTTCCCTCCTTGTTCTGGCCGATAATCGCCCACCGATTCTCGGTCGTGTGCGGGAGCCCTAACAATGGATTTCCATATAACATTTCCCCCCGCATATTTATACCATAGAATTTTAAAACAGGACTGAGGTACTTTCCGAGAAGGTGAAGTATAAAGAATATTATATTGTAATTGGATGTAGTATATGCAGTGTTGCATTAGTTGATGTAACTAGGTTAAGCTAGCGTAAGCAATATTGATAATATAATGTAATAATTAAGGTAACAGAGACTTGACGTTTAGAGCTCTCTCTGTAAAAGCGTGTTGACAATATACACCATTCAACATGTAGTTGCTGTGTTTAACTATTCTACCACCAACCACCAACCCTCTACATATCGTCGGCATGTTTAAATACCACCGGCATCATCCCAGATGCCATATGGCGACCCTGCATTGAGCTAGATGGAATCTGCGTTGAGCTAGAAGGAATCTTCGTTGAATTAGATGGACCCTGCATTGAGCTAGATGGAATCAGCGTTGCAAAGAAGATGGAATTTTGAAGATTTTTATTATGAAGACAGAAGAAATGAATAAAGAAGATAGAAGACCTTAAACTTGAAGAAAGAAGTCCGAAATGTTTTTTCTTGAAGAAAGAAAATTAGAAGATTAATTATAGAAGAAAAAGAAGCCCTCACGCCATTTCTTAAAATGAAGAAACGCTAATTATCGTTATGATCAAGAAAGAAGAAAGAAACCTTGAAGAGGTGTCTAGGGACCATGCCCAGCCCCCAACGGTGTCCAGGGACCAAGCCCGGCCCACTTCAACCCCAGCCCTGATGACAGCTTCATCCCCGATGCCTACTTGCGCCGCCGCCGCCGTCGCCGCGCCCTCGACGCTTCCGTGATGTCATCCAGCCGTGTCGTAACAAGTAAATAACGCGTCTTCGTAATGTAAGTCGTTTATTAATTTTAATTTAGAGTTTTTCATGTGTTTTTTTATAGCCGAAGTTATTTTAAATACAATAAAATCAAATGGAAGATAAACAATTAGCCAAATTTACAGAAATAAATAATAGCTTGAAATATTATAGAGAATACTTTGTAAAACTAGGCTTAAAGAGGCGTAAAGGAGAAACTTTTCAGAAAAAGATATTAGAAGTAGAAATTTTATACAAAGAATATGAAAGTTTAATTGATAATCTTCCAGATGATATTTCAGACGAATTTTTAACATTAAGCGGATCAATAGAAAAATTGTATATTAGTATTTTAAATTTACCAAAGGAAATACCCGAATTAATCATGGCTTCCGAAGTATTTAGTTTAAAAACTGCAGTCAGTTTGTTGCCGAAGATGAACGGTAGTGAGAAAATTACTTTAGAATTGATTGATGCAATCGAATTATACGATTCAATGCTTGGTGATAGTGACCGAAAGCCTTTAATTAATTTTGTGCTAAAAACTAGATTGGACAGTGGTTCTAAAATGCGGTTGCTATCTTCTTATAAGACCGTAAAAGAGCTCATATTTGATATGAAGCTACATTTATTGACGGTAAAGTCTGATACAGCTTTACAATCGCAGTTGCAGACCGCCAGACAAGGAGACAAGTCAATTAAAGAATTTGGAGAAGAGATCGAAAAATTATTCGTCGATTTGACTATTTCCCAGGCAGGTTCTGATGATGCTGCCTATGCTTATTTGCGCCCGTTAAACGAGAAAAATGCTGTGAGGCGTTTCGCGGAAGGTCTCCGTAGCCAGCGGTTAGGGACCATAATATCGGCTAGAGGCGTAACGTCTCTTCGTGAGGCGATAAGAGTGGCCGAGGACGAGTCGGTTTCGTCTTCGAGCCAAGTGTTCAATTATGCTCGAGGAAGCTCATATGGTTACCGTAACAACCAAGGGAGGTTTTCAAACCATGGTTCTAACGGTTCTCGAGGTGGTTATCGTACACCACGAGATTTGGAAAACCAAAAAACAAGCCTTCATAGGACGTATTATGACCCAAACAAAAGTAGGTCATCGTCGAGAAATGAACGTGGTACGACACACGGTTCAAAGTCCACGCGCACTTTTCGCAGTAGTGGCAATAGAGGTGCAAACCATCGGTCAAAGAATCGAAATGTGTTGCATAATTTCGTAAATGACGAGCGTGATACTACGAGTACGTCACGTGATGATTTCAGGGACAGAAGTCAGTTTTTTCGTGCCTAATCAGGTAATGTTGTGCGAAAATGTAAATTGGGTTAATTTAAGGGTAAATAAAGTAAGTTTAGATTGGTTAGTCGATACTGGAGCTTCGTTATCAGTAATAAAATATGAATATCTTAAGGACTTGCAGTTGCTAAGTAATTTACATAGGTGTAATATTAAGATTAACGGAGTAGGAGGAAGTTTAACCTCAGAAGGTTATATATTTTTAGATTTGGAATATGAAGGGCAATATTTCCGAAATAAATTTTATGTGTATAAAAATTTACCTTGCTTTTCAGTAGGGATAATAGGACAAGATTTCCTCAAACAATACTGTGGTATTATAAATTTTGAGAGCGATAGTTTGACTCTCAGAGGAAGACAAAAATCGGTATCGATTCCGATTAATATTTCAAGTTATTCTTTAAATATTCCTCCGCGTTGTGAATTAGTTAAGTATGTACCTACGCGATTAACTTATGACTGTGTGGTTATTTCGAAAGAGTTGACGAAAGGAGTGTTTGTTGCAAGCGCTGTGACAACCCCTAAGAATGGTAGAATTCCTGTACGGATTATGAATACGACAGATGAGGAAGTAAAAGTAGATTTGAAAGACTTGGAAGTTGATAACTTAAACGAGTATAACAGTTGTTCATTTGACCGAACGAACGTGACAGTCGATCGAGTGAAAGAATTATTTAAGTTACTTAATTTAAGTTCCTATTTAGATGAAAAGGAGCAGTTGTCAATCGAGCAGATTTGTGCGAAATTCCCTGATATTTTTCATCTACCAGGTGATAAATTAACAGTGACAAACGTCTATGAACAGACAATAAAAGTTAAAGACAATGCTACGCCAGTATATAGGAAACAATATCGAATACCATTTTCCCAAAAAGATGAGTTTAACAAACAAGTTCAGGAAATGCTGGATAACAAAATTATAGAACCATGTAGTAGCGAATGGTCCAGTCCTTTGTTACTTGTTCCCAAAAAGTCGGACCGCAGCGGAGCCCGCAAGTGGCGTGTGGTCATAGACTATAGATTACTTAACGAGGAAATTAAAGACGATAAGTTCCCGTTACCAAACATAACTGAGGTTCTAGAATCATTATCAGGAGCAATGTATTTTAGTCATTGTGATCTCAGTCAAGGTTACTACCAGTGTAATCTTAGTAAAGACAGTAGAAAGTACACAGCTTTTACCACTGATAAGGGACAGTATCAGGTGTAGACTTCCCATGGGTTTAAAGATTAGCCCGTCAGCTTTCAGCAGGTTAATGACTGTTGCTATGTCCGGATTAAACTATGAGTCATGTTTGATTTACCTAGACGATTTAATCGTGTTTGGTCGTAATTTACAAGAGCATAACAAAAACTTAATGTCAGTTTTTCAAAGAATGCGTAAAGTCAACTTAAAATTAAATCCATCAAAATGCGAATTTCTCAAACGCCAAATACTTTATCTAGGTCATGTAATAAGCAAAGACGGAATTTTGCCAGATCCACAAAAAGTCGAAGTCATCGAACGCTATCCTATGCCTCAGAGTGCGGATGACGTCAGACGATTCGTCGCATTTGCGAATTATTATAGAAAATTCATACAAAATTTTGCAAAAATAGTTTACCCATTAAATAAATTATTAAAGAAAGGAGTCGAATTCGAGTGGTCAAAAGAATGTGAAGAAGCGTTTTCCACCCTTAAACAAGCACTTTCCCGACCACCTGTTTTAGATTATCCAGATTTGTCAGAAAATAATCAGTTCATTTTACAAACCGACAGTTCTGGTTACGCAATAGGCAGTATTTTATGTAACGCGAATGGACGACCAGTTGCATACGCCAGTAGGAGTTTAAATAAAGGCGAATTAAACTACCCGATTATTGAAAAGGAATTGCTAGCGATTGTTTGGTCGATACAATACTTTAGACCGTATTTATATGGTAAAAAGTTTGTGATTCGAACGGATCATAAGCCTTTGCTGTATTTATTTAATATGACTAATCCTAGCAGTAGGTTAACTAAGTTTAGACTTAGTTTAGAGGAATACCAATTTGACATTCAGTATGTGAAAGGTAAAGATAATGTAACTGCAGACGCATTATCCAGGATTGTTTTAACATCAAAGGATTTAAAGAGTATGTCCGAAAACTCTGTGTGTGTAATAACGAGAGCGCAAGCGAGACGTATGAAAGACGCCCAGGAAACGCAAACAGATAGTACCAGTGAGAACTCTATCAACTCGAGGTCAGGCCAACCAAGGGTAGTAGAGGTACTCAAAAAACACGATTCAGACGTAGAGCTTATAGTTATGACAGATTATAACTTAAGTCGATTAATTAATAGGAAAAATAATGAGAAGTTACTCATATCGAAAAATAGAAAAGTTATTTATTGTAAAGAAAATTCCACTTTGAGCATAAGCCATAATTCTTTATCAGCATCATCGCGAGTCGAGTTGTTGCAAGAACTGGCAACATTATGTGAGCAAAACGGAATAACTGAAATTCTTATTTTGAGAAATAAAAATAATAAGGAATTTGTGGAATGGTTAGTTAAATACCTAGGTAACAAAAGAATTGGCAAGGTCCAAGGATTTGTGTAGTACGCGATGTACAAAGGATAAATAATGACGACGAAAAGCGCGTCATAATGAACGATTTTCATTTATTACCCACCAGTGGACATGTAGGGATAAAACGTATGGTGAACAATATAAGAAAGTTTTATTACTGGCCATCTATGGAGAAGGATGTGACCAATTATATTAATAGATGCGAAAAATGTCAAACTCAAAAATATACGAGTATAACAAAAGAACCACTCACCATAACTACGACAGCCTCATCGGCATTCGCGAAGGTTTATTTGGACTTAGTCGGTCCATTAGACAAGGACGACTATGGTTATAGCTATATCCTTACGCTACAATGCGAGTTAACTAAATATACCGAAGCGTATCCTTTAAGGAGCAAAACTTCCGAAGAAGTGGCGAGAGCGTTCGCAGAAAATTTTATTTTGCGCTATGGTATCCCAAAGGAAATAGCAACTGATAGAGGAACAGAATTTATTTCTAGTACAATGACGGAATTATGTAACATTTTGAAAGTACAACAAATTTTTGCAGCGGCTTATCATCACCAAAGCATTGGATCCCTAGAAAACTCACATAAGTCCCTAGGCGCATACTTACGAATACAAACCAACAATCATCCATCATCATGGAGTACATGGCTTCCGTTTTGGAGTTTCTCATATAATACTTGTGTCCATACGGAAACCAAGTACACGCCATTCGAGCTTGTATTCGGCCGAAATGTTAAGATAAATTATAACGGTAAGGAAATGATAGTCCATAAAAATAGAACAAAAAAATATTTATGCTAATAATTAGTCAGTAAGGTTAATTAAATATTTAAGATGAAATATTTAAGTTTCGACTTCTGGTTAAAGTAAAAAAAAAAATAAGTATAATGTATTTTTTATTTTTCAAAAAAAAGGGGGGTGATGTAGTAAGTATATGCAGTGTTGCATTAGTTGATGTAACTAGGTTAAGCTAGCGTAAGCAATATTGATAATATAATGTACTTAATAATTAAGGTAACAGAGACTTGACGTTTAGAGCTCTCTCTGTAAAGGCGTGTTGACAATATACACCATTCAACATGTAGTTGCTGTGTTTAACTATTCTACCACCAACCACCAACCCTCTACATATCGTCGGCATGTTTAAATACCACCGGCATCATCCCAGATGCCATAGGAAATGTGATAAATAATTCTAATCCATTATTGTTTCAGGTTAGGTTACAAAACAGATGAGAACAGCGTACAGATAATGAACGGTTCAGATGAGGGCATTTTCATCTGGTACACTGTCAACTTATTGCACTTGCACAGTAAGTTAAAAACTTTATTCCATAGTCTTTGAATAGGTAGGTGGTAGGGCTTTTGTGGAAAGTCCGTCTGGGGAAGTACCACCCCCTTGCTTTTTTCTGCCGTGAAGCAGCAGTGTTTCCACTGCTGTGTTTCGGTTTGAAGGGGAGCCAGTAAAATTACTGGCACATGAGAGATACCATCTTATTTCTCAAATGAGCAACGCGCTTTGCTGTCTTATTAGTGTCAAAATATGTCATTAATAAGACAGTGGGTGCTATGGGCTGTGGTGACCACTTGCCATCAGGTGGCCCACCTGCTCGTTTGCTCACTTGTAACATAAAAAAAAATAGAGTGTGACAAAAAGAGTAGACAGGGAACTACAATCTGTGGTTGGCTATAAAGGGTGTTAGGGACAGCCTTCCGAATACTGAAGGGGCAAGATCAGTCAACGACACTGTACAACTTTTAGCTAACAAAACTTTCAGGAAACGACAAAAAAATCGGCTTCTCCATACAAACTGCCCGATCAAGTTTACAATTTTGTATGGAAACGCGGATTTTTTTCGTATTCTGAAAGTTTTGTTCACTGAAACTTATTCAGTGTCGTTGACTGATCATTCCCCTTCAGTATTCGGAAGGCTGTCCCTATCACCCTGTATACTTGATACAGCCGTAGGTTCTACCAAGAAACGTCACGAAACGAATGAACGGAAACGAAAGGTTTGATAATACTAAAGGGTATGAATCTGCCCATCAAACTGAACAACTTTTTCCACCGAACATAGTTTGTTCTACTTGAACTTCTTTCATATTTTAATGTAAATAGAGCGAGCTATAATTGAAACCAGTTAAGGCTAAGATTTTACGTCATAGTTACCTACTAACGGTTTTCTTAGTAAAAGATTTATATAAATTTCAACATGAAAAAAAAGTAACAATTAGCAATAAAAATTCTTACATCGACTTTAAAAGGAATAGAACAAAAGTAATAATCAGCAATTTCAGTCCAGTACGCCAACGAGCGAGGCGCCCGCCTCGCCGCCGCTTCACCGCACCCCGACGAAATCCCCCGCAACCGCGGGCCCCCGACAGCCGCCTCTCTGGGCCATCCAGCCCACGCCACAGAGCCTAGTATCTTGGACGCCGCCGACGCAGGTCCCATGGCGTGACCCGCGCCTTGAAAGGAGGGACGGGCCCTTGGGTCCCCCACCCCGCAACCGGCACCCCGCCGGCTCACACCGTCGCCGCAGTCCGCGCCCCAAGCGATGGACCAAACGACGCCGCCGCCGTCCACATCGACGGCCCCCGCACTGTCGCAGCCACTTCCCCCCCCCCCCGCCTCATATGCGGGTGTAACCGCCGCCGCCAAGCCTCGCTCACCGTTCCCTTCCCCGGTGACGCAGCAGACGGCCCCAACCACGCAGCCAGCCGCAGGACAGTCCCGTTCGGCACGGAAGCCACCCCCCATAGTGGTGGATAACTTCCCCGACTGGCCTCACCATCTTCGCGCGCTGAAGCAGCAGTTGGGCCACGCGCCGAATGTGCGTCCCTATGGAAAGGGGATGCGCTTCCTGGCGCAAACCGCTGACGAGTTCCGGGCCTACCAGCGCTACCTCACCGCGCTGGAGGGGCAGACCGGATTCTCGTGGTTCGCCTACGCGCCGAAGGAAGAGAAGCCGCTGAAGGTCGCGATCCGCGGCCTGCCAGCCGACACGAGCCCGGACGACATCGCCGCCGAGCTACGCCGCCTGGGCTACGAACCGCAGTTCGTGCGCCCCATCCGAGCCCGCCGAGGACGCCCTGGGTGTATTCACTTCGCCCAGCTCACCTACACGCCAAACCTCACCCCGGGTATCTACGCAGTGAGCGAGCTCCTGTGCATACCCGGAGTGAAGATCGAGGGATGGCGTGGAAAGCAGAGAGTCCCGCAGTGCCACCGGTGCCAGCTGTTCCGACACAGCTCGCACAATTGCCACCGGCGGCAAGCCTGCGTTTGCTGCGGCGAGGAGCACCCGGCGAAGGAGTGCCCACGCCCACGCACCGAGCCCGCCACCTGCGCGAACTGCGGGAAGGCCCACCCGGCGAACAGCCTCGCGTGCGTTGTCCTACGCTGCGAGGTGCGCAATAGGAAAGCCGGCACCGCACCGAAGACATCCACCCAGCCCGCAAACCCGGCCAGGGTTATCGTCGCCCCCACGGGAGAGTCGAACGCGCCGGGGTCACTCATGGCCTCCGCGAACGAGCCCGGGGGGACGATCAAGAAGAGGAGGGGAAGGAGGAGGAGGAAGGGAACCGCCTCCGCCACTCCAGCCGCCGCCGCCGCCACTGCAGCCGGCCCCACCCAGTCACAGCCAGCTTCGAAAGCGGTCGCCGCCCCGCACACTGCCGGGAAGAAGGCGAAGCTGACGAAGGCACCTCCCAGCACTGCTGCCACATCCACAGCGAATCAGATGCCCCAGGAAGCGGTCACCGCCCCACAAGACGTGGGCAAGATGGTGAAGCACCCGGGGGCAACCTCTAGTAAAGCTGCCGACGCCATTGACCTCGCCATCGAGCTCCTGCTCTCCGTCCTCAAGGCCGTGAGGGCAGGCACCGACCCGGCGGCGATAGTCACGGAGGGTGTCTCCATCCTGGCTCGCATGAGGACAGGATGCTGAGGCCCCTCCCCTCCACACCAGGCAGCCCACGTCCACTACTCCCCGTCGAGTAGTCAGGACTGTGGGCCCCTACCACCAGCCCCCAACCACGACGTGCGCAGTGCGCGCGCGCCGCGCAAGCGTGCTGACGCCGCACCGCGCCCGCCCACCTCCGACGAAGAGAAGCCGCCGCTGGCTCGTAGGCACTCACTAGGCCTCCCCCAACGGGGAATCACCTGGTGGGCTGCCTCGCCGCGGCGTGAAGACCAGATTTGACAGGCCCCTCGGGAGGCCACCCCCGTGACACGCCTGTTGTTGCAGGCGTCGATTGACACCAGCCTCAGTGGCCCCAGGGCAGAAAGGCTGGAAGGAAAAACAAGCAACAAGCACGATGCTCACTCGGTGTTTGGCACTGGTCGGTCTAACATCTTCTGAGGATGCCTCGTGTAGAGGCGAAACACGTGTAGAGTGTTTTTGGGTGGTCGCTGTGTTGCAGTTGCCTGCGCATGCGCATTTATTTGCGGGCGGGCGGGCGGTGCACAGTGAGTACATAGCATCCATCATTGTTGCGGAAGGTGGCTATATATTTGTTTCATTGCTTTGAGATGGACTTCCGCAAAGTTACGCCTGATTCTATTAACTACACCAATTTTAGTTTTTTTTTGATGATGTAATAGCGTTTTACGTTATCCTAAAAAATTACTTTGATATTGTGATATGAATGGTAGTCTTGCCAATTTTATGGGCGATATTTGTACTATTACCACATCAAAAGCTATTTTTGGGCAAAACTTATTTCTTTTATTCCAAATATTTTTTTTTTTTTTTAATCAGACTACAATGAGGTCCATCTTGTTAGTAACAGTTTTCTTAACCTATGTTAGTACTTAATTTTTAAACAGGATTTGGTACGTTTAATCAGTGTCCACACAAGCGGGTTATCAAACCGGGCAGCTATCATGGCCACGATGGTGTTGGGACTGCCGCGCAGCCTGTGCAGAAGCGATGCAGACTTCTTACGCCAGACGGCATCAAATCCGTCAGTGCGAGCCTCGGCGAACATCGCTGATGCGCTACAGAATCGCGGCAGTCGCAACAACACCCTGAACGCATTATTATATTGGACCCGTAGAGCATTATAAGACTTTTGGGTATATCCGAACCACAGGGCCCCCGAGTAGAGTGATGTACAATAAGCTTTAAAAAGCGTAATTTTAACTTGTTTTGTGCATCGGGAGAACCTGTGGGCCAGCATATTTGCCCGCACTGACAATGCTCTACGTTCCCTCTCCATGTCACTATCATCTTTCAAATCATATGTTACCAAGTGCCCTAGATATTTAAATTGGTTGACGCGTTTTAATTCAACCCCATTAAGATAAATGGGGGGCACCATATATGGACACTTGGTACCAGCTTTGAAGACCATGTACACAGACTTCTTGGCATTGTAAACCAGCCCGTGTGATGTAGCATAGGACTCGCACACTTTTATCAGTTTCCTGATCCTCATGGCCTCAAATTCCAAATATGTAATTTTACGGCAGCAGCGCCATCTTTTAGTACTTACACCAACAAACGTTTCCCAAGTAAGCGTTGACTCAATAAAATTAATGCCCGACGTAGTAGATTAATTAGAAGCTCAGTAGACGAGAGCCGGGCAGACACGGGCAGTCACGGTCACGGACTTCGTCCGACAGTGTGGCCGGTATTGCAAAAATTATAGTTTTTATCAGAATAAAAAGCAAACTGATCATTTTTCAAAATTGCTCTAAGTTTTAAACAAAATAACAATCAATCCGCACTAGCTTTTGGACTAAATAACTCTTTAAACTGAACAACTATTCAAGCTGTTTTCCGTCCAAACCAAAGATTTTGGAAAATACGCGCATAGAAGTGGCGCGTCAGATGACCAGGCTGCGAGAGTTCGAACTTTAAAGGGCCCATACAAAGCCCTGCCTGCAGGGCCCTGCTTGCAGTGCCACTGCCAATCGTACTTTGTGTGGGCATGCAGGGCCGACAAAATAGCCGTTACATCGGCCCTGCAACACCACACACGGTACGATTGGCAGTGCGCACTGCAAGCAGGGCCCTGCAGGCAGAGCTTTGTATGGGCCGTTTTAGAGTTCGAACTTAAGAGCCCCACGAACCGAGCGAGAAATCGCGCGCTGGGATCATGCGCCGAGTACTCTCTTCTGTTGCTGTCTCACCCTGAGTGCGACAAGGCGCTAAAAGAGCAAGAGCACGATATTGTCTCGCGAAACCAGTTTTTGGGTCTTGACGGGCGCGGCGTGCGGGGCGGGTGGCCAACGGGCAGCCTAGTCAAATAGCTTTATAATAATTTTGTAATGTTTTGCTTGCTTTGCGCTCATTTTTGACGGCATATTTTTCTACAGCTGAACTATTTCTAAGAATGATGAACTGTGTGGTGAATGGCGAAGAAACAATAATAACTTAGTCGTACTGATAAAAATCCAGGTTTATTATTCGAGAATTAAATCATAATATAGTATATTTTAATAAAATCATTATAGGACATTAAGATGCAAGTGCATCTATTGTAATGTAATGTCCAAAGCGCACGCGCTTCTGACGACGTTTTTCAACACATTTGCGAATAAAAACAAGTAAAATTTGCTTAGGTACCTCTTTTCCCGAAGGAAAAGACGTAGACAACGTGTTTTTGGTTAATATTTTCAAACAAAAACTAATTAAAAGCATAGATATATTGCATTTGATTATGTCTACGAAGTTTGGTAAAGTTTGGTCTTACCTTTCAAAAATTAAAACCAATCAATCTTTGTATAGAATTTCGTCACTCCGTGGGAACCTTAAGAGTTCGAAGTTTAGAGTTCGAACTTTAACGGCCCCTCCCGCGCGCTTTGCTACTGCAGTGCCAGTGGGATATTCAAAACTACACAATTAATGAAAACTATTAGTTGATGAAAAATTTTGTCATCTTCTTTTCAGATCCACATGATTTAATAAATAAAGGTAACATTGGATTCGATTCCTGCGTGGCCGCTAAATTTAAGCCTAAATTTGACAATTGTAAAAGTGTTCGTGTTAGTTACCCTCTGTTCTGGACAGTGCTAATATTAAAAATCCAACCCTAACTGTATGCTTCTTTATTGAATTGAAGTATCGACTGATGTGTGACGTATATATCTATGTGTATATCTAGGTCACAAGGCAGCAAGTCAGCGTTAAAATGTCATATTGAAAATACTTTACGATGGTTATTGCTTTCTATAAGCCAACCCGGACACTACATACGAGTACAACGAGCCCGAATTTCAAATTTGAAATTAGAAAGTCGCGTAGGCCCGCATATTCAGTACAAAAGACCCTCAGAAGGACCACGAGAATCTCGTAGCGGGTGCGTGAGGGTGCGGGGTGGATAGCAAGGGGGGCGGAGATTGTACTTTCTGTATGATAGTACTATTACTAACATGTGCTATAACTTATAAGCCAAAAAGAGACTACAACAAATTTTTGACTTGTCATATTTTAGGTTTATATAGGGTCCTAATTTTAGCATGATAATGCGCTATCAGTTGATGCAGTTTATATGGAAGGTAATTTTTTTTTTTGTATTTCGGCCTATGTTCCTTGGGAAAAGTTGTTCGGTTTCGTAATCTGAGTAACATGCTAAATTTATGTTCACTATTTCATTGGGCGCTGTAGTGCTCGAAGTAACATCGTTTCTGTGTTGTTTACATTCTAATAATATTTTAAGTCAATAAATATCCAAGAAATATACTGATTATTGTGCAAAATCGTCTACAACACCTGTAAAATTGAAGACAATGGATAATAGTGAGAAATAAGAACAAAAATAACGAAAAAACTGTTGACAACAAACATCATCAATAACAGTGGTTAACGGAACAAAGCAACTATAGCCCAGCAAAATAACGTGCGCGAAAGGTCAGTGCAATACTTTTTTCAAAGAATATATAGAGATAACATAGATTTTCATGGTTTCATTTAACGGTTAAAATATAACCTCAAAAGATTAGTCATCTAGTGTTCAGCGCCAGATTGAATAACAGCAACAACAAAAAAAGCGCCATATATCGAGGAGTAGAAAAACCATACAAAATCTGCCTTCAAGAGACCTACTTAGTTCCGCTACTGGATAAAAGATGGCAGTAAATGCAAACACCACAGACGTCAATATCGTAGATTTATTATTACAAATGCAACGAGATATATCAGAACAGAAAACAAAAATAAATGAAATGGAAGAGAACATCACAAAATCTATAAATAGTCACATTGACGAAAAATTTAACCAAATCGAATTTAAAACAGCAGAATTTGAAAATAAAATTGACGAACAACAAAAAACTATAGAGTATCTAGAAAGACTGGTGAAAAAGAAGAATGTGATACTTTTTGGCGTCGAAGAATTAGAAAATAGTAGCTATGAAAATCTCCAAAAACTTGTGCTGAATATCATCAACAACACTATGAAAGTCCACTGCCACAAAAGCGAAATTGAAGACGTAAAAAGACTAGGGAAAAAAAGCGAAACAAAAATAAGACCTATTGTAATAACCTTGACCACGGTAGGGCGAAAAATATAAATTTTAAAGAAAAATAAAATACTAGAAAACTCATCAATGTACGTGAAAGAAAACTTCACGCAAGCAGTCCTACAAAAACGGAAAGATCTTCAAGCTGAGCTGAAAATTCAACGAGAGCAAGGGAAAAAGGTTGCGTTGCGATACGATAAAATTATTACTCTAAAAGAAAAGAGCCCGAAACAAAAAAGAAACAATAATATGAAAACCCATAAGAGAAATTTGTCAGAATCTCCAAAAGCTACTGAAAATATGAGAAACGAAGGCCGTAACTTAACCCCAATTCCAAAGAAAAATAAAACTTATGACATATCTGCATATATGAAGCGTCAACCAACAACGAGAAACAAACAACCTAACGAAACCTTAAACGAAGCTGAATACTCTGACTAGCAAACAGCCCCCCTCTCCCAACGCCCTCCAAGCCGGTTGGTAGCCGGTGACACCTTGTTGGAGGCTAAAAACCAAAACCCCCCAAATAAAAACAAACACCCATCAAAACCTTATTGTATATACTTGGCTAGCCTAAATGTAAGAACATTACTATCCGATACACGAATAATAGCGCTGAAATATGCTATTGAAGACATAAAATGGAACGTATTAGGTATGTGTGAAACAAGAAGAGGAGACGAAGACCTAGAAGAATATCCTGAATTCATACTTTACCACTGCCAAGGAGTCAAAGGAAGATACGGTGTCGGATTTTTAGTAAAGAAACACCTTGAGAAAAAGAGCATAGTTGGCTTTCAAAGCTATGGCGAGAGAATAGCCACGCTAGAATGGACCATTAATGTAAACTCCCTTTACATTATCCTTGCATATGCACCTACAGAGAAATGTAAAAACGACGAACTAGAACTTTTCTACGAAAATCTTGAAAAAGCCACTGAGGCTTCAAAAACGAAAAAATTGTATTAATGGGCGACTTCAACGCACAAATTGGACAAGCACAACAATGTGAAGAAGCCGCGTTTGGAAACTACTCGTGTGGGAAAAGATCAGAACATGGTCAGAGACTGGTAGAGTTTGCGCTAGAAAAAAACCTTAAATTCGTAAATAGCATGTACAAAATAAAACCGAATGAAAAGTGGACCTGGCAATCACCAAATGCTCTATATCGCAACGAAATAGATTATATACTAGCGAATAATCACAAAGACATACAAAGTTTCGACATAATAAAGAATCTCAACTTTAATACTGACCATCGTATGATAAGATGTAAAATACACCTATCATTAACAAAAAAGAGAAAGTTCTTTAAACAAAAGATAACATGCACGAAAAATCTACCTACACTTACGAGAGAGAGCGGAAATCACTTAGAAAATAGGTTTATGAAGACATTAGAGAAAACGTCCGATGTTCAAATACAGTACAATAACTTCCAAGGGGAAATGCGGAATCTCATGAATGAAATACCAAAAACACAGGGAGACCAAAAAGACGCGAAAAATACCAACCTAAAGCTGTTGTTAGATGAACGAAAACAACTCTACAAGGAAAAAAGAACAAAATTGGTACGGGACAAAATAACCCAAATTAGTAAACAAATAAATAGAGAAATTTCAAAAAACAAAATGGAGCACAGGAAAAACGTCTTCGTGAAGTTTATAAACAAGTTAAGAGCAATAAAAAAAGCCTTCAAAGAACTACAGATGACATCAAAATGGGCCACTAACATGAAAGACAAAAAAGGAAATATTTTAACGAAACGTTTGGATATAATAAACGAAGCAACAGAATTTTATAAAAGTCTCTACTCATCGGATGCTTCATCAGAGTTTAAAGATTACATTGAGAATTACATAATAACAGACGGAAACATTCCTGAGAAAATTCCTGAGATATTAATATCTGAGATCGATTTTGCCATAAAAACTCAGAAAAACAACAAAACTCCCGGAGAAGACCAGATTACTAACGAAATATTAAAATCAATTTCGGAACCATTACAACGACCTCTACAGACTATGTTTAATAACATATTACAAACGTGACGCCTATCCAATGGTCACAATCTACCACGACTCTACTTTACAAAAAAGGAGACAGAGCGGATCTTAACAACTACAGACCCATAAGCATCATGACAAACATATACAAAATTTTCTCAAAATTTTTATTAAACCGATTATCGAAAAATCTAGACGAAAACCAGCCGAGAGAGCAAGCAGGATTCCGGAAAAATTTTTCGACGATAGACCACATACATGTTGTAACACAATTGATAGAGAAAACAAAAGAATCTGACAAGACTCTATATATTTGCTTCATAGATTTTACCAAAGCATTTGATTCCTTGCAGTTTGATGCGATCTGGAACGCTCTACTAAGTCAAGGCATAGACGTAAAGTATGTAGAGCTACTCCACAACATATACTCTAAGAATACGGCTAAAATTAAACTAGAGAGAGAAGGACCGGAATTTCCTATACGAAAAGTTGTCCGACAAGGTGACCTACTATCGCCGAAGATATTTTCATCAGTTCTAGAAATGATATTTAGAAACCTAGAGTGGGACAGACAAGGCATTAAAATTGATGGAGAATATCTAAGTCATCTACGTTTTGCCGACGATATTGCGGTATTTGCTGAAGATCCTCTACAACTACAAACAATGATACAAGACCTGGCAAAAGAAAGTAAGAAAATTGGACTAACATTAAATGCCTCAAAAACTAAAATTATGACAAACAGCGATGAAGATATGATAATAGTAGAAGGGGAAATCATAGAATACACAAAAGAATACATATACCTAGGACAAACTATCTCGTTCGAAGATCTAACTGAGAAAGAAGTAAACAGAAGAATCGCCTTGTCATGGAGAAAATATTGGAGTTACAAAGAAATAATGAAAAACAAGAACATTAGCATAAAAGTGAAAAGCAAATTGTATGAGACTACAATTCTACCGTGTCTAACATACGGATGCCAATCATGGGCACTAAGAGTGCAAGAAGAGAAAAAACTGGCGATACATCAGAGAAAAATGGAAAGAAGTAGGTATGTTAGGCATAAGATTAAGTGACCGAATTACAAACGAAGATATACGAAAAAAGACTAAAATAACAGACATACGACAACAAATTTGAACTCTAAAATGGAACTGGGCTGGACACGTCATGAGAATGGATAACGGAAGATGGACGAAAAAGATCACCGACTGGCTACCAAGAGAAGGGAAAAGAAAAAGAGGACGACCGAGAAAGAGATGGGAAGACATATTTAAAGAAAGATGTGGACCGGACTGGAGGAGACAAGCCACTGACAGAGAAAAATGGAGAACTATGGGGGAGGCCTACGCCAAAGAGGCGACTTCCATAATTTAGTAATAGCATGCTTTTATAAATTAAATATCTATATTTTAATAATATCTAGTAATATTTCTGGAAGAGTGACGAATTTATAATATGAATTAATATATTGACTTGAATTTAAAATAACTAAAATGAAGTATTAATGATTTTGACAAGCATGAAAAAAAAAAACAAATTCCAAATGTATTAATTATTATGGTAGAATAAAGGCTATTTTTATTTTTATTTTATTTTATTTCATTAGGACTACATTTAGCGATCACGCAGGAATTGAACCCATCGTTGGTAAAGTGCTAAACGTGCACTTAACCAGTGTATTTACAATAAGCTGAGCTATGATTGACGGGTTATATAAAATATAGAACCACCCAATTTTCGCAATAGAAACAACACTTATCGAAGTCTAGTTTTTGTGACGCAATAAATTTGTTTCATAAAGTGGCAGTACTTCAGAAAATTTGCTGTCTTTCCATCTGTCTGTGTTGCGTGAAGATGTTTACGAACCAACAAACAAACACAGCTTTTTAGGTTATCTAAAAGTGTGGTTCCATCCGTTCCACTTATTCACGTTTGCCGGCTTGAGCAGCAGAGACACTTCCTAATTCATAAATTCACCTCTGCTTTGGTAAACTGCTAAATAAAATAAAATGCCAATTTATTATTGTTTTATTAATTGTTAGATTTATTAGACGATGATACGATGGCAGCGTTAGACCTCGGCGGTGGTTCAACACAGATCACGTACAAATTGAGTGACAGCGACAAGTCTCGCTACCCCGCCGCTGATCAGCACTTGATGCCCGCCGGTGATCAGATGACGCTCTATACACACAGGTAAACACACATACACTCTGTCTCACACACCCACTTACACACCCTCACGGGCACTCATGCTCTCTCTTACACACACACACACACACACACACAGATCATGTACAGATAGAGTGACAGCGACAAGTCTCGCTACCCCGCCCCTGATCAGCACTTGATGCCGCACACAGGTAAACACACGTACACTCTCTTTCACACACCCACTTACACACCGTTACGCGCGCTCATACTCTCTCTTTCACACACACACACACAGATCACGTACAGATTGAGTGACAGCGACAAGTCTCGCTACCCCGCCGCTGATCAGCACTTGACGCCCACCGGTGATCAGATGACGCTCTATACACACAGGCAAACACGCATACACTCTCTTTCACACACCCACTTACACACCGTTACGCGCACTCATATTTTCTTACACACACACACAGATCACGTACAGATTGAGTGACAGCGACAAGTCTCGCTACCCCGCCGCTGATCAGCACTTGATGCCCGCCGGTGATCAGATGACGCTCTATACACACAGGCAAACACACATACACTCTCTTTCACACACCCACTTACACACCATTACGCGCACTCATAGTCTCTCTCTCACACACAGATCACGATTGAGTGATAGCCACAAGCCGCTGATCAGGAACACACACACACACACGGAAATCCTTTTATAATAAATTTTAGTAGTTATGTCGCAGGCAAATAATTGGCCGTACGGCCGGCAAATTGTAACAAATCGTTAAACGGCGTCGGCTGATTTTTTAAAATCTAGTCTAGACCTGACGGCAGAGATGAGATCGACGATCACACCCTTTAGTATTATCAAACCTTTTGTTACACACAGGTAAACATACACACACATACTCACATTTACACACACAACTCTTTCTTTCTCACACACACATTCTCACGTTACTCCGTCTGACCGACTATCTGCCGAATCATCGTTAGTAAAAACGATGGAAGCCATCAAATAAAAAGAGGAAGAATTACTTAGGTGGCAGCACAAATGCAACGTTGACTGTATACAGGTCGCAAGTTTCAACGCATCGGGCATGACCAAGGCCCAGTTGGTAAGGGCGGTACTGATGGAGAAGATGCAGGTTCGAATCCTACCTGTGGTTGTGAAATTTTGAAATTTTCTACTTTTTAATACTGTAACGTTGTGAGAACCGATGGCCCATGGGGCGTAAGGGTTCTAGAGTGGCGACCACGTACCGGAAGACGAAGCGTTGGCAGCCCCCACAAGGTGGACCGATGATCTGTTGGCGGTCGCAGGGAGCCACTGGATGCGAGCAGCGCAGGACCGCGAGTCATGGAGATCTTTAGGGGAGGCCTATGTCCAGCAGTGGACGTCTTTCGGCTGATATTATGATGAAATTACAGCTTTCTTGTACTAAGGGTCTCTGAGCTAATCCGCGGACAGACAGACAGAGAGACAGACGGACATGACGAAACTATAAGGGTGCCTTGATGACTACAGAACCCTAAAAAGGGTCTTCTAAGGGGTAACCCTACTAAATTAAAGTTTTATACCTCAAAACTTGGCGAGTGCAGAAGAAATTCGATGACCTCGGAATGGATTTCGAATTTTAGCCCTTTGTACATTTCAGGCATGCGTAATTATGTCAACGAATGACATTTTTGAAATTATCTCGGGAACTGTTCAAGGTACGTAAAAATATACTGTGATAAATGTGATGAATAATTCTTATTATTCATCACATTTATCACAGTATACTTTTACGTCTTTCGGCTGATATGATGATGATGTTGAATGTTGTGTATCGTAGCTACCTGAACCTGGGCTTGCTGGCGGCTCGTTACGGCGTGTTCCGGCAGGAGGCGGGTTCCGGTAACGACACGGCGCACTTCAAGTCCGTCTGCGTCGACCCTATCATCGAGAGCGAGCCCTGGGTCTACGCTAACAAGGAGTATAAAGTCAGGTTAGTTTTTATATACGGCGCACAAAATAACTCTGTCTGTGACCGTTAATGCGCAGAAGTCAAAAAATGAGTCGCGGGGGTGAGCGCGGCATGTGGGGGGGGGGGGGGGGGGCGAATAGTTCATTGGCTCTCCGCCGCCTGCCCCCCCCGCGCTAAAAATAACCGACATAGACAGACTTATCCTGAACGCGCTATACTAGGTGTTAAAGACAGAGCGCTTGTCAGAAATGGTGATCCGACTGACCATGCCCACAGTAAATATATAAGCTAAAGCAGTATGGAAACTCCTAACAAACGTCCAAAACTGGCGCACTCACACATGCGCACACCGCTACAGGAAAATAAGCAGTTTTCGCGCTGAAGTAAGTCCTGGGTGCCAAAACCATAATACAAACAAATAGGTACACATAGGGTCCCTATAAGTATGTCCCTGTCCTTGTGCGATAAAAGGTGACTAAGTGTCTTAATCTGCCCTTGTGTTATAAAAGGCGACTAAGTGACTTAACCTTTCTTTGTGTCGTAAAAAGCGACTAAGTGTTTCGTGATTGAGTGGCTTAACCTTCTCTTGGGTGCTAAAAGGCGACTAAGTGTCTTAATCTTTGCTTATGTGATAAAAGGCGACTAAGTGATTTCCCAAAACATGCTGAAAGAAACAAAGTTGATAGAAGCACCCAATATTTGAGTTCATCATACTATTCTTATTTCAAAAATTCTGGGTTACAACCCTGACGCTCCGTCGCAGAATAGTTCTTTTTTCAAAAAAAGCCCCGAGTTTCCATACTGCTTTAGCTTATATATTTACTGTGCCATGCCCTTCCAGTATTCGGAAGGCTGTCCCTTACACCCTGTAACACCGTGAATACACCGTGAATTTTCATGGGTTTCGCTTTCAACTTACGTTTCTCGAGGAAAGTTGTTCAGTTTAATTGGTAGAAGATGTGGTTTGAAGGATCGCGTTATTTCATAACCTGACCACCGCGGTTATAAAAGGTAAAAAAAAAAAATGGTGAGCTCTTTTTTAACATTTGGCTCGGACCTTGAAACTGAACAACTTTGCCCAAGGGACATAGGTCGAAATACGTAAAGAAAATTTCAGCTACCTATAGAAACTGCTCTAGTTGATTGAGCATTTTGTATGGGAGGCAAATTTTTTTTTTTCGTATTACTACCCATGTTCCTTATAGGCCGAGTCCTGAAGCTGTACTTTTTAATTGGCTGGACATAAATCGAAACCGTCAATTTACTATAAAGTTGCTGTATTATAATAGGTGGTGGAACACTTATGTAAAAAATAATTTTTAATGAATTGGCTGGCTTTTAGATTCTCCAGAAAATATATTTTTTTGTTTGTTTATGCATGTGAAGTCAAGCCAAAAATTGTAACTAATATCTGATGGGGTAAACTTTTGATGTGGGTTCCAAGGTACCTACTTCAATTAAAACTAAGCAAAAAATATTTGCGCATATTTTTTTATTAGCGAATTTGTATGCAAGTTACATAAAAGTCCAGGCAAAAATGGCAACCAAATTATTTTAAATTTGATAGACTTTCCAGGACCGTTTTTGAGCAAATTACCTAAAATTAAGCATATTAATCTAAAGTTAAATATTTTCGTATTTAATGTTGAAGCAAAAATACCAACTAAAAAACTTTTGTTTAATTACAGGTTTCATCGTGTGTTCTTTCCTTTATTTATAAAATTAAGCATAATTATAAAAAGATAAAAAAGTTGATTTTTAATTCAATAGATCGCGTCAAGCGAGCGAGAACCGGCGTAATATTATATGTTCTTTGGAACCGGTATGGCGTGCCGTGCGCCCCGAGACTTTTTTCTTCTACGTAATGTCAAGAGTACGTCAAGCCTGACATAATATTAGACTTTTTAGTGTTCTTATTTCAACAGTCCAAGTAGCTAGAGTGGGCTGCAAGTGTCTGGCTGCCTGCTTGTACAAACAACAACACTTCAAACAGTCCATTGAAAGGAGAAAATATCATTGTGGGATACAGTGTTACAAAAAACCGGGCAAGTGCGAGTCGGACTAGCGTGCTAAGCTTTTGCTCTTGACCCCCCGATCTTGACTCCTCTTTAATAAGAATTTACTTGAAGTGGAAGCTAGCTAGCGTTAATTGGTTGTGAGAAAGGTTGTAAACTTTAATTATTTCAGACTTTATGGTTCCGTACCCATAGGGTGAAAAACGGGATCATACTAATATGCCTCCGATATCTGTCTGACTGTCTGTCAGTGGGCTGTATCTCATGCTGCATAAGCTACAAAATATAAAAACTGATCAAGTGCGAGTCGGACTCAAAAAAGGACGAGTTGCACTCCGAGAGTGCCGGCAGAAGTGAAAACTTGAATTTTTGAATATGATGTTTTTGTAAGGGTCAATCGCGTCATTGCTCGTGTACTTCTTCATCGAGACCTAAAATTTGTCTCAGTACATGAGTAGTCTAGGGTCAGTAGTTTTCAAGTTATAGCGATTTTTACTTTGACAGCTGTCATCCGAAATGTAGATCTCATCAAGACCTATCATTTGTCTCAGCACATGAGTATTGTAGAGTCAGTAGTTTCCAAGTTATAGCGATTTTTGCTTTGACAGCTGTCATCCGAAATGTAGATCTCATCAAGACCTATCATTTGACTCAGCACACGAGTATACTAGAGTCAGTAGTTTCCGAGTTATGGGGTTTTTTTAGTTTGACAGCTGTCATCCGAAATGTAGATCTCCTATCATTTGACTCAGCACACGAGTATACTAGAGTCAGTAGTTTCCGAGTTATGGGGTTTTTTAGTTTGACAGCTGTCATCCGAAATGTAGATCTCATCGAGACCTATCATTTGACTCAGCACACAAGTACTCTAGATTCAGTAGTTTCCAAGTTATGGGGTTTTTTAGTTTGACAGCTGTCATCCGAAATGTAGATCTCATCGAGACCTATCATTTGTCTTAGCACATGAGTAGTCTAGGGTCAGTAGTTTTCAAGTTATAGCGATTTTTACTTTGACAGCTGTCATCCGAAATGTAGATCTCATCAAGACCTATCATTTGACTCAGCACACGAGTATACTAGAGTCAGTAGTTTCCAAGTTATGGGGTTTTTTAGTTTGACAGCTGTCATCTGAAATGTAGATCTCATCGAGACCTATCATTTGTCTCAGCACATGAGTATTGTAGAGTCAGTAGTTTCCAAGATATGGGTTTTTTAGTTGGACAGCTGTCATCCGAAATGTAGATCTCATCGAGACCTATCATTTGTCTCAGCACATGAGTAGTCTAGGGTCAGTAGTTTTCAAGTTATAGCGATTTTTACTTTGACAGCTGTCATCCAAAAATGTAGATCTCATCGAGACCTATCATTTGTCTCAGCACACGAGTAGTCTAGGGTCAGTAGTTTTCGTGTTATAGCGATTTTTAGTTTGACAGCTGTCATCCGAAATGTAGATCTCATACATTTAGGATTCGCTATATAACGATCAAAACCAGTACGTCAAGTCTGTCGTGCACATATCACGTTGTGCACAACAAAAAAAGCCGAGACTATGACCACAGAATATATAATAGTCCTTTGATCTTGGAAAAAGCTGCCTATTTCACAGACAGGCCTGCTATGACAAAGACAAAAAAGATGTTTTGGTCTTAATCACACTTAAGAAGTTTTGTATATATTGAGCCTGCTCTAACTTGGTATGCTTATTTTCAAATCCATTTCTATACTTCATCCGAGATCTGACGCGACAAAGATAAAAAAGATGTTTTGATCTTTATCACACTTTAGAACTTTTGTATATACAGGGTGGTCCAAGTAGTGACGTCCAAAAATTTTTTTTAGATTCCTCACACCTGGGGGTATTCAAAAATACCCCATGTATGTTCCGCGATTTTTTATAGTTTTCGAGTTATGATTTTTTTTTGTTTTTTTTTTTTCATGTTTTCTGCCAGCGAGGTTTAAAGAATTCATATCTTTTTTTGTAGTAGGTATTTTGCAGTATTTTTTTTTGCTACATGATTGCCTTGAATGTTTTTTTAATACAAAAAATAACTCAGCTTCCTGAAATTACTTAAAGTTACTAAAAAAAGGCTTGAAAGTTAGAACTTCAGTTTTTAGTTGGAATTACGAAAACATTCAACTTTAATTTAATAATACAAAACGGAGTTTCCTTAGCTTCTGGTTATGTTTTAAAACTTTGCAGGTTCCTAAGCTACCAAAATCATAAAAAAGTGGTACTTAATACGCTTTTTTTTGTTGTAATCGGCCTTCGAAGGCGGATAGGCTAAAAATTGTTGAAACATGATTAAAGCCCAAAAAATACTTTTATCTACTTGTTATCATTGTTATGGTAAATTAAACTTAAAAATGTAATTTAAAATTATTTTTAATTGATATTCCTGTAAAAAATAAAGGTGACTATTTGTGAAAATTGCTAGCTAGAATATCAATTAAAAATAATTTAAAATTACATTTTTAAGTTTAATTTACCATAACAATGATAACAAGTAGATTAAAGTATTTTTTGGGCTTTAATCATGTTTCAACAATTTTTAGCCTATCCGCCTTCGAAGGCCGATTACAACAAAAAAAGGCCCATTAAGTACCACTTTTTTTTATGATTTTAGTAGCTTAGGAACCTGCAAAGTTTTTAAACATAACCAGAAGCTAAGGAAACTCCGTTTTGTATTTTTAAATTGAAGTTGAATGTTTGCGTGATTCCAACTAAAAACTGAAGTTCTAACTTTCAAGCCTTTTTTTAGTAACTTTAAGTAATTTCAGGAAGCTGAGTTATTTTTTGTATTAAAAAAACATTCAAGGCAATCATGTAGCAAAAAAAATACTGCAAAATACCTACTACAAAAAAAGATGTGAATTCTTTAAACCTCGCTGGCAGAAAACATGAAAAAAAAACAAAAAAAAATCATAACTCGAAAACTATAAAAAATCGCGGAAAATACATGGGGTATTTTTGAATACCCCCAGGTGTGAGGAATCTAAAAAAAAATTTTTGGACGTCACTACTTGGACCACCCTGTATTGAGCCTGCTCTAACTTGGTATGCTTATTTTCAAATCCATTTCTATACTTCATCCGAGATCTGACGCGACTTCTGATGCGAGTTAATAATTTTTTCCCATCTGAAAAAGTGCCAAGCGCCGCTGAAGAAGTTTTCACTTCAAAAATCGACCACAGTAAGTCACTGACATTTCAACTAATACAATTTATATCATGTGGTGATACGGAAACCTCGGTGTGCGAGTCCAACTCGCACTTGGCCGGTTTTTCCCTTTCATTAGATCAAACTTACAATTATTTTGAGTCTCATGTCAAACCTGTAGAATATTCATACAAACTTCCACTCCATTTTTCAACCCCTCAGGGGATGAATTTCAGAAAATCCTTTCTTAATGTGTAGTCTTGACGTACAAAAAAACAACTTACAAAATTTCACATCTGTAGCTTTATCGGTTACGGTTCGGCGTTGATGAATCAGTCAGTCGGTCAGTCAGTCGGTCAGGGCATGCTGTTTTATATATTTAGATTTAGATCAGAAGATCAAAAGTATTTTCAGCTTACTACAACCATAGAGTAACACGATTTTCGCGCGCAAGGGCTTGCGCGGTTTGACGCGTTGCTCTAAGACTACAACCGATGTAAATTTTCATCTTTCATGTTTAACTTTAAATTCCGAAGCGCGTACCGAAAAAAACAGCGAAGCAATGCGACGTTGCCGTACCGTGCAATCACGAGCCGTGTACTATGTTAATGTCAATTATGAACTTTATTTCAACTTCGTTAGGGTCGATATAAAGCGCTACATAATGTAATTTTTATATAAAAAGATACGCTATTGCCTGAAATGTTTAATTTTCAAAGTAATCAATGTAAGTACAGTTTTAGAGTATAATCAAACACTTTTCATTCAGTTAACTATTTTGGCTAAAGAGAAATCCCTCAAAAATTATACCACTGTAAAGCTTTAACATATTGTGTTCACTTTTATGACTGTTTGATCAAGTACAACAAAATTTTGAAGTACAAAAAGTCACGAGATAGTTATGTATTTTGCCCGAGCAGACAAAAAGAAATAAAACTTTTAGTGGGATTTTTTTAATTTTAGGCTTTACCTAAGAACTTAGGTGCTTAATTAGTTTGTAAAATACTAAAAGTTTATCATTGAACGAGCCCAGAAAACATTTCGTTTAGTTGGCATTTTTGCCATAGTAACTATTTATATAATAGGGTTTTTTTAATCTGTCGCCTTGTCCCATTTGGTGATATGCTTAATTTTAAGTAATTATGTAATTACTTCCAAGACTTCATAAACCACAAAAAGAAAATCTTGGTTCCGATTTTTGTCTAGGCCAAAATCTAATTATCTTGGGGTATTAGGGAAAGTTGTTGAGTTTCATAGTCTGAGTATCAGGTTGGTATCACGCTACAATAGTACTTACTTCTTCTTTTCGTATCAATGGCAAGTGATTTTATAGTAACTTAGTCCAAAATGTGGCTACATAAATAGCTCTTTAGTTGCCTTCAAAAAGGTCCTCCCGGGTGCAAGAAACTGAGGAGGTAGGGCACGAAAGCAAGTGTGTCATAGACTGCAATATACCCCACTCACACTTGTCGTTATCAGACAAGCCCCATCTCTTCTTTAGTTCTTAGGAGCTGGCAGCGCCCGACCCTGTCCATCATGTCCTCGTAGTAGATTTTCGGCAATGGGGAAATAATATGAGCTTAGGGGTACCTTTTTAACCACAGTTATATATCCTAGCCTTTAATGGATCTGATTCGAGGGGCACGGTGTTTCTAATAAAACTTGTTGACGGCTTTTGAGGCGTGTGGGAGGTGGAGTATGTCCGTGTGCTAACAATTTTTTCCCAACCCCCCCTATATTTATGTTTCCAGTGGGGCGATAGACAGACGTCTAAAACCTCGTGACATGTACAATCGGTGTCATGCGGAAATTAAGAAATACGTAATGGCCACTCTAGACTGGGAGCCGAAGACGCCCCCGAAAGGCCGCGTCGCCGCCATGAGCTTCTTTTACGACGTCGCCGCGGATGCAGCACTTATAGGTATGTGAATGTGATGGTAAATTTTGCAAGGAGGGCCTAAAACAAGCTATTTTATTAGACGTAGGCTGTAAGTTAGTTTTAAGTTAGGATAAAAATAAAATAAGTACTTCTTTCATCATGTCAAAGAAGGAATCGAAAATAAAACTTTATTTACGCAATAAGGCGTAATTTCGCATATTTTTTACAAATTTTCTATTTTCCGCAAACTGGATGGAAAACTGCTATATGGATACAAAAGTTAGAATTTAATGAGATTTTTTATGTCACAAGTGGGAAACGAGTAGGCAGCAGCAGTCCAATCGGACTTGCCAAGGCTTCAGAAAAAATCGTGCTAAATTTATGATAAACTTAGGTAAAGTTTTACGTTTAATGTGAAGTACTTAAAAATTCGTAAATATCGGCAAGACATGACCAGTAACCGTTAATCCATATTCCACTCACGTGCCCCTGTGCTTTTTTTTTCAGTCGATTGCCCTCGTTTTTCGCAAAAATACGCAGTAATTGACTCCCAAACCAACCCCAGTAAGATCCCGGATGCCGGACACCGGATGCCCGAAATCAAGGTTGTTTTGGGCTTTCATTCCGAGAAATAAAACTTGGAGTTAGGTTTCGTGAAGCCGTCGGGGGTATTTCAATTGGTACCTCTACTGCAAGGGCAATCTACTGAACTTTTTTTTTGCGCGGGCACGTGAGAGGATGAATTCCATTTTGACATGTAATAAAGAGTAGCTCAATCAAGCTTTTAAAAAAATCAATAAGTATCGCAATATAGAGAGATGCAGCTTTAAGAAAGAAAGAAATAGCTTTCTCTTTCTAACAGCTGCATCCCTCTTTATCCCAATACGTATTGATAGCATAGCGTAAGTAACATTTGAAGTGGCTATAAAATAGCGGATTGATAGATTATGGTATTTGCAGACGTGATGACAGGAGGCACAGTGACAGTGGCAGCGTACAGAAACGCCGCTGTAGTGGCCTGTTCGTCATCTAACGTGGAGCAGCCCTTCGCATGCATAGACTTGGTTTATATAGTGACTCTGCTACAAGACGCTTATAAGATCAGCGACAACGATCCTATATCGGTAAGTTTGGAGACTGATGTAAGAAGATACAGTGACGTAAAGAAAAATTCACAGATTTCGTGCCTCACACGACTATCGAGCACATTGGAAATGAATCTACGGAATTCGAAAAAATATCGTTTTGACTTTTTTGCAATTTGGCGGTCTGCAATTTGCACTGCGCCCCGACATGTATGGCTTACATAACCCCGCTTGAAAAGTCAGCTGTGAGGGCCATGAGCTCGCAGTTTTTAAGTAAATTTTTAATGTTCATTATCTCGTAAAGTAATAAACATAGAGTAAAAAATTAAACGGGATTACTACATAAGTGTGGAAGTCATATCCATAACCCAGGCTTTGTCGGTCGTTCCACGCGGTATAGTGACTCTGGTACAAGACGCTTATAAGATCAGCGACAACGCTATTTTGACAAGCTAGTAAAATCATAAATCATATGCGTTGGAATTTCCCCAGCTCACAGCTAAGCGCTAGTGGACAATTACCGTAGAAAGTGATATTATTATTTATTTACATCTCTCATATTCGGTAAGTAAGTCCTTATTACCACCAAATGGGGCTTGTAGGTGAGCAATTAGCGCTCTAGCGTAATAATGTAACTAGAAAAGCCCTAGGGCGGTAAGTAATAAAATTTGGAAGAGTGAAGATTTTTTTTTATTACTTACCGCCCTAGGGCTTTTCCAGCTACATTATTACCCTAGAGCGCTAATTGGTCACCTACAATTTGGTGGTAATAAGGACCTACTTACCTCACAATCGAGATGTAAAGCAGAGTAGTTAGCTCGGGTGTATGCATCAATTGCACCCTCGAACTATAGGCGCCCTCGCTGCGCTCGTGCGCCTAAATATCTCGGGCTGCAACTGATGCCTTACAGCCCTTGGCTACTAATCTACTATTATTTACTTTACAGCTATTCAAAAAGATTGAAGGCCACGAAGTGTCGTGGGCGTTAGGGCTGGCGTACACGACGGTCATGAACGGACTCAAGGAGGCCGCGGCCGCAGCCGCGCGCGCCGGCTAGTGTGGTGAGGGGCACACCGCACTACGTACTACGGTCATTTACACTCAGTTGCAGCAACACTCATTGTCCTATTAAGGCTTATACTACCGAAATGAACTTAAGACTGAGCTACTTTAAAGGCAGGCTCAATACCAACCATGCCAACACGGGTATTTTTACTGAAAAAGATATACTTTTAAAAATGAATAAATCAATTTATTCAATTCAAATACAATGTCATGGACATTACAGTAAAACTCGAACCTAATTAAAATAACCCACTCCGAATCGTCCCTGGCGCAAAGGTCCCCATGAGGCTCGCAGAATTGCCACGTTGAATCGCAATGGATAACCTTTGCACAAGGAACGATCCGGAGCGGGAGTCAAAGCCATTATTCCTAAGTCGGCGCCCAATTTCTATTATATTATATTATTTCTATTTTATTATTATGGTATTTTTAGATTTCTGATTTAAATTTCTGTATGTATTCCGAAAAAAAAAAACATTTTTAGTACATACTTTTATATTTCTTTATTTTTAGGGTTCCGTACCTCAAAAGAAAAAAACGGAACCCTTATAGGATCACTTTGTTGTCCGTCTGTCTGTCTGTCTGTCTGTCAAGACCCTTTATCTCACGAACGGGTAAAGGTATCAGGTTGAAATTAATACTATATATTACGATCCATGAACCACACAAGATCTGAAAATTTAAATTTTTTACAACGACGCAATCAAAAGATATGGCATTTTATGTCCTCATCTCCATACATTTATTCAAAAATGAAAAACCTACAGGGTACTTCCCGTTGACCTAAAATTATGAAATTTGGCAAGAAGCTAGGTCTCACAGTACAAATAATGGGAAAAGTCTGAAATCATTAAATATTACAACTTTTCTCACAACTAATGGTAACCAATTGGGGTGAGCTCCCGTTTCAAGAACATTCATATAAGAGAGGGGTCAAGTTGGATGGTTATTGAGGCGATTTTTGTTTTAGTTCTATTTAAAAACGGGAACACTTACAAACTTGAAAATTGGTATGTTTATAGTGCATAGGCTATGAAATAACAACAAATAATAAAATTTGGTCAAGCGCGTGTCGGACTCAAAAAATCTAGCACATTAACTTACTGAAATTTCAACTAATACAATTATGTTTATGTGGTGGTACGGAACCCTCAGTGCGCGAGTCCGACTCGCACTTGGCCGGTTTTTTTTTATTGCACTACAAAGGAGGTTGGTAACTGATAAAAAAAATTTAAATGCATGTGACCAATAACAATTTATTTTAAATTCCAATTGTAAACAGTTAAAATCTCTTTGCTGTATAAATGCTAAAGAATTTAAAAAAGAAAAGTAAAATTGGGTCAACAATGCACTTTCAAACCTTTTTCCTACCATTGGGATCGAAGGATTCTCATACAAATTTCGATTTGAAGGGCATGATAAATGCGTTCGATCTCACTAATTGGAATAATTAGTGTGTATTTTCAAAGTATTTGTAATAAAAATGAATTTTTTTTGTTACTTTTGTGAATTCACAATTCCGCCAACGTCTCATAGTGGCGTAAAATGTCCCTAATATTTATTTATTGTCATCAACTCCTGTGACAAGACATTTTGTGGTATAATACATAATGGGTCTTTCTGCAACTAGAAATCAGTTAAGCTAGGATCTATTGTAGCCACAATACAGCCAAATTCTCACCTTATCTGAATTTAAATAGGACAGATATTTTTTTTAATGACTTTAATAAGCTAAAATGGTTCACTATCATCTGGATACTTTACCAGGAAGCCATAAGTTTCAGGAACTGTTCTATTGCAATAGCTGCAGCGAGAATAACTTATCAGATCAGCATTGGTGGGAATTTAGCTTTAGTATATGGAATTACTACAGGGAATTTGGATTATCAGTACCGAATGATTATGGGAGAAAGGGATGGTCTGTCTAATACGAAGGTGACCAGTTCTGTGAAAAAAATATTACTTATTGAGTTATTTCTTTGTACCTGGCATCGGTTTATCTACTTATTATGAGGTCAAAAGACAACTTTGCTAATAAGGCACATAAGTTTTCAACTTTCCATAGATAGTTACTTTGTGTGAGAATTTGAAAGGTTTTTATGCATTGTTAACAAAGGTGTAGAACAAAAGTAGTTGCTTTTGATCTCACTAAGAAGTGAGCAAACGGATATCATATACAAAAAAATAACCTTGTATTATAAACTTTCTGAAAAAAAAATGTTGTAACAATTTTAGCGTGTTACCTGAACAAATTTTCATAAGAAATACAGGGTGTAAAGGACAGGTTGGCAAATACTGAAAGGGCATGATCAGTCAACGTAACTGAACAAAAAAAAAAAAAAAAAAAAAATCGGCCTCTCCATACAAAATTGCAAACTTGATTGGACAGTTTGTATGGAGAAGCCGATTTTTTTTTCATTTCCTGAAAGTTTTGTTCGCTGAAATTTGTTCAGTTACGTTGACTGATCATGCCCTTTCAGTATTTGCCAACCTGTCCCTTACACCCTGTATAGGTGGAAATACGAAAATAAAATTTCAAATTCGTAAGATTGCGCATTTTGTATGGGATGAAAATTTTTCAGTCGTATTTCGATCTGTGTACCTTTGGGAAAGTCGTTCAGAAACAGGTTGAAATAGTGCTTACAATTTTTTTTACACCCGATGTACCTAGTAAATAAAAAATACACTTTTAAAGTTCGTTCGCTTATTGTTTTGTTTGTATATTCAGCTGACTTTGATTACTTTGTTGGCTAAACGACATAAAATTATGGCCGAATCAGAATTCTTTACTTATCTTAGTCTTGTGCGGTAAATCGCAAAAATAAGCAAATATGTAATTAAACCTGAATTACATATGTTCTTATTCACTTTTACATCTCTTGTCAACAAACACACGTTTCACAAGAAACATATTGTAGCAAGCAAGTGGACACAAAACCAGTATAAGCTGAACTAGCGCTACGCTACAACGCCCGAAACCAGAGACCCGTTCAAGGTCAAAGTGTTTCCACTAACGTGCGGCCGTGTGTACAAAGCCTACTCTTGAAGTACGCTGTGTTGCAATGGTTTCTTCCTGTTTCTTTTACGCTGCTAAAAAATATAGACTCGCCTTTATTTGTCGGTATTTTGTTAAGAAGCTACATTTAATAAGTTAAATCTGAAATCAACGACATTTGCCTCTTCGATTTAGTCTATCCCTACTTTTAGCATTCGCTTTAGTTATAGCTGCAACTAATTTAGCTAACGGACTTTGTGGAACAATCGAATTTTATTATTTAGACTTGTATGATGTATTTTTACTTACGAATTATCATGTACGTAATGGTAAAAAAATCCTTTTCTTGCCTGCGGGGAGAAAGTGGGTACTTTCTTTCTGCTGCGCGGTACGAAGGTACCTCTTTCCGCAACAGCACGAAAATCGTATACTGGCCACGGGAGGAAAAATTTCTATTCCTTCCTAGGTACGTAATCTACTATTTTATAATCGTGTACGTATGCATTAGATTGTGAGCGACGTAATTTATCTGACGTCGTAAGGTTTAATCTTAAAAGGAAAGAAGTAAGTTTGTTTATTAAGTACAGTCGAAGACAGGTCAAGTTTGACACTGGCAGCGCGACTAGCCCGTACGTCCATTGTGTCAAGCTTGATGTGCTCTTGACTGTACCTGTCAAATCTTAGTGGCGAGTATGATAGTGATATTGATTTGTTGTAGCTTGAACACTAGAAGATTTTCTGTTATATCTATCACAAAAAAAACCGGCCAAGTGCGAGTAGAACTCGCGCACCGAGGGTTCCGTACCATCATATAATCATAATTGTATTAGTTGAAATTTCAGTAAGTTAATGTGCTAGATTTTTTGAGTCTGACACGCGCTTGACCAAATTTTGTAATTTGTTTTTATTTTATAGCTTATGCACTATAAACATACCAATTTTCAACTTTGTAAGTGTTCCCGTTTTTGAAATAGAACTAAAACAAAAATCGCCTCCGCGACCATCCAACTTGACCCCTCTCTTATATGAATGTTCTTAAAACGGGAGCGCACCACAATTGGTTACCATTAGTTCTTTCTTTCTTTCTAATATTTAATGATTTCAGACTTTTCCTTTTATTTGTACTGTGAGACTTAGCTTCTTGCCAAATTTCATAATTTTAGGTCAACGGGAAGTACCCTATAGGTTTTGCTTTAGTGCATAAATGTATGGAGATGAGGACATAAAATGCCATATCTTTTGATTGCGTCGTTGTAAAAAATTTATATTTTCAGATCTTGTGTGATTCATGGACCCTAATATATGGTATCAATTTCAACCTGATACCTTTACCCGTTCGTGAGATAAAGGGTCTTGACAGACAAACAGACAGACGGACAACAAAGTGATGCTATAGGTACGGAACCCTAAAAACATAATTTGAAATTTTGTTCATTGTGTTCACAAAAATTCTGATATTTTTAGAGACACATTTACTATACCTGGCCTGTTTTACAGGTACCTATGACAAAGCCACGAACACAGCGTGAATTTTAATTGGTTTTTCTCCTGAAGCCTGTGATTCTACTCTAGATAACTTGATGTCTTCTTTTTATTTAATCGAAGAAAAGTGGTCACGTGATTGACTCATTTTGTACGCCCGTTCCACATATCCTGGTCTATCCCCACTTTTTTTCACTTTGTTGTTTGTTTGTTAACTTGTTTTTTTTTTTACGAGTACTTTGTTCTACAAGAGGGATACACGGAATTTTTACTTCCACTTATCTCTACTGTTATAATAATTTAGGATAATTGTACGGGAACGTGAAAAAATTTTTTTTCGGGTAAGATAATTCTTTCTTCGGGATAATTGTTGGTTTTCATGAATATAGTCACTGGGCTTCGAGAGCAGAACCAAAGAAAATTTACGCTGTATATGGGAAATGGACGTTCTTCATTGATGTTTTTTAAATTATATAATACAACCTATAAGGGTACCACATTTCTGTTCGCGAGAGGCTTTTTTTCAAACTCTTTCGCAATTTCGCCAACTCTTTCGCAATTTCGTCAACTTTTTGATAAGTGCGCGTAATAAATAAATCTTATGTAGCTAAAACATAAATGTACCCCTTGTGATTTGAATTTACGCATTTTTAAATTAGAAAATTATTTAAAACAGGATTTTTATCAATAATTTATTTGAATAGACGTTACATTTTTAAAATCTAAATCTCGCCAACAATGTACGAGCGCGAAGAGCAAAGTGAATCGCGCGTAATATGAGTGAGCAGAACGGAATACATACTATCTTGCTTTTTCACAGTCTTTAGTCAAATAAATTTTAAAAATTTTCGTCGCTCAATGTAAGAGGCGGTCCGTCCTTTGGCGGCTTAACAACTCTGACTACACTAGGGTTGACACCCGTCAACCCTTGGAGATCTTTACACTACAATCGAACTTAATCCTGCTGACACAATGTTATCTTATTGTCCTTCAGCGAATTTTTATACAGGGTGTAAGAGCCGGTGTACCGAAAACTGAAAGCGCGTGCTCAGTCAACGAAACTGAACAACTTTCCCAAAGAAAAAAATGTTGGGAAATGAAAAAAAAATTTTACCTCTCCATACAAGTTGTTCGACCAGAGTGGGCAATTTGTATGGAGAGGTCAACATTTTTTTTTTTCATTTCCCAACATATGTTTCTTTGGGAAAGTTTTTCAGCTTCTTTGAGCACGCCCTTTCAGTTTTCGGTACACCGTCCCTTACACCCTTTATAAGGTCCTAATGAAATAGTAAACATAATTTAAAATGTTACTTTGACCATGAAACTGAACAACTTTCCTTTAGGAACATAGGTCGTAATTTAAAAAAAAAACCGGCCAAGTGCGAGTCGGACTCGCGCACTGAGGGTTCCGTACCACCACATAAATATAATTGTATTAGTTGAAATTTCAGTAAGTTAATGTGCTAGATTTTTTGAGTCCGACACGCGCTTGACCAAATTTTATTATTTGTTGTTATTTTATAGCCTATGCCCTATAAACATACCAATTTTCAAGTTTGTAAGTGTTCCCGTTTTTAAATAGAACTAAAACAAAAATCGCCTTAGCAACCATCCAACTTGACCCCTCTCTTATATGAATGTTCTTGAAACGGGAGCTCACCACAATTGGTTACCATTACTTGTGAGAAAAGTTGTAATATTTAATGATTTCAGACTTTTCCCATTATTTGTACTGTGAGACCTAGCTTCTTGCCAAATTTCATAATTTTAGGTCAACGGGAAGTACCCTGTAGGTTTTTCATTTTTGAATAAATGTATGGAGATGAGGACATAAAATGCCATATCTTTTGATTGCGTCGTTGTAAAAAATTGAAATTTTCAGATCTTGTGTGGTTCATGGATCCTAATATATGGTATTAATTTCAACCTGATACCTTTACCCGTTCGTGAGATAAAGGGTCTTGACAGACAGACAGACAGACAGACAGACAGACAGACAGACAGACAGACAGACAGACAGACAGACAGACAGACGGACAACAAAGTGATCCTATAAGGGTTCCGTTTTTTTTCTTTTGAGGTACGGAACCCTAAAAAACAGCTTTCACTTTCCTTAATAACGTCGTCAGTTGAATGCGCATTTTGTATGGATGGTACAATATTTTTTTCGTATGGCAACCTGTGTTTCTTGGAAAAAGTTGGTCAGTTTTATGGTCCAAGTAACATGCAAAAATTATGTTCACTATTCCACTAAGACCCCTATATACAAGGAGTAACAAAAAGGGTATAACAGCCCAGAAGGATGTGAATCTGTCCATAAATCTGAACAACTTTTGCTGCTTTGCGTATCGATATACTGCTTCTTTTATTTCTTATACAAAAATCGCTATCAGCTGATGCAGTTTATAATGGAAAGATAGCATTTATTTTTCGTATATTGTTCTTTGGTAAAAGCTGGGGATATTCCACCAAAACTCAATAAAATTTGTAACGGTTGAAAGCCCATCGAATCGGAAACTCTGAAACTGGATCCTATTCATGGTATAAACGGGATTCAGCTTCATAGTTTCATAGAAGACAATTATGTGCTTCGAACACCCCGGGACACTTCATACAACGACCGCGAAACCACTACAGTTGAAATAATATCTTATCTTATCTTTTGTTTTAGACTTTCGCACTTTTCAATCATGTTTATATGAGCCTCTTGTTCCTAGTTTTCGAGTTCATCGCGCCATCTGCGTCATGGTCGGCCTCGACGCCGTCTTTTTTTTTTAATTGTGTTTTACGGCTCTGAAAACAAGTCCTTTGAGCCACTCGTTAAATGTCAAAGTCTAAGAGTCGAATGAAATGTCATTTGTGTGTTACTTGGTGGTTGCCAGATAGTTGTGGTAATAATATAGCTTGAGTGAAATTACATCAGAAAAAACAATTCGTGAGAGCAGGTAGGATCGATACGCGTCGCTGTCGCTCCAATTTGTGGCGCATCGCTCCGTCCTGCTCTCACAATGCTATCATTCTAATCAAGTAACATTACTTCGACTAACTGTCAAAATCTGAATTTGACAGATGTGTACGCACGTGCACGCAGTACAACTAGACTTGGCAAAGAACCATGTAATACGCGCGGGTGGGGGGCGGGGGGTGAGGGGCTGTATTCCGCGGGAGGCGGGGAGGGTGTCTTCTCTACGATTAGTACTTTTTTTACGGTCGATGGTCTTAATCTTGACCTCGATCAAGTCATGAGGGCAGAGATGAGGTCGAGAAGAAGCATATTCACTCGCGACTTGATTTGATTTCGAACAGACATGCAGGCAGAGAATTCAACCAAGTGTGGGTGATATCCTGCGGTGCGTCTGGACTCTCGATAGTAGAAGGGTGTGATGTGGAGTTGGGTGATTGGAGAAAGTGGAAAAGTCCGTGGTTTCACTGTAATATATTTATTATTCATTTTATACAAGTCACGGCTAGGCACACCATAGAAATCTCTTCCTTTTTACAATCTGTCATTATAGACTAAGGGTAACACTCATACAGCCTAGTTTACAATACCTTACATCCCCTTTCTTTACCAAAAGTTTGAACAGTCTGTACTAAGTGGTTACAATTTAAAATAAGCAAATTAAGTAATACATTTTAAAAAATTCTAAAAGTAATCATCGAAAAATCTGGGTTTTCTAATTACTCGACCACTTCTGGTCTTTACTTCAGGATCTTCTTCTAAGTTAAAAGTTACTGACTTTTTAACATTACTTGTACTGGGTTGATTACTTATACAACTTTTTAAATTCACATTCTCATCATCATTACAATATGCGTTAAATTCTACTATATCATCATCAATAGAACAATTGTTGTAGTCTATATCTCTATAGTCCATAACATTTATTTCATTATCTATCTCATTATTACATTCATCATTCTCTTTCGCTTCATTCCATTCTCTCGTCACTTGATCTTTCCACGCTTCATTCTCATTGCTATCTATTTCTATATTTATACATTCATTGTCATTTATACTATTATCCATGTCATTATTATCTATATCATTATTATTATTTACATTATATCCAATATTTTCAAAGTCTTCATCATCATAATCATATGTGTTCCTTATTCTAAGATTTCTGTACCTAGAGCCTTTATATACATGATATCTATTTCTAATTATATTTTGTCCATTTTCTAATAAAATTTTATAACTTCTATCTTTATCCCCTTTCTCTACAATCTTTCCAGGTATTAATTTATTTGTATTTTTATCTGTTACATATACATTTTCATCTTTATCAAACTCTATTCCCTTTCCTTTATTTTTTCTATCATGATACATTTTATATTTATAATTTCTAGTCTCCACATTTTTCTTAATCTTTTTATAATTAATTTCATTTGTACTATCTTTATTCACAGGTAATACAGATGTTACTTGTCTACCAAGCATCATTTCATTCGGAGATTTTAATTCAGAATCAATTGGCATGTTTCGGTATTCTAACAAAGCTAAATCTATATCTTTACCATCACATAAACATTTCTTTAACATCTTTTTAATTGTTTGTATATGACGTTCCACCATGCCATTTGATCTTGCATAATAAGGAGTTGAAGTTACATGTTTGAAACCCCATTGTTGACAAAAATCTGTAAATACAGAGCTTTTATACTGTCTACCATCATCTGTGTACAATATATCAGGAATTCCCCATCTAGCAAATGCACTTTTTAAGCCTCTGACATGCTCTTCCGCTGTCTGATCTGATAACTCTACTAACTCTACATATTTGGTCAAGTAGTCTACTATCAACATGAAAATTTTATCATTGAAGAAGAACATATCAGCGCCTACAGTACTCCAAGGTCTCTCTGGTACTTCTCTTAGTTTTAAAGGTTCAAATGAATGTCTTTTTTGGTATTGTAGACACACATCACAATTTTGTATCATATCCTCTATTTCTTTATTCATAAATGGCCAAAACAATAAACCTCTCGCTCTATTTTTGCATTTATTAACACCCATGTGATTATAATGGAGTTTACTCAACATTTCTTTGCGCATTGATTTAGGTACCAATACTGCTGAATCTTTGAAAATTATTCCGTTAACAACTGTTAAACTATCTTTAACTGAATGATAAATTTTTAAATGAAATGGAATTTCTGAATACTTAGGCCATGAAGTTGTTATGTACTTCATTAACAAGATTAAATCTTTGTCTTTAGATGTTTCTTGTTGAAATATTTTCAATTTTTCTTCACTAATATTTATATTTTCAATTATCATACACACATGAAGTTCTACATTTTCATCATACTCATTATTACAGATAGAATCATCAACATAATTTCTTGATAATGCATCAGCTACTAAAAGTTCTTTACCGGGTTTATATTTGATGATAAGATCATAATATTGAATACGCATTCTTAACTTCTGTAATCTTAATGGTGTTTCATTCATAGACTTTTTAAATATTTGTTCTAAAGGTTTGTGGTCTGTCTCTACAATCACCTGTTTACCATAAACGTATTGCTGGAATTTCTCACAAGCATAGACAATCGCCAAAAGTTCTTTCTCTATCTGAGCCCAAGATTTCTGTGACTCAGTGAGAGCTTTAGAAGCATAAGCTACTGGAGCTTCATTCTGTAATAAAACTGCTCCCAAACCTGTACTGCTGCTATCAACAGACAAAGTTATAGGACCGTTTATATCAAAAAATTTCAAAACCGGCTCTGATGTTAAAACTTGTTTTAATTTAGAAAAGTCATTCTTTTGTTGCTCTCCCCATATAAAAGCAGAATCTTTTTTAATCAATTCCCTTAAGGAATAGGTAATATCCGACAAGTTTGGTATGAATTTAGACACATATGTTACAATTCCAAGTATAGTTTGTAATTCTTTTTTGTTTGTGGGTTCCTTCATGTCAACAATGGCTCTGACTTTTTCAGGGTCAGGTTTTATACCATCCTTGCTTAAGATGTGACCGACATATTTAACTTCGGTGACACCAAATTTACACTTTTGTTTGTTAAAACGAACACCTCTCTGTTTGGCTCTTTCTAACACTGCTTTTAGTCTTATATCATGCGACTCTTTGGTCTCACCCCATATTATAAGCTCATCTACATATTGTTCTACACCCTCTAAATCATGAAATATGTCATAGAAGCACTTGCTGAATACTTCAGGAGCTGAGCACAAACCAAAGGGTAATCGCTTATAACAATATCTACCAAATTCACCAGCATTGAATGTTGTATACAGTTGACACTGTTCTGACAGTCCAATCATATAAAATCCTTTAGAAGCATCAAGTACTGAAAAATACTTTGCATTCGGCATTCTAGCTACCAATTCCTCAAAAGTACTCATTTTAAATATTTCTCTCACAATACATTTATTTAAATTTTGTGGATCTAGGCAAACTCTAATGGAATCATCACATTTTTTAGTAGCTACCATGGAACTAACCCATTCTGTAGGTTCATTGACCTTTCGGATGACACCTAACTCTTCTAATTTATCCAATTCATTTTTAATTTTATCCTGTCCTCAGCGCCATGTGATGTGGAGTTGGGTGATTGGAGAAAGTGGAAAAGTCCGTGGTTTCACTGTAATATATTTATTACTCATTTTATACAAGTCACGGCTAGGCACACCATAGAAATCTCTTCCTTTTTACAATCTGTCATTATAGACTAAGGGTAACACTCATACAGCCTAGTTTACAATACCTTACAAAGGGGGATGGAGAAATAAGCTCATGGAGCTCTTGGGCACACTCTCCGAAACTATTACTTTATTCTGTGCCCTGGTCAGTTCAGATTCCCATCCTTCATCAGGATCGGTATAACATTTTTGTTACATTGTAGAATTAATCGAATACAGGTGATCAATTTATTGCCGAATTAGGTGGTGGTAAATGGATAAATTTTTCTAGCAAAAGCTAGAATTCTTGAGGGAGCTCCTTGTCCTGTAGTGGACGTTTTCATGGGATGTTGTGATGATGATGAAATGGATAATTTTATAAAACTACGGCACAATTTGATTCATTTTTCTAGTATCTTTAATGCATTTTTCTTTTAATTAGTATGTTGTTAAGTTTTTTCCTTAGGCAATTTTTTTGATATTATGTATGATACTAAGGTTGTTGACTTGATTGTGTTATTATTTTATTTAAGAATTTTTCGTCAGGGTGACTAATACCGATTATAGTAAAATCTATTTAAAAAGATGTATCGTCTCCGGCCATATCTATGTACACTTGCTAAAAAAAAAGGCAAATCGTCCACAAAACTAGAGCTGTATTAAGAATTAATTACAAATAAACATTTTGATTTGATTCTTGATAATTCGCATAGGAAACGTATGTGTAAGGTACCTCGAAACTTGGCTCATAGACAGGGATAAGGTCAATAAGTAAAAATAAAAAATACGAATTTTTTTCGGTTGCAAATGATAAAGTTGAAAAATAATTTTGTTTTTGTCAAATATCGATAGGTCGTATGGCAGAATGAAAAGTAGCCATGGCCAGTCTTAAAAAAAAAACTGACAACTGTTCTAAGTAGTCTGTGGTTGGTTTATACTACGTTAGTATTATATAGTCTAAGGTTTATACAGCTGTTAGTTTTTTTTCTATGATAGGCAATGGCTACTCATCACATTCTGCCATACGACCTATCGATATTGGAGGAAAACGATTTTTTTTAAAACCTCGTCATTTATGGGCAAAAAAAAATTGGTATTTTTTATTTATCTTTAATGATCCTATTCCTGTTTATGAGCCAAGTTTCAAGGTACCTTACATATAAGTTTCCCTAGCGAATTGTGCGTACTAAGTTTAACCCAGCAACTCTCAGTTTGTTATAAGGTAGTGGTTTTTGAACGAGAAATATCATCAAAAATAAGTTCGTTCGTGCGATATGGCACGGTAATGTTCATGTCTCAGTGGTCGCAACTATAAGCAAAATAAATGAATGAAATTGAAAACATCTAGTCTTGGTTAAGACTGCATTCCGCGCACACTAGCGCCCTCAACAGAATTTTTTTTTATTTTTTTATTGGAGACAATAATGAAAAATTGAAGACCGATTAAGTGTTCTTTGACAGGATAGCGTTATTTTAAACTATTACAATAGCTTTATGTTGTTTATTAAAAATCCTTAAAACGGAAATTGGGTGGGCGTTCCGTTCAAAGGATTTTGAATAAACAAGATAACATAAAGCTTATTGTAATAGTTAAAAATATCGCTGTCCTGACAAAAACACTTTATCGTTCTTCAATTTTCATTTTGCTCTCCAATTCAAAGAAATTAATTAAATTCTGATGAGGGCGCTAGCACGCGCTAGTGTGCGCGGAGTGCAGTGTTAATAAAAGTATATCAGGATATTATTTAGTCAACCGACAGCTGTACAGAACATGGCCGGGGACACACAGTGATTTGGAACGCCTTACACTTTTTTAAGTATCTTTCCCAATTTTGTTCTGGCAACATTGTAAGGACGCGTGGATTAAAACCTCCTTGCTGGGTACTTCTTTCAGTGTTGCCATTTGCCATCCTACGTAAAATGATAGTATTTTAAATAAATAAAAAAGTATTCTTATGACCTGAGCACTGTTTACATATAAATAGAGTGTATTAAATACGAATTCCAGATAAATGCTAGCAATATTTTTTATGTGAGGTCTTTCCATTTTGAATATTGTATGTTTGTATAGCTTTCTGCACTTGAAAATAAGAATTATGTACCTAGCAAATGACTTGGTGTTATTGTGTAAATTGTACAAATTTAATAAATGTTAACTTTATATATTGTTTTACTTATAAGCCACTGTTTTAAGTTGCGTGCTGAGTGTTTATTGAATTGAAACCCTGATCTTAAAATACTAAAAATGTAAAAAGGTTATGGTGGGAAAAAAAATATACCCTATTTCAACCTCTTGGGCTCACCGCAGACAGAGGAGCGCATCGGAGAGGATTTTATTAAGGCACTCGAAAATCAACTTTAACGTCATTGAAATAAAGTGCATATATGCTTGAACCCGACAAATCTCGCGCATCCTCGAGGATACGCGGGCATCCGCGCGCGGCGTCGAGACAGTGCGCGGCGGCGAGCGCGCAGTATTGTCAGTGAGTTCAAAGAGGGAGGGCGTGTTTTTTTAAGATTTAGCACAATTATAACCATATCCCAGTCCACCATTGTTGACGAACCGCGACAAACTGGCATGTGTAGAAGATGACGGTTTACTCGTGCATGCTCGAGCATGCGCGATCCCTCAGGAAATGCCCGAGCCCGCGCGAGGATTATTCCGTTCTGTCTGCGCTGGGCCTTGGAGTATGATTTTCAGGAAATGCTTAAACACTAGTTAGTGTATTTCTTACCAAAACCTTGAATTCAAAGGAACATGCCTGATTTTTCCTCATCCGATTCAATCGTACATATTATTGGTTGAATTCATTCAGATGAGTACACAAATAAGAGCTGTTACGCAGTCGAGTTTTTGTTTTTAATAATTTCTGTTTGCAAAATAATAAATTATTTAATAATGAGAAGGAGCTCAAACGTGATAATTTAATATAAGTATTATATTTATATATATAAGTACTTATTAGTATTATATTTATATATATATAAGTATTATATTTATATATTTATTTATTATTTAATATAAGTATTATATAGCTTGTAAAGCCCTTTAATTCAATATATGTATGTACCGCACGTTAACTTTCGGGAAGAAACATTTTTAAATCACTAGTAAGTAAGTATGAAATTAATATTACCTACATCATTTTAACATAACTTACGACGTTGACACGAGATTTTACGAGACTTTTGAGACAACTGAACGCCAAACTGAAGGTATATACTGCTTTCTAGCTCATTATCTGTTCCGAGGTTTACCCTTTGCTAACAATTAATGATTCCGCCTCAAGGAACATATACGGGATTGATTATTCCGTAACTATTACACTTATCAAAAAACTGATATCGAAAGTACGTTACCCTGTTTACCTACTCTCTAACCTAACGTTCCGCCTTCATACGATTCAAATGGTGGTTACCTTGTGTTTTGTATTCCGTGTGGTTACCCCTTTTGTTACCTACCTATCTATTGTCAACTTATTGCGAAACAAATGCAAATATCCCGTGAAATGAAATTTGCAGCAGATCAAATTATAATTAAGATTGTCGTCACACTTTTAATACCTATTCGTACTGAATGAGGTAAGTTATTTATAACATAATGTAGGCTTTGGTATTAACCAAAATTTATTTTTAAAATTTCATTTACAATGTTGTTAGGTCTCCCGTCTGTTAGTTTTTACAGATTTTTGTTGCGTGAGTAGTTTTATTTTTAAATATTTATTTATATAAGGTCCTAATGAAATAGTGAACATAATTTTAGTATGTTACTCAGACCATGAAACTGAACAACTTTCCCCAAGAAACATAGGTCGAAATACGAAAATCAATTTTATATAGGTATTATCATATTATCTGACTGTAGGAATGATAAGTTGACATTTTTTTAAGCAATATTTGTGATAATAATCCACAAACATGAAAAATACTGAATAAAACTTACAGATGAAAACATAAAATGTCTTTGCAGTTTTCGTTTTGTTGTTTAGAAGATGTACAGCCATCAACTACACACGATATTATTGAAAAACACACTCACTAATATGGAGATCAACATATTAATTAATTTAGGATTCTTTTCATTCTTTTCACTTGTTCACTACATGTTTTTTTATAATTTTCACAATGTTTACAACATATGTTTAGAATATATTTTCAACCGTTAAAATCACAACAAGTTACAATAATCCTATAAACTTTGTAAATGCAATGAACGCGTCGTTCTTCTAATTTGGTAGGATGTGATCATTGATGATTTGACATGGCATGTGACGTGCTAGCAGTTGTCATCCCATACCATAGATTTATATAGTCAAGATAGGGTCTTGGGAACAAATATGACTAACAACGACTGACGTTTGTGTGGTCCTAAACGTCAGATTTCGGACCAACGAATTGGGGACATTGTAACTTGCCGATGGGCTAGTACTTATATATAAGTAAATGTCCCATACTGAAAAAAATTAGCATGGTTTCTTCTCCGAGCGAAGCAAGGAGGTTTTTGTTCTGAGGCTATGGCCACGCTATTGCCCTTTTCAGTGTGGCCATAATTCCGCATTTCGAGACCACGACAATAACAAGCAACTTTCTCAAAGAAGAAACATTATACCCTAAAAAAAATATTCACTCTTCATACTCTATCTAGGTGAGCATGCTGCTACATCTTCGACCTCATCGTCACTTACCACCAGGTGAGATAGGGGTCAAATGCTCAACATTAAATAAAATAAATAAAAATTAAACTAAAGTGGACACGTGATCAACCTATTTTGAATTTTTTTTAGAGTACCTACAATTTGTTTACTTCGGGAAAGTTGCTTGTTATCATGACGAGAATCACTGGGCTTCGAGAGCAAAACTAATGGAAATTCAGATTTTAAAGGATATTATAAGTTACTTACCAACGCCTGATTGCATCGCCTCAATCGCGTGTCGACGGCACAGGCTCTTACGCCGCGATTCAGAGACGAAAAAGCGTAAAGTTACCTACACAATGTTGTATAGGATTTTGAAATTTGAGGGACAGAGTTCAATAGTTTCGTCTCTAAACCTCGGCCTTAGCGACGGGACATATCAATGAGGCGTCGGTCGTGGGTGAGGTGAGGATATGGCGTGGTTATGGCGTGCTTGTGGCGCGGGTGCGGTGTCTCAAGATGGCGGCGGCAGTGGACGTATTTAGGGCATTCTAAATTTCGATTTCTGTAGTAATTAGTAAATGTAAATTTATACAAGTCAATCGAAATCGTTAATGGTTAAACTTATTGAATACAATTTAATTATACAAGTTATCGAATCCCGACCATGAAACTAAATAATTATTTGCTATAAGTTCCCATGCTTGATCCCGCACACATCTATTACTTAACCTGATCAATTTTAATCGTATGTTACGGGACATTTTTCTATTAACTCGCAAAACGCGATATTAAATTGCATATTGTCACGAACTTTGATATTACTGCGGACGGATCTGTGCATTCGTATGGCGTGCCAACTCAAACTGCAGCGCGGTGCGGGCGGGAAGCGACGCCTGCGCTGCGCCCTCACCCCACCCTCGCCACGCCACCTCAATATGCACGGGCGCCATATCACTTATAAACATTTTGTATGAAACACGAAGTGACGGGCGGCGCGACCGGCCATACTCTCGCCTCGCCCTCGACCGACGCCATATTAATATGTCCCGCGCCTTAGAACTTGGCACAGATGTATGTCCGGGGGGCCTTTAGGAGCTTAAAAGTTGCCAGATTCGATTCGAAGAAGTTACTTAAATCATAATATTTTACTTCACCAGTAGATTGAACACCGTCGTTAAGTAAAGCTTCGTTAAAGAAACGCACTAAACCTGCATAGTTTTTAAATTGTATCTAACAATAACACAGTGTTCATTAACATTAATAAAATTTAAGTCACATTAGGTGGCAAGGAAGTGCTGGATGTGTTTAGAAAGTTGCCCTCCGCGGATAAATACCGATATGTGGCTGTCATCGACGCCGGATCTTCGGGGACCAGAATACACGCGTTCAAGTTTCGAGTACCGAAGACATGTGAGTTTCCCCCCATTCATCAAACTACTGATTTTCAACCAGTGGCAGAGTTTAAATGTACAGCGTGTTTCATGGGTTTTGATCCCGAAGGTCAGTGGTTCTACTCATGAAAATAAGCAACTTTGCCGAAGTTTTTTTTATTAGAAAACATTTTTCGCCTTTTCATACTAAATGAGTCAATCATGTGATCACTTTGGAGTGGTAAACATTTTTCTTTTTTTTTCTTTTTAAAGTTACTGGGCTTCGGGACCAAATCCAATGAAAATTCACTCAGTATAGACTAAGCTAACATAACAAGTGCAGGTAAATATGGTTAGGGCATAATTTTCTGTGTTATACACTCGCATATTGCTCTTACCGACTTCTGTTTTTTATGTCACAAGTGGGCAAACGAGAAAGTGGGCCACCTGATGGTAAGTGGTCACCACCGCTCATGACACCCATTGTCTTATTACTAAGTGACATAATTTAAACCTAATACGACAGCAAAACTCGTTAACCACCCTGAGAACTAAGATAATATGTCTCCTTACCCTTCAAACCGAAACACAGCAATGCAAACACTGCTGCAAAAGGTAGAAAAAGGCAAGGGGGTGGTACATCCCCAAACGGACTTTGCACAAAAGCCCTACCACCATTGAAATTATTAAGATTTCCCTATTCATCACTGCGCACTACTGGCCGATTTACCTGTTTCTTTATGTTGTTTGACACTGGCCGTTAAACTGTTTCATCATATCATCCCATAAAACGTCCACTGCCTCCAGAACTCCAGCACAAACGCGTGGTACTTTGGAGGGTGACCGTAGTATATGAGATTGTACGATACATAGAAAGATGCTGCTGCCTATCCTCCGGTTCGTAAGCCCTTAGTCTTACGATATCCACGGGTAGAGATGGGTTGGTACTTTCTTTGCCGGCACCACTCGGGATCTATCCCGTGTGGTGCACTGGTTTACTGGTACAGAATTTTTCCTGACTGGAAATCTAGCTTCTTATGTTTTTACCTGGGGGCACGTGGCAGGCTGGCATACGTACATCTAGTGCGTTATTAGAAGATTACAGTGGATGCTTAGTTACGTCTCCCTGCCACAAAGGACGACCAAAGAATCGGTCGTTTACAAATTAGCTGTAAAAACCCGACATGCATGACCGATTGAAAGTTTGTAGTATGCAAGGAGTTTCCAATTGGGACTGCTATTGCTTTTGTGGAATATCAGTCTGGGGAAGTAACACCTTTTTATCTCCCTCTTGCCGCAAAGTAGCATTGCTTGTTGCTGCTTTGTTTCCATAAAGTTCCATTTGTTTCTATGCCACCGGTACTTGAGATAAGTATAAAATATTTCATCTTAAGTTGCTGACTTACTTGTCAAAGTACGTCACAAAAGACGGTGACATAGGCCGTAGTGACTACTTACTACTAGCTGGTGGCTCATTTGCTTGTTTCACAACATCCCATGAAACATCCACTGCAGGACAGGGAGCTCCCTCCAGAACTCCAGCAAAACTGCGTGGTCCTTTGGAGGGGATTTACCATAGTCACCACGCTTGTAAGCGTTGCGGCTGTTGTTGGTGACCGCAGTGCGTAAGATAGTATGATACACAGAAAGATGCTGCTGCCCATCCTACGGTTAATAATCCCTTAGTCGCCTCTTACGACACCCACGGGTAGAGATGGGTTGTAATTATTCTTTGCCGGCATTGTTGAGTTCCAGTCCCAACAAATGTTGTCGTTTTCTTGAGCATCTCTTCATGTAAATCATCAGACGGTCCATCTGATTGAAATGAAAACTCACTCTTTAAGGGCGCGTTTCAAATCGGGTAAATTTCACCCTGACAGCAGGATATGGTCGAGACAGACTGCTGTCAAAGGGTAATTATTACCCGTTTCGGAATTCAGCCTACAATAGTAGAGATACTGTTGCTCCCGAGTACATAGAGGTGGACAATTGGACATTCTACTTTTTATCACCCTCTATCAGAAAATAAGTAAATGCAATTATGAATATTTAAGAAAAGTACGTTTATATATTTACATATAAGAACAATAGTGGAAATTTCATTGGATGTTATGAAGATGATGAATAAGACATGACAAAGAAATAATTAGAGACTAATAACGATATCCACATTCCTAATTCAAATCACTTTTAGTCCCATGAACGGGATTTTAGTCCCTGTTAAAATAGAACGAACTACCTCTAGCTTTTCGAATAGATGTGATAAAAAAAATCTTATTTGTGAAAGTTAAGTCATGAACTAAATACTTATAGCACCGTAAGAAAGACCTAATCAAACACCTTGTCTGTTTTAGTGTTCGGAGCAGAAATTCTAGATTTAGTGGACGACTTTTATAAACCAACGAAACCAGGGCTGTCTGATTACGCGAATAATCCTGCCAAGGTGAGATCCACTAAAAATCCATCATAAAGTACCCGTCTGCTTGGACAGACGATTTAACACCAGTAACCAGCCAAGAAAACGTTTTGAGTTTTAAGTATAATCATAACAGGGTGTGGGATATGTTTCACCCACTATTTTACTTTTGTATGATACTGCAATCTGTAGTTTTTCTACTTCATACTAGAGGCGCTGTTTTTTGAAATTGACTACCTTATTTAACCATACCTTACTAACGGTCGACCACACGTTAAAAGAAACATTTGCAAATCTATTGCTAAGCCATAAAGTCCAAAGAGTTTCTATTGACGTGCTGTTGGGTGTACGTAGAAAAATTTCCTAGGTTTAGGCTCGTCTGGTTCTAGGGTATGTAGATAGCTGTTTTTTTTTTGTAGTAGTAATTTCTCTTTTTCCCGAAGGGAAGGGCTGAGCCATACCGCCTAATCTTGTCTATCTCTTCCTTCTCCAAAGAATCCAAAAGGCAAAAAGCCAAGTCTATCATTCTATCATATGTTGTTTGCAAATAATTCATGTGAACCGACTTCGTATGTCCCTCAACACAGAATCCTCAGAGAAAAAAACTGCATAAAAAAATATTTTGACGCTGCCAAAAAATAGTCATGAAATAGTCATAAATAGTCACCATAAGGAAAAAAATAGTCGCGTTACAATTCTAGAGTTATAGCTATGGTTTGCTGAGGATTATGGCCATAGGCTATAGACAGAATCCTCAGCTTTGATGCAAGCAAACCGTAGGGACTATCGACTTGGTTTTTATTTTAAAAAATAGTCATGAAATAGTCGTCTTGACTTCCAAATTCTCGAAAATAGTCGTTCAAGGATTTCAGAGTTACAGGGGTAGCTTGCTGAGGATTCTGTGCATAGCATTTCATGGACGCAGATTCCTGCAGAACGTTTAGGTTTTTCTGTTTGATACTCATGTCAAAAAATAGTCAACAAATAGTCGTCTCAAACCATAATAACTTCGGTCTGGTTTACCTAGTAGAAGTATGTTAAAAATGCATGTTAACTTCGCCATACATTTTTTCTTTGTACAGTCGCGTACACAAAATTATTTGATATTGATTTCAAATTATCAAAAAAAAAATGGATTTTGATATTGTTACAGGCTTTTATTTCTATATGTTATTGCAGACCCTATTTTTGTGTATTTTTATATTTTTATTAGGTAGGTTGTATTTTTATTAGGTAGGTAAATAACGGGAAAAACCGACCTTTTGTTCTAGAAACTTATAATGCAGGTTCCACGTTTAATGAATGGTAAAACTAGGATATCGGGCTTACACGTAGATGCATACAATAAAAAAAATACTTGAATAATAATTGGTAAGTTCACAAATATTACTAAATTAACTACACTAACTTTACTTATTTCTTGATTGATCAATGTTGTTTGCCTATGCATTTAACTATTTATTATAAAATTAAAATATCGCTGCATATGTGTTTCTTTTAGCCAATATCACATCAGTAGAATAATATAAATCAGTGACTTAACGTCATGGTAACAGAGTTGGAAATGTTTAACGTGAATCGTATAATAGAAAAAGCACCAATATTCTGCGACGAGATATGTTTAACCAATAGCATGCATGGCGGCGTTTGGCTCGACCGAATTGTGCCCTACAGTGCCCTACAGTGTTGCTATTACAACGACAATTGTCGTGTTCTACAGTAATTATATGAAATGTAAAGTAAACCTACACTACAGCATATGGAAGCAGTAAATATACAACGCGTTATTCCAAATTAGTATTTCCAGTTTTTCAATAGGTAATCCTACTTAAAAATTGGATGTAAATTCCAAAACTAACAGTGGCTGGCTCGTTAAAAGAGCAGCCTCGGTCGGGTCATTGAGCAGTGGGTCATTGTACTCTGCATCTTAAAATTTTCAGAACTTTTTGAAAGTAGAATTTTTTAAAGATTTTTTTGTGTTCCTTTATCGTTACTGAAACACCCCCTAAGCTATGGTAACCCTGTATTACTAATTTAACCTTTTAACGAAAATAAGTACAAAGACTGTGATTTATACAAAAAACTAACTTAAAAATAATCTGCAGTGAATATATTCATTAAGAAGATTTTTTTTTATTATTTTAGTTTAAAACCAATTATTGTAGTTTATTAAGCTTTATTATTAAACATGAAAACAAATAAACTTTGGTTTTTATAACACAATTAATTATATTGCATGGGTTCCAAATACACACATCAACTTTGCCTAGGGATATTATACTATTGACGTCATAACTCAAAAACTATTAACGGTGTAGAAAAAGTTTGTATTTGAATAATAATCTACATGGTTCCTTCTTTCGAAATTCAAAAAAATAAAAATAAAAGTTCGTGTCAAAACAAAAGAATGCGCGATAATTTGAATTTGACTTTAGCTGTTAGTTTCTGTTACAATTAAAAAGTGCAGTTTTTGTGAATTGTAGCAGATTGCGCATTTTTTAAATTCATGTTGAACGTTTATTACGTTTACTGTCATGTCACGTCGACATTTAACAAGGGAAGAACAGATTAGAGCTGTAGGCATGCTAGAAGCTGGCGCTACTCTACGCGTGGTTGCTGACACTCTACGAACCCACCAAAACGTGATCTCCAGGTTGTGGTCACGCTATCGTGTCACAGGAGACGTAGCGGAACGGCATTCCGGCAGAAATCATGTCACCACTCCAAGACAGGACCGTTTTCTGCAAAATATGGCCAGGAGACAACCCAATGTCACGGCTATGCAAATGGTTCAAAGGCTTCAATCTGAACAACAATTGTTAGTAAGTGACCAAACTGTGAGAAGAAGGTTACATGAAGCCGGTCTTCATTCTCGCAGACCACTGCGAGTTCCAGCTTTGCGGCGTGGCAATCGCGGGCGAAGAATTTTGTGGGCTCGCGAACATTTGGCTTGGAGCGAAGAGCAATGGTCAATGGTTCTCTTTTCAGACGAGTCTCGGTTCGGATTTCATCTGGATTCGCAAAGAATAAGAGTTTGGCGACTTCCAGGTAGACGGAACCGTCTCCAGCATCCTCAAGAGATCCATTCGTATCTAGGCGGGACAATCATGGTATGGGCTGGAATTCGTATGGGAGCGCGAACCGATCTCATTTGGATTAGAGGGAGTATGACTTCGAGAAAATACCGAGAAGAGGTAGTGGAACCTGTTATTATCCCACACAGGATCCAAATGGGCCAGGAGTTCGAACTCATGCACGATAATGCGTGAGGACATACGGCAGAGTTGGTATCTACTGCGCTTCGGGAACATGATGTCAGAGTTATGAACTGGCCTGCTCAGTCCCCTGACATGAATCCCATAGAACATGCATGGGACATGTTACAAAGAAGGGCTTTGATCAATTTCCCTCCAAATTTGAGGACTGAAGAGCAACTTTTCTTGCACTTAATAAGAACCTGGGACCTTATACCGCAGCAAGACTTGGAAAACCTAATTTTGAGTATGAATAACCGATCCCGAACACTAACGTTAGGGGAGGAAATACTGATTATTAAATTTTATAAGATGCATTCTTTTGTTATTCACGACCTTTTTTTTTCAAAACTTCATCAAAAAAGAGATATTGTGTACTTAGTATTAATTAGAGACTTTTAATTAATTAAAAAAAGAAACATCTCTGTTACAGCTCTTTATTTTATTAAACGCGTAAAGCATAAAATACACTTTCATTCTGTATATACATGTCCTAAGAAATAATCAACAGGTTTTCTAAAAATTGAGGAAAATTAAAATATCCCTAGGCATAGTTCATGTGTGTACCTAAAGAAAAAATTCAAGTACCTAACTAAACAGTTACCATCAAAGACGATATGCATTTTGAACACGACTGTACTTGAGTTGAAAAATGTATGGCGAAGTTAACATGCATTTTTAACATACTTCTACAAGGTAAACCAGACCGAAGTTATTATGGTTTGAGACGACTATTTGTTGACTATTTTTTGACATGAGTATCAAACAGAAAAACCTAAACGTTCTACAGGAATCTGCGTCCGTGAAATGCTATGCACAGAATCCTCAGCAAGCTACCCCTGTAACTCTGAAATCCTTGAACGACTATTTTCGAGAATTTGGAAGTCAAGACGACTATTTTATGACTATTTTTTATAATAAAAACCAAGTCGATAGTCCCCACGGTTTGCTTGCATCAAAGCTGAGGATTCTGTCTATAGCCTATGGCCATAATCCTCAGCAAACCATAGCTATAACTCTAGAATTGTAACGCGACTATTTTTTTCCTTATGGTGACTATTTATGACTATTTCATGACTATTTTTTGGCAGCGTCAAAATATTTTTTATGCAGTTTTTTTCTCTGAGGATTCTGTGTTGAGGGACATGACTTCGTCGGTCCTACTAAATGACAGCTTTACACGGGGCAAAACTTAGGCGCCTCTGAGGGATGCAGCTATACGAAATAAAGTTAGAAATAGTCGAATCCCTTAGAGCGCCAAAATTTTGCCTTCGTAGAAATCCAGCTTAATATGTCGATGGTTGTTTGTATATCATTTGACACATAAGGCATGAAGCCAAATTTTTTATACGGACAATGTGTAATACCTATTACACATTGTCCGTGCTTAATTGCAAGGTCGGAGCCAGATCTTTTATCATTTCTTCAAAACAAATCAAAGTAGTCAAATCCAATGTATAAATTCAATCCAAGTATTGTTTTTTTAGTAACAAGCATCAATTTGACTCATAACAGTAAGAAAGCTTGGTCAACAATACGAAAGCTTACGAGTGAACCTCCGCCTTCAAAAACTCCAGCGCGAGTTACAGCTAACCAGATAGCTCATCAACTTTTGCTTAATGGTAAACCACCCAGCCGACTTCCAAATATCCCACAGAAGACTAATATACTAGAAAAACAGTCCATCTGCATAGCTTTCAAACTAGAGGACATCACCAATACTATAAAAAGTTTCGACAACGTTTCGGTAGAACAGCTAAAACAACTCGGACCCGTTGCTGTTTCCTGGCTATTGCAATTGTTAACAAGCTGTCTAGAGTTAGCGAAAGTCCCCCGCCTGTGGAGGATATCCAAGATAATTGCAATTCCAAAGCCAGGGAAATCAGTAGACGACCCAAAAAGTTATCGTCCTATATCGCTGCTCTGCCAATTCGTACAAAATGTTCGAACGTCTGCTGCTAAACCGTCTTCTACCCGTGGTCGACCACAAACTAATCCCCGAGCAGGCAGGTTTTCGGCCCAGTAAGTCATGCTGTAACTAAGTACTGAACCTTACTCAACATATCGAGGACGGTTTTGAGATGGGAATGATAACTGGCGTTGTCTTTGTGGATTTGTCATCGGCCTATGACACTGTTAACCTGAAGCGACTGTTATGGAAGGTTAACCTATTGACTGAGGACCCAAAATTCACCAAAGTTCTAGCTGAGTTGCTCCATAACCGTCGCTTTCAAGTTCAACTGCTGGAGGACAAAAGCAGATGGTGCTCCCAAAAAAATGGGCTTCCTCAAGGCAGTGTCTTGGCGCCGATGTTGTTTAATATCTATACAAATGACCAACCATCTAGCCAAAACACGACACGATTCCTCTACGCAGACGACCTCGCATTAACTTCTCAATCTTCCAATTTTAAGGAAATTGAAGCTAATCTTTCAACGGCACTTGAAATCCTCAGCGATTATTACTCACAGAATGCTCTTAAACCGAACCCTTCCAAGACAGAATCATGCGTTTCCACCTCAAAAATAAAGAAGCAGGCCGCACACTTAACATCACTTGGGAGGGACAGTCTATCGCGCATAACCACCACCCAAAATATTTAGGCGTGATTCTGGACCGATCCCTGACCTACAAGAAAAACTACGAAAGTGTAAGAAAGAAAGTTAATGCCCGAAAAAACCTTGTAGCTCGTTTAACCTCTACCAAATGGGGAGCCTCACCTAGTGTACTGCGGACTTCTGGACTGGCACTATGCTATTCGGCTGGCGAATTCGCTTGTCGTGTCGATCTGCCCATGCAAACCAGGTGGATACAGCCCCAAATGAAACGTGCCGGACAATAACTGGTTGTCTCAAACCAACCCTTCTAGCACAGCTGTATCCACTGGCTGGAATAGCTCCCCCAGAAGTTCGCAGGGCAATCATAGCTCAAACCGAAAGAGGTAAAATGGAAACAAATCCGCTACACCGAATGAACTCGCACACCACTGTTCCTCAAAGACTCAAGAGTCGGAAAAGTTTTGTTAAGTGTACCAAACCACTCAATACTGATCCCTCTACCTCCCGTTGCAGATTGTGGCGTGACAAATTCGCCCCTCCGGATAATTTCATATCTCCTAAGGAGAGTCTCCCACCTGGTCATGAACTGCCATGGCTGACCTGGAAGTCTCTTAACAGACTCCGGACTCAGGTCGGCCGGTGCAAGGAAAACCGACATAGGTGGGGGTTCACTGAAGAGACGAACATTTCATGCGAGTGCGGTTATTCCCCGCAGAGTATGGACCACCTTACATCCTGCCCCGCGTGCCCTAACACCTGCACGCGGGATGAACTGATGCAAGCTACACAAAATGCCGTTCTCGTAGCTAAGTACTGGGCAAAATTAATTTTATTTTATTGGATTTGCGTCGACACGAAAAGAAGAAGTATTTGACATCGTAAATACTAAAAAATAAATCAATGGTAAAAAATAATTTTTAAAACAAGCTTTTATTAGATGTAGAAAAGAACTAACACGTTACCACAGTCTCAGATTTTCAAATAAAACCGTGTTACTTTCACAGTTACATTATAAAACAGCAAGAGAGAAATAAAACACTTTTACTTGAAAGCCTGAGACTGATAACGTTTTAGTTCTTTTTCTACATCTAATAAAAGCTTGTTTTAAAAAGTATTTCTTACCATTATTTAAAATTTTTCTTTTTCTTACTTTATCTACCCCACCCTAATTTTAGTAATCGTGCGTTACAGGGTGCCCTAACGGTAGTACACTTGATAAACCAGACGAATGTCTTTATCCCGAAAAAAGATCGCTACCAAACACCGATCGTGTTTCGAGCAACGGCGGGGTTGCGACTCTTGCGGGCGGAACAGGCTAATAATATAATTGAGCACGTAAGGAGCGCTATTGCAAAGTAAGTAAGTACAATTGATGAAAATATCATAAGGATATTTCACCGGAAAATAACGAAATTGTAAGTTCATCAACTATCGAGGTAGTTGATAAGGTGTCGAAAAATTTTAAACGATATTTTAGGGTTCCCATCCAAAATGGTAAAAACGGAACCCATATGGTGCGAGTTCCTCTGTCTGTCACAAGTGTTTTCTCAGCAACCACTCATGCTATCGACTTCAAATTTGGAATAGTTTTAGAATATAACTGCCTAGCTTTATTGCAAATAAAAGAAATTAAAAAATATTTTTATTATTATTGTGAACGGGTTAGGGGAAAATTTAAAAATGTCATATGGGATATGGGCTTTACTTGTACATTTCAAAATAGATTTTAATTTTTTTTACGACTCTTAGGTTTTAAGTTATGACGAAAAGTGTACAAAAATACCATTCCCCCCTACCCCTCCCCTTATTGGCGAAATTTTGTTAAAGGAAAATCCTGAATTAATTATGGTCGATATATGACGTTTTATGTAAATATTACAGGAATAATATGAACCTTTACAAACAACAGATTTGCGGTCCTAAATATGGACTTTACAGCTTCTAAAAATACCATAGATATATCGGAACCCTCGGCGCTCGAGTCCTACTTACACTTGAACGGTTTTTTTTAATAGGTGAGCATTTGACCCCGATCTCACCCATAGAATACATGAAACTATGTATTCTATGATATCACCTGTTGGACGATGAATTTTGAAGATTTAGCATGCTTATATTGTTCCGGGAGAGGATCAGCAGGGAGGGGGAGTTCTACTCCCTAGCTGTGCGCATTAGGAACGAAGAAGTATGGCGCTTCGAGCGAGCCGAGCGAGCGAAGCGAGCGTGCTTAGGCAGCAGCCGGCGAGTGCCGTGAGTGTACAGTTTACTATTTTTGGACTTTTTATCAACTGACTGAGTTAGTTGATCAACTTACGGTTCTTTGATATTTTCCGGTGACATATTCAAACTACGTTATGTGAAATTATAAAAGTGACGGAAAACCCTTAAATGCACAATAGTTTTAAACTGGCATTTAAACTAACAAATACCTGGTTATTTAAAACAAAAAGTAATATTATCTGAAAACGAATACAGAGTGAAACAAAAAGGGTATCGAAAAATCCCTAACTTCAGATATGAATTTCCTTTCGGGAAAAAAGGCAAACAAATTTTACTTGTTTTTATTTACAAAAAGGAGCGTGTGCGCATTGGTCATTACGTATTCTTTCTGATACACATTGTTGTTTTCAGATTGGGTTATAAGACCAATAAAAATAGCGTGCACATTATGGACGGAGCAGACGAAGGCATCTTTAACTGGTTTGCTGTAAATTTACTGGCCAGTAAGTCAACAATCAATAAATTCGTGTGGTGCCGACAAAGAATAGTACCTACACATATTTTCCCGTAGGTGTCGAAAGAGGCGACTAAGGAATTATAAACTTGAGGATGGGCAGCAGCGTCCTTCTCTGTATCTTACCATCTTACATAATGCGGTCACCAACAACTGCGGTCCATGGTGCCAGCCGCAACACTTGCAAGCACATTTCTCCAGAAAAAGCTGAAACTTTGGAGGGAGCGCCCTGTCCTGTAGTGGACGTCTCATGGGATGATATGATGAAGGCACCGCACATTATAATGCGCAGCACGTAACTCCGATACTGACCATTATTTCGCAGATTACTCAAAGAACATCGGCCAAGTGCGAGTCGGAATCGCGCACTAAGGACCGTACCTATCTACCTTATGCTGTATACATACAAGCTTCTGATTTTAAACTCCGTCCACCAAACTTGACCCCTCTTTATTATGCATGTACTTGAAACGGGAGCTCACAATATAATGAAGTAGGTATATTTAATGATTTTAGACTTTTCTCTTTATTTGTGCTGTGAGACCTATCTTCATGCAAAATTTCATAATTCTAGGTCAACGGGAAGTACCTTATAGGTTTTGGTTCATAAATGCATTGGAGATGGGCACGTTTAGGGCCGTATCTTTTGATTGGGTCTATATACTATAATATTTGTTATACATTTCAACTTGCTGCCGTTACCTTTTTTCCCCTTTGTGGAACGAAACCCTGAACATTAATCCGCGTCGGTTACCCACCACGTACAGCAAATAACCGTCAGCGTCGGAGTTGGTTGTCGATACTTGTTCGCACGGCAGTAAGCACGTAGAAACATAACCATATAGTGTAAGCTGAACCAGCACTACGCTACAAACGCGCAAAACCCAGAGACCCGCTCAACGTACTGTAAATGAAATTTTGATATTTCGTGTTTCAGGACATAGCATTGCAGGCGCCAGTAAGTGTCTACATATATTTTTCTCACATATCTTTATCACATGTCAGCCGAGAGACGTGCAATGCTGAATATAGGCCTCCCCTAAAGGTCTCCATTACGACCGGTCATGCGCTGCTCGCATCCTTCTACCATTGCGAGACCAGACACAGCGCAGGATATTGTAGTGATCCTCCTCGGAAGATCTTTCCAAAATTGATTTTGAATATTTTGTGAATAATGATGTCACGCTCCAAAAAATTGCCAGTCAGCGCCTGCCCCGAGATTAGTATGCGCCTGCCCTCGGCTGGGCATGGTCGTTGATGATATTCTTTAAAGTTTTAAAATATATCCCTCAAATCATCCTTCAAAGCTAAAAATTAACTTAAAAAGTAATGTTTTACATAAATATACATACAACCAGGGGCTGGACTTCAAATTTCGTTTTCTGTTAATTAGTAGGTACCGGAGACGCCCAACTAACTAAGTCACCTTGATTCTGCTTCAGGACTGAATCAGAAATAAAGGGCATACGGCGAGGGCGAGGTTAAGGCAAGGCGTAGGCACATCACGGGCGTGGAACAGATATGGCACAGACACGGATATAGGTATTTAGGAAATTCGGAAGACACGGCACAGGCGCCGAAGCGCATTCCTGCACTACTTCTTCTGTATAATTTATGACGCGTCGGTGGTTGGCGTGTCGGTTTCATAATTTTATATGAACAAGTTTTGAAGTGGCACCGCGCCTTTTCCACGCCCTCGTCGTATTCCTTATAATTCTGATTCAGGTCTTATGTTGCGTGCGATTTCGATTATAATCTTTCGATCGGTCGATTTTTGCTGTTGTGCTTTCCGTTTTTTAATAATTTATTCAACTTGTTTGCATTTCAACAGATTTAACGTTTGATGACACGATTGCTGCATTAGACTTGGGTGGTGCTTCAACTCAGGTTACGTTCAAGGATGTCAAAAACAAAGCCTGCATCAATCGCAACGAAAAAGATCATTTCTGTATACCAGCAGCAGGAAATAATGTTTCACTTTATGCACACAGGTACCTATTTTGATTTAACCATTACTTTTTTTTGAAGTTTATGTAAACATTACATATAATACTTTTGTATTTTTGGAAGCAATATACCCATTTTTAGGACCGCAAAACTAAATTTGTTTGTAAAGGTTATTTGCAAATTTCAAAAAAATTGTGCAACTTAGAAAGATCGTTTTATTTTTTTGCTGTAATGTTTACACAAAGCAAATGTCGCAAGTGACAAGACCTTGCGATAAGTTCCGATGCGGATATGTCAGCTTGGCAGCAGCCACACTTGTCCCATGTGGTGCCGGCAAACAATAATACCATGCCATACGAACCCGTTGGTGACGTAAGAGGCGACTAAGGGTTATAAACTGGAGGATGGGCAGCAGCATCCTTTTGTGTATCATAACCATTTTACTTACTGCGGTCACGTACAACTGCCAGCCGTAACGCTGACAAGCGAGATGACTATGGTACTTCCCCTCCACATTTTTCCAGCAAAAGCTAGAATTCTAGAGGGAGCTCCCTGTCCTGTTGTGGACATTTCATGGGAACTTATGATGATGATGTCAGCTTTACGAAACAATCCGTCTCGGATCGTTTCGACGCTACAATTTAGAAGCATAGTACGAAAACTAGTGGCAATGATATAAGGATTATTTTATGTTTGTTTTTGTCTCTTTCAGTTATTTGAACCTCGGCATAAAGCAAGGCCTTCTCAGCTTGTTTCATCATGAAATGTCCGTGTCTACAGATAACATAAGAAATTTACAGTCGGTGTGCGTCCACCCTAGGATAAACAAGAGGCCGTGGCAAAAAATTAGAGATGAGCAGTTATTTCTAAGGTTAGTGGTTAGTTGTTAAGGTTCCGATGGTAAAAACGGAACCCTTATGGTGCGACTTCGTCAATTTGTCTGTCTGTCACAACCGTTTATCTCAGCAACCACTCATGCTATCGACTTGAAATTAGCAATAGTTTAAGAATATGATTCTTTTTTTCCCACTATGGCGCCACATTGTTTGTGAAGCGATGTAGTTTAGCTGACGTCATTAAGAGATTGACTTTGACTTTGATTGCCCAACATTATTGCAAACGAAAGAATTATAAAAAAAGATTATTATTGTAAAGGGTGCCCAAATGAGGGGTCAAGTTTTAAATGGTCGTTACTAGGTCAAGTGGTCATATCATATGAAACTTATCTCCGAAGTTTGCTAAAGAAAAAATCTAAATTAGTCGATAGACGTTCATGAAAATATAACAGGAAAAAAAAAACAATTTCTCTAAGAAACATAGTTCTTTTTTTAAAACTGCAAGAAACTTTTACAAACTTATTTAGTATTTCGGTCCTAAAAATGGACTATATTGCTTCTAAAAATACTATAGGCATATCGGTCGGAACCCTCGGCGCGCGAGTCCGACTCGTACTTGACCGGTTTTTTTGTGAATATGTCACCGGAAGATAATACGGAATCGTAAGCTGATCAATTTCCTAGTCAGTGTTGAACCACTTTCGAAAAATAACTGTACTGAATGCGATCAGTAAATCCTACTACTATTATAAACGCGAAAGTTTGTAAGTATGGATGGATGGATGTTTGTTACCCTTTTACGTAAAAGCTACTGAATGGATTTTAATGAAACTTGGCACACATATAGGTTAGGTCCTGGAATAGCACATAGGCTACTTTTTACCATGGGAAAACCTATTTAATGTGGGTGAAACCGCAGGCGGAAAGCTAGTTTAATATATAAATAAAGCATCTTTCTATCGGTCTGTTACGCTTACACGTCACGTTTAATCCGCTCAACCGATTTCGATAATTTGGCACGAAGATGGTTTGAACCATAGGAAAGGCCTAAGACTACCTACTACTTTCTACTACTTTCTTATGAACTCCACGTGTACTAAGTCGCGGGCAACAGCTAGTACAATAATAAAAACCCTCCGGTCCGATCGATCCATTTCCCCGATCGGTCTACTTTCCCGTTCGGTCCACTTTCCAAAATGGTCAAATTGTTTTAGAGGACAAGCTGTTAACGCTTTTAAGTGTAGCGTTACACCTCCGGTTTTTTTCATCGCGGAGAGTTCTGCTCGCAACGATTTTAGGTCACCTATGACACATCTGGCAGAATTTCCGCTGGTGTCATACTTGACATATTTTTCGGTTGCGGAACTTTCCGCGTTGGAATTCCCGCAGGTGTGTCGCTATACTAAAAGAAAAGTTAAGACTATGTTTTTATTAGAATGCCTAATAAAAAAAATTATATCAGTGTTTGGTACATTTTTTCAGCGGTGCGCCCACCCGCAACACTATGACCATCAGACAAAGATACGAACAGTGTGAAAAGCAATTGAAGAAACGCATGTTTTTAGAGCTGGATGTTCCGCCACCGAAACTAAATAATGTTACGCGCATAGCTGCTGTCAGCGCCTTTTATAAGATCCTAGCTAACTATGGACTCGTTGGTAAGACAAAGCGGAAATGATTTGAAGATTACAACGTGTAACCGAAAAAGTGTACGAAACCTGTAAACCTGCTTTTCATCATCGTGTGGATTGCAAGGTCCCTAAGTGAACCCTAGTGTCAGAGATGTTGAGCCACCATAAGCATCGGAAGGCATGATAAACCTTGTTGGTGCTGGCTAGTATCTATGGAAGCATATCCTACCTCATTAACGAGTTCCTCCGTTGTATATACCTTCACACTACAACACTCACTCACACTACTTACACTCACGCACACACACTCGTTCATACAGTCACAAACACTGAATTAATATGTATTTTATTTATTTATTATTTATTTTAGCTTTATTTTATTCTATATATCTTTATCTCTTGCTATTTTTGTACTTACCTACCAATTTTTACTGAGTCTTCCGTCGCGGTAGGTTTCGCGACAGAAAAATCTATCAAGTATAACACCAGCGGAAATTCCGCCAGATGTGTCACAAGTCACAAGTTACCTAAAAAGCGTTGAGCGTGATGAGCGGAACTCTACGCATCGAAAAGATACGCAGGTGTATCGCTACACTAAATGGTTCAGTGCCTGCATTTTTTTTATTTAAATTATTATTTAGGTAATAAAAATACTACTACTTACTACTTACACAGGATGTTAAAAAAGATCTCCACCTTTTTCTATACATTCGAGAATATAAACGCAGGCAGAGAATTCCACTCCTTAGCTGTGCAGATGTTGCGAAACGCTTAGTGCAAATTTGTGAAATATCAACCAAGTCGTCATCATCATATCGTTTGGGTTGCAAAGTCGATGACCGACCTCACAAACCCTGGTGTCCGAGTTGTTGAGCCGCCAAAGGCCTCTGATATGACTCATTAACGACTACATCCATTGATAGTAGTCGGGACCAACGGCTTAACGTGCCTTCCGAAGCACGGAATCATCAAACTTTTCAGACAATCAAGTGGAGGATATATATAAAGAGGAGTGATACGTAAAGATATAATAGATGTGTTTTCTTTTCCAGATCGAGATAAAGGAATTGACGTGCTTAATATATCGACGCTTCATGAAAAAGCTGAAGCGGCGTGTTTAGAGTCCAATTGGACGAAAGTAAGACTCGATCCTTGGAAGTGTTTGGACCTCATGTACTTATTTACTTTGCTTCATGACGTGTACGGGATTCCTGACAGCAAGCCTGTTTATGTAAGTTTTTCCATTTTTGGCGTGTCACAAGTGGCCAAACGACCAGGTGGGCCACCCGAAGGTAAGTGGTCACCACCTTACATAACACCCACTAACTTTTCGCGGCATACCTTGACGCTGATAAGACAGTAAAGCGCTTTACCCACCCTGAGATCAAAGGTGGTATGTCTCGTGTCCCGATAATTTCACTGGCTCCCTTGCCCTTCCAACCGAAACACAGCAGTGCAAACACTACTGCCTTACAACAGAAATAGGCAAGGTAATGGTGCTTCTTCAGACAGACTTTGCACAAAAGCCCTCCCTACCTACATTAAAAAACTATCAAAAGTCCAGTTAAACAAGCGAGCTTGAACTTTACACGTCTTTAAGTGACCGTAGACCTCAGTTTGGTATTTCTTACATCTTCATACAAGTATGTGGCTTCATATCTTTTTCCATTAGAGAAGAAAAAAAGTTCTTGACAGACAGGCCCCAAAATTTCAAAGCTAAAAGCATCTTATTTTGGGGAATCTTTTTGGGATTTAAAAAGACACCAGAAGCGTGTATAAATCGCTGACGGCGCGCATGCTGGCGGACGCAAGCCCCCGTGACTGACAGAGTTGTTGCAAGCCCCCGTTGAGAGTCAACTTTGAAAGACGCTGAGTGTCCCGCCTACAGAGGCTCAACAGACGAGAACAAAAAGTCCGTCAGTGCTGCCAGAACGCACTGCAATTTTTTCGATTTTTCTTTATTTTTATCTAGTTGAATGTTCTTTGTATACTTAGTTTGGAAGGTAGTCGGCTTAAAAGAATTATCGATTCGGGAGTTTGATCAGTTCCAAAGGTTATTTAGCTTGATAGTTAATCAGTTGCTCAAATTCTAAAGGATTATTGTAATGTAAATTTTATTCTAGAGAAGCAATAACTTTTGCAATAACAACTCTGGTGGTATTTTTTAATTTTAATTACAGTCGAAGTAATGTAACTTGATTAGAGTAATAGCAGTGTGAGAGCAGGACGGAGCAACGCGCTGCACATTGGAGCGACAGAGACAGGTATCAATCCAACCTGCATAGTCTTTCCTGCTGACATTCTAATAAAACTATATTATTTTGACTGTATTGCAGGGTGTAAGGGACGGTGTACCGAAAACTGAAAGGGCGTGCTCAGTCAACAAAACTGAATAACTTTCCCAAAGAAACATTTTTCGGAAATGTGAGAAAATTTTCGCTATTCGATTAGAGTGAGCAATTTGTATGGAAAGGCCAAAAATTTTTTACATTTCCAAAAAATTTTTTTTTTGGGAAAGTTGTTTAAATTCGTTGACTTAGCACACCCTAATAGTTTTTGGTACACTGTTCCTTACACCCTGTATAATATTTTTTTATAGTTTTTAGAAAAAATATCCAAAATCCAAGTGTCATGGACAGTCGGCTTGGCCTACATTACAATTGTAGATGACATGCTCAATCGCAAACCAGAATGTCACGAGAAGCAAGGAGAAGATAGACTAATAAAAGGACATTCTACCTGCATATATTATTTATAAAATATATCGTGTAACGAAAAGGGTATCCATATAGGATGTAAAGGATGGTGTGCCGAAAACTGAAAGGGCGTGCTCAGTTAACGAAACTGAACAACTTTCTCAAAGAAACATATGTTAGGAAATAAAAAAAAAATTTAGCTCTTCATACAAATTACCCACTCTTGTCGAACAGTTTGTATGGAGAGGTCAATTTTTTTTTTCATTTCCCAACATATGTTTTTTTCGGGAAAGTTGTTCAGTTTCGTTGGCTGAGCACGCCCTTTCAGTTTTCGTCCTTTACAACCTGTATAGGTCGCAGCCATCAGCCATATCGCCATAATTCGCCGTTTTCCACAACGGCGGCGACATTTTACAAAGCGGCGCGTAATTCGTTTCCTTGTGATCGCAAGATAACCTAACCCACCCTAACCGATCCCGAGTGGGTAACTAACCGATGTTAGGTTGAGTTGGGTTTACCTTAGCTAACAACCTAAAATGCACCCATTTAAGGCCGTTTGTAAATAGGGCGTGTTAGCGATATGGCGTGCCAAAAACGAATGGCGTCATTATTGTAAAAAGGTGAATTTTACGATATGACTGTGACACATCGACCCTGAAGAATGTGAATCAACTGAACAACTTTCCCTGATATCCGTTTCGAAATACTGTTTTTTATATCCCATACAAAACTCGCTATAATAAGCTATAACAGTAAGAGTATACAAAGCATATGTCAAAGGCATATGTGAATCTGCCCATGAAACTGAACATCTTTTGCAATGAAATATTTCTAGGTCAAAATAGGAAAAAAAAATGTCTTGAAAGTGCATTAACTGATAGCGCATTTTAAATAGGTTTAAATATTTTTTCTTTGGTACTATTTCGACCTATGTTCCTTAGATTGTTTGTATACGGCGACGATTCCGAGTCGATTACGATAAAACAAAAGAACAGCGCCGATAGAAGCAACTCTATGAGTAATTAATATAAGTACTAATTTTGCTCGAAACTTTGTCGGCGCTTTTCTCTTGTTATCGGTTTCGACAGCGGAAACATCGCGGTGGACAAAAACCTTAGAGTAGCGACACACCTGGGAATCTTTCTCACGCGGAGAGTTCCGCTCATTACGGTTGCAACGCTTTTTAGGTTACCTATTACACATCTGGCAGAATTTCCGCTGGTGTCATACATACGAAACACATTTTTCGGTTGCGGAACGTTCCGCAGGTGGTAAAGGTGATCAGTTTCATAGGTTTACATTATTTGCACTTGTTATCTGTATAATCTTTCTGTTACACTGTGTACACAATAAACCAAAGAAGTGTCATATTATTTTAATAAGTGATAAATGAATAATCTACTAATACTTTTTATTGTAAATAAAAAATCTTCACATATTACGTTTTTCTCTCTCCTAAGATTAGCATTAATTTAAACTAAAACTTCTGTAGCGTTTACTGATAAAAAAAATCGAATAAGGAGTTCTTAACATTCTTCAGTTTCGCGTTATTTGTATCTTTTTCTTTATTTATTTATCAATAAAAAGAAAATGAAGAATGGAGCATTCCACCAGCATCACTCATTTCAAATAACATTGCCCAAAATGAAGTGCATTTGGACAACTTTAAGCACATAACATAATTTTCTTTGTATGAAAATAAATAAGTATTACATGTGAATCGGGACACGTTAGAATCTGATTTAATTGTTAATATTAATATCAAATACATGTATTATAATGAGATTAATTCGATATAAGTGAGTTTTGATACATTTGTTGTGGGTCTGCTCCCTGCTGCTATTCAGGGTTCGATTTCTGGTTCGATTCCTGGTCGATTCCGAATGTGTTTTGGGTCTTCGGTACCCACGATAAAATAAATAAACAAGAGCTTCCTAGTGTGGGGTTGCGACAGTATTAATTTTGTTGTGGGTTTTTTGGTGTAGCAACACACCCACGGATCTTTCCAACGCAGAGAGTTCCGCTCATTACGCTCGCAACTTACCTATTTCCGCTGATGTCATAATTGACAGGTTTGTCGGTCGCAAAACTTTCTGCATTGGAATTGTCTTTGCTCTTTTTCGAAAAGGCGTGATTTTGTTAATGAAAAGACGTAATTTGACTAATGTCATAAACAGTGGCCGTTAATATAATGTGCCTTAGGTATGCGCGGGGTGGGGCTTATGTAGGTGGGGGAGTGGGAAGAAAAGAGCAAGAACTATTTGACGCTGTGAGCGATGCCCACCCCCGTTTCGCCGCTCGCATACTTTCGGCGCGGTACAGCGGTTGCGGTCAGACTATAGTTAAAGTAAAAAAAATACTATTAATTTTAATGTTTATTAAGAACCATTCAGTAGTTACAATAAAAATGTTAAATCTAAATGCCTTTAACACATGAATCGCTTCAGTCTCGTCTAAAATGATTAATTAGTTAAAACCTAACATGTAAACGTTACATAATACAAAGTGGTTTTAGATATATGTCATTACTAGCTGGTTCCCGCGACTTTGTCTGCGCAGGATAAATTGTAGCATATGTGTTATTTTTATGCATAAGCTATATTACTGTAAAGTCTCATTAAAATCCATTCAGTAGTTTTTACGTGAAAGAGTAACAAACATCCATACTTACAAACTTTCGCGTTTAATCTTTATCTATCATCATAAAAACTTGCAATGGGCAGTAAAGCTAGAAACTAAGGCGTTGGGCTCACGAGAGACCATGATGCCATGACGCGGACACATGCGGACACACACGCATATGGCAACTTATTCAATTAAAAATTTAATGGCTGACAAAAAACTATATCGGCTAAAGATTTTACAGAGCTTTACCTAACTAAAGGAAAGCTTTGTGCAACCGGCGGTATGCGATGTAAAGTTTGAGTGAATATTTCTCATTTTTTTATATATTTTGTCTATTGATGTTAAATGACTCAACTTCATGACTTCTGGTTTAAATTCTACTAATGTAACTGTATAACTTGTGCCTGCTTATTTTAATTTATATGAAGAAAAATTTGTTCTAATTTCAAAGCACTTTAAACTTTAAGAGATAATTATTATTTTTTATAAAACCACTTTGTAATACAGAAGGTAGCCTACCAATTTAAATGTAATATTTTTCTAAAGATTGTTACATTATGTACTTATAAGAAAAACAGTACTTATTTTACAATTTGAAGGCTACGACAAGAGTTAAACTAGGAGGACATGGTAATTTTTGCGGGATTTATAAACCACCGTGACGCAAGATAAATTCAAGCATGCAAGAGATTCGCTATTACGCCAAAATGACGACCATCTATCCCGTACTACAAAAGTCAACGATGTGTACCTAGCCTTAGAGTTACGTTCACGATGGGGAGTGAAATTAGAAACTAAATTGTGCCACTTTCGATAGATACCTACTTGGTAATCACATTCCATCGCATCGTCGACCTAAGCCCAATCTAAATTCCGGGGATCAAGATACAGTATAAGAGGAAGCCACTTTATTTCAATAATTGTTAAGGCGCTGTGCACACCAGAGGATGCAAACTCTTGTGTGTAACACAAACGAGAATAAAAAAGACCGCCAGAGTGTATTGGAAAACGCGTTTGACCGCGTGTGTTCTCAACTCCTCACCCTAGTGTACGCAGCGCATTTTAAACGTGAAATAAGGATATCGTCAACTTTTTAATCAATCAAGCGATTAAAGTGCAGTCTTTGGTGGCCTCGTTTAGTTCTCAGATTCCTCCTAAACATAATTACATCCTGACCATTAACACGCGTTATCTGCGGCGCGACGAGTTGTTTTCAAATACTGAGCGTTAAATTTAGTTAACTAGTCGAAATAATATAGCTTCATTAGAATGATAGCATGAAATAGCTATGCGTGAGAGCAGGCCGGAGCGATACGTGACTCTGTAGCTCCATTACGCATCGCATGCATTTTATTATTCTCTCATCTGCATTACTTTTAGAGTAGTGGGCAGCTGTCTATTGAGAAATCGCATGATAGCGCTTGTTCGTGGTCTGGCCACAAGGGAGTTTTTAACGGACAGAATTTTCATCGTCCTTTAGTAATCACCAACCTTAGAAGCAAAACATGCAGATTATAAAATTGTTTGCTATATTACATGCTTCCTAGAACATGCAGAGGGAAAGATGATAGACAACCATTGTTCTTATTCTATTTACACCTTTCATTCATACTTCTAAAAGTCTATTTCACGAATATACGTGTCCGAAAACAGATATTTTCTGTCTTGTGACAAGTCTGGCATCGGAGTTCTAAGCTACACACAAACATACATCGGACACTGTTAATTATATGTCACAAACACTTCCGAGTTGTTAAGTGTACTCGTAGATTTTCGGGCGTACAAATGACCGTCATAGTGCCGGTAGTGTTCCAAACAAAAGCTAGTGTGCATCGTGCCTTCACGCTTGTACTAGAAAAGTACTAGCTAATCATACAGAATGGACACTCCCCCTCTTCCTACCCCCCGCTATTTCAGATTCCTCCCCTTCCCGCTGGTCTCGTGGCCATTGTTGAGGGCTGGCGGGGGCGCGTCATCTATAGAGAACACTGTCAATCGCGACTGTGCGCGTCAAAGTACTTCACTTCTTCACATAGATTTCGGTGTTGCAGTACAGTACTTCACTCTAAATATTTTTAGTTATTCCGCTTGATACTCTCTAAGTTCAGCGACACACCTACAGAAATTTCGCGTCGGAACGATCCGCGACGGATCTAACCGTTAGGTATGACACACTGGAGTGGAATGTCCGCGTCACAACGATCCGCAACCGCAAAGCAAATGTCACTAGTGAAGGCCTCACGGTAAGTTTCGACGCGAAAATCCCAGATCGTTCTGAGACGGAATTTCCGCAGGTGTGTCACGACACTAAAATGGATTTCTGGCTTTAAACAAAATGGTTTGGCCAGCCTTATTGGTATTGTATGTTGGCTATGTTGGTCCTACACTCAAGTAAATTCGTGAAATAGTATTAAAATAGAAATCATACCCGAAAATATTAAAGTTCCATAGTAAAATGTTTTGTTTTTGACACTTACTGTGTTTTGGATATTTCTATAAAGTAGAAAACGCAAGTTCCAATACCTACTGCTTGGGGTTGTGTAAAATTCGCGATTTTCTAATTTATAGAAGTCCCACAGTATTTCTAAATTACTTAGAAACCTAACAATTGTTTAGTAAAAGGTCGAGAGAGCCTATGTAGAGTGTCACTAACAATAAGTTTAGATCAAATCTTAGCTTAATTTTGAAATATTTGGTAGGTGGGGTATCTAATTTTAATATATTACACGCGTAACAAAGTCAGCTGCTTACTTTTAGGCAGGAAACACTGTGAGGCGGTACAAAGCAAAATTTTTCACTTCTATGTATATCGAGGCTTTAGTGTAAGGACACAGCTGCAGATATTCTGACGTCGAAAGTTCCGCGACTGTAAAATCTGACAAGTATGACACCAGCGGAAATTCCGCCAAATGTGTCATAGGTAGCCTGAAAAGCGTTGCGAGCGTAATGAGTGGAACTCTCCGCAGAAGATCTGCAGTTGTGTGGTTACACTAAGCGCGTAAGTAGCAGTTTGCTGTTTCTTGTGCCTTTTACTAACAAAATAAATTTAGTGTTCCGTTTGCTTGCGTTTTATTGGCATATGCTACGCTTGCGATGCCAGTAGTAGCGCGCCACAGTGTGTTTCCTGTTTTATTACGATAACCTGATGAAAACATGCTCTTATTCTTCTGACGTTATTTTGTGTGATATGCGGTTGGTCTAATTATGGAACAGATCTACAAACAAAAATTTTACATAATCGAATCCACGACATATTTCTTCTCGTTCACACAAGTACGATACCGTCATTCAAAAAGAGCTCAAAGACTACAATGGAAATGTGTCTGCGCATGTGTTGCGCCATGTGACACGGCGCAAACCATAAGAACTTCAGTACGCATAAACAAAAAGTCCACCAATGCCTCCACAACTTAATTTTTTCCAATAATATCTAGTTGAGTAGTTGTTCGTTTTGAAAACTAATAGTTAGTCAAGTTAAAATTATATTTAGATTTAAAAGTCAACTTTTCAACAATAACGGACTTTTTGTCCTCGTCTGCAGAGACCTTAAAGATACAGCGTATACACCCCCCTGTCGTGACTCTTTTTTGCCCATGGTACTGGAAACGCGTAATACCATGGAAAATAAATCGATAATTCGCCTTTGTTGCAGGTTAAGAGCTCTTTTTATTTGACGGCAAACAAAGTACGAATAATGAGAAAATATTGGTCGAAAGGTTTTTACAGCTTCTTGTACCAGAACAGGTAGTGTTCCCCATCTTCAACCAGAAGGTCGTCTACACCTGAAAGAGAAAAAAAAAGATTATAGAAAGAAACGCGAAATGTAATCATTACACTTACTTGGTGTATTTCTTACATTATGCTACAGGCTTTAGCATGTCACCGAAAGAGGCAGAAAATATAGTATTTCCTTGAGTCGGTAAAGAACTTAGTAATGGTACAGGCAAGAGTACGTCAACCATGACACATTGGACTTTGTACCGTTCTTATTTCAATAGCCGTAGGAGCTTAAGGCACGCTGCAAGTGTCAAGCTTGATCTGCTCTTGAGTGTACCCTATTAGTTTCTTATGTCCAGCCAGTTACGCACGTAGGAACCGTTTGGCCTTTCGGTGGCTTTGAATTTGAACCCCTATATGCCAACGCTTTAAGTCATAATTGACACACTTTCCAACGCGGCTCGAACCGGGAGATTTGGTAAGGTCAGGGATTTTTGGCTGACTATAAAGATGCCAGTATTGGTATCCCATTGGTTCCACTTGGTTGGTTGGACTTTTGGGCTTTCGGTGGCTCTGAATTTGAACCAGAATATGCTACAAGCGCTTTAGAAGTTATTATTGACGCCTTACCAACGGGCGCGCATAGTTGATTCCAGGAAGTCAAGCGGGGTTAGATCTTCGCCAGTAGTTGTATCCCATTGGCTCCTCTTAAACCCAACCAGGTATGACGTTCGGCCTATCGGTGGTTTTGAATTTGTTCCTCATGTGCCACAAGCGCTTCATAAATTATTTATTACTAGCTGTTGCCCGCGGCTTTGCTCGCGAGGATTTCGTATTTATGTTGTTACCGGTTTTCCGAAGAAATGAGATATTTTCCCGTCATTTCGGGGTAATTTTAAACTAAGGAAAAACAGGACTAACCCTGCGCAAATCAATGAGTATAATTCAAGATCCAGCTGAATTTTATATACTCGTAATATACAGACGTTACTCATAAATTACTCAGAACAGAGGAACTTAGCATCAGTATACTAACAAATGTAAAGAGAGAGATGAGAGACACCTTTATGTAATATTTCAATACAGAGCCAATTCGCAGAAGTAATTGAGAAAAACTAAAACCCTCTCCCTCTCTCTCCCTCTCCCCCCTTCCTCTCCCCCCCTCCCTCTGTCTCTCCCCCTCCCCCTCCTACCTCTCCCCTGCCCCTCCCTCTCCCTCACCCCCTCCCCCTCCCTCTCTCCCTCCCTCTCCCCCTTCCCCTCCTTCTCCCTCTACCTCTCTACCTCTCTACGTCTCTACCTCTCTACCCTCTCTACCTCTCCACCTCTCTACCTCTACCTCTTTACCTCTCTACTTCTCTACCTCTACCTCTATACCTCTCTACCTCTACCTCTCCCTATCCCTGCCCCTATCCCTACCCCTAACGCCAATTTAACCGCTATCCCTAACATAGAAACGACACCCATATTTATTTTTAGATATTTCAAACCTATCGCACCCCAACCCCATCCCCAGGGGATGATGGTATTTCACGTCCACCACGTTGGATTTCAAAGTTGTTATAGCTTTCGTAATCACCGACCCGATAAACCATACAAACGATACCCATATTGATTTTTAGACACTTCAAACCTATCGCACCCCAACTCCATCCCCAGGGGGATGATGGTATTTCACGTCCACTACGTTGAATTTCAAAATTGTTGTAGTTTTCGTAATCAGCGACCCGATAAACCCTACAAACGATACCCATATTGGTTTTTAGACTTTTTCACCCCATTTCCCTTTTTTAGGGGTTGAATTTGGGGTGGAATTTCAATAACAGTGATGAACGTTGCATAGAATTACATCATTAATGCCTAAATAATAAATTATGTGGATTTTACTTTAAAAATCAAGAATTTTCAACTTCATCCCCCTTTTCACCCTTAAGGGTGTCGAATTTTCAAAAACCCTGAGACACGTAAATGTTAATTTTTAGTCGTCAGCTTAAATACAAATTTCGAAGATCCTAACTTCAAAACTGACGGACTTTCATACAAACTTTCATCCCCTATTTTACCAACTTAGGGGTGGAATTTTGTAAAACCCTTTCTTAGTGCACCCCTAGGCCTCATAAGGAACCTACGTGCCAAATTTGGAATCTCTAGACCCAGCGGTTTGGGCTGTGCGTTGATATGTCAGTCAGTCAGTCACCTTCTTCTTTTATATATATAGATTGACAAACCTACCAACGGGCACAACAAGTTGATTGCCAGGAGGACTGGTAGGGTCAGGGATCTCTGGTATAGTTTTTTACTGTGTATGGGCTTACTCTTGACCTCGATAGACGGTATAGAAGCCAGTAGTGTTGTCCCATAGGCTCCCCTTTATGACCGGCTTCGAACTTGAACCACTGTGTGCCACAAGCACTGAACAATTTATTATTTACGCACTTACCAACAGGCGCGACTAGTTGATTGCCAGGAGGGCTGGTCGGGTCAGGTATCTCTGGTAGACGGTATAGAAGCCAGTAGTGGTATCCCATTGGCTCCTCCTTGTGCCCGGCCAGGGTGTGGACGTAGTGACCGTTCGGCCATTCGCTGGCTTCGAACTTGAACTTCGGGTCTTGGTCCGCAGCCATTTGCATCACGTGGTAAAAGGAGACGTTCCTGAAATTGAAAGAGCCGTTTGAGATGACTTTTTTGACAGGTAGACACCCGTTTTAAATGTGAACGAACAGCTTTTCTCACTAGTACCTACGTAAGTAAAAGTACCAAATTAAGCAGATATCGTCATCACTGCTACGAGAACCATGACAAAACTTTATGCTTGGGAACTGATTTGAGGTCTTGAACATCAAGTCCAAGAAACAACAAACGTGTTTTTTGGGGTTCTAGTAGTAAAATTTATTTAGTTACGCTCTTCGTACGCTTGAAGCCCATGAAATAAAGTCAAACGCAAAAACTATGCAGTTGAATTTAATTTTGCTGTTAAGAGCCCCTGTGCGGGCCACGGAAACCTAGAATACCTACTGAAAATATCAGATATGTGCCTTAATATTTGAAGAAAAAAAGAAAAATTAAGAATTTAATTTTAATATTGAACAAATCACAAGGACAGAAATATAGTTGTTAATTCATTGTCTTACCTAGGAGCAACCATATACAGCGTGTAGTTTTCAGTGACATTAGTGCCGAGCCATAGGGTGTAGGTGAAGGAGACATTGCGAGCATCAGATTCGTTGGCTGTATGCCCTGATTGGTATGCTAGCTTGATGCTACCGTCGCCGCCGTTGCTGTCTGCAATAGAAAGAGCGAATTTTCTTTCTGCCATCAATTGTGTACAGTTGAAGAAATGTAACATGATTAGAATGACAGCAGGACAGAGATATGCGTGAGAGCAGGACGACGGAGCAATACGTTTCTATGTCGTTCCAATATCTTACGCATCGCTCCGTCTTGCTGGCACACTGATGACTATCGTTGGTCTGTGTGGTGCAGTGTTAGTGTAGCTACTTGCTGGATTATGGGTCCGATTTCTGGATTAGTTGCCGGGTCTGGGTGAGTAAGTTTTTATCCATCATTCATGTCTCAAAATTTTGAGTGTGTGACTGTTGCTTATCTTTTTTACTTTCGAGCGGAGCGAGAAAGGTATTGTATTCGTGAAAAAAAAAAGTTTTTCTATTTTTCTCATAAATGTGTTCTATACCACTTATACATCATAAAAAACAAGTCTCCCAAAAATTTCCGTCCGTCGGTCGGTCGGTCGGTCGGTCCGTCGGTCGGTCGGTCTGTCCGTCACGCTTTGGCCTAGCGGCTAAACGAATGGTCCGATTGACACCATATTTGGAATTAAGGAGTTTTATGCAAATCCATCGAAGGGTTCTAAGTGGTTTCTGGCTGGCTCTCATTTTGAGGGTAGCTGTCATACAACGAAAATGATAAATTGTAATTTTCTCAAAAACGGCTCATAGAATCTTGATGAAACTTTGCATGACCAAGCATCTCTATGTAAGATATCTTGCACCAGTATCAAATGATATGTGTAATTTCACATAAGGGGTGTTCCTGTACCACCAAATCGTAAATATGTGATTTACCCAAAATTGTTTCCATTGAGTTTATTAAAATTTTCTGTAATATCTCCTGGATTGGTTGTCTACCTGACTGGACATTCTTTATGATTTTTTTGAATAAAATTTAGTACACAGGGTGTACCAAAAACTAAAAGGGCTTGCTCAGTAGACTAAACTGAACAATAATCCATAAGGAACACGTGTTGTGTTTGTATTTGTATTTTTTGTATTTGTATTTGTTGGGAAATTAAAAAAATCTCCATGCAAGTATCCTACGGTAGTATCTATTGATCTTTGAAAATTCATATAAAGGGTGTTCCAGTACTACCAAAAGGTAAACATGTGATTTACTCGAAATCGTTTGATGTATGTTTGTTTTAATGTTTGACAATTTGAATTCTGAATTGATCTGTATATTTCATTCGAACATTTTTTTGGAAAAACGTAAATAAAAGTTTGTATTTCCATACTATGTGTATGGCATTACAAATTTAAGTTTGCGGTTGATAGTTTTTCTTGAGTATTGCGAAAAAGTAAGTGCAGTGCTGCTGTACCATTTATTTAAATGACCAGACAGGTAAAGTCCAGTATGAGTGGTAGGATTTTTGCATTTAAATTTTGTCAGGCCAGAGCATCCCTTTCATAATTCAAGCAAAAATATAGTATTACCCATGGTATTACTTAGGTTTTCCTTACCCAATGGTTCATGCTTGCTATCCAGCAACTTATCGCTACAATGCGGAGGACGAACAGCAGCTAAAGACGCGGGAGTCAGCGCTGCCACAGCTGCAGCAGTCTTGGCCACGTCGCCCCATCCACCATCAGGATCTTGGCGCTCCAGAAGCCACTTCCTGGCAGCGGGAAGACTCCAGTGCTGGTGAGCGCCTGGACCGCTGTCAGAGTCTTCGAGTGCCTGGAAAAGAGAGTGACAACCTGTTTCACAACATTTGTTAGATACTGATTTGTGAAACATGTAAAGGTGTATATGGTTAGTTATAGCTGCCAGGTGATTCCGAAGGTTGGATTATGTTAGGGTAGATATTCAAATCTGTTTCTGGATCGTGATTGTATGCATGTATCCATGTTCAAGCAATGGAGGGTTTTCGATGTGGGTCTGTTGTTGTGGTTCTTTTTCTTGTCTATTAACCTTCTTCCCTCTTTATCATGTCAGTAAATGAGATCAGTTGAACTTTGTTGTATCTGGGGGGTTGTCGTGGTCATGGTAATATCAACAATATTAACAAAACTAAAACGTTTGCCTAAAACACTTACTTAATTAAGACTTAACATAACTTTTGAGGAAAACGTTTTTGTTTCGGTAATGTCGTTGAAATTACCACGAGCACCCCCCTGGAGCCCTGATATGTAGGACGTTGCAAAGACGTTTCACGATGTGTGTACAAACGAAGGTGTCAGTTAACGCATACTGACTTTTGTGAACTTGGATTTAGTAGTTTTAGTTTTTGAATTTCGATACGATTGTTATTTTTGTTCTCTTATTATTGTTATTTTCTGAATTCCTTACATAAAGTACGCGACAGCTCGGGAGTGCAGGTTCATCCACACTCCTGACCTATCGCGTACTACATCTACCTAATTAAAATGAGGTACTTACCTGAATAGCCAAAGCAGTAGTCGTCAGGGAACCAAAACTTCCATCAGGGTGTTGTTGCCGCGCCAAGCCTGCCATCGGACGCCGCACGAAGTGAAGGAGGCTGCGGTGACGGTGGTCCTGAACCACGCAGCGCAACGCCAGGATCACCATCGAAATTGTGTCTGGAATATTGGAAGATGAGACCTTTCGTCATCGGCCAGAAATAGTAACTACCACTCGGCCACGAGCGCTTCTATGATCATATTTTAGGTAATATTTTCAATGCATTCGGCGAGTTTACGAATTTACGAGTAATATACGTATAGACTTAATACATTAAAACGGTCTACCAATAACATTAATAAATCTTACCAAGACTATGATCAGCAGCAGCATTAGCAATGTCCAGTAGTCTTCGGATATGCCGACGTCTGACATGAGCCGCTGAGGAGCAAGCTGCCAAGGTGGCGTAAGCGAACTCCAGATCATGAGGTGGTTCGCGGTGGAGTAAAGCGGTGACCAGGTCTCTACCGTGGAAGGAGCGAGGGTCCTTACAGAGGGCGCCAAGAGCCAGAGTGTAAGCGGCAAGACGGCCCAATGGTGGTGGTGACTCGTGGTGCCTTGAAGAGAAGTGAGATATTTTTTCCTCTAAATCTACTTTTTCCCAAAAAAGAACATGTATTTTTATAGAATAAAGTTATGTTTTTTATGGACATGAGTTAATACGATTATGGTATTAAATCTCTTACCGAAAATTGTAGAAAACTTTTTCTAAACGTTCTCTAAATCAATTTAAATCTATCTTTCTGTTATGTTGAGAAAGTATTAACAATATATTTTTTGTAGTTTTAATCTTTAAACAAGTTTTTTGAAACTGGGATTCATGAGACAGAGATGAACTAAACCATAATCAAACGACATTCTTGTTCCTGTATGATATTGCTTCTTAAAAGGATAATACCAGGGCCCTGAGACAAGTGGCTTTCGTAATAGAGGCTTTTTTTCCGCAAACGCTATAGAATAGAATAAAAATGTAATGGATTGACAGGTCATCAGCTGTCCCACAATATTTCGTTTGCTAATGTCAATCTCGTACATTTTCATTCTATTCTACTAGCGTTTGCGATACTAGAAAGCCGCGAAGGATACTTACTTGGACATCATCAGTAGAATTTCTATCTCCATCTGTTTAGCTGACAATTGCATCTCCAACCCTTGTTGTTCTATTTCTTTTCCAGTGTTATTGGCTAACTGTAACAAAAAAAAATGTGAATAAATTTCAGAAGATACCAAGATAACATAACAGCTAAAGACACTCACTTGCAAGGTAAGCATGACGTGGTGCGTGTCGTTGCCCCAACCCCAGTCCAGCTGGCGATGTTGCAGCAGGTATTGCAATGCCTTCTGGATAGCCTGACCCTCATTCAAGGTTTCCGTTTCGCAAGGGATCGTGGTAGGAGGTTCTGTGCTTGTTGTTGATGGTGCCTTAGTAGTCGCAGTCGTTGGGGCTTCGGTTTCCTCTGTTGAGCAAAAACATATTTTTCAGTAAAATGTGGCGCCTCTGAATACCCAGATATTTCACTTGTGGGTAGATTTTCTACTGCTATGACACTCGTTCCCTGACGTTACACAAGTTTATGTACAGTCTAGTGCAGGCCAAGATTGACACTTACAGTACGACTCTAGTATGTAAATCGTTTTACATAGGAACTCTTCAAAGTCCACGATGAATTCTTCCAGTACTGGTGTCTCCCAAAAGCAAAACTATATCTACACTCACAGGCAAGTGCCCAAAAAGTTGATAATGTAGATGGGTTTTTGCCCGTCTCATATAGGTAGAAAATATTAGAAAAACACGTGAGAGATGTGTGTGGATACGTTCTTGTGTTCCAGAAGAAAGGTGTGTCGGAAGGCAACATTTGTTGACATTATGTGTGAATAGTATACCAGGCGGCCCTTAGTAAACCTCCATAGGGAATTAACTTTTGGAAATACTTTCTTAGTGCTAAACTTCAATTTTTTATGATTGGAACTCAAAGTACAAAGTGCTTCGAGTGCAAAGTTTCATGCTTCTAGACCCAGCAGCCTAGGCTTTGTCAAATAGGAGAGTCAATTTTGTTCATACTTATAGGCGAAAATTACCTGAGAAAGCCGAGAACGTAAATTCACGTAAATCCAGCAGAACCTTTAGGCCGATAATTTGATCGTTCTGGGAATCAGTACGTAACCTACGGGTAGTGCGCGCATTTGTCGATTAAAAGTTGAACTTGAACTTGTATGTTGTACGATTGCGACTGAACTGTCAGCCAACTAAAAATCACTAGTGCTCTTAAATTGATCGGATAGACACATGATTCCTTCTCCTGTGATACTTTAGTCTAAACATTAACATTGACAATAATGATTTAACTCTAATTATCGGTGATTTTAACATACCTAGCTTAGATTGGTCCCCGCAAACTACTGAAAATATCTTATCACCCAGTAACCCAAATGATCTTAAATCTAGACTATTTCTCGACACTTTATCTATTTGCAACCTTTATCAACATAATTCTATTCGTAATTGTAACGGACGCCTTCTAGATCTTGTATTATCTTCTACATTTAGCACAAATGTTCGTAGTACCGACGCCCTTACACGAGAAGATCGTCATCATCCACCTTTAGAAATAGAACTTACATCTATAGCTCAACACGATAAGAACAAGATTAAACCTAAATTACGATTCAATTTTAATAAAGCTGATTATGATAAAATACGTCAAGAAATTCGTAATATAGACTGGCAATCTCTCTTGCTTCACAACGAAGATGTAAATGGCGCCCTTAATACCCTTTATACAAGACTACATGAAATCATAATGCTATATGTTCCTTTACATAAATATAATCCAAACGATTATCCCATCTGGTACTCTAAGGGTCTTATTGCATGCATTAACGAAAAGCTTAAATATCATAAGCGCTATAAAAAATTTGGTAATCCTCGTGATTATGATACATTTTCATTGCTACTGTAGAGCCTTCGTGGTGTTATAGCCACGAATGCCTTATATTCGGGTAAAATTAAATTATTTTCAAAGATTGTCAAAACGAATGTTGCTTTGTTTTTTTGATTCAGTAGTTATACGCCAACCGGGAAGGCAATAGCTTCTTCGTCCTGGTCATCTACCAGCATACGCCGCTTCTCGGCAACAAATATTTTAAAAAGTGTGGCATCGAGCCCTTGTAACCGCGATTATAGTTTTTAAGTGCGTTCTCTCTAATAAAACAAACTTTTATCAGATTAATAATATATTTTATTTCAGTTTAAACGTAAGGGCTCTCGCTGAGGGTCTTTACATATGGTGGAGCGCCTCTTTGAAGATCCAGTACTCTTGTTAGCCAGCGGAAGAAAAAGAAGTTCCAACTCCATAAGATACGCTAAAGAAGCAAAAATATGGAATTGATTATGTTTACCGGTAAAGAGGATGCCAATGACTTCTTCACGCAGTTCGAGGGAATCGCCTCGTTAAAGAAATTAGATGAGAATGAGAAGCTACTTTTGCTCCCTGCCACATTAAACGGTCCAGCTCTGTGTTTCTATAGAGCGAATTTTTCTGACAAAAGCACGTACAAAGAACTAAAAGAGCTACTTATCAGTGAATTTTCTCCTAAAAGGGATTACTCACGATTATTTTATGAGAAGAAACAAGAAGATAAAGAATCATCGATTGAGTTCTATTACTCTTTATTAGAGTTAGCCTCAAAGGCCAAGATTACCGACGATGATATCTTTATAAACCAATATTTGAAAGGATCAAAACCTTTTTACAAAGAAAAACTGGCCACTAACATTTATTCGTCACGCGCCGAACTAAAAATGATACTTAAACAGATTGATGACTTATGTCAAGAAGATAAATATTTTGCAACAAAATCTTATGACAATTGGAGAATACCGGAAAATGATACAAAAATTCATCAAGATTTATGTTTAGTGCACTCGACAGGCGATTCTGCACGTAGCCACCGATGTTTTTATGAAAGAGATTTTTCGCCTATATCAGGAAGTTTCCGCAACAAAAATTTTTACAACCAGCGATCTACGACGACGGATAGAACCCTATCGCCGCCACATTTTTTTGATTCCAGGTCAACAAAACGCTATAATTACCAACGTCGTCGTAAGCAGGATTGTCAAAATTATTTGCAACGTCAATCTCAGGAAGTCGCTGCTGCAATGTCTCAGGACTCCTGGTCTGTTCCATCTAATATCAAGAGTGTTCATGATGTCGGAATCCAAGTTGAGCCATCACCATCTTCGGATAATACTTCAGGTCGGAGAAAACCAATTTTATTATGTAAATTAGCCAGGAAAGAGAAATTTTTCGATGTTTGTGCTTTATTAGATTCAGGTGCCACAGTGTCTTGCATTTCAAGATATGTTTGCGATCAATTTAACTTAAATTTGAACTATTCTTTTGTACCTGATTTAAAAGCTGTGAATGGTCAGTCTTTAAATACATCAGGAGAAGTACTTGTAACATTTACTTATATATAAGTACTAGCCCATCGGCACGTTACAATGTCCCCAATTCGTTGGTCCGAAATCTGACGTTTAGGACCAACAAATGTCAGTCATATTGTCAACATTGGATGCAAATAAACTTACCAACAAAATGTTGTTCTTAGTTGAAGAAACAATATACTCTTATTATTATTATTGTTATTTCTTATTATTGTTTTTGACTATAATCCAATTAATGAAACTGAAAAACCAGGCCTAAATCACATATAAACAGTAAAAAGATTGTTTTGTTTTTTCCCGCCATATTATTTCCGTTCCGTGTATTTAGTACCGACCGAAGTACTACACAACGTAGTTCACGCGATTTTTAACAGATGGCGCTATTTTTTCTTGTATGGGGAAATTTTGAACCGCTTGTTCCCAAGACCCTATCTTGACTATATAAATCTATGACTTGTAACTTTTTCCGTAAATGACGTCAATTTTCAACAAAAATGTATCGTAGTAGACAATTTATCTTGTGATATGATTTTAGGGCAAGATTTTTGCTTTGACAATTCTATTGTTATTAATTTCTTACAACGAAAGATTTCTTGTATGGGTAAAGAAATTCCTTTTTACTATCCCACAGCTAACTATGTCAATAACTCAGCAACAATTGATTTTATTAAAACTTATGATCTATTTGAAGAAAATTATGTCTACTCTTTGTCACATAGTGATAAAAGCAATTCGGTTAAAGAAGACTCACAACCACAATCGTCTCCTGCTAAAACGCACGAGCAATCTCATGTTTTATCAGCTGTTCACAAAGCAAAGAAGGAACAGTCAATTTCAACGATGATTTCTTATCTGGAATTAGTGACAATCTTATTTTGCACGCTAGTGTATTTTTCTACATGCAGCTTTCAAGCCATTTATAATTTTTTCTCGATCTCTCTTTTAAATATTCAAGGCTTTTTAAATACCTGTAGCCTTGATCTACATGTTAGTGTTACTTCTAATGAAAATATTTCTTCCGAGATTCGAGCGCTACTACAGTTGACTGGTCGTGCGTTAGGACGTGCGATTCAAAATATCACTCGAGCTCAAGCGAAGCAGAAACGAAATTATGTCAAGAGGACCCGGCTTCGCTTTTTCAGCTCAGGTGATATTGTTCTATTATATACCCCTAGAAGATTTACGGGGAAAGCAATAAAGCTTTCTCGCCTTTATAAGGGTTTACATTATTGTAAACCGCTTATCAAATACTAATAATTATATAATAAAAAAAATTGGATCTAGAGGCTTACGTCATGATATTGTACATGGAAATAGACTAAAACGATTTATTTCAAGGTCTATATAATTTTATAGTTAGGAATAGTGTAATTAATCCTTTATGTGTATTTGTTTTTCAGCATAAACTTTTTCCACTTTAGGTATAGTATGAAAGGGTCCTTATATTATAGCACTGGCCCTCTGTCCCTCACTGATGTTGTAAAAGGTCCTTTATATTATAACTTTCTAATCCCCTCCCCTAGCCTTAGTCCTCTCAATTTTTAAAAAATATTTGGATATAGTCACGCTACTCGCTAATAGATGGCGCTGTAAGTTTTTGTAAAACTCGCAATTTTTGTTAAAATGGTTGTTAGTACTGAAAAAAAAAAACGAATTTTCCTAGACATGAAAACTTGCTAAATCGATTTTTCACTTCATGTATCTGATGTAATGTCACAACTATTTATTTGTGAATAGTTTATTTGTGTTTGTTCATATATATGTTTGTTTTCATGTGCTGCATGGACATTTGATGAGCGACCACTAACGCCGGACCATGATGCTTGAAAAAAGAAGAAAAGAAAATTAATAATTTTTTTTATAGGATTTGTTTATCGGCTTTTCTCGGTTATGGGTAGTTTGGTTTGAGAGGGTCAAAGCAGCTAGTTATTTCCAATAGTGAAAACTAGTTTGTACCGTTTTAGTACATAAAGCTGCGGTCCACTTTTGCCAGGCTGCTTGTGATTGTGAAGGGTTGTTACTATTTCATATCTTGTCAAGCATCACGGCCTTTGTCACTTGAATGCACTGCTGATACTCAGGAGTGCAATCCTCTAAATTTCTTTGAATGAAATTTTTGGAATGTACTGTTGTGGTGTGGTGGTTCGTTTTTGAGTCGAAGTTTTTGATGATCTCAAGTTATGATTTTAAGTTCTTTTATTTAATTTCTTTTTGTGTGGATATGGAAATTGCAATTCATTTTTCATTTTGAAAAATAGACTTGTTAAATTTATATGACTATTTGGGTCACAGTCATTTGGACTGAAGTTTACTTATTTCTATTTCCAATTTATTTGAGTTGTAATATATATATTAATGCTCTTAATTATTGCAGTTATGTTAGGTAGATAGGTAATTTAGGTAGGTATTTTTTTTCTTTTAGGATTTCTTCCACAACTTAGCAAATGTTAGGAATGTTATAAATTTCTAAATTTTTTTTTAAGTTAAATTCTTTTTTTCAAAATAGCTGAAATAAGGATCATTTTCATGTCTGGGGCGAGGCTTTTTCTGAGGTTTTTCCTCGCTTGAGCCTTAACATTTACGCCTAACACTTCTGTTAACTTCAGTAATAAAAATATAGGTATTTTTATTTTTTTCACTATACAAGTTATAACTGTATACTTTTAAATATTTGTGTATATCTTTTAGGATCATTAAGTTGAATTGCTATAATGTTGAATTCTTTGAAATGTTGAAATATTGAGTTTGTTATGCCTACTTTTTAAGGCTAATCGTCAGTCGTTCTTTCATGGAGATGATCTTCAATTATAATGTATAGTATCTAAGTCCCTCCGAAGGTAGGTAGATTATAAGTATAGAAGGACACTCAACCCGTGTTAAGTTTCTTTCTAAATCTTTGAGGACAATCAGCTTCACTTATTTTCCTCAAAATTTCTTTTATAATTTTTTATAACTTTTGTAATATTACTTGAAAGGAACTTTGACATAATTTTTGGATTACTTTGATGCTCTAAAGGACAGATAGTCTGAGTAATCATAGTGTCTTAACATAATTTTGTTTTTAAACTTGAGTTTTATCTTGAGTTGCATAAATTTAAATTTTGAATTTCAAATTTAACTTTAACTTTTGAATTGTAGAATCCAAAGCCTAATCTAGACACACGGTTGTGTGTCAAAGCCAAGTTCAAAAATTTTTGAAACTTAGCTGTTTTTCTCTGTTCCTTTCAATTAGTTGGAAATCAAATTAACTAATTAATTTAATTAGTTAATTTTTTTCCGATGGGGGGGGTAATTGTAGAGCCTTCGTGGTGTTATAGCCACGAATGCCTTATATTCGGGTAAAATTAAATTATTTTCAAAGATTGTCAAAACGAATGTTGCATTGTTGTTTTGATTCAGTAGTTATACGCCAACCGGGAAGGCAATAGCTTCTTCGTCCTGGTCATCTACCAGCATACGCCGCTTCTCGGCAACAAATATTTTAAAAAGTGTGGCATCGAGCCCTTGTAACCGCGATTATAGTTTTTAAGTGCGTTCTCTCTAATAAAACAAACTTTTATCAGATTAATAATATATTTTATTTCAGTTTAAACGTAAGGGCTCTCGCTGAGGGTCTTTACACTACGTACACGGTCTAAGATGTTAATTGATAAATGCTACGAATCGTTTATTTCGTGTACCGAAAATCTATTGCATGTAAGCGATAAAGCCTTTTGGCACTTTGTCAATAATAGAAAGCGCAATAAAAATGGTATACCCAGTATAATGCGACTAGGCGTTGATATTGCTACTGATGCTCAAGGGTCGTGTGAACTCATGTCTATGTACTTTTGCTCTGTTTTTGAACCTTCTGGTGCAACTACCTTGCCTGACATTCCTATATATGATAATGGCTCATTAGCTAGAATAACCTTAGACAAATCCGATGTGATAAGAAAACTAAAAAAACTAGACACAAATAAGGGACCAGGACCGGATGGCATACCCCCAAAGTTTCTCAAGGAATGTGCTTTGGAGATTAGAATCCCACTTCTTATTCTCTTTCAATGGTCATTAGACTCGGGAATATTTCCTGATGACTGGAAAGTAGCACATGTGGTCCCAATACTAAAATCTGGAGATCCTTCACAATGCTGTAATTACAGACCCATAAGCATTTTATCCAGTATTGCAAAGGTCTTTGAAAGCTTAGTGTACGATCATATTTATAATCACGTAAAATCAATCATTTCAGATAAGCAGCACGGTTTTGTCAAGGGTAAATCCACAATTAGTAATCTTCTAGAATACAAACATTATCTCTGTTCCATTTTCGCTAATGGAGGACAAGTCGATTCTGTATATACAGATTTTCAGAAAGCCTTCGACAAGGTCAATCACAACATACTTTGCCATAAACTTACTGCTTATGGAATTCATGGTAATCTCTTGCGATGGGTCCGTTCATACCTAAGTCATCGCAGTCAACTCGTGTGCATGAAGGGATATGTGTCTTTGCCTGTAATGATCACATCAGGTGTACCACAAGGGTCACACCTAGGACCCTTGCTGTTTATTTTATTTATAAATGATCTTATAGACAAGATTAAGTGTCCCTGTTTATTGTACGCTGATGACCTCAAAGTCTTTACTGCTATTTCTAACTCCAGTGATTGTAGTATGCTACAAAATGACATTCAAACGATCTCAGCATGGTGTTTAGCTAACAAAATGTCCCTAAATATCAATAAATGCTTCGTCGTCTCCTTTACTGCGAAACGCTGTAAAGTAAACTTCACGTACAAAATGGAAGAGCATGTGTTACAGCGCAAGCAGATTGCCAAAGATCTCGGTATACTTTTCGATGATAAGTTGACTTTCAGAAACCATTATGACAACATCATTAGTAGGGGATATCAACTTCTCGGGTTCATTACACGTACTACCAAAGGCTTTAAGAAGCCCTCATCATTTATATACCTCTTTAAGGTTCTTGTCAGAAGCGTAGTTGAATACGGATGTGTGATCTGGTCTCCATACTATGATCTACACCGTGACCGAATCGAGGGTATTCAACGCAAGGCCCTACGGACAGTATTTTTCAGGCTCGGATATAGTAGACGTGTGATGCCATCTTATGATAACAGACTAGCAAAGTTCAGATTGTCATTACTCAGCACACGTCGCATGCAATTTGATCTAATTTGCCTTCACAAAATACTACATTCATACCTGGTTTCTCCATTCCTCCTATCTCAGATTGACTTAAACATTAAACCTAATCCTCGACACCCCAAAACCTTCTTGCTCAATGTATATAAAAATAATACATCTTTTTACAATCCTTTAACTAGAATGTGTCGCCTTTACAATGACTTGATGAAAGATAACAAAGAAAATGATTTATATTTTAACACTTCCTGTGTTCTACTTTGTAGATAACAAAAAATTAGATATTTTTAATCGTAGACCTGATTTATTCAAAAAATCTGTTAAGAATGTCCTTAACAACAATATCCCAAACTAGTAAGCTTTGTTTTTTGTCTCTTAGTTCTAAACTTTTTTTCTTTTTTCTTTATCTGACCTTATCATACCAACACTGCATGTTAGTTATGTTTTATTTAGTCTAGGGTCCTAGCAAATTAATATATCGTTGTTTTTATTGAATCTCAGTTTTTCGGTTACTGTAGATTACCTACCTACTAAATAAAACATGATTTATATTTGTTTTTTTTTATTGTTAGTAATAGCTGTGCTCAGCTGAGCTTTTGTTAACTCATGCTGTACGTACACTTTTTGGGCAACAATCTGGATCTAAGTGTTAAATAGTTTGTCTAACCATAATGTGATTGTTATCTGTTGTGTTCGTCTTTTCAATAAATAAATAAATAAAGCTCACCAGTTTGTCCGTAAACGGACGTTGAGACGAGCAAAATGCTCAGCAATGTTGATACGTGCAAACGGTCCATGTTGCTGTTGCAAATTGATCTGGAACAACGAGAAAAACTACTTAATTACATTTATTATTATTTTTTATTACATATAGTAGTGCATAAAAATTTAATAATTGCTTGATTGCGATATTAATGACAGCTTTAGAAACTCGGTCAGAGTTTTTGGAACTAAGACAACACTTTATAGGAGAAAGGTTCTGGGCCCCGATCGTGGTAATTTCAACAAGGTTACCAAATCCTAACCTTTGCTGAAAACGTTACGTTAAGCTGCCTTTGAGCACATTTCGTATTGTGGTAATTATTAAGATTTATTTCTTTAAAATACCACGATCCGAATAATTGCATCTGCCAAACCAAAGCTTTACCAAAACTTAATCTCTTACTAAAACCGTTCCGCTCAGCGTTGAAACCTTTTGCAATTACGATTTGTTTTGAGTTATATTACGTTTGGACTTGTATGTAAATATTTTTATTCATTTTTTATTTCATTCGTTTGTAGCATTGGTTTGTAGAAAGCGTAATTTCGTAAGAACTGTATGATCTACTCTTAAAAAAATCTTTTTGTTATCTGACTTTTATGAAAACGTTATCAAACATAGCACGTACGAATTTTGACTCTTTCACAAGAACTCTTTGATTATCCACGTTTCAAATTTCAAATCTTTACCTCAAAAGAATATTTTTCAAACCTTATTTCGTAACAACCCCAATTTCTCAGTAAGGCGATGAGACGTGTGGAGTGGGTATATTCTGAAGGTAGAGGAGCAAGTGAGTACTGAATATGTATGAACACGAACACCGTTTAGTGGTTCTCACGATCATTGCTTTGTTTGGCTATTAAACAAGCGGTTAAATGTTAGTATTAATTTCTCCCAAACTTCAATCATAAATTTTGGTGGATACAGTATCGCTGTTTAAAAAATGCTACCGTTAAAAAAACCTTTCTGTCCTCTCATCAGGAAACTTATGCTTTGATATTTCATATTTAGAACTTACGATAATGGAAATCTTATTTTATATTCGAATTTTGAATGCGACTTGACTGTATTGACAAAAATAAAAGACCGAAATACCCAAAGGGTTAGACTTAGTGTTCTTCTTCTGTAGAGATATACCGCGGATAGTTCCGCGATCGTAAAATCCGTAAAATCCGACAAGTATGACATCAACTGAAATTCCATCAGATGTGTCATATTAGCATTGCGAACTTAATGAGTGGATCTTTTCTCGTCGGAATTTCCACAGATGTGTTACTACACTTGTAGTAACCGACATAGCTCTGAGAATTGCTACACTAAAGTGGCTGTGAGCAGGGCACATCGCTAAACGATCGCCGATGGGCTGTAAATGCTCTAGAGTGGCCACCAAGAACTTATAGACGTAGCGTAGGCAACTGAACCGGTGCCTTCGCCAAATCCCTTTAGGTAGACTACTCCGCAAAAATGCTATAAGACCAGGGCAATTGGAATGCTAAATCGGGTTTGCGCTGTCGTGTAAAACAAAATCTAAAATTTTAGATTTGTCGAAATTATTTTCAAGCAGAGTACTAAATAAAATGAAAGAAACGATGAGATAAATGCTACGTCGTAGACTCGTAGCCGCTGCTACGAATTTAGCTACGTCGTAGACATTATTACTACGTCGTGGTCGTGTCGTAGGCATGATAAAATTAAACAGATTGTTTTATTCGTTCCTATTTTTGTATATTTTTTTTTTAACAAGTTAAGTTCTTCAAAGTTTCACCGCATGTTTCCAAGCCCCACATTAAATTCTCGTATTTGTATACGTAACTGACACGATTTATCTATCTGTGGCGCGCAACGATGCGTGTTTGATCTGACGCGTGATTGATGATACTCACGCCATCTCTTGCGCTGTTCTGCGCGCCTGGTAACTCGCGAGGATGTGGCAGACATTTGAGTAAAAAATTTGAGGAAAAAACCAAAGAGTTGGTTCTCGCTTTGCTCAGAAAAAACTGTGAAATGGATTTGTGGGGATTTCATGCAATCTATGAGCAATCTACACTTATTTGTGCCTTCAAATTAGTTTTTTGTAGGGCTTTTACACAAAAGTCAAACGACTGAGTAACAATAGTTTGTAAATAAATTGCGGATATGCACTTCAAATTTTGCATTAGTATTTCTGTTTGAGTAAACAGACCGCGCTGAAACAAATATTACGGAGCATCACTTGAGAACAGATCAACCGATTTGGTTGTTTTTGCTGAACAGACTTCTTCTCGGTTAGCTGTCTGTCCTCCAGACTAGATTGAGAAAAGAACAAGCCCTCTGCAAGTAACATCCGCTATGCCTAAAAGGCTATTCTTACGATCTTCGACAAGATCTCCAATAATGATTATAAATAAGACATTTTAGGTGTGTTTTAATTTAATAATTTCATTGTGTATTTATACTTGCCGTTTAATAGAGAGGATTAATCTGGGCAATCACAATCACAAGCTTGTTTGCTTTTGGCTATGACCACAGGTTTGCCATTTAAAGCAAAAAGATTGTAAGTCCTGAAATGTATTTTACTGTGTTTTATGTCATCACGAAATAAATAAATTTCAGTTAACATAAAAGTCAAAAAGTTAAAGTTAAAACTTTACGTCGGGAGCAAAAGTCATCATCATCATCATAACATCCCATGATGTCCACTAGAGAAGAGGGAGCTCCCTTCAGAACTATAGCAAAAACGCGTGCAAATGTGGAGAGGATTTACCATGGAGAGGATTTACCACACCACTCTTGTAAGCGTTGCAGCTGACGACCGCTGTTGTTGGTGACCGCAGTATGCAAGATGATACGATACATAGAAAGTTGCTGCTGCCCATCCTCCGGTTCATAAGCCCTTATTCGCCTCTTTCGACACCTAAGAGTGAAGATGGGTTGGTACTATTCTTTGCCGACAACACACGGGCAAAAGTACGTTGACAACATTTTTGACAAAATCTTTTAAATATAGCCCTCCTACTCGCAGAATAAACACACAATGCCTTCTACCGCTAGCGAAATTGGCAAAGTTCCCCTTGAATATATTAACTAACCTCACGCTGTATAAAAATAAGTTAACAACAAAGAAGGCTCGAGATTAATCTCGCAACTCGCAGCCATCAATCAGCAGCCGCCGGCCTGTAGCGAGTATACTTGATACATCCACACAGGGCCGAACCAAGGAGGGGCACACGCTTAGATCCATCTTCTAACTATAATTATGATTACAGCTCTGTTGATTTTTTTTTATTTGGCAATAGTCAACCCATATTTGGGGACATTTCTGCCAGTGTCGTGTGGTAGAACATTGTTCAGTTTTTGGAATTTCTTCACTTTTTAGAAGTTAAAAATATGGCGATATTTCACTGCATAAAACACTATCTTTATTATCCACTAAGTAAATCACTACATACACAAAAAACAAGAATTTCAACCCAGCAGGCAAGAGCCCACGCCGAGTTCCCGCCAAAAAGTCAGCTCTGTTGATATTAGCCGGCAAGACTGCTGGAGGGAGTTTTCTGTTCCGCAGTGTACGTTTCACTGGATGTTATTATAATGTGTTACTTCTTTTTATGGTCAATAGAACGAGTTATTCACTCACGGCTTGATAAGATTCGATTGATATAAACTCGGAAATACAGATGCAGGCAGATAATTATTAAAGTGAATATTTTAACTCATCATCATCATCATAACATCCCATGAAACGTCCACTACAGGACAGGGAGCTCCCTCCAGAATTTTAGCTTTTGCTGGAACAATGTAGAGGGGAAGTACCATAGTCACCTCGCTTATTAGCTTTACGGCTGGCACCATGGACCGCGGTTGTAGGTGACCGCAGTAAGATGCTGCTGCCCATCCTCCAGTTTATAACCCTTAGTCGCCTCTTACGACACCCACGGGTATGTATGTATGGGTCGGTACTATTCTTTGCCGGCACCACACGGGAAATAACCAAAAAAAAAAACAACAAAATATTTTAACTAATGTCTATAAAAAGGAGCCCCTATGAAAAAAGTGTGTTTATTGAACGTTTTAGTTTTTTTTATGTAACAAACGAGCTTGTCCGCCACCTATAGTAGCTACCTAGCTCTATCATAAAAGCGTCAATCATAGCGTGATTTTACCGAACCAAGTGAAAGTAAAAATCACTGAAATAGTTTTGCTTCCTAATTACTACCTTGTAAAATCACGTCTACACAATTAAATTATTGTGTTAAGGAACCCTGGCTGATTTATTTTTGTTTCAATTGAAAATTTGTTATATTTCACAAGCATTTTGCTTTAGGTATTACTAGCCGAATACCTCCCTGTCCCCCTGAACCGCTTTGCGAAAGATAAATTACTTTTCCGCCTTCCCGTATTCATACGATTGTTCTGTTGTATTCTTTTAATTTCTTTTACCAAAGACCTGACTCGGATTTCTTCACTATGTATCTTTCCTTATGAAAAACAATTTGTATGAGTCGTACATACAAAGATTATCATTATATTTCGTAAGCTTCATTCGAAGATATAATTAACCCAGTAGTCCCAATTCTAGCCCGCGGCAACTAATCGCACATACTTTAGAGATTTTTTAAAGGTTTTGAACCAGTTTTGTTCATATCGTTTGAAAAAAGCGCGCCAACACAACACGCCACCTGGCAACCCGGGCGGCACTTTTACTCATTCTTTTTCTGTGCGTGGCAACGAAAGCACATAACGCGCTCTCAATTTTCAATATTTAATATTAGTTTTATTTTAATTATTATATGCTTAAATCAAGTTTAAACTCGTGTAAATTTAGTGTGGAAAGAAGTGCATTTTAGTGAAAAATAGCAATCGAAAAAAGCATACAATGATGTAAGGTGAGTAAAAAGCACGTGGCTAGCCTCCAAATTTTGGAGTGCGTGCGTGGAGGGATCGTCAGAACGTAATTCAGGTGGGTCAAAGCTACTACTTTATTTTCATATTATTCAAAGTGTTAGTACGGATTTAGTGTGCTTCAGAAAGGCAGTAATTGTTCTATCTGGGAGGTTGGATGTAGTCCAACACGAAGGAAAATTCCGTCTGGAGGGTAACCGTGTGTTATCACGAAGACAAATTCGGTCTGGAGGCCAACCGCGTGTTGACACGACGACAAATTCGGTCTTGAGGCAAAACCGTGTGTTAGCACAGACCTATAAATTGTATTGAGTTATGCAGGTTAGTGATCGATTGTATGTAGGTACACATGCATACTCAAGTTAAACCTGTCTTATTTATGTATTTTTTACAAGGTTATCCTCATTTTGAAAAACAATAATAAATAACCACAATCCGTCTGGAACAATTTTATACTACCTCAAAATGGTACTTGGTGATTCTTATAAAATGTGCAATTCGGAAAGTTGGACATGAGCCAACACGACCGTAGATACGTAATAATCATACAATTACAGGGTCCGGAGGGTAACCGTGTGTTATCACAGGGACTTAACGGAATTTTAGTTCGTAGCTGAGAGTTTACTTATAAACTATGTATAAACTAGACAATTACCTACCCACACAATAATAAAATTATACAGACTCATTTCATCATTCGTCAAGTTCTACCCACAAAAAGAAAAACAGATTTCATTCCGAAATCATTTAAAACAGCTTACTGACAACCCACGAGCGATGTGTACTGGCCAATTGGTTTACGATTGTTTTAGTCGGTGACCCTATGAAAACGTTTGATTTGATTTACTATAAAACAGATATATGTGTTCCGTAACCAAATACAAAACGGACAAGCCAGATAGACCCATTACACACTTCAGAAGTCGTTCGAAGGGAAATAAATGAGTAAATAATTACTTTTGAATTTTAACTGGTGTACGGCAATCTCTCAAGCGAACTACCTACATATGCCAAAAATATGTAAACACACAAGTTTTTAGCTCTCATAGCTTAAATAAGATACATATTACGCATCAGAAGTCCGTAGACCATAATAACTTTGAAAATATTATAAATTTATCAGGGCACTGACAAATTCTAGCCAAAATATGGCTGCTGTTATCGATTTTGAAATAAAAACTTAAATAGTCTGGAGGCTAACCGCGTGTTAGCACATGGACGTGTTATTATTAAATTGACGTTCAAGCATCGTTCAACAACAATGTTCGTATTTCTATACGGCCATTGACATATCCATCTTGCTTGCTGGATAAATAAATGTACCTGTTAGAAGAAACTGAATCTTTTAAAATCTTTATTTAATATCAATCAACGTTAAGGCCAGACTTTAAGAAGTCTTTTCTAAATGTTTTACTTGTTTAATATGGTAAATAAATGCCTACCTTTCATATGTAATGAATGATGCATCAAAAGAGAGGTTCTACTTGCAGCGTAAAAAGATTTTTCTTCATAAAATATTTCTACATCACCGTTCCTAAAAACGACGTAATCTAGCAAGATTGGTAGCAACAAGGGAAGTCTGGACAGCCTCCCCTCAATTTCACCAATAGCTGGAAAGAAAGGGGGGGGGGAAGCACACAGGGCCCCCTTCGTGAGCAACGGAGGATTTCATATGGTCAAAAACCAGAATCATTTCAATTCGCGTATGCATCAACTCTATGGCGACTGAGCTCGTGACTTGTCCCATAGACGACCTGATCCTGTTCTGCTGGCCGTCCTCTATTTATTCTATGCATAAATGTATACATTAAACAAACATACATTATTGTACACATTAAATGAAAATAAAGACTGATCCAGATATAGCAATGAACCATGAGTATTGAGTAGCTCTAATTTGGTTCAATACATTCATTTTGACGGCCAGCTAAGTGCTATCTGTCGCAAACTACCCCGTAATAATCCTATAGCTAAGGATTGCTTTCTATGAAATTTTTGCTGTGGCAAGCCAAGACCTTAGTGGGAGCAAGTCTATTCAAAACTTGCGCAAATGGAAGGCTATCGGGCTACTACTAATTCGATAGCTTAAGACTGTTTTATGATCGCACACTACTTCAATCTAAGAAGTTAACGTGTTCTCTTCATTGAAAGTGTAATAATAGTATGATCACTTGGGGTAGTTAACATAAATTATTATATTATTTTATTGTCATAGTGTACACTCGGCCGCACGCCAGTGGAAACACTTGGACCTTGAGCAAATATCTGCTTTCGGGTGTTTGTAGCGAGCGTAGCGCTAGTTCAGCTTAAGCTGGTTTTGTTTCAACTTCCATGCTGAAGGGTGTATGACCTTTGAGAAGCCGCAAATATTTCACTAACCGATAAGCCTTAAATCACGCTTGCTGCTGACTTCACATTCACGTCAAATATCTGGGCTGTGTAATACTAATACTAGGTAACCGTACCTTCGTAACTTATGTGATTAATTTTTTTTTTTTGCTTTGTCATGCTCTTTTATGCGCGCATCTGCGCATCCCATACTTCATCATAGTTAATCGCGATACCGAATAACTTTTAAAAACAAACTAGCGAAGAAAAACGTTGTACGACCTAAACAACCATACCAATTTTTAGGCTTCATTTCGCTATATGTAAAGCCTTGCAAAAAACTGCTCAATTTATAGCACTTTTTTCTCCTAAAATTAAGAGTGATTCATTGTTGCGCATTGTCCATTTTATGGCCATCACCAGGTTATTTGATCGGATAATAACAGAAATATAAAATTCATTCAATAGAATGACTTGACCAAAACAATGCGGAATCGATACAATGAGAATTGGTGTAGCTTTTTAATCGGTTAAAAAGATATGAGTAACTAACAAAGATTACAAGAATTTTAATCCTAAGTTTTTGCTGATACTCCTATGAGTACTACAAAAGCCCTTTTGTCTCTCACACCAATACTGAAGGTACGTGCACGTAAGTGTCAGTTTACTATTGTCTAATGTGCGGTAGTACCTACGTTACGTATACGCAATCGATGATTCCATCTAAATTCGAAGTTAGTTGATTTCATCGCATTTTTTTTTCTTATTCCCATAACCCTGAACAAAAACTTTATTCATAAAATATAGTTATTTGCAGCCAAGCTTTAGCTACTTTGGAATTTCTTTCCTGACCGTGGCAGAGCAGACCTAACTTCCCTTGATTTTAAATTCAACGGAAGTTGTAAGTAAATTTTTGTTATGTTTGGTAAGTAAACTGAAAGGTCATAATATCCTTCTTCTTGTAGTGTTATACCCTGGCAGCGATGCCACTTTCCAGGTTTTACTGGTTTAAAAGGAACATTAATAGCGACAAATCACTTAACGATGATTAAACATTTATTTCATACACGTAAGTTTACCCTTTTCGGTCCCAGCGTCCCCAATAGGAGATATTTGTTATAAATAAAAATAAAACTTATGGTTTTATTGTATCTTATAGTACATAATAGAACTGTCAAAATTCTGCGCTGGGTTTGACGAGACTATAAGTCTCGTGTGACATGGATTGTTTTAAATTTCTACGAAGTCGAAAGCGTGATCGATTTTATGTAAAAACAACAAAATTTAGGTCTTATGTGCCTCTGTTCTTGTAACATTATATCTGTTGTTTAATACTCTCATAAACAGCAGTTATTGTTCATTACCTATTCTCCCTTCTTTAAGTAGGCAGAAAAGACACTTAAGTAGAGACCAGATACATTCGATTTTCTACCAGAAGGGTTCTCCGAAACTTAAGTTTGCATTTGGTACTTATATAAAGTTATAAACAATAATCATAAAGAAATGTGCCAAACCAAGCACAATTTTACAGCATTATGGCTCAGAGAATAGAAACGTTATCTCATAATAAATATTAAATATCAAATGAATGCTCTTTATCTAGAGAAATTATATGATATTAATAACAAAGATTTATTTATATATTTAAAGATACATTAGGGACACAGACAGACCTCGGCCAAAGGCCTTGATCTGATGATTTTTCCAGTTACTCTTCTAGATTTCATACACTAATGTAACTGAGTTATACTTAGGAGAAATAACATTTTGCTCTGACTGTGTAAAAGTTCCTAATCAGTTCATATTAGCTCTGGATACATTTGATCTTGATATATAATCTGATTCTTGGTAACCTAACTTATACTCTCGTGACAAGAAACACCGGCACAATTCAAACAACAGTAAGCCGGACAAAAACATTCAAAAGGAATTGTATTCCTTCTAAAATGTTTTGTAGTTGCTTTATAATTTTAACTGTCTATCTCATCAGCTTACAATGGTTCACAGCATTCATATGCATCCTTTTGTGAACCTTATGATAAATTTAACCAATTTGAAATTGAAATTTGTGATATTTTTGCACTTAAATATTTGATAATGTATTTTGTTATACTTTTAAAAACGTGTAAAAGTATTTAATGTGTAATAAAGTACGAAACTTCCTGCTCTAAACATCTACTGGGTTAATTATATCTTCGAATGAAGCTTACGAAATATAATATATGATCAAACGAACTTCTTGAATGAAGTTCGATCAATATTATATGAGTAAGCTTCATTCGAAGATATAAGGTCCCACCCCTCCCAACCCCGGAATAGGAAGTTTCGAAAGCTCTACAATCTCTAAATAATGAGTAAAAGTGCCGCCCGGGTTGCCAGGTGGCGTGTTGTGTTGGCGCGCTTTTTTCAAACGATATGAACAAAACTGGTTCAAAACCTTTAAAAAATCTCTAAAGTATGTGCGATTAGTTGCCGCGGGCTAGAATTGGGACTACTGGGTTAATTATATCTTCGAATGAAGCTTACTCATATAATATTGATCGAACTTCATTCAAGAAGTTCGTTTGATCATATATTAATGTTTATTTATTTTAGGCTACGCCTTTCGGCCTTTGTATGCCAGTGGTTACAATACTCACAGACCTAAGTCAAGTGAGCATTGAGTATTTGTGGTATGGTCGGATCGTAAACTTTTTCTATACTATCAACCCTGATTCCTACACGCCTTTGGCCTTTTACTTTAACGAGATTAGTCTGTATAAATATTTTTAAATCAGTTGGTTTATTCTGAAAGTTCAAAAGCATTAAAGGCGAATTTAGCCTAATGATATTTTGATGTCTGACGAACAATGGAGCATTCTGCTACGAGTATCTTTTTAGTTCCAAGTCTGCGGTTTAGCTACGTACTGCTACGATCGTGTAGGTAGTACGTAGTCAATGCTACGAGGGTGCTTCTGAAGTAAAAATAAGACGCAAAATATTTTATACCCTGTACATAAGGTACTCCCTTATCTGCGAATATTTGAGTATATTACCCGGACAAAATATTTGACCAAGTTTTCCTCCGAAAATCGAGAAAAAGTCTTCTCGTTAACGTAACTGAACCACTTTTATAAAGATTGGGAAAGTAAATAAGACTTCCAGGACATGAAAAAAGAAACGGCCTATCCATACAAACTGTCCAATCAAGTAAGCAATTTTGTATGGAGAGGCCAATTTTATTCTGATTTCCTTTATTCACTGAAAGTTGTTCAGTTACGTTGACTAATCATGTCCTTTCAGTATTCGGTAACCTGTCCGTTAACTAATTCACGGCGTTTTGGCAAGTAATTAATAATTTTATTCACATACTAATCGCATAACAAAGAAAGTGAAAGATAGGGTAAGAAGAAGTAAAGCCTGTGATGAAGCAGACGACGATTGTTTTGGTGATATTGTGATAAAATCTAGTTGATATTCAGTCACTAGTAAGTAAGGCCATTTAAATTAATTACTGTAATGTAACTTATGTCCTGTACGGTGCCGGCAAAGAATAGTACCAACCCATATGTACATACCCGTGGGTGTCGTAAGAGGCGACTAAGGGTTAACAGGAGGATGGGCAGCAGCATCCTTTGTATCTTACATCTTACTTACTGCGGTCACCTACAACCGCGGTCCATGGTGCCAGCCGTAACGCTGACAAGCGAGGTGACTATGGTACTTCCCCTCCACATTTTTCCAGCATTAGCTAGAATTTTGGAGGGAGCTCCCTGTCCTGTAGTGGACGTTTTTTTTCATGGGATGTTATGATGAACTTATGGCTCATAACCGTGACGATTGGAAAGAAAAAGGGGAGGTCTTGCCTTTGCCCTGCAGTGGGACAAAGTCGCACTATAAGGGTTCCTTTTTTTTACCATTTTGGTATGGGAACCCTAAAAAGAAATGAAATAAAAAAAGTATTTTATTTTCCAGTCTAAGTATGAAAACCACTCCTAAGAGGATCATCGTAGTTTTTCCGCCCTGTGATGTTATTTCGCGTGGTTGCGCGAGGGCACACATTAGTGCACTAGACGGAAAATTAGCTCCCCTGCCTCCACGTAGGGATATCACAGTAAATGCCTTGCACGTACCACATCCACCCTAATTTTTTTATTATCTCGGATATTTTAAAAGGTTGTTCTGTCCATGAAACTGAACAACTTTTCTCAAGTAACATAGGTCGAAAAACAATTTTTTTGCTGCTGCAGCTGACAGCACATTTTGTATGGGAGATCGATTTTTTTTTTCGCTTTTCGACCTCTGTTCCTTGGGAAAAGTTGTTCAGTTTCATCAAAATATCCGGGGTGATCAAAAAATAACGCGGTGTAAAGGGTGTAAATAATAGCTTTCCGAAAAGTGAAAGACTGAACCACTTTTCTTAAATGAAACTTTCAGGGAATGGAAACAAAAAACAATATCTCCATATTTATTTGTTTACTTAGTTGGATATTTTGTATGATGAGGTCAATTTTCTTTTCATTTCCTGCTTCGTGGGTAATTCTTTCTTTCTTTTTTTATTTCAATACGTAACAAATATGACTAATGAAATGGCAAATTTTTTATTACTGTAAAATATTAAAAGGACACAACAAACCACCTCTTTTCCTTGGGTGTGTAAAAGATGATATAACAACTTTTAATATAACATTTAATTGATATAACAACGTTTCATATAATTTTGTTTCATATAATAATTATTTCGTGTAATCGACATTTCACATATTTTCATTTCATATAATTACAAAACGTATAATAAACATTTCCTATAAAAATATTTTATATAAACATCATTTAGTATAATACCCATTTCATATAAAATCAGTTCGTTATTTTCATTGGTTAGTTATAATATCCACATTAATTATTAATTAAATGAACAAGCAAGCATGCATGATACGAAAAATATTGATACGAAATGATGCGCACCCCTTTTCCTTAGGTAAGGCTGTGCAATTTGAAGAAATTAATTGTTTGGGTCACTAATACAAAACCTTTCATTTCGTGTACGTTTAGCGGTTGTTTTCCCCAGAAACACAGTATACAGAGTTTAGGAACAGGTTGGCAAAAACTGAAAGGCCATGTTCATTCAACGTAACTGAACAACTTTCAGTAAATAAAACTTTAAAAAAATTAAAAAAAAATACATTTGTCCTCGCCATACAAACTATCCACTCAAATTTGCAGTTTTGTATGCAGATGCCGTTTTTTTCATTTCCTGAAAGTTTTATTCACTGAAAGTTATTCAGTTACGTTGACTGATCCTTTCAATTTTTGCCAAACTGTCGCTTACACCCTGTATATGTAGAGTGGACTAAAAGGTACGCACATTATTATATCCTAAGTTTAGCTACTTACTTGCAATTGATACGCTCAGATATTTCATCATGCTTTCAAAATAAAAATATTTTGTTTTAGAGTGAGCTCGGAATACCAGCTTTATGAAGTTACATTTTATGGTAATAGCACAGGTAATAGGTACTAATCCAAAACCTTAAAATTGTTAAAATTTATCAACTTTTGTATACCAACATAATTGTAATGAAATATTTACGCGAACGGAATGCCATATAAGCAGTGAAGCTTGGGGTATTATTGTGTGCGTACCTGTAATTCCACCTCGTATATAGGTCGAAAAACATGACGACCATTTTGTTCGTCCTGTAAAATTTTACTGTTGGCAGCGCAAGGATAGTAATTTTTTCTCAATGTTGTATAGTACAGCATAAAGTTGTTTACTATCGAAACTATATCCTTCCACTTGCTATGATTCGGACACTTCTGTTGCCTCGTCTACTTCAATCTAATCTGATCTGATTACTTCAGAGTTACATAATTTTGCAACGCTATGAAACTCTTTCTTAATCCGATCAGCACTATTAGTTGCACTAACCCGGTTACACGTTCCCGGTTAGCCGGCGGGTAAGTGAATAACCCGATTAGTGTGACTCGGTACGGGAGTCGCTCGTTACCGATATCGGAAACCACCTCCTGGGATGTCATGCTATCCTGGTACAAAACGACGCTTGATTAGAGGATAAAAGTTGTAAGTTTGTATGTAGGTGAGCTGAAATCATTGACGTAAGAACGTAGTTTCCAAAATCTTTGGCTGAAATGGAGACAATATGATAAAATTGCAGAAATCACATCAGCTGCTCTATTCACTTTATGATGCAGACGAATTGTATAATTCACATAATTATGGACAATTCACACAAGATCCCAAAATAGGCCAAGCCTCTAGGAGTACAATGACTAATATCCATACATAAATACATAAATAAAGCCAAATTCAGAACAAACACTCGTGTTCATCGCAGAAATGTTTGCCCTGGGCGGGAATCACAAGGGAGACAGATGTAGAAGTCGTCGGGTATTGAATATTTACGTAGCCTAGTGTATGAAGGCCAGCTCTTTATTAAGGGCGAAGTGGACTGGACTCGTTCGTAACTTTACCAACTATTAGTGTCAGTTGCACCATCTAACTATAACAATAACAAAATATGTTCATCTCACTCTTGCGAATAGGGTGGAGAGAGCAAGACGCGTATATTCAGTTATGGTTAAGTTTCATGGTGCAACCCACCCTTAAGGTGTAGAGCTCTTTGTTTGCCAGGCCGTACAAAAATACATAGCAACAATAAAAGTATGTAAAATTGAATGTTTGAGTGGGCTGTGGAGTGCTGACGACCTCGTCGCAATATTTCATGTGGCATTTGCGGTATTTGCTTACTGCGCCCCTGGGACGATCCAACAAATTAGTTCGAGGTAAGGTCAGCCATTTTGGTTATCTCAAACAATTCATAACATTTTATAGCTGGATTTTGTTAGAAGTTCATTTTATAAGTGACACATACTAAACATATCTTAAATTAAATGACCATAAGATAAATAAGAAGGAAGCGCAACAGATCCCGAGAGTCGAGGTCCGCTCAGTAAATAAGATAAGTACATATCTATTGTTTTTGTGTAGCCCGTTTCACACTTCTTGTTTACAAAGGGTTTCAATACAATCGTGTATTAATGAATCGTAAAGGTTTATTTTGTAGACTTATTGGGAAATTTTAAAAGAATAGTTAACCCTACTCGAATCCTATAAATAGTCATGTGAATAATCCTAGTAACGACAATTTAAAATTTTGCCGGCAAGTACGAGAAACGAATTGTGCATCGTTTTGTAAAATACTTAGGCATTATGTGAAGTGGTGGATTTCCCTATTTTCCTGCGATATTTATAGTAGGTCGATGCCAACTGACGGACGTCGTCCCTCCCTGTCAGTCCGCAGTCCAGAGATGCGCCCAAACTTGACAGATTTGTTTTATCTGAATTTAATTTTTCGGCAGAACGAATAAAAATAATCCGAAAAAAGTAGGTACACAAAACTCGTATATTCCTAAAAGCTCACCACTAAAAGTTGTTCCTTTTAGGACTAAGTTCCTCTGCTCTGTTCATACGACGGGAGATATTAAAAACTTTCAGAGGTAGAGGCAATATTGACTTTGTTTATGCGGCTTTCAGTGTACACTTATTTTAAATGTTTTGGCATAGACATGCAGTATTTTAAGTAAACTCATAACTTTGTTTAATTTTTCTGGTTACCCGACTACGGCAAAGAGCAGGGTTATGATTTTAACCCGTATGTATGTATGTTTATCTGTCCCCTCATAATTTCTACACTATATACTTATCGTAATTTGACAAATGAGGTATCTTTAAAAGCGTCTTGAATATCCGAGGTTATGGGATACAAGAAATTACATTTAATTGGACGTGGCGCCCTCTAGAGAAGAATAAGTCATGATCGAAAAAGTTTTTTTTTGTTTTAATGGGCACATTTAAAATATATGTATATAAAGGTCCTAATGAAATAGTGAACATAATTTTAGTATGTGACTTAGACCATGAAACTGAACAACTTTCACCAAGGAACATAGGTCGAAATACGAAAAACCAAATTCGACCTCCCATACAAAATGTGCTATCAGCTGATGCAGTTTCTATGGGAGGTCAAAAATTGATTTTCGTATTTCGACCTATGTTCCATGGGGAAAGTTGTTCAGTTTTATGGTCTGAATAGCATACTAAAATTCTGTTCACTATTTAATTAGGACCTTGCTTTATTACGAATTTATAACCCTAAAATAATTTAAATAAAAAATTTGTTCGAAAGCTAGAAACCGAACGCGGTCCGTGGTGCCAGCCGTAACGCTAACAAGCGTGGTGACTATGGTACTTACCCTCCACATTGTTTCAGCAAAAGCTGGAATTTTGGAGGGTGTTCCCTGTTCTGTAGTGGGCGTTTTCATGGGATGTCATGATGATTATAATAAAACTGTAACTTGATCTTGTCTGTAAATTGATCTTAAATTTATAAAAAAAATCACGTTATGCTATTCACAGATTTTTGGAATTCTTGTCTTTTTTTGTTTGTATTTTTGTTCGAGTGTCACAAAAAAAACTAATGAACCTGAAACCTTTTTTCGTTTGATAGCAATTTTTTTACATGCGGACGGAGTCGCGAGCAAAAGCTCTCGCTTACTTAGCCTACGGGTATCAAAATAACCCAATATTATTCCAAGGATTTAATTTTTATTTACTCATTTATTTAACTGTTTATTGTACACATAAAAATACAAACAAAACAAACATTTAGAGAACGGATACAACAGGTGCTGCTTATTTTTTTTAGGACAACATAATAGTAGGGTTGAATTGGGGAAGCTGGATCACTCCGCATAGCTTCGTGCTCCAGCAAATCCCCAATTCAACGAATTTCATCGCTCTTGCTTCAGAACTCCTCCAATTCTACAGCCGCAGTCATTAACCGTTTGACTCAGATTGAAAGTAAGAAAAATAGGACTTAATTTGAGGGCTTGATTGGATTATGTTCTGATTGTATAGCTCGATTGTACAAGACTTTTCTGATACTCCGTTTCGCAGTCAAACAGCACCAGCTCATCCTTTACTGATCTTATAATAATCCGCACTCCGCAGTCCATAATTTCTCAGTTCTCCACTGCGGAACCGGCTGATTTAATATACTGATGAGTTTTGTCTTCCAAACCACATTAATCACTTGATCTGCATCGAGTGACATTCCTTAATTAAAATTATCTTGATATTATCTAACCTATAAATATTTTGTGTTGAATGATTTGTTTGTGAAGGCAGTGATATCAATAAAAGTCAGATTTTTTTTTAGTTAAAATATTTTATTATCTATGCACCAATTTTTCAAGCAAGTCACATTTTTCAAAGCACATATTGTTGGATGATAAATACAATTATAAACATTACTAGAAAATCGATACTCCTCATATAAACTTAATAAACTAGGACAGTTCATGTCTTCTAAATTAATTATATTATCAGTTAAAAAAATATCCTTTATCCACAGCATTTTTTCAAGACCTTTGCAATAAACAGTTTTGTTAATCAAAAATTCGTCAACATACAAAGATAATTTTTCGTATGGTACAAAACCATCATTCCAGTATATTTTTCTATTCTTTTGTATCCAGTTTACTTGTTTTCTCTCAGTAGTTGTAAGATTATAAAATGAGAAAGGAGGTTCAATCAGAAAAACTTGTAGTTGGTCATCACACACAATTGCTATTTCTTTGAGAATAAATTTATTATCATCGGTTTTAAATCCTTGTACGTCCACAATGGCTTTTGATTGCATGTTAGTTTTAGTACTCAAATACTTAGAGGCAGGTATTATCAGGATATCCTTGAACTTTAAATTTCTAAGTGAACATAAACAGGTTCAGTTATGTCAACTTTCGCACAATATTACTAAGAGGCTTATAATCAATAAGACGATCGTTTATAATCAAACAATAAGCACTAGTGTTGCTTGGAATATCTGTTGATGTTTCGATTTCTAAACGTACATCAACGGGTCCGGTTTTCAAATTTTCGTTTTGTCTTGAACAATCAATAATAAACAAGGGGGCCTTTTCTTTAAATTGTTTAAAATCCAGCAACGGATCAATTGGAAGGTTGTAATATGACTGACGGAATCTGGCATACATTTCGTATAATATACTGTATTTACTGTCATCAAATTTCAAATTTAAAGAGTCATAAGGGTAACACGATGAATTCAAAAATAGTGTTACATTTGTTACATTGCAGTGATCAAAAATTGAACAATCTTCTGTTTTCTTATTCTTTTTGTCAGTTTGTAAACAAAATATAACATATAGAGGTTTTTCTAACTGAGACGTTGTTTTCACTGCCCATGAATGTTTAGTCGTCTTCGGCAAAAATGGATATTCGTATAAATCCCAATTTCTAAAAGCTATTTGAACGGGATTGTCTTTTTCCAATTGTCTCAACAACATTAATCTTTGTCGATCAGCCACTTTGATATGAGGTACTCGCCATTGCAATCTTTGAATATTGAGTGTAAAAGAATCATTACTCTCGAGCAAAATACTGTTCAAATTAGTGCTACATCTATTAAGTATTAATTCATGTTTACAATTGATTAATATTTTCTTATAATCTTCTGCAAATCCTAACATTTTATTTAATGGAATGAGTACGCTAAAAGATCCCGCATTTTGGAAACCATTCAAATTCCAACCCCAAACTGCTGCAGCTTTACTCTCACCAGTACTCATTGAAGCATAAGATTTTAAGGTGGTAGTAATGCCAACATTTCTATTCCGATCAATTTCAACACCATTTATTTCGTATCTTATATCTTGAAAAAGAAACGAAAAGGCGTTATTAGTTAATTTGACAGTCTTTTTATGAGCTGTACCTGCTGCATCTTTATGACTTACGACAGCTTCTCCTTCAATGTAAATATAACTCGCTGATGGCAACACATAAACATCCTGTTGATTAATAGGAATACGAATTTCATCATTTTCATTAAATCTATTATTATATGGGTTATAGGTGTGGATCTCATAGCTCTCAATGGAATTGTCAAATTGAGGCGGATCTGCTACTTGCAAAATATTCATACTTTAAGTCCGAGTGCTCGTAAAAAATCTTTATTATTTTTAGATATTTTTTTTACAGGTTTAACACGTCTTGTTCGTATTGGTGAACGTTTGGTAATAGAACTTTTTATTTCGATCCTTTTAAATTTATAGTTCCTATTAATGTTATCATTGAACACGATCATTGTGCTTTTCTAATATGAATAGACAATTGTATTTCTTCGTTTCGAAAATCAATAGAATTTCCTTCCAAATCTAAAATTTTAAATGTCACTGTTGAAATATATTTCTTATTTAAAGGAAAATATATAACGTTCTTAGGCACTTCTATAAATTTATGACCAGGAGGAACATTTGGTACAAATTCATAAATACTATGAGTGGGTGCTCCGTTTATGTATGATCCGTTTACAAGATCACATTCGACTCTTATCACTGCCACTGGTAGAATGTTCACTGGACATGAAGACTCATGCCATTTATTTGCGTCTAATTCAACGCTTGGAAACCCTAATAAAGTTCCTATTGTATTTTTTACGTTAAAATTAATAGTTTGAGTACAAAACAATGAACATGAAAGAGTGTTATTATTTGGAATAATTTGCAAGCTACTTTTATTCAATCTCTTTTGTAGATACTCGCTAATGTCTTGTAAGTCGTAAACTCCATTAGGGATAGTAATACAATTGTTATTGGGTCCATAACAGAACACATTATTCCGGTTAGTGATATTAGGTACAGAATTAAACACAGAAAAATATAATAGCCCACATTCATAATTTCCCTCGTCTAAAATAAGAGGCGGGCTGTAATCAGAATATATCACGGATTTGTTCCCAGTGATTGTTAGTGTAATAGACATTGTAACAAACTGAAGTATTTTCATTTGATCCCTGCTATTTATTGATATGAAATTTATTCCAAAACTGTTTCAAAAATTTAATACAGAGATGTCCACAATTGAAAGTATTAGTTTTCTGACAATTTTCATAATTATAGTTTATGTTAAAACCAACGTATTTAACAAATTCTTTTGGAGGTTTCAAATCACCATAGCTGTCAAAATATTCTACGTAATCTTTTAATTTTGCATAGGCTATCCAATGAGTTCCAGGATTTTTTGAACTATCTAAATTTATGATCCCACACTCTTTTTCAAATGGTTTTCCCGACAGTTCATCTCTCATAAATACTCCTCGAAAATAAGGAATATTTTGGGTGTAGTTTATAATATCGATATTAGTAAGAGGTCGATTAGGTAGCCGATGAATTAGTTTTTTTTCTTTGTTTCCAAGTACATGCCTGAACCATCTTGATATTGTTTTAATTTTAGTCCCTGTCCAATAAATAAACCTTCTCCATGCTTATTGTGCAGCTTTAATGCTTCTAAACGTTTCTTCGCTAACTTTATCGACCGTATTGCTTTTGCAACGCCTGCTGCACCTCCTGCCAAGCTGCCTGCAGCAGACAATCCCGCAAATATTGGTACTAATGGGAGGAAGCCACCTGTCTTTGGAACAGGTATCACTCGTGGTACAGGCACATCGCTTAACTCTGATGTTAATTCCTTAGCTGCCGCAATTGCTAATTTTATTGCTACTTTTTTACATTTCGGCTTTATTTTACTAATTTCTTTTTTGGTACGACTTATTATCTGTTTGAAAGATTTCTTAAATCCTGCACCTGTTTTCTTCGTATTAATAAGTTTTTTTAATTTTTTTTCTCCTTCCCCTCCGCTTCGATCAACAATTCGATATGAAGGTTTATTTACCATTTCGGGAAAATATAATTGAATATTAAGTTTTTTTTTCTTTTCTAGCTATAATGCGTTACAAAGTCTGTCTACTTGAAGAATGAAATAAAATGTATCTGTATCTGCCTTATAAAACATCTGAATTATTTATCCAACTGTTTTCATCCTCCGATAAACCTAGCCATTTAATAAATAGCTTTTTACCCTTTCTTTTCAAAACTTTTTCAATAAGGTAAATACTGGGACAGTGTGTTTTTTGTAATTCCTGTGTATAAAATGATCCTAAAATGGGGTGACGTCTTGAATCTTCTAAAAGGTATGTGATCGGTTTGGTAGGTTGTACTTTAATTACTTTAAATATTTCTGTAGACCAATTTGGGGTATAGCCTTTTTCAAATATTCCTTTATATTTACTAATGCGAACAAAATCTCCCACCCTGAACTTCTGTTTGCAAGAAGATTTGGCTGATGTTTGAAGCATTGCGTATCTTTTTAAAAGAATACGTTTATTGTTTTGTGTAACTTCATTTGGTGCTATACCAATAGTCTTATGGATTGCTGAATTATATTCGTTTATCAGTTTAGCCAATATGACGTCGTACCATCTGTGATTCCCTTGCAGACTGAATTGTTTGTATAATTTGCTTTTTATCGTCCGTATAAATCTTTCAGCTATCGAAGCTTTCATGGTAGAATACGTTGAATAATGGTTTATACCATGTTTTGTAAATATTTGTTTCAATTTTGAATTATAGAATTCTTTTCCAAGATCGGTTTGTAAATTTTTTGGTATACGACCTTTTTCTAATAATGTTTTGAAGGCATTAGCAACATGTTCTTTACTCTTTTGCTGAATGGGATAGGCCCATGCATATTTTGAGAAAACATCGATTACAATCAAAATGTACTTATAGTTCTTATTTTCCTTAGAAAAAGCTTGCATATCTATTAAATCAGCTTGCCATAAATCATCAATATCCTTCATAGTCACATGTCTTCGAGGAAATGTTTTTCTTACGTTCCTATGTATCTCATTGACTACACTCTCCTTACTCATTTTTTGGTTTTATGACTTAATGTATCAATCCTGCTTTTCAAACTATTTATTTCAATGCTAGTTTGTTCCACAGATTCATTAAGCTTTTTAAGTTTACACGTTAGGGTTTCTATTAATTTATCCACGTACTGCTTTGATGTGCAGTCATTCGGATCAACTGGAGTTCCTGTATGCTTGATTATTATTTTATTTTGTGCGTCTAATACATTATCCATTTTCTTTTTTTTATAAACATGGATTCCAAACTTGTCAACATTCATATTCAAGGGATTTGTGAATACTAAACAGTTAAAATTCAAACGCATGCTTTTATTCTTTTACTATCCCTGACTCTTTTAGTTCCTCAATAATTGAAATAATTTCATTGTCATGACTGGTATTACCTGCATCTTTAGATGCAATCAAAATTTTTAATCTTTCTACTAGTTCATTAGGATCATCCCAATAAATTAAATCAGTATTCTTTTTATACGTCTTTAATGTTGGTAAATTACCACCTTGCTTCATTAAACTGGCTGACCTATCACCAAAAAACAAAGGTTTTATAACACGTTTATATTTTATTCCTTTATCACCTTTTATTTGATTATCAGGATTAAAGTCTCTTTTGTGCACATTAGTATTAATTAAAATATCTTTATAAACCAACTTATCTTGCTCTGTAACAAGTTTCAAGTCGGGTTTCCTTTGATATAGTAATTCTTTAAGACCTGGAGTAATTTCATAACTTTTATCACCAATTTTAGCTATAATTGTAGAATTTACAGAAGTGTCACCCGCGTGTGAGAACGTTATATCTGAATTTCCTATCATTAGCTTGTTCTCTTCACGACGTACCCCGAATGGTACGTTTAAGTTGTTATATTCATTAATTTTGCGTCTTGTTTCATTCTGGCGAACAGGAGTTACAGGTACAGGAACTGATGCAGAAGAGCTAGGCTTAGATTTAACAGTGATCATAGACTCATTATCACTATCGTCACTACTGAAACTTTGAAATGTTGAATTTGAGTCATTTGTAGTGTAACTATCATTCCCTAAATTGTTTTCATGTTGCGTTTCTTTTGAAGCCACTAATGCGTTCAAAGGGTCAGTAATTGACTTAAATATTTTTTTTCGTTTAATTTCTAAATCGTCTTCTTTTTCACGAATTTTTTTTACTTTGTTTTTGATGTTACGCACTGATTGAATCAGTTGTTCCTTTATATTATTTACCATATTTCAGATGTAAGTAGATAACACATCTAACAAATTACGTAACATAAATTAAACTGGCATGATTTTCTATCTCAAAGCTTTATATATTAATCAAAATGGACAAAAACATCAAAAGCCTTTCTATATCTGCCTTTATTCAATTCGCAGTCTTTATTTATTATCAAACATGAATAAAATTCTTTCCAGATGTCGTAGCAAAGATTTTTGAAATCAGACCAACTCATGTCTGAATTGACATGCTCATTGTATATATGTTTTAAATTGATTTCATCTTGTTTAAACAAAATCAACAAGTTTACATTATCTCGTATTAATTGTTTTGGTATTTTGGAATAAGTCTGAGAAAGATAGAAGCAATCAATTAGCTTATGTCTACCCATTGAAAAATAATCTCGAATGTTACTTTGACTTTCACAAGTAACATCATCAAAAATAAATACTGAATTTTCTAAAGCATCGCAAGGAGAAATAACATCTTTTCCATCTTTAAACATAAAAAAATTTACTGCTGAAACATGTTTTAAGATTTCATTTAAGAAACGATACTTAGGTTGAAATAATGTTTTTGAGTAAAGATAAACATTCTTAAATTTTAGCCCATTTTCATGTAAGAGTAAAGTTATCATAATATTTGTTTTTCCACAGTTCGACGGGCCACAAATAATAGACCGTACTATGCTAGGTAGCAATGAACTATGTCGATAGTTTTTTGAATATTTTTCCACATTAATGAAACTAATTTCTAAGGATACGGGTTGTTTTATCAACTTCATCTTGACAACTGGTAAACATCAGATAATATTTATAATTAAATATACCTACTCACTTTTAATAATATTATAGATATAAAGACAATCAATATAAATATAACACTTTTATTCTTATTATAACAAATACGAATCGTACATTACATATAAAAAAATCGATATATATATATATATATATATATATATATATATCTATATCTATTACTAGGATTTTTAACTTTATGTTTTGATGTTTGTCACATAGTCTTTCATCTTATTTTGTTTACAATTCATAAGCAAAGTCGGCTGCAATCACTAGTATGAAGAAATAAGATATTCTGCTAACCACAGCAATATAAAGAGTATAAAACTAAATATATTTTTTATTTTTTTAGTTTCTGCCACAAAGCTTTAAGGAGAGCAGAAGTTGTTGTTTATTGTTTAACTGCTATTTTAATTTCTTCACTAAAAATGGTAAGAATTTATTACGACATTCTAAGATTGACTTTTTAACTTGATGTTTGAAGTGTATTTTAAATGCATATTTTTTGTTGCAGAGCATGTTTAATTCGCAACCACTGGAAAAACAAGTAAAAGACCCATTCAATACCCCTCTTAACTTTTACTCACAGCCTCAAGACAATGAAAAACAAAACGATCCTTCTTTCTGCGCCCAAGATGTTGATAGCTATTTGCAATACCAGGATTTTTTTTTAAATCAGAACACTACAGCACAAGAAACTCCAAATGAAACTTCGAAAGAATTGACTGGAGAAACAACTAAAAAACGCGGAATTAAGAGGAAACCTTGCAAAATCAGTGATGTACTAAATACTCATGTTATTAAAAAAGAAAAACGTGGAAAACGTGTCATAAACATTAACATATCTAACTTGCCTGGAAATAGTGACCATAATGAAGTTGCCATTCAGTATATTGTTGAAAATGATAATGATTTAGTGTTAAATTCTACTGAAGATCTTGTTGAAAGTATCATAAAGAAGTTGAGTTGTGATATCAAATATTAAGTTTTTTTTTGTTTATATGTTTTTTTATGTTAAGTTGTTTTATAAGTAAACGAGTAATCCCCCATTATGTTATTTAGTATAAAGTATTTAGTGCTTTGGGTTGTTAAAATTTCTTTCTATAGCTTCTAATCAGACTTTAATGTAAGTATTTTAATCAGTCTTTAATGCAGCGCTGAAATCACTTGGATTTTTGAACACGACCTCCGATAAACTGATAACAGCGCCACCTCTTTAAGAGTAATTAAAATACTAACACTGCCTCTTAAGAATCGATAGAGAACCTGTAAGTGCAAAAGCTTATCAATTCACGTTAATTGATACAGAGGGAGCTGTTAGTTACACGTTGCACAATGTTTTATTCATAGGATTACTTACATTTAATAAAAATGTGATATTATAGCAGCATAATCAATGTTTTTTTTTTAAAACTACCTCAGATATATCTTACGAATTAAACTGAAGATCTTGTTGAAAGTATCATAAAGAAGTTGAGTTGTGATATCAAAATATTAGGTTTATTTTGTTTATATGTTTTTTTATGTTAAGTTGTTTTATAAGTAAACGAGTAATCCCCATTATGTTATTTAGTATAAAGTATTTAGTGCTTTGGGTTGTTAAAATTTCTTTCTATAGCTTCTAATCAGACTTTAATGTAAGTATTTTAATCAGTCTTTAATGCAGCGCTGAAATCACTTGGATTTTTGAACACGACATTCGATAAACTTATAACAGCGCCACCTCTTTAAGAGTAATTAAAATACTAACACTGCCTCTTAAGAATCGATAGAGAACCTGTAAGCGCAAAAGCTTATCAATTCACGTTAATTGATACAGAGGGAGCTGTTAGTTACACGTTGCACAATGTTTTATTCATAGGATTACTTACATTTAATAAAATGTGATATTATAGCAGCATAATGAATGTTTTATTTTAAACTGCCTCAGATATATCGTAAAAATTAACTATGCACCTCGCGCTATGATGTCATTCAGACGGTACCGTTATTGCTACCTACTGAGCGCTTGCGGTGAATGCGTCGCCGTGCGGAGTAAACAGTTTGATTCGTGCGCTTTGTAGCTATTTTGTTTTTTGGGAGTCAATTCTTGAATTACACGGGGCGATAAAATATCAATCAAGAAATTCAAAATCACTTATTTTGTTTTCAAAACTCAAGATCCGTATCGGCATAATTGTAAAGCATTTACCTTTAAAACGCTTATCAGGATAAATTTGAATTTTTAAAGTCTTAAAATGATATTTCAACACCCGATGGTATTCAAGAATTGAGTCTTTTTTGTCGAATAAAATATGACATCCGATGACTTATAGCAGCGACACCTCTTTAAGAGTAATTAAAATACTAACACTGCCTGTTAAGAATCAATAGATAACCTATTAGCGTCAAGCTTATTAATTCATGCTTAATGGCACAGAGGGAGTACGTTACACAATGTTTTATTAATAAGATTACTTATATTTAATAAAATGTGATATTATAGCAGCATAATCGATGTTTTTTTTGTTGCTTCAAGTTAAACTTCCTCAGATTTATTTATATTATTACTAACATTTTTTTTTTGTTTTTGGTAGTCAATTCTTGAATATTACCGGGTGACAAAATATCACTCAAAAAATTCAAAATCACATTTTTTGTTTTCAAAAGTCAAGATCCGTATCCGATAAATATAAAGCATTTACCTTTTAAACGTTTATCAGGATAAATTTGAATTTTTAAAGTCTTGAAGAGATATTTCATCACCCCGGTGGTATTCAAGAATTGAGTCGAACAACCACGTCGATAAAAATACGACATCCGTTAATTTATACCAGCGCCACCTCTTTAAAACTTATTGAAATACTTGCATTGATTCCAGGGGTCTACAACCTTTTGAGTCGGAAGAGTAAAAAAAATTAAAAAAAATTCAAAGTTTTTGAAGAGCCGCAAATTTTTTTCTAGCCAACCATGAAATATAGTCCACGCATAAATAGCTTTTGATAAAAAAAACATATCTGTTTAGGTATTCATAAGAAAAATATATATTTATACATACATTTAAATTTCTTTTTAAATAAAATTAATAATATTTGTGTATGGAACTAAAGAGCTAAAGTTTCACATCCAAAGTGCCGCATGTGGCTCGCGAGCCGCAGGTTTCCGACCCCCTGCCTAAGCTTATTCTTGTCTGCTAAATAACGCAGATGGCGTTGGTTACAAGTTTAAAATCGTTATAGGTCTATGTTCTTTTGTCACACGCAGTTTTAGTATTGATATCCAAATTTGAATGAAATCTGACAGTCAAGCATTATGGTAGCAGTTCTATTTATGTTGGTATTAGAGTATTTGAAGCCTGAAACCAAAATAACTGGGAATATGTCATTTTACAAAGTAATGGACCAGTGGTAAGTACATCCACTGTACTTTTAAGATTTTCGTCTCAGGTTGCGATGACTTGGTGACGCTTGTCCTAATATGGATGCTCTACTACAAACCAAGCGTACCTTATCTCTATGCAACAAATAAAAAGGAAATAGTAAAACGAAATCAACCTTATGAACAATTAGTAATAGAAGACATGTTTATTTATAACGATATTGACAGACAACCTTTTTGAACAGAAATTATCTTTTTCATTACAACAATGCACACATCCTCAAGTATTGATCTCATATAAACCAATTTTCGCTCCATAATTTCATTTCACTGGTGGTTCATCTTGCGGGAAGCTGTGATCTCCTAACCCAGCCCACAAAGTTATTCTGGAGCAACAACAAGTGATTGATAATTTGTATCCGCTGGAAATTACTGCTGTATTAAGTTTCCGGAAACAAGCTGAAAGTATGTAAGTATAATTTCTTTTCAGTTACATCGTGTGTTACAAATTATGATTTCTACTTTCGTTAATCCTATAATTTTAGATGTGCGCAATGCAAATATTTATTGTTTTATTTTGCCTTAAACTTTAAAGGGTTTTACTATTTACTGATTATGTGATAAATTTGAGACGGTCGTGTCCGTGAATAAAGTATTAATAATCAATATTCTTTTCAGGGCGCAAGCAACATTTTGGGATGAAAATGACGAGGTGATTCCCGCATCCCAAGCATCAGTGCCAATTGAGTCATAAGCTCTGATTCGGACAGCGACGAGGTGGCTGCGCCTGCTCGTAAACGGACACGTGTGGAATCTGAGGTTAGTTACTTTTTATATTTTTTAAATAAGAACTTTGTCCATTTTGTTTCATTTAATTTGTTTTTATTTCATAACTTTTCTTTACTTTAATTGTGGATGTAAATTTGATTGTTCGGGAACCGCGGTTCATTGAATTTCAATAAGAACCTAAACCTAGCAAAAAATAATTATAAATTATTGAAGTGAAATTCTAAGTCGAACTCCCATTCAATTCTGAATTAAAGTACCTATTGATATTACAAATAGTTTTTTTTTTATTCCAGGGTGAAATAGTTGTTCGTAAGGAGCCAGTTCGCGCTGCTCCTTTGCGTAGTTTCCTGAACCAGCGGGCAGCGTCGGGCTACACCTCGCAGTCGGATCCCGCTAGGAAGGGCGACTATTACTTCGAACTGCGAGTGTATAGTACGCAAGAGATAGAGAGAATCGCAAACAGCGAAAGATGGAAACATTCCATAATCACATTAAAGCTTTCTACTGATTTGGACACGCCTATGTGGAAGGCTTTAAATCGTGTTGTTCAAGCAGGCAGGGAAGAATTCAAACACATTCAGCCCATTCTTTACTCAAACAACCCATTCTAAACAGATTGTTTTTTTATGACAATTTTTAATCTTTTTTGCAGGTTGCGATTATATTATAAAGTGAATTTACGTATTTAGGGGACTGTGTTATTTTTACTTAACTTTTTAATCTTCTTACTTTGTATTATTGAATTAACTTAGGTATATTTTTATCTTTTATGTTTTTTCATTACTTTTTATAAATAAAACTTTGTCAATGGTAATAATTATTCTTTTTTTTCATTACAGCATCGGTTTTGATAAACCAATTGATATTGATATTGATATTTGAAAAGAAAGACTGAATTTACTTAAAGCAAATCTGAAATTTTAATTTTGATAAAGCACAAAGCATATTTGAAAACTAAGATTAAATTAACTTTTATCAAATTCTAAATTATTGTTTGTCGAGCTGGTTAAATAATTCAGCACATTTACTTTATTATTTCATTGGTACAGTAATAAAATTTGTCACAGTCAAAGTCAAAATCGTTTATTCATTGATGGATATTAAAATCTCTTAATGATAAAAGATCTCAAAAGTAAAAATGACTTTTTGTAGAGACTGTAAAATTTTTGTATCTAAATATTCATCGCATAAAAAGACAAACATACACAAAGCTAATTGCTTACTCACTTCAAAATTTCCGAATGTACAAATAATAGCAACTGCTTTCCGAAACAGGATTGTTAGCTTTAGAATAAATCCGTATTCTAAAACCAAACATATCATGCCAGAATCATTTTTATCTTCAGCTCGTTTAAACAGAACTATTGATGAAATACTAGATATGTGTCTTAAGGAACATAAGTCTGTAAAAGTGAACTTGGAACTGTTCGTATCATACTTACTTCCTAAAAATAATGAGAAGTCTTTAAAATCTTTTAATACAAAATTTTAAGTTTTAGTCGAAAGTACTGACATTGGTACATTTTTTTCAGACGTAAAAGAAAAACTTATTGCAAAATGTTCTGAGTTCGAGCAATCAGAATCTGGTTGGACAATCGATAAAATAAGTCACTTAGAAATAAATGTAAATAAATACAATCCTCTTAGAGCTGGCACTTACTTGCCCTTGCCAGCATCTATACGCAATACAAAGTCATGTTTAAATATTCAAAACAAAGATAATAACTGTTTTCTTTGGAGTATCACTGCACATTTATATCCAGCAAAATCTAATCCCTGTCGGTTTAGTTCATATCCACATTTTTCAAACCTTTTTGATGTTTCTGGCATGACATTTCCACCTACTTTTGAGGATATTCAATTATTTGAGAAGAATAATCCTTTGATTAGCATAAATGTATATGGATTAGAAAAAGATAACCATGTTACTGGTCCATTATACGTAACTTCGAAGCGAAAACTAACGCATGTGAATTTGTTATATTTTAATAAAAATAGTATGGGTCATTACTGTCTCATAAAAGATTTTGATCGCTTAGTGAGAAAGCAATTAACTAAACATAAATCTAAAATATTTTTGTGTGATGAATGTTTCATATATTTTGACAGTGAAGCAAAATTATTTAATCATTGCTGTGGGAAGGTAGAAACAATTCTTCCCGGTGAGAACTCAAAATTAAAATTCACAAATTTTGAGAGAACACAGAGAATTCCTATCGTAATTTATGGAGACTTTGAAAGCTTGCTTAAGGAATATTCTGATAAAAACAAGTCAATGTATAATGAAAATGTGCAAGTTCATGAAGCATCAGCCTTTGCTTATTACATTTGTTGTAAATCTAAACCAGAACTCAACGAATTAATTTCATATCGAGGACCTGACTGTTCCAAAATGTTTGTGGAATCTATCACCAGAGATTTGCAAAAACTTTATCCGCTATTACAGCAAAATAAAGCTATGTTACCATTATCTACTGAAGAACAAAAATCTTTTGAAGAAGCCAGTGCTTGTCACATTTGTAAAATAAATTTTCAAACGGGTGACGACATTGTAAAAGATCATGACCATTTTACGGGCAAATTTAGAGGAGCGGCTCATAATCTTTGCAATATCAATGCTACAGCTTGCCCTTTTATACCTATTATTTTCCATAACTTATCTGGCTATGATTGTCACTTGTTTATAAAAGAGCTTTCAGATATATTTGGCAGAATAAATCTTATACCTAAGTCAAAGGAGAAGTATATTTCGTTTACAAAATTTGTTCCCATCGATTCCAAAAACACTGCGCAACTGAAATTTCTAGATTCGTTTAATTTTTTAAGTTCTGGTTTAGATAAATTAGCTAATAGTTTAGATGAAGGTGATTTTAAAAACATGCATTTGTTTTTCAATGATGACGATTTATTCAAATTAGTTTGCAAAAAGGGCGTATATTGCTATGATTACATAGATACATGGGAAAAATATAATGAAACCCAGTTACCAGATCGCGATATGTTTTTTAATAAACTTACAGGCGATAGTATTTCAGAAAAAGATTATCTGCATGCAACTAAAGTTTGGCAGTCCTTTGGAATACAAAATTTAGGGGAATATACTGATCTTTATCTAAAAACAGATGTCTTACTACTTTGTGATATATTCGAAAAATTTAGAGAAATGAGTCTCCACTTTTATGGGCTAGATCCTTGTTATTATGTCTCTTCTCCATCACTTAGCTGGGATGCTATGTTATTGTTTACAAAAGTTGAATTAGATTTAATATCAGACGTAGATATGTACCAAATACTTGAAAGAGGCATTCGAGGAGGCCTGGCTCAGTGTTCACTTAGGTATGCGAAGGCTAATAATAAATATCTTTCCTCTTATAATAAAAATGAACCTAATTCTTATTTAATGTATCTAGACTGTGTAAATTTATATGGATTTGCAATGATGAAAAAACTTCCAACCAGCGATTTTAGATTTTTATCTAGCGAAGAAATTGAACAATTTGATGTAGATAAAATTGATGACAATAGTAGCCGCGGATACATTCTGGAAGTAGATTTGTGTTATCCTGCGAATGTTCATGACTCTCATTCAGATTTACCATTTTGTGCAGAAAAGTTTTCACCGATAGGAAGTCAAACACCAAAATTAATAGCCAATCTTTATAATAAGCATCGTTTTGTTATACATTACATTCATCTAAAGGAATGTTTAAGGCATGGATTACAATTAATTAAAGTGCATAAAATAATATCATTTTATCAAAGCAATTTTTTACAATCCTACATTTCTTTGAATACCACTCTCAGACAACAATCAAAGTCAGACTTTGAAAAAGATTTTTTTAAAAAACAAAATAACTCAATATTCGGAAAAACCATTGAAAATAAGCGAAAACAAATCGATGTCAAACTTGTACAGGTATGGGCAGATATTTTCAACAAAACTAATAAGTTGTGCGGAGCTGAAAAATATATAAGCGCCCCACATTTTAAAAGTCTTTCAGTGTTTTCTGAGAATTTAGTAGCGATCCAAATGAAAAAGACGAAAGTTGTATTGGACCGTCCTATTTATCTTGGATTTTCTATCCTTGATTTAGCTAAAACTCACCTTTATCAATTTCATTATAATGTAATGAAAAAAATGTACGGCGATAAGATTAAGCTGTGTTATACAGATACTGATAGTCTTCTTTATCACATACAGACTGAAAATTTTTATGAAGATATGAAAAATAATATTCAATACTTTGACACAAGTAATTTTGATGGTAATAACATATTTAATATTCCTAAAGCTAACATGCAAATCCCAGGATTTTTCAAAGATGAGATGGGTGGAGAAATAATTACTGAATTTGTAGGCTTGCGTGCCAAATTGTACTGTATCGATTCACAAAAATCATTAATCAAGAAGGCGAAAGGTGTAAAGAAAAATATAACAAAGAGACTGACTATTGAGAAGTATAGAAACGCTCTTTTTCGAAATGTTGGTATAAGGGATGACATGTATATAATTAAGTCGAAAAATCATAAAATCTTTACACATAAGATGAATAAATTAGTACTTAGCCGAGATGATGATAAACGCCAATTGTTACCTAATAATGTACACACTTTGCCATGGGGGCATTGTAGAACAATATTGTAAATAATAAGATGTTTCTTTTTACTTTACACAGTTTAGCTTTAAAAATTAGTGTAGATTAAATGTTTATGTTTCAATTAATAAAGTTTTGATGTTCGTTGAATAATAAAATGTATTCAGTCACTTAGTCTTTTATTTCAAATTGGTAGAGGAAAAAACATTGATCACATTTGATCTCAGTTATCCATAAGTGCACTTCTTAAATGAACAAAATCTGGAGAGGTTATAATTTTGATACAAATAGTTGGTGATTCGATGTTGGGAAATAAAAAACATTATAATATTTAAATATATTAATTATTAAGTTCAACATTAGGGTTATCATTAACATTATCTTATTAATCTAGAGTATTTTAGTGTGCTTTTGTCTGGATTTGGAGACGGCTTATCAAATTTGCTTCTGTGCGGAGTTGGCCACCACGTAGTATCTCCAAACCAATAGAAAAAATTCATAGCCAGAAGTCTTTCACTTGTTATAACCCTTCGGATTCGTTCACTCCTTCGCAGTTTCTGTTTCTACGAATAAAAATAATTTTAAGCATTAAGTAATAAACAAATATTTTAATCACTACAAAAAAATAAAATATTTAACTTACTCGATATTCGTCATATCTTTCTTTTATCGCTTTCACTTGTGCTCTTGTTTGCACCATTTCGGTCTGAACACATGCAAACTGAGCGAGTTCTCTATATGAAATAAAAGTGTTCTGCTTTTTAGTAATTATATATTTAGGTTGGATTATCAGTAGGTATGAAAAAGTTGTGATTTCGAAATGTCCTATTTGACAAACCATAGTAGGTAATTCAAGCTCAAAAGACCTCTGACATGACACATATAACAGTTACTTCCGAAGCGAAGCACGAAACTTAATGTAGGTACGCGACAAGACATTGGTATCTTCTGTGATTTATCCAAAGCATTTGATTGCGTAGATCATAGTGTAGTGTGCAGACTCGCCTTCACCCACACTTATATAGTTATTGTCGCATGTATTATTCGACAGTACAATATAGAACCTTTTACTGGCAACACGTGTTTGTATTTATCACCGCTCCCGGGTCCGCACATCGCATGGCGACCCTGCCAGTGCTGCCTAATATGGCAGCGCTGTGCAATATGAGTCGGAAAGATCTAACGTGAAGAAAAAATGTGATTTATACGAGGATTTATTGTAGTGAAAAGTGACAGAATAAAAATCAAATGCAAAGCAAAGTACTATGGTGAATCAGTGGTTTGTAGTAGTTGTAATTTGAGAAGAAAAAGGAAGAATCTTGTTTTGTGAGTGTAGAGCAGGGCGCAGGGAGATAGACGGAATCAGATGATAGATGATGTGTTGCTGGGCGCAGGGAGTTGTTGGTGTCAGATGATGAGGAATAAGCAGGGCGCCGGGAGTTGTTCGTGTCCACGGCCGGGACATGGCCAGCCCTCAGTGATGATTGTGTTTTTAGCTAGGATTTTGGAAGAAAAATAGAGTAGGTCGTTTCGGGTTTCAGTAACGGAAGAAAATCGGTATAATTTCGGACAGGTTTTGGTAGCGGAAGAAAATCGGTGTAATTTCGGGCAATTATCTATGAAGAACGAAGACAGGCAACCAACCAGTGATTCACCATACGGATGACCATACAGGATCATCATAAAGGGTTTTAGAAAACGTAAGTTAATTTTAGTAACCAGCCACGGATAATGTAAACACCACCTTTCTGATCTATGGTAAACACTTTAGAAAGGCGTAAGTTCGATTTTATTTTTCTATAAAAAGAGAAATTTTACACTATCCGTGAGCTACTTTTTTATTGGTGTTACCTACTTTATTTTTTTTTTCCTTATAATGGTAAGGCTACGGATAATGTAATATTAGTACAACAAGTAAATGAATTATGAAGTAGAGAAAATTTAAAAGTTATTAAAAAATATTTTGTGATTATATAAATTATATGAGAAAATTACATTATCCGTGTGCCCATTAAATAATATAAATACTGTTGGCAAAAATAGTACAAAAAAAAATTGTGTTTTTTGTACAGGTAAGAAGATTTTAAATTGATATACTTATATCTATGCTATAAACTCAATTAAATTTTTAAATTCGAAAAAAAAAGCTAAATTTTAAAGTTCAGTAAATTTTCTTTTCACGTAAGTAAGAACGTTTTTCCGTAATTTTTTCATAAATTTGGTTTTTAATTTAGTATTTCATAAGCTAATTTAGTTATAAACTATGCTCGGATTGACTTAAATAAAAGCAATGGCATTGCATAACAGCAATAAGTAAGTATCTGCTTATGTAGTGGGTATATTTTTTATAAAATGAACATAAAATAATAACAATTAAAATACTAAAATTAACATTCTTTTAGAACTCTTTAAACTTTATCAATTTTTCAACTAGTTTACACTAATTTTAATTGAAAAAAGAAAAATGCCAATATCATTACGTTGTTTTAAAATTAAAATCAATACATAATATTGTATTTTTTTTTGATAAACGGCAATAACTGAATTACGTTTTAAGACATTTTTAATTTAGTTTTTTTTTTGCAATTTAAAAGACATTTATTTTAGATTTGGTTAAAGCGTGTTCAAAATTTAATTTAAATAAACAAATAATGTATCTTGAATATATGCATGACATAGTTATTTAAATATTTGCAGTGACGCCTCTTTCTTACAAATTAGGTATCGTATCAGCGAGTGCGCAGCGACAGGAGAATCATGTTGCAACTTACTGTGAAATGCATAGGTACCTATCATACAGAAATATTACACAGGTCGAGAATTTTCTTTTAATTACGTTTGGCTAAAATTTTTGTTAAACATTTAAAATCTTAGCAGCTTTTCTTTTATTTCATATAATAAAGCACGTGTACGAGTAATAGGTGCCTATATGGTCATATTATTAGAATCAGAAATTTATAATAATATTTTCACGTAAAAGTTGGTAAGTTTATTTTTATGTCGAAATTGTAATCTTTTACAGAGAAAATTTGCAGCGTAGCTGATATTTGCATTAGTTTCGTAAGTATGTACCTATACGATGTTTCTATAAAATACAAGTAGGACTGCAGCGCATGCCACCGTTCACGGAATCAGCAGCGTCGCACAGGTACTTACTCATATGTCTCATAGTAACACATTGTCAGCACAATTTTTGTATTCGGTCTCATGTTGATGATGAAACTTTCCTATCAATTAAGTAAAATTTTAAAAGTTTTAATGATTTATTTTTAATGATTTGATAACCACAGGAATTTATTTTTTTATTGCCTATAGAATATTCATTCGTATCGAATATAAACAAGAAATTAATATAACAACTATCTTTTGCGTAGTATTTAAAATTGACTTAATACTTGAAAAAACGTGCATTACGTCACAACTCTAGGGTATACTTAATTTTTTTTTATATAAATGATTTATTGGATTTAAATTAATATATTTGTCAGAGTAACCAAATAGGTAAAATCTAAACAAACCAACGAATGTATTTTGAAATAAAACAAAAATTGTCTAATATAAGTTTGGATAAAGAAATCCTAATAAATTGTATGTGAGTACTTTAATTGTATCTTTATAGAGGAAGTCTACCACCAGTTGCAGAAAGCGACTTTAAAGTAAAAACCCTACTTAAATCTATTGCTGACATTTACTGGGCTAACATAGCAGAAAAGAACAGTACGAGATCTAATGTGACGTTAACGTTAATGGGCCTTCCTGCAACTGACGGATAGTTAGTCAGGTCATTTAAAATGAAATGCGTTTACTACAGTTGAGATTTTGTATTAAAATTATGTAGATTTTTTTTTCTTGTTATGAAAAATTGTCTTGCGATTAGAGAAATTATTAATTGAAACATGTAACATGATGATATTGTCACCTTATCAGGTCAACCGGTTTATGAACAACACAACATTTTCTGAGTAGGATTAATATCATAAATTTAGATAATAAGGTGCATGGATAAAGGTGTTTTTCACAGGTGACGTAAGGCATACTTAAGGCGCTACGTGCAATAATTTTTTTATTTTTTTTAAATGTGTAACAAAACTCGGATTGACTACGATGAATGAAAAGGACTAAGCTATTAAGCACATATTATGAATATTTAAGACAAATAAAAAGTAGAGATGAGATATTATGCGCAGTAAAAAGACGTAATAGTATTTGTACTACGTACATACTTTAATAATGTAGAGAAGGTAAAGATAAGGATTAATAAGTAGGAATTAGGATAGAGGTCACACTGATGGAAATCCGGAAGTATAAAAAATCTTTTTGACACCGCTGAGTGCAATTAGGTACTTTTCTTAAGGAATGTTTCGAATAGTTTATTTTGATGAAGGTTAATGAATAAGCAGGATAGTATATTTTGTGAGATAGAGTATCGATGGGTGATTAAACTTTGAAGGTTTGGATTGTCTAGTAGGTATACTAAGGTATAAAAAGAATGGATGGGAATACTTCGGTAGACAGAGTCTTGGCAATCGCTTGGACTGATCACCCAAACGATTATTGTTGTCTGTTGGTCCAAGACATTGGATATCGAAATATTCTTAAATAAGGATTGCGATAGAAAGATGAGTGAGTGGAAAGAAAGATAAAGAAAGAGAAATGTAATGATAAGAAGTTAGAGGACTCATACATGAGTAAACAAGCAGTGCTAGATAAGCGCTCTAAAGAGGTACACAATGGTACATAGTAGGCATAAGATCCTTCAGTCTAATCATAGGGCGGACGAGCTTCCGGTGTGAATAAGCTGTTGGAGACCAAGAGTCTTAAAACTGTGACCTATAAATTAAGTAATATTGCTACATTGAGTGTCAGATCCTTCATTCGATCATGGTGTCAACGAGCTTGCTCTGTGAGAATAGTTGGAGTCCTGTAGGTGACTTAAAACATGACCTCAAATAATTAAGGGCGTGGCCACGACCCATAAAAAGGCGCAAAGTTGCCAATAAATTAAATTATAGTAAAAAGTCGACTAAATAATAAAAGTAGCAATACAAATAAGTAAAAAAAAGGGACCGGCCCATAAATAAATAAATAAATGAAATATTAATGTGTAAAAGTAAAATGTAATTATATGCATGCAAGTAAAGTATTATTAAATTACGTAAGGAGCTCCATGACAAACGATTAATAGGCCTAAAAATAAATAATGTAATATAATTTTACAAAAAATTATGACAAGACAAGACGCGTAAGACGACTTTCGACATATGACATGACATAATATTCTTTACAAGACTTGACGATAGCTATCGAAAACATTGAAACAACAAGAGATATAAAACACAGCTGTGACTATAAAAACAATGTAACCGGAATTGACAATAGTGATATAAGTAAATACCTATTTAGATTTAAGGAAGTAGAATAATATTGTAACCAAGCATATAATCATAGAATTAGAAAAACATTTTGACGTGAAAATGGAAAGGAAAATGATAAAATAAGAAAAAAATATATTTTGTCAACAGTAGGTAAATAAGTAATCAATAAAACCATGTATTAGCAGTAGATAAATAGGTAAAGTAATAATAATAAAATGTCAGTATGTAAAGAGGTTTACACAAAATTTTTAATTTGGTTTAAACTTTTTTTATTCGGAATGTACAAGATATTAATTTGAAAAATAAATGTTAAAAATATATAAACCTCAAGATTATGTAATCATATAGCTTCTGATTTCATTTCTGACAGTAACTGGTTAGGTCATATGGTTTCTGATTTATTTTTTGATAGATTTTTATTTTATTTCTGTAAAAAAAAAATACTGTTTTTATTTTTTCTTTCAAAAAAACGGGGGAGGTGTAGTGTGCAGACTCGCCTTCACCCACACTTATATAGTTATTGTCGCATGTATTATTCGACAGTACAATATAGAACCTTTTACTGGCAACACGTGTTTGTATTTATCACCGCTCCCGGGTCCGCACATCGCAATAGCACATTGTTGCTAAAACTTGAACATTACGGTGTTAAGAATAATTCACTTAAACTACTTAGGTCATATTTGGAAAACAGGATTCAAAAGGTACAAGTAAACAGGACGAAATCACTGGGATCTGTTGTCAAAATTGGCGTACCTCAAGGGTCCATATTAGGGCCATTTTTATTCCTTATTTATATTAATGACCTTCCTTCTGTGGTGAAGAATCTGTCAAAGATTGTGTTATTTGCTGATGATACTTCATTAATATTCAATGTAAGTAGGAAATCACAAAATTATAACGAAGTCAATGATGCACTTCGACAGATTCATGCATGGTTTACTGTTAACAATCTAGTCCTAAACGCCAAAAAAACTAAATGTATTAAATTTGCACTACCAAATGTAAGGTCTACTTCACATAACATAGTATTGAATAATGAACCATTAGATTTTGTAAATAGTACAGTTTTCTTAGGGTTAACACTAGACTCTAAACTTCAATGGGGCCCTCATATCACGGCTCTTTCTGGTCGATTGAGCTCGGCTGCATATGCTGTTAGAAAAATCAGACAACTTACTGATGTAGCTACTGCAAGGCTGGTTTACTTTAGCTACTTCCATAGCATTATGTCTTATGGCATACTGCTTTGGGGCCGAGCAGCTGATATACATTCAATATTCGTTTTACAAAAAAGGGCTATAAGAGCAATTTATTGCCTGAAGACTCGTGATTCCCTAAGAGAACTGTTCAAGGAAATCAACATTATGACAGTGCCATGCCAGTATATCTATGAAAATATAATGTATGCTAGAAAGAACATTCATCAATTACCTAAAATTTGTGACAGGCATAATTTTAATACTAGAAATAAGCATAAAATTGATCAACCATATACTAGATTAACTAAAGTCAATACATCTTTCGTTGGTCTGTGTATACGATACTACAACAAAATACCTGACAATATAGTGCAATTACCTGAGAGAAAGTTTAAAGAATGTGTAAAGCAAACGTTATGTAAAAAAGCTTACTACAGATTGGATGACTATATGAATGACAAAGAGGTATGGTGCTCTGATATTTCAACGAAACACAAGAAACACATTGTAAAAAGCCGACTCTTAAAGTAGGCCGTGCTGCAGTGGTTTCTTGCCGTTTCTTTTACGCTGCCATAGCACGATCCGAAACGGCGTAGACTCGCTCTATTTGCATTGTATTCTGCATGACATTCAATAAGTATTCTGTAAAGAATCTACATTGAATAAAATTATCTGAATCTGAATCTGAATCTGAATCTGACAGGAAATGTGGCCCAATTGTATAGCGCACCATACGTTTCACCCGCATTCCTATTGTGTACTATACTTATTTAAGGGCGGTAGGTGATTAATGTGGTTTGGAAGGCAAAACTCAACAGTATATTAAATCAGTCGGTTCCGCAGTGGAGAACTGAGAAATTATGGAGTGCGGATTATTATAAGATCAGTAAAGGATGAGCTGGGGCTGTTTGACTGCGAAACGGAGTATCAGAAAAGTCTTGTACAATCAGGCTATACAATCAGAACATAATCCAATTAAGCCCTCAAATTAAGTCCTATTTTTTCTTACTTTCAATCTGAGTCAAACGGTTAATGACTGCGGCTGTAGAATTGGAGGAATTCTAAAGCAAGAGCGATGAAATTCGTTGAATTGGGGATTTGCTGGAGCACGAAGCTATGCGGAGTGATCCAGCTTCCCCAATTCAACCCTACTCATAATTTAATTGTCATATTGGAAAAATAACACAAAATCAAAGAGCTACTGAACTTCCGCGACCTGTGGGTCACGAAATGCTCTAATAATAAAAATAATCTGAAAATGACAATGAAATTCGTCCCACACGATAAAGATAGTATGATACCATCTTGCTTGCCGAATTTTTGGCACTGGGGGCGATTCTAGCATGGCCGCTAAATTTATGATTAAAATTTGACAGGTCTAAAAGTGATGCTGTCTTTTTTCAGCCTATAGACGGTAACAAACTTAGACTATGTAACAAAGATGGTAACATTTTTAGACCTGTCAAATTATAGCCTTAAATTTAGCGGCCACGCTTGAATCGCCCCCAATGACTAATAAATTTATACTTCTAACACTTTTTCAAAGAAACATTTCTTTTTCTTTTCATTTACAGAGAGGATTGACGATTTAACACCACTCCTACGAAGCCCGTATAACGAGGGTTGAGTTCGAAGACAAGTTGTTTCTAAATATATTGCGGCCCTTATCAAATTGTTTAGAACTAGCCAATAGTTGGCTGGCTTCCAAAACTCATGGAGTGTGTATTGGCTGTAAGTTAAGCCACGTCCGCACATCTGGCTGTGACAGCTGATTACAGCTTTTTAGCCCGACTGATGGGGTGCGGGAGTAGAAAGCGAAAAGGAGGGGCGGACAAGTTACAACAGGTCATTACAAGATTGCATGGTAAACGGTTTTTGATACCAGGAAAATAAAATAGACTCCACGAATAAGTTGAGCGTTTTGTTGATAAAAAATTTACTGAGTAAAAAATATTGCAATAACACGAGTCAGTCGTTTGTTACCACAATACACGCACACATAAATAACACGCAACTAGTATCCAAATTATTAACACTTTTTTCTTTACATTATATAACACGCAACTAAAGTATCCAAATTATTAACACTTTTTTCCTTACATTTGAAATTGACGTTTCTTTAATAATAACACCCAACTTAAGCATCCAAATTATTAACACGTTTTATTTATTACATTTGAGATTGATGTCCAAATTATTAACACTTTTTATTACATTTGAACATTTCTTTAATAAATAACACACAACTAAAGTATCCAAATTATTAACACTTTTTTATTACATTTGGACATTTCTTTAATAAATAACACCCAACTAAAGCATCCAAATTATTAACACTTTTTTATTACATTTAAAATTGACGTTTCTTTAAAAAATAACACACGACAAAAGTATTCAAATTGAAAACACTTTTTTATTACATTTGAGATTGATGTTTCTTTAATAAATAACACACAACTAAAGAATCCAAATTATTAACACTTTTTAATAAAATTTTGACATTTCTTAAATAAATAACACACAACCCAGTATCCAAATTATTAACTCTTTTTAATACATTTGAAATTGACGTTTCTTTAATAAATAACACCCAACTAAAGCATCCAAACTATTAACACTGTTTATTACATGTGAAATTGACGTTTCTTTAATAAATAACACACGACTAAAGCATCCAAATTATTAACACTTTTTTACTACATTTAAAATTGACGTTTCTTTAATAAATAGCACAAGACAAAGTATTCAAATTAAAAACCCTTTTTTATTATATTTAAATTGATGTTTCTTTAGTAAATAACACCCAACTAAAGCATTCAAATTATCAACACTATTTTATCACATTTGGACATTTCTTTAATAAATGGGTGTTTCTACGTTAAGAGGTCCATAGGCTGTTTGAGACGGTAGCATAACAAAAATTTGCTTATTTTAATTTGATTATAGTATATTTATATTAGTGTAGCTACTTCTAAATTACTGTTGAAAGGGCCAGCTATTTTATCATTATTGTCTTGTTTTAGAAGGTACCAGGGGAGATATCTTGTACAGGGGATCCCTCCCCTGGCATACAAAAACAGTATTAAACTTTGCGATTGTAGGAAATATCTTTAAAAAAAATTGTTTAAAACCGGCCAAGTGCGAGTCGGACTCGCGCTCCGAGGGTTCCGTACCACCACATAATCATAATTGTATTTGTTGAAATTTCAGTTATTATTATGCGAAAAGGTTTCTTTTGCAAAAAAGGTTTTCAAATCACTCATTCCCTGACATCTATAACAATATCCTAAAACACAATGACATAAAATTTTGCTCAGCCGTTGAATTAAAAAAGATACTTCACACATTTTTATACAAATTAGATCACATGACGACCGAAAGTTTAATCCCTTCTTAAACTTCATTCTTTACACTCTTTCTTTCCACTCTCTCTTCTTTTCACTCCCATTTTGCTTCTGTGTTAGCTTTAGTTCATACCTACTCATTCCTCCAATTTTATTTTTATTAGTTTTTATATATATTTGTTAGTTCAATCAAAGTCTGTATTGTAATTTGAATACTGGTCCTTCAAGATACAGGCTTTGCCTAGTTTGAAGGCCTCTGGTGTTTCCGTAATTAATGAACCTAATTTTACTAACTAAATAGTGTGTATTCTATGTTAATTCGGTTACCAATAAACATTTTTCATTTTTTTCATTGTGCTAGATTTTTTGAGTCAGACACGCGCTTGACCAGATTTTATTATTTGATGTTATTTAATAGCTTAAGCACTATAAAAGACCAATTTTCACGTTTGTAAGTGTTCCCGTTTTTAAGATAGAGCTAAAAAAAAATTGCCTAACAAAATAGGCCTTTAGTATGGGAGCCCCCCTTAATTTATTACTTTTTTGTTATTTTTTAGTATTTTTTGTTATAACGGAAACATAAATACATAATGTGTGAAAGTTTTAACTATCTAGCTATTACTGTTCATGAGATACAGGTCGAACAAAATTATGTAAAAACAGCATCTTATTCCTTTGTTTTTAAATATTTTTTAAAACAAAAAAATAAAGTATTTATCTACTCAACGAGCTCTAAACAACGATACCCCACTCGATGGGTTAGGTCAAACTTTTTTTTTCGCTCCCCCCTTTAGCTGGTTTGGAGCCCCCTTAATTTTTATTTTTTTTATTTTTAGTATTTGTTGTTGTAGCGGCAATAGATCTCATTACTTTGCTAACTGTTGAAGCCAACTACATATTTATTAGCTCTCAAATTGTATCTCCCCTGTACCCTTTGTATCTACCCTGACATTTTTCGAGGCAGGTGAAATATGGCAGGGGAGAGATTTTTTTTAATTTAACGTGGAATTTACTTTTAAAGTTTTTATGGTTTAGAAATCACACGCAAACATGTAAATTTAGGCATATAATTACAGATAACTAGAGATGAAATCATTTGTTTAAATAATAAATCACAAAAATAAGCCTACCAGTGTAGAGACGGCGTTCACTGTTCTCAGCCGCACGAAACCAACTGCAAGGTCAAAATGGCCGCCAGTCAAACCGCGCGGACTGCTCGCGTGTCGCTTGCTGCTAACTTTACGTGTCACTGAACGTTCTCAGGTTCGCGTTACCAGTTACAGATTATTATTTCCTTATAAAGAAGGAATACAAAAACCAGGGGAGGACACTTAAAATGCGCGGGACAAAATATCTTGAATATTTTGATGTAAAGTTGAGGTATTCGATGTTTAAAACAATAGATAAACAATAATTAGTTATCCTAGTGTATAGATTCATAATATAAACCTAATTTATTTTATCGAGAAGTACTTAAAAGTGCCTGATTTACTGAAAATACTGTAAAGGGATAGACCAGGGAAGAGACGTTTTACGAGGTTTCAGCGCAATTGTAGCAAAACTAAGCAAATTAAATGGATGAAATTTAGTGCCATAAAAGAAATGAGTTATATTGAAATATATTGGCAGATTTACATTTTTCGAACTATAATTGTTTTTTTCATGTAATACGTCGATGCGAACTCTTAACGTAAAAACACCCAAAAAACACACAACTAAAGTGTACAAATTATTAACACAATTTTGTTACATTTGGACATTTCTTAAATAAATAACACACAACTAAAATATCCAAATTATTAACACATTTTTATTACATTTAAAAGCCATTTGAAATTAACGTTTCTTTAATAAATAACACACGACAAAAGTATTCAAATTAAAAACCCTTTTTTATTACATATGAGATTGATGTTTCTTTAAATAACACACAACTAAAGCATCCAAATTATACACTTTTTTATTACATTTGAAATTGACGTTTCTTTAATAAATAACACACACAAGTAAAACATTCAAATTATTAATACTTTTTTATTACATATGAAATTTACGTTGTTTTTTTTCCCGAATCCACTGTAGTAGTTGTTTAAGTGAAGTGTCCGACTGGGGAAGTACCACCCCCTTGCTTTTTTCTGCCGCAAAAGCAGCTGTGTTTGCATTGCTGTGTTTCGGTTTGAAGGGTAACAAGGGGCCAGTGAAATTACCGGCACATGAGACATTCCATCTTAGTTCTCAGGGTGGGTAACGCGCTTTGCTGTCTTATTAGTGTCAAATTTAATAAGATAGTAAGTGTCATGGGCGGTAGTGACCAATTACCACCAGGCCCACCTGCTCGTGAGTGTGGCACGTGCTGTGTTGCTTACATGGTGATGACACATTCAAGAACACGTTAAGCTTGAAACATTAGACTTTTTTCGTATGATTTCTAAGGTGGTTCTAAGGTGGTAGGGCTTTTGTGGAAAGTCCGTCTGGGGAAGTACCACCCCCTTGCTTTTTTCTGCCGTGAAGCGGCAGTGTTTGCACTGCTGTGTTTCGGTTTGAAGGGCAAGGGAGCCAGTGAAATTACCGGCACATAAGAGATACCATCTTAGTTCTCAAAGTGAGCAACGCGCTTTGCTGTTTTATTAGTGTCAAAATATGCCATTATTAAGACAGTGGGTGCTATGGGCGGTGGTGACCACTTACCATCACTTGTAACATAAAAAAAAGGTACAGCCAAGAGCACTTCAAGCTTGACACATTGGACTTTGTACCGTTCCTACTCCAACAGCCGAAGAACTAGTGTCACGCTGCGAGTGTCAAGCTTGATCTGCTCTTGATTCTCATCATCATCAGTTACGATTCCTTAAGTATTGAACGGTTATTCTTGGTAGTCATATGTATGAAATTTGAATTAAGGCCCAGTGAGAATAAAAGAAACTTTCACTAAGTATGAAAATAAAAATTGACCTCCCATAAAATCCACTATCAGCTAATGCAGATTCTAAGGGAATTCAAAATTATTTTGTTTGGATTTCGACCTTTGGTTTGAAAAGTTGTTTAGTTTTATGGAAAGGAATGCAGTTGATTAAGAAACATTGTTTGAGACGACAGCGAGTTTGTAAATGTTTTTTTTTTCAAAGAAGAATGCCCTATTTTAATTTTGAATTCATCATCGATCACACGTAATGTCCGTGCAATATCCGGCATATTGGAAAAACAACACATCCCCATAAATGCCCATTCCGGTGAAGCTGGCTCGTTGATTGGCAATAATCGAATTGATCAATCGTTCAACGCACGTATCTAGGTAAGCGGATCCGTCAATATGCATTGTGAAATCGGATGTGTATTTACAAAAATGGCATGACTATTTGTAGCTTTCTATTGTATTTCAGTTCCTGAGATTTAAAACGAATGAAAAACATCGGCCAAGTGCGTTTTGGACGAGAGTTCCGTAGCACTAAAGTAAAAATAAGAGGGACGCGCGGGGAGGGACGCGCAGTTTTTTTTTTTATACTTTATGCACTATAAACATACAAATTTTCACGCTTGTAAGTGTATCTGTTTTTACGATAGAGCTGAAACAAAAAAAAAACAGGTTACTTCTACCCCTCTTAATTTTTCATTGTTTTCTTAATTTTTTAGGTGATCCGTCATAATAGGACATTTTCTGTGAAAATATAAATATAAATACTACGGAAAATATATTCAAAAGATACAGCCGTCGGACTGACAGACAGACAGCAGACAGAGGCTTAGTAATAGGGTTCCGTTTGGACCCTTTGGGTACGGAGCCCTCAAATCCAAATGGAGAGTAGAAGCTTCACGTGTGAATCAAATATAGTGGATAGGTGAACCAAAACACCGTGAGTTTCGTCCCTTCTACCTTAATACGCTCGCTAGGTCTGCCAAATAAAACATAAAGAACGTTTTTAAGAAGAAAGTGGTACGAAAATAACACCTAATAAAATATTCCAAGTTTCCATCAGTGCAATATTTTGCTTTTTAAAAATTACCTATGAAAAATTCAACGTCCATTTACAGTGGGACAAGATTCTTAACAATAACCAAGAATAGACGCCGTCGCTGCTAAATTGTGGTTTTTAGACTTACTTCACTTTGGCAGAACGCTGTTTAACGTTTGAGTTATGAAGTTGGCTATTTTAGGTTTATCGATTACTATAGTATTTATCAAATATATCTAAAAATTTGATAAAATTCAAGTTTGAAAAAGTTTTTTGTAAACAAAAAGCACACCAGGTGCTTTGTTTGATATAAGTACGAAAATGTTAAATTGTTTAACGTTGCCTTTTAAAAGTAATCTAAGGTCATCTTGCAAACAAACAAACAGAATTAACAAATAAAGTTAAAAGTACTTTATCCCATGGGAATCGTGTGTTGTCGCACAGTAAAAAGTTTATGTGGACGAGCGTAATCTATAGAGGGTCCGAATGAAACAGTGAACATAATTTTAGCATGCTACTCAGAACATGAAACTGTACAATTTTTCAGCGATAGTTTTATTCACTGAAAGTTTGCGATAGTTTTATTCACTGAAAGTGTTCGGTTACGTTGACTGATCATGCCCTTTTTGTTTTTTGAAAACCTGTCCCATACACCCTTTACAGTATGCATGTAAAAAGTTCTGTTTATGTTAGTCTATGAATTTAAAATATGCCTTCAAATATGTTTCCCTAGAGACACTAACTTTTTGTACTTCGATAAAATTGCCGTTTTAAAGCTTTCTTTTTCAAATCTTTGAGAACAAAGCAATAACGAGAATTCCGCAGTGATTGTGTGAAAATAAAATGTTTTCGTAATGATCATTACTTCAATATTCAAAGCTATTTCGGTGCTATTGCCCTTTGGGAATCTGGAATAGCCTTTTCGATCCCTTTTGACCCTTTTACGTGCGATAACAGAAAATTACAGTCGAAATAATATAGCTTGATTAGAATGACAGCAGTGTGAGAGCAGGATGGAGCGATGCGTAAGATATTGGAGCGACAGGGACGTGTATCCCTCTATACTGCTCTTACGCATAACTCTGTCTTTCTGTCATTGAAATCAAGTTACATTGTTTCTTTTAAACCGATAAGATGTTTAAATGGGAAACAGTGTACCTATAGTAAACTGTGTGAATAAGCGATCCCTTTAAACAAATCCTAATAAAATCTAAACACATCTCTGTGATATTTTGTTTCATTCCCACAATGGAGAAGTTTTAAAATAACTTCAGTGTAAAGGCGCGTGCTCACAAGTGCGGTCACGCATGGCCGGCGATCAAACGCGATTGTCTGCCGGAGCGTGGCAAGACACTCCGGTAAGCACGCCGCTAATGGACACGCTCCTTTAGTCCTTCAGAGTTTATAATGGACGTACTCTTTGTAGTTTATGGTCGCCTGGTATATAGAGCAGCTGCGTCGTTTGGATGTGGATAACTTTAAAAAAAAATGCAATCCGTTTCCATGAAATTCATATTTACTTAATAAATGAACAGAGAATATTAGATTACTTTTTTAGTAAAGAATGCTCTAAATATGCATATAGATATGCACATAAATACTTTGACTATACAATTTCTTCAGACAACTACTTTTAACGTTTAACCCTTAGACCACCGATAAACAACCTTAGTAAAATTTTTATCATTTTATGGCAAAATGGACTCTGTGCTTGATATAAATATGGAGAAAGTAAACAAAATGTTATGTCCAAAGCAAATTTCACTTAGCTGTAATGAGGTAGCTGCGGCCATTTTGTGACGAAAATTTTTCAAAACCTTGTACTGCAGGTGCTCGCCAACAGACAAGCGCTTTGAAGAGATAGTTCCAGAGATGTAAACAACACTTTCGTTACACAGTTGCTGTGCGGTAAAGTGATCTAAGATTCAATTACGAGATAAATCAATGTATGCAGGTCCCCTGAAAGATTGACCAACGATGATCTACGGAAAGTTTTTGAATGCGAGCAGCGCAGGACCGCTAGTTAAAGAGATTTCATCAGCTTTGTCCAGCTATAGTTTGATAACTTTTGGCTAATAATATTCTTTTAAAACTTTCGAGAATTATCTGCAATATAATAGCAACTATATTTTTTTTTAAATATAAGATGCTATAGAATTTATAGCATGGACATGTAGCACGAATGCCCTCTGAAATAATGGGCCAATAAAACAATTAACTGGATCCCTAAAACAAAACGGCATCGCCGTCGGATACGTTAGTGCGATGAATTTAACACCCACTTAAGTAACAGGCAACAGTTAGCTTTGAACCAGGAAAAATGAAAGGAGTAAGGGAGGCATTTGCCCTGCAGTGGGACATTTAGGGCTAATAATAATAATAGTGCCCGTGTGGTGCCGGCAAAGAATAGTACCAACACTACAATCTCTATCTGTGGGTGTCGTAAGAGGCGACTAAGGCCTTACGAACTAGAGGATAGGCAGCAGCATCTTTCTTTGTATCGTACCATCTTACATACTGCGATCACCAACAACAGCGGTCGCCAGCCGCAATGCCTACAAGCGTGGTGACTGTGGTGAATACCACGTACCACACAATCCTAAGTACCACGCATTTTTTATTTAAGTTCTAGAGGGAGTTCCATTTCCTACAGTGGACGTTTTAAGGGATGTTTCAATGAATAAACAATAGCAAGATTTTCTTCCCCAATACTGGGCAAATCACAACAAGAGCTTGTTAGCTAATCCGAAAGCGGCGTCAAAAGCTAGTACAAAGATCTGTAATCATATGAAGGACAGTGATAGAAGGAGGGAAAATAGTCTGATTCCCAAAGCAGCGAGGCGAGGTAGTGTTCATTTCAGACATGATCTTTTTTTTATGTTACAAGTGAGCAAACGAGCAGGTGGGCCACCTGACGTTAAGTGGTCACCACCGCCCATAACACCTGTCTTATTAATGGCATATTTTCAGCGACATATTTTGAAACTAATAAGACAGCTAAGCACGTTGCTCACTTTGAGAACTAAGATGATATATCTCATGTGCCAGTAATTTCGCTGGCTCCCTTGCCCTTCAAACCGAAATACAACAGTTCAAACACTGCTGCTTCACGACAGAAAAAACAAAGGGGTGGTACTTTCCCAGACGGACTTTCCACAAAAGCCCTACCGCCTACGATCTGTAAGCAGAACTTTGGTATAACTCTTAGATTATGTAATACTAACCTCAAACCCTGTGACTTACTCAGACTCCGCCGACAATAGTCTATTCTCATATTTTCATAATCTCACAATAAGAATGGTATGAGGAAAATATATTCGGCTCGGATTTCCCTGAGGGAACGCTGCTGATAGTCAGATGTCAGGATAAACCGTATTTAGAATATTGTATGAGGGCGAAGAGATAATCGCAGTCGGCTTGTGGAAGATAATCCAGTTACAAAAAGGTCATACGTATGCTACAAGCGTCTAAAATGTCAGTCTTTTTTCTCTTCATAACGGTCGCAAGGTCGACGTCCGGTCCAACAAGTAACTGTTTTCTGCGATCATTCAGGCCATGTCAGGTTTAGAATCTTATGGCAATTTTACGTAGGTACGTTCAGCTACAATGCCTGAGATAACATCACCGGTTTCGTCTACATAGGCTAATCGAACTTATAGTGAAGAGGAAACTCACTGGAAACTTTAAAATAACAATATCTAGAAGAAAATTTATATTTTTAAGTGTATGAGGGTTTCGCTTATTCCATTAACACGTTGTAGATTTCTTTTTGTAAACCAGTTCGAAAATTAAACAAAATCTGTGATAAGCTACCTCCTTGGTTGTTATCATATGATAAGTTACCTCCTTCGTTCGTACGCTTTGTTATGTTACCTCCTTGGTTATTATATTATGCTTGTTGGTACATTCCACTTTTAAATAACTCGACATATTTGAGTTTTCACAGTAAATTATTTGGCCGGAAAACACGATAATAATGGATTTTCATACTAACTTTTCCTGCCGGCGCTCGCTCACAAGTATATTTCGATTTATTTCGAAGAAGGTCAAAGTAATTTCCAACCATGTTTGAGAAAAATAATTATAGATGTGGAGTTTGGCGTTACATACAGAGGAGTAAGGGATAGATTCCGAAAATTAAAAGGAAATTTCAGGAAATGAAAAATAAAAACGTCATCTAATTATAAAACTGTAACTTTGATTGGACAGTTTTTATGGAGAGCTAATTTTTAATTTTTATTTGCTGAGAGGTTCATTAACTGAAAAGCTGTCCCTTACACCTCGTTTATGTTAAATTATCTGTATTTTTCTACATCACTTATGCAAAAAGACACATCACCTTATCAAAGGACTATAATAGCTCTAAAATGATAACTTGTGTGAGTTTCAGTGACAGCAATAAAGTCAGTTGAAGTATATTGAGTTGTAGTACTGTTGCGCTCCGCGATAAAGTTCAAATACAGGCACAAAGCAAGTTCATTGGCGATACAACAGCGAGTTCCAGTGGTAGTAATAATGTCAGTGGAAGTATGTTGAGTGGTACTACTGTTCGAATACCGGCACTGTGCGAACCAGTGATCCTGAGCCCTTTGATACTGTTTGTTGTGCCGCCTTACATCACACACAATCATTCTTGGCTACAGTCCTATTTATCCTAGTCCTATATAGAATATTTATTCCTCTTCGTCATTGCCTTCTAAACTCCTCCAAGCTATTATCATATCCATTGTTGTGTTAGCTAGGCTGGTAAAGTAGGAGTGGAATAATAATATGTACAATTATTCATTCATTTGAAAGCTGGGTATGGCAGAAGAAGCATGAAAGTAGAATTAATGCATGTAGTGTACACTTTCTGTTAGGAAAGTCTAAAGACCCAGTCAATGCGCTCAGGATAGCAAATAGGCCGACTCAAGTCGAGAAATATGCGATGGCGCGTCACTAGCCGAAGCGAGGTTTAACTAACGGCGCTGAGGAGCACTCAGCCATTCCGCCGTCGACCGCTTGTCGAGACAGACCTACGTCGCGCGCTTTCCGCGGCCGTTTCTGCCGGCTGTGCCGGATTATCATCTAATAGTAATTATTTTAAAAGTGCTCTAGGATCCCACTCTTTTTTGGGTAAGTGTGAACATAATTTTAATAAACTATCAGTGTATTTCGTAGTGATTCTTTCTTTCCGTCAACCGTAGGTAATCCTCGATCTTTTGTTAATATTTCGTGTCGTATGTAATAATTGGGAGTAGTATTTTATGCTATAGCATTGTAATTATTCAAGGCATTCATTAAAAGCAGTGGCAAGATGCCGTGTTATTTTGATAACCGTCACACGACCGTTATTCATTTCTTCAAAATGACGTCATCGCGTGGTAACGGTTTTTTCATTGTCGTATCTATCATTTAGTATTTTATTTTGTAAATCTGCTCTGGTTTCGTGTACCGTTGTAGCAATCAAAGGTAGGTGAGACTCCCTTGAATGTTTTCACACTCATCGGGCGGATTGTACCACGGACACGAAACCCACGTAACGAGAACCGTCACTCATTTTCTAAACTGGTGCATTCCAGGAACAAAGAGCAAAACAAAGAACCAAGCTAGAACCTAGCTACAACCTAGCTACAACTAAGCTACAGCTACTACGAAGCTAAGCTACAACTACAGCTGTGCCAACCTGAGCATCTGCGGGTCCCGCTACTCGACCAGCTCACCCGTGACCTTCCGCGGTGAACGCGGTCACGCCCCGTCTACGCAATACAGGACATACCAGGGGAGTCTTATTTTAAAGGAAGCACAGTGATAAATAATTAACGGACTTTCGTGGTAATCTCGTTCAATCACCAAACGTAGGGTTTACGGAACCACCCCTGTTCTTTAGTTTAGTGTAATGACTGCAAGAAACTACTTGATTAAAATATTAGTAGTACTATTTTCAATAGGGCATTTTCATACATACCTTCCGTGGTAACGAATATTGGTAACGGTCATTTTGGGTCGACCTCTGAGTCCGCCCCTGTTTGATTTTTGTATTGAGATAATTTAGTTAGAAATAAACCTCGTATTTAAGAAAATTAATTGTCGTATCACTTGAATTCTCCCTTACGTTTAGAATTCCCACGACATGCAGTGGAAATGAGAGCGCTAAGGAGTATGATTGGTGTTAAATTGAGTGACAGGATTAGAAATAGTGTGATAAGAGAACGGTGTGGCGTAAAAGAAGACGTAGTGACCAAAATCGAGAAAGGGATGCTGAGATGGTTTGGTCATGTAGAGAGGATGAATGAACGAAGATTGACGAAAGAGATCTACCAGGCGAGAGTGAATGGAAACGTTGGAAGGGGAAGGCCGAGGCGAACGTACCAGGACCAAATTCAGGACGTTCTGAATAAAGGCCAGGTTAAAAGTACCCTAAACCGACGAGCATGTATGAAAGGATTGATGAAAGTACAGGAAGCAAGGGAAGTATGTCAAGATCGTAGCAGGTGGAGGACTGTGGTCTCTGCCTACCCCAACGGGAAAGAGGCGTATGTACAATTATTCATCGTAGCGAAATAATGCTACGATGATCTACGCCGTAGCACTAAATGTCTACAGCGTAGTACTCTTGGCAAGTTGTTGTACAGTCAAATTAATGTAGTAACAGCAGGACGGAGCGATGCGTTAGATATTGGAGCGACAGAGACACGTATATTTCCGACCAGAGCAAGTTAACTATATATACTCTAGCTAACTTTGTTGACGGAGTTTTCAAGCCATCAGATAGCCTTTAAAATTGATAAAAATGTTCTAGTTGTTTTGCAACTACGTCCGGTCACCCAACTGGATTCAGATCAGGGTGACCCTTGCTTATTTATCTATACTTAAATAGGTGGTAGGGCTCTTGTGCAAAGTCCATCTGGGGAAGTACCACCCCGTTACCTATTTTTGCCGTAAAGCAGCAGGGTTTTTACTGATGTGTTTCGGTTTGAAGGGTAAGGATTCTAGTGAAATTATTGGCATATGAGACATAACATCTTAGTTCTCAGGGTGGGCAACGCGCTTTGCTGTCTTATTAGCGTCAAAGAATGTCACTAATAAGACAGTGGGTGCTACGGGCGGTGGAGACCACTTACCATCAGGTGGCTTACCTGCTCGTTTGCTCACTTGTAACATAAATAAATAATAATAAAATAATAAGAGCAATCATCACTTGGCGAAGAGTGTTTTACTTAGAAATAGTGAATTAACTAACTGATTTACTTCCCTTTTCTTTGGGACAGTCGGGTAAAATTAATCAAGTAATGCTCGATGTGCTAACAGAACCGAAAACAACCCAAACGGCATAGATCATTATCATCATCTCAGTTGGGCAAGGAGCTCCTTCCAGAAGAACACAGCAGAAATGAGTGGTATATTTTATAGCATGTATGTACTCGTATATCCTTAGATAATAAAAATAATCCAAAGGTACTTATTTAAAGGCAACGTTAAAGAACGTTTTCTTTTAAATTTTTTTTGGATGTTAGCAGTTTTCTCCTGATCTACATTTTCTTACTTTTCGAAGTACTTTTGCTTTAGCGACAGTTATTTCGCGATCTAAATGGGCTAGAAACCTATGAATATCGTGCATTAAATTTAGGGAAAAAATCAAAAATAACTGTGTTTTGTGAACGAATTAATTGACATTAAAGACAAAAGAGATATTATAAAAAGAAAAAATAACTTTGAACCTTATTTTCCACAAGTAGTATTTTGGCGCTTTACCATTTTTTCCTTTCCACTGACGTTATAATATTTTTATTTAAAGTTTTGGACTCTTTTTGTTAAGAACAGTAATTAATAAATTACAAAATATGAAAAGCTCCCTGAAGTAGGTATAGAAGGCAAAGTTCCTTTTTATTTCTAAAGAAAACTTACACGACTTGGCTCTTAGCTCGCGGAAAGACAAAGTTGTGGTTAGTAGCTTTATAAAATTGAATTTTATACCGCAATGTTATTGTTAAATGAAGAGCGAGTGAGATCAATGTTTTTATTTTAACACTTCCTGTTTGCAGTTTTTACGGGTGTTTTTTTGTCTCCTGTACTAAACGGAGAAGATGTCAGTTTAAAACCTTCCGTGCCAGTTGATGACTTTACAAAATATTTATGTCGTTTCATATTGAATTTACATGATAATTAATAAATTTAAGTTTTATGGAATGTTGGATTGTAATTTTTTTTTCTGTCTGTTATATTATTCCTATCTGTTATATTATCTTCTTAGATAAAAAATAGTAGTTTAAGATACAAGTTCCGTAAGTAGGGTTATTACAAACGAGTTGACGTTTTGTAAGCCCGAGACGAAGTCGAGGGTTTACCATCGGCACAAGTTTGTCATAACCCTTACGGACGTGTATCTTACGACGTTTTTCAATACATTTGTCAGAAAACAGGTATAATATAAGTAATACACTTGGTAAAGGAACCAACCATGAGTACTTTTAGCCTCTTATCGATTTATGTTCTTCTGGTACTCTCCATTTTATTTTAAATATAGGTAGGCAGTCGTCACTCAAGTAAAAAGTCACCACTATAGTATTTTTACATAATAATCTTATGATCAGAGAGTAAAAACTCCTTGGTATTATACTTTTTTAGGGTTCCGATACCAAAATGGTAAAAAAAAGGAACCCTTATGGTGCCGCTCTGTCTGTCTGTCTGTCTGTCCGTCTGTCTGTCACACCTCTATATCTCAGCAACCACTTATGCTATCAACCTGAAATTTGGAATAGTTTTAGAATATAGTTGCCCAACTTAATTGCACAAGAAAAAATTTTGAAAAAAGTATGATTATTAATATAAAGGGGGCCAAAATAGGGGGGGCCAAATTTCAAATTGTCGCTACTAGGTCGAGTGGGGTATCATATGAAAGGGCTTTACTTGTACATTTTAAAATATATTTTTGTATTTTTTTAAATTTCTTAGTTTTAAAGTTATGATGAAAAATGTCAAGAAAAATACCATTCCCCCCCCCCCTTATCTCCGAAGTTTGAGTAAGGAAAAATCTGAATTAATTACAGTTGACAGAAGTTTATATAAACTTTACAGCAAAAATAAAACGATCTTTCTAAGTTGCACAGTTTTTCAGAAATCTGCAAAAAACCTTTACAAACAAATTTAGTTTTGCGGTCCTGAAAATGGACTTTATTGCTTCCAAAAATACTATAGGTATATCGAAACCCTCGGCGCGCGAGTCCGACTCGCACTTGACCGGTTTTTTTACTTACCGCACTAGTTCGGTAAGTAACTACTTACGAGCAATGTTTACGTCCTTGTAAGTACGTTTTTCAAGCAAATGTATTGAAAAATACTTGAATATAAATGTGGCCATGTAAAAAAAAACCCCACTAAAATCAGAGCAATCTCAATCTCCTTCATCGATCATGGTCCAATAGCCGTGATGGATTTAGTGGATGTTCACAGGAAATGTTTTAGTTTTAGAGGAAATTTGTACAGGATGTAAAAAAAAACTCCCAAAAAAAATCTTTTTGCAGAATACGCATCATACAAAGCAAAGCTACCACGCATTTTAAATGGGAACTGAAATTTATTTTTCGCACTTCTATTTTTAGTTTCCTGGGAAATTCTGTTCATTCGCTTGATAGACATCCCTTAACCATTTTTGTAATGTTCTAGATCTGAAATTAGTCAGCCAATTAAAATTTTGAGATTTTTTACGTACAGCTGTTAGTGTAGTGACACACCTGCAGAAATTCCGATGCGGAAAATTCCGCGACCGAAAAATCTGATACCAGCGGAAATTCCACCAGATAGTGTCATAGGTAACCTAAAGAACGTTGCAAGGGTCATATAATATTAAGTGGAACTCTTCACATCAGAACGATACGCAAGTGTGTCGCTACACTTAAAATTTTCCCTCTTTGGAATACTCGTAGCAATCACAATAAACATATTTTTACAAAGCCATTCTGGACATATCTCTGCACAAAAAACGTTCGGCGTGAAAAAGAAACTGCACAAAGGAATCACCGGAATGACCGATTACATTCGATCAGATAGGGTTGTCAAGAAATTCAAAATGTCTTCTTCACTTATATTATCCTACTAATATTATAAACGTGAAAGTTTGTAAGTATGGATGGATGTTGTTGCACTTTCACGTAAAAACTATTGAATTGATTTTAATGAAACTTTACAATACGAGTAATATAGCTTATACATCAGAATCACACATAGGCTACAATTTATAAACCTGCGCAGACGAAATCGCGGGCACCAGCTAGTAAAACTATATTCAAGATTTTTCATTAAGTATGGTTAAAATATTTCAAAATTAGGTGAGACCATCCGTATGCCATACGTAAAACCTCAACATCAGCTTATCAACTTTTTAGTGGATGGAGTTCACGTCATAAGTTTATACGTCGTCGCGGTCGTTCAGATGACTGGTTTATAACTTATAACTTTATTTATTGGGTACAAAAGTGATAATACATTGGTTCGCTAGGCCTCACACTAGGATTCCCTGTATCGTGAGGGCTAGGTTCTTTTTCAGTTTACAAAAAAGCAAGCAGACAGGTAAGGATTAAATAATCCATTTGTCTACATTGTTTACACGTAAAATATTTATTCCTACAGTTACATTGAATATGACCCACAAATTTCAATAATATCCAGAGAGATATTGACGATAGCGGTAACATATTGCGTTGAAATCCTCGCTTTTCTAATTTTGAAATGGCAAATCTGTTGGAACTGTAGGGTAGCATGGTAGAGTTGAAATTATGCTAAGATTTCATCTCGAACATGTTTTTGTAAGGGATAATACGTACAAGAATCACACTTTATTAAGGTGAAAGTTTGGATGTTTATTGCTCTTTCACCCTCGAATGGCTGAACTGATTATGATGAAATTGGATAAAATATATATATAACCTGGAAACGCATAACAACGACTTTTTATGCGAATTCCACGCAGACGAAATAGCGGGCATCTACTGGTAAAAATATGAGTGAGATTTTCAGCCAACGCTGCTGGTTAGGTTTTTTTAATGTCACAATTGAGTAAAGGAGCTGGTCGACCACCTGATGGTGAGTAGTAATCTACTCATCGCTCATCACATAACACCCACTGCCTTGATAAGTGTCAAAACTTAAGGCTAATAAGACAGTGAACCGCGTTGCCCACTTTGAACTAAGATATTATGTTTTATGTGAAAGCAATTTCACAGGCTACCTTACCCTTTGAACTGAAACTACACACAAACACTACTACTGTACGGCAGGAGTAGGAAAGGGGGTGGTACTTCCCCAGACGGACTTTGCACAAATGTTCTACCGCCTTCATGTAAACTAAAGACAACTTCCAAAATGCAAAGCGCTTTTTTGAATTTTATTCTGCATGCTATGACGTCAGCTCGATCGATTCTCGTTCGGGTCAAACAATGCCAAGGGTGTCTTCCACCCAAGGCATCCACCAGAGCTGTGCTCGATATCATGCGTTTCAAATGAGAATGACAGTGGTTTGTAGCTAACTTCATAGTGGTTCCCAGAAGTTGTGCAAAACTAAATCGAAACAGAGTGAAGTTAGTTTACAAGCTACTATGTGATTGCGGCCGCAAATCTATAGGCTCAGTTCCATTCTCATTTGAGAGCTTCCAACCAATGGGATTGCTCCATTTTCCAGAAATATGGAGCAATAAATATAATAATAATAATACTCTTGGCTAGATTTTTTTTAAAGATAATGTTATTGCCAGCCCTAAGTTCTAGATCAATCAATGTCCCAATGTCCGAACAACGAAACGATGTTTTGTTGCTACAAGAAAAAACCTTTTTAATCGTAGTCGAAATTTCGTGAATGGTTCCTTGTTACATTCACTCAAATCGTATAGAATTTTCTTCAAAAGACAATCTTTGAAAAGAAAAAGAGCTTTATAGACTATTTTAAGCAAAGAGATTTGAACCTCGCTACGCTCGGTCATAGAGGGATTTGAAGGCTTGTCAAGTATTGCACTTTTGAAACGTCAAGTTGGAACCAGGTTTGTTTTGGTTCATTTTGCACTCCTGTCAATTTAAAAATATATCTGATTGTTCTCATGACAACCAATATGCCATTGTTTGTCATTTTAGTCGTATATATATTGGTGAAATGCGATGATTGCACGTCTGCAGATTTTATTAGTTTATTATAACTAAACAAATTGTATTTACTGTTTGGTGACGGTAATAATAAAGTGCTTTTACCAAATATGGCATGTGTTATATTTGCATGTAAATCTGATTCTTCACGGATGAAAAACATTGAAGAGAAGATTAGCTTTCATAAGTAAGTACCCTTTATTCGCTTATATTAAACACATGGTTTCATAATTTATCGAGGGCATAAAGTATAACATTAAAACACCGCGTATTTCATACGAAAAAACAATTCTCAACAGCAATATGCCCCAAATTTTAAGAATATTACGTAACAAAGATCGTTTCTCAGTATCCACTAATAGAGATGTAAATATTGCTTTGTCGACATTTTGTCGATAACATATAAAACACGTATACGGGTGGAAAAAAGAGTATAACAACCCTGATGGAAGTGAATCTGCCCATGAAACAGAACAACTTCTCCTTTGGAATATAGGTCGAAAAACGAAAAAAATATTTCAACCTCCCATAGGAACTGCATCAGCTCATAGCGATTTTGTATGGGAGGTCGAAGTCTTTTTTATGTTTTTCGACTTATGTACCTTGAGAAAAATTGTTAAGAGGCTCCCCATAGTCCACTAGCGCCCCCATCAGTTAAAAAATATTACTCGCTAAATACAAAACTTATCGAAAATCCGGAAAGACAGATTGAAGTAAAGGTACTACTACTACTACTACTACGCTGGCTCAGCGACCCCAAGAGGATCTTGGCCTCCGACACGAGAGTTCTCCATTCTTTCCTGTTCTGTGCCGCTTCTTGCCAATCGGCTCTCTGGACGGCATCCAGGTCTTTCCGCACTTCGTCACGCCATCTGTACCTAGGACGACCGACTGGTCGTTTTCCAGTCGGTCGTCCCACGTAAGCTCTTCTGGCGGCCCGATCCTCTCCTATTCTCTCCACGTGGCCGAGCCAGCGAAGCCTTGCAGCCTTGGTCTCGCCCATGATGTTGGGTTCGGGCACTAGGTCTACGATCTCTCTATTTTTTCTTCGCCTCCATCTGCCATCCGCCTCCTTGACCGGTCCCAGAATTTTCCGCAAAATTTTCCGTTCTGCCACTAAGAGCTTATTCTCTTCTTTCTGTGTCAGTGTCCAGGCTTCACAGCCATACATTAAGAAAAGGTACCTTAGTTTATTTAGAATCTTATTTGGTGTGTGGTTTTCAGGATTATAGAGCTTTTATCTTAGACTTTACCAGGTTTTATCTTATTTGTTTAAGTTTTTTGCTATTCTAGCCTTCCTATGGATGAATCTTTGAAGCAAATATGGTCACAAACTATACCAAATATTCAAAAATATCAGACAAAAAGAAAAATTTGTTTAAAACACTTCACACCTGATTGCTTTGAGTTTAGTGGAAAATGGAGACGGCTCAAATGTACTGCCGTTCCCACATTGCATTTGGTAAGGGCCTATTAATAAATTTATGATCCCAATCACAAATTTATATTGTATCAGTACTCATACTACTCATTATAACAGTTTTGATATTTACAGATTTCAGAAAACAGTCATGATCAAAATAATGTGTCTACAATTTTAGAACAAACTGAACAAGAAACTCCAGTTGAGGTACGTTGCCCAAAACAGAAACGCAGAGTTGAAAATGCAACTGCAGTTCCTCATAGTGAAGAAAACTTAGACTCTAGAGTTTATTTTATTCATGTAGTTGTTTAAGAGATTATTATATGGCATTGTAGTGTTAATATTAATTAGGTACTTACTTTTTATGCCTTTTGTATTTCATGGCACTTGTGATCGCATGAATACTTGCAGAGCTCTGTTTATGTATCCCTAACATCAAAGGTTGCCTGTAAATATTTTAATTTATTTAAAAGGGTAGGCGTCAAGTAGAATGTTGTTGATGAATCAATAAAGTGTTATCGATACATCTTTTAGTTGTATTTGCTCATCTCTAGTTCGCTAAAAATCAAAACAGAGACGTTTCGAAGTTGATAATCAAAAACATATTCATCTCTGTTTTTCCTACTTGAATCTTAATATGAGTAAACAGATAAGCTATAGCCCACAATTTTCGGATCCCTCTATGACCGAGCGTAGCGAGGTTCAAATCTCTTTGATTTTAAGTACTTATCACAATGACTTTGACAGCGAGACACTATGATATTACTTCTGTATGTCGCAGACTAATCGTATAGTTCGCCATTTAATTAATTTACGAATGGCCGGCTACCTGTATAAGGTCGGCAAATTGTAAAACAGCGTCAGCAGGTTGCAAATGGTTTTAGATCACTGGTGCATTTTATATTTGTTAGCCAAGGTGCGGGTCGTCCATATGGTGCCAGCAAAGAATATTACCAACCCATCATCTCTACCCGTGGGTGTCGTAAGAGGCGTCTAAGGGCTTATAAACCGAAGGATGGGCAGCAACATCTTTCTGTGTATCGTACCATCTTACACACTGCGGTCACCAGCAACAGCGATCGCCAGCCGCAACACTTGCAAGCGTGGTGACTAAGGTAAATCTAGTATAATAAGTACCAGGCATATTTGCTGGAGTTTGGGGGGAGCTCCCTGTCCAGAAGTGGACGTTTCATGGGATGTTATTGATGTTTTAGATTTTTTTTTTCATTTCCTGAAAGTTTTATTCCCGGAGAGTTGTTCAGTTACGTTGACTGATCATGCCCTTTCAGTATTTGGAAGGTTGTCCCTTACATGTATGTCGATTTCTTTGTCGCGCTCTACAACGTGGGAGGTGTCGTTAGATTTGTATTAATTGTGGGAGTGTCACAGGGTTTCAAAAATAAAAAATAATAATATAACGAATCTTTCATTAATAAAAGAACTACTTAAATGAAAAAAAAATATTTTAAAATAAAATAAATATTAATTGAAAAGAGAAAAAACAAGTTCCATATAAAAAAAGATCTAACTATAACATAAATATAACTTGAATTTTGATCCGGAGGTTCTGGGTTCGATTCCCGGTGGGGACACTGTCACACAAAAATCCCTTTGTGCGACCTCCCCAGTTTGGTTAGGACATTGCAGGATGAATCACCTGATTGTCTGAAAAGTTAAATGATTCCGTGCTTCGGAAGGCACGTTAAGCCGTTGGTCCCGACTACTATCTAAGGATGTAGTCGTTAATGAGCCATGTCAGAGGCCTTTGGCGGCTCAACAACTCTGACACCAGGGTTTGTGAGGTCGGTCATCGACCTTGCTACCCACACGATATGATGATGATGATGATGAGGGGACAAACAAAAACTACAAAACATTTTGATGTTGAAAAACCACCTCCAAACACATAGTTTTAGTCCGCCCCGGTTTGTCTTCGCCTGCAATACCTCATGAGATTCAAGTTATATTTATGTTAAAGTTATATCTTTTTATAAATGGAACTTGTTTTTTCTCTTTTCAGTTAGTATTTTTGACACAGCCCGATTGTGTAAAAAATATTAACTATTTTGTTTTTGAATTTTTTTTAAACCTTTTTTTGAACCTTTCTGTTTAATATTGGTCAAGATATAAGGTACGTAACTCTGTATTCTGTTCGTAATAATCAAGTTACAAAATTTTCTGTAAGTAAATGGGGCTGCTTTCTTTTTTCATAAAAATCTAAACCGTTAACTTATCTCTTAAGGTAAAAAATATTCATCCAGTTCAAACAAATTTGGGTACGCTATCTATTCAATCAATCGGGACAGGATTGTATGCAAAAGGCCGGGGCGTGTCTATGCAAAAATTCATCCCATTTGTCTGCTAAAAAGGCCTGGGTTCATTCCTCTATACCACAGTTCTTTAAAGGTAACCGTTCACCAAAATCAACAAGTTGTTATTTAGAAGAGTAGCTACTGATTCGCTCAGCTTGGATATTTTTTTTTATAAATGAATTTCAGTGTTTCAATAATTTTCCAGTTTTATCTAAGAAAATCATATCACGAAGTATAGTTCAAATAGTTCTTTGTGTATTAGTTTTCATACAAAATTGTATTGTATCTGATACAAGCCGCGTCGGCACTTTTCGGCAGATATTTTTTGTGTCACATAATCAGCCAAACTAAGGTCCTCGTCAAATTCTCTAGGATAGTTATCAGACTCCGTAAAAACGACCTAAAAGGATAGGGCAAAGAGGATGTCCAGATATATCGGCGATACATTAGAAGCTCAATGTACAAAGCAATTTTTTGAAGAAGACCCTGCTGCCGTGGTGCGTGGTTTCTGGTCGTTTCTTACACGCTGCCATAGCACGCGTCCCTGTTAGTAGACTCGGTCATTTTGAATTGTATATTGCATGTTATAAAATTCAATAAATGTCATGTAAGATATTGTTTGAGAGTTTCGCGGTCACTAACACTATTATAAAGACAGTTTGACGCGCCGAAATATCGGAAACTCATCAAAAATCCATATCGTGGTAAGAACCCGTCAAACTGTTTTTATATTAGTGTCATGTAAGAGTCTACGTTGAATCAATCATAACATCCCATGAAAACGTCCACTACAGAACAGGGAGCCCCCTTCTGAATTCTAGCTTTTGCTGGAAAAATGTAGAGGGGAAGTACCATAGCCACCTCGCTTGTTTGCGTTACGGCTGGCACCATGGACCGCGGTTGTAGGTGACCGCAGTAAGTAAGATGTAAGATATAAAGGAGGATGTTGCTGCCCATCCTCCAGTTAACCCTTAGTCGCCTCTTACGACACCCACGGGTATGTATGGGTTGGTACTATTCTTTGCTTGAATCTTATTTTTTTGTGCGTTATAGAGGAACTGTATCATTTCAGAACAGGGTTGAGTCTGGAGTTGAAAGGTCATCCGATCGCCATATCCCGGACATTTCCCCCGGGTAGAGAAATATGTGTATTGCCGGCTTTGCTAGGCTTTTGGCCTTTACTAAGTTTGTACGTACGTAGGCATAGTATAAGTTTTTACACAGGTAAAATCAAATACCTAAGTTATCGACGCTAGATCTGTTTATACCTTTTGGTTATACTAAAATATTATTTTAACTTTAACAGATAAACTACCACGTAGTTTATTCTATAATATTGTATATTCTTGATAATAGGAGTTTGAACTGTGGTGGAGTGAGCGTTCGTCATTCGTCTTTCGATTCGTAGATTCTGAGTTCGAATCCAGCAGGGGATACTGTCAAAACAAAAATCACTTTGTGAGACTGCTCCTAGTGTGGACTTCCCAACTCTGGAGTATGTGGATTTGCTCATGACACTGAACAACTTTCCCTAAAGAAAATTTCACAAAAAGTTCAGCTGATGCAGTTTCTGCGGGAGGTAATTTTTTTCTCTTATTTCACGTATGTTCCTCGGCAAAAATTTGTTCACTTCCTAGTGCAGATTCACATTTTTCAGGGTTGGTATACCCTTTTTGTTGCACCATATAAAGCGTGATAATGAAACATCTGACTGTATTTGAACATGGTACTTACGACAGAAAACTGAGCAACTTTCCCCAAAAAACAGTCCTGAAATAATAGGTCAATAGAAGCGATGCAAGGAAGTGATTAATGTCACTAGGTCACTATCGTGCGTGTGTCGTGCGACGGGTGTGGACCTACGCATAAATAATAATAAGTCAGGAACTCTAATTTAGAACAAATTCCACACAAAAAGTGGCCCCACGTGAAACCAAAGGACGTTTATTCAAAATACGAATCAATTGGTTCAAATTCAGAACGAGAGCAGGGATTGGTTCACGCGCGTGCTGCAATGTCAGCTAGTAGTAGTTGAGTAATTGACGCGGAGACACCCCTCCGGACCCACCATACCCCTGGGCCATACCCAATCGTGACTTATCCAATAAAACTTAGTTATGTTGCATGAATAAATACTTTCTTAGATACGTGGCAGTCATTAGGTCACATCTCTATGGTGGTATGGTTTCGTCCCACCCTACCCCCAGTGGTATGGCTAGGGGTATGGTCGGTCCGGACCGGGTGACACGACTTTATCTAATACACGACTTTCATTGGGTCATTTTTTGAGCGCAGTTACATTTCCTGACTTTTTATTTATTCGTAGGTGTAGACTCAGTTTAGACTATGCAAGATGCAAGCAAGTGTCAGTATCGCTATAGTGCGGATGTCGTACGTGGAAAGTGACCCTGAAAGAGACGAAGTGGTACTATTATTACAGCCTACTCAAGTTTCAATAAATCAGTAAAACACAAACTTCTCGAAGCTTTAGAGTCCGGGCTCGTTTAACTAATTCTTCGCGTTCGAAGAGTTAGCATTATTTATGACTTCAATAACTCTGTTTGGCAAATTGAGGCAATTCACTTGAAAAGTTTCAGATTGCCTATTTAGCTTAAAGCCATTGGGAATTCTAGTAAAATTAAAATGAGACACAGCGGGCACAGCAATATATATGTAGGCACAGCAATATATATGAAAGGCTTTTGCATCAGCCCCTGTACCTACTTAGGGGTGAATTATACATAAAGGGCATACGTGCGGCGAGGGCAAGATTGGGGGTTCGGGCAAGGCGCAAGCACGACCCAGTCGTGGAACGGATACGGCACGGGCGCGATATTACCTACATTAGAAAAGGCGTACAGACAGGAGCAGGCGGCGAAGCGGCATGCCTGCACCACGTTGCTTATGTTTAATGATCGAGTCACTTTCATACATTTTGTATGAATAATTTTTGAAGTGGCACCGTGCCTTCCCCTTGCCTGTCCCTGCTTTTGCCGTATGCCTTATAATGCCTTTTAGCTGTGATAATTGTACCTTTAATTTCATCATAAACATACCAGTACTTACTATTTTTTTCACATTTCCAAGAACAATCGTTTAGCTGGAAGGGGGAGGGGGGTACACAAGGAAAAAATTCAAGCCACTTTACATGTAGAAGAGGTACCACAATTTTTTTTTTTCAAGATTTACCACTTTGTCGGCGCGGATGAAATGTATATCCGTACTAAATTACAGCTTTCTATGTAGTATTAAGGGTCTCTGAGCTAAGCCGCGGACAGGCAGACAGACGGACATGACGAAACTATAATTTGACTACGGAACCCTAAAAACGACCGCTTCTAGTCGAAAAGAATATTTTAGATTTTTAACAGAGTATGTAGGTCATTTATTAATATCCACCCACACAAGGTGGTAAGCGAGAAATATTGGCTATTCAAATGTAGGCATAAATCAAAAGTTATGAGTTTGCCGTAGACAGCCTCAAGAAAAAAATGTAAGGTATTTTGTAACAGAAGGGAAACTTTACTTAATTTGATAATTTTTCATGTCTCAATGCCTACCTTAGAACACTAAAAATACAATTTAGGGCCCTAGTGCACGTAATCACAAACAGGTGTTTTTGTCTTTTTAGGGTTCCGATACCAAAATGGTAAAAAAAGGAACCCTTATGGTGCCGCTCTGTCTGTCTGTCTGTCTGTCCGTCTGTCTGTCACACCTCTATATCTCAGCAACCACTTATGCTATCAACCTGAAATTTGGAATAGTTTTAGAATATAGTTGCCCAACTTAATTGCACAAGAAAAAATTTTGAAAAAAGTATGATTATTAATATAAAGGGGGCCAAAATAGGGGGGGCCAAATTTCAAATTGTCGCTACTAGGTCGAGTGGGGTATCATATGAAAGGGCTTTACTTGTTCATTTTAAAATATATTTTTGTATTTTTTTAAATTTCTTAGTTTTAAAGTTATGATGAAAAATGTCAAGAAAAATACCATTCCCCCCCCCTTATCTCCGAAGTTTGAGTAAGGAAAAATCTGAATTAATTACAGTTGACAGAAGTTTATATAAACTTTACAGCAAAAATAAAACGATCTTTCTAAGTTGCACAGTTTTTCAGAAATCTGCAAAAAACCTTTACAAACAAATTTAGTTTTGCGGTCCTGAAAATGGACTTTATTGCTTCCAAAAATACTATAGGTATATCGGAACCCTCGGCGCGCGAGTCCGACTCGCACTTGACCGGTTTTTTATATTTACGACATACAAACTACCTAACGATTCCTAATTAAAATAATTAATTTGGTGTTGAGGAAAAACTAAAGCAACCAAAAAAACCGGCCAAGTGCGAGTCGGAATCGCGCCCTAAAGGTTCCGTACCTATCTACCATATGATATACTAAAAGCTTTTGCTCTTTGATTTTAAAAACTCCGCGACCATCCAACTTGACCCCTCTTTTATAGAAAAGTTCTTGAAACGAGAGCTCACCTTAATTGGTTACTATTACTTGTGAGAAAAATTGAAATATTTAATGATTTTAGACTTTTCCCTTAATTTTTACTGTGAGACCTAGCTTCTTGCCAAATTTCATAATTTTGGGTCAACGGGAAGTACCCTGTAGGTTTTGCTTTTTTGCATAAATGTATGGAGATGAGGACATAAAAAGCCATATCTTTTGATCGCGTCGTTATAAAAAAAATGAAATTTTCAGATCTTGTGCGGTTTATCGACCTTAATATTCGTTATCAATTTCAACCTGATACCTCTTCTCGTTCGTGAGAAAAAGGGTCTTGACAGACAGACAGGCAGACAGGCAGACAGACAGACAGACAGACGAACAACAAAGTGATCCTATAAGGGTTCCGTTTTTTTATTTTGAGGTACGGAACCCTAAAAATGAAGAAACAAACCACACAATAGATTATTATGTGCTAGCTGCATGTATATATCGTGTGGGTTGCAAGGTCGATGACCGACCTCACAGTTCTTGAGTCGCCAATGGCCTAGACTCATTAACGAATACTTCCGTAGATAGTAGCCGGGACCAACGGCTTAACTTGCCTTCCGAAGGTCGAAATCGTCTTACTTATTAGACAATCAGGTGGTTCATTCTACAATTTCTTTGTCAATCTGTGGTCTGGGTAAGTCTCACGAAGTGACTTTTCTTTTATTGTGTCAATTTTGGTATCGGAACCCTAATTAGCTAGTTTACAAAATACATAAAAATATGTTTTAAAAGATACGCGTTTAAAATCGCAATGGAAATAGTGGGACAAGCAGTCGCAAAAAGTCTCAGTATTTCCATAAATGGAAATTCGGCATGGGAATAGTGGGATACACCCGTCAAAAAAACCTCCAAATCGAGAGCTGAAGCCAATAAGGGCTGATACGCTACGGCTACGGGGGCTGTTAAAAAAGCAGCTTAAATATAAAAGATTATACTGTTACGAAAATAACAGTTTATTTTCATAGTACAACCGACCCAATAAAAACCTGTTATTTCTTTGTTGTTTTTGTTCAAACTTCGCGTGGCTTGAAGAATGCGCGTTTCATAATAATAAAAATACTGCCGCAAAAAGTATTCTGGGAGTGTTTGAAAAATGAGGGCAGATCATGGAGGATTTGTATTTACTTCCCGTAATACACAAGAAACAATAATTCAAATTTCAAAAAGGAATTCAGACTTAGCGAGAAAGTGAACAAGTAAGTAATTACTTTATGACACTATTCCTGAATTGTTGCCATAATGAAGATTACGCGCTACCCTTAATTCGCCCCGGAGCGAATGTAAACGAACCCGAAAGTTGAATAGCCCTGGCTAGGTCACTCGCTTAGGGACAGCTCTAAAGGCTTTCTTCGCGATGTATGCTTCCCTGGTACTTATTTATTATAACAAAAATAGCCTGTTCTCATGTGACCCGAAGTCTAGATCGAAATCACGACTGCCAAATTGCTTCTGTCGTTGGCAGTAACCGAGAACAACGGCTTAACGTGCCGTCCGAAGCAAGAAAACGTTCTAAAGTTGCTTTGCAGTAGTCACGTATCCGGGCCGGGTTCTGATCACGGGTAACGATGCTTAATTTTCGTATAAGTAAAAATAAAACAAGCGCCTAATAAAACCATTGCTGAGTGTATTATGACTGTTGTTGAACAGAACTGTACTTATCTTCCCACAAATCTATTTAGTTGGCTAGTCTGAGCTTAATTTGTAAAATTGAAACTCTGTCGACGGTAGCCATTTTTAATTAAGTTTCTACTGCAGCTGCAGATATTCTTTCTTCGTTTTCATTTTCTCCTGCATACCTATTGCATTTAAAGAATAGTTTTATAACTGGACATAGATTGATGACTATCTCGCTTGAAATACTTTTTCACATTGAAGAGTTGTACAACTTAGCCAGTAAAATTGGTATGGAAGAACTTTCAGAAAACGAAAAGGGTAAAAAACTTTAAGGAAAAAAATTACGTATTAAGTTGTAAACAATAACAAAATAAGCCAACCAACATAGTTTTCCAAATACTAAGCAATATAAAAAGAATATCATAAATATACAACTGCTGCTACTGACAAAAAGTTATAAAAAACATAAAAAGAATAAAACGATCTCAATAATTATTCATATGACGTACACGTTTTTGCGTGGTGTATTATTTACGTGTTCAATTCGTGCGCACGGTTGCAAGAAAGAGATAACACTACCAGTATAAGTTGAACCAACGCTACTTCAAAAACCTTCGAAAGCAGAGACTCGCTCAATGTCAGAGTGTTGTTGACTGTATGTATCACAAAGAGAACGGTTCGTTACAGGTCTTTTACGAGGTAATTTCTAGCCGCTTTGCCTCGGATCAGTTTACGTCTTGTAGAGTTCTTGTAACGAGTTTTGGTATGAATAATGAAACATGAAAGAGAAGGTTTATAAAAGTTATTCACGTCAATTTATTATAGAAGTGGGCTTCGATATAAATGAAGACGTTGGTTTGTTTTCTTTTTGTCTTTTTATAGTCTATCTGGCTTTCCAATAGGTGCGAGATAGCTAATGCTGTGAGCTGGAAAAATTTCACTCAATAGGATGATTCCGTGCTTTGGAATCATCACGTTAAACCTTTGGTCCCGACTGCGATGTAGTCGTCAATGAGTCATGTCAGAGACCTTTGGCGAATCAACAACTCTGACACCAGGTTTTATGAGGTCAGTCATCGACCTTGCAACCCACACCATATGATCCAACTCCAACTTTGAGATAATTTACATTAATGGGAATTCTCCAAATCCAACTTTCAGCTTTATTTCAACATAATGGGAATTTTACTTAATGGTCCAGAAGACATTTTCCTAGCTTGGAACTGTTCTCAAAAATGAAACAATCCTATTGAGTGAAGTTTTGCCAACATACAGGTTAGCTACATAGCTCAGCTCTGGTGGAAAGTCACCAGAAAGAAGTAAAAATAAGATGGAGAGCTAAGCGTTTATTCGTTTCGTCATCATCTTATCAGGCGAAAGACGTACACTGTTGGAAATAGGCCTGTCCTGAGAATCTCAATGACGACCGTCTTACGTGCCATCATATGTAGAGATGACGAAAACGAATGTCATAAAATGTACGGGACAATGCATAGAAAAGCTGCCGTTATTCAAACAGTGTACAATTTTTCTATGGCATGGGATGACATAATATGTCAAATGTTCATGACGCTCACTTTCGTCAAAATGCAGGTCCCAAAGAATTTTGAACCTCGCTCCGCTGAGGTCAAGACAGCCTCTGTCCTGCGTTGCCGCAGCAGCAAGCAGAGCGGAGGTAAATCACTACGGCATCGAGGAATTTCCTGCGACTTTGACCAGTACTTCAGCCTAGATACAAAACTGCAAAACCATTTTTTGAGTATTAGTGAATTAGTTACAAAACATTTTGAAGTCTTGTTGGTAATCGTACGAGTATACATCCTTTTTGAGTCAACTGTTTGTGATGAACCGAAACTTAAATATGTTTTTCAACACACTACTGAAATCCTCGTTTGAATCAGTTCTGTAGCTATTAGATATTTGAGCACAGACAAACAGAAAAACGGTTAATTTTTTGCTAGTATTTTCAATTTACAGTTTTCAGTGCAAGTCCGGTTTTAAAATAAATTTATCATCTATTCTGCTCTTAAATGGCGGCCATTTTCTGCACACACTATTCCAGCTCATTAAAGCAGTGAAAGGTAAGCAGAACCGGGGGCGGTGACTAATAAATTCACACGATCCATTTCATGCCCGATCTGCTTGGGTTCTCTCTGAAACCCTGTGTTTTAATCTACTGGAAAACTTTATCTTCCAAATATAAGAAAAACTGGTAAAGTTCGAGTAAGATTCGCGCGCCGAGGGATTCTATTTAGATTCAATCGTATTGTGTGGGTTACAAGGTCGATGATCGACCTCACAAACCCTAGTGTCAGAGTTTTTGAGCCGCCATAGGCCTCGGACATGCTTCATTGCATCCGTAGATAAAAGTCGGGACTAACGGCTTAACGTGCCATCAGAAGCACGGAATTTTCAAAATTTTCGGACAATCAGGTGATTCATCCTGCAATGTCCAAACCAAACTGTGTGTGGTCACACAAAGGGATTTTTGTTTGACTATCGAACCCATAACCTCCGGATCGAGAGCCTAATTTGAATTCAATTTTATTAATTTTTAGGATCGTTTAACTAAGTTTATATCTGAATAGATTTTTTCTGATTTCTAAAAAACCTGTACTAAGTAAGCTACAGGATTTATGCTGAGCAGACTTCGAAGTTCCATCCCCAGCCAACCGCAAGATGGAACCTTTCAGAATTTTTCTTCTTAAGTCGAAAATCAAGTCTTAAAAAAATTGTGATCAAGAAGTAAAGCGCCACTTGACCTAATTTAATTATTATATTTAAAACAAAAATATTTCTTTTAATATTTGTTGGACAAGCATTAAAAGATATACAGGGTGTAACAAAAAGGGTATACCAACTCTAAAGGATGTGAGGCTACCCATGAAACTGCACAACTTTCCCCAAGGAACATAGGTCGAAATACAAAAAGATTGTTTTGGCCTCCCATGACACTCAATCAGCTGATAGCGCATTTTGTATGGGAGGTCAAAACATTTTTTTCGTATTTCGACCTATGTTCCTTAGAGAAAAGTGTTCAGTTTCAAGGGCAGAATCGCCCCCTTCAGGGTTGATATACCCTTTCTGTTACACCTTGTATATACAGGGTGTTAATTGAATTGCGTGCCATAGCTTAAGGGGTGCTTCAGTTATGATAAAGGAACACAAAAAAAATATTTAAAAAAATCCTACTGAAAAAAAAAAAACTAAAACTCCATTGAAACTTAACTTACGCGGAGCACTGCGCTATCACCGAGCCAGCGCGTGAGAATCTGTGGATAAGGTAGGCGTATACATAACAGAAACTCTTTCGCGCACTTTTGAGAGCGCGGTGCTCCGGGTCATTGCCCTCCGCGTTAGTTTAGTTTCAATGGAGTTTTCATTTTTTTAAGTAGGATTTTCTTTATAATTTTTTTGAGTTCCTTTATCGTTACTGAACCACCCCCTAAGCTATGGCACGCAATCAAATTTACACCCTGTATATGCGTATTCGCACCATAAAGGGTTCCTTTTTTGTATCGTTTTTGCCGGAAATCTAAAAAGTATGTTCTTAAATGTGTTTACGACAAAAGCGCGCGTTTTCTTACGCCAGTGGTTTTACATGAGTTCTTGTAATAAATATCTATCTATCTATCTATCTCTCTGTGACAAAAGCACGTCTTATCACTGAGGTATCTTAACCCTTTATATGTAAAATTTCAAAAAGTTGCAATATCGTTCGCTTTCGGCAACTTCTATTCATATACATATAAGGTTTAATTCAACATAATATCGCATCAAATAGGAGTAAACTTACATGTTTATAAAAAAAAAAACTTAACTTAACCTTACTTATATATCGACCGATGTGAGATTTTCCTTTTCCTTAATCATTTACTTACCTGCAATATCCTACCATTTATCTTCTATAAAAAAAACTTGTGTAAAGAGCACACATTTACAAAGAGAGGGCATTGTTCGCGTCACCGCAAAAAACCTTTTAGTGCGTCTCCGTACCGGGCCACTTTATCAGCACTATTGTGGTGAAAAAGTGTAGCTGGCAACACCGAGTCTTATAAGAGTCCGAGTAAAATTTTTTCAGGAAACTTTGGTAATGAAAATCACGAATTTATAGCCTAAAATAAAACAGTAAATTATATGAAGACAAAAAAAGAAAATATAGGTAGTAGCAAACACGTTTTCGTCCACAGCGAATATTTTAAGAAGTACACACAGCCGCTCATCGGTGGAAACACTTTGACCCTGGTCTCTAGTTTCGGGCGTTTCTAGCGTAGCGCTAGTTTAGTTTACATTGGTTTTGAATCCACTTGCTTGCTGCCATGCGTACCAGACGAACGAACAGTATTCACAATTTTAAATCATTCCTTCAGTCGAGTCTTATTATTCGACAGATATCTTTCGTTCTGAAAGTTCGTGTAGTAACAATACTTATTTTAAAAAGGGCCTGTATAAAGACGACGTATCCGAAAATATATGGCGCTATCTAGAGGAGGTACCGTATTCTCGTTTGCATGACAAAATAACTCCTCTTGTTTATAGGAGCCTGCCTGGTAGTACGTCACCTACAAGAATGTACCTAATTTGAAATACGGTGTTAGAAAAGTATCTCAATATCGCTTTTCCAAGCGGTGCCGGCAAAGAATAGTACCAAACCCATGTCTACCCGTGGGTGTCATAAGAGGCGATCATGAACCGGACGATGGGCACCATCTTACATACTGCGGTTACAAACAACAGCGGACGCAAGCTGCAACGCTTACAAGCGTCGCCGAAATCCCCTCCAAAGTACCACGCCCTTTTTGCTGGATTTCTGTAGGGAGCTTCCTTTTCTGCAGTGGACATTTCATAGGATGTTATGTTAGTATGCGAAAACACGGAGAAATCGAATCCTCCCAGTCATGACTTATGACACCTAGCTAGTTAGCTCAAACGGCTGGATGGCTGGTCGACCCGATGCCGTCCATATATAACGTAACATTATCCGGGTACATTATTGTGCGTAATAATCACGAGTTGTTGAGCTCTAAAATAAACCTAGCTAGATCGATTTATCGCCCCAGGAAACCCCTGTGAAGTTGTAGTCATTGAAATAGTTAGAGCTGTTTTTGACAATGAGAATCGACGTCTTTTTGCGTATTTTACCGTTAGTTAGCGGTTACATGGTGATACCAGTGCATCAATCTGACTGATGCCAGACTGATGGCAGATGCTAATTCATGACTGATGGTATACTGAAACAAAAACATAGTGACTGATGGAAAGTTTCTCATCTAAATTTGATCAGTCTCCCATCAATCTGACTGATGTCAGAATCTCCGTGTAACCGCTAACTTACACTGCTGACACCAACCACGGTTTATTATGCCATCTGCAACACTGACAAGCGTGGTAACTATGGTACATTCTCAGAAAATATACTTCAAATCTTCGCAGTGAAATATTCTGAGGTCCCCCTCAGAATACGTCCCCGTCCATCACTGTAGACTTTAGAGATGATCTGAGCAGTGATGAAATTCATTCGGAACAAATATACTTACTATGATCATCTATGATATAATGGACATAGCTATGCGTGAGAACAGGACATAGCGATAAGTGTCTCGTGTCCTTGTCGCTCCAATATCTTACGCATCCCTCCGTCTTGCTCTCACACTCTCAAGCTACATTATTTCGACTGAAGGTGTCTAATTTAACTTATTGTCATACTTAAAACTTAATTCCATTTAATGTTCTACGACGTAGTAAACTGCTACGACGGACGTAGCACTAGTGGGTTACATTAACTTTTGATGAATTCGCTGCCTCAAAAGCGGTTCAATTTAACTTTTCTTTTTTATTCTTAACCTCTTGTTACTTGTTTTTACAAATTCTGGAAAATTCTTCCTTTGTATTGTACGTAATACTGGTCTTAAAATTTTAATATAATCCATCGCTCTATAGGGTGACTTTTAATTAGTTCTTGATAGCAAAAAATATGCATGTACTCATGATACTGAACAACTTTTCCCAAGGTACATAGTTCGAAATACGAAAAACCAAATTTGACCTCCCATACAAAATGCGCTATCAGCTGATGCAGTTTCTATAGGAGGTCAAAACTTGATTTTCGTATTTCGACTTATGTTCCTTGGGGAAAGTTGTTCGTTCACTATCATGAGTACATGTATACCTTTTTCTATCAAGAACTAATTAAAAGTCACCGTATATACATAAAATTTATAATTTGAAAATATGGCTGGTTCAAAAAATATGTAAAACGTACAACGTACGAGCAGTAAAACTCTACTAAAATTAAACTAAACTACTCCAAAACCTTGAATTGTGCTCATCTGCTTTTCACAAAAGTGACAAAGAAACAATTTGGACCAAAAATTTTGGAAATCTATTTCTAAGGTTTTAGATGGTATCTTTTTACGACTTAAATTTCTCGATACGTGTCTACTATTTTAGAATGCTATCTAAATTAAATCAGAGACCTTTCCTTGCTAATTGTGTTGTGGTTTTCATACAGGGTGTAAGGGACAGTTTGGCATATAGTGAAAGGGCATAAACAGTCAACGTAACTAAACAACTTTCATTGAATTCTACTTTCAGGAAGTGAAAAAAAATCGGCCTCTCCATACAAACTGTCCAATCAAGTATGCAATTTTGTATTGAGAGGCCGATTCTTTTTTTATTACATCGTGTATAAACTATGAAAATACGAAAAGTAACTACCACAGGCGGGTCCCGAACCCGCGCCTTTTTAGAAGATGCGCGTTTTTTCACTATTGCAATTTTCTTTAAATCATTTGGCAATCGTCAACCTACTTTGGGCACATTCAGCCAGTATCGTGTTCTTAGTTTTTAGAATATTAACTGTAACTTGAAGCAAGGATCTATGCTTGAAGTTAAAAATATGGCGAACCGCCAGTGTCGGATGAGAGAATTACACAATGTTCCTCTCGTAAAGCCATGGTGGACTTTACAAAGGAAAAGGTCCGTGTCTTTTTGAGACAACATAAGCGGGGCTTATACATGGGATTACTTGAAATCTTCATCAGCTACGCACTTCGTCGTCAACTGCTTAGTACTAACTAAATCACTAAATGCACAAAAAAACAAAAATACATACTATCGAGCATGGAAACTTCCACGCCAAGTTCCCGCCAAAAATCAGTGTATAAAATACCGGTCTAAGGTACCAGGAACTCAGGAAGTAGGAGGCGCCGGTAGCTTGCAAGGCTGGGAACTAACTAGGTAGTTCTTGAGAGGAAAACTCGGCAATTTCCGCTTCCTGGAAACGGTGGAAATACTTCAATAACTGGGAATAGCTTTTGTAGGTGTGTTTGTTATTTTTACTTTCGAATAGATTTCTTGAAATGAATTTATGAACAAAAAAGGAGACAAAGCATGTCATTATCTTTTGGTCTATTGAAAACGTTTCTTAGTTAGTGTCCATTAAAAAACTAAAGCTAGCATGCCAGCCGCGGATAGACAAACAGACACACAAATTCGATCCGATCACAAACTACTGTACAGACTTTTCAATAATGTGTTAGCCTTATCTTGTTGCAACTCATGAGTTTTGTGTCATCGAAATCGGTTCACACAATCACAATATATTCGCATGTAAACAAACTACTTGTATCGATTCCAACAGGGTTCATTAAAAATGTTTTTTTTCGATTTTTTTACGGATCCATTGCAACTTAATTTGAGGATCTAAACAATTAATATTTCTACTACTACTCGTATCCACGCTATTGTATGTGAATGCACGTCGTTACCGGTGCTCGTAATTTACGATCATCCTGTACTATTTTACCGACGGTTAACCGGTAAGGTACCGTTTTGCCGACGCAGCACCTCTCAGCCGGTTGTCGTGTACCAGGAAAGCATATAAGCATTGGAGCGTTCTGCATTGTTTGTGCTAATGTTTGCTTGGCATTGTTTTATTGAATTGACGCATGAACAGGGCGTGCAGTGTGAGTTTTCAAAATCTTTATATCAGTTGAATGAATATAAAAGAAGAAAGACCTAACAAAGTCACACCTAACAAAACAATAACTAGCTAATGAATATTTTTTTTCGTTTATTCCAAAGCTTACCAACACATTTTGCAGCTATGTCAAAAGCAATCGGCTAAAGTTGTCAGAAAAAGCAAGTTTATAAAACAATGTTATTCTTTCCGTCAAAAATAATCTGGTTTAAGTGTCATGGCTACAAAATGTATTGGTAAGCATTAGAATAAACTCATATGTCACTGAACTAATTCTCATATGTAACTAACCTTTTAAAAGGATTCTCAACGTTGATAAAACCACCGAGACGACGATAAGACGATACCACCATGGAATCAGGAGTGCATGCGACATAGATTTATCTATTTACAAATCGTAGGTAGTCTGGCCTTGCGCCAACACAAACTTACGTATTCATAGGGTGACAAAACTAACTAGATGGAAACTTATTTTTATTTTTCCACCAGTTTTATTTTACAACCGCTTATTTCACAAAGCACCTTTAATATTTCCTTTAAATTAATTGCTGAGACTACAGATTTAAATGCGCTTAAACTTTTTGGCTTAAACTAACCAACTTGTAAATAGAACTTATTTTCCGGTTTCCATCTTATCCGCAATGATAGGACTGGCAAAGGTGGAGGCGGTGTTGCAATTTACCTTAGAAGTCATCTTCCTTTCACTATCCTAGATAAATCTCCTTCCGATTACTCCCACTCCTCCGAACACCTCTTGATAGAGGTTTTGTTTGGTCACTTAAAATTGCTGCTTGGAGTTGTTTACAGTCCTTCCCTGTTAATAGATTATTTTTCAAAATTTAACGCTTTGCTAGAGAATTATGTCCTTACCGTTGATCACTCCATTATTATGGGTGACTTTAATACATGTCTGATTAATCAAGATTCACCCCATTTATCACGCTCCTCTAAGCTAAGTACCATTGTTAATAACGCAAATTTAAATATCCTTCCACTCGACCCCACTCACCATTTTCCAAATTGCGCCCCATCTTTGCTTGATAGATAGATAGATGATGAATGCTTTATTGCGCACATAACAAAAATATAACTAATTTTACACAAAACCTTAAACATAATGTGAGCAAAGGCGGCCTTATCGCTACAAGCGATCTTTTAAAGGCAACCTTAAATAATTGGATAAATATAAACAAAAGCACTGCGTCAATTGGAACCAAGGAGAAAGAAAACAGCAATTAATTTAAATCAAATGATAAATACATTAAAAGTAAACAAAATAAAAAGACAAAATATATAATCATATAATATTCAATTATAATAAAAATGTATATATACATCAAAATGACAAACATATAAATATACATAAATACGGTATAAATATATAAAATAAATATACTACATGAAATAAATAAATATATATCTTGTGTTAATAATAGGAAAACTAAACTATTTTATTTAGGAGATGTGCACGCAACTTAGATTTAAAGATGGCGAGAGACTTTGAGTGACGAATCTCTCGAGGAAGATCATTCCACAAACAAGCAGCCTTCACAGTGAAGGACTCCCTGAAGTAGCCAGATCGGGTGAAAGGCAATTTTAAAATATTATCCGATTTTGATCGAAGAGCTAGCTCGCGGTCGGAACCCAGATATTTGAAGCACTCCTTCAAGTACGGCGGAGAACGAGGGTCGTACAGAACATTGTAAAGGAGAACAAGAGCATGCTCTTCCCGCCGTAACCTGATTGGGAGCCACCCCAGCCTCTTCCGATACTCAGACACATGGTCGAACTTGCGCAACCCATATATAAACCTAATGCAGATGTTTTGGAGACGCTCTAGCTTGTTCAAAAATTCCTCATTGAGGTCTATGAGGCAAACATCTGCATAGTCTAAAATAGGGAGAAGAAGTGATTGCGCAAGTTCGACCTTTGTCCTCACGGGAAGCAGATTCTTCCACCTTTTAAGTGCCCCTACAGCTGCAAAAAGTTTCCTACTTATCTGGGAAATGTGGTGAGACCAGGATAGAGTGGAGTCAAAGTGGACACCAAGGTTTTTGACTACTTTACTGTAGAGAAGAGGGATGCCATTAAAACTAACAGGGGGGAGATCAACATAGCTTGGTCGATTGATTTGCTTAGAACCACCAATAACAATAACCTGTGATTTGCTTGGATTAACCTTGAGGCCATGAGCAATACTCCATTGAAGGACAGTCACAAGGTCATTGTTAATAGCAGCAATGGCAAGATCAAGTTCATCAGCAGGAGCTTGTGTGTAAATTTGAAGGTCATCAGCGTACAGGTGGTAGGAGCAGGAGAGGAGAGGGGAAAGGAAGTTGATAAATATGGAGAAAAGGAGAGGAGACAAAACACCACCCTGGGGAACACCGGCAGTTATATTAGAAAAGCTAGAAACTTTGTCACCAGCGCGAATACATTGCTGCCTACCATTGAGATAACTACTGAACCACTCCACCACCGTATCTGAGATATGCATAGAGCGTAGCATGGAGAGGAGAATGTCGAAGTCCACTGTATTAAAAGCATTACTGAAATCAAGCAATACCATGACCGTAAGCCGTTGATTCGACATGCCAAAGCGCACATCATCAGATACTTTGGTAAGAGCAGTGACAGTGCTGTGACCAGGGCGGAAACCAGACTGGAAGGGACTAAGTAAGTTATGAGTGTTAATAAATACGCTGAGCTGTTGTTGAACAAGGCGTTCAAGAACTTTCGAAAGGAAAGGAAGGATTGAAATGGGGCGGTAGTCAGAAAAGGTAGACGGATTACTGGTCTTAGGGATAGGAATAACAGCAGCTTTACGCCAACTGCTAGGGAAGGTGCTGGAACTCAGCGAGAAGTTGAAGATGTGACAAAGCACCGGAAGCACGACATTCAGACTAAGCAAGATCATTCGGCGGCTAATACCATCGACGCCCTGAGCGTTGGATTTGATAGTCGTGATGTTCTTTTCAACTTCTCGCAGAGTAACAGGTCTTAGGATAAAAGGAGGGTACGATGGCTCAGGGATAGATAAAAGGGCATCTATGGACGATTGTTTGGTATTGGGAGATATTTGAGAGCAAGCTGTGAAATGACGATTAAGGGGTTCCAGATCAAGTTGGGAAGAAGGAGAGGTTTTAGGTTTGCCAATGCCTAAGGAGTTAAGGAACGACCATACTTTGGCTGGATCACCGTTTTCTACAGATGAATGAATATGACGACGTTGGGCGTCTCTACACATTCTGCTGCAGCGGTTACGCAGCTCCTTGTACCGTTCATGGTTCTCAACGGTAGGGTTTTTCCTGTACTTTACCTTTGCAGCATTCCTTCTAGCCATAGCACGTTTAATATCTTCAGTAAGCCACGGTGCCGGTAAGTGCTTAAGCTTTATCGGGCGGAGAGGAGCATGGATATCAAACACTTCTATTAACAGGGAATTGAAAATTTCTAGCTTCTCGTCTATAGTAGGCGCACCAAACACGGCATTCCAGTCAATACTGCTTAGGTCAGTCATAAATTTAACATGGTCCAGAGAATTGAAGTTTCTTTGCATAACGATACGTGGTTTAGGTTTAGGACAGCGGATTTTATACGACAGGAAGAGAAGGTCGTGATAGGAGAAGGCTTCAGCATTAAACTGACCATGAGTGCCAACATGATCAGGTGAGGTTACAATGATAAGATCTAACAAAGATGGGGCGCAATTCGGAAAGTGGTGAGTGGGGTTGAGAGGAAGGATATTAAGGTTTGCATTACTAACAATAGAGCGAAGTTTGGAGGAACGAGAAGTATGTAACAGGTCTTTATTAATCAAACAAGTATTGAAGTCACCCATAATAATGGTGTGATCAACAGTTAGGACAAATTTTTCTAATAGTGCATTAAATTTGGAGAAGTAATCAATTAAAAGAGAAGGACTATAAACAACTCCAAGCAACAATCTCGAATGGCCGAACAGTACCTCTAAAAAGAGATGTTCGGAGGAGTGGGAGTAGTCTGAAGGAGATTTATCAAGGATAGTGAAGGGAAGGTGGCTCCTGAGGTAAATAGCAACTCCGCCCCCACCTTTGCCAGTCCTATCATTGCGGATAAGATGGAAACCGGGTAAGGAATAGGAAGTAGAAGGTAAACAAGGTTTAAGGAAGGTTTCGGACACTAGGATAGCATGGACATTACGGTTGTCGGAAAAGGTGGCTAGGAGGTCAGGATAATGGGCAGGAATGCTTTGGGCGTTTATGTGAACCACATTAAAGTTCTTAGGACATGCTGCAAAAGCCGAGGCAACAGCTACGTCCAGGGGATCCGTCACACTATGAAAACTATCTTCAGAAGATTCAGAAAGGGAGCTGATAGAGTAAAAGTCAACTCTATCACTCAAGTCACTCACGTCACTACCATCACTTACACAAATATCAGATAACATGAGAATAACACAAAATAAATAAATAATAATAAGTTATATATTATATATAGATATATATATAATTATACTAAAAGTAAGAAAAATTAAATTAATAAACCTACCTGCCGACAGTGCATGAAATATAACAACACTTGTTGCCTAAAAATAAAAAGTTAAAGTAAACTTCAAGGTAACTACAAGTTTTAAGTACTATAAGTATAAACTAAACCACAGGACAGCAAAATAACACAAATAGGTACTTGGCACAAATAGAATTAATAATTTTAGTCACAACTAGTTTCCAAGGCACAAAAAAAAAGATTATAAAAGACTAAAGAGCAATAACAAAACGCACTTTGACATTAGACATGACAACAAACTGACATCTGTCTGACTGAAATATAAAACAACAAAGAAACTATGATTTACCTTCGTTTACCGATTAACAATTAAAACTATGCGAATAGTTACAAAGAGGGTAAACAGTGGCGTGAGGTAAACAAAAAGTGCGTTAAAAAAGCCGTTAACAGGCATACACATAACTATACCTTAGGAAATTTGCTGCACAAAGACTTGAATTCAGACATGGTCTCGATCTTATGTTTTGTGCCATCGGGAGATTTGACGAAAATACCTCCGTCACGCGTCCAGCATGAGGAAACACCGAAGAAGTCCCGGGCCGCCATAAACACGTCGTGGCGGGACTTAGTCAGGAACTCGGAGAGAGTTATTTTCGTTCCTTTAAGTGACTTTTTGGCGTTCCATACGCAGTCTCGAATGGTTCCCACAGCAAACTTAATAAGGATAGGCCGGGGCTTCGAGTTGACCTCGCCCTTATTCTTGCCCATACGATGACTATCGCGAATGCTCTGCACGGAGAGGTCAGCAACATTGCACTTGCTCGCTAAGGCTGCTACAACAGTCGAAGTGGTGTCCTCGTTCTTCGTCTCCGGTACACCGTGAACAAGCAGCATCTTGCGGCGTGAACGTACCTCCAAACGATCCACCCCCAGAGCCAGGGCATCCACTTGTGCGCGGAGGAGGATAAGTGTATTGAACACTAGACTCCTGAAGCTCTGGAACTCGGTGTTAAGTGTGGCGATAGAGTTAGGCTGCTTTCGACCGGCAGCCTGCTGGAGCTCAGCTTGGAATTCAGCCATTTTGGAGTTGAACTGCTGGATCATGTCATCCATTTTCAATTGTACTTGTGAGTAGTCCATCTTGTGTTTTGAGGTTAGGTGATGCAAGTGGTAATTATGGAAAAATTTATGGAGATTACACTGCAGGCAAGTAGTTCTAATTATGCATAAATAATAAGCATAAAAAGATAGTGCTAAGGGGCGTTTTATTATTTTTAAACAATAAAATACAAGAGCACAAGTAAAAAGATGTTTAGTTTCCAACTACCCGCAGTGAGAAAAAAGATCTTATCATTGTATCCTCTCCTGATCACGTTGCCTCCCATGGGCAGTTCAATGCTGAAGCTTTTTCCTATCATGACCTTATCTTCCTGTCCTACAAAATCCGCTGTCCCAAACCCAAACCTCGAGTCGTGATGCAGAGAAATTTCAACTCAATCAATCATGTTAAGTTTATGGCAGACTTAAGCATTATTGACTGGGATGCGGTGTTTAATGCGGCTACCATTGACGAGAAGATGGATATTTTTAATTCTCTTTTAGTTCAGATTTTTGATATCCATGCACCTCTACGACCTGTTAAGCTGAACAACCTGCCTGCACCGTGGCTCACAGAAGATATCAAAGGTGTAATGGCTAGAAGGAACGCTGCAAAGGTTCGATTCAGGAACAATCCCACGGAAGCAAATCATAACAGGTGCAAGGAGTTGCGAAACCGGTGCAGCAGAATGTGTAGAGACGCACAGCGTCGGCACATTCATTCGTCTGTGGAGAACGGTGACCCCTCTAAGGTGTGGTCGTTCCTCAACTCGCTCGGCATTGGCAAATCAAAATCTTTCTCTTCCCCTCAACTTGATCTTGAATCCTTAAATCTACACTTTACTTCTTGTTCCCAACTCCCTCACAGTGTCAAACAGTCCTCTATCAATTCCCTGTTGGCTATTCCTGAACCTCCCTACCCTCCATTTAACCTAAGAGCAGTATCTTTGCGAGAAGTTGAAAAAAATATCATGGCTATCAAGTCTAACGCTGAAGGCGTTGATGGTATTAGCCGTCGAATGATTCTTCTAAGCCTTAGTGTGGTTCTTCCAGTGCTTGCCCACATTTTCAACTTTTCGCTAAGTTCCTGCTCCTTTCCTAGCTGTTGGCGTAAAGCTGCAGTTATTCCTATCCCTAAAACAAGTAATCCGTCTTCCTTTTCTCACTTTCGCCCTATATCAATCCTACCTTTCCTTTCCAAAGTTTTAGAACGTCTTGTTCACCATCAGCTGTCCGTTTTTGTAAATTCTCATAACATACTTAGTCCCTTTCAGTCTGGCTTCCGCCCTGGTCACAGCACCGTCACAGCTCTCACCAAGGTATCTGATGATGTGCGCTTGGGCATGTCAAATCAGCAGCTTACAGTCATGGTTTTACTTGATTTCAGTAATGCGTTTAATACGGTCGACTTCGACATTCTCCTTTCAATGCTACGCTCTCTGCATATCTCGGATACAGTGGTGGAGTGGTTCAACGGTTACCTTACCGGTAGGCAGCAATGTATCCGCACTGGTGAGAAAGTCTCCCGCTTTGTTGATATAACTGCCGGTGTGCCCCAGGGCGGGGTATTGTCCCCTCTTCTTTTTTCTATCTTCATCAACTTCCTTTCCCCTCTCCTCTCCTGTTCATATCACCTTTATGCTGATGACCTGCAGATTTACACCCAAGCTTCCGCTGATGAGATTGATGGTGCAATTGAAGTACTGAATAATGATCTCAAGACTGTCCTTCAGTGGAGTATTGCTCATGGCCTAACAGTTAATCCTGCAAAATCGCAAGTCATAGTTATTGGTGGGTCCAAACAAATTAATCGGCCAAATTACGTTAATCTCCCTCCTCTTGAGTTTAATGGCGTTCATCTCCCTTATAGTAAGGTTGTTAAAAATCTTGGTGTTTTCTTCGACTCTACGCTATCCTGGTCCCATCATATCTCCCAAGTGAGTAGGAAACTCTTCGCGGCGGTAGGGTCGCTTAGGAGGTGGAAGAACCTGCTTCCGGTGAGGACCAAGGTTGAGCTTGCGCATTTGCTTCTTCTTCCTATCTTGGACTACGCAGACGTTTGTCTGATAGACCTCAATGAAGATTTGCTTAACAAACTTGAACGTCTTCAAAACGTCTGTATAAGATTCATTTTTGGATTGCGCAAGTTTGACCACGTGTCCGAATATCGGAAAAAACTAGGATGGCTTCCTATCAGGCAACGAAGGGATTTACATGTCCTGATTCTCCTCTATAACGTGCTGTACGACCCTCGTTCTCCTCCTTACCTGAAGGAGTGCTTCCAGTACCTGGGCTCCAGCCATGGACTAGCACTGCGCTGTAAGTCAGACAACATCTTGCAGCCCCCTTTCACACGGTCTGGCTACTATAAAGATTCTTTCACAGTAAGGGCTACTCAGCTATGGAATGATCTTCCGCGAGAGATACGCCACTCTCAGTCACTCGCTGTCTTTAAAACCAAGTTGCGTTCCCATCTCATCAGCGAAACCATTTGATTATCCGTTTATTGTTTAATATTGTATATATATGTATATATATATATTTGTTTATTATATTTATTATTATGATTATTTATTTATTTATTTATTTTAATGTATTATACTTACTTATGTATGTGTATGTTTTATCTTATGTAGTTTATGTTATTCATGTAGTTGTTTAAGAGATTATTATATGGCATTGTAGTGTTAATATTAATTAGGTACTTACTTTTTATGCCTTTTGTATTTCATGGCACTTGTGATCGCATGAATACTTGCAGAGCTCTGTTTATGTATCCCTAACATCAAAGGTTGCCTGTAAGAGATTGCTTGCAGCGATAAGGCCGCCTTTGCCCACATTAGGTTAAGTTCTCTATGTACATTTGTTTTTTATTGTTGTTATGTGAGCAATAAAGTGTTCTATCTATCTATCTATCTATCTCCTAGTTACATAGACATCTGCAAGAATTCTGGAAACCAAAGGCCGGACCGAAAAGGAGCTGCAAAAACGAAGTAAAAACCAAAGGCCAGAACAAAAAGGAGCTCCAAAAACGAGGTTCAAACCAAAGGCCAGACCATAAAGGAGGTGCAAAAACGTGGTTAAAACCAAAGGCCAGAATGAAGTGGAGCTGCAAAAACGAGGACAAAACCAAAGGCCAAAACAAAAAGGAGCTGCAAAAATGAGGTTAAAACCAAAGGCCTGAACAAAAAGAACATGTAAAAACGAGGTAAAGCCAAAGGCCGCAACAAAAAGGAGCTACAAAAACGAGGTTAAAACAAAAGGCCAGAACAAAAAGGAGCTGCAAAAATGAGGTAAAGCCAAAGGCCAGAACAAAAAGGAGCTGCAAAAATGAGGTTAAAACCAAAGGCCTGAACGAAAAGGAGCTACAAAAATGAGGTTAAAACCAAAGACGTGAACGAAAAGGAGCTGCAAAAATTAGGTTAAAACCAAAGGCCTGAACATAAAGAAACTGGAAAATCGTGGGTACGTAAGTATGTACAGTAAAGAGCACGTCAAGCACCTACCCACGTGCACTTACTCCACCTCCTATCACCCCCCTCCTATATCCCCTCGCCACCTCTCCTAACCCTTTACTCTTACCCCCTCACACACCTTAACCCCTCCCCTCATCACCCTTATCCCTCCTCCCACTTTCTGACTCATCTTAACTTATCTCGACGTAACAGTAATTGTTGCCGCTAGAGGGCCTGTATCCACTTTGCATGAAATGATCCCCCAAACAAAATAGACGAATCCACGTCAAAAATTGTAAATGAGGTGAATTTTTTCAGTTTCATGGTCTGTATTCACAGTTTTAGTTAATGTTGTCAATACCAGTTTTAAGAAAGACAGAGATAGATTTATTTATAACCAACTGGTACAGCAAATAAAAAATATATTTGATGAACTTGTTATTTCTCTTTTCAGCCGGGTATTTTGTTTTTTGAAAAAAATATTTTTATTTAGTTCTTTTTATTTTTTAGGGTTCCGTACCTCAAAAGAAAAAAACGGAACCCTTATAGGATCACTTTGTTGTCCGTCTTTCTGTCTGTCTGTCTGTCAAGACCCTTTATCTCACGAACGGGTAAAGGTATCAGGTTGAAATTAATACCATATATTAGGATCCATAAACCACACAAAATCTGAAAATTTCAATTTTTTACAACGACGCAATCAAAAGATATGGCATTTTATGTCCTCATCTCCATACATTTATTCAAAAATGCAAAGCCTACAGGGTATGATCTAAAATTATGAAATTTGGCAAGAAGCTGGGTTTCACAGTAAAAATAATGGGAAAAGTCTGAAATCATTAAATATTACAACTTTTCTCACAACTAATAGTAACCAATTGTGGTGAGCTCCCGTTTCAAGAACATTCATATAAGAGAGGGGTCAAGTTGGATGGTCGTTGAGGCGATTTTTGTTTTAGTTCTATTTAAAAACGGGAACACTTACAAACTTGAAAATTGGTATGTTTATAGTGCACAAGCTATAAAATTACAAAAAATAATAAAATTTGGTCAAGCGCGTGTCGGACTCAAAAAATCTAGCACATTAACTTACTGTAATTTCAACTAATACAATTATGTTTATATGGTGGTACGGAACCCTCAGTGCGCGAGTCCGACTCGCACTTGGCCGGTTTTTATACCCTATGACACTCCTACAATGAATGCAAATCTAACGACACCTCACATGTTGAAATCTATCAACCCGTTTAGGCTGCAGAGCGTGACAAAGAAATCGACATGAAAAACATAACCCTCCTGTTTTGGGGCAGTCGGGTAAAAAAGACCTAAACATGTCCGGCCTTATGTGCAACCACGTTTGCTAATCAGTTGCCGACGGAAAAATAATATGATTCGGATGCAAATAGTTGCGATAGAAGAAGCAAGTGGAACGATAATATGGTGAAGGTGCTAACTTTTGTCGTTCTACTTAATGGACAGAGTTTATCTTACATAATATTGGTACAAGTACAAACTACCAAACTACATATAACTTGAAACCAAAGGGCCCTTAAGAGATCTAACATGAGAAACACTTTATGTTCAAGTGGTGCTTCGGTAGATTTACTACAATCATTTAAATGTTTTTTTTTTACTACAAGGGTATTTTATTATTTGTATTTCATTTATAATGAGGAAAAAATACTGGAGACGCAGGTTCGATCGCCATCGATTGAAAATCATACGATTTTTTAAAATAGAGTGAATTCGCAGGAAAATTTAAAATAAAAAAGTATAATGTACTTAATCCTATACGAGCAATATTTGTAAATATATATATTAATTTGTAATCGGTTTCTCGAAAAGGGCTCTAACGATTTTGATGAAATTTAATATCCAGGGGTTTTTGGGGACTAAGAATCGATCTAGCTTGGTATCATGTCTGGGAAAAATCGTTTTGCCCGTGTTTTTAAGCATTTTTAAAAAAATACCACGTTTTAGACAGAAACCTACAGCGCCATCTGTTGGCGAGTAGCATAGCTTGCTCACTCGATGATATTTTAATCATACAGAGCATAGCTCTGTCGCCCAGGTACTGACACTTAAAAGCCGGCAAAGTGCGCTAATTAGACTTACTTAGGCAATCAGAATCTGTATTCCGTATGCAAAGTCAAAGTATTATTCATTTATAGTAAGATAGTTTTATCATTTTATAATAAATGTTTTATATTTTTTAATGTCAGTTAAAATATATCGATTCACAATATAGTGAAGCTTCATGGGAAAAAAGAAGCGACAAGAAAAAAACCCATGTTTCGTTTAACACGTTCACTGCGGCGGCGCTAAAACTTAACTTACTGCCAGTGCGTTACGAGACATATACTGCCCGTATCTAATGTTCCCGCTACGCGTTACGACTTCTATTTTTCCGTACCAGGCCCTGACTTCTAAGGTCTACCAAGACGTATAATCTCATTATTCAATAATAAATTTTTAGACGACTGATAGGTTACATCCTTGAGTATACTCAGCTGCCGTAGCACGGGGTTCTGTAGAATATTTAAAAAGATATAGGACTTTTTGTAACTAAGTGATTTACAGCAAACTACTTGCTGTATAGCAAAGAAGTAAAAAAATGTTAGGGATGGGAAACACTCGTAGACTGAACAAAAACATTTTTATCGATAGCCCCGTTTAATTTTGGACCTAAGAAAATTGAATTCAACTAACTTACTCCGAATCACTGACTTGAATTGCCCCCTGTCTTGATTTGTATACACTAAGCATATCACTACTATGTTTGTTTATCACTACGCTGTCAACAACGTGTATTTCTTTTTTGCTCGTTGAGGGGCTTGGCGACACTGATATATTAACTTTTTTACACTGGTCCATATTTTTTCGGGCTTCTTAACCTTCAGTCTTTATGGTATTACTCATGGTAAGTTTTGTTTTGAACTTTTCATTTTTTTTTCGCGATTCTTTGTCAAAACAAAATAAACAGGCCCTGCGCGTGCCCAACACTAGTGCAAACTGAAGCTCTGCGTGGGTGCATGCGGTGAGGTGCAGGTTTTCAGGGGTACGGCAAAATAGTTGCCGTATCGCACTGGAGAAAGATAATTTCCTTCCTGTGCGTTACGGCAACTATCATGCCGTACAATTTTTATAGGTAAATTGATAATATTTAAAGCTACAATAGTGGGGATATATTTGTCTCTTTTTTGCATGTACGGTAACATATAAAAATGACCTCCGCACTGAGCGTAAGACAAGGAAAACGAGCTGTCGCACAGTTCGGAAGTCAAATACGGCAAAATGCTTGCCGTAACGCAGTGAGTGTGTTAAGCTCTTTTAAATCAGTTCGATTATGCATGTATAGAATTGATAATAGGTCTTTAACTATGAAATCATAACAGATTAATGAGATCATAATTCCTTCTAAAGCTATATTTTTTGTTTGTCTTATATTTGAAAGTTGACTTCAAGGTTATCAATTAAAGCATAAAATAAAGTTTTTATTTTTAATTTGATCAACTGCATCAACTGCATTATACTCCTTACTATATGTAGTTGATACTTTTTATTCCACAAATACAAACTTTAATTTAATTTTTCTAAAAAAGTTCTCATGAAATATATAGATCAATTTAATTTCAACCCATTTGCCTCCCTTAATTTTTATTTTATTTTTCAACACATTTGCTCATAATAGAGCGGGCTCTGAAGGATATTTCGTTTGCAAAAATAGCGCACCGCGAAATTTTTTGTAATTTGTCTACCTGAGACCCTCGACTTTATAAAAAGCCATGTTGCCTCGCGGTTGAACGGTCCGTCTGTTTGTCTGTCTGTCCGATTTTTAAAGGCTTGTATCTTTTGAACCGTAATAGCTAGCTGGTTTAAATTTTCATATAATATGTGTAATTATGGTGGACTTCTTAACAAATAACAAAAATAATTAAAAGTAAAAAAATAGGGGGACCCCATACAAAAACGTGATTTTTTTGCCATTTTTCGTTTTAGCTCTATCGTTGAAACTGTTGCAAATACTCCGGTTTAAGTTGGTGCGATTGTAGTTCATGAGCTAAAGTATAACAACAAATAATCAAAACTGGTCAAGTGTGAGTTTTACTCAACAAAATTAGGCAGAGTAGTAATTGTTTAGACCTACGTCCTATGGTAAATGTATCATTATAATACACACTTAAGAATACTAAATTAATTGTGCGAGTACTTTATCATTTAACAAAAAGGGTTCATCAACCCTGACAGATGTGAATACAGCCATGAAACTGATCAACTTTTCCCATAGGACATAGGTTGAAACAATTATTACTGTGCCAAATTTTGTAGAGTCCAACTCACACTTGACCAGTTTTGATTATTTATTGTTATACTATAGCTCATATCATCGTACCAACTTTCACGTGAGTATGTTACCGTCTCAACGATAGAGCTAAAACAAAAAACGTCAAAAAAATATTTTAATTTCTTTTTGTATGGGGACACCCCCATTTTTTATGTTTTTTTTATTTGCTAAGATAGCCATTATAATAAAGCAAATTATGTGAAAGTTTGAACCAGCTAGCTAGTACGGTTCAAAAGATACAAGCCTTTAAAAATTGGACAGACATACAAACAGACGGACCGTTCAACCGCGGGGCAACATGGCTTTTTATAAAGTCTAGGATCTCAGGTAGACAAATCACAAAACAATTCGCGGTCCGCAATTTTTGCAAACGAACATCTCATTGGAGCCTGCTCTATAAAACAGCTCTATTTTCCAAGATCCATAATCCAGCTTATTAAACACGCGTGTTTTTTTTTTATTATATTACCGCACTAGTTTTTTATTTTAGCTTTTTTTAAATCTTGGCCATGAGTTTTTATGCTTATTAAGTTAGTAATTTTTGTATCAAATTAATCTGAATTTGAAAAAATAGTATAAATTAATATTTATTTTTAGAAATTATTTATATTAAATAACTAATCAACAATAAAATTATCATTTACGTAACAAGATATTATTTTTTTTTATAATTTATTTCAAGGTTAATGGAATAGGCTGTTTGCAGTTTGGTCTATGCCTCTTAAATACGCATATAATCTGTGGCCACTGAAAAAGAAATAATGCGCGCCATATTTACAGATATTTCTGGTGTTTATCATTGTCGTTATTTCTAAAAGTGTCGACTTCTATAAATAAAAAACTGTTCCTCAACCGTCTAAAATACACGAAATACAACTTTAGACATTGTAAAAATCAAAGGAAAACACGAACATATGCAGCCGACAAAATGTTCCGGTGGACGTGCGGTGGACATAAGGTTAGCAAAGTTTAGTACTTATATTTATTCGCAAATGTGTTGAAAAACGTCGTAAGACGCACGAGCGCATTGTCATTACACTCTCGGCTCCATTACGCCCTCGCCTGCGGCTCGGGCTGCAATTTCTGAGCCTCGGGTGTAATGAGCAAAACAGCGCACTAGCATCTCAATGTACTATTATTTTAGTATTTTTTGTTATAGTGGCCTCAGATATACACAATTTGCGAAAATTTTAAATTCGAACTATTACGGTTCATGAGATTCCGCCCGCTGACGGACAAACAGACAGACATCCGAGGCATATCAATGGGGTCCCGTTTTTCATTCTTGGGGTACGGAACCCTAAAAAGAGCAGATAATATAGAAGCGCATACATCGACCTCTACCAAAGAATATAACAATCTGACTTAATTTGCCCGCACTTTTTATGCATGTTTGCACTAACACGAATTTGGTGAACATGGTATTTTAACTAAATATTCAATGTTAATCTTTTTAGCATTAGGCAGAGTAATTCTATGTTTCAGCGAGGCTTTAGGCAAATGGTACGCCTTGTTAAACACGGCTCAGCGGCTCGTATCCTACAAGGGGATTAAAGTAAACAGGTTTAGTATTTAGCGTTGATTTCAAAGAGCTTTTTGTTTTGGGAGGATCATAATTCAATGTATTTTTCAATACATTTGCTCGAAAAACGTACATACAAGGACGGAAACATTGCTCGTAAGTAGTTACTTACCGATCTAGTGCGGAAAGTAAAAAAAGTATACTATTACATTCTAATCATAAAATTATTTTATTTCTGTCCTGCCCTGGTGTGAAAAATGGCGGCTAAGTGCCGTTTTGCGATAAAAGGCGACTTTGAGACTACCCTTTCCGGGTGTGATAAAAGGCGACTAAATGTCTGTCCTTGTGCGATAAAAGCCGACTAAGTTTCTTAATCTACCTTTGTGTCATAACAGGTGACTAAGTGTCTTAATCTACCCTTGTGTCATAAAAGGCAACTAAGTGTCTTAATCTACCCTTGTGTCATAAAAGACGACTAAGTGTCCTAATCTTCCACTAAGTGTCTTCATCTGCCCTAGTGTCTTAAAAGGCAACTAAGTTTATTAATCTGCCATTGTATCATAAAAGTCGACTAAGTGACTTAAACTTCCATTAGGTGCTAAAAGGCCTAACTAAGCCTCTTAATCTAAGCATATGTGATAAAAGGCGACTATGTGATATAACCTTCTGATATACCATTTCATACAAGCCTGTCTGCTTTTAATTTGGTCTTGATTTTATCAGTTGCTTGGAAATAAAAAAAAAATTATGTTCCTGTAACAAGTGTATTATTTATACCTATTTTCTTACAAATGTATTGAAAAACGTCGTAAGATACAAGGCCGTAAGGGTTATGACAAACTCGTGCCGTTACAAAACGTCAACTCGTTTGTAATAAGTCTACTTATGGCACTTGTATCTTAAACTACTATTTCATCCCATCTTTGTATGAAAATGTATGGTGTAAAAATTTGTATTCAGTCGTTTGTTTTTGCCTACTGAGTGAGCTCCGGCTAAATTAATAATATGGAACTGAGTTTTGTAGAAATCGTTTTCATAGTTTTTTTTTAGAAAACGCAATGAAGGATTTAGTACAGTAGCGAGTAAATCTGCGTCTGATTCGACTCAGGTTGTTTTTTTCGTTTAAACGCTACGAGTTGAGCGAGTCAACTTAGATTAATCAAGACTGAAGACCTATTAATAGCCTAAGGTTATCATGTAACTCGCTTGTAGCGTAAAAATAAAATTAAGACTTTACTTGGAAAATACGCAAATTAACTTGCTAATTGAAGCTTTAGAGCACGTGATTGCGAGCAACGTAAATCGCGTTGCTATAAAACTGAAGTGTAAAGATATGTTTGCAAGAACTGAAAGTCGATGAAACTGAATTTCCTGCAAGAAACACCGCCGGAAAAAAAACAATAAGTAGCTTCACACAAAATTACAGATTTGATTGTATGGACAGCGTTTCAGGTGATATATTTCTTGGTAAAAGTGGTTCAGTATAGTAGAACTTGCCAACTAGTCCCTTCCCTTCCTTCCTTGTATGCCATACGATTAATAAATATAATGGCAAATATAGCAATTGTTCGCCAACGCTGGTCTACAGTATCGTAAAACAATCTCTCATCTCGGGCAGGTAACGGAACTGTTGATTAATCAACGTCGAACCCACGAACATGATCTCGTGGATTGTAATTAACTGGAAATATCGAGCCTTGATCGAGCCCCATTTGGCTAACAGGGTCGAGGTTGAAGGAAGTGATCCGTTTTTAATTTATTATAGTCCGTGTGGTTTCCATCTAAGAATAGTCCACCCCATCTGTACCCGTTAGTGTCGTATTTTTTTTTAATGTTACAAGTGAGCAAACGAGTAGGTGGGCCACCTGATGGTAAGTGGTCACCACCGCCTATAGCACCCACTGTCTTGTTAATGGCATATTTTGACACCGATAAGACAGCAAAGCGCGTTGCTCACTTTAAGGACTAAGATGGTATGAAAATAAGGCGACTAAGGGATTTTAAAACGGAGGATGGGCAGCAGCTTCCTTATGAGTACCGTACCATCTTAAACAGCAAAAATGAGAGGTATTTTAGGAGGGGAAGACTTTTGAATAATCGTAAAAAAAGCAACTCTCCGTACAAAGGGATTTGTCCAATTTTTTAAGTGTAAACTTCTTTAGCGGCGCTTGGCACTTTTTTAGATGGGTAAAAAATGTTAACCTCACATCAGATGTCGCGTAAGATCTCGCGTCAGATGTTTAAGTTTTGAAGTGAAAACTTCTTTAGCGGCGCGTCAGATCTGACGAAGATTGTCTATATGTAATATAGATAAATTGTCATGTTTGTCTACGATAGCGCAATAAATGAATATTGTATGTACTTTTTTACTGATAAATAAAACAATTCGTGCGAAATTATTCCCAAAACATACCAAAATATTCAAAATTGCACAACGTTGATGTTTAAGTTTTCACTTCTGCTGGCACTCCCGGAGTGCAACCCGTCCATTTATTATTTATTTTACGCAATAGTTTGACCCCGATCTCACCTGGTGCTACGTCACGATGGCGTTGAAGATGTAGCATGGTTGCCTAGATAACGCCTGTTCACTGTTGCCTCGAAAACATCCAGATTGAATTGTTCGGGGAATAGATTGGCAGGGAGAGAGTTCCACGTCTTGGTTGTGCGCACTAAGAATGAAGAATCAAAGTGCTTCGTGCGGACAGATGGTAAGTCAACGGCTTTATGGGTAGGACTTAAACCGACGTCCAGTTCCAAAATGGAAGGGGGCATTGAAATTGAAATTTATTTATTGTGAATCACAGGTACATAGAAGTTCTTATAATTATGAAGTTCAGCCATGTCCCGCCTAAAGGCATACAATATTACAATTTTAATCGTTACATACAAAGACAATAAACAAGAAACAATCATTATACTATTACATGACGAACATTACCTACGTTATATTAATTTATCATTTTATATTGTTATCATTTAAATATTCAGTCAGAGTATAATAACATTTATTTACAAGAATGTCATACAGTTTATTATTAAATATTCTAAGATCTGTACACTTCCGCAGCATTTGAGGTAATTTCTTATAAATGTGTGGAATTCTGCCATACACACTTTTCTGCATCAATGCTGTATTCTTCGCAAGATACGACATTTGATCTCGTAATCATTCCCCATAATTGAACTGCAACAGATTGGGGTAAGTTTTGGCAAAGACACAAAATTCAAAAATGTACATACTAGGAAATGTTAATAAGCGTAATTCCCTAAAATAAGATTTGCAGGAATCTATCATAACTACATTGCACATGGACCGAATAAAACGCTTCTGGGCCCTGAGCACACGCTGTATTTATGAGCAGAAGGAATAAGGTCGTTAAAAATTGACACAAACTTATCGATAAGTAAGTATCCAGTAGCATACGCCGGACACTACATATAAAACGAGCGCGAACTTGAAATTTAAAGGTCGCGTAGGCCGCATATTCATTAAAAAAATTAAACCGCCGAAAAAACTGAAAAGCAAGAAATAATAAAACTTTTTTATTTATACTTAATAACAAAGTTCTTAAACTAATGTAAGTATACCCGAGTAATTTTGAGTCGGCGCCAAACAAGCAAATTAATTAATTACGTAAAGCGTGATGCACGGCGGCGGCGCCGACTCAAAATTACTCGGGTATACTTACATTAGTTTAAGAACTTTGTTATTAAGGTCAAATAAAAAAGTTTTATTATTTCTTGCTTTTCAGTTTTTTCGGCGGTTTAATTTTTTTGTTAAAAAGTTTTTATTTTACAATTTTTTGTGACTATAAATTTTATTTTCCTACCCTTACGGTAAATCGGAATACTCTGTAAAAAGTTATGCGTGGTCATACATTAAAATCAGTCAGTGAACAATCAATCATCCCCTGTTTTCCTACCCTTAGGGCTGGATTTTTTTTCCAAATTTATATGGGACCAACGTCGGGGACGTTCGGACGGTCGTTGACCCTTTCCAATAAAAAAAGAATTATCAAAATCGGACTACTCTGTAAAAAGTTATGCGTGGTCATACATAAAAAAAAATATACGCGTCGACTTGAGAACCTCCTTCGTTTTTTGTAGTCGGTTAAAAAAAGACCCTCAGGAGCATCACGAGAATGTCGCTGGCGGGTGCGCGCAGGGTTGCGGGGTGGATTGCAAGTGTGGGGAGAGTGTCCATTGTGTATTTTATTACTACTTACTATTATTTTGTGCCTGTAGTATTCTGTAGAAGTTTGTACGAAAAATAATTTTATTTGCAAATTTCCAAGTGTAGCATTTACAGAAACATAAACAAGGGTTGCGAACGCCTGGAAGCGCTTCTGGTCACTGAAGAATATTATGAAGAACAAAGACTACTCTATTGCAGTAAAAATAAAATTATTCAATACTTGTATCCTACCAATTCAAACGTATGGAAGCCAAACTTGGGCAACAACAGTAAAAACTACCCAAAAACTAGTGTCCTGCCAAAGAAGTATGGAGAGAAGCATATTAGGGTATACAAGGCGAGACAAGAAAAAAGCCATAGATCTAAGAAAAATCATCAAATGGGTAGATGTGAAATCTAAAATAAAAAAACTAAAATGGACATGGATAGGTCACACTATCAGAGGCCCAGAAAAATGGGCTAAACTGACAACTGAATGGGTGCCTCGCTGGAACACAAAAAGAAAGACAGACAGCTCAAGCGATGGTCAGACGAAATAAAAACATCTGCTGGCCCATTGTGGGTAAGATTGGCAAAGGACAGAGACCGCTGGAAAAAGCTGGAGAAGGCCTTTGTGTCAAAAGGACATGCCGATCAGGAGAAAGGTGCAACTTAGTTAGTAAGAATTATTATGTATTATTAACCATTCTTTATACTGTTTTTGGCAATAAAGGCTTTGAAATTGATATTGAAGTGTAGCATTTAGAAAAGAGTTTACACGAATTCATTAAATCCCTATTCATTGCTTCTGTAGTTGTTTTGTTCTACGTTAAATCAAACTTTGCGGCATTATTTTCACGAGTCATCCTCAATTTTCCGTCCTACGAACAGGCGTCGAGATTATTTTCGCACTGTTAATGTAAATAAATGGGAAACCGACCCTGTTCTGACGTGATAGCGGGATCTTTTTGTAAACCACATCGCGTATTGATGCAAACGTTTTGAATCAATAAAGAAATCACGAAAAAGCTTTGATTGGAAGCAGGGTAATTTTTTTTTAATTCAAATACCCTTAAATCTTTTTTTGCCTTGTCAGTTTCTTTAAAAACTAAAAACCATAATCAGTTAGTAAAAATGAAGAAGTCTGAAGAAGTCTCTTAAAGTTAATCTTGCGTTACCTCTCGTGCTGTCACTTTGAATTAACGTTTAACTGAAAGTACCTGGGCGATCAAGCTTCGCTCTATAATAGCCGTTTTAACATTAAAATATTATCGGGTGAGCTAACAGATGGCGCTGTAGGTTTCTGTCTAAAACGCGGTATTTAAAAAAAATGCTTAAAATCACGGGGAAAATTTTCCCAGATATAAGACCTACCTAGATTGATTTTTCGCCCCCAGAAACTGTCGTATGGTAAACTTCATCGAAATCGTTAGAGCCGTTTTTGATTTAATAGTAAAGGATAAAAAAGTTATAGAATAGTATAATTGTGTTTACTTCGTAGTGAATTCTTGATAGGAACAATATTGAAAGAGGAATCGTTCTGTAGTCGCTGTACTCAATTCCCAATAATCAAAGAGTAGGCCCGGAGCTGTACATCTCAGTCAATATTTACCTATTTCCGCCTCCAGGGTTTATTTAGGGGGTAGCTTTTGTCTGCAACTTGGGCCGTAGGTACTCAAATCGAGAGATGAAAAAGAAGGGCATGAATATTATATACCTTTACTGAAGAGAAGGGTAAATTCTAAGACGTTTTCAAATTATTTAGGACTAGCAGATACCCGCGACTTTGTAAACGTGGAATTCGCATAAAAAGTCAATTTTATGTTTTTATGGATCATAATCTACAACCCCGTCAAATTTCAGCAAATTCTGTTCAGTGATTAGGGCAGGAAACAGTGACAAACTTACAAATATACGAACTTTATAATATTAGTGCGTTTACCAATCGTTTATCGCGTTATCTATATTACATATAGACCAAAGATTTCGGACCTCCTTGCTTCGCTCGGAATAGATACCTTGCAAATTTATTTTAGTAGGGGATGACATCTGCCAACATGTCACAACCCCATCATCGATGATCCATAGAAAATATTCAAAATAACCTGTCAAATCCATAGAAAAAACGCCTACACCACCCAGTGACGAATTCTTTCTTTAATCCTCCTTCTAAGTGCCTTTATTTTCTGTGATATAGACAATCTTCGTCAGATCTGACGCGCCGCTAAAGAAGTTTCACTTCAAAACTTAAACATCTGACGCGAGATCTTACGCGTCATCTGACGTGAGTTTAACATTTTATATATATATATTCTTTATTGCACAAATTCACAAACAGAAAGTTACATACAAAAGGACATTAACAAAGGCGGGCTTATCTCTAAAAGAGATTTCTTCCAGCCAACCCATGGTAGTGAGAGAGAGTGTTCACTAGCGGTGTGTTTTACCCATCTAAAAAAGTGCCAAGCGCCGCTAAAGAAGTTTTCACTTCAAAAAACAGCAGAATCCTTTTTCTTTCTTCAAATACTAATCAGTTAATTTGTATTCGTAGTGTATTGTCAAAATGGGCATTAAAACAATGTCTTGGGCAAACACATGCATATTTTTATCTTCACCGAATTTCTGCCTTCAGAAAAATTTTCTTTGAACGATATTTTGTCCAAATCTGTATCAGCCAAATAGTAGTTTAAGATACAAGTTCCGTAAGTAGGGTTATTACAAATGAGTTGACGTTTTGTAAGCCCGAGACGAAGTCGAGGGTTTACCATCGGCACGAGTCTGTCATAACCCTTACGGACGTGTATCTTACGACGTTTTTCAATACATTTGTGAGAAAAAGGGTATAAGTAATACACTTGGTAAAGGAACCAACCATGGGTACTCTCAGCCTCTTGTCGATTTATGTTCTCTTGGTACTCTCCATTTTATTTTAAATATAGGTAGGCAGTTGTAACCCAAGTAAAAAGTCACCACGGTAGTATTTTTACGGAATAATTTTATGATCAGAGTGTAAAAACTCCTTGGTATTATACTTTTTTTACTTACCGCACTAGTTCGGTAAGTAACTACTTACGAGTAATGTTTACGTCCTTGTAAGTACGTTTTTCGAGCATATGTATTGAAAAAACATTTAATCACCAACACAGCATACCACCTTCTATTATTGTTCGAAAAAGCATTTCGAATGTCAATATTATACTAGGCTAGCAGCAAACTACGCCATTGGCTGTCAATGTGTCTAGCACAGCGCAGATTAGTTCCCGGGAACCGCGCCAGATGTCTCTGATAGCAATTGTGGGATGCCACTGTTTTTGAGAGTATTGAGGCTGGAACACAGGGCTGGAAATAAACCCATTGCCTATTTAGAGATTTTATTTTATTTTATTTATTTATGTGACAAGTTAGCAAACGAGCAGGTGGGCCACCTGATGGAAAGTGGTCACCACCGCCCATGGAGCCCGCTGTCTTATTATAACTTGACACTAATAAGACAGCAAAGCACGTTACCCATCGCGAGAACTAAGATGGTGTGTCTCGTGTGCCAGTAATTTCGCTGGCTCCTTCAAACAGAAACACAGCAGTGCAAACACTGCTATTTCACGGCAGAAATAGGCAAGGGGGTGGTTCTTCCCCAGACGGACTTTGCACGAAAGCCCTACCACATTGAAAATTTTTAGTTGCAAGGGTGGGTGGGTTATATTGCTTTTGCTTTTTGTTAATTTTTTGACCTTTTGTTTGTCTTGCCAGGCTAAACAATAAAAGACTGGGATGAAATTCTAAAATTGTCTCTCCTTCTCAGGGTCAGGGCTAAAACGGGACCATTTTTGACAACAAAGGTTTTATGAGGTTTTGGACATCACTGAATCCAAAAATCAATGTTGTCAAGTCGAAATCCTACTAGGTCAAAAAATGTAAATAATAACCTACGACAAATTGCGATAAAAGGCTTATTTTTTTAAAAGTGTTTCTTAGGTCCCCCTGAACATATCTATCCGCGTACGCTCCCCCCTCCCCATCCTCAAACGGGTCCCTGATTTTAGTTTTTTTTTCATTTATCTCAGAAACGGTTAAAGATAGATGAAAATTGTTAACGCCAATTTAATCGTAATTAAATTACCAACCCGTCGATATCTATTTTATTTCGATATGACTTATAATACCTGAAATATAGAGGTAAGTTTGCACTTACAACTAATTAACTCTAAGCAAGCTGTTGGCTAGGCTCTCGTGTGGTGCCGGCAAAGAATAGTATCAACCCATATATACCAGTGGGTGTCGTAAGAGGCGACTAAGGGTTAACTGGAGGATGGGCGGCAGCATCCTCCTATGTATCTTACATCTTACTTATACTGCGGTCACCTACAACCGCGGTGGATTAGTTGGCATAACAAATGATGAAAATACTATTTAAAAATGGGCGCTATCTTTTCACTGGCAAATTGACATAGCGGAAAAACAGCTGATATGATGGGACTTTCTAAAGTTCACCACGAAGATAATGAACTTTCAGCTGCACGTAAAAAGCGAGATCAGAGAGATGAAGAACTGTTGTTAAAGATTTTTCAAGCTGCTGGTATATTCACATCCAGGCCTGAAAACCAGCTGCAAAATGCTGTGACAAAAGATAAAGCGACACCGGAAATTTCAGAGTCATTGTTGAATGCAGCGTTAGGTTCTGAAATGGTGAAAAAATTTGTAAAAGAAAGATTAGTCGTAGTTGGAAATTCAATAGTTAAGTTCCATGATCCTATGAAAAAAATCAACGCGAAAACATTTGCACATCTGTATAAAAATATGTCAGCCAAGCCAGCGAGTGTTAAGTCTCAAAGTAAAGCAAAGGAAGACCGAGACATTCTGAAAATAATAATTGTGGCGTACGAATCCGGGCGACCTGTTGATCTTGTTGCAATTCTACGTTACGAAATTTACTCGAAGCCCATTTCTGGGATGGGAAGAATACCCTAAGACCCCTATGGACTACGATAGGCCCAGTACCAGCGGCTTGCTTAGAGCTGATCTGTTGTAAGTGCAAATTAGAAAAGTGCCAAACAAACCGATGGAAGTGTCGTGCTTTCGGGCGTGAAGGTATTGTGAATGTATGGCTTGTACAAATGAGTAATTACTACCATTATACACTAATCACTAAAATCTAAGACTCAGACACTAATGTGAACTTTTTCGTATAATCTCTTAGATAAAAAAATACTGGCTACAATTTTTTTCTGTTTGTTCAATTATTTATTTATTTGCAGTAAGAACATGTCAAATAAATTACAAATAAATTAAATAATAATAATTTCTACCAAAACAAACAAACAAAACAAATAAATTTCTAGGGAGTATATAAAAACGTGATAAAATAGCGTCCTAAATTTAAAATTATATCATACATTCACGTTATATATGCCGTGTAAGAAGTCAATATACACTCTGACTACCGATTCTTGAAGATAAGACCTGTGCACGGTATCCAGGAACTTCCGTGCATCGTTCAGAAAAAAATATACGCCATTTTGTCAGAAATCTCTTACATTTAGCGAATTAAAATGTTTTAAGAGTCGCACGGGTTTTCTTCAACATTTTAAACATACCTAATCTTTGACAATATTATTATTAAGTTCTACAGATCTCATAAATCAGATTTGTATTTTTATTCAATTTAGGTAATATATTGACGCTTCGTTTGCCCCCGTATTTGTATGAAAATATATGAAAGAAAACAGACCGGCCGGTTATTTCTGCCGGTAAGTGTATATTGACTTCTTACACGGCATATATAACGTGAATGTATGATATAATTTTAAATTTAGGACGCTATTTTATAACGTTTTTATATACCCCCTAGAAATTTATTTGTTTTGTTTGTTTGTTTTGATAGAAATTATTATTATTTAATTTATTTGTAATTTATTTGACATGTTCTTACTGCAAATAAATAAATAATTGAACAAACAAAAAAAAATTGTAGACAGTATTTTTTATGTCAGAGATTATACGAAAAAGTTCACATTAGTGTCTGAGTCTTAGATTTTAGTGATTAGTTTATTATGGTAGTAATTACTTAAATGAAACCTTTTACCGCAATTTGTCGTAGGTTATTATTTACATTTTTTGACCTAGTAGGATTTCGACTTGACAACATTGATTTTTGGATTCAGTGATGTCCAAAACCTCATAAAACCTTTGTTGTCAAAAATGGTCCCGTTTTAGCCCTGAGAAAATTTAATAATCACTTATCTCCTACTCTAATAACGAAGATATTATAATAGAGGTTAGAAGTAAAAAATTACAACTTGCATTGCTTTCCCCTAAAGACTAAAAATCAGTTTTTTAGGTGCAGAACGGGAATCATAAAGGCTGTTTATATAGGCTAGTTAAAATAGTGGCGATTTCGAAAGGGGTGACTAATGAATATAAACGTGGTGAATATATGGCCATTATAGACGTGGATGTGTACTATTGACGTAGTGTACGAAGCCGTAGCGGTTATGGCCGTGGCTATAAAGTCGTGAATGGTTAAATTACGCTATGAATTAATAGCGTATATAGGTATAGGAATATACTTCTACTATTAAAATATTTAAATATACTAATTCAGAACATTTGAGCCAGGATTTTCCGCCGACGTTTCACGAATAATTTATCAGATAAGTAAGGCTACCTCTGTGATTTATTATTCTATTTTAGTTAACTAGATTTTATAAAGCCACAAAAATGTAATAGCGTAAAATTGGTAGTAACCTCTTAAGTTTTTTTCTTTTTGTTTATGGTCTCAGGCATAATAAATCCACCAATCAAAACATTTAATCTTATATTTAGTGTATAGACACACCAGCGGAAATTCCGACATACAAAGTTCCGCGACCGAAAAATCTGTCAATTATGACACCAGCGGAAATTCCGCTAGATGTGTCATAGGTAACCTAAAAAGCGTTGAGAGCTTAATGAGCAGAACTCTCCGCGTCGTCAAGATCTGCAGGTTTGTCGCTACACTAACAACCTCTGTGGTCTAATGGTTAGAGCACAAGGTGCACTAAGCGAAGTTTGTGTCGCAGGGGCCAGAACCACGGAGTACAGAACACTGTTACCCGTGCACTAAATATCTCGGACAATATTAACCAAAAATTACTTAAAATTAATGATGACAAAAAATAAATAAAAAAAAAACAGTCAACTAAACAAAAATTTAAAATGAGGTGATGACAATTCAAAAATAAATAAATAATAATAAGTTCATAAAATTTAAATTAAATCAAAAATTCCACAGACCAACGATTAAGCGAATGTTTATGTGTGAGTATGTGTCTGTGTATGTGGGTGTCATGTGTGTGCGTTTGTGTGTGTGTGTGTGTGTGAAGGAGAGTATTATACAGACAATTTGAAGGAGTCAGTAGGATCCAGGATGGATATTATTATCTTATATGGTTATTAGTTATTACATGTGCGACCTCCCCAGTTTGGTTAGGACATTGCAGGATGAATCACCTGATTGTCCGAAAAGTTAGATGATTCCGTGCTTCGGAAGGCACGTAAAGCCGTTGGTCCCGACTACTATCTACGGATGTAGTCGTTAATGAGCCATGTCAGAGGCCTTTGGCGGCTCAACAACTCTGACACCAGGGTTTGTGAGGTCGGTCATCGACCTTGCAACCCACACGATATGATGATGATGAGTTATTACATATTGCAGGTATAACGTCCTAATGAAATAGTGAACATAATTTTAGTATGTTACTCAGACCATGAAACTGAACAACTTTCCCCAAGGAACATAGGGCAAAATACGAAAATCTATTTTTGACCTCTCAAAGAAACTGCATCAGCTGATAGCGCATTTTGTATTGGAAGTCAAATTTGGTTTTTCGTATTTCGACCTATGTTCCTTGGGAAAAGTTGTTCAGTATCATGAGTACATGCATATCTTTTGCTATCAAGAACTAATTTAAAGTTAGCTAAATAGTTGCTAATCTGATTATCCATAAAATAGGATGATTCTTTGCTTGGGAAGGTACGTTAAGCCGTTGGCGACCACTTTCTAAGGAAATAGTCGTGAGCCTGATGATGAGTCATGTCAAATCCCTTTCATCGCTCAACAACTCAAATACCAGGGTTTGTGAGGTAGATTTTACAACATACACGAGATTTGAATATAACTAAATAAATGTTTTCCAGAGGACCGGTCCTCATGGAGATCTTTGGGGCGGCCTATGTCCAGCTGTGGGCGTATTTCAGCTGATTCGATGAAATATTTTCTCCATATGATATCAGCTGAGAATAAAACCACCCATCTCTTCCCTTGTGTTTCGGACTAGTACAGTCAAGCGCATTAAGCTTGACACATTGGACTTTGTAACGTTCTTAATTCGATAGACGTACGGGCTCAGAGTCGCACTGCGAGTGTCAAGCTTGACCTGTCGTTGACTGTACATATAATGGCATGGAATATATACAAACTTATAACAGGTATAACAGCATTGCAAACAATGTTGCCATGCCGAAAAAATAGGCCAAGCAAAAAAAAAATCTTCACTGGACTGGTTTTTCAATTTTCAATTTAGAAAATGGCTTTCCTCTTCTCTTTCCTGCAGACTGGCGTAAAGTAATATCTTTGTAGAGTCAGATCATGATGGATGGGCCAATAAGTCGAAAAACACTCAAACTGAGACACCGGCTTTAATGGAGAACCAATTTTGCCCACCTGTGTCCTGAGGTGATGACTTCAAAATAATGGACAGTTTTATATTGATTAGGGCTTACAGACAAGTGGCTTTTTATCATCCTAAACGCTATACAGGGTGTAGGAGATGGTGTACCGAAAACTGAAAGGACGTGCTCAGTCAACGAAACTGAACAACTTTCCCAAAGAAACAGTTTTGGAAAATCATAAAACTTTTTTACCTAACTTTTTTTAACTGTTCGTGCATAGTGAGCAATTTGTATGGAGAGGTTAATTTTATAAATCTTAATTTAAGAAGCACGGTCACTAAACTTCTAAATGTGAACCTTTCATACTAGCAAATTCTAACATAGTTCTATGTTACTTTTTGGTTTCAAACTTATTATTACTGTTGTATCGATATATCGAAAGTTGAGAGTAGACCTCCAGGCAGTAAGCGTTTGCAGTTTATTTTTCCAAGATTTACAAGTTACAAATAAATTAAATACCTACAAAAGCGTCGCCTTAAGCCGGTATTTCACTGGGACACTGGTAGCGCGACTGGTAGCGCGACTGGTTGCGCAACCAGTCGCGCCACCAGTCGCGCCACCATGGTGTCCCAGTGAAATACCGGCCTAGAGCCGATAGGTACACACCGCGATTTTTTATCGCGGCGCCGTCGACGTGCACAGGCCCTTAGATTATTGTTAGGTCTCCGAGTGACCTTCATTAATCTAAGAGCGTCGCTATGGCGATATAGTTACGTGTGATTCTGGCGCCATTTCGTTCACTATTGCAATTAGTTTGAACCTTGTAGAGTGGTTTATTTTATTTTCTCGCATAATGCGTTGTGAAAAGCTGTCGATAAACTTACAGTGCAACTCTTTAGGGACTCGATTCTCAAAAATCACCGGGTGATAAAATATCACTGAGACTTTGAAAATTCATATTTTCCCTGATAAACTGTTGAAAGTTAAATCAGAATACATGAAAATTAACAATCAAGGACTACTTTATATTTTACGAATTACAATCTTCACTTTTGAAAAGAAAAATCTGTGATTTTGAATTTTTTGAGTGATATTTTATCACCCGGTGATATTCAAGAATTGGCTCCCTGAATTTACTTTTTTTCCGCATTTGTATCGAAAAATATAAATGATAAAAAGTATTTTTCGAAACCTGGTTTGAAAAACTAGAAAAACAGTCATCCCATCCATACAATCTCTCGATTGACCGAGCGAAGCTAAAGCAAAGGGAATTCAATTTCATGTTATGAAGTAAGCAGTAACTTTTCTCGTCTTTTTCCTAGCAAAGAGCAAAGTTGTGTAAGTTTTGCTCTGAAATAAAAACAAGCCGCCATCTAGAATAAAATTTTATAACGACTATTAACGTCAAGGATTTTTTAAGAGTGTTGTTATCGGTTGTCTGGAGTTTGCAGGAATTCGCTACTTTCCAACCTGCCGCGGAATTATGTAACTTAGAATGACAGCGAAATGTTTTTTTGCATCGGAATGCTAACATCATCGGCGCACACGTCTTAGGGATCCCGCACATGACCGAGAATCGGTGACTGATTTTTAGTCGGCATCCCGCTCTGATGTGACCTGAATCTTCCGTTCTTGTCCTGGCCGATAATCGCCCACCGATTCTCGGTCGTGTGCGGGAGCCCTTATACACACCCTTCAGTAATTAAGTAACGTTGTATACAAAATTTTCGAATTATGACGTCCTAATTTTTGGCTATCGTTCATGAGATTCATAATACTAGTCGTGTAAATTTAAAACTACACAGGAACGTATAAAACGGCTAATTTTGCATACATCTTACACGATTCTTTCTTATTTTAGATGTTGGAAAAATTCATATTTGAAAATGAACGAAGACAGCATTAAATGTGGTCATAAATGTAATGAATATGAATGTGAACGGATTCAGAGGGCGAGGATCCGAAGAAAAGACGAATGGACTATGTGAAAGGTGATGTGAGAAAGAATGCTGAGAAATGGAAGCGATTAACATTCTTAGAAGTAACGACAAATAATTTCGATATGAGAATAAAATACGTACGTGGGTCACGCACCACGTCCACTCGCCCCCCCCCCTCCACTCCCCTCACACCCCCTCCCCACAACTTCCGACTCATCCAAAGCCAATTATTGCCGTCAGAGCGCCAATCTACTTTGCACTAAATGACCCCCCTAAACGAAAACATGGACGTGTCCACGTCAAAAAAATAAACACAGGCTCAGATTGTTTTTGTGGTCTAGTGGTAAGAAGGCTCGGCTCTCGATCCGGAGGTTCTCGGTTCGATTCCCGGTAGGGACACTGTCATACAAAATGCCTTTGTGCGACCTCCCCAGTTTGGTTAAGACATTGCAGAATTAATCACCCGATTGTCCGAAAAGTTAGATGATTCCGTGCTTCGGAAGGCACGTTAAGCCGTTGGTCCCGACTACTATCTACTGATTTAGTCGTATGAGCCATGTCAGAGGCCTTTGGCGGCCCAACAACTCTGACAACCAGGTTTAGTGAGGTCGGTCATCGTCCTTGCAACCCACACGATATGATGATGATGAGACTTTTTCTTGTTGTTCAGTTTTACCTAAAGTCTGAATAAAGATTCATTTAGAAAACTTATAAAAAAGATTGTTATACAAAATACCTACTATCTAACGGCAACGTTTTTTTGCGTCACTCTTCAAAAATTTCAAAGGTATTATTTGTAAAAAATGCTAAATTTTTAACAAGCGTCAGTTCAGTGGGTATTGTTTTGTTCCTGGCTGTTTAGCGAATATCTTTTGTCTTTCTTCTTATGTAATTCTTGTTATCAATCGAACGAAGCGTTTTGAAATAAATACGAGAACAATACTTTTTTGTAGGAAATTTTCCATCACGTTTGTCGACTATGATTTTACGTGTCGATGGGTGGACCTGTGTTGGTTGGGGGGCGTCCATAAATTACGTGAGATTTATTTATTTATTGATACAAACAAAATTCACTCAGCATTACAGTTACCCAAAGCGCTGGTAAACTTAAATAAAATAAAAATAATTTTAAATCTATTTATCATTTAAATCTAAATACTTTCACAAAAGAATAAAAATGTTCTACTAATAAGACACCACTGTCAGCAGACCAATCTAGTTTAGGATATTTTTCTAGTAGCTCATTTAATAAGTAAAGGGAAGTCACAAGTGGTGAGTGTGCCTGCGTACGTGTCGCCTCAACAGCCAATAGCCGGTGTGTGCGGGCGCGGAGATACCTGTCCGGTACGTACAGGCTGCACTAGCGCGATACCAGCTCCGGGCAGTCTGACTCCCCGCGTATTAGCTGACACGCTGTATGTAATAACTGGACGTCCCTCCTAAGTTCTAACGAATTTATACCCATAATGCCAAGTAGAAATTTAGTAGGATAAAGAAACGGGTAGCAGCCATACTTTTTCTTATACAGGAACCGGAGAAAGGCCTTTTGAATTTTCTCTAATAAAAGAGTATATGACTTCTCATGAGGACTCCATACTGCAGCTGATTCTATTTTGGTACGGACTAAAGAATAGTATAACAGAATAACAGTTTTGGGATCTTGCAAACTTTTTGAATTACGGATAATAAAACCTGGGCGCTTAGCACGTGTGTAAGACATGGCGCAGCATTTGGTCGGATTAAAGTTAAGCTTATTGATGACGCTAAATTTGATGTTTAAGGGGGGGAGGGGGTCGAGTCAAATCTCATCTAATCTTACGTTGGAGAGAGGGCAAATATTACGCAATTTTTTTCTGATTAAACAAAAAAAAATTATACTATTTTGGTCCATTTAATGCAGATTGTACATGCTTAAGATTTAATCCTAAGCGTAATCCTAATACGATTAAGATCATTCACTAATTCGTTCGAAAGAAAATAATTTCATTCATACTCAGAGTGGCTAGATCAGAACACTTAGAGTGGCTAGATCAGAACGAAGTTCAAGGAGCAGATGATTTTACTGAAAACCATATGGACATGTTGGTTCCAATAGTCTCTCTTGAGACCGCGCATGATTCTCCATGGACTGAATTAGAGTAGATATTCCTTTTTTAATCACAGTAGTGACGATTTAGGTATTCTATTGTTAAATTTTTATTACATTTATAATTAAACTCTCAGCAATATTGATAACTAGTCTTAACTAGTCGTAAATAAAAGCACGAAGCAATTTTTAGGGTTCCGTACCTCAAAAGAAAAAAACGGAACCCTTATAGGATCACTTTGTTGTCCGTCTGTCTGTCTGTCTGTCTGTCTGTCTGTCTGTCTGTCTGTCTGTCTGTCTGTCTGTCAAGACCCTTTATCTCACGAACGGGTGAATGTATTAGGTCGAAACTAATACCATATATTAAGATCCATGAACCACACAAGATCTGAAAATTTAAATTTTTTACAACGACGCAATCAAAAGATATGGCATTTTATGTCCTCATCTCCATACATTTATTCAAAAATGCAAAACCTACAGGGTACTTCCCGTTGACCTAAAATTATGAAAGTTGGCAAGAAGCTAGGTCTCACAGTACAAATAATGGGAAAAGTCTGAAATCATGAAATATTTCAACTTTTCTCCCAACTAATGGTAACCAATTGTAGTGAGCTCCCGTTTCAAGAACTTTCATATAAGAGAGGGGTCAAGTTGGATGGTCGCTGAGGCGATTTTTGTTTTAGTTCTATTTTAAAAACGGGAACACTTACAAACTTGAAAATTGGTACGTTTATAGTGCATAAGCTATAAAATAACAACAAATAATAAAATTTGGTCAAGCGCGTGTCGGACTCAAGAAATCTAGCACATTAACTTACTGAAATTTCAATTAATACCATTATGTTTATGTGGTGGTACGGAACCCTCAGTGCGCGAGTCCGACTCGCACTTGGCCGGTTATTTTTCTTTTTACAATAACAATCCAACGCGTTTACGTAAGACACCCACATTTTGAAAAAACTCACGTGAGATTGGGGATGGGGGAGGGGGTTGAATTAACGACGAATAACGAATTCACGACATCTCACCAGGGGGGGAGGGAGGAACAGAAAATTTAAAAAAACACCTCACGTAATTTATGGACGCCCCCTTGGTAATAAAAATTTTGACGCTTACGAGTAGTTAAATTATATGATTTTTTCTACAAGAAAAATTCATCGGACATTTAACAGTAGCAATCAAACTGACTTACATTAAAGTGGCACCAAGATGGTGCTTTAATAATAGTGTTGCTCTAAAGTATTGCTATTTTCCTTATCCCGATCAGCAGTGTCATCTACATGGGTCATATAGTTGAACTTTCAAAAACCGTCAAAAGGTAGTGGAAAACTCCGTATTCCAAAATATCACCGTATTTTCTTAATGCAATTAAAATTTAATAAGAACACCGTATTTTTCGGCCAAAATTTTCCTTTTCTTAAATTTTTAATTAGATTAGTTCATTTGCAGTCTTTTTATCTTATTATGAGCTTTTTACTTCTGTTTTTGTATATCCCTTGACATTAGCTGGGCCGAGGTAATGAGGATTTAAAAGATGGAAGATGTTTGGGAGGTTCTAACAATATTTTACATAGGAAAGGATAAGGGGCAGCAGATTTACACGTATAATAGATATATAAAAAAATCCTTGTGATTTTCGTGACGATAACGATAGATAATATAGTTATCCTTGAAGCTGAAACTTGTGGTTTCAGACAGTGAAACTGAACAACTTTCAGGAACACAGGTCAAGATACTAAAACAATTTTTCATCTCTCATACAAAATGCAATCAGCTGGTGCAGTCTCTAAGGGGAGTTGATTTTTTTTTACACATTTACCTAGATCACAGTGTTTATAAAGGAAATTGGATCTGCCAGCATGTCCCAAACTGGAATGTCACATTATCATCGAGCATTATGAAATAATCAAAATAACCCTACCAAATTAATAGAACGACGCGACGCCTCCACTACCTTGTGACGAATTATTTCTTTAATCTGTGGTGTTTACCCTAACATCCGATATCATGAAGCATTTATTCTAAAACTTCGCACAGACGCGCAATAAAAAGTCCCTAACACTCCAGACGTCGTCGTATGAATCTTTGAAGTGTAAAGAAAGAGTATTGGAGTCGTTATATCTTCCATCTCTTTGTTCTTTTTTGTTCTGTTGAAAAGGGACGGCTCTAGTATGAGATGTCTCTTCAAGTGGAAGGGAGGTTTTATCTACCTTACTTTTAACTGTGCGATTGTAGTCAAAGCTTTTGTGTCAGAAAGCAATCAAATACCTTGGCTATAGCAGGAGTGCTTCTGAAGTTTGAATTTGTTAGATTACGCTAAATTGTATGCTAGTTGTATGCTTGTGAAACGTGGACATTAACTAAGAGAGACAAAGAAAGATTAGAGGCATTCGAAATGTGGTGTTGGAGGCGAATGGAGAAAATAAGCTGGACAGAGAAAAGGACGAATAAGGAAGTATTGGATGGAATAAATCAAAATAGAGAAATTATAAATGTAATAGAAAACCGAAGAGGAAAAATGTTTGGTCACATCATCAGGCACGACACATTTATAAAAACTATTGTGGAAGGAAAGGTGGAAGGAAGAAGAGGCCGCGGCCGGCCTAGAATAGAGTACTGCCAAGGGATGAAAGAGAGGGCGGGGGTAAATACTTACGGAGAACTGAAAAACCTAATACAAGACACAGACAGATGGAGAAAGCTACACCGACAAGAGCATGGCTCTTAAATAATGAATGAACGCTAAATAAGGTATATTTTTATAAATTTGACAAGGTTTAAAAGTAATTCGATTGACTTCACAGTTTTGTACCCTTACCCTTTTCTTTTATCCTGGCGTTCGACCAATGTGGAATTAGACAAATATCAGATAGGATGAGATTAAAGATGGAAATTGAATTAATAGAGATTTGCGTGGACGAGAGGAGCGAATACGAGTACGAGCAGACGTATTAGAGAATTGTTGTTACAGTGTTAGTATTTAAAGAAACAAAATATGTGATATTGATAAATAAATATAGACGATTTAATATGGAAGATATACTGGATGAAATAGTAAATATCTGGATAGGACGAGTTTTTATATTCAATATGTATTTATTTTAACACTTCCTGTGTCAGGATATATCTAAAAAGTCGTAAATCGCAAAAATCAGGACACGCATTAACCTAAAAGGCTACCTGCAGCTCTTGACTGAACGACTCCTTGGGGCCTATATTGCCTAAAAACGATAATTTCAAGACGCCGTCACGTGTTTTTTTTACACTTGCAAATTTTTCATACACTTTACCGATAAGGAATTCAGATTCATTTAAATTATTTTATCAACGAATAACTGAAACTATTTAGTAATAAAAATAACTAAAAGGTCCCGATCACATCGAGTACCTAAAAGGATTTGCATTATTTTTCAAACTCAGTATTTTGCTACAAACACGTAAATCAAAAGCTACAAACTGGAAACTCACACATCACGAAAGTGCACCGAAAGTTGGACGCGGAGTTACTGACGTCTTCCGAAGATAAAGTTATAATCTAGTAGATGTTCTAGAGTAAGATAAGGTGTGGAATGGGGCGAGAGAAAATATACAGGACCCGCTAGCTTCCAAACTAGTCAAATGAGCTTAAAAATTCGCGAACTAAGTCGTCATTGTTTTTACCTAGTTTTCTAAACTTCTTATTACCTACTAAAAGAAGTCGTTTCAGATTACTATGGGACCCCAGCCATGTCTTTGTACACCTGTCAGTTGACTTTAAATACATTACTAAGACGCATTTCGGTTATATAGTTTACTTGTGATACCCTAACACATTTTCATTAGTCTGCCATACTGGGAACACACAATGTGGAGGAAATTGTTATTTGATGTGACCTTTATATGTAAAAAGACCAACAATACATTTTCAAGATGATTTTAGTATTATTTAGCTTAGACCACACATGAACATTTCCATGCCATATCGCATGAATGAGCGTATACTTGATGATTTTTCTCGTAAAAACTACCGGATAATAAACAAAAATAGTTAATGGGTAAGACTAAGGAAATTATTGTTTTATTTTCTAGCAGGTGTACATATAGGCTGGAGGTGAAACACCTCTTTAAATCTACATAGTAAACGTAAGATTATAGTTGTTTATCAGGTTCATAATAATAATAATGATAATGTCCAACAGGCAACAGACCGGTTGGGCGCCCCCGGTATCGCTGGCAAGATGCGGTGGAAGCAGACCTATGCGAGCTCCAAGCTAGCGACTGGCAAGAGACCGCACGAGACCGGGAGAAGTGGCGACATCTCGTATTGGAGGCCAAGACTCACTTTGGGTCGCTAAGCCAGCGCAGTAAGTAAGTAGTAAGTATATCTCAGGAAGACAGTCATTGGAACTTATTTACAGGGTACAAAAAGTTTGAGTTCTGTGTTGGCCGTCTGAAGAAGGTACGATGGAATGGAAACGTTGGAAGGGGAAGGTCTCGGCGAAGTTTCCATAACTAAATTTAGGATGCTCTAAATAAAAGCTAGGTTAAAAGTGCCCTAAACCGACGAGCGCGTTTGAAAGGGTTAAGGAGTGATCACACCTAGCTGAATTCAAAGACTAATTCGGCATACATTGCTCGTTGAAGTAAGGATACTGCAATTAACACAACCAAGCCTCCCAGCAATGTATGCCGAATTAGTCTTAAAATTCAGCTAGGGGTGATGCCTCCTTTAATGAAAGTAGAGGAAGCGAGGGAAGTCACGATCGTAGCGGCTTAAGGTCTATGTCACTGCCTACTCCGACGGGAAAAAGGCGTGATCACAGAAAAACAAAGGTAATTAGAAGGAGGATTAAAGAAATAATTCGTCACAAGGTAATGAAGGCGTCGTTCTATGGATTCGACAGGTTATTTTGAATATTTCCTGGTGATCATTGATGATGGGATTGGGACATGTTGGCAGATGTCATTACCTAGGTAATCTATTACAAGGAGGTCCAAAATCTTTGGGCGTGATGTTATGTGTGTACGAGTATGACAGATGCCGCCAGTCGCAGGAGGGAGCGACAAAGGTTTTTACTTAGGTTTTGCCGAGCGAAGCAAGGAGGTCTTTGTACTGAGAGGTTTTGTCTTTGGCAGCTTAAAACGGTGTGTTTAGCGATAACGCTTGTAAATTTCCCTCAACTTGGATGTATAGACAAAAGACAGAATCAGCGAGTTTACGTTTTATTATAAGTATGTATAGATTGTAAAACTTAACAGAGTTTTTTGACCGACTAGTCATAGTCGACTAGGAGACGTTTTACACTTCACTGCCTTATACAGACTACGCATATGACGGACTCTATACAATTTCTGATTTCTTGGGTATACGGGACGTTTTGTGATGGGGACTTTTTGAGAAGGGGATCTTTTGAGAAAGGGACATTTCGAGATAGGGACTATTTGAGAAAAGTGAAAAGGGACGTTTTGCTAGCGGGACCTTTTGCGTCTAAATGATACATACTATGTACTATGACTTCGCTTGTGTGAAGTGTAGATTGCGGCTGCATCGCTTAATCTTCTGACTTGCACACCAGAGAGATGGCAAGGGTGTAAGGGACGGTGTACTGAAAACTGAAATGGCGTGCTCAGTCAACGTAACTGAACATCTTTTACAAAGAAACTTTTTTGGGAAATGAAAAAAGAAATTGACCTCTCCTTATACAAATAGCTCACTCTGATCGAACAGTTTGTATGGAGAAGTACTAATTTTTTTCATTTCCCAAATATGTTTCTTTCATTGTACAGTTTCGTCGACTGAGGACGCTCTTTCAGTTTTCGGTACACCGTCACTTACACCCTGAAAAAAAAAAAAACGGTCAAGTGCGAGTCGGACTCGCGCGCCGAGGGTTCCGATATACTTTTTTTTATTTTTGGAAGCAATATAGTCCATTTTTAGGACCGCAAAACAAAATGTGTGTGTAAAGGTTATTGGCCTCCGTGCGCTTAGATTTGCAGATTTCTAAAAAACTGTGCATCTAAGAAAGATCGTCTTATTTTTGCTGTAATGTTTACATAAACTTCTGTCAACTGTAATTAATTCAGATTTTTCCTTTCACAAACTTCAGAGATAAGGGGGGGGGGGAATGGTATTTTTTTACATTATTCATCATAACTTGAAAGCTAAGAGACGTAAAAAAAATACAAAAATATATTTTAGAATGTACAAGTAAAGCCCTTTCATATGATACTCTACTCAACCTACCAATGACAATTTGAAATTTGCCCCCCCTCCTATTTTGGCCCCCTTTACATTAATACTCGTAATCATAATTTTTTCAAAATTGTTTCATGTGCAATTAAGTTTGGCAAATAAATTCTAAAACTATTCCAAATTACAGGTCGATAGCATGAGTGGTTGCCGAGATATAGGGGTGTGACAGACAGACAGACAGACAGACGGACAGACAGACAGACAAAGTCGCACCATAAGGGTTCCTTTTTTTACCATTTTGGTATCGGAACCCTAAAAATGAAAAAACGCAACTATAATGCATAAATAAATAAATTGTCTAGCTTTTTATAAAGGTCATAAAACCATAAAACGTAGGTTAAAAAACCAGGGAATATGAACCCTCAATAAATGTACACCCTTGACCTAGTTCAATAAACATGAAACATCAAATATCGAATCAATATTCCTTTCAACGTAACTTGACACGGAATGGGAGTAAGTACAGTCAGCCTAGACATTTTCAATGGTTTCTAGGTTTTATAGTGGTGTATTGGTTTTATTGCTACTTATCTGCGGCCAAGTGTAAAGCACTCTAACACTTTTGCCTAGCGTTATTCCTGATACAGCGAGACAAAAAGTGTTAGAGAGCCCAATGGAAAATGGTGTTTAGTACCAAAGAATTTTCCCATCAGCTTTTAGGTCAAGCAGACTCGATTTAACTAAAAAGCTTTTCCAAAGCAATCAAAATATAAAAAAAACCGGCCAAGTGCGAGTCGGACTTGCGCCCTAAGGGTTCCGTGCCTATCTACCATATGATATACTAAAAGCTTTTGCTCTTTGACTTTAAACCGCGACCATGCAACTTGACCCCTCTTTTATAGAAAAGTTCTTGTTCACCTTAATTGGTTGTGAGAAAAATTGTCATATTTAATGATTTTAGACTTTTCCCTTTATTTGTACTGTGAGACCTCACTTCTTGCCAAATTTCATAATTTTGGGTCAACGGGAAGTACCCTCTAGGTTTTGCTTTAGTGCATAAATGTATGGAGATGAGGACATAAAAAGCCATATCCTTTGATTGCGTCGTTGTAAAAAACTGAAATATTCAGATCTTGTGTGGTTTATAGACTTTAATATTCGTTATCAATTTCAACCTGATACCTCTTCTCGTTCGTGAGAAAAAGGGTCTTGACAGACAGAAGGACAGACGGACAACAAAAGTGATCCTATATGGGTTATTTTTTTTTTATTTTTAGGTACGGAATCCTAAAAATAGCAATTGGACAAAAAAACTGTTTCTGCAAGTGGTATTTTTAGATTGATCCCCTCCCCATCTTCCATTTTTCCAATATTATACTCAGGGGCCAAAATAACCTCAACGTTCCGATTGACCCCATATTTGTATGAAAATGTATGATTGAAAACAGACCGGATGTTTATTTATGTCCCTGAGAATATAAGGTACAGTTTTACAGAAATTTGGTTGAATTCACGACGATTGCTGTGGAACATTGAGTGCTGTGTAATCCCCTGGGGGACTGATCCAGGGGACTTAAGTGGAATGAGCGTTATTCGGACCTGGAATCATAGAATAAATTTAGCGCTTTCACAGACCAGCGATAGGGTGGCATGACGATCTTCGGCGACTGCCGTCGACTGGCGTGTGCGACAGAGGACGACAGCCGCGGGCGAACCTCGAAGACCACCAACGACAGCCGCGGGCGGCCGCTCGCTGTCGTTGGCAGTCGTTGGAGGTGGTCGAAGATCGCGCGCGGCTGTGGTCGGCAGTCGTTGGCGCTCGTCCTCGGCAGTCGCATGCAGTCTTCGTGGTGCCCTTTCGCTGTTCTGCAAGAACACTAATACCTAGTACACTTACTAATCGCACAGAATACACACTCTCCGCCCCCCGCGGCATCCACTACCTCACCCCCCTTAACCCGCCCGCGCGATTCCCGTGACTCACAGCTGGGTTTCGTGTACGTATCTGTCAATTTAAAATTTTGACTGGTTCCATGTCAATTCCATGTAGAGTCCGTATATGTGGTTCTGCATAACATATTGGTCTAAGCTAAACCTAACCCAGTAGAATCGAAACTATTCGACAAGCTAGATGGAAATACCATCTTTCACAGACCCAAACTTGTTGCCCTTTGAATGAACGTAACCAGAAAATCACTTGCTAAGACAACAAACTTAATTGAATGTGCTAAAGAACAACACCTCATGCGTTTCGTTTAAAAGCAATTTTGGGCGCGGAGCCTAATTATCCTAAACACGCGGTCCGGGCAAACATAATCTTGTTGGAGTCGATCCCACGACCCTATCAGTGTTAATGAAATATTTGCTTGTTAGTTTAAAATCAGTTTAACTATACAGGATGTAAGGGACAGGTTTTCAAAAACTGAAAGAACCTAATTTGTTTTTTTTTGTAAATGTAATGTAATAAGTAAGCACGGGAGCTTGTGGGCTACCTGATTGTAAGTAGTCACCACCGCCCATAGCGCTCACTGTCTTATTATCAGCATAATTGAGACTAACAAAACAGCAAAGAGCGTTGCCCATCATAAGTACGAAGATGGTGTATCTCATGTGCCATTAATTTCCCTGGCTCCCTTCCCCTTCAAACCGAAACACAGCAGTGCAAACATTGCTGCTTGACGGCAGAAAAAGCAAGGGGATGGTACTGCCCCAGAAGGGCTTTGCATAAAAGCCCTACCACTTTCATCTGTCAACGTAATTAAACAACTTTCAGTGAATTCGGTTTGATTTTTTTAAATAACTTTTCTGTTATAAAATTTAATGCAGCACTTAATTATGAAAGCACAGGCATCATGTTTTTAGAAACTGCGTGTATTATAAGTATCTAATCTGCAACTTTAGATTTTTTTCTAAAAGTGCATGCAAAGTGCATGTTAGTAGGTAGGTCTATTGCATCTTACTCGTCGTCTAGCTATTATGAATAAATACCTGCGTTAACAAATGTTATCTATCTAGGGCACTTCTTCTTTCGTGTCGGCAAGAACACGGGCTAAATCTTACTTGCCCAGAAAGCGGCTACCGTGGTAGCCCTCTGGTTACCGTCAAGTAAGTCCTCACGCGAGCACGCGGGACAATTGGTGAGGTGTGCCATGGTTTTCAGGAGTTCTCCACATTCATAGCTGGCGTCTGCGCTACTTAGGAACCCCCACCGGCACAGGTAATCCCTGCTAACTAGTTTACCTATTTAATACGAGTTACAAGTAAGTATCTCGACCGGAAAATGTGTTTCCGAAAATATATCCCTAATTTGAGAATATTTTAGAAAATAAACGGAGGACGTTTTTGAGACGTGGGTAATTTAATTTCGTCTTCTTGTTTAGAAGGTTTTCCCCTTAAAAAGAATATTATAAAAAATTTAACAGCTTTTTACTTTTTGCTAGCCAACTAAAATAATTATTAATATAAATTATACGTATTTTTCTGTTTGATGTAAATATTTTTGAAATATTTAATTAAACAATATTTATTTGTACTATAGAAAGGTTTTATAGTTATTGAAAAGATTCTAGTGCTGCCATTACGTTTTTTAGGCTTCCGTACCCCAAAAGAAAAAAACGGAACCCTTATAGGATCACTTTGTTGTCTGTCTGTCTGTCTGTCTGTCAATACCCTTTATTTCACGAACGGGTAGAGGTATCAGGTTGAAATTGATACCATATATTAAGGTCCATGAACCACACAAGATCTGAAAATTTAAATTTTTTACAACGACGCAATCAAAAGATATGGCTTTTTATGTCCTCATCTCCATACATTTATGCAAAAAAGCAAAACCTACATGGTACTTTCCGTTGACCTAAAATTATGAAATTTCATAAGAAGCTAGGTCTCACAGTACAAATAAAGGGAAAAGTCTGAAATCATTAAATATTACAACTTTTCTCACAACTAATGGTAACCAATTGAGGTGAGCTCCCGTTTCAAGAACATTTATATAAGAGAGGGGTCAAGTTGAATGGTCGCGGAGGCGATTTTTGTTTTAGTTCTATTTTAAAAACAGGAACAGTGCATAAGCTATAAAATAACAATAAATAATAAAACTTTATTTGTTTGATTGATCTAGTTCTAGTCTAGATATACTTTCCATTTGAAAACAACGCGTCTGACCGGACATTACTCTGCGCTTTTCGGACTGCTACAGGAAATTGCACTCTTGCAATAAGAGCACTCTATTCTGTTCACTACTCTTCACAAAGAGCTTTTTGTTATCCTAGATCTTGCGTTTGCTGCTTTCCTGGTACCTAATGTGAATGGCTACTATATTTCGAAGAGATATTTTGATAAAATTGACTGGTAACAAAATTGTTTGTAAATTTCAGTTAGTGTGCGTCTGAATTGCAGACCTGATACCACCATCCCCCTTCTCCAATGTGGGATTAGCTAGACGAAGGTTAGGGTTCTACCTCTATGTCGTTGACATATACCTCTTATTTGCATGAAGCGCCATGCCGATGGCGTTCCTAAGCTCGGGAGTGAAACCCTCCCTGCCGATCTTTTCCGGTAGTGCCGGTAAAGAATAGTATCAACTAACCCCACTAGTGGGTGTCGTAAGAGGCAACTAAGGGATTTTGAACTGGAGAATGGCCAGCGGCGTCCTTCTGTGTATCGTACCATTTAGTACCATGTAGTATCTTGCACACTGCGCTCACCAACAAGCGCGGTCGATGGTACCAGCTGTTGGTGACTAATGTACTTTTCCTTTCGAGATTCTGAATTCTTATCGCCGGCTCTGTCCTCCAATGGACATTTTATGGAATGTTATGATGAGGTGTGGGTATATGGTCAGATTTTTTAGGGGAACTAATGAATAAACTTATAATTAAAAACTAAGCATCTCATGTATGGTGTTGCTGGGTAAGACATTTAAAGTGTTGGCATAAACATGTTCATATTATGTTCAACAGTCGTTGTGCCATTCTCTATATTAATTTCATAAATGCGAAAAAGTGTTTGTTTTTGTTTCTTTCATATCAAAACAGTGTGACTTTTTGCATAAAGATAGTTTTAGGGCTCGAGAGTGCTTTAGTTATGCTTCTATTTTCACGCGTACGTTACGCGGGCTACAGCTAGTTTTGCCAATATTTTATAAAGGTATGTATTGATTTGTATATTTGGATATTTGTTACTGTTTCACTCCACGCAACTGCTGAAATGAATTTGCTGAAATTTGGCAGGGTTGTAGATTATGATCCAGAAAAATATGAAATTGAAGAATTGAAAATTTAAGGATCTCTTGAGAAAATGTGCTTTCTTATCAAGTCGTGAGTAACAAACAGCTAGTGATAAATAAAACGAACACCAAACAAACTTGCAGCCTTAACAACAGAATACATAAAAATAGTGATATGCAAAGTTATCAATTTTTATTTACCTTAGTGCTCTACTTGCACTCACCATTTTAGTGTTTTCCATTTATATTCAACATAAAACATTTTAAAACTATTTTTTTAAACGGGTTGGAAAGAAACTGATTAGAGAATACAACATATACGGACAAAAGTTTGAAAAATTTAGATATACGTTTTTGTTTTGGTGTTTTGAGTTTTTATATGCCCTATTTAAGTATAAAATGCAGTGTTCCTCTAGACAAAGTACCTTTGACATCAACGGTTTACTGGAGTACGCCAACGCCAAACTTACCTGTAACAATGATCAAAATTATTATATTGTACCATGGACGAATAATAATAAGACTGACAATCCCTATACTAGAAAACGTAACCCGGAAAGGCATAAAATTCATGGAAACTAGATGGCGCTTTTAAATAATCTGGAAATTAATTATAGTCTACCGAGTATTCTGCCAAAAAAATTGTACATTATATCTATTCGAGATAATACATTTGTTGCAACCACATGGTAAATAAAGTATCATATACAGACTCGGGAAGGTACAACAATTTCACATTACAATAGTTATTTCTTAAGCAAGGCAGCAAAATTGTTATTTGGCGCAAATGCCTTGTGATGAAACTCGAGCAAGCAAAGGATTCTAGGATTGAGCCACGAGCAAAGCGAGTAGTTCAAAAGAAGAATCCTGAGCGTAGCATAGGTTTCAACTTTCAAGGCCTTACACGCGAAATAGCTTTGCTGCCGAGCGAAACACATAATTTTTCACCTCACTTAGGCGAAGAAAATTCTAACGAATAGCAACAGTATCCATAATTTATCATCACATTCTATTTAAAAAAAATCCTTTTGCACGTTAGTGGCTAAAAATCACTTTCGCCGCGGATTTCGACCGATAAAGCAAAGTTATCCGAGCTAGTGGGGCGAAAATTATATTAATTTGTCTATTTCAAACACGCACATTAAAATCGGGTCTGAGGGACAGGTTGGTAAACACTGAAAGAGCATTGATGATGATCTCCATATAAACTGTCCAATCAAGGTTGCAATTTTTTTCATTTCCTGAAAGTTTTATTCACCGATAGTTGTTCAGTCATGTTGATTATGTTCAGTTACATTGATGCTTTTAGTATTTGCCAAGCTACCAATCCCTTACACCAAGTATGTTAAGCCGAACAGGTAATGTCACAGAGCAGAAACAAAGGGTAATGTTAGTAAACTCTGCACTACTCACTCATGTCCATCTCAGTGATCCCTAATTCTAAGGTTGCCTGGAAGAGATTGCTCTAAGCAATAAGGCCGCCTTTGCGCGCAATAAGGTATGTTGTTCGTACTTAATTGTTGTAAATTTGTGTGCAATAAAGAGTTTCTATCTATATGTCTGTTTCAAGACTCTAACCCTTTGAAATAACTCTACGGACACCTAGCCAATCTGGAATGGCTCAAAATGTTTATTCATTTCATAGTAAAGAGCTGTAAGTGCTGAGTTGGCGTAGCTTTTTCAAGAGCTACGTTGCAGGCTTTCAAAGAGCTAAGCTTCGAGAGCTACGGAGGCGTAGCACTTCGTAGCCGTATTTCACTATGATTTTCAAAGAGATACTCGTACTTCTGCAATTCTACTGACATAATATTACTTTACTGCAGCAAATTCCAAAAAAAGGAAGTCCACTATACATATACATTAGACTCAGAACATTGACGTTAAGTTTAAAACTATGTTGAATCGATGCTAATCGATAGTGCTAACAAACTGCTCTTCATTCTATTTATTAGTGAACGAAGATTAGAATTTGACTATTTTGAGGTAGTATTAATAAATATCGGATTCCCACAAAAAAGTAGAAGTGTTTTGAAGTAGTTTTGATAGATATCGGATTGTTTAAGAATATTTTTGAGGATGGGTTGAGAATGTTGCAGGATGTTCGAGATGTTCAAAAATATTTTGGATTTTGTAGATTGCTTAAAATTTTCATGTCAGGATTTTATTGTTAATAGAAATAATGTTTATTTATGTCGTCAATGGGGAACATGCTAGTGTATTTCCTTGAAAGTAGTGAGTAAAACCGAGAAAAACATTACTTTTATTTAAGTTTTTTTTCCATTTTCCTTCAGAAACTTAACAACCAAAAAAATTTGGATAAATAATTGGGAATTATTAATGGTTGGTTCACAGGTGATAGTTCATAAAAATGAGCATTTCGCTACGGTTTCTTTGACATTAAAAATAAATTGACGGTGCAAAAAGTCCCTTATATAGGTATGTCACAGATTGATCGGAATTTAAAATTTTCCCGCGGTTTTTTTAAAGACAAACGTTCGTGCCAGCCTCAGACTAATGAAAAAACCGGTCAAGTGCGAGTCGGACTCGCGCGCCGAGGGTTCCGATATACCTATAGTATTTTTGGAAGCAATAAAGTCCATTTTCAGGACCGCAAAACTAAATTTGTTTGTAAAGGTTTTTTGCAGATTTCTGAAAAACTGTGCAACTTAGAAAGATCGTTTTATTTTTGTTGTAAAGTTTATATAAACTTCTGTCAACTGTAATTAATTCAGATTTTTCCTTACTCAAACTTCGGAGATAAGGGGGGGGGAATGGTATTTTTCTTGACATTTTTCATCATAACTTTAAAACTAAGAAATTTAAAAAAATACAAAAATATATTTTAAAATGTACAAGTAAAGCCCTTTCATATGATACCCCACTCGACCTAGTAGCGACAATTTGAAATTTGGCCCCCCCTATTTTGGCCCCCTTTATATTAATAATCATACTTTTTTCAAATTTTTTTCTTGTGCAATTAAGTTGGGCAACTATATTCTAAAACTATTCCAAATTTCAGGTTGATAGCATAAGTGGTTGCTGAGATATAGAGGTGTGACAGACAGACGGACAGACAGACAGACAGACAGAGCGGCACCATAAGGGTTCCTTTTTTTTACCATTTTGGTATCGGAACCCTAAAAAGGTGCCAGCACGGCGAATGTACTGAGTTTCCGTACCAATGTCGATTGACGAAGTTGGCCGTTGCAGTTGGCAGGGATGGCTTTATATAGATCGTTTGATTGGCACTACTATTACCAAAGGCGCGAAAAGGAGCGTGGTCTTTTTTACACTTATAGCTATCTCTTTCCCGCGTTTTCTCCCTTTTTGAAACATATTTTTACGATTCTTTTTCCTTCAGTAGCATGGTCAAGTATGATTGCATGCGTAACAGAAAAGTAGCCGCAAAGGGTTCACAAACAAAAGCTCGCTCAATGCCAGCTTTCGAACTGCATCGTTGAACGCAACCGTAGTACCACTCGACATACTTTCACTGACATAACTACTACTATTGGAACTCACTGTGTTATCGCGAACTAAGGCTAGGACTAATAAATTCCGCTCAAAAGTGAGATTCTTCTTAAAATTTTTGCATCAATTAATAAACAAAACTTGATCAGCTGTCATTAAATCAAATATCACTTGAGTACTGACAACACACTCGCTAATTAATATAAAAATTTTATGAGTCGATATCACACGCGAGCGGTCAAACAGAGTGCGTGCTGTACTGCGTTTAATTTTAGAAACAGTACTGTGCCCAAAATTAAAGAAAACGCCTATGTTTTCTGTTCTAATGGTTGGTAGTCAACAAAACACAAACAATAACACGAAATATCAGCTCTTATTATTTGTTTATCACGAAAGTAGAAACTTTAAAAATAATCAACAACATTACTAGAAGTAAAAATAGGATGAAAATATACCTTTTCTCATTTGACGTTTGACGTATGTAGCAAAGACTTCGACATGACATTGATAGTTGTTTATTAATTTGCATGATTTTGAGATGCTGATCGATCTTAAGAGCTGATACGCTCTCCGGAAGCATGTTGAGAGCGAATTTTGTCTGTTACTTAAGCCATAACCATGAGTTATTCATTCATAACACTGAACAACTTTCCTAAAAGGCTTTTTTTGTGCACATAGAACGACCAAAATTTATTTTCAAAGTTGTTGAATTTTATTGTCTGAGTTACGTACTAAAAGGCAGTTTAAAAATTAGCCTATTTAAGGTGAAAACCAGTAGTAGGCACTCGACCCCGAAAAGCTCGTTACGGCCCGAAATTGTTACAGATGCAATCTCGGACCAGAAGTACCACTGCATCTGTGTATAATACCATTCGTTTGTTTTGCAATGGAAATACTTAAATACTGAACTTTGGAAACAAAGGAACGTTAATTCAGTATTTTCAGTAACAAAATTATTTACTTATACCGGTTAATAAAAAAAATCATTTTCAAGTATCATATAAAGGTTGTTTGGGACGGTGTACCGAAAATTGAATGGACGTGTTCAGTCAACGAAACTGAACAACTTTTCCAAATAAACATTTTTGAGAAATAAATAAATATTTTGACCTATCCTTTCAAATTGCTCACTCTGATCGAACAGTTTGTATGGAGGAGTAAAACATTATTTCACCAAAAATGTTTCTTTGGAAAAATTGTTCAGTTTTGGTTGTCTGAGCAGGACCTTTCAGAATTATCATGGAAAAAAAAAAGCATTCTGGGTGTTTCTAATTTTAAAATTGTCAAAAATCACTCGTTGTTGTAGATATTAAGGAATTGGGTCCTTAGAATTCTTAAAATTCGGGTCGAGCTCGGAGGATTTGCATTCGGCTAGACTCGCGACTCCTCCGAGTAAAGCGGGCTACGCAAATTTAAGTCATAAAAATAAAACTCGGAAGACCTCGTTGCTCTATACTATATATATTACGCCTCTTTCCCGTCGGGGTAGGCAGAGACCACAGTTCTCCACCTGCTACGATCTTGACATACCTACTTCCCTTGCTTCCTCGACTTTCATTAATCCTTTCATATCCATATTGCTCTACCCGCAAAATTCAACTGTGATTGGTGTGAGGTCTATCCGTCTATCAAAAGGTGTCAAACGCAAGGACTATGCCCATCTATTTTTTAAACCCATCTATGCCCATAAAATGGAATTTGATCCCGGAATTCTTGCATATGAATCCTCTTGATAGGCTTAAAACCGGTCAAAGGCGGAATTCTCTATTGAATGACCAAGGAGTCCGCGTCATTTCGTTTTAGTTCTATTTTAAACCTTAAAATTGGGACTTATTAAGGTTCTAAGGAAAACTGAAAGAAAACGAACTTAGGGTCTCCTAGAACTTGGCCATTTAACTGAGTTTCGTTTGTAGCGTAGATGGTTTTCCTAAAGCTGCTATCACACATTCCTGAATTCAGATACTAATTCGGCATATATATACATAGCTGGTTGACGTAACGATATTGGAATTAACTTAACCAAACCTCTCAGCAATTTATGTCGAATTAGACTTTGAATTCAGGAAGGTGTGATAGCGGCTGAAGCCTAGTTAGTATAAAATAGGTAGATAAACCACTGCATAAATCCACAGTGGTTTAAAAACGAAATAGACCGGGAGACAGGCGGCGTCATTCCATTTCCTTAGCTAAGAGGGTGCTGCGGAGTGGACGGCTGCCGAATATTGTAGCTAATTTCCGTCTTTCGTAAATACCGACCGAGATTCTTGCTTTACGATATTCCTGGATATTATAAAATCTTATTATACTATTTTCATGTCAGAAATTCTGGCTTTTGAGCTATGGTTTTAATTTTAGTATTAACCGAGATTAAAATGCAATGTATAAGATGCTTCCTAAGTAGGTAATTGTGAATACGTGAGTAAGTTATTCTGGCCATAAAACTGAACAACTTTCTCCACGATATAAAGGCTCTTTGGTAAATGTCTGCAAACTCTTCAGGTGGTTGCTCTACCGATGAAACTGAACAATTAGGTCGAAATTCGAAAAACAATTTCCAACGTCTCGTAGAAACTGCATCAGCTGATAGCGCATTTTGTGAGGGAGGTCAAAAGTACTTTGTATGTCAGCTTATGTTCCATAGAGAAAGTTGCCACCACTTTAGAGGTTTGTAGACATTTAACAAAGAGCCTTTATCTATAGTTTCAAAATGACAAAAGTTTTTAGTCGTCCTAAATAACTTTTCCGAAGAAACGTGAGTCGAAAAACGTGAAAAACTCGTTGTGCCAAAAAATTGTTATTGTAATGCAAGGCAGCAAATTTGTTATTTTCAAATTGAAATTGAAATTTAATTGACATTCAAGCGAAGCGACTGGCTCAAAAGAACAATCCTGAGCGTAGCGAAGGTTTCAAGGCACGAGATGCGAAGTAACTGCTGCCGAGCGAAACACACAATATTTTACCTCACTACTGCGAAGATAATGATAGCGAATAGCGCCAGCCAGTACCATACTTCCCAACCTTACCGAAATTACCAAAATTCACCATCATGTTCTAATTTCAAAAACAATTTACATGGAAGCGGCCAAAATTACTTCGATCAATATAATTTCAAAATCCTTTTTCACGCTAGCGGCCAAAAATGACTCACTAGCAGTAGATTAACACAAACAAAGCTGGTAAGGTGAAATTAACTTTGAATGGAAAAACCAAAAATAAATCTTGTTTTTAGACCTACATTTCATTGATATAAGATTTGTGTTTTCAGTAACAAACTATAGTTCAAAAATAACCTTCTTCTTTTTCGTTTTATAGTTTGTGGCTGCTGCTGATTTGCAATTCAGCCAATGTCAGGTAAATCAGCTTATCACGTTTATCACAATGAAAATAAAAAGGAAAGATTATTATTATTTAAGAAAGAAAGAACCTGATGTTTTCTGAAATAAAAAAGAAAAAGGGTATTATAATCAAAAGGTGTCAACCAAGGCAGCTAAGCATGAAAGTGCTGACGTCACGCAAATATAACGCGAAATAAATGCCGAGACAATAAAAACCACCCGTACACTCTTAATATCACATTACAAGGAGGGCATGAATACAGGGTGGTGCGTTATTAGCATCGTTAGGGACGCGCACGAATCTGTTATGTCACGCAGTCTGTAGAGGCGTGGGGTGAACTACCTTAAATTTTCAAGTTTAGTGCATCCTTTCAATATAAAAAATATAGGGTACTTCGTAATTTAATGCAAAATTTGAGTATTTTACTCGGTCCATAAAAAAGAAAAACTTAAGAAACATGGGTTAAAAAATATAGAAATGTTTTTGAAAGAGTTTTTGGCGGTGCCAGGTTTGTTTGGGAAAGCTGGCAAAAATTATAGTTTAAACCTGTTTTTTTTTTTAAGGAAAAGTTATTTAGTGCTATTATATGGTCCTAGTTATATTAGTCAATTTGGAAACATCCTTCATAAGACATAAAAAAAAACTGGTCCAGTGCGTACCATTAAGGTAAAAACACCGTCTTAGTCAGGAACGCACAGTCGCACAGAAGTGTATTCAATTCGCACGAGTCTGATTCGCACTTGACCACTTTTTATAATTTATTGTTGTTATATAGCTTATGCACTATAAGTTTAGCAATTTTTAAGCTTTTAAGTGTTACAGTTTTTACGATGGAGCTAAAACAAAAATGCGAGCAAAAATCGTCTAAACATACGTTTGTATTTGCTGAACGTTTTTTAGTTACGCTGATCAGCCCCTTTCAGTATTTGGATGTCTGACCCTTACACCCCAAATAGTAAATAATATATTACGACGGCATTTCTTTAGCACTGCTGTTGGAAATGCATCGTGTCGGTAAGTATTTAAAATAACTTGACTCTCGGCAGTTAATTAATTTTAATTTCGCGTTAGCTAGAAGAACGAACGAGCTCTATGTCTTTCCGTGTCCTTTATTGTTCTTCCCACATTTGCTACTCAGTATATTGTATCGGTCTACCATTACCTATAGAGTGCATCAATTTATCAAGCGCAAGTGGCAATTTGCGGACGGAACAAGACAAATGAAGGCTACTCAGACCCTGATAGCCAGTCTGCTATTGTTTCTTACTCTCGCCAATTTTACCTATTTATTAACCAAACGTGGAAGAAATCTTCTCTCTTAACTACTAAATGGACGCAAGGAAGAGATCCTTACAAAAACGAGCTCAAAGTATGACAAAAACTTTTGATACTAAGTCAGACGAATGAGAGCTAGGTCAATATACGAGTACAAAAAAAAATGAAGCTTTCGACCGTCACGATAATCTTGCTATTTTCTTCAAAAAATTTAAATTGTATGGATGTCCCACGACAGATCTTGTTTTTTTTTTAAAATATTACTATTAATTTGAAACCAAACTACTATTTCAGTGGGTAGGTATCTACTTACTCGGCGTTAAGATTGCAGTAAGTCATTAACCTCGTGCGGCCCAATCTATATATGTATGTATGAAGTTACGGCCCAGTGTCCTGCTCAAAGGACAACATATTTTATGCCCTTACGGCCCAGACCTAACCAAGTCGATTTTGACGTGAAAAATAAAAGTTCTTTTTTTATTTTATTTTTTAGGGTATAATGACTAAGGCCTTGAACCTCTGGTGCAATTTCAAGTCCATAGAATAAGTTCTTTTAAAAGGACATTGGGCCGAACTTGATAAATCAGCTGTTCTGTATTTGTGTATTTAGAAGGACATTGGCTACGGCCACGCACTTGTCCACGTCCTCGTGCCCGTCTTCGACTTCTTGCTGACCCACGATTTTGACTACGACCTCTATTCTGGCCACGACTTCTGTTCCGACCTGCACCACGTGCACCGCTTCTCCCGATCATAGGCGATGCAAAAGAATCATCTTGCTCATCTTCATCATCTAGTTCTTCAGAGTCACTAACGCCTAGTTGCCGACTTGGTGGCACATATTCAGGATCGCCAACATCCTCATCCGATGGGACAAAATCGTCGCAGTCGGAATTTGCAAGTAACTCACTTCTTTCTCTGTCAGTAATCGCTGCAGAAAAAGAAAATTATTGTACTTAGTTTCGGCCCGTTGTCCTTTACAAATGACAAAAAAGTTTGTTTCATCAATAAAACCAAACTAGTACGTAAATCGAAAAAATAACATCAAAACCATGAAGGAGATTTCAAAGACTAACGGTGTACAATTAAAATTTGTTTAAAAAGTAAAAGATTCTTCTGTAAAAAAACGATTAAACTTACCTCTGCTTCGAGACGCACTCATGGTGGGCAAGTTGTGACTGACTGTTCAGCATTCTATTGGCTAGAAATGACTTTGACAACCCACCATAAGTGTTTATAGGATAACCAATAGGAAAGCAGTAAGAAAGATGGCCGTTAACGCTATATAAAAATATTGAGCGCGAAAATTGAATATGTCATTCTTACTTGACACTGGGCAGAATCTTGATGTTTCTTATAAAATGTTCGGGCCGTAACGCGATTCATATTTTGTCCTTTATAATACACATTGGGCCGGACGAGGCTATTGCAACTGCTGGGTGTAGGTAAAGGTCACAATGAAGTTAAAAGTTTTTGTTTTATTTTTTAAGGAAACACACAAAGGAAACAACCGCTTCTTTCCTAGGTTTGGCTTCAGTTAGTCATTGTGCGTTTGAATTTATAATTATAAGCGAGCTGGTTGGTAACGGGGCTTGGCTACCAGCAGAGGAAAGCGATGACTCACTGCATTCTTAAGATGGACGATCTATTAGACTTCCATGGCTCTGTCTGATGTTTTTTAAATATTAATAAAAAAATCAAATATTTTCCTTTATCTTTTGTCACAAAATTACACAATATGACAACTTTAAGGCCGGTATTTCACTGGGACACCATGGTGGCGCGACTGGTGGCGCGACTGGTGGCGCGACTGGTTGCGCTACTGGTGTCCGTAACTAGACACCAGAGTTGCTACACCCTGCGGGCACAGTATTAAGGGCTATATTTCACTGGGAGTGGTAGCGCGACCAACAGCAGAGCTGGTTGCGCCTTTACTGGTGTCTTTACTGGTGTCTAGTTACGAACAAGGTCGGTATTTCACTAGGACACTGGTAAAGCGACTGGTTGCGCCACTGGTGTCCGTAACTAGACACCAGTAAAGACACACCCTGCGGGCACAGTATTAAGGGCTATATTTCACTGGGAGTGGTAGCGCGACCAACAGCAGAGCTGGTTGCGCCTTTACTGGTGTCTTTACTGGTGTCTAGTTACGAACAAGGTCGGTATTTCACTAGGACACTGGTAAAGCGACTGGTTGCGCCACTGGTGTCCGTAACTAGACACCAGTAAAGACACACCATGCGGCCACAGTATTAAGGGCTATATTTCACTGGGAGTGGTGGTGGCGCTACCACTCCCAGTGAAATATAGCCCTTAATACTGTATGGCCGCAGGGTGTAGCGACTCTGGTGTCTAGTTACGGACACCAGTAGCGCAACCATGGTGTCCCAGTGAAATACCGGCCTAAGGGCGTCTGCTGCGACTAACATGACAAGGCCTTGTTGTGGCATCTTTCGGCTTTAGCACCGTATTCAGATAACCTTCTTACTAACCACTCAATGTTTGCCACAACGCCGATTGTTCTGTCAAAAGGCATCATTCAAAAACTAAAACTGTGCCTCCTGACCATGAAACTAAGCAATTTTTTCTAAGAAACACAACTCGAAATACGTAATTTTTTTTTACTCCTATAGAAACTGCATGACGCGGTGGTACATTTTGTAAGGCAAAACGATACGATCGATATTCCTTGGGAAAAGTTGTTCAGTTTCATTGTCTTAATTCACGGTTTCAGCTTTCGAGAGAGTCTTCTCATACACCGTGTACAGATCACCGATATACCGGTGTACCGAAAACTGAAAGGACGTGGTCAGTCGACGAAACTGAACAACTTTCCCAAAAAATTGGTCTCTCCATACAAACTGTTCGATCAAAGCGAACAATTTGTATGGTGAAGTAAATTTTATTTTTCATTTACCAGAAATGTCTCTTTGGGAAAGTTGTTCAGTTTCATTGACTGAGCACGCCCTTTCAGTTTTCGGTACACTGTCCCTTACATCCAGGGCCCTACAGAAATAGTGAACATAATTTTATAATGTTACTTTTCCCAAGAAACATAGTTATATTAGTAATCCACCGAAATTTACGACCGCATGATTTAAAAAAATAATAATAAAGGTATTATAAATTCCACAAAAGAAGGGCAAAAATGCTATAAATATTTTTTACTTTACATTTAATTACCTTTATTTTTACCTCTTTTTAAGTATTTAATCCTCCTATATTTTTAAAAGAAACACAATTAAATCTAAAAAACATATTTACGTAAATCTCAAAGTTGCATTAGACCTATGATAAAAATGCTATCAGATCAGTTCTTCAATGCTTTTGTTTCATTAACGTCCCTTAACTTTATAGTATACTCCAACAAAAAAAAAATGGAAATTGAAACCTCCAGAAATTGAAATTGTACCTTCCAGTTTTAAATTTGGGTGGATTCAAAAATATAGTCTCTTAAAATTGCATTTAAAAGCCGTTTATAAAAATTTGGCCCGATATGATTTTTTTTTCCAAAATATAGGATAGCTCTTAGGGTATAGGTCGAAATACGAAAAGCAATTTTTGACCTCCCATACAAAATGCGCTATTAGCTGAGGTATAGTCTATATGGGGGGTTATTTTGTTTCGGTTTTCGACTTTATTTCCTCGAGAAAAGTTGTTCAGTTTCATGGTCTAAGCAACATGGGGTTGCGATTCTCCTATTTTTAAAGGCTTTTGTCGACTAACCGGCGAAAAGGTTGCAAATCTTGGCTGATAAGAGATAGGGATTGATTGTTTTCTTTAAAGAATATGTTATTGCGTAATATGGAAGCATCAATCTATAGCCTCCCTTTTCATACCCAAATTTTTGGAGTCCTTATTCTAGATCATATGAAGACGATATCATTTTTGCAGTCTCACTCTGTCTGTATAGGAATCAGTGAGACCGGATAAACAATTCGATTCGTACACGGATTTATACGAGTCGTACACGGATTTCTCGAAAAGATTACGTTCTATAAGGTTTGCATTTACTTCCCCATATTCTTTTCTGAAGAGATTATATTATAAATGAGTAACTCTAAGGTAAAGTACACATAGATGCGGGAGATGTTTACATAACAATTGTGCTTACTAAAACTATCATGCGCACTATTCAAAAGGTTACCTATTAGAGAAATGCTGCCAAAGCTAAATTCAAGAAATATCCTTCAGGTGAAAATAAGAGAAACAAGTTTAAAACCGCAAAAGGTAATTTTGCTGATTTTGGTCGTATAGGGCAGTTTGTGTAGAGAATTAGGTTCTTAGTATAGAAACTGGTCTAAGGGCTCATTTGGGGATGCATACCTACAGACAAAGGGACATCACAAATTACTATTTAAACAAATACAAATAAAACAAACAACATGAGATTCTTTTTAATTTAAGTTTAGTCAATAGGAAAGATATACAACGTGCAACGGAAAGGTGTGGTAATACTGAAATATTTAACCATAAAACTGAACAACTTCTCCGAAGGAACATAGGTCAAAATACAAAAATATATTTTTGACCTCCCATAGTGCATCAGCTGACAGCGCCATTTGTATGGGAGGTCAAACAATTGGTTTTTCGTTTTTCAGCCTATGTTACTCGGGAAAAATTGTTCAGTTTTATGGGCAGATTCACACCCTTTAGTATTATCCCACTTTTTCATTACACGTTGTATAATGATAATTTTAATTGGTTTTGCTTCCCAAGCCCAGTAGACTATTACTAAAAAGAAGAAACTTTCCCAAAAAAAAATTTTACTTTCCGTATGAATTGAGTCGATAACGTGACCACTTAGGTATGGTGTCGAAATTGATTTTTTCGGGAACATTGCTTGTTTTAGTGAGTAGAATCATTAATAAACCCACCGAAACCAATTAAAATTCACGGTCTTATGAAATTTCAGTAAATGCAGATAAAATCAACATAGACAGTCAAAGTGACCAACCCCAGTTGGAAATATGTGGTAATGTGTTTTGGCTGAAAGAGACCTGTGTTGAGTGAGAATACTTTTCAATCGCGAGTTTAAAGTTTAAGTTATGTATGTGTTACAAAAAATATTGTTTATTTGTTTTAAATCAACTGCGTGAAACGTTTTCAGTTTTCAACCCTGATCAGGTATTTACTTTATTTTGGGCGGGGGTGTCGCGAAAGCTTGCAAATCAATAGGGTGTTTTCAACCAGCTTTTGGAAGTTTAACTACTCGTATTAAGCGCTGCTAGTTAGCAGTAGGAAAATATAAAATGGAAACACTGATACTGAACGTTCCCCCAGTATAAAAATAATTAAATTTGTTTGATTGCTGCTGTTTTTTCTTCGAAATAAAAAGAATTAATAAATATTTAAATTAAAAAAAAAACAAGGTCCTTCATAGGGGCATACTAATTTCACTATCAAGGTCCTAGCTGCCGAATATTACACACCTACAACTAGAATACTGACAAACATAAGTAGATAATGAAAAATAAAAAATCTTTATTATTTCAACTCACAAACAAAACAATACATTCAGTGTAGAAATAATTACTAATTGGCATTCTCAAATAGTGAACACAGCATTTCAAGGGGTATACAAAAACGTCATGCAGGTACATAGTTCTAGTTTTAAGTTACGTTAAATTAGGTAAAAAGTAAATTACTAAGAAGTGAGGGGACAATCAGGTTAAATTAGGGAAGAATTAAATTACTAAGTACCTTATCTTTAACTGAGGCCAAAGAACCAGTGAAGATGTCAAATGAAAAACGAATACCGTAGTAACCGGTACACATTCTGTGGACAGGACTGTGTTGGCCAATGTTGGTCCTAACCTAACATAAGGAGGGACAATAATGTTCTCCTAATTAGAAGCCTGCTGCCTGCTGTTTGGTCGTGGAATTTCAAATTGTATGGCTTGTAGAATCTCCATGAAGTCAATACACCCATTGACTAATTTGTACAGGAATGTTATGTTTTCATATTTTCTTCGGATACTTGGTATTCTTTTATAGAACTTTAACCTAGATTCATATGAAGTAAGTGTTACGTCCAGTAGGACGTACTGTTATTTATCGGGATGCATCTAGTAAAACTAACTATTAATGGTACGTGGGACACAGACAGAACATCCCCGCTCGCCAGCCTGCAGTCGAATGATATTCTCCCAGATTACCCACATTTATTGTGTACGTCACATCTATTTATTGTTAGCATAAGCCAAATGATATAGAAACATTTTTGGACCCGCTCTTTACGACTGATATGCACTTGATAACATGGATTCCATGCTGGACTTGCATACACTACGCACCACACAATTATAAATAGGGATAATAACATCTGGATCTTTAAATAGGTACCTGCTTTAAATTGTCTTATTACAAATCCTTATCCAGTTAGTTAGAAAGCTTTTTTAAGAATTTCATAAATCTGGGTCCTGAAACTTATATCCGAATCTAAATAAATCCCAAGATCGCGGATGCTAGCAACTTGTTGTAAAAACTTACTGGAAATGTTTTATTTGGTAACCCATTGTTTCTTTTTCCTGGAAAATTCACGAAATAGTATTTGTCACAGTTTAGCTTCATTTCATTTTCTGAACACAACTGGTACACAAAAGTGTTATTTCGCACGAGTGCTATGTATTGAAACTTGAGCAAGCGAAGGATTCTAGGATTGAGCCACAAGCGAAGCGAGTTTGCTGCCGAGCAAAACAAAAATTTTCATCTCACTACAGGGAGAAAAATAGTACCTAATTACCTATATGCGCCGATACCTTATACTATAATAAATTCATCATCAGGTTCTAATTTCAAAAAGATCTTCCACGTCAGCGGCCAAAAATAATCTTAGCACGCAGACTTCAACCGAAAAAAAATTCAAAAACCTTTTCCACGCAAGCGGCAAAAATGACTTGTGCACGCAGATTCAACCGATAAAGCAAAGTTTTCCGAGCTTGTGAGGTAAAAAAGGTATTTTGCCATGGAACTCTATTTTGTATAGAGTGTGTCTACTCCTTAAAATTAAAACTTTTTTGGGCGCTGTTATGTCACTGGTCACAGACATCCCAGATTAGTATGACAGACATCCAATATGACAATGTAAATATTATGATATTCTATCTAGATTTTCATAAAAAATTCTTTACTGTAACATTATGATCGGTTTAGCTAAGTTTCAGCTGGAAGACGCCGCCAACATGTATACCTTGCCCAAGACCGTTAAACATTATCTTTGTTGGATTGAGCAAAAAATTTAAAAAACTACCGGCACTATGATCCTGAAACTACGGGCACCGATTTGTGTTTTACAACTATTATGAACCAGGAAATCGACCTGAACGTGTAAAAGCTGCTCTCCGAGAAAACAATGTCCTTCCGGCGATCCCAACTCTAACCCTGTTGAGCACGTATGAGATGATTTTAAGCGAGCTGTTCAAATGCATTCGCCAACTTCTCTGACCCTGTCAGAGATAAGGGAAACTGCCGGTTATGAATAAGACGGACTACCGCAATAGCTATTGAATAACTTGTACACAGCAGGCTCAGCCCAGAGCAATATTGGATTGTTCTAACTGCGATTTATAATCGACTAGATTGTTCTGAGCGACCTCACAAACCCTGGTGCCAGAGTTGTTGAGCTGCCCAACCCAAGGCCCCTGACATGGCTCATTCAACGACTACTACATAGATAGTAGCTGGAACTTGCCCTTACTAAACATTCCTGAAATGAATGTCTCTATACGCGCATTTTGGCAGAGAAGTACTCGTATAGGCAAGGACAGGACTAATGTGGTTTCTCTTTCACTCATATGAAAAATATTGTTTCCATAACAAAATGTTTGATTAGTTTATAAATATAAAAAAAATATATATATTCTTTATTGTGCACAAATTACATAAAATCGTAGTCAACATAAAATTTGTTTACAAAGGTGAGCTTATCTCTATAAGAGATCTCTTCCAGCCAACCTAGCTGGTGTGAAAGAATGACATGAAAAGGGGCACAGGAATGTGCATTTAGAAGTGTGAAATGAGAATTTAAAAAAAAAATACATATGTTTTTAATAAATAGCAAACTAGCATAAAATATGGAGAGAAAAAAAATACCTACTTATACTACACAGTAATATACTTAAAATTACAATATAAACAATAAGGCATATATAAAGAAGGATAAACATCCTTTTAAAATACATACAAACATAAATACTTACATAAGCTAAAAATAATATTATAATGGTTGCGATAAGTAGTGCTCTTTTACTCGCATCTTAAACGATGTTATTGAAGGACTGCTTTGTATATCCTTGGGAAGTTTGTTCCATAGTCGCACAGCTTGGGAAGAGAAGGAGTTGAAAAAGAATTTGGTGTTCGCTCAAGGACACTCCAACATCGCAGTGATGCAGTCGCGCCTAGAGCGGGGATCAGGAGGTAAAAGTTTGAAGCGGGAGCGAAGGTAGTCAGGGGTTGCAGGGTCATTCAGGATCTTATATAAGGTAGAAAGGATGTGCACATTACGACGAAGTCGGATAGGTAGCCATTTTAATTGAGCGCGAAATTCGGAGATATGATCATATTTGCGAAGACCAAAGATGAAACGAATAGCCAGATTTTGTAGGCGCTCAAGTTTGTTCAGCAATTTGGTTTGGTTGGGAGTGAAAAGAGTAGTGCATGCGCCTACTCACCTCACTAACTTGCGCTGACCATGACAGGTCACGGTCTATAATAATCCCTAGGTTCTTTGCTTTGTCCGTGTAGGGAATACAGACTCCGTTGTAAAATATTTTTGGCAACGCTAAGTCCCCTAACCTACCCCTTAGTCTGCTGCTACCAACTATTATTGCTTGAGATTTAGTTGGGTTTACAAGAAGCCCGAAATTTTCAGCCTATTGCTGAACAGCAGCAAGATCAGAGTTCAGAGTATAGTAAAATGAAACGTTTATTTATCGTATTTTTACTAAAACTATTTATTTATCCACGAAAAATTTATCAATAATTCAAGATATATTAATCTACTTGCTCCTTACAGAGACTCAAGATTAAATGATACATATAATGAAGAAACCGGCCAAGTGCGTGTCGGGCTATGCACAGTATAGGGTTCCGTAACTACGAAAAAAGCTTTTTATTTTTTTTTATCGCATAGCAGGTTTTTATTTAGTATTTCATAACGTTGATAAGGCCTTTCATTAGGCCTTTGCCTAACAGTGGGACACTTAAGGCCTTTGCCCAGCAGCGGGACACTACATAGGCTAATAATAACGTTGATAACATACTCGTAAACTTTTACATCCTAATGCTATGCGAGGTCCTAGCGCCTGATTGCTATGGCAATTTTTATTAATTCCAGTTTTTTGCTATAGTTCAATGACCTGTAAAACCTACTTAGCGGTGATAGTTTTCCTTTAAATTTTTTCATATTTCCATTGGCAACAGTTTTGCTGGCAGGGGGGGGGGGGGATACTTGACTCCAACAAAAAAATGTGCTTTCAAGTTTAATATTTCGCAAACGGATCCCTAAATCGAAAAATTAAAAGACTCACGTTGTTTTCAAAAGAGCTAGAGCACACGATGAGATCCACAAGAACATAAAAACAACCCCACTTTACTTGTAGAGGACACACCCTAAAAAGTTGTTTTTTCATGATTATGTTTTACCACTTTGTCGGCGTGGTTAAAATATATGTCCAGTAAATTACAACTTTTTAGTACTAAGGGTCTCTGATACTTTTCTTTCTCTTTGGTCTCTGAGGTATGCCGCGGACAGTCAGACAGACAGACGGAGATGAAGAAACTATCAGGGTTCCTTTTCGACTACGGAACCCAAAAAATGAAACGAACTACGAGGTATCAACCCAGGAGGAATATTATCATAAATTATTCCATTTAAATTCCGAACTAGCTTGCAAATAGAAAGCTATCAGAAATAAAAAAAAACTGGTCAAGTGCGAGTCAGACTCGCGTGCCGAGGGTTCCAATATACTTTTTGTATTTTTGGAGGCAATAAAGTCCATTTTTAGGACCGCAAAACTAAATTTGTTTGTAAAGGTTATTTGCAGATTTCAAAAAAACTGCGCAACATACTCGTAGCAAGTTTGTTTTATTTTTCTGTAATGTTGACATAAATTTCTGTCAACTGTAATTAATTCAGATTTTTCCTTTCACAAACTTCGGAGATAAGAGGATAAAGGTATTTTTTTTACATTTTTACAACTACTACTACTTTTAAAGCTTAGAGACGTAAAAAAATAAATTTTGTAATGTACAAGTAAAGCCCTTTCATATGACACCCCACTCGACCTAGTAGCGACAATTTGAAATTTGGCCCGCCCTATTTTGGACCCCTTTACATTGATAAGTATAATTTTTTCAAAATTCTTTCATGTGCTATTAAGTTGGGCAACTATACTCTAAACCTACTCCAAATTTCAGGTCGATAGCATGAGTGGTTGCTGAGATATAAAGGTGTGACAGACAGAAAGACAAAGTCGCACCATAAGGGTTCCTTTTTTTACCATTTTGGTATCGGAACCCTAAAAATGCCAAGGTTTATTGCGATGCGACTTACGCTAGAAACGAACTACGCACCAATTTGTAAAATGTAGGCAATTACGCATTCTGTGAAGGGGCGAATTTCACAATTTGAGTGTGAAATAGACGATCAAAATGATCCACCATTGTCGCTAAGAATTTAGTTAATGAAGTTTTCTGCCGGTTTGGATTTCCTTGGAAGATGCACAGTGATCGTGTGGCAAGAATCAGAATCAGAATCGTTTATTTGCGAAAACATGGTGAGGATTACAGAGGTGGTACAAAAATATAAAGTGATCATGTACATGTTTTGCTAATTTTGGTTTAGCATGCAAATTTTTAGAAAAATACCTTAAAAATTGAATTTAAACAAGAAGAATCGAAAAAAAGAAATACAAAGCAGTCAGGAATAAAAATTAATAAATTGTTAAATATAAATCTCAAAATGTCAAACTTAAACCTAAGATTTTTTCTTCGAAAAATATTCCCTTAAATTATAATAGGCATTGTCAACTAAGTACTTGTGAAGTTGTTTTTTAAAAGAGTCCAGACTAGAAATATTGATTATATCTTTAGGAAGAGCGTTATACAGTTTTGGTGCCATTCCAACTATACTTTTATGAAGCAGTGCAGTTTTACAGGAATGTAGACACAGTTTGTCCTGTCGACGAGTACTTTTGACTTGAGAAAAAAGATGCATATTGGTACGAACAAACATTACAGTCTCAAAAATATACAACGATGAAAATGTTAGTAGTTTTAAGTCTATGAAATGTGGTCTACAACTATCAGTTCGTCGTAAGTGGCAGATAGCTCTAATACAGCGTTTTTGTGCTTTAAATATTGCATCTATACCGGTCGCGTTTCCCCAGAAAATTATACCATATCTTAATACTGATGCTACAAGTCCATGGTAAGCCATTAAAACTGTATTTCGATTGGCTATTTTGCTAAGTTTGCGCAGAGCAAAAGAGCTTTGGTTGAGTCTCTCGCATAAACTATTGATATGAGATTTCCAGCTCATGTTGTAATCTAAATGAAGGCCTAAGAATTTAGTTTCATCTGTTTGCCCAATCACTGTTGAGTCGTGCTTTACAGTAGAATTGAGTGGCACGGGATTTCTTTGTTTGAAATTTATAATTTTTGTTTTGCTTAGATTAATCTTCAAATTATTAGATTCTAACCAATTTATAATTTCTGAAATACTACTTTGAATGTCATTTTCGTTAGAGTAAAGAATTGTGCAATCATCAGCAAACAGAATCATTTTATTATAAGATGTCAAATTAACTATGTCGTTGATATAAATAATAAATAATAGTGGCCCCAAAATGCTTCCTTGTGGAACTCCGACATGTACAGGATTTGCACGAGAAGAGTATATTGTTTCTGTTTTTGTTTTTGGACAGACCCTAGTAATATGCGTTACTTGTGTTCTACCACTAAGATACGATCTTACGAGATTGTGGACATTACCTCTTACACCATAAGTTTCAAGCTTTTTTAACAGTATTTTATGATCAACGTAGTCGAAGGCTTTTGTCAAATCCATAAACAACGCCAAGACAGGGATCCTCTTATCCATCCTAGTATACACAGTATATAACATGTCATATATAGCCATATTAACGGATTTATTTTTTCGAAAGCCTTTCTGTTCTGCCACTAAAATATTACTATTTTCAAAGTAATTATAAATAGAATTGTAGATAATTTTTTCAATTATTTTAGAAAAAACCGGTATAAGTTCTATCGGTCGATAATATTTTACATTTTCTTTATCGTCTTTTTTAAAGAGTGGTTTTATAACAGTTGTTTTTAGTTTTTCGGGAAACACACCATGTGCTATACATAAGTTAATTATATGGCTTAGTGGCTCCGCTATGAGAACTGAAACAAACTTAATGACCACAGTACTTATGTCGTCATAGCCAGTGCTGTGAGTATTTTTCAGATTTTTTATTATTCTATACACTTCATGTGGATCAGTAGGCCTCATGAACAACGAGCCTAACCGCTGCTGATTTGAACAAGTTGGATTACGATGCAATATGTGTGGTTGAGATTTGTTATCTGCACTAAAGTAATCATTGAATGCTTGGGCAATATCGATTGGATCTTTTAGGATGTTACCATCGCTACACCTAATTCGTGTAATACTGTCCTTCGGAAACTGTTGCTTTGTTTTATTTATTATACGCCATGTAGCTTTAGACTTGTTTTCAGCGTTAGAGAGAAGCACCACACACACACACACACACACAAGTACCACACAAGTACGCTTGTATATATAGAGGTCAGTGGTGGCCATAGATTTATTACTTCGCGCGTGGCGCTTTTAACCAGATTGCGCTCTTCCAAAAATTATGCGAGCAGAGTAGGACGTAAGATGAGAGGAAGCTGTCCCTTTCTAATAGATTTTGCATGACATTTTGTTTATGTTGCCATGAGAACATCAACAAAATGTCATGCAAAATCTTTGTTAAAAATCATTTTACCAAAGAGTTTTTAATCCAGATAAATCAAAAGAAAATGAATTTCTGCATTTATCAATATTTAATGAAAACTGAGAGAGAAGTTTATACTTTGCACGTTGAAAATTATTTAAATAAGTATTTAAAAATACGTATAAATATAAATTTGTGAATATAAAAGTTAACATTTTGCACGGAAATTGTGCAAACTTCATTAGTATGGCAATAATTAGAAAGGGACGAAGTACATCGCCTATGATGTCTTGCTCTGCTCGTTTTGCCTCTGCACAAATTGTTAAGAGTACGCTATCATGGTAAATGTAAGATCATTGGTGTTGGCAAGCGATAAGGGTTTTTTTTTCTTCTGTTGAGGAACATTTTTTACTCTCGAATCCTAGCATTGACGTAAGAAAAACGCTGTATCCCCGCGAGCCACAGCAGACCAAAGGTCTGTGCCGAGCGAAGCAAGGAGGTTTTTGTTCTGAGGGTCTGTGCAGCAGACGGCAAACTTTTGTCAATGACATGAGAAAAACGATCCGCAATCTTTGCTTTGGAAGGAAAACCGCTTGAATTGTTGTTCATACCAAAGGGTTATTTAGTCGAAAAGGTTGTTCAGATTTATTGTTATTTTGTTTAAAATGTGAAAATTGTGGTTAGAATTTTAACAAAAACGTACTTGATCGTTGTATAATTTTGATAGGGTGTTCCAGATCCAGTGAACGACTTTCAAAGTGAACATCATTTACTGAGATTTTCGGATGGTTAAAAGCGGCTGTCATCATGACTCCTATTATTTCCCCTTTCAACTTATCGGAGTCATCATAGTATACAGGCCCTTGTCCTCGTGATGTGGATGTGTTATTTCGCCATAATTTTGCAGCAATATCTTTACTTGATATTGGCGGAATACGACTTGTAATGAGATGTGATGCCATTAAATAAATATCTAATCAAACAAATCTCTTGACAGTTTCATGGTTGTCATTATGAATTAGGGTTGGGCCACACTGATCACGGCGATCGACGGTTTGCCTCTACAAAACGCGCGCAAAGTATGCAAATCCTTTCGTATCGACGCGGCGAACGCGCCCTGAAGACGAAACGCGGACGACCGTCGGCAGAGATCGACGGCGAACGACGGCAAATGACGGCGATCGACGGAGAACGACAGTGATCGTCGGAGAACGACGGCGATCGATGGAGAACGACCGCGGCGATCGACGGCTGACGATGGCGATAAGTTGTACCACAGTGTACAAAGTACAGTAAATCAACAAATGCGAAGTAAAATAAGATTTTATGTTTTAATAATTTTTCACTCCAATGATTTCATATTTTAAGCACAGTTTTAAGCTACAACACATTTTTATATATTTTTCGCAAAATTCGTATAAGTTAAAGATTTTTGTATTTATTGTGGGTATTTAACTGCAACATAGATACTATTGTTTCCCAGTGAAACAGTTGTACAGATAATGAAAATCATGATGCACGCACATTACATAATTTATTACCCATTACCTATCAGTTTATGTTTATAAATTAAATAATTTTTACGTCAAAAAAAATTTCTTTACTGCAAATCAACCAATTGCTTAACAAAACTGGTACTAAAAATAATTCGATAATAAATCAACAGTGTACTAAATTGTTTCCTCAAATGCGCAACAAAAAAGCTGACTGTAAAGAGAACATTGTGTAATTACCTATACTGTGATAAAGCAGGGAGTCCCCGCGTGAAGTATACGGCACCTTACGGCTGCGTACGGATGGGAACGCGTCCGTACAGCTGCGTATGGATGCGAATGCCTCTGTAAGCGGTGGATCGGCATAATGCGTACTAGTTTGCTCTTTTTCAATCGGCAAAGTGCATGAAGAAAAAAAAATTTTTTTGGGTGCGTAAATTTTTTTTTCCTCCATGGCAAAGTGCGAAAGGCCGTCGATCAATCTGGCCCGACCCTTATGATAATATTTTCATATTTATTTTGAATGGCTGCCACTAAATGAATATAATAATATTTCATAATGTAATTAGTATTCCATGTTAGAGAGCATGATGTAATTACATACATACATAACATCACGCCTTGTTCCCGTTGGAATTGGATGTAAATTACCTTTTAAAAGTTTCTAGAAGTAAATTGAAAAAGAAGTACTGGCGCAATTAATCGTTTATGTAACCGTTGTACGAGACAAACTCGCCTACAAACTACAACAAGTCCAGTAGTCATCTGCTTAGCAAAAACCAATGATATTACAATTATATAACCGGCAAAAACGCTCTGCTTGTGAGTGAGCTTGGACAGAAGGAGGCTAGTGTGGTTGACTACGCTTCCGTCGCTAAAGAGTCTTCACGAATAATTTTGTAATTATGCGTCAGGTAGTACTCATACATATTGGGGGACATTTCACACAAGGTCATCTGATCATCTGATACCAAACTGTGCAAGAACAAAAAAGTGCAGAGAGTTGCAAGAATAAAATATTTCGAGACAAATATGGTTTTATTTTAATCTATCAACCTGTTTTATTTACAAATTAACTTCAGTATAAAAGCCACTTGTACCTATCTCGACGGAAAATAACACACAATCATAAGTTGATTTATTCCTAGTAATCAATTTCTTAGTAATTTGATCAACTTTCTAAAAATAATGAACTGTACTGAATTCGCTGCTAGCACTCGCCGCCGGCTTCTGTCGTGCCAAGGCCGCAGCTAAGGATTTGCAAAGCGTCTTATTCACACTAGTCGTTATCCACTTTCTGAGACTGTTCCCATGGAACGATGATGTTGGATGGATCTGAATCGATCAATAATCGTGGAAGCACTGTGTGTTTGTTAAAACTGTGACGACTTTTTAGGCGTGAGGGTGAATAATTATCTCTTTGTAGAGGTTGTATGCTACCCAATTCCTTTTTAGTTTTTCCGTACAAATAGCTCAACAAGATTCAGTAGGTAATATCCACATCTTTCGAGAGAGCTGATCGCGCTCCAAAGGGATATGCATGTTCACCAGCTGAGTAGCATAGATTGCACGCTGTGTCTGCTGCTCTTTTCGTACCTGCAAATTGAAGAATGTGAGGTTGTAAAACAAGACTCATTGACCCTAGCAGTTAGATTCTTAAAGTCTTTAGAGATGAGGTTACTACCATTTTGCAAGAGCTACGACGAGAAAGATATAAAAGGTGGATACTCTTTGGCGCCAGTTTGTGTACACTTAGTAGCCGTTTACTAATTTCATAGGAAGAAAAATTTTACTATATTCTTATCCGGTCCTACACGGATATGTAACTACTAATATAAAGGATTAGCTTATGATTTTGAGGGAGCTCCCTGTCCTGTAGTGGAGGGATGTTATGATCGTGACGGACCCACCATACCCCTGGCCATACCTGATGATGTGATTATGTTCACCACCTTTCTGACAGAAGAATATTTGTATTAGATATATCATCAGTAAATTTGTATATTGGTATCTATGATCAATATGATCATCATAGCTAGTAGTCTCTCTGTTAAGATAAAATTATAGACAGCTTTTATAGGTAGAACCCATTGAATTGGTTAGGCATGTTTAAATTTGCATTATTAAGTAGTTATTCCTTGGTTATTTCAATCTGAGCGGCAGTTGTAAGTATGTATGTTAGGGGTTACGGAATACTGAGCGTAACAGTGGCCTCAGTCTCTTTTGACACAGACCAGCTAAAGTAACCTACCTTTACAGTCTTGTTCTTGGTTAATTTCAACAGTTTACTTACTTGGTTTATATAAGAAGCATTTATTAGCAGCTGGGGATTATTCTTTATCCCTCAGGTACAATATTACCTATTATCCTATTTTCAGAGTCTCCGACTTTGAGTGGAATGGGTACAATAAGGGCGTTAGACATCATTTTCGTCTTATCCATGTTCATTTTGTGACCCACTTGTTGTGAAACTCTACTGATGTTATTGAGCATCGTGCCACGAACTTCTTGGGTGTCAGAGCATGACTTCTGCAAAATCGTCCAGCACAGCTTTTTTTAGCTTTAATGCCTTTTGTTTATTTTTAAAAAAACCTGTGCTTTGTTGTGATTATTTTGTGATTATTTATTTCAATGTTTTTAACGAAATAGTACTCAAAGAAATTTTGTTGTTTATTCGTTTGTAATCAGTTTGACGTAAAAACTATATTTATGTCACATTTTCTTCCATCCCTTTTAGTTTCATACAAACATTTGTCTTTTCCTTTCTCTTAATAGATAAGAGCGCGCAGCGAACAACCCTACCTCATTGGATACCAAACAGCGACCTATCTAGGCTGCTGCACAATGATATGGTGAGTAAAAAAAACAGGGTTGCCTGGGCGCAAGCTGGCACGTTATGTACAATCAGCAAAAAACTGCCTATTTTTTTACCCCTTCATGTTCCTTTACTCACATTACTTACTTGGAACCTCATACCTAAACGGTATGAGGTACCCGATGAGGTAGGGTTGCTCGCTGCGCGACTGCGTCTACATGTTCTCCCTCTAACTGTCTTAATAAGAGGGAGAAAGGCAATGCAAATTTTGTCCTTATTCTGAGAAATCACTATACGTTGCTGTTTTTGTATGAAACCAAATTTTCATAGCTTGCACAAAATATGTTATGTACAACTTCTTACAACTTTTGTCGCCATTAGCAAATATCAACATGTTTTGAAGTTAATAATTTAGCGGAATACCAACCATGCTAAAATTATGTTCACTATTTTATTGGGACCCTATATTTACGTCCTAATTTTGTCGTAAAATAGTATTTCCTGTCTCACACACCCGCGGCCTTGCCGTCATCGTTGACAGACGTCAATTCCCATATTTTCATACATTTCACTACCGCAATAATATGAAGGAAAATTGTGGGAAAATATGTGTATCGGCCTCTTGGCCTCGGATTTCCCTCAGGGTTGGTGACAGCGATAGGCGGATGTTGGGGCAGGATAAGCCCCACTTAGCAATCATTTATAGGAGTCTGAGCAGATATTTGTAGCCTTTGTAGATGATATTATCCTCTTTTACAAAGAAAAAGAGTATGAGGGTATTAAGTAATCTCGTTTTCATAAACATTTTACTCTGCAACAAAATTCTTACAAAATTCACAAAAAGTAAACCGATTTTTCATACAAATTAAACCTATTAGCAATCATTTTGGACAAAGAGTCTAAGGGCCGTTTGCACTAAACTTAAGAATCGCCCAGGCCGTCAAACTGTTGCTAGGAGTGTCTTAAACAAGTCAGGGGCGATTCTTAAGTTAAGTGCAAATGGCCCTATATATTTTCTGGAAATTTTCAAAAGTCGTTGAACGAAAGCGAATATTTTAAAACCCTGTATGACCCGTTCATGAACCTATGAGATCAGAGTCGGCTATACAGGGTGTAAGGACAGGTTGCAGACAACCGAAAGAGCCTGATTAGTCAACGTAACCGAACCACTTTCAGTGACTAAAAATTTAAGGAAGTGAAAAAAAAATTGGCCTCTCCGTACAAACTGTCTAATCAAGTTCGCAATTTTTATGTATTTTTTTTATAGAAGAGGGAGGCAGACGAGCAGGCGGGTCACCTGATGGTGAGTGATCACCGACGCCCATAGACACCTGCAACACCAGGGGGATCACAGGTGCGCTGCCGGCCTTTAAGATATTTGTAGGCTCGTTTCTTGAAGGCTGCCTTGTTGTACCCGTCCGGAAATACCTGCGCAGGAAGCTGATTCCACAGTGCGGTCGTACGTGGTAAGAAGTTTCTTGTAAAACGTACGGTGGAAGATTGCCAGTTATCTAAGTTGTAAGGATGAAATGTTAACTTCTGGCGAGTGGTGCGGTGGTGAAATTCTGCAGCAGGTATTAGCTCGAACAATTCTTCAGAGCACTCCCCATGATACACGCGATAAAGGATGCATAAAGATGCAACATCTCTCCGCAGTGCTAGATGGTCAAGACGGCCGGTGAGGACATCGTCGCCAATGATTCGGATCGCTCGACGTTGAACACGGTCAAGAGGAAGGAGCTGATACTGAGGCGCCCCGGCCCAAAGGTGGCAACAGTACTCCATATGTGGCCTAACTTGAGCCTTATAAAGTTGAAGGCGATTGATGTAGAGAGTAGAGACTGATTTTTTTTTTCATTTTTTGAAAGTTTTATTTACAAAAACCTGTCCCTTACACCCGTTATTTCTTTCAGAGTTTCAAAGGTTTAGTAAATATTATTTGATAGTTTTATAAATTATTTTGAAGTTAAGTAAATTATTCTAAGAATTATTATCGAATCAAAACATATTTTACAGCAAGTTTGTGCTTATATTAAGGAGCTTTTAACGTCACTTATTTAAAAATTATCAGTGGTCGTAGGAATTTTGGTTGTTTTTCAAGTGGCTCTTCTTGTATAATGGCCGCTCGTCAGTTGAAACACCTTGATCTTGAGCGGTCTGGTTTCGAGCCTTTGTAGCGTGGCAATGGTTCAGTTAACACTGGGCGGTGATCGTGGTAATTTCAACGACATTTCCAAAACAAAAACGTTTGCCTCAAAAGTCATGTTAAGTCTTAACTAAGTGTTTTAGGCAAACGTTTTTGTTTTGGTAATATCGTTGAAATTACCACGATCACCCCCCTGGTTTTGTCTCTACGCTCTTGTATGGGAGTCAGTGCCACATTTTTTATAGCTTTTTTACTAATGCTTCTTAGGAAAAGGTGTTTTGTTTTAGTGTAGCGATACACCTGCGGAATTTTCAGTCGCGGAGATTCCCTCTCATTATGCTCGCAATGCTTTTTAAGTTACCTATGAGTTATAGTCATAGGCTTGACACATTTTGCGGAATTTCCGCTGGTGTCATACTTGATAGATTTTTCGGTCGCGGAACTTTCCGCGTGTGTCGTTACACTTACGGACGACACACATCTTTTTTCGGTTGTCAACTTTTTTGTTTTTTATTATTTTGCTTTTATTTTCTCTTTTATGTATGCTATCCATTTGTTGTAGATAGGTACTTGTCCTTAATAAACGTTTTATCTATCATAGAAAAAATCTCTGTAGACGTAACATTTCTTGTGTTTTTTAAAAATCGAAAAACTAATTTCAATACAGAGTGAATTTACATTTGGTTTTGCTCCCGAACCCCAGTGATAACAAGCAACTTTCGCAAAGAACAAAAATTTTTACTCGAAAAAATGTTTTGGTTTCCCAATAGTAAACTGGTCACGTGATCGACTCATTTTGTATGGGAAGGCGATAAATTTTTACCGAGTAAAAAAAATTTTTCTTCTCGAAAGTTACTTGTTTTCATAAGTAGAATCACTGGGCATCAGGAGCAAACTAATAAAAATTCACGCAGTATAACATAAACATGGCATAAGATAGAATAAAATCCATCGGAGCTTACTTAACAGGCATTTTTCGACTCAAAGACTTGTACCTTTTTACCCTCAAATGCATTTCGTTAGCATACCTATGTAAGGTATGCTAACGAAATGAATTCTTCGTTCAGATATGCAAATGTATGATTACCATAAAAAGATAACGCTGATTTTCAACGCAATGCTGGAAATGTACAGCGAAAGGTAAAACAATTTCTTACGTTGTTTTGCCTCTCATTTGCGTCTACGCGCACGAAAATAAGGGATTCTTTAGCAGTCTTATCCTTTTTAGGGTTCCGTACCCAATGGGTGCCAACGGCCCCATTACTTAGCCTACGTCGTCTTTCTGTCTGTCCAACCTTCAAAAATCTTTTGAACCGTAGTAGATTGAAAAATGAGATTTTTTTTGGTCGTCCCATACAAATTCCAGTATTGACGGCGCAAGGTTTGCATGGGGAAGCCAAATTTTGTTTTCATTGTCCAACCTATGTTTCTTGGGGAAAGTTATTCAGTTTCATGTACTTAGTACCATACTCAAGTATAGTCAGACATTACATAATCACGTTGTATACCGTACAGACACGATCTTCAATGTATAAATACATTTTACCCTCACGGTCGTGTAGGTTCAGGTGTAAAGAGTTAGTGTTATGCTCTAAGTTCTATTTCTATTCAACGTCTTTTGCAGACCGAAAACGACATTCTTTGAAGTCCTTTATTTTTCAATTCGAAATTTTAAAAAAATATTTAAAGGTTCAGAATAGAATTTTCCTCCCGTACCTAATTGCAGGGTAATTGCGCGGGATTTCTTCGGTTGGTTCCAATATTTTAGTTTGGCAAAAGTCCAGCAGAAGTTTACTCAAAAGTCCTTAAGAGTCTTTAAACTTATGACTGTTCTTCCAATAAGACAAGTGTTTGGGCTACTTGCAAGAGGCAGACAGAAATAAAATTAAGTTTAGGTATTTTTTCTTAGGCCAAGAAACTCAACAAACTTTTAAGATCAATAAAAGTAGTAACATGTGATTTTTTTTGGATCGAGAAACACCTTCTTACTACTTGGGAAAAAATGTTCCCGCATTATATTAGTAGTAGGATTGATCAAAAATATGCATTCCACGTTCACTTCGTACCTAGATTCGAAACAGGCACCTTCAGCGTAGCATGTAGGTAGATCTCTCCAACCACACCATTTCATTTAGTCAGATTAGTTAAAGTAAAGCTGTATACATAAAATTTTGCATTATTTTTGCACTGTTAAAAGAACTAACTCTATTTAAAGGCTTTAAAAACGGAGAAATGTTTGAACCAGCTCCAAGCAATCAAAATCTGCTGAAAAACTTGAAAGTTCATCGTGTTCCGAGTTCCAAACTCCGGTTGAGTTACATCGGCATTTATAGAAAACACGACCACAAAGGGCTTGATCAAATTATAAAGGTGGATTTATTCCTGAACTTACTGACTATTGTGCAATAATAACGAGAGAAGCCAAAGAGAGAAGTAACACCGTGAGTAGTACCGTGACTTTGACTCGCTAAGTTTAGATTAGAACCTACATGCAGCAATGAGCAGTGTTTTGCAAAGTTTTTACGCAGTGTGTTTAAGGCACTGAGGTCAGTGGTTTAAGGTCTTCAGATCAAATACGATTTCTTAGTATGGAAATTCTCTTGTCGTTGAAAGGAATTTTGAGGCGTTTTTTTCTCCGCTGTACATTTACTTCATACAGACGTTCATGGCTCATTAGGTGTTTCTTCTTTTTTATTCACTCAACGCTTCTTGGAGGAGACTCAACGAGTCAGCACTGTTTAGACCAAGTTCGTATAAGGCGGCTTTTATAGAGCTAGTCCGAAAATTCTAGTTTTCACAATCATAGTTTGTGTCATAAAGTTTATAGTTCTACATCATACAGTTTGTAGCTTGCTTCTACATAATTCAAACAGCCCATGTAAACTTCAGTGATTTGGTTAATATTGGATAACTGAGGTAGAGGCGCTCGCTAGTTAACTAAAGACTAGGTACCAGGAGAACATAACGAGATTCATTAGCATCCAGAACGTATAAATTTCATGAAAGCGGTCAGATTAGCTTAGTTTCTGCTACTCATAGATAGGTTCTCTGGGCATTAGTAGCTTATCTGTAGGAGAGGCACTCGTGCAATTTCAAAATGAGCAGGATAGTATCAACAAAGAAAATTTTTTCTTAGTTGGGTAATGTTCAGGTAATGAATATTAATTTCTGAATTAAGCCCCGTATTAATAAAAGTTTTTTTGTTTGGTTTTGGTTCAAATGAATGATATAGCTAAATTAGAATGACAACAGGACACGCGACAGATGTATGTGTGCGTTAGAGCAGGACGGAGCGATACGACGTGTTTTTATCGCTCCAGTGCATTGTATCAAGCTATATTATTTCAACCAAAGAGATTTGATCCTCGCTCGAGCGTAGCGAGGTTCAAATCTCTTTGATTTCAACTGAGAATACCAAATAAAGTTGCCGACAAACGCGACGGGACAGAGACAAAACTCTTATTGCTGTCGACAGATTCTGATAGGATGTCTCGCTCAGTCTCGTACAGTTAAAAGTTAAGCACCATGTCAAAATTTGAAGGAAAAAAAAAGATAATGTAGTTGTATACTACGTTGTCCCGTGTGGTGCCGGCAAAGAATAGTACCAACCCATACATACCCGTGGGTGTCGTAAGAGGCGACTAAGGGTTAACTGGAGGATGGGCAGCAGCATCCTCCTTTATATCTTACATCTTACTTACTGCGGTCACCTACAACCGCGGTCCACGGTGCCAGCCGTAACGCCAACAAGCGAGGTGACTATGGTACTTCCCCTCCACATTTTTCCAGCAAAAGCTAGAATTCTGGAGGGAGCTCCCTGTCCTGTAGTGGACGTTTAATGGGATGTTATGATGACTACGTAATAAGGTATATACCTATTTGAATAAATATCAAAACTATTTTTATAAATTTTCCATTTTCTGGGAACTATGGAAATTTGCTATAGAGATCACTGTCAAAATTTTCACTCATCACATGTGATATTAAGAGTCTTCCCAGGTTAAACTTGATACTCACAGCGAAACTTTAGTTCCTACGACTGTTGTAATAAGAACGGTACAAAGCTTAGAGCAACGCGTCAAACCGCGCAAGCCCGTTCTTTGCGCGCGAAAATCGTGTTACTCTATGGTACAAAGCGTTATTTGTCAGCTTTACGTGCTCAAGAAAAGAGAGAACTGTGCGCGCAGGGACACCGGTCGATAAAATATTACTTTTAAACGTTTTGTAATTCAAAATATTTATCTTGATAAACCTTTAAAAGGTAAATTATTAATTATGAGGAAATTAAAAATCAAACACTACTTAATATCAATCGAATCGAATCTTGACTTTTGCAAATAAAAATCTGTGATTTTAACATTGATTTTAAATGTTTTTGAGTAATATTTTATCATCCGGTGATATTCAAAATTGACTCCCTGGCTCGTAAAAGTAATATAGCCTATTGTTTTTCACACTGAAAAAATTTAAATCTACTTAGACTCAAACCATAAAAGTGAAAAAAGTACTTTCCTCAAGAAACAATAGGTCGAAAATTTAATAAATAATTGTCCTTCCAAAGGTTAAATCCCATGGGAGAGGTGCACGTTTAATGTTGTACTTAAAGAAGTGATCACACCTAGCTGAATTCAAAGACTAATTCGGCATACATTGCTCGTTGAAGTAAGGATATTGCAATTAACATAAACAACCCTCGCAGCAATGTATGCCAAATTAGTCTTTAAATTCAGCTAGGTGTGATCACTCCTTAATTCGAGGAAAGTTGTTCAGTTACATTGTCTTCCCTTTCTGTGAAGGCATTTTTTTTGACGTGGTTATGTCTATGCTTTCATTTAAGGGGTCATTTCGTGCACAGTGGATATAGGCCCTCTGGCGGCAACAATTGGCACTACATCGAGCTTTGTATGAGTCAGAGGGTGAGGGGAGGGGAGAGAGGAGGAGCGATTGAGAGGAGGGGGGGAGTGGACGTGGGTTGGAGCTTGTGGTGGTCTTGACGTATCTACGTGAAACTTACGGCCGTGTCAAAAATACAGACTGGGGATTTTTCTTCAAAAAGTTACAGTAAGCTTTTCGTATGTAACATTTCTACGTATTGTGCTGATTTTGCACCACTCAGTTTTCACGAAAAAAGCTGAATCTAATGAACGGTCAATAGGAACGTGTGAAAGAATATACTGATCCTTTGTTATTGGAGATATTTTTGTCTACCTTTCTTCTTCGTAAAATATATTTTTACAATATATTGTGATAATGTCTTTCATGTCTCAAATTACATATATAGTGAGACAAGGAGGTTCATTGAGGTATTTTTTTTTTACTTTCCATATAGAATAGTTCGTTTCTATAATAAAAATTATTTTTATGAGTAAGCCCATTCAAGGGACTTACCGTTTAATATGTGCTCCTGAACACATCTATCAACTTGTAAAAGTGTTAATACAAGAGTCAGCTTCAAAATTGCATACATTTTTTTGGTCAAACCTTACATTATTTCATTCAAAACTTAAGACGCAAAGGGACGATTCGGGGTGGGTTATTTTAATTAGGTTTAAGTTTTATTGTAATGACAATGACATTGTATTTGATTTGACCTTTATATGATTGATATTAATTACATAAATTCAGTTTCGATGGAAATATTGGCATGGCACTTAGACACGAAATACTACATAGACGCAAAGTGGGCCGATAGTAACAAAACTGACAAACACTTAAGAGTATGTGATCCTCTACAATAGTCAATAATTTCTTATTCTTAATTTTTATACAAATAAATTGAAAAGCATTAAAGGGCCTGTCAATGAAACACTGTTCATTTTAACCAAATTGCTTGAAAAGCTGCCTTAAACAAATCAACGTAGCAATAAAACACTTATAACGCCGCTTTTCAAAATCTTAGCAGGCATTTTCTTTTCAACTGCTCTCTTCGTGAATCCTTTGATGCAAATTCAACAAAATCCGATGTAGCCTCGAGCCTTTATAATTACATCAACAAGGGGCGAAGGGTCGATACTTTCTTAAATGTTCGCGAGCAACAAACCTTATCCTGATGGTTATGCTCTCCTGGTACTTTATTTAGTTGTAACTTTGAAAAGGATATCTTAGATTTCGCGATTTTCCCAGCATAAGGAAGTAAGACAGAAAAATAAAATGTTTAAAAAGCAATGAACAAACTTGTCACTAAACTCGTCACTAACTGGACATTTTTGTCAGAAAACGGATGGGTGGCTGCAACACAAGTGGTATAAAATAAAGCGTTTCCATGCTTTCGAATTACCAGAGGCCATTTGACAGGTCAGGCCAGCTGCCTGACGATGGTTTCGATACATACGAGTATTCGATAACTATCTAAAATCTTAAATAAACTCTTGATTTAAAATATTTCTCTCAAACATGCTTGATAATTATTTTGATAACCTTCTTCTTCTTCATCGAATTTTGGGATGAAAAAGAAACATAACAATCTAGAAGGTAGTCTATTAAAGATTTTGTTTAAGTTTTAAACTGGCTTGCAAAAAGAAAGCTATTAGTTGGAAAAAAATAAACAAACACTAAAGACAATATCACAGACAATATGAACACAATGATATGAAAATTAAAAACTAAGATATTGGAATTTTATTTGGTTTGCTTTACAGGCGGAAAGTGAACTAGCACTTTAAAACCGAGCTAATCTTTAAAAGCTTACATTTATACGAAAAGAACACCTCTGAAAAATACAGCTAACCAGTTGTTTACATCTCTGCGACTATCTGTTTAATGGCGCCCAACTGTTGGCAAGCACCTGCGCTGCGGTACAAGTTTTCAAGCTATTTTCTTTACAAAATGGCCGCGGCTATCTTGTTTAATCTGAGCAAAATTCGCTTCGGTTACCTACCATTTTCTTTACTTACTCCGTAATGGGTGCTCTTTCTTCGTAAAAGTTCGCAATATAATTTTGATTAAAGTAGGGTAAACTAGACGTATAAAATTGAAAAATCAGATGCCATGAACTCAAACTACTGAACGGACTAAAACTAAACCCATTTCCAACCAGGATGAGCCCAAACTTAGCTAAGAGGAAACTTGTGACTAAAATGTAATGTACACTATACTTTTAGAATAAGCTCAAGGACACCCTACAGGCCACATAAAAAAAGTCAAGGAGGACTTTCCTTGGATACCCCACATGATAGGTAGTAAAATAAATTGGTAAGGTTGAAATATAAGAGGTCTTGATTGAGCAACGACGCTTTGCTCCTTCAGAAAAGTCGTTTAGTTTGTGCTTTGTCGTTTAGTTTGTGCTTTGTCGTTTAGTTTGTGCTCAGTGCTATAAACTTATGTGCACTACTTATTTCAAGAGAGGCGTGACTTTTTTATATGAATGTATTTCAAAAAAGGACCCTGTGTTTAATTTGGAAACCTCGTGATTAAACTTATGACTGCCGTGCCGCAAATACCTTTAAACTTCGATTTTGTCTGAAATTCCTTTTCTGAAAAGATGCTAAAAAGCCTTTAAGTTGATTGTCAGTAAAAATAAGCATTAGTGCGTAAAAGGGTCCAAAATGCTATTGTCCCAAACGGTAATGGCTCCGAAATGGGTATGAATATTGGTTTCCTAATGACAATAATATGGAATAGTAGAAACCGCTTAGATTCGCATTGTTTTCTCAGTACTGATTGTGAATGTTCCGCTCAATTTCTCCTATTTCTGTCCTGTTTAACCCCAACGTTGGTACCCCTATGGGTCCATGGATACTCGATACTTAGTACCCAATTTGATATTCCGCTTGAACTCCCTAGACCCTACTGCTCCAGAAGGAAGGTAATCTGTTTCGCGTATATGTTTGTGTGATTATTCGATGCTGTAAAAAGCTTCACCGTTACAGTATAGATAGGTTTTTGGTCGCTGTAATTTACAGCAAAATACTACGATTTTTAAATGTTTATATGTACTTCAAATGTGTTAACGGAATAAGCGAAACTGAGAAAATGGTTTGTTCAGAATCGAGAGTAGAATCAATTTTAGGGATTTTTGATAAAGGTATTTTTTTTATTATTTAAAGTTTTGCCGTTTCTAAATATTTCTGTGGCTACGTGGTACATACAGTCATTACATCACGATGAAGCGGCGCGGGGCGGCGCGTGGTGCATGAGCAGAGAGAAAGAGAAGGAAGTGGGCGTGGCGTGCGCGCAAGCGTCACATGATGCACTAAAGAGCTAAAAAATCTACTAGAATAACGATGAAACTCTAAAATAACAATATCTATAATATATTTTTTTTATATAAAATCTGTTGGGGTGTACGAGGGTTTCACATATTCATTAACACGTTGTATATAATGTAATTTGTAAAACTTAAGTAGTCTCTTATGTGTTGTCCACACACAATACAATTATGAAATATTGACCAATGTTTTCCTACCCTAAGATCACTGTTTTGTTTTAATAGTTTACAAACTATTACAAGATTTTTTTTATCACACATGTAAGAGCACCTTAACGTAAAACACAAGATAATTTGGATAATTAATTACGCCCAATATCGGTAACATAAACTTATCTTACCTGGATAACATAAGTCCACAGGTGTTCGTAGTTAAAACACCTCCTACCTATACACCGCACACCTGCGGTCTTAGGAGGGTCCAAAGTAAACGCGGGTAACCCTGAAATACCACTTTCAAAGGATCACGTCGTCAAAGTAATTGCTTTGTCTCAGCGTCGGCGCGGCGTTGGAGTTTGATTTTTACGAGTTTGGGTAGTACGTTGGGTAAGAATATCTCATAAACTAATCTTTCTACAAAAGTGTTAAGGATTTTCTGTTTAACCGAGCCTAAAAAAAAGCCACGATTGTGATAAATGAGACCACGGAAAACATAGATGGCAGTCGTTGGCGGGACGAAGTAATCATGTGGTCTACTCAATACAATACTACTTCGATACACTCGAATTCATAACTTAATTCACTAACAATAGAGCACAATATTGGTTACAAGTTGTCGTCACAAGGTGTTGCGTTGCGAACTAAGGAATCTGGTGCAAGTGATGTCACCTCGCTATTTATTACCTTGGCATACGTCTGTCATATGCGAGAGGGTCGCGCACGAACTTATCGGACCATACATTCATACATATAAATAACATCACGCGTCTTTCCCGTCGGGGTAGACAAAGACCACAGCCCTCTAATGGCTACGATCTCGACACACTTCGCTTGCTCTACTCGCATCAACACGCTTTTCTGACTATAGAGCAACTTATAAACCAAATCTATAGTACTATGCGTTTCAAACGAGAAGAGTACTAGTCTATGGCTAACTTCACAGTGGTGCCAGTCGTTGTATAAAACTAAATCGAAACAGAGTGAAGTTAGTATGACAGCTAGGGGAGCGGGGGGCACAGTGAACCACTTTTTTATTTGTGCTCTCTACTGCATTTATCTTTAACGCTGGTTCTTATATTTTACTTACTTGGTGACTTGGTAACTTGGTGTTAAAGGTATACAAAAAAACATAAAAATAAAAAATAAACGCAACAGTTTCTGAGAAATGGAATATTTTTCTTAAAGTGGATAATGGTCCACTGTGCCCCAGCAATGGGGCACTATGGACTTGGGGTACTGTGAATCTCCATGGGGCACAGTGAATATTTACCTTAATTTTACTTCAAAATTGATATGGGGTACATTGAACTTAATTGATGTGTTATTAAAATAAAACACAATTTGCTTGGTAATCACATATTAAAGTTTTTTAGTGCTTAATTGGCATAAATTAGTCTCTTTTGTTGCATTTGAGTCATTATGTACTTACATTTAGTAGGTATCATAATTAAAATTTATTTTAAGAAAAACATAAAACAGCATTTTTTTATTTTTTTTCCGTATGCACCAATACCTAACATTGGTGCATACGATTGTGTACCTATCATTTTTACCTGAATCAATTAAACAGAAAGGTTAAGTTAAATAATACATTTATGGGGCACTACGGATCACAGTCCACAGTGCCCCACATGAAATTAGTTCATTGTACCCCTTATGGTCAAATTAGAAACAATAACTGAAACTACTATTAAAATTAATCGTGACGTAATAGAATAACCACGACTTACGTAGCTTATTAAATGGTTATTAGTAAAAAACAAACAAATATACAAATTGAATTGAAATTGAAATTGAATTGAACAAAATAACATCAAGAAAAAAAAGTGGTGGCTTACGTTTCGCGGAGCGGCTGCAGCTTGACCTCTGGCAGTGAGAACGTGACGGTGACCGGTGGGAGGGAGGGGTATTGGATAGATCATGCAATCGTTCGAAGTGAGTGTGTGTTTTTAATGAATAGCGAGCGAGATATTAATGAATAACCACTGTGCCCCTGATTCACTCTGCCCCCTGCTCCCCTACTACTTCATATGATTTTGCGACTGCAAATCTATTAGGCTTAGTCCTATTCTCATTTGAAAAGAATCTCACTTCCATCTATTTTCATTGAACAATCCTTTGTAAAAGAAACTAAAATAAAACAAAACACTTTCGACTCGTTAAAGTTTTGTTAATGGTTTTTAACAAAAGGTTCAGCTTCGTATCTTTTTCTACTCTGATGAAAGTAGGAGCAAGCAAAATATTTGCACAAGGGTAATTTTTACGAAGCTACAACTTACAATAACTAGTATTTTGTTCACCACAGAATTTTATTTCAAACCGAAATTGTGAGCATGGAGAAGCTTCTTCAAAAGTCACGTCTCAAATCGTGAGTCTGACAAAGTACAGCATTATAGCGTCCCGGCAAAGTGAGGTAACTCTGAAATCCGTAAAAATGTTCCGCCATTTAACGTCGAGGTCGCCTGTTCCTGCAATTGTTAGCAGATCTTGTGAGTTTCACAATTTCTGAACGTTGCATTTCTCGTAACTTTTGAGAAGTAAAATATTGCATTCGCTTTTTAAAGAGTTGGACAATTCGCGACAAGTTTTATTCGTTCCGTTGTGCCTTTCGTATTTGTAACTTAAATCACGACTCGAATTTCCACTATTGTATTGTTAGAAATTATATTCCTACGTATCTACCAGAATGGTGAAAAAATATACTATACAGGGTGTTAATTTAATTGCGTGCCATAGCTTAAGGGGTGTTTCAGTTACGAAAAAGGAACACAAAAAAAAATATAAAAAAAATCCTACTGAAAAAAAAAACTAAAACTGCATCGAAACTTAACTAACGCGGAGCAACGTCACTAGCACGCGAGTATCAGTGATTAAGGTAGGCACATCATCATCATATCAGCCGAAAGACGTCCACTGCTGAACATAGGCCTCCCCTAAACTAAAGATCTCCATGACGACTACATAACTGAAACTCTTTCGCGCGGTCATTGCCCTCCGCGTTAGTTAAGTTTATATGGAGTTTTAATTTTTTTAATAAAATTTTTGAGTTTCTTTATCGTTACTGAACCACCCCTTAAGCTATGGCACGCAATCAAATTAACACCCTGTATACAGGGTGTTTCGGTAAATTGGAAGTTTTTCAAGAAGTCGATGTCGTTTATTATACCACTTTCGGTATGAGACCGACCCGATCAGCTGATTATTTTGGATGGGAAATACCTCCTTAAAGAAACTTACTGTCAACCCTTACTCGCTGTATTATTAGCTAAGCTACTCGGGTCCATGGTTAATTCTGCTAAAAGACGTAATGAAAACTATTTTATAGAATAAAATAACCGATATCAGCATAAGCTCCCGTATGTTAATATGAATAATAAAAATCCCCCAAGTGCGTGTCGGGCCATGCGCAGTATAGGGTTCCGTAGTTTTTTTCGATTTTTATTGCATATCAGGCTTTGATTTTTATAACTTTCATAACATAAACTTTGAACCTCCTTGTGCTCAGCGAGGTCCTAGCGCCTGATTGCTATTGCTATTTTTCACATTTCCAATAACAACCGTTTAACTGGTGGGGGGGGGGGGCACTTGACTCCAACAAAAAATTGCGGTTTCAAGCTAATACTCCAGTCAATCTACGAAATGAAGCACAGGTCAGCTTATGCTGGTACTTTTTCATAAAAATGTCTTTTTACAAAATTATCTACAGCTTCAAATAGCCTATATTACTATTTAAAATTGATTTATCTAAATGTGCATTTAATGCAACCTCATATCGTAGATTGACTAGACTATAAATGTTTCGCAAACGACACCCCACAAGATGGGGCAGACAAGAACACAAAAATAATTTACCCGCGCTTTACAAATATCCAAAAAATATCTTTTTAAGATTTTATTTTACCACTTTGTCGGCATGTTTGAAATGTATATCCATACCAAATTACAGCCTTCTAGTACTAAGAGTCTCTGAGCTAAGCCGCGAACAGACAGACGGACATAACCGGAACCCTAAAAAGACAAGTAAAATCTAGTTGAAATTATAAGGGCGATTTATTACAAGCTGCATCACGCTCCCCAAAATAACTTAAAATGATTTAAAAAATACTTAGCATAATATTTAAGTTAAAACTAGATTAATCCAAGCATTCCGATTGGTTAGGTAAATTTCAATTCACTGTTTGGAAACACCAAAAATTTTAAAACTCACTTTCATTTCATTGCTCTGCTGAGCAGAAATTTAATTAAAATCTTCATTAATTGTTGTACGTAAGGAAACATCAAGCTTGGAGTTAAAGACACAGCTAATTGCATTTCTTTGTTTAGTTAAACAATAGAGACGATATTATTGCTTTTACTTCGTTTATTTATTCTTATATTATTTTAATTTTATTTTCTAACAAAACAGACAGGTTAACCATTAAAACCATAGGTAAATATTTATTTATATATTTATTTTCAAATTATATGATGCCGGTATACTAAACGAGCATTATTGTATATATATATTGGGTGACTTTCAATTAGTTTTTGGTAGCAAAAGATATGCATGTACTCATGATACTGAACAACTTTTCCCAAAAAACACAGGTCGAAATACGTGAAAAGTAATTGGAACCCCTTACTAAATTGCCGATCAGCTGATTGGTTTACTTTGTGACTCGAAAATTTTGTTTTCATATTTCGACCTATGTTACTTTTGGGAAAGTTGTAAGAACTAATTAAAAGTCACCCTATATATTCGTGTATATATTTGTAATTGGTTTCTCGAAAATAGCTCTTACGATTTCGATGAAATTTACCATACGGGGGTTTTCTGGGGCAAAAATCGATTTAGCTATGTCTCATGTCCGGGAAAATTCGTTTTTCCCGTGTTTTTAAGATTTTTTTACAATACCGCGTATAAGACAACGCCATCTGTTGGCAGCATAGCTTGCTCACCTGATGATATTATAATGTTGAGGCGGCTATTATAGTGCGAAGCTCGGTCGCCTAGATACTAAAAGTTTAGCTGAATAAGTGCACACACCTGCGAAAATTCTGCGTCGGAACTATCCGCGCTGTATCTTTCCATCAAATCTGATACAATAGAGTAGAATCTCCGCGTCGCAACTTATTGCAAGGTCTTGTCACATTTGCTTTGTGGTTGCGGATCGTACCGACGTGTAAATTCCGCTCTATCGCCACTTGTAGCCAAGCCCCGTAACCAATCAGGTCGCATAAAATTATAAAGTCAAATGCACTATGACTAACTGAAAGCAAAGCTTCGATGGAAACGGTTGTTTTCTTTGTGTGTTACCTAAAAAATAAAAAAAAATAAAAAATTTAACTCCATTGTGAATACACCTTTACTCTGAATTTTCTGCATTCTTAACGCGGACGGACTATAGTGAGTCACACTTGTCGGAAAGATAAGTCGCGGATCGTTCCGACGTGGAATTTCAGCAAGTGTAACGCTACACTAACTGTGCACGAAAGCCGTGCACAAGCTGCAAGTCAATGGAACGAACCATGCTCGGTATCAGCCTTAGACAAAGGATAACACAAATGTTATGTTATGGTTATGTAACATATTTTGGATGAACGTGTCACGTAGAGATGCAGAATAGTACATTGCTCATCTAGAAGAGAAAGGGACCGATTCCCAACGAGGGTGTCATTCGCCTCGACCTATATGAAAAAACCCGGCCAAGTGCGAGTCGGACTCGCGCACCGAGGGTTCCGTACCAACACATAATCATAATTGTATTAGTTGGAATTTCAGTAAGTTAATGTGTTAATTTTTTGAGTCCTACACGTGATTGACCAAATTTCATTATTTGTTATTATTTTATAGCTTATGCACAATAAATATACCAATTTTCAAGTTTGTAAGTGTTCCCTTTTTTAAAATAGAACTAAAACAAAAATCGCCTCCACGACCATCCAACTTGACCCCTCTCTTATATGAATGTTCTTGAAACGGGAGCTCACCACAATTGGTTATCATTAGTTGTGAGAAAAGTTGTAATATTTAATGATTTCAGACTTTTCCCTTTATATTTACTGTGAGACCTAGCTTCTTGCCAAATTTCATTATTTTGGTACACCCTGTGTACTAAATAAAAAAAAAAAACATAAATAATATCCAGTCAGGTAGACAACCAATCCAGGGTTAATATTATAGAATTTTTTTATAAACTCAATGGAACCAATTTTGGGTAAATCACATATTTACGATTTGGTGGTACAGGAACACCCCTTATATGAAATTACACAGATCATTTGATACTAGCGCAAGATATCTTACATGAAGATGCTTGGTCATGCAAAGTATCATCAAGATTCTATGAGCCGTTTTTGAGAAAATTTCAATTTTTCATTTTCGTTGTATGACAGCTACCCTTAAAATAAGAGCCAGCAAGAAACCACTTAGAACCCTTCGATGGATTTGCATAAAACTCCTAAATTCAAAATCTGGTGTCAATCGGACCATTCGTTTAGCCGCTAAGCCAAAGCGTGACGGACAGACCGACCGACGGACCGACCGACCGACCGACCGACGGACGGACATTTTTGGGAGTGATATAGAACACATTTTTGAGAAAATTAGAAAAACTTTTTTTTTACGAATACAAATACCTTTCTCGCTCCGCTCGAAAGTAAAAAAAATATATTTCCAAACAAAGTTAGCTAAAACATTAGATTTGGATATGGTGTAGGACCTCAATGAGTTCATTTAATTAAAATGAAACTACTCGTATTACGGAACATTCCATTGATTGGCAATACATCAGTTATTGTTCCGCCCACTGGGTCTCAATGTGATGTTAATTGGTAATTGGACTGCCATTTCAACACATTTCATTTGCGAGTGTTGAATGTATTTTAGCGAGTCCGGAAGAATAACTACTATAATAATATTAATAACCCTTTGTACAGTCAACAACAGAATTTTCCCAGACATGAGACCTAGCTAGATCGATTTTTCGCCCCCGAAAACCCCTGTATAGAAAATTTTATCGAAATCGTTAGAGCCGTTTTCGAGAAACCGATTACAAATATATCTATACAAATATTGCTCGTTTAATACTATAGTATCTGGTCGACCGAGCTTCGCTCTATAATAGCCTCCTCAACATTAAAATATCTTCGGATGAGCAAGCTATGCTACTCGCTAACAGATGGCGCTGTAGGTTTCTGTCTAAAACGTGGCATTTTTTTAAAATGCTTAAAAACACGGGCAAAACGATTTTTCTCAGACATGAGACCTAGCTAGATCGAATTTTCGCCCCAAAAACCCTCCGATACTAAATTTCATGAAAATCGTTAGAGCCATTTTCGAGAAACCGATTACAAATATATATAAATATATATATATACAAATATTGCTCGTTTAATAGTACTTATAGGATTTAGTAGGATACAGGAAACATACGTATATTTTAAATGCAATGGCATCATTGGGCTGCTCGGTTGATTTCGATTTTCATTTATTACGTAGATTTAGTTTTTCAGTTGTAGCAAGTATTTTATAGAAAGCTGTTTGTTTAATGATCTCCCCCATCCACCCCCACCTTTGCACCCCTCATTGCGTCTAACAATCCCCTAAAATCAGCTGTCACAGCCAGAAGTGCAGACGTGGCTTACCATGGCTTACCTACAGTAAACACTCTCTATGAGATTTGGAAGCAAGCCAACTTTTAAGCAATTGTAAACATTTTTTTCTAGCTTATAAAAATAAAAGATTTAGGTTCTTTTGAAGGTGGTAGGACTTTTGTGCAAAGTCCGTCTGGGGAAGTACCACCCTCTTACCTATTTCTGCCGTAAAGCAGCAGTGTTTGCACTGCAGTGGTTGGGTTGAAGGGTAAGGGAGCCATTGAAATTACTGGCACATGAGACATAACATTTAGTTCTCAGGGTGGGCAACGCGCTTTGCTGTCTTATTAGTGTCAATACCAACGGGAGTTGGCAATTGTGCTGCTCAGCGGTATAAATGGGGCTGGTGCGAGTCGGCTGTGTGTCAGCGCGGGTGTCCTGATCCTGAACAGACCGTGCACCACATTGTGTTTGACTGCCCGCTTACTAAGTTTGACGGGAATAAGGAGGACCTTCTGTCACTTACAACTGACGCAGTAACATATTTAAAATCTAATATATTAATTAATTTTGAAGTAGAGAACACTCCATAAGATAAATAAATAAGTGTCAAAGTATGTCACTTATAATAGAGTGGGTGCTATGGGCGGTGGAGACCATTAACCATCAGGTGGCCCACCTGCTCGTTTGATCACTTTTTACCATTAAAAAAAAACTTAAAATGTTTTCACTGACGTGCGGTTGGTCGTACTACTTAGAGGAATTGGTAAAGGTTGTGAATACGTTGTTATACTTTGGGAAGGTTTTCAGGTCCACCTGTGGACATTTCTAGGGCTCTCCAGGGAAATATGTAACGCCCTAAAGATTCTAATGCCTTTACTATTAAGAGGAATATAAGTTTATGATGAATCTGTAATGTTATCTGTATATAATAATACCTAAATTTCTAACTATCCTCACTGTATCTAAAGGGAACCCTAACTATTTACCTAACATTTCCAAATGCTTATTCTGAATTTCCTATAAAATCTGTATAAGTCTGTTTTGATCTATAAAATGGCCAAAGCTTCGTCTATTAGGAACCCTACTTTTGTACCGTGGCAATGTAACCCTAGAAATTCTTTTAGTCAGAACCGTTCACAAGTCGAGTAGATAAATTCCTAGATTAAATGCATAGATTAATAGAGAAGTAAATAATTTGTGTGAAAGGAAGCAGGTAGATCCGAAGGCTGTAAATGGTACATGAGAACATCAAAATAGTACATCTAAACTCCTCCAAGATTGATATTTGACTTCCTTCAAGGAAATTTAGTTTATTTTTAACAATGTAAAGGCCTGAAATATATCGAGTCCTTTCAGCTCAATCTTTCCATATAGATAAAGGTGTTTTATTACTTTCTATGTGCGAGATGACTTATAAACTGACTCCTGTTGTATTTGCAACCCCGATATGGATGTATTGCAATATACTGGGTTTTGTCTTTCCCAAAGTCGAATCTATATATCATCAGCTTTGTATCTTAGCTTGCGGCATAGAAAAGAATGAGTTTATTAGATGAATCAAATGCGTTTTTCATTTGCAGCATTTGAGCCAAAAAGACCTTCTTTATAACAGACTTAGAATTTAATTTTATATTGAAGTGGGTAGTAGCTTTCAGTTGTAGCTATACCTTTTAAAGTTAGTAAAATTGATTGTATAGAATCCCAGAGAAGGATAGATATGCTCAAATAATTGACTGGCATAAATCGTTCAAAGTAGATTGGTCGATTTGAGAAGTAAATATTAAATCTTCTTACCCGTCTGCGACTGGCATACTGTAATGATGACTGGGTCGTCTGGACTGCTGCTGGCTTGGAATTGGACGCTCAGCTCCCCTGCGCTCAAATGGTTTGTAGTTTTTGGTTCCTATTTCACATGGTCCATAGACCTCCTGTAAATTTGAAAGAGAAGATGAACTAAGCACTAAGGCATTTAGTCCCCCTTCGGGTAAAACTACTCTATAAATATTGGTTTTTATTCTTACTCAACACGCGTTTTGACGTTTAGAGCTCCAAAGGTCGCTATAACACAAAAATACTTAGTAAAACAATAATTTTCTTGACAAAGATCGCCATCGGCGGGTAACTTAGGAAAGCGTCATTTAATCGTAATGTCGAATTGAACTTAATTTACTAATTGGGTGACGAAATGCCCTAGATACTTAGCTTTTGTCAGTTGTAGCGACGAAACTCGGCGTACGGTTACTTTTTTTTGAAGAATTTTCTCACATTTTTTGGAGTCCATCTTGTTCTCGTGCGGTCGCAGCAAAAAAAGGGCGATGTAGCTTCCATGTTCCACTCCTTTCGAATTTAGAGATAAGACCGCCCAAACCAGCCAATCAGAGAGCTACAAACCAGCAGCTACGGCTAACGTCACCAATCCTACCCACTTCCCTCACACATTTCTATTTCCTGTTTGACAAGTAGATTTTTAACCAAGGAGGTTTTAATATGCGCAGATTCGCGGCGCTAGACGAGTATTTTCAAGCAATTATTTTGAGTAATAATGCATAATCAGGCCTTTATTTTCATTACGAGTCGAACAAAATCTATGATCATTTATATTAAGATTCCTATTGTATTATTACCAATGATTTATTTTATTCATTTTTTTATTTCGTGTAATTCCGTGTCGGACCATCGGCCCGTTACAAATACTATCCCGATGCCTATTTTTGCCGTATTTGTTTGAGTAAATTACCGGCTAATGACATAGTTATTTCATTTTAGTTATATGTGAAAGCAGAACACTTTATGGAGCGTGTTGACCAATGATTTTCAGTTTCGTAGATACACAGTCGCTTTCAAGATTATGACGAAAAAGTGTCTCCATTTTCACGTGCTCTAAATTTGAAATTTAGTACATAAGTTTCCTGCCTGAGCCAAAGAAAGCCTCTTTTTTATGGTACCATTTTTGGAGCAACAATCGTTCATCTTACAAATATATTATGAACAAAAGGTGTTTACCATTAAGACTTCAATCTTTTGAAGAACTTATACTACTTGTGACCATTGAAAAGGTAATGATCGCTACAGACTTTAGTTGACTTCAAGTCAAGCCATGAGGATCCCAAAAAACAACAAAATCTGGTTAAAAATTCAGTGGCTCCATTTGTGGAATAAAATTTAAATTAATTTAGTCGAAGTACCAGGAGTGCAGAACGGGGAAAGAATAGATTAACCCTGCCGCGTTGCGGATTCCCCACCTGCAGGTACTTTCATGTACTTTGGAACCCCAAACCTTTGCCAAATTTATTCTGTAGGGATGCTAATGAGTTGATACAGTCACTCCTAATTGTCGTTCTCTAGTGTAAAGTGGAGTGAATGCAACTTTATACTTCTTGTTTCAAATAAACACATTTTTAGGGTTCCGTACCTCAAAAGAAAAAAACGGAACCCTTATAGGATCACTTTGTTGTCCGTCTGTCTGTCTGTCTGTCTGTCAAGACCCTTTATCTCACGAACGGGTAGAGGTATCAGGTTGAAATTGATAATATATATTAGGGTCCATGAACCACACAAGATCTGAAAGTTTAAATTTTTTACAATGACGCAATCAAAAGATATGGCTTTTTATGTCCTCATCTCCATACATTTCTGCAAAAATGCAAAACCTACAGGGTACTTCCCGTTGACCTAAAATTATGAAATTTGGCAAGAAGCTAGGTCTCAAAGTACAAATAAAGGGAAAAGTCTTAAATCATTAAATATTACAACTTTTCTCACAACTAATGGTAACCAATTGAGGTGAGCTCCCGTTTCAAGAACATTCATATAAGTGAGGGGTCAAGTTGAATGGTCGCGGAGACGATTTTTGTTTTAGTTCTATTTTAAAAACGGGAACACTTACACACTTGAAAATTGGTATGTTTATAGTGCATAAGCTATAAAATAATAACAATTAATTAAATTTGGTCAAGCGCGTGTCGGACTCAAAAAATCTAGCACATTAAATTACTGAAATGTTAACCAATACAATTATGATTATGTGGTGGTACGGAACCCTCAGTGCGCGAGTCCGACTCGCACTTGCCCGTTTTTTTTTTCTCTCAAACAAATATTATTTCTTTAGCGCGCACTCCGGCTTAGCGCAGGAAGGGTGTCATTCAGAGACGTTTCGCTAGCACGGGGCCAGGAAAAAACCCAGGTCTAGCCTTGGTGCAACTCATTTCGCTAGCACGCTTATAAGTTCGCACTACATTTTATTCGTAGTCTATGCCCGTGATAAGAAAAATGTCATGGTAATTATGACCGGTGACAGAGCTAGACCAAGGTTAGACCTGGGTATTGCTAGCCTCATGCTAATAGCGAAACGTCTGTGAATGACACGCTAAGATTTTAAAGCCCGACCTGACTCGTGGCGAAGATTATCGATCAGAAATTAATTGAGGAATTATTCCACCCATGAAATTGTACAAATTTTTCCAGAGAACATAGGTTTGGAAATACGAAAAAAAAAAAAACAAGAATTACATTGAAATACAACTCAGATTTCGTAATTTGTATGAGAGGTAATATTTGTTTTCTGCGAAAGGTTGTATAGTTTCAGGACATGGTCACGCTACATTTTAAACAATGTAAGGCCACTGACGTAGCTCATTTAATGAATATTTCCGTATGTATTAGCAAGGACTAACGACAAAACGTGCCTTCCGAAGCACGGAATCATCTTACTTTTCAAAAAATTTGGTCATTCAACCAGCAATGTCCGAACAAAACTTGGAGAGCCTCACAAAGTATTTATTGTTTAATAGTTTGGCGACCAGAACCTTCGAGAATCAAATGCACTTACTACTAGGGGGGTACTATTACGATAGCCAGAATGTGTTTGCCATAAAGGAACTATATTGCCTTTGCAACATAAATTCCCGCGCAAAGCCCAGTACGTAATTATTATGATGCGTTTCGAATTAGAATAGGATTGGTTGATGGCACACCGCGGACCATACATACAACGAGCGCCAGTTTGAAATTTGAAATTGGAAGGTCGCGTAGGCCCACATATTCAGCACAAAAGACCCTCAGAAGGATCACGAGATACTCGCGGGTGGGTGCGCGCGGGGGAGCGGAGTGGATTGTAAGGGGGGCGGAAAGTGTCCGTTTTGTATGATAGTACTTACTTTATTCTGTGGTGATGGATAACTTGAGAGTGGTTCCCAGTGTTTGTACAAAACTAAATTGAAGCAGAGTGAACTTAGTTTGACACCTACCAGCTATTCTCATTTAAAAATCATAGTAGTTCTGACATTTTTTACTTTGACACAGGGATTTTGTGTTGCAAAGGCAATGGTTCGTTTGCGGCGTCTGCCGCAAATGGTCTGTAGTAGATCAATAAAATTACAACCACAATTGGGCGCTATTACAGAACGTAGACACGTTCCGTGTCGGTATAGGATTTATATCATTTCTTTATCGCACAATAGCTGCTGTGTAGGTTTTGAAATCAAAACGTGTCTACGTTCCGTGATAGCGCCCAATTGTGGTTGTAATTTTATTGATCTACTAAATTTGATAGAAATTGAATATTTAATGAATAATCTTTGTCTTTTAATTATTATTTATATCATTTCTTTATCGCACAATAGCTGCTGTTTAGGTTTTGAAATCAAAACGTTAAACAAACAATGCTTGCGCTGCTTTTACGGTAAAGTTTTTAGTGCTTTTCGTCGCTGCATGAGACTAGCAAGCAAATGAATAAACCAGTAGAGGAAGTTGGTGCAAAAAGAACAACTTTTAGCACAGAATTTTATGAGTGTACGAAATGTTTCATGCCCTCTTTTGACAACGCTTTGAAAAGCTGCAAATGAATACCATGCAGAAAATAATGGGTTGAATGTTAAAAGTTTTGCATTTACGAGTACGAGCATCCATGAAGTAAATATTTGTGTAATGCATTTTATGAAGTGCTCGTGGCCCAGTGGTAGTTGCTCTTTCTTTCTGATCACGAAAGATAAGTTAGCCGTGGTTGGGCACGTTAAGTTTGTGACAGAACGGTGGAAAGTTATGCCATTGTTCGTGGGTTCGTGGAATGCTCTGAAGTTGCAGTGGTGGAGAACTGAACAGTGGTGCAGATGGATCAGGAGCAAAGAAAGAGATAGATGATTGTACTTACAGTAATTTATTGATATTTACAAAGGTTTCTTATAAGTACTTGGTCGACCGAGCTTCGCTCTATAATAGCCGCCTCGACATTAAAATATCATCGGGTGAGCAAGCTTTGCTACTCGCTAACAGATGGCGCTGTAGGTTTCTGTCTAAAACGCGGTATTTTAAAAAATGCTTTAAAACACGGGCAAAACTATTTTTCCCAGACATGAGACCTAGCTAGATAGATTTTTCGTTCCCGAAAACCCCCGGATACTAAATTTCATCAAAATCGTTAGATCCGTTTTCGAGAAACCGATGACAAATACATATATTTATATATATACAAATATTGCTCGTTTAATAGTATAGGATACAGAGTGAAGACACCAATACTGGTGTCTATAAACATATAAATTAAAGATATTTAAATTAAAAGGGTAGATTTATCGATCTACAAAAAAAGATCGATGCCAAGTAATGAAAAACGTCAAAACATTGCGAGCTCTCAGAATAATTTGAATTTAGAACGTCAGCTGACTGAAAACTGACACTGGCTGTATGCATTTTGAGGACAAAGCAAAACGAAACGCAAGCGCTCCGTTACAAGCTGTTGGTCCAGACCAAAGAGATTTGAACCTTGCTCCGCTTCGTAGCGAGGTTATTTTAAGGTTCTTTGGCCCAGACTACTGTCAATGATGGTAGTCGTAAAGCCAAGTCAGAGGCCATTTGGCGGCTCGAAAACTCTGATATCTAGTTTGGCCACTAACCTATTAAAGCATAATGTGGAGTTTGGTCTGGTTTGTCCTCTGAGTTGCAGAGTTCAGATGGCAGTCGCTCTGTGTAAAAAAAAGTGCCCCCGTCGTAAAATGTATGTTTCCTTATGGTAAGTTAGGTATGGGGTGTTAGGTACGACCACGAAACTTCGTATTATGTTAGCACAATATAGTTTATTGTTGGTTCGTCATACAACTCAACACCGTTAGTACAATTACCGTCAATACAGCACTTAATCTAGTACTGTTAGTATTATAATTATTATTTTTTTATTAGGATATCCAACAGCTTTCCTTATAACTAAGTTTTGAAAATACATGTTCTTTTTACAAACGCCAATGATAGGATACCACATCTACATCAAAATATAGTTCTAATTTGCAAGCAAACTTACTATGAAATATATTAAAAATAGTTAAGACTCAGGGACGTGCGTTTATTCGTGTATAATGTGTGAGTGTGTATGTGTGTGCGGGTGTGTGTTTGTGTGTGCGGGTGTGTGTTATTACAATAGATAAAAATACGTGTCCTAGCCTTGCGAAGAGAAACATCTTTTTTCTCGCGCGTTCTGAACTAAAAGTACAATAGAGGGCGTCACAGGTCGGCGTGTTTATTTAGTGCGATTGTGTCGCCACATCCTATAGTTGTCCGGACTACGGAACTCTAAAAAGCGTACCTATTTAGCAATTGCTTGTCTACATAATAACAACAATCTAAATACTTAGCGAGTAGATTCCAATTTAATTTTAATCCTCAAACAAATTAAACCTGAGATTCCCTAACCTAATATTTGACGTAATCTTCAAATTTCTTAATCTGATTTTGGAAGTTTCGAATTTCGCCGACGAGGTAAATACAAACGAATTGAATTTTAATGTTAAGTATCTCATTTTGAAGAATTAATTTATAATTTGAGAACAGAACTTTGATTTTAATTTGATGAAATTTTTATTGTTTATTTTATAGTAACTAATAGAGGCAAAACTATTTAAGAGACGATTTACCGGGTTTAAGTGTAGCGGCACACCTGCTTAATTGCAACGCTTTTTAGATTATCTATGACAAATCTGGTGAAATTTAAGCTGGTATTATACTGAACAGATTTTTCGGTCGCGGAATGTTCCGCGTCGATGATAGCTTTAGTGAACTCTATACAGGGTGTAAGGGACGGTGTACTTACCGAAACTGAACAACTTTCCCAAAGAAATATTTTTGGAAAATAATTTTTTTTGACCTCTCCATACAAATTGGTCACTGTGATCGCACAGTTTGTATGGAGGAGTCATTTTTTTTTTCGTTTCCCAAAAATATTTCTTTGGGAAAGTTGTTTAGTTTCTTTGACTTAGCACGCCCGTTTAGTTTTTGTTACACCGTCCCTTACACCCTGTATAAAACCCAGCAAAAATAAAATATGAAATGACAATAAAACGGCCAAACGTTACGGTTTCTCATTTGTCTGGCGTCCCCGGAGCGCAGTGAGCAAATACCACACAAAATGCCGCCACTCGAGCCCCACTCGTCAAACATGTACGTTTTGGGAGTTTTATTTTATGTCTGACGCTTTTGCGTCGCCATTGGTACCTAAATATGAAAGTTTAATTGTAGACCCTGAGTGTAGCGAATAGCAGCGTACAACTCCGACGCGGAAAGTTCCGCTCATTACACTCGCAACGATTTTTAGGGTTCCGTACCTCAAATTAAAAAAAAACGGAACCCTTGTAGGATCACTTTGTTGTCCGTCTGTCTGTCTGTCTGTCAAGACCCTTTTTCTCACAAACGAGAAGAGTTATCAGGTTGAAATTGATAACAAATATTAAAGTTCATAAACGACACAAGATCTGAAAATTTCAATTTTATACTACGACGCAATCAAAAGATATGGCTTTTTATGTCCTCATCTCCATACAATTATGCAAAAAAAGCAAAACCTACAGGGTACTTCCCGTTGACCTAAAATTATGAAATTTAGCAAGAAGCTAGGTCTTACAGTACAAATAAAGGGAAAAGTCTAAAATCACAACTAATAGTAACCAATTAAGGTGAGCTCCCGTTTCAATAACTTTTCTATAAAAGAGGGATCAAGTTGGATGGTCGCGAAGTTTTTAAAATCAAATAGCAAACACTTTTAGTATATCATATGGTATATAGGTACGGAACCCTTAGGGAACGAGTCCGACTCGCACTTGGCCGGTTTTTTAGACACATCTAGCCAAATTTCCTTTGTTATACTTGAACACGGAATGTTTTTGTGACACCTTGTATTGTACTACTCTGACTCGATTTGCGACATTAATGCTACTAATCATGAAGGAAAAAAAATTACGCGCGTATTTTTTTTTTCCGTCATGCTACTAATATTATAAACGCGTAAGTTTGTAAGTATGGATGTTTGTTACTCTTTCACGTAAAAACTACTGAATGGATTTTAATGAAACTGTACAATAATATAACTTATACATCAGAATAACACATAGGCTACAATTTATAAAACTACGCAGACGAAGTCGCGGGCACCAGCTAGTACTAAATACTAAAAATCATTGCCCTGGCCGTATTCCGTTTTTGCTAATGATTTTTACGGTGTCGGTTATCTAATCTAGGGGATTTGACGAAGCAATGGTTTTTACACAGAGCGACTTCCATCTGACCTCCGCAATTCAGAAGGCAAACGGGATCCAATCTTAGATTAAGCTTCGCCAGGTTAGAGGCCAACCTGGTTGTCAGAGTTTTCTAGCTAACTTGGCTTTACGATTGCTATCATTGACAGTAGCCGAACCAACGGCTTAACGTGCCCCCGGAAGCACGGACACGCTCCAGTTCTAGTTGTTGTCAACAACATTAAATTAGTTTAATTTTTATATTGAGTGTGGGCAACCAACCCCAGCTCTCTTCTCTTGTAACCGTGACACGAGCAACATCGTTTCTGTGTAATTATCCAATATAATCAAGTATTTCGACCATTTCCTACGTTTTACTTCTTATGCCCCACGGAGCGACCTATCATCTTCATCATACAGTCCACGATTCCAACACTTGTAGCACTAGCGATCAACCATCCTGACCACTTCCAACTAAGTATGAAAAAAATATCACTCAACAAACATTTTAACAGCCTTAATGAGCTATATAAAGAAACTTGGTCGCCAAACATCTGCGTTCGCGATGGTTATAAATTGAACTTCCCACTTACTAAATGGTGCGACATAATCATCATTATGAAATCAAAAGAGGGTGCCGCCGAGCAAATATGATGTGTAAATATGGGTGGTCCATTAAACTAGTCAATTATTGCTTTCACTATTAATTTAATTAAGTCTAGCGATACACCTGTGGAAATTCCGCGCCAGAACGATCCGCGACTAATTTTACCTAAATTTTCGTGTCGGAACTGCAAGGTTTTGACACTTGTGAGATTTGCTTTGTGGTTGTGGATCATTTCGCTGAAATTCTGCTATACTCGTAGTGTGAATACTTGACGGAAATAGCTTTCGCGGATCGTTCCGACGCGGAATTTTTGTAGGCGTGTCGCTAATCGAACCAGTGATTCTGTGTGTAAAATTACTAACATCGACAACAAAATTTTAAAACCGACCAAGTGTGAGTCGGATTCGGCTTAGCTTTTGTCCGTGGCTTTGAGATTTGAGGAAGTTTATGTGGTAAATAACGGAATCGGTCAACAATACAAAAAAGAACTGGCTAAGTGCGAGTCGGACTTATGGTAGTGCGATATGCAGGGTCAGGTAACCGCCAGTTGCGAAAAACTCCTTTATATAGGGTGACTTTTAATTAGTTCTTGATAGCAAAAGATATGCATGTACTCATGATACTGAACAACTTTTCCCAAGGAACATAGGTCGAAATACGAAAAACTAAATTTGACCTCCCATATAAAATGCGCTATCAGCTGATGCAGTTTCTATGGGAGGTCAAAACTTGATTTTCGAATTTCGACCTATGTTCCATGGGGAAAGTTGTTCAGTATCATGAGTACATTCATACCTTTTTCTATCAAGAACTAATTAAAAGTCACCCTATATATATATATTGCCGACTCTTTTTGTATCATTTGCAAAGAAAGGGTCAGAAATAGTTTTAAAGGAGTTTTAACTCTATAGATGCTTTGTGCCACTTGCTGTAAGTCACCTTTTATGATAACTGTGGGAAGTGATAGGTCGGTATTATTCTTAGAAGGCACCACACGATCTATTCTATCATACAGGGTGTAACAGAAAGATGTGATACTACCTAAGAAACTAAACAACTTTTCACATGGAACATAGGTCGAAATACGAAATATTCACCACAGAACTGGATCAGCTAATGACACATTTTGTATGGGAGGACTTTTTATTTTAGTTAGACCTATGTTCCTTAAGAAAAGTTGTTCAGTCTCATGGGCTGAGTCACATCTTACAGTATTTTCACACTTTTTTGTCACATGCTGTATAAAAAGGTCATCATCATCATCATATCGTGTGGGTTGCAAGGTCGATGACCGACCTCACAAACCCTGGTGTCAGAGTTGTTGAGCCGCCAAAGGCCTCTGACATGGCTCATTAACGACTACATCCGTAGATAGTAGTCGGACCAACGGCTTTACGTGCCTTCCGAAGCACGGAATCATCTAACTTTTCGGACAATCAGGTGATTCATCCTGCAATGCCCTAACCAAACTGGGGAGGTCGCACAAAGAGATTTTTGTTTGACAGTGTCCCCACCGGGAATCGAACCCGGAACCTCCGGATCGAGAGCCGAGCGCTCTAACCACTAGACCACGGAGGCTGTTTACCCAACTGCTAAGAAAAAGGTAAAGGTATATTTTACCCAACTGCTTGCCTGCTTGCTTGAATGCTTGTAAGTTCATTAAGGCTCGTGAATCACGTATTATAGCATCAGAATCATATTCGAATTTATCTATCTATCTATAGAAATATATATTACCATTTCTTCAAAGTACTTACAACTTATTTGCTATAAACCTGTTAGTGAGAGTGATTTATCTTTTAAAAATCTATCTTACTCTCAAAGAACAGTCCGTAACGTAAATAATAATAAAACGAGTTATTACGATATTACTGTCTCAGCAAAAATATAGCGTAACATTTCACCGCGCATGGTCAAATAAATCTCCATAACCCATAACAACACCGCCATCTTGAAGTGCATTTTCCGCGGGTAATTTTAAGCATTTTCAGTGCAGGCAAATCTTATTATTTATCATCATTCTAGCAACACTGTCTAGTCTTGTAGTCGAAGGTATTTTGAAAATTTTAACCTTATTGGTTCTTATCCTTAGGGAGAGCAGTTAGTGTACGAGGTAGGTATACGTAACATAAAGTAGAGTAAGTAAGTAAATAAGAGTAGAGTAAACCCATACACAGTAAAAAAAAATACTTACGGGTAAAATGTATTTCAATCTAATTTAACAAAATTGTGAATTAATTCATAATTACTAATATACTTAAGGGGCTGATAAGAGCTAAATTACCTCCCTTTCTAACAAAGGACAGAATGCGCGTGTTAGAACGGAGCGGTTTCGCGCTGTTTTACGTTTTTCGCTCGATTTTGCATTTTTCTCAACATCTGTACCCATAATATTAATTATAAAACAGCTATATTATTATGCTTAATAAATAGAATAATGTGTAAAAGTTTTGGCATCATATATTAATGAGTACTTGAGAAAAACGGTTTAAAAGCAAAACGCAGAGGTAACTTTGGATTTTTTTTAATGGCATACAGAATATATTTAATCGTGTTTCAAAGTCGGCCTATTATTGGAAAGATGGTTAATTATTACATAATTTTTTTTCACGGCCATATATTCATCACTTTTCGTTAAAAACTTACTCAAGTGAAGCGTATTGAGCTCTTATCAGCCCCTTAACAATACTACAACACACTTACTAGTACTTATTTTCTAATTTACTTAAATTAGATTGAAGTACATTTTACCCGTAAGTATGTTTTTTTTTATTTATCATTTAAAGAAACACAAAGTTTTCATCCTTTGAAATTACAATTTTAGCACTGATGATGGCCTGACCGGTTTCGCACCTTCATAATATTCTCATCATAACATCCCATAAAATGTCCACTACACAGGACTGGGAGCTCCGCTCCAAAATTCTAGCTTTTGCTGGAAAAACGTGGAGGGTAAGTACCACAGTCACCTCGCTTGTGAGCGTTACGGCTGGCACCATGGACCGCGGTTGTAGGTGACCGCAGTAAGTTAGATGGTATGATACGCAGGAGGATGCTGCTGCCCATCCTCCAGTTTATAACGCTTGTGGCGGCGCGCAATGTATGCCGTCGCTCTCGCCCCGCAATGAACGTCTTACAGCCACGTTCCTATGGAGATTCGGTTGTTATTCTTCTGCATGTGAAAAGATTAAAATATTGTAAAGTTTGTTTGAGCCTCAATAATATAATAGATACGTTAAAATCACTCCTGCGTATCATTTGGGGTTCGTCCACACACGCTTAGTCGCTTCTTACGACACCCACGGGTATGTATGGGATGGTACTATTCTCAATATTCTTAAAAATATTTACCTTCTTATTAATATTATATTCTTTTTTTTACATATTATTAGTAATGACAATAATAAAATTTCACAAGATAAGAGCGTGCCTCTTAGTTTAAGAAGAGTCAGAATAACGTAATGATGATTTTAAATATAAAGCGATTTGCTATTTTTTACCATACATTACGAATAAGTGTTTCATGTGACAATGAAAGGTTTAAAAACGACAACATAAAATTTATCAAACGGTAAAAATGTGTTAAAACAGTGACGAGAGTCATGTGTGAAAAAACTACAACATTTTCATGCGAGTAACGCCATGCCAATCCATACTAAAATTATTTAATTGTAGTAAACCAAATAATTCACACTATCTTTGCAGTAAAATAACATTTCCTTGTAAAAAAACTAACGTTCAGCACTGGCAACACTGCCAATTTATCATTGTTCTGGCAACCCTCTGCTACCTGCACTCAGGAAAATAGCGATAACTTGTTATTTTCTTGGATAGTTTAATAGAGGAGCGATGAAGGCAACTTGATGAATGTGGTTTCTTTGTTTGCACACATCAAGCTTGACACATTAAACTTTGTCCCGCTCTTATATGAAAAGCCATAGGAGCTTATTGTTAACCTTAACGTGTTCTTGAATGTCCATTGCCAGAAAAAAGGAATGACGCACTTTATTTTCATAATTTGTTATGGACATTGTTCAGATAGGAAAACATTTTGTATGCAAAGTCCAATTTTGTGTAGCAAATTTCCAAACGTAATTGAATAAGAGTGGCACAACCTTCAGAGCCCTCAAAAGTTTTACACATTTTAAAATAATGTATGAGGTCTTAGCCTCAGTACCACATGGCCCACGTGTGGACTTTTCTTTTCATTTTCCTTTATTAATCACTAGCTGGTGCCCGCGACTTCGTCTGCGCAGGTTTATAAATTGTAGCCTTTGAGTTATTCTGATGTATAAGCTATATTATTGTAAAGTTTCAGTAGGTAGTTTTTGCGTGAAAGAGTAACAAACGTCCATGGATCCATCCATACTTACAAACTTTCACGTTTATAATATTAGTAGGATTGCCCTAACTAGCCATAATCCGTTTTCACCATATTCTATGGTTTTCACCACTGGTTTTTACGGAACCGGCCACCTAACATAAGGGATTTGACGAGTTCATTGATTTCTCACAAAGCGACTGCCATCTGACAAAGAGCAAACCAGAACCAACCATAAGGCATTGCCTAGTAAATGGCCAACCTGACTGTAAACTTTTTTTTCGGCTCAAATTTGGCTTATCATTGATAGTGGACGGGACATATGGCTTAAAACGCACTATAGTTACATACATAATATCACGCCTTGTTCCCGTCGGGGTAGGCAGAGACCACAGTTCTCCACCTGCTACGATCTTGACCAACTATAGTTCGTCAGCGTTAAGAATGCAGTAAGTAAGCCCAAAAGAAAAAAAAAGTAATTAATGCAAATGCAGGTAAAAGGTGTATTTACAATGAAGTGAAAATGCAAAAAAAATATATTTGTTTCTTATTCTTTTTAGTTTTTTAGGTAACACACAAAGGAAACAACCACTTTAGAAGGTTTTCTTTCAGTTAGTCGTTGTGCATTTTACTATAATTTTAAGCGATCTGATTGGTTACGGGGTTTGGCTACCAGCGGCGGAAAGCAATGACTCACTGCATTCTTAAGACGGATGAACTATACTTGTTGTGCCACTAGTGGTACCGGGGTTTTCCTTTATTACCTGCCCTAGCCTTATTTCGTCTCTACGAAGTCAGTTACCAATTTAAAAGGACTTGACAAGGTCACTGGTTTTTATAAAGAGCGACTGCCATCTGACCTCCGCAACTCGAAGGCAAACAGAGTTACACGTCAAGTACGCGCAAACCCGGGCTTTACGCGGTTTTATTCCGCGTTGCTCGAAGGCTTGAAGGGCAAACCCACAGATTTAGATAGGGGCAAACCAGAGCCAATTCAAGATTCGGTTTTTTGTAGCTAATATAAGCGTGCAATTAAATATGTATAAACAGTTTTGTTAAAATAAGGGGAGCCTTGTCTGCCAACAAACTATTTTATAGTTTGGCGGAACTTGTTTGTAAACTTTAAACTGTTTTTGATGTTAAATAAACGATTTATTTATTTAGATTAGGCTTTGCCAGGTTGTGACCAACCTGAACGTCAGTTTTTCTAAGCTGCTAAGTGGCCTCTGACATGCATTATCATAATTTTACGCTTATTAAATCGCTGCAATATTTAAACTCCTCCATTCTTGCAATTTTCATTCATATTTCTTGGAAAGAGTTTCCGCCATATATTCCGTGGACGCAAATTGTACTCCAGATATTAATTTTGCAGGTAAGGGGCTTTTAAGTGAAAAGATAAAGTAGTAAAGGAAAAAGCTTTTTGCCTTTTGTATAAGTTCAGTTGTGAATCTTTCTTGAAATATTTCCTGGAAGACAAATTGGTTAAATGGAATTAGAAATTTTTTGTCGGGTTTAGGAGAGAACTTACTTTTATGTTTTTGATGACAAATTCTAAAATTAGATTGATTCAGATTAGATTTTTGAGTTGTTGTTCAGTCGACGGTAGCAAAAAAAAAAGAAGGTGTATGGTTAAGTGTAAAACACCTTAACGTATGTTCGTTCGCCTATCGGAGTTTACTTTACTTTACATACAAGTCAAGTATGTTTCACCTAACTCACTTGAACATACCAAAATTTTGTAAAACTGCTTACAGCTATTTGTTTAAACAAACCAAAATTACCCGCCTATAACAATCTGTACAAATAATTGACTCCAATAAAGCATGCCACTGCATTTATTAGTTGCTTGGCAAAGGTTAAGTAGCGTAAGTGAAACACAGGGGTAAGTGAAACACCTATCCGCTTAGATTGATGAAGGTCTCCGCGGGGCCTAGACCTATCTATAATCTAAGCCTATCCGTGTATAGTAAACTATTGGAGTTGAAATAGAAGTAAATTACGTTTCACTTACCCTACATGACCTCACCAAGATTTCGTCAAATTAGCTGAAAGCCCCGTCCAGTGGATAATTATGTCACCAAAAAAATGATCAATTTACTAGTTAAAAATAAATAAATAAAAAATAAAATAGTTTTTATTTCTGTAAACATGTTTTCTTAACTATAACATAGATTGGAGCCTCCATTTAAGCAGAAGTTGCCTGTGTTTGAAGGCTCCGCTCCTCCTTAAACGACGCCGCAGTTGCAGACGGCATACAGCCCACCCAGCTATGTTTCTTCATCATATTTAGATTAGAATTTATTATAAGAAAATGCAGCTGGGTGAGTTAGTTGATCAACTGTCGAAAAATCATAATAGCAGTATAGGTTTCAGGTAAAATGATCCGACGAACGCGAGGTTTACGCTGATTGGTTGAATGTCCATTATTTACTCTATGAATAAATACTTGCCACATGCTTGCCACCAATGCCATCCACCAATCAAAGAACAGTGTATCATTTTACGGATGTCAGTAAAATGGTACACTTAGCAGCGATTGGTCCATACGTGAATGATTTGACGTGTGGCTGAATCGTTAGTTTATCACAGCGAGGTTCAAATCTCCTTGGTTTATCAACTTACTGCCAGACAGTAAATAGCTGAAATTTTATTGCGTTAAATCATACATTTCAACTGCCGAAGTTTTAGAAAGTTGATCAACAGACTAGGAAATGGATAGGACGATTCCTATCATTTTCCGGTGAGAGATCAAAGAAGGTAAGAGCTTACAAAACCGATAGTCGTCGGTTCGGTCCCAGCCGATCCCCTTGGATGTTTAGAACATTCTGGGAAGAAATAAACAGGTAGAAAGAGATAGCTAATTCCTAGAAAAATTTAAGAAAAATCAAAAATAAATCTAGAGAACGAGATGCATCAGTATATAAGGCAAGCCACCGAGCGGTCGAAGTTGTTGAGTGGAAAGTGATCTAAAGAAGAACAAGAGAAAGAAAACTGAGAAATAGTCACAAGGAAGACAAGATGCTTCATCGGAAAATCCAAGAGGGAAGACTCCGTCTAAGACGTCCTAGAGAGATGAGGTCTCGGACGGAAAGCTCGGATGGAAGTCTCTGTTTAAGAGGCCCCAATGAGACGAGAACTTGGAAGGAACATTCCGTACAAGAAGTTTCAGGGGGAAGGTTCATCAAGAGGGCTCGGAGGGAGGACTCTGTGAGGAGTGATCTGAAAAGCTAGTGCCGTAAATAAATCCCAATAAATTAAGAAGCTTACATTGGCGTTTCTCTCCAATACCGAACCACAAGCTCGTAACATTATGTTGTGATTTTATAAAGTAAGCTAGGAATAAACGATGCACTTGTATTTGGCAAACAGAGTTTTTTTTCAGTTATATTTCTCATTCTGAAAATACTCTACTAACCCAGCGATTTACCTATAGATTTTGACATGAACCAAATCCGTTTAAATCCTATCATCCCGCGCTAAGCCCACGTGGGGTGAAATAGGGAAATAAGGTAAAATGGTAAAATACTTACCGGGAATGTAATTTCTCACTCCAACGGCCAACGCTCGCGTTCCTGTAAAAAATAGGAAAAAGGTATAATGGGGATGTTGCAAATTGATGATATTGATAGGTTTGGAATTAAAAGGGAAACATTTTGAGAAAATATATTTTGTTTTTGTATAGGTACGAGTATTTCACTACGATTTGTCGGGTGTAAAGGACGGTATACTGAAAACTCTATGGGAGTGCTCAGTCAACGCAACTAAACAACTTTCCCAAAAAAACAATTTTGGGAAATGAAAAACTTTTTTTTAAGTCTCCATACAAACCTGTTCGATCAGAGTGAGTGTTTGTATGGAGAGGTTACAAATTTTTTCATTTCCGAAAAATTTTTCTTTGGGAAGGTTGTTTAGTTTCGTTGATTGAGCACGCCCATTGAGTTTTCGGTATAGTTACGTAAATAAAAGTAGAGCAGACAAAAGGGTGGAACAGGTGAAAATTTTTAGTTATTTGGTTGGGAAACTCGAGGAGATCTAGAGTGTGGATGGAACGTCTATGTGGTGCATTCCGTAACCTAATACTTTAGATGTATCGAATCTATAATAGAAGTAAGTTTTCATTACAGGGCCCTGAGTCAAGTTGCTTTCTACAATCGCAAACGCCAGTAGAATAGAATGAAAATGTATGGGATTGACATTAGCTAACGAAATGTCACGTGACAGCTTATGTCAAATCCATAGAGTTTTATTCTATTCTACTGGCGTTTGCGATTGTAGAAAGCCACTTGACTCAGGGCCCAGAATAGACAAGTATATATTTTTATTCTCCTACAATTGACATTTCAGTAATAGTCATTTGTTATGCAAGACAGCAAAATTGTTATTTGTGCGCGAGTGCTTTATATTGAAACTTGAGATTGAGCCACGAGTGAAGTAAGTGGTTCAAACACAATTATACATTGTTCTATATATAAATGATATAATATGATTACGAGTTAAATTATTTCGCTTTTTTATTTATTGTAAACTAGCTGTTGCCCGCGACTTCGTCCGCGTAGGGTTCTGAAAAACGCAGCTAATGACTTTTACCATGGTTAAAAATATCTTCTTACCAAGTTTCACCTAAATCGGTTAATCGAATTAGTCGAAAAAGCGTAACAAACAGATAGAGCAATTTTCGATTTTACAATACTATACAGAGTACTGATAATACGGATTTTTTGTAAATTAAACACCTCTTGTTTACGTGCGAACTTCGCCCGCTATCCTCGTATGAGTAAAATTATAGTCGAATTCTACGCGGAAGAAGTGTGATACGGTTTTTTTAAGTTTTGTACAAAACAAAACCTACAACTAGATCTGAGGCTCAGTAACTTTAGCTTCTGTTGATACTGAAAAAAAAAACCGGTCAAGTGCGAGTTGGACTCGCGCACCGAGGGTTCCGATATACCTTTAGTATTTTTGGAAGCAATAAAGTCCATTTTTAGGACCGCAAAACTAAATTTGTTTGTAAAGGTTTTTTGCAGATTTCTAAAAAACTGTGCATTTTAGAAAGATTGTTTTATTTTTGCTGTAATATTTACATAAACTTCTATCGACAGCAATTAATTCAGATTTTTCCATTCACAAACTTCGGAGATAAGGGGGCGGCAGGAACGGTTTTTTGAAATTTTTCATCATAACTTGAAAACCAAGAGTTGTGAAAAATCGTTAATATGTTTTAAAATGTACAAGTAAAACCCTTTCATATGATACCCCACTCAACCTAGTACCGATAATTTGAACCCCCTTTACATTAGTAATCATAATTTTTTCTTAATTCTTTCACGTGCAATAAAGTTGTACAACCACATTCTAAAACTATTCCAAATTTAAAGTCGATAGCATGAGTGGTTGCCGAGATATACAGGTGTGACAGACAGACAGACACACAAAGCGGCACCAACGTTCAACGTGTCTAGTTTCACATGCTTTCATTCACCTTCATACAAAACAGTAGCACTTTACTTTTATACAAACACGATTTCTAAAAAACAATCTTTATTTCTTCAAGTATTTTATTTGTAAATACCTACTTTGTCTCAGTTTTCAAAACTCTAGAACTTTCATACATTTTTTTACATATATTGCATCGCCATGGTGAAACTGCTGGGATTTTTTTTATTATTATAGTGTCCACGACTTGAACACAAACAACTGGACCGATTCAAACTTAACTTTCGATGACGTATTTGGCTTACTTCCATACAACATTATAATATAAGCTTTGATTCATTGCAGCTCGGCTTCGCCACTTGAAAATTTGTACTCACATATTTACTGTTTAAGTGAACCGATCGCAATAAATAAAATTTAAATGTTGCAAGAAAGTAACACAAGTAAGTTTTTGAAAACCCTGTTTGAATCGTTCCTGTAGTTAGTGAGTTATTAGCGCTGCCGCGTGAAACTTCGTCTGAGTGAACCATTTGCAATGAAACTAAGCTAATATGTTACACGGAAGTAAGTTGAATGCGTTTTCGTTCAGCAGTTTGTGAGTGACTTAACCCGCCGCTTGAAACTTTGCATACCTTCTGTCTGAGTGAATCGTTTGCAATGAAACAAAGCTAATATGTTACACGGAGTAAGTCAAACACCTTGCTGAAAACCCTATTTTAATCAGTTCAGTAGTTTGTGAGTTATTTATGCCACCGCTTGAAACTTCGCATACCTTCTGTCTGAACCGGTTGTAATAAAACTAAGGTGATATGTTGCGCGGAGTAAGTCAAATACGTTTTTGAAAACCCTGTTTTAATTAGTTCAGTAATTTGTGAGTTATTTGTGTCTGAGTGAACCGGTTGCAATGAAACTAAGCTTTTATGTGATTGAAAACCCTGTTTGAATCGGTTTTGTAGTTTGTGAGTTAAAGTCACACAGGCAGTTTGATTAGTGTAGCTTCTGATTGAGTGAAGCAATTTAAATGAAACATAGCCTATATGTTGCTCGGAGCTAAGCTTAATCTACCTTTGAAAACCGGGAGAAAATCCATAAGTAGTTTCAGAGATTAACGCAAACCGACAGACAAAAAGTTCAAAAAAATAATTTTGTGTTCGACCTTTCTTATCGCCCACACAAATTTTTTGATAAATTCATCAAAAGTACAAACACACGGTTTCTATTGTTTTATTATATGTACAACGTGTAACGGAAAGGTGTGATAATAATAAAGGATGTGAATCTGCCCATGAAACTGAACAACTTTTCCCAAGGAACATAGGTCGAAATATGAACATTAATTTTTGACCTCCCATACAAAATGCGCAATCAGTTGATGCAGTTTCTATGGGAGGTCAAAAATTCATGTTCATATTTCGACCTATGTTCCTTGGGAAAAGTTGTTCAGTTTCATGGGCAGATTCACATCCTTTATTATTATCACACCTTTCCGTTACACGTTGTATAGAAGATTAATATAACGCACGACAGCAATATACATATCATCATCATCATCATATCAGCCGAAAGACGTCCACTGCTGGACATAGGCCTCCCCTAAAGAACTCCATGACGACCGGTCCTGCGCTGCTCGCATACAGCGGCTTCCCGCTAATAATAAATATACATATAGTATAGTTTAATTATGAATCTCGTTTTCATTCTATATTTCGGTATCTACGGGATTGCGGTGATCGTGTTGAATGAAGTGTTGACCCATCAATTTTCTGCCAATAAATGAATTTTTGTCAAATTATGTCGTATTCATTTTATTTGCTTTTATTTTAAAGTATTGAAAGTGCTAATGGAATGCTCGATGCATTTTGCATGAACTGTAGTGGGAATTAACAGACTAGGATAACATAAAACTAACGACCCACAAATATGTTTGTGCGTGCTTTATTGTTCGTTATTTTTTTCTTTTTTACAACTGGCTTCAGTTTTTTAGATTAGTGTAAAATAAATAAATGGATAGATTACTGTAAAATAAATAAATAAAGGAAGATAGAACTAAATTCATAATTTTTATAACTTAAAATAAAATTTATGAAATGTAAGAAGGTACTTCCAAAGCCCCGCCAAAGTGACCGTAAGTTTGTTCAGATGTACATTGCTGTATACTGGGTGTTAGTGTAAGAGTGTGACTGTGATCCTTGAAACTGTACATCAAAATGCGCAATCAGCTGGTGCAGTTTCTATGGGAAGTCAAATTTTTTTTTTCGAATTTCGGCCTATGTTCCTTAGGGAACATTGTTAAGTTTCATGGTCTCAATGCACAGTTTCAAGGATCACAGTGTTTACACTAACACCCTGTCTAAGAATATTTCGCACAATATTTGTCCAAAATATTTTATTTATTTATAGCGTACAGCTTTTAATAAATATAGGCTTTAAACACCCGAATGCCAATATTTGCATCCGACACGAATGATCAGTATGAATTATGTTCCATGTGCGTACGGATTTCATTTAAAATTATTTTTGTGTGTTGAGGTTTTATAAAATACGTGGTGGTTTTTGATAAAATTGTTTTCAACACATTTGCTCATAAAACAACTCTAATTGCACTGATTGAATCCGGTCCACAATCCAGCTTATAAAACACGTGTGCCTTTTCATTATATTACCGCTCTAGTGTTTTAGTTTTATTTATTTTTTTATCTCAGCATGGAGCAAGCAGTTTCAATGTCTGAAAAATTTATCATATTTTCATTAATGAATAAATCGTGCTCGAGCAAATATTTCGTGAATTATTTATATTATTCATCTACGAATTATCCCGATTTGGAACATGTTTAATCTTACGAGGTTTTATTTGCACTTAATTATGAATAATTATTGTTATACAAGGTGTTAATTTGATTGAGTGCCATAGCTCAGGGGCGGAATCAGTATCAGTCACTGAACAACTTTTCCCAAGGAATATATATAGGTCGAAATACGACAATAAATTTTTGACCTCCAATAGAAACTGCATCAGCTGATAGCGCATTTTGTATGGTAGGTCAAATTTGGTATTTCGTATTTCGATTTATGTTCCTTCACATAGAATCCCGCCCCTGGGCTATGGTGCGCAATCAAATTAACAACCAGTATATCAAGGTCAAGGTCAAGCTTGACACTCGTGGTGCGACTTTCGCCCGTACCTACGTCTATTGGAAATAATAATGGTACAAAGTCCAGTGTGCCTGGCTTGATGTGTTCTTGACTGTACCCATAGTAGTTAAGTCAAGTGTTTGTTTAGCTTTTTCCTTTCACTTTTTGCATGTGTTTCTTAAATAATAACCTAAACGTATGTATTGCTGAATGTGCGGTTGGCCGCGCGTCAGTAGAATCACTTTGGTTTAGGCCAGCCCTCATTTTAAAGATAGTGTCTGTATTGATGTGCGGTTAACTGTAGGTATACCTGTGGTCAGTGTCACTATGGAGTGAGAGCTTCTTCTGCCAACAAACTGCTGCGCAGTTTGGCAGAGTAAATATTTTGTAAAAAAAATTATGTTTTAATATGAATAAATGATATACATACATACACACATACTCTATGACGTCACTACAAACAAAGTGACACCAAATGAAGTGAAATATCCACAAGTAACCGGATATATTTTTATCCAACAACGACTCTATGGCACTCTCTTACCGATTTGCCACCAAAAGTGCTAACCCTATAAGGATGGGTGTAAGCTGAGACGCAGATGGCGCAGGTCAGGGCATAACATGTCTTCCCTCTTGCTATAATATTAAATATAATTCTTTTTTAAATATTAAATTTAATTCTTTTTTTATTTTATTAAATGACTGTCATGCAACACCCACTTACATAGGTATCAAATGTGAGACTATTTACATGTAAGAGCATTTTAATAGCATTTGAATGCAAATAAATGAAATATGAATATTTCACAAAGAAAACTGAGAGTACGAAATACTTTTCTGTGCTGTGTTACGCCATTTACGTCTCAGCTTACGCCCATCCTTAATGAATGATATATTGTATCACTAAACGACTCGTGAGTGTTCGTCTTCGTCTTAGCGTGTCGATCGATCACAAATATTTAAATTTTTGTAGCCCAGAACGTTGTCACATTTACTGCGTCATTTGTGGCTTTAAAAAAGGTCATCACTTGTACATGTGTCGGGACATGCGGTACAGAAGGTTAGGTGTTCCATTGTTTGTGGGGAGGTACCACACACACATTTGTAATTGGAGTTGTCGGTAAAACCCCACCTACACATGCTGTCTTTGCACCGACCGACCTGTGTCCGTAGTCTGTTTAAAGACTTCCAGATCGGTCTGGACAGTTCATGTCCAGGGGGAGGCTTTCTTCGTGAGTGTCGACTAGGCGGCAGACGGCGGTCCGTGAAACTGCCGAACTCCCTGAAGAAGATCTTCGTACAAGATCGAAACCTGTCGTCGGTCCTATGCCCTCAATATAAAACGTGATTGAATGATATATTTTTATATAAACTTTGCATACATTTATTAAATTTTTAAAATCCTCATATTTTCAGGTATAATATTCGGCACACAAGGCTGTTCCAGCGCGATACGCCATTTTATAATGTTTACTAGCAATTAACAGGCTCAATGCAGCAAGCATATTTTTTCGAGCACCGCGCGAAGCGTCGCCATTTTGATGATGAGTTATGCACGAACACGCTGCTATTTGCCACGTTGTGATGGCTGGCTCAGCTCGTAACAATATTGTACACACAGCTTTAAACAATGGTCAATAAAATACAGTGGCACATAGTGATATCAAGCATTTATGAGTTCTGTTTTACTATTAATAAACACTATCCATTCACGCTGTTCCTTGCCTCCTACTAGTGGCAACTAGCAAGCAAATATAAGTTGAAATTTATAAAAAATACTGTAGGTGTATTGAATGGGTGGGCGTATGCTGTGACGCAGATGGAGCAGCGCTGGGCAGAACGTGTCTTCTTTTTCTTCATTATGAAGAAAACTAAAAGATAGAAATACTGTACTGTGCTACGCTGCGCCCTCTTCGTCACAGATTACGCTCACCCTATAGATACACACTTGTACTACTTACTACATATTCTTTCTATTACAAAAAAATACAAAAAAAATACAAAAATATTTATTTCATTCAACAATTTTTTGTTATAACAACTAGTTGACGAAGTCTCCTTTTAAGCATTTTTATATGCCTGTCCCAGGAGGCTCCGCTCTTCCATAACAAGTGTTAAATTTATTTAGTAAAAATAAACAAACTGTAATGGAGGTACAAAAATATAAAATAAAATAAAAAAGTTAAAGGTTAACTAACCTGAATATGGTATAGCATGATTGTAATGTGTAAAGTAATGTGTGTGTGTGTGTGGTGTGTCTGTATATCTTCATATTTTGCTATTTTAATAGTGCGTCACATTCATCATAGGTTAATGTTTTCAGCCACTTAATTACATCTGATTTGCACTCATTTAAGGTTTTGGGATATATCTGCAACTCTTTGTTGGCCTTATTATAAATTTGGGCAGACCGTTTTCTGTATTGGATACTGGCAAAAGTTGTATTTGTTGGAGGAGTATTTACAGCAATATCTTTCCTCCTCCTATTCAGTATGCTTGGATCATATGACAGAGTTTTGTGTGTCTTTAGAATGATGTTTAAGATATATAATCTACGGACGGATAGCAGGTTACTGATTTGGTACAGGGTCTCTGTGGGAAAACGCATTTTCTTGAAGTACATGACTATCAACAAAGCCCTCTGCGCCTTTTCTACTTCAAGAAACTGGGTTTTAAAAGTCCCACCCCATGTGGAAATACAGTAACCAATGACAGATTGTACCAGCGTCACGTAAATACCATTTAGAAGATTTTTGGATGAGTTTAGAGATTTAAATATCCATATAAATTTCTGACTCTATTATTTATCTCTTCTATTTGTGCTTTTTCTCGTGCATGACTGATCATTTCAGTTAGCATTGGGCAAGTTGTCCAGCTACTAAACATTTGAAATAATTTCCTATTCTATTCGGTTACATCAGTGCAACTATCATCTCAAGGGCGTAATTATATGTCATAGCAGTCACTACGAATTCACAGTCAAAAATAAAACGCTATATACTTAAATTCTTCAATGATAATGAGTTATGTATGCACGAAACAAACACGCCCATGACTGCTCTTAACAATATTATACACACAGCTGCGAAAGATAGTCAATGAGCAGGCAGGCCCGAAATGCCATCAAATTTTGATAAGGTAACAGACCTTACCATATTAGTATCGTCATTAACCCTTCCATTGAAAATCCTGTTCTTTGTCTCCTACACTTGCCATGTTATTAGGCCATTTGGCATGGTGGTCTAGTTACCGATCTTTTTGCACTCCGTGGTTACCATTCTGCGTTTTACGTAATTCCAAAAACATATTTCGTAGCACTTTGCTACGATTCGTAGTACTTTACTACGATTTTTAGCAATTACTACATTACGAATTCGCTAAAGATCATTCGGCAGTTGGATGACAGGTGAGTGACAGGTGGGTGACAGCGAAGAGAGGGCGCGGCTGTCAAATATTTTACTCATATTTTATTGTGGATACGTCTATGCTTTCTTTTAGGAGGGGATGGAGGGCCCTCTGGCGGCAATAATTGGTACTACATCGAGCTTTGAAAGAGTCAGAGGGGAGGGGGAGAGGAGGGTGTGCGGGATGAATGGTGGGGGATTGGGGGGAGGTGCGGTGAGGGGGAGGGGGGATAACATAGTTGGGAGCTCGACGTGCTCTTAACTGCAACTATCTACATAGACCACAGAACAACGATAGGGCCACTCCGCCTGCGAGCGCACCCCCCAAAAGAAGCGAAGAGAGTAAAAAAATTTGGTTCCTTATTGACTAGGTATACTATCCAATTTATCTAAGCGCTTATTTTGAATGCACATCATAAACACATTCGTTGCCATAGAGACGCTGTCTCTGGTTTTTTGCATCTTACTCTCTCGCAATAATGGTACTATTGTTACTTTGTGTTAGTTTTAGTGAACGGTGACACTGATTTATATTGAATGAAATAAATAATTCGTCACTAGATGCAGAGCAAGACGCATGGAGCTCTGTGACATAGACGTATTCATTCAACCACGGATTTTGATCAGTTAACTAAACTAACTGCTAAAGATTGATTGTTGAACATTTTGTCTGTATGACCCACGGAATTGTTCCGAGGTATGACCCCTCGTTTGCAATGAATGACATCACACATCCAAGCAATAAATATTGATAACGTTGTTCCGTCCAAACGCGGTCGCTCGGTCACCGGTCACAGATGTTCCTACAACGGTCACATGCGAACGTTTTACCGAAATCACGTTTGCTATATTGCAGATTGTTCGGTTGAAATACCAAATAGCTTGGTTCGATGCTCGGTCATAAAACAAAATGGAAGAAGAAATGCCGTGATCTAAAGATGCATAGCTCTCATCCATAGAGATGAGCAAAATAGTTTCGCAGATATGCAGGGTGTGTAATAATTTTAAGCACAATTTTAACCTGTTACGCAGACCATGAAACTGAAAAACAAAAACAAAAACACAAAATATACTTGCCATACAAAATGCGCTATCATTTTCTGAGATAACTTGTTTTATTTTTTTCGTTTTACGACACATTGCGGCGATCAATAAGTAATGAGAATGATCCAGAAAATAAAAACATCTACAACAACAACTATTGATAAATTAATAATGCACATTTAACTTAGTTTCAAAATCTCTTCATATCCTGCATCCCGCAGTTTTCTAAAGCTTCGATCCCTTTGGATTGGTCCTACAAAAACTCTCTGTCTTAGCCCTATAACTATGAGATCAGAAAATTTCAGTAGGTAATGCAATTCTCTCAGCGACCAGACTAAAGACACAATAAAATTTATAACATGCTCACTCAGAATATTTGCAGTTTCCTTTTGAGCAATGCTTTCAAAATGGCTTTTATCATTGAATTGTTCCAAATAAAAACATAGTGAGTTGCACCTCCTGAGTTTGAGAATGACCTCCATATTGTGCATCCACATTTAAAATATAATTTCCTGCATCACTAATCTGAAAAGGAAATGGCTGTTATAGTGGAATCATATGATTTAGATGGAAAAATTTATAAAATAGACGAGAACATTTACCTAAATATTTTACCAAAGTACAGCTATTTCTTACTCATTTTTCTAATTAAAAACATTCAAAACAACTTGTGCTTACCTCTTAAACTTGCTCTTTTACTATAAACACAATAAAAATTTAATTATACAGAGAAAAAGCCGCAAATTATCCAATTTCGAAACTTTCAACGATACCTTTAGAGCTGTCGTAACAATTGTCGTTTTCCACAAGTGTCAAATTCAAATGTTCGAAGATTGACATTTGTGTTAGAGTAGTATTTTGCACGATGGAAATCTATCGATTATCGGTCGGATGAATTGTCGAATCGATAGTGGTTAGAGTTGGCAACGATACGATAACGACAACGAATACATCGATATCGAACTTTAAGAGTAGACCCCCTGTTTCTCCTTCGCATCGTTGTTATGTCGATGGTGGGACCAGATATAAGGCACTTTACCTAAGGAAAGCCCTACAATGCCCTACATACTAGATTTTACTTTCATTCCTCTGGTTAACTTGTTCAAACTCAGCGTATTAAATGGCATCTGTCGCAACTTTCGTTCTTCCAGTCACTAGAAGTACGTAGATCGGTAGCACTTGCCAGATTTGTCTTATGATTATTAAAATCCAAAATAGATTGCACAGCCCTAGTGGGAGTGTTCCTAAAGTTGTATGTAGCGCGGCGTAGGCGCGCGCCTCCCTTCTGCTCAACTCCATGCTCGCGGCTAACTCTAACAGTGACCTGTTCACGACCGGGATGGAATGCATGATGAGGCAGTGTCAGAGGGTAATAGAGAAGAATGCAAGGGGGTCTAGTATTGTGTAACTGACTAGTAATTAAATTTAAATATGTGACATTGATTTTGACATTTATATTTAAATATAATATTAACCTTTTTAATTTGATATTCTTGTTATAGTAATTAGTACTGTAAAATACTATTTGTACTAATTGTATTTAGATAACTTAAAGTATAAAGCTTTGGTCCTGGATTGTCATGTTATTTTTTAATGAATAAATAAATTAAATTTCTCAATTTTCAAGTTGTTTGCTGGATTGTGTTGAACGATACCTTATTATTTTATACGCTTCTAAATATGATAGCCTAGATCTTTGTACCCATCCTTTTACTGAAATAAACTATCAATAGTCATAAACATCAAAAGACTTTTCTCATTACTTTTTGATCAGCCTTCGTTATCTATGAAACGTCGTTATCTATCGGTCTTTGCCTATGAGATTGCCGTTTTGTATAAAACTCAATTTTCAGTACTAACATTTTTGCATTTTTTTTAGAAATTAAATATCCAACTTTTTTTTTACATGATTGGAAAGACATTAAGCTAACAGAAGCTTAAATTTAATTTTCGAAAATAATATCTGTAAAAAAGTATAACCAATCTAATGATGAAATCGGGCGACATTTAAGACGATCAATTTTTGAACCTTTTGTTTTGTGTATCAAACTAAAAATAAAACTTTATTTTGTGCGTAAATTGATAACCTTGAAGTCAACTTTCACATATAAGACAAATGAAAAAAATAACTTTAGAATTATAGGAATAATGATCTCATTAATCTGTAAGAAAAATTTCGGCACTTTTGTAGGTAAAGACCTATTATTTCTTGAGAAAAGTCGTTTAATTCATAGCAATTTAAATTAAATTTAAATCAATCACTAGCCAAACGTAATGAAATAAGACTAAAAAATAAAGTGTCATGGTTGCATTATTGACAAAAATGCTTTGGCGTTCGTTAGCCTTCATACAAATGAAATAAACATCTTTTTTGATAAAAAAGACGAATTAAAATAATAATTAATAATTAAAATTATTTTTTTAATAATTATGAAGCACAATGTTATAGATCACTACAATACAGAACACCAAAATTCATAAAACTCAGTTTCATAATTAACTGTATTTGTAATCGGTTTCTCGCAAACGGCTCTAACGATTTCGATGAAATTTACCATGCGGGAATTTCGGGGGTGAAAAATCGGTCTCAGGTCTGAAAATTCATTTTCTCCGTGTTTTTTAAGCTTTTTTTTTAAATACCGTTTTTTAGACAGAAACCTACAGCGCCATCTGTAGGCGGGTGGCATAACTTGCTCTTCCTATGATATTTTAATGTTGAGGCGGCTATAATTATAAAGCGAAGCTAGGTCGACCAGGTATATCAATCTGAATTCTGACCAAGAGGTGACTACACTCCGGTCGCCCCCCCCTGACATCTGACTACCTCGCCCCCACACAGACATCCTACAGGTCTCACACGAAACTGTCGGACTATAAACAGTGTAAGAACAGGTCTCCGCAAAACTGAAAAAACATGACCAGTCGACGTATATAAAACTTTCAGGAAATTAAAAAGTGAATCGGCCTCCCCAAAATTAGAAACTTGATTGAACAGTTTGTATGAAGAGACCGATTGACTTTTTTTTATTTTCTGAAAGTTTTATTTACTAAAAGTTGTTCAGTAACATTGACTGATCATGCCCTTCCAGTTTACAAAAACCTGTCCCTTACACCCTGTTCAGTGATGTTTGTGTAAATTATAAAAAAATGTATACCTTAGATTAATGAAATGAAAGCATTGATTTTCTCAAAATTCCGAAGAGCCGAAACTTTATAGGCAGTATTCATCTATCAATTACCTAGCTTATGCAGCGTGAATTTGTATTGGTTTCGCTCCCGAGGCCCAGTGAGTCTACTCATGAAAACAAGTAACTTTCCCGAAGAAAAATAGTAGTTTATGCCACTGTCAGGTAAAGACAGTCATTGTAACATGAGTGCTTGTTTGTGACATGAGGCGCAGCCGAATGTCACAATAGACAGCATGAATGTTACAATGACTAGTTTGCAATCAGTGGCATACATTACTTTTTCTACGAGCATAAAAATCATTAAAAAAATAACGTACCATTTGTTTACTTTTGTCGTAGTAGTAGAGCACTAGAACACCTCCACTTGCAATAAAGTCCTCTTGAGTTTCGTACGCTGCCTTAATTATTTCGGTCAGCGTGAATATTTTACTCATATTTACAAATTTTGAATGGAAATCAAGATGTTTATCGTTAAATTCTAAATTAAAAGTTATTTTTTCACAGATTAAATAAGCGCGAATGGCGCGAATTCCTCTCGGCCAGCCATCATATAATACTGTGTACGGGGGGGTTCAGTTCATAAGTGCATGAATCCTTTTTTGAAGTTGTCCTTTATGGCTTGGAAACTAGCATATTAGCCGATGGCATCCAATACAGCATAGTATAAACGTAATTTTGTTGCCAAACCTAACAAAAAGGTGAAAAAATTATATTACTTACCGTATTGTAGACAGTTGCATTTATAAATATTACGCAACTGTTGTCGGAATGGCAATGTTTGTGATACTGTTTCCGGTTTCGTATTTCGAACTTTAACAAATGGGAGTAGAAAAAATTTTTTATGAGTAAAAATTCGCCTCTCCATAGTAAACTGGTCACGTGATCGACTTATTTTGTATGGGAAGGTGAAAATTTTTTTTCGAATATTTTTTTTCAGTAAAGTTGCTTGTTTTCATGAGTAGAATCAATGGGCTTCGGGAGCGAAACAAATACAAATTCACGCTGTATGTAGTCGATATGCAATCAAAAAATCATTGAATCAGGAATGATTAATATAAGCAGTATGTACATACGAGTATGACTTGTATTTTCACGTACGACACGCAGTTTTTAACATCACATGTGTATGTGACATAGATTTAAGACTAAAAATCTTTTTTAAAAGAGCGATTGCGTTCATCGATAGTTTTAACTGTGAACAACAAAATAAAATAAAAAGGCGCGTCGTTTGAAGTGAAATATGTTCACATAAATCTCGATATCGGCTGGACAAACCATTAAATCATGTGAAAATGTTCACGTTAAAAATTATTTTGGATGAAAAAGGTTTTCATATGAGTACTTACGGTGTATTAAGCTTTATAGACTGTAGTCCGGTCCCTTATAGTCTTTTATCGCTAAATTCACCAAATTGCACTAAATTTCTCCAAATTTTATCCAGGTACTAGTTAGGTACATAACTCTCAATTTTTGATAGGAGCCAATTCTTGAATTTTCTATGGAATTTTTTTGAAATTCAAGAATTGGCTCCTATCAAAAAATGAGAGCTATGTACCTAACTAGTACCTGAAAAAAATTTGGTGAAATTGTAAGGCGTGTCTACGTAAAACAGCTAACTGACCGCACTACAGCTGCCGTACTCCGAAATGAAACTCCGATAATATCGCGCCGATAATTAGTCTATGGTTCGGCCTTTGACAAAGAAATTCCCATACAAAGTAAATTTCCGAAAGTAATTGTTGTTGTCAATCTGATAATATCGGAGCTCCGATAAAACTTCGGAGTACGCACCCTGTGCTTTGCCTACTTGAGTACTATAATATGTTCTATCTTCTTTTTTGGTATTTATTTGTATCAGTAGTTACAATGACCAACTCATACCTTCTATGCTATTCCGTAACGAAAGTTCACTCCACTTCTCGACTCGATCCTGCCAAATTCTAAATAGGTGTATAGACATGGAGCACAAAATTTTGAATTTGTAAAGATCGAGTCCATAAACAAAATTGTTCGCCAGTATTTCATGGGTAGAGATGGGTTGGTATTATTCTTTGCCGGCACCACACCGTGGGTGTCGTAAAAGGCGACTAAGGGATTATAAAACAGAGGATGTGCAGCAGCCGCCTTCTGTGAATCGTACAATCTTACATAATGCGGTCACCAGCCGCAGTGGACGCTTGATGAGATGTTACGATGATTTCAAAGGTGTTGGTAATAGCAGCCAAAAAAGACCAATGCCTGTTATGTCTTTCGTTATTGTGACATATGTATCGTGATCTAGTGGTTAGAGCATCCAGTTCTCAATCTGCAGGTCTAACAAATGAAGTTACTTTGAGAGACCTTCTCAGTTTGGTTAGGAGTAGGACGTTGCAGAATTAATCACCTGGGTTGGTATTCCGAAGTTTTATCGGAGCTCCGATGTTATCGAATTGACAACAACAACTACGTTCGAAAATTTACTTTGTATGGGAATTTCCTTGTCAAAGACCGAACCATTGACTAATTATCGGCGCGACATTATCGTAGTTTCATTTCGGAATACGGCAGCTGATTGTCCAAAAAGTTAGATGATTCCATGATTCGGTACGGAAGTAGCTTATACAGGCCTTTGACTTATACCAGGGTTTGTGAAGTCAGTCATCAACCTTGGGACGACCCACTAATTGTAAGTACAGTTAAGAGCACATCAAGCTTGACATATTGGACTTTGTACTGTTCTTATTTCATTAGACGTAAGGGCTAAAGTTGCACTGCGAGTGTCAAGCTTGAGCTGTCGTTTACTGTACATATACATGGTTACCTGCTTTTGAAAATAATCCTCGTTATAGCAGCCTCTTTGTAATCATCGTTACTTAGTTGTGTTTACAATAATCCCCTTGAAGCGAAACAAGTCCGGGTACTGTTAACAAACCGTAAACATTTGCTTTTAGCCCTCTACAATGTATACAGAAGTATAAGTATGTTTAGAAGGTGGTAGGGCTTTTGTGAAAAGTCCGTCTGGGGAAGTACCACCCTCTTGCTTTTTTCTGCCGTGAAGCAGCAGTGTTTGCACTGCTATGTTTCGGTTTGAAGGGCAAGGGAGCCAGGGAAATTACTGGCACATGAGACATACCGTCTTAGTTCTCAAGGTGGGTAACGCGTTTTGCTGTCTTATTAGTGTCAAGTTATTTCACCAATAAGACAGTAGGTGTCATGGGCGGTGGTGACCACTTACCATCAGGTGGCCCACCTGCTCGTTTAGCCACTTTTTACATAAAAAAAAGTACAGAATCTCTCAACTACTCTAGACAAAAAGGTAGTAAATGAGAAAATGCTGAAGTTTGCCTTGAATACGCGTACCTTCTTTTAAAAGTTGCAAAATCATTTTGTCTCAATCTTTATAAAATCGAATTAAGTTAAAGTATATGTAGCAGTTTTTATTTTGACTTTTAACAGTCCAGTTGGTTTAGTTGTGCCTTTGCCTTCTGCGCTGTTGGTCGTGGGTTCGATCCTCGCCCAGGACAAATATTTGTGTGATAATCATAGATTCATATATTGTTTATTATGTGTCTGGGTGCTGTGTATCTAATTTATGTAATTGTATTGCTTTGTCTTGTTTAGGATCATATGAACAGTGTGAAATATTCCCCATTGATAAATTTTTTTATTAGCCTGACTTGTCCCTCCAAGCTTTTCGATATACGAGTATAATCTATTACATTTTTTTTCTCACAATTTCTATTATAGATTTCGAAAATCTAGTGAGTCGTTGTAATCTAGAATTATTTTCTTTGCAGACTCAGCAATCTTGTATAGAATTTATTAATAGAGGTAGGTAGGAGTCTAAAATAACTGTTAAAAACGGAAATTCTCAAATTAAGAAGTCAGACACAGCAGTCGGCTAAAAGCAAAGTTCCATATTGAATACTTTATACCCACTATTGTTGAAGCCAGCTACTCAACGCACACATACGCTCGTCTTCTGATGCATCCTGATACCCTGGTACCGATAGTATGCTAGCTGAGGAATATAATTCAATACTTTCGGTAGCTGTTTACCAAATAGTGCAATTAGTTTGTTTCTTTTAATAACAGACGGATTTAAAGCGAAGGCCAGAGATGAATCACGAGCAAGTGAAGGGTTCTAATGACTGAATCACGACCGCAGGGAGTGATTCATTTTTAATCACGAGCGTAGCGAGTGATTCAAGTGTTAGAATCCTGAGCGACGCGAGTGATTCATGGCCCGCGTTTTAAATCCCTTTTTTTCAAGAGTTGCATACTATACTCGTACTTAATACCATGACTACGAGAAAAAGGAAGATTTAAGCGAAAATACACATTTAAGGAGGTTGTATAGCATTGAGATGGAGGTCAAATACAGCGTGAATTTGTAGTGGTTTCGCAACCCGAAGCCCAGTGATTCTGCTCATGAAAACAAGTAACTTTTCCGAAGAAAAAGCCTCCCCATACAAAATGAGTCGATCACGTGACCACTTTACTATGGAGAGGCAAAAAAAATTTTTCTAATAAAATTTTTTTTCCTTCGGGAAAGTTGCTTGTTATCATGAGTAGAATCACTGGGCTTCGGGTGCGAAACCACTACAAATTCACGCTGTATATACATGTAACAAATATTTGTTAATAAGGTGCGCATCGATCGCATCAAATCGCATTATTACTTTTTAGCGGGCACAGATTATACCCGTATTTGAGAGATACAGACTAACTTCCAAACAGCCATCAAAAATTTATATCTTGTAACTTAAATGACAGATTTATTGTTTATTGGTTAATTAAATATCATAAAATGAATATACATTCATCATATTTTCTCGAATAATAAAATTTGCTGACCACCTCTTCAATAGTTATGCCCTCCTGGTAGGTACTTTTTATTTTATGCCCGTCCAAGCCTCCAGTTGTTGTCCTTCTCTTGAAAATTCATGTACTCCTGGTACTTCGTATTGAGTCGCTGCTCTTAACGTTTTGAGATGAGGTCGAATATTGATGTGTTCTAAATTCAAACACCAAAATCGTGATTGTTTTCAGTGAATAAAATAATATTTTTAGAGGGGGAATGGTATAAAAGATTTTTTTTTACTATTTGCGTATGAACTTCAATCATACATACAGTTTTCAATAAATTTCAGAGCTCAGATGTTTATGTTAAAAACAATACCACCGCTCTGGGCAGAGGCTTGGTCTGCGGTATCTCTCACTCTTCGTTTTGCATGTGCCCATCGCTTTAGAGACTAGCTTTTGTCAATAATTTGCCAGCCCTTTTTCTTATTTATTTGAGATCACTTCCTTATTTCTCAAGCCATCCTTCAGGATTTTTAATTATTTTTTGTTTCTTAAATCTTGCAATCTTGTGTCTAAAATTATATCATAACTTTGCCTCTTGATTGTAAAATTTTAATACATTTTCGTGTTTAAATCCAATGATGTTTTGTTCCATTTATCCTTGATCTACTTTATCTCTAGCAAGTAAGATACATTATTAATATCTTCTTTTTAAAGCAACATTTGACTTTGTTTTCGTTTTTATACTTCAATTTCACTTCTCATGTTGCACCCATCCGGGTCAATGCAACAACCTTCTTTCTCTTAAAAAGCTCGCTGAAAAACACACGAGATAAAAATTTACGTGCTGTCGCTACCAAGTTTAGTCACCCCATGAATACGTAAGTGTTGGAGTGAAGCCAGCCTATCTACGATTTGTTAATAGATAAATCTACGTCACATGCACTTTTGAGATCAAGAACTTTATGTTACTGAAGTGACAAGGACAAACTAATATTATAAATGCGAAAGTTTGTAAACGTGTATGGATGTATGTTTGTTACTCTTTCACGTAAAAACTACTGAATGGATTTTAATGAAACTTGGAACACCTGGAATAACACATAGGCTACTTTTTACCGCGGGAAAACACTTCATTCCTACAGGAAAACGCATTTAATGCAACGAAGACGAAGACAGACGAAGTGGCGGGCACCAGCTAGTTGATATCTAAAACTTTGTTGGATGGAGCTGGAATTTAATTAAATAACAAGATCTGTCATCCTCCTTTTCAATGTCTATTATAAAAGCATTTTGTTGTCAGTCTAATTTAAATTCAAGCATCGTAATGTTATGAATCTACGGTACCGTGAACTTAGTTTATAATTTTATCCTTGTATTTTGTAGCTGAAACATTTCTTCTTGAATATAAAAAAAATATTATTCACATACTGACTTACATGGCCCGAAACGATAACAAAACTGCTAGCCTTACTCCATTTTAAAATTTCTATATACTCAGTTCTTTGTCGTGTTCGTAAGTTGTAACGGAGTACGAAGTTGTAACTCCGTTGTACTCTTGTACAAATTCCAGATTCCAAATAACCATCATAATTTTATAAATCTACGATACCGTGAACAAGAATTAAATCCAGTAATTCCCTTCAGTACCAAATCGCTTATCATTGCACCGCATTGTGTAACAGACAGACAGTGCAACGTAACAATTGTACCGGTGAAGATACAGCTGACTGGATTAGCTGGATATCTTGGCGGAACCCGAGTGTAGTTTTGTTAGGGGATTATATACAAAAGCACTAATATCGTAGATACGGCTTACGGTTTGAATTGAAAAGGTTTGTAAACGTTTGTTCCTACAGGGTGTGTCCTAATCAACTGCGTTCCTTTGAGGATGTTATTCAGACCATAAAACTAAACAACTTGCCCTAAGGAACATAGGTCGAAATACGAAGAAATACTCCCATAGAAACTGATAAGAAAATGGGAGGTCGAAAACTTTTTTCGTATGTTGATCTTATTGTCCGTATAACCTATTCAAAGGAACACAGATTAGGAAGCACCCTATATAAGTAATTAGAGTGAATGAGCTTTCTCGTATGTTCCAAACATCAATTCGGAACATTATAAAAAATAACCAGGTCAAGAGTTTTATCCTATTTATGTTACTTAACAACACTTTATCTTATTTATGTTGCTAAGAAATAGATGTTTTGTTTTATTGACATATTCACATATACGAGTAGGGTATAAGGGACAACTTTCCGAAAACTGTAAGGGCATAATCAGTCGCCGAAACTGAATGTCTGCATTTTCATACAAACTAATTTCTTGAAAACTCGATTGAACAGCAGTGGTACTCCGAAGTTTTTGTCGGAGCTCCGATATTATCAGAGCCAAAGAGATTTGAACCTCGCTACGCTCAGTCCGCAGCGAGGCTAAAATCTCTTTGATCACAGCAATATGGATTGACCATAGATTTAGTACTTCGCGGCGTTGGGATTGACAGCAACAATTACGTTCGGAAATTTACTTTGTATGGGTATTTCCTTGTCAAAGGGCGTACCATAGACTAATTATCGGCGCGATATTATCGAACTTTCACTTCGGAGTACGACTGCTGCTGGTTGTTTTTGTATTTCCTGAATATTTTATTTACTTTTTAGTTATTCAGTCACGTTGACTGATAATTTCTATTTTCGGAAAGTTGTCCCTTGCACCCCATATTGTAACATTTTCACTACGCAGCTACACCGTTGCTCTATTGAATATAATATACTAAGTTTGTGCAAGTAGCATTGTACATTTCTGACTGGATTAGCTGTTTATCTTGGTGGAAAGCCGGCACTGTCTCGAGCTCCTGGGGATAGTATGAAAGCAAGCAGTAAGCGTGAACATGAACAACGGCCTGTTATTCTGTTCTATTCTATTGATATACAATGTCTTGTATAGCCTCCTGATAATGGTACTGTGATGGTCACGGCCTTATGACCCTGTGATGGGAGTCGAACCCATGTATAAATCGAAATGTTTTATCTCGATTTGTTAGTCTTAAGTTTTATTGATCGTCTGTTATTGGACCGATTGATAAAATAATACTTCACAGTTTTGTCTAGCCAAGCACTGTGCTGTGCGATACTAATAAAATGGCAAATTTATTTGTAAATGGCAAAGTTTTAGAATAGCTCGGCTTATTAAGTTAGGCAAGAGTAGATGCTCACTTTTGTGCTTGAAAGGCCTGGAATTATTACAAGTTAGGGAGTAGGTAATATTTTGAGAGAAACAAGGAATTTTGTGGTAACAAACGGTAAGTATTTTATTTACCACATAAAGCGCCTGCATCTTATGAAGTTTACATTACTTTAAGCCAACGAAACCGATGGATATATTTATGGAGTATTAATATCAAGTTATTTTAGAATGAATTAACGCAATTTGGCGTATCGGTATTCATTGGCTTTCGTTTGGCAAAACCCAAATTCTGGCAGGTAAAAAGGAGGGAACAAACGAAACAAACAAACCCCCCTTGGTTGTACCCTAACCATACAATTCATACATGACATATAGGTACAATCAAATCATTATAATTATTGCTTAGCTTTATAGTGGCCACTAACACCTCAAGTTTGCCGTCTCAGATTACGGTTGACACTAGGTCGCAAATAGGCTAGGCTCGAAATTGAAATTTATATCAAAAGGTGCAAAATATACTAGTCAATCTAATCTCAAATGGCAAACGGTAAATTATATCTATAATTAACAAAAAGGACATGTTGGTATGCTTATCTGGTAATTAGGCGTTTCCACAATTCGCCTTTAGTATTCCACTGACTCTACATTGCGGCTTTTGTATACCGAATCAAAAAACACACTTCACTCACTACACCTCTCGTGAGAGGTCCCACACCGAATGCCCCGCTGGAAGTTCCACCCTTCGTCAAAGCCAGCGCGCGCGCCACCGTTCCATTCGTAACGTCATTGGCCCTCCATGCCAAGACCCGCGCTTTCTTATTCGTCGAAAACCAATGCGCTACATTTACGCGCCAAAACTCCCTGACCTGAAACTATTAGTGTGTGTGTTTAAATGTTCCTTACAGTAGCAAACAGATGCGCTTTAAGTCCCAGACTTAAGGCTCTGCTTTGCTAAACAAGATAGTGGCACTTACGCCTTTTTTATTATATTTGCAATCCAAAGTCAATCCAAACGTTTACCGCGCTCCTTAAAAAATATGGTTGGGATGTTATTTTTATTAGAGGCAGGCTTGTCCCATTACATCCCTCTCCCTGTAGATAGTTAGAGAACCTGTTCTTCTAGCTCTCTACACAAATAATAATTTCATAATACTTGCTTCAATCTTACCTTATCACCAACAAACGCAACAACCCTACGTTACTTAACCTTCAGCTAATTTATTCTCCTAACTTCTCTAACAACCTATAACCCTAATCATATCACCTACTTCACCCTAAGACCTATCTATGTATTACAATCTCCTACCTTTCTTGTATACAAATCTACCTTCGTGCACATAACCTTATCTTTTTACTATAAATATACACGCCTACATAATATAACCATATCTGCAAATAAATCTACTTAGCGAACCTATTTACCTAACTCAACAAACATAAATCTTCCTAATACTACACAGCTATCCATATGCATACAATTCCTATTTATGTACATAGCCGGTACATAATCTAAGGGTTCGTATATAAATCCTCTATCTGTCTCAAACCCTACCTGCTCATGTACTATGTAACTAGTTTCTCTAGCACTGTCATAAATGTGGGCGTTACCTTTTTGTATTGACGCCCCCTTCTCATTCAAACTTACACAGAGTAAATGGTAACTAACCTGTAACCTGATTAAATGGCTACTCTCATTGGTCATAACGACTTTTGAGTCTTTCCCTTTTCACCAGAGTATGAGTGCAGCTATGTATTTATCTGTATATTATATAATAAACTGTATGTGAGTTTCAGCCCGACTATGAGCAGTCATAACAATGAGCTGCTAGCCCTTTTAACTATCTTTTATTTGTTAAAGATTTCGGCAGCACATCTCGTCTTTGTTAGACAAAATGGCCTACATTGAAATAAGGTAGGCGATATGCGATGTCAACAAAGTTCATTTTATCGCTTAATCGTTATGACAGCTACTTGTGACATGATCTGTTTTTTTATTATTTAATATTCATGTAAATTATATTCATTGTTATTGCCAAGTTCTATTTCTGATAATTAATTTCTGATTTAATTAAAATTAAAATTATAATAATATAGTTATTAGTAACTTAGTAATAATAATTGTTGTGCCCTTCTGGGTCTACATATGTAACTATGTATATATGATAACACCTTGAATGACCATGTGGAAAGCAATAAATCATCTTATCTTAATTTAACAGGGCTTTGCTTGGCATTATTTTGAGACGCTTTATGTTCTCATGACTTGAACATGAACTATTGTTCTATCTATCCAAAATATGTCAAAATAATCTAGATCCCACTAAATTTTTTTTTGGTTGCGGACCTATGACAATCACAATCTTTGATCTTGTCTTTGTCTTCTCAAGGTAAAGTAAATCACCATATATTTAATTTTATACGAAAATGTAATCAAACCAGATTTTTTTTTTCTCAACCTTAGTATCTCTATCGTTTTCCTTTCACATTTTACTGCTGGCCAAATCCTGGATAAGCCGCACTATCTCCTTACATTATCCACTGCTGGTCAAATCTACCTAAATCGTATCGCACTAACTTCCTTTTACCTACTTTCACCGGAACTCATTGTATTAAATAATCTTATCGAACATTTGCCGAAGGACGGCCCCGTTAGGATCCGACAAAGCATAGTACCAACCCATATCTTTCCATGGTGTCACAAAAGGTGACTAAGGGCTTATGAACAGAAGGATGGGCAGCAGTTTTTTTTTCTGTCTCTGTGCATCGTACCATCTTACATACTGCGGTCGTCAATAACAGCGGTCACCCGCCGCAACGCTTACAAGTGTGGTGACCATGGTTAATCTCCTCCTAAGTACCTCTTGTTTTTGCTGGGGTTCTGAAGGTAGCTCCTTGTACTGAAGTGGGCGTTTCATGGAATATTACGATCGGTCATTTTATAACCAGACTCAATTATAGTAGTCCACTCCTGAGCTAAAGTATATACCTATCGATATTCCGCTCGCTTCTACAAGCTCAACATTATCTCATTTTCTAATAAAATTATACCAGTTCAGTAATTTTTGAAGACTTCAATTTTTTCTAAAATAACATACAACCATAAAATCTACTCTTGTAGCTATCTGCCTTATCTAGCGGTTAACTACTGCCATTGTCTGCCATTAGTACAGCCTGGATAACCAAAATCTAGCCATTCTCTTGGGTGCCTTTTTAAGGTTCCGTATCGCATTATAAACGACATACATACATACATAACATCACGCCTTGTTCCCATCAGGGTAGGCAGAGACCACAGTTCTACTCATACTAAAGAGAAAAAATATATTACCTATCACCCTCATGACCTAACTCGTTACTTATTCGCTCCTTATGCCTAAATACTAGTTAATATGAATTATTGCCATACTGCCATAAAAGTTGTGGCTTTTAAATCAAGCTTCGTTTTTAAAATCTCATTTATCAGTTAATTTAACCTTTACTGACTTATCATTATAAACATTTAATGATATGCAACCTCCTCTGAAATGCGACTCGTTCTTAACCTTTGTAAAGGACTCAAGCTTCGGACTCGAACCGTAAGCGAAGTCATAACAGATCGCTAGTTAATTTTATCAGCCGCTAGAATTTTTACAAAGAATCATAAAGTTCCCTTTTTTTTTGTCTTTCGGTAGAGTTTATTACTAACGTCCGGCTGCATGGTCTGTAGCTATTGTTTAAAGACCGTCGGCTTTCTAAATAACTCTATGACGCTGGGAATGCCATTATTATTGCAAGCTTCAAAAGCAAGCAACAAAAAATTAAAACTTACGATATTCAAAGCTCTATTCAGCACATCTGTTTTTACTTTTAAACCGTGGCCTTTCCTGGGTCATCTGCTACCTACTCGGACCCTTGCCGTCAAAAAACTTTCTTTTGTTCCGACCGTTCTTAGAAACAAAACTGCATTTCTTATCGCAGTTTTAAAATTATTCTTAAACTTACTGAGTATTACCTAGCTTACTATTCCAAGCATTCTTAGCCTATAGATGAATACTTCCCTTTTCGTGCTTCGGAAGGCACGTTACCTAAATCAACGATCTCAGACTTAAGTCTTGGCTTGAAAACTCATAACATCTAAGTCATTTCAGCTAAACCTTAATAAGCCGCTACCGACCTTTATTAACCTAAGTGACAACTGACATACCTACCTAATACATATGCTTTGAGAAATTTCTTAACGTTTTATAAGCTCGTATCATTGTTTAAAATACGCTTTACACCCTTTACCTACCTACTTTATAACATACACTTACAATACCTTATCTATAAAATCTAGCTTAACTTGAAGACCTGAGTGAGTAATCGTTGTTATCACTGTGCAAAACAACCGTAGGTTTATCTTTTTACTCTTATAATTTATGCCCCTCTATAGTCCTTATCTATTGTTAAGTCATCTGAACTTAACGCAGTAGTAATCCCTTAGTTTGTTTTTGTTTTTCACAATTACCAAACCATATCAGATCAAAAGCTTTCAGAATAATCGATTTAAGTAGTTTTTGATTAAAGTTTACACAACTTTAAGATCATGAGAGAATCGAACCCTCTATGTTTAAACCAATAAAATTATGAATATGAACGCATTTAGATGTGTGGACAGTGCTTACACACTTACTAGCACTACCATACTGCAAGCTTTTTATGCTATTCTAAGTCTAGTAATATAGTACTTCATGGTCTAATAGGATAGCCTTTTTAATAAAGCTTGAAACAATACCTGAATTTGGAGGCTCTGGCTATTTATACCTATTTACCCTTTCGGTTCTATCGAAACTAACCTAACCTTAACGATGTTACCTACCTAACTACTAACCTAACTGTATATAACTTAAGCTGTGTTTTTTTTTTTGTCTCTCTTCTCTAACTTGCTATCATATAACCCAGAATTTAAATTATGTAAACTTTATACCCGCTGTAGCTCTTTTAAAACCTTAATGTCTTTACCTATCGTTATACTGACACTAATTTATTTTTATAAATACTGACTGCTGTTTTGTATCTCTATGTATGTGACCAAATAAAGCGATTCGATTAATACTACATTATTTTGGGATGAATCGACTGTAGCTCGTCTCGTTTAGGTATAAGTTTTTGTATTAATGATTGGATTCTATTGTCTTCTTGAGACTAGGTCAAATCTGACTTCCACCCAGATGATTCAATTGGTATCTCTAACACACCAGCGGCTCCTAGCACTAGTGGTGGCAGACTGCGATTGCCAATCAAATGTTGGTTTGTTTACCGCGAAACTTCCTCCCATGGGGAGCTGCAAAGTAATCGTGGTCATATTCGAATGGAGTCCCCAACACACACGCAAGTGGCTCGTGGCACTGGTAGTGGCGGGCTGCGACTTTCAATCGAACGTGGATGTAATTATTATTGTGCAACCAGCGTCCCGGTGCATTTGATTGTTTGTATATTTGTACAATACCATATAGGCATATTTTCAAGTCAGATCTGACATTGTCTTTATTTACTTTTCAATATTATGAAATAATTGATAAGCGTGATCTAAAAGATTCAACGCTTCTCATACCAAAATTTAACTGCATACAGTCGTTCACTTAAAAGCCTTTCAGTACTTAAGACTTTTGTCATTAATTTAATGATATTAACACCTCAAGACTACAAATACTTCTTTCAACGCTTTAACTTCTCATGAACTATTTCAGGCAATGCCTATACCATAGTTGCCTCGATTCATCTATCGGCAATCTCTAGAGAAATCTACTAAAATGCCATGTGCTTTTTGTCTGATATGATGATGAATGATGAATCTAAGCTAAAGCTATCAAAATGCAATATGCGTTTTGTCTGATATGATGATAAATGATGAATCTAAACTAAAGCTATCAAAATGCAATATGCGTTTTGTCTGATATGATGATGAATAATTTCTTTAAGCTTTCGATGTTTTTAATCCAATCTGATTTCTAAGTCTAACAGGATATGACCCTTTATTAAATGAGTTTTGATTTGCTTTACTAAGATTGTATATAATTACTTATTCGTCTATTTATTAAATTTGCTAATTTATTTAAGGGTTCATAAGATGTGTTCAGTTCATTTGATCGTTATTTGGTAACCCATTTTATTTTAATATGACATGTTGTTATGACTTAGACAGGTATGTCAGAGTAAATAAAATCCATTATTCATTAATAAAACAACTAACATGAAAGTGTCAGTACTTTTAAAATTAGTCGCAATCAGCTATTGTTCACTCTTAGCTCGAATGTGCGCTTCATTTATTTAGCATTTTACAACAAAAGAGACGTAACGGAATATTCTTCATCGCCCATACCCAAGCCCTGTTAGTAACGGCCTACCTGCTCGCTTTAAGGTTGGCAAGGCATCCTTTTGTTTGATGAGTAATATGCAACATTTTTACCAAATCATGGATCAACTTTAGAATGTTTATTTATGTATTTATTTTCCTTGTAATAAATTCGTTCCGAACCAAGGCTTGCTCTACTTTCATTATATTCTGCATGTTATTACGGTAAATGAGTATTCTGTAAATAATCTACATTAAACAAATTAATTTGAATCAAAATTTTGTTGTGCGAATTTTTATGATTTCGGATTGGACGTTGGATTGCAATTTAAAACCTGAAAATAGCACACAGTAATATCTCATACAACAGTTTAAGTTAAAGGTGTTTAAAATGGCCATAATAATAACTGTTCTGGAAATGTCATTTGCTATACCAGTATTTCCTCAACAAATTACCTCTCCCAGATATTAAAACTAAATAAGCATCTTTTTATTATTATTTTAAATGCCTTTCTTTGAGTTGAGATTTGTTTTTACAATAGTTTATATTTTAAACTTCCTCTCCCAGATGTTTTGGACTAAACAAGCACCTTTAATATTTTATCTATAAAAGTTTACGTTGTGTTATTTATTTTAAGTTCTTTCTAGCCGTGTCTACAGACACGAGGTCTAGATCTTGGCTTCACGGCGACCAGATGTGATGGTCACGGCCTTATGACCCTGTGATGGGAGTCGAACCCATGTATAAATCGAAATGTTTTATCTCGATTTGTTAGTCTTAAGTTTTATTGATCGTCTGTTATTGGACCGATTGATAAAATAATACTTCACAGTTTTGTCTAGCCAAGCACTGTGCTGTGCGATACTAATAAAATGGCAAATTTATTTGTAAATGGCAAAGTTTTAGAATAGCTCGGCTTATTAAGTTAGGCAAGAGTAGATGCTCACTTTTGTGCTTGAAAGGCCTGGAATTATTACAAGTTAGGGAGTAGGTAATATTTTGAGAGAAACAAGGAATTTTGTGGTAACAAACGGTAAGTATTTTATTTACCACATAAAGCGCCTGCATCTTATGAAGTTTACATTACTTTACGCCAACGAAACCGATGGATATATTTATGGAGTATAAATATCAAGTTATTTTAGAATGAATTAACGCAATTTGGCGTATCGGTATTCATTGGCTTTCGTTTGGCAAAACCCAAATTCTGGCAGGTAAAAAGGAGGGAACAAACGAAACAAACAAACCCCCCTTGGTTGTACCCTAACCATACAATTCATACATGACATATAGGTACAATCAAATCATTATAATTATTGCTTAGCTTTATAGTGGCCACTAACACCTCAAGTTTGCCGTCTCAGATTACGGTTGACACTAGGTCGCAAATAGGCTAGGCTCGAAATTGAAATTTATATCAAAAGGTGCAAAATATACTAGTCAATCTAATCTCAAATGGCAAACGGTAAATTATATCTATAATTAACAAAAAGGACATGTTGGTATGCTTATCTGGTAATTAGGCGTTTCCACAATTCGCCTTTAGTATTCCACTGACTCTACATTGCGGCTTTTGTATACCGAATCAAAAAACACACTTCACTCACTACACCTCTCGTGAGAGGTCCCACACCGAATGCCCCGCTGGAAGTTCCACCCTTCGTCAAAGCCAGCGCGCGCGCCACCGTTCCATTCGTAACGTCATTGGCCCTCCATGCCAAGACCCGCGCTTTCTTATTCTTATTATCTTATTATCGAAAACCAATGCGCTACATTTACGCGCCAAAACTCCCTGACCTGAAACTATTAGTGTGTGTGTTTAAATGTTCCTTACAGTAGCAAACAGATGCGCTTTAAGTCCCAGACTTAAGGCTCTGCTTTGCTAAACAAGATAGTGGCACTTACGCCTTTTTTATTATATTTGCAATCCAAAGTCAATCCAAACGTTTACCGCGCTCCTTAAAAAATATGGTTGGGATGTTATTTTTATTAGAGGCAGGCTTGTCCCATTACAGTACTGCTGAAGATATTAAGTCAATTTAATTTATATACGGTGTTAATAGAAAGAGTATATAAAGCCTAACCTAAACGATATAATCTGACCATGAAACTGGACAACTCATAGGGAACGTAGGTCGAAATAAGCCAAAATCATTACCCTCCGTGGATTCCGTTTCATTCTAATCTACTGAGTCAACTTGAATTAGCCTAATTTTGTTCAATTTAATTATTCAAATGTAATGACCGCAGTAAAACGAATCATATAGTAATTGCTTTAAAATTGATTTTAGTTTATCACTTCCTGTGTCTGTTCGGATAATTCTACAAAGTAGAAAATTTAAGCACTCAGTAGTGGTACTTGATTTTTCTTTCCGATCATTATAGTTCGGGAACGTTGGCCGTAGACAGAACCCGAGCGTTTCCTTGCTTTGAAAGGCACGTTAAACCGTTGTTCCCGGCCACTGTCAATGACAGTAGTCGTTTAGCCAAGTCAGGGGTCATTTAGCGACTTGAAAACTCTGACAGCCAGGTTGACCACTACCCTGGAAAAGACTAATCTAGGATTGGGTCTGATTTGCCCTGTGGGTTGCGGAGGTCAGATGGAAGTTGTTTTGTGTAAAACAGTGCCCTCATCAAATCCCCTTGGTTTCGGAAAAACGGAATAATTCTTGGGAAATGATGATCTATGTCGCTTGGAGAAAGTTGTTTGATGTGACCATTTTCAGTGCTTCAGTTTGAGGAAGGTGACTTTAGATGATGTACATATAGTGGTTTAAGATTCTCGTGAGACAGTGATGTACAGTACACACGGCCGCACGTGGGTGGAGACACTTTGACCTTGAGCGGGTCTCTGGTTACGGGCGTTAGCAGCGTAGCGGTGGTTCAGCTTATACTGGTTTTGTTTCTATGTGCTTGCTGCCTTGCGTACGAAACTTTTAAAATTTGGGGCAGATTGGCAAAAACTAAAAAAGCATGATCAGTCAATGAAATTGTAAGCCTTTATCCAAGAAGCATATCACCGGAAAAAAAAATATCGGCCGCTCCATAGAAAAATACAAATTTTATCAAACAGTTTGTATGGAGGGGCCGATTTTTTTACGTTTCCTGATAAATGTTTCTTGGTAATAGTTGTAAAATTTTATAGACGATACCTTTTCAGTTTTTGCCACCCGGTTCTTTACACCCTCTATTGCAACGCTAGATCGTCAAGCCAAAATATTCTCACTTATTTTATAGAACATAACATTTATCTGTATAGTTCTACACAAGTTAAATAAAACTAGATATGTAATTAGAGTAGTGGCTTTTATTACCAGTTGTATTAATTTTATTGTGACCGCAGTAGTCGCTCGCACCTGAGGGAAATATCGCTTTATTAGGTCATTAACCTCAAACTAAAAGCATCATAAGTTCAGTGTGTGGTTAGGTTGACTATGTAGAGTTCAATTTGAATAAGAAATTCCATGTTTACAGGGTGTAGGTAAAAGTTTCCGAAAACTGAAAGGGCATGATCAGTTATAGTAACTGAACAATCTATAGTGAATAAAAGTTTCAGAAAATTAAAAAAATATAGGACATTGCAAACTTGATTGGACAGTTTGTATAGAGAGGCCGAGACTAAAAGTTGTTCAGTTACGTTGACTGATCATGCCCTTTCAGTTTTTGCCAACCTGTCCCTTGCACCCTGTATACAGGGTGTAAAAAAAGGATATACCAACCCTGAAGGATGTGAATCTGCCCATGACACTGAACAACTTTCCTTAAGTAACATAAGTCGAAATATGAAAAAAAAAATTTGACCTTGCGGATAGTGCATTTTGTATGGGAGGTCAAAATTTTTTTTTCTTACTTCGACCTATGTTCCTTAGGGAAAGTTGTTCAGTTTCATAGGCAGAATCACATCCCTCGATACCCTTTCTGTTACACCTTGTATAATGACTTCTTATCTAAAACATTCTCATACCATTTTTCCGCCAACATTTCCGAGACAGTAAAGGGACGTCTACAATTTTTCAGTTTTCTTGCAAAATATTTCCTCGCGAAGTGTCTTGGAGCATCATCATGAAGGCCGACATTAATATCAGTTATGAGCTGTCGTGTATTCAACCTGAGCGTTGAAAACATACAGCGCAATAAAATTTCTGCAAACGCAGCGGTTTTAGATACGGTTTCTATTCCTTTTCGACATAAAAACCTACACAAAATTGTTTTTTTTATTGTCATCTCGATCTTGTCTTGAAGACAGAGATGAGGTCGAAGATGGGACGAGCTTCCCCAGAAGAAGCCTATTCACTTGCGACTTGAATAGTTTGGGGTTATATGAACTCGGGAACACAGACGTAGGCAGAGAATTCCACTCTTTAGCCATGCGCTTAATAAAAGTATTTCAAAGCGCTTTGTGCGAATGTGTGGAGCCCAACCAAGTATGGGGTGATATCCTGCGGTGCGCCTGGACTCCCGATGGTAGGAGGGGGATGGTGGTTTTAGCTCGTGGAGCTGTTAAGCAAACTCTCCGAAGTACAATCTGTAAAATACCGAAAGACATGCAACCTCGTGACGGTGGGCCAGACTGTGGTTTTCACCAGCATCTCATCAATATTTCAGTCTAAAATGTTAAACTTTTTACTAAACAAGAAATATTCTATTCTGTTCAGTTCTGTTCTGTGAGTTGATGTTTTACCAACATTGTTACAGCCTTTATTGTCTATTGGCTAGAGCGTCAAGCTTTCGATACTAAAGGTTCCGACAGGCACACTGTCATACAAATATCACTTTATGAGACTTCCCCAGTTTTGTCAGGATATTGCAGAATGAATTAATTGATCGTCTAAAAGTGAGATGTTTCCGTGCTTCGGAAGGCACTTTAAGCAGTTGGTTTCGATTAGTATCTACGGCAGTAGTGTTCAGTGTCAGCTCTACCAGGGTGAGCCAAAGATAAAGTACCTATTTATTGTTGGGTATGGTGATTATTGCTGGTTACACAACAACTTTTGTTCTACACTTTTTCGAAATAAGTAAAAATTATTTGGTTCGGTCTGCAAATTGATCCGATCCATTTTTGTTTTGTATGCAAAAGCAAAAATCATTTTGCGTATTTTGAAAAGTTGTGAAACAAAAATTGTTCAGTTTCATGAGTAGAACAACAAGCAGAGAGGTTTGCAGAGGCTAATTAAGCACTATGTATAATAAAAGGTATTTGTCTTCCTAACCATTAGACTGTCGTATAATATTTGACTTAAATTACTAGACGTGTGTTTAAGCATAGTAGAGTATATTTGAAGCGTGTCCTTTCAAAATATGTCCCAGTACGTTTTATACACATCACACTGTATATTCACCAGATTCCATTTATCTGGCTTGGACTGACGTCACACAATGGGCAAGGAAGATCTGTATATTGTAACAACACCCTTATTCACTGGTAATAAAGATGAGTGTGATATCATGCGTCGTACTTTCATCTAAGAATCCTTTACTTCGAGCAATATTTATACTTGTAATCGGTTTCTCGAAAACTGCCCTAACGATTTCGATGAAATTTACTACATGGGGATTTTCGGGGACGAAAAATCGATCTAGCTGGGTCTTATCTCCGTAAAAATTCATTTTCACCTATCGATATGCCGCTTATATTCGATGCTCGATCGATACTTGATCGATAATGCTAGCGCACACATTGATCAAAGTTGAATGGTCTATGGTTGGATAATACCACCGAAGCTAAAGGGCTTGGTGTTGTGTTAAAAAGCCAAGCAAGCCGCATACTACTAAAGTATTAAAGTTATAAAAAAAGTTATATACGTGACTTGAAACGTCTATTCTACGTGACTTTCACACAATTATTAAACGGATAGGTACGATGTTGTTGCAGTGGGCAGGGCACATCGCAAGAAGAACCGATGGCCGATGGGGCGTGAGGGTTCTAGAGTGGCGACCACGTACCGGAAGACGAAGCGTTGGCAGGCCCCCCACAAGGTGGACCGACGATCTGGTCAAGGTCGCGGGAAGCCGCTGGATGCGAGCAGTGCAGGACGTCTTTGGACGTGGACTTCTTTCGGCTGATATGATGAGGTACGATGTTACACTTGCACTACGAGTAAGCATTCCTCCTTCCATGCAATACAGGCGGCTTCAAGACCAAAGTGTATCTATCGACGTTCTGCTGACCATACCAAAGGTAGGTACAGTCAAGAGCAGGTCACTAGACAACAACGTAGCGCGATTTAAGCTCCTACGGCTATTGACATAAGAGCGGCACAAAGTCCAATGTTTCAAACTTAACGTTCTCTTGACTGTACCAGTCTCTAGCTGCACACAGTACAAGTTCGTTCGCACTACCCTCATACAAAAGGAAATTAATTCAACGCCAACAGTTAAATGTATTGCAGTTCATTTGTCCGCTAAACTTGCAACAATCTATTCACTGCAATCCATTATGCGGTAGAGCTAGGGTTGACAACGGTATACCTTTCGTCTTTGTATAAAAAATTTTTATCATCCAACTTTCACAAATAACAAAATTCACACACATTCACAGTCATTCTCGCGAATAGTAGAGAGAGTAAGACAAATATATTTAGTTAATTGATGCTGCAACTCAGCTTTAAGGAAATTGGAACTAGGATAGAATTAAAGAGGTTAGATTAATTTAGAGGAGAGATTAATTTCTAATGTAAAATAAACTGAAAACAAAATTTGTTTTACAAGAAGGAACAAATAAAATTACGCTATAGTTTTCAAAAGAAACCTCTTCTTACAAACTTATGCTTCGTCACGAGAATGCGTTTTTGTCAGCTGTCAAATGGACGAAAAATCGTCGAAGCAAAAAAAAAACCGGCCGGCTTGGACTCGTGCACCGATGGTTCCGTACCACTAAGGCAAAAATACTGTTTTAATTCCATTTTTTTTGGCTTAGTGGTCGCGTCCATAAGCGCAGTCACGCAGAAGTGTATTAGATGAGATGAGAGTTGACCGGGTTTTATTATTTGTTGTTATTTTATAGCTTAGTACCTGGGCGACCGAGCTTCGCTCTATACTAGACGTCTTGATAAAATATCATCGAGTTAGCAAGCTACGCTACCCCCAACAGATGACGGTGTAGGTTTTTATTGTCTAAAACGCGTTACTTCAAAAACACGGGGATAACGAATTTTTTCAGACATGAGACTAGATCGATTTTTTTCGTTCCCGAAAATCCCCGGATACAAAATTTCATCAAAATCGTTAGAGCCGTTTTCGAGAAACCGATTACATATATTATATATATTGCTCGTTTCATAGTATCGTATACACTATAAAATACATACCAACTTTCAGTGTTTCCATTTTTACGATAGAGCTCAAACAATAATTGAGCAAAATTGCCTTTTAGTAAGTGCCCCTTATTTTTTTTTTGTTATAGTGACAACAAAAATACATATTGTGTGAAAATTTCAACAGCCCGCTGATAAACTGACAGACATATTAATAGGGTCCCTTTGAGTACGGAACCCAAAAAATTAACCCGTATGGATGTTAAGGAAACCAAAATACGTTTAACGATGGCCTTATTTCAGACGTTGGTTCACTTTGTATGAAATCCAAAAAATTTTTTATCTTACAATATTTTTCTCATACTAATCGCAACTATCTAAAGATTTGAAACATAATTGACAACCCTACTCAAAACCAAATTGGAAGTCTCTGTTCAGCCACGCTGCTCTGCGTTAGGCTGTACAAGTATTGTCTTAAAGTTATCCTAAGTAATTTAGCCGCTGCAGCTTCAGGGTGGTAACTTTGATAAGATAAGAACAAGCGCAGTATAAATTGTGTCGCATTGTACAGTCGGGAACAGGTCATGCTTAATAACGCAGCGCGACTTAAGCTCCTAAGGCAATTGATATAAGAATAGTGCCAAGTCCAACGTGTTCAGCTTGAAGTGTTTTATACTGTACACAAAAGCGGAAAGTGTTAACATTTTGATTCAAGTGCATGATAAGGCCTTATAGTAAACTAGTTTTTACCCGCGACATACCCGTGTTTAACTAAAACTATTAGCTATAAAACAAAAAAAAACATTAAAAACGGTTCAGCAGTTTTTGTGTAATGAATGATCGAAGAAATAAACAAACGAATAAAAAACAGAAAAAATGACCAAAAAGGCCATCAAAATAGCATGACGTGATAATTTTTTCATAGGTAGGTATCTTCAAAATACAGACAAAATCAATGTAAAATTATGTAGTCACAAAGTTTGTGACTTTAGTAGATCAAAAGTATCTGCCTCTGTAGTCTAGAAACTTTCGTAAATTGCTTGTGTGTTGGTTATATTTGGCTTAAACCAGTCCAGTGCAATAAATTGATAGTTACGACCATATGTGGGCGGTTAATGTCCCGATAAATTGTCCGAGATAATCGGCAATTACAACACAACCTATTGAAGCTCCACTTTATATACAAAACCTGAAATTTAAATGACAAAATTAAATTGAGAGATACAGAATAATTTTCTGAAGCCATAGAATATGTGGGCCAATCATATGACGCCAAAGTTGAAATAGGGCGTTCCTCGCTTGATACTTGCATTCGAGTAGTTTCCGTTTGAGTGGCCGGATTGCATTACAACAAAGCTTATTTAATGCATGCAAGTAAGTTTAACGAATTTTTGGAAATCCTGTTGAAATCAAATCAGAGATTTGTGAGTTTAACTCGCACAAACACACGGACGAAAATTTTAAAAATTACCTGAATAAGTTTTTTTAACCATGTTTTGAAATGTCTACTGGGTGGCGCTACCAATCAGCACGAGGAAAAACCATCAAAGTGTCACCAAGTAATCAGTATGAAAATCAATGGTAAAGTCGGTTTTATGCCTGTAACATCTTTTCTTGTAAAAAGATTTCATAGATTTTACTATATCTTTAAAAAGAAATTATCAACAGTGACTAGCGTACCACCTATCGACACTTAAAAAAACGTAGTTGACAGATATCAAGGAACACTTTCTATTGGCTTTATTACAATTTTGTGAACCCCTAAAAAAATTGTGTCTTACAGATTCGGCGAGTTTGCAATTTTATTAAAAGTATACGTCTCAGTCAAATTGTATAATTATCCTCTTTACTTAATAGAGAGAAATTTCAACCGTGTAAATTGTTTTATCCATAGAATTCTGTCAAAGAAAGGTATCATTGTTATCATGTGATATTATGTCCATTAGTGGACAAGGCCCTCCCTCAAATAGCCTTGAAGAAACAAAAAAATCAAGAAAACACAAGATCACCTGATTTGTCGGCTTAGGTGCTCCTCAAAAACTGGTCCACGGGCGAGATGTACCTTTTGAAAAATAGCTAGTCCATGCCTGATGCGAAAAAAGGCTAAACCTGAGCTATGGGTATCAATGAGAGACTGTTATGTGAACATAAATAGATAAATAACTCTTAGACACAGACCACACACCTATAGATGTTCATTACACCAACCCGCGCCCTACGGCATACAGAGGCACTACCACTTTCATAGTATTAAAGACAAAGATAAGGTTTGCAGGACAGGGAGCTGTCTCCAGAATACCAGCAAAAACGCGTGGCATAAGTAAGAGGCGAAGTACCATAGTCACCACGCTTATTATAGCGTTGCGGCTGGCACCATGGACCGCGGTTGTTGGTGATCGCAGTATAAAACATGGTACTATGAACAGAAGGACGCTGCTGCCCATTTTCATGTATTCTATGCTGCTGCCCATCCTCTGTTTTCCCTTAGTCGCCTCTTACGACACCCACGGGTAGAGATGGGTTGGTACTATTCTATGCCGGCACCGCACGGTTTATTGCAGAGAAAATTCAAAATAACTTCAACAAATATTTAACAAAGTGTTCGATGTACGAATCGCCGATGTATTATTAGTATTTTTCCTTTTCCTAGAACAGCTGTTGAGGCGAGCCGTACCCAAGACGATATCCTGAACTGTTGAACAAAGGAAACCATAACTTACATATCCGGCGTTTTATGCAACCCTGGTATTTATTGCTGAGAAAACATGGGTGTTGTTTTAAAATATTATTTTTAATACTCTTATTGAGGCCGGATGGGAATGAATACGGGCGAATACGCTGGGTGAGGTGGTAAGCACAAGTATAATTGGTATACAAATTGGTAGTATATTTGAAAAGTTTTTAAATAACACCGTTTATGTGTACTCTAACTAATATTATAAACGCGAAAGTTACTCTAGCTGTTTGTCTGATTGTCTGCTACGTTTTCACGGCTGAGCTGATTTTGATGAAATTTTGTACGCAGATAGTTTGAAGAAAGGATGTAAGTAGGGATTTTGTCAGATCTCCACGTGTACGAAGTTGCGGGCAAAAGCTAGTCTCTTGACTACCATTATAAAATTGTAAATTATTTTTTTGTGTACAAAACATTAATGATATTTATAAAAAAAATATCACGTTATGCTATTTACATGCCCCTAATCCAAATCACAAATTTTTGGATTTTGTCTGTTTGTTTGTTTCGTAGTTTGAGCATCACGCAAAACTACTGAACCGATTTTAATGAAATTTTTTTGTTTGATATCTTATCAATGGTATACTTTTTAGGGTTCTGATATAAAAATGGTAAAGAAAAGGAACCCTTATGGTGCGACTTTGTCTGTCTGTATGTCCGTCTGTCTGTCTGTCTGTCACACCTCTATATCTCAGCAACCACTCATGCTATCGACCTGAAATTTGGAATAGTTTTAGAATACAGTTGCCCAACTTAATTGCACATGAAATAATTTTGAAAAAATTATGATTATTAATGTAAAAGGGGCCAAATTTCTAATTATCGCTACTAGGTCGAGTGGGGTTTTTTTATTTTTTTACGTCTCTTAGTTTTCAAGTTAAGATGAAAACTGTCAAAAGAAATACCGTTCCCCCCCTTATCTCCGAAGTTTGTGAAAGGAAAAATCTGAATAAATTACAGTTGACAGAAGTTAATGTAAAAATTACAGCAAAAATAAAACGATCTTTATAAGTTGTACAGTTTTTTAGAAATCTGCAAATAACCTTTACAAACAAATTTAGTTTTGCGGTCCTAAAAATGGACTTTATAGTTTCCAAAAATAAAAAAGTATATCGGAACCCGCGGCGCGCGAGTCCGACTCGCACTTGACCGGTTTTTTATTATCATGCCTACAAAATTGCGGGCAAAAGTATTAGTTTATATTTCAGTAAGCTTACTATTTTAATCTTCTTAACTTAAGCATAGCCTTTGTAACTGTACATTCAAACCGCAAACGTAAATCTTACCACAAATTCCTGCTTCACAATCTTACTTCCATATTTCAGAGTTATACCGAAACCAAAGATATTATCCGCTTAAAGGTGGAAACTGATGTTTTTGACAGTCAACTCGGTTTTTGTAGCAAACTGCTACGGGGCGTAGCCGGCGTAGCACGTACATGCTATTTAATTAAATTATTAAGGAAGGTTTACTTTTGTACCGTCTTGAATCCTCTACTATTAAACGATCAATATTTATATTATATTTGTAATTACAGCTATGCTACCCGCCAAGAGATGGCGCTGTAGGTTTCTGTACAAAACGCGGTATTTAAAAAAAATGCTTAAAAACAAGGGGAAAACAAATTTTCTGAGACTTGAGACCTAGCTACATCGATTTTTTCCCCCGCAAACCCCCGTATGTTAAATTTCATCGAAATCGTTAGAGCATACTAAGACACTTAAAAAAACAAAAACTATTGAAATAATTGGAGCTGGTCCAAATAGTACATTACCCACTTAGCCTTTTAAGACGTTTGGCTGCGGTTTGGTTCATTATTGTACTGTTTAATGGAGTTCGCTATTTTCTACGCCGCGACTTTGCTATTATTAGGGGTGGGTTGTCTCTCTATTTATAAATACTAATAATATAGGTTACTGCTTTTAGAAATCTGTACCTCAAAATTTAAAAAAACCCGGTACCCTTGAAGGATCCCTTTATTTTTACTTTCGAGCGGAGCGAGAAAGGTATTGTATTCGTGAAAAAAAAGTTTTTCTAATTTTCTCAAAAATGTGTTCTATATCACTTATACATCATAAAAAACAAGTATCCCAAAAATGTCCGTCCGTCGGTCGGTCGGTCCGTCGGTCGGTCGGTCCGTCGGTCGGTCGGTCCGTCGGTCGGTCGGTCCGTCGGTCGGTCGGTCCGTCGGTCGGTCTGTCCGTCACGCTTTGGCCTAGCGGCTAAACGAATGGTCCGATTGACACCATATTTGGAATTAAGGGGTTTTATGCAAATCCATCGAAGGGTTCTAAGTGGTTTCTGGCTGGCTCTCATTTTGAGGGTAGCTGTCATACAACGAAAATGATAAATTGTAATTTTCTCAAAAACGGCTCAATAATCTTGATGAAACTTTGCATGACCAAGCATCTCCATGTAAGATATCTTGCGCCAGTATCAAATGATCTGTGTAATTTCATATAAGGGGTGTTCCTGTACCACCAAATCGTAAATATGTGATTTACCCAAAATTGGTTCCATTGAGTTTATTAAAATTTTCTATAATATTACTCCTGGATTGGTTGTCTACCTGACTGGATATTCTTTATGATTTTTTGAATAATTAGTACACAGGGTGTACCAAAAACTGAAAGGGCTTGCTCAGTAGACTAAACTGAACAATAATCCATAAGGAACATGAGTTGGGAAATTAAAAAAATCTCCATGCAAGTATCCTACGGTAGTATCTATTGATCTTTGAAAATTCATATAAAGGCTGTTCCAGTACTACCAAAAGTTAAACATGTGATTTACTCGAAATCGTTTGATGTTTGTTTGTTTTAATGTTTGACAATTTGAATTCTGAATAAAATAACATATAATAATAATAATATATTCTGAATTGATCTGTATATTTCATTCGAACATTTTTTTGGAAAAACGTAAATAAAAGTTTGTATTTCCATACTATGTGTATGGCATTACAAATTTAAGTTTTCGGTTGATAGTTTTTCCTTGAGTATTGCGAGAAAGTAAGTGCAGTGCTGCTGTACCATTTATTTAATCTCCTGTCTGTCTGTAAAGACCTTTTGTCTTTACATGTTTGTTTCGTAATACAATGTATTAAAAGCAAATGATTAAGGAAGAGTGGTGCCTCCCGACGCAGGTATGATTTACTTACTGGGAGGATCCAGCAACGCCTATTATTTTGTAATACTTGTTATAAAATAAACAATTTTGAAATTAGGTTTTTTTTTGTCTTATGAACGACTAAAGGTATCAAGTTAAGTTTGGCCGGAAGCAAGGAGTCACAACACATTAAATATTATGAGTTTTCGTTTAGTTACCAAGAAAACTAATGACCATGACCAATTAGTTTTCTTGGTCATGTAGAGAGGATGAATGAAAGAAGATTGACGAAAGAGATCTACAAGGCGAGAGTGAATGGGAACGTTGGAAGGGGAAGGCCTCGGCGAACGTACCAGGACTAAATTCAGGAATAAAGGCCAGGTTAAAAGTACCCTAAACCGACGAGCATGTATGAAAGGATTGATGAAAGTACAGGAAGCAAGGGAAGTATGTCAAGATCGTAGCAGGTGGAGAACTGTGGTCTCTGCATACCCCGACGGGAACAAGGCGTGATATTATGTATGTATGTAAAACTAATTCGAGGTTGTTTCATTAGAGGGATCAGGTTGAAGTGGTGGTGGAGTTTTTATAGTCAAAGAGATAAAGCTTGTAATAATAGGTCTTTACCTATGAAATTGCCGAGATTTTCTTACAGATTAATGAGATCATAATTCCTATAATTCTAATGCTATTTTTTTCATTTGTCTTATTTTTGAAAGTTGACTTCAACGTTATCAATTTACGCATAAAATAAAGTTATTATTTATAGTTTTTTGATATATAAAATTAAAGGTTCGAAAATTGTTCGTCTTAAATGTCGTCCGATTTCATCATTAGATTTGTTATATTTTTTTACAGATAATATTTTTAGAAAATTAAATTTAAGCTTCTGATAGCTTAATTTCTTCACAATAATGCTTAAAAAAAATTGTATTTATAATTCCTAAGAAAAATGCAAAAATGTTAGTACTGAAAATTGAGTTTACCTAAAATTCGCCATACAAAACGGCAATTTCATAGGTAAAGACCTAATATTATATTAATTGGTGGAGAGGTATAGAACTCTTGATGCGCGAGTATGACTTGCACTTGGCCGCTTTTTAAAACGTTACGCGATACTGGGTGTGGTGCACTCATTGGATGCAAATACGCATATAGCTAACAAGTTAGGGCAAATTAGGTCAGGGTATAATTTCCTATGTTATGCAGTCACACATAGAGTGATTGCCCGTACCGACTTGTCAAGTTGTCAAGACTGGGCTTCGTTGACGTTTCCCCTGAGCGTTTCCCAGGAGGTCTTTGTTCTGAGGTTTCCCCCACAGAATTGAGCGAAGCAAGGAGGTCTTTATTTTGAGGTTTCCCCTTTTCAAAGGGCAAAGTTTGTGGTATATAACATGGGGGACAGGCACGGAACCCTTAATGCGCGTTTGTATGGAAAGACAATTTTTTTTTGAATTTCGACCTATGTTCCTCAGGAAAAAAACTTCAGTTACATGGACAGAACCACCTCAATAAAATACCCGGGGTTGATAACATAGGGTGAATATACCACCTTAAGAACAATTACATTGTAAAGACTTCGTAACGAACCGTTCCTTTGTTACGTTACGTACACGTAAATTATAGACCGTAAGGGCACTGCATGTTATCCTACGTCATCGAGTACACGAAATTTGCAACTTTGTAGCGATAGTAGTGGCCTAATAGGTCCACAAAACGTTGGTCTGCCAATCCGAAACCTGGTAGGTTTGGTACAGTTGGACAGAAAAGTGGTTAAATGACAGATTACACGAATGAAATCTATTCGTAGAAATAGAAGGTACCTATATAAGTAAAAAACAACAGGTCTGCCTTGCATCCTCTTGGCAGTTTCGCCAGTCCGACCAAATTTGTGGTCCAATCACATCCGACCACATTTGTGGTCCGACTAGCGAAAGTGCCAAGAGGAAGCAAGGCAGACCTGTTGTTTTTTACTTGTATAGGTACCTTCTATTTCTACGAATAGATTTCATTCGTGTAATCTGTCATTTAACCACTTTTCTCTCCAACTGTACAAAACCTGCCAGGTTTCGGATTGGCAGACCAACGTTTTGTGGACCTATTAGGCCACTACTATCGCTACAAAGTTGCAAATTTCGTGTCCTAGATGACGTAGGATAACATGCAGTGCCCTTACGGTCTATTATACGTTACGCTCGTAAACAAGTTAGAAGTTTGTAATTTGAGTATGAGTGAGTGGTTGTATGAAAATTTACACGAGGATAATTTCTTTTGAGAGTTTAATACTTCGTGTTACTTCAATTTATTATGTAAATAAGCACTTTACGTACGTCAAAGAGGATCTTTAATTAGGTGTTAGTCTTCAGGACATGACAGCAGTTTTACGGCAGAATGCAAGGGGTGGTACTTCCCCAGACGGACTTTGCACAAAAAGCCCTTCCACTTTTAAACTTTAACTTAGAGTGATCGGGAGCATTTAGACTGTAGCAAACAAAAGAAGATGGCGAACCCCTCGCCATCTTCTTTTGTTTAAAAGTTTAAAAGTGGAAGGGCTCTTTGTGCAAAGTCCGTCTGGGGAAGTACCACCCCTTGCATTCTGCCGTAAAACTGCTGTGTTTGCACTGCTGTGTTACAGTTTGAAGGTCCAGGGAGCCAGTGAAATTATTGGCACATGAGACAGACCATCTTAGTTCTAACGGTGGGCAACGCGATTTCCTGTCTTGTTAGTGTGAATTATGCTGCTAATGAGACAGTGGACGCTATGGGCGGTTGTGGCCACTTACCTTCAGGTGGCCCACAAGCTCGCTTGCTCACTTGTTGAATGAGGAAGCCAAATTTTTTATTGGCGAATTTGCAATCGCCGTAGAGCAAAAGATGTTCAGTTTCATGTTTAAACTCGAGAGGTTTTGCGCAATCACTTATAACGCTAAGTAATTATTAAAAAGCACACATACACACATAAAATACGTTAGACAATTACAATTTCTAACAGACAATTACACACAGTCACTTGATCCCAAACTAGGCAAAGCCATGGATACAAAAGACTGAAATACATAAATAAATAGATAAATAGCACCCAGACACAGAACAAACACTTGTGTTCATCACACAAATGTGTAGAAGGCAGGCTCACTACCAATCAGTTACGCACCTATGGCCCGCCCTTCTACATTGGTTTTGGTACAAAACTTCTATCTACACAAACACAAGCAAATAGAGAGGCAGGCGATGTTCTTGTAGTTTGTCTTTACAAAAGACGAAGTTTAAAAATAACAAATCAAAAAATTGGCAAATGTCTTTGATTTTACTTAATGACTAACATTAACACATAAATGTCTCGAGGCCTTAACGTGCGTTCCAAGGGTGTTTTCATCTAACTTTTAAAATGTGACAGGATGGCGCGTGATGTTATGTATGTATGTATGTATGGCGCCACAAATCAGCACAAGGCATTTGGTTTGGCTAAATTACATTTTACATCACAACACCATACACTGAACGCATCCATTTCCTTTACCCCTACCTTTAAAAAAAAAAAGAAACGTCAGTCAAATTAATATGGCCGAAACCTCAAGAATGTGATCACTGATCGTGCTGCAGCTAAACACCGGCAAGGAAAGAAAAAAAGGTATTCTCCCTCCTAATCCCTAACATTTACACACCATCCTCGTTTTTGGTCCTTCGACCCTCATAAACGCTACTCACCCCTCTTTTCCCCGCATTTTTTACACGATTTCACATATTTGTGCCGCTTCATACTCCGCCATTTTGCGCATACGCAACCTCAGCCACGCGACCGCGTGTTTTTATCATAAGTAATAGCTTGATTTCCAGTAAAAGCGTTTTAAAATGACTGATGCTACTGTACTTCTCTTAGAAGCTAAGCGTAAAAGTTTATTTAGTGTGATACAAAGGGCATACGATGCAAGCCGCGATGTTAGTACGCCGGAAAAAGCTTCTATGTTTCTCGTACGCACTAAAACCCTCGACAAAACACGCGAAGATTACTTTCAAACTGTTCAAGAACTAGAGATTGCTAAAATGTCTGATGATGAGCTATATCAGCCCTCATTTCAAGCTATCGAAGCATTTGACGAACTTTTGTGCCATATTAAAAACGCCGAAGAATCATTAGGCAAGACGCCTAAAAGCGAGTCAATCCCATTAATAAAACCTAAACATAAGTTACCCGTTTTAGAACTTGTTCCGTTCGATGGCGATCCCAGCCGCTGGCTAGTGTTTTATCAAAATTTTAAAGAAATGATTCACACGAATAAACATCTCACAGACGCTGAACGTGTTCAATATTTAATATCGAAATTGTCAGGCCCCGCTTTAACCATCACGTCTGGTGTTCCTGCAGTAGCTTCTAACTACAACATTTTGTGGAACATGCTGGTCGAACGCTATCATGATTCCAGAAGTCTCGCTTCGCAGTACCTCGATAAAATATTAAAGTTCAAACCTATAACTACCGCAACTCCTCAATCTTTAGATGCTTTTACTGAACAGTTTTCCGCTTCTGTATCTGCCATAAAACAACTTAACCTCAAAGATTTGACCGACTATATTTTCACGCATATCGCTCTCAATAAACTAGACAAAGAAACTCTGAATTTGTTCGAACAACAGACGCGTTCGGAAAAAATACCTACATTTGCCTCTCTTGAGAAATTTGTCAAGGAACAAAGCAAAATCTTGTCTCGCACACAACTTCACGCGCCCGCATTGAAACCCGCACCCGCATTCCGCGCCGCTTTTACGCAACGCCCGCAAAATCGTCCCGCATCCGCTCCGCATCCGCAAACTCGAAACGCACCGCACCGCACCGCACCGCTCGCACTTACAAGCAAACCGCACTCATTTGTTCTTAATAACAACGCAAACAATCAAAATACTAATAAGCCTATATTCGCGCAAAACAATTGCATTGTTTGCGGTGAAAACCGCCACCCGCTTTATTATTGCAACAAATTTACAAGTTTCGACCCTGTCACTCGAAATGAGATCGTAGCTAAACATTCCTTTTGTACTAACTGCCTCGGTTATCATAACGCTAATCAATGCAAGTCACCACGTCTTTGCTCAAAATGTAATAGACGTCATCATTCTTTATTGCATGAAGATAGTTCTACGCAAACATCCCAGTCGGCGGCTGTTTCCGCGAACCTCGCGCTAACCTCAAATAGTTTAAACTCCGGCGCACCTGAGGGCGCTGCAGTCGCTACAACTTTCGTCGCGCCGCCGCCCCCTGTACAGCCCGCCGGCGCCGCCGCGTCTGCTGTCACTGTCAGTCACAACTGTCAAAACACTACTGCTCTTCACGCTTCTGTTTGCGTAAATAGTGTACAAAAGTTAGAAAAAATTACAGCGTCTGATAAAAGTGTTTTTAATGATGTGGTGCCAACCGCGTGTGTGACAGTGAATAAAAATAGTGAAAACACGATGAGGATTTTACTCGACACCGGCTCGACTGCTAACTTTATTACTGCGGCAAGCTGTGAACGCTTCAAGCTGCCTATTGTTCATCAACCATCATCAGTTTATGGCATAGGTATGTCGAAAAAACCTATAATAGGGCACACTATTCTTAACTTTCAATCCCGATTCGATAATCGGTGTCAATACACAATCAAAGCCGCGGTGGTCGAAAACATAACTTCTGATTTACCTACTTCTCGATTAGATTCTAAACTATTTCAGTTTTTCAAGTCATTACCGCTCGCCGACGATAAGTTTTACGAACCCTCCGGGATTGATTGTGTAATTGGCTCAGGATTATTCTCGCATTTGCTTATGTCTCGCAAAGTCATTCACCCCGATTCGCCCAGTGTAACCGCTATTGAAACTAGTTTAGGATATGTTGTTATGGGAGCTATCGCGAATGATTTCTCTTCTCCTCCGAATCCTCTCCACTCTTTTCATGCGTGTGTACATACTGACACAGACAGCGACCGACGTTTAGGTGATTTAGTTCAACAGTTTTGGAACTTAGAATCTGTACCTACTCGTAAAGTACTCAGTCCTGAGGAACAACAATGTGAACAAATCTTTATCAAAACCGTTTCCCGTGGCTCTGATGGACGATACACAGTCTCACTTCCCTTTTGCGAAGATCCGAGTGGTTTAGGCAATTCATTTACCACTGCTAAACGCCGGTTGCTATCATTAGAAAAAAGGTTAGATGCCAACCCCGATTTGCGCGCCGGTTATAATAAAACCATTCAAGAATATATTGATAAATCTTATTTGAAGAAGGTTGTTGAACCTCAGCCGCCTGCTACCATGTACCTAATCCCACACAGAGCTGTTTACCGCCCTGAGAAGCCAGAGAGTTCTCGAACCCGAATTGTATTAGACGCAAGTAGTGCAACCTCCTCCGGAAAAAGCCTAAATGACATTTTACATTGTGGCCCAAACTTGCAAGCAAACATTTTTGATTTGCTTATAAATTTGCGCTTATTCGCGATCGCTATTTCCGCCGATTTAGAAAAAATGTATTTCCAATTAAAAGTGATTGCTGAACACCATTGTTTTCAAAGAATTTTATTCCGCTTTCATGTCAATGACCCTATTGAAAGTTTTGAGTTTCAAAGAGTGTCTTTTGGGCTGAAATGTTCTCCCTACCTCGCATTGCGCGTCGTCCGTCAGCTGGCTAATGATGAGAGTGACCGGTATCCTGAAGCCGCCTCAGTCGCATCTAAATTTTCCTATATGGATGATTTTTTATACTCTGTAAAATCAAATGAAGAAGCTCTTGATCTCTACACTCAGCTGGTGAATATGTTCGCCAGTGGAGGTTTCAATTTAGCAAAGTGGATTTCAAACTCGCCGGAATTTTTAGGAAACATTCCAGAATCTTTCCGCGCGCACAAAGATATTAGTTTTGATCCAGAAGCTGAAACTAAACTTGTAGGTCTCAAGTGGAGTCCCGTCTCTGACTGCTTTTCATTCAACAGTAAATCTCCTGAAGAAACCGCTTGCACCAAACGCGCTATTTTATCTCAGACCGCATCCCTCTATGATCCACTAGGACTTTTAGCACCACTCACCGCTGGCATGAAGCTTCTCGTGCAAGAGTGCTGGAAGCGTGGCATTTCTTGGGACGAGGAGCTTCCTGCTGATATTGCACAGGCTTGGATAAGGCTTCGCAGCGAGCTCTGTAACTTGTCACATATTAAAGTACCTCGTCATGTAGGTATATTTGATAACTCACACATCACTCTGCTCGGGTTTGCTGATTCTAGTGAGAAGTGTTATGGAGCTGTTATCTATGTTCGCGTTGGTCAGCTCACTGAGCCTGCTTCGAATGTGTCCTTACTTTGTGCTCGCTCTCGATTAGCTTCTCTCAAAAAGCCAAGTCTTCCTCGATTGGAGCTATGTGCTAGTTACTTGCTAGCTCAGCTGATACAATCAGTCCTCCCTATTTTCGAATCTCGCTGCAAAATAAACAATTTGTTTACTTTCTCTGATTCAACCATTACATTAGCATGGATTCTCTCATCTCCGCACAGATGGCAAACATTTGTTGCCAACCGCACCGCTGCTATTCAGGATATAATTCCATCCAGTTGCTGGCATCATGTTCCTGGGCATGAGAATCCTAGTGACCTCATTTCTCGTCCTGTCACTCCTAATCATCTGATTACAAATCAGACTTGGTTCAATGGTTTTACTTGGATTGCTCAGCCCCGTAGCAAGTGGCCTGTGACTTCACCTGTTCAAGATAATCTTCCCACCGCTCTTCCAGAAGAAAAACGCATTGCTCTTCCTCAAGTTACAGAAACTGATCCTCATCCAATTGCTGCTCTCTCAGAAAGAATTTCTAAGTGGTCAAAATTAATTAATTCAATTGTTTATGTTTTACGGTTTATGAAAAAACTTAAAACTTCTGGCTCAATTTCAATAACTGATTTAGAAACGGCAGAAATTTATATTTTGAAACATATACAGAGTGTTCATTTTTCAGCAGACATTCGTGCCCTCAAAAATAACAAAAACATCCGCCCCGCGATTCGAAAATTAAATCCTTTCATTGACGAAAATGACACTCTTCGTGTTGGAGGTCGTTTACAGCACTCTGCTATGACCTATGATCAACAACACCCTATATTACTACCCTCTAAAGATCGCATTGTAAGGCTTTTGGTTGAATATTACCATATTCTACACTGCCATACCGGCCCCAGTTTACTTCTTTCCTTGTTGCGTTATAAATACTGGATATTATCTGCACGAAACCTTGTTCGCCAGGTTGTTCATTCTTGTAACCCTTGCTTCAAGAAAAAACCCAAGGAAACCTACCCAATGATGGGTGACCTTCCTGATTTTCGGGTAACTCAAGCTAAGAGCTTCTTAAGATCTGGAGTCGATTATGCCGGTCCTGTCTATATCACGCTTGCTAAAAGACGCGGTGTAAAAAGCCAAAAGGCTTACATCTGTTTATTTGTCTGTCTTGTGACAAAAGCCTTACATGTAGAATTGGTTTTAGACTTGACTACAGAAATGTACATCGCTGCTTTTAAACGCTTTATCTCGCGACGCGGACCTGTATCGCTCATTCTGAGTGATGGAGGTAAAAACTTTATTGGAGCTCGTAGAAAGTTTAATGAAATTTATTCTATTGTCTGTTCTGAGGAATTTAATAGAGCCATTATTGAAGAATTAACGCCTCAAAAAATTGAATTTAAAATAAATCCTCCATATGGTGCCCATATGGGAGGGATATTCGAGGGAAACATTAAAAGTTTTAAAACCCACTTACAAAGGGTAATTGGAAACCAAATTCTTACCTATGAAGAATTAAATACAGTCCTGATACAAATAGAAGCTTTGCTTAATTCTCGACCACTGTGTATTTTAAGTAGTGATCCGTCTGAGCCTATTGCGCTAACTCCAGCTCACTTTTTAAATTTAACCCCCTTAAAACACATCCCTGCAGAGAATTTGGACTCTGTTCCTATTCAACGTCTTCAAAGATATGCACTGATTGATAAGTTGGTCCAATCTTTCTGGCAGAGATGGCATGTGGAGTATCTTACTTCCCTCCAAACTCGTGAAAAGTGGAACACTACTTCCAATCCTATTAAAAAAGGTCAAGTTGTGATAGTTAGAGAGGAAAAACTCCCAGTTTTATGTTGGCCTCTAGCCGTGGTGGAAGAAGTGTATCCGGGCAAGGACGGGGTAACTCGTGTTGTAAAAGTTAAAACAAAAACAGGCAAATATGTTCGTCCAGTGGTTCGTATTTGCCCACTTCCAACTCAATAATAATAAATAATACTATTATTGTTATTTAACAATAACAATAATGTATATTTTTTTGTAAAAAAAAAAAATATTAAATTTTATTATGTAGTTTAGGAAACTTAAAATTTATTTTTAAGACTCTTTAAGCTTAAATTTATAAATGTTTATCTTTCTCAACTTAGAGTCCTAGATCTTAATTATCTCAAGATTTATTTGTTTTCATAAAATTTGTGATACTGGAACTCGGGTTGAGAGTTTATGTTGGAGTAATACTCCAAGGCCGGCAGTATGGTTTGGCTAAATTACATTTTACATCACAACACCATACACTGAACGCATCCATTTCCTTTACCCCTACCTTTAAAAAAAAAAAAAGAAACGTCAGTCAAATTAATATGGCCGAAACCTCAAGAATGTGATCACTGATCGTGCTGCAGCTAAACACCGGCAAGGAAAGAAAAAAAGGTATTCTCCCTCCTAATCCCTTACATTTACACACCAGCATTGATGTATTAATAAGTATCGTCATGGTGCTTTTTTAATACATCAATGGCACGAGGAAAAACCATCTTGGTACCACCATATTATCAGTATGAAAATTATTAAGTCAGTTCTATTGCTGCTGTTAAATGCTTGTAACCTTTTTTCTTGTAAAAAGATTTCATATATTTTACTATTTCTTAAAAAAGTAATTACCAACAGTGATAAGCGAACCATCCATAGAAAAATTATAAACTTTAAAAAAACGTAGTTGTCAAACGTCAAGGAAAACTCCCTATTTGCTTATGCTAATTGACCGTCCATTTATCTGGTCATTGTAGTGCCGTGTATTCTCCAACTTCGACACTGGCAAAATTGTCCATGTTGACAGAAGCCATATTAAAAATTTTTTATTTGATTTGCTACAGCCACAGAAAAATAAGGGTACTTAGAAGGAGGATTAAAGAAATAATTCGTCACAAGGTAGTGAAGGCGTCGTTCTATGGATTTGACGGGTTATTTTGAATATTTCCTAGTGATCACTGATAGTTTGACATAAAATATTGGGACATGTTGGCAGATGTCATCCCATAGTAAAATAAATTAGCAAGGTATCTATTCCGAGCGAAGCAAGGAGGTCCGAAATCTTTGGCTACAGCCTACATGTAATCACCGACTGCCAAAAGTCTACAAGGTGTTTAGTATTTAGTACATGTCTACGAACCTCTCGGAAACTAAACACCTTTCCCAAAGGAACATGAAAACAATTTGACCTCCCATACAGAATCGCTATCAGCTGATGCAATTTCTATGTTAAAATGTATTTTTTTTTTTGTATTTCGACCTACGTTCCTCAGGGATAGTGTTTCTGTTTCATAGGTAGAGCCACAGAATAATAACGGTAATAGAAGGCGGATTTAAGAAATTATTCGGGATATTTTGAATATTACATACTGCTTAATTGCAATACCTACAATTTGGGACATGCTGGCAAATGTCATTCCCCTCAGAAAAAAATTAAGGGTTGCAGAAGTAGGTTTAAAGAAATAATTCCTCACAAGTTAGGGGTGTGTGATGTAATCTTTTCGAGTCAATGGCAAAACCGACTATAAAAGCTTAGTCCAAAAAGTAGCCACATCAATAGCCTTTTAGTTGCCTTCAAATACCGCACTCACACTTGTCGTTATCAGAAACTAATAAAAGCAAGCAAGTCAGAAGAAAATCTGCATCTGCAGTAGAGTTAATGAAACTTGGCGTAGCAAGTGTTTCAATTTAAACAAATTAAGCCTTTGTTACGGGTGAAGTAGTCACACTGGTTTTATAGAGAATTCGAAATAAATTTATATATTTTTTGGTCTAAATTTAATCATTATTTTTATTTTATAGGTAACCACGAACAGAAAAACTTAGCGTGAAAGACAGCGTCAGTGGACCCACAGTCTGGACAGGTCAGGGTTCGTTGAGATCTTTGGGAGAGATGTTTGTTTCAGTAGCAGAGATGTTTGTTTCAGTAGCTAGTAGAGAGATGTTTGTTTCAATAGCTTTTTAGAGAAAAACGGGCAGAGGAAGAATAAAAACAATCTAGAAGGACAATCTACGGAGCGCGACTGGTTTAGACGATCCTACGAGAGTAGAAAAGATGAACTGTGGTCACTGACATTCGCTGAAGTTATTATAGCACCCGAACAATGATTACAGCACTCTAACTGATGTAGTTATGAATGCAGCAGGACAGAGGTATGTGACAGAACAAGACAGAGCGATACGTATCCCTGTCGCTCCAATTACTCTAGGCAACGAAGCGGATCGTTGTATGAAGACGCATTAAATCCTCAGTCGATGAAACTTTGCTGGGGAAAGCTTCTATAAAAAATCCAAAAAAAAATCGGTACTTTTAATTTTTCCATACAAAAAATACAAAAATTTATGAAACAATTTTTTTGTATTTTTTTTTTGATATTTTGAATTTACATTCAATTCATAATTCTTTATCATCTTGTCAAATAAAATCTGCCTGAGAAATTCATGTTGGGGTCAACTGCTTCGTTGCCTACACTGAAAATATCTTAACGCATCGCTCCTTTCGGCTGTCACACTATACTAATACGAGTAACGAACTGTACGATGCGTTTTACCCGACTGCCCTAACGGGAGGGCAACTTTTCATGTAAGTGGGATTATAAGGTTATCGGCTCATCCTTAAGTCCTTCCTGAAGTTACAATTTGAATGACGACCGACCACTTACTTAAACTTAAAAAATTAAACCTAAAGGCTTCGTGGTTTCGGACTGAAGTTCACATTAGACAAATGAGGATTCAGCCTGAATTTTTAAGACCCACTGAGAACAACCCTACAACACTTAGATTATTATAACACTAACGATACACACACACTCACAAGCAGACACAAGCTAACCCATTACAGATTTTGACATTTTCTATAACCCCGCGAAATTCTTAACCTACCTTCTCAAAATTATCATGATTAACACGCTTGTTGCAGCGGCTTGTTATCTTTGATCCTTCCAACATAATTTTTCTTCTATCCAAGTATTTTTCTCCCCAAGTCCCTCCCAGGAAAGGAAACAAATAGTTGCAAATGAAAGCTCTTGAGTTTAATAATGAGTTGTGGTTTTAATTAAGCCGGATTCTTCAGTGGCGAGTCTCTGGCTTTAGTGCTCTCTGAATTAATTCAAACTTGGCTCAAACCAATAAAGTGAGTGAACAATTAATTTGGTTAGGTAGTTAAAAAGATAGCAGAAAAATGTGCGGCCCGCGTTTGGCCTTCAATGCCTGTTTTGTTAGCCGCTAAGTCTCACATATTTCTAGCACCGCCACTAGAGTACCGGGAGAGCATAAAAAGCAAAGAGTGTTGCTAGAAATGTCCCTACATGTGTGACCTAGCTCTTTCCAACTTTTGGGTCGGTTTATATTCACCGTGGGGCGAATTAAGGGCCGCGTGTAATCTTCATTATGAAAACAATTTAGAAATAATGTCAAACTGTAATTATGTTCACGTACTTACATTGTTTGAGTTTCTGAAATTTCAGGATCAAAAGCAAGTAGATTTTGGCCTTATAATACCCACAAGTATAATCGGTTAAACGAAATTATGCTCTGACTGATATGACGAGAAAGGGCTGGCCAAATTTTTATTGTTTCGTTCGTTTATTAAGGCGTGAGCTTGCTGGGTTTTGTCGTACATTGCTAAATCGGTAACAATTTGATTACTTGTACGGTTAAATGGAGAGTAATTTCTACCACACATTTCTTTATATTTATTTTTCTCTAGAAACGTGGTCCCATTGTCTTGGTCTTATTCCTGAAGCTATTCCAAGCACGCAAGCGAGATCATTACCCAACTAAAACCAATAATAACTATAGAGCCCCGCCTGTGAAAATAACGCGACCAAAGGCGTCCAATGAGCTCTTAGACAATAACTGGTGCACAATGAAATAGAGCTGAGAGAGATAGTGTGATTCAAACTAACCTCTGAAACTCAATAGGATTCAGTAGTTTTTTTTTTAACTTTAATAATTTAATTATGTAGTTCACCAAAAGTGACTAGGATGTTCTGTTTAATAGATTTTATTAAAAATTTGTGCAAGAATGATAATATAATCAAAAAGAAAGTTTTTGATCATAATTCTGTTTAAGGCTATTCCACTGCATAAATCTCATTTGCAAGCAAATTATTTCCCTTTTGTAGGTCCCGACTAAGTAATGACCTATTTCTATAATGCAAGTTTTCTAAAGCTGTAATAAAAAATATCTATTCTTTTGGAAGATTTCACTGTGACTTGAAACTTCTACAAAACCGTACCTATTCTGTTTAACACTAGTTTGCTGACTTCGCTCTGGGTTATCGGATTTTCTCCTCCCGTTGATGTGATCCTGGTAACTGGAAAAGTACAATGCCTCTGCAAAAGGGATTTTGAGATTATTTAGGGGAATTCGGAAAAAAATTTGTAATCCATATTCAGATACCGTAAGAACGTCATGAGATGTTAGATTTTTTTATTTTTAAATGTTGTTTTCATGAAGGAAAAAAAAATTACGCGCTTTTTTCCTTCATGGTTGTTTTATATAGAGTCAAGTACTGGATTTCGTCAAAAAGAGAATGCGTGGCTAAACTGCATCAGAGCGCATTGTGTATGAGATGTCGATTTCTTTATTTCGTTCTTTGAAAAATTCTTTCTTACTACACCTTGTAATAAAGACAATTTCCGAGTAAATGTAGTAAGTGGATACTAGATAGTAAGTATTAGTACGGCAAGTGGCTCTGGTCGGTTTCTCCCGCTTCAGCTTTTAAAAGCTCGGTTAACACAAAGCCACCGCAGATATGCCGCGCTTTCCAACAAGAAACTTGATCCGGGTAACTAGTATACAACAAATACTTGGCCTTATATTCTAACTTAAACACTTAGCCCTAATTTCACCATAGTCTGTTTGTTAACTAAGGTTATTTAGATTATTGAGTTTTCCATAATATAACTTAAAAGTTGACTACTTGACGATTACTTAACATAATGTAATTTTGATGTTATTTCAATTAACTTGTTTAAAAAAATGTATTAGAAAACATTATTTTGATAAATATATTAAGTATATGACATTATTTTATGTTTTGTTTGTTTGTGTATTTGTATTTTATTGTAAAGTTATGGTTCCTTGGCCTGCAATGAATGATTTTTAATTTAACAAGGCCTTGGCAAAGAAGAATTGGCAATCAAGACGTTTAGGCTGCAAAGCGCGACAATGAAATCAACATACATACAAACATACATACATAAATACATACATACATACATACATACATACATACATACATACATACATACATACATACATACATACATACATACATACATACATACATGACATAACCCTCCTGTTTTGGGGCAGTCAGATAAAACGGTGGCACATCCCCAATAAAATTTACACCCTTTATAGGAGTTCCATCATCCTTCGTGTTACTTTAGCAAACATTGTTAGAGTACCCTCTTTCTTTACATTATACACTCTATTCGGGAGAGCATTCAATCTTCGGAATAGAAAATAGATCACACAAAGGGGTAGGGTAAGTTTTTTTATAAAATCTTTTTCATACGTTATATCAATATTCACCTCCTACTTAAGTGACCAACATATTTACAATTAGTGGTTTTTTGTCCCAAACTTTGACACAATACGTTATGATGATGATGGATAATAAACAATAGAGAATATTATCGATTTGACAAAGCATCTGTAGGGTACTCGTATATTTTGTCCAGCTGTACGTAGAGTCTGGCAAAAAAGTTATAAAATAAATAAGGGCGCGCCACCTTCTACGCCAAAACAGATTTGATTTTCTAACCTCAGAATATTAAGGATTATAGAAGTAGGATTAAAGAAATAATTCGCCACAAGTTAGGGATGTGTGATGTTAAGTCACAACAAATTACATAATCCTATTATCTTTGTAAATGCAATGAAGGCGTCGTTCTATTAATTTGGTAGGGTTATTTTGAATATTTTGTGATCAGCAAAAAAAGATGTAACATGTTGGCAGATGTCATCCTATAGTTAATAATTTTGTACGATTTGGATGCCGAGCGAAGCAAGGAGGTCCGAAATCTTTGATGCTAAAATTCACTCTTGTATAGAGATATTTTGTGGTACAAATAAAAATCAATTTAATACGTCACATTAAATTGAATGTTTGAACGTATTTAAAACCCCAATTAATTAAAATAAAAAAAATGTTCAACAACTAGAACCCAACTACTGGCAAATCTTACTCAAAAAAGTATGAGACGAGAAAATAATTATTGTCATCTGAAATCGTTATGTATTAACTATGGTATTTAATAAATGTCCAGAGTGTTGTTCAGATAATAGCCGTGGTCATAATTATGCCACGTACCCTAAAAAAGCGATCAAGGCTTTAGAGCAACGTGACATAATAATATGATCACGGCTATTATCTGAACATCACCATATTTATTAAATACCATACTTTATACACAACAATTTCAGATGACAATATTTTCTTGTTTCATACATTTTATAACAAGATTGGCCGTAGTCGGGTTCTAGTTTTTGAATTTTTTTTTTTGCCAGACGTAGACGGCTACCATCTGTATAAAAGTAAAATTTTCCTTACATACCTACATAACAAACTATATCTCGTCTCAGTAACGAGAAGATGACCCCCGGCGATGAGGTAACGACCGCGCGCACATGAGCAAGCCAGGTAATGACCAATTGGATCGACGTACAGTCACTGACTTTAATTTGAGACCCACCTAGGAGCGAAAATGTTTTATCAAATTTTATAAATAGGTACTTTAACAGATTTCGTGATTGATATTGCCTTTGCTGTCTATACGATGCACAAATCTACATGTAAATAATTAACACTTACTGTTTGAAAAAAAAAATACAGCGACGTGCATGTGCGAAATGTATTGAAAAAACCGGCCATCTGCGAGTCGGACTCGCGCCCTAAGGGTTCCGTACCTATCTACCATATGATATACTAAAAGCTTTTGCTCTTTGATTTTAAAAACTCCGCGACCATCCATATTGACCCCTCTTTTATAGAAAGTTTTTGAAAAGGGAGCTCACCTTAATTGGTTACTATTAGTTGTGAGAAAAATTGAAATATTTAATGATTTCAGACTTTTCCCTTTATTTGTACTGTGAGACCTAGCTTCTTGCAAAATTTCATAATTTTAGGTCAGCGGGAAGTACCCTGTAGGTTTTGCTTTTTTGCATAAATGTATGGAGATGAGGACATAAAAGGGACAATCAACTATTAAACCTACACAGCTGAGAGTAACCAGCAACAAAAACTTTAAAATATTTATTTCAGGTTATTGCCAATATTATTACTTATTGCCAATTTGTTCTAGTTTATTGTGCCAAAAGAGCTGCGACAATTATGCAATATTTATTGACATATTAGCAAAAATCAAACAGAAACCCACAAAATCTGTCTTTTGCGTTACTGATGGTAATGTTATGAGAGTTTTAAATGAAATACTTTACTATTAAATTTTTTGTTTTAAGTTTTTAAACATGCATCATCTTATCAATTCGTGAATTCAGTCTTATTAAATAATAAATGTCACGTGAAAAAAAGATTAAAACATGTCCGCTGAGTTACGTACACCACAAAAAGAAACTGATTGTTTTGATTATTTGACAAGTTACATCAGTTAGGATAACAGGCACCTTTACAAGTTATCAACAATTACAATATTTTAATATAACTTTATAATAACAGGAACTTTTACTGTAGTTCTACTTCAATACAGCATAAAATATTTGCAAACTCAAGGGACAAACAGTAACTCCAGAGAAAAAATTTGTAACTCTAGAGACATTTTTAAGTAACAAGAAGTAAACAGAGACTTTTAACTTCGATACTATAAATTTAATTTTTTTTTTCGATAAGTTACATTTTTATCTGAGATCAAACTTTTAAATGATTTTACGACAGAATAATAGATTTTTATGTAAGGTCCCATTATAAGTACTACAAATATTAAAAGCCAGTATTCTACTCATGATTATGAATAACTTTTTATAGTGGGACCAACACTGAACTCGCAAAAACAATAGCTGTTTCGTACATTATGATCAAGTTAGATATATAACACTGAATGTCTTTGGAGTTACCACAAATGTCTTTGGCGTTACCATCTCGGTAACTCTATATACGGGTAACGCAGGCAAAATTTCTGATATAAATTTATTTTTTAGAAAGCATATTGAATGCAATGAAATGTTCGCTGGTATAATGAAAGCACAGCACTAAAATATTTAATTTTGTCTAAAAACGGTTACAAGAAAATATTTACTTATTCGAGAAATACGGTAACTCCGTGGACAACGGAAAAGACACGCGCACAGCCTGAGAGTTAACCTGAAAGTTAGACAGGGATAGTATTTAAAAATTACGTTTTTAAATGAAATGATTTTTAATTTAGATTTTTCAAGCTACGATGATAAAGATTGTATATATTTATTACAATCTAGAGCGTCCATACAATATTTCGTTATTTTTGTGATGACAAGCAAAGAAAAACTGAATGGAGACAGTCAATCTTTAAAAGGAGCTAAAGATTTGTATGCTGAGTGACCATATTTTTTACACGATTTGTTTGTTTTTTAGATCATTTTCAATATTTTATCTCTTGCTAAACTATTAAAAACCTAACATTCATCGAAAAAAATGTTGGAATATGTACTATATCAAGATTTTCCGGAACAGGATGTCGAGGACAGCAGATTGTAGGTTTAAAAGTTGATTGACCCAAAAAGCCATATCTTATGATTGCGTCGTTGTTAAAAATTGAAAATTTTCAGATCTTGTGTGGTTTATGGACTTTAATATTCTTTATCAATTTCAACCTGATACCTCTTCTCGTTCGTGAGAAAAAGGGTCTTGACAGACAGACAGACAGACGGACAACAAAGTGATCCTATAAGGGTTCCGTTTTTATATTTTGAGGTATAGAACCCTAAAAAAGTGTGCGATGTATGTCAAGATCATAGAATTCATCACCACCTGAAAGGATGTTGTCTCTTTGCCTCTTCTCTGCCTATTTTGATGGAAAGGAGGTATGGTCTTTGGAACTCCCTCCAGAACTTCAGCAAAAAAACGTGGTACTTTGGAGGGGATCTACTATAGTAACCACGCTTGTTAGCGTTGCGGCTGGCGACCGCTGTTGTTGGTGACCGCAGTATGTAAAGTGGTACGATACACAGAATGATGCTGCTGCCCATCCTCCGGTTCATAATCTCGTAGTCGCCTCTTAGGACACCCACGGGCAGAGATGGGTTGGTACTATTGTTGGCACCATACGGTCTTTTTTGGCGGCACCAAACGGTATTGTTATCCTATTCCTATACTATTAAACGAGCAATATTTGTGTATATATGTGTAATCAGTTTCTCGTAAACAGCTCTAATTTGGGCGCGAATAATCGATCCATCAGCGCCATCTATTGGCGGATAGCATAGCTTAAGCGAAGCTCGATGGCCCAGGTACTGAATCCTATACTATAAAACGATTTGGAATCGTATTCTCGAAAACATCTCTAAGGAATACGATGAAATTTACAATGTAGGAGTTTTAGCTAGCTCTCTAGCTAGCGCTAGTCGCTTTGGTGTAAGATTATTTGAACATTGCACGGTCTCCCAATGATGGTAAAGCTTAACCGACTCTGGTAATTTTCTCATCGCCGTTTCGTAACTGAACGAAATTGGATCACGTCTTCCACGGAATCCATCTTCCAGTTACAGGGATAATTTTTCTATCAACTCAAAGCATTATGGAGTTAGGTGGTTGGTAGGTAAAAGTTTGCAACAAAAAAAGCCAGTCAACTCTGGGCCATTTCATGTCTTTTAACATTCAGTTTATAATCCTTGGAATCGAATTCATGCTCTTTGTGGTTGGTTGTGCGCCGGCCTAATGCCACGGGTTCGATCCTCGACCAGTCTTTTTTGTCTGGTTGTTATTGATCTAATTATATAGGGTAAAGTAGGCTTTGTCTAGTGAATAAAATTATGTATTTTTAGGGTTACGTACCCAAAGGATGAAAAAGGATGCCTCCGATGCCATGGTCCGTAATAGGTAGACAGTTGAAATTTTCACAGATTAAGTATTGCAGATTAAGTATTGCGAGGTGACTATGGCACTTCCCCTCTACATTTTTCCAGCAAAAGCTAGAATTCTGGAGGGAGCTCCCTGTCCTGTAGTGGACGTTTCTTGGGATGTTATGATGATGATGATGATGATGTTTATAATTTATTTATTTTTGTTTTACCTCTATTGTAAAAACGGGAACACTTAAAAGCGTGAAATTTGCTATGGTTATACATAAGGTATAGAATAACAACATATAATAAAAACTGAAGAAGGGCTTGTAACATTGAAACCATTTGGTTACAGAACTTTTGAAATATCCATTAATTCAAAGATCATGTTCATTTCGAAACATCATTATTCTAGATATTTAAAAAGAGGTTATGAAAATAATAGACTGTTTTATACTTAATAGACTGTCGGTAGCACACTCATAACTTTGGATTTATGCCTACATTTGAATAGCCAATATATTTCACTTACGTACCTTGTGAGGGTGTAATTCAAAAGGACACATAGACCCTGGTAAATCATGTTTTAAAAGTAATGTATTCTTGTAGGGTAGTATGACAAAATATGAGAAGAAAATTGTGTTATAGTATTTACGGCGGATCGTGAAATAAATTTGTTGTTCTTCGATTTAGGTCTTAGTGCATTTTGCACGTGCATTTGAACTTTTCATTCGATTTTCGGAAGTCTTAAATGACGTTTTTTAGTGATTTAAGGGAAACTCTCTAGGCTTTTAATGTTGATTTAGATTTACTTTTGTAAAGCGGCACAAAAATATAGGTAGTTATTCAAAATTCAAAATTAGAATTTCATTTGTTTATAAATCCTTTAAATGAAACGAATCACTGTTTTGAGACAAATGTGTGTTTTATTTAGAGTTGGAGTACATTTCACCTTTAAAAACTAAAAAAATTTTTACTGTGACTTTGAGACGTCTGAAAAAAAGTTTTTTTTCTAAAACATATGTTTACTTCGCCCGCAGAAGCCTCCTAAGCGGTGGCATTGCTGTATTCTGGACTTATTCAGCGTGTTGTGGCTGAAAGATTGCACCTAAGCCTATCGGTTCATAGAGTCTACAAACGCTATCGGAAGACTGGTTTGTTCATGTTTCGTTCAGGATCTGGCAGGAATCGGGTCACTTTTGAGCGAGATGATCGATTTATTGTAACAACTTCTATACGAAATCGACGCCTTAACGCTTTTCAACTGCAGCAGCAGCTTCATGTTGTACGTAGGGTGGCTGTAAGTGACTCTACAATTAGAAAAAGGTTGAAGGAACGTGGACTAGTACCCCACAAGCCAGCAAAGTGGCCGAAATTAACTGCAGACCATCAAAGAGCGCGCCTTAACTTTGCACGTGAGCACCTAAATTGGTCGTCAAAATTGGCGCAAGCTGATACGCAAAGACAATATTTTTTTACCTTTCTAATTTTCCAAACAAACTGTTTGATACTGTTTGATCGGAGTGAGCAATTTGTATGGAGAGATAAAAAAAATCCATTTCCCAAAAATTTTTCTTTGGGCAAATTGTTAAGTTTCGTTGACTGAGCACGCCCTATAAATTTTTGGTACAACGCCTTACATCCTTTATAAAAAATCCCTTACAATTTAACACCAACAAAGTGTGAAATACTAAAACCTGTTATTTATATTTATAGTCGGTTTTATAGCTATACTGAAAGAATAGGGCTATTCTAAAATAGACCCCGTTAATAACCTGTCACATTCCAATACGACTATTAATATAGACACCCACGCAATTAAACTGTACCGTAAATTACAACTGGGGCGCAAACTAATCATCTAATTGCGGATACACTATCTGTGGCACTGACAAGCTATTTCGGGCGTTGAAATTATAGATTTATATCAATAAAGCCTAAACACACTGTGTTTTTGAAGTGAAAACTTCTTTAGCGGCGCTTGGCACTTTTTTAGATGGGTAAAAAATGTTAAACTCGCGTCAGATGTCGCGTAAGATGTCGAGTCAGATCTCGCGTCAGATCCGAAACCTAATCGAAAAAGCGTCAACTGTCAACCGTATTGTTATTACAATACGGGTTTTTATTCAGTGACATCAAAGAAGTACGCGAGCAATGGCGCGATTGACCCCTACAAAAAGCATAATATTAAAAAATTCAAGTTTTCACTTCTGCCAGCACTCCCGGAGTGCAACCCGTCCTTTTTTTTACCGCACGTTCTTATACAACGTGCAACAAAAAATATCTGTGTAAAATAATGAAGGATGTGATTCTGCCCATGAAACAGAACAAATTTTTCTATTGGTTCGGGAGCCAAGAAGGTTTTGATCATGTGAAAATCCCTGGGCCCTGTGACAAGTGGCTTTCTTTTATCGCAAACGCTATAGAATAGACATGTACGGGATTGACATTAGCAGTCACGTGACATTTCGTTAGCTAATGTCAATTCCATACATCTTCATTCTATTCTACTAGCGTTTGCGATTGTAGAAAGCCAATTGACTCAAGGCCCTGGTCAGCTGTATCCTTGATATAGCCGTAATTTTTATATGGATACGTCTATGTAGGTAGGTACACTCAAGAGCACGTCAGCTCACCCCCTCCCCTCACCCCCTTCCTTTACCCCCTGCCTTCACCACCCCCATCACCCCCTCACCGCCTCCTTTCACCCCCTCCTTTTACCCCCTCACCTCCTCCCCTCACCCTCTGACTCATCAAAAGCTCGATGTACGAGTAGTACTAATTATTGCCGGCAGAAGGCCTGTATCCACTTAACACGAATAGACTACCGGAACCAAAGCATAGAAATATCCGCTAGTAGATAGAGATTTATGATAGGATAACTAAAAACCAAAGTCTCGTGTGGTGCTGGCAAAGAATAGTACCAACCCATACATACCTTAGGTATCGTAAGAGGCGACTAAGGGTTATAAGCTGGAAGATGGGCAGCAGCTTCCTCCTTTGTATCTTACATCTTACTTACTGCGGTCACCTACAACCACGGTCCATGGTGCCAGCCGTAACGCTAACAAGCGAGGTGACTATGGTACTTCCCCCCTAGATTTTTCCAGCAAAAGCTAAATTCTGGAGGGAGCTCCCTGTCCTGTAGTTGACGTTTCATGGGATGTTATGATGAACTGAAAACCATGTGAGAAGTTTCCGGCCGGAGCCCAGTGTTCAGGCCAACAGGCCATCTGCAGATTTTCAAGCTTTTCTGTTTTTGCCATAATCCCCGGCTTTCTTGTCTGGTCAAGATACTCTTGCTAAATATAACAGTGGTTTTCAAACACACGAGCCTAAAAATCTGAAATGAATGATTTTAATGTATGTGATGAGACCAAAATATTGCCCGTGATAGAGTAGCTTATACAGATTATACAAAACAATGACCAAACAAGAAGCCGGGAGCTTTATCAAAAATCGACCCACCTGTAAATTTGAAAAAGGCCTGCTGAACGCCGGGCTCCAGTTTGGAACTTCTCACGTGGTTTTTCGTGATCTCATAAGGCCTCATCTGCAATGTCATCTCATTTACGCTCCGATTGTCACCATCTCAAAACCCTTTCAGCTCCCAGTCCAATGAGTGGGGTTCTTTTTATTTAATTTTTTTTATCCTTCCGCCCTTTCGAAGAATGTTTCCGCTGATTCGTTTTCGTGGTTGGAAAAATCCATACGATGTCAAAAATATTGTTTAAAATGAAAACGCTAACAAATGGGATGAGTTATTTAGTTTCATGGATAGAATCCTATCCCTTTTTTGTTAAACGTTGAAGATACTGACAAGGTTCAAAAACCATCTTTATTTAACCCATGTTTTATCGTTAATTTCATAAAAAGTCCAGTGCGTAGGTATTGTGTACATGACATAAAGACATTATTAATAATGTAGTTAGTATGCGGGCCGACCATCGGTAAAGCCTATCTGATGTATACGAAGCTTATTGGGGTCGGTTTAATATCTGTGTATATTCAAGATATTGTATAATAATATTATACATAAATATGTACCTGCACTCCTGATGAAGATAAGCGGTGAGCAACTAGGTTACATCGAACGTAATATAGTTTATCTGATAGCGTATGATAAAGTACTTACAACAAATATATATCTCTACTAATTATTCCTATAAATTGTACGTCAGAGTTGTGATTAACATGCTGTACCCAGTACAAATTTTGTAACTGATAGTATATTAGATTTCCTTTGAGTGAGACATCTTCTACAGATTGTACTTCGGAGAGTGTGCTCAAGAGCTCCACGAGCTTATTCCACCATCTCCCGTCTACCATTGGGAGTCCAGACACACCGCAGGATATATCACCTATACTACTTGGTTGATATTCCGCACATTCGCACAAAGCGCTTTGAAACATCTTTTATAATGCGCACGGCTAGAGATTGGAATTCTCTGCCTGCGTCTGTGTTCCCGAGTTCATATAACCCGAATCTATTCAAGTCGCGAGTGAATATGCTTTTTCTGAGCAAGCTCGTTCCATCGTTGACCTCATTGTCTTCAAGACTAGATCGAGGTCAAGAGTAAGCCCATTGACAATAATAAAAAAACTATCTATTTGCCGAGAAAATATGAAGCATCTAACGAGAGCTATCTTGCCTTATCCAAGTCATCGTCTTTGGGGAAGAAGAAAAACCGAAATTCTTTGCCTAACAAAAGTCTCTGGGCCGTTTGCACTAAACCACACCTCGGAAGCTCCATACAATCGGGCTCAAAAGTGACAGCTGTCATTTTTACACGCGCAAATGTGTGGGTGGGTTAAAGATGTGTGAGTGTAGGGTTGATGCTATCTAGAAAACACCTACCCTAGAAAACGTAGATAACAGAACATTAGCATTATACTTTTATTACAATTTCGAGTTGCACATTTTTCGTTCGACTATAAAGCGACTTACACAATTCACAAACAAATTATAACTTTACTATCACTCGTCACCTCACTTTGTTGTATTTAGTAATCGAATTTCAATTAAAACAAACAAACACACGTTGAAATAATCAACTTCAACTTTTAATAAGATGGCAATCGGCCGTTTCAAGATACAGCCATTACTGCCAATGTCTAGTTGACAAGAGCACAAACATTAGATTGATCAATAATCTCACAAACTCTAAAAACAATCATTTTTTTCACTAAACTTCATCTTTGACGGCTGGCTGGCCGCCGCCGCCGGTGCACCAGGGTGACTATCGCGAAAATGGCAAATCTGCTCATATCATCACTGCGAAAAAATCTGCCAAACTTTATTCCAGAAAATGAAAAGAAATGCTGTTATATTATTGCTTTAATGTGGAAAGGAATAAATAAATACATACTATTCAAAGCTTTATTTTTTTCATTTAACCCAAAAAATGCTCTATTAAATCTATCAATGAAAGAAATGTTTAAAGGAAAGAAAACATCTGTGTCTACCTTATGGTGTTTATTCCATAATAATTGTTTCTTATTATTGTTTAATTTTATTCCAAATTTTACTTTGTCTTGGAGAGTCGAAAGACAACCGTAAACTGCACAACCACGCACCATTTTTTCAACTTTTGCAAGCGTTGCATATCGCGTGGCAACAGGACGAGAAATAGGACGAGATATCGCGCAGGGCCCCGCGGGGTGATGCACGCGCACTTGAGGTACTCCGATTGGTGGGAGGCGGAGAGCTTCCGTTCTGTATGTAGTACTATTATGAATTCTGTGACTAAACTTAAGAATCGCCCCTAACTTGTTTAGGACACTCCTAGCAATACTTTGACGGCCCTTAAGCAATAACTTGGGAGATTCTTAAGTTTAGTGCAAACGGCCCTCTGTTTCTTAGACAAACAAAGAATGAATAATATTATCTCTTGCGTAATACCATAACCGACTTGAGTTATGACCTACAAAATACAAATAATAACCACCTACACAGTTACGTTCAGCGATCCTTGTTTCTCGACACTTCCAATATAATGAAGCTATATTACTGAGAACTATAGAGTACACTTAGCACTACTGTATTCCTTTGCTGTAAGTATAGGCGATAGATAGGTGATTCTTAGTTATATTTATTTTTCCGCACTTCTACGTCCTCTGCAGGACAGGGAGCTCCCTCCAGAACTCCAGCAAAAACGAGTGGTACTTTAGAGGGTATTTACCATCGTCACCATGCTTGTAAGCGTTGCGGCCAAAAGCAACAACTTTTGTTCTACGACTTTGCTAACAACGCACGAAAAATTTTCAACCTCCCGTACAAAATGGGTCGGTCACGTGACCACTTTAGTATGGAGAGCCGAAAATTTTTTGTGCGTTGTTAGCAAAGTCGTAGAACAAAAGTTGTTGCTTTTGACCTCATTAATAAGTGGGCAAAAGGAAAACAGGTCCAAAAAAATAACCTGGTATATAAAGTTTGGATGAAACATTCGTTTTTTAAAGTTTTTTTTTATTTGTAAATCGTAACCAAGTTTTTTGAACGACTTGTCATAGTCGGCTAGGAGACGCTTTACACTAGGGACTAGATAAGTTCACGTCTTTACACTTCACTACCTCATACAGATTGTTTATATGACGGACTCTATACAGTTTTCACTCTGAGGGATAGTTGAATTTTTTTTTGTGAAATCTTGCAAATCGTATAGCAATTTAGTTTTTTATTAGCACCAAGAAAAAAAACTTTAGTTTTACATGAATTTTGAATACCACATAACCACAATAACCGCATGATGACGACCACCTTTACGATTTTACCCAAATTAATTAAAAGTATTTAAAAATTGGGATTTTACAATAATTATGTGCTTGGTTTTTTCCTCTCCTAACGCTCCCTTATTTTTTTTTTCTTTACTTAACACTGTAGGTATATAAAAAAATATCATCCTGTCTAAAAAAGGTATAATATAAGCAACATCCACAAACAGTCGATTCCATTATTCAGTAAGTGTCTGTTGTAAAAAACGATACTTCGACATTTGGGAGAGAGAAACGCCAAGAAATGTAAATGTATGACGTAATTTTATTCGTCAGGAAAACAAACTTACTGGATTGAGGGATAAGGTTGGGATGGACATAGCGGAGATTTGTGAATGATAATATAATTATTGGCGACCACATACCGGAAGACGGAGCGTGGGCAGGCCCCCCCACAAGGTGGACCGACGATCTAGTCAAGGGCGCAGGAAGCCGCTGGATGCGAGCAGCGCAGGACCGGTCGTCATGGAGATCTTTAGAGGAGGCCTATGTCCAGCAGTGGACGTCTTTCGGCTGGCATGAAGATGAATATGATCAATTTTGTCGGAGCGTACACAGCGTGATAATAATGTTTGACTATACTTGAGCTCCCTGTCCTGTAGTGGACGTTTCATGGGATGTTATGATGATACTTGAGTATGGTACTTAGAACATGCAACTGAACAAATTAGTTTGGTCGTCCCATACAAATTCCAGTTCCAGTATTGCAAGGTTTGTATGGGGTAGCACAATTTTTTTAAAATTTTCGCCCTATATCTCTTGGGGAAAAATGTTGACTTTCCAAAACTTTTTTCTAATATCATTTATTCTCTGACCACGCAATTTGTCAAAATATGAAAAAAGTACAACTTCCCATAGAAACTAATAAATACAACCATCATACGACTGCAACAAACGCGAAAGTATTTTTTTTTATTTCGACCTTTCTATGGGAAAAGTTGTTCATTTTCATAACATCTGATCTTATCTATCCAATTAACATTAGAGTTACCAAAAGTATCTGCATTATTTTATTAGGACCCTACTTATACTATGAAACGGGAAATAATTGTAAGTATGTGATTATGTAATGTCTGACTATACTTGAGTATGGTACTTAGGACATAAAACTAAACTGCTTTCACCATGAAACATAGGTATAAAAATGAGTTTTTTTGGTCCTCCTATACAAATTTCAGTATTGACGGCGCAAGGTTTGTATGGGAAAGCCTTGGGGAAAGTTGTTCAGTTTCATGTCCTAAGTACCATACTCAAGTATAGTCAGACATTACATAATCACCCTGTATACTATATTTGTATATCTCGAAAAAGGCACTAATGATTTCGATGAAATTTATTATCGCGGGCGAAAATCAATTTAGCTCGGTCATGCCCATGACTGAAAAAAATCGTTTTCTCCGTTTATTGAGCATTTCTTGAAAAAAGCGTGTTCTAGAAACCCTACAGCGCCTACAGTTATTAGGCTTTTTTAAGATTATACAGAGCAAAGCTCGGTCACCCAGGTACTTAAAATTAAAATTAAATTACTTTTAAGTAGGATAGGGACCAGTGGAGGGACAAGAGAGAGGCCTTTGCCCAGCAGTGGGAGGCTATAGGCTTTTTTTTTAAGTAGCCCTAAATGTCCCACTGCAGGGCAAAGGCCTCCCCTTTTTCTTTCCAAAGATCGCGATTATCGGCCACGGTTTGCCAATCGGCTTCGAAAGCATCTAGGTCGTCGCGTCGGTCGTCCTTCCTAGGCCTTCCTCTTCCTCGCCGGCTAATAATTTATTTGAGGTGATCTTTTTTAAAGTTTACTTACAATTTTAGTTATTTCTTATCACATTTATTAATGCACAATCTTGTGCCCATTTTAATGATATTCTTCCACACCTGATAAATTGGCTGGATGGGATCTCTTAAAGAGATACGCTCGCCTTTGTAAACAATTTTTATGTAACAACTTTATGTAATTTGTGCGCAATACAGAATATATAAGGTCCTAATGAAATACTGAACATAATTTTAGTATGTTACTCAGACCATGAAACTGAACAACTTTCCCCAAGGAACATAGGTCGAAATCTCGACCTCCCATAGAAACTGCATCAGCTGATAGCGCATTTTGTATGGGAGGTTAAATTTGGTTTTTCGTATTTCGACCTATGTTTCTTGGGGAAAGTTGTTCAGTTTCATGGTCTGAGTAACATACTAAAATTATGTTCACTATTTCATTACGACCTTATATATACGTGAAGATATTTTCTTTACACAAAGGTAAAGTAGGTACCTACCTATAATATGACACCCTACTATACCTGATAAAGTCAACTCTGTGTTAAGGCCTCAGGACTTAGAACCCTTAGGGGATTGTTTTACTTCGTCGAAGGAAAGTACAAAATTACCTTTTGTAAAATAAAAATCTGATACAAAACTCTGGCACTTTCTGTTCTAATGAAAAAGAATGTGATACCAATAGAGCATATTAGAATTACAAAAAAAACATACAATCAACGAGCAAACTGACAACTTCACATCATCAAACTTGAATATCGAACCTGGAACCATCAGCATAGCAGGCAGCAAAAAAAGAAGAAAATAAAATCTAGCAAACTTTCGTTTTCTACTTGATTTCACCAAGATCTGATAATATTTTTTTGTACAAAATCATTTTGAAAAGGAATCAGAGGTCCTAACTCCTCATCAAAAACACATCAGGGAACCAAACCTAATTCCGAAGAGACGACAAAATAATTCCCAAATGCCAGACTGGACCCCTCTGCATACTGAATATTAAAATGAACCTAACAAAATCGAACGTACCCGCGGACCCGCAAAATTAAACACACTCGAATCACTTTTTAAATTATTCGCCTTAACATCAACTTTTTTAATAAACCGGCAACGGACGGTCAGGATTAACTAGCGAAGTTTAACCGTAAAACAAGAAAAACGTCCAACTGCCAACATTTGAATTCGTAACGAATACTGGCTGGAATAGAAAATTTTACTCGAATTTAATTCTGGTTAGTTTAACCTTACCTTTAAAGCCGCGTTGCGTCGCGTCGTCGAAGCTCCAGGAAAAGGAAGAAAAAATAAAACAGGAAAGCACTTTTGAATTTAGAACAGAACAAAAGAATTATATATTTGAAACTTCGTAACACTCGACAGAGCGACGCGGTACGTACGTCCGCGCGATTCTACGAACCGGCGAAGACTGAAACGATCGGTTTGAAAATTCAGAGGGTTGCTCAACCCCTATGCATCCTTTCATCAACGTACATTGTGTTTAAACTCCGATGATGTTGGGGCGCTGATGTATTAAAGAAAAGAGTAGAATTTGATGCCTGATGTTTAATCGCACAACCGTACACGATTACAGTTTGTGGCAGAGAGCCATACATGAATTGCTATACTTAGAACTTATAAAAACTACTATTTTCTGTTGGGTGTTGCCAACATGCTGGGGGCGGCGGCAAGAAACTAAAAAAGGCAAAGATACAATGCAAGTAAATAGCAGTACATGAAATTATAACTGAAAACATATGATTGCCACCAGCAAATCTAGAGGTACATCCTAAAGTATGTGGTTATTTACACGTTATTCATAAGTTTAAGAAAATATTTGAAATAAAGCGATATTATCAACAATGTTAAACAACATGGGTTTCATTTTCTAATCTTGTTATGTATGAATTACAAATTATATAGTAGAACAAGTACCTATCTTATACAATTTGCAAATTTAAAAACACATTACTTGTACAATAGTAAGTTAGGTATTTTCCTTATGAAATTGAACTTAATATTAACTTAACTAAATTCTGCTTAGTTTTTAAAGAAATGAACTAGCTTTACTCAGAGTTATTTAGAGGGAAAGCAAAGCTTTTTTATCAGAGGTACAAAACTAGTGCATTTTTATTAAAAATCTCAACTAAACTTCTACAAAACTAAAGTTTCTTTACACGAAATCCTAAGAAAGGTTAAAATCATGTTAAAATACATGTTTAGAAAAAAACTGTAGGTACGAGTATTTTTATCTTAGGAGTCTAGATAAATCTAAAAATTAGGTAAATAGTGAAATATACTATCAGGGTGTCCACAGCTAATGCCCAAAAAATTTCCCTGACTTTCCCTGACCATTTTCAAAAATTTCCCTGACCAATTTTATTCATTTTAAAGAAAAATAAAGTCTAAATGAATATATTTTCGAAAAAATGTTAAGACCAAAAACAATGTCATAATGTAGGTCACTCTTTGGAGAAAAAAAAATGCCTGAAAAATAATGCTTCAACAGTCTGGATTAAGAGGCTGATAAGAGCTAAATACGCTTCACTAGAGCAGGTTTTTAACGAAAAGTGATGTATATATGGCCGTTGAAAAAAAAATGCGATAATTTAAGCATCTTTACAATAATATGGCCGACTCAGAAACGCGATTAAATATATTTTGTACGCCATAAAAAAAACAACCTCTACCCCTCTTTACCTCTGATTTTTGCTTTTAAACCGTTTTTCTTAAGTACCCATTAATCTATGATGCCAAAACTTTTACACATTATTCAATATATTATGCGTAATAATACAGCTGTTTAATAATTAATATTATGGGTACAGATTTTGAGAATAATGCAGAAATGAGCGAAAACCGTAAAACAGCGCGAATCCGCTCCGTTCTAGCACGCGCATTATGCCCTTTGTTAGAAAGGGAGGTAATTCAGCTCTTATCAGCCCCTTAAGAGTCCGACTAGAGCATGAATTACAGGAGTAAATAAAAGATTTCACTGAACCAAAACTATTGAAATTTATAAAAATAAAAAGGTGTAATTTAATTATTGTGACCACAAATTATGCCTTATTGTTGGTAACTCGGAACCTGGAAAAAAATGCTTCAATAGTCTGGATTAAGAGTCAGACTAGACTCTAGTCACTGATACTGATTGAGAATGATTTATCCCTCATTTTACAATCACTGGGACATCTTGGAAACAAACTGTAAATTCTTAATTTTTCCCTGACTTTCCAGGTGGCTCCTCGATTTCACTGACTTTCCCTGACCACCTTGAGCTTCCCTGACTTTTCCCTGACTTTCCCTGATTTTCAAGAATGTGGACACCCTGACTATTTATTTATTCTAATGGTAAGACACAAATACCAGACAAGGAACGTCTATACACTTTCTTATTTGGAGCCATGACGTCAACGACACGCACCCTATTATCAGGGCCTTGAAAAACCTTTACTATTCTACCTAAAGGCCACGAAAGTGGAGGCAAATTTGGTTCTCTTAACAGTACCAACATTCCTTCTTGTATATTAGGTAGGGAATCGCGCCATTTTGGACGTGATTGCAAAATGTTTAAATAATGTTTATGCCAAACATTCCAGAAGTGTTCCCTTACTTTGTTACATAGTGACCAGAACTTTAACCTTCTTTATCTTAGGAGTCTAGAAATGGATGTAAGGGATGTAAGGAGCCCTTTATTTTTTCATTATTTTTTAAGCATTTCAGTTCTTCACTGAAATGAAATTTTTGCTCTTGACCAACAACCCAAAGCAATGCCTGTTGCAATTCATTGACGGTCAAATAATTATTTTTATTTTTATTATTTTTATATTTTAAATTGTAACAAAATCGACGCATATAAGCAACGACTCTTGTTAATTTGAAATATTTGTAAAAATCCGTTTCTTGTTGCGTGACCAGAACGACCTTGGGAGAGGACTTTTTCATCTCAGGTAAGGTGTCAACTGGAAGAGGGGAAACCTGACCAAACTCGCACTCAGTGCTACGCAAAAAGGCTGGACCATGCCACCATTTAGAGCAGTGAGAAAGAACACTCGGCTCGACGCCCCTGCTGACCAGATCAGCTGGGTTATCTTCTGTGTTGACATACAGCCATCGCCAGTCCGCCGTCTGCTCGCGAATTAATTTCACTCTATTTGCAACGAAGGCCTGAAGCTTAACGGGGTCTGTCGCTAACCAAGCCAGAGCAATTTGTGAGTCAGAGAACAAATAAACATCATATATTTTAATTTTAGTTGACAGTGTATCATGCACCTTTCTCATCAGTTTTGTTAGCAACAACATAGCGTTAAGCTCCAGACGTGGGATGGTGAGAGGATGTTTAGATGGATTAATTCGAGACTTGGAACAAAGCAAGGAAACCGATGGAGTACCTGTACTATCCAGGACCCTTAGATAAGCGCAGCAGCCATAGCCCGTCGAACTTGAAGCGTCGGAAAAGCCGATGAGTTGCACGCGGGAAGCTGTCGACGAAATAGGTACATTCCTAGCTAACCCTATTGGTTCCAATTCTGATAAACTTCCAGCAAAGGACAACCACTCATTTTTTAAATCATTTGGTGGGATAGCATCCCAAAGAACCTTCTCTAACCACAACCTTTGCATAATAGCCTTGGCCTTGATGACAATAGGAGATAGGAACCCCAACGGGTCATAAAATTTCGAAATATAGCTGAGAATTTCTCTCTTGGTGGAAGACCGGTTGTTGAATGGCTCTGGACACGACAAAATAAAGCAGTCCTTTCTAACATCGAGAGTTATACCCAGAGTCTTCATACAATAATTATCTCTTTGAAAATCCAATTCATCGAACTGTTGCTTGCCAGCCGGAATGTCAGCTACAACCTGAGAACAATTGGAAGCCCACTTGTGGGTCTCGAAGCCACCCTTAGCTAATAATTCGCATAACTGTTTTTTAGCATCAAGTAAAACGTTTAAGCTTGAATGTGAGAAACACGCGTCGTCGACATAAGTCGAGTCTTTTATTATGAGAGAAGCCAATGGAAAGTCAGCTTTATATTTCTCGGCTAATTCATACAAACACCGAGTGGCTAGAAAGCTTGAAGCCTTTTGACCGTAAGTAACGGTATCGAGCTGAATGCATTTAAGAGATTCAGAAGGATCCTTTCTCCAAAGGATATTTTGGAGAGAAGTATGTGCAGGGTCAAGTGCAATGCAGCGGAACATGCGCCTTATATCAGTGGTGAATGTGTAGTCGCCTAAGCGAAATAACAACATGATGTCAAGCAAATCTCTTTGCACGGTTGGGCCATTTAGCATGATATCGTTAAGCGAAACTTTCTTATCAGTTTGCATCGAGGCATCAAAAACAATTCTGGTTTTGGTACTCTTACTATTCGAGTTATGAACGGAATGATGGCTCATAAAATAGACAGGATCGTTTTGAAAGTCAAAGGAATTAAAATCAACATAGTGACCATGGCCCAATTCTATATATTCATCGATAAAGCTCTGATATTCAGAGAGCAGATTTATATTTTTGTGTAGCCGCTTCTCCAAATTTAAAAACCTGTAGTAAGCAAACTCAAATGAGTTACCTAAAGTTTTGTTAATTTCATCAATTGGTAACTTTAAAGGCAACTGTACTTCAAATTTATTATTTTCTAATTTGTGAGTTGATTTAAATATTTGCTCACATTGCTCGTGCTCTGAGAAAGTCTCACTGAAGGACTGCGGAATGCTTTCAGTTTCAAAAAAATTCTCAAGTTTATTATTTATGCTTGAATTACAAGTAACACATAACAAGGATACCTGTTTGTTAGTTGCAACCGGCTGATATGGCAAAGCCCCACAGACAATGTGGCCAAACCTCGTATTAATGAAGCGGGGATGTGGCTGTTGGTGAGGAACATGGCCCTCAGTATGCTGGGAAGCAGGCTGGCTCGAAGAGGATTGTTGCTCCGAGCGTTGCTCCAGCATTAACACCTGGAAAAATATGTCCGCTCCCATTAGCATATTGATCTCGGACGGAGTGTCGAATTCAATGTCAGCGAGCTTTATGCCGGTTGGAATATTCAAAGAAGATTTATCTACTTTGTATTGAGGAAGTTTGCAGGTGATTGTGTCAAGAACATGACAATTTATTGTCACTTTGTAAGGCGTGGCCAAAGAGTGGACCTCTAAAGGAACCGCAAATTTTGCATTGTTGGATGAGTTCGTGACCCCAATGATGTTGGTATTATCCACTGCTGGCTGGATACCTAAAACTTGTATGACTTTAGAAGTGACTAGCGACACCTGTGAAGCAGAATCAAGAACAGCCTTGATGTGCACCGCCTTGCCTTGCTGAGAATATAGCTTGACTTTAACTGTAGGAAGTAAAACCCTATTGGAATCCAAATTTGAAATTAAAGTCACAGGCTTCTCTGGAGGAGGGTCAGAATGTAGCAAAGTATTATGATTCTGTTTACATATTGTACACCGGAAATGATATTTACATTTTCCAAGGTGTGGGTTTAAGCATGTTGTGCATAACTTGCTTGTCTTGCAGAAATCTATTCTACTCGCTGCAGACAAGAGCTTGAATTTATTGCAAGAAAATAACTTGTGAGTATCACACTTACAGTATGTGCATGATGACTTGTTCACCGAAGCCGACTTGTTCCCAGAAGCTGACTTGCTTGCAGGTCCCGTTGCTGCGAAGTTGACCACCGGAGGCTTGTTGGATTTTGCAGAAGCAGCTGGTTCCAAATTTTCCAGGCCTAAGGCTCTTTTTTCCAGAAAGAGCAAGAAATCCGAAATTTTTTGTTGTGGCCCATCGTTACTCTCCAGCTGATAGGCCCTCGCGGTGTTTGAATCTAATTTGCGCAACAAAATAGCCATTATGATGGGATCCCAGTTTAGAATATTAACATCTAAGTTTTTAAGAGCAGACAGGCATTGCTTTACCGTTGACACAAATTCTCTAAGAATGGTAGGACTAGACCTAGCTACAGGATTAAGATCAAGAATAGAATTTATGTGTTCATTAATGATTTTGCTTTTATGGTTGTAGCGTTGGTCAAGAAGCTTTAAGGCTTCATTGTAGCTGCCATCAATAAGAGGCAGGTTTTTTATTAAATCGAATGGCTCCTTTTCTAAAAAGGAATGTAGGAAGTATAGTTTCTGAACATTGTCAATTGCCCTATCATTATGAATTATAGCACGGAACAAGTTTGTGAAAGGTATATACTCACTATATATTCCTGTGAAGTGTGGTATTTCTATAGTAGGCAACTTTGCCTTGTACATGCTCGTTTGAGCATCGGAGTTGGGGGAAGCCTTCTTCTGAATGACTTCATTAAGCACGGTTAGGATAGAGAAATATTTGCTCTCCACTTCGGCCACATTTTCCTCATCCTTGTCTTCTATTGCGAGTATGCGTTTGTTGTATTCCTCATATTCGGCAAACAGTGCCCTTATCCTATCTCTCTTGGGCTGTAATGTGGATATCGGAGCTTGCTCCACATCGGCTATGTTGGATGTGAAGAGATACAGACGGGTAATGGCAGCTTTGGTATAACCGCGGGCGTTCCGCAACGCCTTAATATCGTCATCGGACATTTTTTAGGCTTTTCAGTACTCACACTTCTAAATATCCTACACACTACACAGCAAATTTACTTAACTTAGTAAAAAATGCACTGAAAAATAGCGAGTGTCGTGGGCTACTTAGCGACGATCGAACGAAATGCGAAAATCGAAGCGAATCTATGCTTGATTCACTGACAAAGAGAATCGATTCGAAGCTCGCTATTGGTTCTAATAACTACCAACGCTAAATAATCTACCAAAGTAAAGTCTGTCTTGCTTGCACTCGATGCAGTTGACAATCTTCTGTTTCGGTCACCGACGAATATTTCCGTCCAAACGGAACGCGCGTTCGCTCGACCAAGCTTCCAGATGCTGCGTCTCTTTCGCACTTGCGTGAAGACGTCGTATGCGACTGGGCGCGAAAGTTTGAAAATGCACCGGTGTTGCTATTTATCAAAATATACAGGTGGAGTGGTAAGAGTGTGGGACGATGGAACTTGCTTCGTGATCGTGAAGAAATGAATGCACAAACACGATGATTCTTAGAATTAGCGATGACACGAAGGTTTTACCTTGGCTGGTTGCGCGTCCTCGATGTGCTTCCTCTTGAATTTGCTCTGACCACAGAATGTGTAGCGATGACACGAAGAAATATGCTAACTTCCTGGTTAAAAGCGTGTCCTCTGTATGAACAAATACCGTATTTTTCTTCCTGAAGTCGCTGCTCCGTCGGATGTATGTCACAATAGGTTTTGCGTGGCACTATAAGTAGGTAGAAACAGGAACCTGGATTGCCGCCGAGCTGTTTGTAGCAGGAATACGATTCTTGAGTTTCTTCAAGGGTTTGTCGAAGCGTAGATATTTGCAGGAAAATGTCTTGAATGTGATGCGTGATTCGCCTTCCTGAGATTGCAGACGGTTAGTGAGATAAATGTAGGTATGCCACGGATGGTTGTAAATGATGCGTGACACTCCACTCTCACCAACAGGATTGCCGCCGCAACGATGATGCAGGACTGCAAATCACGATTGATTGTGAAATCTTCCTGATTGCTTCCTCGAAGAATAGATACTTCGACCAAAGAGTGATTGCGTGGGCCGCGATGGTTGAAGGCGTTGCGCAGCGCCACGTGTTGCGTGAAGACGAATTGTGTTTCGCAAGCAATATTTCTTAAATCCTCCTCTTCTCTCGGTGTCGAAGGACCATGTTTAAACTCCGATGATGTTGGGGCGCTGATGTATTAAAGAAAAGAGTAGAATTTGATGCCTGATGTTTAATCGCACAACCGTACACGATTACAGTTTGTGGCAGAGAGCGCCATACATGAATTGCTATACTTAGAACTTATAAAACTACTATTTTCTGTTGGGTGTTGCCAACACATTGCACCTTTCTTTTCCTATCATAAAATCTCTACTTGCATAATTCCACGAAATCGTTTTGACCTCCTTCGTCTTTATCTCAATCATTTTGTCATTTAATAAACAGGTCTTTATTTTCGCATAATCTAAATTGAACCGTTCCAGAACGTGTTAAAACTGAAATCGCAGTGCTCTATCTTGTGGTTTTAAGCTGTTTATTTTACGAGTAGAAACAACATGACCGTGGTGTTGATTTATCCTATGTTCTGTATTTTCTAGAGAGGTGTGTTAATGTTGAGAGCGAATTTAGAACCAGTGAGGAAAGTTTCATTTCCGTCGCTAAGAGTAATTTGTTAGTAAAAGGCGGATATAATAATATTAATTTATGAGAGTGTTTGTTTTAACATAGTTAAAGTATATGATACTACTATTTTGTGAAAGGAATATCCTATACTATTAAACGAGGAATATTTGTATATATATTTATTATAGGTTTCTCGAAAACGGCTTTAACGATATCGATTAAATTTACCATACGAGGGTTTTCGGGGGCGAAAAATCGATCTAGCTGGGTCTCATATCTGCGAAAATTCGTTTTACCTGTGTTCTTAAGCATTTTTAAAAATACCACGTTTTATACAGAAACCTACATCGCCATCTGTTGGCCGGTAGCATGGCTTGCTCACTCGATGAAAATAAAATGTTGAGGCTGCTATTATAGAGCGATGCTCGGTCGACCTTTGTTCCTTGAGAGAAGTTGTTCAGTTTTATTGTCTAAGTAATGTGTTAAAATAGTGCTTGAATATTTTTATACTCTGTATAATATTGGCGTGTTTAACTCACAAGCAACACCATCAGACAGAAGCGTATTTACATTTTATAAATCTATGGTATTTACTGAATATTTCTGCAGAGTTAAAAGAATTTGTGCAGCATTCGTCGGAGCGGGCCAATTTCAGGACGACATATTGGACCAAGCTATAGTAATTGACGCCGTACAGTCAAGAGCACATCAAGCTCGACACATTGGACTTTGTACCGTTCTTATTTGAATAGATGTAAAATTTAAAACTAAATTTAAAAAAAAAATCGTTAAGTTACCGGAACCTGAGACATACCATCTTAGTTCTCAAAGTGAGCAAAGCGCTTTGCTGTCTCATTAGTGTTAAAATATGCCACTAATAAGACAGTGGGTGCTATGGGCAGTGGTGACTACACCATCAGGTGGCCCACCTGCTCGTTTGCTCACTTTTATCATAAAAAAAGATGTACGGGCTAGTCACACTGCAAGTGCTCAGGCTTGACCTGTCATTGAATATACTTTTTTTACTATATATGTGCTTACTCTTGACCTCGATCTAGCCTTGAGGACAGAGATGAGGTCAACGATGGAACGAGCTTGCCCAGAAGAAGCCTATTTACTCGCGACTTAAATAGATTCGGGTTATAAGAGCTCGGGAACACAGACGCAGGCAGAGAATTCCACTCCTTAGCCGTGCGCATTATAAAGGATGTTTCAAAGAGCTTTGTGCGGATGTGTGGAATATCAACCAAATATGGGTGATATCCTGCGGTGCGTCTGGATTCCCGATGGTAGAAGGGGGATTGCCGAATAAGCTCATGGAGCTCTTGGGCACACTCTCCGAAGTACAATCTGTAAAAGACCGACAGACATGCAATTTACGTAGGAACATTGGCTGGAAATTAAGGCGACCGATACAAAAAAAAAAATACAAAATACAAAATTTTCTTTATTAATCAAAAGGACTTAGGTTATCTTACATTAACAATAATCTTAAAAATAGGCATGCTGTACCTGAATATAAGATGGTGGAATCCTAATTCCTAAACTAGGTAAAAACCTGTAACTTAGGGATCAGTGATTGTCTGACGTGCAGTCGTGCCTCGTCAACATACCAATATCCTATATGGGCAAATTTAAAAAGGAAGGAGAAATTATATAAAGTTAATACGTATATATATTTAAATGTACATTTATAATTAATAAATTAATTATAATTATAATATAATCATATTATCAAAAATAAAATAAATGGATATGGAAGCGTGACTCTGCATGTGTGTGTGTGTGTGTGTGAAAAGTGACACTATCACATACGTTCGCACAGCAGCAAGCACGTAGAAACAAAACCAGTATAAGCTGAACTGGCGCTACGCTACAAATTCCCAACACCAGTGACCCACTCATGGCCACAGTGTTTCCGACGACTTGTGGCCGTGTGTACCACACTCTGGATTTGAGATTTCTACACCAATTAAAGCTAATTTTGAGTGCCAATTTGAAATAGTAATATAATAGTAATTGTTTTCTATCGTATAAACTTTTCCTGACAATTTCTAAGACTTTCATCGCATATGAGGTGAAGGCGGATCCCAAAGTCACGTTCATTCGGTCAGACGAAGGACAAACGAAGGACATACGAATATGTCAATTTGTGAACATGCTTCTGGAAGTTGGGACTGCGCTAATTGACAGGGCAGACAGAGGTCTACTCCGATGTAGGTCGGACGACATTATGTCGCATACTGAAAAGGGGTTGAGATTGTTTTATAATTTTATGACCGAGACATCACGTGCATGAAATTTTGCAACAAAAACAGATGACATTTTCAACTCTGATACCAGGTTTTGTGAGGTCGGTCATCGACCTTACAACGCACATGATAATTAAATTTAGAGGTGTAATTTTCAGAAATCCGTTGAGTGAGCGGATGCCTAACGGGTGACAAGTTTCCGCCCAATTAATTCAGTGGTTTGAAATATGTGTTGATAAATCAGTCAGAAATGGTTTCCTCTCATATATGTATAGGGTGCTTCTAAAATATGTGCCACCACTGCAAGGGGTGCTTCTACCCATGAAACTGAACAACTTTCCCCAATCTCAAAAAAAAATTGGACTTCCCATACTAAGTTGACCGATCAGCTGATCGAGTTAGTATGGGAGAGCCATATTTTTTTTTTTGAGATTTTACTATGGGTTCCTTGGGGAAAGTTGTTCAGTTTCATGGGTAGAAACACCCCTTGAAGCGGTGGCAAATATTTTATAAGCACCTTATATAGAGAGATAGAGAAGAATCAATTAACGTGGGATAACTGCCCCTTGGTAACTCTTAAAAAATTTTTTGTTTTTACCATGCCAACGATTGGACTGAATATCGATTACCGGCTTTAAGTCGCTATCACACCTTCCTTAATCCAAACACTAATTCGGCATGCTTTGCTGTGAAGCTTGGTACGGTTAATTCCAATATGCTAACTTCAACCCGATATGTATGCCGAATTAGTCTCAGAATTTAGGAAAGTGTGATAACAGCTTAACATACCCTGATATCAGGCTGTTGAGACGCAAAAAGCCTATGACATGGCTCATTAACGACTATATTCTTAGTTACATAGATAGTATAGCTGGCAACATCGGATTAACGTTTTTTTTATGTAACAAGTTAGAATGCGAGCTTGAGGGCGACGTGCTGGTATGTGGTCACTACAGCCCAAAGCGCCCACTGTCTTATTAGTAGCTTAATTGACACAGCCAAGAGAGCAACGCGCGTTGTCCACCCTGAGAACTAAGATGGTGTGTCTCATGTGCCAGTAATTACACTGGCTCCCTTGCCGTTCAAACCGAAACACAGCAGTGCAACCACTAAGCATAGAATCATCTTATTTTTAGGTCAATCAGCTGATTCTGCAAAGTTAGTTCACCGAATTTGGTAAGTCTCCCGAAGTTATATTTGTTCGACTAGAATCTCTTTCCACTAGTGTCCCTACCCCGAGAACCGAACCAAAAACCTCTAGATTGAGAACCGAGCGCTATAACCAATCGACCGAGGAGGTCGTTACACTAAAGCTAATGATCGAAGTTTTTTTTTATTGTCAATGGGACTACTCCTGACCCCGATCTTGTCTTGAGGTCAAAGATGACGTCGACGATTGAACGAGCTTGCCCAGAAGCAGCTTATTCACTCGCAACTTAAATAGATACGATGAACTCGTGAACACAGATACAGGTAGAGATTTCCACTCTTTGGTGCGCGCGCGCGTTATAAAATATGTTCGAAGAGAGACGAAGAGAGAGATTCGAAGCAAAAGAATAATCACCACTTGGCCAGCAAAAAATGTGCGAACTTTTAACTACTAGATCGAAGTCTAGTCGCCTCGCTGCCGAATCCGTCTACACACATACTCAACTTATAACTTTAGGACTGGTAGAGTGGTATAAGTTAAGAGAGTTTTTGTTGCCAAGTTTCCATTTTACGTTTATAATAGATGTTAAGTCCCGTGTGGTGCCGGCAAAGAATAGTACCATCCCATACATACCTGATACCCATGGGTGTCGTAAGAAGCGACCACCGCGGTCCATGGTGCCAGCCGTTACACTGGTAAGCAAGGTGACTATGGTACTTCCCGTCCACATTTTTACAGCAAAAGATAGAATTCTTGAAAGAGTTCCCTGTCCTGTACGGAACATTTCATGGGATGTTATGATGATAGATGTAAGGGACAGCTTTCCAAAAGCCGAAGGGTATAAATTAAACCAAAGACTATACATTTTACTACGAAACTGAACAACTCCGTGAGTGATGACGCTTTCAATCTAAATCAATTTAATGTCACTTGTACAATTGTTAACTCGTAGTATACAAATGTATTGAGCTCTTTATTTTTGTACCGTCAGCATTAAAACTAGCTTAATATTAACATTTCAGTTGCCCATATAGAACCACACATTGTCCGCGTGGTCCTGGCAAAGAATAGTACTAACCTATCATTATCCGTGGGTGTCGTAAGAGGCGACTAAGGGCATAGGAACCGGAGGGTGGGCAGCAGCATCTTTCTTTGTATCGTACCACCTTACGTATTGCGGTCACCAACAAAAGAGGTCACCGCAACGCTTACAAGCGTGGTGATTACAGTGAATCCTCTCCTAAGTACCACGTGTTTTTGTTGGAGTTCTGGAGGGAGCTCCCTGTCCTGCAGTGGACGTTTCATGGGATGGTTTGAGATAGTTATGATCACTTTGAATATGTAGTTCTATATGGACACCTGAAATGCTTAGCACATTATGATGCTGACTGTACAACAAACTATACATATTTTTTAATTGCTAAAGTTATATACGAGTAGGGTCCTACAGAAATAGGGAACATAATTTTAGCATGTTACTTAGACCATGAAACTGAACAACTTTTCTTACTTACTTAGAAAAGCAAATTTTGACCTTTCATACAACATACGCTTTCAGCTGATAAAGTTTCTATGGGAGGTCAAAAACTTTTTTTTTATTTCGACCTATTTTCGACCAATTTTTTTTTTGGAATTTCCAAAATTCGTCGAACAAAAGTTGTTCAGTTTCATGTCCAGAGCTAAAACCCGAGAGGTTTTGCGTTATTTACCTAACATCCTGTATATTATTGTCGTTCATGTCTCGTACCATTCACAAACGAATGCTGTCGCAAACTCCTCGTTCCTCGTAGAGGACGGTAAATTTACTAAGCTCTGTAAAAAGTAGACAAACTTTCATCCGTAGCCTTACAGTTACGTCTGGCTGAACAAACTTGACCCCTATCGCAAAACACCTTATAGCACAAGAGGTGTCAATATTATCTGGCCAATCTTACCAACCCTAAATAAATAAAAATTGAGTTTAAAAATTTTTCGAGAAATAAGTTTAGCCAAGAAAAGCTAATTTTAAACTAATTAAATTTTGCTTTGATCATAACTTTCGCAATATTATTTTTTATTTAATTAAAGTTTGGAGGCACATTAATTTTGTTTTGACAGCCAATGCCTATTTCTAGAATTTATCTCATAAAAATAGCTTTCAAATTCGTAAATAGACAGACAAAAAAAAAAGAGCAGGTGTATAATCAAAGATTAGGCTTTGCCAAGTTAGTAGCCAACCTGGGGCGTCTTTGCTTCGAAAGGCACGATCCCAGCCACTATCAATGACAGTACTTGTAGTCGTAAAACCAAGTCAGAGGCCATTTGGTGGCCTGAAAGCTCTGACATCCAGGTGGGCCACTAACCCGATAAAGCCTAATCTAGGATTGGGTCTCTTTTGCCCTTTGGGTTGCAAACGTAAGATAGCAATCACCAGTGCTGTCGGCAAATTCCTTATGATCAATTTTTGCAGCTAAGTCAAAAGTAATCGGCTAAAGCTGTCAGAAAAAAGCAAGTTTGTATAACAATGTTGTTTTTTCCGTCAAATATTCTCTGGTTTTAGTGTCATGGCTGTAAAATGTGTTGGTAAGCGTTGGAATAAACAAAAAAAAACCGGCCAAGTGCGAGTCGGACTCGCGCACCGAGGGTTCCGTACCAACACATAATCATAATTGTGTTAGTTGAAATTTCAGTAAGTTAATGTGTTAAATTTTTTGAGTCCGACACGCGATTGACCAAATTTTATTATTTGTTGTTATTTTATATATGCACTATAAACATACCAATATTCAAGTTTGTAAGTGTTCCCGTTTTTAAAATAGAACTAAAACAAAAATCGCCTTAGCGACCATCCAACTTGACCCCTCTCTTATATGAATGTTCTTGAAACGGGAGCTCACCACAATTGGTTACCATTAGTTGTGAGAAAAGTTGTAATATTTAATGATTTCAGACTTTTCCCTTTATTTGTACTGTTAGACCTAGCTTCTCGCCAAATTTCATAATTTTAGGTCAACGGGAAGTACCCTGTAGGTTTTACATTTTTGCATAAATGTATGGAGATGAGGACATAAACTGCCATATCTTTTGATTGCGTCGTTGTAAAAAATTGAAATTTTCAGATCTTGTGTGGTTCATGAACCCTAATATATGGTATTAATTTCAACTTGATACCTTTACCCGATCGTGAGATAAAGGGTCTTGACAGACAGACAGACGGACAACAAAGTGATCCTATAAGGGTTCCGTTTTTTCTTTTGAGGTACGGAACCCTAAAAATGATATTAGGTTCAGTTGCCAACTTTGTAAAAAACCACAGGTAAAATTAGAATAAGGCTAGGGTAATATGGGAATGTCCCGTGTGGTGCCGGCAAAGAATAGTACCGACCCATACACACCCGTGGGTGTCGTAAGAGGCGACTAAGGGTTTACTGGAGGATGGGCAGCAGTATCCTCCTTTATATCTTACATCTTACTTACTGCGGTCACCTACCTACAACCGCGGTCCATGGTGCCAGCCGTAACGCTAACAAGCGAGGTGACTATGGTACTTCCCCTCCACATTTTTATAGCAAAAGCTAGAATTCTGACGGTAGTTCTCTGCCCTGTAGTGGACGTTTCATGCGATATTATGATGAATATTGAATACCTTGTGTTTTGACTCCACAAAGCTGCTAGCACTGTCTCCAAAATTTTCCAATTACCTTATTTACGACAAGATTCTGAATAAAGCTATATTGTACACGTGTATAAGACTGTACGCTTCTTCTTTACTGCGCGCATAAAAACGGCTCTCAATAAATTATGCGACACAATACCTCTGTACCTGACTTATATGTTCAAAGTATTTATTACTATACAGGCTGTAGTAAGAACAGTTTACCACATCTTTTTAAGTGGATGTCATAGTATACTTATCATCGTCAATCGTTTCAGTCCATACAACATTTTTGAAGATGATGAAAGAAGATGTGCAAAGTCCATCTGAGAAAGTATCACCACAGAGTTGGTATCATCTCCTTGCCTAATTCTGCCGTAAAGCCGCAGTCTTTATACTGCTGCGTTTCAGAGCCAGTGAAATTATCGACACGTCAGACATACCATCTTAGTTCTCAAGGTAGGCAACAAGCTTCTTGTCTTATTAGTATCAAATGCTCTCACTAATAAGACAGACCGTTTGTGCTACGGGCGGTGCTGACGACCACCAGGGGTGTTAGCATGTATCCTCAATGGGACTCTTTTTGAGTCCGATTGAAAGCTATCAAACGCAAATAGTATGAAACTGGATCCCATTCATGGCGTAAATGTGATGCAGCTTCATTCTATTTGCGTTTGACAGCTTTCAATCGGCTTCGAAAGAATACCCATTGAGTTTTAATTGTAGCTCATCAGGTGGGCCACCTGCTCGTTGCTCACTTGTAAAATAAAAAACAATACTTCCTTTGCTGGTCAGCAAAGAATACTATACTCTCTCTGACTAGTCAGTAAGCTCATTAAATATCGATGCAATAAAAATAGTTAAAACTAAAACACGACTGTTGAAGTAAAAGTAGTAAATAAAGAAATAAATTTTCCCAACAAACGCTAGTTCTGTCGCAGTTAGAGGCCAGTGAATGAGAGAGCCATTTTTTTATATGTTACAAGTGAGCAAACGAGCAGGTGGGCCACCTGATGGTAAGTGGTCACCACCGCCCATAACACCCACTGTCTTATTAATGGCATATTTTGACACTAATAAGACAGCTGAGCGCGTTGCTCACTTTAAGAACTAAGATGATATGTCTCATGTGCCGGTAATTTTGCTGGCTCCCTTGCCCTTCAAACCGAAACACATCAGTGCAAACACTGCTGCTTCACGGCAGAAAAAAGCAAGGGGGTGGTACTTCCCAGACGGACTTTCCACAAAAGCCCTACCACCTTCAAGTTTTTAGACATTGCACTAGAAGAATTGAACACTGCGGTATCAGATCCTTTCTTATTAACAGACGAAGAAGAGATGATTAAGCTTGTTAGCGTTGTACAAACGTTGGTACAGTCAAGGACACATAAAGCTTGACGTATTGGACTTTGCACCGTTCTTATTTCAATAGCGTTAGGAGCTTAAGTCGCGCTCCGAGTGTCAAGCTTGACCTGCTCTTGACTGTACAACGAACCGCTGCTGCAAATTTTTCATAGTGGACGATGCACAGAAGGTCCTGAAAAAGGACTCATTGTTCATTAATTCAATAATACAATTTAAAGGCTAGTAAGGCGGAGGAGCCCATTTATTACAGTTCTTTAATACCAAAATTTTTTTGCCGATTACATTTTTGTATACGTTTGACCAGGTATCAAAAATGCATTCTCGATCAACGGGAAACAGGCGACAAAGAAAAGAACCATTTTCAGTTGATGCCTACGAAACAGCTACGACAACTACGAGTTGTAGCAATACTTAGATTTACAAGTTAAAAGGACTACGAGGGCTTTCGTAGCGTGAGTTTTATCTACTTGGCTGTTATTTTTGTATAAACCACCGACGGAAAGCGGACAGGTACTTTTTTTAGCTTCTATTACATGAAACAAAGGCCTAATAAGGCAGTTAGAACCAAATTACTGGCAGCAGCATCTTCCTGTGTATGTCTACGAAACAGCTACGCCCTCTACGAGACGTAGCAATAATACTACGAGTGCTTTCGTAGCGTTTGTTTTCTTTAGGCTGTCCATGTTATTAGCCACGGGTAGATATGAGGTGATAATTGTTTAGCCCCACTTTACAAACAGAAGGCGACAAATGACTTTGAACCAAAGACGGGAAGCTGTATTTATTATGCCTACGAAAAAAGCTACGCCCTCTATGAGACTTAGAAATATTTACATTCAGACGAATGCCTTCGTAGCTCTAAATTTCTTTACCTTGCTTATTAAGTTGGTTTATGCCACCCATGGTAAGGGGCGTGGTACTTTTTTAGCTTCTCTAAATGGATAAAAGGCGACTAAAAGAGTCAGAACTAAAAAAATATTAGAGCAGTATTCTATTATTTATCAATCAGTTCCAGGAAGCAACTTCCAAAGTAAAGCTCCTTTAAATATGTTGCTAACAGTTTCTTCGTCAAAAAAGCTGAAATAATACATTTAAAGAAGCCTTAACTTTAAAGTCGCTAAGAAATGAAACAAATATATAGCCACCTTCTGCAACAATGATGGATGCTATGTACTCACTGTGCACCGCCCGCCCGCCCGCAAATAAATGCGCATGCGCAGGCAACTGCAACACAGCAATCACCCAAAACACTCTACACGTGTTTCGCCTCTACACGAGGCATCCTCAGGAGATGTTAGACCGACCAGTGCCAAACACCGAGTCCGACACCGAGTAACGCCTGATTCTATTAACTATTTAAAGTCGCTGTCTCAAAATGGCAGATACGAATCAATATTTGCAGATACGAAGCAATATTAACATTCACAAGTCAAAAGTATTACGAATTTTGTCGTAGCTCTAGAATATCAGGTTAGCATTTTAAATTTCCTTTGAAGTTCAACGACAGATGTTCAAAGTAATATATTTTTCACTTTATTTTCTGTACGTCCTGTATATTTAGCAAAGTAGTCATGACAGAATACGCGCGGGCAACGTCGCATCGTAAACCCAGCCGTTTTGCAAATATCAACGTAAATACAGCATTATTTAGTGCTGTCTGGATTATATCGATTAAATTATAATGATTAAAAAATTTGCTCTTTAATTGATAAAATAAGAATCAGAAATTACATTGAGGTGTTACTCGTACCAGAAAAATTAAGTTATGAGTACTTATGAGTCAAGCTTAAGTTTTTCAGCTTATGAGAAATTCTATCTGAGTTCTCAGAGTGGGTGGTGCTGTGTTATTGGTGTCAAAATGTGCTTCAAGAAGACACTTACCATCAGGAAGCCCATATGCTCGTTTGCTTACTTGTGACTCAAAACACTGCAATAACGTTGACATGCCTGAGTAACCTCTAAGTAGCCTGAATATTGTAAGGCTTTTGAATTGTTATCCAACAATATCATAAAGGAATTAAAAGCATTCATGAAAGGATTAGGTTTTTACAGCGTGAATTCTCATTCGTTTCGCTCCCGAAGCCCAATGAAAAAAAGTGAAAAAAAAATGAAAACAAGCAAGTTTCCCGACAAAAAAATGTTTTTACTAGAAAAATTTTTTTCGTCTCCCCTTAGTAAAGTGGTCACGTTATCGACTCATTTTGTATGGGAAGGTGGAAGATTTTTTTCGAGTAAAAATTTTTTTTTTTTCAGTAAAGTTGCTTGTTTTTATGAGTAGAATCATTGGGCTTTGGGTTTAAAACGAATAAAAATTGACGCTGTATAGGGTTACTTTGAAGACATTCGACAATTTTTTTTAGGCTTAGTTCTGTTATCGATATAGATAAAATAAATGGTACAGCTGCAATGCACTTACTTTCTCGCAATACTCAAGGAAAAACTATCAACCGCGAACTTAAATTTGTGATGCCCTACACATAGTATGGAAATACAAACTTTTATTTACGTTTTACCAAAAAAATGTTCGAATGAAATATACAGATCAATTCAGAATTCAAATTGTCAAACATTAAAACAAACAAACCTCCAACGATTTCGAGTAAATCACATGTTTAACTTTTGGTAGTACTGGAACACCCTTTATATGAATTTTCAAAGATCAATAGATACTACCGTAGGATACTTGCATGGAGATTTTTTTAATTTCCCAACACATGTTCCTTATGGATTATTGTTCAGTTTAGTCTACTGAGCAAGCCCTTTCAGTTTTTGGTACACCCTGTGTACAAAATTTTATTCAAAAAATCATAAAGAATATCCAGTCAGGTAGACAACCAATCAAGGAGTAATATTATAGAAAATTTTAATAAACTCAATGGAACCAATTTTGGGTAAATCACATATTTACGATTTGGTGGTACAGGAACACCCCTTATATGAAATTACACAGATCATTTGATACTCCTAAATTCCAAATATGGTGTCAATCGGACCATTCGTTTAGCCGCTAGGGCAAAGCGTGACGGACAGACCGACCGACCGACGGACCGACGGACCGACCGACCGACCGACCGACGGACGGACATTTTTGGGAGACTTGTTTTTTATGATGTATAAGTGATATAGAACACATTTTTGAGAAAATTTGAAAAACTTTTTTTTTTTCACGAATACAATACCTTTCTCGCTCCGCTCGAAAGTAAAAAATTATATAGGTCTAAGGAAGGTTGCCCAATTTTCTCAATTTATTAAGCTAAATATACTTAAAATCGATATACTTAAAAAAATTAAAATGCTTCATTTATGCTTATTTTATATTTTTAGGTAAGTATGTTAGTGTTCCAATTTCAATATTATTTAACTTAATACCTACAAAAAAAAATCACCTTCTCCAAATGTCCTTAAACCTATACAAATTGATCTGTATCGATTAATTGAACTATTACCCCTAAAAGTTGTCGAATTCTTTCAAAATCACCCTGTAATTGGCAGTGCTACTTGCAGTCAGTTTTTTTTTTCATCGCTTTATTAATTATTCACAGCACCAATCCTCCTTAAATTAAACATAATGTAGTGACGAATTGGTGTAATCACCATGCTTAAGATTATTAAAATAAAAATAACAAACCTGTCATAAGGCATCCCAGTATAAAAATATGTTGACTTGAAACATATGACACACACATTCATTAAGCTATGAATTCCCATTTTTTTGTGTTTTAAATATCGATATTTAAATAGATCGCAGTGTTACAACCCTAGCCTGCATTTTACCGACAAAGCATGCGAGGGCTGTAAACTGCACAAGTGATATGAGCAAATATACTCAATTCGGATTCTAACATTTTGTCAAAAATTTAAATCAAGTGTTCCACTTATAATTACGAATAGTTTTTACTATGCGACGATAACGCAAAAATATATGGGCAACAAATTTTGTTCAACGACTTTTGGGCTGCAGTGCATTAGATCATTTTTCAAGCTCTGTTTAACAGTTATTTCATATTGAAATGAATGGAACAGCTGTTTGTGGATATTTTCGTGAGGGTTTGTGCATAATTTCTGCTTCGTCGCCTTTTAAGACACCCACGGAAATGGAAAGAGAGGCCATATTCTCATAAATAAAATTTATAATCATTTATTCCAGACATGTCAATATCATTATAATTTACAATTTAAAAATTGTTACAAAATCATTTTAAATTCATCTAATACATAACATAATGACGAGAATTAAATAAAACCCCTTTAAGAAGGTGACTTTTCCTATAACATTATAGCTTACTAGCTTTTATCCACGGCTTTGCTCGCGTTATATAGCCCATGTGTTAGTCCAGTGCTTGATCTATCTACTTCCCAAATTTCATCTAAATCGGTTCAGCCATTTACCAAATCGGTCAAGCCGTGAAACAAACAAACATCCATACTTTCGCATTTAAATTATTAGTATTGTGGGTCCGGAGGGAGTGATATTATAGCTTATTACCTTGCTTATTCCGTATTCATATTATGTTACCCAATAATCCAAATGATGGGGTCATCATAAAACCCTTTTGATTTTTTAACCTAACGAAAATTCATATTCCCCACTATCCATTTGCCTATCCAATTTCGTTTGGGAATGGAATATAAACATGAAATGTTTCGGGAAAATGTCTGGTTATCTTTTTAAAAAATGTTATCGGGTTATATTGGTTTACAGAGAAATGTAGTGAAAGGGTAATATACAATTCCATATTTTTATTTCTAAAGGTGTTTGTTTAGCTAAATGCCGTACATGTTTAATACTTATGTACGGTCACTCAAGAAGGTTGTGTTTAAATTTTTTGAAACATTTCCCGTTTTACTCAGACACTACATACAACGAGCCCGAATTTGAAATTTAAAATAATTGGAAGCGCGCATATGCCCGCATATTCAGTACAACTGACGCGCAGGAGTACCACGCGAATCGCGCGGGTGGGTGCGGTCGTGGGTGCGGGAGAGATTTCAAAGAGGGCGAGAGTGTCCATTCTGTATAATAATACTATTATTTATTCTGTGGTATTAGTAATCCTTCTAAGAAGAATATTGTTGTTTCTGACGTGCAAATGAGTGTGCAGTTTTGGCCGACCGCACTTTTTTCACATTCATTAAAACGATTCGGTGCTGCAATCCAGTAACGTTGGACCGTCATTAATCTAGCATCCATCCAGCAGAATTTGAGTTGAGTTCAGGACAGAACAGGCGTGATTTTTTTCAGCCAAAACTACAAGATTCAGCCACAGATGTAATATACCAAGTCGCTTGAGAACGAAAATCTTGGAGATTCATGCAGTAACTGACCAAATAACTCATGGCATTTCGGAAATTAGGCTGCGGAGGTTTTACAAGTCTCTCAATTAAGAACCAGGAGCGCATAAAATGCAAGAAGCTCTAACTTGCATTCCAAATGAAATTCTAATGTAGCAGTTGCGTCGCCGTGTCGGTTCAAGTTTTAATGTATGCAGCCGCTATGCGCATCCCTAAACAGCTTGTATCCTTCTGTTATGTGATGTTATGTATGGTCTGTTAGAATAACAAGGGATTATGCTTCGTTTACAGCAAATTATAAAGATATATGATTTATATTATCACTAACTGGCACTAGTGACTGGCTTGTATTTATCGCAGTGAAATATTCGGACTCAGCTTCGTTATGGTGTTTTCTTGTAAAGTAACTAACGAGTTGGACTGACTTACGGTTAGGTGAAATAGTAGACGTATTTGGCTGAGACTTAAATAGTAGAAATCCTATAAAAACTATTAATTTTTTACATACTGAGGAATGCTTAGATTAATTAAGGACTCTGAAGGTTGCGGGAAGACCTAGGGGGAACGATTTCTCAAAAATGCAGATTTATTATATGTCCCTATTTCTTCTTATAAGTCTAAATACTCCTTTTCCCTTATCTAACTTCAAAAAAGTAGGACTTTTTAGGAATTGTGAAAAATAACAATAGTCTTGGCGGCCGCTGAAAGATTACGGACTTCCATAAAAAACTGAACGAAGTACGAGTACCACTAAGGCTTAGTTATGAACGTGCAGTCACGCAAAAGTGTATTCAATTAGCATGAGTCCGATATGCACTTGCCCAATTTGTAAATGTTCCCGTTTTTACGATAGAGCTAAAACATAAATCGAGCAAAAATCGCCTAAAGAACATGTTTTTAGGAGGGAAGCCCCCTTCATCATAACCTCCCATGAAACGTCCACTACAGGACAGGGAGCTCCCTCCAGAATTCTAGCTTTTGCTGGAAAAATGTGGAGGGGAAGTACCATAGTCACCTCGCTTGTTAGCGTTACGGCTGGCACTATGGACCGCGGTTGTAGGTGACCGCAGTAAGTAAGATGTAAGATATAAAGGAGGATGCTGCTGCCCATCCTCCAGTTAACCCTTAATAAACTTTATTAAATTTAATATTTGTTGTTTTAGCAGCAACATAAATACATAATCTTTGAAAATTTCAACTGTCTACCTAGTACGATTCATTAGATACAGTCCGCTGACAGACAGACATCAGAGGCATGTTAACAGGGTCCCATTTATCACCCTTTGGTTACGGAACCCTAAAAAGTGGACTTTAATCATTAGTCATTGGCCGACTCTTATCCTATTTAGGGTCGGCGCAAAATGTTGGTCGCTTCCATCTCTTTCTATAATCTGTCTCAATATTCCTTTCCTCCTCTCACATAGTCCATTCATCTTTTCTTCGCCTTTAGGTAAATAAAAGTCAGTGTTTCAAAGGTCAGTGTTTCATACATATTTTTGATATTGAAATTGTCCACGACTGGCATGCCAACACTATCTCAGTGTAAACTAGCATGCCACACGTTACGATGTAATGACTAAATAATAACCGTCGAACACAGGCGTCAATGTTTTGGGGCAGTTTTTTAGTCGGTATCTACCGGTTTAACAACCCGCAATATGGTTGTTGCCTTTTTATAGAATGGTTTTTAACTGGTTGGAATATTGGAGTATCTAAGCTATTTGATTTTGTAGCTGGCCATAAAAAACTGAGTCTTAGGGGGCATTTCCACCAGAGGTGTGTTAGGTATCTAACCTGTGAGCTAGAAAAAATCCAACCAATAAGATTGCTCTATTTTAGACCCCAGCTCTGAACTAGAAAAATGGTGCAATTCATACATACATAATGTCACGCCTTGTTCCCGTTGGGGTATGCAGAGACCACAGTTCTCCACCTGCTACGATATTGACATACTTCCCTTGCTTCCTTTCATCAATCCTTTCATACATGCTCGTCGGTTTAGGGTACTTTTAACCTGGCCTTTATTCAGAACGTCCTGAATTTGGTCCTGGTACGTTCGCCGAGGCCTTCCCCTTCCAACGTTTCCATTCACTCTCGCCTTGTAGATCTCTTTCGTCAATCTTCCTTCATTCATCCTCTCTACATGACCAAACCATCTCAGCATCCCTTTCTCAATTTTAGTCACTACGTCTTCTTTTACGCCTCAACGTTCTCTTATCACACTATTTCTAATCCTGTCACTCAATTTCACACCAATCATACTCCTCAACGCTCTCATTTCTACTGCATTCATTCTACTTTCATGCTTTTTCTGCCATACCCAGCTTTCACTGCCGTACATCAGTGTTGGTACCAAAACGCCCCTATGAACAGCCAGACGAGCCTTGTGAGACACCTTCTGACTCTTCATAAAAGCATGCAGGGCACCATTCACCATGTTTCCAGCATTCACTCTTCTTTCGATATCACTTTCACACTTTCCATCTCTCGTAATTTTAGAACCCAGATACACAAACTCCTTCACTTGTTCGACTTGTTCACCACCTATTAATACATTAATTACATACTATTAGTACACTCTGTCATACACTCTTCTATTTCAAGTACCATTACTTTCGTCTTGCTTACATTTATTTTCATTCCTTTCCTATCAAAAGCCATTTGTTGCAATTCATTGGTTGGATTTTACCAGCGCACAGATTAGCACAGCTCAAAAAGCACCCTAATCGTCAAGCAGCTAGGTTAACAAATCACCACAAATAATTGCAACCTCCAAGTGACTTATCTCCAGTGCAACTGCCATGTTATGTTAGAAAGAAAGTAGGTGCCTCACTAGCCTCCAAGTGCTAAGCTAGCCACCTAACGTACGAAAATAACCTTGGTGTTTCGCGTATGTGGTTTTATTCGTCTGAAGGATAGGTCCTTCCAACAGCCCTAACAATCTGGTTCGAACTTTAAGTTTAGAAAGTCTATCAAAATTTATAAGTACCTGCTTTTAGTACATAACTACAATCTACTCAAAAATCCTTATATATGGCCGTAAGTTTTACGTGGATACGTCTATGTAGGTAAGTACTTACCCCCCACCACCACCCCTCCTTTCACACCCTTCCCCCCAACGCCCCACCCCTACCCCTGCCCCTCATCACCGCTTACCCTCTCCTCTCATCCTTTCAACCTTTACTCTCACCTCCTCCCCTCGCCCCCCTACCCTCAAACTAAGGCTCGATGTAGTACCAATAATAAAATTTCCGTTGCCTATATCCACTTTGGACAAAACTACCCCTCAAACGAAAGCGTATCCAATCCACGTCAACAAAAGCAAGTGGAGGGAGGGGTGGGCCATATTACTGTTGTTTATCTTTCCTTTAGGTTTAGGTGAGTAAAGATTTTCTATGATCTCTCCTAGCCATCATCTGCACTTTATGTGCTGGAGTGTTTTTGGACCCCGAGCCAAATATCAGAACATAAAATTTAAAAACTTTCCCAACATGGACATGGGTCAAAAAAAGAGATTCCACTGGCGCCAGGTTTGCATGGAAAAGCAAAAAAGAATTATTTCGTTCCGTGTTTCTTTGGGAAATTTGTTCAGTTTTGTAATTTTAGGTTCAGGAAGCAAGGGAAGTATGTCAAGATCGTAGCAGGTGGAGAACTGTGGTCTCTGCCTACCCCAACGGGAATAAGGCGTGATGTTATGTATGTATGTTGTAATTTTAAATATACTAAAATATACGAAAATAACCAGGTATAGACTCTAATGCCTTTTTATCCGACTGCCCCAAAGTGTGTCTTGGGAAGTGCCATGCTCTTAGCTAACTCGGCCGTAATGCTACTGTTTTTACGCTGCTGTGCTCCGGTACGAACCCCGCTCTTAAGATATGCAACACGTTTTTCTGTTGCGTTCAGTTGTGTTCAGTTGACACTTTGACAGAGTCGCTAAGATTTTATTGCTATTCTTTGCCAATTCAAGCAAAACCGGTAAAGTGCGAGTCAGATTCACGTGCCGAAGGTTCCGATATCATCAGTCGAAAGACGTCCACTGCTGGACATAGGCCTCCTGATAGGCCCCCTAAAGATCTCCATTATGACCGATATACCTATAGGATATTTAGAAGAATTTTAAGGACCGCAAAGCAAAATTTGTGTGTAAAAGTATTTTGCCGATTTTTAAAAAACTGTGCTGCTTAGAAAGATCGTTTTATTTTTCCTGTAATACATAAATAAACACAGTCTATCTATCGACTATAGTTAATTCAGATTTTTTCTTTTCCAATCTTTGGAAATATGGGATGGTATATTTTTTTTTCCTTTTTCATCATAACTTAGAAATTAGGCGTCGTAAAAAAATTTAAAAATCTATTTTGACGTAACGACAAATTAATATTTTGACCCCTCCATTTTGGGTTTTTCTCGGTGGTCATACTAGAATATCCTACTGGTGAGTACCAGTGAGAATACTTATTCTTGATAGTCATACTATTGTACCATCTGAAGGTCTATCTGTATAAAAGCGCAGTAGATTAACAGTCATTCTGCTGAGCCGTTCATTCAAGCTCGTTCCATCGTCGACCTCATCTCTGTCCGCAGGGCTAGAGCGGGGTCAAGAATAAGCCCATACACAGTAAAAAAACCCCTATCCTTTTACTTCTCAGGTTGAGTGAATTTTTAAGAGCCAAATAAGTCAAATATAAATAACACATTTATTTTGTAACTAAGTATGAATAAGAATAGCTTTATTTCCATACAAAACTAAGGACTACTTCTCTTATTTCTAATTGACTAGTATTAAAATATGTATTCAACTGTTCAACAGTTTAACATTTTTCATAATAGGCAAGATAAGACCTTATGTTACACAGACCTTAGATACATAAAATATAATCTCAAAAAGTCTATTTACAAATATTTAAATACAAAACAATAGGGAGTTTTCATTGACGTCTGTCAACTACGTTTTCATAAGTGTCGATGGTCGCTACGCCGATCACTGTTGGTAATTTCTTTTTTTTTTTGACTCAATAAAACATTATGAAATCTTTTTACAAGAAAAAAATTTACAGGTATGTACAGGTATTTGACAGCAGCAATCAAACTGACTTAAATTTATTCATTCTGATTATATGGTGGCACCGTGTTGCTTTTTGCTTATGCTGATCTGCAGCGCCATCCAGTAGCACTTTCAAAAAGGTAGTTAAAAACACCCTAATTTTGTTTCGTGAAAGTTGGCCAAGAATTAGTCCGTGTGCTGCCTAAGAATTGTACCACACTACCTCTTCCTGTGGATTTCGTACATAAAAAGCGACTAAACCAGAGGATTGGCGGGCATATAGGTTCTCTGCGTATCATACTACCACGCTTCGGTCACCGACGGTCACAGTCTGATGTGCCTTCCGCAACGTTAACTAGCGTGGTAACTATGAAAATACTCAGGGGTCGTAGGTAAATGGCTTTCTATAACCATAAACGCCAGTAGAATAGAATAAAAATGTAAGAGATTGACATAAGATAACGCAATCTTGCGTAACAGCTAATGTCAATCCAATTCATTTTTATTCTATTTTACTGGCATTTACGATTATAGAAAGCCACTTAGACAAGTCAGACAGGTAACCTAAGGCGCTCAGCAGATGAAGGGGCGGACATACGCGGGCAGTCACGGACATTGTCGCCAGTGTGGCCGGTATTGCGAAAATTATAGTTTTTATCAGAATAAAATTCAAATATTAAAAGTTGCTCTATGTTTTAAACTAAATGAAAATCAATCTGAACAACCTTTTCGAGTGATTAATTCTTTGAATTCAAGCTGTTTTTCTTTCCAAACTAAAGATTTTGGAAAATACGCGCATAGAAACGGAGCGTTTTTTTCATGTCAATGACTATAGTAATACGAAAATAATTGCAGTACCGGCCACACTGGCGGACTGTCAGAACAAAAAGTCTGTCGTCTGCTGCGCCACTAAAAGTAAGGACTTAGGTATGTCAGCGGTTTTTGTCTAATCCCATTCGACTGGGCAACATTTAGAAAGCTGCAATATATGTTCTCTGTCTCAAGATTGACTTGTGTGGGTCTCAATGTCAGACTCACAGTCAAAGGCTATGAAGAGAGCTTATGCCAAGGAGGTTTTACTACGCTTCACTACGCTTAGCGTGGGTTAAAACCTCCTTGGCTTATGCTTAGAGTCTGACAGAAATGACCTTTGTGTCGACCAAAGAGATTTGAACCTCGCTACGCCGAGCGCAGCGAGGTTCAAATCTCTTTGGTGTCGACTCTCAATTTTCGATATATCGATACGATACTATTCGAAACATGCAAATTCAAAACTTCGTCCCTTTAAGATAGAGTAGGATGCTAATCGCTGCCAATTTGACAATTCATCCAACCGATATTCTACTCTATTCTCAGTGGATGAAGTTATGAATTCGACTGTATCGAAGTAGTATCGTATCGATTTATCGAAAATTAAGAGAAGACTAGACACCCAGATCCGTTAAACCAAAACAAATTAGGTTAGATTAATCTAAACGTATTTTTTTTTAGAATCACTAAACTCAAGTGGCAATAGGCAATGCACACTGATAGATGAACCGATGAAGTCCGAAGGCTGGGATAGCTGTTAGAAATTGTAACCTCACTTTTTTCGGTCGGCGGTTCAATTTTTAACTAAATATTTTGTTAAAATCAAGATCCGGTCTTTGTAGAGATCATTACGCCTTTGTCTAGAAGTGGATGATTTCCGGCTGATTTGATGATGGTGCTGAATCAAGTTGTCAATCTCGTTACCTTCGAGATTTGTTCCATAGTCACCAAGCTCATTTATGTTCCCGATTCGGCTTAATTGGTTATATTATATTCTGATCTTGGTTCATCTTTGGCAAACCAGATTAAAACCTTAAGAGTCGTATCTTTGGAACTGTATTAATATTACTAAATACGTTGTAACGGCTCCAATTACCTGAAATAAGAAATTTAAAATTTATATTCAGAAAATCTTCTTCCTTTAAGGCTCCATGTCTCTTCTTACAAGAATTAAGTAGTCATCATAACATCCCATGAAACGTCCACTACAGGACAGGAGCTCCCTCCAGAATTCTAGCTTTTGCTGGAAAAATGTAGAGGGGAAGTACCATAGTCACCAACCCATACATACCCGTGGGTGTCGTAAGAGGCGACTAAGGGCTATAAAGTGGAGGATTGGCAGCAGCATCCTCCTTTGTATCTTACATCTTACCTACTGCGGTCACCTACAACCGCGGTCCATGGTGCCAGCCGTAACGCTAACAAGCGAGTCCTACAGTACTTTATGGAAATTAAAGTGTTGGAGCTAAAAGTATATCCAAATGATTTTGGGTATTTGTTTCCGGGCTTTGGGTGTTAATGTGAATACGAAACCTACGACACAAGATTTTCCTGGAGTGAAACTGTGAGTGTGACAGTTATTCATAAATCCAATCGCAAGGCCTGACCTAGACCTTGTCGGTACATTCTAAGTGGCGAGAGATTTTTCATTGTCAATAGTGCCTACAAACCACTGCATGCGTGGGTTATAGCTAGAGTTCAACCATTGATTTTGATACTACACTCTCGGTCTGTTTTAGAGATTATAGCTAAAGCTCAGAATAAAGTAATAGTACTACGACTATCATACAGAATGGACACTCTCCGCCCCCCACCCGCAATCTCCCCCTCCCCCCGCGCGCTTCCGCCCGCCCCCCGCCCGGTGCTGCTGCGGGTCAGTTGTACTGAATATGCAGCCTACGCGCGCTTCCAATTTCAAATTTGCGCTCGTTGTCTGTAGCGTCCAGAGTGTAGCTAAACTAATTTTGACGTGAAGTAGCACAGATGACGACATTTCGGGTGCCTTCCACCGGAGCTTTGTCAGCTTCCTAACCTATGAACTAAAAAATACAATCAACAGATAAGCAATACCAAATCCAATGCTATAAATAGCTCAGAGCTACGCTCGAAAATAGAGGCTATTGTTCGGAATTTTTCCAGCTCAGAGTTCATCTACCCATAGCTCCGGTGGAAATGCACCCTTATGTGGTTTTAGTTCCATGGACACTATTTCAATACAACGAAGTCATACGCTGCCAAAATGGCGATACCGATATAGGCAAGAGCACAACTTGACAAACTCCGAATCGTATAGTTCAAGATCAATGGGCTCAACGCTCAAATTAATAGACGTTCAGTCTGGTATCAGTTCAATCTATCAGTCTAAGTTTGCAGAGATTGTTACACAACTATTGTCTTTTCTATAGCTGCATCCCTGCTATCCTATCAGACTGATGGACTGGATGCCAGAGTAAACAAGTAACCTTTGTAACCATAGCGGCAAGGTCATGGCCAGGCCGTTAGACATACCGAAGCCACCAACGGTCGATCCAACGTGCACATTCCCAGCGGAGAGTATGACACGTTCTGCAGCAACAGTTGTCGTGAGAACAGCTCCAGTCGCGACGGCAGCGCGCCCTTAGACGGTGCTGACGTCATCAGCCGACACACCAGCTCTTCGGTTCTTCTGCCCTGGTGTCGCAATAAGAGTTTATGTTGAAAATCTTTACATACATGAAAGGTGTATACGATATGCACCACATCAAAGAAATAGAATAATAAATCTTCGTAGAAATCAGGTAGGTGGACTAGCGTGAAACAAGGATTTGACGTACGTCGTTGCTTTCGTGCTGACTTTTTCAATTGTCTTATTTTTTATAGCTTGCTACGTAAAGTAATCATTTTAATCCAGTTGATTATATAAACTGAAGAGTATAACCATTGTATTTTTTTAGAACACGTTCTTATTAAATGCTCTGTAAGACTGGCCACAGACTACTATTTTAAGACCGCTTAAATTTGGATTTAGCGCAAACAATCGTCCGACTTCAAATTGGTCCAATTTTTTCACTTACGTATAGATTCAAGCTGATTGAAACTAACAGCGGCGAAAGAGTGAGCTCATTACCTCGACGATTGTGTAATGACTTGGCTCCACAACGACGAACATTCGTAGCATGTGCGTAGCACACCATATGAACTGTAGCACCAGGAAGTGTATCCGGTTTGTTGATACAACTGAAAAATAAAACGATTAAATATTTATCAGAATTGAAGAACTTTTTGTCGAAAACGCAAAAGCTGAAAGAATATTAACCTCTGAATATTTTTTTCCCAAACCATTGACAATATAATTTTTTTTTTTGCAAATACTTTCAAGGTCAACGTGAGGTTTGTTTGACCGTTGACCAAATTTAGTGCGGTTACAAAATATACTTCAATATCCAAACTGAATTTTTTATCCCTGAACTGATCAAAGAGACTCTTTGCACTACCTCGCATAGCGAAAAAGGCTGAGATTTAGAGTCGTCACCCAGCGGGATTTCAATCTCCTCTATTTCAAAAGTTACTTTTATTCTACAACGCACAATAATGATTTCCATAAAAAGAATATCAAATGAAGCAGTAGTGAAGAGATGAGAATGTACCTATATCAGAGGAAGGCTGGAGCTGTCGTATATTCTTCGTACCGCAACGCGTATTGTGCCATTGAGTAAAGCGAAGTATCTAGATTAATCCATTAAATTAAGAAGCTCGTTGGTGATGAGATGCTGGTGAAAACCAAGTTTCACAGTCTGGCCCACCGTCTCAAAGTTGCATGTCTGTCGGTCTTCTACAGATTGTACTTCGAAGAGTGTGCTCTAGAGCTCCACGAGCTTATCCCACCATCTCCCTTCTACCATCGGGAGTCCAGACGCACCGCAGGATATCACCCATACTTGGTTGATATTCCGCACATTCGCACAAAGCGCTTTGAAACATATTTTATAATGCGCACGGCTAAAGAGTGGAATTCTCTGCCTGCGTCTGTGTTCCCGAGTTCATATAACCCGAATCTATTCAAGTCGCGAGTGAATAGGCTTCTTCTGGGTAAGCTCGTTCCATCGTCGACCTCATCTCTGTCTTCAAGACTAGATCGAGGTCAAGAGTAAGCCAATTTTCAATAAAAAAAAATACTCACTGATTTTCAAAATCAAGAAAAACTGCGTGACGATCAAATGCGGCGGTATAGAGATGAGTTAAACGATCAGAAGTAGGCCGAAGCTGTCATCTATTCAACACCCTACGCTCGACCCTACGCCATATAGTATGCCATGGAGTGACGCAAAACGTAAAATTTGACAGAACGATTGATTACGAACCTACTGATTTTTATAATCAAGAAGTACGGCGCGACTATCAAATGCAGCAGGGTGTCTACTCTTAAAGTCCGATATATCGAAACGATACTACTCGAGACAAGCAAATGCAAAACTTCGTCCTTTGACAATAGAGTAGAATATTGGTTGGATGAATTTTCAAACTGCATCTAACAAATATTCTTCTCTATTGTCAAGGGACGAAGTTTTGCATTTGCATGTTTCGAGTAGTATCGTTTCGATATATCGGACTTTGAGAGTAGACACCCAGTATAGAGATGCTTATAACGATCAAAGGAAGGCCATAACGTCCATTACTCATACTATGCCATATAGTGTGCCGTGAAGTAAAATTTTGACTGAACCACAGATGAAATAATAGACCTGAGTGATAATTACTCACTAATTTCCATTATCAAGAAGTACAGCGCGAGGATCAAATGCAGCAGTGTAGAGATGAGAATGACGACCAGAGGAAGGCCGTAGGTGTAGTCTATTCTTCGCACCACATCACATAGTCTAACGTGGAGCGAGGCGAGGCGTCTAATAAAATAAAAAAGAGCGGTAAATACTCACTGATTTCCATAATCAAGTAGTATGGCGTGACGATCAAATGCAGCAGTGTAGAGATGAGTATGACGATCAGAGAAAGGCCGTAGCTGTCGTCTATTCTTCACACCACATCACACAGTGTACCGTGGAGTGAGGCGAGACGTCTAATTAAACTGAGTGGTAAATACTTACTGATTTCCATAATCAATAAGTATGGCGTTACGATCAAATGAAGCAGTGTAGAGATGATAATGAAGATCAGAGGAAGGCCGTAGCTGTCTTCTTTCCACCACATCACACAGGATAACAAGGAGTGTGGCGAGGCGTCTAATTATACTGAGTGATAAATACTCACTGATTTCCATAATCAAGAAGTACGGCGTGACGATCAAATGCAGCAGTGTAGAGATGAGTATGACGATCAGGGGAAGGCCATAACTGTCGTCTATTCTTCGCACCACATCACACAAGGTACCATGGAGTGAGGCGAGGCGTCTAATTGCTTCGCAGGGTGGTACTATGAGTCGTGGTTCGCCGTTTGCTAAAAACAGAATAAAGTATTTACAGTGTCTTTGGTCTACCTTTGCAAACCGATCTAGTCGTTGCTTTACGAATTGTTCTTCACGCAAGGCCCGCTCACATTGTTTGGAGAACCAAAAATATATTCCCAATTTTTAAAAGTTACAGAACAAAACTAGGGGGGTGATCGTGGTAATTTCAACGATATTACCAAAAGAAAAACGTTTGCCTAAAACACTTAGTTAAGACTTAACATAACTTTTGAGACAAACGTTTTTGTTTTGGTAATGTCGTTGAAGTTACCACGATCACCCCCCTGTTCAGTTTCCGAACCCGAGAAATTTGCAAAATGTCCCAAAGAAAAGACCCTGTTTGTCTTCTACCATTACTTCGATGCTTAGGGATCCCGCACACGACCGAGAATCGGTGACCGATTTTTTGTCAGCAGCACGCTGTGACGTGTTATCACCTAAATCTTCCGTCCTTGTCCTGGCCGAATTGAATCGCCCACCGATTCTCGGTCGTGTGCGGGAGCCCTTAAGTTATTATATCCAAGTACAGTGAACGACAGGTCAATCTTGACATTCACAGTGCGACTTTAGCCCGTAAATCAAAGCAAGTGCAATTTTTACAAAATGCAACCACTTATGCAACATATATATATATAATTTGCAACTCTTACCAATTCTCTTGATGATAATTGGGAACTCTTTTCCCGGCATGGAGTCGACCAGCAAACTAACATTTGCCGACCGCTGCGACTCCGCCGACGCTACTCGAATAGCAAACACGTTCAGTTGTACTGTCTCTTTCACTTTCCCTACTGAAAGAAAGGGATAGTTATGTTCAAATACCTGCATGGGAACTGGCAACTTCGACGACGACGGTCCGTGGTCGCTTGATTCTGAAGAACTTCAAGATAAAATGGAGAATTTAACTTATAAAGCGTATTCACAGTTACGTTAAAGCTTGCATATGGAATAAGCGAAACCCTCATTCACCCCAACAGATTTTCATTCAAATAAATCCATTCCCGCAAAAAAAATTCTTAAAAAAAGATTTATTTTTCTAGATATTGTTATTTTAAAGTTTCATCATCGTTCTAGTTTCATCGTTGTTCTAGTCCCCTCCCCTCCTCTCCGCTCATGAACCGCACCGCGCGGCGCCGCCAGCACACGTATCCACAGAAATATTTAGAATAGAAGCGGCAAAAATTTAAATAATAAAAATTTAAAAAGATACCCCTATCAAAAACCCGTGAAATTGATTCTACTCTCGATTCTGAACAAACTACTTTCTCAGTTTCGCTTATTCCGTTAAGAGGCTACCACCCGTCCACTAGCGCCCCCATCAGTTAAAAAAATATTGCTCACTAAATACAAAACTTATCGAAAATCCGGAAAGACAGATTGAATTAAAGATATCCTAGTTTATTCAAAACCTATCAATTCTGAAAAATATAATACACTGTAGTTACAGATACAAAAAGTGCGAAAAACAGTAGCAGTTGTGAACTTTATTTTACAGAGTAAATCGTTTCTAAATAAACAAATGTACTTTTACTTCAATCTACCTTTCCGGATTTTGATGAGTTTCGTACTTAGCGAGTAATATTTTTAAACTGATGGGGGCGCTAGTGGACCGGAGGTAGCCCCTTATCACGTTGTATTATATTCATAAAGCTATTTGCAGTTACATAATTGTGTGTGCATTAGCACATAATTATCTAGTGCTTGGATTACACCCTATTCAAAGTTGCAAAATATTTTCGCTATTCATCCATGTGTAATCTAATGAGATTCTGTCAGATTCAACGATATTCAACTTTTAATAGTTACTAGCTGTTACCCCACGACTTTGTACGCGTGGAGTTGAGATAAAAGTAACCTAAAACCTTTCTCATGGTTCAAACTATCTGCATACAAAATTTCATCAAAATCGGTTCAGCCGTGAAAGCGTTACATATAGTAGTTGGTTTCAGGTAGTTGTTTTTGGCGCGAGTGGCTTGTATGAAAATCCGAGAAAGCGATGGCGTAACAAGATTTTCGGCCAAACGAAAAAATACAAAAAAAAAATCTCCTCATTTAATTCAGAAAAATGTTATCAAAATAAAGAATCATAATTTAAGTTTGCTGGCGTCAGCAGCATAGAAAGGCTATCAAAATAGAATTGTGGGTCTTAGTCAGCGTGGAATGGAGACCTACACTCGACGGTAGCCGACACTGAGGAAGAGAGTGATGGAGGGATGATCTGAATGCTTTTGCAGAGGAGTGACACCGATAGGGGAAAGAAACCTTTGTAAGCAGTAGGCTATAGGACAGTGCGTAATAGCAAAAAGAAATTGTAACTCCATACGTGGTACGTTAACTTGCGTGGCAGTGAGCGCGAGCGCCTCGTTGACAGCTTGGAAGCGCGTGCGCAGCGAGAGTGCTGTGAACGCGAACTGTAGCTCCAGGATCATCACCACGTACCACAAAATGTAGAACCCGATGTAGTTCGTTACTACTTGCCCTGAAAATACAAACATACAATTATTAATAATTATTATTATATACTAGCTGTTGCCCGCGACTCCGTCCGCGTGGGGTTCAGAAAAAGTAGCTAATGACTTTTCCCATTGTTCAAACTATCTTCGTACCAAGTTTTTATCACAATCAGCTTATCGGATTAGTCATAAAAGCGCAACAGACAGAAGGCAGTGCAGTTCTCGCTTTTATATTATTAGGTATACAGAGGTAGAGGTATACAGATAGTACGGATTTTTTGTAAATTAAACACCTCTTGTTTACGTGTGGACTGTTAGGTCGCCCACTATCCTCGTAAGTGTAAAATTATAGTCGGATTCCACGCGGACGAACTGTGATACTGGTTTCGTTATTTATTAGTACCTGGGTGACCGAGCTTCGCTTCGGTGAGCAAGCTATGCTAATCAACAACAGATGGCGCTGTAAATTTCTTGAATGCACTAAAACGCGCTAAGAAATATTAAAAAAGGCGGTGAAACCGAATTTTCCCAGACATGAGATCTAACTAGATCGATTTTTTGCCCCCAAAAACCCCAGTATACTAAATTTCATCGAAATCGTTAGAGCCGTTTTCGAGAAACCGATTACAAATATATATATACACATACAAATATTGCTCGTTTAATAGTATAGGATACAAAACAAAGCCTAACTAAATCTGAGGCGCAGTCACTTTAGCTTCTGTGGCTACTGAAAAAAGAGCGGTACAAAGTTCAACGTGTCTAGATGTACCTACATACAAAACTGTTGGATTTCACTTCTGTACAATCTTTGTAACCTATTTGTATTGCGATAGTAGAAAGCCACTTGGCTCTAGGCCCTGATCATAAGTTAACTTATTAGTACCTGGTCGACCGAGCTTCGCTCTATAGTAGCCGCCTCAATATTAAAATATCATCGGGTGAGCAAACTATGCTACTTGCCCACAGATGGCGCTGTTGGTTTCTGTCTAAAACTCGGTATTTTATTTCTAATGCTTAAAAACACGGGCAAAACGATTTTTCCCAGACATTCGATTTCATCGAAATCGTTAGAGCCGTTTTCGAGAAACCAATTACAATCACGCCTCCTTCCCGTCTGGGTAGGCAGTGACCACGGCCCTCCCCCTATTAATTTAAGATCTTGACATACTTCCCTTGCTTCCTCTAGTTCCATCAACCCTTTAGCTTAGGGTACTTTTAACCTGACCTTTACTTAGAACGTCCTAAATTATGTGACTTACACTGTCTATCCAGCTTCTTAGCCTGCATAACGTAGAAGCAGAAGTCGTCGGCAAGTAAAACTGAGAAGAAGATGAGGATCGCTAGAAGCATAGCGCAAAACTTTCGTTCTGTCGCTACGGAATACTGCGCTCCTATACTCGTGTCCACCTGAAACAGAATTACTCTTTTGAATTGTGACATATCCATTTTTAGGGTTCCGATACCAAAATGGTAAAAAAAAGGAACCCTTATGGTGCCGCTCTGTCTGTCTGTCTGTCTGTCTGTCCGTCTGTCTGTCACACCTCTATATCTCAGCAACCACTTACGCTATCGAGCTGAAATTTGGAATAGTTTTAGAATATAGTTGCCCAACTTAATTGCACATGAAAATTTTTTGAAAAAAGTATGATTATTAATGTAAAGGGGGCCAAAATAGGGGGGGCCAAATTTCAAATTGTCGCTACTAGGTCGAGTGGGGTATCATATGAAAGGGCTTTACTTGTACATTTTAAAATATATTTTTGTATTTTTTTAAGTTTCTTAGTTTTCAAGTTATGATGAAAAATGACAAAAAAAATACCATTCCCCCCCCCTTATCTCCGAAGTTTGAGTAAGGGAAAATCTGAATTAATTACAGTTGACAGAGGTTTATGTAAACTTTACAGCAAAAATAAAACGATCTTTCTAAGTTGCACAGTTTTTCAGAAATCTGCAAAAAACCTTTACAAACAAATTTAGTTTTGCGGTCCTGAAAATGGACTAGTAGTGTAAAATTGAGGGTTCTGCATCACTTCACCTCGCTTTGCTCGGTTTCGTTATTCAGAACCCATCAATTTTACTCCGTTGTTAGAATTAATCTCATTTCACATTTTAAACAGGATCTTTGGTGTTTTGGTATTATTAAAATTTGATCGGACTCAAAAAAGTTTTCTTACTTTAGGCGGATACCTATCTGAAAAAAAGAAAAAATGCAAAACCCTTTTAATGTGGTGTGCCTTTGTTAGTTAATATTTTAAGATTTTTGAACTTAAGAACTAGGCACACCACTTGGGACATGGTTGCTGTTTCAGTTTAAGACGTTATTTGGTTTAAGACGTTATTTGGTTTAAGACGTTATTTGGTTTAAGACGTTAAGAATTCGTGCTTCGCCAGGAAATGCTTTCGGAGGGCCCAACTCCTACAACATTCCAAGACTAACACTTGACCAAATCTAATCGATCTGCGCTACAGGTCTGGGCAAGTCCATGTATTGCATCTCAGTAAGATCGGTCAATACTAATTAATATCATTTGACTTATATACTTCCAGTAGGCAAAACAGTGCTTGCGTGTTTTAGGACTTCAATTATTATCTCTGTAAACAAAACACGCCGACGTAAGCAGTATTTTTTAAAAAAAACCTTATTTGAATACATGTTATAAAAATAAAAGTCTGAAATTTATGTATAAATATTCAATCAGTAAGTTAAGATTTAAAAAGTTTTACGAATAAAATGTGCACCCGTAACGCCACCTTACAAATTAGGTATGAAACTTTACAGCTCATCGATTGGATTACAGGTATGCATCGTTCATTGCTTGCGTGGTGTTGTGGTGACCGGTTCAGATCAGTTAGATTCGTCATATTAAAAGTACGTTGTTGAAAATGTAGGAGGCGCTGTTTTAAAATAAGTATTATATATTTTTATCAAACGGCAATGTATAACACTTAACGAGGAGGGGTGAAGTCGGTATTCATGAAACTGGACAACTTTTCTCAAGGAATATGGGGCAAAAGGATTTTATTTTCCATTCAATAGTACGTTAGTCAAATAAATCATTTGTAGAGAAAGTTGAAAATTTCGTAGTTTAATATACTTTTAATTAGTTCTTGATAGCAAAATATATGCATGTACTCATAATACTAAACAACTTTTCCCAAGGAACATAGGTCGAAATACAAAAAACCAAATTTGTCCTCCCATACAAAATGCGCTATCAGCTGTTGCAGTTTTTATGGGTGGTCAAAATTTGATTTTCGTATTTCGACCTATGTTCCTTGGGGAAAGTTGTTCAGTATCATGAGTACATTCATACCTTTTTCTATCAAGAACTAATTAAAAGTCACCCTATATGTTATCTATATAAAAATCTGAAATTTATGTATACATATTCAATCAATAAGTATAGATCAGTAAGTTTTACGAATAAAATGTGCGCAAGTAACGCCACCTTACGAATTCGACCTAAAACTTTGCGGTTCATCTATTATTGGATTAGAGGTTTGCAGCGCGATTGATTCGGACCGACTAGATTCATCATGTTAAAAGTACGTTGTTGAAAGTATAGGTGGCGCTGTTGAGCTGGTGACAGAGCGTAAAATAAATATGTTATAATTTTATTTATAATGCGAATACTTAGGTACTCATGAAACTGGATAACTTTTCTCAAGGAATATGGGACAGAAAAGATTTTGTTTTTCATGCAATGCTATGTAAGTTAATTGAATCATTTGTATAGAAAGTCGAATGTATCTTTTATTGTTAAAATATCATCCAGACTTAGAAAAAGCACCCATGCCCACCATCACACAAATGTTTTTGCCCTAGTCGAGGATCGAACTTACGATGCGGAAGGGTAGCTCACTACCAACTGCGCCGCCAGGTCAGCCGCGATGCGATGCGAGTACATAGTCAATCCTTTTACGTTTTTCGTATCTTATTACAGCTGTTCTCCTTATAGGTGAAGTTTTGGTTATGCGATTTAACGATAAACAAATATAAACCTAATGTATTTGTGTCAAAAGGACTAGATGGGTAAGTAAGCTGTGATGAATTTATGACTTTTGAATTAGTGCAGTTGCCAATAAATTATCATTATTTTCTCCGCCGTCAAGTTGCACAGACCTCTTACAGGTTCTTGATTTTTTAAGTGAAATTGAAGAGATAATCCGAAAGTATGTACGTATCCTAAATATAATTTTTTTATATTATTTCATGCTTTAATTTTCAAAAACTAGATATACTCAGCAGCACGTCAGTAGAAACAGTTTTAGATGTTATGGTATGGTAATAGAGTTGAAAAAGTTTCTAGTGACGTGCGCTCGACCGTACATAATTACATATTTTTATTCATTTTTTTATTTGTTTTCAGGTTTTCCAACCCTTTCGTGTCAGACAATGAGGAGGTAGAGCCGCCTACTACTCAAAAGAAAAAGGTGACTACCCCTAAAGTCAAGAAACCAAGCACCGGAAGGCCCAAAAAATCTCAGGCTGCTTTGCATCCTCCGACGATATTTGATGCGCCATTACTAGGCCCTGATTCTGAATCCGATGAAGAAATAACTAGCGCGCAGCCCTCTAAGAAGAGAAAAAGAATTCAGCAATTCCCGGATTCTGATGTAAGTACATGCATTACGTTTTTTAAGTAGTTTTGAGTATTTTTATTTAGACTTGCGCCAATGACTTCATTTTTGTTTTGTAATTCTACAAGTAGCTCACTCGATATCATGATTTTTTTTGTTTCTTCTTAATATTCGTATTTTCAATATCCAGTAGTGTGTCCCACTGCTGGGCAAAACTCTCCCCTTTATTAAGTAATAAAGGGGACCACCACGAGCAGAATAGCAGGTAGGGTTAGTTTTTATACAGAGTGTTAATTTGATTGTGTGTCATAGCTCAGGACGGGATCAGTATCATAGTAACTGAAAAAAACTTTTCCTAAGGAACATAGGTCGAAATACGAAAATCAATTTTACGCCTCCCGTAGAAACTGCATCAGCAGATAGCGCATTTTGTATGGAAGGTCAAATTTGGTTTTTCGTATTTCGACCTATGTTCCTTGGGAAAAGTCGTTCAGTTACTGATACTGATCCCGCCCCTGAGCTATGGTACGCAATCAAATTAACACCCTGTATATATTAGGAAATTCCCGTCAGAAAGTGTTTATCCTCTTGCTGTGTACTGTTTATAACTAGACTCACATAGGTGATTACAATAGTTAATAATAAAATGTTTTTTTACATTTCAGGACGAATCGGAACCAGTGCGCGCATCTGCCCTGAAAAACTTCTTCATCCGTCGTACTGGTAACGGTAATTCCTATCAGTCCGATCCAACCCGCCGAGGAGAATTCTATGTCGAGTTCCGGGTGTTCAATACTCGCGACATAGAACATCGTCACTGCAGCGACTTAGAGCGGAGTAAGTATGCATTGGTGCAGTTTAAGACTGCCCTTAATGCAGAAAACCCCATGTGGCGCTCTCTGAATAAATTAGTGGCAGACAGCAAGGAGCAATTCAAAGCAATTCGCCCAATACTTTATCCTTCGAGCATCAATATTTGAAGAGATAGGGATAGGGAGTAAATACAGGCAGTCGTCTTTTATATTATCAGCATTTGCACTACCTTGTACTTATAATCAAAATGTATTATGCATATTCGTATATTATAATCAATTTCATATAAGTATATTTTCATTTTTATATTACTTGGCTGAACTTACTTACAACAACATAAAGAGATTATACTATTGCACATATAAATAAATCTGATTGGTTGGACTATCTTAATAATCTTGATTTTCTATCTCTAGATTTTCCGCTTTTCATCATTTACAAGTGGTTATAATTTTTTAGTTTCTGTTCTTATAAAAAATGAACTTTTGTAATGATTGTCAAGTTAAAGTTACTCGCTTTTCATCTCATAAAAGAAGTAGTCTCCATAAAACAAACTGTTTATTACGAACTGAATTTAGCAACGTTTATATTATAGCTTCTGCATTCAAAAATCGAATAGTTAGTTACAAAATAAATCCATTGGCGAACTATCTTTTGCCAGAACAGTTTTTATCAGAGGCGTCTCCAATAGTATGCTCCCTTATCGAAAAATTAAGAAAGAAGCAGGGATCGCTAAAAATGAATTTAGAACTTTTTATTACATATAAACTTCCAAAGAATGACACTGAAGCTTTGAAATCGTTTAACACAAAATATTCTTTGGTATTTCAAAATACAGATTTATCAGAGTTGTATAATGAACTATCAAATCTTCTATCATGTAAATGTATAGAATTTGATCAATCTGAATCAGGTTGGACAATTGAATCGATAAGTCACCTAGAAATGAATGTTGCTAAATTCAGCCCGTTAAAAGCAGGTTCATACTTACCTCTTCCGAAAAAAATACAAAACACTAAAGCTTGCCTTAATATTAAAAACGATGATGAATTTTGTTTTCTTTGGAGTATTGTCGCTCATATGTATCCTGCAAAGCAAAACCCGAATAGAGTTTCTTCATATCCTCATTACTCTGAAATATTTGAAATTTCAGGTATGTCGTTTCCCCCAAGTTTCAATGACATTAAAAGATTTGAAAAAAATAATTCTAATATAAGTGTTAATATTTATGGATTGGATAAATATAATAAAATAACTGGACCCTTATATAAAACACTCAAACGGAAACCAGAGCATGTTAATTTGTTATTTTTTAACAGAAATGGTCGTAGTCATTTCAGTTTAATCAAAAATATTGAAAAATTGATGCATAATCAAATAACTAAACATAAATCTAAACTCTACTTTTGTGAAGAGTGTTTTATGTATTTCAGCTCAGAACAGAAACTATCCAATCATAATTGTGCGAGAATCCAAACCGTTCTTCCCGAAGAAGGGTCCAAGCTCCATTTCTCTCACTATGAGAGAACTCAAAGAATACCTATTGTGATCTATGGTGACTTTGAAAGTTTATTACGCGAATACTCTGACAAGAGTAAATCTGAACATGTGGAAAATGTGCAAGTTCACGAAGCTACTTGTTTTGGTTATTATATTTGTTGTTATTCTAACCCCGAGTTAAATGAGTATGTATCATATCGCGGGCTGAACTGCTCTCAAAAATTTGTAGAATCGATATCTAAAGATGTTCAAAGGTTGTATGAAATATTATCCATAAAACGAGATATGCTGCCTTTGACAAATACAGAAAAAATATTAGTCAAAAATTCTACTTGCTGTCATATTTGCAAAAAGCCTTTTAATCTTGAAGATCCCATGGTTCTAGATCACGATCATTTCACGGGAAAATTCAGAGGACCTGCACACAACAGCTGCAATTTAAATTGCAAAGATTGTAGTTTCATACCCATTATATTTCATAATCTTTCTGGTTATGATTCTCATTTATTTATAAATGAACTTTCAAAAATATGTGGGCGAATAAGTCTTTTAGCAAAAAATAAAGAAAAGTTCATATCTTTTACAAAGTTTATACCAATTGATAGACAAATTACGCTGCAGTTAAAGTTTATCGATTCCTTTAATTTTTTGAGTTGCAGTTTAGATAATTTAGTACAAACACTTGATCCTGATGACTTTGAAAACCTTAGATCTTTTTTTGTTAAGCAGGATTTTTTTGATTTAGCTCGACGGAAAGGTGTGTATTGCTACGATTATTTGAACTCTTGGGAAAGATATGAGGAAACTCGATTACCAGATAAGACCTGTTTTTTTAATAAATTGACGTCAGAGTCGATATCTAATGACGATTATAATCATGCTATTACCGTATGGGAGAAATTCGGATTTAAAAACTTGGGCGAGTACACAGATTTTTACTTGAAATGTGACGTATTGTTGCTTGCTGACGTCTTTGAAAAATTTAGATGTATAAGCTTAAAGCATTACAATTTAGATCCATGTTTTTATGTTTCCTCGCCATCGATGAGCTGGGAGGCGATGCTTTTGTACACGGGTGTAAAATTAGATTTAATTTCAAACGTTGAGGTTTATCAAATGTTGGAACAAGGTATTCGAGGAGGTCTTGCACAATGTTCCTTAAGATATGCAAAAGCTAATAATAAATATTTACCTGATTATGATCCTTCATCTCCTTCAACATTTTTGACGTATTTAGATTGCGTGAATTTATATGGTTATGCGATGATGTCAAAATTGCCCATAGGGAATTTTTATTTCTTAAAAGAACATGAGATTTCTACATTTAATGTTGAAACTATTCCTCATGATGGTGAGAAAGGTTACATTCTTGAAGTAGATTTACACTATCCTTTAGAGATTCATGATAAACACTCTGACTTGCCTTTTGCTGCCGAACAGTTGAAAGTTCCCATGCCATTAGGGAAAAATAAAAAATTGGTGGCAAATTTATATGACAAGCATAAATATATTATTCACTGCAAACACTTACAAGAATGTTTAAAAAACGGCTTGGTACTACTCAAAATTCATAGAATCCTTTGTTTTGATCAGGCGGCATTTCTAGCACCCTATATCAATCTGAATACTACTCTCAGACAACGTGCTAAATCTCCTTTTGAAAAAGATTTCTTCAAAAAGCAAAATAATTCTATTTTTGGAAAGACTATAGAAAATAGAAGAAATCAAGTTGAAGTTAAACTTGCAAATATCTGGACTGATCGCTCGAATAAAACAAATAAATTTTATGGTGCTGAAAAATACATAAGTGCTCCCAATTTTAAAAACTTATTAATTATTTCTGAGAATTTAGTGGCTATCCAATTAGAACCAACAAAAATTGTATTGGATAGACCTATTTACATAGGTTTTTCCATTCTCGAATTGGCTAAAACTCATTTATACAAATTTCACTACTCTGTAATAAAACAGATTTATGGTGAAAATGCTCGCCTTTGTTACACTGATACAGACAGCTTGCTTTATTTTTTGCAAACAGAAGATTTTTACGAAGATTTAAAAACATATGGTCACTACTTCGACACCAGTAATTTTGAAACAAATAATATATTTAATATACCAAGACTAAATATGCAAATTCCAGGATGTTTCAAAGACGAGATGGGTGGAGAAGTGATATCTGAGTTTGTAGGGTTAAAAGCAAAACTATATTGCATAAACACGAAAAAGTCCTTGATAAGAAAAGCCAAAGGAGTAAAAAAAAGTATTGTGAATAGATTAGATATCGACAAATTTAAGAACGCATTATTATATAATGAAACTTTTCGCGATTCAATGTACATAATACGATCCAAAAATCATAATGTGTACACCCAAAAAGTCAATAAACTTGTTTTGAATTCTAACGACGATAAAAGGCAGTTAACTAAAGGGAACTTTTCAACCTTACCTTGGGGTCATTACTCCACAATTTTCTAAGTTCAATTTAGTTTTAGACTTTTTGTTTTTTAGTTTTAGAGTAAACAAAAACTTAAGATAATTTGTATGCCGAAAGTTTTGTAAACGATGATTATTATGCTAACAGTTACACTAGACAGTGGCGCGTGAGTTCGAATACTTTTCTGATGCACTCAGACTATCTCGTTTACCAAGTCCGAATGAGACGAGCGAGGCGTTCCGATTCGCTGAACAAAACACCCTAAGCGTGCGAGCAGGAAAATATTCGAGTCCGTTCGTGTCGCTATCAAATAAGACTTGTATGTACTCGATGTTGTTGTAAATAATATAGGTATATTACTTAATTTGTAGTTCTAAGAATAAAGTAATGTGAAATATTATACTTAAATAAACCATCATATATTACTCTTATATCGCGAGTGTATTTTTTAATTTACCTACCTCCTTAATTTTAAAAAATAAGTTGCTAAACCTGAAAGGAAAAAGGGGCGTGATTAAGAATGTAAGGGGCAGGTCGGCAAAACTGAAAGGGAAAGAAATGTTTAGTCAACCGAGTCAGCGTAACTGAACACAATCCAGTGAATGAAACTTACAGGAAATGAAAAATCGTTCTCCATACAAAATTGTAAACTTGGCTAGGCAGTTAGTTAGACAATCTTTTTAATTTCCTGCAAGTTTAGTTAACTGAAAGTTGTTCAGTTATGTTGACTGATCATGCCTTTTAAATTTTGCCAACCTTTCCCTTACACCCTGTAAATGGTATGAGCGTAAATAGTACGTTCCTTGAAGGAGGTTACTCAATATCATTTATACAATAACATGTACAGTCAAGAGCCCATCAAGCTTGACACAATAAACTTTGTACCGTTCTTATTTCAATAAACGAACGGGTTAAAGTCGCGCTGCGAGTGTCAAGCTTGAACTATCGTTGACTGTACAAGTCATTAAATATATCTAGTACTAACTAAGATACTTAGTTGCCTCCTAAAAGAATTGACAATTTGCGTGACTTTAGCCTGGGCGCTACTATCTAGACTTATAAAATTTTATCAAATTTGACAGGTCTAAAAGTGTTGCTGTCTCTGTTACTGCCTTAGCTGCTTTTTTCAGCCTTAGTCAGTAACAAAGATACTAACACTTTAGAACTGTCAAACTTTCCCTAAATTTGCGACCGCGCTAGAATCGCCCTCAATATTGGTGTAAGAGCAAGAAACAAAAAAGAAAACATATTTTTATAATGTTTTTATTTAGTTGATAGGTACATAATAACTGTCTTAATAATCAAATTTATTCACTTATCTTATCAATCACTGATCACTAATTTTACCAAAATAATATCGAATGTTCTTGTTCTTGATTATCAGAAATTTTTTTTGACATTTTTTTTACTATCGTTTCCGTCTCATTTAGCACTTCATCTTGCGGGTCCATGACCAAATACTGGGCATTTACAGATCGATTGGTTTCACCTTCATCAAGTGTTTCAATTGTTATTTTAATAAGGTACTGCCCCCTCCGCTTTTCCTCTCTTCTGATAAATGAGGCTAATGGGTTGATTTTCATTTTTTTAGAGGATTTTTGTTTCTTGTTCCAACTCACCCTTCGTTTTTCAACTTTTTCCATCCATTTATTAATGTCTTGGGCATATACCTCATCGGGATTGCCGTCGACATCTTGGCTCACGCTAAGAGGGTCGAATGTCGAAGTTTGTTGAGACATAACTATTCTGTAAAACATAAAAAATAATAATAAAATAAACAATAAGGTGGCTTATGTCTAGCGGTGGTCGATTTCGAGTCTATATGATGATGATAAAACAAAAAAGATAGATTTATTAAAAATTAGGCACTTAGCTAAAAATAAATATTAACTGAAAGATACTTACCAGTGAGATTAGTAATTAAAACTCTGACTGAAGCAACTGACTTGTTCTAATGCAATCTAATGACTAATGCATTTGTATTCGCTAATATCGAAAAATTGAGAAAAGCAATTTGAAACCAATCTGTAATTGGGGCCATACACATATATGGCTTATGATCACATTCTTAAGAAAATTCCGACGACATGTCTAAACATGCAGCTAGTCGACCATAATCAAATTTTTATCACCCGACTGCAGCAAAAAGGAGGGTTATGATTTTGACCAGTATGTTTGTATGTATATAGGTATGTTCATCTGCTACCTCATAACTTCTAAACTACTTATCGTAATTTGGCAAATGAGGTATCTCCGCACTATTTATGGGTGAATTTTAAATAAAACCATCACAGTTAAATATGAAGCTAATCAAGCAACCCGTATCTCTAGAAATTGCTAAAATCAGAGCTAGTTCAGATATTGCTACCATAAAACATAGCCCACTTTTACCTAATTCTATACGCTGTATAATATGCGGACCCTCAAATTGCGGAAAAACAAATACTATGATAAGTTTATTGCTTCATGACAATGGATTAAAATTTAAAAACTTGTATCTGTATTCAAAAACAATTTTCCAAGATAAATATCGATTTTTGGAAAACGTGCTTGCAAATATTCCGGAAGTCAAATTATTTAAGTTTCATAACAATGAAAATATGATTCCTCCTAATGAAGTATTAAAAAATTCTATCTTCATCTTTGATGATATTGCTTGCGAAAATCAAATGCATATTCGCGATTATTTTTCTATGGGTCGACATAAAGACATAGATTGTTTCTATTTGTCCCAGACCTATTCAAAAATTCCGAAACAGTTAATACGCGATAACATAAATTTTTTGATAATTTTCAAACAAGATGATATAAATTTAAGACACATATATAATGAGCATGTTAATTCTGACTTAAGCTGGACCAACTTTAAATCATTAGCTTCCGAAATATGGAAAGATCCATTTACCTGTTTAATAATCAATAAAGATTGTCAATTAAATAATGGTAGGTACCGAAAAGCATTTGATACTTTTGTTAACTTTGAATAGAAGTAAGCATTAGACCCGTATGCAAATACTAATACATATCAGAAGACATAAAATGATCATTCATATTTCAACATCGGTAATAATTGGAAGTGTAGACTTTTGTATTATTCAGACTATGGAGTCAGAAATAAAGAAACAAATAATAAATTCTGTAAAAAGTATTAAACAAAAAATAAAGCAAATGCATGAGAGAGAGCATCAATTAGATTCAAAACGTCGAAAAATATTTAAACCAATAATAGACCCATTGGAAGCTATAGCCGCAAATACTTCGAAAGATGATAAAAAAAGCTTAGAAGAATCATTGAATGAAACTGTGGCATCTAATGATTCTTCCGTTTTTGATTCGGCTTCAAGCGACATGAGTTGCGATAAGAATGAAAAATTTGACATCAACTTTGAGAAAAATCTCAAAACTCTCGAAAAATCGGGATATCATAGCGAATCAAAATCTCCAGCCAACAAAACAGTTCAAAGTGATCATAAAACATTGAATGTTGCATTTGGTGTACGAAATGATGACGGTAAATTATTTATAGGAAATCTACCACTTTCATTTAAAACTTCTGGAGATGACTCTTCTAAATTTTCCATGATTACAATAGGTGATAACTCTTATAAGATGACACCTGGATTATCAGAACTATTATTAAAAAGTAAACCCGATGTAGAAATAATAGACGAGAAGGATAAACTGGTCTACAAAGATATTCTCATTCGTACAAATGCTCATAAAAGGGGATTCTGTCCATCAGGTCAGATACAAGGAAACTCTGGTATGAAATACTGTAAAATTATAAAACCTCTTTTCTCCGGATCGGATCCAAATATAAAAGAAGGGGGTCAATTACCGACTTTAAAGCATTATAAATCAAACGTTGATTTAGTATATTGGGATGATCCTAATGAGTTGATTGAAAGACTTAAGGTTTTGATTGCTTCGAAAAGTGCTGGCAATACAAGTCATGATAATGAAATTATATCCATTATTGAAGAATTGAAAGAAGCTGGAATTATCAAGGATAAATAGAATGTCAAATATTTTATACATTCATTCTTAAGTCGTCGATCAGCCATGAATGTTGATAAGTTTGGTATTCATCCTTTTAAAAAACAAAAAGCTAATTATAACACAGCTCCAATGCCATCAGCTATTATAGTATTGGATGATGGTTGTTTAAGTGCGGGAAATAAAACTATAAAGAATATAGGGACGCCGGTTGATCCTCAAGATTGTGTTCCTAAACAATATGTTGACAAAATTATAGAAAGCATGTGTAAGAAACTAAAAACAATTCAGGAAAATTTAACCCAGTTAGGAACGGGAATTAACAGCCTTGAAAAAAATATTGATTTATTATCGCAGAAAATAAAAAAAAAATGAGTAAAGAAACCGTAGTAAATGAAATACATAAACAAGCGAGGAGAAACTACCCCCGAAGACATGTTATAATGAAAGATATAGACGATCTATGGCAAGCTGATCTTATTGACATGCAATCAGTTTCCAAGGAAAATTCTAAATACAATTATATACTAACAGTCATTGACACATTTTCGAAATACGCCTGGACATATCCGTTAAAACGAAAAACTCAAGAATGTATATGTAATGCTTTTCAAGATTTGTTTTGTAAGGGGCGTATACCCAAAAATTTGCAAACTGATTTAGGAACAGAGTTTTATAATAAACAGATGAAATTGCTATTGGAACGGCATAAAATAAATCATTACTCGACATATTCTACGAAAAAGGCATCGATAATAGAGAGATTTATTAAGACCTTGAAAGGTAAATTATACAGACATTTTAGTTTAAAGGGGAACTATAAGTGGAAAGACAATGTACTTTCATCGTTAACAAAAATATATAACGATACTAAACATAGAACTATTGGCTTGAAACCTAATCAGGTAAACGAAAAAAACAAATTGTTTATTTTACGCAACTATGAAAAAAAATGGTCTAAAAAGGTATCAAGTAGTAAACGGTCTTTTAAAGTTGGAGATTTTGTTCGTATCAGTAAGTTTAAAGGCGCTTTTGAAAAAGGATATACTCCAAATTGGTCTACTGAAGTGTTTTCCATAACTCAGGTACAAAACACAAACCCGATAACGTATTTAATAAAAGATGCTCGAAACCGTCCTATATTGGGTTCATTTTACTCAGAAGAGTTGCAAAAAACTAAGCATCCAAACATTTATCTTGTTGAAAAGGTGATAAAAACAAAAGGAAAGAAATTATTTGTGAAATGGTTAGGTTTACCTCCCGAAGAAAACACTTGGATTGATAAATCAAATGTTTTATAAGTAGTAAAATTCCATTGCATTTTCATTATTACTTTGCCCCTCACCTGAGAGGCAGCGTGCATATTTATGAAATTTCATTTAAGTAAATTAAAAATGAAAACAAAAGATAAAAGTAATATTATTCAAAAGTGCAAGAAAAAAATCAGAAAAAAATCACAAAAAGAAAAAGTCAAAACTGGAAACGGGATTAAGAAAACATTTAAAAACATAGTTTCTATTACAAAAGACCACTTGAAAAAATTCAAACCTAAATGCAAAAGAGCAGCTATTGATTTAGCTATTGCTGTTGCAAAAGAAATAGCCTCAGATCCTGAAAAATCCGTAGACGTGCCTCGTGTAATTCCTGTTCCGAAAGTCGGAGGATTTCTACCTTTGATCCCAATATTTGCCGGCTTATCTGCTGCAGGAGGCATTGCAGGAGGAGCGGCTGGGATAGCTAGAGCTGTAAATGCAATTAAATCCGCAAAACAGCGACTACAGGAACTTAAAAGACATAATCAGAAAATGGAAGAGTTTTGCATCGGGAATGGATTGTATCTAAAAGAACATGGGAAAGGCTTAGGAATTTACGCAAAAAATAAAAAAAACTGATTCGGAGGCTACCTAAAAGAGCGCTAACAAACATTGACATTCTTAAATACAGCAGTGACATACCATATTTTAGAGGAGTATTCATGAGAGATACGCTTCCAAAAAATCCTTTAAAAAAAGAGTGTGGCATTATCAATCTCGACAATTCTGAAAATCCTGGTACTCATTGGGTAGCCTATGCTAAGTTGAACAACTATATAGAATATTTTGATAGTTACGGTAATTTGAAACCGCCTGAGGAATTTCTTCAATACGTTGGATCTAATGTTCTGTATAACTATTATAACGAACAAAAAAGTAATTCGTACATATGCGGTCATTTATGTATAAATTTTTTAAAATCATTCTGGCAACAAAATAAATAAAGACTTCTCTTTGAAAAAATATCAGTTTATCATCATGTCTATTACACTAACGATCACGGGAAACAAATCCGTTCTCCAATGTGACTTAAATCCTCCTCTAATATTAGATTATGCCTATGAGTGTGGCTTATTATATTTTTCAACATTTCATTCAATACCAAATATAAATAAAAGTAATAATGTTTTCGCTTATGGGAATAAACAAAAGGAAATAAAGATTCCCTATGGAACATATGATTTATTAGACGTATTCGCATATCTTAAAAATGAATTAAAACAGTGTGAAATTAAAATCAAACCAAATGTTAATACGATGAAATGTGCTTTGTTTTGCGGCGAACCAATTAATTTTGCTGTCAAAAATAGTATAGGTCCTTTGTTGGGATTTTCAAAGACGTTATTAGAATCAAATAAATGGCATGAATCCGACTCGCCTGTCAACATTATTCCAGTGTCCGTGGTACAGATTGAATGTGACTTAGTCCAAGGTTCCTTCACAGATGGTTCACCTACACATGTTATACATGAGTTTGTACTAAATACTCCTCCAGGACATCAAATTATAGAAGTACCTAAAAATATTATTTACTTTCCTTTAAGAAAGAAAGTGGTGTCATCAGTTACAGTAAAAATATTAGATTTGAAAGGAAATCTTATAAATTTCGAAAACGAAAATATTCAATTGAGCCTTCATTTGCGCAAAATAAAATGCTAATATTTAATAATAACTGCGTTAGTAATAAAATTCAGAGTAAATATCATCAGGGTACCATTATCAGACGTGACGTTCCGCGACCAAGACGTAAAAAAATTGTTAAAATTTCCAAAAGTAATAGAGAGTTTCTTCAAGCCCTTGGATTTAAAATATGAGCGTTCTTCTGATAACAGATCATCCCCAATTTGACAATTCTATTGAGAGTTATGAAATCCATGCGTATAATCCCTACAATACCAGTTTTAATGAAAATGATGAAATACGTATACCTATTCATCAGCAAGATATATATGTCTTGCCTTCAGCTAGCGCACTATATATCGAAGGAAAATTTAGCGTAACTGCTAAAGATAGCGTCAGCGGTGTAAAAAAGGTAAAAGAATTCGATTTTGTTAACAATGCTATTGCCTTTCTTTTCCAAGATATCAGATATGAAATGAATGGTATAGAAATAGATCGCATTAGAAATGCTGGAATGACTACAACGATGAAATCTTTAGTATCAATGAACACCGGAGAAAGTAAAGCTGCTGAAGTATGGGGCTGGAACGTTGACGGGTTTAGTAAACAAAGTGGTGAATTCAGTGTTCTGCTGCCGCTAAACAAAATATTAGGTTTTGCGGAAGATTATCGAAAAATAATAATTAACTGTAAACATGAATTAATACTCAACAGAAGTAACACAAATTTTAACAGTATTGTGACTGATGAAGAAAATTCTGTACAATTACATATTCACAAGATTCAGTGGCGTATGCCGCATATTAAAGTATCAGACTCGCAAAAACTCGCCTTAATAAAACACTTAGAGAAAGATAAACTTATTCAAATTGCTTTTCGAAACTGGGATCTTTATGAATATCCACTTTTGCCCAGAACCACTAAACATTCATGGTCTATTAAAACTACTTCACAATTAGAAAAACCTCGTTACATAATTTTTGGATTGCAAACAAACAGAAAAAATAATAAAAATCAAGATAATGCTTCATTTGATCATTGTAATATAACGAATGTGAAATTATTTTTAAATTCATGCTACTACCCATACGATGATCTTAACTTAAAGTTTAATGAAAACAAATACAGTATATTATATGACATGTACGCTAGATTTCGTCAGTCGTTCTACAACCTTCCTGTAGATCCCCTGCTCGATCTTCAGAAGTTTAAAGAAAAGGCGCCATTGTTTGTGATAGATTGTTCAAGACAAAACGAAAATATAAAAACCGGACCTGTTGATGTTCGATTAGAAATAGAAAGTCTAAAGGATATCCCTGATAACACCAGCGCTTATTGTTTAATTATAAACGATCGCCTGATAGAATACAGACCTCTGAGTAATTTAGTACGAAAAGTAACATGAATTCTAATATAGCCATCGTAGATGTCCAAGGATTTAAAACCGACGATAATCAATTTATTCTTAAGGAAATAGCAATTTTGTGTGAGGATCAATTACAAGTTCTCCTGCTTCAACCTCCTTGTCCATTTTATAATCTCTCGACTACTGAGAGAAAACAAGTCAACTGGATTCAAAGAAATAGAAAAATGTGCTGGAACGATGGTTTTATACCATATGACAAGTTATCTTTGTATGTCGATGAATTTTTAATTGGCAAAACTATTTATTGTAAAGGTCTTGAAAAACTTAAATGGATAAAAGATATTTTTTTAACTGATAATGTTATTAACTTAGAAGATAAGAACTGCCCTACTTTGTTAAGTTTATATGAAGAATATCGATTTTCTAGTGATATATATAAATGTATTTATCATCCAACTATGTGTGCTTTAAAAAATGTGACTTGTTTAAAAAAATGGTGTATAAAGAATAAAATATTTTAATACGTAAAAAATGTGGCTTATAGAATGTAAGTGTTTGTCAATGTATTTATCGTCCAACACTATGTACTTTTAAAATGTAACTTTTCTTTAAAAATCTTATAAATAGAATAAAATGTATTGCATAAAGAATCCGACTTTTAATATAGTATGTAGCCTTCTTTCTACTGCCCTAAAAACGGATATTCAAAATCATTCAGTAATCGAAATAGGTATATTAAAATTTTGTTGATTTTTAATTTTTGACGGATACGTTACGACTTTTCCTCTCTTTTAGTCAGATAGGTGTAAATATACTATCTTAGAAGACAGACGAGTTAAATCAAATAAAGCATCCGTCTACCTATCATCGTGGAAGGATCAGCCAATCTACGTCACCTACTTGCTGTCCAGTCCACTCAGATTGTTACCTAGAGTGTGCCGGGTATCAGGAAGTGCACATCTGGCTCCTTTCATGCACAATTTAATGATGCAAAGAGAAACGGTTTTAGTCCGAGTGAAAATTGGGGGGTTTTGCCGCACGGCTAAGTGAGGCAAAACCCCCAATTTCCCACTACTTGGACTTTATTGCTTCCAAAAATACTATAGGTATATCGGAACCCTCGGCGCGCGAGTCCGACTCGCACTTGACCGGTTTTTTATGTTACAAGTGAGCAAACGAGCCGGTGGGCCACCTGATGGTAAGTGGTCACCACCGCCCACACCACCCACTGTCTAATTAATGGCATATTTTGACACTAATAAGACAGCAAAGCGCGTTGCTCACTTTGAGAACTAAGATGGTATGTCTCATGTGCCGGTAATTTCACTGGCTCTCTTCAACCCGAAACACAGCAGTGCAAACGCTGCTGCTTCACGGCAGAACAAAGGGGGTGGTACTTCCCCAGACGGACATTCCACAAAAGCCCTAATTTGTAGTTGAATCTAACTCAAATTTGCTGACAACTCTTAGTGAAGCGAAACACATGCGGAAATCTGACGCAGAAAGTTCCGCGACCGAAAAATCTGTCTAGTATGAGAACCCAGATGTGTTATATAGGTAACCTTAAAAGCGTTGCGAGCTTAATAAGCGGAACTCTCCGCGTCGCAAAGATCCGCAGGTGCGTTGCCACACTTACAAAGCACTTAAAACATAAAGGTATTGCTTTTTAAATGTTTCTTTTAAATTTATCACTTAGCATGATTGGAAAGCTAGGAAAATTAAATCAATGTTTCTTGGAAGTTTTAATCAGGTTGATCAAACTACGCTTGTTTTCTATGCGAAAAAAGTAACATTATTATAATTCATTGATTTACTGTTACTATTACCACGTGAAAGAGTTTTTGAAGTGAAAACTTCTTTAGAGGCGCTTGGCACTTTTTTAGATGGGTAAAAAAGTTTTCACTTCTGCCGGCACTCCCGGAGTGCAACCCGTCCATTTTTAGGGTTCCGTACCTCAAAAGAAAAAAACGGAACCCTTATAGGATCACTTTGTTGTCCGTCTGTCTGTCTGCCAAGACCCTTTATCTCACGAACGGGTAGAGGTATCAGGTTGAAATTGATAATATATATTAGAGTCCATGAACCACACAAGATCTGAAAGTTTAAATTTTTTTCAATGACGCAATCAAATGATATGGCTTTTTATGTCCTCATCTCCATACATTTCTGCAAAAATGCAAAACCTACAGGGTACTTCCCGTTGACCTAAAATTATGAAATTTGGCAAGAAGCTAGGTCTCAAAGTACAAATAAAGGGAAAAGTCTTAAATAATTAAATATTACAACTTTTCTCACAACTAATGGAAACCAATTGAGGTGAGCTCCCGTTTCAAGAACATTCATATAAGTGAGGGGTCAAGTTGAATGGTCGCGGAGACGATTTTTGTTTTAGTTCTATTTTAACAATGGGAAGACTTACAAACTTAAAAATTGGTACCTATGTTTATAGTGCATAAGTAATAAAATAACGCAAAAAATAATAAAATTTGGTCAAGCGCGTTTCGGACTAAAAAAATCTAGCACATTAACTTAGTGAAATTTTAACTAATACAATTATGATTATGTGGTGGTACGGAACCCTCAGTGCGCGAGTCCGACTCGCACTTGGCCGGTTTTTTTTTTATGAGTGACGTCCATACCCACTTTTTCATATAACACACCTTTTTATTTTCGAGCGGAGCAAGAAAGGTTTTGTATTCGTGAAAAAAAAATGTTTCGAATTTTCTCAAAAATGTGTTCCATATCATGAAAAGCGACTCCCCAAAAGCTTATATAAAATAGTTTATACAACTATCACTATATCGCAAGAAAGTAAGTGCAGCATTGCTGTCCCATTAACTTTATCCTCTTTTCGTCTTACCAGAACTATTTTAGGTTCACCCAAGAATCTTCACTCTAAAATACATTAGTTTATTTCTGGGTTTCCATCTGGCTAATTCGCTGGCATTAAGTATGGTGACATATCTGCGGAAATTCCGATGCGGAAAGTTCCGCGATCGAAAAGTCTGACACCAGCGGAAATTCCACCAGATACGTCATGGGTAACCCTAAAGGCGTTGCGAGCGTGATGAGCGGAACTCTCCGTCTCGGAAAGATCCATCCAGTGTGTTGCCACACTATGCGTGGTGACACGATGCACAAAAAGACGCTGCTGCTCACCTTAAGGTTTAGGTTGCCTTCTCTTCGCATGGGTGTCATTTGGAGTGGAACAATTCTTAGCTAGATCTGCTTGGCAAATTAGAGAAACTATCCTCAGTACAAGTTGAGACGCGTTGCGACATCCGTACAGACTTCTCTTTGTCACACTTACTGAAGCAAAACTATCCATAAACTTGAGTAGCTTTCTCATTCTTCGCGTAGCAACATACACTCTAGCCCCAGCTGTTGCGACCACAATGCCACATCCGTACCTGACTTCTCTATATCACAGTTACTGAAGCAATACTATCCATAACTTGAGTAGCTTCCTCATTATTCGCGGGATACCATACACTCTAGCCCCAGCCGTTGCAAACACACTGCGACATCCGTACCTGACTTCTCTATGTCACATATACTGAAACAATACTGTCCATGAACTAGAGTGGCTTCTTCATCCTTCGTGGTGCACTATACACCCTAACCCCAGCCATTGCGACCACACTGCGTCATCCGTACCTGACTTCTTTATATCACACTTACTGAAGCAATACTATCCATGAACTTGAGAAGCTTTTTCATCCTTCGTGGTGCACTATACACCCCAACCCCAACCCTTGCGACCACACTGCGACATCCGTACCTAACTTCTCTATATCACACTTACTAAAGAAATACTATCCATGAACTTGAATAGCTTCTTCATCCTTCGTGTAGCACTATACAGCCGTTGCGACTACACTGTGTCATCCGTGCCTGACTTCTCTATATCACACTTACTGAAGCAATACTGTCCAAGAACTTGAGTAGCTTCCTCATCCTTCGCGGGCTACCAAACACTCCTGCCCCAGTTGTTGCCACCACAACCAGTACGTCGCAAGTTGATACAAGTTGCGACATCCGTGACGACATCCGAACAAACCTCTCTTTGTCACACTTACTGAAGCAATACTATCCATGAACTTGAGTATCATCCTCAGTCTTCGCGGGATACCATACACTCTAGCCCCAGCCGTTGTGACCACACTGCGACATCTGTACCTGACTTTTCTTTATCACACTTACTGTATTAATACTATCTATGAACTTGAGTAGCTTCCTCATCCTTTGTAGTGCACCGTACACTCTAGCCCCAGCCTTTGCAACCACACTGCGACATCTTCAATATCACAATACAATAAATAATAACAAATAAACATACTTAGTATACGCTAGAATTCTAGAGGGAGCTCTCCCTGTCCTGTAGTGGACGTTTCATGGGATGTTATGAAACATACTTACTGAAGTAATGCTGTCCATGAACTTGAGTAGCTTCCTCATCCTTCGCGGGGCTCCATACACTCCCGCCCCAGCTGTTGCCACCACAACCAGTACGTCGCAAGTTGATACAAGTTGCGACATCCGTGACGACATCCGAACAGACTTCTCTATGCCGACTATTATCTCCGCGACTAGGCCAAACACTGTGGCTATTACTGTAACATCAAAGAGGACATCTTTTATTACACAGTGTTATTTATTGTGTGTTTTCAGTGTGACGGCGAAACAGAGTTGGGACTAGCCCAGTTGTGGGATACTTTACAGGCTATATTAAACAATATGCTCACCTAAACTTAATATGCTTACCTAAACTTAATATGATTACCTAAAATTGTGACAAGTATGTAGCTGTAGACACACATAACGCTAGATAAGGAGATAGAGAACCCGTTGTTCCGAGTCTCAAAACGCAGTGGAGCCAGCCCGAAGTAACTCGATATCTGGAAAAGTAATATTAAAAAATTTCAACATTAAGAAGAAAAAGATGGATTCAATACAGGTAACATCTTTAGTCTTGCTTAGAGTAGATCTACTAGACTGTGAGGGTACCGCAAGTTATCCTATGTCATCGAGTACACGAAATTTGCGACTTTGTAGCGAGAAGTGGCCTATTAGATTCACAAAACGTTGGTCTGCCGATTTTCAACCTGGCAGAGTAGGTTCGGTACAGTTGAAGAGAAAAGTTATTACGTCATAGAATACACGAATAAACCTGTTTGTGGTAATAAAAGGTACCTATCTAAGTAAAAAACAACAGGTCTGCATTACATCCTTGGCAGTATCGCTAGTAGTAGATCAAATGTTATGAGGCTTGATGTTATGTACGTATGTAAGATATATAAGATATAAATTTGCTTAGGTACTTCCAGACCAGTCTTTAAACGATGTTCTCTACTATGATCCATTTTTACCCGACTACGGCAAAGCAAAAGGAGGGTTATGATTTTGACAGGCTATGTATGTATGTATGTATGTATGTTCATCTATTCCATCATAACTTCTAAACTACTTATCATATTTTGACAAATGAGATGTCGTTAGAAGCGTCTTAATTATCCGCTGGTTATAGGATACAAGAAATTTCGTTTAATTGTATGTGGCGCCCTCTAGAGCAGATTAAGTCAAGGACTAATAAAAAAAATATTTTTAACCGTACCGTGTTAGGTATCAAATGAAAGGGCTTAGTGAGCACATTTCAAAAATATATGTCGAAGACACGAACTGGGGCGGAAGAGGGATGGCACTATGTGGGCAAGGGATAGACATCAGGAATAGCAGAGAACACGATATTGGCCGAACTATTTGTAGCAGACATCGATAACATCTTTGACAATCACCTAATTCAATCGAGTGTAACTTACTTGCATAACGATCATTCATCCTGACTTGCCATTGACCTCTCATACGGTATTCTCCTCAATCACGTCGTCGGTAAACACAGCGGTGTGCAGGACTGCTTGTGCCACCTGTTGTTTTAATGTAAAATTAACTAAGTGGCACAATCCTGACTACCCCAAACGTTGGAGGCTTATTCTAAGATTCTATTCACATGTTCAACTACAGCAAACTCACAGTGCACCGTGTTTTACTATCACAAAAGGTATTCGCGTATCATAACCTAAAATCTCACAGTTTAAGGCAGAAAAGATCATAAACACTTAGCTGTCGTTAAAGGGTCGCTCCTGTCATCGCAGAATTGCCACGGCTCATCCGCCAGCGGCTGCAGGCTTCATCTCGCGGCCATCTATCACTTTAGAACTTAACGTGGTAAAATCTCGAACAAGAATGAGCTGTTGAAAATGGCGGCCTCGTCGTCACTTTGCTACGTGTTGGCTAAACTGACACAAACCACGCCCCTTTACGCGCTATTCGTTGTAGTAGTACCAACCTCACGATCTAAATAAAGCCAGCATTGCCAACATCATCGTCCAACATCGACAATCTACACTGGTACGGAAATTCAGTACTAATTTGACGTTTGACGTAGCTTCGCCGTGCTTGGGTCACTGCATGGGTGCTGCTGGCACGAACGTTTGTCTTTAAAAATACCGCGGGGAATTCGAAATGATAATCGCTCTTCGACACGGCCGTCCTGACGGGTCGCACGTCCTCGTGCGAGTTCAAGTAACTGCAAGAATCAATCTTCTAAACTGCTCGGCCAAACCTGACCAAAACGAATCAAAACTAACTGCAGGAATCTTTCATTAAAATCACTCATCCGCTCCTGAGCAAGAATGTTAAAACTTCAACGTTCTTCCAATCTTTATGACTGTAGTCTACGGGTCAAATCTAAAAGAGCTAAATCAAAACTAATTTTAACTAGTAGGTACCAAAATCACGTAAAATTATCGCATCCTTCTGATACCAAATAAAAAAGTCACTCTAACTCTCTAATAAGTCAGTATCACGTCATTATGTAAACGTCAAAGTTAATTTAGACCATCGATCATTTCACAATTAGGTGAAAACCATTTTCAGACTAAAGCAATTGATATCAAGTTCTGTAATCAAAATAATTCACCATACACTCGTTAAATCATTGCCTCTATCCGGCAAGTACATCGCCTCCTTCCGGCTAGTACACAAATAAAACGAACGCCTCTATCCGGCGGGTACGTCGCTTCCATCAGGCTAGTACCTTAAATGGCGGGTACATCGCTTCTATCAGGCTAGTACCTTTAAAATAATTTGCTCACAGAACTTCAAAATAAATCAGTTTACAACTGCATGAAACAAAACATTAAATTTAATCATTGATCGACTGTCGATGTACGGACTTCACTATCAGTATTCATATCAACATAGTAGTTAAATCAAAACAACGTTTTACATCTCAGTATGGTACCAAATCTTTCTAGTTCAGGTATCGGTAAAGGTAGGTCACGTCACTGTCTGCTCGCACCAGAGCTACTCTGTCACATCTTGGCCAAAATTTTTATCTAAATCTTTCACATTTACTTTAAAAAACAATCGCAAATTTAGGTTATTTAAACGTAACATCAATTTCAGTAGCAAATATTATCAATTTAGAAACAGCGGGTGTAATGTTGAACAAAACCATACTCATTCAAACAACAATAACTAGGTAAAATTTTACAATGCTCAACTCTGACCTCTATCCGGTCATCACAACAATCGACCTCTATCCGGTCTTTCACACGTGACCTCCATCCGGTCACGAACACAACTGGCAACCTCTATCCGGCCACCTCAATCGACCTCTATCCGGTCTTTCACACGTAACTAAACCAGAGCGAACACTTTCATCGCCACGCAGGTTTGGACCGCCCGAGAGCAAGTCAATAAGAAACGGCTTACGACTCAGAGTTGCAACTGATTTAGTCACACACACACACACGCATATCCGCCATCCGGGCACATCACCACAACGGCGACGTCCGTCCGGCCACAAACATATCCGCCATCCGGGCACATCACCACAACGGCGATGTCCATCCGGCCACAAACATAACTCAACCACTTATTCGATTATGAAAACCAGTAACCTCCATCCGGTTACTTTTGAGCTTTGTAAAACACAAAAAACAATCTTAAGTTCTCTTGATCTCAAATCGAATTAAAATTATCACAATAATAGGTTTGTTCAACATGTTACCGGATCAAGAACGCTACAAAATTTTACTGGGCTATTGAATCAGTCTGGTTTCGGTCATCCTACTAGCTATGTCAAAATGGTATTCCAAAACAATCGCGAAATTTACTTACGTCCTCACTTGAGACCACAAAACTACTACTAGCACTTAAAAGTTACTGTTCCTTTTTTTTAAAATAATCATTATGGTTTTAGTAAGTAATCACTTGATCAAAATCACTAAAGCACTTGTGTACGCTTTTATCACGTTATTGTAAAACATTTTGAACTTCATCTCGAAATCACTTTAGTTAGGTTATGTTATGAACGCATTCTTTACTGAAAGTTTTCTACACTGCCTAAAATCTAAAATCATTATTCAGGTACCTAAAAATATTGTAAATGTCATGGCACGATCAAGATTTACGAGTCACTTCCTATGGTTTGTACTTACGTGGGCGCAATGTCAAATATCGTGTTAAGTAAACAAGAAATCACATCAAAAACACTATGAAAATCGTAGCACTATTACAAAAGCCACATTTAAAATGCTTTTTTCGTTTCAGCACTACATTTTACTTATCGTAACAGTTAATCGCAATATCATAACTATTTTAGGCAACTAAACGTCTCGTCTCATGTAGGTAGACGTTGCCTATCGTCGAGCAAAACATTTAAACTATTGTAGGTACACTAACGCGGTTCAGAACTGTCCCGAGTCAACTATAAACAAACTAATTATTTTCCTACCGTCAACTTAGAACTTTTTTTTTCAGACTACTGTGCATGACTGTAGGTTACCTACCTACACCATCCAAAAAAAATATCATAAACGCTTTACCACTATGCTAAAAAACCTGTTACACTTCACTACTATTCCAACAAAACCGTAAAGGTCACACTACACTACTCGTATCATCAGAACTCGTGGGTGTTGGATTACATCCCACTTCTGATGTCGAAGACACGAACTGGGGCGGAAGAGGGATGGCACTATGTGGGCAAGGGATAGACATCAGGAATAGCAGAGAACACGATATTGGCCGAACTATTTGTAGCAGACATCGATAACATCTTTGACAATCACCTAATTCAATCGAGTGTAACTTACTTGGATAACGATCATTCATCCTGACTTGCCATTGACCTCTCATACGGTATTCTCCTCAATCACGTCGTCGGTAAACACAGCGGTGTGCAGGACTGCTTGTGCCACCTGTTGTTTTAATGTAAAATTAACTAAGTGGCACAATCCTGACTACCCCAAACGTTGGAGGCTTATTCTAAGATTCTATTCACATGTTCAACTACAGCAAACTCACAGTGCACCGTGTTTTACTATCACAAAAGGTATTCGCGTATCATAACCTAAAATCTCACAGTTTAAGGCAGAAAAGATCATAAACACTTAGCTGTCGTTAAAGGGTCGCTCCTGTCATCGCAGAATTGCCACGGCTCATCCGCCAGCGGCTGCAGGCTTCATCTCGCGGCCATCTATCACTTTAGAACTTAACGTGGTAAAATCTCGAACAAGAATGAGCTGTTGAAAATGGCGGCCTCGTCGTCACTTTGCTACGTGTTGGCTAAACTGACACAAACCACGCCCCTTTACGCGCTATTCGTTGTAGTAGTACCAACCTCACGATCTAAATAAAGCCAGCATTGCCAACATCATCGTCCAACATCGACAATCTACACTGGTACGGAAATTCAGTACTAATTTGACGTTTGACGTAGCTTCGCCGTGCTTGGGTCACTGCATGGGTGCTGCTGGCACGAACGTTTGTCTTTAAAAATACCGCGGGGAATTCGAAATGATAATCGCTCTTCGACATATATATATATATTGTTAGCTTTTTTATGTATTTACAACCCCAAAATAATTGAAATAAAAAATCTGTTCAAAAACTAAAACCCGACTACTGGCAAATCATGAAACAAGAAAATATTGTCATCTGAAATTGTTATGTACAAACTATGGTATTTAATAAATATTCATACCGATGTTCAGATAATAGCCGTGGTCATGTTACGCCACCTATGCGAAAAAAGCGATCATAAACTTTAGGGCAAAGAGGCATAACAATATGACCACGGCTATTATCTGAACATCGGTATGAATATTTATTAAATACCATAGTTTGTACATAACAATTTCAGATGACAATATTTTCTTGTTTCATACTTTTTATTAGAGCAAGATTTGCCAGTAGTCGGGTTTTAGTTTTTGAACTGATTTTTTTTCCGTTTATATAAAGCAATAGGATAAGGCTGTCATAAAAAACAACTTTGTAAAACAATGTTTTTCTTTCCGTCAAAATATACTAAAGTTTTAGTGTCATGGCTGCAAAAGAAGTTGATAAGACTTGGAATAAACGAAAAAACTGTATTAAATAAGCAATAAAACTAAAATAACAAATTTTATTGCAGAAAAACTAATTCAGACCAATAGTTTTCTTTATCTATAAGATGTATTTGTTCCGGTATAAAAAGCTTTTACTTCTAACTAAAATAAAACACCATATAATAATAGGCGGTTAAAAAAAATTGCAGGTTTCCTCGTGGCCCTTGTCTGACGCAACCGGAAGTGGCCTACTAAGACACGTCTGTGGTGTTCGTCCACTTGATATAGGTCACGCGCTTATATACTCGTACTTAAAATCTTTCAAGTTTTTTCAAAATACACAAACTCCTAAGAATGTTTTTTTTAGGTTTCTGTTGAATTGCTTATAATATAAATTTCCATTCAATACAAGACTTATGACCATTCCAATGTCTGCCCAAATTTTTTTAACCTCACAAGCCCCATGTCAAAACTAACAGGAATAGAAAACGTAGTTATTTATGCGACAAGGCATAATTTCGTATAAATTGCAATAAATTTTTCATGAATTTTCCGTTTTTCAGGCACTCTATGGGAAATTGACATAGTCATACATCAAAATTTTCCTGTATCCCGAATATATTAAGAGTCTTTTGAGGTTAAGGAATCTAATCAATTATTTCCTACACCTTTGAAATAAGTTATTAGGTTGTAAAGAAAGAAATAGTCGAATAGCTCTCTGTCTTTCGTATAGCTGCATCCCTTAGCTGCAAGCCAGACAGAACGGGCGCGGCGCGCTTCGGGTGCGCCCGAGGTGCGCTTTGGGTGCGCCTGAGGCGCGCTTCGGGTGCGCCCGAGGCGCGCTTCGAGCGCCCCCGTGGTACACTTTTCGGCTGGACGACGCAATCGATGGCAGCGGACTGTGCTGTGCGGCGGCGTGCCGGCGGTGCGCCGGTGGTGCACCGACAGTGCGCCTTAGGCATGCCGTCTCGTCGCCTGTTCAAATCACATGCACACAAAATGTAGGAGAACGACGCGGTGCAAGCCAGACAGAAGAGGTGCGCTGAAGGCGTGCCGTGCGGCGCACCTCTTCTGTCTGGCCCGCGCCTTAGACTGTTAGAGACACCAAAATTTTACCGTTGTATAAATCTGGCTTTAGGCTGAGTAAGATCGTATTTATCGATGCTTTCTCTGCATCTGCTTTTAAGACATCTAGATTTAATTATTATTTTTTTTACTATTTTTTTTTTACTTTTTTTTATATAAGCTTAACAGCCTTCGTGGTCTAGTGGTTTGAGGGCTCGGCTCTCGATCGGAGGTTCTGGGTTCGATTCCCGGTGGGAACACTGTTAATCAACAATTCCCCAGTTTGTTTAGGACATTGCAGGATGAATCACCTGATTGTCCGAAAAGTTAAATGTTTCCGTGCTTCGGAAGGCGAGTTAAGCCGTTGGTCCCGACTACTATCTACGAATGTAGTCGTTAATGTGCCATGTCAGAGGCCTTTGGCGGCTCAACAACTCTGATACCAGGGCATGTGAGGTCGGTCATCGACCTTGCAACTCACATGATATGATGAGATGAAAGCGTGAGCACCACCAGTGAGTGGCGGTGCAAGATGCAAGTCTTAGGAGTTCGAGCATTAGGCTCTGCAGTTTTGCACCTTCTCTCTCTTCTGCTCTTCGTTTTGCTCTTCTTCTTCTTATTTATTCTATACACTTTTAATATAGCGAAGATTTTGTTACCCGAAGGATAAAAGCGTGGGCCCCGCCCACTATGCAAGTTTCAGGCGTCCGATCTGAAGGCTCTGCTGTTACCCGCGCCTCCTCTCCATCTGTTTTTACAGGGTCTTGACCTGCAAATAAACAAGGACATATTATAAACCACTGTTATTAAACAGATGAACAAATTGAACAAGCGGTCGCGTTGTAATGGACATCGTAAATAAGTTGGCGATGTAATAAATTGACTACGAGAAGCCGCAAATCACGTGTAATTACGTCGAGTCAAGTTTCAAGTGTTGAGCAGAGGTGTTACGTAGAAATTATGCTTGGTTGAAAAGTTGACATGATAAAATACTATAAATTGCTATAACTTTTAGAATGGCGCCATCGAATATTAAATGATAGATTTTATGCAACAGGAACATGGATGGGTGATACTCGTACATTCATACATAATATCACGCCTTGATAGATGATAAAATATCTCCCTAAAAATTCAAGATCATAAATTTTTCATTTCAAATAAGAAGAATGATATTCGTAAAGCATAAATAAGTGGGTGATTGAATGCATTTTATCATTAACCGACCAAAGTGCGTATTCCAAAGTTTTATCGGAACTCTGATATCGTCAGATTGACAACAACAATTACTTTCGGAAATTTACTTTGTATGGGAATTTATTTATTTATTTAAATTTCTTTGAATTTCTTGGAATTTCTTTGTCAAAGGCCGAACCATAGACTAATTATCGCCGCGATATTATCGTAGTTTCATTTCGGAATACGGCAGCTGGCCTCTACCGCCCCTCAATACCTACTATAAATTATTGGCCTCCCTATACAAACCCGTCTTTGGTATAAGATTACAAATTTGGTATAAAAGTCCAAGAAAATTTGTAGTTTTTTAGCTGTTATTTTTCTTTGGAAACATTGCATTCTACCATCTGTACTAAACACCACTATAGAGGTTCGTCTCCAGGACCAGAATTCGAAAACCATGCAACCAGGTTTGATCTATCTATTTTTAAACTGCTGCAAGAAATGTGACAGGGAGCTATCATAATATGTCTCATAAAGCCACCGCTTCATTAAAGTTGTCATATCTCTTAAATTACTCGGTGATAGATAATAATAGTTGTTTGTTATGCAAGGCAGCAAAATTTTTATTCGGCGCGAGTGCTTGTAAGAAAGGATACTAGAATTGAGCCACGAGCGAAGGGAGCAAAATCCTTTCAAAAACCTTTTCCACGCTAGCGGCCAAAATCAAAGACTGGCCTTTAAAGTTTTCCGAGATAGTGAGGTGAAATAGTTATTTGTTATGCAAGGCAGCAAAAGCGTTATTTGGCGTGAGTGCCTTGTATTGAAACCTGAGCAAGCGAAGGATTCTAGAATTCAACCACGAGCGAAGCGAGTGGTTCAAAAGAAGAATCCTGAGCGTAGCGAAGGTTTCAAGGCACGAAACGCAAAATAACTTTGCTGGCGAGCGAAACACAAAATTTTTCACCTCACTAAAGCGAGGAAGTAGCCAGTACCGCAGCGTGGAGGTCTGCCATACTGCATCACGTTCGAATTTCAAAAACCATTTGCCCGCTAGCGGCCAAAAATCGCTTTTGGCCGCAGAAAAACCTTTTGCCCGCTAGGGGCCAAAAATCGCTTTTGGCCGCAGAATTTAACCGACAAAACAAATGTTTCCGAGCTTTGGAGGTGAAAAGAATATTGTTACCCATAACTTGTAATCCTGCCATGCAAGTTGGAATATTTTCAAAAGCTCAGATCATTGCAATCAATTTCTAAGTTCCGAGTAGTAATAATGTCTAATCTATCAATGTTTACAACTGCAAGTTTTAATTGCACTTGAATGAGGCAATCAAAGTTGTTTATTATCAGACTAGCTGGGCCCACAACTTCGTTCGCATTGCGTTTGGACATTTACAGAAAACAAAAATGATTGAACCGATTCACACAGATTTTCTGACAATAAACTTATTTTAGTGTTATTTATAAGCTTTGTTTCATCGCAATCAGTTTACTTAACCAGAAAATATACGCTTTAAACTTTGAGTACGTATTTCTTCTGTTTGCGTGAACCTATTGCGATGAAATCGCAATTGCAATGAAATTGCTAGTCAACAGAAAAACTAAAACTAAATGTAAAGGCAATTATAGGATTTTATTCAAAATTTGTCCAGTGTGGTTCCGGCAAAGAATAGTACCAACCCTTACATACCCGTGGGTGTCGTAAGAGGTGACTAAGGGTTATAAACTGGAGGATGGGCAGCAGCATCCTCCTTTGTATCTTACATCTTACTCACTGCGGTCACCTACAACCGCGGTCCATGGTGCCAGCCGTAACGCTAACAAGCGAGGTGACTATGGTACTTCCCCTCTACATTTTTCCAGCAAAAGCTAGAATTCTGGAAGGAGCTCCCTGTCTTGTAGTGGACGTTTCATGGGATGTTATGATGATGATGATTGCGGTGAAACAAATATTATACGTAAGACTAACACATTGTCAGTCCAAATCGGTTCACTAGTTTTTAGGGTATTGTTTTAAGGATTTTTCTGTTTGTGTCAAACAAACAGAAAAAAAAAATCAAAAAATATCTGAATCATGTCTATTACCGGTTTAGCGTCCCCCTAAAGTAATATAAAATTATTTTTCACTCTACAGATTCGTACTGTAAACGTCGTACAAAATAACTCTGGCGGTGACCTTTAATGAGCAGAAGTCAAAGTGGCGTGAGAATCGTTTATTGGCTCTGCGCCTGTCACCCATGCGCAGAAAATAACTGTCAGAGCCAAACTTACACACGCTATACTGTGCTGCGCTACGCCATCAGTGTCTCAGCATACGCTCATCGCAAGCGGAGCGCGCGTTTTACGTCAATGGAAAGTCATTGTTTACCTAAATTATCTATGTTTTTGTTGATGCTTTCATAATATCTCCCCATATGATAGAATTCGCAGGTGGTAATCTATCGTTATCTCATTATCGCTAAACTGATAACATACCTAAATATACATATTTTTCCTGTGATACGAGTAATTATTGACTTTGAGTAAACACTTCATAGCAAAGAGCTTTCAAAATATTGTTGCTTTCAATTTTTGGGTGGCTCTACTGAACCCTTAAACTAAAGTTTTACGAATTACCCTCAGTTTCTGAAAGGTCTGTTCAAGAGTTAATGTCCCATTAAATCTTGTGTTATACTATTTTGTTTCGTCACCAAAATGGCAAGACATTTAACGATAAGTGCTACTAACTAATGTTAAGTACCTTCTTCGTGTATCATTCTTTCTTGATTATTTTTGGAGTTAAATCTATAAAACGAAAACAAAGAATTACAGAGGGCGAAAATTTTAAATATTTTCTATACTAAAAATATCCACCATTTCTAGCTGGTTCTAAATCTGCCGAAATGTTACGTAATCAAATTGTTTACAACTGGTTTTTCAACACCTTAGTATGTGGGTGCAACTTTAGGTACGTTGTTAATACTATAGGGCAATTCCTGACGACGTACGACTCACACCAGCTTCAGGTTACAACAATATTATTTCGTCGACTCGATACGTTTCAAATCGAACGTCATAATTTCACCTCTCTATTATTTTAGCTTTCAAGTTGAATCCAGGTGGTGAATACGAAAGCAATAGGGTAGGACCGATATGACTTTGCCTGCACAAACTAAGATAACATGGGTTCATGTCCAGCCTGTGGCAGTGTTTTTGCGGTAAAAATTAGTTAATTTTATTGAAATTTATTCATAGGCCGTCAGTGTAATTTGAGCAGTAATTTCGGCCGTGTTGTGTAAACGCCAATACTGTGATTTGGTCATAGAACGAAGATTGACGAAAGAGATCTACTACGCGAGAATGAATGGATACGTTGGAAGGGGAAGGCCTCGGCTTACGTACAGTCAAGAGCACATCAAGCATGACATATTGGACTATGTACCGTTCCCATTTCTATAGACGTACGGGCTAAAATCGCACTGCAAGTGTCCAGCTTGACTGTACCAGGACCAAATTCAGGAAGTTCTAAATAAAGGCCAGGCAGGTCAAAAGTACCCTAAACCGACGACATGACCACTTGGCCGCACTCGGTGGAGGAGAGAAGGAGGAGATTCGTAAAGTTACTTAAAAATGCCGATAAAATTGTAATGCGTCATTTTACATACTTAAAGCTAATTCGTTTCTGGCATTTCAGATTCAGATAATTTTATTCAATGTAGATTCTTTACAGAATACTTATTGAATGTCATGCAGAATACAATGCAAATAGAGCGAGTCTACACCGTTTCGGATCGTGCTATGGCAGCATAAAAGAAACGGCAAGAAACCACTGCAGCACGGCCTACTTTAAGAGTCGGCTTTTTACAATGTGTTTCTTGTGTTTCGCTGGAATATCAGAGCACCATACCTCTTTGTCATTTTTTTTTTTTTTATTTTATTTATTCAACATCATTATTTAAATCACATTACATTTTTGTTCTGTAGCGCCAAACAGTAAAACTGTTTGTTGGCGCTTATTATGCACTCACTTTACTTCTAATTAATATAGTCATCAGCTTTTTTACATAAGGTTTGCTTTACACATTCTTTAAACTTTCTCTCAGGTAATTGCACTATATTGTCAGGTATTTTGTTGTAGTATCGTATACATTTCGCTCGCTCGGCTCGTGCGTTGTCTAACGAACCTAAAACACACTAGTGTGGTCTAAACCCGTTTACAATCTGCCGGCGCCGTTTTACAATTTGCCGACCGTTTACAGTTTGCCCGCAATTTGTTATACGATTTGCCTGCGACATATGTTTGCTGTGTATTCGAGTTTAAAGTTAGGCGTTACACTGAGCCGCAGGCAGCGCAGGCGCGGGGCGTGGCATAATTTGCCACGCTTTCCCGCTAGGAAAACTGAAGGATACAAAACTGTACTGCGCTACGCTAACTGCGTTTCAGTATACGTCTAGCCTAAGTGTCAGTGTCCAGGAAGTGGTTCACTGAAAAGTTACAACTTTCTGACTACAGGCAGAACGCTACGCTTCTCGGTCTAGTGGTTAGAAGGTTCGGAACTCGATTCGAAGATTTCGTGTTTAATTCCCGGTAATATAATTGGCGAACGATAATCACTTTGTGAGACTTTCCCTGTCGGGTTGTTCCGTATCTGGCTGGAAGAATCACCTGATTGTCCGAAAAGGATGATTCCGTGCTTCGGAAGGCACGTTAATGGGTTGGTCCCAGCTGCTATTTCCGGAAGTAGAGGTTTATGAACCATGTCAGAGGGCTGTGGCTGATACCAGAGATTCTGAGGCCTTACAACGGCAACCGACACGATAAAACATAATGATGATCTCAGAATTGGGAATATTCTGAGTCATAAAACAAACATCATGAACTGTTTACATGCAGATCTTTCGTGAGTTCGTCGTTGATTGTTATTTCAATAATTCTAATGCTGGCTCACAGTTTATTTACGTTCTCTTTTTGTAATTCGAGATTCAATCATATTGGAAGTTTAACTTATGGTTATACGAGAAATAGGTTCAGTTAAGAAAACAACAATTTTGTGAAGTAAAATCTATGATTTGATGAAATATTTTTTAGGGTACCGCACCTCAAAAGGAAAAAAACGGAACTCTAACCCTATTCATTATAGGATCTTTGTCCGTCTGTCAAGAGCCTTTTTCTCATGAACGAGTAAAGGTATCAAGATACCAAATACAAAAGTTCATAGACCCTAGAAGATATGAAAATTTCAAGCTTCTATAACAACATAATCAAAAGATACGGCCTTTTATGTCCTTATCTCTATACATTAATAAACCAAACCAAAACGTACAGGGTACATCTCGTTGACCTAGAATCATGAATTTTGTCAAGAAGCACTAATAGTACAACCAAAGGAAAATGTTAAAATCATTAGTTCACCTTTTTTCACAACAAATTATAACCAATTAAAGTGAGATCCCGTTTTAAAGTAAATTCATATCAAAGAGGGATCAAGTTTGAGTGGACGCGGAGCTTTTTAAAATCAAAGGACAAAAGCTTGAATTACATAATTATGGTAGACTGGTACGGAACTCTTAGCATGCGAGTCCGTCTCGTTCTAGCCCGGTTTTTTAATTATACGCAAGGCAGGCATACGGAAGGCATACGTTAAGCCGTTGGTCCTGAACACTAACGACGGATGTAGTCGTTAATGAGCCATGTCAGAGGCCTTTGGCGGCTCAACTACTCTGACACCAGGGTTAGTGAGGTCGGTCATCGACCTTGAAACCCACACAATATGTATGCCCCCAGGACCAGTAATTTTAGAGATCTTTGACTTATGTCTAGTAGTGTGCGTCTTGCGGCTGACTTGATGATGATGAAGCAGACGAACAGGTTATTTAGTTTAACTTGTCATTCCCCTGCCCTAATCCCAATTTATTTTGGGGTCAGCACATCATGCTATACAGGATGTTAATTTAATTGCGTGCCATAGCTTAGAGGGTGTTTCAGTAACGCTAAAAAAATGAATAAAAAATTCTACTTAAAAAAAAAAAAATCTCCATTGAAACTAAACTAACGCGGAGGGCAATGACCCGGCTGGAGCGCCGCTCTATCACCGAGCCAGTGAGCGAGTATCAGTAATGGATAAGGTAAACTCTTTCGCGCGCTTTTGATAGTGCGGTGCTCTGGGTCATTGCCCTCCGCGTTAGTTTAGTTTCAATGAAGTTTTAATTTTTAGTAGGATTTTTTTTTCTTGTGTTCCTGTATCGTTACTGAAACACCCCTTAAGCAATGCACGCAATTAAATTAACACCCTGTATAACCGTCAACTGTCTGGGGAAGAAACACTTTGGATTTTATGACGTAGTAATAGAGTTGTAAATGTTTTCACTGAAGTGCGGTTGACCGTACTAACTCCTTGCCTATGTCTGCCGTAAAGCAGCAGTGTTTGCACTGCCGTGTTTCCGTTCGAAGTGTAAGGGAGCCAGTGAATTACCGGCACATGAGACATACCATCTTAGTTTTCAGTGGGCAAAGTGTCTTGCTGTCTTATTAGATTTCAAGTACCTGGGCGACCGAGCTTCGCTCTATAATCGCCGTCTCAACATTAAAATATCATCGGGTGAGCAAGCTATACTACCCGCCAACAGATGGCGCTATAGGTTTTTGTCTAAAACGCAAATGCTTAAAAACACGGGGAAAACGAATTTACCCAGACATGAGACTTAGCTAGATCGATTTTTTGCCCCCGAAAACCCCCGTTTTCGAGAAACCGATTACTTATATATACAGGGTGTTAATTTAATTGCGTGCCATAGCTTAGGGGGTGTTTCAGTAACGATAAAGGAACACAAAAAAAATTTTAAAATAATCCTACTTAGAAAAATTTAAACTCCATTGAAACTAAACTAATGCGGAGGGCCACCGCGCTATCACCGAGCCAGCGCGAGAGTATCAAGAACTCCTTTCTTTTTTTTGTGTGTGACTCGAATTTTCCCTTCATACTTTAACGGGCTTAGGATCATCAAAATGTAATACTTGATAAATTATAAAAAAAATCATTGATGATAAAAAAAATAAGTACAATTTTTTTTTTTGTTCCTTCACCGTTACTGAAACACCCCCTAAGCTATGGCACGCAATTAAATTAACACCCTGTATATTTATATAATAAAATATTACAACATTAATTTCTTTCTCATATCATCTTTCACGCAGTCAATCCATCTTTCCTTCAGCCTACGTCGTCGCACTCTAATTTCCGTTTTTATCTGATCCATATGCATAGGTACTCATCAAGTAATCACTCTCTCTCTCTCTCTGTACCATTTAACTAAATCAAGGAATACGAATACCTAAAATAAGTATATTCGATCTTTTGATTTCCTTACCTTTAGAAAAATTGTTACTCTTATTATTTTCTTCTTGTAATACCATGCGATCGAGCTTCGCTCTATACAGCGTGTAACGGAAAGGTGTGATAATACTGAAGGGTGTGAATCTGCCCATGAAACTGAACAACTTTTCCCAAAGAACATAGGTCATAGAACAAAATCAATTTCAGACCGCCCATAGAAACTGCATCAGCTGATAGCACATTTTGTATGGGAGGTAAAATTTGGTTTTTCGTATTTTGACTTATGTTCCTTGCAAAAAGTTGTTTAGTTTCATGAGCGGATTCACACCCTTCATTATTATCATACCGTTACGTTACGTTACGTTACGCGTTGTATATCAGCTGATGCAGCTTTTATGGGAGGTCTAGAAGTGATTTTGTTCGATGACCTACATATTATGATCCTTGCGAAAAGTTGTTCAGTTTTATGGGCAGATGCACACCCTTTAGTATTATCACACCTTTCCGTTACACGCTGTATATACAAATAAATATACAAATGTTGCTCGTATAATAATATACAGGTTGTAACAAAAAGGGTATAGGGATGTGAATCTGCCCTTAAAACTGAACAACTTTCCCTGGAACAAAGGTCGAAATACGAAAAAAATTGTTAAACCTCCCATAGAAACTGAATCAACTGATAGCAAATTTTGTATGGAAGGTCAAAATTTTTTTCGTTTTCTGTCCTATGATCGTCAGCAGTCGTTGCAGTTTCATGAGCAGAATCACATCCTTTAGGGTTTTCTGTCGCACCTTGTAGAATAAATTATTATTGTTGTTTAGATCAGTCTAGTTATGACGTCACAAACATGTCCAACGTTTTTTAACCATTGACATTATAATTGGATGTGAATGGAACTGACACGAACTTTGTCCATAATTTATATGTTTTCGATTTGTAAACATAGGTAGGTACTTACTATACAATCATTTTCATTTATCTCTGTCAACATCATAAACATACAAATACGTAATTACTACCCGGGGGGTGATCGTGGTAATTTTAACGATATTGCCTCAAACATTATGTTAGGCCTCAACAAAACTTTTTTCGCAAACGTTTTTGTTTTGGTAATATCGTTGAAATTACCACGATCACCCCCCAATGATATATCTTTTATAGTCCAGTCGCTTAACGTCTTAAATCACCAAATTCACCAAATTGCACCAAACTTTTTCCAGGTACTAGTTAGGTACATAGCTCTCAATTTTTGATAGGAGCCAATTCTTGAATTTCAAAAAAATTCCATAGAAAATTCAAGAATTAGCTCCTATTAAAAAATGAGAGCTATGTACCTAACTAGGACCTGGAAAAAAATTTGGTGAAATTATAAGGCGTGTCTACGTGAAACAGCTAATCGACCGCACTACTACTATTATATACTATACTTTAATAATTTATAAGAAACGGAAATAACATAAACAAGTTTAAGCAACTCTGAAAAAAAGCTCTGATAGATAAATGTTATTGTTCGCTACAAGATTTCCTAAATGAAAAAAAATATGTAGAAAAATAATTTGATATATTAAGAAGAATGTAAAGGATAAGTACCTATTATTACATTGCTATGCCCTAACCAGGTCCATGTTTGTACTGTACAATATTCTTAAGACCTTTGTGTAACATGGGATGCAATTAATATTTGACTTAGACTATTAAACGAGCAATATTTTTATATAAATATATTTGTATATAAATATATTTTTATATATATTTGTAATCGGTTTCTCAAAAACGGCTTTAACGATTGCAATGAAATATACCATACAGGGGTTTCCAGGGGAGGAAAATCGATCTAGCTAGGTCTCATGTCTGGGAAAATTCGTTTACCCTGTGTTTTTAAGCATGTTTTAAAAATACCGCGTTTTAGATTTAGGTTAGGTTAGGTTTAGGTTTCTACCTACAGTGCCATCTGTTGGCGGGTAGCATAGCTTGCTCACCCAATGATATTTTAATGTTGAGGCGGCTATTATAGAGCGAAGTTCGGTCGACCAGTTACTCGTGCTTATGTGTATTACACAAACTATACGTACGTGATACTTTAACGGTTGCATGTTTCATTTGTGACAGTTTTTTGTTAGCTTTGATTGGGCCGCGTAAATCGGCAGTGGTTTTGTTCTGGTCAAGATGACGCGGTGCAGATTAAAACTCATAATAGATGAATCGTTGGTAGGGTTGGTAGTGAGCCTGACTTTCAGGCCGAGGGTCGCGGGTTCGATCCCCGCCCAGAGCTAACATTTGTGTGACGAACACAAGTGCTTGTTCTGTATCTCGGTGCTATTTATCTATTTATGTATGTATGTATGTATATCAGTCTCCTATCTGTCCCGTGTGGTGCCGGCAAAGAATAGTACCATCCCATCCATACTCGTAGGTGTCGTAAGAGGCGACTAAGGGTTATAAACTGGAGGACAGGCAGCAGCATCCTCCTGTGTATCATACCATCTTACTTACTGCGGTCACCTACAACCGCGGTCCATGGTGCCAACCGTAAATATGGTACTTCCCCTCCATATTTTTCCAACAAAAGCTAAAACTCTAGCTCCCTGTTCTGTAGTGGACGTTTCATGGGATGTTATGATGATATCAGTCTCTGATAGACTCTCTATCAGGCTTTGCCTAGTTGGGGATCAGATGAGTTTGTGTGAATGTCCCCAATATTTTTTTTATAGTATAGTTCACGAAAGAGCATGTCATTTTACAAGCAAACATTTTTCTGGATACCTTTATCGATTACCCTTTCACTGTTTACGAATGGGTTACTGATTTCATATTTGTTTACTCAAAAGCACATGCAACACGTCACAAACACACCAAACATACTACTGATACATTATGAATACATACAATACTTTAGTCACAATAAATAGCTCTATTGGCTCTGTACGTTCCTGTTTCAATATTTTCCAAAAAGCTCTGCAAGACGTTTTGACAGTTAGCGTTGAAGTAAAGACACCAGTAAAGACACACCCTGCGGCCACAGTATTAAGTAGTAAAACAACCAATTTGGCGGCGCAACCAGTCCGGCTGTTGGTCGCGCTACCACTCCCAGTGAAATATAGCCCTTAATACTGTGGCCACAGGGTGTAGCGATTCTGGTGTCTAGTAATGGACACCAGTAGCGCAACCAGTCGCGCCACCATGGTGTCCCAGTGAAATACCGGCCTTATGGTGCGACTTTGTCTGTCCGTCTGTCTGTCACACCTGTTTATCTCAGCAACCACTCATGCTATCAACTTGAAACTTGGAATAATTTTAGAATAGGGTTGCCCAACTTAACTGCATATGAAAGAATTAAAAAAAAGTTAAGACAATTAATGCGAAGGGGCCCCAAATAGGGGGGAGCAAAATTTCAAATTGGCGTTACTAGGTCGAGCGGGGTATTATTTGAAAGGGCTTTACTTGTAGTACATTCTAAAATATTTTTTGTATTTTTTTACAACTGAGTTTTCAAGCTATGTTGAAAAATGACAAAAAAAATACATTCCCCCCCCCCTTATCTCCGAAGTTTGAGAATGGAAAAATCTGAATTAATTACAGTCGATAGAAGTTTACGTAAATATTACAGCAAAAATATAACGATATTTCTAAGTTGCACAGTTTTGTTGAAATCTGCAAAAATACCTTTACAAACAAAGTTATATTTGCGGTCCTTAAAATTATCTTTATTGCTTCCAAAAATACTATAGGTATATCGGAACCCTCGGCGCACGAGTCCGACTCGCACTTGACCGGTTTTTTAACACATCATTGATTGCCACCGACTTATCAAATAACAAAACGTATATGTTTAATCGAAGATTTTAGTTAGTATATTATATAGTTTAATATACATGTTCAAATATACAGCGTATAAAGGAAAGGTGTGATAATACTAAAGGGTGTGAATCTACTCATGAAACTGAACATTTTTTCACAAAATCAAATTTGACCACCCATAGAAACTGCATCAGTTGATAGCACATTTTGTATGAAAAGTCAAATTTGGTTTTTCGTATTTCGACCAATGTTTCTTGGGAAAAGTGGTTCAGTTTCATGGGCAGATTCAGTATTATCACACCTTTCTGTTACAGTCTGTATTTGTTTTATAATGAACTAGCGACCCGCCCCGGCTTCGCACGGGTGTAATGCTGATACGAAATATATTACAGAATGTATTTATATATAAGGTGTTTTTAAATTAGACCCAAATATTTCTAGGGGTGGTGTAACTATGATAAAGAAAAAGGTTTATCAAAGTTTTAGAAAAATCCTCCCGCTAGTTTTTTTGTATAATTTTCAAACAAAAAAAATATTATTATTTGCAATCATTCTGTAGTAATGATTTCGATCATACTAAGAGCCCGAAACCGAGCCGAAACCGCCCGAACCGCGCACTCGGCTTGCGCGTGATTGGCTCACGACTCCGCGCTGCCGCCTGTGCTGCTACGGAGTGTTCATTTTACGATATTTAACGGTATTGTTTTTAGGACTCTTCTCGAAAACTAGCGAATAGAAATGTAAAAAAATAACACCAATAGTATTCTTTTAGGTCCTTGAGGTAACCCTAACAATATTTGGGTCTAATTAAAAAACACCTTATATTACGTCCACAGCTTTTTTGTCATTAGACAATACGAACATGTTTTCTTTAGAGGTTACTCTTGAAAGAGCTTCATATAATTGGGCAAGTGTAAAACACTCAACGATCAAATCTAAGCCTACAACGTTGAAAGTGTGACCCTCCGATTCATTAATGGTAATTGCAAAAGATATCTTTACGTTTTTATTAAGTAATAAATAATTGTTTTTACTCAACAATACCGGGCAGCGAGGAAAACCTCGTTAGAGAGCTTCGATAAACGCGTGCGATCGCTGTTAATCATAAAGTGCTATAGTAATCCACTAAATAGAGTATAAAAGTATTAGAAACCTGTAAAATTATCAGTCTTTCTCTACTATATTATGCATGTATTATACATACCCGTGGGTGTCGTAAAAGGCGACTAAGGGTTATAAATTGGAGGATGGGCAGCAGCATCCTCCTATGTATCTAACATCTTACTTACTGCGGTCACCTACAACCGCAGTCCATGGTGCCAGCCGTATGCTAACAAGCTAGGTGACTATGGTACTCCCTTCTACATTTTTCCAGAATACGCTAGAATTCTAGAGGGAGCTCCCTGTCCTGTAGTGAACGTTTCATGGGATGTTATGATTATACATATAAACCTTCCTCTTGAATCATTCAATCTATTAAAAAAAACCGCATCAAAATCTGTTGCGTAGTTTTATAGATCTAAGCATACATAGGGACAGACAGACAGCGGGAAGCGACTTTGTTTTATACTAAGGAGTTTTCCTCGACGTTTGTCACCTACTTTCTTTTAGTTGTTGATGGATGGTACGTTGATCACTGTTGGTAATTACTTTTTGTGAGAACAAGTATTTTACATAGAACCTTTGCACAGGAAAACAATCAGATATGTGACAACATTAATCAACAATTTTTTCACACGATCATAGAAACTGAATACAAAAATATTATTTCTTATTTGAGTTGCTTCAACTATCAAATCAAATTAACATTTTCATGGCGAACGCCTAACTAGGATTCTGAACTTGAAATCAGTCTAAATAGTTCTTGAGCGAGAGTGCAACCTCTTTTGAGTTCATGATTCAATGACTTTTAGCGTGAATTCTTTTCCACCCACAGACTTTAAGATTACACTGTACATTCTACCAAAAATATGGAAATAAAGTAGATAATATGCTTGAGAATTTGCATTAAATGTGAAAAAGGTGTTACCCGTAAAATAATACTATTTCTTTGGTATTTACTCTGTTTCATGTATTCTATGGTATTTACGAATCCTGGACATACTGATTACGTGACGGTGACCGTCCGTGGCCATCCAGTATCAGATTTGCCATTTCCCAGTGCTAACTAGCAGTGCCATCTAGTTGAACTTTCAAAAGGTACCGTAAAACACCCTAATAGGCTTCTTCTGGGCAAGATCGACCTCATCTTTGTCCTCTAAACTAGATCGAGGTCAAGAGTAAGCCCATTGACATTAAAAAAATATTCTGCCCTCACATTGTGTCAGTTGTATTAGTGGCGTAGTTAGTTCTCTATTTATCCGCCTGAACAGATAAGTCAGCATTAAAACTAATAATTTACAAAATAAATATAACTTACGTTAAGCAAGGATCTATAGCTTCTTTGTTTTGGTTCGTTCCGTTTCGGACCTGATTTTGGCGAGTAAATTGACGCACCACTGATGCAAGACCGATGAAAGTGATTTCCAGCATACTGATGTTTAGGAAGTCATCAGAAGCTACTGGCAAATGGCTTTCCACAATCATAAACGGTTGATTGGTTGATATTCTACACACTCGCAAAAAGCGCTTTAAAACATTTTTTACAATGCGCACGGCTACGCGCTTGAATTGGTTTCTTCTGGGCAAGCTCGTCCCATCGTCGACCTCTTCTCTGTCCTCATGACTAGATCGAGGTCAAGAGTAAGCCCATTGGGTGACATCTATTGTCAATCCCTTACATTTTCATTACTATGTTCATTACGAGTACCATGCTTAGAGCAACGCGTCAAACCGCGCTAGTGCGCGCGAAAATCGTGTTACTCTATGGTACCATGCAATAAAGTCAAAAGTGTTTCTGCTGACGTGTTGTTGGGTGTAATAATATTTGTAGTAATACCACTTGTACCTAGTTTTTAAATTGAATAAAAAATAATTTATTTCTTAATTTTTTATTCTATTCTACTAGTATTAACGAATATTAAGATAACAGAAAGCCACTTATCTTTTTAGATGCCCTGAACTCCACATACTTTCCCTAATACCTTATGAAAATGAACCCTAAATTGGTTAAGGCGATGACGTTGACCTAAATCAATAGTGTATAACAAGTGTCCAACCCTGTGTCGATAAACAAACCATAGACTAGTCGTAAAACGCGATCTTTATCAAATTCTTGAATAGAAGGCACACGACCGTTTTCTGTGTTAAACAAGAAGTCTTTGGAGGTGTCAAACCTTGAAGCGATCTTTATCAAACTTTTGAGACACAAAGAGCCTAAAATGTATGATCGATATGTCGCAGGAAAATGTATAATCCGCCGTTTACAAACGACGGGCAAACTGTAATCAATCAATCATAACATCCCATGAAATGTCCACTAGAGGACAGGGAGCTCCCTCCAGAATTCTAGCTTTTGCTGGAAAAATGTGGAGGGAAAGTACCATAGTCACCTCGCTTGTCAGCGTTACGGCTGGCACCAAGGACCGCGGTTATAGGTGACCGCAGTAAGTAAGATGGATACACAGGAGGATGCTGCTGCCCATCCTCCAGTTTGTAACCCTTAGTCGCCTCTTACGACACCCACGGGTATGTATGGGTTGGTACTATTCTTTGCCGTCACCACACGGGACATGCAAACTGTAAACGGTCGGCAAATTGTTAAACGGCGCCGGCAGATTGTAAACGGGTTTAGACCACTGGTGCGTTTTAGGTTCGTTAGCCACGGTAATCCCAGCACGGTAAGGTTGAGCGAGCGAAGCGAGCGTGCCTCGGCAGCGGCCGGTGAGTGCCAAAAACGAATTATGCGCCGTTATGTAAAATGACGAATTAAAAATTTTTCGGCATTTTGTAGAATGCCAAGGCATAATGTAAAACGACGACTTATACAATCTACCTGCGACAGATACAAGGGCTATACAATAGAATACTATTAGAATACAGACAAACCTTTTCTATAATCGTAAACGCTAGTAGAATAGAAAAAAATATATAAGATTGACACTAGCTACAGTAGAAATAATGTAACATGATTAGAATGACAGGAGGAAAGAGCTATGCGTGAGAGCAGGTCGGAGGGAGACGTGTCTCTGTCGCTCCAACACCTTACGCATCGCTCCGTCCTGCTTTCACACTGCCGTCATTATAATAAAGCCATTAATGAGATAAAGCGTGACAGCTTATGTCAATCCCAGACATTTTATGACCGTTTACGATAGGAGAAAGCCACTTATCTTTGTATATCGCAGCAAACCACTAGCTTAGGTCAAAGACTATACAATTTAGGTACTTAGCTTAGGTGGACCACCTGAAAGTAAGTGGTCACAACCACCCATAGCATCCATTGTCTCATTATAATCAAAGCGCGCTGCCCTCCCAGAGATCTAAGATCTTATGTCTCATGTGCGGGTATTTTGCTGGCTCCCTTATCCTTCGAACGGCATTACGGCAGAAATTGGCAAGGGGTTGAAACGTCCCCATACGGACTTTGCACAAAGGCCCTATACCCTTCGAATCTTTGCTATACCCATAAAACTGAACTATTCTTACCTCTACGAATTTTCATAAACTGTAAAATTTTCTTTGAATAGTGGATAGAGCCAACGAACAACCAACATATTTTGTTACATCGATCCCAAATTGGTTTCCCTGAAAGGCTTAATTATTATTTTGGTAGAACCATTACATTTATTTCTTGTGTTTAAGCATTAATTTATTAATTTATCCGTTGTACTTAGTAAATAATATTAACAATTCTTCAAATTCTGCAAAAATATTGTCAACTCCTTTAGCCTCTCTAAGGTTGGCTGGAAGAAATTCCATTTAGGGATAAGTCCGCCTTTGCATAGGTACTATTCTCGTTTGTAATTTGTCTCCTTTTATTTGTGATGCAATAAAGAATATATACATACATACATACATTTAATAGCCCGGCCAGACACTCGTCGAGTGGCGTGGGAAGTAGCGAGGGAAGGAGGCAGAGACGTAGTGTGGCTGCGTTACTCGTCATGCCGCACGTATTGCTCCTCGTCATGCTTTTTTCGGGTGCGAGTCAAAGGACCGGCAATATGAGCGCGAGTAGGCAGCCATACACTGCCCGCGGACGCAGTCTGCATCGAGCGGTGGTCACGGAAGCACGTCGATTTCACGCGTCAAATCATGTCGCTGCCAGCAGCAGAAGAATGGTCTAATGAAAAAACGTTAACATTCCGTTCCGTACCTATCCACTATATTATATTCTTCATGCTTTTGCCCTTTGAAATTTTGCGGATGATTTACAATAATTAATAATCTATAGAAGAAACACTTTTATAGGGCCGCCACACTATGCCCATCGCGCTGCTCCTCGCTCTGCCCCTCGCGCTGCCGCGATGTTGCTCTCTCCAGCCACATACTGCTCTACTCGCGTGATTAATCGCGACGCTCCGCACTACGTCACTTGCCATTGCTACACGATGGACGTCGAAACTGTGGCAGGATGCGCGCTATGTATTTCTAGTAAAGCTACTTATACCAATTTCTTCTATAGAAATATACGATAATATATAAAGGAGTTGATGTATGACATCTATTTATCGAAATAAGAATAGATTATTAATTATTGTAAATCATCCGCAAAATTTCAAAGGGCAAAAGCATGAAGAATATAATATAGTGGATAGGTACGGAACGGAATGTTAACGTTTTTTCATTAGACCATTCTTCTGCTGCTGGCAGCGACATGATTTGACGCGTGAAATCGACGTGCTTCCGTGACCACCGCTCGATGCAGACTGCGTCCACGGGCAGTATGTGGCTGCGTACTCGCGCTCATATTGCCGGTCCTTTGGCTCGCGCCCGAAAAACCGACAATCAAGGGATCGATGGGCATGACGAGGAGCAATGCGTGCGGCATGACGAGTATCGCGGCCACACTACGTCCAACTAAATAACATCTTATTCCTCATGTTTTAAAATATTTTATAGTTATTGCTAAGCAACCAACAGAGCCTTGTAGATACCAAAGATTCTGCTTTTAAGTAGATATCTTTATCATCATCCTCATAATATACCATAAAACGTCCTCTACAGGACAGGGAGCTCCCTCCAATATTCCAGCTTTTGCTGAAACAATTTGGAGGGGAAGTTCCATCATAGACACCACGCTTGTTAGCGTTACGGCCGACACCATGGACCGCGGTTGTTGGTGACGGCAGTAAGTAAGATGGTAGAAGGAAGCAGAAGGATGCTGCTGCTCATCCTCTGGTTTAGTAACCCTTAGTCGCCTCTTACAACACCAACGAGTAGAGATAGGTTGGTACTATTCTTTGCCGGTAGCACACTGGACAGATATCTTTATAACTACGAAGAAATCTCTTTGTTATTTGTTGTTTGATTAAATATATCGATGAGATGGATTACATTATCAAATTTACTTCCCAGTAAAATTTTATTTATAGTGTATGTGGAATTAACTAGAAATAAGTTTTCATGGATAGTTTAAATACGTCAATAATTTACAAGCGAAAATATTTTGATAGTAGATAACTTATAATTTATGATGCAGCCGGATTTGTAGGATCAAAGAATTTTAAATATCTAAGAGGTAGAATTTATTTTTAGATGTTAAAATCACTCTCAATTCCAGAGTATCTGGTAGGTATATGTTGTCCGTGCGGTGGCGGCAAAGAATATTACCAACTCATCTCGACCCGTGGGTGTCGTGAGAGGTGACTAAGGGCTTATGAACCGGAGGATGGGCGGCAGCATCTTTCATACTGCGGTCACCAACAACAGCGGTCGCCAGCCGCAACGCTTACAAGCGTGGTGACTATGGCAAATCCCCTCCAAAGTACCACACGTTTTTGCTGGAGTTCTGGAGGTAGCTCCCTGTCCTACAGTGGACGTTTCATTGGATGTTATGATGACTTAAGCCAGAAAAATTTTGGTGGCAGCAAATTACAGCGGTTGCCTAGTTGGGTAAAGTGTTCGCGTCTCTGGTACTGATGGAGAGGACACAGGTTCGAATCCTGCATATGGTATAGCTACTTTCTTATTTGCAGACTTATACAACGTGTAAATCTAAACGCAAAACCTCTCGGGGGGTAGTTCCACTCCACCCATGTAACTGAAAAACTTATGTTCTTCAACTTTTGTAAATTATTTACAGAAATCGAATTTTCATACGACACCCACGGGTAGAGATGGGTTGGTACTATTCTTTGCCGGTACCACCCGGACAGGCTTTAGTACTTATTGTGATTATACCCTAGTTTTCTCCTTTTCGATCATTACATCAATTAAAAAACAAACACCTCCAAGTTGTTGTTAAACTTGAACTGTAAAAGGACGAAGTATGCAGTCAAAAGTAAAACAGAATTTAGATATTTAGACTAGGTAAAGCCTCTATTACCTCGACATAAGAATGTAAATTGAAAGTCCGATGAAAATTTCTATATGAATTTAAGTATTAACTGAATAACTAGGTTAGGAATGGCGTACAAATTCGACTTTGGGTAAACAATTTAAATCGATAAAGGCGGTGCTCCACTCGTTTGTCAATCAAATTAAAGGAAATTCTCGAGTAATCTCGATGATGTTCATTGAATTTACAAATAACGGAAAATTTTTGTTCGATTCGAAGAATTTTAATAAATTCGGTTTGTTGACTGACTAGAAATAATATTCCTATGGGAAATAATTCAATTAGAAATTTTAAAATCCTATACTATGAAACGAGCAATATTCGTATATTATAATCGGTTTCTCAGCCTACTTTTCTTGTCACCCTGTTTAACTGGACCTCATCTAACTAAACTTAGAAATTACTAGTAAATTCTTGGATTTTGTTTGCTACAGTTTGGGCATTTAACTGCTGTAACACATGAAATCTATTTACGGGTTATGCGTCTTCACGTTCTCTTATCTCCTTGGTGTAATCATAGATACAAGCCTTCTGCGCCCACAAACCAAACAGACAAAAAGGTGGCTGCCTCTGCGCCCCAACAAACAACAAAGACAGCTCCCGATCCCAACTCATGGTCCCGAGTACCTGTGAGGCGGGTGACGGACATAACACTTGGCAAAGCTTACCAAAGGCAAACCTCGACTTCTGGGAACCCCCAGCACGGAAAGCAAACGGGAGGGGCAGATGTAACCAACCCTAGCGGACCCCTGCGCGCTTTGCGCGAACAACAGGGCAACGCGGCGGGAAGGGAACCGAACCCCGAACAGGAGCCGGTACGTGCAGAGGGTGCTCAGGACTCGAGCAAGCCAGAGGCAAGTGAACTTGGACTGAAGAAAAGACGCAAACGCGGAGGCAAAAACAAGGGGGCTGCGTTCAAAGGGTTAAGATCCACAGACGGACAGACAAACCCGGAACACAGACCCGAACCAGCCCCAAAACGGGACAGATCACAGGACACCATCTCTCCTGCTCAGACGGCCACACAACCCAAAAGGCCGAAACTGGATGACAGCCCTGCAGAGCCAACTCGTAAGAGCTATGCGGCTGCATCCAAGCAACACCCGGCTGATCTGAGCGTAGCGGTGTGCGTCCACCCGACACGTGACATGACTAAAGAGGAGGGCAACCTCATCAAAGAAATGCTGTCAGAAACCCTTTTCAACCACAGGACCCATGTCATGCCATCGTTCCGTGGATTCCCCATCGTAGGAGACGGGGTCCTCAAAATCTGGTGCGAGGATGCCGATGCCAGGACATGGGTCGAGTCTGTGGTACCGACACTGAAATGGACAGCAACGAATGAGACACTTAGGGTGGTCAGCCAATCCGAAGTGCCAACGAGGGTGCGCACCGCGCTCTTTATCCCCGATTACACCGGCGAAATAAAGGCACTCCAAGAAGTTCTGGCTGGCCAAAACCGCAAGTATTACGACATGACCAAGTGGACACTGGGGAGAATCACTCAATCCGAACAGGGAAGGTGGAGGGGTACATACCTTACACTCCATCTCCCCCAGTCGGAAGTTGAGAAGCTGGTGTTGCGGGAGCGACGTGTGTCGTACCTTATGGGTTCGATATACGCTCGCTTCTACAACAATGGCAGACTCTCTGACGTGCCTCCACAACAAGGACAAAGACAAACAGACAACGCACTGGACAAGGAGATAACTGAAGAAGACCTGATTGACATGGACTCAGAGACAAAAAGGTTGGCACTGCTTATGATTGACAACAATATGCGTGCCTTCGATGACGAGATGCAAAGCACCTCATCCGAGACAAACAAGGACGAACAGACAGACAAAGACAACGACAATGAAAGCGAGCTGTTGGGCGATAGCAATGATGACGCTAACTCAGACGCAAACTAACGCCCACCCCGCACTGACAAACTTAATACAAACCAACCTCCAGCACAGTCAAACAGCAACAGCCACACTACGTAGAGTGCTGGAGGCAAACAAACATACCATCGCATTAATACAAGAACCATGGATCAGAAATAACAGGATCTGTGGACTAAACAATATAGGAGGTAAGCTTCTACTGAACACTAATATATCTGACAAACCGAGAACATGTATATTTATACCTAACCATTACCCAGCCACACCATTAACCCAATTCTGTTCCAGAGACCTGACCGCTGTCAGGCTCCAGATTGCGGATAGTAACAAAACAGAAGTAATACTAGCATCGGTCTACATGCCGGGTGAAGAGGAGGACTGCCCTCCAAAAGAACTGGCAGATCTAGTAAATTACTGTGACTCACACAACAAAGAAATCATCATAAGTGCGGACACTAACGCCCACCATCCGCTGTGGGGCAGCGATAAACCGAACCATAGAGGCGAGGTACTATCGACATACCTCTTCTCAACTAACCTTAACATACTAAACAAAGGATCTGAACCAACATGGGTCACGTCCAGAGGTCAAACCATAATTGACGTAACTTTTGCCACACAGATTGCTTCATCGATGGTATCAAACTGGCGGGTCTCAAATGAAGTCTCCTGCTCTGACCACAGATGGATAAGATACGAACTCAACACCGTCATCAAGGAACCTGCTCCAAGACGAAATCCACGTCGTACTGACACAGCAGGATACAAGGACATATTAAGAACAGAGCTAACAAAAACCACAATGCAGGTAATGCTAACGGACACGAAAGCAATTGACGACAACGTAAGTACAATAACAAACATAATTACTAACACATTCACAGCCACATGCCCGCTACAACCTAGCTTTACCAGAGCCAAAAACAAAGGCCAATGGTGGAACGCAGGTCTAGGTAAGCTGAAAAAGAGACTAAAGAAACTGTTCAACAGAGCAAAAAACACTAGGCTAGACGTAGACTGGATAGCCTACAAAGACGCACAATACGCATACAAAAAGATGATCAGAACTTGCAGAAGGAAGGCATGGCATCAATACTGCGAGTCAATAGAATCGAACAATGAAGCAGCTAGGGTAAGGAAAATCCTAGCCGCAGAACCTCAAAACAATATAGGTACCCTCAAGAAACCAGACAACACATACACCACCACGGACAACGAAACTTGTAGGGTTCTACTAGAGACACACTTCCCGGACTGCCGAGTCACCGAGACCGACACGTGGAAAACAACAACAACAAAAATGGCCACAGAACAAGATTGGAAGACAGCAGAGGTAATAGTAACCCAAGACAAGGTAAGGTGGGCTTTAGCAACGTTCCAGCCTTACAAATCTGCAGGGCTGGACGGAATATTCCCTGCCTTACTACAGTGGGGAATGGACATACTCACACCCTGGCTGGTGCAGATATACCGGGCATGTCTAGCCCACGGGTACGTACCACTGATGTGGCGGGATGTCAAGGTAATTTTTCTGCCAAAACCAGGTAAAAGCGACTATACACAAGCCAAATCTTTTAGACCAATTAGTCTGACATCATTCTTATTGAAAACTTTAGAGAGACTATGTGACAAACACATAAGAGACACAATACTGCACAAAAATCCGTTGCACAAACGACAACACGCCTACACCACGGGTAAATGCACAGATTCAGCACTACACGAAGTGGTAGGGAAAATAGAGTGTGCAATACATCACAAACTATCAACACTAGGCGTATTCATAGACATTGAAGGAGCCTTTGACAAAACAACGTTCCAAAGCATGAAAACTGCACTAGAGACTCACGGGGTGGGAACAACCCTCAGAGACTGGATATGCAACATGCTAGAACAAAGAGCGATACAGGTAACAGTGAATGACAAAACAAGAGCCGTAGTGGCGAGAGGATGCCCACAAGGAGGAGTACTGTCTCCACTACTATGGAACCTTGTGATAGATAGTCTCCTGACACAACTAAATGACAAAGGTTATTTCACAGTAGGATATGCCGATGATATCACCATTCTAATCAACGGCAACCACGAGAACACCTTATGCAACCTCATGGGACAGGCATTAAAGACAATAGAGAAATGGTGCGATAAACACAATCTTTCTGTTAACCCCACCAAGACCGAAATGGTCCTTTTCACAAAGAAAAGGAAACTTCCAACAATGGAAATGCCAACATTTTTCAAAACAAAACTAACTATTTCAACCGAGGTTAAATACCTTGGAATAATCTTAGACAACAAATTAACTTGGCAGAAACACCTAGACAACACACTAAAAAAAGCCAGCATAGCCATGTGGCAATGCAAAAGACTCCTAGGTCAGAACTGGGGTCTCACACCCAAAATTGCGCACTGGCTATACACAACAGTAGTAAGACCGATCACAACATACGGCGCGCTAGTATGGTGGCCCAGGACAACTCTAAGCACCGCTCAAGCGGACCTAGAAAAGCTACAGAGACAAGCATGCATCTGCATAACGGGTGCAATGCGCACTACACCAACAGCAGCCCTGCAGATGATGCTAGACCTGCCACCGCTACACTTATATATACAACAGGAGGCAACTCTAGCATCACTCAGACTGGGACTGTCAAGGACACTAAGCACAGACTCTAGAATTCACCACACAATAATAAAAGACAAAGCCCTAAGTCACCAACCGCTATTAGCTGCACCATGTGATAGGGTACCTAAACAAAACACCTTTAACAAAACATACAACATAAACTTACAAGAAGAAACACATGACTACTCAGGTATAAATGAATTGCGCATATACACTGATGGGTCAAAAACAAAACTAGGCACAGGCGCAGGTACGTATTCTCAAGACCTTAATATTGAAATATCAAGCGCCCTAGGACAATATAACACAGTATACCAAGCTGAATGTGTCGGCATTATACAAGCCGCACAAGCGATAACTGCAAGGAACATTACTGACACGAGCATTCGTATAGTCTCGGACAGCGCATCGGTACTCCAAACGCTGAGAGGCAGCTATACGACCTCAGGACTGATATTACAATGCCATGAAGAATTACAAAAGTCATCACAAAAAAACAACATAACATTACAATGGATAAAAGGACACAGTGGTTCCATGGGAAATGATGCGGCAGACCAACTGGCAAGGGAAGGGTCCAACAAGACCTATGAAGGACCAGAACCAATACTGCCGCTACCCTTCAACCAGTTTAGGACATGGATACGAGAACAAACACGAAGAGAATCAGACAAACAATGGAATGACATTGCAACATGCAAACAGTCCAAAAAAGTAATAACATCAACCAACAGCCGTTTGACAAGACGGCTACTACAGATGAATAGGACAAAGCTCCGTAATGCAGTAGGCACAATAACAGGACACATTGCTCTCAACAAACATTACTACACCTTAGGCATAACAGACAGCCCTCTATGCAGGGCCTGTATGGAAAGGGACGAAACCATCGAACACGTCATTCTGGAGTGCAAAGTAATCAACACTATCAGAGAAAACACACTTGGAGCAGACATAACTTTAGATCAACTACCAAACAAACTGGACAAACTGACCGAGTTCTGGCAACAGTTAGGGTGGCTAAATTGATGGCTAGATAGGCCCACGTACAATGGTCCACGCAGGACTAAGTGCGGAAACCACAAACTTAACTTAGAACTTAGAACTTAGATACAAGCCTAGAGCTTAGTGCAGGAGTCACAGATCTGTAATGGACTTTTTAAATAATAAATATTGTATTGTAAAAAACAATATATCCTATATCATTAAACGAGCAATATTTGTATATATTTATATATTTATATATATATATATATATATATATATATATATATATGTATAAAAAATGGACAAGAAATCGATCTAGCTACGTCTCATGTCTGGGAAAATTCGTTTTCACCGTCTTTTTTAATATTTCTTAGCGCGTTTTAGTGCGTTCAAGAAACTTACAGCGCCATCTGTTGTTGAGTAGCATAGCGGTCGCTCAGGTACTAAGGGTAATAGAAGGAAGATTAATGAAAACGTGTGTAACAAGGTACTCTTACAGTCATTCAGTTATTGTAAATACAGCTTAGGCGTCGTTCTGTAAATTTTATATGAGGACGTTATATCATGTTTGAAGATTTGACATTTCAACTTAGGACGCAATGACAGATGTCATCCCATAGTAAAATAAATTAGTATTCCTTCTAATCCGAGCGGAGCAAGGAGGTGTCTTGTATTGTTCACACGGCCGCCCATCCGTAGAAACACTTTTGGACCTTATGGCGTGGTAATAGAGTTGAAAAAGTTTCTACCGACAAGCGGTTAACAAATACTGAAAAAAATTAAAATTAAGGAAGGCTTACATACATACATACATAACATCACGCCTCTTTCCCGTTGGGGTAGGCAGAGACCACAGTCCTCCACCTGCTACGATCTTGACATACTTCCCTTGCTTCCTGTACTTTCATCAATCCTTTCATACATGCTCGTCGGTTTAGGGTACTTTTAACCTGGCCTTTATTCAGAACGTCCTGAATTTGGTCCTGGTACGTTCGCCTAGGCCTTCCCCTTCCAACGTTTCCATTCACTCTCGCCTGGTAGATCTCTTTCGTCAATCTTCGTTCATTCATCCTCTCTACATGACCAAACCATCTCAGCATCCCTTTCTCGATTTTGGTCACTACGGAAGGAAGGCTTCCCTGCTACAAACGTGTTTTAAGCGATTTTTGCTCGATTTTTTGTTTAAGCTCTATGAAAGTGTGAAAATTTGTATATTTATAGAGCATAAGCTATGAAATAACAAAAAATAAAAAACTGGTCAAGTGCGAGCTGGACTCAAAATATCTAGCACAGTAAGTTACTGAAATTTCAACTGGAATATGTTCAGGTACTTTAACTGATCATGCCCTGCCGGTTTTTTTTTTGTTTTTTCCAACGCTAGTTAACACATTCAAAGCTGTCAGAAAAAACCAGTTTGCAAAACAATGTTATTCTTTCCATCAAATATACCAGGCCACTCAGAAAGTATTGCGAAAAATAGTTTTTATATATGGGAGACTGGCCGGTCAGAATCTTTTTCGAAAATATGATTACTTGTAAGTAAAAATATGTGTGTTCCATTTTCAAAATTTCCCTCCACATTTTTTGCGAGCCAATTCAAAGTATCGTGTCTTACTGAAAAATGGATCTGCGCCGGGAACATTTTAGAGCTATGATTTTTTACGATTTCAAGTGTCGACTGAAACCGGATGAATCGTTCGATAGACTTCAAATGGCATTTATGGATGAAGGCCCCTCCAAGGCAACCGTGTATCGTTGGTATAACGAATTTAGGCGCGGTCGACCAACCTTGGGGGATGAAGAAAGAAGCGGTCGCCCTTTGACGGCTATTACGGAAGAAAACGTGCTAGCAGTGAAAAATTTAATCCAAGATAATAGGCGAATTACATATCAGGAGATTCAGCACATATTAAAGATTGGATCGGGAAGCGTTCACGAGATTCTACACGGGCATCTTCGCGTGAGGAGGATAGTATCGCGCTGGGTGCCGCACTACCTCACCGACGCTCAGAAGCAGGCCCGGGTGGAATGGTGCCGTGATATGCTGAACAAATTTGAAGCAGGCTCGTCTCGGCGTGTTTACGACATCGTAACAGGTGATGAGTCCTGGATTTATCAATACGATCCAGAAACCAAGCGCCAGTCGACAGTTTGGGTGTTTCAAAATGAACCAACGCCTACCAAAGTGAAGCGATCTCGAAGCGGGGGGAAGATTTTGATCGCCAGCTTTTTTAATTTGACTGGCCACTTGGCCTCAATTCCCTTACGAGATCAAAGAAGCATCAACGCCGAATGGTATACTACCAAATGTTTACCAGAAGTTTTTTCTGTGGTGAGCAACAAGCGACCAAACACAGGGCTCCGCGGACTACTGCTCCACCACGACAATGCGCCTGCACACACCGCGCTCAAAACGAGGGACTTCCTGGACAGCACACCAGTCAAACTCCTGGGTCACCCTCCTTACAGCCCTGATCTAGCACCGTGTGACTTCTTTTTATTTCCAAAAATAAAAAATCAGCTCAAGGGGATACAATTTTCGTCGCCGGAAGATGCGCTGGCTGCGTTCGAGCAGGCTGTAAACGAGGTGTCTACGGCGGACTGGAAAAAGTGTTTTGAAAACTGGTTCACACGCATGAATCTTTGTATAGAGGCTGGTGGAGAGTACTTTGAAAAGATTTAATAAAAATATATGTACCTGTAGAACAATTTTTTTTAGTGTCGCAAATATTTCTGAGTGTCCCACGTACTGTGGTTTTAATATCATGGCTGCAAAAAAGATTGGTAAGCGTTGGAATAAACGAAAAAAATTAATCATAGTTTTTTTTTATAAATAAATTAACAGTTTTTTTTTATTGTTTTAAAAAGTTTTATGTAGTCGATATACAACATTCGCTGTTGCCCGCGACTACACGTAAAATTGCAAAAAAGAAACCTATGTCCTGCCAATGTCTTTTAGTTGAAACTATATTTAAAACTTATGATATCTGTTCAGTAATGCATGGTACCAGAATGACAGATAAATACTGACACACATTTGTATGGTGCACATGGATTTGTGATGAAAATGCTTTCGCCCTTTTTAAGATTTCTACTTAAGAAAGAGCTTTGCTCTACGACTTTTTGTAGTATGTATTTGGGCCAATCAGCTGTACAGTCAAGTGGTTACCTTACCTTACTTAGGCTGATTGCGTGTACATAAGGAGTAACTGATAGCCAGAGACAAAATGTCTCTAATTGGCCACCTCATTTACGGGACGGTTGAGCGTAGGTACTTACTTCACGTATCGTATTATCACTTGCGCGGTCAATTGGTAACTTCTCTTTCTTAGCTTTCACAGAAAGTGAAGCTTCGTTATGGCATTGACCCGGATGGGTGACCGCTAGGTTTAACAACTTGAGCGTTTCTATGCTTCAGATGGCACGGTAAACCGACGGCCCCGGCTTCTATCGGAGATAATGGTCTTTGAGAAATGTCAGAGGCCAATTGGCGGCTTTGGCTACAGGGTTAGGTAGTGTAGGCCTAATGATGCCTACTAGCAGCAGCCAACTAACAGGCCCGAACACAGAAACAAATATCTGTTTAGTGTAGGCAACGAAGCAGTTGACCCCAACTTAATTCTCTCAGGCCGATTTTATTTGACAGGATGATAAAGAATCATGAATTAAAGGTAAATTCAAAATATCAAAAAAAAAATACAAAAAAAAATTCATACATTTTTTTTAATTTTTGTATGGAAAAATTAAAAGTACCGATTTTTTTTGATTTTTTTTTTATAAAAAGTTTGTCTCATGTAGTGTAATACCCCAGCAAAGTTTTATCGACTGAGGGATAAATGCGGGGGTCTTCATACAACGATCCGCTTCGTTGCCTTTTGAGTGTGAAACCTTCGAAACAGTAGGGCCTATGAAGACGACGTTTTTCTTACGTGCAAACGTCGCGTGTTCGACTTGCGAACGAAACGTGTTTGAAATCTGTTTGAACTGCACTTTAAGCGAGTACGTACGACGTGCGTCTTACACGCGTTCAAAAGCGCGTCGTCTGCGTACACAAAACGCTATGTGTGTGCACAGACTTGACATGAGAGCATACGGCGTTTTCTTACTAACGAAAAACGCGCGTTCATGTCGATGCATACGAGACTGGATTGCATCGTCCGCACTACAGAGCAGGTCCATAATCTAGGACTTTATGTGCGTGAGAGTCCGCCAGCGACTCTGTGCGAAAATTATAGTTTTTATCAGAAAAAAAATTAAACTTTTAATTTTTCCAAGTTGTTCTTCGTTTCAAACCATATAAAAATCAATCTGAACAACCTTTTCGACAAAATAACTCTTTGAACTGTACAACTATTCAACCAGTTTTTCTTCCAAACCATGATTTTTACTACGCGCATACTCGTAGAAGCGTAGTGTTTTTCTCATATCAAAGATATAATAATTTTTTTTTTACTAGCCTATACTGTCCCAATGCTGGGCAAAGGCCTCCCCTATACGTTTCCATTCCTCCCTATTTATTGCGACTATGGGCCACTGGTCTCTACTCGTAATACATAAACTTACTAATCTGGGCTCTAATAATAACGAAAAAACTACAGTACTTGCGGCCACACTGACGGACTGTCACAACCCGAGCGAAGCAAGGAGGTTTTTGTTCTGAGGTCACAACCACAACCACAGAAAAAGAAGGAGGATTAAAGAAATAATTCGTCATAAGGTAGAGAAGGCGTCGTTCTATGGATTTGACAGGTTATTTTGAATATTTCCTAGTGATCATCGATGACGTGTTTGGGACATGTTGGCAGATGTTATCCCCTACTAATAGTTATTTGTTATGCAAGGCAGCAAAAGCGTTATTTGGCGTGAGTGCCTTGTATTGAAACCTGAGCAAGCGAAGGATCCTAGAATTGAACCACGAGCGAAGCGAGTGGTTTAAAAGAAGAATCCTGAGCGTAGCGAAGGTTTCAAGGCACGAAACGCAAAATAACTTTGCTGCCGAGCGGAACACAAAATTTTTCACCTCACTAAAGTGAGGTAGCAGCCAGTACCGCAGCGTGGAGGTCTGCCATACTGCATCACGTTCGAATTTCAAAAACCTTTTGCCCTTTAGCGGCCAAAAATCGCTTTTGGCCGCAGAAAACCCTTTTGCCCGCTAGGGGCCAAAAATCGCTTTTGGCCGCAGAATTTAACCGACAAAACAAATGTTTCCGAGCTTTGGAGGTGAAAAATAAATTAGCAAGGTGTCCATTCCGGTCCGAAATCTTTGATCACAACATAAAGTATGCCGTCTGCTGTGCCTCTTGGATATCCGAAAAATAAACAAACGCACGTTTAGAAAAACGTCACTGTGAGCGTAGGCTTTACGGTTAGGGGTTAAATCTACTTGATTAAATGTGTCACGCTTGTTTGTTGAGTGATACCAGAAGCCATCAGAGTAATTCACACACGCCCTGACTTCAAGACGTGGACAAACAAGAAATGTCATGATGAAATTAATTTGATTAGTGAATCGCTGCGTAGGTATAAAAATCAAATTTTCAAGCAATCCATTGTGGGATTTCACAACGCTCACATGTTCGTCGGGCTCTCTTTCGAGTCCAGAAAATTAAGTTTGTATAATCTTTTTAAAATCTTAAATACTTTGTTCCTTATATCCTTCCCTCTTATAGAAAACCGTGCAAGAAAAGTAACTGAACCAAAGATTTAATTAAACGTAAGTGATTTAAGGTAGATAGGTAGACTGTTAGATTATGCCTTTAGGCGTTAAGCCCGCCGTGTACCTTTGTGCATGAAGTTAAAAAATCAATAAATTATTTGATTATTTGAATCAGTGTGTTAATGAGACACACAGATAAACGGAATATAATTATGGCTAGTAAAATATCAGTTCAAAACTTACCCATTGATGCTACCAAAACTTTCATTAACTTAACAAGAAATCACCATCTAGGAATTGTTTTTTTATATAAAACGATATTTTTTCGAAGTTCACTCTTCAGAAGTACCAGGATAACAGAAATGACGTAGCGATCTTCAGCGGGCGGGGCGGACACTAACGTATTATTACGGAGAGAAAAGTTATCTATCAGTGGCGGCTGCAGCCCGCCCTGCGCCTTGCTGAAACAAAATTTCATTTCATTGCTTATTTTTATCCAGCTACTTTCTGATATCGTAGTGAAATATCGTCAATGTATACTACGTTATAAGGGTTGTAAGGCTATTGGATAGTGAAGCACGTAATGTTGTTATTTGGTGACAGTATTCTGTGAGACATCGCAGTTTGTGGCACGAGCATGCTACGAGTGAAAATGATTTATTGTTGTATGTAAAATGTCGAAAGAAGTTAATAAATACTAATAACTTAGCATAAATAAAGGTAAGTTTTTAAAAAATCGGTCAATAATTGTGATTATCGGTGCTCCTTAATTTATTATTCTGTTTTTTTTTATATTAATTTTGTTTTCTTTTGTTGGTTATTTTGCAATTATTCTGTTGAAATGTTGACTATGTATGATTATATTCAGAGTTACGTTTCTGTACTCTTCATTTATTGGAACATTATTTGAAGTGTTTATATCACATAAAGATAATACGGAACCTTACGGTGATCAATTTTAGAAAAATAATAAACTGTACTGAATTCGCTTCTGGCACTCGCCGGCTGCTGCAACAGCTTCGCTCAGCTCGTGCGATTTTTGTCGAAAGAGAACCTAACACAACCTAAACGACCCCGAATGGTTGTGAGACCTGCTGCCGTACTCCGAAGTGAAACTACGATAATATCGCGCCGATAATTAGTCTATGGTTCGACCTTTGACAAAGAAATTCCCATACAAAATAAATTTCCGAACGTAATTGTTGTTGTCATAATCTGATAATATCGGAGCTCCGAAAAAACTTCGGAATCGAATCAGCGAATTTTCTACAAGTTTATTATTTTTCGAAATTTAATCAACTGAAGCGGAAATTGACGATTCTCATTTGAGTATTCCCCGGTGATATTTACATCGGTTTTTTTTATCTTTTATTTTTCATCGTACAACTTTTCTTAAGCCTGTCAAGCACAGACCTTGAAATTTCGAGCCTTGAAAGAACTCAATTTGTTTGTTTATAAACAACAACAACTGACACATTAATAGGTAATTTGACGAAGCCAATTCGAATATATAGGGTGTCCTATGGCTTTGCGACATGGAAGTATAGTAGGTAACTTAAATACTGAAGACAGCAAATTCCACTCAAAGGAAACATTCCTTTAAAGCTGCATTCAAAGATTTTTTTTAATCGCTCACTACACCCAAGAATCAAAGCAATACTAATAAAAAAATATAACACCCTTTTATAACACCAATCGACAGAGCCAATAATAAAAATCAAACCTATAAAAATAGCACTAGTAAAAGTACAGGCTGTTTTTTTTTTCATTAGTATTTGTTATTAGGCCAAATACAAGTGAGACTCGCACTGATGGTTCCGTAGCACCACACAATATTTAGTTTAATGTTGACTCGCAATTGACTACTTATCATTATCCTATACTATTAAACGAGCAATATATGTATATATATTTGTAATCGGTTTCTCGAAAACGGCTCTAACGATTTCGATGAAATTTTGTATCCGGGAGTTTTGGAAGACGAAAAATCAATCTAGCTAGGTCTCATGTCTGGGAAAAATCGTTTTGCCCGTGTTTTTAAGCATTTTAAAAAAAATACCGCATTTTAGACAGAAACAAAGCATGAAAGTAGAATTAATGCAGTAGAAATGAGAGCGTTGAGGAGTATGATTGGTGTGAAATTGAGTGACAGGATTAGAAATAGTGTGATAAGAGAACGTTGTGGCGTAAAAGAAGACGTAGTGACTAAAATTGAGAAAGGGATGCTGAGATGGTTTGGTCATGTAGAGAGGATGAATGAAGGAAGATTGACGAAAGAGATCTACAAGGCGAGAGTGAATGGAAACGTTGGAAGGGGAAGACCTCGGCGAACGTACCAGGACCAAATTCAGGACGTTCTGAATAAAGGCCAGGTTAAAAGTACCCTAACCCGACGAGCATGTATGAAAGGATTGATGAAGGTTCAGGAAGCAAGGGAAGTATGTCAAGATCGTAGCAGGTGGAGAAGTGGTCTCTGCCTACCCCAACGGGAACAAGGCGTGATGTTATGTATGTATGTTAGACAGACACCTCCAGCGCCATCTGTTGGCGAGTAGCATAGCTTGCTCACCCGGTGATATTTTAATGTTGAGGCGGCTATTATAGAGCGAAGCTCGGTCGACCAGGTACTTTGTTTTTATATAGCTTATGCACTACAATCGTTCCAAGTTTCACGCTTGTATGTGTTGCTGTTTTCACGATACTTAGAGCTAAACAAATAATAGAATCTCATTGACTCCCTTTGGGTACGAAACCTTAAAAACAGGCAAAGTGCTAGTCGGACTGCGCACAAATGGTTCGCGTACCACTAAAGTAAGGCCATCGTAATAGGTCTTTTCTGACAGCTGTCAAACGTATGAAAAATTACGACCTGCGAAGAAAAATGAAGCCTGTTTATTGGTGTTAAGGAAACGTCAAAACGGACTTCTTACGTTGGCTATACTTTAAGGTGAAAATACTATGTACTTATCTAGTCCCTGGAAAATACCGCCTTATAGTTCTGTTATGGACGCGCGCAGTCGCGCAGAAATGTGTCAATTGCGCGCGAGTCTGACTCGCACTTGACCAGTTTTTATTATTTGTTGTTATTCACTTTTTGTACCCAATAAAGTGATTTATTATAATTCTGTAGATTTTATGCATTAAAAACATACCAATTTTCACGCTTGTAAGTATTCCCGCTTTTACGATAGACCTAAAACAAACAAACCGGCCAAGTTCGTGTTGGGCCACGCGCAGTATAGGGTTCCGTAGTTATTTTACTTTTTTTTTATCGTAAGCGGGTTTTGGGTAAGTATTTCACAACGTTTATAACATAAACTTTTTACCTCCTAATGCTCTGAGGTCCTAGCGCCTGATTGCTATTGCTGTTTTTATTATTTTTAGTTTTTCAGTTATAGCTCATTAACCTGTGAGGCCTACTTATCCGTGATAGTTTTCCTTTTAATTTCATCATGTATGCTACTACTGTTAATTTTATCACATTTCCATAATAACCGTTTAGCCGGTAGGAGGGGGGACACTCGACTCTAACAAAAATTGCGCTTTCAAGCTTAATATTTTGCAAAAGGATCCCTAAATCGAAATATGATATTTGAAAACTTATATTATTTTTAAAAGATCTATCTAACGATACCCCACACTATGGGGTAGACGAGAAAAAAAACTTCATCCCCACAATAGTTGTATGGGAGGTACCCTAAAAAAAATATCTTTAAAAATTTTATTTTATCACTTTGTCGGCGTAGATGAAATGTTTGTTCGTACAAAATTTCAGGTTTCTAATACTAAGGGTCTCTGAGCTAAACCGCGGATAGACAGACAGACGGACATGACGAAACTATAAGGGTTCCTTTTGACTACGGAACCCTAAAAATGATATTTCCAACCTCACTTTATTTTTAAAAGACCTATCTAACGAGACCACACGCGATGAAGTAAAGGGAAAAAATGTATTTCACCCCACTTTACTTGTACAGGTACCATAAGTTTTTTTTGGGATTTTATTTTGCACTTTGTCAGCGTAGACAAAATGTATATCCATACTAAATCGGGGGGCACAGCAGTGCCCCCGCCAAGTCGAGCAAACAAAGGCACAGCCGTACCATCCTTTTCTCGAAGCCACTCGGGGCTCTTCTGACCCCCCTGTAACTGCCTTTTGGAGAGATATTAAAATGCTGTTATAGCAGAAAATACTCAATCAACGTGTTGAGTATAAGCTGTTGATTTACATCAATGCGATGTTATCGATGATGCTAGAGCCGGCTGGTGGCCATAGGAACTCTGTAATAAGACAAAGCAACCCTAATATAAATACGTCTAACATTAATACAGTCACTGTAAAATATACTAACGTAACGAATTAGGTAACGAATTAAGAAAAAGGTGCTGATTGAGTACTTCCATACAAACTAAAATAACTGACTTGGTTTGACATGAGATCTCACAATTTTTGTAGCGGAAGAATTGCGTAGCGAGACTTGACGTTTTTGTACATTTTATGTTTTTGATGGGATTACAGCTTTCCAGTAGCATTAGCTAAATAGTGAACAGACAGACAAACGCACATGACGAAACTATAAGGGTTCCTTCTTGACCACGGAACCCTAAAAATTATATTCATTTCTGCACTAGCATAATATGTTCTTTTACAAATTATGCTGCCCTAGAAAGGCAAGTGCTTAGCGTCGATAGCCTATCGCAAAATGAATATTCAGTACTAATAACTTACTTACTAATAGACTTCTTCGAAAACGAACAGACAGCAAGGAACTTGAGCACAACAAACATGTTTCTTAACTTAATCCTGTTGTTTCCGATAATCGGAATCCAATGCGGCACGACGCCGACGCAATTTTTCCAAGTAAACAAATTCAACATTGATTCTCAAGAAAATTACATCCAGTTTGAAAGTATCAAGCAAGTTCTGATTAAAAATCTAATTTTAACAAGCGACAGTCTTAAATCGATTTTGAAAATAGAACGAGAAAATTCTGAAAGACAATTTAAAAAAGAGGAAAATGATTCTTTCGAACATTTGAAAAACCCAGACGATGAACTGGCTGGTAATAATGAAGAAGATGAAGATATTCAGCCTCCTTGGATAAAAAGACTGTATAAAAGGCAGGCATCTTTACCTTCTTCGGGTACGAGTAGTGGTCAAGTGGTGCTTGGAACGTTCCAAGCTATGATGAGGCCGATGTCGATACCTAGTCTTCCTGGTCAAAGTCAGCAGAACGAAAACGTGTCACAAGTGGAGGAGGATAATAGTGTGAATTCCGGAAATTAATTTATAACTGAAATCGTTAATAAACTATTGAAGTTTGTTTTTTCTTTTAAGTATTTAACAGCTAGCAGATAAAGATCTTTTTAGATTCATTTGTTTTTAATAGCTTTTGACAGCTAAAGCTCTTTACCTATCGATATAGAGTACGGTATGGTCTTGCACCTTAGCCTGCTCTTCTTTAACAGAAGGAAGAGCGAATGGAAAAAAAAAACTATCGATATAGAATTGAGTCATTTGATGATATCAAGGTGATCTCGCGAACAGATTACTTTAAAGAAAATGCGGTACAGAGGGCTGTAAATCTCTTGAGTGTTTCTCTTGAGAGAAGATTTGCAACCGGAATCGTCATTCGACTATTTCGAATTGAGCTCTATACATTTTCCATGGGCACAATGCGTCCACGAAATTAAAGACAAAGAAGTATGTAATTGACTACAAATAATTTTAAATATATCATATTATTCAGCCCTATCATACAATACCTAAGCAACTACCTCTTGGACCTAAAGAAATGTGAGTTTTTCTGTCTATTCTTTGCTTTAAATAGTATTTATATTTATGTAATCTTAAAAATTAAAACTTTTAAATGCTTGTGTTGGTGTAGTAGGAACTCGCTGACTATCAATACGCGCATCAGAATTGTGTAGTCTTTAGTTTAAAAAGAATTATTAACTCTTCGATGTGTTTACAATTTTAAAACAGTTTCAAATAAAAAAAAAAAATAAAAAAAAAGCGAGTAAGGTCACTTACTAGAAAACGTAGACATGATTATTCACTGAGTCACAGAGGCTTTGCCGCTAATGACCTGACCGAATTGAATTCTGCTAAAATAGCAGAAACTAGCTTATGTCTGGCCACTCTGCGGCGCGGCACGGCGCCGTGCCGGACCTATGTGAAACCACACTTAGGAACAACTCCACTTTCTCCATTTTTGGGACTTTCAAGTTAATCCTCCAATTTTTAGGGTTCCGATACCAAAATGGTAAAAAAAGGAAAACTTATGGTGCGACATTGTCTGTCCGTCCGTCTGTCTGTCACACCCGTATATCACCGTATACCCATTCCCCCCGCCTTATCTCTGAAGTTTGTGAAAGGAAAAATGCGAATTAATTACAGTCGATAGAAGTTTATGTAAATACTACAGAAAAAATAAAACAATCTTTCTAAGTTGCACAGTTTTTTTGAAATCTGAAAAAACCTTTACAAACAAACTAAATTTTGCTATCCTAAAAAGACTTTAATGCTTCTAAAATACTATAGGTATATCGGAACCCTCGGCGCGCGAGCCCGACTCGCACTTAATTTTTTTTTTATTTAGAGCCATTCTCAGTCTGCAGACCAAATCAACATTCCTAATACTCGTACAGGTGTTTAAGAAAGAGTGTAGTTTGTTTAAACAAATATTTTGCAAAAAGTACCTGGTCCACCAAGCTTTGCTCCATAATAGCCGCCTAATCATTAATATAACATCGGGGAGCTAGCTATGGTACCCGCCAGTCACCAACAGATTGCGCTATACAGATCTTTGTCTAAAACGCGGTATTTTCAAAAAATGTTTAAAAACACGGGGAAAACAAAATTTTCCAGACATGATACCTAGCTAGATCGATTATTCGCCCCCGAAAACCCCCGTATGGTAAATTTAGGTTTAGATTTTCGAGAAACCGATTACAAATATTTATACAAATACAAATATTGCTCGTTTAATTAAAATTTAACTTCGATCACACGCCGTACGTTCCTACACGTTTGTTACCACATTACACAAACAGAAAAAAGCTTAGTCTATCGTTTTACTTACATTTTAGTAAGAAATATCCATATTTTTAATACTTTTTACGTGAATTTGAAGTTATTATTTTGTGGTATACTTACCTTCTTTGTAGGGTTCCGTAGTATAAAAGGAACCCTTATAGTTTCGTCATGTCCGTCTGTCTGTCTGTCCGCGGTTTAGCTCAGAGACCCTTAGTACTAGAAAGCTGAAATTTTGTACGAATATACATTTTATTCACGCTAACAAAGTGCTAGAATAAAATTTTGAAAAAAATTTTTTAGGGTACCTCCCATACAAGTAAAGTGGGGATGATTTTTTTTTTCTCGTCTACCTCATAGTGTGGGGTGTCGTAAGAGAGGTCTTTTAAAAATATTTGCGAAATATTAAGCATAAAAGCACTCCCCCAAACCCCCCCCCCCCCCCCCCCTGCCGGCTAAACGGTTGTTATTAGAAATGTGAAAAAATTCACAGTAGTAGCACATATGATGAAATTAAAAGGAAAAAAAAACTATCACAGTTAAGAAGGCTTAGCAGGTTAATGAGCTATAGCCGAAAAACTAAAAATAATAAAAACAGTAATAGCAATCAGGCGCAAGGACGTACGAGTAGCTGAGCATTAGGAGATAAAAAGTTTATGGTATAAACGTTATGAAATACTTACTCAAAGCCCGCCTTGCAATAAAAAATTGTAAAAAAAACTACGGAACCCTATACTGCGCGTGGCCCGACACGCACTTGGCCGGTTTTTCGTTGGAACCTTCTTACTTTTTCGTTGTGAACATCCAGCTGCAGAGTTTTTAGTTACACCCATTGTTTCTTGAAAAGAAATCTAAACAAGAAAACCTTAAAAAAGGCATATGTGAAAATTTCAATAGGCAAGCTATTTATATAAGATTTCAAGAGCGATAGAGCCGTTTAAAGGTCAGATAGACATATGGCGTATGTTTATTACTAGCGGTCCGCCCCGGCTTCGCACGGGTAGATATAGGTTCTTGTTGCGTCGAGGGTTACTAAAAAAACCGGCCAAGCGTAAGTCGGACTCGCACCGCGAGTTCCGTGCAACTAAGGTAAAAATACCGTCCTAGTTATGGGCAGTCATACCGTCTTAGTTACGCAGAAGTGCATTAAATTCGCTCGAGCCGACACGCACTTCATCATAACCATCATAACATCCCATAATACGTCCACTACAGGACAGGGAGCTCCCTCCAGAATTCCAGCTCTTGCTAGAAGAATGTGGAGGGGAAGTACCTTAGTCACCACGCTTTTTAGCGTTACGGCTGGCACCATGGACCGCGGTTGTTGGTGACCGCAGTATGTAAGATGGTGCGATACACGGAAAGATGCTGCTGCCCATCTTCCGGTTTGTAAACCCTTAATCGCCTCTTACGACACCTACAAGTAGAGATTGGTCGGTACTATTCTTTGCCGCTACCACACGGAACGACATGCACTTGACCAGTTTTTATTATTTTCACGCTTGTAAGTGTTCCCCTTTTTACGATAGAGCTAAATCAAAGCTCTAGCAAAAATCGCTTAGAAAAACACGTTTTTAGTAGTTGAGCCCCCCATTATTTATATTTTGTTTTAGTATTTGTTGCTACAGCGGCAACAGAAATAGATAATCTGTGAAAATTTCAACTGTCTACCTACTACGGTTCATGACAGACAGACAGACATCGGAGGCATATTAATAGGGTCCCGTTTTTCACCCGTTGGGTACGGAACCCTAAAAAGAGTACATTTTAAAGGAAATTTGGATAGTATTTTGAATAAAATGTTTAGGTACTTAAGTAATAGACAAAGTTAGATTTCTCATCATCCAATACACTCTTTGATGCTCTGCCTGCCTACCCCGTGAGGAAGGGATATAGGCGTAAGATTACACTCAATGTACAGGAAACATCAGCCAAATTTTTCGTGTCTATTCTCTCTTGTAGATAAAACCATTACATTAATTTCAATTTTGATAACGATTACACTCATGATAACTTTTGAATGGTACTCGTATGTCCGATTTGAATAATTCAAAAAGTAATTTACAGTATTGATATAGCCTTGAATACGAAATCATTTATTTGGATATGGATTAATAGGTACGAATAATGTGGCCTATATAGTTTGTACCGGGGTTACTATTGCATATTTTAACATGAAAAAGTAGTTATTGTGACAACTGTAACAGTTAGACATATAATATCGCAGACTTTTTAGTAGATATTAATGTCTTCTATAAACCTGTAGTACATCACTTTGCTCTATTGTTAATAGTTTCGGCAGCGTACGCGATATAAGGATGCTATTTGCTATTTTTTTCACACCTTGGGTTACATTGTCGAAATTTTTATACGGAACCCTAACTTTTTTGAAAATCATCACGGATAATGCAGGTTTCTAATGGTGAAAGAATTTTTCAAATCGGTCCAGTAGTTTCGGAGCCTATTCGATGCAAACAAACAAACAAACAAACAATCAAATATTTCCTCTTTATAATATTATTCGATATTCGACGATTCGACGACGATATTCGACGATTCGATATTTGATTATTAATAATAATTATTATAAGTGTAGATGTAGATTAGGGTTGCTGCATCTTCGGCCCCATCGACACTTACCACCAGCAGTCGTACTTCTAGTCGTAGTTTTATCGGAGCTCCGATATTATCGGATTGACAACAACAATTACGTTCGGAAATTTACTTTGTATGGGAATTTCCTTGTTAAAGGCCGAACCATACTCTAATTACCGGCGCGATCAGGCGCGATTTTATCGAACTGTCACTTCGGAGTAAGGCAGCTGGTTAGATCGGGGTCAAATCATCATCTATAACTCATAAAAAAAATCTATTTAATTTAATATCCAAAGCTAGTACCTACATTGTAAAGTGGTGGTTATCTTGATAGGAATCTACTAATGACACTCTACATGTATTTATTCTGTTACTTGTTGCAGAGGTCTACTATTTGGTAAACATGATGAAATCATCAACGTAAAAGCAATTTTTTTTGGAAATTAATCATAATCGAATCACTCGTAAAGTACGCACGGCAGCAAGAACGTAGAAACAAAACCAGGATAAGCTGAACCAGCGCTACGCTGCAAACGCCCGAAACCAGAGTCCCGCTCAAGGTCAAAGTGTTTACACCGACGTGCGGCCGTGTACCCTGCCACGAAAACAGGATCATATTCAGTGACAAGAAGTTAAAGTTTTTGTTAGCTCAAATATACAAAGTTAAAAAATATGGCATAAAAATGTTTTGAAATCGAAAACAAGAAAAAGGGTGAGAAAACAAGTTTCATCATCATAACATCGCATGAAACGTCCACTGCAGGACAGTGAGCTCCCTCCAGAATTCCAGCAAAAAAAACATGGCACAATTTGGTAGGGAAGTACCATAGTCACCACGCGTGATAGCGTTGCGGCTGGCACCATGGACCGCGGTTGTTGGTGATCGGAGTAATAAAGATGGTACGATAAACAGGAGAATGCTGCAACCCATCCTTCAGTTCATAATCCCTTAGTCGTTTTCTACTACACCCACCGGCAGAAATGGGTGGTACTATTCTTTGCCCGCACCACACGGGCGCCGTTAAAATCTTTTTCATCATCATCATAACATCCCATGAAACGTCCACTACAGGACAGGGAGCTCCCTCCAGAATGGAAAAATGCTTTTGCTGGAAAAATGACGAAGGGAAGTACCATAGTCACCTCGCTTGTTAGCGTTACGGCTGGCACCATGGACCGCGGTTGTAGGTGACCACAGTAAGTAAGATGTAATACGAGTATACAAAGGAGGATGCTGCTGCCCATCCTCCAGTAACCCTTAGTCGCTTCTTACGACACCCACGGCTATGTATGGGTTGGTACTATTCTTTGCCGGCACCACACAGGACAAATCTTCTTAAATCTTCTCAAATCAATAAAAGAAATAAAATTATTGTTGGAAAGTTTGGCGGTTACTTAAGTTATTATGAAATAAATATGAGATTTTTTAAAGCTTTCGATATCTCAGCGCAGCTCACCTGTAATCGTGGGGTAGCAGCGCCGAAATTGCGAGAGCTCACAATAACCCTACTTGTGGTAAGAAAACATAAAATTGTTTTTCATAATAGCAGTAAAAATAATCATTTTAATAATCTTAAATATCATCAAATTGGTTTTCCAGGCATTCAAAACTCTCAAGATTTTTACCCCAAAGCATGACTCGAGTGCATTCCGAATGCTTAGTGTGGGGAGCCTTAGCCCTCACGTTGCAAGTATCAAGATTTGCAGGTGTTTCACCACTGCGAATGATCAAGGACGAAGGAAAATGGCGTGTCAGTGTATCAACGGCGGTTTGCATCTACAGTTACCTAGTTTTATTTGGCTTACGTAAGTTGACTACATTTGAGGAAGGCATTTCCTCTTTGGCTATACTGCAATGTTCTACTTCTAGTGAAAGGCCACTTACGTTACCACTCCTCTACATGGTATATCAACCCTGAAGGATGTGATTCTGCCCATGAAACTGAACAACTTTTCCTAAGGAACATAGGTCGAAATACGAAAAAAAAATTTTACCTCCCATACAAAATGCGCGATCAGCTGATTCAGTTTCTATGGGAGGTCAATTTTTTTTTTCGTATTTCGACCTATGTTCCTTAGGGAAAGTTGTTTAGTTTCATGGGCAGAATCACATCCTTAAGGGTTGATATACCCTTTTTGTTTCACCTTGTATATTAATAGTAGCAATTGTTGGCTACTCCGCTTTAAAATCGGTAAGGTCATCACCGCTTCATATGGTCATAGCTCTATCCTGGCATTCGTAGTGATCTGAAGTAACCATTCCATGGTGACTTTGGCCGCCTCATCATCATCATCATTACATCCTATGACACTTCCACTGCAGGACAGAGCTTCCTCAAGAATTCCAGCAAAAATGCGTGCTACGTATTGGACGGGAAGTACCATCGTCACCAAGGATGACTATGGTACGTGGTTGGTGACAATGGTGAACGCAGTACGTTAGATGACACAGAAGGACGCTGCTACCCATCCTCCGGTTCATAATGCCTAGTACACGTCGCCTCTTACGACACGAAGCCCACCCGCCTATCAATTGGCGAAGTTTCCAAAATCTTTGGACATATGTGATTTGCTCTCAATCCCGGGTGGCCTTTACCACGCCTTTACACTGTTATCCATCAGTGATACGAAACATGAAGCGCAAAAAATTAAGGGCCATGCTATATTGAAGGATGACTCGCATTTAATAAAGAGAGTGATGTGACGTGAATAAGTTAAAAGAGCGCGAGAAAGACCGAAGAAATTATGAATGTACTCGTACTGTGCAATCTGACTAAAGAAAGAAGATGTTAAGATGACAGACAAGGGAAAATAAAAGCGATCAACTTGTTACACGAAGACACAGAGGCATGAAGGCTACATAAACTAAGATTAGAGCAGGCTAATAATATTTTGCGGGAAAGTTACATAGTCTGTATACAATATGAACGGTAAACTAAGATTTTTCTTGACCCAATAGATACCTTAAAAACGGACACGTTATAGCAGACACCATTATAAATAATAGAGCGTCCGCAAGGACTAGTGAGAAGCTTGGGCTAGATTTCGGCAAGTAGATAGAAGATGGGGAAGGCCAATCAATGCTCAGCAGTGAGACAGAAATCATCCGCTCTTGGACAGGAACCTTTTCTGAGAAATTTGTGATGGTTTTTGTGATGTACACATTAGAATTTACCGTGTGGTACTAACAGTACCAAGAATACCAACCCATCACTACCCGTGGGTATCGTTTCATGGGATGTTATGATAATATGATGATGACATATTAGAATTACAGCTGAAACAAAGGACGTTGCTGCCCATTAGTGCCCATCCTTGGTCGCAAGATCTCTGTGTCACCTTTTACAAAACTTATTTTAAGAGATAGGTTGTTGTACTATTCTTACCCGCCACCACACAGACACTATAGGCTTACGGCCGTCTCACCGCTTGCTCCTAATTTCCAGATAGCCTCTTTCCTAGTTATTTCTGACAGATAGTGAAAATGTTTTGTTTCAAAAGTGCCTGTTTGCTCTAAAGCCGCTATCACACCTTCCTTAATTCAGAAACGAATTCGGTATATATTGCACGCCGAAATAAGGATATTGGAAGTAGCAGAACCAAACCTTCCAGCAATGTATGCCGAATTAGTCTTTGAATTTAGGAAGTTGTAATCACGGCTTAACTGATAGTTGAACACAGGCAAAAACAGACATATTTAGCTGACAAATATCAACTATTATTTTCTTCAGATGCAGGTGTTCTTACCGGTCTAGCCATAGACCTCGGTTTGGAACACGCGGAAGCAGTACGAGTTCGAACACCCACAGAATGCATCGCCTGGATCGCCGAGCTGATAGTCATCCTGACTATATCCACCATCGGAGTACTAGGATCACCGAGCAGGATGAACAAGATGATAGAATATTTAAATATTATTGAGAAGGTATTGGTCATCGTTATCGTCATCATAAAATCCCATAAAAATAACAGGACAAACCGCAGGACAGGCAACTTCCTCCAGAATTCCAACTTTGGCTGGAACAATGTGGAGGGGAATTATCTTAGTTACCATGCTTGTTAATGTTGCGGCTGGCACCCTGGACCGCGGTTGTTGGTGACCGCAGTATGTAAGATGGTGCGATACACAGGACGCTGCTGCTCATCCTCCGGTTTATAACCTCATACGACACCGAAGGGTAAAGATTGGTACTATAATTGATTGCAGGCACCGCTCGGGCCTTTTTTGGCACGAGCTAAGTCATTTAAAAAATTACTATCGACTGGCGTCAAAGTACTGGTTATTCAGGATTGGCATTCTGCCTCTTATGATCATGATATTCTCCAATAACGTTGTTCACTTTGTTCATTGTTCGTTGCTCTTCAGTCACCTTCAGATGAGTTTTAGATCGAATGCGAACTGAGAGAGGAAATAATGTGAGATGCAAATTTTGTTTACCATTTTTAGAGTCAGCAGACTATGACTAAGACCATGGACTCGTCAATGCTAAGACTAATGACCAACTTAGCAATAATGAGCTTCAAATATTGATGATTTGATTTAATTCAAATAAAAAGGACGATACAAAAGCTTATTAATTTTGAAAACAATCACTAACAATAATCGAGATTTAGATTAAGACAGGTCTCTCCGACCGAGAAACCCGAGAAATCGAGAAAGGGATGCTGAGATGGTTTGGTCATGTAGGGAGGATGAATGAACGAAGATTGACGAAAGAGATCTACTCGTACCAGGCGAGAGTGAATGGAAACGTTGGAAGGGAAAGGCCTAGGCGAACGTACCAGGCCAGGTTAAAAGTATCCTACACCGACGAGCATCATAGAGTAACACGATTTTCGCGCGCAAAGCGGCTTGCGCGGTTTGACGCGTTGCTCTAAGACGAGCATGTATGAAAGGATTGATGAAAGTACAGGAATCAAGGGAAGTATGTCAAGATCGTAGCAGGTGGAGGACTGTGGTCTCTGCCTACCCCGACGGGAAAGAGGCGTGATGTTATGTATGTATGTATGTACTAACAATAATGTGAATTGGGTGAGCATTTCACCCCGATGTCACGTGGTGGTAAGTGACGATATGGTCGAAGATGTAGCATGCTTACCTAGATAATGCTTGTTCACTCTAGCCTTGTAAAGATCCAGATTATATATTTTATGGAAAAGATTGGCAGCGGGAGAGTTCCACTCCTTAGCTGTGCGGATTAAAGGAGTGATTACACCTAGCTGAATTCAAAGACTAATTCGGCATACATTGCTGGGAGGCTTGGTTATGTTAATTGCAATATCCTTACTTCAACGAGCAATGTATGCCAAATTAGTCTTTGAATTCAGCTAGGTGTGATAACTCCTTAAGAATGAAGAGTCAAAGCGCTCTGTGCGAGTAGGTGGTATGTCGACGACATAGGGGAACCCCCCAACCCGTGCCCCCAACCCTCGTCTACTCCCAAGTTTTTATAGTCTGCGTTTTTATATAAAAAAATATTAATAAAAATAACTTTATAAAACTAACTCTTTTACAACAAAAATTTACTAAAATGAAAAAAATAATGTTATGCAAGAGTCGTGGTGATAAGTGTTAGTTATACAGGGTGACAGGAAATTAGTGGCTATGGCTTTAAGGGGTGATAGTATGGGACAATTCCAGTCGAAATCACTATGAGACCTACTGTCCTAAAGTTAACCCTGTCCAAGTTATTCATTATTATTTTAGCTATTTAAAACTATCTCACTGCTAATACTCTCTTCCCCGAAGAGAAAAGAGGGCAGGAGGACTCCCTGGCGCGGCCAAGACAAGCGCCAGAGGTGTCAGGTCGGTGGAGAAAGAAACCGGCGCACAATTCTGGCATTGTCCAGCAGGACTGCCTTTTGAATTGAGGCCGTCACTGGTCCGTCACGGAGGCCCAACCGCTGCAGATGCTGGCGCAAGGTGGTTGGGATCAACCCGTTCGTCGATACTACGACCGGGATGATTTCAGTGGACGCCACCCGCCACATCGCGGTCACCTCGTCTGCCAGCTCGAGATACTTGACAAACTTGTCTCGTTCGGCCTTGACGAAGTTCTCATCGTGCGGAATGGTGATGTCCACTAAAAGCACCCGCGATTGTGCCCGATCCATCAGCACTATATCAGGTTTGTTCTGAGGAACTGTCCTGTCAGTGATGATGGATCGGTCCCAGTAGAGCCGAGCTCGGTCGTTCTCGAGAACCGGTTCCGGGTCATTATTTTTATTATTAGCCTATGTAGTGTCCCACTGCTGAGCAAAGGCCTCCCCTCTATCATGCCATTCGTCTCTGTCTTGAGCTATTGTTGGCCAATTCCCAAGAAAAACGTTAAGGTCGTCTTGCCATCGCCTACGGGGCCTACCTCGCCGTCGGTGACCATCCTCCGGGACCCATTCGGTGGCTAATTTTGCCCATCTATCAGGGTACATGCGGGCGACATGTCCCGCCCAGTTTCACTTCAGCTTAGCTGTTTTTGTGCCGATATCTGTAATGCGTGTTTTAGAGCGCAGGGTCGCGTTACATGTGCGGTCCAGCCTTGTAACGCCTAACATGCTGCGCTCCATGGCTCGCTGGCAAACCTTGAGCCTGGATTTTTGCAACTCTGTCAGTGACCATGTTTGCGCACCGTAGGTTAGGATGGGCAGTATACACATGTCGACGATTTTAGTTATTCATACTTAAACAAAAAAAAACAAAAAAAATCTACACTTAATCTTGAAATAGCTCTAAATCCTAAAAAATTGTCCTTTTGGTCCATTATTTTTTTCGTTTTCCATCACAGATATTCCAAATAAGGAATATTAATAGTCAAATCATCGTAATTGTTGATATTTTACGCAAAAATCTTTAAACAACAACAAATAATTAAAAAAGATACGGTTACTGCCTCTGAAACGTCAATTTACTCAAAAAGGAGCCCCTTAATTATTACGTACATTATAATTAAAAAACATCTACGTTTTATTACCTTTCAAATGAGGTATTAAAATCTAAAATCAGTTAAGGAACCACGAAGATATGATCAATGGAAAAACACGGGTAGAGCCTGAGAACAAAGGACTCTTGAGAACACGATTTGGGAATACTTCGGCATATTGACGACGAGCTTCCATTGTGTCCCCTCTAGCAGCTCCGTAATAAAAAAGAATATCTTCCTATTCTTCGTTACTAAAGGCTCCTCTATCAGCCATTGTTAATCAGTTTAACTTGACAATCAGTCACAAAGCAGCCAAATCGTAAGGAATCACAGAAAACAGGGCACAGTCCAGGGTCGTCGGAAAAGAATCAATCACATAAGTCCAAGAAAAAGCCAAGTCGTCAAAATAATCGAATCTGAGAGCAAGTAAGCGAGAGCACGTCCGAACACAGTAAACCGTAAGAGCAGACTAAGGAAGGAAGGGGCAAAACAAGACGCTCGACTCCTGCGTCCGCGCCCTTTGTTCTCAAGAGTCCTTTGTTCTCAGGTTCTACCCGTATTTTTCCATTGATCATATCTTCGTGGTTCCTAAACCGATTTTAGATTTTAATACTTCATTTGAAAGGTAATAAAACGCAGATGTTTTTTAATTATTATAAACGTAATACGGCTCTTTTTTGAGTAAATTGACGTTTCAGAGGCAGTAACCGTATGTTTTTTTTTTCATTTTTTGTTGTTGTTTAAAGATTTTTGCGTAAGATATCAACAATTACGATGATTTGACTATTAATATTCCTTATTTGGAATATCTTTGATGGAAAACAAATAAAAAAATGGACCGAAAGGACCATTTTTTAGGAATTAGAGCTATTTAAAGATTAAGTGTAGATTTTTTTAGATTTTTTTTAAGTATTATTAACTTGGACAGGGTTAACTTTAGGACAGTAGGTCTCATAGTAATTTAGACTGGAATTGTCCCATACTATCACCCCTTAAAACCATAGCCACTAATTTCCTGTCACCCTGTATAGATGAATATAATAAAACAAATCGATCGAAATCATGCCTGCTTTATAATATCATTTGACATTAAACGATTTGAAAGCTTGTAGCGCGCATAAAGTTTGTTTAGTTTCAATTCCTCTTTTTTCGTTACAGGTGAACATTAAATCGAACAATGAACGCGCAAGTAAATGTGCGGAAAGAAAAAGATACATCGCTGCTGTCGTCTGCTTGTTCGCTGTCAATTTGCACATATTCTCACATATGTACTATTACATTAATGAAGCCATAAATGTTGGAAGAGATTGTAAGTACAGTATGATTAAATCAAAATAATTTTGTACGAACATACGGAACATATAGGCACCCTCTACCCTCTACTCTATCTACTTTATTTTTGTACAATAAATCATTTTATTATTATTATTATTTGGTATTCTGTTTTTTAAATCAGCTCGGTTTTAGATTATTATTATTATTATACTAGCTGTTGCCCGCGACTCCGTCCGCGTGGGGTTCAGAAAAAGTAGCTAATGACTTTTCCCATGGTTCAAACTATCTTCGTACCAAGTTTTTATCACAATCGGTTTATCGGATTAGCCATAAAAGCGTAACAGACAGACAGACAGTGCAGTTCTCGCCTTTATATTATTAGGTATACAGAGTACCGATACGGATTTTTGTAAATTAAACACCTCTTGTTTACGTGTGGACTGTTAGGTCGCCCACTATCCTCGTAAGTGTAAAATTATAGTATAATTCCACGCGGATGAACTGTGATACGGGTTTCGTTATTTCTTATACAAAACTAAGCCTAACTAAATCTGAGCCGCAGTCACTTTAGCTTCTTGGCCACTGAAAAAAGAGCGGTACAAAGTCCAACGTTTCAAGCTTCACATGCTTTTAACTGTACATGTACCTACATACAAAACTGTTGGACTTCACTTCTGTACCATCTTTTTAACTTATTTCTCCCATTAAAAGACAATTCCTAAAAAACAATGATTCACATCTCTCTTTATTTTTTGAAGTATTTTGATATAGGATTTTGAGATAGGATTTTTTTATTATTATTTTTATCATAAAACTAAATCTAGATTTTACCAATCTTCAGCTGTACCCACGACTTTTACACAAACAACTGGACCGGATCAAACGGTATTTTCAACAACGTATTTGGCTTTCTTCCGTTCAAACTTATAAGCTTTGTTTGATTTCAGCTCGGCTTCACCGCTTGAAACTTTAAACTTGCCTATTTTCTGTTTGAGTGAACCAATTGCAATAAAAAAAGTTTAAATATTGCACGAAAGCAACCCAAATACGTTATTGAAAACCTCGTTTGAGTCGTTCAAGTAATTTGTGAGGTATTGGTGCGGCCGCTTAAAATTTCGTGAACCTTCTGTCTAAGTGAACCGTTTGCAATGAAATAAAGCTTATAAGTTGCACCGACAGAAGCCCGACACGTTTGACGAAATCAGTTCAGTAGGTGAGTTCTTGGTTCTGTAGCTTAAAACTTTGCGTATCTTCTGTCAAAGTCCTAAAAACCTATCGCAATGAAACTAAGCTTATAATTGCATAGGAGTAAGCCAAACGCGTTGTTGAAAGCCACGTTTGAATCGGCTCAAAAGTTTGTGAGTTATTCGCGCCTTATCTTTAAACTTTGCGAAACTTCTATCTGAGTGAACCGTTTTCAACTAACCTAAGCTTATTTGTTGCACGGAAGTACCTAATCCAAGCACGTCATGGAAATGCCAGTTGGAATCGGTACAGTAGTTTGTGATCTATTGGTGCCACCGTTTAAACTTCGCGCACCTTCTGCCTGAGTGAACGGTTTTCAGTGAAATTAAGCTAATATATTGCAAAGAATTAAGCTTAACACGTTATTGAAAACCCCGTTTAATTCCGTTTAGTAGTTTGTGAGTTATTGGAACCGCCGCTTGAAACTTAGTGAATCTTCTGTCTGAGTGAACCATTTGCAATGAAACTAAGCATACATGTTGCATGGAGTAAGCCAAACACGATACTGAAAACCTCGTTTAAATCGGTTCAGTTGTTTGTGAGTTATTGGCGCCACCGCTTGAAATTTCGCGCACCTTCTGTCTGAGTGAGCCGTTTTCAATGAAAGTAAGCAAATATGTTGCAAAGAAGTAAGCTTGACAGGTTATTGAAAACCCCGTTTGAATCCGTTCAATAGTTTGTAAGTTATTTGCGCCGCCGGATGAAACTTCGCGTACCTTCTGTCTGAGTTAACCGTTTGCAATGAAACTTAATTTTTATGTTGCAAAAAAGTTAGCCAAACATTTGTAATTGGAAACCCCGTTTGAATCGGTTTGATAGTTTGTGAGTTATTAGCGCACAGGCAGTTTGATACTTTACATTAGTGTAGCTTCTGATTGAGTGAACCGATTTGAATGAAACATAGCCTATATGTTGCTCAGAGCTAAGCTTAATCTACCTGCGAAAACTGCGTGAAAATTCATTCAGTAGTTTCGGAGTTTATCGAAAACATACAGACAGACAGACAGACCGACAGACAGACAGACAGACAAAAAATTCAAAAAAAATATATTTGTGTTCTATTAGTCCTTTCTTATCGCCCACACTCATTTTTTGATAAATTCATCAAAAGTACAGACACGCGGTTTCTACTCTTTTATTATATGTACCTATAGATATAGTTGTACGTAGTTAAAATATTGTTGTTATTACAAGGGTACGACAAATATACTTGGTTGGGCTTAAAAATATAGGATACCAAGCTTCTAACTCTACTGGCCTTAACTCTACAAGCTCTAACCTAACCATAGTCAAAATATGTGGCTTGACCGTTTAGCTAACGTCACGTTGGTGTAAGGGGAAAATTTTTTTCACTGTTCATTGCTTTTCTGACAATAGTTCTAACGAAACGGCCAAGCCACATATTTTGACTAAGGTGTAGATTTTGTGAAGTTAGGGCTGGTAGAGATAAGGCGTGTAGAGTTAGAAGCTTGGCTGTACATGAGATCTGATAACTTTTTGAAAATGCTAGCTATACAGGGTGTTAATTTGATTGCGTGCCATAGCTCAGGGGCGGAATCAGTATCAGTAACTGAACAACTTTTCCCAAGGAACATAGGTTGAAATACACCAATAAATTTTTGATCTCCCATAGACACTGCATCAGCTGATAGCGCATTTTGTATGGAAGGTCATATTTGGTTTTTCGTATTTCGTCCTATGTTCCTTGGGAAAAGTTGTTCAGTTACTGATACTGATTCCGCCCCTGAGCTATGGCACGCAATCAAATTAACACCCTGTATAGTCTCGTCTTGGCAACATTATACATGAAAATGTTTTTGGTGGGATTGTTGTTATTACAAAGGCTCGACTACTATACTAGGTTGGGCACAAAAATATAGGAATATTTCGACCTATGTTCCTTGGGAAAACTTATTCAGTTTTATGGAAAGATTCTCACCCTACAGTATTATCAATCACGACTTTCCGTTACACGTTGTAAGTATAATATAGTAAATATATGAAAGAGATCGTAATAGTAGCAACCCACAGTTTTAAGTGTGATAAAACTTATCTTCGAAATTGTTTTAGTGCAAGTGGCGTGCATTTATTCCTTATTCTACATGGAGTTTCTGATGACTGTTCTTCTGGAGATGCAGTTCATCTTCCTGGCTCTTCAGGTCAACTCCTACTTGAAGTCTGTCAACGACTCTTTGAACGACCTCAAATACATCATCGACCTGCAAAGTTAGCTTGGTTTTTGCTACTGCGAGATGGTTAACTGTCTAATATTATATCTGTTGTTTATACAAATTTGTAAGATACTCAAGTAAATGTCCACATCAATCCTGACAGTGCATAGCATTGCTAGGAGTCATGTGTTCTAATATCAGATGGATGTATATATAGCTATTCTCGCGTTGTCACTGTTATCAGGCATTTAATTTTTTTCGTTTCTTAAATTTTAGATATGCCTAGCCTATTTACGCTACTACCAAATGAAGCGGACAATAATAGGATTATACTTGCAACTCCTGCTAGTATTCGCATAGATGGCCAAAAATGTGGCAAAAAACCAAAACGAAAAGGTATGGTGCTATAAGTGTAGTGACACACCTGCGGATCTGTTCGACGTGGAGAGTTCCGCTTATTACGCTTGTAACGCTTTTTAGGTTATATGACACATATCTGGCGGAAATTTCGCTGGTGTCATACTTGACAGATTTTTCGGTGGCGGAACTAACCGCGTCAGGATTTTACAGAATTCTTCACTAAATCTTTAACCTTTTTTTGTACTATTCATATTTTAATCATCGTAGGAGCTAAAGTCATATAAGCGCTCTAGCAGCCTGCGTGAAAGTCAAGTCAATGTCAAAGTCAAAATAGTTTATTCTTTGTTGGATATTAAAATCGCATCGGTCACTTTCGAAACTGAACGTTCGAAACCTTCTCTTAATGACGTCAGCTAAACTACATCGCTTCACAAACAAATTGGCGCCATGGTGGGAAAAAAAAGAAAAAAAAACGTGGTCTAGTTTCGGCTCTCGATCCGGAGGTTCTGGATTCTATTCCCGGTGGGGACACTGTCAAACAAAAATCTCTTCATGCGACCTCCCCAGTTTGGTTAACACTGCAGAATGAATCACCTGATTGTCCGAAAAGTTTGATGACTCCTTTCTTCGAAAGGCACGTTTAGCCGTTGGTCCCGTCAACTATCTAAGCATGTAGTCGTTGAGGAGCCATGTCAGGCGCCTTTGGAGGCTCAACAACTCTGTCACTAGGGTTTGTGAGGTCGGTTATCGACCTTGCAACCCACATGATATGATGATGATGAGCGCTCTCCGCGTCGCAAAGATCCGCAGGTGTGTCGCTAGTCTTAAGCTTGTCGTGCCCTTGACCCTTCATCGCAATCGGCACTTTTGGCCTGTCTTCCGACTATTTCCAGGTGCTAGCACTATCAAAATGGCCGAAGAGAGGATCCGATGGCATCTCGTCGCGTTTGGAGCAATATGTGATGTAATGACGCAGATCAACGTGAGCTTCGGAAATATTTTGTTACTTCTGATCGTCTCTTTCTTCCTTCATCTTGTGCTGGCACCGTATTATTTGGTTTCTTATCTGCGTAAGTTCTTTATTGGCTTTAAAAAATCGAAGAATGTTCAATTCAAATCAAAATTTTCTTTTCTTTTTCCTTTTTAGGGTTCCGTACCTCAAAATAAAAAAACGGAACCCTTATAGGATCACTTTGTTGTCCGTCTGCCTGTCTGTTTGTCTGCCTGTCTGTCAAGACCCTTTTTCTCACGAACGAGAAGAGGTATCAAGTTGAAATTGATAACGAATATTAAGGTAACCACACAAGATCTGAAAATTTAAATTTTTTACAACGACGCAATCAAAAGATATGGCTTTTTATGTCCTCATCTCCATACATTTAAGCAAAAAAGCAAAACCTACAGGGTACTTCCCGTTGACCTAAAATTATGAAATTTGGCAAGAAGCTAAGTCTTACAGTACAAATAAAGGGAAAAGTCTAAAATCATTAAATATTTAAATTTTTCTCACAACGCTTCAAGAACTTTTCTATAAAAGAGGGGTCAAGTTGGATGGTGGCGGAGTTTTTAAAATCAAAGAGCAAAAGCTTTTAGTGTATCATATGGTAGATAGGTACGGAACCCTTAGGGCGCGAGTCCGACTCTCGATCTCTAATGTTTCCAATGTTGCAGTCAATCCAAAAGACGACGTAGTAAGTCTTCTGTTCCATGTGTTGTATTGTGTACTACACACCAGTTATCTGCTGATAGCTGTGGAACCAGGACACAGGACTGAAAGAGAGGTAAGGCAATACAGGTGATATCTGCACGGTTGAAAAAATTTAAGTGGATTGAGAACACGAAACTATAAAGTAGAAAAACAATTTTTGCGATTTTCTACTTTTTTGATTTATCCGAACACAGGAAGTGTTAAAATAAAAATCATTTTCACAAAACTATAGTCGCAACGTGTAATAGAAAGGTCAATAAATACTGAAGGGTGTGAATCTGTCCATGAAACTGCACAACTTTTTCCATGGAACATAGGCCGAAATATGAAAAACCAAATTTGACCTCCCATACAAAATGCGCTAGCAGCTGATGCAGTTTCTATGGGAGGTCAAAAATTTATTTTGTTCTATGACCTAAAGTTGTTCAGTTTCATGGGCAGATTCACACCCTTCAGTACTATCATACCTTTCCCTCCCCCAATGGAACACAGTTTGAATATATGACAAAAAGTTCCTGACTTCCCATACAAAATCACATTATGTTGCTGTCTATGTGGGAATAGACAAAAAAAATTGTCTTTCGATTATGGGTTTATGCTGTACTATGTTCCTAAGAAAATTTTGTTCAATGTCATGGTTTGTACCCGTATGGTCCTGTCAGTAAGGGTAGCGTCGGAACGATCCGCGACGGACCTTTCCGTCAAGTATGACAAACTAGAGCGGAATTTCCGCGTCAAAACGATCTACAACCACAAAGCAAATGTCACAAGTATCGTATGTTCCGACCATTGACGTAAGAAAAACGCTGCGCTTCTAAACGCCCCCTGGCGTAGTTTCCAAAATCTTTGGTTCCGACGCAGAAATGCCGCTCTAGTATGGCAGACTTAACGGAACGATCCACGACCGATCTTTCCGCAGGTTCGACGCTACATTTACTGCTGCCGTATTCCGAAGTGAAACTACGATAATATCGCGCCGATAATTAGTCTATGGTTCGGCCTTTGACTAGGAAATTCCGATACAAAGTAAATTTCCGAACGTAATTGTTGTTGTCAATTCGATAACATCGGAGCTCCGATAAAACTTCGGAATACCAACCTAGTTTTAAAGAGATTTCTGTATAAAAATAGACTTAAATAAATTAATTACATACGTAATGAGTTTTTCTTTTAACTTTGCTAGATGGAGCGTACATCGATGCTCGTAAGCCAGCTACTCCGGCGCGTATCGTCTCCTGACGACGGGCTAGCCTCAGAGTTGGACCTTTTCTACAGGCACATAGCACTGCACCAGGTCTCGTACTGTCCACTCGGCATGTGTACTCTGGGCAGGCCTTTGATTACTGCGGTATGTTTTATCATATTGCTTCGCTACAAGCTAGCCTCAAGAGTAAGAGCTCCTCTGTTCTTACAAATGACTGAATCTGATTGTTTACTGTCTTTTCGGCATAAGTTTTTTTTTTTACTATGAATGGGCTTACTCTTGACCTCGATCCAGCCTTGAGGACAGAGATGAGGTCGATGATGGAACGAGCTTGCCCAGAAGAAGCCTATTCACTCGCGACTTAAATAGATTCGGGTTATAAGAGCTCGGGAACACAGACGCAGGCAGAGAATTCCACTCCTTAGCCGTGCGCATTATAAAGGATGTTTTAAAGCGCTTTGTGCGGATGTGTGCAATATCAACCAAATATGGGTGATATCCTGCGTTGCGTCTGGATTCCCGGTGGTAGAAGGAAAAAAAGTCATCCGGGAAGGCCTTTGATAACTGCGGTAAGTTAGGTACATCATATTGCGCCACGAAGTGTTTGCCTCAGAGTTGGACCTCTTCTACAAGCAGATAGCACTGAACCAGGTCGTGAACCGTCCAGTCGGCATGTCAAACCTTTCTTGGTCAAACCAGTCAGGACAAATTCGGTAATTCCGACGTGGAAAGATCTGCGACCGAAAAGTCTATCAAGTATGACACCAGCGAAATTCCGCCAGATGTGTCATAGGTAACGTAAAAAGCGTTGCGAGCGTAATGAGCGGAACTCTCCGCGTCGGCAATTTCTGCAGGTGTGTCGCTACACTTAGTAGTCGAAATTGGAATTCAAGAATTAGCTCCAATCAAAAATTGAGGGCTATGTACACAGTAAATATATAAGCTAAAGCAGTATTGAAACTCGGGCCTTTTTTTGAAAAAAGAACTATTTAAGATTACTATGATGAACTCTAATATTGGGTGCTTCTATCAACTTTGTTGCTTTCAGCATGTTTTGGGACCGTAAAACTAAACAACTTTCGAACAATCAACACGAAATACGAAATAATATTTTTTATGTCCAATTGGCAATAGTATTAGAAACCGCGTCAGCCGATAGCGCGCTTTGTATGGGGGGCAATTTTTTTCGTAAAAATTTAGCAGACAGTCTTGTATAAAATGTTGTCAGAAGGTTAAATCACTTTGTCGCCTTTTAGCACCCAAGGGAAGGTTAGGTTTAAAGATACTTTATTTCTCTTTAAAGACGTTTACGTCACTTACATGAGAAGAAAAAAATAAATAAAACAAAGTTAACAATCGTCGCCTTTTATGACACAAGGGCAGATTAAGATACTTAGTCGCCTTTTATCGCACAAGGACAGAGACATACTTATAGGGACCATTTATGTACCTATTTGTTTGTATCATGGTTTTGGCACGCACGACTTACTTCAGCGCGAAAACTGCTTATTTTCCTGTAGCAGTGTGCGCATGTGTGAGTGCGCCAGTTTTGGACGTTTGTTAGGAGTTTCCATACTGCTTTAGCTTATATATTTACTGTGCTATGTACCTACCTAGTACCTGTAAAAAATTTGGTGAAATTGTAAGGTGTGTCTACGTGAAACAGCTAATCGGCCGCACTATAACACTTTCTTTTGCAGATATGTGGCGGTGTCACGACGTATCTTGTCATAATTTTACAGTTTCAAGCCTTAGATAAACAAAACTCATAAGAACATCTCCAAATGCTTGGAGTCCAAGCGCCTCCAAGTCCAAATGTAATAGTTTGGTTTCGCACATATTGAAACCAAGAATTCTACAAAAATTTACAAAACAGCGGATTTATTATGTTTTTTTACGATCACATAATTAAATCATGAGTGTGTATCAAAAATACTCTGTTCTAAATACTTACAGTAAGTATAACTTTTAATATTGCACAATGCTCAAACAGGGTTTCATGTAGAACTTTACTACTTGTACTCATGGAGGCAATTAATAAATGAATTAATGAATGAATGAAAATAATCTTATAATTAGTTTAGAATAAAAATACTCATACAACAGAAAAAATATTGTTTTATTTATTTCCTCTTAATTACACTTGTTTATACTTATTTTATTACCTACTTAACTTATTTTGATATGTCTTGATAAACTAGTTTAGTTTTTTATGGTCAGAATTATTGTATGCTTTCTTCTGTTTTATTTAATGATGTCCGATTATTGGTTTTGTCGATCTGAAAAGAAAAGGTTTTCAATTAAGCTCAAGTCAAACAGTGGCGGTATGATTGCGAAAGCTGTCCGGGGCGGTTTGGCGGGAACAAAATACCGCGCCGCGACCGCTTTTCAATGTGACAGGGTGCATAAGAACTCATACTTTACAAAAAATACCGGCCCCGGAACGCTTCCGCTACCGCCTCTGTGTGACGCGGGCTTTAAAGTTTGTTTAGAAAGCGCCTAGAACAAGCGCGAGCATTACTTCATTTCGACCTGAATTGAGTCTTCATAAAACGTAAGGGTCCACTTCAAGACATGGAGCTCCCTCCAAAACTACAGCAAAAACGCGTGGTACTTAGGGGGGGAATTACCATAGTCACCACGCTTGTAAGCGTTGCGGCTGGCGACCGCAGTATGTAAGATACACAGAAAGATGCTACTGTCGCCCTCACGCGTAGAGATGGGTTAGTACTATTTTTTACCGGCACCAATTCGCAAAGGAAACTTAAATGTAAGGTACCTTGAAACTTTGCTCATAAACGGGAATAGGATCATTAAGGATAAATAAAAAATATAACAATTTTTTACGGCCATAAATGACGAAGTTTTATAAAAAAAACGTTTTCGTCAAATATCTATAGGTCGTATGGCAGAATGCGATGAGTAGTCATTGCCTATCATAAAAAAAACCGGTCAAGTGCGAGTCGGACTCGCGCGCTGAGGGTTCCGATATACCTATAGTATTTTTGGAAGCAATAAAGTCCATTTTCAGGACCGCAAAACTAAATTTGTTTGTAAAGGTTTTTTGCAGATTTCTGAAAAACTGTGCAACTTAGAAAGATCGTTTTATTTTTGCTGTAAAGTTTATATAAACTTCTGTCAACTGTAATTAATTCAGATTTTTCCTTACTCAAACTTCGGAGATAAGGGGGGGGGAATGGCATTTTTCTTGACATTTTTCATCATAACTTTAAAACTAAGAAATTTAAAAAAATACAAAAATATATTTTAAAATGTACAAGTAAAGCCCTTTCATATGATACCCCACTCGACCTAGTAGCGACAATTTGAAATTTGGCCCCCCCTATTTTGGCCCCCTTTATATTAATAATCATACTTTTTTCAAAATTTTTTCTTGTGCCATTAAGTTGGGCAACTATATTCTAAAACTATTCCAAATTTCAGGTTGATAGCATAAGTGGTTGCTGAGATATAGAGGTGTGACAGACAGACGGACAGACAGACAGAGCGGCACCATAAGGGTTCCTTTTTTTTACCATTTTGGTATCGGAACCCTAAAAAGAAACTAAAAGCTGTATAAACCGACCATTGTACTTAGAACAGTTGTCAGTTTTTTTTTTAAGACTGGCCATGGCTACGTTTCATTGTGCCATATGGCTAATCGATATTTGACAACAACTAAATTATTTTTTGTTTATTATTTGCAACCGAAAAAAATTAGTTTTTTTATTTTTACTTATTGACCTTATCCCTGTCTATGAGCCAAGTTTCGAGGAACCTTACACATATGTTTCCTATGTGAATTGTGTGGCTCACTATTGAGTGAGTCTTATTTAGATGATAAATAAAGTTAATTGTTCCATCCATGTTATCAGAAAACGCTGTCCTCTGCTCTCCAGTGCTTTTGATCTGAACTTAACCCAAACAGCTTTAGCATAAAGCTTTTCTAAAGTTAAAACTCTGTTAAATCTGTAACAATGAGGGTGACAGCAATCGATTCAATGGAGCTTTAAGGACCTTAACCTTAAGAACGCTTATAGCCTAAGCGTAAAATTCAACAAAAATTCATATCAGCATTTTTTTTTGCTGGTCTATAAAATAATTCATTAGTAATTCACCCAAATTTACGACCGCATGATTTAAAAAAATAATAATAAAGGTATTATAAATTCCACAAAAGAAGGGCAAAAATGCTATAAATATTATTGACTTTACATTTAATTACCTTTATTTTTATATTTTTTTTAAGTATATAATCCTCCTATATTTGTAAAAGAAACACAATTAAATCTAAAAAACTAATTTACGTAAATCTCAAAGTTGCTATGATAAAAATGCTATCAGATCAGTTCTTCAATGCTTTTGTTTCATTAACGTCCCTTAACATATAGGTAGTGTACTAAATCCAACAAAAAGAAAATATGGAAATTGAAACGTCCAGAAATTGAAATTGTATCTTCCAGTTTGAAATTTGGGTGGATTCAAAAATATAGTCTCTTAAAATTGCATTTAAAAGCCGTTTACAAAAATTTGGCCTGATATGAATTTTTTCTCCAAAATATATTATAGCTCTAAGGATATAGGATAGGGTGTTAGTGCAACTTACACTTATTCCTTCAAACATCAATTGAAAAAGTTACGGAAATTATTTTGCGCGCATGATTGCTACGTGCAGGTTAGAACTCCCATCCAACACCTTATTACGGGTGTCGTAAAAGGCGACTAAGACACCTTGAACCACAGTATAGGTAGCAGTACAACTAACGCCTCTGTGTAACTAAGTCAGTATGACACTTCCCCCCAACCAAAGATACCACACTTTTTTTTTATTCTGGCAGGAAAATTTTTGTCCATTAACAGATTTTTTATAAAGAAGAAAAACTATAACAAACCACGGCTTTGCATGAAAAGCTTTAAGTTTGAGAACATAAAAAAATTCTTAGTAAAAAGAAGTTTAAAATTTTCTCGATTTTATGAATTTTCCTGGAAACTTATAAAATTTTTCTTTCCATACAAACATTTTCATTAAAATAACGAACACAACAAAAAAGAATAAGTGATGCTCCGTCATGCATGTGGCAATTCATCTCTACTATTATATAATTGTAAACTGATTTTGTCTGTACACTGAAAATACTTATAAAAAAAAAAACAAGTTAATTACTCAGAATTGACCCAGAATTCAATTCACAGATTTTTGGACTTTTTGCCTGTTTGTGTATTTGATCGAGCATCACGCAAAAACTACTAAACCGATTTTAATAAAACTTTTACGCACACGCACTAGCGATTTTTTAGTTGGCCAACAGTTTAGTCGCAATCGTTCTCCATAGACAAATCGCCAACTTTAAATCGACAAATACGCGCACTATTTACGCCATAGGTGTCCATACTGATTCCGAGACCGATCAAACTATCGGCCAACAAAAAAATCGCTAGTGCGCGGTGGCTCTAATAGTTTGACATAACCACTGGTATATATTTTTAACATGCGGACCTCTGGAAAAAGCTAGTTTTTACAAATGTAGAAAATAATACGGGTGAAAACTTACTTCCCAGCTAAAAGATCCTTGATTTCCGTAGCCGTCTTCCCCTTAGTCTCAGGCACCACAAACACAGTGAACACCAAACTAAGGGCACAGAACACGGAGCACAGCCAGAACACGCCGTGGTTGCCTATCACGTCGCCTAGGAGGCCGAAATATCTGGAAAAGGAACATTGATTTATACTTCGGATGCTCGGGATATCCAGTGGCGTATTAGCCACGTAGCAAGAGTAGCAAATGCTAGGGGCCCCACAAATTTGAGTTTTGTAAAAAGTGTCTGTTTAGATCGAAGCGTGAAAATATTTCTACCAATCAATGTAGAGAGGTACAATACCTATCACGAAAGAGATGGTAAGTATCAAAAATTTCAACAATAATTAAAATCTTAGTACATTCATGACCCCTCGGGCGGCGTCGTAATTTAGCAGCTAGACTGTCTAGCCAGTGGCCCTTAAGTAAGCGCTGGTCACACCACAAATTGTTTTGCACCGCAAGTTGGCAATACTGCAAAACTAACAAAGGAATTCCTTGATATTGTCATCGAGCTACAAATGGTGATATTGACTACCACTCAATAAGAAATTGATGATATTTTAGTTTTGAGGATAAAAGTACACTCAGTGTGAGTCTTTCTTGAGAAAATTCCAAGGGGCCTTTAGTAGAATATGCTAGATGCCCCGCGCTGGCTTAATCCGGCACTGGGGCTATCCAGCACACGTGCAGATCTTTTCGGAAAGTTTTTAAGGTTCCGTATCTCAGAAAAAATTAAACTGTTACAGGATCACTTAGTAAGTTGTCCGTCTTTCTGTCTGTTAGTCTTTCTGCCTTTCAGTCATAGCCATTTTTCTCACGAATGGATAAGGTTTCATTTTTTTTTATTGAAAATGGGCTTACTCTTGACCTAGATCTAGTCTTGAAGACAGAGATGAGGACGACGATGGAACGAGCTTGCCCAGAAGAAGCCTATTTACTCGCGACTTGAATAGATTAAAAACTAAGTTTAATAGACCCTTGAAGATATTAAAGTTTCAAGATTCTATACGGTCATTTACGTCCACATCTCCATACATTTATGAAGTATTCAAAAATTGGCACTAGTTCATAAAATATGTTCGCAATTTTATTTTAAAAAGGGTTGATTACTATGTAATATCTTTATAGGTAACATAAGATCTAAAAGTTGCTGTATTTAGAAATTTCGTGAATACCAAAAAAATTGGTTTTCAATACTGTTCAGTCTGGTCTATCTCTGCAAACGGTTGATCTACTTATGAAAATGAAAATCTTTTATTCTACAACTTTTTAAAATACGCATGTTTTTCATTCAGATTATCTAAATAGATCCACTAACGTGAAATTTAGTATCGAGAACACATTCAATAAGTATTCTGTAAAGAATCTACATTGAATAAAATTGTCTGAATCTGAACCAAAACACAATTTGCTCATTCTTAAAAGTCGCAGAACAAAAGTAGTTTTTTTCTCTACCCATGGGTAGGGCAATAATTGCAGACAGCTTCTATACAGATCGTCGATCGATATGCATCGGACCAAAAACGACGTTAAGTTAAAATGAACACATAAAAAAAAATCTAAAACAACTTACCTTGTAACTAAAAAGGCGATGACCCAGCAGAAAGCAGTCACTATCGGTGAAGCAACAGACTTCAACTCCATCGGAAGGAGTTCAGCTAAGTAGATCCAGGGCATGGGACCCAGACCAACGCTGTAGGTTACTATGAAGACAATCAAGGACAGGACGGGCAGGAAACCCAGATGGGGGACTAGAGGACTCTTTTGGCTGGCCAAGTAGAAGTACGCACCAAGTGCAGCCTGCGAAACAGACAATTCAATCAGGGTTACCAAATGATGCCACTGTTTACACTAACATATTTTAAAGCAAAGCATAATGTTAAAAGCTCCAGGGTTTAAATTTCAAAAATTAGCTACGGCGTTCAATAAGTAGTGAGAATGACCCAAAAAATAAAAGAACATGTATAAAATAGCAATGCACTTTTCTACGGAGCTTTAACACCTGGGACATTAAATCCTCGATCCCTTTGAAACACAAAGTTTTATTTCGGCTCTACCAACGCTCTCCGTATGGTATCCATGACATCGATTTTGCTTCCGTATCTGTTTCTCCTTCAGTTTTGGGGAATAGATCGAAATTACTATCAGGTTGTCAGTTAAATCTAGTAAGTGGGGAGAGTGGTTAACTTGTTCAAACTCGGCTTGGCGAATAGTATCCATCGAAACTTGAGTTTTTCTCAATTTTCAAGTTGCTTGCTGGATTGGCTGTTGAAATTTAACTCATTATTTATACGTTTTTAAATATTATTGCCAAAGGTTATGATACCCCCTTTTTAGTGAAATAAACTATCAGTACTCGTAACTATCAAAATATTTTATAGCCTAAATGTTGTTCATTCTTACTACTTATTGAACACCCCTTGTACGGCCCACCGTCATGTTGGCCTTCATATAAAATATTCGGCCTTCCAGCGAATGCCTTTTTACTACTACTTACTTACTTACTCTCGCTGGCTCAGGGACCCAAAGAGGATCTTGGTTCTTGATAGCTGTCAATGATCACAAAAAAGAAAGAACCCTGTGTGTTGTTGATGTTAAAAATGATTCTCTTAGCAGTCGGTCTTCAGTTTAATAGGGATGGCTTTCCACAAGGGCCGTGCAAGTTAAGTTAGCTGACCTGTCAGCTGGAAATAGTAGATTAGTAGCCAAGGGCTGTAAGGCATCAATTGCAGCCCGAGATATTTAGGCGCACGAGCGCAGCGAGGGCGCCTATAGTTCGAGGGTGCAATTGATGCTTACAACCGAGCTAACTACTCTGCTTTACATCTCGATTGTGAGGTAAGTAGGTCCTTATTACCACCAAATTGTAGGTGACCAATTAGCGCTCTAGGGTAATAATGTAGCTAGAAAAGCCCTGGGGCGGTAAGTAATTAAAAAAAAACACTTTCAAAACTCAATTACTTACCGCCCTAGGGCTTTTCTAGCTACATTATTACCCTAGAGCGCTAATTGGTCACCTACAAGCCTCATTTGGGGGTAATAAGGACCTACTTACCGAATATGAGAGATGTAAAATTTATTTATTTATTTATTTAGGTATGCTAACAGCAATACATATATTTACTTACGTTTACAATAATTATTTCTATCTTAGTTCTTATATGTTTTGCAACCAATAGGATCACTCCATTTGCCTGCGCTTGAAAATGGAATAATCCTATAGGTTGGAATTTTTCTAGCTGACAGGTAAGCTAACTAGCACAGCTCTGGTAGAAAGGCACCAGCCAACTCGCACTATCCATCTGCTCGTCCAGCAAAGAAGGATGCAGCAGTGTGAAAGAAAGAGAAAGTTATACAATATTGACGTGCAGACGTCTATCCTTTCGTTAGGGTGGTCATTTCGTGCAAAGTAGATAAAAGCCCTCTGGCTGCAATAATTGGTACTACATCGAGCTTTGGTTCAATCAGAGGGAGTGGGGAGGGAGGCGAGGGGGAGGGAAGAGAGAAGGTGAGAAAAGAGGAGGAAAGGGGTAATGAAGGGGGATGAGGGGATGGGGTGAGGAAACTGAGTGAGAGAGGGGTGAGGGTCTACCGATATCGTCGTATCCACATAAAATTCACGGCCGTATCAAGGATGCCCATCCAGGATTTTTTTCCCTCTTTGTTGGACGTGCACATGGATAGCATAATTTGTAGACTTACACTAGATGAAACATTTAATCATTAGCTTAAAAGTATTTTTAAAGAAAAACACATACAAGCCCAACAGTGGTCCCAGCACATGATATCATCAACAGCAACTTCCTTCCCAACCGCTCGACTGCAACTGAAGTGATGAAACAGGATATGACCTACAAATAAGTCATTAACGTAAAGAGCATCAGGTACCTATGTACATTAATGGCATTAAGAATACTAAACTGAACAACTTTCCCCAAGGAACATAGGTCGTTAGACGTAAAAAAAAATCGATGTCCCATACAAAATGTATGGTCAACTGACTGACTTTACTATGAAAGGGTACTATTTTTTTTTCGTCCGATGACCTATGTTCCTAGGCGAAAATTGTTAAGTTTCGCGGTCTGAACTCTCAAAATCTCAAATTGTCGAATGTTTTAAATTGTAGAATCTGAAAGTAGAGATAAAAAAATATCCGTATAAAGGTTTGATTGTTGCCTTCCAATGGAGCTTATCGTTACTGATGTTGCATTTCATCACGATCAAGAGACCACTGAGGCTGAGGGCATACATTATTTTATGTACTACTACACAGCGTAAATGGACTTTCCCATTCACGCTACCTGAACAAGGTTGTGAATTTGTACAAAGAGATCAAAATTTTTCACATATTTCTTGTTTGGGGAAATTTGTTCTGTCTATTGAGCAAGCATTTTTAGTTTTGGATACACCGACCCTTACACCCAGTATAGTTCTGTAAAATGCAAAAATTCAAACAATAACACTTACCAAGACAGCACCAATGATAATAGTAGCAATATCAGGAGGCAGCTTGGATCCAGCTGCAGCGAAAATAGTTGACATGTAGAAAAGTACAGCATTCACGCCGCTTAGCTGCTGAGCCAGCACTAAAACGCAAGAAATGTAGAATCCCTTCAAGTTTCCCCCCGATGATAGTTGCTTGAGTACTTGAACAATCTGAAAGAGGGATTATGATCTGTGAAGGTACGCTAGTTAAATATGATATAAAAAAAATATATATAGACTTGCGGATGGTCTTTGATGATGTAAGAGTCTAGAAGAGATCGCTATAAGCGATAAGACCGACCCTAGGTTTAAAAACTCCTGTATGATTGTTATGTTTTTGTGTGACAATAAAGAATTTATCTATCTTTCTACAATCTGAAAAATACCAGACAGATATTCAACTTGTCACCAGTGGGCTAGATTGTGAAACTTGGTTTTCACTGCCATCTAACTCAATGAGCTTTTTGGCTCTGCGAGCTATCAAGTCAAGTGCGGCTGGTTGGTATTTATTTGGCTAAGCCATCCCAAAGGTGACAGCAATCCTCCAAGTAAGATTCTTACAAATAAAAAATTGTTCATATCATACCGAAGAATTATTATTATCTGAAGAGTCATTAATCTCATGAGTCAACTCTATGAGTTCGACTTCTACTCCTTCCCTGGACTGTCCTCTGAGGGCCATCAGACTAGCAGCGGCTGCCTCCCTGTGCTGTGGTTGAGTCGGGTCTAATTCCGCTGCAAAAGAAAATAAATGGTACAGCAGCACTGCACTTACTTTCTCGCGATATACGAGAGTCATCCTTCGACAGTGTCCCCACCGGGAATCGAACCCAGAACTTCCGGATCAAGAGCCGAATGCTCTAACTACTAGATTATAAAGGGCTGCGGATAGTAAAGAGTTAATAAGGACCAAGTGCAAACTTAAGTTTGTAATTCCATACAAATAATATGAAAATACAAACTTACCTATACCAACTATATTTATGTAAAAATGATTTAATGAAATATGCAGTCAGGTAGAAAACGAATTTAGAATCCAAATTGTAGAACATCAAAATAAGCTCAACGAAACCGATTTTGAGTAAATCACATTTTTAAATTTCAGTAGGAAGGGAACACCCCTTATATGAATTTCTAGAGACCAATTGATACTTCCGCAAATACCCTAAATGGAGATGCTTGGTCATGCAAAGTTAATCAAGATTTTATTAGCTGTTTTTGCGAAAATTACAATTTTTCATTTTCGTTGTATGACAGCTGCCCTCAAAATGAGAGCCAGCAGGAAACTACTCAAAACCCTTCGATGGATTTGCATAAAACTCTTATATAGGTATGGTGTCAATCGGACCATTCGACGGACAGACCGACCGATGGACCGACCGACGGACCGACCGACCGACCGACCGACCGACCGACGGACAGACATTTTTGGGAGACTTGTTTTTTATGATGTATAAGTGATATATGTAGAACACATTTTTGAGAAAATTAGAAAAACATTTTTTTTTCACGAATACAATACCTTTCTCGCTCCGCTCGAAAGTAAAAATGAGTTTTGAACGTTTGGGTTTGTTTACGCCTGCGCCTGTTGAATTATATATTCTGTGGTTGAATAAAGCGCCAGTTGTCTCCCTAGAGGTTAAGAAGCCTTTATTGTGAAATGTTTTCCCTGAATTTATTCAAGTAAAACAGATAATCAGTTTGCATTTGAAAATCATTTGACCGCATGATGCTATTACCTAAAGTATCTTGTAAACCTACCTTTCACAATAAGGTACTTCGGCGTCTCAGGCATGAAGAAGAACGCTCCAATGAAGACAATAACTATTGCGATGCCGATGAAGGCAACCATGTTATAGGAAACGAAAGGGCCGATCACGTAGAGTACTAGGAAACCAGAACAGACGAATGTTGAGAGGAAAGAGCCGAGAGCACCGCGGACATCGACCTGGAAGAGATAATAGGATATACAGTGGAAATAATAGAGCTATGTGTGAAGCAGGACGGAGCGAGGTTTTTCTCTGTCTATCCAATATATTACGCATTGCTACGTCCTACTCTCATATCGTCCTCACTATTGTCATTTGTTCACTTCGCATATGAAAGACGTTGGAATATCCTGATGCAAAAATCAAAAGTTTAGAAATAATATATATATACTAAACGATATTACCAAATATTTTTCAGTATGTATCAAAATTAAACCTTACCGTAGCAATTTCAGCGCAATACATTGGGGAGATAGTATAGATCATTCCACAAGCAACCCCCCATGCGATCCTGGCGAGGTAAAGGTAGACGACGCTCTTCGCTGCCAGGACGAGGAATAGACCCAGGAGTAGGGGAAATGCTGATATCAGGAGGCCCCATCTCCGGCCTAGTTTTGAAGCTAGAGGACTGCCAACGAAAGGACCTGGAAAATATAGTGGTTAGGTTATTCCCAATGCTTATAGTATGAGCGTTAAATTTTATACAAGGTGTAACAGAAAGGGTACATCAACCCTGAAGGATGTGATTCTGCCCATGAAACTGAACAACTTTCCTTAGCGTACATAGGTCGTAACACGAAAAAAAACATTGACGTCCCATACAAAAAGGCTCAAGAAAGTGGGACTAAGTAGAGTGTATGAGCAATCATTGTCAACCTCTAACTCTCAACAATCAAGTAACCTGCGGCTATCACTAATGACATATTAATCATCATCATCATCATATCGTGTGGGTTGCAAGGTCGATGACCGATCTTATCGAACCTTTTCGTATCGGAGTAATGTCATACTAGAAATTAGAACTAACCAAACATAGCCCCAACAGTAAGCAGCGAACCGATCCATGCCTCCTGATCCTTGGTCACAGGTTCAGAGAGCGGCGACTGGGCAGGGTCTTTGAGCTTGGTCATCACTGGCGACGTCCACACCATCACGTACCCTGCCGCCACCACTGATATGTTTGCTGGAATTGGGATTAAAAAAGCGATCAAAGGAACTGTCTTAACCTGTTATTAAACACGCTCGGAGAGATCTGTTTTGTGTTGACAAATATTCATTCAGGCTAATTTGTTACTATAAATCGTATCCACTCGGTCGGGAATCGAACTGTGAACCTTAGGGACAGTCGGTAGGACTCTGCTTTACCACACCGTCAAATACATCGTCAGCACTAGGAATGGATATCGATTGTTGATACCCATGTCGACTAATAATCCAATCTATACAAGAACCAAGGGTCGCATATGAGCCTCGTACACTTACTTTTCATTTAGACAAAAATTTAAGAATTAACAACAACAAAGAATTGCTTTTCTTTCACTATGAACTTACCGACGACAGCTGCTAAATATTGCCTCCATATCTTCACCGGTTCTTTTACGTGAGTTTGTCCGATTGCCGTTGAAACGGGCGAGTATTCGTAAGGTTTCTCCACCATTCTCACTTCTTATGTATTCCTAGTACTTGCTTTTTTTATTTGAGAATAAAGTTTTATATTTAGGTTCCTTCTTGACTTCATTTATGTATAGTTTCTTTTTATCACTGAGTAGACACGTTTTCGTTTCGTTTGAATGAATAATCACTTATTATATAACGGCTCACATTTAATTTACGATAACATTAAAACTTCACTATCTGTGTTATGATTTGATATGATTATTAGACTCTGATTAATTACCTATAAGTAGTATTAAATTATTTTGTTTTACATGTGTCACTATCTGGTATGGATACGCTTGCCAAATGGTAGCGTGCAATGGGCGCGGATGACGCCGTTTTAAAAATAAACATAGCAGAAGGGCGAAGACGTAGAACTCAAAAATAGTTACGATAATCGTTAAATAGTTTAGAACACAAAAAGTACATAAGCAATTATATTTCAAAAACTACCATTCTAGGGATGTGTCGCATTGTAAAACTATAGTAATATAGTTGGCTAGACTCGCTAATACCTGTAAAATAAAAGAAAATAGTTTTGGTATCAAATGTCTTGGATCTAATAGGTGTAAGTTAGATTAATAGTCTGAAAAATACTGGGCTATTTTGGATATCCAGTCTTTAACTAAGTGTAAGGAACAGTGTACCGAAAACTGAAACGGCATGGTCAAACAACGAAACTGAACAACTTTCCGAATGTAAGATTTTCGAAAAATAAAAATATTTTTTGACCTCTATACATTTTTTTCCCTTTAAAGTTGTCTGTTTTTACGCCGACCCCGAATAAATTGGGATTGATTAAGTAGTCTAGGCAACGAAGCGGATCGTTGTATAAAGACCCCCGCATTAAATCCTCAGTCGATGAAACTTTGCTGGGGTATTACACTAAGTATATGAGACAAACCTCCTATAAAAAAATCAAAAAAAAAAATCGGTACTATTAATTTTTCCATACAAAAACTACAAAAATGAATGAAAAAATTAAAAGTACCGATTTTTTTTGGATTGTTTTATACAAGGTTTGTCTCATATAGTGTAATACCCCAGCAAAGTTTCATCGACTGAGGATTTAATGCGGGGGTCAACTGCTTCGTAACCTACACTAAAGATGAAACAAAGTTGTCCGTATGATGCTGGCTAAGAATAGTACAGCCACATCTCTTCTCTTCGATCTCTTATCGGAACATGTGCAGCAGCATTCTTTTGCACACCGTACTACTTGGTATTAAGGTCATCACATCATCACGCATAAGTACAGCGGCAAGCTTAAACGCTAACAAGCGTGATGGAAGATTACAATATTTCACACAGTAAGCTCCCAGTCCCGTGCCGGCAAAGAATAGTACCAGGCCATCTCTACCCGTGGGTGTCGTAAAAGGCGACTACAGGATTATTCGATGGAGGATGGGCAGCAGCGTCTTTATGTGTATCATACCATTTTACATACTGCGGTCACTAACAATCGCGATCAGTGGTGCCAGCCGCAACGTTAATAAGCGTTGTATGTGACTATGGTACTTCCCCTCCACATTGTTACAGCAAAAGCTGGAGCTTTGAAGGGAGCTCCCTGTCCTGCACGACGTTTCACGGGTCACACGATGTTCACAGTCTAGTCGTGACATTTCATGGTATGCTATGATGAACGTGCTCACCGTAACGAAGAAAGGTCTCGACATCTTGCTCATGCCACAAATGGTGAACGATGGTCGGTACAGAGTGACTTGTTGGAAGAAGCACTCCAGCTCCATAAAGCGATAGTCTTCTCGCGGCATTTGACGTAAGAGCTGGCTTAGCAGTATGCGCATGCGTTGCGTCTGGAATATTTGCAATAATTAGAATGTAAGATGATAGATGTATGAATATCATGAGTTAGTTAGTCGCCCGGTGGTTAATTAGATATTGAACAATATTATTGCGTGTGGTGGTAACAAAATTATCCTCAGCAACGCTAGTACGAACTACCATCCCGTAGACAAATGTTATATCTGTTAGATCCGGCTTTTATTGCAGATTTTCTTTTATTTAATTAGTATAAATTAATTCATTTATTATTTATTAAACTTATGTATTATGCTACTGGAATCACTTGTTAACAATCACAAAATCATAAATTGTAGTGAAGTTCGTGAGGGTTGGAGATGGGTCATTGCTGGGGACGAATACTTTAAAGAGCAAACAGAGGCATTAGGTTTTCTTTGTTTTGGGCGAGAAATTTGGGTAGTTTAAAAATAAACAACAGTATAGATAGAGGGATAGATTCAAGGGAAGACGGTAGAAGAAGACCTAGGCAAAGTTACTTTGAACAAAAGGTCAATGTTGTGTCGTTTCAGGAAGTAAAAGCAGCTGGGTCAACAAATAATGACATGACTGGAAAATTCTCCATGGACAAGATAAATAGTCGTAATAAGTGTGAAAGAAAGTGTCATGGTGTATCTCCTCGAATACTTATATTTCTATTAGATTAGAAAAAGTGTTATATAAATAAATAAAAAGTGTTATATAAAGTGTTCTTTCTAACGTTTGATGGAAAAAATACATTTAAAATCAAATGTAATTTTTTGAATTAAATGGAACGAACACGGCGCAAGGGTAAATTTTTTGTTTATCTAGGGCTAGGGGCTCGTACTAGCGCTGCAGATGGTCTACTCTTGATTTTCGACATCGAAGATTGTATGGTTACTATGCTTCTTCGAAAATGTAAAATTTATGACTTCGTGCACTGACAATAGAATAGTGGCCTGACGATGTATCAAATCGACAGCGATAAGGGGGTCTAAAGTCTTCATAGCTTCTTCTTTAATTTACGAGCTGACTCTTGCCGATGGAGTAACTTCCAGTCATGTCGGTGTGCCTCCAGCTGCTTACTTCCTGAAAGGACACGACATTGACCATCTATTTCGAAGAAGCTTCGCCTAGTTTTTTCTCTACACTCTTCCATTAAATTTTTCCTTCTTCTATCCCCAGTGTCCTAGTTTCAATTTTTTTTAGTTGACACGTTTTCTTTTTAACTATTTATTATATCTCATAATTTAACCTATCCTTCAAACCATCCAACCAATATTCGGCTAGATTAACACGAAGTCCGTAAAATGGGGTCAGTAGAAAAACATTGCTTGTTTTATATGTAGTTATACTAAAACCCTTGAAAGTAGTGAGCAATGTACCTCTACCTATAATCCATTATTTTCGTTTTCCCATCACTTACCAATCCATTTTGCAGCCATAACAGCAGATTATATTTGACGGAAAGAATAACATTGTTTTACAAACTTGTATTTTCTGACAGTTTTAGCCGATTGCTTTTGATATGGCTGCAAAATGTGTTGGAATAAACGAAAAAAATGGACCATACTGACCACTTTTTACTTGTGAACGAAGTTATGAATTTAACCGGGTTTCTACTCTCAACTTTCGATATATACGATACTACTTCGATACAGTCGAATTCATAACTTCGTTCACTGAAAATAGAGTAGAATATTGGTTGGATAATTTGTCAAATTGGCAAGGATTATCGTCCAAACAATATCCTACTCTATCGTCAAGGGGACGAAGTTTTGTATTTGCATGTTTCGAATAGTATCGAATCGATGTATTGAAAATTGAGATTAGGCACCCTATTTCGAAGTAGAATCGTATTAACGTCGTTTTTGTAGTTGGTGTGGTTGGTAGTGCATCTGCCTTCTGCGCTAAAGGTCAACGGTGCGATTCCCGCCAGAGCACCAAAACAATTTGCATGATGAAGTTGCTCTGTGTATGGCTGTTATTTATTTATTTATGTACATATAGGGTGACTTTTAATTCGTTCTTGATACCAAAAAATATGCATGGTTTCATGATACTGAATAACTTTTCCCAATGAACATAGGTCGAAATACGAAAAACCATATTTGACCTCCCATACAAAATGCGCTATCAGCTGATTCAGTTTCTATGGGAGGTCAAAACTTGATTTTCGTATTTCTACCTACCTATGTTCCTTGGGGAAAGTTGTTCAGTATCATGAGTACATTCATACCTTTTTCTATCAAGAACTAATTAAATGTCACACTATATACAAATACAAAGTTATTTATTTCTTAATTCATTAATTACATTTTTGAATAATTGCAGAATTTAAAAAAAACTGAGAAAATGGTATGGGCTAGTGGCTGGTTTAAGCCCACCCAGAGTCAAGGAGAGAGGGACTTATATAGGGTGACTTTTAATTAGTTCTTGATAGCAAAAGATATGCATGTACTCATGATACTGAACAACTTTTCCCAAGGAACAAAGGTCTAAATACGACAAACCAAATTTGACCTCCCATACAAAATGCGCTATCAGCTGATGCAGTTTCTATGGGAGGTCAAAACTTGATTTTCGTATTTCGACCTATGTTCCTTGGGAAAATTTGTTTAGTATCATGAGTACATTCATACCTTTTTCAATCAAGAACTAATTAAAAGTCACCCTATATAGTAATTTAGAAAGAAGCATTACATAATTATGGTCTTTTTAAATACAAATTTAAAACAAAAGAAAGGAAGAAAAGAAACAGAAAAATGCATACAAAATTAATTAAGATTAGCAACATATTATAATTTGTAGTCATTTTAAATAACATTGTCTGCATTTAATTTATTATTATTAAAAATTAATTTTACATAATTAAACCTCGTCTTAAAGAGACTCCGCACGTTTACAAATTTTATTTGAATATTTATCTGGCTTTGTCTGGCTTTAATACTGGCTTTGTCTAGGTTGATGGCGCTGTACCTATCTGCTTAATAGTACCAGCTTTCAGAGGATCTCTTCTTAGGGACGCTTAAAATTCATCTATAGGACTTTGTTGACATTTAGCTACCTAGGGATAAGCTTATTGTTCTTTCAATTCTCAGTGTATGTATCACAGGCTTAGATTAATGAAGGTCTCAGCGCGCTCGCGGAGATAGTTATAGAGAGATTCATAATCTAAGATCACAGGCTAAATAAAACTCTTAAAAATTATCGTTTGGTCATCGGGTAGTTGCAGAAAACCTCTTTTAAGTTAAACCTAAATTAATTGTCGTGAAGACTGTTGACACTTTGCCAACAAAACCGAAAGCAAATAGATTGAGGTGCTGGAAGAGAGATTAATTTTAAAGATGTTTTTCTGTAACTGGCAGTTAGAAAACATTACCTGAGTTTCTATACGATCTCCAGGCTCTGTCATCAACACCAAGTTAGCCAAGTGCCATAAAAAATAACAAGCCTGAATCATAACTGGCCGAGATGAGATGTCCATGCCAACTGAAAATAATATGTCAGTATTATTTTCAATAACTACCACGGTTTGGAAAGAATACTGAAACTACAGGTTTAGAGGTGTCTATGGTCCCGTGCGGTGCCGGCAAAGAATAGTACCAACCTATCTCCACCCGTGGGTGTCGTAAGAGGCGACTAAGGCTGAACCAACCGCGGTTCATGGTGCCAGTCTAATAAGCTGTAATTTTGGAGGGAGCTCCCTGTCCTGTAGTAGACGTTTCATGGGATGTCATGATGATGGTGCTCTTATTCTAACGTAACAAGAGAAACCCTGTTTTGCACATTGGTTTTACATAGCCCTATTTATTGATGTCAGCCCACCAAACCAAACACACGCCTTCCAAATGTCCAGGCCTATAATATTATTTATCAACTTACATACTTTTAAATTGTGAACCTAAACATTAGAACATATTTCTTCCTTAGTAAAGTAGGATATATCCGCAAAATTCATCTTGGAAATTATCGTAGTCCATCATGTCTATTTCTGCCGTTGAGCAGTAGTGCTTGCAATGTAGTGCTTTGATTCGAAAGGTAGGGGGGCTAGTGAAATTACCGGCTTACGACCTATTATATTATTAGACCTCAGGGTGGGCAACGCATTTTGCTATCTTATTACGTCCTTTTTTTTATTTATTCTGACAACAAACGGTCAATACAGTTAGGTAGTAACTTAAGTATTTCATCCTAATAGACCTGGAGTGTCAACAAGGAGTAATGCTTATAGAGAAAATAAATCGATCGTTGTGTTAGTATAGCCAACAACAGGTCAAGCCCGACACTCGCAGCGCGGTTTTAGCTTCTACGTCTGTTGAAATAAAGGCGTTACAAAGTTCAAAGTGTCAAGCCTGACGTGGTCCCAACTGTACCTACATACATATTGTCATACAACAATTTATATAAATAATACAACAATTTATATAAATATACAACAATTTATATAAATAAATTACGTCACAAATAAGACGGCAATGGACAGAGGTGATCATTAACCATCAGGTGTCACCCTCTAATGCAAGGTTATTTTTTTGGACCTCATTTCCTTTTGCCCACTTATTAGTGAGGTCAAAAGCAACAACTTTTGTTCTACGACTTTGCTAACACCGCACAAAAAAATTTCGAATCTTCATACTAAAGTGGTCACGTGACCGACCCATTTTGTATGGGAAGTTGAAAATTTTTCGTGCGTTGTTAGCAAAGTCGTAGAACAAAATTTGTTGCTTTCGACCTCACTAATAAGTGGGCAAAAGGAAATCAGCTCCAAAAAGATAACCTAGTATAAAAGATACTGCGTACCACGTATTAAAAAAATCATGTAGTAAGGCCTTATCACCAAATGAAAGTAGATCCTTGCAATTTTCAGAATGAGGAGTTGAGAGAAGGTCTCGTCCACTTGTTTTAGCACCTTGCATACTGCCGTGTAGGAGTATGACCATCTCTTTATTTGACTGGTTTCATATGAAGATTGGGAAGCTGTGGACATCGAAATTTAGTGTTACAATGGAAAAAACGAAGCTTGATTAGAATGACAACATTGTGAGAGTAGGACGGAGCGATTCGTACGATATTGGAGTGACAGAGACACGTAGTTCTCCATCCTGCTATCACGCATAGCTCTGTCCAGCCCTCTCAGCACGATGCCCTATACAGGGTGTTAGGGACAGCCTTCCGAATACTGAAAGGGCATGATCAGTCAAAGACACTGAACAACTTTCAGTGAACAAAACTTTCAGGAAACGAAAAATAAAATCAGCTTCTCCATACAAACTGCCCGATCAAGTTTACAATTTTGTATGGAGACGCGGATTTTCTTTTCGTTTCCTGAAAGTTTTGTTCACTGAAAGTTGTTCAGTGTCATAATCAAGCTAAATTATTTCGACGATTTCGACACATTACATTTTTTTTTTTGGAGTTATACATGGTTTGATTCGTTTTATTGCCGAAGCACAGTGACAAAAAACTTTAGACTTACCATACACAATATTTAAGTTACGTGACTACTAGATACTACTACAACTTAATCCTTTTTTCATGTTCTGGTTAAAGGTCCCTTAGTCAATTTCTATGACACCCACGAGGGGGTAGTAATATTAGAATATTAATAGCCTTCTTCTTCTTCTTTCGTGTCGGCAAGAACACAGGCTAAATCTTACTTGCCCAGAAAGCGGCTACCGTGGTAGCCCTCTGGTTACCGTCAAGTAAGTCCTCACGCGAGCAGGTGGTCGGGCACGCGGGACAATTAGTGAGGTGTGCCATGGTTTGCAGGAGTTCTCCACATTCACAGCTGGCGTCTGCGCTACTTAGGAACCCCCACCGGCATCCTCATTCTTATGGGTCCTCAGCCTATTTAGACTTCTCCAGGTTGGCCAAGGTTCCTTATTTGGGTTTATCATAATTCCCTGACTATTAATGCAGAAAAGTCAAAGTTGATGTTATTTGGTATTAAAAGCTCTTCCATACCGAGACAAGAATATATCTTGAAAGCCCATCAGTGTATTTCTCCTACAAGTCAAAATTGCTTATGCCCAACCTTACAAATCGTAAAATCTGTAAAGTATCTTGGCGTTCAGATTGATGATAACCTAAACTTTAAGGAACATATTACTCAATTATCTGTTCGTGCTAGGAAGTTGATTTTCATTTTCAAAACCCTTCGTCACATAGCTGACTATAATATCGTAAAAATGGTCTACTTTGCAGTTTGCCAATCAATTTTTTCTTATTGCATTTCGATCTGGGGTGGTACCCATAAAACAACGTTGAAAAAACTGGAAATTGCTCAACGAGCAATACTAAAAGTTATGACCTTCCGGTCTTTCTTCTTTCCAACGACGGAACTATATAACTGCTGTAATGTTTTAACAATTCGTCAATTATTTATTCATTCGATCATAATAAGAACCCATTCCTTAACATACTATGACTCTAATTTTGTAACCGGAAAACGTAGACATGACATTGTTTGTGTCAATAATTCCTGCAAGACTTCCTTTGCACAGAGGTTTTTTGCTTTCCTTGGCCCGTATTTGTACAACAAATCTAATAAAATAATAAACATATATCCCCTAAATAAGTATCAATGCAAAAAAGCTTTAAACACGTGGTTGCTCAGTCTTGACTATGAAAAAACTGAAAATCTATTGGTGATCCTAGCGTAATAATTTTCTACACAAATGTAGATCGTGTCTACCTAACTACATTAGTGGCAATCTTTAGTAGTAATTAATAAATCTATGTACTATTGTTTTCTACTGCACTTCTCAACACACACACACTCACACAACACACATTTACACTACCTCTCACTCACGCTTACTCAGATTCACTCACTCATACTCCTTGGAGATCACTTTCAGGTGTTCCTATCTCCACTTGTTTTTTATTATAAATTTTCATAATTAACGCCCTTAAGGCTAAAACAATGTTTGTTTTGTTACCTTGAAATTTTGTATACTTTTCTGGAGGTGGAGGCCTGGAGACCTAAAACACAGGGTATCCTAGTTTAGGCTCCAGCCTCTACAACTTTCTGTTTGTAGAAGTTTGTAGAGGTAATAAAGATTTTTATTTATTTATTTATTTATTTATAGCCAGGAGGCAGGTTTTCGTGGGTACAGTGAATGTGGGTATTCGTTTGTCGAAAGGGTTTTGGTCGGTAGGCTGTGTGGATCGCAGGAAGCTTTTGCGGCTTCGCAACCGGCATTATATGTTATGACAATATAAACAAAACAACTTACTCTTAAAATTGTAATTGCGTATAAAGTTTTCTAAATCCTGGTTCATGGTCTTCAGAGAGGATACCACCAGGAAACCAGAGAGCACGTACTGCAGCTGCACGATTAGAACAATCAGACTTTCCACGAAGTATGTACTATACAGACAGACCACCTTTACTGCAACAATCATGCAGGATGTTAAAACTTTATTTCATCTCTACTATTTTAAAATTGTAAATTGATTTTGTCTATACATCCTATCCTACTAATATTATAAACGCGAAGGTTCCGTATCCAAAGGATGAAAAACGGGGCCCAATTAATATGCCTCCGAATCCTCCGATGTCTGTCTGTGTATCAGTCAGAGGGCTGTATCTCATGAACCGTAATAGCTAGACAGATGAAACTTTAACAAATTATGTATTTCTGTTGCCGCTTTAAAAATAAATACTAAAATTTAAAAAAAGTAATAAATTAGGGGGTCTAAAACCGTTTTTAGGCTATTTTTTCTCGATTTTTGTTTTAGCTCTATCTTAAAAACGGGAACCCTTATAAACAGCCCTGCCCTGTCATGTCAAGCCCTTTTTTATTTTTAGTATTTATTTTTATGGCGGTTACAGAAATACATAATCTATGAAAATTTCATCTGTTTAGCTATTACCGTTAATGAGATACACAGACAGACATCGGAGGCATATTAATTGGGCCCCGTTTTTCATCATTTGGATACGGAACCTTAAAAATGTTTAACTGATGTTTTGTTAAGAATTTTATAAAAGAAAATTACTGTAAATGAGAATCTAATGTTTAGTGATTGGGCCACAGTGAGAATACACAGAAGCAGGCTAAGGTTATATGAACTTTACGAGGAAAGAACATATAACAATAGTGATGCATTTGCGCAATTTGTAAAGAATTATTCAAAAACATTCAAACGGGTTTGTGCTGCAGCCAAATCAAATTTCATTAAAAGTAAAATCAAAAATAGTTCCAACATTACGAAAACGACTTGGGAAACTATAAATAGTGAAACTGGAAGATCTAAAGCTCCTCGGATTGACTTCCAGCTTAAGATTGATGATCAGATCATAAGTACAGATATAGAAGTTGCTGAAGCTTTTGAAAACTTCTTTACGGATATTCCAGTTTCAACTACCAAAACCTTGAACTCATCTCCCACTCTTGCCAAATCTTATCTCGAACGACACGTAGATGTTTGCAATGTAGATTTTAAATTCAGTTACGTCAATGCTTTCGTTATGATTAAAGCCTTTAAATCACTTAAAATGAAAAAGACCGCCGATATAGATGGCCTGTCAGTTAAAATTATTAGTGCCGTTATAGAAAGCATTGCACCATACTTATCTAGTATTTTTAATAAATGTGTAGATGATGGTGTTTTTCCTGATTTGATGAAACATAGTAAAATTATTCCGTTGTTTAAAGCTGGTAGTAAATCAGACCCCACTAATTTTAGACCTATTTCTGTTCTACCAACTCTTAGTAAGATATTTGAAAAGATAATTTTAAATCAGGTTCAGAGCCACTTTTATCGCAACAACTTGATGAACCTAAAACAGTTCGGTTTTACCAGGGGTCGCTCAACAGTCGATGCAGGTGTTGAGCTTATTCAAAGTATATTTGACGCCTGGGAGGAGTCGAGTGATGCCATTGGCGTTTTCTGTGACTTGTCCAAGGCTTTCGATTGTGTACATCATGATATTCTTATCAGGAAATTACACCATTATGGAATTAGAGACCAGGCTCTAAGCCTTCTGGAGTCGTATCTAAGTGAAAGGATCCAGAAGGTTGATGTAAATGGGAAAAGGTCACTAGGATCAAAAATTTGTATGGGCGTTCCACAAGGCTCAATCCTGGGTCCATTCCTATTCATTGTCTACATTAACGATTTGCCAAACCTTGTAAAGGACAAGAATGAGATAGTACTATTTGCAGATGATACGTCTTTGATTTTTAAAGTCAAAAGACAACAATCAAATTTTGACGACGTAAATATTACAATCTCTAATGTAGTTGAGTGGTTCACCGTAAATAATCTTTTACTTAACGAAAAGAAAACTAAGTGTGTTAAATTTGTTTTGCCTAATGTAAAGCCAACTGCTACAAGCCTATTAGTGAAAAACGATAAATTGAGTCTTGTGGAATCAGCTGTGTTCCTAGGTATTACCTTAGACAACAAATTACAATGGGGACCGCATATTGATAAATTGTCGAACAGACTTAGTTCTGCAGCATACGCAGTGAAAAGAATAAGAGCTCTGACGGATGTAGACACCGCGAGGTTAGTCTACTTCAGTTATTTCCATAGTCTCATGTCATATGGCCTTTTGTTATGGGGTCATGCTGCGGATGCAAACAGCATTTTTTTACTACAAAAGCGAGCTGTTCGTGCAATTTATAAAATGAAGCCTAGAGAATCTCTTCGAAATAAATTTAAAGAAATCAACATTTTGACTTTTGTGTCGCAATACATTTATGAGAATTTAATATATGCTAAACGGAATATACATATTTTTGATAAAAATTGTGACAGGCACAGTGTCAACATAAGAAACAAGAATCAACTTGCTTCTCATGTCAGCCGTATTCACAAAATTAGTAAAACATATAAAGGTCAATGTATACGCTTCTATAATAAGGTACCCACTGATATTGAAAGTTTACCGTTAGATAAATTCAAAACTGTAATCAAGCAGAAATTATGTAAGAAGGGTTATTATAAAATATCAGATTATCTAGAAGAGAAAAATCCATGGGATTAGACTACGGTTCTAACAGGCTAATTCAAAATTAAAACTGACCTATGTATGTTGTATATCAACCTTGTACATTCAAACATATTTAAAAGAGCGCGTGGGTTTTTATTGTCGCTTCTTTTTTTTTCCCACAATGGCGCCACATTGTTTGTGAAGCGATGTAGTTTAGCTGACGTCATTAAGAGATTTTAATATCCAACAATGAATAAACGATTTTGATTTGATTTGATTTGATTTGATAAGGATTATTTTTATATTTTAATTTTTTTTCGTATCCACAACAGTTTTCGCAAAAAAGTGAAAAAACCGGTAAACGGGACACATACCACGGTGAGGGAGGGTGAAGCGTCAAAAGGAGGGGAGGGGAGAGTTATGAGTTTTGAACACCACACCCAAAGGTATCATCCCACAAGTTTCAAAACATTATTAATTTGTTTTTTTTTTTTTTTTAAAGAAAGGGGAGGCCTTTGCCCAGCAGTGGGACACATTAGAGGCTACATAATAATAATAATAAAAAAGGAGAGAAAAATGAATCTATAACAATAATAACAAAAACAGAATTACCGTAGTAAAGTAAACTTACGCTCTCTATGCTGCAATAAAGTCTCATGAAACATATTCGCCAAGTCACCACAAAGCACCACGAGTGACACGCAAAATATTACCAAAATTATCAAAACGTTATTTATTTCCTTCGGCTGACTTTTGCGATCATCAGTGAAGTTCTTTTGCATCTGAAACAAATCTTAGCCTGTTCTGGTATTTCTTTTACGATATTTTGTTGTTACAGACATCCCACCCCACCACTGTTAAAGAGCTAAAGGCGATCCGTTTTCCATACTAAATTCAAATGACTTGCATTCATAAGCGGGACATAAAATGCTGTTGAAAATGAGTGTTACTGCTATTTTTAGTTAAATTTTTCGCTGATTAATACAAAAATACAGCTAATGCACCGAAAGTACTACAGTATACTAGATCGCACACCCACAATGGTAATATTGAATCAAAAATTTCTTACAAAAACTAGTACTTTCGGTGCATTAGTTGTATCTTTGTATCAATCAGCGAAAATTTTTACTAAAAATAGCAGTTTACTCGTTTTTCAACAGCATTTTATGTCCCGCATAAGAATGCAAAACATTAGAATTTAGTATGGAAAACGGATCGCCTGAAGGTAAAAAACGTACGGTGTAGCCATACCAAGCCTAGGCTGCAAACGCTATAAAATAGAAGTTATTTGTTAACGGGCATAATCATTCTCTCATTTTTAGGAATACTACACACGGTGTAAAACAAGGCATCTTCATAAAAAAAACCGGTCAAGATATAGATACTTTTTGTATTTTTGGAAGCACTAATGTCCATTTTTAGGACCGTAAAACTAAGTTTGTTTGTAAAGTTTATTTGCAGATTTCTAAAAAACTGTGCAACTTAGAAAGATCGTTTTATTTTTGCTGTAATGTTTACATAAATTTCTGTCAACTGTAAATATTTTTCCTTTTACAAACTTCGGAGATAAGGGGGGTATTTTTATTGACATTTTTCATCATTAACTTTAAAACTAAGAGACGTAAAAAATACAAAAATATATTGTAGAATCTACAAGTAAAGCCCTTTCATATGATATCCCACTCGATCTAGTAGCGACAATTTGAAATTTCCCCCATACATTAATAATCATATTTTTTTCAAAATTCTTTCATGTGCAATTAAGTTGGGCAACCATATTCTAAAACTATTCCAAATTTCAAGTCGATAGCATGAGTGGTTGCTGAGATATAGTGGTGTGACAGACAGACAGACGGACAAAAATACAGACGGAAAGACAGACAGACAGACAAAGTCGCACCACAAGGGTCCCTTTTTTTACCATTTTGGTATCGGAACCCTAAAAACGGTCAAGTGCGAGAGATCTTTCATTTGTCTCAACGTACGAGTAGTCTAGGGTCAGTAGTTTCCAAGTTATAGTGATTTAAAGTTTGACAACTGTCAAACGAAATAAAGATAAAGTAGTCCAGGGTTAGTAGTTTTTAAGTTATAGCGATTTTTAGTTTGACAGCTGTCAACTGAAATAAAACCTCGACGAGATCTATAATTCGTCCGATCATGCCAAAGTTTAGGGTGAACAGTTTTTGAGTTATGGTGGTTTAAGATTTGACTGCTGTCAACCGAAATAAAGATCTCGACGAGATCTTATTATTTGTCCGAATGCCCATTTCTTTTAAAGTAATTTTGTATGGAAAACATATTTTACTTGTACTTATTAGAAAAAAATATCGATACATGAAAACTAGTTTGTTTCGAACACTAGTGCAGTAGGACGAGGGGGAATCGCGAATTCCCCGTCGTCCTACCAGTGGGACACTCCAGTAGGACGACGGGGCATGCCCCAATTTTTCATCAAAACTTGAAAACTAAGAGTCTAAAAAATACAAAAATACATTTTAGAATGTACAAGCCCTTTTATATGCTACGTCATTCGACCTAGTAACGACAATTTGAAATTTTGTCCCCCCCCCCTGTTTGGGCCCCCTTTACATTAATAATCATAAATTATTTAATTTTTTTCATGTGCAATTAAGTCGGACAACCATATTCTAAAACTGTTCCAAATTTCAAGTCGATAGCATGAGTGGTTGCTGAGATATACTGGTGTGACTGACGGACAGACAGACAGACAGACAAAGACGCACCATAAGGGTTCCTTTTGTACCATTTTGGTATCGGAACCCTAAAAACCGTGTATATCAGACAATTCAGACAGCTTCTCAAAGAAAATTAAGTCGAAATATAAAAACAAAAATAGTAACTTAAGTAATGCTTGAGGTGGCGAGATGTACCCCTAAGCCGTGTAAATACTATTCTAGCAGTAGGCGATTTACAATCAATATTTAAAAATGGCCGTTCCATTGCAAGGCAAAGGCCTCCTAAAATTTCTATATTCTATTTTGCGCCCGCTCTTACATCTTTTGAGGTGTATCAACAAACAATTTTCTAGGACGTTCTTTTGGCCTTTGGAGGTGAAGCATACCACTCATGAAAATTGTAGTAGATAAAAAAACAACTAGTTGCAATTGGACAGGCTGTAATAAAAGAAATAGAGCTTACATTGTCAATAGTTTCTAAAGACTCAATAATGGAGCTCATCCTCGTACGCCCGCTGAAAACGGCTAAGCCGCTGATAATCTCTATGAAAACGACGTCTATGAACCACGTGACCTGGCCGGTTATAGAGCGGAATGTAAAAATAGCTTTCTCAATTGGAGCTGTCGAGTCCAGGATCAGCCCAATGAGGAGACAAGAGTCTGCAATAAAACATAAAAGTGCACAAAGTTCGTCTGGGGAAGTAACTAGCCATAGAGTATGATGACCAGCTGACTACTTGAATGACGAAGAAATATTGGGGAATGGTACCCTGATATTCCAGCACAACACATAAAATCCGATTAAGGATGTGCTGCAAAGGCTTCTTCGTTTTAAGCAAAGGCTTCTTCGTTTTGAAGTGGTAGGCTTTATTTAAATAAGTTAACTCATGTATTTTTTTTTATTGAAAATGGGCTTACTCTTGATCTCGATCTAGTCTTGGAGACAGAGATGAGGTCGACGATGGAACGAGCTTACCCAGAAGAAGCCTATTCACTCGCCTATTCATTCATTTAATAAGAATCATCAATGAGAATTCTATAAATGGACCAGGAGCCGAGAAGGTTTTTTCACATGATATTCAGGACGAAAACGAGATGTCTTAGTAGATAGAGGATAATTAAGGGATTACGAAAATCCATATGAGATGTTCCAGACCGAAGCCCGGTGATCAGGAGGCCTTTTTCAGGTTTTTCAGCGGTCTGTTTTAGCTAAGGCACCTACTAAGGACTTTCTTGTCTGGAAAATGATTTTTAGTATCACCGTAAGCCACTCTATCACCGGCAATCACTTTTGTTAGCCCTCAATTTCACCATGATATCACAAAGAATTTGTCTATTTCAGATTTTTAGGCTTGTATATTCACATATGATGGTGATATTCATTAGAGTAGCTTATGGTGATACCAAAAAACCTTTTCCAGACAAGAAAGTAAAAGGCTTTAGCTAAAACAGACCAGCCCTGAAAATCTGGAAAAGGCCTCCTGAACACTGGACTTGATCTAAGACTTCTCACATAGTTTTTCTTTGTCCTCTCATTGTCCTCCATCTACTGAGATACCTCGTTTTCAGTCTGAATATCACGTGAAAAACCGGCTCCCGTACCAAAAGGACCTGAGTTATAAACAGACCCAACAGAAATCTAAAACTTACTGAGGAACACTATTAATACGTAGCTGTAAATACTCCAAGCACGTGAAACTCCAACACGGCAAAAATTATCCGCACGAGTTATACGCAAAGGCGCAACGCCTAGCAGCCGCGAAACTTGTAGCGTTAGCAGCAATATGCCACTGACCAAGGCTTCCCGATGGAAAGCTTTTGGGTTTCTCTGACCAAGCTTTTTGTGATTACCTGGAAATAATAAATTTTAGAGTCTTAGAAAGCCGCCGCCACCCATCTTTCCATGAATGCCTGTTATGGGCTTAGTCCAACTCGTCATATCCACCTTTTTCGAGTTTGACCCCAAGGTTTTTGGAAGTACGCAAAGCATAGTAAATTAAGCATATGCGCGACAGTTGTCGGCCCAATCCCGCGATAAGGGGCATTCTAATACAATAGGAAAATCAGACAGACACACAGAGTGGTATATCGAATCAACATACAAAAGAAAGTCTTCGAACTGATTGCCCTGCAAACTTTGCTCCTCTTGTCTCCTGACGAGAAACTAGGATAACTTATCACCAGTAATCAGTGTATTATAGTAACAGTCACCCATCTCCAGTGCACTTACTATGCGTTTCAAATGAGAATAGGACTGAGCCTAATAGATTTGCGGACGCAATCACATGAAGTAGTAGCTGTCATACTAAATTCACTCAATTTCGATTTAGATTTGCACAACTGCTCGGAACCACTGTGAAGCTAGCCATAGACTAGTACTATTCTCATTTGAAACGCATAGTACCGTGTTTTTTCTGGGAATCAGTGACCATGTTTTCGAATCAGAGATAAGATGATATACATATAATGTGGGTTACTACTTACCGCCATATTTAAAATTGTTGTGCATCTCGGAAATTTTCATAGGATGTACTTTGTCCATTTTTCCTATACAAGTTATTGGACAAAGCTGAAGCTGAACTAAACATAGAATAGTTTGCCTCGTAAGTAGCTGATTGATCGTTATCTCTACATATTTGATTGTAAACAAATTGTTGATACAGTGGTTGACTGATGACTATTTAAATATTATGTAAGCAGTACCAAATGATGTTTGATTTGAAGACCTAAACTCTAACATTTTTATTAATGTTAGAGTGATTAGCCTGACCTGACCCATTGAGCTTGTTTTACAGTTTTTTTTTTTGAAAAATATTTTGAGTCACTTTTGAATTATTTTTGAAACACCGGTGCAATTTTCAATACCCAGCTGTTTTTGGCTGGACGTTGATATTTGTGTCAATAAACTAATGAGTCAGTCAGTCATTCAATTTGCGTAGAAGACAGCTACATAGTCAAGTAATGAAGGATAAATATATGCCATACATAACAAGAAATGAAAATGAAACACCATTAAGTGAATACATTCATTTACTTCTATTATGGTCTTCCAACATCTGTTCTACCTTCAAAGCATTTTCAGCTACCTCATCTGCAGTTAGTGTAGACAACTTATCTCCTTGTGCCTCATAATAATTGGCTTCTTTAGCATTTTCATCAAAAGTGTTAGAAGAGTCATTTTCAAAATCAACAGCATCATAAGTAATATCATCATCATTAACTTTCGGAATATCGTCTTTATTGATAGTATTATCATATTCCTCTTCGTCTGAACTATGATCAGTATTATTATTTTCATCTTTTAACTCTTCAGTATTAGTGACATCATCTTCAGCCTCCCTTTTAAACATGAATTGAAAATCGGTGACTATATTTTCATCTTCGAGGTGTCTTTTGAAAACGTCATCGTCATTTCTTTCTAAAATTTCAGGTCTCTCGTCCAGTGTTTCGATTAAGTAGTCCAAAAGTCTTGGGAGGTTTCTGAATGTATTCAGACTTGCTTGAGTGCGTGGGGTTACTCGTTGTTTTTCACAATCTAAAAATTTAAACGGAATGTCATTTGCTTTCGAAGAGGAGCGGCGACAGCAAGGAAATAATAAAGAGAATTTGGAGCGTCAGCGAAGGCCTTTTTTCAACAAAAATGATTTAAAAAACTACGCAATTAGATACACCACAAGATACATAAGTTTTGTTCCAAAACTTTTTCAATTTGCGAAACAATATCAATCCTAAAGAAAATTGATCAACAATCCAGCGAAATGTATTAGTTAATACAAAAAGTTTTTCTTGAAGCTTCTTAGAAGCAAGCTTACGTAAGATTTTTCCTTGATAAAAGGACTACTTAAGGTAGCTACCGTTTAAGAAAATATTGGAATGAAAAGAAATAAGTAGATACATTTATACATTATACTTTAAAAGCACTTTTTTAAACTACGGAAAAATCTTATCACATATGCAATATTCAATATTACTGATTTTACTTACCACCAAAACGAATTACGGTAAAAATTACAAACGAAAATACAATTCTTGGAAGTTCAAACAGCATGGTGTCTTCCTTTCTACGTCTGCTATGCTTGTCAATGCAAATTGCTACGTTTGGTGATAGTCGTAGTCAGAAACGAAATGAGTGATGGAGTCATGCATATCGGGGAACGAGGTACTTTGGCAAAGATAAGACAAAGAACAAGGACTGCTGGAAACTTTGCATAATTAGGGATCAACGGTGTCACACTAATGCCGAAGAAATATTCTTAAAAGGTATCACGAAATTCTTAGTTTAATATTGGAGACTTATTGAATAGTAATAATTTCCAAACTACAAAGAATTAAATAATATCAGCGATCCAAAACATTGGAAAGATAAAAAAACCGGCCAAGTGCGAGTCGGACTCGCGCACTGAGGGTTCCGTACCACCACATAATCATAATTGTATTAGTAAAAATTTCAGTAAGTTAATGTGCTAGATTTTTTGAGTCCGACACGCGCTTGATTAAATTTAATTATTTGTTGTTATTTTATAGCTTATGCACCCAATTTTGAAGTTTGTAAGTGTTCCCGTTTTTCAAATAGAACTAAAACAAAAATCGTCTCCGCAACCATTCAACTTGACCCCTCTCTTATATGAATGTTCTTGAAACGGGAGCTCACCTCAATTGGTTACCATTAGTTGTGAGAAAAGTTGTAATATTTAATGATTTAAGACTTTTCCCTTTATTTGTACTTTGAGACCTAGCTTCTTGCCAAATTTCATAATTTTAGGTCAACGGGAAGTACTCTGTAGGTTTTGCTTTTTTGCAGAAATGTATGGAGATGAGGACATTAAAAGCCATATCTTTTGATTGCGTCGTTGTAAAAAATTTAAACTTTCAGATCTTGTGTGGTTCATGGACCCTAATATATGGTATCAATTTCAACCTGATACGTCTACCCGTTCGTGAGATAAAGGGTCTTGACAGACAGACAGAGGGTTCCGTTTTTTTCTTTTGAGGTACGGAACCCTAAAAACAAAAAACAAGAGGATTTTTGCCAAGTACCTTTTTCAAAATATCAAAGTAATCGATATGGAAGAAACTACGAATAAATTGAAAAACTAATTATAATACACAAAAAAATCAATTATACTGACCCTATCGGGTTGTACGCGTGTCTTGCACTTATCACCAACATTACTTAGTGTCAATTTTAATATTTCAGAGAAACCAAAAAAATTACTGTTTTACCTTATATTGCATATTATGTGTGATAATAAACTTTATCTCAATTAAAAAAAACTGTCTGGAATATCAGTAACTACATCATCAACCAAATTGTAAATTACTTAACTATACAAACTGAAACTTTTAAAAATAAAACTGAAGGCAATATCAGCATATCATCAATGTAAACTAACCAGGGAAAATGCAAGCCTAATTATTTCTTTCTAGGATTGCGTGACTGGTATCGGAGGTATTTTCAGGTGCTACCTTCAATGAACTATAATTTTAAAAAGTGTAATAACTAGCTTTCTACAAACATTTCAGTATAAAATGGAGGTGGATCCTTAGTTCTTCACAAACGTTCAATATGTTCCAACTGAAATTTTTCATTTCTTTTGCAGTTTTGGGTAAGTTGACTCATTTTTGTTTTCTATGGCTATTTGTTCATATCATAATCAAACAGTGTTTGAGAGCTTCCTTTAAGATGTCATTCTAATACATACGAGTACATACACACACTACTTTTATTAAGTTTCAGTAAGTGATACGGCTTAGTAAAATAAATGAAATCTTTTAAGAGAAAAAATGTTACAGGCATTCGACAGTGAATGATTACACGGTGGCACGATGATGGTTTTTCTTAACGCTGATCGGCAGCTCCATCCAATAGGGTGCTTTTCTGCACCTATTGAAAGCTCAACTGGATGGCGCTGCTGATCACTATAAGGAAATCGGAAAATGGAAACACTGATACTGAACCGTCTCACCGTCTCACAGCCTGATTGCTGCTGTTAAATGTCGGTAATATATTTACCACTAAAAAGATTTCATTTATATTTACCACAAGCCTAAAAAATTAATTCCCAACAGTGACCAGCAAACCACCCGTCGACAATTAAAAAAACATAGGTAGTTGACAAACGTCATAAAAAAACCCTATTGAACTAATATATATAATTTTTATACTATACCCTATAACTATACCCTATTGAACTAAAGGTGCTTAAGAACTCCCTATTAAAGTAGAGCAAATGTAAGAAGTCCGTTTTGATGTTTCCTTATCACCAACACACAGGGTTTTGCTTTACAGGTCATAATTTTTCATACGTTTGACAGCTGTCATAACCAGGCCTATTACGATTTCTAGTCCGAGATAACGATGCCTTACTTAAGTTAAGTCACTTTAAGTTAAAGATTGGAAGGGGAAAAGGGCACAAGATTTAGTCAGCGCTACTTATAACTTTTGTGATCAAGAATCATCTTTAATTTTTTTATTAAATTTTAATTATTTTTAGCTGCAGTAAACTGCTACTACGTCCGCATTGCAAGATCTCCAGGCTCAGTAGAAGCCAATATGCCAGGATATACCACTGAAGCGCCCAATGGAGACCAAATGAATGAAGAAGTTGAATATTGGCAAGGAGAGGGAGAAAAACAGCAAGATAGACAAGAGCAAGAAAGCGAAAACAGGTAAGGTTAACGTTTTCAGTTTTCTGATCTGTGTTTTCAGTCCTATAGGAGCTTGCTGGTTATCATGAATAAAATTTCATAATGATGACGCGCTTTACCTCAGAGGTGTTTTTCGAGAGCGAGTCAAGAAAATCTTTTTATTTTTCACATAGAATAAGAAAGTAAGAAATGCACTATTAAAAATAAAGAAAATTTATTTTTGTTTAATTGTTTGCAAAATTGACTTTAATTTAATTTGATAGTTTTTTTATTAATTTATTTAATTACAACTTTTTAATTGTTTTTATAGATTGATTCCAAAAACTTTTCGATTTACCAAAATGTTGCTTGTTATCATGATGCGTCCCAGTATCTCAAAATATACCTACCTTGCATATTATTGGATACCTTTATAAGCCAACTCAGAGAACATTAGGAGGCTCGAAAACTCTGACAGCCAGGTTGGCCACTAACCTGGCTAGGTTTGGTTCTGGTTTTCCCTCTGGGTTGCGGAGGTCAGATGGCAGTCGCTCTGTGTAAAAACCAGTGTCCCCGTCAAATTCCATAGGTTAGGTAGCCGACTCCGTAAAAACCATTTGGCGAAAACGGAAGAAGGCTAAGGCAATTACAATTATTAGATACATTTGTGCAAGTAGTACACTCAACAGCACGTCAGTAGAAACACTTTTGGACCTGATGGCGTTGGCGAAAAAGTTTCTACCGACGTGCGGTTGACTGCACCTAACAGGCAATATATTTATTCGATAGGAACCAAACTGCAGAACAAAACCAGCAAGACCTCGACAAAGAAAAGGAATATCGGGAACAACAACAAGACAAAAACAACGAAGAACTACAGGATAACTACGAAACGAATAAAGATAAAACAGAGGACAGGCAGAAGGCACAAGAAGAACATTATAACAATGAACATAACAATACTATTTACAATAATCCTGATTTGGAAGGAAGCAGTCAGAACGCAAATCAGGAATTTAATGGTGAAGTTGGGAATAAAGGCGATAGATATGGGGAAAAGGGACAAAATGAGATGAATGACAGAGAAAATCAAGCAGAAAATGCAGAAAGTCCTTCTATAACTTATAATAGGGATTAGGAATTTATGTACACGATCAATCACCCGATGAAAACAATGTTTTATGAAAACGGACTGTGTTACTTAAGCAATAAATATTCTTAGTATTAAAATACGCAATATTGTAGTTTAACTATTAACCTACTAATGTTTTTCGTTCGAAGATAAATTTTAAAAGACTTAAAATTCTAACAAATGAAAGCCTCATTGAATCTTACATTAAAGCTGACACTTTCACACAAAGTCATCAGTTTCCAAAAGAGGCAAAGACAATAACAAAGACCGATAAATAAACAAATATAACGGGTGTAAGGGACAGGTTGGCAAATACTGAACGGGCAAGATTAGTCAACGTAACTGAACAACTTTCACGAAATAAAACTATCCGGAAATGAAAAAAAAATCAGCTTCTCCATACAAACGGTCCAATCAAGTTTGCAATTTTGTATGGAGAAGCCGATTTCTTTTACATTTCCGGAAAGTTTTATTTACTAAAAGTTGTTCAGTTACGTTAACTGATCATGCCCTTTCAGTATTTGCCAACCTATAACACCCACCAGACACACTACAAACATTAACATAAACTAAGCTACTCACTATTGTTTTGTATCCTAATAACATCTCAAAAAATTTGTGTAATGCATTTTTGCGACCTAACGTTTTCGGGTCTACTGTTAATGGCATATTACTGCCACCTCTCCTGAACTAACGAAAATATTAGATATTGTACTCGGATCCTCAAGAAAAGACAAAAAGAATTCATTACATCAAATAACCCTGTAGCTGCCACATACATGGTATTGCTTTATTAAATCGTATCACATGACGCTGACATTGATGTAAATTCAATGTCAACGTTTGCTATTAAAGCCAGCAATAAATGGATAATTGAGCTATTCTCACCACGAGGGAAAATCACTCTAATTTGTTTTCAAAATCATCGCTAATGATCGCTATTTAGAATCTGAATTTACGGTCAGAGATTGGTAACATTTCAATAAGCCTTTTGTTATAAAAATTTAAAGCTCTATAACGAAATTTTTTTTATTTTCTTTTTAAGTACTTAAAATTCAAACTTAAAAGTCTTATTTACTCTGTATGTAGTTGGTCTGTGGTCCCTAATTTAGGCCAGTAAGCTGCCGTTATGCATAATCTAAGATTAAGAGCCCGTTCAGAACCTTTAAGGGTTCTGGACCGGCGCTTAGGCTCTATCTGCCCTTTTCTATTTCTCATATTTGTCAACAACAGTCATCCTAAATCGCTGAACCTTTCAAAAACCCCAGGTAGTTTGTGCTAGAAAATAACGAAATGGGGCTTCATAAACTTGGTCCGAGTTCGTAAATTAATCTCAAAAGGTACTGCGAATGTGGAACTTGATATCAGTAAAATGGCGTATTTAATCTTCAATCTACTGTATCCCTCCAACAGCACCATTGAGGATATTTATGAGGCGACATATATTGTAACAACGGTGGTTTAGATATTTAAGGCCGCTTCTCCACTCACGCGGTTTTGAGTCCAAGTGTGGATTTGGTACGCATGCGTGCCATCCGTATTTGATCATTTTATACGTCATGCTTCTTTTGTCTTGCTTGCGATCCGCGCTGCTCACCCGCGTCACAAATGAGGAATTGCGGATAGCATTTGAAATGACCAAATGCGGACGGCACGCATGCGTACCAGATTCGCACGCGAGCTTGAATAGTCTCTTATGATGTCTTAAATTAATAACATTTTATATGGAACATAAAAAACATGTTGCGAATCACTGCAAACAAACAAACATATAAAGACAGGAGTACTCGATGGAATCACCAATTGTTCAGCTGAACCGGATCTTACCAGGGACTCAGAAAATGAAGAAACTAATTTTTACAGTCGCGTTCACGCTGCTCTTCTTTTCAATAACATTAGGAATGCCGCAGGCGGACACCGCGCAGAACACTAAAGAAATGCCAACGGGGCAGGAAAAAAACTTGGAAACTGTCAATCTGATGGAAGTCATAACTATTTGTAATGAGTCTTTTCGAACTGATATGTGTAAGTATCTCTTCTGACACCTTTTTACATCATCTAATCAGTCTTACAACGTACTCTTTAAACGGCATCCATCCTCTTCCCCTTGTCTCCATTATCACCAAACTCATCCAAGCTGCCTTGAACCAACGTTCCTTGTCTCCTTGATCTGATGGGAATCTTGGCCATGCTACGTGTTCCGTTTCGGGATTCCTGTCACACCATCATCATCTTGTGCTTCGCGCTTTTATCCTTTTTCTTTAGCTATTTTTGTTATTTTTGATTGATAATAATACGATTTTCAAATGTTGTTTTAGCATACTTAAAAGCTCTCAACGATAGCGGTAGCTTTCCAGATGAAACTGATGGAACTCCTAAGGTATGAACTTGTTTACATTTATTTATTTTCACATTACAGAAAATATGTTGTTCCTTGTTGTAAACTATTTCGGTCGGAGAGGAAAAGAAAAATAATTATGGTAAGAGTATTCATTTGGCATCTAACACCCAGAAGAATTGTGTCACAAAAATGCTATGGTACTTACCTACAGTTAGTTGTGTGCATGTCAGTCAGTCAGTGCCTAGCACTATAACCTTAGTGTAGCGATACACCTGCGGATTTTTCCGATGCGGATAATTCCGCTCATTAGGCTGCTTTTCCACCAGTGCTCTGCGAGGGAGCTAAGCTGTGAGCTGGGATGAATTCCAACCAATAGGATCGCGCCTGTTTCCTAGCTTGTCAAATAAATGGAGCAATCCTATTGATTAGATTATGTTCCATCTCAGTACTTAGCTCACTCGCACACCACTGGGGGAAACGCAGCCTTACGCTCGCAATGCTTTTTAGGTTACTACCTATGACACATCTGGCGGAATTTCCGCTGGTGTCTTACTTCACAGATTTTTCGGTCGCGCAATATTCCGCATGGGAATTTGTGCAGGTGTTTCACTACTCTTAAGCGTGTCTCCTATTTCGAGGGTTCATAGAGTTGGTTTCACTTATACGATTTTCTCTACGGGCAGATATCGAGCGATTTAAATGTGAATCATATGCAAGTCGAAGTGTTTAAAACGCGTCACGTACGCGAATGAAACGCGCGTTAAATGGGATACAACGTAGGTGATCTCCGCTTATAAAAAACGTCGTATGCATGGACTCTAAAACAGTTTAATGTAAACATTTACAGTGTTATGTCCGTTGCTTCCTTACAAAAACTGGAGTGGTAACAGACAAAGGAACGTTCAACCCTGAAATAGCTGCGATGGTGTTCTCTGGATACCGCGGTGGGAAGCTCATGAATAATGTAGAAGATCTCGCCAAGACTTGCTCTACGAACAGAGGTGAGTGTCTGTAAGCTCGAGATAGAAATCTGGGGGCACGGCAGTGCCACCGCCAAGACGAGCAAACAAAGGCACAGCCGTACCATCCTTTTCTCGAAGCCACTCAGGGCCCTTTTGACCCCCCTGTAACTTCCTTTTGGATAAGGCTAGAAACATGAATTTTCAACGACAAAAATTAGACACGATATTAAGCTACATCCTTAAATTACATACCATTCCTACATATAACTTAAGAGCTATAGCTAGTCGAAGTTAAGCAATTTTGTCACTGACACACTCACTCGCTCACCGATCATCAAAAAGATCTCGTACCTCCACTATTCCTAGATAGCTGAAATTTGGCACAGAGCTAGGGTTTAGTACTCATATTAACGAAAAACTATCAAAACCAGGATCGTTGAAGACCTGGAGTACCTGATGGCTCAGATGTGAAACCCTAATAGACCAGCCAAATGAGGGATATGAAAATACTACCATAGCAGAAAATACTCAATCAATGTGATGAGTATTAAATGTTGATATACATCAGTGCAATTTTATAAAGCCATTTAGCTGACAAATAATAAAACACGTATTTCAGGATTTTTAGTACTATGAAACATACAAATTCCACCAAAAACATTTTCATATAAAATGTTGCCAAGACGAGACCATATTATATACGGGTATAGCTTGCATTTTCAAAAACTTATCAGATCTCATGTACAGCCAAGCTTCTAACTGTACACGCCTTAAATCTACAAGCCCTAACTTCACAAAATCTACACTTTAGTCAAAATATGTGGCTTGGCCACCAAGTCAAAAAAATACTTGGTGCGAATGTAGATAACAATGGTTTAAAGAATATGTCCAATTGCACCATTTGTCTGAATTTCCCCCATTGAGTTACGGATATTAAAAGATTTCTCTCCATTTCATACTTCTGCGAATTTTGAGTTTGTTAAAAATTATTTTAAAAGGTGATTTTCAAGCCATATACCTACTGCAAAAAGAAAACATTTTATTCGTGTTTTTAATTACTTTCACTCTTTTGTACAATACCGGGTAATTTTACTATACTAAATTTGAAATTTGAGTCGCGTAGGCTCGCATATTTAGTACAAAAGACCCTCAAAAGGACCACAAGAATCTCTCGGGCGGGCGTTCGCAGGGGTGCGGGGTGGATTGCAAGGGGGTGCAGAGTGTGTCCATTCTCGCGCTTTCGCTAGTTGAATCTCTCTTGTTAAAACCTTGGCTCTTGCCACAGAATAAAGTAATAGTACGGTCAACCGCTTGTCGGTAGAAACTTTTTCAACTCTATTACAACGCCATAAGCTCCAAAAGTGTTTCTACTGATGTGCGGCCGTGTGTACTATCATACACAACGGACACTCTCCGCCCCCCCTTGCAATCCACCCCACAGCCCCGCGCGCACCCACCCGCGAGATTCTCGTGGTCCTTCGGTTATACTGAAATTGGTTACACTATAGTCCGTCTTGTTCCAGATGAAAAATGCCAGTGTGAACGCGCATATCAATTCTTAAAATGTTTGATGGAGAAAGAAATTGAAGAATATGAAAAGACACCATGAATAAATTGACTTCGATTTTTTCGTTTATGCCAACGCTTGCCAACACATTTTGCAGCCATGACACTAAAACCAGAGTTTATTTGACGGAAAGAATAACATTGTTTAACAAACTTGTTTCTTCTGACAGCCTAAACCGATTTCTTTTGACATAAGTGCAAAATGTGTTGGTAAGCGTTGGAATAAATAAAAAAATTGCATCATACGACGGAACAATTTTGAACTTATTGACTGAGCGCTGTTTATTTTGTATGAAATCTATTTAGAATCAAGCACAAAACTTTGAACAAAGTGAAATAAAAATAAAACTAGAGTCAGTTTTATAGGCAGTATTTATTTTTCTTGATAGCTTTTTCTCATAGCTTTTTTAGGGTTCCGAACCAAAATGATAAATACGGAACCCTCATGTACGACTTCGTCTGTCTGTCACAACTGTCTATCTCAGCAACCACTCAAGCTATCGACTTGAAATTTGGAACAGGTTTAGAATTTGACTGCCCAACTTTATTGCAAAAGAAAGAATTATAAAAATATTATTATTGTAAACGAGGCCCAAAGAGGGTGGCAAAATTTTAAATTGTCGTTACTAGGTCAAGTGGGGTATCATATGAATGGGCTTTACTTGTAGGTAGGTACATTCCAAAATGGATTTTAAAAAATTTTTACAACTCTTAGTTTTTAAGTTATGATAAAAAAATTCAAAAAAAATACCGTTCGCTCCCCCCCTACGAGTACTACCGGTAGTATCATAGGTAAAATTACATTTTCAACGACACTACTCAGATTCCAGTAGTGTCACAGGAAATTTGTTCAACTGTGGCACTATCAGACCAACAATTATTTTTCTAAATTAAACTGCAATCATAAACTCTTTGGCTACTATTTTTGCCGAAGACACATAAGGCTGGGCGTAAGTTAAGATTCAAATGTCGCAGCGCAGCACAGAACAGTATTTCTATCTTTCAGTATTTTTCGTAATAAAGCGACATCGAAGATGCGTTCTACCCTGCTTCACCTGCGTCTCAGCTTACGACCACCCTAATTCTACTTAATTTATTAATGACTAGCGACCCGCCCCGGCTTCCTCTACTTATAAAATTGATCGAAGAAACTAAGTAAGAGGGAAAATAAGTAAATTAATATTTACAACACATTTATTCTAATTAATCAAATACAAAAACGTAGAAAGACTAGCTCCTCAGAATGAACAGATCTTTGAATTAAAAAGTTTGAAGTTTGACTTAACTAATTCAAAATATTTTTTTATCACCACCGAAGAAGCTCTGCCAGATGTTGCCGATCCAGCCTCCTTGTGCCTCTCTGGAACAAAATTCAGGGTTAAATTGAAAATATCAACCTCCGTTCTAAATACCAACCTCCCAACATACAGAGTGGACAGTGTCCAGATGAGGCGTTTTACGCGCGAGTCGAGTCGCGTGTAGGCATTCGCGCGTTGCCGAGATAATAGATGTACCCCAAATACTCGTAGCATTTTACTCCATTTAAGAGTACACATTTAGTTCCCAGGTGTACTTGAAGCATTATTACAGTTCACTCGTGATGTATAAGCTGCATTATTGCGATTAATAACACTTATACCTGTCTAAGGGACTTATAGGAGTATAGAGTTATACTTTTATACGATTGTTGGTGTTATAATACTCTAACAACTATATTTTAGTCAGCCGTCTGACTAAGAGAATTATAGGAGGGTAGAGATACGGCAACCGCTGTTTAACGGCCTACTTGTACGATGTTATAGAGCTAGCATTGTAATAGAACACACGTGGTCATTTATAAAGCCAAAGGCTGTTATGTTTACTTGTTTTAGACTGTCATACAGCTAGTAGCTGTAGTATGCGTGGCTAGAGGCGAGTCTAGTCGAAAGCGGTCACAGGCCCTGGGCCCAGGCGAACCCAGAACTAGGCTAGCCTTGTCCTGGCATGCGGGCTCTGCCAGGATGGACCGTAATCCCTTGCTACTCGTGGGAACGCAATGTTTTTGAATAAAAATAAAAACTTAAAAGGCGGCGGTGTGGTTCGCAACCCATCACGTCACGTTCCTCCCGGGGGCGAAAAGCGGGCTACGGAGAGCCGCTTTGCTACGATGAATGTCAGAGGTGGAATGAATGGCAAAATAGATGAAGTATGTCAGATGATGGATGAAAGGCGTATAGACGTTCTCTGTGTGAATGAGACTAAACGGAAAGGTTGTGACACCACAGTACACGGCCCTTACACAGCGTACTGGTCTGGTGTTCCCAGTACCAGCAGAGGCTGTCAGGGAGTCGGTGTCATACTTTCCGGAAGAATGGTAGAGTGCGTGAAAGAAGTCGAGTGTGTGAGCCCAAGACTCATCTGGGTCAGACTGAAAGTCGGACTGACCCGAATTTTTGTTCTAGGTGCATATGCACCAACGAATATTGGTTCGCGAAAGTCCCTGAAAGCCCAGAAAGAAACAGATGTGTTTTGGGAAAATATGAGAGATACGCTAGAGAAATGTGATCAGAATGAACGAGTTATCATGCTAGGTGATTTTAATGGATGGGTAGGAAGAAAGCGTGACGGTTATGAAAGAGTTGTTGGTAAGTTTGGTGATGAGTACGGTGTCGAGTTCTGGGGGCGCGCCGCCGACTGGCTGCGTGCTTTCAGGATGCAGAAGCGTGCTGTAAGAGCGATTGCCAAAGTGCGAAGAGACAGTTCTGCCAAGCCATTCTTCAGGCAGTATAAAATATTAACACTTCCTGCCCTTGTTATTTACCAAGCCGCGGTATATGCCAGGGAGAATTTAGATACATATACAAGACGGGGTGAGCACCACAAATACAACACGAGAAGTAAATATAAGCTAGCGAGCTTTCAGAGATCGTTGTACAGGTCGGATAAGCTTGTACACATCATGGCACCAGATGTGTACAATCGGATCGCCGCGGACGTCACTGACGCTCCGTCTTTGAACTCGTTTAAGGCTAGACTGAAACATTGGCTTATCGAGCAAAATATATATTCTTTTAACGAATGGCACAGTAACAATAAAGGCTAAGCTGTACCTAATAGTAGGTACCTATTCACTAACTATGGCTGATATATAAAATGAGAATAAATCAATTATAATTATAATAATTATTATGATTTTTTAATGTTGTGACGTGTAATGGAATGATTATGAATAAATTATGTCTTATGTCTTATGAACGTGTGAATGATAATGGAATAAGTTTGCTTGAGATATGTTTGGAATGGAGTCTTTTTGTGGCAAACACTATGTTTGACCACAAAAGGATCCATATGTATACAAGAGAGGAGGGTGATGCGAGAAGTATGATCGATTTTGTAGTTGTGGATGAAAGATTGAGAAAAAGAGTTCTGGACGCTCGCGCATATCGTGGAGCCGCCATCGACACAGACCACCACCTGGTTGTGACCCGAATTGGTGGTCTATTTAACCGGTGGCGGCATAGACCACAAGAGCAGACGAGCGTTCTAGAACGTATCAAAGTAGAGAGATTGCAAGAGGAGGATGTCAGAAAAGAATACTTGAAAGACTTGAGTGAAAGATTTGAGAACCTGGATGAAGTAAATTATATTGAATGTTTGTGGAATGAATTTAAAGATGGAGTAGTAGGTATAGCTGTCAATGTTTGTGGGGTGTCAAAAAGGAGAAAGGGTGGAAAGAAGAAGAATATGTGGATGGATAAAAGTGTACAGGCAGCTGTTTGTGAGAAGAAGAAAGCATGGTCAGATTGGTTAGCAGTAAAAGCTAACCAAAGAATGCAGAGGGCAACAAGTGATGACGTAAGTGTAGCAAGAAAGGTATATAAAAGAGCGAAAGGTATTGTTAAGGAAGTTGTTGAGAGAAAGAAAGAAGAGTGTAAGGATGAGTTTGACAGAAGGCTTACTGAAGATTTCCAGTCTAACCAAAAGTTTTTCTGGAAATCCATACGGACAGCCCGAGGAAAGTTTGGAACATCGGAGCTGAGTAAAATCAGAAGCCAGGATGGAAGTATTATAAAAGGTGAAGAATGTGTTCTGAGGAGGTGGAAGGAATATTTTGAAAGTCTGTTTGAGAGAGAAAAAGCAGAGGCCAGCGAACCTAGGTCTTCTGTGGAAATGAATGAGAATGAAGAGGAGAATTGCGTAAGTGAGATAAGTATGGATGAGATTATGAAAGCGATGAAAAGTATGAAATCAGGTAAAGCAGCTGGGTATGACAGAGTGTCGGTCGAGATGTTGAAGGCTGGGCGAGGCATTGTGGCTAGTCGGTTGTACCGCCTTTTCAACTTGTGTTGGACGAACGGCCAAGTACCAGGTGACTGGTGCAAGGCTGTGATTGTGCCGCTGTACAAAGGAAAAGGGTCACAACAGGACTGCAAAAATTACCGCGGGATAAGCCTTCTCAGTGTCGTCGGCAAACTGTATGCAAAGGTTTTGATTGAAAGAGTGATGAAAGATACTGACGAAAAAATATGGGATGTACAAGCGGGATTTAGAAAGGGAATGGGATGTACAGATCAGGTCTTTTCCTTGCGGTGCATAGCTGAAAAGTTTTTGGCTAAAAACCAAAAAGTCTACTGCGCGTTCGTGGATTTGGAAAAGGCCTATGACCGAGTGGTGAGGAATGAATTGTGGTCAGCATTGTCTATGTATGGGGTAAACGGTCATCTGATTCAAGCACTGAAATCTCTCTATGAGGATTCCAGTGCTTGTGTCAGAATAAACGGGGCGTACACGGAATGGTTTAGCATCGAAAAAGGTGTTAGGCAGGGATGTGTAGCGTCACCTTGGCTGTTTAACCTGTTCATGGATAATTGTTTGATTGATCTGAAAGAGAGTATGTGTGGACTGAGAATGAATGAGTTACTCATCAAATGTCTTCTCTACGCTGATGACCATGTTGTACTTGCGTCATCTGCTGACGAGTTGCAGGAGATGGTAACAATGATGAATGTGGCTTTGGACAGGAAAGGAATGAAAGTAAATGTAAGCAAGACTAAAGTAATGGTACTTGAAAGAGAAGAATGTATGACAGAGTGTACTATATTAATAGATGGTGAACAAGTTGAACAAGTGAAGGAGTTTGTGTATCTGGGCTCAAAGTTTACGAGAGATGGAAAGTGTGAAAGTGATATTGAAAGAAGAGTGAATGCTGGAAACATGGTGAATGGTGCCCTGCACGCCTTTATGAGGAGTCAGAAGGTGTCTCACAAGGCTCGTTTGGCTGTTCATGGGGGAGTTTTGGTACCAACACTGATGTATGGCAGTGAAAGCTGGGTATGGCAGAAGAAGCATGAAAGTAGAATTAATGCAGTGGAAATGAGAGCGCTAAGGAGTATGATTGGTGTTAAATTGAGTGACAGGATTAGAAATAGTGTGATAAGAGAACGGTGTGGCGTAAAAGAAGACGTAGTGACCAAAATCGAGAAAGGGATGCTGAGATGGTTTGGTCATGTAGAGAGGATGAATGAACGAAGATTGACGAAAGAGATCTACCAGGCGAGAGTGACTGGAAACGTTGGAAGGGGAAGGCCTAGGCGAACGTACCAGGACCAAATTCAGGACGTTCTGAATAAAGGCCAGGTTAAAAGTACCCTAAACCGACGAGCATGTATGAAAGGATTGATGAAAGTACAAGAAGCAAGGGAAGTATGTCAAGATCGTAGCAGGTGGAGGACTGTGGTCTCTGCCTACCCCAACGGGAAAGAGGCGTGATGTTATGTATGTATGTATGTTTTTACTATCTGTACAGAAGTGTTTAAATGGTTCACATGTGCACTGTAGGCTGTTAAAAGGAATATATGTGTTGTCCATTAACATCAATAGCAGTTTATTTGTCCACAAGTACTCCTCTTATTTGCTGTAAGCTGAACATGAATGTGAATGTGATATTCTATTACACATATCCCACAAGCTGTGTGTTTATTAGGTAGCGTGCTAAATTTGTGAAAATGAATAAAAAAATTCTGGAAAAAAAGAGCGAGAACCGGTGGAATAAGTAGAAAAATTGCAAAAGATTTAACGGACAATAATTATTATGTATTATTGCGGATCTCTGAAATTTCAGTACATTGAAAGAATTAAACGATGATACACAATTGACCTGAACTACATCTTAAAGTTGTACATAAGTTCACATTAGAATAAATTTATAGACATTGGCTCTGTAGAGGTACAAATGTGGGACTTCATATAGATAACAGCATTCTAACAGAACACATGTGAACCTATATGCGTATCACCGCATTAAACTCTGTTTAACATATGCACAAACGACCAACCATCGAGGCCAGACACACTCCGGTTTATCTACGCAGATGATCTGGCTCTCTCTACACAAACAAAAACTTTTGTGGAAGCGGAAGCTAATCTCACAGCTGCATTGACCAATCTGAGTGACTACTATGACGAGAACGCCTTGAAACCCAATCCTACAAAAACACAGTCATGTGCATTTCATCTGCGCAACAGAGATGCAAACCGTTCTCTTGACATCCTCTGGTGGGGAACTCCTATTGTAGGTCTCCAAAATATTTAGGTGTCACTCTGGACCGCACTCTTTCATTTAAAATTAATTGCGAGAACATTAGTCAAAAGGTCACTGCTCGGAACAACCTACTTCTCCGGCTCACCTCCTCTAAGTGGGGTGCAACACCAGAAGTTTTGCGTACCACTGGTTTAGCGCTATGCTTCTCTGCGGGTGAATACGCGTGCCCTGCGTGGCATCGGTCGGCCCACGCGAAAACAGTGGATATAGCTCTGAATGATACATGCCGGAAAATTACAGGCTGCTTGAAACCGACTCCGGTGAAGATGCTATATCCACTGTCAGGCATCGCTCCCCCAGCCGTCCGCAGAGAGGTAGCTAGTGCCGTTGAAAAACTAAAACAGGAGACCGATCTGAGGCACTCAATGCATAACCAGATCCCACATGTAAAGAAGTTGAAAAGACGCTCTAGTTTCTTGGACTCAGTGACCGCCTGCGTGGATGAGGCCTCAAAATCCAGGGTAGACTTATGGCGTAACAAGTTCTCCCTGCCTAACTTTGTCCTACCGGCAGAAAAACTACCACCTGGACATAAACTTCCCTGGCCAATCTGGAAGGCCCTAAGTAGACTGCGCACCCAGGTTGGGAGACGCAGAGACAACTTGAGCCGGTGGGGCTACATAGAAGCTAGCAAAAACATCTGCGCCCAGCCAGCACAAACCTTTTGAGTAAGTTTTGTATAACAGCAGTCATATAAACTTATTACTGAATAAGACTACCGTAATTAGCTGATTTAGCGCTTACTCAGACATTATTCAAGCAATTTGGGCACAAAATTATACTGCTAATAGCTGGGTAATAGAAAAATAACAGATGAATAAGTTTTGAATAATTGTACGACAAGCTGAGTATATTCTGCATAAAAGCATTTTGTTCTTTTGTACAAGTTTTATAGCTCTGTTAGCCAGATGATGAATGAATGATGAATGAACTTTATGCTTAAGTTCTTCATAGCTAAGATATTCAGATGATACACAGCGTTTAGCTTATTTTTGTATTTTAATCAAGAAGTTAATCAAATTAAATTTAAATTGACAAATCCGAACACAATAGCGCACGCGTTTGTATGGTGACTGAATGACATGAATTATAATGGCCAAATTATTGTACCTATTATGGCCAAATAATTTTACCCTTATTTAATGCTTAAAGAAAGAAATTGTATGTGCGCATGCAACTTTACTGTGTATTTATGTATACATTTCTTGTAAAATTTTCACGCGCTACCTGATAAGCTGGGTTTTTTATTCGTCTATTGGTTTGTTTTTACAAGTGAAATATTTTTTACGTTTTATGCAATTTAAGGGTTCAGAAATAATCTTGTGTTACTTTTACAAGAATATTATACCGATTTCGTTATTAAAATTGAGTATTTGTGTATAAAATTCCACATCATTATAATAGGTTATGTTAATCATAATGGCGACGCTAATTCTGAATAAAATCTGCTTGCACAGCGGTTTCTCGTCTTATGTCTGCATAACAGACCTTATGTGTCCACTTATTAAGTTGTTCTCTGGTTAAAAGTGGTCTGCACACAACATATATTTTCGATAACTAGTTTCCTATAATCACACATTCGTACTGTAAATCAAACAATTAGGATTCAGTCAATAATGAAATGAAAACCCATAGTATAAGTTAGGTATATTATTTGTTATTTTTAGCTCCACAATAAAATTCAGATATTTAATATTTAACATAAAAAGCATTACGACAAGTAATGTTGTGTTAATATATAAGTATAGAAGGTTAACTACTACACCTCTAGAGCTGTTTACTCTCCTCGGTCGGTGTAGTTTTTATTATTTTATAAGGCGGTTTTTAACACGCAAATCACTTAAGCGCGCACGTGCAGTCGAATTTTCAATCTACGACTGCGGTGTGATGCCACAAACTATGTCCCACCTCACAGCATGCGCATCAAGTCCCACAATATGCTCGCTAAAGGATCTGTACAAGGCCAGACCAAATGCCATCTGCGTTGCCGAATACTGGTCTAAAAAAGTGTGAGTGTTGCCATCGACACGATAGAAGAAGAACCGCATTAAATTGGAGTTATAACAGTTCACATAGCCGTATTTCATTTCCACCATTTTGTTCTACGTAACCTAAAATATTTACCAAATAAATCTCCAAAATTATCATGCAGATTTAGCACAAAATACGCAGATAGAGCGATTGAGTTTTGGTTTCATGTTATAATTAATTACCGTAGTATAATTATAATACCAATATAATATCAAAAACTGAAAATTGTTGATTTCCTCTCAGCCAGTTTTAAATATTTTAAAATGAATATTGCGTTTTCACAGAGGCGCGTGAATATTTTAGCTGTAAATATGTATACATTTCACGATAAAGTTGCATTTCCATGGCATTAACATTATTAAGTATTTAAAACAGGTACTACCGCGTGTTATCATAAATATTTATCCAATTGATATACGCCGGAGTTAATGTGTTTCTGATGGCACACACAAAACCAAACTAATGAGGAATAATTAATAAAATATAGAAATAATTTAGGACACACGTGAATTTTAGGTAGCACTAAAGTACTTTTGACGGACTTTATAACTGTGAAGGCTGTGTATTTAGCCACTTGTTACTGTTTATTACACTCATGTACGTTGTATGGTTCACACTGCGTCCCATATAGTGCCGTAAGTCAGCCTTAAGTCCGATGTTACTACTTAAACGCCGGATTATTTGACTGTCATGGTTCCTGATATCAGCTTAGTAACCTTTGCAGATGACACAAATGCGGTGGTTTCTGCTGGAAATATTACGGAACTTAATGCTAAAGTTAATCAGACACTGATGCTTTTTCATTATTGGTTCTCAACAAACAATCTGGCTCTAAATTCTAATAAGACAAGCGTGTTATTATTTAAAACAACTTCCAGAAACCACGAACAGTTGACAGTCACCTTAAATGAAGATTCAGTAACTCCCGTTGATGTAGTTCGGTTTCTTGGTGTACGCATTGATGCTTATTTAAATTGGAAAGACGAACTAAATGCTTTAGGTGGCTCACTTAGTTCTGCGTGTTATGCGATTAGAAGTTTGAGGGATGAGCTTAACTTAAAACAGTTGAAAACTGTATATCACGCCCTCATAGAGTCCAGACTCAGGTACAGCATTATGCTATGGGGTAAAAGTTATGATTATAATTTAAATAAGGCTTTCGTTCTACAAAAAAGAGCAATCCGCACGATGATGCGTATTCCACAATGGGAATCTTGTCGACCTCATTTTAAAACATTAAATATTTTGACATTACCAAGCTTGTATATTTTAGTATTATTGTGTGACCTTCTGAAAAATTCGTTCGAAACCGAAGAAGAAAAGGTGACACGTTTAAAAACTAGAAGAAAAGATATGTTAGGAACAATCAAACCTACGTTAAATGTTGTCAAACATAGCACTAGGTACCAAGCTATTTGTTTTTTTAATCGATTGCCGATGGATATTAAAACATTAGGCAATGCAAAGACATTTAAATACCATTTGAAGGCCTTCTTGCTAGAAAAGTGTTTTTATTCTTTCGATGAATTCTTTATGTCCCAAATTGATTAGTTTATAATTTTAATTTTTGTACGAATAATGAAATGTATTTTTTTTGACGATATACCTAGTATTTTAACTCTAATGTAATTTGAACATATACTCTTATTGTTTATAATGCCAAATAATTTTTAATCAATTATTTTTTTTGAATTTTGCAGGCTTTAATTTGACTTTTAATTTAATTGTAATATATAAATGTAAGAATTTCAACACAAAATGTACTTTGTTATGAAATAAATGAACTTGAACTTGAAACTGCTATTATAATGCTATTATACTGCTAATGTACAGCTATAGTGAACTTAAGGCTGTCTAATTTGTGCCCAAACTGGTTCTATAAGAGCATTATAGCAAGCTATACAGCTGACTTACACAGCTTGTGGAGTACATGTGAACGACTAGACATCTTATATAGAACCCCGAATGCCACTTGGGACATGTATTGCGTCTAGGACAGTTTCTTACGCGCGAGTGAGGAAACGCGCGTTATCATCTGGACGGAATAAATGTAGCTCTAGTATATCGGCAACGCGCGAGTGCCAACCCGCGAGCAGAGGCGGCTCGTGACATTTTTTTATGGGTGTGCACAAAAAAATAAAATAAATAAATTGACTTACCTACCATTTATTGATGAACTATTTTTTATGGCTTTATTGTTACATATTATGCGCGCCAGCGCCAGTTTCAAATACTAGACACGGGAAACAAAACAATTTACTTACAACCTCACATGATCACATCCAAGGTGTTTTTAAATATTGTTCTTCAAGATTAAAAGTTATTTTTTTGTACTACACTTTTGAACTAGCGCGATTTCAGATCGTGACGGAACTTTTCATTGAGTTCAAGTCGTATTTGTAGTCTTTTTCGCATTTTTTAATGTAAACGGCACTGTATTCGTCAATTTTTACAGTAATTAGGCACGTACACTATTTAAAAACAGTTAATTCTAAATTTTCAAGTAAAATTGCGAACAGTAACTGAAAGCTGTATACGAAAAGTTTGTTTACGTATGATCGGCAACAGCGCCTTGTCACCGAAATGCATGCGTATTGCGAACTGGCAACGTTGCACTGAGCAGCGCTCCTGATGATGAGGCTAATTTCTCCAAAGAGATTTGAACCTCGCTATGACCGAGCGCAGCGAGAAAACCTCCTTAGGTAGTCGACATCAAGAAACAGCTCATTAGAAAAGCTACAGCATAACACAAAAGTAATGAATGCTGCATCTTGCACGGGAAATTTTGTCATTGCTTTATATGTTAAAACTAAGAAAATTATTTCAAAAAGGCCTAGCTAAACCCAAATATTTTATAAAGAAATTCAACAATAAAATATTACGAGATGAGCAAACGACGCTACCCACCAACAGATGGCGCTGTAGGTTTCTGAAACGCGATAATAAAAACAGCGCCTCTGGTACGGAGTAGAAAAACTACAGTAATGAATGCGGCATCTTACACGGGAAATTTAGTCATTGCTTTGTATGTTAAAACCAAGGAGGTATTAACCCACGCTACGCTCTAGGAAGGAGAGACGAATGGCCAAAAAAAGCGTGACGACGAGTATATCCAATAGTCGCGGTGGCATCTCTTTCACACAGTAGGGTGACCTTACTATTTTACGCTTGGGGATGTAATGTTATTAAAGCCCTCTGGAACAGCAGCTTCATTTTAAATATTTTATTTGGCAGGATATTACCCTTTAGTTTCTACCTGATAAGTTGTGCTTCCCTCGGCAACAAAGTGTTTCGTGTCTTAAAATCCTCGCAACGCTGAGGATTCTTCTTTAGAACCACTCGCTTGGCTCGTGGCTCAATTATAGAGTCATAGAGGTAAATGAAGTCAAGTCCGTTTGGTGCCGGTAAAGTATAGTACCAAGTACCAACCCATCTCCACCCGTGGGTATCGTAATGTACGTACAGTGTACGTTTCATGGGATGTCATGTACAACATGAGAATATTATTCAAGCATGGTATGTGCATGTCATGAATATTATTCAAGCATGTCATGAGTACCTTGCGCTCAATTCTTGAATAACACCGGATGATAAATAATTATAACCCGAAAAATTCAAAATAAAAAAAAATTCTTTACAAAAGTGCAGAATGATATTCGTTAAATATAAAGTAGTGATTGATTGTTACTTTTCATGTATTATGGTTTACATTTTTAACAGATTATCAGGTTACATTTGATATTTTTTTATGTTAAAAGTGAGCAAACGAGCAGGTGGGCCACCTGATGGTAAGTGGTTACCATTACCGCCCATAGCACTTACTGTCTTATTTGATGTCTCAAAAATTATATTTTATCACTCGGTAATATTCAACAAATGGGTCAAAGTTTTTGCAGCAGCAGCATTCTTTTTGTTTGTTTCCAAAATAAACCTTTTTTCATTTCTTACTTCTTGCTTTCCAGAAAAGCCCAGGGAATTCTTGAAAATCACCGGGTGAGAAAATGTCACTTTTGAGACTTTAAAAATTCACATTTGCGCTGAAAAACTGTTGAAAGGTAAATCAGAATACATGAAAATTAACAATCAAGGACTGCTTTATATTTTAAGAAGATCAATCTCAACTTTATAAAACAAAAATCTATGATTTTTAATTTTTTGAGTGATATTTTATCACCCGGTGATATTCAAGAATTGTTACCCAGGTACGTTGCATGCCTCATTATCAAGAAGCAAAGCAATTAATAAAATTTGACGTGTATTTTATGATTTATTGTTTATTGATTAACAAAATTCATTATATGTGCGACATGTTACAAAATAATCGAACAAATATAAGATTTTATTTCTTATTTCATCGATTCAGTTCTGACTTTACATTTTTTTCACTCACATGGAATAACAATAATTTAAAAATATGGACTGGCTGTTGAACTTTGCTTCATTTATACGTTTCTAAATATTATGGCCCAAGTTTTTGTCACTATCTTTTTACTGAAATAAACTATCAATACTCACAAACATTAAAAGACTTAAAACCAATATGTTGTTCATTCTCACTACTTATTGAACAGCCCTCGTAACATCAGCTGTCTCTTTGTCCATCTATATTTGCGATCCATCTGGCTGTCCGGGAACAACAGGTCGATACAGGTTTTTGTTGGTATTCTTCTAAAAACTCATCATCAACCAACTTCATTTGGGTCTAATTGCGAGCAACCTACTTTTTAACCGACTTCAAAAAGGCGGAGTTTCTCTATTCGATCGTATTTTTTTTATTATTATTATTTTAAATGAATGAGTCATTCTTACCTACCAAGTGACATCTGTCCACATCTGAAACATTTTCAAACAAATTCCAACCCAAGGGCATCACATAAACTCTCTCAATAATGCCCGGCACAAAACTTTGATGCTGACCGTAAATGGCTCGAAATATCTATCGCGCAGGGCAGGCGTGTGAATTATTGGCTTCCCGCATGTCGTCAATAAGAACGCAGCAAATAACCGGCAGCATCAGATGTACTATTTTCCTATTATTGTACAACAGTACAGGTTCCGTTGTTTTGTTTGATTTTCTTTTAAAACTAATGCAAGCTGTTTTTCTCTTTCATGTATAGATTCAGATATCTTCATCATAATGTTATTTCATCATAATATTCTTTGGGACAAGTTGTTCAGTTTTATGGGCAGATTCTGCAGATTCACATCCCACAATACTGATGTGGTTGTACCTTTTTAGTTTCCTTTGTGTTCAAATATCGTACATTACAGCCACCCTACTTCATACGTAAAACAGTTCGCCTTTTTCATAGAAAAATTAAAGGAATAATGCATACCCATAGAAGAATATTCCGCAAATAGCATAACTATCAATTTTGCAGCAATTTACTCTACAATATTTCACTGTTTTTGCAGAAAAAATACGCGATTTTAAACAACATTTAGCATGACATAAAAATGTGTCAAAGACGGAGATACCAGTAATGTATTAAAAAAATATTACCACAAAGGTTGATGACCAATGAAGAAGTACATAACCTGCTTGACCTTAAACAACACAATTAGATCAAAAATATTTTTGAGAGTTTCCTAGATAAATCACAGAACCAAAAGCACCCGAAAAATATTAAATTTTTAAGATTTAGCTCTAAAAAGGTTTTCTATATGAAAACCAAGCATAATGTCACAATATGTTTTCCTACCAACCCGCAATTTCGTTTTGCTATGGCAACTGTGTGAGCGTGACACAACCGCGACTAATTGACCTCTCGCTCGGCACAATTTCTCTTCTTCGCGAATCACAGGAATTTATTCCGTATTACAATATACGATTGACTAAATTTGTGTAGCAAGATTTTAGCATTAAACACTCCTTACTAAAGCGAAGCGTAGTGAAGCGTAGTAAAACCTCCTTGGTTAAAACTAAGTGATTCTTTTTCCAAAAGGCCTATCTAAGCCCAAATATTTTATAAAGAAACCTCCCAGAGTTGTTTTATCCATAAATTATTACCAGGTGAGCAAGCGACGCTACCCACCAACAGATGGCGCTGTAGGATTCTGAAACGCGGTAATATCTCCACTTTTTTATGGATATCTTCCGGCTCCATCATCATCAGATCAGTTCCAAGTTACAATAATATTGCATTGTCATCCGATTCACATACGCATGCAAAATTTCATCTCAATCGGAAACCGATTAAGATTCTCTTTTCAGTCGGGTATTTTATTTTTTGAAATAGTTTTTTTATTTAGTACTTTTTATATTTTTTTTATACCTTATGACACTCCTACAATGAATACGAACCTAACAACACCTCACATGTTGAAATCTACCAAGCCGTTTAGGCTGCAGAGCGCGACAAAGAAATCGACATACATATATATGTCGTAGAGCGACTCTCATTTCTAATTTCCCGCGGTATTTTCAAAGACAATTGTTCGTGCCAGCAGCACCCAAGCAGTGGCCCAAGCACGGCGAAGCTACGCCAAACGTCAAATTAGTACTGCATTTCCGTACCAGTGTGGATTGTCGATGATGGACGATGATGTTGGCAATGATGGCTTTATTTAGATCGTGAGGTTGGTACTACAACGAATGGCGCGTAAAGGGGCGTGGTTTGTGTCAGTTTAGCCAACACGTAGCAACGTGAAGACGAGGCCGCCATATTCAACAGCTCATTCTTGTTCGAGATTTTACCACGTCAAGTTCTAAAGTGATAGTTGGTCGCGAGATGAAGCCTGCTGCCGCTGGCGGATGAGCCGTGGCAATTCTGCGATGACAGGAGCGACCCTTTAACGACAGCTAAGTGTTTATGATCTTTTCTGCCTTAATCTGTGAGATTATAGGTTATGATACGCGAATACCTTTTGTGATAGTAAAACACTGTGCACTGTGAGTTTGCTGTAGTTGAACATGTGAATAGAATCTTAGAATAAGCCTCCAACGTTTGGGGTTGACGGGATTGTGCCACTTAGTTAATTTTACATTAAAACAACAGGTGGCACAAGCAGTCCTGCACACCGCTGTGTTTACCGACGACGTGATTGAGGAGAATACCGTATGAGAGGTCAATGGCAAGTCAGGATGAATGATCGTTATGCAAGTAAGTTACACTCGATTGAGCTAGGCGATTGTCAAAGATGTTATCGATGTCTGCTACAAATAGTTCGGCCAATATCGTGTTCTCTGCTATTCCTGATGTCTATCCCTTGCCCACATAGTGCCATCCCTCTTCCGCCCCAGTAGGTGTCTTCGACATATACATACATACATACACTCGAAAAACATAACCCTCCTGTTTTGGGGCAGTCGGGTAAAAACAGCCTCCATGGTCATGTGGTTAGAGCGTTCAGCTTTCGACCCAGAGGTTCCAGGTTCGAAAAATCACTACGTGCCCAGTCGCTGAACGCGGGCGTTGAAGGTGGTATCACCTGATTGTCCGTTAAGTAAGATAATTTTGATAAGAAAACAGAAAGATAGAAATACTGTTCATTGCTGCCCTGCTCTGTCTGCGTCTCAGCTTGCGGCCACCCTGAGGTAGGCACGTAAAGGCATTGGTCCTTGCTAACATCTATCTATACAGAAATAATCATCAAATGAGCCATGTCATGGGCCTACAGCAGCTCAATCGCTCTGACACCAGGGTATTATAATTTTTAAATTTACTTATTTCTATTTATAAGCTTGTTTGAAAATATTACATTTTGTAAAATATTTTTGTATACATGCATATTGACGTGTAAATACGTGTAAATATTTACGAATAAATGAGTATGGGTTTATGAGGTCGATCATTGACTTTACGGCCAAACTACATGTATGTAAGTAAAGGGTGAAAACACTATCCTCTCCTATCCGATAACAGAAAGAGGATGCACTGCAAAAATCAGGTCGGTAAGGCAGGGGAAGCACAAAATATACCACAGGGTAAAAGTGCTCTGAGGTCCACTAAACAGGAGGTCCGCTCTACGAAATGTGATAAGATAGGTTGTAAGGCGTAAGGGATGGTGTATATGTGTATATGGTGAAGATGTGGCCACTTTCATGTCAGTCACTTCATGAAATGCAATCTAACCTTACCGAACCTTTCATGAAGTGGTCATGAGAAGGTAAGCCACAAGAAGAAACAACAACAAGATAAAAACAACGAAGAACTACAGGATAACTATGACACGAATAAAGATAAAGCAGAGGACAGACAGAAGGTACAAGAAGAACATTATAACAATGAACATAACAATACTAGTTACGATAATCCTAATGAGGAAGGAAGCAGTCAGAATGCAAATCAGGAATTTAATGATGAAGTTGGGATTAAAGGAGATAGATATGGGGAAAAGGGACAAAATGATATGAATGACAGAGAAGATCAAGCAGAAAAAGCAGATTTTCCTTCTATAACTTATAATAGGGATTAGGAATTTATGTACACGATCAATCACCTGATAGGAAACGATGTTTTATGACAACGGACTCTGTTACTTAACCAATAAATATTTTTAGTACTAAAATAAGCAATATTGTAGTTTAACTATTAACCTACTAATGTTTTTCGTAAGAAGATAAATTACAAAAACTCAACAATCTTAACAAAACATACTTTATAAATGAAAGCCCCTTTGAATCCTTAAATCGAATAATGACACTCAATTTGTCATCAAAACAGAAAAGGAAATTACATACATACATACATAACATCACGCCTCTTTCCCGTCGGGGTAGGCAGAGACCACAGTCCTCCACCTGCTACGATCTTGACATACTTCCCTTGCTTCCTGTACTTTCATCAATCCTTTCATACATGCTCGTCGGTTTAGGGTACTTTTAACCTGGCCTTTATTCAGAACGTCCTCAATTTGCTCCTGGTACGTTCGCCTAGGCCTTCCCCTTCCAACGTTTCCATTCACTCTCGCCTGGTAGATCTCTTTCGTCAGTCTTCGATCACTCATCCTCTCAACATGACCAAACCATCTCAACATCCCTTTCTCGATTTTGGTCACTACGTCTTCCTTTACGCCACACCGTTCTCTTATCACACTATTTCTAATCCTGTCACTCAATTTAACACCAATCATACTCCTTAGCACTCTCATTTCCAATGCATTAATTCTACTTTCATGCTTCTTCTGCCATACCCAGCTTTCACTACCATACATAAGTGTTGGTACTAAAACACCGCTATGAACAGCCAAACGAGCCTTATGACTTTCACACTTTCCATCTCTCGTAAACTTTGAGCCCAGATACATAAACTCCTTCACTTGTTCGACTAGTTCACCACCTATTAATATAGTACACTCTGTCATACATTCTTCTCTTTCAAGTACCATTACTTTCGCCTTGCTTACATTCACTTTCATTCCTTTCCTGTCCAAAGCCACATTCATCGTTGTTACCTTCTCCTGTAACTCGTCAGCAGATGACGCAAGTACAACTTGGTCATCAGCGTAGAGAAGACATTTGATGAGTAATTCATTTATTCTCAGTCTACACATACTCTCTTTCAGATTAATCAAACAATTATCCATGAACAGGTTAAACAGCCAAGGTGACGCTACACATCCCTGCCTAACACCTTTTTCGATGCTAAACCATTCAGTGTGCGTCCCGTTTATTCTGACACAAGCACTAGAATCCTCATAGAGAGATTTAAGTGCTTGAATCAGATGACCGTTTACCCTATACATAGACAATGCTGACCACAATTCATTCCTCACCACTCGGAAATAGGCCTTTTCCAAATCCACGAACGCGCAGTACTTTTTGGTTTTAATCAAAAACTTTTCAGCTATGCACTGCAAGGAAAAGACCTGATCTGTACATCCCATTCCCTTTCTAAATCCCGCTTGTACATCCCATATTTTTTCGTCAGTACGAGTATCTTTCATCACTCTTTCAATCAAAACTTTTGCATACAGTTTACCGACGACACTAAGAAGGCTTATCCCGCGGTAATTTTTGCAGTCCTGTTGTGACCCTTTTCCCTTGTACAGCGGCACAATCACAGCCTTGCACCAGTCACCTGGTACTTGGCTGTTCGTCCAACACATATTGAAAAGGCTGTACAACTGACTAGCCACAATGCCTCGCCCAGCCTTCAACATCTCGACCGACACTCTATCATACCCAGCTGCTTAACATGATTTCTTACTATTCATTGCTTTCATAATCTCATCCATACTTATCTTACTTACATAATTATCATCTTTATTCTCATCTTCATTCTCATTCATTTCCACAGAAGACCTCGCTGGCCTCTGCTTTTTCTCTCTCAATCAGACTTAAAATATTTCTTCCACGTCCTCAGCACACATTTTTCACCTTTTATAATATGATTTTACTCAGCTCCGATGTTCCAAACTTTCCTCGGGCTGTTCGTATGGATTTCTAGAAAAACTTTTGGTTGGACTGGAAATCTTCAGTAAGCCTTCTTTCAAACTCATCCTAACACTCCTCTTTCTTTCTCTCAACAACTTCCTTAACAATACTTTTCGCTCTTTTATATACCTTTCTTGATACACTAACGTCATCACTTGTTGCCTTCTGCATTCTTTGGTTAGCTTTTGCGGCTAACCAATCTGACCATGCTTTCTTCTTCTCACAAACAGCTGCCTGTACACTTTCATCCATCCACATATTCTTCTTTTTTCCACCCTTTCTCCTTTTTGACACCCCACAAACATTGACAGCTATACCTACTACTCCATCTTTAAATGCATTCCACAAACATTCAATATCATTTACTTCATCCAGGTTCTCAAATCTTTCACTCAAGCTTTTCAAGTATTCTTATTCGTTTCATGGGAACCTTCTTCGATGGATTACATCATATCTTCTGAATAGGAGCCAGCTGGTCAGTATAAAGGGACATCTATCAACCCCTGTTACCATAACATCGGGAGTTCCTCAGGGGTCTCATTTGGGCCCATTGCTTTTTGTTGCCTTTATTAATGACCTTGTCAACAATCTTACTTGTCCTAGCCTTCTCTATGCTGATGACCTTAAAATATACATGACTATCAACAGTATCAATGATTGTACACTCTTACAAGAAAACTTAAACAAAGTTGCTGAGTGGTGTGTTTCTAATTTTATCTTTCTTCACATTAATAAGTGTTATGTGGTCAGCTTTACTGAAAAATTCACTAAATATTGTTACAACTATTCACTGATTAATCAAGTTCTTCAGCGCAAAACAGTTATTTAAAGACCTTGGAATATTTTTTGATGATAAGCTCACATTTAGATCCCATTATGGTTTTATAGTTAGCAAATGTTCCCAACTGATTGGTTTCATAGCTCGCAGTACTAAAGAATTCAGAGATCAGCGAACCTATCTGTGTCTCTATTGCTCAATAGTAAGAAGCATTTTAGAATATGGTTCCGTTATCTGGTCCCCTTATTACGAAGTCCACAATAAGAGAATTGAACGAATACAATCTAAGTTTCTCAACTTACTTTGTTTTAGACTGCATTTGGGTCGTGAATTTCGCTCTTATACTAGTCGCTTACAAAGATTTCACATAGTTTCTTTAGATTCCCGTCGTAAATGTATTGACTTAATCACACTCTACAAAATTGTCCACTATTATATTGATTCCCCGTATCTTCTTTCTCTTCTTAATTTTAATACTATGTACAGGTCAAGCAAACCAACATCCCGGTTGTTTTGTCTTCAGGTTTATATCAATAACACATCCTTCTATAACCCCATTATTAGAATGTGCCGTACCTACAATGAACTCGTCACTGAAAACTCGTCCTTAGACATATTTAATCATAAACTTTCTAAATTCAGGACTAACATCAGAGCAATACTTTTCAAGTTTAATTAAGTTTTGGCACCTCTTCCCTTATTTTTGCTTTCTAATAGTTATAAGTTTTAAGTCTTGTTTTAAAATTAGTACACTACTAACAAATTTTATGTTCCTTAGCCCAAATTGTTGTTTGCATAACTAACCCCTAATAATGTTTCATTCCTATGCTGTTTGTGCATACATGTTTAGAGATATGGTCTAGTTTGAGAACTATCTGTGTTTTTTACTTTCAATGGCAGTAACTTGTTTTGTGTGCCTATAAAAAAAAAAAAAAAAAAATGACATCCTCCTCTTGCAATCTCTCTACTTTAATACGTTCTAGAACGCTCGTCTGCTCTTGTGGTCTATGCCGCCACCGGTTAAATAGACCACCAATTCGGGTCACAACCAGGTGGTGGTCTGTGTTGATGGTGACTCCACGATATGCGCGAGCGTCCAGAACTCTTTTCCTCAATCTTTCATCCACAACTACAAAATCGATCATACTTCTCGCATCACCCTCCTCTCTTGTATACATATGGATCTTTTTGTGGTCAAACATAGTGTTTGCCACAAAAAGACTCCATTCCAAACATATCTCAAGCAAACTTATTCCATTATCATTCACACGTTCATCACCAAACTTACCAAGAACTCTTTTATAACCGTCACGCTTTCCTCCTAACCATCCATTAAAATCACCTCGTTCATTCTGATCACATTTCTCTAACGTATCTCTCATTTTTTCCCAAAACTCATCTGTTTCTTTCTGGGCTTTCAGGGAGTTTCGCGAACCCATATTCGTTGGTGCATATGCACCTAGAACAAAAATTCGGGTCAATCCGACTTTCAGCCTGACCCAGATGAGTCTTGGGCTCACACACTCGACTTCTTTCACGCACTCTTAAAGGAAATTATTACACTCAAAGAAGCATTAACATTGACATTGACTTTTATGAAACTGTAAAAGTTTCAATAAGTGACGGAATAATTTAAAAATCTGCATACAGGATGTGGAAAAAGTCATAAAAAATTTCAAGATGTAGAGGCCTTTCCAAAAGTTTGTAAATCTCATTTGACATCTTCCTTTTCATTGATTAAAAAAATATTGGGGAGCAATTTCATACAAAGATGTAGATTAGTAGATTTCATATTTCAAGATGTAGAGGCCTTTCCAAAAGTTTGTAAATCTCATTTGACATCTTCCTTTTCATTGATTAAAAAAATATTGGGGAGCAATTTCATACAAAGATATTTGATCCTTAAATAGGCAAAGCTATGGTACCAGAGACTGATATACGTACATAAAATAATTTTTGATAGGAGCCCATTCCATTGAAATCCAAGAATTGGCTCCTATCAAAAATTGAGAGCTATTATACCTAACTAGTGCATTTATAAGACGTGTCCACGTAAAGGCGATATAAGACGTTAAGCGACCGGACTATTATCCATATATTTATTAGTTAGGTATTATTTATGTGTAATATGAATATGTATTTTATAATTATATACAAATGTATATCATTTAATTATTATTATTTTATATTTTTATTTGAGTAGTATATTGACATATTTTAATTAGATACTTATGTGTAATTTATTTTTGTTACTTGTATATAGTTTTTGAGCTTGCGCGCAGTCATCTGCCTTCTCCAATATTATTCACACTTGCTTAGGTCTGCTGGAAGATATTTATTTATTTAAATAAGTTGTACCTGTTGTGTTGTCTTTCTATATGTGTTGTCCATTGTATTTTCTGGTGTGCAATAAACATTAAATAAATAAATAATAAAAAGAGTTTTAACAAAAACTACAAACCTCCTTCAAAGTTTGGCAAGGTTTCTAGTAGCACTAAAAAGTATAAAATAACCTTAGCAGTTAATAATCAGTAACTTAGTGAAGTAATAGAAAATAACCAAGCCAGTTTTTTATTTCAATTATAAATTTATAGGTACATTACAACAGTACATTTTGGAGTCGGTGCCAGCCAAGAAGTTGCAATGCTGGTAACACTATCTAATCTGGTGCCTTTATTGCAGAAGACTTTGAACTTCTTTTTTATTTACCTTCTCGGGGATCCCATCTTAAATTGTCAATATTTAAGATTTGATAAAAAGTAATCTCAAGGTGGAAAATGCAAAACTTGTCGTAATTTGGTAACGGCATACCTACAGCTCACGAAACGCGAGTTAGTACACTTATAAGATATTTGGCTAGTAGCATATATATATGTATATATATTTGGCGCGACAGTACTTCATAAAATATTAAGTTACCATATATCTCGTAAAGGGAAAAATGACATTAAACCAAATAATTCTACAATATTTTTAAGGCCTACAGATGCCCAAGAAATTCATACAACAATTATTAGGTTAAAAAATACTCCATCTGTAGGATACTATCAAATTCCAACAAAAATTGTTAAAGAGTCCTCATCAGTGAAAGCTCCTGTTCTTGCACATATAGTGAATCTTTCTTTCGCAGATGGAAAGTTTCCGGATAATCTTAAAACAACTGTTATAAAACCTATTTATAAGAAGGGAGACAAGCAATCGGTTCAAAACTTTCGACCCATAGCGCTCATTCCGATTTCTTCTAAAGTAATGGAAAATATAATGCACAAAAGACTACGAGTATCAAATTTTATTGAAAATTTTAAAATTGTAAAACAAGAGCAATTTGGCTTTACGAAGGGAAAATCAACCACTCTAGCGGCATTTCACTTGGTTGATAAAATCACAAATAGCATTGTACAAAAAAATCAAACTACAGTAGTATTCTTTGATATGAGTCGTGCTTTTGATTACGTATCTCATAGACTACTTCTTAATAAGTTCGAAAATTATGGAATACGTGGTAAGGCCTTAGATTGGTTGGAAAGCTATTTAAAAGACAGAAACCAATATATTGAAATAAATCGATTTGACGAAACAGACGATGAGGTCAAAACTTACCGGTCAGATACATTGATAAACAGCTATGGAGTGCCGCAAGGCAGTATACTTGCCCCTTGCTGTTTCTACTATACGTCAACGAATTACCATCTGTCACATCATATCCCTGCATATTATTTGCGGATGATGTATCTGTTATTATCTCAGATACTTAAGACTCGGACCATAACGGCAATATAAATATCCCTTCGTGCGACCTCCCCTGATTGGTTAGGACATTACAGCATGAATCAACTGATTGTTCGAAAAGTTAGATGTTAGGCCGTTGGTCCAGACAACTATCTACTGATGAAGACGTTAATAAGCCATGTCAGAGGCCTTTGGCGGCTCAACAGCTCTGACACCAGGGTTAGTGAGGTCGGTCATCGACTTTGCAACTCACACCATATGATGATGAGCTTCGAAAGACCTGTGTTAACTGCATGGCGCCCCGAAAACCTCGACTTTTTCAGTTCTGACGGCCGCATGTCGGTAGAAACACTTTCACCTTGAGAGGGACTCTGGGTTTTGTGTATTTATTTATTTTTATAAAGTAGGTAGAAGTGTTCACCGTTGCCCATGGACCCCCGCAACCCCAGGAGAATCACAAATGCGCTGCCGGCCATTAAGATATTTGTAGGCTCGTTTCTTGAAAGCTGCAATGTTGTACTCGTACCCGTCCGGAAATACCTGTACAGGAAGCTGATTCCACAATGAAGTTTATTTTGAAACGTACGGTGGTTTGTAGCGTAGCGCTGATTCAGCTTGTACTGGTTTTGTTTCTACGTGCCTACTGCCATTCGTACTTCTAAATGTTGCATCCTACTGAGAATATCACAGCAAAACTTTTGAAGATCATAAAATTTTCTTCGATTTCAGTGCTGTAGATACAGTATTTCAAACATTGGCATTTTTCCCACAAAGTTTGAAATTGTAGTTCAATATGAATTGTAATATCTCGAGTTTATAAGACCGAGCTGTCGTTGCACATAAATGGTAACTTCGAAATTCTGAAAATTTCTAGGTTTATTGGGCAAACACAGTTGACACAAGCCTCTCGAAGCTGAGAACTTGGTTATACACTATTGTTGTTATGTATCCTAATAACATCTCAAATAGTCAGTGTGATGCAATTTTTTGAGACCTAGCGCTATTTTTGGGTCTACTGTTACTGGCGTATTACTCCACCTCTTCTGAACTGACGAAAATATTACCGACGTACTTGGATCCTCGAAATGAGGACCTTGTAGGCTTTTGAAATGTGGTGTTGGAGGCGAATAGAGAAAATAAGCTGGACCGATAAAAGAACGAATAAGGAAGAGTTGGAATCAAAATATAGAAATTATAAACGTAATAGGAAACCGAAGAGGAAATTTTTCGGCCATATCATCAGGCACGACACATTTACAAAAACGATAGTAGAAGGAAAAGAAGAAGAGGGAAGAGGCCGCGGCCGGTCTACAATAGAGTACTGCCAACGGATGAAGAAGATTTGGTGAATACTTACGGAGAACTGAAAAACCTCATAAAAGACAGAGACAGATAGAGAAAGCTACACCGACAAGAACTTGTATTCTCAAGAAAAGACAAAAAGTATTCATTGCATCAAATAACCCTGTAGCTGCCAGTTTATTTGGATACCCATTTTAATATTACATGTGGTATTGCTTTATTAAATCGTATCACATGACGCTGACATTGATGCAAATTCAATGTCAACGACTGCTATTATTATATTTTTTATTGCACACAACACACCTAATTACAAAAAGTTGATACATTAACTATATTTATAAAGGTGAGGTGGTATTAATGCCAGCAATAAATGGATATTCTCACTACGACGGAAAATTACTCCAATTCGTTTTCAAAATCATCACAAATGATCGCTCTTTATACTCTGAATTTACGGTCAGAGGTTGGCAACAGTTCAATAAGCTTTTTTATAAAAATTTAAAGCTCTGTAACTGTATGTTTTATTTTCTTTTTAAGAACTTAAAATTCAAACTCTTATTGTATCGAAACTGGTCTTGTTAACTCTGTGTGTAGTTGGTGTGTGGTCCCTAATTTAGACTCTATCTGTCATTTTCTATTTCTCATATTTGCCCACAAGCGTAATCCTAAGTCGCAAGACCTTTCAAAAACCCCAGGCAGTGTGTGCTAGAAAAAAATACGAGATGGGGCTTCATAAACTTGGTCCGACTTCATAAATCAATCTCAAAGGTAATGCGAATACGGAATTTGATCTCAGTAAAATAGCGCATTTGCTCTTCAATCTACTGTATCCCTCCAACAGCACCATTGAGGATATTTATGAGGCGACATATATTGTCACAACGGTAGTTTAGATATTTAAGGGCGCTTCTCCACTCACGCGGTTTTGAGTCCAAGTGTGGATTTGGTACGCATGCGTGCCATCCGTATTTGATCATTTTATACTTCTTCTTTTGTCTTGCGTGCGATCCGCGTTGCTGACCCGCGTCACGGATCTGATATTGCGGATAGCATTTGAAATGACCAAATGCGGACGGCACGCATGCGTACCAGATTCGCACGCGAGCTTGAAAAGTCTCTTATGATGTACAAAGTAGAAAATCGCAAAATTTCACAACCACAGGCAGGATTCGAACCTGCGTCTTCTGCGTAAGTACCGCAGACGCTTTACCAACTAGGCTACTGTGGTCCTGCCCGATGTTGTGAAATTTAGCGACCTCTATACGCATTCCAACGTTGCGTTTGTGCTGCCACCTAGCAAGCATTTTTTTTGCTGTACTAGTCATGCGTATAGAGGTCGCTAAATTTCACAACATCGGGCAGGACCACAGTAGCCTAGTTGGTAAAGCGTCTGCGGTACTTACGCAGAAGACGCAGGTTCGAATCCTGCCTGTGGTTGTGAAATTTTGCGATTTTCTACTTTGTAGATTTATCCGAACACAGGAAGTGTTAAAATAAAATCATTTTCTCTTATGATGTCTTAAATTAATTACATTTTATATGGAACATAAAAAACATGTTGCGAATCACTGCAAACAAACAAACATATAAACACAGGAGCACTCGATTGTATTACCAATTGTTCAGCTGAACCTGATCTTACCAGGGACTCAGAAAATGAAGAAACTAAGTTTTACAGTCGCGTTCACGTTGCTCTTCTTTTGAATAACATTTGGAATGCCGCAGGCTGTCACCGCGCAGAAAACTAAAGAAATGCCAACGGGGCAGGAAAAAAACTTGAAAACTGTGATGGATGTCATGACTATTTGTAATGAGTCTTTTCGAATTGATTTGTGTAAGTATCTCTTCTGACACTTTTTTACATCGTCTAATCAGTCTTAAAACGTTCCCTCTTGCTCGGGTCTCCATTATCACTAAACCCATCCAAGGCTGCCTTGAACCTACGTTCCTTGTCTCCTTGATTTGATGGGAGTCTTAGCCATGCTACGTGTTACGTATCGGGATTCCTGTCACATCGTCATCACGTAATTTTTGTGCTTCGCGCGTTTATTCCTTTTCTTTAGATTTTTTTTTATTGTTGATTGTTTACAATGAGATTTTCAAATGTTGTTTCAGCATACTTAAAAGCTCTCTACGAAATCGGTAGCTTTCCAGATGAAACTGATAGAACTCCGAAGGTATGAACTTGTTTACATTTATTTATTCACACCTTGGAGGAGCTACGATTCACACATTACAGAAATGTTGTTCCTTATAAACAATTTTGTTGTTGTAAACTATTTTCGGTCGGAGTGTAAAAAGAAAAAAATATATATTGTAAGAGAGTATTTCGCATCCAACACCTAGAAGTATTTTCTCACAAAAATGTATTTTCAATAAAATGTATAGTTAGTTGGGTGCATGTCAGTCAGTCAGTGGTAACACCTTAGTGTAGCGACACACCTGCGGATCTTTCCGATGCGGATAATTCCGCTCAATAGGCTGCTTTTTCACCAGTGCTCTGCGAGGGACCTAAGCTGTGAGCTGGGATGAATTCCAACCAATAGGATGGCGCCTGTTATTGGTTGGAATGTTCAATCTCAGTGCTTAGCTCGCTCGCTCGCACACCACTGGGGTAAAAGCAGCCTTACGCTCGCAATGCTTTTTAAGTTACTACCTATGACACACTGGCGGAATTTCCGCTGGTTTCACAGATTTTTCGGTCGCGCAATATTCCGCATGGGAATTGGCACAGGTGTTACGCTACACTTAAGCGTGTCTCCTATTTCGAGGGTTTGTAGCGTACAGTTGGTTTTACTTAAACGATTTTCTCTACGGGCAGATATCGTGCGTTTCAAACGCGAATCATATGCAACGCGTAGCTCACGCGAATGAAACGCCCGTTAAACGGGACACAAACGTTTGTAAAACGCGGTTGATCTGCGCTTATAGAAAAACGTGCTATGCATGGACTCCAAAACACTTTAATGTTAACATTTACAGTGCTATGTCCGTTGCGTTCTAACAAAAACTGGAGTGCTTTCTGAAGAAGGAACGTTCAAGCCCGAAATAGCTGCGATGGGGTTACCTTCTGGATACCGCGGTGGGAAGCTCGTGAATGATGTAGACGATCTCGCAAAAACTTGCTCTACGAACAGAGGTGAGTGTCTGTAACTTTGGGATAGAGATTCGTAACAACCTCGTAAAAACCTCGTAAAGGCCTCCTCTTTTGGTCCCAATTAAATAAACAATAGGCTGACAATACGTAAAATTAAGTGTAGGTGACACAAAATTATATTATGCTGGGTTCAAGCTTATAGCTCTCGGCGTCTCTGAATATTAGACTAGGTACACGTTACGTCTAAAATCGCAGTTGCAAAGGATTAAGGGTCTGACTCATATTTTTCGAGGGACATCTGTACCGGTCACCGACAGCCTCGAGCTTCTTATCATGAAGCTGTGTGTGTGCAAACCTGAACTTCTGCGTCAATATTGAGTCAAAAGCTCAAACTGCGGCCAAAAAGTTGGGTATCCTAAATAGGGTTAAGCGAAATATCGTGAAATATCACTCCTGGACAGTTGCTAGTTTTATACAAAGCACAAGTCCGATCTAGCATGGAGAATTGCTGCCACCTTTGGGATGGCTCAGCCTTTCTGATATCTATGGCTCAGCCAAACAACAACTAGCCGCACTTGACTCGATCGATTGCAGAGCCAAGAAGATCGTTGGTAATGAGATCTTGACAGATTGTACTTCGGTTCGTAGAGTGTGTCAAAGAGCTCCATGAGCTTATTCCGCCATCCCCCTTCTACCATCGGGAATCCAGACGCACTGCAGGATATCACCCATACTTGGTTGATATTAGACACATCCGCACAAAGCGCTTTGAAACATCCTTTATAATGCGCACGGCTAAGGAGTGGAATTCTCTTCCTGCGTCTGTGTCCCCAAGCTCTTATAACCCGAATCTATTTAAGTCGCGACTGAACAGGCTTCTTCTGGGCAATCTCGTTCCATCGTCGACCTCATCTCTGTCCTTAGGGCTAGATCGAGGTCAAGAGTAAGCCCACACACAGTAAAAAAAATATCTTTTGAAATATGAATAACTCAGCCCGCACTCAGTTTTGTCTGGCTCTCGATCCGGAGGTTCTGGGTTCGATTCCCCGTGGGGACACTGTCACACAAATATCCCTTTGTGCAACCTTCTCAGTTTGGTTAGCACATTGCAGAATGAATCACCTGAATGTCCGAAAATTTAAATGATTCCGTGCTACGGAAGGCACGTTAAGCCGTTGGTCCCTATTATGTACAGATGTAGTCGTTAATGAGCCATGTCAGAGGCCTTTGGCGGCTCAACAACTGTGAGGTCGGTTATCGACCTTGCAACCCACACGATAAGAATGAATGAACCAAGTGACAAATCATAATGATATAATGGTGCCACTATAATCTATTTTGTTCCAGATGAAAAATGCCTATGTGAACGCGCATATCAATTCTCAAAATGTTTGATGGAGAAAGTAATTGAAGAATATGATAAGGCACCATGAATAAATTGAATATATCCATTTTTTTTGGTTTATTGCAACGCTTACCAACACATTTTGCTGCCATGACACTAGGCCGATATTTAACTGGGACACCACGGTGGCGCGACTGGTTGCGCCACTGGTGTCCGTAACTAGACACCAGTAAAGACACCAGAGTCGCCACACCCTGCGGCCATAGTATTAAGGGCTGTATTTCACTGGGAGTGGTAGCGCGACCAGCACCCGAACTGGTTGCGCCGCCAAATTGGTTGCGCAACCAAACGGACACCAGGTGAGTAACAGAGCTGTATACATTTTGTTGGTAGCGGCTACTGGTTGCGCTGCCAAATACCGGCCTACAACCAGAGTACTCATATTTGACCGAAAGAATAACATTGTCTTTCAAACTTGTTTTCTCTGACAGCTAGAATATAGCCCATTGCTTTTGGTTGGTAAGCATTGGAATAAACAAACAATATGGATCATACAACGGGACTATTTTGAACTTATTGACTGAGCGCTGTTTATTTCGTAGGAAATGTAGAATGTAGGTATTTATAATCAAGCACAAAACTTTGAACAAAGTAAAATAAAACTAGAGTCAGTTTTATAGGCTGTATTTATTTATCTTCATCATAATCCTCATAGCTTTTTTTTACAAAGAATGCTATTGCCTTTACACTGTTGCCCCTAGTTGCACTTGCACTTTGCTTTAATCATTAAAAACAATACGGTACCTCCTTAGATTATCGGTAAACCGCGGAGATCATTCATCATTAATCTAAAGGTACCTCGAATGGGTACCTGTGGGTAAAATTTTAGCCGAAGTCACATAAGAGTGGGCTTAAGCTGGGACGAAGATGGAGCAGCGTAACGCAGACAGTCTTTCTCTATTTCAGTCTTCTTCGTAATGAAGCGAGAGGGAAGATGCGTTTTGCCGTGCGTCTCAGCTTACGCCCACCCTAATTCTACTTAATTTACTAATGACTAGCCCCCGGTTTCCCCTACTTAGTAAGATGGAAAATAAGTAAATTTATCTTTACAACACATTTATTCTAATTAATCAAATACAAAAACGTAGAAAGACTAGCTCCTTAGAATTAACAGATCTTTGGATTAAAAAGTTTTAAGTTTGACTTAACTAATTCAAAATATTTTTTTATCACCACCGAAGAAGCTCTGCCAGATGTTGCCGATCCAGCCTCCTTGTGCCTCTCTGGAACAAAATTCAGGGTTAAATTGAAAATATCAACCTCTGTTCTAAATACCAACCTCCCAACATACAGAGTGGACAGTGTCCAGATGAGGCGTTTTACGCGCGAGTCGACTCGCGCGTAGGCATTCACGCTTTGCCGAGATACTAAGCCACATACATTGCGTCCAGGACAGTTTCTTACGCGCGAGTGAGGAAACAAGCGTTATTGTCTGGACGGAATATATGTAGCTCTAGTATCTCGGCAACGTGCGAGTGCCAACACGCGAGTCGACTCGCGCGTAAAACGCCTTATCTGGACAGGCTCGGGACAGGTCGGCAAAAACTGAAAAGGCATGATAAGTCTATAAAAAAAACTTATACCAAGATATATATCACCGGAAACGTAAAAAAAATCAGCCTCTCCATACGAACTGCCCAACAAAACTTGTAATTTTGTATGGAGCGGCAGATTTTCTTTTACGTTCCGGTGAATTGGTCATTCTTGGAGAAACTTGTTTAGTTTCATCGACCGATCGTGCCCTTTCTGTTTATGCCAACCCGTCCCTTACAGGCTATAAATAAATATAATAACGTGTAACAAAAATTATATAACTACCCTAAAGGGTGTAACTAGATCTGCCCATGGAACTTAACAACTTTTCCCAAGAAACGAAAGTTAATAAAAGACGAATAAGAGGTTTGAATCTCTTACTCGTATTCAAAATGCGTTGAAAGTTTCTATGGGATTTTCTTCATTGGTATTTCGATTTGTGTAGGTACAGCTGATTTTAGTGAGGTTAATAGGATTTGATTGATTATTTTAGTGTAGGTACTTCTCAAACTTTTTTGATTGATTGATTACGGAAATGGTTTCAAACTATGTAGACTACGATTGAAATAAATTAAACATTAAGTATAGCAACACACCTGCGGATATTTCGTGTCGGAACGAACCGCGATGGTGACAAGTGTGACATACTCGAACAGAATTTGCGCGTCGAAACGGTCGTAAGGTCTTGTCAATTGTGACATTTTTTTGTGGTTGTGTATCTTACCGACGCGAAAACTCCGCTCTATTGTATCTCAATAGACGGAAAGATCCGTCGTAAAACATTCCGACGCGTTATTTTTGCAGGTTTGTCGTTACATTAGTGTAACGACAAACCTGCAAAAACCAAACCTACATATTAGTAAGTATGTAAAAAATGTGACATACCCAAACGGAATTTGCGCGTCGAAACGGTCGTAAGGTCTTGTCAATTGTGACACTTTCTTTGTGGTTGTGGATCGTACCGACTTGGGCATAAATCATTCCGACGCGGTAGTAAAATATGCCAGTTGTTTGTTGTATTCAAGGTTTAAGAAAATTTGTTCAGTTTCATGGGCAAATTTATATACGTCAGGGTTATTATAACCTTTTCGTTACACTTTGAACGCAGGACAATACAAATATATTTTATTGTACAGCACAGGACTTAGCCACAAGACAAAATTAACACAACATTTAAACACTTTTTATTAAAACACACTTAGGTACTAGTCACACCTTGCCGCCGGATCGCTTAGCAAAATCTTGTCGCAATTATATTTCGTAAGCTTCATTCGAAGATATAATTAACCCAGTAGTCCCAATTCTAGCCCGCGGCAACTAATCGCACATACTTTAGAGATTTTTTAAAGGTTTTGAACCAGTTTTGTTCATATCGTTTGAAAAAAGCGCGCCAACACAACACGCCACCTGGCAACCCGGGCGGCACTTTTACTCATTCTTTTTCTGTGCGTGGCAACGAAAGCACATAACGCGCTCTCAATTTTCAATATTTAATATTAGTTTAATTTTAATTATAATATGCTTAAATCAAGTTTAAATTCGTGTAAATTTAGTGTGGAAAGAAGTGCATTTTAGTGAAAAATAGCAATCGAAAAAAGCATACAATGATGTAAGGTGAGTAAAAAGCACGTGGCTAGCCTCCAAATTTTGGAGTGCTGGGATCTTCAGAACGTAATTCAGGTGGGTCAAAGATACTACTTTATTTTCATATTATTCAAAGTGTTAGTACGGATTTAGTGTGGTTCACAAAGGCAGTAATTGTTCTATCTGGGAGGTTGGATGTAGTCCAACACGAAGGAAAATTCCGTCTGGAGGGTAACCGTGTGTTATCACGAAGACAAATTCGGTCTGGAGGCCAACCGCGTGTTGACACGACGACAAATTCGGTCTTGAGGCAAACCGTGTGTTAGCACAGACCTATAAATTGTATTGAGTTATGCAGGTTAGTGATCGATTGTATGTAGGTACACATGCATACTCAAGTTAAACCTGTCTTATTTATGTATTTTTTACAAGGTTATCCTCATTTTGAAAAACAATAATAAATAACCACAATCCGTCTGGAACAATTTTATACTACCTCAAAATGGTACTTGGTGATTCTTATAAAATGTGCAATTCGGAAAGTTGGACATGAGCCAACACGACCGTAGATACGTAATAATCATACAATTACAGGGTCCGGAGGGTAACCGTGTGTTATCACAGGGACTTAACGGAATTTTAGTTCGTAGCTCAGAGTTTACTTATAAACTATGTATAAACTAGACAATTACCTACCCACACAATAATAAAATTATACTCATTTCATCATTCGTCAAGTTCTACCCACAAAAAGAAAAACAGATTTCATTCCGAAATCATTTAAAACAGCTTACTGACAACCCACGAGCGATGTGTACTGGCCAATTGGTTTACGATTGTTTTAGTCGGTGACCCTATGAAAACGTTTGATTTGATTTACTATAAAACAGATATATGTGTTCCGTAACCAAATACAAAACGGACAAGCCAGATAGACCCATTACACACTTCAGAAGTCGTTCGAAGGGAAATAAATGAGTAAATAATTACTTTTGAATTTTAACTGGTGTACGGCAATCTCTCAAGCGAACTACCTACATATGCCAAAAATATACACAAGTTTATAGCTCTCTTAAATAAGATACATATTACGCATCAGAAGTCCGTAGACCATAATAACTTTGAAAATATTATAAATTTATCAGGACACTGACAAATTCTAGCCAAAATATGGCTGCTGTTATCGATTTTGAAATAAAAACTTAAATAGTCTGGAGGCTAACCGCGTGTTAGCACGTGGACGTGTTATTATTAAATTGACGTTAAAGCATCGTTCAACAACAATGTTCGTACCATTACGGCCATTGACATATCCATCTTGCTTGCTGGATAAATAAATGTACCCGTTAGAAGAAACTGAATCTTTTAAAATCTTTATTTAATATCAATCAACGTTAAGGCCAGACTTTGAGAAGTCGTTTCTAAATGTTTTACTTGTTTAATATGGTAAATAAATGCCTACCTTTCATATGTAATGAATGATGCATCAAAAGAGAGGTTCTACTTGCAGCGTAAAAATATTTTTCTTCATAAAATATTTCTACATCACCGTTCCTAAAAACGACGTAATCTAGCAAGATTGGTAGCAACCAGGGAAGTCTGGACAGCCTCCCCTCAATTTCACCAATAGCTGGAAAGAAAGGGGGGGGGGGGAAGCACACAGGGCCCCCTTCGTGAGCAACGGAGGATTTCATATGGTCAAAAACCAGAATCATTTCAAGTCGCGTAGGCATCAACTCTGTGGCGACTGAGCTCGTGACTTGTCCCATAGACGACCTGATCCTGTTCTGCTTGTTCTGCTGGCCGTCCTCTATTTATTCTATGCATAAATGTATACATTAAACAAACATACATTATTGTACACATTAAATGAAAATAAAGACTGATCCAGATATAGCAATGAACCATGAGTATTGAGTAGCTCTAATTTGGTTCATTACATTCATTTTGACGGCCAGCTAAGTGCTATCTGTCGCAAACTACCCCGTAATAATCCTATAGCTAAGGATTGCTTTCTATGAAATTTTTGCTGTGGCAAGCCAAGACCTTAGTGGGAGCAAGTCTATTCAAAACTTGCGCAAATGGAAGGCTATCGGGCTACACTAATTCGATAGCTTAAGACTGTTTTATGATCGCACACTACTTCAATCTAAGAAGTTAACGTGTTCTCTTCATTGAAAGTGTAATAATAGTATGATGACTTGGGGTAGTTAACATAAATTATTATAATATTATTTTATTGTCATAGTGTACACTCGGCCACACGCCAGTGGAAACACTTGGACCTTGAGCAAATATCTGCTTTCGGGTGTTTGTAGCGAGCGTAGCGCTAGTTCAGCTTAAGCTGGTTTTGTTTCAACTTCCATGCTGAAGTGTGTATGACCTTTGAGAAGCCGCAAATATTTCACTAACCGATAAGCCTTAAATCACGCTTGCTGCTGACTTCACATTCACGTCAAATATCTGGGCTGTATAATACTAATACTAGGTAACCGTACCTTCGTAACTTATGTGATTATTATTTATTTTTTGTGTTGTCATGCTCTTTTATGCGCGCATCTGCGCATCCCATACTTCATCATAGTTAATCGCGATACCGAATAACTTTTAAAAACAAACAAGCGAAGAAAAACGTTGTACGACCTAAACAACCATACCGATTTTTAGGCTTCATTTCGCTATATGTAAAGCCTTGCAAAAAACTGCTCAATTTATAGCACTTTTTCCTCCTAAAATTAAGAGTGATTCATTGTTGCGCATTGTCCATTTTATGGCCATCAACAGGTTATTTGATCGGATAATAACAGAAATATAAAATTCATTCAATAGAATGACTTGACCAAAACAATGCGGAATCGATACAATGAGAATTGGTTTAGCTTTTTAATCGGTTAAAAAGATATGAGTAACTAACAAAGATTACAAGAATTTTAATCCTTAGTTTTTGCTGATACTCCTATGAGTACTACAAAAGCCCTCTTGTCTCTCACACCAATACTGAAGGTACGTGCACGTAAGTGTCAGTTTACTATTGTCTAATGTGCGGTAGTACCTACGTTACGTATACGCAATCGATGATTCCATCTAAATTCGAAGTTAGTTAATTTCATCGTATTTTTTTTTCTTATTCCCATAACCCTGAACAAAAACTTTATTCATAAAATATAGTTATTTGCAGCCAAGCTTTAGCTACTTTGGAATTTCTTTCCTGACCGTGGCAGAGCAGACCTAACTTCCCTTGATTTTAAATTCAACGGAAGTTGTAAGTAAACTTTTGTTATGATTGGTAAGTAAACTGAAAGGTCATAATATCCTTCTTCTTGTAGTGTTATACCCTGGCAGCGATGCCACTTTCCAGGTTTTACTGGTTTAAAAGGAACATTAATAGCGACAAATCACTTAACGATGATTAAACATTTATTTCATACACGTAAGTTTACCCTTTTCGGTCCCAGCGTCCCCAATAGGAGATATTTGTGATAAATAAAAATAAAACTTATGGTTTTATTGTATCTTATAGTACATAATAGAACTGTCAAAATTCTGCGCTGGGTTTGACGAGACTATAAGTCTCGTGTGACATGGATTGTTTTAAATTTCTACGAAGTCGAAAGCGTGATCGATTTTATGTAAAAACAACAAAATTTAGGTCTTATGTGCCTCTGTTCTTGTAACATTATATCTGTTGTTTAATCATCATCATCATCATCATCATATCAGCCGAAAGACGTCCACTGCTGGACATAGGCCTCCCCTAAAGAACTCCATGACGACCGGTCCTGCGCTGCTCGCATCCAGCGGCTTCCCGCGACCTTGACCAGATCGTCGGTCCACCTTGTGGGGGGCCTGCCAACGCTTCGTCTTCCGGTACGTGGTCGCCACTCTAGAACCCTCACGCCCCATCGGCCATCGGTTCTTCTTGCGATGTGCCCTGCCCACTGCCACTTCAGTTTAGCGATTCTCAGGGCTATGTCAGTTACTTTAGTTCTTCTGCGGATCTCCTCATTTCTGATTCGATCGCGCAGAGAGACTCCGAGCATAGCCCTTTCCATAGCCCTTTGGGTGACTTTGAGCTTTCTGATAAGGCCCATCGTGAGCGGCCACGTCTCGGTGCCATATGTCATCACTGGCAACACACACTGGTCAAAGACTTTCGTCTTGAGACACTGCGGTATTTTGGACGTGAAGATATTGCGGAGCTTCCCGAACGCTGCCCATCCGAGTCGGATTCGACGAGTAACCTCTTTCTCTAAGTTGGATTTACCCAGCTGGACTGTTTGTCCCAGGTATACGTACTCATCAACAACTTCGAGCGTAGAGTCTCCAACTTTGAGTGGAGTGGGTACAACAAGGGCGTTAGACATAATTTTCGTCTTATCCATGTTCATTTTAAGACCCACTTGTTGTGAAAGTCTACTGAGGTTATTGAGCATCGTGCTGAGATCTTCCAGGGTCTCAGCCATTACGACAATATCGTCGGCAAATCGAAGGTGGGTCATGTACTCGCCATTGATGTTGATGCCAAGTCCTTTCCAGTCCAGGAGTTTGAAGACATCTTCCAATGCAGCGGTGAACAGTTTAGGAGATATGACGTCTCCCTGTCTCACTCCTCGCTGCAATTGGATAGGTTTGGAGTCCTGGTCCTGAAGACGAACTGACATAGTGGCGTTTTTGTACAGGTCCTTCAACACTTCAATGTACCGATAGTCGACTTGGCACCTCTGGAGAGATCGTAGCACGGCCCACGTCTCGATCGAATCGAAGGCCTTCTCATAGTCCACAAACGCTAGGCAAAGTGGCTGGTTATACTCTTCGGTCTTCTGTATAACTTGCCGTAGCGTATGTATGTGGTCTATGGTACTGAAGCCTTTACGAAAACCGGCTTGTTCGGGAGGCTGGAAGTCGTCGAGCCTGCGCGCGAGACGGTTCGTAATGACTCTCGAGAACAGCTTATAGACATGGCTCAGAAGTGAGATGGGTCTGTAATTCTTCAGCAGGGTCTTATCACCCTTTTTGAAGAAGAGTACCACCACACTTCTGTGCCATGCCTGTGGCGTTTTCCCTTCGAGTATGACAGAATTAAACAGCTTCTGAAGAGCTTTAAGCACTGGCCTTCCGCCTGCTTTCAGAAGCTCAGCCGTAATTCCATCGTGCCCGGGTGCCTTGTTGTTTCTAAGCTGTCTGAGAGCCATTCTAATCTCGTACAAGCTGACGTCCGGGATATCTTCGGTATGGTGTCGGGTAAGTCTAGCTCTTGGATCGTTGGCCAGACTGCTAACGGGTGGGCCGGTTGATGTGTATAACTGCCCATAGAACTTCTCGACTTCCCTCAGTAGCTCAGGCTTGGACGATACGGTTCTGCCATCCTCGGTCTTCAGCCTCGTCAACTGGCTCTGTCCAATAGACAGATCTCTTGCGAACACTTTGGAGCCTTTGTTCCGCTCAATCGCTTCTTTAATATGGTTAGTATTAAATAGCCGAAGGTCGCGAGTCAGAGACTTAGAGATCTGTTTATTGAGCCGCCGATATTGAGAAGCATCTTCCGGAGACTGCAGAACCATTTCGCGTCTTTCTTCCATTAGCTTGAGGGTATGGTCAGAGATCTTTTTGGTTCTTTTAGTACGGTGGGGTCTAAAGTACTTTGACCCAATTGTATGGACAGTTTCCACGAACCCGTTATTGTAGTCGTCCACATCTACGCATTCACCAAGGCATTCAAAGCGGTTTTGCAGTTCGAGCTGAAAGCCGTCGGGGTTTTGGATATTGGTGGGTACTGGTCGGAGCGTAGACTTCATCAGTCGAGTTCTTTCCAGCTTTACGTTGATATTCAATGTGCCTCTTACCGACCGGTGATCGCTTCCGGTTTTAACCGCATTGATCACAGAGACATCATTGAATATTTGCTTCTTCGTCGACATGATAAAGTCAATCTCATTTTTTGTAGCACCATCGGGACTGATCCAGGTCCATTTTCGGTTTTCCGACTTTTTGAAGAAGGAATTCATCATAAAGAGTCCTTCTTTCTGTTGTTTAATACTCTCAGTAAACTCTCTTAATAAACAGCAGTTACTGTTCATTACCTATTCTCCCTTCTTTAAGTAGGCAGAAAAGGCACTTAAGTAGAGACCAGATACATTCGATTTTCTACCAGAAGGGTTCTCCGAAACTTAAGTTTGCATTTGGTACTTATACAAAGTTATAAACAATAATCATAAAGAAATGTGCCAAACCAAGCACAATTTTACAGCATTGTGGCTCAGAGAATAGAAACGTTATCTCATAATAAATATTAAATATCAAATGAATGCTCTTTATCTAGAGAAATTATATGATATTAATTACCAGGGCAGTGCAGAGCAAAGATTTATTTATATATTTAAAGATACATTAGGGACACAGACAGACCTCGGCCAAAGGCCTTGATCTGATGATTTTTCCAGTTACTCTTCTAGATTTCATACACTAATGTAACTGAGTTATACTCAGGAGAAATAACATTTTGCTCTGACTGTGTAAAAGTTCATAATCAGTTCATATTAGCTCTGGATACATTTGATCTCGATATATAATCTGATTCTTGGTACAAGTTACCTAACTTATACTCTCGTGACAAGAAACACCGGCACAATTCAAACAACAGTAAGCCGGACAAAAACATGCAAAACGAATTGTATTCCTTCTAAAATGTTTTGTAGTTGCTTTATAATTTTAACTGTCTATCTCATCAGCTTACACGGCTCACAGCATTCATATGCATCCTTTTGTGAACCTTATGATAAATTTAACCAATTTGAAATTGAAATTTTTGATATTTTTGCACTTAAATATTTGATAATGTATTTTGTTATACTTTTAAAAACGTGTAAAAGTATTTAATGTGTAATAAAGTACGAAACTTCCTGCTCTAAACATCTACTGGGTTAATTATATCTTCGAATGAAGCTTACGAAATATAATATATGATCAAACGAACTTCTTGAATGAAGTTCGATCAATATTATATGAGTAAGCTTCATTCGAAGATATAAGGTCCCACCCCTCCCAACCCCGGAATAGGAAGTTTCGAAAGCTCTACAATCTCTAAATAATGAGTAAAAGTGCCGCCCGGGTTGCCAGGTGGCGTGTTGTGTTGGCGCGCTTTTTTCAAACGATATGAACAAAACTGGTTCAAAACCTTTAAAAAATCTCTAAAGTATGTGCGATTAGTTGCCGCGGGCTAGAATTGGGACTACTGGGTTAATTATATCTTCGAATGAAGCTTACTCATATAATATTGATCGAACTTCATTCAAGAAGTTCGTTTGATCATATAATATAACGTCAGCAATGTCTGCCTACGTCCTACTAGTAAAATCTTTGTATGGGATGTACTCCGTGTACCCGCAAAAATAATTTTGCAGTCTAAATAATGTAATCTGATTATTAGAATAACAGACGATACACGTCTCTGTCGCTAGGCATCACCACAGAACAACGATAGGGCCACTCCGCCTGCGCGCGCACCCCCCCATAGAAGCGAAGATAGTAAAAAAAAACCGGCCAAGTGCGAGTCGGACTCGCGCCCTAAGGGTTCCGTACCTTTCTACCATATGATATACTAAAAGCTTTAGCTCTTTGATTTTAAAAACTCCGTGACTATCCAACTTGACCCCTCTTGTATAGAAAAGTTCTTGAAACGGGAGCTCACCTTAATTGGTTACTATTAGTTGTGAGAAAAATTGAAATATTTAATGATTTTAGACTTTTCCGTTTACTGTGAGACCTAGCTTCTTGCCAAATTTCATAATTTTAGGACAACGGGAAGTACCCTGTAGGTTTTGCTTTTTTGCATAAATGTATGGAGATGAGGACATAAAAAGCAATATCTTTTGATTGGTAATAATTTGATCTATAAGGGTTCCGTTTTTTTATTTTGAGGTATGGAACCCTAAAAATTGGTTCCTCATTGACGAGGTGTACTATCCAATTTATATATGCGCTTTTTTTGAATGCACATTATAAACACATTCGTTGCCATAGAGACGCTGTCACTGGTTTTTTGCATCTTACTCTCTCGCAATAATGGTACTATGTTTATCGCACTCAAATGACGCTAGTAGTGTGGGTGCAGAAAGCGTGTTATAAATAGTTTTATTTAGTAAATGGTGACACTGATTTGTATTGAATGAAATAGAGAATTCGTCTCCAGATGCAGAGCAAGACGCATTAGCTTCAGAGCTCTGTGGGCATCACTCAGTCCTGTCACAGAATATATAATAGATCCTGTCGACACACTGTTGTCATTCTTTTGAAGCTATATTATGTAGCAACAAAGATTAGATAATAATAAACTGCTATTTAATATAGTTCAATAAGTAGTGAGAATGACTTAGAAAATAAAGGATATTTTATAAATTTATAATGCTTTTTTCTACGTAGCTTCAACATCTCCTTGAATCCTGAATCCCGCAGTTTTACGAAGCTTCAAACCCTTTGACAAAAAAATGTTAACATTTTGGTCCTACCAAAGGTCTCTAAAATTGAATCCATGACTTCGATTTTGCTTCCGTCTCTGTTTCTCCTTCGGTGTTGGAGAAAAGATATAAAGTTGTTAGTTCTATATAGTGAGTGGTGAGAGTGGTTAACTTATAGGTTAACTAGTTCAAACTTGCCTTGGTGAATTGCATCTATCGAAACTTGAATTTTTTTAAATTTTCAAGTTGCTTGCTGGATCTCCTGAATGGCTGTTGAACTTTATCTCATTAATTATACGTTTCTAAATATTTAGGCCTACGTTTTTGGTTAACTCGACAGTACATCAGTAGAAACACTTTTGCACCTTATGGCGTGGTAAAAGAGTTAAAAAAGTTTCTACCGACGTGCGGTTGACCGTACCATTCTTGTGCTGAATCAAACTATCTACTCATAAACATTTAAAGACTTTATAACCAAAATGTTGTTCATTCTCACTACTTATTGAACACCTCTCGTATAGTAAACTGCTAGCACTAAGAAGAGCTTTTAAAACAGGAATTATAAATTATTTTCTAAGTAAGACCACATGAAAATTAATTACTTAGGTATTTTCCTTTTTGTAAGGGACGGTTAGGTTTACGTTTGACTTAAAAAACATCTAAAGTGGGACATTAAACACAAGACCATTTGATTCCAAACAAAGCAAATCCTGCACTAAATAAGCAGCTCTCAGACACAGAACAAACACGTATCTCCGAATGTATTACAAAACTAACTTTACAGGTGCGGCCGTGGCCGGTTGGGTGACAGGGTCTTCCCCGAAGCCTCTGCAAACGGAAATTAAAAAAAAAAACAATTATTAATAAATTAAAACCTATTCAAATGTTGAGGAAAATTGTGAAACTCAACACTTTATATAATGCCTGTCATTTTACAAAACGTTACGGAATTCGTTTTGGTCGCAAGCTAACCTAACCCAATCTATGCGGTCCCGAAGGGGATCCTTGCCTTGTTTTGCTTTGGCTAACGAACCTATAATGCACACCCACGGAATACACCCATCTTAACCCATTTACAACTTGCTGACGCAGTTTTAAAATAGAAGCGGCGAATTATACTATTCGCATGCAACATAACTTAAACATGTGCCCATATTATCGACATCAAAGTCACCATTTTATGTAGTCAGTGTGGCCATTGCTACGACAATTCTCGTGTTCTACGGTTTGATGAAATTGAAAGCAGGATCTACCTAAATAATATGTACAATCTTGATACTCTACAAATGAGTATGGCCTACGATAAAAAACTAATAAAATAAAAAATATATCAATAAAAATTAAAAAAAATATTATGAAAATATATTCAAAGTAAAACTTCGTTGCCACTACCTACCTTAGCTATCTTCTTCGTATTTTTAATCAAACACGGCCTTAATAATTTCATTGGACTATACATTATTTATGCACCTACCGACCTGTCTCTGCATCACCCTAAGGTAGACTGTTGGATAATGCCTTTGGGCGTTAAGTCCGCCTATGTGCCTTTGTGCATGAAGTTAAAAAAATAAATAAAATATTAGTAGCTCAAAATCTAAAAAGTCCCTTCCGCTCACGGACCTTTACAACAACAATCAATATTTAATGATATCACCTTAATAAATTAGTAATATGACGTTGCAGAATCCGCTCGAAAAAGATGAAGTAGTATGATAAATGTAAAACTTACTCTTTATGGCAGTTGTACATGTTATTGACTTTCTTCACATCCCCTCTACTCAGCCCCTCACGTTGGCCCAGCGTCACTCCTCCAACCTACAAACAAACACGTAAATATGAATCTAACATGAAACATGAAGTTTTTTTACAAAAAACAGCCTCAATGGTTTAGTGGTAGAGCGTTTAGCTCTCGACCCGGAGGTTCTAGGTTCGAAAAATCACTTCGAGTCCAGTTCGCTAAGAACGCGGACGTTGAAGGTGGAATCACCTGATTGCCCGTAACCAAGGAATATACTACTCTCTAACCGAGCCCGTAACGTAAGATAATTTTGATCTTAGGGTGAGTGTAAGCTGAGACGCAGAAGACGCAGCGCAGGGCAGAACGCGTCTTCCCTCTCGCTTTATTACGAAGAAAACTGAAAGATAGGAATACTGTGCTGTGCTGCCTTGCGCTTCCTGCGTCTCAGCTTGCGGCCACCCTTAGGTAGGCACGTAAAGGCGTTGGTCCCTGCTACCATCTATACGAAAATAATCATCAAATAAGCCATGTTATGGGCCTATGACGGCTCAATAACTCTGACACCAGGGCACAATCCGGACACTACATACAACAAGAGCGAATTTGAAATTGGAAGGTAGCGTAGGCCCGCAATATTCAGAACAACAGACCCTCAGGAGCACCGGGCGGGGCGCGGGTGAAGCGCGCGGGGGTGCGGGGTGGACTGCGAGGGGGGCGGAGAGTGTCCGGTCTGTATGATTATCATAACACCCCATGAAACGTCCACTACAGGACAAGGAGCTTCCCTCCAAAATTCTAGCTTTTGCTGAAAAAAATTAGAGGGGAAGTATGATAGTAGTACCTATTACTTTATTATGTGACCAAGGCCACAACATATGTATGTAAGTAGAGGGTGAAGACACTATCCTCTCTTCATCTGATAACTACGTCAAAAACCTGAACAACTTTCTCTATCATGCTATCCGCCCCACGAATAAAGATAAGAGTACCTGGGCAACCGAGCTTCGCTCTATAATAGCCACCTCAACATTAAAATATCGTCGGGTGCGCAAGCTTATGCTACTCAACAACAGATGGCGCTGTACGTTTCTTGAACGCACTAAAACGCGCTAAGGAATATTAAAAAAAAACTGTAAAAACGAATTTTCCCAGACGTGAGACCTAGCTAGATCGATTTTTTGCCCCCAAAAACCCCTGTATACTAAATTTCATCGAAATCGTTACAGCCGTTTTCGAGAAACCGATTACAAATAAATATATATATATATATATTGCTCGTTTATTAGTATAGGATACAGGGTGTAAGAGAAGTGTATCGCCAGCTTAAAGCATTTGCTCATTAGACAAAACTGAACCAAAGAAACATTATGTTGGGAAAGACAAAAAAAAACAACTTTTATATACTTTTAGTTTCTAAAGAAAGCGGGATACAATTTTGTACGGAAAAGTCGAATTGTTTCATAATTTTCCAGTACATGTACCTTACAAGAAACATTTTCGTCTGAACTTACTTTGGGTACAATAGTTTTCTGCTGGTTCCTTGTAAAGGCATATTCGGAGTAATGCATCACGCTGTTGTAGTCGTAACCGACTCCGAAGTCGTTCGTGCTATCCCGACTAGCCTTCTTGAAGTTGAGCTCGGACCCTATGAAAATTAATAACTGTCAAAAAACATCATATACGAGTAATTAGGACATTTTCGTCTCCGGGTGAATCTTTGTATTCTCTTCTGTGAGGTAGAAAGCTGATCGTTGGTAATCCTATGACCGAGCGCAGCCTACATCATAGCATAACAAAAGCCAAAATAAGCGAAAAGTGACCAAACTAGGTTGGTGCACTTATAATTGCGTTTAGAAAGAAAGGGTTGTCAGGTCGCAATCTGGCACGTTTTGTTTTAAGGTTTGTTTTAAACATTCGTACTTCTCATACATGTTTATTTTATTCCAGATCTTAGCGCAATATTATTAGGCAAAACAATTAACCTTACTTTTCTCGTCGTTTTGGCTGAGTTGTATCAGTCGTGGTCACGGGTAGACTCCTAATTATTTTACCTATTATTTCGCGCTAAGACTTAGAAAGAATGGGGAGGACCGCCACGCCAATAAAGCTTTCAAGGGTCAACCGTCAGGCCGACGTCCGGTTGGCCGCCCCAGATATCGGTGGATCGACGTAATGAGCTCAGACCTGCGCGAGCTCCAGGCAGGCGACTGGCGAATGGTGAACCACAGCACCGTTTCGGAGGCCAAGACTCATTTTGGGTCGTTGCGCCAGAGGAGTAAGTAAGTATCGCGCTAAGACCCGAAATATATTAAACACTTTTTATACTGTCAGCAAAAACTGCAATTTTTTTTTACTTCATAATAGATATACCCTACCAAGCAAGTTACCTTGCCTAACTCTTGGGTTCAGACCGCTTTGGTGCAGTTATCGTACAGAAAAAAATTGTATACTAAAAATATTTCATATAGACTTCCTCACCAGGTTTGATGTTCTCGTAGCGTATGTCCACAAAGTCATCTCTTTCTGGCCGAGACTGCTCGTGCATGAAGCCAATGGCGTGGAGGAGCTCGTGCAACACCGTGCCTTTTTTGGAGACACATCCTGGATTCTGCAGGTTCACTTCTTGACGACCACCTGGATTTTACGTAAGTAAAGGGAAAATTCTTAGATAAATGATTCGCATGAAAAATTAGTAAAAATGACAAAGAAAGAAATGTCGAAGACATAGTTTAGTTAGTGGACTCCTGTTTCCGCAATTAAACTCTCAATTATTGGTCCTTTTTAAGTGCAGGTGACGTTGGCTATTATTAAGCCATCATCCCAGCTCCTTCTCCTCCAAGATCATGAAGGATCTTGGGATTCCGAACTACGTAAAGTCTTTTTTTTGTAAATAAAACCCAAATTACCGCAGAACAAACGTCTATGATCATCATCATACTAAATGTTTGTCCGGGTTGGGGATCGAACCCGCAATGGGCAGCACCCAACCACACCAACACGCCAGTCAAAAACAGTCTTAACAAACCTAACCCCGACGGATTATTAACTAGGAGGATATCATAGTTTTTTTGGGATAAGGCAGATCTGAAATATAGATGCCAGAGCTCTTTGTACACTACAATAACATGGTCCAGCCCCTCCACTTACTTTTGATTGTGTAGATCTTAGATAAATGATTGATAAATGATCTAAGGTGTAGATAATAGTTTTGTACTAAAATTAATGTGGAAGGGCTGGGCATGTTAACGTAGTGTATCTCTGATAAAGTTCTATTATCCACTGTTGCAAGAATATGATGCATGATGGTTACCCAGTAATTATTTACTAGGAATTTAGAAGTATAAGAGAGCTCACCGATTCTGCCAACGCTAGACCAGCATCCACTGCTTCCACTTCTGATAGTTATGTAGTCCTGCTGGCCATTGTAAGGGACGAATCTTATACACGTGAGGCGATGGTAGTCAGCGATGGCTTGCATTATCATGTCGCGTTGCTGTTGATCTGTAAAAGAGATATTGTAGCATTTTTAATACTTAGACGGATTTTGGGAATTTTGCCAGTAGAGTAGGACATAAGTGATTATTAAATTTTCTCCTAAGAAACACTTAAAAAAAGTGACCTTTTACCGCAAATTGTCGTAGGTTATTATTTAGATTTTTTGACCTAGTAGGATTTCGACTTGACAACATTGATTTTTGGATTCAGTGATGTCCAAAACCTCATAAAGCCTTTGTTGTCAAAAATGGTCGCGTTCTAGCCCTGACCCTGAGAAGGAGACAATTTTAGAATTTCATCCTAGTCTATAGCACAAAAGATTATGAATGAATTACGAGATTAAGATTGTCGTTAATATTTGAGTCAAGATTAACCTAACTAAAAAAAAGTTACTTTTGTCTTAAGCCTTTATTGCAATTTCCGGTTTTATCCGAAATTGTTGTGGTAACCCTATTTATAATCAACTCTGACTAATCATTACTATTATTACCCCTGCTCTACTTACTATAGTATCCCTCAATGACATAAGGAATAACCCCATTCGGCCACCGTGCCACCTCAGCTCGCATCCCGTTCCTCGAGGACGCACTGGGCATCAGGATATCACCTTCAGCGTACTCCCCCATCTCCTCAGGGTTCATGAGAGAAGTTTCCGACCAAGAGGCCAGCGCTTCTCCTGTAGTTAAAAGGAAATATTAGCAAACTAAACATGACTAAACTAATTCGTTATTTTAAACGGAGACATTAGATACCTCTTTTTCTCTGCCACATAGGCCCACGCACAAGGGTCCTTACAGGACTAAGTGCGGAAACCACACAGTTAACTTAGAACTTACCTATTTTTTAAGTAACAAGGAAGCAAACGAGCAGGTAAACCACCTTACGATAAGCGGTCGCTCACCACCGCCCATGGCACCCACTGTACTTATTAGTGACGGCATTTCACACTAATAAAATAAGACAGCAAAGCGCGTTGCCCACCCGGACGACTGGTCACCACCGCCCATGGCACTCACTGACCACTGTCTTATTATTAGTAGTGACAGGATTTAACACTAATGTAATAAGACAGCAAAACGCGATGCACACTCAGGGAACCTAAGATGTTATATGTATCATGTGCCGGTAATTACCCTTTGAACCGAAAAACAGAAGTGCAAATACTGCTGCTTTACGGCAGGAATAGGCAAGAGCAGGTCATGCTTGACACTCTCAGTGCAATTTCCGTCTCTATGCGGACTGATAAGTGTGGTACAAAGTCCAATATGTCAAGCCTGACGTCCTCTTGACTGAACTTTCCCTGACGGACTTTGCACAAAAGCCCTACCACCTTTAAAAACTTGCTACGAATAGAACGAATCTAATGTCGCCTTAAAATAGTCATAACAACTTACAAAAATCAATCAAATAAATAATCGTCTCTTCGGTTTCAAATAATAAATCTCAGATGGGTTATTTAAAAAAAATACAGAAATTTTAAACTCGTTCGAATAAAAAGCTTACTGATAAAATCGATTCAGAGACAACCTTTAATTTTACCGGGTAAATAAAAATTTCATGTTTTTCTGCCCTGTCCTGCCAAATTTTACTGTTCCACGGTTAGGGCGCGGGCGTGAGTAGTAACAAACATATGGATGTATGGACATCAAAACTTTCACCTTTCTAATATCATAGTGTGATGACGTCCTCCTTCCGTTTTCATCATACAAAATGATGACTTTACCAGGATTCGAACCTGGGACCGTTTGCTTGGCAGGCTAATTACCAAACACACCATTCTGGTCACCATAGCTGAAGACCTGTTCCTTAAAAATTTTGGAATTTTGAATTGGATCAACTGTTTAAGATATCAACCTATTAGGATATCATAAAACTGAGGAAGTCGGTCGTCAAAGGCAGGATCTTGCAGTCATTCTGTCTTTGCGGGGCCATTTTTCAAACATTTTTATCGTGAGGTGCTGACAATCGACATGCGTTTTGATATCGAACTGTCAGTGTATTTATGAAACAGTATTACAGTTGAATGGAATTTTCTTACTGAAAAATACTCTGCAGAAACCGGGAGCCCAATTCTTGAATATCACAGTGATTTGTGAAATTTACTGTAAATAACTGTTACGGTAAATCATAAAATTAACAATCAAACTACTCTACACTTAGCGAATATGATTCTACAATTTAGAAATGCAAACCTGGATCTCAATTCTTAAAATACGAGGGGTATTCAATAAGTAGTGAGAATTAACAACAATTTATTTGTATATTATTATTATTTTTATGTATTTTTTAGAACTTATATTTCACTAAAAAGATGGTATCTAAAACTTAGGCCATAATATTTAGAAACGTATAAATAATGAGGTAAAATTCAACAGCCAGTCAGCCAATCCAGCAAGCAACTTGGAAATTGAGGAAAACTAAAGTAAAGCCGCAATCAAACCTTCCTAACTTCAAAAGACTAATTCGGCATACATTGCTTGGCGACTTGTTTCTGTTATTTCCAATATTCTCACTTCAATGAGCTGCAATGAGAGAACTGCAATGAGTTCTGTTATTTCCAATATTCTCGCTTCAATAATTGGTTTCTGAATGAAGAAAGGTGTGCTAGCGGCTTTACGATGGATGCCATTCAACAAACCGACTTTGAACAAGTTTTACCAGTTCACTACAGTACTATTTACTAGATTTAACAGTCAGTCCAGTCAGTCACTCATAGTAACATCTTACAACACTGAAGAAGAAACAGATACGGAAGCAAAATCGAATTCATGTATCTCATGCGGGGAGCTTCTATAGGACCAAAGTAAAGCTTTATTTTTAGAAGGGATCGAAATTTCGGAAAACTGAGGGATTCAGGATCCAAAGAGATGTTGTTACTACGTTATAAATAGTCATTAATTTTCTGGGCATTCTTACTACTTATTGAAAGCAGTAGTATCATTGAGTGGCTTTCAAGAGAATTTTGAAATAAAAAAATGCCCAGATATTTCTAATTAAAACTAAAATGAAACAATTGAACGAACATTGCTCTTATATTTAAGTTCACTTTTGAAAAAATCCTGTAATTTTGTTATAATTTGGATACTCAGGAATCAGGCTCCTGTTATTAAAATTTTTTTGGTGATATTATGTCTCCGGTGATCCGTGATAATGAAGAACCGCCTGCTGCGGCTTTCTCTACTGTCATTCGGATATTTCTTTTATTGATCTACTGAAAACTGCACGTCGCTAACCGCAGCGAGGTTCAAATCTCTTTGTCGCTGACGAAAACGATATAAAAAAAAATATAAATTTTTCTGTTGGTAAGTATTCAAACATTTTAGTTTTGAAGTTTTTAAAGTTTCTGTATTTTTCGTTTGTCAGCAAGATTGGCAATAAAAAAGTAAATAATCTTACCACTCTCATTCTTCGGTACACCATAAGCTTCAGGACCAAGATACGAGATATCAATCATGTCACCACCATCAATTGTATTGTCAATATCATTCTGATTCATTGCCTCTATGACTACGGCGTCATAATCTTCATTCAGGGGTTTACTTCTAGAAAGATCTAGAAGTAGAACAACTAATAAAAAAAATATAAATAACTTCCCCATGTTTAAAAAAAATTTTTTAAAAACCAATGAAGAAAGGCCTTGGGAAGTACCAGACGCGCAGAAGTCTCAAGAAGCTATGAGTTTTGGAAGTAAGGTGTTGTATTTATATGTTACGAAGACCCGTAGACATAGGACAAACACAAAAGTCGACAAGGTTCGTTACTCCCACTTCCTGATAAAGGATGTACCAGTGAAAATATGTAAACAAGCAATCGATAAGACGAACCTTGGGTTTTGGTTTACATTTCCTTTATCGTTTATGATTTACCTGTCGTTCGTCATATTATTTTTCAGAGTAGCGCTTCACCTCGAATCTTCCGAATGATGCCTGTAGATAAAGAAATAAGAAATAAAGAAATACCTACTTACGGTTAACAATATCTCTTGATGCCCAGGTCAGAAACTTTAGATAGGTGACCGATAGCGTCTCAACGACCGACGCGTAATGCGTATTCTTATTTCAAAAGCGACGTTTTACCATCATTCCCGGAGGTCATTTTGGAGGCTTGAAAACTTCAAAATCAACTCCATTTGAACATGTACACCAAAAACAATTTGCATAATATTCTGAAATATAATCATAATATTTGTAATCAGACCTTGCCCGTGATCTGTCCGGAAAGACTTCTGAAAATTACGTTTATTTGACTACTGATAACATAAGTAATTCTCTCGACCTTTCCGTTTTTCCTACGGAACTCTACATGTTAACTGCCGAGTCAGCAGGGCACTCGGAAAGTTTTGGAAAAATCTATCTGCTATGTATCTATCTATGTCTCTGCCTACCCCGACGGGAACAAGGCGTGATGTTATGTATGTATTATGTATGTATCTGCTCGAGTCTCGGTACAAGGGTACTCGTACTTGCGTCAAATAACAATTTTGCTGCCTTGCACAAAAAAAGTATTTTCGTATTTCTCGATCTATGATCCACGTGAAAAGTTGTTCTTTCATGGGAATTACCATAGAATACATGAAATATGGGAATTACCACCTCTTAAAATTCCCGGAATATTAAAAAATAACCCTGTAAAGCCGTTTTTTTTATTTAGAAAATACGTACATAAAGGTGGTAGGGCTTTTGTGCAAAGTCCGTCTCGGGAAGTACCCTTGCTTTTTTCTGCCGTAAAGCGGCAGTGTTTGCACTGCTGTATTTCGGTTTGCAGGGCAAGGGTGCCAGTGAAATTACTGGCACATGAGAGACACCATTTTAGTTCTCAGGGTGGGCAACGCGCTTTGCTGTCTCTAACAAGTCAATTATGCTACTAACAAGACGAGTGGGCGCTATGGGCGGTGGTTGCTTACCATCAGAAGTGGCCCAAAAGCTGACTTGCTCACTTGTTACATAAAAAGAAAAAACCGGCCAAGTGCGAGTCGGACTCGCACCGGTTCCGTACCACCACATAATCATAATTGTATTAGTTGAAATTTCAGTAAGTTAATGTCCTAGATTTTTTGAGTCCGACACGCGCTTGACCAAATTTTATTATTTGTTGTTATTTTATACCTTATGCACTATAAACATACCAATTTTCATGTTTGTAAGTGTTCCCGTTTTTAAAATAGAACTAAAACAAAACTCGCCTCCGCGACCATCTAACTTGACCCCTCTCTTACATGAATGTTCTTGAAACGGGAGCTCACCACAATTGGTTACCATAAGTTGTGAGAAAAGTTGTAATATTTAATGATTTCAGACTTTTCCCTTTATTTGTACTGTGAGACCTAGCTTCTTGCCAAATTTCATAATTTTAGGTCAACGGGAGGTACCCTGTAGGTTTTGCTTTTTTGCATAAATGTATGGAGATGAGGACATAAAAAGCCATATCTTTTGATTGCGTCGTTGTAAAAAATTGAAAATTTCAGATCCTTGTGGTTCATGGACCCTAATATATGGTATTAATTTCAATCTGATACCTCTACCCGTTAGTGAGATAAACGGTCTTGACAGACAGACAGATAGACAGACAGACGGACAACAAAGTGATCCTATAAGGGTTCCGTTTTTTTCTTTTGAGGTACGGAACCCTAAAAAGGTAGCAGCTGTGAATTACTTTTGCGACTGCCTATAGAAATTAACAGATTCGTAACAAAAAATATAGGTGGGTCAATCAACTTCTAAAAGTTTTTATCGTGCAATAAAACTAGTAAAATTTATGTCCACATAAAATAGATTCCTCAAATGAGGGCCCCGTATTCTTTTACTTATGAACCAAGAAACTATAACAATTAAAAGATAAAGAAGTTGCCTACCTACCAAATTTAATAGTGACAAAGCCGAGTCCTGGGAGCCAATTCTTGAATATCACCGATTGTCTTTAGAGATTTTAAAAATTTTAATTAGCCCTGAAAATCTCTTCTTTTTCTCTCTCATATTTTAAAATCGGTAATTTATATACCTATACAAGGTTATTTTTTTGGACCTGATTTCCTTTTGCCCACTTATTAGTTAGGTCAAAAGCAACAACTTTGGTCTACGACTTTGCTAACAACGCACAAAAAATTTTCGACTCCATACTAAAGTGGTCACGTGACCGACCCATTTTGTATGGGAAGTTGAAATTTTTTCGTGCGTTGTTAGCAAAGTCGTAGAACAAAAGTTGTTGCTTTTGACCTCACTAATAAGTGGGCAAAAGGAAATCAGGTCCAAAAAAAATAACCTAGTATATATATACCTGGGCGAACGAGCTTCGCTCTATAATAGCCTTTAAATTATCATCGGGTGAGCAAGCTATGCTATTCGCCAACAGATGGCGCTGTTGCGGCTGTGTGAGGTTGTTTTATTTTAAAAATGCTTAAAAACTCAGGGAAAACTAATTTTCCCAGTCATGAGACCTAAAAATCGGTTTTTTGCCCTTGAAAACCCCCGTATGGTAAATTTCATCGAAATCGTTAGAGCCGTTTTCGAGAAACCGATTACAAATATATCTAAATGCATAGAAATATTGCTCGTTTAATAGGATTATTATAGTATTAGGATATTTGTCGTTACTAGTTCTGTTGAGTAGAATTCTCGAAAACGACTCTAACGACTTCGATGATATTTACAATACGGGGGTTTTCGTAGGCAAAAAATCGATCTAGCTAGGTACCATGTCTGGGAAAATTCGATTTCCCCGTGTTTCTAAGCATTTTTTAAAATACCACGTTTTAGATACAGCGCCATCTGTTGGCGGGCAGCATAGCTTGCTCACTCGATGATATTTTAAAGTTGAGGCGGCTATTTATAGAGCGAAGCTCGGTCGCCCATGTACTGCATTTTGTTTGGGAAGTACCTAAAACAACTTTTTTCGCATTTCGCCGTTTTTTAACCCCCGACGCAAAAAGAGAGAGGTGTTATAAGTTTAACGTGTCTGTTTGTGTATCTGTCCGTGGTATCGTAGCTCCCAAACGGATGAACCGATTTTCGTTTAGTTTTTTTTTGTGTCATAGATAATTTTATCCCGAGTGTTCTTAGCCATGATTTATGAAAATCTGTTCAGCCGTTTGAAGATCATCAGCTAATTTCTAGTTGATGAGGGGATCTGAGTAACTTCCTTATATCCGATCGATTCGAAATTTGGTACCGTGTTACTTCAATGATATTAGAAGTATATGGTAAGGTAACCATGACCTGATCAGCCTTTTGAAGATCATCAGCTCTTTAATAGTTGATGAGAGGATTTGACTACCTTTCATATGACCTATCGATTCGAAATTTGATACCGTGTTACTTCAATGATATTGAAAGTATATGGTAAGCTAACCATGACCTGATCAGCTGTTTGAGGATCATCAGCTCATTTCAAGTTGATGAGGGGATCTGACTAAACTAAACTTCAATGGGGTCCTCATATAACGGCTCTTTCTGGTCGATTGAGCTCGAGCTCGATCGACTGCATATGCTGTCAGAAAAATCAGACAACTTACTGATGTGGCTACCGCAAGGCTGGTTTACTTTAGCTACTTCCATAGCATTATGTCTTATGGCATGCTGCTTTGGGGCCGAGCAGCTGATATCCATTCAGTATTCGTTTTACAAAAGAGGGCTATAAGAGCAATTTATTGCCTGAAGAGTCGTGATTCCTTGAGAGAACTGTTTAAGGAGATCAACATTATGACAGTGCCATGCCAATATATTCATATTCATATTCACTTTATTTTGCAAAGTACAGCATTTACAAAAGCCATGCAAAATTAATATAAATTATCAAATTAACATATATTAATATAATATAAAATAGCTTATTTGAAAATAACTTCTAGCTAAATAAAAATATCACAGCATATTACATAGTATCACGAAATTACAAAATTCATTTTTAAAAACATTTTCATGTCAAATCTAAGTAGTTTTCACATTAAAACAAAATAATATAATTTAAAATAACTACTAACTTAATATAAATATCACAGCCTATTACATTATTCAAAATCCATTTTTAATATAAGTTTGCAAAATATTCTTTTAAATCGTAATATGGTCTAATCACTAAATATGATTTTAATTGGTTTTTAAAGCTATTAATATTATCGCATGTTTTTATTTCAGGTTTCAAGTGATTAAAAATTTTTAATCCCATGTAAGGCATGCTATTAAAATAATTGACATAATTCGATTTATGAGAAGGTATCAATCGACATTTATTTCTTAAATTATGCTGTTGTACATCACCTAATGTCTGATATTGGTCTTTTTGTTTAAAAACTCTTATACTAATGACATCCCAAATAGCATTTTACTCCATTTAAGAGTACACATTTAGTTCCCAGGTGTACTTGAAGCATTATTACAGTTCACTCGTGATGTATAAGCTGCATTATTGCGATTAATAACACTTATACCTGTCTAAGGGACTTATAGGAGTGTAGAGTTATACTTTTATACGATTGTTGGTGTTATAATACTCTAACAACTATCTTTTAGTCAGCCGTCTGACTAAGAGCATTATAGGAGGGTAGACATACGGCAACCGCTGTTTAAAGGCCTACTTGTACGATGTTATAGAGCTAGCATTTTAATAGAACACACGTGGTCATTTATAAAGCCAAAGGCTGTTATGTTTACCTGTTTTAGACTGTTATACAGATAGTAGCTGTAGTAGGACTTGTTTGTGATCATTAAAATTACCTTTTTTACTATCTGTACAGAAGTGTTTAAATGGTTCACATGTGCACTGTAGGCTGTTAAAAGGACTATATGTGTTGTCCATTAACATCAATAGCAGTTTATTTGTCCACAAGTACTACTCTTATTTGCTGTAAGCTGAACATGAATGTGAATGTGATATTATATTACACATATCCCACAAGCTGTGTGTTTATTAGGTAGCGTGCAAAAATTTGTGACAATGAATAAAAAAAATCTGGAAAAAAGAGCGAGAACCGGTGGAATAAGAAGAAAAATTGCAAAAGATTTAACGGACAATAATTATTATGTATTATTGCGGATCTCTAAAATTTCAGTATATTGAAAGAATTAAACGATGATACACAATTGACCTGAACTACATCTTAAAGCTGTACATAAGTTCACATTAGAATATAGACATTGGCTCTGTAGAGGTACAAATGTGGGACATCATATAGATAACAGCATTCTAACAGAACACATGTGAACCTATATGCGTCTCACCGCATTAAATTGGAGTTATAATAGTTCACATAGCCGTATTTAATTTCCACCATTTTGTTCTACGTAACCTAAAATATTTACCAAATAAATCTTTTAAATTATCATGCAGATTTAGCACAAAATACGCAGATAGAGCGATTGAGTTTTGGTTTCATGTTATAATTAATTACCGTAGTATAATTATAATGCCAATATAATATCAAAAACTGAAAATTGTTGATTTCTTCTCAGCCAGTTTTAAATATTTTAAAATGAATATCGCGTTTTTACAGAGGCGCGTGAATATTTTAGCTGTAAATATGTATACATTTCACGATAAAGTTGCATTCCCATGGCACTAACATTATTAAGTATTTAAAACAGGTACTACCGCGTGTTATCATAAATATTTATCCAATTGATATACGCCAGAGTTAATGTGTTTCTCATGGCACACACAAAACCAAACTAATGAGGAATAAATAATAAAATAAAGAAATAATTTAGGACACGCGTGAATTTCAGGTAGCACTGGAGTACTTTTGACGGACTTTATAACTGTGAAGGCTGTGTATTTAGCCACTTGTTACTCTTTATTACACTCATGTACGTTGTATGGTTCACACTGCGTCCCTTATAGTGCCGTGAGTCAGCCTTAAGTCCGATGTTACTACTTAAACTGCTATTATAATGCTATTATACTGCTAATGTACAGCCATAGTGAACTTAAGGCTGTCTAATTTGTGCCCAAACTGGTTCTATAAGAGCATTATAGCAAGCTATACAGCTCTTATACAGCTGACTTACACAGCTTGTGGAGTACATGTGAACGATTAGACATCTTATATAGAACCCCGAATGCCACTTGGGATAGATGTACAGTGAGATCACCGTCAAGATTTTATGTTTGATGAATAGGGGACGACAATGTTCCAAATAGTATGCTCCATCTATTGTTCTGACCGCTTTCTTTTGAAGAAGCAGGATAGCATTTATTTCTATTTATGAAAACATTATGTACGCTAGAAAGAACATTCATCAATTACCTAAAAATTGTGACAGGCATAATTTTAATACTAGAAATAAGCACAAAATTGATCAGCCATATACTAGATTATCTAAAGTCAATACATCTTTCGTTGGTCTGTGTATACGATACTACAACAAAATACCTGACAATATAGTGCAATTACAGAGAGAAAGTTTAAAGAATGTGCAAAGCAAACATTATGTAAAAAAGCTTACTATAGATTAGATGACTATATCAACGAAAGGAGGTATGGTGCTCTGATATTCCAGCGAAACACAAGAAACACATTGTAAAAAGCCGACTCTTAAAGTAGGCCGTGCTGCAGTGGTTTCTTGCCGTTTCTTTTACGCTGCCATAGCACGATCCGAAACGGCGTAGACTCGCTCTATTTGCATTGTACGAGTATTCTGCATGACATTCAATAAGTACTCTGTAAAGAATCTACATTGAATAAAATTATCTGAATCTGAATCTGACTAACTTCCTTATATCCGATCGATTCGAAATTTGGTACCGTGTTACTTCAATGATATTGAAAGTATATGGTAAGGCAACCATGACCTGATCAGCCGTTTCAAGATCATCAGCTCTTTAATAGTTGATGAGGGGATCTGACTACCTTCCATATGTATTCCTATCGATACGAAATTTGGTATCGTGGTACTTCAATGATATTGAAAGTATATGGTAAGGTAACCATGACCTGAACAGCCATTTGAAGATAATCAGCTCTTTAATAGTTGATGAGGGGATCGAACTACCTTCCATATGTCCTATCGATTCCAAATTTGGTACCGTATTATTTCAATGATACTCAAAGAACATGGTAAGGAAACCATGACTTTAGATTTGACATGTTAGGGTAAAGTTACGATTTCGAAGATGGGTAATTAAATGGGATCAATTAGGCTCAATTACCACTGCGACAGAGTCAAAGCGACGCGACGCGTAAATTTTTGAAGTGTAAACTTCTTTAGCGGCGCTTGAAAATCGCTGTAACTCGAAAACTACTGACCCTAGACTACTCGTGTGCTCAGTCAAATGATAGGTCTCGATGAGATCTACATTTCGGATGACAGCTGTCATTCTAAAAATCGCTATAACTTGAAAACTACTGATAGAGTATTATATTATCTGTGCACTTCTGTACTATACTTACTCGTACTAATCTAGGATCTGTGCCCTAGACTACTCATGTGCTGACACAAATGATAGGTCTCGATGAGATCTACATTTCGGATGACAGCTGTCCAACTAAAAATCGCTATAACTCGGAAACTACTAACCCTAGACTATTCGTGTGCTGAGACAAATGATAGGTCTCGATGAGTTCTAGTTCTAGATAATTTAGTTCTCTTTCATGACTTTCTTGACAGACTGTACCTAAATAAGAAGTTTAAAAAGCTACAAATAAAATAAAATTAAAAATTTCAAAAACCACCCGACAAAAAACGATCCCCTAAAAAGTAAAAAATAATATATTGCCTACACACACTTGCGCTAAAGATGATACTTGTGATATTTTGTTGTATTTTTGTTGTGCAATAAACAGTTTTTACTTACTTTTACTATTTTTGACCCTTAAAATGCGTTGGGGGACCGCTAAGAAAACAAAGTAGGTAGGTAACTGCAATAAAACAACTTCCGTATATATGTAAGACAGCAGACTTAGTGGCTCTCCAAGAAACTTGGCTCCTGAAACACGACCTCCCGTACCTCGCGAGTATTGATCCGGAGTTCGGGAGCACCGGGACATCTGCGGTGGACACAGCGGCCGGGGTGCTGGTGGGGCGCCCCCACGGAGGGGTCGCACTGCTCTGGAGAAAGAGTATGTTCCCTCGAGTATCCGTTATACCGTGTTCAAGTGCTCGTATTTGTGCCATTAAAATCGAATTAGGTGATCAAAGTTTCACAGTGTGTAGTGTATATATGCCGGTCGATTGTGCGGAAAACTTAGCTGACTTTACGGATTGCCTCAGCTGTTTGAATGCTATTGTTGAAGAATGTGGTTGTGAGTCAGTATTTTTACTAGGGGACTACAATGCTCACCCAGGACAACCTTTTTATAGTGAGCTACAAAACTTCTGCTCAGACCAGAACTGGATTTGTGCCGATGTGAGTAAATTAGACTCTAATTCATTTACCTATGTTAGTGATGCGCACGGCACGGCGAGGTGGTTAGATCACTGCGTGGTCACAGAAGCAGCGCTTAAGTTAATAACCAGCGCGAGGGTCTTATACGACGTGTATTGGTCTGACCATTTCCCCCTTGTTGTAAACTGTAACCTTAATTTAGTTGCATCGAAAGCAACGCAAAAGAATATAAAATGTAATAAAATTAAGTGGGGCCATAGAACTGATGATCAAATTAAAAAATACATGGAAATATGTAACGAGAAATTAAAATTAATAAATTTACCGTCAGATTTCATAAAGTGTAGTTATGGTTTTTGTAATGATGACTGTCATAAGAATGTGATAGATCATTTATATAAGAAAATATTATCTTCTCTATCAGGCGCAGCGATCGAAACTTATCAGGCTTTTGATTGTAACAAGCACAAGCGCGCTCTGGTTGGTTGGAATAAGCATGTCAGGGCGGCACACAGGGAGGCTAGGTCCAAATTTATGTTGTGGGTGTGGTATGGGCGTCCTAGGCTGGGTTTTGTTTACAATGAGATGGTGAATAGTCGAAGGATTTTCAAAAGTAGATTAAAATGGTGTCAGAACGCTCAGGATCAAATAAAAATGGATGTTTTGGCTTCTCACCATTCTAAACACAACTTTAAGAAATTCTGGAAGTCCACTAAGCAACTTAACAGTGGACCTAGCCTGCCTGAAAACCTAGGCGGGGTGAGTGATGTAAAGCAAATTGCCAACTTGTTTAGAGACCAGTTCTTGGTGTCGTCACCATTAGAGCCATCATCTGTTTTCGTGCCCAATACTGAGGCTAAACGAGATCTATCGGCGACTATTAGTTCTAAAACGATTAAAAGTATCATAAGTTCTATGGTTACAGGTAAATCGCCTGGACACGATGGTCTCAGTATTGAGCACTTAAGGCACGCTGGTGTGCACCTGCCTAGAGTACTGGCGCTGTTATTTAATGTCTGTATCTCACACTCGTACTTACCTGTAGACCTAATGAGAACCACAGTAGTTCCGATTGTTAAGAATCGTACGGGTGACGTATCAGACAGATCGAACTACAGGCCAATATCCTTGGCAAACACAATAGCCAAGGTGCTTGACAGTGTGCTTAACTCAATGTTAGAAAACCATCTTACACTTCACGATGGCCAGCATGGTTTCACGCGTGGCCTATCAACCGAAACTGCTATACTGAGTATGAAGCACACTGTCAAGTATTACACGGACAGGAATACACCTGTGTACGCCTGTTTTTTGGATCTTACTAAAGCGTTCGATCTAGTCTCTTATGACGTCTTATGGCGTAAGCTGGATAATATTGGTCTACCAGATGGGTATGCTGACATACTTAAATTTTGGTACAGTAACCAGGTGAACGTTGTGAGATGGGCGGACGAGTACTCTGAGCCGTACAGGATGGAGTGCGGGGTGAGGCAGGGGGGGCTGACCTCGCCCAAGCTCTTCAACCTGTACGTGGACGCGCTGATCCGGGAGCTCAGCAGCACGCGTGTCGGCTGCCACATCGGTAACGTGTGCGTCAATAACATCAGCTACGCCGACGACATGGTGCTGCTGGCGCCCTCGGTCTGTGCGCTCAGAGAACTACTCAGTTGTTGTGAGTCTTACGCTGTCTCACATGGTTTACTGTACAATACCAAAAAGTCGCAGTTCATGATATTCAAGGCGGGCAGTAAGTGCCCTAAAGTTGTCCCCCCTATAAAATTATATAACGAACCTCTAGACAGAGTGTATCAATTTAAATATCTAGGGCACATCGTCAGTGACATTCTCAAAGATGATGATGATATGGAAAGGGAGCGTAGGGCATTGTCGGTCAGGGCGAATATGTTGGTCCATAGATTTGGACGCTGCACCGAAGCAGTCAAAATAACGCTTTTTAAGGCATACTGCACGTCCTTTTATGCCAGTAGTCTATGGGTCAATCATACCAAAAAGGCCTACAATGCCCTACGCATTCAGTACAATAATGCGTTCAGGGCGCTGTTGCGGCTGCCGCGTTTTTGTAGTGCGTCCACAATGTTTGCGCTGGCGGACGTGGATAGTTTTGGCGTTATAATGCGCAAAAAGACCGCGTCTATGCTGCACAGACTGCGCGGCAGCAGCAATAGCGCGCTCAACGCAATAGTTGACAGTGGGGACTGTCCACTGATCAGAAGTATGATCGACAGGTGCAGATCTCTTTTAGTTATAGATTACTAACATAGTTTTAAGGCTTACTAACCCATATGGATCATGTTGTCCGAAATAAATAGTTTTTATTTTCTATTTTTATTTATTTATATATTGTGTATTTAAATGTTTTCTTAGCGGTCCCCCAATGGATTTAAGGGTCAACAATAGTAAAAGTAAGTAAAAACTGTTTATTGCACAACAAAATATCACAAGTATCATCTTTAGCGCAAGTGTGTGTAGGCAATATATTATTTTTAACTTTTTAGGGGATCGTTTTGTGTCGGGGGTTTTTGAAATTTTTTTGAGCAAAGTTGTTCAGTTACGCGGTGTGAACCCACGGTTGCACTTTTCCAGATATCTAAGAAATATCTCCTAAAAACACCTTGTACAGTCAAGAGCACATCAAGATTGACACATAGAACTAATGTGCTGTTCTTATTTCAATAGACGTACGGGCTAGAGTCGCACTGCGAGGGTCAAGCTTGACCTGTCGTTGACTGTACTAGCACACCAAAAAGCAGAGCCTCTGCTAAGAGCAGTTTTTGATAAAATTGCAAAACGGACTTTATTTTCATAAACAGAAATAAAATGCAAAATTGCCTGAGATGCATAAAAACTACTCGCGGCTGCTCGAGCACGCGCGGGCAGCCGCGCGGACGCAAGGTCGTAGTGTTGCCTGCTTGACCGTTTTTAGACTAAATGCATTTTTTACAATTTGTAAATTAACTAGAGAAGGGTAATTTTTTCTTAAATTCATATTCGTAATTGAAATTTCTCGTAGGTAGTTTTTATTCGGGTTACGAAATATTATAAAATAAAATTCTTCTGAATGGTAAATTATTATTAAAGGTTAGAATTTCTCCAAAAATTAACTCTCCTGTCGGGTCTCCTCCATCTGTATTGAGAATTCTGATTTTTTTTTTATATAATAATTACCTGGGCGACCGAGCTTCACTCTATAATAGCCGCCTCAACATTAAAATATAATCGGGTGAGAAAGCTATGCTACCCGCCAACAGATGGCGCTGTAGGTTGCGGTATTTTAAAAAATGCTTAAAAACTCAGGGAAAACGAATTTTCCCAGACTTGAGACCTAACTAGATCAATTTTTCGCCCCCAAAAACCCCCGAATGGTAAATTTCATCGAAATCGTTAGAGCCATTTTCGAGAAACCGATTACAAATATATATATATACAAATATTGCTCGTTTAATAGTATAGGATATCATAATGGTTCTTCCTCTTCCGCCAAAAGTGCATAATTACAATATCCCAGCCCCGGTGTTGAATTGTCGCTACAAATTAGTAACATGGCATGGCAACCCTGAGAAACTGCCGCAGGGCTGCGCGGACGCTTGCTACGAATGTTAAGCTTGACCTATCGTTGACTGTACTAGCCGACCGTAACAAATAAGCGCATGACAGACGTACCCATCGCCGCACACCCGTAGTGACCAAGTGGTGACGTGCCGTCGATACTGTCAACTATGAAATGCGATGCACCTAATTGTATCGGTCGGCTAGTACAGTCAACGACAGGTAAAGCTTGACACTCGTAACGCGACTCTAGCCCATACCTCTTATAATAACGGTACATAGTGCAATGTGTCAATCTTGATGTGCTCTTGACTGTGTAAAATTGTACTAGCCGACCGTTACAATTAAGCGCATGACAGATGTATACGTCGCACAAAATAACTTTGGGCCGGTCATTGATGCGCAGGACCAAACTTATTTTGTGCGTCGTATATGTACCCATCCCTCGGACCCATCCCCGCACTCCCGTAGTGACCAAGTGGTGACGTGCCGTCGATACTGTCATCTATCAAATGCGAGTAGCAGTCAGATAGTAGTTTTTACAACTTCTCAAGCCTACTTGTGAAAAACAGCATGATGCTTCAAAACGGACAGGAAATAGATAAAAGAAACGTCAAATTTTATGTAATTCTTGTGTATTTCTAACATATTAGAACTTTATACACTACGTCATTGTATTTACATGAGCATTTTTGCTTCACAATATTACAGTTAAAATATTTTTTCTCTCTTTATTATATTATTTTTACACTTTTATCTCCACTTATACTTTTAGGCAAAGTGACAAATTCACAAACCCTGCCTTGGTAGCACGAATGCATAGATGGAAATCTTATCTATATTTACAGAAGCCTTGGAAACGGCTTCTTCTGGGCAAGGTCGTTCCATCGTCGACCTCATCTATGTCCTTAGGGCTTGATCGAGGTCAAGAGTAAGCCCGTTCACTTTTTACTTTGACTTGACTTTTTTTTTTACGTAAATCGTCATGGCGGGCTACTACCCAAATGAATATGGATTGAAATTCAACAAAAACAATTGGCCTCTAACAACTCGTAAATGACTACGAAACGTTTTGTCAAATCAAAAAGTTTTGTAAATTTTCAACCCATATTTCTACAGTTTTCCACATTGAGTCACCTCATAAAAAGATTTGACTGATTTGAAATGATAATTTTCTCGCGCGAGTGTAGATAAATCTCTATCTATGCGATCGTGCTACTAAGGCGGAAACTATTTGTATAGTATTTTAAGCATTTCTAGGGATTTATCAAGGATGGAGCGGGCCCTGTTAAACTAAAGCTATGGTTTGTTTGACATCCTTTTGTATAAGATTTGTACATGGTGTCACAAAATACCCCCAAGCAGAAAGGATTGAAAACCACCGTAAATTAAACCGAACAAGACCTTCAAAAATGCGCAATCAAATGATAAGTAAAATTTTTATAGTATTTAATATTCTGTATTTAAATTAACTATTTAAGGTTTGGGGGAATTTTATGGCACCATGTATAAGTAGGTAAATATTCACATATACTTAGAAAATGATCAACTGTGACGAAAGCGTACATAGAAGGAAATAAGGAATAAATTATACTTAGAAGCCAAAACCTAAGTTGGTTTGAGTGAGACCCTAAGGGGTGCCTTAGCACCAGAGCTGAGCGAGAGAGCTATGCTGTAAGCTGGAAAAATCCAACCAATATTTTTTATTTTATTTTTTTCGCCTTAAAAGGCAGGCAACGATCAGTGACCATTCAGCCTCAATCCAACCAATAGGATTGCTTCATTTGACAGCGGTTTTGACAAACTAGGAAAATGGAGATCAAAGAATTTGGACTCCTTGCTCCGCTCGAATTAGAAGGAATACTAATTAATTTTACTAGGGGATGACCGCTGCCATTGTGTCCCGTTGAAATGTCAAATCATCAAACTTAATTTGACAGCCTCATACAAAGTTTACAGAACGACGCCTATGCCGTATTTACAATGGCCGAATGAATGTCAGAATACCTATATGGAGATGAATTGGTTGGCTTTTTTTTTCAGATTACAGGTTAGCTACTTAGCTCAGCTTAGTTTAAGAGACGCTGAAATTTAGCAATATATTACCCATTAGATTCAGAAAAGCCTATTAAAATTAGTCATATTAAGTCTCGTTCTGTCCTTTGCTGTTTTATTGAGAAAGGAAGTGTCAATAACTTAAACGAGAATTACCTTTAATAAAGCTTTCTGAAATGTAATGTAGATTGTAGGGTGAAAGGGACAGCCTTCCGAATACTGAAAGGGCATGATCAGTCAACGTGACTGAATAACTTTCAGCTAATAAAACTTTCAGGAAATAAAAAATAAAATCGGCCTCTCCATACAAAAACTTGATTGGACAGTTTATATGGAGAGGCCGATTTTTTTAATTTCCTGAAAGTTTTATCGCTGAAAGCTGATTAGTTAAGTTGATAGATCATGCCCTACCAGTATTCGGAAGGCTGTCGTCCTGTAGACATGTTGAAATCACATTTCAATTGAATTACTTTAGATTCGTAATAAACATTTTACTTTATATATAACCCTGCATTTTAGCAACGAAGCAATTAATGTCAGGAGTCAACTTTGTTGATTGGACTATAACACAAAACTAAAGGTGACTAAGCGTATAATAAATTAAAAAAATTAAATAAAAACAACTGTACAATATAGTGCATAAAAAGGAGATATTGACCAGGAAAACATAAATGCTAGACCAACGAATAAAACAAGCTGTTGGCACAGTATTGCTTGAAGAAGACCGCAAGCCATATATCGCTGTCTCTTTTCTTCATCAACATTAGTCACAAGAGCGAAAGAGACGAACGACGATAAACGTCAACAGTGCTAAGTCAACAAGAAATGTTTAGTTAGCTAAACTTAACAACTGAGAGCTACATTTTAGCTTAAATTTCTATTCTAATTAACTTCAATTCAGCCAAGCTAAAAAATCGACCGACGAAGGAGCGTGTTCATTTTCTATACATTTTTGGCCGTGTCAAGACGACGTAGGAGTATATAGGGTGACTTTTAATTAGTTCTTGATAGAAAAAGGTATTAATGTACTCATGATACTGAACAACTTTCCCCAAGGAACATAGGTCGAAATACGAAAATCAAGTTTTGACCTCCCATAGAAACTGCATCAGCTGATGGCGTATTTTGTATGGGAAGTCAAATTTGGTCTTTCGTATTTCGACCTATGTTCCTTGGGAAAAGATGTTCAGTATCATGAGCACATGCATATCTTTTGCTATCAAGAACTAATTAAAAGTCACCCTATATTGATGTGCATTACATTACAACATTTGTTATTAACACCGCACATTGCATTTCAAAATAGACAAAAAAAATGTTCGGTATGACATTAAAGAGGCGTGATTTATGTATGTAATGTCATACATACATAATATCACGCCTCTTTTCTGTCAGGGTCAATGTTATCATAAAAAAAATTTGTAAGAAATAAAAAAATCTACTTTTATTTTTAAGCTAAAACACATCACTACGTCACTATACTCGCCAGATATAATGAACTATCTTCTTTAGAATTTGTTATACCTTATAATTACCAAGTAATGAAAACTTTTTGTTGCATGGAGCCATTAAAACTTTCAGAAAATATTGTTACTTAGCTTGACCGAGTGAATTTACATTTTAAATATTCCTTTACATGTTTTACAAGTAAAAATGTAGGCACACTATGTGGACGGCCGCACGGCCCGTGCCAGTACCGGGGAGCAGGTACCGTCTTTCTCTATATTTATATTAATCTCATAAGTAAAAAAGAGACAGTTATAATTTCCAGACCTTCTTTTTCAACTCTTGCAAGAATGAACCAATAACAAGGCAATATTTTAATTTACGCTGCTCTCTAGTAACAGGCAAATTAAAAGGTATTTTATAATTATTTGCCATATTTTATGAGTCCTAATTTTATGTAATCAAAATAAAAGCACAAGAAGTACATTTCCGTCTTTGTGTGTTGTCAAAAATTGCTTAAATTTCAAGGTACACAGAATATAAGTGACTTAGTTACAGAATGCGTAAAGGGTATACCAACCCTGAAGGATATAGTTCTGCCCATGAAACTGAACAATTTTCCCCAAGGAACAAAGGTCGAAATACGAAAAAAATATTGACCTCCCCCCACACATAATGCACTATCAGCTGATTCAGTTTCTATGGGAAGTAATTTTTTTTTTTATTTCGACCTAAGTTCCTTAGGGAAAGTTTTTCATTTTCATGGCCAGATTAACATGCTTCAGATCTGATCCTTTTATATTTTTTATACCCTTTTTGTTACACCCTGTATATCTTTATTCTGATTACGGAAAATTGCAATTGTAAGAAGTCCTGATCCCCTGGTACTTAATGCCAACTTTTATCACATACGTAGAAGTTCAAAAATATTGCAATGTCGCGACACGTAATATAAATAAGCCACAGTTTGAATTAATAGCTAACTTTACTCATTGACTTTAGAGGCAAACCACGAGGTACTTTGATCGCCAATTATCAGATACGTAGAATTTAAATTGGTTTAGCATTTTTTTGTCAAAGGGCTTTCTTTACTCTTGACCTCGATCCAGTCTTGAAGACAGAGATGAGATCGACGATGGGACGAGCTTGCCCAGAAGAAGCCTATTCACTCGCGTCTTGAATAGACTCGAGTTATATAAACTCGGGAACACGCACACAGCACATGTATTGCGACTTGAGACCTCGTGAAAGTCCCTTTCGAATGATAATATGAACAAATAGGATTAACTGAATAGTAACGTTACATACATCAACAACCCTCCCGAATAAAGTAGTTCGTGTAACTCTATCGATTTAGGGCGCTTCTCCAGTTGTGCAGATTTGAGACCTCATGCGAATCTATAGGTCCGTGTTCGATCATTTCATATGCCATCCGCATACGTGGCGGACGCAAGCAGCGCGGATGGCACTCAAGACGAGAAGCATGTACGAAATGATCAAATGCGTATGGCACGCATGCGTACCAGATCCGCACGCAGACGCAAAACTACGTGTCTGGAGAGACGCCCTTAGTAGAAGATTTAATTGTATATGTTTATTTTATCTGTTCACCCATCTAAATTTATTCACAATTCAGTTTCGCTTGGCATGAAGATTTTAAATAATGAATGAGAAGTGAGTGAATTGATGTGAATTTTTCAGAGCAACGCATCTATGACTTGCTTGATCCGATTGTTAATTTTACAATAAGCAAGTTACCGATCAAACTACCTCGTGTATAATGAAACCATACTATCTGTTCAATCCAGAGCTCTACTCATAGTGAAGATAGTGCTGTAATTACAGTCGATATAATGTAAATCTAATTAGACACTGTGTCAGTAAACCGGAGCGGAGCGAGACGTATCGCTCTGTCTTGCTCTGTCCTGCTATCGTTCTAAATCAAACTAAATTATTTTGACTGTACAGGACTATTTAAGAAGGCATAATTTATATATAGTGTACCATAAAGGGCGTAAAACCTTGAACGAGGCGAATCTATCCATGAAATTGAACAACTTTTCTGAGCAATAAAGGTCGAAAAGCAAGATTTCTTCACCTCCTATTCATAATGTCCTAATTGATGCAGTTTCTATGGGAGTAGTAAAAGTTGTTTGGCTTCACGCTTGTCACTTGCGCTGGCTGGCAGCAAGTATACAGCAATGTAAGAGCGAGAAGGGTATACAAACTTTCTGCCTCGTTTAATAGTATCAGATATTAGCTCGATTTGCGTCAAAATATTCACCGATGATTGCACCTTAGGATTGAACAGATGACGTGGTTCAAATCTTTGTGTTCTTAGAGTACTGCAAAATAAACTTATTACAACATTTACTTATTTCAAAAAGCTGGTTTTGCAGTTTCTTCATTAGATGATGATGCATATAATTTTACTATATTGCTCAGACCATAATAAAATTAAACAAAAATTACTACAAGAAGTAGATATTTCCTTTTCGTGTTTCGATTTATGTTCAAAATGTTTATTGAGAAAAGTTGTTCAGTGGGCGCTTCTCTAAGTCAGGCGGATTTGCGTCCGCGAGCGGATCTGGAACGCATGCGTCCCGTCCGCATATGATCAATTCATACATGCTTCTGCTGTCTTGAGTGCCATTCGCAAGCGTGTCGCGATAGCATGTATGAAATTAAATGCGGACAGCACGCATGCAATACCAGATCCGCACGGGGAGGGATATCCGCGTGACTGGAGAAGCGTCCTAATGGTCTGAGTAAATTTAAATTACGTGCACTATTTCAGCAGGACCCTTTACCCCAAGAACACTTAAATAAACAGTCTGAACTTACACACATTTTAAGAAATTGACAACACCTAAGACATCATTAGACGCGTTTGTACAGAGTTCCTTTACTACGGCAGGTTACTGCGCTCATCACAGATTATAGAAAAAATAAACTTTCATACATGGTCTTACGAAATTACGTACATTATTCTTTACATTTTATGAGCAAATCTGGTATGTTTAAAATGGTCCTAATGAAATAGTGAACATAATTTTAGCATGTTATTGAGACCATGAAACTGAACAACGTTCCCCGAGGAATATAGGGTGACTTTTAATTAGTTCTTGATAGCAAAAGATATGCATGTACTCATGATACTGAACAACTTTTCCTAAGGAACATAGGTCGAAATATAAAAAACCAAATTTGACCTCCCATACAAAATGCGCTATCAGCTGATGCAGTTTCTATAGGAGGTCAAAACTTGATTTTCATATTTCGACCTATGTTCCTTGGGGAAAGTTGTTCAGTATCATGAGTACATTCATACCTCTTTCTATCAAGAACTAATTAAAAGTCACCCTATATAGGTCGAAATACGAAAATTTATTTTTGACCTCCCATAGAAACTGCATCAGCTGATAGCGCATTTTGTATGGGGGTGGTCAAATTTGGTTTCTCGTATTTCGACCCACGTTCCTTGGGAAAGTTCCAGTTTCATGGTTTAAGTAACATGCTAAAATTACGTCCACTATTTCTGTAGGACCCTACATTAATTCTCAAAAGTCACCCGATGATATTCAAGGATTGATACACGGGTCGGATGTATTTTGTCTTTCAATCTAAAGAAAATTCGAAAGGATAAACTGACTGATATTATCAACACACAACTTCAAATCTTTGGTGTTGAAACTTGAAATTTCGCACAGATATTCCTTATATTACGTAGGCATGCACTCAGAAAGGGTTTTTTTTTATCCTCAATGGGCTAACTCTTGACCTCGATCTAGTCTTGAAGACAGAGATGAGGCCGACGAAACGAGCTTTCCCAGAAGAAGCCTATTCACTCGCGACTTGATTGGATTCGTTTAGCGAAACACGACCCCCTTATGTTGGAAATCCACGCGGACAAAGTTAAGGGCAACACTTAAATTCAAATAGTTGTGAAGTAAGAGTTTTCACATTTGAAGTTCCTTATATTACGTAGGCATGCACTCAGAAAGGGTTTTTTTTTATCCTCAATGGGCTAACTCTTGACCTCGATCTAGTCTTGAAGACAGAGATGAGGCCGACGAAACGAGCTTTCCCAGAAGAAGCCTATTCACTCGCGACTTGATTGGATTCGTTTAGCGAAATACGACCCCCTTATGTTGGAAATCCACGCGGACAAAGTTAAGGGCAACACTTAAATTCAAATAGTTGTGAAGTAAGAGTTTTCACATTTGAAGTTCTTAATAAATCCTAATGTCAAAATAATTTCGAAAGTCCATGTAAGTATACGTTACTCTATTCATAACAAGTACACTTTAGTCTAAATCTACATTTCCACAATAATTAATGTATGTTTTTATAATGCATACGTCCAAACTACTAAACAGCACAATACACTTCCTCTTGGCTTCGCGCAGTCGTGTAAAAATGAAGTTATTTTTAAAGTTAACCATTTTTTTTTTATTAAGACAGTGCCGAACTCAAGCTATGATGCAGGTACTTGTTAAATAACAACGTCCCAAAAAAAGACAGCTATTCTTACCTAATTGGTTAAGTTCAAGCAAGATAGGAACTGATGATAAAACGACATTCTGAATTCGTTTTCACTTAAAATAAAGTTAAACATAAAGGAGGCCTCTCCATTAGTACTGTGCGAGGGAGCTGAGCTATGAGCTGGTAAATTCCAACCAATATGCTTGCTTCATTTGACAAGCTAGGAAATTCGCTAAGCTAAATAAATAAAAATGTTTTTTTTTTTACTGAAAATTTGGACTATTTTAGGAAACTAATTTGTTTTTTCCGTCTAAACTATTATTCTTAATTTTATATTATTTTTTTAAGTTTTAAAGTTGATGACGTCATTTCACAATAGACGATGAAACGAACGTTACATAGTGCCACAGTGTGGTCACAGTGAAACGAACGTGCTTCGACACAGATGTGTCAATCAAACTCGAATCGTCAAATCGAATCTTTTGAGAGAAAGAGCACAGAGAATAAAAGTTTTCTTTTCTATTGTTTTTTTTTACTTGTGGAATGACGTCACTTAGGTGGTCAAATGAATGTCGCAACTGCCGCAGCATTTTTGAATATATTCATCATAACATCCCATAAAACGTCCACTACAGGACAGGGAGCTCCCTCTAGAATTCTAGCTTTTGCTGGAAAATGTGGAGGGGAAGTACCATAGTCACCTCGCTTGTTAGCGTTACGGCTGGCACCATGGACCGCGGTTGTAGGTGACCGCAGTAAGTAAGATGTATGATACAAAGGAGGATACTGCTGCCCATCCTCCAGTTAACCCTTAGTCGCCTCTTACGACACCCACGGGTATGTATGGGTTGGTACTACCGCAATCAAATTACTTTTCTAGTCGAAAATAAAAAAAATATGGTACGAATATGATATAAAAATATCTCGAAATGGTTTTTGTATTTTAGTGTGTTATATCATAGTTAGTTTGGCCAATTGGCACAATTGGCAGCTCATAGTTTAGATCCCAACGCACAACACTGGTGGCAAAACAGCCTTAATTACTTACGTAAATAGAAACACGCATTCTACATTTAAGAATGCAGAAATTCTTGGGACAAAGCTTCTAATTTACTTAACAGTTTGGGCGTCTACACTAACTTTTGCTAAGCTAAAATGATATATGGGCCTTTTTATGCCTTTTTAAGGAAACCGCTCCACTGTACAGTTAATATAAAAATTTTGCTCCCTATACTTACTGGCTCTAACATCAATAAATAAAAAATAAATAAATACTTTGTACCTACTTTGATATTATAATTACCGTAGGCGATTAATCACAATGCAGAATTTTAAACAGTAGAAAAATATAAAGATAGTTCGTTCAACTGTTCTTTTCTATTTTGGCCGGCTGTCCACTATTTGTCACTTTGCAACTATCACCTTTTTTAAATAAAAACTGACCACTATGTAGGTATTGCATAAATACATATTTTACACACGCACGGTCTTAACATAAGACGCGTTTAAGTCGCGTTCTGTCGCACTCTAGCCGCGACTATTATTGTAGACCTGTCCACCTTTTGGCCGGTTCCAGAAAGCGTCTTTGACGTTATATCTTCTTTAAATCAAGATAGCGTCAACAAGAGACTTAATGGAGTTTTAACTTTAAAAAAGCTTTCTGGAGCGGGCTGTTAACCTTTTAAGGAATGGTTTTAGTCGCTTTGAAAGCCACACACGACACACCTAGCACATTGGTTCAAACTTTAATTTTGAGACAAAAACACGAAATTTAAAATCCATAGTCCACTAACTTTCGAAAGCATACCATCAAATACAAAATGTTTTATCACTGTTTTTACGCGAAGTATTGCTTGAATTTCTTTGGCAGTGAAAACTTTCCTTATTACAAAAATAATGCATTTGTTGACCCAGACTTTTCATTCATCACTTTTCCTCACAACTAAAATAACTAAAACTGAGTTGTATCAACCAACTTTAACAAATACAAAATAAACTTGTCTTGTTCTCACTAAACTATTCACGAAAAAGAGACATGCGAATTTCGTAGTTGTAAAAGTTAATTGGTGCAACAACAGCCTTAAAATACTGGGTAAAAAGTAAGCGTTTCGGAAAGTAAGTCTCAAGCTACCACGAATACATAACCATCAGGAGTTATTTGCATCGAACCTTCGCAGGTTGCTTTCTAGCTGTCACGGAGTACCAGGCGGGTAGAAGTCACGAGGAGGTTTCACGTGGAAGGGGCGGGCGGGGTGTGCGCGCTAGATACCACCACTACCGGTTTCATGATAGTCGTCGCGCTAAGGTACTGCGCATTGACGGTCAGAGGCGCCACGCTCCCTTTTACTACTTGTGTTTCTACCATCTGTAAGAAAAAAGAAACATCTTTTAGGTAAGAAGTTTCTCGCAGTATACTCCGACAACTGCGGAGTTTACTATTATCAAATTTATGATGCGGAATGAGAGATACACTTTACCTTGTGCGCGAGCGTGTGTGTTTGCAGGAACTGGGCCGTGGGTTGCGACACCACTAGAGGTGCCAGCCCGCTCACCATCACGCCTTCTGCCGACAACCACTACTTTAAACTACAGTCGAAAATTCGAAATTATGTAGCTTGATTATATTCACAGAGATGAAAAATATTTACGGAGCCGAATAAATTAATAAATATCTTAATTCAGAACGCCATCTTTATTCAGTTTTGCGTACTACTCGAAACAAGAGAACACTGCAAACCTACAGTCAAGACGGTATAACAAAACTACAACAGATGGCGCTACGAGTTACTACGATTTGGGAAAGTTGGAGTCGTTAGTTTACCTGTGGAGGCCGGTGGAGGCGAAACGATGCCATTTTCTTTTGGTATTCTACTGTTATCTCCCAAATGTGTGGTTGTTAACCCTGAAAATAAATATATATTATTTAGATAAACAACAGCTGCCGCCTGAAACTTAGTACTAGACTTTGTGGGAACCGATTGCGATTAAGTAAAACCGACGCAACATAGAAATACTATATCAAAAGCCCAGCTGAAATCAATTCAGTCCAGTAGTGTGATTTCAAAATTTTAATAAAAGAGCCGCACTCATATCGATGCAGCTATCTCCATTTCTACCAATAATGAGGTTTCCAACTTAACGTATCATTTTTAAAGGACTTTGCTTTGTGGTCTACTATTACTTTTCTGTGCTAATGAAGCCGGCAATTTGGAGAATTTTGCGGGTTACTTTAGTTAGAAAAATGTTTTAAAGTACCAGGATAACAAGGTATCCAAGATATGTCAATTAAATGTCTTACCATTGGTATGAACTCCTGGGGCTTGCAATACTCTAAGGCCGCCACCAGCTGACAAAAGCTGTAACGCTGCTTGACCCACTACAAGACCGCCGCTGCCTACAACCTAGAAATACAAATATTATGTCAGGTTTAGGCTATATTTACACGGAGTCAGTAAAACCATGGGGTCAGTAGAAAAACATTGCTTGCTTAACATGCTGTCTATAAGAAAACACCTGAATGCAGTAAGCAATGAACGTCATCTGACTCGTTTTTACTTCTTCTAATTTAAGAGCTACGTTCTTCTCGTTGGAGTAACTTCCAGGACTCCCTAGTCTGACATTTTCATTACTCATTACGTGAGGACAATTTAATGATGGGAGCGCTTCTGGACGGCAGGTAGCCCCTTAAGCAGAAAATCGTAATCAAACTTTTGTGGCTCTTTTTAGGTAAACCCATCCCACTTTGCTTCCCACCAAGTTGCTTGATCGAGGACTGCTTATTCAATATATTCGCAGCTAACCCATATCTGGTGGCTATACCCATACGTTGTTAACCTGTAGCTTAGCCAATGTAAATTCGGCCGAAGCCCCAATTTTTTCGCCTCTGAAGGATGCAGCTAGGAATGCAAATAGGAAAGAAAGAGAAAGGCTATTCGACTATTTCTTTTTTTCGAATATCTGTATCCCTCAGAGGCGACAAAATTTAACCCCGTGTAAATCAGCCATTACGTAAGGTTAGTTGGGGCAAGTGCGTCAACGGCGAATATACAGGGTGTAAATAAAATCTGAGATGCTTTTAAGGGGTGACTTTGCATCGTTAATAATATAATTCAAAGATTTTATATTCATACAGACAAAGTTGTTCATACTGAAAGGAACGCAGTTGATTAGGAAGAAATTACTATAAGTAGGTACGGTCAACCGCCCGTCGGTAGAAACTTTTTCAACTCTATTACCACGCCGTAAGGTCCATAAGTGTTTCTACTGACGTGCTGTTGAGTGTACTACATTAAATGGAATAGGAGATTTCATTTATTAACTCGTTGAACGAGCAGCATACTAACCTGTGAAAGTGGCAAATGTATTTGCGCTGGATGCACCAGTGTGGTTGCGCTCAATGTATTTGTCACGCCATTTTCCACTGGCTGACCGTTCTGCAACAATACAATCGAACATTACGCACCCATATTGTATATCAAATAAACATATTAAGGCGAGGTGGTCCAAAAATATTTTTCTTCACATGTAAAGCCGCTGTTACACCTTCCCTAATTCAGGGGATTCGGCATCAGAACCAAGCCTCCCAGTAATTATATGCCGAATTAGTCTTTTCGGCTTAAGGAGTACGAAAGATAAACCCACTATTGCACATTTGCATGGTTTCGCTATTATGTACTATTATAAAAAGTTTGAATAAAATCTAAATGAAATGATCATCATCATGACCATCTAAATGAAATGATCATCATCATGACCATCTAAATGAAATTATCATCATCGTGATCATCTAAATGATATTGTATTTGTAAATATAAAATATACTCCAATCAGATGTGAACTTTATTTTGGTGAATGAATCACATACTACCAAATAACTTATTTGAAAAATTAAATTGAAAAAAAAATGTGATAAAAAAAACTCGAAAAGAGGTAACTTCGCGATTTTTGTCTATAGAGCCACCTTTATCTAATCATGTTATTGAATAATAACTGCTCTACTAGTTTGTATCCCCAATAATATCATGTGTTATTTTTACATTTCAATTTACATGTTTACTATCTGAAAAATTTATTCGAGAAGCTTTAAAGTCTGGACTTTCTGAACTGACGTCCATCACCAGGAATACAGTTTAATAAACAGGGTGTTAAAAACTAAGATGATCCTTCTAAGGAGTGATTCAACATGACTAATAGATTGTATAAAAAATATAAAAAAATACTTTGTCCTTCTTCTTCTTTTCGAGTCAATGGCAAAACTGACTATAAACGCTTAGCCCAAAAAGTAGCCACATCAATAGCCTTTTGGTTGCCTTCAAAAAGGTCTCTCCGAGTGCAGGAAACTGGAGAAGTAGGGCACGACAGCAAGTGTGTCATGGTTTGCAAAATACCGCATTCACACTTGTCATTATCAGAGAAGCCCCACCTCTTCATGAGTTCCCCGCACCTGCCAACGCCCGACCGCAGTCTGTTTAGTGACTTCCATATGGACCAAGGAAGATCGTGACCTGGTGGCAGCTTTTCGGCAGTTGGGATATGAACTTTGTCCTAAAAAAAGTAGTTTTAGCTCAAGAAGTGAAGCGCGTGGAGGGTTCAATGACCAATATGATCAGGTGGTGCAAATACAAAATACAAACAAATACAAAATATTTTATTCAACAAATTTGCACGGTATCAATTACAAATTTACAATGATCCCCGCACTAGGTAACACCTGTATCGCGGGAAATCTACCATAGTTTAAACTAAAAGTATCACTTAAAGTGCATCGGTAAAGATTTAAACAATTTAGGTTATTCCTAACTACAAAAAACAAAAGTACCTAAAACTAATTTATCGTGACGCAGCTACAATACCTATTTCGTTAAAATTTAAATTACATTATACAAAACTTTAATGGATACAAAACTATAGATATAAAAGAATAATATAATATATATAAAAATATATAGAAAACACATAGTATTTTAAAATTTAGATAAGTATGATTCATGTTTGCGTGTAACCTATTTAATAATGGTAAGAAGGGCTTCAGTGGAGTCGTAGTCTAGCTCGGATAACCAGTTAACTATCTTGAATCTGGCTTCTCTGACTGTGCTATCTCGAATGTTGCAGTGTTTTAGGACAATTCGGTAAATGAATGGGAAAGTGAACCGTTTAAATCGACGTGCAAAAGATGTTTTAATTTCAGCTGTTGGTAAAACTACACGACGTCGCGATGAATGCAGTGTAAACTCAACTGAATTCATGTATATTCTGTGTTGGGAAAGGGACACTTGCAAAATATAGAGTTGGCGTACTGATAGGACTTTAGTTATGCGGTGTAATTCACGTGTTGGGAACCTAAAAGGTTTCTTCAGCATAACTTTGAGAACAGATCTTTGAGCTCTCTCTAAAGATATGATCCTGGTTTTTGCAGCGCTTCCCCATGCAGTAATACAATATAAGAGAAGGGATTGGCATATGGCTTTGAAAACCAGGGTCAAGGTTTTTAGATCGGCTCCTTGACGTAGAAGTTTCATTATATGGATAAATTTTCGCAATCTATTAGAAAGAGCTGAAATATGTTGTGCGAATGTTAGCTTTTCGTCTAATGTTACTCCTAAATATTTGACTGAACCAGCTCTTTCCACATTTTTACAAGAACATTGGGCACCGGGATTTGGCGGTATAAGACTACAAGAATGAATTTTAATCGGTTGCGCTTCTAAATTTACTAAAGGTCTGGAGACAGCAGTTTTATGAAAGCATAGGTATTTGGTTTTGCTTACATTTAGTGTTAAAAGATTCTTGTTTAACCATAATGCCACCTCAGCCATACCTGTCTCTGCCTTTTCCAAAGCTGAATTCCATGATTGACCACGAAATAGTATAGCGGTATCATCAGCGTAGCACACAGTCTCGACGTCATTGCGGTGTTTGAATAGGCTAGTGATATCGTTTATATACGTGATAAAGAGCGTAGGACCCAGGATACTTCCCTGTGGGACGCCAAATTTCAGTGAAGCACGTGCACTCAAGTGGTTTCCTACTTTTACGAGCTGGCATCTATCCGTTAGATAACTAGTGAACCAGTCCAACGCTACCCCCCGTATACCGATACACTCCAGCTTTTTAAGCAAGATCAGAGGAGACACGGTGTCGAACGCCTTGGATAAATCCAAGAACATTCCTACACAGACAGTGCAGACAACATTGTTTTTGTTATAATATCCAGTCACTAACTAGCAGGTACCTATTCATTTAAAAAAATAATATTAAATATCAAATAATAAAAAAAAATCTAATTTCATGATCATCCAAAATGAAAATAAAAAAATTAGTAATGTAGAATCACCCCTTAGAAGGATCATCGTACTTTTTTTTACACCCTGTATAGCTAGTTAAAGGAATACAGACACTAAAAGCTGAGTAATAAAGTAAAACTACAGGGTATTGAAAAGGTACTCATTGAACGGCGCAATAAACCCAAAGCTATAAATAAATATTCGTCTCTGCTTAAAGTAAGGCACATGCCCTCAAATACAAAATAACATAGGCTTCCCATTAAATCATAAAAAATATTCTACTTTAAATGGTCAAATTGGTCATCATGGACACTGGAAAATCAATTTTACAAAATATATCAGTGCCATTCAGAGATAGAATTAAAAAGTCGTCGACGTATACTACCTATTTTCTGCTACAACCTACTTGAAAATATGCGCCGCTAACGAAATAGCAAATACTGCAAAACAGCACACATGACATGACCTAACACAATACGAATATGTCGCAATAAGTCAATTTATAATCTGTAATCATTGCACATAATTTACGTGGAAGGGTAATGAAGGACAAAATACATACATACATACATACATAACATCACGCCTCTTTCCCGTCGGGGTAGGCAGAGACCACAGTCCTCCACATGCTACGATCTTGACATACTTCCCTTGCTTCCTGTACTTTCATCAATCCTTTCATACATGCTCGTCGGTTTAGGGTACTTTTAACCTGGCCTTTATTCAGAACGTCCTGAATTTGGTCCTGGTACGTTCGCCTAGGCCTTCCCCTTCCAACGTTTCCATTCAGCGCCTGATTGAATTTGCAGTTTTTATTATTTTCAGTTTTTCAGCTATAGCTCATTAACCTGTGAAGCCTACTTAGCTGTGATGTTTCCCTTTACATTTCAATATATGTACTACTATTGTGATTTTTTATACATTTCCAATAATAAATAACCGTTTAGCTGGCAGGGGGGAGGGACACTTGACTCCAAAAAAAATTTTGCTTTCTAGCTAAATGTTTCGCTAACGAATCCCTAAACCGATAAAATATATTAACAGACTAACATTATTTTTAAATGACCTAACTCACATCACCCCACACGGCACACGAAGGGGTAGTAAAGAAAAAAAAAATCACCCCCACTTTACTTGTGTACCAAATTTTTTTTTTTACCACTGTTGGCGTGGAAGAAATGTAAATTACAGTTTTCTAGTACTAAGGGTCTCTGACAGACTGACATGACGAAACTATAAGTTTTCCTTGTTGACAACTCAACCCTTTAAATGTGGATTCCGAATTTATACAATACAATACAATATTCTATGTTCTATATGTAATCTTTTCTTAATATCCCCTGCGTACTGGAGCCCCCGGGTCTAAGTAGATCTGACGGAAAGAGACCTGACGGTATGACTATGGTTCCATGGGAAAAGGGAAGGTGCTTACTGTGGGACGCCACGTGCGTCAGCACCTTTGCCGCCTCGCACCTTAGTCGTACCGTCAGAGAAGCTGGAGCTGCTGCTGAGTACGCGGCGGTGAGGAAGCGGGACAAGTACTCTGCATTGGAGAGCAATTATGTTTTTGTCCCATTTGCAGTCGAAACTGCAGGCTGTTGGGGCAGTGAGGCGAAACGTTTTGTCGCCGAGGTAGGCCGGCGCCTTAGAAGCAAAGGGTGTGACCCTCGCTCCGGATCATACCTGGTGCAAAGGTTGTCCATTGCCATACAACGAGGCAATGCTGCCAGCATCATGGGCTCCTTTGCACCAGGGATGATGAGAGGAGGTTTATTTGAATAGGTTGTTGTTTTTATTTGTTTGTTTGTTGACGACGTGTAAAACTAAAATGCTTTTATATTAAAAAACTGTTTGTTTACAAAACTTCAGGCTCTTTCGTGAACTCTATTATACAAGACAGGATGTCAGTAAAATAATAATATTATACTATAATCACATAGATCAAACTGAACAAAAGTTAGTTATGTTACAGCAACCTATCAAGGTTTGTAGGTAGTTTGGCATAAATCCTACATACACGAAGTTTACAAACGCTTCAACGTGTGAGTGGAGTAATTGTAAACATCACTGAAATCACAAACGACGGAAAATTGTAGCTATTACTTTATGGGTAAGTATAGTTAGGTTATAATACGATAAAGTTTTCTCTTCTCAACTAACGTCTACCCTCCTGATCGACATACCTACTAAAAACAAAATCTGATCTATGACTGTAGATGTAGAACAATGACTGTAACGTACTTAGATCGTAGGTATATGAATATACTACACTTTTTAAAGTTTGTCTAACAAAAATAGTAAATAAGTATAAAATCATTTAGTTAACAGGTCAATGCGTGTGTGAAATTTCATTAGTGAAAAGTAAAAGGTTTTGTAGTAAAAGCTTACCGCCAGAGTAGCTTCTGCCGGCGCCAAAGTAGTCAGCGTGAGGGTATTATGCCTCGCATACGACGTCCGCACCACCTGGTGGGAAAAGTAACTATTATAGATTAAGGACGCTAAGAGTTACATTACGCGGCAGAAGACGAGTTTAAATAGGTTATGTGAGTAAAATCTAAGCTAATCAAATGTTGTTTTTTACCACAAGATACGTCCTTGTTAGTATATTGGTAAACAAGTTAGCCCTAATCTCATCAAACACACTTCTGCCATATACATCCAAACTTCTAAACATATCGAACTACTTCAATCCTAATCCCTAGATTAGGTCAGCTCTAATTTCTAGTAGAGTACTAGGGCAGCATACCTGCGAAGTGGTGGGTGTTATTTGTATGGGCAGTGTACGCAGCTTGGTGCTAAGGTTTAACGTTCGAGGCGGCGAGGCCTCCATCGCCGAGTGAGGCGGCGACGCGGTAATCTGTAAATGAAACGTTAATTAAACAACAAGCTCATTAAAAACAAAGCCATCGTCACATTCGGTTTAGTCACTTACACTTATAGGAATTCCTAAAACTTGTCCATTAAGGTTGCTATCTCTTAATTCTTCTCTATCTTTCTCTTCAGGCGCATCTGAAATTTCAATTTCATTATCTCACTTGAGTGGTAACAGTTTCAGAATTTAACTACAGACTAGACGTGGCAACTAACTACGTCAAACCCAGCAAAGTTGTTCCAAAGCCTACCACTAGAGAGCGCTATTATCAATATATTTTTTTTTATTGAAAACATTTTAGCTAACCAACCACATCGTCACATTATTGAAAAACGTTATTATTAATTATTTATGACAATAATAATATAATAATAATTTATTGCAAAATAATAAAGCGGAGTGCCAAATATTAAATAATCTCGACCAATTATACTAGGAGCGCAGGAGGTAGTAAGAGGTGGCACGTACCGCCAATACATCGCGGGCGGAGGGAGGCAGCGCGCACAGACACTTCTCTCTTCAACGCGGCCAGCCGCTGTTGTGCCGCGATCTTCTCCCGAGCTAGCCTCTCCATTTCATGCTCGCATTCTCGCTCCTTACGACGAAGCACCTGTACAAGAAATACTAAGACTTCAGAAACTGAAAGGAGACTATTCAAACTAGTCTAAACTCTTTGAATGCAAAATTCATAAAGCCGTTTGTCTACCTAATGTTTATTCCGTGCCAATGTGCTCACCATAAAATTATCTAATTGACAATAATGAACTAAAGACCATTGAAAAATTAATTCGGAATAATTTTGTTCAACAACATCAGTCTCACGAAATCAGAACGAGTCTTGCAAAAGAAAGTTTTGTAAGAGTTTTCAATAAAGAAGTATGTTTGATGCCTTAGCCTGTGCCTTAGCATTCAAATTGCGACAGGTACTTTTTACGTAAGTAGGTCCAAACCAACCTAACAAAATAGCTTAGCTCCCATATAAAGCTGACATAGGCATTAAATAAAGTCATACCTAAACCCGCTGCCTAAACCACGTTTTCCGCTACGCAAAAGTCTACTAAATAACAACATAATTAAATTAGCATAATCAAAACACTAATTGAAATTACTAAATCACATCAAATTAGACGTGATTAGGAGCACATAAACCAAAAGAGAGAGCAATAATCGACTTCTGAAGAATAAACAAGATTGCCTGAACAAATAAATAAATTACGAACGGGATAAGAACTCAATCCTTGATCCAATTTGATCCACATTCATGAATCAAATATGAAATAAAGAAGCGTCAGACGTGTTACATAAGACGAGGATGTTTTTGATAAACAAGTTGAAGTTACGAAGACTACATTAGCAAAATAAAAATCAATAAAAAACATGGAATCTATTTGTGCCAAGATATTAAAAAAGGTGTCTAAAAAGCACAAATAACATAAAATATGGACAAAAAATATTTTCATTTATTCGTCACAAGCATTCAAATAGACGTGACAAAAAGCTTGAAATAAAACCTAAGTAAGATGTTTCAATACTTGGTTCAAATAAAAAAATATTTTAACAGACTTGCTAAAAATAGAAACACAGATTTCGACCGAAGGATGGCATCAACAGGGTAAAAAGATATTTCTAGAATACCTATACTGTAGGAATAAAGACGCCTGTTGATAACCACAACAAGTTGGCACATACAACCTTTTTTGCATAATCAATAATCACGGAAGGTAACATTGAGGTAGAGGGAGACAGATATACAAAAGGCAGATTTTGTGTCGTATCAGCAAAGCAAAGAGCCGACAGAGTGAAAATTCTGAGAAACTAAGAGGCAATTTTAACTACAAATAGGTAAGATTGACAGTTGTTACCCGACTGTGGCGAAGCCCACGGAAATTTTGTACATAAATACAAACATACATAAATTCGCGCATCTTTCCCGTCGGGGTAGGCAGAGACCAGAGCCTTTCACTCACCTCCTACGATCTTGACATATCGTTTCATCTACTTTCATCAACCCTTTCATATACGCTCGTCGGTCGGTTTAGGGTACCTACTTTCAATCTGGCCTTATAGAACGTCTTAAAGACATTTTGTATAAGATAATAACTTTTTCCGGGAGCCGGAAAATTTGGAGAAGCTAATACTAGTTGGGCACGTGGAGGGGAGAAGGAGTAGAGGAAGAGCGCCTACCCGGTGGACAGATGCCATCTTGAAGTCCACCAACTGCAACACCCAGGGGGCAATCCACCTGGCCCAAAACAGACATTATTGGAGAGCCCTAACCCATAGGGCTACTTTTGGTGGTCACGACCCTCAGCCTTGAGAAAACGACGAAGAAGAAGAAGAAAAAGTAAATCAAAGTCAATATTTTAAGCAAATGACAAGGTAAACGAAAATGCAAAGGAAATGGCGCAGTTTTATGGTTTCCAAGAAGCTATAGTCTACCGTTACAGCCCATAAGACTACTTACATGTCGTCTCTGATTCTGTACAAATAGGAACTATTTCGGAATAACTCGTTTTAACGCTCCGTAGCGCCTATTATATCGAAATATATGAGGTAAGTATTCGGTATTTCACAGAATACCAAAAATACTTATTAACTGTAATATTAGCGGAAACAGGTTTCGTCTTTAATCTCGATTCGATTTGTGCTAAAGATAGAATGTCTGCGTTACCAATGAGAATGTTGGGAAACATATTTGATGTATTAATAAGGAATAATAATGGTCTACAGATTGCTCCTGTATAAAATGTCGTAATTATTCTAAATTCGGTGTAAGGTACTGTTTTAATACAGAATATTTTCCATACCATGAAACATAATACAATACAACTGAACTACTCCACTAATAAGGACAACTACTCACTCTACTACTCTTAGCTACTACTGAATAATTCTCTAGTTTTGACACTTTTGACGAACTCAAACTCAAAATAGTTTATTCATTGTTGGATATTAAAATCTCTTAATGACGTTAGCTAAACTACATCGCTTTACAAACAAATTGAAGCCATGGTGGGAACGATGCGATGTTTCGTCGTTAGAAACACATTCGACCTTATGGCAAGGTAGTAGAGTTGCGAATGTTTTCACGGACGTCTGGAGACTTCTATCCTTAGCAGTCACAGATGATTGAATTTCCTAACATAGAGTGAGTTTTAAATCAAAAACATCATTAAACTAAACTGCCGATCGAACACTAGACAAATTAGACCTATCGAAAGAGGAGAGTGGCTAGCAGCTGAGTGGGTCTTCAGCAAATTCAAGCAGACAGTCCAGTAAGCACACGACGACTCTAGGTTGCCCCATCCTCTGGTTGAACTAACCTTCTCTATAAGTTATCCATAAATTAAAAACAATCTTCGTACCTGAATATACCGAATCGCCGATCCAAGAATTGACAAATTGGACGTCTTCTTATCATCGGACGTGACTGGCAGCTGTCTCTTCAACAGCTCGAAGCACTCTTTCAGGTGAGCTCTTCGGTTCTTCTCCAGCTTATTGTGGACTTCCCTGGTGCCAGCTCTGGGTGCACTGCCGTTGCAACTGCTGTTGCTGCCACTACCGCTGCCGTTGCTGCCGACCGAAGGCGGGGAGGGGATTTGAGGGGGGCTGAGGACAAACGAGATTGTATCAAGATAGTGTATAGCGATTCACATATGTTCCCGCATACAACTAAAGGGCTTACGCAAAGAAATGTTTCTGTCGCTGAAAAGAAGATGCCTCCATCTATTTCTAGCAGCGGTGCCACAGTGGTATGCTAGAAAGAGATGAAGGCCCATTTAGACGGAAAATCCCCTTCTTCCATTGGGAATTCAGACGCACCGCAGGATATCAATATCACCCCCACTTGGTTGATATTCCACACATTCGCACTAAGCGCTGAACTTCCTTCATACGCCTATGTTCTCGAGTTCATTTAAACAAAATCTATTAAAGTCGCGAGTGCATTGTAGACCTCTTCTGTGTCCTCATGGCTAGATCGAGGTCAAGTGTCAGCCCATTGACTGCAAAAAAAGTTCTACGCACGTATTCGCGTGCAAGTATTGTCATCATATCCGCCGAAAGACGTCCACTGGCTGGACATAGGCCTCTCCTAAATATCTCCATGACGACCGGTCCTGCGCTGCTCGCATTCAGCGGCTTCCCGCGACCTTGACCAGAAAACAAGCAATAAGTAGCGAACCTCTGCGTATCATACCATCTGACATATTGCGCTCATAAGCGTGGTGACTATTGTACTTCCCTTTTCAAATATACCACGCATTTATACTATGACAAGGACGATAATAAAACACTATGATAAATTCTGGAGGGAGCTCCCTGTCCAGCAGTGGACTTTAAATTGATTGTATGTTATGTTATGATGATAGTACAAATTATTATTTACGATAAATTTGTGGCCACAACCGCATACCTTCCTTCAGGTCTAATATTTTTAAGCATCAAATAATACTACAGGTTCATCTCACTACGATATCAATTTATCACAAATAAGATGTTTAATATATTTCATCATTCCATTTCGCGGACTATTTGATAGATGAAATTGATTCTAAAAAAAACATAATCAAAAGAAGATAGCTTAAATTTCCATGCTCCGCTCTTTCGAAATACTCAAGGCCTCATATTTTTTACAGGGAAAACATGTTTTGAAATATATATCACAATAACTATATTCAAGTACAGCAACTCTTAAAATTCGCATATTATTAGGTTTGAAAAACTGCCTATAAAGTCAAAGAATAATAGACATATTTTTAAGTAACAATTACAAATACATTTAAAATACAGGTCAAAGTGAAGAAGGTAAGGAATGGGACATGGATACATCAACACAAGGTCCTAGGGTTAGTTATAGGTTTTGTCCATTATAACGAACACCCTGACGTAACTTTCAAAGTATGAGATTTCCTAGTGAAAAGACTGTTAGATCACATTTACTCAGAAAAACTAAAAGATCAACGTAGAATGGTCTGCAAGACGATGAATAACAAAACAAGAAGATTACTATTCAATTTTGAGGTTATCCAAACCTTGACAGCAATCTGTTGAAAATTACTCAATACTATTTGGGATACAGCAGATTAAACAATAGAAGGATAGGTTAAATTAACATTCAAACATGACCCGTTTACATTTATTGCATATACTATTTTTAAGATGAATGTTCAAGATTTGTCTTTTCCATCAAATTGATATGGGGCACATGATGCATAGGTACATGTATACGACACTGCCATATGATCAAATGTTTTTTTTTGTGCATGAGCATGAAAGGTCAGTAGAGAAATATCAATTTTACACATAATGATGATTAAATTATCGAAGAATATTTTTACCTACTGTCCATTGCGATATTATTATGAAAACATACAAGTGAGTTCAAAAGTATTGCAATTTAGTTTTCTACGTTGCCTGTATGTAATACCTACTCAGTTCCGTCTTACATATTAGATATATTTGTAGGTATATATAAGTAGTAAAAAATAAACCTGTACGTACATTAGTGTAGGAAAGGTTTCGCTTTTAGTAACCTATTTTATCTTCATACAGTAATCGTTTCGTGCCATCTTTCACGTTTTATATCTAAAGTGAATTTGTTTTTTTCACTCTATGACGTCCACCAGCTGATTAATTTTCTCCGTAAAATTGCAGTATATGTAGGTGACATCATAAAAACCAAGTAGCAATAATCAAAACAGTTAAATTGTGTCTGTAGGCAAACTCATCGTATCGAGTACCATCTGTAACGGTCACGTAGGTACTACGAAATTAGTTGTGCGAATCCCCCAGCTGTTTCTGACACCGGCAGTACCAGGAGTACATACCCATGACTGATGCTCGTAGTTCGCGGCCTGGAATGTTCTTGTACAAAGTCGAGGAAGAGCGCTGGGGCGGGGGCGGAGGGGACAGGCGCGGGGACCGGCTCAGAGGCGGCGGGGAGAGCCGGCGGCACGGGGAGCGGCGCCGACACCACCGGCGGTATTGGCGATGCCGGTCGGACGACACCGTTGCTGCGCGGTGTCACCGGCAAGCCTGTCACCACCCGCACCGACACCGGCGACTTCGGCTCCTCCTCTGCGAACAAAAGAAAAACACGTCACGACTCCCTTTCCAATATCGATTGAAAAACAATTTCAGTAATTCGCGACTGCTCTTCGAACAGTTTTGCACTCACGGCCACCGGTTAGTGGTCGGCACTTGTCAAACCCGTGTCAACCGCTCGTCGACGGCTGCAATCCGTGGCGGTAAAGTACCAGGCGTGCATAAGATACCGAGAGTTAAATGTAAGCGTGGAAGTGAAACCGCCATATCGGCACGAGTGAGACAACTTATACGATAGAATAACTAAAACAAACTAAGGTCGCGTGAAACAGAACCGTAAACCGCACACTTAAGGTTCATAATAAAGCGGACGGTTGGAATCAGTCACGCTGCAATAACGAGGGAGATAAAGAGATTAATAAATGTGGGTAATGAAAGAGTAGGAGGATGGGGCGTGGCTTGGCATCGAAATGACGTAAGCACATGTGGCTGTGCGCGTGGTACGAGTTTGACGTCTGCAGTTGCCACGCCGAAAATCAGCTGCTAGGCTAAAGTGCCAGAGGAAAAAACGCGGTCGCGTAACCGGTACTCCGTAAATACTCGACACCGTCTGCTGTTTGTGTTTGTAAGCATTTAATACAACGCGTGGCTTCAATGTCGGTATTATTAGATAAGAACGATGAAGACGGTTCGCTAGATGTCAAAACATTGAACGTATTGTTTAAATTTCAAGCGCAACGAAACCTATATTTTTGTAGAGGAGTAAAATCGATGGACTGTGTGAGAGAAGTGAATGTTGAGATGACAGTCGATACTTCGATAGAGAGAAATGGAAGCGATCAACATGTTGCGCCGACCACAAATATCTAAATTGGGATAAGAGCAAGCGAGTGACTAAATAAGAGTATTGCTAACATTCACTTAACTATAACTAATTCACAATGCAAAAAATACGTATAACAATTGTCGAATGATAGAAAACCAAACAAAATAGGTGATTATGACAACAAAAATACAAACACATATAAATTATGGAATACATGAAAGAAAGATATTATACATACCTATTCAATATATACTAAAGTGATAGTAAGAGGCTTCGTTTTGACAGCTGTCAAGCGTAAGAGTAATTATGATTAGTAAAGAAAAATGGGCCCTGTGTGCCTGTGTGTTGATATAAGGAAATGTCAAAACCCTTAAAACCCATCCTACGATGGCCTGAACATTATGATAAAAAGATTATAGAAAAAAAATTGCGTTTTCAAGACGCACAACAAAGAGGGAAAGGCTACATATTATATTAGGAGCACATACAATAAAGAGAGGCAGAAGTTATTGAACTATGTGTTAAAAAGTTATTGAACTATGTGTTCAAGGAGGTTTGATATTATTAGTCTTAACCTCTTCTGAAGGCGGCGAAAGCGAACGAACCTTTGACATTGACGGACATCCTCGAATTTGTAGAGCTGCCATGCCTGCTATCGAACTATTATTACTTTACCTCAATAATAAACGAACATATAAATCCCTGCGTTGTCACAAGACTGTATAAATATAAATAGTTCGCACAAACAACCTCTCAAAACCAATGTGACCCCCTTGATTTATGTTCCACTATTAATGTTTATTTAAATTCTTCGTAATCTTCACTATGTAATTCGGAATGTAGTCGATTAACGTTGTTTTATACTATTTCGGTCACCAACTACCACGATTCATTTAATTTTGTGTCAGACGCAACAACGTGGCGACTATAAACTAAGTACCACATTTTGCTGTGAACGTGGAAGCTTAGTTAGGAGATGTTGATGAAGAAGATTGTTTTTTTTTCCTTTGCTTCTCTTGCGCTGTTTTAAAACTAGCTAAGTTACTTAAATTCTTCGAAAAATTCACCTATGATTAAAACTCAACTTGATTCAGTAAGTAAAGTAACTAGGTAATCAACTGATTCTTGTACTTCAAATATTGTATGAAATTTTTATTAAACTGAGTAGGCCGGTTTTGCCCGAAGCAAGAAAGGATGAGTACGTAACAAAACTAACAAACAATGACCAGCTCTCAACACAAATCTAGTGCCAACTGAATCTGATAGTAAAAGCATTAACAAAAGCAAGCAAGATAATAAAAGGCACTATTCACGAAATAATAATAGCATAGTAGCAGAAAAAACTATAGAGAGTGTACCAATAGTTAAATATTCAAATAATAATAGATGATCAAACGAACTCCAGGAGTGAAGTTTTATTATATGAGTCGCTTCATTCGAAGATATAATTTGTTTACAAGTAGTAGTCCTTAATTCGCCAGGCAGACGATGCACGCATTTAAGAGTAATTCATTTGATTCTCTTATTTAAAACGATTTCCGTCCGTGTTCACTTCACCACTGTAGCTGACATTCGCTTCATTTTTTAGAGTCTGTACCTATGAACCTTTAAACAAAACTTTGCATTTGGGTGGAAACCACAACTTGTGTCACAGTGTTTGGTTTTTTGGGAGGGAGGGTTGTTATATTATTATATCTTCGAATGAAGCGACTCATATAATAACGATCGAACTTCACTCCTGGAGTTCGTTTGATCATCTATTATATTTCGTCGCTTCATTCTTCAGATATAATTTGTTTACAAGTAGATGTTTAGAGAACAAAGTTTTGTTTGGTTACTGTGAAACAACTGTATATACAAGATGTTCTAGCTTAATTATCTAAGCCAACGAATTACAAATAGTAATTCGTTGAAAAAATCTGTAATTTGCTGATCCAAGCAGATAATAAATAACCTTTGATTTATACCAAAAGCAAGTATGCAACAAAAATCAACTTATATAATAAGTTACTCATTCGATACAACTGATATTACAAAATCATCTACCTACTGGTCTAATATATCAAACTAATAAAAGTGCTAGACGTGCTGGTCCAGCCAGCTGTTTTCACGAGTCGAGGCTGAGAGAGTTGCAATTTTGCAAAGCGGGGAAGATGCATGTGTCGACAAGTCTTCTCTCAGATAGTGTTTCTGGTAAATCAACCAGCTTATAAATCACAGCTGCTTAAGCTGATTAACGTGGATGTTAATTGATATTTACAATTTTCCTACATTGGCAGTTCTTGATTTTATTTTTTGAACAAAAATATGGACAGAACACGAGTGCATAATATATTCAGTTAAATAATATTAGAACAATATCGGCTAATCTTAGCCCGCAGTGGAAGTTTGATTAAATACGTTATGGCTATCTCAACTCCATTATTTGCAAAATAATATAAGTATTCACTTTTTATTATTGAAAATTTTTGTGCCCCATGAGCATATAGTGAAATCGCTGATCTGTTCATTTTATTTTATATCATTAACTCTAAATTAAGGGACTATTTAGATACACACTTATTTACTTATTAGTTGTGTGTCCCAAGTAACTATTACGAGTACTAGGCCGATTAGGCTTGTGATTGTAAGTAGAAGAAGGTTTTAAACCAATTATTGGTTCCAATTCTATCACCTAATAAGTAAGTAGCAAAGATTACGGCAAACGATGATTGTCAAGAGATCCGTTGTACAGCTGTTCATACGAACCAAACATCTCGTCACGTTGTTTTGTTAAAAATAACAGTAGTTGTTGGTTGTAGGACTATCAAACACGTTTGCATTTTTTCTGGGGACAAGCTGTTACCCAAAGCGTATTTTGACATATATTGTTAAATAGGAGCCTCAGACAGCGAAGCTCAAGAGAACATCAGTGCAAGCGAGAGGATCAAGTGGCGCGTGAATGCTACCCGCAGGACCTGTAAGATTAGTTAAAAAGGAACAGTATACTCTGATATGGATTATAAAAGTTTCAAGTGTTGAAGGACACTTATTTTGTATGATATAAATAATTAAGATGGGCTAAAAGGCAGAGAAGGCCTTGTGAAAACACAAAATACTGGTGCCTTCGTCATCAGTAATTTTTCCCAAATATAAAAGGAACCGGAACCGCGTAAAATGTCCAGGTCAAAGGATAAAGTATCCATAGCTACAGCGTCTGGATCTAGTTTTCATAAAAAAGAAAAAAAAAAAAACATAAATCGCAGAGGATTGTCGCTAAGAGCAAAACTAAGAGTACAGAGAACTTTAAAGCTGTGTCTTAAAAGTTTGCACACAGAGCCCGGGAGTGACTTTCATTGACTCAGCTGGCACCTGCGGCAATTTGTTTCGTAAAATTTAAATAAATAAATATTGTGCCAATCGTACCATTGCATATTTTGACAAGTTATTTGTACAATATGGTATGGTACCTACATACTCTTTTGTTTTTTTTTTTTTTTTTTTTATTGGTTGTAACCTTAAAACAAATATTTTACTTCTTCGGCCTTCTTCGTAGCCTTTGGTTTTATTTACTGCTCCACACTAGGTACTAGTTAGGGAGTTGTCTGTATTTAATTACTTTCTGTAAGACAAGTATCTTATGATGGTCAGGAATTTGTAGAAACATTACCATACCATCAGATAAGATCTTCTAAAATATCATAATATTCATAAGGCACGGTTGTAAAATCGTAAAGAATTATATAGCGTGACTTCTTTCATATATTATGTTGAAAATTTAAATGTAGAAATTTTCAGTCATCTTAAAAACATAAATTAAGAGATGGGCTTTTCGTAGCAAGGAAGCCGTTTTTTTTCAAAACATAATTTTTGAGGCGGTTGAATGACACGTTGCAATAGGTACATTTATTTCTTGGATTTAGAATAAATCGGTTACAGCTATTGCGTTTTGGTGCTTTAAAATTAGGTACCCAATATAAATTCCGATGGAATGTAACTCGTAACGGTTGTAACGCTGGAAATAGGAACTTATTCTCCAGTTAAAATCAATATAAACTTTGTATATTGGCTTTTCTTGAGGGTAAATTTTAAACGTGGATTTCACGTTACATAGCACTACACGAATATTATTTCCTCGTTTTTCCCAGGTAACACTAGGATACTGTGGTGTTTAGGGTTCATGCTTATGCATGTATTATAACAACATTGTGGTTATGAAATATTGCTATTTTCTACTTCGTAGAATTATCCGGACACAGGAAGTGTTGAAAAAAAAAACATTGTATTATACCAGCATGTACTTGTGTTACGGTTCTGTGCTGGAGCATGAGTTTTGGATGGATTGTAACTTTTAGTCGATGCTGCTTGAGCTTGGGGATAAGGCCAGAGCCTGCCTGTAACCTCGCTCCCCCCCCCTATTTGACGGGTAATGAGGACCCGACCAAGGCTTCTTCTGCTGGGTTAAACGAGATCCCGACGTTTGAAAAGATGCATCTTTATCTCTCAATAGTTTTATTTGCTTTAACTTTTTTATAAAAACAAGTTTTGTCTTTGACAGATACTTGTACATGCAAGCGGAGATATTTTTATCTAAGCCTGGAATTCAATTAGCAATTTAGTATCGGTGTTTGTAATCATTTACAATAAACCGGTATTAGGTGATATTTGAGAAGTATGTGCTTGTCTATAGGCATGCCTTTTTTCAATATACTTAGGCGTACAAAAGTTCGACAGTGTGTCGTGAATGTGATAGAGAACAAGTTTGGCGTATCAGACGTAGACGCCTAAGGTGTCTCGAAGACTCCTCAGGTGTCCAGACCTTAGGTGTCGGTTGGTCCAGGGCTGGCATGATCTTTTGCCTCGTGGACGGTTTTGTTCTCTTTACTATTACTGGCACCCAAAAATAAAATTTTAGTAGGTGGGTATTTTACAATAAAAATATTCTGGTTATGGTTAACAAACAAAAAGGCTTGTTGTGAAAACTAAAGACAATGTATCGTAGACGACACACATAGATGAACTTGATATTATTGTTTTCATTGACGATAAATTTTGACGTTAAGTCACAGTTACCGCCGTCGCAATTGACTCTCAGTCAATGCCGACCTTAACAATAAAAAGTTGACTCTCAGTCAATAGCAATTTTAATATCGCATATTGTAATAATTATTTGGCGTTTACTTGTAGTTAACGCCGTTACGATTGACTCACAGTAGAGTCCGACGTGAAAATAGATAACTTGTATTTTGATGCATGATTTATGTTGATATAGTTTGACATAACTCGCAGTTAAGCCGTCGTTATTGACTCGCAGTCAATCCCAACAACTAACAGATAGTTTGGCGTTAACTCGCAGTTAACACCGTCGTTATTGGCTCGCAGCCAATCCCGACAGACAATAGATAGTTGAATCGCAGTAAAAATATATTCAGATGTCGATTTTTGTCTATATTATTTGGCCATAACTCGCAGTTAAGGCCGTCGCAATTGACTCGCAGTCAATCCCGACATAATAATAGATAGGCAACATTATACATCACGTATTTTCAATACTATGTGGCGTTAACTCGCAGTTAACACCGTCGCAATTGACTCGCAGTCAATCCCGACAAGCAATAGATACTTGGTAACCCACAGTTCATATCTATGTAGATATCGCGTATTGTCAATATTATTTGGCCTTAACTCGCAGTTAACGCCGTCGCAATTGACTCGCAGTCAATCCCGACATAATAATAGATAGACAATCGCATTCCATCATATCCATTCACGTAACACATCGTAAATAATATTAGGCGGTAACTCGAAGTTACTGCCGTCGCAATTGACTCGCAGTCCATTCCGACGTAAGTTGTTCTGTGATTCACTTGGTAAAAAATGTTTAAAACACAAAAAAAATGAAAATATATTTCATTTTTTACTTACCCTCGTAACTTTCGCCATTAGACGAAAAAACATCTAACACACGTCATACACACGTATACTTAATACGTCGGTAACGTTTAATTTTGTTACTTTCCTTTATTTTTACTTTGTTTGTCGGAAGGTAAGAAAAGATAAAATTGTATGACGTAAACGAAGGCTAAAACTTTTAAGCCTGTGTAGGTGGTAATGAAATTTTGTAGTAATTAACTACAAAAAAATATATATATATAAATTGAAAAGGTTTCAAAATCTCTCGATTAGACAATGTTCTAACATTTGTCGGAATTATCATAAACAAAATGTCATTATATGGTTTACGTCTATCTTATTAAATTTTCCATAATTTTCGTAAAAGTTCTGGGTGCGACCGATAGGTCATAATCATGGTTGTTACGTTGTCATGTTACGTTTTTGTATACAAAACAAGTAACTGGAGGTATCGGGCCGCAAGATACTCGTAGGCCGTAATAAACACTTCAATTTGTTTAGCAAATTTAAGAATAGAACATGTGGGTAATCTTGAAAATTTTTCTTTCTTAGAAAGAATTAATAATCAAAACAACACTTACTGAAAAGTTTTGAATCCAGTACGATTACACTAACACACGGAGCAAAAACTTATTTTATCGAAAATAATTTTAAGTATTTGTAATTTAACTTCAATATTACAACTTCAGGTATAATCTATCTACTTCTTATTGAACATTGCGCTTCGGCATGGGACGCGTGCGTTCACTGCCCCGCACGAATAAGGAATGAAGCGAATGTCAGCTACAGTGGTGAAGTGAACACGGACGGAAATCGTTTTAAATAAGAGAATCAAATGAATTACTCTTAAATGCGTGCATCGTCTGCCTGGCGAATTAAGGACTACTACTTGTAAACAAATTATATCTGAAGAATGAAGCGACGAAATATAATATGCTTGGGTGCGTGTTTCGTATGGAACAAAACTTTAAACAAAAATTAAAACAATATCAATAACACGAGACCTTATAACTGGAATGAGACCGAACTATTTTTGCAATAAAAAAATTAAAATATTGAGAGTAGGCTTATTGGGTATCACAGGCAGATAGTAACAGGGAAGCAAGGAATCTGAGTGGTTATGCAACAGGGCACAGGGTGTAACAGGGTGGAGCTCTGTGCGTCATTGTCGTTCCAGAAAATATACGTGGGTGGCCTCCTGCGTAACCACCGCGGTTCTCAGAACACACCCCTGAACATTATCTAGGATAAGGAAGGACTATGTATACAGACAGCAAATTATGTATAAAAGTTTCCACCGAGCTTCCAGCGTACATTCTTGAGCAATAAAACAACATGTTTACTCAAATTGAGTCTCATTCTTAGGCCCAGCGCATCTACGTAATTACTTAGCGATAACAACAGACATACGTTCGTTTAGGTATAGCTCTGTCTTACAACATGCACGTAAATAATTTTATTAACAATAGTCATTCAGATTCAGATTATTTATTCAATGTAGATTCTTTACAGAATACTTATTGAATGTCATGCAGAATACAATTCGAATAGAGCGAGTTTACGCCGTTTCTGATCGTGCTGTGGCAGCGTAAAAGAAACGGCAAGAAACCACTGCAGCACGGCCTACTTTAAGAGTCGGCTTTTTACAATGTGTCTCTTGTGTTTCGCTGGAATATCAGAGCACCATACCTCTTTGTCATTCATATAGTTATCCAATCTTTAGTAAGCTTTTTTACATAACGTTTGCTTTACACATTCTTTAAACTTTCTCTCAGGTAATTGCACTATATTGTCAGGTATTTTGTTGTAGTATCCGTACACACAGACCAACGAAAGATGTTTTGACTTTAGTTAATCTAGTATATGGTTGATCAATTTTGTGCTTATTTCTAGTATTAAAATTATGCCTGTCACAAATTTTAGGTAATTGATGAATGTTCTTTCTAGCATACATAATATTTTCATAGATATACTGGCATGGCACTGTCATCATGTTGATTTCCTTGAACAGTTCCCTCAGGGAATCACGAGTCTTCAGGCAATAAATTGCTCTTATAGCCCTCTTTTGTAAAACGAATATTGAATGTAGGTATATCAGCTGCTCGGCCCCAAAGCAGTATGCCATAAGACATAATGCTATGGAAGTAGCTAAAGTAAACCAGTCTTGCAGTAGCTACATCATCATTTACCTAGGTACTCATTACCATTGATATTTTTGTATGTATTAGGTAGTCAAAAATATCAAGCATGTTTTATCAGAAGCTTCTGACAATTTAATATCAAAATGGAACATATAGGTAATTATTGGGAATGTACAAAAAATTGCACACACTTCACTATGATACGTGCTAGTAATGAACCGACAGTGCGTAAACTACAATAATACAGCTATGACATTTTGTTGTCATAGAAATAAATAACGCTCGTATTTATATTATGCTACAGCAACGTTTTGAATTGCTCAACAAAAGAAACAAAACCTCTTGTAACGTGATGACCGCCTGGTAAAATTGCGCATGGCGGCGCGAGCGTATAACCAGCGTAAACAGCGAACTACTCAGAAACACCCACATTGCGATTTGCGAACGTGTGAAATCGCTACTCCAGCAAGAAAACCGGTACCACGGATCCCGGCATCTGGTATCTGGTACTGATGTAAAACCGGTATCTGGAATACCAATGCCAAACACGAACAGGCGAATGTCGTGCGGTGCGGTGCGGGCGGATTGCAACGCTGCATGCGATTCGAAAAGACGGAATGTGTTGACCTTACAGCTTCAGGGCTTAGCATGCATAAACAACTATTAATACTTTAAGAACAATACATAACTATTTCTACAGTTGTGAATCATTATTACGTAACGTCTTTTGTCTATGATCAATTATTTGAGCAATTCTTTGCACATGATAAAACAGTCAATACCACTGCCACTTGGTTGGGGTTAGCAATACAGGAGAAACATGAAGTACACTTTCAGTTCAAATTTGCGCAATGACAAAAGGCAAAGTTCATTGCCAAAATGTAGAACTCGAGAATCCTGATAAAGTCACAAACAAGTGTCACAGCAGTTTCTAAAGGGCTAAGTATTTGGAAATTATACTTTACGGACAGTGAACGATCGATTAACAACATTTTTAAAGCTTTCGAGGGTGAGTATGATGTACCTATGTACAAATTGAATACTGCAGAGAGTAGAGTATGGCGAGTAGAGGGCTGAAGTGGGGTGGGGAGGGAAGGCAGGTCTGGAAGTGATAAGTGAGAGGGTGGAGGGGAATAGTGGGGGGAAGAGAGACAGAGGAGGGGTGTGACACGTGACAAACCGTCACGCGGCTCGGCGCAACTCTTCCAACCGCATTTAATGATGCAACCCGGCTTATAGGGGAGAATGGAACACGTAATGTTTTTACAGATCGCTGAGGCACTAACTTTGTACAACGTTTAACGGAAAGGTGTGATAATACTGAAGGGTGAGAATCAGAAAGCAGTTGATGCAGTTTCTATGGGTGGTCAAAAATAGATTTTGTTATTTCGAGCTATGTTCCTTGTGAAAAGTTGTTCAGTTTCATGGACAGATTCACACCCTTTAGTATTATCACACCTTTCAATTACATGATGTATATTTATTTACTCTAATATTCTTTATAAGAAGGAAAACTCACACCCCAAATCCCTTGGTCTAGGAACTTGAAAGAATTTGCAAAATTCATCATGAATTCACAGGAATCCATGCGAACGAAGTTGCGGGCAACAGCTATCATCATACCATACAATTTTCAATAATTGCAAATCTTTAAATAGGAACTGGAGGAAATGAACAGCTCCCGAGACGGCAGCGTTCAGGAAAATGGTTGCGTAATTTCCGTAAGTATTGTTCGCGTTACAGAAGCCCTAAAGCTGGAAAATGTGGGTCAGAACCACGCAAACTTTAACAAGGCAACGAAACGCTAACGAGATGATTCCTCAGAAACACACAATTTTACCGGTGGATTGCATTGAATAATTTTATCGCGGCGTCAACAACCTCGCGAATACATGCCGTTCTACATTTTTCATGACACGACGCTTGATTGCACTATTAATGTGTCCACGATATGCGCATTTGATAGCGATAATTGCGTACCGCGTATTAAAGATTCGTAAGTAGAAATTTTGCGAGAAACCGACAATTATAAGAACTGTTAAACCGACGGAATAAACGATCTGAACGCTGATGGTAGGAATTATATAACGTTACGAGTAGATTAGTGACGTAGGGAAGTTCGCTCGATAGCCATTATAACTGAGGTCGCCGGTAATTAAGCTAGTTCTAGAAACGAAAGAGATAGCTATGTTGACGCGTTAGATAAGTACACAATTATGCACAGTCAAGTAAGCACTCATGATGCGGCTTTAGCTCATAAGGATATTGCAATAAAAACAGAACAAAGTCTTATATGTCAAGCTTGTCGTGCCGTTGACTTTACATTGATAACTACCCGTCCATAATCGGATGAACTCAACTGTTATAATAGTAAAGAGGGTTGAACAAAAGGTTGATAAGATAAACCAAATGAAAATAAATGTTGTCAAGATAAGTTGACAATAAAGTTGAGAAAGCGAAGGAGCTAGACAGCTTTCAATAAGATTGATAAATATGAAAATCTTTGTAAAGCAAATTCTGGATAAGCATTTACCTTTATATTTATTATAACTTAGGGTGTAAGCGACGGTGTACTGAAAACTTAAAGGGTGTGTTCAGTCAACGAAACTGAACAACTTCCCAAAGGGACATGTTTGGGAAATGGAAAAAAATATTTGGCTTCGATACACAACTGTTCGATCAATGTAAGCAATTTGTATGAAGAGGTCAAAATTTTTTATCATTTTCCAAAAATAACGAGCAGGGCCACCTGGTAGTAAGTGGTCACTACCACCCATGATATCCACTGTGTTATTATAGTGGAATAACTTGACACTAATAAGAGAGAAAAGCGTTACTTACCCTGAGAACTAAGATGGTATATCTCAAGTGCCGGTAATTTCACTGGCTCCCTTACCCTTCAAACCGAAACAGCAGTGCAAACACTGCTGCTTTAAAGCAGAAAAAGGCAAGGGGGTGGTTCTTCCTCAGACTTTGCACAGAAGCCTTACCACCCAGCAAAGACTAATACTACCACAGAGCTAAACAATTATTACTTGTAACATAACACAACCTACCTCTACACAAGCGTCCATCTTTATTGGATTATAAGAAATAAACTGTCATTGTGTGCTATAGTCGTCAACAATTACGCAAATACTTTAAGTATTTATACCATTATTATGCATAATTTTAAAGTCACATTACAGGCAAGAAACACGCCACAATAGATACTATCGGTAGGTTGTGGATTCATTTATTTTTATTTATCTAACTTAATTGCACAAAATGTCGCTGACAAAATGTACAAAGGGCAGGCGGGCCTAATGCCACGCAACATTATCTACCGGCCAACCTAAACGCAGAACCAGGCAGAACAGAAAGAGTAGATGCGGGTGCACCACATTTAATAGAAAAACAAGAGAAAAACATGCTTGTAGAAGAATATATAGGTACACTTCTACATATGATTACAAAGAATAATGCATGAATAATTATACATAAATAAATACCATTATAAAAACATATAAGTAGTATATCAATACAATAAAATACTTACATATACAACGAGTTAAGAAAGAAAAAATAAACGAACGGATTTCTTAATTTTTTATAAAGTCTATGCTTGCTATCTTCGTTTGTAAACTGGTTGTTCAGTTTCTTTAGTTAGATGATTGAACTGTGAAGTGTAAACTTCTAAATTAATGGTTTACCTCAGCGTCTCGACATAAACAAAGCGTCTTAGCAAACCCGTTCGTAATTTGAGTAATTAATCAGTATCCCCGCCGTAACCAACACAGCGAACAAATTTGATTAAGCTTCGAAAATATACTCTTATAGCTTGTTCATCAATCCAAATAGAACAGTTACTCAATGAATTTGGCTACTAATGAAAATAACAATATATGTTGACGACATTGTGAAAAGCAAATACCTATAATAATTATCAATTTGTTTTCTTTTCTGATAACTGTAAACAAATAGGGGCGTCGCTACCGTAATTGGCCAAGGTTCATTAATTGGCAATCTTATACAAAATAGCAATGGAAAGAAGCAAGAAAATATAGAGATAAGGTACTTTAAGTACAACACAAGTGTGTCTCCGAGCAACTCATAATCAATTTGTAAAGTAGATATGATGGCCAATTACTGGACCCCAGTCCAAAACAAATTTAGCATTATCATCGAAACGATCTATGTTGACAACTTTATGGTAAGACGAATAAGTATATTGTTCTAAAAGAAATCCTGATTTTTATTGATCTAAAATAAGGCAGTCGAGTGTGAATGGCGTCGGGGCATGTGACATGCATGAGTGGGTTAGCGTCGGCTGTGCGAGTGCGATGCGACCTTGGAGAGAGGAGTGCAGTACATACGGAGTGCCTTGAACGACCGACTGGCACGGGGCACCACCACCACGCGCTCTCTATGACCTTCTATCCTCTTCTGATACCCTATTCCCTGAAGTCATTCTTAGGGAAGGACGTTCATCAAATTAACAAATAGTAGTAATTAACTTACAAATCCTTGAGTATGGTTTTGCTAAGATGCCTATTTTTGTTATTCCTAATAACTTTATAGTGAGGAAACCGGTTATTAAAACGTAAACTAGCAATGTTAGTATAATTTTGAAAATTTAAAAGGGTAGTGAATTTGATTGTAAAATAATAAAATTTTGCAGCTTTAATTAATTCTAATAAAAAACCTTTTAAGGGATTAATGCTGAATAAAACAATTTATGAAAATTTGAAATAATAGGGTCCCATTTTTCACACTTTGGTTACGGAACCCTAAAAAGGATCGGCATTCCCATCCTTATACAATGATCCCATTCGCTTCTAAATGTCAAACACAGGTTGTTGCATCCGGGCTGTAGAAGAATAATTTATTATCACATTTAGAAACCCAGAATAGGGATACCTTTTAACGCGAAGTGCTTTTTAATCGATTGTTTCTGTAACTAATGTTGACGTTAACTACGCTTTTAAATATATACGGTGTTCTCGAGTATTGTGCAAAAACACGCCGAGGTTAGCAGGCAAGGTCCCTCAAGACTGCGAACGTGTCGAGATCGTGAGCACTATCGGATACGATATTCAAACACATTCCGCATTATAAATCTTACTCACATTTCCATAATTTTGCTGTCAACATCTTACCACACAACATCGAAAACATGAAAATCATGGCTCGATGTGTCAAAGGATATTTTATTCAAACATGTAGCTCAGCTGACTGAGCATTTACATTCAGTGACTCACCTAAATACTCCTTGATCCACTTCTTTTTAGGCGGAGGCCTTGTGATTGTGACCTTTTGAGTATCTTTCGCGTCCTCCATCTCAGGGCTCGGGGTGTGGCTCGAAGTGGAGGGTGTCTCGACCTCCATCATCCGGACAACAGGAGCCACAGGCGCTAATGCGCTTACCATTTGTTTAGGGTATCCGTACCCGTTTATTGGGATTCCTTGCCTTTGCAAGTGCTTGTAGGTTTTGAACGTTATCGGAATCGGCTCCACGATGCTGCCGAATTCTGTCTCCCTAGTATTGATAGCGATGGTATGAACTGTCTCAGCAAAGAAATCGCTTGGGGTTCCCATCAGGCCGAAAAGTTCTGGTTGAGCTCGGTGACTCCGGTAGTTGGCAGTGTCCAGATTCACTTCGGTGGTCTCCATAAGTATACCCATTCTACACTTGGACGACAATGACACTATCTGACACTTTTATTGGTCCCCATTTCTGAAGTTTCACTAGTGTCCTACCTTATTTTTTAAATTATGTAAACTATATTTCAAAGTCTTTACTTAATTGGTCTTCTACAGTAACTATTGATTCATTATCACAATTTCTTTAATGATGCACTGGGTATCTGTTTTAAAAGGTCAGGTAAATTTTGCGGACGCATTTGCTAGGTAGGCAGTATTATACCTCAATCGACACACAACAAATACAACATTCAGTTCACGTCAAGACCTATATATAATGTAAAGGAAAAACAATAATTTTAAGAAAGCAATTCGTAAGTTGAATTTGAAAAGTCACATCTAAGGATTCTTTTGCGAAATATCGACGCAGAAAGCGCTGACTTTACGCAAGTCCCTTTGTAACAAAGAAAACAAGTAAAATAAAATGTAGAAAGTTATAAAAGAAGCCACTTCATAAAGAGAGGTAAAGAATGACGTCGATAATGGTCAGTGGGTTTTACGTAGGTTTCACATTGGAACTACTTTAGACAACCCAATATACTCTTAGTGTACTGAGATGTCGTACGTACGAGTAATTGGGTAAGACGCAAGTAGTTCAGCATCAGAAACTACGATTAGTAATCGTGGGTGAAATCAATATGATACCAAGTTTCTACATGTAGCCTCTAATATGAAAGAGAAAGAGCATGTGGGGAGCGAGGACGGTAAGCGAGTTAGGTTTGTTAGAATGGATTTGTGGCGACCTAGAAGCATTGTCGGTAGTGGACGGCGGCGGCGCGGCGGTGCGCAGCAATCAACAAGTGAGGGAAGGGCGTCGAACGCATGGCGACTCGCTGGCACGTGCACACCCTGCCCCGCGCACCTCCGCGCACCCGCAGACACTGACAGCTACACCTCCTCTTGTCTCATGCGCTCCTAGTACCACGGCGGACCGAATTGGCAGACATTGTGGATTTCCAACCGACAACAAAGGAACGGATCGTTTTCCAGCCATCCCAAGCGACTAATGAAATGAAAAGGTCGTCGTGCGTGATTTACATTATGATGAAGTTGATAGTTATGGTTCTTTGTTCTGATGTTAATTAAGAATTTACTGTTAAAGTCTTGTTTTTTAATGACCAAATCTATTTTGCGTACAAGATTTGATACAACTGAGAAAAGGACTAATAAATAACTATTATGTATGCCTAAGAATTCCGCCTGTGACTCAATATTTGTCACAATAACGTACCAGAGCTGAATGAAAGCCAAAATTTGGATCCAATTGGATCCAATGGAGTGACGGAATAAAAATTAAAGAGAACCAGGTGGCTGCAATGTTAATGCTACAGGGTTACTTGCGTGTTAGTAATAGTGTTATCAGTTTAGTAAGCGTCCGATAGAGAACGCGTGCCTACTTGCCGTAGGTAGGTAGGTACTCGTATGTGAATAACAACGATTGGCTGGACAACAACACTACATTAGGAGACGTAAATTACAAATAACAGCTTTGTTTGCTTTAAAATTATAGTTGAAATAATTAAAGAAATGATGAACGAAAAATAAATTCGTTTTTGAGAAAGCCATATGATATGAGTGAGGCCATAGCCAGAATTGAAATCTATTTGCGAAGTTTATCTTAGCCACTTTCTAATACTTTGTAGCACATGGAGCAGGGCTCCATATCAGCAAGGAGTTATTTGAAAAAGAATATGAGCTAAGTTTTGCTTGATATCGATGTAAGCGTACACGCGCGTTATATAAGCCGCGGCCGACACGTGTTAGTGTTTATATTATGTAACTATGTGTAGTTACTAGTTACCCAATGCATATAGCTCTGCAGCATGGCTGTACTCTAACGTGCTTTGTATTTCTGTTTGCCGGGTGGAAATGTGATTTTTCTAGAAGCAACGACTGTGTTTATAACATCCGGTACCCAAGGTTCTGGCTCTAGGGCCACACTTCCTGTTAGGAAAAGGTTGAGCTCATGGAAGTGTAAAGCCTATATGAGATATTGTTAGTGACAAATATAATAAATAATGTATCTTTAAGGTATGTGACAATCTAATGCCCGGTTATACTGCATTGCTAATATCAATAGTAACAAGACCATAGACGAATAAAAACCTAATCAAAATGAAAGAATCAACACATAATCTTTCAATAAAATTATACAAACTCCATTGAATTCTAGGGGAAGATTATTAACAAATTATTAACAACTGAAAAACTCGAAATTGGATGTGAAAATCCACAAATTTCATCAATTGTAGAGAAGGTAATAGATTTGTAAGCCTGCGAGTGCGCATATATCATCATCATTACTAATCACAAATAAAACATGTCCAAATAGCTGTTCCAAATTTTGGTTATGTCATTTCTTCTTCTTCTTCAACAACTTATTTTTAAAGGTTATTAATTATTTAAGACTAACCAACAGATGGCGGTGTAGTGTTTCTGAATCACGATATACACGCTAGTTTAAAAAAAAATAACAAGGAGAAAGTGAACTTTCCTAGACAAGAGACCTAGACCGATCTCGTCCCCAAAAACCCGCATACTGTAAACATCTAAATCAATAGAAGCGTTTTTGAGAACACGATAGGATATATTTTTTTATTACAATAAACAAATTTTATCTCGCACACAAAACACACTTGCTTATAGCAGATCTATTTGTTTAAATCATCACTATTTATCACAGTCACAAAATATAATGTTACTAGAGCAAAAGAATTAGAGAACTTGTGCTAAAATCCGAAATATAGGGCAGGCAATTGAGAAAGCATGCATATTATTCATACAAATCGAATACCTACCAATTAAATCTAGTTTGTAGAACCAAGGAGATAAGGTTCAAATAGCAATGATTCAATGTGTCGATAATGTAGATAGATATTGAGGAGTCGGCAATTTGGTGGCATGATTCTACAACGTCTCTTGAACAAGAAAAAATGTAAGTTAGCAGTTTTACTATTGCGCAATACTAAAAACATGACTGAATACACAATGCTGAGGTTAAAATATTTAATAAAAGCAAGCAAAAACTGCAAGACAGTAAAGATGAAGATGTTTGAGTTGAATAGAAAAATCATTCCGTAGTAATGTCACAAAAAACAAGTACCTATCTATTACGAAATAAAAAATCACGTGATTGAGTATATTCCTATAGATAGTCTTCTCGAATAATGAAGCGACATAAGAATCAACAGTCAACAAACATTTATGAATGACATGAAAATATACAGGGTATTCATGGGGTTGCCACAACGAATAAAGCAAATCTATCATAGGGACCACTTCTACGTGAATCGGCCTCATTCCTACCACTCAATTTGGCCACTCAGTTTAAGCCTAAAATTTACATACATACATAACATCACACCTTATTCCCGTCGGGGTAGGCAGAGACCACAGTCCTTCACCTGCTACGATCTTGACATACTTACCTAACTTCCTGTAATTTCATCCTAAAATTTGACAAGTCTAAAAGTGTTGCTGTCTGTTTTCGGGTCAAAGATGGCAACTTGACAGAAACACTTTAATACCTGTCTTTTAGAATGAAATTTAGAGATCACGCAGGATTCTACCCCATTGTCTACCTACTTCCGTCCAATCTTATGGTTATTTACTTTAGCATTTTTTTTGTTGGAAAAGGAAATTCATTCTTTGTTGTAATGCTGGATGTTGTACTTTAGGGCAAAGTCCGAGTTATAATAAACTTAAGAGCATGCTAACATAAAGCATACTACTCAATCTGCGAATTTGACAGTTAATTTGCGAAAACAATTAAGAAAGTAAAAGAAATTTACGTTTCTCACTAGGTACTACTTGAGTAAATCTAACCTGTAAGAGGTCAGGTCAAAAATATAGATAACAATTTACATACATAATCATCCATAGCAAACATAATAACAAATCCAAACAACATTGAAACTGAACATTTATCATCGTGACGTTGAATAATGCAGTTGTCTCGTTCTAATCTGACGGCAATTCAGAATTCAGGAGGGTGCACGTAATGCTAACTTTTGAAAGCTTACCTACTTGCAAAGTAACTTAATCATACCTATATAGATATAATGAAAGGTTTAAAGAATTGGAAAATTTATATTTCTGAGTCAAGACTTCAATTGTGTCAATTGATCATAGGGTTAAGATCAACCAGGTGGCACAATATCAGGAAGGAGATGGACCAGGATAACCTAACTACCCAGACAACCCAGAACAGAGTTCTCTGGCGCAAATGTACAGGGAGACCCGACCCCAGATAAACTGGGAACATGGGTTGGACAAAGAAGAAAAAGTTAAGATCAACCAGCCCAAGCACAGTTTGGAGAAGTTGAGGAACCGACGAGCATGTATGTGCTGGTTGATGAAAGTAGAGGAAGAAGTATGCCAAGATCATAGCAGGTGGACTGTAGTTCTGCCTACCCCGAGGGAAAAGGGCGTGATGTTATAATTGTGAAAAACCCGTCAGGAGACGGACAAAATGTGTAAAATGGTGCAATTTGATAGAGTTAACTGGGTGGTAGCCTCCACCGGGCAGCGATTATCAGATCGCTTCAAGTGGAAGGATGATAATGTGGTCGCCATACTCGCCATCATTACTGAGTGAACGAGGATGAAAAAGAATACGACCAACAATAAAGAAATAATAAGAGTTAATGCGAGAATACAAGAATTGAAAATATAAAAACTTACAAAAATCCTTGCATTTACAACCTTGAAAAAATCAAAGATGGCAGCAGCAAAATTTGCTGCATCAGTTTTTGTAGAATTCATGCAACAGAAATTAAAATGTTGAGTGAGTGAACATGATATAATAAAATGAATTGTATTTGTATTATTATACTTAGCGTTGATAAATAAAAAATGTTGTGGCGTGAAAGATGTAGCGACCAAAATTGAGACAGAATTTATAAATGGCGTTTAACGCAGATATCGACAAGGCAAGGATTAATGGAAATGTTGGAAAAACATGGCCTCGGTGATCGTTCCAAGATCAATTTCAGGACTTTCTGAAAGGCCAGGTTAAAATTATTGTAAATCCACGAGCGTGCATGAAGCGAGGGAAGTATGTCAAGATCGTAGCAGTTTGAAGGATGTAAGTTCTGCCTGCCCGACGGTAAAGTGACGTGATATGCATGATAAATGTATAGACTTTGAGAGGAAAGCCGTATATTTCTTTATGATTTTTTAAAATCTTGTATATCTCATAGACTGACCACATACAAGAACTAAGACTAGGTATCTACATGATTGTAGAAAAAAAATATAAATATTAACAATTGCAAAACCCAAAACCTCTCAGCAAAGAAAGTAGTAAAGTAAGCCCTTGGCAACAAGAGTGGAACAGCCGACATAAGGCTGTATGCCGAAGGCTGCTTCAACCGTGTAGGTACACGTCATTTCATAAGTTCGATATCCAATTATTGGCCAACACGATTGACAATAAAGTTGCAAAGTAAACCATGTACGTAATAAAGTAACAATTGGTCATGAAAGCGAAGTAGGTAAAACTATTAGTCAAGCCTGGATAACCTCATGCCTGCTGATATTTACGAAATACGAAAAAAAATTAAATTCAAATGCGCAAATAATTCATAGGTACGTCAACAGCCACAATAAAAGCGCGTTTTCAGAGAAAATTATAAAATTACGATCTATCAGGAATCAAATTAGCTGCAACAGAAGCGATAACATTTTATTGCGGTATCGTCATCGTAAGCATTAACAAGTTGCTAAGGTGTATTACTATTATGCAATAGGTACTAGAAACAATAGTTAAAACATGTTTGATCGAGCAGGAAATGATCGGCATCAGCCGTTCACAACATTTCTTTTTTATGTTTTGATAAACAAGAACCAAATCCTAATGATATTTTTAGTTTGAAAGACAATATAGCGGAAATAGAGAAAGAGAGGTAGAATGATAAATGATGGAACATAGATACGATGGGATCGACTGTTGAGGGAATTTCAAGGATGCAGATTGAAGGGAGCGTATAGGTGATATATAAGGAGGTCGCCGGACGTGAGCTGAATGCGTTCTAGAAAGTCCAAAGTGCGAGTGTCCAGACAATGCGGGGCAGCGAGCCGAGCGGTAAGAGGCGACCGCGACGCACCGAGCCCGGGCCGGGCGGCGGCTGCAGCCAGACACCCGCTAATTGCTGGTGCAGCGACCACGTGGGGCGGCGCGACGCAGGTGCCGCCGACCTCGCACTATCTCGTCTCGCCGCTCGAGGTTGCGATGATAACGCACGCTATTTCCGAGCGCGGACACCCGGACGGTCGTGACCGCCGCAAACGCAGCCGCGAAATTTACCACGACTCCCGAAACGGAAGCAGCCGGAGATCCGCAGATGCGGGCGGCGCGATTCACGCGAGACGTCTCGCCACTCGCGATAGCACCGATAGATAAGATAGGGACAGCCGAGGCGCTCAGGCGGCCGGCGTCGACGCGATCTGCACGACGACTGACTGAGTGGCCGCAGCGGACGGAGGACCGGCTCCGTCTCGGAGGAGGGCAGAGGAGGCGGGAGGAGTGTGACCTCCGGGCCCCGCGCCGCCGCGCGTCGCGAGTGAAACCGACGAGGACGAAATCGCGAGGGGCGCGGGGGGCGCGCACGCGGTCGAGCGCAACGCTCGCTGCACCACGCTCGCCTCTTTACATAACGCTGCACAGAGCGCGACGCACGGTGAGCTCGCGCCTCGCACCGCCGCTGCCACGCGAAACGAGGTCGCCCGCCACCCGCGAACACCTACAGAATTTAAAGAGGCTCGCAGCGATCGCCGAGTGATGAAACGACGGTGGCGGCGGCATTAGCACGCAGATGACGTGTACCTAGGAGTTAGTCGGTCGGCGGCGGAGTCAGTGAACCTCGACGCCGACAAATAAGGTGAATGGAACATTGCAACCGAATCGAGAACGCAACGGTGCGGCCGCGAGCGTAGGCGACACGAGTAGCGGCGACCAGCTCCTTATGCACGACATCGCGCCGCACAGCTTTCTAATGAAACGTGGCTGCCTTGAGCGTCATGTCACACTTCCTGAACGTACCTACTAGTATTTTTCCGGGCCGAAGTATCTAACCAGCCATTTATCATATTTTAAACATAGGTCTATATCGGTTCAGCTAATAGCAATAGACAAACTTCAAATGTAGCAGCGTACATGTCCAAACCAGCGTCCAAACACAATAACACTTAATCAACATGGGACGAATGAGTTCCTTGCGTCATGAACAGTAAGCTGCCTAATAGGATTTCTCTCGCTGTGTTTATACGTTGGCCTCCTACGTCCGTGGGCACGTGTTACAGCTATCTATAGACTAGATACTACAGAAGATCTCGTTCTATTATTACATCATCTATGTCAGCCCTGAACCTTGGTGCGAGGACGCATCCAAAAACTTTCGATTCATGTTTTACGCAAACAAATACGCCGGATGTTGGATATTTACAAAGAATCTACATTAAATGCAAATTTTAGAAAAAATCCTATTCGTCGCGAAATGCGTAATGATGCCAAGACTACTTAAGGAAATAAAGCTTGGTAGGTGAGGTACTCTTATACGCCCGAGACCTGTGAACAACACGTTTACATACAACACTAACACAGACGGTGAGAAAAGCGAGGGAGCGCGCATCATTGGGAGTGCAGCTCACAGGAACGCATAAGTGGGTGCAGGTTCCGATAAGGCTGGAGGGAGCGCCGCGCATGCGTGCCTCGGCTGACCTTGGCGCGGTGCAGCGTGCAAGCCCGGGCCTCTCCCTCCCGTCCCCTCCCCCAGCCAGCAGGCTGCCACTTCCTCACCCCCCCACACTTCACCTACCAAGCAGGTTGCTCCCTAGCATCGTGCCTAGATTCTATTTCTGGAACTCAGAATCCTTGTTACATTGAATTTGCTGTCAATTTCCTCATATGTAATCATATCAAGGTACAATATTTGCTTTCGAAGAACGGAGCGCGCAGAGTAGATTGATAAAACATGAACACAAAACTTCGGATGATGTTGAACTAAAAAACTACATACTTACAGCGATAACAAATGTAGTTTATGACGTAAATACTGAGTAACCTAATTATAATGAAAGCAATTATTTTCACGAAGCAATGTAAGCAAGTGTACCACCCTGTGATTTCACCTATACTTAAAACAAAGCAAACAGAACGAACCCTTTATTAAATAGACAACTGCTAAGCAACAGCAGCAGTAATATAGGCACTTACCTAATTAATAATTTTCACAGATCCTAAGTATCTCGCAAGTAGTTATAGACCAAGACCAACATGTATAATACACAATGCAAACAATACTTGATTTTCAACCTTGGGCTATTTTCTCCCAGTCACCTACGCTTGACTATCAACAACTTGAAAATATTCATAAAATAGAATCAGATTTTCAGCTATAATGTTAGGTAGGTACAAAATATACATGTCAGTCAGGAGTGTCTGACGTCAATCAAACTCTATTGTTTGAAAACTCTTCCGATGACATTAGAATCTTTAGTTTCTTTGTCTTGTCCATAAAATATTCAGATTCAATAAAAAAAATATCCAGGTCCAGATGATTCAAGACTCCGCCATTTTCCTCATTAACAGTATTTAACGAGCGGCATTTCGCAGGATATCATAACGTGAGAGTTTATATAGTGATTTGTGTAATCAATATAAAACATTTAGCAAGCGAGGGGCCTCCTCCCACCGGATGTTGGAACTCGTCGGCGTGCGAAAGCTCCCTGATTTATAGGCTGTGGCCCTGATCAATTGCTACTTTTTTTTCTGCATGGTTGTCAACGACAATGGTGATGCTAAAATTTCAAATGAATTTGAAGATTTAATCACGTAAGATTTTAATACCATTACAAATTATGTTATGATAGACGTAATGAAAGATCAAAACGACGAAAACAAAACGCCGAATTTTAAAGAAGACCTCAAAGTTTATCAGGCAAACGAGCACTATACTATTATACTCGTATTACGCTAAAGCGTAACTATACGTCGTCATTCGTCATGCATGTCATTGGTCATACAAGTCGCCAAAAATTGTGTAAGTAGTCGAAGAAGAGCATAAAAACGAAACTCATCAATTATCACGAAACATAAAAAAACAGAACCTAGGTTGTAAATTTGAAAAGGAAAATATCTATTAATAATCGTGAATAAAATTCACCTGCTGCGTTATCATTAATTTGATTGTGAAATTAGATCTTTAATCATGATGTGGTCTCTGCCTACCCCGACGGGAAAGAGGCGTGATGTTATGTATGTATGTATGTATGTAATCATGAAGTTACCATTTAGTTGTACGGAGAATTTTAAGGAACTTAATTCTTAGAACAAACACTAAGGATTTTTATTGAAATCTCCAAAGATTTCGGACCTCCTTGCTTCGCTCGGAATAGATACCTTGCTAATTTATTTTACTATGGGATGACATCTGCCAACGTGTCCCAAATTTTTATGTCAAATCATCAATGATCACTAGGAAATATTCAAAATAACCCGTCAAATCCATAGAACGGCGCGTTCACTACCTTGTGACAACTTATTTCTTTAATCCTCCTTCTAATTACCCTTATTTTTCTATGGAAATCTCAAATACGTTTTAAAAAAATTTGGGATATGAATGAGACATTTTTTTTTTTTTTTATAAAAACAGTATTTAATGCGTAGATTTAAAACTTTGAACCTATAGAATTATAATCGTAAATCTGCAAAAAAAATTGGAATTAACATAGATAAGGAAGGACTTAATATACTGTCGCGAAAGGCCACTTAAACTAAAAGACCAAAAGCTGACATAATTTTGAATTTCAACAGGTAACGGTCGAAAGAGGCAAGATAACAGTTGTCGTCGACTAATACATACGTATACAAACTTCATAATGTAACAGTACTCATTTAAAGGATCCAACGAACCGCATGTATTATTCAAAAATTCATAAGATTTCCGTTAAGAAGAATATAAAGCACGTTAGACTGAAAATTTGAATTCGGAGTTGAAAATGTTTGTACGATCCAAGTGGAATTCACCAAGTTCAACGCATTGACTCGATTTGATATGTGGTATTTTTCCGTGTTATGCTTGCGTCATTTTGACATACATACATAACATCACGCCTTGTTCCCGTCGGGGTAGGCAGAGACCACAGTTCTCCACCTGCTACGATCTTGACATACTTCCCTTGCTTCCTGAACCTTCATCAATCCTTTCATACATGCTCGTCGGTTTAGGGTACGTTTAACCTGGCCTTTATTCAGAACGTCCTGAATTTGGTCCTGGTACGTTCGCCGAGGCCTTCCCCTTCCAACGTTTCCATTCACTCTCGCCTTGTGGATCTCTTTCGTCAATCTTCGTTCATTCATCCTCTCTACATGACCAAACAATCTCAGCATCCCTTTCTCAATTTTAGTCACTACGTCTTCTTTCACGCCACAACGTTCTCTTATCACCCTATTTCTAATCCTGTCACTCAATTTCACACCAATCATACTCCTCAACGCTCTCATTTCTACTGCATTAATTCTACTTTCATGCTTTTTCTGCCATACCCAGCTTTCACTGCCGTACATCAGTGTTGGTACTACATTTAATCCACTGAATAGAGGGGCGTTATATTAGAAACGGTCCGGTAACTGAAATTTTGTGATTTAATTCCTCCCCCTTCGCGCCCGCCGCCATATTTTTATTTTTTTCCGCCGCTTAGGTGCATTTTAGTTAGAAAAGTGTTCTGCACAATGTTGTAGAAAAATAAATTTCCTATAATGTACGTTTTAAATTTTGTTTGTAGGACTGATAGTTACGGAGATAAGCACTTTTAAAAAAATGAAAAAAGTCTAATTTTCCGGTAATTTCTCAAACTTCTAATCCAACTTGAGAACGCTGAATTTAAGAAAACAACACTGATATAACAATAAATATCAGCCATTTCATTAATTCATTACAAGATTCCTTTTGTTAATTCATAGTCGGCCCATAGCAAAGGATTATGCCAAAAGCCGGCTAAAGATGCGCAATCAACGTGCAATCACTATTCATAATATTATGCCAAAAGTATTGGTCTAAAATATCTGAATTATGAATCCCTTGATTTTATTTTTAGCCCTATGAGAATGGGGATTTATAAATTAATATACCTAGGTAATAATGACGTAATTTGTTTTGCCAACCAAAGTTGACAACTTTCAACTGTCATTTGGCGCAAATTAAACTAACTTCCATAGAATTTAGGACATCATCCTTTGTTACCTAATCACAAGGAGAACACTCTGTTTCAATATATGTACTATATAAGGTATAAGGTAATGGAAGAAGCACAAACAAAGAGACTATGTCATGAAATATTTTCATAGCTTTTGCCAATACGCCGCTGCAGTAGTGGTCTGTTCTATGCATTTTCTACGGCATTAATCATTCATTTCTGCATCGTCCGTTGCAATATCTTTTTCTATTTTGTTGTAGCTTCCCTTTTCTTTTACGAAGCGATCATAAATTTTTGTTATCTCTCTCTTTCTGTACGTTCTTTATTAAATGCAGAAGTTTCATTTCGTCTGACGAAAAGTTAACAAAGTTCATTACGTGTATTAACTGAATCTCTTTTAGTGCTTCTCTTGAAAATAACTCGTCTTTGCAGGCGGCCACCAACAAGCCGTAACGCTGACAAGCGTGGTGACTAAGTTACTTCGCCTCCATATTGTTCCAGCAACAGCTGGAATTCTGGTGGGAGCTCCCTGTCATGTAGTGGACATATCATGCGATGTTATGATGACTCTGTATAAAGCTTGTTTTGTATGGAATATATTGCTCAAACTCCCAATCCAATCTAACTTGAATTCAGGTTGAATTGACTTGAACCGGTAGTAGCATGTAAGTAGAAATTTTCGCCACAACTGCCGCTCCGTAGCTCACAAAAATACGCATAGTGGCTGGTTCAATACACTAGAAGCGTGCGTCCTCAGCTGCGGCGAGGTCACGCAATCCCTTTCACCATTCTGCGCGCCCGGTACCGAGCCACGAGTCGCAGGCGACCTTACGCGGGCCTTGGCTGATGCGATTGTTCTTCCATATCGCCACTATGATTGATCTGAGGCCTGCAAGGGGCAGATTACTCTTTTCCAGTTTTATACGAGTATGCAAGTGCCGTAAAACGTCAACATCAAACGTGTTGACGTTTAGGCCATACTTACTTCTGTCAAAAAATATGATCAGTACAGTAAATATGAGCTAGTTCCAACATAAATAGAACTTGGATACTGTAATATGCACCGAAGACTAGCGGGGACTATTTTACAAATTTTTACAAAAGGAATATATAAGGAAATTTGAAATCTTAATGATGATGTAGACTACATACAAGACTAGGTGGATAATGAAAGATAGTGAAAAACATCTAGTTAAAGTTAAGTAAAAGAAAAAAAGTCAAGACAAGCCTAAAAAAGCTAAAGGAAACTCCTGTTTTGTGAGGCAATACAATAGAACCTACTTATCCCAAACAAGTACAAACACCAAGTTAGCGGAAGATAAATCACAAAATGGTATTTAAAGCTATTCATTACTTGAAATAACCTTTCCAAATTTATGGTTTATTGAAAACAACTTTGAAATGTACAAGGTAGAAAATCGCAAAATTTCACAACCACAGGCAGGATTCGAACCTGCGTTTTCTTCTAAGTACCGCAGCTAATGCTTACTAGGTGGCAGCACAAACGCAACGTTGAAATGCGTATAGAGGTCGCTAAATTTCACAACATCAGGCAGCCTAGTTGGTAAAGCGTCTGCGGTACTTACGCAGAAGATGGAGGTTCGAATCCTGCCTGTGGTTGTGAAATTTTGCGATTTTCAACTTTGTAGATTTATCCGAACACAGGAAATGTTAAAATAAAAATCATTTTCAACTTTGAAATGAAACAGTTTCATTTGAAAAAGGAACTAGAACAATATGCATTGATTACGTTATTTTTCTGAAAAAAATTACGTCAATGTCGTGTCGTAAGCCTCCACGAAAAGTCCTAAATAAATTCGTCGTTAGCAAATGCGAGGCTAAATATATACTCGTAGGTAACATTCCGAAGTTTTGCTAACATTGTCGCAATAAATTTTAATTAATAATATCAAGTTATGCTGTCTATAATAACAAAGCTAGTATCACAAATGCCATTCAATACAATAGCTCTGATATCCCCTGAAGATTCGGTTGGGAAATCGAAATAGGAGAATAGCTGTAGAGAGATTGAACTGGAGTGATCTGCTACATCTATCACATTAAAACGTATCAGTTATTTCGATTTAGTACTTTAATAAAAATTGCCTCTACTGATTGTCCTCAAAAATTTTAATAGGTAAGTACGCACGGCAGCAAGAAGTAGAAACAAAACCAGTATAAGCTGAACCGGCGCTACGCTACAAACGCCCGACACCAGAGACTCGCTCAAGGTCAAAGTGTTTCCACCGACGTGCGGCCGTCTGTAACCCTAGCCACAGATAACATAATGCTATACTAGTACAGATGCCTCACGTCATAAAACGAATTTGTGCCGAAAATTGTTCAGGTTATTTTTTCCATAAGGTATTTTCTTAGAATAAATTGATAAATAGAATTAATGTCATAGTTTACACCTTTACCTACCAACCTAGTAGTAACATTTAGTTTAATTATTGGAAACAAAAGGGCCAAATGAATTCGGGCTATTTATTTACTCCGTCGAAAAAACCGTAGTACGGAATGGGACCCCATGCCCTTGCATGAACTTTGGATTTAAACTTTTCGCGCCTTGTAGGCAAAGCTTATTTATTTATTTAACTTCATGCACAAAGGTACATAGGCGGACTTAACGCCTAAAGGCATTATCTAAGTCTACCTTAGGGTGACTCAGAGACAGGTCACTAGGTACAGCTAGGGACAGTTTACTAGGTATAGAAGCTATAAAATTCACGAATGCTTCAATCACATCAACTGGCCATATCGTGTGAAGGCAAAAACTTCAGTTGTGTTGCACCTATCCCGAAGTCTATAGAATAAAATAATATAAAACCCGGAAATTTGCGAGAACTTATAAATTTTCAAGCTTGTAAGCGTTTCCGTTTTTGCGATCGAGCGAAAATCGCCTAAAAAACACGTCCAAGCACCCCTTAATTTGTATTTTCATTTTATTTTTAGTATTTGTTGTAATAGCGACCACACAAATACATAATCCGTGAAAATTCCAACTGTCTACCCCTTATGGTTTACAACAGCCCGCTGACAGACAGACAGACAGACATCGGCGGCATATTAATAGGGTCCACCTAGAGTTTCACCCTTTGTGTAAGGACCCTGAAAAGAACAGAAAGGTGAAGACTAAAGCAAAACATAAACATTTCAAATTAAAATACCGAACTCGTATCCTGCACAATGCAGGAAGGAAGTTTTGAAAGGAAGTAGACGTTCCACAAAAAATATGCAGCAAAGAAGGGCTGTGATAAAACAAACAAGAAGAAAGGCACGCAGTTAACATAACTTGAGACAGCTATGTTTAAAAAGAAAAAGTGTGTAGTTTACAAAATAAAATATAAAATTTTAATCTACACATAAACTGTCTATAACTGATTATTTGAAAAGTTAAGCCAATCTTCATCAGCGCAATTCATCAACATCTTATCGTGTGGGTTGCATTGCATTGCAAGGTTGATGACCGACCTCACTAACCCTGGTGTCAGAGCTGTAGAGCCGCCAAAGGCCTCTGACATGGCTCGTTAATGATATCTTAACGTGCCTTCCGAAGCACGGTAACATCTAACTTTTCGGACAATGGATCCGCGCTCTCCAAAAGGCAGAGAAGAGAAGTTTTTAATAACATTGTGGACAAATGGACTTTGTTTCCATGGAAATAAAATGCAAAATTGCCTGAGAGGCATAATAGCTGCTCGCATTTAATGTCGCAGTGTTGCCTGCTTGGCCGTTTTTGGACTAAATATAGCATTTTTTACAATTCTATCGTAATAGGCGGACCTTCCCCGACATTGACGCTTGATGTTTATGTCAAAAGATCCGTCCCTGCAGGCTGCAGGGTGTCTACTCTCAAAGTCCGATATATCGAAACGATACTATTCGAAACATGCAAATGCAAAACTTCGTCCCTTGACAATACAATAGAATATTGGTTGGATGAATTTTCAAACTGCCCGTAGTTAGCATCCAACCAATATTCTACTCTATTGTCAAGGAACGAAGTTTTGAATTTGCATGTTTCGAATTGTATCGTTTCGATATATCGGACTTTGAGAGTAGACACCCTGGACAGGGAGTTGCAGAGAATTCCAGCAAAAACCCGGTCACCAATCTTGTTAGCGTTGCGGCTAGCACTATGGATCGCGATCGTTGGTGACCGCAGTAAGATGGTAGGATATGAACAATGATGCTGCTGCTCATCCATGGGTTGGTATACGGCGTACAAAATCCTCAAACTCCGGCTGTGACCGCATATTTGTCGCGGGGATGAGCGCGGCATGTGGGGGGGGAGGCAAGCGAATCGTTCATTGGCTCTCCGGATGTCACCTATGCGCAGAAAATAACCGTCATAGCCAAACTTATCCTAAATGCGCTATACTATTTGTCGGCACTACACGAGCGATGTTGTTTATGTGTGTAAATGTTGCTGTAGTAACGCTATCGTAGTCCTAGGTACCTATAATGTTTGCTAAACAGCCGTCATGTTTTCAATTGTGGCTTTGAGTTGTCGCACTCTCTATTTTACTCGTGGACGTTTACTGATAAGGGCAGGGCAGGACACGATAAGCCGCCATGCGACTCGAACTCGACGCCTCGATTGGTGTGCTCGGTGTACGCCCAACAGCACGTCAGTTGAAACACTTCGGACTTTATGACATAGTAATAGAGTTGCAAATGTTTCCATCGACGTACGGTTGACCGTACTATGGCTGGCTTGTTCCATTCTCTTTCGTCCGATCGTTAAACAAGGCCCCGTGGATCAGAAAGAATCAAGGATGGTTTTAGTTTGTATGTGTCTCGATTTGCGGCATTTGAATGTTCTGCATTCGCAACACAAACCAAGATGTGAGGAAACTTGAAAACGGTCATTTTTATAAAAAAAATGTTTTTAACACAAATGACGGAATTTTTTTTTAGTTATTCGTACCTATGGCAAATAATGCCATTAATAGGACAGTAGGTGATATGGGCGGTGGTGACCACTTACCATCAGGTGGCCAAACTGCTCGTTTGCTCACTTGTAACATAAAAAAAGAGTATGGTTAAATTAGGCCTTAAGCTGTAATTGTCCTTGACAACTCTGTTTTGATCAAATGAAACGAGTGGCTTTAGTTGATCTTTTATCATGGTAATGAATAGATGTCCCGTGTGGTGCCGGCAAATAATAGTACCAACCCATACATACCCGTGGGTGTCGTAAGAGGCGACTAAGGGTTATAAACTGGAGGATGGGCAGCACCAGCTGCGGTCACCTACAACCTTGGTCCATGGTGCCACTATGGTACTTACCCTCTAAATTTTTTCAGTAAAAGCTAGAATTCTGGAGGGAGCTCCTTGTCCTGTAGTGGACGTTTCATGGGATGTTATGATGATGATGAAAGATCTTTCCGAAAGCATTTTGAAGAATTTATTCATTCCTACTAGCTTAAACCAAGTCTAGTGGAGAATTTAGTAGATTCTTCGAAAACCCATTCAATATTTTTATACTTAAACTTCAAAATTACCCTCTCTCCGGACAATAGATATGCATTTTGTACGGTCAACCGCTTGTCGGTAGAAACTTTTTCAACTCTATTACCCCGCCATAAGGTCCAAAGTGTTTCTACTGATGTGCAGCCGTGTGTACCTACTCGATGTCCCCTCGTAACTAAAAAGCGTACAATGGGGCCGATTCGAAATAGGGTAGCGTCCAACCCAACCGGCTGTTGTTGATTGGCGTGGGTCACGTCGCATTATCAACTTAAGATAGGTTAAGGACGTTATCTACCGAGGAGTTGGCGAACTACATTCACGCTGAACACCTCGAAATGTGATGAATAATGAACGAATGCACAATAGGACAATGTGCCCACGCAAGTGCGTTGGAAACTTGGAAACAATAGTCTGGCCGTTGCGTAAGACCTTCAATAGCTCCGTGTTCGTTTTTGGTTGGAATCTGGGAAGTTGAAGTAAACTGAATGCAACGAGCGCTGTGGCTGTATAGTTAGCGAGTTGCGTTGCGCGTGCACACCTCCCCTCCCCCCGCCCCGCGCCGCTCCACGCGTCGATCAGCTGACCGCCATCGCCCTCCCCCCTACCATGCGTCATGCTTGTTGACTAACTGCTCGCTCACTGCGCTGCGCCCGCACGACCATTTTCCTGCCCACTTCAACTACAAGCAAGCTTACGTGACGAGATATTTGATGAACGAGTAGGTACGTAGGTACCTACATGATTAGTATGATTACACGCGCGTAGGTTGTTTGTAGGATGTGACTATGGATTTAGAACGGGCGAGCGAGAGCGTCGGTTATTCGTAAACAAATTGATAAAAGTTGGATAACGCGGGCGTTGATAATCAGTGAATTTCAGGCTTCCTTTGTTTACGTGAGGCGTCGGCGCGTGGATGGCATAACGCGGTGCGGGGAGAGGGGGGGTGGCGCGGCTGCGTGCTGTTCAAGGTCAAGAGCGTCGGGCGTCGGCTCGTTGCACCGGCGCGCCGGCGACTGGGACCCGCGGCGCACGCCCAGACCCGACCGGTTTCACTCGTGACGTGGGCCGCGGCCCGGTAAACATCGCCCGAAGCATTCGTACACACACTCCGCGGAGGAAACTCCATCTAGCACTCGACTTACCGGCCAGGAAGCGCCGCTCCTGCTGCTCGATGTAGCGCGCCGCCTCCAACAAATCGAGGAGGCTCATATCGGACGGCGGCAAAGCCGCGCGCGATACAGGCGCGCCCGCTGTCACGCCACGACTGGCCACGCGCGTCGAAGCCCGCTCACGTGGCCGCCGCTACTACCGACCAATGAGAGCGAAGCACGCCGGTCACGTGACAGCCGCAGCTAGCCAATCGGCAGGCGTATAGAGGCGACGGAGCACGGGGCGTGCGCGATCGATGGCATTGCAGCGATCGGATCGAATGCACGCGCCGCGCCGCGCGCCGCCCGGACTAACCGGTGACGCGACACGCGCTTCAATTTGTTTATCTAATACTTTCCTCTGATATCGTATGAGCCCCCGCTGGAAGTTATGCATGAGAGATATTTTTGGCATGTTCTAGACGCCCTCTGCGGTGCTCGGTCAAGTTTCCGCAGTTGCGCTGAACACGTGGAAAACTAAGACCGACTTTCACTTGTACAGTTGCGGCAGAAAGTTTGTCGACCGATTTTACACCAATATTCCTATTAGATTCGGCGGCGAGTTCATTTCTTTTCTGCTTTTATCGGTTTCTTGACATATTAGCTTTGTAATCGTAAGTCGATCGATCGCTGTATGTTGTTGTATAAAAATAAACTGATCATGGAGGTAGGTGATAAATAGGTAGGATGTAATCGGGTGGAAGCGACCTTTTCTCCTCACCACCCTAGAGGTACCTAGATTATATTTATAGCTAGTTCTGAAGAGGCCCTCATTTTCTCAGGTAGGTACCTAGATTTCTAAAATTAAACGTTAAATAGAACCTACTTAATCAATTCAACGTTAACTAACATTTAAAATCCAACTAGGATATTTTTATAGTGATTGTCCGAAATCTTTGGGTACCTATATATAGGTACCCAAAGATTTCGGACCTCCTCGGAATAAAAACCGTAAGTACCACAGACCGTACTAATTTATTTTACTATGGGATGACATAGGTATTCCAGTATTTCACTTGCTATGCAACGTCATATCGTCGTCGATGATTATGAAATATTCAAAATAACCCTATAAAATTAATAGAACAACGCCTTCATTGCATTTACAATGATAATAGGATTATTTAATTCGTTGTGACTTTACATCACACATCCGTAATTTGTGACGAATTATTTCTTTAATCTTACTTCTATAACCCTTATTATTTTAAGCATATACCTACCTAATAAATTCCTTTTTTATAAGTTTTTTTTTTTTCATTGTTTTTTTCGCAATCTTCACAACGCAGTTTTCCTTCACGGATATAGATAGTGTGATAGTGGTATTATTTTAGACAATGTTATGGAAATTCTAAATGGAACTTCTCAATAAAATCCATACATAAGTTATACGGTTATATACAACGTGTTAATGGAATAAGCGAAACCCTCATACACCCCAACTGATTTTTATTAAAATAAATCTATTCCCGTAAAAAATATCCTTTTTTATCCAGATATTGTTACTTTAAAGTTTCATCATTGTTCTAGTTTCATCGTTGTTCTAGTCCGAGCAAGCCACGCCCACTTCCCTCCCCTCCTCACCGCTCACGAACCGCGCTCTAGCGCGCGTATTCACAGAAATATTTAGAATAGAAGCGGCAAACATTTAAACAATAAAAATAAAAAAAATTACCCCTATCAAAAACCCGTGAATTTGGTTCTACTCTCGATTCTGAACAAACAATTTTCTCAGATTCACTTATTCCGTTTGATGAAGTTTAGGAGGTAGTCGGATCTACTTGGAACCCTAGGGAAGGACAGTCAACTTTTTTTTTGGAAATCCACGCAAACAAAGTCGAGGTACAAGTTAGTCTAAAAATAAACAAAAAGCTGCCCTGGGTACTTTGGGTAAAATCAACATGTCCCTTTTTTCCCGTTCAAGTTCCACAAATCATTTGTAGATGGCGCTACAGACTCGGTTATTACCACGGAGTATTACAAAAAGCACTTTGTAAGTTTAAACGTGTTTATTTTTTAATAATGTAATAATCTTTCTTAAACAAATACAATATATTAAGTCCCAACCAGTTTGGCTTTCAGAAGCAGAAAAATACTACTCAAGCAATTTTTAAAGTATTAAAACAAGTATGGACAGCAATTAATGACAAATATACATGCATTGGATTGTACCTAGACCTGTCAAAAGCATTTGACTGCGTTGTACATAAAATACTTTTAAATCAGTTAGACCATTTAGGTATCCGAGGAAATGTTCTGAAATTGATGACGTCCTACCTCAGTAATAGAGTTCAGGCTACAACTATAGATGTATTTGATAAAGAAAGTAAGACAATTGAACGTGTGCAATCTGAATATGAAAATGTAATGTTAGGAGTTCCCCAAGGAAGTGTTTTGGGACCTTTGTTATTTTTGATTTATGTTAATGAATTGCCAATTATAATTAATGATTTATGTGTTATGTTTGCTGACGACGCAACAATTTTTATATCTAAAGATAATTTAAGTGATTCAGAATACAACCATAAAATTAATTTCACAGTTGATCGTGTAGTAGAGTGGTTAGCAACTATAAATTTAAAAGCAAACATAGATAAAACGAAGATTGTGCAATTTAGAAATTATAAAAAAAATCCCGTCACCCTGAATGTCGTCAACAAGAACAGAAAAATTGAAGAAGTAAATGAAATTAATTTTTTGGGAGTTACAATAGACACTCACCTCAACTGGAAAGCGCATATTGATAAGATTAATAAAAGAATATCAAGCAGCTGTTATGCTTTATCCATTTTGACAAACATTACTTCAACTGATGTAGCTAGAAATGCATATTATGGTTATGTATATCCTTTGTTGACTTACGGTGTAATATTTTGGGGTAATTCTGTAAATGTTCAATCCACATTCTTACTACAAAAAAGATGTTTAAGAATGATATATAAAATGCAGACCACTGATTCGTTGCGAACAGTTTTTATTGATGAGAATTATTTAACTTTGACATGTATTTTTATATTAGAGATAAGTTTGTTTATAAAAAATGACACTGAAAATTTTATTATTAAATCTGACATTAAAAATAATTTGAGATCTAGATATAAGTATGACATATGTACAGTCACGGCAACTAGTAATATAATGTATAGAAGTTCTTTAGTTACAGGCATTAAAATTTTTAACCACTTACCAATTTCAATAAAACAATTAGATGGCAATAGCTTCAAAAATGAACTTAAAAAGTGGCTCATAAGTAAGGGATTTTACAGTCTTACCGAATATTTTGCATGTAATACGTAATGAATGACTAAACTTATGTTAGTAAATTTTTATTTTGTAAGATTAATATTGTACGTCCGAAATGGGCAAACTGTTGGTACTACATTGAACTGTAACATCTGTTAACACAGTATAACAATAAAGAATTATCTTATCTTATCTTATCTTATCTTATAATATTTGTAAATATTACATTGCCTATCTATAATGTGTGATATATGAAAGCTGCTAAATGATTTATATTATACCGAAGCGTTATGTAAGGGTCAGTCAGATTGGCAAAAACTCAGGAACAAAAGAAACGTGGCTTTTTTTGTCAATGGGCTTACTCTTGACCTCGATCTAGTCTTGAGAAGAAGCTTATTCACTCGCGACTTAAATAGATCCGGGTTATATGAACTCGGGAACACAGATGCAGGCAGGGAATTCCACTCTTTAGGCGTGCGCATTATAAAAGATGTTTCAAAGAGCTTAATGTGTGGAATATCCTGCGTTGCGTCTGGACTCCCGATGGTAGAAGGGAGATGGTGGAATAAGCTCGTGGAGCTCTGGAGCACACTTGAGCGAGTATACTTACTTTTAGCTCTGTTGTAAATCCATGACACACTTTAGTCTAGGCAACGAAGCGGATCGTTGTATGAAGACCCCTGCATTAAATCCTCAGTCGCTAAAACTTTGCTGGGGTACAGTAGTACATGAGACAAACCTTCTATAAAAAAATCCAAAAAAGTCGGTACTTTAAATTTTTCCATACAAAAATTACAAAAAATGTATGAATTTTTTTTTTGTATTTTTTTTTTTGGGTATTTTGAATTTACATTTAATTCATGATTGTTTATCATCCTCTCAAATAAAATCTGCCTAAGAGAATCATGTTGGGGCATGGGGTCAACGGCTTCGTTGCCTCCACTACTTGTTGTCGTGCCCTACCCTATCTCGCCAGTTTTTTGTTCTCGGGAGGACGGCTATTGATGGAGCCACGTTTTGGGCTAAGGTAGACAAATTTTTGCCACTGACTCGAACAGAAGAAGTTTGCGGCGTGATCGACTTCACGCCGCAAACTTCAGGAACATAGGTCGAAATATATAAAAAAAAAAACTTATTTGACCTCCCATACAAAATGCGCTATCAGCTGATGCAGTTTCTATGGGAGATCAAAATTTTTTTTTCGTATTTTGACCTATGTTCCTTAGGGAAAGTTGTTCAGTTTCATGGGCAGAATCACATCCTTCAGGGTTGATATACCCTCTTTGTTACACCTTGTATAAAGGCAAATATATTAGATTTAACTCTACTGGTTCGGTATAATCATAGACACCTTTCCAAATGAAAATATATTCAAATATATTTTTAAATATACATACATATACGAGTATTAACTACATTATTAATAATATTTATTAATACATATTTTTATAGCCTTCGTGTGGCTTGATGTACACTTGAAAACAATTTTTGGTGCATATAAGTTGTAATAACAAAATAACAGTTTCTATGTTTTATCTAAAGAAAATGCAAACAATTATTAATGGTGGTTTTCCTTCATAGCTATGCTAGGCAGCTAAGTTGCAGCTGGAAAATTCCAACCATTAGGATACAAGGTGTAAGGAACAGATTTCTGAAAACTGAAAGGGCATGATCAGTAAACGTTCTTGAACAACTTTCAGTGAATAAAACTTCCTGGAATTTAAACAAAAATTGAGTTTACACTTCTATAGGGCGACTTTTAATTAGTTTTTGATAGCAAAAGATATACATGTACTCATGATACTGAACAACTTTTCCCAAGGAACATAGGTCGAAATACGAAAAACCAAATTTGACATCCCATACAAAATGCGCTATCAGCTGATGCAGTTTCTATGGGAGGTCAAAACTTGATTTTCATATTTCGACCTATGTTCCTTGGGGAAAGTTGTTCAGTATCATGAGTACATGCATACCCTTTTTCTATCAAGAACTAATTAAAAGTCACCGTATATATGGAGAGGCCGATTCTTTTTTCATTTACTAAAAGTTTAATTCACTAAAAGTTGTTCAGTTACGTTGACTTATCATGCCCTTTTAGCTTCAAACCTTTCCCTAACACCCTGAATTACTTAGAGCTGCGATGCGCTCAGCTACGATAATGAAGCAATCCAGTTTGGAATGCTTCTAGCACACATGTTAGCTACCTAACATAGCTTTGGTGGAAAACCACCCCAATTGTTACAAAGAGGCATTTGTTTGTATTTTGGTGTATTTTTCACGTTAAGCTTTTTTTATACAGCGTATAACGAAAAGGTGTGATAATGCTAAAGGGTGTGAATCTGACCATGAAACTGAACAACTTTTCCCAACGATCATAGGTCGTAGAACAAAATCAATTTTTGACCTCCCATAGAAACTACAGCTGATAGCGCATTTTGTGATGGGAGGTCAAAATTTGGTTTTTCGTATTTCGACCTATGTTCCTTGGGAAAAGTTGCTCAGTTTCATGGGCCTTTCAGTATTATCGCACCTTTCCGTAAAACGTTGTATAGTGTTCGTTTATGTCATCATCATCATATCAGCCGAAAGACGTCCACTGCTGGACATAGGCCTCCCCTAAAGATCTCCATGACGACCGGTCCTGCGCTGCTCGCATTTAGCGGCTTCCCGCGACCGCCACCAGATCGTCGGTCCACCTTGCCTGCCAACGCTTCGTCTTCCGGTTTATGTAGAAGTAAGTAATTATAAGGTACAGTAAATTGTACGCCTATCGTCGCTCCTACGCCAATTAAAATAATAAATGTATAATAAATGTAAAGGTTGATTCTTATCAACCAGACAGTACCTCATATGAAAATATGTACCTATTTTTAAATCGATTTACCTATCACACTTTAAAATTCTCTTTACAAAGAAAATTTTAATACTTAAGTCTAAATAAAATCGGTGTTTTCACTTAGAATCTATACTGATTGATATAGTTAGGATGATAAAACATGCATATATTTTTTTGTCTTTTTTCTTATAGGAATTTTACTTCTTTACTTGGATTTACTACACAAATCTGACGTTATGTCTTAAGAAACTTTAGTTTCTTGCACCAATATGATAAAATAAAGCACCGGTTTAAATCAATTGTACTCCCCAAACTAAGTGCATTTTTATACTATTTTGCGTATGATTGGCAACGTCGCAATTTTCTTATTTGTTTCCTTATTTCTTATTTAAACTTTCTTTCGAGAAACTGATCTCTTAACAGTAGTAATAGTTGTCTCAAAAAAGTGTATGGATAAGATATAAAAAAAATATATTTAACGTTAACTTTCAAACGAGCACGGTAAAGGTTTGAAACATTTTGTACCGACATTTGAAATATTTTCGATCAAAATTATTGCCATATTAAATATTGCATTGTAGGTACACAGAAGTAATACCTTTCTCAAAAACTGCACACAATTTACTACCAAACAAACGGGATAACATAAGTTATCCAAAAATCAAACACTCCAACTATTGTAGTTAATAAAACAAATATAAATAATACTAAATACAATTTCTACATTACTTACCTTAAAACTAATGAGAAAACAAATTACAGAGGCGTTTTATATTCGGGTGGAGTTTTGGCATAAATGCGGGTCTCCAGAAAAAAATAAGCTACGTCAATCGTCCTCTTCAAAATCAATTAACAAGTACGGAAGTATACAATTAGAAAACAGTATGTCACCGTTTTCTTAGACAATGAAAGCAACAAATATAATCGAGGATATTCCTTCAGGAAAGGAGATGTTTTATAATAGTATGGAGACTGGGCCTGCACATTAAAGTTATATTCGTAGCTAGAGTCTGGCTAACGAAAGAAGAGAATAAGATTTTATTCAAAAAAATTTGGTGACCACCCCAATATTGACGTAACAGTCACTGCAACATTTGTTATTGACATGTCAAAAGGCGTAAACAAGTTGTTGCAATTTAAGTAATTTATAATAGAAACGTGCCGTCAACCCTGAAAACCAACGTTCAAAAGCTTGTTTTTAGTAAAATTTATGTAATCAGAGACCAATATAAACAGGCAAATATACTATTCATACATAACAACAATACAATTTGTGTGAACCATTTTAGTGCATTGGATTGTTGCGCATGGAAATTTTGATCCTTTTCGTTGATAAATTTCTGTTTCATTTCCCAAGATGCTTTGGTTAGTTGATGGCCGAAGTGCAAAATTTTTGTGTTGTCTACAACTACATAATATAGAAACTGCATCACATGATTTACAGGCTCGCAGCACGTTTTGTGTGGAAAACAATGAATGACAAGATGAAGTAAAATACTTTTAGGGTTCCTTACTCGAACGAACGAACGTCTACAAACTTTATAACTTTTGCTCAACAACTGAAATACGATAAACAAATATGGCGGATTATATTGACAGTTCCAGCACAGATTAAAAATAGTTAAGCTCTAGTCGTACAATCTTAAGACGCGCAGCGCTGTATTTAAGTATTGGTTATTTATGAGCGCTACCTTAAACCTGCTATAGACAAACAAAAATGTTGCCAAAGACAAATGAAGTGTGTTTTAAACGAAACACAACGCAAAAAGCGATGTTTTGAACAAAAAAATGTTGCCATTGTTGTCATACTCAAAGGATAAAATATTGTGTGAGGTACAAGTACTGTTATAAAAATTATATTTTTATTATAGTTTACATTGTTTACAGTGCAGGCCCAAACAGAAACATCTCCTTTAGTAGCAATTAAACATCATTTGTAAGTAAAGTGTAAAACCAAAATGCTGTGTAAAATGTAGGCAACGGTACATTAAAAAAATTCACATATAAATACTATACATGCGATAATCCACTCGAGTTTAAAACGCCCTTCATTCTACGAAATTCAACTAAGTAAATCTTTGATCACTCTTGTGTACAATATTAGCAAGTTATTGCTACGTTTTCAAATCTCAAGATTTTGTACTACATTACATCGCGAAGACACACAGAAAGGGCAAAGCGGTACAAGTTATATAGGGTGCGTCCAAATCAACTGCGTTCCTTCCAGTATGTTACTCGAACTATAAGAACAACTTTCCCCAAGGAACATAGGCTGAAATACGTACAAAATACGTTTTAAGGCACAAGACGCGAAATAACTTCGCTGCCGAGCGAAACCATACCCCGGACACTACGTACATCGATTTGAAATTGGAAGGTCGCGTGGGCCCGCATATTCAATACAAAAGACCCCCAGAAGGACCACGAGAATCTCGCGGGCGGTCGTGTGCGGATGCGGAGTAGATTGCAAGGGGGCGGAGTGTGTCCGTTCTGTATGATAGTCATCATAACATCCCATGAAACGTCCACTACAGGACAGGGAGCTCCCTCCAGAATTCTAGCTTTTGCTGGAAAAATGTAGAAGGGAAGTACCATAGTCACCTCGCTTAACAATACAATTTGCGTATGATAGTAAACACACAATTTTTGACCTTATTACAGCAGCAAGGAAAATGCTAACGCATAGCGTCAGTAACGTACAGCATAATTTATAATCACATTCTGATTACAAAGAGTTTTTCCACGCTGGCGGCCAAAAATGACATTTGCACGCAAATTTCGACCGATAAAGCAGTTTTCCGAGCTGTGAGGTGAAAATATATTTTTACTTTAGACAGGTCCCTGTTCAGCATTGTACGTACTCAAGGGATGTAATTACGATATCTTAATAAATATTCGACGTAGTAAAAAGCTAATATTACTTGTCCTATCTGTGCAACAAAATGCACTAGAGAATAGAAATCGGCAATACTCTTTCTGTTCATATACGCCTGATTGTACCTATATTTTATATTTTCAGAACGCAGTTAATCTTGCCCCTTGCTTGGGGGGTTGATGTAGTGGTTCAACAAATACACAGAATGGCAAAGAATCGTAGAGATCTCGATTTGAGTGAGAGACGCCTTTGTTAACATTACGCAGAATTTTTATCGTACATCACAATTGATCAAAATTTCGTATACCACTTTGACCCTAAACTATATGCCTCGCATTTCAAAACAAAACATACGCCAATATACAACGTAACACAATATAATATAATAACAGTAATACCTGCTACTCAATAGCAGTGACAATACGCGTTACAATTGAACTAGATACCGAGTGGTCTACACTAACCTATCTCGTTCGCGCCGAATGTCGGTCGCTTTGGGTAGAACTACCGTAGTTGATGTGTTCCTGAAAGCAAAGAAGATTGGTATTAGTAAAGTCAAAAGGTCTTGAGATTATGAAGGAGGACATGGGAATTATATGATCCAAAACAACATAATAGCATGTACGAATAAGACTGACAATCCCCGTACTAGAAAACGTAACCCGGAAAGGCGTAAAACTCATGGAAACTAGATGGCGCTTTCAAATAATCTGGAAATTAATTATGGTCTACCGAGTATTCTGTCAAAAATCATTCAAAATTTCTACATAGTTTCAATGTAAAGAAACGCTAAAATTGAAATTCGGTTTATTTATTTTTTGTAGAATACTCGATAAATCATAATAACTTCCCGGACTATTTATTAGCGCCATCTAATTTTATACTTTTCCGGGTTACGATTTCTAAAAGGGGATGGTTTGTCCTTCTTATTGTTCGTCCATGATAATAGTACGCTAAAAGTGATCTACTAAAGTGCTTCTATCGATTTACTTATTCAAAAATCATTCTAACATCCCATGAAACGTCCACAGCAGGACTGGCAGCTCTCTACAAAATTTAACTCATCATAACATCCCATGAAACGTCCACTACAGGACAGGGAGCTCCCTCCAGAATTCTAGCTCTTGCTGGAACAATGTGGAGGGGAAGTACCATAGTCACCTCGCTTGTTAGCGTTACGGCTGGCACTATGGACCGCGGTTGTAGGTGACCGCAGTAAGTAAGATGTAAGATACAAAGGAGGATGCTGCTGCCCATCCACCACTTAACCCTTAGTCGCCTCTTACGACACCCACGGGTATGTATGGGTTGGTACTATTCTTTGCCGGCACCACACGGGACGCAAAATTTTACTACGTGGTATAAATTGAAGGGGAAGTACCATAGTCACCAAGCTTGTTAGCGTTTCGGCTGGCACTGTGGACTGCGGTTTTTGGTGACCGCAGTATGTGAAATACGCAGAAGGTCGCTGCCGCCCATCATTTGGTTCATAATCCCTTAGTTGCCTCTTACGACGGGAACAAATGGGTTGCTACTATCTTTCGCCGAAACTACAAGGGCGGCGTGATTGAAAAAAAAACCGGTCAAGTGCGATTCGGACTCGCGCGCCGAGGGTTCCGATATACTTTTTGTATTTTTGGAAGCAATAAAGTCCATTTTTAAGACCTTTGTTTGTTTGTAAAGTTTATTTGCAGATTTCTAAAAAACTGTGCAATTTAGAAAGATCGTTTTATTATTGCTGTAATGTTTACATAAACTTCTGTCAACTGTAGTTAATTCAGATTTTTCCTTTCATAAACTTCGGAGATAAGGGGGGGGAATGGTATTTTTTTTTACATTATTCATCACAACTTGAAAACTAAGAGACGTGAAAAAATACAAAAATATATTTAAGAATGTACAAGTAAAGCCCTTACATATACCCCATTCGACCTAGTAGCGACAATTTGAAATTTGGCCCCCCCTATTTTGGCCCCCTTTACATTAATAATCATATTTTTTTCAAAATTCTTTCATGTGCAATTAAGTTGGGCAACTATATTCTAAAACTATTCCAAATTTCAGGTCGACAGCATAAGTGGTTGCTGAGATATAGAGGTGTAACAGACAGACAGACAAAGTCGCACCATAAGGGTTCCTTTTTTTTACCATTTTGGTATCGGAACCCTAAAAATAAAAGCAAACAAAATCTTGATTAATTGCCGGGACACACAATTTCTTACAACAGCTGTTAAACTGTTTTTGTAAGCATTTGCTTTAAAAAAAACTAGCAACGAAATAAGCTTTACATCTGAGAGACATCTGTAGTTATACCGAAATACAGAGGCCATACAGTTGAACAACTAATCGGATAAGGTTGCCTCTTGTTTAGGAATAAATGACAAAATAAACTAAAATCCGTCAATATTTTACCAGAATACCAGGAATCCATAAGCTTTTAAAAACTACACCAGGTGGCTGACGTATAGACTTGAGTTGTTTTAGGAATGAGCCTGGTTTATGGAATGGGAATTACATCTTTAGGGAAACTTGCCAAAATAAGGTCAATGAGCTCTAGCTTTAATTCAATATGGAGGACTGAAATGCTTGGCTACTTTTGAAGGTAGTATGACTGACGCGTTTTTCCTGTCCTGTAGTGGAAGTTTTTTCAAGGAATATTTTAAAGCTTACAACTGCCTCAGCTACCAAGCTAGTTCTTAATCTTTATTTTGGTTTAAAAATAGGGTGACAAATAGCCAAGATTCGACTTACCAGATTACCAGGAATCCATAAGCTTTTACAACTAGCTAACCACTAGCTATCGACTTAAGTTGCTGACGTATAAACTCTTGAGCTCGGTTTTGGGAGTATTTTCGAAGAGCGCGGCACGGTTTTGACCCTCACCCTTCTTAACCCAATGACCGTAAACTCTGAAGGCACAGCCGTCGATCACCTGCGAAAATATTAGTGGTTTGAAAAATAAGTAGTTCAAGCGGTACATTTGTGTTAGCGGCTCGAATGACCAAAATGTGCGAGCTGCCAGCGGTTGCAGCAGCACATGATAATATACTCCCGACGTTCCCGAGGTGTTGAGTGAAGCGGGAGGAGAAGAGAAACACATTGGCAGTATTGACAGAGAATTTCGAAACGGAATATCGATTCGGGTTTCGGAACGCAGTAAACCCATACAAATCTATGGACCTATCACATACATCAGTAGTTTTCTGTTCGGAACTTTCTTCGTTTCGAAATTCCGAATGGTGGCCTGTGCGTCCGGAATTCCGTACGAAATAATGCCATTCCGAACGCAACTCTTCCATAGAATATGTATGAGTCGCAACACACATTCGAAAATTTCGATAATCCCGAAGGGAACGCCAGTCAGAACAGTCAGTGTGCGTCGAACGCACAAAGCGAGTAGGTGTTTGTTTTGTTGTTAACTCATGCGCACGTCTAATTACGCGCGCGATGTCGATATCGAACACTTATATTTATGGCTGTGGAAGGTTACCCATGCCTATGTGACACAAGCCACGAAGATAACCACAATAGAGACCAGAGCAATCAAAATCAGAAAATCGCCGTCCATAGTCGCTGACGTCTGAACTCAATTTCTGGTGTCTCTTAACTGAGCCTTGTTATTCCGAACGGAATTAAACGTTTGCGTGTGTTGTTTATACGGAATTCCGAATTGAAATTCCGTTTCGGAATTCCGACTGTATGTGGCCGCCCTTATACAAACTTTGTTCTAATTTAAATAGACGTACGGGCTAGAGTCGCACTGCGAGTGTCAAGCTTGGCCTGTAGTTGCCTGTACGTATTGACGTCAATTGTTGAAATCTTCTAATTTATGTTCAGGGCTGACCATTCAGGGCTTAACAATATCGCTATTCAGTTTGAGGTAGCAGGTAGAAGGACTATTTTTCGTCAAATTACACCAGGGGAGCATCCAAGATTTTTCTGTGGCCTAGTGGTAATCCCGTACGGTTACGTTTCTTGATTCCTAGGTTCTCAGTGGTCATAAAGTCAAACAAAATCACTTTGCGAGACTTCCCCAGTTGACGTCAAAGATTCTTTGATCACTTTTTGACGTCATTAAACTAAAAGCTACGTCACTTCACAAACAAAGTGGCGCCATGTGGGAAAAAAAGAAGTGAAAAGAAAAATCCCACGCGCTCTAAACATATGTGATTGTATACAATAAAGGGTTTATACAATAAACATAAGTCAATTCAAATTAGCCAGATAGAACCGCAGTTTATTCCCACAGATTTTTATCCTCTAGGTAATCTGATATTTTGTAATAAACTTCCTTATACAGCTTTGAATTTTTGTATAATCCGATTAGCCAGCTAGAACCGCAGTTTATTCCCACGGATTTTTATCCTCTAGGTATTCTGATATTTTGTAATAACCTTCCTTATACAGCTTTGAATTTTCGTATAATCCGATTAGCCAGCTAGAACCGCAGTTTATTCCCACGGATTTTTATCCTCTAGGTATTCTGATATTTTGTAATAACCTTCCTTATACAGCTTTGAATTTTCGTATAATCCGATTAGCCAGCTAGAACCGCAGTTTATTCCCACGGACTTTTATCCTCTAGGTAATCTGATATTTTGTAATAAACTTCCTTATACTCGTACAGCTTTGAATTTTTGTATAACCCGATTAGCCAGCTAGACGACGCAAGCGCACCGCAGCGCGCACAGTATGAGAACCCAACCGAATCTTAATCATTCCGTCTATGGCTGAAATTGACCTGTGGGCTTACCTTTCTTAGAGCGCGCATAGCGTAAGGGTCTTCCAATGCCAAGTATAGCGGCACTGCGCGCGCAGAAGTGTGCGGCAGACGACGCAAGCGCACCGCAGCGCGCACAGCGAGGAAACCCAGGCGGATCTTCGCACGTGCGTTGAAACCGCCCGATTTTATTGCCTACAATATCATTTTAGATCATTATTTAAGCTTTTTCATAAGGTCACCTGATCCCTAACTTCAAACTACCAATTGCACAAATTGTCTTTATAGTTAAAGCTGTTTTAAATGTTACTGCTGTCACTGACAGCAACAGATTTATTTAACAAAGCTTTACCTATAAGTTTTGTGTAAGCGCTTGTAGGAGTTGTAAGGGTAACAGGACTGATGTTCATACGTCAGAAGGCATGTTAAACGGTCTTAAGTTGTTTGTCCACCGCGAAGATTCCAAGGCGATGCCGATACCAAGAGAAAAGCGCCGACAAAGTAACTAACTAAGTATTTACTCTTGCTATGTTACTCTGTTTTGTACAGTGAATACACTCACTGAATAAGACTATTTTATTGGCGTTGTATTCAAACTGTACTGCTTTATTACCTGGAAGAATGGCCGTCATCCATAACACAGATTTATGACCTAGCATGGATGTCAGCTGTTTTTTAGCTGATACCTGCCTTTAGTTATACAACATAAGTCTTAGGTCATATGTAAAAAAATCAAAAACATACTGATGTTGTACTTACTTAAAACTTAGTAAAGATATTATTATTATAACGAGCAAAAACATTACTAATTATATAGTCGCTTCTATTGACGCTGTTCTTTAGTTGTATCGGTATCGGCTCGGAATCTTCGCGATGGACAAACAGTTTAGGGTGGGTCGCACCATCTAACTTAACCATAAACGAATATACGCGCCTTGTTCTCTCCACTCTATACAGCGTGTAACGGAAAACTGTGATAATACTAAAGGGTGTGAATCTGCCCATAAAACTGAACAGCCAAAGGAACAAAGGTCGAAATACGAAAATCAATGTTTGACCTCACATAGAAACTGCATCAGCTGATAGCGTATTTTGTATGGGAGGTCAAATTTGTTTTTTAGGGTTCCGTACCTCAAAAGAAAAAACGGAACCCTTATAGGATCACTTTGTTGTTCGTCTGTCTGTCTGTCTATCAAGACCCTTTATCTCACGAACAGGTAAAGGTATCAGATTGAAATTAATACCATATATTAGGTCTTTATCTATGAAATTGCCGTTTTGTATGGCGAATTTTAGGTAAACTCAATTTTCAGTACTAACATTTATGCATTTTTCTCAGGAATTATAAATCATTTTTTTTAAGCATTATTGGGAAGACATTAAGCTAACAGAAGCTTAAATTTAATTTTCGAAAAATATTATCTGTAAAAAAATATAAGGAATCTGATTATGAAATCGGACGACATTTAAGACGAACAATTTTCGAACCTTTAATTTTATATATCAAACTAAAAATTAAAACTTTATTTTATGCGTAAATTGATAACCTTGAAGTCAACTTTCAAATAAAAGACAAATGGAAAAAATAGCATTAGAATTATAGGAATTATGATCTCATTAATCTGTAAGAAAATTTCGGCAATTTCATAGGTAAAGACCTATTATTAGGATCCATGAAACACACAAGATCTGAAAATTTCAATTTTTTACAACGACGCAATCAAAAGATATGGCATTTTATGTCCTCATCTCCATACATTTATGCAAACAAGCAAAACCTACAGGGTACTTCCCGTTGACCTAAAATTATGAAATTTGGCAAGAAGCTAGGTCTCACAGTACAAATAATGGGAAAAGTCTGAAATCATTAAATATTACAACTTTTCTCACAACTAATGGTAACCAATTGTGGTGAGCTCCCGTTTCAAGAACATTCATATAAGAGAGGGGTCAAGTTAGATGGTCGTGGAGGCGATTTTTGTTTTAGTTCTATTTTAAAAACGGGAACACTTACAAACTTGAAAATTGGTATGTTTATAGTGCATAAGCTATAAAATAACAACAAATAATAAAATTTCGTCAAGCGCGTGTCGGACTCATAAAATCTAGCACATTAACTTACTGAAATTTCAACTAATACAATTATGATTATGTGGTGATACGGAACCCTCGGTGCGCGAGTCTGACTCGCACTTGGCCGGTTTTTGACGACATGTGACGTCACATGCCATGTCGGATCTCTCTGTCTAATCGGCGCGTAATTAAAAGTTTTAAATGCTTATATCAGCCGTATTTCTTAGCCGATTAAAATATTTAATTTCACTTTTTGTCATCTCTACTACATATTTTGTTAAAAATGCGACTAAAAAAAATTATGCATATTCTTTATTTAGGGATGCAGCTTTGCGAAAGAAAGAGAAAGCTATTCGACTATTTCTATTTCGTATAGCTGCATCCCTCAGAGGCGCCTAAATTTTGCACCATGTAAATCTGCCATCAGGTTTGCTAATCTAGTGGAAACGAAGCAGTTGACCCCAACATAATTCTCTCAGGCAGATTTTATTTGACAGAATGATAAAGTATCATGAATTAAATGTAAATCCAGAAAATATCAAAAAAAAAATTAACAAACAAATTTTTTCATACATTTTTTGTAATTTTTGTATAAAAAATTAAAAGTACCGATTTTTTTTTATAGAAGGTTCGTCTCATATAGTGTAACACCCCAGCAAAGTTTTATCGACTGTGGATTTAATGCGGGGGTCTTCATACAACAATCCGCTTCGTCTCCTAGACTAATCGTCTGAGTCGAAATAATGTAGTTTTATTAGAGAGACGATGGACAGAGAAATGAGACAATGAGAGAAATGAGACAAGTGGCTTTCTACCGTCGTAAACGCTAGTATAGAATAAAAATGTATGGGATTGTTTAAGCGACCGAGATGTTGCGTGGCAGCTAACGTCAATCTCATACATTCTATTCTGTTAGCGTTTACGACAATAGAAAGCCTTGTCTCTGGGACGAAGCGATACGTGTCTCTGTCGCTCCAATACCTTACGCATCGCTCTGTCCTGCCCTCACAATGCTGTCATTCTAATCTAGCTACATTATTTTGACTGAACGGTCATTTATCGGGTAAGTGTAAACTATTAGTAGTTTGATTTAATTTAAATATTGTCACTTAAATGTGCAAAACATGCTAAAATTGTGCAGAAATAACATGCAATTACTACATTTTGCAACAAAAATAAGCCATGGTAAGTGTTTTATAGAAGTTTTATTTGGTCATCGATAAATGACTCGCCGGTGTGTACCAACCAATCTCTACCCGTTGGGGTCGTAAGAGGCGACTAAGAGTTTATGAACCGAAGGATGAGCAGCAGCATCATTCTATGTATCGTACCATCTTATTTACTACGGTCACCAACAACAGCGGTCGCCAGCTGCAACGTTTACAAGCTTGGTGACTGTGGTAAATCTCCTAAGTACCACGCGTTTTGTCCACCCTATCCTGCAGTGGACGTTTCATGGGATGTTATGAAAGAATAGAAATGACCAATCCCTGGCTAACTGTTACAAGGTTTCATGTTATATAGAACTTGTATGACATATAAAACCACGCGTAAGAGTGCCTTTCCACTAGAGCCGTAAGCTGGAAGAAAATCAACCAATATAATTGCTCCATTGTCCTAAGACGTGCGCATGCGCTAAGCTAGGAAATGAAGCAATCCTATTGGTTAGAATTTTTCAGCTCACTACTTAGGTTTCTCGTACAGCTTTGGTGGAAAGGGACTTAAGCTCAGAACAGACGGCGAAACGCAAAAATGCAAACGCATCGACACCTCAAATCGATTTCGTTTTAGATTACATGCCCATTGCCCATTTTTTTTTTATTAGAATGAGAGCAGGATAGAGTTATGCGTAAAAGCAGGACGAAGCGATACGTGTCTCTGTAGCTACAATCATAGGCGTATACAAGGGGGGGGGTCGAGAGGTCATGACCCCCCCAAACCCCAAGCAAGTCGACTCACACTTGATCAGTTTTCATTATTTGTCATTTTATGGAGCCGTTGAACCGGTTAAAATATTTCATTTAAAAATGGAACAAAACTACTCTATGAGGCTTCTAACTACTTAGCAAAGCTTAAAAATCGTAGCTTACTTCAAACTTGGAAGGTTTCCTATCCGGCCAACATTATGAGATAATTTAACTGGTCCAACGGCTCCACTTGGGCCCTAACTGCGGAAAACGTGCCAAGTTGCGCCGCAGCCGACCAGACGTTTTCGAATCTACTAAGTGTTCTTTGTCTCTACAAAGTGCGTTTGTTTAATTGGTTTTTAAGGTACTGGTAGGCAGGCAGGCTTTTCTACTGCTGGCCAGCGGGCTAGCTGATACATCGCTTACGATGTTTTTGGGTCGTCAACGTAGCCTATCGGCAGCATGACCCCCCCCCCCCCCCCAGAATATGATGCTGTATACGCCACTGGCTACAATATTTTACGCATCGCTCTGTCCTACTGATTCTACTCAAGCTACCTATCATCTGGTTTAAGACCCCTTAGTCGGCTTTTACGAAAATCGCATATAGGCGTAATAAAATGCAGTTATGCGTTGCGCCATATGGTTGCTCCGAGCATAACTGTGTTAGGATGGACATGTGAACATACATAGAAAGAAAAATGCGGTTTTGTTGCGTCCTATTAAGGTAGTGTTTAAAAAATACGGAACCCTAAAAAGAGGAATTTGTGTTAACACAAATCTATCTTCAAACTTGTTATGTGTATCGTTTGTGTTACTGTCTACATTAGGCCAGTTCTGTAAGACATATTAATTGAAACTAATTCGTGTGGAGAAATAAGGAAATCTTACATTTTTCAAGCTAACATGATAGTTCAGAAAACGGATTCTTTTTTGGTTTCACTACTTACAAAAAAGGCCTCTCGTAATTTTAATGTAAGTGTAAAAGTGCAATGTAAGTGTAATAAAACCCACACGTAATAATTACCATAGTCAACTCCTCGATGCGGCTCATCTTGCGACTGGCGGTGGAAAAGGTCCTCTTTATCGGCGTCATGTCTTGGTCCCAGAGCTGAGTACCAGGGTACCATCATGTATATGGAGTTTGTTAAGTATGTTCGATATGCGTGCAGGTAGTTGCTTCGAGTTGTTATCTGATGTATAATTCATCGTGACGAAAAACTAAAAAGTGAACCTAGGAAAATCTCTCTCTCTCTCTGATACTGGATTATTTTTTATCAGTGCAAAAAAGATAAAACTGAACCTCGCGCGAAAGATTAAACTGAAGTCAAAAAATCGATGATTATGCAAACATAATCATCGATTTTTTGGCTATTCAAACAGACAGGCCTTGTGCACAAGTTGTGCGATCGAAATTAAAAGAGGTGTTAAATGGGACAGCCAACATTTTGTCTTTAATCCGTAGAGAGAAGCATATCCAGAACTCTATCGAGTATATTATGCACGTAGAGCTCTGGATATCTTACTTCTTCTTCTCTTCTGGCTTGACATTTTCGTCCCTTTCTGACTTTTTGTACAACAGCATACCGTGTGCCTGACTCAAGGTAGAGAGAGGGAAATTTTCTCTCTCTGTCGGTGACACGCTCGGTCAAGGTTTGTAATACATTGCACACTTAGACCCTGTCCAGAAAGGGCGAATTCGCCGCGAATTGTTACGCGCGAGTTTCTACGCGCGTAGGCGAGGTACTGGGTGTCAATACATTGCGTCCATAAGCATCGCGCGAATTTTCTCGGCTCGCGCGAGTCGAGATACTATGAGCGCCTTGTTTGCGTCCAGTTGAACGCGCGAAACACGCGCAAGTAAATCGCGGCAAATTCGCCCTTTCTCGACAGGGTCTTACCATTGTCTAAACTTCTATCCATGTTTTTCAGAACTGATTCATTTATAAAGCCTGGGTTATTTATAATCGCACTGATAAAAAATTACTATATACGTGGGACTTTTTTAAGTATTTATTAAACAACTCTCCGCAAGTACCAGGCACGCATAAAACAACAGAGACAAGTGCATTGCAAAGCTCTAGAGTGCTGCGTACACTGTTTCAAATGTGCACGTTTAGTAAGAAGCGGAAACGAAAGTTTTTACAAGTGTTCGTAAGTACAGTCGGCAACCAAATTTAACTAACCCCTTACACTATTGTATCTAAGTTTTTCAAGGTGTCACTTTATAACCCAAGGGGCGTGCCACAGAAACTGAATAACTTTCCCAAAGGAAAATTGATAAAAGAAAAATTAAACCATCTCTCCAGCTCTTACAACTCAGCCAAACTTCAGCTTAGGCGGTCAGATTGTAAAGAAAGTATTTTTTTTTCTTTAATTTTGTAACAATGTTTCTTTGAAAAAGTTGTTCATTTTGTTGGTTTGTCATGCCCCTTACGTAACAGGAGTTTTGAAAAATCACCTTGTACATGGTGGTTAAAACTTCAGACACAAAATGTACGGGTAAAAGAAATTTTGAAGCAAACTGTACATTTTGCATTCGTTACTTTGCAATACTACTTAAAAAATAAAGAAAAAGAGAAACTTTTCAGATCAAAGTTTTGAAACATGCTGTGCTGTGATAAAATTCAATTACATAAATTATTTGTCTAGTCTATAAATAAACTCACTGTTCCCAATAGAAAATTTCTATTAATCCAGTAAAAAAAACTGGACTTTTTTGGATTGTTATACAGACCGCTTGAGAGCAAGAATATCAACTCACTTTTGCAATCAAAATGGCCAATATTTATGAAGAATCTACAGTTTGAAAATGTCAATACTACTATTTTTATTAAATGCAATGTAAGCCAGTTTTTTTAATATATCAAGTTAAATTGCAGTCTGTTTATTGGTTTACTTTTTTAGTATCTATATTTTTTTATGTACTTTATTATTGAATAAAATTTCAAAAATAGAACATAAACAGCAAATTTTACGAATACATAAAATCAATAAGTACTAGGACGTCATAAAACACAAGAGTACTCACCACTGTATGGAAGAAGGGGTGTCTAAGAGCATCCTCAATACATATTCTTTCACTGGGTTCCACTACTAAAAATCGACGGATTAGATCTTTAGGGTCCTCTGTAAATTGAGAAATAAAAATTATGATTACGTTATGTGTTGACGTTCACAGTTCTATTTCTTGTGTCTCCTCTAGTGGAAGTCGTAGAAGGCGACTAAGAGAGCATTAAAACAAAAGACAGCAGCGCGCTTATGAGTGTCGTGCCACAATATAGTGGCTAAAAGCGTTAGTATAGCTTTTCTTAAAAAATATATACCGAAAAAAAAATTATTCGCCTCGTACAAATTCTACCTAGATTGTCGGTGCAAGCTTCGTAAGGGAAGGTACAGAGTAGGAAATTTCGTTGCGCCGCTAACCGATACAGCAGTAGCGGCGCGCGACGCGCGACGATATTCCCTGCTCTGTGGGAAAGCCAATAAAAATAAATGGTACAGCAGCACTGCACTTACATTCTCGCAATACTCAAGGAAAAACTATCAACCGCAAACTTAAATTTGTAATGCCATACACATAGTATAGAAATACAAACTTTTATTTACGTTTTTCCAAAAAAATGTTCGAATGAAATATACAGATCAATTCAGAATTCAAATTGTCAAACATTATAACAAACAAACCTCAAACGATTTCGAGTAAATCACATGTTTAACTTTTGGTAGTACTGGAACACCCTTTATATGAGTTTTCACAGATCAATGGATACTACCGTAGGATACTTGCATGGAGATTTTTTAATTTCCCAACACATGTTCCTTTTGGATAATTGTTCAGTTTAGTCTATTTAGCCAGCCCTTTCAGTTTTTGGTACACCCTGTGTACTAAATTTTATATAAAAAAATTATAAATAATATCCAGTCAGGTAGACAACCAATCCAGGGTTAATATTATAGAAAATTTTAATAAACTCAATGGAACCAATTTTGGGTAAATAACATATTTACGATTTGGTAGTACAGGAACACCCCTTATATGAAATTATACAGATCAATTGATACTGGCGCAAGATATCTTACATGGAGATGCTTGGTCATGCAAAGTTTCATCAAGATTGTATGAGCCGTTTTTGAGAAAATTTTAATTTTTCATTTTCGTTGTATGACAGGTACCCTCAAAATGAGAGCCAGCAAGAAACCACTTAGAACCCTTCGATGGATTTGCATAATACTCCTAAATTCAAAATCTGGTGTCGTTTAGCCGCTAGGCCAAAGCGTGACGGACAGACCGACCGACCGACGGACCGACCGACCGACGGACGGACATTTTTGGGAGACTTATTTTTATGATGTATAAGTGATATAGAACACATTTTTGAGAAAATTCGAAAAACTTTTTTTTTTCACGATTACAATACCTTTCTCGCTCCGCTCGAAAGTAAAAAATTCAAATAAAGTATCTTGATAAGGACACCAAGACGGAGCGATACGTAAGGTGTTGGAGCGACAAAGAAACGTATCGCTTCGTCCTGCTCCCACGCATAGCTCTGCTATCTCTGTCCTGCTTTCATTCTAATCAACCTACATAATTTCAACTGAAGACATGCTTTACGAGGGATACTAGTATTGTATGATTGTTACCTGATATGTCAGCCCACTCGGGACTCGTAAACGAGTATTTCCCCTCCATAATGTTTCGTAACATTACCATCTGCTTGCGATGCCAGAACGGAGGGCACCCGACCAGCCTGAAATTAATAAATAAATCATCAAATTCACCGCCAAACAAGACGACTTTTTGGTGGGAACTCGGTGTAGGCCTGCTCGATTGAAAATTTAGTTTTTTGTGTATTTTGTGGATAACAAAGATAGTGTGTAATGCAGTAAATTTAATACGGAGTGCACAGCTAAGCTATTCCGTGTTTAATTCCCGTTTGTGTTGTCTCAGATCACGAAAATTTTCTTTCGTAAAGTCCACTAGTTATTGCTTTACGAGGGGAGCACTTAACAGTCGATACTGGCAAGAAAGTCCCAAAAAAATAAACAGCCAAGGGCAAGTCGGACTCGCGCACCGAGGGTTGCATACTACTGAGGTAAAAATACTGTCTCAGTTATGGATGCACAGCCACGCAGAAGTTTACTAAATTCGGGCGAGTTCGACACGCACTTGACTAGTTTTAGTATATTTATATTTTTATAGCTTATGCACTATAAACATACTAATTTTCACGCTTGTAAGTGTTCCCGTTTTTACGATGGAGTTAAAACAAAAATCGAGGGAAAAAACGCCTAAAAACACGTTTTTAGTATCCCTACTAGCCCCCTTAATTATTTCTTTAAATTTTTATTAATGTTATTATAGCGGCAACAGAAATAAATGTTCTGTGAAAATTTCAACTGTCTACCTATTACGGTTCATGAGATACAGCCCGCTGACTGACAGACAGACATTAGAGGCATATTAATAGGGGCCCGTTTTGCACCTTTTGGATATGGAACCCTAAAAAGGAAATGTCAAGTATTCAGTCCAGTAGCAAAACGTGTTTTGCCATTTAGGAGAGGGCTGAGAACTATGGCTGCGTTCAGAATCGAAGCCAAATATGAACTCGTCTTATATCAAAAAATCTACCTACTTAAGACTAAACACACAACTGATCGTGGTCATTATAAACATTCCACAAAAAGTCCACTGCTGGACTGGAGCCAGCTCTTCAGAATTAGCTAGAATTGGAGGCAATGAAACAGTCATAGCAATAAAAACCAATATCGTCCTACTAAATCGGCATAACCACGTTCATAAAAGGATTGCGTAACAATTGATGGCGTTTTTCACGTGTCAGTGTATTACGTAAGAACATGTACTTACAATGTAAACATTATCACGCCGCACGCCCAACTGAAAATGGAAAATAGATGGATTAGATTAGGAACAAACAATAGATGGAATGTATGGGATTTGCGCATTACCTCTTACTTCGTACTGACGCAAAATGTCTATCCATCGCAACAGGTACGTATCGCATTTTCTCAAAGTATCCTTTCGCAAAATGTTTCTTTTACATTTTAAGTAAAATTATTATTATTATTATTATGTAGCCTCTAATGTGTCCCACTGCTGGGCAAAGGCCTCCCCTTTCTTTCGCCAGTTATCGCGGTCTTGAGTCTCTGTTCTCCAGTCTGATAAAAAAGCATCCAAGTCGTCGCGCCATCTTCTTCTAGGACGACCTTGGCGACCTTTTAAGTAAAAATTCAACAAAAATTAATAGCTCATGAGACCATCCCATGAAACGTCCACTGCAGGACAGGGAGCTCCCTCCAGAACTCCAGCAATAACGCGCGGTACTTCGGAGGGGATTTACCATAGTCAAGTTCACAACACATAACACAACGATATAATAGCTTAGGCGATAACAATAAACACAATTACAAAATGGACTCTGAAATAAATAAATTATAAAAACTTAACAAAATCACAAGCTTTTCAAAATCATAACTTTTTTCCAGATTCAAAATCTGAATATTGTTTTATTAATAACAAAACACCGTTTTGCTTTGAAAGTACATCCTTCAAATAAATGTATGGGAAAGAACATTCTTCATCTCTCAAATACTAAAAGTGACAATTTGCAAAAGGGACAATATGCGATCAGAATATTTTGCGAAAGGGAGGGACATTACGCGATATATAGACATATTATTGGTCCCGTGTGGTGCCGGCAAAGAATAGTACCAACCCATACATACCCGTGGGTGTCGTAAGAGGCGACTAAGGGTTAACTGGAGGATGGGCAGCAGCATCCTCCTTTGTATCTTACATCTTACTTACTGCGGTCACCTACAACCGCGGCCCATAGTGCCAGCCGTAACGCTAACAAGCGAGGTGACTATGGTACTTCCCTTCCACATATTTCCAGCAAAAGCTAGAATTCTGGAGGGAGCTCCCTGTCCTGTAGTGGACGTTTCATGGGATGTTATGATGAGACATATTATAAGGACGAATTGCACGGGCACAAACAGACAACGAAACTGAACAAATTTCAGGAAATAGAAAAAAAAACAGTATCTCCATACAAAATTGTAAACTTGACAGGATGAGGCCGATTTTTTTAAATTTCCTGAAAGTATTGAGAAGCCCGTTTAAAGGCAGCCTTTGACAAGCCCGTTGGTGTGGTTGGTAGTGAGCCTGCCTTCTACGCCGTGGGCCGCTGGTTCGATCCCCGCCCAGGGCAAACATATGTGTGCTGAACACAAGTGTTTGTTCTGTGTCTGGGTGTTGTCTATTTATGTTGTCTGTCAATCTCTGATACTCGGAGTACAAGCTTTGCCTAGTGGAAGCAGATGACCTTGTGTTAGAATGTCCCCCAATATTTATATTGCTTTCTGTGCTTTAAAGAGAAAGCTCGCTTTTGCCCAGCAAATATACCCCTATTTAATAGAAGGCGGGGCTAGCTTGATAACAGCATGATACGCAATTCATGATATCCTAGATGGCTCATCACGACGTTATCTTATTGACGCACTTGTATATCGTTTCTATTTCTAGAATATTAAACTTTGCCCTAAAGAGTGATCATATTAATAAACAGCGGGGGCTAACTTGATAACGTAATACGCAAAGGTTGCCTTTAAGATCGCTTGCACATTAGATTAAGTTTTCTATATAATATATAACTTCACCTGCTAAAAAGTACCTAAATTCTTTATTAAAAATGAGGAAGAACGACATTGCAATCGTAAAAATATGCGGGATGGAATATTGTATGAAAATCCATTTTTAACGTAGTTTTTTTTTTTAGGTTTTATTTAGGTAAAAATGCGCCGCGAAAAGTCCGCGAAATTCTACTGACTACTTGCACTTTTCCGAAATATTTTTTTTTCCTTGTAGGTGAAGTTTAGAACACTATGCATCACTCGAAAGAAAGTACGTTTCCCAAATCGGGTGTATTGAGGCCCTCGGCTTCGCCTCAGACCTCAACGACACCCTCGTTCTTTCTTGACTGTTCTCTTGTTTTGGGTGCAATAAACAATAAATCTATCTACGCATTTCTTAGGTTAGGAAAGCATATTTATGGAACCTTAAAACTTGGCTCACAAGTGATAGTCACAAGTGAGAAAACGGGCAGGGAGACCAACCAAGTTTCAAGGTTCCATAATTTTGTTATAGCACTCTAGCACCCACACCTATCATATTAGTTGCATAATGTTACAATAATATAATAAGACAGGAAAGCGCATAGCACTGATAATTAAAATGGTATTTTACCTTTGTTTTGTATTCTAAGTGAAAGAGGCGTGATGTTATGTATGTATGCGTGTATGTACGAGGCAAGTGCCACGGTTCCATACATTTCTGTTTCCATATCTAGGGCATATCACAAGATCTTACTGACGCACATGCAGTCAATCGTAACGCATCAGAAATAGATGTCGATCTTTGAACTTGGTAAAAAAAAATAAGGTTATCATATAACCGATATGGTATGCAATGGCGCGTGCTTAGATTACTGTTGACCTTGAAATGACTGACATGTCAGATGGAATAGGTTCTTGCTGTAAGAACGAATATATAAAAACTCATACGAGTATACCTATGAATAATTGTGTATGTCGCGATTTGACAAATACCGGCTTTTATTCAAACACCTGATTTTACGAGTATCATATATCCGAGGTCTTTAGATAAAAAAACCTGAACTTTTTAGTTCATATCCTTGCTATGAGGATGTTTTTTAACAAAAAATTTGTTCAAAAACTAGAACCCGACTTTTGCTGCTCTAAAAAGTATGAAACAAAAAAATATTGTCATCTGAAATTGTTATGCAAAAACTATGGTAGGTATTTAATAAATAGTCATAGTGATGTTCAGAACGGCTATTATCTGAACTTCAGATAATAGCCGTGGTCATATTATTATGCCAAATTACTAAAAAAGTAGCGTGTGAATCTACGCTAATCAGTATTATCACACATATCCGTTATACGCTGTAGATTGTAAGCCAGCACTTTCGAGGACTTTAGGAATACGAGGGCCACACCGAAATGATCGGGAATAGAAAAAAGTACAAAAATAATACAACAATATTTACTTTCATTGTTTTTCGAAGTCTTTACGTGACAATCGATGCACTTTTGCATTCTATCAAACCAATTATTATAACAGTAATTCCAGTCTGAAGTGGATATAGTCGAAACGGCCGATTTGTAAGCTTCGACTGCCTCTTCTGGGCCTTGAAATCGTTGACCACGTAGCATATCTTTAATTCTTGGGAATGTAAAATAATCATTGGGGCTCAAGTCAGGGCTATACGGTGGATGGTCCATTAACTCCACGTTTTCCTGATTTCAAAACGCGATCGTTTTGCGAGCGGTATGTGAGCTCGCATTATCCTGGTGAAGAATGATGCGACGATTCGGATTAATTTTACGAAGTTCTCTTATGACTTCCGGCAAACAAACTATTGTGTACCAATCAGCAGTAACCGTTCTGCGTTCTTGTAAAGGAATCGTAGCCACATGACCAGTTTTCGATACAAACGAAGCGACCATTTTTTTCGACACGCTACGAGAGCGGACAACTTTTGTTGGCTTGACCTCGCCTTCGAAGACCCAAACAGCCGATTGATGTTTTCTTTCGGGCTCATATGAATAAATCCACGATTCATCACCAGAGACGATATTGTAAACTGCATTTGAGCTCCCTCTATTGAACCGTTGCAGAGTAGACCGACACCAATTAACACGAGCCGACTTTTGTTCCTCGGTCAAACGATGGGGCACCCAGCGGGAAACTAACTTCTTGACACCCAGTTCATCATGTAAAATAGTTTGAATCGCTGTCATACCAATGCTGAGAGAAGCCCGAATCTGCTCGTATGTCACATGTGTATCTTTTTTTATTAATTGGCGCACAGCATCGATGTTATCTTGTGTTACCGCTGTTTTTGGTCGACCAGTAGAAGGAACTGTCGTGAGAGAGGAACGTCCACGACGAAACTCAGAATACCAACGATATATAGTCGTTTTACTGGGTGCTTCAAGTTCAAAAACAGAAACAAGCTCGGCGAGACATTGTTCTTGAGATAAACCTCGACGAAAGTTGTGAAAAATTATGGCACGGAAATGTTCCCGCGTAAGCTCCATTTTCCCCACTGACTTGTCAAATTCAAATGGCTACTACTCTTTTCTTTTTTACTTTTTTAAAAATTCAAAAATGGAATTGTGTTTGAAATAATACTACATGTCATAAACCAAAAAGGTTTTAATCTAATTTATTCCTGAGTATTCTATTCCCGATCTTTTCGGTTTGGCCCTCGTAATAAACAATTCTGATTCCTATTTCTTCTGATTTGAAGAAATCCTGAACTTTAAAGCTTGAGAAATCTTTTGACAAAATACTTACACATCAACCTCCTTGCCGTAGCCGGGCGCGTCTTCAAACATGTTGGCTTTGAGCGTTTCAGGGGCGAGGTAGCCTGGTGTCCCGCATAGCTCTGTAACATTCATGACGTCCTGGTAAGTCTTCATAATCATAACATCCTATAAAAACGTCTATGAGAGCTTCCTCCGAAATTCCAGCTATTCCTGTGACAATTTGGAGGGGAAGTACCATGGTCACCACGCTTGTTACGGTTGCTGCTGGCACCATGAACCGTGGTTGTTTGTAACCGCAGTATGTATGCTGGTACGATACACAGAAGGACGCTGCTGCTCCTAGTCCAGTTCATAATCCCTTAGACGCCTCTTACGCACGGGTAGAGAAGGGTTGGTACACTTTTTTGCCGGCACCACACGGGTGACCTGGTAAGTACTATTTATCATCTTAATGCAAGGGTTAGGTTAGGGAAGGGTTCTAAGCAAAGTCTGTCGCGAAGAAAACTACTACCTTGTCAATTTCTGCCGCCAAGCAGTAGTTATTGCAATGCTGTTTTCTACTGCAAAGCAAACTGATCACAATCTCATTTGAATGTTTAATTAGATGGCAACGTAAGAATAGGAAATACATAAGGAAATAGAATCGAATTAACCAAATTACATATTTGACATGATTGCTTACCGTCGGGAATGACACATTTTACATTACATCTGGCCCATTTAAATCGTAAATTTCGTTGGAAAGATATAAAAAGGTTAAGATCACTTGTGCATTTTAGGTTCATTAGCCAAGGCAATCAAAAGCAAAGGTTATCTTGCGACCACAACGCACGAGCATAGCGAGCGAAGCAAGCATGACGACGGAGTGACCGGCGAATGCCAGAAACGAAATACGCGCCATTTTAGTTATTAGACTAAGCAGGTATGACGTAAAACAGCGAATTTTATAATTAGTAGAGGTTTTGTAAAAAAAAAACTAAAAAAAAAACATCTGCGACTGCGGTGTGATGCCACAAACTATCTCTCACCTCACAGCATGCACATCATGCCCCACAATATGCTTGCTAAAGGATTTGTACAAGGCCAGACCAAATGCCATCTGCGTTGCCGAATACTGGTCTGGGAAAGTATGATGGTTGCCATCGACACGATAGAAGAAGCAGAAGTTACGTAAAGCTGACAAAGAAAAGTACCATCCCATTCCTACCCGTGGCTATCGTAAGAGGCAACTAAGGTCTTACGAACCGGAGGATGAGCAGCAGCATCTTTCTGTGTATCGTACCATCTTACATACTGCGGTCACTAACAACAGCGGTCGCCAGCCGCAACGCTTACTAGCGTGGTGACTATAGTAAATCCCGTCCTAAGTACCACGCGTTTTTGCTGGAGTTCTGGAGGGAGCTCCCTGTCCTACAGTGGACGTTTCATGGAATGTTATGATGATGTAAAGAGGCGAATCATACAATTTGGCTGCGACATGATCTGATACATTTACGAAACTGATGAGATGCGCAAAACAAAATATCAATTTACAATTACTCAGGCCAAAACGCAATATGATATCTTATAAAAACTACACATACATACATAAACCATAAACATCTGTTTTATACATAATGCTGTGTCTAAAGTGAGTCATTATTATTTTACTTTACAGTACAGTCAACCTCACGTGGGTAAAAACACCTTTACATTGACAAACTTAGTTTTGCGGTCCTGAAAACAGACTATTTTGCTTCTAAAAATACTATAGGTGTATCGGAACCCTCAAGCGCACGAGTCCGACTCGCACTAGGCCGGGTTTTTTATGTCGATTCTGTTCGAATGAAACCGAAACTTTATCGCTCTTTTTGTGTATGGAGTCTCCAGTAACCAAGTCTTAGATTCTGCTGGTATACAGTTGATTGTACGAAAATCCTTCGTCTATTTCATTGTATCAAAACCAGATGTAACGCAAGATAGCGTGGAAACGAGTGAACGAGACGGACCGTGTCTAAAAAGGTACCTATTGTATGTAGCCTTTTATCATTGCCATACATGCATGAAACCAAAAACATAATGGACTAAATCCTACAAGCAGAAATACATAAACATCACGCCTTCATCTCCTAGGTTGTAGGTAGCCTAGTAAGAAGTGTCTGACCGCCACAAAATTGGTCGACTTCTTAAGGGTGTAGAAATTGTACATTAACCTTGAAGGATCATTCGTCACAAATCTGCCTATGAAACTGAACAACTATTCGCAAGAAAATCGAAAAAGAAAATTTACTTCCCATAGAAACTGAATCAGCTGATAGCGCATTTTGTATGGGGAAGTCAAAAAATTTCGACGTTTTAGTACACGTGTAAGGCGAAATGTATTATGGTTGTTCAGTTTCATGGGCAGATTCACATCCGTCAGGATTGTTATACCCTTTCAGTTACACCTTGTATAAGATTATGCCAGGATTATGCGCACCCATATGTTAATCTTAAATATCGAAGTATGGCCACATCAAGCACTAGGTAAGCGTATGGAAGTTATGCGAGTTTAAATAAAGCTTTTCTATAAGTCTAAAAAGAAGTTCACAACCTTGCTCTTCTCGATCATCATCATACCGTGTGGATTGTAAGATCGATGATTGACCTCACAAACCCTGGTGTCTGAGTTGTTGACCTGCCAAAGGCCTATGACACGGCTCATTAACGACTACAACCGTAGATTAGATAGTAGTCGGGACCACCGTCGGAGCACGGAACCGTCTAACTTTTCCGAAAATCAGGAGATTCATCTTACAATCTCGTAACCAAACTGGGGAAGTCTCTAAAAGAAAATTTTATCTGTCAATGTCCCCACCGGGAAGGGAACCCAGAACCTCCGGATTGAGAGCCAAACGCTAGGACCACTGAGGCTGTTAGTTTATTGATGAGTGTTGATGGTATCCTGGCAACTGTTTAAAAACGAATAGCTTTTCAAAAAGCATCTCATAACTTTTTTTATCATCATATTTTGGAATCTTAGCGAGGCCAAAGTTAGTGATTTTGACTTTGGACATTCTCTGGCTTTATAGCTGGGTAGGCGCTTGACCAATTTCTGATAACAATATTGTCTTCAGTACTTTTTATTATTATAAGACAAGTCTTTCTCCATCTATGTGGAGAAGTGTTTGCTCTGGCTTCAGGACTCGATGGCAATGACTTAGTTCTCTTATCATCATGTCTTCTTGGTACTTTATTACAAAACTTACTCAAAAGGCTGACCGGGATTTTATCTGGCATCACGATTCTTTAAATTTCTGTCTCCGGGTACCTTATTTGATTTTTGACTTACCAAAAAGCCTGTCTCCGTCTTTGAGGATCTTCGCGAAGCCGAAGTCAGTGATCTTGACGTTGAGCTGGTCATCTAGAAGTATGTTCTCCGGCTTCAGGTCTCGATGGACGATGCTCTTGCTATGGACGTGACGGACGCCCTCCAAGACTTGTCTGTGGAGAAAGAAAAGATCCAGGAATTCTTGGCGGAGATATGCTGCTGGAGAAAGATGAGAGGTGAATAATTGGTGAAATATATTGAAAATGCGATGGACTTAAGACGAGAAATTGTTTTCGTCGTGATCGATGACGAGCGATGGCCCCCCGTCTCGCCGCTCGCACACCTAAGGCGCGGTACAGCGGTTGCGGACAGACTATAGTGGCATATTTTGACACTAATAAGACAGCAAAGTACTTTGCCCACCTTGAGAACTTAGAGGGAATGTGTCATGTATCGGTAATTTTTCAGGCTCCCGTACCCTTCAAACCGAAACACAGTCGTGAAAACACTACTCTTTCACGGAAGAAATACGCATGGGGGGTGGTACTTCCCCGGACGGACTTTGCACAAAAGCCCTATCATCTATAAGTTTGCTTTTCGTTTGCGTAGGAGCATTATAATTTCGACTGGCTTCTTGGTGAGGTTGGTAAAGATCCTGAATTCTAAGCCCTAGGTCATGGGTTTAATCCCCGCCCAGGCAGAACAAACATTTGTGAGATGAACATACGTATTTGTTCTGTGTCTAGGTGTTATACCCTATACTATTAAATGAGCAATATTTGTATATATATAAATATATATATTTATAATCGGTTTCTCGAAAACGGCTTTAACGAATTTGATGAAATTTAGTATCCGGGGATTTTTGAGGGCGAAAAATCGATCTAGCTAGGTCTTATGTCTGGGAAAAATCGTTTTGCCCGTGCTTTTAAGCATTTTTTTAAAAATACCGCGTTTTAGACACAAACCTACAGCGCCATCTGTTAGCGAGTAGCAAAGCTTGCTCACTCGATGAAATTTTAATGTTGAGGCAGCTATTATAGAGCGAAGCTCGGTCGATCAGGTACTATCTATAAATGTATGTATGTAATTCAGTCTCCGATGCTAATAGGCTTTGCCTAAGTTTGTATCTCGATGACTTTGCATGAAATACTTTATTCTTTATTGTGCAAAAATTACATAAAGTTGTTAAATGAAAATTGTTTACAAAAATACGAGCTTATCTCTTTAAAATAAAAGATCTAACTGTCGCATATTTTTGCAGATTCAACTGAGTTGTCAAAGGAAATCACAGAAATACATCCCGTTTGCAGCGTTAATTTTTGTATTCTGAAGGATGTGATTCTGCCCATGAAACTGAACAACTTTCCCTAAGGAACATAAAGCGAAATACGAAAAAAAAATTGACCTCCCATAGAAACTGAATCAGCTGATCGCGCATTTTGTATGGGAGGTCAATTTTTTTTTTGCATTTCGACCTATGTTCCTTAGGGAAAGTTGTTCAGTTTCATGGGCAGAATCATATCCTTCAGGGTTGATATACCCTTTCTGTTACACCTTGTATATTTAAAAACATAAGAAAATCCAAAGTCATCATGGGTAAAGTGGTCGAGAGTTTAAAATAAAATGTAATGGTTAAAAAAAAACTTGATCAAGGTAACACAATCTTCTGTTTGAAGCATGTTTGAACTAAATAATATAGAAAGTTAAACTAAATAAATAATACACAAATTACACAGCTACTTACATAATACACGGATCTATTTAATTTAAATTAAATGTAATTAATTTAAATAAATAATCACCTCAAATAGCATTCAACGAATTTCTCTACGACCATATTGCATAACGCTAACAATTCGACACAATCCAAAACATTTTCTTCTTTTTTAACTTTTGAAGGCATTTTTTGATATTTTTCAGACAGGTGCACACTTGGAATCATTTTATATATTTATTATATTACGATTAAAAGTACCAGGACTATATGACCACGCAAGAGCCAACTCACGACTGGTTTATCGTGTAGACAGAATATACGCGAGCATACATCCCGATCCATATGATATGAGTAATTTCTGCACTGACCTAGGTGGGTTGTTTGTTTTATTATTAAACTAGCTGGGGTGCCCGGCTTCGCTCAGGGAGTTGATATGAGATTATGTGGTAGTTGGAATAAAAGAATAAACTTTCCACAATGTTCCAGAATATTCCACAGCATTTGAAACTGTTCTGCAATGTTCCACAATAATCTGGGATATTTTCAAACATTCCAGACTATTTCCGAAAATTCCAGAATGTTCTAGAACGTTCAACCCACAACAGATCTTGCTTTATATACCCCTATCAATAGGGGTAGCAACACTCATACAAAAAAGGCTTCGAATGGTCCACAATGTTCCAGAATATTCCACAACATTTGAGAGTGTTCTGGAATGTTCCACAATGATCTGGGATGTTCCCGAACATTGTTGTGGAATGCTCTCGAATACTCTCGAATGTTCTGGACTGCTCTATAAATTTCTAGAGAGCGAAACTTCCAGCTCTTATATCTTCAAAAGCACGCCTTTCAGGTGAAAACGGGAACCTTCTTCATGAACGGGAGATAGAGGGCTACCACACCATATAACTCCCTTGATCGTACCGGGACTCATTTCTGAGTTTTAGCGGCACGTACATTGTACACTTTCTTTTATAATATATATTGAATAATATTTACTGCATTTTAGAGATGGTGAAGCACACTTGTCCGTCACGTAAAGGCCGCATGGTATTTGCCAGAATTTTATTAAAAGATAGCTTTTCAGCAAACTTAAATTTTTCAGCCCAAGCTAAATCATTAAAGAAATACAAATAAGCTTTTGTGTTCATTAGATTGGTTTTATTTAAAAAGCATTGTTAGGATGGTTGCTCTTCCGTTAAAAAAACCACAAGAAATCCATTAAAAAATCTATAGCTCATTTTTAAGGCAATGAATAGACGAAGATATCATAGTCCAAGAACTAGCACACCCTCTATCATCCTCTCACTTACCAATAATACAATGTATCAACTTCTATAGGTACCTACCTATCCGTTCATTAAAAACATTACGTAATATGGTGATAGCAACAATACCGAATTGTTATAATTATTTAACACGCATGTACTCGGTGTATCCTATTATTTTCATTAAATACAACATGAAAATGGTCAAACTAGCGTTTTTAGGGTTCCGTAGTCAACAAGGACCCCTTATAGTTTCGTTATGTCCGTCTGTCGGTCTGTCTGTCCGCGGCTTAGCTCAGAAACCCTTAGCAGTACGTAGTACAAAGCTGTAATTTGGTATGGATATACGTATATTGCCGACAATTTATTTTTTTGGGTAGGTACCTCCCCTACACGTAAAGTAAGAATGAAAATGTTTTAATCGTCCACCCCAGAGTGTGGGGTATCGTTAGATAGGTGTTTTAAAAATATTGTGAGTTTGCAGACTACTTTTCGATATAGGGATCCGTTTTCGAAATATTTAGCGCTTACAAGCGCAAATTTTTGTTAGAGTCTAGTGTTTCCGAAACCCCCAAGTTTCCGGGTGATACACATTCTTCAGGGATGATACACATAAAAGAAAACAGAGACTGACTGATCTATCAACGCATAGCTCAAACCACTGCACGGACTGGGCTGATTTTTCAAAATTGAACTCCTAAAAGGATGAAATAATAATAAGCATTTATTAATCAGACTACGATGAGGTCCATCTTGTTAGTATACGTCGCACAAAATAACTGTGGCCCTGTCATTGATGCGCAGAAGTCAAAAATGTGCAAAAATGGGCCATTTTTAGGGTTCCGTACCTCACAAGAAAAAAACGGAACCCTTATAGGATCACTTTGTTGTCCGTCTGTCTGTCTGTCTGTCAAGACCCTTTATCTCACGAACGGGTAAAGGTATCAGGTTGAAATTAATACTATATATTAGGATCTATGAACCACACAAGATCTGAAAATTTAAATTTTTTACAATGACGCAATCAAAAGATATGACATTTTATATCCTCATCTCCATACATTTATTCAAAAATGCAAAACCTACAGGGTACTTCCCGTTGACCTAAAATTATGAAATTTGGCAAGAAGCTAGGTCTCACAGTACAAATAATGGGAAAAGTCTGAAATCATTAAATATTACAACTTTTCTCACAACTAATGGTAACCAATTGTGGTGAGCTCCCGTTTTAAGAACATTCATATAAGAGAGGGGTCAAGTTGGATGGTCGCTGAGGCGATTTTTGTTTTAGTTCTATTTTAAAAACGGGAACACTTACAAACTTGAAAATTGGTATGTTTATAGTGCATAAGCTATAAAATAACAACAAATAATAAAATTTGGTCAAGCGCGTGTCGGACTCAAAAAATCTAGCACATTAACTTACTGAAAGTTCAACTAATACAATTATGATTATGTGGTGGTACGGAACCCTCAGTGCGCAAGTCCGACTCGCACTTGGCCGGTTTTTTTCTTCTGCGCATCAATGACAGGGCCACAGTTATTTTGTGCGTCGTATAACAGTCTTCTTAACCTATGTTAGTACTTAATTTCTAAACAGGATTTGATACGTTTAATCAGTGTCCACACAAGCGGGTTATCAAACCGGGCAGCTATCACGGCCAGGATGGTGTTGGGACTGTCGCGCAGCCTATGCAGAAGCGATGCAGACTTTTTACGCCAGACGGCATCAAATCCGTCAGTGCGAGCCTCGGCGAACATCGCTGATGCGCTACAGAATAGCGGCAATCGCAACAACACCCTGAACGCATTATTATATTGGACCTGTAGAGCATTGTAAGACTTTTGGCAAATATCTGAGAGGCCGGCAGCGCACCTGTGATCCCCTGGTGTTGCGGGTGTCTATGAACGTCGGTGATCACTTACCATCAGGTGACCCGCCTGGTAGTCTGCCTCCCTCTTCTAAAAAAAATATCCGAACCACAGAAATGGGGGTTGAAATTTTTTTATAGAGAAATCATCCGCTTTCGTAATAAAACCGAATTTCGTGCAGACGAAGTCGCGGGCATCAGTTTGAATACAAAATCGGAATCTAAAAATCTGTGTTACTGACATTAAATAAATAGAGACAAGGAAAATTATAGTGACCTAAATAATATTATTGCATTGTTATAGAAATTCTCAGAAGTCACTATAAAACATGTTATAAACAAATAACAAGTTGTTTATGAACTAGATTCGGGAGATACTTTACTATTAGAGTTGATGACGAATATGTTCTACTCGTAAATATTGTAATAATAAATATAAAGATAAATGTTCTTTGTTTGACTTCGAGTGGATTTCAAACCCGGCCATTCGCTTCTTCTATTTCCTTTTTCTATCCACATGGATATAAATAAAATAACGATTACAAAACCCAAGATCTATATATCTTCAAAGGTGGTAGGGCTTTTGTGGAAAGTCCGTCTGGGGAAGTACCACCCCCTTGTTTTTTCTGCCGTCAAGCAGAAGTGTTTGCACTGCTGTGTTTCGGTTTGAAGGGCAAGGGAGCCAGCGAAATTACCGGCAAATGAGACATATCTTCTCAAAGTGAGCAACGCGCTTAGCTGTCTTATTAGTGTCAAAATATGCCATTAATAAGACAGTAGGTGTTATGAGCGGTGGTGACCACTTACCATCAGGTGGCCCACCTGCTCGTTTGCTCACTTGTAACATAAAAAAAAATAATCCCTTATTTACCTTTTACTGCACCCACGGCACAGCAAGAGATCAGGTGGGACAGTCAAGAGCACACCAAGCTTAACACATTTGACTTAGTACCGTTCTAAACTCAATAGCCAGATAGCCCTAAAAGCTGAATAGCACTTTATCGGTACTACGACCAGTATTTCTGAAGAAAGATGCACTTTTTGTAAGAAGCAAGCCGCTTGACACAGTAGTAGGTTTTAAAATTATTTGACCCACAATGATTTTTTATTCACCCTTTAGTAGTTTCTGGAGGAGGGGATTTTTGGGTTAATTACACAATTTTTTTTTTTATATAAATTTAAACGATATTGAAAATCTGGGAGTCATTTTCGCATAATTTGAGGTTTCATATTCATAATCATAAATCTTTATTGCTTACACATATGAAAAACAAAACGATTAACAAAAAATTTCGGAAATAAATGACGATCATTCTTATTCTTAATCAACAATTTTGTAAGCAAAAGGCAAGAAACTCAGTTCTTGCTCCCAGGCTACACTAGGCAACACTGAAAGCACTGGTTTTCAGTTCTTACCCTTCTCTTGAACCTTTATAAATAACCATTTTATTTCACTGGGAGTGGTAGCGCGACTGGTTGCGCCACTGGTGTCCGTAACTAGACACCAGCTCGGCTGCTGGTCGCGCTACCACTCCCAGTGAAATATATAGCCCTTAATACTGTGGCCGCAGGGTGTAGCGACTCTGGTGTCTAGTTAGGGACACCAGTAGCGCAACCAGTCGAGCCACCAGTCGCGCCACCATGATGTCCCAGTGAAATACCGGCCTTAAGTGATAAGTTAAAAATCACTACGGGTCAAATAATTTAAAAGACCTTACCCAATACTGTGCGAAGCGGCTTGCTTTTTACATAAGGTGCAGTATTTATTGGCGTACCACTTGTACTAAAAGTCGCGCTGCGAGTATCAAGCTTGAAGCTGCTGCTTACTATTCTTACTGACAGTTGCACAAAATGTCTTTAAAGTTAAATCTCCTTTAAGTCTATTGCTGACTCTTTCTGTTTTGTTGACAAAGAAAGTGACAGAAATAATAGATCTTTACCTATGAAATTGCCGAAATTTTCTTACAGATTAATGAGATCATAATTCCTATAACTCTAATGCTATTTTTTTTTATTTGTCTTATATTTGAAAGTTAACTTCAAGGTTATCAATTTACGCATAAAATAAAGTTTTTATTTTTAGTGTGATTTATAAAACTAAAGGTACGAAAATTATACGTCTTAAATGTCGTCCGATTTCATCATTAGATTTGTTATATTTTTTTACAGATAATATTTTTCGAAAATTAAATTTAAGTTTCTGTTAGCTTAATGTCTTCCCAATAACGCCTAAAAAATAAAAAACATTGGATTTATAATTCCTAAGAAAAATGCAAAAATGTTAGTACTGAAAATTGAGTTTACCTATAGCTAAAATTCGCCATACAAAACGGTAATTTCATAGGTAAAGACCTATTATATTCAAAGGAGCTTTAACTTTAAATATGATCTGTGCAACTGGTTGTTAGCCAGCACAAAACTGAGTTAGTGCTAAAATACAAATTTCCCGACAAATACGTAATGCGCGCAACAACAGACCTGCCAGTTGAAAGTAGAGATTTTGCGCAGGTACAGCCTAGCGACTAGCGTCCCTCCCCGCTTGCCGCCAAAATGGCCTGCGAACTGTCTACTGCGCAGGTTAACCATAACCACGTGATCCGTCAAGTCTCATCTTTCGTTGCGCGTATTGTAACATTCAAATAAAAAAGGTTATTAAATTGTAAGGCGCCGATGGAAAAACACATTGATTACTTATGCATAAGGTCACAGACATGCAATACCTTGAATGGAAATGGAACATTATTACCAGCAGCTACGCCGATATCTTATCGGTGAAGGAAAATTCTTACGGAAAAGTTACTTATTATCCATTTTTTTCGTTTATTCCACCGCTTACCAACACATTTTGCAGCTATGTCAAAAGCAATCGGCTAAAGCTGGCAGAAAAAACAAGTTTGTAAAACAATGTAATTTTTTCTGTCAAATATACTCTGGTTTTAATATGTGTTGGTTAGCGTTGGAATAAAAGAGAAAATTATTTTACTTACAGTATTTTTTAAAATCTTTCTTTAGTGGTTGCCTTTCTAGAACCTAAACAGCGTTACCTTTCGTGAAATGCGAACTTTTCATATATAAATGTTACACAAATAATAGTCAAACGATATGACAATCATTATCTTCATATCAGCCGAAAGACGTCCACAGCTGGTCATAAGTCTCTCCTAAAGATCTCCAAGAGGACCAGCCCTGTGCTGTTCGCATCCAGCGGCTTCCCGCGACCTTGACTAGATCGTCGGTCCACCTGGCCGATCGGGCCTGCCCATGCTACGTCTTCCAGTTCGCGTTCGGCACTCTAGGACCTTTACCCCCAATCGGCCAATTGTTCTTCTAGCGATGTGCCCTGCACTGCCACTTCACTTTAGCGAATCTCAGAGCTATGTCGGTTACTTTAGTTCTTTTGCTGATCTTCTCGTTCCTGATTCTATACCCCAGAGAGACTCCAAGCATTTCCATATTTGGGTGACTTGAGCTTCCTTATTAAGCCCATTGCTGGACATAGGCCTCCCCTAAAGATTTGTTTTAAACTTTCGCACTTCTCATACATGTTGTTTTTTGTGTAAGTATCGCGCTCCCTTAAAGATATCTATGGTGCAATACATGACAATAATTTGGCGAAATATCAGCATTATTTGCTTTATTTGCCAAGATCGTTTTGAGTAATAGTTTTGCGCTTACGAGTACCTCTATAGCTAAACTCTGTAAATGGATGTGATATCACATGATCACATCATGTTTAGGTGGAATAATAAAATTCTTGTTCTCAATATGTCAGGTGAAAAAAAAATGTAAGCACAATTTTAACCTGTTAATTAGTCAATAAAACTAAACAACTTTTCCAAAGGTGTTTTCTTTTTTTTTTTAATTTTCGTCACAAGATGCGCCAGCTGGTGCAGTTTTCTAAGAGAAGTTTTTTTATTGTATTTCGACCTATGCTCCTTAGGAAAAGTTGTTCAGTTTCACGGGTCTGAGTTACACGTTAGAATAGTGCTTAACATTATTTTATCACCTTGTATATGTCAGAGAAGACATTAACGTCCAGGAAAAAACATAATACATCAAATAGACCAATCATATTAAATGGCAGTCCGCTTGAAGAAGTAAAAAGCTTTAGATATTTAGGTAGCCTGATCACAGACAATTCCAGATGCAAGCCCGAGATTACTTCAAGAATAGCTATGGCAAAGACAGCTTTCAATAATAAAAAACATCTGTTCAAAGCAAACATTTCAAAATTAGCGCGGAAACGATTGATTAAAGCCTTTATATGGAGTATTGCGCTCTACGGCTGTGAAACGTGGACCCTAACGCAAAGAGATAGAGAAAGGTTAGAAGCATTCGAGATGTGGTGTTGGAGGAGGATGGAGAAAATCAGCTGGACAGAAAAGAAAACTAATAAAGAGGTGTTAAACATGGTTAATGAAAGAAGAAGCATATTAAATACTATTGAAAATAGACGAGGGAAAATGTTGGGACATCTGATACGACACGACAAATTTTTAAAAACTATAGCCGCGATTACACCTGCTTGAATTTGACGACTGAATAAGAAATCTACCTAGGAGGCTACGTAGAAAAAGACGTTTGTGAATTCAGAGTTCTAGCTAGGAAGCTAAGTAGAAAAAGTGCCTACTAATACAGTTGCTGAATAGTGATGTTCCGATAGCGATAGTTTCGCTGTCGGTAGTTGATCTTGAAATACAGTAACTCTGTTGAATAGCCTTATCGAAAATAATTATTGTACAATAAAATGCTATCGATTGTTAAAAAATGGCTGATACAACCTCAAGACAAATACAACCGATAATTGAAAGGAGAAAAAATTACAGACAAACTTATTTGCGGTCTTAAAGATCGGCTTTATTGCTTTTAAAAATACTACAGGAATATCGAATCCCTCGAAGCGAGAGTCTGCCTCGCACTTGACCGTTTTTTTAATATAAGTATATTTTTGTTCGATATGTTGAATTAATCATTCGCACTTGGACATCACTAAACATGCTAAGTCCCTTCAAGTAAAGGAGTTAGAAGGTTTAGTGATGTGAAAATTTTGCGAATGATTAATTCGAATCGAACAACTTGTCCATAAAAATAAAAATAAAGCATTATCTTGGTTTAATAATAAGTACTAATAATAAGCAGTAAAAGCTAACCAAAGAATGCAGAGGGCAACAAGTGATGACGTAAGTGTAGCAAGAAAGGTATATAAAAGAGCGAAAGGTATTGTTAAGGAAGTTGTTGAGAGAAAGAAAGAGGAGTGTAAGGATGAGTTTGACAGAAGGCTTACTGAAGATTTCCAGTCCAACCAAAAGTTTTTCTGGAAATCCATACGGACAGCCCGAGGAAAGTTTGGAACATCGGAGCTGAGTAAAATCAGAAGCCAGGATGGAAGTATTATAAAAGGTGAAGAATGTGTTCTGAGGAGGTGGAAGGAATATTTTGAAAGTCTGTTTGAGAGAGAAAAAGCAGAGGCCAGCGAACCTAGGTCTTCTGTGGAAATGAATGAGAATGAAGAGGAGAATTGTGTAAGTGAGATAAGTATGGATGAGATTATGAAAGCGATGAAAAGTATGAAATCAGGTAAAGCAGCTGGGTATGATAGAGTGTCGGTCGAGATGTTGAAGGCTGGGCGAGGCATTGTGGCTAGTCAGTTGTACCGCCTTTTCAACTTGTGTTGGACGAACGGCCAAGTACCAGGTGACTGGTGCAAGGCTGTGATTGTGCCGCTGTACAAGGGAAAAGGGTCACAACAGGACTGCAAAAATTATCGTGGGATAAGCCTTCTCAGTGTCGTCGGCAAACTGTATGCAAAGGTTTTGATTGAAAGAGTGATGAAAGATACTGACGATAAAATATGGGATGTACAAGCGGGATTTAGAAAGGGAATGGGATGTACAGATCAGGTCTTTTCCTTGCGGTGCATAGCTGAAAAGTTTTTGGCTAAAAACCAAAAAGTCTACTGCGCGTTCGTGGATTTGGAAAAGGCCTATGACCGAGTGGTGAGGAATGAATTGTGGTCAGCATTGTCTATGTATGGGGTAAACGGTCATCTGATTCAAGCACTGAAATCTCTCTATGAGGATTCCAGTGCTTGTGTCAGAATAAACGGGGCGTACACTGAATGGTTTAGCATCGAAAAAGGTGTTAGGCAGGGATGTGTAGCGTCACCTTGGCTGTTTAACCTGTTCATGGATAATTGTTTGATTGATCTGAAAGAGAGTATGTGTGGACTGAGAATGAATGAGTTACTCATCAAATGTCTTCTCTACGCTGATGACCAAGTTGTACTTGCGTCATCTGCTGACGAGTTGCAGGAGATGGTAACAATGATGAATGTGGCTTTGGACAGGAAAAGAATGAAAGTAAATGTAAGCAAGACTAAAGTAATGGTACTTGAAAGAGAAGAATGTATGACAGAGTGTACTATATTAATAGATGGAGAACAAGTCGAACAAGTGAAGGAGTTTGTGTATCTGGGCTCAAAGTTTACGAGAGATGGAAAGTGTGAAAGTGATATTGAAAGAAGAGTGAATGCTGGAAACATGGTAAATGGTGCCCTGCACGCCTTTATGAGGAGTCAGAAGGTGTCTCACAAGGCTCGTTTGGCTGTTCATGGGGGAGTTTTGGTACCAACACTGATGTATGGCAGTGAAAGCTGGGTATGGCAGAAGAAGCATGAAAGTAGAATTAATGCAGTGGAAATGAGAGCGCTAAGGAGTATGATTGGTGTTAAATTGAGTGACAGGATTAGAAATAGTGTGATAAGAGAACGGTGCGGCGTAAAAAAAGATGTAGTGACCAAAATCGAGAAAGGGATGCTGAGATGGTTTGGTCATGTAGAGAGGATGAATGAACGAAGATTGACGAAAGAGATCTACCAGGCGAGAGTGAATGGAAACGTTGGAAGGGGAAGGCCTAGGCGAACGTACCAGGACCAAATTCAGGACGTTCTGAATAAAGGCCAGGTTAAAAGTACCCTAAACCGACGAGCATGTATGAAAGGATTGATGAAAGTACAGGAAGCAAGGGAAGTATGTCAAGATCGTAGCAGGTGGAGGACTGTGGTCTCTGCCTACCCCAACGGGAAAGAGGCGTGATGTTATGTATGTATGTACTAATAATAAATTTAAAAAATTCACTATAAAAAAATTTGTATACGACTGTTCGGTTGAGTCAAGGAGTGATCACAGCTAGCTGGATTCAAAGACTAATTCGGCATACATTGCTCGTTGAAGTAAGGATAATGCAATAACATAACCAAGCCTCCCAGCAATGTATGCCGAATTAGTCTTTGAATCCAGCTAGATGTGATCGTGGCTTTAATAGGCTGACAATACATTTCCGTGATGTTTTTATTTAACTTAAATGGACAAATGAGACCTGAACATTGCCGTGCCAAATCTTATGAATGAGAGTATTTCTGATCAAACAAAAACAATGGCTGTGGTAAATGAAGTGGATAATTTTTTTTCTCTTTTTTCTTGCAGGTGCACATAGTCATTCGCCGTAACTGAACAAATTTCAGTAAATAAAACTATCAGCCTCTTCAATACTCTTCATATAAAATTGCAAATGGACAGTTTAGCCACGATCACATCTAGCTGGATACAAAGACTAATTCGGCATACATTGCTGGGAGGCTTGGTTATGTTAATTGAAATATCCTTACTTCAACGAGCAATGTATGCCGAATTAGTCTTTGAATTCAGCTAGGTGTGATCACTCCTTAACTCTACACTGCGCGTGGCTTGACACGAAGTACGAACTTGGTCGGTTTTTTAGTATCGATTATTACCGGTACTTTTAAGAATTCGATATTCTCGATATTTTCTATAGGAATATTCGGTAGAGTTACTGTATTTTTAAAATTCAACCATCGATCTCGTTATCGCAGCAACACTGATTCAATAATTTTCAAAATTTACGGTTCGGTTAGGTACTCAATCAATCGCCAGTTAAAGCGCGACGGAGTCAGATGTGTCCGTGTAGAATACTTGACTAGTGCAACACTGTTAGTTTTGAATATAGCGGTCTTTAATTGTTTTTCTAGTAGGAGCGCTTGTTTTAAGTAAAAAAGTATACCATCAGTTAGGCCAATCATTCGCATTTGCCCATCACTAAACCTCCTAACTAATGTTCCGATGTCATTTTTTGGTGGTCATTTCCTCCGAGGCGAGTTCGCCCGGTTGGGCATTTCGCCCGAAAGTATTCATTGTTAGTCGAGGTCTTTTAAAACCATATCCAAAAGATAATGAGAAACTATGGCAAACAATAAATAAACTTACATACAGAAATAAAAAATCCAAATAAGATCAATAAATTTCTAGATAAAAAGAATTGACTTCAGCATTATGTTACTGTAAAAATATTGTTGGCCGAAAATATTTTACTTAAGACTGCACCACGTAAAAACTACCAAAACGGCAATCACGGTTTAATATTGCTTACATATTTAATATGATTTTTTTAAAACCATTACGATTACGCCATACATTTTTAGTATGACCGCGCGAAGTCTAATAAATAGCTCTGACACGCGGCCGATACCCACAAGAGCTCGAAGTGAGAATGGGGAAGCGCAAAGATAAATATTATGTATCCCGTCAAAAATTCAAAAAATATCTATTCCTTTAACCAAGTAAGTACCTACTTACATACCATACCTAGGTAGTTTTGTTTTGTTATGGGTGACTGGTGATGAAGGGTAGGCGGAGGAAGATAGGTAGATGATGGGTGATCGGTCAGAAGGGTTATCAGAGTAATAGATTTTCGGTACGTGATTGATGTCCGGACGAAGATGGGTGACCGGTGGATGATATTGATGGGTGACCGGCGGAAGACGAGTCAATGGTAGATGATGGGTGACCGGTAGATGATGGGTAATCGGCAGTGGTCGGAATAGGTAGAGCTGTTTAGGGTCAATGATCGGAAACTTGAACGTGCTGCTTGCTACATTATTTCGTCAGGTCTGTTAGATTTTCCTCTTGAGACGGATTTCCATGGCATGGCTTTTCGAAATAAGACTGCCTTTTGATCGTTAGTATGTGTCCTTTGATCTTTCGATCACAAAAACAACGAAATGTACAACGATGGCACGGATTTAAATGGATTACTTTTTTAAAAGAAGCAAACGGCGCAAAACTTAGGCAGGAAAAAGGCTACATTATTTCGTGTGGTCTGTTAGATTTTCCTCTTGAGACGGATTTCCATGGCATGGCTTTCCGAAATAAAACTGCCTTTTGATTGTTAGTGTGTGTCCTTTGATCTTTCGATCACAAAAACAACGAAATGTACAACGATGGCACGGATTTAAATGGATTACTTTTTTAAAAGAAGCAAACGGCTCCAAACTTAGGCAGGAAACAGGCTATATTATTTCGTCAGGTCTGTTAGATTTTCCTCTTGAGAAGGATTTCCATGGCATGGCTTTCTGAAATAAGACTGCCTTTTGATCGTTAGTATGTGTCCTTTGATCTTTCGATCACAAAAACAACGAAAAGTACAACAATGGCACGGATTTAAATGGATTACTTTTTTAAAAGAAGCAAACGGCGCCAAACGTAGGCAGGAAACAGGCTACATTATTTCGTCAGGTCTGTTAGATTTTCCTCTTTAGACGGATTTCCATGGCATGGCTTTCCGAAATAAGACTGCCTTTTGGTCGTTAGTATGTGTCCATCGATCTTTCGATCACAAAATCAACGAAATGTACAGCGATGGCACGGATTTAAATAGATTATTTTTTTTAAAGCAAACGGCGCCAAACTTAGGCAGGATGATAGTTGATGACTGGATGAATGATGATGAGTGATGCGCGGATTATAGTTGATGAGTGGATCAATGATGATGAGTGATGCGCGGATGATAGTTGATCAGTGGATGAATGATGATAAGTGGATGATGAGTGATGCGCGGATGATAGTTAATGAGTGGATGAACGATAATGAGCGGATGATGAGTGATGCGTGGATGAGTGGATGAATGATGATGATGAGCGGATGATGAGTGATTTTCGGATGATAAGTGATGCGCGGATGATAGTTGATCAGTGGATGAATGATGATGAGCGGATGATGAGTGATGCGCGGATGATAGTTGATGAGTGATGCGCGGATGATAGTTAATGAGTGGATGAATGATGATGATGAGCGGATGATGAGTGATTTTCGGATGAAAGGTGATGCGCGTATGATAGTTGATCAGTGGATGATGAGTGATGTGTGGTTGAGTGGATGAATTATGATGATGAGCGGATGATGAGTGATTTTCGGATGATAAGTGATGCGCGGATGATAGTTGATCAGTGGATGAATGATGATGAGCGGATGATAAGTGATGCGCGGATGATAGTTGATGAGTGGATCAATGATGATGAGTGATGCGCGGATGATAGTTGATCAGTGAATGAATGATGATAAGTGGATGATGAGTGATGCGTGGATGAGTGGATGAATGATGATGAGCGGATGATAAGTGATGCGCGGATGATAGTTGATGAGTGGATCAATGATGATGAGTGATGCGCGGATGATAGTTGATCAGTGAATGAATGATGATAAGTGGATGATGAGTGATGCGTGGATGGGTGGATGAATGATGATGAGCGGATGATGAGTGATTTTCGGATGATAAGTGATGTGCGGATGATAGTTTCTACCACCATGTCATTACGAGTAAGTCTAAAGTGTTTCTACTGACGTGCTGTTGAGTATACAAACTTGAAGAGCTGTTCCCTGTCGCCCCTCGCTTCCCCTCGAGTAACCCTCCGTTATACAATCGTTGCGCTGAGCTATATTAGTAGTTCATTAAAAATACCTTGAGAGAAAAAAGTTCCATTCAAAACACAGTCTTTTAAAAGGTGTCGTTTCCTCCGAGCGGGCGAGAACGCGTCTCGGGTGAAATGACGCACTACGACTCCGCGTGGACTGCGCGCATGTGTGTGTTCGATCATACGCACACTACTGTTGCTTCCGACTCGCCGCGAAAACTAAACAGTTTTGATCCTATACATTTTTTTATGAAAGGGACAACTGATTTAGACATGAATTGAAAATTTTGTCAGGATTACAAAGTATCTCTTTTAGGGCTCCCGCACACGACCGAGAATCGGTGGGCGATTATCGGCCAGGACAAGGACGGAAGATTCAGGTGATAACACGTCAGAGCGGGATGCCAACAAAAAATCGGTCACCGATTCTCGGTTGTGTGCGGGATCCCTTAAGGAAATCTAACAAAATTACGGACAAGTACAAGGTGTCAAACAATCTCCTAAAAATTTCATCAATGGACTCATACCATGAAAAATTAACGATTTTCACCACACACACAACAAATAAAATGTTAAAGTGCGAGTCGGACTCGCGCATCGAGGGTTCCGATATACCTACCTATAGTATTTTTAGAAGCAATAAGGTCCATTGTAAGGACCGCAAAACTAAATTTGTTTGTAAAGATTTGTTGCAAATTTCCAAAAAACTGTGCTACTTAGAGAGATTGTTTTTTTTCTGAATTATTCACATAAACCTCTATGGACTTTAATTAATTCAGATTTTTTCTTCGGAAAACTTCGGGGATAAGGAAGGGGGGAAGGTATTTTTTTAAACTTTTTTCATCATAACTTGAAAACTAAGAGTCGTTAAAAATATAAAGAACTATTTTGGAATGTACAAGTGAAGCACTTTTATATGATACCTAACTTGACTTAATACTGACAATTAAAAACTTTGACCTACCCATTTGGGCCCCCTTTACAATAATAATAATATTATAATTATTTCAATTGCAATAAAGTAAGACAATCGTATTCTAAAACTACTTCTACTACTAAATATAAAAGCATAAACGAGTTTTTAGCTTGCTTTTCAATTTATTTTAAGGTCATTAAAAATACTCATAGAAGCCTTTATACAAAGTATCTGAACATATCAGTCGCGCTATAAAGTGTACCAGCACAGAAAATATAGACGTATACTAACGTATAGCAGCACAACTAGTGAACTGACTATGATCCCTACTATGTTGATGTTCCTTAATAGTGATGTACAATTATTTCAAGAAGCAACAATCGAAATATTCGAATGTACTACTTAGTACTATCCAAATAATCTTTTATCATTCAATTGTTATTTTTCATTGGAATCATTATTCGCTTTTCGTACGATTTTAAATGAAAAATTTATACTAACTAAAAGAATGAATAAAGCACTCAAATTCTTTGTGTTTACTTGACTGGTGCAACCTAATTTTAATTCCTTGATTGTTTTTTAGTATACCGGTAATTCTGTGGTTTTTTTTTTGTAGTTATTCTAGTGTTTTTCTATACAACATAAATTAGCCCTTATTAATATTTTCCGTACGATGAGGTGTTCTATTCGTATTGGCCCTTCACTAAAGTTCCTTTCTGCGTTGCTTACTATGCGGCTTACTCAGTTAGTGACTTACTTAGTTCCATCTTTCTACCTTCCTTTCCTACGTAGGAGACTAACTGACTTAGTGTGTGAATTCAGTCAGGTGTGATCGGCCCTTATCATAGAAGGAAAGGTTGAGGAAAGGAGAGGTAGAGGAAGGCCAAGACGTTGCTACATGGACCAGATTAAGGAAAAAATAAATGTCGTGTCGTATCAGAAAGTCAAACAAGTTGCAGAAGATAGGAAGGCGTGGAAGTTACTCCACCGACAAGAGCGTAGCTCTTAAATAAGAAGAATATGTCACGTAATTGTTTCATTGTCTATTATATCTAGTTTCAATAAAGGTCCCTTTCGAGATCGGTTAAGGTGGTTTCTGAGTGGCAGCACCTTACTTTTAGAAATAAATTTATTGCGTCGCAAATACAAAACTTTTCATTAGTATTGTTCGTTTGGCGGCAATATGGGGTAGTTATATATGTTATAACCCGTAACATCATAGCTTAGCTTATCATTTATAGCTTTGTATTGTTAAAGTGCTAAAAGTGGCCGTTTTTGCACTTTTACAATACAAAGCTATTCACGATAAGCTAAAATGTGATGTGATGGATAATAAAATATAGAACTATCCCTAATTGCCGCCAAACAAACAATCCTTATTAAATGTTTTGTATTTAAGAAGCAATAAATTTATTTCTCAAAGTGGCAGCACCTCTGCTCAGCAACCCCCTTAAGTTGCGTTTGCATTACCAAACTTAAAATCTAAAATGTTAAAAAGATTGCGTTACTTTTGTAAACTCGACCCTTCTAGTTAAGCACTTTACCGTATGCTTGGTCGTTAATCTGCAGATTATCTAATGTGCCAACTGAAAAAAAAATTCCAATTTAACGCACCCAACCAGGTAAACTGCAGATTAACAGGTTTAAGCACATTAATGTTAAAATAACTATGTTCTGAATTTGCAACTTTGCAGAATTATTCTTTGATTTGCTTATCATGCAACTACATTGTGAGACAACCAACTAATTATTTTTTATTTTTTTTTTATATTGGGTGACAATTTACAGCTGCTCTATTTTTTAGGGTTCCATATCACGGTTCCATACCCAAAGGTTGAAAAAAAGGGACCCTATTGATATGCCTCTAATGTCTGTCTGTCAGCAGGCTGTATCTTATGAACCGTAATGGGTAAATTTGAAATTTTCACAAATTGTGTATATCTGTTGTCACTACAACAACAAATAATAAAATTTAAAAAATGAAAATGAAGGGGGGCTCCCACAGAACAACGATAGGGCCACTCCGCCTGCGCGCGCCGCGCAACCCCCCATAGAAGCGAAAAGAGTAAAAAAATTTGGTTCCTTTTTGACTAGGTATACTATGCAATTTATGTATGCGCTTATTTTGAATGCACATCATAACACATTCGTTGCCATAGAGACGCTGTCACTGGTTTTTTGTATCTTACTCTCTCGCAATAATGGTACTATGTTTATCGCACTCAAATGACGCTAGTAGTGTGGGTGCGGAAAGTGTGTTAGTTTTAGTAAATGGTGACACTGATTTGTTATGAATGAAATAAAGAATTCGTCCCTAGATGCTGATGCACAGCAAGACGCATGGACTTCAGAGCTCTGTGGGGGCTCCCAAACAGCTAATGGGAGGCGCGAAAAACATTTTGACTTACTTCATCGCGTGGGTTAAAGTCGGCTTTTTTTACAAAATTTTGTTTGGGTTGTATTGAACAGTAATATCTCATGAACAGTAATAGGTAGACAGTTTAAAGCAAAACTTACCTCATAATGTATCTAGTTTTCTTTTCCGAGAGTGTGACAACGGAAGTGAGATAGTCGAAGAGCTCGCCGTTCTTGCAAAGCTCGAACACTAAGAAGATGAATGTCTCCGATTCGAACACATCCTGTAGCTCAACTGTAAACAAAGGGAGGGGTATATTGAGCTTATTTGTAATAATAGGTCTTCAACTATGAAATTGCCGAAATTTTCTTACAGATTAATGAGATCATTCATAATTCCTATAATTCTAAAGCTATTTTTAGGGTTCCGTACCTCAAATTAAAAAAAACGGAACCCTTATAGGATCACTTTGTTGTCCGTCTGTCTGTCTGTCTGTCAAGACCCTTTTTCTCACGAACGGGAAGAGGTATCAGGTTGAAATTGATAACGAATATTAAGGTCCATAAACCACACAAGATCTGAAAATTTCAATTTTTTACAACGACGCAATCAAAAGATGTCCTCATCTCCATACATTTATGCAAAAAAGCAAAACCTACAGGGTACTTCCCGTTGACCTAAAATTATGAAATTTGGCAAGAAGGTAGGTCTCACAGTACAAATAAAGGGAAAAGTCTAAAATCATTAAATATTTCAATTTTTCTCACAACTAATAGTAACCAATTAAGGTGAGCTCCTGTTTCAAGAACTTTTCTATAAAAGAGGGGTCAAGTTGGATGGACGCGGAGTTTTAAAATCAAAGAGCAAAAGCTTTTAGTATATCATATGGTAGATAGGTACGGAACCCTTAGGGCGCGAGTCCGACTCGCACTTGGCCGGTTTTTTCTTATATTTTAAAGTTGACTTTATTTTTACTTAGTTCGTAAAATTAAAGGTTCGAAAATTCTTCTTCTTAAATGTCGTTCGATTTCATCATTAGATTTGTTACCTATATTTTTTTACAGATAATATTTTTCGAAAATTAAATTAAACTTCTGTAAGCTTAATGTCTTCCCAATCATGCTTAAAAAATAACAAAAATTTGGATTTTTATTCCTAAAAAATTGCAAAAATGTTAGTAAGTACCTACTGAAAATTGAGTTTACCTAAAATTCGCCATACAAAACGGCAATTTCATAGTTAAAGACCCAATACAGAATGGGTAAAGGGCAATACACACCCAAGTCGCCGACCGGCCGGCATACTATGTTATAATATACACAGGGTTATGTTGGTGACATATATATATCAGCGGCTCGACATGAAGAACGTGTGAGCGGGACAAAGATTCTTCTTCTCGACTAGTTTCTCTTAAACGGGTGAAAGAGACAGCCTTCCGAAAACTGAAAGCGTATGATCAGTCAACGTAACTGAAAAACTTTCAGCGAATAAAACTTTTCGGAAATGAAAAAATAATCGGCCTCTCCATAAAAACTGTCCAATCAAGTTTGCAATTTTGTATGGGAAAGCCGATTTTATTTTTCATTTCCTGAAAGGTTTATCCATTGAAACCTTTAGTTATGTTGACTGATCATGCCTCAGAAAAATAAGGGTTTAGAAGTAGGATTAAAGAAATAAAGAAAGAAATACAAGTTAGGGATGTGTCACAGAAAAATAAGGGTACTTAGAAGGAGGATTAAAGAAATAATTCGTCACAAGGTAGCGAAGGCGTCGTTCTATGGATTTGACGGGTTATTTTGAATATTTCCTAGTGATCACTGATAGTTTGACATAAAATATTGGGACATGTTGGCAGATGTCATCCCATAGTAAAATAAATTAGCAAGGTATCTATTCCGAGCGAAGCAAGGAGGTCCGAAATCTTTGGGATGTGTGTTGTAAAGTAGCAACAAATTACATAATCCTATTATCTTTATAAATGCAATGAAGGCGTCGTTCTATATGGTCACCACTTTAGCATGTAAGGTAATTAATTAATTTCTTTCTTGATACTACCATATACTCGTAGTAGTTTATGCAAGGTACATAATGAGGGGTACAAAACTCGAGTGTCGGTTTATGGGACGCAGTCGAGCGTAGCGAGCCAAGTTCCAAAATAGATGACATGAGTGTTTTATACCTAATTATGTGGAGTTGCATACACATTATCTTTTTTGTTGTTGGAAATGGGCTTACTCTCATATCGTGAATCCTAAAATAATGTGTTCAAAAACAAACCTATACTTAATGTTTTTCTCTTTTGCCGGTGATAACTGCTCTAGCGAAGTTCGCCTTCAGGTGTTTTTAAAGCTTGCTGCGAATCCTAAGCAGCTGCAGCTGAAGGCGAATCATTAACGCTTTTATCACTAATTTCATAACTTAACAAAAGACAAATGTATAAATACAACTTCTGTTTGCTGAGTTTTCCGTTATTGCAAATATTGCAATGCAACCTCCTTGCGGCCACAGACTACATGCAGCGCGCTGTCATGCGCGCCCATAAAAATTAAAAATTTTATTAACAGGTATCCCGCGATGACTGATAAAAGGTCTCCTCACGCAAAAATTTCCATCACAATTAGTTGTGACAATCTGTAGAATCGAGATTGTCTGTACTCTACTCACAAAGCAATTTCATCACAATTTCATGCCGCGAAATTTTCAAAACTATCGAAATTTCAACATGCGGAACTTGTGCTTACCATCGATTCATCAAATTACAAGCAGTTAGCGTCGAAAAGAAGATGATAGTGGCTTAAAACATTGCTTTTATCTAACAACAATAATAAATGACAGCCACAGATTAGATAGAATTCGTCCTCTAGATAGAGTCGCAAAATTGCGACCATAGAGCTAAATGTATGAAAATTGCATGCGATCACGCTCCACACATTGCAATTTGGACACAATTTGTTTGACAGATTGTAAATAGTTACGTTGCAATCTGTTGACAATCTGCAGATTGCGACAACAGATTGTGACTGAAATTGTTGCGTGAGTAGAGCCCATTAAAAAATTCAATAGGTACTTTATAATACACTCTCACTGATAAAAAAATAGCTACTAAGAGTGTGTCTAGGGACAGATTGACATTATGTAGATGGTAACCTACAATTTCTGAATGCACTATTGAGGATTTATGATATGAGAGTAGATAAACTATTTATGTTCATTGTGAACAGATCATTATAGTTTAATAGTAGCGGCGAATTCCTATTGAGACTGTTATTATCATCTCTGTTTATATAACAATTGACATTATTATGTCAACAAAATCCATAAATCAATTCTGATGAAAAACCATACAACGGAAAAAGTTCAATGTACTTGCCGATGCACCATAGTAAGTGACCTCATTATGATTTAAGAGATGTTGCTACCTTTGGTTTCAGATCTCTTAATGGCCTTCTACAATATCCTTGAAAAGAGATGGAGTAATTAATACTTTTCTTAGGAGAGACCACACAGTAAATTCATTTCATAATAAAAAAAAACAATTATAGAAGAGGGAGGCAAACGAGCAGGCAGGTCACCTGATGGTAAGTGATCACCGTCGCCCATAGACACCCGCAACACCGGGTCACAGGTGCGCTGCCGGCCTTTAAGATATATGCTATTAGCTTACTTAGCTGTGGAAAAAAATGGACCTTATGTAGTGTTAAAACCTACACAAATGCAAATATTTATTGTGTTGCTACAATATAGTCCATGACATCACTCTACATATTGATGGTACATATATTCCAGTATATAAAAGAAAAGAAATAAGCATGCAAAATATTTTTTTCATAGCATGCTTTGCAGTTTTTCCATAAAATTAAATTTTCTCTTGACGGCATTGAAATATTTTAAACTTTGATTGAATTCGATCGATGTCTTAATTTTATGAACAATCATTATAAGAATACATAAGGATATTAGGGCAGGGGGTCGGACAGAGAGAGACTCAGGAGTAAAAATATTTTTCCTTTTCATACAATTGTGTTGTTGGAGGAGAATGGAAGGGATCAGTTGGACAGAGAAAAAGACAAACGAGGAAGTTCTAGATTTGGTTAAAGAGAAGAGAAATTTGCTGAGAACCATCGAAAATAGAAGAGGGACGATGGTCGGACACCTGATAAGACATGACACTTTCATAAAGAATATTATTGAAGGAAAAGTAGAGGGCAGAAGAGGAAGAGGAAGACCAAGACGCACTTATTTTGACCAGATAAAAGAGAGGGTAAACGTCGAGTCTTATCAGGATGTCAAATCATTGGCAGAGGACAGAGAGAAATGGAGATTGCTCCACCGACAAGAGCGCGGCTCTTAAATATGAGAAGAGAAGACAATTGACCGATTGAAAGGATATGAGGAACTGAAGAAGACCTATACCCATAAAGGGACCCTTAGAAATGTCCTCCAAGCTTATAAAATTAAAAAAATACAACTAACATCTCTAACCTAACATAGATTAATAATTATGTTAACCTGACTAACATAAACATGTAAATAAATGAGAAAAAATAGTTTACAAATTATAAGCCCTCTATTAGATTATTCAACTCTGTTAGAACAAGGGAAATAGGAGGATTTATTTTACACATTTGACAAATCAGTAAAAAACTTTGTTTGATAAACCTAAATGTTACTTTTGCCATGGACGGATAATAACAAGACTGGCAATCTCCATACTAGAAAAGAAAAACGTTACTAGAAAACGTACCCCTACGTAAACATACAACTCATTGAAACTAGATGGCGCTTTCAAATAACCTGAAAAGTAATTATGAACTACCGAATTTTCTGCTAAAAATCATTCAAAATTTCAACATAATTTCAATATAAAGAAATGCTAACATTGAAATTTGGTATGTTTTTTTTAGTGGAATACTCGATAAATCGTAATAACTTCTCAGGCTATTTATTAGCGCCATCTAGTTTTATGCCTTTCCGGATTACGATTTCTATAAGGGCATTGTCAGTCCTTCTTATTATTCGTCCATGCTTTTACATTGTATTGCAAACCTTCATAAAACAAGCAGTTGTTGCATTCGACTCCCTCTCATAACAATCAATACTAATATTATGATTGTGTATAGGCTAGTTTTCTCAATCCGAAATGATGCATCTATTTGGTCTGTCTATTAGACAGGCAAACAAAGTCATGGGTACACCTAATTTCTTAATGAATATGTGGTTGCCCTACCTGGGCTGCTAAAACCGAACTAGGTAAGAACTCACTCACTAATATATGGATGTCCTGCAACCATCCGAAGCATTGTGATCTCCTGCCGTGTTGCTTCCCTCATTGTATGAGTGTCTACACCATCCTGGGACTCCTGACTTAAGTCTATGATTTTCGCAGCATACTCCCGGCCCGTTTCTTTCTCGATACATCTTCGGACAGTTGAGCTGATGCCTCTGTAGAAATAAATTATGTTTTTAAAATTATTATTTCACAAGTATGGACGGTAGTGGCCTTTCAGGTTATGAGCTGCGGGTTCAATGTGCGCCCAGGAAAATATTTGTTTGACGAACACAAGTGATTGTTCTGTGTCCACAGTGTTTTTTATCTATCAGTCTCTGATACCAAATTGACTAGATTAAGAAGCCAATTCCTTCAAAATGGATAAGTGTTGCAAATCATTAGTTTGTACTATTTAAGTGTCTGTTCTCTGTAACAGCAAGTTTTTGAGCTACTTAGGGAATAATAAAATTGATGTTTGCATACTTATTCGGCAGTTAATACTTCAACTACTTTGACCTAATTTCAAATATAAATCACGCATTGTGTAGCAACAAAGAAACGAAATTTTCACAAACACTCAAATCAATCTAAAGAAATAATTGCTGTAGAAAATGACAAGACTCCTCAAGGTCACTTAGAACACTTATGAATAACTGCAACAGGGGCAACGTACTGCGCTAAATACTTCCGCTAGAGCAAATATTGGCACCAGGGTAGCATCACGTTAGTAGGACATGATGTTACCAAAATATACATCAAAAACTTACCTTCCTATGATTTCTTTCGGTTCATACTTCGCGTAGAACTCTTTCGCGGCATGCTTGTCTGGTAGATTGTCATCGTCGTCTTCCTTAGCCATGTTATTCAATATAGCAGTAATATTTTTAGAGCACTAATCACCGCGTAATTAGGTACTCCTTCGCAATGACGAAAGGTTATTGTTAAATCACCTGATGGTTTTCATAAATTCATAGCAAAGCCGACTTTGGGCTGCTTTAGCAATCAAACCACATAAAAGTACAGAGATTCAATAGTTAATAATCGCAGCAAAAATAGCCTAAACAAATTGTATTTCCTATGTAACACAACAATTTTGCTTTACAAATATTTTTTCCCAGACCGAACACATTCGTAGCCAAAGACAAGATAGAGTATAGACTGACCGTAAGAAAGATGGTAGAATCCATTGGATTTTTGTACATCGCCATCTATTAAGTATTTCCAGCAGCACATTGAGATATATTGCTCGTACACCATAAAAATTAATTATTATTTACAAACTATTATTGCTCTTTCTTCAGATTTTAGGTTATACAGAGCTAAAGAGTATATTGGTTTCAGCACACATTATTAAGTGACTAGTTGTATATTTTTCTAATTCCGAAGCAATCTCGAATAGAAGATAGGCGACTTTTAGATCAAGTTTTGTAAATTTATCGCCATGAGCAAGACGTTGTCGTAGTTGATCAAATACTGGTACTGGGTGTGCATGAGCAATCAATACGGAGTTGGTGGTTCTGTACTCGCCAAATATGCGTACTTGTCCATTTCTTTTGAGAGCATTAACTGTTGGCGTCGCCCACTCAACTGGAGAAATGTTTAGGTCTATTGGTGAGATAATACTTTCTGCTACTAGGTGTTATAATTCTTGTTCGATGTTTTTCTTCAGGCTAAATTTTATGGGCCTTATAGGTAAATGTTTGGGTTCAGCACTTGGTTTGATATATACCTATATTTACCTCGTAGTTTTAAATTAAAAGGCATCTTGTGTTTATCCAATACTTGTTTGAGTGTCATGTTAGTATTATTTTTAAATGAATAGACTGAAGCTGGAAAAGGTATATTGAAAGCTTCGCTCCACATAAGTCTAAAAAGCATCGGTTCTGCTTCTTTAAGTACTACCAGAGGTAAGGTTCTTCGATTTCCTTTTAATTGAACGACATCGTCTGTGAGGCCACTTGGTTTCAAATCAAAGTCACAGTAGGCTTTTAGTTTCGGGCCGTTATGTAATGGCAGTTTGCCAATCTTTTCCCAGAAATCAGTGTTGATAATAGAACCTGAGTCCCAGTCAATGCGTACGTCAATTTTCTTGCAACGAGTTCCTCCATTAATTTTGTAAGTACACCGGGTTCCGGTAATAAACTCTTTCATTCCCATTGGGTGATTCTTCGTCTTGAGTCGTTGTAATAAGTACAGGTAGAGCTTGATGTAACTGTTAAGTATTTAGGAGGCGAGGAAGCGACAGTCAAAGACGGTGGTTCGATTCACACTGTTTAATACTAGGTTCGCCGGCAGGGGCGCGCGCGCAGGCGCATACATACATAACACTCCTTCCCCTAATAGCTAAGGTTCCATTTAGTAGATAAAATTAACTACATAGACGTAAATAAGTTTGACGAACTACGAACGACAAATGTTATGTTACTATGTACTTTAATTACTCAAATAACATCTAACTTAAAACAGGTCACTAAAATTAAAAAAAGAACTTGAAATCCTTGGAGTCGGGGATGTAGGCTCTAAGCTGGGTTCTAGGGTGTTATCCTGTGCTCTAGTAGCATGATCCTCCTTATCAGCCTCTAGTACGGACTCGATGGGCGAAGCGGCGAATACTGGAGTCATCGCACAAAGCCGTGGGTTGTAGGCTACAGGTGTCTCCAACAACCCGCTGTTGTCTTCACTCTGTGTCTCCTCCTCACTGTCACTGTCATCATGCTGAACACCTTCCGAAGATGAAGCCCGCTCTGCACCTAAATTACCAGTATTGACAGTATTATCAGGTGTGTTGTTGGATGAGTTTGCTGGTGGCAGATCCTCAATCACATCTGGATTCCAACTCCTCTGCCCTCCTCCTGACGACACCCTTTTTCTTATCTGGTCTACATGTCTGGTGACATCGCAGTCCATGTTTATTATGCGTACTAAGTATAACACTGAACCTACTTTTTTAAGCACAATTCCTTCTACCCAGCTGTATGATTTATTGTTCGCATGTTTCTTTACCCAAACAGAGTCATTTTCTTTGAAATCGGGCCTACATCTCCCTTTGTAATTTTTTGCCTGCAAGCACTGATTGCGCTCGACTGTTTGAGATAGGTCGGTGGATCGCTTTGGAGTGTCTTGTGAACGTAACAAATCTAGTCTCGTACGCAACGGTCTACCGAACACTAACTCTGCTGGTGTTTTTTCTGTGGTACTGTTTTTTGAGTTCCGATAGTCAAATAAAAATTTGGCTATTTGTTTTGTAATGGTGTTTTATTAGTTTTATTTAAAATCAAGGCTTGAATCTTGAAGAGTTTGACTCTCTGTGGAGAAATTTAGACATTTAAAAGAATTTAGCTATTTATAATATATATATATATATACTTTATATTTTAAAGTACCTATTCGGGTTATATATAGAAAATATACAACTTATGTCCTTCTTGTATGTAGATAATTATATATATTTTGTATATATACCTACATATTTATATATTAAAAACCTAGAAATAAATGCATGATTTCGTAAAATTAATATGAACGTTTTTCATAATATTGATAGATAGATAGATAGATAAAACCTTTATTCAATAAACATAACACATAAAACAGATCACAGGAGTTTACAAATATTAACATACACAACTCAAAATAAATAGGTAGATTAGGTAGTTTCACATTTTAGTCGCGCGTAACATCAAGAAGACAAAGTTTATTCTACAGGCAGCCGACCTTTTGCATGCTGTATGTGGTATGCCTATTGTATAGGCGCTGGCTCAGCATAATGCATACAGCACCGGCAACGGCACTGCAGCGCTGATATTCTGCCAGAACCGTAAACTTCTCTCTCGTCACAGAGCAAACAGGCTAAATTTTAAAAATAAATTCAAAAATAAAATAAGAAAAACCGTAAAACTAAATACTAATTAAAAACAATTTATAACAAATATTATCAAAAAAAAAAGGAAGAAATAAAGAAATAACGTTATAGTAATTTATTTTTAGGTACGCGTCGCTCGTAGCATTTGTGCTTCCATGAGCCATTTACGGTAATGAAGTTTAAAGGTGACTTTGGAAGTGATAGAACGAATAGGCGGCGGTATATCGTTCCAGATTTTTGTTGCCGCGTACCTAAAACTACCCCGGAAAAGCGCAGTTCTATGCTTAGGAATTTCCAACGCAATAGACAAGAAACGCGCCACATAACGATGATCCGAATAACGCCAGGTTAGTTTGCGATATAGATACTCCGGTTGCTTTGTCAAAATTACATCGAATAGTAAGCAGGCCAAATGTAATTTTATACGCCCTTCCATTCTAAGGATATTTGCCCCATTGAGGAATGGAGTTACATGGGTACGAGGAGGAATCTTAAAACAGTATCGAGCGCAAGCATTTTGAATACGCTGAGCAAGTGCGAGGGACTTTTTTAATAGACAGGGTCCATAAACGGCTATGCAGTGGTTCAACTTTGATAAAACAAGTGTTTCGCAAAGTGTGATACGTAAATCCAATGATAGAAAATCTCTTATTTTATATAGGACTTTGAGCCTAAAGAAACAATTTCTCACCAGCTCAAGCACATGATCATGAAACTTTAGTCCATTATCCATCAATAGGCCTAAATTACGAGCTTTATCAATTTCTTCTATAGGCTCGCCATTAATAAAAATTTTGGGTTGAAGATTTCGAATATTATCAACTTGATGTCTAGTTCCAATAATTAGGAATTTCGACTTCGAAGGATTAAGTACCAAAGAATTTCGCACGGACCAATCATGAATATTCTTGAGATCATTGTTTATCATGTCCATAGCCTGATTAGAATTTGGATTTACAGAGATGTATATTTGTACATCATCTGCGTATAGATGAAATTTGCAGTGTGATATACAATTCTTTATATCAGCAGAATAAAGTATAAATAACAATGGCCCAAGGATTGAGCCCTGCGGAATACCTCTGCTGACAGATCTGAAAGTTGATGTGAGTCTGTTGCCATCCGATTTGGTAAGCAGAACTTGTTGACTACGATGGGATAAGTAGCTATTGAACCATACCACAGCAGATTTGTCAAATCCATAATAAGACAGCTTTGATAAAAGTAAAGGAATGCTCAGAGAATCAAAAGCGCGACTAGAGTCAAGCAGTGTAAGCAAGGTACCCTCCCCAGCGTCGGCCGATGCAAGTATATTATCAACAACGTCAGAGAGAGCAGTGCTGGTCCCGCGACCCTTTCTAAATCCCGACTGCATATCTGGTAAAATTTTGTTTACTTCACAATATTTATAAACTTGGAGATAAACTACTCTCTCTAAAACCTTTGAGAGGAATGGCAAAATGCTTATGGGCCTTAAGTCTTTTAACTCCGTGGGGTTACTATTTTTGGGAATGGGGCGCACAGATGCAAACTTCCAGCAGTCCGGGAAAATGGAGGTAGAAAGGGATCGATTGATAATCGCTGTGATAAACTTGAGCGTTTTAGGAAGAGTTAACATTACCATATCCAGGCCAATACCATCTACACCCACGGCGCTGGATTTTATACTAAGAATAGCCTTGCCAACTACATCTTCAGTGACAGTCCGCAGAGTGAAAATCTCCGAACAAAATTTTTGAGTTTCATAGTAAGATAAAACGTCAGATGATATCCTACCATCTCCGGGAATATTCAGGAAGTGGTCATTGATCTCTTCCGGCTTAAACATGTAACACGGTATCTCTGCAACACCTTTAAAACTAGGTAAAATAGTTGATTTCATATTTTTCCATAACAATTTCGGATTATGCACGTTTTTATTAATATGATATGTAAAAAATGCTTTTTTTTCATAATACATACTACTACAGACTAGGCTCTTAAGGGTTTTGTATTGCTCCTTACGAGCGACCACATCAGAATTATTATAATCATTTTGGGCTTCGTCACGCAGTTTTATTAAAGTTTTATAATTATTATGGGCCTCGTCACGTAACTTTATCATGTACTGAATATTACTAGTTATCCAAGGGGGTATGCGCTCTTTTACAATGATCGTCTTTTCGGGAGCATGTTTGTTGAATAAATATAAGAAGTTGATATTAAAGTACCTCAGCATGTCGTTTACGTCAAGTAGCGTAAGTAAATAATGCCAGTCTAGTCGATTAAGGTCTAAATCAAAGCTACTCATATTGGTCCGCGGATGACGCTATATTTGTCATTTTTGAAGAAGTAGTTAGCCCTAGCACAGACCTTGGTCTATTTGGGCTGCTACGGTCTGTAGGCTACAAAGTCTTTCACCAGCTTCTGCATTATTTGTCTATTATTTATCTTGTATGCTTTGTGGTTTATGAATATAGTCCATTGTAATTATTTGTCTAATAAAATTAATAATAATAATAATTAATCCCTTTTTTACAATTTTCACCATACTTTCAGCTTGTCCATTACTCGATGGATGAAAAGCTGGTAATAAAAGGTGATTTATTCCATTTAGGTTACAGAATTCCTTAAATTCTTGCGACGTGAAGGAAGTTCCGTTATCACTCACCAGTGTATGAGGTACCCCTACCCTTGACATAAAATCACACACTCACTCACGCATCCTCGTCGCCACGTGTTAAGTATTTAGGAGGCGAGGAAGCGACAGTCAAAGACGGTGGTTCGATTCACACTGTTTAATACTAGCTTCGCCGGCAGGGGCGCGCGCGCAGGCGCATACATACATAACAGTAACAAATGTTGTTATAGGTTGTCTGATCAGGTTTACTTTATTTCAATATCGTTGTCGAAAATTTCACTTCTGGGGTATTTGGCTTAAAAAGGCATGTCTGGTTTTTATGCAGCAGTCTTCGAAGTGTCTTTCTTGTTCGCATGCGTTGCATGTTTGATTCTTTGCGGGACAGTCTTCATATGGATGTCTGTTATGGCTTCCACATCGGTGGCATCGATTTTGTTTGAGCTTATGTGGTGTGGACCTTGAAACTGTAGTGTTGGGTCGTCAAGGTTTGTTTTAGATCTATTCAATATCATCAGTAGGTGTTGTGTCGAGTTCAGCGAGTTCTCGTGCTGTACATAAGGCAAACAATTGCGTGAACGTTACTTCTTTTTTATTTTCGTCTAGTATCTTGGGCCATTTTCGTCGTAGATCAACTTCTAGTGTAGGGTGATTAAGGCCCGTTGCAAAACGATCGCGTAGTTGTAATTCTAAGATTTCACCTTTATACATACATTGTGCTTAGTTCTTTAATTCTGTTCGCATACTGTTCCATCGTCTCTCCTGTAGATCTGCTGCAGTTCTGGTTTTTCTCGTCCAGTGGAGGTCAAGTAGTTTGGCTTTTACTTCGTCGTAAGTGTTTTTATCAAAATTTGGATTTATAGCCACTTTTAAATCATGAAATGTCTTTGGGGTGAGGCATGTTTTCACAGTCGCCCCAGGTTCGGCACTTGGTTTTAAAATAATCGATATAATTTTCAAACGACGTGTTCGACGGGTCTAATTTATCACCTTTGAACTGATTTCCAATGTTGTGCTTACGTGCTGTAGCTCCATCCTGTTGGGTCGTTGTTGCTTGGTCGTCGTTTGTTTGATGTGACGTATTTTTTTGTTGCGCTACTAGCAACTGAAATAGTTGTGTGATTTGTTGTTGTGTATTTTGTTGAATTCTTATGAGTTGTTCGAATTGAGCATCTTTCATTTTTTTATTTCGTCGCCAATGAAATAAAGATGGAAATATTTATTATAGCTTCTATTCAAGAAAACAAAAACAACTGAATGACATTGAGAAACTAACAAAAAGGCAAACACCTCTCTATGTTGAGGTAAAGGAGGTTGTAAGGAAGTCTGATTATAACAAAAATCACGCATAAAATGGCTATTACGGATCATATTTGCTTTCTTTCTTATTGTTAATGTTCAATTCACAAGTAAAACAATATATTTTCACCATTGCAAATAATAAAGTTTAGCTAAAACATTAGATTGAATAAAGATTGAATTTATTGATTTTTGTAAAACTTTACCGGGTTATTTGACAACCCTAGTCGGTCGCAGAATGCTACTTTTAGACCACGTCCCCATTCGGCTCACAATGAGCCGCTTTATATCTGTCTTCAGTACGCCTCCCTATATATTTTAAACGGAGTGTCCATTCAGCGCGTACTGTACGCAGTTTGCGGCGTTACGCTTGCGGATTAATTCAGTGAGTAGCTGAGTCGCTACGAACTATGCTCCCGGTCGGCGGCTCAGTCAGCTCATTATGCCAAAGGAAAGAATTGAGTAAGCGACCGATATGCCACTCAGAGTCAGTCGGCACACAGTGAGCGGCTCACTGTGAGCCTAATCGGGACATGGCCTTAACACTCCAGTACCTCATATAGTCTATGTGTTTGACGGACTCTATATAATTTTTACTCTGTGGGTGAGACGGGTCCTTAATTTTGTTTCGTTATTGTTAGATGTCAGAATAGAGCTCTCTTTTCAAAGTAGTGCCGTATCTATGTAATGGACTTGTATACTAGTATATATTCTGTGGTAATGGTTTTTGAGTCTGTAGTATTTTGGAATAGCCATAGACATTTTTTTTTTCTCACTGAGTACTCGAGCATGAGCATTGGTTGGAAGTTTTTGTTTCGCTTACTCACAGAAACATAATCAGTTGAGAAACAAGAATAGAAACATTTGAAGTGGTACCATGATTACCCAACAGCTGTTTATCTTTGTCTATGACAATCTCTCTCTCTCTTTCTTTCGATCGGATGTTTTCTTGTTATTCCGTCCGATGGGTTTGCGTTGGGGTTTGCGTTTTTCAATGTTATTGGAAAATTCGCTTATCAGCAGATTTTCTTGTGATTAGTTTACGTGATTTTCATCCCGAAGACCTGGATATTGGTGTTACTTAGCCGCAGGAAGCCTTCGTTAACAGGTAAGCGCTTATTACGCACTGAATTTTGTTCTAGTGACATTCTACTTGAACATCTTTTTGTCAACCTTGAGCTATTAGAATGAAATTACCGATTATCAACTTATTTTCCTTTGTTCTGTGCGTATTTTTGTACATAAAATATATCGAAAAAGTACCAGGAAAGCATAAAAACCGAAGATGACTTAGGAAATGTTAGTTCAGTTTACACAAGGCCTAGTTTGGGCAAGATTACAAAGGCATGGCGTATCGTAAAAAAGTTAATACTCAAGATGTCTGCATAGGTAAATTATTTATTTCCAATATACTAACCAGCTTTAGAACAAATAAAAGTTTTTTGCGGGTAGGTCTTAAATAATTGATCAACTGCTTGTTCACTTTCATTTCTTTGTTTTAAAAGTACTTTCCTACATATATTTGTTTTTCTGTAGGCACCCAGTTTAAATACCCCTTCCAATAATTTATTTTCTCCATCACAGCGAGTAAGAAAGATATGATAAATGTGAGTAGAAAAGAGATAGATCGAACAGAATGTATGGATGTGACCGCTATCAAAAAGAAAATAAATGCTTGGAAACAGTATTTTAGTATTTTTACCTCAATACATATACAGGGAAACATTTTGGACTATCATTTATTTAACATCAGTCCCTCTCTATCATCCATCATGCGTTAAGTCCAGATGTACCACTGGATATATGATTGATATTTTACACATTCTCTTATAGCACTTTGGAACAGGGCTTGAAATCTGGTAGTTTAATACATATAGGTGAAATACCGGTAATTACCTATAGGTAAAGGCCAATAAAATGTACCTTGAGATAACTACCAGTATTTTAGCTGTTCTTAAATACTGAATTTCATGTCCTGCTTTGGAACATCATTTATAATGCCCATAGCCAACAAAATAAAATTTTCTTAACTGTTTAGTGTTTCTATTCCTGAAATCATAAAACCCAACTATATTCAAGTCGCACATTAATAGGCGCATAATATATAATCATTATTTTTGATGCACAGTTAGTAATTTTGATGCACAATCATAAATTTTGATGTGCATAATCTTATTTTTCGTTGGAAATCTCCACATTTTTGATATATTTCATAGAAAAAAAAATTATTTTTTTTGAAAATAATTCAAACAGATGGAAACAATCTTGTCTATTTGAAAATCCATAAAATATTTTTTTAAACTACAGTCCTAAATATTGTTCAGGATTAATAGTATGTAGATTTTTATAAAAGGAATTTAGAAATTTCCTCAATGCAGTACCTATGCACTTTTTGGAATGTACAAATGAAGGCCTTTTATATGCCCTCTATTCGGGCCCCTTTTCCAATAATAATAAAAATATTAAGTATTTAATTCGTTCTTTTACAACACAAGTTGTATGTTTCGTTTATGAGCAAGCATATTCTAAATCTATTCCAAATTTCAATTCGATAGTGTGAGTAGTTGTTGAGATAAACAGGTGTGACAGACAGACAGACAGACGGACGAAGTCGCACCATAAGGGTTCTGTTTGTAGGGTTCTGTAGCAAAATGGAACCCTTATATTTTATTCATGTGCGTCTGTCGGTCCGTCTGTCTGTCTGTCGTCTGTCCGTGGGTTAGCTCAGAGACCTAGTACTAGAAAGCTGAAATATTAGTCCGGATATACATTTCACCCACATCGGTAAAATAAAATCTTGAAAAATATATTTTTTTTGGGTACCCCCCCCCATACTCGTATAAGTAAAGTGGGGGTGATTTTTGTTTTCTTGTCTATGTGTGGTGTCGTTGGATAGGTCTTTAAGAATGCAATTTGGTTGGAGTCTAGTGTCCCCTCCTGCCGGCTGAACGGTGGTTATTGGAAAAACTATCACACCTAAGTAGGCTTCACAGGTTAATGAGCTATAGCCGAAAAACTGGAAATAATAAAAATAGCAATAGCAATCATGCGGTACGACCTCTCTGAGCATTAGCAGGTAAGAACTTTATGTTATGAACGGTATGAAATACTTAATCAAAACCTGCTTTGCGATAAAAAAAAATCGAAAAAAAAACTACGGAACCCTATAATGCGCCTGGCCCGACACGCACTTGGCCTGTTATTTTTAACCATTTTAGTTCAACACCCTAAAAAATAACAATTAGGTTTTGATTTTTGATAGCTACCTAAAGCTAAAACTTAATTTGTTAGTTTCAAAATTATTTTTTACTATTACATACCAAGAGATAAACCCTGTTAGGCTCCACTTGACCTTTATGATATCGAAATGACCGATAAGAACTCAAATTCTTGAAGAAGTTTCAAAGGTAAATACTAGATGGCGCTAGTAGTAACAGATTTTTCTGATAAAAGATTAAAAATTTGTTGTGAGTTCGGTACTATTTTTGGAACGTTATTTTATCTTTACTAGTATTTTCAAATATTTCCATGTTTACTAACGAACGCTTTGACTTTCTGAAAACGCTCCGCAAATGGCTTGCTTAGAACGTATCTGAGTTGCCTTGCCTGGATATCGGTTTGATGATTTAGTGCTTCGGAAGGCACGTTAAGCCGTTGGTCCCGACTAGTAAAGTAGTCGTTAATTTATTTATTTTATTATTATTTATTAATCTTTATTATCAGGCATACACCCATACACAATATACAAAGAAAATGTACAAAAACTAAAAAATAACACACAATAAATTATTTGGTATTCGGGCTCCGGTGCACCGCTGTCCAATGCTTTGCAAAAATATTCATTACATCGTCATTAACAGCGGCTAGTATTGCGTTATTACTAGTGCGTAGTCTTTGCCAGAAGCATGCAATACGTGAGCGGAGGATCGCATAGAAGTCCAGGACTCTCGCTTCCGCAAACATGCTTTTTGCGCTGCAATAGCGCGGTTGCTTCATTAGGATCCTGAACGCGTCGTTATATTGTACGCGTAACTTGTTACAGGAACGTTTCGTGTACCCTATCCATAACGGACACGTATAAAAGCACTGGCAAAACGCTTTGAATAGGGTACACTTAACTTCCTCCGTACATTTACCAAATCTGCGCGCGAGCATATTGCAGCGAACTGCGAGAGCCCGGCGCTCCCTCTCCATGTCTTGGTCATCACGAAGGTCTTCGGTTAATATGTGACCAAGGTATTTGAAAGACCCCACAACCCTTATCAATGAACCGTCCAAATAAACCGGCGGCACGTTCTCCGGACCTCTCTTATACCTGAACACCAACATCTCGGATTTGGCAACATTGTACAATAGGCCATTCCGCTTGGCATAGCTTTCACATATTTCTAATAACCTTCTCATACCCCTGATTGAGGGGCAAAGGAGCACCATGTCATCGGCATAGCTCAAATTGTTAACACACAGATTACCAATATGGCAGCCGATGCCAGTACTCCTCAGCTCCTCAATCAGTCCATCTATGTAAAGGTTAAAGAGGTCCGGCGACGTGAGCCCTCCTTGGCGTACTCCACACTCTAACCTATATTCGTTAGAGTGAGTGTCACCCCATTTCACACTGTTTGTTTGCCCCTCGTACCAGGACTTCAACAGACTCACGACAGAATTATGTGTGCCTGTTTCCATAAGCTTCTTCCAAAGTAAGTCGTAATTTACTCTGTCAAACGCCCGACTGAGATCTAAGAAGCATGCATATACTGACGTATGCCTATTTACATAATAGGATACAGTATATTTTAGACTCAGTATGGCTGAGTCCGTTGAAAGTCCTGGTCGAAAACCAAACTGCGCGTCCGCCAACGTAAAGTTCTTCACTAATTCAGGCTGCAGAAGTCTATCAAACACCTTGCCCACAATCGTTCCCAAGGATATAGGCCTGTAGTTGTTTAGGCTTGACAGGTCACCGGTCTTATTTTTGATTATAGGGACAACAATAGTTCTCATAAGATTAGGTGGCAGGTAACTATATTTTAAACACAAATTGAAAATAAGTGACAAGATTCTGAACACTTCATCACTAGCATAGAGAATGTGTTCAACGCTTAGCCCATCATGACCTGGGGATTTACCCCTTTTCATGCCACGCACTACTTTAGCAACTTGCTCGGAAGTGAAATGGAGACCACAATGAGCCATGTCGGACGCCTTGGCGGCTTAACAAATCTGACACCAGGGTTTGTGAGGTCAGTCATTAATCTATTATGATGTTGGTTCAAAATGCAAACTTTTGGGTGTCTTGGAATTGACGCTGGTGCTGCTTGTTGCAAATGAATGAACATAGCCACAATAAAATAATAATAGTGTTGTGAGTTCGGTACTATTTTTGGACCGTTATTTTATCTTTACTAGTATTTTCAAATATTTCCATGTTTACTAACGAAAACTGAAAACGCTCCGCAAATGGCTTGCTTAGAACGTATAGTGAGTTGCCTTGCCTTGATATCGGTTTGATGATTTAGTGCTTCGGAAGGCACGTTAAGCCGTTGGTCCCGACTAGTAAAGTAGTCGTTAATGAGCCATGTCGAACGCCTTGGCGGCTTAACAAATCTGACACCAGGGTTTGTGAGGTCAGTCATTAATCTATTATGTTGTTGGTTCAAAATGCAAACTTTTGGGTGTCTTGGAATTGACGCTGGTGCTGCTTGTTGCAAATGAATGAACATAGCCACAATAAAATAATAGTACTTACTTTTTATTGTCGCTTTTTTTTTTCCACCATGACGCCACCTTGCTTGTGAAGCGATGTAGTTTAGCTGACGTGATTAAGAAGAGATTTTAATATCCAACAATGAATAAACGATTTTGAGTAATATCACTCCGCCCCCCCCTTGTAAATCTACCCTGCACCCGCGCGCGGACCCACACGCGATATTCTCGTGGTCCTTCTGACTCTGAGGGGGTTTTGTACTGAATATAAGAGCCTATATACACGACCTTCCAATTTCAAATCTCGCTCCATGTATGTAGTGTGTGGGGTGTGATATGGTAAATAGCTTTATATATAAAAAAAAAAGTTTTGTATTTGTTTTTGGCGCAGTAAATTTATTTCTTAAAATGCAGCACCTCTGCTCTACACTCGCCTTATAGGTCCTGAGTTCCTGACTCAACTATGTTTTCTGGGGTCTTTTACCAGCAGTCGAGGTTTTTGGGCTGATATGATGTTGATAAAGTGATAGATATTTTTTTTTACTTTCCAGATATGTTAGGAATTGTTGTTCCAGTTTCGAAAGCCTTTTTATTTTTCGTTGATTGTGCTTACACCCTTCCAGATCTTTGTTTAATTTCCTTTTTTTTATCTCTAACGATTTATCATAATATCCCATGAAAACGTCCACTACAGGACGTATCCTGTAGTGGACGGAGGGAGCTCCGTAGAGCTCCCTCCAAATTCCAGCTTAAGATTACCAGCTATCTATTTCTACACAGAGCAGTAATTATTGTACTGAATGGATGCTTTTTATAATATGGTCGCGTGTCGGTGTCGGAGAAAATGAATTTATTATCACGAAAGCTTGTCTGTACGAGCCACCGAACATATAACACAAGGAGAATACACACAAATTTTATTTACGAGGCAGTTGCGTCTCTACGTCGTCGGGTCAGTGCAGTCGTAGGTCTGTTTCTTAGGTGATGTGATGGCCCATCCATCACGCGTGTTTCTGCCGATTAAGGGCCTCCAATGGAGGACCTTAATCCGCAGAAACACGCACTGTGGAAATTAATCAATCAATCAACAGTTACTTGTTAGGTACAGTAGTGCAATTCACATAATTTCACTTTGATTCAGCCATTCGGAAGCCACCCATAACTGCTCTATGATGTGAATCAACAAAGCTCTGCTCAAACCGAAAGGAAAACGAGCCTGATCATTATTATTATTGCCAAGAAAAAAGATGAAGGTCTAATTAGAGTCTAAATAGGTCTAACTTTTAGACTAAAAGTTCAAAAAAACTTTAGGAATATTAGTACCCTTTCGCGTGCGCACTCCAAATATTTGCGTTTCTGGAATTTTGTTGGTCTTTGTATGTTAGACTCTCAGTGGTACAAGTTGTTTGTGCAGGTTATAGCAATCCTAGATTTAATGCAGATAAGGGATATTGATTGGCTTCTTAGGGCGACGAACTTTCAAGGACGCTTTATACAGGGTGTCTCATTCAAATCGGTCAGTATGGGAAAGTCTGAAACTATAAGACATACGAAGATTTGTTCTTAGGAACCATGTCACCGATTTTGATAAAAAGAAAAACTGCATTCATACATTTGAAAAAAAAAAGTGTACCCAGCTGGGGAATCGAACCCGGTAGTTTTGAAAAAAAAGCTTACAGTTTTTCTGTTTAAATAACGGTTGTGTAGGTCTTAAGCAGTAAATGTCTCTATGAAACACGATGTCTAAAATGAATAAAATGCATTGTTTTTACATACTTTAATTTATCATAGTAGATGTTCGAAGTGACCACCGTTTTTTTTCAATACAATATGGGTACACTTTTTTTTCAAATGTATGAATGCAGTTTTTCTTTTTATCAAAATCGGTGACATGGTTCCTAAGAACAAATCTTCGTATGTCTTATAGTTTCAGACTTTCCCATACTGACCGATTTGAATGAGACACCCTGTATATTATTTTTTACTATGAGAAACAACCTACCATAGTAAAGGCTGAGAGTAAATCTCTAGCTTTATTCCGTTTTAACAATGGTTTTTAAGGAGTCTGCTGCCTAACCTCGGGAATATGACGAGGGCACTGGGTGTCTACTCTCAAAGTCCGATATATCGAAACGATACTATACGAAACATGCAAATGCAAAACTTCGTCCCTTGACAATACAGTAGAATATTGGTTGGATTAATTTTCAAACTACCAGTAGTTAGCATCCAACCAATATTCTACTGTATTGTCAAGGGACGAAGTTTTGAATTTGCATGTTTCGAATAGTATCGTTTCGATATATCGGACTTTGAGAGTAGACACCCTGATCTTTACACAGAGCGACTCCGATCTGACCTCCGCAACCCAGAGGGCAAACTAACCCAATCCTAGATTAGGCTTTACCAGGTTAGTGTTCAAATGGCCTCTGGCTTGTCTTAACGACTACTATCATTGACAGTAGCCAAAACCAACGGGTAAACGTGCCTTCCGAAGCACAAAAACGCTCCTGTTGATGTGCTACTAGAGAGCATCATCCGGGTTCTGACTTCTTATCACGACCAATCAGATTTTTAAGAAACTGTACTTCTTTCTGCTGCAATATTTACTGACCTTCTATCCACTATAATTCAGTTTTTCGTTTAAGAAAACTTCGGTGATAAGAGGAGAGGGATAGTAATTTTTTGACATTATTCATCATAACTTGAAAACTAAGAGTCGTTAAAAAATACTTAAAAATATATTGAAATGTATAAAGTAAAGCCCTTTCATATGATACCCCCACTTGATCTAGTAAGGATAGTTAAAAAATTGCCTACATGATATATTTTTTTTAATAATTCGTTTGCAATAAAGTTACGAAAGCATAATTCTAAAACTATTCCAAATTTCAAGTCGATAGCGTGAGTAGTCGATGAAATAAACAGGTGTGACAGACAGACGAAGTCGCACAATCTGGGTTCAGTTTTTTTCATTTTGATTCGGAACCCTAAAACCATAATCGGCCACTTTTATCTACAACACTGATGTATGGCAGTGAAAGCTGGGTATGGCAGAACAAGCATGAAAGTAGAATTAATGCGGTGGAAATGAGAGCGCTAAGGAGTATGATTGGTGTTAAATTGAGTGACAGGATTAGAAATAGTGTGATAAGAGAACGGTGTGGCGTAAAAGAAGACGTAGTGACCAAAATCGAGAAAGGGATGCTGAGATGGTTTGGTCATGTAGAGAGGATGAATGAACGAAGATTGACGAAAGAGATCTACCAGGCGAGAGTGAATGGAAACGTTGGAAGGGGAAGGCCTAGGCGAACGTACCAGGACCAAATTCAGGACGTTCTGAATAAAGGCCAGGTTAAAAGTACCCTAAACCGACGAGCATGTATGAAAGGATTGATGAAAGTACAGGAAGCAAGGGAAGTATGTCAAGATCGTAGCAGGTGGAGAACTGTGGTCTCTGCCTACCCCAACGGGAAAGAGGCGTGATGTTATGTATGTATGTATGTTTATCTACAAACTCAAAAAAAAACTCAAAACAAAATAGTTTATACATTGTTTGATTTTAAAATCTCTTAATGACGTCAGCTAAACTAGATTGCTTCACAAACAAATTGGCGCCATTGTGAGAAAAAATAACCAATAATAATAAAAAATAAGTGTGAAACCAAACAAAGAATTAAACCACAAGCATAGTTTTTGTATATCATTTATTTATCTAAGGTACCTATATGGTTTATGTATATTTTATATGGTTTACGTATATTTATATGCACACTATCGTGCGTGCCTCACTCAGCTGGGTTCACTGAAAACCAGCGTCGCAGCCTGCGTGCTGCGGTTTTGGCTGAGTGAGGCCCTTTTATCACTGCCGATGTCACAGCACTGTAATTTTTTTTTTCCACTTTTGTGTTTTACCCTCATGATAATATTTATTTGATGTTTCTACCCATCTATTGTATTTTATAGAGTTGTGTTGTGATGTCTTAGTGTTAATAAAAAAATCTTATTTCTGTATAATACGCTAGGTCTATCTTGTATTCTTTACAATATATCGTATCAATTAGCGTGTGCAGAAGCGCAAAGATACATATATGGATTGTTATGATTATACGGTAGCCACACTACTTTCTTATGCGTGATTATACCACGCTACGTACACACGGCCGCACATCGGTAGAAACACTTTTGGACCTTATGGCATGGTAATAGAGTTGAAAAAGTTTCTACCGACAAGCAGTTGGCCGTACATCCAAGAGCGCGTCAGGCTTGACATATTTGACTTTGTAAGTCACTGTAGTTATGCCTTGTTTACAAATATGGCGGTACGGTTTATGCAGCGAGTGGTTTTTCAATGGGTGTAAGGGACAGGTTTGGTGAAAGGGCATGATCAGTCAACGTAACTGAACAACTTTTAGTGAATGATGTTGCGTCCCCTCCGGAAAGATCAGTCCACTTTCCCGATCGGTCCACTTTCCCAAATAGCCATTTCTCCTTTTTCGTCCATTTCCCAATACATCCGCTTTCCCAATCGGTCCACTTTCTTGATCGGTCTATTTTTCTAGTAACAGACAGCTGATACGAGTAGATGGCTGACAGGTGATTGGTAATAGATGGCTGGTGACAAATAAAGGGACGCTATGGAATGGGGAAAAGAATAATTTTATATTAAAATTTAATTGTTTATGGGTTTTTATGATTGTTTAAGATTGATTCAACTTTTATTTTAATCTGTTTTTCTCTACGGCTGTTTGTTATCGAGATATATGGCCAAAAAAAAATTAAAGTTATTTTGGATAAAAGGACAAGACGTTAAAAGTTTAAAAATTAGACAGATTAAATGATTAAAAGATTCAGGTAACAAATTTTTGTACACGATTTTTTCAAGTAAATTTTCTCAAAAACTACTAATTTAAGAGTAAAAATTATTGGAGTAAAAATGTTCGTTTTTGTTCAATTTATCTGAAACAAGCATTCAAAATCACTTAACATACCATATACAGTAAAAAATGTAAATTGTTCTTTTTCCCAAAGTAGACCAACCAGGAAAGTGGACCGATCGGGAAAGTGGACCGAACGGGAAAGTGGAATGATCGGGAAAGTGGACCGATCAGGAAAGTGGACTGATCGGGAAAGTGGACCGATCGCTCCAAAGGGCCTACGTCTGGTTTGTTTTTTTTTCTTTTCAATGTGTCATAAAGAGTATCTACGAAGAAAATAATCCAGACCTGAATAAAATATTCTTTTTACAAAAGTAATATTATCTTAAGTAAATCAAAAGTTCAAGGTTCTCAAAAGGAAGTGGAAAAAAGAGACTTGTTTTTCAACGGCTCGAAAACAAGCCATTTCCATATTGTTTTGCCTAAAATATTCTTCTTTGAATCCGCTAACGCATCCTTTTATTTTGACTTGGAGATGCTTTTATGTATTCGCGATTTTGCCTAGAAAAACAGAATTCTCAATGCATTATTTATAGTTTTTTATGCGGTTAACGAAATACTGTTTACTCTAGTTAACTAGCTTTCTAAGTTCTAAACGTACCAGGGACATAGGATAGGATAGGAGTAAGGCCGTTCGTCCACCGCGACGATACCGATAAAGAGATAATGGCGCCGATATTGTGCCGATATCTTCACTAAGTTGACAACAGTACTATTACTTATAGAGTCGTCGCCGATAACGCCACGATGTCGCCGCCAATTTCTGTCGGCGCCGTAATCTTCTCGATATCGTCGTGGTGGATAAATGGCCCTGAAAGTGGTATCTGTGCTGAAGTAGCGTCATTTTTAGGGCTCCGTAGCCAAATGGCAAAAAACGGAACCCTTATGGATTCTTCATGTCTGTCTGTCTGTCCGTCCGTCCGTATGTCACAGCCACTTTTTTCCGAAACTATAAGAGCTATACTGTTGAAACCTGGTAAGTAGATGTATTGTGTGAACCGTATTAAGATTTTCACAAAAAAATAGGTAAAAAAAACAATAAATTTTAAGGTTCCCCATACTTAGAACTGAAACTCAAACATTTTTTTTTTCATCAAGCCCATACGTGTGGGGTATCTATGGATAGGTCTTCAAAAATTATATTGAGGTTTCTAATATCATATTTTTCTAAACTGAATAGTTTGCGCGAGAGACACTTCCAAAGTGGTAAAATGTGTGTACCCCCCCTGTAACTTCTAAAATAAGAGAAAAATATAATATGATGTACATTACCATGCAAACTTCCAACGAAAATTGGTTTGAACGAGATCTAGTAAGTAGTTTTTTTAATACGTCATAAATTGTAAACCGCAATTTACCTTTCATTCAATCAACTCAAATATAAATTTTAGTTACTTACATCACATAATAAAGTTTTTTAGCAATATAAATACTATAACTTTTACTTATATACTATAACTTTAACTTTTACTTATATAGGTATGTACGGAACCCTCAGTCCGCGAGTCCGACTCGCACTTGGACGGTTTTTAGTAAGAAAAGTTGAGCAGTTTTCTGAGAGCTCAAAATAAAAAATAGTTTAAAGGCTCTTGTTAGATGGCGTCTCATAAAAGCGGAACCCAATGCTAAAACTAACTTTGCTGTTTAAGCTGAAAAATTAAGAAAAAAAACCGGCCAAGTGCGAGTCAGACTCGCGCTCTAAGGGTTCCGTACCTATCTACCATATGATATACCAAGAGCTTTTGCTCTTTGATTTTAAAAACTCCGCGACCATCCAACTTGACCCCTCTTTTGAAGAAAAGTTCTTAAAACGGGAGCTCACCTTAATGGTTACTATTAGTTGTGAGAAAAATTGAAATATTTAATGATTTTAGACTTTTTCCTTTATTTGTACTGTGAGACCTAGCTTCTTGCCAAATTTCATAATTTTAGGTCAACGGGAAGTACCCTGTAGGTTTTGCTTTTTTGCATAAATGTATGGAGATGAGGACATATAAAGCGATATATTTTGATTGCGTCGTTGTAAAAAATTAAAATTTTCAGATCTTGTGTGGTTTATGGACCTTAATATTCGTCATCAATTTCAACCTGATACCTCTTCTCGTTCGTGAGAAAAAAGGTCTTGACAGACAGACAGACAGACGGACAACAAAGTGATCCTATAAGGGTTCCGTTTTTTTATTTTGAGGTACGGAACCCTAAAAAGTGATTGAGGGATACATTAGTGATAAGAATCACTGATATTTTGCCTGTGTTTGTTTCTTATTGTTCGTTCGAGCATCACCCAAAAACTACTGAACCGATTTCAATCTAACATTATTTGTTTGAAACTTTAACTTTTGGTACTATTTGGTACACATTTAATCTCACTGTGATGATGGGAGCCGGAGATATAACAATTTATATAAGTAAACATTTTTTAATTTGCCCCACATAGTGTAGGAAACGAAGCAGTTGACCCCAACATAATTCTCTCAGGCAGATTTTATTTGACAGGATGATAAGATATCATGAATTAAATGTAAATTTAAAATATCCCAAAAAAAATTTACAAAAAAAATTTTTCACACATTTTTGTATAGAAAAAATTAAAAGCACCGATTTTTTTTTTGGATTTTTACTTTCGAGCGGAGCGAGAAAGTTATTGTATTCGTGAAAAAAAAAAGTTTTTCTAATATTCTCAAAAATGTGTTCTATATCACTTATACATCATAAAAAACAAGTCTCCCAAAAATGTCCGTCCGACGGTCGGTCGGTCGGTCGGTCCGTCGGTCCGTCGGCGTCGGTCGGTCGGTCTGTCCGTCACGCTTTGGCCTAGCGGCTAAACGAATGGTCCGATTGACACCATATTTTGAATTTAGGGGTTTTATGCAAATCCATCGAAGGGTTCTGAGTGGTTTCCTTCTGGCTCTCATTTTGAGGATAGCTGTCATACAACGAAAATGAAAAATTGAAATTTTCTCAAAAACGACTCATAGAATCTTGATGAAACTTTGTATGACCAAGCATCTCCATGTAAGATATCATGCACCAGTATCAATTGATCTGTGTAATTTCATATAAGGGGTGTTCCTGTACCACCAAAACGTAAATATGTGATTTACCCAAAATTGGTTCCATTGAGTTTATTAAAATTCTCTATAATATTAATCCTGGATTGGTTGTCTACCTGACTGGATATTATTTATGATTTTTTTCAATAAAATTTAGTACACAGGGTGTACCAAAAACTGAAAGGGCTTGCTCAGTAGAGCAAACTGAACAATTATCCATAAGGAACATGTGTAGGGAAATTAAAAAAATGTGCATGCAAGTATCCTACGGTAGTATCCATTGATCTGTGAAAATTCATGTAAAGGTGTTCCAGTACTACCAAAAGTTAAACATGTGATTTAAGGTAGGTCTGTCGAATTACGCCTAGACGATAATTACGCCTATGCTCCAAAAATCCTATTTACAGTATCGATAAAATAAAACTTAATATGTACGCACGACGGTTAATGTGCCCCGCATCGCTAACCATGCGCGTGTTGCTCTTTTCCCGCGCCGCAAGCTAGTAGTTGACCAATATACCCAAAAGCACACGCTGCAAGGATTTTTACTAACACAAATCAAGAAGTTAGCGATAAGTTTATATACTTTTGAAGGGTTTTGTTCAAAGATGTGAGCCCAGTTCGCTAACAAAACTATTATTCTCCCTACCCGTAGTTTTTCTTAAGCGTAAGGCGATCGGTGTTAATTTATTTATTAAATTTGCTAGAATTGTTCTGGACGGGTAATTACGCCTAGGCGATACCACACGCACGATATGGTATCTTAGGCGCTATTAACTATCATGTAGCCGTTATTATCCCTATGAAATAACCTCATGTTTTAGGTGTCCTCATATCAATAATAGTAATAAATATTATTTATTTATTTTTTGTATTAATTTTAGCCTTTTGATAAGAATTTTTGTTGTTTTTAAAGTTGTAAATTGGTCGCAAAATGTAAAACTTCGTTTAAGAAGGCGTCAATACCTGAACCCTAGTATAATAACGCCTAGTGGAAAATCTTGTTTTAGATTTTTTTTTCTGTTAAAAAATATGTCTTATGATGGCTTGCTTGAGTATATACTATGTGCCATTTAAAACAATTGAATAATTATTGTTGTTACTTAGCAATTTAAGATTATTGTTACCTGATTCTGTAACTGTGAAAATACGTTAAAACAATATTAATACTACTGATTAAGTTAGTATTGCTAAGACTGATAATGTTTCTAAATGAAGAAAATTATAATAACTTCCGAGTAGAAAGTTATTATAAGAAAACTATTGTAGGCGAAATTAAACCTTAGCAGTTTAATTCCGCCAAAAACACTCCGTTTGAAATTTGAATTGTTTTCTTTGGTTTTTGATAATATTATTATTGTTTTTGATTAATCTAAATAATTAATAAATTACCCTTTGGTACATATACCTTTTTATATTTCCTCATTTAAAATACCAGAGATATTTAACTCGAACCTTAAGTAGGCGTAATTCGACAGACCTACCTTACTCGAAATCGTTTGAAGTTTGTTTTACTGTTTGACAATTTGAATTCTGAATTGATCTGTATATTTCGTTAGAACATTTTTTTGGAAAAACGTAAATAAAAGTTTGTATTTCCATACTATGTGTATGGCATTATAGTTTTTCCTTGAGTATTGCGAGAAAGTAAGTGCAGTGCTGCTGTACCATTTATTTTATAGAAGGTTTGTCTCATATAGTGTAATACCCCAGCAAAGTTTCATCGACTGAATTCGGGGGTCTTCATACAACGATCCCCTTCGTTTCCTAAACCAACATTAAAATTATTTGCAGCATTACCTACACGGATAAAAACGATTTCTCAAAATAAGACACGTTATCTTGTACCAAGATAAATTGCATTGAACCAAGAACATGGTGCTCTCATATATAGTGAAACTAATATTTACTTGCTACAAGAAAAGTATTTACTTGAATTGAAAATGATTTTATTTTGTATTAAGAAAATTAAGACTTGATCAGAGACAATGTATCTATCATCAAGAATAATTTGTTTTCTAGTCCCAAGTAACCCAGTTCTCTTAATACAATAGTTAATTATTTCTTAGTTCAAGAAAATAATGATTTGTAATAAGAGTTAGTGTAACTTTTCATAAAATTGTATTTTCTTAATTTAAGAAACCACGAATTAATATCAAGATAGTATAAATGTCATTACGAGATAATATTTGTTTTGAGATATGTAAATATCTTCTTTTAACATTATTTTATTAGCTCCAATGATAAAAAAATAAAAAATCGTACAACATGACATACAAATCTTACAACCTTATTCTTATAAATATCTTACAACATTTTGCGGTTAAGAAAACCCTAGGATTACAGACAGAGAGAAGAAGATTACACGAGGTACGTTTGTAACTACACACAGGAAAACCCACACAGGAAAACCCACACAGAATATATCCACATTTTGAATACGTTTTACATTTCTCGTAGAACCGTCTCAGATAACTTTTTGTAATTTAAGCGTCGTTCATTGGTGATGCCCGTAAATAAATATTATTCTACCGTAAAAATATTTACTTATTTTAAATGAAAACATTTACATCTAAGTCTTTTTTTTCTCTCATAAAGTAAAATCACATTTAAAAATAAGAAAGATATTCAAATTCAACTGAGATACGTTTACATTATATTGAAAGTGTAATATCTATTAATGAGAATTTTTTTTCTTGGTAGCTAAGAAGATAAAAATTTTTTGCCATAAGAACATTTCTTATTAATTTAGAGAATATCTTGTGTCAGATTAAGATTTATAATAAGTTGATATAAGAAATATTGGTGTTCTTAAATTAAGACACTTTTCGTTTAGTTGAAGATTGGTTTCTTTGGTTGGAACAAATATGTCAAGTAAATTATATTATTGTTTTAAGAACGTCGTGCTCTTTAATTAAATTAATATTTCTTAAACACAGACATATTTCCTTAGTTTTACGAAATATTTCAAGAAAATATATTTTCTTGGTCCGAGAAATCCTTTTTATCCGTGTACCCTTGGTCCCGTTTGCACCTTAACAAGATTTGAAATCATTGAGCAAACTAGTTGCAGAAATACCTCCAATTAAAATAATCTTAAGCCTATGGCGTCTAGCGGATAATCGTGTTCGCAATAATCTATCATGGCATCTCCACTTGACTTATAAATTCCAGGTACAGTCAGCACCACACTTAGGCCGGTATTTCACTGGGACACCATGGTGGCGCGACTGGTGGCTCGACTGGTTGCGCTACTGGTGTCCGTAACTAGACACCAGAGTCGCTACACCCTGCGGCCACAGTATTAAGGGCTATATTTCACTGGGAGTGGTAGCGCGACCAGCAGCCGAGCTGGTGTCTAGTTACGGACACCAGTGGCGCAAATAGTCGCGCTACCACTCCCAGTGAAATATAGCGCTTAATACTGTGGCCGCAGGGTGTAGCGATTCTGGTGTCTTTACTGGTGTCTTGTTACGGACACCAGTGGCGCAACCAGTCGCGCTACCAGTGTCCCAGTGAAATACCGGCCAAATGCACATCAAAGTCGTATCAGAGAAAAAAAACGGCCAAATGCGAGTCGGACTCGTGCACCGACGGTTCTGTACCACTAACTTAGTCATAGACGCGCAGTCACGCAGAAGTGTATTAAATTTGCACGAGTCAGAATCGCGCAAATTTAATACACTCATGCACTTGACCAGTTTTTTATTATTTTTAGGGTTCCGTACCTCGAAATAAAAAAAAGGAACCCTTATAGGATCACTTTGTTGTCCGTCTGTCTGTTTGTCTGTCTGTCTGTCAAGACCCTTTTTCCCACGAACGAGAAGATGTAACAGGTTGAAATTAATAACGAATGTTAAGGTCCATAAACCACACAAGATCTAAAAATTTCAATTTTTTACAACGACGCAATCAAAAGATATGGCTTTTTATGTCCTCATCTCCATACATTTATGCAAAAAAGCAAAACCTACAGGGTACTTCCCGTTGACCTAAAATTATGAAATTTGGCAAGAAGCTAGGTCTCACAGTACAAATATAGGGAAAAGTCTAAAATCATTAAAAATTTTAATTTTTCTCACAACTAAAAGTAATTAAGGTGAGCTCCGGTTTCAAGAACTTTTGTATAAAGGAGGGGTCAAGTTGGATGGTCGCGGAGTTTTGAAAATCAAATAGCAAAAGCTTTTAGTATATCATATGGTAGATAGGTACGGAACCCTTAGGGCGCGAGTCCGACTCGCACTTGGCCGGTTTTTTTCTGTGATATTCCAGCAAAAACTACTCAGAAGTTTTGCCTAGTGTACCTGGGTACCTTCTTTACATCATCGCAATAATTTTATGTAAAACCTCGCTTATCGTAACTATTTATGGATGTAATATTATCGCATACTTATCTGCAATGTTATGGCGCCAGTGATACAATCAAGTCTGCATTATTTGTATGTTAGGTATTTATTAATAACAAAAACTATTACAGTAACGGTCGACAGTAAAGCAAGAGAAGCGCTCGTGGCCGAATGGTATTTTGAAAAAAAAAATTGTAGTTTGAAAAGTTTAAAAGTTTAAGAGGTCAGAACTTTGTCACAGATAAAATAATGGTAAACGACGTTTAAGCCGCAATCACACCTGCCTAAATTCAAAGAATCATTCGGCCTACATTCCTGATAGACTTGGTTTTGTTAATTCCAATATCCTTCATTCAACGAGCAATGTACGCCTAATTTTAAGGAAGGTGTGATAGCGGCTTAACTCGTCATTCTTAGGCAGGGTCATGGACGAATTTATTTGTCCATGGTAGGGTGCCGACTTTAATCCTAAACGGCTTTAACAATTTCGATGAAATTTATCATTTTTCGGGGGCAAAAAATCGATCTAGCTAGGTCTCATGTCTTGGAAAATTCGTTTTCTCCGTGTTTTCAAGCATTAGCAAAAATCGCGTTTTAGACAGATACCTACAGCGCCATCTGTTGGCGAGTAGCATAGCTTGCTCACCCGGTGATATTTTTATGTTGAGACGGCTATTATAGAGCGAAGCTCGGTCGCCCTGGTACGGTCAACCGCTTGTCGGTAGAAACTTTTTTAACTCTATTACCACGCCATAAGGTCCAAAAGTGTTTCTACTGATGTGCGGCCGTGTGTACTAATCATAAACTGTGGTCAGTGAGACGCTAACCGTATGGTACAATTTTTTAATAAGAGTCGTAACCGTACAGGACTGATTGGGTTGGGATATAAAAATAACATTTTATTCGAGGGCTTTAGTTAAAACAGACCAGCATAAAAACCTGAAAAAGGTGTTCTGAGCACCAAGTTCCGGTCTGGAATATCTCACATGATATCTGGATATCTCAATATCTCGTATAATCATCCCGTTTCTACTAAGATTCCGTTTTCGCCCTGATTATCACGTGAAAAATACCTTCTCGCCTCCGGTCCATTACTGTACCAACCTACATAAAAGGTGTAACAGAAAGTCCACCCTGAAGGATGTGATCCTGTCCATGAAACTGAACAACTTTCCCCAAGCAACATAGGTCTAAATAAGAAAAAATAATTTGACCTTCCATACAAAATGCAACTGATTCAGTTTCTATGGGAATTAAAAATTCTTGTTTCATATTTCGACCTATGTTCCTTAGAGAAAGTTGTTCAGTTTCGTGGGCAGATTCACATTTTTCACGGTTGGTGTACCCTACTGGTTACACCCTGTATACGTATGTAGTATCCACGTAAAACTTACGGCCGTATCATCGGTACAGCCAACCAGGGCTTCTTTTACTCAGAAAACAATGTTATCCGTTAACCCTGTTTGGAATTTCCTTCCCAGGTACGCACAAAAGTGGTCCTATCATTACTAAGAACACGCATAGCGTTGCATGGGTTGGGTCGTTACCCTTCGGTTCTATTTTCTAACCCCACCTAACTGGTTCTACCAACTTACTTACATTACTTATATTGACTTATTACTCCATCCGTCCATTAAGAGGATTCAAAGAGGATAAAAACGGAGGATCCGTTCCATACGAAAATAATGTTAAGTACTGGTAATACCGATGCATTTACAGATTCTGAATTGTTTGAACAGGCTTAATACTCGTAGTAATATTACTGATTTGCGCTGGTTGGCTGCGAAATTAGAAGACGGCTCCTTAGGTTAATAAAATATAATTAAAAACGGTAAAACATACAGTATTTACAAGTAAACCAAGTAGAGACTGCCAAAACTAATCAATGTCGTAATTTGGAATTTGCTTACGTCTAAGTTTAAATATACATAATTACAGAAGCCTGCCAGCATCAGGCTAGCAGGCAACCTCCGTCGTCGACAAGTAATTTAAGAAGAATAATGCGTTTCAATGCCCACTGGTTAAGAATGAATGATGACTTGAGTTGTTCCCCTGGAGACCAGGTTGAGCCGCAATCACACCTTTTTAAATTCAAAGTTTAATTCGGTGTCATCATAACATCCCATGAAACGTCCACTACAGGACAGGGAGCTCCCTCCAGAATTCTAGCTTTTGCTGGAAAAATGTAGAGGGGAAGTACCATAGCCACCTCTCTTGTTAGCGTTACGGCAGGCACCATGAACCGTGGTTGTAGGTGACCGCAGTAAATAAGATGTAAGATACAAAGGAGGATGCTGCTGCCCATCCTCCAGTTTAAAGCCCTTAGTCGCCCCTTACGACACCCACGGGTATGTATGGGTTGGTACCATTCTTTGCCGGCACCACACGGGACAGTAATTCGGTATACATTGCTGGAATGCTTGGTTCTGTTACTTCCAAGATACTTACTATATGCCGAATTAGTTTCTGAATTAAGGAAGTTGTGATAGCGACTTTACCCAATAAATAATTTAAAAACTTTAATATGCCAAACTATTAAAAGACCACACGGGTCAGTAATTCGGTATACATTGCTGGAATGCTTGGTTCTGTTACTTCCATGATACTATATGCCGAATTAGTTTCTGAATTAAGGAAGTTGTGATAGCGACTTTACCCAATAAATAATTTAAAAACTTTAATATGCCAAACTATTAAAAGACGAATCTCCATTCTTCAAGAATACAAATCCCCATAAACCTTGAATACCTTTTCCTTACCTTAACAACATAACAAACATTAAACGGTTTATTAGGAAAATAAAACCAGATTCTCCTATAAAATTACATTTGATGTGTTTTCTGTGAACATCTCAAGGGTAAGGCTCTCACGATCAGTCGTATACAGACTAACTTAGGTCATATGCTTTTAAATATTTCTACAGCTGTGGTTAGCTTAGATTTATGTTCCTTTTTATGAGCACTTATAAAAATTATTGTGCATTGCATATCTAATAGACCAGTGTTTCATAATGTTTCCTCCCTGCGAACCACTTCGCAAGATAAAGAAAGACTACGATCCAAACGATGGATTTAAAAAAAATATTGTATTTATTGTTTCGATAAATAAATCGCTATTGAAGGTGTCTAGTTTTTCTCTTTCTCCAAGCAAAAAACCAACAAAAACTAACAATTGGTTGCAAATTATTGAGATAATTTGCACTGCGATTCTATGAATACGAAGCGCAAATTAAATCAAATTAAGGCGCAATTTAAGTATTTTGCAATGCAAACCATTCCCTTTTTCTTCGACTTGCTAGAGGGTTTCTGGAGGTGGTTTCAGGCCCAGGAACCCAAGAACCACTTGGCGAGCACCTGTAATGGGTGTATGTATATAAATGCAAACCCACCAAAAACATAAACGTGAAAGACGGCCAAGTTGGACCAACGACTTCGCCAATAAAAGAAATCTGAATGTGTACTGGAGACGCATTTTTGAAGCGTTCGAACTTCGATTCGCATTCGAATTGGCAAGATTCGTATACGAATCCGTAAAATCGCAATTTTTGAATATTCATACCTGTGAATTCTGCAACGAGTGGTCCGACCCACTCGTTTTGCACTTCTACCGCTCGAAAGTATATATAATCTGTGATGAGAACGACATTGACGTTTCCTTCACATATGACATTATACTGACATATCAACTTTTTAATTTGCGTTCCATTCCACCGCAATTCATTACCGGTTTTTAAAGTCAATGAGTAATTGCTTTCCGGTTTTTATTTTTTCTGCGTGAAAAGAAAATTGTTCAAAGATTTGAATTTAATGGCAACACTGCTTTCGAATGATTCAAAAATGCGTAAAATCGAGAGCATTAGAAATTGAATACGCACACGATTCGTTTTCGTATGCGAACTAAAGATTCACTTCGAACGCTTCAAAAATGCGTCTCCTGGCTGGTCTACAGAACTGAAGTTTCCTGCAGAAATTTGTAAGTTCTACAGTTGCCTTAAAAATATTCTTGTTAAGACTTTTGTGCAACTATAAATGACGTAACATGGCAAGGAATTCTACGTTCTCGAAATCGCAAATCTGTAGGTCGAACTTGGCTGACACACTGTCGTGTGTCTAGGTATATTTTCTACCATACATTTATCCGATGTGCTATATTTGTTATTTAAACCATCAAATCATCAAAGAAAATGTAAAATGTAGGTTGTTACATGGAATATGGTATTGTAGTTCGCTGGGAATATGCGACCGAAACTATGCCATCCATCCTTCTCTCCCTTAAGTGTATAAGGAAATATTTGGAGAATCCTACCAGCTTTGAACGTTTACTAATACCAATACTCCTATATGTATCAGATCTTAGAATTGGTTAATGCTTTTAGAGGCTACCACTTTTTTTTTCAACTATACGTTATTTTACGGCTAGTCCGTGTGTTGCCGGCCGCATCTCTATCCATGTATTTCATAAAGGCGTTAATAGGGATGAAATGCCTAACTCTACCTACATACATTAAGAAAAAATACAGGGTGATAAATCAAGATTTAAAAAAGGTTTTTAATTGAAGAGTATCGTATTTTTGCTAACCGCGTTTGACAAGAAAAATCCCCAGCAGCACCTGTTTTTGTCATAGTTTGCAAACTCCAAAACCGCAAAAGTTCATTAGTAAATTTTTACACACAAAAAAGGTAGGTATCTAAAAAATGAATATTTTTACTTGAATGTTTTATTATTATTCCACATAATACTACTAATGAAAAGTGCAAAAAACCGAGTATTCGAGCGCGCGCTGCCGCGAATCCGAACAAAAACTGTAAGCGCGTGCCATCTTAGTTTAGAGTGCATATTTAATTTGGTCAAGTAACGCTGAGTGCTAAGGGCTTAATTAAGGAATTTTGATCTAGAAAATGGGCAGTAGCGTCACCAATAACTACGGTCACTCGGCGTTGCTCACTCTTAAAACAAATCGATAGAAACTTGGAATGGAAATGCGCGACGAATGAACAGTAAATCACACGATTTCGATCTTAATACATAGACCACATTTGAATAATACATGCTTGAAAAGAAATTTGCGCGAAAAAACGCTTTGTGTGGAAAATAAGAACCTTGTATTGGTAAACGGAAACGATATGTTGCAGACGGTGACTAAATGTAATTAAATTAAATCACTCTGACTGATATAAACTTCACTTGCAAATCGTGTGATTTACTCGTACTGTTCATTCGTGGCGCATTTCCATTCCACGTTTCTATCGATTTGTTTTTACTGTAATGTAACGTGCGAAGAGTTGTGTTTCTAACCGTTATTATTTTATGCACATAACTTGCTGGTGCCCGCGACTTCGTCTGCGCAGGTTTATAAATTGTAGCCTATGTGTTATTCTGATGTATAAGCTATATTATTGTAAAGTTTCATTAAAATCCATCCAGTAGTTAGGTATATAATATGTTACAACTTATTGCCACATTTTATGTCTTAGTCACGAAAATTTATAATCATTTTGTTTGTGCTTTTAAATTTCGTATATGTTCTATTAATGGAAACAGTATTTTATCTGTTATCCAATCGAATCACGATGCTCACGATAATTTTACGAGTGTGTGCACGTAATATTCATACATTTCTTTGCTTACTAACACGACGTGTGTGAGTTTAATACTAAGTGTGCACTGTGCGTGCGTATCCTGTACCAGGAGAACATGACTGCACAGAGCTTTTACAAAGTTAAGGAAGAGCTTTTATGAATGCGCTTCCGCTTTTTTCAACTTCTTTCATAGTATGATCCTTCCGTTAGAGCTAATTTGCTTATGGTACATACTCGTATCGAGAAGACTTTAAAATTGTAAAATTATACAAAGAATATGGTTTTCCATTGGTTTCGCTCCCGAAGCCCAATGATATACCTGAGAAAAAAAATTTACTCGAAAAAGATTTTTTGACTCCTTGCATGCTAAAGTGGTCACGTGACTAACTCATTTTGTATGGGAAGTGGAAAAATTATTTTCGAGTAAAATTCTTTTTCATTGAGATATTTGCTTGATTTCATGCACAGAACCACGAAAGGGCCACTTTGCCTGCGCGCGCACCCCCCCATAGAAGCGAATATAGTAAAAAAAATTGGTTCCTTATTGAAGAGTTATACTATCCAATTTTTGTAGGCGCTTATTTTGAATGCACATCATAAACACATTCGTTGCCATAGAGACGCTGTCACTGGTTTTTTGCATCTTACTCTCTCGCAATAATAGTACTATGTTTATCGCACTCAAATGACGCTAGTAGTGTGGGTGCGGAAAACGTGTTAGTTTTAGTAAATGGTGACACTGATTTGTATTGAATGATATAAAGAATTCGTCTCTAGATGTAGAGCAAGACGCATGCGCTTCAGAGCTCTGTGATTTCATGAGTAAAATCACTGGGTTTCGGGAGTGAAACCAATAAAAATTTTCGCTGTATAGTTAGTAACAGCGGCTTAACATGCCTTCGTAACGATAACTAAAGCAAAATGATTCAATAAAAGCTCAAAAGAGATAAACCACAAAAAACCTCATTACAACCCATAGATTTATATAGTCAAGATAGGGTCTTGGGAACAAGCGGTTAAAAATTTCCCCATACAAGAAGAAATAGCGCCATCTGTGAGAAATTGCGTGAACTACGTTGTGTAGTACTTCGGTCGGTACTAAATATAAGGAACGGAAATAATATGGCGGGAAAAAACAAAACAAACATTTTACTGTTTATATGTGATTTAGGCCTGGTTTTTCAGTTTCATTAATTGGATTATAGTCAAAAACAATAGTAAGAAATAACGATAATAATAATAAGAGTAAATTGTTTCTTCAAATAAAAACATCCATTTTGTTGGTAAGTTTATTTGCATCCAATGTTGACAATATGACTGACAACGACTGACATTTGTTGGTCCTAAACGTCAGATTTCGGACCAACGAATTGGGGACAGAGTAACATGCCGATGGGCTAGTACTTATATATAAGTAAATGTTACAACCGAAAAATAAAAGCGCAGTATCAAAGTTAACGTCCTCTTGCGTTGAATGATAAAAATAAATCAAGAGTGGCACAAAACGTGCTATATTGGGGTGGGATGGCCTCGCTGTTGTGCGTACAGATGCAGCGCTGGCCTTGACTCCGCTTGAATGCATCGTAGAGGGTCTAAAGCATAAGCTTTAAGCTTTTTTATTAAGGACGATGTGTAAAAGCACCAGCGCTACAGCAGCGCAAGGTGCTGTAGCATACGCTGAGTGGCTACCTTTTTTAGTACTGTATTACTAAAATAAATTTTTTTCTTTCTTTCTTTCTTCTTAAAGGGATGCGTCAAATGGCATTGTTAGAGTGTCTTTCAACCAGACATGTTATAGGTAGCTACCTTAAGCTGAAAAAAAAATCCAACCAATAGAATTCGCATAGGAAACGTATGTGTAAGGTACCTCGAAACTTGGCTCATAGACAGGGATAAGGTCAATAAGTAAAAATAAAAAATACGAATTTTTTTCGGTTGCAAATAATAAAGTTAAAAAATAATTTTGTTTTTGTCAAATATCGATAGGTCGTATGGCAGAATGAAAAGTAGCCATGGCCAGTCTTAAAAAAAAACTGACAACTGTTCTTAGTAGTCTGTGGTCGGTTTATACAGCTGTTAGTTTTTTTTATGATAGGCAATGACTACTCATCACATTCTGCCATACGACCTATCGATATTGAACGAAAACGACTTTTTTTAAAACCTCGTCATTTATGGCCGAAAAAATTGGTATTTTTTATTTATCTTTAATGATCCTATTCCTGTTTATGAGCCAAGTTTCAAGGTACCTTACATATAAGTTTCCCTTGCGAATTGCTTCATTTTCCAAGCTTATCAAATAAGGCGTCAAATGGAGCAATCCTATTGGTTGGAATTTTCCAGCTTACATCTTAGCTACCTCGCACTCTCTATGTTGGAAAGGCACCCTTAGCCTATGAGGCAGAGAATAAATAACTACTTCTTAATTGAATAACATCATTCGCCTGCTCTCATGTCAATTTATTTGGGATCTGCGCAACATGTCAGTCAATCGCTTTTATTTCTCTCTATTGGCCGACGAATTCTTTGCCGTTCATCTTAACATTGACTTCTTTATTTCTCATATCATCTTTCATAGGGTTCATCCATCTTTTCTATTGGACTAAGTACATCGCGGTCTCATTATAATTCAATATATGTACATGTTGCATATGGATTGCAGAATCCGCTGTTTTGTAAAACAGCTTTACGACATTTAACCAAACTAAACTAAGACAAGTATCCAAATTTAACGTAATGCTGAGTGAGGAAGGGTATTTCGTTACGCGCTGCTCGCGCGCTTTTGAATTAATTCGCTTCTGGCACTCGCCGCCTGGTGACAGGTGTGCCACCTGCTTATGACAATGACAGCTCTGCCATTTACTGCTTGGAACCTCTATCATGTCCTTACATGTAGTATTGTCTTGGTATTGTCTATAACTCAGCCACCTCACGTGACCTACCTGCACAAAGCGTATCAAAATGTCATACGTAAATGTAGAAATTACAATGATTTCATTAAGTTTTATTTGTTATCGTGTAACTGACCTACACTGCACACGGGTGCATTATCATTACTATTTTCAGTCTACCACTGAGCAATATAATTACTAACTAGTTTACTACGAGTATCTAGTTTAATCTTTACCAATTATTATAATGTCATTATTATTTAATTTATTTTTGTGTTACGTTTCACTCCCGTGTGGTGCCGGCAAAGAATAGTACCAACCCATACATACCCGTGGGTGTCGTAAGAGGCGACTAAGGGTTATAAACTGGAGGGTGGGCAGCAGCATCCTCCTGTGTATCATACTATCTTACTTACTGCGGTCACCTACAACCGCGGTCCATAGTGCCAGCCGTAACGCATGGTGACTATGGTACTTCCCCTCTACATTTTTTCAGCAAAAGCTAGAATTCTAGAGGTAGCTCCCTGTCCTGTAGTGGACGTTTCATGGGATGTTATGATGTTACGTTTCACATTGGATGACTTCCTACTTACTTCTTATTATTGACCGATCCGAGGACAGAGATGAGATTGACCATGGAACGAGTTTGCGCAGAAGAAGCCTCACTTGCGACTTGAATAAATTCAGGATATATTCACTCAGGAGTACAGACGCAGGCAGAGAATTGCACTCCATAGCTGTGCGCATAATAAAAGAAGCGCTTTGTGCGAATGTGTGGAATATCAACCAATTGTGCGTGATATCTTGCGATGCGCCTGAACTCCAGATGGTAGAGGGGGATGGCGGAATATTGCTCATGGAGCTCTTGGCCATTCTCCGAAGTACAATTTGTATTTGTCCGACAGATTTTAGCAAATGCACTGGAATTTATATTTATGAACGATATTGTTAATATTGTTAGTGTACATGATGGGGTTCATAAACATTAATATTAGAAAAAGATCTACTGTAAAATCTCCCATCGTACATGACCTAAACCACACAGCAAGCGTGCGCCTATCAGCATGTCGTATCATTGCTATTTCAGTCGCGGCTGGCGTCGCATACGCACTGGTAATGTTACCAACTTGGACTGTTCATTTATTAACAATATTGTTAATATTGCAAGCGTGTATGATGGGGTTGTTAACACCTTTTTTGTCTTTGTACGAAGCTAAAAAAGTAACTTGGCATATTATAAATTTTTTTTGCTATCTTGTAAAATAAAGTATTAAGCCTATCTTTTGGCCTTTTTAGGGTTCGGATACCAAAATGGTAAAAAAAAGGAACCCTTATGGTGCGACTTTGACTGTCTGTCCGTCTGTCTGTCACACCTCTATATCTCAGCAACCACTCATGCTATCGACTTGAAGTTTGGAATAGTTGTATAATTTGGTTGCCCAACTCAATTGCACATGAAAGACTAAAAAAAAATATATTATTATTACTGTAAAGGGGGCCCAAATATCGGGGGCAAAATTTCAAATTGTCGTTACTAGGTCGAGTGGGGTATCATATGAAAGGGCTTTACTTGTACATTCTAATAGTTATTTGTTATGCAAGGCAGCAAAAGCGTTATTTGGCGTGAGTGCCTTGTATTGAAACCTGAGCAAGCGAAGGATTCTAGAATTGAATCCTGAGCGTATAGCGAAGGTTTCAAGGCACGAAACGCAAAATAACTTTGCTGCCGAGCGAAACACAAAATTTTTCACCTCACTAAAGCGAGGAAGCAGCCAGTACCGCAGCGTGGAGGTCTGCCATACTGCATCACGTTCGAATTTCAAAAACCTTTTGCCCGCTAGCGGCCAAAAATCGCTTTTGGCCGCAGAAAAACCTTTTGCCCGCTAGGGGCCAAAAATCGCTTTTGGCCGCAGAATTTAACCGACAAAACAAATGTTTCCGAGCTTTGGAGGTGAAAAATATATTTTCACTTCTCATGCTCTGAAAGTGCTTTTTTGTGCAGGATATAGGCTGCACAAAATCGAATTTTGTGCACTAGGGCAAAAAAGTAATCGCGGTGGTGTACGCCCTGCGCGAGGGCCTGCTAAAATTCTCGGGAAAATGGTTCGTTTTGTGCACTTGTTGTAAAATCTACTATTTCGTATTTTTTTACAACTCTTAGTTTTCAAGTTGTGATGACAAATGTCAAAAAAAATACCATTCCCCCTCCCTTATCTCCGAAATTTGTGAAAGGAAAAATCTGAATTAATTACAGTCAATAGAAGTTTATGTAAATATTACAGCAAAAATAAAACGATCTTTCTAAGTTGCACAGTTTTTTAGATATCTTCAAAAAATCTTTACAAACAAATTTAGTTTTGCGGTTCTAAAAATGGACTTTATTGCAAAAATACTATAAATATATCGGAACCCTCGTCGCGCGAGTCCGACTCGCACTTGACCGGTTTTTTTAATACTAGGGTTTTAACTAAAAGTACAAAATCAGGTAAAATACTGCAGGTCTACTTAGCAGGTCAAATAGTTTCTAAGTTATGGGTAAAGTAAATTAAATATACACACGGCCGGTGTCGCCGCCCTCTTCCTACTGGAACTTGGCATCACACTGTCGCACAGTGGGCTGAAATTTGCGTTTCATAGACATTCAATTTTTTTTTTGAGTGACTTTTTATGCTTGGAAACGATTGAGGATACCTACGTTATGCCTTATATAATGAACTTTCAGGTTTAAAATTGTAAACAGCGCACTCAAAATATTTTTCGAAAAAATTGTGTATGGAGTCGGCGTAATAAATGATGATATCTCCATTATCGCACAATTGCGCCTAATACCCTCTTAGGTTATTAATATATGAATTATTTTGGATTTTTTGACATACTACATTCTAAGGCCAAACTAAAAGGTATCCTTAACCGTTTCCAAGCAAAAAAAACGCCACTCAAAAAAAATATTGAATGTCTATGAAACGCCAGTTTCAGCCCACAGTGTCGTTGTGTTTATAAATTAAAATCTGTCGTTGTTTAAAAGATCTAAGCGTAAAGAGGGACAGACGGACGGCGGGAAGAGACTTTGTTTTATATGTAGTTAGGATGCTAATGACTTGGGGATGTTATCTTTACTGTCCATTTCTATCTCGCTATCTTTTATCAAACAGCTATTCCAAAACCTAATATGTACACTCTTCAAACATAATTTAAATACACAAACACACTTGAGAAATAATTTTGATAGCCTGACATAAGTAGTAGCTTACACTGTACATACATACATATCTATATTTTTCTTATCAGTAACTGTTAACAGAACTTTTAATCAAGACAATTGACCTTCAACGCTTGTGAAAGACATCTGGCGTTTGTTATGATAATTATAATAAGTATTTACTTGATTGTTGTTATTATGAAAATTATATAATCTGTTCTATATTTATCGAAATGTGAGTGTTTTGAAAATGTAAGTACGTAAGTCAATGGTGTTATTTAAATAATGGATGCTAATTAATCATAAATAATATGTATGTACCTAATTAAGGGGCTACCTCCCGTCCACTAGCGCCCTCATCAGTAAAAAAAAATATATTACTCGCTAAATACGAGTACAAAACTTATCGAAAATCCGGTAAGACATATTGAAGTAAAGGTATGTTTATTTATTAAGAAACTATTTAATCTGTAAAATAAAGTTCACTGTAGTTACAGATACAAAAACTGCTAAAAGTGGCCGTTTATCGCACTTTTTATATCTGTAATTACAGTGAACTATGGTTCTAAATAAACTAGGGTACCTTTACTTCAATCTGCCTTTCCGGATTTTCGATAAGTTTTGTATTTTACGAGTAATTTTTTTTAATTGATGGGGGCGCTAGTGGACTGGAGGTAGCCTCTTAATAGCAGGACACAAGGTCATTTGCCTTACATGGGATCAACGGAGAATTTTCTAGATATGTTCAGGGGGACCTAAAGAACACTTAAAACAAGAAACCTCTTACCGTAATTAAGCCTAGGTTATTGTTTGACTTTTTTGAACTAGTAGGATTTTGGCTTTACAAGATTGATTTCTGGATTCTGTGATGTCCAAAACCCCATAAAACTTTTGTTGTCAAAAATAGTCCCGTTTTGGTTGTGAGAAAATTTAATTATCATTTATTTCCTACCCTATTGTGAATATGTTAACTGTCTACCTATATGGTTCATGAGATACAGCCCGCTGACAGACAGACACACAGACATCGGAGGCATATTAATAGGGTCCCGTTTTTCACTCTTTCGGTACGGAACCCTAAAAACCTTTATTCACTAACAGGACGTGTTGGCATAATGTTTTAGCAACACAGCCTAAGCAGCCTTGATGTGCTAATTAGAATTTATCGCGGTTTCAAGTTCATTGACTTACGATCATGCGGAAAACTCAGCTATACCTACTAGGTATATACCACCTGGTTTATATCAGTGCATAGTTATGTCGTAGGCCAATCGTTGAATTGGGCCGATCGAGATCTGCTTGGGCACATGACGATACGCCGGCATTTCTTGATTTGCCTGTTTAATACCCGCTATATCGTTCAAAGCATAACGTTTGGTGTCCAATCTAACCTAACCTACTCATTACGATGCGCCCAGTCATATCTCGATGTGGCCAAGTGAGTATAAGGGCAAATCGACAAATAAGTTGCGCTCATCGATCTGCCCAATTTTATATTGGGCACATCATAAAATTATTGGCCAGATCACGAAATGCCGGCACATCGTGATCTGCCCAGGCAGATCTCAATCGCCCCAGTTCAACGATTGGCCCACGACACATACAATTTAGCCTGTTAAGTCATCAACATCAGCATCAAACTAGCTGAAGTCGTCCACTGCCTGGGCTTTACTGCATTCCCTAAAGATCTCCAGGGCGACCGGTCCTACGCTGATCGCATCCATAGTGGTTTCACGTTATTTTGACTAACTAGATTGTCGGTATCCCGTGTGGTGCCGGCAAAAAATAGTACCGGGTGGGTGGGTCTACTCGTGGGTGTCGTGCGAGGCGACTAAGGCCTTATAACCGGAGGATAGACAGCAGCATCTTTCTATGTATCTTACCATCTTATATACTGCGTTCATGAATAACAGCGGTCGCCTGCAGCTGCCAGCGGTGGTCAAGTGTGTTGACTATGGTAAATTCCCTCCTAGTATTACGCGCTGGAGTTCTGGAGGGAGGTCCCTGTCCAGCATTGGACGTTTAATGGGATGTTATGATATTTATGATGAGATTGTCGTTTCATCTTTGGTAGTGGGCCTACCCACAGTGCCCTCGCTTCTTCCGGATGGTGGTCGGCCGAGACTACAACCTCTTTTGCCTTCAATTAGTTATTGTTAACTAGACTTTATAATTTTAAGCGACCTGATTGGTTACGGGGTGTGGCTAACAGCGGGTTTTGTGCAAACTTACAAAAACATATCTTTTTATCATGTAATTAAATAAATTCAATAGAATTTTGGAAAAGCCATCTTTCGAGGGCACTTACACTATTTACTTGACCAGATAAGCGAATACGCGCCTCAATCGGTTCCTTTTTACTTCTCAAAATGGTCTTAATATTTGCATAAAATTATCATAATTTCTTTTCTTTTTTTCATTATAAACTCAGCAATATTCCTGTTTTATCCGGCTCGAAGGACCATGTTTTATTCATGAGCATTTACATGTTAAGGCTTGATTGTATGACGTCTGTGTATGGAAATCTGCGGTTCTTACGTTGGATAAATGAGGATTAAATAATCAAGTTTTTAAATTAAAATGCAAATATTAGGTTAAATAATTCAACTGTTATCATGAAAGTCTCACATACAACAGTTGCACAAAGCCTCTATAAAGTTAAAGATCTGTTTAATCTTTTGCTGTCACTTTCTGACTTGATGACGAAGAAAGTGAAAGCAATAGATTTAATTGAGCTTTAATTTTAATGTGGCTTTTTACAATTGCTTGATTGACTCGGAAATATTTTCAATCTGGTAGACGGATTTTTGGAGACACCAGAACTTCTTATTCGAAAAGGTTTTACCGAATGTTTAGACGAAAGAGATGGAGATAGTGTATGGAAACGTTGGAAGGGGAAGACCTCGGCGAACGTTCCAGGTCCAAATTCAGGACGTTCTAAATAAACGCCAGGTTAAAAGTCCCTAAATCGACGAGCGTGTATGTATGATATATGAAAGGATTGATGAAAGTACAGGAAGCGAGGGAAGCATGTCAAGATCATAGCAGGTGGAGGACTGTGGTCTCTGCCTACCACCACAGTAAATATATAAGCTAAAGCAGTATGGAAACTCCTAACAAACGTTCAAAACTGGCGCACTCACACATGCGCACACCGCTACAGGAAAATAAGCAGTTTTCGCGCTGAAGTAAGTCGTGCGTGCCAAACCATAATACAAACAAATAGGTACATACAACGTGTTAATTAAATAACGCAAAACTTCTAGGGTGGTAGCTCTGGACATGAAACTGAACAACTTTTGTTCTACGACTTTTGAAAATTCTCAAAAAAATATTTTGCTTTTTCATACAAATTGGCTTGGTCAGCTTATCGATATGTATAAAGGAGCAATTTCTTTTTTGCGAATTTTCAAAAGTCGTAGAACAAAAGTTGTTCAGTTTCATGTCCAGAGGCACCACCCGAGAGGTTTTGCGTTATTTAATTACCACGTTGTATAGGGCCTATGTCCAGCAGTGGACGTCTTTCGGCTGATATGATGATGATGATGAAGGGTCCCTATCCTTGTGCGATAAAAGGCGACTAAGTATATTAATCTGCCCTTATTTCATAAAAGGCGACTAAATGTCTTTATCTGCCCTTGTGTCATAAAAGGCGACTAAGTGTCTTAATGTGCCCTTGTGTAATAAAAGGCGACTAAGTGACTTAACTTTCCTTGTGTCGTAAAAGGCGATTAAGTGTTTCGATCTGCCCCAATTTGTGTGATAAAGGTGACTATAAGTGACTTAACCTTCCCTTGGGTGCTAAAAGGCGACTAAGTGATTAAAAATTCTGACTTAAAATTTTATGCAAGACTGTCTGCTAAATTTAATTTTCTGTGTAACTTTCCTAAAGAACCTAGTCGAAAGACGAAAAAAATTGCCCCCCATACATAACGCGCTATCGGCTGACGCAGTTTCTAATGCTATTGCCAATTGGACATAACAATATTATTTCGTGTTTCGACTTCTTACGAAATATTGTTTAGTTTAACGGTCCGAAAACATGCTGAAAGGAAAAAAGTTCATAGAAGCACCCAATATTTGACTTCATTATACTATTCTCATTTCAAAAATTCTGGGTTACAACCCTGACGCTCCGACGTAGAATCGTTCTTTTTTCAAAAAAAGGCCCGAGTTTCCATACTGCTTTAGCTTATATATTTACTGTGCTACCACGACGCGAAAGAGGCGTGATGTTATGTATGTATCGCTATGTAAATATAAATTCTAAATAACTTACCAATATTCCGACGGACTTATAAGGCGTATAAAGCAGATAAAAATATAAAACACACCTATTAATTTTGGTCGGTATGTACAGTTAGAAAAATGCTAAGCTATACAGTTCTGTAAGCTTTTTAATTGCACGTAGTGACCTAAAGGCGAGTAGTGCGTCGCTTCTCCCGAGACGCGTTAGCTAAATATCGGGATAAACGCCACGCCACCATTTTAAAAATTACATTTTGAACGGGGCGTTTCGCCTGAAGGTATTTTTCAATACAAAGTAACGTCAATATTAAATGTAAATAGTAAAAGAAACTATTAAAATAGACGAACAATAGGTTTAATCCTTACTAGCCCCGCTTTTTTTTTCTTCAATAAAATGGGTACTTTTGTAAAAAACCGTGTGATTTTATTGCTTTACAAATTATTTGGGAGTTGTTCAATTTTTGATGGGTTGCACTGCACCATCAATGATAACCGAATATATGCATATTGCTTCGGTTATGGTTTAGTTAGATGTTGCAACCCATCCTTAGTTAGAATAATGTATTTCACAATAAAAGGAAGATTTTGTTTTTAATTTGTGGACAAAAACATTTAGAATGCTAGAGCAACTGCGAACAATACACAAATATAGAAGATAGTTTTAGCTAGAAGCTCGTCGTTGGTGATGAGATGCTGGTGAAAACCGAGTTTCACAGTAAGGCCCACCGTCGCAAGGTTGCATGTCTCTCGGTCTTTTACAGATTGTACTTCGGACATTGTGCTCAAGAGTTTCCCCTTCTACCATCGGGAGTCCAGGAACACCGAAGGATATCACCAACACTTAGTTGATATTCCACTCATACGCACAAAGCGCTTTGAACCATCACGCACACGCGCATGGTTGAAGAGTGAAATTCTCTGCCTGCTTCTGTGTTCCCCATTTCATATAACCCGAATCTATTCAAGTAACGAATGACTAGGCTTCTGGGCGAGCTCGTCCCATCGTCGACATCATCTCTGTCCTCAACGCCAGACCAAATGCCATAGCGTTGCCGAATACTTGTCTAAAAAGTGTGAATGTTGACATCGACACGATAGAAGAAGAAGAGTAAGCCCATTAACAATTAAAAAGAAGTTTAACGTAGAGGTAGCGTTGCTGACTGTACATACTTACTCACGCAAGTTTACCATAGCCACAAATCCCAAACCTATCTTAATCTCTCCCACGACCTCTAATAATGATACCAATAAACGCCTAATACTCTGACAACAGATAACAGTGATGTGATATCAGAGAGATAACACTGAAAATATCACCCATCTGATATATAGATACAGATTCTTTACTGCGCAGTTTTGGGGGTACACCTGCCTTCATGTTTCCCAAGGCCTTCAGGGCTTAATATAGATAAACCGCCTAAATGAGTCCTCGCCCGCGGGGTACAGGGACGCGGGGGTAAGACGACACAGGGGGAACGAAAGAGGTGCGGCGGGCGGCGGGGCATTCTCATTCTCTACGCGCATCCGCCCGCCGCACCTGCCCTTGTACCCCGCGGGCGAGGACTCATTTAGGCGGTACTACTACAGTCTATAGACTTTCCTTAATTCAGTCGACTAAATAAGGATTTCTAATTAGGGTAAATTGTTTACAAAGTTCCGAAGTCGAAATTTCCATCCACAATAATTCGTTTCCTAATCTATTAATTATAAACTGATGAATTTTACTTAGTTACAAATCATATTTTGTTAATTTTACAGCGAATTTTCTGTGGTAAAAAATATTTGAAAGAAACCATTTAATTAATTACATTCGAACTTCTTCCATTCATACCAAAATATTCCCACAAAATATCAAATTAAGTTGTAATGTTAGCCGAACGGCTTTTATTTACAAATCTTTAAATGGGGTACTAAAGTAACCAGATCAAAGACCCGTACGGGAGCTTTCATGGTTTTGTGATTTGAATCAAATTTTAAATCCGAACGGGACCCAATTTTTTGCCTCACCCATATCATTTTCAAAGCTGGCAGTGGCGGCACCTGAAGGCTAAATAAAATACAAAGAAACCTATATTTTTTTGTCTCTTTTTGCAGGTAAGTCTCGGATTACTACGAGTTTCGTCTAAACCAGTTTCTGTTGTGTGGTGAGTTGCATACTGTTGTTTTTTAGAAGTTTTGAAGGTTACGGACTAAGTTCGTCTATGCAACGTGTAACCGAAAGATGTGATAATACTAAAGGGTGTGTATCTGACCATGAAACTGAAAAACTTTTTCCGAGGAACATAGGTCGAAATACGAAAATTAATTTTTGACCTCCCTTAGAAACTGCATCAGCTGATAGCGCATTTTGTATGAGAGGTCAAATTTGACTTTTCCTATGTACCACCTTGGGAAAAGTTGTTCAGTTTCATGGGCAGATTCGCACCCTTCAGTATTATCACAACTTTCCGTTACACGTTGTAGAGTATTTTCTAGTGGTCTTAGTCGTTGTCTGAAATAAAGATGAATTCGCAGGGCCAGTAGTGGCTCTCTGAGTTCAGTGCTTTGTCAATTAGCGAGTGTACGTGTAAAACATTGCAAATAATGTTGAGCTTATGAACTAATTATTGTTCTTATGCAATAGTAAAGTACAAGAGTAGAGTAAATAGTAGTAAAAAGAGTAAAGTGCGACAGTATCGGTGCCATTTGACGTGCCGGTATTTTGACTGATATTGTCTGTACCTCGCTTATAATAATCGATAACGGCCAGTCTAGACTCCAGCCCCAGACAGCAGGGAGAGGGCCGGAGGGAGAGGGCTGAAGCGTCAAGGTGAAGGTCACTCTCGTACGTTTTAACCGACTTTACTGCGCAGTATCACGCGTTGTTTATCAGACAGGTGAAGGGGTTACACGAAAATTGTATTTAAAAATAGTAATCATGCAAGACTGCAAAAGGGTTATTTGGCGCGAGTGCCTTGTATTGTATTGAAACCTGAGCAAGCGAAGGATTCTAGGATTGAACCACGTGCAAAATAACTTTGATGCCGAGCGAAACACTTAATTTTTAAATTATACTAAAGCGAGGAAATGTTACATTAATGCGAGAAAAGCAGTTCAAATAAAAAAAATAAGTGTGTATTTAATTAGTACCTGGGCGACCGGTTTTCGCTCTATTATAGCCGCCTCAACATTAAAATATCATTGGGTGAGCAAGCTACGCTACCCGCCAACAGATGGCACTGTAGGTTTCTGTCTAAAACGGGATGTTTAGAAAAACCGGCCAAGTGCGAGTGGGACTCGCGCACTGAGGTTTCCGTACCACCACATAAACATAATTGTATTAGTTGAAATTTCAGTAAGTTGATGTGCTAGATTTTTTGAGTCCGACACGCGCTTGACCAAATTTCATTATTTCTTGTTATTTTATAGCCTATGCACTATAAACATACCAATTTTCAAGTTTGTAAGTGTTCCCGTTTTTAAATAGAACTAAAACAAAAATCGCCTCAGCGACCATCCAACTTGACCCCTCTCTTATATATGAATGTTCTTGAAACGGGAGCTCACCACAATTGGTTACCATTAGTTGTGAGAAAAGTTGTAATATTTAATGATTTCAGACTTTTCCCATTATTTGTATTGTGAGACCTAGCTTCTTGCCAAATTTCATAATTTTAGGTCAACGGGAAGTACCCTGTAGGTTTTGCATTTTTGAATAAATGTATGGAGATGAGGACATAAAATGCCATATCTGTTGATTGCGCTGTTGTAAAAAATTTAAATTTTCAGATCTTGTGTGGTTCATGGATTCTAATATGTGGTATTAATTTCAACCTGATACCTTTACCCGTTCGTGAGATAAAGGGTCTTGACAGACAGACAGACAGACAGACGGACAACAAAGTGATACTATAAGGGTTCTGTTTTTTTCTTTTGAGGTACGGAACCCTAAAAATGCTAAAAACACAGGGAAAACTATTTTCCCCAGACATGAGACCTAGCTAGATCGATTTATCGTCCCCGAATACCCTAGTATAGTAAATTTCATTGAAATCGTTAGAGCCGTTTTCGAGAAACCGATTTATAATACACAAACATTGCTCGTATAATAATATAGGATACAAATATATATACAAATAAGAAAAATACAAGATTCAGATAATTTTATTCAATGTAGATTCTTTACTGACTACCAACTTATTGAATGTCTTGCAGAATACAATGCAAATAGAGCGAATCTACACCGTTTCGGGGGGGGGCACTCTAGAATTTGTGAGAGTTTGTCTAATTTATGTCACGCTATTTCGACCTATGGTCAATAGCAAAAGGTGTTCAGTTTAATGTCCTACCGACTAGGTTCAAGTTTGTACTGTCGATCCCTAAACACATTCTAAATGGTGTAAGAGACGGTGCACCAAAAACTGAAAGGGCGTGCTCAGCCAACGAATCTGAACAACTTTCCCGAAGAAACATTTTTGGGAAAAGTAAAAAAAAATTTACCTCTCCATACAAATTGTTCACTCGGATCGAACAGTTTGTATGGAGAGGTCAATTTTTTTTTATATTTCCCAAAAATGTTTCTTTGGGAAAGTTGTTCAGTTTCGTTAAATGAACACGCCCTTTCAGTTTTTCGGTACACCGTCCCTTACACCCTGTATAAATTAGCTTCCTTCAAAAAAATGCTAAAGCAATCATATGAATACGAGTAAAACACATGGCAGTTATAACGCGAGGGAACGAAGAAGGGAATGGAAAGAGGTCAAGGCGACCGCGGCATAGTGACCGTCGTCGGTACTCGTTTGGGGAAGAACACGGGGCTACGTTTATTAGTAGGTTTGCTAAAGAAACCAATAGTCTTTTTAGGGTACCGTACCTAAAAAGGAAACAAAAACGGAACCTTTATAGGAATACTTTGTTGTCCATCTGTCTGTCGCTCTGTCTGTCAACGACTCAGGACAGGGTAAAGCCGCAATCACACCTTCCTAAATTCAAAGAATAATTCGGTATATATTGCTGGTAGACTTGGTTTTGTTAATTCCAATATCCTCACTTTAACGAGCAATGTATGCCGAATTAGTTTCTGAATTAAGGAAGGTGTGATCGTGGCTTAAGAGCGTCATCTTAGATCTAAGGGTGTCATGTTGAAATTAATATCAAACATTAAGTAAGGCCCATGGACACTGAAGTTATGAAAATTTCAAATTTTTCCGACATCAGTAAAGATACGGCTATTTATGTCCCCATCTGCTTACATTTATTATCTTCTTACTTACTTTGCTGGCTCAGCGCCCCGAAGTGGATCTTGGCCTCCGACTTTAAAGTACGTCATTCTTCTCTATTCTGTGCCAAATCTGACCAGACGGGCACTTCCAGCTCTTTCAGGTCTTTGGCGACTTCATCCTTCCAGCGGTATCTAGGACGCCCCACCGGACGACGGCTAGAAGGTTGACCAAGATAAGCTTTCTTCAGCTGTAAGAAAGCTTACATTTATCAACAAAACCAAAAACTGTAAGCTATTTCCCGTTCACCGAGAATTATGAAATTTGACAAGAAGCTAGGTCTCATAGCACAAACAAAGGAAAGTTTCTAAAATCAATAAATATTAAAACTTTTTATACAATCAATTAAGATAAGCTCCCGTTTACTCAATACTCAATCCTTACGTTTCAAGTACACGTGGACGCGGAGTTTTTAAAATAAAAGGTCAAAATCTTGTACTTAGTACTTAAATCGTATTATGGTATGGTGGGCATGTACCTTATAGTGCGCGAATCCGACACTCACTTTTTTTTATTATAACTTTTCGACCAAATGGAATTTCAAACCCAAACCAAATTCAAACCGACGAGCATGCATGATCCAGCTGCTGTCTGCTAATGATACAGTCCTGTCCTGGCCAATTAAGCCGCGATTACACCTGCTTGAATTTGACGACTGAATAAGAAATCTACCTAGGAGGCTACGTAGAAAAAGACGTTTGTGAAGTCAGAGTTCTAGCTAGGAAGCTAAGTAGAAAAAGTGCCTACTAATACAGTTGCTGAATAGTGATGTTCCGATAGCGATAGTTTCGCTGTCGGTAGTTGATCTTGAAATACAGTAACTCTGTTGAATAGCCTTATCGAAAATAATTATTGTACAATAAAATACTATCAATTGTTAAAAAATGGCTGATACAACCTCAAGACAAACACAACCGATAATTAAAAGAAGAAAAATTACAGACAAACTTATTTGCGGTCTTAAAGATGGGCTTTATTGCTTTTAAAAATACTACAGGAATATCGAATCCCTCGAAACGAGAGTCTGCCTCGCACTTGACCGTTTTTTTAATATAAGTATTTTTTTGTTCGATAAGTTGAATTAATCATTCGCACTTGGACATCACTAAACATGCTAAGTCCCTTCAAGTAAAGGAGTTAGAAGGTTTAGTGATGTGAAAATTTTGCGAATGATTAATTCGAATCGAACAACTTGTCCATGAAAAATAAAAATAAAGCATAATCTTGGTTTAATAATAAGTACTAATAATAAACTTAAAAAAAATTACTATGAAAAAATAAATAAAAAATGTATACGACTGTTCGGTTGAATTAAGGAGTGATCACAGCTAGCTGAATTCAAAGACTAATTCGGCATACATTGCTCGTTGAAGTAAGGATAATGCAATAACATAACCAAGCCTCCCAGCAGTGTATGCCGAATTAGTCTTTGAATCCAGCTAGATGTGATCGTGGCTTTAATAGGCTGACAATACATTTCCGTGATGTTTTTATTTTTATTTAGCTTAAATGGACAAATGAGACTTGAACATTGCCGTGCCAAATCTTATGAATGAGAGTATTTCTGATCAAACAAAAACAATGGCTGTGGTAAATGAATTGGATACATTTTTTCTCTTTTTCTAGTCTAGCAGGTGCACATAGTCATTCGCCGTAACTGAACAACTTTCAGTAAATAAAACTATCAGCCTCTTCATATAAAATTGCAAATGGACAGTTTAGCCACGATCACATCTAGCTGGATACAAAGACTAATTCGGCATACATTGCTGGGAGGCTTGGTTGTGTTATTGCAATATCCTTACTTCAACGAGCAATGTATGCCGAAGTAGTCATTGAATTCAGCTAGGTGTGATCGTGGCTTTTTTGTGAAGAAGAGGATTATTTTAATATTTTCTGAAAGTTTTATTTACTGAAAATTATTCAGTTACGTTGACTGACCACGCCCTTTCAGTTTTCGGAAACCAGTCCCTTAGACCATGTATTGGTCAATTTAATTTCGATGCGAACACGGAATTAAATTAAAATTAATCATTCGCACTTGGACATCACTAAACCTCCTTACTCCCTTCAAGTAAAGAACTTAGGAAGTTTAGTGATGGGTAAATTTTGCGAATGATGATGAACAACTTGTCGATATAAAATAATTATTATTCATGGTGTAATAACAAGTACTAATAAACAATTTTAAAAAAATCACTATAGATTACCATCGATACTTGAAAGGTTCAGATATTTTCTATACGACTGTTCGGTAGAGTTAATAAACCTGCTTTGCGATAAAAAAAAATCGTAAAAAGCACTAGGTAAAGGAGTGATCACACCTAGCTGAATTCAAAGACTAATTCGGCATACATTGCTGGGAGGCTTGGTTATGTTAATTGAAATATCCTTACTTCAACGAGCAATGTATGCCGAATTAGTCTTTGAATTCAGCTAGGTGTGATCACTCCTTAACTCTACACTGCGCGTGGCTTGACACAAAGTACGAACTTGGTCGGTTATTACCGATTATTACCGGTACTTTTAAGAATTCGATATTCTCGATATTTTCTATAGGAATATTCGGTAGAGTTACTGTATTTTTAAAATTCAACTATCGATCTCGTTATCGCAGCAACACTGATTCAATAATTTTCAAAATTTACGGTTCGGTTAGGTACTCAATCAATCGCCAGTTAAAGCGCGACGGAGTCAGATGTGTCCGTGTAGAATACTTGACTAGTGCAACACTGTTAGTTTTGAATATAGCGGTCTTTAATTGTTTTTCTAGTAGGAGCGCTTGTTTTAAGTAAAAAGTATACCATCAGTTAGGCCAATCATTCGCATTTGCCCATCACTAAACCTCCTAACTAAGTGGCTTACTATGTTCCGATGTCATTTTTTGGTGGTCATTTCCTCCGAGGCGAGTTCGCCCGGTTGGGCATTTCGCCCGAAAATATTCATTGTTAGTCGAGGTCTTTTAAAACCATATCCAAAAGATAATGAGAAACTATGGCAAACAATAAATAAACTTACATACAGAAATAAAAAATCCAAATAAGATCAATAAACTTCTAGATAAAAGAATTGACTTCAGCATTTTGTTACTGTAAATATCGTTGGCCGAAAATATTTTACTTAAGACTGCACCACGTAAAAACTTCCAAAACGGCAATCACGGTTTAATATTGCTTACATATTTAATATGATTTTTTTAAAAACCATTACGATTACGCCATACATTTTTAGTATGGCCACGCGAAGTCTAATAATAGCTCTGACACGCGGCCGATACCCACAAGAGCTCGAAGTGAGACCACGTCAGTTTGCACTGCGACGCGCCAAAATTATAGATCGCGTTTCAACGTATACACATACTCCGCTTTCATAGTGTAACAAGGTAACTTTGTTTTTTACTATTTTCTAAAGTAAGATATTTCTTTCCTAAATATTGTCTTTTATGTACTGTATGTGTTTACAGAGAATAAACGTTTTTCTATTCTATTCCTTTTATTTATAAAGTGTTTGTTTTAGAGAAATGGGGAAGCGCAAAGATAAATATTATGTATCCCGTCAAAAATTCAAAAAATATCTATTCCTTTAACCAAGTAAGTACCTACTTATATACCATACCTAGGTAGTTTTGTTTTGTGATGGGTGACTGGTGATGAAGGGTAGGCGGAGGAAGATAGGTAGATGATGGGTGATCGGTCAGAAGGGTTATCAGAGTAATAGATTTTCGGTACGTGATTGATGTCCGGACGAAGATGGGTGACCGGTGGAAGACGAGTCAATGGTAGATGATGGGTGACCGGTAGATGATGGGTAATCGGCAAAGGTCGGAATAGGTAGAGCTGTTTAGGGTCGATGATCGGAAACTTGAACGTGCTGCTTGCTACATTATTTCGTCAGGTCTGTTAGATTTTCCTCTTGAGACGGATTTCCATGGCATGGCTTTTCGAAATAAGACTGCCTTTTCATCGTTAGTATGTGTCCTTTGATCTTTCGATCACAAAAACAACGAAATGTACAACGATGGCACGGATTTAAATGGATTACTTTTGTAAAAGAAGCAAACAGCGCCAAACTTAGGCAGGAAACAGGCTACATTATTTCGTCAGGTCTGTTAGATTTTCCTCTTGAGACGGATTTCCATGGCATGGATTTCTGAAATAAGACTGCCTTTTGATCGTTAGTATGTGTCCTTTGATCTTTCGATCACAAAAACAACGAAAAGTACAACAATGGCACGGATTTAAATGGATTATTTTTTTTAAAGAAGCAAACGGCGCCAAACGTAGGCAGGAAACAGGCTACATTATTTCGTCAGGTCTGTTAGATTTTCCCCTTGAGACGGATTTCCATGGCATGGCTTTCCGAAATAAGACTGCCTTTTGGTCGTTAGTGTGTGTCCTTCGATCTTTCGATCACAAAAACAACGAAATGTACAGCGATGACACGGATTTAAATGGATTATTTTTTAAAAGAAGCAAACGGCGCCAAACTTAGGCAGGATGATAGTTGATGACTGGATGAATGATGATGATGAAAGGATGATGAGTGATGCGCGGATTATAGTTGATGAGTGGATCAATGATGATGAGTGATGCGCGGATGATAGTTGATCAGTGGATGATGAGTGATGCGTGGTTGAGTGGATGAATTATGATGATGAGCGGATGATGAGTGATTTTCGGAAGATAAGTGATGCGCGGATGATAGTTGATCAGTGGATGATTGATGTAGAGCGGATGATGAGTGATGCGCGGATGATAGTTGATGAGTGGATCAATGATGATGAGTGATGCGCGGATGATAGATGATCAGTGAATGAATGATGATAAGTGGATGATGAGTGATGCGTGGATGAGTGGATGAATGATGATGAGCGGATGATGAGTGATTTTCGGATGATAAGTGATGTGCGGATGATAGTTTCTACCACCATGTCATTACGAGTAAGTCTAAAGTGTTTCTACTGACGTGCTATTGAGTATACAAACTTGAAGAGCTGTTCCCTGTCGCCGTTATACAATCGTTGCGCTGAGCTATATTAGTAGAGTTCATTAAAAATACCTTGAGAGAAAAAAGTTCCATTCAAAACATAGTTTTTAAAAGGTGGCGTTTCCTCCGAGCGGGCGAGAACGCGTCTCGGGTGAAATGACGCACTACGACTCCGCGTGGACTGCGCGCATGTGTGTGTTCGATCATACGCACACTGTTGCTTCCGACTCGACGCGAAAACTAAACAGTTTTGATCCTATACATTTTTTAATGAAAGGGACAACTGATTTAGACATGAATTGAAAATCTTGTCAGGATTACAAAGTATCTCTTTTAAGGAAGTCTAACAAAATTACGGACAAGTACAAGGTGTCAAACAATCTCCTGAAAACTTCATCAATGGACTCATACCATGAAAAATTAACGATTTTCACCATACATACATCTATACACAACAAAAAAAAATGTTAAAATGCGAGTCGGACTCGCGCATCGAGGGTTCCGATATACCTACCTATAGTATTTTTAGAAGCAATAAGGTCCATTGTAAGGACCGCAAAACTAAATTTGTTTGTAAAGATTTGTTGCAAATTTCCAAAAAACTGTGCTACTTAGAGAGATTGTTTTTTTTTTCTGAATTATTCACATAAACCTCTATGGACTTTAATTAATTCAGATTTTTTCTTCGGAAAAGTCGGGGATAAGGAAGGGTATTTTTTAAAACTTTTTTCATCATAACTTGAAAACTAAGAGTCGTTAAAAATATAAAGAACTATTTTGGAATGTTTAAGTGAAGCACTTTCATATGATACCTAACTTGACTTAGTACTTACAATTAAAAATTTTGACCTACCCATTTGGGCCCCCTTTACAATAATAATAATATTATAATTATTTCAATTGCAATAAAGTAAGACAATCGTATTCTAAAACTACTACTACTACTAAATATAAAAGTATAAACGAGTTTTTAGCTTGCTTTTCAATTTATTTTAAGGTCATTAAAAATACTCATCGAAGCCTTTATACAAAGTATCTGAACATATCAGTCGCGCTATAAAGTGTACCAGCACAGAAAATATAGAGGTATACTAACGTATAGCACAACTAGTGAACTGACTATGATCCCTACTATGTTGATGTTCCTTAATAGTGATGTACAATTATTTCAAGAAGCAACAATCGAAATATTCGAATGTACTACTTAGTACTATCCAAATAATCTTTTGTCATTCAATTGTTATTTTTCATTGGAATCATTATTCGCTTTTCGTACGATTTTGAATGAAAAATTTATTCTAACTAAAAGAATGAATAAAGCACTCAAATTCTTTGTGTTTACTTGACTGGTGCAACCTAATTTTAATTCCTTGTTTGTTTTTTAGTATACCGGTAATTCTGTGGTTTTTTTTTGTAGTTATTCTAGTGTTTTTCTATACAACATAAATTAGCCCTTATTAATATTTTCCGTACGATGAGGTGTTCTATTCGTATTGGCCCTTCACTAAAGTTCCTTACTGCGTTGCTTACTATGCGGCTTACTCAGTTATTGACTTACTTAGTTTCATCTTTCTACCTTCCTTTCCTACGTAGGAGACTAACTGACTTAGTGTGTGAATTCAGTCAGGTGTGATCGGCCCTTAAGGCGATTGTAGCCCTCAAATTAGAAGTTACGCGATCGTCAATGCAAATAACGACCTTATTAATACTTTAATAGCGTTTACATAATTCAACGTGGCTGTTACAACTTACAACCAACAATGAGACGGAATTTCGGCAAAAATGAGGAAAAACTTACTTTTTCGTATGAAATAACAGATAAACAAAAATCATATGTTATATAAGCGTCTGACTAATATATGCATATGGATTTTTTAATGAAATAAACACATTCTTTTTTTTAAGAATAAGGGTTTTTTAATTTTTTAGTGTAAAAATATTTACAAATATCATAGCGCTTTAGGAGCAGTAGGGAATTAAGGTCAAAAATCGATGTACCGTAGTTTTTTGTTAAATATAGAATACAAAGAGATAAAGAAAAAATGAATGTACCTAATGTAATCCTTGAACTGATGTTTCACATATATTTTTTCAACTTTATTTGACCAGCTATAAATGAGGAGTAGGCTTTACAAAATGCACATTTGAGGGATCTAATCGCCTTAACCAGAACCGGCGGTCATGTTATGTCGGTCAAATATGCTGCTGTCACCTTGACCCCTTTTCATGCTCTTACGGATAAAAATTGATTTTTTAAAGTACTATGCATATGTCAACGGATTTCTAATAAGAATCATAGGTTGATCAATATCCGCGTCAATTAATCAACTTTCGAAAAATAATAAACTCGTAGGAAATTCAAAGATCCATAGGTCCATAATTATTTATATTTTATATGAAATACGGATGAACTCACGTTTTATATTTCCGGCATAGGACCGACAAGTTTCGATCTATTTCGTAGATCTTCTTCAGGGAAGTCAGCAGTTTCACCGACCGCCATCTGCCGCCGTGCCGCGCCGAGTCCTATGCCGGACCTCTCGTTTAGTGATAAAATCCATAGGTCCGTTAGATAAGGCAAGTCCTCTTTCGAACAACCGCTAATTCGGTACAGTTTATTACTCGTATTATTGGACGGTTGATCAACTTACTGAGAAATTGATCAACTTACGATTTCGTTTTATCTTCCGGTAACACAAAAAAAAATTACTTCGCCGTACAAAGTGTTCGATAAAAGCGAGCAATTTGTATGGAGAGATCAAAAATTTATTAATTTCCCAAAAGTGTTTCTTTGGGAAAGTTGTTCAGTTTCGTTGACTGAGCACGTTCGTTCAGATTTCGGTACACCGTCCCTTACAAACGGTAAAAATGTGTATGACAAGTCTGAAGGATGTCCGCTCTGCTCGTGAACAGAATAGGTTTTTGGGAATTGGGTCAAAATATGAAGAAAACTTTTGAACTTATAGTTTATGGGCTTATTTTTATTTTCGTGTTTCGTTTTATGTTCCATGTTAAAAGTTGTTCAGTTTCATGGGCAGATTCACATACTTTAGGGTTGTTTTTTTTTAACAGTTTTTTGATGACTGTACAAAACGTGCCAGGTTGCGCCCAGCAGGCAACTCTGTTTTTTTAGACTCACCATTTCATTGTGCAGCAGCTTAGATTGGTCGCTGTTTGGTACCAGATGAGGTGTAGGGTTGCCAACTGCGCGCTCTCACGTTTAAGCCAAGTTAGAGGCCATTTTGCGGCTTGAAAACTGTCAGCCAGTTTGGGAACTAACCTGGCAAAGCCTAATTTAGGATAGGGTCTGGTTTGCCCTCTGGGTTACAAAGGTCAGAGACTGTCGCTCTGTGTAAAAACCAGTGCCTACTAGGTAAGGTAGCCGACTCCGTAAAAACATTGGTATAAACGGAATAAGGCTAGCAAGAAAGGGGTCAAGGCGACAGCGGCGTTTTTGACCGACTTAAAATGACCACCGCGGCGCCGGCTCTTCAAGGGCTGAACGTAAAGGGGGCCATGCTAATTGGTCGGACAGCTTTAACCATCCTAATCGGATCGGGTTTAAATAACCACTGGTTTAACACAGCACGAAAAGGGGTCAAGGCGACAGCGGCATTTTTGACCGACTTAAAATGACCGCCGCCGGCTCTTGAAGGGCTGAACGTAAAGGGGGCCATGCTAATTGGTCGGACAGATTTAACCGTTCTAATCGGATGGGGTTTAAATAACTACTGGTTTAAAATAGTTCGCCGTACTACAAAACTCTTTCATTGTAAAAACTAAACCTGAGCTTTAACGTGGGACCTAGAAAGAACTCAAAAGGTTTTGGTTTGTTTCATACATAAATATAGGGTCCTAGTGAAATAGTGAACATAATTTTAGTATGTTACTTAGACCATGAAACTGAACAACATTCACCAAGAAATAAGGTCGAAACACGAAAAAACTAATTTGACCTCCCATACAAATTGCGCTATGAGCTGATACAGTTTCTATGGGAGATCAAGAATTGACTTTTCTTATTTCGACCTATGTTCCTTGGGGAAAGATGTTCAGTTTCTTGGTTTGGATAACATGCTAAAATTATGTTCACTATTTAATGAGGACCCTCTATATGGGGATGTCCCGTGTGGTGCCGGCAAAGAATAGAACCAACCCATACATACCCGTGGGTGTCGTAAGAGGCGACTAAGGCTTAATGGAGGATGGGCAGCAGCATCCTCCTTTGTATCTTACATCTTATTTACTGCGGTCACTTACAACCACGGTCCATGGTGCCAGCCGTAACGCTAACAAGCGAGGTGACTATGGTACTGCCCCTCCACATTTTTCCAGCTAAAGCTAGAATTCTGGAGGGAGCTCCCTGTCCTGTAGTGGACGTTTCATGGGATGTTGATGATGATATGGGGATGGGGGCATAAATCCGTATCTTCACTTTATTTTTTGAGCTGAACTGGTTGATTATGTAGTGTAGACATAGAAATTACAATTTGCTACACCTCTAAATGACTTTTACAGTCAGCCAACCAGCTCGACAGACTGAGAGCAATCCCTTTTTTGCTTTTTAGGTTTACAGTACGGGGACCCTAAATTTAGACCAAAAGTATTTTATACCACTAATAATCCGGATTGGATCTTAGCTTAGATTACTAAATAACCATTTCGAAAATAAATATGTAATTTTGCAAGTGTGAACGCGTGGAGAAACACGCGACCAAGTCGACATGAAACCATATCGCTGGCTCGCAGTGACAGAGTTCTAAGTTACAACACTCTTGCATGAAATATAAAACCTCGTTACAGTTAGCCACGAGTATGTAGGGTTACCACACGTGAGGATTTTAAGATATTTGTCAGGAATATGGTTATTCAATGAATAGCTTGAACCTGAGCATATGAAGTGCAAAATTAAATAAGTACTAATAACACAAAAAATATGAAAATGCACAACAAGGCATACGAAAACTAAAAAATCGGCCAAGTGCAAGTATGATTCGCGCACCGAGGGTGCCGTGACACTAAGGTAAAAATACCGTCTTAGTTATGGACGCACAGTCTCGCAAGACAGCAAAGCGCGTTACCCACCCTGAGAACTAAGATGATATGTCTCATGTGCCGGTAATTTCACTGGCTCCCTCACCCTTCAAACCGAAATACAGCAGTGCAATCACTGCTGCTTTACGGCAGAAAAAGGCAAGGGGGTGGTACTTCCCCAGATGGACTTTGCACAAAAGCCCTACCACCTACAAATTTAAAAAACTATTTGTTGTTATTCTATAGTTTATGCCATAGATTTATATAGTCAAGATAGGGTCTTGGGAACAAGCGGTTCAAAATTTCCCCATACAAGAAAAAATAGCGCCATCTGTGGAAAATCGCGTGAACTACGTTGTGTAGTACTTCGGTCGGTGCTAAATACACGGAACGGAAATAATGCCGGGAAAAACAATACAAACTTTTTAGTGTTCTGTGATTAGGCCTGGTTTTTCAGTTTCATTAATTGGAATATAGTCAAAAACAATAATAAGAAATAATAATAATGAGTGTATTATTTCTTCAACTAAGAACATTCCATTTTGTTGGTAAGTTTATATGCATCCAATGTGTTGACAATAGGACTGACATTTGTTGGTTCTAATATCCCGGCCAGACACTCGTCGTGTGGCGTGGGAAGTAGCGAGGGAAGGAGGCAGAGACGTAGTGTGGCCGCGTTACTCGTCATGCCGCACGTATTGCTCCTCGTCATGCCCATCGAACCCTTGATTGTCGGTTTTTTGGGCGCGAGTCAAAGGACCGGCAATATGAGCGCGAGTAGCCAGCCACATACTCGCGCGTCTCTCGCGAGGACGATTTACAAAAATTAATAATTTATTCTTATTGCGATAAATGAATGTCATACACCAACTCTTTTAGCAGGGCGTGTATTTCTATTTAAGAAATTCTTATAATTCGCTTTACTAAAAAGAAATAGCGCGCATCCTGACACAGTTTATAGGGCCGCCAGACTATGCCCATCGCGCTGCTCTTCGCTCTGCCCCTCGCGCTGCCGCGATGTTGCTCTCTCCAGCCACATACTGCTCTACTCGCGCGATTAATCGCGACGCTCCGCACTACGTCACTTGCCGTTGCTACACGATGGACGTCGAAACTGTGGCAGGATGCGCGCTATGTATTTTTAGTAAAGCTAATTATACCAATTTCTTCTATAGAAATATACGCCGTACTAAAGGAGTTGATGTATGACATCTATTTATCGAAATAAGAATAGATTATTAATTATTGTAAATCGTCCGAAAAATTTCAAAGGGCAAAAGCATGAATAATATAACATAGTGGATAGGTAAGGATTGTTAACGTTTTTTCATTAGACCATTCTTCTGCTGCTGGCAGCGACATGATTTGACGCGTGAAATTGACGTGCTTCCGTGACCACCGCTCGATGCAGACTGCGTCCGCGGGCAGTGTGTGGCTGCCTACTCGCGCTCATATTGCCGGTCCTTTGACTCGCGCCCGAAAAACCGACAATCAAGGGATCGATGGGCATGACGAGGAGCAATACGTGCGGCATGACGAGTAACGCGGCCACACTACGTCTCTGCCTCCTTCCCTCGCTACTTCCCTCGCCACACGTCGAGTATGTGGCTGAGCTATTAGACGTCCATCGTGTAGCAATGGCAAGTGACCTAGTGCGGAGCGTCGCGATTAATCGCGTGAGTAGAGCAGTGTGTGGCTAGAAAGGGAATAATCGAGGCAGCGCGAGGGGCAGAGCGAGCAGCAGCGCGAGGAGCATAGTGTGGCGGCCCTATAAACGTCAGATTTCGGACCAACGAATTGGGGACATTGTAACGTGCCGATGGGCTAGTACTTATATATAAGTAAATGGTTTATGCACTATAAACATACCAATTTTCACGCTTGTAAGTGTTCCCGGTTTTACGATAGAGCTAAAACAAAAATCGAGCAAAATCGCCTGAAAAATATGTTTTTTGTAGGGAAGCCCCCGTTAATTCATATATCTTTTTATATTTATTATTTGATGTTTGTCAAATTGTGTTTGTGTGTGTCAAATGAAATACATAATCTGTGAAAAATTTCAACTGTCTACCTTTACGGTTCATGAGATGCAGCCCAGAGAGATATCGGAGACGATTAGTTTTTTCCATACAAAATTCAAGTGACTCGCATTGTTGCGGGACTTAAGGTTCCACCATCCCTAAAATTTGCAGCTGTGCACTCGTCAATGCAAATATAGACTTCATTTACATGTAAACAACGTTCATATAAGCGTGCCTTGCAATGTGGCGGTTACGTCCGACGGTGATCCCGAAATTCACAAAAAAAGAGAGAAAAGTATTTTTTTAAATATGTTATTTTACAAATATCAAAAAAAAAACCGGCCAAGTGCGAGTCGGACTCGCGCACTGAGGGTTCCGTACCACCACATAAACATAATTGTATTAGTTGAAATTTCAATAAGTTAATGTGCTAGATTTTTTGTGTCCGACACGCGCTTGACCAAATTTTATTATTAGGTCTTTACCTATGAAATTGCCGTTTTGTATGGCGAATTTTAGGTAAACTCAATTTTCAGTACTAACATTTTTGCATTTTTCTCAGGAATTATTAATCCAACTTTTTTGATTTTCTAAAGCATTATTGGTAAGACATTAAGCTAACAGAAACTTAAATTTAATTTTCGAAAAATATTATCTGTAAAAAAATATAACAAATCTAATGATGAAATCGGACGACATTTAAGACAAACAATTTTCGAACCTTTAATTTTATATATCAAACTAAAAATAAAAACTTTATTTTATGCGTTAATTGATAACCTTGAAGTCAACTTTCAAATATAAAACAAATGGAAAAAATTGCATGAGAATCATAGGAATTATGATCTCATTAATCTGTAAGAAAATTTCGGCAATTTCATAGGTAAAGACCTATTATTTGTTGTTATTTTATAGCTTATGCACTATAAACATACTTATTTTCAAGTTTGTAAGTGTTCCCGTTTTTAAATAGAACTAAAACAAAAATCGCCTCAGCGACCATCCAACTTGACCCCTCTCTCATATGAATGTTCTTGAAACGGGAGCTCACCACAATTGGTCACCATTAGTTGTGAGAAAAGTTGTAATTTTATTTTATTTTATTATTTTAGGGATAACAACAGCCTTAAAAATAGTGATTAAAATTACAAAACAAACTTAAAAGAGAAAGGCCAATTACAGCTATCCACGTACTACATATTTAAACTTATATTACGTCCTGATTATACTCGCAAGAGCGTATGGTGCCAAGCAATTTGAAAATGAAAAAAAAAAAAATTTGTTAAGTTAGAACTAAAGAGAGTTTGTTGTGTATGTCGTGTGTGTGTGAAGTGTGTGTGTGTTTTTGTGTGTAAAGTGTGTGTGTTTCTGTGTGTGAAGCTGTATATCTTAAGCTATATATGTATCAGAATTTGCTTATTCAAAGTAATGCAAGTTAGTTGTGTACACCCAACAGCACGTCAGCAGCGAGACTCTAGTCTTAATGGTATGGTAGATAACAGAGTGGCAAATGTATCCTCTGACATGACGCTGACTGTACCATGACATGGCAGGTTTTGAGCGGAAAGCAATGAGAGTAGATAAATTAATGAATTACAATGCAGTAATCATGGCCTTTACCTCGTCTTTGAATTTGTGTTTAGAAAGGTAAAAAGGGTCAACGACTTCAAAACTTGTGTTATATGTTTTTACTAGTCGGGTAAGCACTGCATTTTGACCATAGTTAGTAGGGTGAAACGGGACACAAAAAAGAGAGGTGTGTCTGGTACGGCGTCTTGGAACACTCAACGAAATGTGTTCTACCAGCTCCAGGCAATTTAAACGTCCACTTAGTATATCGTGAAACAGGCCCATGTCCAACAATGTTCTACGATCTTCAAGGGTCAGCAGTTTATAATTCCGACAACTATCTCTATAGGAGTCAGCAGATTCAGAGCATTTGAAATTTAGGTGCTTTATAAATTTTTTCTGTATTCGCTCGACTTGGCTAATGTGTTTGTCGTATATAGGTGACCATATTGAGCACGCATATTCTAGAATACTACGCACGTATGCATAATAAACGACCTTTAAACTTATAGGACATTTAAATGGTTTGCAAGTTCTTATTACAAAGCCTAGATTCCGATACGCTCTTTCGGTGATTATATCAATGTGACTAGAGAGGAGCATTTTACTGTCAAAATAAACTCCTAGATCTTTGATCAAATGAACCCTTTCTATGCATCGGTCACTGAAGTGATAAGAGAATAAAGTAGGATTTTTTTTACGTGTAAAACTGATGGATTGACACTTACCGATACTGACTGTGATCCTGTTACGTTCGTAATATGAATAAAGGAAGTTGAGATCATGCTGTAATAGCTCGCAGTCAGTAACAGAATTAACTCTGATAAATATTTTTTTATCATCAGCGTACATTAGGTGTCTAGAGTATTTGATACAATCACCGATATCGAAGATGTAGGCATTGTAAAAGAGAGGGCCGAGATGTGACCCCTGTGGGACCCCTGAGGGTACTGTGGTATAATCGGACCTAAAGCCACCCAAAATGACGGCCTGGGAGCGGTTCGTAAGGTATGAGCGGACCCATCTTAAAAGATCGCCGTGAATTCCTAGGGCTTGAAGTTTACCTATAAGAATGTCGTGGTCTACACGGTCGAAAGCTTTTTCGAAGTCCGTGTAGACCACGTCAACTTGTCCACCACCTTCCATTTGTCTAATGACGTATTCTGTGAATAATGCCAGATTAGAAATCGTTGAGCGCCCGCGTAGAAAACCGTGTTGTGACTGGGGGATTCCCCGAGAGATGAGAGGGTAAATAGCATTATAAACGAGTTTCTCGAAGACTTTACTTATACAGTTAAGAATGGATATTGGGCGATAGTTTTGGATATCACTTCGAGAACCTTTTTTATGAACAGGAATGATCTGCGCATTCTTCCAAACAGTAGGAAAGACACATTCTTTAAGAGACCTCCTAAAGAGAATAGAGATAGGTAAGGAAAGGGTATCTGCACATGACGATAGAAATATGGCTGGGATTCCATCCGAGCCTGCGCCCTTGCCCTGATCAAGAGTACGTAATAACTTTAAGACTGTAACTTCAGTGATTTCGATATATGACAAGATCTCACTACTCGTATAACTGCTTGATACTGAAGCTTGTGCCGTATTGTAATTAGATGAAGTAGGATGAATAAAGACGCTCTCGAAAAATTTATTGAAAGCTGTACTGATGTTGGGGCCATCGATGTACTCTTGATTATTTAATATAAATTTTTTGGGATAATTTGAGCCGCCTTTTTTTGCTTTTACGTATTTCCAGAAGTATTTGGGGTTATAACGAATATTTCTTTCGGCATTATGAGTAAAACGGTTCAAACATTCTGTTTGAACAATCTCTTCCCTCTTTCTGAGTAGTGAGAACTCGTCATAATCGCGAGGATTAGAGTATCTTTTCCATTTGACATGCTTTTTATATTTTTCACGGATAATTTTTATCAATGCAGAGCTATACCAGATCGGGTAAAATTTATTCGATTTTTTTACACAAATGGGAACAAATAGTACGAAGCACTCGTTCAATTTACTGTAAAAAAGATCGACGGCCTCTTCTACAGTATCAGTTTCTGCAAGTATACTCCAATTGACGTTTTTTAAATAGGCATTTATAGTAGTATAGTCGCATTTACGGAAATTATAGCGTGGTTCGAATCGTTCTGTTAGGGGAATAATGTGTAAATCTAAAATACTTAACAAAAGAGAAGAGTGCGCAGGGTCCTGTTTAACTAAAGAAACTGATGCTTCCTCAAGTACAAGTGGGAGGTTGCAGAAACAAAGATCGAGTGTGTTGTTCTTAACGTTTGTCAAATAATTAAATTGTTTCAACCCAGCATACGTCAAATCATTCATTAAAGAGACTGCGGTGCTATGGATCGTTTCCGAAGGAGCGGATAATATATGATAGCTATCGGCATTCCATTTAATAAAAGGTAGGTTAAAATCCCCCAATAATAGAAAATTGTCACACGGAAATAGATCCATAACGCGCAGCACGTTACATTTGATGCGATTTACCCGGTCCGGTAGGTCGGCGTAATCTGGTGGTATATAAACAATAGCTATATGTAGGTCGACTGACGAGCCGAGCGCGCGCGCAGGTATGGTTATACAGAGTGATTCCATATTGCAATATGGCCAGTCATTCATAAGATAGGCTCCTAATTCGCGCCGAGCGCAAATCATTACACCGCCACCGGTTTTTTTATTAGTGAGTTCCAAATTACGATCACAGCGGAAAATCTCGTATCTGCTGTCACAGAGTTCTGTGTCATGAATGTCCGACTGAAGCCATGTTTCACTTACTAAGAGAATGTCGTAGTCATATAGTAAAATATTATTATAAAACTCCAAACATTTCGAACGTAACCCGCGGGCGTTTTGGTAATATAAGTTTAGGTTTTTATTTTTAATTGAGGAAGTTGACATCTTGAACGATCAAAAGTTTAATTTTGGTATTAACAACATAATATTTAATGATTTCAGACTTTTCCCATTATTTGTACTGTGAGACCTAGCTTCTTGCCATATTTCATAATTTTAGGTCAACGGGAAGTACCCTGTAGGTTTTACATTTTTGAATAAATGTATGGAGATGAAGACATAAAATGCCATATCTTTTGATTGCGTCGTTGTAAAAAATTGAAATTTTCAGATCTTGTGTGGTTCATGGATCCTAATATGTGGTATTAATTTCAACTTGATACCTTTACCCGTTCGTGAGATAAAGGGTCTTGACAGACAGACAGACAGACGGACAACAAAGTGATCCTATAAGGGTTCCGTTTTTTTCTTTTGAGGTACGGAACCCTAAAAAACGACCACATCAGTAAACTTAGTTTTGTCTAAAATATTGTAAATTTTCAATTATTTTTGTTAAAAAGTGTAGCAGTAAAATGGTTACAAATGGGAAAAAATTGACAAAATGAGGGTCATTTTAGAATATTTTTTCTTCAGTTATACTAATTAAACTAAAATTCTATCTCGACCACATCACTTCTTACATCTTGTATAATACTACGTTTTTTTTTCTTCTAAGATAAATATTAAATTTAATGTAAAAAATGGTAACGAAGTTATTCAGTCTATAGGCTATTCAGGGAGGCCTAGCCTTATAATGCTGTTGTACAACAAGTGTATACTACTATTTTTAGTTAAATTTTTCGCTGATTAATACAAATATACAGCGAGTGCACCGAAAGTACTACATTATAGATCGCACACCCACAATGGTAATATTGAACCAAAAATTTCTAACAAAAACTAGTACTTTGGGTGCAATAGTGTATTTTTGAATTAATCAGCGAAAAATGTAACTAAAAATAGTAGAATACACTCCTTTTTCAACAGCATTTTACGTCCCGCATAAGAATGAAAGTGATTTGAATTTAGTGTAGAAAACGGATCGCCTTAATAGGGTTCCGTTTTTAACCCTACATATATTCTTTGCTTTGGGTACGGAACCCTAAAAAGGAATACGAAGAGACAGCGATGAAAGTAGCTATATCTTATTTTTGCATGTTTACTGTGAAAAGGCTTAGGCATATCATAATTTGTTAAAGTGAATGATCACTGCAAACTATAGCCTTTTTTAGGAGTGATTCTGAATGACGATTCAGAGAAGAGGGATTAGATCATAATAAATGGAATAAAAAACTTTACGCTTGCTGTAAAATATCAGGACCTTTTATTACTGCTTAACTTACGAGGTACGGGGACGGGCGAGTTAACAACACGGCAGCCATTTGCACACTGGTTTATTACCACTTGTCTATAGCTAGATATACATACACAACATTTCTCCCCTCTTAATAAACAACCCAACAACTTTTCCCCCTCCGAGAAACAAAAGAAAAAAAATAAGTGGAATAGAGCATTTTGCTAACAAACATAAAATATGTACCTATGTATAATAACCGTATTACTTAAAGAATGGCCTATAATCTACGGGTGGTCTAACTCGTCTAGAACGTGGCGGTGGTTGTTCTGCCCCTGAGTTAGGGGGTTCTGGTCTTGATGGTATCGAGTCAACGGCAGCTTGAGGCGTCGACGGTCCTGCAGCAGCTGGCTGCGAGTCGCCGGCCGTGGAGGCTGTCACAGCCGGGGCAGGTGCAACGCTGGCCGTGGTGGCGGAACTGGCGGCGACGGGTGCTTTGCTCGCCTGGCTGGCCGCACTACTTCCCGGCTCGGGTTCAGTTCCGCTGTCTTGGACTAAGCCCCCCGTTGCTGCTTGGTTAGCCGCTGAAGACGTACTCCTTTCTGCTCCCATAGTATTTGTTGTAAGTCTTTGTGATTGGGTTAAGGGGTAAACATTTCGGAAATCGTAATTTATTTCCTCTTTGTTACGAGTATCTCCTATGAAAAATCTTATCTGATTTTTGTGCTTCATTTGTATACAATTTTTGTTTAGCAGACGTACTTCATACATTACTTTTCCGATTCTCTTTATTATTTGACCCTTTACCCAGTGATATTTCGTATTACTCTCATTTTGTTTTACCCATACAAAGTCTCCTGGTTCCAAATCTTTTCTCTTAATACCACCATAGTTCTTAGCCTGTAAGGACTGTTTAATACCAACCGATTTAGACAGTTCGGGAGAGGAAGGCGAGATAGGGTCTGTAACTAGATCTAAACGTGAACGAAGCTTCCGACCGAAAACCAGTTCAGCTGGGGACAAGTCGGTGGTACTGTGGGTGGAATTTCGATAGTTAAATAGAAACCTTGCTAAGTTAGTTTGTACATCGCTCTCACTTCGGTTTGAAATAAAAATTGACTTTAATCCTTTTTTAATTATTTTTACATAAATCTCGGCTTGTCCGTTACTCATAGCGTGATAAGCAGGTGAAAAATAATGAGTAATGCCATTTAGCAAGCAAAAATTTCTAAATTCCTGTGAGGAAAAAGCGGTCCCATTGTCACTTACTAATAACCTAGGAATGCCAAACCGTGACATAAACTCGCATAACTTAACGATTACCGCTTTAGAAGTTGTATTTGAATTCATGCAGTAACACTCTGCCCATTTTGAAAAAGCATCCACTACGATAAGATACATTTTGTTGTGAATCGGGCCGAAAAAATCCATGTGAATTCTGTAGAAAGCATGTGGTGGGTATGGCCATGGTGCCAGCGGCGCGCGCGGCGGAGCGGGTTTCATTTGTGTGCATACACTACACATGCCTACCAACCGCTCTAAAACTGAATCAATGCCCGGAAACCAGAAACGAGCCCGTGCTTCCGACTTCATTTTCACGATTCCCAAATGAGTCGCATGCAATTCAGTAACGATATGATCGCGCAATTTTTCTGGCACAACGACTTTATGGCCTCGCATTACTACACCATTTTCAATGGCTAACTCATTTCGACACAAATGAAAAGGTTTTAGATGTTGGTCCTGAACTTTCCGTGGCCATCCGCCCATTACGTATTGCGTAACACGCTGCAACAATGGATCCGCTGCAGTTTCCCGGCGCAGGTCACTTAGTGTGACTGGCAAACACCCTTCTACTACGAAGTTAACGTACGCGGCTTCGTCCCGCGCCTCGTCCTCCGCCCCGGTGCCGCCCTCCTCCCGCATAACCGGTACTGCACGCGATAAGAAATCCGCGCTATTTGATGAGCTAGAAATATATTCAATCTCGTAATTGTAAGCGCTAAGGAAAATCGCGTACCGCTGTAGCCTATTGGCTGATATTTCTGGTATTCCGCGCTGATTACCGAAAATTACAGTCAGCGGTTTGTGGTCTGTGCGTAACACAAAAGGCTGCGACCGCGCATACAAATATTGATGAAATCTACGCACGCCAAAAATAATTGCTGTCGCCTCTTTTTGTATCTGAGAGTATTTTTTCTCAGCCTTTGATAGCGACCGTGAGGCATATGATACGGGCCGCTCAACACCGTCATTGCCTACCTGTGCCAATATTGCAGCTAATCCATCTGGGGATGCATCCACCGTCAATATAATTTTCGCCTTATGATCGAAATGAGCTAACACTTGGTTCGATGCTAGACATACTTTAATCATATTGAAAGCTTTATCATGTGAGCTGGTCCAGTTCCATTTTACTCCTTTTTGTAGCAATGAATGTAAAGGGCTTAGGATAGATGAAGCATTAGGTACAAAAATCCTGTAATAATTTATCATTCCCAAAAATAATTGTAATTCACCTATATTTTTGGGAGCCGTTGCCTGCAGGATGGCATTCACTTTATCCGGATTTTTCCTAATTCCGTTTTTGTCTACAATGTAACCTAGATATGTTACCTCATTTTGGAAAAACGCACATTTTTCTTTTTGCAACGTTAAACCTGCTTCCTGTAAACATTGCAAAACCTTATTTAATCTTTCTAAATGCTCATTTTTGTTTTTACCTGTGATCAAAATGTCGTCCAAGAAAAATACTACCCCTTCTATGTTACCAATAACCGATTCTATGGCACGTTGAAAAATGGCAGGAGCGCTAGATAAGCCAAAAATCAAGCGAGTGTAATTGTATAGGCCACGATGTGTGTTTATACAAGTATAGCTTTGCGACTCTTCATCTATTTGTAATTGGTTATAAGCCATAGATAAATCTAGTTTACTAAACTGTTGGCCTCCGTGCAATTTAGTAAACAATTCTTGCACTGTCGGCAAAGGGTATTTCTCCACAATGAGCTGTCTATTTATTGTTACAGAGTAATCGGCGCAGATCCTAACTTCACTATTTTTCTTTAAAGCTGGAACGATTGGGGATGCGTACTCCGAATGGTTTACGGGCTTAAGAATGCCTAACGCTTCCAGTCGCTCTAACTCTGCGTCTACCTTATCTCTTAACGCAAATGGAATCGTACGCGCTTTGAAAAAAATTGGCTTTGCGTCAGGCTTTAAATGCAATTTTATTTTGTATTTATTAAAACAACCGAGTTTCTGTGAAAAAACATCTGGGTACTTTTGGCTCAAGTCGTTTAACAAATCATGATCACTAACCGGTTCACAATAATTTATTTGGGTCAGCTGTAGCTTAAATGATTGTATGAAATCGCGGCCCATTAGGGGTGGACCGCCGTTTTTAACTACATACACTGATAACACCGCGGCCTGATTTAAATATTCAACCTTTAATTTAGCCACGCCGATCGTATCAATACTACCCCCAGTATAACTTATCAGCTTTTTTGGAGCAGGTGACAATGGGACATTCGCAAACTTCTTAGCATAAGTTTTTTCTGATATTACCGAAACTGCGGAACCACTATCTATTTCACAGAATACCTCCTGACCCAAGATACTCACGGTTACCGTCATCGGCTTCCCATCAAAACAACGAATGTTGTAAAAACACTTACCATCATCGCCTTCGTCTTCCTCACTACTACCCTGATCTACGAAATTCACTTTCTGTTTTGGACACATTTTGCGCAGATGACCTTTCACATTACAGCGCTTACACTTATAATTTGAAAAACGGCACTTCGATGAATCATGATTAGATCGACCGCACACCGAACATTTGACGCTTTTTCCGCTCTTGTAAATTTTGTGAATTCCGTCGGGAGCCGATGCCGTCGATGATGATGACGCAGCTGCGCTGGCGCGCGCGCTCCTTTGTGTTTCAGCTAGACTAACCGCATCGCTCAGTGTGAGCTGGCTAACATCCTGCGCGAACAGTCTGTCGCGCTCCGGTCCTGGAATCATGCCCATCACAAATTTGTCGAGCAGAGCTTCTTCAAGACTTTTGAAATTGCAATGTGCGGCGAGACCTCTTAACCGAGCGGCCCACTGCGTGTGTGACTCATCGCTTCGTTGGCCGGCAGTGTAAAATCTGGACCTTTCACCAAAAACACATCGCTTAGGCGTAAAATGAGCGTCGAGCACCTTAATAATGTCCGAATAATTTTTTGTTTCAATTTTTTCCGGCAGTAGAAGGTTGACGACCAACTGGTAGGTAGATTCGGTGAGTGCGCTGAGTAGGAATGCCTTCTTTTTCACTTCTACTTTGCTGCTTTCGTCCCCGAAATCATTTAGCACGAACATTTGTTCCATTCGACCTTTAAAAGTGTTCCAATCTTGACTGGTATGGTCGAAACTAGACAAATTTGCGAAATTCAACGTCATTTTGTAACACGCGCGAGTCTATTATCGTCGCCACTGCTTAACTTACGAGGTACGGGGACGGGCGAGTTAACAACACGGCAGCCATTTGCACACTGGTTTATTACCACTTGTCTATAGCTAGATATACATACACAACAATTACAAATCAGACTTTTTATCCGGTCTTTATTTTTTCATCTGGTTACCCTGGCAATGTGTCACACTTCAAACTGTTACGCTTCCGAGTTCGTGGTATTGCTTCGCTATGAAATTACGAAAGCGAATTAAATTCTTTTGCGTATCGGAGCGCTCGCTTTGTGATTATGATGTCCTAGTACTTGACCTAATGAATAACGTGAAAAAAAACCTATTTTGCAATCTGAGATCTCGGTGGGACGGTGGAATGATCTACAAGCTATCGTAATGGTTCGTCAAAGGTAAAGCTACCTCGCACAGCTCTGGTGGAAAACCAGCCTTAGGTTTGCTTAACTTAAGACACATTTCCCCCGCTTATTCCTTATATTAAATATGTTGACGCGAGCGCGGCGCTGGTGCAGCAGGCCCGCGCGCGTGGCTGGGGGGGGTGCAGCAGGCCCGCGCGCAGGGCGTACACCACCGCGATTACTTTTTTGCCCTAGTGCACAAAGAAGCACTTTCAGAGCATGAGAAGTGAAAAAGTATTAATCGTACAGAACGGACACTCCGCCCCCACGCGGATCCACCCCCTCCGCGCTCCGCCCGCTCGAATTTCGTGGTTCGCTGCCGGGTCTAGTTTGTACTGCGTGCACGTGCGTATACGCATTTGTATATTTTAAATTTTAGATAATGGTTTTGCGCTCGTTGTATGAAATGTCCGGCGCGGGGTGTGCTGAGGTAAGTATAGTCAGAATGTCCTATTAATGCTATTATTAAACTAGTACCTATATTGTCATCTCCATCCAACTAAAACTGCTCCGTTTACCTGAAATTACTTTATCTGACATCAAAAATAACATTTTCATACAAGTAATTCATGTTTATCTGTCATCGTTCATAATTTTCCGTAATCTTCTCTGACCATGGCCCCCATGGTTATCGCCGCCGATTTTCGCCGGCCTTGTTGGCCTACGTGCCCCACGTCGCGTCTGTCCTTGTCTATCCATCTGTCCCTCTCTAGAATGTTCCTATTGTTTATTTGGGTCAGTCAGCTGTGTATGTTATGCCGGCGGCGTTTTGAACTATTATGTATTATGCCACTGGAAGATAACAACGAATCACTTTCGAAATATAACTGTACCGAATTCGCTTATGGCACTCGCCGGCTGCTATCGCAGCACGCTTGCTTCGCTCGCTCGGCTCGTGCGTTTGGTCGGAAGAGAACCTAACACAACCTAACGGATCCCGTTCGGGATCGGTTAGGTAGGTTGTTTGCCTTACCTAATGGACCGCAGAGCAGAGAATAGTCGCGCGCTCCGCTATATCACTATTGGACTTATGTTTTGCAAAAAATCATTCAGTCGTTTCTTACCTGGAGGAGCCGAAACTTGGTGCCTATGTTTTAAAAATATTTCTTTTATTTAAAGGTAACAAGGAGCTCAAAATGTGATAATCAGTAAGTATAGTTTAAGAATCTTATTCAATATACCACACAATGGGATTTAAAAAAATTATCTCATAAAAAAAAAATTATGACATTCCATCTCCCCCTCACCGTACTTCCCAGGGTCGGGTCCCATCCCATCCCTGAAGTCTAAACATTCTGCTCTCCTCCATGCACTCTATAATAATTTATTGAATGAACTATGAAATACGGACTCATTTTAATTTTCGGACAAAATCAGGCGATTCATCTTTCAATGTCCTAACCAAACTAGTAAGGTCTCACTAAGTGATTTTTGTTTGACAGTGTTCCAAACGCTCTAACCAGTACACAAATGTATAAATTACGATAAAACATGTATTGAAATTTTGCTGTAACTTGTATATTTTTTTGACATAATACCACAAAAGCCTATGCTACTATCGAAACAATGAATGAATGGATAAGCCAAACTGAATGAAGGCCATATAAACGTAGTGTCTTAATCAAACTTGCTATATTCACTTCAAATAATGCTTTTATGTATAGTGTTTGTGGTAAGAGCACCATTCATATGCTACATAATATAATAATAATAATAATAATGCATTTATTTACCAAAGCAAGAAATTACAAAAGTTTTATCAGCGGTCCCCACACTAGGAAAACACCTGTGCCGTAAATATAACACTTCACAAAGTATCCAACACACATTGTCACCTTAGTAATAAAGGCTAAAATAATCAGAACATTCCTGTAACAACTGTAAATAATTTCCTGCACTTACCTTACAGAGTCATTCGCAATTATTATTATTATTATTTATTTAATTTACAGACAACAAAGACAATGCAAAGGCAATGTTGACAAGATGAACATTCGAGTTATATGTGAGAACGTGGAAAGTCGACGACGACGTAATGAGTGATTTCCTCTCGAGATAGATAGAATGACATTATTGCTAGTAATTAATTTTATCTACACTAATTTCGTAATCTTTGAATTATGATTCAAAAAGTTGATACATAAGGCTGAATATTACGCAGAGTATGTATAAAAAATTAAAAAGTTACCATTACGTAACGATTTTTGTATGAAAATTTTGCAAAGGTGTTACGTAATTTAACTTTTTAATCATTACATAACACTTGGATAAAATTCTTCTTGAACCTAAACCTTTTTAAAGAAGACTGAATATAAGGTCTTTTAGAGAGCCGGTTATAAATTTAACAGTTTTTCTTAGTAGCTGTCAAATATCAGTAGCATATTTACGATTGTACCTTTTAAACAACCTATTAATTTGGAGCAGTTACAGTAACAGTTACTATAGTTACAATTATTTCATCTGTGGTGGAAAAGATGCGCGCGCAGCCTGGAATCATAGTAGGCCTTAGAGATAGGTATTAGATTTGCCGCCATTTCTAAATATTTACCATTTTCAAGTAATTCTTGCCTGTAAAAATTTATTGTAAAAGTAGAAACAGTGGTACAGGCAGGGCACATGCAGTGACACCTAGAGATTCTCTTGAAGTGGCTACTAAAATAACTTACGATCTTTTTCCATAGAAGTCCATAAAATTGAACGACAAAACCTACAGTGAATTGGGAAATATCGAAAATCAAAAAGAAAACCACGTCACTAAGAAAATGTTTTGCTTGTTTATTTCAAAAACCTAGCAGACAAATATAAGGCGGCTTCTTTACACACATAACAGTAAACAGTAACTGAAATATGTATAGGTACATAATGTAAGTTGCCTTTTTTGTTTACTTACCTTTGTTTAATTTATAAGTAAGTACCTACCTATTGCATGAGTGAAGATAAAGTAGTATACGCAATTGCATATAATATGGTATTAAAACACTCGTTTTATACTATTATCACACTCGGCTACGCCTCGTGTGATAAACCAAAACTCGTGTTTTAATAACCTGTTTTATATGACAGTTGCATAAACTACTATTAATTACTTCATGAACTTCATTTACGGATTATAGGTATTTTATAATCTAGAGGTGTAAAAAAAATTGTAAGCACTATTTTAACATGTTTTTCGTGAAACTGAAAAACATTACCCCGAGGAACATAGATCGGAATACGAAAAAAATATTAATCTTCCTGTTGAAACTGAATCAGCTGATTGCGTATTTTGTGTGAGAGGTTAAAAAAAATTTTTCGTATTAGACCTATGTTCCTTGGGAACTGTTGTTCAGTTTCAAGGTCTGAGTAACACGCTATAATAGTGCTTACTAATTTTTTTGCACCTTACATAATCAAAGCATTAGGTATGCATTTCACTAGCATACTTCTTTGATATCAGAAGAAAAAAAAATTAAAAAATTATCAGAACCCGACCAAGCCTGTTGGGTAGTAAATAAGCAGGTGCGGTGGAAGTCTTCTCCAACAGACTTGTCTGGGTTATTGTTACTTTGACTGCGATGTCGAAGTGCTAAAAATACTTTATTATAAAACTTACGTGGTCCGAAGGGAAGATGCTGTAGATGAAGGCCGACGAAGGGAGAGGGGTAGAGACGGGACAGCATAGTCTTCGTCGGCTCAGTGTCTTCAATTCTTCTTTTCATCAGCTAATTCACACGCATGGCAGGTGTCACAAAGTTCTTTCAATCAAATGCACTTTTCACAAGAGGGCGCACACAACAATAGGGCCCCCACACGATATTTTAACCGTATTTACTCAAACAAATGGTTCCAAAATTAAAATATTCAAAACATTTTATCGATAGGACAAAGCGGACGACAAGAAGATAACCTCCGCGAAATGAGTAGGTGACAACGTCTGGTATTTTCACTTAAGGTGATCTGTGACGGCCATCTTAGACCCGAACGCAACTAGATGGAGCCACTGCTGCAAAAATAAGGTTTTATGTTTTAATGCAATAAGTACCAACTATATGTGCAAAAAGTTGATTCGCGTAAATTTCATCGTGCAACTTCAACGCCTAACAACAATTTCGATAAGAAAAATATCTCCATATGTCCACTAAAGTCAATTACTCTCGTCAGTCCGTGTTTACATGAGTACGATCACTCACACATGCACACAAAGCACAACCGTACAGTTTTGACCGCACGCCCACAATCGTAATATTGAACCAAAAATTGCTAACAAAAATAGTACTTTCAGTACATTAACTGTATTTTTGTATTAATTAGCGAAAAATTTAACTAAAAATTGCAGTATTCGTTCGTTTTTCAACAGAATTTTATGTCCCGCGTAAGAATGCAAGTCATTTGAATTTTTGTATGGAAAACGGATCACCTTAAGTTCTTTTAACTGAACACAAATTACAATAAAAATGGGCAACAAAATAATACCCGATGCAAAGTTTAGTGGTTTCTATCACCATTTATCCAAAATTTTGTTGCAAAACGATAGCACAAAAGCCGACCATCAAGTACCTCCACGGATGACAAAGCAAGTGACAATTGCTGGGATGCCAGCACAAAAAAATATACTAATTCGATAAATTCGTACAATAGATATGTGCAAAATCGAACAATTTCTTTGATGTTGCTACGCATTTATTGTATTTTTATAGAAATAGTGTGACATCACAATGTCCTAGTGTTAATAAAAAATTCTGATACTACCAGGACATCAGCCAGCATTAAGCAGCATTAATATTCATCACACATGATTTGATCTTTACCGATACGTGTCACCTTTCACCAATTCAGTCTACTGTTGTAATTGTACTATTCTTAATTTTATTAAGTCCTGGTCACGTTCGTATGAAATTATGCTTATTTGTAACCTTTTGGGCTACATAGTATAGTAAAGTTATAATAAAATGTATGGGATTGACTTAAGCTATCACGTGACATTAGCTTATGTCAATGATTGTCAATACACATTTTAATTCCATAATATTCCACTTGACTACGACTTCATGTGTTCACTCACACCTATTTAAAGCTGCATGTTATTACCTACTGAAGCTGTTTTCAACGCCGCGTTTATGCAACAATGTTGCATTCAGAGTAAATTTTCTACATCTGTGACTTGTTTTGCTGTCAAAGTAAACACTTAAATCTCTATTTCTCTTTAGCTTCTAAGTACTACGTAAGTACTAAAACCATTAGCGGATCTCCTAGACCTTGGTTGAAGACATATGTTCTGCAGTGCGCCGTCTCATTTCCGCTAGTGTTTCCGTAAACAACCATCCAAGCGCTTACACAAATGGTCAAGTCAAGTGTGTTTCACCTGGGCGTTCGTACTGCTGCGAGCTTATGTTGTCCTGGTACTTTAGAAATTGAATTACATAAAGTGATTCAGTTCAAATCGCATTTGGCGTCCGAAATATTTGTTTATGTGTACAATAAAAGCGAAAACGTCATTGAGCTTCCGTGTCCTAATTAGGACGATAGCAGCGGAGTTTGGAAAGCACATTGGCCTTGGCTGCTATTGCAGAGTGGTCCTTTATCCAGCCGGACTAAGATGCGCACCGTGACTTATTCGAGTCGCGCGCAACTGTCACTTTTTATGTACGGACGCGGGAAGACATAATCGGTTTAGTCTATGAAGAACTCGCCAAGTCGCGATGCGCATGCTCGACCTACAGATCAAGCTGTTTAGAAGCTTGGAAACTCAAATCTAGCTCGCCACTTGCTATTCTATTGAATAGGGTGGAAACGTTTATTCGCTTCAAATATAGTGGTTCGACTTGTTTACAAAATGTTATACTACTCTAAAACAGCATCCTCCATGGTGTATTCGTTAGAGGGAACGGCTGTCGAGCCGGAGGTTCTCAGTTGGAATCCCGGAGGGGGCACTGTCAAGCAAAAATCGCTTATTGAGACTCAGAGTTTAGTTAGGATATTGCAGGATGAGTACGAAAAGTAACATAATTCATTGCTTCAGAAGGCCCTTATGGCCGTTGGTCCTGACTTGAACTGTGTTTGTCCTGTTGATGAGCCAGTTCAGAGGGCTTTAGCGGCTCAACAACTTGTTCGTGAGGTGTCGGGCTTCGATCTTGCAACCCACATGACAAATCTGATTCTATTAATATTACGAATGACCTTGTTAAAACAAATCTCTAGACGAATACGGATGAGTTGCAATCGGGTCGCGGTTTCCGACATCGTTTCCGTGTTTTGCTGGTTCATGGTCAGGTTCATGTTCGAAAATCTGTTTTTTATTTGTGCTGCTTTTGATGTCCTTGTCTTTATAAATCTTATCATTTCTTGTATAATGAATGCATATTTGTCTCTTTTTTAGGGTTCCATACCTCAAAATAGAAAACGGAACCCTTATAGGATCACTTTGTTGTCCGTCTGTCTGTCTGTCTGTCAAGACCCTTAATCTCACAAACGGGTATAGGTATCAGGTTGAAATTGATACTATATATTAGGGTCCATGAACCACACAAGATCTGAAAATTTCAATTTTTTACAACGACGCGATCAAAAGATATGGCATTTTATGTCCTGATCTCCATACATTTATGCAAAAAAGCAAAACTTCCCCTTGACCTAAAATTATGAAATTTGGCAAGAAGCTAGGTCTCAAAGTACAAATAAAGGGAAAAGTCTGAAATAATTAAATATTACAACTTTCCTCACAACTAATGGTAACCAATTGAGGTGAGCTCCCGTTTCAAGAACATTCATATAAGAGAGGGGTCAAGTTGAATGGTCGCGTAGGCGATTTTTGTTTTAGTTCTATTTTAAAAAAAACGGGAACACTTACAAACTTGAAATTTGGTATGTTTATAGTGCATAAGCTATAAAATAACAACAAATAATAAAATTTGGTCAAGCGCGTGTCGGACTCAAAAAATCTAGCACATTAACTCACTGAAACTTCAACTAATACAATTATGATTATGTGGTGGTACGGAACCCTCGGTGCGCGAGTCCGACTCGCACTTGGCCGGTTTTTTTTAGTCGGTTCGGTTGTAGCAAAACAATGGAGGGCGATTCACATAAAGTCTACTCATCCCAAACTAGGCAAAGACTGTACTATGAGTACTAGAGACTGAAATAATGCAGGAAAGGGAGCTCCAATGCTCCATCCAGCCAGACTTCCAGTAAAACACAATTTGGAGGGGAAGTACTACAGTCACCACGCTTGTTAGCGTTGCAGTTGCACCATATGGATTGCCGTTGTTGGTGACCGCTGAATTTAAGATGATACGATACACAGAAGGACATTACTGCCCATCCTCCGGTACATAATCTTTTAGTCGCCTCTTATGACACCTACGGGTAGAGATGGATCCTATGCTTTATTAGGACTACCAGTTACGTGGGGCCTTAGTATGTGAAAATGAGTTTCTGGGCACTGATACACACATCTACTATTCATTGAGTATTGTGTTGTGTGTTACTGTATCCCATTCCCATTCCGTTGTGGATTTGTTACGCGCTTTCAACCTAAAAAATTCTTTCCTGTATCACAAACTACGCCATTAATACCGTTTGAACATGAAACATTAAACTACACGCCCAAAACTTTCCACCGGAAAATCCCGTTTTCAGGTCTCAGTGTAAACTCGTAAAATGACGGACGACCCAATAAACAGACGCCCGTGTACAAAGCACTAAAATACTTGAGATAGTAACAGGTCAAAATACCTGTTAAAACTGTTATTGTTACGTAAACTAGGTCTGCTGAAAGTTTCCTAGCTGATAAAGTAGTTGGTACTACTTTCCCTACTACGTAATGTATTTCTTTACGTAGGTATTTTTAATTTACATTTTCTCGTTCGAACTGAATGATTGATGAAGTATCAGTAAAAACTAAACTCTTACGGGTGCATGAGAGCTTTTCATCGAACGTATACGTCAATATGCATTTATCCTACTGAGTATTGATCACACAAATCGAAACAAAGTATCGTGAGCTCTGAAGCAAAAGATGCCAAATGCATTCTTTTATGCAAAGAAGCTCTAATTGCCGTCGTCTAAAAGTTTAAAATGGATAAATTTCATTGGCTCATTTAAAGTTAATTCATAAACACATGATTATAGGATACTCGATAAATATCACCGCATCACTACCAAGACCCTGAGGCCCTACCGCCGAACTCAATCGTTATCGATTCTCTCTTTTTTTCTATACTAGAAGAAAAGAGAGATTCGATAACAATTGAGTTCGGCGGTAGCGCCGCAGGTTAGCACGTTCGGCGTAGGCGTTTCCAAAGGATTGGGACGGGAGCGTATCGATCTTTCGCCCTAATTTCGCGAGTGTCTGTCTAATCTAGACTGAAGTCTGAACATACGTGGGACACTCAGAAATATTTGCGACACTAAAAAAAATTGTTCTACAGGTACATATATTTTTATTAAATCTTTTCAAAGTACTCTCCACCAGCCTCTATACAAAGATTCATGCGTCTGAACCAGTTTTCAAAACACTTTTTCCAGTCCGCCGTAGACACCTCGTTTACAGCCTGCTCGAACGCAGCCAGCGCATCTTCCGGCGACGAAAATTGTATCCCCTTGAGCTGATTTTTTATTTTTGGAAATAAAAAGAAGTCACACGGTGCTAGATCAGGGCTGTAAGGAGGGTGACCCAGGAGTTTGACTGGTGTGCTGTCCAGGAAGTCCCTCGTTTTAAGCGCGGTGTGTGCAGGCGCATTGTCGTGGTGGAGCAGTAGTCCGCGGAGCCCTGTGTTTGGTCGCTTGTTGCTCACAACAGAAAAAACTTCTGGTAAACATTTGGTAGTATACCATTCGGCGTTGATGCTTCTTTGATCTCGTAAGGGAATTGAGGCCAAGTGGCCAGTCAAATTAAAAAAGCTGGCGATCAAAATCTTCCCCCCGCTTCGAGATCGCTTCACTTTGGTAGGCGTTGGTTCATTTTGAAACACCCAAACTGTCGACTGGCGCTTGGTTTCTGGATCGTATTGATAAATCCAGGACTCATCACCTGTTACGATGTCGTAAACACGCCGAGACGAGCCTGCTTCGAATTTGTTCAGCATATCACGGCACCATTCCACCCGGGCCTGCTTCTGAGCGTCGGTGAGGTAGTGCGGCACCCAGCGCGATACTATCCTCCTCACGCGAAGATGCCCGTGTAGAATCTCGTGAACGCTTCCCGATCCAATCTTTAATATGTGCTGAATCTCCTGATATGTAATTCGCCTATTATCTTGGATTAAATTTTTCACTGCTAGCACGTTTTCTTCCGTAATAGCCGTCAAAGGGCGACCGCTTCTTTCTTCATCCCCCAAGGTTGGTCGACCGCGCCTAAATTCGTTATACCAACGATACACGGTTGCCTTGGAGGGGCCTTCATCCATAAATGCCATTTGAAGTCTATCGAACGATTCATCCGGTTTCAGGCGACACTTGAAATCGTAAAAAATCATAGCTCTAAAATGTTCCCGGCGCAGATCCATTTTTCAGTAAGACACGATACTTTGAATTGGCTCGCAAAAAATGTGGAGGGAAATTTTGAAAATGGAACACACATATTTTTACTTACAAGTAATCATATTTTCGAAAAAGATTCTGACCGGCCAGTCTCCCATATATAAAAACTATTTTTCGCAATACTTTCTGAGTGGCCTGGTACGAGTAGTAGCGGTACTCAGATATGATAATAGGATACTCGATAAATATCATCGCATCACTACAGAGACCCAGGTTAGTAAGTTCGGCGTAGGCGTTTCCAAAGGATTGGGACGGGAGCGTATCGATCTTTCGCCCTAATTTCGCGAGTGTCTGTCTAGTCTAGACTGAACATAGTAGCGGTACTCAAACTGAGATCCGTATATCTGACTGTCAGAATAACAGTCACATGGGTTACTGGATGAAATTCGTCACATAAATACAAGACATAAGAGCAATGAAAGAGACTTGATATTTTAAGGCATGTACTTCTAAATGCACATTCCTGTGCCCCTTTTCATGTCATTCTTTCACACCAGCTAGGTTGGCTGGAAGAGATCTCTTATAGAGATAAGCTCACCTTTGTAAACAAATTTTATGTTAACTATAATTTTATGTAATTTGTGCACAATAAAGAATATATATAATAAAGGATAGTCTCCAATTTATAGGACCTAGACTAAACATAGTAGCGATACTCAAACATGATCCATGTGTCTGACTTTCTTAACGTAAAATAGTGCGGCCGATTAGCTGTTTCACGTAGACACGCCTTACAGTTTCATCAAATTTTTTCCAGTTACTAGTTAGGTACATAGCTCTAAATTTTTGATAGGAGCCAATTATTTAATTTCCATTGAAAATTCAAAATTGACTCCTATCAAAAATTGAGAGCTATGTACCTAAATAGTACCTGGAAAAAAATTGGTGCATTTATAAGGCGTGTCCACGTAAAGGCGTTATAAGACGTCAAGCGACTGGACTAATAGGGTAGGTAATCATTTACTACATAAAATTCGTGACATAATTACAAAACCAAATTTGGCGTGGGTGTTTCCATAGGATCTGGCGCGTATTGATCTTCCGCCCTAATTTTGCGAGTGTCTAAGCAGCCTAGACTGTGACCAGCGACACTGAAACCTAGATTCTTCTGTTATTGACTTCTGTATGTCCGCTGGACGACGCTGGAGATCTTTTTGAGAGTTAACGAATTAAATATTACCTACTCAACCGGTTTCTATTGGATTTTTACTTGTTGTTTTTCTAAAACTTGGATGAGGAAATATTTTGATGCTTCAAAACTGAGGACAAACCGATTTACCGAAAAAAATTTGGGAAGTCCAAATTTTAAAATGTCTAGGTAATTTCATTTTCATGTCATCAACTCGTCATTCGATTTGTTTGTTACTTCGCGATTCACAAAATGTTTCATAATTAAATTTATAATTGTATTTTGTTTACATGACAGGGGTCAGTGGAAAAGTTTGGCAAACTTTGCTATAGACTTGTAGACCAGTCGGATCTACGGGTGTGCCGGATTTATAGCGTTGTTGGTGCGTAATTCAGCATTGTTTACGGGGTTGGAGCACGGAATGTGGCCGACTTACTTGTGGGTGGGTGGTAGAAACTTTCGAAATGTAACTAGATTTGCAGACACCTTTAGAGAAATCTTATAACACCCATAACACCTTAATTCTTTACATTTGTCAAAAGCGCTTATACTAGGCAAGCAAAAATTGTAAAAGAAAGGTTATTATAAAATATCAGATTAGTTACTCAGAAGAGAAAAATCTATGGCATTAGACAACGGTTCTAACAGGCTTATTCAAATTGAGTTATGTTTGATGTTCAGATCAAACATATTTAACAGACCGCGTGGGTTTTTTACTGTCGCTTCTTTTTTTATTTCACACGGTGCCACTTTGTTTGTGAAGCGACGTAAATGTAACTAACATCATTAAGACATTTTTAATATGAATAAAGAACATTTAGATTTTTTATTTTAATGGGCAGAAACGTACTACTGACAGATCTGGTTGCTATGGAATCTGCGGTTTATAATGCGTGTACGAGATGTCGGAGAACGGTGGTTCGCTCGTGGTTCGGTCACAACAGTTTATGTATAGCCAGCCATCTGTGCGAGAGTTGAGTTGTCGTATCCGAAGAGTTTTGTATGTAACTGTCGGTAAAGTTTCGAATTGTCGTTGTGATAGTCATCCACTACTTCAAAGACATCCACTACTTCAACCACTACCACACAACATGTATTCTTGGTTCATCATCATCATATCAGCCGAAAGACGTCCACTGCTGGACATAGGCCTCCCCTAAAGATCTCCATGACGACCTGCGCTGCTCACTTCCAGCGGCTTCCCGCGACCGTGACCAGATCGTCGGTCCACCTTGTGGGGGCCTGCCAACGCTTCGTCTTCCGGTACGTGGTCGCCACTCTAGTATTCTTGGTTATTCTATAGTTATGTCATGTATTCTCTTCTTACCATCCTTCTCATTTCACTTTTTCTTCACTTCGGAGTGAGTCATCTCATCTCCGAGATAGGGTATTAAATTCTTGGGATTTTTTAAAAACTATTTACTACTTAAATTCCACTGCTATTATGTCCATATTTGAATCGACATCCGTGCGAGAGATGAATTGTCGTGAGTGATGAGTTTTTTTGTGACTGTAGGTAATTTTAGTTTTCCGATATGTTTGTACTTATTTACTTTGTGATATAGAAGTAGTGGATGTCTTTGTCGTTGACCATCACATTATAGAATCTATAAGTACAACCTGTATTCTCGTTTATCCATCAGGTATAAGTAGTACAAAATCCGATAGGATTGCTCAATATCCTAGCTTAGGGCTGCGCATGGGCTTAGCTAGCATATGGAGCAATCCTATTGGTGTGAATACACCAGCTCACATCTTAGCTTCCTCGTAAAGCTCTGGTAGAAGGCACCCCTAGTTAGGTTAGTCACTAAGATGCCTACATCATAATTAATTTACAACAAACGAGCCGCCCTGTTTGTCGTTGAAGTTACCTCACGTAACATAAACTGTAGTCGTAAAACGCAATGAGTACTTCACATGCTTCAAAATACTTTTACTTTTAGCTTTTTTCTCTTAAAGTTGCTATCAACAGCTGCGTACAGCTGATGCCGGATTTAAATGTATTTTTTTTTTATTTTAATGTAAAATAACCACAGCTTCCTTTCTTCTTTGAAACTTTTTTAGATCTTTCTTAATCTGTGTCTCCAAGTTTCAAGAGAGCGTGTGTTCTGTCCAAAGATTTCGGAACTTACCCTTACAATTATTTCTATGACCTCTTTCATTGAAGTAACAAAAGAACTAATTTAATTCAGTGCGTAGGAAGAAAGTCGTTGGTAACAGATATTATTATGTATGCAAAATCTGTTGGAATTCGCCTGGCTCCGTTCCAAGTAGGTATAACATCTTTCTTTGTAATTCGCTAAATATAATTCTTTATTCTTAATTTATTAGACGCAATAGCAGTCGTGTGTTTAGAATCATTTCATTCATTGACGTCCCACTGCAGTCGTGCTGCATAAGTTTCTTGTTTCTTCTGAGTCCCTGGTCACCCTTACTTATCACTACATAGTATAAAACAAAGTCGCTTCCCGCTGTCTGTCTGTCTGTTTGTATGCTTTAAAACTACGTAACGGATTTCGATGCGGTTTTTTTTTAATGGATAGAGTGATTCAAGAGAAAGATTTATATGTATAATACATGCATAATATAGTAGAGAAACACTGATAATTTTAGAGGTTTCTAATGTGATGTCGTAAATAAACACATTTTTTTGCGCTTACATTGCAAACGCTGGCTGAACCGTACAAGATAGATCAAAATAATGTACAACAGTATTGTACACCTTAAAAAGATCTACAAAAAAGTCCGCGATGGTATATATCGACGTATCCTACGAATAAAGGCGCTGTTGCAAAATACCAACTTTTCAGGGGGAAGTTTTTTGTGTTTTATTTCAACACTATAAGACTTTTTCGTTATCTTAATATTTCAAACATAGCCACAGAATTCATAATAGTACTTCATACAGAACGGAAGCTCTCCGCCTCCCACCAATCGGAGTACCTCAAGTGCGCGCGCATCACCCCGCGGGGCCCTGCGCGATATCTCGTCCCATTTCTCGTCCTGTTGCCACGCGATATGCAACGCTTGCAAAAGTTGAAAAAATTGTGCTTGGTTGTGCAGTTTACGGTTGTCTTTCGACTCTCCAAGACAAAGTAAAATTTGGAATAAAGTTAAACAATAATAAGAAGCAATTATTATGGAATAAACACCATAAGGTAGACACAGATGTTTTCTTTCCTTTAAACATTTCTTTCATTGATAGATTTAATAGAGCATTTTTTGGGTTAAATGAAAAAAATAAAGCTTTGAATAGTATGTATTTATTTATTCCTTTCCACATTAAAGCAATAATATAACAGCATTTTTTTTTTCATTTTCTGGAATAAAGTTTGGCAGATTTTTTTGCAGTGTTGATATGAGCAGATTCGCCATTTTCGCGATAGTCACCTTGGTGCACCGGCGGGGCGGCGGCCAGCCAGCCGTCAAAGATGAAGTTTAGTGAAAAAAATGATTGTTTTTAGAGTTTGTGAGATTATTTCAACGTGTGTTTGTTTGTTTTAATTGAAATTCGATTACTAAATACAACAAAGTGAGGTGACGAGTGATAGTAAAGTTATAATTCGTTTGTGAATTGTGTAAGTCGCTTTATAGTCGAACGAAAAATGTGCAACTCGAAACTGTAATAAAAGTATAATGCTAATGTTCTGTTATCTACGTTTTCTAGAGTAGGTAAGTGTTTTCTAGATACTATCAACCCTACACTCACACGTCTTTAACCCACCCACACATTTGCGCGTGTAAAAATGACAGCTGTCACTTTTGAGCCCGATTGTATGGAGCTTCCGAGGTGTGACATAGCCTTACTATTTCGGGGTATCTATTTTAATGCAAATTCGACTTATGATTCGCTATTATTAAATTTGTCCCGTTTTTTGTAATTATGTCTTTATTCGCCGGGAAAATATTGGTTGTACTAGACCTAAGTGACATTACGCCTTCTTTCGCCGGAATATAACAGGTCGTAAGAGCATTAGTGTCTTTTATTGTTTTAATTTAAGCAATGTTTTCAAGGAAAAGAAGGGTCAGGGTATACAGGGTGTAAGGGACAGCCTTCCGAGAACTGAAAGGGCATCATCAGATCAACAAAAGTGAACAACTTTCAATGAATGAAACTTTCAGGAAATGAAAAAAAATCGGTTTTTCCATGCAAAATTATATACTATTAAACGAGAAATGTTTGTTTCTATACACATAATCAGTTTCTCAAAAACGGTGGTAACGAGTTTGATAACATTTTGCATAAAGGGGTTCTTGGGAGCGAAAATTTGATCTAACTAGGTCTCAAAGTCTGGGAAAACTCATTTTCTCAGTTTTTTTGAGATATTCTTTTGTACCATTGCCCCCGTAAAGTTTGTAAAGAGCAAAGCTCGGTCGACCAAGTACTTCAAAACTTTATATGACAGTTTGTATGGCGAAACAAATTTTTATTGTTTCCTGAAAGTTTCACTCACTGAAAATTGATCAGTTTCGTTGGCTGTACCCTTTATGTTTTTGGAAGGATATCCTTTATACTTTGTATTAAAATGAAGATACTTTAGTATTCTCAAACTGTGAAAAAAATATTTGAGTAAGTACAAAAAATTTAATGGCATGCTACCTTAGGATTTTTATGTAAGTTAAACAATGTTATTGTGTTATCAAATTACTGAGATCATGTTCTAAATGTTTCAGTAAATATGAAATTTATGTTTCGTTTCTTTTTCAGTTTCTAGCACCGAAAAATATCAAAAATATATTAGAAATGTCTTTAAAAAAGCAGCCAAGTGCGAGTCAAATTTGCGCACCGAGTGGGTGGTAAGCACACCGTGATACGTTCAAAGCTAAAACAAAAAAAAATCCGATTCTCATATGGACCCGCTTGTTTTTTTATCTTTTCATTGCGTTTATTATTTGTATAGTAATTCGCTATAACAACACGTATTCTTTTAAAAATTCTACTATATAATTACTTCGGTTCAAAAGATAGCCGTCACACAAACATACTATGATGATTAGCCACTTCCGGAACAGCTAAATATAAAAAAGTCCGTTGTTGGCTGTAGAACACCTCAAGATTGTCTTAAACTATACAGCGTACAAAGAAAAGTCACACTGCGAGTGTCAAGCTTGACTGGCTCTTAACAGTACATGACTAGATCATACTCTTCTACCTGCATTCCCTCCCCCCCCTCATCACCCATCACTCCCACACCTCACGCCCAACCATGACCCCCTTCCCTCACCCCTTGCCCTCTCCTTCCCCTCGATGAAGTGCCAGTTATTGCTTCGAAGAAGTACCAATATTCTCCTATTCACGAAGTGACCCCTTAAACGAAAACATACACCTATCGACGTCAAAAATGCATTTGTTTTGAAAGTTCCGTACGCAAAGAGTGCTAACGCACTAAAAGGGTGACCCCATACCAAATTTTGTCGTTCCATCCATCTGTCAGCTTAAAATAGTGCCAAAATAAGTGGGGCAAAATTTTACGGTACCCTCGGTGTATGAGTCCGACTCGCACTTAACCGATTTTTTTTATTTACTCAACTTGGTATCTCCCACCTAACGTTAAAAAAGCCACAAATGCCACAAGGGCGTAACTAAACTCTTGGTAAAAGTCACAAACTATGCATTATATCCAATATTTATTTTTATTTTATAATCGACATTAAAGTTGATGTCAGTAAGATCACTTATTTAATAATACGCATTATAAAACGTGCAAATAAAGGACATAGTAATAATTTTCCGTGGAATAAAGCCACAAAGGCGGTTAGGTATAGCAAATCTTCATAGAAGTAGCACAAGGCAAATCCGTGGAATAAAGCCACAAAGTGTAATAGCGTCTTTTTTCGTCGGAGTAGCTCAAAATTATATCGAAGATAATGAATTAATTTACCAACGTTATGCTAGCTATGAAAGCTAAAGCTTTTTGCATAATGTTATTATAAAATTGCATTCAGTAACGTTCTTATTCAATACAATCACAAAATAACAAATGAAAAGCCAATAAAACTAAACAATTGAGTCACTTGCTTCCCCGCGCATCCGCGAAGAAATTAGACACTGTGGCTAAAGTGGCAGTCTTCGTCGGGTAAAATGAGAGTATGCAATTGTGGCTTTTTATAAAAACTTACTTTTTTTGGTGATATAGATTGATTTTTTGTGATTTCTGGAACTCAGATGATGTAAAATGGGCTGCAGATTCTATATAACTAATAAAAATAAAAAGCCACTACGGCCATAGTGCCCTTTTTCGTAGGGTACGACGATATATCTCTTAGGGATAACCCACAATAATTTTTTTTTATCCTTTATTTTTTTACGAAGTGATTTTAAGCAGTACAGCATTAATCCTTATCCACTTAAGTACATATATGCATTTAATATAGATCAATATGGGTGTTTACAGCATGTAATTTAAATGAATAATTTCGAAGATATTACAGATTTAAAATGCAGGGACATAGCGGTTGCGGCGGTACCGGCCGGCCGGGTGGCCGGCGGCGCGTGCCTTTAAATAGTGTATTTAGTATGAGCATTTCACCCGTGCGAAACCGGGGCGAGTCGCTAGTCTTCTGATAAAATGGATGTTCTCATTTGAACATTTTGCCACCTGTCAGTGGCGCGGTGCGGCCCGGCCGCCCCCGCGCCGCACCGCGCCGCGCCGCGACCGCTTTCAATGTGACAGGGTGCATTAAAACTTATACTTTACAAAAAATTCCGGCCCCGGAACGCTCCGCTACCGCCTCAGTGTGACTTGTAGTCCAGGGTATTTAGAAACTTTTATATGAGTGGGTTTGAAGTAAATATAAAGGTTACTTTTTTATTATTATTGTCAAAATTAAGTTTAAATACATATATGAAAAATAGTATTAAAAAATAAATGTATAGGGAAGATGACGAAAAATACATTTTAAACAAAAAAATTCGTATTATACGAGCCAAAAATACTTATGGGCCAATTCTTATTTATAATAATTGTAAATATTAGATAACAATATTTGGCATCATTATTAAACACTTTATAATTTTGCTTTATAATTTAAATTTATAAATATATATATTATTATTTTTCTAAGGAGCTATAAATATTTATGCCAATTTTAAAATGATTTATGACTCCTGATGAAATGCATTATTAGGTTTCACAATAATTAAAAATGTAAGTTGTAGGGAAAAGCCCCCTATGATATATATGCATTTATCTAATCAGCTATAAATGCTAATGGGCGTATTTCTTTTTAATTAATCATATCTTAGGTCTACTGATTAGCCTACATTCGAATGTTTGACGTCGCAGATTGGGAATGTTGGAAAAATATATAATTATTATATTACTTACGTAAAAATAGGTAAGAATGCTCTAGCGTACCGCGGTGGTGGGCGAACGCGGCGGAGAAATCGAGGTAAGGGGAGACGGCAGCCGCCACGGAGCCAAAACGCCGCCGACCGAATGTACCTATTCTATTTTTTTAATTTGCAAGTTTGCGCTAGCGGGAATACCTACCTGCGTTGTAGACATCTTCGCGTTGTTAAACTGTCGGTACTATAGACTAATCTGTGGTATGGGACTATTAAATTTTTCTTTCTAACTAGGTACCTTAGATAAAACGTACATAATTACTACCTACTTAAAAACTAAACTTGTGACCACGATCACACCAGCTTAATTCAAAGACTAATTTGGCATACATTGCTGAGAGGCTTGGTTATGTTAATTGCAATATCCTTACATCAACGAGCAATGTATGCCGAATTAGTCTTTGAATTCAGCTAGGTGTGATCGTGGCTTAATGTAAATTTTGGATTATTTCCGCAGTCCCCCAGTCCCGCTGGCACCCGAATTCCATAAATTTGATTACATTTTACATTGTTATCGTTTTATAGTTTTCAACTAGTACCGTCGGCATAAAAAGTGTTTCAAGGTAAGAAAATGAACTTTTAGGGCACCGAACCAAAATGATAAACACCGAACCCTTATGGTGCAACTTCGTCTGTCTGTCACACCTGTTTATTAGCAACCACGCTATGACTTGAAAGGAATAGTTTTAGAATATGTTTGCCCAAATTTATTAAAAACATATTATTATTGTAAAAGGGGCCTAAATAGGGTGGGCAAAATTTTAAATTATCGTTACAAGGTCGAGTGGGGTATTAAAGGGTGTTACCGGTACATTCCAAAATAAATTCTTACTCAACATATGTATAAAAGTAGCATCCCCCCTCCCCCCCTTCTTATCTCCAAATTTTGCAAAAGGAGAAATTTTAATTAAGTATAGTAGATAGAGGTTATGTAAATATTACAGGAAAACTAAAACGATCACTCTAAGTAGCAGTTTTTTGAAATCTGCTAAACACTCATCATAATGAACTTTATTGCCTATAAACATATTAAACCCTTGCACCCTCGGCGCCCGAGTCCGACTCACATTTAACTTGTATTTTCAGTAGCTGTCGAGACTTAATACTAATTTGGTTCTAGATAGGAGAAATACGCGGGTGACGAAAGTAATTTAACTTAAAAATAATCAGAATGAAAGGTGATGTTTCATAAATGTATGGAGCCTGGGCTATCACTTTGTACCTGAAACTGCTTCACAGGTACTTATATACCAACCAAACTGATAGGATGTTACTTCGTCTCGATTTTCGCTCTGTATGCGTGGCTTGGTCACTTTCCTCATTGACATATTCAGTTATATGGATCCTGTTTCCGCTTTAATTTGGTCCTTTTTGCGTGCAGTATTGACATATTTACGAATGTATTTGATAGAGGCGACGCTTGCACATGACTCAACTTTGATGTGTGTCTCAAAAGCCCAAGAATGCACTGGTGAGTACGAAACTACTCATCTGTTATCAACAACAATAGGGAACGTGCATAAATTTTATTAGTCGCATTTATTAATAAAATATGAAAATACCGTACTAGAGATGACAAAAAGTGAAATTAAAATTTAAATCGGCTAAGAAATACGGCCGATATTAGCATTTAAAACTACTAATTAGACAGAGAGATCCGACATGAATAATGACGTCACAATTCACTACAGCTCTATAATCTCCATATTAAATTTCGTTTTGCTAGAAAGGGACAGAAACAAATCTTCGATGGCTTATATCTTTTTTAATATTATAGTTATTCGAAAAATAGTTTTACAAGTCTGTTTATTACATGAATGAGAATAAATTTCTTATAAAAAAAAAATCGTGCATGTTCCCTATTGGCCACGCGAGTTCATCTCAGTGCTCAGTTCACCTACCTGGGCGACCGGCGCCGATAACTGGGATATCCATTCTCACCAGTGACTGTTTCACTGACGAATACTTTCGAAAATCTTTTTAAGCAACGCTCGTTTTTCATACATGGTGAATTTAGATTCACGATACCGCAGGGCCCGTGAATCATATGAGCCTTAATATTATTCTGGGTACAGAAGCTCTGCACTAATCACTTGGTTAAGATCGTTGGGCCTGATCTTATCTTAAAGCCACAAAAGGTTATGTGAGTGTGGCAGGCCATGCTTTTGCCATTCAATGGAGTACATAAAGCAGTGGACATTGCCAGTTTTCATAAGAATTTTTATAATCACATAAGTATTATTATTCATAGCCAACTTGTTTTAAGTACCCATTGGTAACCATAGTAACAAAATGATGAGCAAATAAACCATGAAACGTGCTTCCCTTAAAAAAAAAACAAATCAAAAATGGATTCTCGATATTTGTATTTGGACCAAAGACTTGAACACAAAGTATAAACCTACAGTGTATTGTTATTAGTTCCGGATAAAATCCACAATCAAAGTTGACTTCTGAAATGTACTGACTTTGTACTATGCCGAAGTTTTTTTTTGTGGTTTACTATTTCTCGACAATTTTTCGAGTTTTTTTTTATATGATGTTATTCTGGGACATACACTATCAATATTTAAAGTTTTGTCAAAATCCGTTCAGTAGTTTTTGCGCGATGCTCGGTCAAACAGACAGACAAACAAACAGACAAAAGGTTTGTTTTACACTTTCGCACTTTTCAATCATGTTTATTTTGTTTCGGGTCTTAGCGCGATAATAGTTATTAGGCAAAATAAATTACCTTATTATTCCCGACGTTTCGGCTGCGTTGCAACAGCCGTGGTCACGGGTAGACTAATCGCGCTAAGACCCGAAACAAAATAAACATAAACAAACAACAATTTTAAAAACTATACGAAAATGTTCAGTTAATCATTTTAAGTCACCCTGGTTGGTTTTTTTCTCAATATGTTCAATTTACAGACTTTTTTTGCCTTTACGATTTTTTATTATATGTATAGATTTATAACTGCTTTAAAGCGAAGATGGACTTAGTGCGTATAGCTTAAAGGAGACAATGTCGAAAAATAAAAACCTCTTCGTAACGTTAAACTTTGTAATCCTTTCCTAGGCGAGGTATCATCCCGCCCTCGTATAACAACATCAAAATCACTCGTTTCATTATGGCGAATAGGATGGAGAGAGCAAAACGCATATATCCAGTTATTTCTTCTTTCAATCTGTTCTTTACATAAGTAATAATACCATGGACAGCTATTATTGACTTATGATGTAATAAGATCATGTAAAAATTTTATATAATAAGTGCTGATGTTGTCTCAAACAAAAATAAATAAATCGTTAAGTGAAGCAACCAATCTTTCATGTTCAGTTTTTTGATATCCCAAGTTGGTAAACGAGCAGGTGGGCTTCCTGTTGGTAAGTGTTCACCAACGCCCATGACACCCACTGTCTTATTAGTGAAATAATATGACACTAACAAGACAGCAAAGCACGTTACCCACCCTGAGAATTAAGATGGTATATCTCATGTGCCAGTAATTTCACTGGCTCCCTTACTCTTCAAATCGTAACATAGCAGTACCACTGCTGCTTTACGGCAGAAAAAGGCAAGGGGGTGGTAATTTCCCAGAAGGACTTTGCACAAAAGCCCTACCGCCTGCCAAAAATACTCAGCGAAGTATTTGGAATAAAACTTTTCCAGCTGACGGTACTTCTAAGCAAAATTAACTTTTAATCGGCTTTATAAATAAAATTTTAATTCGGGTACCAGCGGGACGGGTGTCTTCGGGACTGGGGGACTGTGAGACGAACCCTAAATTTTTGATTGACGTACTTGCTTACATCTTGCGAGTTTTACGTTAGCGATTTGACGAACGACTCCTAAACAGAAGGTACTGATAATTACTTGCAGGGTGTAAGGGACAGCCTTCCGAATAGGTACGGAAAGGGCATGATCAACGTAATGAACAACTTTCAGCGAATAAAACTTTCAGGAAATGAAGTGAATGAATAAAGTTGCTTGTATGGAGAGGATGATATTTTTTTTTTCATTTCCTGAAAGTTTTATTCGCTGAAAGTTGTTCAGTTACGTTGACTGATCATGCCCTTTCAGTATTCGGAAGGCTGTCTCTAACAACCTGTAAGTATATTATTTTTATTTAAAAGATAACACTTACAAGTTGAAATTAAAAGTATCTTAACTGATAGGTGAAACGTTAGTTTAGGCATCGACGGAGTTTTATGGACAGTAATAATGGATAGGTAGGTACAGTAGAAATAATAAGTCATCCAAAGCCTACAATAGGTATTGGTACAAATATTCTAAAACGGAAAAATGACACTAGGACTTGCTATTTTGGCTGTACCACTAATTTGTAGATTTGCTACATTGCGTTGCGCACGAGCCGTTCTACCGCTTTAGACTCTAATGCTGCGCGGGTAGAGGATAGTATTGTATGCGAAGAGTGACCGATGCCTCATATTATAATATCCTGTAAGTATTTCTTTTTAATTTTTTTACAGAAGTATGTGTTTTTGTGTTATTTGTATAATTAAAAATATAATTTCTCATTTTCATTTATTCTTGATATATAAAACCGAAAAATTTAGAAATAGAGTTTATCATTACAGTTGACATTTTAATTTTGTATAAAATGTATTTAAAATAATATTTAAGAAGTAAAACATTAAACTTACTTCCATTACGTATTATCCTATAAGTGCAATTTCGAGTTAACTTATTACGTTACTGAAACTCCGAATTTCAGCAATTCCAATGGGAAAACTTTTTAATTTTTAGGTAAACTACTTAGAATTAAAGTTCTATTAACAATGCTAATCGATTGAATGCATTAGCATTTTTGTGTAGGAAATTTTTTAATTTAATTTAAAACTATTAAATTTAAATATGTTCCGGAGGTCATACGATTTTAATAATTACACATTTATAGGAGAGATTAGTTGTTTAACAAGAATCCAAGAAAAAACAGCCATACTTAATTACTTCCAGGTCAAATACTAATTTCTCTGGCCTATTGGGCTTTAGATTATTTTGAGCCTGTGCTTGTGTGTGGGCAAGCAAGCGTTGCGCTATATTTACACTGTATAATATCTACACATCACTTGTGAATGGGATCAGTGGCAGATTCTCGTATGAAAGTCCAAGAGAATTTTTTTGTGTCATTGCGCAGTAGATAAGTACCTGTGACTGTTTGTGACTCGTTTATATCTCGTGTATGCATGACCTCCACATCCGCGCAAGCAAGAAGCTTTTATATGTCACCCGAAAATAACACGGAATCGTAAATTAATCAATTTCCTAGTAAGTTGAAAAATGATAAGCTGTACCGAATTCGTTTGGGTACACCGCAGCACGAACACTTCGCTCGCTTTTGGTCGAACGAGAACCTAAACCTACCTAACGGAACTATGGATGTACGATTTCCTAAGAGTTCATTATTTTTCGAAAGTTGACAAACTTACTAAGAAATTGATCAACTTATATACATATATTAGGGTCCCACGTATAATTTAGCCTCATCATCACTGCCCTAACCGTTTTCCGGTTCCACTGTCTGCTACTTAACCTAGGGAATTCAACGAAGGCACTGGTTTTTACATATAGCGACTGCCATGACCTCCGCAATCCAAACTCGGCTGACCGACTCGGCTTTGCCAGGTAAGTGGCCAACCTGACTGTTTGTGACTTATAAATAGCCTTCAATTTAGCCTAACGACGACTATAAGTGACTGTAGCCGGGACCCGGTACCAACATGATGTTACTAGTAGCATAACTTTGTCTATTTCTACCACTTGTGGTATAAATCCGGTGGTACAAGACGTGATCTTGGACGTCGATTTAACGTTGCTTACCTTACAAACAACTACCACTCAGTCATGAGCGAAGTGCTCATAGCTGAGTGGTAGTTGCTTGATCCCATATACTGGTAGTTGATTGATCCTATACACTGCTTACTTAACCCTTTTCATTTCAAACAACTTCTCTTCATGTGGACATCTTTTCATTGAAACCTTGCGCTCTATCAAGGCTTACATAAGGTACTTTCAACTCGCTGCATACTTCCTCGTTATCGATGCATTTGGCCTTCGCAATACCAAGCAGTATTTCAGTATTTTCGCAATCAAACATCAGCTCGGTCACCATAGCGACATTGGCCTCGTGTGTTGGAATTAGGCCTTCATCAGTGTCGATAAGAGAACGATTCTGCATGGAAACCAGCTGCGTGAAACTCTCGCTGTTGAAAATTGTGATTCGTGATGCTGGGCACGAAATTTTAGCTGTTATGTAATTGTTCTGATATTTTTTTATGATTTTTAAAAGTGTAAGGATTTATTCTTCTTGTCCTTCGGCTTTTAAATCATTTACTATCTACAGAAAATCAATATTTTGAATGTCACCTTTGGGATGGCTCAGCTAAATACCAACTAGACGCACTAGACTCGATAGATCGCAGAGCCAAGAAGCTTGTTGGTGATGAAATGCTGGTGAAAACCAAGTTTCACAGTCTGGCCCATCGTCTCAAAGTTGCATGTCTGTCGGTCTTTTACAGATTGTACTTAGGAGAGTGCTCAAGAGCTCCACGAGCTTATTCCTGCATTTCCCTTCTTCCATTGGGAGTCCTGGAAAAGTTTTTCAGTTTCATGGTCTAAAAACATCCTAAAATTATGTTCACTATTTCATTCCAACAACCGCGGTCATGGTACCAGCCGTAACGCTAACAAGCGTGGTACGAGTACTTCCCCTCCACATTGTTGAGGGAGCTCTCTATGTTAGCGTAATATTATACACTCACCGGCAAATCCGTGCGACACTTTAAACATTTTAATTCGCTAAATGTAAGAGATATCTGACGAAATGACGTATATTTTTTTCTGAACGATGCGCGGAATTTCCTGGATACCGTGCACACACAGGTCTAATGTTCAAGAATCGGTAGTCAGACACCTTATTTATTGATCTCACAGTTTATTCACGGATATTTATTTCGTTTAGGTAATATATTGACGCTTCATTTGATCCCTTACTTGTATGAAAATGTACGACAGAAAATAGACCGGCCGGTTATTTTTGCCGGTGACTGTATATTCTTTGTCTCTATCCTGTAGTGGACGTTTCAAGGGATGTTATGAGGATTCAATTTGAACCCTATATTACGAGTATTTGATTCAGCATTCAACAGTTTTGATTACAACAAAACAAGCGATACATCAAGATCTATCTATAGTGTCAAATTACAAATGAAACCGACGATATGTTATCTTCAAATCGATTGGTAAATAACCGCACATCATAGTTCTCATTCACTGTAAAATATCGGAGAACTTTAATTAAATTCTAATGGTCTCTCAATTTATACGCCTCGTAGCATTTAACCGTATATTGGGTGGCTAAGGAATGCGCTTGATTGCAATATTGGTCTTAAATTAGGTACTTCGTCTACGTCATCAGTGGTTTCATATTTGACAATTTGATATCTTGTCATATTAAGGTCGTCCCAATATTTAAAAGTGTTCGTACTATACTGATTGTCTGACGGAAAGCAATAAACATTTTCTTTTTTATTTGTTAAAACAAATAAAACAGAAAATGTTTTCTTTTTTATTTGTTAAAACAAATAAAACAGAAAATGTTTATTTTAAGGTCATCATTATCGTCATCGTATCATCCATAGAATACATGACAAACTCTGTTTCATGTATTCTATGGTAACATCCCATAAAACGTTCACTTCTTCTTCTTCTTCTTCTTCTATCCTGCAGGACAGGGAACTTCAGAACTCCAGCAAAAACGCGTGATAAATCACCACCGCAGTATGTACACTCAACAGCACATCAGTAGAAACACTTTTGGGCCTTATAGCGTGGTGATAGAGTTGAAAAGTTTTTACTGACAAGCGGTTGACCGTACCTAAGATGCTACGCTACTCGTACGATACACAGAAAGATGCTGCTGCCCATCTTCCGGTTCATAAGCCCTTAGTCGCCTCTTACGACATCCACGGGTAGAGATGGGTTGGTACTATTCTTTGCCGGCACCACACGGTCAAAAGGTATGCTATTTTGTTTTATGATCTGAGAAGGTATAATTTTACTTCTGGCTGTACATAAGCCTTCTTCCTTTCTCTCCTTGACTCCCGCTTTCGTGCAGGTAAAAAATATCTTATCAACTCATCTTGCTACTCGTAGCTTCTTCTTGGTCTTCCTTTTAGTTTGTGCCATTTATTATACTATATTGACATTTGCCTTGCCTACAATGAATTTGTATTTTTCAATATTTGTATTACGAATCTTGTCGTTTTAATACTGACTGTGTTATCGCAATATGAAGTCATTATCTAACTAACGTTGTCAGAATTTCAAGCCTTTTTAAAACAACAAATGTGGCAGTATGCCTGCAATCCCTTTGCCTACAATTTTTTGTTATTTTTGCGGGCACAATATCGCCCCTTCTCTCTCTCTCTTCTAAGGGGTAATTCTTAGCGATCGTGTAATTGCTAATTCCGACTTTGGATGACCTCAAGTATCAAAAAAATGGGTCCTTCGAGCCGGATTTGAACCAGCGACCTATATGGATAAGAAATTGAGATTGCTTATATTAAACCGAGGCCTTTCCTAAAATACTACTGGTTGTAACATAATAATATCTATTACCTACTGTGCTACTATGCACCCGTTCGTGAGCACGGTATCACCGTATCTAATTCGAACTAAATTCTTTTGCTGTTAGCAACATTCCTATGCACTTAGTTTTCATGTTTCAACTTCAAGGTTGCCTGTTTATGGTTTTCTTATCAGAAATCATAAGCTTTATTTTTACAACGTACCTTAAGACAGATTTTTGTCTTTGACATTGAATTTGTCAAGGAGTGGAATTTGTATTGTATCCTGGTATGACAGGTGCGGTACAAATTTATGGCGCGCAATACGTTTCGTCCACACTTCTGTCCTGACCTGTCGCGTGACACACGGCTGCTCGTCGGTGGAAACACTTGGACCTTGAGCAGATCTCTGGTTTTTGCATGCGGTCGTACGGTCAACCGCTTGTCGGTAGAAACTTTTTCAACTCTATTACCACGCCATAAGGTCCAAAAGTGTTTCTACTGACGTGCGGCCGTGTGTACGTTCTACGTACTATACAAATGAAGGTGGTAGAGCTGTGTGCATAGTACTTGTATGGGAGTATAGTTGCAACTTCTGCTTCTTGCTGCGTTCGAGTCTAGAGTTTAAAGGAGTCCGCAAAATTACCGGTACCCCCAACAACACGTCAATAAAAATACTTTAGACTTTATGGTATGGTAATAAGATTGCAAATGTTTCCACTGACGTGCGTTTGACTGTAGTCCACCAGCTACTGAAAAAATTGTAGAAACGAAATGTAGTAAAAAGTCAATTTTAGTTACTAACGAACGAGTCAGCTCGATCGGAAAATGGTTTTTAAAGTCGGAAAAGGAAGCAATAAAATGTACGTACCCACATTAAATTTAACGAAATATATTTTCCTTCTTTCTTTTCTACTACGAAATAAATACAAATATTAATTGCGTCTGCAGACTTTTTAACCGTTTGTTTTTACCAGGCTGTTTCTGCTTACGCGCAACTAGTATTCAAAGGTCACTTTTTAGGGTTCCGAACCAAAATGGTTAAAACGGAACCCTTATGGTGCAACTTCGTCTGTCTGTCACACCCGTAGGTATATCTCAGCAACCACTCATGCTATCGACTTTAAATTTGGAATATTTTTAGAATATGATTGCTCAACTGTATTGCAAATGAAAGAATTTAAAAAATATATTATTATTATAAAGGGCCCAAAGGGGGGGAAGTTTTAAATTTTCGTTACTAGGTCGAATGGGGTATCATAATATGAAAGGGTTTATTACTTGTACTTTCCAAAATAGATAGATTTAATATACTATTTTATTAGTTTTCAGGTTATGATGAAAAATGTCTTAAAAAATACCATTCCCCCCCCCCACCCCTATCTCCAAAGTATGCTAAAGGAAAATTCTGAATTATTTTTTGTCGATAAACGTTTATGTAAACGTTACAGGACAAATAGAACGATCTCACATTTATTTCCTCCTAAATGAAATAAATATTTTTCTTTCTTTCTATACAAAATGCGTTGATGCAGCTGATACTTATGCAGATTTTATGGAGTCGAAAAATATTTTTCGTATTTCTACCTATGTGCCATAGAAAAAATTGTTCAGTTTCATGGGCAGATTCACATGGCCTGGTCGCCTTTCTATTACACCTGTATAGTCTCTACTAATGTTACTGTAGTATTTCAAGTTTAAGTTTTAGTTTCTGTGGCCTTACTCTTGACCCAGATCTAGCCTTGAGGACAGAGATGAGTTCGACGATGGAACGAGTTTGACCCTGTCCAGAAAGGGCGAATTCGCCGCGAATTGTTACGCGCGAGTTTCTACGCGCGTCGGCGAGGTACTGGGTGTCAATACATTGCGTCCACAAGCATCGCGCGAATTTTCTCGGCTCGGGCGAGGCTCGCGCGAGTCGAGATACTAGTCGAGCGCCTTGTTTGCGTCCAGATGAACGCGCGAAACACGCGCGAGTAAATCGCGGCGAATTCGCCCTTTCTGGACAGGGTGTTTGCCCAGAGGAAGCCTTTTCTCTCGCGAAATCGCGAGTAAAATAGAACTCGGGAACACAGACGAAGGCAGAGAATTCTACTCTCCACTACTGGAAATTAGAAAAAAAATGTACTTGTGGTTTCTATTGATTGGCACATTACGAACAATGGTAGCTTAATCCATAATATCTCACTATTGCCAAACCATTGTATCATCAATCGTTTTGGTTTCGGATGACATAATTTCTCAGTACATCGATGGTCGTTGTTGAAAAAACATTCGCATTCAAGTTTTTTGTTTTGAAAAGTATCAAAGACTCTTTGTTGCAACAGTAGACATTACATCCTCTTGTTCTTCGATTTCTTGCATCCTGTTGATGCATGCCAGCGCAATTTTTTGCAAACTATTGAAGTGTGAAAAATTACTAACTAATCATCCATCGAGTGCAGGAAAAACTAGCAGCCTTGGTTAAAAAAGTTTGAAGTAAGTGCGGTGGAACCGGACAATTGTAAATTACAAGTGAACGCACCAGACAAGAACGGATTCTGCAGATCATCGGTCGTGTCGTCATGACTCGTGATTGAAGCGCCGGTTTTTGCGGGCCGTGGGGCAACCGAGGGCGCCAGATGGATGAGGCAAGTACGAGTACGCACGCGCCTGCTGACGTTGCACAATTCACGAGGTTCGAGTAGCGAGCGGAGACGTGGTTCAGACGCCGCTTGCCCGGCCCCCTTGCCGGCCGCCCCCCACCTCTCCTCACCACCCTGCCTCTCGTATCCAGTTGCCTCGCAGCTGCCGCGCGCGCCCGTCGCATATTTCATGCGACTCCGCTGCTATCCCTCCATCATAATATGGATATTCAGCACATCCGCGCTTCTATCAACATCCACTTTTCGTATTTGTGGTTTTGCGAAGTCTTCGACAAGTTTAAATGGATTATATTGTAAAGTGCTTCGAAAAACAACCTAGTTTTATAAGGTCCGCATTGGAATTTCTCGTATGGCGAGCCTTACCGCCGACGTGTTCAGCACATGGCTTCGTAATGATATGGTGTTGGTTGAAATTACGTCAGAGAGTACATCAATCTGTGGTTTTGTGTAACGATGGAGTAAATATTGTGTATGTACGGGTGTTTTTGATAAGCCATTTGTAATATTAAGAGATGTCTATGCACCCGCGCGCGACATGGCGCACTCGTGGCGTCCACGTTACATTATGGCGGGTTTTCGCTTTTTTACGGTATAGTATCGAAAATATCTTCACACTTGCATTAATTTCCGATGTAAGTAAAAATTACGCAATCCAATTCTCTTGGTTCACCCACAAACTTACGTGATTGTTTACAAACATTAACAAATTATCAAAGAGCAAAAAATGTTGTGATAACACTAGCTTCTGTGACCGTAATGTTTGCAAAATTATAGCCCGGTGTTTAAACGCTTTAGTTTTCCTCGAGTTCTGTTGAGAACACTCGTCGTGGTTGCTTTGTTCAAAGTACGATTTCGACCGAGGTCACTGGCTCTAGACGTTGGCTAATCACCGCGCGGTACTCAATGAATTGTTTACCTCAATACTCAAAACTTCAGTCCAAAGTCCACCAGCATCTTTGTGCATTCGACCTGCACTAACTTTATGCAAACCCTGTAAAACAACTTGCACGTAAGGAATTTATAATCCCCGCCTGACTGAAGCTGCACGCAGTCAAGTAGAAGAAAATTTTAATGAGATCTTTAAAAAGTCCGCGTACCAATCAAAGGCAGGCTAAAGTCATTGTTCTTGACCTGAATCGTGATCAAACAATAGAATTTAAGTAAAGTTTTGGACCTTCTTCAAAAATGACTCGCGCAAGGAAAATGGCCGGTGAATTCTGCCGCCATTCCGCAGTACTGTGTCTGTGTGCATCTGCGTTCCGTTCCGTGTGTGCGCCGTCATAGTGTATCTGAATGTGCCATAGTACTACTCAGGCCCTTGTAGGCGTGGCCGGAGACATTCACTCGATCGCTGACTTCCTGGTACTGTGGTACATGACAGCCGGTGAAATCAAGTTCATTTCAGATTGGAATAGTTTTTGTACCTTCAGTACTGTGATAGCTCTGTTTATTAGTTCCGTTTCAATAACTCGTTATTTTATAAGCACTTAATCCACTTTTCGTAGCTAAGTTTATCTTAAGAATGTCTATTTCAAACCACGTTACATGAAAGATATTCATGTTCTAGAGGTATTTATTCCGTCACTTATTCCAACAGTTCAATAACTTAAAAGTATTTCACTTTAACAATTAACAACTTAGTGCTTCAAAAATTTTACTTTACACGTTTTCCCAAATTTTAATACCACTATCCTCAGTCTGGTTCGTTTACCCGTAATAATGATAATATGCTAATGTAATTGCTTGTCGCGTGCTAAGCATTCCTATTAGTCTAATTAGAATGCTGGTGGCTGTCACACCTTAGATACTATTTCGCAAGTTTTGTCCTCTGTCGACTGTCCTACATTATCTGCTAAGTTTCTAAGCTCATTAACATCTTCTGTTATATCTACCTAGGTATCATCAATATGTCCGTCCTGGCCACGACTTTATTTTACAAATCTCAAAATTGTAATTGTTACATTATTACTATGTATAATTGCATTCTGTAAAAATCTGTTTCAGTTGGGCTGCATTTTATACATTTTAATTCATTTATTAGAAATCAATCAATATTTACCTTACTTTAGATATTTTGTTAATGATAATGTGCAAGTGTCAGAAGTATTTTCTGGAAATCCGCAGTATCAATAGGATAGCATCCCGACTAGGTTATGCAATGGGAGTCTGCCACGTGGCAAGTCGCATCGCATTCTACTTCTACTGCGCATGCCCCAACAGAAGCAAACCTATGTATTGGTTCTGTTCGTTTTATAACTTGAGAATTCTTACTAAAGTATTTTGTGACAGCTCCAGGCTTTCATGAATCCCGCTTTTATATTCTTAGCAAATGGCAGTTACCGATCTCAAATTTATAATTTATACAAGTAAGTAAGTCAAGCGTTCCATCCATCTTTAAACAATGAGGAACACAATCCAAATAAGAACAATGTTTACAATTAGATTGATAAAAAAATTATGGAGACATCATGCAAACAACCAGTATCGCTTTATTTATCAACCTTTATCTCCTCATTTATCACTTTCTTTCTTTATTAGTTATAAATTTACCAGCACTTTGAAGAGCTCGAAACTTTTATTTGTTTGTTATAATAACAAGCTTATCCAAGCCACCATCTCAATCCTATTATCTACTTAAAGTGTCTAGTGGGAACCATCAGCATCCGCAGTATACGATAGGAATTCAATTAAAAGTTGGAATTGCGTCCACGTGTCTGTTGGTCTTCAATGCGCATGTCCACGCCACTCAGCTGTGAGCTGAGAAAATCGTTACCACCGGCGACCGAGACCGCGACACACGTGGCCACTTCAATTTTAATCGCCTTGGCATCATTTTCTCCTACGACTTGCTTATTTACAAGGTTTCATATTGTTTAATGAAAGCTTAATTTCTTTTTAGTGACATCATTTTATTAGCTACTAGCTGGTGCCCGCGACTTCGTCTGCGCAGTTTTATACATTGTAGCCTATGTGTTATTCTGATATATAAGCTACTAGCTGGTGCCCGCGGCTTCGCCCGCGTGGAATTCAGACAATCCCTACTCCTACCCCTACCCCCTTCCTCTACCCCTACATCCTATATCCGTCTCCTGGTTCTAAGTTACCTCCCCACCAATTTTCAGCCAAATCGGTTCAGCCGTTCTTGAGTTATAAATAGTGTAACCAACACGACTTTCTTTTATATATAGAGATTTGTTGTTACCAGCGACTTCGCTTGAGGTCCAATATAACTCTCTACCAAAGTTTATCTCATCAATATCGGTTCAGGGGTTTGGTCGTCAATACGCAATAGACAGACAGATTGACAAATTTGCTTTCGCAATCACAATATTATTAGAGACAAAATCTTTTTCTCTAAAGTCAATACGTAAATGTTTCTTTTTTATTTTATACATCTGTTCATCATATTCCTGTTGAAAAGATCAAAAAATCACAACCACAGGCAGGACTCGAACATGCGTCTTACGAATTAAGCCACTGTTGCCTGGCACGATAGTTTTTCCTATATGCATCATTCTGTGTTACAATTTTGTATAGATCTTCTCTGAATGTGATTGGTGAGGGTGGCAGGGGACGGTGTGCCGAAAACTGAAAGGGCGTGCTTAGTTAACGAAACATTTTTGGGACATAAAAAAAAATTGACCTCCCCTCCCATACAAACTGTTCGACCAGAGTGAGCAATTTTGTTATTGCACATTAACATATATTAACATATAATTAATGACACGGCGCCTCCTAAACCTTAATCAGGTTTTTACGGATTCATCGTCTATGTGTTATTATAAAATAAACTTGAACAAACACACTTCTTGATTTCATTTCCCAGAAATGTTTCTTTGGGGAGGTTGTTCAGGTTCGTTGACTAAGTACGATTTTTCACTTTTCGGTACAGTCCTTTACACCCTGTATGCATAAACGTCATTTTAATCAGGCGTAACATAAGGTTCAGCGTTCTTGGCGATATCCAATAAAGATTCATTGTTTAAGATAAAAGTCATTCAAAATATGTTTCAGCAAAATGTACTCTGCACTCCACCTACTTGAAGGTTATTCTGCAGTGAATCATATTTATTGTATTATTATTTTTCTCCTGATTGTATACCGTATAGGTGTGTTCTTGTTCTTATCAATTTTTATATTGTTAATCATTGAGATTAGATTCGTAGTAAGTAGTAGACCAAGCCCATAAATGTCCTATTTGATCAAAATAATCTTCGACGTCGTAATCTATTTTTAAAGCAGCAGGTCTTTGAGTCCATGAATCTAGATCGATGGAAAAACCTGCCTGACTACTAGCATTTTAAGTTTTTTTTGTCGCGATATTACGTGCATTGTTCAGTAATAATTTGTAATGTTAATTCACTATCATCAAGTATTTAGGTCGACCTGCCATGATGGATTCGAGTGTTTCTTTTCTCGTAGCGTGTTCGCGCACCACAAGACTTTTCTTTTCAACAATACCTTCATTAGAACGTTCAATGAAGCGATCCCTTTCTCCACAGACTGAGTTACAATCACCCCTTATTATATCATCGACAACAAACAAAAGGTGCATTACGTATCGACCAAACGTTGCCAAGCCACACGGAATTCCCTTCATTTCACGTGACTTACTGTCATACAAATTGATATAGCAGCATTTTCATAGCGCACCGTGCCAAGACTTTCACTCCCTAATGCATTCTAGTTTCAAATAAATCTCCCCGTGCTTGATATAAATCAATTGTGGTCATGCGCATAGTGCAATACAGCGGGACGTGGGATAACGGTGCACAAAATTAAATGAGATATCGATGATTTACGTTCCCATTGCTTCGTTATAGTGAAGTTTCAATCGATTTAGTAGAAAACAGCACGACCTGTACCATATTGATCCTTACAAGGTGAATCCGTGAATGTTTTGTTCTGCATAAATTCTGAGGGCGCGTGCACACTAGCGATTTTCGGCACGGCGATATCGGGGCGATCATATTATTTGTATGAATTTTTATCGCCACGATAACGCCGCGAGATCGCTACGACGCTAAATAGTATGAAAGCCGCGAAATCGTGGTGCCCGAAAATCGCTAGTGTGCCCGCGCTCTTAGTCTTGTCTGTAGTCTTTGGCAACGTCTGTTTCTTTCACACAGAACGAGTTCTTTTTTGCGCTTTATCTTACTATTGACAGCTTCTCAAACGACCTTTAGTGGTCATATCAAGACGGCCTTGCTAAATAGTGAATGTCCGCTTCCCGTCGCGTCAACTGGCTCGACATAGTAATATTCTTTGACATTTACCAGGACCGTCATGGCGATAAAACTACTTTCCCATCGTTTAATGGGTTGTCTTGTCTTGCTTCACCGCGGAAGTGTTGATAACGCGGAAGAGTGCTAGGCTAGTGCATGCAGATCGGCTTACTGTGTTTACATAATTTAAGACTTTGCACCTTCATCGTGCCTGATATCAATCTTGTCGTTTTTACGAGGGCGTTTTCCTTTTTCATCAGTTTTTAGACAAAAATTTAATTTAATACGCAAAACACGATACAACTCAAGTACCTATTATTATTATAATGCTACCTTGAAGAGGTATTCGCAATTAACGTAGTTTTTCTATAAATACACCTTTAACTTTTAAACTTTGAAGCGGGTCATCAGTTTACTTAATTTCATTGTATACGTGTTATATAAACGTTATTTCTATAAATACTTTGTTTACTCCATAGGTGTATTTAATTTGACTTCCTAATTTGGTACCAGGGCGTTATAACTATTAAGTATTAAGTAATAAATAATTGAGGAGGTTCCTGGAAGTTTCTCATTTAAATCTACGTTCACGTTTTTGCTATAAATAGTGTTTTGATGATGACTGCAATGATCGTGCACTCGCGCGAAGGTCATGGTCGCGGCGCCTGTTTGCCGCGTTCACAGTGTTCGCATAAACGACCGTTCGTGTGCGAACGCCATTGGTCGTTGAACGCTCATATCTGCAATACTTACAGGTATGCAACTTGTTGATACTCGTATGTTTGCTATCAAACGTTTTTTCATTTTGCATAGTCATTTTGTAACTCATTTTATACAATCAATATGGTCTAAACTTCTGATTATGTTTAATGCGTTTATTAGGAAGTTTTTAAAAGGTTATAAATCTACTAATCAAGAACTCGTTGACATTTACTGCCAAATAAAATGCCAGTTCGATCTTTGAATACTCAAAAACTGCCTTGATGAAATGTATATTTTTTTCATGTATTGACATTTCTCGTAATAGAATGGCCTTAAGTAATTCTTATGTAAATAACGATGTTCCCCTTATTGAGACAAGTTCTTTTGTCAGCAAGGTCTTCTAAATGTCCTTGCTCCATAATATTGAGTCAGCATTGTTTTTTCTTCTAATCTTAGAAAGAGACTTGTTGCTTCATTCTTCATTGGAGGCCAGGAATTAACAAAGAATAGTTTGACCTCGAAGATCCATTTTCTTAAAGATAGCCTCAATGATGAAGTATCTTAATCTATTTTGATGTTCTCAGCGTGTCTTCAGCGATTGTATAACTGTATTTCACATACGCTACTTTTATATCATTTGTCTCCATTAATTCTTATATTAATTTCATCTTGTCATGGTTTTTGGCGGTTTCCATCAATCATTGTTTCTGTAAATTATAGTGTGAAGTACTAGCGTGACTAATTTTATTAACCGTTAGCTATTTTAAATGTTTTTTATTTACTTTCATCTTTCGTAACAATTCCTTAATACAATTTTTTATTAGATTTCGAAATTTTTCTTCAAGGATATTTATTGTGTATTGATTATTGAGTTTATGTGTTTTGTACGAGTATACCTTTTTATTACGCTTCACCAATACCAAAATTTACCTTATTCTGCTTTTTTTAAACATGTTTAGTAAAAATAATGTGAAAATAAATATATCTTGTTATTTTTAAAGCGCCCCTTGAGTTTAAGCGTCTTTTAAACACTATCAGGATTCCATTTCAGATATTCTGATACCCAATTCAACTTTTGCAATAAAATCAGAACACCTTGCATTAGAAAGCCGGAATAGATCTCGGTTGTTCAAGTTTACTACCAGGAGATCATAATCCTAAAGGAATTGTCCAGTAATTTTCTATTGCTCAATAAAGCATGCATAATGGTTTCACGGTTGACATGCGGCCCGCTAAAACGAGATTTCTCGCCTCGAGGATTGAAGGAACTGCAAATAATACTTTATTGAATTGATAGGATCTTGTCACACAACGGGGGTTATAAAATGAAAATCGTTAATGTCCAGTTATAATGGCTCAATAAATCTTGTTTACTCTGGTTTCAGTACCTGATTTCTAACTAGACCTTGTATCGAGGGCCCTTCATCTTGGCATTTCTATCGAGGGTCGTGTTAGAAGCCGTAACTTGTTGAATGTTCACTCCCATTTGTATTGCTGTTGTGTTCTATGTTATCAGATCTCGTGTAGGTGTTACTTCATCTGACTGAGATGAACGTTTGATTTATTCTGAATGAGCGGGAAGGAAGGGCCGTTTTTGTTACAATACATATTTTCATTATAAATATTTCGTAACTTCAAGTTTCTTTTAAACTTTTGCACAATTGGTTTAATAATTTTTTTTCTTCATTTTCTATGAAGTTGACAACCTAACCTATTTGAAGACAATTGATTACTTTTTCAATTACTTTTATGGCATTTTACTTTGATTTATCTGTATTTATATTGACGATAGAATATTAAAAAGGCTTTGACTGCGTAAATGCTTGAATTAATTGCCTTGCACTTTATTATGATAATTAAACTGTACAATATTACGATTATTACCTTTCTAACGGCATGCTTGACATTTTTACTCTTAATGTTATGTCATTAAGCTTGGTAATATATCTTTTTAATATTATAATAGGTAGATATTTAATTTATACCGGGTGTAAAAGAAACGCCTTCGGGCTGGTAGGCACCGTAGGGCTTTTGTGCAAAGCCCGTATGGGGTAGTACCACCCCTTTGCCTATTTCTGCCGTGAAGCAGCAGTATTTGCACTGCTGTGTTTCGGTTTGAAGGGCAAGAGAGCCAGGGAAATTACTGGCACATGCATGAGACACAACATCATAGTTCTAAGGGTGAACACACCCTGTATTGCCAAGCCTGTCTAACATATGTTCACCTTAGCCAGTTCATAGTATTCGTACGTAAACAAGGCTCAAGGTTGAGTACACAATTTTTTAGCATCGTCTCGGTCAAAGCTTGCAAAAACTAGTCTGTATGAAAAGGGAGGTGTTACAAGTCTAAAGGCTTTTTCGTCAGTTGCAGGAAGGAGTTTATTGGAATAAAAAGTATTTAGGTGAAAAGCAATTCAATGGAAAGTAATTCGGCAAAAAGTCTGTTGAATAAAAATATTTTTTGTGAAAAGCATTTATATTATTAGTATCGCTGTGCCTAAAAACAATGTTATTTTTAATTGTTTTAATGATGATGAGAAGTATTCATATGATTATTATCACTGTGCCTAAAAACAATGTTATTTTTAATTGTTTTAATGATGATGAGAAGTATCCAAAAGAGTAATCAAATCTTATGTGGACGAAAGCAAACACAAATAGCAACGTAAAAAACGTATAAAAAAAACTTATAAAATTAAATGTTTGACAGCTCAGCGCCATCAGTAACACTTGTTTGATGAGCATTTGTTCAGTTTTAACAGGGGCTATCTTAATTTTTAAATTTAAAGTTCAGTTAGTCTCTTCGTCGAAATTCACAAATATGTTTGTGTTTTTTAAACTCAGCTGACTTAAACAAAAGTAAATGGGTATTTTCAAACTGTTGAGAACAGACTTTGATTCGCTGCTTGACCGTTTTTTTTTTGTATTTTACTTAATAATCATAAATCATATATTCATAAAGTTTTTGTCTTCCGTAGTTATTAATTAAGACATTGCATTTAAGCATTTCAGTTTCTGTGTAATAGTGAGCTGGAAATGTAAGTATGCCACATTATCAAGCATGGGCGTTATTCCAACCATTATTCAACCGGGGATCTTCTCCATTGTGTCCAATAATAAAGACACATCAATCCTACCTAACCGTCTACGTCACCGTCTTATATCCAAAGTTACCTCTGGTGCCTCTGGTTTCCATTGTGTACGATTAACCTTTTCTCGCTTTGTCAATCAAATTATTCACACCCATTCACTGTTCAACTACGTGTGTTTTATATTCGTTTGCTTTTATTATTGCAGCCATTGCTTTGCAATTTATAAATATTAACAGTGTATCATTTGTTCGATGATGTCTTGGTATCACTGGTAAAGCTTATTTTAAACTTATCAATGGGTAAATAAGTTTCAGAGTATGTAACGGTGTGGATGTAACGATGTCTTTGGTTTAAAGAGCAATGGAGCCAGATAAATTACTGGCTTATATGAGTAACACATCATCATCTTATCATGTGGGTTGCACAAGTGATGACCGACCTCACTAACCCTGGTGTCAGAGTTGTTGAGCCGCCAAAGGCCTCTGACATGGCTCATTAACGACTACATCAGTAGATAGTAGTCGGGACCAACGGCTTAAAATGCCTTCTGAAGCTCGGAATCATCTAACTTACGACTTACCACTGTTGGTGAGAAGAATTTGAGAAATGGGCATTTGGTGTCCTAATATGTCTGTGTTTGATTCCGATTCGTAATATGGCACCATTGGTGGTAAGTCTATGTGCCGTAAGAGCCGTAAGACGTGTTGCTTATCGTCAGTAACCATTGTTACAGCCAAGAACACGTCCAACTCCACCAATTGGATTTTGTATAATATTTTTCCAATTCATTGAGACTAGAGTCACGTTGCAAGATTCAAGCTTAACCTGCTCATGACTGTACACATGGTCGCTTATCGGTAGAAACGTTTTGACTTTAAGCGGGTCTCTGGTTTCGGGCGTTTGTAGCGAAGCGCTGGTTTAGTTTATACTGGTATTGTTTCTACTTGCTTGCTGCCAGGTGTACGTCTCTTGTAGTGCACCTTCTATCTTTTAATGGTATGGTGTATTTAATGCTTATGCGTTAAGTCTACTTAAGAAGCTTTCAGTCAGCACATTTAGTCTAAAACTTGGTGAACTCTCAGCAAAATAGCGTTTCTGAAAGCATATTATCCACCACATTTTCTTGACAACCTAATCCGCTTAGTGCTTGTAAGATTTCTTAAGTGCTCAAGTTCTTTACTACTACTAGCTTGCTCGTCTATATTTTGAAATACCTTTTCAAGTTTCTTAATCTTGCCTTTAACTTTTGGGTTCGTGTAGCTTATGTTTGAGTGAACCTATTGCAATGAAACAAAGTGTTTATATCTTGCACGACAATAAGCCAATAATTATCGAAATGCCTTTTTTAATTGGTCCAGTAGTTTGAAAATTATTGGCGCACAGAAAACATAATTTCCTTCTTGTGACCCCCAAGATAATAAAATTGCTAACAATTTTATTATTATGTATTGATATTCCTTTGTTAAAATTGCTATGACTTCAAAGCAATTATAAAATTCCGTCTGCCTAAATTCAGATGTTTCTAAATAGTAAATTTCGTCATCGTTTTATCAAATCATGCAGTCTCAAGACACTTTAATGGTTTGATTGAAAGGTCCAATCAATTTGCTTGTCCGTCTAAGGTGTGTGTGAAGGTTAGTTTGTGCCTCATAGATTTTGACATGATCATGGCATAATCGTCTGGTTCTCTGATTATTTTTTCTTTTTATTTGAAAGCAACACGTAACGTAAGAAAATAACATCAAAGCATTTTTAGTCTTCATTTAAATGTGAGAGTAAGTGTGAATATCTTTTTTATTTATTTTTCATCAATAAAAAAATCTTACTACGTAAGATCCATGTTTATTTTAGAAGCGTAAAAGAAGGCAATTCATTTTCTGTATGTAATATATAAGAAGACGAAGCGTTGGCAGGCCCCCCACAAGGTGGACCGACGATCTGGTGGCGGTCGCGGGAAGCCGCTGTATGCGAGCAGCGCAGGACCGGTCGTCATGGAGATCTTTAGGGGAGGCCTATGTCCAGCAGTGGACGTCTTTCGGCTGATATGATGATGATGTAATATAGAGGTTCTGTATCAAATTTACTTGTGAATTCGCTCTTTCTTTCTGAGTATGGTTCAATTCTACTATCGGCTCAATATTCTTGGTTTTGCTCTCGTCCAAGAGAGTGATTGATAATCCAAATCCAAGCGTGATAAAAATATTAATATTTTTTATTTTAAGTATCCAACTCAATACTTTTAATTTTACAATTATTTTATCCCACCATCCATTTTTTTTTGTATCCAACTCAATTCTTTTAATTTTACAATTATTTTATCCCTGTCTCTTGTGTTCTATCCTTGATAGTCTAAGCTAAATTTGAGTTCTCTTAATTGGTCCCACAATACAGATTTTTTTCGCTTAAAGAGGTTTTCGAAGGTTTTGAACCTGGTGAATAAAATTTTCTCTTCGTTTATACTTTCGCTTTTCTATCAGTCTAATTCAGTCCTACCTTTATTATGTTAGAGTCATATATTGTGATACTAAAGCGAATATATTAACAAATAAAAGGTACTTATTCTGGTGTTGGTCAACAACAAACCAACATACCCTACAAACCTACATATATAGAAACCTATCGGGCGTCTACCCTGAATATAATGATCAAAACAGACAGTTGCGTAGGTCTGTAATTGGATCTAATTTGCGGCCAGTCTGTACAGGAAGGTCACCCCCAGGTCGATCGGTTACGGAACTATACTTAGTATCTTCAGAGAAACTGGTTCTAATAAGATAACTTACCTTTTCTATTATACTCCTTGCCTGAATTATTTCTCAAAATAAAAGTATCCTTGTCTAGACAGAACTGGGGTTTCATTTTGCTTGCTTTAAGGTCTGCGATGTTCATATAAGGTATTTTTTTTTTTGCCGAAATAAACACGTTATTATGTAATGTTTAGTTTTTAGGTAAGTGTTTCGTTTTTTGAGTGAAATGCTCTAAAGCCACTTTAGAATCTAAGATAATATTAATCAAGGCTTCGGACAGTATTTCTTAACTATCATATCCCACAACTGAATTAGATCCTCCTCATTTACCTCGACTAGCCTTGTCTTTTTTTTCCTTTTTATCAATTAAAAATATGTCCATTTCTCGGATTTTGTGTTGAGACCTACCAGCATTGGGACCTTACGGATACAAATGATACAATAATTTCTTTTTTATGTCAGTCGTGGTAACTATAATATTCATAAATTAAAAAGATTACTTAGATTACGAACTCCGTGTCGTTGGATGATTGGATTAATGTGGTCAACTATTTGTCTTCAATAAACACTGCGTAAAAAGCCTTATGAATCAAAAACTGTTTTAGTTTAGTTATGAAGATTGGGTTGCTGAGTGCAGTTTTGATTTCATCCGGAAGCTTATAGACTTTAGGTGCCTAATAAGACCTAAGACACTTATCTGTTTGTCAGTTTGCAACTGATACCTGATTAAATTTGTAGATAAAAAGTAGGGTAAAAATTTGACCACTGAGCACTTCTTGCTTCTTCTTTCGTGTCGATGACAACACTTACACTTTTTTGCACCAAAATTTTTGCATTATTTTTTATACTTTTTCCTTATACGCCACGTAAAATGTGATCATATTATGATTTAAGTTGTTTTAGTATCTCGTCTGCTTCAATTTGATGAGCCTCATTAGTTATTTAGCAGCATTCTAGTAAAGGACGCGCCCGCTTACCCTGACTCATCATCACTACATCGTGAGTCGTGGAGAAACCAACCTTGGCCCACTATTCGACGTCACGTCATTTCGTGATTTGTACTGTTCCTTCAATTGCCTTGCCTTGTGACATGATATCTTCGTTGTAGGTTGAAGTAGCATTTTTAATTATTTTTATTATCGGCTTAGACAGGAATGGTGTTTTTTAATTATCTTTTTCAGGGTAACTTTTCTTAACATTAATGTTATCTTTCTCAAATAATCTCTAAACTTAATTTTGTAACATAATTTACCGCGTCTATTAAAATTTTAATTAAATTTAAGGCTTTTACAGACATTCTTATACTCCTCATTTAGATTTCTTGAAGATTTTTACTACTTTGTTTTTTCATTAATAAATTTTCAGAATATGTAATTATTTTATAGGTTTATACGCTAGTTGAACCTCAGTTTCCTGGAATGAGGGCCCAGTGGGTTCAAGTCTTCTCTCGTTCCTGGTCTTTTTCTGTGACATCAAATTACCCGGAACTCAAAAATTCACATCTCATAGTATTACGGACATAACTACTTGTCAATTGGAACGCCAGTATTCGGTTACTTACGGCCGTAAAGCGAACCGAAACCGACTTTGCTTTGCACTTCCTAAAACCTAACCCTTCCTAAATGCCTTCGCACAAGAGTGCATTTTACTTGGCTTTACGTTTCGTCAACTGCAAAATATGCTGGTGTTTGTAATATGAGACTAGGAGAACGGTGACAAACGCACTTTCTGGCGGAAAGGAATCTGATATCTCAGCGTTTTGCGTCTCTCTTGTAGATTTATAGTCTATTTCATTGTTAATAACTCTATTAATAGTGACATTATTTTTATCGATCATGTTATGGCCTATTTGAATAGTCTTTATTTTCTTTATTATATATATTTTTATTATTTATGTTATTATTATTATTTTATTATTATTATTTTGTTTTGACTTACCGCAATGAGAAATCATTTATGCATGACGAATGAAAGGTTGGGCTGCTCAAAAAATTTGGTTAACTAATACGTTGTATGTAGTTACGTAGAAATACATTAACGGTTCAGTAGTATACAAAGTAGATTATAACGTAACATTGTTTTATTTTTTCGTACATAATCATTGTTGCAAAACTAAACGTTTCAACTGTTTTTGATATATCTTGTGATCAGTGAAATCGGCTCCAACATCATTTTCCACATCATTGACTTAAGGATTTCAAAAAAATATGATTTGAAAGTGTTTTGTACACGATCGTGTTTTAATTGGTTGAGGAAGCGCCAGTAAATGTTTTTGCTGACCTCAATATATTCGTGTTGCAATCGCCAATCGTGCAACAAGCTCGCGGATAGATTTTGTGCACGCAATTTACTGTTTTAACTCCTACTGGGAATGCTTTATCAAAAAACTCTTTAGAAATTGATACTTCGCTATCAACTTCGTGGCCGAATGACTTGAATGCGTGCGCAAGTATGGTTTCCATGTGAGTTTGCCATTATCGCTTTTCGCATTCTTTACTAACTACATTCTTGTGCGACAACGGAATTGCTTATTACATGTGCTACGTGTTACGCGCATAAATACCATGGTGGCATGAACGTTGAGCAGTTAAAGCAAGTAGGCGCTAGTGACCGCATTCTTCGTCACGCTGGCGCTGCACCCAAAGTAGAGCAAGCATCCGTTGACTCCAAGATTTGCAACTCTATACCTCTCGCTACCTTCTCCTACCCTGGTACATTCAGCGTAACTAGACTGGAATACGCTTGTTCAAATTGTTTCTTAACAACACTGTCTGCAGAAACAATGGCTCGTTTAACTCATAAATATAAATAACTAGAGTACCGTATTGATATCAGAACCTAGTTACATAATCCTACGAGCATGTGGGCGATGCGGGTCGCTGCGATAACACATCAAATTAGGCTTGATAACTTTATTCGTTCCAACTGATAACGTTTCACAGAATATTTCTTTTTCTTTGGTAGTCTAAGGATATTGTGTCTTCCATTTCTTTCCTTTATCATCGAAATTAAACCGTGAATCTCAATTCGTTCTTGGCGTGCTTAGAATCGGTAATAGCAGTTTAGGTAAGGTGTATCCAACGGGAGAAACATTGTTCTAATCTTATCGTTAGAACTTAAGATATTCATGCATGATTGTCCACGTGGTATGATAAAATCGAAAGAAACAGGTAGCGATTTTGACTAAGTATCTTACACTTTGTTTGGTTTAGGTAGGATTCTTTGTTCAACATTTGATTTCTGAATCTCATCGTCGTGAATAAAACTTGACTCATCGCGTTTATTTTATCTCCTTTGAGTCCTTGCTCCTTGGTAAGTTTGAATCACGCGATAATATATTTATGAGACACATAAGATCTTTATTTCAAAGTATGCAAATAAACTCGACTATGAAGTTGAAAGATTTTATTGTCAATCACAGGAATAACCCACCGAATAGCGGTAAAGCTAACTTTAGTATGTCATCTGCATAGAAACGCGACACTATTTGATTCCTTATACCCATTTAACAATTGAGTTCATAACATAATAAAATGATTTACACTGTCGGCAATCAGTTGACTGAACAAACTGGGCATTATTTGTCATAAAGTAATTTGGGCCCCAAAAGCTTACGTCAGATCTAAACAGTTTGGGGGCATCGAACTGTTACATCCTTCCACTAGAAGCTCACGAGCCGCATGTTTGTTGTCAGGTTTTCCTTTTAAATTTTGAGAAATAATGTCTTAAGAAAATAAACCATCATGTGGAGAAGCCGTATGAAAAGTGATTTCTGTATTTTAATTTTTAATCTCTGTACACTCATTGGCCCTTTCAGAATGTGATCAATTCTTACAAACAGTATCCTATTGGTAAGGGATCGCAACCTTTGGAAGTAAAAATGTGAATAAATTCAGATATTGTTGCTACGTGAGCAGTAATAAATCTGTACAGGTCTGGTCTAGATCAACTCAACCACTCAAAGAGATAAAGCAGCCTTCCAGCTGGTAGCTGGCAAATGGATTAGGCTTGAGTTCAATGCACTGGATTTTGAATGCGCTTATTTACTTAAATACTCACTACTGTTGGAATAACAATAGACTTTGACAAATCCCACAATAACAACAAATAAACTGGAGCAGACAGGTGTTTTTATTTTGATTGATCTTCTACGAGTATCTCAATGACGTCCTGTTACCTTGTTTTTTGAATGAACGTTTGTGTCGAGGTGAATTCGTTTGTTCTGATTGTCCATTGTTCTAAATGGCTTTATCGTATTTAGTGTCTGTGTTTTGTTAGACCCAGACTGGCTTTACCAGTGCTGTCTTGACGAAAGACAAAGATATGTATCTCTTATATCCTTTTATCTATTTGGCTTATAAAGAAGATCTGATATTTTTTAATTTGATCTAATTTCTTTAAATAAATCTTGAGTGACCTGCTCCGTAAATGTACTTTCAACCGTTTTAAAAAGTATTGTGAATCAAACAAATAGGGCAACAAAAGAACTCTGACGCAAACGGACTTGGCAAACACTCTCTCGTTTTACAAAACCATGAAAGGATTGGGGAACTAAAGCGCCAACTGAATAAATCTTTAACTTTTGCAAATAAACCACACCGTATTATCAACGAGGTCATTGCGAAGATTTTTATATAATTCAGGGCTATCGGTGACATGTCCGGCAATATCAAATGATTTTTATTTAGTAAGTTCAGCTTTTTCCACCAATATTATTAGAAAGAGATCTTATCTTAGAAGATAAGATAGAAAGAGATACTGCAGAACATCCAACGCCTGTTAAACATCTATTTCATAAAAACCTTTGTCAATTTTGCCACTACCATTTTGACCACAAAAATTGATATTGGTCATATTTATGTCATGTATTATCGCGGTTTTTTTAGTAATGAGGTCAATTTGACCCTTTGTAATGAATAGTTTATTATTTGCAGTGCAGTATCAATATAGTATGTGTATTCAAAAGCTTTTTATACCTACCATTTTAAATTGACAAAATGGTAAGTTATCACATTTGAATTCACATGTTTGGTTATTAGGACATTTTTATCGCAATTTGGTCACTAAGGTCGTAACATTTTCGATAACAACAAATCAAATGTAACTCAACCTCGTGGCTGATACATGCTTATTATTTGACATTGCCTTGACAGCACCTAGTATCGTGTTGGCTTGGATTACATCAAATTGTGGTTTTTTTTTCGTGTTGACGATAGATTCTTAGAATAATTTGTCCTTGTTTGAGTTTGCAAGAGCATTTTTTGCGAATTCTTCGTCAACACAGAAAGATTGATTTCAGTGGTATGTAAAGTCCAAATCAACTGATCCGAATAATCTGTTCCAATAGATAACTTTGTGGCCGGCAACGCTGCGCAAATGTGATTTTATACAAGTGTATCGTGTAAACCTATTTATTATATATAGTGTAAATGTATATTTATGAACCGTAAAATGGAACGTTATAAAGTATCCTATCATCGGAGTGCAAAGTGCTTCCTAAGGTGTGAATTCAAAGTCTGATTTAGACTGCGTTAAGTTAGTTGTTAGTGTTGTGAGTATGTTGATAAACACATTTCTGGACACGGAAGATTTCGTGCATTTGTACTATGAAGAGGAGTCTGGGTCAGTGGGGGCTCAGGGATGCGGCGCCGGCGCAAGAATGGCGTCCAAGTTGCCTCAACGTCCCCCGTCGCCTACACCTAATTACAGCCAGGTCAGTATATATTTTTAAACGAAGGTAATTATGTGACATTTCAAACAAGTTTATCTGAATCCTAACTAACCAAAGCTAGTCAAGAGCATTTTAAGCTTGAAACATCGCGCTTAGTACCGTTCCTATTTCAATAACTGTAGGAACTAAAGTCGCTGCATTGTTAAGCTGGACCTGCTCTTAACTGTTTGATTGACTGATTGATTGATTAATATTTACAGGGTTTAGTTGTAATTTTATTTATTATAATAAGCATTTAAGGGGAACGTATCCCGACATCCCGTTTTCCTTTAAAGCTTATTGTGAATGCTATACAGTGGGTACTAGTATAACTTTTTGTTCTATGACTTTCCAATTGCTAAAGAATTTATACTTCGAGTCAAAATGGCTTCACAGTTGAGTCCTTCACCTTGAGGCAAATTGCGGTGACGTTGCATGTCACGTTCATTCGGGGAGGACGAAAGGTGGTACCACTTGTTCTCACACAATCGTCATTTCTAAAGTTTCTTTATTGTGGTAGGTGGTTAATAAGGTTATAAATTACTTTCTCCCACTTCTTCTTCCTCTTTTTAGTTATTGGCTTCCATCGTTTTACTTCTCCCACAACAATGAAATAATAAAGCTTATGGCGCTGGCGGTCAGTTCTGTCTATATTTACGTCAATTAAGTAAATCCCACACATTTAATATGAGTAATCAAAAGAGGTGGGATGGTGGTGGGTGGGTTAAGAAGAGCTATTTTCCTGTATAAAAGTGGTATAAAAGTTTAGTAAGTATGACAAAAAATTTAGCATGCAAAAAGTTTCAGTTGAATGTGACTAATTAAATGACCTGTGTGGTGCGGGCAAATAATAGTACCGACTCATTTCTACCCGTGGTTATCGTAAGAGGCGACTAAGAGTTTATGAACCGAAGGATGGGCAGCTGCATTTTTCTGTGTATCGTACCATCTTACATACTGCAGTCACCAACAACAGCGGTCGCCAGCCGCAACGCTTACAAGTGTGGAGATTATAGTTTTTGCTGGAGTTCTGAGGGAGCTGCTGTGGAGGAGTCCTGCTGTGGACGATTTATGAGATTCGATTTATGAATTAACTAAAGTGGATTAGAACCGTGTTAATACATTTTTGTATTAAATATCCCAGTCCCAGTTAGACTGATATCTGAAAAAACATACCCAAACTAATTAAATCAATTTTCGGTTAATGCCAACACAATTTTATTTACCTATACATTTATGACATATCTGATTGATTTATTATTATAGTTTTCTTGGTCACAGTTATTCGAATGGAGTTGAATAAGCTGTCGACGAAAAACAGGAAAACAAACTGAATTTTATAGTAATTAAATTAATAATAAAAATTGATGAACCTAATGTCAATTTGAATGGCCAAAAGTTGCATGTCACAGTCATTTAGTTGTCAGATACGAGTACTACAAAAATACAGTAAGTGTGCAATAGAAGTGATATGGAAATTAAAATAAAGTTTCGCAATTAAAATAGTAGGTATCAAATAACCATTAAATAATATAAATAAAAAATAAAAAAAGTAATTTTGCATTTTTCTTTTCGGAAAACCTTGAACCGTTCTATTTAGAACTTTGTAAGGTTCAAACTTAGAATAAAACTCAAGGAAAATAAACTTGGCCATTCGTTTGACTTCTTATCCAGTAAATAAAATTAATGTCAAGAAGAATGCCATTCAAGGCAATAATAAAGCACAATAATGTAACAATTGCAGTAATCAAATATTTAGTTCAATTACTAACAATAGTAGGGGCGGCAATGCATTAACGGTAAATGAGGGTACAAAGTCTGACGGACTCACTATATGGGTGGATATTGGATAGTGATGGGTAAAGTAACAGTATACCTATTACGATTACAAAGAATCAATTCAGAACAATCATGACCACACAGACAGAACAATAGTACCGTAAGAGGCGACTAAGGGCTCACAAGAAGCATCTTTCTGTATATCGTACCATCTTACATACTGCGATCACCAACAACATTACAGCGGTCGCCAGCCGCAACGCTTACAAGCGTGGTGACTATGGTAAATCCCCTCCAAAGTACCACGCGTTTTTGCTTGAGTTCTGGAGGTAGCTTCCTGTCCTGCAGTGGACGTGTCATGGGATGATATGATGAACAATCAAGACGTGGGTTATAAGACCTAAGGTCGTTCTGAATAAAGGCCAGTTTAAAAGTACCCTTAACCGACGAGCATGTATGAAAGGATTAATTAAAGCTCAGGAAGAAAGGGAAGTATGTCAAGATCATAGCAGGTGGAGAACTATGGTCTCTGCCTACCCCGACGGGAACAAGGCGTTATGTTATGTATTTATGTATGTATGTTTTATTAATAGACTGGCAGTTGCAGAAAGTATAGTTAAAATCCTTTAAGTCTGGTGCTGTCTCTTTCTGTTTTGTTGATAAGGAAAGTGTTAGCAATAGATTTAATAAAAGGAGATATTTTTTTTTATGTCAAAACAGACAAACGAGCAGACAGCTCACGTGATGGAAAGTGTCACTGCCGCCCATGGACACTTGCAACACCAGAAGAGGCGATGCTAGTGCGTTGCCGGCCTTTTAAGAATAAAACCACAGGGGGAAGTTCATTCCACATCCTACAGGTGCGCAAAAGAAATGATCGCGCAAATAACTTTGAAAAAAAAATTTTCCTCTGGCTGACAAACCCAGAAGAAACGGTTGATCCTTTTGCGTGATTACCCCTATCAAAAACAGAATATAAGTACTAGATCATCATAACATCCCATGAACGTCCACTGCAAGACCGGAGCTTCCTCCAAACTACCAGCTGTTGCTGGAACAATGTGGAGGAGAAGTGTCATAGTCACCACGCTTGTTACCGATACGGCTGGCGTCATGGACCGCGGTTGTTGGTGACCGCAGTATGTAAGATGGCACGATACACAGAAAAGACGCTACAGCCCATCCTCTGGATATAATCCCTTAGTCGCCTCTTACAACACCCACGGGTAGAGAGGATGCACAACACGGACGATAAGCAGATAGCTGGTACAAATTGAAATGCTCTCAACCCCGCTCTTGTGGTGTGGTGACTCACGGCTTCATTCGCTTTGCCTTCAATTGAACACAGCTGCTTAAATTTTAACAACATTCGTCTGTTTTGACTGTGAATGGAACAGATAACAGGAACGAAATTAGCTGCTCCATTTGTGTGGTTGGTTTCGTTTTGATAAGTTAATTTTAACTTCCTTCCGTTTTAATTGTAAAGTTTTGGTTTGTTTATGTTTTTAATTGTATTGAGAATTGTCTTTATTTAAATAAATTATTTAGCTTCTTTACATTTAACACGTTCTTATCCACTTAATTTTTTTTTGCAATCTGCTTCTAGTAATTTCACTTTCCGATATTACACAACTCCTTTTGGTTAAAATAATTATGTGTAGGTAATTTGTTCTCGGTCTCCATACATTCTTCCATAAATTTAGTTGCTAATAGAGTATAGTTACGTACATCTTTATTGTAAGAAAAAGTCGGGGTTCCAGTTTGAACAAGATAAGAAATCGTTCACGGTACGTCTAAAAAACTTCTAATCGAGGTATTGGGTTCCAACAAAAGATAAGAAGGTATACAGAGTATAAAAAATATCAATATCATAAAGAGAGGTAAATGCATAGACGGCACGCTTCATATATAAGATTTAGATTCTTGGAATAAACAATTTAGTAAAACTATTTTTCGAATAACTATGAAATTAAAAAAGATATAAGCCATCGAAGATTTGTTTTTGTCTCCTTCTAGCAAAATGAAATTTAACACCGAGTTTATATGGCCGTAGTGGCATGTGACGTCACTCGCCATGTCGGATCTCTCTGTCTAATCGACGCGTAATTAACGGTTTTAAATGCTTATATCAGCCGTATTTATGAGCCAATTTTAACTTTAATTTCACTTCTTGTCATCTTGACTTCGGTATTTTAATATTTTGTTAATAAATGCAACTAAAAAAATTAATGCGTATTCCCTATTTGTCGAAGAAATCGCTTCTATTCATTCATGTTAATAATTATAATCCAATTATAACAAATTACTCACTAGCTAAACACAAGCTTAGACTTAAACACATTTTGTAAGACAAAGCACCCGTTATTATTATGTGACAGGTCGTTGAATGACTTGCTATTAATATTTCTATTATACAAAGCCGTAGGTTTAATTAACAATGAACTATATAATACCACAGAATAAAGTAATAAATAGTACGGTCAACCGCTTGTCGGTAGAAACTTTTTCAACTCTATTACCACGCCATAAGGTCATAAGTGTTTCTACTGATGTGCGGCCGTGTGTACTATCATACAGAACGGACACTCTTCGCCCTCCTTTCAATTTTTATGCGGGCCTACGCGCGCTTCCAATTTCAAAATTAGCGCTCGTTGTATGTAGAGTCCGGGGTCTGACTGTAGTACTGTATGTCTACCTATATTTCTACCTTATATTTCTTTCAAACATCAACTCTGTCGTCAACGTAAAAGGCTCTTTAGAAGCTAATTTGCATTAAACTTGTCACGATATTCACCGGAAGTTATACCATTATTGTATGGACAATTAGACATTGCCTTCAGGTTTCATTCGAAAATATATTGGCTGTACCTACGGAAGATTCTCAAATTTCAGTGATTTCGCGGGAGATTTGTCAGCGCTCAATATTCTAATCTTCTTAAAACCATGAATTTTAGCACAATTTTATTGTTAACTGTTTAAAAAAGTATTGCTAGCGCCTCCTGTGAACAATGCATTTATGGAGACAGCTTGCTGCGACGTGGCAACTGAAAGCACTTTTATCAAAATCTGTATTTACTGACTTGTTTTCTTTGCTTCTTAGTTAATCCCGTTCTACTGTGTTTGTAAACACAGTGTCCACTGTATTCGTAAACTGTGGAAAAGCGGTTTTTAGGGTTCCGATACCAAAATGGTAAAAAAAGGAACCCTTATGGTGCCGCTCTGTCTGTCCGTCTGTCTGTCACACCTCTATATCTCAGCAACCACTTACGCTATCGAGCTGAAATTTGGAATAGTTTTAGAATATAGTTGCCCAACTTAATTGCACATGAAAATTTTTTGAAAAAAGTATGATTATTAATGTAAAGGGGGCCAAAATAGGGGGGGCCAAATTTCAAATTGTAGCTACTAGGTCGAGTGGGGTATCATATGAAAGGGCTTTACTTGTACATTTTAAAATATATTTTTGTATTTTTTTAAGTTTCTTAGTTTTCAAGTTATGATGAAAAATGTCAAAAAAAATACCATTCCCCCCCCCTTATCTCCGAAGTTTGAGTAAGGGAAAATCTGAATTAATTACAGTTGACAGAGGTTTATGTAAACTTTACAGCAAAAATAAAACGATCTTTCTAAGTTGCACAGTTTTTCAGAAATCTGCAAAAAACCTTTACAAACAAATTTAGTTTTGCGGTCCTGAAAATGGACTTTATTGCTTCCAAAAATACTATAGGTATATCGGAACCCTCGGCGCGCGAGTCCGACTCGCACTTGACCGGTTTTTTTACCTGGCAGGCTGCATATCTCGCATGCAGTCTCATTTCGTGAACACACCTGGCGGCATCTTTCGTCCAGGCCTCAAAATTTGCATTGTTGTTTTGTTTTTGAACATCTATCTCTCTTTCCTAATCTTTCGGCACGTCCACGACACGTCGAAGCGTGGGTTAAAACCTCCTTGGTCACGTCAGAATCTAGTGATCGATTAACTGTCTGTATTTCTTTTTTGTAAATTTTAACCTACCCCTCTGAATTCTCATACATCTACCTGCTTATTGTTATTGGTAAGATATTGAAGACAACAAACATTAAGTCTTGCTAGGGGCAAACGGCACTTCGTTTGTCGTTCTGTTCCGACGTTTTTTGTACTAGTTGTTTATCGTAGACAGATAAGACAAGTCTTCCATTGACTAGCATCGACCTTAAAATTCCACAATGCGGCCTCGATTCCGGCCTGTGAATGACAAACGCCATTATTCAGGGATGCCACTATAAAGTACTTCCATTCATGTCGCGTCATACAGAACATTGAGAACTTGTCTCGGTAACATAATGAATGCGATACTTTTGACACCATCGATGTTGTCATGCTATCCTGGTACATCGTTGGTGTATGGTTGTAAAAGCTTTGCCGTTTTTCTCTTATATTTTTTATCTACTTAATTTATTTTTATGGCCTTTATGTCAACACCTACTCGAAACCAACTGGGTTCACTTTTATATTCAACAACTTCCTACGCCATCCTGCTCTAGATTCTGATATGATAACGGTATTAAATTATTTTTTTTACTGTCGATAGACTTGACCTCGATCTACCCCTGAGGACAGAGATGAGGTCGACGATGGAACGAGCTTGCCCAGAAGAATTCATCCACTTGAGTTTTTAAATTTAACTTTAATAGTACTTTGACTTTAATAATAATACCAAATTATAGATAAACCGCCTAAATGAGTCCTCGCCCGCGGGGTACAGGGGCGCGGGGATAAGACAACAAAGGGGGAACGAAACCTATCCACTTGAGACTTTAAATTTAATAATACTTTGACTTTAATAATAATTCCATTTTAACTTGCTGTTGCACTACTTACCTAAACGTCTCCATTGACCTGTCTGGTTTAAAATCTATTTGGAAACACCGGATATCGCGGCAAAGGCCCACATGGTGGCCCCATTTCTATCTCCTACGCACTCTGCTGTGAGTCATCCATTGAATGGAGGGCTTGCCCCTATATCTTTTCCGTCATTGGCTAATCGTTCCACCTTTCTGATTATTCTTGTATCGTTGATATTCTGCTGATTACTGTTCTCTTGGTATTTTCTCACAATCACCTAACTTCAAATATCTTGTTGTTGTCATTAACGATTAACGGTAGCTAATGACTCATTAAAGTTATTTTACCCACACATAATTTGCAAAGACACGTTCAACAAAAGAACTCTCGCCTCCAACTTAATTTTACCAAACAATGCCTTGTTAATTTACCTTCTAAATGGAGTTATTAACTTGTTTTCGGTGGGATTGTTCTCATAGTTCGCCTTTAAATGGTAAATCGCTGTTACTTTCAATTTCTCTTCACTTAAGTGAAAAATTTCGTCCAGTACTCTCTTTGATTCTTTCCTGGTATATTCTTTTCACACGTACGCAAAGTGTGTAACGGGAAATAATTTTCTCATTATCTGCACAATTTCACCTTCATGGTTTCATTGTTTTTTAATGTCTCTGTTTATATGAGCAGTTATGAAATTCTTTTTGTGATTTGTAAAGTAAATGACTAAATAACAAACTTTTTAGTATCAAACCCACTTTGTTCTCAAAATAAAGGTCCCATTTGTTAATTGACAAGCTTTTAAAAAGTACTCCAACTACTTTGAGCTCGGGACTCTTATAATGTAATATTACGACGCTTATCTAATACAAACTTTAAATCCGTAACACCAAAGGGTAAAGTACAAAATTCAATACCCAATACATCCTGGTTGGTATGTTAAGTGTGTTCTAGCATCTTTGGTGCCTCTTTTCAATGTTTACCAATGAGGTGAACGACCCCCAGAATTCGGTTATTACATCGTCGATGTAAATTGTACGTCTGTGAAGTTGAAAATGTATGATGTGGTGCTGTATTAGAAATGGTTGGTTAGTCTGTGTCGGTGCTAGGCGCCCACCCGCACGGATTTTGACGACTGTTTTAATGATAGCCAGTTCGCGTTTTAGTACCGAGACTGTACCGAAACGAGCTTCGTCTGTTTGTTTACTTTACTGTTTACTTACATTACAGTCAACAACATAAGTTTCTAAACGACGCTCTTCTTTCTTGTCTCCAAATTTTTTTTTTATTCACATTTATATTCAACCAATCTTGTCTTTTATTTCTCTTAACGGTGAATTTACTTCGTGATTTCATCTCTATTATTTGACGACCCAGCCATACCAGACATTCGTATAAAAAACGCTCTGATTTCAATTACTTTTTCTCCGCACAAAAAGTTCATTTCAAGTTTTTGTAGCCTTATTCGGCTCGCAAAAGCTTTGTACTTATGGGGTGAATGCGCTTGGCAGTCGTGGGCGCACCCACGCATTTATTTATCGATTGACAAACCTCATTAGGACATAATGCGCTGTGGTTAGTTATTATGACACCAACGATCTTTCATTTATGTTTATGATTACTTGGTACGAGTATGTACCTGTTTCACCAGTAGACACTTTGTAGTGGATGTGCGCTTGTAAGAATATATTTTGAGTTACACTTAGCCATATAATTTGTGGAAATGGTAATTTCCTTGCAAGAAAACGGAATCCATTTGAGATCCAGAATCTAGATGATAGATTAAACAGCGAGTCAAAGTGATTCATAAACATCTTGAGTGAGTGTAGGCTCGCTCACATATGTGAACCGCTGCAGGGTACGCATTACATCATTACGACGGAATGTTACACCAATTACAAAGCGTTTTATAGTCTATGGTATAAATAAAACGAGTTCCGTTCGAGTCCAGTACTCATAGTTGCATGCATGCATGCATCAAGCTAAGCTAGCTGCTCTTTGATGTTCAGCAGTTGACTGTTTCAAATTTCATAGCCGTGGCGAAAGCCTGTTTTAGTTTTATGCACTCCTAGTACATGTTAAGTTTATATGTTTTTTTTAAGCAGCACTTAGAAATAATAAACTTTTGTAAGAATTGAAACGTGGATGTTTTGTTTAAGTGGTTACTCTAAGAAGTTATTAAGTAGTAATTTCAAATCCATTCGCGTACGGCAAAAATGTTGTTGGAAAGATAGCATGTAAGAATTTTTATGGGCAGTTGTGCATTTTTTACTTTCATGAGCAAAGTTGAACTGGACACTGGCTTTCTCTTTGGTTTTACGCATTTGTATTAATAAGTTTGTTAATATAATACCGTCATATGAACATCAAGCTTTCAGTTAAAAAACTTACACAATTATTAACTGTTACTAAAATCGTCTATATGATTTTGTATGTAAATTTAAGATCTTATTTGCAGTTCGACAGATATAAATAAATATCTTACTATACTCCTAGTCAAATACCAAGTTGTGCCTAAAAATATTCGTTCTTAAAAAAAAAATGTAAATGACAGTCACTATAGCGACTTTGTCCCGTGTGGTGCCGGCAAAAAATAGTACCAACCCATACATACCCGTGGGTGTCGTAAGAGGCGACTAAGGGTTATAAACTGGAGGATGGGCAGCAGCATCCTCCTTTGTATCTTACATCTTACTTACTGCGGTCACCTACAATGGTGCCAGCCGTAACGCTAACAAGCGAGGTGATTATGGTACTTCCCCTCTACATTTTTCCAGCAAAAGCTAGAATTCTGGAGGGAGCTCCCTGTCCTATAGTGGACGTTTCATGGGATGCAATGATAATAGCGACTTTAGGTTATACAAACTAGTGATGGGCCGACTATGGGGATTGCCGATCAGCCGACTAGTCGGTTTTGATATTGCCGGATAGTCGGCAGTGCCGATCATCCTTATTTCGTACTTGATCCCAGATATAATCTGCAGTTTTTTTGAGCCGCAAAATATATTAACAATGTGGTTACAATTTTTACTAGAAGTTTTAAAGATTCCTTGAGCAACGATGATAGTGATGCACAGCTTATGTCATGGCTAAGGACAGAACATAATAAATATTCAGATCCTGTGTTTTTATTTCATAGTATTACTGCCGAATAATCGGCGCAGTTTTTACCGATTAGTCGCCGACTAGTAACCGACTATAAAATATGCCGAAAAGTCGGTTTTACCGACTCGTCGCGGTGTATAGTCGGCCCATCTACAAACCTATAGGTTTAAATCGAGACATCCATACTTACTAATATTATAAATGCGAAAGTAACTCTGTCTGTCTGTCTGTTTGTTTGTTGCTCTTTCACGCCTAAACGGCTGAACGGATTTTGATGAAATTTGGTATGGTGATAGATGGTAACTTGGAGACGGACATAGGCTACTTTTTACCCCGGGAAAATATCTCATTCCCGTGGGAATCTACACATACAATAATACTCTAGCGGGGTTGTATCTGCTACAGCACACCGAAACTACTTAACCGATTTTGATGGGACTTTTTTTATTCAACTAAGTATCGCTGATTACGAAAACTACTACAATTTTGAAATCCAACGTGGTAGACGTAAACTACCATTATCCCCTGGGGATAAGGTTGAGGTGCGATAGGGTTGAAATGTCTAAAAATCAATATGGGTGTCGTTTGTAAGGTTTATCGAGCCGCTGATTACAAAAACTACAACAATTTTGAAATCCAACATGGTGGACGTGAAATGCTATCATCCCTTGGGGATGAGGTTGGGGTGCGATAGAGTTGATATGTCTAAAAATCAATATGGGTGTCGTTCGTATGGTTTATCGGGTCGCTGATTACGAAAACTACAATGATTTTGAAATCCAACGTGGTGGACGTGAAATACCACCACCCCTGGGATGGGGTTGGGATTCGATAGGTTTGAAATGTCTAAAAATCAATATGAGTGTCAGTTGTATGTTTATATAAGGATAGGGATAGCGGTTAAGATGGCGTTAGGGGTAGAAGCAGGGATAGGGGTAGGGTCAGGGATAGGGAGAGGGGGAGGGATAGGGAGAGAGTGTAAGGGAGGGGAAAATGAGGGGAGAGAAAGGGGGAGGGAGGGGTAGAGGGCGTGGGAGGGGGTAGAGGGAGGGGGGGTAGAGGGAGGGAGAGGGGGAAGGGGAGGATGAGTGAGGGGAAGGGGAAAAGGGAGGGGAATGGGAGGAGGGCGAGGGGGGGAAAGGGAGGGTGATGGGGAGAGGGGAAGGGGGGGAATGGAGGGGGAAGGAAGGGTGAGGGGGGGAAGAGGGAGGGGCGAGGGAGAGGAAGAGAGAGTGGGAGAGGGTGAGGGAGGGGGAGTGGGAATGTAGGGGGGGGGATACAAAAGGATAGATAGGGAGGAATAGGGACCTTTTTTACTTTTATGAATACCTCCTCGCTACCCATTCACTTCACTCCCTTTATTGCCTTCTTTTTTGGTTGACAATGAAAATTCCGCACTACCTACCAGTTAAATAAAATCAAAAGATAATTAAGTTTGTAGTAAGATGCATTTATTCAACTTGGATAAGTACAAATGCATCTTTTACGTAGGGATCAAGAAGGATAAGCGCTCCGTAAAATATGTTTCAATTAAGTTCGAGTTCTGTTTTTTTATAAAATCTACGCGGACGAAGTCGCGGGTAACAGCTAGTACAAGATAAATACAAACGTCATCTTATTTAAAATAAATCATCATAAGATTGATTGATTCATCACGTAAGTAAACCTGTCAGTACAATGAATGACTACACTGCGGTGTCCTTTATTTGTACAGTCAAGAGCACTTCAAGTCTGTCAAATTGGAGTTTTTACAAGAACTAAAGTCGCACTGTGATTGTCAAGCTAGACTTGCTTTTATTTGTACCATGTCCATAACTGCTTGCAAACGCAACTTTGTTTATTTTCATAGCAAGACAGGTGTTTAACATTGTCATTAATGACTACATACGTTCTTGAGAAAGGCGTAAAAACGATTGCTTAGTACATTTGCCTGTTTCTTGCAAAACGATTTGAAGAAGGTTACGCTTACTTAGTTATGCTTTCTTAGTACTCCTTACAACATTGTCCGAACAAGCAGTTCTAAAGTTGTTTTATTTTAGCAACAAAACTCTTCTGTCTGTTATTATTGCATAAAATGTTTATGTAACTTACATACTTGTATGTCCAAGATGGTTGATTTTGTCATTTAAAATACATTAGTGTAACCTACTTTTGAGGAATCGTTGAATGTAAGACTTGGCTAAGCTAATATGTCATTGCTTATCCCCTAGTTAGAAATTTTATCGTCGAATGTAAGACTTGGCTAAGATAAATGTCATTGCTTATCCCCTAGTTAGAAATTTTATCGTCGATTGTAAGACTTGGCTAAGATAAATGTCATTGCTTATCCCCTAGTTAGAAATTTGGACAATCCGATTTCTAGTTCTTCATCATCATCGTAAGAGTTGTAAGATCTATGACCATCCTCACAAATCCTAAGAATTTGTAAAAAACGTAGATTTTTGTTAAAACACAAAAGTTTCAAAGGCTTGACTAGTTTCTCAAGTCGCACTTCATAAAACACTCTTTGCTCAATAACATCATTTTCTCTAAACGATATTGACCCATTCGAAACTCAAATGTAAATATTCTCACATTCCGACCACGCAACAGCTTAACTAGCTGCTGCGGATATAAAAATGTTAAGTGCTTTAGAGGGGTAATGCAAGGTCGCTTTCTATCGCCTTGTGAGTGCCCACGTATCTGTCTACTGGTTTATATTGAGCCGTCAGATCTGATTTCTTCGCAATCGTAACCAGTTGTCATGTCACTTTTGATACTATTGATACTTGTTTTAGATAATATGGTAATCAAATCACCACTCAGTAGACCTGCTTCTTGTTTTTCAAGTACCTATTATACTCGTAAGTATTTATCGATAATTCTTGTTTCGTTTAGAAATGTTTTTAAACAAGTATAAATGCTTTATTTGTGTACCTGTTATAAAAACTCGTTCTTTCCTGGTATTCACTTATTTATTCCGGTATTTCTTCAATAGTAAATCAACTATATTTTTAGTATGACATATTTTATTTCCTTAAAGACTAACACTGTCTAGTCTTTGTATCTGAAAAAATTAACTATATATAGCAGTACACACCCGTTTTTCAACAGCATTTTATGTCCCGCAAAAGAATGTCATTTGAATTTAGTATGGAAAACGGATCGCCTTAAGCATGAAGAATCAAAGCGCTCAGCAAAACGATCAGCTGATTATTTTAATTTCGAAGATATATACAAGGTGTTAACTGAATAAGCGAAACTGAGAAAATAGATTGTTCAGAATCAGTCAATCAGAATAAATTTTTTTGCCCCTTCTAGTTGTCTTACGACGGAGTTCAAACGAAAATGGTTGCTACGTTTGCGATGTGAACGTGAGTACTGTACCGTAATTGTAAAATTTACGTCACTGTCATTACACAGAATATACACAATACTATAAACAGGATTTACTTCAATGAATATACATATTTTATAGCAGCGGTCCAATTGGACTTCCCTGGGAAACGTTACTACGAAATCCTAATTGCTTATTGTAATATGAACGTGTATTAGAGCAAGTAATTATACGAGTTAATGGCATAAATTGTTCTTATTTTGGGTACCAAATACATTAACTTTTGTTTTGAAAAAAATTTTTTTTTGTTTCTCGGATAAATGCGTTTGATGGCCACCATAAGCTTTGATAAACGGCTCTTAAAAAGGTAGAAATCGTTCAAACAAAATGTTTTGAAAATTATGATAACGCAAATCACGTTTTAGTTTTTGTTAAAATGGAAAGCGAAATTGCATTTGATAAAAACTGAATACCAACTAAAGCAAGCCAAAGTTACCTAACCATTAAACTGTGTTTTTTTATCTGAACGCGCTAACAATTACAGTGGAATTTTTTTCCTGTTTTGAATTCATCCTGGACTACACGTACTGGAATATTTTTCGTCGTTGACCTTGCATCCGTGCTCGTGCGTCACAAGAAGGGATCGTAATACAAGATCTTTTATACTGATTAAAGCTATTTTCATTACTCACAATATTTTAGGTCGAAGTTTATATTTTTGAATGTTTGGATTTCTGTTTTAGGTCTTAGTGGTTTTAATACCAAATTTTGTGAATTTACATTACATTAAAACTTAGAATTAATATTCTTAGTGTATTTTGCTGTAGCTATTTATAGCTAATACGATTTATATTGATAAATGCGATGCCCTGACAGGAATCGTATGTTAACTGCTTTCAGATATCACCTGTTACATACACGAGATAAAATAATCTTATATACGCTATAATTATAAAGATAGCTTTAATAATGTTAGAGTTGGCTTTCTCTTTCTCATTATCTACCAGAAATTATTTATTTGAATCCCATTATCAATTCCTTGAGTCCAGAGCATAGTTCATTTCGGTATCTTAACCAGGACGAACGCATGATTTGTGTTCTGTATTGTAATCTGTGGAAACAGTGATTTCTATGTTTAGAAGGGAGTCCTATTGTCTCAGCTTGGCAGGCTTCGTTGAGGTATTTTGCGGACTCAGAGTAAATATTTATTTTCCTTTTGTGTTATTGAAGCTTGGTTTTAGCTTGTGACTAACCTTCAGACAGTTCTATGATATGCTTATTCAAATGCATAGACTTTTCCAGTACTCTGTGCAGATATTACTGTCTTCTATCACCAACTGCTATTAGGGCAAGCATTCATACATAACGCTGTGATTTATGCAAATATCAATGTTGTTTACAACTTCGTTGCGTGGAAATTTCCTGGTTTGTCTAATAAGCCGATAATATCCAATCGGTTGAGTTCGTCTTTCTTATAAATGCGTAATCAACCCTTAGTAAGGCCGTCTTGTATTTTGCTCTGGAAAACTCTTTCCTCCTTTGGGTTCGCCTTTCTTAGAAATGCGTAATGAACCCTTAGTTACGATAATGTAATTGCAGTCTTTAAAAATGTTACTCTGGGATTCCCTTCCCTTGCTTTAAGTATATTGTTTATGATTTTGGGGCTTGCATTTCTTAATGCATTCGTCATCTTTGTTTATGCATCTCTCTGTTTACACTGCTACTATTTTCTGATAAGGGATATGTATTTTTTACTTTCGAGCGGAGCGAGAAAGGTATTGTATTCGTGAAAAAAAAAAGTTTTTCTAATTTTCTCAAAAATGTGTTCTATAAGGTTCTATATCACTTATACATCATAAAAAACAAGTCTCCCAAAAATGTCCGTCCGTCGGTCGGTCGGTCGGTCTGTCCGTCACGCTTTGGCCGAGCGGCTAAACGAATGGTCCTATAGCGAGGGAGACCCACATATTAATGGAAAACCATAAGGGAAAACCACATATTACAGTACTATCACTTTATTTTAATATATCACAATACAATTCAGGTTACCAGGAAGACGCGGATCAAAATCTTTCGGTCCTACATAAATAAACACCGTAACACTAACAATACCGAGTTGCAATATCCCAGTGCCGCCATCTAGCGGTGGCAGTAGTGGGCACACTACAGTCCGATTGACACCATATTTGGAATTTAGGAGTTTTATGCAAATCCATCGAAGGGTTCTAAGTGGTTTCTGGCTGGCTCTCATTTTGAGGGTAGCTGTCATACAACGAAAATGATAAATTGTAATTTTCTCAATAACGGCTCATAGAATCTTGATGAAACTTTGCATGACCAAGCATCTCCATGTAAGATATCTTGCGCCAGTATCAAATGATCTGTGTAATTTCATATAAGGGGTGTTCCTGTACCACCAAATCGTAAATATGTGATTATGTGATTTACCCAAAATTGGTTCCATTGAGTTATTTAAAATTTTCTGTAATATTACTCCTGGATTGGTTGTCTACCTGACTGGATATTCTTTATGATTTTTTGAATAAAATTTAGTACACAGGGTGCACCAAAAACTGAAAGGGCTTGCTCAGTAGACTAAACTGAACAATAATCCATAAGGAACATGTGTTGGGAAATTAAAAAATCTCCATGCAAGTATCCTACGGTAGTATCTATTGATCTTTGAAAATTCATATATAGGGTGTTCCAGTACTACCAAAAGTTAAACATGTGATTTACTCGAAATCGTTTGATGTTTGTTTGTTTTAATGTTTGACAATTTGAATTCTGAATTGATCTGTATATTTCATTCGAACGTTTTTTTTAAAACGTAAATAAAAGTTTGTATTTCCATACTATGTGTATGGCATTTCAAATTTAAGTTTGCGGTTGATAGTTTTTCCTTGAGTATTGCGAGAAAGTAAGTGCAGTGCTGCTGTACCATTTATTTACCTTGTTTTTGAGTTATTGCCTCTTTTTTAAATATTATTTTATTTTAGAATAATTAATTCAAATATGTCATCAAATTTTGTGAGGGTTGTTTTCCTTGAGCGGTGACCGTGGAAAAATCAACTAATATTAAGCAAAGAAAATTAAACAATCCTATCGGCATATTTTTCTTGGTTCACCTCTCATTTCCTTACACAGCTCTTGTGAAAAGCCACTTATACGTTTGAAAGTAATTTGTCCTTAAAAGTTAAATTTTCTACTAGATGATAAAGATTCACTTTCTCTTGTTACAGCTCCCGTCTTCTTCAAGCGGCGACATGACCGACGGTCGGGAGCGGTGCCGGCCGCCTCCACAGCCAGAGCCGCCGCCGCATCGCGTGCGAGCCGCTGATCTTTACCCTCGGTTGAGGACCCACTATGACGAACCTGGACTGGATGTCGGTTTCACGCCAATCTGTGGAGAGTTCGTTCAGGTGAGACTCCTACAAAATCCTGTTATCCTAGTAGCAAGTATTATGAATCTGAATGCCGTTATCGTGTTGCGTGCGAGCAGCTGATCTGTACCCTCGGTTGAAGACCTACTATGATGAACCTGGCCTAGATGTCAGCTTCATGTTCATGAGTTAAGAGGTCCTGTAGGTGAGATTCTACATCTAAAGGATCCCTATGTTATCCTAGTGACAATTATTATGAATCTGAATGCCATTATCGAATTGGGTTCGAGCCGCTGATCTGTACCCTCGGTTGAGGATGAGGACCCATTACGATAAACCTGAACTTGATGTCGGTTTCACGCCCATTTATGGAGACTTTTCTCAGGTGAGCCTTCCTCGAATTCCTATTACCCATTCTTGTAGCAAGTACAATGTACCTGAAAATCGTTGCAACATCGCGTGCAAGGTGCTGTACGCTGTACCATCGCTGTACCCACGGTTGATGAAGCACTACAACGGGATTCGAGGATATGCCATTTAAAGAAAGGACTGACATATTTATCCACTCGTTTCCCTAACCGTAGTTAATAACCACATAAATTCTGAATGCATTGTTGCACAATGGTGGAGACTGTTTTGTCCCACTTGGAAAGTTCAGTCACTTTGTTCAGTCCCGCTTAGGAAATCTGCGAAATTTCACGCTCCTGTGCTAACTGGGTTTCAACGAAATGCACCTGCATTTTCCAAACCACATAGCAGCTGGCTTATTCCAAATTGTAACTACGTCGCAGGCAAATAGTAAAACTGATCACTATACATAATGCCTAGAAGTTTTGCTAAAAAGCGAGAAATTGTACATAAAGCTTAGGCTTTTTACAAAACGGCGCGTGATTCGTGTGGTCGTAACAAATTGCAAGATAACTTCACCCAATCTAACCGATGTAGGTTAGGTTTGCCTTGGCTAACGAACCTAAAATGCACTAGTATCAGAACTCAGCGAGTTTCAGAACTCACGTCGCTGTTTTACAATTTGGCGGCCGGGCCGTTTGTTAAGCGGCGAATTGTACAATTTGCCTACGACGCGATGTCTATCATCGTCGTGTGTTCAATAAATAAGTATTGAGACAACACCCACTCAGCCAATCCAGCAAGCAATTAGAAAAGAAAGAAAATTGAGAAAAATTAAAATTCGATAGATGCCATTCACCAAGCCGAGTTTAAACAAGTTAACCTTTCTCCCCACTTATTATATTTAACTGACAGTTACTCCATCTGTTCCCCATCACCGAAGGAGAAACGGATACGGAAGCAAAATCGAAGTCAAATAATCCCATACGAAGAGCAAATTAAAACTTTATTTTTTAAAGGAATTCGATTTCTTTGAAAAACTGCGGGAGGCAATGTCAAAGGAGATGTTGAAGCTACGTTCAATAGTAGATTGTATCACAAGGCTGCAAAATAATATTTTTATGGCGAGGGCGCTATTTTGAATCCAGAGAGAAGTGAAGGATTCTTAAGTAGAATCCCGAGCATGGCGAGGAATTCTAAAGTAGAATCCTGAACGTAGCGAGGGATTCAATAGGTCGCCCAAGGTAAAAATATTTTTGCAGCCGCGTAATACACTCTACTTTTCATCTCCCTCTATGAGAAAAGAATAAGAGGCTCATTGAGACACACACTCGTCATTAATATTAAATATAGATTCCATTACAATATTATTACTTGATGAAATAACACAAAAAATCTTATTAAGTATTATTTGTAACAACTGAAAATGTTGACATTTTTGTATTAATTAGGAACAGAACCTCTTTGGTTGGTAGTCTTGTTTACTTTCAAGCATATTTCTTTTTTATATTCCGAATAATTTTAATAGTACAACCGGCCAGAATCATTTTTCATACAATATTTTGGTTCGATCTGTATGGTTGACCTAAAATATTCCTATGGTGGACCTAATTTCAAATTCTAATTTTAAATCCCATTTTTACCCGCTACGAAAGTCTCTTGGAGAAAACAGCTATTTTGTTTGCCTTTATTGACGAACCGTTCAGCGATTTTCGTATAGATGGAATGAAAAAGTGTTTTTTTAATTTTTAATAGTCGTTTATTTTTTGGGTCAATTTCATTACTTATTGAACGCCATTACAAGCGTCTAAATAATTAGCGAATGCACGTAACGTAATAGATAAGTTATTAGGACTAGGATCACAATTGAGGTCAGGAGGTCGATGCATCGGGTGAACGAACGAACTTTGATAACGTTAAGCATACTTGCCTTGCATTATTATGTGGAGTGCAATGACCAACCACGTGCTAAATAAGAAACTGTAGTTATGGCCTCTTAACGTTAAATTGTAGGTATAATACAAAAGTTTATTAGTTATTAACAGTCCACCCTGTGGGTTGCAAAAGCTCTCAAAAGGCACGTTGATATCAAACTTAATAGATGATGAACATAATCACAGTTCAGTCACACAAGCTAACCAAGGTTGTGTTAGGTTATGTTTGGACTAAACGAAACCGAATTCAGTACTTAATTTTTCGAAAGAAATTGATCAACTTACGATTCCATATCATTTTCCGGTAACATTTATAAATTATAGACAAAACCTTTTACCTCAGAAAAACGCGTCCCGATACTTTAATTTGGGAATAAATTAAACGTTGTTACTTATAAATTTAATGATTTCCAAAATATTTTTTTATACTCCAATACACTTCAGACAAAATGGATGAATGTACACCAAATTTGGGTAACTGGTTACCAAATTTATGCTGGTCAAAATTAGCCGTTATCTTGCGACCACAACGCACGAGGCGAGCGAGCGGAGCGAGCGTGCCGCGGCAGCTGCCAGCGAAGTGCCAGAAGCAAATTTGGTGATCATTTAATCATTTTGGTAAACAACATTTGGTGAACATTTATCCATTTTGGTGGATAATATTTGGTAAAAAGTTACTCAAATTTGGTGGCACGTTAATACAACAGCCCTTTAATTTATATGTAACTAGCTGACCCGGCGAACTGTTTTCCGCCTTACAGCCAATAAATAAGCAGATTTTATTTACCCTTACCTCTACCCCTACCCTACCCCTACCCTACCCCTACCCTACCCCTACCCTACCCCTACCCTACCCCTACCCTACCCCTACCCTACCCCTACCCTACCCCTACCCTACCCCTACCCTACCCCTACCCTACCCCTACCCTACCCCTACCCTACCCCTACCCTACCCCTACCCTACCCCTACCCTACCCCTACCCTACCCCTACCCTACCCCTACCCTACCCCTACCCTACCCCTACCCTACCCCTACCCTACCCCTACCCTACCCCTACCCTACCCCTACCCTACCCCTACCCTACCCCTACCCTACCCCTACCCTACCCCTACCTTACCCCTACCTTACCCTACCCCTACCCTACCCTACCCTACCCCTACCCTACCCCTACCCTACCCCTACCCCTACCCTTCCCCTACCCTACCCCTACCCTACCCCTACCCTACCCTACCCCTACCCTACCCCTACCCTTTTTTTTTTTTTTTTTCGTGGGGAAATGCTCATAGCATACCTCGCCAATTCGGGGGAACCGGCGAGGTTATGTCAGACTCTTACTGACTAAAACCCCACGGTGGCCATCCTCGGCGCTTGTCGAGCGACTCTGGGATCTCCATTGGAACGCACCAGTGCCGCTCTCGCGCTTCGCCCTTACGGGCCCACCCCTGGGCTCAATGCCTTGCCGCCCCATGCTGGGCTCAGCACGGCAGCATGTGACCACAACACGCTACCGCCTTCCCAGGATCGTATCATACTCCGGACAATCTCAGCCCCCGCTTCAATTGTCTACGACCCCAGGGCCCCCTTTTAGTCGCCTCTTACGACCGGCAGGGGATACCGTCGCTCTATTCTAAAGCCCGAGACGACAGGGCTGGGTGACCACTAACGTGGACGCCGCCTTCTTCGAGCGGGATCAGAACGCTCTCGTTCTCGCTCTGCTGCCTCCTTCTGGGCCATAACGACCTCACAGAAGGTGACAACTGCGTCCCAGGCGGAGTCTCTGTCCAACATTGCCGCGATCACGGCTGTTGGAGAGAGATCCCGCCCAATCTCCTGTACTAGGATCTGCCGCTCGGACTGCCACGCTGGGCAATCTTCGAGCGTGTGCTGCGCAGAATCCAAGTTGGCACTACAGTGGTGACACTGGGCCGTTTCTTCCTTGCCAATTCTATGCAGGTACTCACCGAAGCAGCCATGACCGGTGAGCACCTGCGTCAGCCTATAGGTAACGCGTTTTCGTCCCTCCAGCCACCGCGTGAAATGTGGCAATATTGCAGCGACCACCCGCTGCCGTGCACATCTAGGCTCCCGCAGACGCTCGCGCCATCTACGGATTGCCTGCCTGTGGGCCCTCAGCCGAAGCACCTCGGTTTCCACTCCTGGGGTGCTCCCGTCTCCTTCACGCAAAACGCGGTACACCAGTGCGTCCATTTCCGCCAGGATGTCCAGAGGTGGAAATCGAGCCAACAGGAAGGCTGCCTCATGGGAGATTGTGCGGTATCCGCGGGCCACCCTTATGGCCATCCGACGCTGCACTGCGAGAATTTTCGCTTTGCAGCGCCGGGCGACCGCTAGTCTATTTGCCCACGCTGGGGCGCCGTAGAGCGCGATGGACCTCAAGACTCCCGCATAGAGACGCCGCACTCCTTCCTCCGGTCCCCCGAGATTGGGTAGCAGTCTATGCATCGCACCTGCTACCTTTTCGATCCGGGGTACCAGCCGATCGAAATGTTCTTCGAAGGTCCAGCGGCCGTCCAGAATAAGGCCCAGGTATTTCATGAAGCGACCTACCTGGACTTCCGTATCCCCCACGCGCACCGAGGTCACTGGAGGCTCCTGACCTCGTGGCAGGCCGTGCAACCACAGCGCCTCAGTCTTGTGAGGCGCTATCGCAAGTCCGAGGCTGCGGATTTTCCTGGCTATCACTGCCACACCCACTTCCGCGAGTCTGGTGGTCCTTTCGAAGTCTTCCCCTTCAGCCAAGATTAAGGTGTCATCTGCGTAGCAGACAACACTTACGCCGTTGGGGAGTTCTTCCCGAAGAACAGCGTCGTATGCAAGATTCCACAGGAGAGGGCCTAGCACAGACCCCTGCGGAACCCCGCAAACCACTTCCCTCTGCATGGCAGCACCATGCCGACCAGCGTAGCGGATACTTCTGTCGGACAGGTATGCTCCGATCACGGCCTGCAGATAAAAAGGCATTTGGTGGTAAGCCATTGCGTCTCGTATTGCCTTCCAGGGCAGAGAGTTGAAGGCGTTAACGATATCTAAGCTTATGGCCAAAATAACTCCACCCCGGGACACAGCCTGCTCCGACAGCGCGCGGACGCGAAGGATCGCATCCACTGTCGATCTGCCCTGCCTGAATCCAAATTGACCATCAGACAGATTCGGACCCTCGCTAGCTAGATGCCTGCTGATTCTGAGGGAGATGATTCGCTCAAAGAGCTTACCGACCTCGTCCAACAGGCAGATGGGCCGATACGCAGATGGCGAGTCTGCTGGTCGACCTTCTTTCCGTAAAAGGACCAATTTGGCCTCTTTCCAGCTCGCAGGAAAGCAGCCAGAACGAAGGCAGCTGGTGAAGAGGCCTGCAAGCCTTTGCCCCAGCACTTCGAGCGCTATGACCCATGCTCGGCCCGGAATTCCATCAGGTCCTGGTGCCGTGTTTCGAGCGGCAAGACGTCTAACGGCTATTTTCAATTCGGCTTCAGTCACCTCGAACTCGTCCGACCACATCTCCGGCCGCGGCTGAGCATTAACCGGGGTATTGCCATCGGCAACTCGCGGAAAGAGCGTGTCGACCACTTGCATTGTAAAATTGGGATCCAGGGTCTCCGTCAGTGGAGGAGTCCAAGGACGCAACTTTCCCAGCACCATCTTGTATGGTCGACCCCAGGGATCCCTGTTGAGGTCTTGCAGCAGTTCAAACCATGACCGGGATTTAGCATCTGCGATTGCCTTTTGCAAGTTCACAGTTGCCTCACGGTACGCTGTGTAAGCCGCTGTCCGCTCCTCTGGTGTAGCTCGTCGTCTTCTTCTGGTTCTCGTGAACCGGCGTCGTGCTACGAGGCAAGTTGCCCGCAGCTGCGAGATCAGCTCCGACCACCAAAAAACGGGCCTCCTTGAGGGCGTTCTGACTCTGGGCATCGCACAGTCGCAGATCCCGGTCATTGTATCCTGGAACCAGATTGCCCCTGTTTCTGGTGAGGACCACCCGTCCTGGTTCGGCCCCCAGTCAGCCACGTGAGCCGCGGCGATCAATTTGTCTCGATCGAGACGCTTGAGCGCCCAGCCCACGCGATCTGAGCGGCGTATGCCAACCATTGGAGTCACAGCCATGTCGAAGATAATGTGACGGTGGTCTGACAGGGTCACTACCTCTTCCGCCACTCGCCAGCCAGACACCAGTCGGACTGCTTCAGGTGTTGCCCATGAGAGATCTACGATGGACTCCCCCTGCCACCGAACGCAGGTGCTGACTGAGCCCTGGTTCAAAAGACAGAGATTTAGTCCTGCTGCCCACTCCGATACGGCCTCTCCCTTGGCAGTGTCGTGGCCATTTCCCCAGCTCGTGGAATGAGCGTTGAAGTCGCCCAAGACGAGCAGTAGGCGCGGTAGGTATCGGCGGACACAGCCTTCTACACGGTCCAGGAAGGACTCATATTCTCTGAGGCTGCAGTTGGGAGAGATATAGCAGCCTACCACCACTATTGAGCCCCACTCAACCACCACAATCCCATCCTTAGCCAAAAGCTTGGAACACGGAGGGTCACCTCGGCCACCTCCCCAATATATGGCGACGGAATTCGCGTCGTCACCGAACCAGCGAGGATGATTCGGGATGCTATATGGTTCCGCTATAACTGCCAGAGCAATCGACCACTCCACCAGAGTTTGCAAAAACAAGTCTTGCGCCCGGCGGCAGTGGTTAAGATTGCTCTGTAGAATTTTCTGCCGGGGATTGAATATTAGGTCTCCATTCGGACCGTTCCCGAGCTATTGCCCACTTGGGGTGCCGCAGCCCTCGCTGCCGCGGCACCCGTAGATTTGTCTGCGCTGTTTGCCTGCTTATTAGCAGCAGGAATTTTATTCTTACTCGTCTTCTTGGAAGACGAGCATACCCTGCTCCCGATTTTATGTTCGGAAGGCCGGCCTGCCTCCGAGCACAGTGAGCACTTGGGTGCTGGTGAATTGCAGTTCTTGACTACGTGTCCCGGCTGACCGCACCTATAACAGTGGGAGCTCCGATCCACATTACTGGTGCATTGAAACCGGGAGTGTCCCAGCTCCAAACAGCGGTAACACTGCAAAGGGCGCGCCTCCAGCATTTCTACCCTTGCAGATATCCAGCCGACCCTCACCCGTTTTTCCGCAGCAAGTTTGCGTACGGCGGAGAGTGGGCACCGAACCCAGACAGTCCCCAAAGCTGAAAGACCCCCACGACGGATATCTCCCACTTTAATGTCGGATATGGGACATCCACCTGCCCTAGCAACAGCCTCTGCGATCTCTGCCCCCTACACCTACCCCTACCCTACCCCTACCCCTACCCTACCCCTACCCCAACCCTACCCTACCCTTACCCCTACCCCTACCCCTACCCTACCCCTACCTAAGAACCTTCTCCTGACAATAACAAATACAACAAAAAAGAATTAGCGAAATCGGTCCAGCCCTTCACGCGTGATGCCGTGACTAAGGGAAATAGGGATTCATTTTTATATATACGAGTATATAGATCTCGTATGCAGTGATGATGAAATAGTGCTATTAATAAATACGTTCCTATTCATCATCTTGTTACATACAGCGTGTAAAAAAGTACGATGATCCTTCTAAGGGTGATTACATCACTAATAGATTGTATAAAACATATATAACAAATACTTTTTCCCAGAGAAAGTAGTTTTAGCTCAAGAAGAATTGAAGTGCTTGGATAGTTAAATGACCTCTATGATCCCTAATATGATGATGTTGATGTTAAGTAGGTACCTATTGATTTCAATAAATTACTGTAATGTAATTTGAAGGAAAATAAAATCTCGTGGTCACCCAAAATAAAAAAAAATCTATTGGTGATTTAGAATCAACGCTTAGAAGGATCATCGTATTTTTTTTACACCCTGTATATTTCTAAATAAAATATCACGTTATGCTATTTTGATGCCCCTGAATCCAAATCAGAGATTTTTGTTCGAGCATCACGCAGAAACTACTGAACCGATGTTGATGAAAGTATTTCTGTTTGATAGCTAATTAATAGTTTGAATTAAACCTGGTATATAATAGGTCTTTACCTATGAAATTGCCGAAATTTTCTTACAGATTAATGAGATCATAATTCCTATGATTCTAATGCTATTTTTTTAATTTGTCTTATTTTTGAAAGTTGACTTCAAGGTTATCAATTTACGCATAAAATAAAGTTTTTATTTTTAGTTTGATATATAAAATTAAAGGTTCGAAAATTGTTCGTCTTAAATGTCGTCCGATTTCATCATTAGATTTGTTATATTTTTTTACAGTTAATATTTTTCGAAAATTAAATTTAACCTTCTGTTAGCTTAATGTCTTCCCAATAACGATTAAAAAAATAAAAAATATTGCATTTATAATTCCTAAGAAAAATGCAAAAATGTTAGTACTGAAAATTGAGTTTACCTGAAAATCGCCATACAAAACGGCAATTTCATAGGTAAAGACCTATTATTTTATTTAACATGCTGACGAGATCGCAGACAAAAGCTAGTAATCCTATACTATTAAACGAGCAATATTCGTTTATATATATTTGTAATCGGTTTCTAGACGGCTCTAACGATTTCGATGAAATTTACCATACGGGGGTTTGCGGAGGCGAAAAATCGATCTGGCTAGGTCTCATGTCTGGGAAAATTCGTTTTCACCGTCTTTTTAAATATTTCTTAGCGCGTTTTAGTGCGTTCAAGAAACTTACAGCGCCATCTGTTGTTGAGTAGCATAGCTTGTTCACCCGATGATATTTTAATCATACAGAGCATAGCTCTGTCGCCCAGGTACTGTCATATAAAATGTATATCATGTATGACGAACATTTATGGGAAAATATTCGAAAACAAATTACTACCTTTAACCAACTACCTAATGGCATGCTAAAAAATTAACTAAACGTATAGTTATTGCACCATCCTCTTGGAAGGTACTTCCCTCGCTTGCTCTACTTACTCGTACATCAAACCTTTCATACAAGCTCGTCGGTTTAGGGTACTTTTAACTTAACCTGGTATTTATTTAGACGTCCTGAATTTGGTCTGGAACGTTCGCCGTGATATTCTATATTTTAATTCTATTTACAACTACCAGGCTCACATAACCGACCAACACGTTTGCTCAACAGTGGGTTGGCCGCACCGCCGACGGAGGCACCGTGGCGATGTCCAACTACCGTCTCCACGCGCAGCCTCGACGAAGAAGTGGGCCAGGAGCTTCAGTGCCCCTGCGGTTGATTGACGCTGTGGAAATCAGGGATCTGCTGCATTTGGTCGTGCTATGCAAACACGGACGGCAGCTCTTGTAAGTAATGTGACGCTCTTGTTTATTTCTGTTTGCCTGGTGATAAAAGACGGTAAAACGGGGGAGTGGGAGAAGAATATAAATTTCGTCTTAATTTTGAACCTATTGGATCATAAACCAACTACCTACGAACACAAAAATTACGTTAGGTCCCAAAAATTGCGTCACACTGATTTTTTGGGACTAGTAGGATACATAACAATAGTGTAAAACCAAATTATTGTATTAATTTACTGTGTTTTGCCCGGTTAATATAAAAAAAAACCGGCCAAGTGCGAGTCGGACTCGCGCACTGAGGGTTCCGTACCACCACATAAACATAATTATATTAGTTGAAATTTCAGTAAGTTAATGTGCTAGATTTTTGAGTCCGACACGCGCTTGACCAAATTTTATTATTTGTTGTTATTTTATAGCTTATGCACTATAAACATACCAATTTTCAAGTTTGTAAGTGTTCCCGTTTTTAAAATAGAACTAAAACAAAAATCGCCTCAGCGACCATCCAACTTGACCCCTCTCTTATATGAAAGTTCTTGAAACGGGAGCTCACCACAATTGGTTACTATTAGTTGGGAGAATAGTTGAAATATTTAATGATTTCAGACTTTTCCCATTATTTGTACTGTGAGACCTAGCTTCTTGCCAAATTTCATAATTTTAGGTCAACGGGAAGTACCCTGTAGGTTTTGCATTTTTAAATAAATGTATGGAGATGAGGACATAAAATGCCATATCTTTTGATTGCGTCGTTGTAAAAAAATTGAAATTTTCAGATCTTGTGTGGTTCATGGATCCTAATATATGGTATTAGTTTCAACCTGATACATTTACCCGTTCGTGAGATAAAGGGTCTTGACAGACAGACAGACAGACAGACAGACGGACAACAAAGTGATCCTATAAGGGTTCCGTTTTTTTCTTTTGAGGTACGGAACCCTAAAAATTATTAATTTCGAAATTAACATCACTTTTCAAGATCATAAAATTTGCTATGATTTAAGTGCCCCCATAGCTCTTTAGGTCTTAGTACACATTCGTCCACGACTTCGTGCGTGTTAGTTACCGTGGATTCATACAAGGGGATGATTTTCGTAAAATCCTTTCTTCCTTTGCACAGAGGTTGTGCAAAATTTCAAGTTTCTTGACGCAAGACATAAGACATAATTTATTCATAATCATTCCATTACACGTCACAACATTAAAAAATCATAATAATTATAATTGATTTATTCTCATTTTATATATCAGCCATAGTTAGTGAATAGGTACCTACTATTAGGTACAGCTTAGCCTTTATTGTTACTGTGCCATTCGTTAAAAGAATATATATTTTGCTCGATAAGCCAATGTTTCAGTCTAGCCTTAAACGAGTTCAAAGACGGAGCGTCAGTGACGTCCGCGGCGATCCGATTGTACACATCTGGTGCCATGATGTGTACAAGCTTATCCGACCTGTACAACGATCTCTGAAAGCTCGCTAGCTTATATTTACTTCTCGTGTTGTATTTGTGGTGCTCACCCCGTCTTGTATATGTATCTAAATTCTCCCTGGCATATACCGCGGCTTGGTAAATAACAAGGGCAGGAAGTGTTAATATTTTATACTGCCTGAAGAATGTCTTGGCAGAACTGTCTCTTCGCACTTTGGCGAGTTTGGGTTGTACCAGATAAGCCAGTCAGTTGTTTCTTTTATAAATATATTATGTGATAATTAAATTACAGTTACAATACTTAACGTGTAGTTAATTAGTTACAATTGCTGTCAATTAAAATATACATGATTGATATGATCGATCAACCACAAAGTTGGTACGAGAGTCTGGTCCATACATTACAAAGTCCGAAGAGTCGTGTTTATTTACTTTTCGTTCAAAACAAGTTTAAACTGATTTACAATTCAGTTATTTGTTTTAGCTGGTTCGTGATCATAAAATGTGCTAAATGAAGACTTTTAATATTTACTTTCGTTTGCAATAGTATTAGCGTGTTATTACGAAAAGTAAATATGTATGTTCTCCATATTTCTTCTTGATATAACAATTCTAAGTAATAAAAAATTATCCAAAAGAAAACTAGTCAGATTTTTCAAGTCACTATTTATGTTGTAATTAAAGGAGTGATCACACCTAGCTTAATTGAAAGACTAATTCGGCATACATTGCTCGTTGAAGTAAGGATATTGCAATTAAGGGGCTGATAAGAGCTAAATACGCTTCACTTGAGCAGGTTTTTAACGAAAAGTGATGAATATATGGCCGTGAAAAAAAAGTATGTTATAATTAAGCATCTTTCCAAGAATATGGCCGACTCCGAAACAAGATTAAATATATTTTGTACGCCATAAAAAAATCCAAAATTACCTCTGCTTTTTGCTTTTAAACCGTTTTTCTTGAGTACCCATTAATCTATGATGCCAATACTTTTACACATTTTTCAATACATTATGCATAATAATATAGCTATTTGATAATTAATATTATGGGTACAGATTTTGAGAAAAATACAAAAATGAGCGAAAAACGTAAAACATCGCGAATCCGCTCCGTTCTAGCACGCGCATTCTGCCCTTTGTTAGAAAGGGAGGTAATTCAGCTCTTATCAGCCCCTTAACATAACCAAGCCTCCCAGCAATGTATGCCGAATTAGTCTTTGAAATCAGCTAGGTGTGATCACTCCTAAAGGATCGATCATTGTTGAACATAAAAGCTGAGACCATAGAACAAACGTTTACCCATCTATGATCAGGGTAAGGCCGAAGCCGATGTTCTTTAACTTGTGTGATCTAAAGAAATAACGCTACTGGGTGACAAGTATTTCGTTCCGCATATTTTTAACTTTTTGTTTTTCAAAGTTAATAAGGCCAGGCCAGTGTAGTATGATCGCAATATCTGTTCAATAGACAGCGTCACTAGTCTTAAAAATATTTAACTGCCGATCAAAAATGCTGATTGCACATCAAAAATACCAAATTTCTACTTGTGAAGGGAAATACTTAAATGCTCATCATAAATAATAATTGTGCATCAAAAAACTGTAGCTAAAGTAAACCCAACTAACCGAAGCCTACTCGGGAGTAGGTTATCTTGCGACCACAACGTTATGCCATACACAAATTACGCACCGTTATGTTAAACGGCGAATTAAAAATGTTTTGGCATTTTATAGTATAATGACCGGCCGTTTGTAATACGTTGTGTTATACAACATGGCTGCGACATTTAATAGCGATGCGTCACGAACTCAAATAGTTGCTGAAATAATAATTGCGGTAACTATTTTGCTGTGCCATCAGTATTTTTGAGGATGGGATTTACTTTGATTTGCTGATTCAGATTTTTTGATATGCAGTTAAATATAAACCGATTTTGTATAATAGTTAGGGTGCTGGCTGCAATTTAGGTATATGATTTGCTCATGATTCATATTAATAGGGATGATAGATCAGCTCAATCAATACGAATCGATTTGCTCCTTACAAGTTTTTCTGTGCGTCGCTGCGTTTTTGAGTTAAAGCAAAAAAAATTAAAATAAGATACTAAATTATCTGCCTTTGTGGCTCCTGTTTAAAATACTTTTGAAGATGTAGAAAATCGAAGAGGCAGACATGCATGCATTATCATGGGACGAAGTAATGAATTTTTGCATTTTGAAGCGCTGTAACTTTACGACGCAGGGCTATTATGGTGGCAGACCATTTTTCTGGGGTTTCATACATTGTATTTAATCAGATAGTCATAGTCTGCCAGGTGTACGTTTCATTGTCAAATTTCAAAATAGTTAAAACTTAATTCCTCAAAAACGCAGGGGTGTGGATGTCCACCAATATTTTTTGTATTAGGTGTTTACCTATGAAATTGCCGTTTTGTATGGCGAATTTTAGGTAAACTCAATTTTCAGTACTAACATTTTTGCATTTTTCTTAGGAATTATAAATCCAATTTTTTTTTTTTTTTTTAAGCATTATTGAGAAGACATTAAACAGAAGCTTAAATTTAATTTTCGAAAAATATTATCTGTAAAAAAATATAACAAATCTAATGATGAAATCTGACGACATTTAAGACGAACAATTTTCGAACCTTTAATTTTATATGTCAAACTAAAAATAAAAACTTTATTTTATGCGTAAATTGATAACGTTGAAGTAAACTTTCAAATATAAGACAAATAAAAAAAATAGCATTAGAATTATAGGAATTATGATCTCATTAATCTGTAAGAAAATTTCGGCAATTTCATAGGTAAAGACCTATTATCTTCCAGAGGATGCTCCTTATCATTAGTCAAAGAGGCAGACATGAGCAAATCATATAGAAATTTGTCCTTCATCACCCTTACTATATGGCCTGGCAAATTCACTTATAAAAGTTTTAGTTCCAATTTTTACCACCTGAACAAATATCGCGGTTATCATGTACACCAAATTGTTTATTTGATGATATGCCAACTGTTGTGACCCGGAACGGTGGCCTCTGAGTTCTGACTGATAACCGCATGGCAACTGATTAAAGAAAGTTCTAGCGTCAAAACAAAATGTTCCCCCAATAACAAGATAGCAAGTGGGAATGCCGACTTTGACACAGTGAACTTTTTGTACAACAACATTCAAAAAGGTGCCATCTATAAAATGCATAAAACTAGATAAGTTTTAAGGAATACTTATGAAGAAATGCTATGTTTTTAGTAATTAAACAAACGGGATACGACATCAGCTGTAGATTTATTCGTCTTATGATCATCATCATAACAGCCGTAAGACGTCCACTGCTGGACATAGGCCCCCCTAAAGATCTCCAAGTCTCATGTCCTGCGCTACTTGCATTGCATCTGCCAGTTTTTTCGACCAGAGTGTTCGACCAGAGTGAGCAATTTGTATGAAGAGGTCAATTTTTTTTTTCATTTCCCAATATATGTTTCTTTGGGAAAGTTGTTCAGTTTCGTTGACTGAGCACGCCCTTTCAGTTTTCGGTACACCGTCCCTAACACCCTGTATTTTTCAAATTGAATTAAGTAATAGTTCCAACCGTGTTTCTTAACATTCGCATCTTGATTTTAATTGTAAGTATTGTTTTAAAACTAGTCACGATATTATTTTTCTCTTCCAGATGCTCATTCAATACCAGCGAACAGTGCGTAGAGTGGTGGCGTCGTTTGAATACTGCGCTCACCCCTATGTCATCCGTCCAGGAGACATTCGCAGCGGCATACGCTGCTTGGGCCAAGGAACAGCCTCCAGCGTCCGTCCATAGAGCTTTGATGAGGGCGTCACACGCTCCGCAGAGACATTGGTTTGGGCCAGAGGTGAGTTCTTTAATAATTATGATAACCTGGTATTTGTGATTTGCAAAATTGTACGCTTCTTGGGATAAGGAAGCATTCGTCTATAAAGATTTGATGAGGGCGTCTCACCTACCTCAGAGACACATTGGTTTTGGGCCTCCAAGTGAAAACTTTACCACGGTTATGATAGCCTGATGAAAAGCAGTGTTGTACAGTCAAGAGCACATCACTTTTCTACGGTTATGGTAGCCTGATGAAAAACAGAGTTGTACAGCAAGGCTTTGTACCATTTTTATTTCTATAAATGTACGGGCTAGAGTCGCGCTGCGAGCGTCAAGCTTGGCCTGACGCAAGGAACAACATAATTCTAGTAAACTCCGGGAAGAGCCACTTGTCATCTATGGATTTTTCTGTTAAATATTTATTTGTTAAGTATTCTACCAACTCACTGTTTTTAAAATCTTCTGCGTCTGTATACCAGATGGCATAATTGCCAGTCATTATAACAGATTGTGATTGTGATTGTCCCGCGTGGTGCCGGCAAAGAATAGTACCAACCCTTACATACCCGTGGGTGTCGTAAGAGGCGACTAAGGTTTATAAACTGGAGGATGGGCAGCAGCATCCTCCTTTGTATCTAACATCTTACTTACTGCGGTCACCTACAACCGCGGTCCATGGTGCCAGCCGTAACGCTAACAAGCGAGGTGACTATGGTACTTCCCCTCTACATTTTTCCAGCAAAAGCTAGAATTCTAGAGGGAGCTCCCTGTCCTGTAGTGGACGTTTCATGGGATGTTATGATGATAACAGATTGCGCTTTGGATACCGTAGTAACCGTAGTATTCACGGACGTGTTTGGGCTTTTTTTTATCGTGTAGTATCCACGGACCGTCAAGTGGTTGACTCGCAGCACCTTCAATATTTTTAGCCAGAAAAACCTATTTCTCAATAAGTTTGGTTTGCTTCCAGGTGGAGAGATTAGGCTTCACAACAAAAGGCGCGTGGCGAGTGACGGCGGCGAATGCGGAGTACAAGCTGTGCCCTTCATACCCGCCACTGCTCGTCGTGCCTGCTACCATTGGAGACGAAGATCTTGACTCCGTTGCCAGGCGAGTACGCATAGCAGAAAGCACGTAGAAACAAAACCAGTATAAGCTTAACTAGCGCTACGGTACAAACGCCTGAAACCAGAGACCCGCTAAAGGTCAAAGTGTGTGTACATCTATTGTACTTTTGAAAAACTATCCAAACATATCAGGAAATTTAGTGCGGCCACATACATACACTCGTTTCCCCGTATCGTGAAATCGTGTTCGTAATTTGCTTAAACTAACACATTCCAATTTTAGCTACTTCACAAAATTTCTGCTTGATTGATATGTATAATGTTGCGTTAGGGAATTCTCTCGTCTCCTCCGTGGGTGTCGTAAAAAGCTACTAAAGGGTCTAACGAGAGGATGAGCAGCAGCACCCATTTACGTATCGTACTACTTCCATAATGCGCTCATCAACCAACGCGGTCCATTGTACCAGCCAACGCTAACAAGAGTATTTGCTATGGCTCAACCCTGTATTTAGCCTGTGAAGTTCTGGAGGTAGCTCTCTGTCCAGCCCAGCAGTAGATAATTTTAACGGGATATAACGATAACGATTGTCCAGACGTCTCACGTTAAAAAGCTGTTGTTAAACTTGCACAAAAGACAGTCAATTCAATGTCAGTCAATTCGTTAGAATATAATAGAAATAATTTCCTAAACTGTGACACGTATGTGTCCCACAGATTTCGCGCAATGCGACGGGTACCAGCCGTAGTATGGCGGCATCGCGGCAACGGAGCGATAATCGCACGGTCCTCGCAGCCTGAAGTGGGCTGGCTCGGCTGGCGGTCCAGCGACGACGAGAGACTTCTAGCAGCTTTCGTCAGCGCTTGTTCCGCTGACCGGGGTCTGCAACCGGCTAACACTAACAAGGTATGATGTCCTGGTACTTCGTTGTCGTAACCAAACTGTTGGAATGAGTTTTCTTTATGCCACTACCAATAAAATTTAGTCCTGGTAGTTTGACTTATCTTATTTCTGTAAGAGAGAAATCACTTGAATGTGAAATTGGTATGCAAATTTCATCTGAACGAGAAGTGACGAGAGTCTACTTGAACCCTTTGTCAGCACTTTTTCCGCTGATCGGGGTCTGTAACCGGTTAACTGTTAACCAAACGCATTGAATGGGTTGAAATTGAAACTATCTGCCACTACATGGCCACTACCAATATAGTTATGTTGTCCTGGTAGCTCACTTATCTTATTTCTGTGTGAGAAAAAGCACTCTTGAAAGTGAAATTAGTGCAAATTAGTCCGAACGGGTTTCATGCAGTTTTTTGTCGTCGTGGCGTTTATTCCGCTGGGGCTTGGATTGCAACCGGGTCACAATATTAGGTAATCAAATGAACTTTATTAAAAACACAACGTAAATGTTGTATGGATTTTGTATAAAGTTACAGTCTTGTACGTCATACTTTCTTACCAATATTTACGTCCCTTTTGTTTAGGCTTAAATTGAATACGCAAAATATTTTTTCATAATTTGCAGCAAACCAAACTCCTCATCATAGACGCACGATCATACGCGTCCGCTGTCACAAATCGCGCCCGGGGTGGAGGTTGCGAGTGCCAGCAATACTATCCCAACGCGGACATTCAGTTTATGTCTCTACCGAACATACATCACGTCCGACGCAGCTTCCAACAGATGCGAGCCCTTACCGCCGAACCGAGCGATCAGACCAAGTAAGCATTCTTCATAAATTATGCTCTCCTGGTACATTCCATTTATACCGCGTTCAAAGGTAAGTGTCAGCAACACCTCAAAGCGGACAGCTATTTATGTCTGTCTGTACTTACTGAACGTACGCAGTTCGAAACATCTTCCCACTGAGCAATCAGACCAAGTAAGCACTCCTTAGAGGTTCAGCAGACAAGAGCCGGGCAGACACGGACAGTCACGGACTTCGTCCGCCTGTGTGGCCGGTATTTCGAAAATTATAGTTTTTATCAGAGTAACATTCAAGCATCATTTTTCAAACTTTCTCTACGTTTTAAACTAAACAACTATCAACCTGAATAACCTTTTCGACTAAATAACTCTTTGTACTAACTATTCAAACTGTTTTCCTTCCAAACCAAAGATTTTGGAAAATACGCGCATAGAAGCCAAGTGTTTTTCCCATGCCAATGACTATAAATAATATCAATAATAATTGCAGTACCGGGCACACTGGCGGACTGTTACAAAAAAAACTCTGCCTTCTGTTGTGCCTCTTAAAAGTTATGCTCTCCTGGCTGGTACATCTCAGAAATACCATGCTCGAAGGCAGGCTCCAACCAACTGACGCTAATAAAATTATCCAACTTAGTGTCATTTTGTTGTTTTCCTAATAATGTTTTTACTTGAACGTACAGCCTTAAGCCGCAATTACACCTTCCTAAATTTAAAGACTAAATCGGAATACATTGCTGAGAGGCATGGTTCTGCTAATTCCAATATCCTTACTTCAACTAACAATGTATGCCGAATTCGTTTCATTATTAAGGAAGGTGTGATAGCGGCTTTATCTGACGTAGCTCCATAGGGTAATGACTTACAAACCTACCGACTTACAAACCTACCTTATATTCTCCTAGTACCTATGAAGACATATCGCGAGTGCTGACACGTGTAGTAAAGGTCGTTTGCAATGAACGCAATGACAATATAATGTTTCGTGCTCCATGAAAGGAAACATGATCTATGAGTCACATTCTGTTATGGTCTTCTAAATGTAAACAGTTTACTTTAAGATTAAGAAGACCATAACAGTTTACTTTTAGATTATTATTAAGTCTTAAACATTACTTATAAATTTTGAGATATTAAAATCGAAAAGGTGAGGTTCGGTTACAGAATAGCACCCCTCCTCTGCGAATACCTTGGCGCCATACGAGTATTACGAGGGCCACACCGAAATGATCGGGAATAGAAAAAAGTACAAAAATAATACAACAATATTTACTTTCATTGTTTTTCGAAGTATTCTCCGTGACAATCGATGCACTTTTGCATTCTATTAAACCAATTATTATAACAGTAATTCCAGTCTGAAGTGGATATAGTCGAAACGGCCGATTTGTAAGCTTCGACTGCCTCTTCTGGGCCTTGAAATCGTTGACCACGTAGCATATCTTTAATTCTTGGGAATGTTAAATAATCATTGGGGCTCAAGTCAGGGCTATACGCTGGATGGTCCATTAACTCCACGTTTTCATGATTTAAAAACGCGATCGTTTTGCGAGCGGTATGTGAGCTCGCATTATCCTGGTGAAGAATGATGCGACGATTCGGATTAATTTTACGAAGTTCTCTTATGACTTCCGGCAAACAAACTATTGTGTACCAATCAGCAGTAACCGTTCTGCGTTCTTGTAAAGGAATCGTAGCCACATGACCAGTTTTCGATACAAACGAAGCGACCATTTTTTTCGACACGCTACGAGAGCAGACAACTTTTGTTGGCTTGACCTCGCCTTCGAAGACCCAAACAGCCAATTGATGTTTTCTTTCGGGCTCATATGAATAAATCCACGATTCATCACCAGAGACGATATTGTAAACTGCATTTGAGCTCCCTCTATTGAACCGTTGCAGAGTAGACCGACACCAATAACACGAGCCGACTTTTGTTCCTCGGTCAAATGATGGGGCACCCAGCGGGAAACTAACTTCTTGACACCCAGTTCATCATGTAAAATAGTTTGAATCGCTGTCATACCAATGCTGAGAGAAGCCCGAATCTGCTCGTATGTCACATGTCTATCTTCTTTTATTAATTGGCGCACAGCATCGATGTTATCTTGTGTTACCGCTGTTTTTGGTCGACCAGTAGAAGGAACTGTCGTGAGAGAGGAACGTCCACGACGAAACTCAGAATACCAACGATATATAGTCGTTTTACTGGGTGCTTCAAGTTCATAAACAGAAACAAGCTCGGCGAGACATTGTTCTTGAGATAAACCTCGACGAAAGTTGTGAAAAATTATGGCACGGAAATGTTCCCGCGTAAGCCCCATTTTCCCCACTGACTTGTCAAATTCAAATGGCTACTACTCTTTTCTTTTTTACTTTTTTTAAAATTCAAAAATGGAATCGTGTTTGAAATATACTACATGTCATAAACCAAAAAGGTTTTAATCTAATTTATTCCTGAGTATTCTATTCCCGATCTTTTCGGTTTGGCCCTCGTAATAGCGATTACTGGGCAGTTGATTTATTGGCTACCAGAACGAGGCCGTGAATGTAAATCGTTTTTACTATGAGAACGGTCGTATCAAACCTGCCCGCTAGCGTTTCTCAAACCTTCTTTACTTCTGTACTTTTTTTATTTGATGCTTACTCAAATTAAGCATATTATTACTACGTCTGGCGCCAAATCAAAACATTTTTCACGTGGTTTCGAAAGGCGCAAAACAAAAGTCCAAACAAGGGTCCTTAAGGAGTGGTCAACAAACGCACATATCAGAAATATAGTGGGTGCTAATTCTGGGATAGGCTTTCAATTCAAATTATTTATTTGCCAGAACTTGGTACAAAGGTCTTACAAAATAATTAGGGATCACATACCGTCATAGAGATATTTTTTACATCAATTTTCATCTCCATGACAATGTTTGACGATGATTTTGTTCTATTTCAGCTGGCACAGCAACCTAGAACGCACGTTATGGCTGCAATATGTGTCGGGCGTGGTCCGAGCGGCGAGCGTGGCCGCCCGGGCCGTGCTCGGCGGCCGGCCGGTGCTGGTGCACTGCTCGGACGGCTGGGACAGGACCCCGCAGATAGTGGCCGCCGCGCAACTGGTGCTAGATCCTCACTACCGCACTGTGGAGGTTAGTATCATCATAACATCCCATCGCACTACAGGACAGGGGACAGAATTCTAGTTTATGCTGGAAAAAATGTGGAGGAGAAGTACCATAGTCACCTCGCTTGTCAGCGCAGGCACGGACCGCGTTTGTAGGTGACCGCAGTAAATAAGATGGTATGATACACAGGAGGATGCTGCTGCCCATCCTCCAGTTTATAACCCTTAGTCGCCTCTTACGATGCCCACGGGTATGTATGGGATGCTACTATTCTTACCACACGGGAGGTTAGTAGAAACTGGGAATACTTCGAACTCTCCATAGTAGCTGGCGAGCCAGAAGGGACATAAGACGAGGGCAGGGCGCTGACGAGACGTGGACGTGACTTCTTCAAATGATGCAGAAGAGACGGGAAAAGAAGGCAAGAAAGAAGTGAATGTTAAGATGACGGTCGATGCAGAAATGGAAACGATCAACATGTTGCGCTGACCACGAATAAATTGGGATAAAGATAAGGGCGGGTGAATGATGATTGATTGTGAAACCAGAGACGACAAGAAGAAAACGCTTCATTTCATTACAAAACGTTTCACTAACTGAACTGACCGCGTGGTAATCAGCCACCCCGCGCTCTGATGGCCTTTCATATTGCTGTTTTACCTAAGATAATAACTTAACGTGCCTTCCAGATCATTGCAAACGCTAACGCATGCACGGAAAATCCTATACTAGTAAACGTGCAATATATTTGTAAGAGCCGGTTCCCACTTGTCGTGTGTCGGATCCGTTTAATAATCGGAGGTTCCAGTGGCAGAACATTTTATATGAAGCTATTCACACTCGTCCGACAACGATTTTGTGTCGGATCCGACAAGAAGTGTCGTCTGTTTTGTCAGCCGATTTTCGTGTCGGATCAACGCTTGCATATGATCGCATATGGCGCTGCGTTAGGGGTACGAACGGTGACTTTTGATATGTTTACCTCCTAACTAGTCCAAACAAAGTTACGAACATTTCCCTCCATACTTTTTCGGTGATTGGGCTAATTAGTCAAATAAAAATCCATTTCTTATAATTTGTATTTGTTTCGTACAGACAATAAATTGCGCCTAGCCAAGAAAGTTTTGATGGATAATAATATAATTTTTTCCCAGGGTTTCCGCGTCCTAATCGAACGTGAATGGTTGGACTTTGGGCACAAGTTTGCCGACCGCTGCGGGCATCAGTTTGGCCCCGAGGAGCCTAACGAGCGGTCACCCATCTTCCTGCAGTGGCTCGACACAGTACACCAGCTCATGCTGCAGTATCCTTGCAGCTTTGAATTCAACGAAGCTTACTTGGTAAGTAGATTATTGTTAAATGATTGAGATACACAAAGTTGATCTAAACTGAAAACTTGTAACTGATACGATGATAAATTATCAAAATACGACCAGAAATATATCTTAGATACTTTGTTTTAGTGTAAACTAAACAACTTACTTTTTACTGTTATGCACAAATACTTAATATAAGAATGTTCATGTTATTTATTACGGGCCAGCAAAGAGCAATTTGCTGAGCGCTGGCAGAAATACTCGGCAAACGTTTGCAGTTTAGAATATACATAATTTCCGAAAGGGAAATTCTCTGAATTTATAGTAATGTCTTACTCTTTCTTCCTTCGACAGATAAAGTTAGCAACGCACGTTCACTCGTGCATGTTCGGCACATTCCTCTGCAACACCACCCGAGAGCGTATAGAGTCGCGAATACCGGAGTCTACTGCACAAGTGTGGCAGCTGCTGCGAGCGCCGGCCTACAGGAACCACCTGTACTCGCCGCATCACCAGGAACAGGTACACAGCGAGCTTGGGAGGGTACACAGTGAGCTAGGGAAGGTACACAGCGAGCTAGGGAGGATATACAGCGAGTAAGGGAGAGTAGACAGTGGGCTAGAGGGGGTACACAGTAGGCTAGAGGGGGTACACAGCGAGCTAAGGAGGGTACACAGCGAGTAAGGGAGGGTACACAGCGGGCTAGAGGGGGTACACAGCGAGCTAGAGGGGGTACACAGCGAGCTAGGAAGGGTACACAGCGAGCTAGGGGGGTACACAGCGAACTTGGGACAAGTGGTTTTGACTAGTTATGAGTTTAAGTCAAAAGTGGTTTTGACCGGTTATAAGTTTAAGTCAAAAGTGGTTTTGACCGGTTATAAGTAGACATACACACTGTGTGACTTCGCCAGCGACTTCGCAAAAAAAAAAGTAATCAGCTATTTCTCTTTCTATTGTGAGTGAAACAGATGATATCCAGCCCTCTGTTTCCTAGTTTATTTTTGATTGCTAAGCTGCAGTTGTGTGGCAGGTGCTGTGGCCGGAGTGCGGCGTGCGCTACATGCGCGTGTGGTGGGCGATGTTCTCCTGCTCCCAGCCCGACACCGACTCCGCCGACCCCTCGCCCGTCCACAAGCCGCCGCCACCTAACGGTGAGTTATGCTCGCCTGGTACCTCAGCTGTCTTATCACTGTTAAAAAGACTTCATAGTAGGCACTTTGACGTCGCTAGTGGCATAAAAACTAGAGTTTCGGTGCTTTATAAGGCATGTAAAGGACTGCTTTCTTAAAAGACAATATTGGTTGAGCCGTGAGGACATTCATCGGTTTCAAAACTCTGCAACAATGTTAAGTAGTTAAGATGGCCACGAGTGTCACTTTGACGGAATATTGACTAACTATAGTCTGACCGCAACCGAAGTATGCTGAGGGGGCCATCGCTCGTCCCTGCTCCCGGCGGCAACTAGTTCTTGCTTTTACTTCCCACTCCCCCCCTTCCCGCCACTACCTATACAGCGGTTGCAGTCAGACTATAGTTGTCATGATATATGCGAGTGTCGTGGGCGATGTTCATGCTCTCAGTTCGATAGTGACTCCGTCGGCCCGTCGCCTGTTCACAAGCCGCGGCAAGCTGTTCTGGTACCTCAAGTTTTAGGAGCTCGTGATCTAGTGGCACGTGCTTGGGATGTCACGTAAAGCCGTTGGTCCAGACTACCTTCTCTAAGCTATGCCAGAGGCCATGCAACGTTTACAAAACTTTTTTTTGTAGTCAATGGGCTTACTCTTGACCTCGATCTAGTCTTAAAGACAGAGATGAGGTCGACGATGGAACGAACTTGCCCAGAAGAAGCCAATTCACTCGCGCCTTGAATAGATTTGGGTTATATGAACTCGGGAACACAGACGCAGGCAGAGAATTCCACTCTTTAGCCGTGCGCATTATAAAAAATGTTTCAAAGCGCTATGTGCGAATGTGCGGAATATCAACCAAATTTGGGTGATATCCTGCGATGCGTCTGGACTCTGCAACAAATCATAATCTAACGTTATTTGCAGGTCTGATGACAAAAACACGGTCCTGTGACAACCTTCTAAACGAAGCTGAGAAACGAAAAACGCAGAGGAGGTGTAGTGACCCCAGTTTAGCACCTGATGTCATGTAAGTGGCTTTTACTTTTAAAAACAAAAATGTTACATAAAGTGTAACAACCCTAAACATCATCAATTGCCCATAAAACTGTACCGTAAACGCCCCTTTGTCCAAGGAGCATAGATCAAACAAAATACGAAAGAAACATGTTTGGATTCAGATTCAGATAATTTTATTCCATGTAGATTATCTACAGAGTTCTTATTGAATGTCATGCAGTACGAGTATACAATGCAAATAGAGCGAGTCTACGCCGTTTCGGATGCTATGGCAGCGTAAAAGAAACGGCAAGAAACCACTGCAGCACGGCCTACTTTAAGAGTCTGCTTTTTACAATGTGTTTCTTGTGTTTCGCTTGAATATCAGGGCCCTGAGTCAAGTGGCATTCTACTATCGCAAACGCTAGTAGAATAGAATAAAACTTTATGGGTTTGACATAAGCTGTCACGTGACATTTCGTTAGCTAATGTCAATCCCATACATTTTCATTCTATTCTACTGGCGTTTGCGATTGTAGAAAGCCACTTGACTCAGGGCCCAGAGCACCATACCACCTTGTCATTGATATAGTCAGCGGAATGTAGATTTTTTTATTTCGACTCATGTTTCTTGGGAGAATTTGTTCAGTTACTGATATACGACGCACAAAATAACTTTGGCCCTGTCATTGATGCGCAGAAGTCAAAAATGTACCATTTTTTGCTCCTGCGCATCAATGACAGGGCCAAAGTTATTTTGTGCGTCGTATACTGAACCCGCCCTTGAGCTGTGGCACGCAATTTAGTTGACATTCTCTTTACAGGGTTATGTTTTTTACCTGACATCCGTATGACCACTTATTAGTGACGTCAAAAGCCACAACTTTTGTTTTACGAAACTTTGGTGACCGAAAAATTTTGTGCGTTTGTTGTGAAAGTCAATAAACAATAGTTGTTGCTTTTGACCTCATTTAATAAGTCTGCAAACAGATGTCAGGTATGGTCAAATCTAAAAAATTACTTTGTATACAACATGAATTTTCATTGGGTCTGTTCTCGAAGCCCAGGGATTCTATTAATGGAATTTTTCTGGGTCATTCCCTCAGTTCCCCATTCCCGGAGGCACCCGTCCCGCAGTAACCCGAATTCAAATTTTATTGGTAGTCAATTAAAAGTCAATCTTGCTTAAAAGTACCATCAGCAGGAAAAGCTTTATTCCAAATTTTATTATATTATTGTACTTCATTGAACATTAAAGGTAGCACCACCTAACTTAAGAAGGCTAAATATACGCGTCTTTCTCTCTCCACCCTATTCGCCAGTGTGAAACGAGCGTATTTTTTAGTGTTATAGTTAGATGGTGCAATTCGCTAGGGAAACTTATATGTAAGGTACCTTGAAACTTGGCTTATAAACAGGAATAGGATCATTAAAGATAAATAAAAAATACCAACTTTTTTTGCCATAAATGACGAGGCTTTAAAAAAATAGTTTTCATCCAATATCGATAGGTCGTATGGCAGAATGTGATGAGTAGTCATTGCCTATCATAAAAAAAATTAACAGCTGTATAAACCGACCACAGATTACTTAGAACAGTTGTCAGTTTTTTTTAAGACTGGCCATGGCTACTATTCATTCTGCCATACGACCTATCGATATTTGACAAAAACAAAATAATTTTTTAACTTTATTATTTGCAACCGAAAAAAATTCGTATTTTTTATTTATACTTATTGACCTTATCCCTATGTCTATGAGCCAAGTTTCGAGGTACCTTACTCATACGTTTCCTATGCGAATTGACACTAAGGATCATGGTTAAAATAATCGTGTGTAACAAAACAATATACAGTCTGAAGGAGTAACCCCAGGTTTTATAAGTCACAGTTTTTAGTTCGTTCATAATTATTATTATCGACTGAGCATTATAAATAATCAAGTTAAAAAATATACAAAATTGTGTAAGTACCTACCATAAATTGAGGATATAAGAGCTTACAATTTGTTTTAATTATAAATTATTGAAATAAAGTTTCTTTATTAAACTTTTTTAAAGTCAAATTACTGTCGTCTCCTAAGTCCACATACTCGTATTACCCACATCTGAAACCACTTATATTTTATTTCAATGTTATGTCTCGGCAGCAAATGACAAAAACGCATTATCTTATTGATTTGCTCATGATTCATTAGGGATGATAGATCAGCTCAATACAAATCGATTTGGTCCTTACAAGTTTTTCTGTGCGTCGCTGCGTTTTTGAGTTAAAGCAAAAAAAAAAAAAGTAAGATACTAAATAATGTTTTTTTTGTCTACCTTTGTGGCTCCTGTTTAAAATACTTCTGAAGATGTAGAAAATCGAAGAGGCAGACTTGCAGGGCTCTGCACGCTCTGCATTATCACGGGACGAAGTAGTGAATTTTTGCATTTTGAAGCGCTGTAACTTTACAACGCAGGGCTATTATGGTGGCAGATCATTTTTCTGGGGTTTAATACATTGTATTTAATCAGATAGTCATAGTCTGCCAGGTGTACTCGTACGTTACATTGTCAAATTTCAAAATAGTTAAAACTTAATTCCTCAAAAACGCAGGGGTGTGGATGTCCGCCACTATTTTTTGTATCTTCTAGGAATGCTCCTTATCATCAGTCAAAGAGGCAGACATGAGCAAATCATATAGAAATTTGTCCTTCATCACCCTTACTACAGGGCTTCGGGAGCAAAACCAATGAAAATCACGTGCTGTGTTTGTCCGTCTAACAGGAAGCTGTCAACGCTAATGGCGACGGAGAAGGAATGTCGGTCGACGCTCACTGACAGCTGCGTGGACGAGCTGCCTGTTCTGCCGCTGTCCGCTGAAATCTGCCATGATCAGGTAATTTAAAGCTTCATTACTGGACCAGACCCTTTAGACAGAAAAGTACAAAGAAAAATGAGGCTTTTAGTAATTATTCTTTCTTAAACGTGGCAGGCCTTTTTATCGAAACATACGAAGCTTACGAATTGATTTGTCGGCTTTCCATCGTCGACCTCATATCGGTCTTCAAGACTAGATCGAAGTCAAGAGTAAGCCCTTAGAGTACTGTATTTAATAATAATCACAGTCACAATACTATATCTGTCCTGCAAGAACACTGTTGTCTTTCCTTATCAAGAGACTGGCGGGAACTCGTGAGCGTTTGCCTGCTCAATTGAAATTTTAGTTTTTTGTATATTTCATGATTTAGTGGATAATAAAGATAGTGTGATATGTCTAAGGTGATATGCAGTAAATTTAATACGGAGTGCGCAGCTGATGAAGATTTCAAGTGATCTCGTATTTTAGCCACGTTCATGTTGTCTCAAAAGTCACGGACATTCCCCTTCGTAAAGTTCACTATCGCTTTACGAGGGGAGCAAAAAGAAAGACAGAAAAAAGTAAACTGTTTTGGCAAATATTCTACTAGCTAAAGTCTGTAATAATAATTAAAAAAAACTTTCTTATCAAAGTACATAATTTCGACTGTATTTTGTTTTTTTATAAGGTTGAGCTCCACCCAGACCACTTCGAGAGTTCCCCTCGCCCTCGAGACCTCACCAGCGGCTCGTCCTCGCTAGAACGCGAGCTGATCACTGCCGCTGACACTGACGAGCCTGACCTGGCCAACTTGTCCAACCTGTCTGACCTGCCCGACCTGCCCAACTTATCAACCAACTTGTCCGAGTCTGACCAATCCGAGCGAGACGGCTCACCTAATTCTGATCCTGAAGATAAAATGGTATGTAATATAATAGGTCAGGATAGGTCATGTTAAATGTGAGAATTTCATCTATCTATTTGCCCAACATATCGACCAACTTATCCAAGTCCAATCGCTTCGAAAGAGACGGCTCATTTACTTCTGATCCTGAGGACAAAATGGAATGTGATAGATGTAATAAAGTAGACCAAATTCATAAGCCCAACTATTATCTACCAACTGATTCGAGTCTGACCGTTTGAAGAGAGGCGGGTGACCTATTTGCGACACTGAGGACAAAATGGTATGTAATATAATAGACCAGTTCATACGCCATGTTAAGTCTGAGCTGATCACTGCCGCTGACATTGACAACATGGTAACTTTTTCAGCAATTTTGCAGGTTTCTTTTTTATATGAAATCAGTATTTTCCCTAGGCATCTTCCCCATTTTCGGACATTTAATTTAACACCAAAGATATCGACTTTCTTTGCTTTGCTCGGAATAGAAACCGTGCTAAATTATTTTACTATGGGATGAAATCTGCCAATGTGTCACTTCTCCTTTGCTGATTATGAAATATTCAATAACCCTACCAAATTAATACAACAACGCATAGAAAGTATTATAGTAATAGTATTATGTAATTTGTTATGACTTTACATTACAAATCCATAACTTGTGACGAATTATTTCTTTTATCCTACTTCATAAGCCTTATTATTCTGAGGTTAACACAGTACGCATGTAAATTTGTATCCGTGTATGTGCGAATATATAAGTTTATGCGGAAAATTTAGAGATGACGCCAGGAGTTTTTTTTTTATAAAAGAAGCTCTTTTCTCCCCTATGTTATTATACTTTTTGACCCAGTTGGTCTCGCAGGTGTACGGTTAACAATAACCCTCAGAGTAAAAAAACTATAGAGTCCGCCATATACATATTCTGTATGAGCAAGTGAAGTGTAAAGCGTCTCACTGTCGCCCGTACTAGTCGGTCAAAAAACTCAGTTAAGTTTTACAAAAATCAAGATATCTTTAAAAATCTAATGTTTTAGTATAAACTTTGTTTGCGAAAGTGAAAATATATCGTTTTTTACTTGTGAATTGATCATTAATACTTTGAACGGAAGCGTAAATAATCCGTAATAGCCATTTTATGTGTGAATTTAACACCTTTTTTTTCCTGAATGGTAAGTGTTTTCACCAGAAAAACTGTGGTAGTAGCATTTATTAGTCCCATGTCACTTATTTCTCAGAGAGAAAGATAAAAATTTTACGTTTTTAGGATTTTTAAAACATTCGCAAGAAAGTGCTACGCTTATGGCTCCCTCCTTAGCAGGAAGAGCTGCTACTAAAACCTCCTTGCAATAACCAGTGTGCTTGTGTGCAGGTGGAGAGCGTAGTGCGAGTGGAGGCGCCGCCCCCCGGCCCGCGCGCCCCCCCCCGCCCCCCCCCGCCCCCCCCCGCCCCCCCCCGCCCCCCCCGCCCCGCCGGAGCCGCCCGAGCCGCGCGAGCCGCCGGTGTTCCTGGCGGACGGCTTCGCTGACCTCAGCGCGCGCCAGGAGGTCAGTATCGTGGTCAGTAACCGAGACCTGTCTAAATGCTGCTTAGTAAAATCATGGACGGATAATAACAAAGGACTAACAATGCCCCATTAGAAAATATAATAGTAGATATTTTTATCAGGCCATCGTATTTTTTACTTTTCCACCATTGCCATTCAAACAAAGGCTTCTGAATTCTAAACGAACGCAGAGTAGAGTCCGTTATATACGTAGTCTGCAGTGGCGTGCACTCCATACATGCAAAAAAGCTCTGCATACCCTGTGGTCCCAGATGATCAATACAAACATGCCCCTAAAAGTAAATGATATGATAACTTTTTTACTATAATAACTCCCGTAAAATTAAAAATTCCCGTCAAAATGTCTTTGAGTCGGCGTCCCGTATTACGAGTACGCGCCATCTATTATACTTAGCGGTAAACACTCGCGTGTAGCACCGCAGCTCTCTGCAACTACGGCGTCCCGTGCGCAAAGGCAGTACTAAGCCCTGCTTATTTTTCATACAAAGCATCTCGTGAAGTCTCGTGTAGTACACAGCAAAAGTTTGTCTGTTTGCGTGAAAATGTATGCTTATGTAGCGCATGCAGAAGCACAGCTTATAGTTCGACCCGACCGAATTAAGAAACCGTATAGTTTTGCTTAGTTGTTGAATAGAGAGGGTCGACTTGGTTAGTCGAATTATTATTGACCATCATTGTTTTCCGAATGTAAAGTGAATGAATAGATATTCAGATGAAACCGACATAGCAGGTTTTACGACGAAGTTTTGTAGAACAAAAAAATGAGAAGAAATATAAGCGCGTTCATTTGATAAAAAAAAGTTAAATCAGTAAAATTATTTTAATATTTTATTAATTAGCGGAAAGAAGAAAGCAAGTTATCATATCAATCTTTGGATATTATGGACCTGTTAGGGTCACGTTTTTATTTTTTATTTTATTTTCATTCATTTTTAAAACAGTTAGAATTTCCCTGACAGCAGGATATCTTTATATTACGTCCACATAAATTGGTAAAAATTTTAGTGCATACCCTGTCTAAAATCTCTGTGCACGCCACTGGTAGTCCGTATAACGTATTGAAGTGTAAAACGTAAAATCTACTATGACAGTTCGATCAAAAATTATATAAAAAGTTCTTTAAAAAATCTAATGTTTCATCCAAACTTTATTTGTGAAAGTAAAAAAATATCCTTTTTACATGTGTGTAGAGAAAGGAAACGAAAATGATTCGTAAGAGCCATTTTATGTGTGATTTTTAACACCATTTTCTTCTTAAATTGTTTGTATTTTTACATGAAAAACTGTAATAATAACATTTATATGTCCTAATTTACGTATTTCTCAAAGAGAAAGATAAAAATTTAACGTTTTTGGAATTTGGTAATAATTCATATTCATTTTAGTATTGAGGTTCCCGCGCAAGAAATGGATACGCTTATGGCTCCCTCCTTAGCAAAGAGTGCTGCTACTTAAACCTCCTTGCCTCTGATTAATCAAAATCAGTAAAAAAAACGCTAACGAATATGCGAATTGTATCTATGCGTCTTATCTACCGTACCTTATGAACAGTTTGCCCCCTGATATTAGACATGAACCGAATAAAAACAAATTTTCAAAATTGTTGAAACAACATTTATTGAATAGTTTAGACTAGCTTAACTTAATAGTTGTCCTTATAATTAATCTAATTCATCATAACATCCCATGAAACGTCCACTACAGGACAGGGAGCTCCCTCCAGGTTTCTAGCTTTTGCTGGAAAAATGTGGAGGGGACGTACCATAGTCACCTCGCTTGTTAGCGTTACGGCTGGCACTATGGACCGCGTTTGTAGGTGACCGCAGTAAGTAAGATGTAAGATACAAAGGAGGATGCTGCTGCCCATCCTCCAGTTAACCCTTAGTCGCCTTTTACGACACCCACGGGTATGTATGGGTTGTTACTATTCTTTGCCGGCACCACACGGATTTAATCTAATTAATTTTAGTTAATAAGATTTTGTCGAGACTGTTCCTGTTTAAGAAAAACTGTAGCATTTTTAAATAAACATTCTATTTATCTATCTAAAAAATTGCAATTAAACTTCTAGTAACGTAGAATATTAGCTCATTCTAAATTAAGAAAAACAATAGCCGCCATTTTTACTTTTGTTGTAAAATACTTTCTGTAGTCAAAGATGAAAACTAGCGTACCTAACACGTGAAAAAAAAATCATCTCGGTCCTTGTATCCCTCGCTCCGCTCAGGATTCTACCGTAGACACAGAATATATAGGGTGACTTTTAATTAGTTCTTGATAGCAAAAGATATGCATGTACTCATGATACTGAACAACTTTTCCTAAGGAACATAGGTCGAAATACGTAAAACCAAATTTGACCTCCCATACAAAATGCGCTATCAGCTGATGCAGTTTCTATGGGAGGTCAAAACTTGATTTTCGTATTTCGACCTATGTTCCTTGGGGAAAGTTGTTCAGTATCATGAGTATATTCATACCTTTTTCTATCAAGAACTGATTAAAAGTCACCCTATATAATAGTAAAAAAGTTTCCCTAGAGTCGAAATGGATTTTCCTTGGAGGATCGAAAGGAATTTCCTTTTTTTTTACTTGTTGGGTAATCTACTATTTCAGGTTACGATTTTACTAAGGTTCTTATTATTCGTCCATGGTAAAATCGCATTCACGCTTTTATACTTAACGGATAGCTACCATTTTTATACTCTTCCTGATTGCGGTTTGTAGTAGTTCCTTTCTTACTGTTTCTTTTGTCTTCTACGGGTGATACACTGCAAAACTATCGCTCTAGTCACTGTCCCGTGTGGTGCCGGCACAGAATAGTACTAACCCATCTCTACCCGTGGGTGTCGTAAGAGGCGACTAAGGGTTTATGAACCGGAGGATGGGCAGCAGCATCTTTCTGTGTATCTTACCATCTTACATTCTGCGGTCACCAACAACAGCGGTCTTCAGCCGCAACGCTTACAAGCGTGGTGACTATTGTAAATCCCCTCCAATGTACCACGCAGTCTTGCAGCCTTGCAGTGACAGTTTTATGAGATGTTATGATGATTCCAATAGTTAAATATCTAATTTATAATTCAATTTGTTCCAGGCCGCCAGAGAATCAGGCCGACAGAGAAACATCAGCATAACTTGGCGCTCCATATCTGAATCCAGCAACCAATCTTCAACTGGCTTCGACATTGAACAAAAACTGGACGCCACTAACTCGCACGAATCGTCTCCCATAGGTAAGTATTTTTTGGGCGCTGATGGCTGAATAATAGTTGCTCTTTCTTGCCAATCACGAGAACTAAGCAATATCATGATCAGAACCTGAATGAGTGACCGCTAGTGATATAAGAACTAGAGTGTTTTTGTGCTTTGGGAGGCTTGTTAAGTTGTTGGTTCCGGCTTCTATATTAGATAGCGGTTGTAAAGCGATATCAAAGACCATCTGGCGGCTCGATCAATTATACCTAGAGGCAATCCAATATTATTTTAAACGAAAATTTATTCAAAATCCCATACAAGATGTTTTAGCCACTTACGTTATTTTGTATGGGAAGTAATCCGTCCACCTATCAGTGGGACACTCCAGTAGGACGATGGGGCATGCCCCATTTTTTTTTTGGGAATCATTGTAATAGGCGTAAAATAAAAGTAGTTGCTTTGGGCCTCACTAATAAGTGGGCAAATGAATGTCTGGTAAAAAAAAATATCTTGAAATATGAATTGCTATAGTGTGTAGTGCTTTCTGTTATGAGTAATCGTATGATCGCACCCGCGACGCGTGACAGGCATTGCCTAGTGCGAGGTGCACTAAGTAATATCTACCTAAATCTTTTGTTTAAATGTTTTTGAACAATGTAATTCCTTAGTTTATTTGGTACGCTGCGATTGTAAACTTTCTTTGATTTACATTGTTAACAATAAATAATTTTGAATTTGTATATTTCACATTCGTAGATATTTTTTAATTTGTTTGTCTGTTTTTACAGACAACCACAACTCCACGGATGGGGATCTAGTCAACCACAACATATTGGGGAATCAATTGACCAATCACAACAGGGAGAACGGAATGACCAACGGAATCAACGGCGTTGATGAAGTCAACACTAAGTTCCTGGAAGTCGATTTGAATGGTTAGTTTTATTTGCTTTATTCATTGTAAATTTATTGCGGTCATGTCCAAGTGTAGGACTTATAATTTTACTTACGAAATTGCCGATATTTTCTTACAGATTAATGAGATCATAATTCGTATAATTCTAATGCTATTTTTTTCAATTGTCTTTTATTTGAAAGTTGACTTGAAGGTTATCAATTTACGCATAAAATAAAGTTTTTATTTTTAGTTTGTTACTAGCGGCCCGCCCCGGCTTCGCACGGGTACTAATCTACGGGTAGAGGTGGTGCCTCTTATTGCGATATATGACGTAGCCTTCAACTCTAAAATATTTCGTTGTACCTCAGGACGACAACCTCAAAAGAATATACCTAAAATTTTAAAAATCAGGCTTTGGACGACCAGTCGCAACGACGTGCGCCCTCAGCGCCCTCTGTATGTGCCTCTGACCACCGGAAATGGCAGATGTCAAAATAATTGCAGCCACCGCGCTGTGTCTTCTTGCTATTCACAATTATGTTCCGGGCGCTCGGTGAGAACTGATCGACGGAGCAGGATGTAAACACGCACTGACGCTCGCGCTGCCCCTTTTTTGACTTCCGCACAAAAAAACCGCTCTTATTATAGAAGTTTTAATATTTAACTACTAACATTATGATAGGTCATTATCCAATTGGTTGTTATCTCGCAGGCAAATAGTATAATTCGTCGTTTTACATTATGCCTTAGCATTCTACAAAATGCTGAGAAATTTTTACATACATAATGCCGCGGCATTTTACAAAACAGCGCGTAATTTTCTGTCACTCGCCGGCCGCTGCCGTGATCTAAACCCGTTTACAATCTGCCGGAGCCGTTTTACAATTTTCCGACCGTTTACAGTTTGCCCGACTTTTTTAAACGGCGAATTGTACGATCACATTGATCGACATTGATCGATCGAGGGTACATCGCAAGAAGAACCGATGGCCGATGGGGCGTAAGGATTCTAGAGTTGCGACCCCGTACCGGAAGACGAAGCGTTGGCAGGGTGGACCGACCCACAAGGTAGACCGACGATCTGGTCAATGTCGCGGGAAGCCGCTGGATGCGAGCAGCGCAGGACCGCGAGTCATGGAGATCTTTAGGGGAGGCCTGTGTCCAGCAGTGGACGTCTTTCGGCTGACATGATGATGATGATTTGCCTGTGACAAATATATTGCACGAATTTCTTATACAAAGAATCTTGTTTTGTTTGATCATTGAACACCCATACAAAATAATAAGATTTGAGGTTTCAAAGTGCGATTCACTAAAAAGAAGCTTTAAAAAACTTTACTTTTACATTCGTCACTAACTTGAGTGATCTCATATCTAACAACCAAAAAACTCCATAGGAGGAGCGACCTCATCGAGCATTAGTTCTGAAAGCGACGGCGAGGGCGCCGCGGGGTCACGGGGGGTTGCTCGGGGTCACGCGCGGGGCAGGGTTGCCAGCCAGCTGACACTTTGTCCAGCCTCGCCGAGACGTATTGCCTGCTGCCACTGCACCAGACGGGCCAGTGCTACCAGTATGTTCTATATACTTCTACTTGTAGATAAGTACAGCAAGGTCAAATGGGGTCATGTGGGGTCACGCAAAAGGCATAGTATTGCCTGCTGTCACTGTACGAGACGGGCCAATGCTATCAGTATGTTCTATGTACATATTCTTGCATGTAGATAGGTAAGTAAAGCGGGGTCATGTGGGCTCACGCACGAGGCAGTGTTGCCAGACGTAGTGCCTGCTGCCACTGTACCAGACGAGCCAGTGCTACCTACCAGTATTATTTCTGTATTCTCCTACATGTAGATAAGTACAGCTGGGTCACATGGGCTCATACAGGGTTATAAAGGGTCATGTGGAGCCATGCAGGGACTTTGAGTTATGCAGGGTCAAGTGGAATCATACAGTCAATTGCCAACTAACATTATAACCCGCCTCGGCGAGACGCATCGCTTGCTATCACTGTATGAGATGAACCAGCACTAATACTTCTACGTGTATGTAGATAAGTAAATCGGGGTCACGTGGAGTCATAAAAGGTAAGGTCACGTGTGATCATGTGAGGTCACGCGCGAAGCAGAATTGCTAATCAGTTGGAATTATGACCTGCCTTTCCTAGGGGCCTCGAGTGATTGGAAAGGCGATCACAGATATCTAGGAACAAATCAAAGTATTCCTATTAAAAAACAACTGTAGTGGTCCGACGGATAATTTGCGGTGCCCTCAAAGTCCATAAAGTATTCTTTCTATTTTAAATATTGATCTTGTTTGTCAACAGGCGGTATAGAAACTTCAGGCGAATCAGTCACAAGCTCGGAAGTATGTTGGTGCGGGGTGTGCGGCGGGGAGGTGGGCACGTCGCGCGTGCGCTGCGTGTGCGGGGGGGGCGGCGGGGGCGGGGGCGGCGGCGGGGGCGGGGGGGGCAGCGACCCGCTGGACGGGTTGCCGCCCGCCGGCGACCCGCTGCAAGCCAGGCTGCATCAGATCATACTCTACCAGAAGGTGAGGCTCTCCACTCTACACATGTTTTACATCAGGTTATGGTCCCAGGCATCACATCTTAGTCACACTATATTGACACACGCGCAATTACCAACGAAAATGTGCCTTGAAAGTGTCCTCTAAATGGATGCTAACGAGCTACGTGACAAGCGAGAGAAGAAAGGTATCCAGTATGGCATGTTATCCTCTAAGACAGCGTAGAGTCAGCCGACGAGACAATGAGGCGATTAAAAGCCTCTAGGTATTCGTCAGAGTACTACAGCAAAGCGGTGTCACTGTGATAGCGGATTATGGACTTATGGACCAGAAGTCATGACTCTTTTCACCAGTAGGCGTATGAATTCTGGTGCGGCGTTTGCGAATATAAAGTTTAAATTTCGTGAGTGGGGTGCGTTTTTGGAGGCGACAGCGGAGGCGATGACCCTTTGGATGGGTTACCGCCCGCTACCAAGCGAGGTTCTATCAGATCATAGTCTATGAGAAAGAATACCATTTCAACATTTTGTTTGAAGGCGTCACACTTTTGCCACTTGGTCAAAATGTAATCTGAATTTGTGTGAGACATGGAACAATTGTTTACAAGTGTTACGATAAGAATATGGTGGTTGTTACAGAAAGTAGTGGAGGAGCTGAGCGGGCAGCTGCGGGCGGCGCGCGAGGCGCTGCGGCGCTCCGCCCCCGCGCCCGCGCCCGCCCCCTCCCCCGCGCCGCGCGCCGACCCCTCCGCCCCCGCCCCCGACGCCGACCAGGTGAGGTACTATTTGAATTTTTATTGGTTTTCCTCCCAAAGCGCAACGAGAAAAATTATGTTTACTTATAAGCAATACGAGCTTTTGCGACTTCATATAAACATTTATTATTACAAATGTAGAATCTTATCCAAGATCGACTTAAAACGGACATCCCTTTAACTTGTTGACAATAATGTTAGCAACGTGGTTGTTCCAGATGAGAAGCAGCAGCGGCGGCAGTGGCTCCTGGCGCGGGCGGGGGCGGGGGGGCTCCGGCTCCCCGTCCAGCTCGTCGGGCTCCGGCTCCGCGTCCGAGGTGGAGGTGGGCGAGGAGGCACGTGGTGTGGTGTGGCTCCCGGACACCGCCACGAGTCGCTGCCAGCACTGCAGCAACCACTTCTGGCTCGCCAGGCGGCGACACCACTGCCGGTCAGTCGCTTCTCATCACTGCGTCCGTAATCTATCTAGCAGACTTAACAGCTGCCTCCCATATACCGCCCACCGAAGGTGAAGTGGGGGGATAAGCATGTGATGTTGTGTGACTCCCTGACGCCGCCACGTCGCGCTGCCAGCACTGCAGCAACCACTTCTGGCTCGCCAGGCGGCGACACACTGCCGGTCAGTCGCTACTCATCACTGCTACCGAAATCTATAAAAGTGCAGACTTAACAGCTGCCTCCCATATACCACCCACTGAGGGTGAAATAGGGGGAATAAGCTCGTGGTGTTGTGTGGCTCCCTAAAAAAAGCCAACTTCGCGCTGCCAGCACTGAAGCAGCCACTTCTAAATCGCCAGGTGGCGCCACCACTGCCGGTCAGTCGTTACTCATCACTGCTTCCGTAATGTATTTAGGTGCCTACTTAACAGCAACCGCCTCATACCACCTACACGCGGCCTCTAAATAGCCTGTCCCAACAATAGGATTGCTCCATTGGGAAGACACGTATATACATTACATTTTTTTTACTTCAGCGCATTAATCCTCAGCATCGGAGTTACATTAATCCATCCCCTCCTACTTCTTCACGATAATTTGTTATTCTACTACTCGGTAACTTTTCTCTGTATTATTCATGAGTGAAAGAAAAAAGTAAAGCGCCATCCTAATAGGTCCGTTTTGACCACTGTCAATCGTACGAAAAGTCAAGACGTGCAAAGAAAAATTAACCATGTGTGTTGGTATTAAAGAAACATCAAAACGGACTTCTTACGTTGGCCCTACTTCAATAAAAAAAAAACAACTTACAGGAATTTCATTTGTTTACAGAAAATGCGGCGGAATATTCTGCAGCTCGTGCTCGGAAATGTCTCCTTGGGGGGACTGTTCTGTCCGTATGTGTCGCAGGTGCCGCGCGCTGCGGTGACCGCCCCCCGCTCTCCGCGCCCACACTCTCCACCCCCACTCTGCCCGCGCCCCGCCGTTTGACGTACGTGACTTTATGAGAGCGCTTTGAAACTGCTAATATCTTTGTGTTGAACCTTTGATTCTTAAGAATTTGATCATTATGTTTCCAATATAGCGGTCCATTTTGCTAATCTATTTAATAAGTAACAAAATAAAATCATTACTTTGATCTATATTGTGTCCAAAAATTAATTTCCGTGACTGTTTCTTGTTTTTACGACGTGTTTTACATATCGTCATAGACAAAATTGGCTCACACCTGCAACTAAGATAGACTATTTCTATGGGAAATACGCATGCGCAGGTGTAGGTTTATTTGAATATGTAAATAATTTTGTAAATAATCAAAATATTGATGTTGTAAATATTTACCTTGAAGCAATAATTAAATTGTTAACTTATTTTGCGTCTTAAAGCTATTGGTGTATATGTATAAAAATTCCCTGTTATAAATGTTTGCCTTCATAACTGCCTACCTAAACTCAAGTCTATAAAGGCTGAGTAATTTGACAGCTGAACGTCATTTTGTCAACTATCAAACTACTTCGCCGAATTATAAATTTGAGTATTATAGTTCATGTCGATAACTATTTAAGTGTCTATAGCTAACTTATAAAAAATAACAATGAATACCTAAAGATTATGTAAAAATGTTCCGAGAAATGATTTCCAAAAATAATTACACATTAAAACAAGATATTAGCAGTATCTTAAAAAACGCTAAAGGCCAAAAGTAGAGAACTAAAAATATCTCATGATTCTATACCGTGAACGAAAAAAACAAAAATACGCCAGTAATTATAAAGAAGACTACTCAATACTATATATGTAACATAATGTTACATTTACATGACTCGAGTCTGCTACAAAAAAGCGATTGATATCATTATTTATTCCTTTACTAGGATAATAGAACCTTGAAATGTAAAGTTACTAAAATGTTGTCAGAGTTTATGTTAACCTAGTCAACCTGCTTCGACAAATCGATTAAATATACCTAAATGATATAAGAAATAAATTGTCTTTCCGATTTTTTCGTGAGATGTGACGAATTTGCTTCAGATTAATTTGAAGAGAGAATACAGTGAATAACATTTTTATATCTATAATAACATTTTACATTTCTGTAACTATCAATCTTTATTTATAAAATGAAATGTATAATATTGTGTTGTAATATGTTATTCAGTGTATCATCTTCTTTAAAATACCCATTCGATTTTGATTCAAAATATTTGGAGCATCTTTGTGAATAAACTTTAAACGGATTTGTGCTTATCATAAAATGCTTGAATAAAAATCGAAACCAATGTATCAATACGAAGAATACAGAATATATTCTACTCGAAAGAAATAATAAATATTCTCGAAATCAAGTCCTATGTTTTACCAAAAAGGTTTGATTAAAAACACGAAAACCTACTTTCATATAGAGACCACAAATACAACTCTTTCTCTACTTGTCGTTCGATACACACGTTTGATCACGTTTTGTGTTGATGTCAAAGCTTAAAATGATAATGATAAGAAAGGGATCTAGTCTTTCGTGGAAAGTGTGACATGGGGCCGGTAAATGTACGATATTTCCTTTATTTACGGCTGTATATTTTTTAAAGACTTTAGTAATATTGGACCGGTTAATTTAGTAATAGGTCGCGAGAGTTAAGGCTAACATACAAACACAGACGCGTTTATCGGTGTACAAGCGAGACGAATCGCAGCTCTCAAGTCTTATTTTTAAACTGTATGAATTTGAATGGGGTTCGGTTTTGAGCTAGTCTAGCCCTAAATAGATACTATTGACTCTAAACATGAATAGATTAGGGTTTAAGCAAGTGGGGATGATAGTCTGCAGTGCGGCTGGACTCACGATTCCATATAGCGGAATAAGCTCATAGATACGTTCACAGTTACCGTTAAAATGGCGTGACGAATAAATAAATCCTATTGACCTTGATTGTCAACAGTAATGTTCGCCTTAACTTTGTTTGTGCGACCTACACTGCGTTTATTGGAACGTTTTAAACGAATTTGGGTTGTAATGTTGCCTTATGCCTGTCTCTTTTTATGTCTTAGTTCTAGAAAAGGATGGAGTAAATCCTGTAACTTAAAATTTGATAGTTAATTGTTGGTTGATTAGTTTTAAGCCGCGTTGGGCAAAGCTCGACCATGTCAAAGAATTGTGAATTGTAAATGTATCGTTTTAAGGTTAAAAATGACGTTCCAATAATCGGCAGCTGTACAGGATTATAGCAAATTAATCAGATCAAAGCAATTACTTTTGTTTTCAGATCTCTTTTGTTAAAAAGTTTCTCAAAAATGAAGGACGACGATGAAATAAAGAGAAAAACTTGTAACTTTATAATGGCGCTAACATCGACTTTACTATCATGATAATGTAATCTTGACACTCAATTGAAAGAACAGTAACCAAGCTCATTAGTGCTTGCATTTGAAAGAACAGTAACAAAAGAATACGAAGAAGGCAGTATCTGATTCCTGTAGGCCAGCCATCTGAGTGGTTGGGCTGAGTTATATATCTTTCTACACAGATTAAAACGGCCGAACTTAGCCAAAATAGTTTAAGGGGGTGTGGCTCAGCCCTTACGCAATATTCAAACGAAAAATGTATTTTATGTACAGGCTCAAAAGATTGATTGTACCTTCATTTGATTCATGTTAATTAATTACCTACGTCAACGATGACATTCTTTTTCTCAGCAATTTAAATGATTAAGGTGCTGGAAATAGCTTTTCCAAGATTCTGTTTTTTGCAATAAAAAGAGAAGTGAAGATACTGGATCAAGGTGCAGTTATTAAGTTACAAGTTTGCTTTTTATAAGATTTTTGTGATGCAAAAAGGAGTTACAACAAAAGTTGTTTTTGGAATTAATTTATTAAGAACTTTACAGGGTGTTAGAATTAGTATTGCAATTCTTAAAACCACCTACTTATTCTTTCTATGAAACTAAAAAGCTTTTCGACCTATGGGAAAAGTTTTTCAGTTTTATGGTGAGCAAGAATAGCAATGCTTTTCCAAAAAACACCCTGTTTATTTGATTGCTTACTCGGGATGCTGGCCCAGGAAGACACGTAAAGACATTATGTTGATTTTTGTATAAAATGCTGTATTTTTTTTGTATAATAGTGTTTTTTGTTTAATAACTATTAATGAATTATTTTGTACAGTTGCGTTTTGTTTCACAATATGCTGTCGCCGTAGAATTGTAAAACTGGCAGTGGGTATATCAAATATGATGGGATATAAAGGGTCTTAAGAAAATATTAAGTCGATATTAATTTATCACTAGAGTAAAATGTTATGTTTCAAAACAGGTCATTTTAATCTTTATGGGACTTTCCGCCAGTTGCAAAAACCATCTTTATAGTTAAAGCTCCTTTAGAAGACTCTTTCTGTTTTATTGGCAAAGAAAGTGTCAAAAATTGTTGTAAAGGAGTTTTAATTTTAAAGATGCTTCGTGCAGCTGGCTGTTTGTAATACGATTTTTTATAAGACCTTGTATTCATATGGGAGTGGTTAGAACTTAGAATACTGCCAGTTACCTCTGAGACTGAGTGAGTTTAAGGAGTTATTGTGAATTTTGACTAAAATAATATACATTTTAATATAGGGTCCTACCATTGTGTGCGTAGATTTTATTAGGTAAAACTCCAAATCGTTTGTTTTAGACATTCCCTTTGCGTTTTATCTAATGAATTCTACTTTTTAGGACCCTTTTTAAATAAATTTCGTACTCGTTTCTAAAAGGCTGGATGATGGGGCATTTAATTTAATATTTCTGATTAACATTTTTCTTAATTTATTCTTAGTTATTTTGTATGACACTTGATGTTTAAAGTCATATATTTTTGTGGGAATCTTTGGTATTAGAGATCATTAATGATAGAATGATAAATCATTATTAATATAACGAAACGTATCTCTAGAAAAGTGAGGTACCTTTATAAAGCATACAGTCTTAAGAACGTCAAACTTAACAGTCAAGAGTTTTAATAGTCAAGTTTGATGTGCTCTTAACTGTACTTGATGTTTTATCAAAAAACGAATTTCATTTCAAATCGACAATCACTTGTTGAATGTATGCCAAAGATTGACCCAATAATATACAAGGTTTCACAGAATGTGTATATCAACTCTGAAGGATGTGGTTCTGCCCATGAAACTGAACAACTTTCTCTAAGGAACATAGGTCGAAATACGACAAAAAAGTTTTGACGTTTCACAAAAAATGCTATTTATCAGCTGTCTATGGGAGACAAAAATTTTTTTTTTCGTATTTCGACATATTAGAGAAAGTTGTTCAGTTTCATGGGCAAATTCACATCCTTCAGGGTTGGTATACCCTTTTTGTTGCACCCTGTTGTATATTTTTTAAATCTTGATTCAGCCTTTCAGAACTTGCGTTTGAAAATAACCACCAGACGGCTGTTTACTCTTATTCGAAAACTAGTGCTATCTCTTTTTAACTCGAGTAAACTCTATACAATAATAAGAGATGACTATAGTGTTCAAGATGATGTGAAAAAGCCTTTAATTCTTAAGCGTTTGGTTGATTAAATCCATATTAAGCTTTATTTCGTTGGACATAAAGTGTAAATTCCCTTATACAATTTGTAACGAAAATTGTATTACAATACTAGTAAGATACTTTTCTACCCATAAAATCTAAGGACATTCTTTCTTAGAAACTAGTCCAAGTATGAAAACAATCAATTTGCTGATTGCGAAATTTTGTATGGCAGGTTGAATATATTATTTCATATTTTTGACCATGTTCCTTAGAATAAGTTATTCATTTTATGGGTGGGTAGACATCCTGAAGTATTGTCATACAGTTTTTCTCATAAGTTGTTAGATGTCGTCACCGAGCTCTGTATTTTATTTGTGATAAATATTGAAGATAATTTTATTAATAAGAGTTTAATAAAATGTTGTTAGACGTAAAATTTTACTGGTGATTATTTTTATACCCTCGTCGTGTTGAGTTTGCTATGTCGGCCTCTAATTGAGATTTTTTTTTGCCATGCCATGGGGCCCTTTTCTTACTAAATACTTAATAGGAGTTAAATAATGATTACACTGATCGTTCATAGCACGATCCGAAACGGTGTAGACTTAGATCTGTCTATCAGATTCAAAAATTATCTGAATCTGTTCGGCAATCGTGAGGAGAACTATTTACTTTTTATACTGAAGCCACGATCACACCTAGCTGGATTTAAAGACTTATTTCGGCATACATTTCTGGGAGGCTTGGTTATGTTAATTGCAATATCCTTACTTCAACGAGTAACGTATGCCGAATTAGTCTTTGAATTCAGCTAGGTGTGATTGTGACTTAACTTTTTTTTTGTCCAAAATTGTGATAATATGCGACACGTGCGCTTATCCTCGTAACTTTTAGATATATTTTTTTGTACCAGACATCCGTACACCAATTAGTGAGGTCAAAAGCAACAACTTTTGTTCCATGACTTTGCTAACGCACAAAAAAATTTCAACTTCCCATACAAAGGATGATACAAAGTAACGTAAGTGATCAACAATGCTGTTTTTTTTTTAACAAAGTCTTAAAATAAAAGTTATTGCTTCTGACCTACCTATAAGTAGGCAAACGGATGTCAGGTACAAAAAATTACCTTTTGTTTTTTTTTTGAACTGCAATACTTATAGATTTTCTGTGTTGCCAGAGTACTAGCTATTTCTATTATTAAATTATTTTTGAATCCCATGGCAAGGCCGTTAGTCGACAGCTTAGTGTATTAATTTGTAACTCTGAGGGGAATGTTGTTTATTGCATATATTTTATATTACGGAACGCTCGGGGTAGTTAGGAATGTCGAGGTATACTTGTTTGTGACCAATGAGTAGACAGGATGTGAAATAAAGCATATTTAATTTTACCTTGGATAGTTTCATTTAAATTATGCCTCTTAAAATAATTATGAGATAATAGTAAGGGAGATGAAGGACAAATTTGTATATGATTTGCTCATGTCTGCCTCTTTGACTGATGATAAGGAGCATCCTCTAGAAGGTACAAAAAATATTGGCGGACATCCACACCCCTGCGTTTTTGAGGAAAATTTGACAATTAAACGTACACCTGGCAGACTATGACTATCTGATTAAATACAATGTATAAAACCCCAGAAAAATAGTCTACCACCATAATAGCCCTGCGTCGTAAAGTTACAGCTCTTCAAAATGCAAAAATTCACTTCGTCCCGTGATAATGCAGAGCCCTGCATGTCTGCCACTTCGATTTTCTACATCTTCAGAAGTATTTAAAACAGGAGCCACAAAGGCAGACCAAAAAAACATTATTTAGTATCTAATTTTCATTTTTTTTTGCTAGCTAGCATACCCAAATTGCACCCAGCACCCTAACTATAAGTAATACTGTGAATTTTCTTTGGTCTTGCTTTCGAAGCCAAGTTTTTACTCAAGAAAAGCAACTTTCTAAAATACAATATTTTTTACTCGAAAAATTTTTTTCGTCTCCATACAAAATGAGTCGATGAAAAACTTTTCTTCGGGGAAAATGCTTGGTTTCATGAGTAGAATCACTGGGCTTCAGGAGCGATACTAAATGAATATTCACGAAGAAATGATGAAAAATTGATAAAAAAAAAACAAAAACTACCTTTAACGACTTTATTACCAAAAACAAAACTCCCTACAAACTAACCGTATTACTTATGATTATCTATCACATTAGTTTCAGTATTTTGGACCACAACAAGTTAAAAGAATTAACTTTATAGTTTTCTAGTCTAGATAAAAGTCATTTAGCCCTAAACCACTAGGTAACAAAAGAGATGTAAAATTTTACTATGGGGGTTGGATTTTTATTTCGAGGGAAAATTAACAGGGTTCAAACCAAGTTCATATGATAGATAGAATAGTAGATAATATTGTGGTGAAGAAAGAATATTTTTAAAGGCCACCATTTTTTTACAATCGATTTTTAAAGTTATTGAAATACGGCATCACTGATTGGAATATGGCAACACAGATTGGACTATGACAACCCTACTTACAAATAGTGTTGCGATCTATCGATTATTTTTTTCGAGATATGTGTGAGTCAGGTCACCTGCGTCAGTTTATACCTCGTAACGTCAAAAAATTACATTTGCCCTTTGCCTAGAGGCTCGTTCTAAGTCGGCAGATCATTTGACTGAGAGTTGTCAGTTTCTATGAGTCATATTAATGAGTTAACTCATTTAAATAATTTGAACCATTTGGTCAGTTTCTATGAGTCATATTAATGAGTCAACTCATTTAAATAATTTGGACCATATGAGTCCGAGAAGTAATACAAGATCTTATGACATGCACGACAAGCAGTCATCCAAGTACTATTAGGCCGGATATAAAGCAGGTTGTAGCAGACAGACCTCTGTGAAATATTCCCGCGGAACGTTGGAATTGTTCTCTAATTGCGTCACTGTCAGTGTTCAATTGTCAAGAAACTACCTAGTAAGAGCAGGCAAAATGTCAATCTCGTCGGCCGACAATTATTGAGGGATCGAGGGGAGTCATGGCTCCCCCTGCCTCTACCACGAAGGTCATGAGGCGACCAAAGGCCACTCACAACGTCGCCCAGGCCACTTACCTTCGCGAAGAAATCGCCGCCAAGCTTTGCAAAAGTGCAGTCGCCCGCCTTACCGCCGCTTCACCGCACCCCGTCGAAGCCCCCCGCAACCGCAACCGCGGGCCCTCGACAGCCGCTTGCCTGGGCTGTACCGCCTTTGTCACAGAGCCTATTAACACGGTCTTCTCCCCACAAGCCGTGGGAGTGAAGACGAAGCACCCGGAGGTGTCAACAACTTCAGTCACACACGAAGCCATCGACCTTGCCATCGAGCTCCTGCTCTCCGTTCTCAAGGCCTTGAGAGCAGGCACAGACCCGGTGACAATTGTCACGGAGGGTGTCTCCATCCTGGCTCGCATCCCCTCCCCTCCACACCAGGTAGCCTACGTTCACTACGCCTCGTCGAGTAGTTAGGACTGTGGGCCCCTCACAAAACTGATACAGTGGATTTATTTTTTATACAAGAGAAAAAAAGAAAAAAAATGGGTTATCACTTAAAGGTACTAAAACGATAAAAACTAAACTGCGTTAGTTTTAATCGTTTTTGTACCTTGTATTCCTTGAATTTTCATCGTGTTCAGGTCTAAATCGATAATTTCAGTTTCATTTCAGGTTACTCTTTATTATTTCATTTACCTATTTTAAAATAGCTCCGCTACATATTACAAGAATTAAGACAACACATCAAACAAATACACTTAACTAATTCGAGTGAGTGAACTGACTCACTCATTTGAACTATTGATACCGTTATCTCTACGGCTTTCAAAATGAAACGCTTGCTTGACAGATATAACCTAAAACAACGTCAGTAATTATATCCTCATTGCTAAAACACCTAACCTTTTTCCTCTATTGGCTAATTAAATTAATAAATCAAAGCAGTATTGACAAATATGTGTATTTTGTAGAATCGGGTTGTCAAGCTCACGAGATGTCTGTGAAAGTACATTCTTGGAATAAACGATAAAAATGAAATACTGGAGTTGAAATCAGTGCTTACATAGCCAGATAATTTACCACACAAAATAATAGATAGGCTCTAAGTCACCAGCCACTTTTGGCCGCACCGTGTAACAAGCTACCCAAAGAATACATCTATACATAAATAAATACAACATAGACTTACAAGAGGAGACACAAGACTACTCAGAAATTAATTAACTTAAGGGATCAAAAACTAAAACAAGGAATGAGTGCAGACTCACAAGATCTTAATATTGTAATATCAAGTGCCTTCGGACAATACTACACTAATATGTTATAATGTGAGAATACAATCATCCAGGCTCTACAAGCAATAAAATCAAGAAACATTACAAAAATAAATATTAGTATAGTGTAGGACAGCACTTCAGTTCTACTAAAGCTGAATGGCCGCTATACAACCTCAGGATTGATACTACAATGCGATGAAGAACTATAAAAGTCATCAGTCATCACAAAATAGCATTATTAAAGGACATTTCCCTGGGAAATGATGCAACGGACTAACTGGCCATTACTTTTAAACCAGTTCCGGACTGAAATACAGATACAAATGTCCTTCACTCGTGCACAAGCCCCTACCAGGATTCAAACCTAGGACTCTCGGCTTGGCAGGCAACCGTACCACTCTGGGTGTCAACACCATTCTAGTCATCTGGCTGATGACATTGGTATTCCTATGTATTTCTCATCTGATTTATTTCTAATTAAACCATGAGTAAAATAATCACAAATACCTGTGTTTAGATATTATCTTCCTTAATCAACCAGTCTACAAAGAATATAATTTTAAAAAATTATATATTGGGAGACATTTCACACAAGGTTATCTGATCCCAAACTAGGCAAAGCCTGTACTATATGGGTACCAGAGACTGATATACATACATAAATAACACCCAGACACAGAACAAACACTTGTGTTCATCACACAAATGTTTGCCCTGGGCGGGGATCGAACCCGCGGCCCATGGTGTGAGAGGCAGGATCACTACCAACCACACCAACGGGCTTGTCAACCCAATGTAAAAGATCACACATTTTTACCCGCAGCAATTATTATAATTAATATTTATGTTCATCTGTTGCCTCATAACTTCTATACAACTTATTGTAGTTAAACAAATGAGTAGCGTTAGATTAGAAGCGTCTTGATCTTCCTCTGGTTATAGGATATAAGATGTTACATTACATTGAATGTGGCTCCATCAGGACATTAACTCATGAATGACCAAAATAATATTTTTATATGATACCATGTTGGGTGTCAAATAAAAGGACATTATCTGAACATCACTATGAATATTTAGTGGCAAATAAGCATGCTGCTTCACCCAAGGGCAACTGAACATAGTGGGTCTTACTCCGTGGTCTTACTACAAAAAAGTTAGACATCTGTTGAACACTTGATTAAAAAAATGCGCACAAAATAACTGGCTATGTCAGTTGATGCGCAGAAGTCAAGTCATAATAAAATAAGTCATTTTTGACTTCTGCGCATCAATGACATAGACAGAGTTATTTGGTACGATATTTTTAATCAAGTGTTCAACAGATGTCTAACTTTTTTGGTGTAAGACGGAGTGTGTTTGCTTAAGATGAGGCAACGAGGCATGTCCAAGCAGCTTCATGCGGCCAATAACAACTTTACACTAAGTGTAATATTATTCATCTTATATTAATATCTGTCCATCTAAAAAAATCTTGCTAATTGTGTAACAGATAGTTAACACTTTGAATTGACATAATAAGCCTATTATTATTATTTCTGGTGGAGAATCTGCACAGACGGGTGATCAGATCACTTAAATAGCTATTTCATTCACTATCCCAGCTTGAAACGGACGGTGTGGCCTGCTTCACTGTAAGCCCCATCCAGGAAGATGGCCAGTTTATGCGGCAAGCTGCTCTTTTGGCTTCATCGGGGTATCCCCATTTTCCATTCCCCCTATCTACTGATTGAGATGTACTAAATAAGGACCCTGAGAGGACCTCCGAAGCTTTTCACACACAATTCTGTGTCCCCTGGTGTGAGGCTCTCTGCACCACAAGCCAATCTGCCGAGGGCACTGGTTTACTGGTGCTGTTAAGTCTTTTTTCTATCTATATCCCTTGATGAAGAGTTTGGATTGACGATACCCCTCCACATTTTCCAACTGTGTGATAGTTCGTCTCCATGTCCTGTATCGTTGCATTCTGTCGGGTTTTCTTGTGCTTACGGTAAATGAACAAAAACGCGTAACACCCTCAGTAAGCTAAATCACTTGAATTCTTCATTTTTGTGCACTTTTAAGATATTTTCCAGCAAAATACACTATTTTGATCACTTTAACCTCTTTCGTTTCACAAATGCAAAATCTCTGACACAGCCAGTTGCACAAAGCTACTTTAAAATTAAAGCTGCTTTAAATCTACTGCTGTCACTTTCTTTGTCAGCAGAATAGAAAGAGTCCGCAATAGACTTAAAGGAGCTTTAACTTTAAAGATGCTTTGTGCAACTGGCGGTGAGAGTAGGATAGCTTTATGTTACGTCCATGTGTGTGGTTGAAACACACTGCTGTCAAAAAAAATATTACTTTGAAAAACATTACCCGTTGACAGCAGTCTGTCTTGACCACGCACACGGGCGTCATATACAGCTATCCTGCTGTCAAAATAATATTTCCTGTTCTGGAACGCACGTCTATACGAAGAAAAACGAAAAGGCAATTGAGTGTTGCCAGTTTATTTTGCTTTGGTGGTGCCAGTACTTAAAAAAAAAGTCCACTACAGATTTTTTTAAAAAATTATTTAAAAAAAAATGGCGGCATTAAAAAAATAATTCTTAGTCATTCTTCTTTCTTCTTTTTATTCTCCTTCATGTAATATAAATTTCAAGTCTGTTAATTTTATCTTGGAATAAAAAACCACTAGTATACATGTCTTTTATTTATTAATATGTGATGAGTGTTGCCAGGTTCTGAACCTTTTTAGTACCTATATTTACGAAGTGCAGGGCCTTGGGCCAACGAAATCTGGTGTAGAATAGAGCGAGACAAAGAAAAGGAAGTCTTCAACGCAATTAATTAAAATCTACAAGGCTCGATTTACACAGTCAGTAAAAAGAGGTTAGTACAAAAATATTGCTTGTTTAACATTTGAATGCAGTAAGCAATATAGACATACTGACCACTTTTTACATATCCAATGTAAATTCAGGGTTGAGTGTTGCCAAGTTCCTACAAAAGTTCCTTAAATGGATAATTCTGCAGATTCTTAAACTTGATTCCAGGCACACATCGATGGTTAATGTTGTAGCTATCCACAATGGCTATTTCATCCTCGGTCAGTTGGAAGTCGAAAATGCTGGCGTTTTCTATCAAACGAGAGGGCGTGAACGTCTTGGGAATGGCTACAATGCCGCGTTGAGTCTGAAAAAGAAAAATAAAGTCAAGTATGTTACATTTACCAAGGTCAATTTGTACCCTCGTAAGTAGCGTCTTCTCGTTCAGTCTTAGAATTTTGGCTATATTATTATGTAGGTAGTACTTAACAAAAGCCAATACGAGTCGTTAAGAGGCTACTTCCCGTCCACTAGCGCCTCCATCAGTTAAAAAAATCATCATCATAACATCCCATGAAACGTCCACTACAGGACAGGGAGCTCCCTCCAGAATTCCAGCTTTTGCTGGAAATAAAGTGGAGGGGAAGTACCATAGTCACCTCGCTTGTTAGCGTTACGGCTGGCACTATGGACCGCGGTTGTAGGTGACCGCAGTAAGTAAGATGTAAATAAAGGAGGATGCTGCTGCCCATCCTCCAGTTAACCCTTAGTCGCCTCTTACGACACCCTCGGGTATGTATGGGTTGGTTCTATTCTTTGCCGGCACCACACGGGTTAAAAAAATATTACTCTCTAAATACAAAACTTATCGATGACAAAGTATAACCTAGGATTGGGTCTGCTTTGCCCTTCGGGTTGTGAAGCTTAAATGGCATGACAGTTGCTCTTGGCCACTAATTTGGCAAATCATAACCTAGGATTGGGTCTGCTTTGCCCTTCGAGTTGTGAAGCTCAAATGGCATGACAGTTGCTCTTGGCCACTAATTTGGCAAATCATAACCTAGGATTGGGTCTGCTTTGCCCTTCGAGTTGTGAAGCTCAAATGGCATGACAGTTGCTCTTGGCCACTAATTTGGCAAATCATAACCTAGGATTGGGTCTGCTTTGCCCTTCGAGTTGTGAAGCTCAAATGGCATGACAGTTGCTCTTGGCCACTAATTTGGCAAATCATAACCTAGGATTGGGTCTGCTTTGCCCTTCGAGTTGTGAAGCTCAAATGGCATGACAGTTGCTCTTGGCCACTAATTTGGCAAATCATAACCTAGGATTGGGTCTGCTTTGCCCTTCGGGTTGTGAAGCTCAAATGGCATGACAGTTGCTCTTGGCCACTAATTTGGCAAATCATAACCTAGGATTGGGTCTGCTTTGCCCTTCGGGTTGTGAAGCTCAAATGGCATGACAGTTGCTCTTGGCCACTAATTTGGCAAATCATAACCTAGGATTGGGTCTGCTTTGCCCTTCGGGTTGTGAAGCTCAAATGGCATGACAGTTGCTCTTGGCCACTAATTTGGCAAATCATAACCTAGGATTGGGTCTGCTTTGCCCTTCGAGTTGTGAAGCTCAAATGGCAGGACAGTTGCTCTTGGCCACTAATTTGGCAAATCATAACCTAGGATTGGGTCTGCTTTGCCCTTCGGGTTGTGAAGCTCAAATGGCATGACAGTTGCTCTTGGCCACTAATTTGGCAAATCATAACCTAGGATTGGGTCTGCTTTGCCCTTCGGGTTGTGAAGCTCAAATGGCATGACAGTTGCTCTTGGCCACTAATTTGGCAAATCATAACTTAGGATTGGGTCTGCTTTGCCCTTCGGGTTGTGAAGCTCAAATGGCATGACAGTTGCTCTTGGCCACTAATTTGGCAAATCATAACCTAGGATTGGGTCTGCTTTGCCCTTCGGGTTGTGAAGCTCAAATGGCATGACAGTTGCTCTTGGCCACTAATTTGGCAAATCATAACCTAGGATTGGGTCTGCTTTGCCCTTCGGGTTGTAAAGCTCAAATGGCATGACAGTTGCTCTTGGCCACTAATTTGGCAAATCATAACCTAGGATTGGGTCTGCTTTGCCCTTCGAGTTGTGAAGCTCAAATGGCATGACAGTTGCTCTTGGCCACTAATTTGGCAAATCATAACCTAGGATTGGGTCTGCTTTGCCCTTCGGGTTGTAAAGCTCAAATGGCATGACAGTTGCTCTTGGCCACTAATTTGGCAAATCATAACCTAGGATTGGGTCTGCTTTGCCCTTCGGGTTGTGAAGCTCAAATGGCATGACAGTTGCTCTTGGCCACTAATTTGGCAAATCATAACCTAGGATTGGGTCTGCTTTGCCCTTCGGGTTGTGAAGCTCAAATGGCATGACAGTTGCTCTTGGCCACTAATTTGGCAAATCATAACCTAGGATTGGGTCTGCTTTGCCCTTCGAGTTGTGAAGCTCAAATGGCATGACAGTTGCTCTTGGCCACTAATTTGGCAAATCACAACCTAGGATTGGGTCTGCTTTGCCCTTCGGGTTGTAAAGCTCAAATGGCATGACAGTTGCTCTTGGCCACTAATTTGGCAAATCATAACCTAGGATTGGGTCTGCTTTGCCCTTCGAGTTGTGAAGCTCAAATGGCATGACAGTTGCTCTTGGCCACTAATTTGGCAAATCATAACCTAGGATTCGGTCTGCTTTGCACTTCGGGTTGTGAAACTCAAATGGCATGACAGTTGCTCTTGGCCACTAATTTGGCAAATCATAACCTAGGATTGGGTCTGCTTTGCCCTTCGAGTTGTGAAGCTCAAATGGCATGACAGTTGTTCTTGGCCACTAATTTGGCAAAGTATAACCTAGGATTGGGTCCGGTTTGTCCTTCGGGTTGTGAAGCTCAAATGGCATGACAGTTGTTCTTGGCTACTAATTTGGCAAAGTATAACCTAGGATTGGGTCTGGTTTGCCCTTTGGGTAGCGAAGGTCGAATCGCATGACAGTTGCTCTATTTAAAAACGAATGCCCTCGACATTTCACCTAACAAAATAAAACTTCCCAACAGAATGGAAAAGACATGCAAGAAAAATAGCACTTTTAAAAGAGACAGACAAAAACAAACTTACCAAATACCTAAGCACGATCTGCGCTCGACTCTTTCCATACTTAGCAGCTAAATCTCCAAGCTTCGGGTCTGACTTTATTACATCTTTGCCAGCGAACTCCGGCCGTGCATCGGAGAGCAAGCCAAATGGAGTGTACGCTACAGGCTGCACGGAATGTTGCTTGCAGAATTCCACTAGTTTTTGCTGCGTCAAAGTTGGGTTTATCTGAAAAGTCAACATTAAAAATAATAACTATAAAAAATAAACAGAATGTAACCAAAACCAGACTGGCAAAAAAGGCGTGAAAATAATAGGGGCGCCACTTTCGACGGCAAAACAAATTATGGCAACATTTACTTTTATGGAGACCAATAATAGTACATTGTGTATCTAGGGCGGAAAGGAAGCAATTTCGACAGAGGGGACATTCAAAGCACGAGCGTCAGCGAGTGCTTTAATGCCCCGACCGTCGAAATTGCACTTCCACTCGTGCTACACACAATGTTTTTCATCACATTTGCGAGGAATATAAAAAACAAGTAATCTTAGAATATTTATTCATGTAGGTAATTTACGCAGAAATTTAGTTCTTTATAATATTTATGCTGCGATGAAACTGTTCACGTCTAGGAATACAATTTATAGAAACTATTGAGAAATAAGAAAACTAATTGTAGATAGTTAATTTTAAATTAATTTCTTGTTTTAGGAGCAGTTTAAAAATAAGATAAATTAAAGGCAAAAGATTATTAAAATTTAAGTTTAGCTTATAACCTCTTTGCATCAGTCTCATTTCGGAACGAAGCGTCTTCTGACAGCCAGCAGTCACAGAATGTCAACGAAAAGTCAAGGTGACTGAAGGTGAGGTTATCTGTGATTGCGCCTCATTGCGAGCAAATGTGATGAAAAAATAATTTTAGATCTGTTACATTTTCTACACACGAAAGTGTATAAGGCGATTTTTCGCGACCCTCCCTCTGCTCTTGGTGAGATGTTGTGAGATTTGACCCCCTCCAACACGTGAGATTATTCAAAATGCGTATTTTTAGTTAAATACGTTAATCTGTCCTTGATTTTGTTGGATTTATTTAAGGAACCATTTTATTTTAATATTTTTTTAATAGCCCTAAATTTCCCACTGCCGGGCAATCCCTCCTCTTTTTCTTTCCTAAGATCACTATCATGGGACTCGGTCTGCCAATTGGCTTCGAAAGCGTCTAGGTCGTCGCGCCATCGTTTCCTAGCCCTTCCTCTCTCTCGCCGGCTATTATATCGAGGGGGACCCACTCAGTAGAGGCTCTGGCCCATCTCTCCGGGTGCATCCTGTACATATGACCCGCCCACTCCCATTTAAGCTTTGCAGTTTTTTCGGTAACGTCAGAAATGCGAGTCTTGGAGGTCAGGGTAGTGTTGCGGACTCTGTCCGTTCTCTTTACACCTAGTATGCTGCGCTGACATACCGCCAATTTGGACTTTCTGGGAAGCAGTCAAAGACCAAAACTGCGCACTATGGTTAGGACAAGCAAGATGCACATGTCGAATAGTTGACGTTTGAGTAATAAAGGAAGGTCACCTTTCATCAAGTCCTTCATAGACCAATAGCTCTACCAAGCATTTTCGACTCAGGGATCGACTTCTTTGTCCTATCGGTTGCTGAAAGAGACTAACCGGCTCAACTAAATGTTCTTGTCAGCATATTGTATTTCTTGGCCGTCAACCGCTACCCTATGCCTCGTGCTGTTAGTCATTAGTTTGGTCGTTAACTGGTTCATCTGAAGTCCAACTACGCGATTTGCCGAGCTTAGGTCTTACAACATGCTATTGCTAATATGGACACTATGCATGCAACTATGCAACGTGCTGTTGACGCAAAAAGTAAGATGTCGTCGGTGAATCGAAGGTTTGTAAGCCTCTTTCCGCCAACTTCAATACTTCTTCTAGAGTGCTTGTGAATAATTTGAGAGAGAGCAGATCACCCTGTTTCACAACTTTTTACATTTTATTTTTCATCAAGCAAGCGTGTGCCAGGAATGAATTACACGCCATTTTTTATAATGCCGCGGCATTATGTAAAATGATGAAATAAAAATTCTTGGAATTTTGTAGAATGCCAAGGCAAGACCGAAAGTAAAACGAACTACACAATTTGCCTGCGACATATTAGATTATTATGATTCCTCTGATTGTGTGGTTCTACATGGACTTCTGAAATGCTAAGCTACCTTTGATGCGACTGTACCTCAAACTGGTTGACGACCGGCTTCACTATAGCATGTTGCAGCAACCTCGCTAGCTGGTCTTCGTTGAAGTTGGACACGCCAATGGCTTTAGTAAAGCCCAGCTCTAGTGCCTTCTCCATAGCTCGCCAGGTCTCCAAGTAGTCTATCTTCGTATCTGCTCCACTGGCCTGGACAGTAAGAAAAAAATATTAGTACACAATCAACACACGAACGCACTCTCATACACACACACAATCTCTTTGTCACTCACACACATACACACATCACTTGACTTTATACTGGGGTTAGCAGTAGGGCATGCAAACCGGTTAACCGGTTAACCGAAAAAACCGGTTAACCGTAGATTTTGCTACCCGGTTTTCTAATGAGATAAAACCGGGGTTTTCGGGTTTTTCGGATATTAAGGTTTTTTGAAATTAGAATAAATACTTAGCTTTTTACTACAAAAAATAATTAAAGACAAATGTAGGGGTATATTCAATTCAACGTTATGTCTCCATACCTACCACGTTATCCTACTTCCTACTAATTTAATAATTGCGAAAGTTTGTAAGTATGGATGGATGTTTGTTATTCTTTCACGAAGAAACTACTGAATGGATTTTAATGAAACTTTGCTTTAATATAGCTTATACATCAAAAAATTACATAGGCTACAATTCATAATCCTGCGCAGGCGAAGTCGCGGGCACCAGCTAGTTATTGAATATTTTTCCCTCTTGCGTTCACAATATGAAGAATCACGAAGATGTTTTAGTTTCGTTCGTAATGAATAACTCATCGTCTTAGAACTAAAATTTAATTTACGAAATCAATATAAAAAAAAAACGGCCATAAGCTTGTCGGGCCACGCGCAGTACAGGGTTCCGTAATTCTTTTACGATTTTTTATCGCAAAGTGGGTTTTTCATAACGTTTATAACATAATAAATATAAACTTTTTACCTCCTAATGCTCAGCGAGGTCCTAGCGCTTGATTGCAATTTTTTTTTTTTTTTAGTTTTTCGGCTATAGCTCATTTAACCTGTGAGGCCTTCTTAACTGTGATAGTTTTCCTTTAAATTTCATCATATATGCTACTACTGTGATTTTTTTCACATTTCCAATAACGACTGTTTAGCCGGCAGGGGGGGGGGGGGGGGGACGACGACACTCAACTCCAACCAAAAATTACACTTTCAAGCTTATCATTTCGCAAACAGATCCCTTACATTAATATTTTTCAAAATTTTATGCTGCCACTTTGTCGGCGTAGATGAAATATATATCTGTATAAAATTTTAGCTTTCTAGTACTAAGGGTCTCTGAGCTAAGTCGCGGACAGACAGACAGACAGACGGACATGACGAAATTATAAGGGTTCCTGTTTGTCTACGGAACCCTAAAAAGATAACTTTTATGAAACTTTTATTGCAAAAAACTGGACGTGGATAGTCATTTATGAACGCGCGAAGTCGATTTTATAATATTTCAATACATAATTAAAATGTGTTAACTGTCATTTCATCGTTTGAACAAAAAGCCGCCCATCTGAGTCGAATTCGACGAAATACCTCTTTCTTAAAATTGGATTTACCCAGCTGGACTGTTTGTCCCAGGTATACGTATTCATCGACAACTTCGAGCGTAGTCTCCAACTTTAAGTGGAGTGGGTACAACAAGGGCGTTAGACATAATTTTCTTCTTAGTTTCGATTTTTAATTGTTTACATTATAAAGAACTGTTACTGCTATTCTAACAATAATTTTGATTTATCTGATTCTGGCTTTTCATTGTAAAACTCAATAAATACCTCGGTTTAAGAACTTACATGAAAATTACCCGAAAAAAACCGAAAATCCCGGTTAACCGGTTTTTTATACAGAAAACCCGAAAAAACCGGTTTTGCTTTTCTACCCGGTTTTTGCATGCCCTAGTTAGCAGCAGCGTGCAGCATGTATTTTCATGGGTTTTGTTCCCGAAGCCCAGCGATTCTACTCAAATTTTTTGCCTGAAAAAGTGTGACTACTACTAAATTCACGTATATTTTTTTTTGGAGCAAAACGAATGAAAATTCACGCTGTATATAGATAAATTACTTGGCTTGGCTCTTAAATTTTAAAAGAATATAGATTACTAGCTATCATCATGATAACCCTGATAACCTGTGACTGCGATGGTTCGTGACTTTGAGAGGTAACATGCTACAGTCGATCGCAAGACAGTGGTAACACTTTGACATTTAGCAGTCAGTGGTTCCGGGCGTTAGTTACTGCGTACCTCTGGTTCAGGTTAAGTATGGTTTGTGAAGAACGCTGCTGCCTATCCTCCGATTCAAAATCACTTAGTCGCCTTTTACAACACCCTCGAATCCCCTCCTCCCTTAGTCCTTACACAAAATAAATAAAATCTTACATCGATCGAAAAGGGCCAGTGAATGAGATACAAGTCCACATAATCCAAGTTGAGTTTGGACAGTGAGTCCTTTAGTGTGGGTAAGACATCCTTTTCAGCATGGCGATCATTCCAGAGCTGAAATAAAAATAAATCTTATAATAGTACCACGATGACTTCTTTTTCTTTTTACAACTAAGGAGTGGATTTTATCAAGGCTAGTTTGAACAGGCATTATCTAGGTAAGCAAGCTACATCTTCGACCCTTCGTCACTTACCGGGTGAGATCAGGGTGAGACTTAAATTAAAAGAAATAAAAAGCTCTAACGTGTTTCAACCTTAACTCCTCTCCTTAATTCTCCTCCTTTCCTTAGAACGACGCGGATCGTTGTATGAAGACCCCCGCATTAAATCCTCAGTCGATGAAACTTTGCTGGGGTATTACACTATATGAGACAAACCTTCTATAAAAAAATTCAAAAAAAAATCGGTACTTTTATTTTTTCCATACAAAAATTACAAAAAATGTATGATTTTATTTTTGTGAAATTTTGTTTGGATATTTTGAATTGGCATTTAACCTTCTAAATATATAAAATTGCTTGTCCTGACTGACTGACTGATTCATCAACGCCGAGCCGTAACCGTAGATACAGATCTGAAATTTTGTACACAGGTTCTTTGCACGTCAAAACCACCCAAAAAGAAATTATTTTGGAAATTCATCTTCCAAGGGGGTGAAATAAGGGATGAAAGTTTGTATGAAAGTCCTTTGTTTCTTGAGCGAGATTCACATACAAATTTGAATTCAAGCTTTTGGTAAAAAATAAAGAAACACGTGATATAGCATTTCTTAAAAATCACCCTAAAAGGGGGTGAAAAAGGGGATTATTTTTTTCCGTATGGTGGTCAATAAGTCTTACATTTTTAAGGGTAGAATTATAGAAATTTGTTTTTGAGCTCTTGATAAAAAATAAAAAAAGTGCGTGTTTAAAAATTTTTCAAAATTTTATCCCTAAGGGGGTGAAATAAGGGATGAAAGTTTGTATGAAAGTCCGTCAGTTTAAAAGTTAGGATCTTAAAAATTTGTATTTAGACTAAGAACTTAAAAATAAAGTTTTATGTGTTACAGGGTTTTTGGAAATTCAACACCCTAAGGGGTGAAACGGGGGAGGAAGTTGAAAATCCTTCATTTTCAAATTAAAATCCACTAAATTTATTATTTAGGCATTCATCCACCTCAAATTCAACCCCAAAAAGAGGGTAATGGGGTGAAAAAGTTTAAAAACCAATACGGGTATCGTTTGTATGGTTTATCGGGTCGCTGATTACGAAAACTAAAACAATTTTGAAATCCAACGTGGTGGACGTAAAATACCATCATCCCCTGGGGTTGGGGTTGGGGTGCGATAGGGTCGAAAAGTCCAAAAATCAATAAGTATGGGTGTCGTTTGTAAGGTTTATCGGGTCGCTGATTACGAAAACTACAACAATTTTGAAATCCAACGTGGTGGACGTGAAATACCAGAGGGAGAGGGAGGGGGAGAGGGAGAGGGAGGGGGAGAGGGAGGGGGACAGGAAGAGGTAGAGGAAGAGGGGGGAGAGAGGGAAGGGAGACTGCACATTCTGAATTTCACGCGGGCGAAGCCGCGGGCACAGCTAGTTCATGATACTTTATCATCCTGGCAAATAAAATCTGCCTGAGAAATTTATGTTGGGGTCAACTGCATCGTTGCCTACACTATAAAACGTCTTATGGATACCAAGTGTGGGTTGTTAGACCACAAAACTCTGGTGTCAGAGTCGTTGAGCCACCTAAGGCCTTTGACATACTGTCTCTAGAAGTAGTCGATGGAGACCAACGGCAACGGCTGAACGTGTCTTCCGAAGCACGGAATCAGCTATCTTAACGTTACCAAGACCTTGGAACTGAACAACTTTCCTAAAGGATCATAGGTCGAAAAACCAAATTTGAACTCCCATACAAAATGCGCTATCAGCTGACACAGTTTCTTCGAGTATGGGAAGTCAATTTATTTTCGTATTTTGACCTATGTTCCTTGGGGAAAGTTGTTGTGTAGTGTCACAGATTAGATAATAGTGGAAGTGTTTCATCGGGGCCTTATAGATTTACGAGAGTTTGAACTAAAAAAAAAAGACTGCACTGGCAGTAAATTGCTAAGGAGTGGAATTCTCTGCCTGCGTCTATGCTCCCGAGCTCTAATAACCCGAATCTATTTAAGTCGCGAGTGAATAGGCTTCTGGGCAACCTCGTTCCATCATCGACCTCATCTCTGTCCTCAGGGCTAGATCGAGGTCAAGAGTAGTAAGCCCATACACAGTAAAAAATAATAATAAGACATACATATACAATACTAGCTGTGCCCGCAGCTTCGCCCGCGTGATATTCAGACAATGTGCAGTCTCTCCCTCTCCCTCACCTTCTCCCTCTCTCTCTACCTCCATCCCACTCCCTCTCCTGCCCCTCTATCCCTGCCCCTAAACCTACCTCTACTCCTATCCCTATCCTTAACGCCGTCTTAACCGCTATCCCTATCCTTATATAAACATAGAAACGACACCCATATTGATTTTTGGACATTTTGACCCTATCGCACCCCAACCTCATTCCCGGGGGATGATGGTATTTCACGTCCACCACATTGAAAAAACTATTTATTCAACTATTGTGACACTACAAACCAAAGTACAATAAAGTACACATATAAAAGAAAACAATATGTTAACACATAAACAAAAGAAACTTAAATAACTGCACTAAGGTATGCAAGGTGGCGCAATAGCGAAAAGGTGAACGACTCAGCAAAAAGTCCATCTCGAAGAGACGGACGCTGTTTTTCAGTCGTACCAAGTAAAATCGTCGGCTGGATCCCAGCGGGGTTTGTGATTGAAAATAAAATACAATTACGTAATAATGCTATAGTAATAATTAAATACATATAATGCGATTAGGAAGGTATTTATACATTATGAAATGATTTATAAATAATGACATTGTACTCGATAACTAAAAATAAAATAAATATAAAATACTAAATAACAACAACACCAAACTAAAGTCCGGTATCAGGACATCCTTTGCTTTTCGAGCAGCATATTTTTTATATACTTTTTAAAAACTGACTTAGTCATAGGTTTCCTAAGTGGGGGTGGAAGATTATTCCAGCATTTGGAAGCCTGGTACCGGAAACTTCCCTCGAAAGCTCTGGTTTTATGGAACATTGGATTTCAAAATTGTTTTAGTTTTCGTAATCAGCGACCCGATAAACCATACAAATGATACTATAATGATGGTGGTGATTCCACCAATTTATAATGAACCTGGGGGGTTCGTGGGGGCGTATGCTCTTAGATAGAATTAGCTACCTGTAAGTCCTATCAGCTGATCCTCAACATTTAAACAACGCTTCGAGTTTAAATGAATATCACATTTATTATGATGTAAACATTGATTACACTGCTGAAAGAAATAGAATACTTTAGGCTACATCAGCCTATATTTCGCATTACATTTAGAAAAATTAGAACGCTATATCGAAATGCGCATATATAAAACACGTGTTATCACATTCAAGGACACAAAAAGAATCCATATTGGCATATTCGATGAAGGGCGTTTAAAAATTATTTTATATTACTGGACCAAATGTCCTTTCGACAAGAAATCACCGCGGAGAATGCATAGCAAGCGCGGTGTACTTGTTACAATCCCCATATTGGTTTTTAGACTTTTTCACCCCATTTCCCTGTTTAAGGGGTTGAATTTGGGGTGGAATTTCAATAACAGATATGTATGTTCCACAGAATTACAACCCTAATGCCTAAATAATAAATTTAGTGGATATTACTTTGAAATGAAGGTGTTTCAACTTCATCCCCCTTTTCACCACTTAGGGTGTAAAATTTTCAAAAACCCTGAGACACGTGAAACTCAATTTTTAGTCGTCAGTCTAAATAAAAATTTTGAAGATCCTAACTTTAAAACTGACGGACTTTCATACAAACTTTCATCCCTTATTTCACCCCCTTAGGGGATGAATTTTGGAAAACTCTAAAACGAACTTTTTTATTTTTTACTAAAAGCTTAAATACAAATTTCTATAATTCTACCTTTAAAACTGAAAGACTTTTAGACCAACATACGGAAAAAAAATCATCCCCTTTTTCACCCCCTTGAAGGGTGATTTTTAAGAAATGCTTAAACACGTGTTTCTTTATTTTTTACCAGAAGCTTAAATTCAAATTTGTGTGAATCTAGCTCAAGAAACAAAGGACTTTCATACAAACTTTCATCCCTTATTTCACCCCCTTGGGAGATGAATTTTCCAAAATCCTTTCTTAGTGGGTGGTTTTGACGCACATAGAACCTGTGTACAAAATTTCAGATCTGTATCTATAGCGGTTACGGCTCGGCGTTGATGAATCAGTCAGTCAGTCAGACAGGACATGCTCTTTTATATATTTAGATTTAAGATGTTTCGTTGCCAAAACCTCCCGATTCTCTCGTAGAATGGACAGTAAGTACACCCAACAGCACGTCAGTAGAAGCACTTCTAACTTTATGCCATGTATTATTAGAGTTGTAAATGTTTCCAGTGACGTGCAGTTAACCATACTATACCTTAGCGGAAACAAACAAGTGTTCTCTCTTTACAACCCACTGTTTGATCATGTTGTTGATTCCTTCCCCTACTTCCTCTGCAAGTCAGTAGAAGAACTTTGGACCTTATGGCATGGTAATAGAGTTCCAAATGTTTCCACTGACGTGCAGTTCGCCTTACTTACTTTTGTGGTAACAAACAAGTCTTCTCTCTTCACAACCCACTGTTTGATCATGTTGTTGATTCCTTCCCCTACTTCCTCTGCACGTCAGTAGAAGAACTTTGGACCTTATGGCATGGTAATAGAGTTCCAAATGTTTCCACTGACGTGCAGTTCACCTTACTTACTTTTGTGGTAACAAACAAGTCTTCTCTCTTCACAACCCCCTGTTTGATCGTGTTGTTGATTCCTTCCCCTACTTCTTCTTCATTGTTGTACATAGATGCAGTGTCTATGTGTCTGTAGCCTGCGTCGATGCCATCTTCCACGGCTTGTCTGAATTGACCAGGTGCTGATTTTCGCTGTAACATTATTAAAATACAATTATTAGGGTTCCGATACCAAAATGGCAAAAAAAAGGAACCCTTATGGTGCGACTTTGTCTCTCTGTCCGTCCGTCCGTCCGTCTGTCACACCTGTATATCTCAGCAACCACTCATGCTATCGACTTGAAATTTGGAACAGTTTTAGAATATGGTTGCCCAACTTAATTCAACATGAAAGAATAAAAAAAAAATTATTAAATTATTATTAATGTAAAGGGGGCCCAAATAGGTAGGACACAATTTCAAATTGTCGTTACTAGCTCGAATGGGGTATCAAATGAAAGGGCTTTACTTGTTCATTCATAAATATATTTTTGTATTTTTTTGCGACTCTTATTTTTCAAAAAAATGTCAAAAAAATACCATTCCCCTTATCTCCTAAGTTTGTGAAAGGAAAAATCTGAATTAATTACAGTCGATAGAAGTTTATGTAAATATTACAGCAAAAATAAAACGATCTTTCTATGTTGCACAGTTTTAAAGAAAAAAAAAAAACTTTACAAACAAATTTAGTTTTGCGCTCCTAAAAATGGACTTTATTGCTTCTAAAAATGCTACAGGTATATCGGAACCCTCGGCGCGCGAGTCTGACTCGCACTTGACTGTTTTTTTTTTATTGTTAAAAATAATGTACTTACAGTCGAAACAAACAATGTGCCTTGATTAGAATGATGGCAGGACGAACCTATGCGTGAGATCAGGACATGACAGAGCGATACGTGTCTCTGTCACTCTAATATCTTATGTATCCCTCCGTCCTGCTCTCACACTGCGTTACTAAAAGTACCCAATGATATAAAAACCACGCTTTTTGCTAATGCTGTAAAATCCTAAAGGGAGCTCCCCTATCCAGCAGTATACATTCAAATTGTTAACAGTCACAAAATGAATTTATTTTAATATTTATGTTAAGTATTTGCAATATTATTTATTTTTAATTTTAGAAGTTTGTGAGCCCTGTCTCCGCCTGAAATACAGGATTCTCCTAGTTCAGGCAAATGTAATTTATCTTCCACTGTTATGTATAAGTTTAGCCTATAAGTATTAATTGTATAACGATTTGAATAAATGATATTATTATTATTATTATTAATGAGATGATGATGGATGAGTAATGTTCATTCTTCACACCTTGTATACAAGTCAAATCAAAGTTTATTCATTGTTGGATATTAAAATCTCTGGGCTTACCTGTAGTCAACTTAGCGCGCCCATCAGTTAAAAAAATATTACTCGCTAAATACAAAACTTATCGAAAATCTATCTTTCCAAATTGAAGTAAAGGTCCTAGTCTATTTAGAACCTATCAATCCAAAAAAATGTAGTTCACTGTAGTTACCATAGTTACAGATACAAAAAGTTCGAAAAACGGCCACTTTTAGCAGATTTTGTATCTATAGCTACAGTGAACTATATTTTTCAGGATTGATAGGTTCTAAATAAACTAGGGTACCTTTACTTCAATCTGGAAAGACAGATTTTCGATAAGTTTTGTATATAGCAAGTAATATTTTTTAACTGATGGGGGCGCTGGCAAGAGCGGGCTTTAGATAGGGACCAATGGAGGGAAGAGAGAGAGGCCTTTGCCCAGCAGTGAGACATTATAGGCTAGATAAGATAAGAAGGGGGCGCTAGTTGACTGCAGGAAATCCCTTAATGACGTCAGCTAAACAACATCGCTTCACAAACAAAGTGGCGTCATGGTGGGAAAAAAACACGGAGCATCTCCTATGCTCCGTGGAAAAAAGAAGCGACAATAAAAACCCACGCGCTCTTTTAATGTTTGAATGTAAAGCAGCAGTACAAGCAGCTTTAAATTGGCTTTCGTTTAAAAAACTAAGGAACCCTATACTGTGCGTGGCCCGATTAGCACTTGGCCGGATTTTATATGACTGAAAGGGCATGCTCAGTCAATGAAACTGAACAACTTTCCCTAAGAAACATATTTAGAAAATGAAAAAGTAATTTTAACCTCTCCATACAAACTGTTCGGTCAGAGTGAGCAATTTGTATGGAGAGGTCAAAAATACTTTTCATTTCCCGAAAATGTTTCTATTTGAAAGTTGTTCAGTTTTTGGTACACCATCGCTTACACCCTTTATTATCTAAGATCAAACCACACATTTAAAGCTCCACATTTGCTCCATACAAATGGGAAAAAAAATTACATTAGCAATAATTTTACAAAAGGCGTACCATTCTTGAGCATGGTCCCTCGCACAGTTCATTAATTTATGTATTTTATTTTTAATCGAAAATTCAAATTACTTGAACTGTATAATATATCACTTGTGCTGGCTACACACTAGCTTTAGATGATTTCTTCACAAACTTTTTCAATTTTGCTGATGAAACTAAGTTTCTAATTTATTTCTTTTATCACACTACATTAATTTTATTTGATCTTCATAAGAAGCCTGATAATAACTGCAAAACTGCAAATAAAATTAAAAGTCTTATTTATTTTTTCTTAAAATGTCTTAGATAACACTGGTATCTACATAGGATCTCACGAATCGAATACCTACTGAGATCCCATTGGACCGAGATTGAGGATAGGCTGCGGGAGTGTAAGCGGGATGGATGAATGAAATGTTGTTTTATAAACAAATAAAAAAAAAGTATCTGAAATGTACAAAATTCAGGCAACTTCAACATTTGATCGACCTTGTCGACCTTGATAGCGCAATTGAAATTGCCATTCAAATATCTTCCCCCACCATGCGGTTTTTGTTTAACGTGTTGTCCAGCATTTGTATCTAAATAACAAAGTTTTTCTTTAACATAGAAGAGACATTTATTAATTAGGTAACTTACCGCATATGTACCAAGTCCAATGACCGGTAATTCTTGTCCGTTGCTTAACTTAACTGTTGGGATCTTGACCGGCATAGTGAGGCCGAAACTTGGACCAAATTCACAAATAAAAAACGACTGGTGACTCTAACCACAACTGAGTGCCTTTAAGAGGTTATAAAATTAAGAGATAGAATATAGGTTGATAAAGATTCAATTCAATCAAGAACCGTTTCGTATGTATCGTACCTACTCTTTAATTCCGAAGACTCCGGAAACAACTTTGGGATTGGGACCGACTCTGCGACGAACTTGGATAAACAGCTGATAACAGCGCGTAGAGATGCGCATAGTCTGTGGATGCGCATAATATATCGATTATTTTATTAAAAGAATTTTGATGTCGATATTTTTTACCAGTGTATTACAATATCCCTTTCGTGCATTTCCATATTTCCAATAGGGAATAAGCATAAATTTTTGAGTCGCACTTATTAAAGAAATACGTAAATACCGTAGCATAGATGAGAAAGAAATTGATTTAGAGAGATCCGACATGGACAGTGACGTGTCACTACGGCCATAAAAACTCCGTGACAAATTTCGTTTCGCTAGAAAGAGACACACAAATCTTCGATGGCTTATATTTTTTTTTAATTTCATAGTCCAAGGAGTTAGTATAGTTTATTAGAGGGATTTTAAAAAGTTGAATTTGAAACCAGTATCTATCCTTGTTTTACAAATGTTTGTAGTGATTTGAAGAAAGAGAGGATCATAGGAACACAGCTACTTCTCTTTTTCCAGAATGTCGCCACTTTTATTATAGACACCTATACTGCATTATGTAGTGCTCTAGGAATGTGTTTTGAAATATTTCCTTGTATATGTTTCGAAATGCTTAAATGGCTAATGCAGCTGGGGACAACACACACCATTTATTGTTAAGTATGCCTCACTTCTGTTTTTTTGGATCTTTTTTAAACAATTAAAGCAAAATACACAATTTATAAATGACCACCCACCAGTTGGTGATCACGCAACTGTCAGTCCATCGAATGCTTGATCGAATGGTGGCCCGCGGACTTCAAAACGACGTTGTCAAAATAGTGTTATCTTCTTCTTTCAAACGGGCAGTTGTAATTTAGACTAGAAAAGGATGTAAATAAGGTTTTTAGCTCAACTTTTTAAAATCCCTCTAATAAACTATACTAACTCCTTGCTTGGAGATGATAGATAAGATGACATAAATCCTCAAATAAAGTGACATTTCTCCGTGATATATTTTCTCGCAGGAGGCGTGTTAAGCGGACTGTTCTAATTTTCTGTTTTTTTTTTTTTTTAATTTTGTGTTGTATTTCATGTAATGAGCGGCAGTGATTCCAATGCTGAATTCAATAATCTAAACTCAATGAAATGTATCGCGGGCAGACGAGCGTATCGTGATTAGCTCCCCGTGTGTCATACATGCTCAGAAAATAACGGCCAGCATCGGAGTCAGCCATATACCGAACGAATATTTTTTATCGATAAGTATCAATATTTTTGGAAAATATTAATGCGATATGTATCAGTACAGAGCATATAATAATCACTACATTTCATCGATATTTTTTTTCTTCTGCACATCCCTGACGCATATGCTGTGATAAATGTCAAAAATGCGACATGCCAAATTCAACTCTGAGTTTGCTGAGTTAAGATTTCCTTTTCTTTGATACTTAATATTTTTTTCATTTGTTCGCCTTTTTTGCTTTGGGGACTAATCTTTAGGCTGTGTTCCAAATTGTACAAACGCTGCTAAAAGCGTATACAGTACTGACGGACGGTCCAAATTGATTTTGCACGCTCACAAAGCTATCACTGCTTTAATGGCTCTAGTCAATTTGGAATGGATTTAAGCGCGCTCACGTGTTCATCTGTCAAAATGTCAGTTTCATTTTTATTTTCTTTAACAAAGCCTAAGCTAATCGCTGAAAAATGTGCGCCAAATCCACTTTCATTTCCATTAGAGACAAACTCATTAAAATCAAAACTTAAGAGACATCAGCTGGCTGCAAATGTGTGGGATTTTATATGTGTCAAATCGATTTTGACATTAGCGCTTTCACTGCTCCACCTATTTGACTAAAGCACTGATAGCAGAAACGATGACGTCATCAATGACGTAAGGCGGTCAACGAGCGAGTGCTTTAGAGCACGCTTTTGGTCAATTTGGACCGACTTAAGCGCGCTCACAGTGCTCTAAAGCAGTCTGTTAGTGCAATATGGAACGCACAGTTATACTGCCATTTCTCATTTTTCGCTAAAATAATACTTTTCTTTTCGTTCTTTTTCATCAAAAATGAAGGTTATAGAATAAAATCTTGAAATTCACAATTAAACATCATTTTTTCGTTCTATTTTTCTGTCTGGAAGGGTGACGAAAAAAAGTTACAGTTTGAGTAATGGTCCTTAGCCATGCTACGTTTTTTTTTACTTAAAAAAAAACTTGTTGAATTGAAAGGAAAACTGAAGGAAAAAGCAGAACTAAAAAGAAAGAAGGGAATTTTGTTTCTTGAATTTTATAACATAGAGGAAAAACATTAGATTTACAAGTTCTTGGTAAGTGTGATTGTTGTTTTTCGTTGAAAACTGGGTTAGACCATAAAAATCATAAGTTATCAACACGCGTTTTGTGTTATTTTCAGTAATGGCTGACGACGAATGGCAAGAGTTTGAGCCGGTAGCAGTCGAACCACCTCCGCGGACTCACCACGACCGCGTTTTTCGTGCCGGGGGCTTCTCCAGGGGCAGAGGGAATCGTAGCAACGACTCCTCGCGAGATGACAGTAACTGGCGCCGCGACAACCGCGAAGAGCGATCCTCCGGAAATTTCAACCGGAATCGCCGCTCGGATGACAACCGCCGCTCGGATGACAACCGCCGCTCGGATGACAACCGCCGCACTGATGACGGTAACAGAAAAGTTATCAGCATACCCTCTTCGAAGGTCGGCCGTGTTATCGGCAAGGGGGGCTCCAAAATACGCGACTTGGAATACGAATCTGAAGCTAAAATCCAGATCAATAACAATAACTCTGGAGGCTCGGTTAGTGAGATCACATTAATAGGATCAGATGCAGCTATTGCTAAAGTTGAGGGTATGATAAATGAGCTCATCGAGGATAAACCACCTCCTCAACAAGAAAGCTCCAGTTCTGGCAGTGGTAATGACCCTTCACAAGACTTCTTTAAACTTAATGATCAGGGAGTCAAAGTGATTGACTGGACAAGGCTCAATAAACATTATGACGAACAGCAGAAAGTGAGGTATGACAAACTTCCTCCTATTGTCAAAGATTTTTACAAAGAAGATCCAGATGTGGCTGCTATGAGGCCTGCAGATGTTGCCCGTTGGCGTAAAGCTAATAATGACATACAAGTCAAGAGAACTTTTGATGACAAACCTGGTTTAAGACCTATACCAAATCCAGTTCTAACTTTTGAACAGGCTTTCCAGCAATATCCAGAGATCTTGACAGAAATATACAAGCAGGAGTTCACAAAACCGTCTCCAATCCAGAGTCAAGCATGGCCAATATTGCTGAGAGGTGAAGACATGATTGGTATTGCACAGACTGGGACAGGTAAGACACTAGCTTTTCTTTTGCCTGCTCTGATCCACATTGATGGTCAAACCATCCCCAGGGAAGAAAGGGAAGGGCCCACTGTTCTCATCTTGGCTCCGACAAGGGAATTAGCTCTGCAGATTGATAAAGAAGTGTCTAAATACAAATATAAAGGTATCAAATCAGTCTGTCTGTATGGAGGAGGGGACAGGAAGGAGCAAATAAAAGTTGTAGCTAAAGGAGTTGACATTGTCATTGCTACTCCTGGAAGACTGAATGATCTGATCATGGCAAGGCATCTAAATATAATCAATTTCTCATATATTGTACTTGATGAAGCTGATAGGATGCTGGATATGGGTTTTGAACCACAAATTAGGAAGTCTTTATTTGATGTGAGGCCTGACAAGCAAACGGTCATGACATCAGCCACTTGGCCTAATGGAGTGCGACGTTTAGCCGAATCATACATGAAGGACCCAATTCAAGTCAACGTTGGATCTTTAGATCTTGCTGCAGTACACACAGTCACTCAACAAATTCAGTTTGTCGAGGAAGATGATAAGGAAGCTGTCTTATTAGAGTTCATTCAAAACATGGACCCTACAGACAAAATCATCATATTTTGTGGCAAGAAAGCTACAGCTACACATATAACAACTGATTTGGCTATGAAGGGAATTGAATGTCAGTCTTTACATGGAGACAGAGAACAGTGTGACCGTGAGGCAGCTTTAGCTGAGATGCTCGATGGAACTGTTAATATTCTAGTTGCAACGGATGTTGCTTCCCGTGGGATTGATATTAAAGACCTGACACATGTGATCAACTTTGATTTCCCTCGCCACATTGAGGAGTATGTCCACCGAGTAGGCAGGACAGGGCGGGCTGGGAAGACGGGAGTGGCTTTATCTTTTGTTACAAGGAAGGACTGGGCCCATGCAAAGGATTTGATCAAGATTCTTGAAGAGGCTAATCAGGAAGTACCTGAAGAGCTGGAACGTATGGCTGATAGATTCGAGGCAATGAAGATTAGACGGGATCAAGAAGGGGGTGGCAGGGGAGGCCGCGGGGGCAGAGGCGGCGGAGGCGGTGGGAGGTTCCGTAGAGATTATTAATAAGTTTGTTTTTCTGTTTATTTCTTGCAAATGTATACTTTAGGTCATAAAATCAGCTGTAATCACAGCTATCTTATGTAGCTGTACTAGTGATGTGCATAATTTTGATGAATGTCTGACCTAAGCTTTGCATTTGTACTGGTGATTCTGTGATTTTATCGATTTCGCCTAACTACAGATGTCTCCTTGTTTATCTAAACAATAACTATAATAGTAATCTCACTAATGCATCATTGTTCAATGTTTGATGAAGTTAGTATAAAAAATTAAGCTTGAAATTTTTTGAAGTAATTTCACTAAATATTTTACTTTTAGTCTCAATTATCTCCTGCAGTTTTAAGAAATCAATAAAAGCACATTTAAGATTAAAAAATATTCCAACACAACACAGCATGACTGTTAATTTAGTGGTGAATGTGATGTTAAGGTTAACCCATAACAGAAGTTTATGTATGTTGATAAATATTTCTAAACACCAATGTGTTAACTAACACCTTATGAAGATAGGGTAGGTTTTCAAAATGATAATTTATTTTAACAAAATGTTAGGTCACATTGTTGATATGAGTAACTTCATAAGTATTATATTTTGTGATAACATTCCACCTACTGCTCTGTGTGAAAATATGCGTGAAAGTTTATGACTCCTGTATGTAATTTTGTGTTTTTTCTCCAGAGCTCTCTGAATATTTCTAGTTGGTAATTAATTACAAACAATTTTGGAGGGATTATTATATAGAAATATAAATCACTCATTTTTCTAGCATACAATTATGTAGCATACTATCTAATACTATATACAGCATGCCCAGTGTCAAAGGCGGCAAAAGACCCAATTTATTAAATTTAAAATATGAGATGTCCCTAGAAATAGTGGTTATTATAATAGGATAGGTCACTACTACCTACATAGAATACTGCATTTGTGTATGTATGTCCGTATAAAAACGTATTCCACTGACATTTTTTCTACTGATTTGGTGTAAATCCAGCCTAATGTGGAAACTTGAATCTTTAGGGTCGGCGTCCATTTGACCGCCTTAGAACCTGGGAGCCAATTTTTGAGTCACCAGTTGATTTTCGAGATTTTTAAAATTAAAATAAGTTCTGTCAAACTCCTCAAAAGTAAGGATCAATATTTGTTAATTATAAAATAATGTTCAGTTTTAAAATTACCAACATAACAATTTGAGTTTTATGAGTTTATCACGGATTTCTTTTAAAAATCTCAAAAATCACCCGGTGACTTTCAAAAATTGGCTCCCTGACCAGCACCTAGTTAAAAGAGAAGAGGGCGCGGCGCGCGGACCCCGAATTAACCTCTATTTTCACTTCTTAATTTAAAATGTTCTTTCTGTGCGACACGTAACTTAAAAGTCTGATTTTCAATAACTTAGTAGCGAGGCGAGAGGTATTGGTCTGGTGCTGAAACGGTTAATAGACGCCGACCCTTAATTATAAGCTACAAACTAATCCTACTTAAGTATTTCCTAAATAGGTACCTACTGTTCTTCTTGTTTTTTTGCTTCTTCAAACTTTGACTTCAAATAAATTAAGAAATTATATACAGTTTAATAATTTTGTAGTCTCCTAAACCAAATCTTTATTGGCAACAGTCTTTTTAAACAAACGGCAAATCAGCCTTAGTTTTGTATCCAGCCAGTTGGATGTGGTACAGTCATGAGCACATCAAGCTTGACATGTTGGAGTTTGTACCATTCGTAGTCACGCTGCGTTGTCAAGGTTGACCTGCTCTTGCCTACACAGCGTAGGGCACATTGATAAGGCTTCACATGTTAGGACTATGTATACTCGGTTCAGAATAAGCTGAGCTGATGCTACTTGAGGCCGCTATTACTGTTAACAATAGACAAGGGTTCTAGTCAGGTACGAAATTGCAGAACAGATGATCCGAAAAAAATAAGCACGGTACTGTTTCTTGGAAGTAACAGTTTAGATACTTTAAATTGCCATGGTATTTTAAGTTTTATCTTTAGTTGATTCACAACACCCCAACCACTTATTATACATGTTAGTGAAAATGACTCAGAAGAGAGTAATTCCGATGAGGACAAATCTGTGTAACGTAATTTAATTAATAATTATTTTTAATAAATAATTTTTCAACCTCAAAATATTTGTGGAGTTACGATCAAGACACGTTGAGCGCACTATTTATTTCTCGTGTTCCAGTGCAATAAACAAAAAAACAATAGTCAAACGCATAGAATACATGAAACATTCATGTATTCTATGGTCAAACGAGATAGCAGCACTTACTATTTTCAAGTGGCATCAGCTCAGCTTATTATGAACCGAGTATACACCCAACAGCACATCAGCCGAAACATTGGTCTTTATGTCATGGTATTAGAGTTACAAATGTTTCCACAGCTGTGTATGGTTCTTGGTTTCTTGTGAAACCTTTTATAGGCTTATTCAAGGGCCTAAATGCAACAACTTTTGTTCAAAATTTTATAGGCTTTTTTCGTGAATTTATTAAAGCCCTGTATAATAGAGGGTGTAAAAAGACCAACTCCGGAAAACTAGAACGGAATTCAGAACACGAAACTGAATAGCTTTTTCTCTAGGAAAATGGGTCTACGAAAACCGAAAAAAAATTTTTTACTTCCCATAAAGCCTGATACATACAATACAATATACAGGGTGTAAGGGACGGTGTACCGAAAACTGAAAGGACGTGCTCAGTCAACGAAACTGAACAACTTTCCCAAAGAAACATATGTTGGGAAATGAAAAAAAAAATTGACCTCTCCATACAAATTTCCCACTCTGGTCCAACAGTTTGTATGGAGGTCATTTTTTTTTTCATTTCCCAACATATGTTTCTTTGGGAAAGTTGTTCAGTTTTGTTGACTGAGCACGCCCTTTCAGTTTTCGGTACACCGTCCCTTACACCCTTTATATCGTGATAGTGTTAGGGGGCGTCCATTAATTACGTGAGGCGATTTTTCGACCCCCCCCACCCCCCTTGCTTACTTACCCCCTCCCCATAAATCTCGACATTTTTACCCAATCCCCATTTTTCGTGTTAAAAACTTTTATCTGTGCTAATATGTATGTGGTGTTCGCATAACGGAGATACATAATAAATGTGTAGGATTTAGCTATATTTTAGTGTAGGTATACCCTTTGTTTTGCTAAAAAAAATAGGTACGTGATATTTGCCTCGACCACCCATCTCCCCCACGTGAGATTAGGCCCTCCCCTAAACTCCTCAATTAATGGACACCCCCTTACTTGTATGCACAGACACCTCCAAAGATCACCTTGGTACAGCGCGTGCAGAACAAGTCTGTCTATGACGGTTATTTTCCGCGCAGCATTGGTGACATGCGGAGAGCCAATGACACATTTTTTGACTTCTGCGCATTAACGGTCACAGACAGAGTTAGACGCAGTATATCGTAAGTCAAAAAAGTTATCTTCGACAATAGTTGTTCAGTTTCATGGTCTAAAATGGATTACGGGAACTATTGGTTTCTTTTCCTGAAGGTTTTTATTAAAAATTGCACTCCTAAATATGTGATTAACAGCCAGTTGCACAAAGCTGCTTTAAAGTTAAAGCTTCTTTACATCTATTCTATTGCTGTCATTTTCTTTGCCAACAAAACAGTGTCAGTAAATGGATTTAAAGGAGTTTTAACTTTAAACTCTGTGCAAATGGCTGTAAGGTATGCCTACCCTCAGATCGCAGCGAGGTTCAAGCCTCTTTGGGTATACTGATGTAAATGTGGACGCGCCTTTAGAATTCTTTCTTGGACCCTGCCCTGCGGCAGCAAGTCAGAAAAAAAAAACCGGTCAAGTGCGATCGGTCTCGCGCGCCGAGGGTTCCGATATACCTATAGTGGCTTTTGAAGCATTGTTGCTCCATTCCAGTCCATTTTTTGGACCGCAAAACTAAATTTGTTTGTGAAGGTTTATGCAGATATCTAAAAAAATGTGAAACTTAGAAAGATCGTTTTATTTTTCCTGTATTATTTACATAAACTTCTATCGAATGTAATAAATTCAGATTTTTCCTTTTACAAAATTCGGAGATAAGGGGGGGGGGGGGGGGGGATAGTAGTTTTTTAAGGGGGAATGTAATTTTTTTGTCATAGAGTCGTAAAAAATACAAAAATATATTTTAGAATGTACAAGCATAGAGTAATATAATACTGGGCGTAACAGAGAGCTCATCGCCATACTAAACTTGGAACCCGCCTAATACTAACTATTAGAGCGCCATAATTAGTATTGGTGGTATTAGGAACTAACAAGACATCAATGAGGACTGACAAAATCGCTATCATTCTTTCGTTCGTGTCAACTAGATGGCGTTATGCTCACACTACCATAGATGGCGTTCTTATAAATATGGATTACATAATTGCTGTAAATTTAAAATTATGTGTTATTAGGGTTCCGAACCAAAATGTTCTGTCACACCCATTTAACTCAGCAACTACTCACGTAATCAAATCACTAATCACGTTCTAACTACTTTTAAAATATGCTAGCCCAACTATTATTATTATTATGAAATAAAAAAATATATTTGTTATTTATGACTGCAAATGGGTCCCAAATATGGAGGGGTAATACTTTAAACTATCGTTATTTATTAGGTCGAGTGAGGGACGTCTAATGCTTTGCTGTGAAGGTAGGTACAGTCAAAGCTGGTCAACCTTGACACTCACAGCTTAACTTTAGTTCCTGCGGCTGAAAGAATAAGAATGGTATTGAAAGTCCAGTGTGTCAACCTCGAAGTGCTCTCATCTGTTTCTACCTACCTACCTAACAAATATTTCGTACGTACGGCACCAAGCACGTAGAAACAAAACAAGTATAAGCTGAACCAGCGCTACACGCACGCTAGAAACGCCTGAAACCAGAGACCCCAAGGTCAAAGTGTTTCCACCGACAAGCGGCCGTGTGAACCTAGAAATTGCCTACTTAAGTACTTAGGTACAGTCAACGACAGATCAAGCTTGACACATTGGACTTTGTATCGTTCTTTTTTCAATAGGCATACGGGCTAGAGTCGCACTACGTACGACTACGAGTGTCAAGCTTGACCTGTCGTTAACTGTACATAAGGCCACCTTGTCTTTACAGAAAATGTCATGATTCACGTGGTATAAGCAGGTGGGTACAGTCAAGAGCACATCAAGCCTGACACGATACCGTTCTTATTTCAAAAAATGTAGGCGCTGACCTTTTAGAGATTCTTATGCTCAAAAAAGTCTTTACTATTGATGAATGTTGATGTTGTTGATTTTTATCATCTCGGAAATTGGAAGAGGTAACTCTGCCCATCAAACTGAACAACTTCCCAAGAAACATAGCGCGAAATACGAAGAAATAACATCTACCTCTCATAAAAAATGTCCTGTCATAAAAAATAACTGTCATAGCCCGATTTATTCTGGGAGCCAATTCTTGAATATCACCGGGTGATAAAATATCACTCAAAAAATTCAAAATCACAGATTTTTCTTTTCAAAAGTGATGATTGATATTAGTAAAATATAAAGCAGTCCTTGATTGTTAATTTTCATGCATTCTGATTTACCTTTCAACAGTTTATCAGGGCAAATGTGATTTTCAAAGTCTCAAAAGTGATATTTTATCACCCGGTGATTTTCAAGAATTGAGTCCCTGAACGCGCTATAGGTTAGGTAGTGTAGCGTTATCGCTCAAATTCCTTTTTCGTGTTCGATACTTTTTGCTTCTTTCTAGATGTATTGACTGGCTGTTTGTATTCTTTGACAGTGGATTCAAAATTTTGATTTTCCTTTCTCGGATCGTACAATCAAATTTAAACTTTATTACGTTGGTTATATATTAGTGAAATTATACAACAAAACTGTGGTCAATCTGTTTTTATTAAAATATTGTGTGTTATATTTCTTTGTTTGCTTGATTAGTTTAAGGTAAGTTAACTCTTACTCTATTTCTATCTAACTGCAGTACATTTACAATTTAATTTACTATATTTCACTGCAATTGCAAAGTACTTTCAACTTTTATCTTTGCGTTTCAACTACTTGTTGTTTTATTGTTAGGTTAATTTATTTAATTGTGGGTGTTTTTTTTTGGATTAGTTAGGCTAGCTAGGTTATAGTGTTAGGCTAACTAGGTTGTAAGATTAGGTTAGCTAGTTTGTAGTCACTTCTTATGTCCTGATAGGCACATCGTTTACTGTCAGCTTCGGATCGCTGGTTTTTCGAACAAGCCTCGTTCGTAAAGGGCTCTGTACGCAATGCTACGTTATCTAACGGTTGCCGGTCTCCGATGTGAGGTCAGAAGCATAAGATTGTTTTAATTTAATTTTACCTCTTAGTCTCTTATTTTAATTTGTTCTATAATTTTCTTTGGTTATTTTTTCTTGCTTCTGCTTTTGTTCGATAGGATTGCTGTTACCTGTCGGACCCTCTTTTAATTAGTCTTTTTGCTTTTGGTTGGTTAGATTTTTTTAGTCTTAGTATTTTGGTTTGTTAGTCTAGGAGCCCACAGCCCTTAATTTTTTTTAGAAATAATTATAGTCTAGGAGCCCACTGTAAAAATAATTATAGACTAGTTATATATTAGTGAAATTATACAACAAAACTGTGGTCAATCTGTTTTTATTAAAATATTGTGTGTTATATTTCTTTGTTTGCTTGATTAGTTTAAGGTAAGTTAACTCTTACTCTATTTCTATCTAACTGCAGTACATTTACAATTTAATTTACTAAAATAGGCCTCCAGACGCGCCATGATTTATTTAGATACGAATCTTTGGCAGTAATTTTTAAACTTTTAGAACATTTATCCGCGATACATTGCGGAAGGTACGACTATGACCATATTTAACTAGTCGCTATAGTAATAAGTTAGGTGGCCACTTAAAGTTATCACTAGACTTTTCCAAGCGATACTATCTAGTAGCTATAGACGGAGCGTTTTACCTGATGCACGCATCGCGGATTCCTTCCAAAATTTATTTGTCTTACTTTTAACGCCTATCGTTGATTTTTAATATTTTAAACAATATTATACATTTATATTTAATCTCCGATCGTACAATCAAATTTAAACTTTATTACGTTGGTTATATATTAGTGAAATTATACAACAAAACTGTGGTCAATCTGTTTTAATTAAAATATTGTGTGTTATATTTCTTTGTTTGCTTGATTAGTTTAAGGTAAGTTAACTCTTACTCTATTTCTATCTAACTGCAGTACATTTTCAATTTAATTTACTTTATTTCACTGCATTTTATGGCGCCCGAGCTCAAATTATTGATTTATTCTGCTTTTTTTCAGGTTCTTTAACCAGATGAAATTTTTTTTTCACGACCGCGTGGATGTGCGTTTTATAAACGCGACTTGTATAGACAATTTTTTTTTCAAATGCAATTTAACTTGTAATTTCATTCATTGTTAAATTAACTATACATTTAACTGGAAAAGTCTTTTATTTTCTCCAGAAATATAATTTTACCCTGAATTTCATTTCAGTAGTTTGTAGTAGTTACTTTGTTTGTATGTCTGAATGCTTGAATAGGGAACTAAAGGTAAGTTAGTTTATGCGTGTTTTTTGTGAGAGTTAGACCTTCTTTTAGGTTACTTTCAGTTTTTCGTCGCGTATACTTAGCCTGCTGAACCTTTCCCTTCATTATGGAAGAACATGTACCTCTAGTAGTTGACCATGGTAATTCGGTTTGAAGATACTGGTGACCATGAACCACCATTTGGAGTAGATCTAAACCCTTTCCTCGTTCATATAATGTAGTTTCGGTGTGAGGATGTCAAGGTGTGGCATTGTGAATGCTTAGTTCTTTGGTTACTGCTACTGGTTCAGGAGGTTCTCTTCATTAATTTTTGTTTCGTAGTAGTTTTTTTGTTGTAGTGACAGGCTCTTTCTCCTGCACTCGCCTCTTTCTTCTATGAACGCCTTTTTTTTTTTTTGAAGAGTCCTCACTTAGTCCTCATAACTCTAGGTGGACGCTCATGTCCAGACTTTTCGCCCATGTAGGAGAGAGTCGGGACGCGTCTACTTCACTTTCCTCTATAGTTTTTTTTATTTTCGTATCAGACTGTTGGTCGTGTATCCCGCAGTCGGGTCTTATATTCCCTCCTTCTCTCTCCACATCTATACTCATCTTTGTACTTTTTAGGGTTCCGTACTTCGTGGTTCATTTGTGTCGTGTCGTCTCAGACTGATGGTCATACACTTCGTGGTCTGTTCATACTCACTCACTCCTTCCTTCACTTTATTTAACTTAGTTTGTTTTTTTTAGGGTTCCGTATTTCGTGGTTCACCTTGTTGTACCTGACTGATAGTCATACACGTCGTTGTATGTTCATATTCAACCCCTCCTTCCCTCACTATTTCGAAACTCAATTTCAATTTTTTAGGGTACCGTACTTGAATGGTCCGTTTGTGCTATATAATGCTCATTTCTTTTATTTTTTAGGTTTACATTTGTGTGTTCATTTTGTGCTGATTTTAACTCCAGTAATACTAATGATGTTCTGAATTAAATTTCCCTATGGAATAACTCTTTACATATTTACCATTTTTATTCATATAAAAATGTACTGAACCACATCTTTTTTTTAAAATTATCACTCTTTACTTTTATTTAACTATAGGCTTTTTTTTTTTTTGGTGTGTGTGGACGGCGCGTCTTTTCGTCCGCGTTTTTGCCATTCACACAGTTTTTGTTTCGCTCTAGACCCTAGATTAAAGTCTCCTTTCTCATTCGCAAACCTTTTTTTTGCGTACTCTAACAAACAAGTATGACGCAACTAGTGTTTTGACGTATAGCGTCAAACACCATAGCATTTTGATGTTGTCATGATGTCTTGTCATAATGTTGATGCTGACATAAATCATATGGTGAGCAGTTGCCATTTTTTCACGTTTGCCCGCGAAAAAGTTCTTTGAAATATTCGGTGGTTTCCGAGATCGTTCGTCTTTTGTCGGCTCTCGCCCATCTCGTTTTCTTTTTTTGTAGTTTTCAAGTTGATTGCAAAGTACTTTCAACTTTTATCTTTGCGTTTCAACTACTTGTTGTTTTATTGTTAGGTTAATTTATTTAATTGTGGGTGTTTTTTTTGGATTAGTTAGGCTAGCTAGGTTATAGTGTTAGGCTAACTAGGTTGTAAGATTAGGTTAGCTAGTTTGTAGTCACTTCTTATGTCCTGATAGGCACATCGTTTACTGTCAGCTTCGGATCGCTGGTTTTTCGAACAAGCCTCGTTCGTAAAGGGCTCTGTACGCAATGCTACGTTATCTAACGGTTGCCGGTCTCCGATGTGAGGTCAGAAGCATAAGATTGTTTTAATTTAATTTTACCTCTTAGTCTCTTATTTTAATTTGTTCTATAATTTTCTTTGGTTATTTTTTCTTGCTTCTGCTTTTGTTCGATAGGATTGCTGTTACCTGTCGGACCCTCTTTTAATTAGTCTTTTTGCTTTTGGTTGGTTAGATTTTTTTAGTCTTAGTATTTTGGTTTGTTAGTCTAGGAGCCCACAGCCCTTAATTTTTTTTAGAAATAATTATAGTCTAGGAGCCCACTGTAAAAATAATTATAGACTAGGAGCCCACTGTAAAAAATATTTCTAATTAATGAGCTTCTAATTTTTTTTTTTTTTTTTTTTTTTTTTTGGGGAAGTTGGATGGCTGTAGCGTTATCGCTCAAATTCCTTTTTCGTGTTCGATACTTTTTGCTTCTTTCTAGATGTATTGACTGGCTGTTTGTATTCTTTGACAGTGGATTCAAAATTTTGATTTTCCTTTCTCGGATCGTACAATCAAATTTAAACTTTATTACGTTGGTTATATATTAGTGAAATTATACAACAAAACTGTGGTCAATCTGTTTTTATTAAAATATTGTGTGTTATATTTCTTTGTTTGCTTGATTAGTTTAAGGTAAGTTAACTCTTACTCTATTTCTATCTAACTGCAGTACATTTACAATTTAATTTACTATATTTCACTGCAGTAGGTAGGTAGCGAGCGAGAGCGAGGTGTACGAAGCGGCAACATGGCGCGCGTATCATTATTAGAGTTAAACAAAAAATGTATAGGATTGACATTAACTAACGAAATGTTGCGTGACAGCTATTGTCAATCCCATACATCTTTATTATATTCTATTAGGGTTTAAGATACAGATTATAGCCACTTGTCTCTAGTATAGGCCTTTTAGCATTCATTCTGTGTTTGCGACGAAACGACTCGACTTAGTTTAAGCACGTTTAAAGCCCGCGTCACACAGAGGCGGTAGCGGAAGCGTACCAGGGCCGGTATTTTTTGTAAAGTATGAGTTCTTATGCACCCTGTCACATTGAAAAGCGGTCGCGGCGCGGTATTTTGTTCCCGCCAAACCGCCCCGGACCGCTTTCGCAATCATACCGCCTCTGTTTGACTTAAGGGTTGATTTCACCATACTATGTTGGTTAACTAATTGACCGTTACCCAGTTATTTTACTTACCGCGCTCGTAACTTTTTTTCGTCGTAATGAAAAAAGTCTCGGCTACAAATCATTGCATTCCTTTTTGAATTTTTCTAGAGTTGAATATACAGGATGTTAGGGACATCCTTCCGAATACTGAAGGGGCATGATCAGTCAACGACACTGAACAACTTTCAGTGAACAAAACTTTTAGGAAACGAAAAAAAGATACGCGTGTCCACACAAAATCCTACTACTAAACTTTTTACTAAACTTTGTAAACATGTATGTATGGGTGGATGTATGTTTGTTACTCTTTCACGTAAAAACTACTGAATGGATTTTAATGAAACTTTACAGTAATATAGCTTATACATCAGAATAACACATAGGCTACAATTTATAAACCTGCGCAGACGAAGTCACGGGCACCAGCTAGTTATTAATATGTTAAATTAATATGTTACGTCAGTGACAATCACACAAAGAGAAATATTCGTATACTGGAACGTTGATAGTATTTATACGTTAGTATTATATAGTCTAAGTAGTATTTCCTCCACAACAGTGACAGGTGACAGTTTTTTTTAAATAGACGAGTGTTGCAAGCATATTCGATTTTTTATACATTTTGAGTATTAAGTGCCGGAACTCCTTTGATCGGGCAGTTTGTATGGAGAAGCCGATTTTTTTTACGTTTCCTAAAAGTTTTGTTCACTGAAAGTTGTTCAGTGTCGTTGACTGATCAGATCATGCCCCTTCAGTATTCGGAAGGCTGTCCCTAACAAAATTACTTATTGCTGCAAAATTTTTGCATAAAAGTGCCTATTTCTGAAAAAAATATACCTATATCGTCTTGCGGTGCCGCTTGTTATAACTTAAGCAACGAATAATTTGTGGATGGAAAAGTCGAAAGCAGAAAGTTTGACTAAGGAAATTTGTTAGGACCAGTTAGGAGATAAACATACTAAAAGTCCTTGCCCCTTCGAGGTCCGCTCGAGGGGGGGGGCACAAAGAAGGTCGCTAAAAATTTTCTACAACTTTGCCTTTCACACTTTTAATCTGTCTCCAATCGTTGCCTAGTTAAGAGCTCCGAAAAACGGCCAGGAAAGAGGCTGAGATTATGAGACCGGACATACAGTCTACATTTTTTTATTAAGATGTGTATCTTGAAATCTACGGTAGCACTTGAGAAAAGTTATGAAGCAAAAAAAAACGTAAGACTAGAAAACATTTTTTAGCTCATAGTTAGGCAAAGATAAGAAATAGATAAAAAGTGTGAACGCCAAAGTTGTAGAGAATTTTATCAGCTTTTATTATGTACTACAACAAAGTTTAAGGTGCGGTACATAGACCTACCTAAGTAAAATAGCTAACGGTCGATTAGTTAAGAAACAGAGTATGGTAAAATCAGCCGTACTAAATCAACGCTCTTCAGTAGTTAGGTAGATAGGTAGGTAGGTATGTTTGACAGACTAACCATACATGTCAACTAATTTATTGTAGGTATCATACTAGATCGACTTGACCAAGTATAAGAACAATTGATGGTTATTTAATAGTGCAAATAATCTGCGATCGCATGTTTGTAGGTAAAATGACAAGCAAGATCGCAAGATGCACGAATTGGCAACGTCGCGTGCAGTTTTTGTCACCCAAGCAAGCCAACTTTAGACCCTGTTCAGGCAATTTTTTTGTGCGATTTTACGTACAATGCCGCTTTGTTTAGCCGTACAAATAATCAAATTGTAAACGATTAAGCAATGTACGATAAAACACGTAAAACTTTTGTGCTGCAAACTAGTGTTCGTGACGAAACGACTCGACGTTAGAAAATGGTCTTTAATACGTAGTAATAGCGTACATATTCGTTACGAAAAAGTTTTTATGGAAAGAAAATTAAAAACCGGTCAAGTGCAAATTAGACTCGAGCACAGATGGTTCCTATATACCTACTTATAGTATTTTTAGAAGCAATTAAGTCCATTTTCAGAACTGCAAAACGAAGTTTGTTATTTAAGTTATTTTTCCTGTAATGTTTGCATAATCCTCTATCAACTTTATTTAATTCTGATTTTTAGTTTGCAAACTTCGAAGATATGGGGGGTAAAGGTATTTTTAGCCATGTTAAATATAACTTGATATTTAAAAAAATATAAAAAACCGGTCAAGTGCGAGTCGAACTCGCGCGCCGAGGGTTCCGATTGTGGATATACCTATTGTATTTTTGGAAGCAATAAAATAAATATTTTTAGGACCGCAAAACTAAATTTGTTTGTAAAGGTTTTTTTGCAAATGTCTAAAAAACTGTGCAACTGAGAAATATCGTTTTATTTTTGCTGTAAAATTTACATAAACTTCTATCGACTGTAATTAATTCAGATTTTTCCTTTTACAAACTCCGGAGATATTATATGAATGGTATTATTTTTGTCATTTTTCATCACAACTTGAAAACTAAGTCGTATAAAAATACAAAAATATATTTTGAAATGTACAAGCAAAGCCCTTTCATATGATACCCCACCCGACGACCTAGTAACGACAATTTGAAATTTTACCCCCGCTATTTGGGCTCCCTTTACATTAATAATCATATTTTTTTATAAATTTTTCAATATGCAATTAGGTTGGACAGCCATATTCCAAAACTATTCCAAATTTCAAGTCGATAGCATAAGTGGTTGCTGAGATATACAGGTGTGACAGACAGACGGACAGACAAAGTCACAACATATGGGTTCCTTTTTTTACTATTTTGGTATCGGAACCCTAAAAACCATTTTGAAATGTACAGTCAAGAGCAGGTTAAGCTTGACTCTCGCAGTGCAACTTCTGCTTCGTCATCTAGACAGACCCTGAACGCGAAATAACGATGAGAGAAAATACCAGTCATAGACAGACCCTGGGAATCAATGATTGAAAATCACCGGGTGATAAAATATCACTTTTGAGACTTTATAAATTCACATTTGCCAGGTAAATTTTTTGATTTAATTTTTTTTCATTTGATAGGTAAATCAGAATACATTTAAAATAACAATTAAGGACTGCTTTATATTTTACGAAGATCAATCTTAACTTTTGAAAAGAAAAATCTGTGAATTTGAATTTTTTGAGTGATATTCTATCACCCGGTGATATTCAAGAATTGGTCCTCAGAACGCGATATAACGACTATTCATTCCACGCGATTCCACGAAACTGCCTACTTCATTCCACAAAAGAACGCGACGTTTTACAACAAAATAACCTCAATTTTCAAAGTAAAAGGATAATATTTTACTAGCTGTAGGTATGTCAAAATATGACAGTTTACGCATTTTTCTGTGAAGGTAAGTAGGTATATTGTGGTTACCTACCTGTGCCTCCTGGTAGGTGGTATTTCTTCTAAAATGAAAAATGTATGTTTACCGCTCCGCGTTCTGTCGTGGAATACTTAGATTACAAACAAAATAGGTGTTCCAAATTTTAAATTTTCAGCCTCTGCGATAAAGTGGTTACAGCTTTCGGCTCTTGGTCGCAGGTTTTGGGTTCCATTTCCGTTAGGGACACTTACGGCAAAACAAAAATCACTTAATGAGATAATGCGACTTCTCCAGTTTGGTTAGGATAGGTATTGCAGGATGAATCACCTAATTGTCGGAAAAGTAAGATGATTTCGTACTTCAGAAGGCACGGAAGCCGTTCTGAAGTACGAAATCATCTTACTTTTCCGACAATTACTCGACGCCCTCATTACTACATACCTACCTACTTGAAGCCTTTGAACTGTGATATAAAACATACCTACTGGTACTATTTTAAGATTCCTCTATAGAATATGACGTTTAAATAATATCCATTCCACCAAAGAATGCGACGACGTTTTGTAAATTGGATAGGTATACCTACGTGTAAAGTGATAAAAATGTGGACATACCTGATAACGATACGTCAAACGATACGAGTAGGTAGTCAGTCATGATTTTTTTAGTTCAAAGGTTGCAAACCAATGTTTACTGCAAAATGCTTCCTTACAAAACTCCGCATTATTTCATGAAATTAATAAAAAACAAATATTCTCAATTTTTTTGTAACAAAGTTGTGCCTCATGTTATTAAAAAGAAATCTTTTCTTGACTACTAAATATTTGTTTACTCAGTCATATTCTTTCGTGGAATCCTCTTGTCATTTAATATCATTCAGATTTTCAACACTGAATTAATTATCGACGTTTTTGTTTATTTATCTTAACTATGTCATAATTATTTCGTGGAATCCAAAAAACTTCTTAAGAACTTCCGGTCATATTTCATGAAATTAATAAAAAACAAATATTCTCAATTTTTTTGTAACAAAGTTGTGCCTCATGTTATTAAAAATAAATCTTTTCTTGACTACTAAATATTTGTTTACTCAGTCATATTCTTTCGTGGAATCCTCTTGTCATTCAATATCATTCAGATTTTCAATACTAAATTAATTATCGACGTTTTTGTTTATTTATCTTAACTATGTCATAATTATTACGTGGAATCCGCTTTACCTATAATTTAAGCAAAGAAACTTCTTAAGAACTTCCGGTCATTCCGTTTTTGTGCAGTTACAATATTGCACATAAAAATTGCGCCATCTAGACTTATAAAATGAACTACGTGAGAGCACTCGAGAATGTTGCATCACACAGCAAAGCTTTTGCAGGAGTTCAATAGATGGCGTTAATAAGGAAACAAAATTGAAACTAAAAATTTTATAGGTAAACACGAAAATTTAATCATGAAAACATAACTTATAATCTTCTTATGAGTTGAATGTGTCCGTCTCCCCAGCAACCCATGCGAGATATGGCCAAGTGGCATACACCAAAATTTAGTGGAAATTGGTTCATTCCATCAGTAAAGTGTCAGATTCAGTGCATCAAAACTGATGACACTACGAGCTGAAAACTTTGGGTGGCTGTAGAGACGTCTCGTCAGCCAGCCCATTCTATACAGGGAAAACTACGAAGATTACATAAAAGCAAAATAGTTCCACATTTACTGCATGTCTAGTGCAATTGATTGTAAAAAAGCCGAATCGAAAATGTCCATATGGTAGGAGCACTTCATCAATAATTATGGGTGGCTGGAGAGACGTTTTCCCAGCCAGCCCATGTGATATCTCGGAACATATAGTAGGTAGGAAGATGAAACAAAGCTTAATATTTACTACCTACTCGGAACAGTAGGTAGCAAATATTTCAAAATCCTAGCTCCACTAACTTTTGAGATATTTGTATTTTTTCATGGGCTTGCTGGGGAGACGTCTCGCCAGCAAGCCCATGCTGTAACTCAAAAAGTACTGCACGTAGAATGCTGAGCGATATACCAATAGAGAGTGCATATTTGATGCAATAAGCACCAAGAAAAGTGAGTCCCTAGGTCTTATGGTTTCGGTGCTAGAAACAAAAATCATTTTCCCGCTGAAAATTTGGAATGCATGATGTGAAGTGCAACGTTGCCATTCTGTGCAATTCTACATGTTGCTGTTAGAGCATTCAAAAATCAATCTTGTGTCCTAATAGTTAAGAGGTCCTGTAGACGCACGTGTAGATTATTTGTAATTTGAGAATAGTTCGGGAGACGGTGTACTAAAAAGGCTGATTGGTTAACAAGAAGTTTTTATTTATTTGTGGACAATATGTGAAGAACAAAAGACATAATATGTATTTTGGCTCACGTATTTATTTAATAAATCAGTTTTCTTAACTTATTAATTACAGAACAATTTAAGAATACTTTAAAAATTTTAGTTTGTTACTGAGACCATTAAACCTACATCTCCTCCTAGAATACAGTTGTCACGGTTGCTAAAAAGAGATTGAGGCACCAGTTAGTCTTCACGTTAGCTAAAATACATATTATCTCTTTCGTTCTTAACATGTCGTCCACAAATAAATAAAAACTTCTTGATAACCAATCAGTCTTTTACTAAGTACACCGTCTCCCGAACTATTCTCAAATTACAAATAATCTACACGTGCGTCTACAGTACCTTTTAACTATAAGGATACAAGATTGATTTTTGAATGCTCTAACAGCAACATGTAGAGTTGCACAGAACGGCAACGTCGCACTTCACATCATGCATTCAAAATTTTCGGCGGGAAAATGATATTTGTTTCTAGCACCGAAACCGTAAGACCTAGGGACTCACTTTTCTTGGTGCTTATTGCATCAAATATGCACTCTCTATTGGTATATCGCTCAGCATTCTACGTGCAGTACTTTTTGAGTTACAGCATGGGCTTGCTGGCGAGACGTCTCCCCAGCAAGCCCATGAAAAAATACAAATATCTCAAAAGTTAGTGGAGCTAGGATTTTGAAATATTTGTTACCTACTATTCCGAGTAGGTAGTAAATATTAAGCTTTGTTTTATCTTCCTACCTACTATATGTTCCGAGATATCACATGGGCTGGCTGGGAAAACGTCTCTCCAGCCACCCATAATTATTGATGAAGGGCTCCTACCATATGGACATTTTCGATTCGGCTTTTTTACAATCAATTGCACTAGACATGCAGTAAATGTGGAACTATTTTGCTTTTATGTAATCTTCGTAGTTTTCCCTGTATAGAATGGGCTGGCTGACGAGACGTCTCTACAGCCACCCAAAGTTTTCAGCTCGTAGTGTCATCAGTTTTGATGCACTGAATCTGACACTTTACTGATGGAATGAACCAATTTCCACTAAATTTTGGTGTATGCCACTTGGCCATATCTCGCATGGGTTGCTGGGGAGACGGACACGAGTTGAATATGCTGTGCTAGCTTTAAAAACTTTATAATATTACGAAACATATTTATAATACTGGAATGACGTTGGTTGCGCCAAATAAGCCGCGCTACAACTACCCACAGTTAGGGCTCCCGCACACGACCGAGAATCGGTGGGCGATTATCGGCCAGGACAAGGACGGAAGATTCAGGTGATAACACGTCAGAGCGGGATGCCGACAAAAAATCGGTCACCGATTCTCGGTCGTGTGCGGGAGCCCTTACAGTTTTCCTAATCACATGCACACACAGTGCCTAACAGAGATAGAAACACGCGCTCGCACCGTAGCGCGAGCGAGATAGCGAATGTTCGTCGGGAGCTGTCGGGTTATGCCGCCGTTTCAATTATGCGTCGCTATTTTTCCGGCGAATATTTTGAATCTAGAAAATTATCAAATAATTAGATTTTACTAAAAAAATAATTACTAACGAGTGAAATGTTACGCCTAAATATTCGTACGTATTTCTTGAGTTATTTGAATACTTTGGAAAAGCAGTTACGCGAAGCACTATGCAGTACAGCGCTTTGCGTAACAAATGTTGCGTAAATTTGAGGCGCGAAGTGGTGCGATAAAAACGACAATTTGATAATATTAATGGTTTTATTACCCTATAGCGCTAATTGGTCACCTACAATTTGGTAGTAATAAGGACCTACTTACCTCACAATCGAGATGTAAAGCAGAGTAGTTAGCTCGGGTGTAAGCATCAATTGCACCCTCGAACTATAGGCGCCCTCGCTGCTCGGGCTGCAATTGATGCCTTACAGCCCTTGGCTACTAATCTACTATTTTCATCCCATCTTTTCGAAAATCGCTGATCGGTTCGTCAATAAAGGCGAACAACATAGCTGTTTTCTGCAAGAGACTTTCGTAGCGGGTAAAAATGGGATTTAAAATTTGAACATGAATTTAGGTCCACCATTCAATATTTTAGGTCAACCATAGAGGTCGAACAAAAATATTGTATGAAAATGATACTGGCCGGTTGTATTTATAAAAAAAAACCGGCCAAGTGCGAGTCGAACTCGCGCACTGAGGGTTCCGTACCACCACATAAACATAATTGTATTAGTCGAAATTTCAGTAAGTTAATGTGCCAGATTTTTTGAGTCCGACACGCGCTTGACCAAATTTTATTATTTGTTGTTATTTTATAGCTTATGCACTATAAACATACCAATTTTCAAGTTTGTAAGTGTTCCAGTTTTTAAATAGAACTAAAACAAAAATCACCTTCGCGACCATCTAACTTGACCCCTCTCTTATATGAATGTTCTTGAAACGGGAGCTCACCACAATTGGTTACCATTAGTTGTTAGAAAAGTTGTAATATTTAATGATTTCAGACTTTTCCCATTATTTGTACTGTGAGACCTAGCTTCTTGCCAAATTTCATAATTTTAGGTCAACGGGAAGTACCCTGTAGGTTTTGCATTTTTTTATACTTAAATGTATGGAGATGAGGACATAAAATGCCATATCTTTTGATTGCGTCGTTGTAAAAAATTGAAATTTTCAGATCTTGTGTGGTTCATGGATCCTAATATGTGGTATTAATTTCAACCTGGTACCCGTTCGTGAGATAAAGGGTCTTGACAGACAGACAGACGGACAACAAAGTGATCCTATAAGGGTTCCGTTTTTTTCTTTTGAGGTACGGAACCCTAAAAAAGAAATACTCTTGAAATACAAACAAGACTATCAACTAAAGAGGACAAAATGTCAATAACATTTTCAATCAAAGATTTTGGAAACTACGCCAGAAGCGCAGCGTTTTTCTTACGTCAATGCAAATAATACTTAAGGTGGCATACAATGTGCAACATATAACGTGCAGCAGATAGTACGCAGCTCAATAATGTGCAGCTGATATTTGGCGTAACTATCCAGTCGCACAATATTTGCTGCGTAGTATGTGTCACTGGTTATTGCGCGCTCGAATAATGCGCACCTGATAGTTCACGTCACGTTTGGAAAATGTCAAGTTCTTTATAGAGCTGTGTATCACCTTGGCCTATTTAAGTCGATAAAACTGTATTCTATATTTTTTTGGAGTTTTATGTAGGTAAAGTATTTTATGCCTCAATTTCACTTCTGGCACTCGCCGGCCGCTACCGCGGCACGCTCGCTTCGCTCGCTCGGCTCGTGCGTTGTGCTCGCAGCAAATAATAAGAATCGGCGCCACGTGACGCCAATTATCAGCTGCACATTATTTGCTGCGTATTAAATGTTGCACATTCTCGTCAAAGAGGATATAAACACATTCTCGTGACGCACATTATTGTCTACCATACTTAATATGATTTTTAGTATTGTTTCATCAAGTATTGTAATGTTATTTTATATTTAAAATCAATGGTGAGCTTGTATCTCAATGAGCCTCTTATTCTTTTCTCACAGAGGGAGATGAAAAGTAAAGTGTATTACGCGGCTGCAAAAAATGTTTTTACCTTGGGCGACCTATCGAATCCCTCGCTACATTCAGAATTCTACTTTAGAATCCTTCATTTCGCTCAGGATTCAAAATAGCGCCCTTGCCTTAAAATATTATTTTACAGCCTTGTGATACAATCTACTATTTCACACGTGTTACACGTTGAGCATCCGAAGCAAGGCCCCTCCACTGTCAAACACGTGTTTGTACCCACTAAAATGTCTATATGTGGGTTGAGCAGGCTTAGTGTGAACTACTTCACTAACCATGGCTGACAGTAGTAGTTTTAGATAATTCGTGTTATCGCGTAATGATTTAAAATAAAACTCATGACAGAAAAAGTGTAAAATATGGTATATTATCATAAGATTTTTTTTTATATACATGAAGATTTCAATTTATAAATTAACAAAGAATATGAGGTTCTGTAGAAATGTTAAATACGTCTTTGGCATCCCAGTTCGCTGTTTAGCTGCTGTCAAAAAGCAAAAAGTTGAAACTGCCCAAAAGTTTTTCTAATTGAAATTCCAAACTATAACAAAATCACAATCTCAAAGTTATTACTGTATTTAAGTAGTTTTTCTTTTAACCGGGTATCAATAATGTGGTAAGTAAGTTTGTTTATTCTAGTAAGTAAGTTTGTTTTATTAAATTGAAAGTTATTTACGGTGCATATAATTAGGTACGTCTGTAAAACTAATATTTTAATGTTTTAATATCCAAAACGTACAGTTAGTGAAACATATATTTTATGTAACTACCCTAATTTTTTTTTAATAAACTCACAAGTGGTCAGTACCTACAGTATTTTAACACATATTTTCTTCTTTTAGGAACAATCCTATGTTAACCTAGTTCAAAGTGGAAGACAGCAAAAAAATTAATTTGAAGAAATCAGAAGTAAATTATACAGCGTAAACATTTCGACGTGGTTGTATACGAAGTGCTGTAAATGTGGAGCAACTGCTACTCAGGACAACACTGTAAAGTTCTTTCGCTTCCCTGGCCCTGGCAAAACAATTAGATAAAGTAAGTTCATATCTATTTGCTCAAAATGAGTATAGGTAATACAGAGTTAAAAATTGTCTAATTTATTATCCGTGGTGTTTAAAGCTGCAGCTATTTTTGTTTTGGAAATCGCATATAAGAATAAAACTGCCAAATCTTATCACAATATGGTATTGAAGCAAATACCGTGTTGTTTTCGGACCCCAAGCCAAATTTTAATACCATGCTACTCAGAACATAAAACTGAATAACTTTCCCAAGGTTGAAAAAAAAACTGGTTAAATGCGAGTTGGTCTCGCGCGCCAAGGGTTCCGATATACCTATAGTATTTTTTAGAGCAATAAGGATGATTGCAAATAATAATAAATTTTTTGTTTGAAAATTATAAAAAAAAAACTAGCGGGGGGATTTTTCTAAAACTTTGATAAACCTTTTTCTTTATCATAGTTATACCACCCCTAGAAATATTTGGGTCTAATTAAAAAACACCTTATATTGGTTGACTTTTAATTAGTTCGTGATAGAAAAAGGTATGCATGTACTCATGATACTGAACAACTTTCCCCAAGGAACATAGGTCGAAATACGAAAATCAAGTTTTGACCTCCCATAGAAACTGCATCAGCTGATAGCGCATTTTGTATGGGAGGTCAAATTTGGTTTTTCGTATTTCGACCTATGTTCCTTGGGAAAAGTTGTTCAGTATCATGAGTACATGCATATATTTTGCTATCAAGAACTACTTAAAAGTCACCCTATATAGGTAGGTACCCAATTGCCCATGTCAAAAATATTTTAGTTTTTTTTTAATATTTTTAAATGATAATTTAGACTATTCTAAGAAACTAATTAGAAGAAAGAATATCATTTAGATCATTAATTATTTTTATATAGCGATTTTAAGTTTGTGACCGTGTGACGTCATAATCTCACAAGCCAAGAAATAGATTGAGAAAACTACAATGAAAGAAAGCTACTCGAGAAACATTACAATTATAGGACAGTATGATAGACGTGATAAGCAATGAGCTGTATTCATAGTCTATAGAGCATTTTGTTTCAAAGATATCAAGTTATTTGTAAGAACGTGAGCATGTGACGTCACCGGGTCGCAAACTTAAAATCGTTATATAAAAATGATTAATGATCTAAATGATAAAATTTTCAAATCAGTTTCTTAGAATAGTCTAAATTATCATTTTAAAATAAAAAAAAATACCAAAAATATTTTTGATATGGCCAATTTGTTTGACAATATTTTTGTATTATATTTTTATTTTTCAGGATGACTCTGTATCTGTCGCAGGACCTTCAAATCAGAAAGATATTCTCACTCCAGGGACTCAAGACCAAATGTAAGCATTTTTTGTCATAGTCTTCATGGTTTTGTCACAAATTTTAATAAAAACCGGGTCCTAATGAAATAGTGAACATAATTTTAGTATGTTACTCAGACAATGTGGTGCCGGCAAAGAATGTCCCGTGTGGTGCCGGCAATGAATAGTACTAACCCATACAACACGTGGGTGTTGTAAGAGGCAACAAAGGGTTTAAAAATGGAGAATGTTCAACGGAATCCTCCTTTGTATCTCACATCTTACTAACTGCAGTCACCTAAAACCGCAGTCCATGGCGCCAGCCGTAACGCTAACAAGCGAGGTGGTTCTTCCCCTCTACATTTTTCCAGCAAAAGCTTGAGTTCTGGAGGGAGCTCCCTGTCCTGCAGTGCACGTTTCATGGGATGTTATGATGACTCAGACCACGAAACTGAACAACTTTCCCCAAGGAACATAGGTCGAAATACGAAAATCAATTTTTGACCTCCCATAGAAACTGCAAGAGCTGATAGCGCATTTTGTATGGGAGGTAAAATTTGGTTTTTCGTATTCAACCAAATCAAAGGAACATATCCTTGGGGAAAGTTGTTCAGTTTCAAGGTCTGAGTAACATATTAAAATTATGTTCACTACCTATTTCATTAGGACCACCTGATTCTAAAATGTCTGACTATACTTGAGTGTGGTACTTAGTACATGAAACTGAACAACTTTCCCCAAGAAACATGGGGTGAAAAGTAAGATTTTTATTTGGTCGTCCCATACAAATTTCAGAATTGACGGCGCAAGGTTTGTATGGGGAAGTCATTTTTTTTTCATTTTACAACATATGTTTCTTGAGTAAAGTTGTTCAGTTTCATGTACTAAGTACCATACTCAAGTATGTCAGACATTTGAAAATCACGTTGTATAGGTACTCGATAATTTTCTTCTGTCAAAACTTTATTATTATTTGTATTTATTTATTATTAAGTACATTATTTGTTTAATTAAATTTCAGTATTATGTTTTTTTTTCAGGATGACTCGATACCTGTTGCAAGACCTTCAAACGACGAACATATTCTCACTCCAGGGCATTCAAAAAAATTCAAATGTACAACAAACCTGCGAGTCACGGGTTCAAAAAGAAATTGCGAAAACGACACTGAAGCTCTTGTTGACAATTTGAAAGCGTTTTTAATGACGCCTGATTCAGAAGATGCAGCAGGCGCCATCGAAAACGTTGTCTTACTCCATGATACAGAACACGAAAAACCTCACAAGAATCCCAAGCATGTGAATATGTGTGGGGTTTAATTGTTGAAAAAATGCGCAACACAACCTGCGAGGTTTGCAAGACAGCGCTGCTAGCAGTAGGTGATACTGAACCTGCACACATATTCACGAGCTTCAAAGAGTTCAGAGACTGTAAAAAAAGTCTGTATTAATCATCATGATCATCATCCAGTGCTGGACATAGGCCTCCCCTAACGATCTCCATGAATCGCGGTCCTGCGCTGCTCGCATCCAGCGGCTTCCCGTGACCTTGATCAGATCGTCGGTTCACCTTGTGGGGGGCCTGCCAACGCTTCGTCTTCCGTAAATATGTGACTGTTGCAGGAAAATTGTATAGTTCGTCGTTTTACATTATGCCTTGGCATTCTTTAAAATGCCAAAAAAATTTTAATTCGTCATTTTACATAATGCCGCGGCATTTCACAAAATTTTTCCGACCGTTTACAGTTTTTCCGCCGTAAACGGCGAATTATACGATTTGCCTGCGACATCACTATGGAGCTGGTGTAGGTACGTAGTAGAGGTATCTGCTTCCATATTAAAAACCTTGTTCGAAGCAAACTTATGGAAGAAGAACCTAAAAGCAATGAAGTTTTTAAAGGTTTGTTCGGTCATCTCAAAGAAAATGTTTATTACATAGTATCTGCCGTTTTTCACATTTCCATCAAAAGGCACATTATTTTAAAAATTGATAATTTTGTGAAGATAATGACAAATAACAGTTAGAAAGAAAATTAAATCTTAAAAAACCAATAGAGGTTATAATAAAGTCAACATTTTCTTTGAAAAGACTAGAGTTTTAGTTTATTAATTTTCTTTTACCAAAAAAATGCTTCTGTTTGAGTGAACCGATTGCAATGGATCAAAGCCGAAAATAAGTAAAATAATTTGAACAGTTTTACTAGTTTGTGTTGTGAGTTAGAAGCACACAGACAAACAAGCAAAATTCCAAAAATGACCTAAATGGGTCATTTTACTTTTCTTGCTATCCCTAGATTACATTTTCGAGAAAATTTTCAGTGTACAAATTCGTCCAGGGTCGATTTTATTTGTATATACGATTTTATTATATTATATTGTATTGCCTAAATAGTTATCACAAAAAAGTGTACATTTTTCGCTTGTATATTATACTGAATTCTGTGAAAAATCAATCAAAGTCAAAAATAATGAAACCTCAATAAATCAGGCTTAAGAAGACGTTTTTGTTTTTGTTTTTCCTATACTTATTTGACAAAAACTAACGCAAAATATTTATTTCTTTGATTTCAGATGGAGTTGCAAGCAATGGAGTTAAGATTCACATTTCCAGTTTCATGTTTATGTGGTCTTAACTCATGCATGCAGCTTCATCTATTATATTTTATTTTCATGGAGAAAAAACAGATATTAGCACATACATGGTTATAAAAAAGAAAGAAGTAACATATCTATTTGGCACTAGCTCCATAAACATTTCTCTCTTAGAAGTAGTTACAAAATGCTGAATGAGAGCAGAAGTTAAACACTCAATGAGAAAAAAAAAATAATATAAGGGGAGGGAGGCGTGCAAAACACTACGATTAGATTTTTTAAATTAGAAAAGAAATAGAACCAAAAAAAAAGAAAAAAAAATCTTAGAACAGAGACTGTGGCGGACAAAAACAAAAAAAAATAATGACATGTACGGAAAGAAAAATAATGACATATACGGAAAGAAACAGACTAGATATTAAGCTCTATTAATATGTCATGCACCTTACGCTTATAGCATACAGCAGACTCATGAAAAATATCGACATCACCAAAGAACTTGTTATATGTCTTACAGACGCACTGTAACGGAGCTCGATTACCGTAGTTAGTTGATGCCAAGTTAGTATGGAAAAGCATAGGAGACCTTAATCTGCGAGTAGTAGAATAGCGTATCTCAGTGGCGTGCACTCCATAAAGACAAAAAGACACTGCCTACCCTACCTACTCTAACAAAATAATCGGATTTTATTTGGATACATTGTCACATTGTATGGTATTTACTACCTACCATCATTGAAAGCATAGGTTGAAAGAAATATTCTAAAAACTTAAATTAGCTCCACCTGTCGAGTATCAGTGGTATCATCGCCTCGGTAAGTACTGTGGTATGCACATTCCACATCGCATTATTGCGCTGCACTAGCGCCGCTACGCGCCTAACGGCAAAGACACATACTATTCCTGTCTAAATGTTTGCATGTGTGCCGACGTGGTTATGCGAATGCACTATGTGTGCGTTCTTATAAATACATGGCACACAATGATACAATTAACGCACACAATCGCACAGGGTAGGCAATGTCTCACTGGCCGAAAGTTACCGAAGTCTTACGTAACAATTTTAAAGTGACATTATAAAGACCATTATTATTACCTTTTATTATTATTATTTTCTTCGTGCTTATGTACCTATGTATTTGAATGATAAATTTTATTTATTTTTTATACTGAGTCGTCATTGTTTGATTTGTTTTGGCGATAGTAGACAAATCAATATAAGATTTGAGAAAACAGAAAACGGAAAATTTCTAACCCCATTTTTAAATTAAACACACAAACCAATACGTATTAGTATTTTGGTAAGATCGAAAATTTTTTGCCTACCCTGTCTAAAATCTCTGTGCACGCCACTGGCGTATCTTACTGGTCAAGATATTGCAATTATATGAACCTTTGCAAATGTTGCGTAGTATAGTAGAATCAAATAAAATGCGTCTTTTATATAGAGGTAAAAGATTGTATTCTTGGAGAAGATCTATGTAGGACATGTATTTGGAAGTAAGACGTCGATGCATTGCCCTTAGAAATTTCTTTTGGACCATTTCCAATTTCTTGGAATAGACAGCATAAAAAGGGTTCCATATACACGTACCGTATTCTAACTGCGGACGGATGAGAGATCTGTACAATGTGAGGTAAGCATTTTGACTTTTAAATTTTTTCGTATTACGAAGCACAAATCCCATCATTTTTAAAGCTTTGTTGCATACGTTATGAACATGTTCATCCATTTTCAGTTTGGCGTCGAAAAGAATACCTAAGTCTTTAACTTTATCCTACCTTTGATAAGGCTTGCCCACCAATGCTATAAACGAAAGGTACATTATTACGTTTATTCGTAAAAGTTATAACTTGGCATTTGTCATATGCTAAGTGTAATTTGTTTTTATTACAATATGCTTCGAGCCTATCCAGATCCGCCTGCATCGTACGGCAACATTAGAAATGGTTCGAAATATTTTTAAGTCATCAGCATATAATAAAACATTACAGTGTTGGAAACACTCACTAATATCGTTGATGAAAATGACGTACAAAAGCGGACCTAGTATAGAACCCTGAGGAACACCGGAGGGAATTTGAACAGGAGTAGAGCTATAACCATTAAGCACAACAATTTGGGTTCTATCACATAGATATGATTTGAAAAAGTTAAGAAGAGAGCCTTTAATTCCCATTTGAGCTAGCTTTGCAAGAAGAATGCCATGATCAATTTTATCGAAGGCTTTTCGAAAGTCCGTATAGACGGCATCGACTTGATGCCGTCTATCTAGACTCTCGAAAAGATAATTAGAATATAGTAATAAGTTGGTGGTCGTGGAGCGGCCCTTCACAAATCCATGCTGCTCAGAAAGTAAGCTGTTTTCTAACAGTGGGTAGATACGGTTGTGTACAAGCCTTTCAAGAATTTTGGAAAAACAAGAAAGAATAGATATAGGCCGGTAATTTTCAACTTTTTTTTAGAGCCAGATTTGTGTATTGGTGTAATATGGGCTAGTTTCCAGCGGCTGGGTACAAATCCACAACTCAGGCATTTGTTATAAAGTATAGTAAGAGGTTTAGCTAATTCATTACAGGCATGTCTTATGAAGAAGGGACTAATTTTGTCAGGACCGGCACCCTTATTTATATCGAGTGTATTTAGACAACGGCGTACCTCTGCTTCGTGTAGCTCTATAATATCTATTAAAGGGGATAATGGGAGCGGCTCAATAATATGAAGTTCATTATCACATATTGTGCTTGGAGGTTCGAAAACAGAACTGAGAAAAGACGAGAACATGTCGCATATTTCCGAGGGATCTTTAGAAGTGCTATCGCCATACGTCATAACATCAGGATAGCCACTAGCATTACCTTTAAGGCTGGAAATGTATTGGAAAAATAACTTTGGGTTATGTTTCAATGAACATTGAACATTATTTAAATAATCGCAAAAACATTTTGCTAGAAGCCTTTTGCACCTGGTACGAAGCAGTGAAAACTCACTGTATGCAGCAAGGCAATTATAGGTCTTCCATTTAGCCCAAACTTTGTACTTACGCTTCAAAGCAGAAATAAGAGGTTTAAAGAACCAGATTGGAAATCTACTAGAACGCATTTTCTTTAAAGGTACATGCTCATCCACTACATTATAAAGCAAATCATAAAACCTGTCAAGAGCCTCGGTTGGTGGCAAATCATTTAGCTCAGCAAACCAATCGACTTCAGAAAGAGCATTACAAATCGCAACAAAGTCACCCTTAAGTCACTCATAGTATGTTGGGCCGATTACACGCGGGTTCTTTGTAGCTAATGTGGTCCGCCGTTGCACTACATTGAGCCTACCGGTGTTTCGCAATTCGCGTCCGTCATATGTTCGACGTTCAAAACTGGATATGTTGCGTCGGACGTACATTAAGACTTCATACATGTATAACGAATACAGGGTCATTATTCTGTGCTTTCGGAATGAGTTCCTACATGTTTGTCTGGGCTTTAAGCCTTCAATTGTTCGAACAGCTCGTTTCTGTAAGATAAATACACGGTCAGAATCTGTGGAGTTACCCCAGAGGATTACACCGTACGATATCAAACTATGGAAATATGCGTAGTATGATTGTTTTAATACAGCTGTTGAAACGAGAGGTTTTAGCTTCCTCAGTGCGTAAGTAGCACTACTTAATTTGTCGCAAAGAGACTGCACGTGAAATTTCCAGCTTAATGTAGCATCAAGAGTGAATCCTAAGAATTTACAATGCTCGCACACTGGAATAGGGCTGTTTATTGATATTGGCCGAGGTACTGTTCTTCCAGCAAGAAGAACAACATTTGATTTTGTTAGATTTAATATCAATCCGTTACAAGTAAACCAGTCTTTAAGCTTTTCGCATACCTGCACAATTTTTCTATTTAATTCTTCGTAGGTACGCGCACATACAATAACAGTCGTATTGTCTGCAAACAAGGTTAGATAAAAGCAGGTAAATCATTTACGAAAGCTAGAAACATGGTATTGCCAAGTGCTGAGCCTTGTGGAATACCAATTGTGATCTCTCCAGCAGCTGACCTGAGCTTTCTACCATTACTAACAATTTCTACAGTTTGCTTTCTACATGTCAAGAATGAAGTGAGGAGACTCAACTCATTTTTCGTAACTCCATATTGTTTCAGTTTTTGGATAAGCAGACAATTATTTATAACGTCAAAAGCTTTAGAGAGATCACAGAATATTCCGGCTACTTTATATTTATCGTCTATTGCGGTTATTATACAATCTACAATTTTATGTCCTGCCGCAGAAGTAGACCTATTTTTCCTGTATGCATATTGACAGTCTGTGAATAAATCATTTTTCTCAAAGTGCTGCATTAAACTAGTTGAAATCAACGACTCAATGATTTTCGACACACTTGGAACAATCGTTATGGGTCTATAACTGTCCACTTTATCCTTTTCGCCTTTCCCTTTGTATACTGGACACACGCGGGTACACTTTAAGACATCAGGATATAGACCTATAGCGAACATTTCATTAATAAGGGACACTAAGATATCCGAAATAACCGGCCAGATTGATAAAAGGATGTTCACGGATATGTCATACAAATCCAAAGTATTACGAGTTTTCATCATTGACTTTAATACCTTATTTATCATCTCAAGTGAAACTTCAGGTAGGTTGAACTTCGGTACATTTAAATTTGATGTAAATTGGTTTAAGTAAAGTATAGATAAATCATTACTACATTGTAGTGAAAATTTTGAGGCAACTGTTAGAAAATGGTTATTTAGTTTATTAGGTATTTCACTATAGGGCACTTTTCTTCCTAATAGCTACAAGAAGGCCGCCACCATCCTTCTTATTGGTTTGTAGGAGGTCCCTATCCCGACGCAGCACTAAATATCTGTCGTCGAAGAGTTCAGAGTCAAAAATTTTTGGTTGAAGCCATGTTTCCGTCAAAATTATGATATCTTAATTTTGAGATAATATATTAAAACGTACGTCAGTTACTCGTAATTTAGTTCTAAGGCCACCACAGTTCTGATAATATATAGTTGGTTGATTATCAAGAGACATTTATAATAATAAATAAAGTAGGTAAATAAGATATGTGTTTGGCGCGCGCTCATGTGCTTGTAGTACAAATTAATATCATTGCAGACAAAAGGTATCATAGGCCAGAAAAAAGCCAGAAAGAAAACTTTGACACAGATAGAAGATCGGTAGAATAGTCATGGATTATCTAATAGCGTATTAATATCATTTTCAGAGCGTATGTGGATGATAGGTGTTGCGTCTCCTTTGCGAGCCATAACGTTGCCGTCTTTAGCCCACACCCAACTGAATCCGTGCTTCTTCAGAGCACGTGCTTTTGAGTACAAGATTTTATTTTGCAGCGTCAGGTGTTGACTGATGTATATAGGCTGAGGTGGCTTCCCCTTCAGTTCGACTAAGCAGTCAGATAGCACGTTACGGCGCGCTCGCGCAGCCGCCAGGACGTTATCACGTAGGCGACGCGTAGTGAACTGGACGACTATTGTCTTGGGCCGCCCGGCAGACGTAGCTGCGGCGCTGCCCGCACCCGCGCTATTGTTGTGAGGAACGCGGTGCACGGCTCGAACTAGGTCTAGGTTGATCTATTACTATTTTTCCTGAATGCTTAGGTGCCTATTCAAAAATTCCCGCTCAAATAGGTTTTGAGCACCTACAGCGGCGCTAGTAGTATAAAAAGTGGCGCGCTTTTTTTGCAGGTACTTGAATTTCTTCTCTCGGTTAGAGAGTATATATTCCTTGATCCGAAGAACGACTAAGGGCACACGACCGAGAATCGGTGGGCGATTATCGGCCAGGACAAGGACGGAAGATTCAGGTGATAACACGTCAGAGCGGGATGCCGACAAAAAATCGGCCACCGATTCTCGGTCGTGTGCGGGAGCCCTAAGGCTGCCCGCACACGACCAATAATCGGTGGGCGATTATCGGCCAGGACAAGGACGGAAGATTCAGGTGATAACACGTCAGAGCGAGATGCCGACAAAAAATCGGTCACCGATTCTCGGTCGTGTGCGGGAAGCCTAAATCAAGGTGAGTGCGCGCACTCACTTGATCGGCTTTCAAACGATGTTCCTTATGCCTCGTCCATAACTCTTTATATTGGTCGACTCCCCACTCGACCTAGTAACGACATTTTGGAATTTTTCCCCCTTTATATTTAATTTTGGTTTAATTCTTTATGTGCAGTTAAGTTGGGCAACCACATTCTAAAACCATTCCGAATTTGAAGTCGATAGCATGAGTGGTTGCTGACATATACAGGTGTGACCGACAAAGTCGCACCATAACAGTTCCTTTTTAGGGTTCCGTAGTAGACAAGGAACCCTTATAGTTTTGTCATGTCCGTCTGTCTGTCTGTCCGCGGCTTAGCTCAGAGAGCCTTAGTACTAGAAAGCTGTTTAGTACGGATATATATTTTATTTACTGCGACAAAGTAGTAAAATTAAATCTAGGATATTTTTTTTTGGGTAAAATTTACTAAAATTAAGTAAAATGGGGGGCTGATTTTTTTTTTCAGCCTATCCCATCATGTGGGGTATCGTTGGATAGGTCTTATAAAAATAATGTGAGTCTGCTAATATCATTTTTAGGGTTCCGATACCAAAATGATAAAAAAAGGAACCCTTATGCTGCAACTTAGTCTGTCTGTCTGTCACACCTGTATATCTCAGCAACCACTCTAGTTATCGACTTGAAATTTGGAATGGTTTTAGAATATGATTGTCCAACTTAATTGCAAATGAAAGAATGAGAAAAAAAATAAGATTACTAATGTAAAGGGGGCCCAAACCGGGGGGGCAGAATTTCAAACTGTAGTTACTAGGTCGAGTGGGGTATCATATGAAAGGGCTTTACTTGTACATTCTAAAATATATTTTTGTATTTTTTTACAACTCTTAGTTTTGAAGTTATGATGAAAAATGTCAAAAAAATACCATTCCCCCCCCTTATCTCCGAAGTTTGTGAGAGGAAAAATCTGAATTAATTACAGTCGATAGGAGTTTATGTAAACGTTACAGCAAAAATAAAACAATCTTTCTAAATTTCACAGTTTTTTAAAAATCTGCAAAAAACCTTTACAAACAAATTTAGTTTTGCGGTCCTAAAAATGGACTTTATTGCTTTCAAAAATAGTATAGGTATATCGGAACCCTCAGCGCGCGAGTAAGACTCGCACTTGGCCGGTTTTTTAGATTTAGGGATCCGTTTGCGAAATATTCAGCTTGAAAGCGCAATTTTTTGTTGGAGTCGAGTGTGTGTCCCCCCCCCCCCCCGCCTACCAGCTAAACGGTTGTTATTGGAAATGTGAAAAAATTCACAGTATATATGATTAAAAGGAAAACTATCACAGCTAAGTAGGATGCACGTACAGGTTAATAAGCTATAGCCGAAAAACTGGAAATAATTAAAATAGCAATAGCAATACCTCGCTGAGCATTAGGAAGTAAAATGTTTATGTTATGAACGTTATGAAATACTTAATCAAAACCTGGTTTACGATAAAAATTCCTAAAAAACTACGGAACCCTATACTGCGCGTGGCCCGACATGCCATTTTGGTAGCGGAACCCTAATAAAAATATCAAACGAACAGTCCCTCAAACTCAGCTGTCAAGTTGTGTGAATTTGTGTTTAAATTGCAAATTAAAATAGCCCTTATATGTTGAGTATAAGGTCTGTAATCACTTTTATGACAAGTATTGGCTTTTGAGGTTATGTTCTCTTTTATCATTCATGTTTATTTTTGTTTGATAGAGATTATTTATTCTCGTGTGATGTGACCGACCATGTCGGGCGAAGAAATAATCAGCAAAGAAGCTTCACAATCTATTATTAATTTCCTTAAATCCAGCGTACCCAAATCGGATATAGCTAACATAGAAACTGAGCTCAAGAAAGACTTTCTACTTTCCAAGACCAAAGGCAAGAAGTTCAGAAAGAAACCAAAGAAGAAGAAATCTAATAATTTGACTAGGAAAGAGAAAAAGTCGCTTGGTTTTTATAATATATCGAGAAATAGTGTAAAATACTGTGATGTTATTCCTATGCATAATTTGTGGATTGATTATATGAGCCAAGTACTGGAATTGGATAAACCTATACCAGACTGCACAAGTAAAAGCTGGGATACTTTCACTCAAAGTTTATACAAAGCAGATTTCCATGGAGCAATGTTAACGGTTATTCGTTCAAAATGTCCAAGCTATGTTTCTAAATCAGGTATCTGCATTATGGATACAAGGAATACTTTTAAAATTGTCTCCAAAGATAACTTAGTGACTACTATACCTAAAAGGGAATGTGTTTTTGTAATGAGTATAAAAAGTATCAATATAACTTTGTTTGGTAAACATTTTTGTGTGAGGCCAGCGGAAAGATCCACAAAAAAGGTTAAGAGCTTGCAACATCCTGATTTGTAAAATAAATTTGATTCATGCTTAATAAGGTGTTTTATTAATGTAATAAATTATAAAAAAAGTTGGGTGAGGTTTTTTGGTATGGTTAGTCAGCTAGCAACACTTACTATTTGGCCTTCCCTAAGGCGCTCAGCAGATGAAGGGGCGGACATACGCGGGCAGTCACGGACATTGTCGCCAGTGTGGCCGGTATTGCGAAAATTATAGTTTTTATCAGAATAAAATTCAAATATAACAAATTTAAAAGTTGCTCTATGTTTTAAACTAAATTAAAACAATCTGAACAACCTTTTCAAGTGAATAATTCTTTGAATTCAAGTTGTTTTTCTTTCCAAACTAAAGATTTTGGAAAATACGCGCATAGAAACGGAGCGTTTTTTTCATGTCAATGATTATAGTAATACAAAAATAATTGCAGTACCGGCCACACTGGCGGACTGTCAGAACAAAAAGTCTGTCGTCTGCTGTGCCACTAAAATACACGTTTATTTGAATTTAACTAAGAATTTTTTTTTTGTTTTTAATTTTATTTTTGACATTTAGACACAGCAGGTGTCACTGTAATTTTTCAATAGATGAAGAGGAAGAAAAATTTGACCCGAGCCAGATTTAAACCTGCGACTTTCGGCACGGTACGTTGAAAGTCGCAGGTTCAAATCCAGCTCGCGTCAATATTTCCTTCCTAATTATCTATTGACAAATTTTAAAGTTAAAGCTTCTTCAAAACTATTGACACACATTGACAAAATGTTTACTAAACTGGACTGGACATAAAATGGGCTGTAGGCAGTATTGCATAAAAAACAAAGTTTATTTTTTCAAACTGTATTAACAGCTACGGAGATAAATTACTAAATCTAAGTTTACGCAAAATTGTGTGACAATTTTCAATATTCCCTGTGCATATTTCCAAATACATCTGCAATGGTAATACTCTTGGAGAGTTTATTTGCAAGAGGATCTTTCTTGCTGTGACAAGATCGCCTCTCAAAATGTGGCAGACTGCAGCTTTTGCCCAAACGGAAACTGCTATCATATCTCTCATTTGATAGGGCAACACTGATACAAGTTCATGGATCATCGGTGGGTGTAAATGTTCAACTGCATCAGTTATTCTGTCTAAGTTTATTAATGCTTCCGCAGCGTAAATGTGTGCCCAAGCTTTATGACTGTTTGAAACATCTGTTTGACTCAACAACTCATTTGCGCTCATCAAAGCTGCAAGAGGATCTTGTAAATGCAATAATACATAACTTTGTAGAACAAATGTTGCATTTTTCAGTTCACAACGCTGTTTCCAATTGATAGGAGGACCAGGCGGAGCTTGAATTAATGGAGCAGTGACATCTGATGGAGGGTCTTGATTTGGCAATAATGTGACAGCATTTCTAAGACACAATGCAGCGAATTCTAACGAAAGAGATGGAATTGCAAAAGATTCTCCTGTTGATGGGCATTTTTCTTTTGTTTCTTTTGATAGTAGAATTCGGGTGTGAGGTCCACTGCCCAGTTTTTTAACTGTGAACTGTTGTGCTTCATCACTGCAGCATTTTTTGACACAGCATTCTGCTAGATGCAGCCAGATCCTAGGGTTGTTTGGGTAGTGGCGTGCAGCTTCAACAAGGCATTCAAAGGCCCCTTCAGAGTTATTGGCCGCAAGCAAAGCTAGACCTAAATTGTAGACATACAATGGCCTATCTCTGCATGCAATGAGTCTGTCACTGTCATCACTTTCCATAGCTTTAAAGTGTTCCTTTACTGCATGTTGAAAGTATTTCGAAGCCAAAAATGGTTTTTTAATAGATAGGTAAATGACCCCAAGGTTATTGTTGATAGCTGCCCAAATATCTTCTCCTTGAGTTTTTATATCATAAGTGTATTTCAATGTTTTATATTGTCCAAGAGTATTAGCAGCTTCTTTGACATCTCCATTCAGATATTGCTGTTGGGCTATGACAAATACATTTTCAATTGAATCTGGTTTCAAATTGAGCTTAATTTTTTGACCAAGCATCAACTGTGCTCGGCTGACAAGTCGTTCAAGTAATTCACTGACTTCATTATTGTTTTTAAGAGGTTCACCATAATTCTTCGCTATTTCCAATGTTTTATTATAAGTTCTACGGCACATAGTTGACTCCATCAACAAGAGCATTATTTGCTGAATAAGTTTGGAATCTTTAACATTTTTTGATCCTATTAATTTTTCAAGCAACACAACTGATTGGTAATAATAACGAGAGTGATACAATAATACAGCATAATTGTAAAGCAGGAAAGGCTGGGAGAGGTCACTGACTTCTACATCTGGAAACGTCATACCAGTAAGCTGAGCAATGGTTTTTTTGAACTTATCAACATTTTTCATGTCATTAGACATGAATTCTACCACTGCTTTGTTGTGTTGGACACGTTTGTTGCCGCTGCCGACTAAATTCTCCAATTCATTGAGGTGTTGAAGGGCGGCAGTATAGTCCTTTTTTACGTAACTCTGGAGCGCTGAGATAACAGGCTCTTCACGATCTTTTGCGTTTGCCATTGTTCGATTGAAATTTGTCAGCAGCCTCGAACTAAATATTCGAGATTTACGAAAAAAACCACAAATAAACTTCCTGCAAAGCAATTTGTTATTTGACAGACTGAATCAAATCAAATATTTGTAATATGGCTTCTGTCAACATGGACAATTTTGCCAGTGTCGAAGTTGGAGAATACACGAGACGACTCTCGCTGTGTCTGACAGTGAGTACAGTGACAGAATGTCAAAGGAGTACAAAGCCCATACAGCCATGTCTCTTTCTTTTTGCTCCCCTCGTAAAGCGATAGTGAACTTTACGAAGGAAAATGTTCGTGACTTTTTGGGACAACACAAACGGGGCTTAAACACGAGATCACTTGAAATCTTCATCAGCTGCGCACTCCGTAGTAACTGCATAACACACTATCTTCATTATCCACTACATCACTAAATGCACAAAAAAACTAAATTTCAATTAAGCAGGCAAACGCCCATGTCGAGTTCCCGCCAAAAAGCCCCAGAATGTCAAAGATTGACATGACATCGCAGTGAGGTCGCGTTCCGAATCGGGTAAAATTTACCCCTCTCGTCGACGATCTTCGAGATGTGGATTCCTGTGTAAATCAATCTTTTCTTTACTTTGACACTGGCGAAATACGTTTTGTAATGAGATGTGATGCCATTAAATAAATATCTGAAAAATTACCCCGACCGCAGGATAGCGTTATATGACGTCTATATGTGTGGTCGAGACAGACTGATGTCAAAGGGTAATTATTACCGTTTTGGAACTCAGTTGGGTTGGTTGTTGACGGACCGTCCACCGAAGTCCATCATAACTTGAAAACCAAGGAATTTGGAATTTGTTGTTCTTGTTGAAAACTAAGTAACTCCTCGACCGAAATTTTCCCGCGTTTAGTAGATTTTCGGAATTACCCCGACGTCGATAATTTCTATCTCTGGTAAGTTTTTAAATTGATTGCCTTTACATTTGCTAAATTTTCGTTTCATTGCATTGGTAAATGCGTTCAGACCGGTTCGGTGGTCTAGCCAAAGATATTTAGTTATTTTCGGATTGAACCGACGAGGATAATTCCGTATAACAATTGATTTGCACCACAGATTTCATGTTGGGTTAAATCCGAATTACAAATGTCATATAAATACGTTTAAGCTGTTCAATGACTATTTAGGATAAAATATTTTTGGGAGTGTAAATATGAATGAAAAAGCAATATGTTCCATACATACATACATGCATAACATCACGCCTCTTTCCCGTTGGGGTAGGCAGAGACCACAGTCCTCCACCTGCTACGATCTTGACATACTTCCCTTGCTTCCTGTACTTTCATCAATCCTTTCATACATGCTCGTCGGTTTAGGGTACTTTTAACCTGGCCTTTATTCAGACTGTCCTGAATTTGGTCCTGGTACGTTCGCCCTGGTATGTTCCATATGCCACAATAAAATGCGTGTCATTCGGAATTGAACTCGTGCAAGGAAATGAAAATCAAATTTCAAAACACTTTGATCTACTTACTGGGTCAATTTTTGAAAACTATCTTCAAGTTAGGATTTAGTTTACATGTTGAAGAACCTATTTACTTTTAGTTTGATACTAAAAACTCAACCACATTTTTATTAGTCAGTTATAAATTGACACGCTGTCAATTTATCTAAAAACGTTTCGTAATTACTCGAATCCACATTGTTTTACATTGTAGTACAAGTATAGCCCTTTCATATGATATCGCACACGACCTAGTAACGATAACAAAAAATTTTGTACCCCCTATTTGGGCTCCCTTTAGAATAATGACAATAAAAAAAAATCATTTGCAATTAAGTTGGGCAATTCTATTTTAAAACTAGTCCAAATTTCAAGTCGCACAGGAGGTAAATCACTTAAAAAAAAAATAATAATAAGAATTCTTTATTGCCAATAACTTGCTTTTAAGTCGATAACATGAGTGGTTGCTGCAAAGAGATTTGAACCTCGCAGCGCTCAGGTTGCTGAGATAAACAGGTGTGACACACAGACAGACGAAGTAGCTCCTGTTTTTATCATATTGATGATACGCAAAATCACAGGTTTTCTTACGGAGTTTCCTATTTAATAATTACATTTGAGTTTGAGACATTGTTCATCACATTAGTTTGTAAATCATTTTTATTTAAAATACTAACCATGTGTAAAAATAATTCGAAATACGCTAATATGGCGGCATATTTTCTCCTACATAGTGGGTTACCGTTTCTTTGAAGAGCTTTGATAAAGCTTTAAATTGTAACCTTCACATTTGCGTTGTTTATCTTTGTCGAGAGAACTTAGGGTTTACTTTCTCCCAACAGCATTTAAATTTCCTGACTGGGCTTGACTGCGTAGCAAGTAGCAATAATAGTGATAAATTCTTGATTGTGGGTGATTTCAATTTAAGTAGCATTGTTTGGGTACCTAGCACACGTGATGATGGTTCTTATGACCCTGTCGGGTACTCGAGCGCGGATGAAATCTTACTGGTGGATGAGATTAATGCTTGTTGCCTTAAACAATACAATAGAATTCTTAATTCGTCTAATAGAATTTTATATTTGGTCCTGACTAATGACTATGTCAATATGTACGACTGCAGCGCTGACTCACTTGTCCCTGTCGACCAATATCATGGTGCACTTTGCATTCAGTTAGATTTAATGGATTTTCCTAGGCTAGGTTTCTTGCCATATACTAAGTACTTATTTGATAAAGGTGATTACATTGAAATTAATAATGAACTCAAAAATATCGACTGGACACATGAACTATCACACTGTGACGTTAATGTCGCTGTAGATCGGTTTTATTCGCTGTATGCTACTATTAGAGATAAGTACGTACCTTCTAAATTAGTTACCAACAGATATTATCCAAAATGGTATACTAAGGCCCTGATAAAAGTGATAAAGGAAAAGTATAAATTTTTATCAAAATATAAGATATATAGTAATCTAGCTGATTGTGGCGTCCGGTAGGACGTACTGTTATTTATCGGGATGCATCTAGTAAAACTAGCTAATAATGGCACGTAGGACACAGACAGAACATCCCCGCTCGCCGGCTGGCTATGAAGTGATATTCTCCCCGAGTACCCACATTTATTGTGAACGTCACATCTCTTCCTTTTTATATGATTTGAAATACTTTTATATATCATTATTTACATAATACTTAATGGTCATCATAACATGCAGAATACAATTCAAATAGAGCGACTCGACTACCGTCTCGGATCGTGCTATGGCAGCGTAAAAGAGACGGCAAGAAACCACTGCAGCACGGCCTACTTTAAGAGTCGGCTTTATACAATGGGTTCCCTGTGTCGTGCTAGAATATCAAAGCACTATAAGTCTTACATTGAACCGATTTAGATACGATAGTATCATTATTAAAATTTACAACTTCGTTCATTAGGTAATTAAGTTTCTTCTAGGTACTGTCCACTTTTCTCCATTTTTCCTTTCATTTGTGGATGCTTCTTGCAACACTGAGAGTTCCAGTATTGTTGTTGTGGTCGCTGGCAGTCTAAAGTCATCTTTAAGCAGAAACTCCACCTGTGGACAATATTGCAGTATCTATATTCTCATTAAGGTGCAATTTCGCGCTTGCGCGCGATACTTAGGTAGTATTTACACTTATTTGTTAAAAGAACGCGTTTATTATAAAAGTCAGGGAGTGAGATTTCTGTTTTCTGATGAATTGTTAAGATATTTGTTCCAAATTAATTAGAATTTGAATTATGTTTTTAAAATTTATCCAAAACATTTTATAATATCGGTTTGTGAACCACCTCTTTACAAATAATACTTTTTTTTTGTCTTAAAATAGCAATTCCACAGTTAGTTATCAAGATAATCAGGATGCTTTTGGCAGTTTTTTTTTTAATACTATTTTAACTCGAGCATGACAAAGCATTTGTTTAGTCTTGGTTCATAAGAAACTGAACTGTCACCCTATCTGTGTGTGTGATATTGGAGCCCATTTTTTTTCTTTAAGTTTTACGAGGAGACATGTGTTGCTTTGCCATGGCATTAATGGCATCAAACGACCCATAGAAAATTTTCGGTATTTATAATGTTTTTCAACTCTGGAAGATTTATGGCATCTTTCGACCCATGGAATATTTATGGCGTCGTTTGATCCATGCGTACACATTTGTGCATTTTTCGACCCATGGGTAATTGTGGCGTCTTTCGACCCATCGATTATTGTGGCGTCTTTCGCCCCTTGTGGCGTATTTCGATCCATGGATTATTGTGGCGTCTTTCGACCCATAGATTTTTGTGGCGTCTTTCGACAGTTTCGACCCATAGGTTATTGTGGCGTCTCTCGACAGTTTCGACCCATAGATTATTGTGTTTTTTTTTTTTGATCCATGGATTATTGTGGCGTCTTTAGACCCATATATTTTTGTGGCGTCTTTCGACCCATAGATTATTGTGGTGTTTTTTGACCCATGGGCTATTGTGGTGTCTTTCGACTTGTGGCCAAATCAACACATGCCTTCCGACCACGCGTATAAACCTTTATGGATATGAAAAGTCTTTCAAGACACGAGCAGGAATTGAACCCGCACCTTTGGACCGAACCAACTAGTATTTTTTGTATTTACATACACCAGACACCAGAAGCAGCACGATCCAATGCACTGACCACTGTGCTATCGCATCTAGACTCCCCCATTCACATGGTTCACATGCGTAGATTTTCTCATATTAGTGATGCAACAAGTATAAAAATGATTTTATTTTTGATTGGCTAAATAATAATGACGTATTTACATCTTGAAATACCCAATATTCAGCATATAACAGTTTCCTTTTAAATACTTAATCTCTTTTTTTTTAGCTTTTAATTCCTTATCTGTACCTACATATTATTATGGATTTAAAATTTTGAGAAGCTGTTGTTAGGTATTTATATTTATTTGTGGTATTATTAAGACCTTATTTATTTTCACAGCTAATACATGGACGAACAAACTCTTGTGACACATATGTATATTTTAATCGAAATAGTTTGTTCTTTTATTGGTTTTTATTCTAATATTTTTTCTGTTTTAAGAAATATCTAGTAATAGTAAAATTGTTTAGCGCCTAAGTTTCAACATTTTTTTTTTTAAGTAACCTCCACTCTGGTGCTGACTGAGAAACAGTACCATAAGCATTTGAACTCAAGTACTTGTTGCAAATCTCAACTAACGACAGTTAAAAACCGTAGTTGAAAATATCATAGAAAATTGCCTATTATTGACATCTCACATCAGTCCGTTATATTGGCCAATAATGATGCTATGCGTATTTTACAAAACACAAAATATAGCTGTAAATCTCTTTATTTAATTACTAGCAAATCTTTAATAATTCGTAGTAATGGATATCACCTTTGTAATATTGCTCTAATTTAATAATTCATTAAGAGATTGTAATATCCAACAATGAATAAACTATATTTGATTTGATTGAAAAACTATTTTTTTTATACACTTGACGAAGGAAAGTACTGCAGCACCACAGGCACTTTATTTCGTCTTATGCGGCAAATTCTTTTACATATGAAGTTTGTTTGACTTTCTTACTTACACCTACTTTCATCTAGGGATTTTGTGCTGCCACTGCTGGTCAGTCATCTTTGCATGTTTTCAATGTTAACCGGCACACAAGTTTTTCTCGAAATGTCTCCTCTACTCTAGTGACAATACTCAATGTGCCCAACATACTATACTACTTACTTATCAACGAGCAACACTTGCTTTGTATAAATAAAAATATACATGTAATAAAAATGACTCGCGTTTCAATGAAATTTACCATTAGTGGTTTTCGGGCCGAAAATCGATCTAATCTCATGTGTACGAAACTTTTCGTTTTGCCTTATTTTTTCAAGATTCAGGAAACCCCTGGTGCCATGTCTTGGTCTGCTTCGAGAAAGGTTATTCGGAGCAAGCTCAGTTGCCTAGCTGTACCTACTTGTATATTATACTTTGTAGGTAATATAGAGGTGTAATAATTATTGAGCCCATCTTTTTTACATGTATCTTTTTTTTTTAGGATTTCATTTAATAACACTGCATCCATTCCGTACCTACTTACCAAGATTTATAATTAATAATAAAAGTTAATAAGTAGTTTTAAGGTGTTTGTTAATGATGTATTAAACAAAAATATTTGGTAGGTAGGTAATTATAGTTGGATCAATAGATATTTATAAGCAGTTAGCACAGTGAAATTTGTTCCACATCAAGAGTTGTTATTTATATACCTACCTGCTTTATTTTTTATTTTTGTCTTGGTATTTTGGTCCTGTCTACCGAATATCTACTTATTAATAATAAATTGTTTACAAGACGATTAGCTGGTACGAGTATTGCTTCATAGTGCAGGTGATTCTGTTGGTAATCTTTAGTTGGTTGCCTATATTTTGTTAACGTCAAAACGTCGTCGTACTCTAGTTGAGGTAGGTACGGTACGACAAATAGTAACGGGTTTTATTTACCATTACGTCGGTGTCATAATAAGCACTTACGCAAGCATATAAGCACTTACGTAAAACCTCACAAACCCTGGTGTCAGAGTTACTGATCTGCCTATAATAACTAGAACAACCGTTTAAGCCTGCATCCCGAAGCACGCATTCATATTATTTTAACGGTCAATCAAGTAGCTTTATTATGCAACGTCTTAACCACTTTTGTTTGACGTGTCTCCACGAGGATTCGGTCCCAAAAATTATGGTTCGAGAACCGCAATTTCTAAGTTGGTACAGTCAAGAGCACATCAAGCCTAACACATTGAACTTTGTACCGTTGTTATTTCATTAGATGTACGGCTGGATTCGCACTACCAGTATCAAGCTTGACCCGTTGTTTACTGCACTATATATTACCTACAGAGGCTGATAAAAATATTTTGTTTGCTTTGTTTTTGTATAAGTATTAGGTTATTTAAAGGAATTCACACACGTGTAACAATTTAGTTCTTGTGTAGGTATTAGCAGCTACTAAATGTAAATTTCCTAAATTACCTCGGTAACAGAAATAATGCATCATTAAAATACGGTCAGGCAGCCATCAGCGGAAACAATTGACGAAAGATATATTTGAAACGCATTTCCGTAATTTATTTTTCTTGAGTGTGAGAAATAATGCCACACACATGAGAGCCTAAGCGAAAATCTCTGTATATTTTTCGAAACCTACTTGTAACATTGTTTGGGATGGCGGTCGAACACTTGTAAACAAACGGTTCAATTTTATTAATCAATGCATAATTTAGCAAATACGTGCACGGAGACATTTTTCAGTGTGGATATGTGTCTAATCCTCCTTTTTTTCCATTGCTTGAGATGGCAAAGGTTTTTCTAGTAACATTTTTTTTTTTTTTGCGAATAATTTGAAAATATTGTCAAAAATTGGTTTCCACTCACCACGCTTTCATTTCATCGTCGTCGCCACTGTGGCGTCCGGTAGGACGTACTGTTATTTATCGGGATGCATCTAGTAAAACTAGCTAATAATGACACGTAGGACACAGACAGAACATCCCCGCTCGCCGGCTGGCTATGAAGTGATATTCTCCCCGAGTACCCACATTTATTGTGAACGTCACACTGATGAAATGTCATATAGTTTATTACGGGATAGGGCTAGATCACTTGAAATAACCTGTTACACTAATTACCTTAGGCTTGTCGAGAATTCCATTAAAACACACCCTAAATTATTTTGGTCTTTTATTAATAGCAAAACTTCATCTAACGCTATGCCAAGTTGTCTCGAATACAAGGGCTCGGTATCCACTAACGGTGAATCAATATGCAACGCGTTTTCTTCATACTTTCATTCTACTTTCTTAGATAAGAAATGTATCCGCATTCTAGTTAACATCCGAGAAAGAATAAGCTGTCGGCCATATTTCATTGAGAACAAGCTCTTAACGCTCTCCTCTATTTATATATTAGAAGTAGGTATATTTGTACATAAAAACCAACACCTCTTTAAGAAAATGTCTGACGTATACAGCAGAAACTTGAGACACAAAAATAGATTGGCCTTGCTAATTAGTAATATGACCATATACAGTAATAGTCCTTACAATAGATTTATTAATATTTACAATAAAATCCCTGAAAGCATAAAGTCCGAAGAAAGTGACAGAGTATTTAAAAAGAAGCTTAAAGATCTGTTATTAGGTAAAGCATATTATTCGGTAAAAGAGTTTTTGACTGACAAATATGTATAAGTTGGCACGTATTAGATCTTAGGTATAATTATTATTTCAATAATAACGAATTGCATGTAATTTAAATCTAGGCTAGTTTTGACATTTGATTTAGTAATTTAATTATTTTTTCGTCTGACAAAGATTGTAAAATAGTTGCTGTGCCCGAACAGGGTGTTGCATGCCCTACTTAATAAGTTTGACATGTAATGTGCAATGAAATAAATAAATAAATAAATAAATAAATAAATAAATAAATAAATAAATAAATAAATAAATAAATAAATAAATAAATAAATAAATAAATAAATAAATAAATAAATAAATAAATAAATAAATAAATAAATAAATAAATAAATAAATAAATAAATAAATAAATAAATAAATAAATAAATAAATAAATAAATAAATAAATAAATAAATAAATAAATAAATAAATAAATAAATAAATAAATAAATAAATAAATAAATAAATAAATAAATAAATAAATAAATAAATAAATAAATAAATAAATAAATAAATAAATAAATAAATAAATAAATAAATAAATAAATAAATAAATAAATAAATAAATAAATAAATAAATAAATAAATAAATAAATAAATAAATAAATAAATAAATAAATAAATAAATAAATAAATAAATAAATAAATAAATAAATAAATAAATAAATAAATAAATAAATAAATAAATAAATAAATAAATAAATAAATAAATAAATAAATAAATAAATAAATAAATAAATAAATAAATAAATAAATAAATAAATAAATAAATAAATAAATAAATAAATAAATAAATAAATAAATAAATAAATAAATAAATAAATAAATAAATAAATAAATAAATAAATAAATAAATAAATAAATAAATAAATAAATAAATAAATAAATAAATAAATAAATAAATAAATAAATAAATAAATAAATAAATAAATAAATAAATAAATAAATAAATAAATAAATAAATAAATAAATAAATAAATAAATAAATAAATAAATAAATAAATAAATAAATAAATAAATAAATAAATAAATAAATAAATAAATAAATAAATAAATAAATAAATAAATAAATAAATAAATAAATAAATAAATAAATAATATGTGTAACTCTCACTTTAATATTGACTGCCCGCCCTTGACATCTGCTAATATCGCCTCTATATCTGTTGACGTTATGGAATTGACGAAACAACTTAAAAGTCTAGACGCGGACCCGATTTTCTTCCGGCGCGATTCCTTATTAATTGTGCTGAAACAATTTCTATTCCATTGACTATTTTATTTAATAAGTCGCTTTCTTCTGGCGTTGTTCCTGATATCTGGAAGCGTACGTTTATAACACCAGTACACAAAAAAGGTCCAAAAACTGACGTAACCAACTATCGGCCCATATCTAAATTGTGTATTGTTTCTAAGGTTTTTGAACGGTTGGTGTATAATCAGCTATATAGTGCATTAAAACAATCATTCAGTCCATCTCAACAAGGTTTTTTAAAGGGAGGTCTACTACTTCGAAATTAATTATTTTTAATAACGCTATTACCGAAGCAATGGACGCAGGCAGTCAAATAGATGTCATTTATACAGACTATAGCAAGTGCTTTGATAGGATTCAACATAGCACTCTCTTACGCAAGCTTGCCAAGATTGGAGTCAGCGGGGATCTACTCAGGTGGTTTTCCTCATACATAGATAATCGTTGCCAAGCTGTTGTTATCAATAATTTTGTTTCCAGCTGGGTTAAGATTCCAAGTGGCGTGCCGCAAGGCTTCCTCTTGGGGCCTCTGCTATTCCTGGTCTTTATAAATGACATTGATCACTGTTTCATTTCTTCTAATGTGTTGAGTTTTGCGGACGACATGAAGATTTATGCTAGAGTGTCGTCTCACTCTGATGCATTGGCCCTTCAGAGTGATCTGCATAGACTTGAAGAATACTGTACCGAACACCATTTAGACTTGAACCCTTCCAAATGTAGTGTTGTAACTTTTAGTAGAAAAAAGAATTTAATAACTTATAACTACTCCCTCAATGGTGTCAATTTGGCCAGAGTCCACGAAGTTAGGGATTTGGGCGTCTTACATGATTCAAAGCTGATATTTGAAAGTCATGTTGACAGTATAGTGACCAAAGCGTACAAGGCTTTAGGCTTTGTGATGCGTACATCAAAGGACTTCACTGATATCAAAACTATTAAAATTCTATACTGTGCCTTTGTTCGAAGTCACTTGGAATACGCATCGCAAGTCTGGAACCCCAAATATGGTATCTACATAGCCCGTATTGAACGTATTCAAAAAAAGTTTTTGAGACGTCTTTGCTACCGTACTAAAATTCGAACCGATTCCTTGAGCTACATCCAACTTTGTAAGAAATTCCACCTCCTCCCTCTTGATAAGCGTCGTGAGATTGCTGATCTTGTGTTTATGTTAAAAATTGCATCTGGCCGGATTGATTCCCCTCAGCTTCTTTCACTTTTGTCTATAAGAGCCCCTGTTAGACCCCAGCGTCACATGGAAATAATCCACCTGCCCTCTGCCTCCACTAATTACAGACGTAATAGTTTTCTATGGCGTGCATGCAGGAATTTCAATCGTCTATGTAAAAATTATGATCTTGATTTGTTTAACACGTGCGAATGCCAGGCCAAGCGACTTCTTAGTAATTCATTTTTTAAAGATTAATGTTAAGTTATTATTAAAACCTATGTAGTTTAAGAACGAATAAGATCGGACGTATGTTTGTAACTTTCATTATTCATTAGGTTATGCATAATGTGCTGTCTTAACGTAATTGTCTTCTTCTTTCTGTTTTCAAATTTGTTTTTACCTGCGGAGACCTATAATTGGCTCTTCTGTTTCTTTTTATAAGTTTATTGTAAGATTGTAGTAGCTGTTGGTCTTCCTACAATTAATAAATAAAATAAAATAGTGTAACAATGGTAGTATGAAGTAGTAGTGTAATATCGAATGGGAACTACTCGACTTAACTTGATTCCTTGACTCGACTGCCTCAACTTGACGACGCTGTATCTCGTTTGCATCGTGACTGTATCGCTACTGCATCGCTACTGACTTAATATTTTTTGGTACATTATTTATTTTATATACTGCCCCTGATCGAATTTTTAAAGCAATTTTTATATATTAAACTGTAAGGATAGTATCTAGAAGTATACCATCTTTTTATACTCCATTTTCATAATTTTTTACGAAACTCCTCTTCGCTGTAGGACGTGGGGTGATTTTGATCCTTCTCATTTGATCTCGGAAAATATATGGGAAATCTGATAAAAAGTTCCGTTTTTTCGTCTAGACAAGTTTAATTTTTTTTGGAATAAAAAATCTTTTCTTCGGTACAGTTGCTTGTTTTCATGAGTAGTATCACTGGGCTGGGTTTAAAACGAATAAAAATTCACGCTGTATATTATCACAGAGTAATATAATACTGGGCATATTATTAAAAGTAAGTTGGGCCGGGTTCTAAAACGGTCTTTTCAAAGCAGTGTCTCTCGACCTAGACTCGATCACAGACATGACCAAAATCTTTGACATCAAGGGCACTTGTATCAAAGGTGGACAGAGCGAGCGAAGCGGGGTCTGTATTCTGAGGGTGGATATCTATACATATAAGGTGTTTTCTAATTAGACCCAAATATTTCTAGGAGTGGTGTAACTATGATATAGAAAAAGGTTTATCAAAGTTTTAGAAAAAACCTCCCGCTAGTTTTTTTTATAATTTTCAAACAAAAAATAATTATTATTTGCAATCATCCTGTAGTAATGATTTCGACCGTACTAAGAGCCCGAAATCGCCCGAACCGCGCACTTGGCTTGCGCGTGATTGGCTCACGACTCTGCGCTGCCACCTGAGCTGATACGGAGTGTTCATTTTATGATATTTAGCGGTATTGTTTTTGGGATTTTTCTCGAAAACTAGCGAATAGAAATGTAAAAAAATAACACCAATAGTATTAATTTAGGTGCATGAGGTAACCCTAACAATATTTGGGTCTAATTAAAAATCACCTTATATAATGAAACAGTAGAAACAGACATTACTTTTGATGAATTTATCAAAAAAAATTGTGTGAGCGATAAGAAAGGACTAATAGAACACAAAAATAATGTTTCTTTGAATTTTTGTCTGTTTTTCTGTCTGTATGTATTCGGTAAACTTCGAAACTACTGAACGGATTTAAAGTCTTGAAAACTTTTATAAAGTAGGTAACGTTTGATAAAGTCGAGACAACTTGGCATAAGTACTTGTAAATAAAATACTTAAAGAAATAAAAATAAATATATATTGTTTTTTTGAAATCGTGTTTGTACAGAAGTAAAGTCCTACTATTTTGTATGGAGGTACATGTACAATTAAATGCATGTGAAACAAGACAAGTTGGACTTTTTACAGCTCTTTTTAAGTAGCTACAGAAGCTAACGTAACTAAACCTCAGATTTATTTTGTTTTGTACAAAAAATAAAGAAACCCGTAGGTAGGCCCGTACCCGTAGTCGCACTTTGTGCGTGTGTTTCATCTCACGAAGGATTAGTTTATAAATGAAAATGCACAAAGCTATTTTACTCCATGACACGAAGTACTTTATTAATCATCTTAACCTAGACAATAGGCACAAGCACATGAGGCCATACAGCCTAGTCTTAAGGATATTATTATTATTTATTTATTTAACCTTATGTATTACAAAAGTATTTATAGTATATATTGCATATATAGCAAATCCCCCCCTTAAGTAACATAGTTATTCAAATAAGATGGAATCTTAATAGTACTACCACTACGGGTCACATAAGAGTAACCTGAACGTGAAGCATCACCCAACAGTCTCTGTTGACTTGGAGCCGACCTCTCCGTTCTTACAACTTCCCTACCGTTCAGACCACTCTTACGCTCAACATTAGGAACATTTATTTCAAAATCACGTTTTACGTTTAACTTATTTCTACTCTTTATAATATGTTTTTCATTTCTTCTTACAAAATTACCCCTTTCATTCTGAACAACATAAGACCTAGGACCTTCCACCTTGATAAGTTTACCAGGTTGCCATTCTATCCCCCCATTTTGAATTAAAACATTTTGTCCTGAATTAAAGGATTGTCTTTTCTTTGCAGTTTTATCATAATTACGTTTAAAATCATTTTTCTAAATTAAAATTTTTTCTTTATAATAAGTTGGTAATTTAGGACGCAATTTCGAGTAAGTACAAGGTAAGTTGGTTCTAAGTACTCTACCTACACATTAAAAGTTCTGATGGACTATATCCCAAGCCTGCTAGTGGAGTCACTCTATAATGCAATAGTGCCATGTCCAAGCTCTCATCATCCTGTCTACATTTTTTCATCATATTCTTTACAATTCCTACAGCTTTTTATGCTAACCCATTTGACTGGTGATGATGTGGGCTTGAAAACAACAATTGCATATCAATTTCTTTTGCAAATTGTTTAAATTCAAAACTGTTAAAAGGATTATTATCACACACTGCAAACTTTGGAATGCCATGAACAGAAAATATAGATTTTAGCGATGAAATTACATTTCCTGCAGTTTTGTTCTCTAATATCTTTAATTCTATCCATTTAGAGTAATAATCTACCACAACAAGATAATCTTTACAGGCAAAATGACAAAGATCCATTGCCACTTTGTAAAATGGAACTTCTGGCACTTCATGACTCATGAGAGTTTCCTTTGCATTGGAGGGCCTGTACTTTTCACAACTTTTACAAGATAAAACAAAATTATCAATATCACTTGACATTCCGGGCCAGTACAAAGATCTACGTGCCCTTTTCTAACATTTAACTACTCGTGCATGAGCTGTGTGTAAAATAGTAAGTATTTCCCTTCTCATGGACAAGGGGATGACCATAGAATACATGAAACAGAGGGATGAAAATCCGGTTATTATAATAAACAATGTCATCTTTTATAGAAATAAAATTTCTCAACTTGAAAAGTATTTTCATCTCCATGTTCATGTCTCTATCATTGTTTGGCCATCCTGTATAATACCAAGTCTTAATTTGTTTTAGGTTTTTGTCACATCCGGTTTCAATATGTATTTTTTAAAGTTTTTTTGTCAGTAATAGGTAACTCAGTCTCAAGTCCATATACCATTACAGTCTCAAATGAATGAATTAGCTCCTTTAGTGTTGAGTCATTTTTTTGCATTATCCAAAATGTAATTTCTGGATAAATAGTCAGCAAAATACATTTTAGTACCCGTGATATTTAAGTAGTTTTAAGACCTTTCTCTGAAGCCTAACCGATATTTTATTTATGTCTTTGCTCATTATAACCACAAGGAGCTTATGGTCCGTCTCAACTATAATTTTTCGGCCATACACAAACTGGTGGTATTTTTCCATTTCAGCACAAATAGCATCTTTTTCTATTGGAGCCCATCTACTTTGACACTCTGTATAGCATCTAGAAACTGGTTTTCCATCCTGATGAAACTGGTTTACCATCCTGTAAAAGATATGCTCCCATTCCATTTTTGGAACTATCAGATTGTAGCACAATTTTGCCTTCATTATTTAAGATTGCCAAAGTAGGTGTGCAACTTAGTTTCTTTTTTAACTCTAAAAATGCATCTTGTTGCAAAGGACCCCATTCCCACTCTGTGTTCTTTTTTAACAATATTCTCAACGGTTCTGTAGTTTTAGTATAATTTGGTATGAATTTACTGAAATAATTACACATTCCTAAGAATTTTTGTAACTGTTTCAGGTTTTTGGGTGCTTCTAATTGCAAGATGGGTTTAATATGTTCTGGATCAACTTGGATTCCATTATTATAAGACCAATGTATTTGACATATTATTATTCAAGTTTGTATTGAAGTTTCTTACTATTAAATTTCACATTATATTCTTTTGATCTTTGTATGACTTTTTTGAGAACCATGTCATGTTCGGCTTAGTTTTTCCCTGCTATAATAATGTCATCAAAATATATAAAAACACCCTCTATATCTCCAAAAATTGTGCAGTTTATTCTTTGCATGACTTCAGGGGCTGAAGAAATTCCAAAAGGCATTCTTTTAAATGTATATCTCACAAACGGAGTACCAAAAGTGCACAACTTTTGAGGATCGTCTAGCTCAATTTGAAAAAACCCGTCTTTCATGTCTAACACTGTAAAAATCTCTTTACCTGACAAGCTTTTATATATTTCCTCTGGACTAGCAATTGAATAATTTTCACGAAGAATATTTTTGTTCAACTCTTGGGGATCTAAACAAAGTCTAAGTGATTTGTCCGGCTTCTCCACAATGACTAAATTGTTGCACCAAGTAGTTGGAGAAGTTACTTTTTCTATAATATTTCTTTCTTCATAATTATTAAGAGTTTCTTTTAGCCTGTCTTTTAACGCTTGAGGTATTCGCCTGATAGGTTTTACCACTGGCTCGCTTCTTTTTATCAAATCTAGTCTTATACAATCTGGCAGTCCCACTACTGGCTGCACCGGCATTTCAATCACTGTAAACTTTAATTAATCTTTTTCATTTTTTTTAACACAATCAAGTTCTACAGTACCTTCAGTCAGTAATTTTTGTCCATTATAAACAAGCAAAATTGTACCTGTATTTACCAAAACATCTTGTTCCTTTTTAATTTCTCTGAACAACGTCATTGGAAGTGTGTTACAGTCCGCTCCGGTGTCTAACTCGAAGTTCACTTTCTTGTCGTTGACTAATATCTTCTCTTGCCACTGTTGTTTCAAACCGTCCACGGTCACCATACTTTCTATTGTAAATTCTTCACTTTCTTCTGTTTCTTCTTCATCTTCTTCAAATAAATGTACTCTTCTTTTTTGTTTACTCTGACCTTTCTTATAGTCGTAATATTTATCAGTTTTTTTCTTTCTACATACACTTGCAAAATGTCCGTAGAGGCCACATTCAGCAAACTTTATTTTTTATTTTATTTATTACAATAGGTACACCAACAGTAATGGTATTAACACATTTGCAACTTATGCCATATTAAGTCTAGGAACTGATACCAAAACCAATGACAGGCGTACACAACTATCGCCAAAATTGAGATCGGACAATACAGTAAGTGCTTAAATTAAATGATATTACCTACAAAAATGAAGAACGAAATACAAAACAGAATAATAGTTAGTTAAATATTATAAACAATATCTACGAGCAAGATTTGAAATAAGTTAAGTTAACATTAAATTTAGTTTATTTTTGAATGTATTTAGAGGATCACAAAATATATCGAGTTCAGGGTTAAGTCCATTAAGGTCATTGTACAGAGTTACAATGCGAGTACGAGTAGTATGCGAGTTGAGACCCAAATTAGTTTTACAAATCGGTTGAGAGAATACTCGGCGCACAACACCTCTGGGATAGCGAAAACACTTTCTTCCATATGCTGGGCAGTTCCTAGCTTCATGGCTTTTTCCTCATTTGTAGCAGTCTATTATAGTTCTTTCTTTAGGCCTAGCGCCTCTGGTCTCTTGTTTCTTCAGAACATTAACTTGATCTTTTTCACTCTGTAGTCTATTTATTTGTTCTTTTCCTAACTCAGCAGCCCTGCATATTTCCACTGCCTGTTTTAATTTAAGGTCTCGCTCAGTGAGTAGCCTTTCTTTTAGTGACATATCCCTAATGCCAATCACAATGACCAGGGTTATCAGTCTGTCTTCTAAGCTACGAAGTTCACACTTTTTTGCTAACGTAGTTACCCTTGTGTAATAGTGATCAAATACTTCACCTTCTTCCTTACCCTAGACTATAGGCCTTACCCTAGACAATAGGCCTTACCCTAGACAATAGGCACAAGCACATGAGGCCATACAGCCTAGTCTTAAGGACATTATAATTATTTATCAGAAGAAGCATGAAAGTAGAATTAATGCAGTGGAAATGAGAGCGCTAAGGAGTATGATTGGTGTTAAATTGAGTGACAGGATTAGAAATAGTGTGATAAGAGAACGGTGTGGCGTAAAAGAAGACGTAGTGACCAAAATCGAGAAAGGGATGCTGAGATGGTTTGGTCATGTAGAGAGGATGAATGAACGAAGACTGACGAAAGAGATCTACCAGGCGAGAGAGAATGGAAACGTTGGAAGGGGAAGGCCTAGGCGAACGTACCAGGACCAAATTCAGGACGTTCTGAATAAAGGCCAGGTTAAAAGTACCCTAAACCGACGAGCATGTATGAAAGGATTGATGAAAGTACAGGAAGCAAGGAAAGTATGTCAAGATCGTAGCAGGTGGAGGACTGTGGTCTCTGCCTACCCCAACGGGAAAGAGGCGTGATGTTATGTATGTATGTATGTATGTATTTGTTTAACCTTATGTAGTACAAAAGTATTTATACTATATATTGCATATATAGCACAGTGCGCATGGAATTTGACTACAATTTTACACATACGAGGATAGTTGGCGAACTAATGGTTAACGTGTATTTTAAATTTTAAAATTTGTACTATCTGTACCTACTCCGTATAAATTGCTCTGTCTATCTGTCTGTTAAGCTTTTACGACTAATCAGATGAACAGATTTTGATAAAACTTGATAAGAATATATTTTAAACCATAATAAAAGTCATTAGCTACGTTTTTCAGAACCCCACGCGGACTGAGTCGCGGGAAACAGCTAGTCATAAATAAAGCTATCCTGCCTGTCAGGGTAATATCTCACCGTTTTGAAACGCGCCCCTCCCGAAAGTTGAGTTGAGTCCAGTGTTACCATTTGTTTCAGGTCCCTGCCTTTTTAGCAGTTTTAGCTCTTTGGCAGTTTCTTATGACGTTTTCTAAGTCTGACAGGATTTGGCAGTATTGAAATACACGCCGGCAGATCTGGCAGTTTAGGCTAAAGTAGGAGTATATAACAATAAAGAGGTATAAAAATCTGTCAATTAAGAGTTTTTGTAGACTTTCTTTGGGAAAGTTATGGCAATTTTCTTATTCTTTTGTTGGATTTGCAGTTCGATCAATTTTAAACTAACAGTACGGATTAAAACCTGCTCATGAGCTTTGTGTGCGGTTTTAGCGCGCTAATAGTCGGTTCAAAACTTGCTCGTATTCACTCGTTTAGCGACGTAACGTCATCAGTGACGTCACTTTAGCGCGCTATCATTGCATACGAAAATGAGGTAGTGCAGCGTGTGCGAAACGTCAAATTCATAAGACATTTGTCATCAATCTCGTTTTCGAGAGATTTTATTCAACTTTTTTTGGGGTTTTAGATTAAATTATCTTATCGAATAATCATTATCTCTCAATAATTTCTTAAAACGCAAAACAAAATCAAACTTTTAATTTTTCTCAGTAACATTGACATAAGCGCGCTCTAGCCTCTGAATCCCCAGACCCCCCGCGCGCGCGCCCTGTCGTGTCTTCCGCACCGGCCGGCCGGCGTTTTTTATTACCGCGCCGGGTGGTACTTGAGTCAGCTTATCGCTTGTGGCAGCCAAATGTTTACGTTTTGGGTTGATGAATGGCTATATCTTATTTCAAATTGAGTAAGGCTAGCCTCTCAAACGATAACAGTGGCACTTTGAAGTACAGTTTAGTTTTTATAGAGGGTCTTTTTCAAGGAAGAAGAAAAAATATGTCTCACTTGGATGAATACGCTTATAAAATAAAAACATTACAAAACAGACTTGTTTTTACTATGTATTTAGTGAATTTGTGATATTTTCTATAGAAAAATACAAAAAACTACTTATGCTTACATATAAAATAAACAAGATATCTGGATTTGAATTTTTGCAATAAGTCGCGCTGACTCGCGACAAAATTCGCGAACCCGCGCGCGATTTTTTGCAATTTTTTTTTGTTTAGTAATATCGCATGAATCGAGTAAATTTTTATATGTAATTTTTGGAAATTTCATATGTTACGAAAAACAAGCAATAAAAGACCAAAAAAACTTCCATGTAATCCAAAAAACACATAAAAACAACTTAACACAAGACTCAAGGTCAGGGGTCAAAGGTCAACTAGCACAAACTTTTTATTTCGGTTTTTCACTAACTTTTCGCACAATGTTTGTCATTTATTTGTATTATTATCATAAAAGATTGACTAAACAACTATAATTTACCGATTTTTTGTCACTAATACCACAAAACACACACAAATCACTGTAATTTTACGACACGTCAGGTCAACAGCCGCGAATGAACTAACAGAAACTACGCAGCGAACTTCAAACCAAAAAAGAACGCATTCTTATAAGAATGACTTGCCTTTTATCTTCTCTGATTGGCTAGATAATTTCATTCGCTATTGAACGATATATTATTCAACCTATTTTGACCAGTATTTACGGGTAAATAAGGCAAAAGTTTAAGTGAGGTCGCTGGGCCGCCATTTTGACGACATATGGCGTCACCGGTATACAACGGAGACATCGCGCTGGACGCTCTAGAGCGTGGTCGGGGCTGGACAGGACGTCATCAGTGACGTCACTTTAGCGCGCTATCATTGCATACGAAAATGAGGTAGTGCAGCGTGTGCGAAACGTCAAATTCATAAGACATTTGTCATCAATCTCGTTTTCGAGAGATTTTATTCAACTTTTTTTGGGGTTTTAGATTAAATTATCTTATCGAATAATCATTATCTCTCAATAATTTCTTAAAACGCAAAACAAAATCAAACTTTTAATTTTTCTCAGTAACATTGACATAAGCGCGCTCTAGTCTGGTTTAAAACTGTATTCGATGATATTCGACGAATGCACGCATATAGAAATAAACCGACTATATTCAGTGAATGTGATGTGTGCGTTGATTTCAAGAAACAATCCGTAGTGTAAGAGTTTACTAACAAAGTTCGTAATCCTTTACTGTCATTTGATCCTTCTTTTAAACGTGCTTGTGAATCGGGACTGGCAGGATTTGGCAAGTTTTCTCGCTTGTGTGTGGCAGTGGCAGGAGCAGGATCTCTAATTTGAAGATGGTCACACTGGAGCTGACCCAAAAATGGGAAAATCAAGAGAAAATTTTGTTTGGGTATTTTCATTCATTTATTTCATCTTCAAGGCAAAGAGGAGCTTCAAAGTTATAAGTGGTGCGGGGGCTAACTAAACTCCTATGTAATCATAATAAAACCATACTTTTCTACCAATTAACATAGTCTCGCTTCGACGCAAGTAGCGATCGAAGTACAACCATAAAATGAAATTGAGTCAGCCGCCGGATCAAAACAAATGGCATAGATCTACGATGAATGATAGGAATGACTTAGTCATCATATAAATTGTAATTGGTACCTACTTACTGTGTTTACGGGAGTAGGTAATGTCTCGGCGAATTTTGTTCGTGGTTGCCGTCTTTGTCGTCATGTTGTATTTTTCGATAATTTTATTTATGTTGAATCCTTTGCACTCCGCGCGTGGTTTCGGGTACAATGGTTTTCCGTACAGGCAAGTTCCTAATGTGGATTGGTGTAAGCCCCTGCGGTGGAATATCCCACCAGGAGAGCCAGTGGCATTGGCTTCTTATCCTGGCAGTGGAAACACTTGGTTGCGGTATTTGCTGCAGCAAGCCACAGGTAAGCAATATGAATAGGTCCCCGCATGCACCATCCCTGGCGTCCCGGCACCTCAGTTAGCTAAATATCCTGCACCCAAAGGATGCCTGGAAGAAATTGCTTTTTAGCAATAACGCCGCCTCGTTGTACACCTGTTTTTAATATAAAATTTGTTTTTTTGTTAAAAAATACTCTGAATTTCGTATGCAATAAAGAATATTGTATTTTGAATAGGTAGAAATAACATATCTATACATGTAATAAAACTGTAGATAAGTCGAGTCTGTAAGACATTGAAAATATTTTGAAATCCACATGCTATGGCCCGTTTGTGGGTGAATGGGGTCATGCCACCAAATCACAAAAGAGAAAAAAGAGTTCTTAATTAAGTACGGGTATATGTGTTTAACATTGTAAGTCACGTTGAAGACAAAAGGTGCTAAAAATATAATAATAATAATAATATAATATGGATAATTTATTTGGCTTACTTTCAATCCATCCAGTTGCAAGCCCAACTGCATGCAAAATCATGGGCACAGCTAGTCATTGATAAGTTTTATGGGCCATTCCGTATCAGTTAAAACTTTTGAGTCTGTCTCGATTACAAAAAACTATCTTTTATACCACATATAGACAGCATAGTTTCTAGAGCTTTTAAAATGGCTGGTTTTGTGAAGCGGGTTTGTAAAGATTTTACCTACATTTTTCCGTTGTTGGTACTCTATAACTGTTTCGTTAGAAGTGTGATTGAATATTGTTCACCTATCTGGTGTCCATCCTACAGGATACACATCACCCGTGTAGAACGTGTACAACGCGCATTTTCTAGACACCTGACATTTCGGGATGCGAACGCATGTTACCGATGGAGTTATAGTCAGAGACTTAACCATTTTAACATGATGTCTCTAGAAGATCGTCGAAAGATGATTAGCCTGCTCACTTTGTACAAAATTATGAACAACGCACTCTTAGCACCAGATGTTCTGAGCAGAGTCAATATTTCGGTCCCTCGGTCTGCTAACGTTAGAACTTGCACTAATCGTGGGCTTTTCTCCACACGCGGAAGTCGTACAAACGTTGGAGTTTACTCCCCTTTGAACACTATGTTAGCAAACTATAATGAGTTTCAGAATCTCAATAATAGCATCGATATTTTTGGCGACACTTTCATCAAATTTAAAAATCACAGCATGTAAACGTCATTTTTATATTTAAATTTATTTAATTTCTATTTAATTTTTTTTTTTCGTGCTCTTTATTATTTTGTTTTTGTGTAATTGTTAGCGTCATATTCCCATAGAATGTTGTGTATGCCTATAAGTGACGCATTCATAGAGATTTAGATTTATGTGTATATTATTATATTAACCAAATTATGTATGACTGTGTTGTTGGCGTACCTATTGCATAAATAAATAAATAAATAAATTACACATATAAGATGTGGATGTTATACAAAGCTATCCAGCTGGTGTGTCAATTTTTCCCTGTTTTGGAACACCACGCTAATATTATAATAGCTTAATTTAAAAAAGTATGTCTCATTTTTCATGAGTTGATATTTATATTTACTATTTTTACTATTTTAAAAAAAATTGAGTAGACACTGCAAAATATTGCACCTAAATTTACTTTTCATAAAGTTCTCTTCAATGATGGGGGAACTCCCAAATTGCTAATAAAATTGTTCACAATGCTGATTTTATATTGTTTATTTTTGCTTCAGGTATCCTCACAGGATCAGTCTACATGGATCATGGTCTTCGTTTGCATGGTTTTCCAGCTGAAAATATCAGTGACGGCTCCGTATTAGTTGTAAAGATTCACGATGAGCCTCCACCAAATAAGTTCAAAGCTGCTATTCTGTTAATACGAAATCCTAGAGATGCAATATTGGTATGTTTTTAATTTTATTTGAAATAACCACATACATAAATATTTTAAATAAGGGATGCTGAGATGGTTTGGTCATGTAGAGAGGATGAATGAACGAAGATTGACGAAAGAGATCTACCAGGCGAGAGTGAATGGAAACGTTGGAAGGGGAAGGCCTAGGCGAACGTACCAGGACCAAATTCAGGACGTTCTGAATAAAGGCCAGGTTAAAAGTACCCTAAACCGACGAGCATGTATGAAAGGATTGATGAAAGTACAGGAAGCAAGGGAAGTATGTCAAGATCGTAGCAGGTGGAGGACTGTGGTCTCTGCCTACCCCAACGGGAAAGAGGCGTGATGTTATGTATGTATGTATAAATATTTTTAAGTTTTAGTTTGATTTTTGTAGTTCAGTTTGCAAATAAAGCTTAAAGCCTGGTATAGTGCAATGTGGATGTCTGCAATGGATGGTGAAATCAACTAAGCCTATAAAAAAATGTCTTAATAAAATCTACCATCCGTGGCCCATCCGTCACGGATGCGTCGCGTCGTACTTTTGCATCGCACCAAGCCTATCATTTGCATAGAGAGTTACTGATATTACATTGAACTGGACTGATATTATTATGCAGTGTCATATCCAGTATTTGAAAAATACATACATACATATATAACATCACGCCTCTTTCCCGTTGGGGTAGGCAGAGACCACAGTCCTCCACCTGCTACGATCTTGACATACTTCCCTTGCTTCCTGTACTTTCATCAATCCTTTCATACATGCTCGTCGGTTTAGGGTACTTTTAACCTTGCCTTTATTCAGAACGTCCTGAATCTGGTCCTGGTACGTTCGCCTAAAAATAAAAAATAACTGGGTAAAGTTTGGATTTTGGCGCTTCTATATATACTCCTTTATCCATTAAACATTTTACAATGTTAGAACTTGAATAAAAGTTTGGATGATATTTATGAAAGGTTATAAAAAACATTTAAGATCTTGCAGGATGTTCACTTGGATTCGCTCAAGCTTTTGAATTTTTGCTATTATGATTATTTTGAGTGTAGAGTAAATAAATTTTATTATTATTTTTTAGTTTTGTAGAATAGACTAGTATACAAAAAAATTTTTCTTATTTCTTGGATACTAGGATATGACGATACATAATGTTATCATCCTTTTTAAAATTTTAATGTTTAATTATTAAATATTTTAAAAATTTAAGGTGCAATCCAGACAAAGGGGGCGTGGTCGCACCGGCGCATTATTTCTGTCTGTCTTGCGCCACGTCCATCTCCGCACCATCGGCGCACTTTTTTTCTCTTGCCTTGCGCCATTTCCATCTACATTTTGTATTCTAAACGCATACAAAATATTGGAGAGGAACGTGGTGCAAGATGGACAGAAAAAGTGCGCCGATAGCACACCGCGCCCACGGCGGCGCCCCTCCTGTCTGGCTTGCACCTAAGTATTTTAAACATACCTACAGTCCAGATTAATTGTGATTATATTTATTTCTTAAGTTTGATTTATTGTTTGGATTTGTTCCTGTATAAGTAGCTAATCAGTCAATCTGATCACGATCTGATCGGGGTGCTGCTAGCTATAGGTTTTTTATTTATTTGAATAGATCTACATCACAGAATTTTGAATTTCTTATTTATATTACAAACTACATAAGCCTTAAGAGATAATGCGACTATAAGAAAGGAAGAGAAAGCAATCGCGACCATCTAGGTTTCTCTTTCTTTTCTACAGCAGCATCCCTATCGGATCGCGACCAAGATTGACTGTGCGCGGGTACCCAATGGCTTTTCATAGTATTTCATTAACTGCCATACTCAGTCACCTCAAACTTTGACTAAGCCCTGGTTTTATCATACTCGGTGTGTTTACTAATTGACCTGTGAGCTATTTAACGGACTGTCAAAGATATTGAGTGTCATAAATTAGATTTTGATGCACTAACGGCAATTTAATCAATGTTTAAGAAAACCCCAGCTCTAGAGGTCCGTTAAATTGATAAAGGACGATTAGTTATGTCTGCCAATTTCATTAATTACCGTCAAGATGGACGAATGAACACTTCAGAAGTCCAACCTCTGCGCCTTATTCTTTTCATCATAATTTTTTAAAATTTAATGAATGTTTTTTCAGTCTTTCGGTTAGTGTTGTTTTTAATAGATAATTGTCTGTAATAGATTTTCCTTGTAAAACGCATAATATATTAACGACAGTGTTAACTTTAACAACAGATTAACTAACATCTGATTTAATAAATTTTGGTGTAATGAGGGCTGTCTCATGCTGTAACTTTTTTTGTCAATGAAATCGAAAAGGGCAGCATGAAACTTAATGGAAGGTTAACTTTAAATGACGTCCCTGAGAGCGGCAACTAATGTATTAGTTATTTTCCGTTGACACCCTTTAGGTACGAACGGAACCCTATAAATGTTTGCGTTTTGTTATGTGTGTATGTTTTCAGTATTAACTGAGGTAGACCAACCAAGGCTTGCATTATTTTAACAGTGACTCGCGTGGCGCTTACTCAGGCATTGTTCTTCGGTAAATATTTTTTATTTATTTTTCGTTGCTTATGCGCGCGCACATTGTTTGCAAATATGTATGTATGTATCATAACATAGTAAAACATATTTTTTTTCTAGTGAACTTTCTAATCAAGAAAACAAGCAACAAAACGGGAAAGTACGATGATCCTTCAAAGGGTGCTTCTTTATCAGTAATAAATTGTATAAAAAAAAATCTTAAAAAAAAAGTAGTTTTAGAAGAAGTGAAGCGCCTGGAGGGTTAAATGACATCTATGATCAGCTGGTGATGCAGACAAAGGCGTTTTTTTGAAATAATATTCAGTCACTAGCAAGTACCTATCCATTTCAATAAATTACTGTAATGTAATTCGAAGAAAAATCAAATTTCATAACCACCCAAAATAAAAAAAATATTTTGAAAAAAGTTTTTTTTTTTTAGAGGTCTTTACCTATGAAATTGCCGTTTTGTATGGCGAATTTTAGGTAAACTCAATTTTCAGTACTAACATTTTTGCATTTTTCTGAGGAATCATAAATCCAATTTTTTTTATTTTCTTAGGCATTATTGGGAAGACATTAAGCTAACAGAAGCTTAAATTTTATTTTCGAAAAATATTATCTGTAAAAAAAGTATAACAAATCTAATGATGAAATCGGACGACATTTAAGACGAACAATTTTCGAACCCTTAATTTTATATATCAAACGAAAAATAAAAACTTTATTTTATGTGTTAATTGATAACCTTGAAGTCCACTTTCAAATATAAGACAAATGAAAAAAATAGCATTAGAATTACAGGAATTATGATCTCATTAATCTGTAAGAAAATTTCGGCAATTTCATAGGTAAAGACCTATTATTTTTCTTTCAATTAAGATTTTTTTTAGAATACCGTTGGAAGGATCGTCGTACTTTTTACACCTTCGACATAAAAATGTGTATGTAACATGACCTGACTTCTTAAGTATAGAAAGTAGAATTTTATAAATCTTTCTGGGTACAGCCTCGCTCCCCAACCGTCCGGTGAAGTTGTTGTGACAGCCCTAAGGCTATCAACAGGACTCCACTACAAAAGAAAAGTATTTTTTTTTGCTAAGAAAAGTTGCTTGCTTTCTGGTTACTTTTTTGTTGTTCCCGAAAACCCCAGTATAGTAAATTTCATCGAAATCGTTAGAACCGTTTTCGAGAAACAGATTACAAATATATATACAAATATTTCTCGTTTAATAGTATAGGATAATTATATAATTAAAGATACTGTGCCGTAATTCGAAGCCTATATGTATGTATATGAGAGTAGCGTTCTTGATCTGTCAATTCGTGCCGGTGTGTCATATATCTGTCCTTTTCCTTCCTACGTCCCTCTGCTATATCTTTCTCTTTTCACACCTGTCAGTAGCTCGTGTCAAACGGTCGCCTATAAATAGCGGTTGGTGCGAGCGCGCGCCTCATTGGCGTTTTGTTCTTCAATCCGTACGGTTGTGTACAAGATTGACGGTTGGTAAGTCAATTTAAAATTGTTTAACGGTTTTTCCGTTCGATTTTTACTTTTATAAAATGGTGTTTATATCTTAAGTCCTTTTCCAGGTTATTTAGTCGTAAGTTCTTTTTCAGATTACTAGGCACTATAAATGCATGAAGAATAATTTCAAAAATGGTTTTAAATACCAAAAAACTTAATTAATAGATAAATCTGGTTAAAATAATTGACAAAAATAGTGCTTGTTTATCAGGAAGCAAGTTAAGGATTTGGCAATGCAAATCTACTGATGAATCTACCTACTGGTAAGATAAAAAATTTACAGTACCTACCTATTGTAAAGTACGAAACAAATGCATTCTGATGTGGCACAAGCTTAGATTATGAATAACGGCAGCTTTACTGCCTATGCTTATGTCTATGGGCACAAGATATTCCTGTTTTGTAAATCAAATCACGGCCGTTAATCGCCCGCCGTATAGATTGTCTTTGCATTCGAAGACGTCATTTAATAGGTAGGTACTTACTTTTTCTGATGGGTTACTAGATCCATGCTTGAATACGATATTGGTAACTTATTTATTCAAGATCGTCATTAGTTAGTGTGATCAAATCATTGCCTGGGCATTGCTATTAAAATTTTAAAAATTTGGTATGCAGAAGTTCAGTAAAGAATACTGTAGGCACAACTCAGGTATGGGCAATAAGTGCAATAGTTACTTAAGCCACAGGTACGAGTATGCCAGTGTATTTATATTCTCTTTGGGTATGCCTACTAGTCGTAATTCAGATGATCGAAAAGAGTTGGGACAGTTTACTTAAATTCGTTTAAAATAAGTTTCTTAGTACTCACCCTAATGTAATGGAAGTAGCTGTATATTTTTGTTTTCCAACGACTTGTTTACTTGAACAGTCATCTGACAGTTCAGTGTGGTTCAGTTCCAATACTTCGCCTAGCCTACGCAAGGTCAAGGTCAACTTTAATCACAGATTAGATAGAATATCTATATACTGTATGGTGCATGGTAATAATTGCCGCGTTGCCTTCGCAAGGAACATTTTATCAACATTTTTACTTTCTACGCAAGAAATACCTCTAAAACCCCGTCCCTGGGGACATCAGAAATTTATGACAATTGAACCCTAAAGCAATTTTACACAGAGTTCCCGAAAATGCAAACTCTAAGTAGAAAAAATCTATGTGAAACTATGCCTTATTGAATAAAAACCAATTTTTGTTCTGAGCTTCAGAGTTGATGAGGACATAATATTACCAGTTCTGTTTCGTTACTCATGCAGGGTAGAATAATTCTGAAGTTATTTTTCATTTTCACCAGCGCCTGGTGCAAATTTTTTGTGGGTTGCCTCCGTAAGGTACCACCTATACCACCAACATTTTTACTGTCTATGAAATGTTTCCCTTGTTATCACGGAACGCTGATAAGACATAATTTCACCATGTCACCAAACCCACGCAGGGTACCTACGTATAATAAATCTGAGTTATATTTTTTATTTTCACCGCAGTGACGACGTACGGTGCTTATTTATGACGTATTGCCTTCACAAGGCACAATAGCAATATTTTTGCTTTTACGCATACTATTTTCCCTCGCTATCGGAAATGATGATGGCACTTAATTTTGCGATGCCTCGAAACCCACGCAGCGCAGTATATGTCGACCAAGAGGCAACCATCCTGCACAGGATAACAGAAATGTTACAATACGTTCTTCGATGCCACCCTCAAGGACGGCTTTATGAAAACAGTTTGACTCTATGTTCATGGCAGGTCAATTACATAGGACATTTTACAAACAGGTGGGTGATGTTAGGAGCGAAAACAAATACCTACCTACCTTGAATACCTGTAATCACGGATCCCACATTCCGTTCAAATAAAGCTCTATCCTACCAAATTCGCTTAATCATTCGCTCCAAACGCCCTTTTCCAAGGAAATGTCCTTGACCTTGATATATAAATGATAAAATGGACATGCTTGAAACCCAATCACTTCTTTGACATTTACGTTCTCGCCGTAGGTGAGTATATATGTTCCTTGTTTACGTTTAATACAAAGTTAGACTACTCAAAAAGTCTTGACTATCAACCAGCAAAATTTCAGTTATTTTGCCCACTGTGCAAGACTTATAAGTATGTACCTACCTACAAGACTGCTTCTTTTCTGAGGCCATGATTCAAGCTTTAGTGCAGTCGTTCACACATCATCGGTACTACTGACTTTTAGCAGGTCTCTGTTTACTTGAGTTAAAAAGCGTCAACTCTTCTTGTTGCCACTTATCTGCGGGCGTGTGTAAAGGTCTCTAGACAAACATCTCCGTTGTTTTTTCGCTTTATATATTAAGGAAACAAATTAGATTTCTTTCCTAAAGAAATTTATTATATGACATATCAGATTATCCAAAATATAAGAGCAAAGTATGCGTCTAGTCCACTAGGACAATTTTCTAACGGTCAGTTAGAACAGAGTTGCTACGCAAGCTCACTCAATACTTTAGTTTTTCTTGGTTACTGGTTGACCACTCGAAGTAAATTCAATAATTTCAACGGTCGATCAAATTTTTAGAAATGATATGAGATCCATCCAAACTAAAACGTGGTTACCAGACAAATGCTTCTGGCTATAGGTAAGACAAAAATTCTGGGATACTTCCCAGATGAGTTGTGAAATCCTGAAAGTGATGCAAGCTCTGAATTTATTTTTTATCGAGACGGCGTTCCCATCATCAAGCTTTCTTGAGCTTCTGTCAAAGACTTACCCATATAAACCTTAGAGGTTTGCTTTACCGGATTAGACTATCAGAATAGTATTAGTGGCCCCTCGACCACAACAACTGGTCACAACATTCCATTTAGACACAGTGTCCCATGATATTATTTATGGATGGATGCTATGATACGGATGCTTCTGGCTCAGAAAGATAACTTACACCTTATCTGCCTGACTACCTGCAAACAAAGAATGCATGCAATCACGACCTCCCCTCTACTCAGTCTGACCACTCTTTCTATGGTCTGACCCAAGTCGCCATCGAGTGTTCGGTATTTTGAATGTTTTGAACTTGTCATTCAGTTATGAAAAAAGGTAGATTTTATTCCAAATGTAATTAGTGATAAATCCCTTGTCATTTTCATGACAATTTACAAGCGAATAATTGATCTCGGAAAGAGAATAATACTTTTGGAATGGTATCTTTTTCCTCGAAAATTGTCTTTTAACCGAGAATATTCAGGAAATCAAAACACCTGTAAGATCTGTTTGCCTTTTTTCCACACTATGCAAGCTAAGTATATGACGGTCGCTCGAGCAGCATTTAAACTTGAAATATTCTGATGTTCCTTCTACTGACTTATTATATTCTTAGACGACGCTTACTGTTTTCAACTAAACAGCGGGAATGCATATACATAAATGTAACTCCAGGGCTACAAGAAGGAAGGCCTCTTTGGCATTCAGACGTACGCAACGCAATCAAGCAATAAACTTACCGTTCTCGGTTCACAAACTAGACCGATGGACTTGTGGATAAAGTAAGGTTTTTAAAAGACTGGTCCCCAGATCAGATAAATCTACGGAAGGCAGAAAGGCGTGAATCGTTGAGATCCTACTAGTCCTTTGGCGTCATCTGTTATCATGGTAGCAATAGCACAAGGTCCCTGTATAAACTCTGAGCAAATCTGATTGGGATTTCAAATCTTTTTCTAAATAATAAAAATAAATGTTCAGGTTTATTACATATATCTCTAATCTCAACTTCAATATTCTTGACCCGAACAGGGTAGTTTATATCTTAATTCACTGTTTCAGATAAGGTCAATCCATGGTTCAATGATGGTTTGAAAGACTAAACGTTCGTTTGTCATGTTCAATTAAGGTCGATTTCAAAATGTAGTAAAACATCTACATAGTGTATTGGACATAGATTGGACATACCTACCCAGCCAGCCCTCCTTTCTATGTGGCTTCAGAGTTGGAATGTTTTTAAGCGAACCTATGTATTCACTGGCTACGCCATACTTGTTTCAAAGGTCAACGACCTGACCTTACTGTCAACAGACTGAAAATTGTATTTTCATTTGATAAATATGTCAACCTGTTGACCTAAACACAGATAGGTAGCTGTAGTCTACCTGTAACAAGAGTTAACAGTTTTCTCAATGCAATCTCTGATTAGACAAATTGAGAAGATATCTGCGCAATTGTGCAGTTGTATTTCTAACGGTAGCTGCACAACTAAAGGCTGCCATCAACCCCCAAAACAACTATAGTGAACAGTTTAACGAATTTGTTGAAGCATGCATCAAAGCAACGCTAGAAAGTTTTTGTTCCACAGTTGTATTTGAATTCCCAAAATCCTGAAAAGAGGTGACAGCACTCACGAAATATTTTTATTAAACTATACAGGAGTGCTAAGCGGTTTTACCTAAACTATTTTTGTTTGGTTTTTCTCCAGTTAGAGGAAGAGAATTATATTCTATACATGTCTCTTTGCAAGTTAAATGTTTAAGAAAATGCAAGTATATAAAGAGTTGCTAATATATTGGTTATTATGTATTTTTGAGTTTAGAACTTCATATTGTTTACTTGCGTGAAATTGATAAAAAGTACCTGTTGATTTCATACAAATTACAAAAAAAAAAAAAAAAAAAAAAAAAATTACCATTTATTCCTATCTATATTTCGTAACTATGTAGTATATTATTATCATTTATCACATTGGCATTCTTTCATCTTTCACACCAGGCGATAACAGACAGGTCTCACATACATACATATAGGCTTCGAATTACGGCACAGTATCTTTAATAGAGGCGTTTTAACTAACAATAAAACGCATATTAAAATACTTGCCTAATTCGAAGCCTACAATTTTAATATCTGCCTGGTGTATGTGAAACACAATGAGGCGCGCGCTCGCACCAACCGCTATTTATAGGCGACCGTTTGACACGAGCTACTGACAGGTGTGAAAAGAGAAAGATATAGCAGAGGGACGTAGGAAGGAAAAGGACAGATATATGACACACCGGCACGAATTGACAGATCAAGAACGCTACTCTCATATACATACATATAGGCTTCGAATTAGGCAAGTATTTTAATATGCGTTTTATTGTTAGTTAAAACGCCTCTATTAAAAATATAAAATATTTGTTTTACAGGCAGATTTCAATAGACTTCACATGGGTCACATAGGCACAGCGCCAAAATCAGCTTTCAAGAAGAGAGCGCATGAGAAAAGTGTAAATAATAAAGTGAATAAAAAACTAGGTAAGTCGCAGGACTAAAATAAAGTATTTTTTTTTTAGAACAAACCACCTAGAAATATCGACTGTCGTCAACGTGGCGCGGACGTCTTGCTATTTCCTTCTTATTTCATACAAAATTATAGTGCGAGTCAGACTCCCGCACTAAGGGTTCCGTTATTCCGTACCTGTCCACCATCTTTTTATCAAGGCTTTTGTCCAACTTTAATTTTAAAAACTGAGCATCGACTCAAACCTAAACCAGCTACAAGTACCCGGCGGGCCAGTCTCGTCGAGCCAATTCAGTTGGTTGCCGCACACTCGCCGGATCGCATTTAATTTGGGTATTTAGTGCATAGTCAGTATCGCTTAAGATATTAACTAAAATGAAGGCAAAAGTATATTGTATCGCATTTGGCTGTCAAGCCACGATCACACCTAGCTGAATTCAAAGACTAATTCGGCATACATTGCTGGAAGGCTTGGTTCCTTACTTCAAAGAGCAACGAATTAGTCTTTGAATTCAGCTAGGTGTGATCGTGGCTTTAATATAATAATAAGGATCCAAGACTCACACTTATACTTACTTAATACTTTTCTAATTTATCTTTTGTTAAGTTACCAGCTGACTTTTAAAGGTTGATGTTTATTATTTTTTTATAGCAAATAGGTAATATCTTTGGGAAAAGATGTTTAGTTACTGATACTGAACCCGCATCTGAGCTATGGCTCGCAATAAATTGAACACTCTATGTTTTGTTCTAGATTGGGATAACTACGTGTACTCCAACTTGAGAGGCTGGGAGGTGCGGAACAAGCAATGGCTGAGATTCAACGGTCCCGTGCACGTGGTGTTGTATGAGAAACTGGTGAGGGACACTCGGAACGTGCTCCGAGACTTACTCGCCTTCCTAAGCCGTAACGTGACCGAGGTGAGGTTTATAAACCTAATGTTCGCTCGCGACTTCGTCTGCAAAAAAAAATAATTAAATAGTGTAGGCAACGAAGCAGTTGACCCCAGCATTAAATCCTCAGTCGATGAAAGTTTGCTAGGGTATTACACTACATATGAGACAAACCTTCTTTAAAAAAAAAAAATCGGTACTTTTAATTTTTTCATACATTTTTTGTAATTTTTGTATGGAAAAATTAAAAGTACCGATTTTTTTTTGAATTTTTTTATAGAAGGTTTGTCTCATATAATGTAATACCCCAGCAAAGTTTCATCGACTGAGGATTTAATGAGGGGGTCAACTGCTTCGTTGCCTACACTATTTAATTTCTTTTTTGCAGACGAACTTCCGCACATTCGCACAAAGCGCTTTGAAACATCTTATATAATCCGCACTGCTAAAGAGTGGAATTCTCTGCCTGCGCCTGTGTTCCCGAGTTCATATAACCCGAATCTATTCAAGTAGCGATTGAATACAATACAAAATCATTTATTTCTCAACAAAAAAAAGTAATCACATCATAGCAATAATGTATGAATAGGCTTCTTCTGGGCAAACTCGTTCCATCGTCGACCTCATCTTTGTCCTCAAGGTAAAGAGTGTCCATTGATGATAAAAAAATAAAATAAAGTAGCTTTTGCCGGAGACGTCGTCCGCATGTTAAATTAATGTAAAAATCTAAACGAAATGAAAAAAAAAAGTTATATCTATGGTTCCCTATCCTAAAGAAAAGTTCAAGTCAAACTATTAGCTATCGAACAAAAAAGTTTCATTAAAATCGGTTCAGTAGTTTTTGCGTGATGCTTGAACAAATAAACAAACATGTGTTGAAAAACGTCGTAAGAAGCTTGTGCGCTTTGGTGATTACACCCTCGGCTCCATTACGCCCTCGCCTGCGGCTCGGGCTGCAATTTCTGGGCCTTGGCCGTAATATCCAAAATAGCGCACGTGCATCTTAATGTACTATTATTATGTTATTTCAATTAATTTTATGTAATTCCAACACGATTTTTAATTGTTATCGGAATAAATATATGAATATGAACAGACGAAAAGTCCAAAAATCAGCGAGATTCAGGGGCATCTAAATATCATAACAACATGTTTTTTTTTGGTAAATATCTTCAATGTACGTACAGACAAAATCTATATGCAATTTTATAATAGTAGCGATATAAACATTTGCCTCAAGGTCATCAGATCCAAGAGCCTTTTTTTTGTGATGATGAAAATGCCTACGCATACCGCATCGTTCGGTGAAACGGTACGGTTGTGTGGGGCTTGCAACCACTAAAAACACCACCGTGTGCCACTCTCGCATTTCGGGTGGGTCACGTACGTTCGCACTACTTTCGCAACCCACCCTGCGACAGCCTAAGCACACATCAGACGTCGCCCCCTCACTGGCCTTTTAGTGCGACCGACGGGTTCCCCGGCCCGCCGACCGCGGGCCTACGCTCAGGGCGGAAGACGGGCGTATTCCCGTCTCCTACGCCCTCTGCGCCTTCTGCGAAGCGGGTGAGAAAGAGCATTATCCTCTCTATCCCGCTCCGCGGCCTCCTTCTGCGAGATGTCTGACTCACAGAAGGAGACCATGGCCTCCCAAGACCTCTTGCTGTCGACCATTGCCTGAACAACAACCGGCAGCGAGAGATATCAGATCCAAGAGCCTGCATTAACCTAGATTGACCTTGTAATGCCCATTTTTTTTGGATTGTACCTACTCCTGTTGTTATCCTTAGTGGCTGTCACAACCAAGGAATTCGGACTCGTTGCTCCGGTCGGAATAGAAGCAATCAGAAGCAATACTAATTTATTTTACTATGGGATGACATCTGCCTCTGCCATTGTGTTCAAAGTTAAAATGTGAAATTATCAAACGTCATTTGAGATCCTCATACAAAATTTACAGAACGACGTCTATGCCGTATTTATAATGTCCGAATGAATGTCAGAATACCTTGTGACACATATTTTCATTATCTTCCTTCTCTTACCCTCATATTTCTATGATCACAACTTACCGGACGGTCTTCCTCTTTCTGGGTGACCTTTTCACTTTCTGGTTGAGCCTTTCTCTTTCTGGGTGACCTTTTCACTTTCTGGTTGAGCCTTTCTATTTCTGGGTGAGCCTTTCACTTTCTGGTTGAGCCTTCCTATTTCTAGGCGAGTCTTCTACTTCCGGGTGAGTCTTCCATTTTCTTGATGAGCCTCCTTGTTTCTGGAAAGTTCGAGTTCTGGGTGACCTTACTACTTTCTGGAGAAGCTTTCCGCTTTCCACTCGCCCGCTGAAGGAGTTACAACTTTTCATTGATATAAAAAAAAAACAGATTAGGAATAAAAAACATCTTCTCAAGGTAGTTGGTGTGTTTCACAAAATGTTGTGTAATAGATTAAAGTGTGGTGGCTTGTAACAGAAAGGTGTGATAATAATAAAAGGTGTAAATCTGCCCATGAAACTGAACAACTTTTCCCAAGGAACATAGGTCACAGAACACAGGTCACTCCCATAGAAACGGCAACAAATTAAATGATTCCCAAAATATTTTTTATACCCCAAGACAAAATGGATGAACAAATTGGCTGAACGTACACCAAATTTGGGTAACCGGTTCGGTTAGGTTGTGTTAGGTTATCCTGCGACCACAACGCACGAGCCGAGCGAGCGGAGCGAGCGTGCCGCGGCAGCGGCCGGCGAAGTGCTAGAAGCAAATTTGGTGTACATTCATCCATTTTGGTAGACAAAATTTGGTGGATATTATTTGGTAAAAATTTACTCATATTTGGTGGCACGTTAATACACAGCCCATAGAAACTACGACAGCTGATAGCACATTTTGTATGGGAGGTCAAATTTGGTTTTAAGTATTTCGACCTATGTTCCTTAGGAAATGTTGTTCAGTTTCGTGGGCAGATTCACACCGTTCAGTATTATCACACCTTTAATGTGCTCCTTTGTGTCACTTTACAGACTGACTTCAACTGCGCCTTGGCCAATCGCGAGGGCATCTACAGACGCCGCAAGAAGCACAAAGATTTCGACCCGTTCACACCTGACATGTACCGGGATCTGGAAACGGTCAAAAACCGAGTGCTCAAACTAGTCAACACACACATCAGTAAGCACAACCATACTAGTGCGTCAAAAACGTGATTTAATGGGCTGTATACTTAATTTATCGTATCAAAATGTGATTTTACGGGCTAAAATGTGACTCAGCTTGGTAAAAACTATATTGGGCATAGCACAAAGGATTTTTAGCTGGATAAAAACATGATTGATGTAGCTTAAACGCGACTTAACTACAGCCACTTTTTGGTTTGCAGTTGCAAAGCTATTTTTTTACATTAATTATCAATCATTGCCGAATTAAAAAGTATTATTAGAAGATAAAATTTTAAATATAGTCACATTTGTGAAAGCTATAGAAAATGTTTAGATGAAAACGATTTTATTTAAAGTTTTGGAAGAGGATTATTTATTATTAAAATATTTCATTTAATTATACAGGATGTAAGGTATAGTTTCCCGAATACTGAAAGGGATGTTCAGTAAACGAATCTGAAAAAAAATCTGCATCTCCATACACTAAACCTAATTAGACAGTTTGTATGGAGAGGCCGTAATTTTTATTTTATAAAGGTTTCAATCACTGAAAGTTGTTCAGTTACGTTGACTGATCATGCCCTTTCAGTTTTTGGAAAGCTGTCCTTACACCCCCTGTTAGGTAATTTATTATTTGAAAAATATATTTTTATTACTTGGTACTTATTAAGCATAATCGCCAGTAAATATCTGGCTTCAATCAAAGTCGATTATATTATCCAAAGATTTTTATTAGTTGCTAAGATATCAATAATATTAAGGTAATATCTTATATTAAGATCAAGTAAGTAAGTCCGGATAAATAACCAGTAACGAAATCATACCTATGGAACTGTTTAGCTATAGAATATAACATAATTGTAAACATTGCCTAACGAAAGCCAAAATATTTTTTAAATTATGGCCTATATTAAAACGAATTTTCGTGTAGATTTATTTATAATTAAATTAAGTATTTATTTTAATTGAAGATTCGATTCTAAAAGAAATGATAATTTTTCTTTTTGAAGTCTATTTTTGTTATTTTTTATTTACATTGACGAGCATTTATTATTTTATTAATGTTTGTTAAATCTAAATATTTGTTACTACTTTTGATAACGTTGTTAACTTCCGAAAAGTTCGGATATTTGTTAAGTTATGTAAAAAGGGTGCTTCTTAATCAGCTGCGTTCCTTAGAGTATGTTACTCGACCCATAGAACTGAGCAACTTTCCTAAGGATGATGAAGGACAAATTTCTATATGATTTGCTCATGTCTGCCTCTTTGACTGATGATAAGGAGCATTGTCACGGAGCGGGGCTGCATGCCTCGCATGCTGCCTCCTTTCGTGATCCTGGCTCTATTGTCCTGGCCCAAAATTCCAAATTCCTATTTCAAATGTCTTCTATCTCTGTCTTTTGGTGTCATTCGTGTCAAAAACAGTCAGTTTACCTTTGATTCTGGTCGTGCTCGGACGTGCCCGCGCGCAGTACGACCACCGCCTTGTATTTATCTACTTTATCATAATAAACTCTTAACTTTATGTTGGCATTTTGGATTCCCCACCCTGAAGAGTCTCAACTTCTGCCTGCCGCTGAGTGGTTTTCGGTGACAGCATCCTCTAGAAGATACAAAAAATATTGGTGGACATCCACACCCCTGCGTTTTTGAGGAATTAAGTTTTAACTATTTTGAAATTTGACAATGAAACGTACACCTGGCAGACTATGACTATCTGATTAAATACAATGTATAAAACCCCAGAAAAATGGTCTGCCACCATAATCGCCCTGCGTCGTAAAGTTACAGCGCTTCAAAATGTAAAAATTCATTACTTCGTCCCGTGATAATGCAGAGCCCTGCAAGTCTGCCTCTTCGATTTTCTACATATTCAAAAGTATTTTAAACAGGAGCCACAAAGGCAGACAATTTAGTTTTTTTTTTTGCTTTAACTCAAAAACGCAGCGACGCACAGAAAAACTTGTAAGGACCAAATCGATTCGTATTGAGCTGTGATCCCTATTAATATGAGTCATGAGCAAATCATATGCCCAAATTGCAGCCAGCACCCTAACTATAAGGAACATAGGTCGAAACACGAAATAAAAAAAACACACCGGCAGAAAAAACTGGCCGGTCTGTTTTCTTTCAAACATTTTCATACAAATATGGGGGAAACGAAGCGTCAATATCTTACCTAAATTGAATAAAAATACAAATTGATTGATAAGTATGTGATATTCTGATTATTTTTTGTTTATTGTTTACAAATTATTTGTTTAATATTAAGTATTCGCACACAGTCATGTACTGTTTTAGAAATAAATAAATAAAAAAATCTGATTGATGAGGTCTTTAGATAAGAACCTTATTAACAATATTGTCAAAGATTAGGTATATCTAAAATGTTGAAGAAAACCCGTGCGACTCTTAAAACATTTTAATTCGCTAAATATAAGAGATTTCTGACAAAATGGCGTACATTTTTTTCTGAACGATGCACGGAATTTCCTGGATACCACAGGTCTAATCTTCAAAAATCGGTAGTCATACACCTTATTTAATAAGCTCACTGTTTATTCACGGATACTTCTTTCGATTAGGAAATATATTGACGCTTCATTTGATCCCTTACTTGTACGACAGAAAATAGACCGGCCGGTTATTTATGCCGGTGAGTACTTTTCATACAAAATGCGCTATCAGCCGATAAATTTTCTATGGTAGGTTGAAATTTTGACCTATGTTTCTTAGGGAAAGTTCACTTTCATGGCCCGAATAACATACTCAAAGGAACGTAGGTGATTAGGACGTACCCTATATAATTATTATTATCAGCCCTCAGTGTAACACTGCCGGGCAAAGACCTCCCTTTTTTTTCCATTTTTCCCGGCACAAAGCCAACTCCCGCCAGTTACATAAGTGGGTGTTAAGAAGCACCAACGTTTCCGAGGATGGCCCCCACGTCGCTTTGTTTTAGGTATTTACTACTACTACTGACTATATTGGCCCACAACTCAGGGGGCATTCGTGCTACATGTCCAGCCCAGTGCCATTTCAATACTGCATTTACTGCAGCTTTTTGATCAACGTCTGTTATTTTTGTTCGGTTGCGCAGTATAGTAGTGCGGTCAGTTAGCCGTTTCACGTAGACACGCCTTACAATTTCACCAAATTTTTTCCACGTACTAGTTTTTGATAGGAGCCAATTCTTGAATTATCTATGGAATTTTTTTGAAATTCAAGAATTGGCTCCTATCAAAAATTGAGAGCTATGTACCTAACTAGTGCCTGGAAAAAAATGTGGTGCAATTTGGCGATATAAGACTATAAGGGACCGGACTCGGACGCGATATATTAATTTGACTCCAAGAATACTACGCTCCGTATAATAGTAAGAAAAAAACACAAGAAAGAACAAAAGTGATCCTTTTGGGTTTTCTTCATTTTTTAATTGTCACAAGTGAGCAAACGAGCAGGTGGGCCACCTGGTGGTAAGTGGTCACCACCGCCCATAGCACCCACTGTCTTATTAATGATATTAGTGAAATAATTTGACACTAATAAGGCAGCAAGACGCGTCACCCACCCTGAGAACTAAGATGTTATGTCTCGTGTGCCGGTAATTTCACTGGCTCCCTTACCCTTCGAACCGAAACACAGTAGTGCAGACATTGCTGCTTTACGGCAGAAATAGGCAAGGGGGTGGTACTTCCCCAGGCGGACTTTGCACAAAATCCCTACCACCTACAAAGGAGTCTTTCAGCAACGCAATACTTAAAATAATTTTATTGTCTTCTTGGCAACTGCTTCTTATTCTTCTGCCTAGCGTTATCCCGGCCTCTCGCTAGGGTCTTTAGCATCCTCTGTTTTTGTGAGATTGTTCTCCCCCATGTCAGCGCTGGACTTTTGTAGGACCTTGTACAGAATGTGCAAGGCTTCTGTTCCCGACTTGGCAACTGCTTATATAAAAATAAAATTTGTGCAAATAATAAACGGCTCTTGGGTTACCGTATTTTGAAGTGGTATTTATCGTATTTATTGGATTTTTAGCATCTATAAATTATGTCATACAATAGTTTATGTCTTTCAACAACTCCTGAAAGTTTTATTCCTAAATAACGTCCCAAATTCAAACTCGACAAAATTTTGCAAATTTGCGAAAAAATTGCACTTTCCGCCATTTCAAGGTCGCGAGGTTACGGTGGTGTCATCCTATCTCCGAGCTAAGAGGTTAAAAAATAAAATTTGTGCAAATAATAAACGGCTATCGAAAATACTACGAAATATCACTAATATTAGTAACTTTTCAACGTAAAATTTTATTAAAATTATTGCTGTCACTCTCTTTGTCACCATAACAAAGAGTGACAGCTATAGATTTGATAGCTTTAATTAAAAAGCTTTTTGCAACTACCTGTTTAAATTACTTAATTAGTTTATCGAATGAAAAGATTGATTCCTGAGTGAGGTCTTGTACTTTAGATTATGAATTTAGTAAATGTTCAGAAATGCTCAACGTTCTTTGTAATTGTACAATCGTAGAAAAAAATTGGTGAGCAGATTGAAGACATTTTAATTTTTTCGTATTATTAGTGAAAGCATGAGTGCTGTTTTATCATAGGAGCTGTCACGATGACAATCATAGAAGACTTTTGACTTGATATATTTTTCCAGGCAACCCTAAGATAACCCAAGTTAGATGTGTTTATGTATGCTTCCAATAGTCTTTATTATTTAATGACATGTTAATAAAGTTAAAATTGTATGCTCTTAGACTTAAGTACATTCGTTCTTTATGTTTTATTTGTCCGACTATTTGAGACTTTAGATTACGTATTTTTTTCTTCTACCTGGCAAATGTATCGGTATTGTACGACTAAATGCTATTGATTTTCAACCTGCTCAACAATAATATTCTATCACTGTACCTTATCTAATTCTCTAGTCTAATGTTTTCTACCTCATTAATAATTGTAGACTATAATTTTATTAGGGATATTTGTTATTGCTCGCTGGTAGTTATAATTAGTTTAGTTTCCAGAATATATATATTCTTTATTGCACATTTAACATACAGAAAGTAAACAAACAAAAGGACATTTACAAAGGCGGGCTTATCTCTACAAGAGATTTCTTCCAGCCAACCCATGGTTGCATAATACCGGTATTAGCCATATCGCCATATACAAGGTGTAACAGAAAGGATATATCAACCCTAAAGGATGTGATTCTTTCCATGAAACTGAACAACTTCCCTTTTCTGCCCATGAAACTGAACAACTTTTCCCAAGAAACATAGGTCGAAATACGAAAATCAATTTTTGACCTCCCATAGAAACTGCATCAACTGAAATACGAAAAAGAAATGTTGACTTGTCATACAAAATACGCTTTCAGCTGATTCAGTTTCTATGGAAGGTCAATTTTTTTTTCATATTTCGACCTATGTTCCTTAGGGAAAGTTGTTCAGTTTCATGGGCAGATTCACATCCTTCAGGGTTGGTATACTCTTTTTGTTACACCCTGTATACGCACAGGTTATATTATACATTGATAGAGAAAAATACCTGTAAAATACCGGTTTAATACAAAAATAGAGATTTTACCGGAATATAAAGGTTTTGGTACATACGGGTATTGTGATTGGGGTTTTGGAATTTAAATATATTTTTTTGTAATCAGTCCGAAAACACCTAATATTTCTTGAAACAAATTTATGTTAGAACATCGTCAGCGTTTGTGGCTTATCGGTGGTCCAGCTTATACTTGTTTTTGTTTCTACTTGCTTGCTGGGTTAATTTTGAACAACCCGGAAAATTAATATGTGGTTCTGCCCATGAAACTGAACAACTTTTCCCAAGGAACAACTAAATAAGTCTTCCCAAGTTATTTGTCGAAATACGAAAAAAAAGTGTACTTCTCATAGACCTGCCCGCTCAACTCATGCAGTTTCTATGAGTATTTTTACGGTTGTTAATTGTAAAATGTTGTTCAGTTTCAAGGGCCAACTCAATGTTCTACAAGGTGTGACAAAAAGGATATACCAACCCTAAAGGATGCGACTTTGCTAATGAAACTGAACAACTTTCCCTAAGGAAAATAGGTCAAAAAACGAAAAAAAAAATTAACCTCTCACAGAAACTGAATCAGCTGATAGCGCATTTTGTATTGGAAGTTAAAAAATTTTTTTCGTATTTCGACCTATGTTCCTTAGTAAAAGTTGTTCAGTATCATATCAGAGTTTATACACACTTTCTGTTAAACCTTGTATATCATAAAAAATACCCTGCCCAATCTCAATGGCCCACACCCAAACCAAAATGGGAACCAAACTGCTTTCACATCTTGAATAAAATGCTTTCATATTTTATTGCTATCCTAAATAAAAAAAAAGTTAATGTTCGGTCTGGCGGCAGTCCGATGGTTTTTCCCATGACGCTATTTTCAGAAAGCATCTTAAAAGTTAAGCTTCTATTAATCTGTCACGTTCTGTTTTATTAACCAAAAAGTGTGCAACAAACAAAGTAATTCTAAAGGGTATTTATGGTTTATTAAACTAATTGGTCCATTATTTGTTTTGACCACTTTGTAAAAAGGTGAATCCACACTAAAGATATTCTTTGTGGAGCAACAGAAAGTTTAAATTTTGGTTTGCTCCACAAAAGTTAATGAACCTTTAGTTAAATTTAGAGTGTTAACTAATTTATTTTTATTGTTTTATTTATTAGCTGCGCGTTTCAAATTGGGTAGAAATAACCCTGACAGCAGGATAGCTATATTGGGTGACTTTTAATTAGTTCTTGATAGCAAAAGATATGCATGTACTCATGATACTAAACAACTTTTACCAAGGAACATGGTCGAAATACGAAAAACCAAATTTGACCTTCCATACAAAATGCGCTATCAGCTGATGCAGTTTCTATGGGAGGTCAAAACTTGATTTTCGTATTTCGACCTATGTTCTTTGGGGAAAGTTGTTCAGTATCATGAGTACATTCACACCTTCTTCTATCAAGAACTAATTAAAAGTCATCCTATATATGACATCCATATGTGAGGTCGTTTGGAAACCAGCCTAAAGACGTACGTACTTAATTACAACGCCAACTTAAAATAAGCTTTACTACAGTATTTTATTTGTTAAGAGAAAATTGTTTCTATATAATAAAACTGTTTATATTATGACAGTGTTTCATTGAATAGTTTTAGTGCGGTCGATTAGCGGTTTCACGTAGACACGCCTTATAATTTCACCAAATTTTTTCCAGGTACTAGTTAGTTACATAGCTCTCAATTTTTGATAGGAGCCAATTCTTGAATTTAAAAAAATTTCCATCGAAAATTCAAGAATTGGCTCCTATCAGAAATTGAGAGCTATGTACGTAACTAGTACCTACCTGGAAAAAATTTGGTGCACTTTGGTGAAAGTTGGTGAATTTGACGATATATGACGTTAAGCGACTGGATTATTTGGGATTTCTTATTGAACGCTAGTACAATGGGCCGCACGTCAATGGTTATTCTATGATGGGCCTTTCGTTACTATTGTTTCTAGCGAGGCGGTGGTTCACTTGTTTTGTTATCAAATAATTTTATAACAACATCGCCAACTTAAAATAAGATCAGCTAGGTAGTATTTAATACTTTTTTCTTCAGTCGATCGACGTGATCCTTTCGTTGTTAGTAACTACAGTCAGAAACAAAGAATCCCTATAAAAAGTACCTATTACCATAGAGTAATATAATACTGGGCGTACTATTACATTGAACCATCGGTCCACATCAGCGGTCTCTTTGTCCTTGAGGCCTTGAGCGGATGCCAACAAAGTACCACTAGGCAATAATAAATAACAACTTGCAAGCGAGTACCTAAACGCTTAAGGCTGATTTACGGAGGGATACAGCTATAGGAAAGAAAGAGAAAGCTATTAGACTATTTATTTCTTTATTGTTTCTATAGAAAAGATAACTGCATCCCCCGCCCGAGGCAGAAAACAAAAAAATTGTTTAGGGAGTAAAACGGTAATTCCCCTACCTCACGCCTTGGGAAAAAATAAATCAAACAATATTTTCTGTATGTATCCGAACGCTACGTGCTTCCACGAAAGAACACGTTATTACGTTTTGTATTCAAACCGTTTGAAAATTTTAATATTTTAATGATTCTTAGATGTACCTTTTAGACCTAACTTTTGGTTTGGTTCATAAATTTGTGGAAATGGAGATTTGTAACTTATATTGAAGTTTTTCATATACTCGTAAGTATTCTAATTTGATATCTCTTTCCATTCCTCACAAAAAGGGTTCTTATCTTAATAGACAGACGGACAACAAAGTGATCAATATTTCAATAGTAGTACGGGACTAAAAAGTATTTCCGACTTGATGTGTATTGAATAATAGTCCATAACGTTTTCTTTTATGATAGAGTTCACGAAAGAGCGTGATCTTTTAACTTGAGAAGAGATTTATCTTCAATAATATACACGTAGAGTGCGAGGTATAGCGTGACCACGATAAGTTTGGCTCTGACGGTTATTTTCTGCGCATGGGTGACAGGCGGAGAGCCAATTAACGGTTCGCTCGCCTCCCCGCACCTGCCGCGACTCACTTTTAGGGTTCCGTAGCCAAATGGCAAAAAACGGAACCCTTATGGATTTGTCATGTCTGTCTGTCTATCCGTCCGTATGTCACAGCCACTTTTTTCCGAAACTTCTTCTTTCGTGTCGGCAAGAACACGGGCTAAATCTTAATTGCCCAGAAAACGGCAACCGTGGTAGCCCTCTGGTTACCATCAAGTAAGTCCTCACGCGAGCAGGTGGTCGGCCACGCGGGACAATCGGTGAGGTGTGCCATGGTTTGCAGGAGTTCTCCACATTCACAGCTGACGTCTGAGCTACTTAGGAACCCCCACCGGCACAGGTTATCCTTGCTTCGGCCAACCTGGGTCCTCAGCCTATTTAGACTTCTCCAGGTTGGCCAAGGTTCCTTATAGCCAGGCGAGGCAGGTTTTCGTTGGGGGGGTATAGTGAATGTGGGTACTCGCTTGCCCAAAGTCTGCACCTGCATCAAACTATAAGAACTATACTGTAGAAACTTGCTAAGTAGATGTATTCTGTGAACCGCATTAAGATTTTCACAAAAAATAAAAAAAAAACAATAAATTTTAGGGTTTCCCATACTTAGAACTAAAACTCAATTTTTTTTTCATTAAACCCATTCGTGTGGGTTATGTATGGATATGTCTTCAAAAATTATATTGAGGTTTCTAATATATTTTTTTTCTAAACTGAATAGTTTGCGCGAGAGACACTGGTGTCGATTCTGGCAGACCCAAACTAAAACTAAACTAAATTTGACAGATCTAAAAATGATGCTGTCTTATTCTGTAGGGAGTAACAAAGTCAGGAACACTTTTAGACCTGTCAAATTTAGTTTAGTTTTAGTTTGGGTCTGCCAGAATCGACACCACTTCCAAAGTGGTAAAATAAGGTGGTAGTGGTCTTTGTGCATGAAGTTAAATAAATAAATAAAATGTGTGTCCCCCCCCTGTAACTTCTATAATAAGAGAATTATAAAACTGAAAAAATATGTGATGTACATTACTATGCAAACTTCCGAAAATTAATTTGAACGAGATCTAGTAAGTAGTTTTTTTAAATACCTACGTCATAAATCGTAAATCATATATTTATTTGCGTGAATATACATTGTTAAAGCTTTTATAAGTGGTACAGTAGGTATATTCAACCTGTTTACAGGTGTGCAAATGGAAGGCATGCAAAATAAATTGATTTGTCTCTTAAAAAACCATAATAAAAAATCTAGTTAAAATATAAAATAAACAAGTCAATTCAAATTAAAATATTAGATTTTAAACAAGTCAATTATTAATGTGTCAAATTCTTTCAAAAAATTAATTAAACAAAGTCATATCAGTATTAAAATTCAAAAACGTAAGTAAATAAAAATCTTAAATTAATAAATAATAACAGAGTAGCATGATGAATGGAACCTAAACTAGTTGCAATTTACACGGCAGATAGTACATGTGGGAACTAAATTACTAAAATCTATTTTCTGTCATGCGCCATGTACTCCACTACAGTGTAAAAGCACTTTTCACCCAGCCATCTTGTTAAAGCACCCTTAAACTCACTAAACTGTGCAGCTGATCTCAAACGCTCTGGTAATTTATTATAAAGCTGTATTGATGTGCTGTAAGAATTTTTTTCATAAATGCAAACCCGGGCACGAGGTCTGTGTAGAGTAGTAGCATACTGTGACCGGACAGGTTGACTGGATACTTCAGTGTACATTCTGTAGTCTAAGTTAAGTTTGTGGTTTCCGCACTTAGTCCAGTAAGGACCATTGTGCGTGGACCATTGTCCAGTAAGGACCATTGTCTGTAGTACTCCGGGTGCATCTTTACAAAACAGCAGACTTCCTTTATGTACATGCATGGCAGGGGGAGAATATTTAGTTGTTTAAAAAGTGGTTTGCAGCTATCTCTAAACCTTGCTTTGCTAACAGCTCTAATACACTTTTTCTGTAGAATAAATACTCTATTTGTTTCGACGGAGTTTCCCCACAGCAAAAGACCATAATTTAGGACAGATGAGACATACCCGTGGTATGCTGCTAAAGCTGCTTCTTTCGAGTCAGTTAGCCTTATATGTTTTAGCGCATACACAAACCTATTCAATTTTTCACAAATTAGATTCACGTGTTCTTTCCAATTCAGATGTACATCCATTGTAATGCCTAAAAATCTAAAAATGTCAACCTGTTCTATATTGGTATTATTTATTATATTGAATATTTAATTGTTTTGAATTTGTATTGTAAGATCTAAATGTCATGATTTTAGTTTTATCAATATTTATTTTCAAATCATTTTTATTTAACCAAACCGCACTTTACATGTAATTCAATCAACTCAAATATAAATTTTAGTTACATCACATAATAAAGTTTTTTAGCAATAAAAATACCATAACTTTTACTTATATACGTACAGGTTTGTACGGAACCCTCAGTGCGCGAGTCCGACTCGCACTTGGCCGGTTTTTTGACATTTGCACATTAACGGTCAAAGCAAGAGTTATTTTGTACCAGATAGGTTATTTTGTGCGCATGGGTGACAGGCGGAGAGCCACGCGACAATTTTTTTTACTTTTGTTCATTAACGGTCACAGACAGAGTTATTTTGCACGCCGTACAACGTGATTTTGTAATGCCTGACTATACTTGAATATGGTACTTAGTACATGAAACTGAACAACTTTCCCCAAGAAACATAGGTTGAAAGATGAGTTTTGTTTTGGTCGTCCCATACAAATTCTAGTATTGACGGTACAAGGTTTGTGTGGAGAAGCCAAATTTTTTTTTGTTTTCCAACCTGTGTTTCTTGGGGAAAGTTGTTCAGTTTCATGTACTAAGTACCATATTTGAGTATAGTCAGACATAACAAAATCACGTTGTAGTTACGGAGTTCACGAAAAGGTGTGACGTTTTGTTAACAAAATAACAACCTCAGATTTATGTAAAAAGATTGTAAAATATGTGGACATTTCTGACTAGCTGTATGTAAGTGATGTAAATCGACGGTCTATTCGACTTAATTCAACGGATATTCTATGTGTGTATTGTGGTTACAAACGTGTTAAACGCGCTGCACAGATTAGATAGAATATGTCCTACGCGCTGTATCTTTATTAACTTTAACTTTATTGCACTAAGGTACAAAAGGCCAACCAAAAGGCAGAACAGAAAAATCCTGTTTATAGGTATTACTATTTCATATGTTAACAAGTTTTGTTTCACAGTTACTATTTTATATATTCTGTGGTAAAACTGATGGCGGCTGCCTAATCTAGCGTGTATCCGAACTTAAGACTACATAAACATCTATACTATAAGGTTATTCCCCGCATTCCTCATAATCTGTGCCCGTACTAGGAACAAGAAGTTTGTTCCACTTCGCTCTTGTAGACACTTGCCCAAAGAGTACTATAATAAGGGGGGGCACTTGCCTCTAAACTTCTGCTTTTATAAAGCTTTTTTCAAAGTTCTGTTAAATACAGTGCTGTCACAATGACAAAAAAAGTGACAGCAACAGGCTTACTTTGAAAAGCTTTGTGCAACAGCCTGATGCCTGATGGGAGTGTATATAAACCACGTGGTTTGCTTAGGGGGAGGGGAGGATTCCGATAAAAAGCTACGTTAGGCAACGTGGGGTGACGGGGGTTTTGGTGCCTGAGCTAAGTAGTTAACTAAAGTGCAAAAAAAAAATTATGATAAGTACTTTTGTTTGCTTTTGTCATCAAAATACAATAAGGCAAATTTTTGTCTTAATTAATTATACTGCCAAACATTTTACCGTCCTTGTATGAACAAAAAGCAGTGCAAATAACTTCTAGAATCAAAAGAAGAAAATAGCTACGTTCCAATACTACTTTGGGAAAGAGAAATGCTACAAAACTATGAATAGGTTATAGTGTGCCTAAGTTATTGCAAAAGTCATATGCAATGCATGCAAGTGCGAGTTGGACTTGCGCGTCAAAGGTTCCGATATACCTTTAGTATTTTTGGAAGCAATAAAGTCCACTTGTAGGACCGCAAAACAAAATTTGTTTGTAAAGGTTATTTGCAGATTTCTAAAAAACTGTGCAACTTAGAAAGATCGTTTTATTTTTGCTGTAATGTTTACATAAACTTATGTCAACTGTAATTAATTCAGATTTTTCCTTTCACAAACTTCGGAGATAAGGGGGGGGGGGGGATGGTATTTTTCTTGTAATTTTTCATCATAACTAGAAAACCAAGAGTTGTAAAAATAGTAGTTTATGCAACTGTCATATAAAACAGGTTATTAAAACACGAGTTTGGGTGTATCACACGAGGCGTAGCCGAGTGTGATAATAGCATCAAACGAGTGTTTTAATACCATATTATATGCAGTTGCGTATACTACTTTATCTTCACTCATGCAATAGGTAGGTACTACTTATAAAAATTAAACAAAAGTAAGTAAACAGTAAAGGCAACTTATATTATGTATATTACAGTTCTGATACGAGTCTGAAGAAGCCGCCTTGATATATCCACTAGGTCTTCTTTGAAATATACAAGCAGAACATTTTCTTAACAAAGACATGTTTTTCTTTTCGATTTTAATTTTTTCCCAACCCATTGTAGGTAACGAGTATAGTATGTCGTAAAATGTCCTAGACTAATATGGGAGAAGATCATATATAAGTTATTGAGTATGTATCTTTAACTGCAGTATCCTGACTGCACCACTTTATCCACTTTTCCAATAAACATTCACACACAATACTTTCACGGGCACAAAATACTTGAAAAAGGTAAATATTTGAGAATGGCGGCAAATCTCATATCTATTTCCAAGTCCTTCTAATTTCAGGCTGCGCGCGCATATTATCCGCCATAATTGTAACTATAGTAACTGTTACTCTAACTGCTCCAAAATAATAGGTTGTTTATGAGGTACACTTTGTAATATGCTGCTGATATTTGACAGCTACTAAGAAAAACTGCTACATTTATAACCGGCTCTCTAAAAGACCTTATATTCAGTCTTCTTTAAAAAGGTTTAGGTTCAAGAAGAATTTTATCCAAGTGTTATGTAATGATTAAAAAGTTAAATTACGTAACACCTTTGCAAAAATTTTCATACAAAAATCGTTACGTAATGGTAACTTTTTAATTTTTTATGCATACTCTGCGTAATATTCAGCCTTATGTATCAACTTTTTGAATCATAAGTCAAAGATTACGACATGAGTGTAGATAAAATAAAAAAATATATTCTAGAATGTACAAGTAAAGTCCTTTCATATGATACCCCACTCAACCTAGTACCGATAATTTGAAATTTTGCCCCGCCTATTTGGGCCCCCTTTGCATTAATAATCATAATTTTTTCTCAATTCTTTCACTTGCAATTAAGTTGGACAACCATTCTAAAACTATTCTAAATTTCATGTCGATAGCATGAGTGGTTGCCGAGATATACAGGTGTGACAGACAGACAGACAAAGCGGCACCATAAGGGTTCCTTTTTTTTACCATTTTGGTATCGGAACCCTAAAAAGGATTACCCACTGAGTACTAAATTTATGCGATTGGACAGATTGAACTGAAGGTATCATAATATTTACTTAAAACCTCTAAATACTTTTTGTATATAGGGTGACTTTTAATTAGTTCTTGATAGCAAAAGATATGCATGCACTCATGATACTGAACAACTTTTCCCAAGGAACCATAGGTCGAAATACGAAAAACCAAATTTGACCTCCCATACAAAATGCGCAATCAGCTGATGCAGTTTCTATGGGAGGTCAAAACTTGATTTTCGTATTTCGACCTATGTTCCTTGGGGAAAGTTGTTCAGTATTATGAGTACATTCATACCTTTTTCTATCAAGAACTAATTAAAAGTCATCCTATATTACATCAGTGAGAGATCTATATTTTATGGAGTTGATAGGTTCTAAATATTACTTCAATCTATGTGACCTGAATTTTAATAAACTAAAACGAGTAATTTTTTTTAATGATGGGGGCGCTGCTTTACTTTGTTAATTTGATCCCTTAAGGGCTCCCGCACACGACCGAGAATCGGTGACCGATTTTTTGTAGGTCAAAAATGGAACGTACTGATTGCCATACTTCAACGCACACGACCGACAAAAACTCGGTGAGAAATAAAATCGGCCGTCACGGCCGATCCGTTTGTCGGTGAGAAATGGAACATACGTAAATCTATACTTCAACGCACACGACTCACCGTCGCCGGCCGTCGCGGTCTCGTCAGTCAGCTCCGTACACTCGCTAGGGAGGGGTGCGTGTTGAATCACGCACGATGGATATTGACATCGAGATTTTGATTCCTGTATTACGTGTAGGTAATAAACAACGTATGAAGACAAGTCTCAGACAAAAATAAAAACCGAACGTTTTTCTGTTTTCCGCCGGACGAATGAACGACGATAAATAAGTAAAATTATGTACCTATTTTATTCTATATTTGCTTCACGTTTGGTTTTCTAGGTAGGTTTACATAAGTACCTCTTGGTAAGTATCTACCTCATAGAAATTGGAAATCCTTGTCCTGCCTACGGAAATTGTCGTGCCACTACGATCAACATTGCCAGCCGTGGACGAATGTGAATACAGGATGTAAAAAAAAAGTAGGATGATCCTTCTAAGGGGTGATTGTACGGTCAACCGCTTGTGGGTAGAAACTTTTTCAACTCTATTACCACGCCACAAGGTCCAAAAGTGTTTCTACCGAAGTGCGGCCGTGTGTACATTACTAACAGATTGTAAAATAAAAATACTTTAATTAATATTTAATCTCTGATTTGTTTGATCATTAAATTAGTTTTTCCTCCGAATTACATTCCAGTAATTTATTGAAATGTGCTAGTGAGTGGATATTAAATAACAATAAACATCCTTGTCTGCGTCGTTTAACCCTTGTGCTTCACTTCTTCTTGAGCTAAAACAACTTTTTTTAAGCAAAATATTTTTTTATATTTTATACGATGTAGAATCACTCCTTAGAAGTATAGTCGAACTTTTTTTACACCCTGTAGATTAAACAGTTCCGTGAGATATACAATGTATGCAAAAGCTCTCGAGTGGTACTTTTGTTCAACAAAAATAAAACACAAAATTCCGATTCTCAATTTTTTTATTCTAATTTCCAATAAAGTTGTTCAGTTTCATGAGTAGAACGAGTAAAACTGCCACCCGAGAGGTTTTGCGTATTGGTAATTACAAGTTGTCTAATAATATACCTTCTTGGTAACCTAAACCTACCTAGTCATCATCAGAGTGACTGTGTACGTTTGACCAACAACCGCGGCCCTCGTGGATAGGTACAGTCAGCCGCACGTAAGGTAGTAACACTTTGACCTTGAGCGGGTCTTTGGTTTCGGGGGTTTGTAGCTTAGCGCTGGTTCAAGTTATAGGTACCTACTGTCTTTGTTAACACTTACTTGCTACTGTGCGTACCTTGTAGGTAGTTGTAATTATACTGTTTTTACATCTTTTGTGGTACAAAGGTACTTAGGTAGGTGCCTAGGCTAGGTCCTAGAAACTTTAGTAAAAAAATATGAAACTCGCGCACTGCCGAATTTTTTAATTAGTAGATAATATATATCATATTCTAATATGTTTGTATGCTTGGAGATAATAACAAATAGTTCAATCATTATGACATTTATGACCCGTGAATAATCAGTTCTTGGTTTTTTTTTCGTAGGCCCTCGGAGGAATCACTGGGAGTGTAAATTCAAAAAGTAGACTGAATCAGGCTCCTGTTTATTCGAAAATGTTTTTTTTTTTAAATGGGTTTCTTGAATAACTCGACCATTTTTGAATTTATAGTAAAACCATGAAGACAAAAATTGTAGAAAATTTGATTCTCCACAAGTTTGTATTTTAAAATTTTTCTTCCAGGATCGATATTTTGGAAATGAAACCTGAAAAACGCGACAAATTCAAAATATTATCATTATCTCCTGTTCCACGTTTTACGGCATGAATGAAAAAAAACAAAGTTGTAGATTCAAATTTCGAACAATTTTGGTTTCTACCTTTTTTCCCCAAAATCAATATTTTGTAAATAAAACCTGAAAAAACGCGACAAATTCAAAATATTATCATTATCTCCTATGTTCCACGTTTTACGGCATGAATGAAAAGAAACAAAGTTGTAGAGAATCAAATTCTGAACAATTTTGGTACCTACCTTTTTCCCCCCAAAATTGATATTTTGGGAAAGAAACCTGAAAAACACGACCAATTCAAAATATTATCATTATCTCCTATGTTCCACGTTTTACAGCATGAATGAAGACAAACAAAGTTGTAGAGAATCAAATTCTGAACAATTTAAATTGTCATTAATTAATGGGTAATTAATTAATTAATTAAGTTTAATTTCCAAAATATCGATTTTGGGGGCAAAAAGGTAGGAACCAAAATTGTTTCGAATTTGATTATCTACAACTTTGTTTATCTTCATTAATGCCGTAAAACGTGAAACATAGGAGATAATGATAATATTTAGAATTCGTGTCGCGTTTATCAGGTTTAATTTCCAAAATATCGATTTTGGGTGAAAAAAGGTAGGAACCAAAATTGTTCAAAATTTGATTCTCTACAACTTTGTTTCTTTTCATTCTTGCCGTAAAACGTGGAACATAGGAGATAATGATAATATTTTGAATTGGTCGTGTTTTTCAGGTTTCTTTCCCAAAATATCAATTTTGGGGGGAAAAAGGTAGGTACCAAAATTGTTCAGAATTTGATTCTCAACAACTTTGTTTCTTTTCATTCATGCCGTAAAACGTGGAACATAGGAGATAATGATAATATTTTGAATTTGTCGCGTTTTTTCAGGTTTAATTTACAAAATATCGATTTTGGGGAAAAAAGGTAGATACCAAAATTGTTCGAAATTTGACTCTACAACTTTGTTTCTTTTCATTCATGCCGTAAAACGTGGAACATAGGAGATAATGATAATATTTTGAATTTGTCGCGTTTTTCAGGTTTAATTTCCAGAATATCGATCCAGGAAGAAAAATTTTAAAATACAAACTTGTGGAGAATCAAATTTTCTACAATTTTTGTCTTCATGGTTTTACTATAAATTCAAAAATGGTAGAGTTATTCAAGAAACCCATTTAAAAAAAAACATTTTCGAATAAACAGGAGCCTGATTCAGTCTACTTTTTGAATTTACACTCCCAGTGACCCCCCAAGGGCCTACGAAAAAAAAACCAAGAACTGATTATTCACGGGTCATAAATGTCATAATGATTGAACTATTTGTTATTATCTCCAAGCATACAAACATATTAGAATATGATATATCTACTAATTAAAAAATCCGACAGTGCGCGAGTTTCATATTTTTTTACTAAAGTTTCTAGGACCTAGCCTAGGCACCTACCTAAGTACCTTTGTACCACAAAAGATGTAAAAACAGTATAATTACAACTACCTACAAGGTACGCACAGTAGCAAGTAAGTGTTAACAAAGCCAGTAGGTACCTATAACTTGAACCAGCGCTAAGCTACAAACCCCCGAAACCAAAGACCCGCTCAAGGTCAAAGTGTTACTACCTTACGTACGGCTGACTGTACCTACCCACGAGGGCCGCGGTTGTTGGTCAAACGTACACAGTCACTCTGATGATGACTAGGTACGTTTAGGTTAACAAGAAGGTATATTATTAGACAACTTGTAATTACCAATACGCAAAACCTCTCGGGTGGTAGTTTTACTCGTTCTACTCATGAAACTGAACAACTTTATTGGAAATTAGAATAAAAAAATTGAGAATCGGAATTTTGTATTTTATTTTTGTTGAACAAAAGTACCACTCGAGAGCTTTTGCATACATTGTATATCTCACGGAACTGTTTAATCTACAGGGTGTAAAAAAAAGTTCGACTATACTTCTAAGGAGTGATTCTACATCGTATAAAATATAAAAAAATATTTTGCTTAAAAAAAGTTGTTTTAGCTCAAGAAGAAGTGAAGCACAAGGGTTAAACGACGCAGACAAGGATGTTTATTAAAAATACAAAAATACAAAATACAAAATATTTATTTCATTAACCAGAAGTGTGCTTACCATCTAGTTGCCGAAGCCTCCTTTTAAGCTTTTTATGCCTGTGTCAGGAGGCTCCGCTCTTCCATAACCGACTACGTAGTTACAGTATACAAGTCAAGCTTGACAGATGGCCCGACTTTAGCCTCTACAACTAATGAAAAATAACAGTAACAGGCCCGATGTCAAGCCTACTTTGCTTGTATCTTAAATTCAAACAAGTCAAAATATAATTTATGACAAAAGAGAAAAAGGTAAGGTTAGATTATTACTGATTGAGTGGTGCGAGTGTGGGTGAGTGTGTGTGTATGTGTGGGTAAGTGTGTGTGTGTGTGTGTGTGTGTGTGGGGGTGTAGGTGTGTGTGCGTGGGGGTGTGTGCACTAAAGCAAGTTATTACTCAAGTATGGCATGAACAAGTTCATGCATACGTGCCTACGTGCGGGGTTGTTAAAATTGAAGAGCAGATAGCCCTACGACAAGGTCTTGGGATCGGTCAGATGTATATACAACTTCCACTAGCTACTCATCAATTCAACAACCCTTCCGTCATGTCATATGACTTAGTTTCTATCCAACGAGTTAACAATTTTTTACACTCAGATAGCGATTTTGGATAAATTTGCAACTCTTTGTTTTTTAGATTATATAATTTAGCAGAGCGACTATTGAATTGCCTGCTTGCGAAAGTGGTGTTTGATCCTGGCACAATAGCCGCCAAATCACATCTTCTTCTACTCATGATACTGTTGTCAAAGGGAAGGGCCCTGTGTTTCCTTAACACAGCATGGACGATGTACAGTTTCCTAATCGTAAGTACGCTTGCCAGTTGATATAAGCTTTCCGTAGCAAATCTACGTTTTTTGAAATACATGACCTTTAGTAAACTTCGTTGAGCCCGTTCTAACTCTAGAAATTTTATTTTAGTTGCACCACCCCATATAAAGATACAGTAAATCAGTATGGACTGAACTAGTGCTATGTATATCTGCTTAAGGAGATCTTTCGCTTTGCACTTTGGATCAGCCACTACTCTTGGCACCACATGTCTTAGAGTTTTGAAAATCCATGTGAGCTTTCTGAGTCTTAATATAATATATTCGAGATGTGGATGCCAAGAGAGTCGCTGGTCCAAGAGGACTCCAAGATATTTGGTTTGGGTAACCTTCTGAATAACGGGGCAAGAACAGTTAGCTACACCGGTTATAGTTGTGCAATTGTGGATCTTTATTGTTATTTAATATCCACTCACTAGCACATTTCAATAAATTACTGGAATGTAATTCGGAGGAAAAACTAATTTAATGATCAAACAAATCAGAGATTAAATATTAATTAAAGTATTTTTATTTTACAATCTGTTAGTAATGTACACACGGCCGCACTTCGGTAGAAACACTTTTGGACCTTATGGCGTGGTAATAGAGTTGAAAAAGTTTCTACCCACAAGCGGTTGACCGTACAATCACCCCTTAGAAGGATCATCCTACTTTTTTTTACATCCTGTATTCACATTCGTCCACGGCTGGCAATGTTGATCGTAGTGGCACGACAATTTCTGTAGGTAGGACTAGGATTTCCAATTTCTATGAGGTAGATACTTACCAAGAGGTACTTATGTAAACCTACCTAGAAAACCAAACGTGAAGCAAATCTAGAATAAAATAGGTACATAATTTTACTTATTTATCGTCGTTCATTCGTCCGGCGGAAAACAGAAAAACGTTCGGTTTTTATTTTTGTCTGACACTTGTCTTCATACGTTGTTTATTACCTACACGTAATACAGGAATCAAAATCTCGATGTCAATATCCATCGTGCGTGATTCAACACGCACCCCTCCCTAGCGAGTGTACGGAGCTGACTGACGAGACCGCGACGGCCGGCGACGGTGAGTCGTGTGCGTTGAAGTATAGATTTACGTATGTTCCATTTCTCACCGACAAACGGATCGGCCGTGACGGCCGATTTTATTTCTCACCGAGTTTTTGTCGGTCGTGTGCGTTGAAGTATGGCAATCGATACGTTCCATTTTTGACCTACAAAAAATCGGTCACCGATTCTCGGTCGTGTGCGGGAGCCCTAAGAGTCGTAAAAAAACAAATCTATTTTGGAATGTACAAGTGAAGCCCTTGCATAATATGATACTGTAACCTAGTAACGACAATTTTAAATTTTGACTATTAGGGGCCCCCTTTACAATAATAGTAATATTTTTATAAATGTTTCATTTAATAAAACAGTAGAATTCATCAAGAGAGGACTAACGAAATACAAAAATATTTTTTTGAAATTTTGTCTGTCTGTCCGAAACTACTAAACAGATTTTCTCGCGGTTTTCAGAGGTAGGTTAAGCTTAGCTCTGAGCAACATATAGGCTATGTTTAATTTAATTCGGCTCGCTCAATCAGAAGCTACATTAATGTAAAGTATCAAACTGCCTGTGCGACAATAACTCACAAACTAACTAACTAAACCGATTCTTTTCAATCACGTGTGTGGCTTACCTGCGTGCATCATAAAAGTTTAGTTTCATTACAAACGGTTCACTCAGACAGAAGCTACGCGAAGTTTCATGCGGCGGCGCAAATAACTCACAAACTACTGAATTGATTTAAACAGTGGTCTTAACAACGTATTGGAATTACTCCGTGCAACATATAAGCTTAGTTTTATTAAAAATGGTTCACTCAGACAGAGGGTACGTGAAGTTTCAAGCGTTGGCGTCAATAACTCACAAACTACTGAACGGATTTAAACGGGGTTTTAAATAACGTAATTACCTTATTTCTTTGCATCACGTGAGCTTAGTTTCATTGGAAGCGGTTCACTCAGACAGAAAGTATGCGAAGTTTCAAGTGGTGGCACCAATAAGTCACAAACTACTGAAAATATTCTAACGGGGTTTTCAGTGATGCGTCGGGCTTCTTTTCGTGCAACTAAAAGCTTAGTTTCATTGAAAACGGTTCACTCAGACAGCAGGTACGCGAAGTTTCGAGCAGCATCGCCAATAACTCACAAAGTACTGAAGCGATTCAAACGGGGTTTTCAATGATGTGTTGGGCTTCTTTCCGTGAAACTAAAAAAATAGTTTCATTGCAAACGGTTCACTTAGCCTGAAGTTACGCGTGGCAGCGCCAATAACTCACAAATTACTGAAACTATTCAAACGTGGTTTTAAATAACGTATTTGTGTTACTTTCGTACAACATTTAAACTTTATTTTATTGCGATCAATTCACTCAAACAGAAAATATATGAGTACAAAATTTCAAGTGGCAAAACCTAGCTGAAATTAAACAAAACTTTTAATGTTGCATGGAAGTAAGCCCAATACGTTATTGAATATTCCGTTATAATCGGTCCAGTTGTTTCTGTATAAGTCGTCTGATCCACTAGTAAAATTTTGATCTAGTATTATCGTAAAAATAATAATAAAAAAATTACCAGCAGTTTCGGCATGTCAGTCAATAAGTGTAAAAAAATATGAAAATTCTAAATTCTTGAAAACTCAGATAAAGTATTTAATTATAAATAAAATACTTCAAGAAGTAAAGATTGTTTTTTAGAAATCGTGTTTGTGAAGAAGTAGAGTCCTACTGTTTTGTATGTAGTGCAGTGAAATAAAGTCAATTAAATTGTAAATGTACTGCAGTTAGATAAAAATAGAGTAAGAGTTAACTTACCTTAAATTAATCAAGCAAACAAAGAAATATAACACACAATATTTTAATAAAAACAGATTGACCACAATTTTTGTTGTAAAATTTCACAATTATATAACCAACGTAATAAAGTTTAAATTTGATTGTACGATCGGAGATTAAATTTAAAAATATAATATTGTTTAAAATATTTAAAATCAACGATAGGCGTTAAAAGTAAGACAAACAAATTTTGAAAAGAATCCGCGATGCGTGCATTAGGTAAAACGCTCCGTCTATAGCTACTAGATACTATCGCTTGGAAAAGTCTAGTGATAACTTTAAGTGGCCACCTAACTTATTACTATAGCGACTAGTTAAATATGGTCATAGTCGTACCTTCCGCAATGTATCGCGGATAAATGTTCTAAAAGTTTAAAATCACAGCCAAAGATTCGTATCTAAATAAATCATGGCGCGTCTGGAGGCCTTTTTTTGAATTTTGGGAAACACTAAAACTAATAATATAAATGAATTAATTATCTGGTATTAGGTTGTAGGTTAGTAGTTGGTTTTGCGCAGTTCGTGGCGTCCTCCCGTGCTGGTAGGAAACCCGCAGTTGAAGAGATGCAGCGGCAGAGAGCACGGTGCAAGCTGCTGATGTCATAGTCTCTCTGGAGACAGGGCTTGGCTGTGTTGCAGGTGCTAGCCGGAACCTACTGCCCGTAATCGGGCAGCTTTAGAAAATTGTAGAGTTCATAACGAGTAAAAATCCAAATCGTTGAGGTATTATTATTGCACAAGTCAAAGAAATAACTACAGCAGCAAAACTGCTGTATTAAAATATAGTTTAAATAGTATTTAGATTAGATTTTATCTATATTTTGCTAGATTTGACAAAAACACTCTTGTGTCCAAACAAATAAAAATCACCGAGCAAGGAAAATCAAAATTTTGAATCCACTGTCAAAGAATACAAACAGCCAGTCAATACATCGAGAAAGAAGCAAAAAGTATCGAACACGAAAAAGGAATATGAGCGATAACGCTACAGCCATCCAACTTCCCCAAAAAAAAAAAAAAATATTAGAAGCTCATTAATTAGAAATATTTTTTAACAGTGGGCCCCTAGTCTATAATTATTTTTACAGTGGGCTCCTAGACTATAAATATTTCTAAAAAATATTAAGGGCTGTGGGCTCCTAGACTAACAAACCAAAATACTAAGACTAAAAAAATCTAACCAACCAAAAGCAAAAAGACTAATTAAAAGAGGGTCCGACAGGTAACAGCAATCCTATCGAACAAAAGCAGAAGCAAGAAAAAATAACCAAAGAAAATTATAGAACAAATTAAAATAAGAGACTAAGAGGAAAAAATAAATTATAACTATCTTATGCTCTTGACCTCACATCGGAGACCGGCAACCGTTAGATAACGTAGCATTGCGTACAGAGCCCTTTACGAACGAGGCTTGTTCGAAAAACCAGCGATCCTGAAGCTGACAGTAAACGATGTGCCTATCAGGACATAAGAAGTGACTACAAACTAGCTAACCTAATCTTACAACCTAGCTAGCCTAACACTATAACCTAGCAAGCCTAACTAATCCAAAAAAAAAAAAAACACCCACAATAAAATAAATTAACCTAACAATAAAACAACAAGTAGTTGAAACGCAAAGATAAAAGTTGAAAGTACTTTGCAATCAACTTGAAAACTTCAAAAAAAGAAATCGAGATGGGCGAGAGCCGACAAAAGACGAACGATCTCGGAAACCACCGAATATATCAAAGAACTTTTTCGCGGGCAAACGAGAAAAAATGGCAACTGCTCACCATATGATTTATGTCAGCATCAACATTATGACAAGACATCATGACAACATCAAAATGCTATGGTGTTTGACGCTATACGTCATAACTCTAGTTGCGTCATACTTGTTTGTTAGAGTACGCAAAAAAAGGTTTGCGAATGAGAAAGGAGACTTCAATCTAGGGTCTAGAGCGAAACAAAAACTGTGTGAATGGCGAAAACGCGGACGAAAAGACGCGCCGTCCACACACACCAAAAAGAAGCCTATAGTTAAATAAAAGTAAAGAGTGATACTATTTAAAAAAAAGGTGTGGTTCAGTACATTTTTATATGAAATAAAATGGTAAATATATGAAGAGGTATTCCAGAGGGAAATTTAATTCAGAACATCGTTAGTATGACTGGAGTTAAAATCAGCACAAAATTAACACACAAATGTAAACCTATAAAATAAAAGAAATGAGCATTATATAGCACAAACGGACCATTCAAGTACGGTACCCTAAAAAATAGAAATTTAGTTTAGAAATAGTGTGGGAAGGAGGGGTTGAATATGAACATACCACGACGTGTATGACTATCAGTCAGGTACAACAAGGTGAACCACGAAGAACGGAACCCTAAAAAATTTGAAGCTGAGTTTAGAAGTGGAAAGTGAAAGAGGGTAAATTAGACCTGACTGCTGTATACACGACCAACAGTCTGATTCGAAATAACTATTGAGGTAGGTGGAGTAGGCGCATCCCGACTCTCTAGCTACAGAGGCTAAAAAATCTGGATATGAGCGACCACTCTAAATTAGCATGAATAACTAAACTAACGCTATTTCAAAATATCCTTAATATGGTAAGTACCAACACGACCTGAATCATCTTGTAATTCATAAACTTGTTGAGAAATACAACGTAAAACACGAGCTTTTACAAAACGCGGAGCTAACTTGTTAGAAATAAAATCACCTGCATGGGAGCGAGAAAAATTACGTCTCCAGACAATATCATTGACCTGTAAGGAAACTGTTTGACGATTCCTATTATAAGCATGAGCATTTCGCAAAAAAGCCAAAGACAGATTATCAGCAACTCGAGCATATATGTTAGCCAATGAAGAAAGAGCTTCACCCCTAGAACTCCGACTATCGGTGACGTTTTGACCTCTAGTCTGAATTAAATCAGGGTGATAAAAATGTTTAATTTCACGACCGAACATCAAAAAGTTCGGTGTGTAAGAAGTGGCTAAATTAACGCAAGAGTTGAGATAACACTCGACCTTAGGTAGGTTTCTAGCCCACGTACGTTGATCTTGTTCAACTAAAATGCTAAGACAAGTAATAACCGATTGATTGTAGCGTTCAACAGTGTTAGCATGTGGGGAATAAAACGGTGTAAAATAAGGTTGTACGCGATATGAGCGTAAAAAGTTTGCAAAATTAGAACTACGGAATACAGTAGCATTATCACAAATAATAGTTTTAGGAGTACCATGTGGAAGGAATATTTTTCCTTCAAGGATTTGAGAAATTATATTAGAAGTGACCTTTTTCAGACTAGATAACCAAACATATTTAGTGAAAACATCAACAACAACTAAAATGTACTTAAAACCGTAGTAAGCCTCAGGTAGAGGGCCGACAAGATCTATTGAGATTGTCTCAAGAGGTGCTGAAATATTGCGAGAAAAAAGCATTTCTCCACGAGGTTGGGTATTTGAAATTTTATAAGCTTTGCAAGTATTACATTCGCGAAGAGTCTCTGAAACATCCTTAAACATGTTAGGCCAGTAGTACGTTTCCCTAAGCTTAGAATAAGTTTTAGAAACACCAGGGTGGATTGAAGGAAAATTATTATGTGCTTCCCAAATAGCATCTCTAGTTTTTTCAGAGGGTAATACGATACGCCAAGGATCTGAAGAAAGAGGATTGTCGATAGGCATACGACGCAAAAGAACACCATTTTGAATAGAATATGCTGGAAACATTTGTGGTGACTGTAAAACACCAGAATAAATATTTCTGAACCAACGGTCATTTGTATGATTTACACCATGGTTATAAGTTATTGGGCAAGCATACATTCTGGACAGTGTATCGGGTACAATATTTTCTGAGCCTTTACGATGAACGATATCAAAAGTATATTGAGATATAATAGTAGCCCAACGAGCAAGACGACCAGAAGGGTTATTTAAAGTTAGTAACCACTTTAAAGCAATATGATCTGTTATAACTGTAAACTTCATACCATCAAGATATCCACGAAAATGAATAATCGAATCAAGAACGGCTAAAAGTTCACGTTCAGTAGTGCTATAGTTACGTTCGGCTTTAGAAAGAAGACGAGAGTAATAAGCTACTGGACGTTCATCACCATCTATATTTTGTGTTAATACGGAACCTATACCGACTGAAGATGCGTCGCATTGTAGAAGAAAGGGTTTAGAAAAATCTGGACAGGCTATAAGAGGAGTATCCATTAAGGCATTCTTAAGTTCCAAAAAGGCTGCTTGAGCTGAATCAGGCCAAGAAATTGGATCTTTACCCTTTTTTTTACCAATCAAAGAAGTAAGCGGAGCAATAATAGAAGAAAAGTTTTTGACAAAGCGTCTATAATATGAACACATTCCGATAAAACCACGGAGACCTTTCGCTGTTTCAGGAGTAGGATAGTTTTTAATAGCTTCAAGTTTAGCTGGGTCGGTTTGAAGACCATTTTCGTTAACAATATAACCCAAATACTTTAACTCGGGCTTACAAAATTCACATTTCTTCAAATTGATGGAAAGTCCTGCTTCCTTAAGACGATGGAGAACCTTGCGTAGTAAATCAAGGTGCTCATCAAAATCGCGTGAGACCAAAATCAAATCGTCGATATAACCAAAAACGCAGTTATTTCCTGAAGGAGTGAATTCGTAATTAACTAACATATCAGTGAGGCGTTGCATCTCTGAGGCAGCATTAGTTAAACCGAACGGCATGCGAACAAATTCAAAAAGACCACGCTGTGGTACAATAAAAGCAGTTTTCTGACAACTATCTTCATCAGCTAAAGGAATTTGCCAAAAAGCACTACGAAAATCAAGAGACGTCATATATTTAGCGCCTTTTAAGTTATCTAAAATATCTTGAATTCTAGGAAGAGGGTACGAATCTCTAATAGTAACGCTATTTAATTTACGACAATCTACGCAGAAGCGTACGGAACCATCTTTTTTGGTTACCATAACAACAGGACTAGCCCATGGTGAGCGAGATGGACGAATGACACCAGCTTCTAACATTTTATCTATCTCCTCGTTAAGGAGCTTTAGTTTAGCAGGCGACAAAGGATAATATCTTTGGCGAATAGGAGGTCCGTCAGTATTGATTTTATGACTCAGCCAAGAAGTTTTACCAAGACCGATTTTCTCAGAAGAAATATCACTATACTCTTCAATGACCTTCTGTAAACGAGTTTCCTGGTCAGCTGAAAGAGTGAAGCGAGGTTGAATATGGTTGGCTGAACACATCAAAGGTGAGTGTGGAGTGTCTGTTGGTACGAAAAGGTTACCTTTAAAAGAAGAATCAAAAGCTTTACAAAAAGAATCCGTAAGACCGAAATTATTCCAAAATTCCATACCCAAAATTATCTGAAAAGACATAGAACTAACAACACAAAAATGGTGGTTAAGAGTACGTCCATTAAAAGAGACAGGCAATACGCAATGACCTAAGACAGACATTGGAGTGTTATTAGCAGAATAAATAGAAGGACGAGAAGAAGAATCATAAGGAAAATTATGTTTAGTCACAATAGTAGCTGAGATAAGAGAAGTCTGGGCACCTGAATCGAGTAAAGCCATGAAAGAATGATTTTGAATGAAAATTTCAAGAAAAAACCTATTATCTGATGATTTTGAGTGTATCACTGGAGATACCGATTGAGGCGAAACAGGGTATCCACTGGAGTATTGTGAATTACATTTAGGACAGGAATACGTGACAAAACCAGGTGTTCTGCACTTAAAACAAATCTTACCTGAGATATTGGGACAAACTCTATAATTATGACCAGGCTGGTTACATTTAAGACAGTTAAATTGCGAAGTTGAAGAAAAAGAAGTGGATGCGGATGAAGCCTCACATATTTGTGGTTGTTTAGATAATTCAAACAATTCGAAGTTCTTAGCTATTTGAAGTAAATCTGTTATACTTTCAATTCGATTAGTTGACAAGCACGGCCTATAGTGAGGATTCATATTGAATTTAATAATTGGTAGAAGGGACTTGTCGGAAATAGGGGTACTTAATTTAGAATTAAGATCCTTGATGTTAATTAAAAATTGTGAGAAAGTTTCATTTTGACTTTGCTTGAGACTTCTCAGTTTTTGTTCTGTAATGAACTCATATTCAGAACGATCAAAAGTACTAAAAAAAAGAGATTTCAAATCGTTATAAGAAAGAGTAGGACTCCTAATTGAGCGAAAGTATTTCAAAGCATTACCAGATAAAAGCTCATGAAATCTGCGGACCAAGTATTCATTAGGAATATCAGATGCTTCTTGATTTTCCTCTACAGAAAGAAAAAAATCACGGACGCATGAATCGCCAGAGAAGGAAATCTTCCAGGATGTGAGGGATTTAGCTTTTGATAACAATTTTTTTATTCTCTCTGTAGTTGCAGAAAGAGAAGGTTGTGGAGAATCTTGGTAAGGATTCGACGTCATATCAAACCTGTTCCTAGGATGATTTAAAATTGGACTAGGATTGAGTGGGGTCGTAGTAATTGGAATAGAAGTGTCGATAAGTAATGGTGTTTGATCCATTAACAGTGGAGGTTCCTGATTTGAAGCAGCACTAGTATCTCCAAACGGATTACCTCGATCAACAACTGGTGGTACCTGTTCTTCCATAATGAAGGGATTGGTTCAGCAGGCTAAGTATGCGCGACGAAAAAAACTGAAAGTTACCTGAAAGAAGGTCTAACTCTCACAAAAAAACTCGCATAAACTAACTTACCTTTAATTCCCTATACAAGCATTCAGACATTCAAACAAAGTAACTACTACAAACTACTGAAATGAAATACAGGGTAAAATTATATTTCTGGAGAAAATAAAAGACTTTTCCAGTTAAATGTATAGTTAATTTAACAATAAATGAAATTACAAGTTAAATTGCATTTTAAAAAAAATTGTCTATACAAGTCGCGTTTATAAAAACGCACTAAAATGCAGTGAAATAAAGTAAATTAAATAGTAGATGTACTGCAGTTAGATAGAAATAGAGTAAGAGTTAACTTACCTTAAACTAATCAAGCAAACAAAGAAATATAACACACAATATTTTAATAAAAACAGATTGACCACAGTATTGTTGTATAATTTCACTATTATATAACCAACGTAATAAAGTTTAAATTTGATTGTTCGATCGGAGATTAAATATAAATATATAATATTGTTTAAAATATTAAAAATCAACGATAGGTGTTAAAAATAAGACAAATAAATTTTGGAAGGAATCCGCGATGCGTGCATCAGGTAAAACGCTCCGTCTATAGCTACTAGATACTATCGCTTGGAAAAGTCTAGTGATAACTTTAAGTGGCCACCTAACTTATTACTATAGCGACTAGTTAAATATGGTCATAGTCGTACCTTCCGCAATGTATCGCGGATAAATGTTCTAAAAGTTTAAAATCACAGCCAAAGATTCGTATCTAAATAAATCATGGCGCGTCTGGAGGCCTTTTTTTGAATTTTGGGAAACACTAAAACTAATAATATAAATGAATTAATTATCTGGTATTAGGTTGTAGGTTAGTAGTTGGTTTTGCGCAGTTCGTGGCGTCCTCCCGTGCTGGTAGGAAACCCGCAGTTGAAGAGATGCAGCGGCAGAGAGCACGGTGCAAGCTGCTGATGTCATAGTCTCTCTGGAGACAGGGCTTGGCTGTGTTGCAGGTGCTAGCCGGAACCTACTGCCCGTAATCGGGCAGCTTTAGAAAATTGTAGAGTTCATAACGAGTAAAAATCCAAATCGTTGAGGTATTATTATTGCACAAGTCAAAGAAATAACTACAGCAGCAAAACTGCTGTATTAAAATATAGTTTAAATAGTATTTAGATTAGATTTTATCTATATTTTGCTAGATTTGACAAAAACACTCTTGTGTCCAAACAAATAAAAATCACCGAGCAAGGAAAATCAAAATTTTGAATCCACTATCAAAGAATACAAACAGCCAGTCAATACATCGAGAAAGAAGCAAAAAGTATCGAACACGAAAAAGGAATATGAGCGATAACGCTACAGTAGGTACATGTACAGTTAAAAGCATGTGAAACAAGCCACGTTGGCCTTTGTACCGCTCTTGAATGTCTACCCTTACCGCGTGGTTCGCTTAGGGGGGGTGAAGGGAGGTTTACAAAATTGCAAAAAAATAATAAAACATGATAATTTTGTTTGCTTTTATCATCAAAATGCAATATCGCAATTTTTTTTCGTAATTTTATGATGAAAAATGTTCAAAAAATTCCATTCCCCCCTTATATCCGAAGTTTGCAAATCGAAAAATCTGAATTAATTATACTTCTCTACCTGCGTCTGTGTTCCCGAGTTCATATCAAAAAGGAGATTGTAAAAGAGCTCGAAATCTTATTAGAATCTAATTGGAATGTTAAATTCTAATTGGAAATGTTTTAAAAATAATTATGGCACCGTTCTTAATAAGTACAAAGCATATTCTACGAAATTACAGCTAATTTTGTGATTGGTAAAATCTTACATTTTAAAATGACTCTAGTGCTTACATTTCTAAACCTAGGCTATTGAAACTTTACATAGCTTTTTATCTAGTGCTTCTACTTGTAATTGCAAAGTTACATCGAGATCGGACTGAAGGTTTAGGCATTAAAGACAAGTTAGGTATTTAGATATTTTAGGTAGCCTAGACGGTACAATTTGAAACCTAGACTCATAAAACTTTGACAAAGTACCAAATGATAGTTAATTTACAATATCTGTAAGTTTCAGCAAAATCTATCGAGAAATGAGGAGATTAGAGAAGGTTTAGGTATTTATACAAAAACTAGTTGCCCTAGGTGCCATACAAGGTTTTCTGACTTAAATTTACATTGAGGCGATGTAGGAACTTTAGTTACATTAAATGTGATCATACAAGGGACTTTAGTTACATAAATTCTAGCAAAAACATAGCTTCAAAATATAAAACAAATATTTACAAGGTTAGAGCGAGAGGCTCATGAGCGAGAGGACTCGGCTCGGCGTGGTTGACGCTAGTTGCGTTCTACTATATAAGCGACTCTAATTTCTAATAGGAAAAGGTGAAAACTACTAACTAAGGGTGTATTTTATGTATGTACAATGCAATCTTATGTGCTAATCTTAAATCTAAGAGGTCCTATTGACCTTGATCGTCAACAAATACAATAGGTATATTGGAACCCTTGGCGCGACAGTCCGACTTCCACTTGACCGGTTTTTTTAGGGTTCCGTACCTCAAAAGGAAAAAATCGCAACCCTCAAAGGATTACTTCGTTGTCCGTCTGTCTGTCACGACCCTTTTTCTCAGGTACGCGTGGAGGTATCAAGCTGAAATTCATATCAAATAATCAAGTCTACTGTCCCTTGGAACTGTGAAAACAAACTTCTAAGCCAACGCAATCAAAAGATACAGCCGTTTATGCAGCAAATTTTCGAGTTTTTCAACACTCGCAAGGGAATCAAAATCTACAGGGTACTTCCCGTGAACTTAGAATCTTGAAATTTGGTATGAAGCAACGTCTTATAGCAGAGATAAAGGAAAAATTGCGAAAAGCTACATTTTTAGTTCCATCTAAATATATAAAAGAGCTTGTCCTGACTGACTGACTGACTGATTCATCAACACCGAGCCGTAACCGCTATAGATACTGATCTGAAATTTTGTACACAGGTTCTATGCACGTCAAAACCACCCACTAAGAAAGGATTTTGGAAAATTCATCTCCCAAGGGGGTGAAATAAGGGATGAAAGTTTGTATGAAAGTCCTTTGTTTCTTGAGCTAGGTTCACACAAATTTGAATTGAAGCTTCTGGTTAAAAATAAAGAAACACGCACGGATTTAAGCATTTCTTAAAAATCACCCTTCAAGGGGCCGAAAAAGGGGATGATTTTTTTCTGTATGTTGGTCTAAAAGTCTTTTATTTTTAAAGGTAGAATTATAGAAATTTGTTTTTGAGTTTTTGATAAAATATTAAAAAATACGTCTTTTAGAATTTTTCAAAATTCATCCCCTAAGGGAGTGAAATAAGGGATGAAAATTTCTATACAAGTCCGTCAGTTTTGAAGTTAGGGTCTTCAAAATTTGTATTTAGACTGACGACTAAAAATAAAGTTTTGAATGTCTCAGGGTTTTTGAAAATTCTACACTCTAAGGGGTGAAAAGGGGGATGAAGTTGAAACTCCTTCATTTCAAAGTAATATCCACTAAATTTATTATTTAGGCATTAGGGTTGTAATTCTGTGGAACATACACCACTGTTATTGAAATTCCAGCCCAAATTCAACTCTTCAAGAGGGAAATGGGGTGAAAAAGTCTAAAAACCAATATGGGTATCGTTTGTATGGTTTATCAGGTCGCTGATTACGAAAACTAAAACAATTTTAAAATCCAATGTGGTGGACGTGAAATACCATCATCCTCTGGGGATGGGGTTGGGGTGCGATAGGGTTGATATATCTAAAAATCAATATGGGTTTCGTTTCTATGTTTATATAAGGATAGGGATAGTGGTTAAGACGGCGTTAAGGATAGGGATAGGAGGGGTAGGGTTAGGGGCAGGGATAGGGAGAGGGAGAGGGAGGAGAGGGAGTGGGATGAATGTAGAAAGGGAGTGGGAGAAGGTGAGGGAGGGGGAGAGGGAGAGACTGCACATTGTCTGAATATCACGCGGGCAAAGCCGCGGGCACAGCTAGTCATATAATAAAAATAATTTTTTTTAAAATTTTAAACTTACTACCCTTTTCCTGATGAACACCTAAAGGTATTAAAATTGATATTCATATCAAATACTCAGGTCTAGGTATAATACCTTTAAGCTGTAACAAAATCAAACTTCTATGTCAACTCAACCAAAAGAAACAGCAATTTAAGCCGCATATTTTGAAACTCGCAACAACTCGCACACAAGGGAATCAAAACCTAAAGGATACTTCCAGTCGACCTAGAATCTTGAAATTTGAATTGAAACACCGTTTTATAGCACACATATAGGAAAAAGTCCGAAAACCTTAAATTTTTAGTTACATCGTCGACCTCATCTCTGTCCTCAAGGCTAGATCGAGGCCAAGAGTAAGCGCATACATAGTAAAAAAATACATCACATAATAAAAAAAAAGCAATAATAACACCATAACTTTTACGTTTATACTAGGTCATTTTTTGGACCTAATATCCTTTTGCCCACTTATTAGTGAGGTCAAAAGCAACAACTTTTGTTATACGACTTTGCTAACAACGCACGAAAAATTTTCAACTTCCCATACAAAATGGGTCGGTCACGTGACCACTCACGATCACGTGGTCACGTTAGTCATAGAACAAAAGTTGTTGCTTTTAACCTCACTAAAAGTGGGCAAAAGGAAATCAGGTCCAAAAAAATTACCTTGTATACCTACAGGTTTGTACGGAACCCTCGGTGCGCGAGTCCAACTCCGATTTTTTTATTGATGTGGGCCCTAGACCCCAAGATCAAGAATAAGTAGGTACAGTGCCACTGAAACCAAGTGGAACACAGCTGAAGTCCCGGTCTTTGTAGGATTCATTATTAGACATATTTTTGTTGCACTCACAACAGAACGGACTGATCGACCAATCGCTCTAACGTCGTCGAGCATTATTGTGACAACATTATTTTGTAGAAGTGTTGTGAAAAATAGTGGAATTAACAGCTAAAAGGTAATTACACATTCTTGCCCTAAGTTCCATTTGTTTTTTATAGAGGTAAAGTTGTAGCCCTTTGATGTGTGCCGGCTAAGAAAAGTATATATGTACCTATCACGTGGGTATCGTAAAAGGCGACTAACTAAGGGATTTTGAACCAGAGGATGGGTAATAGCGTCCATTTGCGTGTCGTATACGTCGCACTAAATAACTTTGGCCCTGTTGATGCGCAGAAGTCAAAAATGGGCTATTTTTTTCTTCTGCGCATTAATGACAGGGCCACAGTTATTTTGTGCGTCGTAAACCTAGGTAGTATCGGTCATCCACTACATGATGAGCCGCCCGCAACGCACACAAGCGCGGTGACTACGGTACTTCCCCTCAATCTACCACTCGTTTTTACTGTGAAAATGGAGCGATCTTCCCTCAGAGTAAAAAACTATAGAGTCCGCCATATACATATTCTGTATGAGCTAGTGAAGTGTAAAGGGTCGCACTGTCGCCCATGCTAGTCGGTCAAAAAACTCAGTTAAGTTTTACAATAATCAAGATATCTTTAAAAATCTAATGTTTTAATATAAACTTTGTTTGCGAAAGTGAAAATATATAGTTTTTTACTTGTGAATTGATCATTAATACTAAGAACGGAAGCGTAAATAATCCGCAATAGCCATTTTATGCGTGATTTTTAACACCGTTTTTTTCCTGAATGGTAAGTGCTTTCACCAGAAAACCTGTGGTAGTAGCATTTATTAGTCCCATGTCACATATTTCTCTGAGAGAAAGAAAAAAAATTAACTTTTTTAGGGTTTGAAAAAAATCCATACATTTTAGTATGGAGGTCCCTCGCAAGAAAGTGCTACGCTTATGGCTCCCTCCTTAGCAGCAAGAGCTGCTACTTAAACCTCCTTGGATCTTCCCGTCCAGCTGTGGACCTTTGTTGAAAAAAAAAAATTCAATGGTCACTTGAGCGTCGCTAGTTATGTATGATATACCTGTATTAATTGTTGCCCGCGGGTTCGTTCGCGTGGATTTCGTATTTTATGTTGTAACAGGTTTTCCGTAGGAATGAGATATTTTCACGTCAAATTCGGGGCAATTTTAAACTAAAGAAAAACGGGCCTTACCCTGCGCAAGTCCTTGAGTACAATTCAAGATCCAGCTGAATGTTATGTTATATAATACAGACGTTACTCATAAATGACTCAAAACAGAGAACTTAGCAGTATTATTATGCGTTAAAGTTGCCACTCCTAACAAACATAGAGAGAGATGAGAGACAGTATATAAGTTATACTTATTTCAAAACAGAGCTAATTTGCAGAAGTAATTGAGAAAATCTAAAACTATATTGTCTAGGATGGAAGTACGGTCAACGGCTTGTCGGTAGAAACTTTTTCAACTCTATTACCACGCCATAAGGTCCAAAGTGTTTCTACTGATGTGCGGCCGTGTGTACAATGGTTGGTAAAAAAAACCGATGTGATAGCTTTAGAGAGGTTGTTCAGTATTATTAGTAACAATAATTATGATTTCTAATTAGATAAACAAAATTCAGTTTACTTCATACAAAAATTCAAACTTTTATACAAATACTCTACCATTTGCCACCCGCGTTCGCCTAGGTACCCCTATTCCTACCCCTAGCCCCATCCTATCCCTACCCCTGTCCCTTCCTCTATCCCTATCATTACCCTATCCCTTCCCTTACCCCTACCCTTAACCCTACCCCTACTCCCATCCGCATCCCCATCTGCATCCGCATCCCTATTCCCCATCTCTATCCCTTCCCATACCCCTAACCCTACCCCCATCTCCATCCGCATCCCCATCCCCATCCGCAACCCCATCCACATCCCCATCTGCATCCCTATCTCCATCCGCATCCCCATCTGCATCCCTATCCCTATGCCTATCCCGTCAACCACGTTGGATTTCAAAATCGTTGTTGTTTTCGTAATCAATCAGCGACCCGAAAAACCATACAAACAATACCCATGTTTGTTTTTAGACTTTTTTGCCTCATTTCCCCCTTTTATGGGGTTGAATTCTGAAATTATCTGAAACACGTATTTACTCATTCTTTGATAGCAGCCCTCCTGTGAAGTTACGAATAAAATGGTCTAACTTATATCTTGTTTCCCCCTACAAACTTTTAACCCCCGTTTCAGCCTTGGCACACATGCTTTCAAGAATTCTTATGACCACTTTAATTAATTTCCAAATCGATACCATTTTCGTAATTAACGTCCCAATAAAACAGAAATGAAACCCATATTGATATTTTGACATTTTAACCCCATTGCACCCCAACAGAAGATAATGTTAAATCACGTCCACCAGTTGGATTTTAAAATAATTTTTGTTTTCGTAATCAGCGTCCCGATAAACCATACAAGTTGGTGCCTCCAAACACAGGCGATAAATCTAACTGGAGGCACCAGCCCCAAACATTATCATGTACTGCTTTTAAAATAAAGAATTTTTGTATTTTGTTTTGTAAACGATACCCATATTTGTTTTGAGACTTTTTCACCCCATTTTCCCCTTTCAGGGGATGAATTCTGAATAAAACTGAAACACACTCATTTATTGATAGGAGTACTCCTGTAAAGTTCTGTTACAAATAAAATGGTCTTACTTATCTTAATTCCACATACAAACTTTGAACCCCCTTTTCACCCCATTTCCCCCTTTCAGAGGTTGAATTTGGTGTGGAATTTCAATAACAGTGATACACTTTCCATAGAATTACAACCCTTATGCCTTGTGGATTTTATTTTGAAAATAAAGGATTTTCAACTTTATCCCTCTTTTTACCCCTTAGGGTGTAAAATTTTCAAAAACTCTGAGACAAAAATTAATTTTTAGTCGTCAGCCTAAAGCCTAAATAAAAAAATTGAAGAACTTCAAAACTGACGGACTTTAATACAAACTTTCATCACCCCTATTTCACCCCCTTAGACCTAATAAAGGAATCTGTAGACCCAGCGGTTTGAGCTGTGCGTTGATATGTCAGTCAGTCACCTTCATCTTCTTAATGTATAAAAGGATAAACTGACTGACTAACTGAGGTATCAACGCACAGCCCAAACGGCTGGACTTAGACACTTGAAATTTTGTACGTAGATACCTTATACTGTGTAGGCATTCTCTAAGGAAGGATTTTGCGAAATTCTACCCCTAAGGGGGTAAAATAGGGGATGAAAATTTCTATGAAAGTCCGTCAGTTTTGAAGATAGGATATTCAAAATTTGTATTAAGGCTGACGACTAAAAATTAAGTTTCACGTGTCTCAGGATTTTTGAAAATTCTAAACTCTAAGGGGTGAAAAGGGGGTTGAAGTTGAAAATCCTTTATTTTCAAAGTAAAATCCACAAAATTTATTATTTAGGCATTAGGGTTGTATTTCTGTAGAAGGTACCAAATTCCATCCCAAATTCAACCCCTAAAAGAGGGAAATGGGGTGAAAAATTCTAAATACCAATATGGGTATCGTTTGTATGGTTCATCGGGTCGCTGATTACGAAAACTACAACAATTTTGAAATCCAACGTGGTGGAAGTGAAATGCCATCATCCCCTGGGGATGGGGTTGGGGTGCGATAGGGTTGCAATATCTAAAAATCAATATGGGTGTCGTTTATATGGTTTATCGGATTGCTGATCACGAAAACTACATCAATTTTAAAATTCAACGTGGTGAACGTGAAATACCATAATCTCCCGGGGATGGGGTTCGGGTGGAATAGGGTTGAAATTTCAAAAATCAATATGGGTGTCATTTGTATGGTTTTTCGGGTCGCTGATTGCGGAAAAACAACGACTTTGAAATCCAACGTGGCGGTCAGGATAGGGATAGGTTATAGGGAAAGGAATAGGAATAGGGACAGGGATGGGGACGGGGACGGGGATGCGGATGGGGATTTGGACGGGGATGCGGTCGGGGATGCGGACGGGGATGCAGGCGGTGATGCGGATGGGGATGGGGACAGGAGTAGGAATAGGGGACAGGTTAGGGTAGGAGTAGGGGTAAAGGAAGGGATAGGGGTAGGAGTAGGGGTAGAAATAGGGATAGAGGTAGAGACAGGAATAGGGATAGGGGTAAGAGTAAGGATAGAGGTAGAGACATGGGTAAGGATAATGGTAGGGATAGGAGTAGGATGGGGTTGGCAAAAGGTAGAATTTTGTATGAATACTGACCAACCACTCTAAAGCTATCACATATAATTTTTTTTTTAACAACCATAGCCAGTACTTCCATCCTAGATAATAGTTTTAGTTTTTCTCAATTTACTTCTACAAATTAGCTCTGTTTTGAAATAACATAAGGGAGTCTCTCATCTCACTCTCTACTAGCTGGATCTTGAATTGTTCTCATAGACTTGCGCACGTTAAGTTTAAAATTATCCGGAATTTGACGGGAAAATATCTCATTCCTACGGACAACCGGTAACGACATAAAATACGAAATCCACGCGAGCGAAGCCGCGGGCAACAGCTAGTTTATATATAAAGGGTGTAAGGGACGGTATACCGAAAACTGAAAGGGCGTGCTCAGTCAACGAAACTGAACAACTTTCCCAAAAAAAATTTATATGGGAAATGAAAAAAAAAATTGACCTCTCCATACAAATTGCCCACTCTGGTCGAAAAGCTTGTATGGAGAGGTTAAAATTTTTTTTCATTTCCCAACATATGTTCCTTTGGGAAAGTTGTTCAGTTTCGTTGACTGAGCACGCCCTTTCAGTTTTCGGTACACTGTCCCTTACACCCTGCATAGATTACTGTATTGTACAAGAAAACAAAAAGGTTTTTTTTACTATGTATGGGCTTACTCTTTACCTCGATCTAGCCTTGAGGACAGAGATGAGGTCGACGATGGAACGAGCTTGGCCAGAAAAAGCCTATTCACTCGCGACTTAAATAGATTCGGGTTATAAGAGCTCGGGAACACAGACGCAGGCAGAGAATTCCACTCCTTAGCCGTGCGCATTATAAAGGCTAGCTGTTGCCCGCGACTTCGTCCGCGAGGGATTCTATCTATCTACCTATCTGACCATCCATCCATCCACCCTTCCGTCTATCTGTCGTCCGTCCGTCCGTTCAACCATCTGTCCAACCATCCATATCCCTGCCCCTCTCCCCATCCCCCTTCCTCGCCATCCCTCTCCCTCTCCCTATCCCTATCCATTCCCCTATCCCTACCCCTAACTACATCTAAGCCGCTATCCCTATCCTCATGTAAACATAGAAACGACACCCATATTGATTTTTAAACATTTCAACCCTATCGCACCCCAACCCCATCCCCAGGGGATGATGGTATTTCACGTCCACCACGTTGGATTTCAAAGTTGTTGTAGTTTTCGCAATCAGCGACCCAATAAACCATACAAACGATACCCATATTGGTTTTTTGACTTTTTCACCCCATTTCCCTTTTTTAGGGGTTGAATTTGGGATGGAATTTCAATAACAGTGATGAACGTTGCGTAGAATTACAACCCTAATGCCTAAATACTAAATTATGTGGATTTAACTTTAAAAATAAAGGATTTTCAATTTCATCCCCCTTTTCACCCTTTAGGGTGTCGAATTTTCAAAAACCCTGAAACCCATGAATATTAATTTTTAATCGTCAGCCTGAATACAAAATTTGAAGATCCTAACTTTTAAATTGACGGACTTTCATACAAACTTTCATCCCCTAAAAACCCTTTCTTAGTGCACCCTTAGACCTCATAAGGATCCTACATGCCAAATTTGGAATTTCTAGACCTAGCGGTAGGCTGTGCGTTGATATGTCAGTCAAAGAGTTAGTCACCTTCTTCATTAACATTAAATGCGTTTTCCCGTGGGAATGAAGTGTTTTTCCGCGGTAAAAAGTAGCCTATGTGTTATTACAGGGCCTAATCTATATGTGTGCCAAGTTACATTAAAATCCATTCAGTAGTTTTTACGTGAAAGAGTAACAAACATCCATCCATCCATACTTACAAACTTTCGCGTTTATAATATTAGTAGGAAGGATTAGTAGGATAGGATAGGATGTTTCAAAGCGCTTTGTGCGGTGCATGGTTTTTTTACGTGTTTTTTTACCAAAAAAAAAGAGTTACCGTACTTTTTAACCAATTCTCTAATTAATACTAGCTTTAACCCGCGGTTTCGCTCGCGTTTATAGACTTTGTGTCTTCATTATCTCATGTTTTAGTCCAGTGCAAGTGCTTGATTTATCTACCTCTCTTTCATCGAAATCGGTTCAGTCAGCCGTTTAGGCGTGATAGTGGAACAAACAAACAAGCATACACTTTCGCATTTATAATGTTTGAGAGATGAAATTATCCATCTACATAATTTTATTGTAATAAAAAACATACTAATTACCAAGTTTTTTTTATTCATCCATATACTTACAGGATCAAAAATGCAGATCAGAGCATTTGGCAAGTTTCTCGTATCAGAAAACGTGACAGATCACAAATTACAAAACTGTACCGTGGTGGTGGACGCTCAGAACTTCTTCTTCCGGTTGTACCAGGAAAGCGGTCTGCAATACATCTTCGGCTGCGAGAGCGACAAATATGCGGAATATATGAAGACATATCTTAACATGTTTAAAAAAGCCAACGTCAACTGCTACTTCATCTTTAAAGGAGGGCACAAGGACTTGATGAAGCTACTCACCACACTGAATGACAAAGACGTTTATGCTCATTGCTTTAGGGTTCAAGGAAGAAACTTTAACATAAACGAGGTTTACTCTGATATCGTCCTTCCGATCTTTATGAAAGACGTCTACAAGCAGGTCTTAGATGAAATGGGTTTTAATTATACTGTCTGCGAATTAGAATCGAAAAACGAATGCATCGCTCTTGCCCAGAAGCTTAACTGTCCTGTCATAAGTTATGACATTGAGTTTGCTTTCGCAGGCGTCCCTTACATCATGAAGTCGACCCTCAAATTTGATGAGCTAAATAACCATATTGATTGTAGAATGTTTTCTCTCGATGCCTTTCTAAAGAAGTACCACATCAATGAAGAAAAGCTCGCCTTGTTCGCTGCACTCACCGATGAAAAAAATTTCCCAAAAGACCATTTCATAGATTTTATAAAATCTTTAAGAATACCTTTGAGTTTTTACCGACGCAACGTGGCAATAATTTACTGGCTTTCCAGAACTGAAAAGAAACAAGCCGCCGAACAAATATTTCGATATACAAAGCCAGAAGACCGAGAAAAGTTTCTTGAAGTAGAACGCAAAGTCCGCGAAATGATTCGAAGGCAGGAAGAACCAGGGATACCTTCGCAGTATCTGTTGAACGGAAACCAGATCGAAGTAACGGAAAAGGATCAGTTTTGGTTCGAAAAAGGCGTAGTATCCAAACACATCGCAATTCAGCAGATAAATCCCACACGATCTGGTATCGTTGAAGGTTCTTGGGCCATAGCCGATTACAATGATGAGAACCCAAAGCTACTTTCCATGGACATCGTAAAGTACACCCATAATCTCCTGACGAACTTCGAGGAGAAAGAGTTTATTTTCTACGTCGATAAAGAGAAGATTCCGATGTCGCTAACGAATTCGATTCAAAAGCCATACGAGGTAAGTGGCAGTCCATTCGAGAACGGGTGGAAGAATTTGAAAGGAGAGCTTTTTGAGCATTTTCTGACAGAGTCTCTACAAGGGATGGATTTGAGGAATTTGGAGGCATTTCCGGAAGATGCAAGGATGCTTATAATTTCATTGATTTACTTCTCTGCGCAAAAACAAGCAAGTACGAGAAACGAAGTCTTTGCCGTGCTTTTGTCTTACGTCGCTCTGAACGTGATTGTTGATTCGGACAAGAACAATAATTTAAGAGCTAGTTCGGAGGAAAAAATAATGGACTATATTGATAAGCAGTCCATAACGGAGGCTGATAAACAAACTGCAAGGGGTCTGTTAGCGAGTTATCTTGCTTACATCCCAATTTCGGAAGCTAGGGCGATCTTTGATGCGAAGTTATTGCATCCGCTGGTAGAGTTCCAGCATTGTTTACAAAGCCTCAATTACTTGAACGTGCTGTGTGGTAAGTTTTACATGCCAACTGTTTACAGCGAGACCTTCAACGGGTCTTTTGTGTACAAGGTCCTTTATGCCATAAAGAGGGATTTTGAAGGTGATTATATGAGGTTTTTGATAGAAAAACTCAACTCAGCCCCGACCGTGTATGGCTTTCTGGAACGTTTTCTGACCGCTTATGATGATATATTGGCGGGTATCTAAACGTAAGAAATACTTTCTAATTTTTGTACTTTTAGAATAAGTTTTGTTGTCTACCCTCTGTCATTTTGCTTTTATTTCTTATAGAAGAGGCTACCCTCTGTAAGGCTACCTCGCCGCGCGCCGCTCAGTGGCTAAGCGAGGCGCTGTTATCGGTTGATTGTGATCAAAGAAATTCGAGCGAAGCAAGGAGGTTTTTGTTCTGAGATTGTGATAGATAGATAGATATTTATTTAATGGCGTCACATCTCAGATGTATTTTGCACAATGTCAAGTTAACAAATTATTATAAAATTATGGCGAGTTCGCCAATGTCAAGTGGAAGATTTACACAGGAATCCACATCACGAGGACGAGGGCCTGTGTATGATACAGTCAAAACTCCTTGCCTGTCAAAACCACGTTTGACTGCAAAAATCAGTTAAAAATGGTTTTGACCGATGTCGTTAGTCAAAAAGAGTTTTGACTGATTTTGGCAATCAAAAGTGGTTTTGACCAACGCTCTTGGTTAAAAGTAGTTTCGACCGCTGTTTTTCGACAAAATTTCGTCAAATTACCGAATTCGCTTCTGGCACTCGCCGGCTGCTATCGTGCGTTGTGGTTGCAAGAGTACCTAACCTAACCGAACCAATCCCTTTCGGGATCGGTTAGGTTGTGTTGTTGGCTTACCTAACGCACCTATAGGTATGATTTTTTTATTTAATATTCTCAGTTACGAGTAGTTTTGACTTACATTCTTGGTTAAAACCACTTTTAGCCGATACATCTTAGTCAAAATAACTATAACCCAATATTTTTGCAGTCATAAGTGGTTTTGACCAATGTCCTTAGTTAAAATCACTTTTGACTGCCAAAATCAGTTAAAACTGTTTTTGACGACATCGGTCAAAACCAATATTGACTGATTTTTGCAGTCAAGTGGTTATGACCGGCTATGAGTTTTAACTGTAACATATATAAATGAATAAAAGTGGATTAATTGCCAACATTCGGATGTAAAATCTGTAATCAATTTGCTTTTTTTAGTAGGAATTCCATTTAATTTTTATAAATTTTCTGAGCTGTCATGCGCATGATTAAGGCGGTCATAATTATAATTAGGTATAGTAAATTGAATTTTGATTGGTTCTCCCGAAGCACAGTTATTCTACTCACCATAACCAGAGGTGATAAAAAGCAACATTCCATGAAAAAAATATCTTGCATTTTTTTCATAGTAAAGTGGTCACGTGATCGAGTCATTTTGTAAGGAAAGGCGAAATTTTCTTTCGAGTAAAAATATTTCTTCTTCGAGAAAGTTGCTCGTTTTCATGAATAGAATCACTAGGCTTGGTGAGCGTAACCACTAACTGTATAAGATGCTTTCTGATCAACAAGTATATCATTCGGACCATAAAATTGAAAAGCTTTCCCTAAGGAACATAGGACGAAATACAATAAAGAAATTCACCTTCCCATAATAACTGCATCAGCTGATTGTGCAGTTTATATGGAAGGTCAATTTTTTTTGTATTTGTACCTATGTTTCGTGGGTAAGGTTGTTCAGTTATGGTCCGAGTAAAATACTGAAAGCAATGCAGTTGATTAGGAAGCACCCTATATGGTGTTTGGTAAATGTCTGCAAAGCGCGTATTACATTATCCAATCTGCAGAGCACTAGCTGAGCTAGAGCCTAGCTAGAGCGCAGCTAGAGTGTTCAGTTTGGGTAGTGTAAATGCAGCTAGACAGCTAGTGATCTACCTGTCTTACTGCGTTTACACGCATCACATTACATTATCTAATCTGCAGAGCACTAGCTGAGCTAGAGCCTAGCTAGAGCGCCGCTAGAGTGTTCAGTTTGGGTAGTGTAAATGCAGCTAGACAGCTAGTGGGCTAGTGATTTACCTGTCTAACTGCATTTACACGCATCACATTATTATCCAATCTGCAGAGCTCTAGCTGAGCTAGAGCCTAGCTAGAGCGCAGCTAGAATGTTCAATTTGCATAGTGTAAATTCAGCTAGACAGCTAGTGAGCTAGTGATCTACCTGTCTACCTGCATTTACACGATACAAACTGAACACTCCAGCTGCGCTCTAGCTCAGCTAAAGCTGTGCAGATTGAATAATGTAATGCGCGCTGCTCTACTCATGAAACTGAACAACTTTCCCAAAGGAACATATAGGTCGAAATAGAAAAAAAAATTACCTCATACAAAATGCGCTGTCAGCTGATGCAGTTTATATGGGACGTTGAAATTTTAATTCGTAAGTATTTCGACATAAATGTTCATACAGGAAAGTTGTTCAGTTGTTAAAGTTGTTCAGTTTCTAAACAGACGATAGCGTGTGCAGTATAAGTTTGGTTCTGACGGTTATTTTCTGCGCATGGGTGACAGGCGGAGAGCCAATGAACCATTCGCTCGCCTCCCCCCACCTGTCACGCTCACCCCCGCGACTCATTTCTGCGCATTAATGGTCACAGCCCAAGTTATTTTGTACTTCGTATACTTACTAACTACCATGGATGAACAATAAGAAGGACTGACCATCCCCTCCCCTTTTAGAAATCGTAACCCGGAAAAGTATAAAATTAGATGGCGCTAATAAATAGTCCGGAAAGTTATTCTGATTTATCGAGTATTCTGCTAAAAAAATAACCGAATTTCAATGCTAACCCACCACCCTCACGCCTTAAGAGCCGTCACAGTTTTATCAAAGACACCATGCCGCTCGATTTAGATCCATCCAAGGCTAGGGTAGAACTGTGGTCAAAAAGGTACCCTCCTGACAACATTCATATCCCAACTGCCGAAAACCTGCCACCAGGTCACGATCTTCCTTGGTCCATATGGAAGTCACTAAACAGACTGCGGTCGGGCGTTGGCAGGTGCGGGGAACTCATGAAGAGGTGGGGCTTCTCTGATAACGACAAGTGTGAATGCGGTATTTTGCAAACCATGACACACTTGCTGTCATGCCCTACTTCTCCAGTTTCCTGCACTCGGAGGGACCTTTTTGAAGGCAACCAAAAGGCTATTGATGTGGCTACTTTTTGGGCTAAGCGTTTATAGTCAGTTTTGCCATTGACTCGAAAAGAAGAAGAATGCTATCGTTTCTTTACATTGAAACTATGTTGAAATTTTGAATGATTTTTTGGCAGAATACTCGGTAGAAAATAGTTAATTTCCAGATTATTTGAAAGCGCCATCAAGTTTCCATGAGTTTTATGCCTTTCCCGGTTACGTTTTCTAGTACGGGGATTGTCAGTCTTATTATTATTCGTCCAAGCTAACTACTGTCCTGTATTCAAGGAGGTTTTTAGCGTGGATTAAAACCTCCTTGCCTGTATTATATTACTCTATGGTTACAGTAACGTAAAAATAAGATCATGCATCACATTACAAAATGTAAATCTAAAATAAAAATTATTAAAAATATATCTTAGTGATGATTTTTATCACCAGCCATTTTTATCCATCCTTTTGCAAATTATACCTACAGGCTGTTAAGTCCTGTCCTTCAAGGAGGTAACTCATTATCCTTTAACACCCGTCTAATAAAAAAAACTATACGTACAGCCAAAGTTATTTTAACTCGCAATTTTAAATCCTACCGCTATAAAAATATGAACGGTACAAAGTTCAATGTGTCGCGCTCGATTTGCTCTTGGCTGTACTAAACGATCAGCGTTTATTTTTTTATGGATAGTGACAAACAATATAGGGTGACTTTTAATTAGTTCTTGATAGAAAAAGGTGTGAATTTACTCATGATACTGAACCACTTTCCCCAAGAAACATGGGTCGAAATACGAAAATCAAGTTTTAACCTCCCATAGAAACGGCATCAGCTGATAGCGCATTTTGTATGGGAGGTCAAATTTGGTTTCTCGTATTTCGACCTATGTTCCTTAGGAAAAGTGGTTCAGTATCATGAGTACATTCATATCTTTTGCTATCAAGAACTAATAAAAAGTCACCCTATATACCATATGGGTCCTATTAGTCCGGTCCCTATAGTCTTATACAAGGTGTAACAGAAAGGGTATATTAACCCTGAAGGATGTGATTCTGCACATGAAACTGAACAACTTTCCCTAAGGAACATAGGTCGAAATACGAAAAAAAAATTTTGAGCTCCCATACAAAATGCGCGATCAGCTAATTCAGTTTCTATGGGAGGTCAAATTTTTTTTTTTCGTATTTCGACCTATGTTCCTTAGGGAAAGTTGTTCAGTTTCATAGGCAGATAGGCCTTTTTCCAAATTCTAAAAGCGCCTCCGGTCGCGCCATGATATCATCATAACATCCCATGAAACGTCCACTACAGGACAGGGAGCTCCCTCCAGAATTCTAGCTTTTGCTGGAAATATGTGGAGGGGAAGTACCATAGTCACCTCGCTTCCCGTGTGGTGCCGGCAAAGAATAGTACCAACCCATACATACCCGTGGGTGTCGTAAGAGGCGACTAAGGGTTAACTGGAGGATGGGCAGCAGCATCCTCCTTTGTATCTTACATCTTACTTACTGCGGTCACCTGCAACCGCGGTCCATAGTGCCAGCCGTAACGCCATGATATATTTAGGCTAAAATCATTGGCAGTAATTTACGAGTAATACCTTTTGATGTACAGTCCGCGATTCTTAGCGGAAGGTTTAACTTTTGCCATAATTAGCTAGACGCTGAAGTAATAATTTAGGTGGCCACTTAAAGTTATCACTAGTTTTACCAAGCGAAAATACTAAATAGCTATAGACGAAGCGTTTTACCTGACGCACGTATCGCGGATTTAACGCCAAAATTCTCATAGTGTTATTACGTTTATCAATGCTTTTTTTTACTTTTGACAATCTTATTTTCTCAATTTAAATTCTAATTGTTTAATCAATTTTTTTTTCTTTATTTGCTATCTTGGCTGTGAAGCCTGGACACTGACACAGAAAGAAGAGAATAAGCTCTTAGTGGCAGAGCGGAAAATTTTGCGGAAAATTCTGGGACTGGTCAAGGAGGCGGATGGCAGATGGAGACGAAGGAAAAATAGAGAGATCGTAGACCTAGTGCCCGAACCCAACATCATGGGCGAGACCAAGGCTGCAAGGCGTCGCTGGCTCGGCCACGTGGAGAGAATGGGAGAGGATCGGGCCGCCAGAAGAGCTTACGTGGGACGACCGACTGGAAAACGACCAGTCGGTCGTCCTAGGTACAGATGGGGTGACGAAGTGCGGAAAGACCTGGATGCCCTCCAGAGAGCCGATTGGCAAGAAGCGGCACAGAACAGGAAAGAATGGAGAACTCTCGTGTCGGAGGCCAAGATCCTCTTGGGGTCGCTGAGCCAGCGTAGTAAGTAAGTAAGTTATTTGCTATCTATATGTGAAAAACTACATCTAAAAATCGTTCAAATCTGTTTAAATTATTTTAATTAAAATATTTGTGCTTGTATAACCTGGTTTCTTTCATGGTAAGTTGGCTCTTACTCTATATAGGTAATTGCAGTACCTACTTGAAATATTATTTTTTTATTTTTACTGCAGTAGGTTATTAGGAGTATAAAGGGGGAAGTGTTTCCGAGGTGGTACTCGTGATTATGTTGTAATGTTGTTTTTGGGGGCGGGGGGGATTGTTACAGCTGGGCTTCGCTGGATATGAAAAAGTTGAAACCTGCTGAACAATAATAGTTCCTAAAACAATTTTACTACGGAACCCTACATTGCGCGTGGCCTGACAGGCACTTTGCCGGTTTTTTATTATATCCTACATTTCATAATTCACACGGCCGCACGTCAGTAGAAACATCAAATTCATCGCGGACGAGCCCCCAAAATATTGGGATGGTGATTTGCGAAGAAAAACTCCAGATCGATAAAATTTTTGTTTTATTCCTCTCCAAGTGTCTCCAACACGTTAGTACAACCGAATGCAATCCACCATCTTTTTTAAATATGTTCCATCTCCCTCTCACTCCTTCACTCTCTCGCTCACTCATCCTACGTTCCATTCCTACATAAACAATACTGAAACTGTTTATCCGCAATCCATAACTGAGCTCATCCAACAAAAACGCCAAGGAAGAAAACAATGGCAGCAAACTCGATACCCACAAGACAAAAAGTTTTCAATTGGCTTGCTTCTAAGGTGAAATCTATCCTGGCAGAGTTTGATAACAACGGGATGGAAACCTATATAACTAATCTGGATGCTACGGCCATATCTGACTACTCACTGTGGAGAGCTACAAAAAACCTAAAAAGACCAGTCACCTTCCGCTCGCCACTCAGAAAACCCGACGGTACCTGGGCTAAAAGTGATGCTCATAAAGCTCAACTGTTTGCAGATCACTTGAGTAATGTCTTCACCCCCAACGCCAATACTGGCTCAGATAAAGTAGCTGAAGTTAAACAATTATCCAGAACATATCAATTAGAGCCACCTATAGAAAAATTCACAACAAAAGAAGTAGAATACGTAATAAAGAAACTGAATAACAAAAAGGCGCCTGGTTACGATCTCATAACTGCCAAAGTCTTGAAAGAACTACCAAAAAATGGAATTTTATTCCTAACTCAGCTTTTTAATGCAATCGTATCAAGGGGGTTTGTTCCGTCACAATGGAAAGTTGCTCAGATTTTACTGGTTCCAAAACCTGGTAAGAGCCCTGATGAGGTAACCTCAAACAGACCTATCAGCTTGCTACCATTAGCATCTAAAGTGATGGATTCTTTTTTCCTTAAAAGGTTGATGCCTGCTGTATCAGAAGCCAAGCTCATTCCAGACCACTTGAACAAAAAAAGTATTGCTCAATTGCTTTTCTAGACATCTCTCAAGCATTCGATCGAGTTTGGCACGATGGACTTCTATGTAAAATTCAGAAGTCCCTCCCAGTTAACTGCTTTCTATTTATAAAGTCATACCTGACAGAGCGTCATTTCTACGTGAAACAATGAGAAGCCATTTCTGAACGGTTCAAGATACAAGCAGGCGTCCCCCAAGGAAGCGTAATAGGGCCATTACTTTATCTCATTTACACATCAGATCTACCAGTAACTCCAGATCCTATAGTCCTGGTTGGAACTTTTGCTGACGACACCGCTATTCTAGCGACCCACGAAGATCCGAAAGTTGCCTCCTCACTGCTTCAAAAAAGTCTAGATGACATAAGTGTTTGGCTCAGAGACTGGCGAATAAAAGCCAATGAGAACAAATCAGTCGCAGTCACATTTACTCTAAGAAGAGAGATCTGTCCTCAAGTGAAACTCAACAATGTAACAATCCCCCAAGCTGATGAAGTGCGCTCCTTGGGAATTTATCTAGAAAGGAGACTAACTTGGAAAAAGCATATCTACACTAAATGAATTGCACTGAACCTTCAACTAAGAAAGATGTACTGGCTAATAGGGCGAAAATCAAAGCTTTCTTTGGAAAACAAATTACTGCTATACAAATGTATCTTAAAGCCAATATGGACTTATGGCCTCCAGTTGTGGGAAACGGCTGCAAACTCAAACCTCGAAATTCTGCAACGAATCACATCCTTCAGGGTTGATTTAATCTTTTTGTTACACCTTGTATATGTACTTATATCGCCAAATTCACTAAATTTTTTCCAGGTACATAGCTCTCAATATTTGATAGGAGCCAATTCTTGAATTTCTATGGAATTTTTTTGAAATCCAAGAATTCGCTCCTATCAAAAATTTAAAGCTATGTACCTAACTAGTAAAAAAGAATTTGGTGAAATTGTAAGGCGTGTCTACGTGGAACAGCTAACTGACCGCACTATATAGGAAAGTGGTTTCATAAATGACGCTGAGTTACCTCCTTGAAGGGATTCACTGTTTGTTTACCCTAACATCCTGTATAAAGTAAAATAAACAAACACTAGACTCTAAACTTCAATGGGGCCCTCATATAACGGCTCTTTCTGGTCGATTGAGCTCGGCTGCATATGCTGTTAGAAAAATCAGACAACTTACTGATGTAGCTACTGCAAGGCTGGTTTACTTTAGCTACTTCCATAGCATTATGTCTTATGGCATACTGCTTTGGGGCCGAGCAGCTGATATACATTCAATATTCGTTTTACAAAAAAGGGCTATAAGAGCAATTTATTGCCTGAAGACTCGTGATTCCCTAAGAGAACTGTTCAAGGAAATCAACATTATGACAGTGCCATGCCAGTATATCTATGAAAATATAATGTATGCTAGAAAGAACATTCATCAATTACCTAAAATTTGTGACAGGCATAATTTTAATACTAGAAATAAGCATAAAATTGATCAACCATATACTAGATTAACTAAAGTCAATACATCTTTCGTTGGTCTGTGTATACGATACTACAACAAAATACCTGACAATATAGTGCAATTACCTGAGAGAAAGTTTTTTTTTTTTTTATAGAAAATGGGCTTACTCTTGACCTCGAGCTAGTCTTGAAGACAGAGATGAGGTCTACGATGGAGCGAGCCCGCCCAGAAGAAGCCTATTCACTCGCGACTTGAATAGATTCGGGTTATATGAACTCGGGAACACAGACGCAGGCAGAGAATTCCACTCTTTAGCCGTGCGCATTATAAAAGATGTTTCAAAGCGCTTTGTGCGAATGTGCGGAATATCAACCAAGTATGGGTGATATCCTGCGGTGCGTCTGGACTCCCGATGGTAGAAGGGAGATGGTGGAATAAGCTCGTGGAGCTCTAGAGCACACTCTCCGAAGTACAATCTGTAGAAAACCGACAGACATGCAACTTTGCGACGGTGGGTCAGACTGTGAAACTTGGTTTTCACCAGCATCTCATCACCAACGAGCTTCTTGGCTCTGCGATCTATCGAGTCAAGTGCGGCTAGTTGGTATTTGGCTGAGCCATCCCAAAGGTGACAGCAATTCTCCATGCACGATCGGACTTGGGCTTTATATAAAACTAGAAGCTGTCCAGGAGTGAAGTAACGCCTCACCTTATTGAGGATACCCAACTTTTTTGCCGCAGTTTGGGCTTTTGACTCAATGTTAGCGCCGAAGTTCAGGTTTGCACACAGCTTCATGCCAAGTAGCTCGAGGCTGTCGGTAACTGGTACAGTTGTACCTCGAAAAGTAGGAGCCAGATTGAACGGACTCCTTTTAGCGGTGAACAGACACGCCTGCGTTTTGGTGGCGTTGAAACTCACCAGATTTTTGTCACCCCACTCGGAGACACGACTTAAGGTTGAGTTTATTCGCTCTACCATGGCTTCTCTCGAAGAACGTATCTCGTCACTGCTGGCTTTTGCGCTTGACATATATCTCTCGACGACAGTACTGTCATCTGCGTACCCAACAATACTAGGACCAAGTAGGTCGTTGATGTGTAGCAGGAAAAGAGTCGCAGAGAGAACAGACCCCTGAGGAACCCCAGCATCAATAGCCATGAGGTCAGAGGAGCAGCCATCAAGGACCACTCGGATCGACCGTTCACTCAGGAAGTCAGAAATCCAAGAGCAAAAGTCAGCGGGAATGCCGTATGCAGGAAGTTTGCTCAGCAGACTTGCGTGCCACACCCTGTCGAAGGCCTTCGAGATGTCCAGTGAAACGGCAAGGGCTTCGCCGTATTTCTCGATGGCCTCCCCCCAGCAATGCGTGACATACACTAGAAGATCCCCAGTTGATCGTCCCCGGCGAAAGCCATACTGACTGTCACTGAGTAGGTCGTTAGCTTCTAGGTATGTCAGCAGTTTACCATTAAGTACCCTTTCCATAACTTTGCAGAGTATGGAGGTGATGGCGATTGGCCGATAGTTGCTGGGGTCGGCACGACTACCCTTCTTGGGCACTGGCTGTACGTTGGCAACCTTCCAAGATTTTGGCACCGTTCTTGTTTTTAGAGAGAGGCGATACAGACGTGTTAGAACAGGAGAAAACTCAGGCGCACAGTTTCTCAAGACTTTTGCTGGTATTCCATCAGGACCGCTTGCTTTGTTCACGTCTAGGCTTCGGAGTACTCTACGAACCTCTTTTGCGTGTATTGTGATCTCCGACATCGAAGAGTCACAGCGAGGTATCGTTGGTGGTTGATAAGAGCCGGCATCTAAACGAGAATTGTTTGCAAATAGAGACGCAAATAAATTTGCTTTCTCTGTTGCAGAGTGAGCCAGCGACCCGTCAGGTTTCAGCAGGGGAGGTAATGTCAGACGGCAGAAGTTTGTTTCGACCGATTTGGATAGGGACCAAAATTGTTTGCTACCAGAGGGGTAGGATGCAAGTTTGGTCCCTATGCGACTGACATGGTCGTAACGTGCCTTTCGGATCACCCTCTTGCAGAACCTTGCAGCATAATTGAATGCCTTTTTCTTCGCGCGAACCCGTCGAGCTCGAACTTTGCGATCACGGGCTAAAACCCAGGCTTGGTATGCGGACTGCATTCGAGCTGCAGCGCGAGCGCAGTCCGCATTGAACCAAGGTCGGGCTTTGTGACCGAGCGGTATGTCGGAGAATGGAATATAGTATTCCATCCCCTGCCGCAACCGCTTCAGCTGAACAGGAGGGATCGCCCGAAGAAAAACACACTGGCTGCCATGGGTAGGACGCAAAGAAGTGCCGCATCTCATCCCAATCTGCTGACTCGTATCGCCAAACTCGCCTCGTGCCTCTTGGGCTATCATCCGGAGGAGAGCTGATCGACACGGACTTCACCAGACAGTGGTCGGATGTTCCCAGCGGGGCTGATACCGACACCGAGTGCCTGTCCGGATCTGTAGTCAGCAGTAAGTCCAAGCAATTGGGCGTGTGTCCGTCTACATCAGGCACCCGCGTAGCTACATTCACCAGCTGGGTGAGATCTAGCGGCAATGCAAACCTGCGCGCCTCTCTCCCAGCATGGTCAGTTTTCTGGTATGGGAACAACCACTCGCTGTGGTGGGCATTAAAGTCCCCCAGAAAATGAAGCTGCGCTGTTGGGTACCGTTGTACGGCACAATCCGCCTTCTCTAACAGGTGCTCAAAGAGCCTGGTCGTCTCCTGGTCACCGCTGTGCGACCGGTAGACACCGACGTAGAGAGATTTCTCTATGCCGGTGTCCACCAGAATCCATATTGTTGATGACCCTGAATCTTCAAAGCAACGGAGACGCCGATAGCAAATGTCATCGCGGACGTACACACAGACCCCGGCTCGTTTTTTGAACTTGTGTTCCAACGAGTAACCCGGGTAGTTGAGGTACGCCACGTCTGACGGTGTTGCTATCTGCGTCTCCGTTAAAAAGAATAGGTGCGGCTTCTCGGTCTCAAGGTGGAAATGGACCGGATCGAGATTGGAGTGCAACCCCCGGATGTTAGTGAGGTGCACTTTTAGTGGGAGGAAGTGCCGCCGTTTAGAAACCTTTTTCTTTTTGGACTTTGACATGGAGAGCTTGTTGTTGTGGGGAAACGGAAACTGGTCGAGACGTGGCTAGGTTATCAAATGAGACTCTTCGGCTCATCTGACCAGTGGGGAACTCATCTGGAGACTGCGGGGACGCCCGAGCCCCCCTGAAATGGCCGTCGGGTCCTCCCGTCCAGTCGCCAGCTGGCACGACGGAGCATTCCAGGATTTTTCGCTAGTTGGCGGGGCAGCCTTTCCCACGTCGGCTTTCGTGGTACTTGGGCCCCCATCTACCTGCGGTCGGCCAACGGCAGAGACCGTGCCTCGGATCCCGCTACCCTCCAGTATGAGTTACCCGGAACAGACTTGCCTAGAGACCAAGACCGATCCTAAGCCACGCAACTGACCACCTCCGATCCCCCAGTGGCACTGGCACTCCCGCACACCGACGGAACACAGACAAGCTGTTTGGCGTCGGGCTCCGGCGGGAGGGTGGTCGCGAGCCAGGCGGCCGAAGCCTACCACCGCTGAGAGAGACCTTCAGCCGTCGCCACAGAACGTGATGTCCCGCAGCGCCGTTGCCCGGGGTGGACCGCTAGGAGGTAGATCTCTACCACCCCAAAAAGTTTAAAGAATGTGTAAAGCAAACGTTATGTAAAAAAGCTTACTACAGATTGGATGACTATATGAATGACAAAGAGGTATGGTGCTCTGATATTCCAGCGAAACACAAGAAACACATTGTAAAAAGCCGACTCTTAAAGTAGGCCGTGCTGCAGTGGTTTCTTGCCGTTTCTTTTACGCTGCCATAGCACGATCCGAAACGGCGTAGACTCGCTCTATTTGCATTGTATTCTGCATGACATTCAATAAGTATTCTGTAAAGAATCTACATTGAATAAAAATTATCTGAATCTGAATCTAAAAAGGGTAACGTGAATCTGCCCTAAAACTGAACAACTTCTCATAAGGAACATGGTCGAAATATAAAAACAGTTTGACCTTCCATACCTTGTTTGTCCTTTCATTGCTATCAGCTCAAGTAGTTTTTATGGAAAGTTGTTTTTATTTTCGTATTTCGACCTATGTTCCATGGGAAAAATTGTTCAGTTTCATGGGCAGATTCATATTCTTCAGTGTTGTTGTTCTTACACTTTTTTAATGAAATTACAGTGTGAATTTTCTTTGGTTTTGTTCCCAAAGCCCAGTGATTCTACCAACTAAAAAATTTTTACTCGAAAAAAAAATTATTTTGACCATACTAAAGTGGTCACATGGTCGACCCATTTTATATGAGGATTAGATTTTTTTCTTTCGTGTAAATCTTTAGGGGAGGCCTATGTCCAGCAGTGGACGTCTTTCGGCTGATATACGTGTTAATGGAATAAGCTAAACTGTGAAAATATTTTGTTCAGAATCGAGAGTAGAATCAATTTCACGGGTTTTTAATTGTTTTTTTTTTTTGTTATTAAAATTTTTGCCGCTTCTAAATATTTCTGTGGATACGCGCGCGGAAGGGAAGTGGGCGTGGCGTGCGCGGACGCGCCATGATAGCTTAAAAATCTACTAGAACAACGATGAAACTTTAAGATAACAATATCTAGAAGAAAAAAATCTTTTATAAAGTTTTTTTACGGAAATGGATTTATTTTAATAAAAATCTGTTGGGGTGTATGAGAGTTTCGCTTATTCCATTAACACGTCGTATATGATGCTTTTTTTTATCATGAGTAGAATTACTGGGCTTTGGGAGAAAAACCAATAAAATTTACAAATTTAACATTGATTGGAAAAGAAAACTAAATAAGTAATAGTCGTCTTTAAAATTTATTAATTCATAAACAAAAATAGTATATAAATAAAAAACAATGTCAACATTTATCAAAACTTAAACTTCTGTAAAATATGGAAAGTCGTTACGGAAGAAATATTAAAAAAATAAATTAAATTAATTATCTGTTTAGAAATACAATATTAAAAGCTCTGGTATTTGGCCTATGGAATGTCCTTTTAAGGTCTCAATAAATGTTCTCAATAAATTCGTGTACTTATTTCTAAGATAGGTTTTGTTGTAGGCTAGGCTTCTTTTTAAATGGATTTTAACATCAGTAAAAATATTAATAAAAAAATTGTAAGTAAATAATAACAATAAATAAGAAACCTGTATGTTTTCATTGGTACATTTTTATCCAAATCAGAAATTAACGCCATAAAAATAGACGATTGAATTACATTATACAAAGAGACCTTAATTGGGGAATATGTATAAAAAGGAGTAAAAAAAGTCAAAATGCATTAAACAGAGTGTAAAAAAAGTACGAAGATCACTATCGAGAACATATCCATTAGTAACTAATTAAAAGAATATTTATAATCAACCATAAAAAATATAGAGATTTTTTGAAGTGAAAACTTCTTTAGCGGCGCTTTTTAGATGGGAAAAAAATGTTAAACTCGCGTCAGATGTCGCGTCAGATCCGTAGCCACAGACCTAGCAAAAGCGCGCGCTAACATCCTATATCTATGTCCGTAGCCTGATCGAAAAAGTGTCAACTGTCAACCGTATTGTTATTACAATACGGGTTTTTATTCAGTGACATCAAAGAAGTACGCGAGCAATGGCGCGATTGACCCTTACAAAAAGCATAATATTCAAAAAAGCAAGTTTTCACTTCTGCCGGCACTCCCGAAGTGCAAAACGTCCTTTTTTTATACAATCCATTATTTAAGACCCAGTTTAGATGTACGCGTGAGTTTGCCGCGTTTTGTTACGTACTAGTACGGCTAAACAAAGCAGCATTGTATGTAAAATCACACCAAAAATCTACGCGAATTGGCTCTTTTTGAACAAGGTCTATCAATCGCCTCTTCGAAGGATCATCGTATTTTTTTATACCCTCTAATGTGCAAAATGCGTAAAAAACTGTTATAGTCACATACGTGCGTGCGTGGTCGAATCAACCTTATAGACGGTCTTACATTTTACCGAAACCAAACACAATTAACTATACTAGAAACCAGCTAAGAAACCAAACATGGAAGAAAAGTACACAAGCAGTATTCTAGGATTAAACGACTCGTGTAATACATAATTACGTACTCAAACAGATAAACTGAGAGTGAAATAGTAAACGAGTTTATCCTTTAATACATAGTTGTACACAAGAAGGTGCAAGCCGGAAAAGATCACATTGTATGCCGGAAAGCAAAGCAGTCTGACAGCGACGGAGCAATGCGTAAGATATTAGAGAAACAGCAACACGTATCGCTCCATCCTGCTTTACCGCATAGTTCTATCCTGCTTTAATTCTACACAAGCTACGTAATCTTATTCCGACCACTTGGTACACTCAACAGAACGTCAGTAGAAACACTTTTGGACCTTATGGCGTGGTAATAGAGTTGAAAAAGTTTCTAACGACGAGCGGTTGACCGTACGTCTACAATGTGCGGTTCCATGGTGCGATTCAACGCATATTCATATCCTAAGTTTGTAGTTTGTCACAAAATATATAGAAAATATGATAAAATTGTTCATGATTTTTGAAATTCAAAATGATACGCATTAATTATACAATTACATAAATATATCATCTTTCCCGTAGGGGGGTTATCTATCACCTATCTGCTACGATCTTGATAGTACAGCTCATCATCATTATATCGAGTGGTTCGATGTGCGACATCACAACAATAATTAAAAGAAAATTATTAAAAAAGGCCTGAATAAGTCTTCTCCTTATTTAAATGCTACGCTCTTGTCGGTGGAGTAACTTCAGCACCTTCCTATCCTCTGCAACTTTCTTGACTCTCTGATACGACACGACATTTGTTGCAACATCTGGGCCTTCCTATACCTCTCCTTCCCTCAACCTTTCCCTCTAATATTAAAGGGTGTCGTATCAGGGTGTCCACTCTCAATTTTCAATATACCGATACGATACTACTTCAATACAGTCGAATTTATAACTTCGTTCCCTGACAATAGAGTAGAATATTAGTTGGATGAAATGTCAAATTGGCAGTGATTAGCATCCAACCAATATCCTACTCTATCATAAAGGAACGAAGTTTTGAATTTGCATGATTAGATTAGATTAATTTATTCCATATTATCAGATTCAAAAGTACATAAGTTAATAATATGATCGTCAATAATGTACCATAAAAATAATAAAACAAAATACAAACATGTCAAAAGACTACAGGAAAAGCCTAAAAAACTTTCCTTAGTCATTGAAAAAACAGCACAGTAAAAAAAAAATAATACTCAATGTCAAATGTCAATATAAATGACAAAGTAAACAAATCAATAATAAACAATACTAAGAGCCACCGCGCACTAGCGATTTTTAGTTGGCCGACGGTTTAGTCGCAATCGTACTTTCTATAGACAAATCGATCGACAAATGCGCGCACTACCATAGGGGTACATACTGATTCCCAGAACTATCGGCCAACTAAAAAATCGCTAGTGCGCGGTGGCTCTAAAAACCTAACTTCAAAATATAAATTAATGTTCCGAATAGTATCGTATCGATATATCGAAAACCCTAATGTTTTAACATCTTCCCAAATCCATTTTCTTTAGTAGGTATATGTATAACATGCTTCTTCCTTCAGTTAAGAAGATAAAAGTAAGAATATATAAATTCATTTGTAACAACACAAAAAACAATGCGCTTATGCGAGTAGGCGCGATGCAAAAATAGAATTCGTTGATAAAAAAAATAACACTTAAGACTTCATATTCGCTTACAATTTGGCTTAAAATCTAATACTATACAAGTTGTAACAAAAAGGGTATAACGTGACTATGCCCACAAAACTGAACAACTTTTCCTAAAGCACATAATATAACTTTTCTTGTAGGTTGAAATACAAAATGGCTATTACCTGATGCAGTTCTATGGGAAGTAAAATTTTGTATTTTCATATTTCAATCTACCCATGGGAAAAGTTGTTCAGTTTAGTAGGTACCATTTTTGTTACACTTTGTAGCTTTGTACATAGATCTACATTAAAATACATGTGACTAAAATATTTCGGTCGGTACACAAGCTTGAAATACGTTGATGTAAAGGCAGTTTTAAAGCAAACAAGTTTAGTTCCTTTTCATACAGGGTGAAACAAAAAGGTTTACCAACCCTGAGGGATGTGAATCTGCCCATGAAACTGAACAATTTTTTTCCAAGGAACATAGGTCATGGACCAAATCAATTTTTGACTTCCCATAGAAACTGCATTGATTAGCTGATAGCGCATTTTGTATAGGAGGTAAAATTTGGTTTTTCGTATTTCGACCTATATAGGCTGACTTTTAATTAGTTCTTGATAGCAAAAGATATGCATGTACTCATGATACTGAACAACTTTTCCCAAGGAACATAGGTCGAAATACGAAAAACCAAATTTGACCTCCAATACAAAATGCGCTATCAGCTGATGCAGTTTCTATGGGAGGTCAAAACTTGATTTTCGTATTTCGACCTATGTTCCTTGGGGAAAGTTGTTCAGTATCATGAGTACATTCATACATTTTTCTATCAAGAACTAATTAAAAATCACCCTATATGTTCCTTGGGAAAAGTTGTTCAGTTTCATGATCAGATTTACACCCTTCAGTATTATAACACACCTTTCCATTACACGTGGTTGAAGTTACCATAAAAAAAATCATCATATTTTTCAGCCCAAAGTTTTGGAATGAGTTTAACTCACTGACTCATAAACTCATAAAAAAATAAACATTTACTTCCTTGCTTAACTAAACATAACCATTTCATTTAAACAGAAGCCATCTTCTATGAAGATTTAACTCATTATTTAGATTAAATAAATAAAAATAATCGGTTATTTCTAGCACCTCTTTTTGCGAAATTCTGCCTTTACACCTCACTATTTCAATATCACAGCCAGGGCTTGAAACACGTATTTTTTGCACCATACTGTACTATAGTGTTTGCCGAATTTCCATAGTACACTCAACAACACGTCAGTAGAAACACTTTTGGACCTTATGCCGTGGCAATAGAGTTGTTTATAGTTTCTACCGACGCGAGGTTGGCCGTACAACGTATAATACTCGTACAGGATGTAAGGCACAGTTTGGCAAAAACTGAAAGGGCAACTGAACAACTTTCTTCAGGAAACATATAACTCAAAGTTTAAAAAAAGAGACCGCTCCATAAAAAAAATATAGGACAGTTCGTAAGAAGAGGACGATTTTCTTACACTTTCTGTGATGTTTCTTAGTAAAAGTTGTTCAGTATCATCGACTGTTTGTTCAGTTTTAACAAACCTGTCCCCTGTTTCCTACACCCTACATATTAATTAGCGCACTACGCAAGTCTCCTATTATGATATTGATTAATCAAAAGGTTATCTCAAAGAGATCACTTTTAGTGATAAGGCTGCCTTTTGTCTACATTTATTTGCAACATGCTTCAATACCGTATCTGTTCTTTTTAGTATGCAATTTATTTATTTGACAAGTTTGGCAAACACTATATATACCTACCTGTATTTGTGCTTCCTAACCAACTGCACACTTTTAAGCATGTTACTCGGACCGTGAAACTAAACAACTTTCCCTAAGGAGTATACGCCGAAATAAAAAAATATCTCCCATACAAATTTCGCTATCAGCTGATGTAGTTTATATGAGAGTAAAAATTGATCTCCCATAGCAAATGCGTTATCAGCTGATGTAGGTCTGTGAGAGTAAAAAATTATCTCCCATAGCAAATGCGTTATCAGCTGATGTAGGTCTGTGAGAGTAAAAAATTGATCTCCCATACCAAATGCGTTATCAGCTGATGTAGGTCTGTGAGAGTAAAAAATTATCTCCCATAGCAAATGCGTTATCAGCTGATGTAGGTCTGTGAGAGTAAAAAATTATCTCCCATAGCAAATGCGTTATCAGCTGATGTAGGTCTGTGAGAGTAAAAATTTATCTCCCATAGCAAATGCGTTATCAGCTGATGTAGGTCTGTGAGAGTAAAAAATTATCTCCCATAGCAAATGCGTTATCAGCTGATGTAGGTCTGGAAGAGTAAAAAATTATCTCCCATAGCAAATGCGTTATCAGCTGATGTAGGTCTGTGAGAGTAAAAAATTATCTCCCATAGCAAATGCGGTATCAGCTGATGTAGGTCTGTGAGAGTAAAAAATTATCTCCCATAGCAAATGCGTTATCAGCTGATGTAGGTCTGTGAGAGTAAAAAATTATCTCCCATAGCAAATGCGTTATCAGCTGATGTAGGTCTGTGAGAGTAAAAAATTATCTCCCATAGCAAATGCGTTATCAGCTGATGTAGGTCTGTGAGAGTAAAAAATTGATCTCCCATAGCAAATGCGTTATCAGCTGATGTAGGTCTGTGAGAGTAAAACATTATCTCCCATAGCAAATGCGTTATCAGCTGATGTAGGTCTGTGAGAGTAAAACATTATCTCCCATAGCAAATGCGTTATCAGCTGATGTAGGTCTGTGAGAGTTAAAAATTATCTCCCATAGCAAATGCGTTATCAGCTGATGTAGGTCTGTGAGAGTAAAAAATTATCTCCCATACAAAATGCGTCATTAGCTGATGTAGTTTCTATGGAAGTAAAATTTCTTTTTCGTATTTCGACCTATGTTCCTTAAATGTTGTTCAGTTTTATGGCTCTATTATCATGCTAACAGGAACGTAGTTGATGATATAATGATAACTTTTTTTCGTTAATATTGCGATTGCTGTCTAAATAGCTGCATGTGTTGGTAAGCGTTGGGAAAACGAAAAAATTGGATTATACAAAAATGTGCCTACCGGTCTAAAAAAACCAGTGTTCCTATACATGGAATCTCCTTGAATACAGGTATTCTGGGTACAAGTTTCAAGCCCTGCTCACACGTGGGTGGGTTATATTTACTTCCATACCAAGTTAAAGGCATCCATGATACTGTCGTAGATTGTGAATGTGATCGCTACGTCGAACACCACTCGACTGAGCCTGGGGACCGTACCTGCAAATTTATACACAGAATATATATACAGGGTGTTTATTTAATTGCGTGCCATAACGTGTAACTGAAAAAGTTTTCCCAAAGAACATAGGTCGAAAAAAATAAAATGGACTTCCCATACTAAGTGACCAACACAATTGTATGGAAAGTCCAAAACTATTTTTCGTTTTTCAACCTATGTTCCTTGGGAAAAGTTGTTCAGTTATAGATACTGGACACGGCCCTAAGCTATGGTACGCAATTAAGTTAACACCCTGTATACGCTTTATTTCATTTCAACAGATGAAAAAACCGGCCAAGTGCGTGTCGGATCCACGCACTATGTTTCCGTACCACTACGGTAAAAATACCGTCTTAGTTATGGACGCGCAGTCACGCAGAAGTGTATTGAATGCGCGCGAGTCCGACAAACACTTGACCAGTTTTTATTATTTGTTGTTATTCTGTAGCTTATGGACTATAAAAATACCAATTTTCACACTTGTGTTTCCGTTTTTACGAGAGAGCCCGCGCGCGGGAATGCATTGAGAAGCTAGCGAGACAGCAACATAGTTCGGAAATATCCATTTTTAAATTCCGTTCCGCGACTCTGATGCTCTTAAACAGGGGGATAGGCATCGTACATACTGGTGTCACCGCGGTCCATGGTGATTGGTGCCGCAACGCTAATAATCTTGATGACTATAGGACGCCCTCTCTAAAAAGCCCACGCTTTTGCTGGGGGAAGCTTCCTGTCCAGCAGTGGACTTTTTATGGTGTTTTCTGACAAATTCCACATACTTCCAATATAAGTAGCGATGATTTCATCAACGATTTCACTGGTTGTGAACAGATTTCGTTGATCTTTGTTTTATTCAAGACTTGGACCGTATGAGACTTGGGCCGTATGAGCCGTACTCTTCTTTTTTTCCCACTATGGCGCCACATTGTGTGTAGCGATGTAGTTTACCTGACGTCATTAAGAGATTTTAATATCCAACAATGAATAAACGATTTTGAATTTGACTTTGAGACTTGGACCGTATGACAGGACCGTATGAGACTTGGACAAAATAAGAATTTACCCAATGAATTGGGCAGAATGAGACTTGGATAGAGAGTATTATTACTGTTTTTCACGGTTGGACGAAATAAGACCTGCCGGGCTAAAATGGCTGCCGGGCGACTTGGTCGGGTCGCGCTCAACTGTCACTTTTATGTATGGACGCGAGAAGACATAACCGGTTTAGTATATGAAGACTCGCCAAGTCGCGGTGCGCATGCTCGACCTACTGGTCCAAAAGGATGAGTTATCTATATTACCTTTGTAGAAGGCGAAGAACCCTTCGTGTTTCCACGTCTTGATGAAGCAGTCCAAAGTGCTCTTGTACTTAGCCGCGTCCAGCCCTTGCATGCGCGTCTTGACCACGTCGATGGGAGTGTTGCCGAAGACTGATGCCGCTCCTGTAAGTGACAGTAATCAAGTTAAAGAACCTCCTGACTACGACAAAAAGCAAAAATGCATTTCCTAGTCAAACAGCCGGTTTCTGGTAGCTCGTCTTAAAAAAATATAAAATTTTAAAAGTCCGGCCGAGTGCGTGCGTTCTCCAAGGAAAAATAGGTCGAAATACGATAGTAAATTTTTGACTGCCCATAGAAAGTGCATGAGCTGATAGCGCATTTTGTATGGAAGGTCAAATTTGGTTTTTCGTATTTTGACCTATGTTCCTTGAGGAAAGTTGTTCAGTTTCATGGTCTGAGTAACATACTACAATTATATTCACTATTTCATTACGACCTTATATACAAATTTTCACACTTGTAAATGTTCCTGTTTTTACGATAGAGCTAAAACAAAAAATTAAACAAATCACCTAAAAAACACGTTTGTAGAGGGAAGCCTGCCTTAGTTTTCTTTTTATATTAGTATTTGTTATTACAGCAGCAACCTGACAAAACATAACCTGAGAAATTTGAAAAAATGAAAAAAAACCTCATGAAAACAAATTCAAATTATTTATTGCATTCCATGTGTGTTTACAAGTTCTTAAACAATAAATAAGTACAAAACATGGACCCTGTCGGGCACAGCAATGTAGGAGAGAGGAAGACAGTTTATTATATTAAATATTTGACACTACATTAAAATTGACTTTATTATTATTATATTAAAAATTAAAAAAAATAATTATTTTGTACCTGTAGTTTATGATTTTGATTATTTATTTAAGTTAAACTAATTAATTTATAAATTTTTATCATTTAAATATTCATTTATTGTATAATAACATTTTTTTATAAGAAATCGTTTTAAGTTTTGAATAAATTGTTTATCATTTGCAGAGTTTTTGATAGACTCAGGGAGTTTATTATATACTTTAATGGACATTACATGAGGGCTGTCTGCATGTAATTGTAGTCGTGAGCTGGGTAAGATTAATCTGTTCTGATGTCGTAAGGAGTAATTCGTTGGTATATCTGAGCGTTTTGTGTAAAAATCCGGGTATTTTCGGACAAACTTGCTAATTTCCAAAATGTAAATACATGGCAGGGTAAGAATGTTATGTTCCTGAAAGTGAGGCTTACAGCTGCACGTTTGTTTTATATTAACAAGAATTCGTAAAAGCTTTTTTTGTACCGTGAACAGAGCAGTTGCATCTGTGCTATTTCCCCACAGTATGACACCGTAGCTGAGCCAAGCGTAAGCGTACGCATAATAAGTTGTTATAGCTGTTTTCAGGTCTGTAGTCTTTTTTATCTCACGGAGCGCATATGAAAAGGAGCTAAGTTTGGTTCGCAGTTTTTGAATATGAGATTTCCAATTTACGAATGTATCTATATTTATTCCAAGCAAATTAAAAGATTTAGTAACTTCAATTTTGATATTATTATATGTAAAGTTTATATCTAAAGGGGCTTTCTGATGCGGGTGAAAAGTTATAATTTTTGTTTTTTCATAATTTATTTCTAAATTGTGATCTTTCAGCCATTCCGTTGTTTTGTCCAGTATGTTCATAAGTTTATCATTAATATTTATATTGTCTAGGCTTGCAGTAAGTATGGACACGTCGTCAGCAAATAAAACACAATGATCATTAATTACTTTGGGGAGATCATTAATATAAACCAAGAACAAAAAGCATCCAATCACACTTCCATGGGGTATAGAAGAGTTTACCGCCCTAGTATTTGATCTGATTTATTCAATTTCATTTATCTTTTTGTTGTAATACTCTACTTCTACAAATTGAGTCCTATCTTTTAAATAAGAAGCAAACCAGTTTTGAGCCACTCCACGGATTCCAATGTCATATAATTTAGATAATAATATTGGATACTGAACTTTGTCGTATGCTTTCGACATATCTAATAGAAGTCCAATTGCATATTTCTTATTTTGTATAATATTTAGTGTTTCTTGAATATATTTGTATATAGCTAATATTGTCGACCGGTTTTTCCTAAAACCGTGTTGGTTTTCGTCAAAGACTTTAAATTTCTCACAAAATTTATATACTCTGTTGCACATAGCTTGTTCAAAAATTTTTGATGAAGTAGGAAGTAAAGCTATGGGTCGGTAGTTGTTGGGTTTTTTTTTCCTTTTTCTTATATACGGGTTTTACTACAGCTTGTTTCAGCAAATCTGGGAAAATTCCTTGTTCAAAGGATTGGTTTATCAGTAAGCAAAATGGCAGGGACAACTCATCAGCACACTGTCTGATTAGTTTTGGTGGAAGTTCATCGAATCCGTGACTGACTTTGTTCTTTAAGGAAGTTATGATTTTATGTACTTCTGGTAAGGTTACAGGTTGAAGAAACATGGTATTCAATGTTGGGTACATCACAGGCCGGCCAGTTTGACTGTTACATTTTTCGCTTATAGAAATAAAGAAGTTGTTGAAAGTGTTCGCAACACCTTTTGGGTCAGATATAGCAGCATTGTTTATTTGCAGGGAAATGTTTTTCCCCTCTCTTTTTTTAGTTTTATTCGTTCTTTCGTTTATAATGTTCCAGGTTGTTTTTATTTTATTTTTAGATTTATTTATTCTATTGATATTTAGCAAACGTTTTGATGTATTGACTGCTCTTTTTAATAGTTTTTCATGTTTTTTATAGTAATTTTGTAGAGTAGGGTCTGTTGTTGTTAAAAGTAATACCTTTAAAAGTCTTTTGTTTTTACAGGATTTCCTTAATCCTACAGTTAGCCAATGTTTATTTTTAGTTGATTTCAATTTTATTCTTTTCTTTGGAATGCAATCGTTAAGTATTTTTAATAGAATGTCATGGAATATTTTATAATTTTCATTTATACTTTTGTTATTTGTTATAAATTGTGACCATTTTATTTCTTTTAATTGTAATTTGAATTTATTTATATTTAAACAATTATATAATCTTTTACAAGTAAACCATATTTCTGATTTGTTCGATGGTGGTATTTGCAGACATAAAGTGCAACTTCCCGAAAAAAAAAAATCTTTTTATTCAACAAAATTTTCGCCTTTCCATACAAAATGATTCGATCACGTATTAAACATTTTACTATGGAGTCGAAAATAAATTTTTTAGCCAATGTTTATTTTTAGTTGATTTCAATTTTATTCTTTTCTTTGGAATGCAATCGTTAAGTATTTTTAATAGAATGTCATGGAATATTTTATAATTTTCATTTATACTTTTGTTATTTGTTATAAATTGTGACTATTTTATTTCTTTTAATTGTAATTTGAATTTATTTATATTTAAACAATTATATAATCTTTTACAAGTAAACCATATTTCTGATTTGTTCGATGGTGGTATTTGCAGACATAAAGTGCAACTTCCCGAAAAAAAAAAAAATCTTTTTATTCAACAAAATTTTCGCCTTTCCATACAAAATGATTCGATCACGTATTAAACATTTTACTATGGAGTCGAAAATAAATTTTCGAGTTAAAAATTTGGTTTCTTCGGGGAAATTGCTTGTTATCATGAGTAGAATTAGAATCACTGGGCTTCGGGAGTAAAACCAATAAAAATTCACACTGTATTTATTGGTGGATTTGGTTTGACGGTCGAATTTCGAAGTCGAAAACCAGGGTGATACTAAGATTCGTTTTAAATAGCTTTATAATGTACTGAAGTGAATGTAGCGATAAAGTCCTCTTGCTGGACACTATCAGACGAGGAATAATCTAAATGTCTATCAACATGTCAAGAGCATATCTTGCCTGTATAAGCTTTAATAAATACAAAGATAATGTCTATCACGCGGCTGTATTTTCATTGATCATTCATTGGCGCAGTGGTATTTAGTCTGCCTTCTGCGTGGTTGCGGGTTCGATTCCCGCTCAGGGCAAAAATTTGAGTTGTGTTTACGAGTACGAGTATTGTGTCAGAGTGTTCATTATCTATGTATACATATCACGCAAACCTTGGTGTCAGAGTCGTTGAGCCGCCAAAGGCCTTTGACAAGGCTCATTAACGGCTACATCCGTAGATAGTATTCGGGATCAACCGCTTAACGTGCCTTCCGAAGCACGGAATCATCAAACTTTCAATCAGGTGATTCATCCTGCAATGTCCTAACCAAACCGCACAAAGGGATTTTTCTCAAACCACTTCACCACGGAGGCTGTTTTAAAGACCGGTCATTATTAATAATGAATGACCAAGAACCACAGAACAACGATAATTATCCGATAATAATCTGATAATTATCCAACTATCAAATCAAATAACGTATGTATTTTCATTTATCGCAAGATTCCCTGCATTTCTTTTTTACATTTCTTGCATATAGCCCATAAACCACTATTTTTAGTTTTAATGCAGTCAAACTTTGACCATATTGGATTAAGTTTTCTAGGCATAATGTTTTTCTTTATTTAATTTCGCAGCGCACAAACTACAGTTCACTACGGATTGTTTCTTGAAATCAACGCACACATCACATTCACTGAATATAGTCGGTTTATTTCTATATGCGTGCATTCGTCGAATATCATCGAATACAGTTTTAAACCAGACTAGAGCGCGCTTATGTCAATGTCACTGAGAAAAATTAAAAGTTTGATTTTGTTTTGCGTTTTAAGAAATTATTGAGAGATAATGATTATTCGATAAGATAATTTAATCTAAAACCCCAAAAAAAGTTGAATAAAATCTCTCGAAAACGAGATTGATGACAAATGTCTTATGAATTTGACGTTTCGCACACGCTGCACTACCTCATTTTCGTATGCAATGATAGCGCGCTAAAGTGACGTCACTGATGACGTCACGTCGCTTAACGAGTGAATACGAGCAAGTTTTGAACCGACTATTAGCGCGCTAAAACCGCACACAAAGCTCATGAGCAGGCATGACATTGACATAAGCGCGCTCTAGTCTGGTTTAAAACTGTATTCGATCGTATTCGACGAATGCACGCATATAGAAATAAACCGACTATATTCAGTGAATGTGATATGTGCGTTGAATTCAAGAAACAATCCGTAGTGTAGATTGAGCCGCGCCGTGCAACGTAAGGTTAGTTTGGGCAGTTCATTAGTTTTTTTTTCTGTTTTCTCTGTTTTATGCCAACTATCAGAAAAAAAAAAAAAATGGCCGCCTTTTCAAGAAGTTTACTAACTCCATAATAATGTAGCTTTGTACTAACCTGCAATGCCACCAAATAATCCAACAATATATTTGGGCACGGGCTTATTTCTATCTCCACCCTTGTACCAATCTCTTAGAGACTCCATGACGAAGAATCGAATGGCTTGGTTGCTTCCTTGCTTCATAACCGTTGCTGACACGCCTTTGTATAGACCGCCCACACCTGAAAGAAACAAAATTTGCTACATACATACAAATTAGGGGAAATTTAACACAAGGTCATCTGATCCCACACTAGGCAAAGCCTGTAGGTCGGGCATGCGCACCGCGACTTGGCGAGTCTTCATAGACTAAACCGGTTATGTCTTCTCGAGTCCATACATAAAAATTGACAGTTGTGCACGGCTCGACCGAGTCGCGGTGCGCATCTTAGCCCGGCTGAAATATAGGTATCAGAGACTGATATACATACATAAATAGATAAATAACACCCAGACAGAGAACAAACACTTGTGTTCATCACACAAATGTTTGCCCTGGGCGGGGATCGAACCCGCGGCCCCACGGCGTGAGAGGCAGGCTCACTACCAACCACACCAACGGGCTACAGAAACTCAAATGTAAGGAACCTTGAAATTTTGCCCATAAATATTAGGGTTATTAAGTTATTTAAAAAAAATATCGATTTTTGTCGAATACGATAAATAAGCACTCGAATAAACATAGTAGGAAAAATCGATTTTATATAAGTACTCGTAATACGGTCGTTTAAGGAGTGTTCACACCTAGCAGAATTCAAAGACTAATTCGGCATACATTGCTCGTTGAAGTAAGGATATTGCAATTAACATAACCAAGTCTCCCAGCAATGTATGCCGAATTTGTCTTTGAATTCAGCTAGGTGTGATCACTCCTTTACTCTGAAATGGTCAGAGCTGCAGCTATAAAAATAGAGAATATATTTTTTCCATTCAATTTAAAACCCACTGAAACATCGCGCGATGTTGCTAAGCGTGTTATTGATAAGAAAAGGCGAGTATTTATAGATCTTACTATGAACTCTCGCATCGATCTCACAGAATTTCTAGAATAACTGTGCTATCGTATTTATTTAGAGCAAATGTGCAGTCGGTCAGATTTAGTTCAATATATAAGGTTAGTAGATATTAAGTTTTTTTTTGTACTAGCTGTGCCACGAGTTGCTGTGGCTCAGTTTGAAGAAAAAAAAAAGAAAATTTTCGAGCTCAAACAAAATCCCCATAGAAGAAAATCTTTACACTATTTTACTTACCACTATTCTGAGACTTTTATCAACATTAAATTTCTTAAAAACCTCAATTGGACTACGAGTAGGTATTACAAATATTTGAAAGAAATATGTAATTAGCTAAATCGGTCCAGCCTTTCTCAAGAGAACCCAACGAAACTATCATCACTAACTGACATTGAAAGTCTCATAAACTTCCTTAACAATACTGTGGAAACATTTCTTCTATCCGGGTTTTAGAGCCTCATTTCATTGATGAATTTGACCTTGATTAGTTCCCATGGTAATTAAGGCGAAAATATCCTCAGCAAGCGACCACCGCAGCTAAACGTCTTCACACTTAGAAGGCTACTATTAATGACCTTGAAAAGGACTCACGATGTTTCTAGCAACCGCCCCTACCCGTGAAAAAATCCCCTGGGGTCATATGGGATAGATTTGACCTTGAAAGTACCCACGGAGTTAGGGCGACTATATTCTAAACGACCTTTGCAACTAAACTACACCTTAATTAAGGTTTGGGTACGCTTAAAAATATCATGTTGACTAACAATACTTTTGCAACTCCTTGACCTACATCTTGTTGATGATCTTGACCTTGACGTTTTATATGGGGTCACTGCGAATAACCTTGACGGTTCCCGAAACGAAACCGTATAACGAAAATGGACAACACTCTCCCTAACAATGATTTCGCGATCGTAAAAGCTTCTTGACAACAATGATTTGACCTTGACCTTGTTCCCATAGGGGTCAAGCCGAGTACCTCGCAGCTAAACCACATCTAAAGGTTTAGCAGGGTACTAATTAATATCCCTCTTTGTTTGTTGAGCGATGTAATTTGACGTTATTAAGACATATTTATATTCTGAAATGAATAAAACGCTGTTTTTTTTAAATATTAATGACCTTGATAAAACACTCACCACTTTCTTTGACAATAATTCTGCAACCGTGTAAGAATCCCTTAAACCGGGGTTTCTCGAGTCTCATGTCGTTGATGAATTTGACCTTGACGGTTTCCATGGGGGTCACAGCGAATATAGCTTCGGCGACCCCCGCTGCTAAGCCACATCCTAGTTTGCCTGTGGTTGATAATGTGCCATCTTCCTTCACCATGTAGAGTTTCGCTTGTTCGAAGACACCGAATCTGAGGACAAAAATATGATAAGTATATGTTTTATTGAACAAGCTCGTTGGTGATGAGATGCTGGTGAAAAACCAATTTCACAGTCTGGCCCACCGTCGCAAAGTTGCATGTCTGTCGGTCGGTCTTCTACAGATTGTACTTTGGAGAGTGTGCTCATGAGCTCCACGAGCTTATTCCACCATCTCCTTTCTACCATCGGGAGTCCAGACGCACCGCAGGATATCACCCATACTTGGTTGATATTTCACAAATTCGCACAAAGCGCTTTGAAACACCTTTTATAATGCGCACGACTAAATAGTGGAATTCTCTGCCTGCGTCTGTGTTCCCGAGTTCATATAACCCGAATCTATTCAAGTCGCGAGTGAATAGGCTTCTTCTGGGCAAGCTCGTTCCATCGTCGACCTCATATCTGTCTTTAAGACTAGATCGAGGTCAAGAGTAAGCCCATTGACGATAAAAAAAAGCTTAGACAAAATAATATACCTACAGAAAGAAAACATGTAACAGTTTCTGTAATCTGTGCATGTAACATAAGCTGAACTAGCGCTAAGCTATAAACTACCGAAAACAGATACCCCCTCAAGGTCAAATGTTTCCACTGACGTGCGACCATGTGTACGCACGACCGTAACTAAGGGGACACAAAGCCAGCATAAGTTGAACCAGCGCTACACTACAAACACCCGAAACCAGAGGCCCGCTCAAGGTCAAATCGTTTCCACTGACGTGTGGCCGTGTGTACATTTGTACAGTCAAGATCGCATTGAGCTTGACACATCCAATTACTGGTTTGAGAGAAAATAAAAAAAACCAGCCAAGTGCGAGTCGGACACGCGCCCTAAGGGTTCCGTACCTATCTAACCATATGATATACTAAAAGCTTTTGCTCTTTGATTTTAAAAACTCCGCGACCATCCAACTGGACCCCTCTTTTATAGAAAAGTTATTGAAACGGGAGCTCACCTTAATTGGTTACTACGAGTATTAGTTGTAAGAAAAATTGAAATATTTAATGATTTTAGACTTTTCCCTTTATTTGTACTCGTACTGTAAGACCTAGCTTCTTGCCAAATTTCATAATTTTAGGTCAACGGGAAGTACCCTGCGGGTTTTGCTTTTTTGCATAAATTTATGGAGATGAGGACATAAAAAGCCATATCTTTTGATGGCGTCGTTGTAAAAAATTGAAATTTTCAGATCTTGTGTGGTTTATAGACCTTAATATTCGTTATCAACTTCAACCTGATACCTCTTCTCGTTCGTGAGAAAAAGGGTCTTGACAGACAGACAGACGGACAACAAAGTGATCCTATAAGGGTTCCGTTTTTAGGGTTCCGATACCAAAATAGTAAAAAAAAGGAACCCTTATGGTGCCGCTCTGTCTGTCTGTCACACCTCTATATCTCAGCAACCACTCATGCTATCGACCTGAAATTTGGAATAGTTTTAGAATATAGTTGCCCAACTTAATTGCACATGAAGTTTTTTTGAAAAAAGTATGATTATTAATGTAAAGGGGGCCAAATTTCAAATTGTCGCTACTAGGTCGAGTGGGGTATCATATAAAAGGGCTTTACTTGTACATTTTAATATATATTTTTGTATTTTTTTAAGTTTCTTAGTTTTCAAGTTATGATGAAAAATGTCAAAAAAAATACCATCCCCCCCCCCCCCCTTATCTCTGAAGTTTGTGTAAGGAAAAATTTGAATTTATTACAGTTGACAGAAGTTTATGTAAACTTTACAGCAAAAATAAAACGATCTTTCTAAGTTGCACAGTTTTTTAGAAATCTGCAAAAAACCTTTACAAACAAATTTAGTTTTGCGGTCCTGTAAATGGACTTTATTGCTTCCAAAAATACTAAAGGTATATCGGAACCCTCGGCGCGCGAGTCCGACTCGCACTTGACCGGTTTTTTTTATTTTGAAATACGGAATCCTAAAAACAATATCTGTCAAGTTTACGACCGTAACATTTGCAGGATTTTCACGCCTCATTATTTGTTCAGCAGTATTACCTAAGACTTGCCTTGTGCAAAATATTTTACAATCAGTTGCTTAAAAACAGTATTTTTAGGGTTCCGTACCTCAAAAGAAAAAAACGGAACCCTTATAGGATCACTTTGTTGTCCGTCTGTCTGTCTGTCTGTCAAGACCCTTTATCTCACGAACGGGTAGAGGTATCATGTTGAAATTGATAATGAATGTTAAGGTCCGTGGACTACACAAGATCTGAAAATTTCAATTTTTTACAACGACGCAATCAAAAGATATGGCTTTTTATGTGCTCATCTAAAAGTAAAAGTACCCTAAACCGACGAGCATGTATGAAAGGATTGATGAAGGTGAAGTATGTCAAGATCGTAGCAGGTGGCGATCTGTGGTCTCTGCCTACCCCAACGGGAACGAGGCGTGATGTTATGTATGTATGTATGTATCTCCATACATTTATGCAAAAACGCAAAACCTACAGGGTACTTCCCGTTGACCTAAAATTATGAAATTTGGCAAGAAGCTAGGTCTCACAGTACAAATAAAGGGAAAAGTCTGAAATCATTAAATATTACAACTTTACTCACAACTAAGAGTAACCAATTGTGGTGAGCTCCCCTTTCAAGAACATTCATATGAGAGAGGGGTCAAGTTGAATGGTCGCGGAGGCGATTTTTGTTTTAGTTCTATTTTACAAACGAGAACACTTACAAACTGGAAAATTGGTATGTTTATAGTTCATAAGCTATAAAATAACAACAAATAATAAAATTTGGTCAAGCGCGTGTCAGACTCAAAAAATCTAGCACATTAACTTACTGAAATTTCAACTAATACAATTATGTGGTGGTACAGAACCCTCAGTGCGCGAGTCCGACTCGCAGTTGGCCGGTTTTTTTAATTTGTATTCTAATATATGTAAATTGTAAAGTTTAGTTAGGTCCTCGGTTAGGTTAGGTTTCGTCTCTCTTTGAATTTCAAGACTCGAAAATGTCGAGTAGCAGAAAAGTATAGTGGTCAGATTTTTAACAGTTTATTTTCACAGTGATAAGTACGGTGCTCAAAATACCTACTTGGTACTATCTGTTATAATAGAAGTTTAATTACATTACTACAATAATTGTTTTGTCTGGTGTGCCACGCGGGGTAAACTTGTGAATAATGATGCCTATTCATGACTCTCATACGTCCTGAATGTCATTGGCGAGTGTTTCACGCGACTTTATCTACACAACTTACGCTATTATATTACTCTATGACACAACTCACGAGTGACCTTCTCAACACAACACTGTAATGGGTACTCAGTACGTGAATATAGGAAGCGCTCGTGGTTGTGCGTGGCCCATTACCGATTACTCTTTCTGCCGATCCATTCCCTATCTTCCTTATGCAGTCTTATCACTTCACATACCCATCACAACATTTGTGTGTTTTTAGGGTTCCGATACCAAAATAATAAAAAAAAGGAACCCTTATGGTGTCGCTTTGTCTGTCTGTCTGTCTGTCACACCTGTATATCTCGGCAACCACTCATGCTATCGACTTGAAATTTGGAATAGTTTTAGAATATGGTTGTCCAACTTAGTTGCACGTGAAAGAATGAAGAAAAAAGCATGATTATTAATGTAAAGGGGGCCCAAATAGGGGGGGCAAAATTTCAAATTATCGGTACTAGGTTGAGTGGGGTATCATATGAAAGGGCTTTTCTTGTACATTCTAAAATATATTTTCGTATTTTTTTACAACTCTTTTAAAAAAAATGTCAAAAAAAATACCGTTCCCCCCCCCTTATCTCCGAAGTTTGTGAATGGAAAAATCTGAATTAATTACAGTCGATAAACGTTTATGTAAATATTACAGCAAAAATAAAACGATCTTTCTAAGTTGCACAGTTTTTTTGTAATCTGCAAAAAACCTTTATAAACAAATTTAGTTTTGCGGTCCTAAAAATGGACTTTATTTCTTCCAAAAATACTAAAGGTATATCGGAAACCTCGGCGCGCAAGTCCAACTCGCACTTGACCGGTTTTTTTTAATGTCACAAGTGGGTAAACGAGCAGGTGGCCACCTGGTGGTAACCACCGCCCATAGCACCCACTGTCTTATTACATTAGTGAAATAATTTGGCACTAATAAGAGCGCGTTGCCTACCCTGAGAACTAAGATGGTATGTCTCGTGTGCCGGTAATTCCGCTGGCTCCCTTACCCTTCAAACCGAAACACAGCAGTGCAAACACTGCTGTTTTACGGCAGAAAAAGGCAAGGGGGTGGTACTTCCCAAGACGCACTTTGCACAAAGGACCTTGCACTGCAATTGATCGCATGCACTCGGAATTCATCCACAGTCTACTTCGAATAGTTAAAGTTTTTTTGCTAGAACTGTTAGATTAAATTGAATTCAGATTTCAGATGGATGGAAATTATTGTTTAAACATGCTTATTGTTCTTTATTCTACTTATAGAACATGTGGTTTAAAGGAAATCGGTACTTTTCCTAACACCCTGTATAGCACATGGCCGCACTTCGTCGGTGTGTCACTTTGACAACTTTGACCTTAAGGGGCTGATAAGAGCTAAATACGCTTCACTTGAGCAGGTGTTTAACGAAAAGTGATGAATATATGGCCGTGAAAAAAAATTATGTGATAATTTAACATCTTTCCAAGAATATGGCCGACTCCGAAACACGATTGAATATATTTTATACGCCATAAAAAAATCCAAAGTTACCTCTGCTTTTTGCTTTTAAACCGTATTTCTTAAGTACCTATTAATCTATGATGCCAAAACTTTTACACATTATTCAATACATTATGTATAATAATATAGCTATTTGATAATTAATATTATGGGTACAGATTTTGAGAAAAATGCAAAAATGAGCGAAAAACGTAAAACAGCGCGAATCCGCTCCGTTCTAGCACGTGCATTCTGCCCTTTGTTAGAAAGGGAGGAAATTCAGCTCTTAACTGGTTCCGGGCTTTTGCGTGGCTTTACCTGCAACCCGTTCTTACTTGCCCAAATACCATTTCATGTACCTCCACCTGATAAATACAACCTGCGCCCCCGTCAACGGACTCTTTTCGCTATACCCTGTGACCGTACCATTTCTTATACACACACTCCCCTTATGGAAGCACTTAAAATCCTGAATGTCTTGGGGCAATCTGATGTACTCGTAGATATATTCAGATATGCAGAGAATGCCTTCTTGGCATCTGCTGGGCGCTACTTAGAGTCGATGTATAATAAGAGCTCTATTATTACAATGCCAAAGAACTGTGCAACCTATTAATAATAAATATATGTTTTCTTACTCTTGTCTAGACTTACATGTTTAGCTTAAGCTGTTAGTGTAAGGTCTATTTTAATAATAAATATATAAATAAATAAATAGAAATAAATGGGCGTTTGCAGCTTATACTGTTTTTGTTTCTACGTGCTTGCTGCCGTGCGTACATTACAGCTGTTATCTAAACAGGCAAGCAATTATTAAAAATGTCATCAATAGATTAACCGATCTTTATTGAGACGATTGACGACATGTCTTATCACGGTTTTAGTTATTTGGGCATTCGGAAGTAGCATATTGCCCACATGCCCATGCGCAGGAAATAAATAAAAAAATAATAAAATTCTATTTCAGGCAATAGGACCCATATTTTTACATTTTTAAAATTAAAATTTTAAATTTATATAAAATAAATTTAAAGTTCAATAAGTTCAAAAATTCATTATATAAAAAATCTATTTAAAAATTACAATTATTGATTTTAAAATTAATAATAATGATTAAAATTTCAAATAAATAAATTGTCAAAAAGTTGTCAATAAATGACAAACATACTTTTTATATCAATAATTAATAAAAGTCAGTCTTTAATTATAAACTGCCTGTTTGTCATAGGTACGAGTATTCTGCCGTGGGATATACCAATAACTCGATCAAATAAACAGAAGGTTTTTTTTACGATTTAAGAGTTTGTTCCATTGTTTGTGATCATGATTTAAAACACTTGGATGCAATAGTTGCAGTAAGTATCTGTGTAAGTGATAACAAAATTCAAACTCGTTATCGTATCCGTCCGTGACGACCATTAAGGCCTACTGTCCACGGAGGCGTAATTTCATAGACGCGTATTCGTTATCATCCGTTTGGTTTACGCCTGTTTGCTGCTTACATACAAACTATATCGGGGTTCAGGATAAAGACAGGTTTGTAAACAAAATCATAACCTGAAATTTATGTAAAATGTGTTAAAATTTTTGATATTTCTGACTTTCTGTAGTAAGAAGATAGTCTATGTGTGTATTGTGATATATAAACGTGTAACTCGTGTAATTGAAGATAAATCTTTCCTTAACTGAAAAATTTTAGTTTACAAAACTCCTGACTATTTCGTGAACTTTGTATATGAATTCTGTCGACAGAGCAGCGACAGAATTCATATACATAACGGCGAGCGCCTGGTAGTGGTTCTTGTACGAAACTATAGCATGTTTGCAATACGGTTCGTGGATAAAGTGCAGAAGCTGCACGACGTATTTTTAAGAGTCTATGAAACTGCGCGTCCGTGGACAGTAGGCCTTAAGATTCTCATCTCAGCATTGCATCGCATGGATATGTTTCTTTAAACTTACTGAGACACTTTTGCGCTCAGTGTTTTGGCCTGAAATAATCGAGATTTAGTTTTTAGGACGATATTAGCGGAATTTGGCGATCAACCAGATTTTTTTGTATCTGAATATAGGTGTGCTAAGCACGTGTAAGAAATATATTAAAATACCAAACTTTAGATATTTGTGTCTGATCTTGACCTTGAATGACTTCTTTTCTGTCCGCCATTTGGAAAAATGACGCCCATAATATTTTTTTGACTTACCACTCCGTCCCTGTACACTTTTTTTTTAAACTATGTATGGGCTTACTCTTGACCTCGATCTAGCCTTGAGGACAGAGATGAGGTCGATGATGGAACGAGCTTGCCCAGAAAAAGCCTATTCACTCGTGACTTGAAGAGATTCGGGTAATATGAACTCTGGAACACAGACGCAGGCAGAGAACTCCACTCCTTAGCTGTGCGCATTATAAAGGATGTTTTAAAGCGCTTTGTACGGATGTGTGGAATATCAACCAAATATGGGTGATATCCTACGGTGCGTCTGGACACTGTTGGTAAATGTTTCTTTTGAATGTAAAGAAGATAACCAGACTTTTTGTTACAGGGCCAGAAACTATGGTTAAACTGTCACTTTCACCTTACAGTTAATTATAGTGAATAATTTTGAAGTTAGTTAGCGAAGGGCGATGTTTTTAGGTAGCAGTTATAGCTACCTGCCCAGCAGTGGAATTTCTATAGTATGTCATAATAAGACACCACTAAGCCAGAGGCGCCTATTATCTATCCTGAGCCAGTGGCAAGCCTGAATTAAACGTTGATAATAGTCTTCGAGCCGCCAAATGGCTTCTGACTGATATAGCCTTAACGACCATCATCTTAAATAGCAGTCGGGTAAACGGCTTATTGATGCACAAAAAAAAAATTTTGTATGAATGAATACTACTAGCAGCCACCCATTCCGTCCCCGGCCTAGACCAGATTAACTTAAAATATCCAAAACATTCAGGCAGGTATGCCCAGTAGTCAAATTTTTTATAGGATGTTATAATGATGAGACACCACTAAGCCAGAGGAGCCTATATTATCTATCCTGAGCCAGTGGCAAGTATGAATAAAGCGTCGACAATAGCTTTCAAGCCACTAAATGGTCTCTGAAAAGGATTTAAACAACTACTAGACAAAATAGTAAAAAAATGAGAGAATTTTCACACAGTCAGGTAATACTACACTAGGCAAAGCTTGTACAGTCAAGAGCTCATCAAGCTTGACACATTGGACTTTGCACCGTTCTTATTTCAATAGACTTACGGGCTAGAGTCGCACTGCGAGTGTCAAGCTTGACCTGTCTTTGACTGTACTATTGACTGATTGACTGTACTGTAGAGACTGATATACATGTTCACTACCAAACTCGCTAACGGGCAATATGGTAGCTAGGTAAAAATCTTTACGTGCCTTCTAAAACACAGGAAACGTTCTTGTTTGAATACCACTAGCAGCCACGCATTCCGTTGCCGGCCTAGACCAGATTAACTAAAAATATCCCGAACATTCTCTGCTAAGTTGGCAAGCGGAAACTTACCTAACAGCTGATTTCGGTATGGATCCGTATAAAAGGACGCTGAGTCCTCTGTAAAGGCCGAAGAAGCCATGTCCTTTTACAGTTTTCTTAACGCAATCGACGATTCCTGTGTATTTCTTGGTACCACCTGAAATTAGAAAAATCTCTCTTTTATACATTCCTTTGTAAAATGGGAAGTTTTCTGTAAGGAAATTAAGAAAAAAAATCATCACATCATAACATCCCATGAAATGTCCACTACAGGACAGGGAGCTCCCAGAATTTTGCCGGAAAAATTTGGAGGGGAAGTACCATAGTCACCTCGCTTGTCAGTGTTACGGCTGGCAAACCGCGGTTGTAGGTGACCACAGTAAGCAAGATGGTATGATACACAGGAGGATGGTGCTGTCAATCCTCCAGTTTATAACCCTTAGTCGCCTCTTACGACACCCACAGGTATGTATGGGATGGTACTATTTTTTTCCGGCACCACACGGGACCTTTAACGGCACGGAAGAAAAAAATACTTCGTATAAATTCGATAAATGGCGTTGACGAGACATGGCCGTGAAGTAGGACTCTGTATGCGTGTAGATTGCTGTAGATCAAAGAGTGTGAAAAATTTGTGAGCTAAAATTAATAGAAAACTACACGGGACTTTCATGGATTCTATAAAAATAAAAACCGGTTAGTAAAAGTTGTATTTAGCTTTTTACCTTCTAATGCCTAGCGAGGTTCTAGCGCCTGATTACTACTAGTAATGCTATTTTATTATTTGCAGTTTTTCGGATATAGGGTTCCTTTTTGACTACGGAATCCTTAAAACAGTTCATACGTCTATCTCTGATTATTATTGTAACGAGTGGGAAACGAGTTGCACACAGCACAGTGCATTAGCATATCCATCTAGTTGCGGATGTGGCTACATATTTTCCATAGTTTGGGAAACGAATTCATTCTTTTTCAAAACAGAACCGTGTTTTGTTGTATGTATGTATAGGCTGCGTTATCTTTGATGTAGATCTTTTTCGTCATTCTACATAACCAAATGTCAATTTTGGTCACTACGGTGACAAAAAACCTCCTATCACTAGGTTCCACACGGCCAACTTTTCACCCAATCTGAATTAAATTGGCGTTACGATCAGATCGAGCGTCTACACGTACACAATCAGATTGCCAATTTCATTCGATTTTGTGTTTTGTGCTGGACGGACGTCAGTCAATAATGCCGTAAAAAACAAAAAAAAAATGTTTTGGTTGCAGCTTTGGGTATCGAACGTGAAGAAAAGGTTGTGGAAAAGGGAATGGCAATCATCATAATCATATCGTGTGGGTTTCAAGGTCGATGAACGACCTTAAATATCCTGGTATCAGAGTTGTTGAGCCGCCAAAGGCCTCTGAAATGGCTCTAATGAATGATAATAAAGGAACCTAAAAAGCATTTAAATGTTATTGGAGAGTACAAGTACGTCCGTTTAGCAAGCCGCTTGTATGCAGACTAGTGCCGAAATTGCCCAATTAGCGTCCACACTACCCAATCTGATTGCCAATTGATCAAATCGGTCGATCTCGACTCCCAATTTCCTCGAATTGGCCAATTTGACCCAATCGCGATCCACACTGCACAATCTGATTGTCAATCTAGTCAGATTGGTCGCGAAATTGCCGTGTGTGGACGAAGTTTAATGCAGTCACTCACTTTCACACCAATCATACTCCTCAACGCTCTCATTTCTAGTCGCCGTTGTCAGCTCATATAAATACCTAACAGCCAACCAGTATCAAGATTATCAAACACGTTATATAATTTGACATTGAACAAAATTTCTGGGTCAAGTCAACATTATTTAATATTATTTAAGGTCGTTAGCACTGACATGATAAAAGAGTTAATGTGTGTCAATCAATATGTATAACATCGTTCGTAGTAACTAACTGAGCGTAGAGAGTTTTAAAAGTAATTTCAAATCAGCCTTGATTAAAAAGCAACTTGCTGCGGAAAATCTGAAACATGCCTACTGGAAATTGCTTAAATTGAAGGATTACATACTACAAGTCAAACAAACAAACATAAGCGCACATACATAAACACCCATATCCACAAGAGCACCTATTCACCTTGTTTTTATTAGTTTTAAATACATTTTTAATAAATATTGTTCTCTTGCCCTCGTCACATATTGCTCCCGCTTACCTCCTTAGGGAAGAGGGAGTGGCTGAAAACCAGCGCTGTTTGGGTCCTCGGCCCCATCACAGCATAGTTTAGCTGAGCCACCTCCTTTAAGCTGAGCAACCTCCTTTTTGCCATTTAAGCTCTTTATGTATTTTTTTTATCTTAATTGTACTTACTATATGGCAAATAAATATCTTTTTATCTTTATCTTATCTTTAACTATCTTTAATTAAATAGGCTTGAATCAATCGAAAGCAAGATTATTTCATTGAGGGTTATACAGGATGCATAATAATAAGCTTTTTCTTGTTGCTACGCCAAATAGTGTTCTATACCGTTTTCACCTAAAATGTCTGCGCAGTATTATGAAGATCAAATGGTCTGATCACGTGCGAAACACTGAAGTGCTGCGGCTAGCCAAAGTACCTACTGCCACCTGGGCAGTATTATGAAGATCAAATGGTCTGATCACGTGCGAAACACTGAAGTGCTGCGGCGAGCCAAAGTAGGTGGCATTGAGGCTTATTTGATGCGGCGACAGCTTCGGTGGTGCGGCCACTTATCACGGATGGCGGAAGATCGAGTAGCTAAACGTAAGTATATTTTACTCAGAGCTAAAGGAGGGCAAAGCATGGCGGACAACTTCTGAGATACAAGGATGTTCTAAACGACATTTCAAAAGATGTAACATAGATCCATCGCAATGGGAGGATCTGGCTGTGCAAAGATCAGAATGGAGGTTAAGACCGACGGTTTTGAAAAGCAGCGCTTATTAGACGAACTTAAGGCGCGACCACCAGGGGCCATCACTTATAATTATGTAAACTCACGTGCTCTCATTGTGCGCGTGAGTTTACAGCAGAAATTGGGTATGTAAGTCACATACGGGCACATATACGCCACACCTCTATGTAGGAGTTTACAGCGGTCGCCATGACCGATGACAGAGCAAAAAACCGGCCAAGTGCGAGTCGGACTCGCGCCCTAAGGGTTCCGTACCTATCTACCATATGATTTACTAAAAGCTTTTGCTCTTTGATTTTAAAAACTCTGCGACCATCCAACTTGACCCCTCTTTTATGGAAAAGTTCTTGAAACGAGAGCTCACCTTAATTGGTTTCTATTAGTTGTGAGAAAAATTGAAATATTTAATGATTTTAGACTTTTCCCTTTATTTGTACTGTGAAACCTAGCTTCTTGCCAAATTTCATAATTTTAGGTCAACGGGAAGTACCCTGTAGGTTTTGCTTTTTTGCATAAATGTATGGAAATGAGGACATAAAAAGCCATATCTTTTGATTGCGTCGTTGTAAAAAATTGAAATTTTCAGATCTTGTGTTGGTCATGGATCTTAATATTCGTTATCAATTTCAACCTGATACCTCTTCTGGTTCGTGAGAAAAAGGGTCTTGACAGACAGACAGACAGACGGACAACAAAGTGATCCTATAAGGGTTCCGTTTTTTTATTTTGAGGTACGGAACCCTAAAAATAAACTAAATACGTTTCTTGTATGGCGACCCCCTTATTTTTATATTTTTTTAGTTTTTATTATTAGGTAATTAGGATTTTATTAGGTAATATATTTGAACATAATTGGAGAGGCGAAAGCGCACAGACTCCGTTGGCTCGGCCACGTAGAAAGAATGGGGGTGGACCGGTACGTTAAGAAAGCCTATGAGGGTCGACCGATAGGACGCCGTCCGGTTGGCCGCCCGAGGTACCGGTGGGCCGATGGAGTTAGTGCAGACTTGCGCGAGCTACAGGCTGTCGACTGGCAGGCTGCGGCACAAGATCGAGACCAGTGGCGAATTCTCGTATCGGAGGCCAAGATTCACTTTGGGTCGTTGCGCCAGAGGAGTAAGTAAGTAAGTAATATATTTGTCTTAAAACCACATGTCCTCTGAATTTTTCAACCAGCTACCTATGTCGGTTCAAAAGATACAACTATCAACCTAGTAAAACACGACATATTTTCGACATTATGCCCCACTGTTCGTCTCTGTCGCGTCCTGCCGGGGAGCACCACTTCTTATATGGTACCTATAAGTGTTTACTTGAATTGTGCCAGGTTTCATCCCAGCAGGTTTTGTGCATGGTATCCCATACAAGCTCGGCCTTGGGTCTTCTACTATAGGGAAAGTTATTTGTACAGTTTTGTTAACTGAACATGCTCTTAAAAGTAATGCATATCCTCAGAAACAGTGTATACAAGGTGAAAAAAAATTTGTAAGCACTATTTTAGCGTATTGCTCAACCACGGACATAGGTCAAAATACGAAAAAAAAATTCCTATACAAACAGCACCCAGTTGATTGTGCATTTTGTGTGGGAGGTAAAAACTTTTTTCCTATTTCGACATATTCCTTAGGTACCTTGTTCAGTTTTCTGGTCTTAGTAACAGGCTAAAATTGAGCTTTAAATTTTTTTTATACCCCATAAAGGTCAAGGAGTCTTTATGTGGGACCGTATAGGATGAGAGATCTGCAGAAGCGCTAAAAGTAACTGACAGTTCTGAGAAAAACGAATGAAAAAATGGCAAAGATGCAGTAGGCTGGGCATATTGCTCAAAGTGGGCTGAGCTGAAATGGGCTGAGCACATGGCTCAAAGTGGGCTGGCACAAATGTGAAACAACTTGGATGCAAGGTAGTACCATAGAGTAATATAATACTGGGGTAGTACCTTGAATGCAAGATACATTAAAAACTGTCATATCAGTGAGTTACGATACGACATATGATGCAATGGTTGCGTTGGTTGTAGGTATATCATCCAAGTTTTCTTGTAATCTAATAGGTATGCCGCAGATTATTGCAACCTACCCTTGACCCTAGTTTTTGCCAATAGCACCACTAACTTGCATGTGTATGGGAATATAGCTTGAAGTATGATAATAAGCCAAACACGTGCATTAAGAGCAAATAGTACTGAAATTCAAAAACATGTCAATCATGTGAGCCGCTAATTAAATCGAAATTGTCATTACGCAACACTTACATGGTTGACCTTAAAAGTATCAAGACAACACATCCAGACTACTTTGAAAAAAAATAGTACTTATAGAAAATTGTAAATCTACAGAAAGAATTTAGTACAGGAATAACAGGAAAACTTGCATGAGGCAAAGGCTTCACACTGTGCATAATGATAACAAAATATGGGTTTGCGGTTTAAGTAGAACCTACTTAAATAAATACCATTATAGCTGTATTAGGTATGTATTGCATGTTTTTAAGAATATCTAAAAGGATAAGCTTATCTTTGAAAGAGATTTCTTGTAGCTAGAATCATTGTCAAGTTTGTTATGATGATAAAGCGCCATACTGACAAGATCACAGGACAAGATACTTGAGAATGAAAGTAAAAATATATTTGTTTTGCTTTTAGTCTAGTGGTTTTACTTATGAAAACAAGCCATTTTAGGGGGCCTTCCTGAAAGTAGCAAGCAACGTCACCGGCTTGCTGGACTTTCTTCAGGAAATTGTGTGGCTTGAGTAGTTCGCTATCCTTTTCACATGCAAAATTGGTGCATGGACATTGAGTTGCGGAAAATAGCCCAACGCACAATTACCCACTTCATTTAGCTACAGGAATTGTTTGGATTTATTAGAGAACTTTCCATAAAAATGTGTCATGTGACCACTCCCATATCCCAAACCCAAATTCTTTGCTCCCAACTAATATTATTTACCTAATGGTGGCGAGCATTAAGAAATGATTTCACAGCCCTTAATTGTTTTACAAATTCTCAAATTACTGAAGTAGATAAGTACCACAGTAGGTACCGATGATACTGATAAAAATTACGGAACAGAATGCATAATACAAAAGTGACATAAATTTAAAAATCCTTGAAATGTGTTAGTTTGTTTACTCAAATACGACCATACTGCCGGCCAAAGTCCGACAGTCTACATTATTGAAGATTACGTACGAACACGACCTAAGTGAGTATCAATTTCCACACTTAACGCGTGTAACGAAACTCCATATGGAGGTAACATGATTCTAATAAGAATCCTCACTTGTGCAAGAAACCATATGAGAGGGTAATTAATGATAAAATCGACCAACGGCAAAAACCCAAATGACGCAAACCATCAAGATTTATTTACCTATTAGACAAACTGAAAATAGAATAGAAAAAAAATAGGTCATGTTTACCGTGTTTACCAATATATACGTCACCGGATCCAATTTTGCTGAATGAAACTTGATGTAAAATGTAAGAGGTGTTATAAACTTACCTTTTTCGTCTAATTGAAGCTGTGTTTTTACGTATTCAGTGGGGTATGTAATACAAATTTCAATGCCACCAGTTATTCCGCCGGCCACAACGCCTTTCAGACCTAGTGACCCAGAGCCCCCCGCCGCAGCCGCTGCACCAGTTTCCGTCATCCATGGCCTTGAGAATGGATTTTTAAAGTTTCCAGTTCTTGTGGACATGTTTTCAGATTATCAAGCACCTATCGTTTTGAACAACGACTGCGACATGCACTCCCTTCACGCGCACATATTCGACTGATTGATTGAACGAATGAAATAAACGGCATAGGCAAAAAATGACAGCAAATGAACGAACGAAAAGCGTTCGCGTCCTCCTGTCAATAGGGTTGTTTTTACGCCCTAGGTATTTCCCCAAAGAAAAAAAAAAAAAGAACGAATGAATGAATGAAGGGCAAACGCAGACGGTGGGCATCTGTCCACGTTAAATTCCCTGAATAAAAGGCTGTATGGACCTATGATTCTTTTCCATACAGTATAAAAGAAACAATTTCCCTTAGTTTGTGGTAAGATCCCCGTTGACACTTATCTGACAGCTGGGCTGGAATATCCCCGGAGCGTCTCGTTTTGACGTAAATCAGCTGGTGATCAGCTGTTACTTTATCAATATGTCTATTCTTCCGTAGCGTAGAACAAAGTTGAATAGTTTGAGTTTTGCTTTTCGTAGTTCATGGAGATTTCGTGGTAACCTCTCGTTTTGAAAGCAACATTCTAGTTACTCTACAATAAATTCGACTGTTTATGAACAAAGCGGTGCTGTGACTGTGTTAACTTTGATATTTTATACACCAAAACAAACGAGAATCGAGTTCGAGTTGTTTATCAAACTGTGTTTAGGTATTTTTTTATCATATGTAACTACAGTTTTGTAATATGTTAGTTAGTGTTTTTTAAGAGACTATTTTTAGTACATCACTTCAACACTAACTTCGTTGGTTTTAATAAAACTACCTATTCCAACAAAGGCTAAGTACTTATTTATGAGTTTATTTCTTTTATATAATATGTAACTTTAATATTACTTCTACAGGTCTTTAATTGAGAATGTTCCTGCTGCAGCATTAAGCTAAATCTTGCGCTTTACCTTCAGTCTATATTTTAAGCTACTACAGTTTCTAGACCAGTCTGCATCAATTATGCAGGTCTCATCCAGAAAAGAATACCTAGTCATAAAAAAACAAAAAGTGTTCTCTCTTCAATGTCATAAGGCACAGGTTCATAACTTCTGAAATTTTATACCACAATACATGCTTTAAAATCCAACTAAATATTGGTGTCGATTCTGGCAGACCCAAACTAAGTACTTATAGACGATTGGATTGGACTGCTCCAAATTTTGCTCCGGACCAAGATTTTGTCCACTAGCATTGCAGATTGTCCCAAACGACAACTTTGCTATTGGGCAAAATCATGGTACGGAGGTAAATTCAGAGCAGTCCGATCCGATCATCTATTAGTACTTTTAAATTGACATGTCTAAGTGTTGCCGTCTTTGTCAATCCCTATAGACTAATGAAAGACCATCATTTTCAGATCTGTCAAATTTATTTAGGTTTTAGTCCGCCAGAATCAACACCATTGTGTACTACCCCAACACCAGAATTTGGAGCATGACAGAAGTGATCCTTACCCTGCCTTCATCCTGCACATCCCCTAGTTACCAAGCAGTGACATGCCGTCGACCTCCTATCACCTATCGTTTCTATGCGATAGATTTCTATGTTAGGAAAAGACCTAAGAAACCACAAGTTCTAGCCATGGTCTGAATAACTTTACCACAGGAACATAACTGAATTATGAAAAAGATATTTCAACTTTCATAAAAAAAAAAATTATAATAATTAAAAATAATAATTTATTATAGAAAGTTATTCAATTTCATGGGCAGATTATGAGGTTTTAGGATTACAGTGTTTTACTTACATGGCAATATAAATAAATTACACGAAATTGGTGTTAATATATCTTTAATTACCTGGGCAACCGAGCTTTGCTCTGTTTAATTTTAAAAAAAGCTTACACAAAAGCTTAAACAGATAACGCTGTAGCGTTTCAGAAGTGCACTATTTTCAAGAAATGCTCAAAAACTTGAGAAACTTTCGCCCCCCAAAAACCCCTGTTTTACAAATTTCATCACCATTGTGTATATATAAACAAATATAGGTCTATATCCAGCAGTGGACATCTTTCGGCTGATATGATCATGATGATATACAAATATTGCTTGTTTAATAGTAAATGATGAACTTGTTTATAATAGTTAAAGCCAGCCAATTTGATTTTGTTCTCCCGTCTAGTGGAATGTCTTACACAGGTATTTCGCATGAGGGATCAGATTAGGGAAATTTCTCTGTGTTGGGAGATCACCCAGGATTCTACTTCACTCATTATTTGGCTCTTCTTTATGTTTGAAGGTGTCAAAAATGCCTTTTTATAGATGGCTCTTATTGATTATCATATCATTATCATAGTCGTGGAGAGTGCCCTTTGTCTAACTCTTCATAATGATGGAACCCCTTCCATCATCATGGCTGGTTGTTCTTCATGAAAGAAAGTGTTTAGTGCATCATCATAACTGATTTTTTTCATGATTAAAGCTTTGAGAGTGCCTCTACATGTTCTGCAATCTGCTCTACACTACAGGATCTGCAATAAAAAGAAATATAACAGATTCAAAAAGGGTAATAAAGTGTAACTGGAACAACTTTTCCGTGACTTTTCCTAAGGAACATATCCTATGAACATGTATTCCTAATACAAAATTTTTATGCTGTGATGCAGTTTCTAAAGAAAGTTGTTCTTTTTGTAATTTTACAAATTGGGAGTCCATATAGTTTCCACACATTCAAAGTGATCATACAACTGTGTGTAAATGTAAGTGTGTAAGTGTAATACACTGGGTGCTCACAACAATTTGAAAACTTTTGTTGTATAGATTATTTTTATGGTCACTTTGAATGTGTGCCACTATATGGACACCTATTTTTGATACAACTATACATTTAAATTAATTACTGTAATGTGGTTCAAAGAAAATCGAAATTTCATGAGATTAAAATACAGGTGAATAAATATAATGAAAAAACCATTTTCACCGACTTCAAATAACTTACACCCTGTATGTTTTTTTTTCCATTGTATGTTTGCTATCTGTGATCAGTTTTACAACTATAAACAGATCTGATCTAGTTTCTATGGCGTTTTGGAATGAAGAGTCCGTCGACCCTCCTCTTCCTTCATTTTCATGCTTATGTGGCTTTCATAAAATTCTGCGCTTCTTAAGACGACTTGTACAATCTTCTTGTGCTGGTACTAATGAGCGAGCAAGTGCATTCTTATGGCATAGTAACTTAGCTTTGTAGCAATCTTTTCGCGCTTTGATCTCGTCTCGAATAGTGGGGATATGTAGATACTCATGGACTGCCTGATTTTTGGTGAACCATGGTGCTCGTGCTATAGTTTTTAAAACATTGTTTTGAAATCTTTGTAGAATTTCCACATTTGAGTTGCTGGCCACCCCCCAGAGCTCAAGTGCGTAGGTCCATACAGGCTTTAGAATAGTTTTGTAAATGAGTACTTTATTCTCTAGAGACAACTTAGAGCTTCTTCCCATTAGCCATTGCATCGATCTGAACTTGTTGTTAAGTGAGTCACGTTTACTTTTTATGTGTTTTTGCCATGTTAGTCTGCGGTCAAGTTGCACGCCAAGATACTTAACATCTTCTACATGTGGGAGCATATCATCGCCTAGCTTTACTTCAGGGCAGTTGCGTCTGTTGAGCGTGAAGGTGATATGGTTTGATTTTTGCGCGCTGGTCTTAATTTTCCACTTATGGAGCCAATTATTTAGCATATCAAGTTGCTTTTGTAGTCTCTGCGATGCAAGTTCTGGAGATTTATCACAGCTAAGAACTGCAGTATCATCTGCATAGGTTGCAGTAAGAATATCATCCGTCTCTGGTAGGTCTGATGTGAATAATGTGTACAGTACCGGTCCAAGAACAGATCCCTGTGGGACACCGGCTCTAATATCGTAAATCATTGATGATGCTTCACCAAATTGAACATAAAATAACCTCTCTTCAAGGTACGATTTTAGAAGGGAATATATTGCTTGAGGCAAAGTAGTTTTGAGCTTATATAGCAACCCTTTATGCCACACTTTATCAAATGCCTGCTGTATATCTAGAAAAACAGCAGAGCAATACTGTCGTTTTTCCATAGCTTTCCTGATTTTGTCTACCACTCTGTGGACTTGTTCAATGGTGGAATGATGTCGTCGAAATCCAAACTGATGTTCAGGTATCAAGTTCTTTTCATCAATAATGGGCCGGATTCTATCCATCAGCATACGTTCGAACAGCTTCGATATGACTGGAAGAAGGCTAATAGGTCGATATGATGCTATTTCATTTGGCGATTTTCCTGGTTTTGGTACCATTATAATTTGTGACACTTTCCATTGTGAGGGGAAATGACATGTTCTGATTATTCCATTAAACAAGATTGTTAAGAAAACAACTCCTTTTCGCGGTAATTTCTTTAAGATGAATGGTGTTATGAGGTCATAACCAGGAGCTTTCTGTGGATCTAGATTTCGGATGTGTTTTGCGACTTCTTTTGGTGTAAATAACTTAATTGAAGGACTTATTTCGTCTTCATTGTTCAGGAACTTGTCTACTTCTTCCTCCCACTTTTCATCTGTAGATGGATTGTCTGTGAAAACTTTGCTAAGATGTGATGCAAATGCTTCTGCTTTTTCTAATTCACTTCGGGCCCAGTTTCCTTCCTGTGTTCTGATTGGGGGTAGCATCGGTTGAGGTTTATTTGCAGTTTTTGCTGCTTTCCAAAGCGAGTACTCGCCTTTGTTTGTAGCCGAGAGTCCAGCGATTTTGAATTGCAGTGCTTCATCTTCAAGGTCGCATAAAATTTGTTTAAGATCAGAGGAAGCTTTGTTGAAAATTGTTTTATCTGCTGGCCTTCTAGTATTGTGCCAAATTCTTCTTAAACGACGTTTTTCTTGCACCATGCGTGTGACTATAGTGTTATTAGGTATTGATTTATTTCCGATTCTGGGTGAAATTAATGGGGTTGACATCCATGCTGCACATTGTATTACAGATGTGATATGTGTTGCTGCATCTTCAACGTTATCCGAGGACTTTAATGGTATTTTGAGGTTTATTGATATATCAATATATTCTTCAAAGCAATCCCAGTCTGTTTTTATATTGGTTAGATGTGGGGGCTCTTTTTTAGATATAACTGTAGTACTTAGTGTGAGAAAAACTGGTGTATGGTCACTGCTCCCATCAAGGCAACTTTGGACATCACAATATAAATTAGATATGCCAGCAGAAGTTATATAAAAGTCTAGTAAATCTGGCAGTTTGTTTGGGTCTGTTGGCCAGTATGTGGGTTCTCCAGTAGATAAATAGGAGTATCCTTTATTGTCCAATGCTTTCTTTAGTTCTCTTCCTCTGGTATTAGTAAGTCTTGAACCCCAGTGTGTATTTTTCGCGTTCCAGTCGCCTCCTGAAACGAATCTATTTCCCAGAGTTCCAAAATATGTTAGAAATTGATTATCAATTATATTGTGTTTTGGTGGGCAGTATACTGCAGAATAAGTCAGTGGTCCTTCCTTGTCTTCTACAACTACAGATGTAGCTTGGATTTCTGGTGTTTGATAGGCAGTAAGGCAGTAGTGTTTTAATGAATTTCTCAGTATTATAGCAGTCCCTGCGTGTGCAGTGCCATCAGGATGAGGCGTATAATAAATTCGGTATCCCGGTAGATTTTCATTAGGTAAGTGTGTGAGATGAGCTTCAGATATAAGCAGTATGTCTATATTATGTAGTTTGATAAAAAGTTTTACCTCCTCAATTTTTGATATGAGGCCGTTGATATTCCATGTTGCAATTTTTAGGTTGAATTTTATTTTATTTTATTAATAAGTGTAATCATGATGTTCATAAGAGAGCTCATTTGTTCTAATAATGTGTCTAGCTTTTTAGCTTGGTTCATCAGTATTTCAGTTAATGTGTTCGTCATTGCAGCAGAAGGCTCGCTGGCATTTTGATTTTTATTTACAGCATTAGCATAGGTTCGGTGATTTCTTGAGAATAAATTGTTTATGGGCTGGGTTCCCATTGTAGCTCCAGATTTATTGGTCGAATTTGGTTCTGCTTTTTCTTGATCTGTTTCGCTACTTTTGATGTTAGGTTTTTGGCTTGTTATTCCATTCATTTTTCTTTTGTTGATTTCCTGGAAGACCTTGCAGCCCCTATAGTTTGCCGGGTGAGTCCCAAAACAAAGGGCACATTTGGCTGGTGTTTTGCGATCTACTTTTGGACAGTCTGTTGTTTTATGATTTTCCGCACATTTCACGCAACGATATGGGCGCATACAGTTGTTCTTTGTATGCCCGTATTGCTGGCATCTTTTACATTGGACGACAGTTGTTTGCTTTTTAGGATCTTCAATTGTAACTTTTGTGTAATAAATGTACTTTATTTCTCTTACCTTGCTGTTATTTGGACTTGGCTCAAGATTTACAAACCATGTGTGGAGGGGAATTTTATTTGGCCCATAGCGAGCATTGATTATCTCGCCTTTCACTTTATTTCCAGTGTTTTCAATCGCTGAAATGATTTCTTGTACTGGTGTAGAAGGATGTAGGTTCTTGATCACAATTCTAAAGGGCTTTTCAGATTTTGTTGTGAAAGTATGACCGATCAAACCATTTTCACGTATTAGAGTTATTGCTGTCTTGTATGTTTCCACATCTGAGAAACTGAGACGCAGCTGTTGTCTTGTAATAATTTTGATTGTAAAGGATTCTTTTGGTATTGTTTTTGTGAGGAAGTCTATAAGTTTGTCGATTTCTTTGATCCCATACAAGATAATTGGTGGAGGTTTGTTTTTTCGTTCAATTTGAGCTTCCGGTGTGGTTTTTACCTGATTTAGGATATCAAATCTGTTTTGGGTTGGTACTGGGGGTGGTGAGTCAGAGACCTTCCTCTTTTTCCTTTGCTCGCTTGTATTGGCTTGAGGTACTTTCTGCCATGGCACATGACATGGTGGTGTTTTGTACACTTCATCAGGTGGGTTAGTATCTACAGCATTGGGTATGCTATCGGTTGAGGGTACTTTTTTAGCTAATGGGCTTTGTTCAAACATGCTCTTGTGGAAAACTTGTTGCACAAGGTGTCTGTGACCAAGAACAGGTTGATTTCCCCCATTCTGGGGAGGTTCGTTCATACTGGCAACACTGAAGTGTCAGGTGACATTTGTCATTATGGTAAATCGAAAAGATTTGAGGATGGCTCGAAAATAAGATGTCGAAAACAAGTCTTTGTTTTGTAGTTTATGTGCACTTGCGGAACCCTAAAAAATTTTTGAATGCATAAAATACTATTTAGAGGAAGTGTCAAGAAGTGTAACGGGAAACGGGGAGTAGAAAAATATGACAAGGAGTGACAGTCGTGACAGGGTCGGGAAAGAGTCGAAAAGGGAAAATGAAGAAAAAAAGCTATTTTTGCTGATAAAAATGAATAGTTGCTAAAATTTTGATAAACGAAAGCAACAGAAGAAAACTAAGAATCAGGTTTAATTCCAGACATCAGTAAGTCATTTATATATATTTTTGTAGCTCGTGGAGGAAGCTATCAAATAGCTGATGTGATGAATCTTTGGAGGAGACCGAGATCCTTGATTTCGGATCCCTTCAATTGAGACATAGATAGGCATTGCTCCGTGTAGGATATAGTATAGGAAGGTTTATTTGCGCATAAATTCAAGATGCTAACATTCAGGGTTTGATTCCAAAGTGTAAAGAATAAGTGGAGTGAAACTAATGTTATGTAAGTATTCAATTTTGTGGTTTTCCATCTTTTATTTATTTTCGGTTCAAAGTTGTTGTGTATATTTGAATTAAGGTGAAATGTGACTTAATGAAATTTATAGTTTCTTCCAGGTTTTGTGAGCTAAATAACGTTGAGAAAATCAGATTTCGATGTCAAAAGAGGAAGAGTTGATTGGAGAATATTTGCAGCTTTACAGATCTACCTGCGAGGTCATAAGGGGCTTGTGCTGTGTGATACTTTAAGTAATTTGATATTCCCACTTAATGATTTTCGTTTGTAAACATTAATAACTCTGCGGAAATTATAACATACTGTGTTTCTAATCTGAGTCGTTATTTGTAGATAGTAATAAAGATTTTCCTTTTCCCATAATTAAGTATAAACTAGTTCTACAAGTGTCTTTGTTCGCGTATAGCTAGGCAGGATAATGCTCTATTTCTAAACAGGTACAGGAATTACAAGGAACATTATAGACATGGAAAAGCAAACCACAAATGATAAAACGTGAAGGCTGAAAAAAGGTATTGCTTGGATTGTAAAGGTAATGTAAATTTCATTGTGTTTAATTCTTTCCTTTACAGAGAAATTGATTAAAATAGTCCATGGTGAAATCATGGAAACTGGACTCTGATGTATATATATTGTCATCGATTAGGGGTGGCTTTAGATGTTGTTTGGACGATGTATATTATTATCATCAATTCAAGGAGACTTTAATCGATGTATATTTTTATACCTTTTTTAGGTAGAATTGTCTATTTGACATTATTGTCAAATAGTCAACAAATAAATCATTTTTGATTTAGTTTTACTCAAAGCTAGACGCTATTTTGAAATCTTTATAAATTTTTTAACTCTTTAACAAAAAATAAATCAAAACCCAAAATCAAAATGGAAGAAAATATTAATACTTTAAATAATTACCATTTTTAGAAAATAATATAAAATCTTTGGCCCTAAATCAAAATTCCAGTTTTTAATATACTAATGTCTTCATATGATAAAATTTATGAAAAATATTCCGTCAGATCAAAAGAATTAGAACGTCAATTCAAAATCTTAAAATAATATATCTGAAAACTAAAACTTGGATATAGATTGTGATATTTTATTGTGAAATAAAGGGTAAGTTTAAGTAGAGTGAATATTATAAATAATAATATTTCAAGTAATAATAAATTGCTTTGATAGTGATTTTGAATCTTCTGCCTCAATTTCCCAAAATTGGAACATGCTGAGAGCATTGCTACATCTCTGTACTCAAGCTCATAGGAGGTGCTTATCTTTCCTTTTACTTTCATACTATAGGAGTCCCAGATTTTGAGATTAAGAAATGCCTGCTCTCAGGTTTATTTAGTTCAACCAAGCATGGATGGATGCCCTCGTGACATGTGTCCCCGATGTCCACTATATTGGTTGTGGCTAATGTATGTCGCGTGTCACTGGAGTATCTGTCTAAGTCTATCTGATAATATCAACCTTCGGATTTATTTATTTTAATCATTCTTGGGCCGGAGCCCTCAAGCCTAAAAGGGTCTGATACTAAAGTTCTTCTCTTTCTATTTGTGTGAGGTTTCGCTGATTCATCCTGATTTCCCTCTTCTGTATGTGTGGGATGAATTGGAGTTACTCCAATACAAATGGAAGGATATTAGCAAGGTGTTTTAACGTTAGATTTTGGAAATAGTGTTTCTTGTGTTATGTGCTAACAACGCTTGCCCACTATTGGTTGCGTCGTTTGAGTGGCATATACCGCGGGAGGACCTCCTGATCTTAGCGTTAGATTACCAAATGTAGAGTAGTTAGACAACATAAAACTTTCTTCTTTTGTGTAGGGACATTCTAGTTTAGTCTAATGACATTAAATTGTTTATAAGGAATAAATTAGAATTGTCCTGAATCAATAGGAAGAATATTCTTGATGGAGACATTACGTTCGTTCGTGGGTTGCTTCTTGTAAAGTGTGTTGACGACGTTCGCCCGTAAGGCTGCGACGGCTGTACGACACTCTGACCTTGGGGGACCTCTGAACTTTATGTGTGTCATCCTAAAGTAGTTAAATAATTTATTTAATCTTCATTGAATCATACAGGAATCTAAACTTTATAAGATTCTAAGTTTTATTTTCCCTTAATAAAACTTGTCATAAATTATCATACTTAAAATTATACTTTGACTCAGTGTGAAACCACCTTAACTTTACTAAATAGATTCTTGAAAACAATAATGGAACAGAAATTATAATGTTTAGTTTCTTTTCATTGTAGATAAGTTCCGAATATTTAAGTATATACAATAACCCCATTTTTATACTTCTTTTGAGTCCTCTTTTAAAGAACATCGAGTTTTAGCTAGTGTTGTTTACGCTAAATTCTCCCAGTGTTTTTGGTTTTGAATACTCGATGCTTTTGATTTTCCTTTAAGATCTTAAATCATAAATGTTTGGCCCAACCTAGCTTAGATACTACTATCCCGTATCTTCTCGGTTCTGGTCATCATACCTCACTTTTAATTAAGGATTACCTTCAGTAATCTTTTGTTATACTTACTTCTTATATGTTCTTCTTCGAAATATGCTGGGTAATCCCATTATAGTTTAGATGCAATTCATTTTATTTAAATGAGTGTTTAGACTGGGGTTACTCTACATAATCCTTGTCCTGCGTGGGTTGGTAACGGAAAAGAGATTTAGCTACGCATCACAAGTGAGAGCTATGAAGGATATACGGAGATCTTGTTGGTGCAATAAAGTCACTTAGTGACTGGGGGGAGGGAGATTGCCCTTCAAACTCTTTATGTCTCTCGTTATAAAACCGTTATTGATCTAGGCTGGCCATGCAAGCAATAATACTATACCCGTATCTAGTACAGACTTCACACTTGGACGTGTGGAGCTGGCTAATTATTTTCAGTTTAACTTATTTCAAAACAAACTAAGGGATTCGATGATGTCGATCATTGTCTGCCCGGAGGGATTACAGGAAGAGCTCTTATAGCTCATGATGGAGAGTGCCCTGTTTTCCTAAAGGAAGACTGTATGCTTCGTGTGCCTGGCGGGCTCGATGACCAGCTCTGGTATGGGTGACTAAAAGAAATAGTCAATACCCTGTGAACCCTGGATGAGTCAGTGATCGTCCCTTAAAGGTGGGCCACGTGGAAGTCGGGTTTGACGCGGGGCATGAACATACCGGGGGGAGACATCATCACCGTCTGGGTTGTACTGTGGTTAGTTGGTTCCGCACTCCACATACATTAACCCTAGTCTTTACTGTAGTTTAAGTTTTCGGTGGGATTTCCAGCTCCGCGAGGATGATCAGAATCCTGACGATCCAGTTGGATTGTTAGGGTAGTTTAGCGTCATGTCATCGTGAGCTGGGTGATGATATGCCTCGGACCTAGGACTTAGGGTAGAGGAGGCCTAGGACGAGCTGCTTGGGGCGATGGCGGTGCCCCAAACCTGGGGATTGTCCCCACATTATTTTTATTACTTCGTTTATATTAACATAGGTTTCTTTTCAGAAACATATCGGCTCTAATATTGCATTGTAAATGAGATGAAACCTTTCCTAAATTGATGAAACTACATGAATTCAGATGAACTACTCCCGTCAATATGAGACTAAATATAAATAAATAGTGATCCAATATAAAATAAATAACACAAACTAGACATGTAAAGATTAGGTTTATATTCTAATATAAGTATTAAAATAACAAGTGTGTTTCTTTTTCATTCTTCTATTGCCACTCTCCACCGAGCAGAATCTGTAAATTACAAGATATTATAAATATATAAAACGGAATGACGTAGGATTCAGGAAAAATATAATATTCTTAAAGGATATTATTCTAGACGATCAACCTTGGCCAAAACTTTCACGTATCTGATTTGAGGATCCTATATGAAGGGACTTCAGATCTGTACATTTATCACTGTTTAAGACGAGAAAACTGCGAAAAAACTGCAAATGATATGCACAGAGATGTTTTAGCACATTCACAACAAATGATATGGCAGCCAGAAGATCGTAAACAGTATTGACCGTTGATGGTGGAACAAGTCTTTGTCGGTTTGGATTATGACTATTTAGCGCGATAAACACAGAGATAACACAATATGGTATGCACTGAGATGTTATAAGCACAATCACAACTAAATTTTATAGAAACTGTTGGATATAATCACAAATAACTGCAGAGAAAATCGACTTCGATACGCGTCCGTTGACAGTTTTTTTTTTTTTTTTTTTTTTTTTTCCTGTATGTTTATTCCATTAATTATGCAGAATAATTCTTAATTAATTGCCTTCTCTGTTGCGGAGTGAGCTAGTGACCCGTCTGGTTTCAGCAAGTGAGGTAATGTGGGACGGCAGAAGTTTGTTTTGACCAATTTAGATATGGACCAAAATTGTTTACTATGAGAGGGGTAGGATGCAAGTTTGGTCCCTACGGGACTGATATTGTCATAATGTGTCTTTCGGATCACCCTCTTGCAGAACTTTGCAGCAGACTTAAATGCATTTTTCTTCGTGCGAACCCGCCGAGCATAAATTTTGTCATCACGGGCTTGAACCCAGGCTTGGTATGCAGACTGCTTTTGAGCTTCAGTGCAAGCAATGATCCAAGGTCGGGCTTTGAGACCAAGCGGTATGTCAGAGAATGGAGTATTCCATCCCCTGCCATATCACATCCGCAACCGCTTCAGCTAAACAATCGGGATCGCCCGAAGAAAAACACACTAATTGCTGTCATGAGTAGGACGCAAAGAAATTCATCCCAGTCTGCTGGCTCGTATTGCCAAACTCGCCTTGCGTCTCTTGGGCTATCATCCAGAGGAGAGCTGATCGATACGGACTTCACCAGATAGTGGTCGGATGTTCTTAGTGGGGCTGATACCAACACTGTAGTCAGCCGTAAGGCCAACCAATTAAGAGTGTGTCCGTCAACATTGGGCACCGACGTAGCTACATTCACCAGGTGGCTGAGATCTAGCGACAATGCAAACCTGCATATGTCTCTTCCAGCATGTTTTGAGGGTAAAGGGGCCGGGCTCCTAATTCCCAACGGCCACTGCGACCTGTACAGATCTATTGTAGCCATGGTCATTTCTCTGGTATGGGACCACAAACTCGCTATGGTGGGCCTTAGTCCCTCATATAATGAGGCTACACTTGTTGGTATCGAAGTTGGGCACCTTCCGCCTTCTCCATTAGGTGTTCAAAGAGCCTGGTACAATATGTCTTATTGTTCTCACACTAACCTACTCCTAAAATAATATAAAGTGTGTTATTCTTATAATACAACTGTGATATGATTGATAACATTTAATCAACAAAGTTAATTTTGTAATACAACCTGTCATAGTGGAGACCCTGGGTAGTTATCCTGTTTCGAATGTGAATAATTCTAACTCCCATGTTTTTAAAAATTTTGAATTCCATGTTTGATATTTACATCATCTAAGCCATCTGTGAAGAAAAATGTGAAGATTATTAATAAAAATGCACAAAAATTGAACCAAATAGCAAAAATATAAAACAAAATCAGGTATAGTATCAAAATGTTTTTAATAAGGTACCTGCTTTGAAAAGATTTCATCCAAAAGTCGACGTCTTTCCGCTATGTCTGGGGATTGCTGCAAAAATTACAAAGCTGCGAGTAAGGTTATTAACTCGCTCGCCGTGTTCCAAAATGAACAAACGCTGCTAAAAGCGTATACCTACGGTACTGACGGACGGTCCAAATCTCAAACTAAAAAAACTAAAGTCCGTCATATACATATTCTGTATTGCCGGCTCCAGACTCTCGCGACTCGCGAGGCGCCTCGCACGAGGCTCTCGCACGAGTCTTAGCGAGTAAAGGCCGCAGGAGTGCTAGCCATCCACACACTCGATTTATTCAGTTGCCCGCTTCGCCTACTAAAATATGGACGTAATTGAAGTTACTGCGTAAGTCACCATTAATGATATTTTTATATTTAATTCTTTGCTAATCCGATCCCATGCGTCGTTCATTTTATTTTATCCTTGTGATATAGTTTTTTTTATTTCAAATAATTGGTTCTATTTGATAAAATTCCACAAAAGTGGTACACAAGTCATTACTACACCCCGTAGTGATAAAAAATACGTGGATCCTTTTAACAACAAAGTGAGCGAGCACGAGAAAGTGGTCGATTCCCTCGCCTCACCCCCTCGCGTCCTTTGACTCGCGTCTGAAAAACTGACACTAAACGGAGCGCCAGCGAGGCGAGGCGAGGGATGACGAGGGGACACGAGTGCACCGTCCTCACTCTCGTGCTCCTGTTCCCTCGTGTTGCCTCGTGGAGAGTCTGGATGGGGCATATGAGCTAGTGAAGAAAGCTAGTCATATACATGTTCTGTATGAGCTAGGAAATCATTAAAAATCTAATTTTAACACCGTTTTTTTCCTGAATGGTAAGTGTTTTTCAATCATTAAAAATCTAATATTAACACCGTTTTTTTCCTGAATGGTAAGTGTTTTCACCAGAAAAACTGTGGTAGTAACATTTATTAGTCCCATGTCACATATTTCTTAGTGTCGCGACCAGTAGTCGCGAACTGTATTTGTAAAAATGTAAATAATAAATTTTGCAACGGGTAACGCCTGAAGTACAGTCAACGTAATGATAAAGATAGTGATTTCCGCCCCGCTTCGAACATTCATTGTGAGAGCCCATTTCAAAGATGGCCACTCTCCCCGCCGCAAGCTCAAGAAGCAGTCCCTTAATACCAGTGCAAGGAAGAGATCCCGTTCCCGAGGACGGCTGAAGTAACAAAGTTAAGTGAAGTAACATCCCCATTTTTGTACATTGACATCCTGTCATTTCTCAATTTTGTCGCGTGTCTATTTTACCATGTGTCTCACTAATCTACCTACACCAGATATCATCATTATCTTACTCTATTTAAACTATATTTAACAAATCTGGACCATTACATGAAGTTACGGAAATCACACCTTTGAAACAGCAAAGATATGTTAATATTCTGTTAAGCGTCTTTCAGGCCTGAGATGATAAGATCTGTGGAATTACCCACCTTTTTACTTATTACGAGCTCGAAACTCCCAGTGAGTTTGGTTTCATTCCTAGTGAAAGGAGAAGTGTCGCACAGCAGTGCGAAAATAAGTAAAAAGCAAAAATTGATGTTTCTGAAATTTTCGAGAAATGAGATTTTTCGTTTTTCTAAAAGTGCATATCTCCATAACTATCAGTTCTGGAAACAAAATTTAAATCGTGAATTATAGGAATTTTAATTCTCTACAAATCTGTGCAAAAAACATTCAAATTACAGTTTAATTCTCTACCACACTGTGCACAGCACATTTCTGGCTAAAATGCATGTAACCGAAGATATAAGCGAAAGATATGGCGGCGGGGGCAAAGGGGAAGGGGAAATTTTGAATTTTGCACTTAAACACTTACTAACCATCCTAGACAACATATCAAAAATTTGGAGTCGTTGCACCGTTTGTAAGGTAGCCCCCCCTCTATTCAGTGGATTATCCCTCAAAAATGTGCGCCAAATCTATTCTCATTTCCATTAATGACAAAGTCATTAAAAACAAGATTCAGATTCAGATAAGATTCAGATTCAGATTTCGCCACCAGTACGTTTGGAGACTTCAAACAAGATGGATGACATAGACAATGAAGAATTGTTTGCAACTGCACTTTTACTGGTGCTCGAGAAGAGGGAACGTCGTTATTGGGTGCACCCGTGAATCCTCAGAGATTGGCAGAGAGCTAATTCTATCTCGAGCATTTCTTATTTCGTAGTCGAGAAAAAGCAGGTCGGACTTTCACTCGGCTTGTACTAGCGAGATTCTGAATGAACTGGCATACAGTGGTCACCCTAAGGAGCCCCACTATGGAAAAAGATAAATTAGCGGCTTCTGATCAATCTGGTGCCAATCGAAAGAATACTAAAATACAAACTAAAAATGTCATATGACAAATTGTCCTACCTGATATACTTTCGGAGATATCAAGGTATGAATTTTTTTATTATTATTATTTCTGATAAAACTCGTGCCAATCGAAAGAGTACTAACATACAAACAAAAATGTTCATGACAAATAGTCCTAAATGATTTTCGAAGATATATGAAGTTTCTTTTTTAAATTTTTTTTTTTAGTTCCAAATAATCCAAATTTGTGTAAAAATTATTATTAAAAACCAAACACTGATGTCCAAGTCAGTCAGATTGGCCACAGCCTTAATTTTGGCAAAGGCGAGTGAAGAATTCCACGTTGCAGTGTAATCATCTCACAATAGGGCATTTTTCTTCTCTTTCTTGTTGTATACATTTTTCTCTGTCAGTGGCTACAAAGTTGTCCAGTTTTATCAGTTAAAAAAATATATGTTTTTTTAAACCTTGATATCTCTGAAAGTATATCAGGTAGGACGATTTATCATATGACATTTTTAATTTGTATTTTGGTATTCTTTCGATTGGCATCAGTGTCATCAGCGGCCGCAATTATTTCTTTTTTCCATATTAAGGCTCTTTAGGGTAACCACTAGTACGCCAGTCCCCATTCAAAAATGTTCGATGCTCTTTCTGGATGTGTGCGGCGGTCGGTACATTTTGTTCGCAAGCGCTGCTTTCTGAACTTCTTTTTCCGTTCTGAAGACCCGAACACCCAGAAAATTTCAGAACAAAATGTCAGGGCTTTTTCCGTTCTGAAACCGTTAAGGGGCATATTTCAACCTACTTGTACATACCGTAAAATTTACTGTCCCATGGACAATTATTTACTTTTTTATGTCTCTATATCCTTGAGATATTTTTTAATTATTTTTAAATATTAAATGAACTTTTGTTCTGCTGATTTACATACATTAAACTAACAGTATTATATTTAAAATAAATAAAGAATAATTTCAAAAATTGGCAATTTTGTCGTTCAGTACTGTCCCATTTCCATTCATCAACTGATGACCTAATTTTCAACATTACTTTTCATAGAATATACTGTGGTTTCCACTTTTTTGTGTGTAAACATCTTTTTATCTTACAAATAAATACTAAAAAGCTCTCTAAACCTTACTTAAGAAACTTATTTTCAATATTAAATACTGTCCCATCATTTGGTTTAAACGGACATGTCCTAGCACCGTTACCGTGTTACAGGCGATATTTTTATGAATTTCTTTACCAAATACGTATTGTATTTATCAAATGGTAACACTGTAATGAATCTCTCAAACTTCACTCTATGTTGTCGGCCATTTTAACAAGATTTACGGGTAGAGTGAGCTATGCGGTATATAATCTATTTGGTTTCACGTCTGATTGTCCGGTCAGTAATTTGAATGTACAAAAAACAATTAAAAATAAACAACTTCACTTTATACTGTCATACGTTTAAGCTATTTTGGAATAAAGCTATAACCACAACAAGCCTTTTTAAACAGTATTTTTAGGCGAGGAAACCGTTTTCGGTAGCATGATGTGGTTCCGTTACGTCCTGTTCGTTACTTTAAAACCAGTAACGTACGACCCGGACCTAATTAGTAACGAACAGGACAACATAAAGTTGCGTCTAAATTGATGTCTGGTCCAAATATAACCTTTTACATTTATTGGGAAAAAAACTAAGGTTTTTATGGCTTTCTGATCATCAATACATGCAGGCAAGTTTCTCTGTTTTTCTACATCTTTACTGTGTCCTGTTCGTTATGAGTAGGTCAGGTTACGTGACTGTCCCATAATAAATTCCCCAATCTTCTTGATTATTGCCTATATTTATCGGAAATCCATTAATTTATCAATATTAAAATAACTATAATATAGTGAACTCAAATAGCTAAGAAAACTAGTTATTATTTTGTTTAAGAATATGATTATACCACTAAGTGAAATATTAAGATTTTTCATTAGGTAACGGTAAGGACCAATTAAATGCAAAAATAATTAATAAATATTTTTTTAAAACAGTACGTGATTATTAAAAGAAAAATAACATTTTTTTCCCCAATAAATGTATTAAAACATGAAACTTAAATTTCATTTTAGAATTATAGCCATACTTCTATCGGTAACGAACATGACAGAATTTAGCGAACTTATTAGATTTTTCTTTGATTAGATCATAATTATTTAAAATTGATTGGTTCTTTAAATAAAAATACAAAATTTATCTATTAGGCTACTTATAATTGCTAAAAATATACTAATGTAATCAACTTTGATAAAATCATGAATTTTTCAATAGCGTACCAGTAAATTGAAAAATGCCCTAAGAAAGTGTGCGCCAGGTAGAACATTTTGTATGAAAAGCAGTGCGTTCTGATTTCAGAATTTCCGGATGTTTGCGGCCGGCCTTAAGCAGTCTGTAAGCGCACTTTGGAACAGGTGGCCTGTGACAATCCGTTTGACAGATAAGTAATGTTGCCATCTAAAAATCTGTTGTGCCAAGGTTGTGCCACCACTCACTGGCCAAAAAAATCATGGGCCATTGCGAAGAGGAGCCGTGATGCTTGAGTAAGGCTTTTCCTTATCGCTGGTACCTAAGATTTTTGAAACTCACGCCAAAACAGCGCATGTTCTTCTTACGTCAATAGTTCTTCTTTGTCTTTTTTTCACAATTTTGAATTCTTTTCTGCTCGTCGTCGTCGTCGCCGCGATGGGCCATGCATGTGTTGCTGATGACAGGGCCTAGCGATGGTATCCCAAATTTGACAAATCACTGGAGGGTGGACCATTGCCAGGTCGTCTTAGAAAAGGACAATTTCCGTCCTTTTTCAACAAACCGGAAACTATAACATGAATAATCCTAGTCTGCGTGCGTCACCAGCTATCTTTATAGTTTTTCACTTTTTCAGTAGTTTTTTGACGTGGATGCGCTGTGGTGCTTTCGTTTGGGAGGTCCTTTTGTCCGTACGGACCGTCAGTACCGGACATTGACGTAAGAAAAACGCTGCGCCCCCTGGCGTAGTTTCCAAAATCTTTGGTACCGGACGAGATCGTGTGTTGTTTTTTAGGGCTCCCGCCCGCGACCGTATTTTTGTCGGCCGATTTCTTGTATGGTGATTAGGGAGGTGATCGATCAAAATAATATCGACACACGATGTCGATGATTTTATTTTTTGTTAATAAGATTCCATGAATTATTAATTATATTTAATTTTTACTTTCGAGCGGAGCGAGAAAGGTATTGTATTCGTGAAAAAAAAAACTTTTCTAATTTTCTCAAAAATGTGTTCTATATCACTTATACATCATAAAAAACAAGTCTCCCAAAAATGTCCGTCCGTCGGTCGGTCGATCGGTCGGTCGGTCCGTCGGTCAGTCTGTCTGTCACGCTTTGGCTTAGCGGCTTTACGAATGGTCCGATTGACACCATATTTTGAATTTAGGAGTTTTATGCAAATCCATCGAAGGTGTTAAGTGGTTTCTTGCTGGCTCTCATTTTGAGGGTAACTGTCATACAACGAAAATGAAAAATTGAAATTTTCACAAAAAGGGCTCATAGAATCTTTATGAAACTTTGCATGACCAAGCATCTCCATGTAAGATATCTTGCGCCAGTATCGATCAATTGATCTATGTAATTTAATATAAGGGGTGTTCCTGTACCACCAAATCGTAAATATGTGATTTACCCAAAGTTGGTTCCATTGAGTTTATTAAAATTTTCTATAATATTAATCCTGGATTGGTTGTCTACCTGACTGGAAATTCTTTATGATTTTTTTGAATAAAATTTAGTACCTATACATGGTGTACCAAAAACTGAAAGGGCTTGCTCAGTAGACTAAACTGAACAATTATCCATAAGGAACATGTGTTGGGAAATTAAAAAATCTCCAAGCAAGTATCCTACGGTAGTATCCATTGATCTGTGAAAATTCATATAAAGGATGTTCTAGTACTACCAAAAGTTAAACATGTGATTTACTCGAAATCATTTGAGGTTTGTTTGTTTTATTGTTTGACAATTTAAATTCTGAAATGATCTGTATATTTCATTCGAACATTTTTTTGGAAAAACTTTAATAAAAGTTTGTAATTCCATACTATGTGTATGGCATTACAAATTTAAGTTTGCGGTTGACAGTTTTTCCTTGAGTATTGCAAGAAAGTAAGTGTAGTGCTGCTGTACCATTTATTTTATGTCTCGGTATTATCAAAAATGCTTTTAATGATCATTATTTGTTAATATACAGGTTGTTAGGCTAGGATAACTATACAGCATGTTAGGGTAAGTATACAAGGTGTTAGGTTATGATGACTACTATATGTCACATCTTAAATTAATGTTATATATTAATAATTCCGATGGCACTTTTACGCTAGTAATACTTACTATCAAATACCTGGTTTTCTTAATTTATATATTTTTTATTTGTACTTTCCTTAGTACCTAGATTATTTTCTAAAACTGTTTTTGTACGTACGTGCGTTTAGGAGGAGCGGAGTCTCCTGGAACAGGCTATTAAGGCCTTTAAGGAGGCCCTAGCAACAAGTTTTGCTTAACTTTAAGTTTTTGATAATAAATATTTTACATTTTATTATATTTATATATGTACAGGGTGTTAGGGTAAGTAAACAGGGTGTTTTTTTTTTTTTTTTTTTGTATGTTCTTTTGTATCCTCTGACATGGGATCAGAGACTTTTTCAAACGAACACGGACATGAGAGCATGCATTTATTTTTTAGTCCATAATAGGTTTTTGGTGTTGCAGGGCTCCGGATTTTCGTACGGGAGCCCTGGCAACGACAAGGGATCTGCGTATTGTTACAATATATTTTAAATTTCATGCGAAGTTAGAAGGAAGACAGTAGAAGGGTTACAAATTTTGTTTTTACAATATTGATCGTATTGCTAATTACATTTTCATTATATTCTGATTATTGGTATGCTTCAGAATAATATAAACATATATTATGTAAGCATATATTTAACACTAACTCTTATTTCTTTTTATCACAATTTTAGCTATATTCTTGCAAAAATCAATAAATTTTTCAATGTCCTTTCCCATCATTATTTCTTTTATATTTTCCTTCACAACTTTCACGTTTAATTCTTGTTCAATGTTATATCTTTCCTTCGCAAATGATGGGCACTCAAATAGGATGTGTGGGACAGATTCTGCTATATCTGAGTCACAGACACATGATGGGCTCCCCTTACACTTGAAGCGATTCAAGTATTCGGAGAACCCACCATGTCCTGTCATAATTTGTGTCGTCACATTATTTATCGTGATCTTCCTTAAACAGGGTGTTAGGTTAGGATTACTATACAGGATGTTAGAGTAAGTATACAGGCTGTTAGATTAGGATCACTATATGTACAGGGTCTTAAGGTAAGTGTACAGGATGTTACTACACAGGGTGTTAGGATAGGATAACTATACAGTGTGTAATGTTAGGTATATTTTGTGTATAGTGATCCTAACCTTACACCCTGTATATTTATCCAAACCCAACGCCCTGTGTAGTTATCCTAACCTAACACCCTGTATATTTACCCTAACACCCTGTATAGTTATCCTATCCTAACACCCTGTATACTTACCCTAACACCCTGTACATTTAGTAGTCATCCGAACCTAACACCTTTTATACTGACTGTTACTTACTGCCAGCGGTCACTCAACGAATAGTTCTCTCGAAAGCCGCGGGGTGCGGTGCGGCGCGGTGGAGGGCTCGCGACACATTAGCAAATGCACAGACAAGATTTCGGCATTTGGATCTCGTTACTTTAATTTTCTTTAACCCTAACATCCTGTATAGTTATCCTAGCCTAAAAGCCTGTATATTAACAAATAATGGCCATTAGAAGCATTTTTGATAATACCGAGACTTATAAAAAAATATGTTCATGGAATCTTATCTTACTAACAAAAAATACTTAGAACTGATTGTAGGGTTAAGTGCAGCAGTGTTTATAAGAGAAAGTAATGATCACAATAATAAACAATATATTAGTACAAATTTACAGAAAAGTCCATTCACAAGTGACAATCAAAAATCTAACAAAGTACAGTTGCTTAGAAACCAACATGTGACATTGGTATCACATTGTCTTTGCTCTAACAAAAATAAAATCATCGACATCGTGTGTAGATATTATTTTGATAGATCACCTCCCTAAACGTCATACATGAAAATCGGTCACCGATTATCGGTCGTGTACGGAGCCCTAATCGTCTGAAACCCAAATTTTGGTACTGGCAGCACTCACGTGACGGGGACTGACAGGGTTCAAGTCAAGTTCGTTTGATTTCACACTACTTTTTTAGAAGATTGTTTTGCAGTATCTTGAGACGGCCGATTACCATTATATTGAAAGTTTAACTTGATTTGGACTTGGTGAGACTCTGTACATAAACTTACTAATCTGGGTTGGTGAGGGCCTTCAGTCATTGCTTCAGTCAGCAGGGACTTGCTTGGCATATCCGAGAAGGAATCGCGCACTCGTCTTCTGCACTGCTATATCTGGCCTATGTGGTGCTATCGACACATGCTGACTATAAGTTGGACACAGCGGATTACCAATGATGAAGTTCTATGGCGGGTTGACAGAAAACGCGAACTTTTGCAAACCGTCAAATGAAGAAAAGTTGCATACTTAGGGCATGTGTTAAGGCACGGAAGGTACGTGCTGGTGCAACTCATAACCTCTCATAACTTGTAGGAGCAGACTCATAATGATGGGCAAAGTTGCAGAAAAAAGAAGAGTAGGTCGGAGAAAGAAGTCTTGGTTGCGGAACATCAAGGAGTAGACTGGGATTGCGAGTGCTGACGAACTTTCTCGCCTCGCTGGAGACAAGAAGAAATATGCAGAGCTGACTGCCAACCTTCACAAGTTGGAGAGGCACTATTAGAAGAAGAAGAGAAGGAATACAATCAGGTCCCCTGTACAATGAAGTCGCCAAGGATTTAAACGAGCTTGGAGTGTTCAACTGGACGGAATTGGCACAGAACAGGGAAGCCCAAGAACTAATTTGACTCGCAGAGCCACATAGATGTAAACTCATCTTTTGGAATGACTCATTGAATCACCTAAACTGTTCTTAAAGATGAGTAATAGAATTATAAAAATATTAATTAATTAAATTTACAATATAATCTTACTTTAAAGTTAATCATGTGATGTAGGTTGGTCTCAACTACTATTTACATTACATATTAAATGAGCCATGCCAATGGCCTTGGGTCCCTCAACGACTCTGACTCCACAATATGATGATGAGTTTAGCCGGGGACCTATGACTAAATAATAAGTCAGGAAATGTAACTGCGCTCAAAAAATGACTGAACGAAAGACGTTCCATAAGAAGTTGTTGCACGCGTCAATTACTCAACTACTACTAACTGACATAGCACGCGCGCGAACGAATCCCTGCTCTCTTTCTGAATTTGAACCAATTGATTCGTATTTTGAATATACGTCTTTATGGTTTCACGTAGGGCCACTTTTTGTGTGGAATTTGTTCTGAGTTAGAGTTCCTGACTTATTTTTATTCGTAGCCGGGTAGCCGTAGCCTATTTTTAAATTCATCTACTTATTCTGGATTTTTTTCTATTTCAGGAGTCAAGTGAAAAGACCAAACATAAAGAAATAAATAAAAGAAATACTGGGCACTGAAAAAGATCATGAAAAACAAAGACCTTAGAATGACTACAAAACGAAAAGCATAATATGGGCCCCAAATAAAGACTACGGGGACAAACAATCGAGGACCTAAGATGTAAAAAAAACCAGCCAATTGCGAAACTGGTTGATGTTGAAGAACAGTTGAAGTTCGCATGATTTGTAAAGTACTTTTGGTGTTGAATAAATTTTGGTTATGAGTCTTATGATGTTGCAATAAATGATTGTAATTGTCTATCTGATAATGTGTTTTATTCAAATTGTGAGAAGGAAGAACAGACAGCTCACCTATAAATAAGTGTCTTTGCCGCCAGTATTAGTAGGTCATAGTAGTTTTGCTAAGCCCACTTTCAGTAAGCGCCCATATATCTACTGTGTGAATCATGTAAAAGATTACCAACACCTATACACACCAGTACAGGTATTGGTAATCTTTCAAACCCTTGCACATAATTTTCAAATCAGGTGCTTAATTACCTAGTTTATGGGACTTACAAGAAGAACAATGTCTTTTAATAAAAAGGCAGATGATTCTAAATCTTAGTGGTCCATAACGTGAGCCAATGGCCTGACTTCAACAATTTCCACTGTTTCAGTCCCGCGTAACCCTTCTCCAGAGAAGACCTGTTGTTAATTTAATTTCATTAATTTCATACTCCCATCTAGTGGCCAGTCTTCCCCGCTTTCTTTTGCCAGATCTTGGACTAGTATATGGGACATGTAAACAATTTCTTTTAAAAACAAGACACATGATTCTAAATCTTAGTGGTCCATAACATGAGCCACTGGCCTGACCCTCATCATGGCTTGCAATTATTTCTATGCAATGGAGGAAATAGATAACAAAATCAGTCTTTTATTTAAGTAGGTACTATATTGTAGGCCCCATGTGGTGCCGGCAAAGAGTAGTACCAACCCAACTTTGCCCGTGGGTGTCGTAAGAGGCGACTAAGGTTTAATGTTTCGTATCATCTTACATTGTGGTCACCAGAGAACCACGGTCCATGGTGCCGGATGTAATGCTAACAAGCATGGTGAATATGGTACTTCCCCTCCACATTGTATTAGCAAAAGCTGGCATTTTAGAGGGAGTTCCCTGTACTGTAGTGGATGTTTCTGAGGTACCTATATTACTTCATCATAACATCCCATGAAACATCCACTACAGGACAGGGAGCTCCATAAGTACCATAGTCACCTCGCTTGTTAGCGTTACGGCTGGCACCGCGGTTTTAGGTGACCGCACTAAGTAAGATGTAATACAAAGGAGGATGCTGCTGCCCATCCTCCAGTTAACCCTTAGTCGCCTCTTACGACACCCACGGCTATGTATGGGTTGGTACTATTCTTTGCTGGCACCCCACGGAACACTATATTACTTAGTTTCTTATAAATCTAAATACTTACACTTGACTTGAAACAACTTTATGACATGGAGGAAATAAAATCAGCATTTTATCGAATAATAATCAGCCTTTTATTCTAAACTTCATGTTTTTATTTGTTATCCAAATGTTTTTCTTCAAAGTATGTCTCTCCGTTCAGTCTGCCTCTTGGCATAAGCCTTCCCCAATCAGATTTCTATGTTTCTGTCCTACAATAACCCTTCTCCAGAGAGGACCTGTTGTCAATTTAATTTCATACTCCCATCATTTCTTCGTCAACAAGTGCCTTAGGTCCATACTCCACATCTACTGGCCAGACACAATCAGTAACAAAGATTTGTAGGCCCGATGCCAGCAAAGGCCTATTCAACAAGAAATTGCGCAGCAAAGTGGCGGTAGATTGGGCATACCCTCCGGTGTAACGACGTAAACGCGGCTTCAATAGCATTTGAGTGGCAGACGTAGACCTGGGCGACCCGTTCACTCCTGATGATGTACCGTCGAAAGCGAGCTCAAGGCTACTGGACTGACATGGAAAGAAGGACGGCGCAAGACAGGGGGAAGTGGAGACAGCTCGTGAAGGCCCTATGCACCAGCGGGGTGTCCTAGGATAACAACAACGTCTAGTGGCCTGTCATCCCTGCTTTCTTTTGTCAGATCTTGGATAGGTACCAATTTGTTGATAACTTGCTCCACTCTCCTTAGATATCGGGGATCATATGCCCTGTCCATCTCCACTGTCTTGGTCAATTCTGGTAAAATGTCTGTAAGCATTATTTTGGTAATATCCATCCAGCACTTCGCACATAACCATATTAGTTCACATCAGAGGATTACCAAGATTTATTCATACAAATTTACCCATAAAAGATAGTATTAACCTGAAAAATCACACTGCCTCATTAAGAATAAGATAATAAAGCAATACACCATGATAAATTTATTTAAAACGTAGAAGATCCACTCTAAACACAGATAAATCACCCAGTTGCAAAACTGCTCGATTAACAACTTTATTTTGCGGTCGAAATACCTGGCAGCTATACATTTCAACCGCAAATATAAAAAAGTTCCACGGGGAAACAGACTTCTGTTCAAAAAAGTCAGCTGTTTTATGTCAAATGTATCTGCCTCCGGTCGCCCCGGATTTCTACGGAAAACTTTCCAGCTGTCAAGCACAATACGACAAAATCAAATAGACACATAGTTGTGTCAGTTTTCATATAACCAATGGATTACATTGATTTGGTCGGATTGTCACCGGAAATTTTGACTTTTTCGTTAAAAAGCAGCAAAGGAATTAATTAATACAGCCTTACCTAATTAATAGTCACACAGATGAGACAAAACATACGACAGAAAGGAAAGAAATAGTATATTGTATAGTTTTGTCTCACTCACTTATTTGTGTAGGCCAAAATCCTTAAAAATCATAAAAAAGCTGCATAAAACTGCATTTCTGAACGAAAACCATAAACAATCCTTAGGATTACGCATACGAGGGGCAAAACGGCTCTACACACGCTATGCGGACTTCGTGTGCGTGGACCCTAAGCTTTTTCCTCCGTGTGCGTTGACCCTTCCACGTGAAAATAGACTCGGCCGTGACAGACGCTGCTATTTTGACAGATTTTAATCCATTCATTCATTCCCGTCACAGTTCGATCCATTTCGTTCCGTTCGTTCGTTTGTTCCGGTGTTTGATCATGGGAAGAGGATTTTGCTCTATGTTTGTGTGAATATTTGTAGAAAATCGTGGAATTGAATTCTATTCAAGTTTTGTGAAAGAAAAACAAATCATGGCGTTAAGAACCTACGGCGATAAGCCGATAAGTTTCCAAATCGAAGAGGGAGGAGATTTTTATTGTGTCGGCTCAGAGGTGACGATTTTTTACGTTTTTGCTGATTTATCGTTTCTAAATCGTCTTTTGCATGTTTTCGGAATTGTTTATTTGTCTCCTTTTTCATTTGAGTCCACTACAATTTTCTAAAGAAACTTGTTAAAGGACATAGTCAATATTTGTATGAATGTTGGGCCAAATGCTGCCCAGATTGAACTCATGGTGCATTATGTTTCTTAGGCTAATAATAGTCTAATAACCACGGGGATTTAAAATCTTTCAGAGGAGTAATGATCTAAATCACCTTTTATATTTTTTTTCAGGTTGGTAACTATCTGCGGCTATTCCGCGGCTCCCTCTACAAGAAGTACCCTGGTATGGCCAGGCGCACTCTCACTAATGAAGAGAGGAAGCGCCTGGTCGATAACGGTCTGGGGTCCCATGTCCTGTCAAGCTCAGTCTCGTTGCTCAAGGCTTCCGAAGTCGAGGATATTATTGAGGGGAATGATGAAAAGTAAGTAATGTTTAGTGGGTAAGTATACATTCTTTTTTATTGATTATACAAGAAGTGTTAGGTTATAGAATTACTCAGCAGACCTCGCCCTAAGCAAAGCTTGTATCGCAGGGACCCAAACAACTATTACCTGTCTACAAAATTTCAGACAAAGCAAAACAAAATTTACAAGATTATTTAATGACAATACTATTAATGTAAACTAAAATCACTTTTTTTTTTTATTTAATATTAATTGTCCAACATGCGATCGGTCTTCAGACCATAAGCAGTTAATTTAGATGTTGTGATGGCGTTTTAGGCGGGCCCTTCCAGTGTCAGGCTGCCTTCATATGCAATTAGATATACAATTTTATTTATATGTTGTCCCACGTATGTGTACGTTTCAGACGTCTCGTTTGCAATGGCTTACTTAGACAATGAGCAAGTCTGTTTTGGTGGTGAGTTATTTTGCTCTTATAGGCCTTCGTTATTGTGTTTATTTCCTCTTTTACAGTTGGGATTTTCAAGTAGTTATGGATTTCATCCATTCTCGTGAACCATGGAGCATCCACTATAGCCTTAAGTACTCCATTTTGAAATCTTTGCAGTATCTCAGTATTGGATGTTTTAGCCGTTCCCCAGAGCTGAATGCCATAGGTCCATATAGGTTTTAGGATACTCTTATAAATCAGGACTTTGTTTTCTATGGAGAGTCTAGATTTCCGTCCAATGAGCCAATCTAGTGTTCTGAACCTATGGTTAAGTTCATCACGTTTTTTTTGGATATGAGTTTTCCAGGTCTGCTTGCGATCTAGGTGGAAGCCAAGGTACTTTACTACTTCATTGTGTGGTAGTACATCTTGTCCTAATTTCACAGTCGGGCAATCCTTTTTTCTTAGCGTGAACGTGATGTGGTTCGATTTGGGAGCACTAGCTTTAATACGCCAAGATGTCATCCATTTGTGGACTTTGTCCAGATGTGTTTGGAGTACACTCGAAGCCATATCAGGATCTTTGTTGGATGTAAGCACTGCTGTGTCATCAGCGAATGTGGCTGTCATAACATCGTTTGATTCTGGTACATCAGCTGTGTACAAGAGGTAAAGAGCTGGACCCAATACAGATCCCTGTGGAACTCCTGCCTTTATGTCATAGAAATTTGAAGTGGATTCATTGATCTTGACATAGAAGATGCGATTTTCAATGTAAGATTTTAGTAGTAAATACATGTTGTGTGATAGGAGCTTTTTAAGTTTATACAGCAGGCCATTGTGCCAGACTTTGTCAAAAGCCTGCTGCACATCCAGAAATACTCCTGAGCAGTACTTTTTGGTTTCTAGAGCATCTCTTATATGTTCACACACTCTATGGACTTGCTCGATTGTTCCATGGTTTGTTCGGAAACCAAACTGATGGTCTGGAATGGATCCACATTTTTCTAAATGGTCATTCAACCGTGTCTTTATGATTTTCTCGAGAACCTTTGAGAGTACTGGAAGTAGACTTATTGGCCTGTATGATGATGCCAGGTGTTGAGGCTTGCCAGGTTTCGGAACCATGGTTATTTGGGAAACTTTCCATGCGCTTGGGTAATGCGAAGTTCTTAGGATTGCATTGTAGAGTGACGTAATGAAAATGATAGCCTTCTTAGTGAGATTTCTCAGTACAACTGCCGTTATTAGTTCGAAGCCTGGTGCTTTTTTTAAGTCTAAAGTCATAATAGTTCGTCTAACTTCAGCAGGTGTGCAACATCTTATTGGAGGGCTGAGCTGGAGATCACTTTCGAGGAACGTCTGTACTTCCAGGTCTATGTCTTCATCACCAAGGTCATCATTAGGTGTGAACACATCTCGGAGGAAAGATCCATATGCTTCTGCTTTAATTAACTGCTTTAAAATAACTAAAATCACTGATGATCGCAATACGTACACATGCACATAGAATTATGTTTAATTTAGGAAGAGTGACATCTGACACAGGCAACTTTTTTTTTAAGTAAGAGCAGGCAAACGAGCAGGCAGCTCACCTGATGGTAAGTGTCACTGCCGCCCATAGACACTTGCAACACCTGCGTTGCCGGTCTTTCAGAAGTTTATTAACCCGCTTTTTAATGACCCCATGTCGTAACTACCAGGGAACACCGCAGTAGGAAAAACTTAAAAGGATACTGAAAATACTATACTGAAAAACTTGTTTTTTTTTTACAGTGGTTGGGTTCCTGAGCTCTTAAGGGCTACTGCAACCTATAGAGAACTATTGTTGCCCCATTATGCAAATACTAATAGATCAGAGCTAGCTAAATCTAGTTAGTAGTTTTATTTTAATTCAAATACGATCTAATACAGTGTAAGAAATATGATGAAGTGTAGGAATATGTACCCCAAAAAGCATGTAATGTTTAGGATAATTTTTTTTGGACCTTACATCCATTGACCACTTATCACCCTAAAAAAGTTCAACTTCCATACTAAGTAATGAAAGCGAGTTATCAAAAGTTGTTGCTTTTAATCTCACTAATAAGTGTGCATACAGATTTTAAGTCCAAACAAAACCTTTTTTTAAGGCCTGATAATTACACAGGATTTTTACAAGACGAAAACTTGCATCAATAAGGAGTGAAAACCCAAACAAAAAGTTGCCAATGAAAGCTTACAAGTTTTTATCTCATAGTCTTTAATTGGCTAGTTTTTGTTTGCATTTTCTCTCTTTATTTACACACAGTCATGCATGCCCCTTTTCCAATATTAAAGAGTGCAAGCTAAAAAATGACCTTTCAGATACAAAGCGGCAGCAGTCAGTCAAGAGCTGGCAACACCCAGAGAGAGCAAGAGCAAAAAGCCACACAACCCTTCGTGGATGCCTGTCATGCCCAACTCCTCACATCTTGATGCTGTACCTCAGGCGACTCCGCTTAGCAGGACCAGGGTGCATAATAAAAAGGTACTAGTTCAACACCTGCAAATGAGTCATAGGCCTACTGAGGGTTATTGATATAGATTTCAGTAGCCATTGTTTTTGCCTAATAAACAATTTTGATTTGATTTTTAAAAGAAAGTGGCCAAATAATGTCATTCATAAATATCATTTGAGAAGTAGCTAAGAGCAATAAATTCAACAAATATCTCAAGTCTCGTCCTGCCCAGAAAAGCATTTTAATTCAAAATATTTGGGCTAACATAAAATTATTTGTCACTAGCTGGTGCCCACGACTTCGTCTGCGCAGGATAAATTGTAGCCTATGTGTTATTCTGATGTATAAGCTATATTATAGTAAGGTTTCATTAAAATCCATTCAGTAATTTTTACGTAAAAGAGTAACAACCATCCATTCATCCATGCTTACAAACTTTCGCGTTTATAATATTACTGGGATTTGTAAAGGACAACTAAAAAATTATATGTCCAAACACATGTAACACTGGGCAGGACGAGGATAGGTAGTATTTGTAGAAACAGCTATTGTTGCCTGTGCAAATTTTTAATTTCTGGTTAAGGCGCAGGCCAGACAGAAGAGGTGCGCCGCACGGCACGCCTTCAGCGCACCTCTTCTGTCTGGTTTGCACCGCGTCGTTCTCCTTCATTTTGTATGCATGTGATTTAAACAGGCGACGAGACGGCATGCCTAAGGCGCACTGACCGCCGGCTCGCCGCCGCACAGCACAGTCCGCTGCCATCGATTGCGTCGTCCAGCCGAAAAGTGTACCACGGGGGCGCACCCGAAGCGCGCCTCGGGCGCACCTGAAGCGCGCCGCGCCCGTTCTGTCTGGCTTGCACCTAAGAATCTTAAATCCAATCTAAAAGCAGCAAAAAAGTCTAATATGTCAGTTATTTTATTAGACATAAGCGAGAACAAAAATAGCATCTTGTTCTGTGATTTTTGCGAATTGGAATAAAATCAGCTGTTAGTTTTGCATGTATGTTTCAAAAAGAAAAGTTGTTACTTTTGACCTAACTAATAATTAGGCAAACAAATATCAAGAAAAAAATTGCCCTATATATAATAAAAATATATTTTAAGTAAACGAGATTTATTTTACTTTCTTGATAGCAGATTTAAAAAAAAAATATTAACGCCTTTTTAGGTGCGGACATTTCCCCTCTGCTTTGACGACACGGACATGACTTCGATGCTAGAAAATGCCTCGCAGAAACAAATTTTGGTACCAATTAGACTTGACATGGAGATTGAAGGGCAGAAACTTAGGGATACTTTTACTTGGAATAAAAATGGTGAGTAACAAGTCAATAATTAATTTGACAACTAGAGATAGAACCTTTTTCAAACAGGGTGTTAATTTGATTGCGTGCCATTGTTCAGGGGTGGGATCAGTATCAGTAACTGAACAACTTTCCCAAGAAACATAGGTCGAAATATAAAAAACCACTTGACCTCCCATACAAAATGCGCTATCAGCTGATGTAATTTCTATGGGAGGTCAAAAATTTATTTTTGTATTTTGACCTACGTGCCTTGGGAAAAGTTGTTCAGTTACTGATGCTGAACCCGCCTGAGCTATGGCACGCAATCAAATTAATACCCTGTATAGCCACCTCTGCAACAATGATGGATGCTATGTACTCACTGTGCACCGCCCGCCCGCCCGCAAATAAATGCGCAGGCAACTGCAACACTGCATCTACCCAAACCATTCTACACGTGTTTTGCGTCTACACAAGGCTTCCTCAAGAGATGTTATGTAAGTGGTTTGAGTGGTGGCAGTGTAGCGGTTGCTACGCATGTGCATTTGTTTGCGGGCGGGCGGTGCACAATGAATTAAACACAGGAAATTACTAACCTCATAATTGGATGCTGATTATAGGCCTTAGGGTCCCTTAGCCGCCTTTTACGGAACCCTAAGTTAAACTTTTAACAATATATCATAATAATGTCTTTGTTTCTATTTCTGTGCTACATAATAACAATGCGTGAAGTTTAATTGCTTACGCTCCCGAAGCCCAGTGGTTTCTACTCTTGAAAACAATTAACTATTCCGAAGAAAAAATAATTGCTCTTAAAATATCTTTTGACTCTCCAAAGGCATACTGAAGTGGTCATGTGATCGACTCATTTTGTATGGGACGTAGAAAATTGTTTCAGACTGAAAATATTTTTTTCTTTAGGAAAGTTGCATGTTATCATGAGTAGAATCACTTGCCTTTGGGAGCAAAACCAATGAAAATTTACATACATACATAACATCACGCCTGTTTCCCGTCGGGGTAAGCAGAGACCACAGTCCTCCACCTGCTACGATCTTAACATACCCGCGCTTCCTGTACTTTCATTAATCCTTTCATACATGCTCGTCGCCCTTTTTTTTCTTTCTTTTTTTTAAAAGTACCCAGATTAATTAAAAAAAAATCACTTTGTATTTTTTTTCCTTTTCAGAATCAATAATAACTCCAGAACAATTCGCAGAAGTCCTTTGTGATGACTTAGAGCTGAATACAAGCACATTTATACCAGCCATCGCTTCGTCCATCCGCCAGCAAATTGAAGCGTTCCCAAGTGAACCACCCGCTATATTGGAGGAGCAATCCGACCAGAGAGTTGTCATCAAGCTGAATATACACGTTGGGAATACTTCTCTTGTTGATCAGGTAGTTCTATTTTGTTGACCATTGCCACCGACTGGTCAGTGGTGTAATTCATTATTTCTTCACTTTCTCTCAAATTTACATTGGTTAGGTTAGGGTTCCCGCACACGGGCCACCGGCCACAATCACAAAACGCCGCCACTGGCATATTTCCTGTAGTTTTCATACATTTTATATGGACTCGCCGCACACGGTTGACGCTAAGGCCGCCACACGCTACAAATCGTCGTTGCTCGCTTCTTGTGGCCCGTACCGGCCGCAAAACGCCACCACACGCCACTCGCGCGATTCCCCACCCCTCTCTCCTTTACCTTACTTAACCTGTGCAAGTTTTTGTGGAGTTTTTAGTGATTGTTTCTACTTACCATAATGTGATAGCTAGTCTTTCCGCGGGGGCGATACTTTTACGCATGTTGGTGACGTGTTGCTTTAATCCATTATATAATAAAGCTAAAATAATAAAAATACTTTTCTGAATGGTTTGAAAGATTATCGAAATGCTCGTTACGTTTTTGTACATTTGTTAAAATTTGATGTATCCGATAACTACGGTTTCGTCTTCTACGACGACGGTTTTTAGGGTTCCGATACCAAAATGGAAAAAAAAGGGAACCCTTATGGTGCGACTTTGTCTGTCTGTCTGTCCGTCTGTCTGTCTGTCACACCTCTATATCACAGCAACCACTCATGCTATCAACTTGAAATTTGGAATGGTTTTAGAATCTAGTAGCCCAACTTAATTGCACATGAAAGAATTTTGAAAAAAATATGATTATTAATGTAAAGGGGGCCAAAATAGGGGGGGCCATATTTCAAATTTCCGCCACTAGGTCAAATGGGGTATCATATGAAAGGGCTTTACTTGTACAATCCAAAATATATTTTTGTATGTTTTTACGTCTCTTAGTTTTCAAGTTATGATGAAAAATGACAGAAAAAATACCATTCCCCCCCCCTTATCTCCGAAGTTTGTGAAAGGAAAAATCTAAATTAACTACAGTTGACAGAATTTTATGTAAACATTACAGCAAAAATAAAAAGATCTCTCTAAGTTGCACAGTTTTTTAGAAATCTGCAAATAACCTTTACAAACAAATTTAGTTTTGCGGTCCTAAAAATTGGACTTTACTGCTTCCAAAAATACAAAAAGTATATCGGAACCCTAGGCGCGCGAGTCCAACTCGCACTTGACCGTTTTTTTTATCAGAAGCGTCGTCAGAGTCCATTATGATACTGCGCGCATGGGTTAAAAAAAGTAGCAGCCACCGACCGCAAGTGTCGACCACCGGCCACAAGTGGCTGTCGCGCGCTTCAGCCACCTTCGTGGCCACTTCTAGCTTCTTGTGGCGACGTTTGTGGCTGTGGCCAGTGGCAGTCAGTCAACAAAATAAGATAAACTCACGTTTTATATTGATGGCAAAGGGCCGACGGGCACAAGTACATAAACTAAACAGTAGCTAGGAGTGGAGTAGCCAGTAGTAGGTGGGTTGGGTAGTAGTCCGTCTATGTACATAATAATGTGTATTAATTACGATTAGTTTAGTGATAGGTGATAAAATAATGAGTTACTGCAGAAGACTAACAACATAAGCGAACCTTTTGACAACTGGACTTTCCTCATGTGTTAAAATGGTGTTAATTATGGCAGATACAAACTAAAGACAGGTTTAAAAGGGTTGCTTTCTTTGTTACTTAGGCCTTCGATTCTACATTTTGGTAGATGCACGATTACTGCTGCAATAAACCACATCTTTGAAAGAATGCATAATATGCCTCTCGCTCTGTGCTGTCAGTGGCTATATGGCTCAGGAAACTTGTGTCGTATTAATAGTTCCCTCGCAACTCCGAGATTGCACGCAAGATGATTTGTATGTGTAAAATACTCAAGATACGACCGACGAGATATTAATACGACCCTTATACTTGAAAATTTGACCACACAAAATTGGTGTAATTTTTTCCTACAAATTTTTATTGCGAGTGTGTCTACCAAAATTTATGATCGAAGACTTAAGTTTAAGAAAGACTGCAACCAGATTTGTTGCATAAAATAAGTTTTTTTTTGCCAGAACTGTCACCAATACTTTATGTCTTGTTACAACATTTTTTACAAACTTGTTAACGTTCCAGGTGGAATGGGACATGTCAGAAAAAGAGAACAATCCAGAACAGTTCGCGATGAAGCTTTGTGCGGAACTTGGCTTGGGAGGGGAGTTTGTTACCGGGATAGCGTACAGCATCCGCGGTCAGCTCGGCTGGCATCAACGCACTTTTGCATTCAGCGAGGCGCCCTTACCGGTTGTAGAGGTAAGGAGAGGAAAACGATAATAACTCACAAATGTAAACAGATTTATATTACATGTCTGTGAACGAAACATAGTACATATTGTTACCTTTTTAAAACCGTTTACATGTTTGAAATCGGTGCAGTATTAATGTAGTAATGGTGCTAAATTAAAGTACCCCGCTGCCATTGTTTCAATTTTAGAGGCTTAAGTAGTTAAGCGCGAATAACACGGCTGGCATCAACGCACTTTTAGTATGTTACAAGAAACTGAAAAACTTTTCCAATGAGATGCAGGTCAGAAAACGAGATTATTATAGTCCGCCCGTATTACGAGGATATAGTTCTTAACTACCTATATGTTTTTGGTCTAGTATACTTCGCTTTTTACTTCCATATCGTAAAATACATTGTTGCAGACACCATACCGCGCGGCAGGAGAAGCCGAGCAATGGGCTCCATTCCTAGAGACCCTCACTGACGCTGAGATGGAGAAGAAGATACGGGACCAGGACAGGAACACGCGCCGCATGAGACGACTTGCCAACACCACGCCTGGTTGGTAAACCTCGTATACACGCATACATACACTCGTATACACGCAAAAAATGCACTCATATACACGCATACATACACTCGTATACACGCATACATATACTCGTATACACGCAAACAATGCACTCATATACACGCATACATACACTCGGATACACGCATACATAAACTCGTATACACGCATACACAAACTCGTATACACGCATACACAAACTCGTATACACGCATACATACACTCGTATACACGCATACACAAACTCGTATACACGTATAAATAAACTCGTATACACGCATACATACACTCGTATAAACGCATACACAAACTCGTATACACGCAAACATACACTCGTATACACGCAAACATACACTCGTATACACGCATACAGTTCCTGCTCGTCCTGTCAAATAAAGTCTACCTGAGAGAATTTTGTTGGGGTCAACTGCTTCATTTCGTACACTATATCATACCGATGTCGGCTTTTTTCCAGTTGAATTAGTATTTTTATCGCGAAAAACTTCGCCCACTGAATCATCTGCCCAGCCGTTTACTTAACTGGCTGATTCAACTATCGGGCGGCGACACATCACACACACACGCATACAATTACACATAAATACATGTATACAAAGTTTGTAAAAATGTATGCATGAGTGTGCTTGTAACACAAACACATTCACGCATACATTCACACATGCATTCACACATGCTCAACTCATACTCATAGAACACAAATTCTCTTCTCAAACAATAAAAGTACATACGATATTCGGTTCGAATTAAGAGTCAGCTTGGCAAGTTTAATAAGTCACTTCGATAATATTCAGTACCTGGGCGACCGTGCTTCGCTCTGTATAATCTGAACCAAAGCTGTAGGGTTTCTGAAACGCGCTATTTTCAAGAAGACCTTCGGAAAGTGGACTCACGAGCTTCAGATCATTCCACCTTCTCCCTTCTACCATCGGGAGTCCAGACGCACCGCAGGATATCACCCACACATTATAATGCGCAAGGTCTTAAGAGTGGAATTTTCTGCCTACGTCTGTGTTCTCGAGTTCATATAACCCGAATTTATTCAAGTCGCGAGTGAATAGGCTTCTGGGCAAGCTCGTTCCATCGTCGACCTCATCTCTGTCCTCAAGACTAGATCGAGGTTAAGAGTAAGCCCATGACAATAAAACAAACCGGCCAAGTGCGAGTCGGACTCGCGCACTGAGGGTTCCATACCACCACATAAACATAATTGTATTCGTCGAAATTTCAGTAAGTTAATGTGCTAGATTTTTTGAGTCCGACACGCGTTTAACCAAATTTTATTAATTGTTGTTATTTTATAGCTTATGCACTATAAACGTACCAATTTTCAAGTTTGTAAGTGTTCCCGTTTTTAAATAGAACGAAAACAAAAATCGCCTCAGCGACCATCCAACTTGACCCCTCTCTTATATGAATGTTCTTGAAACGGGGGCTCACCACAATTGGTTACCATTAGTTGTGAGAAAAGTTGTAATATTTAATGATTTCAGACTTTTCCCATTATTTGTACTGTGAGACCTAGCTTCTTGCCAAATTTCATAATTTTAGGTCAACGGGAAGTACCCTGTAGGTTTTGCATTTTTGAATAAATGTATGGAGATGAGGACATAAAATGCCATATCTTTTGATTGCGTCGTTGTAAAAAATTGAAATTTTCAGATCTTGTGTGGTTCATGGATCCTAATATATGGTATTAATTTCAACTTGATACCTTTACCCGTTCGTGAGATAAAGGGTCTTGACAGACAGACAGACAGACGGACAACAAAGTGATCCTATAAGGGTTCCGTTTTTTTCTTTTGAGGTACGGAACCCTAAAAAACTCAGAAAAACGGAGAAAACGAATTTTCCCAGACATGAGGCCTGGCTAGATCGATTTTTCGCCCCCCAAAATCCCCTGCATAGTAAATTTCATCGAAGTCGCTGGAGCCATTTTCGAGAAATCGATTACAAATATATATACAAAAAATATTGCTTGTTTACAACCGCTAAAAGAGTTAACATACGCATAAAACGTTATGATTAAAAAATTTACATCCGTTTAGGATTTTCTCGAGAATTCCTTTCAGAGATTGTAAATTTTCAAAGAGCTATAATTTAAATAGAAAATTCTAGTCAGAAAATACATATTTGAGGAATGTCTATTTAAAATTTCTGACTTCGAACAAGTTTGATAGCGAATATTTTTTCATTCGTGTTTTGTATGAGGCTTTGAATAGTATGAATCTAGACAAAGTAGTACATCGATTAGTAAGGTAGTAACCACTTTTCGCTCCCACTGTACTCTCGAACTTGTCAGGTTGAGAATTGGCAAACTATCGTTTTGTGGATCTAAGGCCACTACTCATGCTTCAAAGTTGAAAATTTCTTGTACTCGATGACGTAGGATAATTTACAGTGCCCTCAGAGTCTATAGTACCTTGAGCGGGTCTCTGGTTCCGGGCTTTTGTAGCTTTTGTAGCGATTGTAACAACCAAGAAACTCATGCTAACTCATCTAAATGAGTTGCGTCAAAAATTTGTGTCTTTGTAACTCATTAAGCTTGTCAAACTGAAAAAAAAAATGCTCTAATGTTATTTTTAGTATATAAAATAATTGGGAAAAGGGAATGCACGTAACTTGCATGAAACAAACAAAATTATTTTTACAATTATTTTATTAGGGCAAATGGATTTTTTAATTGGTATTATAAATTTATTATTATTATTTTATAAAATTACAAATTATTATAATTAGCTTTAAAAATAAGTACTTAAAATGGCAGGCTTTTATTATTAGAAAAATATTAATATAATGGAATAATTAATTTAATCAATCATGTATTAATTTACTTAATTTATTTTTTGTCACTGATTTAGTAGATGTTTTCCATAATTTTCATATTTTATTATCTTTTTAGATACATTTAGATTTGTTAAATCAATTTAAAATAACTTTATTGTTAAGTCGATCTATCTCACAATGCCTTCATTAAGTACAATTCTAGTATAATATTTAAAAGCAATATTAATAAGACGTTCGAGGATTTTTCTGGAGTACACTATTGCCCCAATTTTTTTTATTTCTTCTTTTTAATTTGGATCTTCATATTTGAAAGTTCATAACCGACTTCATGCCATTCAACTCTGATATGGTTTTCTTTTACTCTTTTACTCCAATCTTTGCAATATCTTTTATGATCCAACGAGTTGAATACTTTGCCTGTGTCTGTTCCCGAGTTTATATAACCCGAATGAAGTCGCGTGGCAAGTTCGTTCCGTCGTTGACCTCATTTACGAGATTATTCATGTTAAACTAAGTAACAAAAAATCGAAACTAAATAAAATTGTTAGTTTTCTTAATAATTTCAGATATATTTTTTTCATACATGAAAGCAGAATTTTAATTTATTATTAGCATAGGTAACTCAGCACTCAGCTAAAAACCCTCAATTTTTTTTAAATATGGTGGCTCTAGTTAACTTGAGGAATCTCCTTTAACGTAAAGTCTGAGCGAAAAAAAAAAAAGATTTCTAGTCTAAAATGGCTCAACCTGTAAGTATTTTCTACTCTAAAAGTACAAAAAGTATTATTATAAATTCAGTCGTATGAAGAAAAGGATAGAAAATGGCGGAGATACTCTTAAAAAAATACCAAAAAACTGACATTCCAATACTATAAATCGTAACCAGGAAAAGCATAAAACGCTTTACAACTATAGTAGTACCGTCTAAATGAGACCTCGCCCGCGGGGTACGTGCGGGCAGGTGCGGGGGGAAGAAGCGCGTAGAGAATGAGAATGCCCCCCCCCCCCCTCCCCCCGCCGCCCGCACCTCGCCCGTTCCCCCGCCGGCGTCCCCCCCCCCCGCCCCACCGCGCCCCTGTACCCGGTTTATCTATAGATGGCACTATCTCATAGGAAAGTTATACAGGGTGTAAGGGACGGTGCACCGAAAACTGAAAGGGCGTGCTCCGTCAGGGAAACTGAACAACTTTCCCAAAGAAACATTTTTGGAAAATGAAAAAATTTTGACTTCTCCGAACAAACTGCTCGATCAGAGTGAGCAATTAGTATGGAGAGGTCCAAACTTTTTATCATTTCCCAAAAATTTTCTTTGGGAAAGTTGTTCAGTTTCGTTGACTGAGCACGCCCATTCAGATTTCGGTACACCGTCCCTTACATGTATTACAGTGGTCTATTGAGCATTCTGCTAAAGTCTGATTGGACACCGAAAAAAAATACCATTATAACCACACTAGCTCGAAAAACTACGTGGAAATCGGAGTCTATAAGTGACTTTTGGCCGCTAGCTTTAAAAATATTTGTATAATTTTAATCGGTCGAAATCACCATGCAAAAGTCGTTTTTGGCCGCTATCGTGGAAAAGGTTTTTGAAATTAGAACCAGATGATGAATTATGGTATAAGGTTCTGGCGCAATTCGTTGACATTTTCTTCGCTGTAGTAAGGTGAAAATTGTGTGTTTTGCTCGGCAGCAAAATTACTTTTGCGACTCCTTGCCTTCATTGCCTTGCCTCGCTACGCTCAGGATACTTTCTCGCTTTCCTCGTAGCCCAATCCTAGAATCCTTCGGTGGCTCGAGTTTTAATACAAGGCACTCACGCCACAGTGGGAAAAATCAATTTACTGCCTTGAATAACAAATTACTATTATTTTATCTCTAATGTAATTTTCCATAGAGTTCTCGAAAAATTTAAAATTTATTGAAAAAATTTAGTTTTTATTCAAAATGATGCCTTATTGCGTAAAGAATTATGTTTTCTTTTCGATTCAACGTCATTTATAAAACGATGTTGATACTCGATAAACTATCATAACTTTCATTACTATGATTTAGCGCGATTTAGTCTTATACTTTTCCTCATTACAATTTGTGTAGATTGTCAGTCATATTCTCGCTTATTTAAATAATATAGCCGCCATTTTTAATCCCGTACTTATGCGATTGAACTATAAATTTTTCGTACAGATTTTACAAAAAAATATACGCAATATTTTTAAAAGTAAGTGGACTGTTAAATTTCTATCACATTAAAGGAAATTTTTACAAAATTTTATGCATTTTCATTTGATAACCATTCATCAAATCTAACATTTGGCTTGCACTGGGTGATTAAAATGACGCAATCTGCTTACCATTTCTCATTTAGTTTTTTGATCTGGCAACACTGTTATATAAAACTTCGATAAGAAAATAAAAAAAGTTTATACTTTTAAGATTGACTGTGCAATTGCGCAAAATAGAGCGTAAAATTAAGCACGAGAACAATAACGTATTTTATTACCGTTCTGTAAACTCGCTTGTACAGTGTTGCCACGTATGAAAACTAGTAAACCTATAACTCAATATTTATAACGAGACATTTGGAGTTGTCAAAATGCTGCTTCTACAGCGTGTAACGGAAACTGAAAGGTATGAATCTGCACATGAAATTTAACAACTTTTCCCAAGGAACATACGAGTATGTCGAAATACGAAAATCCAGACCTCCCATAAAAAATGCGCTATCTGCTAATGCAGTTTCTATGGTAGGTCAAAAATTTACTTCGTTCTATGACCTATGTTTCTTGGGAAAAGTTGTTCAGTTTCATGGGCAGATTGACACCTTTAAGTATTATCACACCTTTCCGGTAAACGCTGTATAGTAACAAGTGTCTATAAGTACATGAATGACAGTGACAGGAGTGCGTTGCTGTCACATATTTTGCTCGCAAAGTGTCAAATTCTCAAGGCAGCGCCATTAGTTCCGCGGGCCAACAGATTATTGTCGCTCTATTGTAAAAACACTTTCATGTTCTTTCATTTACCTACTTTCAAATGAGAATAGGACTGAGCCTAATAGATTTGCGGCCGCAACCATATGAAGTAGTAGCTGTCAAACTAACTTCACTCTTAGTCCAGTCAATCTACGAAAGTTTGTATGGAGAGGTTGCATTAAATGCACTTTAGGGGATAATTTATTAAATTACCAGTAAAAACTTTAAAATAATTATAACCATAGTAATCCCTGACATAACGTTGATATTCTTAAAACCAGTATAAGGTGAACTCAATCTGTATAATATTTACTATGTAGCTCAGGTTAGCTTGTGCTGGTACTTTTACAAAAAAATGTGTTTATAAAATGGCCGATTTAATTATTTGCAGCTTAAAATAGCCTATGTTACTATTTAAAATAAATTTCTATAAATGTGCATTTAATGCAACCTCACATCTGGACTATCTGTTTCGATTTAGTTTTTCTCAACCACTGTGAAGTTAGCCATAGACTAGTACTATTCTCATTTGGAATGCTGATTACAGTTTAATTTTTGTGCTGTGATGACTAAGCACAGCACATAAATTGTAACCAAGGAGCGATTTTACAGCAATTTGACAGCTCCAATGCTGTTGTTATAAAAATCGAGTTATACCAACCAATGGTTGACGTAAATGTTTTTTGGTAACAGATGTGTCTTTGGGGCGCGCCGTCAATCGTATGATCCAAGCAGACGCGGCGCTCTTCGCTTCAACGCCGGAGAAACGCAGGAAAAAGATTTAATCGCCCAATGCTGGCAACACCGAGTAACTGTCAAGGGACATTATTTTAATCTACAGATCTAGCGCTTAACCACACTATAATATTAGGTCCTTACGATATGATCCATTTTTTCGTTTATTCCAACACTTACCGCAGAGAGGGACAAAAAATCACGAGCTCTGTCTCTTTTTTTCACAAGCAAATCAGCTATTTTTCTCTCTTTTTGGTGTAATTGAAACTGGAGATATCCAGCGCTTTCCATATCCTGCTCTCTCTACGATAACACTTTCTAGTATATTATGTTGTTTGTCTACTAGTATTTTAGTTTTTGTGGCACCAAGAAGCGGGCACACCAAGGAGGTTGCATATCTCGCTTTGTTCGAATGTTTCCACCATCATTTGAAAAGATGCCGCTGATATCATCAGCATTTTATGCTTCCTCCAGCTTTTAATTTGACATTTAGCTTAACAAATCAAATCTACTAGGTATTTTTTTCCTCTTGTGGTACAGTCAACAGCACGTCAGTGGAAAGATTCGTATCTCTATTACCATGCCATAAGGTCCAAAGTGTTTCTACAAACGTGCTGTTGGGTATACTATCTTATTATAAGATCATACAGCCATTTTTATTTTACATCCCTTGACAGCCATACTTTTTAATACATATCTATGTTTAAGATAAAACAAGTATTCAATAAGATTTCTAGATTAGATCTAAGAAAAATCTCAGTGTTAGATATTAATTTGTGTATGTAAAGAAAAGTAAAGAAGTGCAGGCAAAGTGTATGGCGCACCCACAGAAAAATAAAGGTAATACATCGTGATTATGTAATGTCTGACTATACTTGAGTATGGTACTTAGGACATCTGAACAACTTGCCCCAAGAAACATAGGTTGAAAAATTAAAAAAAAAATTTGGTTTCCCCATACAAACCTTGCGCCGTCAATACTGAAATTTGTATGGGACGACCAAAAAAAAACTACGTTTTTCGACCTGTCTCATGGGGAAAGCTGTTCACTTTTATGTCTTAAGTACCATACTCAAGTATAGTCAGACATTACAAAATACGCTGTAGAAGGAAGATTACAGAAATAATTCGTTACAAGGTAGGCGTCGTTCTCGGGTTATTTTGAATATTTCCTAGTGATCATTTATGATGTGACATTAAAATTTGGGACATGTTGGCAGATGTCATCCCATAGTAAAATTTATTAGCAAGGTATCTATTCCGAGCGAAGCAAGGAGGTCCGAAATCTTTGGGCGCACCATACCACAGTAAATACTAGGTTACGAGTATTTTGATGTGCTCACCTTATTACAGAGGTCAAAAGCAACAACTTTTGTTCTACTACTTTGCTAACGACGCACGAAAAATTTTCAACTTCCCATACAAAATGGGTCGGTCACGTGACAACTTTAGTATGGGGAGTCGAAATTTTTGTGTGCGTTAGTAAAGTCGTAGAACAAAAGTTGTTGCTTTTGACCTCTGTAATAAGGTGGACATACGCATATCAGGTCCAAAAAATTAACCTTGTATAGTATAACCCAAAGCAGTATGGAAACTCCTATCAAACGTCCAAATATGACGCACTCACACATGCGCACACCGCTACAGGAAAATAAGCAGTTTTCGCGCTGAAGTCTGTCGTTGATACCGCGTCGTCAATTAATTATTTTCATACTTTTCTTATTTCAAAAATTCTGGGTAACAATCCTCTCGCTCCGACCACGATTGTTCTTTTTTCAAAAAAAGTGCCGAGTTTCCATACTGCTTTAGCTTATAGGTCATTTTTGGACCCCTGGCCAAATTTTAGTATGTTGCTCAGAGCATGTAACTGAACAACTTTCCCAAAGGAATATGGGTCTAAAAACGAGAAAAAATTTTGGTCCTCCCATTAAAATCTAGTGCCGTGAGATTTGTATGGGACGACTAACACTTTTTCTCATCTTTCGACCCATGTTTCTTTGGGAAAGTTGTTCAGATTCGTGTTCTGAGTAACATACTAAAATTTGGCCAACTGTGACCATATTGTTCGCCCGCACTCATTTACGTTACGTCTTTTTCGTCTTTATGCTTTTTATGCGACATAAGAATTTAGGTTAATAGACAGGTATTCCTAGAACATTCCTGTAGTGAGATACTAGGGGTCGAATTGATAAATCCCGCTTAAGTTTGAGATTGTCCTTAAGGGGCATCTTGAGGTGTTGCATTAATTAATAAACAGAAATTGAGTAGCTGTCATCAGAGCAATTATCACTTGAGTTTTAAACAAACTCACTCATTTATAAACGAAACTTAACTCATAACGCAGACATAAATTCTTTTTGCTCTTTTGACGTTTGACTCAAAGACGGACACTTGAGATTGATATTTGGATAGTAGTTTATTAATTAGCAAGATCTTGAGATGCTAATTGTATCTTGATAATTAAGTCAGCTGACATGGTCTTGGGAAAGATTTTGAGAGGGATTTATCAATACGGGCCTAGGTAACAATATCTTTAAACTTATTTCATATTTTTCATTTCCCATTTTAACTTTACTTTTAATAAGTTCTTGATAGAAAAAAGTGGGCATGTACTCCTGGTAACGAACAACTTTCCCCAAGGAACATAGGTCGAAATACTAAAAATCAAGTTTTGATCTCCCATAGAAACTGCATCAGCTGATAGCGCATTTTGTATGGGAGGTCAAATTGGTTTTTCGTATTTCGACCTATGTTCCTTGGGAAAAGTTGTTCAGTATCATGAGTACACGCATATCTTTTGCTATCAAGAACTAATTGAAAGTCACCCTATAGAAATTGCTTCAGCTGAAAGAGCCTTTCGTAAGGGAGAGGTGTGTTGACTACTTTTTGTATACCAACCTACAAGCGAAATAATTATAGCTATAGTTCGTCTGCGTTAAGAGCGTTCATCCGTTCAAATCGCGCTGGAGTCAAAATTTTCGATTTTCGCCGAAGGATAAAACAATGCAGTTCTCAGTTTTCAAAGAAGACATTAATATTATATTCGATATACTTTCACGATCTGCTTTTTGGTTTAAAAACATTTCAAAATATTGGGATATTTTTCCAAATAGAACAGTTTTTTAACACGTCCGTTTTTAACTTAGCGCTTGACCATCTACGCAGATGCGAGATTTATGTAGGATCAAATGCTACAAGTTTGAAAAAAAAATTACCATTCTTAAATTCAGGATATTCTTTAGTTTTTGGTTAAAAAAAAAACTCGATTTAGTTAAAAATTCATTCAAAAAAACTAAAATCAAAAGTGTCATTTTAAATAAATTTACGGGATATGAACCGTGTCATTTTAGGTGAAAATGTAATGCATTATTTTTTCTTTTTAGACTTAGCATGTGAAGTCATTCATACTCTAAAATACTGTATCTTTTTTTTTTGGAATAAATTGTATTTATATTTTACTGTCAATTATTTAGTATTCCTATAAAATCGAAAAAGCGCCAGCGCTTAGTCGTGGCCGAGGCCTTGTTGTGGCGACGCATCGGAATAACGCTCATAAGAAGTAAGTCATTATTGTAAATGCAGGGTAAATGTGTACTCACAAAGGAGTTCAAATGCAAAAAGAATTTTTGTCATTTTATTTTCTTAGCTGCATTTACACTATCCAAACTGAAATCTTTAGTTGCGCTCTAGCTAGGCTCTAGCTTAGGTAGTGCTCTGCAGATTGGATAATGTAATGCTCGCTTGACAGACGATCGGACCGAACTGCTCCGAATTTAGCTCCGTACCACGATTTTTTTTCTGAATAAAGGCCAGGTTAAAAGTACCCTAAACCGACGAGCATGTGTGAAAGGATTGATGAAAGTACAGGAAGCAAGGGAAGTATGTCAAGATCGTAGCAGGTGGAGGACTGTGGTCTCTGCCTACCCCGACGGGAAAGAGGCGTGATGTTATGTATGTATGTATGTAAAATTGTCGTTTGGGACAATCCGCAACGCTATTAGACAAAATCGTATTCGAAGCTAAATTCAGAGCAGTCCGATCCGATCGTCTGTAGTACCATGTTAGTACCTACTTTAAGATTAATACCATTACTTCATTCTGTTACAGTGACCTTGTATACAGGCTGACACTAAAGGCCCTGTACGTGCCTGTACTTTGAACAATACAACGTAATTTTTGAATCAGCCCGGATATTTTAAGAGGCGTTTCTGGCCATGAAACTGAACAACTTTTCCCGAGGAACATAGGTCGAAAACCGAAAAAAAAAGTTTTCGACCTCCCATACAAAATGTGCTGCCAACTGATGCAGTTTGTACGGGAAGTCGAAATATTTTTTTCGTATTTCGACCTATGTTCCCTGGGAAAAGTTGTTAAATTTTATGGACAGAACCACCTTTTAAAATATTTGGGGTGATAAAAAATAAGGGTACTATGGTCAGGAGCCTCTTTAAATTTTGTATGGAAAATTGAATTGAGTTTTATAAGCGATTCGATTCGATGGCTATTTGTTTCGGTGATAATAGATTATACAACTCAATGTAAACTTGCATTTATTGAATTAAGTAATAAAGTTAAATGTATGCCTAATAAAAAGTCTTTTATATCTGTAATATCCAAATGAGATACAGGGTATTTTTATCATAACAACATCATTCGCAGGATGAAAGCAGCAAGACCTGAGCGATACGTAAGACATCGGAGCGACAGAGACACTGATCGCTCCATCCTGCTCTCACGCGTAGTTCTGACATCTGTGGTTCTGACCTGCTGTCATTCTAATCAAGCTTTGTATATTGTTTTTGTACTAGTTTTCCAAAGCCTGCCCAAAGAATTTTGTTGTAAATTTATCGTGGAAGCGTGAATTGGGCCTTCGAGCAGACTTCGCCCATCTATCTCGTATACTGAGTGCAAAATAATTCTGTCTGTGACCGTTAATACGCAGTAGTCAAAAAATTATTCGCGGGGGTGAGCGCGGGTCCCCCCAGGGGGCGAGCGAATCGTTCATTGACTCTCCGCCTGTCACCCACGTGCAGAAAAGAACCGTCATAGACAGACTTGTCCTGAACGCGCTGTACTGCCTGGGCGAATCTATTATTATTAAATTCTTTATTGCACAAATATTTACAAAAACTTGATAATGAACTATGATTACAAAGGTGAGCTTGTAGTGTGCCCACTACTGCCACCGCTAGATGGCGGCACTGGGATACTGCAACTCGGTATTGTTAGTGTTACGGTGTTTATTTATGTAGGACCGAAAGATTTTGATCCGCGTCTTCCTGGTAACCTGAATTGTATTTTGTGATATATAATAATAAAGTGATAGTACTGTAATAAGTGGTTTTCCCTTCTTCATGAATAGCGTGGGTCTCCCTCGCTATACTGGTGACCCCGAGGAACACGTGTGCCACGCCACGCCGGGCTGAGAGTGACTGGAGACCCTCTCAGCAGTTTCACTGGTTTTGACCCCGTTATCGGAACCTCAGTTCCATGGCGGGAGGTCTGGAGGATGAAAGCGCATCGGGTACCGCCGCCAACAAAGACGGTGGCGGATCAACGAGTGGCGGTGAGTCTGGTAATCGTATCGGTGTTCGGATACCACCGTTTTATCCAGCGAAGCCGGCGCTTTGGTTTGCGTCTCTAGAGAGCCAGTTTGTGCTGGCTGGTATTACTTCAGATACAACCAAATACCATTATACCATGTCTCAGCTGGAGCCAGCCTATGCCGAGATCGTGGAGGATATCATTACAGCTCCGCCTGAACCAAATAAGTACGAGCATTTAAAAACAGAGCTAATCAAGCGGCTCACAGTGAGCCGTGAGCGTAAACTTAAGCAGCTGTTGACTCATGAAGAGCTTGGAGACCGTAAGCCGTCGCAGTTTTTGCGACATTTAAAGGAACTGGCAGGACCAAATATTCCTGATGACTTCCTGAGGTCCCTTTGGGCAGGTCGCCTTCCTAGTGGCCAACAGTCCATCCTAGCATCGCAAGCTAAGTTATCACTTTTGGAGATAGCCGAGTTGGCAGATCAAATATTGGATGTCACCGGTCCGAGCCCACAAGTTGCGTCAACTTCTTCTTCATGTCCTGATGTTGCTTCAGAGCCAGGACAAATAGCAGCACTTACCAGGCAAGTTCAGATGCTGTCAACTAAGCTGGATAGATTATCTCGTTCAAGAAGCAGATCCACTTCACGGCGTAGCAGACGTTCTTCTTCTACTAGATCAGAGTCTAGTTATGAAAACTCTCCCATCTGCTGGTACCACTCCAAGTTCGGGCAGAAGGCGCGTAAGTGTGTGAAGCCTTGCGACTTTTCGGGAAAAGCAACGGGCAGTCGATAATGGCGGCCGACGACTGTCCGAGTACCGGTCGCTTATTTGTGACAGACAAGCGTTCATGTATGCAGTTTCTTGTAAACACCGGGAGTGACTTATGCGTTTTTCCTAAAACATACCTTAAGGAGCGTCGAATGAAAACGGACTATGAATTTTGTGCGGCAAACGGTTCCGTTATTAGTACCTACGGCTACGCTCACTTAGTGCTTAACCTAGGCTTGCGCCGTGACTTTGCTTGGAGGTTTATCGTCGCCGATGTCACAAAGGCAATAATAGGCGTGGATTTCCTTTCATATTACAATTTAGTTGTTGATGTTCGTAACCAACGCCTCATCGATGGTAGCACTACGCTGACGACCTCAGGTATACCTGCTTCCGCGAAGGATGATGTTTCTTCGGTCAAGGTAGTTTCAGGCAACTCTGTGTATCATGACATACTAACTCAATATCCAGAAATCACCCGTCCACCCGGTATTCATCGCACACCTCAGCACAACACTGTACATCACATTCGCACGACACCTGGGCCGCCGGTATCTTGTACTCCACGCCGTCTTGCACCCGAAAAACTAAAGATAGCTAAAACCGAGTTTGAAGCCATGCTACAAAATGGTACCTGCCGGCCATCTGAATCACCTTGGTCATCGCCATTACATCTCGCCCCTAAGAAGGACAATGGATGGCGTCCCTGTGGTGATTACCGGATGCTGAACGCACGTACTGTACCCGATAGGTACCCAATTAAGCACATACACGATTTTGCTCACAGTCTTTCAGGGTGCAACGTTTTTTCCACAATAGACCTTGTAAAGGCTTACAACCAGATACCCGTTAATCCTGAAGACATAGCGAAGACTGCCATTACAACGCCGTTCGGACTTTACGAATTTCCGTTCATGACGTTCGGACTTCGTAATGCCGGACAGACGTTTCAGCGCTTCGTTGATGAAATGGTTCGAGGTCTGGACTTCGTTTATACATATTTAGATGATTTTTTGGTCTTCTCCAAGGACCAGAAAACCCACGAAGAGCACCTGCACCAGCTGTTCAACCGTCTGAAAAAGTACGGCATGGTAATCAACACAGCCAAATGTGTATTTGGTGTTTCAGAGGTAACTTTTCTTGGTTACCATATTTCCGCAAAGGGTACGTCGCCACTACTAGCTAAGGTAGAAGCCATCAAAACTTTTTCTGTTCCCAAAACAGTTAGGGAGCTGCGTAGGTTCTTAGGAATGATAAATTTTTACAGGCGCTTTATCCCTAAAGCCGCTCAACACCAAGCACCTTTGCACGCACTGCTCACGGGATCAGTAAAAGGTTCACATCCGGTCAGTATAACAGGCAAACAACTCGAAGCATTTAAAGCTTGCAAGGAAGGTCTTTGTCAGGCCGCCTTACTAGCTCATCCGCAATGTGGCGCTAAGCTTGCGTTAGTGACGGATGCGTCTGACAGCGCCATCGGTGCAGTCTTGCAGCAACATGATGGACGTTCTTGGCAACCCCTTGCATTTTTCTCTCATAAATTAAGCCCCACTCAACAGAAGTATTCACCTTACGATCGGGAGCTTCTTGCTATTTATGAAAGCATCAAATATTTCCGACATATGGTTGAGGCGCGCGATTTTGTGATCTATACAGATCACAAACCACTTACGTTTGCTTTTCACAACCGAAAGGAAAATTGCTCCCCCAGACAGTTTCGCCATTTAGACCTCATTGCGCAGTTTACCACCGACATCCGCCATATTTCAGGCCAGGATAATGTGGTAGCCGACACGCTCTCTCGGGTTGAGGAAATTGTTCAGCCTGTTGATCCGAACCAGCTGGCAGCAGCACAGCTCTCAGATCCTGAGCTAATTCAACTCCTCAATAAGGCAAGTTCACTGCGCATTGAAAAAGTGAGACTTCCTGGGACCAGCTCAGTCCTCTTCTGTGACGTCAGCACAGATTCCCCCAGGCCATTCATTCCAAAGATTTTTCGCCGTAAAGCCTTCGAAAGCCTTCACTCTTTTAGCCATCCAGGTGCTAATGCTACGGCGAAGATGGTTGCAGAGAGATATGTATGGCCAGGTGTTAGGCGGGACTGTAGGGAGTGGGTACGCACTTGCTTAGCATGTCAGCGCGCGAAAATCACGAGGCATGTCTCCTCACCACTCGGATCATTTAAAGTTCCAACAGCCAGGTTTAAATTTGTTCACATTGATCTGGTTGGTCCTTTGCCTATCTCGCAGGGGTTTCGATACTGCCTTACGGCAGTTGATCGCTTTACACGATGGCCGGAGGCTATACTGTTAGCAGATATTACCGCAGAATCGGTGGCGAAAGCCTTATTGAGTGGTTGGATATCGCGCTTCGGTTGTCCAGAAGATATTGTTACGGATCGTGGTGCGCAATTCGAGTCAGCCCTTTTTAAGAGTTTAGCGCAGTTAGTTGGGTTTCAACATCGGCGCACTACTGCATACCACCCATCTTGCAATGGCTTAGTGGAGAGGTTTCACCGGCAGTTAAAGGCTGCCATAATCTGCCACGACAGCACTAACTGGGTGGAATCTCTTCCATTGGTGTTATGAGGGGTTCGCAGCGCGTTCAAAGAAGATATTCAGGCTTCTTCTGCTGAATTAGTTTATGGCGAGCCTTTACGCCTTCCAGGCGATTTCTGTACTACGGCGTCTGACTTCACAGTCGACTCAACGAGTTTCACGTCACGGCTACGTAATTTTATTCAAAATTTACAGCCGAAGCCTGCTTCTCGACATGGCGGTAAACGTTCTACATTTGTTTACAAAGGGTTGGACACCTGCTCACATGTATTTTTACGTGACTGCACTGTTGGTGGATCCTTAAAACCACCTTATACGGGACCATACGAAGTTCTTAAACGCAGTGACAAAGTTTTCACCCTTAAGGTGAATAGTAAGGTGGTTACGGTATCGGTGGACCGCGTCAAGCCGGCCCACATACTGCGTGACCCAGACACCGCAGTTCACACACCGATCATTCATCCCTCACAACCTCACAGTCTTCAGTCAGAGGGTCAGAAACTACCTGTGGCCAAGGAACCAGAATTCACGACGCGTTCGGGTCGGAAAGTGCGGTTTCCTGCATATTATCGTCTGTAGGTCTCTGGAGGGGGGTGATGTAGTGTGCCCACTACTGCCACCGCTAGATGGCGGCACTGGGATACTGCAACTCGGTATTGTTAGTGTTACGGTGTTTATTTATGTAGGACCGAAAGATTTTGATCCGCGTCTTCCTGGTAACCTGAATTGTATTGTGATATATTATAATAAAGTGATAGTACTTAGTGATGTGAACCGATTACAATTTTTAACACCGGTATATACCGATTAGTTATTTAAAAAAACCGGTTTTTAAAGGTTTTTTAGGTTTTTTTTTTAATACCAGTATTTATTTAAAGGCTTAGTATTTATTTTTCTTTACTTAATCAGGTACAATTACAATAAAAAAAAAGGAGTAGTCATCAATCAGAAAATAAATGAGCAGGAGATTTTATAGTTCGCCGGTTTCTAATTAATCGTAGTTTTGATTTATGAAGCAAATTTGGTCAACAGCATCTGCCTGTAGCCTGCTCCGTCTAGAGGACAATATATATCCTGATTTGGAAAACATCCTCTCTGAAGGTACCGATGTCGCTGCTGGTATGGCCAAATACTTTAGCGCTATTGTATTCAAAGGCGCCAAGTGTTTATTGCTGGACCAAAAAGCTCCCGCACTTTTAGCTGCATTTGTGATCTCGGCTTCTTCGCTTCGTGGATCTGTGTCTATATACATGCGTAAAATATTAATTACAGAAGCAGTTGAACTAGTATTGGGTCTTCTTTTTTTAAGAAATCCAGTAGTCCATGTTTTTTCTGTCCCGGCTGCTCCGAAGTCGCTGGCTTCTCTGAAGTCGATGGCACAGAGCTATCCACGGAATCTTTTAAGCAATGGGATGATTCTTTTCTTACCAACTCTTTCGCCGACAGCATGTTTTCTGGGTGACGAAATGCTGTTCTCAACACTGGATGCAAATATGTAGATATTTGCGACACAGTTCTTGTTTCATATGCCAAGAGTCTGTTACTTATGTGTCGCCTCACTGATGAGTGAAACATCTTGCCTATATCTGTTGTGAGGGAAATTTCAATAGTGTTAAATTTTTCAAATAGTCCACATATTAACGGAATGACTAGTCGGATACTGATCAGCGCTAACGAGTTTTGTAGCTTCCTCGAATATTTCCAAAATGTTGATAACTTCTCTAACTGCTTCTTCTTCGGAAGCAGTTAAGTAGTCTGGCGCCTGAACTAATTTCCTACACAACAATGCGAGAACGTCACTTAACTGTAGTATTCTCATTAACATGTAAAACGTGCTCTTCCATCGTGTAGAAACTTCTTGTATCATGTTCAAAGGGGTAGAATCGGGTTTTCTTTCTTTCTGAGCTAATTTAAGCGCTCGCCAACCTACAGCTGATGACTTTTTAAAGAATTTTACAATGGATTTACATTTGTTAGTTATGTACTCCACCTCAGAAAGCTTCATAGAATCGTTCAAAGTTAAATTAAGCGTATGGGCAAAACACTGCATGTGCCTTATTCCCAGCAAATCACACATCTTTACCATGTTATTACCATTATCAGTGACAATAGCAGAAATTTTTCCTAATATTTTCTATTCTGTTAGTAAGTTAGTCATAATTTCAGCTAGATTTTCGCCTGTGTGCGAAGTTGGAACATCACATGTAGTTAATACGTAGCTTTTTAAAATGTTTTAAAAATGTATTGTGACAGTAAGGAAACAATCCATGTTTTGATTTGACCACATATCAGCGGTAAGTGCAACACTCTTAATATTTTCAAGCATGCTAGCAAGCCGTGACTTGGCACTCTTGTAAAGTTCTGGCATTGGAAGTTTATAGCTTGGATTCAATACTTCAACCAGCTTCCTAAAACCCTTGTTTTCACATACTTAAACGAGGCATCGGGGACTCTCCTAACATAGACAACATTTTAAACGGAACAAGACTTATTTTCGGATACATATCTAAGATTCGGATACATGTTTTGTGGTTGTAATCGGTTTTTTAATGTGAACCGGTAATTATCGGTTTTAACAAAAACCGGTTTTTTATAGGTTTTTATGAAACCGGTTCACATCACTAATAGTACTGTAATAAGTGGTTTTCCCTTCTTCATGAATAGCGTGGGTCTCCCTCGCTATAAGCTTATCTCTATAAGAGATCTCTTCCAGCCAACCTATCTGGCGTGAAAGCTTGTCATCACAGCGGGCACAAGAATGTGCATTTATAAATTGTAAAAAAAAGAAAACGAAACCAATTTAAAAGATATAGACTAATATATATATATATATATATATATATACTCGTATATATACTTACAATAAAAAATAATAATACATATTCATATACCAAACAAAATTATACTTAAAAAATTATTAATAACGCATAATATAATACTGGATATACTTACTTATAAAAATAAAACATAAACGAAATACATTACAATAATTCCGATAAGTAATGCTCTCTCAATCGTATTTTATAAACGAAGTTATTGACGGACTGTAATGTCCCTCAACACAGAATCCTCAGAGAAAAAAACTGCATAAAAACTTATTTTGACGATGCCAAAAAATAGTCATGAAATAGTCATAAATAGTCACCATAAGGAAAAAAATAGTCGCGTTACAATTCTAGAGTTATAGCTATGGTTTGCTGAGGATTATGGGCATAGGCTATAGACAGAATCCTCAGTTCTGATGCAAGCAAACCGTGGGGACTATCGACTTGGTTTTTATTTTAAAAAATAGTCATGAAATAGTCGTCTTGACTTACAAATTCTCAAAAATAGTCGTTCAAGGATTTCAGAGTTACAGGGGTAGCTTGCTGAGGATTCTGTGCATAGCATTTCACGGACGCAGATTCCTGCAGAACGGTTAGGTTTTTCTATTTGATACTGATGTCAAAAAATGGTCAACAAATAGTCGTCTCAAACCATAATCATAATCTTTATTTGCGTCAAATATGGTAATATATACAGATGTAAAACTAGAATAGGTCTCTCATACTTCACCAAAATATTTGGCATGCAAATGTAAGTACATTGAAATTGTCAATATAAAATAATAAAGCCAAAATTACAATGTCCTATGATGTCTTAAGTTCTAAAAATTCCTTAACATTATAAAAACTATGCCCAATAAGCCACTTATACAAACTTTTTTTAAACTATCTAAGAGGTAGGTCCTTTGAGAGGTAGGTTCCATAATAACTTCGGTCTGGTTTACCTAGTAGAAGTATGTTAAAAATGCATGTTAACTTCGCCATACATTTTTCCTTTGTACAGTCGCGTACACAAAATTATTTGATATTTATTACAAGTTGTCAAAAAAAATGGATTTTGATATTGTTAGAGGCTTTTATTTTCCATAGTCGCACAGCTTGGGAAGAAAAGGAGTTAAAAAAGAATTTCTATGCAAAATAATACTATAACTTACCAAGTATTCCGGTGGCACAAACAAAGACCCACGCATTCGTGTAAGGAGCAAGGAATGAAATAAGACGGGGTATCGTAAATCTTCTGAACTCTTGTCTTCGACGGCAGTCTCCTGGTAGTGGCACGAAACCGTTCACAAATACGTCACTGATGCCATCCTACGCAAACGCAGGGCAAAACGACAAAACTGCCCGTGGCGGAGTACTATTTTTAGGGTTCCGATACCAAAATTTTAAAAAAAGGAACCCTTATGGTGTGACTTTGTCTGTCTGTCTGTCCATCGGTCTGTATGTCTGTTTGTCACACCTCTATATCTCGGCAACTGTAACGGGCCGATGGTCCGACACGGAATTACACGAAGAATATAATAGAGTATATTCTATTTTAGGAGTTTTAAAATGAGTAATAATTCATTAGGAATCTTAATATAAATGATCATAGATTTGGTTCGACTCGAAATGAAAATGAGGGTCTGATTATGCATTATTACTTAAAATAATTGCTTGAAAATACTCGTCTAGCGCCGCGAATCGGCGCATATTAAAACCTCCTTGGTTAAAATCTACTTGTCAAACAGGAAATAGAAATGTGTGAGGGAAGTGGGTAGGATTGGTGACGTTAGCCGTAGCTGCTGGTTTGTAGCTCTCTGATTGGCTGGTTTGGTTTGGGCGGTCTAAAGACAAAATTCGAAAAGTGTGGAACATGCAAGCTACGTCACCCTTTTCTGCTGCGACCGGGTCGTGAGAACAAGATGGAGCCCCGCTATGACAAGAAAAATCTTCGAAAATGGAAAAAACCGGCCAAGTGCGAGTCGGACTCGCGCACTGAGGGTTCCGTACCACCACATAAACATAATTGTATTAGTTGAAATTTCAGTAAGTTAATGTGCTAGATTTTTTGAGTCCGACACGCGCTTGACCAAATTTTATTATTTGTTGTTATTTTATAGCCTATGCCCTATAAACATACCAATTTTCAAGTTTGTAAGTGTTGCCGTTTTTAAATAGAACTAAAACAAAAATCGCCTCAGCAACCATCCAACTTGACCCCTCTCTTATATGAATGTTCTTGAAACGGGAGCTCACCACAATTGGTTACCATTAGTTGTGAGAAAAGTTGTAATATTTAATGATTTCAGACTTTTCCCATTATTTGTACTGTGAGACCTAGCTTCTTGCCAAATTTCATAATTTTAGGTCAACGGGAAGTACCCTGTAGGTTTTTCATTTTTGAATAAATGTATGGAGATGAGGACATAAAATGCCATATCTTTTGATTGCGTCGTTGAAAAAAATTGAAATTTTCAGATCTTGTGTGGTTCATGGATCCTAATATATGGTATTAATTTCAACCTGATACCTTTACCCGTTCGTGAGATAAAGGGTCTTGACAGACAGACAGACAGACAGACAGACGGACAACAAAGTGATCCTATAAGGGTTCCGTTTTTTTCTTTTGAGGTACGGAACCCTAAAAAGTGACCGTACGCCGAGTTTCGTCGCTGCAATTGACAAAAGCTAAGTATCTAGGGCATTTCGTCACCCAATTAGTAAATTAAGTTCAATTCGACATTACGATTAAATGACGCTTTCCTAACTTACCCGCCGATGACGATCTTTGTCAAGAAAATTATTATTTTACTAAAATGTTTTGTGTTATAGCGACTTTTGGAGCTCTAAACGTCAAAACGCGTGTTGAGTAAGAATAAAATCCAATATTTATAGAGTAGTTTTACCCGAAGGGGGACTAAATGCCTTAGTGCTTAGTTCATCTTCTTTTTAAACTTACAGGAGGTCTATGGATCATGTGAAATAGGAACCAAAAGCTACAAACCATTTGAACGGGGGAGCTGAGCGTCCAATTCCAAACCAGCAGCAGTCCAGACCAGACAACTCAGTCTTCATTGCAGTATGCCAGTCGCAGACGGGTAAGAAGATTTAATATTTACTCCTCAAATCGGCCAATCTACTTTGAACGATTTATGCCAGTCAATTATTTGAGCATATCTATCCTTCTCTGGGATTCTATACAATCAATTTTACTAACTTTAAAAGGTATAGCTACAACTGAAAGCTACTACCCACTTCAATATAAAATTCAATTCTAAGTCTGTTATAAAGAAGGTCTTTTTGGCTCAAATGCTGCAAATGAAAAATGCATATGATTCATCTAATAAACTCATTCTTTTCTATGCCACAAGCTAAGATACAAAGCTGATGATATATAAATTCGACTTTGGGAAAGACAAAACCCAGTATATTGCAATACATCCATACCGGGGTTGCAAATACAACAGGAGTCAGTTTGTAAGTCATCTCGCACATAGAAAGTAATAAAACACCTTTATCTATATGGAAAGATTGAGCTGAAAGGACTGGATATATTTCAGGCCTTTACATTGTTAAAAATAAACTAAATTTCCTTGAAGGAAGTCAAATATCTCTTGGAGAAGTTTAGATGTACTATTTTGATGTTCTCATGTACCATTTACAGCCTTCGGATCTGCCTGCTTCCTTTCACACAAATTATTTACAGTACCTATAGGCTCATACTAATCAATACATTTATTCTAGGAAATTAATTGTATAGGAATTCAACTTATTCATGGTCCGCACTCAAACGAATTAGGGTTACTCGTTGATCACCTAGTCGGGTCCAAAAAGCAGTTTAAACATCTCATCGGCCATTTTATAACTAGGACAATCCCAATACATAGGCTTCAAGAACTACAGGACAAGCATTAGGTAACATTAGGACTTTCCTTAGATTTCCCTTTAGGTTCAGCAAGGATAGTTAGAAATTTAGACATTACCACATTCAATTATTCCTTACAGGTTCATAAACCTTTAAACTACATATACACACCTTCATCTTATTAGGATAGCTCTAGGTGTTAGGAGACGTTACAATGTGGTGCTGCGAGCCGTGCCCAGTATGTCTTAGAATTTATGTTACTACAGATATTATTTTAGAAGCAGTTTCAGCGCGTTACAATCCGTTGGCCGTGCCCATGATCTAGAAATAGATTAGGGTTTATATTTTAATAGCCTCTACCAGGCATCTAGCAGGCCTAGAGCCCTTACACAACCACTCATGCTATCGACTTGAAATTTGGAATATCTTTAGAATATAGGTGCCCAACTTATTTGCACATGAATTTTTTTTGAAAACATTATGATTATTAATGTAAAGGGGGCCAAAATAGGGAGGGCCAAATTTCAAATTGTCGTTACTAGGTCGAGTGGGGTATCATACGAAAGGGCTTTACTTGTACATTTAAAAAAATATTTTTGTATTTTTTACGTCTCTTAGTTTTCAAGTCATGATGAAAAATTTAAAAAAAAATACCTTTGGGGAAATTTCTGTAAGTTTTTACATACAAAGCAACGACTAAATTACCCGTGCAAGATGCAGCAATCACTTTTGTATGATGCTACTCTAGAGGCTCTGTTTTTTTTATCTCGAATACCTAATTTAACCATACCTTACGTACGGTCAACCGCACGTTAATGAAAACATTAGCAACTCTATTACTATGCTACAAAGTCCAAAGTATTTCTACTGACGTGCTGTTGGGTGTACGAAGAAAAATATCTTAGGTTTCGGCTCGATTGATTCTAGGGTGTGTAGATAGTTGTTTTTAGGGTTCTGTAGCCAAATGGCAAAAACGGAACCCTTATGGATTCGTCATGTCTGTCTGTCTGTCCGTCCATATGTCACAGCCACTTTTTTCCGAAACTATAAGAACTATACTGTTGAAACTTGGTAAGTAAGTAGATGTATTCTGTGAATCGCGTTAAGATTTTCACACAAAAATAGAAAAAAAAACAATAAATTTTAGGGTTCCCATACTTAGAACTGAAATTCAATTTTTTTTTCATCAATCCCATACGTGTGGGGTATCTATTGATAGGTCTTCAAAAATGATATTGAGGTTGCTAATATATTTTTTTTGTAAACTGAATAGTTTGAGCGAGAGACACTTCCAAAGTGGTATAATGTGTCCCCCCCCCTCCTGTAACTTCTAAAATAAGAGAATGATAAAACTAAAAAAAATATATGATGTACATTACCATGCAAACTCCACCGAAAATTGGTTTGAACGAGATCTAGTAAGTAATTTTTTTTAATACGTCATAAATCGTAAACCGAAATTTACCTTTCATTCAATCAATTCAAATATAAATTTTAGTTACAGTTACAACTTGTATACCATTCTCCTCTAAACAGACAGTGAATACACCTATGTCACCGGAAAATAATAAGAATCGTTAGTTGATCAACTTTCGAAAAATAATAAACTCGTAGGAAATTCGTAGATCCATAGGTCCGTAGGTTTTCTTTCGACCAAACGCAAGAGCCGAGCAAGCGAAGCAAGCGTGCTGCTGCAGCAATACAGTTTATTATTTTTTCTAAATTTATCAAATTACTAGGAAATTGATCAACTTCCGATTCCGTATCATTTTAATGTGACATAAAATGTGTAACGGAAAGATGAATGAATCTGAACAACTTTCCCAAAGGAACATATGTTGAAATACGAAAAAGAATGCGCTGCAGCTGATTCAGTTTATATTGGAGGTCAAAATTTGTTTTTAGTATTTCGACCTACGTTCCTTGGGGAAAGTTGTTCAGTTTCATGGGCAGAATCACATCTTTCAGGGTTGACATACCCTTTTTGTTACGCCTTGTATACTTAGTATGGGCTCTACAAGCAGGTCGGCCGAACCTAACGCAGGCTGAGCACGAGAAGAGAAGTAGTGCGAAAAATATTTGAAAGTAGAGAAAATTGAGAATTTTGAATTTAAAGCCAGGACACAAATGTAGCAACAAGCTAATGGCCTCATGACAATATCATCACAGATAAGCATACAGGATTTTTTAGACCCCTAGCCAAATTTTATTATGTTGCTTAGAAAACGAATCTGAACAACTTTGCCAAAGGAACATGGGTCGAAAAACGAGAAAAATTTCTGGTCATCCCATAGAAATTCAACTATTGCCGGCATAAGATTTGTATGGGAGGACCATACATTTTCTCGTTTTTCGACCCATGTTCCTTTGGGAAAGTTGTTCAGTTTCATGTTCTTACTAACATACTAAAATTTGGCAAGGGGTCCAAAAATAACCCTGTATAAAATTCAACAGAATTTCTATCGACACCATTTTACCATGGTCTTTAGCAAAAAAAATTGCGAGTGTAAAAATTAAACCAAAGGGACCGGATGGTTCGAGTTGTTAGTAAAGTTGAGTTTACTACTAGATTTTTATAATTAGAAGGAGGATTAATAAGGAAATAATAGGTCTTTACCTATGAAATTGCCGTTTTGTATAGCTAATTTTAGGCAAACTCAATTTTCAGTAAGTACTAACATTTTTGAATTTTTTTTAGAAAAAATATCAATTTTTTTAAGCATAATTGGGAAGACATTAAGCTAACAGAAGCTTAAATTTAATTTTCGAAAAATATTATCTGTAAAAAAGTATAACAAATCTAATGATGAAATCTGACGACATTTAAGACGAACAATTTTCGAACCTTTTGTTTTGTATAGCAAACCAAAAATAAAATCTTTATTTTGTGCGTAAATTGATAACCTTGAAGTCAACTTTCAAATATAAGACAAATTAAAAAAATTGCTTCAGAATTATAGGAATAATGATCTCATTAATCTGTAAGAAAATTTCGGAAATTTCATAGGTAAAGACCTATTAATTTGAAGGCGTCGTTCTATGGATTTGACAGGTTATTTTGAATATTTCCTATTAGTGATGATCGATGATGGGATTGGGACATGTAAATTAGCAAGGTATCTATTTCGAGCGAAGCAAGGAGATCTGAAATCTTTGGGTTAATAAAAAGATGTTGATGGTATAGATTAATATGTCGATTGTGGTCGATGGTACTGATAAAAATTTATATTATACCGTTATAAGAATTTGAATTTAAAAAAGAATCTCGTATATACGTTCTGCGCATGCGTGGTGACAACCAATGTTGTGGACGGTCGAGATCAGAGCCGTAGGGTGGAGGTAGAGTCGAAAGTTTGAAATATCGATTGCAAATTAATGAAACTGACAACTGACTTTCGCATAAAAGTGATGTTTTTTGTTTTTCTTAGGGAATTCTTTGCATTTAATATATCTAGATGAAAAGCCAATTCTTTTTTAAATATCCTTGCCCTTGCTTTTGTAATGTAATGTTTTCCTGCAAAAAGTAGCAAATGACAATTTATGCCCTTTCAATATAAACATTTATTACAACGTAAGGACACGAAAAATTTAGATATGGTAGCAATATTTGTACAAACGCTCCAAGTTTCTATTTGTTTTTATAAAGAAATAATAAAATAATTTCAGTTTCGCTTAGTTCATTCTATGAAATTAATTCTACTCAGATAATGTATAAATTTTAGTTTATAATCTTTATTCAGTGAATACACTATTTTAATCATTATTTAATATGCTATATAATAATTACCAAAACGTTATCGACTCTACACATCCCTATGGGCAGATTTCTCGTCGCTCAGTCTGATAAAATGATCGCGACGTACGGAGGGAAGCGCGCCGACTCGCGCCCCACTCCCGCCATCGCGAAATTCAAATTTGGAATCATTAATGCTCGTTTAAAAGTAGTTAAGAACATATAAGTAAAACTATTTTATCGATAACCCTAGTGTCCAAGAGTTATTCGTAGTATTAGGTGTAACTTTGTAAAAATTGCATTGAATTTTAGTATTATACTAGTTTGAGTGACACGGCTGTGTTAGTTTGAAAAAAGTATTAATTGTTAAGAATAGTGTACTTAATGAATATTGGATTAAACTTGTGAGTGTACCCTTAAATACTAAGACCATATTTCGTTGTTCTTCGAGGATAAAATGGATATTTGTGCAAAGGTAAGTACTTACGACAGTTTAATAATTACTCAGTAATATTTTTAAAAATAGCAATAAGTTTTTATGAAGTGCTGTTTTGTCCGATGTTTCTAGAAAGTTATCGATTGATTAACAGTCTTAAAATAGTGAAATTAGATTCGTTGGGTTGTGAACTCTGATTTTTTCCGTCTGCACCTAGGCTTGCAATCCTACCAACTGGGTTACCAAATAAAACGGACAAGACAAAATTGATCAGGTGGGTTAAGTTAGGTTGCTTTTGTCCCCCCCCACGTAAAAATAGGGCGAGCTTCTATCCACTCTACATAGAGTTGCAAGGTCAATCGGAAGTGGACTGGTTAATTGGTGCAAGCCCCGCCAATCGTTTCTGTGCCATGTACGTACCTACAGTTATGACAGTACGTACAGAAGCCCAGTGAGTGATGCCTATTCATGAAAACAAGCATCTATCCATTAAAAAAATCCATACAAAATGAGTCGATCACTTGACCACTTTCATCTAAAATCGAAAACCTTTTTTCGTGTAATTTTTTTTCTAAAGAAAGGGCTTTGGGAGCAGAAGCAATGCAAATTCACGTCGTAAGCAATAAAGGTCAATTTTATCAAACGAGGTACTTATTCAAGTTTGGGGTCGCATATCTATATGCATTTTTTATAATTCAGGGGGGATTTTTGGAACTCCCAGTCTAGCAGTAGGAATTTTATGGGATGGAATTTGATGGATGACTTACATTTTGAGAGTTTCTTACATACATAACATCACGCCTCTTTTCCGTCGGGGTAGGCAGAGACCACAGTCCTCCACCTGCAACGATCTTGACATACTTCCCTGGCTTCCTGTACTTTCATCAATCCTTTTATACTTGCTCGTCGGTTTAGGGTACTTTTAACCTGGCCTTTATTCAGAACGTCCTGAATTTGGTCCGGGTACGTTCGCCTACACTGAGAAAAATTTAATGATGCGACATACTTAAAATACGTAGGAAACACAGACCGCGTGACGTTTGTAGCCGGCACCGTGTTGCATAAGTAGCTTTCATTAAGTAGGCGGCATACTTGCACCGGAGCTACTTAATTTAACGCTGTCTGACATAGCTACTTATATAAGTAGCTATCAGAAAAGGCACTATTACGTAAAAAACGTATGTTTCATAGGTATCTTACTGGTTGGGGTCCAATAAAGCATGATGCAGGCTACGTATGTAATGGTGTAGGACAATTACATAAGTAGGTTACACCATGCTTTTAATACACCCGAGCCATTACGTTACCTATGCAGCATCTTTATTTACGGAGGTTGCATATGTACCGTAATGGCTCGGCTGTATTAAAATCATGGTGTATCCTACTTATGTAAAGCTGCTGCACAGGTACCGTAATGGCTCGGGTGTATTAAAAGCATGGTGTATCCTACTTATGTAAAGCTGCTGCACAGGTACCGTAATGGCTCGGGTGTATTAAAATCATGGTGTATCCTACTTATGTAAAGCTGCTGCACAGGTACCGTAATGGCTCGGGTGTATTAAAAGCATGGTGTATCCTACTTATGTAAAGCTGCTGCACAGGTACCGTAATGGCTCGGGTGTATTAAAAGCATGGTGTATCCTACTTATGTAAAGCTGCTGCACAGGTACCGTAATGGCTCGGGTGTATTAAAAGCATGGTGTATCCTACTTATGTAAAGCTGCTGCACAGGTACCGTAATGGCTCGGGTGTATTAAAATCATGGTGTATCCTACTTATGTAAAGCTGCTGCACAGGTACCGTAATGGCTCGGGTGTATTAAAAGCATGGTGTATCCTACTTATGTAAAGCTGCTGCACAGGTACCGTAATGGCTCGGGTGTATTAAAAGCATGGTGTATCCTACTTATGTAAAGCTGCTGCACAGGTACCGTAATGGCTCGGGTGTATTAAAATCATGGTGTATCCTACTTATGTAAAGCTGCTGCACAGGTACCGTAATGGCTCGGGTGTATTAAAAGCATGGTGTATCCTACTTATGTAAAGCTGCTGCACAGGTACCGTAATGGCTCGGGTGTATTAAAAGCATGGTGTATCCTACTTATGTAAAGCTGCTGCACAGGTACCGTAATGGCTCGGGTGTATTAAAAGCATGGTGTATCCTACTTATGTAAAGCTGCTGCACAGGTACCGTAATGGCTCGGGTGTATTAAAATCATGGTGTATCTTACTTATGTAAAGCTGCTGCACAGGTACCGTAATGGCTCGGGTGTATTAAAAGCATGGTGTATCCTACTTATGTAAAGCTGCTGCACAGGTACCGTAATGGCTCGGGTGTATTAAAAGCATGGTGCATCCTACTTATGTAAAGCTGCTGCACAGGTACCGTAATGACTCGGGTGTATTAAAAGCATGGTGTATCCTACTCATGTAAAGCTGCTGCACAGGTACCGTAATGGCTCAGGTGTATTAAAAGCATGGTGTATCCTACTTATGTAAAGCTGCCGCACAGGTACCGTAATGGCTCGGGTGTATTAAAAGCATGGTGTATCCTACTTATGTAAAGCTGCTGCACAGGTACCGTAACGGCTCGGGTCCAGTAAAAGCATGGTGCATCCTACGTATGTAGAGCTGCTGCACAGTTACCGGAATGGCTCGGGTCTAGTAAAAGCATGGTGCATCCTACGTATGTAGAGCTGTCGCACAGGTACCGTAACAGCTCGGGTTCAGTAAAAGCATGGTGCATGCTACGTACGTAGAGCTGCTGCTCAGGTACTGTAATGACTCGGGTCTAGTAAAAGCATGGTGCATCCTACGTATGTAGAGCTGCTGCACAGGTACCGGAATGGATCGGGTCTAGTAAAAGCATGGTGCATCCTACGTATGTAGAGCTGCTGCACAAGTACCGGAATGGATCGGGTCTAGTAAAAGCATGGTGCATCCTACGTATGTAGAGCTGCTGCACAGGTACCGGAATGGATCGGGTCTAGTAAAAGCATGGTGCATCCTACGTGTAAGATGCACCATGTTTTTACTAGACTTGAGCCAGACAGTGGTACCTGTGAAACAGCTCTATATACGTGTAGGATGAACAATGTTTTTACTAGACGTAAGCCAGACAGTGGTACCTGTGAAACAGCTCTACATAAGTGTAAGATGCATCATGTTTTTACTAGACTTGAGCCAGACAGTGGTATCTGTGAAACAGCTCTACATAAGTGTAAGATGCATCATGTTTTTACTAGACTTGAGCCAGACAGTGGCACCTGTGAAACAGCTCTACATAAGTGTAAGATGTACCATGTTTTTACTAGACTTGAGCCAGACAGTGGTACCTGTGAAAAAGCTCTACATAAGTGTAAGATGCACCATGTTTTTACTAGACTTGAACCAGACAGTGGTACCTGTGAAACAGCTCTACATACGTGTAAGGTGCACCATGTTTTTACTAGACCTAAGCCAGACAGTAGTACCTGTGAAACAGCGCTACATCAGTGTATGATGCACCATGTTTTTACTAGACCTAAGCCAGTCAGTGGTACCTGTGAAACAGCTCTACATACGTGTAAGGTGCACCATGTTTTTACTAGACCTAAGCCAGACAGTAGTACCTGTGAAACAGCGCTACATCAGTGTATGATGCACCATGTTTTTACTAGACCTAAGCCAGTATAGTAGTACCTGTGCATTAGCTCTACATACTAAGATGCACCATGTTTTACTAGACCTAAACCAGTATAGTAGTACCTGTGCATTAGCTCTACATACTAAGATGCACCATGTTTTACTAGACCTAAACCAGTACAGTACTTGTGCAACAGCACCTTACTACATTGTACCACAATAGTACATAGGATGCCCTATACATTATTTACTACACCTGAGCCATTGCGGCTCATGCAGTTTATACAACGTGTAATTTCAAATACGCAAAACCTCTCGGGTGATAGTTCTACCCATGTAACTGAACAACTTTTCCCAAGGAACATAAGTCAAAATAAAAATATGTTCCTCGGGAAAAGTTGTTCAGTTACATGGGCAGAACTACCACCCGAGAGTTTTTGCGTATTTGAAATTACACGTTGTATAATAATATGCATTTTGGAGAGGGCAGATACGATAACTTAAGCTTTTAGAGCACGCCTATTGCCGAGATCTCAACAAGTGGTACTTAATAATATTATCTTATCTAAACTGGGACCTTAAAACAAATGCTCTAGCATAAGTTACCGAATTTGTCAGATTCGACTTTACACAATGCCTACTCTCACTTAACCAGTACGGTACATGAATAGGATACACCACAATTTACATAACCTTATTCAGTATGATACTAGTATAACAGCTATACATCGTTCAATATGCCTTACTATACCTACTTAAAACATGTTAATTTACAAAATGTTAATCAGGAGCCTTATTTTTTTTTTAAATAATTGTGTTACAAATTGCAACAGCTCACATAAACTGGTTTGGAAGATAGAATAATTGAAATACAAATTATGTAAGTTTCATTATTACTTTTATTGAATAAATCTGGTCAATAAATTATCCAATTAATTAATTAGTCTTTTACTGTAAACTTTTACAAGAAAAGAAATTAAACTTATAATATGTATTAAACTTATGACTTAAGAAGTGGTACTGCCACCACAAATTCAAATCAATACCTAATTAATATCTCCACAAATAGGTTATATGCTATTAAAATATTTTATTTTGATTTGTGATGGTGGTCGATCACTAAACTTTTTAATACCTACTTAGAACCTATGTTCTTATCTATCAAACTGCAAGTTTATTTAATAAATGTTACGATTACGAATAACAATAAAATTATTTCAGTAATTAGTATGTCAATAATAAGTTAATTAGCATTACTAAAACCACTTATAGTACCTATAAACTAACAAGAACTTACTTACTTACTTATTAGTCTAAAGTCCAACGCAATGACGTGACACAACATTTGAAGTTGGATAATATTTTCATTAAGAGGCTACCTCCCGTCCACTAGCGCCGCCATCAGTTAAAAAAATATTACTCGCTAAATACAAAACTTATCGAAAATCTGAAAAGACAAATTAAAGTAAAAATACCCTTGCTTAATTAGAACCTATCAATTCTGTAAAATGTAGTTCACTGTAGTAACAGATAGCAAAAGTACGAAAAACGGCCACTTTTAGCAGTTTTGGTATCTGTAACTACAGTGAACTATATTTTACAGAATTGATAAGTTCTAAATAAGCAAGAGTATCTTCACTTTAATATGTCTTTTCAGATTTTCGATAAGTTTTGTATTTAGCGAGTAATATTTTTTTAACTTAACTTTTAATGGCGGCGCTAGTGGACGGCCTTAATACGATACAAATAAATTTTTACAACTACTTAGTTTCAGGCGTCGTCTTAAAACGTAGCGGAAGGCTAAACGTGACAAAAATTGGTCAAGTATTGGGTAGCTGTTAAATGATATGTTCTGCAATATAAAGATATCCTCCTTAGTCTTAAATTACTCCGCCCTCAACATTCAAATAGCAGCGCCCACTTGCCTTAAAGATACAGTTGCGACTACTTATTAGTCTAAAGTCCAACGCAATGTGACATAACGTTTGAAGTTGGATAATATGGTCATTGTAGCAGGTAAAGGTGAAATAAGAGCATCGTAAGTATGTAACACACTGTCGTTCGTCTTTCGAACTTCGTATGCAAAGAAATGATCATCGAAATCAATACATTCTAAGGAAAAACACCGAAATATTACTTTCTCACTGTTTATTACATATATTTTTTGAACTTCAGCTAACTGTGGCAAATATGTTACCTCCGATACATCTAATACTAAAATTGAAAATAATTTAAATTTTATGTTGTTGATGATGACCCACGATGATGAATAGCAATTATCCGTGTTAATGTCTTGTGATTGGAAATGTTGCCCAACATCGAGAATTTCAGATGCCGGCACACTTTTAAGCTTGCCAGTTGTCAATGGAGATAATGGAATATCCCTCAAAAACATATCGTTTAATATTAACTGATGTTTTATAGCAATAGTTTTACAAATGTTCACTCTGCTTTGCGATGCTCTAGCTATAAATTTAGATACACGATGTTTTGCTTCAAATCTTATTGTCCAGATTTGAGACAACGGACCAAATTTTTTTAGCATTTTTGGGTAATGTGTTAAAAAGTGGAATTTTGGTTTTAAGTGCGTATTACTCAGCTGGCAAAAGAGTTCATTTAATTCAGCTACTAAAAACTTTACTTGATCGATAGAGTCATCATGGATTCGACGACTCAAAAGTTTGTCTAATAATTGTCTTAGTTTTTTGTACAAGAGCCAAACGTCGTTTCCATCTGGGACATTATATCCAACAATTAATCCAAAATAACGGACTAGAGTAAGCATTTCAGAAGCTGAACATTTTAAATTTATTGATGTCCCTTCTGCTGTTACCGCGTTTGATGGCGTTGAACTTGAATCTGGCCCATAATCAAAATGCCGTATTTTCGTCGCCAAATTATCTAACGAGATTAACTTTTGTCTTTGCACTAGATATGTTATAATGAATTGCATAACATACCGACAAGCGCCCTCAAGATAATCATGTAAAACATCTACTGCGACGTTTTCGAACAAATCAAAACCATTGAGAGCAAGCCACGCACATTTTTCTTTAATACCAGTCTCATAAACATTTTTTAGCTGTAAATCGTTTGAATAGTTGTCCATATTTCTTAACAATTCGACGTTTTCATACAACATTGATCGGATTTGAGCCTTGTTAGCAGCACAAATTCTGCATGGTCGATTTGCAGAAAAACTCTCAACAAAACCTAACATACTATTGAGACCTAAGTTATCCCCAGTGACAACTGGCACGTGAAATTTAATTACTCCTTTGTATTGTTTAGTCTCAACATTTATACCATTTTGCTTCAAGTCATTGAGCAAATCGAAAACTTTTTGAAAAGTTACATTATTTCCAAAACTTGTCCTATCTGACGAGTGAAATAGAGCCAAAATGAAAATATTTTGCAAGAGTGAAACATAGTTAGGAGGAAGACATGGAATAGACACATATAAACCTCCTAACTTGTGAACCCCAGCATGACTTCCTAAAGGATTTCCAATCTCAAAATCATCATAGTATACTATCAAAGGAAAATTCAGCTCTCCGTCCCTTACAGTTTGTATAATATTTTCCCATACTGAGCCCTGTACTATATTCTCAATACCAAAAGAACGTTCTCGTAAATTGTGCAAGTAATCTAAAGTATCCTTCAATACATTACCAAATGAAAAAAAAGATTTTAAGTTATTTTTTAGTGGCATTATTTGTACCGTACAATCTTTTGATACCAACGCACGTCCAGTAGTAGTATTTTTAGTTTCCCTTCGGTGGCCTATGACCACTTCTTGCGGCTCGACGAACGTTCCTAATATTTTAAAATGATTGAAACGTTTGAATTCCGTGTCAAGATTTTCAAACGTACGGCAATAAGTACCAACAATTTTATCAATATTATCACGCATGTTCGATGTTGTCGGGTGTGATGGTATCAATTCATATAACTGTTGCGCTAAAATGCTTTCCGATCTAGAAAAAAAAATTTGAATATTTTCTACGATGTCTTGCACAATTTTACGCGGTATTGTGGAACTAGCGTACAAGGAAGATATGAAATTCGATGCATGAAGCATATGCGTTTCATTTTCTGGTCTAATATTTTGAACTGCTGCAATTTCTGTTGTCGTTGATGATGATGAATATGATGATGGTAATACCAAACATTCCAAAGGAGTAACTACATCATTATTTTGTCGATCTAACTGGTGATCTCGTGTTAAATGTTTTTTAAATGAATCAATAGATAAATAATGGCGGAAACACCCTTGTTCACCACAGTGAAAATTAGAATTTCTTCCAGTTGATTTACAAAAATATCTTATGTGTTTAATTAACAGGGACGGAGAAGATGAAATACCTTCTTTGCAGTAATAACAAATAAAAACCATATTTTTTTATAAAAACTACTTTTTGTCACAAATAAGTCCCAGGTCGGACATCAGACTGTTAACAACTTGAGTGTTCCTATCGTATTTGGTATGAATATTGAAAAATCCTAATTGGATAAACAACCAAACATCATCACACTGCTCCGGGTAGCAGGCCCCGGTTGAGTGGAATATTTTGAACGCGCAGTCTACAGCTGTGATGAGTTTCGAAAAATTGTATACAGTGTCGTTAATGACAACATACGATGCTCTTATTTGAGTACAGTTTTCTCCTACATATATGACGTAGGGTTGCATTGACCGTTGCTGTTTGGTCAATATTTCCCTGCGTTCTAGGATTGACGGTGTTACATCAGCTTCAGATGCGACTTGATTTATAAAGGCAGAGGTCATCTCGGAGCGTGAAAATTTGATAATCTCTTTACCTTTCTTCTTCCTGGCCGGCGAAATATTGATGATATAAGTCAGCAGCACTAGGCAGACGTTTGTGATAGACTCTGGATCGTCCTCTGTAAGCAAAAACAATAGCAAAATAAACACTATACGTAAGAAAGAGGAGAGTAAAGGTGATCCCATCAAAAACATAAATTTGTGAAAATTGGGGCAAAGTCAATATTAAGAGTGTGCATAGTTGTCGACTTCGCCGACAAAAGAATTGAGATCTAAATTATAAATCAGAGTTTTATAATAAAAATCAGTTAGGGTGTCTGAGGTTTTGCGTATTTGGAATTACATGCGCGGCCACATCGGGGGCAGTGCTATGCTGTGTCTGACCGTCCGGACAGAACTACTAATAGAGCAAAATATGGACGCAAATTTGTACTCACCATCAATCAGAGAAATCAGGGTTTGTATGTTAGTCTTCAAGTTTCTGTCGCGGGTGTACTCTGCTTTGCGTTTTGCGTAACTGACAATGTTTTGTTTGTGTATTTCTATTGAGGAAAACAGACTGTTTTCCTTTTGCGGGTACAACTGGTTGAAGTCGTTCATAAGCTGCGGAAGAGACGTTTAATTTCAATTTAAGTCACACAACATCAATGTTTACTCTTTGTTGTTATTTCTTGGTGCAACTTAATAATATGTAAGTAGTCTAAAATTAAAATTTTACAATGCAACTATTCTTAAATTGTGTCTAATTATATCATTAACAACCTTCAAATCTATTACATATAATAAAACAGTATAGAAACCGTGTCTGTACTTTTGATGAATAAAAAAGAAATTAGTTTGGGCGGATAAGAAAAGACTAAAAGAACACAAAAAAAAAAAAATTGCGCTAATCTCCGTAACTACTGAACGGATATTCACGCGGTTTTCACTGGTAGATCAAGCTAAGATCTGGGCAACATATAGGCTATGTTTCATTGAAATCGGTTTTACTTAATCCGTAGCTACAATCATGTAAAATATCAAGCTGCCTGTGCGACAAAAACTCACAAACTACTGAACAAAGTCGCGGGCAACCGCTAGTTTATAAGTATACACACCCAATACGTCGTGTTATTTTGATCGCGCGTGACTGAAAAGGTAATTATTTTCATTCTACTTACTTACCAGAGTATATCCTTGTGGTTGTTTTAGGGCTGGGTACATGAAATGAATGATTCCATTGTTATTTTCCTCATATAACTTTTTTAATCGGCTCTTACTTGTGGCTGTCCAAACTTCTTCAACTTTCCCCCACGGTTCTACGTTGTTTTTCAAGAAAGTTATGTTGTCTTCGTAGTCATCAGGTTCTGTAAATAAAAACAGGAATATACACAGAACATGCTTCAAGTCTTTTTCAACTAAGATGAGTTCTGTGAGACTTTAAATTATTACGAATTATAGACCGGTTGGCGATGAGTCAGATACTACAGATTCTGCAAGTGATAATGAAAGTGTTATTTCTTTTGAAATGGGTGAATAAAAGAGTATAGTAATAAAGTAATTATTATCAAAATACAACTTACCATTATTATCACTGTTCTCATCGCAAGTTACCGACGCCGATGTGCTTTTCGATGAACAGGAACTTGATGAAGCTCGCCTGCTTGTGCCGGCTAGTTCGCCACTTTGCCGTAGCTTCCTTCTCCTTGTTATATAAGTTTCGTACAGCTTGCCGCTTGCATTTTTTTTGCAGAGCCGTCTTTTCCGGTAGCGTAGGAAGAATAATATACGATTTTAGATTCCTTAGGAAATAATGTAACTATTTCCGAAGCCAGTCTACAAAATTCTTCAGAGGAAATTTTGTGATCGGGCTTATTTTTTATGGAATTATTGATTACAATTTGGCTTAGTTTCCTTCTTGATCCTTCCATTAAAAGCCCTCCACAAGACAGGCCTTCGTTTATAAGAGCTCTCCCATCTAAACTTCCCTGAAAGTAAAAAATTACGTTTGGAAAGGAACTAAAGTCAGAGCAATGTGGCCCAACCAGCTGTAATCCATTTTTTCGTTTATTCCAACGCTTACTTTATTTGAAGAAGAATAACATTGTTTTACAAACTTGTTTTTAGGGTTCACTAAAATGAAAATGAAATTAACTACAATTATTAATTTGGCTTACCTACCGTTGAAAACTAACGCTACTAATTTTCTAGCAGTTTTGGTCCTAATCTCCTAGGGGGTGAAAATAGGGTTAAAATTTATTCGGAAGTTCAACGGTTTTGAAGCAATATATATGAACAATTTGGATTTAGTTTAGGTGCAAAATGTTAAGAATCATTTGTGTCAGCTTCTCGCAAGGGTTGGGGAAGTTTTGTATGAAACTCCATCTCTTTAGAAGCTAGATGCAATAAATATTGTTTTAGGAAAAAATTATATAAGCTATAGAAAGACAGAGATAGGTACATAGGTATAGATAGGGATGGACGGTTTGACAGATGGACGTATGGACGGATGAATCAAAGAGTTTGGAAACCTCGCTGCGTAAGGGATGAATGGTCGGTGGGGTAGATGAATGAACGGAAAGGTGGACAGTCGGATAGAATAAAAAAAAAACCCGCGCGGACGAAGTCGCGGGCAACCGCTATTATAGTATATATCGGAAACCTCGGCGCGCGAGTCCAACTCTCAATTGACCGGTTTTTCTGACAGCTTGGATTGCTTTTGACATCACTGCAAAATTGGTTGGTAAGCGTTGGAATACTTGGAATGGGTAGGTACATGAAAAAATGGATCACAGAATAATAATTACAAGAGGTCCAAATAATCATATAACTACAATTGACAACCGCTCAATTTCGAGATTTAGTTCCAAGCTTCTGGAAAATTATTTTTTTAAACGCCTAAGGAACCTCAGCTGTGACGTCATTTCCGGAAAAAATAAACGACTTTTTAAACTCAAAAATTTATTATTAAAGGATGAAAATTTTTTAAATGTAAAAATATGTGTCCTCTATTATTATTGTATATTCTTGCAGAAAATCCAATAAAATGGGCTGCATGTAAAAATGAATGGTTGTCAATAATTGTTTAGGGACCTTCTCCAGTCATACAAATTTGCCTCGGCGTAGGATCTGGTACGAATGCGTGCCGTGATGCCGTCCGCATATTGTCATTTCATATGCCATCCGCATGAGTGACGCGGAAGGCACGCATGACAGGAGAAGCATGTATAAATTTGTATGAAAGTATAAATTGATGCGGACGGCACGCACATCCGCGTGACTGGAGAAGCTCCTCATATTATACCACTTACTTACAATCGTTCTAGCTCATTGGGCCACACATAGCTCTGAAGGTACTGAATGAAAAATTTAGTCTACAGAGGCCAGCAAAGCAAAATATCTACACTAATAAACCAAGGAAAATGGCAGTTATTTTTTACCCAACTACGGCGAAGCAAAAAGGAGTGTAATGATTTTAACCGCTATTTATGTATGTAGGTATGTATATGTTCATATGTTTTATTATTTGTTGTTATGCTCTATAAATAGTATACCAATTTTCACGCTTGTAAATGTTCCCGTTTTAGCAATAGAGCTAAAACAAATAAAATCGCCTAAAAACACGTTTTTATTAGGGAAGCCCCCCTTAAGTTTTATTTTTATTATTTTTTGTTATGGCGGCAACAGATATACCTACATAACTTGTAAAAATTTCAGCTGTCTACCTATTACGGTTCATGAGATACAGCCCCAACAATTTTTTTTAAAGCTGACATTCCTTTGTTGTTGAATATTTTTTTAAACAAAAATACAGTATTTATGTGTGTCTACCTAACCTACACCTAGCGGGACCAACTGTCTTAGAGACCTGAAATTACTTTCAGATGTCCCTCCGGTGCAATCGGTTGCTCTATCGAATTATGCGTTAATTAAATTTGTTCCTGGTAGAGAAAAAAGTGCTTTTATAGTTGACCTCCAGCCAGCGGGATACTTTCTTACCACACGAGTGATAAACATCAAAATGGTTTTAAAAATCACTTCTACATAATCCCAGAAGAAAACATTCTTCTATCACTGTTCCTTCAGGTAAAATTTCAATCATGTGGTTCAGAAGTGTCCTGCTGGCTGGAGGTTCCTAGTAACTTAAATTTTGCCTATTACGGTTCATGAGATACAGTCCACTGACAGACCGATTAATAGTCCCATTTTTTATCCTTTGGGTACGGAACTCTACAATGAAAGGTAGTTTTTTAAGGAACCACCACAAGAAGTTGCAGGAATTATGCAGGGACAAATTATATTTTTCTTGGTCTATAAACTATACAACTACAGGCTGCTACGAAATATTTAATCTACCTACTTAAATCTACAGTACACAACCTACAAATAAAAAAATTGAATTTAAATAATTACGCTTAGAATATTTTTCACCTGAAACAAACAATTTATTATGTATTTTTATAAGACTAGTCCATATTATGGTCACTTGGTCACCTTTCGGCTCCGTTATGAGACGAGAGGAAGGAGAATTTTTTCTGTAATTATCGCTCTATTTCTCAGCCCTCCAATATCTACTCTCCGGGCTGAGAGATCATTATCTCTATGCAGGGTGTAAAAAATAATAAGCACTAATTTAGCCTTAAAAGCTATAAAATAAAAAATTTCACAACCACAGGCAGGATTCAAACCTGCGTCTTCTCCGTCAGTACCAGAGACGCTTTAACCAACTAGGCTACCATGATCCTGCCTGATGATGCGAAATAGCCGCCTAGTAAAAATAATGTAGTTTATAGAATGTGTAGTTTGTAGAACTATCCGAACACAATTTACTTGTTCAGTTAATGGTCTAAGGAGCATACTAAAATAGTGCTTACAATTTTTTTTACACCTGCATTAAAGAAAGAAGGACAAACAAACAAACACACTTTCACAATTACAGAGGGCATTTCATGTAATCTTTACAATATAACTGCCCCATCTTAATAAGGCACAGAGCTGTGTGGCACGGAGTTTTCATAATAGGTAGGTACTTAATATATTTACATGATTCTTTATTGATACAACCTAACCGTGGAAGGGACAAATTAAACAAAATCACATTTAAATCACTTACAGTATTTTGATGTTCTTGGGCAGCAGATTTCGCAGTTACAGGTGTATGATTTTCATCACTCGGCTCATCTACAGATGTTTCAGATCCTGATTTAGTTATTTTGCACACATCTTTATTTCCAGACATGAATGTGTCCTGAAAAGCAATAAATAATTGAATTTAGTCATTCATCATACAAAAATATAGATAAATAAAAAGAATTGAAAAAAAAAACCGGCCAAGTGCGAGTCGGACTTGCGCACGGAGGGTTCCGTTCCGTACCATCATATAAATACACCCGAAGGGCCCAAACGGAGCCCTATTACTAAGCCTATGTCGTCTGTATTTCAGTCCGAGGGCTGTATTATTAGAACAGGTAGTACGGCAGATTACCCAACATAAAAACAAGGCAGATTTTTTTTTTCTTGTGTCAACCTTTGTAGTAGGTATAGGTACCTACCTAAATGAGAGAAAGTAATTTCAGTACCATCTATCGACACTTATTAATACTCAGTTGACACCTGTCTGCGAAAGTCTCTCATTGGAATACAAAGAACCAGAACTTACAGCTGTTAATGTGAGATCCAGCTGCGCTGTCAAATTTATGTCATCAATTAGTTTCTTGAATTTCAGGCGTGGTCCAATTTTTGGAATCAGATCTTTTAATTCTGTTTCGCCCAGTAATAGAACAGATTCTTCATCAATGTCGTTGTCTAAAAAACAGTTTAATTAAATTAATTGACTCAACAATTAATCAACTGACTCAAACATGCATAAGTAGGTACCTAGGTAGATAGATAAATTATCATGTTTAAAAAAAAACAGGAACCATCACTTCTTAGAATCTGACCAAAGGTCTAGCCACACAACATGAAAATCTAACATCACTATCATCATATCTATATCATAACTATCAACATGTAATTTGGTAAGTGATTTTTAGGGCTCCCGCACACGACCGAGAATCGGTGGGCGATTATCGGCCAGGACAAGGACGGAAGATTCAGGCGATAACACGTCAGAGCGGGATGCCAACAAAAAATCGGTCACCGATTCTCGGTCGTGTGCGGGAGCCCTTATGCTTTGTCGGCATGATATAAATATAGGTACCTACCATGGAATGCTTGAATATATTCTTCCAGCCCTAATGAGCGGAGACATTCTTCATACTTCATGTTATATTCCTGTTAAATAAATAATAAATAAGACAGCTTGACTCTAGCAATGAATGAATGATTAATTTATTTCAGAACTAATTGTTCCATAACTAATTAATTAATAATTAAAAATAACATAATACCTAATGAAATAACAAAATTACTCGGTTTAAATTACTTGACAAGCATTTACATGCTTGACAAGCTTGCTTAAGAAGAAAGACTTTTAATTTAGTCGTCACAGACTGAACTAGGCTCTGGACTCGCGATTCTACACAAAAATAGTATTTAACTGAATGTTTATTTTATTTGAGGTCTGACTTTTAGTTCCCACATTTTGACCGTCTAGCTAGGGACCCCAAACACACTTTCACACTAGGGCTGTGTTATCATCTGGGTACCTATCACTTGCCAGATGGTCAGATGAAATTGTCTCAAATTGGTGGTGCTGGGCGGCTACGGCACAGACGCCGTGGCACAAAAAAGAAGAGGCCTATGCCCGCCAGTGGGCTGATGTGGGCTAATTAGATAGATTAAACAGATGATTAATTGATTATGTATGAACCTACCTGTGCTTGTATTTATTGTAATCCAAGTTCTGGCTTCCAGCAAGTAGGTACCACTTGCAACGCAGCGCGATGATATGACTACAACTCAACGTACCTACCTAGGTATCACTTTTTAGTCACTTTTCATCAAATTCCTGTCAGTCATGAGGATATAATTACTGCATTCACGCAAAGTGAATAATGGCCGACCGACACACTACACACTACTCTTTGCACGCTGACGCCGCGAGCGCAGCGGAAGGAAAGAAACGAAAGAGAATGTTGCCAACTACATAGAAAAAAAATATCCGAAAAAAACTGTATGACTGCAATATATTGACGGCGCGGCGGCGGCGCGTCTTATTTTAATTAACATCAGAACAAATGTGGAGAAAACGTTATTACGCTTATTTATTGGAAGAGTAAGCTAGCGTTTGGGTTATGGCATAAAGTTTAACTTATAAAGTCACGACAGGGTTTTGAAGCAAAGTTATGTGATTGTCACACTCCTTGCAACACTGAATGAAAAAGGCGCGAAAGCGTCTCGAGTTTTAAATGGAACAGCATACTTATTTAAGTAAGCAGCACCGTTATAAGTAACCGACCTATCTAATAAAGTAACCTGGATACATACGAACGTTAAATACGGAAATTATTCCCGCGACACGTGAGAGGGGCAATTTTAGGTAGGTACATAATAGTTAGGTACCTATGTTGGAGCAAATTTCGAAATTATTTTAGGTAGGTATAGGTAATTTGGAAATGAATGAAAAAACAAAGTGTAACAGGGTAGGTACAGTCAAGAGCACATCAAGCTTGACACATTGGACTTTGTACCGTTATTTCAGTAGATGTACGCACGGGCTAGAGTCACACTGTGAATGTCAAGCTTGACCTGCTTTTGACTGTACCTATAATGACCGTGAAGGATATGACTCTCAAACTGAACAACTTAGATCGATAGGTATATACGAAAAAAAGCATGACTTCCCATATAGGCCTACCTCTATGGGAAGTTCAACGTTGTTCTCGTATGTTCCTACCTATGTTCTATCGGAAAAGATGTTGAGTTTCATGGGCAGATTATATCCTGTTGTTATAGGTATCTATCTACGCCTTTGTTAGTTGTGATGGTTGGTAGTTATAATAAAAACCGGCCAAGTGCACCAATATATAGGGTTCCGTAGTTTCTTTAGAATTTTTTATCGCAAAGCAAGTTTTATATCGTTCATAACATAAACTTTCACTTCCCAATGCTCGGCGAAGTCATACCTAGAGTCTTGCTATTGCTCAGCTCATTAACCTGTGAAGTCAACTTACCTCTGATAGTTTTCCTTTTAACTACATCATATACAAGGTGTAACAGAAAGGGTATATCAACCCTGAAGGATGTGAATCTGCCCATGAAACTGAACAACATTCCCTGAGGAACATAGGTCGAAATACGAAAAAAAAATTTTGACCTCCCATACAAAATGCGCGATCAGCTGATGCAGTTTCTATGGGAGGTCTGACCTCGTAATGAGTTTGTTAGTTTTCCCTAGCCTGGAAGTGAATAGGTACCTACCTACCAAAGTCATAAAATGAATGAACATGTTGGAGTTTTTTGTTCTACATGTAGGTACCTATTGTAGGTACGCCAGTTCGCGACCAGTTAGTGGAGTTGTCAAGTTTCAAGAGAAAATATAAATTGCACCATTCTGTCTATTGTCTTTATACTTACCTACCTACTATTTTAGGAAAATGGCTTGCGGTGGCGGCTGTGATTGTGGTCAATAGCTTTACCTGCCAACTAGGTAGGTACTAGGTGGGCAACCAGTTTGATAAAAAAAACCGGTTAAGTGCGAGTCTGACTCGCGTGCCGAGGGTTTCAATATACCTACCAACCTTTTTTTTAGAAACAATAAAGTCTATTTATAGGACCACCATCGAGTTATCACTGCCTCCCCATCATCGCTCCATGACCGGACAGCGCCTTAAACTGGGTCTTTCGCCTGGTGGCCTTGACCGCGCAGGACTTTTGGAGTTTAGGTACCTACCTACATTACAGCTTTCTAGTAGGTGCTAAGGGTACCTGAGCTAAGCTATTCTTTACTATTACCTATATATTCTTGCTAAGCCAGGCCTGTTTCACTCCGCGTCTAGGCATGAATTAAGTAGGTACCTATAAGTACCTACCTACCGCACGGTGCGCCCCGCGGCTGCGTAGCCGGCCGGACCGGACTATCGCGCCTTCGCATGTTCTATACCTACGTTTCCCGCGCTTTCAATAGTTTCTCGTCTCGGATGTTAACAATGTGGAGCAATGTATGAATGAACAATAAATAACAAAAGAATTTATCTCCAACTGATTTAAAATGTTTTTTTATTAGCAAATTACCTACCTAGGCAACATTATATGACACAAATTACTGAAGGAAAATTTAGGTAACCTACCTACCTATCTAGCTAAGTATAGTCACTGGCGTCTAGTCACTCGAAAAATAAGTAAGTATAGTCAGCGACAAGTCAAGATACACACTCGCAATGCGACTCAAGCCCATATGTCTACTGAAATGAGTCCTACAAAGTCCAATATTGTGTCAAGCTTGATCTGACTGTACCTACGTTACTTTACATACTTGCACCGTGTGTAGTAGGTACCTACCTACCTACCGCCGGTACGCACATAAATAGGCACCTACCTAGGTACTAGCTTTAGGATCCATTACATTCAGGAGTTAGGTTAGGTTTTAGCAATCACGTACAGTCAAGAGCACGTTAAGCTTGACACATTGGCCTTTGTACCTATGTATCGCGCTTATCTTAATCTCTGTAGAGACGAAAGTCGCACTGCGAGTGTCAATGTCAAGCCAAATTTGTACCAACAAATTTCGCGCGGTATCGGGCTCCCGCCCACGACCGTAAATCGGTGACCGATTTTTTGTAGGACAAAAATGGAACGCATTGATTGCCATAGTTCAACGCACACGACCTACAAAAAGTCGGTGAGAAATGAAATCGGACGTCGCGGCCGATCCGATTATCGGTGAGAAATGGAACATACGTAAGTAAATGCATACTTCAAAGCACACTACCTACTCACCGTCGCGGTCACGAAATCAGTCGGCCACTTAGGGATGTGCTTGTTGTGTCATGATGGATATTGATATCGACATTTTGATCGAAGAAGTAGAAAAAAAAGACCTGCCTAGTGCAATACAGGTTAGAATAAACAGGTACCATGACAGAAACACAAAGAAAATATTATGAGAAGAAGTTGCTTTTTATTAGGGTTCCGTAGCCAACGGTTCAGTTGTCCGTGTAGCGTGCCGGCAAAGAATAGTACCAACCCATCTCTAACCGTGGGTGTCGTAGGAGGCGACTAAGGGTTTACAAACCGGAGGATGGGCAGCAGCGTCAGAAAATTGGCCGCTATCTTGATTTTTTTTTGTTTCTGGACCGATTGCCTTTAAAATCGATATCCGTGGGTCCAAGAGGACTCTATAACGAATCTAATGTTTTTTCCAATTTTTACAGCTGATTCGTAATGGGAGGCCACTCGGATCCTCAGATATCGATTTTGAAAGCAATCGATCCAGGGACAAAGAATTTCAAGATGGCGACCTTTTTTTAAAATTTTGTCATCAGACTTGTTATTTGAGTCCTCTTGGACCCCCGGATATCAATTTTGAAAGTAATCGGTCCAGAAACAAAAAAAGCAAGATGGCGGCCATTTTTTCCAATTTCTACAGTTGATTCGTAATGGGAGGCCACTCGGATCCTCAGATATCGATTTTGAAAGCAATCGGTCCAGGGACAAAGAATTTCAAGATGGCGACCTTTTTTTTAAATTTTGTCATCAGACTTGTTATTTGACTCCTCTCGGACCCCCGGATATCAATTTTGAAAGTAATCGGTCCAGAAACAAAAAAAACAAGATGGCGGCCATTTTTTCCAATTTCTACAGTTGATTCGTTATGAGAGGCCACTCGGATCCTCAAATTTCGATTTTGAAAGCAATCGGTCCAAAAACAAAAAAATTCAAGATGACGGCCATTTTTTCCAATTTAGATTCGTTATGAGAGGTCACTCGGATCCTCAGATATCGATTTTGAAAGCAATTGGTCCAGGAAAAAGAATTTCAAGATGGCGACCTTTTTTTTCAAATCTGTCATCAGATTCGTTATAAGAGTCCTCTCGGACCCACAGATATCAATTTTGACGCCAATCGATCCAGAAACAAAAAGAAATCAAGATGGCGGCCATTTTTCACCTACCTTCTTGGTATGTTTGACCAATAACCGCCACCCTAGTAGTACCCGCACATTAGGTTAGTAACACTTTGACCTTGAGCGGGTCTGTACTTTATACAGACTACTAAGAAAGAAGAAAATAGCGTACCCCTTTTTCAGCTTATAGTTACCAGCTGGTTTTGTTACTACTTATTTGCTGCTGTGCGTACCTTGTAGGTAGGTAAGTAATTGTAATTATATTGTTTTTACATCTGTGTCGATATTTTTAAAGTGTCGATAGTGTAGGCAGGAACAACACTATCGATACTTCAGTTTCGATACTGTATACCTACGGATCGGAAGGGACCGTGTGCGTTGAGTCAGTCACAAAATCGGTCGTGAAATCGGAGGAATAACTTGTCCGATTTACTGTCCTAAAAAAAACGGTCGTGGGCGGGAGCCCTTCCGCATATCTTACCTTCAGGTACAGCCCAGGGCAGGTCAAGCTTCACACTTGCAGCGCGACTCTAGCCCTCGCGGTTATTGATACAAGAAGTGTCAAGCTTGACGTGCCCTTGACTGTAGGTACCTGTGCTAATCACGCGGTCGCTGCATACCTAGCGAAAATGTAGCAACACTCTCTTTATAAGTATGCTGCATACTTACAATGATTCGGCATATCTACTCATCATGATGCTGTCTACGTATTGTTCGTACCTTGCATACTTTTGTAAAAGGCTGGGTACTTAAATAATTGTGCTTGCTACGTTCGAGACGAAGCAAAGCTCTCTTTGTAAGTACGCTGCATACTTACAATGATTCGGCATATCTACTCATGATGATGCTGTCTACGTATTGTACGTACCTTGCATACTTTTGTAAAGAGGCTGGTTACTTAAATAATTGTGCTTGCTACGTTCGACACGTAGCAACACTCTCTTTATAACTATGCTGCATACTTACAATGATTCGGCATATCTACTCATCATGATGCTGTCTACGTATTGTAAGTACCTTGCATATTTATGTAAGGAGGCTGGGTACTCAAATAATTGTGCTTGCTACGTTCGCCACGTAGCAACGCTCTCTTTATAAGTATGCTGCATACTTACAATGATTCGGCATATCAACTCATCATGATGCTGTCTACGTATTGTACGTACCTTGCATACTTTTGTAAAGAGGCTGGGTACTTAAATAATTGTGCTTGCTACGTTCGAGACGTAGCTACGCTCTCTTTGTAAGTACGCTGCATACTTATAATTATTCGGCATATCTACTCATCATGATGCTGTCTCCGTATTGTACGTACCTTGCATACTTATGTAAGGAGGCTGGGTACTTAAATAATTGTGCTTGCTACGTTCGACACGTAGCAACACTCTCTTTATAAGTATGCTGCATACTTACAATGATTCGGCATATCAACTCATCATGATGCTGTCTACGTATTGTGCGTACCTTGCATACTTTTGTAAAGAGGCTGGGTATTTTAATAATTGTGCTTGCTATGTTCGAGACGTAGCAACGCTCTCTTTGTAAGTACGCTGCATACTTATAATAATTCGGCATATCTACTCATCATGATGCTGTCTCCGTATTGTACGTACCTTGCATACTTATGTAAGGAGGCTGGGTACTTAAATAATTGTGCTTGCTACGTTCGACACGTAGCAACACTCTCTTTATAAGTATGCTGCATACTTACAATAATTCGGCATATCTACTCATCATGATGCTGTCTACGTATTGTACGTACCTTGCATACTTTTGTAAAGAGGCTGGGTACTTAAATAATTGTGCTTGCTACGTTCGACACGTAGCAACACTCTCTTTATAAGTATGCTGCATACTTACAATGATTCGGCATATCTACTCATCATAATGCTGTCTACGTATTGTAAGTACCTTGCATACTTATGTAAGCAGGCTGGGTACGCAAATAATTGTGCTTGCTACGGTCGTCACGTAGCAACGCTCTCTTTATAAGTATGCTGCATACTTACAATGATTCGGCATATCTACTCATCATGATGCTGTCAACGTATTGTAAGTACCTTGCATACTTATGTAAGGAGGCTGGGTACTCAAATAATTGTGCTTGCTACGTTCGACACGTAGCAACACTCTCTTTATAAGTATGCTGCATACTTACAATGATTCGGCATATCTACTCATCATGATGCTGTCTACGTATTGTACGTACCTTGCATACTTTTGTAAAGAGGCTGGGTACTTAAATAATTGTGCTTGCTACGTTCGAGACGTAGCTACGCGCTCTTTGTAAGTACGCTGCATACTTATAATTATTCGGCATATCTACTCATCATGATGGTGTCTACGTATTGTACGTACCTTGCATACTTTTGTAAAGAGGCTGGGTACTTAAATAATTGTGCTTGCTACGTTCGTCACGTAGCAACGCTCTCTTTATAAGTATGCTGCATACTTACAATGATTCGGCATATCTACTCATCATGATGCTATCTACGTATTGTAAGTACCTTGCATACTTATGTAAGGAGGCTGGATACTCAAATAATTGTGATTGCTATGTTCGTCATGTAGCAACGCTCTCTTTATAAGTATGCTGCATACTCACAATGATTCGGCATATCTACTCATCATCATGCTGTCTACGTATTGTAAGTACCTTGCATACTTATGTAAGGAGGCTGGGTACTCAAATAATTGTGCTTGCTACGTTCGACACGTAGCAACACTCTCTTTGTAAGTATGCTGCATACTTACAATGATTCGGCATATCTACTCATCATGATGCTGTCTACATATTGTAAGTACCTTGCATACTTATGTAAGGAGGCTGGGTACTCAAATAATTGTGCTTGCTACGTTCGACACGTAGCAACACTCTCTTTGTAAGTATGCTGCATACTTACAATGATTCGGCATATCTACTCATCATGATGCTGTCTACGTATTGTACGTACCTTGCATACTTTTGTAAAGAGGCTGGGTACTTAAATAATTGTGCTTGCTACGTTCGTCACGTAGCAACGCTCTCTTTATAAGTATGCTGCATACTTACAATGATTCGGCATATCTACTCATCATGATGCTGTCTACGTATTGTAAGTACCTTGCATACTTATGTAAGGAGGCTGGGTACTCAAATAATTGTGCTTGCTACGTTCGACACGTAGCAACACTCTCTTTGTAAGTATGCTGCATACTTACAATGATTCGGCATATCTACTCATCATGATGCTGTCTACGTATTGTACGTACCTTGCATACTTTTGTAAAGAGGCTGGGTACTTAAATAATTATGCTTGCTACGTTCGAGACGTAGCAACGCTCTCTTTGTAAGTACGCTGCATACTTATAATTATTCGGCATATTTACTCATCATGATGCTGTCTCCGTATTGTACGTACCTTGCATACTTATGTAAGGAGGCTGGGTACTTAAATCATTGTGCTTGCTACGTTCGACACGTAGCAACACTCTCTTTATAAGTATGCTGCATACTTACAATGATTCTGCGTATCTACTCATCATGATGCTGTCTACGTATTGTACGTACCTTGCATACTTATGTAAGGAGGCTGGGTACTCAAATAATTGTGCTTGCTACGTTCGACACGTAGCAACACTCTCTTTATAAGTATGCTGCATACTTACAATGATTCGGCATATCTACTCATCATGATGCTGTCTACGTATTGTACGTACCTTGCATACTTTTGTAAAGAGGCTGGGTACTTAAATAATTGTGCTTGCTACGTTCGTCACGTAGCAACGCTCTCTTTATAAGTATGCTGCATACTTACAATGATTCGGCATATCTACTCATCATGACGCTGTCTACGTATTGTACGTACCTTGCATACTTATGTAAGGAGGCTGGGTACTCAAATAATTGTGCTTGCTACGTTCTACACGTAGCAACACTCTCTTTATAAGTATGCTGCGTACTTACAATGATTCGGCATATCTACTCATCATGATGCTGTCTACGTATTGTACGTACCTTGCATACTTTTGTAAAGAGGCTGGGTACTTAAATAATTGTGCTTGCTACGTTCGAGACGTAGCAACGCTCTCTTTGTAAGTACGCTGCATACTTATAATTGTTCGGCATATCTACTCATCATGATGCTGTCTACGTACTGTACGTACTTTGCATACTTATGTAAGGAGGCTGCGTACTTAAATAATTATGCTGCTTGCTACGTTTGAGACGTAGCAAGACTCTCTTTGTAAGTATGCTGCATACTTATAACGATTCGGCATATCTACTCATCATGATGCTGTCTACGTATTATATGTACCTTGCATGCTTATGTAAGGAGGCTGCGTACTTAAATAATTATGCTGCTTGCTACGTTTGAGACGTAGCAAGACTCTCTTTGTAAGTATGCCGCATACTTATAATGATTCGGCATATTTACTCATCATGATGTTGTCTACGTTGATAACAAGCTTTTCTAAAGAAGCCGAGTACTTATGTAATTGTGCTACAACCTCTCATACGAGTGCATCGCATAGTTACAATGATATACCGGGTACTTATAAAACGGCGTTGCCTATAAAATTCTGGGGGAGCTTCCTGTCCATTAGTGGACTTTCTCCGACCAATGACCTTTTGGTTAATATGTACTTACATAAGTAGGCCAAACAGATAAAAAAAATGTACCCTGGCTACCTATTATACGTTGCATGTGAGCGGCATATCTTCATAAGTATATTTCATAAAATAACGAATATCACTTATCGAGAGACATTATAAAAGTAGGCGACGTACGTAATTATGGAGCCGGGACAAGTATGTGTAATTGTGTTGAGTACTTTCGTACGTATTTCCGTGGCCCTGACTAAAAGAATGTTGTTCTACCAGTACATAAGTATGCGACTTCGTTATACGCATTACCATTATGGAACACGGTGTTGCTCATAAACGCTACAGTAAGTTGCACAATTTCTAAGTATGTAGAACCGGTTTTTAAGTATGCTGGATCGTTGTAAGTAGTGATGTCCAAGTTACTTACGTAAGTAGCTAATTTAAGTAGCTTATTTTTCTCAGTGTAGGCCTTCCCCTTCCAACGTTTCCATTTACTCTCACCTGGTAGATCTCTTTCGTCAATCTTCGTTCATTCAGCTTCTCTACATGACCAGACCATCTCGGCATCCCTTTCTCGATTTTGGTCACTACGTCTTCTTTTACGCCACACCGTTCTCTTATCACACTATTTCTAATCCTGTCACTCAATTTAACACCAATCATACTCCTTAGCGCTCTCATTTCCACTGCATTAATTCTACTTTCATGTTTCTTCTGCTATACCCAGCTTGCACTGCCATACATCAGTGTTGGTACCAAAACACCCCTATGAACAGCCAAACAAGCCTTGTGAGACACCTTCTGACTCCTCATAAAGGCGTGGCAGGGCACCATTCACCATGTCTCCAGCATTCAATCTTCTTTCAATATCACTTTCAGAGTTTCTTACGGAAACTGAAAACTACCTACAAATCTGCTACGGCGTAGCATTCGTAGCAACGTCTACGGAAACCCAGCATTTTGTCACAGATTGGATAATGTATATTAGTTACTCTTTGTTCTAGTTGAACTTGTAGCTGGTAGGGCTTTTGTGCAAAGTCCGTCTAGAGAAGTACCACCCCCTTACGTTTTTCTCTCGCAACGCAGCAGTGTTTCACTGCTGTGTTTTGGTTTTAAGGAAAGGGAAGGCCATTGAAATTACCGGCACATGAGACATACTTACCATCTTAGTTGTCAGGGTGAGTAACGCGCTTTGCTGTCTTATTGGTGTTAAATTATCTCACTAATAAGACAGTGAGTGCTATGGGCGGTGGTGACCACTTACCTCCAGGTGGCCCACCTGCTCGTTTGCCCACTTGTGACATAAAAAAAAACTTTCAGAAGGTCGTGGAAAATTCTCTTTTTCGGGCTGTGATGAAAAATCAGTTTCGTCAAAATTCGTCATGAATAAGGCTCGGAACCATTTTTATTGAAAATCTAGTGAGTGTATTTGTATAAGTCATAGTTTTATGATAAGATCAGGGTTTGTAACCGAAAAGATCGCCTAGTTTTATGATGAAATCGATGAGCAAACATAAAGAAAACTGACCAGAAAATTGTTAGTTACGTTTATTTTGCTGCTGGCGTTGTGGTCGCAAGAGAACCTAAGTCAACCTTAGCGATACCGTTCGGGACTTTTGTTAGTTTGCCTTACCGGACCTTTTATTTTTTTACCACAACGCACGAGCCGAGTATTAAGCGAGTATTAAGTGCCAGAAGCGAATTATTGTTTTGAGATTTTAATTTATTATAATTTTAAAAACCTGGATTTGTTTTGGTTTATGATAAAATGAAGCAGATTTTGTCCTATTCCGGTTGTGCAAGGGCATAATCAAATTGAAATATTCGATTATTAATAAGTCAAGTCAATTCAATCTCCTTCTTCTCTACTGCGTGCAAAATAACTCCGTCTGTGACCGTTAATGCGCAGAAGTCAAAAAATGAGTCGCAGGGGTGAGCGCGGCTCCCCCCAGGGCGCGAGCGAATCGTTCATTGGCTCTCCGCCTGTCACCCATGCGCATAAAATCAACCGTCATAGACAGACTTGTCCTGAACGCGCTGTACCTAGCAGCGTTATCCCGGCCTATTGCTAAGGTCCGCTTTCCGGCTTCATTTTCTCCATTATGCCTGGTCTTTAGCGTCCTCCGTGGTGAAAATTTTCTCCCACATTTCATTCTTCACGACGTCCAGACAACGTTTCTTATGTCAAATTATTTCAAAATTATGTAAAGATTAATGTGTCATGTGATATTTTTTTTTCAAATATAACGTTTTTTATCAATCCACGCGTTTAACAAACTATCTCCGTCCATTAGGGAAATTGGCAATAATTTTAATAGGGAAAACAAATCTCTTCTGTATAGTGAGGTGGAGATATTATGTAATTGTTTGTATAGGTAGCCGACCTTGTTTACCGTATTCTTTTGTGCGTAGTTCCAAAGGCTTTCTTTCCAATCTTTATATACCGCTTGAACAAAAATTGTGTACACAGCTTTTTAAGGGGGCTAAATGCAACAACTTTGGTTCTACGATTTTTTGACATTTGCATTGACTTTTTATACAAATTGAACCGATCAGCTGTATGATCATTTTAACTCGATTTTTTTAATGCGTATTTCCAAAAGTCGTACAACAAAAGTTGTTGCATTTATCCCCCAGAATAAAACGGTTTCCACAAATTTTCTAAAGCCTTGTATAAGGTGTAACAGAAGGGGTATACAGCGTGATTTTTTAATTACCAAAAAAAAATTAAGGGATGATTCTGCCCATGAAACTGAACAACTTTTCCCAAGGAACATAGTTGAAATACGTAAAACCAAATTTGACCTCCCATACAAAATGCGCTATCAACTGATGCAGTTTCTATGGGAGGTCAAAAATTGATTTTCGTATTTCGACCTATGTTCCTTGGGAAAAGTTGTTCAGTTTCATGGGCAGAATCATCCCTTAATTTTATTCTGGTGAATGTAAAATCACGCTGTATAAACCCTGAAGGATGTGATTCTGCCCATAAAACTGAACAAGATCGAAATACAAAAAGTTTTTTTGACCTCCCATACAAAAAAAATTCGTTAATGCGCTATCAGCTGATTCGGTTTCCACACCGTGTTCCTGATTAAATTAGATTTATTTATTTCATATTATCAGATACAAAAGTACATATACATTGTTCAAATGTCAGTGAATAATATGATCGTCAAATTCAAAATCGAGGATTAGCATTAATTTTATGAGCATTTTCAGTTAACGAAACTGTACAACTTTCCCTAAGAAACATAGGTTCAAATATGAAATAAAAGAAACCCTCCCATACAAAAAAAAATGGTATTTCAACCTATGTTTCTTAGGGAAAGTTGTAACATAGGTCGAAAAATTAGTTTTTTTTTAGTTTTCCGTATAAACCTTGCGCCGGTGCCTGTCTTAGATCTGTTTTCCTTGGGAAACTAACTAACTTGGGGAACTAGTATGTATAATATTCTTTAATAATAAGTATGCAATACTAAAAATTTGCACGCCTGTACACATGTCGAATACTTGTACATGATTACCTTTTAAAGACCTTTTATTATCACAGTATTCTAGCAAATAAACGTTTTGAATTGAATTGAATTGAAAAGTTGTTCAATTTCATGGACAGAATCACCTCCTTTAGGATTTTTTAGTAACACGTTGTATGCAGCATGAGTTGTGGGCTATCATGTTGTTCATATTTCGGAGGGGAAGTACCACCACGCTTGTCAACGTTGCTGTTGGCTCCATGAGCTACCGTTGTTGACGTTGTTTAAATTCCCTTAGCCGCCTTTTACGACACCCACGAGTGCTGTGCTGCTGTTATTGCCGTAAATATCGTTGTTAGTTATTTTGGTTGTGCAAGCGTTTCAACAATGATATATCACGGGATACTTTTAACTTCAGAGCACTGGTGATTAATGATCTTGTTTTTTGTATTGCTTATTTTTCTTTTCCTACCCTCTCAGCTTGCACAATGTCTATCTGGTAGAGATGAGATCGTACTATTCTCAAAATCACACGGACTACGATAGCTCTATCACCTTCAAATAACCCCAAAATCTCACAAACCCACAATTCGTAGCGCTACTCTTCTAAACCCGCGATCTAAATCTAATAATGATATTTCTGCGGATATAAAAAGCGAATCAGCACGGACCGTTGAATATCGGTTCATCTGTATCCGGATCCCGAATAGGGCGTCCGGATAATAGATCGAACACGGATAAAAGATACCCGGGCGTGCTATGGAAATGTACTCAAGTGATAGGAATTTCAAGTGTCATTCTAAAGAAAAAATTTTACTGTTGGGGAATTCTAACTTCTTTTCATTATAATTTCAAACGTGAAAGAAAATTTTTCGAACGTACTACCAGCATCTACTGAAAAATGCAGAAACATACATAACATCACGCCTCTTTCCCGTTGCGGTAAACAGAGACCACAGCCCTCCACCTGCTACGATCTTGACATAGTTCCCTTGCTTACTCTACTTTCTTCAAACTTTTCATACACTCTCGTCAGTTTAGGGTACTTTTAACCTGGCTTTTTTAGAATGTCCTGAATTTGGTCTTGGAACGATCGGCGAGGCCTTCCCCATGCAATCTCTGTTCATTCATCCTCTTCACATGACTTGTTCATTCATCCTCTCCACATGAACAAACTACCTCAGAATTCTCATCTCAATTTTAGTCCCTACATCTTCTTTTTGTTTTACGCCACAACAAGATGTATTGCTGTAAACTGGTTTTCCGCCGTGCGAGGCAGCGGAGCGGGGAGCGAGGATAAATTTACCAATAGGATTCAATAATGAAGCTGTTCTATTTTATCGTTCTTCCTGGAAAGCCTGAATAGAATAGAATAGAATAGTTTTTATTGCTAGAACTGGTAATAAAATACAGATGGTATGTAGTAAGTATAGTTCAGAACAGCTCTTACCTTAGATCAGGCATGCAATATTTTAAAAGATCTAATCGATTACACTATACAAATAAAATGACGACTTTAAATTTAGCTTAAGAAAAATTAACAAATAATTACAGCATAAGTAAATCAAAATTATATAACAACTAAATTAAAATTAAAATCATATGTCAATTTACAGATGTCGCAGAAAAGAATTCATTTAAATTATAAAATACATTGTCCGTTAACCATGTCTTCAATGTCAGTTTATATTTATTGTCAACCAGGGATTTAATGCTTTCTGATAATCTATTATAAATTCTGACCGCAGTCACTGTGGTACATTTATCAAATATCATACATCTGGTAGAAGTAGGAATTCCATATAGTTCGAAATGTTCACTATATAGTGTATTCTACAAACTTTTATATTTACATACTAGACGTAGAAGAAGTAGAGTATTCGGCGCCATATTTATTTGTTACCCTTTGCTGGATCTTATAAAACTGCTGACAATAGCTGACATAGCTTTGAACGAAGAAGTACTAATCTGCATTAAATTCAGCTTATATTATGCTGACAGAGTCTAGACTCAAAATGCTGAATTTTGTGAAGAAAATACCCTGTTTCTTTGGAAAGCTTTGGTCAGTTCCATGCTCTTGGCTCGGCTTGGTACTCTACTGCCACGAGGTAGAATATAAAAAAGTGACCCAAAAGCAGTCACTTAAATTCATCTCCGAAAATAATTTTGCAAAGAACAATCTAAGTACAATAAAGTCTACCGAGCACAACAATAAGTTTGTTTTCCAAACTTGTGTGTGGAGATTCAAACTCAAAACTCAAAATAGTTTATTCATTGTTGAATATTAAAATCTCTAAATGACGTCAGCTAAACTACATCGCTTCATAAAAAAATTGGCGCCGTGGTGGGTAAAAAAGAAGCGATAATAAACCTTACTTTCAAACAATGAGAAAGTAAAGTGCAGAGCCAAGAAAAGCTTCATAGCTTGGTGGCATGGCTTACCGCCGCAAGGCTAACAAGATTATGAAGATTCTGGGTCAGGCTTACCCAACACCAGAATACTACAGGCTCCTTCCGCTGAAATCTACATCAAACCTCATAACTAGCATATTGAAGACGGCGGAAGATCACAGATGCGGCAGGGGAAGCACAAAAGATCCCTTAAGGTCGAAGTGCTCGGAGGACTCCTAAGGAACTCAGCCCCACGTATTAAGATAAGATACTCGTACACTTTTTCAGATTGTGTTTCGATAAGTGTGCGTATGAGCTTATTCCGCCGACTTCCTTCTTTCATCCAGGGTCCAGACGGACTGCAGGGTCTCATCATATCCCATGAAAAACGTCGGGCTCCCTCCAGAATTCTAGCTTTTGCTGGAAAAATGTGGAGGGGAAGTACCATAGTCACCTCGCTTGTTAGCGTTACGGCTGGCACCATGGACCGCGCTTGTAGGTGACCGCAGTAAGTAAGATGTAATATACAAAGGAGGATGCTGCTACCCATCCTCCAGTTAACCCTTAGTCGCCTCTTACGACACCCACGGGTATGTATGGGTTGGTATTATTCTTTGCGGGCACCACACGGGACCCGGCACCCAGGACCCTACCGGCAGGGTCTCCACTTGGTTGATATTCCGCTCATTCGTACGAAGCGCTTTGCTACATCTTTCATAATGCGCACAGCCCTAGAGTTGTTTTCTCTGCCTGCATTGTTCCCGAGTTTATATAGGGTCACTTTTAATAAGTTCTTGATAGAAAAAGGTATGAATGTAGTCATGATACTGAACAACTTTCCCCAAAGAACAAAGGTCGAAAAAGGAAAATCAAGTTTCTTGACCATAGAAACTGCATCAGCTGATAGCGCATTTTGTATGGGAGGTTAAATTTGGTTTTTCGTATTTCGACCTATGTTCCTTGGGAAAAGTTGTTTAGTATCATGTTTACATGCATATCTTTTGCTATCAAGAACTAATTAAAAGTCACCCTATATAACCTAAACATCAAGTTGCGAGTGAATAGACTCCTTCAAGGTATAAGTACCTACGTTCCATTGTTGACCTCATCACTGTCCCCAAGTCTAAATTGAGGTCAAAAGCAAGTAGGTTGTAAAATAAGTATATGAATTTTTTTTTATTTTGGTATGGTTATCCTAGAAAAACACAATAGTGAATCTTTATTCACTTGACAAAATTCTGTGGCAAACCTTTGATATAAGGCTTAAAAAGCGTATTCATAACGGCATCAATATTATCTATAAATTATTAAAAAGGACCGCCCACGGCCACAGTCAGTTTTCTTGGAAAATCGAAGCGTGTTCTGAAACGAATCTACGATATATATGTGTTCTATTTATCAATAAAGTATAATGATTGCTGGTTTCTTAGAAGCGTAGAAAATTTTTCGAGTTAGAAGAACACATTACCATTTGCAATAGGAAATTTAAACAATTCTAAGCTATCGTGGCTTATATTGAAAATAAAAAAATATTTCAGTCGTCGTCGACACGCAGCCCAATTCTTTGACATTACCAATTGATTTTCGAGTGATATTTGTAAATTTAAAAAAGTTACTATAACACAAAGTAAGTAAATCAATCGTTGTACATAATAAAATTAATTTGTCCATAAAAAAAAAACCGGCCAAGTGCGAGTCGGACTCGCGCACTGAGGGTTCCGTACCACCACATAAACATAATTGTATTAGTTGAAATTTCAGTAAGTTAATGTGCTAGATTTTGTGAGTCCGACACGCGCTTGACCAAATTTTATTATTTGTTGTTATTTTATAGCCTATGTCCTATAAACATACCAATTTTCAAGTTTGTAAGTGTTCCCGTTTTTAAATAGAACTAAAACAAAAATCGCCTCAGCAACCATCCAACTTGACCCCTCTCTTATATGAATGTTCTTGAAACGGGAGCTCACCACAATTGGTTACCATTAGTTGTGAGAAAAGTTGTAATATTTAATGATTTCAGACTTTTCCCATTATTTGTACTGTGAGACCTAGCTTCTTGCCAAATTTCATAATTTTAGGTCAACGGGAAGTACCCTGTAGGTTTTTCATTTTTGAATAAATGTATGGAGATGAGGACATAAAATGCCATATCTTTTGATTGCGTCGTTGTAAAAAATTGAAATTTTCAGATCTTGTGTGGTTCATGAATCCTAATATATGGTATTAATTTCAACCTGATACCTTTACCCGTTCGTGAGATAAAGGGTCTTTGCAGACAGACAGACAGACAGACAGACGGACAACAAAGTGATCCTATAAGGGTTCCGTTATTTTCTTTTGAGGTACGGAACCCTAAAAACGACCCAGTGCGAGTCGGACTCGCGCACTGATTGGGTTCCGTATAACTAAGGTAAAAATAACGTCTTAGTTATGGACGCCCAGACACACAAAGTGTGTTAAAAATGCGCGAGTCCGACATGCACTTGACCAGTTTTTATTAATTGTTGTTATAATAGCTTATGCTCTATAAACATACCAACTTTCATGATTGTAAGTCCCGTTTTTACGATGGAGCTGAAAAAATAATTTAAGCCCGCATTAATTTTTATTTTTAGGGTTCCGTACCTCAAAAGAAAAAAACGGAACCCTTATAGGATCACTTTGTTGTCCGTCTGTCTGTCTGTCTGTCTGTCTGTCTGTCTGTCTGTCTGTCTGTCTGTCTGTCTGTCTGTCTGTCTGTCTGTCTGTCTGTCTGTCAAGACCCTTTATCTCACGAACGGGTTAAGGTATCAGGTTGAAATTAATACCATATATTAGGATCCATGAACCACACAAGATCTGAAAATTTCAATTTTTTACAACGACGCAATCAAAAGTTATGGCATTTTATGTCCTCATCTCCATACATTTATTCAAAAATGAAAAACCTACAGGGTACTTCCCGTTGACCTAAAATTATGAAATTTGGCAAGAAGCTAGGTCTCACGGTACAAATAATGGGAAAAGTCTGAAATCATTAAATATTACAACTTTTCTCACAACTAATGGTAACCAATTGTGGTGAGCTCCCGTTTCAAGAACATTCATATATAAGAGAGGGGTCAAGTTGGATGGTTGGTGAGGCGATTTTTGTTTTAGTTCTATTTAAAAACGGGAACACTTACAAACTTGAAAATTGGTATGTTTATAGGGCATAGGCTATAAAATAACAACAAATAATAAAATTTGGTCAAGCGCGTGTCGGACTCAAAAAATCTAGCACAATAACTTACTGAAATTTCAACTAATACAATTATGTTTATGTGGTGGTACGGAACCCTCAGTGCGCGAGTCCGACTCGCACTTGGCCGGTTTTTTTATTATTTTTAGTATTTGTTGAATGATTTGTTGTCAAAGAGGCAACAGAAAACATAATATATGAAAATTTCAATTGTCCACCTTTTACGGTTCATGACACAGAGTAAAGTAGAGTCCGTCATATACATAGTCTGTATAAGGTAGTGAAGTGAAAAACGTCTCCTAGTCGACTATGACCAGTCGGTCAAAAATCCCGGTCAAGTTTTACAAATATCAAGAGATCTTTAAAAATCTCATGTTTCAGCTAAACTTTGTTTGTGAAAGTGAAAATATGTCTTTTTTAATTGTAAATAGATCATTAATACTAAGAACGGAAGCGTAAATGAACCGTAATAGCCATTTTATGCGTGATTTTTAACACCGTATTTTTCCTGAATGGTAAATATTTTCACTAGAAAAACTGTACTAATAACATTTATTAGTCCCAAGTCACATATTTTTCAGAGAGAAAGCTAAAAATTTTACGTTATTAGGATTTGATAAAAATTCATACATTTTAGTATGGAGGTCTCTCGCAAGAATGGTAATGGAAGTGGATGGATCTATCCTTAGCAGACAGTGCTGCTACTTAAACATCCTTGGTTCATGAGATACTTGTACAGCCCGCTGACAGACAGGCATCGGAGGCATATTAATAGGGTCCCTTTTTTCACCATCGGAACCCTAAAATATGAACTCTACTGCAGGTGGAAAATAAGGAAAATTTATTCCTCGTGGTACCCCCATGCCCCCAGGGGGACAATTGGTTGAACCACGAGGAACGACCGAAATTCACAATCAAACACTAGTTTATTATATTCTTCACTTTTGACAAATAAACCTTTTTTTATGTCACTAGTGAGCAACCGAGCAGGTGGGCCACCTGGTGGTAAGTGGTCACCACCGCCCATGACACCCACTGCCTTGTTAGTGAAATAATTTGACACTTATAAGACAGCAAAGCGTGAACCACACTGAGAACTAAGATGGTATGTCTCGTGTGCCGGTAATTTCACTGGCCCTTCAAACCGAAACAAACTGGTGCTTTACGGCAGAAAAAAGGTAATATCACCCATTGATATTCAATAATTGAGCTCCAGCGTCACTCTTCGGCGGATAAAATATCTTCAAAAAACAGCTGATAAATATCTATTCGTAAAAAAAACACGTCGATAATTGCTCCGCTGATGCGCGATAGAAGGACAAACAAACAAACACATTTTCGCACTTTGGTAGGAAGTGGGATCAAATGTATTTTTTGCGGGTTTGACGTGGCTTTAGCGAAATTTAAGAATTTTCTTTCAGTTCTTTTAAAGGGATAAATTTATATATTCTTTATTGCACAATCGACAAGCCAAAAAATGTTAACAAACAATTGAAATTTTCCTTATGAACGGTTTGCCCCCTGATATTAGGCATGAACCGAATAAAAACAAATTTTCGAAATTGTTGAAACAACATTTATTGTATAGTTTAGCCTAGCGTAACTTAATAGTTGTTCTTTTAAATTATCTAATTAATTTTAGTTCATACTCGTAAGATTTTGTCAAGACTGTTCCCGCAGTCAAACTGTATTAACAGTTTTGCGGGTGCTTGTTTAGTTTTTAAGAAAAACTGTAACATTTTTTAATAAATATATTATATCTAAAAAAAGGACGTTACAAAGGCGGGCTTATCCCTACTAGAGATTTATAGCGCATTTTGTATGGAAGGTCAAATTTGGTTTTTCGTATTTTGAACTGTGTTCCTTGAGAAAAGTTGTTCAGTTTCATGGGCAGATTCACACCCTCCAGTATTATTACCTTTCCGTTACACGCTGTATACATATACACCCTATGACCCTGTATGTTCTCTAGACTTCCTTCAACTCGTAACAAAAGTCAAGAGTACAAGAGTTGAGGTCATCAGGACATTCACGACTTTCCATCTGAAGTTTTTGATTAGTCTATCTAAGTTTGTCAGAGAACTGGATCTTTTTTTTGCTGACAGTTTAATGTTCTTGGAGAAAAGGGTTTCGGAAATTGATGGGATTCCTAGAGATCTAAGGGTAAATGTTTTTCTTTGAGGTTATGTAAACTCTTACACATGTTTGGTTTGGTCCGTACGAAATGTTTTCAGTGGTAATTTTTTAAGATAGGAGCGCACTGGATGACGTCGCGTAGGGTACGCCCCACGCTCAAAGTAGACCGAAAATCCGGGAATCAATTATTGGTAAAAGATCACCCAAAAACTTCAGAATGAGCGTTTTTTTTTTCAACGTCCTATACAATCCTAGTTCCCCTTCCTATCTCCGTGAGCGTTTTGCTTTCTCACGTCCTATTGATAAACCCTGTCGTCCCAATGTCAGAACTAACCTATCTCTCCCCTCCCACCATTCCGATTTCTACTCCTATTCCTTCACTGTTCATGCGGCCAGGCTGTGGAATTCTCTCCCACACACTGTTCGTGACAGTCCGTCTATCGCTGTCTTCAAAAAACGAGTAAAAGATTATTACCTTTCTCTGTCTAAGTGATCCATATATTTATTTATGTATGTATGTATTTTTGTTCATATTATATAGGTATATATATAGATATACATATATGTGTATATTTGTCTGTATGATTTTTATATTATTATTATTTAGTATAGTTTAGTATTATTATTATATTTATTATATATCGTAGTAGTTTAGGTATATGTGTATAAGTAGTTATTTTATAAATTGTGCACGTTTATCTGCCCCTTCCAGTGTCTTTTCTCTTGCCAAGGTCTGCTGGAAGAAATTTCCAAGCTGAAATAAGCAGCACCTGTTGTGTCTGTTCTCTAAATGTTTGTATTATTTGTATTTTTATGTGTACAATAAACAGTTAAATAAATAAATAAATAAATTGACAATCGTTACATATAAATTAGTGTTGATGCTTTTATTATTATTTGTCAAGATTAACCCGTTTTCAATTAATACAGGCTGTAAGGGACGGTGTACCGAAAACTGATAGGGCATGTTCAGTCAACGAAACTGAACAACTTTCCCAAAGAAAAATTTATGGGAAATGAAAAAAAAAATTCACCTCTCCATACAAAATGTTCGACCAGAGTGAGAAATTTGTATGGAGAGGTCTAAATTTTTTTTCATTTCCCAGAAATGTTTCTTTGGGAAAGTTGTTCAGTTTCGTTGACTGAACATGTCCTTTTAGTTTTCGATACACCGTCCCTTACAACCTGTATATCATTATCATATCAGCCGAAATACATCCACTGCTTGACATTGGCCTCCCCAAAAGATATCCACGACGTCTGGTTCTGCGCTGCTCGGATCCAGCAGCTTCCCGCGACCTTGACTGGATCGTCGGACCACTTTGTGGGGAGACTGCCCACGCTACGTCTTCCTGCTCGTGGTCGCAATTCTAGAACCTTTACGCCCCACCGGCGATCGGTTCTTTGAGCTGTGTGCCCTGCCCACTGCCACTTACGTTTAGTGATTCTTAGAGCTATGTCGGTTACTTTAGTTCTTATACGGATCTCCTAATTTCTGAGCCCTTTTCATAGCCCTTTGAGTGACTTTAAGCTTAAGGACCATCGTGAGCGACCACGTCTCGGTTCCATGCGTTGCATGCCGAGATTCCATGTGTCATCTCTGGCAACACACACACACGATTTCTCGAGCAAAATGGTTTTATCCCTGTCTGTGCATGTGAAATTTTGAATATTTTTCTTTCTAAGGTAGATTATACAAAAAGTTCAGCTTCAGTTCAAGTATTTTAACGCCCGTGTGGTGCTAGCAAAGAGTAGTACCAACCCATCTCTACCAGTGGGTGTCTTAAGAGGCGACTAAAGGTTTATGAACCGGAGGATGGGCAGCAGCATCTTTCTGTGTATCGTACCATCTTACATCCTGCGGTCACCAACTTAGCCGCAACGCTTACAAGCGTGTTGATAATTCCTCTCCAATGCTGGAATTATAGAGTAGTAGGATAATCTTCCATCCCTTATTTCACCCCCATGGGGGATGAATTTTGGGAAATCCTTTCTTGGGTGGTGTTTGTGGCATGTAATAAATTAGCATACTACATTTCACACGTATAGCTAAAGCGGTTACGGATAGACGTCAGTCAGTCAGTCAGTTAGTCAGTCAATCAGGACATATTATTTTATTGACATCTTAGTGAACTATACTCATACCAAGTTTGACACTCGAATTACTAACCGTTCTGACGATAGAGCAAAAACAAAAAAAAATAAGTTTCTTGTATGGCGACCCCTCTTATTTTTTAAAATTGTAAAATTTTTATTGTAAGGTGATATATTCCTTTCAAAAATACATATTCTGTGAAATTTTCAACCAGCTCCCTACGTCGGTTCAACAGATACAATTTTCAACCTAGTAAAAAACTACACATTTTCGACATTATGCCCCACTGTGCATCTCAGTCGCGTCCTGCTGGGGAGCACCACTTCTCATATGTTACCTATGGGTATGTACTTGACTCCTGTCAAGTTTCATCCCAGCAGGTTTAGGTGCAAGGTACCCCATACAAGCTCAGCCTTAGTGATCCTACTAGAGGGAGTTCCCTGTCCTGTAGTGGACGTTTTATGGAATGTTGTTTAGCTACAACTTTAGCCCAACAATAAATTGACAAATAAATAATACGCTCAATCAGAGCAACCAATGCCTTATAACAATACTCATGTTATATAGAGCTGTTCGTTTTATTGCCGCAGTAAAGGGGAGTAAGGGCGCGTCTAATTGTATTGCCCTCCGTTACCCTCGAAGCCCAGTCGTACGTGAGACCCTTCACGCCTTACATCTTCTTTTCTCTAAGCATTACTTTCCGTGTTTCAGAATGTGTGAAAACTACTTAAGGGCTTTTAGGTCTAGTTACAACTTCTGGTTACGGTATAGTACAGAGTTTTGATCTTTGCTCCATTTAGTTCTTTATCTGAGGTTTAGTAGTAGATCTGTGATTTGAATCAAGTATAATAAAATTCGGCTGATCCGACAAATCTTTTCAGAAGAAGAAGAAATTAAAATCACGATTAAAGAACTGCATCCAATTACTCTCACATCGCTCCACGGCGCGTCGAGACGTTCTGAAGACGTGATGAAAGATTTCACACTTGAAGAAATACCTCCAGTTTAGACATGCTGTAGTAGACAGCTATATTAAAAAAAAAAAAAAAAAAAAAAAAAAAAAAATATTTTTTATTTGCAAACAACAAACATCGGTAATGTTTTACAGCAACAGTACGAGTATACAGTTTGCCTAAAATATTATCTCTTGGTACCTGCTCAAATATTTCTATGAGGGAGAAGCCACTCCTTCTTTGCCTCCTAAGTGTGTAGAAATTTTTACTCTCCGTGTACTTAACAGCTTCATTCGAAGGCTTAAAATTTGGCTAGCCCAGAAAGCCTTTTACTCTGTAGAGGAGTTTTTATTAGGAATTATTGTATACTTTTTGTTAATGTATACTTTATTTTATTTTATTGAATTTACTTCATGTATTAATGAATTTATGACGATGCATATCTAAAATTGAATAAATATGAATATGAAAACTTAATTTTTTTTTCACCTTACAATCTCGGAAAACTGATTTATCGGTCAAAATCTTGCGTGCAAAAGTCATTTTTGGCAGTTAGCGTGGAAAATTATTTTAAAATTAGAACATGATGATGAATTGTGCTGTATAAGCTGTGTCACAGATTACATAATAGTAAACTAAAGTTTACAGATCCGACACTCTCAGGCGGGGTGCCGACAAATTTCAACCTTACGGTCTAAGCATAAAGTCGAAACTTTCAGCGCACCGCTTAGGACACGTTTTTAAATCGCGGGTGATCGCGGGCTAAGGCGACGATTTTGTCACTTTATGAGATACTGAGCGAGATGCAAGTAGGTACGAGTATGTAATATTGTTCAATCAAAAATGCAAATACTTACTTACCACTTTTTCCGCCATAAGCTTAAGATGACATAAAGAAAAGTAACATCAACTGCCTCCTCACCCAGTCGACTTCCAGCGCCGCGTTGCATACCTAGAGTGCGGAGTGTCACAGGCCTGGCTGTGTATAAGGTAATTAGTTAGCATTTTCCTCGCTAAGGTGAAGTGAATAATTGTGTTTCGCTCTGCAGCAAAGTTATTTCGCCTCTCGTGCCTTGAAACTACTCGCTTCGCTTGTAGCTCAATCCTAGAATCCTCCGCTTGCTCAAGTTTCAATACAAGGCACTCGCGCCAAATAACAATTTTGCTGCCTAGAATAAGAAATAGCATAACAAATAGGAAAAATATTACCAAACCTTTCAGAAAAATAAAATTCTCCGCAGAAAAATGCTCTCCAGGTACTTATATACACATTCAAAGCGTTTTATAAATGAGGCCAAAGAGTTCGCACGGCAGCAATGCCAGCAATCAAGTGGTAACAAAACCAGTATATTTATGCTCAACCAGAACTCCACTGCAAGTGCTTGAAACTTTACATCAAACTTTTGTCTAGCCTTTCTTCTTGCTTCTTTGAGGACAAACTTTTTACCTCCGTCAGAAATATTCTCTCATGGTATTTGAAACTTGTTGTGTGGGAGCCAGAATTGTAAGTCGCTATTGTCAACAAAGAGAATTCATCATAGGTATACGACGCACAAAATAACTGTGGCCCTGTCATTGATGCGCAGAAGAAAAAAATGGCCCATTTTTGCACATTTTTGATTTCTGCGCATCAATGACAGGGCCACAGTTATTTTGTGCGACGTATATCCTCTACGGTGGTGAGTGTACTTTGACGAGTTCGGACACGAGGAAATGGAATTCCTCGTAGCCAAATCAGTTTGGCGAAAGAGTTTGGCTATGAGGAACAACCCCAGATCTTCGTCTTTATAATTTTCGACTTTATTCATCGTTTTATTCAATGTTCGGTGGTTTAAAACTTTGCCTTCAACCCACGCGGGTTTATGTTTGATTCCATTTTAATAATGTTTTGATAAAAGAAAATTACCCTCTTCTCTTCTTGATTTTTATTCGGAGACGGTTAATTAAAATTTTTGATTGCATAATGATGCCTGTTTTTCATAATTAGGTTTTTCATTATTTCGCAAGGTCATATTATGGTTTTCATAGAAAAAGCACTGCGCGCTAGCTGTTCTCTTATTCCCGTTCTTTTTGTAGGGTTCCGTATGCAAAGGGTGAAAAATTGCACCCTATTGATATGCCTCCGGTGTCTGTCTGTCAGTGGGCTGTATCTCATGAACTGTATATATAAATAGGTAGAAATCTGAAATTTTCACAAATTGTGTACATCTGTTGCCGCTACAAAAAATAATTATAATAAAAAAATTAAGGGGGGCTCCCAAACAGCAAAAGGGTGGCGCGAAAAAAAAAATTTACCTACCGCGTTGGGTGGGGTATCGTTGTTTAGAGCTCGTTGAGTAGACAAATACTGTATTTTTAGCTTTAAAAAATATTTAAAAACAGAGGAATAAGATGCCAGTTTTACAAAATATTGTTTGAGCTGTATCTCATGAACAGTAATAGGTAGACCGTTGAAATTTTCACAGATTATGTGTTTCTGTTGCTGCTATAACAACTAATATTAAAATTAAAAAAACAAACCCCACTACAAATGTGTTTTTAGGTGATTTTTGCTCGATTTTTAGGGTTCCGTAGCCAAATGGCAAAAAACGGAACCGTCATGTCTGTGTGTCTATAAGACCTAACTATAAGAACTATGCTGTTGAAACTTGGTACTCGTAAGTAGATGTATTCTGTGAACCGCATTAAGATTTTTACACAAAAATAGAAAAAAAAGACAATACATTTTAGAGTTCCCCATACTTAGAACTGAATTTTTTTTTTCATCAAACCCATATACGTGTCCTGTCTTCAAAAATGATATTGAGGTTTCTAACATAATTTTTTTCTAAACTGAATAGTTTGCAAAGTGGCAAAATGTGTGTCCCCCCCTGTAGCTTCTAAAATAAGAGAATGATAAAACAAAAAAAATATGTGATGTACATTACCATGCAAACTTCCACCGAAAGTTGGTTTGAACGAGATCTAGTAAGTAGTTTTTTTTTAATACGTCATAAATCGTAAACTGCAATTTACCTTTCATTCAATCAACTCAAATATAAATTTGAGTTACTTACATCACATAATATAGTTTTTTAGCCATAAAAATACCATAACTTTTACTTATATACAGGTTTGTACGGAACCTTCAGTGCGCGAGCCCGACTCGCACTTGTCCGGTTTTTGTTTGTTTTAGCTCTATCGTAAAATCGGGAACATTCACAAGCGTGAAAATTTGTAAATTTATAGTGCATAAGCTATAAAATAACATCGAATAATTAAAACTGATCAAGTGCAAGTCGGAGTCAAAAAATCTTGCACAGAATGTTACGCGAGTCCGACACGCAGTTGGCTGTTTTTAGGGTTCCGTACCTCAAAATAAAAAAACGGAACCCTTATTGGATCACTTTGTTGTCCGTCTGTCTGTCTGTCAAGACCCTTTTTCTCATGAACGAGAAGAGGTGTCAGGTTGAAATTGATAAAGAATATTAAGGTCCATAAACCACACAAGACCTGAAAATTTCAATTTTTTACAACGACGCAATAAAAAGATATGGCTCTTTATGTCCTCATCTCCATACATTTATGCAAAAAAGCAAAACCTACAGGGTACTTCCCGTTGACCTAAAATTATGAAATTTGGCAAGAAGCTAGATGTCACAGTACAAATAAAGGGAAAAGTCTAAAATCATTAAATATTTCAATTTTTCTCACAACTAATAGTAACCAATTAAGGTGAGCTCCCGTTTCAAGAACTTTACTATAAAAGACGGGTCAAGTTGGATGGTCGCGGAGTTTTTAAAAACAAAGCAAAAGCTTTTAATATATCATATGGTAGATAGGTACGGAACCCTTAGGGCGCGAGTCCGACTCGCACTTGGACAGTTTTGTTTTACTCAGAAACCTTGTGAATGCTTTAGATCACTTGTGCATTTTAGGTTCGGTAGCTAGCTGGTTACCAGTTCAGGATCGGTTAGGTTGGGTTAGGTTATCTTGCGACCACAGCGCACGAGCACCGCCGGAGTCCGTGTTAGCGGCCGACGAGTGGCATAAATTAGGCATAATGAATAATGGCAAAATTCATAATTTCTCGGTACTTTGCAAAATGCCTAGGCTTTATGTAAAATTATAAAATTCGCCTGCGACATACACATAAGCTTTAATCCTAATTTCTAATCCTGAAAGGGTTCAAACTGGAGGTTGACCACACGTTCGCACCGCACGATGCGACCCGAGAGATTTCTGTCTGATCCATCCTTCAGTCTTGGTTACTTATCTTAAAGTAAACCTTACAAAGGCTTAAAGAATTCCTGTATTAAGCTTTTAAGGGACTGCATATCAGATTTAGATAATTTTATTCAATGTAGATTCTTTGAATAACATGCAGAACACAATGCAAACAGAGTGAGTCTACACCGTTTCAGATTGTGCTATGGCAGCGTAAAAGAAACGGCAAGAAACCACTGCAGTACGGCCTGCTTTAAGAGTCGGCTTTTTACAATGTGTTTCTTGTGATTCGCTGGAATATCGGAGCACCAAGTAAAGAGTAAGCCCATTGACGATAAAAAAAAACCAATACCTCTTTGTCATTAATATAGTCATCTAAAGAAAGCTTGCTTTACACATTCTTCAAACTTTTTAATATATTTAACAGGATTTTGGGAATAAGACGCTAGAATAAAGCCTTAGAAGGATCTATTTTCAGAAAAATAACGGTGACATGCCTTTTATATATTATTTTCTCGTAGAGTCCAATTCATAGGGCAGTGGCGTTAGCTCCGATTATATTCAGCTGTCAAGAGAACTTTGTCGATCTATACCTAAGTTTCTATAATTAAAATGGTCAGCTATAAAATGCTGCTTTGAGTTTGGCAAGCTTTGGACAGATAAGTTTACAAAAATATTCATGCTTAAGAATAATTTGCTATAATACATCGTGACAATGAAATGTCTGACTATACTTGAGTATGGTACTTAGGACATGTAACTGAACAACTTTTCCCAAGACACATGGGTTGAAAAATAAAAATAAAGTTTTGCCTTGCCCTTACAAACCTTACAATATCTACTGGAATTTGTATGGAACGGCCAAAAAAAATTCTCATTTTAGACCTATGTTTCTTGGGAAAAGTTGTTCAGTTTCATGTCCTAATTACCATACACAAGTGTCAGATGTTTTATTATCACGCTGCACTGTATATTATTACAAAATCTTTGAAAATATTAATTGCTTTAATGCTACAAAAAGTTATTCCGTTTCAAATTGGTTCTTCAAAGTCAATTCGTTAACACAAAATTGAATTATTTAATACTGGAGGTATATAAAAAATAATGTTTGTTAGGTTTCATTACCATCTCCGCTTTTGTTCCTAAAAAAAACCGGCCAAGTGCGAACCGGACTCGAACAGCGAGGGTTCCGTAACACTAAGGCAAAAATACCGTCTTAAGGATGCGCAGTCGCGCAGAAGTCCAACTCGTACTACTTATAAAGATACCAATTTTCTCTCTTGTAAGTGTTCCCGTTTTTACGATTAAGCTAAAACAAAAAACCGGCTAAATGCGAGACGGTAACAATACCACTAAGGTAAAAATACCGTCTTAGTTAGTCATGTTTTGGTTTCTTGTGGGTGTACTCGTTCGATTGTTGAGCAAATTTTGGTCGTCAGGGCTGAATTGAGGTAATTTTTATTAATAAATAATAAAAAAATCTGGTCAAGTGCCAGTCAGATTCGCGCGCCCAAGGTTTCTATATACCTTAGTATTTTTGGAAGCAACGAAGTCCATTTTTGGGACCGCAGAATGGTTATAAAGGTTTTTGGCAGATTCCTCAAAAACTGTGCAACTTAGAAAGATCGTTTCATTTTCCTGTAATATTTATACTTAAAACTCTATCGACTACATAATTCTGATTTTCCTTTCGCAAAATTTGGGAATGGTATTTTTTTTTGTAATATTTTATCATAACTTGAAAACTAAGAGGTGTAAAAATATAGAATCGAATGTACAAGTAAAGCCCTTTTATATGATACCCCACTCAATCTGGTAACGAAACTTTAAATTTTGCCCCCCCCCCCCCCCTATTTGGGCTCCCTTTACAATAATAATTATAATGTTTTTTTAATTCTATTGTTTCAATGAAATTGGGAAATCATATTCTTAAAGTATTAGAATTTTCAAGTTGATAGCATCAGTGGTTGCTGAGATTGTGTGAAGTCTGACAGACAGATAGACGAAGTCGCACCATAAGGGTTCCGTTTTTACCATTTTGGTTCGGAACCCTAAAAACAATTTATCCGATTGCCAGAAAGGTTTATGAGTATAAACAACTGGTCACCTTATAACGCACCTCTTTTTGTTGAGTCTACGATTCTTGAAATATATATGACAAATATTTAGAAAAAAATTATGGCCGAAATTAAATGACAAATAAGTAACTTGTATAATATGGCCATTGTTGCCAAAACTTACAGAACACTTATTTTTTTTGCAAGAGCAGAGAAAGTACCACTCTTCCACCTATCGTAATATCCCACAAAATGTTAGTATTTTGGGGGGGATGTACCATAGACACCACGCTTGTAAGCGTTTCGGCTGGCGACGGCTGTTGTTGGTGATTGCAGTATGTAAGATGGTACGATACACAGAAAGTTGCTGCTGCCCATTCTCCGGTTCAGAAGCCCTTAGTCGCCTCCTACGACACCCACGGAAACACAAAACCTTTCATACTTAACGTAGGAGAAATAAATGTTCTAGTATTTTAATTTTTACCTTCGTAAAACACGTCCTGAACATGCTGCAAAGTAGAACTTACACAACGAAAGCATTTATTAACTAACACTTTTTTATTAAGTATGTGTACTTGCAACTGCAAAACTTCCACGTTTTCCAAGAAACGGCTAGGAAACTCGGGTCTTGATAATTGAATTTAGTCTCTCTAGAGCCAGTTCAAGCTATAGCTAACAGCTCGAGAATCTCCCTTATTATCGTCATATAACAGCACAGGCACGTAATAAGGTAGACAGGGGAGGGGGGTCATAATAAAATAACTACTCTACCTTTTAACAATTACTGCAATCTATCTAAGTGTGTATTTACATACATATAGTTGTACGTAGATGCTACAAGAATCCAATCAATGTTTATTTGTAAAAACACAAATGTTTGCAAGGTACAGTAGTGAATTTTACATAGGATCACTGTGATTCAGCCATTCGGCGTACAAATTTTTTGTTCTGTCATTAAACATGCAAATTTTAAAATAAAATAAATTACGGTACAAAATTATCAAATTGTCATCAAAATTAAATACTTAGGTATTTGGTGTAAAACAGTCATAAAATTCAAGTATAAAATCTAAGGTAAACATGAAAATAGCAAATCAACTTATTGTAAAATTATTAAGGAAAATATACAAGAAAGCAAGTAGTAAACAGATATAACACCAGACGAGTAAGAGAGAAACAGTTGTTACATACTAAGGGAATCAATTATTACGGAAGAAGACTTGATAGACACTTAGTACCTAAAGTTTTTAATGAAATTTCGTGGTTAAGAGAGGAGCCCAAACTTAGTACAAAAGTATTGAAAATAAAATTAAAAAACACCTTACTAAACCTATAAAACTTGTAAGTACTTAGTATCGTTCTTTTTAAGGTGTCTTATTCTTTTTGATTACGGCTAGGAGCACTTCAAGCTTGACACATAGGACTTTGTTCTGTGCTTATTTATAAAGCAGCAGGACATAAATTTGCACATTGTGAGTGGCTTGACCTACTCCTGGCTGTACTTGCCTGCTTGATGTACCTATTTAAGTAAGTATATATAGCTAGTACCAGGTGCATGATTTTGTTAGTATTGCGCCTTCTTCGCCAACAAACTGTCACAGTTTGGCGATCATTTACTTTGTAAGAAATGCATGTATCTTTCGTAATTAATAAATAATTAAAAAAATATATAAAATTATTATTTGTCATTAAAGAAATATAAAAAGAAAAATATCACAGACTAGACTAGGTATAGGTAGACTAGGTAAACATATTAAAAATTACTTTGGCTTCCATATCATAAATTCATCAATTGAATAAAATGTGTTTTCTATTAAGAACATAGCTAATCTATTTTTGATTATTATATTACTTTCTACGTCTCTAATATGTTTAGGTAGGTACCACATTATATACTCTTGGAGCCATGGAGAGAACACCTTACATGTACAGCGTTGTTTTTGTGGACCAAGTTCCTGTACAAAGTCTATCATTACATCGCGCACTATCAACTCGTTTAAATTCATTAATGTTTTGTTTAACGTACTTTGCCAATTCAAAAATGTAGAAAGAAGGAAAGGTCAATATTTGAAGCTCTTTAAAATAGGGCTTACAGCTATCATTCTTTTTTAAGCTACACATAGCTCTAATGCAGGATTTTTTCCCACGAAACACTTTTCAGCAATAAAGGATTATGATTATATGATTATGATGATTATACAATTTGTAGGGTTTCCCCAGAATATAACACCATACTTCGAGGCAAAAGTACCATGATAAGCAACTAAATGAGTTTCTTTATTTACTTTCTTTGCTAGTATATAGAGTGATTTTTAATTAGTTCTTGATAGCAAAAGATATGCATGTACTCATGAACAATGAACAACTTTTCCCAAGGAACATAGGTTGAAATACGAAAAACCAAATTTGATCTCCCATACAAAATGAGCTATCAGCTGATGCAGTTTCTATGGGAGGTCAAAACTTGATTTTCTATGTTCCTTGGGGAAAGTTGTTCAGTATCATGAGTACATTCATACCTTTTTTCAATCAAGAACTAATTAAAAGTCACCCTGTATAGAGAGCATATGATGATTGCGATAATTAAGTACAAAATACCATTTCATGTTCTAGTCTATGTTCAAACCCACAAATTTTGTTACTTTAACATACTCTATAAGTAGTTTTGTTGTTCAGATTTAACCTATTAATAGGGTCTGTCTGTTTGTTTGAATATTTTGTTATGATAAGAATTTAATGGTACGGTCAACCGCTTGTCGGTAGAAACTTTTTCAACTCTATTACCACGCCATAAGGTCCAAAAGTGTTTCTACTGATGTGCGGCCGTGTGTACAAGCGATTTCTCAGAGGCGAGGATGTTTTATCATCACAGGATATAATACGAGCCCATTCGGGACACTTGCGACCGACTGAAAATAATATATCGTGTGGGCCTAATAACATAAATCTTGTCTAAAAAAACAGGGAAAACGGAACTTACTGTCGTTCAAGTTTTTATAACAGCCCTCTTTTTTCAACCTAAAAGTTGAAATTGAAATCAATAAAACCATAGAGAAAGGAAACAATAACAACTTGATCACAACGTTTTCAAGCTCCAGACGGTTTATTAAGTCAGAAGGCAGATGGCTTCTAGAAAACTCTGACAACAGCACTACCGGTAAGGTTTAATATAAACTACTAAACAACAATTTTTGTACATGAGCTATTTTAAAAGGCATATCTACAATGTCTACGTTAGATCTTTACAGGTCGCACTGGCCATTGGGAGTTAAACCACTTTACCCCCAAAACATGTTCAAAAATTTCACTCCTATTTCCTATGAAATTGCCGAAATTTTCTTACAGATTAATGAGATCATAATTCCTATAATTCTAATGCTGTTTTTTTCATTTGTCTTATATTTGAAAGTCGACTTCAAGGTTATTAATTTACGCATAAAATAAAGTTTTTATTTTTAGTTTGATATATAAAATTAAAGGTTCAAACATTGTTCGTCATAAATGTCGTCCGATTTCATCATTAGATTTGTTATATTTTTTTACAGATAATATTTTTCGAAAATTAAATTTAAGTTTCTGTTAGCTTAATGTCTTCCCAATAATGTTTAAAAAAATAAAAACAATTGGATTTATAATTCCTAAGAAAAATGCAAAAATGTTACTAAGCAAAATTGAGTTTACCAAAAATTCGCCATACAAAACGGCAATTTCATAGGTAAAGACCTAATATAATAAAATCACTTAAAAAACAAGTCTTAACACGATTAAACTAGTTCGATGCATTTTATTTTTATCCAAAATCCGTTAAAGGGATTTGAACCGAGGTTCTCAGGTTTCGCCTATTCAGCGGTTCAGTCAGCGTTAAATTTTAAACGCGTCGTGCCGTGACGTCTGGCGATGCCAACTTTAGAGTAAGAGGGTAATAATTTAGTGGGTAAGTTTAGGTTGGAGAAATGTCACAGTTGTCTGAACTGTTCTGAATTTAATGAATTACTGGAATTGGAAGGAAATTTTGAAAGTGTTTGGTCTTTTTATAGAATTTTGCGTGGTGGAAAATATTTTTTCGATGTATATAAATTAATAGGGAATTTTCCACGTCGTATATGTTATGATCACGTTTTCTTAAGTGTCGATGGGTGGTAAATTCTTTTTAAGGCTTGGGGAAATATGAGACATGTTTTTACAAGAAAAATATTACAGACATTTGATAGCAGCAATCAAACAGACTTAATCATTGTTCTACTGATTACTGGTTGCACCATGATGGTGACCGTTCAGTTCATTTTCTATTTTTCCTTATGCTGATCTGCAACGCCATCCAGTTGAACTTTCAAAAGAATTTCCTATGAAATTTCCTATAACAAGCTTGTTACCTAATTGATAACACAAAACGGCATATTTTAACGTCAATCAGAATCTTTATTGTCTTTGTTTACTCAATAATTTCTGGATATTTATTAAAGTAAGTACAAACAAACTTCTATCACGAACGAATTAAACAGCAGAAATAGGAATCTCTAAAACAAACTTCGTAATCGAACCCCAAAGCAACTAACTGGTTGACGCTAATCCTCCATAACTTCTTAAATCAAATTTTATAGAACAAAAGCGATCCGGCTCGAAGGACCAAGTTGAGCTGTTTGTTCGAGAAATTTCGGGTGTATTTGGCTCTTTATCTCTCACGCCTCGGTACATTGGTGCCTAGTAGTTTATTTTTCTTAACTTTATTCACGAATTAAGGAAAAGAACAAGTGAATGTCATAATATGATTTCTTTTCTTTTTGTCCTTTTACTATTGCGTTATGTTAAGTTTCAATTAAACGGTGAATGTTCCCATAATGAGATGCAGATTCTTTTGACTATCTTCTGGCTACATTTACGTAATAAACTAACAATTAAAATATCATAAAGAGTACCTTTTTTGTACGTAAAAAAAAGAGCATATTTTATAATAACATAATCCACATATCGCACCATACTCGTATCTGACACTACATACAACCTACAAACATTAATTGCCACGTTGTCGTAGGGCTTCCGTCAACTGTACGTATATTATAAAGGTAACTATAATCGCGTTACCGGCCACAAAACGCTGGTGTGCAATTTAATCGGGTAATTCACTAACTAGCCCGTACGCTTCGTTGGTGTGGCTGGTAGTGAGCCTATCTTCTACGCCTAGGCCGCGGAGTCTTTCTTTTTTTATTGTCAATGAGCTTACTCTTGACCTTGATCTAGTCTTAGTTCCTGCTTACTTCAGTGCCATATGTGATATTAAATGTTTGTTCTGTGTCTGGGTGTTATTTATCTATTTGTGTTTGTATATCAGATACCGATAACTATAGTTTTGCCTAGTTTGGGATTAGATGAACTTATGTGGAATATGTCTAAAAAAAATGAAAATATTGTAATTGTTTATATTTTCATTCCTATTATTCGCGCTGCAATTGAGCTTGGATTCGTTTTTTTTAAAGCAGCCAGCGATGGAAATGATTCTGTCATTGACTGGAAAGCACCGTAAAAAATAAAGAAGTGTTTTTGTCTGGAAAATAATATTGCTACGGAACTTCTTAGACTGGCAGCCATTGGTAATGAATCTGTTATTTCCTTTATTATTTTTTCATTATTGGTTAATTAACATCAAATAAATAAGAAGGTAAGGGTTTTGTGCAAAGTTCATCTGGGGAAGTACCACCCCCTTGCTTATTTCTGTCTTAATACAGCACTATTGGTTTTTGTGCAAAGTCCATCTGGGGAAGTACCACCACCTTGCTTATTTCTGTCTTAATACAGCACTATTGGTTTTTGTGCAAAGTCCATCTGGGGAAGTACCACCCCCTAGCTTATTTCTGTCTTAATACAGCACTATTGTGTTTCGGTTTAAAGGGCAAGGGAGCCTAAATTACTGGCACATGAGACATACCGTCTTAGTGGGTATCGCGCTTTGATTTCTTATGAGTGTCAATTATGCTACTAAGACACTATTGGCGGTGGTGACCTATGGTGGTGACCTATGGTGGTGACCGCTTGCCATCAGGTGGCCCACATGATCGTTTGATCACTTGTTACATAATTTAAAATTTGGGGGTTGAATCCCACGGAGTCATCTGATCCCAAATTAAGCTAAGCCTTATACTATAGGTAATATGGACTGATATATAAACATAAATAGATAAATAACAACGAGACGCAGGACCAAATGTCTGCCCTGTATCCTTGGCACTCCGGATAGAAGTCGGGCTCACTACCAACCACGTCGACGGAACAGTCAATAAAAATGGATCATCATATCTGTATAAGTAATGTAGAAAATATTTTCCTGAAAAACAAAGTAGTAAAGTAACGGAGTAGTTCATACAGTTTGGGAACCACATACCCACCAAGACATGTTGTTCGCAATCGAGTCACAATCTGTTGGTTAACGAGACAGCTTGTCCCGATCTTGACCCGATTATATTTTTTCGTCTTTTCGGCTATTCGGATAAACAAGCAAGACAAAAATAACTCAATAACAATTGACAACAAAATTGACAACCATTCATTGTGACATGCAACCCATTTTACTGGATTTTTTGCAAGATTATAGAATAATATTCACACACACACACACATACACACACACACACACCCACACATATTTTTTCATTTTATAATACTTTCATCCTTTATTATATTTATTTGAGTTTAAAATGTCGTCAATTTTTTCCGGTAATGACGTCACAGCTGAGGCTCCTTAAGAATTTTATATCAAAATTATGTAAGTATGAACTTAAACAGCGGAACGCTGCAATCGCTAGAAACCAGTCTTAAACTGCGACTTCGTCTTATAGTGCGACTTCAAACTCAAACTTGTTTATTCATTGTTGCAAATTAAAATCTCTTAATGACGTCAGCTAAATTACATCGTTTCACAAACAAATTGACGCCATGGTGAAAAAAAAAGAAGCGACAATAAAAACTCACGCGCTCTTTTAAATGTCCATCTATCTTACTGTCACACCAGTATACCTCAGCAACCACTCATGCTATCGACTTGATATGATTGTCCAAGTTTCTTGCAAAAAAAAAAAAAGAATTATAATAACATTATTATTAAAACTGTAAAGGGCGCCCAAATGTGAGGGGAGACAAGGTTAAAACTTTAAATTGTAGTAAAGTAGGTCGAGTGGGGTACCACGTGAAAGCGGCTTCACTTGTATATAAATAGTTTTTAATTTTTTTTACGACTTAGTTTTCAAGTAACCGTTCCCTACCCGTATCTCCGACTTAGTAGCACCGATCAAAATACCATTACAAACAAATTTAGTTTTGCGGTCCTAAAATTAGGCTTCATTGCTTCTAAAAATACTATATAGGTGTATCGGAACCCTTGCACATGATCGGTTTTTTTTAGTAAAGGCCTGTGTTAATGTTCATATCATATCTCATGTTCATATCTGCAAAAAGAATTTCCAGAATTTATTACAGTCAATGAATGTCAGTTGCGAATTTCCGCTTCTTCTTTTTTATGGGACTCATCTTGTACTTAGCAACTTTTCACAAGGCGCCATGAAACCCGTCCAAAAAACACCATTTATCAAATACTAAGTAACTAACAAATGTTTATACAACCTTTACGATTGGATAGTTCTAAATGTTAGAAACTACAAGCGCCCCATACAAACAAATGATATTTTCTCTATGTTTATTGAAAACTTTCAAACTTTAGCAAAATTACCTTTAGATATTTATTTAATTACGCATAATTTTATGACGCACACGTAAGTTTTTTAAATTACTAGTTTTGTTACTAGTTGGGGCTCGTGACTTTATCAGTTTTGTTAGGTTTGTTAGTTTAATTACAAAAACAGATTATTTCCCTATACAAATTTGGAACCCCCGTTTCATCCCCTTAGGAGTTTCGCAATATTCTTCTTAGCGGATGCCTACATTATAATAACTATCTGATTTGAGCCGTGCGTTGATAAAAAAAGTGACGGGTTGCACTCCGGGAGTGCCGGCATTTTTGAATATTATGCTTTTTGTAAGGGTCAATCGCGCCATTGCTCGCGTACTTCTTTTGATGTCACTGAATAAAGACCCGTATTGTAATAACAATACGGTTGACCGTTGACGCTTTTTCGATCAGGCTACGGCAAGGAGGTTTTACTACGCTTCGCCGTAGCGTGGGTTAAAACCTCCTTGGGCTACGAATCTGACGCGAGATCTGACGCGACATCTGATGCGAGTTTAACATTTTTTGCCCATCTAAAAAGTGCCAAGCGCGGCTAAAGAAGTTTTCACTTTAAAAATAGGTTTTAAAAATAGGTTTTTATTACATTCTTACAGTCCTTAGCTTATAAATACTAGGACACTTCTTTAAGTGATAAACCTGTATGGGAGGCCCCAAGATAAATCAGGTAGTTACGGTTTTTTTATATAATTATTACAGAGAAGATAAAATAATAATGTTGTTAAAATTTCAAAAAACTTCTACTTTGTTTTGAATTTACTCAGAAAACAAAGTTCTTAAATTTTAGACAGCATCGCTTGAAATTTGATCCCCCTGGATTACCTGTCGGATGTAGTTACGCCAAGCAGGATTGGCTTCACTTGATTCCGGAGGTAAGGATTTAATGAGGTTAGACAGGAAGTTTTCGTAAACAAAATCATGCTTCGATCTCCTGTAGATAGGGAAAAGATTTCGTGTAAACAAATTGTCAATGAATAAGGTGAGTGTGGTTAGCATTGATAAACAAGTCATCGCGTTACAAGTTCCCAAAATAGAACTTAAAGGTTAACCGGCTTGTTTTTAAAAGAAAACATAAAAATATATTTCATTTTAATTATCAAAGTGAACAACGTTGGAAACTTCGTGAAAATATACACAAAGGGGTTTCGAAAAGATTTTCAATAGGTTTGTTTTTTATTGCCCTTAGCTCGGGGAAATCTTTTGTTCTATTAATAAACCAGTTAGCGAAGCTATTCGTGTCTTAAGTAAGCATAAGCCTTTTGATTTTCTTGGCGGTGGCAAAAAGTTACAGTCTATTTTGATACACAGAAAACAATGCAAAATAAAATGTAGCATAGTTCAGCGGATATTTATTTCGTAATGTTTTAGGCAACAAATTATATGATTCCCAAAATAATTTTTTATACCCCAATACACTTCAGACAAAATGGAACCAACTGAACTGAACTGAACGTACACCAAATTTGGGTAACCGGTTCGGTTAGGTTGTGTTAGGTTATCTTGCGACAACAACGCACGAGCCGAGCGAGCGGAGCGAGCGTGCCGCGGTAGCGGCCGGCGAAGTGCCAGAAGCAAATTTGGTGTACATTCATCCATTTTGGTAGACAAAATTTGGTGAATATTATTTGGTAAAAATTTACTCAAATTTGGTGGCACGTTAATACACAGCCAATGTTTTACATGGGTTTCTTTATGTGTTTCTTATATAAAACATCACTTTACAATTTATTTGTAATTATTGGTAGTTTGACAGTAGTTATTATGTTAGTTGATGATTATTAATTTATAAAATATACTCACTTTCGTCGCTGTACGAAATAGTAAGGTGGTAAGTCTAGTTATTGGCCAGTGTTCAGTATTTTAATTAGCTGTTTAAATAAAAAAGAAGGAGCTTCACTTGCATCCCAAAGAAATACATAGAAAATAACAAGATGTCTTATTACTGAACACTTGACAATTTATTTATTTGATGAACTGCGTGTTAGGGCTCTTACAGACCTCGACGACAGCTGTACACGTCTGCCGACGACAGCTGCACGCGACCCTCAAGGACCGCCGACGACTGCCAACGATAGCCGCGGGCCAACGCCGACGGATGTCAACGACAGCGGCGGGATAAGCCGGCGGATGTCAAAGGTCGTTGTCGGTCGAGTGCGGCGGTCATCGCTAGTCGTTTTGACATTTCAGGACAAATCCTGACTTCCGGTAACCTTATTCACACTTTTCTACACTCAAACAGATTTTTAAGATAGTGGCATACTTATAAAGACCTCATCTATAACTTACTCTCTTTAACAAATTCTTCATAGGTCTTTTCCATCGCACGTGGCCTTAAAAATTGACCCCCATCTTCGTCTCTGAATCTGTCTCTGTACGAAGTAGCTAGGTGGCTACCAGTTATCATATTAATACTTATCCATACAAAGTTATCGCATCGGAAGTCCGTGCCCCAGTTCCGTTTGTTGGTACAGTTCTGATTCCGTGTGTTTATTGGTTAAATATTTATACAGGGTGCTTGGTGGAAGGAAGGCTTAGCATGAAATATGATAAAGGAAATCAACCAAAAAAATATGTCAATAATATTTCAATTATAGTACAGCCATTATAAGAAAGCAAAGTAATAATAATCTCTTCATACTATAAAACGAGCAATACTTGTAATCACGTTTTCGAAAATGACTTCATCGATTTCAATGAAATTTTACAATTTAGAGGGAGAATCACCAGAATCCATCTAGCTAGGTCTTAAAGCAATCTACCTATAGCTAGATCTGGGAAAACTGGTATTGGTGCGGAAAAAGACTATATTGCGATTTATTAAATCCTACAGTGCCATCTATTGGTCTGCTTTGTTGTTAGATTATATAGGGCTCTTACAGATCACCCGGTGGCGGTCACGGCGGTTGCCGGTGGCTTTCACCGGCGATGATGACGGTCGCACGCGGGGCTGTCGTCGACGGTCGTCACCTCTCCTTGTCGCTGATCTGTAGGAGCGCTTAGAGACGAGAACCGCACGGTCGCTCTGGTGAATATTATTTTTTCCGTGTTAATGTTATGATCAAACACTAACTAAATATATACCTCTCATTTTTTAATTTTTTTTATGGTACAAGTGAGCAAACGAGCAGGTGGGCCACCTGATGGTATGTGGTCACCACCGCCCATAGCACCCCCTGTCTTATTAATAGAATATCTTGACACTAATAAGACAGCAAAGCGCGTTGCTCACTTTGAGAACTAAGATGGTATCTCTCATGTGCCGGTAATTTCACTGGCTCCCTTGCCCTTCAAACCAAAACACAGCAGTGCGAACACTGCTGCTTCACGGCAGAAAAAAGCAAGGGGGTGGTACTTCCCCAGACGGACTTTCCACAAAAGCCCTACCACCTACAAACTGCTATGGCGTTACCTGATGCCTCAAAAAGATCCTCGTTATTACAGTGGAGGGGCACAGTGAACAAGAGAACAAAATCACCGTGCTTAGAGATGTTGTGTGCACACAGTGCTTTAGCAACTAGTCTTTGAAGCCCCATCTCACCTTGTTTCCTCTGCTGCGGCCGACCTGAGTTCCCAAACGATTTAGTGACCTAATAATAATACTTATCTCATGTTACCCTAAGTAGCCCATAAGTATTATACTGCTGAGGCAAGGCAAAGGTCTTCCTCCAATTTTTCACGAGACTCTATCTCGTATTCTCCGATCAATTTTAAGCAAGGCTTTTAAAATTGTCTCGTCATCTACGCCGAGGCTAAATGCGCCGCTTTGAGTACAATGAAAATTTGAATATTTTTTTTAAAACAAACAGGACAATAAATAATTTCTTAATTAATTTCTAGACACCCTGTATAGAACATTTCTTTGCCGATACTTCTGACGCGAAAACTTTGTCAGTGTTTATTGGATTTACTCACTCAAATACAGCTTTTTGGGAGTGTTCGTTGATCGATATCCAAAGTTGAGGACTGAGGAGATATCTTGCGGTAAATTGATGGTACAATCTTAATTCCTGAATGAACTTGAGAATAAATTACTTCGTAACCACTTTTTACTTTAAATATAGCTTTTATCTTATTATTATTATTATTTGTCGTATCTCTTCTTTAGACTCTCTTTTTAGAGGTACATTCCCTGCCTCACGGGCCTTAGCCAAGTGAGGAGGGGTCATCGGATGAAGCTACTGAGGTGGTAAGAAATTTTCTGACTACACGGCACGTATTGAGGATTGTTGCTTTTTGAAGGGTTTGTATAGTTAAAGGGTGGATGTTCAGAGTTTTTAAGCTATTTCTTAGGGTTTTTGGTATGACTCCGGTGGAAGAAATTACTACAGGGACGATGTGAACTGTTTCGGCTCTCCACTGGGTTTTTACTTCTAATGCCAAGTCGCGGTACTTGGTTAACTTTGCTGTTATAGTGGATTGCAAATTGTGGGTGTTAGGGATTGCTATATCTATCAAATATGCGGTTTTGTTAAGTTTGTCGTGGAGGGTGATATCAGGTCTATTGAAGTGAATCGTCTTGTCGGTTAGTATTGTTCGGTCCCAGTAAAGTGTATAGTTATCATTTTGGTGTACAGTCTCTGGCTTGTATTTGTAATATGGATCTTTTTTTTTTATAAATTGAGTCGAATATGCGAGGTGCTGATGGACAATAGAAGCCACTTGATCATGGCGGTGTTTGTAATCTGTTTGAACTAAATTTTTACAGGCACCTGTCACATGTTGTATAGTTTCAGGTGCGCCGTAACAATGTCTGCAGAGGTCAGTCGGTCTGTCTAGGTCCTTTGTTATGTGTTTCCTATAATTTCTAGTAGCAATCACTTGGTCTTGAATGGCAACCATAAATCCTTCGGTCTCAGGGAACAGGAAACCACGTTTGAGCCATGCGTTCGACGCCTCTTGGTCGACATATGTTTGACTCAGGTCAGCCTTGTGTCTACCGTGCAAAGATTTTTGAGTCCAAGTTGCCATTTTCTGTTCATTATTCGTAATTTTTTCGTTGGGTTGACTATTTCGGTTATGCAGATTAAGAGGGGTAAGCTTTTTATCTATTTCAATTATACTCTGGTGCAGTGTTGAGTTTTCACATTTACTGTAAAAAAATCGTCTAAGTGTGGCAATTTGGCGGTTATGTAAGTTCTGGATGTCAATGAGTCCTCTTCCACCTTCCTGTCGGGGCAATGTAAGTCGTTGTACACATGATTTAGGGTGGTGTTTTCGGGCTTTAGTGAGACTAGTGTTAATAATGCGTTGCAAGCTTTTCAAGTCTGTTTGTGTCCAGTTTATTACACCGAAGGAATATGTTAGTGTGGGGATAGCAAAAGTATTGATGGCCTTGAAGAGGTTACGTGAGTTTAGATAGGTCTTTAAAATCTGGTTAAGTCTAAGTCTGAATCTTCTTGTAAGCTCTGTCTTAGTCTGTTTTTGCTCTATTTGATTAGATTGTTGAAAACCCAGGTATTTGTATGTATCTTGTTCTTCCATCGGTTCTATCGTTTCTCCTGTTTCTAGCTCATATGTGTTTTTTTGTAGTTTACCTCTGTCTATAGAACGTGTCTTGCATTTATCGATTCCGAAATTCATTTGTATATCCTTTGAGAACTGTTGTGTAATATCCGCTAGCTTGAAGAGTGATTTCTTGTTAGATGCAAACAGTTTTATATCATCCATGTACATGAGATGAGACAAAATATGCTGTGCGCTGTTGTGTTTTAAATTAAAACCATAGCCTGAATCATTTAACAGTTTGGACAGTGGGTTGAGTGCCAGACAAAACCACAAGGGGCTCAAAGCATCCCCTTGAAAGATGCCTCTTTCTATACGGATCGGTTCAGTAGTGAAAGTCTCTTGGCCCTGTCCTATGTTAAGTACTGTTTGCCAAGATTTCATTGACGTTTCCAAAAATGTGATTAATAATGGGTGTATATTATAGAGTTTTAAAATTTGTATGAGCCAGCTATGTGGTACAGAGTCAAAAGCTTTTTTGTAGTCTATATACATAGAGTGAATGTTTTTTTTCTTGGTTATGGCTTGTTTCATTGCAACTGTGTCTATTATCAACTGTTCCTTGCAACCTTGACTGTTTCTCCTACAACCTTTCTGTTCTTCACTAAGTATCTTATGATCACTTACATGGGTTTGGATTATTTCACTCAAACATCCTGTAATAATTTTGTATATTGTCTGTAAGCAGGTTATGGGTCGATATTTGGCAGGGTTTTTAGTATCTTTATCTTTTGATAACATATAGGTTTTACCAAATGTTATGTATCCTGGCATGCTCTCTGGCGATTGAATAAAATTATTTATGTGATTGTGTAGGTACGGGTGGATGGATGTGAGCTTTTTATACCAGTAGTTGTGGATATTGTCTGATCCTGGAGCCTTCCAGTTGTGGGTACGCTTGATGACTCTGATAAAGATTTCAACTGATAGATTATCAAAAGGCATTTCTGGTATTTCAGTCTGATTCCTAATATTGCTCAACCATTCTGCATTTTCATTATGTTGTAGTGGGTTTTGCCATATACCTGCCCAGTATTCTCTCAAAGTTTCAGGGTGTGGCGTGTCTGATGAGTTCAAGTCTGAATGATTTGGTTGCTTTTCTGATAGGTGTCGATAGAAAGCTTTTTCACTGTTGTTGAACTTCGCGTTTTGTGATTTTCGTTCAGTACAAGTCAAATACCTTCGCAATCTGCAGGCAGCTACATTTAACTTCTGTTTTAATGTGTCCATGAAGTGAGGTAAATTAGTGTTGGGGTGTTCGAACTGGGAATGAATTTGGTACCTATTTTTAATATCTTCAACTGCTGCTAAAAGTCTCTGGCTCCTATTTCCTGCAATATATTGACTTAAACGAGCGATATCTGCCCTTAGTTTACCTATTTTGTATTCCAGTCTCATCTGCCACGGTGGTTTTCGACGCGGTTCAGTGTTTCGGGTCGTACTAATTTTTGACCCATTTGATGTAGCTATTGTGTAAGCTGCTACGTATATTAGTTTTTGAAGCGTAAGAAAGTCTTGATCGTCGCTAAGATGTTTAGGGAGGATAAAAGTATTAACATAATCTGTAATCGCTGCTAATTTGCGTGACGATTTTTGTTTAGGGATAAATGGTCTCGAAATCGGGTCAGTATTTTTGAAGGTTTCTAGGATTTCGCTGAAAGTTTGATCAATTTTTTCGCTGTTGATAGAAACACTTTTATTTCTTCCAGATCTATCTGTTTGTTCTGTATTTTCATCGTCCATACCTACATTTTCTACACTACTTATCATATCCAAATTGCTACAGGCCATATTTCCCACACTGCTGGGCAACACATCCTCTTCTCTTTGTTGTCCACTGCTGGGGCAAAAGTCATCTCGTGATATGTTAGAAGGGTTATCCATTAGAAATAAAAGCTCTACTTCCCCTTTTATTTTGTGTATTCTAGCTGATGTGAATAGACGGTTATTTACTATCACGCGCCTTTGGTCCGATATACGTTGTTCAGATAAATGAGATAGATGGGGGTATTTTTCTATAAATTTTTGGTGGAGTTTGGTCCTGTATGCTGTCATATCGGTTTCATTTCTGGTGACCTCATAATAACACCTTATAACAGTCTCATTCATCTGGTCTGACCATGTCAGTCTACCACTACCAGTTGCACTGCTCGTCTGTTGAGTGTTCTGTATGGTTGATTGTGTATCTGTTGCCATTAAATAAAATGAAACTTCAGCTCTAATATTATCTCTTGTGGTTTGTGATAATAATTTGTTATTAATGATAGCTCTGCGCTGGTCCCCAATCCTCTGTTTAGATGCGTTATAGTCAGGAAATTTCCGGTTGAATTCTTTGAACAAAGGATCTAAATATCCTCGATTTATTGTTTCTAGTTTAGAGTGAATTAGGTAGGTGCGCCAGATGAATTTGTTAACATCTTCTGGCCATCTTTTACGCACACCTGTATTGCTCGTGGTGGGCGCAGGGTCGTTGGCGGTTGCCTCCTGCGCAACATCCAAAAGCAATGGCGATTCGGTGGTCGAACGCGAAGCCATGGATTGCGGTACGTCGCCCCCCCCAGAATACTCGGGGCTGCCCGATCTGGAGCTGTCGGGGCGGGATTCTCCAGTGCGGTTTGCACTGGTACCCGCCTGGGGTACTCTACGTCTATTGCGTCCCGCTTCCATTTTAACTGGCTACTAGTGCTCCGTTGGTCATTGGTAAGTTATAGCTTAATGCTGCCAATGTCCGCCCCTCACGTGGCATCAGATCTACGAGCTGGACGTGGAGTTAGAATTTGTGAGGGGCTTATTATTATTATTATTATTAGGAGCGTGTTGTGTCCCACTGCAGGGCAAAGGCCTCTCTACTACCTTTCCACTTTTCCCTTTCCTGGGCCAACTCCTTCCAGTTATTGGCGCAAGTGTCGAGCTCATCCCTCCATCTTTTTCTAGGCCGACCACGATATGAAAAGTGATGTGGTCGAGATAGAATTTTAATTTAATTTGAAGAAAAAATATAAGGCACGCTTATGTGAACGTTATTGACGTATAAATGAGGTCGAAATAAACATCGACGAGCGTGTAATCTCTCTGATCTTAACCAAAGTCAACCAACAGATGACGCTGTAGGGTTTCTGAATCGCGCTACTTAATACACAAAAAAACGGAGAAAACGAACTTTCCCAGACTAGAGATAACTTTTCGTCCCCGAAAACTCCCGTATCGTAAAATCGTTGGATCAGTTTTCGAGAAACCGATTACAAATTTCAAAAAATATATGTACGTACCTTCTTGTAAAAAAAATATGTGTGCAGAAAGATACTTATACTGACTTAATGACTGATCCATCGAGTCGTAACCGGTATAGCTATTTGTATAGAGGTTTCTTGCCCGTTGAAACCACTCACTTAGAGGCATAGCCACAGAGCTCTGATGTCCATGTGTCTTGCTCTGCATCCAGAGACGAATTCTATATTTCATTCAATACAAATCAGTGTCACCATTTACTAAAACTAACACGCTTTCCGCACCCACACTACTAGCGTCATTTGAGTGCGATAAACGTACTATTATTGCGAGAGAGTAAGATGCAAAAAACCAGTGACCGCGTCTCTATGGCAACGAATGTGTTTATGATGTGCATTCAAAATAAGCGCATACATAAATTGGATAGTATACCTAGGCAATGAGGAACCAATTTTTTTTACTTTTTCCGCTTCTATGGGGGGGGGGGGGTGCGCGCGCAGACGGAGTGGCCCTATCGTTGTTCTGTGGGCACAGTAGACGGCAGTCTTTCAGTGCTGACAGTCCGCCAGTGTGGCCGGTACAGCAATTATTTTCGAAATATTATAGTGACTGACATAAGAAAAACGTTTCGCTTCTATGCGCGTATTTTTTCACAAAATCTTTGGTTTGGTAGAAAAACAGCTTAAATAGTTGTTGAATTCAAAGAGTTATTCAGTCGAAAAGGTTGTTCAGATTGAATGTTATTTAGTTTAGAACGTAGAGCAATAAATTTTTTATACATGATGAGTTTGAATTTTATTCTAAAAAAACTGTAATTTTGTAAATTAGTGGACGCCGTTCTGCGCATCTTGGGGTTCAAGGTTCTAACCTTTACAATACCCACAGGAAGAGAGAGTTAGGGTGGTACGAGTACAACTAACAGCACGTTGTCAGTAGAAACAATTCGGACTTTATATCATGGTAATAGAGTTGCACGTATTTCTACTAACGTGCGTTCGACCATACTGTTAACACCACATGACACAGGATATTATTTCTATGTTAATAGTTATGTTATTATTAAAAGAGAGAATTTGGTCACTGAACGTTGGCGATTACGTCTTACTATGCGTTTCAAAATGGTTTCAAATGAGAATAGGACTGGGCATATAGAATTGAGGCCGCAATCATTATGAATTAGTAGCTGTCAAACTACCTCCACCCTGTTTCGATTTAGTGTTACATATCGGCGCAGGAGGCCAATAGTCCAGCGATTTGAAATACGTGCAAATCATATAGCGAAAAATGTCTGCGAGCTCCTTATCTATAGTGGGTCCAGATATAATTTTGTAGGAGCATCAGTAATTTGAGTGTTATAACTGAAGTACTATTGTCTGCTAATTATACACTGAATCATTGTTATCGATGATTGCACCACTGGAATATAATAACAATTTGCGGATGACATAGAACTTGCACCAATCTTTTCAAAGCTAGATTTTTGTGACGTGTTCTTTGACATCGGCACTTTGTCAGAGCAACAGCTGTCTAGTCTACAATTACTTAGCTGAAACTCTATTCCAGAAGCCACGACCAAGGAGTCTTCACTCGGACTAATGAGGCGCTGGTAGTAATATGCCGACACGGCCATTCTGATAATACGACCGTCCTCGGGCGTTGATTCATTAACAATGTCCTAAAACAAATAAAAACAAGATCACCAAGCAATCCGCTCGTCTATCCTGACAATCAAGATCATCATCACACACAAAACTGAAACTACTCATTGTGAAGTTACTCTGAAGGCATATATGTGCCCCTTCAACCCAACTCTGAAAGCATGTACCTTTTCGACCATCTCACTATGGACCGGATGACATCTTTCCCACATAAATCACGGACAGGACCAGTGTGTCCGTTCGACCATCCCTAATGGGAATGGAGACCAGATCCACCACTTTCCTTCCATCAACAAAGCCTGGCCCGGACCAGTGCGTCCCTACGACCAGCCCCGATGGGCATGGACCGGATCCGCCACTGTCCGACCAGCTTCACAAACATAGATTGTTCCAATGCGAACCTTCAACCACCCAACCAAGTCGGGCTGGCCCGTACGACATTGCCCTATCTATCCACTCCACAAACATAGGTTGGACCAATGCGAACCTTCAACCACCCAACGAATCGGGCTGGCCCGTACGACATTGTCTTTTCTATCAGCTCAACAGTAACCACCCAAACCAACCGAGTAACTTCAAATCATATTATCAATATAGCAATTTCAAATTACGTGCGTCACAATATCATACTATCTCACAATAAGGAACATGCTCACCAGATATCCATAAGGTAGGTATCATCAACATAATTCTGTCTATGTACAGACAATGTACCCCTGAATACATTTTCAACAGTTGGCTCTGTCGTTATAATCGGCCACAATATTTTTTGTGAGTCCTTGCATTTTCATCCATCAAGTAGCTCTTTGGCATCCCAGGGGTTATTTTGATTTGTTTCCCTTTGTCAATATTTAGCACAGACTCAAAGTGGCGCTCTTCTTCTCAGCGCATCACATAATCCATACCACCGGAGCAGACTTTATTGAACTTTGTCTAGAGTAGGCAATACTTTGAAACTGCCACTAACATGTACGTTCCAGAGTCTATCCAATTAAGTTCCACCGGCCAATCTAAGCATTTTCAAGTATCCAACATTCGTCCCTGTAGAGCATCGCGAGTCTACCACAGATTTTCAAACAATCAATCAAATAGTTTATTTGCTAGAAGAACATCTTTCAATTTGAACACATCCTCTAGATTAACTCTGTGTCCCCATAAATATCAGACCATAGCTAAGGACTGACGACAGACTTGATATCCATGATATGCAGTTAGTGTAGCATCTTTTGATATTGTTTGGGAAACTCTCATTGACGCAAATACGAATCTACTGAGTCTTTCGCGCACTGAGTTGACAAGAAATTTCTAATTAAGATGCTCATTATCATTGAGACTCAAAAATGTTGCTTCTCCACTATTTTGTATACTTGTATTTAGTGCTCTTGGTTTCAACGGGCATCCTACAGTCACAGAGCATGCCTAACAGCGATCACCATTTCAACCAGTCAGCATTAGCTGTGTGATCAAATTATTTTGTTTCGTTTCATTTCATTTCATTGAATTTTGTTTTTTTTTAATCGGTATTCATTCAGATTTCGTTTATTTCCATTTTAATTTTACGGACATCTGGTTAATCTGGTTAATGTTGTATAAAAACACCGTAGGAACACATCGTCGCTACTTTACATAACTTTGAATCCATTCTACAAAGTTGAAAATTACATAATTTCACAACCACAAGCAAGTCTTGTCTTCTTCGTATGTACCGTAAGCGCCTTTAACATCCACTATTTTAAAATTCATCAACACCTTTCTAATTTACGATACTTTTGCAAATTATGCTTTTTGTCACCATCTAAGCGCATATAATTTTGAATTTTAAAATATAATATCACTCAGAAAGTAAGAAGGTATTAAAACTCATTAAACTTGATTCCTTTTTTATCATAAAATGTATTACAGCACTTAATTTTCTTGATTGTACTTGCTCAACAATTTCTCGCCACGACTGTACTTTTACGCAGATCCGTGAAACTGAAATGCTTGCACACATGATTAAAATATTGAGCTGTGTCTCTTTATCCCACTTCTGTTATCGGCGCAGGAGGCCAATAGTCCAGCGATTGGAAATACATGCAAATCATATAGCGAAAAATGTCTGCGAGCTCCTTATCTATAGTGGGTCCAGATATAATTTTGTAGGATTATCAGTGATTTGACTGTTATAACTGAAGTACTATTGTCTGCTAATTATACACTGAATCATTATTATCGATGATTGCACTACTGGAATATAATAACAATTTGCGGATGTGATAGAACTTGCACCAATCTTTTCAAAGCTAGATTTTTGTGACGTGTTCTTTGACATCGGCACTTTGTCAGAGCAACAGCTGTCTAGTCTACAATTACTTAGCTGAAACTCTATTCCAGCAGCCACGACCAAGGAGTCTTCACTCGGACTAATGAGGCGCTGGTAGTAATATGCCGACATTCATAACCACTGAGAACCACTGTGAAGTTAGCCTTCTACCAGTCCTATTCTTATTTTTTTTTTTATTGAAAATGGGCTTACTCTTGACCTCGATCTAATCTTGAAGACAGAGATGAGGTCGACGATGGAACGAGCTTTCCCAGAAGAAGCCTATTTACTCGCGACTTGAAGAGATTCGGGTTATATGAACTCGGGAACACAGACGCAGGCAGAGAATTCCACTCTTTAGCCTATACTCTTTATTTAAAACGCAATCACGTGCTTACTCTGTTAGCGTTAGCAATTTAAATGTCTTAAATGTTGTAAGTAATATAAGTTTAGAGACCCTTACGGAAAGTTTAATTGGCAAACAACAACAATAATATCCACCCAATCATATCATGTTTGTGTTATCTCTTAAAAGTTATTTTTGCACGGTTATCCATTCATATTCTATTTTAGTTTTGAAAATATTTTGACTTCAGTTATAATAATAATATAATAAGCTTTAAGCTCCAATTAGGAAATATGTGGGTAGATTGGCTGGCAGACAATATTATAAGCTGCTCCTACTCTATCTAAGGTTACGTCTGTAACAATATTTCAAGGATTTTAAATTTAGCTTCATAAACAACCGTTTTCTGGTGGGCACACTTGTATAAGTTCTAAAATTGACAGAAACATGGAATTTTCCATGACGTTTCTCAACTACGCTCTTTCAAGTGTTGATGGGTGGTGTTGGTAAATTTTGAAGTGAAAACTTCTTTAGCGGCGCTTGGCACTTTTTTAGATGGGTAAAAAATGTTAAACTAGCGTCAGATGTCGCGTCAGATCTCGCGTCAGATCCGTAGCCTGATCGAAAAAGCGTCAACTGTCAACCGTATTGTTATTACAATACAGGTTTTTATTCAGTGACATCAAAGAAGTACGCGAGCAATGGCGCGATCGACCCTTACAAAAAGCATAATATTCAAAAATGCAAGTTTTCACTTCTGCCGACACTCCCGGAGTGCAACCCGTCTTTTTTCTTTTTTTGTGGCTTATTAGTGAACTGTATGACATATATTTAAAAGGAGGATTGCAGACATTTGACAAGTTGGTACCGTAGACCGCGGTTGTGGGTGACCGCAGTACGTAAGATGGTACGATACTCGTATACAAAAGGAAGCTGCTGTCCATCCTGCAGCTCATAATCTCACAGTCGCCTTTTACAACAACTGGCGGGTAGAAATGATTGAGGTGGATTGCCGGCACCACACAGTTGGATATATTTAGGTGCCCGCACACGGTCAATCTGATCACTATCCGGTAGAGATGCAGCTATGGTAAAGAAAGAAATTGTCATATCCACCTAGTCTAATGGTCCTATAGTTTTCTAGGCTTTCTATTCATTTCTTATATTCATATTTATTCAGTTTTAGATATACATCGCTGCTGCTATTATAGCTGCATCTCTACCGGATCGCGATCAAGATTAACAGTGTGCGGGCACCCTTTGATTAAGGTTTCCTTATTAGTGTAGGCGCCCACCAAGCACGTAATTCATTCGCGTGGCAATAAACAGTCTTCGTGAAAAAATAAACCGATCAGTAATTATATGACTGATATCGGAGATATACTCCAAATCACATTGCTAATCTCTGTACGGATTATATAGTCTGAAAACTAAACTAATCTATCGGAGGAGTTAAATGAGAAAAAGCACTTTTAACTGAGAATCATTATTATTTTATTTATTTATTTGCATTATTAGCGGAAAATTTATAATTTTATTTTTTATTTTCTATTGTTATACTCCAAATAACTCATCATCATCATATCAGCCGAAAGACTTCCACTGCTGGACATAGGCCTCCCCTAAAGATCTCCATGACGACCCGTCCTGCGCTGCTCGCATCCAGCGGCTTCCCGCGACCTTGACCAGATCGTCGGTCCACCTTGTGGGGGGCCTTTTTTTTTTTTTTTTTTTTTTTTTTTTTTTTTTCGAGGGGAAATCCATTATGGATACCCGGTCGCTGGGGGAAAGCGATCGGGTTATGTCAGACTCCACTGACTAAAACCCCCCGGTGACCAACCTCAGCGCATGACGGGTAGCTCTGGGGTCTCCTTGGGAACGCGACCAGTGCCACCCTCGCGCGATGCTCGTGCCCTTCCTCCATTCTTTATCCTTCCTTACTGCAAAGCAGTAGCAACACAAGGTCACAATGTGTTACTACCTTCCACTGGCCGCTTGAACGGGGTGATCAGGTTCCCCATCCTGACCACCTGCGACCTACCTTGTGGGGGGCCTGCCATCGCTTCGTCTTCCGGTACGTGGTCGCCACTCTAGAACCCTCACGCCCCATCGGCCATCGGTTCTTCTTGCGATGTGCCCTGCCCACTGCCACTTTAGTGAAAAAAAATTAACTTTTTGTGTAAATTTATAATTGAAATAAAAAACATAGGATTGGTTATAATCTATTATTTCACTAAGTTACTATGGTTAAACTGCTATGGTTATTTTATACTTTTTAGTGGTAATAGAAACCTTACGAAATATTTTTTGTTAAAATTATTTTTATGTTTCGCAATCGGTTCGCCATTGCCAGTAACCTTCTATATCCGAATCAGATTCCCATTTGGCATAGATACGTAATAAAATGATGGATGAGAATGGATATTTTGTGTTTCTGAATAACCTGATGGATAGATAGAGCAGACAGTGGTACAGTTGTTGTTGTTTATAAATTTATCCCTTAGGGAAAGGCAATTCAAGAGCATGTCAAGCTTGACACATGTTATGTTAATGAGCTCTACTTTATATTTTTTAATAATTTATATTTGGTCCTTTTTGCGTGCATTTTCTCTCTCTTCTTAATCGTTCCCTCACTACTGAGGATAGTGACTCCGTGTCAGCTTGGCAACAATATCTCTCCATTTATTTCGGTCGGTCGCTTGATGGAGGGCAGCACTAACAGGTATCTCCAGCTGTTCGGTAATCTGCTCCGTCCATCTCTTAGGGATTCGTCCTCTGGGTCGTTTTCCATCAACTTTTCCCGTCACTACGAGTTTTAGTATTTACAAATTATCAGCCCCTCTGCGAGCAATGTGGCCAAAGAATCGCACTTTGCGCTGCAAACATATAGACGACAGTTTAGTCTGGTTAATTAAGCCAGCCCAGCTCCTTTCAGAACCTCAGAAGTCTCCTGGGACATTCACAGGCTTCTGGAGCGACCACGTGTTTTCGAGGATTTTGGCCAACGCATCGCACTGTTGTTCGTTTATTTGCAGCCTCTACACATAGGTCCGTATAGCAAATCTCATCAAAATCGTAGAGCCGTTTTCGACAAATCTATTACAAATATATTTATACACAAATATTGCTGTAGTAGGTAGTAGGACTTTTGTGCAAAGTCCGTCTGGGGAATTACCACGTCCTTGCCTTTTTCTGCCGTAAAGCAGCAGTGTTAACACTACTGTGTTTCAGTTCGAAGGATGAGGGAGCCAATGAAATTACCGGCACATGAGACACACCATCTTAGTTCTCAGGGTGGGTAACGCGCTTTGCTGTCTTATTAGTGTCAAATTATTTCACTAATAAGAAAGTTGGTATCATGGGCGGTGGTGACCACTTACCACCAGGTGGTCCACCTGCTCGTTTGCCGACCTGTGACATAAAAAAAACTAAGGCAACGTCGGTGCTAGAGTTCAACTCGCACTTGACTGACCTGTGTACAACAAAACACATAAATCTACACCAATTTACCTCCAAGTTTGTAAGGACAGAAGAAACTAATCTACTTAAATAAGTCGATAGTTTATTAACCTCATGTTTAGCCAAGTTCCTATTAATTAGGTTAGGAGCATGTTTGATGTAATTGCTGGCACTTACATAGGAAATTCTATTACGTAGCCTGTCGAGTAGTGCGGTAACTGTGTGTTTACTGGGTGGTAAAATCAACCGTTATGGTGTTTCTTATCGTATCGTGGCTGTCATTCTCCCTTAAAACTGAAACACGTTTCAGACAAAAAGTGATTTTATTCAGGGTGTTTTGTATCCCCAAAGAAGTTTTATTAATATAATTTTAGCATGCTACTCCAACCATGAATCTAAAAAACTTTTTCCAAGGAACGTAGGTTGAAATACGAAAAACATTTTTTTGTTGTTCCGTAGAAACTGCATCAGCGTATAGGTCAAAAATTGTTTTTCGTATTTCGACCTATGTTCCTTTCGGAAAGTTATTCAGTACAGTTTCATGTTCTAGAGTAACGTGCATATATTTTGTTTACTGTTTCATTAGGACCCTATATAAGGAAGTAGAATTAATGCTGTAGAAATGAGAGCGTTGACGAGTATGACTGGTGTGAAATAATGAGTTATTGTGACGTAAAAGAAGATCGTGACTAAAATTAAGAAAGGATTGCTGAGATAGTTTCGTCATCCACTGCTAAACTACTTTTGTTTTAAGACTCTAGTGTGGTAAGATGATAATTGTGTCTTAAATTCTAATGTCTGTAATTTCACTGGTTCCCTTACACTTTCTATTTTATTGAAAATGGGCTTACTCTTACACTTCGACGTGAAACACAGCAATGCAAACACTGCTGCTTTAAGGCAGAAATATTCTAGTCATAAAGAATAATGCGACTCAATAAAAGGATAGGTATTTGATAGATGATCAAGAGTTGTCCCGTCGTTAACGAAGCGATTAAAATTCCGTCGCCAAATCGTTAACCTCTCCGCGGTATTCCGGTATGAATGTTCATCATTGGTGAATGAATTTTATTACACTGCGCTGAAAATAAAACGGGTTGGTCTGGGGTGCTGCAAAGGTGCCACGAACCATTCGCTTCGAGCAACACGAATTTCCGCGCAAAACCTGCAGAATATTCCTACGCAGCATTTCCCTACACTCCCTCTGCAAAAGTAAACAAAATCATAACTTTTCGGAACAAGAATTGCACGGGAATTCCCTCTCCCGATATCCCTTGGCACAACTGTCGGAAGTTTTCTCCAGATCCATGAATATCATGTGCTGATTTTTGGAGTTAGTTGTGGCTTTCTCAACGAGTTTCCGCACGGCGTGAGCAGCGTCTGAGGTTGATCTGCCAGCCACGCAACTGCATTGGTTTTCTGTTATGTCGGTAAGGTTTGTAATACGCCTGTTAAGTATTCTTTCCCATAGCTTAAGGGTATGTGCTGTGAGTTTGATACCTCTATAATTTGAGCACTACCTAACATCGCTTTTATTCTTATAGAATGGGATAAGATAGCTGAACCGTATGGTGCCGGCAAAGAATAGTACCAACCCATACATACCCGTGGGTGTCGTAAGAGGCGACTAAGAGTTATAAACTGAAGGATGGGCAGCAGCATCCTCCTTTGTATCTTAAATCTTACTTGCTGCGGTCACCTACAACCGCGGTCCATGGTGCCAGCCGTAACGCTAACAAGCGAGGTGACTATGATACTTCCCCTCTATATCTTTCCAGCAAAAGCTAGGATTCTGCAGGGACCTCCCTGTCCTGTAGTGGAAGTTTCTTGGGATGTTATGATGAGCTGACTAGAGCTTGCTAGAGCTGGCTGGCTATGCTATGGAATCAATAACCAAAAGTGAAGTACGTGGGGCTCTACGCAATATGAAAAATCACAAAACTGCGGGTACGGATGATATCAAAAGTTGCATAACCACGCTTGCCTGGTATCGCCCATCGTTTTCCAGAAGTCGGAGGGTATATTATCCGGACCCGCAGTTTTGTGATTTTTCATTGTGTAGAGCTCCAAGTCACACAAAGGGCTATGGAAAGGGCTATGCTCGGAGTCTCTCTGCGCGATCGAATCAGAAATGAGGAGATCCGCAGAAGAACTAAAGTAACTGACATAGCCCTGAGAATCGCTAAACTGAAGTGGCAGTGGGCAGGGCTCATCGCAAGAAGAACCGATGGCCGATGGGGCGTGAGGGTTCTAGAGTGGCGACCACGTACCGGAAGACGAAGCGTTGGCAGGCCCCCCACAAGGTGGACCGACGATCTGGTCAAGGTCGCGGGAAGCCGCTGGATGCGAGCAGCGCAGGACCGGTCGTCATGGAGTTCTTTAGGGGAGGCCTATGTCCAGCAGTGGATGTCTTTCGGCTGATATGATGATGATGATGATGATGAGAGCTCCAAGTACTTCACTTTGGGTTATTGATTCCATAGCATAACTACCATACCTTTTCTATATGGGGAAGGTTGCTTCTTATCTCTGGGATTCTTGTGATTCAGAAGTTCCGTGCATCTATTGCTTATGTCTCCATCGTTAGTCAGAAGTTTTTTACGTAGGTACTTAGCACTAGTAATATCCTTAGTTATCTCACTTCTGCATGGCCTTTGCAATTCTGAAAATATCCTTTTCGGTGGTGGCAGACTCGAGGTTTTTATAGAAGCTGTTGTTGACAGCTGTTGTAGCTGACAGCCCAGATTAGTAAGTTAATGTACAGAGTAGCTGACAGCGGATCTGTAGTTATAATATTTATTTTGCAGTTATAACTAGACTTGCTGGAGAAATGGGGTACTGGTACTATTCTAAAAAGAATAATAAAGTACTAGTAAAAATAAAGTACCCAAAAACCCAAAAAAAAATATAATAATAATAAATACATAAATAATAATAATAAAAAAATAAAAAATAAGAAAATAATAATAAATAATAATGTACCCAAAAATATTAACCCAAGACAGCCTTCGTGGTCTAGTGGTTAGAGTATTTGGCTCTCGATTCGGAGGTCCTAGTTCGATTCACTGTGGGGACACTGTCATACGAAAATCACTTTCCCCAGTTTGATTAAGGCAATGCAGGGTGAATCATTTCCCGAAAGTAAGATGATTGCGTGCTTCGGAAGGCACGTTAAGCCGTTGGTCCTGGCTACTATCTACGAAAGTAGGGTTTGTGAGATCTGTCATCGATATTACTTTGCAACTCACACGATATGATGAACGTGACTCAAAAATATTGTCATGTCATGATTATGACGTCGAGTCATCGGCTTTTAAACTAAAATGGGGTACTTACAAAAATTTCAACCACTCAGCTAATAGCCCCGTAGAGAAGAGTTAAGAAAAAGAGGAAGGAAGAAATCCAAGAGGACTAGGAGGGAAGACGCTGCCCAAGAGGTCGCAGAGGGAGGAGGTCTCGGAGGAAATACTTCGTACGAATGTGCTGAAAGAGATAACTGCGATTAAGAAAGAGGTCTTGGAGAGAACACTCCGTACTAGAGGAGTCGCAGGGAAGACTCTACAAGAGGACACGGAGGGAAGACTCTATGAGAGGACACGGAGGGAAGACTCTGTGAAGAGTGAATCGGATTTTAAAAACATCCCAATAAACACCAAATCTTACATTGGCATTTCTCTCAAATCCCAAACCATAAGCTCTTAATAGCTAGATTTGCTATTAAGGTCATTAGACAAGTCCTTGCTTGTATCTCAACCTTAAAGTCACCGCTTTCTCACTGGAATTTTAATTACTTCATTATTGAACACCGACTCGCTAACTTTTGATCAAGGCTCGAATAACACTCTGTATAGCTTTCGGGATTAATTGGACCAACAACAAGAGGATTAATTGAGGTTATTCTGTGTTGAAATTAATACTTTGGGTTAAATTAGTTAACCGAGATATAAATTTGGCATACACCAAGGCTGAAAGTAAAATCCTAATATGTTTTCATCCTAACATGCCAAGAAACGTCCACTGCGACAAGGAACTCCCTTCAGAATTAAAGCTTTTTCTGGGACAATGTGGAGGGAATGTATGTGTAACGTATTAATAGTAATAAAAAAACTAAAACTAAAGAGTTAAAAACTATAGAGTTTTGTTTGTGGGCAACTTTATTTATAAAATCTTGGTTTTTCTTGATTTTTTATTTGAATGGTCTGAGAAAACATTTGTCCTTATAAAGACTACCATCAGTAAGTAGGTCAACAGTTTTATTATTCTTTCACAAAGTACCGAGAGCTCGTAAATTTTGTACATATAAGGCGGCAAGAGTTTGACAAAATATTTTATAACATTTTATACTATGGTGATAACGCCAGCAAACCATATTTTACCTTATACTTTGTTACCAAAATCTTACGTACATTAACATCTTACGCTTCATCCATTGCTATAACAAGGTTTAGTGGTTAGAGCGTTCGATCCGGAGGTTCTAGGTTTGAAGCCTGGGGTTAACACTGTTAAGTATAAATCACTGACTGCCAGTTTAGTTTGCGGGATGTATATGACAAGCCCGTTGGTGTGGTCGGTAGTGAGTCTGCCTTTCACGCCGTGGGCCGCGGGTTCGATTCCCGCCCAGGGCAAACATTTGTGTGATGAACACAAGTGTTTGTTCTGTGTCTGGGTGTTATTTATCTATTTATGTATGTATATCAGTCTCTGATTGTCATTTGGATTTGCCTAGTTTGGGATCAGATTTCCTTGTGTGAAATGTCCCCCAATATTTATTTTATTTATTAATTATTTATGTATCACATGATTGTCTAAAAAGTAAGATGATTCCGTGTTTCTGAAGGCACATATTATTATAGCAGTCGATCCCCGCTACTCTCCCTCCGGTCGTGTGATTGTTGTTGTTTTCATATTGCACTCGACTCGTACGCATCCAATTCAAAAGGAAAGTAGCCTTTGACCTATGTTCTTACGAAATTTCATGAAAATCGAGACAGTGTTACTTCCACATTAACAATACATATAGGTAGGATTAGATTCGATTCTAGGATTCGATCTGGTTTGCCCTCTGGGTTTCGGAGGTCAGATGGCAGTCGCTCTGTAAAAACCAGTGCCCTCGTCAAATCCCTTAGGTTAGGTAGCCGATTTCGTAAACTATTGGTAAAAAACCGGTCAAGTGCGAGTCGGAATCGCGCGCCGAGGGTTCCGATATATCTGTAGTATTTGGAAGTAATAAAATCGTTTTTTAGGACCGCAAAACTGAGTTCATTTTAAAGTTTTTCCAGATTTCTGAAAAACTGTGCTCTTTAGACAGATTGTTTTATTTTGTAATTGTAATGTTCAGATAAACTTCTATCGACTAAATTAATTAAGATTTTTCGCTTCGCAAACTTCGGAGATAAAGGGATATTTTTCATCTTAACTTGAAAACTAAAAGCCGTAAAACAATACAAAAATCTATTTTAGAACGTTTAAATGATGGGCATTATATGATATCCCACTTGACCTGGTCACGACAATTTGAAATTTTGTCCCTATTTCCAATAATAATAAATATTTTTTTTTCATTCTTTTTTTTGCAATATAGTTGGGCAAACATATTCTAAAACAATTCCAAATTTTAAGTTGATAGAGTGAGTAGTTGCTGAGATAAACAGGTGTGACAGACACACATAATATAGATAGACAGACAGACAAACGAAGTGGCACCATAAGGGTTCCTTTTTTACCATTTTGGTTCAGAACCCTTAAAATGGAGTACGACTAGGGCAATGATGATTAGAATTAGATTTAGACGGATGGATGATGATGAGAAGAGAAAAAAGATTCAATGTTGTGGTGCCGGCAATGAATAGTACCATTCCATACATGCTCGTGGGTGCCGTAAGGGGCGACTAAGAGTTATAAACTGGAGGATGGGCAGCAGCATCCTCCTGTGTATCATATCATCTTACTTACTGCGGTCACCTACAACCGCGGTCCATGGTGCCAGCCGTAACGCTGACATGCGAGGTGACTATGACTCTATACAGGGTGTAAGGGACGGAGTACCGAAAACTGAATGGGCGTGCTCAGTCAACAAAACTAAACAACTTTCCCAAAGAAAAGAAACATATGTCGGGAAATGAAAAAAAAAAATTGACCTCTCCATACAAACTGTTCGACCAGAGTGGGCAATTTGTATGAAGAGTTGTAAAATTATTTTCATATCCCAACATATGTTTCTTTGGGAAAGTTGTTCAGTTTCGTTGACTGAGCACGCCCTTTCAGTTTTCGGTACACCGTCCTTTACACCCTGTATATACAGGGTTATTTTTGGACCCCTGGCCAAATTTTACTATATAGCTCAGAACATATCAGAACAACTTTCCCAAAGGAACATGGGTCGAAAAACGAGAAAAAATTTTGCTCATCCCATACAAAACCTAATATCGCCGGCACAAGATTTGTATGGAAGGACTAAAATATTTTCTCGTTTTTCGACCAATTTTCCTTTGAGAAAGTTGTTCAGACGCGTTTTCTGAGTAACATACTAAAATTTGGCTAGGGGTCCAAAAATAACCCTATATACTACCCATATACTACCCCTCCACATTTTTCCAGCAAAAGCTAGAATTCTGGAGGGAGCTCCCTGTCCTGTAGTGGACATTTCATGGGATGTTATGATGATGATTATTATCACTCTTAGGTCGATGACCAACCTCATTGATAGACTCCTTATCTCCTTTGCCGAAGTACCGTCTCCTAGCTATAATTTTCTCAGAGAAGGTTAAGTAGATCTGAATCCACTTTTCAATTAAAACGCTTCGATCCATCCATCTGTCTCCGCTGCGAAAGTAATTTGCTGGAGATGGTTAACTGACACTTGACTGCGTCAGACTTACCAAGCACTTTTAATTCGTTCTTGATACCGTGATCGTTTTTGGATTTAACTGATTTTACTCCCAATCTAGTTCGTTGAGCAATATTTGTAGATATATTTGTAATCGGTTTCCCGAAAACGGCTCAAACGATTTCGATGAAATTTACCATACTGTGTTTTTTGGGGGCGAAAAATCGAACTTATGTCTGGGAAAATTCGTTTTACCCGTGTTTTAAAGCTTTTTTAAAATACCGCGTTTTAGACAGAAACCTACAGCGCCATCTCTTGGCAAGTAGCATAGCTTGCTCACGCTTAAGGCGTTTGGAACAAGTTGAGGTGGCTATTACAGAGCAAAGCTCGGTCACCCAGGAACTTACATGTGATGTGACAATGTGACCTTAATAGTACTGTAACCCGTGGACATTTAAATTACGAAAAAGGTTACCGTTTGTCTTTGTGAAATTGTTATAGATTTCGCCATTTCACATACTAAAAGCGAAGTCTTAAAAATCGTAACCCGCCGTAACCTTATATAGTGACCAAACTATAATTTCATGTATGTTAGCTATATACATTGGTAGGTTACCGCATTTTTCGTTTTTGTCATGTTGTACAGCTTTGTTGAATTACCATACGTAATAGTATAAGACTATGGAAATTTGCCAAAAACAAATTTAAGACCAAATGAGTCAAAAAATCTGAACGGGTCACAGAAACAGTCTTAAAATAGGAGTATGGTTTGTTCAGAGGGTCTATTAACAGATGTATACATTTGAAACGGTAACTCTTAAATGTAAATTATTGTCAATATGGCCGGACTACATCACTCGTCACTATATATGGTTACGGCGGGTTACGATCTTTAAGACCTCGCTATTACGAGTAGTATGTGGAATGTTGAAATCTATAACAATTTCACAAAGACAAACGGAAACCTTTTTCGTAATTTAAATGTCCACGGGCTTCGGTACTAAAATTAAGTCTAGCTAACTACGCGATACACAGCGTATTTTTTTATATCCCCGGACATTTTAAGAGTTTGTTCTGTTTCAATTTACGGCACAATTTCACCGCACAATTATTAATGTTTTGTGTTATTAATTTTATTTCTGATATTGTATGACAGAGATGTTGTCCATGTCACATGCGGTGAACGACTATTTGAAAGAAAAGTGTGAATGTGTGTGTGAGTTACAAAATTGTATCACAGCCAGCACCCATAGTACGTTTCGATTACTACTCCATCTGGGCGCGTAATTTTTTTTCCTTCATGGTTCTGCCCATGAAATAGCTGATGCAGTTTGTATAGGAAGTAGATTTTTTTTTTCGTATTTCGACCTATGTTCCTTCGGAAAAGTTGTCCAGTCTCATGGGCAGAAGAACAGTATTCTGACTCTGCAAGAACGGGGTGTTAAAAAAATAAGGGTGTAAATATAAGGGAGGATTCAATTTTCAAAAATAGAACACACTAATCTTTACCTCGTCTATAAAGAGAATCAAAATCAGTTAGTTATGAAGCAGGGATCATCGGACAAGGTCCAGAAGGTGCTAGGGCTTTTATGCAAAGTCCGTCTGTAGACATCTTTGCCTATTTCTGTGTTTCGGTTTAAAGGGAGGCTGTGAAATATGAGACATACCATCTCAGGGTGATCATATGCACTGATAAGACCTCAGATCGCAGCTAGGTTCAAATCTCTTTGGATAAGACTGGGTATTATGAACGGTGGTGACAATACTATCAGGTGGCCCACCTGCTCACTTGCCCACTAGTAAGAAAAAAAAAAACAGAATGAAAATATTACTTTCACTAGGCGGCTCAAATTAAATACTGTAAACGTTAACGATCCCTGGAAGTACCAGGGCGGCATAGCGTTAAGAATGTCTCCGATAGTTCGCTCGGTAGAATTTTCTCATTTTCCACCGCCCCTCGAGATTGCCTGCACCACGGAGATAGATTATTTGCCATTGATTGGATTGCCGCGTTGTCTCTTCGAGTAAACAACGTTTGGAACTCTTTCGAGCTTTGCAATCCTAGTAGGTACTACTTGTAAATTGTGTAGGATTTGTAGGTCAGTGAGGTTTTGTTAAGGTTTTTTGATTCGGCTGCTGTTTGATAATTTAAGATTTATTAATTTGTCTGTATAGTTCACAAAATTGACACCGACCAATGGACTTTACCTTTTCAACCTATATCTTTGTAAAAAGTTGTTTCGATTTTCATTTTTCACGGTTTTTTTTTTGCTCGCTTAGAGGCCGTTTGGCGCCTTGTAAAACAATGGCCACTGATTGGGTTTGGTTTGCCCTCTTGGTTGCGGAGATTGATGTAAACCAGTGACCCAGTCAAATCACATAGGTTACGTAGTCGACTCCGTAAAAACAGTAGTAAATCACTACATATTATAAAAGGAAGTCCCCCGAAACGTTTTTCTGTCGTCATCCATCATGTCTGTCTGTGATCGCTAAACTCAGGAACTACTATATTTATTTTGATCCGGTTTTCATTACTAGATAGATTTATTCAATAGAAAGGTTTAAAGCTAAAATTTATAAATATTGAGTGCAAATTAACTGAACTGTGATGATGTTTGTCGATCAAGTTGGAAAAAAACGTACCTCTTGAGAGCTTTCTGGGCGTGCGCTGCGTAAATGGTTTCATTTATAGTAAAGTTATGTATGAAAGAATTGTTTCTCTCTAAGAGCTCTAACGAAAAGTCCGCGATAGTATTTGTCTATCTTTTAAGGATAACCCACAGTAACCAACTTTTTATAGCAAAAAAGTAGGTTTTTTAAAATAAGGTATTTTTGAACGTATTTTTGCCCTTAAGGTACGGATCCTTATCTGATTTAAAAGGTTAGTAATAATAAACAATGAACATAGATCGAAATTGTCCTTTACACTATGTTATTTAAATGAATGTCTTAGAAGATACCACAATATTAAAATCACTCTAATTAAAGTCCTAGAATGAGCTTCACACTCGATGCGCATTTCCGTTGATAGCCGACCTGACGCGACGGGCACACACGGAGGGTACACGTTGCGACTGGTCGTCCGAAGCCTAATTTTTAAAATTTTTGATATATTCAACCATTCTCGACTTTTACAGATAGTTCAAAATGAGTGACGTTTGAATCCAGAGCAAAAAATTTATACATTCGATAATGTCATCAGTCAACAATAACACAGGGAAAATAATTTTCTTAGACGTTTGACATCAAAACTCAATATTATATTCATTTTTGCACCTAATCCTGAAGAAGTTATAAATGTTGTGTACAACGAAATATTTTTGAATGTTTTAAATATTGTGTAGCAAGTGTCTACGTTATGACGGCAATAAAAGGCACCACTCTACCCGTAGATTAGTACCCGTGCGAAGCCGGGACGGGCCGCTAGTATGGAATAATGGGGAAATAATGATATTCCTCCATCCCACAATGTTTTTATATACTTTTATCATTTATCCTCCTGTACACGGTACTTAATTTGTATCTGTCTCTTTATTTCTTTAATAAAAAGGTCCACTTAAACCTGACCGCTCTTTAGTATAAATTTACTTGAAACAGGAGCTTACCTTAATTGGTTATAGTTAATTTAAGAAAAAAATATTTTTTTAATAATTTTAGACTTCTAAATTACCTTTGGTTGTGCTATGATGAGACCTAGACAAATTTCATGATGCTAGGTCAATGAGAAGTACCCTGTGGTTTTGGTTTGTTTAATAAATGTATGGAGACCTAACTGGCCGTATCTCTTGATTGTGTTGTTGTAGAAGCTTGGAATTTTCACACCTTCAAGGGTCAAGCCAGATAGCAGATAGTCCCTAATATTCGATGTTAATTTCTTCTTGATAACTTTACCCGTTTGCGAGAAAAAGTGTCTTGACAGACAGACAGACGGGTAATTAAGTGATCCTATAAGGGTTCCGTTGCCTTTTGAGGTACGGAACCCTACGTAAGTTTGCAAAAAAGAACCTTTGCTAAAAGCCAACCAAACCTTTTTACAAGAATCAAAGGTTAAACCGCCACAGGTATATTAAGGCTAAGTATTTTGAGAAAAACCCCGTGACCTCAGATAAAAGCTTCCGAAAATGGACGTTAATGGACAAACGGTATACTTAAGTGACTACAAAGTTCTTTTTTAAATGCTTAATCTGTAATATTAGTGTATTAATGGAATATACAAGTTCCGTAAGTTGGGTTATTGCAAACGAGATGACGTTTTGTAAGCCCGATGCGAAGTCGAAGGTTTACCGTCATCGTAAGATTGCAACGACATTGTCGGACGTGTATCAACGACGTCCTTCAATTTATTTGTGAAAAAAAAAAACTTTTTTTAATTTCGATGGGCTCACTCTTGACCTCGATCTAGTCTTGAGGACAGAGATGAGGTCGACGATAGGACGAGCTTGTCTTTTTGAAAATTTAGTTTTTACATCGAACAAAACTCATTCTAACTGCAATTTGTCGCTACTTTGGTTACTAGCATGTAGTAACACCAGCATCGTTATAATTCGGCGCTTTTGACAGCGGAATTATTGTCGAGATCTTCATACAAAAAAGTCCTCCTCATTTGGGGTATCGGCGCGCGCGATATATTATGCCCTATACGCGTAAAACATTTTGTAAGCTAAACTCCGTAATTAAGTTATACAATTTACGCACTTATAAAGGCGCGTGTACACACGATGAATAATGGCCCGCCAAGTTTACCTTGTCTAATTAAGATACTTGTACACAGGGCGGTTTGGGAATATTTATGAGATCGAATATTTCTTCGAAACGATTATTCATAATAGGAGCTTCGTGGGGGTGTACTCGTACTTAAAAAATAGAAAGGTTATGTTTCGTAATAGAATAGGCTTTTGTGCAAAGTCCGTCTAGGGAAGTACACACAGCCGCACATCAGTAGAAACACTTTTGAACCTTATGGCGTGGTAATAGAGTTGAAAAAGTTTCTACCGACAAGCGGTTGACCGTACCACCATCTCGCCTATTTCCGTGTTTTACGTTAGGTAAGGAAGTCCCGTGTGGTGCCGGCAAAGAATAGTACCATCCCATACATACCCGTGGGTGTCGTAAGAGGCGACTAAGGGTTATAAATTGGAGGATGGGCAGCAGCATCCTCCTGTGTATCATACCATCTTACTGCGGACACGTACAACCGCGGTCCATGGTGTCAGCCGTAACACTGACAAGCGAGGTACTTCCCCTCCACATTTTTCCAGCAAGAGCTAGAATTCTGAAGAGAGCTCCCTGTCCTGTAGTGGAAATTTCATGGGATGATATGATGATATGATGAAAAAAGCTTAGCTCTTTGTGTAGGCAACGCGTTGTTGATGTCTCATTTGCATTAAAGTACGTCATGAATTAGACAGTAAGTGCTTAGGCGGTGATGACTACATACTGTTATGTACAGTGTGATTGTAAATAAGTACTACATACTACATACATTTATATATAGTGTAATTGTAAATAAGTCTAATATCTCCATTGTACCGCATCAACTGTCCTACTGTGTGTCTCAAAGGTTGACTAGAAGAGATCCCTATTTGGTATAAGTCCGCCTTTGTGCCGTTATTGTTCTTTTTTTTAAGGTGTATGTATTTTTAAGTTTCTTGGTACAATAAAGAATTTACAAACAAACAAACAAACAAACTGTATTATAAATAATTTATATTTATAATTTGTGATTAAAAAAACAAATCTGTCAACCACTTATGCTTGAAGAACTTATTTTATCGTGTTAGGTTACATACAAGAGTTTTCTAGAATACTCCACCCACATCTCGCTTTTTCCTAGAAACTAATTTTCCTTCTCAGCGGGCCTGATGAATAACACTTGTGACAAATTCGAGAGCCCTATACTCATGTAGTCCTAGCTCCCACTGTAAAATTCTGATTTAAATAAAAGTTCGTTACATTCAAATCTGGATTAGGTTTAAATCAGGTGAAAAAACTGTTTTTTTGTGTTATTTCATCCGGATTCATGTCTCATTTGTAAAAAATTTTTGTAAATAGCGCGAATGTATAATCTGGGTCTTCCGAAACGCGCGCCATTTTCACAAATATTTGTTGAGTGTTGTAATAATTTTCAAATGTATTGACTTTTACAAATAAAAAACCGTACTTAGCGTAGTTCTTTAGCCTGGAAAATGCTTAGACACAAGTCTGAAGTATCGGGTGTCCATTTCCTTTGAGAAAAAATGTACACTCGGGGAAGAAAAATGTTCTTCACCTTAAGAATGGTTTTCGCTCGCACTAGTGCCAGAATCAATGATACCAACATCTTATTACAAGAAACAGTACTGCTAATATTTAAATAAATGTAACGTTTGGTGCAAAATAAGGTATTGTCTGTTTTTCCCACTACAGAGTTTTATATTTTATAGTTTTTATTAGAACATAAAACTCTTTAGAGATTTCAAAGATTCCATTCCGTCAATGTGACAAATAACTCAATAATATAGTGACAGACACTTCAATTTATGTCATTGAAAGACACTAAGAATGACAATAGCTTTTTAACTGTCGTAATCAAGGAGGTTTTAACCCACGCTACGCTCTAAGCGTAGTAAAACCTCCTTGGTCGTAATCAAAGAGATGAAGTCAAACCAACACCATAGAGTAATATAATACTGGGCGTACCAACACGAAGGTTTTAATTTATCAAAATTTTTATATGATACAATCTTCTTTGACAAGGTCTGAATTAATTTGAATTTTATTTTCGAACAGTAAAGTATACTTTTATATGCAATATTCGAATCTTTATCACAGTTTCAAAAGGTAATATGTGCTCGCGATGTTAAACTGGTGAATATTTTTCTTCCCCGAGTGTACCTAAGAAAACACTGTTGGTTCATGTTTCTTTGCAGGTCATAATTTTTCATATGTTTGACAGCTGTCAGAATAAGAATAAGAATAAGAATCATTTATTTGCAAAGAATACAGTTATATGATGATCTTAAAATTATAAAGTCCTGTGTATTCGCCTGCGTGCAAGCGTGCAAATATTTGTGAGAGCAAATTAATTATATTAACATAAGTACATAACTAAATTAACAAAACTTATTTGAATTCCATGTACTCCTTAACACTATAGAAGCAATGTTGAAGTAACCATTTTGTCAAACTAGATTTAAAATTCTGTTGTAATTTAATTTCGTCAGGAAGTCTATTATATATTAAGATACACATGTTAAATACATTTCTCTTATAGATATCCTTTTGGCAACAAGGTTGGTATAAAAGATTAGAGTATTTTGCTCTGATATTTTGTCGTCCAGTTACTTCACTACGTTTCTGCCAATACTGTGGGTGAGAGTGAACGAAGATGCAAACATCCCTGATATACATGCATGGCAGTGGCAGTATATTGAGCTTCTTAAATAGTGGTTTGCAGCTATCATCAAACCAAGCATTGCACAAAACACGTATACATTTTTTTTGAAGAATAAAAACTCTGTTAATATCTACAGAATTTCCCCAAAGCATCAATCCGTAACTTAGAACCGAAGACACATATCCATGATAAGCAGTCAATGCTGCTTCAAACGAAACAGTTTGTCTCAGTCTTTTAAGGGCGAAAACAAAGCGGTTTAACTTATTGCAGACTAGATCTACTTGTTCCTTCCAGTTTAAGTGTTTGTCTAGAGTTATACCCAGAAAGTTAAATTTCTCTACTTCATCGACTCTTTCACCGTTATAGTTAAGAATAACAGGCATAGGTTGTGAGTTATAAGAGACGAATTGCATAAATTTAGTTTTGTTAACATTAATTTTTAGATCATTTTTATTCATCCAATAAATAATGTCCTTGAGGGCGAGATTTACATCGAACTCAAACACATGTTTATTGTCACATCTTAATAACAGGGTAGTATCATCTGCAAATTGCACACATTTATGATTAGTGGCTCTTGGAAGGTCGTTTGCATAAAGAAGAAACAACAAAGGTCCAAGAACACTACCTTGGGGTACGCCAGTTTTATTAGTTTTAAAATGCGATTTGAAAGTAGTTTTTATTAGGACGTTTTTACTTTCTACAATTTTTTCTATTTCTGTGCATTGCTTTCTTTCTGTTAAGAAACTTTCGATCCAGTCAAGCGCTTTACCTCGGATACCATAGAAACTCAATTTGTTTAAAAGTTTAGAGTGATTTACAAAATCGAAAGCCTTGCTCATATCAAGGAAGATCGTCGCGACAGGCATTTTATTATTTAAACTCTCTGTTATTATTCGTATCAAGTCAAAGCATGCATGAGTTGTTGAGAATCCCTTACGAAAGCCGTATTGTTCTGGTTGAAGGATTTTGTATTTGACTAGAAATTCGTCCAGTCGAGAATGCAAAGCTCTTTCAAAGATTTTTGATATGACAGGTACTAAAGTAATTGGTCTGTAATTTGTAGCGTCTAGGACGTCTCCTTTTTTAAGTAACGGTCTGACAATACAAATTTTTAATTTTTCTGGGAAAACCCCTTCTTCAAACGACATATTGATGATATGTGCCAGTGGGCTGCATATTTGTAAAGCGCAAATCTTAAGAATGCTTGTGGTGATATCATCATACCCACTCGATTTACTATTTTTAAGGGATATAATAATGTTATAAATTTCTGCTGGTGTTACTGGTTTTAAAAATATTGTGTGTGGATTAATTTGAATTAAATTAGAATGAGAAGATGTCATATTAGTTTGATTGGAATCAGATTTATTAGTCAATTCTATAAAATAGTCATTAAATACGTTACAAATGTCACTATACGTTACAAATGGAACTATACTATGGTTACTTTCAAAGAGATTTGAACCTCGCTACGCTCAGCGAGGTTAAAATCTCTTTGGTTACTCTAGTCACGGCTGTATTTAAAAAGCGACATCTCCCACATTCAGGTAATCTCGTAAAGCAATTTGTAGAAGATCGAAAAACATCGTCAATTTCCTTGACCTTGCTTAAGTTAATTTATAGGCGCGGGGCGATAGCGAAAATGCCATCGCGTATTTCCCACCCCCGAAAATTCTTTCGCGAAATTAGGCGTATTTATAAAATTGCTTTTTAAAAGCGTGTAAATTAATAAAATTTTCGTCCGTTCATTAATATTTATGGTAACAAAATTTATAAAATAATCAGGCCTTTATGACTAAACTTCCAATTTTCCTTCGGGTCTTGTCTACCTTGTTAACAGATTGTTTTCATACGATATCATTAAAATTCCGTACACAAAAGTGACTTTACTTGTCTGTTACTTTACAATGGCAATACCTAAATTCACAAGTTTTTTTTTTTTATCGATTCTTATGTTGACTTATTGGTTGAAACAATTTAGATATTCACGAAACTTAAAAAGAAATCATTGAATACGAAACCACTTTAAGAAAAGAAAGAAATCAATTATTTTGAGTATTTTATGTAAATACAATGTCTTTTTTTGTTTTTCATTTATGTAGTTTATATGAGTGCACTACACTGCAGAATTCTGTAAATGTTGATTTCGTCAAAAGGTTGTCTGGAAGAGATCACTCTTAGTGATAAGACCGCCTTTTGCCCACATTTTATTACTGGTTATGTGTAAATGTTACTTTATTAGTGTGCAATAAAGTGTTATTCATTCAAAATGATTTTTGTTTTAACACTTCCTGTGTTCGGATAAATCTACAAAGTAGAAAATCGCAAAATTTCACAACCACAGGCAGGATTCGAACCTGCGTCTTCTGCGTAAGTACCGCAGACGCTTTACCAACTAGGCTACTGTGGTCCTGCCCGATGTTGTGAAATTTAGCGACCTCTTTACGCATTTCAACGTTGCGTTTGTGCTGCCACCTAGTAAGCGTTTTTGCTGTACTAGCTCAACTAGTCCATCATTGCAGATAGACAGTAGCCTAGTTGGTAAAGCGTCTGCGGTACTTACGCAGAAGACGCAGGTTCGAATCCTGCCTGTGGTTGTGAAATTTTGCGATTTTCTACTTTGTATTATTCATTCATTCATTCATTCATTCAATTTATTCAAAGCACGACACAAACTGTGTTAAAGGTTAAATAAATTAGGGCTTACAATTAAATATTACGCGCAAAATTTGCCACAAGTACTGGAGTTCAAATACTTATGGCACTGATTATTAGTCATCACCAGAGTGGGGATATTCTAATATAAACATTTTTGCGAAAATTTGGCTGGTTTTTTTTTAGAATTTAACTACATCTGGGGGCACGGCAGTGCCGGCCAAGGCGAGCCTAGCGAAGCGCAAGGGCACTATACATAACTTGGGGTATTATTATATATTCTTTGACTTGGGTTTGGCAGATAAACAACATTTACAGGATTTGATGTCAATAGTTGATTATGTATAAAGTTTCAGTTGCATAGCTCTTTTACTTTAGACTTAAGTCTAAATGTTGTTTAATTGATATCTAAAAAAACCCCGATTTCGTCACTGACTCACTGATGGTCATCAAAATTCTTTAAGTACTTCCTGAAGTCCTACAAACCTGAAATTTTGTATGTATTCTAGTATAAAACACAAACAACAAAACATCCTAAAACTTGGAACTTCTACCCCCCAACCCCTTAAACCAGGGAATGGAAGTTTTGTATGGGACTTAGCAAATTTTATAATTGAGGCTCCTTGTTATATAGAGATGTGGCAATCGAAAACAATCTACTGTTTGTTTGTTTATTTGTTTGTTAGTGGGGTATGAAAAAAGAAACCAATAATTGCCTTAAACACAGAACGACCAAAACCCAGAATGACTAGGAAACTTACAAAAAGAAGTGGAATCCCACTGAAACATTTTCATGTTTTATTAAAATAAGGTTAAGAATAAGATTTTCATTTAGAATAAGATTGGATTCAATATGTAACTTACAAGTAGGTTAGCAATTGTAATAGTATATTGAGTGTATTTGTTTCGCCAACAAACTACTCTGTAGTTTGGCGATGTATTTGAATGTAACTACTTGTAAGCAATTTTCTGGAAATAAACTAAAAAAAATAATGTAAAATATTGCCAACATGAGACCATATAGTTCGCATTTTCCAAAAGTTATCAGATCTCATGTCGAGCCAAGCTTCTAACTCTACACGTCTTAACTTTACAAGCGCTAACTTCACAAAATCTACATCTTAGTCAAAATATGTATTTGTATTTATGGAATTTTGTGATGAAATATATTTTTACCTTAGTGGTATGGAGCCCTCGCTACGCCAATCTTTTTACTTTGCGTAAAAAAAAAATGTTTAATGTTTTTGTGTCCGATGATGGAGCGTCTATAGGAGTCTTAAGATACAGGGCTTTCCTAGTTTAGGCTCCTGTTCTTCCACCTTCTAAGCAACCTTGATGTTAAATATAAAGTGCCTAAAAGTATAGTCCATTAGTTTGTGGAAAAATATTAAACGTTTTATTAACCGTAAATATTAACCGCTTTCGATCTACTCAAAAAAACGGAATTGAAATTTTATATCGGTATCGTAACCTTACCTCAACCGCAAATAAGCCTTGTTTGAGGTTAAGAGCAATTTTAAAGACGGACCCAGTATTTCAATCTCAAGAGTAAACTTGTTTCAACACTCAGACAAGAGTTTAAGCGCTTTAGGTTATTAAGCAGGTATAATTAAAGTAATTACTGTAGGTAAGTACGTTAAATTAATACCAAGAGACAAAATACTAAGAGCTTTAATTAATTATGGGAAGTCCTCTTAAAGTGGTTAAAATACAGTGTGTATTCATTGGTTTTGCTCATGAAGCCCAGGGATTCTACTCATGATACTCGAATAATTTTTTTCAACCTCTCCGTACTGAAGTGGTCGCGTGATCGACAAATTTTGCATGGGAAGTCGAAATTTTTTGTCGAGTAAATTTTTTTTTCTTCGGGTAAGATGCTTGTTTCCATGAGTAGAATGATTGGGCTTCGGGAGCAAAACCAATAAAAATACACGCTGTATAACGAACGTGAAACCACTGTCAAAATTTAAAATTAACAGATGCGTACGCACGTGCACGCAGTATTACTAGACCCGGCAAAGAACCTGACAAGTGAGGGGGGGTGGGAGGGGATTCCGAGGGGGGCGGAGAGTATAATATTACTTTATTCTTTGCTCGGGACATAAATATGAAAAACTTTTCGCCTTCAGTAGTGGTAAAGAAAATTAGGCAAGTCAGGTCTGTGATTGTATTATTTGACGTATTATACAGGGTGTAACAAAAAGAGTGTTGAGGAATATGAATCTGGCCTTTATACTGACAGACTTTTCCCAAGGAACATAGTATGAAAAATTACTTTCGGCCGGTCATAGAAACTCGATCAGCTGATAGCGCATTTGTGTGGCAGGTTGAATTTTTTTTCTTATTTCAACCTATTTTTTACCCCTGAAGACTAAAATTTCCCTTGCCCAATCTCTCCTTTTACCAATCCTTGACTACGCCGACTCATGCTATTTGGACGTCACTGAGGAGCGATTAAATAAGCTTGAGCGCCTCCAAAACTTGTGCATTCGATTTATTTTCGGATTGCGCAAGTACGACCACGACACTTTCGTTCACAGCTCAAGTGGCTCTCAATTCGTTTTCGCAGGAATACACATATCTTTTCTCTCCTCTATACCATTTTGTACAATCCCTCTTGCCCGTCTTATTTACGTGAGCGTTTTTGTTTCTCTCGGTCACAAGTTGAGCCTTGCCGCCCCAGCGTCAGGACTAACTAGTGTATCGCCTCCCACCACTCCGATTTCTATTCCTACTCCTTCACTGTCCATGCGGCTAGGCTGTGGAACTCCCTCCCACACACTGTTCGCGATAGTCCCTCTATCGTTATCTTTAAAAAACGAGTCAAAGAGCACTATCTTTCCCTGTCTTAGTTTGTCGTGGGAATTCTAAACGTAAGGGAGAATTCAAGTGATACGACAACTAATTTTCTCAAATACGAGGTTTATTTCTAACTAACTTATCTTAATACAAAAATCAAACAGGGGCGGACTCAGAGGTCGACCCAAAATGACCGTTACCAATATTCGTTACCACGGAAGGTATGCATGAAAATGCCCTATTGAACATAGCACTAATAATATTTTAATCAAGTAGTTTCTTGCAGTCATTACACTAAACTAAAGAACAGGGGTGGTTCCGTAAACCCTACGTTTGGTGATTGAACGAGATTACCACGAAAGTCCGTTAATTATTTATCACTGTGCTTCCTTTAAAATAAGACTCCCCTGGTATGTCCTGTATTGCGTAGACGGGGCGTGACCGCGTTCACCGCGGAAGGTCACGGGTGAGCTGGTCGAGTAGCGGGACCCGCAGATGCTCAGGTTGGCACAGCTGTAGTTGTAGCTTAGCTTCGTAGTAGCTGTAGCTTAGTTGTAGCTAGGTTGTAGCTAGGTTCTAGCTTGGTTCTTTGTTTTGCTCAGTCGTAGGCTAGTTGAAACTGTAGCCTTGTTGTATCCAGGTTCTAGCTGTAGCTTTGTTCCTGGAATGCACCAGTTTAGAAAATGAGTGACGGTTCTCGTTACGTGGGTTTCGTGTCCGTGGTACAATCAGCCCGATGAATGAGAGAACATTCAAGGGAGTCTCACCTACCTTTGATTGCTACAACGGTACACGAAACCAGAGCAGATTTACAAAATAAAATACTAAATGATAGATACGACAATGAAAAAACCGTTACGACGCGATGACGTCATTTTGAAGAAATGAATAACGGTCGTGTGACGGTTATCAAAATAACACGGCATCTTGCCACTGCTTTTAATGAATGCCTTGAATAATTACAATGCTATAGCATAAAATACTACTCCCAATTATTACATACGACACGAAATATTAACAAAAGATCGAGGATTACCTACGGTTGACGGAAAGAAAGAATCACTACGAAATACACTGATAGTTTATTAAAATTATGTTCACACTTACCCAAAAAAGAGTGGGATCCTAGAGCACTTTTAAAATAATTACTATTAGATGATAATCCGGCACAGCCGGCAGAAACGGCCGCGGAAAGCGCGCGACGTAGGTCTGTCTCGACAAGCGGTCGACGGCGGAATGGCTGAGTGCTCCTCAGCGCCGTTAGTTAAACCTCGCTTCGGCTAGTGACGCGCCATCGCATATTTCTCGACTTGAGTCGGCCTATTTGCTATCCTGAGCGCATTGACTGGGTCTTTAGACTTTCCTAACAGAAAGTGTACACTACATTACCTCCTCTCCCCCCTGTAGGATTTGATTTCCTGAGAAATGAAATCCGTAACTTCTAGCTTGAAATTTCCACTAAACCCTTGTGTTCCGCCTTACATACTTCCTCATTCATACAACCTACATTATGGCTATATCATAATAAATTATGATAATGCCCTACATTCACAAAACTAAAGTCTTCTGATTCTTTTGTTCTGAAGACTTTGCGGAAAAATTCTGTGCTAAAATATTGCTACTGTAGGTAATTGGTTGGAGTTGTTTGTCCCAGTAAGTGTGAATACTACTTATTTTATTTATAATATTTACAAGTTATTTGTGTCAGCAACGTTAGGTACTAATTCGTATTGACAGTGTATTATTGCTTGATAACGTAAGAACGGTAACATAGGGCAGGGCCAAATATTTTGTGCCCATGTTCTTCTTCACGACATGTTCCAGTTGGGATAGAGCCAAGTACCTTGGGCCCAACTGAACCTTCCTAAATAGTCTGATGTTCTGTCTGCGGTAGAGCCACTTTTCTAATGGACGCAGTCAAAACATAATAAAAAAACACGAAACTCTTCTTGCGTATCAATTGGGGCAGAGCCAAGCATATCTTGGACCCAATTGACACGACCACATCCTCTAAGCGTCCTGTCTGTGGAAGAGCCATCCTTTTTGATGGGCACAGACAAAACAAAACAAATTCTCCACGTCTAACTAGGCGTCCTGTCTGTGGAAGAGCCATCTTTATTGATGGGCACAGACAAAACAAAACACATCTTCTTCTAGGCGTCCTGTCTACGGAAGAGCCATCCTTCAGATGGGCGTAGACAAAACAAAAAACTCACAAGACCCACTCTTGCTATTTCGTTACCGTTTCGTCAATTTAAAAAAAACTTGCGTTTGCTGACACAAAAACAAAAAATCCTAATCACCTATTTCTTTATCGTTCCTAACTTATGTTCTACGCGAAGACTTACGTTTGAGTCTCTTTACTATTTACAATTTTCAGGTCTTTAATATGCCAAGTACCGAGATCCCTTCCGGACATGTCTTCTAAGACATAGACCAGCGGTGATTTCTTACCTGTTATGCGACACTGTATGTATTTAGGAGCTAGTTTTTTACTAAAATATTTATCTGCCGAGCTCTGATAATACGTTCTCTTCCATACAATATCATTGACATTAAATTCTGCCTGCTTCCTCCTAAGGTTATACCTCGTTATGTTTTTGCTATGCGCCTGCCATAACGCGAACTGGACCTTGTTAAATATAGCTGCTAAATAACCGACATTATCACAGTAGATGTCACGAGGCATGAAAATGGTCTGTGTCTACATAATGCGAACCACAAGTTACTAGTTCTCTGCCGTAGACTAAGAATGAGGGTGTGTATCCGGTTACTTCGTTTACCGAATTGTTCATAGCAAACTGTATTTTAGGTATGTGGACGTCCCATGTTCTGTGATCGTCTTCTATGAAGGTTGATATGCAGGTAACGACTGTCTTATTATATCTCTCAACTGTATTCACCTGTGGCGTATATTTGGGTGTGAAATAAACGTTAGGTACTTTGTACTTTTGGAAGAATGTCTCCAAATTTCTACTTATAAACTGGCTTCCATTGTCTAAAAAGATTGTTTGTGGTATACCATGGACTAAGAATACTGAGTCTTCTAGTGCTTTTATCACTCCATCTGCTGTTGCTCTTCTCATTGGGAATAGTTGACAGTATTTAGTGAAACAGCATACTACGACTAGCAAGTGGGCGTTCTGCTTTCTACTAGTTGGTAATGGTCCGACAAAATCTATAGATATCATTTGAAATGGACGTGAGCATTGCTTAGGTCTGCCCATCTCACCCAACGTCGCGTGGTTTGGTGCTTTATATGACAAACAAGTAGAACAGGTTGTTACGAACTTAACTACGTCCGCGTGCATACCTGGCCAAAAATAGCGTAGCGCTAAACGAAGATAAGTTTTATGTATTCCTAAATGTCCTGCAGTAGGTTCGCTGTGATTTTGTGATATAGCTTCATTGTGGAGTTCCCTTGGTACTACTTCCTTCCAAGCAAACTCACTCGTCAATGAACACTTGTTCTTAGATAAACGGTAGAGCTTTTCATTTACTATTTTGTAATTCTCGTATGCGCCTGGGTTTTCCCGAACGCTCTTGCACATCTTGTTATACCAACTGTCGTCAGAATTAGTAACAGTTGTCAGCGCTGCGACCGGAACGGCGCGCGATAAGGCATCCGGTATTACATTGTTTACTCCCTTTCTGTGTTTCATTACAAAGTTGAATGCAGATAACCGTACTCCCCATCTAGCTAACCTCCCTGTGGGGTTACTCAAGGAGAGGAACCACTGAAGTGCCGAATGATCTGTATACACCGTGAATTGCTTTCCATTGTCTAGATAGCATCTCCAATGCTCTAAAGCTATGATAACCGCGAGAGTCTCACGCTCGGTTATGCTGTAATTACGCTCTGCTCCATTCAAGGACTTGCTCATGTATGCTATTGGTCTCTCTTTACCATCAATGGTCTGTGTTAACATGGCCCCAATGCCATAATTACTTGCGTCGGTGTGCACTTCAAAAGGTAAGTTGTAATCTGGACACGCGAGGACTGGTGCGGTAACCAGACACGTCTTCAATTTGTTGAATGCTTCGTTAGCTTCAGACGACCAACTGAAGGTCGCTGATCCTTTCTTATTTGAAGTCAATTTGTTTAATGGCGCTGCTAATGTGCTGAAATTCGGTACGAACCGTCTGTACCATGTCGCAGTTCCCAAAAAACGTTTTACTTCCTTCTTTGTTGTAGGTGTGGGAAATTTTACTATCGCCTCCACCTTCCCTGGATCTGTACGTAACCCTCGTGAATCAACCACGTATCCCAGGTACTTCAGCTCTTCGCGAAAGAACTGACACTTCTCATAATTTATTGTTAGGTTTGCTGACCTTAACTTTTCGAGCACGCGTAGGAGTAAAGAGGCGTGTTCTTCAAACGTTCGAGTGACTATTATTATGTCGTCAAGGTATGCAAATACCCTCATATCAAATTCTGGCCCAAATAGATAGTCGACCAGCCTTTGCTGTGTCGCGGGTGCATTGGTTAATCCAAAAGCCGTGGTTTTAAAACAGAAAGTACCCCGACCCGGAACGTAAAAAGCTGTCTTCGGTCGATCTTCTTCTGCGATGGGTATTTGCCAAAACGCTTTTGATAAGTCTATACTACTTAAGTATTTGGCATCGCGAAGATTATCAAGTATCACCGATACATATGGAAGATTATATGCGTCTTTCTTCGTGACTGCATTTAATTTACGACTATCCAAACAGATACGTGGCTGTCCATTCTTCTTTTGGGCTACGAGGACTGGAGAGGACCATGCACTCTCACAGGGCTCGATGACGTCCAATGCGAGCATCTCATCCACTTGTTCTGTTATGATGCGCTGCTTCTCAGGCGACAGTCGGTAATACCGTTGCTTAATTGGAGGAGAGTTCCCCGTATCTATGTGATGTGTTATGACGTGAGTTCTTCCTAAACCTTTTTCTTCTGCTGATATTTCCTTGAACTTCCCCATTATGCTGTCCACGATATGCACCTGCATCTCGTTTAATTGTTCAAACGGTACAATATGTGAATCCGTTTCTGCGTTCAAAACTGTCAGTGGTGCCCTCTTAGTTGGTTCAGTTGTGATAGAGCCAATAAACTTTGGACACAACTTGAACAACCTCCAGAAATCTACGCCTAAGATAAGTGAGATCTTTATCTCTGGTACCACAAATATTTTTATGAAACGTAACTTCTCATTGAATGTGACTGGAACATTTATGTAACCACTGCTGGTTATCTTTTGTCCTCCGGCTGCTACTATCGTTATGTTTTCGTTTGACTGCATTTCTAATCCAAGATTTTGCAATTCTTTATGAGCGTTGTTTCCAAGAATTGACACCGCTGCTCCTGAATCTAATAGACCAGAGGCTGGTACACCATTTATCAAGATATCTATGTACGGCCTGTTATCATCTAACTCTCTATTTGTTAGGATCGCACACACCCTATTAAACGTTAAAAAATTTCTAATGAACTTCAGCCACTCCTTCCATTCCTGTTCATTATGATGCTTATTTTCTATTTGTGCGCAATCCTGCCTATCTAGTTTTTTGGGTTGCGCGTATTCGCTTGACAGCTAGGGCAATCACCGTGGCGGTAACCAGGACGTCCGCAACGGAAGCAAATAATGTTTCTATCCGCTGGGCACTTACGCAAGTTGTGATCATCGCTACGACACCGTGCGCAGAATTTATTCTTCGCATTAATGGTAAAGACTGGCCGTGCATTGGCTTGTCTGTTATGGTTATAAGACATGTTGTGGTTACTTGAAGTATTATAATTTCTTAATGAGTTGTGATTATTTGGTGTGAACTGTTTAAAAACTTCATTGCCTTGCTTCCTCGCGTTATAGTAGTTCGCGTTTGTATATGATCTGTTATAGTTATGCCCTGTACTACTATTATTCTTCTGGTCTCTGACATAGTTGTGAGTATGATTTTTATCATTCCCATACTGCTTACTGTATTGCTGACTGTTATTGAAGTTATTTGACTTCACGCCTTGACTTGAGCCTGCAACTCCGCTATAAGCAAACTCTGGTGCTAATGTACTTGCTGTGACCTTGGGTGGTTCACGAAAACTCGTCATTCGTGACTGTATTGTCTCATAATTCTTGCATACTTGACGTAATGTTTCAATATCTGTAATCTCTCCCGCTGAACTGATTACACTCGCATAGCATGGCCGGATATTGTGCAATAATATTTCTAGTTGCTCAGCTTCCTCCATTTTCCTGTCTAGTTGATTAAACAACCCCGACATAATTGAAATATAGATTGTAATATTCTCATTTTCCCCTTGTGTACGTGCCCTTATCTCTGCCTGCAGACGGTAGTCATAATCCACTACTCCAAAACTGTCTTTTAACCGCTCGCATACTTCTTCCCAAGACTTCACGTCGTCTTGTATGCTACGATACCAATGGAGCGCATCTCCAGTAAATATCTCGGTGGCATACGAAAGTACCTTACTAGATTGTATGCTACGTGCTGATATATGTTCCTCTACACGCTTAATGAAAGATCTAACACAAGTTTTACCATCATACTTTAGCTTAGACAACTCCTCACTTTTCCCGCAGTTCACAAAAACCTGCACCTGCTTATTGTCCTGACCATCTCTATTTTCTTTAAGATTTTTAGCTTCCGCGATTGTGTTTATTTGTTTGTTTGTTGCTTCGAAACGTTTAATGCAATCATTCAGAGATGCTAACGCGTCCTCATCGTTTGCACATTCAATGCGTGATAAGCGAAATTGTAAATGCAATGCGAGATTCTGTGCTCGTTTTAAATTTTTACTATCATAAGTAGTATGCAATTCCAGCAATTTATCCTGCAGTTTTTGAATCGATTTCGCTGCTTGTTTGATGTCAGCAGTCGTTTCCAAATGCGAATACAGAATCGAATCTGAAGGCAAATCTTTATATGTTTTTACGATTTGTTTACGTAATGCTTCTACCGTGGTTCCCGGATCGTCTCCGCGTATCGCGACCTCATAAGTTAATTCCTCCTTTTGTAAGGACAAAAACTCAATCTCACTCATTTTAAGCTGTGCTGCTAAATCATTAAGTCAACAAATTTAAATAAAAAACTAAGTTATTACGATTATCTAATAATTATTAACAAAGAAAAAAGTTGAAAGAAGTTGTTGCTTCTTTAAAGTCAGTGTCGGTAGACACTGTGTTTTGAGACGACTGATGTTAGGTCTCGTGTGCAGTTGTGGATACTGGCTCCCTTACCCTTGGCAACGGTTTGGGCAAGAGGGTGGTACTACCCCAGGCGGACTTGCACAAGGCCCTACCACCTCGCGAAGAGAAAATATAGAAATGTTTTATAAAAAATATATGAATTATAAATTAAAATGAGTGAGCGTTGGTAGAAGAAAAAAAAAATATACTGCTCTTTGGGTAAATGTGAACGTACCCTAATATCTGCTCCGTTACAAACACTAACCTAGCAGCGTTATTTTTACAACCTTAATAATTAAAAAAAAAAATATACACACGTAACGAAATAATAAAATTAAAAAAAAAAAACACAAAATTATTACAAAAACCTGGAACGAAACACAATATTTGATTTGATGCGTGATGGTCTAACTATAATTACCATAAAATAATTTCCAAAAAAAAACGTTTCCAAAAAAAAATAATCCCTGATTACGACCCTGTCACACATCAAATCAAACAAACAAAAAAATAACACTTCACAAAAGAAAGAAATTGTACCGTGCATGCAATCAAAAGAAGCCAGTGACAAACAAATGGTAACCTCGTTCATACACACAAAAAAAAAACACGTTGGGCGCCACTTTGTCGTGGGAATTCTAAACGTAAGGGAGAATTCAAGTGATACGACAACTAATTTTCTCAAATACGAGGTTTATTTCTAACTAACTTATCTTAATACAAAAATCAAACAGGGGCGGACTCAGAGGTCGACCCAAAATGACCGTTACCAATATTCGTTACCACGGAAGGTATGCATGAAAATGCCCTATTGAACATAGCACTAATAATATTTTAATCAAGTAGTTTCTTGCAGTCATTACACTAAACTAAAGAACAGGGGTGGTTCCGTAAACCCTACGTTTGGTGATTGAACGAGATTACCACGAAAGTCCGTTAATTATTTATCACTGTGCTTCCTTTAAAATAAGACTCCCCTGGTATGTCCTGTATTGCGTAGACGGGGCGTGACCGCGTTCACCGCGGAAGGTCACGGGTGAGCTGGTCGAGTAGCGGGACCCGCAGATGCTCAGGTTGGCACAGCTGTAGTTGTAGCTTAGCTTCGTAGTAGCTGTAGCTTAGTTGTAGCTAGGTTGTAGCTAGGTTCTAGCTTGGTTCTTTGTTTTGCTCAGTCGTAGGCTAGTTGAAACTGTAGCCTTGTTGTATCCAGGTTCTAGCTGTAGCTTTGTTCCTGGAATGCACCAGTTTAGAAAATGAGTGACGGTTCTCGTTACGTGGGTTTCGTGTCCGTGGTACAATCAGCCCGATGAATGAGAGAACATTCAAGGGAGTCTCACCTACCTTTGATTGCTACAACGGTACACGAAACCAGAGCAGATTTACAAAATAAAATACTAAATGATAGATACGACAATGAAAAAACCGTTACGACGCGATGACGTCATTTTGAAGAAATGAATAACGGTCGTGTGACGGTTATCAAAATAACACGGCATCTTGCCACTGCTTTTAATGAATGCCTTGAATAATTACAATGCTATAGCATAAAATACTACTCCCAATTATTACATACGACACGAAATATTAACAAAAGATCGAGGATTACCTACGGTTGACGGAAAGAAAGAATCACTACGAAATACACTGATAGTTTATTAAAATTATGTTCACACTTACCCAAAAAAGAGTGGGATCCTAGAGCACTTTTAAAATAATTACTATTAGATGATAATCCGGCACAGCCGGCAGAAACGGCCGCGGAAAGCGCGCGACGTAGGTCTGTCTCGACAAGCGGTCGACGGCGGAATGGCTGAGTGCTCCTCAGCGCCGTTAGTTAAACCTCGCTTCGGCTAGTGACGCGCCATCGCATATTTCTCGACTTGAGTCGGCCTATTTGCTATCCTGAGCGCATTGACTGGGTCTTTAGACTTTCCTAACAGAAAGTGTACACTACAAGTTATCCATATATTTATTTATTAGTTACGTATTATTTATGTATAATATCATAACATAATATGTATTTTATATATACAAATATATATCATATATTTATTATTATTATTTTTTTTATTTGTGTAGAAGGTTTATATATTTTAATTAGATACCTATGTGTAATTTATTATTGTTACTCTTATGTATAATTTTTGAGTTTGCGCACGATCTATCTGCCTTCTCCAATACTATTCACGCTCGCCTAGGTGTGCTGGAAGACATTTCTTTAGTGAAATAAGTAGTACCTGTTGTGTCGTCTTTTTATATGTATTGTCTATTGTGTTTTCTTGTGTGCAATAAATTATAAATAATAATAATAATAATATGTTTCTTAGGAAAAGTTGCTCAATTTCAAGGGCAGATTCTCATCCTTAAGGTATGTAATTACACCTTTTCTGCAGCGCCTTGTACATATTTTTTTCTCGTTTGATGCCTGTGCCATGGGATGCCTTAACCAATGTTTTTTATTGGAAATCATTTTTTTATCCGCGTATTGATAATTTTTGTGTAATTACACATAAAAAAAAATTGGCCTGTACAACCCTTACAATATCGTAGTAAACTTTTACACCGTAGCAAACAGTTACACCGTAGCAATCAGTTACACCGTAGCAAACAGTTACACCGTAGCAAACAGTTACACCGTAGCAATCAGTTACACCGTAGCAAATAGTTACACCGTAGCAACAGTTACACCGTAGCAAATAGTTACCACGTAGCAAATAGTTACACCGTAGCAAACAGTTACGCCGTAGCAAACAGTTACACCGTAGCAAACAGAAACACCGTAGCAAACGGCTGTAGCGTAGCAAACAGCTACAGTGTAGCAAAGTACTACGATATTGGGTATTTACTGTAAAAAAATCAAGTTAACAAAGAGTTGGTAGGTAGAGAGAAAAAAACTAATTACTTCAAGCTTTATTACCAGGTAGTTACTCGTAATTCTCTTTTCCCTGCCGCTTCCTTTTTAGGGTTCCTTACCTCACAAGAAAAAAACGGAACTCTTATAGGATCACTTTGTTGTCCGTCAGACGTCTGTCTGTCTGTCAAGACCCTTTATCTCACGAACGGATAAAGGTATCAGGATGAAATTAATACCATATATGTGGGACGGGCAATGAAAAACGTTAATCTTAAAGAACTGGTACTTTTATTTAATTATAAGAGCACAAGCAAAACACAGCAGCCGGCCATCGCTCAGCTCAAAACGGAAGTGCAACACAAGGGGATCGCATATCCTGTGTTCCATTCTTAAAAACTAACTTACTAGCCTAACGTCACTTCATCCATACAGCCCAATCATATCCATCTGTCTCGTTCACTCTCTTGCATGCATCTCACTCAGCACACGTTCAGAAACATTCCCACAACTCGGCCATCCTGCTCGCTGACTGTCCTCAGTCAGGCATATCATTTCGTTCCATTTACACACACATCATCACCACTTCATACTTCCAACAGATGCTCTTCATGCAACCAACACCTCATCATACTCTTCTCATTCTCATAATATTAAAGTTACAATAAACAATGTATGAAAAGTAACAATGTGTTTTCTTTATGTAGCTAGTAAATTTCTACCTTCTATGATACATAAGCTAAGTAATGTAAATAAACAACAAATTAACAAAAAGCTAGTGTTATAAAATGAAATATCTTATCCGGTACTTTATATTGTCTCATCCTGTTTAGTAAAAACAATAGTCACATCCAGTATTATAAATCAAAACAGTCAAATCCAGGAAGAAATCTAGTTTATCATTTTCATGTTATAGTTAGTAGTACATAATCTTAATCATTCATTTACTTATAAATTTTGAAAAGTTAGCATTAAATTTTGTAGGTACTACCTATAAAATTAAGCATGTTTAAATCAAGTCTAGGTAGGTAAGACTAGTCCTGTTAAGATTTTTATAATTTAAGCAGTATATAAATACTGTATGAAAAACAGAAAGTATACATTAAATTATATAGTCACTACCTATATAATTAAGCATATTTCAGTGGCTGTTCTTTCATGCATCATCTGTTATAAAGATATGTATAGAGACCTGCAACATAACGTGATTATTAGTTTTATACTTATCTCACTCATTCCGTAGAAACATCTGGCCACATTTTCATAAAATCTGCTGCTGTAGAAGTTCTCCCTGGCCCTTCAGATGCACTGCTCAGCTTTTCTACGTCATACCTGTCCTTGCCACATACCCGTATGATTTTGTAGGGTCCAAGGTAGTTTGGTTTCAGTTTTAAACATTTACCAAACTGTGTTCGTTTGATAGCAACTAAGTCACCTGTCTTGTATTTTGTACTCTCCTTTCTTTTCTTGTTGTAATTTTTCTTGTTCTCTTCCTGTACTTTCAACAGTTGGATCTTTGTTCTCTCTCTTAAGTCTTCTCTGTTCACCATGAAATTTTCTCTCTGCTCTTCTTGTATCAGATTTAGTAAGTCTATGTCTTCTTTTTGTTTCATTGTTACTCCAGTTAAGACTTCAAATGGGCTCATTCCTATGCTGCGCTGGTAGGTACTATTCATAGATCGCTGCACCCTACTAACATGCTTGTACCATTGGGTCTCTTCTTCGACACACAACTTGGATAGCACTGAAATTAGGGTTCTGTGTATTCTTTCTACTTGCCCATTTCCTCTAGGTACGCCTGTAGTAATCAATATGTGTTGAATATTTTCCTTAGTGCAGTACTCCTTAAAGTCATTGCTTGTGAAAGCTGTACCTCGATCTGTGATTATTCTGGAAGGGTTACCAAAAGTTTGTTGATGAACTGTCAACTTATCTAAAGTTTCTTTAGTTGTAGTTCCTTTTGTAGGAAAAAACCAGACAAACTTGGTGAAAGCGTCAATCATTGTAAGTATGTAATTATACTTTTTGTTTGTTTCGGACAAGGGTCCTATGTGATCTAAGTGTAGAGTCTCTAATGGTATGTTTCCTTTATCAATGGCATTCAGGAATCCTTCTTGCTTGCCTTGTTTCTTCATAGTCAATAAACATGGGACGCAGGAAGCAACCAGCTCTTCTATTTTCTTGTCTAAGTCCTTGATGTAGTAGTCTTTGTTTATCATTTCCATCATTTTCCTTTTTCCGAAGTGTCCATTTGTATGTACTTGCCTCAATAAATCCATTTCCATTCCTTTCGGTATATTCGGTATATTTGTCCCTTATCTCCTTTGTATAACAAGCCATTTTGCTCATAATAGTCTGAATAAGCTTTCTCCTTTAATACTTCCAATATTGCCATAATTCCTTCATCATGCTGCTGTCCCTGACGTATTTTCTCATGCAATCCCCTGGTTATGACTCCAATGTACGGATTTCTACTGAGAGCATCAACATGTCTCATCATGCTACCACTTCTGTGTTCGATACTGTAGTCGTACTCCTGTAACAGCATAACCCATCTTGCCACTCTTGGCGTCAGGTCTTTTTTTCGAAGTGTCATTTCCAATGCCATGCAATCTGTAACAATCTTAAAAGGGATTCCAAGTAGGTACCGTCTGAACTTCCTTACTCCGTCAATGACTGCAAGAGCTTCTAACTCATAACTCGAGTATTTTTTTTCTGCATCTGTAGTCTTTTTACTGCTGTAGTATACGGGGTGTAGACTGTTATCATTTGGGTCTCTTTGCAAAAGAATAGCTGAGTATGCCTGTTGAGAAGCGTCAGTGTGTAATTCTGTTTGCAGGGCGGGATCAAAAATTTTCAATACTGGTTCTTCTGATAACTTTTTTTTCAGCATGTAGAAGCTGTTTTTCTCTTTTTCATCAAATTTAAAACAATTTTCTTTTTTCAATAAATCTGTTAGTGGTTTTGCAATGGCAGCATAGCCGTCTATGAATTTCCTGAAATAGGATGTCAATCCAATAAAGCTTTGGAGTTGTTTCTGTGTAGCTGGCTCCGGAAATTTCATGACAGCATCAACTTTTTCTGCTGAAGGTCTCACTGTGCCACCCTCAATAATGTGACCAAGGTAATCTACTCTTGTTGTAAGTATCTCACACTTTTCCCAATTTATTTGTAATCCGTAGCTTTCTGCTACTTCCAACACAGCTTTAAGTCTTTCAAGTCCTTGTTCATATGTTTCGGCTGGTATTATAACGTCATCAATGAATATTTGCATCCATCCCTTCGCTATTAGTTCCCTGAAAATGATGTTAATAAATCTTGTGAAATAGTTTGGGCAAATTGATAATCCAAACGGTGCTCTTGTAAACTCATATTGTCCATTGTGAGTCACAAATGAAGTATACTTTGTACACTCTTCTTTAATTTTTAAATGAAAGAATGCATCTTTCAAATCTAGCTTGGTGAAAATCTTTGCATTAGAAAGTTTATCGATTTGGTCATCTATTACAGGCAAAGGGAACTCATCTTTAACCATCTTATCATTAATTTTCCTGAAATCAATGCAAATGCGTATTGAGCCATTCTTTTTCCTAACTAGGACCAAGGGGCTAGCATACTCTGAGAAACTGGGCTTTATGATACCTAATCTTAACCACTCGCTTACCTGCTTGTCGACTTCTTCTTGTTCTTTCAAGGACAGACGCCGTGGGCGTTGCGCCACAGGGATGTCATCCTTAAGCACAATCTGCATCTCTATGGGAGCTTCTTTCTTCTGAATGGGTTTGTAGTTGGCCACCAACCACCTTACCTCCAGCTCGATGCTTGGGTCGACACCTGGACCTATGAACAAACGCTCCACACTCATGTTTGCCATCCACTCTTCGTCTTTCGGTTCAATTCTTACACAATTCCCATCCAAAACAGCCACCACAGTTCTTAAAAATTCATAACCTAGAACGAAACTATATGGGGTACAGTCATTTGGCACTATATGAAAGTTCACGTCGTAGTATGTCCTTCCGTCGATTTCGATATTTATCTTGCACTTTCCCATGCTTCTGACAGAACGGCTTTGACCGAAACCGTGTAGCGTAGTGTTCAGTTTCTTCTCGCTTCTCGGCCGTCCCAACTCCACGTAAAAGTTTTCGGTAATGAAATTCACGTCGCTGCCCGAATCTATAAGCGCTGTAGAAAAAATATTGCCAATTTTCACGTTAATTTCAGGCTTTTTCACAGTATTTTTCTTCAAGTTCAAGTCTTCTTGACTTTTGTTTACACTGTGAACGTCAAAGTGACAGTTGCAGCTGATCGACTCACGGCCGCCATCTTCGTTTTCATCGTGAGTGTCTGAGTGAATGTAAAATACGTCACGCTTCGAGTGCTGTTTTGCCGACACAGTATTGCCAACAGTACGAGTCGCTTCCGTCTTCGGTTTCTCAGAAAATCCGCTGCTGCCTGCAGCGCCGCCGCCAGTAGATGACGCGTTACACTTTGCTCCAATATGGCCGAAATTATTGCAACGAAAACATTTCAAACCTTTTTCACGATTCGGGCACGTAGATGACGAATGATTTCTCTCCCCGCAGTTGAAACAACGCATCTTCGCTTCCGAACTCGAGGCAGTCTGCTGCACGTCAGGCTTCATTCTTCTAATTTTCTCTTCACTTTGTCTCTTCATGTTTTTCTTATAAGATTCGTACATTTTGAGCCGTTCTTTTAGCTCTGGGTATGTCGTAGCGCCGTATAGAAGGATTTTATTGCTCTCCAGATCTGGGATTCCATCAATAATGTATTGGATTGCTACGTAGTCCGCCAGTTTCCCTCTCTTACCAAGCTCCTTCATTTCCAGCATGTACTCATAACATCCTTCGTCTTTTTGTTTCTTCCTTGCAATCATTTGTTCGTGTATGTCCTTTGTGTTTGTCGTATCCGTAAATTCCTTTAGCAGAGCCGTCTTCAAATCATTGAAAGTCTTGAATGGTCGTTCAGTTCTGAGCCATGTGGCTGCTGACGATGTGAGGGATCTTCTTGCTATCAGCAACTTCTGCTGCTCCGTTAACCCGAATATATCGGCGTTATCTTCCACGTCTTGTGCCCATTTGGCCGCGGAGTACGTCTTGTCCTGGCCGGAAAATTTGGGAATGGCGTCGTCCAGCAAAACCAGGTTAAAACTTTGGTTCGCCATGTCGTCGTCGTCGTCTGTAAAGTATTCGTCGTCTGTTTCGTCGTAATCTTCGTCTGTTTCGTCGTTATTTTGGCTTTCGAAGCTAGCACTAACACGTCGTTGCTGTGCAAACCACGCCGCCGCCGCAGTCTTCTTTGAGGTTATCTTCGTCGTGTTCGTCGTTAAAAATTTTGATTTTCGTCGTGGTCGCATTGCCCCATCCCGGACGAGCCCCCAAAATTGTGGGACGGGCAATGAAAAACGTTAATCTTAAAGAACTGGTACTTTTATTTAATTATAAGAGCACAAGCAAAACACAGCAGCCGGCCATCGCTCAGCTCAAAACGGAAGTGCAACACAAGGGGATCGCATATCCATAACTAACTTACTAGCCTAACGTCACTTCATCCATACAGCCCAATCATATCCATCTGTCTCGTTCACTCTCTTGCATGCATCTCACTCAGCACACGTTCAGAAACATTCCCACATATATTAAGATCCATGAACCACACAAGATCTGAAAATTTAAATTTTTTACAACGACGCAATCAAAAGATATGGCATTTTATGTCCTCATCTCCATACATTTATGCAAAAAAGCAAAACCTACAGGGTACTTCCCGTTGACCTAAAATTATGAAATTTGGCAAGAAGCTAGGTCTCACAGTACAAATAATGGGAAAAGTCTGAAATCATTAAATATTACAACTTTTCTCACAACTAATAGTAACCAATTGTAGTGAGCTCTCGTTTCAAGAACATTTATATAAGAGAGGGGTCAAGTTGGATGGTCAGTGAGGCGATTTTTGTTTTAGTTCTATTTTGAAAACGGGAACACTTACAAACTTGAAAATCGGTAAGTTTATAGTGCATAAGCTATAAAATAACAACAAATAATAAAATTTGGTCAAGCGCGTGTCGGACTCAAAAATCTAGCACATTAACTTACTGAAATTTCAACTAATATAATTATGATTATGTAGTGGTACGGAACCCTCGGTGCGCGAGTCCGACTCGCACTTGGCCGGTTTTCTTAAATTTGTTGCTTACACTATCTCTTTTAAAGAAAGAAAGTGACAGCTATTGATTTAAAGGAACTTTAAATTAAACAGTAGCTTCTTACAACTGGTTCTAAGTAGGTAATACTCGTAATCATTTAGGCATCTTCGGACCAGTGGCCAGCCTAACAGACAGTGAGAGTTTTTCAAGACGTCAAACGGTCTCTGACTTTAATTAACGGTCGTTATCTGACAAGTCGCGAGTGAATAGGCTACTTCTGGGCAAGCTCGTTCCATCGTCGACCTCATCTCTGTCTTCAAGACTAGATCGAGGTCAAGAGGAATCCCATGTATAATAAAAAAAGTAGCTTAAACCAATATATTAGCGTGCTTTCCGAAATACAAATAATCCAAATTTTTATCCACAAGAGGTCACCCATCCTTGTTCTGACCACGGCCAGTATTATGCAACTAACTCTATCCCAGAGAGCAATACCACTCGGCCTCGAGCGCTTCGAGCTTAAAGTAGAACTAAAATATCGCTACCCGATCGCCGTCACTTTATGAGCGCTTTGAGCAAACACCTTCTTTTATCGACAGCTGAATGTTGATTTGAAAGCTCGTGACCGGTATTACTGGGGCCGCTCTTGAATATAAATAGATATCTTGTCATCATCACCACATCGTGTGAATTGCAAGGTCGATGACCGACCCCCAAAACCCTTTTGTCAGAGTTGTTGCGCCGCTAAAGGCCTCTGAACTGGCTCATTAAAGACTACATCTGTAGATAGTTGTGGGACCAACGGCTTAACGTGCCTTCCGAAGCACGGAATCATCTAACTTTTCGGACAATCACGTTATTCATCCTGCATTGTCCTAACCAAACTGAGGTGGTCACTCAGAGGTATTTTTGTTTAATAGTGTCCCAACCGAGAATCGAACCCAAAACCTCCGGATTTAGAGCCGACCATGGAGGCTGTTCGATCAAGGGAAACTCACGAAAGAATCTTATTTTTTTCAACTTTTTTTTAAATTATATAGAATTCATAAGTAAAACCTTGCAAAATGTATTTAAGATATGGTTGGAAGTAATTTTATTATTATTTATAGCATTACAAATCTTCCTCCAAAAGTTTGAAATTTCTGAATTACGATAAACCAGATGAAGATTGCTGTCTGATCTTGTTCATACCGGATGATGTTAAACTTTTCCAATCTGGCAGACATCTTGGTTTATCTTATTTCCAACTGAAATAAAGGTCTGTTTAAAATACGATTTGAAACTTATTTTGTGTTGGTTTCTCTTGGTATCTGTGACTTCATTTCTAAATTAAGTTTTCAGTAAAGACGTCCACTGCTGGACATAGACCTAGACGAAATGTTTACAAAGCTTTGATTAAAAAGTAAAGAAAATCACCATCCTATCGTGTTGGTTGTTAGATCAATGATCCACCTCACAAAACCTGGCGTCAGAGTTGTTAAGCCGCCACAGACCTCTGACATGGCTCATTAAAAGCTACATATACAAGTTGTAACAGAAAGGGTATATCAACCCTGTAGGACGTGAATCTGCCCATTAAACTGAACAACTTTCCCTAAGGAACATAGGTCGAAATACGAAAATAATTTATTGATCTTCCATAGAAACTGAGTCAGCTAATTGCACAATTTGTATAGGAGGTAAAAAAATTTTTTTCGTATTTCGACCTATGTTCTTAAGGGAAAGTTGTTCAGTTTCATGTGCAGAATCACATCTTTCAGGGTTGATATACCCTTTTTGTTACACCTTATATAGTAACCGGGACCTGTACGCCTTCTTGAGTGGACTGTATTTAGGTGTTTTGAGGGTCCTTCGAATGAAATACAGCAGCTTCTTAACACTGAGTCTAATTTTATTTCATAAGAGACACGAGACATGTTTTCTAAGATGGTAGCACAGTACCGGCAGTACTATAAAAGGTAAAGGAAGTTGTCAAATTGACAGATATAAATCTAATGTAGGTGTCGCCAACATGCTGGGGGGGGGGCGGCCAAAGTCTAGAAAACTTTCAATAATAGGTTTACTATCAAACTAATACAGGATAGCTCACCGAGCATATTGGTAGCACAACGGCTTAACATGCCTTCCGAATTATGGAATTCTCTTACTTTTGTAATGTAATTTCCAAACTAAACTTGGGCAGTCACACAAAGTGATTTTTGTTTGACAGTGACCTCTGGGAATCGAACCCAGAACTCTCGGACGGAGAGTTGAATGACCACTAGACCACAGAAATAAAGATACTACAAAAAAACAAGTTTTGGTTGCGATTTGGTTGGTCTATATCACTTTTACTTAGATTGGATTTTAGGATCTTACACTAATTAAAAATAAACCTATAAATATCGGGGCAAAATCCACACATCCCAAACTAGTGCGGTCAGTTAGCTGTTTCACGTAGACACGATTTACAATTTCACTAAATTTTTTCCAGGTACTAGTTAGGTACATAGCTCTCAATTTTTGATAGGAGCCAATTCTTGAATTAAAAAAAAATCCATATAAAATTCAAGAATTGGCTCCTATCAAAAATTGAGAGCTATGTACCTAACCTGGAAAAAAATTGTGGCAATTTGGTGCAGTTTGGTGAATTTAGCGATATAAGACTATAAGGGACCAGACTAAACTAGACGAATTTAACTATGTGTTAGTATGTGTTATTTACCCGACTCCAGCGAAGCCTTAAAGTAGGGTTATGCATTTGATCTGTGTTTATTTAATTTAAATATGTATTTATATTTTTCAGGTAAACAGACACTCAAGAAATTTACGACAACGTGATGACGTAAGTAAGAAGGTCCTATTGTACACCGAATTTGTTTTACAAAATAGAAAATAATGAAGAAATAGGTAATTGTTACACAGGGCTGCAAAATTATAAATTTAAAATTATGAATTTAATTTATCAACCACCCTGTCTGAAAGATATTTACAAAAGAAATGCATATAATATGTGTATCTTGATCTATTATACAATGCCCAGGAGTTGCGTGGGGTTAGATTTAAAAATAGACTGAGACTATAATCTTAAAATTAACTCATCATAACATCCCATGAAATGTCCACTACAGGACAAGGAGCTCCCTCCAGAATTCTAGCATTTGCTGGAAAAATTTGGAGGGGAAGTACCATAGTCACCTCGCTTGTCAGCGTTACGGCTGGCACCATGGACCGCGGTTGTAGGTGACCGCAGTAAGTAAGACGGTATGACACACAGGAGTATGCTGCTGCCCATCCTCCAGTTTATAACCCTTAGTCGCCTCTTACGACACCCACGGGTATGTATGGGATGGTACTATTCTTTGCCGGCACCATACGGTATAAATTAACTAATATTGTGAATTGATTAATATTAATTTTGATTAGAGATATGTACCTATCCTAATTATGACGGATTTAAATGAAATTTTAATGAATTGTATGACTTTAGATGAAATATATTTTGCACGCTTGCTCGCAGGCTGAGTGTAATGTGACCGATTCCATGTATGGACACCAGTTTGTTCTTATCTTTAAGTCGTTATTTGGTGCGAGTGCTTGTATTGAATCCCGAGCAAGCAAAGGATTCTAGAATTTACAGATAAATCCTGCGCGTAGTGAGGGTTTCAAGACATGAGACACGTGTGACATTTTGCTAACGTAACATTCTGCAAACGTGACATTATGCGCCAGGAGGAAAATAACTTGGAAAAAAAAAAGTTGTAAGTTTTCGGGAAACGTCTTTTACATTTACGAGACAATTTTTTGGACGTCCCGAAAAAATCTCAACTTAATAGCGCAAGGTTTACTCTGTTGCCACCGGAAACTGCTCAGCGGCAGACAGTAGTTGAGGGTCCTCACAGGGTCCTCACAGGGGTTAGGCAAAAACCATCGTAAAGGAAAGGAGTTTATTGTGACAATGTACAAATCTCGGGTACAAATACAAGGCGGTGGTCGTGTTGCGCGCGGGCACCTTCGAGCACGACCAGAATCAAAGGCAAACTGACAATTTTGACACGAGTGACACCGAAAGACAGAGATAGAAGACATTTGACATAGGAATTTGGAATTTTGGACCAGGACGATAGAGCCAGGATCACGTAAGGATGAAGCATGCGAAGCATGCAGCCCCGCTCCGTGACACTGTGTGTAAATAACATAGTCATTATAAATAATTCAGAGTCTTAAAAAAGACCCTGTATATCAGTATTTCAGATCTAACGGTGGATATAACTCACAAAATTACGGAAATAGGACTACATTTCTGTAAGTATGTCACACATTCTAATAAGAGGCGAGATATGCCGTTGTCGATGTAGTCGAGACGAGATCCGACCCAGCAGGGATCTATTTCATTTTGTGAGTAGCTGCTCGCTCATATCATATCCTTCTATGTAAGTGGATATCTCCACACTGCTATGATTTCCTGGTACTTCTTTGCCTTTTCTTAAATTGAGTTGGCACATATTTCTACGGTTTTTATGTGTCGATGGGTGGTACGCTAATCACAGTTGGTAATTTATTTTTTTAGACATATAGTAAAATATATGAAATATCAATGTACTTCCTAGAAAAAGAAGACAACAAAGTAGACGTCGCACAAAATAACTTGGCCATGTCAGTTGATGCGCAGAAGTTAAGTCATAAGAAAATAAGTAATTTTTGACTTCTGCGCATCAATGACATGGCCAAAGTTATTTTGTGCGGCGTCTACTTAGTTTAACCCAGCAAATTTCTTTGTTTTTTATTAAGTAGTTTCAGCGAGAGAAATACAAAATATTAAGAAAATCATCATCATAACATCCCATAAAACGTCCACTACAGGACAAGGAGCTCCCTCCAGAATTCTAGCTTTTGCTGGAAAAATGTAGAGGGGAAGTACCATAGTCACCTCGCTTGTCAGCGTTACGGTTGGCACCATGGACCGCGGTTGTAGGTGACCGCAGTAAGTATGACGTAAGATACAAAGGAGGATGCTGCTGCCTATCCTCCAGTTAACCCCTAGTCGCCTCTTACGACACCCACGGGTATGTATGGGTTGGTACTCGTACTATTCTTTGCCGGCACCACACGGGACTAAGAAAAGAATCAGAAATCAAAAATACGATGTTCCTGTCTCAGTGATCCAGCGAAGAAAAATAAAATGATAATCCGTTTTACATGCAAACGTCGCATCAAGGAACATTTTATTCCATATAAAATACCGGCCAAGTGCAAGTCGGACTCACGCACCGAGGGTTCCGTACCACTAAGGACCACCACCACCACCACCACTTGACTAAGGATACCATCTTAGTTATGGACGCGCAGTCACGCAGAAGTTTATTAAAAATGCGCGAGTCCGACACGCACTTGACCAGTCTTTATTGTTTGTTATTATTCAACAGCTTATGCACTATAAACGTACCAATTTTATCGATTGTAAGTGTTCCCGTTTTAAGATATAGCTAAAACAAAAATGGAACACAAATCGCCTAACAACCGGTTTTTAGTATGGGAGCCCCCCTTAATTTATATTTTTTTTAAATTTTAGTATTTGTTGCAGGTGTCTAGCTATTACGGTTCATGAGATATTATAGTCCGCTGTCAGACAGGCTGACGGACACACAGACAGAAATCGGTGGCATATTAATAGGATCCCGTTTTTAACCCTTTGGGTACGGAACCCTAAAAAATAATGAGTAAAAACTTAGGTTACTTGTTACGTTATTTGCCATAACAGCACACATTCTGTGAATACAAACAGCTTATTAGATGAAAAAGACACAGCCTTTAAAAGGTAAGTTAGATAGATAGACGAAGTATAGGCTTGGTACTCGTATTAGGATATGGTACGGATCCCTAAAAACCAAGACGTACGTTAGTAGACGGAAGTTAATGCCAACGTACATATCCTAACATGTCTACATGATGGGAATTCTTCCTGTCCCGTTGAAATATAAGCTAGGGTCCCGTACATAATTGAAACTAGTAAGCCAGTTGGACGGTGACTGATGGAAGGACAAGTTGGGGCGCTAACTTAAGATTAACTTCTTATCTTACAACTGTAACTCGGTTATCTGCACTTGATGTGGAGTTACACTTTGTTTCATAGTGTAAATGACGGTGTACCGAAAACTGAAAGGGTGTGTTCATTCAACGAAACTGAACAACTTTCCCAATGTTTCATATTTGGGAAACTAAAAAAAAATTACATTTCCATACAAACTGTTCGATCAAAGTGAACAATTTGTATGCAGAGGTTAAACTTTTTTTTCATTTCCCAAAAATGTTTCTTTGGGAAAGTTGTTCAGTTTTCTTAACTGAGCTATACACCGTCCCTTACACCCTGTATCCAGCTGTCTGTTTTCATGCGTAATGCTTAGCATAGTCCGGTCCCTTATAGTCTTATATCGCCAAATTCACTAAATTGCACCAAATTTTTTCCAGGTACTAGTTAATAATAATAATAATAAAATAGGCACGTTCAGGCATTTTTCTGAACTCTGTAAATGGCTTGGAGCGAACTCCCATCATGCTAGTGCGGTCAGTTCATAGACATAAACATAGCTGCCGTTATTCATAATCTAAGGGTCAGTTAGCTGTTTCACGTAGACACGCCTTACAATTTCTCCAAATTTTTTCCACGTACTAGTTAGGTACATAGCTCTCAATTTTACCGATGTTTGTTGTTTGCAAATAAAAAAAAAAAATTTTTTTTGATAGGAGCCAATTCTTGAATTTTCTATGGAATTTTTTTGAAATTCAAGAATTGGCTCCTATCAAAAATTGAGAGCTATGTACCTAACTAGTACGTGGAAAAAATTTGATGAAACTGTATGGCGTGTCTACGTGAAACAGCTAACTGACCGCACTAGCGTGATGGGGGTTCGCTCCAAGCCATTTATAGAGTTCAGAAAAATGCCTGAACGTGCCTTACGTATCACGGAAGATGCTATAGTTGTATACACCTGTCGATCACCAATTCGGGCATCAGCCATCCCCTAAGTACCTCATGTTAAACATATCTAACGGAACAGCTGGAGGCTTCTAGCTAAAATGGCGAAGGGTTTCCCTCATGTGGACCATCTATTTTTCACATTAATTTCTTTTAGGAATAATAATAAAAAATATTCTTATTTTTTTTTCATTTCCTATCCGCTCTGTTTAAAACGATTTAAATCGATTGCCTACTCCAAAACACTTCAAAATAAATGAAAAGACAAAAATATGATATTATCGTGTCAAAAATTTACAGTAGACTAAATTACCTTTGGTTATACTCTGGAACATTGGAGAGATAAGAAAATTTATAAATAAAAGGAAATTATTCGACTGAAGAAGGCGATAATTGAGTGGACGTATCTAAAAAGTTTGACGATAAATTGATGATTGGCGTATTGGCAGCTGCTTTTCAAATTTTAAAGGCGAAATAATTAAGGCTAGTACCTAGTACTTTTTTCTTTCGTCTTCTTAAAAATAAAAAGTCTAAAATAATACTGAATATAAAAAAAAAATTACAAGTTTGTAATCTTTATAAAATTTGGGATTTATTAAAAGTTTTGTGTTGCGTAGCTGAATTTACACTTGATGAGGCAAATGGCGACGCGAGCCATGAACACGCATGTGTAGTGTAAACAGTGCATTCTCTTCGTTATGTAACATGATAAAATATGTTTCTAGCTAGAGATAACTGTGAAACTAAAAATTATTATACAGGGATTGTTTTTGGTATATCTCTTCAAACCTATCGGGTAACTATTTTTGTTCTACAACTGTTGTGAATTCGCAAATTCACCCTCTTTACAATGTGACACGCGGATTTAGCCCATATATATTGCTTTCCCTTTTTGCCAAATGGTTTTTACGGAGTCTGCAACCTAACCTAGGGGCTTTGACGGGGGCACTGGTTTTTACACAGAGCGACTGCCATCTGACCTGTCTCAATACTAGATTAGGCTTTGCCAATTTAGCTGCCAACCTGGCTGTCAAAGTTTTCAAGCCAACAAATGGCCTCCGACTTGGCTTAACGACTACTATCATTGACAGTAGCCAGGACTAAAGGCTTAACTTGCCTTCCGAAGCTCGGAAACGCACTAGTTCTCGTGCTACTAGCGGTCACCCATCCAGGTTCTGACCACGGCCAACGTAGCTTTACTTTCGTGACCGGTAAGAAAGAGCAACAGCCACTCGACCACGAGCCCATTTGAATGAAGAACCGAAAATATGGGAACGTTGTATAGTAAAAGTTGTACAGTTTAGTAGTTAGCGCAACGTCCCGAGAGGTTCCAGACCATGTCATAGACCTGGAGCTACAGAATAATAAGGATAATAGAAGGAGGATTATAGAAATAATTCGTCATAAGGTAGTGATTCCTTTGGTCTATTTATTTGGAATATTTCCTAGTGATCATTGATGATGTAACATTTCTAATTGGGACATGCTGCCAGATGTTATCCCATAGTAAAAAAAAGCGACGGGTTGCACTCCGGGAGTGCCGGCAGAAGTGAAAACATGCATTTTTGAATATAATGCTTTTTGTAAGGGTTAATCGCGCCATTGCTCGCGTACTTCTTACGGTTGAAATTTGACGCTTTTTCGATCAGGCTACGGCAAGGAGGTTTTACTACGCTTCGACTTAGCGTGGGTTAAAACCTCCTTGGGCTCTGACGTGACATCTGACGCGACATATGACGCGACATCTGATGCGAGTTTAAAAAATTTTACCCATCTGAAAAAGTGCCAAGCGCCGCTAAGAAGTTTTCACTTCAAAAATTTATCACGGTTTCTATTCCGAACGAAGCAAGGAGGTCCAATTTCCTTGCCTAGAGCCAAGTCGTGATAAAATATCACACAAAATACTCAAAATCGGAGATCTCTTTTTTTTCGAAGTTTAAGATTGATATTCGTTAATCGTAAAGTAATGTTTCATTGTTAGTTTTCATGTATCACCTCTCACTTTTCATTCACTTTTTAATGATTTTATAAATTTGAATTTTAAAGTCTCAAAAGTGATATTTTGTCACCCGGTGACTTTCAAGAATAAGCACCTTGTACGTACAGCGTTCCAAGTTGGTAAATTTTGCCAAATATAATCCGAATGTCACAAAAACTTATCTCAACTCATCAAGCAACAAATTTGCATTTTATCTGACCACAACACTGGCTGTTGGCACAGTACCAAGCCAGTGCCATATCGTTCCACAGTTCAACGCCAAGGAACTGCCAAAAGCGCCAAAACGAGAATTTAGTTTAAATTGTTCTTTTATTGTCTGTTTGGTTTTAGCTTCAGGAAACTCTGAAAATAAGTGCATTTAAATTGGGTTTTAAAAGTTAAGTACATAAAAAAATTATTTAAAAAAAACTACGCACCTCCTTCAAATATTGCAAGGTGTCTTTTAGCATTAAAAAGTATAAAATAACCATATAAAATAACCATTGACAATCAGTAACTAAGTGAAGTAATAGAAAATAACCAAGCCTATTGTTATTTCAATTAAAATTTATAGGTACATTACAAAAGTACATTTTGGAGTCAGATCACCAGATCATCATGATCATCAGATCATCAACATGAAAATATGACTACCAGGCGCAAATACTTGTACAGTCTCGAAAAATGTATGAAACACGTAATACATGCCTACAAAATTTGAGGGTTGCATCCCATCATCAGATCCCATCATCAGATCCTGACTTGTTGACAATGGGACCATCTCAGGAGTATACCCTTTCAGATAAAAAAAAATTGCTTATCGGTTCACAACTGACGGAGTAATCGGTGAACATACATAAAAAAAATACATACAGTGAAACATAGAACCTCCACCTTTTTTGAAGTAGGTTTAAAAATGAATTAAATATCACGCCTTCTGTTTCTCTGACAAATTCGGCCAAGTGTGTGTCGGACTTCACACATTTAGGATTCCGTTGGGTTGTAATACCACAGAAAAAATATATAGTTATACTGTAATACGAAAAATGAGAAAAAAACTTTTTACTTAACCTATCGAGTGGGGTGTCATCTTCCCATTGACCTATGAACTTATAATTTTGTTTTGTAATTTTGTGTATCCCACCAAATTTCAAGATCATAGGTAAATGGGAAGGGAAGACGAAACCCCACTCGTAAAAAGTAAAAAGGTAAAAAGTTTTTCCCCTTTCGATGTATTGCAGCCCGTCAAAAACATTCAAATATATTTATATTTAGTCATTATATTAAGTCATTATTATATTTATATTTAGTCATTAAATATATATATATTAAGTCATTAACCGTTTCACTGTAAAACCTGAGTGACACACGACATACTGACAGACGGACATGTTAGTGTCAGCAATATGGCTCCGTTTGAACCTTTCAGTTACGGAACCCTTAAAACTACTGTAAAAGTTTTAAAGTAAAAGTGTTCGCATATGGGTTGTCATATATTAAATTCAATTTTCCAGCTTAACCAATTCACAAATTTTTGAAAGATTTCAAATACTTTATGTAGTGCAGCGGCACCACTTTGGGAAGTACTTGAAGGGTTTTTCATCACTCTCACCTCTATCATCCTTGGGGTCGGGCCAGACGAAGCGTATCTTGCGACGGGTAATAGCGTCAGATAAGCAGCGCAACTTACGCTCAGTGTGGCTGTACTGTAGCTGGAGTGTAGCATACCCGCGTGCGATGACGCATAACGCCGCGTGACGCAGCGCTCTAACATATCTTGCGCGTGGTGTGAATGGTGTGTTCAAATTGTATAAAGCTGGGCATCCTCAATAAGGTTAAGCGATACTTCACTCCTGGACATCTTCTAGTTTTATATAAAGCCCATGCAAGTCCGATCTTAGAGCTGCTGATCATAGAGGTCATTTAACCCTCCAGGTGATTCACTTCTTCTAGAGCTAAAACTACTTTTTTTTACGAAAAAGCATTTTGACGTGAAAACGTCTTATAATTCGATGGATCCGACTGCACCCACGAAAAAACATGACTCATGCGGCGTTACCTCGCTTTGAGGCGTTCCATTTAAGGCTTGAAGTGCAAGCGAGAGCGCGGAACGAGCGACAAAGAGGCACAATCGGTCTCCGCGTTCGGATATTAAATAATGTTCAATGATATATTGTCGAATATTCGTGCTTTCATATATAATTGTATTTATGCGTACAAATAAATGTAACTTGATCAATTCAATTGTGATTTCCATTTACCTCCTTCTCTATATCCATACAAAATATCTATCAAACAAATAAAATTAAAATTTTCTTTTTAAAAATGCAACCATTCCATCAGTATTTTCTTATGACGTTGTCACGTTCAACTATCATCAGTAAACCGACTTTACAGACAACCGTTTTTTAAATATGTTTATATAATCTATTAGTGATGTGATGTAGAATCACCCCTTAGAAGAATCATCTTACTTTTTTTTACTCCATGTATAATAGTTGCTGTATATATCGCTGGTTTCCATGCATTCCTCAGAACAACACTGTCATAATAATATTTTGAAATGGAAGCTTGGAAATGAAACAGTGCCAAGACAAAGCCGAGAGCTAGTAATAAAACTAGGCGTGTTGAAAGTTGCACTGAAACAAAAGAATCACGTCTCGTGAAGTAACAAAGAGGTCCTTCAGGTCCTTGCATTGCTTGAAGACTTGAAGTGGGTACGATAGCAGTGTGTTGGGATCTCTTGACATCTTGGCAATTATACCAAAGCTAGTCTAGGGGAGAAAGAAAAACATGTTACAGCGACACATTAAAAACATGAAAAAACCAGAGAGTCATAATAACTGCTCAAAATAGTGTTTTTTATTGTGTATGGGCTTACTGTTGACCTCGATCTAGCCTGAGGTCGACGATGGAACGAGCTTGCCCAAAAGAAGCCTATTGACTCGGGACTTAAATAGATTCGGGTTATAAGAGCTCGGGAACACAGACGCAGGCAGAGAAATCCACTGTTTAATTGCAGAAAATTGAGCCTCTCATCATCATCATAACATCTCATAAAACGTCCACTGTAGGACAGGTAGGAACTGCAGCAATAACGCGTGGCACTTAGGAGGAACAAATAAGTACTTAGTATCTGTCTATTTATTAAACAAAAGCAACAGAAGCTGTAACAACATGCTGAGTCTGAACCTTTTCTTTGTCCCAAACAGCTTAGTAGATGCTTCTCTTAAGAATAGGATTATTTTATGTAAGTACCTACTAATCTCATTGTTACCTTCTATGCATAACTGTGATCTTACTTTGTAGTACTTATAAGCAATGAATACTCGTATTGTCTTTTATGTACTGTATGTCTTTACACAGAATTAACGTTTTTGTATTCGATTCTTCTGTAAAAGTTAAGGTCAAAGATGTGCTTAGTGTCTTGTCTATTTATTTTACACTAGCTAAGCCATTGAGATTGGCAGTGGGGAGTAATTGTAATAAATTTTGGGCAGCCTGAGAGACGGTTCACGAGTTTTTGCATGTCAGCAGAACTTTATGTTACTTAATTGTTGTAACAAAATTTCGATAAAGTTAATTAAAAGGACAAGGACATTACTACGTCATTTACCATTAGCTTAACTTAGGGAAAGTTGTTCAGTTTTATGGGCAGAATCACATCTTTCAGGGTTGATATACCCTTTCTGTTACATCTTGTATATCATTCTACGTCAATATTCATGCAATATCAATATCAATGTCAATATCTATGTCAATATCAATGTCAATATCAATGTCAATATTCTTTTCAGTGCTAAAATGTTTAAATATGTTATTGAACAATAATAGTATATTAAGATGCACGTGCGCTATTTTGGATATTACGGCCGAGGTTCAGAAATTGCAGCCCGAGCCACAGGCGAGGGCGTATTGGAGCCGAGGGTGTAATCACCAAAGCGCACAAGCTTCTTACGACGTTTTTCAAAACATTTGCGAATAAAAACGAATCAAATTCGCTTACCTTTTTGCGGTTCAGGCTGCAATTCCTGAGCCTCCATTTTTCGTACTCACAAACTATTCAACATGGAATAAATACACCACAAAGAGCTAGGTTTATACTTATTCGTCAGCTCATTGAAATAAGCCAAAAAGACATTCTCTGAAAACGAATAGGCATTTTTGCTGTTCTTCCATTCAATGAACTTTTAGTAGGCAAGAATGTTTTTCCTTTGATTTTGCTGGAAGGAGACTCTCACTTGCATTTTGTGCCTCAGTAATTATTTCCTGTGGGGTTAAATTAAGTTCTTCTCCATTGCTTGAAACAAACGACAACATTGTTAGTTAGTCACAAAAATCAAAGCAAATGAAAAAACTTCTGAAAAATGGCGTGCGGAATTCTTGTTGCGCGCGCATATCTTTTTTCATATGAGGAGCTGTGACGAAGCAGCGTACGCAGCAGCAGCGTAAGCAGCGTAAGCAGCTCCCAAACAGCGTAGTTATTGAAAAAGTACAAAAACTTAAAATTTTTGCTTAAAAAATCAATTAATGTTAATTTGTTGTCAAATTTAACTAATTTCATGCAACAAACTGTTTATATATTATATTTTCATCATATATTTACGAAAATGTCATAAATATTTTAGACATTAGAACTCCTTGCTCTTTGTTAATATAAAAGAAAAAAAAAACAAAAATTAAATAACCAGTGCTGTAATATATAATGAGAAAAGCACGCGTTTTTAATAAGCTGGATTATGGACCAAAATACAGTGGAAATAGAGCTGTTTTATGAGCATCTCTCCTCTAGTTAGTAAGCTTTCAAGGACACTTCAATGTATTTGATGTATTTGTGAAACGAATCGTAAATAAACGAATCTATACTTATTTCCATATAAATTATAATTTTAGTTAATGAGGAATATATAGGTATGTGTGTGTACGTAACCACATGTCAAATAAATTATGTTTACATGTCGGCCTCGGATTGCTTGCGAAGGCACAGGGACATTCAGCTTTGAACGATTTCAGAGCAAATTTCCTGTTTGCGGGGATATTCCGCTCCACTTGTACTTGATTTTAAATTATACTCGATGAAGGCTTCTCGAATGATCAAGATTAATCTAAATTAGGTAAGGTGTCTCCGCTCCGCCAGCTCGCTCCGCATCAATGGACAGCCAGCCTTATAAACCCGTTGTGACAGCTGTCAAACGTATGAAAAATGATGACCTGCAAATAAAAAAACCGGTCAAGTGCGAGTCGGACTCGCGCGCTGAGGGTTCCGATATACCTATAGTATTTTTGGAAGCAATAAAGTTCATTTTTAGGACCGCAAAACTTAATTTGTTTGTAAAGGTTTTTTGCAGATTTATAAAAAACTGTGCAATTTAGAAAGATCGTTTTATTTTTGCTGTAATATTTGCATAAACCTCTATTGATTGTAATTAATTAAGTTTTTTCCTTTCACAAACTTCGGAGATACGGTGGGGGAATGGTATTTTTTTGTAATTTTTCATCATAACTTGAAAAGTAAGAGTTGTAAAAATATACTAAAATATATGTCAGAATGTACAAGAAAAGCCCTTTCATATCATATAGTGTAGGCAACGAAGCAGTAGACCCCCGCATTAAATCCTCAGTCGATGAAACTTTGCTGGGGTATGACAATATATGGGACAAACCTTCTATAAAAAAAACCGGTCAAGTGCGAGTCGGACTCGCGCGCCGAGGGTTCCGATATACCTATAGTATTTTTGGAAGCAATAAAGTCCATTTTCAGGACCGCAAAACTAAATTTGTTTGTAAAGGTTTTTTGCAGATTTCTGAAAAACTGTGCAACTTAGAAAGATCGTTTTATTTTTGCTGTAAAGTTTATATAAACTTCTGTCAACTGTAATTAATTCAGATTTTTCCTTACTCAAACTTCGGAGATAAGGGGGGGGGAATGGTATTTTTCTTGACATTTTTCATCATAACTTTAAAACTAAGAAATTTAAAAAAATACAAAAATATATTTTAAAATGTACAAGTAAAGCCCTTTCATATGATACCCCACTCGACCTAGTAGCGACAATTTGAAATTTGGCCCCCCCTATTTTGGCCCCCTTTATATTAATAATCATACTTTTTTCAAAATTTTTTCTTGTGCAATTAAGTTGGGCAACTATATTCTAAAACTATTCCAAATTTCAGGTTGATAGCATAAGTGGTTGCTGAGATATAGAGGTGTGACAGACAGACAGACAGACAGACAGAGCGGCACCATAAGGGTTCCTTTTTTTTACCATTTTGGTATCGGAACCCTAAAAATCCAAAAACAAATCGGTACTTTTAATTTTTTCATACATTTTTTGTAATTTTTGTATGGAAAAATTATAAGTACCGATTTTTGACTGAGGATTAAATGCGGGGGTCTTCATACAACGATCCGCTTCGTTGCCTTGACTAATACCTCACTCGACCTAGTACTCGTAACTATAATTTGAAATTTTGTTCCCCCTATTTGGGCCCCCTTTACATTAATAATCATAATTTTTGTTTAATTCTTTCATGTTTAATTAAGTTGGGCAACCATATTCTAAAACTATTCCTAATTTTAAGTCGATAGCATAAGTGGTTGCTGAGATATACAGGTGTGACAGACAGACAGACAAAGTCGCACCATAACGGTTCCATTTTTTTACCATTTTGGTATCGGAGCCCTAAAAGTGAACCGTGTGGGTTGATGTTAAGCGAACGTCAAAATGGAATTCTTATGTTGGTCGTGCTTTAATCATCTTTTGTTCAATTGTTCTCTGGTAGATAAGACGAAATAATCTCCAAGTATCGATATGTCATCTGGGCCCTGAGTTAAGTGGCTTTCTACAATCCCAAACGCTAGTAGAATATAATGAAAATATATGGGATTGACATTAGGGGGGTGATCGTGGTAATTTCAACGACATTTCCAAAACAAAAACGTTTGCCTCAAAAGTCATGTTAAGTCTTAACTAAGTGTTTTAGGCAAACGTTTTTGTTTTGGTAATATCGTTGAAATTACCACGATCACCCCCTAGCTAACGAAATGTTGCCTGATAGCTAATGTCAATCCCATACATTTTTATTCTATTCTATAGCGTTTGCGATAATAGAAAGCCACTTGACTCAGGGCCCTGTTAAGTAAATGTCATGGGAGGCTATATCATTACATGTCGTTTGCTGAATAAGGCCGACCTTAAGTAGTGGTCGAGATTCAGAGATTGCACTCAAGATGCATTATTTGTATGTAATAAATAATTTGTCCATCACTTGGTGGTACAGTCAAAAGCACATCAAGCCTGACACATTGGACTTTGCACCGTTCTTATTTCAATAGACGCAAGGGCTAGAGTCGCACTGCGAGTGTCAAGCTTGACCTGTTGACTGTGCGAATCCACTTTGTGCAAGTCCGACACGCACTTGACCGATGTTTTCTGTATCTTCATCGTCACTCGACCTCAATATTCTCCGCCTGTGACCAGATTATCATACTGATTACACTACAAGAGCGTTTCTACGACATCTAACAGATTTTCTCAAACAGTTTCGAGTTAGATACTATCACAAAATTGTACTTGACTTCTTTCTGGGTCTGCCGCGTCGAACATAATAAGTGGGTAAAAGTACTGATGAGAAAAAGAAGGGACCTATTTAGAAAATGGCATTTAGGTTTAAAGAAACTTTATTATCATTAAAGGGATAACACCACTTAACGAGAAGAATTTCAGTGCATTAAAGTTTCAGGAAATGAAAAAAATAAACGACCTCGCCAAACAAAATTGTAAACTCTATTGGGACAGTTTCTTTGGAGAGGATGCCTGATCATGCCCTTTCAGTTTTTGGAAACCTGACCTTTAGACTTTTTTTTGTTATTCCATTTATCTAATAATAAACTTGCGTATTATGTAGAAAACTAGAACGTAAACAGAACGATCGATCTTGATACACGAGTCGGGGATGGGATGGGATGGGGTCAAGGACATCTTCACCATTGCTTTGGGAACTGAGTGGAGTAAACACATACGCGAAAAGAAGTTACGAACTCGTATTACTCACACTAGGGATTCCGCGTCGATATCAACAGAGACGCACGCACACATGCACAGATTGATCTCAAATTTATGATAAAAAATATTGTCGAAAGGGGTAAGTGTCATTTTCGGACTTGAGCGGCCACTAATGAAACTAGTTAATTATGAAAGACCAGATTATAAGGAATAATTCTTAGTATATTGTCTTCTTCCGTAAGGAAAAACTAGAATAATCAATTTTCAGTAAAACTTAACACCCAATATTACCCCGATATTATTTACGACGAAACTTCTTTTACAGAGGATAGTGCGTGCGTGGGCGTCTTGAGGATAGTGCTATAAAATAATCTCAGAACCTTTTGTACCGGCTAAAAAAATTAAACGAAGGGTCCATACAAACCTAAGCAAACCCCAACTGCGTTATAATAAAATCTATAATTAATGAAATTCAAATTTCTACCTATTACAGTTCTACAGACATCGTAGGCATATCAATAGGGTCCTGTTTTTCACCCTTTGGGTACGGAACCCTAAAAAGTAATACATCAGTCTTTTTTATGTTGATTGTATGGGTAATTTCTCATCTAAATTAATTATGTATTCATTTTGAGAAATAAACATTAAACATTCTTAAACCATAACAGCGTAGTAGCAAGTTTGTACCAGTAAACCTGTACTACTTTCAATGGTCGGTCAAGGATCGTGTCAATGGCTTCAGGGCTATAATTCGTTGCTCCAGGGATATTACTGTCGTTACGTAATAGATGTAAACTTACCCCGTGTTATCGCGCTTTCAGCCATTCTATAGGTTAATTTCTACCTCTATATTTAGGACAATGCTGGCTAAATCAATAGATCGTCTGATAAGAAAGACGTATGCGGGTCCCGGAAGGCCTCCTAAAGCCTTGGGTCCTGAATCGGGGCTTTGGATTTGTTGATAGTGTTAGAAAAACAAGTAGAAACCGGGATGGTTTATATAATAGCGTATCTTCGCGCGCAAGATTGTCGAACATTATCAGGGAGACCTTTTTGGCGCCACTTTTTCTCGGTCGAACACACGAGTAATGTTCGACCGCGGCAAACCTAAATCAGTCAAAAAATGTTTGCAGAGCGGCTTGCGAGGTCAAGACGAGCGCGAATTGCTATGCGTATTAATGTAAAAGATAAATACGAGTAGAAACAGGGCCTATAGACAAATGACTTTATGCTATCGTAAAAGCTAGTAGAATAGAATAAAAATGTACAGGATTGACATTAGCTGTCACGCAACATTTCGTTAGCTTATGTCCATAGAAATATAAGGGATTTTAATAAAATATGTGTCACAAGGTATTCTGACATTCAAACAGTCATGGTAAATACGGCATAGGCGTCGTTCTGTAAATTTTGTATGAGAATGTCAAATCACGTTTGATAATTTGACATTTCAACTTGGGACACATTTGCAGATGTCATCCCATAGTAAAATAAATTAGTATTCCTTCTATTCTGAGTAGAGCATGGAGTCTAATCTCTTTGCTTATGTCAATACCATACATTTATATTCTACTAGCTGTTGCCCGCGGCTTCGTTCGCGTGGATTTAGTATTTATGTTGTTACCGGTTTTCCGAAGCAAGAAGATATTTTCCCGTCATTTCCGGGTAATGTTAAACTAAGAAAAAACAGGACTAACCCTGCGCAAATCAATGAGTATAATTCAAGATCCAGCTGAATTTTATATAATATACAGACGTTACTCATAAATTACTCAGAACAAAGGAACTTAGCAGCAGTATCCTAACAAATGTAAAGAGAGAGATGAGAGACACCTTTAAGTAATATCTCAAAACAGAGCGAATTCGCAGAAATAATTGAGAAAAACTGAAACCCTCTCCCTCTCTCTCCCACCCCCCTTCCTCTCCCCCTCCCCGTCCGTCTGTCTCTCTCCCTCCCCCTCCTCCTTCTCCCTCTACCTCTCTACGTCTCTACGTCTCTACGTCTCTACGTCTCTACGTCTCTACCTCTCTACCTCTCTACCTCTCTACGTCTCTACGTCTCTACATCTCTACCTCTCTACCTCTCTACCTCTCTACCTCTCTACCTCTCTACCTCTCTACCTCTCTACCTCTCTACCTTTCTACCTCTCTACCTCTCTACCTCTCTACCTCTCTACCTCTTACCTCTCTACCTCTCTACCTCTCTACCTCTCTACCTCTCTACCTCTCTGCCTCTTCACCTCTCTACCTCTCTACCTCTCTACCTATCTACCTCTCTACCTCTCTACCTCTCTACCTCTTTACCTCTCTACCTCTCTACCTCTTTACCTATCTACCTCTCTACCTATCTACCTCTCTACCTCTACCTCTATCCCTGCCCCTATCCCTACCCCTAACGCCAATTTAACCGCTATCCCTAACATAAAAACGACACCCATATTTATTTTTAGACATTAAAAAACTATCGCACCCCAACCCCATCCCCAGGGAATGATGGTATTTCACGTCCACCACGTTAGATTTCAAAGTTGTTGAAGCTTTCGTAATCAGCGACCCGATAAACCATACAAATGACACCCATATTGATTTTTAGACATTTCAAACCTATCGCACCCCAACTCCATCCCCAGGGGGATGATGGTATTTCACGTCCACCACGTTGGATTTCAAAATTGTTGTAGTTTTCGTAATCAGCGACCCGATAAACCATACAAACGACACCCATATTCACATTTCAACCCTATCGCACCCCAACCCCATCCCAAGAGAATGATGGTATTTAACGTCCACCACGTTGGATTTCAAAATTGTTGTAGTTTTCGTAATCAGCGACCCGATAAACCATACAAACGATACCCATATTGGTTTAGACTTTTTCACCCCATTTTCCTTTTTTAGGGGTTGATTTTGGGGTGGACTTTCAATAATAGTGATGAAAGTTGCATAGAATTACATCATTAATGCCTAAATAATAAATTATGTGGATTTTACTTTAAAAATAAAGAATTTTCAAATTCATCCCCCTTTTCACCCTTAAGGGTATCGAATTTTCAAAAACCCTGGGACACGTAAATATTAATTTTTTGTCATCAGCCTAGATACAAATTTTGAACATCCTAACTTCAAATTGACGGACTTTCATACAAACTTTCATCCCCTATTTTACCCCCTTAGGGGTGGAATTTTGTAAAACCCTTTCTTAGTGCACCCCTAGGCCTCATAAGAAACCAACATGCAAAATTTGGAATCCCTAGACCCAGCGGTTTGGGCTGTGCGTTGATATGTCAGTCACCTTCTTCTTTTATATATATAGATTCTACTAGCGTTTGCGATAACATAAAGCCATTTGTGAAAGCCACTTGTCTACGGCCCCAGGAATCGTTTTTAAAATAAGTACGAGGGCATTGTAAGCTTTACTTATAATTTTTCTTACTTTATTTTTTTAGGTGTTTGAGGAAAATATCATAGTTTTCCTATTTGTCTCGTCAATGATGGATAAGGTGACTGACTGATTAACTAAAATTTTGTACAAATATATTTTTAGGATGACCCTAAGTTTTTCTCGTTTTTCACCTATTTCTATAGGTCGTCCATCTTAAGAATGCAGTGAGTCATCGTTTTCCGCCGCTAGTAGCCAAGCTCCGTAGCCAATCAGGTCGCTTAAAATTATAAAGTCAAATGCACAATGACTACTTAAGGCAAACCTTTGAAAGAAGCTATTGTTTCCTTTGTATGTTACCTAAAAACGAAAAAAATTTTTTTTTTTTTGCATTTTAATTCCATTGTGAATACACCTTTACCCAGCATTTGCATTAATGACTTTCTGTATTCTTTCTGCAACTATAGAATTTGTTTAGTTTTATAATCTGCTCAAAGAAGAGCATGTTATGTAATCATTCATGGCACTCCTGCTAAGAGTTGCGTCCATGGTTGCGTTAAGAAATTGTAGCAGGAAAAGGAATGCAAAAATAGAATTTAACAGTAAATTGACATAGAAAAGTAAACGGTCTTAACGGTCCCTGCGCACACAAACGTGGGGAAACTCCGCCTAAAGGACCCTTGTACTAATGGCGGCTATAGGGTCTAACTCGAGGAAAAATGGTGGGAAATTTGAGAGGTGATTGATTTTATGTAAAGGTTTCTTATCCAAGGGGACTTTGTTTGAGTACAAAAAAGAGTTGCGAAGTTTTCATTGTAAGGCTTATATAACAAAGAAGTTTTTTTAGTTATTCAAAGAGGATATGTGAAAAGATAATTATTTGACAGTGGGCGAAGTCTTTTTGCTTGTTAGAAAGGGATAAAGTGCGCAATCCGCAACGCATTAGATTGCGACAGATATACTGTGCGTGTTACCAAAACTAAATGACGTAAGCGCCCGATATAAAATATCGAATTTTTGTAAATACTAAGTAATAACATAAAATTTTAGGTTAGTCATAATATGATAGCAACTACGAATACCTTTCTGTATACTTAATTTCACTACTTAAAACACCTCAGATTCTTTGGATTTTTATATTGTCGAGTCAATTTTCACTAATTATGTTTTGGTCTTGGTGATATGATCACTTGAATGGTCAAGAAACACATACCTGAAAATCACGGCAAGATACTGAGTAAATAAAAAGATCATTATCATCATATCAGCCGAAAGACGACCACTGCTGGACATAGGCCTCTCCTAAAGATCTCCATGACGACCGGTCCTGCGCTGCTCGCATCCAGCGGCTTCTCGCGACCGCCACCAGATCGTCCGACCACCTTGTGGGGGGCCTGCCAACGCTTCGTGTTCCGGTACGTGGTCGCCACTCTGTGCGGTGCCTCAGGAGCGTGCGGAGACCTATCAATAATCTAAGGTTAGAGCATTTAAAACTGTGTTTACTACTAATCCAGATTATTAGATAATAGTAAACTTTAGGTTGATTGTGTAAACTAAGGAACTCATGGCTCTTCGTAGCTTTTGTCCCGACTGGTCCAAAACAGGTTATGTTTTTCGAGTGTATGTAATAGTATGAATGACGATTTTTTGTCGCGCTCTGCAGCCTAAACAGCTTGATAGAATTTAACATGTGAGGTGTCGTTAGATTTGTATTCATAAAAAAAATCTTTCATTAATAAAACTAAAAAGTAGGTACTAATTTTTTTTTAATATAACGAATCTTTTTCTGCTTTGTTTAGCGATATTGTTTGTTTTTGCAGGTAATGTTGGAAAGATTTCCATCTCCTTTATAGATAGAAAGGAGATGTTTTTCTCCGGCCATCTCTATGTACTCTTACACCTGCTAGCAAGTAAGACAAAAATGTACTCAGTTTAAATCACCAAATGTTTTAGTTTTTAGGGTTCTGAACTAAAACAGTAAAAATGGAACGGTCTGACTGTCTGTCTTTCTGTCTGTCATACTTCTATATCTCAGCTATTGACTTGAAAATTGAAATAGTTTTAGAATACTATTGCCCAACTTTATTGCGAATGAAAGAATTATAAAATTTATTATTGTAAAGGGGGCCCAAATAGGAGAAGCAGAATTTAAAATTATCGTTAGTAGGTCAAATGGGAAATCTTATGAAAGGGCTTTAATTGTACTTTCCAAATTTTTTTTCATGACTTAGTTTTCAAGTTATGATGAAAAGTGTAAAAAAATATACAATTCCCCCTTATCTTCAAAGTTTGTAAAAGGAAAAATCTGAATTAATTATAGTCGAAAGGCGTTTACGTAAATATTGTAGGAAAAATAGAAAGATCTCTCTAAAAAGCACCGTTTTTTAGAAATTTACAAAAAACATTTACAAAGTAATTTAGTTTTGCGGTCTCAAAAATAGATAATTATTGATTTGATAGTAGCAAGGAGACAACTGAAGAATAAAATTGATGATAAGAGCATAAAGGAATATAGAAGACTCACGAACCAAATAACAGCTAAATGTAGAAAATGCAAAGAACTTGACACAATACAAATTTGCAACAAAATAGAAGAATATTTTCAAAAGGGACAAATAGATAAAGCCTATAATACAATAAGAGACTTGGATAAAAAACACAAAACAAAAAGTACAGCAATTTTGAATGAACAAGGAAATATCCTAATAAACAACTGTGAAATATTAGAAAGGTGGAAAAGGTACATTGAGAGTTTGTATAAAGGACAAGGTTTACAAGAGGATGATATAGAAGAAGAACGTTTTGTAGATGAAGAAGAGAAAGGACCAGCTATTCTTAAAGAAGAGTTTATCAAAGCATTAATGAGTATTCCAAATGGTAAAGCAACAGGAGAAGATCAGATATGCATTGAAATGATCAAATACATGGCTTGTGAGCCCATGCTTCAAGAAATTTTCGAAATTCTGCAAATTATGTATACAACAGGACAAATTCCCACAGATTTCTGTATCAGTAAAACCGTTACAATTCCGAAAAAAACAAATACTATGAAATGCGATGAACACCGGACCATAAGTTTAATCTCACAAGCCTCAAAAATATTACTTAAAATAATTCAGAAAAGATTAAGACCAATAGTGGAAAAACATATAGGACCAGATCAGTATGGCTTTAGACAGAATAGAGGAACTAGGGAAGCGATTCTAGCACTTCGGATGATAATCGATAGACGCATGGAGCTAAATCAGAATACACATATAGCATTCATCGATCTGGAAAAGGCGTTTGACAACGTAGATTGGAGGAAGATGATGAGAGTTCTCCGTGAAATAGGAGTTGACTATAGAGATAGAAAAATTATTTACGAACTTTACAAAGGACAAGAAACAATCATAGAAGTCGGAGAGGAAAAGGGAAAGGCAAAGATAAGACAAGGTGTAAGACAGGGGTGTCCACTATCACCGTTAATATTTAATGTGTTTATAGAGCAGGCCATACAAGAAATAGTAGACTCGGACAGCGGAGGAATTAAAATTAATGGGCAAAAAATTCAGTTTATTAGATTTGCAGATGATATAGCAGCAGTTGCTCAAAATAGTCAAGACCTGCAAGATCTTCTTACAAAAATGGATAAAACTTTCTTACAATTTGGTTTGAAAATAAACACTGGAAAGACCAAAACACTTATAGCATCTAAACATACCCCAGATCACTGTCCAATCAAACTGAATAACGTTACAATAGAACAGGTTTATAAATTCAGATATTTAGGAAGCTTAATCACCAGTGACTCCAGATGTACACCAGATATCGTTCAAAGAATAGCTATGGCTAAAAAAGCCTTTAATAACAAGAAACACCTCCTGAAGGCCAAAATATCTAAGAAGGTAAAAAAGCGCTTAATCAAGGTGTACATATGGAGCATTGTATTGTACGGAAGTGAGACATGGACACTGACACAAAGAGATAGAGAAAGGCTAGAAGCATTTGAGATGTGGTGCTGGAGGAGAATGGAAAGAATTAGCTGGACGGAAAAGAAAAGAAACGAGGAAGTGCTAGAAATAGTCAAAGAGAAAAGAAGTTTACTAAAAACAATAGATAACCGAAGAGGGAAAATGATAGGTCACCTGATACGGCACGACAATTTCCTGAGAAACATAATGGAAGGAAAGATTGAAGGAAAGAGGGGACGAGGAAGACCTAGGCGAAGCTACTTTGACCAGATTAAAGAAAAGGTCAATGTCGTGTCGTTTCAGGAGGTAAAGCAGCTCGCGATACAACGTGAGGACTGGAAGTTACTCCATCGACAAGAGCCAAGCTCTTAAATCAAAGAAGAAGAAGGTCTCAAAAATTTCCTTTAAAAGCTTCTAAAACTACGTATATTGGGACCCTCGGCGCGCGAGTCTGACTCTTACTTAACCGGTTTTTTATCCAGTAGTTTAAACGAGAAAAATCATCAAAGATACGCTCATTCGTGCGATATGGCATGGCAACGTTTATGTCTCAGTGGTCCAACTAAGCCAAAAATAACAAAAAAATATCTTGAAAATTTTACATCGGCCTTTTACACTCAAACGTCACATTAAGTGACATATCCAACCATATTGTTTGGTGCCAGTATGGCCGATTAATAAATATGTATCAGGATATTACAAGTAAACTATGTAGAATTGAACAAAACTTATATCACATAGACGTATAGTGTATTTAGAGTCAACTGACAGATGTACACTCAACAGCACGTAAGTAGAAACACTTTTGGACCTCATGGCGTGGTAATAAAGTTGAAAAAGTTTGAACCGACGTTCGGTTGACCGTACAAAGACATGGCCGAGGTCCCATAGTAATCTGAAATGACTCCTTTTATTTTATTTTATTTTATTTTGGCAACAAACAGTTGTGTACATAAATATTTATACAATTTCTTATGAGTTGAAGAAAAACCTTGAGTGCCCAAAAGTGCGTTCTTAACATATTATGAGGATATCAAAACAGAGAGAGTGACGTGCGGATAACAATAAGAATAACTTAATAATAAAGCATAGTAAGAAATATATGACTCTAATTATAAACTAACAAATAGGTAGAAAACTTATCATTAAACTTAGGATAAAGAATTTAGTGTAATGCTAATTATTTTTTGGGTGCTTAATTTGAGAGTTTAGGTGGCTAATGAGACTGTTTTTAAATTTCAAAATATTCATGTGAAAGGGATCTATGTGGGACATTTCTTTGTTATAAAGTGCGAGACAGCGATGGAAAAATGCATTTGAAGTATAGTTTGACTTAGAAATTGTAGCAGCAGTAAACAGAAAGTTACTTCTGCGAACACTTTTAATAGGAACTTTTAAAAAAATCTTTTCTAAAAGGCCAGGGGAATCGATAACACCATTTATAATTTTATATAGGAACATAAGATCGAACTGTTGTCGCCTTAGGTTCAAAGGTAACATTTTATGTTTTAATAGTGAATCTGTATACGATATGCGCTCGGAGCCGATTCTGTATTCCAGAGTCCTCAAAAATATTTTTTGTATTCTCTCGATACGATTGTTATGACATTTATAAAACGGATTCCAGATTACAGAACCGAATTCCAGCACTGATCGAACTAAACTGAAATAAAGAATTTTGTAGGTTATATCTTTTTTAAAGGGCTTACATGTACGCAACAGAAACCCTAGTTGTCTAAAGGCTTTTTGTACTATGTGGTCATAGTGATCTTTAAAAGACAGTTTGTCATCTAGTATGATTCCGAGGTCTCGAATTTTTTTAACTCGTGACAAAGAACAGTCATTTAGTTTGTAATTGTATATTAATGAATTTCTTTTACGTGTATAGCTAATAATGAAACATTTATCACAGTTTAGATACAATTGATTTTTTGAACAATATTCTGCTAAAGCCGTAATGTCACTTTGAAGCGAGATGCATTCTGATTCATTTCTAATTATTTTAAAGATTTTTGCATCGTCAGCGTAGAGAAGAATATTGGCGTGAGTGATACAGCTAGGTATATCATTAATGTAGAGCGTGAATAACAATGGACCCAAGTGGGACCCTTGTGGGACCCCAGAGGGTACAGATTGAAATTCTGACATGAATCCTCGAACCGAAACGGCTTGAGACCGATTGCTTACGTAGGACTTGATCCAACGAAACAGATCGCCATGTATTCCGGCTCTCCAAAGCTTGTCAAAAAGCAGATCGTGATTGATTTTATCGAAGGCTTTGGAGAAGTCAGAATACATGACGTCTATCTGTAGGTTTTTGTCCATGGCTGCTAGTAGAAAATCAGTGAAGGACACCAAATTAGTTTCAACGGATCTACCTCGAAAAAAGCCATGCTGATTGGGTATGATATAATTACGGAGAGCAAATGTCAACTGGCTAGTCACAATTTTTTCTAATATTTTACCCAGAACACATAATTTAGAGATAGGTCGGTATTGCGTTATGTCGTCTTTTCTGTCATTTTTGGGAATGGGAGTAATTATGGACTTTTTCCATAACCTAGGAAAAGTTCCAGTGCAGATAGATTGATTAAAAATATATGTGATAGGGACTATTAATTGATTTGCGCATTGCTTAATTAACAATGGATGAATTCCATCATATCCGGCCCCCTTATTGGTATTAATAGTCTTTAATTCCTTTTCTACGATTTCTTCGTCTATATTTATACTACTGACATCTAAAAGCGTGTTCGATTCATTATGATTATTTGTTGGACTTGAAGTGGAATCAGCTGGTTCGATAAAAACGGAGTGAAAATAACTGTTAAATAAATTACAAATTGTAACTCCATCACTAGAAGCTATATCTTTAAAATATAATTTCTGAGGTATGCCAGAGTTAGATTTTTTTGAATTTACATACGTCCAAAAATATTTCGGATTCTTTTTAATTTTGTCTTCAGTAACTCTTTTATAAATAAGATAGCAGTTACTTTCCATGTGTTGGGCTCTGCTTCTAAGTAATGAAAATACATGGTAGTCACGTATATTTCCGTAACGTTTCCAATTACTATGGTACTTACGTTTTTCATTGAGTAATTTTACAAGAGGGCGGGTAACCCACGGCGCATAAAATTTTGAAGCAGAGATATTTCTAAATGGGACGTACTGGTTAATTAAATTATTTAACACTTCGTAAAAGAAATCAACTACAGATTCTAAGCTATTTCGTAACCGAAACTCGTCCAACCAGTTAATTTTACTCAATTCTGTGCTAATAGCATCAAAATCTGCCAAGTGAAAAAGTGGTTTACGTGATTTTACGTTGCACTGGAATGGTTTATATTCTTTTATAACTAAATTTATGTCGAGAGCGGGATGGTGGGGATCTTCAGGTGTAAGTGGCTGTGTAGTGTGTACTATATCACAGTGGGTGTTACTGAAAATAAGGTCAAGAAATCTATTGTTAGAATTAGGTACACAATTAAATTGCTTTAACTGTGCCAGATTCATGAAGTCTGCTGTAGCGCAAGCTAATTCATCACTGTTAGTGAATAAGTTCATACTGGTAGATTGACTATCAGCATTCCACACTCCGTTTGTAACATTGAAGTCACCTAATATCAAGAAAGTATCATCCGGGTACAGATCCATAAATTTAAAAACTCTATCGAAAAATGACGTAAGTCGATCTAGGTGGTTACGGCCGTGCGGAATATAAGTTAAAATAATGTGTAAGGAGGCGGGCGCGCGGGGCGAGGGCGAGTCAGCAGGCCGTCGTTGTTGTGGTGACGTCAGTGGAATACTTACCCAGAGCTCGTCGGCGAGCGCAGGGGCGCTGGGCGCGCCAGTCGCACGAGTAGAACTCAGCTCACGGCGGACGGCCACTGCCACTCCACCGCCACGCGACCGCCCGGTTGCACCTACATCTCGGTCCTTACGATAGATAACATAGTTTTGGTCGCAAATTTCACCATCGTCAAAACAATTGTTGAGCCATGTTTCGGTTAAACAGAGGATGTCATAGTTACATAAAATTGTGCTTGAGAGAAATTCATTAGTCTTAGTCCGTAATCCCCTGACGTTTTGATAAGCTAAAGTTAATTTCAGAGTAGCCATAATAAGAAGAAGTAAGGTAGTGTTCGCTTGGAAGTAACAATTATTATTAAAATTTGCTGCGAGAAGAAAAGTGAGTTATAAAATAGTGTCCCATAAGGCTCCATACATAATTTAAGTGAACAAATATTTTGTTTTGGAAAGGATAAAATTGACTTGCCGCCATTTGTTTGCGTTAGGTAAAGTACAGCCTTGTAACATAACATTATACAAAAAATAACTTTGCACCACAAACGAAAGAACATCAAAAGAGGACTTAACCTGTTTAATAAATAATTATATAGTCATTTTACTTTGGCGAGGTCACCTTCATTCAAAACATGTATGATTTTTGAAGTTTCATTTTTGCGTAAAAATATCTTGCCATCTTTCGCCCAAATGAACTTATAACCGAGCTCTTTACCAGTCGTTCTAGCTTGTTTTAAGATTTTCTTATTCTGCGGTGTGAGATGTTCGTTTATGAACACCGGCTTAGACGGTCCATTGAATCCAAGATCAGCCGTGGTAATTTCACGTCGAACTTTGCAGGCGGTCAGAAATTCATCCTTTGTTCTACGGTTAATGAAATGGATGATGATATTTGGGGGTTGTCCTTGATGACCTTGATCCTTGTCTGCAGCGAATCTTCTAACACGATGGATTTCGTCCACATCGTTCGAGGCTAGGGTCATACCTACCTTCACACTTAGATTGTTCAATATGGTGTGTAGATTTTCGCCTTTTAGGTATGGGACCCCCGAAACTTCCAAGTTCTTAAGACGGTTCCTCTGGTCATTGGTAGCTAGCTGGTCGCGTAAATTTTTGATGGTGTTAGATAATTCCTTGACCTCGCTCGCTGCTGATATTTCAATTTTATTCTTTAATTCAAGTTCATTAAGTCGATTTTCGTGTGATTTCAGCGATTGATCGATGGTAACGATTTGCGACGAGGTTTCTTGTAATTTTGAGTTTAATAAAGTCATAGAGGATTTCAAACTGGCGCAGGACGAATTAACCTCTGTGATCTCACTCTTTACTTCTTGAACAGTTGCTTGAAGCAATTTCAGCTCAGAGGCAAACATCTCATTTAGGTTTTTGGTGAGATTTTCGAATTTTCGCTGCATGTCTTCCCCAAGAGTTTCCATAGACTTCTTGAGATTTTCAGAGAGGCGATCCATTGTAAAGCTGAAAGAGTCATCTGGTTGCTTGCGTCTTCGATGTTTATTAGAGTTAGAAGAATCATTTTCATCTTCCGTGTTTGAACTGGGGTAGGAAGCACTCTGTTTTTGTGGAGAATGTATCATCTTGGTGTTCATTTTTTTTTTTTTTTTTTACGAATCCAGTATAATTACAAAATAACAAATCCACAAGACAATAGCGCGCACAGCAACACGGTGAAGGCCACTCGTAAGTACTTCCGTAAGGAACCGGGCATAAAAGAGATGAAAAATGACGACCGTTCACTCCAGCGGGTGTGAGGTGCGACCCCGCACCCAACGCGCGACGAATAACTCACAGTTAGATTACGACCTGATGGTAATGTTCAATAAGATCTTCTTTCGATATTGAAATGAACTAAATAATTCTAAATAAATCTGCGCGCACGTCTGCTTTCAAGACTGTTTTGACCGAGACTGAACTTTTAGAAACTTAGTCATTAAATGCTATGTGAATTTTACTTAGTCGTTCTGCTCATAAAGCTCAGTGTGCTGACGGAGTCTGCAGAAGTTTTCTCAAGCAACTTTCTTAAAGAATAAAATAAATAAAAAAAATATGACGTGATCGATAAGTTTTGCATGAAAAGTCAAATTTGTATAAAAGTAAAATATATGTCCTTCAGGGAATTTGCTTGTTTTTATATAAAATCAAGAGGCTTCAAGAGCAAGAAGACTTAAAATTCACTTAATATATTGGCGGCTAATTAGTTAGTTAATGAGCCCACTTCCCTCACAAAATATCAGGTGTCGTTATTAATTTGCGGCGGTGGTATCGTTTAAACATTTGTTGTGTACAAGGTTGAAAAAAAATTAGATAAAGAAAAAATAAGTCTACGTGGAATGGTGTATTGAACATTTTAAAGGCAAGCTAATAAAGCCATATACAAAAAACCGGTCAAGTGCGAGTCACAGCCGCGCACCGAGGGTTTTGTACCACTAAAGTAAAAATAATAAATGCGTGCGAGTCCAACTCAAATAACATACCAATTTTCATGCTTGTAAGTGTTCCTGTTTTTAAGAGTTAAATAAAAAAAAAAAAACAAAAAAAAAACGTTTTTCGTTTGGGGACCCCTTATTTTTTAAATGTTTCATTGTTTGTATTATGTGTTAGGTAATTCGCTATAATGTGACATATTTTGTGACAATATCAACTGTCTAACTACTATATACGGTTCAAAGGATTTGAAGGTCGGACAGTCAGACGACGTAGACTTATGGAACGCTAAAAACACGGCTAAGTGCAAATCGGATTTGAGCTGTGTTAGTTCGACTCGCACTTAACCAATTTTTGTAATTAGTTGTTGTACTGTAGGCTTTGTACCAGAAAAGCTACAATGCTAAAATCGTACAAAATTGACGTTTCAAAAACATTTTTTAGACTTCATCTAAAGTGGTCACCTGATTGACACATATTGTATACGACACGAATTTTTTTTAGCTTGTTTTTATGAGTAGTCACTATGCTTCCGGAGCAAAACCTTTAAAAAAACCGGCCAAGTGAGAGTCGGACTCGCGCACCTAGGGTTCCATACCACTAAGGTAAAAATACCGTTTTAGTTATGGACGCGTAGTCACGCAGAAGTATATTAAAGACCCGACAGTCCGACACGCACTTGACCAGTTTTTATTTGTTGTCATCTTGGAGGAGCTGTTGTCATTCTATTGCTTATGCACTATAAACTTACCATATTTCATGCTTGCATGTGTTCCCGTTGTTACGATAGAGCTAAAACAAAAATCGAGCAAAAAACGCCTAAAAAGACACGTTTTTGGTAGGGGATCTCCCTTCATTTTTAGGGTTCCGATACCAAAATGGTAAATAAAAGGAACCCTTATGGTGCCGCACTGTCTGTCTGTCCGTCTGTCTGTCACACCTCTATATCTCAGCAACCACTTATGCTATCGACCTGAAATTTGGAATAGTTTTAGAATATAGTTGCCCAACTTAATTTCACATGAATTTTTTTTGAAAAAAGTATTATTATTAATGTAAAGGGGCCAAAATATGGGGGGGCCAATTTTCAAATTGTTGCTACTAGGTCGAGTGGGGTATCATATGATAGGGCTTTACTTGCATATTTTAAAATATATTTTTGTATTTTTTTAAGTTTCTTAGTTTTCTAGTTATGATGAAAATGTCAAAAAAAAATACCACTTCCCCCCCCTTATCTCCTAAGTTTGAGTAAGGAAAAATCTGAATTAATTACAGTTGACAGAAATTTATATAAACTTTACAGCAAAAATAAAACGATCTTTCTAAGTTGCACAGTTTTTCAGAAATCTGCAAAAAACCTTTACAAACAAATTTAGTTTTGCGGTCCTGAAAATGGACTTTGTTGCTTCCAAAAATACTATAGGTATATCGGAACCCTCAGCGCGCGAGTCCGACTCGCACTTGACCGGTTATTTTATTTTTAGTATTTGTTGTTATAGCGGCAACGATCTGTAAAAATTTCAACTGTCTACCTATTACGGTTCATAAGATACAGCCCGCTGACCGACAAACAGACAATCATCGGAGGCATATTAATAGGGTTCCGTTTTTCACCCTTTGGGTACAGAACCCTAAAGATTACGTTTTATACGAATTCATTTATTTATTTTTACATGCCGTAATAATATGGTGCTGATTATAGAATACGTTTGATGTTTCTCTGTAGGGCGAGGGCCTTCCTTGATTCCCTCTTTAACGGTACTTAATCAATCAGTCAAAAATGATGTATGTTTAGGCAAGGGATGATTTAAGACAAAGGGTTATTCCTAAGGGATGCTACCGTGCGTGACCGGAATCTGGTGTGTGTTATCACAAAAATTGTACGAATTTACTCACATTGTAGATCGAATAACCTTAAACCATAGACATAGGCAGTAAGCTGCCGTTATTCATAATCTAAGCCTTAAACATAGACGAGACTCGTAGAATCGCATCTTCGTTATATGAGGACCTGAACAAAAGTATACGTAAACGTTATTTTAATTAATGTGCAATCATTCACACACAACAGCACTTCGGTGGTGACATGGCACCTATGGCTCATTGCTGGTAATAGCGTAAGCAACACAATATGTTTACGTTGATGAGCGGTTGACTGTTCAGTGACTTTCTTGTTCCAGCAAATGTAAATGTTTGTAAGTCGTAACGTATTGTTATTTTTAAGTGTCCAGTTTTAGTTAGAGGGGGGGCGGGGGTTAATTATCTGGCTACATAAAATACAGTTTACATCTCCTATAATTACAATTTCCAAAATTTTGCTCTCTTTTTATTGCTTAAAATTGTAATTTAAAATGGCATTTTTGTGGGACATTACTCGTACTTTTTTGACATAATGCATTAAAGCTCGCGTCTACACTATAATTAAAGCAGAAGGTATTGTTTGGCAAATTGTAGTTTTTCCTTCACGCAACTTACTTGGTCCACTAATGAACCCTTGTTTAACACTGTCCACTTTAATCTAGGCAACGAAGCGCATTGGTGTATGAAGACCCCCGCATTAAATCCTCAGTCGATGAAACTTTGCTGGGGTATTACACTACATGAGACAAACCTTCTATAAAAAAAATCGGTACTTTTGTTTTTTCCATACAAAAATTACAAAAAATGTATGAATTTTTTTTTATACTTTTTTTGGATATTTTGAATTTACATTAAATTCATGATTCTTTATCTTCCTGTCAAATAAAATCTGCATGAGAAATTTATGTTGGGGTCAACTGTTTCGTTGCCTACACTACTTGGCCTCCGCCCAAATTGTACGAGCTTTAGCAAAAACTACCTCAGTTTATTACTCAGCCAAATTGTAGGTGACAATGTTGTTTTATGTTTCTAAGGTTCCGTACCCAAAGGGTAAAAAACGGGACTCTATTAATATGACTCCGATGTCTGTCTGTCTGTCTTTCAGCGGGTTGTATCTCATAAACCCTAATAGCAATAGCCTAAATGCAATTTTCACAGTTTGTATTTCTATTGCCGCTATAACAACAAATAATAATAAAAAAAAACTAACCAAACTCAACTTAAAACATGATTTTTTTTAGGCGATTTTTGCTTGATTTTCGTTTTAGAATAGAATAACAACAAATAATGAAAACTGGTCAAATGCATGTCGGACTCGCGTGCATTTAATACACTTTTGCGTAACTGTGCGGAACCCTCGACGCGTGAGTTCGACTCGCACTTGGTCGTTTTTAGGGTTCCGTACCTCAAAAGAAAAAAACGGAACCCTTATAGGATCACTTTGTTGTCAGTCTGTCTGTCTGTCTGTCAAGACCCTTTATCTCACGAACGGGTAAAGGTATCAGGTTGAAATTAAAAACCATATATTAGGATCCATGAACCACACAAGATCTGAAAATTTCAATTTTTAGAACGACGCAATCAAAAGATATGGCTTTTTATGTCCTCATCTCCATACATTTATGCAAAAAAGGAAAACCTACAGGGTACTTCCCGTTGACCTAAAATTATGAAATTTGGCAAGAAGCTAGGTTTCACAGTACAAATAATGGGAAAAGTCTAAAATCATTAAATATTTCAATTTTCCTCACAACTAATAGTAACCAATTAAGGTGAGCTTCCGTTTCAAGAACTTTTCTTTAAAAGAGGAGTCAAGTTGGATGGTCGTTGAGGCGATTTTTGTTTTAGTTCTATTTTAAAAACGGGTACACTTACAAACTTGAAAATTGGTATGTTCATAGTGCATAAGCTATAAAATAACAACAAATAATAAAATTTGGTCAAGCGCGTGTCGGACTCAAAAAATCTAGCACATTACTTACTGAAATTTCAACTAATATGTGGTGGTACGGAACCCTCTGTGCGTGAGTCCGACTCGCACTTGGCCGGTTTTTTTTTGTTGACTGGCTTGGTCTGACGTAGACGTTCCTATAACAGAATAGAGCAAAAAATGTATTAGTGACAAAAATTTATAACTTTTATGAAAGAAAAAGCAAATAAAATATGAAAACACACAAAGTAAGATAAGACGAATTTCTTGTTTTGGTATCAACGATTACGCTGGGTAGCTTTACAAAATGATGGAAAAAGGCGTCTCAAGTTTACAGGTGCTTGTAATAACAGAACTCACAGTACAAAAAACATTGCCAAATAAGGAAAATCAAATAAAAATCTTATTTGAAATTAGCTTATGTTATAAGTTCACATATTTACAGAAGCCTGCCAGCATCAGGCTGGTATGATCCATTTTTTTCATTAACTCCAACGATTACCAACACATTTTGAAGCTATGTCGAAACGAATCAGCTAAAACTGTCAGAAAAAACAAGTTTGTAAAACAATGCTATTCTTTCCGTCAAATATACTCTGGTTTCAGTGTCATGGCTACAAAATTTGTTGGTAAGCGATGGAATAAACGGAAAAAATGGACGACAACCTCCGTCGTTGACACAAAGTTCAAACCAACTGCGCCAAATTTTGTTGAGTCCGTCTTGTGAGTTATTCCCACTCACAATAGACCAGTTTTTATTTATGTTATTGTTTTTTCTTTGTTTTTTCCTACACTGCGTTAACCAGACGGTATTTTTTTTGCCACATGCTGAAGAAAATTATATTTCTTTTGATATCTGCGTAGGTAGGATGAAACTGCGGTAAAACATTTATAAGAATAGCCATTTGTGAAGAATAGATAGAAAGAATAGAAGTGTGCAATGTTTTGTTTTGAAATCAATGTTATAATATATGTTGTAACTTCTATGCACATTTGAATAAATAAAAAAAAAAAAAAAAAAAACTTAAAGAAGAGAAAAATCCATCTGGGGTAGTACCACTCCTTTGCCTTTTTCTGCCGTAGAGCAGCAGTGTTTGCATTGCTGTGCTTCGGTTTGAAGGGTAAGGGAGCCAGTGAAATTACTGGCACATAATACCATCTTAGTTTTCAGGATAGGCATTGTGCTTTACTGTCTTATTAGTGTCAAATTATGCCACTAATATGACAGTGGGTACAATGGGCGGTTGTGACCACTTATCAGGTGGCCCGTCTGCTAGTTTGCCTACTTGTAACATAAAAAAAAACGTACTTCAGAGGTACAGCGCTGGTTGAGCTTAAGATACTGATTTTGTTAAAACAAAGGTATAAAAAAAGAAATCAGTGCTTAAGTCAAATCCCCAGTCAATACACAGTACACAAAATTTGAAGTAAGAAAATCTTTATATATAAGTAGAAAATCTTTAAATTTACGAATAACACACATAGGTTTGAATACTGCCTGTATTTGTGAATTTTACAATTTTCTTCTAAGGAAATGCAACAAAATCCTTTAGGAAAACCTTTAGGAAATGCTACAATGTTCTAACTTAAAATTCAACAAAGCTTCAAAGTTGGCTAGGATAAACTTTGCTTAGATTTAGCTTGGTAGACGAGCTGGGCTAAAGAAATCCTATACGTCTAAAGTCTAGGTGTAGGAAAGCACCTACGTTGTGGTTATGGTGTTCCCGCACCGTAGCTAATGATAGTTTTTGGATATTGTGAATTAGGAATAATTATTTGGAACAATAGCACGTTTATCGGAAATGTACCCCGCCCTACGGTCATCCGCATCCTGCATCATCGGAAATTACAAATAGGTTCCACTTTAATTAAATTGTCTACAAGATGAACTGAACTGAAGCAACGCTATCAAGAAAACGCTCTTTTAAGAGTTGCAGTTTACTGCAGAAAAATATTAAAGCAAGTCAAGTCAAGTCAAAATCGTTTATTAATTGTTGGATATTAAAATCTCTTAATGACGTCAGCACAGAACTACATCGCTTCACAATGTGGCGCCATAGTGGGAAAAAAAGAAGCGACAATAAAAACCCACGCGCTCTTTTAAATATGCGCCGCCTCTGATTTATCATATCATAAACGAAAGTTGTGTTTGACAGAAGTGTCCACAAGTTTACTGGGTTAAAAATAAAATGAAATTATTTTTAATAGATAGAAAGCTAACTAATATTTTTGAATTTACTATGTTATTTTAAATAAAAGGAAATATTAAAAAGATTGACGATACCAAAAATAATGACGTCATTGTTGAAAAACTAACTGAAGCAACGCTATCACAAAAATGCTCTTTTAAGAGTTGCAGTTTACTGCAGAAAATAATATTAGAGTCGCCTCTGATTTATCATAAACGAAAGTCGTTTTTGACAGAAGTGCCCGCAAGTTTGCTGGGTTAAAAATAAAATGAAATTATTTTTAATTGATAGAAAGCTAACTAATATTTTTAAATTTACTATGTAATTCATTTACTTATATATAATGTAATTTCAAATAAAGGAAAATATTAAAAAGTTACTTGACGATACCAAAAATAATGACGTCATTGTTGAAAAACTATATACAAAATCGTCAAAATCTATGGAAGATTTATGTATTGACGAATAAGTAGCTCATTTGATTAGGGTATGTACTATCGGATTGTTGGAATTTAATGTCCAAATAAGGGATTTCCAACAGAACTGTTGAAAATTGCTTACAAAACGTGAAGCTATCTAAATATATAAAATAGCTTGTCCTGACTGACTGATTCTTCAACGCCGAGCCGTAACCGATACAGCTACAGATCTGAAATTTTGTACACAGATATTTTGCACTTCAAAACCATCCACTATGGACGGATTTTCCAAAATTCATTCTGGGGGTGAAATAAGGGATGACAGTTTGTATGAAAGTCCTTGAGTTAGATTCACGCAAATTAGAATATAAGCTTTTGGGTAAAAGAGAAAGAAACACGTGTTTAAGCATTTTTTTAAAATCACCCTTTAAGGGGTTGAAACGGGGGATGATTTTTTTCCGTATGTTGGTCTATAAGTCTTTTATTTTTAAAGGTAGAACTGAGATGAAAGTTGGTATAGAAATCATACAGTTTTGTCATAAGGTATTTGACAATTTAGAAATATAGAAACACGTGTTTCAGAAATAATGAGATATCATCCCCAAAGGGGGTGAAATAAGGGAAGAAAGTTTGTATGAAAATCCAACATCTTTAACAAACAGTACTTGAAAATTTGGATTTTAGCTAATAATAAGAAACAAAGAAACACTTTTTTAACAATTTTGAGATATCATCGTAAAGATCCTACTAAAAATTTGGATGTAGGCTATCTATAGGATCTTTTTATGAACTTTAGCTTCCCGTGCAAAGCCGGGGCGGGCCGCTAGTATATCATATAAGTTAAAACTAGTGTGGAATAACCTTAAGGCTGAGGGAGAAGGCTGTTTTGAATACAAAATAGTTTATATCACGAGATTTTTCTTTAAGAGCTCATGCAGTGTTTTACCTTAACGTAAAATCAGGTTTTCTGTCTTCTTTATTGTGCTGAAGACTGTACATTACAAAGAAAAATACATAAATATTTTTTCGTTATTTCCAACGCTTACCAACATATTGCAAAAGCAGAGAATATTTGTACTTGTATATTTGTATATTTATTTAATGGCATCACATCTCATTACAAAACGTATTTCGCCAATGTCAAAGTAAAGGAATTGTTACAAAATTATGGCGACACGCCAATGTCCAGTGAAAGATTGATTTACACAGGAATCCACATCTCGAAGATCGACGACGAGGAAAGCCTGTGCACCATGATGACTCCAATAAGTTAATATGGAAAATTATTGTAGTCACGAAGTCCGCTTCTCTCCATCCAAAAATTTCGGAAAATGCACGTATTCCAATCTTCTAATAGATGTTCACTTTAAATGTTGTTTCCTGCATAATTCCCAATCAAAATTATTCATTAAACACTTCAATAAACATATAAAACTAAAATTGAAATAAAAACACGACTGCCATCTTCAAATGTTGAAAAACGAACCCTATTGGTACTTATCTAGTCCCTGGTAAAAGCAGAGAATATTTGACGGAAAGAATGACATTGTTTTACACAAAGATTTTGGACCTCCTTGCTGCGCTCGGAATATATAGGTGTAACAAAAAGGGTATATCAACCCTGAAGGCTGTGATTGTGCCGCTGTACAAGGGAAAAGGGTCACAACAGGACAGCAAAAATTACCGCGGGATAAGTCTTCTCAGTGTTGTCGGCAAACTGTATGCAAAGGTTTTGATTGAAAGAGTGACGAAAGATACTGACGAAAAAATATGGGATGTACAAGCAGGATTTAGAAAGGGAATGGGATGTACAGATCAGGTCTTTTCCTTGCGGTGCATAGCTGAAAAGTTTTTGGCCAAAAACCAAAAAGTCTACTGCGCGTTCGTGGATTTGGAAAAGGCCTATGACCGAGTGGTGAGGAATAAATTGTGGTCGGCATTGTCTATGTATGGGGTGAACGGTCATCTGATTCAAGCACTGAAATCTCTCTATGAGGATTCCAGTGCTTGCGTCAGAATAAACGGGGCGTACACTGAATGGTTTAGCATTGAAAAAGGTGTTAGACAGGGATGTGTAGCGTCACCTTGGCTGTTTAAACTATTCATGGATAATTGTTTGACTGATCTGAAAGAGAGTATGTGTGGACTGAGAATGAATGAGTTACTCATCAAATGTCTTCTCTACGCTGATGACCAAGTTATACTTGCGTCATCTGCTGACGAGTTACAGGAGATGGTAACAATGATGAATGTGGATTTTGATAGGAAAGGAATGAAAGTTAATGTAAGCAAGACGAAAGTAATGGTACTTGAAAGAGAAGAGTGTATGACAGAGTGTACTACTCGTATATTAATAGGTGGTGAACAAGTCGAACAAGTGAAGGAGTTTGTGTATCTGGGTTCTAAGTTTACGAGAGATGGAAAGTGTGAAAGTGATATCGAAAGAAGAGTGAATGCTGGAAACATGGTGAATGGTGCTCTGCATGCTTTTATGAAGAGTCAGAAGGTGTCTCACAAGGCTCGTCTGGCTGTTCATAGAGGCGTTTTGGTACCAACACTGATGTACGGCAGTAAAAGCTGGGTATGGCAGAAAAAGCATGAAAGTAGAATTAATGCAGTAGAAATGAGAGCGTTGAGGAGTATGATTGGTGTGAAATTGAGTGACAGGATTAGAAATAGTGTGATAAGAGAACGTTGTGGCGTAAAAGAAGACGTAGTGACTAAAATTGAGAAGGGGATGCTGAGATGGTTTGGTCATGTAGAGACGATGAATGAAGGAAGATTGACGAAAGAGACCTACAAGGCGAGAGCGAATGGAAACGTTGGAAGGGAAGGCCTCGGCGAACGTACCAAGACCAAATTCAGGACGTTCTGAATAAAGGCCAGGTTAAAAGTACCCTAAACTGACGAGCATGGATGAAAGGATTGATGAAAGTTCAGGAAGCAAGGGAAGTATGTCAAGATCGTAGCAGGTGGAGAACTGTGGTCTCTGCCTACCCCGACGGGAACAAGGCGTGATGTTATGTATGTATGTAAGGATATGATTCTGCCCATGAAAGTGAACAACTTTCCCTAAGGAACATAGGTCGAAATAAAAAAAAATACCTCCCATAGAAACTGAATCAGCTGATCGCGCATTTTGTATGGGAGGTAAAATTTTTTTTTCGTATTTCGACCTATGTTCCTTAAGGAAAGTTGTTCAGTTTCATGGGCAGAATCACATCCTTCAGGGTTGATGTACCCTTTCTGTTACACCTTGTATACATTGCTAATTTATTTTACTATGGGATGACATCTGCCAACATGTCCCAAATTTTTATGTCAAATCATCAATGATCACTCGGAAATATTCAAAATAACCCGTAAAATCCATAGAACGACGGCTTCACTAACTTGTAACAAATTATTTCTTTAATCTTCCTTCTAATTACTCTTATTTTTCTGTGGTTTTACAAACTGGTTTTTTCTGACAGTTTTGGCTGATTTAATTTTGACTTTGCTGCACAAAAAAATTTTAACTTTTCATACAAAGTAATGTATGTAAAAAACATATTTTTATGGGAAGTAGATTTTTTTTGTGTTTTGTTTGCAAAGTCGTAGAACAAAATTTGTTGCTATTGACCTGAATAATAAGTGGGCATATGGATGTCAGGTAACTATGCTTAAGTACCTAACCTAAACCAATGAGCGTGTATGTGAGCATATGGATATCAGATAACTATATTTAAGTACCTTAACTAAACCAATGAACGTGTATGTGAGCATATGGATGTCAGATAACTATGTTTAAGTACCTTACTTAAACCAATGAGCGTGTATGTGAGCATATGGATGTCAGATAACTATGTTTAAGTACCTAACCTAAACCAATGAGCGTGTATGTGAGCATATGGATGTCAGATAACTATGTTTAAGTACCTAACCTAAACCAACGAGCGTGTATGTGAGCATATGGATGTCAGGTAACTATGCATAAGTACCTAACCTAAACCAATGAGCGTGTATGTGAGCATATGGATGTAAGATAACTATGTTTAAGTACCTGACCTAAACCAATGAGCGTGTATGTGAGCATATGGATGTCAGATAACTATGTTTAAGTACCTAACCTAAACCGAAGAGCGTGTGTGTGAGGGTTGATGAGAGAAGAGGAAGCGATGGAAGTATGTCAAGATCGTAGCAAGTAGAAGGCTGTGGTTTTGCTCATCCCGACGGAAAAGAGGTGTAATGTTCTGTTTGTAGATATTTCCCTTATGTTATATACATGTCGGATATACTTCCGGGCCATGAGTACGGTTCTTCTACTGATAAGCAATTATTTGAAAGGCAACTAACTTCAGAATGGTGTGACTGTGAGTGCGCGCCTCTCCCCTGCTTCCATTTTTGGATCAGTCTACGTGAGGCAGCCGAGCAAGGCACTTGAGTCCTGACTGGTGCTTGTGCTGGACATTAAATCATAGTCCGGGGGTCTAATATGAGCCATCAGGAGAAATACGCAAGTCTGACTACAGTGAGACGCAATGTGGCTAAGATAATGAGTGATTGTATTCGAAGAGTAAGCCTTTACAGATCTAGGGCTAAGTATATATATTCTTTATTGTGCACAATAAAACAAAACAGTAGTGATAGAAGAGGTTCACAATGGCGAGCTTATCTCTATGAAGAGATCTCTTCCAGCCAACCAGAGTTTAGTGTGAAAAAGTATATGACTGGGACAAGAATAAGTACACATCAAATAAAAATAAGAAATAAGTATAAGTACATATAGTATCGCCAATGACTAACCACGACATATATTATACATAGACTACGAAAATAGCAGACAGATTCTCCGAGCTTCTCATCAATCCAAATAAGCCCTAACTCAGTCTGTTTTTAATTGCATGCCGTCGGCGGCTAATACCTACTACACAATTAATTCAAGACTCTTATCTCATGGCGCCGCGATGTTTGTCAGCTATCTTTTGTATGTCTAGTGCAAGACAAAAAATATACGTGATATACAGCATGAATTTTCATTGGCTTTGCTCCCTAAGCCCAGTGATCCTACTAACAAGCAACTTTCCCGAAGAAAAAAATGTTTAACTCCTAAAAATTTTTTCGCGCCTCCATAGTAAAGTGTCTCGTGATCGACTCATTTTGTATGGGAAGGCGAAAAATTTTTATCATTTTCGTTGTATGACAGCTACCCTCAAAATGAGAGCCAGCCAGAAACCACTTAGAACCCTTCGATAGATTTGCATAAAACTCCTAAATTCCAAATATGGTGTCAATCGGACCATTCGTTTAGCCGCTAGGCCAAAGCGTGACGGACAGACCGACCGACCGACGGACCGACCGACCGAACGACCGACGGACGGACATTTTTGGGACACTTGTTTTTTATGATGTATAAGTGATATAGAACATATTTTTGAGAAAATTAGAAAAACTTTTTTTTTCACGAATACAATACTCGTACCTTTCTCGCTCCGCTCGAAAGTAAAAACGGATCCCTTATAGGATCACTTTGTTGTCCGTCTGTCTGTCTGTCAAGACCCTTTTTCTCACGAACGAGAAGAGGTATCAGGTTGAAATTGATAACGAATATTAAGGTCTATAAACCACACAAGATCTGAAAATTTAATTTTTTTACAACGACGCAATCAAAAGATATGGATTTTTATGTCCTCATCTCCATACATTTATGCAAAAAAGCAAAACCTACAGGGTACTTCCCGTTGACCTAAAATTATGAAATTTGGCAAGAAGCTAGGGTCTCACAGTACAAATAAAGGGAAAAGTCTACAATCATTAAATATTTCAATTTTTCTCACAACTAATAGTTACCAATTAAGGTGAGCTCCCGTTTCAAGAACTTTTCTATAAAAGAGGGGTCAAGTTAGATGGTCGCGGAGTTTTTAACTTCAAAGAGCAAAAGCTTTTAGTATATCATTATGGTAGATAGGTACGGGAGCAAAACCAATAGAAAATCACGCTGTATAAAGCGTTCCGGTCTGGTTTCGGTGCATTGAAGAGTATGTTATGCTACTCTCGAGTACGATCATTATGGAGGACTTTTTGCAGGTTAACAACACTGACTTCACTCTGGTCACTGGCATGGATGCCTTCACAATTTTCTTGCTGCTTCAGAAACTATAGTTCAATTTATATTGTTCAGTCATACAACTATTTTAATTGGGACCATTGAGGCAAAACCATTAAAAAATTCATATAGTGTAGGCAACGAAGCAGTTGACCCCAACATAAATTTCTCAGGCATATTTTATTTGACAGGATGATAAAGAATCATGAATTAAAAGTAAATTCAAAATATTCAAAAAGTATATTACAAAAAAAAAAATATTACATTTTTTGTAATTTTTGTATGGTAAAATTAAAAGTACCGATTTTTTTTGGATTTTTTTAAAGAAGGTTTGTCTCATGTTGTGTAATACCCCAGCAAAATTTCATCGACTGAGGATTTAATTCGGGGGTTTTCATTCAACGATCCGCTTCGTTACCTAGACTAATAGCGTTTCTAATAAAAGCGAACCAGCAGTTTGTATAAAAACACTTGCTATATGTAAAAGTTTTGATAAATGATAAACATACAAAATTCTAAAATTCAACGAAGATACGCGCCCATTTTGTTCACGTAAGAGTTTAAGTCTATCATTAGGTGCCCATTATACGCGTCTTTGTTTTACAAAATGTACTCAAATTGCTGGAATTTTGTTTGTTCTGAGCTGTTCTGGGAATATTTCTTTGGGAAGAGCAGGCTCCCACCAACTCCCCCCCCCACTTCTGTAAAGTCGTCATGGTCTTCTCTCTTGTATACTGCGGGACAAATAACTTAAACAATAATCGCGTGGTGGGGGAATCTTTGCGCACGTCAATTTGTATGTAAAGTCGCCTCTCCAAGTAGTTTGCCCACACTTACACTTTATATTTCTTCAGTTTCAAATTTTTTTACAAAAATATCATGCGAAGTTGACTATTTTCTAATGTTTTATTTTGGGAGAGCAAGCGAGCGCCGCAAATATTGATGTGTAAAATAATTTTATGACAAGTAAGCCCAAAAAGTTTACAATTGTGTAAGTAAGCCACAATATTAAAATAAGAAATCCTGAGTCATAGGGTTACAGTTCCACCGAATTTTCTTTTCTTCTATCATAAAGAACGGACAGTCTCTGCCCCCCTTGAAGTCCGCCCCGCACCCCCGCGCGCACCCGCCCGCGAGATTCTCGTGTTCCTTCTGAGGATGTTTTGTACTGAATATGCGAGCCTATACGACCTTCCAATTTCAAATTCGCGCTCGATGTATGTAGTGTCCGTCCGGGTTGTGGTACTACTATATAACCTTAGATTATTATAATACTAACGTATAAACTGTATCTGACATAAACTGACACGATACGATGGATGACAGCGACGCCGCATTTAGGTAAAGATTTTGGAAAAGCGCTCGTTTTTCAGAGTTCCGTACCCAAAGGGTGAAAGACGGGACCCTATTAGTATGTCTTCGATGTCTGTCTGTCTGTCAGCGGGCTTTATCTCAGTAACCGTAATAGGTAGACAGTTGAAATATTCACAGATTATGTAAGTATTTCTTTTGCTGATATAACAACAAATACTAAGAATAAAAATAAATGATAAATTAAGGTGGGCTCTTCTACTAAAAACGTGTATTTTTAGGCGATTTTTGCTCGATTTTGGTTTAAGGTCTATCGTAAAAACGGGAACATTTATAAGCGTGAAAATTGGTACGTTAGAATAACAACAAATTATAAAAACTAGTGAAGTGCTCGCGCTCGCGAGTTTTTAATATATTTCTGCGTGACTGCGCGCCCATAACTAAGACGGTATTTTTACCTAAGTGGTACGGAACCCTCGGTGCGCGAGTCCGACCCGCACTTGGCCGGTTTTCCTTAAATGTCAATATGTTTAAACCACTGCCACACCTAATATTTTGAGTTTCAAAACGTTTCAAGTAGTTCTCCAATAACAAACGTACGGTCAACCGCACGTCGGTAGAAACTTTTTCAACTCTATTACCACACCATAAGGTCCAAAAGTGTTTCTACTGACGTGCTGTTGACTGTACCTAATGTACTTTTACAAGGACACTTCTGTTTTTACACTTATTTTGCCAGGCAGTGTAAGAAGCGATTCTTTGTCTTACTTGGTGCTTTAAATTGCATCCTTCTAAGAACTGCTGAGAGCTCTCTTTGTAATATGAAACCTTAGTACATTTATATTTTTAGTTTTCTCCTTGAATCCTAAACTCAATGTTAGTACTTAGCATTAAACACGCACACAACCCTATAATATAAATTTTGTATGTTTAAGCTTTATTTAAGTAAAATATGTTTGCTTTTGTACGTAATATGTGCGGTTAAATGTACAGTCAAGACCACATAAAACTTGACACATTGGACTTTGAATCGTTCTTATTTCAATAGTCGCATAGACTAGACTCACGTCGCGAGTGTCAAGCTTGACCTGTCGTTGACTGTACGTCTAGTGGACACCCATCTGAGTTCCGACCATAGAGCTTGCTTTACTCTCCCGATCCGATAGATAGAAAATGGGACCACCTTTTGGTCATAGACTGTAAATGCTAACTAGAACTAAAACGAGTAAATGAATCATGTCAATTGCTGACATTGTTTGCTTTCCTCGAGCGGAATTAAATTGAGGGTAGTTGAATTTTAGTGAACGTTGGAGAGAATACGACTAGTTAGTGTTGAAGGGAGAGAATGGGTCTAGTTAAAATGCTGAGTTAAATATAAAAAGGTTCCAGGAACCCTATATTTTTACATAGCGTAATTATCTCGTGGCCGAGTGGTAGTTGCTCTTTCTTCCGATCACGAAAGTTAAGCAACATTGGCCATGGTCAGCGCACGGATGGGTGACCGGTAGTGGTACAGGAACTACAGCGTTTTCGTGCTTCGGCAGGCACGTCAAGCCGTTGGTCCCGGCTACTGTCAACGATAGTAGTAGTTAAGCCAAGTCAGAGTGAAAACAATGTCAAAGTGATAAAGCTGACATGGCTGTGCCTAGCGTGGCCACTAACTTGGCAAAGTCCAAACCAGGTTTGGGTCTAGTCTGCCCTCTGGGTTGCGAAGGTCATATGGCAGTGGTCTGTGTAAAAACCATTGCCCCCTTTGAATCCCGAACTAGGTAGCCGAGTCCGTAAAAACCATTTGGCAAAAACGGAATAAGCCTAGTAAGTCATAGGTGTAAAACTTTATAAATAATAAATCGGAAAAAATTGCTCCACAAGATTTTATTTTAATGGCTTTATTTGTTACTACTATGACTATCCTATATTTTCCTCCCCGGCGTGGCAAAGTTCTGCATAAGTGGTGGGGGGTAAAAATGTACGCCCAAAAAGGGTTTTACTATTATATCTCATAAAGGACTCACAATATCAAAAAGTGGTCTTTACGAGTATAAAGGTTGTAGGACTTTAAATTTTGCATTGAATAAGTTAAATTGATTCAATTTATAAAAAAAAGTGTCATAGAAATTTTCATCCTTCTTTTCATCCACGTATTTTTTTTACAGAGAGCTTAACCTCAAATTTATGTTTTGATCTTGTTCTATAGGAAAGGTTGTTTAGTTTTATGGTTCAAGTAACATCTAAAAGGAAATAATGGAAGAAAGTAGTAGATTAGGAAGCGCCGAGTCAATTTGTATGAAAAAGTTTTTATTTTTCGAATTTATAAAAGTCGTAGAACCAAAGTTGATCAATTTCATGATCAGAGCTACCACCCGAGAGGTTTTGCTTTATTTACTTATATTAACACATTCAAATAATTGGCAACCCAAAAATGTAACGTTTGTTTTTAATTACGTACTCTCAACAGCACGTAAGTAGAAACACTTTTGGACTCTATGGCATGGTAATAGAGTTGAAAAAGTTTCTACTGATGTGCGCTTGACCGTAATAAGGTTCATAAAATCTCACAAACAATAGCAAGCTTATCGCATTGTTTTGTCGTAGCTTCCTGTTTTCCCATTGCCGAATGTTCAGGAAAAACAACCCCTGTCATAACTTCTAGGTAGGTATGTATTGTATATGTCGCAGGCAAATCGTATAATTCGCCGTTTACAAACGGGCGGAAAATTGTATCATCATCATAAAATCCCATGAAATATCCACTACAGAACTGGGAGCTCCCTCCAGAATTCTAGCTTTTGCTGGAAATTGTAGACGGGAAGTACCATACTCACCTCGCTTGTTAGCGTTATAACGGCTGGCACCATGGACCGCGGTTGTAGGTAACCAGAGCAAGAAAGATATAAAGGCGGAAAATTGTATACGTTCGGAAAATTGTAAAACGGCATCGGCAGATTGTAAACGGAGTTAGATCAGTCAGAGGTCAAAATCATTTTTCGTTTTTGGGGAAAGTTGTTCAGTTTCTTTGACAGAATCACATCCTTCAGGGTTGATACGAGTGTATAACAGAAAGGGTACCCTTTCTGTTACACCTTGCACACCTACCTAGCTAGATTAAGTTGTGATTAAATGAATAAATACAATACAATATAGCTAGCGCACCATATTCTACTAACGTATTTGGCCCTCGTGAGTGAGAGATAACCTTAAAAGTTTTGAGTTTGAACCTTATAAGATTTCTTCTTGTAGCGGCAACAATAGTGCAGTATGAATAGGATCTAGTTATTAAATTATAAATAGAGAGGGGAATGTAAATATAAGAAGAAAAGGGAACAAAGGTATGAAGTGTGTTAGCTTATTGCATTGTTTCGTCGTACTTAGCATGTTTGTCCACCGCTCAATGTCCAGGATATATGACCCACAGCTCGGAACCTCTAGGGGTGTATGTACACCGTATGATAAAATCTGAAACTGGTGTTAAGGGGCTGATAAGAGCTGAATTACCTCCCGATCTAACAAAGGGCAGAATGCCCGTGCTAGAACGGAGCGGATTCGCGCTGTTTTACGTTTTTCGCTCATTTTTGCATTTTTCTCAAAATCTGTAGCCATAATATTAAATATAAAACAGCTATATTATTAGGCATAATATATTGAACAATGTGTAAAAGTTATGGCATCATAGATTAATGGGTACTAAAGAAAAACGGTTTAAAAGCAAAAAGCAAAGGTAACTTTGGATTTTTTATGGCGTACAAAATAAATTTAATCGTGTTTCAGAGTCGGCTTTACTCTTGAAAATATGCTTAATTATCACATAAATTTTTTTCATGGCCATATATTCATTACTTTTTGTTAAAAAGCTGCTTAAGTGAAGCGTATTTAGCTCGTATCAGCCTCTTAAAACTGGTACTGGGCAGTGGTGCAACAGTCCAACTAGTTTGATTACGTGCCAGCCGCTTCGGGTCGTGGTCCAACTACATAGTCTCATGGTCAAATTTATTTAAAAAAAGTAGATTCCTTGCTATAAGGTTTTCTGGAAGAGATCGCTTTAAGCGATAAGACCGCCTTTATCCACCCTAGTTCTAAGTGTCTCCTGCTCTTGTATAATTGTTACGTTTTTGTATGACAGTAAACAATTTATCCATCAATCTATAAAACCAGTTCAGACAAAACTAAGAACTAAAGTTTTGTTCCCGGGATATTAGCCATTACTGATCCCGGGAATGCAGAGACTCTACCTATTAAAACAACACTTTTTATCTAGGCGGTTTTAAATAATTTTGCAAGAAAGCTTTCTGTGCAAGTTGGTATAAAAAGTCAAAGAAATCTAGGAAAATATTTTCTTCGTGTATGTTGTTAGCTTCCCTTCATATGGGATGAAAACAAATCACGATAATGTACATTCATAAAACTTTCCATCCCGCTTTTTATAAAATTGTACACGCATTTTGATCTACAAAAATAAGCTTTTTGAAGTGAAAACTTCTTTAGCGGCGCTTGGCACTTTTTTAGATAGGTAAAAAATGTTAAACTAGCGTCAGATGTTGCGTCAGATGTCGCGTCAGATGTCGCGTCAGATCACGTGTCAGATCCGTAGCCTGATCGAAAAAGCGTCAACTGTCAACCGTATTGTTATTACAATGCGGGTTTTTATTCAGTGACATCAAAGAAGTACGAGAGCAATGGCGCGATTGACCCTTACAAAAATCATGATATTCAAAAATGCAAGTTATCACTTCTGCCGGCACTCCCGGAGTGCAACCCGTCCTTTTCTTTTTTAAATTTATTCAAATAATATACAGTTACTTCTTATCTTCTTCTTCGTCGTTTCCTAATGGCTGAGGGTAGTGAGCACCAAAAGTAGCCCTACGGGTTATGGATCTCCAATCATTTCTTAGCGTTTTCGTTAACACCCACAATATCCTTAGCCCCCATCAGTCTGGTTTCCGCCCTGGTCATAGCACTGTCACTGCTCTCACTAAAGTGTCCGATGACATACGATGTGGAATGTCAGGTCAGCAGGTTACTGTCCTTGTTTTACTTGATTTCAGCAATGCTTTTAACACTGTTGACTTTGACATTCTACTTGCAATGCTGAAGTCTATCTCCGTATCGGATACTGCGATTGAATGGTTCCGTGAATATTTGGTGGGGCGGCGGCAGTGTATTCGTGTGAATGATAACTCTTCTTGTTTCTGTGATCTAACTGCCGGTGTGCCCCAGGGTGGAGTACTCTCCCCGCTCCTTTTTTCCATCTTCATTAATTTCCTTACCCCTCTCCTTTCCTGTCACTTTCACCTGTATGCTGACGACCTGCAAATCTATGCACAAGGGACAGTTGATGACCTACCTACAGTTATTGCTAGCTTAAACACTGATCTGGCGACTGTCCACCAGTGGAGTCTTTCCCATGGCCTCTTGGTCAACGCGAACAAATCTCAAGTTATTATTACTGGTGGGTCCAAGCAGATTTCAAAGCTTCGGTACGGTGATCTCCCACCTATAATATTTAACGGTGTCACTTTGACATGCAGTAATGTTGTCAAAAATCTAGGCGTCTTGTTCGACAACACACTCTCCTGGTCTCAGCATATAAATGTGCTAAGCAGAAAGATCTTTACTGCATATGGGTCGTTAAAGAGGTGGAAGAATCTTATTCCTGTGAGGACAAAGGTTGAACTTGCGCAATCGCTCCTTTTGCCCATTCTAGACTACGCTGATGTATGCATGATTGATCTAAACGAGGAACTATTGAATAAACTTGAAAGACTCCAAAACATATGCATCAGGTTCATTTATGGGTTGCGCAAGTTCGACATGTGTCCGAGTACAGGAATAGATTAAAATGGCTTCCGATCAGGCTACGGCGTGATGAGCACGTTTTGACGCTCGTTTACAAAGTGCTGTATGACCCGCGCTCCCCTCCCTACCTCAAGGAACGTTTCCATTTCCTCGGTGCAGGTCGCAGCCGTGACCTTAGGTCTAAGAATGATAACTTATTAGACATTCCTTATACTCGCTCTGGGTATTACAAGGAATCATTCACTGTCAAGGCTACCACTATGTGGAATGACCTACCGTTGGAGGTGCGTCATTCTAAGTCTCTGGGCATATTTAAAACCAAAATTCGTCAGTATTTCCTCGCTAAGTTATTATGAGTTCGCAACCATATTATGTCGATATATATTGTATGTTTATGTATTTTATTTTATGTATAACTTACAGTGTGTAGTATATATACTATATGTCTATATTTGTAATGAATATATGTATATATACTGTATTTAATCATATGTATGTAGGTATATATTTTTTACATATTTATTTCAAAATATTTATATATGTAACTGTATATTGGTGCACTACACTACAGTCTTTCGTCGCTGCTGATTTCCTCAAAAGGTTGTCTGGAAGAAATCACTTTCAGTGATAAGGCCGCCTTTTGCCCACTTATTGTAAAACCGTAATTTTTAATTTTTATTCCTAGATGTGTGCAATAAAGAGTTATTCATTCATTTCTGTTTTGGGCTAGGTGGATTGCCCCCTGAGTGTTGCAGTGGCTTAGGGTTTGAGCTACTTCTTATACAGCGCATCAAAAACAGAATTAAATTGTTTTGTCCGTGCGCCATAGCATTCACCGCCGGCGGCGCTAGTTACCGTGCAGCGTGCGAAGTAGTACGGTCAACCGCTTGTCGGTAGAAAATTTTTCAACTTTATTACCACGCCATAAGGTCCAAAAGTGTTTCTAACGATGTGCGGCCGTGGGTACACTACGACTAAAATAGCTACACACACGACCTGCACGAACATTCACACAAATCGTGCTCCCAACCATTTCAGACGTAGATGTGTAAAGTAACTTGCACATGCGAATAGTCACAGCACATATCTTTTAAACCATATAAATACGTGTATTCAATAATTTTATTAAATAGATTTAATTATTTAGAGCACAGTCAAAGATTAAATAATAGTCAGTGTAACAATCAATGAGTAAATTATTCTTTGGTTGTGGTTTCTGTGTCCAACATCTATGATCCCAAGTGTAATGTTTAATGTCTTGAGGGTAAAGAGTTTGGGCTTTCAAATCCCAACGGCCAACGCGATCTGTAAAGATCTATTGTAGCCAACCCTTTGTGCTAAATATCCACAGCCACACCGATAGCCTCAAAGGAGCTGACGATCTTAGGCTGCAATATATGTCCTCCTATTGCCCAAATTCCGCTGTAAATCTGCTTAACAGTAGTAGATGTTTTCGCGCTTCAGAAGGCACGTTAAGCCGTTGGTCCCTATTAATGTCATGAATAGCAGTCGTTAAGCCAAGTCAAAAGCCATTTGGCGGCTTGAAAACTCTGACAGTCAGGGCTGTAGATAAATTAATAACTTCTTAGTACAATTTTATTATGCGGACGCTGAAATGGAGGAAATTATAAAACATGGATTTGCATTTTATCTACGAAAATATTGAAGTAAAATCGAATTGAATATTCATAAACACGACTCAAATTGCGACACGTGTATCATCTGTAATTAATAATTATGTAATGAGCTTACAAAATTGCTTTTTAAAACTTTAATATCTGTGTTGTGAGAATAAACATTGTGTTAGTAGGACCGATGTCCAATTAATATTGAACACAACTTTTGGGAAATGTGACCCACCTCTGGGGTTGTACACCGAAGCTTTACAAGCGGGACATGGTTCAACCCTGTAAGTCATTTTTAGGGTTCCGAACTAAAATAGCAAAAATGGAACCCTTATGGTGCGACTTTGTCTGTCTGCAGCAACCAGTCACGCTATCGACTTGAAATTTGGAAGAAATTTAGTATTTATTGCAAATGAAGTGGTCAAAATTTTGAATTCTAAGTAGCACCGTTTTTAAAAAATCTGCAAAAAACATTTACAAAAAATTTTTAATCGCAAATTGTAAAACGCCGCTAGCAGACTGTAAACGGGTTTAGAGCACTGGTACATTTTAGGTTCGTTGGCCACGGTAGACCCAACCTAACCGATCCCGTATCTGACGACAACAACGCACGAGCCGAGAGAGCGAAGCGAGTGTGCCGTGGGAGCGGCTAAAAAGTGCTACAAGCGAATTAGGTAAGTACGCGCCGCCGCGGCATTATGTAACATGACGAATAAAAAAATTCTCGACATATTGTCGAATACCAAGGAATAATGTAAAACGACGAATTATACGATTTTCCTGCGACATATAGACTTTATTATACAATCCTCCTTCCACTTGCTAAGATCTTGACACTCTTAAACCTACTAATTGAAAGTTATAATTATCGTTTCTTAAGAAAAGGTTAGGTTAGGTTACCAAGATAATACCCACCCACACATTAGATTAAGGGTTCTAGAACAATACGTCTCTACCCTTTTCCTTTCAAAGCGGCCTTTAGGTCTAGAATCTGAAATTACGTTCCTAATATGTTGGAGAGAAACATTACCAGACCTTTTACCCTTATTTTGATATAATATGACATAAGCGATGGTAGTGGGCGTGATGGAGACCATTATAGTTGTTTAAAATACAAGGGTCGGAAATAGGTTATTGCAAATAAGTTGGCGTTTTTTAAGTCGAGCCGTAAGCGAGTGCTTGTTAAAAATATTACGTTGTTGTACCTTACGACACATGTCATTAAAACACAACTCATTTGTGCAAAGTTCGCCTGCGTAAGTAAGACACCCTTGACAATTTCTACTGAAAAACAGCGATGTTTGCACTGGTGTGTTTCTTTTTAAAGGTAAATATGCAAGTGAAATTGCGTTCACTTTGATGTTTTTGTGTAAAATTATGACACATATAAGACAACACTACTGCTGATGTGGTGTCGATACTGTCAGACACGAATACTTACCGTCAGGTAGCCCATCTGGTCGTTTATTCACGTATGACAGAAAAACATTAAAGCAGAGAAGTTATACATCGTATTGAAAAAAAAAAAACACGGAAAGCCCACGGGACCTTTTACCCTCATGCTGATACGCGATGACAAATGAGCCAGCTGGGGGCGTGATGGAGCACCCGTCGTGTGGTCCAAGTTACAATAGAGTTTCTGTTCCGGAGAGGGAGACATAATACATGTTTTCTTGATTTTTTGTTAGTACTTACAACAGACAAAATATGGCGAAAGTTTTGGATTCGTTCGGTTTAGCCATGGTTAGACACTATTATTGTAAATATAAACCAGATATAACCAGAGGATGGGCAGCAGCATCTTTCTGAATATCGTACCATCTCAGATTCTGCGGTCACCAAGTGCGTCTGGGCGATCTACGTTTTGGACCATCTGCTACTACACCGGTCAGCCGCGACAATTACAAGCGTGGTTGGTGACTATGGTCGACAAGGCTTTGCTGAAATTGCTGAAATTCTGCAGTGGACGTTGCATGGGATGTTATGATGATGATGATGATGAGTGTAAATAGAGAGTTGCAATTTTAATATACTGCGCAGTCATGAGTCGACGCATCATTTTTCATAAATTGATCATTGAATAGCGGTCATAATAAATTCATTGAAGTTCTTTGATGATGACAAGCCCACTACGTTTTTTCTTTTACGTGATGGTGTAAGTCTTTTTTAGGGTTCCGATACCAAAATAGTAAAAAAAGAACCCTTATGGTGTCGCTTTGTCTGTCTGTCTGTCCGTCTGTCTGTCTGTCCGTCTGTCTGTCACACCTGTATATCTCGGCAACCACTCACGCTATCGACTTGAAATTTGGAATAGTTTTAGAATAAGGTTAACCTACTTAATTGTACGTGAAAAAGAATGAAGAAAAGAATGAAGAAAAAATCATGATTATTAATGTAAAGGGGGCCCAAATAGGGGGGGGCAAAATTTCAAATTATCGGTTCTAGGTTGAGTTGGGTATCATATGAAAGGGCTTTACTTGTACATTCTAAAATATATTTTTGTATTTTTGTACAAATCTTGTTTTTCAAGTTATGATGAAAAATGTCAAAAAATACCGTTCCCCCTTCTCTCCGAAGTTCGTAAATGGAAAATTCAGAATAAATTACAGTCGATAGACGTTTATGTAAATATAACAGCAAAAATAAAACGATCTTTCTAAGTTATACAGTTTTTTAGAAATCTGCAAAAAATCTTTACAAACAAATTTAGTTTTGCGGTCCTAATAATAGACTTTATTGCTTCCAAAAATACTAAAGGTATATCGGAACCCTCGGCGCGCGAGTCCAACTCGCACTTGACCGTTTTTTTTTATATAAGAGCATACGTTAGTAAATAATCTAAGGAGCAGGCAAACGAGCAGACGCGGTGGCTCCTTAATACTTGCCAATAAGTTGCTAAAGTGTAAGGAACGTACAGATGTTGTGTGCCTGTCTGTTGAGCGAACTATTGAACTGGCCTGTGTAGAATTTGAGCACCTTATTGTTATAAGCGTATACAGACCTCCAGCTTCATCATTTGATATGTTCGAAAAAACAATGGATGAAGCTTTAATTAAAGTTAGTAACAGCAACAAAGGCATTATAGTATGTGGAGACTTTAATGTTAACATTTTAGAAGAATCCAGTGTGTGCAATAGATTGAAATCTTTGTTCCTATGCTACAATCTTGTGAATCTTTTTTTGGTGCCCACCAGAATATCAGCGTCCTCGTCTACTTGTATTGATAACATTTTTACGAATTTAGAACCAGTAGATAAATCAATTATCAATAAGTTGGGCTCTGATCATTCTGGCCAGTTGGCAGTTTTCAAAGTCACGACTAAAAAAGCATTGAAAAAGGATATCACGTGCGTACCTATCAATGAAGGTAGACTTATCCGCTACAAAAGTAGTGTTGAAGAAAAACTGCCAAACTTACCATATTGTGATAATCCAAATAAATTGTATGAGTCTCTATTTACTTAAACTAAAAGTGAGTACGATGCAATTTTCAAGGAAAAGAAAATTACTGTAAATGAGAATCTAATGTTTAGTGATTGGGCCACAGTGGGAATACACAGAAGCAGGCTAAGGTTATATGAACTTTACGAGGAAAGAACATATAACAATAGTGATGCATTTGCGCAATTTGTAAAGAATTATTCAAAAACATTCAAACGGGTTTGTGCTGCAGCCAAATCAAATTTCATTAAAAATAAAATCAAAAATAGTTCCAACATTACGAAAACGACTTGGGAAACTATAAATAGTGAAACTGGAAGATCTAAAGCTCCTCGGAATGACTTCCAGCTTAAGATTGATGATCAGATCATAAGTACAGATATAGAAGTTGCTGAAGCTTTTGAAAACTTCTTTACGGATATTCCAGTTTCAACTACCAAAACCTTGAACTCATCTCCCACTCTTGCCAAATCTTATCTCGAACGACACGTAGATGTTTGCAATGTAGATTTTAAATTCAGTTACGTCAATGCTTTCGTTATAATTAAAGCCTTTAAATCACTTAAAATGAAAAAGACCGCCGATATAGATGGCCTGTCAGTTAAAATTATCAGTGCCGTTATAGAAAGCATTGCACCATACTTATCTAGTATTTTTAATAAATGTGTAGATGATGGTGTTTTTCCTGATTTGATGAAACATAGTAAAATTATTCCGTTGTTTAAAGCTGGTAGTAAATCAGACCCCACTAATTTTAGACCTATTTCTGTTCTACCAACTCTTAGTAAGATATTTGAAAAGATAATTTTAAATCAGGTTCAGAGCCACTTTTATCGCAACAACTTGATGAACCTAAAACAGTTCGGTTTTACCAGGGGTCGCTCAACAGTCGATGCAGGTGTTGAGCTTATTCAAAGTATATTTGACGCCTGGGAGGAGTCAAGTGATGCCATTGGCGTTTTCTGTGACTTGTCCAAGGCTTTCGATTGTGTACATCATGATATTCTTATCAGGAAATTACACCATTATGGAATTAGAGACCAGGCTCTAAGCCTTCTGGAGTCGTATCTAAGTGAAAGGATCCAGAAGGTTGATGTAAATGGGAAAAGGTCACTAGGATCAAAAATTTGTATGGGCGTTCCACAAGGCTCAATCCTGGGACCATTCCTATTCATTGTCTACATTAACGATTTGCCAAACCTTGTAAAGGACAATAATGAGATAGTACTATTTGCAGATGATACGTCTTTGATTTTTAAAGTCAAAAGACAACAATCAAATTTTGACGACGTAAATAGTACAATCTCTAATGTAGTTGAGTGGTTCACCGTAAATAATCTTTTACTTAACGAAAAGAAAACTAAGTGTGTTAAATTTGTTTTGCCTAATGTTAAGCCAACTGCTACAAGCCTATTAGTGAAAAACGATAAATTGAGTCTTGTGGAATCAGCTGTGTTCCTAGGTATTACCTTAGACAACAAATTACAATGGGGACCGCATATTAATAAATTGTCGAACAGACTTAGTTCTGCAGCATACGCAGTGAAAAGAATAAGAGCTCTGACGGATGTAGACACCGCGAGGTTAGTCTACTTCAGTTATTTCCATAGTCTCATGTCATATGGCCTTTTGTTATGGGGTCATGCTGCGGATGCAAACAGCATTTTTTTACTACAAAAGCGAGCTGTTCGTGCAATTTATAAAATGAAGCCTAGAGATTCTCTTCGAAATAAATTTAAAGAAATCAACATTTTGACTTTTGTGTCGCAATACATTTATGAGAATTTAATATATGCTAAACGGAATATACATATTTTTGATAAAAATTGTGACAGGCACAGTGTCAACATAAGAAACAAGAATCAACTTGCTTCTCATGTCAGCCGTATTCACAAAATTAGTAAAACATATAAAGGTCAATGTATACGCTTCTATAATAAGGTACCCACTGATATTGAAAGTTTACCGTTAGATAAATTCAAAACTGTAATCAAGCAGAAATTATGTAAGAAGGGTTATTATAAAATATCAGATTATCTAGAAGAGAAAAATCCATGGGATTAGACTACGGTTCTAACAGGCTAATTCAAAATTAAAACTGACCTATGTATGTTGTATATCAACCTTGTACATTCAAACATATTTAAAAGAGCGCGTGGGTTTTTATTATCGCTTCTTTTTTTCCCACAATGGCGCCATATTGTTTGTGAAGCGATGTAGTTTAGCTGACGTCATTAAGAGATTTTAATATCCAACAATGAATAAACGATTTTGATTTGATTTGATTTGATTTGACAACTCACACCTGATGGTAAGTGTCACTGCCGCCCAATGACACTTGCAAGTCTACGTCTTTGTCTGATATGACCTCAAATCCAATCTCCATTCACACAAAGGTAGTTTCTCTTTCTTCATACTTCTGTTAGGGGATTATAAAGGGTTAAACCCCTTTATGACATTATTACATTAGATTTTGTCGTTTTACTGACTGAGTGTCGCTATGTAGAAAAGCTAGAAAATCTCTAGCGCGCTTTAAAATAATTATGTCTAAACCCATCTGTTAAAAAGGGTCTATCGCCAAACACTTATCCCCAATACCACTTGACAAATTCTAACGGCAACCTCTGCCGCCTACCTACTATTAAAGCCTGAAACATACTTATAAGGCATACTGCAAGGACAAGGGGCAGGTGAGGAGAAGGCACGGTGCAACTTTAAAACTTGTTTATTCAAAATAAATGAAAGCGACGCGTCGTAAATTATACCGGGTGTTAGGGTAAACACTGTCATCCTTGAAACTGTGCATTGAGACCATAAAACTGAACAATTTTCCCTAAGAAACATAGGTCGAAATACGATAAAAAAGATTGACTTCCCATAGAAACTGCACCAGCTGATTGCGCATTTTGTATTTTTTTCGATTTTTGACCTACGCTCCTCATAAAAAGTTGTTCAGTTTCATGGTGTCTATGCAGAGTTTCAAGGATCTCAGTGTTTACCCTAACTCCCTGTATATATAAGCGACGGTGCAGGCATGCCGCTTCGCCGCCTGCTCCTTGCCTTACGCTTTTTGTATGTAATGTCGCGTCCGTGCCGTATGCGTTCCACGCCCGTGCCGTGCTTGCACCTCACCCGAAATTTGCCTCCACCGTACGCCTTTTATGTATGTTTTACCCCTAAAACGCGATGCAATAAGGTTTAACGTGGCAGAGGAATTTCAAACATTTCCTTAATTCACTGCTAACCTTTCACGTTCAAGGTTAACTTGTGTCTAGTTTAATTTATATGGAGTCTCTTGCAGTCAGTTTCTTTAAGTTAAAGCTCCTTTAAATATTTTACTGTTTCCTTCTTTCACAATGAAACAAAAAGAGTTAGCTATAGTTTTTATGAGCTATAAATTTAAAAACGCTTCGTGCAACTGACAATTAGTACAACCCTCATGTATAGGTATTGAACATACTAAACGCACAATGCACCTGTAAATAAGAACAAGAAGCGCGTACAGTCAACAGCACGCGAGTAGTAACACTTTGGACTTTATGACGTGGTAATAGAGTCCCAAATGTTTCCACCGACGTTATACACTTAAACCGCTCAAATATTTTTTTTTTTGCCGTATTAGTGCGCAACAACTGGACAAAATAAAGCAAAACAAGTGCTTGGTAGGTTTCTCGTGAGCTAAAAAAAATCCAACAATAGGACAGTCCATTTTCCTAGGATCAATTTTTTTCGTTAATTCAAAGGCTTACAAAAACACAAAGCAATCGGCTTAAGCTGTCAGAACAAACAAGTTTGTAAAACAATTTTGTTCTTACCGTCAAATATACTGTGGTTTTAGTGTCATGGATGCAAAATAGATTATAAGCGTTGAAATAAACGAAAAAAGAAAATTGATCTTAGTTGAGAGCAGCGCTCGAAAGTCATCATCATCATCATCATCATGTCATCCGAAAGACATCCACAGCTGGACATAGGCCTCCCCTAAAGATCTCAATGACGACCGGTCCTGCGCTGCTCGCATCCAGCGGCTTTCCGCGACCTTGACCAGATCGTCAGTCCACCTTCTGGCAGGCCCCGCCAACGCTTCGTCTTCCGGTACGTGGTCGCCACTCTAGAACCCTTACTCCCCATCGGCCATCGGTTCTTCTTGCGATGTGCCCTGCCCACTGCGACTTTAGTTTAGCGATTCTCAGGGCTATGTCAGTTACTTTAGTTCTTCTGCGGATCTCCTCATTTCTGGTTCGATCGCGCAGCGAGACACCGAGCATAGCCCTTTCCACAGTCCTTTGGGTGACTTTGAGCTTCCTGAGAAGGCCCATCGTGGGCGGCCACGTCTCGGTGCCATATGTCATCACTGGCAACACACACTGGTCAAAACTTTTCGTCTTGAGACACTGCGGTATTTTGGACGTGAGCGCTCGAAAGTGCAGCAATCGTATTGGTTGGAATTTTTCAAAGATTTCGGACCTCCTTGCTTCGCTCGGAATAGAAACCGTGCTAATTTATTTTACAGCTTGACCAACTTATCTGTAGAATTTTACGATGGCGCTACGATCGAAAAGGATTGCCACCTATTACAAAATAAACAACTTCTGCCTTTTTGGTGTTCCGATATCAAAACGGTAAAAAAAAGGAACCCTTTTCTATGGTGCGACTTTGTCTGTCTGTCCGTCTGTCACACTCACACCTGTATTAAAGCAACCACTCATGATTATCGACTTGAAATTTGGAATAGTTTTAGAATTATACTAATAGCGGTCAAATGCCTAACTTGACGTTGAATAAAAATTGATTTAACAAAAACTACGCACCTACTTCAAAGTTTTGCAAGGTTTCTTTTAGCAATAAAAAGTATAAAATAACTATAACAGTTAATAATCAGTAACTAAGTGAAGTAATAGAAAATAACCAAGCCTGTTATTTGTTTCAATTATAAATTTATAGATACCGAAATGTAGATCTCATCGAGACCTATCATTTGTCTCAGCTCATAAGTAGTCTAGGGTCAGTAGTTTTCAAGTTATAGCGATTTTTAATATGACAACTGTATTTAGTTTGACTGCTAAAAAAAGAGCCGAGACTAGGCTATGACAAGACAAATTTTGATTTTTATCACACTTTAGAACTTTTGTATGTATAAATTGAGCCTGCTCTAACTTGGTATGATTATTTGCAAATCCATTTCTGTACTTCATCCGAGACCTGAAGATCTGACGCGACAAAGACAAAATAGATGTTTTGGTCTTTATCACACTTTAGAACTTTTGTATATATTGAGCCTGCTCTAACTTGGTATGAGATCTGACGCGACAAAGACGCGACATCTGATGCGAATTTATAATTTTTTCCCCATCTAAAAAAGTGCTAGGCGCCGCTAAAAAAGTTTTCACTTCAAAAATCCCCAGCAGCACCTGTTTTTCTGATAATTTGCCAAATTTCTCTAAAACAAGAAAAGAAAAGTTAAATCTTATTGGAAATGTCTAAAAAGTGATTATGGTACAGTTCCTATCAAGTACAAGGTAAATTCTACGGAATTCACGGAATTACAGCATGTTTTTACAATTGGCAAAATTTGAGATTTTCAAAATGCTCTAGTGCTTAGAGTTTTAAACCTGGATTAATGAAACTTTACACAGGTCTTTAACTAGTGCTTCTACTTGTTACTGCAATAATAATCTGGATTAATATTGGATTTGCGTCGACAAGAAAAGAAGAAGATCTGGGTAACACTGACGTGTAGTGGCAGCAATGCGTTTGTATACATGAACAAATGGTGTTATTGGAGATTCATGCTCCTTTTCTGCATCAAAGAACGATGTCATTACGAGAATCGCACACCACTTTCGATCGCTTTTGGTATGACTTTCTCATAAAATACTTGGAAATATGCAGGAAAACAAGAACAGCACAGGCAACACTGACTGACACAAGGAGGTTTAAGTAGCAGCTCTTTATGCTAAGGAGGGAGCCATAACCGTATCCATTTCTATAGCTTAAATCGAATAAATCTTATTACTACAGTTTTTCTGGTAAGAATACTTACCATTCAAGAAAAAACCGGTCAAATGCGAGTCGGACTCGCGCGGATTCCGATGGGTTCCGATGTGCCTATAGTATTTTTGGAAGCAATAAAGTCCATTGATAAAAAACTGCAACTTGGGAAGATTGTTTTATTTTTGCTGTAATATTTACATAAACTTCTATCGCCTGTAATTAATTCAAATTTTTCCTTTCACAAACTTCGGGAATGGTTTTTAGGGGAGGGAAATGGTATTTTTTTGACATTTTTCATCATAATTTGAAAAATAAGTTGTAAAAAATATAAAAATATATTTTAGAATGTACAAGAAAATCCCTTTCATATATTACCCCACTCGACCTAGTAATGACAATTTGAAATTTTGCCCCCCCCACCCCTATTTGGTCCCCCTTTACATTAATAATTTTAACTTTTTGTTGATTCTCTCATGTGCAGTTAAGTTGGACAACCATATTCTAAAACTATTCCAAATTTCAAGTCTAAAGCATGAGTGGTTGCTGAGATACCCTTTAATCTGTGGAAAGTCCCATGACAGGACTTTTACAACTTAGCCGCATCTGTGGCGAGTCCTGTCGTGGGACTCCATGACATCGTCCATGTTTCCCGCTAATTTCAGCGCAATTTTAGTTCATGCTCTGCCGCACGCATTAAAAAACGTGAAAGAATAAACATGGTAACACTCTCAGAAGTCAGTGGCATCGTTTATAGTAAAAAAAAAAACGCGAAATACACTGTAAAAATCGGACGGTGCAATGGTGCTCATTTTAACTCGTCAATAATTTATTTTGTGGTTTTTCAGAGAGAAATTTTATGGTTTCATATTATCAAAGAGGTAATTATGTGTAAAATAACATGAATATGTTTCTGCCTTTGTTTCATTTCCCTTTTTCATCCCAAAATTTAGTGAAGTTCTGGGTATCCCATATTAAACTTCATATTTCAACTGCAACTCAATACAAATTTACATATAAAGTAAGAAATTATACAAGATAACGTTATCTATATTGTTAAAATAGTTAAAGATATAAAACATGCCATTTAGATTTAAAGGAAATCAAATTAGACTAAACCTATGTCCTAAACCTGAGTGCTAAAACCCTGTCTGTGAAAAGTCCTGTGATGGGATCCACAGATAAGGGTGTGCTGGCTTTTTGACATCCACTGATTAAATGATATACAGGTGTGACAGACAGACAGATAAAGTCGCACCATAAGGGTTCCTTTTTTTACCATTTTAGTATCGGGACCCTAAAAATGCTGTTAAAAATCGCGCATTTTTGGCTGTTACGGATCATTTACGCTTCAATTCACACGTTAAAAGATATATTTTTACTTTCGCATATTATATGGTTTGGATGAAACATTAGATTTGTTTGATTTGTAAAACGTAACCTAGATCCTAGACGAGTTTTTTGACCGACTTGTGATAGTCGACTAGGAGACGCTTAACACGACTATGTATATGACGGACTCTGTACATTTTTACTCTGAGGTTGTCAAAATGACGTAAGTAGTTCCGCTTTTGGCCATTCTACAGAAAAGTTGGTCAAGCTGTACTACTGGATGACATCTGCCAGCACGGCACATATCCTTTGCAATGTCACATCAACATCGACATACTTCCCCTCTACATTTTTCCAGTAAAAGCTAGAATTCGGGAGGGAGCTCCCTGTCCTGTAGTGGACGTTTCATGGGATGTTAGGATGAAGCTAATTGACTCTATGATCTTAGCTTGTTTTCCTCTTTTCAGTTATATTCTTCTTTTTTTTTGTTACTTTAAATTGTTCTTATAGTGTTAATTTTTGACATTGAAGTTAATATTGGTATCAAAAAGAATTTGCTATCAGTTTTTTTATATAAATCGCAAACACCAACAAACATTTTGTATGTACAATTTGGCATAAATGAATGGGTGTATCTTATCATCATCATCTTAACATCCCATGAAATGTCCACTATAAGACAGGAAGCTCCCTCCAGAATTCTAGCTTTTGCTGGAAAAATGTGGAGGGGAAGTACCATACTCACCTCCCTTGTCAGCGTTACGGCTGGCACCATGGGCCGCGTTTGCAGGTGATCGCAGTAAATAAGATGGTATGACACACAGGAGGATACTGCCGCCCATCCTCCAGTTTGTAACCCTTAGTCGCCTCTTACGAGTATGTATGGGATGGTACTATTCTTTGCCGGCACCACACGGGACACCATCATTACAATATCACACCGTCATTAAATATTATTAATTCTTTCTGTACGTTACTCGAAAAAAAAAATAAACATTACAAATTTAATTAAACAAGACCGAAGCTCAAACTTTCCGGAAGGTAATTTGGTCCATTAAAAATAATGAGATTGCCTCTTTTTGGAATCATTCGCGATAAAAATGAAAATTATTTCGCTGCAAGTAGGTTTACGTTTATATATTTAGGGTAGGCAGAGACTACAGCCCTCCACCTACTATGATTTTGACATACTTCCCTCGCTTCCTCGACTTTCATCAACCCTTTCATACTGAAAAAAAAAGGTATAAAGATAATATGTGTCAGATTCGACGCGCTCTTGGCCATACCTTTAACAACGGACGTGTGCGTCCTAAGTCCTAAGTTCCTACTCTGTTTGGAAGAGAAACTAGGATCTAAGACACAGGCTAGGCCCAGTTTAGATTGTAGTTCCCTACATTTGAATGTTTTTAAAGAGGTATTGCTTGACAATAATTGTATTTTACTATTATGTCCTACTGTTGTTGTTTATACCTCGCAAATAAAAAAAAATAGATTTTTGATTTTGATACACGCTTGTCAGATTACGGTTCTCTTTACCTGGCCTTTATTTAGAACATACTGAATTTGATCAGGGAACGTTCGCCGACGTCTTCCTCTTCAAAAGTTTCCATTCACTTAAATTTAGAAGCTAATTTAAATCCAAAAATATTAATGTAAAAATATACCTAGATATAGAATCGATTCTTTAAACCTTATTACAGGGTGTTCTATCTTCAAATAAATAAACCAATTACATGGCGCAGGACGTGACCGAAATAGCTCACGGTTGCAGCATACTAATGTGATCAGGATCCAATATTTTCCAGCATTCAATATCTTTTTCATCCCATCTATTCGAAAATCGCTGAACGGTTCGTCAATAAAGGCGAACAAACTAGCTGTTTTCTGTAAGAGACATTCGTAGCGGGTAAAAATGGGATTTAAAATTAGAATTTGAATTTAGGTCCACCATAGGGATATTTTAGGTCAACCATAGAACTCGAACCAAGATATTGTATGAAAAATGATACTGGCTGGTTGCACTATTAAAATTATTATGAATATAAAAAAAGAAATATACTTGAAATGTAAACAAGACTACCAACCAAAGAGGTTCTGTTCCAAGTCGATACAAAAATGTCAATATTTTCAGTGGTTACAAATAATACTTAATATGATTTTTAGTATTGTTTCATCAAGAAATAATATTGTAATGGTATTTTTTGTTTAAAATTAATGACGAGTGTGACTTAATGAGCCTCTTATTCTTTTCTCTTAGAGGGAGATGTAAAGTAGAGTGTATTACGTTACGCGGCAGCAAAAATATTTTTACCTTGGGCGACCTATTGAATCCCTCGCTACGTTCAGGACTCTACTTTAGAATCCTTCACTTCGCTCTGGATTCAAAATAGCGCCCTTGCCTTAAAAATATTATTTTACAGCCTTGTGATACAATCTACTATTTAGGGTTCCGTAACCATAGGGTGAAAACCGGGACCCTATTAATATGCCTCCAAATACAAAAAAATTGGCGGCAGGGTTATTATCCCTACTAAAAACGTCTTATTAGGCGTTTTTCCTGGTTTTTTGTTTTAGCGCTATCGTAAAAACGGGAACACTTACAATCGTGAAAATTGGTATGTTTGTAGTACATGAGCTATAAAACAACAACAAGACATAAAACTCATCAAGTGCGTGTCAGACTCGCGCTCGTTTAATTCTTCTATACGTGACCGCGGATCCATAACTAAAATGGTATTGTTACCTAAGTGCTACGGACACCTCGGTGCGTGAGTCCGACATGCACTTAAACGGCTTTTTAAAAAAAATCGTCCTTCTAGATGCTTACAAAAACCATTCAAATCGACTAACGAACGAATATTGTTAAATGCTGGTTAAAGTCACGTATACCTATTTTTAAAAGACCCAACAGATGCTGAAATGTATAGCAACAAAAAAAAAAACATACAGTAGAACCTCTTCCTTTCTTGAAGTCGGTTAAAAATTAACATACAATGAGCCGGTTTCGCAGCTAAGCATCAACTGAGTATTCAAAGGTGTTGATAGATGGCTCTGAAGACAGTTGCTAAAGAACTTAAAATAAATCTGTTATAAATGAAGCGGGAAGTAAATAAACCTCCTTAGGCAATATTTACAACAGATAGAAACAATAAGTTGACAGTTAAATTTTCCTACAACAACGCTATCTATCACGAAAATTAAAACTAGTTTTTCTTTTTTAAAAACCGGCTCATTAAGAACATTTTACATAAGACGTCAAACTTTCAGGAATTGAAAAAAAAAATCAGCCTCTCCATACAAGCTGACCAATCAAGTTTGCAATTTTGCATGGAGGGAGAGGTAGTTTTTTTTCATTTCCTGAAAGTTTTATTGTTTGAAATATGTTCAGGTACGTTGACTGAACATGCCTTTTCAGTTTACGGAAGGCTGTCCCTTACATATACACATAATAAATAACACCCAGACACAGAATAAACACTTGTATCACCATACAAATGTTTGCCCTGGGTGGGGATCAAACCCGAGGCCCACGACGTAGAGTGCAGGCTTACTATCAACCACACCAACAGGCCAGTCAATAAATAATCATATTAACATATTAGAAACTGTAAAGGTTGGTTTGCTCTTCACAAATAATATTTATAATTCTTGGCAATCAAATGAGAATTCGACCAGCTTATTTTAAATCCACTCCAATTCCGCTGGCCGCAGACCCTGCCTCTACCAATTTAGAATTTCATTCAGCCGTAATTTTCCCCACTCGAAGCGTTAAAAGATAACCACCCTTTGTGAATTTTAACTCAAGTTTATGTGACTTTATTATCTTCTCGTGTTAAGAGCATTTTATGCCATCATTTGTGAAGTAATAGACGATTTTGTTGCTTGTTGAGTTATGATTTTATTTTATAACTAGACGAGTTGAGTGCCTAGAGTTCCATAAAAACTTTCATGGCCTAGTAATTTGTACCTTAACTCAGTCCTATTTCAGACACCACTCTTCACACGTATCGCACGCTTTTGTAATTTGTTACCAAGTTGTTCGAAATTGTGGAGATGAAAATTATTATTTATTCAATTAGTTAACCCTCCCTTGGGGATGAATAAAAAAAACTTTTTTATTGCTTATTGCTCTTGTACAAAAGAAACGTCTGTGCAAATGTACCTGCCTAGTATATAGATCCATCGGTATACACGTTCAGTCTATTTATAATGTATGCTGGTAGATCTAGTAAAAATACAAAAAAAAGCTAGCAGAATATACATTAACTATATCTCTAACTTTGTATTATTCTCAGAGTCAGAAGGTAGAAAGCTGTACCCAAGCAGTAAAAAAATGTTTGAAAAGACTGCCTTTCAGAGAACAGACAATATTCAAATTAAACAAACCAACCCATATAGCCCCAAAATATCCCGACATACATGATCACGGTATTCACGGTCCACACATTCCAATTGTCATTTCGCAACGAATAGTTCACAATACCACTTGTAAATAGTTCTAAGGCCCTGGTACCAGCGTCGTGCGACCAAGTGAAATTGATCGGAAAATCTCGTAGTTGTAATGCGTTTCTTTGTCGTACGTTTTCTTCAGGTAATAGGATCGGCGTTGAAGTATCTCTATCTACGTATGCAATCCTGGTACATTTGATTTGAAGGATAAGCGGTTTACCCATTTATTTCTAATATTAATTTTGCCGCTTACACAAAAAGCTAGGTTAGAAAAGTAATTGGAAAGCAGAGTTTGTCACTAATAGATATCACATACACGAGATGAAGTAAATCAAAGCAAATATCCAAACGTGATCATATTATAGTACTATTACTATATTCTGTGGTGAGATATGACCAAGAGCTGATACCAAATCGAAACAATCCAGTGTCCTTTAATTTTGATAAAAATTCAATAGAAGGACAATGATTGTATTTTAGAATTACTTTGTCTGTACAGGAACACGTCTACACTACATTTTTGCTTTGGTATTTGAACTTCACCAAATACAACAAAAATTAATTTGATTACTCAATTTGATTTGTCTTTGACTTTACTAGGTAGGTAGTTTTTACCATTTTATGTTATTTGATTTTAAAATGTGATTTAAGTCTTTCGTTACGCTAACAACTTTTAAAGAGAAGATTGTTTACCAAGGGAGCAAATAACTATTTTAAGGGTGAAAAAGTGTTGCTGCCGAGGTGGGCACACTAATTTAATCACCCTCTATGAGAAAATAAAACAATTTGAATATATTTTTTTATAACATCTATTCGAAAATAACTACTTCGTTCTACATTAACACAGGCCAAAATAACTTTTAATACCAAGGGACTAAAAGTCATTTGAATTCGGAAGGTGTATATTGTTATTAGCCTATAATTATTTCTACTCGTATGTGTTGTCTTATTGTTCTTATGTAAATAAATAAACGAACTTTTCTTACATATTCATTATTGCATTTATTTATTATCTCATACAGGGTGACATAAAGTAAAGTGTCTACCTCGGGAGCAACATTTACTTTAGAATCCTTCGCTCCACTCTGTATATTTAAAAAACGCTCTCGCCCTTAATGTAGTTCTTTGCTCCCTTGGTATACAATCTACTATTTTGCTATCATCCGTTACTAACAATATCCACATTCTTCATTCCAATCACTTTTAGTCTCTTAGGAATTAAAGTGATTTTAGTCCCCGTCAACGTAGAACAAACTTTTCAAATGGATGTGATAAAAAACGAAATATGGGGTTCCGATCTAAAGTTGCTTTAGGAATTTATTGTTAAGCAAGTTTTGATTTTTTCATTAACATTTTTTCTTCTAACGACCAGCGAGGTCTAACGCCTGATTGCTATTGATATTTCTATTATTTTCAAATTTTCGTCTATTATTCCTTAACCTATAAAGTCTTCTTAGCTATGACAGCTTTCCTTTTAATTTAATCATAATATACTTCTAACAAGAGGAGGCCTATGTCCAGCAGTGAACGTCTTTCGGCTGATATGATGATACTTCTGACATGATTTTTTCACATTTCCAATAACAATCGTTTAGCTGGCAGAGACACACACACTTCACTCTTAGAAAAATTTGCGCTTCTCAGCTAAATATTTCGCAAACGGATCCCTAAATCAAAAAATAATCTTTGCAAACTTACAATACTCTTAAAAGACCTATCTAGCAACACCCCCGACATGGAGTTGACGAGAAAAGAAATCATCCCCACTTTACTTGTCACTTTGTCGGCATGCCTGATATGTAAATATTTCCTTACTAAATTACAGCTTTCTAAGTTCTAAGGGTCACTGAGCTAAGTCGCGGACAGACAGACAGACGGACATGACGAAACTATAAGGGTTCCTTGTTGACTACGGAACCTTAAAAAGCTGGTGACCCTAACAATAATCTCCCAATCTGTTGCAGGGTGATAAAATAAACAATACCATTGCTGAATAAAGGTCTGTTCCTGTGCTGTTAGCATGTCGTAGCTTCGTTGTCTTCCAGTTCGTGAAAACTTGATCATAAAATTTAAGAATTAATGTCAGGGCCTGTATACAATAAAACCTAGTCGGTTGCTGTAATATGTAGATCTCGGCCTTATTTCCTTTTATTTCTTTTTTACGCAAACGACTGTATACTCACGCCGCTCAGTTAATTTCCCACAATAGAGTCGTATTTTTTCAAAAGTGTCCACCAGGGATAAAACATTTAGATTGGAATACTTCTACCTTAGCAAGAGTTCTTTGCCTGAATAGGCTGTTATAGAAGAGGACACAGATTTATAAAGCAATTTAAAAAAAATAGTTTACAAGTGTTTTTTCGACTTATTAGTGAAGGCACAGTGGAGACAACCAGTGGGGCAACCAGACTGAATTGAAAACGACAATATTTGTCGTACTAAAAATCAAAAGCTCCCATACAAAAAAAATTGTCACTAAAGACATAGCGTATAGCGCAGCGTAGCTAAACTGTGGTGTATGCGTTTAGGATATTATGCGTTAAGGGCGTTATGCGATAAGGGCGTTATGCGATAAGGGCATTATGCGTTTAGGACATTACGCGTTTAGGACATTACGCGTTTAGGACATTATGCGTTCAAGATATTATGCGTTTAGAAATTAGGTCATTATGTGTCGAGACCTTAAGTTCGTAAATATTTTCTACGAAGCTGTAAAAGTTGTAGAACAAAAGTTGTTGCTTTTGACCTCACTAATAAATTCGAACTTGGTTTGAATTGGGAAAAAAAATATCTTTATAAATAGTCTAATCCGCAAGAGGGTCACGAACTTACCAGACTTTTAGAACGACAGTCTTGGGAATTAACGCTTTTTTATCAAATCACAAAAGCACATAGTGCATGCAAAAGTACTAATTAAGAAGTACCAAAACCTACAGGATTGCTTTGCTCAACCATTATACTTATAAACCTAAAAATTACATTGTAACTCCGTAAATTACCGGGTTTAGGCAAGGCAACCCTGGTTATTTTGATAGATATTAATTAGAAATTATGCCTGTACTATGAACTTACTTGGAACATGAATAACGTGCCAGGTTGCGGCCAGACAATCCTGTTTTTTAGACTTACCATTTCATTGTGCAGCAGACTAGATAAGTCGCTGTTGGTACTTGATGAAGTAGGGTTTCCAACTGCGCGCTCTCCGCCTATGAGGGTCGCGCACGAACTTACCGGACTTTAGAACCACTAAGCCACTTGGAAATTGACGCTTGATGGTACAACTTCGACCTCATCGTTACTTATACCACCAGGTGTGATCGGGGTCAAGTGCTGACCTATTTAGCATAAAAAAAGTTCCGAGCAACATTTTTTCATTTCATTTTTATGACAGCAGTGCCCTCCTGTCATTGACATCCGCGCGCAAACGGATCCGTTTCGTAATCTTAGATTATATGAATATAGGTATTTATATTTTATAGGTGAAAACTTATTAATGGCCCAGATCCTACCTATTGTATATTGGCTATTGTGTTAAAAATAAGGCTGTAAGTTTTCCGAACAAAATAAAATAAAATATACGGCAGCTTTGGTCGTAATGTAGCAAGTTTGATTTTTAAAACTGAGCAATTTTCAATATTTATTATATTATTAAAAGAACAATATTTGTAAAAGTATATTGTATTTGTTACCGCGTTCTCGAAAACAGCTTTATCGATTTCGATGGAATTTACGAGAGGTGTCTGGGGTGAAAAGTCTATTCAGCAAGATCTTATGTAATGTCTGGGTAAAATATTCTTCACGTTTTTGAAAAATATAGTGCGATTCAGAAACCCTACAGTGCCACCTCTTGGTTCGATTTAGTGTTACGTAATTCGAGCATCGCACAGTTTTCTAGGTGCAGAACGACCACGACATCTATGCAGGTGGTTACAATGGGCTTACTCTTGGGCACATGAATAAGGTCGACGATGAAACAATCTTGCCCTGAAGAAGCCTATTTATTCACTCGCGGTTTGAATAGAGTCGGGTTATACAGCGTTAATTTTTATTCGTTTTAAACTCGAAGCCAAGTTATTCGGGTGAGTGCATCATTTCGTATAAATATTTTTCGTATATCAACGTTTCAATAACATTAAAATTGCTTAAAAGCGAAACGATAAGGCTCAATTAATTTAATCATAGGCGAGCGAAGCGAGCAAGAGTTCGGGGCACCCCGACACAGTTGGTTAGGTTCGAAGGGTATGGCGGAATTGAGCGGAGGCGAGCGGAGCGAGCTCCGCTCCATTCCGCCATACCCTTCAGGTTAGGTTGACATGAATGCATGCGTATGCCTGCTTGCCTGCATGCTTGCTTGTATGCATGCTTGCTGTATGCATGTTTTAATGCTTGCTTACTTGTCTGTTAATGGCAAGGGCTTAGTAGAATGGATAATAGGCGAGCGAAGCGAGCAAAAGAGTTCGGGGTACCCCAACACAGTTGGTTAGGTTGACATGAATGTATGCGTATGCCTGCTTGCCTGCATGCTTGCTTTCCTGCATGCTTGCTTGCTTGCTTTTATGCATGCTTGATGTATGCATGCTTGCTGTATGCATGCTTGCTGTACGCATGCTTGAATGCTTGCTTACTTGTGTGTTAATGGCAAGGGCTTAGTAGAATCGATGATAGGCGAGCGAAGCGAGCAAAAGAGCTCGGGGCACCCCGACACAGTTGGTTAGGTTCGAAGGGTATGGCGGAATTGAGCGGAGGCGAGCGGAGCGAGCTCCGCTTCATTCCGCCATACCCTTCAGGTTAGGTTGACATGAATGTCTGCGCTTGTCTGCTTGCCTGCATGCATGCATGCATGCTTGCTTGCTTGCTTGTTTCTTGCTTGCTTGTATGCATGCCTGCTTGCCTTTGCTTGCCTGCTTGCTTTTGCTTGCTTTTTTTGCATAATGCATGCTTGCTTGTTCATTTACTTAATAATTAATGTGGATATTATAACTAACCAATGAAAATAACGAACTGATGTTATATGAAATGGGTATTATACGAAATGATGATTATATGAAACATTTTTATAGGAAATGTTTATTATACGTTTTGAAATTATATGAAATGAAAATATGTGAAATGTCGATTATACGAAATAATTATTATATGAAACAAAATGATATGAAACGTTGTTATATCAGTTAAATGTTATATTAAAAGTTGTTATATCATATATTATACACCCCAGTTATTCTTCTCATGAAAACAAGCAATTTTACCGAAGAAAAAATTTCTTATTCGAAAAAAATTTTTCACCTTCCCATACAAAATGAGTCGATCACGTACTTTACTATGGGGAGACGAAAAAATTTTTCCGAGTAAAAAATTTTTTTCTTCGGTAAAGTTGCTTGTTTTCATGAGTAGAATCACTGGGCTTCGGGTTTAAAACGAATAAAATTCACGCTGTACGGTCAACCGCACGTCGGTAGAAACTTTTTCAACTCTATTACCACGCCATAAAGTCCAAGTGTTTCTACTGACGTGCTGTTGAGTGTACGAACTCGGGAACACAGACGCAGGCGGAGAGTTCCACTCTTTAGCCGTGCGCGTTATAAAAGATGTTTCAAAGCGCTTTGTGCGATTGTGCGAAATATCAACCAAGTATGAGTGATATCCTGCGGTGCGTCGGAGGGATATGGGAGACTAACTTTCTGTATGAAAAGTGTGATTGCCATTTGCATCTTGTTGTCCAAGTTTGTCACTCCTCTAAACGCAACAACCAGATATTTTTCCTCAAAAATTGTTGCCACAGTATATATTTATTCCACGTTTTGACACGCCCGGCAGCCTGGATGATTAACGATGGGTGCTCAGATATCCGTGTCGACAAGTATACAGAGTGAGATTTAGGGTGTTCGATATCATATCAGGAAGATGATACATGGTGCGCTTTTAACGCCTAAAGCAAACAAAACATAGGTTTTTTTGGGTTTCGTACCTCAAAAGGAAAAAAAAACGGTAATTTTTTAACTTATCTAATAAAAACAATTGGTATTTTATTATGAATAGCACAATCACGCTGTCAATAAAGACTCAATCTTACTCCCAACTACTGAAAGAGCCATTCGATTATATTAAATGGGATATTTTTGCAGTGAATCCAATTACTTATATACGACCGAAATGATAACCGTCATAAAATGTTACATTTTCTCTGTCTTTTTCCCCCGATTTATCGAAAGAAAATAATATATTTTTCACCTCCAAAGCTCGGAAACATTTGTTTTGTCGGTTAAATTCTGCGGCCAAAAGCGATTTTTGGCCCCTAGCGGGCAAAAGGTTTTTCTGCGGCCAAAAGCGATTTTTGGCCGCTAGCGGGCAAAAGGTTTTTGAAATTCGAACGTGATGCAGTATGGCAGCCTCCAGGCTGCTTCCTCGCTTTAGTGAGGTGAAAAATTTTGTGTTTCGCTCGGCAGCAAAGTTATTTTGCGTTTCGTGCCTTGAAACCTTCGCTACGCTCAGGATTCTTCTTTTGAACCACTCGCTTCGCTCGTGGTTCAATTCTAGAATCCTTCGCTTGCTCAGGTTTCAATACAAGGCACTCACGCCAAATAACGCTTTTGCTGCCTTGCATAACAAATAACTATTGTGCAAGTTATCGTGAAGGCAAAAAAATATGGGTGGGGTTGGTATAGTTCCAAATTTTAATACCTATTTATCATCACCAATTTTTCAGAGTTCCGTAGTCATCAAGGAACCCTTATAGTTTCGTCGTGTCCGCTTGTCTGTCTGTCTGTCCGCGGCTTAGCTCTGCGACTCTTCGTACTAGAAAGTAAGTATGGATATACATTTCATTTACGCGGATAAAGTGGTAAAATAAAATATTAATTTTCTTTTTAAGGTAAAAGTAAAGTGGGGGTGAAAATTAAAGTTTTTTTGTCTACCCAATCGCGAGGGGTATCGTTAGATAGTTCGTTTAAAAATAATATGAGTACATAAATATTTTTTTAAATTTAGGGATCTGTTTGCGAAATATTTAAGCTAAATTTTTTGTTGCAGTCGTTTGCCCACCCTCCTGCCAGCTAAACGGCAATCAGGCGCTAGGACCTCGTTGAGCGTTGAGAGGTAAAAAAAGGCTTTTTTCTAAGAGAATTCGTTCGATCGTCAACTAAAGTCAAGAGGAGCACAGAAAAAAAAACTATATGAGGTGAAAGTCACTTTTCGTACAAGATTGTCGCAAAAGGAGTGACAAGAAAAAAACCACAACGGAGTCAAAAAGAGTACCTACTTTACATCGTCGACGTGTTACAAAGAGGGACTATAAACGAAATTCATTGAAACAAATATTTAAATAAGCTGTGTTCGATACATACATTTACATAATATTTTTTTAATATATATATATATATATATATATATATTTTTTTTTTTTTTTTTTTTTTCAGTCCCGTGTCGTCACTCGCGCGGGAAGGTTGTGTCGATAGCTTAAGCGTTCGTCGCCACCAGTTGCCTATTGTGTTGTTTAATACCAACGTTAACTAGCGCGCGCCTTATCTCTATGCGGACCGGTTTCTACCGGCGTTCCGCGGCAGCGGCCGGCTGCATTGTGTTTTCGTGATGGAGCAACAAAGTAGCGGAATAATTATAGAAACAACTGCGCAAGTTCACAAAAATGATGAAAACGTAATAAGTGAGTTAAATGAAGGAGATTCATATGGCAACAATGAAGAGAAAAGCAAAAAAGATAAATTTGACTTAAGTAAGGAAGCGACAAACATGGAGGTTGTATATAACGAAGATGAAGAAGGTAAATCTACTGGCAAAAGAAATAGAGGGGATGATAATTCAGGTACAAGCGAAGAGTCTGCTGAAGATGGAGATTGGAATGAGGCGCGTGGAAAAAAGAAGGGAAAGAAGGGGAAAAAATTGGAAGAATTAAAATTGAACCCAGAAGACCTACAGGTTTTTATTTCCAGTAAAGATCCGCTGCCTAAACAATTTGCTATGGCACGATTTTTGAAAGAAAATAGCATAAAATTTATATGTGGCGTTAAATATGTAAGCCAGTACAAGATAAGAATAGATTTTTTGTATCAACAAGGCATAGAACAACTTTTTTCTTGTGAAAATGTTAGTAAGAAGGGTTGGATACTTCACAAACCAATGGAAATAAATGTCTCCTACGGTATCATACGAAACGTGGATGCAGAATTGTCTGATGATGAGATCAAAAATAACGTGACTTGCTTAGGTCATATTACGTCAGCAAAAAGACTCATGTATCGAGACAGGTCGGATGGTAAATGGAAGCCTTCTGAAGTGGTAAGACTGGGGTTTAAAGGTTCTTCACGGCCCCCATATGTTTTCATTGATGGTTTGCGGATCACCACAGAACCATATGTTTACCCTGTATCACAGTGCTATAAATGCTGGAAGATTGGTCACAGTGTTCGGAATTGCCCTTCCAAAAAAGTCGTGTGTCCTAAGTGTGGTGGCAATCATGAAAACTGTGAAACAAAAGACTTTGTATGCGTTAACTGCAAAGGAAAACATATGGCTATGGCTAAAATATGTCCTGTGTATGTCAAAGAAAAGACATTACGTGAACTTATGTCCGAATTTATTTGCAGCTATAGAAAAGCACTAACACTCTATGTGGCCCCGTCTCCCAATCCACAAGACCAAGAGAAATACAAGGGTAAATTTGAACCTCTTAAATCGCTAGCAAATACCGAAGTCCATTTCACACAAACTTTACGTACACCCCTGTTTAGTGCAATATTAACTAATAAACAAGAGAAGAAAGAAAATTTGAGGGATATAGAAACAGAAAAGAAGGATACTACCAAGCGACAGCAGAAGAAAAAAGAGCCAAAAAAACGGGAACAGAAGAAAAATATAGATGAGATGTTTTGGGAATCATATGACAGTGATGTTTCTGAAGAACGACCAGAGAACGGTAACGAAAATGATCGCAAAGCTTCGCTTGGAGAACTTTTTTGGAGGGTGAAAGAAGTTCTTTTTCTCAAATCTGTCAATATCAAAGATAAAATGTGCGCTATTATTCAATTATGTGTTGAGTGGGTAATTATTTTTGCAGCGAGTTTAGTTTCGGATTGGCCTTTCCTTAAATCTATGGTTAATCTTATAAACAATAGCTGGTTCTAACAAGATTATAAGTATTAATATAATCCAGTGGAATGCCCAAAGTCTGTCAGGTAAGTTACGTTCATTTGAAGAATTATTAAGATTTGAAAAAGCTCATATTGCAATAATTAGTGAAACTTGGCTTTCAGAAGATAAATTTATTAATGTGAGAGGTTACACAGTATATAGAAAAGATAGAAACGATGGATACGGAGGGTTGTTAGTCTTAGTGCACAATTCTATTAAGTCACAGTCAATAAATACTTACGTGAATAATTCTGATATAGAGATAATCAAAGTTAAGCTCTTCAACTGTCGACCTGTTGAACATATCGTTGGCGTCTACTGCCCAAGTAGAGTGCGCACTACTCAACAAGACTGGGAGGAGGTACTTTCTTTAGGTACAGAGAGAAGTATTATACTTGGGGATTTTAATGGACATCATTCAACTTGGTCATGTAGATCTTGTGCTGACTCGAGAGGTAAAATCCTATTTAACTCAATTTTAGACAGTAATTACGTAATTCTAAACGATGGCGAAGTTACTTGGTCGAGACTTTGTGAAGGAGTTTTGCAAAAATCTTCTCCAGATATTACGCTAGTTAGTGCAGCTATTGCTCTAGATTTTAAATGGTCTGTAATGAATGAAAAACTAGGTAGTGACCACTTTTTGATTAAGCTTTCGATGCGTCATCAAATAAATAATAGTACCTTGAAAAGAAAGCGAAACTTTAAAAAAGCTAACTGGGTGGGCTATACAGATTTCCTTGATGAGATTTTTGAGGACTTTTCTTTTACTAATAATCTTCAATATGATTATGATCAATTTATAAACTGCATTAACAGGGCAGCAGATAAATTTATTCCGTTAGTTGTGTTGAGTAATAGTCCTACATCTATATTTAGACCCAAACCGTACTGGAACCCAAAACTTTCTAAAGATGTAGCTAAACGTAGACAGGCGTTAACAACTTTTAGAAGAAACCCGACTCCCCGAAATTTCGACTCCTTAAATGATAGAACAAAAGAGGCTCATGATAACCTTTGCAGCGCAATAAGAAAAGGCTGGCACGAATTTTGTTCATCAATTGATGAAAATATGTCTTCAAGTGAGATGTGGATGAAGATGGGCTGGTTGAAAGGTTATAGGAAACCAAAACAACATATTGATAAGATGGCTGCTGAAAACCTTCTTCGTTCACTAACGCCAGATTATGCTGTTCCACCTACACCTGTGTTCTCTAAATATACCTCAGTTCTCGATCTGGATATCTCTATGCAGGAGTTAGTCAAGTGTATTAAATCAAAGGATACATCTCCTGGATGCGATGATATCTCGTATTCGATGATTAAACATTTACCTAAGCGAGGCATGCAGATGCTTCTCCAACTTTATAATAATTTCTTATTTCATGGGTTTGTTCCAATACAATGGCGGAGTATTAAGGTAATACCTATCCCTAAACCAGGACGAGATCCATGTCAAGTATCTTCAATAAGACCTATTTCTCTGATGCCCTGTTTATGCAAAATCTTGCATTCTATTTTAAATAACAGAATAGAGTGGTTTCTAGAAAGTAAGGATTTATTGTCTAACAATACTTTAGGATTTCGAAAGTGCAGATCAAGTGTAGATAATCTAAGTATTTTAGTTTCTAAAATTCAATTAGGGTTTTCGGAAGGTGTATCAACGATGGCTTGTTTTTTAGACATCGATAGCGCCTATAATAATGTTGACAATTCGGTACTATTAACTTCTTTAAATAATTTGAAAGTTGGATCAAAAATATGTGTTTATCTATGGAATTTCCTAAAAGAAAGATCTCTCAATATTAACTTAGAAGAGGATAATATAACTTTAGAGCGTACGACTTGCCGAGGTTTAGCACAAGGAGACCCGTTATCCCCGCTCTTATTTAATATAGCTACTAGAAATGTTTGTCTGGAGTTAGAAAAAGAAATTAATATTTCACAATATGCAGACGATTTTGTTATCTATTGTCATTGTGATTCTGTTACCGATGGGGAGGCAAAAATTCAACGTTGTGTTGTAAAAATTAGTAAGGTATTATTGAAGGTAGGTCTGGAAATTTCACCAATTAAAACCAAAATATGTTTATTTAAAAGGGGTTACAAAAAGGACAGAATATGTGTCAGACTTAATAATCATGAATTACAAGTTGTAGATTCTATTAAATACTTAGGACTTTGGCTAGACAGGGGCTTAAGATGGAGTAAACATATTAATGAGACTGTGGAAAAAGTTCTCAAGTACGTCAACATTTTCAAAGTTTTGGCAGGTTCGGGATGGGGAATCGACTGTAATCAACTTAGACGTATATACATTGCTATGATACGTAGTCGTATTGATTATGCGAGCTTTTTATACGGCAATGGTGCCTCCACACATTTATCAAAACTAGATATTATTCAAAACAGATGTTTACGTGTGATTGGTGGCTTTATTAAAAGTACGCCAGTTCACGTCATGGAATCCGAACTTTCTTTGCCACCTTTATCTGTGCGACGACAGTACTTAGCTGGTAAATTTTATCTGAAATCGAAGTCCTTCAGTGAAAACATTTTAATTAAACTTATTGATGAAATATCCTTGACGTCCCGATCGCCCTTTTGGAAGAATAAAAAAATTCCTATTCTTGTTGAGGCACGCAGTTTACTTGATTGTACATCGGTACAATCTAGTAAATTACTTGAAATGTTTTCTTTGGAGACGTGGGTTACAAACCTTAACATGTGTGAATTCTTTAAAGCTAATATAGATGGTATAGATAAGGCAAAACATAAGTACAGTGGCGCTCAAATGCAATCAATCTGTATAAATTCACTCGATAAGAACTATTCTGAATCATATAAACTATTTACTGATGGATCAAAATCAAATCACGGAAGTGGCGCTGCGTTTTTTGATTGGCAAACAAATGAATTTATGAAATTTCGTATCGAGTCAAATATTTCGATTATGGTAACTGAAATGATTGCAATTACTGAAGCACTTTCTTACATTAATTGTATTAATTATGACAGGTTTGTAATTTTTACAGATTCAAAAAGCACAATTCAGCATTTGCTGCGATGTACTTATGTTTTTAGGGGCATTCCACTGGCATATACTATTATCAAAATGATTCAAAAGTTAGTGTCTACAAATAAACACATTGTGATTCAATGGATTCCTTCACATGTAGGTATCGTGGGGAACGAGAAAGTTGATCGGTTGGCGAAAGCAGCTATTATAGATGGTGTAAAGTTTCAATATACTCCATGGTTCACCGAGGTTTTATTTAAAGTGAGAGATAAATGCTTCGAGATGTGGTCCGAGTATTTTGATGAAAGGTCGCGTTCTAAGGGAATATGGTATAAAACTATCCAGCCCTCTCTTTCGCGCGTCCCATGGTTTGGCACATGTGGAATAAACCGGCAGGATTTAGTTGTCGCGTTTCGACTCCGTTCCGGCCACATCCCATTAAACAGTTTTGCTTACATGATGCGAAAAGTAAACTCCCCTTATTGCAGTTTATGTGGTGTAGTTGAAGATGTTTATCACGTTACTATGGAATGTGGTCGTAATGAGACGCGGAGGCGACAGCTGGATCTAAGGAATTACAATGTAGGTTTAGTGAATAGTATTTTGTCTACTCCTTATTCTGGAGTAGCCAAGATGCTTTATGAAGTAGTGAAAGTATGTTTGAAAGATAGATAAACTTTCTCTATTCACAATGTTATACTAGTAACTAGTAAGTAAGCATTTTGATGTATAGTTAGTTCTAGAGAGCCACGATGAGGGTGGCATTTGTAAAAACCCTCTATAAATAAATTATGATTAAAAAAAAAAAAAAATAATAATGTTTACATTTGTACAGAGAATCTCTCTCGACTTGCCTCGACTTGCTTCTACATATTTATCGAATCTGTAAGTGGAATGTGAAGAAAAAGTGTTTTTATTGCGGTTGCCTCCTATTCAGGCATAGCAACAATCTCTTCTCAATGGTTTCGTAAGGGGTCTTGATCAGCAGCGGCCTTCTACGTATCGTACCACCATACCAATAGTCACCCACCACCGCTATGCATTTTACTAGCAGCAACGCATATAATCGTGGTGATTACAGATAAATTTCCCCCATAATATAGTATACCACGCATCTTGTGATGTGAAGTTCTGGGGGGAGCTCCGCATCCAGAAGCGAACTTTTTGTGGGATAATATATGTACAGGATTCAGATTCAGATAATTTTATTCAATGTAGATTCTTTACAGAATACTTATTGAATGTCATAATAGAGAGAGAGAGTCTACGCCGAAATCACAGAAGGGCACTTTTTGATACCATTGAAAATTTGACTTTATTACTATTTATAAGTATTGTCCAGTTCTGTCTTTATTAACTATTACGCCGTTATTAACCGCGCCGCCGTCACCGAGACAAAAAGAACAGCGCCGATATCGTGCCGATATCGCGCCCCAATCGGCGATGATACTATGCGTAAGTAATAAGTACTGTTTTTGCTCGTAACTTATCGTCAGAGGAACGGCCTTAGAGCGCTTTCACATTATCCGATCCGATGTCGGTGTCGGACGAAGATAGCCGACAGCCGATAGCCGACACCATGTGCTGTTTTCACAAATTTCCGACAAAATCGTTTCGATTCGGCCAATTATTTGCTCGATAGCTTTATGCGGGCAGGTCATCATCGCAGACTATACTATAAAACTTTAAGACGCAAAAAAAGATCTGTCCAAAGATCCAGATCCCATTATGGAAGCTAGATATTCAGAAGGAGCATTTGATTCTCTTTTTAGCAAGCTAATTAAAAATTAACTGTGGTAATACTGACAAGGTTCTTTATTCAGTTACATCAAAAAGATGCGGTAACATTTTTCCGTTCTGTCTACGTTCCTTTTTAAACCGCGACGGCGACGACGCTAATGTGAAATATAATCCATTATTTCGTTTATGCGCTTGCGAATACATTTTGCAGCCATGTCAAAAGCAATCAGCTAAAGCTGTCAGAAAAATAAAAAAAACCGGTCAAGTGCGAGTCGGACTCGCGCGCCGAGGGTTCCGATACACCTATAGTATTTTTGGAAGCAATAAAGTCCATTTGTAAACATTTTTTGCAGATTTCTGAAAAACTGTGCAACTTAGAAAGATCGTTTTATTTTTGCTGTAAAGTTTACATAAACCTCTGTTAACTGTAATTAATTCAGATTTTTCCTTACTCAAACTTCGGAGATAAGAGGGGGGGGGGGGGGGGGGGAATGGTATTTCTTTGTCATTTTTCATCATTACTTGAAAACTAAGAAACTTAAAATATACAAAAATATATTTTTAAATGTACAAGTAAAGTCCTTTCATATGATACCCCACTCGACCTAGTAGCGACAATTTGAAATTTGGCCCCCCCTGTTTTGGCCCCCTTTACATTAATAATCATACTTTTTTCAAAATTGTTTCATGTGCAATTAAGTTGGGCAACTATATTCTAAAACTATTCCAAATTTCAGGTCGATAGCATAAGTGGTTGCTGAGATATAGAGGTGTGACAGACAGACAGACAAAGTCGCACCATAAGAATTCCTTTTTTTACCATTTTGGTATCGGAACCCTAAAAATGGATTATTCATTGGCTTCAGTTTTTGTGAGTACGCCATTTGCCACGTGTGCACGTGCCACGCTTCCACCACGTCTGCACGTCTGTGTAGTGCACGCTGCGATTGCGCATACTATTTGCGTGCAGCATCGCGCAGATACGACAGAAAAAGTACGTGTTTATGAACTCTCCTGTGCCCTGGAATGTAAAAAGATTCTATTTTACTGTGTTACTAACGCACTGCTCGTGATTATCAGAACTGGGCATGAATTTGGAATATTATTTGAACTTTTTACCCCCCTGAGACCTAAAAAAAAAATCATTTATTCATTGCTGGATACAACCAGCCAATATTAAATAATTATTAAATAAATACGTCATAATTTTAAAAGTTACTCGTATGTTCAGCAGTCATGGGATGTAGGTAACGATGAACATGATGAGTTTGTATTAGAAATAAGATAAATTTTTCAGTGCGAGATCTATAAGCAATTCATTATTGTGCATGGTTACCTTCCATTTAAAGTAGGAGTTGTACATATTATCATCCTTATCGAGTTTATGTAAGTAACTGGCGAGATCCTTCGGCCCTGTGAACTCCTCGGTATTTATAAACGACTGCCGAGGCGCCACCGCTTCGTAATCCGACGGCCGCGCACCCATCACTATAGGAAGTAGGTTGTTACTGAAAAATATAGTTATTGGTTTGATAAGAAAAGAGATCGAATAAAAAAAGAAGAAGGACAGGAAAAATAATAAGAAATATAAAAAGTAAAAAAGAATAATACAAGAAAATTATTTTAGAAGTCACAAAATACAAGTTGCAATAGTTGTAGAATCAGATGAAAATTTCATGGTTATTGATTAGTGCAAAAATAACCTTGGCTGCACGATGTCGACTATACAAATATATTTACGTGCGCAAACCCTCTCCCATCACGCAATTTAGTTCTGAACAACGTTCCCAGATTATCAAAATGCGAAAAAAAATTTTGTACCCCCATAGAAACTGCTTCACCTGATAGCACATTTTGTATGGGAGGTCAAATTTAGTTTTCTCGTATTCCGACCTATGTTCCTTTGGGAAAGTGGTTCAGTTTCATGGTCTAAGTAATCAGCTAAAATTTTGTTAATTTATGTTAAGTACCTGGGCGACCGAGCTTCGCTCTACAATAGCCACCTCCACATTAAAATATCATCGGGTGAGCAAGCAAGCGAGCTCAGCTACCCGCTAACAGATGGCGCTGTAGGTTTTTATCTAAAACGTAAATGCTTAAAAACACGGGAAAAACGAATTTTCCTAGAGATGAGACCCAACTAGATCGATTTATCACCCCCGAAAACCCCCGTATAGTAAATTTCATCAAAATTGTTAGAGCCGTTTTCGAGAAACCGATAACACGTATTTATATACAAGGTAATTTTTTGGACCTGATTTCTTTTTCTTTTCGACTCTCCATACTAAAGTGGTCACGTGACCGACCCATTTTGTATGGGAAGTTGAAAATTTTTCGTGCGTTGTTAGCAAAGTCGTAGAACAAAAGTTGTTGCTTTTGACCTCACTAATAAGTGGGCAAAAGGAAATCAGGTAAAAAAATAACCTAGTATATACCTGTATATTTATATACAAATATTGGTCGTTTAATAGTATAGGATTAATTATGTTAAATTATTTCATGGAGATCTTTAGGGGAGGCCAACAGACAGACAGACAGACCGACAGGCAGACTATAAGGGTTCCTTTTAGACTACGGAATCCTAACAATAACAATATTATTATTTGTTCCTTAGGACCATTTTTCTGTTTTCAAGGGGGCCGTTTGTATAATCTGTTTAATAAATTATTATTAAATATACATGGCATGACCAGGCGAGAGTGTAAATTTAGAATTTTAAAATGGTTATTGTCACAAAATTATGAAAACACTGAGAAACTACTTTTGACTTTAAAATAAACCAATTTTGAGGTAAAATGTCGTATATAATTTTTCACAAACACTCACATTTACATACACACCTACATGATCACATACATACACACACAAACACACTCTTGCATACATACACTTACACACACACACAAACACACATGGGCGCACGCGCGCTTTCCCACACGAACTTAAGGTTAAGCTTTAGTTCCTTTTTTGTTTGGTTAGCTTTGTATCTGTATTTCTTTATATTTTTTTGACAAAAACTAACTATTATCTCTTACAAAACTACTATTTAAATGTTAGTTAATTTTGGCTGCCTTATTTATGTATCGTCATCCGTGGGAGAAGGACCAGGAGTCCTATGACACAGGGTTTCCTAGTTTAGGCTCCTGTCTTCTACACACTAATAGTTCCAAGTGTAAGGCTTAGTTTATATGTATTTTTTTTTTTTTTATTTATTAAGGGAAACATACAGTCATTAACAAATCTTGAAATAATATTATGATAAACAAAAAGACCTAGAGTTCCACAAACTAAAATATAAAGGTAATTAATAACAATTGAGGACGAGACTTAGCTAATATATCCTTACGTTAATTGCTAAGAGAAAAAGTTAAGGTAAACCCAACTGATAATACACAAGAATGATGTATCTTAATTAGTACGATATAGACACAAAATCAGTGAATAAATAAGCAGTCACCAATGAGACTCTTATATCGGCCCAGTGAAAGCCAGAAAATATCGATGTCAATGAGACGCTTATTATAATCGTCTAATGCACGCCGAAAGAAACTGTGTTTATTATAATTTGTTGAACATCTTTTGCAAGTGAACGTCTGTTTAGAACGAAGTGCTACGCGAGAGGGTACCCTGAAATCAATTTTAGACAATAATTCATCGCTATCGATGTGGCCGTTTATTAGTTTGAAAAGATAGATAGCATCAATGTACGATCTTCTACTTTCAAGAGAGGGGATCTTGTGACGCTCAGAAGCTGTTTTGTAGTCAATAAACCAATTATTGGTACGATAGTCTAAATTTTTTAAAAATTTGTTTTGAATTTTTTCTATTCTATCTACATGAACTTTGTAAATAGGATTCCATACTACAGATCCAAATTCCAACAAGCTACGAACATAAGAGAAGTAAAGTATTTTAAAGGTGGCAGCATTTCGAAAGGGTTGAGACACGCGTAGAATAAATCCAAGTTGCTTAAATGATTTTGTAATCATTTGATCTATATGGCTGTTAAAGTGCAATTTGGAGTCGAGAATTACTCCAAGATCCCTGATATGATCGACTCGACTGATGTGTTCACCATGTATAGTGTAGTCGTAGACAATTTGATTGTGTTTACGTGTAAACGAGATAATGTTACATTTATTAGTGTTCAATATCATTTGATTATCTTGACAATAAATGTGAAATCTATCGATATCTGCTTGCAAAGCCACACAATCTTCAACATTAGTAATAATTCTAAACATTTTGGTGTCATCGGCATACATTATGTATCTAGAATTGGTGAACACATCATCTATATCATTAAGATAGAGGGTAAAAAGAACTGGCCCCAGATGAGACCCTTGTGGGACTCCGGATGTGATTGAGCTGAAACCAGACATTACTCCTTTCAAGCTCACAGCCTGGGAACGATTTTCAATATAAGATTTCAGCCATCGAAATAGATCGCCGTGTACACCGAGTTTGAGCAGTTTGTTAAGAAGCAAATTATGGTTTAATTTATCAAATGCTTTTGAAAAATCGGTGTACACGGCGTCTACCTGATAGCCGGCATCCATAGCATTGAGTATATAATCGGTATATGTAAGGAGGTTAGAGTCAACTGAGCGACCGCAAATAAAACCATGTTGGTGTTGAGAAAAATACCTAGAAAAGGCTAAGGATAGCTGAACCGTGACAATTTTTTCAAATATTTTTCCAAATATAGAAAGCTTAGAGATTGGCCTGTAATTTTCAATATTGCTTTTGGAGCCAGATTTAAAAATGGGGGTAATTAACGCCTTTTTCCAGATTGTAGGAAAATGTCCTTCAGAGATAGATTTAATATATATTTGCGTAAGAGGAAAAGTCAACTCCTTGGCACATTTAGAGATAAGTAAGGGGTGGACGTTATCAAATCCTGCTCCTTTATTGACATCCACACTTTCGAAGCATTTTTGAACAATATCTGAAGTCAGGAGAATTGTTGATATGCTAACAGGCGACCCACTGAGACCGGTAAATTCGTCTAATAGGGTTATATTAGGATTTGTAGGTACGAAAGTTGAGTGAAAGTAATTATTAAACATATCGGCAATTTTTAGAGGCTCCGTGGAGGATATGGAATTGTAATACATTAATTGTGGTACTTGATTAGAGGGGAACTTTGACTGGACGAAACTCCAAAAATATTTAGGTGAAACTAAAATTCGTTGCTCAGAGTGTAAAATGTATTCATTATAGCACACGGTCTCCATTTCTTTCTCTTTAGCACGTAAAAAACTAAAAGATAAATAATCCATGGAATTTCCATATCGCTTCCACCTTGCGTGCATTTTCCTCTTTTTGTGTTCTAATTTTATAAGACTTCGAGAATACCATGGAGGCTTTGAAGTATTCCTATTAACATTTTTTTTGGGAACGAATTGCTCCATCAAATTATAGAAAACTGTATAAAAATGCGTTGTAGCTTCCTCAGTGTTCATATTACTCAAGCAACTCCAATCATAGTCCAACAAACCATTCTTAATACCGTCAAAGTCAGCTGCTGTGAAACAATATTTAAGAGTAATTTGTTTCTGCATGTAAGATACACAATACCCTAAAACACTAATGTCGAGGGGTTTATGATGAGGATCGATACGTGATAATGGGAATGGACTCTCTGAGACAACCAAATCTGGTAAGTTTGTCAATATTAAATCAAGAATACGATCATTGGCGTTATAGCAATTATTATATTGTTTGAGGTCAGACAAAGCCATAAAATCGGAAAGCGAAGTTACAAATTTATCGCTATTATAATTTAAATTTAAAAAATTACAGTTATCTACAGAAGACCAAATTGCATATGATATGTTAAAGTCACCTAATATTAAAAAATAGTCCTCAGTATTATTTAAAATTAAATTGGAAGTTTTGTCATAAAACGATTGGAGCTTGTTATAATGGTCGTTATTGTGAGGAAAATAAGCGCAAACTAGATGCAGTGAAGGAGGAGAGCGGGGTGAGTGCACGCCAGTCGACGACGCAGCAGGTGCGCGCGCGATCCCTATACTTAGCCATAGTTCCTCAGAGCCCGCCGACGTGCGCCAATCGTCTCGTCTGCTCGCTATCAGCTCCCGTCGAATACCTACCATGACACCTCCGCCGGCACCGCCGCAGTCACGATCGCGATCAAATCTAAATACATTATACCTACTGTCGATATATTCAGAATCGTAGAAGTTCGGGGCTAACCAAGTTTCAGTGATACAAATTATGTCATAATCTGATCTCAGTACATTTGATAAGAAATTATGGGACTTAGTGCGTAAACGTCTCGCATTTTGATAAAATATATTTAAATTATTCAAAGACATTGAAGGAGTTAAGATTTAGTATATATAAAAAATTCAAACGACGTTAAGTTTCTTTCGGTTGATTTGTGCATTAGGTAATGAGATGGTAGAATATGGAATATAATAAGTACATCGAAATTTTTCGGACTATCAATAGTTATAAAATTATACAGAAACATCGGGTGGCTACAACTGGGTTGAAGGTACGTAATAAATAAACGAGTCAAGTGCAGGAATGCAAAGTAATCGAAAGCAAAAAATGATGTTGTGTATATAAGGTGTAATTTAATTAGACCCAAATATTGTTAGGGTTATCTCAAGCATCTAAATGAATACCATTGGTGTTATTTTTATTGATTTCTATTCGCTAGTTTTCGAGAAAAATCCCAAAAACAATACCACTAAAATTCGTAAAATGAACACTCTGTAGTGTCACGTGGCACCATCGATACATTCACACTAATAAAAAATATGAATGAAATGCAGTGAGCGGTGCGTAAACCCCGCCCTCTTTTTGTCCAACCGCCAACACACGCATGCGCACGCGCGACCGGCCCGGTGCATCGTGCCGCCGCCGCCGCGTGCGCCCGCCCGCCCGCCTTCAGTTGCTCTACTTACCTTGTGCATTACGCATACGTCTTATGGCCGCGATTGATATTTGGCAAAATGCCTTACGGTTTTACGAACCAAGAATACCAAAACATGGCAATATGTTACCATGAAGTCGGAGAAATAGTGACAAGTGCTGTAAATTTGTACCGATGAATGCACGTTCACTCGTGTAGGGATGTTCAACATCCATAACGCCCATTACTGATGTGACCACAACCCGCGAGTGATTCGTCCGGACCACTTCCAATACCGGATAAGTGTCAATGTGTGGGCTGGTGTGCTGAACGGGGTGTTATTAGGACCCTGGTTCCTCCCAAGACTAAATGGGGCGACGTACCTGGACTTCCTGCAGCGTGTCCTCCCTGAGCTGCTGCTGAAAGTTCCGGTGTGGAACCGCCGCTGGTTGTATTTCCAGCACGACGGCGCGCCGGCGCACTACGACCGGACGGTGCGGAATTACCTGACGCAGGAGTTCCAGGGGCGTTGGATCGGGCGCGGTGGTCCAATCGCCTGGCCAGCACGTTCGCCGGATCTCACGACGCTAGATTTCCACGTCTGGGGTAGGGCCAAGGACCTTGTGTATGGCAATGACGGCCATACTATTCGCACCGAGGAGGAACTGCGCGCCCGCATTACCAGGGCTTTTAACTTCATGGCCAGTGAAACTGATGTTTTAAGTGAAGTGCGCAGACACAGCATTGACCGTGCAAGACAATGTATCCGACAAATAGGTGGTCACGTTCAACATTTTGATGTGGTGAAAACTAAAGTGACTCGTGTAAATAATTTTGTAAATAATCTTGTAAAACTGATTTAGTAGGTTACACTACAGTAAGTAACACGTAGGTAGGTATAGGATTTCAAATTAACTACAATTACCTACTTTCGTTACTTACGAAAATCAAGTTGTATTAATTTGAGTGTCCAAAGCCTGAAAGTGTGATGGGAAGTTAAAGTTATGTCGATTTCATAGCTTCACCTTTGACAAATGCCGCCCGCACGTGTGCTACCGCGGTCAAAGCATGCCGACAGAGCCGCCGAGCCGCGGTCCCCTATTTGACTTTACTTGTTTCGAATAAATATTAATCAATCAACCGACGCTAAAAACTGTAATACCTACCTACCAGAGCTTGTCAATAAATAAATAGGTACCTACTACAAAATTGTTTTACTACGGTACAGTCAAGAGCACTTCAAGCTTGACACATTGGACTTTGTACCGTTCTTATTTCAATCGCCGGAGGAGCTAGAGTCGCGCTGCAAGTGTCAAGCTTGACACTGCTCTTGACAATACCTGCCTACCACAAAAATCTAGATAATTAAATTACCTACTGACACGTTAGGTACAGTCCGCGCGACGAGTAAAAGCTGGACGGAGTCTGGACGGGAGTGGAGGGGGTATGTGCAGTAGTACCTATTTTGCTTGCAAATATTGCAACTGCGCATACCCCCTCCACTCCTCCCAGAGGCCTTAAGTAACTCGTCGCGCGGCCTGTAAGTAGGTACTTACACCTACTATTGATTGTCTAATTAAAAATGGAAATGCAATGTAAAATGAATGATACAAAACAACTGGGAGTCGTAAAAAGCGACTAAGGGATATCCAACTACGGGGGCTTATCGTACCTACCACACCATACTACGGTCACCAACCTCTGCCGACCATTGTGCCAGTCGCAACGCTAACGGCGCGGCGGCGGCGTGGTGAATGTTGTAGGTAGTTATTTCCAAATGTATTTAGATAGATACCAGCTAAGCATTCTTTTATGTGAATATCTGCGTGGATTTTTTCGTCAACTTGTTCGATCCGATCTTGGTCCAGCTAGAACGAGTTGATAAAAGACAATGTTTCTGTTCCCGTGTCGTCCCACAATTTGTTTTTCTACTCTTCAGGTAAAGTTGATAAAAAGCTTAGGTAACCAAAGACAATCCATACCTCCTCATGCTTGTTCCGCTGATTCGATTTAGATAAAATTTGCTTTTACCCTGGGAAGGACATCTTTAGGTAGGTACCAGCTAAGCATTCATTTATGTGAAATTCTGCGTGGATTTTTTCGTCAACTTGTTCGATCCGATCTTGGTCCAGCTAGGACGACTTGATACCAGACAATGTTTCTGTTCCCGTGTCGTCCTACAATTTGTTTTTCTACTCTTCAGGTAAAGTTTAAAAGAAAGCTTAGGTAACCAAAGACAATCAATACCTCCTCATGCTTGTTCCGCTGAACCGATTTAGATAAAATTTGCCTTTACCCTGGGAAGGACATAATCTAGGTACATAGTACCTATCTATCCCGGAAATCTTCTATGGGAGTAAAAAGGGGTGTGGATGTTTGTATGGGAAATTATTTCTCAAGTAAGTGATATAAAACTCATCATAATTGTACTTTTGATAAGAAGTGAGGCAAGATTACCCTGGCCTCCGTACTGTAGCTAGCTGCCGTCTTGACCTGGAACGGTACGAGACGGTACCTGTCCAAGAGCTGATGTTGTTTATCCTCTGTTCTGTTCGTCCATGCGTGTGCCGGCGCAAGAATAGCACCAACCCTTTCTCCCCATGCATGTCGTAAAAGGCGACTTAGTCGCCGGCGGTATCAACCAGAGGGCGGGCAGTAGCGTGCTACCACCTTGCTGCTGCGGTCACTAATAAATAACAGCTGTCCGTTGTGCCAGCTGCAACGCTAATAAGCGTGGTAACATAAAACTCATCATAATTGTACTTTTGATAAGAAGTGAGGCAAGCTGCCCCTGGTCGATTCTGGTGCAAAGGTGCCCATGGCACCAGGAACGACCCAGAACGGGCGTCACCACCTTGCGCCCTAAGTCGACGCCCGATCTCCCTGGCCTCCGTACTCCAGCTAGCCGCCGTCTCGAACGCGAACGGTACGAGAAGGTACCTGTCCAGGAAGTGTGCCAGCTGCAACGCTAATAAGCGTGGTGACTTTTGTTGTCGATGTAAAATTAATTGTAGAGCAACTAAGGGGGGTGTATTTTGAATTTTATCAACTCGTCCCAGATGGTCCTAGTTCGGATCGGACGAGTTGACCAATAACTTTTTATGGGATCTTATGATAATGATATCCTAGTTCCTTCTCATAAGTATGGTAGGTTAAGTAAACTGATGGACGTAGCAAAAACGGTGGTAAGTAGGTAGGTAAAGATTACCTACTCTGATACCGTCGTAAGAGCTTAATTGAGAGAAGTAGGAACCTACGAACTTTTCTAGTTTTAATTGGATTGAATTGAAAAATAGGTTCTTGAATATCTAGGTACAGCCAGGAGCAAGTCAAGCTTGACACGTTGGACTTTGTACGGGCTAATCATGATGAAACTATGAAGCTTGACTTGTTCTTGACTGTACCTAAGGTCCTTAACTATGGTCCTTAATCATGTACAGTCAACGACAGGTCAACCTTGACACTCGCAGTGTGACTCTAGCCCGAATGTCTATTGAAATAAGAACGGTACAAAGTCCAATGTGTCAAGCTTGATGTGCTCTTGACTGTACGTGCGCACGTAAGAAGAGGTATAGGACGCAACAGCTCGGGATTGCGGGCGAAAAGTAGGTAGGTATGACGTGCCATACATTTCGACCGCAAGTAGGTACAGTCAACGACAGGTCAAGCTTGACACTTGCAGTGCGACTCTAGCTCGTACGTCTATTGAAATAAAAACTGTACAAAGTCCAATGTGTCAGGCGTGATGTGCTCTTGACTGTACTTTACGTACGTATTATAGCAATAGGTACTTGTAAATTTGTTATGTACCTACAGCCTCCGTGGTCTAGTGTTAGAGTGCTTGGCTCTCGATCAGGAGGTTCTGGGTTCGTTTCCCGATGGGGACACTGTCAAACAAAAATATTTTTGTGCGACCAGCCCAGTTTGGTTAGGATATTGCAGGATGAATCACCCGATTGTCCGAAATGTTACATGATTGCTTCGGAGGGCACGTCAACCCGATGGTCCCGACTATTACCTATCTACGGATGTACCTAGTCGTTAATGAGCCATGTCAGAGGCCTTTGGCATCTGGCGGTACCAGGGTTTGTGAGTACGGTCATCAACCTTGCAACCCACAACGATATGAATAAATGAATGAATTTGTTATGTAGGTACCTAACTACCTACTCCTCAGGCAAGTAGCTGCCTAGGTAGGTATGGCGGCTTAGGCTCCTTCCTCCCTCTGCCCACGGCACAACCCATGGTCCGTTTATAGGACAGTTAGGTACCTATGTAGGCGATGGTAGGTAAAGGTCCGGCCTGTCGTCGCTCATCCGATCCTGCAAGGCGTAGCACGAGGCGCGAATGCTAGGTTTCTAGTTTATTTCGTAGGGACTCGGTCGGTGCGTGCGTGGCATGCGCGATCCACACAGAGCGTCCCGCGGCCGCAGACGTCGTGGTGCTTGCCCCCCCCGCGCTGCCGCCCTTTGAATTAATTGAATGAATAGTCGTAAGCCAATCGCGCGCAAGGCGGCCGATCTTGTGTGTGTGAGTGTGCAGGTGCCATACTTGTAGTACGGTGGAAATCAATACTACAGGATGATTGCAAAGATTTATTATTTTTTTGTTTGAAAATTACAAAAAAAAAACTAGCGAGTCGATTTCGCTAAAACTTTGAAAAACCTGTTTCTTTATCAAAGTTACACCACCCCTAGAAATATTTGGGTCTAATTAAATTACACCTTATATAAAAAACTTTATAATAAATAGTCATTTTAATTTACGCAGGTCAGATTCATCTTTAATGTGAATTATTTTAGATTGCGGGTCATCACTTTTGCGCATTAGTATCTTACATTCCTGCACCCACAGGTAGGAATAGTGTAGTTCGGATTTTGTCTGCTTGGCCAGTTTGAGAAGCATTTTGTTCGCTGGTGTTAGATGATGATTTATGTAGATCTTAACCGCGGGTCCAGATAGGCCGATATCAGAAGAAGTGAGGTCACGATGGGTGCGAGCAGCAGCAATAAAAGCATCCTTCCTGCGTTTTTGTGTGAAACGCACGATTATTCCGGGAGCACGGGGGGACTGCACCCGATCCGCAGATGAAGTTGCGTTGATGAAACGACGAACACGGTGGATTGTATCGACGTCGGTATCGGTTAAATCAAACCCAATTTTTGTGCTTATGGAACTCAGGATGCGCAAAAGATTTTCTTGTTTACTAAATGATACACCCGAAATTTCTACGTTATTGGTCCTTGAGAATTGGTCGCGTGCGTTATTTACGGCAAGTAAAATATCCATAGATTTTTTTGTAGCTTCCATATCTCGGGACACCTTGGACAGGGATGATATCTCGTTTTCAACACTAGAAATTCGGTTTTCCGTCGCACTTATACGAGTATCCATTGCCGTCAATTTATTATTGACTTCATCAAGACTTACTTGCGTTGCGGTTAATTTCGGCTCAATATTTGCTCTGAATTCTTTTAACTCCGTCATCAAGTCAGCGAGAGTTGTAGGTACAACTGGTTTGGTGGAAACACCACGACATACGGGACAGCGCCAATTCGCTTTCTTCTCTTGGTTGAAACGCCGATATCCCGTCTCCGTCAATCCAACACAAACATAATGATAATTTTCTTGGCAATGAGCACAAAACACTTGATCCAATACGGAATTATTACAATTAGCACAGTTCATTTTTATGCAGTAGGTACCAAGCAACGAACAGAAACACGCGTACGGTAAGCAATAGGGAGCTTTATGCTCAGCCAGTAAAGATGCGTATAGATAAGCGTCAGGTTAAGTAGGCAACGATTCGCGTATAGCAGTGTAAGGATAGTGTGTCGCTATTGACGTCTCGACCACGACTGTTGTTAAAGTTTGTAGAAGTTTGTAGAAGAAAAAAAAATAAATACATTTTTACCACAAAAGATCTGTTCAGAATTGTTCCATAGAGATAACAAAGAACAATTCTGCACAAAAATTGCTATTAAATTAAACAAAATTTAACTTCAAGAAAACTCAAAGAAAACTTTTGAATATTTTAAGACAAGGTTGAAAAAAACATAAATAGGCCCGCCAAGAAACTCTTAAAGCTTCCTCTACATGGACTATCTGATGGGCTACAACAAAAAAATGTAAGGGAGAGGTCGGCAAAAACTGAAATGGAATGATCAAACGTAACTGAACAACTTTCAGTGAACAAAACTTCCAGGAAATAAAAAATCAGCATCTCCATACAAATTTGCAAACTTGGATGAACAGTTTGTAAGGCCGGTATTTTTGTTCAGTTACGTAGACTGATCATGACCTTTCAGTTTTTGGCCAACCTAATCTTTACACCCTGTATAACAAATAAATTTCTACAACCAAGTAGCTCATCAGTTGTCCCAGCGAATATGGTTGTAACATGCATACAAGATGGCGGAGTGTGTCAGCAAAAAATATTTTTGAAAAAAGGGCGTAAAATAGATATCGAAAAATGATTTTTACAACATCTAGTAGTAAATATAGTAGTAGTTGACACATTGGACTTTGTACCGTTCTTCAGACGTACGAGCTAGAGTCGCACTGCGAGTGTCAAGTTTGACCTGTCGTTAACTGTATCTGGCCATGTGTAGGTATAAACCGACATCTAAGCTATCTCTGACCGTTGCATGCACAGCCATCCCAACACCACTATGCCTTCTACACGTTGGTATATCACAAAATACCAGCGTAATAGCCCATCATGTGAAGTAGCATTAAGCCACGATCGCACCTAGCTGAATTCAAAGACTAGTTCGGCCTACATTGCTCGTTGAAGTAAGGATATTGCAATCAACATAACCAAGCCTCCCAGCAATGTATGCCGAGTTTACCCGTGACCACGGCTGTTGCAACGCAGCCTCCGAAACGTCGGGAATAATAAGGTAATTTATTTTGCCTAATAATTATTATCGCGCTAAGACCCGGAATAAAATAAACAATGTATGCCGAATTGGTCTTTGAATTCAGCTATGTGTGATCGTGGCTTTAAGTAAAAAATCCTTCAAAAATAATAGGTTCATTAGAAATACTTACGACAAACCAAACTGAAAGAACTTCTCAGTAATGTAATCCCAACAGTTTGAGTTTTCAAACGCCAAGTAGAACTTGTAGTCTCTCAATATATTCAAGCAGCTAGGGTCGAACTCAGGACACTGGATTCTTTTACCAGTACATTTTCCAAGAAAGTCCACAGGGATGTATTTAGATAGCGTTTTTGCGTATCTATAACGTACAGAATTTTGTGGGACGCAATTTGATACCAGCCAAGCGACCTGAGAGGTTTCGAATTGATTAGTTTAATGGATTCTGAAACATAGTACGCTCTTTTTAGTGTAGGCAACGAAGCAGTTGACCCCAACATAAATTTCTCAGGCAGATTTTATTTGACAGGATGATAAAGAATCATGATTTTATTGTAAATTCAAAATATCCAAAAAAAAAAATTACAAACAAATTTTTTCATACATTTTTTGTAATTTTTGTATGGAAAAATGAAAATTACCGATATCTTTTTGGATTTTTTATAGAACGTTTGTCTCATGTAGTGTAATACACCAGCAAAGTTTCATCGACTGAGGATTTAATGCGGAGGTCTTCATACAACAATCCGCTTCGTTGACTAAACTATTTCGTGCAGAGATACCGCCATTTTGAAAATTTCGTTAAGGGATCCCGCACACGACCGAGAATCGGTGAATCTTCCCCTGAATCTTCCGTCCTTGTCCTGGCCGATAATCGCCCACCGATTCTCGGTCGTGTGCGGGAGCCCTGAATCCCATACGTATCCTACTGCAGGACAGAGAGTTTTTTAAGGGTACATTTTTAGGATCCGTGTGGTGCCGGCAAAGAATAGTACCAACCCATCTCTACCTGTGGGTGTCGTAAGAGGCGACTAAGGGTTTTTGAATCAGAGGAGGGCAGTAGCATTCTTCTGTGTATCGTATTGTCTTACATTCTGCCGTCACAAACAACCGCGGTCCATGGTGCCGGCCGTATCGCTAATAAGCGAGATCACTATGGTACTTCCCCTCCACATTGTTTTAGCAATAGTTGGAATTTGGAGAGAGTTCCCTGTCCTGTAGTATTTTTAGGGTTCCGATACCAAAATGGTAAAAAAAGGAACTCTTATGGTGCGACTTTGTCTGTCTGTCACACCTCTATATCTCAGCAACCACTCATGCTATCGACTTGAAATTTGTAATAGTTTTAGAAAATGGTTGCCCAACTTAATTGCACATGAAAGAATTTTGAAAAAAAATATATGATTATTAATGTAAAGGGGCCAAAATTGGGGAGCCCAAATTTCAAATGGTCGCTACTAGGTCGAGTGGGGTATCATATGAAAGGGCTTTACTTGTACATTCTAAAATATATTTTTGTATTTAGGGTGATGTTTCACCTCACTTGTTAGCATTGCGTCTGGTACACACGGGCGCTCGTCGGTAGAAACACTTTGACTTTAAGTGGGTCCCTGGTTAAAAGCGTTTGTAACGTAGCGGTGGTTCAGCTTATACTGGTTTTGTTTCTACGTGCTAGCTGTCGTGCGTACAATGGGCCGCGGTAGTTGGTGACCAAGTATGGTGGTAGATACGATACGCAGAAGGACGCTGCTGCAATCCTACATGCTAAAATCCCTTAGTCGCCTTTTACGACACCAACCAGAAAAGAAGGGCTGGTATAATTTTTAACTGACACCATCAAAGCCAGACTACGGTTTGGTTGTTTTAAGATTTTTTAGTGTCGAAAATACAAAACTTATGAAATACGGCCGCCTTGACTTCCAATGTTGACAAAATCAGTTATTATTGTGTCCTTTTTAACAGGAAATAGTATAGATATAGATATTCAGCATATAGGTATAGATATTCAGCCGAAAAGATGTAAGTCGCTATGCGCTACTTTGTTGTAATTTATTTATTATGTTTATTGGTGGTAGGGTTTTGTGCAAAGTCCGTCTGGGGAAATACCACCCCCTTGCCTGTTTTGTACCGTAAAGAAGCAGTGTTTGCACTACTGTGTTTCGGTTTGAAGGGAAAGGGAGCCTGTGAAATTACCGGCACACTAGACATACTATCTTAGTTCACAGGGTAGGTGACGCGGTTTGCTGCCTTACTAGTGTCAAATTATTTCACTCATAAGACAGTGGGTGTCATAGGCAGGGGTGACCACTTTCCATCAGGTGGCCCACCTGCTCGTTTTTCCACTTGTAACATAAAAAAAATATAGTTTTCTTCAGCTAACTTGCAAAAGTTTAGCAAAAAAGACAATTTATATTATATTTTATTACTATAAGAAAAAGCTTCACCAATAATCCTTGCTCCCTTTTGCTGAGGTCAAACCTACTCGCAGCACGAAATTTATAATCACCTAATGTGCAAGCTCCCGTAATAATTAGCAGTATAATTGCGGACCTTACTTTTTTAGTCTTATTGGCTGCATAGTCTTTGTCTAGCTTCCTCTCCGTGACTTTGTCATCATAGTAGACCCATCGGGCGTAGGGTGCTACCACATCGGAGTCTCTTCGATACGACGAGGTCCAGTTGAAAGCTCCTAATAATAGTGAGTTCAGTGGTGGAGTGTTGGAAGGGCTTTCAAGTTGATGACGAATCCAGATCTGGAATATATTTACGAAGCTTAATTTCTTTTACATTTTGAGTTGAAAAAAAAAAAAGGCTTTATAGTTTATAATTATAACTTGCCAATCAAGTTCTTAATAACAATGAAAATCGATGGTCAATGTAGATAATCGATCAAGCCTGCCTCCATCGATAAATTTTCAGTTTAAATCGTCACTCGATAGATGTCGGCCATTTTGGTATAAAAAATACGTTAAATAAACAATGTCACATTTTTGCGAAGACTATCAGTATAAAGATTGAACACCGAAAGGTTGTAAAGACTAAATTATTATTACATACATACATACATAACATCACGCCTCTTTCCCGTCGGGGTAGGCAGAGACCACAGTCCTCCACCTGCTACGATCTTGACATACTTCCCTTGCTTCCTGTACTTTCATCAATCCGTTCATACATGCTCGTCGGTTAAGGGTACTTTTAACCTGGCCTTTATTCAGAACGTCCTGAATTTGGTCCTGGTAAGTTCGCCTAGGCCTAATGTGCAAGCTTATTTAATAATTATTACACATAACTATTACACAATTATTATGTCTTATAATTACTATATCACATAATTATTACACATAACGTTTATACACTTGTCATCAAAAAAAAAATCATACTTTTTCACACAATTATTAGGTCAAAGTGTCAATTTTTTTAAGATTCAAAACACGGGACTCATTAGTGAGAACTCAAACTCAAAATAGTTTATTCATTGTTGGATATTAAAATCTCTTAATGACGTCAGCTAAACTACATCGCTTCACAAACAAATTGGCGCCATGGTGGAAAAAAAAAGCGACAATACCAACCCCATCCCCATCCCCATCCCCCAACCCCATCATTGTATGAAAATGTATGGCGGAAAAATCAAAAGCTCGATTTATTTTATGCCGAGTGTATTTTTAAGAGTATGTCTTAAATGGCGAACGAGAGACGACTAGTTGCTGTAAGCTATTGAATAATACTACTGCCTCGAATGTGATTTAAACACGTATAGCTACCACATTATTGTTACCTGATGGGGTGGTCGTTTCACATTAAAAGGCGATGGAGTATCTCTAAACGAAAACTCATTGAACATTATAGCGTCAGCAGTCGCTGCGTGGACCCATTCAGTAGTTAGAGTACAACTATCAACAGGACAGTTATCCCTTATAAACATTGTTCGACCTGGTTCCGTCCCTGTCCAGAAGACCAAGCCGTCGGGAAGGAAGATTGTTTTCATTTGTGGTTTTATATTGTGCGGAAGTCTGAACATCAGTTGGTCTATGATTCTGTAACAAGAATAGCAACTTTTAAAACAAGTACTGAAAAATTAAAATCTTTAAAAAACCCACGCCTGCAGTTCAAAGCTAGATATTTCACGAACAGATCCCATAATCAAAAAAACCGGCCAAGTGCGAGTCGGACTCGCGCACTGAGGGTTCCGTACCACTACATAAACATAATTGTATTAGTTGAAATTTCAGTAACTTAATGTGTTAGATTTTTTGAGTCCGACACGCGCTTGACCAAATTTTATTATTTGTTGTTATTTTATAGCTTATGCACTATAAACATACCAATTTTCAAGTTTGTAAGTGTTCCCGTTTTTAAATAGAACTAAAACAAAAATCGCCTCAGCGACCATCCAACTTGACCCCTCTCTTATATGAATGTTTTTGAAACGGGAGCTCACCACAATTGGTTACCATTATTTGTGAGAAAAGTTGTAATATTTAATGATTTCAGACTTTTCCCATTATTTGTACTGTGAGACCTAGCTTCTTGCCAAATTTCATAATTTTAGGTCAACGGGAAGTACCCTGTAGGTTTTGCATTTTTGAATAAATGTATGGAGATGAGGACATAAAATGCCATATCTTTTGATTGCGTCGTTGTAAAAAATTGAAATTTTCAGACCTTGTGTGGTTCATGGATCCTAATATATTAATTTATATATAATTAATATAATTTGCTGTAAAGTTTACATAAACCTCTGTCAACTGTAATTAATTCAGATTTTCCCTTACTCAAACTTCGGAGATAAGGGGGGGGGAATGGTATTTTTTTTGACATTTTTCATCATAACTTGAAAACTAAGAAACTTAAAAAAATACAAAAATATATTTTAAAATGTACAAGTAAAGCCCTTTCATATGATACCCCACTCGACCTAGTAGCGACAATTTGAAATTTGGCCCCCCCTATTTTGGCCCCCTTTACATTAATAATCATACTTTTTTCAAAAAATTTTCATGTGCAATTAAGTTGGGCAACTATATTCTAAAACTATTCCAAATTTCAGCTCGATAGCGTAAGTGGTTGCTGAGATATAGAGGTGTGTCAGACAGACGGACAGACAGACAGACAGAGCGGCACCATAAGGGTTCCTTTTTTTTACCATTTTGGTATCGGAACCCTAAAAATTACATTAGAAAACTCACAATATTTTTAAAAGACCTATCTAACTACACCCCGCACTATAGGGTAGACGAGAAAATATATTTTTGTCCCCACCCACTTTGGCAGACGCAGCGCCCCCTGGTAGTCTACAACCGTAAGATATATCTAATAACCTGCTCTGAAATAGCAGCCATTAAATGCGAAAAACCGCATCGAAATCGGTTGAGTAGTTTAGCTGGAAATGGTAATAGACATACAAACATACACACAAACAACCTCTAACCCCAAACGCATATACCGCCTCCGTTCCGTCGTGGGTAAAAAATATATTATTTATTTATTTTTATTTATTGTATTGAGAAACTCAAACAGTCATAATATAAACATGATTTGTGAAAAATATATACTATAAAGACCTGGAGGTTCATAAAAATATATAAAGAAAACATTCACAATTTTGAGGGAAAAGTAAAGGTACTAGCTGCTATATATGCAAACAATAAGCTGATTGAAAAAAAGGAAAGCCAGTTTTCCTTTTCTTGATAGATCTAGCGTCGTTGTAAGAAAATTTAACTGTCTCCGAACCAAAATGGTATTTCAACGGAACCCTTATGGTGCGACTTCGTTTGTCTGTCTGTCTGTCACACTTGTATATCTTAGCAACCACTCATGCTATCAAATTGAAATTTGGAATAGTTTTAGAATATGATTGCAGAACTTAAATGCAAATGAAAGAATGAACAAATATTATTGTAAAGGGGGCCAAATAGGATGGACAACATTTTAAATTGTCGTTACTAGGTCGAATGGGATATCATACGAAAGGACTTTACTTGTACTTTATAAAATAGATCTTTGTATTTTTTATGACTCTTTCAAGTTATGGTAAAAAAAAAATACCATTCCCCCCTTAAAAATCTCCGAAGTTTACGAAAGTAAATATCTGAATTAATTACAGTCACTAGAAAGTGTAAGTATTACGGAAAAAGTTTCACAGTTTTTCAGAAATCTGTAAAATACTTAATGCAAAAAAATTGAATTTTGCAGTCCTAAAAATATGAACTTTATGTCTTCCCAAAAGACTATAGATGTATCCGAACCCTCGGCGCGTGAGTCCGACTCGCCCTTGACCATTTTTTTTTCATATTGGAACACATATTTCTTACATATTATGGAAATCGAAAATTATTTTATATCTTTCGAATGTTTGCAAAAAAAATTCCAAAAATGGCCAGTTAGAATAGGGTAGGATTTCTATTTTAAAAACTTCAAAGACTTGTTGCATTTAGAAATATAATTATTATTTTTATTTCTCGTAATAATACAAATAAATTTCTAAACACTTAAACAAAATAGAAATACGGTTGACTATTATTAACCCTTATTTTAGACGTTTATGCAAACTTTTTGTCTGGAATGGACAGAAGGGACATATTTCCCACATAAACTAAGGCGAAGTAGGAGCTCTATTTCTATTACTCATACCATATAAAAATTTGGCGACATTTTTTTTTTACCGAAGCCCACAAAATGTAAAATTCTGGGTGGGAAATATATTCCTTTTACCCAATAAAGGGTTAAGACAGGCTCTGCGTAGTACTCGTAGCCAGATCGTAGTAATGGACTTCGATATATTCGTAGACTGTCGTAGTATACTTCTACGACCGTATAAATAACGTTTGTTTTAGACTTGCACACTTTTTATACACGTCTATTTTACTCCTGGTTTTCTTTTTGTTTTATATTCATGATTTTTTAATAATTATCACACCATACCGGTGCCAGCATACGAGCCCATGTAGTGCTGCCATAGAATAGTACCAACCCATTTCTTTCCGTGGGTGTCGTAAGAGGCGACCAAGGGATTATAAACCGAAGGATGGGCAGCAGCATCTTTCTGTGTATCGTACCATCTTGCAAACTGCGGTCACCAACAACAGCGGTCGCCAGCCGCAACGCTTACATGCGACTATGGTAAATCCCCTCTTAAATACCACGCGTTTTTGCTAGAGTTCTGGAGGGAGCTCCCTGTCCTGCAGTGGACGTTTCATGGGATGGTATGATGATCACACCAAAACCTGTACTAAAGTAAAAACCGCACGAATATTGACATTACCACAGGATATTATATAGGTATCATAACATTCCATGTAACGTCCACTGCAGGACAGAACCTCCAGAACCCTCCAGAACTCCAGAAAAAACACGTGGCACTTAGGAGGGGATTTACCATAGTCACCACGCTTCTTAGCGTTGCGGTTGGCACCATAGATCGCAGTTGTTTGTGACCGCAGTATTTAGATGGTATGGATACACAAAAAGACGCTGCTGCCAATCCTCCAGTACATAATCTTAGTTAGTCTTAGTCGTCTTTTACGACACCCACGGGTAGAGATGGGTTAGTACTATTCTTCGCCGGCTCCACACGGGAGGAAACGGTGTAAGTTTACCTATCTTCACCTGGTGCATCCTCAGGAAACAGTCTTGCTTTCATAGTGTACGTCGGTCTTAGTACACCTCCTTTCATGAACCACGGCCGTAGGTTTCTTTGCTGATACTCGTAATGCTATACATTAGAACAAACAATTTAAATTAGCCAGAGAAACCAAAAATACACCAGGAGCCAGGGAAATTACTGGCACACGAGACATACCATCTTAGTTCTCAGGGTGGGTAACGCATTTTGCTGTCTTATTAGTGTCAAATAATTTCACTAATAAGACAGTGGGTGTCATGGGCGGTGGTGACCACTTACCATCAGGTGGCCCACCTGCTCGTTTAGCCACTTTTGACAAAAAAAAATGGTTATTTTATTATTACTCTGGATTTTTTTTTTATTGAATCTCCACATGAAATTAAACAACTTTTTTAGAACATAGGTCAAAATACGAAAAAATCGACATACGAAATGTACTACCAGCTGGTGCAGTTTATATGGGAAGATGTTTTTATGTTCCATTTCGACCTATATTCCTTAGAAAAAGTTGTTAAGGTTTAAGTTGGTTTAATAGTGTAGGCAACGAAGCACTTGACCCCAACACTTTATCAGGCAGATTTTATTTGACAGGATGTTTAAAGAATCATGAATTAAATGTAAATTAAAAATATCCAAAAAAAATTAACAAAATTTTTTTTTCATACATTTTTTGTAATTTTTGTATGGAAAAATTAAAAGTACTGATATTTTTTTTTCTTTATATAAGGTTTGTTTCATGCAAAGTTTCATCGACTGAGGATTTAATGCGGGGGTCTTCATACAACGATCCGCTTCGTTGCCTAGACTATAAACACAGATTCACATCTTTTAGGGTTGAAATGTCGCTGTCAAATCGTATAATACGCCGTTTACAAACAGCATACAAATTGTAAGACAGAGTCGGCAAGTTGTAAATGGGTTTAGATCTCGAGTGCACTTTAGGTTCGTTGCTCAAGGCAAGGGTTAGATTGTCTTATGACCTAAGGAAATTATCTAAAGAATCTACATTGAATAAAACAATCTAAATCTCGCCACACTCCACGAGCCGAGCGAGCGCAGCGAGCGTGGCACGGTAGCAGCCGGTTAGTGCCAGAAACTATTTGCGCGCCATTTTGTGAAATGTTTTGGAATTACATAAAATGACATATTTCACAATTTCTCGGCATTTTTAAAAAGGCCTAGGTACAATGTAAAGTAACGAACAATACAATTTAACGGGAAGCCGCTGGATGCGAGCAGCGCAAGACCGGTCGTCATGAAGATCTTTAGGGGAGACCTATGTCCAGCATGGACGTCTTTCGGCTGATATGATGATACAATTTACTCGCGACAGATGAGAATATATCCTTTCTGTTATCTGTTACCTTATCTTACCTCCTGACCTGCTTCTAGATCTTGGTACTGAACCCGAGGCATTAGCAATATGAGTGAGCATATCACTACCAACACCCCAACCACTCGGCGACGCATCAGGCTTGCTAGCAGGGCCAGCATTATGTTTACTAAATAGTTGGCTAGGTTATTTAGATAAAGATATCTGAAAGAAAATTCTATAGAGAACGTAAACTTTCTTAAAGCACCATTATATTTATTTTTCTTTTTCGTTTATCAATAATTCAAAGTATATGAATGACTTGTAAAATATAAAAGTTTACGGATAAATCCTCAGAAAATCAAAATCATAATCACAGACTTGGATCAAATCATAATAAACACAACGTCATTGATTTTGTGTCAGACTAGGTTCTGAAACTGAGGTTGAATATAAAATTGATAAAAATTACCATGGGACTTGGGCCTGACATATACAGTGTGATTTTTCATTGGTTTACAAGCAAATTTCCAGGAGAAAAGTTTGACTTTTTATCGTCTCTCCATAGTAAAGTGGTCACGTGATCGACTTTTGTATGGGGAAGTGAAATTTTTTTTCCAAATAAAAAACTTTTTCTTCGGAAAAATTGCTTGTCTTTATTAATTTTCGTTTATTCCAACGCTTTCCAGAGTATATTTGACGGAAAGAATAACATTGTTTAATTTTAGGGTTCCGATACCAAAATAGTAAAAAAAGGAACCCTTATGGTACGACTTTGTCTGTCTGTCACACCTGTTTATTATATCAGCTACCACTCATGCTAACGACTTGAAATAGTTTTAGAATACGGTTGCCCAACTAAATTGAAATAGGGGGGGTGGCAAAACTTCATATTGTCGTTACTAAGTCAAGTGGGATCATTTCAAAGGGCTTTCTTTCACTTGTTGTACATCCTCAAATATATTATGTATTTTTTTACGACTCTTAGTTTTCGAGTTACGATAATAAATGTTGAAAAATATACCATACCCCCCCCCTCCCCTTATCTCTGAAGTTTGTGAAAGGTTAAATCTGAATTAATTACAGTCGATTAAAGTTTATGTAAATATTACAGCAAAAATAAAACGATCTTTCCAAAATGCATTGTTTTTTAAGAAATATGCAAAAAACCTTTACAAACAAATTTAGTTTTCCGGTCCAAAAATGGACTTTATTGCTTCCAAAAATACTATAGGTATATCGGAACCCTCAGCGCGCGTGTCTGACTCGCACTTGACCGGTTTTTTCTGACAGCTTCAGCCGATTGCTTTTGACATCCCCCCCCTTATTATAGTACTCTTTGAAAATAAGCATTGGAAAAAACGGAAAAGATGAATTATAGAATCACTTGCCTTCGGAGCAAAATCAATTAAACGCTGTATTACACCGGGGGCCGAGAATTATTTTTGTGCTTATGCTTAGACTTAAAAACATTGGTCGGCCAAGAAAGCAGGGGGCTTTATAAACGATAGCTCATGTCAGCTTGAAAAATTTAAAGATGCCTGAACACTTGGCTCCTGTCTAAAACTTCATAATCCTCTCATAAACCCCAATCTATTAAGATATCCCGTTTTCATCCTGATTATCACGTGGAAAATACCTATGATAAAACCATGATACATTTCCGCATCAGTCATGTCAATCATCTCTTTCGTTTGATATGGAACTTGATTACGGATCCAGTCGATGACCATTGACTTCTCCAGTCGTATCTTTGTACTACCAGCTGTTTTAATTCCTCTTATTTGCTCGATTAGATTTGCCTAGGCTTTTTGGTCTTTCTGACAATACCTGTCAAAAACCGGCCAAGTGCGAGTTGGACTCGCGACCTAAGGGTTCCGTACCTATCTACCATATGATATACTAAAAGCTTTAATTTGCTCTTTTTTAAAAGTTCTTGAAACGGGAGCTCACCTTAATTGGTTACTATTAGTTCTGAGATTTTTTTTGATATTTAATGATTTTAGACTTTACTCTTTATTTGTACTGTGAGACCTAGCTTCTTGCCAAAATTTCATAATTTTAGGTCAACGGAAAGTACCCTCTAGGTTTTGCTTGAGTGCATAAATGTATGGAGATGAGGACATAAGAAGCCATATTTTTTGATTGCGTTGTTGTAAAAAATTTAAATTTTCAGATCTTGTGTGGTTTATAGACTTTAATATTCGTTATCAATTTCAACCTTATACCTCTACCCGTTCGTGAAAAAGGGTCTTGACAGACAGACTGGCAACAAAATGATCCCATAAGGGTTCCGTTTTTTAACTTTGAGGTACGGAACCCTAAAATTGCTGCATATTAAAACAGACCCTGTTTTGTTCCTCTTTTTACTTAAAACTTTCATATAAATTTCTTATGTGTAATATGAATTTAATGAACTCAACGCAATATTAAAGCTTAGTAAGGAGAAAAAAATTTCCACACTCAGCAACCTAGAGACATAAATATAGATGCCGTGACATGTACAAATCTTCGTATGAGGAAGCAAACAGAAATAACATTTGTCATTCTCGTGTGTTGTCGACGTTTATATTGTATGCCGAAGCAAAAAATACTCTAATGATAATATCGCTGTATGAAGAAATAATTTGAAGGCAGAAAGAAATATCGTTTGCCTTTTTGACTCTTTTCAGGGACATATTTTGTTATTGGAAATTAAAGCTACATAAGTCAACAATCTTATACAGCTAGTATGATTAAGATAAAAATATATTTTAATTAAGTAAAACATATTATTAAATTATTATACCTACGTAGTAAGTGTATTGCTAGCCTAAGAGTTCAGGTAAAGCTACTTATAAGTACTTTCTGAGATAGATTTATATGCCAAGAGTTCTGATTGTATTAAGTTGTTTAAAATAATCTGCACATTATTTTCTTAACTTTTTGTTAAAAGTTCAAGTCGTGAAACAGCTCTTTGATACGTAGTTTTTTCCGCTTTCTCCAATTTTTCTTTCTGGAGTTCAGAATAGCCTAAGTAGTTAGTATTCTTTCCTAATGTCCTGATAGTATTCTAATAAAGCTGCCTCTATTTCGTAATATAACGGCCGATTAGTGTGAGAGCCAAGTGCGAGATTCCACCCACATAGGAATGTGAGGAATTATCCAATAGTTCTTAGCAATGTGAATGAAGCTACGACTACACAACCTATAGACCTCTGATTCAAGTGAAAGACAATATAATTTACTAAGGTTCACCGCACATACGCTGTAGGATATTTGCACGATAGTGATAGTAATCACTTGCTTGTATCTTGCATAGAAACAACAAAACTGTGTCCACGTAAGCCGCACGACATCTTCTAGCGACATTAATCACTCAAGCGATATTCACTACTTGCAACTGCAATCATCAACATCCTGCACAACCGTGACCCTAAGGCACAATCACACATTCCTAAATACGAAGACTAATTCGGCATACATTGCTGGGAGGGTTGGTTTTGTTAATTCCAATATCCTTATTATAACCAGCAATTTATGCCGAATTAGTTTCTGAATTCAAGAAGGTGTGATCGTAGGTTTAAACATCTCATTAATACGCATTTCGAAATAAAATAATAAAGTGAAACCACTAAGCTACATCTAGACGACCTCGATACAACCAAACAGCATACATTTTTTACCGCTCCTTTCGACCTGCATACTCAACGCATTGACGAAGAAGTGGAGCGTCTATTAGAGTCAGATGGAGTCACTGACCACGTGCGCGAAATTAATCACTCAAGTGATATGAATCACTCAGGCGATATTAACCACTTGCAATGCAACTGCAGATGTATTCTGCTAATGACCTATTACATCAAAAATGTTTACATTTAAGAATGCCACTTTTTCTGCGAATTTTATACAAAACCCGGAGCCCATAGACGGTTAGGTCACTATTTTATCGCTTGCATATCGATTGCGTGGCCAGATCTAAAAAGCAAACGATATTTGTAGCTTACATGCACTCAACAAATATCGCCGCTGAAGACAGTGTCTCTTAGGTTGTATAGTCGTAGGAATGAAGAGACCGAGTCGTCTTTGATGTGGCATGAAATAGGAGTAACTAACTCAGCGGTGGTGTTTTAAGAGCCTATGTAATGCAGTCTCCGCGCGAACTTCGTAGCGTTCGGGTGCAGAAAAATGTCGTCAAAGAAAATAAAATGTACACAGTGCAATATCGTAATAAATGAATTATTATGTTTTATTCAGAATAAATTCGAGATAATGGACGATGAAAGTTTGATTCGTTTAGGAGTGAGTAGTTTTACAGTTGAAGAAATTACTGCAGCTAAGAATTTATTGTTCGAGTCGATTTCTACAGATACCCGCAATATTTCTCGGCGAAAGGACAAGGCACAAAAAGAGATTGAAGATATAATAAGTGTTCTAAAAAACACAGAACCGGACAAGACCCCTATTTTTGTAGCATGGAACTTGGATAAACTACCACCTATAACTTTTGACCACATTGATGTAACGTCGCTATTGAAGGATATTGTTCGGTTGAAGTCAGAGATGAAGGAACTTAAAGAAAAATATGTGACGGTAGATCAATTAAACGAGGTAAAAGAGACCATTGACAACATGAAATATGCTTCATTAATTAATATGGAATCTGATATTTACGTAAATAAAAAGCGGGGAGCCTTTTGTCACGAGACCAATCGCAGTAGTGGTCCAATGGGTATTCTTCATGTATCGCAAAATTCCCTCATAAATTGTACAACTGAAAAAGTGTCAGCGCATAAATTTAATCACGAAACTACGCTTTCTCCGCAAAAATCTTGCCTCACGAGTAACACCGCGACGTTCTCACTGCATACTACAGCTGACAGGATCGCTGCGCCCGCCTCCACCCCTCCCTCCGCCGCCGCCGCCTCCGCTCCTACCACCGCCGGCGCAGTGACGCAATCACATACATCTACTCCAACTATAACTAAGCCGCCTATGCAGCCGTCGTCAAACCGGTCTTACAGCGCTGCAAACAATGTCAACGTAAACAAAGAAAAATCTTTAGCGGAAATAGTTCACGAGGGAGACTGGAAAAAGGAGACTTCTAAGACGGACGGGTTTCAAATTGTTATACATAAGAAGAGGCATAGGAATAGGTCTTTTGAATCCGAGGGCGTGAGAGGTAAGGCTGCTTTTAGGCCCGATGATAAGTTTAGACCCGCAAGTTTAAAATTACCTTTATTTCTCTCAAACGTCCATAAAGAAACAACAGAGAGCGATATCGTGCAGTACATACGCGAGAAGATCAAGGAAAACGTAACACTGCAGAAGATTCGTACAAAAACAGAAAAAGAGTATAATTCATATAAAATTATGGTCCCCAATACAAAGCTCGACCTATTTTTGAATGTTGATATGTGGCCTACTGGTATATCATGTCGACATTTTAGACCTTATAGAAATCCGCAAGAGATAAGAAACAACTTAAATAATCATGCATGATACAAAATTCGTTACATTTAATTGTAAAAACGTTAAGCGTTCAGTTGAGTTTATAAAACGGCTTTGCAGCATGTCGGATATAGTAGCGTTGCAAGAAACGTGGTTGCTAAAAGATGACTTGCCGTACCTGGCGTCTATACACGAAGAGTTCGGGAGCACAGGGACGTCTGCGATAGACGCGGGTGCCGGCATGTTGCGCGGCCGCCCGCATGGAGGTGTGGCGCTGCTGTGGCGTAAAGCAACATTTCCGTACGTGTCCGTGATTCCGAGTGCCAACCCGCGTATTGCAGCGATTAGTATCCGAACTAATAATCGACCGATACTCGTCTTTAGTGTTTATATGCCTACTGACAGTGTGGATAATTTAGCCGAGTTTACGGACTGCTTGAGTAGCATAAGTGCAATAATAAATGAGAGTGGCGTAGAATCCGCTTTTATACTAGGAGATTTTAATGCTCATCCCGGTGAGCGTTTTTATAAAGAACTTGTTGACTTCTCGGCAGACCAGAACTGGACGTGTGCGGATATTGAGAGGCTTAAATTAACATCACAGTCGTTCACGTACATTAGTGAGGCGCATGGGTGCAGGCGCTGGTTGGATCACTGCGTCGTTACAGACGCGGCTCTGCGGAGTGTTGCAAGTACATACATCATGTACGACGTACAGTGGTCCGACCACTTGCCATTAGTACTTAAGTGCAATCTTGATGTGGTTAGGCAAAAAATCACCATAAGTGAACCAACTCAGAATGAAATAATATGGGGAGATAGAACTGTTGACCAGTGTAATGCTTATGAAAAATTATGTAATAGACATTTAAGACTTATTGATCTGCCAGTAGAGCTTCAGCATTGTAGTGGAAGATACTGTGATAATCCTTCTCATAGAAATATTATAAGTAAAATGTATGAAGAAATTTTAGACATTTTAAGTAACAGTGCGAGTGCCACCTACAAATGTAAGACTTATAAGCGAAAAAAGCCCCTGGCTGGATGGAACAACCATGTGAGCGAAGCTTATAGGGATGCGAGGCAAAAATTTGATGTTTGGGTGTGGTACGGAAAGCCTTGCTCTGGATTTTTATTTGATTCTATGGTTCAATCGCGTAAAATATTTAAAGGAAGACTAAAGTGGTGTCAAAACCATCAGCAACAAATAAAAATGGACATGTTAGCGAATCACCATACAAAGTTGGACTTCAAAAGCTTTTGGAAATGTACCAATAAACTAAATACCAAGCCTGGCATCCCTGTAAGTGTCGACGGAGTTTCAGACCCTAAAGATATAGCTGAGGCTTTTAAAGGTCGTTTTGCTGTAGGATCGCCGCTGGGACCACCATGCCGAGACTATGATGCCAACAACCAGACAGGAGAAGTGTCAACACTCATTCTCGCGAGGGATGTTAGATCCGCAATAAAAAGAATGAAGGGTGGTAGGTCTCCTGGGCATGATGGTCTCAGTGTTGAGCACCTGCGACATGGTGGTGTGCACTTGCCTCGTGTACTAGCACTCTTGTATAATCTTTGCATGGGACACTCATATTTACCATCGGATCTGATGCAAACGGTTGTAGTACCTATCACTAAAAGCAAGACCGGAGATGTGTCGGATGGGTCAAATTATAGGCCGATCTCTCTCGCTACCATCATTGCCAAGGTACTTGATAGTGTAATCAACTCTTATCTTGATAAGCATGTGAATCTTCATGACGCCCAGTTCGGCTTTCGAAGAGGGCTGTCAACTGAAAGTGCTATTCTAAGTTTGAAACACACTATCAAGTACTACACGCATAGAAAAACTCCCATATATGCGTGTTTTTTAGATTTGTCGAAGGCCTTCGACCTTGTCTCGTTTGACATACTCTGGGAAAAGTTAGGTGCTACGACACTGCCGAACGAGCTAATCCTCCTTCTCAGGTATTGGTACCTGCACCAGGAGAGTCGTGTGAGGTGGGCGGGCAAGTTCTCACCACCGACTAGACCGGAGTGCGGGGTGAGGCAGGGGGGGTTGAGCTCACCCGTGCTCTTCAATTTATATGTGAACGCGCTAATCGAGCAGCTGAGCAGTATGCATGTCGGTTGCTATGTTGACAACGTCTGCGTTAACAACTTAAGCTACGCAGACGACATGGTGCTGCTTGCTCCCTCGGTTAGCGCGATCAGGAAACTGATAAAAGTGTGCGAGTCCTATGCTACATCACACGGGCTGGTTTACAATGCCAAGAAGTCTGTGTACATGGTCTTCAAAGCTGGTACCAAGTGTCCATATATGGTGCCCCCCATTTATCTTAATGGGGTTGAATTAAAACGCGTCAACCAATTTAAATATCTAGGGCACTTGGTAACATATGATTTGAAAGATGATAGTGACATGGAGAGGGAACGTAGAGCATTGTCAGTGCGGGCAAATATGCTGGCCCACAGGTTCTCCCGATGCACAAAACAAGTTAAAATTACGCTTTTTAAAGCTTATTGTACATCACTCTACTCGGGGGCCCTGTGGTTCGGATATACCCAAAAGTCTTATAATGCTCTACGGGTCCAATATAATAATGCGTTCAGGGTGTTGTTGCGACTGCCGCGATTCTGTAGCGCATCAGCGATGTTCGCCGAGGCTCGCACTGACGGATTTGATGCCGTCTGGCGTAAGAAGTCTGCATCGCTTCTGCACAGGCTGCGCGACAGTCCCAACACCATCGTGGCCATGATAGCTGCCCGGTTTGATAACCCGCTTGTGTGGACACTGATTAAACGTACCAAATCCTGTTTAAAAATTAAGTACTAACATAGGTTAAGAAAACTGTTACTAACAAGATGGACCTCATTGTAGTCTGATTAATAAATGATTATTATTATTATTATTTGTGTTTAACGGGACTATCAAAGCTTAATTATGGTGGATGAGACATGAATATGTTCTTGTACTTGTTTCTTGATTGTTATTTTAAAGGAGAATACTAATTTTGTGCTGGTTTCTAAGCATTTCTATTAAAACATTATTTTAGAATTCACGATATGAGAGTAGATAAAGTTGTGTATGCAACTTCACATAATTAGGTATTAAATACTCGTGTCATCTATTTTTTTTATTTTTTTATTTTTTTATTTTGGGTTTTCTGACGAAACCGTTAGCTGGTATAATATTTTTTACAATCGGTTTTACCCCCCCAAACCCGTATATTGTAAACATCGAAATTACGAGAAGTTTTTGAGAGCGCAATTACAAATAAACAAACTTATTGTTACGACATTTCCTAACTTTTCATATAAAAATCCTTCACAGCTACGTGGTGTGGTGAAATCGTAAATTATACAACAAAAGCAGTATTTGGGGAATCCGAGATCCAAGGTCGCGGTCACACGAGCCGACTTTTAGTTCAGCAATCCCTCGCGGAGACTTTTAAATGAGTTTCTCTGACGCTCCCCGCAGCAACGGATTGTTGAATTGTTTGAGTTATATAGAAATAAAGAAATCTAAAACTTATATTTTTAACAAATTCTGTGATGATTTACATGTTGTTATTGAAAAGTAGATGTTTTGTGTTTTTTGTTTGAAAAATGGTAAGTTTGATATGCACTATACAATATAATAAAATCAAATAATAAAAACTGGTCAAGTGAGAGTCGGACTTGTGCGCATTTAATACACTTCTGTGCGACTGCGCGTCCCTGATTCAGACGGTATTTGTACCTTAATGGTACAGAATCCTAGGAGCACGAGTCCGACTCGCACTTGGCCGGTTTTTATATATAAAGCTCCAGCACAAGTATACCTGACCAAAGACTATACATTTGACTAACATACTTATACCAATTTCTACCGAACTAACATGTTTATTTTCATACAAGTATTATTTCATGAACGTGGGTGTCGTAGACAAAACAAATGTAGATATATTTATTTTGTAAGGCGTAAATATAACCGAATGTTTCGAATATTGGTAATAGACAAATAACAACCATTGCTAGCTACCACGCGACTACGGGCGATCATGGGCTCTGGGGTTAATTGAATTCGTGGCCGTCGTTCATATTATACAACGTGTTAACGGAATAAGCGAAACTGAGAAAATAGTTTGTTCAGAATTGAGAGTAGAATCAATTTCACTGGTTGTGCCGCTTCTATTCTGAGGATACGCGCGCTGACGGCGCGGCGCCGGAGGAGGGAAGTGGGCGTGGCGTGCGCGAAGTGCACGAACTAGAACAACGATGAAACTAGAACAATGATGAAACTTTAAAATAACAATATCTTGATAAAAAAAAAATAGTTTTTTTTTACGGGAATGGATTTATTTTAATAAAAATATGTTGGGGTGTATGAGGGTTCCGCTTATGCCATGAACACGTTGTCCACGAGTCAAGGTGGTTTTAGCCCACGCTTCGCGTTGGGAAGCATGGGCTAAATCCTCCTTGTCCCGAGCCATGTATATTCACGGTTACTTTGTAAGTTTTGGAAGCTGCAATATTCCGACTGCAGCAGTACCTGCACGATAACTAAATATTGGTTTTTGTTTCAGCGAAAGCTGGAGGTAATATCGGGGTCTCAAAAACACCAAATATCAAGGTAAGAGTCAAAAAAATTTGTAATAATAAAATCAATGAGTGGATCAGTAAGAATGAATGTTCTATAGACTGAATCTGTAAGGGTTCCAAAATACGTAGCTCGTCTCCCCCACCTGCCGCGCTCACTCCCGCGATATTATATTTTTATTTTTGAGCATTAACAGTCATAGCCAAAGTTATATTGTACCATGTATAGTGCCTTGCTCCCTTTGACTCGTCCCACTGCGCCCCTACAACAGTTACAAAAAAGTAACAACTTACAAAACAAAGAAAAAAACAACTCAAAAGTACATCTGCTTATGCAACTGAACAACTTTTCTGGAACTTAGTCGAAATACAACACACATAATTCAAATACAAACTGCCTAATACGTACGGGAGGTAATTTTTTTTCCCATATTGAAGTTGTCCAGTTTAAGCCGCGATTACACCTGCTTGAATTTGACGACTGAATAAGAAATCTACCTAGGAGGCTACGTAGAAAAAGACGTTTGTGAATTCAGAGTTCTAGCTAGGAAGCTAAGTATAAAAAGTGCCTACTAATACAGTTGCTGAATAGTGATGTTCCGATAGCGATAGTTTTGCTGTTGGTAGTTGATCTTGAAATACAGTAACTCTGTTGAATAGCCTTATCGAAAATAATTATTGTACAATAAAATGCTATCGATTGTTATAAAATGGCTGATACAACCTCAAGACAAATACAACCGATAATTGAAAGAAGAAAAAATTACAGACAAACTTATTTGCGGTCTTAAAGATGGGCTTTATTGCTTTTAAAAATACTACAGGAATATCGAATCCCTTGAAGCGAGAGTCTGCCTCGCACTTGACCGTTTTTTTTAATGTAAGTATATTTTTGTTCGATATGTTGAATTAATCATTCGCACTTGGACATCACTAAACATGCTATAAAGGAGTTAGAAGGTTTAGTGATGTGAAAATTTTGCGAATGATTAATTCGTATCGAACAACTTGTCCATGAAAAATAAAAATAAAGCATTATCTTGGTTTAATAATAAGTACTAATAATAAACTTAAAAAATTCACTATAAAAAAATTTGTATGCGACTGTTCGGTTGAGTCAAGGAGTGATCACAGCGAGCTGGATTTAAAGACAAATTCGGCATACATTGCTCGTTGAAGTAAGGATAATGCAATAACATAACCAAGCCTCCCAGCAATGTATGCCGAATTAGTCTTTGAATCCAGCTAGATGTGATCGTGGCTTTAATAGGCTGACAATACATTTCCGTGATGTTTTTATTTTTATTTACCTTAAATGGACAAATGAGACCTGAACATTGCCGTGCCAAATCTTATGAATGAGAGTATTTCTGATCAAACAAAAACAATGGCTGTGGTAAATGAAGTGGATACATTTTTTCTCTTTTTCTAGTCTTGCAGGTGCACAAAGTCATTCGCCGTAACTGAACAACTTTCAGTAAATAAAACTATCAGCCTCTTCAATACTCTTCATATATAATTGCAAATGGACAGTTTAGCCACGATCACATCTAGCTGGATACAAAGACTAATTCGGCATACATTGCTGGGAGGCTTGGTTGTGTTATTGCAATATCCTTACTTCAACGAGCAATGTATCCCGAATTAGTCTTTGAATTCAGCTAGGTGTGATCGTGGCTTTTTGTGGAAAAGAGGATTATTTTAATATTTTCTGAAAGTTTTATTTACTGAAAATTATTCAGTTACGTTGACTGACGACGCCCTTTCAGTTTTCGGAAACCAGTCCCTTAGACCATGTATTGGTCAATTTAATTTCGATGCGAACACGGAATTAAATTAAAATTAATCATTCGCACTCGGACATCACTAAACCTCCTTACTCCCTTCAAGTAAAGAACTTAGGAAGTTTAGTGATGGGTAAATTTTGCGAATGATGATGAACAACTTGTCGATAAAAAATAATTATTATTCATGGTGTAATAACAAGTACTAATAAAAAAAAATTAAAAATTCACTATAGATTACCATCGATACTTCAAAGGTTCAGATATTTTCTATACGACTGTTCAGTAGAGTTACTAAACCTGCTTTGCGACAAAAAAAATCGTAAAAAGAACTAGGTAAAGGAGTGATCACACCTAGCTGAATTCAAAGACTAATTCGGCATACATTGCTGGGAGGCTTGGTTATGTTAATTGAAATATCCTTACTTCAACGAGCAATGTATGCCGAATTAGTCTTTGAATTCAGCTAGGTGTGATCACTCCTTAACTCTACACTGCGCGTGGCTTGACACGAAGTACGAACTTGGTCGGTTATTTAGTATCGATTATTACCGGTACTTTTAAGAATTCGATATTCTCGATATTTTCTATAGGAATATTCGGTAGAGTTACTGTATTTTTAAAACTCAACCATCGATCTCGTTATCGCAGCAACACTGATTCAATAATTTTCAAAATTTACGGTTCGGTTAGGTACTCAATCAATCGCCAGTTAAAGCGCGACGGAGTCAGATGTGTCCGTGTAGAATACTTGACTAGTGCAACACTGTTAGTTTTGAATATAGCGGTCTTTAATTGTTTTTGTAGTAGGAGCGCTTGTTTTAAGTAAAAAAGTATACCATCAGTTAGGCCATTATTTTTTGTTCGACAAGTTGTTCGATTCGAGCCAATCATTCGCATTTGCCCATCACTAAACCTATGTTCCGATGTCATTTTTTGGTGGTCATTTCCTCCGAGGCGAGTTCGCCCGGTTGGGCATTTCGCCCGAAAGTATTCATTGTTAGTCGAGGTCTTTTAAAACCATATCCAAAAGATAATGAGAAACTATGGCAAACAACATACAGAAATAAAAAATCCAAATAAGATCAATAAACTTCTAGAAGAATTGACTTCAGCATTTTGTTACTGTAAAAATATCGTTGGCCGAAAATATTTTACTTAAGACTGCACCACGTAAAAACTACCAAAACGGCAATCACGGTTTTATATTGCTTACATATTTAATATGATTTTTTTTTAAACCATTACGATTACGCCATACATTTTTAGTATGACCGCGCGAAGTCTAATAAATAGCTCTGACACGCGGCCGATACCCACAAGAGCTCGAAGTGAGACCACGTCAGTTTGCACCGCGACGCGCCAAAATTATGGATCGCGTTTCAACGTATACACATTCTCTGCTTTCATAGTGTAACAAGGTAACTTTGTTTTTTACTATTTTCTAAAGTAAGATATTTCTTTCCTTGTATTTATAAAGTGTTTGTTTTAGAGAAATGGGGAAGCGCAAAGATAAATATTATGTATCCCGTCAAAAATTCAAAAAATATCTCTTCCTTTAACCAAGTAAGTACCTTCTTATATACCATACCTAGGTAGTTTTGTTTTGTGATGGGTGACTGGTGATGAAGGGTAGGCGGAGGAAGATAGGTAGATGATGGGTGATCGGTCAAAAGGGTTATCAGAGTAATAGATTTTCGGTACGTGATTGATGTCCGGACGAAGATGGGTGACCGGTGGATGATATTGATGGGTGACCGGCGGAAGACGAGTCAATGGTAGATGATGGGTGACCGGTAGATGATGGGTAATCGGCAGTGGTCGGAATAGGTAGAGCTGTTTAGGGTCGATGATCGGAAACTTGAACGTGCTGCTTGCTACATTATTTCGTCAGGTCTGTTAGATTTTCCTCTTGAGACGGATTTCCATGGCATGGCTTTTCAAAATAAGACTGCCTTTTGATCGTTAGTATGTGTCGTTTGATCTTTCGATCACAAAAACAACGAAATGTACAACGATGGCACGGATTTAAATGGATTACTTTTTTAAAAGAAGCAAACGGCGCCAAACTTAGGCAGGAAAAAGGATACATTATTTCGTCAGGTCTGTTAGATTTTCCTCTTGAGACGGATTTCCATGGCATGGCTTTCCGAAATAAGACTGCCTTTTGATCGTTAGTATGTGTCCTTTGATATTTCGATCACAAAAACAACGAAATGTACAACAATAGCACGGATTAAAATGGATTACTTTTTTTAAAGAAGCAAACGGCGCCAAACTTAGGCAGGAAAAAGACTACATTATTTCGTCAGGTCTGTTAGATTTTCCTCTTTAGACGGATTTCCATGGCATGGCTTTCCGAAATAAGACTGCCTTTTGGTCGTTAGTATGTGTCCTTCGATCTTTCGATCACAAAATCAACGAAATGTACAGCGATGGCACGGATTTAAATGGATTATTTTTTTAAAAGCAAACGGCGCCAAACTTAGGCAGGATGATAGTTGATGACTGGATGAATGACGATGATGAAAGGATGATAAGTGATGCGCGGATTATAGTTGATGAGTGGATCAATGATGATGAGTGATGCGCGGATGATAGTTGATCAGTGGATGAATGATGATAAGTGGATGATGAGTGATGCGCGGATGATAGTTAATGAGTGGATGAACGATGATGAGCGGATGATGAGTGATGCGTGGATGAATGATGATGATGAGCGGATGATGAGTGATTTTCGGATGATAAGTGATGCGCGGATGATAGTTGATCAGTGGATGAATGATGATGAGCGGATGATGAGTGGTGCGCGGATGATAGTTGATGAGTGGATCAATGATGATGAGTGATGCGCGGATGATAGTTGATCAGTGAATGAATGATGATGAGCGGATGATGAGTGATTTTCGGATGATAAGATATGATGAAGATGTGCGGATGATGAGTGATTTTCGGATGATAAGTGATGTGCGGATGATAGTTTCTACCACCATGTCATTACGAGTAAGTCTAAAGTGTTTCTACTGACGTGCTGTTGAGTATACAAACTTGAAGAGCTGTTCCCTGTCGCCCCTCGCTTCCCCTCGAGTAACCCTCCGTTATACAATCGTTGCGCTGAGCTATATTAGTAGAGTTCATTAAAAATACCTTGAGAGAAAAAAGTTCCATTCAAAACACAGTTTTTTAAAAGGTGTCGTTTCCTCCGAGCGGACGAGAACGCGTCTCGGGTGAAATGACGCACTACGACTCCAAGTGGACTGCGCGCATGTGTGTGTTCGATCATACGCACACTACTGTTGCTTCCGACTCGACGCGAAAACTAAACAGTTTTGATCCTATACATTTTTTTATGAAAGGGACAACTGATTTAGACATGAATTGAAAATTTTGTCAGGATTACAAAGTATCTCTTTTAAGGAAGTCTAACAAAATTACGGACAAGTACAAGGTGTCAAACAATCTCCTGAAAACTTCATCAATGGACTCATACCATGAAAAATTAACGATTTTCACCATACATACATCTATACACAACAAAAAAAAATGTTAAAGTGCGAGTCGGACTCGCGCATCGAGGGTTCCGATATACCTACCTATAGTATTTTTAGAAGCAATAAGGTCCATTGTAAGGACCGCAAAACTAAATTTGTTTGTAAAGATTTGTTGCAAATTTCCAAAAAACTGTGCTACTTAGAGAGATTGTTTTTTTTTCTGAATTATTTACATAAACCTCTATGGACTTTAATTAATTCAGATTTTTTTCTTCGGAAAACTTCGGGGATAAGGAAGGGGGAAGGTATTTTTTTAACTTTTTATGTCATAACTTGAAAACTAAGAGTCGTTAAAAATATAAAGAACTATTTTGGAATGTACAAGTGAAGCACTTTCATATGATACCTAACTTGACTTAGTACTGACTATTAAAAACTTTGACCTACCCATTTGGGCCCCCTTTACAATAATAATAATACTATAATTATTTCAATTGCAATAAAGTAAGACAATCGTATTCTAAAACTACTTCTACTACTAAATATAAAAGTATAAACGAGTTTTTAGCATGCTTTTCAATTTATTTTAAGGTCATTAAAAATACTCATAGAAGCCTTTATACAAAGTATCTGAACATATCAGTCGCGCTATAAAGTGTACCAGCACAGAAAATATAGAGGTATACTAACGTATAGACTATGATCCCTACTATGTTGATGTTCCTTAATAGTGATGTACAATTATTTCAAGAAGCAACAATCGAAATATTCGAATGTACTACTTAGTACTATCCAAATAATCTTTTAGCATTCAATTGTTATTTTTCATTGGAATCATTATTCGCTTTTCGTACGATTTTGAATGAAAAATTTATTCTAACTAAAAGAATGAACAAAGCACTCAAATTCTTTGTGTTTACTTGACTGGTGCAACCTAATTTTAATTCCTTGTTTGTTTTTTAGTATACCGGTAATTCTGTGGTTTTTTTTTGTAGTTATTCTAGTGTTTTTCTATACAACATAAATTAGCCCTTATTAATATTTTCCGTACGATGAGGTGTTCTATTCGTATTGGCCCTTCACTAAAGTTCCTTTCTGCGTTGCTTACTATGCGGCTTACTCAGTCAGTGACTTACTTAGTTCCATCTTTCTACCTTCCTTTCCTACGTAGGAGACTAACTGACTTAGTGTGTGAATTCAGTCAGGTGTGATCGGCCCTTTAATGGGCAAATTTAGATCCTCCAGTCTTATTAAACCATGTATAATGTTTTCGATTATAAAACTATCGTGCTTAATGCAATATGATTCATTTTATACCTATGAGTGCACATAAACATGCTAATATAAGCTTTATAGCAGCTACAAGCGTAGATAGCGGCGGTCGTTAATCTACACTACTAAACGTTCAAAATGATGTGTTGGCTTGAAAGCTCCGATTATGAACTTGACAGTTGCACAATAGCGCACACAATCGCTTGACTGTGTAAACAATTTGCTTGATCAAGTATTGGCACTTCGAAATAATGTGTTGAAGGTGGTAGGGCTTTTGTGGAAAGTCTGTCTGGGGAAGTACCACCCCCTTGCTTTTTTCTGTCGTGAAGCAGCAGTGTTTGCACTGTTGTGTTTCGGTTTGAAGGGCAAGGGAGCCAGCGAAATTACTGGCACATGAGATATATCATCTTAGTTCTCAAAGTGAGCAACGCGCTTAGCTGTCTTATTAGTGTCAAAATATGCCATTAATAAGACAGTAGGTGTTATGGGCGGTGGTGACCACTTACCATCAGGTGGCCCACCTGCTCGTTTGCTCACTTGTAACATAAAAAAAATGTTATAGTGGAGAGGTGACAGTGAGCAACCCTAAGTTATCAGGTATCTAAATAACACTGTTTTGTGAATAAAAGAAAAACACCTGATTAATATGTACAACTTAACGCATCCACTTACATTTATTTGTATACGTAGATGACACATTCTTACTACTTTAAAATCTTGAGTTGGAGAAAAATTCGATACAGTTAATGCCTCATTATAAACGTTTCCACACCACATTGTCAGCAGTAGCATCAAAGAGCCATTTTGCATCTGACTGTCCAATTTAAACTCAGCAATCTCTAATTCCCCACAAAACTAAGTAAGTACCTATAAATGTCGAGATAGAGCTCTCAATAAAAGAATCACGTTTCTTGGCAACGGATAGCCACGCCGGCTTTTACACAGAAGGGGAGGACAAAGGAATCGCGTAATTCCTAGCAAATTGGCGGACTGTCGCTTACATTCAACACAAAGCTATGGTCACAAGAAGGTCATAGAATTTTTTTACACGCTTTTGTACTTAGTTTCTGGTACTGGCAAATAAACAACGACCTTAGTGCAATTCTGTTATGAAATCGCTAGGTACAAAAAAATTATTGGTGTGATTACTTGTTTGTTTATGTCACGTTATGGTAAGTGGTCATCACCATCCATGATACTTACTATCTTATTAGTGAAATAATTTGACACTTATTTGACAGCAAAGCGCGTTACAAACCCTGAGAACTATGATGGTATGTCTCGTGTGCCGGTAATTTCACTGGCTCCCTTACCCTTCAAACTGAAACACAGCAGTGCAATGCTGCTTTACGGCAAAAAAAAGGCAAGGGGGTGGTACTTCACCAGACAGACTTTGCACAAAAGCCCTAATACCTACAAAATCTAACTATAAGCTTTGTTTCATTGCAATCGGTTCACTCAAACAGAAACTACACGTATGCAAAATTCAAACGGCCTCTTCACCTATAACTCACAAAACTACTAAACCGATTCAAACGAGGGTTTTAATAAAGTATTTGGCTTGCTATCGTGCAACATAAAAAGCTTAGGTTCATTGCAAACGGTTCATTCAGACAGAAGGTACGCGTAGTTTCATGCGGCGGCAAAAATAACTCTTAAACTACTTAACTGAATAAAACTTTTTTTCCAATAACGTATTTCACTTACTTCGTTCAACAAATAAGTTGAGTTTTATTGCAAACGGTTCACTCAGACAGACGGTACGCGAAATTTCAGGCGGCGGCGCCAATAACTCACAAACTAACGAATGGAATCAAACGGGGGTTTCTATAAAGTATTTACCTTACTTCTCTGCAACACATTAGCTTAGTTTCCTTGCAAACGGTTCATTCAGACAAAAGGTACGCAAAGTTTCAAGCAGTGGCGCTATTAACTCACAAAATACTGAACCGATTCTATGACGCGTTTGACTTTTTCCGTGCAAAATATAATCTTAGTTTCATTGCAAACGGTTAACTCAGAGAGAAGGTAGGTTCCGTACACAAAGGGTGAAAAATAGGACCCTATTATAATATGCCTGTGATGTCTGTCTGTCTGTCTGTCTGTCAGCAGGCTACATCTCATGAACCGTCATAGGTAGACAGTTGAAATTTTCACAGATTATGTATTTCTGTTGCCGCTATAATAACAAACACTAAACGTAAAATATTAATTCAAAGTTCTCCTACTAAAAACGTGTTTTGTAGGCGTTTTATGCTCGATTTTTGTTTTAGCTCTATCGTAAAAAATTGGTATGTTTATAATGGTGAAGTGCGAGTCGGACTAACACGTTTTAATACAATTTTGCGTGACTGCGCGTCCGAAACTAAGACGGTATTTTTACTTAAGTGGTACGGAACCCTGGGTACGCGAGTCCGACTCGCACTTCTCTGATTTTATTTAAATATCTTCAGAAGCTAAATTTTCTGAGCATCAGATTTAGTTTATTTTACGTTTACGTTTAGTGGTGGGAGATGACCAATATGGGTTCAGACAGCAAAAGGGTACTAGAGAAGGTATACTGGCACTGCGGATGATAATTGACAGGAGGATGGATCTAGGGCTAAACACGCATATAGCATTCATCGATTTAGAGAAGGCATTTGACAGGGTGGACTGGAGGTTGATGATGACAGCACTTAAGGATATTGGAGTGGTCTACAGGGATAGAAGGATTATAATGGAATTGTACAAGGAGCAGGAAACAATAATTGAGGTTGGCGAAGAAAAAGGAACAGCAAGGATTCGACAAGGAGTTAGACAGGGTTGTCCTCTATCACCGTTGATATTCAACATTTTCATAGAGTGTGCAATTAAGGAAATTAAAGAGAATGCTAAAGGGGGGGTCAAAATTAATGGAGAAAATATTAAATTTATACGTTTTGCAGATGATATTGCTGCATTAGCAGAAACTGATATACAGCTACAAAATCTGATTAGCACCATGGATTCTATATTTGAAAAATACCAATTAAAGATAAATGCCAACAAAACTAAAATAATGACAGCATCCAAAAAGCCACCGAACAATAGACCTGTTAAACTGGGTAATAACATAATAGAGCAAGTGAATAGTTTTAAATATCTTGGAAGTATAATAAATAATGACTCTCGATGCACACAAGACATAATAGCCAGAATTGCAATAGCCAAACAAGCCTTCAACCGGAAGAATCATAAACTTAAATCTAAAAAGATATCACTAAAAATTAGAAAAAGGTTTATTAAATCATATATCTGGACTATCGCACTCTATAGGGGAGAAACGTGGACAATGATACAAAGAGACAGAGAGAGGCTGGAGGCGTTTGAGATGTGGTGTTGGCGAAGGATGGAAGGTATAAGCTGGACAGAAATGGTGTCAAATGAAAGGGTACTTGAAAGGGTTAAAGAAAAGAGATCTATCGTACAAACTATAGAGAACCGGAGAGGAAATATGATTGGCCACCTGATACGACACAATTCGTTTATTAAGAACATCATAGAAGGGAAAATTGAGGGAAAGAGAGGAAGGGGCCGACCGAGGAGAACCTTTATGTAACAAATAAAAGAAAAAGTACAGGTCGAGTCGTATCAGGAGGTGAAGGAACTGGCGGAAACAAGGAAACATTGGCGATTACTCCACCGACAAGAGCACAGCTCTTAAGTTTAAATAAGAAGATTTAGTTATAGGTTTTGTACAAGAAATAAAGAAACCCGTATTACACTTCGTCCGCGTGGAATTTGACTAAAATTTTACTCACACGAAGATAGTGGGCAAACTAACAGTCCACACGTAAACAAGAGGTGTTTAATTTACAAAAAAATCCATACTATCTGTACTCTGTATAATATCACTAGCTGTACCCGCGGCTTTACCAGTGTGGAATTCAGACAATGTGCGGTATTGTACAGTCTCTCCCTCTCCCCCTCCCGCTCCCTCTCCCCTCCCACTCCCTCACCCTCTCCCCCTCCCAATCCCGCTTCCGCTCCCACTTCTTCTCCCTCCCCCTCCATCTCCCGATCCCGCTCCCGCTCCCACTCCCTCTCCTGCTCTCTCTCCCTCTCCCCATCCCCTTCCCTCTCCCCTTCCCGCTCCCTCTCCCCCTCCCCATCCCACTCCTGCTCCCTGCCCCTAACCCTACTCCAGCCCCTAGCCCTACCTCTACCCCTACCCCCACCCCTACCCCTACCCCCATCCCTATCCCTATCGCTACCCCTATCCCTATCCCTTCCCCTATCCCTACCCCTAACGCCATCTTAACCGCTATCTCTATCCTTATATAAACATAGAAACGACACCCATATTAATTTTAAGACATTGCAACGCTATCACAACCCAACCCCCTCCCCAGGAGATGATGGTATTTCACATCCACTACGTTGGATTTCAAAATTGTTGTAGTTTTCGTAATCAGCGACCCGATAAACCTTAAAATCGACACCCATATTGATTTTTAGACATTTCAACCCTATTGCACCCCAACCCCATCCCCTGGGGATGATGGTATTTTATGTCCACCACGTTGGATTTCACAATTGTTGTAGTTTTCGTAATCAACGACCCGATAAACCATACAAACGATACCCATATTGGTTTTTAGAATTTTTCACCCCATTTCCCTCTTTTGGGGGTTGAATTTGGGGTGCAATTTCAAAAACTGTGATAAACGTTGCATTAAATTACAACCCTAATGCCTAAATAATAAATTTAGTAGTTTTAAAAACCCTGGTTGGTAAAAACCCTGAGACGCGTAAAAATTTCTTTTTAGTCGTCAGCCTAAATACGAAATTTGAAGATCCTAACTTCAAAACTGATGGACTTTCATACAAACTATCATCCCTTATTTGACCCCCTTAGAGCACCCCTTGACCTCATAATGAACCTACGTGCCAAATTTGGAATCTCTAGACCAAGCGGTTTGGGCTGTGCGTTGATATGTCAGTCAGTCAGTCAGTCACCTTCTTCTTTTTTATAAATAAATAGATAAGAACGAAAATTATTCTATCTGTCCGTTACGCTTTTACAACTAATCCGATTAACCGATTTTGATAAAGCTTGGTGAGAAGATAGTTTGAACATTGGGAAAAGTCATTAGCTACATTTGTCCGGAACCCCACGCGGACGGAGTCGCGGGCAACAGCTAATAATATGATATTTACACTAAAGTAAAAATATCAACCAGCTAACTATTACAGTTTAAAAGATACACAGCCTTTTAAGAGTTAGAAGGTCAGACAGACAAACAGACGACCAAGAAAATTATGTAGGTGATTAAAAAAATTACAAAAAACGTGACTACCTCTGAAATAGGCAGTTAAAAGATGATGAAAACGTGAAAGTATAATACATTTCCAAGTTAATATCAAAAGAACGAACGAGAAAGGAAATTGATAAAAGTATTAAACAAATTATCTTAACGAAGTTACAGCCAAGAAAGACGATTAACGAATTCAGCGCAAAAAAGTTCACAAAAAAAATTGCTTACAATGTGAAAAAGTTTAATGTCTTTTAGGATTTATCTTTTGGGGCTTATCTGAACAAATTAGGGTCCAATTGTTACAAGTTACTTAATAATCAACCGCTCTTGGACGCAGTATTTATAAAACGTTATTTTTTATTTCCAAAAAACAAGGGTTGATTCCAAGGAGGCTTATAACTACGAAAAAAACTGTGTATGGGGGTATTTTTTTATTTCTATTTTTTCTGTATTTTTTTTACGTAAGTACGTTTGTCTGTCGGTTTCACAAATATTTAACTTAATGACAAAACAATTTTTTTGCGACTGTAATTTACCAATCTATAAGATCCTAATGAAATAGTGAACATACTTTTAGTATGTTGCTTAGACGATGAAACTGAACAACTTTCCCCAAGGAACATAGGTCGGAATATGAATATAAATTTTTGACCTCCTATGGAAACTGCATCAGCTGATAGCGCATTTTGTATGTGAGATCAAATCTGGTTTTTTGTATGTCAACCTATGCTCCTTTGGGAAAGTTGTTCAGTTTTATGGTCTAAGTGACGTGCTAAAATTATGTTCACTATTTCGTTAGGACCCTAGACAGGGTGTGGCAGAAGTAATGGATAACTCTGTAACTGCCGGTGGGCCACATAACGGTCTATCAATACGTGCCAGTACTGTTAGTTTTAAACTCGGACGGTCATGCGTTACAAAGTTATAATCTTTTATTAAATTTTTTTTCATATAACTTTGACTCCATATCTTGAAAAAAAAAGTATGGCACGGATGTGGCTCAACGTGGCACATATTGATAGACCGTTATGTGGCCCACCGGCAGTTACAGGGTTATCCATTATTTCCGCCAAAGCCTGTAGGTATTATCGATAACAGAACTTACCCTCAAAATTTGTCGAATATCTTCAAAGTCACCCTGTAGGTTGATAGGGTTCCAAGCGAAGGGTTGTAAATGGCCAGAAGTGAGATTGACAATTGGACATAATCGATCTTCGTCCAATACGTCTACAGCGTTCAGGCGAAACCGGACCCTTTGGTAATAGACCTTGAACGAGGAATCAATTTGAAGGCCCTTTTTGACGTGGAGGGATCAGGAGTGACATTTTTGGAACTCGTCAAGATCTCATTTGCTATTAAGCAAATAGATTTGAACCTCGCTGTACTCCTATTAAGCGATGCGATTTTCAGAAACTCATTTTAAAGTTAACTGTTGTTACATATACATTGAATGAACGAAGATTACAATGAATGAACGAAGATTACAATGAATGAACGAAGATTGACGAAAGAGATCTACCAGGCGAGAATGAATGGAAACGTTGGAAGGGGAAGGCCTAGGCGAACGTAATAGGACCAAATTCAGGACGTTCTGAATAAAGGCCAGGTTAAAAGTACCCTAAACCGACGAGCATGTATGAAAGGATACAAGAAGCAAGGAAAGTATGTCAGGATCGTAGCAGGTGGAGGACTGTGGTCTCTGCCTACCCCGACGGGAAAGAGGCGTGATGTTATGTATGTATGTATTTACATATAAATTTAACGGAAATTTAAATAAAAACTAGTGGATAGCACCGCAGGCACCCCATACTTGGTTGATATTCCGCACATTCGCACAGGTCGCTTTGAGACATCTTTTGTAATGCGCACGACTAGTGAGTGGAATTCTCTGCCTACGTCTATGTTCCCGAGTTCATATAACCCAAATCTATTCAAGTCACGAGTGAATAGGCTTCTTCTAGGCAAGTTCTTTCCATCGTCGACCTCATGACTGTCTTCAAGACTAGATGGAGGTCAAGAGTAAGCACAATGAAAAATAAAGTGTTTTAAAATGAATCTTAAACTCCACCTGCCAACTTCTTAGCGCTATATTCGAGACTAAACGTAATTTAAGATGTTTTTCATTTATCGTGATTTAAAAAATTTTTAAACAGTATTTAATTTTTGCCACATACGATTTAAGATTGGTCTAAGCTTGTCTATAAACTTTGGGGCCTCAATTTATCGAATAAAATATTATGAATTAGCTTCAAAGATACAGGTAATTTAAGCTTCGATTTTGTAATTTACAATTGACATACGAGTACTCTGTCTGACCCCCAGGGCTGACCTACCATTTTACTAAGTAGCTAACGATTCACAAAAAAACAAACTTAAAAAAGGGTTAAAAATATCTGTCAGTCCTTCCAACCCTTATACTTCCAACAATATCCGAACATTTTAGTTTTTAAAGTGTAAAACGATATAACCTTAACCTTTCTTTTAACCAAGTGACCTAAATGAGTCACTAAACAAACAAAAAAGACCAAAGTTTTATACGTTTATTTCCTCAGTCTATTTTCCTAACCCTTCTACTTTCAGCGATTTCCGGACAAAAGCGGCAAAACGTCTGTGATAGGAATCTTTCCCGGATTCCGTAAGATTGAAACATGACTCCTCACTGGAATTTTAATATCTTTCTCTCAATAAAGGTACGACTTTGTCTTTGTGTTATCAGGTGACGGAAGGTACGTTGTTTTGTTCCGGATATTATTCAAGATAATTACACATTTTTACATACTAGTGCCAAAATACTGTTTATTGGCGCTTGGTTCTGTCTTTTTTTAAAATGTGACAAGTGAACAAGCGAGCTTGTGGGCCACCTGATGGTAAGTGGTCACCACCGCCCATAGCGCTCTCTGTCTTATTAGCAGCATAATTGACACTAACAAGACAGCAAATCGCGTTGCCCACCCTGAGAACTAAGATGGTCTGTCTCATTTGCCAGTAATTTCACTGGCTCCTTACCTTTCAAACCGAAACACAGCAGTGCAAACAACAACAACAACCATGGCGTTTATTATTAATTAATCTGTGCCATGGCAGAAAAAGCAAGGGGGTGGTACTTCCCCAGACGGACTATGCACAAAAGCCCTACCATCTTTAAAAAAACCGGCCAAGTGCGAGTCGGACTCGCACCCAAAGGGTTCCGTACCTATCTACAAAATGATATACTAAAATCTTTTGCTCTTTGATTTTAAAAACTCCGCGACCATCCAACTTGACCCCTCTTTTATAGAAAAGTTCTTGAAACGGGAGCTCACCTTAATTGGTTACTATTAGTTGTGAGAAAAATTTAAATATTTAATGATTTTAGACTTTTCTCTTTATTTGTACTGTGAGACCTAGCTTCTTGCCAAATTTCATAATTTTAGGTCAACGGGAAGTACCCTGTAGGTTTTGCTTTTTTGCATAAATGTATGGAGATGAGGACATAAAAAGCCATATCTTTTGATTGCGTCGTTGTAAAAACTTGAAATTTTCAGATCTTTTGTGGTTTTTGGACCTTACTATTCGTTATCAATTTCGACCCGTTACCTCTTCTCGTTCGTGAGAAAAAGGGTCTTGACAGACAGACAGACGGACAACAAAGTGATCCTATAAGGGTTTCGTTTTTTTATTTTGAAATACGGAACCCTAAAAACCATAAACCTATACAATTTCCTTACAACTTGGTAATGACTTAAAAAAATGGTATTTCAATACTATTAAACGCCCGGCAAAGTTGAAACAGCCCCTCAAAAAAAAAATAACATAAAAAACACTACAAAAAAAAAGAATCAAGTGGTTTTGTTTGAAACCTTTATAAAAATGATGAATATGTCTAAAAACGTAGTATAACTCACCATTCAATGTAACTAAAAAAAAAAAAAAAAAATTTTTTATTCAGATAATAATACCCTATTTACATGTGTTATACTATTTGTTCATTCATGCCCACTTCACCTTCAAGCTTTAGCGTAAAAGGTTTATCTCAGCCCACTGCTGAAAAAAGGTAAGGAAAAGTGATTCAGAGTAATATAATAGCCCGTTTAAAGTATAGCGGGGTTCAAACACTTTTTGGCTGACTCGGCTTAAGTTATTGAAAAAATCTGTCTTTATTCTGAGGTTTTATGTCCCTTTCTGACAGCTGTCATCCGAAAAGAATCCGAATATATCAGCCGAAAGACGTCCACTGCTGGACATAGGCCTCCCCTAAAGATCTCCATGACGACCGGTCCTGCAAAACTAAAAAAAATAAAAATTCTGACGGGCAAAGAAAAATGAACCCTGTGTTTTGGTGATAAGGAAAAGTCAAAACGGACTTCTTACGTCGGCCCTACTTAAACGAATAACTAGAATTTTCTCTATTAACTTTTGAAGTCTAGCAACGTGACCCATCCAAATTTTTATAGAGGCAACTCCTCTTCCTTCTCTGCTCCGTGAGATTCCTATAAAAAGGCATGAGCCTGGTCATGAAACTGAACAACTAAAGAAACATGGATCAAAATACGACAAATTATGTTTGCGTCTCATCTCCTGGTGAGGGTAGAAAATACCAGTGTCACAAGTTTCTACCCGGTAGGCACTTGCGACAAGATGCTGAGTCATCACCTTTTCCGGCTGTGTACACAGTTGCCTCACATAATTTGTATCAATAGTTATAGTATTATTTGCCTGTTATTTTATATATTATATTGCGTGGATTTCGTATTTATGCTGTTACCGGTTTTCCGAAGCAATGAGATATTTTCCCGTCATTTCGGGGTAATTTTAAACTGAGGAGAACAGGACTAACCCTGCGCAAATCAATGAGTATAATTCAAGATCTAGCTGAATTTTATATAATATACAGACGTTACTCATAAATTACTCAGAACAGAGGAACTTAGCAGCAGTATCCTAACAAATGTAAAGAGAGAGATGAGAAACACCTTTATGTAATATTTCAAAACAGAGCCAATTCGCAGAAGTAATTGAGAAAAACTAAAACCCTCTTCCTCTCTCCCCTTCCTCTCCCCCTCCCCCTCCCTCTGTCTCTCCTCCTCCCCCTCCTCCATCTCCCCCTGCCCTTCCCTCTCCCTCTCCCTCTCCCTCACCCTCTACCTGTACCTGTACCTCTAACTCTCTACGTCTCTACCTCTCTACCTCTCTACCTCTCTACCTCTCTACCTCTCTACCTCTCTACCTCTCTACCTCTCTACCTCTCTACCTCTACCTCTCTACCTCTCTACCTCTCTACCTCTCTACATCTCTACCTCTCTACCTCTCTACCTCTCTACCTCTCTACCTCTCTACCTCTCTACCTCTCTACCTCTCTACCTCTCTACCTCTCTACCTCTCTACCTCTCTACCTCTCTACCTCTCTACCTCTCTACCTCTCTACCTCTCTACCTCTCTACCTCTCTACCTCTCTACCTCTCTACCTCTCTACCTCCCTACCTCTCTACCTCTCTACCTCTCTACCTCTCTACCACTCTACCTCTCTACCTCTCTACCTCTCTACCTCTCTACCTCTCTACCTCTCTACCTCTCTACCTCTCTACCTCTCTACCTCTCTACCTCTCTACCTCTCTACCTCTCTACCTCTCTACCCCTCTACCTCTCTACCCCTCTACCCCTCTACCCCTCTACCCATCTACCCCTCTACCCATCTACCCCTCTACCCCTATACTCCTCTACCCCTCTACCCCTCTACCCCTCTACCCCTCTACCCCTCTACCCCTCTACCCCTCTACCCCTCTACCCCTCTACCCCTCTACCCCTCTACCCCTCTACCCCTCTACCCCTCTACCCCTCTACCCCTCTACCCCTCTACCCCTCTACCCCTCTACCCCTCTACCCCTCTACCCCTCTACCCCTCTACCCCTCTACCCCTCTACCCCTCTACCCCTCTGCCCCTCTGCCCCTCTGCCCCTCTGCCCCTCTGCCCCTCTGCCCCTCTGCCCCTCTGCCCCTCTGCCCCTCTGCCCCTCTGCCCCTCTGCCCCTCTGCCCCTCTGCCCCTCTGCCCCTCTGCCCCTCTACCCCTCTACCCCTCTACCCCTCTACCCCTCTACCCCTCTACCCCTCTACCCCTCTACCCCTCTACCCCTCTACCCCTCTACCCCTCTACCCCTCTACCCCTCTACCCCTCTACCCCTCTACCCCTCTACCCCTCTACCCCTCTACCCCTCTACCCCTCTACCCCTCTACCCCTCTACCCCTCTACCTCTCTACCTCTCTACCTCATTACCTCTACCTCTCTCTCTACCTCTCTAGCTCTACCTCTCCCTATCCCTGCCCCTATCCCTACCCCTAACGCCAATTTAACCGCCATCCCTAACATAGAAACGACACCCATATTTATTTTTAGACATTTCAAACCTATCGCACCCCAACCCCATCCCCAGGGGATGATGGTATTTCACGTCCACCACGTTGGATTTCAAAGTTGTTGTAGCTTTCGTAATCAGCGACCCGATAAACCATACAAACGACACCCATATTGATTTTTAGACATTTCAAACCTATCGCATCCCAACTCCATCCCCAGGGAGATGATGGTATTTCACGTCCACCACGTTGGATTTCAAAATTGTTGTAGTTTTCGTAATCAGCGACCCGATAAACCATACAAACGACACCCATATTTACATTTCAACCCTATCGCACCCCAACCCCATCCCAAAGGGAATGTTGGTATTTAACGTCCACCACGTTGGATTTCAAAATTGTTGTAGTTTTCGTAATCAGCGACCCGATAAACCATACAAACGATACCCATATTGGTTTTTAGACTTTTTCATCCCATTTCCCTTTTTTAGGGGTTGAATTTGGGGAGGAATATCAATAACAGTGATGAACGTTGCATAGAATTACATCATTAATGCCTTAATAATAAATTATGTGGATTTTACTTTAAAAATAAAGAATTTTCAACTTCATCCCCCTTTTCACCCAATAACGAATTCGGTTCGGCATACATTGATGGTTTACTAGCAAAGTGAATGTCGCCACCCGCGCGCTGGCACGCAATAGTACGCTACCTCCTCAGTCGGCCGGCGCCAGCCAGTCTGGGTTTTTGAAACGAAGTATCTTTTCACCTGAAAACGAATCCTATGCATTCTTCTGAATATGAAAACGTGTTAATTAAGCTCAAATTCATAGAACTAAATGTCTAAATTAAGTTTGAAATGGGTTTTAGTATGTCTTTTTCGATCCGAAACTACGATTCTAATCCATCCAGCTGATTTTAAGTTCTAAACGAATCTTTCCTTTTTTTTAGAATGCCTAATCATAGTTTTGACTTTACAACGAGTTATTTGGGTATTTTTAACTTCAATTTAATCGGAAATGTGTTTGATCAAAAGTTTATTTAGACACGCGGTAGCGTGTCAAAGCCAAGTTCAACGAGAATATTAGTTACATTAACCTAAACTTGAATATTTCGGAATCGCTGACGGCCAACCCGTCACATTACATTAACCTAAACTTGAATATTTCGGAATCGCTGACGGCCAAACCGTCACAGCCAGACCAAATGCCATCAGCGTTGCCGAATACTGGTCTGGGAAAGTATATGATGGTTGCCATCGACACGATAGAAGAAGAACTGTAATTAATTCAGATTTTTCCTTTTACAAACCTGGGAGATAATAATCGTGTTTTTTTTTGACATTTTTCATAATAACTTGAAAACTTAAAAAAAACTTTTCCAGATTTCAGTTCGATAGCATGAGTGGTTGCTGAGATATAGAGGTGTGACAGACAGACGGACAGACAGGCAAAGTCGCACCATAAGGGTTCCTTTTTTTTACCATTCTAAAAAGGGTTAAAAATATCTGTCAGTCCTTCCAACCCTTATACTTCCAACAATATCAGAGACTTTTAGTTTTTAAAGTGTAAAACGATATAACCTTAACCTTTTCTTTAACCAAGTGACCTAATCGAGTCACTAAACAAACAAAAAAGACCGAAGATCTTTACGTTTATTTTCCTCAGTCTCTTTTCCTAACCCTTTTACTTTCAGCGATTTCCGGACAAAAGCGGGAAAATGTCTGTGATAGGAATCTTTCCCGGATTCCGTAAGATTGAAACATGACTCCTCACTGGAATTTTAATATCGTTCTCTCAATAAAGGTACGACTTTGTCTTTGTCTTATCAGGTGACGGAAGGTTACGTTGTTTTGTTCCGGAAGAACACTTATATTATTCACATACTAGCGCCAAAATACTGTTTTTTGGCGCTTGGTTCTGTCTTTTTTTAAAATGTGACAAGTGAACAAGCGAGCTTGTGGGCCACCTGATGGTAAGTGGTCACCACCGCCCATAGCGCTCTCTGTCTTATTAGCAGCATAATTGACACTAACAAGACAGCAAATCGCGTTGCCCACCCTGAGAACTAAGATGGTCTGTCTCATTTGCCAGTAATTTCACTGGCTCCTTACCTTTCAAACCGAAACACAGCAGTGCAAACAACAACAACAACCATGGCGTTTATTATTAATTAATCTGTGCCATGGCAGAAAAAGCAAGGGGGTGGTACTTCCCCAGACGGACTATGCACAAAAGCCCTACCATCTTTAAAAAAACCGGCCAAGTGCGAGTCGGACTCGCACCCAAAGGGTTCCGTACCTATCTACAAAATGATATACTAAAATCTTTTGCTCTTTGATTTTAAAAACTCCGCGACCATCCAACTTGACCCCTCTTTTATAGAAAAGTTCTTGAAACGGGAGCTCACCTTAATTGGTTACTATTAGTTGTGAGAAAAATTTAAATATTTAATGATTTTAGACTTTTCTCTTTATTTGTACTGTGAGACCTAGCTTCTTGCCAAATTTCATAATTTTAGGTCAACGGGAAGTACCCTGTAGGTTTTGCTTTTTTGCATAAATGTATGGAGATGAGGACATAAAAAGCCATATCTTTTGATTGCGTCGTTGTAAAAACTTGAAATTTTCAGATCTTTTGTGGTTTTTGGACCTTACTATTCGTTATCAATTTCGACCCGTTACCTCTTCTCGTTCGTGAGAAAAAGGGTCTTGACAGACAGACAGACGGACAACAAAGTGATCCTATAAGGGTTTCGTTTTTTTATTTTGAAATACGGAACCCTAAAAACCATAAACCTATACAATTTCCTTACAACTTGGTAATGACTTAAAAAAATGGTATTTCAATACTATTAAACGCCCGGCAAAGTTGAAACAGCCCCTCAAAAAAAAAATAACATAAAAAACACTACAAAAAAAAAGAATCAAGTGGTTTTGTTTGAAACCTTTATAAAAATGATGAATATGTCTAAAAACGTAGTATAACTCACCATTCAATGTAACTAAAAAAAAAAAAAAAAATTTTTTATTCAGATAATAATACCCTATTTACATGTGTTATACTATTTGTTCATTCATGCCCACTTCACCTTCAAGCTTTAGCGTAAAAGGTTTATCTCAGCCCACTGCTGAAAAAAGGTAAGGAAAAGTGATTCAGAGTAATATAATAGCCCGTTTAAAGTATAGCGGGGTTCAAACACTTTTTGGCTGACTCGGCTTAAGTTATTGAAAAAATCTGTCTTTATTCTGAGGTTTTATGTCCCTTTCTGACAGCTGTCATCCGAAAAGAATCCGAATATATCAGCCGAAAGACGTCCACTGCTGGACATAGGCCTCCCCTAAAGATCTCCATGACGACCGGTCCTGCAAAACTAAAAAAAATAAAAATTCTGACGGGCAAAGAAAAATGAACCCTGTGTTTTGGTGATAAGGAAAAGTCAAAACGGACTTCTTACGTCGGCCCTACTTAAACGAATAACTAGAATTTTCTCTATTAACTTTTGAAGTCTAGCAACGTGACCCATCCAAATTTTTATAGAGGCAACTCCTCTTCCTTCTCTGCTCCGTGAGATTCCTATAAAAAGGCATGAGCCTGGTCATGAAACTGAACAACTAAAGAAACATGGATCAAAATACGACAAATTATGTTTGCGTCTCATCTCCTGGTGAGGGTAGAAAATACCAGTGTCACAAGTTTCTACCCGGTAGGCACTTGCGACAAGATGCTGAGTCATCACCTTTTCCGGCTGTGTACACAGTTGCCTCACATAATTTGTATCAATAGTTATAGTATTATTTGCCTGTTATTTTATATATTATATTGCGTGGATTTCGTATTTATGCTGTTACCGGTTTTCCGAAGCAATGAGATATTTTCCCGTCATTTCGGGGTAATTTTAAACTGAGGAGAACAGGACTAACCCTGCGCAAATCAATGAGTATAATTCAAGATCTAGCTGAATTTTATATAATATACAGACGTTACTCATAAATTACTCAGAACAGAGGAACTTAGCAGCAGTATCCTAACAAATGTAAAGAGAGAGATGAGAAACACCTTTATGTAATATTTCAAAACAGAGCCAATTCGCAGAAGTAATTGAGAAAAACTAAAACCCTCTTCCTCTCTCCCCTTCCTCTCCCCCTCCCCCTCCCTCTGTCTCTCCTCCTCCCCCTCCTCCATCTCCCCCTGCCCTTCCCTCTCCCTCTCCCTCTCCCTCACCCTCTACCTGTACCTGTACCTCTAACTCTCTACGTCTCTACCTCTCTACCTCTCTACCTCTCTACCTCTCTACCTCTCTACCTCTCTACCTCTCTACCTCTCTACCTCTCTACCTCTCTACCTCTCTACCTCTCTACCTCTACCTCTCTACCTCTCTACCTCTCTACCTCTCTACATCTCTACCTCTCTACCTCTCTACCTCTCTACCTCTCTACCTCTCTACCTCTCTACCTCTCTACCTCTCTACCTCTCTACCTCTCTACCTCTCTACCTCTCTACCTCTCTACCTCTCTACCTCTCTACCTCTCTACCTCTCTACCTCTCTACCTCTCTACCTCTCTACCTCTCTACCTCTCTACCTCTCTACCTCTCTACCTCTCTACCTCCCTACCTCTCTACCTCTCTACCTCTCTACCTCTCTACCACTCTACCTCTCTACCTCTCTACCTCTCTACCTCTCTACCTCTCTACCTCTCTACCTCTCTACCTCTCTACCTCTCTACCTCTCTACCTCTCTACCTCTCTACCTCTCTACCTCTCTACCTCTCTACCCCTCTACCTCTCTACCCCTCTACCCCTCTACCCCTCTACCCATCTACCCCTCTACCCCTATACTCCTCTACCCCTCTACCCCTCTACCCCTCTACCCCTCTACCCCTCTACCCCTCTACCCCTCTACCCCTCTACCCCTCTACCCCTCTACCCCTCTACCCCTCTACCCCTCTACCCCTCTGCCCCTCTGCCCCTCTGCCCCTCTGCCCCTCTGCCCCTCTGCCCCTCTGCCCCTCTGCCCCTCTGCCCCTCTGCCCCTCTGCCCCTCTGCCCCTCTGCCCCTCTGCCCCTCTGCCCCTCTGCCCCTCTGCCCCTCTGCCCCTCTGCCCCTCTGCCCCTCTGCCCCTCTACCCCTCTACCCCTCTACCCCTCTACCCCTCTACCCCTCTACCCCTCTACCCCTCTACCCCTCTACCCCTCTACCCCTCTACCCCTCTACCCCTCTACCCCTCTACCCCTCTACCCCTCTACCCCTCTACCCCTCTACCCCTCTACCCCTCTACCCCTCTACCTCTCTACCTCTCTACCTCATTACCTCTACCTCTCTCTCTACCTCTCTAGCTCTACCTCTCCCTATCCCTGCCCCTATCCCTACCCCTAACGCCAATTTAACCGCCATCCCTAACATAGAAACGACACCCATATTTATTTTTAGACATTTCAAACCTATCGCACCCCAACCCCATCCCCAGGGGATGATGGTATTTCACGTCCACCACGTTGGATTTCAAAGTTGTTGTAGCTTTCGTAATCAGCGACCCGATAAACCATACAAACGACACCCATATTGATTTTTAGACATTTCAAACCTATCGCATCCCAACTCCATCCCCAGGGAGATGATGGTATTTCACGTCCACCACGTTGGATTTCAAAATTGTTGTAGTTTTCGTAATCAGCGACCCGATAAACCATACAAACGACACCCATATTTACATTTCAACCCTATCGCACCCCAACCCCATCCCAAAGGGAATGTTGGTATTTAACGTCCACCACGTTGGATTTCAAAATTGTTGTAGTTTTCGTAATCAGCGACCCGATAAACCATACAAACGATACCCATATTGGTTTTTAGACTTTTTCATCCCATTTCCCTTTTTTAGGGGTTGAATTTGGGGAGGAATATCAATAACAGTGATGAACGTTGCATAGAATTACATCATTAATGCCTTAATAATAAATTATGTGGATTTTACTTTAAAAATAAAGAATTTTCAACTTCATCCCCCTTTTCACCCTTAAGGGTGTCGAATTGTCAAAAACCCTGAGACACGTAAATATTAATTCTTAGTCGTCAGCCTAAATACAAATTTTGAAGATCCTAACTTCAAAACTGACGGACTTTCATACAAACTTTCATCCCCTATTTTACCCCCTTAGGAGTGGAATTTTGTAAAACCCTCTCTTAGTGCACCCCTAGGCCTCATAAGGAACCAACATGCCAAATTCAGAATCTCTAGACCCAGTGGTTTGGGCTGTGCGTTGATATGTCAGTCAGTCAGTCAGTCAGTCAGTCAGTCAGTCACCTTTTTCTTTTATATATATAGATATAGATTATTTTTTTCTTTCTTTCTACAAGTATTTTCATGTTTGTTTCAAAAAGTTATTGTATTTTTGTATAGGACCCTATATTGGTTATGCTTCTATTCTCATCTCTCTCTATCGCTAATTGCTTCGTGTAGGGTGACAGCTCAACGGAATTGAACTAAAACCAATAAATCAGTCTAATGTGCGGCTGCCAAGTCTTGCGGTTATGTTAGTGTTTTGGCTTTGCCTGCTTGATGTATGGTTTGATTGAAAACCATAATCTATACATCTATACATATAATAAAAGAGTAGAAACCGCGTGTCTGTACTTTTATAAAATTTATAAAAAAAATTGTGTGGGCGATAACAAACGACTAATAGAACTCAAAAATATGTTTTCTGAACTTTTTATCTGTCTGTACTGTAAAATACTGAATGGATTTTCTCACGGTTTTCGCAGATAGATTCAACTTAGCTCTGAGCAACATATAGGCTATGTTTCATTCAAATCAGTTCACTCAATCAGAAGCTACACTTTTCATCATCATCATCATCATCATATCAGCCGAAAGACGTCCACTGCTGGACATAGGCCTCCCCTAAAGATCCCCATGACGACCGGTCCTGCGCTGCTCGCATCCAGCGGCTTCCCGCGACCTTGACAAGATCGTCGGTCCACCTTGTGGGGGGCCTGCCAACGCTTCGTCTTCCGGTACGTGGTCGCCACTCTAGAACCCTTACGCCCCATCGGCCATCGGTTCTTCTTGCGATGTGCCCTGCCCACTGCCACTTTAGTTTAGCGACTCTCAGAGCTATGTCAGTTACTTTTGTTCTTCTGCGGATCTCCTCATTTCTGATTCGATCTCGCAGAGAGACTCCGAGCATAGCCCTTTCCATAGCTCTTTGGGTGACCTTGAGCTTCCTGATAAGGCCCATCGTGAGCGGCCACGTCTCGGTTCCATATGTCATCACTGGCAACACACACTGGTCAAAGACTTTCGTCTTGAGACACTGCGGTATTTTGGACGTGAAGATGTTGCGGAGCTTCCCGAACGCTGCCCATCCGAGTCGGATTCGACGAGTAACCTCTTTCTCTAAGTTGGATTTACCCAGCTGGACTGTTTGTCCCAGGTATACGTATTCATCGACAACTTCGAGCGTAGAGTCTCCAACTTTGAGTGGAGTGGGTACAACAAGGGCGTTAGACATAATTTTCGTCTTATCCATGTTCATTTTAAGACCCACTTGTTGTGAAACTCTACTGAGGTTATTGAGCATCGTGCCGAGATCTTCCAGGGTCTCAGCCATTACGACAATATCGTCGGCAAATCGAAGGTGGGTCATGTACTCGCCATTGATGTTGATGCCAAGTCCTTTCCAGTCCAGGAGTTTGAAGACGTCTTCCAATGCAGCGGTGAACAGTTTAGGAGATATGACGTCTCCCTGTCTCACTCCTCGATGCAATTGGATAGGTTTCGAGTCCTGGTCCTGAAGACGGACTGACATAGTGGCGTTTTTGTACAGATCCTTTAACACTTCAATGTACCGATAGTCGACTTGGCCTCGAATCGAAGGCCTTGGAATCGAAGGCCTTCTCATAGTCCACAAACGCTAGGCAAAGTGGCTGGTTATACTCTTCGGTCTTCTGTACAACTTGCCGTAGCGTATGTATGTGGTCTATGGTACTGAAGCCTTTACGGAAACCGGCTTGTTCGGGAGGCTGGAAGTCGTCGAGCCTGCGTGCGAGACGATTCGTAATGACTCTCGAGAACAGCTTATAGACATGACTCAGAAGTGAGATGGGTCTGTAATTCTTCAGCAGGGTCTTATCACCCTTTTTAAAGAAGAGCACCACCACACTTCTGTGCCATGCCTGTGGCGTTTTCCCTTCGAGTATGACAGAATCAAACAGCTTCTGAAGAGCTTTTAGCACTGGCCTTCCGCCTGCTTTCAGAAGCTCAGCTGTAATTCCATCGTGCCCAAGTGCCTTGTTGTTTCTAAGCTGTCTGAGAGCCATTCTAATCTCGTACAAGCTGACGTCCGGGATATCTTCGGTATGGTGTCGGGTAAGTCTAGCTCTTGGATCGTTGGCCAGACTGCTAACGGGTGGGCCGGTTGACGTGTATAACTGTCCATAGAACTTCTCGACCTCCCTCAGTAGCTCAGGCTTGGACGATACGGTTCTGCCATCCTCGGTCTTCAGCTTCGTCAACTGGCTCTGCCCAATAGACAGATCTCTTGCGAACACTTTGGAGCCCTTGTTCCGCTCAATCGCTTCTTTAATATGATTAGTATTAAATAGCCGAATGTCGCGAGTCAGAGACTTAGAGATCTGTTTATTGAGCCGCCGATATTGAGAAGCATCTCCCGAAGACTGCAGAACCATTTCGCGTCTTTCTTCCATTAGCTTGAGGGTATGATCTGAGATCTTTTTGGTTCTTTTAGTACGGTGGGGTCTGAAATACTTTGACCCAATTGTATGGACAGTTTCCACGAACCCGTTATTGTAGTCGTCCACATCTATGCATTCACCGAGGCATTCGAAGCAGGCAATTTGATACTTTTGTAAAGTATCAAATTGCCTGTACGGTAATAACTCACAAACCGATTCGAACTGAGTTTTCAATTACGAGTTTGGCTTACTTTTGTGAAACATAAAAGTTTATGCAAACGGTTCACTCAGACAGAATGTACGCCAAGTTTCATGCAGCGGCGCAAATAACTCACAATCTATTGAACGGATTCAAACGGGGTTTTCAGTAAACTGTCAGTTTTACTTCTTTGCAACATAATAGTTTACTTTTATTGAAAACGGCTCACTCAGACAGGTGCGCGACATTTCCAGCGGAGGCGCCAATATCTCACAAACAACAAAACCGATTAAAACGAGGTTTTCAATAACGTATTTGACTTACTCCAAGCAACATGTATGCTTAGTTTCATTTCAAACAGTTCACTCAGACATAAAATACACTAAGTTTCGAGCGGCGGCACCAATAACTCACAAACTACTAAACGGATTTAAACGGGGTTTTCAATAACGTGTTTAGCTTAATTTTTTGCAATGTATTAGCTTACTTTCATTGAAAACGGTTCACTCAGACAGAAAATGCCTGAAGTTTCAATAGGCGGCACCAATAGCGAACAAACTACTGAACCGACTCCAACTGGCATTTCCATGACGTGCTTGGATAAGGTACTTCCGTTCAACATATAAGCTTAGGTTAGTTGAAAACGGTTCACTTAGATAGAAGTTACGAATAGTTTCAAGGGAAGGTGCGAATAATTCAAAAACTTTTGAGGAGATTCAAACGTGGCTTTCAATAACGCGTTTGACTTACTCCTGTGCAATAAATAAGCTTAGTTCCATTGCGAAAGGTTCACTCTGACAGAAGATACGCAAAGTTTCAAGCTGCAGAACCAAGAACTCACCTACTGAACTGGTTCAAAGTCAAACGAGGTTTTCAATGACGCGTCGGGCTTCTTTCTGTGCAACATATAAGCTTTGTTTCATTGCAAACGGTTCACTCAGACAGAAGGTTCGCGAAATTTTAAGGTGCAATACCTCACAAACTACTTCAACGACTAAGGGCCCGCGCACACCAATAGCCAGAGCAGTTTTTCATAACATTACAAAATTGACTTTATATCTAAAACATTAAATACAAAATTGCTTGAGAGACAGAGCCGCGAGCAGTTTGCGTGCCTCTCAGGCAATGTTCCATTTATTTCTTAAGATATTAAGTCCATTTTGCAATGTTATCAAAACCTGCTCTTGTATGCTCTGCGTGCGCGGACCCTTAAACGGGGTTTTCAACAACGTATTTACGGGTTGCTTTCGTGCAATATTTGAACTTTTTTTATTGCAACCGGTTCATTCAAACATATAATAGGCGAGATGAAAGTTTCAAGCTGTGAAACCGAGCTGAAATCAAACAAAGCTTATAATTTTGTACGGAAGAAAGCCAAATACGTTGTTGAAAATTCCGTTTGATCCGGTCCAGTTGTTTGTGTAAAAGTCGTAGATACAGCTAAAGATTGGTAAAAATCTAAATTTAGTTTTATTGTAAAAATAATAATAAAAATATTCCTGCTTCGGCATGGCGGTGCAACAAATGTAAAAAAAATTATGAAAGTTCTAAAGTTTTGAAAACTTGGGAAGTAGGTACTTATAAACGAAATACTTCAAAAAATAAAGAGAGAAGTGAATCATTGTTTTTTAGGAATTGTCTTTTAAGGGGAGAGATAAGTTACAAAGATTGTACGGAAGTGAAGTCCAACAGTTTTGTATGTAGGTACATGTAGAGTTAAAAGCATGTGAAGCTAGACACGTTGGACTTTGTACCGCTCCTTTTTCAGTAGCCACAGAAGCTAAAATGACTGAGCCTCAGATTTAGTTAGGCTTTGTTTTGTATAAGAAATAACAAAACCCGTATCATAGTTACTCCGCGTGGAATTCGACTATGATTTTACACTTACGAGGATAGTGGGCGACCTAACAGTCCACACGTAAACAAGAGGTGTTTAATTTACTTACAAAAATCCGTATTATCGGTACTCTGTATACCTAATAATATAAAAAAGAGAACTGCACTGTCTGTCTGTCTGTCTGTTACGCTTTTATGACTAATCCGATAAACCGATTGTGATAAAAACTTGGTACGAAGATAGTTTGAACCATAGGAAAAGTCATTAGCTACTTTTTCTGAACCCCCACGCGGACGGAGTCGCGGGCAACAGCTAGTTATAAATATAACTTGTACTTTCCTCCTACATGTGTGATTTCTCAATGGGGGTTTCCAGACACCTTTCCAAAGTTCAACAGGATGGCGCTGCAGAACATCATAACATCCCATGAAACGTCCACTACAGGACAGGGAGCTCCCTCCAGAATTCTATCTTTGCTGGAACATTGTGGAGGGGAAGTACCATAGTCACGATGCTTGTTAGCATTACGGCTGGCACCATGGACCGCGGTTGGTCACCAACAACCGCGGAATGTAAGATGATACGATACACAGAAGGATGCTGCTGCCCATCCTCTGGTTCAATAACCCTTAGTCACCTCTTACGACACCCACAAGTAGAGATCTTTTAATAAACCTCAAAAAGAAAAATAATTACCAGCAGTGATCGAGGCGCAGCAGACGGCAGACTTTTTGTTGTTACATTCCGCCAGTGTGGCCGGTACTGCAATTATTTTCGATATTATTATTGTCTTTGACATGATAAAACGCTCCGCTTCTATGCGTGTATTTTCCAAAATCTTTGTTCCATAAGTTTGGAAGGAAAATAGCTTGAATAGTTTTTCAGTTGAAAGAGTTATTTAGTCAAAAAGCTTGTTCAGCTTGATTGTTCTTTAGTTTAAAACGTAGAGCAATTTTGAAAAATTATAAGTTCAAATTTTATTCTGATAAAAACTATAATTTTCGCAACACCGGCAACACTGGCGGACAAAGTCCGTAACTGCCCGTGTCTGCCCGGCTCTTGTCTGCTGAGAATACTATCGACACTAAAAAAAAAAGTAGTTAACAACGTCATAGAAAAGCCCCTATTCGGGAGTTAACAATCTAGTCAACTGAGATATTCTTCATTGAACATCAAAACAGAAATCTTCCATTGTATTTGTGTGAATTTTTTTAACAACGACGTTATTAGTTTTATGTTTTAGTGTACAGACTAGTTAAAAATGAATCATATGATATTTTAAACCACACACTCTAAATGTAAAAGGAAGGAGGTCCAATTTTTTTAATGTGATAAAAGGGTACTTTCTTAAAAATATCAAACTATTCTTTCAAAGAGTCATCACAACATCCCATGAAACGTCCACTACAGGACAGGGAGCTCCCTCCAGAATTCTAGCTTTTGTTGGAAAAATGTAAAGGAGAAGTACCATAGTCACCTCGCTTGTTAGCGTTACGGCTGGCACCACGGACCGCGGTTGTAGGTGACCTCAGTAAGTAAGATGTAAGATACAAAGGAGGATGTTGCTGCCAATCCTCCAGTCTCACTCTGCAGGGTTCACCGAAAACCAGCGTCGTGGCATGTGCCGCGACATTTGCTGAGTGAGGCCCTTTTATTCACTGTGGTTGTCACAGCACTAGGCGTAGTGTCATGTTCTTTTCTATTTTTTTTTTTTTTGTATACCTTTTTTTTGTTATTGTTCTTCTCTTACCCTATGTATGATTTTTGTGTTGTGTTGTGACGTCTCAGTAATAATAAATATTTCTGATTCTGATTCTGATTCAGTTTATAACCCTTAGTCGCCTCTTACGGCACCCACGGGTATGTATGGGTTGGTACTATTCTTTGCCGGCACTACACAGGACTTTTCAAAGAGTATTCATTATTATTTTACACCTAGAAAAAAAGAATACTTGCGTATTTGAAATGTATTAAAATATTAGATACTTTTTGAGGTAAAAAGTTTTTGAGGACTTCGTCCAGTAGTAGACGATTCTAGATTTTAATGAAGAGGAACTCTCAAGCGTATTGGTACTACACAGTGTAAGTTTGCGTCGCAATTTTCCAACTGTAATCTATCGGCAACGGAACATCTGTTTCGGGAGCCGATAAATCAGAACTTGTCAAGAACTTGCTATCTTAGACAGATTGTGTCTCAGATATTTGTACTTATATAACAGCAATCGACGGCCTTCGCATAGGAATTTGTTGTTTAATTTGTTCGAAAATGTAAGGTACAGGGTTAATCTTGAGCCAATCTCAACAACTTTCTCAAAAAACGTGTGTCCACGGCTTTCTCATACAGATGTTGCGCCAACTATTGGAGTTTTTTGACCCGTGTCTCTTCATTTACACACCTGCGGAATTTCCGCGTCGTAACGATCCGCAACCACATTTATTTAGTTGGGCACTGGCGAAATACGACTTGTAATGAGATGTGGTACGACTTGTGAAAAGATTCGTCGCGGATCGTTCCGACACGAGTTTCCGCAGGTGTGTCCTCGGGCTAAACTTATTGTTAGTTCTATTTTTAGGGTTCCGATACCAAAATGGTAAAAAAAAGGAACCCTTATGGTGCGACTTTGTCTGTCTGTCTGTCTGTCACACCTCTATATCTCAGCAACCACTCATGCTATCGATTTGAAATTTGGAATAGTTTTAGAATATGGTTGAATTAAGAAAAAGTTATGATTATTGAAGTAAAGGGGGCCCAAATAGGGGGGGGGGGGCAAAATTTCAAATTGTCGGTACTAGGTTGAGTGGGGTATTTTATGAAAGGGCTTTACATGTACATTCTAAAATATATTTTTATATTTTTTTACAACTCTTAGTTTGAAAAAATGACAAAAAAATACCGTTCCCTTATCTCCGAAGTTTGTGAATGGAAAAATCTAAATTATTACAGTCAATAGAAGTTTATATATATTATACAGCAAAAATAAAACGATGTTTCTTAATTAAACAGTTTTTTAGAAATATGCAAAAAACCTTTCCAAACAAATTTAGTTTTGCGGTCCTAAAAATGGACTTTATTGCTTCCAAAAATACTAAAGATATATCGGAACCCTCGGCGCGCGAGTCCGACTCGCACTTGAGCGGTGTTTTTGGGTAACATATTCAAATGTTACATATTAAAACGGCTTATCAATGACTTAATAACGGTGGCTAAAATTAGCTCCAATTAATTCAGATTTCAAATAAAAGTTTTCAAACTGAAAGTGGCAATAAATATACCTAAGTACTAGCCCATCGGCACGTTACACTGTCCCAAATTCGTTGGCCCGAAATCTGACGTTTAGGACCAAAGAATGTCAGTCACAAATTGACAACTTTGCAAAACGCGTGAAAACATACAAAAATAACACTGAAAAACCAGGCCTAAATCACATATAAACAGTAAAAAGTTTGTTTTGTTTTTCCCGCCATATTATTTCCGTTCCGTGTATGTAGTACCGACCAAAGTACTACACCACGTAGTTCACGCGATTTTTCACAGATAGAGGTATGGGGTAATTTTGAACCGCTTATTCCCAAGACCCTATCTTGAGTATATAAATGTATGATACAATTATGACCCTGTCCAGAAAGGGCGAATTCGCCGCGATTTACTCGCGCGTTCATCTGGACGCAAACAAGGCGCTCCTAGTTCGCGCGAGCCCAGAAAATTCGCGCGATGCTTGTGGACGCAATGTATAGACACCCAGTACCTCGCCGACGCGCGTAGAAACTCGCGCGTAACAATTCGCGGCGAATTCGCCCTTTCTGGACAGGGTCTAAAGAGGAGCTGTTTTTTTTGCTTACGACAGTGTGAGGTGTCGTTAGATAGGTCTTTGAAAACAATGTATGTCTGCACCTATCATTTCTCGATTTAGAGACCCGTTTTCGAAATATTTAGCTTGAAAGTACAATTTTGGTTGAAGTCGAGTGTCCCCGCCTCCCCCTGCCATGTGAAAGAAACGGTAAAAATTTAAAGGAAAACTATCACAGCTAAGAAGAAAAAACGGGAAAAAGTAAAAATAGTAATAGCAATCAGGCGCTTACACCTCGCTGAGCATTAGGAGGTAAAAATGTATGTTATAAACGTTATGAAATACTTTTATCAAAACCTGCTTTGCGTTAAAAATCCAAAAATAAAACTACGCAACCCTTAATTGCGCGTGGCCCGACACACAGTTGTCCGGTATTTTAATTTTGCTTCTCTACATTATATTTAATCTATGTTCTTGCTTGGGGTTTAAAAATGCTTCGATAGCTGTTTTTAAAAAAGAAGTTTCGAAAATGTTATCCCGGGATTAAAAAACAACGCAAAAGTTTCTGGATTTAAAATGTCAGATTCACGTTGTGGTTGCCACGAGTGTTGGAAATGGGACCTAGTTGGGTACGGGGTGGGACAGTCTGGGATATACTCGAAAAAGTTTCCTAAAGGTTTTTGTTTTCAAGCTGCCTTTGTAAGTATAGGTAGTATAGCAACTTAACTCTAACAAAAATAAGCATTTATGAGCTTAACGTTTTGCAAACTGATCCCTGAAGGGAAAAGCCGTATTCTCGCAAACGCACATTTTTTATTAAAGTAGAACCTAGACTGACAAATGGACATGGCGAAACTATAAGCCTAGGAGCCTGACAGACAGACAGACGGACGGACATAGCGAAACTATAAAGGTTTCCTACCGAACCCTTAAAACGCAGCTTAAATGTCGTTATGAAGTAAAACTCAACTTGGAAAAAACCGGCCAAGTGGATGTCAGGCTACGTGCAGTATAACGGTCCGTAGTTTTTTAGGATTTTTATCGCAAAGCAGGTTTTTATTTAGCATTTTCATTAATAAAATTCTATAAACTTTTACGTCCTAATGCTCAGCGCGCATGATTGCGATTTTTATTATTTTCTGTTTTTCTGCTAAGCCTTCTTAACGGTGATAGTTTTCCTTTTAATTTTATCATATATGCTACTTCTGTGATTTTTTTCACATTTCAATTGACAACCGTTTAGTAGGTATTACGATGACACTCGACCCTAACGAAAAAATTGCGCTTTCAAGCTAAATATTTCACAAACGTATCCCTGAATCCAAAAATTATATATGAAGACTCATATTGTTTTAAAAAGAACTACGAGTATCCAACGACTTCCCACACAATGGGGTAGACAAAAAAAAATCTAAATCAAAGGTACCGTAAAAAAAGATTTTCTCAAGAATTTAATTTTTTCAACCACTGTCGGCGTTGATAGAATGTATGTCCGTACTAAATAACAACTTTCTAGTACTAAGGGTCACTGAGCTAAGCCGAGGATAGACAGAGAGACGGACATGACGAAACTATAAGGGTTCCTTGTCGACTACGGAACCCTAATAAGGGCTTTTGCGAGGGAGAGACGATCTAACCGCCTTCTCAAAGACATTTGCCCATCAGTGGGATGCTAAAAGCTTAGAACTGTCGCCAAAGCTGGGCAATGCTTATTCCATTGGTCCCATCTATACCTAAGTTCACGAAATAGTCTTGTGTTTTGTTAAGAAAATTATAACCTCAAATTCACGTAAAATGTGTTAAAAATTGACATTATATTCTGGATTTCTGCATGTAAAACGATAGACTAATAGTTTTTCTGTGTGTGTATTGTTGTTACAAACGTGTACCTCGTGTATTGACGACTGAACTTCGCTGAATATCATCGGGTGAGCAAGCTATGCTACCCGCCAGCAGATGGCGTTGTAGGTTTCTGTCTAAAACGCGGTATTTAAAAAAAAAAAAACGGTCAAGTGCGAGTCGGACTCGCGCGCCGAGGGTTCCGATATACCTATAGTATTTTTGGAAGCAATAAAGTCCATTTTCAGGACCGCAAAACTAAATTTGTTTGTAAAGGTTTTTTGCAGATTTCTGAAAAACTGTGCAACTTAGAAAGATCGTTTTATTTTTGCTGTAAAGTTTACATAAACCTCTGTCAACTGTAATTAATTCAGATTTTCCCTTACTCAAACTTCGAAGATAAGGGGGGGGGGATGGTATTTTTTTGACATTTTTCATCATAACTTGAAAACTAAGAAACTTAAAAAAATACAAAAATAGATTTTAAAATGTACAAGTAAAGCCCTTTCATATGATACCCCACTCGACCTAGTAGCGACAATTTGAAATTTGGCCCCCCCTATTTTGGCCCCCTTTACATTAATAATCATACTTTTTTCAAAAAATTTTCATGTGCAGTTAAGTTGGGCAACTATATTCTAAAACTATTCCAAATTTCAGCTCGATAGCGTAAGTGGTTGCTGAGATATAGAGGTGTGACAGACAGACGGACAGACAGACAGACAGACAGACAGAGCGGCACCATAAGGGTTCCTTTTTTTTACCATTTTGGTATCGGAACCCTAAAAATGCTTAAAAACACGGGGAAAACGAATTTTCCTAAACTTGAGACCTAGCTAGATCGATTTTTCGCCCTCAAAAACCCACGTATGGTAAATTTCATCGAAATCGTTAGAACCGTTTTCGAGAAACCGATTATATGTATGTATACAAATATTGCTCGTTTAATAGTAGGTATAGGATAAATATTTTTTAAACTGAAAAATTTTTGTTTACAAAATGTCTAGCTCTTTATTGAAAGCTATTTTAGAGCCTGCTGTTGCCAAGCTTTAAAATACGTAGAGTTCTTAGCCTCGACTGCGTTTCATTTTTTTTGTGAAATATACCACAAACAACCCATCTCTAGTTGGGCAGTAGGTGTTGTAATAGGCGACTAAGGGCTTATAAATCGGAGGATGAATAGCAGCGCCCTCTGGGTATCGTTCCATCCTACGAGTATGTATGGTCCTATTGAAATAGTGAACAAAATTTTAGTGCCTTTCTTAGGAAAGGACTGATGAAAGTAGAGGAAGCGAGGGAAGTATGTCAAGATCGTAGCAGGTGGAGGGCTGTGGTCTCTGCCTACCCCGACGGGAAAGAGGCGTGATGTTATGTGTGCTCAGACCATGAAACTAAAAAACTTTCCCCAAGGAACATAGGTCGAAATAAGAAAATACAATTGTTCAGCTAATAACTATAGCGCATTTTGTATGGGAGGTCAATTTTGGTTTTTCGTATTTCGACCTACGTTTCTTGGGAAAAGTTATTAAGTTGTGGTGACTATGGTACTTACAAATTGTACCTCGGATTTTAGCTGGTATTATGGAGGGCGCTCCCTGTCCTGCAGTGGACGTTTTATGGGTTATATGATGCCCGTAAACAAAACAATGGAATACGTTTGTTATACGTTAAAATTGTTTCAAATGTTTTCTTCAAATATCTTTATTTGACAAAGATTTGTTTTCAGTATCAATAAGAATAACAATGTTTGCAGTTTGCGTAGAGGACCATATTTTATTGCGGCTTCTAACAATGTTTTTGGAAAAATAAAAATGGCTGACTGAGAAAGTTTGTATCGAATTTTTTGCACACTAACAGAAAGTTGCGAATATTTTTTTTTAAGTTATAGTTTATTATCGTCCTTGGTTATAGCAATGATAAATGGAAAACGTCACTTATTCAGTCACTAAAACCAAAAATTTGAATTGAAAAATCTTCGAGCAAGGTCGATGACCGACCTCACAAACCCTGTCGTCAGAGTTGTTGAGCCGCCAAAGGTCTCTGACATGGCTCATGAACGACTACATCCGTAGATAGTAGTCGGAACTAACGGCGTAACGTGCCTTCCGAAGATCGGTATCATCTAACTTTTCGGACATTCTCATCGTGCAATGTCCTAACCAAAGTGGTCTCATAAAGAGATTTTTGTTCGACAGTGTCCCCACCGGGAGGTATTGACTATGTAGGTATGATTCAAAATAACATCCCAAATTATTAACTATTAAAATAGATACATGTTTGTGATTTCTGATTATTTTTCAGATTTTTATCTTGGCCTTAAATTTTTGTTACAAAAAAAAATACTTACTTATTTGTATTTATTATTTCGTATTTTTTGTTCAGCTTTGGTATCTTTTTGCAGGACTAGGATTCTCTAATTACACTGCTGACAAAGCTGAGTTAATTATTGTGACAACTGTATACAATCAGGGACTCTACTGCAACATTTGTCGTTCTCTAATTGCAGTTGTTTCCTGAAACAACGTCACGTTTTAAGGCGAAGCTTAAATATATTACTAATACATATTACTATCACCATTGCCCTAGCATAGTCGCAGGATATCACCCATACTTGGTTGATATTCCGCACATTCGCACAAAGCGCTTTCGTGTGAATAGGCTTCTTCTAGGCGTTCCATCGTCAACCTCATCAAACTAGATCGAGACTAGATCGAAGTCAAGAGTAAGCCCTTTGGGCTTTACATAGGACTCTACGTTCTCTATTCTGTATCGGTGCAATACTTTAATTGTTTTTTTTAACGAGTATGTCGTGTAAACATGGATTTTTTTTTATAATTTTTGAATAGCCTTTTCACCCCTAAGAGTCACAAGCACACATCGGCATAGGGTAGATTTTGAAGTGGATGGTAAGTAGAGCTTAATTCCAAATTTTGAAGATAATCCATCGGTCTCGAAAGGATTTTTAGGTTGTACAATCTTTTCACCGTCATTTCCTGTACTATTTGGCTTGATACTCTAAACGATCTACGCAAATCATGCTTTAATTCAAAATGAAGTGGTAAGGTACTCTAACTACGAATTTATTTCCATAACGAATTTTCCATGTCAACACAAAATAACTGTTACCAAAAAACTAACAAATATTACGCCAATAAAAAATTTAATAAACACAATTGGAAACCTTTAAATAGACCAACCAATTTTGTTCTACATTTTCTACATGAATTTAATAACTTTCTATTTAATACGTATTTCCATAGCCGTATTCAGAAACCTTTCCATGAAATATTTATTCAAAACTGTCGTGATTCGCTAGTCGGAGCAATGCAATATGAAATGCATAATCAGTCGTGAAGTTGCTCCGCGAACTTTTCCCTCTAGCTACGGAAATCATACAACTTCTCGATGCATAGATTGCACGGCAGGTCGGACAGAGTTCAAATAAAATCGCTTTGATATCTAAGTGGTAAATGAAAAGGGACCTAGGGTGAACAAATTAAAGTGGTAGGTATATAGGCAATATATTCAACTTTTTCACAGCTTAATGGTTAAACTCCTGGTTAAGCATCAAATGTATTTGTGAGTGGTTGACCAAAAAGGGACCTCAGGGAAAATAATTTGATTTCGAGTAAATCGCGTTTGAAGTTTCGTGTAGAGGCAGTTTTGCTGCCAAACGCAAACTTAAAAATAACACTACGGCACCTAAAAATAATTCTGGTTAGACCAAAACAAAGCTAAAAGACCACAGATTAAAAAAATAAAAAAAACGGTTTCCAATCCCTCCAGGTCCCTTTTTGGTCAAGCGCTCACATTTATTTCTTTTTCTACAAATCAACCAATAACAACGGGAAAACAGACGATTAAGAGCGGCCACATACAGTCGGAATTCCGAAACGGAATTCGGAAACGGAATTTCGAAACGGAATATCGATTCGGGTTTCCGAACGCAGTAAACCCATACAAATCTATGGACCTATCACATACATCAGTAGTTTTCCGTTCGGAATTTTCCCCGTTTCGAAATTCCGAATGGTGGCCTGGCGTCTGGAATTCCGTACGGAATAATGCCGTTCCGAATGCAACTCTTCCATAGATCTGGAACGTTAGCAGCAAGCGTTGTGACCAAGGAGGTTTTAGTAGCAGCTCTTGCTGCTAAGGAGGGAGCCATAAGCGTAGCACTTTCTTGCGAGGGACCTCCATACTAACTTGTATGGATTTTTTTCAAATCCTAAAAACGTAAATTTTTTATCTTTCTCTTTGAGAAATATGTGACATGGGACTAATAAATGCTACTCCTCAGTTTTTCTAGTGAAAACACTTACCATTCAGGAAAAAAACGGTGTTAAAAATCACGCATAAAATGGCTATTACGGATTATTTACGCTTCCTTTCTTAGTATTAATGATCAATTCACAAGTAAAAAACTATATATTTTCACTTTTGCAAACAAAGTTTATACTAAAACATTAGATTTTTAAAGAAATCTTGATTTTTGTAAAACTTAACTGATTTTTTTGACCGACTAGCATGGGCGACAGTGCGACGCTTTACACTTCACTAGCTCATACAGAATATGTTTATGGCGGACTCTATAGTTTTTTATTCTGAGGTTGTGACGGACCCTAAGTCTATTTGGCCTTAAAACCACACTAAACACACTACATTTATCTCAAACCAAGCACAATTTAACTTTCAACCGGAGATTGCCTATTAACAATCTGCCGACAGAAAATTACAAATACCCTCATTCTATAGACCCTCCTCAAAATCGCTGTCTAAAATTACAAAAGGCTTACTACCCTCAAGTTATCCATGAGAAAATGTTAACGAAATCTCGGCAAAGGTGTTTTAGACCTCAAAACAGGCCCGCCTCCAGGGCTGACAATTAGGACCACCCTTATCTTAATTAAGCACTCGTAGAACGCAGCTGGGTCTCTATTCTAATAATATATTTTAGGATCTCAATACCCTTACAATGAGTAGTCAAGGTCCCGTGTGGTGCCGGTAAAGAATAGTACCAACCCATACATACCCGTGGGTGTCGTAAGAGGCGACTAAGGGTTAACTGGAGGATGGGCAGCAGCATCCTCCTTTGTATCTTACATCTTACTTACTGCGGTCACCTAAAACTGCGGTCCATGTTGCCAGCCGTAACGCTAACAAGCGAGGTGACTACGGTACTTCCCCTCCACATTTTTCCAGCAAAAGCTAGAATTCTGGAGGGAGCTCCCTGTCCTGTAGTGGTCGTTTCATGGGATGTTATGATGAGTAGTCAAGCTTTGGTGTCGATTCTGGTAGACCCAAAAAGTAAAACTAAACTAAATTGTCAAATTCTAAAAGAGTTGCTGTCTTTGTTACTCCCTACAGACTAATAAAAGACAGAATAATTTTTAGACCTGTCAAATTTAGTTTAGTTTTAGTTTGGGTCTATCAGAATCGACACCTTTATCGTTAAAGCGTTCTGCGAAGTTGAAGTTAAGAAAAATAAACCAATATTTTTATTATAGGAGGTCTGAATCTTGGTTTAAAGTGTGACTCTATTAAGCTAAATATATTGGTCTGCCTGCACACAGTGGTTGAGTTGCAAAGATATAAAGCCTCATTCAAACATTTTATTATATCCTAAAAATTATATCCAAGACAGCACTAGTTGTACTCATAAAAACTGTGTAAAAACGAACCAAATGTTCAATTCCTTTATGGAGAAATGTTTTTTTAAAGTTGTTTTTGTTGTTTTATTATATTCGTGATCATGCAAATCCAAAAATAACTATTTCGTGTAACAACATAACATATTAACGTACTTACCTTAATAGAGTCGTTCTCTAAACCAAGATTCATCCAATTTGGGAATCGTTTAAAATGTTGTCATGCCCTCCTATATTAATTAGATTTCGCGAGGAGCCGAGGAGATAGGAGAACTATATTTTGCCGGGTTCGGAAGAACTACATAGTGGTCAAGTCACAGTAGACTAAAGCTTTAAAAACAGGGTTAAGCCACAATCACACCTACCTAAATTCAAAGAATAATTCGGCATACATTGCTCGGAGGCTTGGTTCTGTTAGTTCCAATATCCTTATTTCAACGAGCAATGTATGCCGAATTCGTTTCTGAATTAAGAAAGATAGCTTAGACAAGCATCGTTACGACAACAGGCATGACAACTAACTTTCAGGTTATATACTCGTAAGTTGTAAGGTCCGAGTGTAAGGACGTGTAAGGTCAGCAGGGGGATTTCAACCTCGGATTTCAACCGCCTAAAAACCTTTGATATGACCATTATTTTATACAGCCAAAATAGACGTGTCTTCAAAGGACAAAATCGTCCTTCATTTCAATGGATACGATAATTCAGCCCGAATTGTAAAACAAGAACAACTTCATTAAGTGTATGATGATAAAAGGAAAACTGTTTGTGTATTAGTAGAATAAACTGTTTAGCCAACGTTTGGGCATAATTTCTTGATTTACAAGATGGCCTACTTGCTCTAATGGGGCGTTAATTTAGCCATAAATTTGGCTGTTAGCAATTTGTTTTGAATATTTCCTTTTATGTTAAGATAAGGTGAAATATAGACTAATTTTGTGAATATTTAGATACTTTAAACAAAATTAAATCATTAGAAAAATCATGATAATACTATGGATTCAAAACTGTGAGCGCTAAAAATAAAATTACTATGAACAACCTTCCATAAATACAGACCCTTAAGGAACGCATGATAGTACTGTAGCTGGACATTTAAATTACAAAAAAGGTTACCGTTTGTCTTTGTAAAATTGTTATAGATTTCACCATTTCACATACTAATAGCGAAGTCTTAATGATCGTAAGCCGCCGTAACCACAATAGTGACGAGTGATGTAGTCCGGCCATATTGAAAATAATTTACATTTATGAGTTACCGTTTCAAATTTATACATCTGTTAAAAGACCCTCTGAACAAACCATATACCTATTTTAAGACTGTTTCAGTGGCCGGTTCAGATTTTAAGACTCATTTGGTCTTAAATTTGTTTTTGGCAAATTTCCATAGTCTTACTATTGCGTATGGTAATTCAACAAAGCTGTACAACATGACAATAACGAAACAATGCGGTAACCTAGAAATGTATATAACTAACATAATATATTATAGTTTGGTGACTATTTTATGGTTACGGCGGGTTACGATCTTTAAGACTTCGCTTTTAGTATGTGAAATGGCGAAATCTATAACAATTTCACAATGACAAACGGTAACCTTTTTCGTAATTTGAATGTCCACGGGCTACAGGACTATTAGCATAATCTATTGCAAACGATGATATAAAGGATGTTAGAAAAATCCAAGCAATCCTTTAAACCCCATGCTCTAACAATGAAACAAAATAACATTAATGCTCAATACGGCGAAATACGCAAATTCTACTTCCCATACGTTAGTCACTTCATACAAAATACACAAGATTTTAATTGTTTTTTTTTTTCAATAGTTGGCGGAGCAGTACTAGAAGACTCCGCTCTTCCATAATTAAATTAGTTGTCGTTACAAAACTGCGTTTTAAAAGTTGGTAAATATAATTTTGTGTTGTCGTGTGTGAGTGTGTGACTGGTGTGTGCGTGAGAGTTTGTGTGTATGCGTGTGTTTGGGTGTGTGTGTGGGCGTGTGTGTGTGCGTGTGCGAGTATGTGTGGTTGAAAAACTTGTTATGGTGTGTGTACGGTTAACTGGAAGGATTATTATGTAGCAAGGATCAGGATTATTAGCTAATATAGGAAGTATATTTTTTTCTTATTTCGATCTTCTTGCTTGGGGAAAGTTGTTCATAAGTACAAAAACCGCAGTCCTTTTTTAAACATCCTGTTTAAAAATGGTTGTTGCCAGCCTTAACAAAGTTATTACATATTTCTGTACATAATAAATGTTTGACATCACATCATAATACGAGATTGCCTATAAATATAAACACGGCTATTCCCAGAAGCGATCCACGAAATAATTAGCAATTAATTGTTTCCGGGATATTGGGTGCGCTGTGGACTCGAGTTGTATTTTACTTTCACTTCATTAAGATTTTCTTTTAAAACCCGGAATAAATTTTTCAATACATTTGCTCGAAAAACGTACTTACAAGGACGTAAACATTGCTCGTAAGTAGTTACTTACCGAACTAGTGCGGTAAGTAAAAAAAGTATAATACCAAGGAGTTTCTACATTCTGATCATAAAATTATTTTGTAAAAGTAACTACAGTGGTGACTTTTTACTTGGGTGACGACTGCCTACCTTTATTCAAAATAAAATGGAGAGTACCAGGAGAACATAAATCGACAAGAGGCTGACAGAACACATGGTTGGTTCCTTTACCAAGTGTATTACTTATACCTGTTTTCTCACAAATGTATTCAAGAAGAAGAAGAAGAGTTATGACAAACTCGTGCCGATGGTAAACCCTCGACTTCGTCTCGGGCTTACAAAACGTCAACTCGTTTGTAATAACCCTACTTACAGAACTTGTATCTTAAACTACTATAGAACGTTATATAGTTCTTCGTCCGTGTTAAGGATTCAGTAAGTGATTTGTGCTAATGCAGGGTAAAGGTGTATTCACAATAGAGTTAAAATGCAAAAAAATATATACAGGGAGTTAATTTGATTGCGTGCCATAGCTCACGGGCGGGATCAGTATAACTAACTGAACAACTTTTCCCAAGAAACATGGGTCGAAATACGAAGATGAATTTTTGACCTCCTATAGAAATTGCATCAGCTGATAGCGCATTTTGTATGGAAGGTCAAATTTGGTTTTTCATATTTCGACCTATGTTCCTTGGGAAAAGTTGTTCAGTTACTGATACTGATCCCGCCCCTGAGCTGGCACGTAATCAATTTAACACCCTGTATTTTCATTTTTTAAGTAACACACATTACATGGGAAACAACCGCTTTTTTCGAAGGCTTGCCTTCAGGTAGTAATTGAGCATTTGAATTTACAATTTTAAGCTACCTGATTGGTTACGGGGCTTGGTTACCAGCGGCGGAAAGTGATAACTCACCACATTCTTAAGATAGACAAACTATAGACAAGAACCTACCTACTTTTATAGGTACAGATAGATAAAAACTCTTTGTTGCACACACTTACAATAAATAAGTTATTTATTAGTAATGCAGAGGTATTATGCTCCTTCTTTAGTAAATAAAGGGTTAAAATTTGAAATTATTGCACACACTTTAAATAAATAAGTAAGTCGCTTCTTCTTTGGTACATAAAATGTTCGAATTACAAAACTGAGGCAGCGTGCTTAATTTCAACGTGCTTACGAAGTTTATGACAAAACTGTACATATTTGGAACCATGCAAATGTGTGCAGTGCAGTAAATAATCTAAGCGTGAATTAACCGCATTTTGGTAACCCCTCCATAGTCATGCCGAACAAATTTTTGTACTTATATCTATCCACACTCCAACTTACAAACCGCGCTGGCGTTTTGCCAAACTCTTAAGAATGTTTTCTCTCGTGTTCCCAATACATAAGAAGATAGAGTTAATGTCTACAGAGAATGATTGATGGCGTCTATGCGGGTGACGCCGAGAAGCTTTTGAAAAACCTTTTCGGGGAATTTGACGTGAAGCTGATGGGTTAAAGATGGAATACTTTTGAATTTAGTGGAAGCAGATAAGGAAATCATTGAGACAATCACCTTCAGTTCATTTGTACGTATTACTGAAACGCGTATCTTCCTAAACATATTACAGACAGTTACGAATTAAAAGCTCTTTTATTGTAGCAATCTAAGCTTACCAATCTTGGGTGCTATATCGGTTTGCCATAAAAGAAACATTGCCTTTGCAATACTGATCCCGGAAGAGCGAAGCCCTACGCATCTCTAGTGTACAATTTTTCTATGCCTACGCATCATTTCCCTCTGCCAATGTCAAAAATGTCAGAACTATCTTTGTGCGGGAAAGGCAATGCTTCGTTTATGGCGGGCACATTTCGGCTACTGCAATAGCCCGAAGGAAATTATGCGAATTATCACCTTCAGCTCATTCACAAGTATTAATAAAACGCTTTGCTTCTTAAACATAATACAGACAGTTACGAATTAAAAGCAGTTTATCACGGCAGTAATACGGCAAAAACTTACGAAACTAAAGTCTTTTCTCAATATAAAGCAAGGTAAAAAAAATATACCTTCCTGTAATCATCCTGAAAACCTTGAAAAAGTCCACTTCCGGAATTTATCAGCAAAAATAAGTTTAAAATTTTGGAGGGATGTATCGTAGCGTTACGGCTGACACATAGGACCGCGGTGGCCGATGACCGCAGTTTAATGATACGGAACCCAGAAGGACGCTGTTGCCCCTGGTTCAAGACCCCTTAATCGCCTTTTACAACACCCTCGGGAAGAGATGGGGTGGTACTATTTTTGGCCGGTACCACACTGGAGACAAACCGCAACATATACCAAGAAAACATACTTTGTATGTGTCCGAATCGGTTTTTAAGTACCCAATATGCAGAGTGTGGGTACTCCGTAGGCAGCGGGTTCGGGCAAACCATTTTGAAATGAACACAAGTGGTTGTTCTGTGACCGGGAATCATTTATTTACATACTTACGCAACGTGTTAATAAAATAAGCAAAACCCTCATACACTCCAACTGATTTTTATTAAAATAAATCCATTCCCGTAAAAAAATCTTAAAAAAAGTTTTTTTTATCTAGATATTGTTATTTTAAAGTTTCATCATTGTTCTAGTTTCATTGCTGTTCTAGTCCGCGCACACTGCGCACGCCACGTCCACTTTCCCCGCCGCCTGCGCGCGTATCCACAGAAATGTTTAGAATAGAAGCGGCAAAAATTTAAATAATAGAAAAAAATACCCGTGAAGTTGATTCTACTCTCGTTTCTGAACAAACTATTTTCTCAGTTTCGCTTATTCCGTTAACACGTTGTATATCAAAAAAAAAAAAGAAAAAGTAAGAGGTAAGTCTATGCGAATGCTGAAAGATTCATAGAAATATCCTGGCACGGAGCCAGACATAATAATTCAGTTTTCGTTTTCTGATTGCCCCCGCCATCTTGTTTATGGAGATTAATATAAAATGTTATCGTTTTTTTACTGGCTCGTAGCAAGGTTGTTTTTGAAGTTCTAAAAGTAGGTAATCAAAATAGAAGAAAAATATCCTGAGCCGGAGCTAGTGGAAATACAGAAATATATTTTTTTAAGAAAGAAGTCACACGGTAATTACAAATTACTTATCTTCTTTTAGAAGAAGTCGCCTGGTTAACCGACACTAAAGTAGGGCCAACGTAAGAAGTCCGTTTTGACGTTTCCTTAACACCAACACACAGGGTTCATATTTCTTTGCAGGTACTTAGTAATTTTGCATACGTTTGAGAGCTGTCAGAAAAGACCTATTACGATGGCTTTACTTTAATATAGGGTGAATTTTAATTAGTTCTTGACGAATCCCATAGAAACTGAATCAGTTGATAGCGCATTTTCTATGGGAGGTCAAATTTGGTTTTTAGTATTTCGAACTATGTTTCTTGGGAAAAGTTGTTCAGTATCATGAGTACATGCATATCTTTTGCTATCAAGAACTAATTAAAAGTCACCCTGTATATTAGGTTATTTTTTTGGACCTGACTTCCTTTTGCCCACTTATTAGTGAGGTCAAAAACAACAACTTTTGTTCTACGACTTTGCTAACAACGCACGAAAAGTTTTCAACTTCCCATACAAAATGGGTCGGTCACGCTTACTTTTTTATAGGAGCCAATTCTTGAATTTCCGAAAATTCAAGAATTGGCTCCTATCAAAAATTTAGCGTGACCACTTTAGTATGGAGAGTTGACATTTTTTTGTGCGTTGTTAGCAACGTCGTAGAACAAAGTTGTTGCTTTTGACCTCACTAATAAGTGGGCAAAAGGAAATCAGGTCCAAAAAATAACCTTGTATATGTGTTTACTATGCAAGTACCATGAACAAAATTGTCATTGGTTTATCTCCCGAAGCCCAGTGATTCTACTCATGAAAACAACTTTCGCAAAAAAAAAAATTCTTAATTGATTTTTTGTATCCATACTAAAGTGGTCATAGGCCAGGGTATTTAGAAGCTTATACAGGAGTGGGTTTGAAGTTATTATAAATGTGACTTTTTTATTATTATTGACAAAATTAAGTTTTTATACATATATGTAAAATAGTATTAAAGTATATATAAAATATAAAACATATAATAATATGTAAAATAGTATTAAAGAGAGCGGTTAGAGGAGGAGCGGGGAGGTAGTATTGTATGCGAAGAGTGACCGATGCCTCATATTATAATATCATGTAAGTATTTCATTTTAATTTTTTTACAGAAGTGTGTTTTTGTGTTATTTGTATAGTTAAAAATATTATTTCTCATTTTCATTTATTCTTGATTTATAAAAACGAAAAATTCAGAAATGAAGTTTATCATTACAGTTGACATTTTAATTTTGTATAAAATGTATTTAAAATAATATTTATGAAGTAAAACATTAAACTTACTTCCATTACATAGTACCCTTTAAGTGCAATTTCGAATTAACTTATTTCGTTACTGAAACTCCGAATTTCAGCAATTCCAATGGAAAAAACTTTTTGATTTTTAAGTAAACTACCTATGATTATAGTTCTATTAACAACGCTAATCGATTGATTGCATTAGCATTTTAGTATAGGAAACTGTTTAATTTTATTTAAAACTATTAAATTAAAATATGTTCCGGAGGTCATACGATTTTAATAATTATACATTAATATAAGAGATTAGTTGTTTAACAAGAATCCGAGAAAAAACAGCCATACTTAATAACTTCGAGGTCAATTATTAATTTCCCTGGCCTATCATGTGAACGACTCATTTTGTATGAGGAGTTGCAAATTTTTTAGGAGTAATTTTGTTTTCTTAGAGAAAGTTGCTTGTGTTCATGAGAAGAATGTCTAGGCTTCAGAAGCGAAACTAATAAAAATTTACATACCTAGTCTTTGAATAATGGCTTCATTCGAACTCAAAATCTCAAAATAGTTTTATTCATTGTTGGATATTAAAATCTCTTATGACGTCAGCTAAACTACATCGCTTCACAAACAAATTGGCGCCATGGTGGGAAAAAAAGAAGCGAAAATAAAAACCCACGCGCTCTTTTAAATATGTTTGAATGTACAGGGTTGATACAATAAACATAAGTCAATTTGAATTTTGAATTAGCCTGTTAGAACGCAGCTTAATCCTATGGATTTTTCTCTTCTAGATAATCTGATATTTTATAATAACCTTTTCCATATAATTTCTGTTTTATAACAGTTTTGAATTTATCAAACGGTAAACTTTCAATATGAGTGGGTACCTTATTATAGAAGCGTATACATTGACCTTTATAAGTATTTACATTGATCACTCTTCTTTCACAGAATTTAATTTGATGAAAATTGCAGCCCTGTCTAGTAAAATATTCTCTACTCAGCTCATCTCTGATACAATATCGTAGGTAGCCTCAGGGGACAAAATGTGCTAGAACTCGATTAAATTATCAGCATGACACGGACCCATATCAAAGTCTCACGTCATGGTGTGCTCGGATAATATATGTGAAGTTGTATTAAATATAATAATGAAGCACATTTTTTCAAATGTGAGGCCTTTTTTATTTGAAATGTTGTTAGGCCCATATTGATTTTTAGACATTTCAACCCTATCGCACCTCAACCCCATCCCTAGGGGATGATGGTATTTCACGTCCACCACGTTTGGTTTTAAAATTGTAGTAGTTTTCGTAATCAGCGACCCGATAAACCATACAAACGATACCCGATACGACGATATTGGTTTTAAGACTTTTTCACCCCATTTCCCTCTTTTAGGGGTTGAATTTGGGGTGCAATTTCAATAACAGTGATGTACGTTCCACAGAATTACAACCCTATCGCCTAAACAATAAATTAAGTGGATTTTACTTTGAAAATGAAGGATTTTCAACTTCATCCCCCTTTTCACCCCTTAGGGTGTAGAATTTTCAAAAACCCTGAGACAAGTAAAACTTTATTTTTAGTTGTCAGCCTAAATACAAATTATGAAGATCCTAACTTGAAAACTGACGGACTTTCATACAAACTTTCACCCCTATTTTATATATTCTTTATTGCGCACAAATAACATAAAGTTGTCAAAGGAAAATGGTTCACAAAGGCGAGCTTATCTCTTTAAGAGATCTCTTCCAGCCAACCTATCAGGTATGGAAGAATGTCATTAAAACGGGCACAAGGATGTGCGTTAATAATCGTGATAAGAAATTTTAAATTAAAATAAAAGTTTAAAATACAGTAAAATAAAAAATAGGGATAAACCTACTTAAACTACACACGAATATACTTATACCTAATCACAGTATATTAAAGCATATATAAAAAAAGATAAACTTACTTAAAAATACATAAAAATAATACATAGACATGATACATATAAAATAAATACATCACTCAAGATGATTGCGATAAGTAGTGCTCTCTTAATCGCATCTTAAACGATGTTATTGATGGACTGCTTTGTATAGCCTTTGGAAGTTTGTTAGTCGCACAGCATGGGAAGAAAAGGAGTTAAATAAGAATTTGGTGTTCGCTCTAGGACACTCCAACATCGTAGTGATGCAGTCGCACCTAGAGCGGGGATCAGGAGGTAAAAGTTGGAAGCGGGAGCGAAGATAGTTAGGAGTCGCAGGGTCATTCAGGATCTTATACAGGACAGAAAGGATGTGCACATTACGACGAAGTCGGATAGGTAGCCACTTTGATTGAGCGCGAAATTCGGATACATGATCATATTTGCGAAGACCAAAGATGAAACAAATAGCCAGGTTTTGTAGGCGCTCAAGTTTGTTCAGCAATTCTTCAGTCACATCAAGGTAGCACACATCAGCGTAGTCGAGAATGGGAAGGAGTAGAGCTTGTGCAAGCAAGATTTTATTTTGAAAGGGAAGGAAGTACTGGAGTCGCTTAAGGGAATGAAAAGAGTAGTGCATGCGCCTACTCACCTCACTGACCTGCGCTGACCATGACAGGTCACGGTCTATGATAATCCCTAGGTTTTTTGCTTTGTCAGTGCAGGGAATACAGACTCCGTCGTATAACACTTTTGGCAACACTAAATCCCCCAACCCCCCCTCCTACCCCCCTTACCCTTTTACCCCCTTAGGGGTGGAATTTTGTAAAACCCTTTCTTAGTGCACCCCTAAGCCTCATAAGGAACCTACATGCCAAACTTGGAATCTCTAGACCCAGCGGATTGGGCTCTGCGTTGATATGTCAGTCAGTCAGTCACCTTCTTCTTTAATAAGGTAGACACATTAATTAATTATGTTTTAATTTCATAAATTGTCCAAATGAGTAAAATGCCTGCTCGATGAGCCATTTCGTTAATTTATTTTTAAAGGCGACATGTGACGTCATTTGTTTTATTTCACGCGGTAGCCGGTTAAACACAGCCGGTCCCATTATATGGATTTGTTTGCTAGTCCTGTGCAACTTATGAGGGATGAGAACGAGCATATCGGAACTACGTGTAGTAATACATTTCGGAAGGTTGGAGTCAGATGGAAGGGACTCCATTTGGCTGTAACTGTAAAGAAACATGCCTGTAATTTGGTCGCGTTAAAGGTGACGAACACTGCCTTAAGGGCCAAATCCAAACGGTTAACTAAGGTCTCACGACAAGATTGTGTTTCTGTCACCCTGGCCTTTGCACTATGCGTGAATTTATCCGTATCTATGCTGTCATCTGCCTACCCAAAGATTCCGGGTTTCAGCAGGTTGGTGATATGAAGCAGGAATAAAGATGCAAACAGAACAGATTCTTGAGGAACTCCGGCGTCGATAGCCCTCTGATCAGACGAGTGGCCTTCCAAGCCCACTTGATTAAGCTACACGCTTTGCTGCCTTATAAGTATCAAAGTATGCTACAAATTATATACTTAGTAGGTGCTATGGGTGTTGGTGAACACTTACAATCAGGTGACCAATTCGCTCACTTAGTCTTGGGACATGAAAAAGAAATTTCGTTATAGTCACTAGGTGATTCAGGCGAATGTATGATGTTTTTAAGTACTGCCAAATTACTGCTTGAGAATTAATATACAGACTTTATTTATGTACATAACATTTGTGGAACGTCATACCTACTCGTACCACGTAGAATACAATGTTAATAGAGCAAGTCTACTCTAGTTTTGTTTTGGATGCGTGCTAATTCGAAATATAATTTAATTTATTTAATAATGTATTCATGTACACTGTAAAGATGTAAAAAAATATTACAGTATGTCCAGTACATGAACCCCGTTGGGGCGTCACAAACTTTATATAAGTACATTATTATTTACATATCAAATTGTTACCATAATTCTTACAGTACCTGGTCGACCGAGCTTCGCTCTATAATAGCCGCCTCAACATTAAAATATCATCGGGTGAGTAAGCTATGCTACTCGCTAAAAGATGGCGCTGTAGGTTTCTGTCTAAAATGCGGTATTTTTTTAAATGCTTAAAAAAACGGACAAAACGATTTTTCCCAGACATGAGACCTGGCTAGATCGATTTTTCGTCCCCAAAAACCCCCGGATACAAATTTTTATCAAAATCGTTAGAGCCGTTTTCGAGAAACCGAATACAAATATATATATATATACAAATATTGCTCGTTTAATAGTATAGGATTTAAAAATTAAAAAATAAATTCGAAAACTATTAAATTAAACATTTCATTACATACATCATTATTTAGTCAAAATTTTGATTAAACAATTGGATTAAAATGTGGCCCAGGTAATACATATACTATCGTCATTCTACTCTATTTTCATTGAAAGGAATTTTAAATTTGACTGTCTCCGAGGTAAAATTTATTTTCATTTTCGTAAAGTAGATAAGATATAGGATAAAATTGATAACAGAAAAACTGTGAAGAGAAACCGCTGAAGTTTAAAGCACCAGGGGGGTGAATGAACGGGCCATTAATTTACGTTGACACAAAACGGTGATCGAGATCCCTTAGGAAGACAGCGTGTCGAGTGAAACTTCCAGCAGTCGGGAAGATCGATAGCCGTAGGGCTGGTTTATACTGGACATATTTTAAAATAAACTAGTAAATAGTTCGACCGTGTAGTGCCGGTTAAGAATAGCACCAACCTATAGTACTGCAGCCCGTGGACATTTAAATTTCGAAAAAGGTTACCGTTTGTCTTTGTGAAATTGTAATATATTTCACCATTTCACATACTAATAGCGAGGTCTTAAAGATCGTATACCGCCGTAAGCATATATAGTGACGAGTGATGTAGTCCGGCCATATTGACAATAATTTTACATTTAAGAGTTACCGTTTCAAATTTATACATCTGTTAATAGACCCTCTAAACAAACCATATATCTATTAAGACTGTTTCTGTGGCCGGTTCAGAGTTTAAGACTCATTTGGTCTTAAATTTGTTTTTGTCAAATTTCCATAGTCTTACTATTACGTATGGTAATTCAACAAAGCTGTACAACATGACAATAACGAAACAATGCGGTAACCTACCAATGTATATAACTAACATATATGGAATTATAGTTTGGTCACTATATATGGTTACGGCGGGTTATAGTATGTGAAATGGCGAAATCTATAACAATTTCACAAAGACAAACGGTAACCTTTTTCGTAATTTAAAAATGTCCACGGGCTACAGTACTACTACCTGTGGGTTTCGATTCAGGCAACTAAGGAATTATAAAACAAAGGATGGGCAGCATCGTTTTTCTGTATATCGTACCATCTTACATACGGCGGTCATCGTGCCTGCTGCAACGCTAATAATCGTGGTGACCATAGAATACATGAAACCATGTATTCTATGGTGGTGACTATGGTACTTCCCCTCCAAATTACAACACGCGTTTTATTGGTATTTTGGAGGGAGCTCTGTAATCTTGTGGATGTTTCATGGGATGTCATAATGATGATGAGTAAATTATTTATTCATTGGGGAGACCTAATCAGTTTGACTACACTGGCTTAGCTATGCGGAAAAGACAGGATCAGGTGATCAAAAGAGCATATTATGGACGCCCAACTGCTAGACATCCCGTTGGACGTCCTAGGCATCACTAGATCAACCAAATGTAGAGGCACATGTTAAAGCTTCAATTAGACGATTAGTAACAAACTGCAGAGAGAAAAATGCGTTTGTTCTACCTAGATCCCCTGGATCAGTCCCAAGGGGAAAATACGTTCCAATACGATTCTCTAGGGGATTATCGGTTAGTATACCTATAGGAGTAATTAAACCCGGCTGGTAGTAACGGCACCAAAGCGACTCCAAGAGTCGTATTGATAAATTCAAGTACAAGACTGCTCTCAAGATGTGCCGTACACATACAAATTATACATCTTAAGTGCAATCTCAAACTAAAGAGGGGTCTAAAATAGAGGCCAAGATTCTCTTTTGGGTCGCTAAGACAACATTATGTAAGTAATTGACCTGTGTAGAATTTGAGCACCTTATTGTTATAAGCGTATACAGACCTCCAGCTTCATCATTTGATATGTTCGAAAAAACAATGGATGAAGCTTTAATTAAAGTTAGTAACAGCAACAAAGGCATTATAGTATGTGGAGACTTTAATGTTAACATTTTAGAAGAATCCAGTGTGTGCAATAGATTGAAATCTTTGTTCCTATGCTACAATCTTGTGAATCTTTTTTTGGTGCCCACCAGAATATCAGCGTCCTCATCTACTTGTATTGATAACATTTTTACGAATTTAGAACCAGTAGATAAATCAATTATCAATAAGTTGGGCTCTGATCATTCTGGCCAGTTGGCAGTTTTCAAAGTCACGACTAAAAAAGCATTGAAAAAGGATATCACGTGCGTACCTATCAATGAAGGTAGACTTATCCGCTACAAAAGTAGTGTTGAAGAAAAACTGCCAAACTTACCATATTGTGATAATCCAAATAAATTGTATGAGTCTCTTTTTACTTTAACTAAAAGTGAGTACGATGCAATTTTCAAGGAAAAGAAAATTACTGTAAATGAGAATCTAATGTTTAGTGATTGGGCCACAGTGGGAATACACAGAAGCAGGCTAAGGTTATATGAACTTTACGAGGAAAGAACATATAACAATAGTGATGCATTTGCGCAATTTGTAAAGGATTATTCAAAAACATTCAAACGGGTTTGTGCTACAGCCAAATCAAATTTCATTAAAAATAAAATAAAAAATAGTTCCAACATTACGAAAACGACTTGGGAAACTATAAATAGTGAAACTGGAAGATCTAAAGCTCCTCGGAATGACTTCCAGCTTAAGATTGATGATCAAATCAAATCAAATCAAATCAAAATCGTTTATTCATTGTTGGATATTAAAATCTCTTAATGACGTCAGCTAAATTACATCGCTTCACAAACAATGTGGCGCCATTGTGGGAAAAAAAAGAAGCGACAATAAAAACCCACGCGCTCTTTTAAATATGTTTGAATGTACAAGGTTGATATACAACATACATAGGTCAGTTTTAGATCAGATCATAAGTACAGATATAGAAGTTGCTGAAGCTTTTGAAAACTTCTTTACGGATATTCCAGTTTCAACTACCAAAACCTTGAACTCATCTCCCACTCTTGCCAAATCTTATCTCGAACGACACGTAGATGTTTGCAATGTAGATTTTAAATTCAGTTACGTCAATGCTTTCGTTATAATTAAAGCCTTTAAATCACTTAAAATGAAAAAGACCGCCGATATAGATGGCCTGTCAGTTAAAATTATTAGTGCCGTTATAGAAAGCATTGCACCATACTTATCTAGTATTTTTAATAAATGTGTAGATGATGGTGTTTTTCCTGATTTGATGAAACATAGTAAAATTATTCCGTTGTTTAAAGCTGGTAGTAAATCAGACCCCACTAATTTTAGACCTATTTCTGTTCTACCAACTCTTAGTAAGATATTTGAAAAGATAATTTTAAATCAGGTTCAGAGCCACTTTTATCGCAACAACTTGATGAACCTAAAACAGTTCGGTTTTACCAGGGGTCGCTCAACAGTCGATGCAGGTGTTGAGCTTATTCAAAGTATATTTGACGCCTGGGAGGAGTCAAGTGATGCCATTGGCGTTTTCTGTGACTTGTCCAAGGCTTTCGATTGTGTACATCATGATATTCTTATCAGGAAATTACACCATTATGGAATTAGAGACCAGGCTCTAAGCCTTCTGGAGTCGTATCTAAGTGAAAGGATCCAGAAGGTTGATGTAAATGGGAAAAGGTCACTAGGATCAAAAATTTGTATGGGCGTTCCACAAGGCTCAATCCTGGGACCATTCCTGTTCATTGTCTACATTAACGATTTGCCAAACCTTTTAAAGGACAAGAATGAGATAGTACTATTTGCAGATGATACGTCTTTGATTTTTAAAGTCAAAAGACAACAATCAAATTTTGACGACGTAAATAGTACAATCTCTAATGTAGTTGAGTGGTTCACCGTAAATAATCTTTTACTTAACGAAAAGAAAACTAAGTGTGTTAAATTTGTTTTGCCTAATGTAAAGCCAACTGCTACAAGCCTATTAGTGAAAAACGATAAATTGAGTCTTGTGGAATCAGCTGTGTTCCTAGGTATTACCTTAGACAACAAATTACAATGGGGACCGCATATTAATAAATTGTCGAACAGACTTAGTTCTGCAGCATACGCAGTGAAAAGAATAAGAGCTCTGACGGATGTAGACACCGCGAGGTTAGTCTACTTCAGTTATTTCCATAGTCTCATGTCATATGGCCTTTTGTTATGGGGTCATGCTGCGGATGCAAACAGCATTTTTTTACTACAAAAGCGAGCTGTTCGTGCAATTTATAAAATGAAGCCTAGAGAATCTCTTCGAAATAAATTTAAAGAAATCAACATTTTGACTTTTGTGTCGCAATACATTTATGAGAATTTAATATATGCTAAACGGAATATACATATTTTTGATAAAAATTGTGACAGGCACAGTGTCAACATAAGAAACAAGAATCAACTTGCTTCTCATGTCAGCCGTATTCACAAAATTAGTAAAACATATAAAGGTCAATGTATACGCTTCTATAATAAGGTACCCACTGATATTGAAAGTTTACCGTTAGATAAATTCAAAACTGTAATCAAGCAGAAATTATGTAAGAAGGGTTATTATAAAATATCAGATTATCTAGAAGAGAAAAATCCATGGGATTAGACTACGGTTCTAACAGGCTAATTCAAAATTAAAACTGACCTATGTATGTTGTATATCAACCTTGTACATTCAAACATATTTAAAAGAGCGCGTGGGTTTTTATTGTCGCTTCTTTTTTTTCCCACAATGGCGCCACATTGTTTGTGAAGCGATGTAGTTTAGCTGACGTCATTAAGAGATTTTAATATCCAACAATGAATAAACGATTTTGATTTGATTTGATTTGATTTGATTGCCACTCAAATCATTTTTAGTTCCTAGGTTGATATTGCACTCATTCGAACGAAGCGATTCACAACATCTTTTTGCGGTCAGCGAAGGAGTAGAATTCTCTAAATGCGTCTGTGTTCCTGAGTTCATATAAACCGTATCTATTCAAGTCGCAAGTACCATCGCTTACCATCGCTTACCGTCGCTTACCATCAGGTGGCCCACCTGCTCGTTTGCTCACTTGTAACATAAAAAAAAACTGCTTCCGGGCAAACTCCTTCCACCGTTGACCTCATCTTTATCCTCAAGACTAGATTAAGGTCAAGAGCAGGGACGTTTTCCTCGAGTGCTGCGAGAGAGACAGAGCTAAGCTGTGAGCTGGGAAAATTCCGACTTAGCTACCCTACACAGCTTTGGTGGAAAACCCACAGAAAAATAAGGTTAATTAGAAGGAGAATTAAAGCAATAATTCGCCACGAGGTAGTGAAGGTGTCCTTCTATGGATTTGACGGGTTATTTTGAATATTTCCTGTTGATCATTGATGATTTGACATAAAACGTTGGAACATGTTGGCAGATGTCATCCCATAGTAAAATAAATTAGCAAGGTGTCTATTACGAGCGAAGCAAGGAGGTCCGAAATCTTTGGGAAAATCACTCTCGTCAATAAAAAAAAAATAACAACGCATTTCAACTTCAAACTCGACGCTTGCTATAGTTAGGGTGCGGGCTGCAATTTGGGTATATGATTTGCTCATGATTCATTTTAATAGGGATGATAAATCAGCTCAATACAAATCGATTTGGTCTTTACAAGTTTTTCTGTGCGTCGCTGCGTTTTTGTGTTAAAGCAAAAAAAAAAGATACTAAATAATGTATTTTTTCGTCTGCCTTTGTGGCTCCTGTTTAAAATACTTCTGAAGATGTAGAAAGTCGAAGAGGCAGACATGCAGGGCTCTGCATCATCACGGGAAGAAGTAGTGAATTTTTTCATTTTGAAGCGCTGTAACTTTACGACGCAGGGCTATTATGGTGGCAGACCATTTTTCTGGGGTTTTATACATTGTATTTAATCAGATAGTCATAGTCTGCTAGGTGTACGTTTCATTGTCAAATTTCAAAATAGTTAAAACTTAATTCCTCAAAAACACAGGGGTGTGCATGTCCGCCAATATTTTTTGTATCTTCTAGCTAGAGGATGCACCTTATCATCAGTCAAAGAGGCAGACATGACCAAATCATATAGAAATTTGTCCTTCATCATTCTTACTACTAGAGAGACATCGAGCTCAGTATTCTTGTGCTAAAATGAACAAACCGAGTCAGAAACACCATCCGGTGTCCCATAACTGGTATTGCTGAGGTGCGGAACAAGACCCTGAACTGAAATGTGGGATAGAACCTATGGGACCAGTAGCTTAACGTCTTCCAAAACTAAATCATCTCAGTTGGCATTTAGGTGATTGATAGTGAGCATAAGCAGGGCAGAATGCGTCTTCCCTCTCGCTTTACTATGAAGAAAACTGAAAGATAAAAATACTGTTCTGTGCTGCCCTGCGCCGTCTGCGTCTCAGCATACATTCACTCTTATCGTGCAACGTCTTAAACAAACCAGAGACTCTCTCACTAGGCGATTTTTGTTTGACAGTGAGATTTCAGCTACCAGGATTTAAACTCTGAGTTTCCAGATCGAAAGCAGGACACTTTAACCAATAGACCACCGAGGTAGTCCAGTTGCTTAACGTCTTATATCGCCTTTACGTGGACACGTAATGCACCAAATTTTTTCCAGGTACCAACTAGTTAGGTACAAAGCTCTCAATTTTTGAAAATTCAAGAATTGCCTCCTATCAAAATTTGGGAGCTATGTACCTATAACCTACCTGGACAAAAGTTTGGTGAAATTGTAAGGCGTGTCTACGTGAAACAGCTAATCGGCCGCACTAAGGCTGTTGTCTTAAGTTTTAAGATAGCAACACTCAAACGCTAAAGTTAAAATAGGCTTTTGTCGAGTATTGAACGTTGGAAGTTTGGGTTCAGCTGCTAAAGTTTTAAAACTATTATCAACACTTGGGTTGGGTCACGTGCAGACAAGAGCCGACTTTTGCACGTGTAGCATCGAGTCTGGCCAAACAAACACTTTGTCACGCTTAATGGAGACGACATCGTCTGGCATGGAGCGTAGTTATGAAACGATTATCATGTGCATCCAGATCGACTGTTAGAAATGTTTGTTAGTCTTGTATTTTATATGTTATGGGCAAGTGTATCACAACATAATATCCCATTAAAAGTCCACAGCAGAACAGGAGCTCACTCCAGAATTCCAGCTTTTGGTGGTAAGGAGGGGAATAATCACCAGTGTCATCACGCTTTATAGCGTTGCTGCTGGCACCATGGACCTCGGTTGTTGGTGACCGCAGTATATAAGATAGTACGATACACAGAAGGACGCTGCTGTTCATCCTCCGGTTCATAATTCCTTATTCGCCTCTTACGACACCCACGGGTAGAGATGGGCCAGCACCACACGGGTCATGGCACACAAATCGATGGTACCCGAAAAGAAAAGTAAGTACGACTCCATCTCTGTTCTTATAGGCCTGGGTAAATCTGATGTAGCGCGACGCAAAGCAGTACAGAACAGCACAGAAAGTCGCAGTGTATGACGTCGTCATCCTCTGACATGGTCTACCACGTACTGGAAGACGTAGCGTGGGCAGGCTCACAATAGACTGATGATTTAGTAAAGGTCGCGGGAAGCCGCTGGAAGCAAGCAGCGCAAGACCAAACCGAGTCGTGGAGATCTTTAGTGGAGGCCCATGTCTAGCAGTGGACGTCTTTCGGCTTATATGATGAACACTCTAACGAGTATCATCATTGTGGGATGCGAGGTTAATTTTAGATGATCACGAAGTTTCTAGTCATCACATCGTGTATGTATTATATTAGGATCGATAACCGGCCTCACAAACCAAAGAGATTTGAACCTCGCTACGCAGCGAGGTTAAAATCTCTTTGTCACAAACCTTGGTTTCAGAGTTTTTTACCCGCACAATACATCTGACATGGCTTATTAAACGACTAATTTAGTTGTAACCAAAGGCTTAACGTGCCTTCCGAAGCACGTTAATATATTACTATTAAGAAAATTCGTTCTCAGTGATCTGAAGGGATTCTCTTCATACGGCTAATCCACTTTCTTTTTGTTTGGAGGGTACAACTAATAACCCTTTCTCGTGTCTAGTCTTGTCTAGTCTTATGTAGTCTTGACATTTTTGACATCCAACAAATTATTTCTAATTTGGTGCGTCCTAATCTACTGCGTTTATTTTAGTGTTTATTCCATTGATGGTGTACCATTGACTGAAGTAAATACCATTCACGACCTTGGAGTTCTCTTCGATTCTAGTCTAAGTTTCCGTTATCATATCGATAATATTATCAGTAGGGCATCTAGGCTCTCGGGTTTTGTTTCACGACAAATGAAAATTTTCAAAAATCCTACAATTTCGATTGTAGTTTATAATTCTTTAATAAGAAGCATAATTGAGTACTGTTCTGTTGTTTGGAGTCTTAGCTATGCTGTACATTCTGATAGAATTGAACGTATTCAATAAAGATTCATCTATCATTTAACATATAATGACTTTCAATGTAAAAAACTACATTATTATGAATCACGTTTAAAACATTACAACATCACTTCGTTACATGTTCGTCGCAAACTGCTTGATTTGATGTTTCTATTTAAACTCATTCATGGCTTCATTGACGCGCCGGATATTCTGCAACAGCTCAATTTCACTATTCCTCGTGTTGGTAGTCGTGTGCATAATCGTACGAACTTTTCACCCCTTGCCTGTATTACAAACCTAGGTCAACATAGCCCATTGCATCGCATGTGCACTGCCTATAATGCTAATAGATATGACTTTGATATTTTCAATGGTTCTGTGGTTTCTGCTAAGAAGTCCGTTAGGTCTTGCCTCACAAGACCTAAACCAGATTAAATTCTCTGATATTTGTTTAAGTTTGTAGTTAAGATCGTTGTTGTTAGTTACTAAGCAATAATTTTTACTAGTGTATATTTGTTATTTGCATGCTGTGTTCACTCATAGTAGGGTACGTTCTAAAACCTGTTTTATTTGTGCTTGTTTATTATCTCATTTTCTTGAGCTGTATCCAGTTTGTGAACCTAATAAAAAAAAAGTATGTTGAACAACTTGCTCTTAAGATCATAGAGTGACATACGAAAAGAAAACTTACTCCTATAATAATCCTTTAACTACTATAATCCTGAACCATTCCTTAGTCTATAAGTCTATAATCCTTTTATTCAATATAAATTATCCTATAACTACTAATAATCCTTAAAAATTTCTTATATATAATCTTTTTACTATTATATCTTAACTTCAGTTTTAATTCTTAAGTGTATCCCAGCCCTAACTAAATTAATTGAGCTGACGACGCTTCAACGACAGCTTCTAGCGATCCGCTCTCAATAATCAAGCGCTTTTTTTGTCTTATTAAAGCGCTTAAGCATCTTGAAGGTTAGGAAAGTTAGCGGAAAGAGGTTCCAAACTCTTTGCGGTGAGATAAGAAATTTGCACCGGAACGAACTGCAATGGATCTTTCCGTCAAGTATGACACACTAGAGTGGAATATCTGCGTCGGAACGATCCGCAACTACAAAGCAAATGTCACAAATTCCGCTTTTGTATGTGTAATAAATAGTAAGCCAAATTCATATCCTGGTCACGGCACCAAATTGTGATAGCCCTAGCCCTATTAAGCCTATATTGAACCCTAGTTGTATTAAAACCTTGCGGTAAGTTCCGACACGGAAATTCCGCTCTAGTATGTCAGACTTTCGACGCGGAATTTCTGCATATGGTCGGTCAGAGGAGTTTGACTTTTATCCGTATGTTTTGAGTTTGCGAGTACAGATTATCTAGTCTAAGTTGAAGGTCCCGAATCTTTTTGTCGGGCCTGTTTGAGAGGTTGGTAGCGACCTCAGAACAAAGACCTCCTTGCTTCGAATTTCTTTGGTAGCGACAAGGCCTTCTGTGCCAGGAAGCGGATTAGATTCCCGTCCAGGCGTAGATTTCTGTTTTTTATACAGGGTGTTTGTCATATGTATGCGAACTTCTCGGTTGGTTGCTCTACCCATGAAATTGACAACACAAGGAACATAGGTCAACAAATATTGACCTCCGACTTCCCAAACAAAGTACGCTATCAGCCTATGCAGTTTCTATGGGACAATGAATTTTTTTTTGTATTTCTACCTAGGAAAGTTGTTCAGTTTCATGGGTATGGCAACCACCTGAGAGATTTGCAGACATATACCAAACACCCTGTATAGTATTTTATATTTATACTAGCAGTTGCCTGTGACTTTTACCTGTGGGATATTTTCAAAAAAAGTCAGTCTTATGTTTTAGCTTTTACTTTTTAATCTATATTACTGCCGAACATATGACCTTGGAATAGTAACAAACATTCAAACATGGTCCCGTGTGGTGCCGGCAAAGAATAGTACCAACCCATACATGCCCGTGGGTGTCGTAAGAGGCGACTAAGGGTTGTAAACTAGAGGATGGGCAGCAGCATCCTCCTTTGTATCTTACATCTTACTTACTGCGGTCACCTACAACTGCGGTCCATGGTGCCATCCGTAACGCTAACAAGCGAGGTGACTATGGTACTTCCCCTCTACATTTTTCCAGCAAAAGCTAGAATTCTGGAGGGAGCTCCCTGTCCTGTAGTGGACGTTTTTTTTTTCATGGGATGTTATGATATGATTCAAACATTCACCTTTTCAATAGTCGATATGATGATATAATATTAGTGTGATGTGAAAATAGTGATAAGTGTAATAATATTATTATTGTGACATATTATTATTGTGACATAAAATAGTGATAAGTGTAATATTAAACACACATTTAAATCTATATGTCTTTTTCCATATTTTCTTTTGCTCCAAGGCTGTCGTTCCCCAGGAGTAATTTATATACGATAAGTCCTGTGGCGTCACGTACCTATTTACATAATATATAAGGTCCTAATGAAATAGGGAATATAATTTAAGCATGTTACTCAGACCATGAAACTGAACAACTTTCCCTAAGGAACATCACAAAAAAATGTATATCTATATAAGAAATGGCATCAGCATATATTTCTACATATTTCTAATTGGTTTCTCAAAATGATTTCGATGAAATTTACCATATAGGGATTTCTGGTGGCCAAAAAATCGATCTAGTTGGGTTTTATGTCTGGGAAAATTTGTTTTACCCGTGTTTTTGAGCATTTTGTAAATTTCGCGTTTTAGACAGAAACTTACAGCGCAATCTGTTGGTAACATAGCTTGCTCACCCGACGATATTTTCAGGTTGGGGAGGCTATTTATACAAGGTTATTTTTTGGACCTGATTTGCGTAAGCCTACGTTATTACAGAGGTAAAAAGCAACAACTTTTGTTCTACGAGTTTTCTAAGAACGCACGAAAAATTTTCGACTTCCCATACAAAATGGGTCACGTGACCTAAAGTCTAAAATTTATTGTGCGTTGTTAGAAAACTCGTAGAACAAAAGTTGTTGCTTTTGACCTCTGTAATAAATAACGTGGGCATACGCAAATCAGGTCCAAAAAAAATAACCTAATAGAGCGATGCTCGGTCGCCCAGGTACTGTTCACTATTTCAGTAGGACCCTATATGCCGGTCCCCGTACAGGTACCGTTACGGTACCGGAACAGTACAAATCCCGGAACACTCGTTTGTTATTTGTGAAACGAGCGAGTTAGTAACGCCTTATTTAGGCCTAATTTCTTTTATGTTCGGATATGTTTTAGTGGAAAAATGTGTTTCTTTTTTGTATTATTTAAAAGTGAATTAGAATGTTGTGTGTCTCAAAAATAAATTGTTTTCAAAATTTATGAAATTCCAGCTATTTTACGTTTACTTTCAAATTCATTGGACGATTTAAGTATTGAGAAGTCCATAAACGACAGACTATAAGAAATCATGACGTCATAATTCGTAAGAGTCTTACAAAATCTTTCTTACAGAAGATTTGTGTTTAGCTTATTTGATTAGGTTAGATATCAGCGCATTCTTTAAAGTTGGTAAACTAAGTGAGTATAAAATTAAAGTTTTAAGAAATAGATGTAAATAAAGAGGATTATACATAAACCCTTAGAAGGCTTATTTAGCACAGTAAATGTAACTTCTTTTTCTCCAGATTCTTTTTTCATAATTGTAAAAATAAACCTGAACATGGCGGTCAAAAAAATGCGTTTTTCATACTAAGATTTTTCTAGATTATTAATAATATGTCAAAAAGATACCAACAAAGAACTAAAAAATCAAACCCCGTCTTTGTGGGAATTATTATGACCCCAAAAGCTTTTTCTCCTTTATTAATATGACGTGGCTCATGGAGTTACAGCTTGACCAACTTTTCTGTAGAATGGCCAAAAGCGGAACTACTTACGTCATTTTGACAACCTCAGAGTAAAAATGTATAGACCCCGTCATATACATAGTCGTGTTAAGTGTCTCCTAATCGACTATGACAAGTCGGTCAAAAAACTAGGGTCTAGGTAACGTTTCACAAATCAAAAAAATCTGATGTTTCATCCAAACCTTATAATATGCGAAGGTAAAAATATATCTTTTTAACTTATGAGTTGATCATTAATAATAAGAAAGGAAGCGTAAATGATCCGTAATAGCCAAAAATGTGCGATTTTTAACAGCGTTTTTTAGGGTCCCGATACCAAAATGGTAAAAAAAGGAACCCTTATGCTGCGACTTTATCTGTCTGTCTGTCACACCTGTATATCTCAGCAACCACTCATGCTGTAGACTTGAAATTTGGAATAGTTTTAGAATATGGTTGTACAACTTAACTGCACATGAGAGAATCAACAAAAAGTTATGATTATTAATGTACAGGGGGCCCAAATAGGGGTGGGGGGGGCAAAATTTCAAATTGTCATTACTAGGTCAAGTGGGGTGTTATATGAAAGGGCTTTTCCTGTACATTCTTACATATATTTTTATATTTTTTTACGACTTAGTTTTCAAATTATGATGAAAAATGTCAAAAAAAATACTACCCCTTATTTCCGAAGTTTGTGAAAGGAAAAAATAGAATTAATTACAGGCGATAGAAGTTTATGTAAATATTACAGCAAAAATAAAACGATCTTTCTAAGTTGCAGTTTTTTAGAAATGGACTTTATTGCTTCCAAAAATACTATAGGCACATCGGAACCCATCGGAATCCGCGCGAGTCCGACTCGCATTTGACCGGTTTTTTCTTGAATGGTAAGTATTCTTAACAGAAAAACTGTAGTAACAAAATTTATTAGATCTAAGCTATATATTTCTTAAAGAGAAAGACAAAACTTTTACGTTTTTGGGATTTACTAAAAAATCATACATTTTAGTATGGAGGTCCCTCGCAAGAAATGTATTCGGTTATGGCTCCCTCCTTAGCATAAAGAGCTGCTACTTAAACCTCCTTGTGTCAGTCAGTGTTGCCTGTGCTGTTCTTGTTTTCCTGCATACTTCCAAGTATTTTATGAGAAAGTCATACCAAAAGCGATCGAAAGTGGTGTGCGAGAAGTGATTTTCATAATGAAATCGTTCTTTGATGAAGAAAAGGAGCAAGAATCTCCAATAACACCATTTGTTCATATATACAAATGCATTGCTGCCGCTACAAGTCAGTGTTACCCAGATCTTCTTCTTTTCGTGTCGACGCAAATCCAATATTGACCCAGATTATTATTGCAGTAACAAGTAGAAGCACTAGTTAAAGACCTGTGTAAAGTTTCATTAACCTAGGTTTAAAACTCTACGCACTAGAGCATTTTGAAAATCTCAAATTTTGCCAATTGTAAAAACATGTTGTAATTCCGTAAATTCCGTAGAATTTACCTTGTACTTGATAGGACGGTGCCATAATCACTTATTAGACATTTCCAACAATTTTTAACTTTTATTGTTTTGGAGCAATTTTTGTCACGTCAGATCTCATACCAAGTTAGAGCAGGCTCATTTAAACAAAAGTTCTAAAGTGTGATAAAGACCAAAACATCTATTTTGTCTTTGTCGCGTCAGATCTTTAGATCTCGGATGAAGTATAGAAATGGATTTGCAAATAATGATACCAAGTTAGAACAGGCTCAATATATACATACAAAAGATCTAAAGTGTGATAAAGACCAAAACATCTTTTTTGTCTTTGTCATAGTCTCGGCTTTTGTAGCAGTCAAACTAAATACAGCTGTCAAACTAAAAATCGCTATAACTTGGAAACTACTGACCCTAGACTACTCATGTGCTGAGACAAATGATAGGTCTCAATGAGATCTACATTTCGGATGACAGCTGTCAAACTAAAAATCGCTATAACTCGAAAACTACTGACCCAAGACTATTCGTGTGCTGAGACAAATGATAGGTCTCGATGTGATCTACATTTCGGATGACAGCTGTCAAACCAAAAATCGCTAAAACTTGAAACTACTGACCCTAGACTACTCATGTCAAGGAGATTTAAGTAGCAGCTCTTTCTGCTAAGGAGGGAGCCATAAGCGTATCACTTTCTTGCGAGAGACCTCCATACTAAAATGTATGGAAATTTTTTAAATCCTAAAAACAAAATTTTTATCTTTCTCTCTGAGAGATATGTGACATGGGACAGTACCACGTCTTTTGTGCTAGCCACCCTCGATATTTCACTATTTCTATAGTAATAGAAAATAACCAAGCCTGTTATTTGTTTTAATTATAAATTTATAGGTACATTACAATAGTTCATTTTCGAGTCGGTGCCAGATAATTCGCACAATCAATTGAAGTATATTTATTATGCTACTAGCCAACTATCTTATAAGTGCACTAACTAACTCGCGCTTCCTAAGCTGTAAGTATGCCGTTACCATTGAGGTAATAATTATTACTTCAATGGCCGTTACCAAATTACGACAAGTTTATATTTTCCATCTCGTGCCTACTTTTCATCAAATCTTAACCATCGACAATTTAATATGGGATCCCCTCAAAGGTAAAATTAAATAAAAAAACAGTTCAACGTCTTCTGTAATAAAATACACCAGATTAGATACTGTTACCAGCAATGCAACTTCTTGGCTGGCACCGACTTCAAAATGAACTGTTGTAATGTACCTATAAATTTATAATTAAAACAAATAACAGGCTTGGTTATTTTCTATTACTTCACTTAGTTACTGATTATTAACTGTTATAGTTATTTTACACTTTTTTTGCAAATAGAAACTTTGCAAAACTTTGAAGGAGGTGTGTAGTTTTTGTTAAAACTATTTTTATTCAACGTAAAGTTAGGCATTTGACCACTATTAGCGCCTTAAGTTGGGCAACCATAATTCTAAAACTATTCCAAATTTCAAGTCGATAGCATGAGTGGTTGCTTTAATACAGGTGTGAGTGTGACAGACGGACAGACAGACAGACAAAGTCGCACCATAGAAAAGGGTTCCTTTTTTTACCGTTTTGATATCGGAACACCAAAAAGGCAGAAGTTGTTTATTTTTGTAATAGGTGGCAATCCTTTTCGATCGTAGCGCCATCGTAAAATTCTACAGATAAGTTGGTCAAGCTGTAAAAGGCGACTAAAAAAACCACAGATTATGAAATACCATCTGACTTAATACAGCCATACTTTATCCCCCACCCCTGTCAGCAAACCACAAAAGTCAACGGAATCCACAGTACAGTAAAATAAATGTAATGTAACATCGAAAGTTGGTAGGTCTTTCATGTTCCACCCATAAATTTATCTAAGACGTTGCATCGCAGAGCTCTCGGCCCGCCCTCTATCACTTTTATTTATTACTATAGCTAAAAAAAGAAATATGTAAGCAGTTTGAAAGAGAGATGTTAAAATGTATGTCTTTTACTCAGATCATAAAAAAGGTTCGTATTTGCCTCGGTTACTGCGGCAAGTTTTTTTTTAATTGTTTTTACTAATCAAAACTAGTTATAACAGAAAACTACGACAATACTTTTTTTTTCATGTTTTACAATTTCAAATGAGGGCTTTTTCCTAATTAAATCTTATATTTATCTGGAAAAGTTTTCACGTTCTCATTGTAGCGAAAACTACCTACGGCACAGATCAGGAGTGCGAGATAAAAGTATGACGCGCCATACTTTTCGCCCGCACTCCTTAACTGTCGCTTACTTTACGTACTTCTTGGTGCTTTTCTACCAGTACAGTGGTAGATAGTTAGTTAACCTATGAGCTCAAACAATTCCATCCAATAGGTATGCTTCAAACATATTCCTAACATAGGACTGCGTTCAAAAATGGAGCAATTCTATTGGTTGGACTTTTTACTGCTCTGGTGAGAAGGCAACTTCAGACTTTCAACAACGAAAACTTCATCGATATGATCCTACTTCAAAATAGGGAAATTCAAAACTTCGCTCACTTAGGAATAGTGTACACAAATTATACGAAATCTTCTCTAAAGTCAGTGAAAGAAATAGTATATATCGATATTGTTTTGCTTGTCAGAAGTTTAGAGCAGAATGGCTGGTTTTGCACTGAACGATAACGATAACTACACGACAAAAGTATTGTCGTTAACATATCGCAATAACTCTGTCAGCAAAATCGTGATACAGCGTGAAAGCGTTTCGTAGTAAAGCCTTAAGTACACCGATGCGATCGCATGCGGCAGCGAATCAAGGAAACTCAGCAGCGTTTCGCATAATAATGCTAGGTCTCATCTCACTCTACTGCATAGCGAGATGAGATAGTGGTATAAGTAGTGTCCTTATCGGTACTACTTGGCAGGTACAAATTTCGTGTCTCGGTGTAAACAGAATGCCGCCGTTAGGTTATTTAGTAGAATGAGACATGGCATATGGAAAATGCTTTTGACAGCGAACCCGGTATTTCACGTCCGGTCGGCCGAACGACGCTGACGAAAACCGACACCAAATAGTAAGTACACGTGATCGTGTCCCCTTAAGTCACCTGCGGGCCAATCACCAAGCCAAAGGTGTTTATCGTTTTAGCCCAATTACACAAATAGTAATTGAGTTTGTATAAGGTAGTGATGTAATTAGTTATTAGTCATTGCATACAAATGACGTTTTAGAAAATGAAACACAAACGCAGATAACTTTGTTTAATATTATGCTTCAGTTAAACAAGAGGTAAAGTTGTTATGTGCCTTAAATAGTTTATCTATTGGAGTAATAAATTTCGTGAACTTTGGAAACATGAGTTGTTGAAGTTTCGCTAATAGCCATGGCGTGCCCAAAATCGAAGAATACTAGGAAGGATGCATAAAAATCGAAGCAAACAAAGTTAAAAATAGAGAACAGGCTAAGAGGCGCCGATCAAGATAAAAATCATTGAAATCGGCTAACGAAAACCCAGCCAACCAGACGTCCGGCGTTCAGTGCGACAAGATAAAGGCTCTGTTTTACCCGTCTCAAGTACACAATTTTCGTGTCACCGTTTTTCCACCGTACCTCGGAGTAAGACGTTCACCGAATTCACGTCAAAAAGTAGAAGGGTTTCCTGTTTACAAAAAATAAGGCACGACCCGATCGTGCTTCCGACCGTTTTTTTTGTTGATTCGCTGCCACATGAGAACGCGTCTTCGGTCAACTATATCGTGTCGTTATCGTTATCTTCCAGCGGGGAAACACCCTTGGTCTCCCAGGTAGCTTAGAAGGGCTTGTTTACAAGAGCGGTGGAGGGCTGTGGACGTGGCCTCGTGCTAATGAACGTTCTGTAGAGAGCTCTCAGCTTGTAGTGTTATACTGGGACGGAAGACTCCGTGGGGACAAAGGGACAAGGAAGTAAATGTGGCAATTTTTTTATGACTTTTAAGCACATTATAGCAATAAGTGAATGTGTAAAATCGATACAAGGAAATCAGGATCAACCAAATAAATAAATAGGTAAGTCGGACAGTACCTAGTTTACTGTAGTTAAGGGGAAAACGTCATCAAGGACCCGTACCTACAGACAACTTGACAAGTCGGTACGGGTAACTTGTCTCATTATGTGCGACTGCTTGACGCCCTCACCACAGAATAAATAATAGTACTATCATACAGAAAGAACACTCTCCGCCCCCCTTGCAATCCACCCCTCACCCCCGTGCGCACTGCGCGTTCTGCTGAGGGTCTTTTGTACTGAATATGCAGGCCTACGTGACCTTCCAATTTCAAATTCGTGCTCGATGTATGTAGGGTCCGGGTTGTGGTCAAAGATAAGGTCTACGCCGACCGCTTGCTTCGCTCGGAATAGATACTTTGCTTATTTATTTTAGTAGGGGATGACATCTGCCAACATGTCCCAACCCCATCATCGATGATCAACAGGAAATATTCAAAGTAACCTGTCAAATCCATAGAACGACGCCTTCACTAACTTGTGACAAATTATTTCTTTAATCCTCCTTCTAATTACCTTTATTATTCTGTGACGCCGACGATCCTCAAAACATTGACGACTTGAAATACAATATTTGGCGTGTCGTTGGCGAAGTAAGCCGTAAAATGTTAGAAAATGAAAAAAAAATGCGCTATAGAACAACCATTTTTCAAAATGCCTGGGGCAGTGATTTGGCGGATTTTCAATTCAGATTAAATTGTACGTCTCTTCTTTGAAATCAATTTAAATAAAGAAGAAATTACTATCCGATCGCATTTTATCGAATAAACTTATACCTACATTTGGGACACCCAGTATAACAGTAAGGTCGATATTTCACTGGGACGCCATGGCGGCGCAACCAGTCGCCGCTACCATCGAAATGTATACAGCTTTATAGAGAGTTACTCACCTGGTGTCCGTTTGGTTGCGCAACTAATTTGGCGCTTAATACTGTGGCCGCAGGATGTGGCGACTCTGGTGTCTTTACTGGTGGCTAGTTACGGACACCACGGTGGCGCAACTGGTTGCGCCGCCATCGTGTACATACATACATACATAGCATCACGCCTTGTTCCCGTCGGGGTAGGCAGAGACCACAGTTCTCCACCTGCTACGATCTTGACATACTTCCCTTGCTTCCTGAACTTTCATCAATCCTTTCATACATGCTCGTCGGTTTAGGGTACTTTTAACCTGGCCTTTATTCAGAACGTCCTGAATTTGGTCCAGGTACGTTCGCCGAGGCCTTCCCCTTCCAACGTTTCCATTCACTCTCGCCTTGTAGATCCCTTTCGTCAATCTTCCTTCATTCATCCTCTCTACATGACCAAACCATCTCAGCATCCCTTTCTCAATTTTAGTCACTACGTCTTCTTTTACGCCACAACGTTCTCTTATCACACTATTTCTAATCCTGTCACTCAATTTCACACCAATCATACTTCTCAACGCTCTCATTTCTACTGCATTAATTCTAGTTTCATGCTTTTTCTGCCATACCCAGCTTTCACTGCCGTACATCAGAGTTGGTACCAAAACGCCTCTATGAACAGCCAGACGAGCCCTGTGACACACCTTCTGACTCTTCATAAAAGCATGCAGAGCACCATTCACCATGTTTCCAGCATTCACTCTTCTTTCGATATCACTTTCACACTTTCCATCTCTCGTAAACTTAGAACCCAGATACACAAACTCCTTCACTTGTTCGACTTGTTCACCACCTATTAATATAGTACACTCTGTCATACACTCTTCTCTTTCAAGTACCATTACTTTCGTCTTGCTTACATTAACTTTCATTCCTTTCCTATCAAAAGCCACATTCATCATTGTTACCATCTCTTGTAACTCGTCAGCAGATGACGCAAGTATAACTTGGTCATCAGCGTAGAGAAGACATTTGATGAGTAACTCATTTATTCTCAGTCCACACATACTCTCTTTCAGATCAGTCAAACAATTATCCATGAATAGGTTAAACAGCCAAGGTGACGCTACACATCCCTGCCTAACACCTTTTTCGATGCTAAACCATTCAGTGTACGCCCCGTTTATTCTGACGCAAGCACTAGAATCCTCATAGAGAGATTTCAGTGCTTGAATCAGATGACCGTTCACCCCATACATAGACATAGAAAATGAACGCCATCGTGTCCCAGTAAAATATCGGCCTAAAGGAATTTGGCAATGCAATGTAAACTGTATTCTAACAGCACCAAACTACAGTTTCACTGAATCGTCATCTCCCAACAGAGCCTTCTATGAATCCAATTCCAAAACAGATTACTCCTGCGTTTGTTTATAAAGTCAAGTCAAGTCAAATACATAAATCGTCCTCATACAAAAACCTCTTGTTCTATTATCTCTCGACACAACAGCGACTCGGCGCGACCCGGCGACAGACGGCGATCCGTGAAACTGCCGACTTCCCTGAAGAAGATCTTCGAACAAGATCGAAACTTATCGGTCCTATGCCCTTAATATAAAACGTGAGTTTATTCTTTGAACTAAATAACTTTCGTAAAGAAACGTGTCACCATCTTTGTCTGGGTCTGCCGCGATGCCTTGATTAGAACTTTTTTCCTAGCACTACCATTCAATGTTACAATATGATGTTTAAACCTCGAATTCAAACTTCAGTATCCATAAGACCTTTTGTACGGGACAGGCTTTAACAACAATACTCTTTAAAAGTTCATTATCGTGTTTGAGTTTTCGCTCGATCAATTTGGAGAGGGATTCAGGAAGGTTCGGGATTCCTGCTGCTAATTAAGACTTCTTCTTTGAACGTTACTTTCCAATTCAATCACGTAAAACAGGTAATAAACAAGCTCACTGGTTGAAACCGTACATTGAGGGAACTTTTTGGGTGACTCGATTATGTACACCTTTGAGGTAAATTGTGTAGAAAATTTTCGCAAAAAGTTTTCGAAACACGTATATTGTATTAGAGGGGTACTTTTTATTTGGTTCTAGGATTATTTACATAGGTAACTGGTTTGACCTCCTTAGGTGAATTGCCTGTTTCTTTGTTCCTTTTACTTCAAAGTATGCTTTATTTGAAACTTTGATACTCGGTCTATTTGACTTAAATTGTGTTTGTTATGATATCTATTAAGTCAAATCCTTTTCTTTTTTTCTTCACTACATAGGACGCATTTGAAACAGTAGTCTTGTGATGACTCGCTCTACTAATTAATAAGTATTCTTAGAATAAGTTAATCTAAAACTGATAAATTAATTCTCTCCAAGCGCTCAACTACGTCTTATTCAAACTCCTACGCAAAATTTTATGGTATTAGATCCACTTTACTTAAGTTGTTCTAGGATATAATTTCAAAAGGTACAAGAAAAATCGCAATTCTTTTTATACTTAATCGCCAGAAAAAAGCGTCCTCAAAAGCGCCAGCATTTTTTTTGCCAAACAATAAGAAATTAATTTTTTTTGCAAATGAGGGAAAATTCAAGTTCAACGTTCACGTGACACATCACAAGTGATGTGCTGTTAAGGTGATCCGTTAACCATACAAAAATTCAATTGACTTGCATTCTTACGCGGGACATAAAATTGTGTTAAAAAACGAACGAATACTGCTATTTTTAGTTAAATTTTTCGCTAATTAATACAAAAATACAGTTAATGTACTGAAAGTACTATTTTTGTTAACAATTTTTGATTCTATATTACGATTGTGGGCGTGCGGTCAAAACTGTACGGTTGTGCTTTGTGTGCATGTGTGAGTGATCGTACTCATGTAAACACGGACTGACGAGAGTAATTGACTTTAGTGGACATATGGAGGTATTTTTCTTATCGAAATTGTTGTTAGGCGTTGAAGTTGCACGACGAAATTTACGCGAATCAACTTTTTGCACATATATAGTTGGTACTTAATGCATTAAAAAATAAAAACTTATATTTGCAGCAGTGGCTCCATCTAGTTGCGTTCGGGGCTAAGCTGGCCATCACAGATCACCTTAATCGACTGCAACTAGTTCGAAGCCGGCGTGGGTTGTAAGTACTTCAACATCATTACCCACCCAAGCTTTACGTTTATACTTACGGAGTCGGTTAAACTAGGAGATTTGACGAGGGCAATGGTTTTTTAGTTAGGATGCTGGCTGCAATTTGGGTATATGATTTGCTCATGATTCATATTAATAGGGATGATAGATCAGCTCAATACGAATCGATTTGGTCCTTGCAAGTTTTTCTGTGCGTCGCTGCGTTTTTGAGTTAAAGCAAAAAAAAAAAATAAGATACTAAATAATGTTTTTTTTGTGTGCCTTTGTGGCTCTTGTTTAAAATACTTCTGAAGATGTAGAAAATCGAAGAGGCAGACATGCAGGGCTCTGCATTATCACGGGACGAAGTAGTGAATTTTTGCATTTTGAAGCGCTGCAACTTTACGACGCAGGGCTATTATGGTGGCAGACCATTCTTCTGGGGTTTTGTACGGTCAACCGCTTGTCGGAAGAAACTTTTTCAACTCTATTACCATGCCATAAGGTCCAAAAGTGTTTCTACCGATGTGCGGTCGATTGTACATAGTATTTAATCAGATAGTCATAGTCTGCCAGGTGTATGTTTCATTGTCAAATTTCAAAAAAGTTAAAACTTAATTCCTCAAAAACGCAGGGGAGTGGATGTCCGTTAATATTTTTTGTATCTTTTAGAGGATGCTCCTTATCATTAGTCAAAGAGGCAGACATGAGCAAATCATATAGAAATTTGTCCTTCATCACCCTTACTATTTAAACAGATCGCCAAACCCAGAGGGCAAACCAGACTCAATCCTAGATTAGGCTTTGCAAAGTTTCCGCCAGTATTCTTATTTTTTAAAGTAAAAAAAAATTGGCATGTTATAATGAAGTTAAGAAGTCCTGTTTAAATTAACGGTAAAAAGACGTAACTGCTTGAAACATTATTCTGTAAAAAGAACATAATACAGAAAAAACATCTGGCAAGATAAATTCTCAAAAGAGTAAGTCCTGTTTAGAGTAAGAGTAAAAAGACGTCACTTGAAAAATTATTCCGTAAAAGAACTAACTATTAAAAACTTGATACAGAAAAAAAATCAAGTAAGATAAATTCTTAAAAGACTACTAACAAAGGTTAATAAGCGGTGTTGAAGATAAAAAGAACTGGAAATGGAGAGCTACGTTTGCGTTTGACTAATAATTAAAAAGAGTGCTGTGTTGTGAGCCCTTAGTATACTTCCTGCAGGTTTAAATACGATCAAAGCGGATATTTGTTGACGCGCTCAGTTTCCATGTGACTTGGCGCAGTCGGTAGGATCGAGTAATGGAGCGGAAACCGCATGGCGCGATATTCTCTTCCGATCACACAACGAAGAAAGGTATTATAGTTCGTCCGGTTTTTTCTGAATCAATCTCTTTAAGTTCCGTTTAAATAAAACAACATAAAGCGGTTCTTATTTTTTGAAAAAAACCAGCGCTATGCTACGAAACCCGGCAAAACAGTGACCTTTGGAATCACAGTGTTTCCACTGCCGTGCGGCCGTCTGTACATTGTCATAGAATCACTTTACTTCAAAAGGAAAAAAAAATTAACCCAGGACCACTTTGTTTTCCGTCTTTCTCGCGAACGGGTAAAAGTATCAAGTAAAAATTATTATGAAATATAAAAGTTTGTGGATGTAAAAAATTTCAAGCTTCTGCAACGACATAATCAAAAGATATGGCCACTTATTTCCTCATCTCCTTACGTTTATGAATCAAACCAAGAAAAGAAAAGAAAGAAGAAGAAGGCAAGAAGCTACGTCTACACCACAACCAAAGGAAAAAGTCTAAAATCATTAAATATTACAAAATTTCTAAAATCCAATTATAACCAAGTAAGAGGAACTCCCATTTCAAGTACTTATATACATTCATACATTCTCGGCAGCAAGCAAGTGTTAACAAAACCATTATAAGCTGAACTGGAGCTACACTACAAAGGCCTGAAACCAGAGACCCGCTCAAGGTCAAACCGACGTGCGGCCCTATTGCGTCATACAAGGTTATTTTTTTGGAACTGATTACCTTTTGCTTTAGTAAAGGAGTTCGTTTACCTCGGATCTATGCTGAATAATGAAGGAGGAAGCGAAAAGGAAATTAGGAGAAGAACTCAAATGGGCAAAGACGCTATGAGCAAACTTAAAAAGATATGGCAAGACAGAAACATATCCAACTCTACCAAAATGAGACTTGGGCGTACCTTAGTATTCCCTATCTTCCTTTACGAATCTTGGATAATTCGAGAATCTGAGAGGAAAAAGATAAACAGTTTTGAGATGTGGTGTTGGCGGCGAATGTTGAGGATCCCGTGGACGGCTAAGAGAACCAATAAATCTATCCTAGAGCAACTGGGGGTCAAAATACGTCTGTCCACAACGTGCTACCAAAGGATTCTGAAATATTTCGGGCATATAACCAGAAGAGAGCCTGCTAACCTCGAAAATCTGATTCTTCTGGGCAAAGTAGAGGGCAAAAGAGCGCGGGGAAGAGCACCACACCGTTGGTCTGACCAAATTAAAAACATTCTGGACCTCCCTATTACCAACGCCCTTCGATTGGCTGAAGACAGACAAAAATGGAAGAGACTGGTTGAAACATCCACGATGGCGTTCCAAGTCAGACACGACCTTCAGTAACTGAAGAGTACGACTAAGAAGACCTTTTGCCCACTTTTGGCCAAAAGCAACAACTTTCAACTTTTGCTCTACGACTTTGCTAACAACGCACAAAAAAATTTCGACTCTCCATACTAAAGTGGTCACGTGACCGACCCATTTTGTATGGGGAGTTGAAAATTTTTCGTGCGTTGTTAACAAAGTCGTAGAACAAAAGTTGTTGCTTTTGACCTCACTAATAAGTGGGCAAAAGGAAATCAGGTCCAAAAATATCACCTAGTGTATGGGCGACAGAGTGGTCGCTTTATTTTTTATCCACTTGTATTTTAAATGCTGTTTCACTATCAAACTACTATGAAAGATTTTTTTAGGGTTCCGTAAACACAAGGCATTAAAAAGTTTACCGTCTGTTGGTCAGTCCACTATGTATTAGGATTTGTGAGGTCTGTGTCAATGAGCTCTTTATAAGTTGGTGAACTACCCGCCAAACGGTAAGAGACAGAGATTGGCCGCCATACACGAAAATGTGGCAAACCCTGGGCAAGGCAAACGGTAAATAAAAAAAGCAATTTATTGATAAACAAGATGGCGGCGAGCCGATAAAGTTTTTATGAAGATAAGCTATAAGATTTGCTGATGATAGGGTCGTTTCTTTTAAACTGTAATGGGTAAACAATTGAATCTGCAATTAGCTTATTGAATGTACTTTAGGTTAGCCCTGTCGTAGACAAAAATAGATAGACAGAAATTGCCGTGTAGTGCTGGCTTAGAATAGTTATAACACATCTCTACTCGTGGGTGTCGTAATAGGCGACAAAGGGATTGTAAACTGGAGGATGGGCAGCAGTGCTCTTCAGTGTACGGTAACATCTTTCATACTGCGGTCACCAACAACCGCGATCCATGGTGCCAGCCGCGACGCTAACAAGCGTGGTGACTATGATACTTCCCCTTCACATAGTTCTAGTGAAAGCTAGAATTATGAAAGGTGTTTGACGGAATGTCATGATAATGATGTTTAGACAAAAATATGAAAAGCCAATTTTTTTTAAGTCGTACGCAAAGGCAGGAAGATGACTACGTTATTAAGAAAGTACTCAACATACTAAACCAGCCGCCGGCATACCACCCACCACATGGTGGAGCCAAATCAAGAAAAAGAAGGATACCCAGACAACCCAGAATGGAGTTCTCTTGCGCACTAACAGTGGTAGGGCTTTTGTGCAAAGTCCGACTGGGGAAGTACCACCCTCTTGCCTTTCTCTGCCGTGAAGCAGCAGTGTTTACACTGCTGTATTTCGGTTTGAAGGGTAAGAGAGCCAGTGAACTTACAGGCACATGAGACATACCATCTTAGTTCTCAGGGTGGGCAACGCGCTTTGCTGCCTAATTAATTTCAAATTTTTCACTAATAAGACAGTGGGTGACATGGGCGGTGGTGACCACTTACCACCAGGTGGCCCATCTGCTCGTTTACCCACTTGCAACATTAAAAAAAAATGTATAGAGAGATCTGACCCCAGACCAACAGAACTGGGAACATGGATTGGACAAAGAGAGCTAGCCAATTGTCATCATAACTTTCCTTCATACGTCCACTGCAGGACAGGGGAAGCTTTTTCCACGATTCCAGCAAAATGCGTGGTACTTTGAAGGGGAATTACCATAGTCGCCACGCTTATAAGCGTTGCGGCTGGGGACCGCTTTTGTTGATGACCGCAGTATGTTAGATAGTAAGGTTCACATAAACTGCCCACCCTCTTGATCATAAGCCCTTAGTCGCCTCTTACGATAGTCACGGTAATATATTCCTTGCCGGCACCATAAGTGCGTCGCGCGAAAAGCCAATAGAGAGTTTTCCTTGACGAGGTACGCTGATCGCTGCTGGTAATTTCTTTTTTAAAGACTCAGTAAAAGTAATGATTTTTTTTTGGAAAAAAATATATCATGAGGCTTATCATTAGACTTAATAATTTTCATTCTGAGTGAACGTTGAGTATAAGTTTTTCTATTTTCTATTGTTCTAGTGCTAGTCCAGCGCTATCTAATAGAATTTACAAAAGCTGGTTGAAAACACACTTGTAATTTTCACAATATAATATTAAGAAAAAAAAACCGGCCAAGTGCGAGTCGGACTCGCGCCCTAAGGGTGCCGTACCTATCTACCATAAGATATACTAAAAGCTTTTGCTCTTTGATTTTAAAAACTCCGCGTCCATCCAACTTGACCCCTCTTTTAAAGAAAAGTTCTTGAAACGGGAGCTCGCCTTAATTGGTTACTATTAGTTGTGAGAAAAATTGAAATATTTAGTTATTTTAGACTTTTCCCTTTATTTGTACTGTGAGACCTAGCTTCTTGCCGAATTTCATAATTTTAGGTCATCATTAGGTCAGGTGATCCTATAAGGGTTCCGTTTTTTTTTATTTTGTGGTATGGAACCCTAAAAACTAACAGACATTCGGCATTTCCGCCTACAAAAATTTACTGCACCAGGCCGAAGGGAGTTCTGACCATAACAAAGACATTTACAGCCATCTTTAATGGAGTTCTTGAGGAATAAAAGGGACATTTATGTCCTTTTCCTTCCCCTTATAGTTTTGTTTGACCTAAATATCGATAAAGAAAACGACTTGCAAATTGCAAAGGAAAAGCTTCAGTTTTGTTGAAATAATTATAATTTTTTTCAAGGCACCTATCGAAATACAATGTCAATCAATCAATACTTTTGATATATTATAATGGTGTTTTGCGTATGTGGTGGTATTATGCGTGTAACCAAACAAATAATCAAACAAACAGACAAAATGTCTAAAAATCTGTGATTTGGGTTCAGGGGCATCAAAATAGCACAACGTGATATTTTTGACAGAGTCAGAGTCCCGTGTGGTGCCGGCAAAGAATAGTACCAACCCATACATACCCGTGGGTGTCGTAAGAGGCGACTAAGGGTTATAAACTGGAGGATGGGCAGCAGCATCTTCCATTGTATCTTACATCTTCTTTACTGCGGTCACCTACAACCGCGGTACATGGTGCCAGCCGTAACGCTAACAAGCGAGGTGACTATGGTACTTCCCCTCCACATTTTTCCAGCAAGAGCTAGAATTCTGGAGGGAGCTCCCTGGAGACGCATTTTTGAAGCGTTCGAACTTCAATTCGCATTCGGATTGGCAAGATTCGTATACGAATCCATAAAATCGCAATTTTTGAATATTCATACCTGTGAATTCTGCAACGAGTGGTCCGACCCACTCGTTTTGCAATTCTACCACTCGAAAGTATGTATAATCTGTGATGAGAATGACATTGACGTTTCCTTCACACATGACATTATACTGACATATCAACTTTTTAATTTGCGTTCCATTCCCTCGCAATTCATTACCGGTTTTTAAAATCAATGAGTAATTGCTTTCCGGTTTTGATTTTATCTGCGTGAAACGGATTTTTTTTAAAGATTGTAATTTAATGGCAACATTGCTTTCGAATGATTCAAAAATGCGTAAAATCGAGAGCATTAGAAATTAAATTCGTACACGATTCGTTTTCGTATGCGAACTAAAGATTCACTTCGAACGCTTCAAAAATGCGTCTCCTGTCCTGTAGTGGACGTTTCATGGGATGTTATGATATTTTTGAAGTGAAAACTTCTTTAGCGGCGCTTGGAACTTTTTTAGATGGGTCAAAAATTTTAAACTTACGTCTGATGTCGCGTCAGATCTCGCGTCAGATGTTTAAGTTTTGAACTGAAAACTTTTTAACGGCGCGCCAGATCTGACGAAGATTGTAAAATGTAATATAAATTGTCATGTTTGTCTATGATAGCGCAATAAATGAATATTGTATGTACTTTTATTGATAAATAAAACAATTTGTGCGAAATTATTCCCTAACCATTCCAATATATTCAAAAATGCACAACGTTGATGTTTAAGTTTTCACTTTTGCCAGCACTCCCGGAGTGCAACCCGTCCTTTATTTTATAAATATCATCAATGAACAGACAAAATCAATTTACGATTTTATACTAATACAGCATTTACTCGCGGCTTCGCTAGCGTTATATAGTCTTTGTGTCATCGTAGTGTCTCCTACAGGAACCATGCATTTTTCGTAATAAATTTTAGCTTATGTGTTAATCCAGTGCTTGAACCATCTACTTTCAAAATTTCATCTAAATCGCTTAAGCCGTTTAAGCGTGATAGTGGAACAAACAAACATCCATACTTTAGAATTTTATATTATTAGTGAGATAGAAGAAAATCTCAATATTTAACGAATCTTTAAATAAATATTTAATTTAATTTTATGAAACAGGATTAAAAGCAGTCTAACCAACTAAAAAAGAAAAATATGTTGGATCCAGAACACAGGAAATGGGCTGGGAACTGAAACTTCAGATACACATCTGCGGACTGAATTTGCATTTTAATGTAATTTTTACCGTCGACTACTTTGATGTTAAAAAAAGTAGAACTCTTGTGTAGCAAACGTTTTGTGAACGAAATAAAAATAAGTTTATAAAGACTTAGAGTGTACCAGTTCTGGAACAAATGAGTTTTAAAACAATGAATGTTTCTTTAGTTTTTAGGGTTCCGTACCTCAATATAAAAAAACGGAACCCTTATAGGATCACTTTTGTTGTCCGTCTGTCTGTCTGTCAAGACCCCTTTTCTCACGAACGAGAAGAGGTATCAGGTTGAAATTGATAACGAATATTAAGGTCCATAAACCACACAAGATCTGAAAATTTCAATTTTTTACAATGACGCAATCAAAAGATATGCCTTTTTTATGTCCTCATCTCCATACATTTATGCAAAAAAGCAAAACCTACAGGGTACTTCCCGTTGACCTAAAATTATGAAATTTGGCAAGAAGCTAGGTCTCACAGTACAAATCAAGGGAAACGTCTAAAATAATTAAATATTTCAATTTTTCTCACAACTTATAGTAACCAATTAAGGTGAGCTCCCGAAGAGCAAAAGCTTTTAGTATATCATATGGTAGATAGGTACGGAACCCTTAAGGCGCGAGTCCGACTCGCACTTGGCTGTTTTTTTTCTTAATTCAATGACTTTTAACCAGAAAAACATGCGTTTGTGAATAGATTAAGTGAGTTCATAAGGGGCCGTAAACAAGGTGCTTTCTGTAATCGTAATCAGTAGTATAATAAAATAAAAATATTTGGGATTGACAGTAGCTAACAAAAGTTTGCGTGACAGCTTATGTTAAGATTACGATCATCTACTGAAAATCCAAAATCTCGTCCAAAATACGTTTCTTTTTTCAAAATGATTTTTGTCAATATTGTTTTATTTATTTGCATCTTTTTCCACCTATCCATGCTTATTTATAAATAAAACCATGCCTCTTTCCCATCGGGGTAGGCAGAGACCACAGCCCTCCTCGCTTCCTCTTCTTTCATCAACCCTTTCATACCCGCTCGTTATGTTTTATACAAACGTTTTTATACTCGTACCATGTAATTACACTAAATAACAAAGCCGTGTTGATATTAATGGAATAGGATAAGATAGTAAAACTCCATTATTCAATATCAACTTTAGAAGTTCTCTGGCTCATATTAATCTTCACTTTGGTTTCAATTAAGAAAGTAACATACGAGTTTACGGATCTATCGTTTGAATTTATGTGTTTGTCGCAGGAATATTATAAAGTTCGCGTTTTTGCTCTTAATTCGGATAATCACTTCGACTGTTTGTTATTATTTTGAACTTCCACTGCTGGACGTGGAGCTCCCTCCAAAACTCCAGCAAAAACTCGTGGTACTTAGGAGGGGATTTACCATAGTCACCACGCTTATTTGTTGCGGGTGGAAACCGCTATTGTTAGTGGCCGCAGTATGTAAGATGGTACGATGCACAGAAAGATGCTGCTGCACATCCTTTGCCGGCACCACATGGGCGTTCTTTCACAGATATACGACTTAATGTAGAAAAGAAAAAAAAATGGTTTATTCTACATGGATGAATCAAAGGTGCATTCATTATCATCATCATATCACCCCATATTTAACAATATAAAATTTCTGATAGGTAACGTTGAAATGAGCAAAAATGTTTTTAAAAGAAGATTAAAAGAGATGTTTCTTGAGCAAATTAAATAAATTCAGTGTACTTTTCAAATCCAAAATATCAATTTATACTAAAACTCATTCAGTACTTTTTAACAATTTTCAAACTTAAAATGTCAATTTACAATTTATAATTTAATTCGTTTTCTAATTCTTTAATGCATGCATGTCCTGTATAATTAAATTAGTGTATTTTAGTAACTAAGTAGCTATTTTAAAGCAGTTGAAAAATGTAATGAGCGCACAGCGCCATCAAACTGCTCCTTACAGTTTGGCGCATTACTTGTAAAAAAAAATTTGTTTGTTTAAACTGTTTATTGAATAAATAATAATAATAATAATAACACGTCCACTGCAGGACAGGGAACTCCCTCCAGAACTTCAGCAAAAATGCGTGGTACTCATTTACCATAGCCATCACGCTTGTAAGCGTTGCGGCTCGCGACCGCTGTTGTTGGTGAAGGCAGTATTTAAGATGGTAAGATACACAGAAAGATGCTGCTGCCCATCCTTCGGTTCTTATGCCCTTAGTCGCCTCTTACGACACCTACGGGCAGAGATGGGTTGATACTATTCTTTGCCGGCACCAAACGGGACAAAGTCACATACATTACGGTACGTACATTAAGTCGTATATCTGGGAAAGAACGCCCATGTGGTGCCGGCAAACGATGTGCAGCAGCATCTTTTTGCACATCGTATTCCTGCGATAGATAATATTACAGTGTATATTTTTTTTTTTTTATTACATGTAAATCAAAGCAGTATATAGAATATACTAATCTAATGGTCCTGTGTGGTGCCGGCAAAAATAGTACTACGAGTATCCAATACATACCCGTGGGTGTCGTAAGAGGCGACTAAGGGTTATTAACTGGAGGATGGGCAGCATCATCCTCCTGTGTGTCACACCATCTTACTTACAGCGGTCACCTACCACCGCGGTCCATGGTGCCAGCCGTAACGCTGAAAAACGAGGTGACTATGGTACTTCCCCTCCACAATTTTCCAGCAAAAGTTAGAATTCTGGAGAGAGCTCCCTGTCCTGTAGTGGACATTTCATGGGATGTTATGATGATGATGATGAGTCTAATTAGATATGACAGTATCTGATTGGGTTTATTAAAGCAGTGCGTAATACATTATTTTATCAATCAGGCCACCGATTTTATTTTGTAATATTTCAGGATTTTTTACCTTCTTATGGTTTTCATATAGTCTCAAACCTTCCTCATATTACTGCGACATTTCAAGTTGGTATAATTTATACAGTGTGGGTTGGAGGATGTTTACGCTCTTTGAATGAAAATTACGCAAAGGGGTGAAAATTATTATGGAGTAGGTATTCATAAAATTAATATTAATAAGTGGGCTTCGTTTGATGAAGAGAATTGGGTCAAATAGGGTTAAAAATAGACATGGTTAGAAACAAAATGGTTATTTTTTAGGGTTCCGTACCTTAAAATAAAAAAGAACCGGCCAAGTGCGAGTCAGACTCGCGCACCGAAGGTTCCGTACCACCACATAATCATTATTGTATTAGTTGAAATTTCAGTAAGTTAATGTGCTAGATTTTTTGAGTCCGACACGCGCTTGACCAAATTTTATTATTTGTTGTTATTTTATAGCTTATGCACTATAAATATACCAATTTTCAAGTTTGTAAGTGTTCCCGTTTTTAAATAGAACTAAAACAAAAATCGCCTCAGTGACCATCCAACTTGACCCCTCTCTTATATGAATGTTCTTGAAACGGGAGCTCACCACATTTGGTTACCATTAGTTGTGAGAAAAGTTGTAATGTTTAATGATTTCAGACTTTTCCCATTATTTGTACTGTGAGACCTAGCTTCTTGCCAAATTTCATAATTTTAGGTCAACGGGAAGTACCCTGTAGGTTTTGCATTTTTGAATAAATGTATGGAGATGAGGACATAAAATGCCATATCTTTTGATTGCGTCATTGTAAAAAATTGAAATTTTCAGATCTTGTGTGGTTCATGGATCCTAATATATGGTATTAATTTCAACCTGATACCTTTACCCGTTCGTGAGATAAAGGGTCTTGACAGACAGACAGACAGACAGACAGACGGACAACAAAGTGATCCTATAAGGGTTCCGTTTTTTTCTTTTGAGGTACGGAACCCTAAAAACGGTACCCTCATAGGATCACTTTGTTGTCCGTCTGTCTGTCTGTCAAGACCCTTTTTCTCACAAACGAGAAGAGGTATCAAGTTGAAATTGATAATAAATATTAAGGTCTACAAACCACACTAGATCTAAAAATTTCAATTTTTTACAACGACAAATCAAAAGATATGGCTTTTTATGTCCTCATCTCCATACATTTATGCAAAAAAGCAAAACCTACAGGGTACTTCCCGTTGACCTACAGTTATGGAATTTGTCAAGAAGCTAGTTCTCATAGTACAAATAAAGGGAAAAGTCTAAAATCATGAAATATTTAAATTGTTCTCACAACTAATGTTAACCAATTAAGGTAAGCTCCCGTTTCATAAAAGAGGGGCCAAGTTGGATGGTCAAAGAGCAAAAGCTTTTAGTATATCATATGGTAGATAGGTACGAAACCCTTAGGGCGCGAGTCCAACTCGCACTTGGCCGGTTTTTTTGTACCTCACATCCTTTTGCCCACTTATTATAGGGCTCAAAAGCAATAACTTTAGTTCTACGAGTTTTCTAACAACACACGAAAGTTTTCAACTTCTCATACTTTACTTTTGTTTAGGAAGTTCAATATTTTTGTGCGTTGTTTATTAGCAAAGACTCAGAACATAAGTTGTTGCTTTAGACCTTACTAATAAGTTGACAAAACGATGTCCGGTATTAAAAAGATTGGTTTAACTAGACTTAAAACTTACTTATTTTGTTTGACAGTTATTAACTGGCAATAAATATATGTTATTATTTGCTTTGATATAAATTAATGTATTGACAAAATTTTCATAAAGTAAAAAATATTGTAATATAAGTTAGAATATGTAAATAAAACATTAAACACTTATTTATTTAATATTTTGTTATAATCTGAGTATACAACGTGTTAATTAAATAACGCAAAACCTCTCGGGTGGTGGCTCTGGACATGAAACTGAACAACTTTTATTGTGCGACCATTGGAAATTCGCAAAAAAATATTTTTGCTTTTTCATACAAATTGGCTTGGTCAGCTTATCGATTTTTTTGCGAATTTTCGAAAGTTGTAGAACAAAAGTTGTCTCGTTGTTCATGTCTAGATTCACCACCCGAGAGGTTTTGCGTTATTTAATTAACATGTTGTTTAACAAAGCTTCTAGTTTATCTTTGACCAATTCTTATTATGTCAGGTGTATAAAAAGGCACTATTGTAGCCTATTACTTAAACCATGAAAGTAAATACCTTTCCCCAAGAAACATAGGTCCTTATACGAAAAAAAAATCATTTTCCCATAGAAACTGCTCCAGCTGATTATATTGTATGGGAGGTACGTATCTTCCGGGAAAGCTGTTCAATTTCCTGGTTTAAAAGGCTAAGTGCCTACAATTTTTTCCATACATGGTTATTACTTCTTCCTGAAATGGTGGTAATTTAAAAAAAAAACTCTTCGACCATCTTTACCCTAATAATGTTTTTTTTTGTTACAGGTCCGTTTGCGTATGAAATAAAATATGTAAGTAAAAGTATACATATTCATGTAAGAATAGCTTTTTTAAAGAAGCTACGCTTGTTCTACGAAGCGCTACAACAGCGTAGGCGTTTGCTACCACGGAGCAGTTTGCTACGAAACCTAAAGATGGAGAGATGGTCATTGTTATAGTGTTAATAATAATTAGCCCAAAAGCCCCAACTCCTCCATAGTTCCCCAAAGGTACAGGACAGGAAAGGGTGTTTCTCAGTGGACATACTGGAATGTCCTACTGATATGACCAGTGAAAATGCTTATTCTTGGAAGATCATGTCCTGGTGGCAGTCTTCCAGCAATTTGCTTATGAAAAAATTTTACACCCGCCATTCTCACGTTTTTTCTGCCGTAGATAATATTCTATAAAGAGGCTACTTGGCGGTTTGAAAACTTTGACAGCCAGGTTGAACACTAAGATGTGATTACCCGTCTGCGTGTATCGAGGAATGAATAAATGAAAAACAGGCTAAGTGCGAGTCGGACTCACGCATCATCGCTGATAGAGAGACAAACATCGCAGGCATATTGATAGGGTCCCGTATTTCACCTTTTCGTTACGGAACCCTAAAAAATCTGATCTAAGCCTAATAAAGCCTAATCTAGGATTGGGCCTGGTTTCCACTTTGGGTTTTAAAGGTCAGATGGCAGTCGTTCTGTGTAAATTCAGTGCCTTCGTCAAATCCCCTAGGTTGGGTAGCCGACATCTTAAATACCTTTGGTAAATACGGGATAAGACTGTGACAATATGATAATATCCCACATAAGGTAATAGGGCTTTTGTGGAAAGTCCGTCTGGGGAAGTACCACCCTCTTGATTTTTTCTTCCGTGAAGCAGCAGTGTTTGCACTGCTGCTACTTAATGGCAAGGGAGCAAGTGAAATTACCGGCACATGAGACATACCATCTTAGTTCTCAAAGTGAGCAACGCGCTGTGCTGTCTTAGTAGTGTCAATATATACCATTAATAAGACAGTGGTGACAACCCACTTGCTCGTTTTCTCACTTCTAAAATTAAAAAAAAAAATTACCAGAAAAAGCCTCCAAACAATTCTAAATAGACTTCCTTAATTTAAAACGTGAATAACATTCATATTGCCTTGATTGTAAACCCGTTTTGTATGGAAATAAAATCACAATTCCCCGGAATTCTTGTCTAAATCTGTAATTTAAATCAGTTGTGTAAACTGTGACGGGTTTGGGTGTCCAAATAATACAGGATGTGATAAAATGGTGTGATAATACCGAAGGGTGTTTTCTTCCTATGAAATGGAACAACTTTTCTTAAGAACCGTAGGGCGAAATATGAAAACAAATTTTTGACCTCTCATACAAAACAAGCTGCACATTGAAACTGAAAAGTTGTTGAGTTTCATCTGTGGTTTCATGAGCAAAATCAAGTGTAGGCAACGAAGCAGTTGACCCCCGCATTAATTCCTCAGTTGATGAAACTTTGCTGGGGTATTACACTATATGAGACAAACCTTCTATAAAAAAATCCAAAAAAAATTGGTTCTTTTTTTTTGTAGTGTAATACTCCAGCAAAGTTTCATCGACTGAGGATTTGATGCGGGGGTCTTCATACAACGATCCGCTTCGTTGCCTACACTATATTGTAACACTTTTCGAATTTCTGTTATACCATAAAAAAACCAAAATTTTACACATAATTATGAACCACTATAACTTGATAGTTGGCGCCTGATGGCGTATAGACAAAAAAAATGCAAGCAGCCAAAACGTGACCTTCCACCAGAGCTGCATGCTAGAGAGCTAAACTAAGAGCTAAGAAAATTATGTTACGTAGCAAGCAGTTGCATTACCTTATTTACCAACAAAATTAAAGGATAATTTACTTAGAGCGTTGGCTTTTGGTTCGCTGCTTTGATACTTTGTAGAATTATCCATTAAGTTCAAACCACCCTGTATCAAGGGCCTCGATCAGATAATGGGGTTAGGATGAGGTTGCCTTTAAACTAAGGGGAATGGGAATTTATCAACTTGTCAATCTTAGGTTTGGAGGCTTGGGACTATGCTCACAGTCGCGATAGCGGTTGTAAGTGTGATGTAAATTGTTAATTAAGTTATTGAACAAAGTAACTTGACAACCAAGTGAAATAAAATGCAAACAGATAAATCTTTAAATTTTCTTCTTAGCGTTAAAAGAAAAACTCACGCGCTCTCAAATATGTTTGACTTTTAGAGTTCCGTACCTCGAAAGGAAAAAATGAAACCCTTATACTTATGCGTAAGGTAAATATTTATTAAACAACTAGCTGTTGCCCGCGACTCCGTCCGCGTGGGGTTCAGAAAAAGTAGCTAATGACTTTTCCGATGGTTCAAACTATCTTCGTACCAAGTTTTTATCACAATCGGTTTATCGGATTAGTCATAAAAGCGTAACAGACAGACAGACAGTGCAGTTCTCGTCTTTATATTATTTGGGATACAGAGTACCGATAATACGGATTTTTGTAAAATAAACACCTCTTGTCTACGTGTGGACTGTTAGGTCGCCCACTATCCTCGTAAGTGTCAAATCATAGTCGAATTCCACGCGGAGTAACTATGATATGGGTTTTGTTATTTCTTATACAAAACAAAGCCTAACTAAATCTGAGGCTCAGTCACTTTAGCTTCTGTGGCTACTGAAAAAAGAGCGGTACAAAGTCCAACGTGTCTAGCTTCACATGCTTTTAACTCTTCATGTATCTACATACAAAACTGTTGGACTTCACTTCCGTACAATTTTTGTAACTTATCTCTCCCCTTAATAAACAATGATTCACTTCTCTCTTTATTGTTTGAAGTATTACGTTTAAAAGTACCTATTTCCTAAGTTTTCAAAACTTTTGAACTTTCATATTTTTTTTTACATTTGTTGCACCACCATGCCGAAACAGGAATTTTTTTATTATTATTTTTACAATAAAACTAAATCTAGATTTTACCAATCTTTAGCTGTACCTACCCGCGACTTTTACACAAACAACTGAACCGGATCAAACGGAATTTTCAACAACTTATTTGACCTTTTCCGTACAAAATTATAAGCTTTGTTTGATTTCAGCTCGATTTCACAGTTTGAAACTTTGAACTCGCCTATTGTCTGCTTGAATGAACCGATTGCAATAAAAAAAAGTTCAAATATTGCACGAAAGCAACCCAAATACGTTATTGAAAACCCCGTTTAAGTCGTTCAAGTAGTTTGTGAGGTATTAGTGCGGCCACTTAAAATTTCGCGAACCTTCTGTCTGAGAGAACCGTTTGCAATGAAATAAAGCTTAGGTATATGTTGCACAGAAAGAAGCCCGACACGTCATTGAAAACCTCGTTTGACTTTGAACCAGTTCAGTAGGTGAGTTCTTGGTTCTGCAGCTTGAAACTTTGCGTATATTCTGTCAGAGTGAACCTTACGCAATGAAACTAAGCTTATTTATTGCACAGGAGTAAGCCAAGCGCGTTATTGAAAGCCATGTTTGAATCTGGTCAAAAGTTTTTGAATTATTCGCGACTTCGTTTGAAACTTTGCGTAACTTCTATCTGAGTGAACCGTTTTTAACTAACCTAAGCTTATATGTTGCACGGAAGTACCTAATCCAAGCACGTCATGGAAATGCCAGTTGGAGTCGGTACAGTAGTTTGTGAGCTATTGGCGCCGCCTATTGAAACTTCAGGCATTTTCTGTCTGAGTGAACCGTTTTCAATGAAAGTAAGCTAGCTAATACATTGCAAAGAATTAATCTTAACACGTTATTGAAAACTCCGTTTAAATCCGTTAAGTAGTTTGTGAGTAATTGGTGCCGCCGCTTGAAACTTAGTGTATTTTATGTCTGAGTGAACCGTTTGCAATGAAACTAAGCATACATGTTGCATGAAGTAAGCCAAAAAAGTAGTGGAAAACCTCGTTTTAATCGGTTCAGTTGTTTGTGAGATATTGGCGCCTCCGGTGGAAATTTCGCGTACCTGTCTGAGTGAGCCGTTTTCAATGAAAGTAAGCTAATATGTTGCAAAGAAGTAAGCTTGACAGTTTATTGAAAACCCCGTTTGAAACAGCTCAATAGTTTGTGAGTTATTTGCGCCACCGCATGAAACTTAGCGTACCTTCTATCTGAGTGAACCGTTTGCAATGAAACCAAACTTTTATGTTGCACAAAAGTAAGCCAAACTCGTAATTGAAAACTCAGTTTGAATCGGTTTATGAGTTTCGGTTTAGCAATTTGATACTTTACATTAGTGTATCTTCTGATTGAGTGAACCGATTTGAATGAAACATAGCCTATATGTTGCTCAGAGCTAAGCTGAATCTATCTGCGAAAACCGCGAGAAAATCCGTTCAGTAGTTTCGGAGTTTATCGAAAACATACAGACAGACAGACAGACAAAAAGTGCAGGAAACATATTTTTGAGTTCTATTAGTCGTTTCTTATCGCCCACACTATTTTTTTTATAAATTTATCAAAAGTACAGACACGCGGTTTCTACTCTTTTATTATATGTATAGATTATTAATTACGCAAAGTAGGAAATTAAGTGGTACTGATAACATTATACTCGTATAGGTATAGACGTAGTATTATTACAGGCACTAGGATCTGGGTTTGCAGTAAGATGGATGTTAATTGGTTGTAGGAAATGTTTCTTTAAGATGAACTTAATAGATTTCTTTTTCTTAGTAACTTTTATTTGTTGTAGTACTTGATCTGGCAGGCTGTTAAGTACCTCCGGAAGTCTGCAAGTCCAGACCCTCCTGCCATTGATATTGTTACATTTAGGTATTTTGTAGGTTGGTAGGTATCTCAGCAACTGCTCACGCTATTGACTTGAAATTTGACATATTTTAAAATATGCTTGCTCAACTTTAATGCAAATATATGATAGTAATAATAAATAAAACAATAAAACATAATTATAGTTGACACAAGTTTAAGTGCCTATGAAACTACTTCTTGGACTTTTACATATGTCAGTTTAATTTTTATTATGTTTATTATTTATTTAAATAGTATTTCTATTACGTATTTCTAAAATAATTGTGATACTTAAATGCTAAAATCCTTTTAATGCATGTTTGTGCACTTTAAACGTTCGGGTCGCATTAGTCAAGTTACTGAAATTTTATTGTAAAACTCTTAAAACTGAACTCACTGACTGCCAATAAGCCCATCAGGCTTGTGTAGTCTTTAGTTGTAAAATAAGTTATAAACTTAACAGTTTCAAATAAAAAATAAAATTTTTTTTTAAATATTACAGAAAAATATAACAATCTCTCTAAATAGCACGGTTTTTTAGAAATCTACAAAAAACCTTTACAAACAAACTTAGTTTTGCGGTCCTTAAGATGGACTTTATTGCTTATAGCATAAGGTTCCAATATAACTCTTGTATTTGCATAAGCCTCATACAAATACAAAAGTTATATTGGAACCCTCGGCACGCAAGTTCGACTCGTACTTGACCGGATTTTTATCTTTGACCGAGACACAGGATGTTCATTAGACGGCGCATCCTTTTGATCTCGTCCATGGTAATACCAGCGCTGATTTAATTGGGGCTTGGGCCAAGCTGGGCCGCGATGGACAAGCGCCGTCGAATAAATTAGGCACTGTACACATTGCGACTTTTTGAAGCTATATAAACAAGCGTTGGACCGCTATGCCACTACTACATCGAGTCATATATATACATTCACGGTTATTTTAATTTCATTGTTCAATACAGTTTCGAAAGGGACAACCTGTCAGGGTTTATAAACTGATATTGGCCACATTTACGAAATTGTCAAGTAGTAAAACAAAGGAGAATGACGGACTTTGTATGGAACTTGGTTCCAGTGCTGCCCAGATATGAGCGTACCTGCGTTACGTTCTACATATGAAGATTTATACATATGCCTACTAATTCTAAAATCGGTTCCAGTAATTTCCTGTCATATACGTTGATGTTTTTTTTTATGTTAGCTACCTGCTACTGTGTAAGGGAGGCTTACACTGGGTAAGGGATAGTGTACCGAAAAATAAAAGGGCTTGCTCAGTAGACTTGACTGAACAACTTTCCCCAAGAAAATTGACCTCTCCATACAAAATTACTGCTTCGGTCAACCATTCAATCGCTAGGTATCAAAAAGTCGATATTTTCATGTCCCAACACTTGTTTCTTAGGGAAAGTTGATCAGTTTCGATAACGTGAACGTTTTGCGTCTTTCCTGCGTAACGTTTGTATGGTCTGTACCGCGTTTTCATCAATGCTCTATCACGTTTATATCGCGATTTTATCACTGAATCGCTATGAAACATCTTTTGTAATGCGCACGCCTAAAGAGTGGAATTCTCTGCCTGCGTCTGTGTTTCCGAGTTCACATAACCCGAATCTATTCAAGTCGCGATTGAATAGGCTTCTTCTGGGCAAGCTCGTTCCATCGTCGACCTCATCTCTGTCTTCAAGACTAGATCGAGGTCAAGAGTAAGCCCATTGACGATAAAAAAAAGAATCGCTGCAAAAAGACGCATTTAAACTTCATTTGTAACTACAGTTTCTCATAAAAAACCTTGTTATCTTGTATATCTGGGCCCTGAGTCAAATGGCTTTCTACAATCGCAAACGCTAGTAGAATAGAATGAAAATGTATGGGATTGACATTAGGTTACGAAATGTTGCGTGACAGTTAATGTCAATTCCATACATTATTATTCCATTCTATAGCGTTTGCGATAAAAGCCACTTGTCTCAGGGCCCAGGTCTGTTTTGATATCGTATACAATGCTGCGGTTATCCAACTTGTTTACAATTTCGTCGCCGTCGTAATTAAAAAGAAACTCTTAACTTCGAGAAAAACTTTTTTATTTTACACTTTCAACTGAAACTAATTTAAGTTTTTTGTACAGATTTTGTAGAAAGCAATCTAATTTTCATGAGAAATTGCGTCACTAAACGGAAACGTCTTTAAAATGCGCATGCGTTGTATCGCTTCCTAACTTAACAAGTAGCCTCCAGTGGTTAAGTAGTTGGAGCGTTCGGCTTTCGATCTGCAAGTTCTAGGGACTAAGGCCAATTGGTGTGGTTGGTAGTGCCACTGCTTTTAGCACCGTAGGTCGCAGGTTATATTCTCGCCCAGGACAAACATTTTGTGATGAACATAGGTGTTTATTATTATTATTTGTCGTATCTCTTCTTTAGACTCTCTTTTTAGAGGTACATTCCCTACCTCACGGGCCTTAGCCAAGTGAGGAGGGGTCATCGGATGAAGCTACTGAGGTGGTAAGAAATTTTCTGACTACACGGCACGTATTGAGGATTATTTCTTTTTGAAGGGTTTGTATAGTTAAAGGGTGGATGTTCAGAGTTTTTAAGCTATTTCTTAGGGTTTTTGGTATGACTCCGATGGAAGAAATTACTACAGGGACGATGTGAACTGTTTCGGCTCTCCACTGGGTTTTTACTTCTACTGCCAAGTCGCGGTACTTGGTTAACTTTGCTGTTATAGTGGGTTGCAAATTGTGGGTGTTAGGGATTGCTATATCTATCAAATATGCGGTTTTGTTAAGTTTGTCGTGGAGGGTGATATCAGGTCTATTGAAAAGAATCGTCTTGTCGGTTAGGATTGTTCTGTCCCAGTAAAGTGTATAGTTATCATTTTGGTGTACAGTCTCTGGCTTTTATTTGTAATATGGATCTTTTTTTTTTATAAATTGAGTCGAATATGCGAGGTGCTGATGGACAATAGAAGCCACTTGATCATGGCGGTGTTTTATTATTATTATTTATAGTGTTTATTCTGTGTCTGGGTGTAATTTATGTATAAACTAGCTGTGCTTAAGACTTCGTTCGCTTGGAGTTTGGACGAATCGGTTTAGTAGTTTGTGAAATATTGCACAGGCCACCTGATAATTTTCATTCGTTAAGCTTCTGTTTGATTGAACCGATTGCAATGATGTGAAGCTTGAATATTACCCGAAAATAAGCAAGATATAATGTCAAAAACCCCGTTTCAATCTGTTTAGTGGTTTGCGAGTTTATCGCGAACAAACAGATAAACGGACAAACATATAAGCAAAACGCGTTTTCCACCCTGACAACCAAGATGGTATGTCTAATGTACCGGTTTTCACTGCCCCTTTACCCTTCGAAATAAAACACAACACTGAAAACACTGCTGTTTTACGGCATATATATATAGGAAAGGGGGTGGTACTTCCCAAGATGGGCTTAAAATAAAAGTCATCAAATCCTCAAGAACACGGTGTATCTTATACTATTAGACAAGCTATTTATATTTGTAATCGGGTGCTCGAAAACGGCGCTAACGATTCCAATTAAATTTACTATACGGGTGTTTTCGGGGGCGAAAAATCCATCTAGATAGGTCTCACTTCTGAGAAAATTTGTTATCTCCTTTTTCATCATTTATTGATTAATAGCGCGTTTTAAAAACCTTGCAGCGCCATCTGTTATTGGACTTTGGTTAACATTATCAAAGCAAAGCTCGCTCGAACAGGTACTAATACTAATACTAGGTTATTTTTTTGTACCTGACATCCGTTGCCCACTTTTTATAAAGGTCAAAAGCAACAACTTATGTTCTACGCACGGAGCAAAGAAGGAGAGGAGATGTCGATATCAGTCGAGCCGTGTGACAATCAATCGAGCCATGACGTCAAAAGGGGCACGTCACGTGGCTACGACTTTGTTAACAACGCACTTAAAAAAAAAACGACTCTCCATACATATGTGGTCACGTGATCGACCCATCTTGTATGGGAAGTTGAAAATTTTTCGTGCGTTGTTAGCAAAGTCGTAGAACAAAAGTTGTTGCTTTTGACCTCACGAATAAGTGGGCAAAAGGATGTCAGGTACCTACAAGAAAATAACCTTGTATAATAATATGAATAAATCACTCCCTCATAATACCAGTAACTTATTTACCTAAAGCCTTTTCCCTTCTTTATTACCTAACTAAACTATGAATCAAGGGAGATAAAACCACGGTCAGACGGGAAACTTGCGATCAAATATAAATAGGCTACGGATCAGAATAAATGGTAGTCCTAGATACTCGTATCCCCGGGCCTGCATTATTTGAATTCATTGACATAAACAAATATCTAGAATTCTAGACACACAAAGAAATATAAGGTGGTATTGAGAGGGCATTAAGGTACGCACGCTAATAAAACCCTAAGCTCCAGATTTGCATAGACATTTCATCATCATTATTTTTAGATTAATTTTGGCTTTAAAAAAATAAAGTTGGAAATCTATCACTCACATGCTCCAATAATAGAGTTTAAAATTGTACAAAAAATATATATTTTTTATTAAAATACAGAACATTCACGTCACGTCATCACACTTCTGCTAACGTTTTAAGAAGAATTAATGGTGTATACTATCCAAACTCTTTCAAAACTAATTTATTTCTTAATTTTTGATTACATAAACCCGAATGCCGAATTTTTATAAAATATTCTCAAATGTATTTCGTATGTTTATAAAAAAAAATAAGTAAAGCTTGGGATTTCATTAGGGTGAGTACTTTTAATTCCACTTAAAAACCTGCGAGGTTTGCTTTAATATCGAGTTTTTTAACGTGTTTCAATATTAGGAGGATTATTTTATTAATAAAATTCACAGACGCAGAACGTCAATAAACTGTTACTTTAATAAAATAAATTTAAATATGGAGTCATTTGATCGTTGTCTAAGTTAAACATACATAAGTCGATGCGTAAAAGGTGAAATAATTTTGGGTGAGCAATGTCAAAAATCAAAGAACCTTACACTCGATAGAAACAGAAATGCAGATTTACCTGTATGACAAATATTGAATAGATTATGATGGATATGTTATTAAATGTACCTACGATGATAACACCAAGTTTTTATTGTATATCAATGTTTAAACATGTGAATATAAAGTCTTATTTATGATCTTTTTACTGCGAACCTTAGTTAACTGGGTTGACTGAATATCAGTATATTCAAGATGTAACAATAATTATTAAAGCCGCTACAACATCTTCTTTAATGAGCTGGTTTTAAAAAAAGAAAAACTAGTTTTCATTTTCTTGATAGATAGCGTTGTTGTAGGAAAACTATCAACTTATTTTTCCTATGTGTTGTAGGGGTTGCCTAAGGAGGTTTATTTACTTCAAGCTCCATGACACATTTATTTTAAGTTCTTTAGCAACTCAAATCAAATCAAATCAAAATCGTTTATTCATTGTTGGATATTAAAATCTCTTAATGACGTCAGCTAAACTACATCGCTTCACAAACAATGTGGCGCCATTGTGGGAAAAAAAAGAAGCGACAATAAAAACCCACGCGCTCTTTTAAATATGTTTGAATGTACAAGGTTGATATACAACATACATAGGTCAGTTTTAATTTTGAATTAGCCTGTTAGAACCGTAGTCTAATCCCATGGATTTTTCTCTTCTAGATAATCTGATATTTTATAATAACCCTTCTTACATAATTTCTGCTTGATTACAGTTTTGAATTTATCTAACGGTAAACTTTCAATATCAGTGGGTACCTTATTATAGAAGCGTATACATTGACCTTTATATGTTTTACTAATTTTGTGAATACGGCTGACATGAGAAGCAAGTTGATTCTTGTTTCTTATGTTGACACTGTGCCTGTCACAATTTTTATCAAAAATATGTATATTCCGTTTAGCATATATTAAATTCTCATAAATGTATTGCGACACAAAAGTCAAAATGTTGATTTCTTTAAATTTATTTCGAAGAGATTCTCTAGGCTTCATTTTATAAATTGCACGAACAGCTCGCTTTTGTAGTAAAAAAATGCTGTTTGCATCCGCAGCATGACCCCATAACAAAAGGCTATATGACATGAGACTATGGAACCATCTTAAGAGCCATCTATCGACACCTTTGAATACTCAGTTGACGCTTAGCTACGAAACCGGCTCATTCAGAAACTAATTCGGCATACATTGCTCGTTAAAGTATGGATATTGGAATTAACAAAATCAAAATTATCCCCAATGTATGCCGAATAGTCGTTGAATTTAGCAAGGTGTGATAATAAACCGATGCTTAAGAATCCGATTATATCTTGGAAATTGAACCAGTTCTTTCTATGTCCGTTAGTGTAAAGAATCCATCCCAATCTTGTGGCAAACCTGATATCAATTCGTCATGACTTTTAAGTAACTTAAATCCTTTTAACATTGTAAAACCTTCATGGTTTATTTTATATAATGAAACACCCTGGCCACTAATTTATTCCATATAGCTATATTCGTTTTGATAGATGTCTGTCTGTCTGTCCTATCTTGTACTTTGACTAAGCAATACACTGCTAAAAACTCTAATATTGCATATATTATTTCTTTACCTTTACTATAGGTTATGGGCAACGCTTTTATAGTCAAAGTTCTTTATTTGTGCGAGTAAAATGACGACCCAAGACAAGTCTCATACTGGAGATAATCAGCCAACTTCTCAAGCTGCTGTCCCGTCATCAACTCCAGGAACTTCAAGGTACCTGACCACATCTACTTCGACTGCCCCGTCGATTGAGAAATTGGTTGGATCGTCCAACTACGGGACCTGGTCATTCAGCATGAAAATGCTACTGACAGACCTTGATTTATGGGAATTTGTCGAATCGCCTAAAGATCTGAAAAAGTCATTAGAAGCACGAGAATTCCAAAAGTTCGACGCGAAGACAAGAGCCAAAATCTGTCTGATGGTAAAAAGTCACGTTTACCCTGTCATTCAAGACTGTACATCAGCAGAAGACACTTGGAAGAAGCTCAAGGACACATATGCCAATAGCGGTCTCTTAAGAAGATTAAACCTATTGAAAAAGCTTTTCAATTCTAAATTAGAGCATTCAATGGAAGATTATGTCAACTCTATCAGCTCCATACAGCAACAACTCGCTGATATTCAGTCGCCTATTGATGAAGAGTTCATAGGAATTATTATGCTAGCTGGACTACCGGAAGAATATAACCCCATGGTAATGGCAATCGAACACTCTGGTGCCCCCATCACAGCTGCGACAGTTTCGTCAGTACTTGTAAAAGTCCAACAGCGGAAGAAAACCATCTGTACGTCGTCAAGTGCACTGGCTGTCACACCTGGATCCAAGCAAGGTTCATCAAAATTTTGCAAATATTGTAAAAAAGCAGGGCATCTTGTGTCAGAATGCAGAAAAAGAAAGTCCAAGTCTGAGAAAAATGTAGTTAGAAACCAAAATTTTGATACTACTAATTATACTTCAGAGTTAACACTTTCATCTTCATTTCATTCCACATATATTCCTAAGGAGTACATATGGTACTTAGATTCTGGTTGTTCCACGCATATGAGCAATACAAAAGATCATTTCATGCATCTTTCTAGCCTAATCAAGCCTATTACAGTTGCTAACAATGAACAAGTACTAAGTGAAGGTAAGGGTACTGTTTGTTTACAAGTTTCTAAACATGTTCCAAAACTTAATACAAATCTTTTGTCGGTTAGCAATCTGGTACAGAAAGGTTTTATAGTTGCCTTTACAGCAGAAGGTGCATCAATATTTCTAAAAGATACATGCAAAATTTCAGGCCAAGTTGTAGCAACAGCTTCAAATTATCGCGGGATGTATAAACTTGACATCTCTGAGAGCGCCAATCTGACTAAAGTCAAAGAGTCAATGTCACTCTGGCATAGACGTTTAGGGCATCTCCATGCCAAAGCAATGGATTTTTTAAAGAAAAGAGGTTCGGGCATAGATTATAATGCATGCTCATATGAAACCTGCATACCCTGCCTACAAGGGAAACTCGCGAAGAAACCATTTAAAAAGTCTAAAAGTAGGTCGCATAACTTACTTGAGAACTTACTTGAGTTGATCCATTCGGATTTATGCGGACCAATGAGCATACAATCTTTTGGCGGTGCTTTGTATCTACTTACTTTTACTGATGACTATAGTCGAAAAACTTTTGGATATATTTTAAAAACCAAAAGTGAAGTATTCTCAAAATTTGTAGAATTTAAACATCTTGTGGAAAATCAAACCGGGCAGAAAATCAAATGTTTACGATCAGATAACGGTCGAGAATATGTTAACGGGCCTATGTCTAATTTCTTACGTGAAAATGGCATTGTCCATCAAACTTCTGTCCCGTACAATCCACAACAGAACGGAGTCGCAGAACGAGTTAACCGGACTATTATTGAGAAAGCACGAGCCATGCTACAAGACTCGAAGCTTCCGAAAGCTTACTGGGTGGCTTTTTTAGGTAAATAGCGGTAAATACCGCTATTTACCTAAAAAATCGGTCTCCCACTCAGTCTCTCAATAATAAAATCCCTGAAGAAATATGGTCTGGACAACGAGTTAATCTTTCCCACCTACGGGTCTTTGGTTGTAAAGCCCATGTGCTCATACCAAAGGAGAAGCGGACTAAACTTGAATCCAAGACTCAAACTTGTATATTTGTAGGTTACTCCACAGAGACGAAAGGTTACCGTCTTGTCGACTCCCAGAACCCAAGAGCAATCATCTTTGCAAGGGATGTTGTCTTCATCGAAGACAAACTATACAATGTAGAATCGCAACAGAATGTCACTGACCCTAATTCTTCTGTCACACATGATCTGATAGATATTCAATTTCCAGTTCCTTGTGATACCACGCCAGGACCTTCTTCATCACTGCATGAGACCAGCAGCACAGGCACTCCTCTCAGTGAACCTGACAACCTGCCTTCCCGTGTTCCTGAAATCTCTTTACCAGAGAACTCAGAAGTCCTTTTTGGATGCAGAACATTCATCTGAAGACTTATCATCAGGCATCACCGGAATCACTGCTGAAGATCCTACTACACAGCGTAGATATCCTCAAAGAGAAAGACGGCCACCAGTGCGTTTTACTGAAGATGCAAATTTAACCACCACTGATTGTGAGCCAGAAACATACAAACAAGCCGTGAACGATATTCACAAACAAGAATGGCTTGATGCTATGAATGCAGAATATAATTCTCTATTGAAACATGGAACATGGACACTTGTCGACAGACCACCAGATAGAAAACCAATTAAAAGTAAATGGGTCTTCAAAATTAAGAAAAACACCAGCGGAGAGATAGTGAAGTATAAGGCCAGACTTGTTGCCAAAGGCTTCACACAAGTGCATGGCGTAGACTACGGAGAAACATTCTCTCCTGTAGCAAGAATATCGTCGATTCGTCTTCTACTGGCGTTTGCAGTACAACTTAACGTCCAGTTAGACCACCTAGATGTGGAAACGGCATTTTTAAATGGTGATCTTGATGAAGAAATTTTCATGGAGCAACCCGAAGGTTTCGAAACTGATCGTAATGCCAAAGTGTGCCTACTCAAAAAGTCAGTTTACGGACTGAAACAAGCTCCAAGACAATGGAACTTGAAGGTGTGTCAAGCTATGAACAAACTCTCTATCACACAAGCGTCCAACGAACACTGTCTTTACTATAGACGTGACGGTAGTGATCTTCTCGTGGTAGCCGTATTCGTTGACGATTTCTTCATTCTTAGCACCAGCGATAGCATGAAGAACAACTTTAAAGATGAGCTAAAGAAGGTATTCATCATCAAAGACCTCGGTTCTCTAAAGGATTGCCTAGGTATGAGAGTTGTCCAAAGTAATGGTAGTATCACCCTCGACCAGACAAAGTATATCGAAAAGGTAATCGAGAAGTTTGGAATGAGTGATTCCATACCCGTGACTACACCAATGGAACCTGGTATTAAGCTGACCATCGCTGAAAAGGAAGATGAAAAACCAGAACTACCTTATCAGCAGCTAATCGGATCTCTAATGTACATTGCTATAGGCACTAGACCGGATATCTCCTACGCAGTATCCTTTCTAAGCCAGTACAATGTACATTACGGGGAGGTGCACTGGAGAGCTGCAAAAAGAGTACTTCGGTATCTTAAAGCTACGAAAAATTTGAAACTCACTTTTCACAAAACTGGTCAAGCTTACCCAGTTGGTTTCGCAGATGCCGATTACGGGAGTAACGTCATAGATAGACATTCATTTACCGGGTACGCATTCATAATGAGTGGCGCTGCCATAACTTGGGAAGCGCGCAAGCAGCGTACTCTAGCCCTATCTACAACCGAAGCTGAATATATGGCTCTTGCAGAAGCCTGTAAGGAAGCTATATATCTGAGGACTCTAATAAGTGAAGTTTTCAACATCATTCATCCCATCACCATTTACTCAGATAATCAAAGCTCAATCAAGTTATCACACTTTACCGATGTGTGGTTGGTATGTATTTGATTTAATTAATACTATCTCAGAAGGTAAAGGTCGGTAAATAAAAAGAGGTGTTCACTGTTCTGTGTTTACTGAGCAACTGAAAGTACATGGCTGTCTTACGTTCTATTTAATACAGGAGTATTATCTTAGTATCTATAGATGTGCTTATGTGTAACGCAATGCTAAAATAGGGTGGACGTATCTCTCAGTGTCCTTTGTATGGATACGCCACAGTCCTCCGCCCTTAGAAAAAAACTAGGGGTGATTAAAATAACTAACACTAAAACTTTTTACTTATCACTTAAAACTTTTTTACCGCACTGTACACTTTTTTACACTATTATGTGGTTCACGCTTGGCGTGAACCTGGGCGGTGGCGCGCTCGCGGCGGCGCCGGACGGCTGAGTAGCAGCGGCGACGGCGGCGGTGCGTTGCATTACTATTGTCTCGATGCGACTGTCCACTGCTGCTTTGATGCGTCGCTTGCAGTAGCGCCAGCCCACGTACAAGGTAGCTAGTGATACGGCTGCGCTGACGAGTGCAACGGCGGCTAACGACATCTTAAAATTGTCAGACGCTTCATCTTCTGCGACTTTAGCTCTAGTAGTTGCAGCTGCACTGGTTTGTGCTATTACTGTTGTTTTGCTAGCTGGGTTTCCCATCTTGAAGAAAAACTTGTATGAGAGACGAAGTTGATAGATGTTCGCTCGGGATCGCGGCTGAGGAACTACTGTGAGTAGGTGGCACAGTCGTGAGATATGGTGGGTTCATATGTCGAATCTCACGGCCTTCTTCACGGTGCGACCCGATCTTGTTATCACCGGTCGCGTGGTGTCTCGTTGCTGTGGGCAAACGGTTATTGCCTCCGGCATATCCGTTGTCTCAGTTTCTTCCCTGTGAAACTGGCTTGGGACCGACATATCATCAGCCATTAAAAGATAAGCCGGTTTAAGACGATCAAGTGACACAGTGACATGTTTCCCGTTGGATTCTATAACATAAAACTTTGGATGCCGCGATATAACTTTGAATGGCCCTTCATACGGAGTGACTAGAGACTTCCGTGCCTCATTTCTCAAGAACACATGAGAAGTGTTATTTAAATCTTTATGAATAAAAACATTAATATCTCTGGTGGTGTGGGAGTTTGTTTTATTAGTGCCTGGAACGGATGAGAGCGTTTGGGCTAAGTTCGTTACATATGCACAGGTATTCGCGCTTGTACTTGTTTGTGTGAATAAGTCACCTGGTAATCTCAGATTTGTTCCGTATAATAATTGGGATGGACTATAACCTAGGTCTTGTTTTACGGCTGTGCGTAAGCCTAGTAAAATTAGAGGTAGTTCTTGAGACCATGTTGTGTTGTCGGTACATTTAGACATTATAGCTGACTTTAGAGTGCGATGGAATCGTTCGATCATTCCGTTTGCTTTTGGGTTGTACGCTGTCGTACGAACGCGCTCTATACCGAGTCTTTTTAATAATTGTGTGAATAAATCAGACTCAAATTGACGACCTTGGTCTGAAGTGATGCGCTTGGGGCAACCGTAACGAGCTATCCAGTGTTCAAGAAACACATTCGCTACTGTTTCGGCTGTCATATCTTTGACTGGAATCACCTCAGGCCATTTTGTCACTCTATCTATCATTGTGACGCAATATCGAAAATCGTTAGAACTTGGTAAAGGTCCGATTAAATCGATGTGCGTGTGCTCAAAACGAGAAGCATTATCGAATTCTCCTATTGGAGTAATTGTATGTCGTTGGATTTTAGACTTTTGGCAAGGGATACAATTTTGTACGAAATTTTTTATATCTATGTTCATGCTAGGCCAAAAATATCTATTTTTAACAGCGCGTTTAGTAGCTGCGACGCCGGTATGACTCACGTTATGTACGGTTTTGATAGCGAGTTCTCGGAAGTGTGATGGTAAGTATGGGCGAATGTTATCAGTTGAGGTTTCGCACATTATTTTTGTTTCCGAGTCAGGCATTGTAATTAATTTGAATTGGAGGTTAGTTTTTGTTTTGAGACTCTCTAATTCTGGATCTTTTTTTTGTAATTCGTTTAGTTTTTTAAGATCGATTAAGGATGGCATTGTAATTACTTCGATTCGTGATAAGGCGTCGGCGACGGTATTTTTGTCACCTTCTATGTATTGAATTTTATCACAAAGTTGAGATATAAAATCTAATTGTCTTAAACGTCTGGGTGAATCTGATGGTGAAACTTTTTTTGTCAACGCGAATGTTAAGGGTTTGTGATCTGTTAGTACAGTTAATTGTTTTCCCTCAACCATATGGCGAAAATGTTTAATGGCCATGTAAATTGCTAATAACTCTCGGTCGTAGGTACTATACCTACTTTGGGTGTCAGTGAGTTTTTTTGAATAGAATCCTAGGGGTTCTAACTTATCACCTATCTTTTGATGGAGAGCTGAGCCTACGCAGTTCCCAGAAGCGTCGCACATTAAGATAAGAGGTGCGGACGCATCGGGATGTGATAATGTTAATGCGTGATTTATGCATTCCTTACATTGGTCGAACGCTTTTAATGCAGTTTCAGTCCAAGTAATTTTTGTTTTATCACGTTTTTTGGCGTTATGTAAATACGCGTTTAAAGGTGCTTGAACTTCAGCGGCTCTCGGAATACTTTGTCTATAAAAGTTCATCATTCCGAGAAAACGGCGAAGTTGTTCAATTGTGTTTGGGAGAGGAAAATTGGTTATGACTTGCGTTTTTTTTTTGCTTGGTTTCACACCTTCTGTACTAATGTAGTAACCTAGAAAGTTTAATTGTGGTTTTCCGAATTCGCACTTTTCCGTATTTATTGTCAGTCCGAAGTCATTGAGTCGCTCTAAGACTGACTCTAAATGTTTAAAATGTTGGTGTTTGGTCACCGAACTGATAATAATGTCGTCCAAGTATGCGAAAGCGAAATCTAAACCATTAAGAATGTTGTTTATTAATCTTTGGAAATCTTGGGCAGCGTTACGCAAACCAAAGTTCATTCGTGTGAATTCAAATAACCCAAAAGGGGTAATAACGGCTGTTTTGGGAATGTCCTCCGGTGCCATGGGTATATTATGGTAGGCTTTACGTACGTCAATTTTGGAAAAAATTGTTTTACCTTTTAGAGTATAAGTGAAGTCTAAAAGTCTTGGCAATGGGTAACGGTCAGGAATTGTTTGTGCGTTAAGCCTACGATAATCACCACAAGGTCTAGTTTCCTGTCCATTATTTTTATCAACGCATACGAGCGGATTGGCCCATGGACTCTTTGAAGGTCTACAAATACCTAATTGCATCATTCTTTCGAATTCAGCTTTGGCAAGTTTGTATTTTTTTGGGTTGAGTGGACGTGCTTTTTCATAGACCGGGGGACCTGTTGTATAAATATGATGTTGTATGTCATGTTTTGGATTTAATTTAAAATTTTCTTTTTTTGTGATGTCGGGAAATTTTTCTAATAGCCTGTGGTATTCGTTGTTGATATCAATGGATCGAATACTCGGTTCAGTAATTTTTGAAACGTTCGTGTTTTGAGATAACTGAGTTACCTTGTCTATGAGTTTTCTACCATGTAAATCTACCATTAGTTTGTTGGCTGCAAGGAAGTCGGCACCTATGATTGATCTTTGAACGTCGGCTAATATGAACTTCCATTGAAATGGACGTTGTAAACCTAGATTAACGCTAATTGTTTTCTCGCCGAATGTTTTAATTTTTGACCCATTTGCAGCATATAATGTATAATCTGACTGAATGTTTTGCCTTTTTCCGGCTAAAACAGACACATCAGCACCGGTGTCTATTAAAAAATGTATGCCGGTGATACGATCGGTAATGCATAGACGGTAAGTATTTTCGACACCGACAACGTTATTTATGTGTGCCGCCGGTGTCGGGATTAGTTTCCCGACCTGGTGACATTTTTGCAATTTGTGACGTCACCACATTTGCGGGCATTTTGACCGTAAATGAAGTGATAGTAGCACTTATAGTCTGCGTCGCCTGGTTTCGCTGATTGCGACATGAAAGAAGACCTATTTCCGCTTCTATTATTGCTTTTTGAACGTGTTCGTGACGTGTTACCCTGAAAGCGGTGGGAATGATTTCGCGATTCATGACTTTTATTGTTGCGACTGTTGGAAATTGCTTGCACTTCCAGCTTAAGGCTGGCTAATTCGTGGGCAATTTTATCCATATCGGTATTTTTAGAAGTGGAAGGGGTAGTTATGGCAGCTATTTCTGATGGTCTCGTATTTTCTACTATTTTGTCTGCCATTTTTGCGAGGCTATCTAATTTAACTTCCCCTGTGTCGCATGCAGTTAAAACGGCTCTAATCGATTGTGGTAAGCGACCGACGAATAATAATTTTAAAGTGTCGTCCGGAACGCTTCTTTTTCCTAACTCCCGCATGCGTCTAAGTAATTGAGACGGTTTTTGATCACCTAACTCTATTTCATTGAGTAGTTGATTTAGTTGACGGGATTCTGATTCCTCATATACAGAAATTAAACGGTTTTTTAAGGCTTCGAATTTGTCGGTTGTAGGCATGTTTTCTAATATGTCACTGATGTCCCTTAATTCGTCTCGCCCTAGCTTGGCAATTAAAAGCTGACTTTTATGAAGGTCACTTGCCTTTTGAGGATCCACGATGGCGTTGAATTGATGAAACCAGAGCCTTGGTCGTTGTCTCCAAAAATCTGGGATTCTTGAAGAGATGGTGATAGCAGTCATCTGTGGAGGCGGCTGATTCTGTTCGTCCTGTTGCTGCTGCTGTTGCTGCTGATATTGTTCTTGCTCGTCCATGGTTGGTGAGTTGCGCGTAGAACACGGAAAATGTCTTTAGGATACACTCGGGTGTCACCACTTTACCGATGTGTGGTTGGTATGTATTTGATTTAATTAATACTATCTCAGAAGGTAAAGGTCGGTAAATAAAAAGAGGTGTTCACTGTTCTGTGTTTACTGAGCAACTGAAAGTACATGGCTGTCTTACGTTCTATTTAATACAGGAGTATTATCTTAGTATCTATAGATGTGCTTATGTGTAACGCAATGCTAAAATAGGGTGGACGTATCTCTCAGTGTCCTTTGTATGGATACGCCACAACACAATAACACTTATCATTCACGCACAAAGCATATAGATATTCGACACCACTTCCTTCGTGTACTCTCACAACATGACTTCAAATTACAATACATATCAACCAACGACATGACTGCAGATATTCTGACCAAACCATTAATTAAATTAAAGCATAATAAATTCACTCATGCATTAGGTTTAGGTTAGTAGTTAAATTGTCATTCATCGTTTTATATATGTTGTTTGTTAAGTGTTGTATTATTATTTTTTGAAGTTAGTCGAAAGTTGAGGTGTACATACAGGTTGATGTATTTAAGTTAATATGTGTGTGTGTATATAGTGTGATAGTTGTTAAGTTTTTTTGATTGTTCCTTTATGTACATAAAGTTTGTACATACAGGGTGTTCCATTACGGGGAGGTGTAAAACCTTCATGGTTTATTTTATATAATGAAACACCCTGGCCACTAATTTATTTCATATAGCTATATTCGTTTTGATAGATGTCTGTCTGTCTGTCCTATCTTGTACTTTGACTAAGCAATACACTGCTAAAAACTCTAATATTGCATATATTATTTCTTTACCTTTACTATAAACATAGCTTAGCTACCACTACCAACCACGATTCAACGTGCTTTCCGAAGTACGAAAAACGCAGATTCACCCATCTGATTCAGGACCAAAGGTGACGTAACTGCGTAGACTGGTTAATGTGCATTATCCGCCAGGCCACAAAGCATGAGAGTACTTCATAATTTTTTGGGGCTATGTTCTTAAGAAAAGACATATTTGTCTTCGAATATACTAAAATATTAATAAAGAAAGGATTATTTGTCAAGACAATAATGGTGATCTCATCCCTTATTTAAATCTGTGTGTTTACTATATTAAGGGACCAGATTTCTAGGTTAATACGGGATGGAAAGGGTAGGAAGAATTTTGAATAATGAATTAGAATTATGTAAGAACCTACTTTTTCTTGGACTGATTCGTGTCCTTCAGAGATTTTATGACCTTTTGTTAGGGGTCCGTAGTCAACAAGGAACCCGTCTTATCCGTCTATACTTTCGTCATAACCTTCGGTTTGTCTATCCGCGGCTTAGCTCAGAGATTGGTATTAGAAAGCTTTAATTTAATATGGATATACTTTTTGTTTACGTTAACAATAAGTAGTAAAATAATAACTCCCCTACAAGTAAAGTGGGAATGATTGTTTTCCATCGTGTTGGCTGTCGTTGGATATCATTTTTCGATTTAAGGATCCGTTTGCGAAATGTTTACCTTAAAAGCGCAATTTTTTGTTGGAGTTGAGAGAAAAAATGTTTAAAAAATTGCAGTATGTGTGGTGAAATTAAAAGTAAAACTATCAGAGCTAAGTAGACTTAACAGGTTAATGAGCTATAGCTGTCTATAATAAAAATTGCAATAGCAATCAGGTGCTAGGACCTCGCTGAGCATTAGGAGGCAAAAAGTTAATGTTATGCACATTATGAAATACTTAATCGAAAAAAAAAAAGACTACGGAACCCTATACTGCGCGTGGCCCGACACGCATTTGGCTGGTTTTTTACACCTTGTTTACACTTGTTATAGGTAAAAAAAACATAATAGGTATATTTAAAAAAATCACAATTATGCTTGAAAATTCGATCATTATTTTAAATCAAAATACCTAGCTCTACTGGTTAAATCCATGCCAGCTGAGCAGCGGTCAACAAAGTAAGTGTGAAAATCCATCTGCGGTTTGTTTTATTAGTTCGCAAATACGAGTATTTAAAGAGAATATTTCATTTATTAAAGTGCACAAAATCCCAATTTAAATTAAAATAACATTGTTGACAAAAACGATCCGGGAAGTCCTTGACAATGCCCATTTTATATCCAAAGAGTAATTTCGAATTTGCCAGACATTGTGGCTCGAACTGCTTAAAGTAACTTTGTTGTCCAAGTCGCTGCCCACAGATCTCAGGAACTGACTTTATAGCGATCACGCTGCGATTTCACTGCGATTTTACTGCGGGGTTTTAAATTCAGCGATAAAGAGATAAAGGCGGATTCGGCGTCTGAAAGATTGTTGGCATCTTTGTTGTGTAACAATGACAGTAAGGAAGCAATATTATGTATCATAACCAGGTTTGTCATGTAATTTATTACCCGACTACGAAGACAAAGAGGGTTATGATTTTGACCGGTATGTATGTATATATGTATGTTCATCTGTTCCCTCATAACTTCTAAACCACTTGTCGTAATTTGTGACATGAGGTGTATAGGACATACGAAATAACTCTGGCTGTGACCGTTAATGCGCAGAAGTAAAAAATGTGTTGCAGGGGTGAATGAGGCAGGTGGGGGGAGGTGTGCGAATTGTTCATTGGCTAAAAATAAAAGAAAATAATCGTCAGAGCCAAACTTATACTAAACACTCTATATCGTTAGAAGCGTTTCTATCATCCTCTCGTTAAAGGATATGGGCACGGTGATAGAGTTGTAAATATTTCTACCTACGAAGTGCGGTTGACCGAACTATTCTTTGCCAACATCCTTCCTACTAATATTATAAACGCGAGAGTTTGTAAGTATGGATGGATGATTGTTTGTTACTGTTTCACGTAAAAACTACTGAATTGATTTTAATGAAACTTGGCACAAATATAGGTTAGGTCCTTAAATAGCACGTAGGCTACTTTTTACCGCTTGAAAACACTTAATTCCCACGGGAAAACACATTTAATGCGGGTAAAACCGCAGACGGAAAGCTAGTCATACATAAAATAACGCATCTTTCCCATGGGTGTAGGTAAAGACCACAGCCCTCCACCTCTTACGATCTTGACGTATTGCTTGCTATACTTTAATCAACTCTTTCACACGTGCTCGGTTTAGGGCACTTTCAACTGACCATTTTTAAAACATCCTGAATTTAGTCTTGAGACGTTCGCCGAGGTTTGCCCCTTCCAAAGCTTCCATTCACTTTCACCTGGTGGATCTCTTTCGTCAATCTTCGAACTAAAACTCAAACTCAAAGTTTATTCATTGTTGGATATTAAAATCTCTTAATGACGTAAGCTAAACTACATTGCTTCACAAACAAATGGGCGCCATGGTGGGAAAAAAAAAGCGACAAGAAAAACCCACGCGCTCTTTTAAATATGTTTGAATGTTCGTGTTTTGTTTATTCATCCTCTCCAAATGACTAAATCATCTCATAATTTCTTTCTCAATTTTCGCCGGCACCACGCGGGGAAATAATACTTAAGCCTTGCAAAATAAGGCAACACTGTTCGTTCTGAAACTTACAGATGGAACCATAAAACTAGTCGTAAAATTCTTAAACTAATATCTTACCAACCCAATAAACAAATGTTGCAAAGCAATTTTACCAACTGAGGAAGCATTCGAAATAGTGTTGCTGACATCAAAAGAGAAGGAAAAAAGGGAAAGAAAGAATAAAATGAAGAAAAGTAAGCACTTTAGGAGGATGACAAAATAAATGGAAGAAATGAGAGAAATGAAAAGAAAATTCTCAAGATCAAATAGAAAACCAATAAAGAAGTGAAATAGCAATACCACCTACTTTTTCCATGGCCTCAACCCGTGTGGTGCCAGCAAACAATATTACCAACTCATTTCTACGCACGGGTGTCGTAAGAGGCGACTAAGTGATGATGAACCGGAGGATGGGCAGCAGCGTCCTTCTCTGTACCGTAAAATCTTACATAGTGCAGTCACCAAATCGACCACAGCGATCCATGGTGTCAGCTGTAACGCTAACCAGCGTGGTGACTATGTTACCTACTTCCCCTACACAGTTTCCCAGCAAATTCTTGAATTCTGGAGGGAGCTTCCTGTCCTGCAGTGGACGTTTCATGGGATGTTATGATGATGATAAATTTTTACTTTGGTTGTCTGGCGGTTTCCCGCCAGGATTAACGTTGCTTGAATTTCGTGATACGAACAAAAGAGCAATCGTCAATCATATTCACTCATCAAAGTCAAAGCATTATTTATTTATTTTAGGATGTTCTTGCGTATCACTTTATGACGTCAGTAAAACTAGATCGCTTCGCAAACAAAGTGCAGACAGACGGTAATACAGTTGAGATACGAGTACTGTTACGAAAATAACGAACAAGTAGCAGACGCATTCGAGAAATGTAGGCAAGTGAAGCGGAGAAATTTTTCACGCCTACATTTTGTTCTGCCAGCAGCTATTTGCACTGATTTGCACCCTATTTAGGTGGGAATTAAAACGCTAGAAGTGACACGTACCTATTAAAATAGAGACCGAAAGGGTGGCTTAACTACGGCCACTTAGGCCCGCACGCACATTGGCCCGCAATGGATTAAGTGCGAAAACCACGGAATATTCCGTGGCGAAAACTTAGAACTCAGAAGACCGATAATCATCGAGGATATTGAGAACGTTCTGTTTTCGGTTTGGTTTAGTTGGGTTAGAGAGGTACCATGTTTGTTCATGTAGGTAACTGTAATCAGCGGAGTCTCCCGATAGATAAGTTTAATTTTTTTCACCTCCAAAGCTCGGAAACATTTGTTTTGTCGGTTAAATTCTGCGGCCAAAAGCGATTTTTGGCCCCTAGCGGGCAAAAGGTTTTTCTGCGGCCAAAAGCGATTTTTGGCCGCTAGCGGGCAAAAGGTTTTTGAAATTCGAACGTGATGCAGTATGGCAGACCTCCACGCTGCGGTACTGGCTGCTTCCTCGCTTTAGTGAGGTGAAAAATTTTGTGTTTCGCTCGGCAGCAAAGTTATTTTGCGTTTCGTGCCTTGAAACCTTCGCTACGCTCAGGATTCTTCTTTCTAGAATCCTTCGCTTGCTCAGGTTTCAATACAAGGCACTCACGCCAAATAACACTTTTGCTGCCTTGCATAACAAATAACTATTGTTCATTTAATTAAAGTAACAAAAAATAACATAGCGTTGAACGCAGTCCATCTAGGGAAAATCTATCTCAAAAATCAGCGCCGTTTGCATGGTTGAATTAAACTCTAAATTCTTCCTGTCTTAATATTGTCAAATAACGTCACAAGTAAAACAGTTGATGATAGGCATTTGCACCACTAATTATTATTAATATAAAAAAGGTAATAAAGTGTGTTTTGGCCTACGTTTCTTCAAAGTGCCACTTTTTCATAACGTTCCTTTCGCCTAACAAAGTCTTGATTGTCTGTAATTTGTAATTTACATTTAAAAAATCGGCAAATCTAGCAGCTTTATGCCAAAAGTATTTTGTTTGAGAAGGCACTTCCATCCGTATGTATTATTCAGGAGGGGGAGTCGCGGCAATGTACAGTACATCAGTGGCTTCACCTGAGCGGCGCCGATTCAAATTTGGAATACTCGGATAAAAAAACGGTCAAGTGCTTGTCAGGATATGACTTATAGAGGGTGCCGTAGGAATTGTTGTACAAGTTTTTTATTGTCAGTTAGTTAAATTATTAGGTTGTATATTTTGAATATTAGTTTTGTTGGTCTTCCTTAGAAATAAAGCAAGTACAGTACATTTCTTTTACATCTTTAGATTTTTTAATTTGTATGTGCTAATTAGTCTAATATACAGTTTTTTTAGGAACACACACACACTCGTGTAGGACTGTGAATGCGATTCTTTTTATCCCACTGCGGCGAGGCCCAAAAGGAGGGTTATGTTTTTGACCTGTATGTATGTATATAAGGATGTCCGTTTTTTGTTCCCACTTAATGGCTCAACCGATTTTGATGATTGAGGGCTCCCGCACACGACCGAGAATCGGTGGCCGATTTTTTGTCGGCATCCCGCTCTGACGTGTTATCACCTGGATCTTCCGTCCTTGTCCTGGGCGATAATCGGCCACCGATTCTCGGTCGTGTGCGGGAGCCCTGATACGTCGTTAAATTTGTCTTAACAGCGCGAGTGACGCTAAGGGTACAAGACATAAGAGTTACAAACTTGATCAACCATGTACTAGATTAGCAAATGTCAATACATCTATCGTTGGTCTGTGTGTACGATACAAAATACATGAAAATGTAGTGCGAAAGTTTAAAGAATGTGTAAAGCAATCGTTATGTAAAAAAACTTACTATTGATTAGATACTATATCAATGACAAAGAGACACACAAGAAACACATTGTAAAAGCCGACTTTTAAAGTCGACCGTGCTGCAGTGGTTTCTTGCCATTTCTTTTGCGCTGTCATAGCACGATCCAAAACGGTGTAGATTCGCTCTAATTGCATTGTATTCTGCAAAACATTAATTGAGTATTCTGTAAAGAATGTACATTGAATTAAATAATCTGAATCTCAATCAGACAATGAGCAATTTGAGTACATCTACCGAACATTTCATAAAAAATCTCTCGAAGCGTTGCCATTAAAGTAAACCTATACAGTAAAATTCCTAAAACCACGAGAACGAGGTCATAGGTACTGCTGTTTGATGAAATTCAAGTCGCTTATTTTCCTCTTTTCTGTTACGTAGTCGGGTTTTAGGTTTTTTAATAAATTTTTCTACTAGTTTTTGTGTTACAGTCTAAAGCAATAATATAGTAAAAAAAAAACCGGTCAAGTGCGAGTCGGACTCGCGCGCCGAGGGTTCCGATATACCTATAGTATTTTTGGAAGCAATAAAGTCCATTTTCAGGACCGCAAAACTAAATTTGTTTGTAAAGGTTTTTTGCAGATTTCTGAAAAACTGTGCAACTTAGAAAGATCGTTTTATTTTTGCTGTAAAGTTTATATAAACTTCTGTCAACTGTAATTAATTCAGATTTTTCCTTACTCAAACTTCGGAGATAAGGGGGGGGGAATGGTATTTTTCTTGACATTTTTCATCATAACTTTAAAACTAAGAAATTTTAAAAAATACAAAAATATATTTTAAAATGTACAAGTAAAGCCCTTTCATATGATACCCCACTCGACCTAGTAGCTACAATTTGAAATTTGGCCCCCCCTATTTTGGCCCCCTTTATATTAATAATCATACTTTTTTCAAAATTTTTTCTTGTGCAATTAAGTTGGGCAACTATATTCTAAAACTATTCCAAATTTCAGGTTGATAGCATAAGTGGTTGCTGAGATATAGAGGTGTGACAGACAGACGGACAGACAGAGCGGCACCATAAGGGTTCCTTTTTTTTTAACCTTTTGGTATCGGAACCCTAAAAATTACTCAATTGAGAAAAAAATATTCTTCAATTGCCCATTTTAGATAGATAGATAGATAGATAGATAAAACATTTATTCAGTGCCAACAAATACAGCAGAAGAGAAAAACATTTCTAAATTTACTAAAACTTAAAACTTTAAATTAAAAAAAAAACACAAAATAAATAAAAGCACTGAAATGGGCGACCAGCTCAGCGTAATGCTGCAGCTCAAGGCCACAGCGCTGATTTTCAGCTGGACCCTTAAGACCAGAGAACTTGAAAAAAATATATAAATTATATAAAATTATATAAATTATATATTTTCCCCTTTCAAGATCTCTTAGAGCATTGAATCTAGAGAAGAACTTTTGAACTAATTCTTTGTAAATAATTTTATATAGATTAATTTAGAATGAGGATATTTTCTGCTGAGTGTCACAGTTTTCGAGATATTCATGAAAAATAACAAAATGGACGTTAATTACGTTTTAACCTCCGCTAGAAGGCCAGATAAATTTTAAAAATTGGGGTCCAGTCTCCATTGCATAAAATAATTCGATTTTCTTAACAAATTCGGTAGAGTAAGTGGTAAAGTGCAGAACCCTAAAAAGTGTAACGATATTATCATAACTCCTGTAGGCTCATAGGCGCCTGGTAGATAGAGTAGGCTGTTTTGATTTGCGTAATAAAGTGGTGCTTTGTTGGTTGGCATTGGGTCATTAAGTGTAAGTAGGTCATTTTGGTTCATTTTTAAAGTAAACAGAATGATGTTACCGATTTTTTTTTTTCATTTAAATTTTGAAGGTGATATGAAGTAGATTTCGAATCTAGATTCGTCAGACTGATAGTATCCGACTTCTTCTTAAAGGGATTCTTAAAAGACGATTTTATGTATGTCGCAGTGAAATAGTCATAGCATAGCCATAAATCTATAGGAAATAATAAAAAATGGCACTGAGCGAGACACTAAGTGAGAAAAATAACTGCCTAGCAGACTGCAGAGTTAGCACCACAAAAACTTTTCATCCTCTATTCGAAAATCGCAGATCGGTTCATCCAAAATAATTGATTCCTGCCTGGCCGGTTGTATTGAAGAATAAAAAAAAGGAAATACGCTCGAACTCCAAACAAGACTACAACCAAAGAGGTTCTGTTTCTTATTGAAACAACAATTTCAATATAATTTTTAGTAGTTACAAAATAACACTTATCAATAATTTAAGTTTAGTGTCTTAACAATACAACATTTAAATGCTAAAGTGTGATTTTTGAATTTTGACGCGGTATTTTTAAAGGCCAACGTTCGCTGAACGTCGATGCAGTGGCCCAAGCACGGCGAACGTCAAATTAGTACTGAATTTCCGTGTCAATGTGAATTGTCTATGTTGGACGAAGAAGTTGGCAATGATGGCTTTATTTAGTTCGTGAGGTTGGTACTACTATTACGAATGGCGCGTAAAAGGGCGTGGTCTGTGACAGTTTAGCCAACACGATGCAACGTGAAGACGAGGCCGCCATTTTCAACAGCTCATTCTTGTTCGAGATTTTATCACGTCAAGTTCAGAAGTCTATAGTTGGCCGCAAAATGAAGCCTGCAGCCGATGGCGGATGAGCCGTGGAAATTCTGCGACGACTGGAGGTAAAGCTAAGTGGTTATAGTCTTATCTGCCCTAAAATGTGAGATTTTAGGTTATGCACTGTGAGTTCGCTGTAGTTGAACATGTGGATAAAATCTTATGAAAGCCTCCAACGTTTGGGGTTGACAGGATTGTGGCACTTAGTTAATCTAAAAATAAAATAACAGGTGGTTCAACCAGTCCTGCACACCGCTGTGGTTACCAGGGACGTGACAGAAGAGAATGGGTACGACCGGTCAATGGCAAGGAAGGATGAGTGGTCATTATACAAGTAAGTCACATTCGAATGTATTAGGCGATTGTCGAAGATTTTATCATTGTCCACTACCAATAGTACGGCCAATATTCTTTGCTCTCCCTTTTTTCTTTTTCTTTATCTACGACATATATTTATTATTAATGATAACTAAGTCTTGATGAGCCTCTTATATTATTTTTTATCACATCTATTTGAAAAGAGCTAGTTCTTTCTACGTTAACAGGGACTAAAATCGCGTTTTAATCCCTTAAGGACTAAAAGTGATTCGAATTAGAAATGTGGATATTGTTATTAGCCTCTTATTAATTCTATGTCATGTCTTATTGCACTTATAGAAATAAATAAATATACTTTTCTTACATATTCATAATTGCATTTACATATATTCTCATAGAGGGTGATAAAAAGTAAAGTCTATTTTAAAGCACGAGCGACGTACTTTGAACCAGGAGGAGGAGGATTCTAAAAACTTTCTCGCCCTTAAAATAGTTCTTTGCTCCCTTGGCTAACAATCTTCTATTCTCATAGAGGGAGACGAAAAGTAGAGTGTATCACGTAGATGAAAAATATTTTTTATTCACATCCATTCGGGAAGAGCTAGTTCGTTCTACGTTAACAGGGACTAAAATCAATTTTAATCCCTAAGGGAGTAAAAGTGATTTTGAATTAGGAAAGTGGATATTATTACTAGCCTCTAATTATTTCTATGTCATGTCTTATTGTTCTTATGTAAATAAATAAACGTACTTTTCTTACATACTTATAATTGCATTTACTTATTTTGTGATAGAGGGTGATATAAAGTAGAGTGCCACAATTGCAACACTATTTTTAAGCTCGAGCGACGTAGTTTGAATCCCATGCTCGGGATTCTACTCTAGAATCCCTCGCTCAGCTTTGGATTCAAAAAACGCTCTTGCCCTTAAAATAGTTCATTGCTTCGTTGGTAAACAATCTACTATTTTGCGAGCAGATACAGTCAAGAGTACGTCAACCTCCCGACCACGTCTACTAAGCAGGAATCCATCCCCCTCACCACTCCTCTCCTCAACCCGTCCCCCACAATTCCCCTTCTCCATTCTCCCCCTCCCCTCACACCCCTCCCCATACCTGCGACTCGACTTAATCGTATAAATTTAAAGAAATCACAGAACATAAGGTCCATTTAACTTGGATAATATTGTTCTACCCACCTCTGCTTCCCAGCTTGACGATATACTCGTAAAACTCATGATTAAGTTCAAAACTTTCTAAGTAGAACAATTTATTATAGGAAGGTTCATCTTGTGAAAACTTGGACATAATATTTTCTCAGGAAAAAATCTAATATATTTCTTTGAGTGTTTTTTTTTCCAATTTTAACTTTTTAATTATTAGTAGAGAAGTGATGTTAGTCTCTTGTTGAATTGGGGCAGAATTCTTAAATGGCATAACTTCACTATTTTTACATTAATTTTATTTATAATCCTTTTTGTCCAATTCTTTTTTTATCAAAAATTTTCTTTGTCTTTTACTGTCACTTGCACAAATCATCTATAAAGTTAAAGCTCTTGTAAATCTGTTAATTTCACTTTCTATTTTAAAAACAGAGAGGGCAATAAATTTAACAGACTTTAAATGAGGTTTTGAGGTTATTCTAGAAAAGCAAAACAGTTGGCATACAGTTGAAATACTCGTAGGTAAGTCTGATAGGTATGAAGTGTATTTATTTGTCTGTTTGTTTGTCCTTGCTTCATTGCAGCTGGTTTACGTGTAGCGACTTCATATAACACGAATCTATTCGAATCGCAAGTAAATAAGCTTCTTCTGGGCAAGTTCGTTCCATCATCAATAACAACCTTATACTATATCGGAACCCTAGGCGCGCAAGTCCGACTCGCACTTGACCGGTTTATTTTTAAATGACAATTGTAACGCTTTTTTTTTCCATTCGCTCTTGTTAAAGAAGAGCAGGCTAAGGTGCAAGACCATACCGCCTACAATTGTAACGCTTTTACGCCTCAGTCTAATCTTGAAGATAGAGAAAAATAAACCGGTCAAGTGCGAGTCGGACTTGCGCACCGAGGGTTCCGATATAGTATTTTTGGAAGCAATAAAGTCCATTTTTAGGACCGCGAAACTAAATTTGTTGGTAAGTGTTTTTTTGCATTATTTTAATAAACTGTGCAGCTTAGAAAAATTGTTTCATTTTTGATTGAATATTTACATAAACTTCTATCGACAGTAATTAATTCAGATTTTTCCTTTCAGAAACTCACGGAGATAAGGGGGGAGAAGTATGTTATTGACATTTTTTTATCGTAAAAAATACATAAATATATTTTAGAATGTACAAGTAAAGCCCTTTTATATGATACCCCACTAAGGGTTCATATGGTAACCCAGTCAACCTAGTAAAGACAATTTAATCTACGTAGGTGAACTCAAAGAGTGGAATACTGTAGGTATTAATGTAATATTGAGTTTACAGAAAGCAATCTGAACTTCCACGTTTCGACACACGTGTAGGACCGTAAGTGCCACGCTGTGGTGCCACGATTCACATTTTATTTGAAAATGGAATTAAGGACATGACACGTCCGTGGACCGACGATCTGGTCAAGGTTGCGGGAGGCCGCTGGATGGGAGCGGCGCAGGACCGGTCGTCATGGAGATCTTTTAGGGGAGGCCTATGACGTATTTCGGCTGATATGATGATGATGAACCACTCACGCTATCGAGTTGAAGTTTGGAATACTTTTAGAATATGCTTGCTTAACTTTATTGCAAACCATATTTTTTTTTTAATTTCATTGTTATCGTAAATGGAGCCCAAGTAGAGGAGGGTCAACATTTTAAATGGTCGGTACTAGGTCAAGTGGGGTTTCATATAAAACGGCTTTACTTGTAAATTTAAAAATATGGTTTTCTATTTTTCTACGACTCTTAGTTTTCAAGGCATGGTGAAAATTGTCTAAAAAATACCATTCCCCCTGTATCTCCAAAGTTTGCAAAACAAAAAATCTGAATTAATTGTAGCTGATAACAGTTAATGTAAATATTACAGCAAAAATAAAACGATCTCTCTAAGTAGCACAGTTTTTTAGAAATCCGCAACAAACCTTTACAAACATACTTAGTCTTGCGGTCTGAAAAATGGGCATTGTTGCTTCTAAGAATACTTTAGGTATATCAAAACGTTCGGTGCGTGAGTCCAACTTGCACTTGACCGGATTTTTTGCCGGGTGCTGCTGATGGTGATGCTGTACCAGTGCTGTGCGAGAGAGTTTAGCTGTAAGCTGGAAAATTCGGACAAGCTAGGAAATGGGGCAATTCTATTGGTTGGAATGTTCCCAGCTCACAGCTGAGCTCCTCTCACACACCACTGGCATTCATCAGAACATACCATGAAACGTCCACTACAGGACAGGGAGCTCCCTTCAAAATTGCAGCTTTTGCTGAAACAATGTGGAGAAGTACCATAGTCACTACGCTTGTTAGCGTTACGGCTGGCACCATGGACCGCGGTTGTTGGTGACCGCAGAATGTAAGATTATATGATACACAGAAGGATGCTGCTGCCTGTTCTCTGGTTCATTAACACTTAGTCGCCTTCTACGACACCCACGGGTAGAGATGGGTTGGTACTATTCTTTGCCGGCACCGCATGGGACGTACACTGGCGGTAGCGTAATAATACGAGTATATATTCTTTGCCACTGGTAGAAAAGCAGCCCAATTATCTACTTGATATCTACTACTAGTTGGCTTCCCATAGCACAGGGAATCCTAGTTTGGGGGCCAGGATGCAAAAACTCTGTAAACAATTTTTAACAAATACATACATACATAACATCACGCCTTGTTCCCGTCAGGGTAGGGAGAGACCACAGTTCTCCACCTGCTACTATCTTGACATACTTCCCTTGCTTCCTGAACCTTCATCAATCCTTTCATACATGCTCGTCGGTTTAGGGTACTTTTAACCTGGCCTTTATTCAGAACGTCCTGAATTTGGTCCTGGTACGTTCGCCGAGGCCTTCCCGTTCCAACGTTTCCATTCACTCTCGCCTTGTAGATCTCTTTCGTCAATCTTCCTTCATTCATCCTCCTACATGACCAAACCATCTCAGCATCCCTTTCTCTTTTTCTTTAACAAATAAATGATGTTTATGTTTTTTTTATATCATTAGCAGTCAGTCTACCAGCCAAAACCGACAAGTATAATCTCGAACAAAATGCTCAATGTAACAGGCAGCCTTGTGTGAGCTAACGTCATATGAGCATGAAATTCAGGTCTGCTGCGGACATGATTGATTTGATATGTTTGACCCTCGCATCCTCACTCACACGTTGATATTGTATTCGCTTTTGCTGTATACAGGGTGTTAAGGATATTTTTTATCTTATTTTGTTTATTTAGGTACATCAACAGCCTAATACAAAAAGTTTTATAAGAGCTAGAGTCTACAAATAAGGCCAATTACAGATGTTCCATTATGTAACCAAACATGATTCGTAGTTTTGTGATTATGAGATGAACATGAGCCTTAGAACCGGGCTTAGAATAGGGCTACGGTATTTCCTGCCTGTCGTAAGAGGCGACTAAAAGGAAACCTTTGGAGTCGTGTTTATTCAGAGCGGGGGCTCGGAATAACCAAGGAGCGACTCCAAAGCGGACGGTAACGCACAGTGGCCGTGTGCTATCGTGGCACCCAGACGGTGCTAGGGGGAAGCCAAAACTTCCCTGAGGTGGGTCTCTGCTTTAGCAGCGACAAGGCACGAAGAGTACCGGCCGTATGCCTGTGGCGATTCCCGGGACCTCTCCAAATGTGCCAGAGTTGGCCACCACGGGGTTTTAGTCAGTAAGACTCTGATATAACACTGTCGTTCCCGGCAGTGTATCTATGACGGATTTCCCCGTGTAAAAAAAAGGTACAGTAGACCACACGCATCGTATAGGGATCTGTTTAGTAGTTATCTTTTCTTCTTCTATCGGGTGTCTAGACGCAATGCTGGCTATCACTCCCACTTGGGTGATATTTCAGACATTACCCACTAAGCGATTTACAATACCTTTTACGCACAGCCAAGGAGTGAAATTATTTTACGAGTTAAGCTTATTTTTTGTTCTCAGCAGGGCTAGATTGATTGAGTTCAAGAGTTAAAAAAAATCTTAAAATATAAATAACAAAAATTTATAAAAAAAGATACATTTTTTCTTCGCTGTCAAAGGTAAAAGAACTGAAATATGAAAACTGTATTGCAATTTCTATAATATTTCGCCTTATTGCATAAATAACAACATTTTCTTTTCGAATCTCTCAATCGTGGCATGCTGCTAGAAAGGTATTTTTTACAGATTGCAGTGTTTTTAATTTTTCATTGCACCCTGTTTGTTATATGTATAAAGTTCACACACACTCATGCAGGTTTGTCGAGGTTTTATTACGTGCAGTCGCAGTGAGTACACGATTTTTGCAGCTAGAACCGCGCGGTGGGTACATGTTTTACTAGCATGAAAAAAGCGGAACGGAACCATCAGTGAGCGAGTTCGACTCGAATTTGACCAGTTTTTATTATTTTTTGTTATTTTATAGCTCATGTACTAGTATAAGTATATAATTTTTTACGCTTGGAAGTGCCGTTTTTATGATGATTTCAGAATATTTTAATAGACTCCAAACGCCTGGATAGACGACTCACAATAGTCAAATTATGTTTTCAGCCTGAATTTAACAGCTTTTTGCTATTTAAAATTTTGGAGGACAAACGCAAAAAAAAAATATTTTAATCCAAACAATCAACTTCCTGAACTACACGGCGCTATGATACTCGACCTAAAAACCTGCTAGAAATCTTTTTTTGTAGTGCTCATTTAGAGAATTCAGACCTTATAGAGGTCCGAACTCAATAAGGTACCCCTATGAGGTACCCACTGATATTTTGCCATTTGATAAATTTTTATGTAAAATGTATTGCAATTTATGCGAAATTATACCTTATTGTATAAATAACTACTTTTCCCTATAATTTTCTTTCGATTTTGAGACGGTGATACAGACAATAAGAAAAGTTATTTTAAAGTATCAGATTATGTAGAAGAGAAAAATCCATGGGATAAGGCTACGGTTCTAACAGGCTAATTCAAAAATAAAATTGACATATTTGTTGTATCAAACGTGTACATTCTAACACATTTAAAGGAGCGCGCGCATGGGTAACTTTTTTTATGTGACAAGTGAGCAAACGCACTGTTGGGCCACCTGATGGAAAGTGGTCACCACCGCCCATAGAGCCCGCTATCTTATTAGTGACATAACTTGACATTAATAAGACAGCAAAGCACGTCTTTGTATTTTCTTTTTTTCCCACCATGGCGCCACTTTGTATGTGAAGCGATGAAGTTTAGCCACAGATTAAATAATAGTAAACTAACGTCGACTTCTAGCGCCGCGTTGCATATCTAGAGTGCGGAGTGCAGGGACTAGATAAGTACAATGCGGAGTGTCACAGGCCCTACCTGACGTCATCAAAATATTTTAATATCCTACAATGAATAAACTATATTTGATTTGAAACACCCTGTATTGCGTCAGACAGAATGTGATTGATACGATGTACTTGACCCTCGCGTCTCGTTGAAAGTTCTGGAAGCAATATTGTATTTTCTTGTTAGGTGTACGCGGTGTCTCAGTTTTTCCAATACAGGATGATAAAAATGAAACCGTAAATTAGATCTAGTCAATGATCTAGTGTAGGAAATGAAGCAGTTAATACCTACATAATTCTCTTAGGTAGATTTAATTTGACAGGACAATTACAAATTAAATGTAAATTCAAAATATACCAGAAAAAAAAAACATTTTTTTTAAATACATTTTTTGATATTTTTGTAAAGAAAAGTTGAAAGCTCTTTATTTTTGTTTTTTTTTTTATAAAAGGTGTTTAATACCCCAATAAAGTGTCATCGACTGAGGATAATAACGCGGGGGTCTTCATACATCGATCCGCTTCATTTCCTAGTCCAATCATGAAAAAACATAGTTCGAATAGGCACGAGGACAACCTAGTCTAATCAATTACTAAAAAAACCGGCCAAGTGCGAGTCGGACTCGCGCACCGAGGGTTCCGTACCACCACATAATCATAATTGTCTTAGTTGAAATTTCAGTAAGTTAATGTGCAAGATTTTTTTAGTCCGACACGCGCTTGACCAAATTTTATAATTTGTTGTTATTTTATAGCTTATGCACTATAAACCTACCAATTTTCAAGTTTGTAACTGTTCCCGTCTTTAAAATAGAACTAAAACAAAAATCGCCTCACCGACCATCCAACTTGACCCCTCTCTTATATGAATGTTCTTGAAACGGGAGCTCACCACAATTGGTTACCATTAGTTGTGAGAAAAGTTGTAATATTTAATGATTTCAGACTTTTCCCATTATTTGTACTGTGAGACCTAGCTTCTTGCCAAATTTCATAATTTTAGGTCAACGGGAAGTACCCTGTAGGTTTAGCTTTTTTGCATAAATGTATGGAGATGAGGACATAAAATGCCATATCTTTTGATTGCGTCGTTGTAAAAAAATGAAATTTTCAGATCTTGTGTGGTTCATGGATCCTAATATATGGTATTAATTTCAACCTGATACCTTTACCCGTTAGTGAGATAAAGGGTCTTGACAGACAGACAGACAGACAGACGGACAACAAAGTGAATAGGCACGAGGACAACCTAGTCTAATCAACTACTATACTTTTTATTTAATGTCAGAACGAAATTCTTCAATTTATTTTGTATGAAACCACATTGCTATGACGTCATATGTAACAGCTCAGTTTCGTCTTTTACGATTTTTGAAACTGCACACTAATGAAATAGTTAGCTTTACAGCAATTTTTCAAGTCTCTTTTTCGACTTTTTTTTATTTCTTGAAAGTGGTTTGCTTTTCCATAGGAGAATCATTGGAATTCGGAGTTGAAACGAACGAAAAAATAAATTAATCTTGCAAAACTAAATCAGAACAGCAGTATTTTAAAAAGTTTTTTCCGGAGTGTTAAAGACAGTTTGAGTAGCGGTATGCCTTTAAGTTTAGTTTTCTGAAGGAGCTTATTTATATAAGTAGAAATTAAAATTAAAATTTAATTAAAAACAAACTGTTTCAAAACTTGTTTTTGAACTGAGAAAGTAATGTTTTTTGTTAAAATTTTTGTGCTTAAGGTGATCCGTTTTTCATACAAAAATTCAAATGACTTGCATTCTAACGCAGGACATAAAATTCTGTTGAAAAACGAACGAATACTGCTATTTTTAGTTAAATTTTTCGCTAATTAATACAAAAATACAGTTAATGTACTGAAAGTACTATTTTTGTTAGCAATTTTTGGTTCAATATTACGATTGTGGGCGTGCGGTCAAAACTGTACGGTTGTGCATTGTGTGCATGTGTGAGTGATCGTACTCATGTAAACACGGACTGACGAGAGTAATTGACTTTAGTAGACATATGGAGATATTTTTCTTATCGAAATTGTTGTTAGGCGTTGAAGTTGCACGATGAAATTTACGCGAATCAACTTTTTGCACATATATAGTTGTTACTTATTGCATAAAAAAAATAAAACCTTATATTTGCAGCAGTGGCTCCATCTAGTTGCGTTCGGGGCTAAACTGGCCGTCAGAGATCACCTTAATGTAAAGGGCTTTCAGGCGGCCAAATAGAACAACGAACCAACCAACGAACAACAACAGTAAAACAACTTTACATCTCTCATATTCGGTATGTAGGTCCTTATTACCCCCAAATGGGGCTTGTAGGTGACCAATTAGTGCTCTAGGGTAATAATGTAGCTAGAAAAGCCCTAGGGTGGTAAGTAATTGTAACGCCCCCGCCCGGCAGCACCTCCACCTCCACGCGCGGCTCCGCCTGGATGGCCGCCTCCAGCAGCGGGGCGGCGGCGTTCTTTTTAATTACTTACCGCTCTAGGGCTTTTCTAGCTACATTATTACCCTATAGCGCTAATTGGTCACCTACAATTTGGTGGTAATAAGGACCTACTTACCTCACAATCGAGATGTAAAGCAGAGTAGTTAGCTCGGGTGTAAGCATCAATTGCCCCGTCGAACTATAGGCGTCCTCGCTGCGCTCGTGCGCCTAAATATCTCGGGCTGCAATTGATGCCTTACAGCCCTTGGCTACTAATCTACTATTAAAGCATGTAAATCTGCTCGAGGAACTGAACGACCTTTTTTAAGGAACAATAGATCCACATGCGAGTAATAATATAGGGTATAAGCATTGACGTAACAAAAACGCTGCGCTTCTCAACGCCCTATGCGTAGTTTCTGCAGTGATTGAAACTTACATGAAAAAGAAAAAAAAATAGGCCTCTCATACAAAATGTCCAATGAAGATTAAATATGACAGTGCGGATTTTTTTTTATTTCCTGAAAGTTTCATATACTGAAAGTTGTTCATTTTCGTTGATTTCGGAAGGCTGTCCCTTACACCTTGTATTTGTCCTCGCAGCTGACGCAGTTCCGATCCGAAATATTCTGAGGCGCAGCGAGGTTCAAAACTTAAAATAGAATTTCCCCAGACATTTGATTTAACTATAACATCTCATTAGCTCGAAAAACTGTGTATTATCTCATTTTTGGCCGCTGGCGTGGAAAAGGTTTTTGGAATTTTAATCGGTCGAAGTCTGCGTGCGAAAGTCTTTTTTGGCCGCTAGCGTGGAAAACGTTTTTGAAATTAGAACGTGATGATGAACTATAGTATTAGCCTAGTATTAGCACTATTCTTTAAAACATTTTTCGCCTTAGTGAGGTGAGAAATCGTGTGTATCGCTCGGCAGCAAAGTTAGTTCGCGTCTAGTGCCTTGTAACCCTTGCTACGCTCAGGATTATTTTTTGAACTTTTAATCCTAGAATCCATCGCTTGAATGAGTTTCAATACAAGGCACTCGCGCCAAATAACACTTTTGCAGCCTTGCATAATAAACAACAATTTTGTCCCCAAAAGCCGCTGTACAGTAAATATTATCGAAATTGTTAAAACCATTTTCGCAATACCGAAAACCAAAAAAATATTTAAATATAGGTAATGGATTATTTAAAATTTTTGATTCAACAATAAACGTGGAGTAAAATATACTTCAGGAAATACTCACTTGGTGACAAAAGCATCTTTTGCGCAGCACAGTGGTGTTGGAGCTGCCTTACGTTCTGTAAGTTCCTATCGAGTGGGATATCGTTGTTGTGTTCGTTGAGTAGATAAATACTCTATCTTTCTATAAAAAAAAATATTCGGAAATAAATGAATGAGACGCTACAAAATCAGCCTTTATACAACATTTTGTTTTTATGAACTTTTTAACTTCTCAAATACCTATGAATATCGAAATTTTGTTGGTAACGTAGGGATATTATTACGTATTATTTTGTAACCAATACCAATATATTGATAAATCAGGTTTTTTTTCTTTACAATAAACAAGTTTCCATTTTAACAAAAATAAACAATTCTTATATAAATTGTAAGGAAAAAAATTATAATAAAATATGGTAAAAGAATTATTTCAAACTTGAAAAATGACAAAATGAATCAAATTTTACTGAACCCCCAACGAATTCTGAAATGGGCGCGGAGCATTGTGCTCTGTGACGTCACAAGTCTCGCCGGGTCAACGGTACGGGTGGGACGGAACGCGCTTCGCGGCTGTTTTGAGGGCTTCGTCGTTTGTTGCTCACAGTAAGTACATGTAAGGCCCTCCGCCGAGTGATGCGTTCGAACGGACACCGTGAAACGCATGACAAGACCGTCAAAGTAAATAAATAAATAACAATTGAAAACGGAAAGGATTTTTGAAGTTTTTAATTCTATTGTTGTTTTAAAATGCAATTTTCTTCCATGTTAATTTTTTTATTTTGCTTTTCAACAAACAAAACAAACGGAACCAATGGAAGAAACGGAACCTATGGGACAAACGGAACCTACGGACCAAACGGAACCAATGGACCAAACGGAACAATCGAAACAAACGGAACAAACCGAACAAACGGAACCTACGGAATAAACGGAACCTACGGACCAAAAAGAACAAACGGAACTTACGCACCAAACGGAACAATCGAAACAAACGGACCCTACGGAACAAACGGAACCTACGGAACAAACGGAACCTACGGAACAAACGGAACCTACGGACCAAACGGAACATACGGAACAAACGGAACCTACGGACCAAACGGAACATACGGAACAAACGAAACAAACGAAACAAACGAAACAAACGAAACAAACGGAACAAACTGAACAAACGGAACCTACGGAACAAACCGAACAAACGAAACAAACTGAACAAACGGAACGTACGGAACAGACGGAACCTACGGAACAAATGGAACCTACGGAACAATCGACGCTTGTTATATAATTAGCACCTCGTTGTGACCATAGTAAGATCGTAGGTAAACAGATATACATTTAAAATTAGTTTGACGATGTTCTTCTCGAGTTTACTAGCTCAAAACTGTGTTAACATCTAAGAAGTGATGAAAATTCCTTATGTAGTTTTAAATTTTAAACAATAAATATAGTGTTAAAAATTTACCTAAACAATAGCAAGAAATAAAGATGTCATCAAAAACTTGATAGATAACCTATGGAAGATTTCTGTTTTGAAGTTCAATAACTCATTTGACTATAATTTTTTTTTTCGTTTATTCCAGCCATGATATTAAAACCAGAGTACAAATTTGAAGAAAAGAATAACAATTTTACAAACTTGTTTGCTTTTGACCGATCACTTTTGACATAGCTGCAAAATGAGTTGGTAAGCGTTGGATAAGATAAACGTAAAAAATTTACCATAGGTTGTAAACTGGTGGATCATAACATATTTTGTTTAAAAGTAATCATCACTACATATTATAAAAGAAAGTCCCCCGAAACGTTTTTCTGTCGTCATCCATCCATCCATCATGTCTGTCTGTGATCGCTAAACTCAGGAACTACGATATTGATTTTGATTTGGTTTTCACAAATAGATAGACTATTTTAATAGAAAGGTTTGTGGCTATAATTTATGAATATTTAATGCAAATTAACTTAACTGTGATCAGAGGCGGCTCGTGACATTTTTTTATGGGTGTGCACAAAAAAATAAAATAAATAAATTGACTTACCTACCATTTATTGATGAAATATTTTTTATGGCTTTATTGTTACATATTATGCGCGCCAGCGCCAGCTTCAAATACTAGACACGGGAAACAAAACTACTTATTTACAACCTCACATCCAAGGTGTTTTTAAATATTGTTCTTCAAGATTAAAAGTTTATTTTTTTGTACTACACTTTTGAACTAGCACGATTTCAGGTCGTGACGGCCCCTTTTCATTGAGTTCAAGTCGTATTTGTAAAGTCTTTTTCGCATTTTTTTATGTAAACGGCACTGTATTCGTAAATTTTTACAGTAATTAGGCACGTACACTATTTAAAAACAGTTATTTCTAAATTTTCAAGCAAAATTGCGAACAGTAACTGAAAGCTGTATACGAAAAGTTTGTTTACGTATGATCGGCAACAGCGCTTTGTCACCGAACTGCATGCGAATCGCGACCTGGCAACGTAGCGCATTGAGCAGCGCTCCTGATGAGGCTAATTTCTCATATAAAATCTTTTGTTTCACGCGCTCCGCTCGACACGCCAACAAAGTGGTAAAATAAAATCTTAGAAAAAAAAAATTGTGGTACCTCTCCTACTTCTAAAGTGAGGGTGATTTTTTTTTCTCGTCAATCCTATCGTGGGGGATATCGTTGAAAATCCGATTGCGTTTTTTGTTGGAGTCGAGTGTCCCTCCCCCCCCCCTGCCAGCTAAACGGCTGTTCTTGGAAATGTAAAAAAAATCACAGTAGTAGTGTATATGATGAAATTAAAAGAAAAACTATCACAGCTAAATAGGTTTCACAAGTTAATAAGTTATAGCTGAAAAACTGGAAATAATAAAAATAGCAATCAGGTGCTAGAACATCGCTGAGCATTAGAAGGTAAAAAAAATATGTTATGAACGTTATGACTTACTTAATCAACACCTGCTTTTCGATAAAGGAAAATAAAAATACTATGAAACCCTAAACTGCGCGCGGCCAGACACGCTCTTAGTCGGTTTTGGTTATATTAGAATAAACGTAACGTCATTATGGCTAATGGTATGCGTTGCATTCATACATATCGAATGATTTGTCCAAAAGTATTTAAGTGACTACGAAAGAACAAATTTTAATATGAACTTTATATTACATACATAGACTGCCAAACTCATAACCCTCCCTTTGTTGCATAGTCGGGTAAAGAGAAGATTAATCGCATAGTAATATCATGGAGACGGCAATAGACGGGTCCATTCAAAGGGTCTTCTGTTTAAGACGGTATTGTGCCTGGCATTGAGTTCATATTTATTATCGTACTAGAACAGACAATGCGACCTAGTCAGTAGATTTTTGTGTTGACATCGTCTTGCAAGGGAAAAACCTAAAGGAATAGCCATCACAGAGCAGAAACAAAAGTAGGGTTGCCCTTTCTTGTTTTCTATATAGAATCAGGTGAAGCTGGCAAGCGGGGGTGCGGGGGACGTTACGCGATGCTACCGCCACCTATTAATGAGTATTAGAACCAAGTGGAGCTCTAGAGTAGAACCTAGTGGAATCTGGGGTGTGCTTATGTTGTTAACCGCTATTCAGCACTAGAAGGCGAATAATTTTTTTCGATCAGGTACGTATAATAGGCACAACGTAAAACCCCCCCGGGGGGGGGGTCTAGGTAAAGATAAGAAATAATTCAAAATGAAATAAAACAAGGTGGCTCCCCGCTGTCTGTCTGTCTATGCCTATGTATGCTTAGATCTTTAAAACTATGCAACGGATTTTGATGCAATTTTTAATAGATAGAGTGATTTAAGAGGAAGGTTTTTAAGTATAATACATGCATAATATAGTAGAGAAAAACTGATAATTTTAGATATTTCTAGTGTGATGTCGTAAATAAACACAATTTTTTGCGCTTACATTGCAAACGCTGGCTGAAACCTGCAAGATAGATCAAAATAATGTATTGCATATAATGTATTGTACACCTTCCGATGGTATATGTCTATCTCTTAGGGATAACCAACAATAACCATTTTTTATCCTTCGAGAAATACTGGCTTATTTATGAAGCGATTTTAAGCAATACAGAAATAATCCTTATCCAATTAAGTACCTTTAATACATTGTGCATTTATTATAGATCAATCTGGCCATTTACAGCATGTAGTTTAAAATAAATATTTTCGAAGATATTACAGATTAAAATGCAGGGACATAGCGGTTCCGGCGTGTGAATGTTGTGTCGCAGCCGGATTGAAGAATCCGACGTATTACAATTTTGCGCCGCCGTACACCACCTTACAGCACCTCTACTTTGATAGCCATAAAGAAGAAGGTATAGTTTGTCTAAGTAAAGCTGAAAGATTCACTCCACCACCACACCTACAAAATAATTTTTCAAAGATCTCGCTTAAAAATTAATCGTAATTGAAAAAAAAAACTTAGTTAAAAGTAAAATAGGTTGGTTGGTTTGTTAGGCTTGTGATTGTGTCTGTAACGATTTACCTGTACATTGTTTTGCGTTTTTAGGGTTCCGTATCCAAGGGGTGAAAAACAGGACCTTATTAATATGCCTCCGATGTCTGTCTGTCTATCAGCGGGCTGTATCTCAAGAACCGTAATAGGTAGACGGTTAAAATTCTCAATAATTATGTGTTTCTGTTGCTGCTATAACAGCAAATAAAATAATTGAAATAAATTAATGGGCTTCTCCTTTAAAAAATTGCGATTGGATTTTTGGCAATTTTTGCTTGATTTTTAGTTTAGCTGTATCGTAAAAACGGGAATACTTACGAGCATGAAAATTTGTATTATATATATAGTGCACAAGTTATAGAATAACAACAAATAATAAAAACTGGTCAAGTGCATGTCGGACTAGCGCGCATTTAATACACTTTTGCGTAACTGCGCGTCCATAACTAAAACGGTATTTTTGCCTTTGTGGTACGGAACCCTCAGTGCGCGAGGCGACTGGCACTTGGTCCGGTCGGTTTTATTTAAGTCACATTCATGAGTTGCTATTTCAAGCTGTTTATGTGTAAACTGCTAAAGTTAGGTTAAAAAAGTTGAACGTATTGCGTTGTCTTAGCTTGTAACTCAGTAGATTTAGACGCCGTGTGACAACCATTGTGCGGAATTAGTCGCAGTTTGAGTTAGTTGCTGGCAATCAGGCGAAAAGAGGTGGTTCAGAAGAAATTATTTTTGAAATGGATAGCTCTAGGATCATAAGACAGTGGGTGCTATGGGCGGTGGTGATGGTGGTGTACTTACCATCAGGTGCCCACCTGCTCGTTTGCTCACTTGTAACATAAAATAGTAAATTGTTCATCGAGAGGAGAAAGTGACCGATTCCCAACAAGTCAACGATTGCGCACTTTCTTGTACTTCTGGCGGCGTCAAAAACTCTTATACACTATTTGAGGAATTTTTTTGTAAAAAGCACGCACCAACAAAACTACAATTAAAACTTCCAACAACTTTGTAAAGAAAACAGGGGTCCAATTTTTGAAAATCACTGGGTGATAAAATATCGCTTGGCTGTTTAAACTTTTTAATTTTACCCTGATAGTGTTAAGACGTTAGTAATACTTTATGAAATTAACAATCAAACACTACTTTATATTTATGCATTATAATTTTTCCCTGTTGATAAGAAAAAACTGAAACTTAGAATTTTTTTAGTAAGTTTTTATCACCCGGTGATTTTCAAGAAATTCGCGCGCGCGCTTTCGTTCCAAATGTTCTTTTTTTAATTAATAGTTTTTCAGAAAAGTGCAGGTGGCCAGCATCATTTCCCGGACTTAGAGATAAAAACTTTTTCTTTTTTTGGCATTATGATATTAAAATAGGTTATCGACAGATTTTGATCAAAATTTAAGAAAAAAAAACACCTCAACAATGAATTTTCATACAAAATTCCATCCCGCTAAAACACGTTAACAATGAATTTTCATATAACTTTTCCCCCCGCATATTTATACCATAGAAATGACGTATCTTCTCCTTAGTTTTAAAACAGGACTGAGGTACTTTCCGAGAAGGTGAAGTATAAAATCCCTTACTTTTCTAAGATGTGTCCTAAAATGGAGTAAATCTCAATCACTGATCCTGACCTCAAACATTTTCTGAATGTCCCTAACCTCCATACTTCATTCGAGCGATGATTCTACCCTCGGGGATTGCCAACTGCGGGTCTGGATCACGTCCGGATTGACCACAAGACGCCACTTATCATTGGGCGTTTTATTGCTTGCACTCAACTTCGAGTCCTTTCTAAGATGGAATGTTTTTTTAGGGTTCCGTACCTCAAAAGTAAAAACGGAACCCTTATAGGATCACTTTGTTGTCCGTCTGTCTGTCTGTCTGTCAAGACCCTTTATCTCACGAACGGGTAAAGGTATCAGATTGAAATTAATACCATATGTTACGGTCCATGAACCACACAAGATCTGAAAATTTCAATTTTTTACAACAACGCAATCAAAAGATATGGCATTTTATGTCCTCATCTCTATACATTTACGCACTAAAGCAAAACCTATAGGGTTATTCCCTTTGACCTAAAATTATGAAATTTCGCAAGAAGCTAGGTCTTACAGTACAAATAAAGGGAATAGTCTGAAATCATTAAATATTACAACTTTTCTCACAACTAATGGTAACCAATTGTGGTAAGCTCCCGTTTCAAGAACATTCATATAAGAGAAGGGTTAAGTTGGATGGTCGCGGAGGCGATTTTTGTTTTAGTTCTATTTTAAAAACGGGAACACTTACTAACTTGAAAATTGGTACGTTTATAGTGCATAAGCTATAAAATAACAACAAATAATAAAATTTATCAAGCGCGTGTCGGGCTCAAAAAATCTAGCACATTAACTTACTGAAATTTCAACTAATACAATTATGATTATGTGGTGGTACGAAACCCACGGTGCGCGAGTTCGACTCGCACTTGGCCGGTTTTTTTATGGTTCCGAACCAAAATGGTAAAAACAGAACCTTTATGGTGCGACTTCGTCTGTCTGTCACACCTGTTTATCTCAGCAACCACTCATGCTATCGACTTGATATTTAGAATAAATTAAAGAAACTAAAAGCGAAGTGTATCCTTTTTCTAACGGTATAAAACATGCTATTAAAAATAAAATAGCTTAACAAGTTCGCTAAATTTATGCATCGGGTCATCTTAAGCTAACATTCAAAATTCGGGTTATATTTTTTTGCTTTCTGTAACATAGGTGACCCGATCCATTAATTTAGCGAATTCGCAAAGGAAACTTATATGTAAGGCACCTTGAAACTCGGCTCATAAACAGGAATAGGATCATCTAAATATATAAAAGAGCATGTCCTGACTGACTGACTGATTCATCAACGCCGAGCCGTAACCGCTATAGATACAGATCTAAAATTTTGTACACAGGTTCTATGCACGTCAAAATCACCCACTAAGAAAAGATTTTGCAAAATTCATCTCCCAAGGGGGTGAAATAAGGGATGAAAGTTTGTATGAAAGTCCTTTGTTTCTTGAGCTAGATTCACACAAATTTGAATTTAAGCTTCTTGTAAAAATTAAAGAAACACCTGTTTAAGCATTTCTTAAAAATCACCCTTCAAGGGGGTGAAAAAGGGGATGATTTTTTTCCGTATGTTGGTCTATAAGTCTTTCATTTTTACAGGTACAATTATAGAAATTTGGTTCCAGAATTATGGTACAAAATAAAAAAGTATGTGTTTAAGGATTTTGCAACATTCATCCCCTAAGGGGGTGAAATAAGGGATGGAAGTTCGTATGAAAGTCCTTTGTTTCTTGAGTTAGATTCACACAAATTTAACTTTAAGCTTTTGGTAAAAATTAAAGAAACACGTAATTAAGCATTTCTTAAAAATCACCCTGAAAGAGGGTCAAAAAGGGGATGATATTTTTTCCGTATGTTGGTCTATAAGTCTTTTATTTTTAAAAATAGAATTATAAAAATTTGTTCTTGAGCTTTTGGTAAAAAATAAAAATTACGTGTTTTAGAATTTTTCAAAATTCATCCCCTAAGGGGGTGAGATAAGGGATGAAAGTTTGTATGAAAGTCCGTCAGTTTTGAAGTTAGGATCTTCAAAATTTGTATTTAGACTGTCGACTAAAAATTAAGTTGTACGTATCTCAGGGTTTTTGAAAATTCTACACCCTAAGGGGTGAAAAGGGGGATGAAGTTGAAACTCCTTCATTTCAAAGTAATATCCACTAAATATAATATTTAGGCATTAGGGTTGTAATTCCGTGGAACATACATCACTGTTATTGAAATTTCACCCCAAATTCAACCCCTTGAAGAGGGAAATGGGGTGAAAAAGTCTAAAAACCAATATGGGTATCGTTTGTATGGTTAATCGGGTCGCTGATTACGAAAACTACAACAATTTTGAAATCTAAGATGGTGGACGTGAAATACCATCATCCCTGGGGATGGGCTTGGGGTGCGATAGAGTTAAAATGTCTAAAAATCAATATGGGTGTCTTTTCTATGTTTATATAAGGATAGGGATAGCGGTTAAGACGGCGTTAAGGATAAGGATAGGGGTAGGGTTAGGGGCAGGAATAGGGAGAGGGAAAAGGAATGGGATGGAGGTAGAGAGAGAGGGAGTGGGAGAGGGAGAGACTGCACATTGTCTGAATATCACGCGGGCGAAGCCGCGGGCACAGCTAGTTAAAGATAAATAAAAAATACCATTTTTTTTTCAGCCTTAAATGACGAAGTTTTAAAAAATAAATCGTGTTCGTCAAATACGAGTATCGATAGGTCGTACGGCAGAATGTGATGATTAGTTATTGCCTATCATAAAAAAAAACTAACAGCTGTATAAACCGACCACAGACTACTTAGAACAGTTGTCAGTTTTTTTTAAGACTGGCCATGGCTACGTTTCATTCTGCCATACGGATAATCGATATTTGACCAAAACAAAATTAATTTTTAACTTTATTATTTGCAACCGAAAAAAAATCGTATTTTTTATTTTTACTTTTTGACCTTATTCCTGTCTATGAGCCAAGTTTCGAGGTACCTAGTTTCCTATGCGAATTTGTTAAGTGATTATTATTTTTTTATAATATGTTGTATACCGTTACAAAGAAGAAAGACAAGAAAATCTTTGAGGGAATCGGAAGATCCCGATCGCTTTTAGTTTTTTATTTATAGCCATGCAAAGTTAAACTTTAAGTTTGTTTTCGCCTCTTACGTAAACTTTGAGGGTTAATAATAACAAAACTAGATGAAAATTGCCAGTAAATTTAGATTCGATAGAACTTTATAACAATGTACAATAAACAAAATTAAAATTTGGAGGCCAGACCCAACACTTTTTACTTATGCAGAATTTTAGTAGGTATTTTGGTAAAAATTTGGAATGTAAAAATAACCTTGGGGCATAGAACGGGTTATGGGAGCTGAAAGGATAGCAAATGACCTCTCCTAAAGCTCAATCTATTTTAAAACACGATGCGCCAAACACCCTGTATGTGTTCTGTTGTAATTGGCAGCTAATTTCCATTGAATTTATTCAAGATCTATTGAAAGGTTTTCATGTTCAAAAGGTTCATTTTTCTCACAATAATGAAACAAATCTCCATTTGTATTTTTATGAGTTCGCCGATATAACCAGAACGGAACATTTTATTTATTTATGGAAGCTTCGAGTGTAGGGGCTCTTGTTCCTTTCTAATAAAAAAGCTTGACTTCGACAAATAGTCCAATGTAACACGCTTTTATTTGCAAACCTGAGACTGTGATAACGTTTTTTTTTTTTTTCGTCTAATAAAAACTTGTTTAAAAAAATATTTTTTTCCCATTATTTTATTTTTGTAATAAGAATTAAAGTTTGAATCTAGCTATTTTAAATAACTGACAGAAAGATCAGCGCACAACCAAAAAGCTTTGCGTAGAAACTATCCGTCTTACTACAAAAAAGTTAGACATCTATTGAACACTTGATTAAAAAAATCGTACCAAATAACTCTGTCTATGTCATTGATGCGCAGAAGTCAAAAATGACTTATTTTCTTATGACTTGATTTCTGCGCATCAACTGACATAGCCAGTTATTTTGTGCGCATTTTTTAATCAAGTGTTCAACAGATGTGTAACTTTTTTGTAGTAAGACCCTAAGTTTTGCACAGAGGATCCTTATGTAGGTGATCACTAAGAAAGGATCTTGCGAAATTTATTCTCGTTATGAATCAACGTGAATCTACTTGGACGAAGTGGCGGGCAAAAGCTAATTAGGTAATAAATAAATTAAGTTAAATGCATCATTTATTTCCTAGTGTTACAGCTATAAATAAATAAATAAATTAAGTTAAATGCATCATTTATTTCCTAGAGTTAAAGCTGTTAGTCACAACATATCTTTAAAACATAAACTTACGTAATGCCCAGTTATTTTGTTTCATACTTCCATTGTTTCAGCACAATATACTGAGAATAAACTGCTGTCTTCAGAAATGTGTTACTTTTTTATTGCTGTACTTGAGGTTTTATTGCACCCCTTGCCTTGAGAGTTGAGTGTGAATTATGAGCACGAATCTCGTTGAAATGGGCCAAATTAAATTATTCTTTCGATCATTCGAATCGCTTGCTATTCTTCACAAGGAAAAAATGAAATAAGTATCTAATTATTATTATTTTATGACCCAGTCGTGTTCTGCAGGGCAAAGCCTCGCTCCCGTTCCACACATCCCGGTTTTGAGCTAGCATCTGCCTAACCGTCCAAATATATAAGTTACTCTGTGGCATCTGCCATTGACGAGCGTGTTCATTCAGCCCGTCTCGCCATCTCTTCAGAGGTCGACCACGACTTTTCGGGCGTTTGGCTCCTAAGTGGTGGTTGTTTTGCCCAAAGTAGATTTGGCATGCGGGCGACATGACCCAATCCTATTGGAAATAATCGGCTTAATATAAGTACATAATTCATCATCATCATCATAACATCCCATGAAACGTCCACTACAGGACAGGGAGCTCCCTCCAGAATTCTAGCTTTTGCTGGAAAAATGTTGAGGGGAAGTACCATAGTCACCTCGCTTGTTAGCTTTACGGCTGGCACAATGGACCGCGGTTATAGGTGAGCGCAGTAAGCAAGATGTAAGATATAAAGGAGGATGCTGCTGTCCATCCTCCAATTACGAGTAACCCTTAGTCGCCTTTTACGACACCCACGGGTATGTATGGGCTGGTACTATTCTTTGCCGGCACCACAAGGGACTACATAATTAGCGGCTTAAAATGTCATAGAAGGAAATATAAACGGGAAGAAAGGAAGACTTAGGCGAAGTTACTTTTACGAAATTAATGAGTAGTTCCAAATCGGGGGCGGGCGGGTAGGGGCGGGGAAAAATCTTTTGACAAGCTACTTGACAAGTTATGCTTGGTTTTATATAGAAAACCTTTTTACAGCTAAATCGTCAAAATTTAATTTGCATTGTATTCTGCATGACATTCAATAAGTATTCTGTAAATAATCTACATTGAATAAATAATCTGAATCTGCACGGAATCATCTAACTTTTTGGACAATCAGATGATTCATCCTGCAATGTCAAAATATTTTTTTTTATAGTGTCCCCACCGGGAATCGTATTCAGAACCTCCGGTTCGAGAGCCGAGCCCTCTAACCACTAAACCACGGAGGCGGTGGCTGTTGTGTGGCGAAATCGTGTCGTATCTGAAGTAAACCTAGTGGAGAGAAGAGCTGAGTACAAGTTACTCTACTGACGAGAAAAAAGATAAGGAAAAATTATCAGTTAGGTAGAAAAGTGTAGCTTGATTTGAATGAGAAAAATGAGCTACGGAGAGTGAATGAGTGTAGGTATTTTAATAGTATATTATGGTACTAGTGTGTAACATTGGTGATTACCGCCGAGGCGCCATTGAGACCCGAGCCGTAGGCGAGGGTCTTAAAAGAGCCGAGGACGGTAATCATCAATACACACGTGTATCATACGACGTTTTTCAACACACTTGTGAATAAAATATCAATAAAATTTAAACCAACAAAAAAAAAATCTTTAACTCACTAGTGAGTTATAAACATGAAAAATTCACAGTTTGCTTATGTGTGTTATTCTGTGCCTAATTGCGGTGACCTAGAGCCACTTTATGAGCAAGTGTGTTGAAAAAACTTTTTTAAGAACGAAGCAACTCAACCAATAAAAAAAAAATCTATAACTCACTAATGAGTTATAGCAATGAAAAAGTCCCAGTTTGATTATGGGTGTTATTCTGTGCCTAATTGCGGTGACCATAGAGCCACTTTATGAGCAAGTGTGTTGAAAAAGCTTTTAATAGGTCTTTACCTATGAAATTTCCGTTTTGTATGGCGAATTTTAGGTAAACTCAATTTTCAGTACTAACATTTTTGCATTTTTCTTAGGAATTATAAATGCAATTTTTTATTTTTTTTTTAACATTATTGGGAAGACATTAAGCTAACAGAAGCTTAAATTTAATTTTCGAAAAATATTATCTGTAAAAAAGTATAACAAATCTAATGATGAAATCGGACGACATTTAAGACGAACAGTTTTCGAACCTTTATTTTATATATCAAACTAAAAATAAAAACTTTATTTTATGCGTAAATTGATAACCTTGAAGTCAACTTTCGAATATAAGATAAATGAAAAAAATAGCATTATGATCTCATTAATCTGTAAGAAAGTTTCGGCAATTTCATAGGTAGACCTATTATTTAGTTTCACCTGTCACGGTGTCTATTTGTCTGTCTGTAACCAAATCTTGCAAATCATATTTGACACACTTTCCGGTTTCCGATTGAGATTAAATTTTGCATACATACATATGTAAATCAGATGACAATGCAACATTATTATTACTTGGAGCTGGTCTGATGATGGAGACGGAAACTCGCCATAGAAACATTACAAACTATCGCGTTTTATCTGTTGGTGAGTGAGTAGCATGGCATACTCACCTGGTAATATTTTGATGTTAAAACAACTCTTAGAGGTTTCTTTTTAAAATATTTGGGTTTACTCGTAGCTAGGCTTTTTGAGGAAAATTCTCATACAAAACTTGAGACTGTGATAGCGTTTTATTTTTTGACAGGGAACCCTGTCTTCCATGCTCGGTCGGCCGGATCGCGCTGACGAAAACCGATCACAAATAATCAAATATCGCGATCTCGTCCCCTTCAGTCGCCCGCAGGCCGAGCACAAAGCCATCGCTAGAAGAAAATGTAGCAATTACAAAAAAAACCGGCCAAGTGCGAGTCGGACTCCCGCACTGAGGGTTCCGTTCCACCACATAAACATAATTGTATTAGTTTAAATTTCAGTAAGTTAATGTGCTAGATTTTTTGAGTCCGACACGCGCTTGACCAAATTTTATTATTTGTTGTTATTTTATAGCCTATGCCCTATAAACATACCAATTTTCAAGTTTGTAAGTGTTCCCGTTTTTAAAAAGAACTAAAACAAAAATCGCCTCAGCAACCATCCAACTTGACCCCTCTCTTATATGAATGTTCTTGAAACGGGAGCTCACCACAATTGGTTACCATTAGTTGTGAGAAAAGTTGTAATATTTAATGATTTCAGACTTTTCCCATTATTTGTACTGTGAGACCTAGCTTCTTGCCAAATTTCATAATTTTAGGTCAACGGGAAGTACCCTGTAGGTTTTCCATTTTTGATTAAATGTATGGAGATGAGGACATAAAATGCCATATCTTTTGATTGCGTCGTTGTAAAAAATTGAAATTTTCAGATCTTGTGTGGTTCATGGATCCTAATATATGGTATTAATTTCAACCTGATACCTTTACTCGTTCGTGAGATAAAGGGTCTTGACAGACAGACAGACAGACAGACGGACAACAAAGTGATCCTATAAGGGTTCCGTTTTTTTCTTTTGAGGTACGGAACCCTAAAAATAGTAGTCATCGTATACAAGTGAATTTTTAGACAAAAAATAGTCTTGAATTTTTTTTCTAAAGGCAATAAATTTGTTAAATATTGTGCTACGTTTATAAATGAGGTATTGTTGTAAAGTGCGTTAAATAGTTAATCTACTTATATAATAAATTTAAAAAAAACTTTCGTGATTTTTGAAAACATGAGTTGTTGAAGTTTCGCTAATAGCCATGGCGGCGTGCCCATAATTGAAGAATACTAATGAGCATGCATCAAAAAACAAAGCAAATAAAGTTAAAAACAGAGTACAGGCTAAGCGGCGTCAATTAAGTAAAAAATCATTGCAATCGGCTTATTTGAACCTAGCCAACCAGACCTCAGAAGTTTAGTGCAACAAGATAAAATTCGTCTTGAAAATTGTTTTTAAAGGCAAAAAATGTAATAAATATTGCGCTACATTTAAAAATTAGGTATTGTTATAAAGTGCATTAAATAATTTATCTATTGTAATCAATTTAAAAAATCTTTCATGAATTTTGGAAACATGAGTCGTTGAAATGTTGCTAATAGCCATGGCGTGCCCACAATCGAAGAATACTAAGAAGAATTAAATACATCAAAAATCGAAGGAAATAAAGTTAAAAACAGAGTACAAGCTAAACGTCGATTAAGTAAAAAATCAGTGCAATCGGCTTACGAGAATCCAGCCAACCAGACCACCGAAGTTTAGTGCAACAAGATAAAGAATCAATTTTACTCGTCTCTTTACTAAAATATCGGCCTAAATCGTAAAAAGAATAGGAGTAGCATGGCCTGTTTCCAAGATATGACCGTTTTCATTTTGCCAGCAGTCACTCAAAATGAAGATCTTGTCGAGACCTATCATTAGTCCCCACAAACTGGTAGTCTAAGATGGCTAGTTTCCAAGACATGACCTCTTTCGTTTTGATAGCAGTCACTCGAAATGAAGATCTTGTCGAGACCTATCATGCAAATATATCTTTTCTGTCTGCCACCTCGCAGGTCAGTAAAGCCAGCAGCTCAGGGTTGTACGTCAACATTAATCCCATAAACATCTGCTCAACATACTCCGCTAGTGCGAAGCACCGCCGCGCCTCCAGATTGTTGTATCCCACCATGCTCGAAAAGTGTGGGATACTAAGCGAATCTCTTTGGTGGGATAAATTAACTGAAAGAAGGGTATGGCACGGCCGCCAGCCACATTGTACTAGTCTTATATTTACACACAGATTACAGGGTTCCCTGTTTGAAAGTTACAGGCACGACCCGCTCATGCCCCGTGTTTTTTTCCACATCTAATAAAAGCTTGTTTTAAAAAAAATAATTGTTATCACTCCGTCTTGTCGTCAAGTATAATCAAGCTGCATTATTTTCAAAAAAACGCTTCAAAGTTCCAAGTTAAGCCAGTAATTCTATATTTGAAGGATATATTCAAACTGAGTATGCTATATGGAGAGTGAGGGAATTAGCATATAAATACAAGAGCTGATTGGAATTTTGTTGCTAGGGTGGTAGGAGAACTTACCTACCTATGTGAACATGCTATATACGTGTATTGAGAAACTGTTTTAGAGGTATACAGGGTTATTTTGGATCCCTAGCCAAATTTTAGTATGTTACTCAGAAACATGAGTCGAAAAAGGAGAAAAATATTTTGTCGTCCCATATAAATTCCACTGTTGCCGGTGCACGGTTTGTATAGGAGACCCAAAAATAAAATTAGGTTTTCGACCCATGTTTCTTTGGGAAAGTTGTTCAAATTTGTATTCTGAGTAGGTAACATACTAAAAATTGGCTAGGGGTCCAAAATAACTCTGTATAAGTAGATAAAAAGATCGAACATTACACACATCTGGAGGGACTCCAACTTAAGCTCACTTCAAAACCAAAACTAAAAATCATTTTATACATATAAAAAATCTTAAAAACTGGTAAATGCAGCATGTTTTTTATTCTGTTACTTAAAGAATTTTTAGAACATAAAAATTGCGCAAATGCTAGTATTAATATGAAAAATAAAATAACGTGAAATTTTATATCTTATATTTGTTTTCGTTGGTAGGACCACATTTGCCTAGTTGGTAAGTATAATCAAGTCTTTGGTACAATCGAAAACGTAGTTCGTAATATCCCATGAAACGTACTCCAGCAAAAACGCGTGGTACTTTGGAGGGGATTCACCATAGTCACCACGCTTGTAAGCATTGCGGCTGGTAACCGCTGTTGTTGGTGACCGCAGCATATAAGATGGTAAAACTGCATCAGATAACAGCACACTTTGTATGGGAGTTCGATTTTTTTTGTATTTCGACCTTTGTTTTTTGGGAAAAGTTGTTCAATTTCATGGTTAGAATCTACCGTTTCTACTGTCGGTCCCCTGACACAGTGTATAATGTTTTTTTCGAAACTATTGTCTACTTGACAAAAGATATAGGTAAAACTCTATGACAAACATTTGTTCTGTAAGGTACTAAAAATTAGCCACCAAAGATCTCTTCAGCTCTGAAACTGCATCATATCATAATGATAAATTTATTCAATCGTTACAAAATATAAACTTTATGAGTCGTAAACTGAGATCATCCCTAGTCCTTTATAATGGTTGCAGAGCTTTCTTTCATGAATGACGTCATCAAATATGGCGGACGGTTAAAAGTTTTGAGAATCTGTAGATTACACTTTAAATGTTCGAGATCGTTACGATTTTGTAAGACTGAGCTTATGTAAGAAACGATTTCATTTAAAGAACTGATTTTAATTTTACTATGAAAATTAAATATGAGATGTTTCTCCTCAGGGTCTAGACATCGTGAACGTCATTTATTAAGGGGTGACATAACATATCAAATGTCATCCCATACATTTCATGATTTCATTTCGTCAAATGGAATGTAGTCGCCCCTAGGCCACCAAAGTAAAGCCGTTTGTCCAGCATCGCGACGATATCTATGACAAGACCACCCCCTTGCTTCTTTCTACCAAAAAGCAGCAGTGTTTAAAACTGAAACTCAGCCTCACTGCCCCACATAATAAGATCTTCTAATTTACTGACTAAATTCATATTAATGCAATGGTGTACTCGTTACTAAACCAAATTAATGCGAAATGTATAACTAGAGCTTGAGCAACCTCTATTTAACCAACGACGATGGTAAGATTGTATAAAGAAACCATCAATTATATGGTACTAAAAATATCTATTTATCTCAGTCAGAAGAGAGCTTCAGAGAGACATAAAAAAACAGATTAAGTCGACACAGATTGATAAATTGCAACTGAATTTTATCAGAGCTTAACTGAACCGCTTTAGCGCTTTTAAATTATCGTTGCTTAGTGTGGGTTCATAAGTATTTTTCTTAATGTGGCTTCACTCAAAATCTAGTTAAAGAATAATTTCACTACATAGAACAGAAAATCAAAGAGCTCCGCCAAACTGGAGAGTATGCCTGCCGGGAGGGCGCACTTGTTTCTCTCTCGTTCACTCTCACCCGACGCTTTTTACCCTCACGCACACAAACAAATGAAAAAGAATTTTACTTGTTTGAGTGTAGGTCGCGAAAGCAGTCAGTTTCTATGGAGTTTCGTTGCGATAAAAATATGTAAATGATACTATTTAAAAACAATCGAATTTAAAATTTCGTTCACTGACAATAGAGTCCTGTCATATTGTTAAAACACTTTCGATCCGACCAACACCTAATCGAGGTCGAAAATCTGATTTTCTTCTCCATATTTGAGATTATCAGCATACTGTCATCATCGTCATTATAGCCCACAATATCACCCACTAGTAAAAAGTAGTATATTTTGCTAGCTTTTGCAGTGCTCTATGTGTTTGTGCATTTTGAACCCGCTGAGTACCCACCCCTCTACCACTGAACAGACTTTCCTGGCAGCATTAAAACTTAATCTGCACCTTACGGACCTTACATTAGAATCTAATGATAAGATACACAATAGCAAAATCATAAAACGTACTAGACTGTTATAGCATGAATGCACACGTCGAAAACACAAACTCATTTACACCGCTCAAACTCGGAATTACGAACGGAATGAAATATTTGTTCAATAAAGTTCAGTCGAATTTCAAAAAGTTGGATAACGTTAGTGGCCGGTGTGAGGAGGAACTTTTTTAAATCTGTCCGGAAACCGACTTCTAGTTAAACCAGTTTAGGGTAAAATTACAAGGTTCGTTGTTTGACATGAGAGTTTCAGGGGAATGTGAATTTTACATTAAAAATCATGTGACCAGAAAAAAGTTCTTCAGACGAGCATTCACTGGGTGATAAAATATCACTTTTGAGACTTTGACTTTAGTGAGTAACGCGCTTTGCTGTCTTATTAGTGTCAAAATATGCCATTATTAAGACTGTGGGTGCTATGGGCGGAGGTGACCACTTACCATCAGGTGGCTCACCTGCTCGTTTGCTCACTTGTATCATATAAAAAAAAACTTTAGTTTAATTAACGTCATACATAATACATGAAAATTTACAATCAAACACTACTTTCTCTTTAACGATTATTTATCATTATTCACTTTTGAATGGAAAATTGGATTATTTTGAAGCTTTTGAGGGTTATTTTTACACCGGGTGCAGTAAGAATCAAAAGTAGCTAAGCATTTCAGGTATCCATTATAGTTCCACACATGAGAAGTGTTCATAATTAACAACTAATATTATAACACTAATAATCAAATTTTAATTATTGTCGGCCTTAATACTGGGTGCTTGCTTGAGAATTGCATTCTCTTAGTTTAAAATTAAATATAGAAAAGAAAATATTTCCGATAATTAAACTATGAAACGAGCAATATATTTCTAAATGTTTGTAATCGTCTTCTCAAAATCGACTCCAACGATTTCAATGAAATTCCTCCAAACGGGTTTTTGAAGGCAAAAATCAATCTAGCTACAGTGTCAGCAGTGTTGTTGCCGGACGGAACGATGCGTAGGATAATAGAGCGACAGAGACACGTATCTCTCCGTCCTGCTCTAACGCATAGATCTGTCTTGCTGCCATTCTGATCATCATCATCATCATAACATCCCATTAAACGTCCACTACAGGATATCCTTATCCTGTAGTGGACGTTTGGAGCTCTCTCAGGAATTTTAGCTTTTGCTGGAAAAATGTAGAGGGGAAGTACCATAGTCGCCTCGCTTGTTAGCGTTACGGCTGGCACCATGGACCGCGGTTGTAGGTGACCGCAGTAAGTAAGATATTAGGTACAAAGAAGGATGCTGCTGCCCATCCTCCAGTTTATAACCCTTAGTCGCCTCTTACGACACCCACGGGTATGTAAGGGTTGGTACTATTCTTTGCCGGCACCACACGGGGCAATCTATATTTCTGATCAAGCTACATAGGTCTCGTGTCTGGGAAAATTCGTTATCTCTGTGTATAAAAAATCAATAGCGAGATTCAGAAACCCTACAGTGCCATCTGTTGTTCCGTTTCAGTGTTAGATGATTTGAGCATCGCTCCATATCCTTAGTACTATTTTTGATTAGGGGTGTTATAAATAAAATATTTACTCGACGTCAGTGACCTAACAATATGACATAGAAAATGTTGATGACGGAAAATAGCTCTAAAGCACAAAACTAGTTGATGCTGTTTCTAAGCCAACGGTTACCTTGTAATTGGTGTTATGTTGGCGGAGAAAGTACTTTATTCTTTTTTATGATGAGAATTTTACAGACTTTTCCATAGATTTATATAGTCAAGATAGGGTTTTGGGAACAAGCTTGGAAGAAGCGGTTCAAAATCTCCCCATACAAGAAAAAATAGCGCCATCTGTGACAAATCGCGTGAACTTCGGTCGGTGCTAAATACACGGAACGGAAATAATATGGCGGGAAAAACAAAACAAACTTTTTACCGTATACATGTGATTAAGGCCTGGTTTTTCAGTTTCATTCATTGATTATAGCCAAAAACAATGAAAACAATAAGAGTATAATTGTTTCTTCAACTAAGAACATTCCATTTTGTCGGTAAGGTTATTGTTTTTGAGTTGAAAAACTTACAACTGTTTACTGTAAAATCTCGTCTTACATGTATAAATTGAGTACTTAGTTAGATATATGTAAATGGACTTTTCCTTGAAACGGATGTATCGAAAACTAATATTAAAATTGCTTGAAACATTAAATGTTGAATATCTGAAAAAGGAATTCAGCTTTCTAAATTGATAAAAGACCGATCGAGTTTACCTTCTCCCGTCCAGCGTCCCTGACCGGCAATTCAAATTGACTTACTTCGAATTTCGAATGCTCAATGCCATTGTCGGACGTCCATGTGAATGCTTACGCCTGAACAAGTCGCTGGTAGTACGTAAGCTCACGTATGTTTCTGTAGTTAAAAGAATGTAGCATGACTATAGTAATAACAGTCTGACAACAAGATAAAGCAATGCGTAATATATTGGAGTGATAGAGGCACGTATGGCTCTGTCCAGCTCTCACGTGTAAATTTGTCCTGCTATTATTGTATTCAAGTTAGATTATTTTTAGTGCGAAGCATAACACGAGCTTTTTCTTTCGAGTTTTTAGTATAGTATGTTTTTTATATAGCATCAAAGATTGGACGATCTGGTTACCTAAGGTCATTGGAAGCCGTAAGACTGGTCATCATAGAGATCTTCAGAGGAGGCCCACGTCGACTGGGTAAACGACTTTTTGCTATTGACCGAAGCCCTAAAAATTAAAAGATTTGCCTTAAAAAACATTGGTTGTTGTAATAACGACTTGTTTTTTTTTTTTTTCTCAAATGTTATCTGAAAAAAAAAACGTAGCAGACAGCTGATTATAAGCCTATTTTTATACCGGGTGACTGTTTCTCTAATTATTTGTGACAGAACTTTATACATCCTCGTTGATGTTTTAATAAAAAAAACACACTATGATTTTCAAAATTTGGTCAGAAGTCATTTGGTAGCTAGTTTGTTAGTCAGGACAGTCACTTACAATCAGAATTTGATATTGGAGCAAATTAAGTACTTTATTCTTTATTGTACAAGAAAACATTTTAAAACAAGCACAAGTGAAAACAAACAAGTGAATTTATGTTAAATGAGGATATTATTTTTCGCAAGTTAACAATATGTTATACGAGAATCTGAAACAGGTAATTTGCACTATTACGTGTACTGGTTGCTAATACTGTTCAGTAATACTTTGTCTTAGACGCGGATAAATAGCTCAAACAGACACTGACTCTCGTACTAAAACTTCAGTCATTGTATAACGGTCTCGTATCAGCTTAACGAGATTTAAAAACAATGGAGACGCCATTAACTGGATTTAAAAATCGAATACTGAAACTGAAACAAATTATCTGCTTTTTAAAACAGGACTTTTTATTTACAAGTGTTAAAAGGGATTGTAATAATAAGTTGCAATCATTCATCATCATCATCATATCAGCCGAAAGACGTCCACTGCTGGACATAGGTCTCCCCTTAAGATCTCCATGACGACCGGTCCTGCGCTGCTCGCATCCAGCGGCGTCCCGCGACCTTGACCAGATCGTCGGTCCACTTTGTGGGGGGCCTGTGAACGCTTCGTCTTCCGGTACGTGGTCGCCACAGAACCCTTACGCCCCATCGGCCATCGGTTCTTCTTGCGATGTGCCCTGCCCACTGCCACTTTAGTTTAGCAATTCTCAGGGCTATGTCAGTTACTTTAGATCTTCTGCGGATCTTCGCATAGAGCTTAGCCCTTTCCATAGCCCTTTGGGTGACTTTGAGCTTCCTGATGAGGCCCATCGTGAGCGGCCATGTCTCGGTTTCATATGTCATAACTGGCAACACACACTGGTCAATTGTCTCAGCGTATAACACGGCGCAAGTTACGTCAAACAAGATCGCTGCGTCTGGTCTGACCCTTAGGCAAATGTTAACTTGATATGTTGTTGACTGTACCCTGAGCGAGGAATAAGCCAGCTGTCCATGCAAGTGAATGGGACGTTGAATCAACAAAACACACTGACCAAATATTATTATCTCATTGTAAGTGAAAATATTTGCCTTTTAAAATCAAAAGCGCTGTTTTATTATTCAACTCACGCAACCTTATTTTCAGCTTTTGATAACCTTCCACGTGTCTACTGATAGGTCACATGTAGGTGTTTAATCCCTGTGGTGCCGGCTAAGAATAGTACCTCTCCATTTCTCTCCGTGGGTGTCGTAAAAAGCGACTAAGAAATGTGGGGTATAAGGGACGGTTTACCGAAAACTAAACGGGCGTTCTGAGTCAACGAAACTGAACAACTTACCCAAAGAAACATTTTTGGGAAATGGAAAAAAATATTAACCTCTACCTAGTTTACTAGTATTCTATGATCTGTGCCTCTACATACAAATTGTTCGATCACAGTGAGCAATTTGTATGGTGACGTCAATTTCTTTTCCTAAAACGATTCTTTGGAAAAGTTGTTCAGTTTCGTTGACTGAACACGCCCGTTCAATTTTCGGTACACCGTCCCTTACACCCTGTATATGGGGTCACGGTAGTACCCCCGCCAAGACGAACCCGAAGGAAGCAACAAGGCACTACCTACCTTTTCTCGAAACGTTACGTGTTATTTTACCTTATTTTATATACATAATACCTCCAGATTAACACCACATACAGACACTCATACATACACATACACACTCACACTATACAGACTAACACACACCCACTTTTACGTAATACATTCTACTGATACACAGATACTTGGGCACCAGCCAACATATTTATTTGAAGGAAGAGCGGAGCCTCCTGACACAGGCAACCTGATTGCTTAATAGGAAGTTCCATCCTTGAGTTTTGTAAAACATTGTATAAAAGTATTAGTAAAACATTTTGTATTTGTTTTTGTATTTCCGAACCATCCTAACTTGGAGCTGGATAATTCTAGAGAGTGGATGGACAGCAACGCTATTCTGCACTGCCGTCGCAACTTAAACTTTTTGCATTGCGATTAGAGTCTGTTTTAGGGTTCCGTACCCAAGAGTGAAAAACGAGACCCTATTAATATGCTTCCGATATCTGTCTGTGGAGTGGCGACCACGTACCGGAAGACGAAGCGTTGGCAGGCCCCCCACAAGGTGGACCGACGATGTGGTCAAGGTCGCGGGAAGCCGCTGGATGCGAGCAGCGCAGGACCGGTCGTCATGGAGATCTTTAGGGGAGGCCTATGTCCAGCAGTGGACGTCTTTCGGCTGATATGATGATGATGATCTGTCTGTTTGTCTGTCAGTGGGCTGCATCTCATGAACCGTAATAGGCATACAGTTAACATTTCACAGATTATGTATTTCTGTTGTCGCCATAACAACAAATACAAAAAATAATAAATTACGGAGTGGCTCCCCTATTAAAAAAAACCGGTCAAGTGCAAGTCGGACTCGCGCGCCAAGGGTTCCAATATACCTATAGTATTTTTGGAAGCAATAAAGTCAATTTTCAGGACCGCAAAACTAAATTTGTTTGTAAAGGATTTTTGCAGATTTCTGAAAAACTGTGCAACTTAGAAAGATCGTTTTATTTTTGCTGTGAAGTTTACATGAACCTCTGTCAACTGTAATTAATTCAGATTTTTCCTTACTCAAACTTCGGAGATAAGGGGGGGAATGGTATTTTTTTTGACATTTTTCATCATAACTTGAAAACTAAGAAACTTAAAAAAATACAAAAATATATTTTAAAATATACAAGTAAAGCCCTTTCATATGATACCCCACTCGACCTAGTAGCGACAATTTGAAATTTAGCTCCCCCTATTTTGGCCCCCTTAACATTAATAATCATAATTTTTTTTTCAAACAATTTTCATGTGCAATTAAGTTGGGCAACCATATTCTAAAACTATTCCAAATTTCAGGTCGATAGCATGAGTTGTTGCTGAGATATATAGGTGTGACAGACAGACGGACAGACAGACAGACAGAGCGGCACCATAAGGGTTCCTTTTTTTTACCATTTTGGTATCGAAACCCGAAAAAGTGTATTTAGGTGATTTTTGTTCGATTTTTGTTTTAGCTCTTTCGAAAAAACGGGATAACTTACAAGCGTCAAAATTGGTATGTTTATAATAGGTCTTTACCTATGAAATTGCCGAAATTTTCTTACAGATTAATGAAATCATAATTCCTGTAATTCTAATGCTATTTTTTTCATTTGCTTATATTTGAAAGTTGACTTCAAGGTTATCAATTTGCGCATAAAATAAAGTTTTTATTTTTAGTTTGATATATAAAATTAAAGGTTCGAAAATTGTTCGTCTTAAATGTCGTCCGATTTCATCATTAGATTTGTTATATTTTTTTACAGATAATATTTTTCGAAAATTAAATTTAAGCTTCTGTTAGCTTAATGTCTTCACAATAATGCTTAAAAAAATAAGAAAAATTGGATTTATAATTCCTAAGAAAAATACAAAAATGTTAGTACTGAAAATTGAGTATATCTAAAAATCTCCATACAAAACGGAAATTTCATAGGTATAGACCTAATAGTACATAAACTGTTTTCATAATAGTATTACTGATGGCGAAACTCTGAAGAACGGTATGTTGTTTGCCTTACCCACACAACAACGATAGGGCCACTCCGCCTGCGCGCGCACCCCCCCCATAGAAGCGAACATAGTAAAAAAAAAAATATTCCTTATTGACAAGGTATACTATCCAATTATAAATATCCAATAAATGGTAATGGTGCGGAAAGTGTGTTAGTTTAGTAAATGAAATGGTGACACTGATTTGTATTGAATGACATAAAGAATTCGTCTCTAGATGTAGAGCAAGACGCATGGACTTCAGAGCTCTGTGGCCTTACCTAACAGATTTGAAATAATATGAATGATTTTTGGCCTAAAATTCTTGACAACTAAGCCGAAATCTTAAATTATAGAAGAGATTTCAATATGAAAAACGCCCTTCAGTTGTTTTACTAAACTGTGGATTCTACCATCTTAGTGCTGTCAGTTAGCTGTTTCACGTAGACATTGCCTTCCAATTTCGCCAAATTTTTTCCAGGTACTAGTTAGGTACATAGCTCTCAATTTCAAGCCTTTTCTTGAATTTCAAAAAATTTCCATATAAAATTCAAGAATTTGATCCTATCAAAAATTGAGAGCTATGTTCCTAACTAGTACCTGGAAAAAAAAATTGGTGCAATTTGGTGAATTTGGCGATATAAGACTAATAAGGGACCGGACTATCTGCGATATACACACAAACAAAATCGTAAAAACCATTTGACTCATGGATAAAAAACCGGCCAAGTGCGAGTCGGACTCGCGCACTGAGGGTTCCGTACCACCACATAAACATAATTGTATTAGCTGAAATTTCAGTAAGTTAATGTGCTAGATTTTTTGAGTTCCACATGCGCTTGACCAAATTTAATTATTTGTTGTTATTTTATAGCTTATGCACTATAAACATACCAATTTTTAAGTCTGTAAGTGTTCCCGTTTTTAAAAAGAACTAAAACAAAAATCGCCTCCAGGACCATCCAACTTGACCCCTCTCTTATATGAATGTTCTTGAAACGGGAGCTCACCACAATTGGTTACCATTAGTTGTGAGAAAAGTTGTAATATTTAATGATTTTAGACTTTTCCCATTATTTGTACTGTGAGACCTAGCTTCTTGCCAAATTTCATAATTTTAGGTCTACGGGAAGTACCCTGTAGGTTTTGCATTTTTGAATAAATGTATGGAGATGAGGACATAAAATGCCCTATCTTTTGATTTCGTCGTTGTAAAAAATTGAAATTTTCAGATCTTGTGTGGTTTATGGATCCTAATATGTGGTATTAATTTCAACCTAATACCTTTACCCGTTCGTGAGATAAAGGGTCTTGACAGACAGACAGACAGACAGACGGACAACAAAGTGATCCCATAAGGGTTCCGTTTTTTTCTTTTGAGGTACGGAACCCTAAAAATGATGATATTATATAAATTAAATAAAAAATTTAAATGATATTATAGAAATGAAATAAAATTAAATAAAAAAATATATATATATAGTTTTACGAACAGTACAGCGTACGTAAAACCCTGTGTGACCTTTATGTGCAAGAAACCTTGAGGTTGTTACATCGTTTTTGTGCCAGCCCGCCCGAACAATAAACAAAAAATCTCTCAACTTATGTTTGGGTAATTTCCATCTCGGCTGGAAAAAACTCAGCTACAATTATTATGGAGTTTAAAATGATTGACGAGCTTGTATTTTACGAGGTTAAGTGCCTACGGATAAAAAGATGGAAAAATACAGCGCTTTTAGAAATTGGTGTAAGACCTTTTAAGAGCTTAGTTATTCTGAGGTCTTAATTCAACAATTTACTTGGAAGTTCAATTTGTTGAAAAATTCTAATATTTATTTTGGAAATAACGTAAAGTCGTCGAAAGTTGCATTTATCCCCAGAAGAGTTAAAAGTTTATTCATACATTTTTTAAACTCCGATATTAAAAATCCTTATAACTGAAAATGTGAACTAGACTATGAAGGCTTCTTTTAGGCAAGCTCGTTTCTTCGTCGACCTCATCTCTGCCCTCAGGGATAGATTAGGGTCCCATCAACCATATACAAAACTCCTATGTGCATTTGAATTCTCATAAAAAACGTGATACAGTTCTACAAGAAGTCAAACAAATATTTTTTGTATTTAATTTTGGATATATTTGTTCTAAGTATGTGCGAGAAAGCCTCAGTTTTCGAGAGTATGTGAGAGAAAGCCTTGTTTGTTGCTGAAGCTAAACCCGTCTAAAACTGAACCGTGCGTATTCCATCTTCGCAACGCACAGGCAGGGCGGAAACTTCACATCTTAAGGCGTGGAGAGTCTATTGCTCACAACAACTTTCCCAAGTACCTCGGCGTTACGCTGGATAGGTCATTGACGTTCAGAAAGAACTGCGAGAAATTAAAAGGAAAGGTGCATTCTCGGAATAACCTACTGCGCCGTCTAACTACCACCAAATTGGGCGCAAACCCGCAAGTGCTGCGAACTACTGGCTTGGCGCTTGCGTTCTCTGCCGGCGAATTTGCATGCTCTGTATGGGGTCGTTCATCACATGCAAAGCTAGTGGATACCGCCTTAAATGAAACTTGTCGCACAATTACTGGCTGTCTAAGGCCGACTCCGGTCAAGTTACTGTATCCATTGGCTGGAATAGCGCCTCCAGATGTCCGCAGATCTGTGGCTAGCTCATGTGAAAAGGCCAAGATGAAAGACACACGACACCCTCTGCACAGCCACGAACCAGTGCCGCAAAGGCTAAAAAGACGAAAAAAATTTGTAAAGTGTGTCGATAGCCTGACCTCTGACCCTTCACAGGCTCGCTGCAGACTGTGGCGTGAAAGAGTTTCACTTCCTTCCCCTTTTGTTCCACCTTCAGAGAGTCTTTTGCCTGGACAGAATTTGCCATGGCTGACCTGGAAGTCTCTAAATAGACTTCGGACTCAGGTTGGCTGCAGTAAAGACAACATGTCCAGGTGGGGTTTCTCAAAGGATCCTAATCTGATCTGCACGTGTGGTGCGATACAAACTATGGCCCACCTAACATCGTGTTCTGCGTCCCCTTCCACCTGCACACAGCAAGAGTTAATGGACGCCACACAAAATGCAGTTCATGTTGCCGAATTTAGGGCTAAACAAATATAAAATTAAAATGACGATGCCATCGACACGCAAAGAAGAAGAAGTTGCTGAAGCAGACTTTTTAAGTGCCCCAGTCTAGTGTCTCGTCACTCTATGTTTATTTATATACGAACACTTTAGCGATATATCGCTCTATCGGTTTCTCCACTTCTAGACTCTTTTGTCCTAAACTTATATAGGTATGTTATCCGCAAAGTGTATATTCAGGCATTCTATACAATGCCTAGGCATTCTGTTTAATGCCAAGCTCGTCTAGGCAATGTATAAAATGTTGTTTCTATCATTTATAATTAATTAATTGTATAGAATGCCATGTGGAGATCAGGTAAAGTATGAAATAAAACAAATAACATGCGTTTTTAGCTAACCTAACCTAACCCCACTTACCGCGTATTCTATACATTGCCGGCTAAACATTGGGCATTGTATAAAATGCCTAGGCAATGTGTAAAATATATTTATTTCATACTTTGCCTGAACGTTTTAGGCATTTTATAGAATGACTTGGTGTTACACTCGTACATATTTCACGTGGAAATTCCCTCTAAGTATGGGTGTTAAAATCACTCAGTGAAGGAACCCATATTTCGATAAAAAAAAGTTTATAAAGTCCAGTGTGAAATAATAACAAGCGCGAAAATCCGAGTGGAGGACGAGGGTGCTTCAGAAACTCCAGACGAGAGCGTGGAAGAGCCACGTGCCGACTGTGCAAACCCTTTCAGATTTATGCTTTCCTGGTACTTACTTGTGCCAGTTTCCCTTCATTCATAACGGAAGCCTGTTCAAGCTAGGCTAATCCGATTTGTAGCTAAAAATAGACTTGATTATTCAAAATGTCTAAAACAGGATCGTAAATAGTAAAATAATATCACTGTTACACAATAACATTTTCTTAGATTATTTACTTTTTTGCCGCATCGCATATATTAATTATATCGCTACTACTTATTCTATATTTCGCAGGCAAATCGTATAATTCGCCGTTTACAAACGGCGGGCAAACTGTAAACGGTCGGCAAATTGTAAAACGGCGCCGGCAGATTGAAAACGGGTTTAGAATTATTTTTGCATTTTAGGTTAGTTAGCTACGGTAAACCTAACCTAACGGATCCCGTGCAGGGATCGCTTAGGTTGTTAGGTTATCTTAAGACCACAACGCACGAGCCGAGCGAGCTAAGCAAGCGTGCCGCGGGAGCGGCCGGCGAGTGCCAGAAACGATTTACGCGCGTGTTTGTGAAATGCTGCGGCATTATATAGAATGACGAATTAAAAACTCGGAATTTTGTTGAATGCCAAGACATAATGTAAAGTAACTAAATCAATTTCCTAAACCTTTATTTTAAATTACTTTTGCCTCAGTAAAAGATAAATTACGCTTATAGAAGATAGATGGGTACCGATAATGGCTCGAGTTTTAATCTCAGGGATTTGTAAATTGTCAGCAAAGGTTTTGTAGACCTTTTTAGGTTTATAAAGGTCTGCTAAAGCGGCGTGATATAAGGGTGTTTTAAGGAGTCGGGTTTCCTTACAGGATCATGGTAATTTCAATGATATTACCAAAATATAATAATACGCTTAGTTATTAAGGCTTGACGAAATCTTTTAAGGAAACGTTTTTGTTTTGGTTATATCGTTAAAACTACCACGGTCACCCCTAAGTTCTAAATTGATACGTTAATAATAATCACCGAAGCAGTTTATTGTTCTTTACTCTTATGATATTTGTAAAGCTTATGGATTAGGTTCATTTCTGGTAAAAAGAGTTCTTAGGACTTGGCAAGAGCGTAGGCTTAGATGCTCCTCAAATGACCTTCAAATTATGACCTTGAATGACGTCTCTCCGCCTTTTGCTATAAAGGATGTCCATCCATAGTCAGTTTTTTTTTGTTTTGTTTACAAAACGTCACATTCTTTCGCGGTATATCTGTCGCAAGCAAATTGTATAATTCATCGTTTTACATCATGCATTGGCATTCTAAAAATGCAGGGAATTTTTTAATTCGTCATTTTACATAATGCCGCGGCATTTCACAAGAAGGTGCGTTATTCGTTTCTGACACTCGCCGGCCGCTGCCAGCTTTGTTATTTAGAGCGAGAGCCTGGTATTGAAACTTGAGCAAGCAAAGGATTCTAGGACTGAGCCACGAGCAAAGCGACTGCGAGCTGTTCAAAAGTGATGCACGAGAAATGAAATAACTGCTCCCGAGCGAAACACACAATTTTTCATCTCACTACAGCGAGCGAATAGCGCCAGTACCTTATACATTCGTCATTTCTAATATAAAAAACCTTTTCTACGCTAGCGGCCAAAAGTGACTTGTGCACGCAGATTTACACGAATATAGCTAAGTTTTCCGAGCAAGTAAGGTAAAAATAAAATTTGCGTACGTCGTCATATTATAAAACTAATTCAAAGTATACATGCTAGCGGAGAAAAAAAATTGCTTAATTGCTTAACACAGCGCTTTGAAACATGTTTTATAATGCGCGCAGCTAAGAAGTTGGTTTCTCTGCCTGCGTCTGTGTTACCGAGTTCATAATAACCCGAATCCATTCAAGTCGCGAGTAAATAGGCTTCTTCTAGGCAAGGTAGTTCCATCGTCGGCTAGATCGAGATCAAGAGTAGACCATAAAAAATATTTTGATTACTTGAAGTGTATGATTTTGGTAATTCCCTTTGTATGTTGTATATGTAACCAGCAGTGCCGTTCCTATGCAATTAGGTATTTTATAAATAAGCAAAGTGAATGTAAAGATAAACTGTAGCTTAAAGGAAACATTCATCTAAATAAGCTTTAAGGAAAGGTACTTACACATCAAAGCATAATTTTAATTCCTGTCTGCTTCAAAGCTCAAAAGCGACTAAGAAAAAGACAGGATGCCATTATCTTTGACTGAAAAGTGGATTTTTGAATAAACGGTCGGCTATGATAAGACGGCGAGCGTATTTTTACACCGGTGGGATGGTGGGATACACGAGTTTGACCCCTCCGTTATAGATAAACCGCCTAAATGAAACCTCGCCCGCAGGGTACAGGGGCGCGGGGGTAAGACGACAAAGGGGGAACGAAAGAGGTGCGGGCGGCGGCGGCGGGCGGCGGGGCATTCTCATTCTCTACGCGCATCCGCCTCCCGCACCTACCCTTGTACCCCGCGGGCGAGGACTTATTTATTCGGTACTACTTAGAACCGATGATGCTTTATGTAGGCTATTCGTAGTTCTGCCTGAAGTTGTGATATTTGCAATCTTTATTATGCATAGATTTACTGGGTTCTGCTGAACTAAATGTACTAATAGACAGAAAAATCACCACGAGCAAGATAAATGCCTCTACAGGATACAATTAAGTACCTACGTAGAAACACGGACTACTAACAACTTGTAATGAAGATTCGAACAAAATATTTCCCTGAGCGATTGTAGTAAGTATAAGTATTTCTCAGAATCGAGTACAATATATCCCTAGAGGCAGAACCCTATTTCTTGTTACGGGAAACACCAGTATGCGTGCGTAGATGTAAGTAGATATATATGTAAGTTTATCTTCAAACAGGAGAGATATTGTTGCTTGTGTTACATGGACACCGAAAATAAGAGCTGTGAGAGTATTATATTACTTTTTTACTCTTATTAGTTTTCTTTTCAAAATGTTATGATATTCTGTTTAAACTTCTTAGTTTACCTGGTCGAACGAGCTTCGCTCAACATTAAAATATCATCGGATGAGCAAGCTATGCTACCCGCCAACAAATGGCGCTCTAGGTTTCTGTCTCAAACGCGGTATTTTTAAAAAATACTAAAAAACACAGGGAATACGAATTTTCCCAGACATAAGACCGAGATATATCAATTTTTCGCCCCCGAAATAAAAGCCCCCTATCGTGAATTTCATCAAAACCCTTAAAGCTGTTTTCGAGAAACCGATTACAAATATATTTATATACAAATATTGCTCATTTAATTCCTTGTTGCTCGGAGGCCTTTGTCCAGCAGTGGACGTCTTTTGGCTGAAATGATGATGATGATGATTGCTCGTTTAATAGTATAGGATGGATTTTTCTCTTGATCTTCAGTGTGTTTTTGATGTTCATAATTTTAAAGACTGCAAGTATTTTAAAATTAAATTACTAATCTTACTACGCCAAGTGCTGTCTATAGTCGTATATGTATGTATGTTTTTGTTCGCAGCACCAGCAATACGGGATTTTCCGTGTTTCTTCTTGGATTCCATTTTTGTGGTCATCGTAATAGGCAAATAATAAAAAATGCCGTGTTCTGGCATAATGCCACTGTTATGTAGAGCAAGGCCGCAAGGCTTAAGAATATGTCCACCTCATATTTTACTAGGGTTTTCATTCGTAGAAAGCGAGAAACATACATACATACATACATACATACATAACATCACGCCTCTTTCCCGTCGGGGTAGGCAGAGACCACAGTCCTCCACCTGCTACGATCTTGACTTACTTCCCTTGCTTCCTGTACTTTCATCAATCCTTTCATACATCCTCGTCGGTTTAGGGTACTTTTAACCTGGCCTTTATTCAGAACGTCCTGAATTTGATCCTGGTACGTTCGCCTACGCCTTCCCCTTCCAACGTTTCCATTCACGAGAAGCGAGAAAATAATCTCTTTAATAGGCGATAGGCTTGGGAGCTTTCACTATTCAGGGAATACTATCTAAAATTCTAAACCCAACACAATCGCTAAGTGTGGCTCTGGTAGTACTCATCATATCGTATGAGTTGCAAGGTCGATGACCGACCTCATAAACCCTGGTGTCAGAATTGTTGAGCCGCTAAAGGCTTCTCACTCACATGGTCATAACGAATACTTCTGTAAATAGTAGCCATGACCAACGCGGATTAACGTGCCTTCCGAAGCACGAAATCATCTTACTCTTTGTAGAATCAAGTGATTCGAATTGCAATATCCTAACCAAGCTGGGGAAGTCTCACATACCGATTTGTGTTTAAAACTGTCCCCACGCGGAATTGGACCCAGAAACTTTTATTTTTATTTTTCCTCGATCTAGCCCTGAGGACAGAGATGAGGTCAACGATGGAACGAGCTTGCCCAGAAGAAGCCTATTCACTCGCGTCTTATATGGATTCGGGTTATAAGAGCTCGGGAACACAGACGCAGGCAGAGAATTCCACTCCTTAGCCGTGCGCATTATAAAGGATGTTTCAAAGCGCTTTGTGCGGATGTGTGGAATGTCAACCAAGAATGGGTGATATCCTGCGGTGCGTCTGGAATTTGGAATCGAGAGCCCACTCTTGGACCACTAGACCACTCGGGCTGTTACTGTAATAAAGCTCTGCCACGGAATAAAGAAATAGTGCTATCATAGAGAACGGACACTTTTCGTGCTCCGCCCCCCTTGCAATCCACCCCGCACCCCCGCGCGCACCCTCCCGCACTATTGGCGTGGTGCTCCTGCGGGTCATTTGTACTTTGGTTGTTCTGAATAAAGGCCTAGAGCGCTTCCACTTCAAAATTTCAAATTAGCGCTCGTTGTATGTTTTGGTCCGGGGTGTGGCTCAGCTTAACCCGAAAAAAATAACCTGAATAAAGAATATTAAACAAGAGTAATAAATGCATGGTTATTTTGAACGTTTTGGACCCTTTAGTGTAGACAACGAAGCAGTTGATCCCAACATAATTCTCTCAGGCAGATTTTATTTGACAGGATGATAAAGAATCATGAATAAAATGTAAATTAAAAATATAATAAATAAAATTTAACAAAAAAAAAAATTTTCATAAATTTTTTGAAAAATTAAAAGTACCGATTTTTTTTGGATTTTTTTATAAAAGGTTTGTCTCATGTAGTGTATGTATATACACCAGCAAAGTTTAATCGACTGAGGATTTAATGCGGGGGTCTTCATACAACGATCCGCTTCGTTGCCTAGACTACCTGTCCAAATTTTAGTACGTTGCTAAGAAAGTTATATATTATCCAATAAAATATGGATTGTATAGCGAAAAAAAATTTTAATCGTCTCATAAAAATTGTATGAACTACTCGTTTTCAACTCGTTAAGTTAATGTTGTTCAGATTTTGTTCTGAGAAGTATACTTAAGATAGATGTCAAAAAATAGCCCAGTATGAGTATCGCAAAAGTTGTCGTGTCTTATCTTATCAGATGTACTTGACATAAAATCTTAAACGCTTACGAGGCGATAGGTACCTACGCGACAGGCTCGCGATAAAACGAGCGATAAGAGGAAATTACTTTACGGCAGCGATAAAAAAATTTGCATTTTATTAGAAAAGGAAATTTCTTTACAAACTTCATACTGAACGTGATTTGAATGAGGATTTCAAGAATGAAAGGATGTGAAGGGGTCTTGAATTGGTGCGGAAGAGTTTTTTGACAAATGTGAATGATAATCGGATACTTCATTCATATCATTTTAAGTCGTAAGCATCGGTTACAATAAAATTTCAAGAACCAAAGAGAAAAAAATATTATCATATACTATTAAACGAGCAATATTTGCATATATATATGATTGTAATCGGTTTCTCGAAAACGGTTCTAAGACATCGATGAAATTTACCATAAGTACGGGGGTTTTCAGGGGTAAAAATCGATCTAGCTAGGTCTCATATCTGGGAAAATTCGTTTTCCCCCGTGTTTTTAAAGAACAGCGTTTTAGACAACAACCTACAGCGCCATCTGTTGGCGGGTAGCATAGCTTGCTCATCCGATGATATTTCAATGTTAAGGTGATCTTTGACGGCCAGCTTAGCCCCGAACGCAACTAGATGGAGCCACTGCTACAAATATAAGGTTTTATTTTTTAATGCAATAAGTACCAACTATATACGAGTATGTGCAAAAAGTTGATTCGCGTAAATTTCATCGTGCAACTTCAACGCCTAACAACAATTTCGATAAGAAAAATATCTCTATATGTTCACTAAAGTCAATTACTCTCGTCAGTCAGTGTTTACATGAGTACGATCACTCACACATGCACACAAAGCACAACCGTACAGTTTTGACCCGCACGCCCACAATCGTAATATTGAATCAAAAATTGCTAACAAAAATAGTACTTCCAGTACATTAACTGTATTTTTGTATTAATTAGCGAAAATTTTAACTAAAAATAGCAGTACGAGTATTCGCAGAGACCACAGCGCTCCACCTGCTACGATCTTGACATACCTCCCTTGCTTCCTGTACTTTTATCAACCCTTTCATACACGCTCGTTGGCTTAGTTTTCGCAAAACTTTTAGCATGAGATCGTCTTCTGCTTTAGTGAGCCGATTGCGAGGAAACAAAGCTTAGTATTTAATAAAAAATTCATTTAAATCAGTTCAGTAATTTCAGCGTGATAAAATCCAGAACATGTTAAATCTGATCAAACTTGGTTCATCAGAGACTGTATATACATAAAAATACTTAATTACCTAAATTATTTAAAAAAACTTAACATTTGCCCTGGCCAGGGATTGAACCATCGATCTAATACACTTCTACGTGACGGCGCGTTCATGACTAACACGGTATTTTTACCTGAATTGTACGGAACACTTGGTTGTGCTAGTCCGACTCGCAATTGGCCTGATTTTTCCCACATAGCGCCAATTTATCTGACGTCATAAAATGTTGTTGCAATAACCTAATAATAAAGATTTGATTATTCTAATTCTGGCCCCATTACTCACAAGTGTAACAAGCGATGTAATTTATACTTCTTCTTGTTTGTTCCAGGTGTAACTAAGAGCCAACTACCAGCAGTAGTGTGCAAATATCCGAGAATCACGCCACTTCCAGCATTTCCGGGAAACTATTTCCGGGAAATTTCCGGTGAACACGTCTTTATTATCGTTGTGAGAGATACATAGTATTTTATGAAATAGTAGCTATTTAATGTAATAAATGTTTCAAAAGTGAATAAAATATATATTTATAGGTGCCAAAGTTACTTAAAATAAATATTCATATACTTAACGTTAACATATATTATATTATTCGTAACAAAAATTTATTTACTGAAATTGATCACAACGTAAAAACCTTGTTATAAAACTAATAACTATTTTATCAGTATCACTTAAACTTTAAAATAATAATGATATTTTGAACTCGACCAAAGAAAAGTTTTACTTGAAATCTCCGATCTAAAAATTATAAAAAAAAACCAGGTGTTTTTAATAATAAACTTTACAGTGATTAATTTGTAAATAGAAGTAAACAAAAGTGAAATTAGGAACAAATTAAAAGAACTCAATGAAGGATGACCACGTGACACGTGAATAAGAGTAAACAAACGTGAAGATAGCGATAAATCAAGTGAACTATAATGAAGTTGAGCGTGAGTGCGTACCGCGCTCACGCGTCAGCGCACAAGAAGATCCTGACGTCATCATACCAGCATCATTATGGAAGCACCGCTGCGCCGCCTCACTGCCCGCTGCAAGCACCGACTAACTTCACCCCTTCACAAAACCAACAGGTAAGTGTAGATCATAGATTTTCGTCATTGATTCTGATTCTTCTCTTAGGTCTTAGTAAGTGTTAGGTTAGATAAAAGTAAGCGGCTCCCGATTGTCACGCCAGTGCATTAAAATAGCTCGCACCGTTCGCACGTAGTTTCATTTATAACACGTGGCGACGACCGGTTTTTACGATATTCACGCGAATAAAGCGATTAAAAATGACTTCGGCGATCGGTAATCTGCCTAATTTCGAAATTGGCAATGATTGGCGCGTTTTTAAAGAAAGGATTGACCTGTGGTTAAACGCGAATGTTGTCAAGGAAGAAGGTGGTATTACGCAAGCCGAAAGGCGTCGAGCGGTGTTACTAAGTGCACTCAACGAGTCCGCGTATAAGTTGGTACGCGAATTGATAGCCCCAAAAACAGTAAAAGAACTATCATATGAAGAGATCATAGCGGAGATAGATAAACATCTCTTGCCGAAGAAGTCACTGTTTGCGGAAAGGCATAATTTTCACAGCGCGACACAAAAGAGCGGCGAGGACTACAGGCAATGGGCCGCGCGAGTGCGTCAGCTTTCTACAGATTGCGAGTTCGGTGCGGTTCTGGATGATATGCTGCGCGATCGTTTCGTTTTGGGAATGCAGTCTGGAGCAGAAAGGAACAAATTGTTCACGGAGGATGCTAAGAGTTTGACGCTAAATAAAGCACTAGAGATTGCGATGGCTGTGTACAGCGCCAGACAAGCAGCACGGCAGTCAGCGGCAGCACCGACAGCTGCTGATTTAGGTCATGCAGAACATTCTGAAGTGTTTCGGGTACATTCGGCTTCGTTAGGAGTGCAGTGCAATGTGTGTGGCTACAGGAATCACAGCGTTGATAAATGTAGATTTAGGGGTTATAAATGTAAACAGTGTGGCCTAAAAGGGCATTTAAAACGCATGTGTAAAAAGGAGAAAAGTGTAAAGATGTTGCAATTCTCCGACGGAAGTAACGAAGATGACGGTAAGATCATAAACATTTGTAATATTCGCAGTGTTCGTGGCGAGGCCATCCTTTTATCCGTCGTTGTAGGAAATCAATCCGTAAAATTTGAGGTAGATAGCGGTTCTTGTGTCACAGCTTTACCCATGATTATTTATCAAAATCATTTTAAACAGGTACCTTTGGTCCCTCCTAAAACTATTTTGAAGTCATATACAGGGGAAATACTACAAGTAGTAGGGGTAATTCAGGTGCCAGTTTCGTATGAAAATGAGACAAAAATCATGGATATTTATGTGGTAAATAGCAGCGGACCTGCCTTATTGGGTAGGGATTTTTTGTCGCTATTTAAACTACAAATTTCAAAGATAAATTTCTGTGGAGAAGAAGCGAATATAGATTATTATACAGTGAAGTACCCGGATTTATTTTCTGATAAAATTGGCTGCTTAAATAAGTTTAAAGTAAAATTAATGCTTAAGCCAGACGTTCAACCAATTTTTTTTAGACCGCGGCCGGTGCCTTTTGCGCTACGAAAAAAAATTGAACAAGAAATAGATAAACTGGTTCAAGCAGGCGTTTTAGAGCCGGTTGATCATTCGGATTTTGCAAGCCCGACAGTTCCACTTCTCAAACATGATGGGAATATCCGGCTCTGTGCCGACTACTCAGTAACTTTAAATAAAGTGCTACAGATAGAAAAATATCCTTTGCCGAAAACCGAAGAGTTATTTAGCAAGTTATACGGAGGGCAACAGTTTTCTCAATTAGATTTGAGCAAAGCGTACCTGCAAATTCCTTTGGATGAGGAATCAAGACTACTTACAACGATAAATACTCACAAAGGATTATTTAAATTTACTAGACTAGTTTTTGGGCTTGCAAATGCACCGGCAATATTCCAAAAAACCATGGAAAATTTATTACAGGTGTAATAGGACAAGCCTGCCGCTAATAAAAATAACATCCCAACCATATTTTTAAGGAGCGCGGTAAACGTTCGGATTGACTTTGGATTGCAAATATAATAAAAAAGGCGTAAGTGCCACTATCTTGTTTAGCAAAGCAGAGCCTTAGGTCTAAGACTTAAAGCGCATCTGTTTGCTACTGTATAGGAACATTTAAACACACACTCTAACAGTTTCAGGTCAGGCAGTTTTGGCGCGTAAATGCAGCGCATTTGGGTTTTCAACCAATAAAGGAAGCGCGTGTCTTGGCATGGAGGGCCAATGACGTTACGAAGGGAAAGGCGTCGCTCGCGCCAGCGGCGTTGGCGAAGTATAGAGGGCCAGCGGGTCATTCGGTGTGGATCCTCTCACGAGAGGGGTAGTGAGTGAAGTGCTTGTGATTGATGTGCAAAAAGGCACGATATAGAGCCAGTGTAATATAGAAAAATTAGTCACCGTCGAACAAATGTGGATTCGACTAGTTCACAGATAAGCATACCAACATGTTCTTTTGTTAATAATTATAGATATAATTTACCGTTTGCCATTTGAGATTAGATTGACTAGTATATTTTGCACCAATTGATATAAATTGCAACGTCGAACCTAGTGTCAACCGTAATCTGAGAGGGCAAACTTAAGGTGTTATTGTGGCCACAATAAAAGTAAGCAATAATTATAATGATTTGATTGTACCTATATATCATGTATGAATTGTATGGTTAGGGTAGAACCAAGGGGGGTTTGTTTGTTTCGTTTGTTCCCTCCTTTTACCTGCCAGAATTTGGGTTTTGCCAAACGAAAGCCAATGAATACCGATACGCCAAATTGCGTTAATTCATTCTAAATAACTTGATATTTATACTCCATAAATATATCCATCGGTTTCGTTGGCGTAAAGTAAAGTAAACTTCATAAGATGCAGGCGCTTTATGTGGTAAATAAAATACTTACCGTTTGTTACCACAAAATTCCTTGTTTCTCTCAAAATATTACCTACTCCCTAACTTGTAATAATTCCAGGCCTTTCAAGCACAAAAGTAAGCATCTACTCTTGCCTAACTTAATAAGCCGAGCTATTCTAAAACTTTGCCATTTACAAATAAATTTGCCATTTTATTAGTATCGCATAGCACAGTGCTTGGCTAGACAAAACCGTGAAGTATTATTTTATCAATCGGTCCAATAAAAGACGATCAACAAAATTTAAGACTAACAAATCGAGATAATACATTTCGATTTATACATGGGTTCGACTCCCATCACAGGGTCATAAGGCCGTGACCCTCACATCTGGTCGCCGTGAAGCCAAGATCTAGATATCGTGTCTACGCAGTAGTACACGGCTAGAAAGAACTTAAAATTAATAACACAACGTAAACTTTTATAGATGAAATATTTAAGGTGCTTGTTTAGTCCAAAACATCTGGGAGAGGAAGCTTAAAATATAAACTATTGTAAAAACAAATCTCAACTCAAAGAAAGGCATTTAAAATAATAATAAAAAGATGCTTATTTAGTTTTAAATATCTGGGAGAGGTAATTTATTGAGAAAATACTGGTATAGCAAATGACATTTCCAGAACAGTTATTATTATGGCCATTTTAAACACCTTTTACTTATACTGTTGCATGAGATATTACTGTGTGCTATTTTCAGGTTTTAAATTGCAATCCAACGTCCAATCCGAAATCATAAAAATTCGCACAACAAAATTTTGATTCAAATTAATTTGTTTAATGTAGATTATTTACAGAATACTCATTTACCGTAATAACATGCAGAATATAATGAAAGTAGAGCAAGCCTTGGTTCGGAATGAATTTATTACAAGAAAAATAAATACATAAATAAACATTCTAAAGTTGATCCATGATTTGGTAAAAATGTTGCATATTACTCATCAAACAAAAGGATGCCTTGCCAACCTTAAAGCGAGCAGGTAGCCCGTTCTAACAGGGCTTGGGTATGGGCGATGAAGAATATTCCGTTACGTCTCTTTTGTTGTAAAATGCTAAATAAATGAAGCGCACATTCGAGCTAAGAGTGAACAATAGCTGATTGCGACTAATTTTAAAAGTACTGACACTTTCATGTTAGTTGTTTTATTAATGAATAATGGATTTTATTTACTCTGACATACCTGTCTAAGTCATTACAACATGTCATATTAAAATAAAATGGGTTACCAAATAACGATCAAATGAACTGAACACATCTTAGGAACCCTTAAATAAATTAGTAAACATAATAAATAGATAAATAAATAATTATATACAATCTTGGTAAAGGAAATCAAAACTCATTTAATAAAGGGCCATCTCCTGTTAGATTTAGAAATCAGATCGGATTAAAAACATCGAAAGCTTAAAGAAATTATTCATCATCATATCAGACAAAACGCATATTGCATTTTGATAGCTTCAGTTTAGATTCATCATTTATCATCATATCAGACAAAACGCATATTGCATTTTGATAGCTTTCGCTTAGATTCATCATTCACCATCATATCAGACAAAAAGCACATGGCATTTTAGTAGATTTCTCTAGAGATTGCTGATAGATGAATCGAGGTAACTATGGTTTAGGCATTGCCTGAAATAGTTCATGGGAAGTTAAAGCGTTGAAAGAAGTATTTGTAGTCTTGAGGTGTTATTATCATTAAATTAATGACAAAAGTCTTGAGTACTGAAAGGCTTTTAAGTGAACGACTGTATGCAGTTAAATTTTGGTATGAGAAGCGTTGAATCTTTTAGATCACGCTTATCAATTATTTCATAATATTGAAAAGTTAATAAAGACAATGTCAGATCTGACTTGAAAATATGCCTATATGGTATTGTACAAATATACAAACAATCAAATGCACCGGGACGCTGGTTGCACAATAATAATTACATCCACGTTCGATTGAAAGTCGCAGCCCGCCATCACCAGTGCCACGAGCCACTTGCGTGTGTGTTGGGGACTCCATTCGAATATGACCACGATTACTTCGCAGCTCCCCATGGGAGGAAGTTTCGCGGTAAACAAACCAACATTTGATTGGCAATCGCAGTCTGCCACCACTAGTGCTAGGAGCCGCTGGTGTGTTAGAGATACCAATTGAATCATCTGGGTGGAAGTCAGATTTGACCTAGTCTCAAGAAGACAATAGAATCCAATCATTAATACAAAAACTTATACCTAAACGAGACGAGCTACAGTCGATTCACCCCAAAATAATGTAGTATTAATCGAATCGCTTAAGGTTTTGATAGAGCTACAGCGGGTATAAAGTTTACATAATTTAAATTCTGGGTTATATGATAGCAAGTTAGAGAAGAGAGACAAAAAAAAAAAACACAGCTTAAGTTATATACAGTTAGGTTAGTAGTTAGGTAGGTAATATTGTTAAGGTTAGGCTAGTTTCAATATTTCGATAGAACCGAAAAGGTAAGTAGGTATAAATAACCAGAGGTTCCAAATAGGTATTGTTTCAAGTTCTATGAAAAGGCCATGAGACAATGAGGCCTACTAGACTATGAGGTACAATAGTACTAAACCTAGGATAGCATAAAAGGGGCTCGCAGTATGGTAGCGCTAGTAAGTGTGTAAGCACTGTCCACATATCTAAATGCGTTCATATCCATAATTTTATTGGTTTAAACATAGAGGGTTCGATTCTCTCATGATCTCAAAGTTGTATAAACTTTAATCAAAAACTACTTGAATCGATTATTCTGAAAGCTTTTGATCTGATATGGTTTGGTAATTGCGAAAAAGAAAAACAAACTAAGGGATTACTACTGCGTTAAGTTCAGATGACTTAACAATGGATAAGGACTATAAAAAGGGCATTATCAAAAGAGTACCAAAGATAAACCTACGGTTGTTTTGCACAGTGATAACAACGATTACTCACTCAGGTCTTCAAGTTAAGCGAGATTTTAAAGATAAGGTATTGTAAGTGTATGTTATAAAGTAGGTAGGTAAAGGGTGTAAAGCGTATTTTGAACAACGATACGAGCTTATAAAACGTTAAGAAATTTCTCAAAGCATATGTATTAGGTAGGTATGTCAGTTGTCACTTAGGTTAATAAAGGTCGGTAGCGGCTTATTAAGGTTTAGCTGAAATGACTTAGATGTTATGAGTTTTCAAGCCAAGACTAAAGTCTGAGATCGTTGATAGGTAATGTGCCTTCCGAAGCACGAAAAGGGAAGTATTCGTCTATAGGCTAAGAATGCTTGGAATAGTGAGCGAGGTAATACTCAGTAAGTTTAAGAATAATTTTAAAACTGCGATAAGAAATGCAGTTTTGTTTCTAAGAACGGTCGAAACAAAAGAAAGTTTTTTGACGGCAAGGGTCCGAGTAGGTAGCAGATGACCCAGGAAAGGCCACGGTTTAAAACTAAAAACAGATGTGCTGAATAGAGCTTTGAATATCGTAAGCTTTAATTTTTTGTTGCTTGCTTTTGAAGCTTGCAATAATAATGGCATTCCCAGCGTCATAGAGTTATTTAGAAAGCCGACGGTCTCTAAACAATAGCTACAGAGCATGCAGCCGGACGTTAGTAATAAACTTGAGCGAAGGATAAAAAAAAGGGAACTTTATGGTTCTTTGTTAAAATTCTAGAAACTAATAACGTTAACTAGCGGATGATTTTGCTATCGGTTCGAGCCCAAGCTAAATCATTTATAATTGATAATTCAGTAAGTGTAAGACTAATCGACAGATGAGGTTTTAAAAACGAAGCTTGATTTAAAATCCTCAACTTTTATAGCAGTATGGTAATAATTCATAATAACTAATATATAGGTATTAGGAGCGAAAAAGTAATGAGTAAGGTCATGGTATGAGATAGGTAATATAGTTTTCTCTTAAGTATAAGTAGGTATATCCTAATACAAGTTTGAATCTAATAGATTAGCTATTGGAAAAAACGTATAAAGTTATCCTGTATTTCATTTGTAATGTGACACGGAACCCTAAAGGCACACAAAAGGATTGCTAGAAATTGTCTATCTGGCTGGGTAAGAATTTCAAACAATGGCGGTTGATAACCGTTAGGTAAGGCAAGTAGCTACAAGAGTAGATTTTATGGTTGTATGTTATTGAAATAAAAAAAAAGAAGTCTTAAAAACAAGAACATCGTGGTTCAAAAATTACTGAACTGGTATAATTTTATTAGAAAATGAGATAATGTCGAGCTTGTAGAAGCGAGTGGAATATCGATAGGTATATACTTTAGCTCAGGAGTGGACTACTATAATGAGTTTGGTGATGAAATGATCGATCGCAATATTCCATGAAATGCCCACTTCAGTACAAGGAGCTACCTTCAGAACCCCAGCAAAAACAAGAGGTACTTAGGAGGAGATTTACCATGGTCACCACACTTGTAAGCGTTGCGGCGGGTGACCGCTGTTGTTGACGACCGCAGTATGTAAAATGGTACGATGCATAGAGAGAGAGAGAGAAAAAAGGGCTGCTGCCTGTCCTTCTGTTCATAAGCTCTTAGTCGTCTTTTGCGACACCCATAGCAAGATATGGGTTGGTTTGGTACTATTCGTTGCCGGAACCACACGGGTCCGTTATTTGCCGCAAATGAGCAATAAGATTATTGAATACAATTAATTTCGGTGATAGTGAAAGGAAGTGCGATACGATTTAGGTAGATTTGTCCAGCAGTAAAATGTGAAAGGAAAATGATAGAGATAAGGCTGAGAGAAAAAAAAAAACAGGTTTGATTACATTTTCGTATAAAATAAAATATATGGTGATTTACTTTACCTTGCGAAGGCAAAGACAAAATCGGAGATTGTTATTGTCATAGGTCCGCAATCAATTATTAAGTGAGATCAAGATCTATTCGGAATATGCTAGATAGAAAGAACTATAAGTAGCTCTAAGTTTTACTGCCAGTCATGATATATAAAGCGTCTCAAAACAATGCTATACAGAGCCCAGTTAAGTAAAATCATTCGAAAATATGTCATGATACGAGTAGTTGACATTACAATTAAACGGTTATATAAACTTCATTGAGATCGCATATCACCTACCTTATTTCAATATAGGCCATTCGTCTAAACAAAAGGTGTTGCCGATCTCGAGAAACAAATACAAGATATACAAAAGGTCTAACACCTCATTGTACTATAAATCCTACTTATATTATAAACTCGAAAGTTTGTAAGTATGGATTGATGGATGTATGTTTGTTACTTTATCACGTAAAAACTACTGAATGGATTTTAATGAAACTTTTCAATAATATAGCTTATACGTCAGAATAACACATAGACTAGTATTTATAAAAAACTGCGCAGACGAAGTCGCGGGCACCAGCTAATAAATAAATAAAATTACTCACGGTCAGGCTGAAACTCTTATACAGGTTAATATAATATATAAATAAATACATAGCTGTACCCATACTCTGGTGAAAAGGGAAGGACTCAAGAGCTGCTATGACCAATGAGAGTAGCCATTTACCCAAGTAACAGGAAAGGGCACTCAGCTGTACAAAACACTATAGACACTCTGTACACTATCGACACTCTGTCTCAAAGATTTCACTTTTAAATAGCCAATCTATTGAAAGGAATAATAATGCCACATGCAATAAAATATTTTAATTTGAAAAGACAGGAAAACCGAAAAGCGAGTTTCGAAAACTTTAATTGTGAGGAGATCGTATCCATATCAAGTGCCAATTGATTTTGTTAAATCGATCAGAATGAGCATTTCATTTATTTTTATTTATTCTGACAACAAACCTTCAATACCAATACAGTCAGGTAGTAACAGAATTATTTAATCCTATTAGAACTGGAGTGTCACAAAGAGATTTTATGTTGGAATATAAACTGAAGACGCTTGTATATGATTGACCCTTTGGGGCATTAAGTTCATGCTTACATTATAAACTGACCTGATATTTAATTACCTGACATGATGAAGTTAATGCTGACCGAGCCAGGCCAGACTAAGTTCGACCATACAAACGTATATGTCGTATGAATGTAAGAAAAGGGGCCCCGCAACTCACATACAACGAGAAGACACTTCTATGCATATAGAGTGAAAAAGAACAATGAATCCGCATTTACTTCGTATCTCCCTGCAACCTGGCTTCGTACGGAGGAGGTAGTGTGGAAATCGTTGCAAGCATCATCGACAAACAACATCAAGCCGTTACGGTCGTCTTGGCTAGACTTGCTCTAGTTGGGGGATAGTAATCGGCTTCGTACACAAATCGACTCTTTGGTCGGCTGCCACCGTCCGCCGGTGAGTGGGGATCTGGATCGATGTTGTGTAAAGATCTGACCTGGACTTGGCGCATGACTGAAATACTGTCCTAATAATTCTTGCATAAATTAATATTTAAAAGGAAAACAAGCGATTCCTAAAATAATTAAATTTATACAGAGGCACTCGAAGTTACGGATACATCTCTTACCAATTATTGTTTAACTTATCTTTAGAAAAATGGCAAATAGAATTGAAACCCGTAGAGGGCGTAAACAAGTAGATTATTAGATGCTAGTAACAGGTTAGGTACCATTTACTCTGTGTAAGATTAAATGAGAAGGGGGCGTCAATACACAAAGGTAACGCCCACATTTATGACAGTTCTAAGGAAACTAGTTACATAGTACATGAGCAGGTAGGTTTTGAAAAGGATAGAAGATTTATATACGAACCCTTAGGTTATGTAAGGGCTGGGTGCATATACTCTTAGATAGGCATTGTATGCACATAGTTGGCTGTGTAGTATTGGGAGGATTTATGTTTGTAGAGTTAGGTAAATAGGTTCGCTAGGTAGATTTATTTGCAGATATGGTTATATTATGTAGGCGAGTATATTAAAAGTAAATAAATAAGGTTATGTGTACGCAGGTAGGTTTGTATAAAAGAAAGGTAGGAGATTGTAATAAATAGATAGGTCTTAGGGTGAAGTAGGTGACTTGATTAGGGTTATAGGTTAATAGAGGAGTTAGAAGAATAAATTAGCTGAAGATTAAGTTACGTAGGGTTTTTGCGTTTGTTGGTGATTAGGTAAGATTGAAGAAAGTATTAGAAGATTATTATTTGTGTAGAGAGCTAGAAGAACAGGTTCTCTAACTATCTACAGGGAGAGGGATGTAATAGGACAAGCCTGCCGCTAATAAAAATAACATCCCAACCATATTTTTAAGGAGCGCGGTAAACGTTCGGATTGACTTTGGATTGCAAATATAATAAAAAAGGCGTAAGTGCCACTATCTTGTTTAGCAAAGCAGAGCCTTAGGTCTAAGACTTAAAGCGCATCTGTTTGCTACTGTATAGGAACATTTAAACACACACTCTAACAGTTTCAGGTCAGGCAGTTTTGGCGCGTAAATGCAGCGCATTTGGGTTTTCAACCAATAAAGGAAGCGCGTGTCTTGGCATGGAGGGCCAATGACGTTACGAAGGGAAAGGCGTCGCTCGCGCCAGCGGCGTTGGCGAAGTATAGAGGGCCAGCGGGTCATTCGGTGTGGATCCTCTCACGAGAGGGGTAGTGAGTGAAGTGCTTGTGATTGATGTGCAAAAAGGCACGATATAGAGCCAGTGTATTATAGAAAAATTAGTCACCGTCGAACAAATGTGGATTCGACTAGTTCACAGATAAGCATACCAACATGTTCTTTTGTTAATAATTATAGATATAATTTACCGTTTGCCATTTGAGATTAGATTGACTAGTATATTTTGCACCAATTGATATAAATTGCAACGTCGAACCTAGTGTCAACCGTAATCTGAGAGGGCAAACTTAAGGTGTTATTGTGGCCACAATAAAAGTAAGCAATAATTATAATGATTTGATTGTACCTATATATCATGTATGAATTGTATGGTTAGGGTAGAACCAAGGGGGGTTTGTTTGTTTCGTTTGTTCCCTCCTTTTACCTGCCAGAATTTGGGTTTTGCCAAACGAAAGCCAATGAATACCGATACGCCAAATTGCGTTAATTCATTCTAAATAACTTGATATTTATACTCCATAAATATATCCATCGGTTTCGTTGGCGTAAAGTAAAGTAAACTTCATAAGATGCAGGCGCTTTATGTGGTAAATAAAATACTTACCGTTTGTTACCACAAAATTCCTTGTTTCTCTCAAAATATTACCTACTCCCTAACTTGTAATAATTCCAGGCCTTTCAAGCACAAAAGTAAGCATCTACTCTTGCCTAACTTAATAAGCCGAGCTATTCTAAAACTTTGCCATTTACAAATAAATTTGCCATTTTATTAGTATCGCATAGCACAGTGCTTGGCTAGACAAAACCGTGAAGTATTATTTTATCAATCGGTCCAATAAAAGACGATCAACAAAATTTAAGACTAACAAATCGAGATAATACATTTCGATTTATACATGGGTTCGACTCCCATCACAGGGTCATAAGGCCGTGACCCTCACACAGGGGATCGAGGGAGTTTTATGTCTATTAGATGACGTGTTGGTAACAGGGAACACTAAACAACAACATTCAGAAAGGTTAGAACAAGTTTTCAGTCGGTTACAAAACGCGGGGCTGGTTTTAAACAAAACTAAATGTCATTTATTTAAAGATTCGGTAACATATTTGGGATTTGTTATCGATAAAGACGGTGTACATAAATCCCCAGAGAAAGTCCAGGCGATGTTGAGCGCGAAAGAGCCTAAGAATTTTCAAGAACTTAAGTCGTTCTTAGGACTAGTAAATTATTATCGCATGTTCGTTCCGCACGCATCGTCTGTGCTCAGTCCTTTACATAGTTTGTTGCAAAAAGGTGTCAAATGGGCATGGACAGAGGAACATCATATGGCCTTTACGCGGATCAAAAATGAGTTGGCTTCAGATAGGGTGTTAGCGCATTATAATCCAGCTCTAAAACTAGTTCTGACTGTAGATGCGGCTCCTGCAGGTCTAGCTGCTATTTTGTGCCAGGTGGAAGACGGAATCGAGCGTCCGATAGCATACGCTTCCAGATCTCTAAACAGCGCAGAAAAAAATTACAGTCAAATTCAAAAAGAAGCGACAGCTATAATATTCGGCGTCCGCCGTTTTCACCAATATCTGTATGGTTTGGAAACACCCTTTATACTACGTACTGACCATAAACCCTTAATGTTTATTTTTCATCCGCATAAAGGCATTCCGGAAGTCTCGGCTAACCGATTACAGCGTTACGCTTTATTTTTAAATAGCTATAACTACGAAATCCAGTACGTAGAAAGCGCTAATAACTGCGCTGATTATCTGAGCCGGGCCGGTTCGTCAGCTGATCGAGATAAGGGGATGACGTCACCGCACGGCCAGCCGCCGGCAAGCGCTACGGGTTTGGGTGCGACGCAACTCGACACGGCGACATACGTAAGTTTCGTTACAGATGGCCAATTACCTATAAGTTTAGAGGAACTAAGGGTAGAAACGGATAGGGACATACAATTAAAGAAGGTAAAGAATTTTACTTTAACAAAGTGGCCTAAGAAAAATAAGGATATGGAACTTCAATCGTATTACAACTGTCGAAATGATTTATCTACGGAAAGGGGCATTTTAATGAGGGGGCATAAGATTGTAGTGCCTAGTACTTTGCGTAGCAGGGTGTTAGAGGAGCTGCATAGAACTCATCTCGGTATTAACAAAACGAAATCGGAAGCTAGGTCTTTGTTTTGGTGGCCAAATATTGATAGCGACATCATATCTAAGATTTCAAACTGTAATATTTGTATACAGCTTAAACCGAATCCATCTCGAGCTCCGCTTACACCGTGGCCTTTTCCCCAGAATCCATGGGAGAGAGTCCATTTGGATTTTTTTGGCCCATTGCAAGGGAAAATGTTCTTAATAGCTGTAGATGCATATTCAAAGTGGGTGGAATGTTTCCCGCTAAATAACAATTACTCATCGTCAGTGGTAATTGAGAAGTTAGAAGAAATGATGTCTCGTTTTGGAGTTTTCCGTGTTATTGTCACGGATAACGGTACATCATTTACTGCGAAGGAATTCCGGGATTTTTGTAGGTTAAATGCAATCGAACATTTGACGTCCCCGACGTATAACGCTGCGAGTAACGGACAGGCGGAAGCCTACGTGAAAATTGTAAAAAAGCATATTAAAAGTTTGTTGTTAGAAGGTAAATCTATAACAAATGTAAATAGGAGATTGTTAGAGTTTTTATTTAGGTATAGGAATACCAAGCATACAACGACGGATAAAAGCCCGGCAGAACTATTGTTCGGTCGAAAACTGCGCACTAGATTTGATGTTCTTGTAAAAAACGAAACAGAAAATTCATCGTCACTTCCCTCGGATATTGTACGGGAGAAACAGTCTTTGCAGGCTAAATATTATAAGGGTAATAGAGTGTTGAATCTAGAAATTAATGACTGTGTATTAGTAAAACTTAATAATAGTAACAAGTGGTACAAGGGCTTGGTGAAGAAACAGATCGGAAATAGTTTATATGATATTTTCGTTCCCGAACTAAACCAAAATTTGAAGAAACATAAAAATCAAATTCATAAGTTAAAGCCGTCATCAGATTTCGTTGGTCCGGAAACAGGCAGCTCGGAGGGCACTAGCGATGAAGAGTTTGAATGGGCGTTGTTGCAACTTGACCTCCAGGCAACTGATTCATCTCAAACTGCAGGAGGCACACATGAAGGGGAAGGAGAAGATGTGGAAGCACAGGCTGAGGCCTCCCCATTTAATACAGAGAAACAAACTTCTGACGTGCAGGAATCTACGTCCGCTCATGCAGACAAGGCACCAACAGGCACGACTGCTGGCGCAGCAACAGACCCCGAATCTGTAACAGAGTCATCAGACGAAGAGGAAAACCAAAGGATGACTGGCTTCCGAGCTATGTTACGGAATCTTCCTAGAGTCGAATATAAAGACTTTTTGTAGTTAGAAGAATTAAGTTTATACTTATTGGTGGAGGGATGTTAGGTTAGATAAAAGTAAGCGGCTCCCGATTGTCACGCCAGTGCATTAAAATAGCTCGCACCGTTCGCACGTAGTTTCATTTATAACTACATCCAGTATTCTGTCATATGCATCTACAGCGTGATTTTTCATTCACCAGAAAAAAATTAAGGGATGATTCTGACTATGAAACTGAACAATTTTTCCCAAGGAACATAGGTCGAAATACGAAAACCAAATTTGACCTTCCATACAAAATGCGCTATCAGCTGATGCTGTTTCTACGGAAGGTCAAAAATTTATTTTCGTATTTTGACCTATGTTCCTTGAGAAAAGTTGTTCAGTTTAATGGGCAGAATCATCACTTAATTAATTTTTTTTTGGTGAATAAAAAATCACATACGAGTATATTGCGTTACTAAGGACGCAGTTTAAGAGACGTAGCGTCACCCAATATCTGCGCCACCCACTTAGCTCTTTGGTTGTACCCGCAGAAATGACTTGTGGATACGTGCAGTACCTTGTGCAGTACCAAGGAGTTATGCAGTACCGAAAGCCGTAGACTAGTAGCTTTTTACCAAAAAGAATTTATATGAACTCGTCGGTCCTTATACTTACTTAATATGTCGATGCTTTTTACTGAACGCTCAAATAGCTTGTCTGTATTGACAAAAGCTAATGAAATGTCACGTGATAGCTAATGTCAATCCCATACTTGCGTTTCATTCTATTCTACTAGCGTTTATATTTGGTTCATATTCCCAGGGCATTGGTCTTAATTCCGAGTGTGTCTTTATATTCTCGTCATTATATATTCCTGATTGAATCATAGTCCTGCTACATACCGGGTGTAGGGGAGAGGTTTCCGGAAACTGAAAGGGCATCATCAGTCGACGTAACTGAACAATTTTCCGTATTCAAGTTTGCAATTTTGTATAGAGGGACCAATTTTTTTATATTTCCTGAAAGGTTTATTCTGAAAGTGTTTTAGTTACGTTGACTGTTCATATCCTTTTAGTTTATGCCTCTGAATACATTCCCTTTGAACGAACATTCATAATTCAATATTTATGTCTGTTTTTATTCAATGGTCGGTCAGAGTCGCTGTTCATTTTGGACCTGCTATTTCGTCTCTTATTTCCCTAGCAACCTCTTTTTGCCTAACTTCCTCTACATTAATAAAAGGCTATCCTTAGCAACTGAGTAACAAAAATACTCATAGAAACTTAACTTAGGATGGTGTGATTCCCAAAGGAACTATTCCTATTCCGAGAGAGGAAATAAGAAGTAGTGATGTGGAAATCGCTGAGGACTGAGGTATTTGTACATTATCTTTGAACGTGCAATGGAGGTAGTAGAATTGTTAGGGATAGAAAAATGCTAGACTGTAAGTACTGTTTTATCCATGCTGTGTTCAGGAAGCTAATTTCTTCATTATAAACGTTTACATGGGTACCAAGGCCTCCCCTAAGTAATGGTAAAGATTTATATTTTAGGCTGGTCAGGTAGTCTACATGCCAAATCTACTTTGTGCTAAAACAACCACCACTTGGGAGCCAAGAAGAAGAAGTTATCTTGGTCAACCACGAAAGAGATGGTGAGACGAGCAGGGTGCGTACTCCGAAGTTTTATCGGAGCTCGGATATTATCAGATTGACAACAACAATTACGTTCGGAAATTTACTTTATATGGGAATTTCTTTGTCAAAGGCCGAACCATAGACTAATTATCGGCGCGATATTATCGTAGTTTCACTTCGGAGTACGGCAGCTGATTGAATAATGCTTACCCAAAACCAGGATGTGTGGTTGGACAGTAGGGAGGCCTTGCAGAGGGACACGACCAACTCCAACATAAAAAAATATTTCGGGTTATTTACATTGATGATTAACCATTGTGTAATACCGGTTAAGGCCACCCACGGTACAAATGTTTTCCTAGTGTCGGGACTGCTGATAAAAATTTTGTAGTTACTTGATCTTTGGAAAATAAATGCATTGTTATTATTATTAATAATAAGAGGTCGGTCATCGACCTTGCCACCCACACGATATAATGATGATTACAGAAAGTTATGCAAAACGCTGCTGCCTCACAATGGGTGACTGTTATTACCAAAACCAAAACGTTTGCCTTAAACATTTCGTTGAGCATTTTTCGTAACGTTTTAGTCTAAACGTTTAGTTACATCATTCAGATTACTGCGATTTGGGCCCATTAGTCGTAGCGTAAAACAAAAATCAACTAACTAACCTCACAGTTTTTAGCATATTATTCTGAATTTAATTCAGTTGCCAGAGAGGTCTTTGACTGTAATATCCCTTTTGATCTTTGTGGACCGGCCGGCCCTTACAGTGTAAAACTATAGTTAGCAACTTGTATTACAAGTAGCTTCTAGTATTTACAAAGGAATTAATAATAAGAGGTCGGTCATCGACCTTGCCACCCACACGATATAATGATGATTACAGAAAGTTATGCAAAACGCTGCTGCCTCACAATGGGTGACTGTTATTACCAATACCAAAACGTTTGCCTTAAATATTTCGTTGAGCATTTTTCGTAACGTTTTAGTCTAAACGTTTGGTTACATCATTCAGATTACTGCAATTTGGGCCCATTAGTCGTAGCGATAAACATAAATCAACTAACTAAAATAACCTCAAAGTTTTTAGCATATTATCCTGAATTTAATTTTATTTTATTCAGTTGCCAGAGGAGTCTTTGACTGAAATATCTCTTTTGATCTTGTGGACCGGGCGGCCCTTACAGTGTAAAGCTTAAACCCTGTATGTACAAATGCGACAAAGCGATATTATAACAGCAACTATAGTTAGCAACTTGTATTACAACTAGCTTCTAGTATTTGCAAAGGGCTCTGCACAATGCATGAGTGCAGTTACAAGTCACCTCTACTGTGAAAAAAGGCGAGGTGTCAGTTACAGCGCATATAGTTATTAGTACAGAAATCATATGAAAACCAAGTTTATTTATTAGTAATTTATTAATAAGTTTGATTTTTTAGTTTCTTTTTTTTTTTTTTTTTTTTTAATCTTTATTTGTTTAAAGAGGGTTTTTTCTAATCAGAAAATGCCACCCTCATAGTTTAACTTACAATTTTAACTTAACCTACGCTTAACCACCGTCTCATATATTTTGAATAAATATTTGGCTGCCCGTGACGTAGGGGAAGCCAGTACACTGTTACACATCCCTACTTCGCAAACAAAGTTAACTAATGAAAAAAACACTATTCGGTCAGCTTCACCCCGGACACATTCCATCGTAACATGGTATACATCCTCGATGACCCCACACTCGGTACATGCTGGTGACGCCACTTTTTTCATGAGGAAACCGAAACTGTTCAATGGAATGTGACCGGAGCGAAGTCTGAGTCCAGTCACCACCTCACTTCTTTTCATACTGGCTTCATCGAACCAAGGGAATCTGCACAGCACTGGTTGGATAGTCCTGTACCAAATTCCCTTGGCAAGAGACCTTTCATTAAAATATTCACTCCAGAGTACCTTACAGCGCTCTTTGGCAATATAAAGATTTTCTGAAAAGTATGGTAAACATTTACAGACAATACCATCATGAGCTGCCTCTTTTGCAAAGCAGTCCACTTTCTCATTTCCATCCAACCCTATGTGTGCTGGAACCCATTGCAATATTACCATCTTTTTATCTTTCTTTAAACTCAAAATTAATTCCAATATTCCATATGCTATCGGTGTTCCTCGAACAGTCGAGGTGCAGCGAGCTATATGTTGTAATGCACTTTTAGAATCTGAAAATATAACAAATTTTTCACCCTCCAACGAACATATATAAGACAAAGCTTCTAGTATACCAATCAATTCGCTATGCATCACACTTATATTGGAATCAATTTTGAGCTTACAGTGGATGCCAGTTTGAGTGTCAAAGAAAGCTGCACCCACTCTGCTTTTTTCTTTAGAGCCATCAGTAAATATTTTATAGTATTCTGAATAATTTTGATAAATAGACTGTCTACATAACTGATTTAAATTAGTTTTACTATAACTACTTTTGCTTTTAACGACTAAATCTAAACTACTCTTAATACAGTAGGAAATATCCACATTGCTAACCCACTCATCTAACGTAAACATATTCAACTGATCAGTTTGATGAATCGGTACTTCATTCAGATATTGGTGCACTTTAATAAGTAAAGGTATTTTTTTCCTCTGCCAGTAAGAATTTTGACACAGAGATTTTAAATGATCTAATAATAAAATTATCTCGTTGCTAGAGAAAGATTTGCATTTAAGCCAAAATTTTGCTGCCAAGTAATGCCTTCTTACAAAGAGGGGAGAAATACAAAGCTCATTTTCCATCACGTGTATGGGTGTGGTTTTAATAAAACCTCCAACTAGTCTCAAGCACTGATTCTGTACCTTATCAATCTTGTTTAGGTGAGTATTGCAGCCGGAATCATATAAAAAACTACCATAGTCCATTCTACTGCGTACCATAGCCATATATAAGCGTCTCATATGCATGGGATGGACACCCCAGCCTGGGCCTCTCAGAATTTTAAGGATATTCATAAATCTCATAGTTTTCTCTTTGATTTCATTTAAATGTTTTGACCATCTTAGAGAATGATCCAGCCACAGTCCGAGGTACTTTACGGAGTCGACGACTTCGAGGACATTGTCATTAATTTTAAGTTGAACAAAATCTTTTCTAAACCCTCTTTTAAAAATACAAATCTTCGTTTTACTTGTAGATGTTTCTAAACCAACTTCTAAAAGGTACTGAACCAAGTTGTCAAGCGCTGATTGTAACTGGAAGGAGCTCATATTCAAGTCATCTCCTGACGAGTAAAGAACGAAATCGTCTGCATATTGAGACACGAATACATTGTTTATTTTCTCACAGATCTTTCTGGTAGCAATATTAAATAGTAAAGGGGATAAAGGATCTCCTTGTGCTAAACCTAAATTAGTGCTTCTTACTATTTCTGAATTAGTGAGCCGCATTCTGAGGTTCCTATGTTTGAAGAAATTCCAAAGATAATGGCAAAATTTCGATCCGACTTCAATATTGTCCAAAATAGATAGCAAAGACAAAATGTCAACGTTGTTATACGCGTTGTTAATATCGATGAAACATGCAATAGTTGGTCTATTTTTAGAAAAACCAATAAAGATCCTAGTCACTAGGGAACTCAAATTTTCCAAACAAGAGCGCGCTTTTCTAAAACCCGTTGTATTTTTAGATAAAATATGATTTTTCTCACAAAACCATTCCAACCTTTTATTCAAAATACTATGAAAAATTTTGCAGATGCATGACATCATAGAAATAGGTCGAATAGCTGAAACACAATTTTGATCTCGGCCCGGCTTAGGTATTGGCACTACAGTGATGTCTCTCCATTGCTTAGGGGTAAAACCCAAGTCAAAAATTCTGTTGTACAGCCACAATAATACCTCTTTGGCATTACCTGGCAGATTCTTTATCATCAGATACGAAATACCGTCTGCTCCAGGAGCAGTATTTTTCTTCGGAATGCTGTGCTCTACTTCGGGCAAGGTTATACAAGATTCTAAAATATTATTGCAAGAATAAAACTTACAATCAGCTGGAGAAACGAAGTCGGGTGTTAAAGAAAGAAGTAGTTCACGTGCTGTATTTTCATTTATATAGCTTTTTGGAATATTGTATCCTTTAACCCACCTCATTTTTCGATAAACTTCACATGAACTAACAGAATGGTCTAACGAAGAACAAAATTTTTGAAAACCGCTGAACCTAGCTTTACGTATTAAGCTTTGGGCGATCGAAATTTTATCTTTTAAAAGGTCTACATTACGAGGAGCTGGATTACGTCTGAAACGAGAGAGAGCTAGACGGCGTTCCGCAACAGACTTAGAGAGGGTAGCGTCCCAGTACGGTTTAGGTGAAAAACTTGTACAAGGATTTTGAGATACAATTACAAATGGAATAAATAACTCAGCTGCAATGTTAATATAATCTAGGAATGTATTATATGCAGTTTGGAGATCAGTATTATCTGAACATTGGTAATAGTTAAACATGTCTTTCAAAAATATAGAATAAGCCTTCCAGTCTGCTTTTTTGTAATTCCTTTTAAAATTTGGAGAACATGACGGAGTAACAGATTGCCCAACCTTAATGATTCTATGGTCGCTACCTAGTGTTTCATTTAAAACTTTATAAGATAGCTTAAGTGCAATATCAGAAGTAGCTAATGCAATATCAGGGGAGTACTCTTGTAATACACCGTTGACCAGTTTACTTCTAGTGGGCGAATTATCATTTAAAGACACAAAATCACTATCTGACAAAGCCTCGTAAATTTGAGTACCTCTAAATTCAGTTTTACGCGACCAGTTTGTATGATGCGCATTAAAATCACCCACAATTAACGATTTTACATTTACTGAACTAAATAGACTTTCCCAGTCGTCAGTGCTTATACGAATTGAAGGTGGACAATACACAGAAATAATGTTTTCAAAATCTCCACAATTAAACAGCTTAATACGAACCACTTGCATGAGAGGATTACCTAAAGGCATTTTAACTAATTGTGATTTAATTGATTTGTGAACAAAAACAGCAATACCACCATATGAATCATCACGATCATCCCGATAAATCGAATAATCATTAACCTTAAGGAAACTGTCGGGCTCTAACCAAGTCTCACAGACTGAAGCAATGTGGATTTTCTCCTGCACTAACAGATTTTCAAAACTAATTAGCTTCGGTCTCAAACTTTGTGAGTTCCATTGTAGAATATTCAAATTAATAACTTTATGCCTAGCCATTAAAATAGTTCACCATTAATTTTAGAATAGGCCAATCTGAAATATTTTCCACAGCGACTAGAATCAGCCATTCTAAACAACGTTGAATAACCATCTGCACTTTTTCCTTTAAGCTAGTAGACCTCAAAAAAATTATTTCTTTGAGTCTGGATAACAGTTCTGTGAATGAAACTTCTTTCACTCTTTTCTCGCCCTTGCCACTTTCCAAATCACTTTCATCACTGGTCGAAGAGCCGGGGTTTTCATAAATTGGATCTCTCTGTAGATTCTTACGTCTAATCGCTCTTAGTATTCTGGGACCCTCCCTGCTCTTTGCACCCTCCACGTGAACGTCAGCCTGAACATTTACTATTTTAGCGTAAGTCTTCTTTCTTGGATCTTGAACTTCTTGACTAAGTCGTTCTACATCTTCAAGAAGCCCAGAAAACGAGTTTGCCGTGATAAACTCCTCCCGTTCAGAAGAACGTGCTAAGTTGCTTGCATATTGCACCTGGCGGGTATGCTCTGTTTGCGCTGGGGATTTGGGTACCAGCAATGTACGTGCTTTTCTGTACGTACAATTAAACTCCGACATTAACTCACGAACCCTTTTTTCTTTCATAAACACTGGACAATCTCTGCTCAAAGATATATGGTTACCCTGACAGTTAACGCACTTAAACGTTGTTGTTTCACAATTCTCGTGTGCCCCTCCACATTTTGGACAGATTTGTTTTTCTGAAGGACATCTCGGCTTCGTGTGGTTAAGTTTCCAGCATTTGGAGCACTGGGACACTGGAAAAACGTAAGGATCTACCCTAATGCGCAAACTGTCCACAAAAACGTGTGGAGGTAGGTATGAGCCTTTGAAGCACAGGCGAACTGATTCACTCGGTACCCACTCACTCTGCGCGTTACGACGTTTCAAACGGTGAACAGAGAATAGGATAGCACGGTCATCGCACCGAATAACCTTTTTAATATCATCTTCGGACAAATCTAAATCCACATCTTTGATAACACCATATGTATGTGACACTGTAAATGCCTGGTTAAATATCCATCATTTCTCTATTAATAGTGTAGAAGATACCATTTTTTCCATGCAGGAAGAGTTCTCAAACTCGACTCGAATTTTATATGGGCTCAAATATTTAATTTTAGCAATATCCACAATACCAAGCTCTTTGAAAAGTTTCGCTAGGGCAAACTGCTTCGGAAATTTCTCTCTACTCGACACATATACTTCTATTCTGTCTAGATTTTCCATTGTTGGAACAATCTCCTCCTTTTGAGATGTCTTGACCTTCTTATCAAAATTCAGTAAATCTTCTATATAATTTTCTTGTTCTCTCAACCTTTTCTTACTACTTTCATCTTGCTGTTCTGTCTCCATATGTTCTAACTCCATAATTTTTTTCTTCTGTTCTTCATAAAAAACATGAGGACTTGGTGTACGTACCATATTTTCACCTCCTTGGTCTTCTTCGGGTTGATGATAAATTACGATGTCATCCATGTTACTTATCCAATATAATACGCATCATGGAGTGTGACGCTGCACGAACCGGTTCCAAAGAACCTTATCAGTCGGCCGCAGGCACGTACGATACCTACGGCCCCTCCGTCGCTTTGCCGATCGCGCTATACAAAGGCAGTTCTCGCTCAATACGCAGACACGACTTACTCGAACGCGTGCCGTCCCGAGACTCATTTTAGTTCTTTGTTAGAATATTTTTGACATAATTTTTCTTCCTACGTTCCACGTCCCTTATTGGCAATTATTTCGTAAGATGACGAATGATTTAGCATTGCACCTGCCGGACTCAGACCGCCACGGCATGTTACATCGTGGAAGCCCGTTGTCCAGAACCAATTTACTTATATTATTTGACATTTCCATTACTCCTTCAGTGGGGACAGCTTGTGTAGTAGTGTCCCTTCTCGATTTCTGTACGCAGTTCAGTAACCAGATTTCCACCTGCTGATATCTAGCCGCTCACGATGGGCCTTACAGGAAGCTCTAACTCACCCAAAGGGCTATGGAAAGGGCTATGCTCGGAGTGTCTCTGTGGGATCGAATCAGAAATGAAAAGATCCGTAGAAGAACTAAAGTAACTGACATAGCCCTGGGAATCGTTAAACTGAAGTGGCAGAGGCAGGGCACAGCGCAAGACGAACCGATGGCCAATGGGGCTTAAGGGTTCTAGAGTGGCCACCACGTACCGGAAGACACAGCATAGGCAGCTCCCCCCCCCCACAAGGTAGACCGACGATCTGGTCAAGGTCGCGGGAAGCCGCTGGATATGATGACTTTAATCAATATACAAAGTTTAAAGTGCAAAGTGCAGTCACTTCAGAAAAGAAAGCCGCTACCACTGGTACCATACCCTCTCGTACGCAGTTACGTTCGCGTCAGTAGTTACATGTTTCCAAGCTACGAGTTATGAAACATGGATACCAACTTTACAATTCAAATTATAATTATAACTAGGCAGCCTTATAGTTAGGGTGCTGGCTGCAATTTGGGTATATGATTTGCTCATGATTTTTATTAATAGGGATGATAGATCAGCTCAATACGAATCGATTTGGTCCTTACAAGATTTTCTGTGCGTCGCTGCGTTTTTGAGCTAAAGCAAAAAAAAATTTAAATAAGATACTAAATAATGTTTTTTTTGTCTGCCTTTGTGGCTCCTGTTTAAAATACTTCTGAAGATGTACAAAATCGAAGAGGCTGATATGCAGGGCTCTGCATTACCACGGGACGAAGTATTGAATTTTTGCATTTTGAAGAGCTGTTACTTTACGACGCAGGGCTATTATGGTGGCAGACTATTTTTCTGGGGTTTTATACATTGTATTTAATCAGATAGTCGATAGTCTACCAGGTGTACGTTTCATTGTCAAATTTCAAAATAGTTAAAACTTAATTCCTCAAAAACGCAGGAGTGTGGATGTCCGCCAATATTTTTTGTATCTTCTTGAGGATGCTCCTTATCATGAGTCAAAGAGGCAGACATGAGCAAATCATATAGAAATTTGTCCTTCATCACCCTTACTACGAGTATTATATATAGACTAGAAACTTCTTTAGCTTATAAGGTCAACAATCCCCTGTTACCGTTATGTAAACCGCAGTCAGTAGCGTACAGTCAAATCAATATCAATGTAAACACTTGCATTACTTTAGCTCTACTGCTAAGTTATAAAGTCGGTCTCAAAATCAATGTCTGTTTCCCAACATGTGGTTGACTGTATGTAACAGTAGGTACATAAAATGCATACCAAGTGCATCCTGCGATGCCATTGTGGACTTCAACCCGCAGATTGGTACACAAATCGGAAAACTTCGTCTATTGGTTCCAACTGGTGGATGTTACGAAAGATGCATTATGTTCTGAACCTTATATTAGATGAACAAAGAGCCCAATAACGCGTGATCAATTTTGTCTCGGTAGTCAAAATGTGTTATTTGAGTCAAGCCATAGAAAATTGTCTCAGAAAAATGTATCTGCATCAACAATTAGACTTTTTTCAATGCGATTCAAACGAAATTACTGCAATTTTTTTTAAATTATCAACTTTTGGAATTTTTCCAGTGCAAGTTATACAAAATTACAGTGCGTAAAATATTATTCCATACCTTGAACAGAAAACATCAGTTATTTTACCAAAAAATAAATGTCCAGGGAATTTACCTATTAAACGTGCGTTTGTCCGGATTTTGCAGCTACACGCTCGTCAATATTGATTTTGACCTCATTTACAAGTTAATAACGTTCACATAAGCGTGTCTTGCAACGTGGCTGTTACGACCAACGGTGACCCCGAAATTCACAAAAATGAGGATAAAGTTCTTTTTCTAAGTTTTTTATAAAATGTAAAATGACCACATCATTAAATATTGTTTTGTCTAAAATACTGTAAATTAACATACATTTTTGATAAAAAATGTAGCAGTAAAATGGTTACAAATGGAAAAAAATAAACAAAATAAGGGTCATTTCAGAATTTTATTTTTTCAGTTCTACTTGGCAATTATAAAAATTAAATAAATTGTTATTATTTATTTATACAATACGTTGCAAACATGACGTATCGGTAAGCCTGCAATTTTCGTATGTTGGAAACTCGTTTTTTTGTTATCGTTATATAAGCGCAAATTTCCCACACAGGAATTGCAGGTTCGCCATTTTGTCGCGGTGGCAAATTCACAGTTGATAATTGATATGAATTACGAAAATACGGCCACTGTAATAATAATTATTTAAATGACTCTCAATACGAGGCAGAGAGCCAATGATTTCGTGAAAGTTCAAATAATGCATAAAATTTTAATATCATACATTTAAATTGAGTTTGGGAAAAATCACAGCTGTATCGAACATTATCATTTGAATATTATCGGGATAAAATATTACTTACTGAATGGTTGTATTTTATGACTTGTAATTTTTTGTGATTTTAAATGTACTGTGGTTAGAGAAATAATTAATTTTGTCATATTTATTATTTATTTATTTTGTTTTATTCCACACATTCGCACAAAGCGCTTTGAAACATCTTTAATAATGCGCACGGCTAAAGACTGGAATTCTCTGCCTGTGTCTGTGTACCCGAGTTCATATAACCCGAATCTATTCAAGTCGCGAGTGAATAGGCTTCTTCTGGGCAAGCTCGTTCTATCGTCGACCTCATCTCTGTATTCTAGACTAGATCGAGGTCAAGAGTAAGCCCATTTCCAATAAAAAAAAAAACATATTTATACAGGGTGTGTCCTCAAGATGCTTCATATTCAACTGCGTTCCTTTCGGTATGTTACTCGGGTGATAAAACTTTTACTTCTCGATCGTGTTAAAACTTTGTAACGTATATATGACAAATTTTTAGTTAAGTAATTCTTTTTAATTTTTAATGGTATTTGGAAACTGTTAACTTAGTTACGCTTGCTCTGTAGATAGTAATACTAAATTATGTGTTGTTAACTTAGGGAAACCTGTTATAGGCTCATGTACCATTAATATATAAGCAAACTATTCTTTTTGTAAACAGCTGTTGTTTTTCTAAAAAAAAAAAAAACAACTTCCCCTAAGAAGCATAGGTCGAAATAAGAAAAAGAAATTGAACACCTATAGAAACTGGATCAGATGATAGCGTTATTTGAATAGGAGTTCAATTTTTTTACATATTTCGACCTATGTTCCTCAGGCAAAGTTGCTCAGTTTTATGGCTCGAGTAACTTATTAAAAATTATAGCACGATTGCTAATACGTTTCAAAGAAAAGAGACTGACTGACAGACATTATACGCACAGACAGAGGAGTCCCTTTAGAACGATTTGAATACTTAACCACAGAATAAAGTAATGATACTGTTATACAGAACGGACACTCTCCGCCCCTCTTGCAATCTACCCCGCACCCCCGCACCCGTCCGTGAGATTCTCGTGATCCTTCTGAGGGACTTTTGTCTGTGCTTTTGTACTGAATATGCGGGCCTACGCGACCTTCCAATTTTAAATTTCAAATTCGCGCTCGATGTATGTAGTCTTGGAGGAGCTATGTAGTGTAGGGAGTGTGACGAAATGATACAAAAGACGTTTTTTTTTCTTTTTTTTATCATAGGCTCAGATTAAATAATAGTAAACTCATAGGATAGTTACTTGTTACATTATATGTATGTGGAATTCAGTGTTCAAACGCTGCAGTTGAAATAAGAAATTAAAGCACGTAGCCTAGAAGCTTTCAAATGTTGGCTATTAGCATTCAACATTTACCTGCTATAGAATATGTATGATGTATTGAAATGTATGAGCAACGCTTGGAATTGATATTTCACTTAGATGATCGAATATAAATGGTCTTTTCGAACAGAAATGGGATGAAGAAATTTTATAATAGAGTGGAAAACGATATTTACCTGTATTTTTAAGCTAATACTGTGGATAAATATAATGAAACTGAATCATTTGTCCAAGAAACATAAGTCAAACGATAAAAAAACCGGCCAACTGCGAGTCGGACTCGCGCATCAAGTGTTCCGCATCAAGTGTTCTGCATCAAGTGTTCCGCACCACTAAGATAAATACCCTAAAACCCCTCCGGGTACCCTCTCCGGTTATATAAGGTTAAAAGTTCATTCTTATTAATATTTAATTTTTTTTTGTTTTTACTTATGTTCTTTTGTCTTTTTCGACGTAGTGTATAATTTTATGTGGATACTTAATTGGCTTATGTGATTACCTGTAACATTAATTTTTATGTATTTATTATAGCTGTATGTTTCCCTATGCTTAAATAAATAAATAAATAAAATGTACGCGAGTCCCGCTCATACTTGACCAGTTTTTATGATTTGCTGTTATATAGCTTACAAACTATATAAACAAACATACCTAAATTTTACGCCTGTAAGTGTTCCCGTTTATACGATAGAGCTTAATAAAACAAAAAACACAAAAAACTCGTTTCTTGTATACGAACGCCCCTTGTTTTTCATTTTTCATTGTTAGGGTTTCGTAAACAACAAGGAACATAGTTTTGTCATTTCCCTCTGTCTGTCTATCTATCCGGGGCTTAGCTCAGAGACCCTTAGTACTAGAAATCTGTCATTAAGTCTGTACTTGTATCTTTATATACATTTTCTTTACGTCGACAAAAACATGAAATCTTGACAAAAAAAAAATTGGGGGTACCTCCCCTACAAGTAAAGTAGGGGTGATATTTTTTCTAGACTACTCCATCGTGTGGGTTGTCGTTAGATAGGTCTTTTAAAACTAATGTGAGTCTATACATGTAGACTCACTCACTCATGTAGACACTTTTCGATTTATGGATCCGTTTGCGTAATATTTAGCTTGAAAGTACAAATTTTTGTTAGAGTCGAGTGCCAGCTAAACGGTAATTATTGGAAATGTAAAAAAAACCGGTCAAGTGCGAGTCGGACTCGCGCAAGGTTTCCGATATACTTTTTATATTTTTGGAAGCAATAAAGTCCATTTTTAGTACCGCAAAACTAAATTTGCTTGTAAAGGTTATTTGCAGATTTCTGAAAAACTGTGCAACTTAGAAAGATCGTTTTATTTTTGCTGTAATGTTTACATAATTTCTGTCAACTGTAATTAATTCAGATTTTTCCTTTCACAAACTTCGGAGACAAGGAGGGGGGAATAGTATTTTTATTTGTTATTTTTCATCATAACTTGAAAACTAAGAGACGTAAAAAAATACAAAAAAATATTTTAGAATGTACAAGTAAAGCTCTTTCATATGATACCCCCTCGAACTAGTAGCGACAATTTGAAATTTGCCCCCCCCCCCCCCCCCCTATTTTAGCCCCCTTTACATTAATAATCATAATTTTTTCTCAATTCTTTTACGTGCAATTAAGTCGGACAACCATATTCTAAAACTATTCCAAATTTCAAGTCGATAGCGTGAGTGGTTGCTGAGATATACAGGTGTGACAGACAGACAGACAGACAGACAAAAGGACACCATAAGGGTTCTTTTTTTTACCATTTTGGTATCGGAACCCTAAAACCATAGTAGTAGGTACATATTAAATCACAGCTAAGAAGGCTTGACTGTTCAATAAGATAGTCGGAAAACTGGAAATGATAAAGAAAGCAGTAGAAAGATGTTCCACGTTTTTAGGATTTGATAAAAATTCAAACATTTTAGTATGGAAGTCCCTTGCAAGAAATGGATACGATTATGGCTCCATCCTTAGCAGAAAGTGCTGCTACTTAAACATCCTTGGATGAAATAAAGCTAAATCTAACTTCAATAAAATGCCAGCAGATGCTCGTTCACGTATAGCTCTCACGAGCAGGACGGAGCGAAATGTGTCTCTGTCGCTTCATCGCTATTAGGTCTTTACCTATGAAATTGCCGTTTTGTATGGTGAATTTTAGGTAAACTCAATTTTCAGTACTAACATTTTTGCATTTTTCTTAGGAATTTTAATCCAATTTTTTAATTTTTTTAAGCATTATTAGTAAGACATTAAGCTAATAGAAGCTTAAATTTAATTTTCGAAAAATATTATCTGTAAAAAAATATAACAAATCTAATGATGAAATGGGACGACATTTAAGACGAACAATTTACGAACCTTTAATTTTATATATCAAACTAAAAATAAAAACTTTATTTTATGCGTAAACTGATAACCTTCAAGTCAACTTTCAAATATAAGACAAATGAAAAAAATTGCATTAGAATTATAGGAATTATGATCTCTTCAATATGTAAGAAAATTTCGGCAATTTCATAGGTAAAGACCTATTATTATTTAAACTGTGGCTATAGTCCGTTTCACGAGTCAATGCCAAAGCTTACCAGCACATTTTGCAGCTATATCAAGGCTATTGTCAGATGGGCTTATCACATCTCTTTACTGTGCCCATCTCTTTACTGTGCTATTGTGCTCCATGATCAATAGTACTCGTAATCAGCTAAGGCTGTTTGAAAAAACAAGTTTGTAAATCAATGTAATTTTTTCCGTCAAATATACTCTGTTTCGTCTGGTTCGTAGTGGGTTGTCTGGTTCTATGAACTACTGGTTCTATGGCTGAAAAATGTGTTGGTAAGCTTTGGCATTGACCTGTGAAACGAATAATACGCATCGTGTCACACAGCTGTCATACTAGTCAAGCTACATTAATTCGACTGTACGTATTAATTATCATTAAGACTAATGAATCTAAATGCTGTCACTATAAATATACATTAAATTCCACCAACGCGTTTCGTAATATTCTGACGCGGATGACAGCTATATTAAATATCGGACAAATACGTGATCTGTGGGCCGATAAGTAGGACCAATAAGTAGGGCGCGTGGGCAAGATGTAGGCCACGTAGAGGCCAGATGAAGGCCGTTAAGTTTTGTATTGGATCAGAAGTGCTGCTTATTGCTTTTGTAGTAAAGATATTTATTATAATTTAGTTACCTCCAATAGAATTTCATTTTCTCAGCAGGTAGTGTTATGCAGATATATTGATAAATTATATTTTTAAGCATTTAAGCTTGTAGACAATGGAAAACTTTCAATAATGTTTTTTTCAAAATCACGCGCGCGCCCAGGTAAGGGTAACACACAAGTTCGATTCGGATTTTTTCTTACAAAAGAAAAAGCTGACATGCTCGATTCGGCATGTTCAGTTCGGCTTTTTTCATACAACAGACAACTCAAGTTCTAAGAAAAAGCCGAACAAAACATTGAACATGTGTGTAGCTACCCTAAGCCATGCAGTGACGCTCGTGCTGGCGCTGATGGGCTGAGAGTTTTGGATCTTTATGCGTAGTGTCATAATATTTTACTTGGGTAAAGTGACTTTATACAAGGTATATTAGATAGTGAATATCAACCCTGAAAGATATGATTCTACCCATGAAACTGAACAACTTTCCCTAAGGAACATAGGTCGAAAAACGACAAAAAAAAATTACCTCCCATAGAAAATTCGATATCAGCTGATTCAGTTTCTATGGGAGGTCAAAAACGTTTTTTCATATTTCGACCTATGTTCCTTAAGGAAAGTTGTTCAGTTTTATGGGCAGACTCGCATCCTTCAGGGTTAGTATACCCTTTTCATTACAGCCTGTATAATCGTACACGCTAGTAAGCTGGTCCGGAATAGTACACTCGACAGCACGTCAGTAGAAACACTTTTGGACCTTATGGCGTGGTAATAGAGTTGAAAAAGTTTCTATCGACGAGCGGTTGACCGTACCAAACCATCTCTACTCGTGGGTGTCGTAAGAGGCGACTAAGGTCTTATGAACCGTAGGATGGGCAGGAACACCATTCTGTGTATCGTAACATCTCACATACTGCGGTCACCAACAACAGCGGTCGCCAGCCGCAACGCTTACAAGCGTGGTGACTAATGATGAATCCCCTCTAAAGTACCACGCGTTTTACTGAAGTTCTGTTATTTAATAAAACAGTAAAACAGTAAATTTTATAACTTCGCCGAGTAAAAGTGATCCATCAAAAATATAATATTTTGCAAAGCCGAATAAATCTACCTCCAAACTTTTGATTTGATATTTCTACTTTTCTATATTTCATTTCAAAAGTTTTATTAGCGAACTTTAAGTAGCCCTGCGACTTTTATGAGAATTTTATTGACACAAATATTTGAGAAAAAATAAAGAAGGAAATACCTTTAAGTAATAGGAGTAAAAGTAATTTAGTTAAGTGCCACTATAAGTGCTATAAGCACTACAAGTGCCACTTGACCACTTTATGTTTAAGTTCTAGTACACTTATTTCATAACAAATCGCATTTTGTGTAAAAAAAAATAATTAATTAATTTGTTATTGCCGCTTCTTCTGTTTCTTTTTTTACGGAGTGATTTGAAGATTATATTTAATTTAATTTAGAATTAAGTCATGCTAATTTATAAAAATAAAATAAAAATATTTTTTTATAAAAGCAGAGTCCCCGACCTAGACTTGGGCCGTCATAATAGCTGTTCTAGACTCCGGTCTCAGGTCTAGAGTCTGGTTTACGAGTGCTGTCATCCCCTTAAAACATTACTTAGCTATCGTTTTAATTTCTTCCCGACCTGGGCTTGTAGGCAAATGGAGTTTTGTTATTTTAAAATCAGGTAGAATACAGCGTCAATTTTTGTTCGTTTTAAACCCGAAGTCCAGACAAAAAATTTTCACCTTCCCATAATGTAGAAAATGAGTCGATCACGTGACCTTTTTTCTTCGGGAAAGTTGAAAACAACCTGGCTGTCAGAGTTTTCAAGCCGCCAAATGGCCTCTGACTTGGCTTAACGACTACTATCAGTGTCAGAAGCAGGGACCGACGGCTTGACGTGTCAATCTAAGACCATAGCTAACTTACTCATATATTACTATTAAACATTGAGCGAGGAGAAAATGTTATGTTTTTGAAATTATTTTGAAATAAGTAAATTTTTTTTTTAATAGGATACTTAATTTTTTTTTTTTTTAGTAAATTTTCGAATAATAAAATATAAAGTTGGGCGAAAGATAGACACCCCACCCGTCTTGTTTGAGTTTTATTTCGTTTCGAGCGACGAACTAGAAGTAAGCATGTGGCGATAAATATAATTATGTCTAGCGACATTTGTAAATTAGCCATAAGTGTGTTTGTGTAATTAGAATAATATTAAATAATAAAATAAATAAATAAACTTTCGTGATTTGAAAGAAAGAGCAACTACCACTCAGCCATGAGCGCTTCTCAGCAAAAATATTTCTTGTGAAATTATTAACAGTTTTAACCAAATATTTTTGCACTATAAGAATACATACCGCAATACTGATTTTTCCCTGAAAGTAAGAACTGTAAAACAACTTTTGTTGTTAATATTAAACTTTCACATTCTCAGTTCAAATATAAGGGATAAGCTGGGCTAATCCGTATTTAGGAATAATAAATTAATTAGTTTAGTGTAAACGGAGCTTAAGGTGAGCGCTGTGTCTCGTCGTGGTCTCCTAAGCAAACATTTGAGTCAACTCAAACGTAAATGTTTATTTGCGCCAGAATAAACGTTATATTTAGTCAAGCAAGGGTATAACGGCCTCCGTGGTTTAACGGTAAGAGCGCTCTGCTCTCGATCCGGAGGTTCTGGGCTCGATTCCCGGTGGGGACACTAGTGTAGGCAACGAAGCAGTTGACCCCAACATAAATTTCTCAGGCAGATTTTATTAGACAGGATGATAAAGAACCATGAATTAAATGTAACTTCAAAATAACAAAAAAAAAATTACAAAAAATGTTTTTCATACCGTTTTTGTAATTTTTGTATAGAAAAATTCTAAGCCCCGATTTTTTTTTGTTTTTTTTTATAGAAGGTGTGTCTCATGTAGTGTAATACCCCAGCAAAGTTTCATCGACTGAGGATTTAATGCGGGGGTCTTCACACAACGATCCGCTTCGTTGCCTAGACTATACTGTCAAAGAAAATCTCTTTGTGGACCTCACCAGTTGGGTTAGGATATTGCAGGAAGAATAACTTGAAGGTCCGAAAAGTAAGATAATTCCGTGCTTCGGAAGGCACAATAAGCTGTAGGTCCCGACTACTATCTATGGATGTAGTCGTTAATGAGCCATGTCAGAGGCCTTTGGCGGCTCAACAACTCTGACACCAGGGTTTGTAAGGTCAGTCATCGACCTTGCAACCCATACGATATGATGATGATGAAGGGTAATAAGTTTTGCACTTACGAATTTTAGAGCATTTCAATTACCATTTATTCTCATGTTTTTTTTTTTTTTTTAAAGCGAGATATTTAAATCTTTTGTCACTAGAAAACCATCTGCAAAACTTATCTGTGATCGACAGACATATCAACGTGCAGGTAATACTACTGAACCTAGAAATACGTACAGTTTTTTTGTCGTTTGACGAATCCGTTTGTTTACGGCAACATTTTCGAGAAAATAAAATTTTCAATCAAGCGTAAAAATATTCAGAATGAATGAGCCGTGACACTGAATTGATTAGAGATAAAACAAAAATTGTACCTACCCCGCTTTTGAATTGCAAATATAGAAATGGGCAGGGTGTTCGAGATTTTTATTTATTATGTTCATTACTGATGTTCATTGACATTTCCATGGATTGTTGATTTTGTAAAAAAAATATTGTGTGGTTTACCTTCAACTTTACTCTTGTTTCGCGTAAAGCAAATTGCACCAACATGGTTTTATTAAAGTAGTGTAAAACCTCTTAAGGTCTTATTTGGAGGACTTAATGCAACAAGTTTTGCGCTAGGACTTTTCAAAATTCACAAAAAAAGATAAGAAATCATCAGCTGGACAGTTCAATTTGTAAGAAAAAGAAAAATTTGGGAATATTGAAAAGATATAGAACAAAAGTTTTACCGTATTATAGGTAATTAATAAGTTTCTTGTTCCGTGTGGTGCCGGCAAAGAATAGTACCAACCCTTCCATACCCGTGGGTGTCGTAAGAGGCGACTAAGGGTTATAAACTGGAGGATGGGCAGCAGCATCCTCATTTGTATCTAACATCTTACATACTGCGGTCACCTACAACCGCGGTCCATGGTGCCAGCCGTAACGCTAACAAGCGAGGTGGCTATGGTACTTCCCCTCTACATTTTTCCAGCAAAAGCTAGAATTCTAGAGGGAGCTCCCTGTCCTGTAGTGGACGTTTAATGGGATGTTATGATGAATAAGTTTCTTTTGAATACCAAAAATTTTGTTAAAGTTTAGTTAGTTTGGAATCTTTATTCTTGGGTTGTCATAGTTCTCCCTACAATAATGGTTTCTGGCTTAATAAAAAAAAATATTTTTATTATTTGTTGTCAAAGCGGCAACAAAACTACATGATCTGTGAAAATTATAAGCTATACGGTTCATGAGATCTCAGAATAATAAATGTTATAGAAGCAGGATTAAAGAAATAATTTGCCACAAGTTAGGGATGTGTGATGTAAAGTCACAACAAATTACATAATCCTATCATCTTTGTAAATGCAATGAAGACATCGTTTTATTAATTTGGTAGGGTTATTTTGAGATGTGACATTGCATTGCAAAGGAGATGTGACTATGCTGGCAGTTGTCATCCCATAGTAAAATAAATTAGCACAGGTTTTTATTTAGAGCGAAGCTCGGAGGTCCGAAAACTTTGCATGAGGTACAGCCCGCTGACAGATTCAGATATTTTTATTCAATGTAGGTTCTTTACAGAATACTTATTTAATGTCATGCAGAATACAATGAAATTAGAGCAAGTCTACACCGTTTCGGATCGTGCTATGGCAGCGTAAAAAAAACGGCAAGAAACCACTGCAGCACGGCCTACTTTAAAAGTCGGCTTTTTACAATGTGTTTCTTGTGTTTCGCTGGAATATCAGAGCACCATACCTCTTTGTCATTGATACAGTCATCTAATCTATAGTAACCTTTTTACATAACATTTACTTAACACATTCTTTAATCTTTCTCTCAGGTAATTGCACTAAATTGTCAGATATTTTGTTGTAGTATCTTACACACAGACAGACAGATATCAGAAGCAATTAAAAGGGTCCCGTTTAACACCCTTTCGGCATGGAGTCCTAAAAAGCAATGTTTATTATTATACCATTAACTGTACATGATATGTTGGCAACATTGTAAGTGTACTCACGAATGAACTCGATGCGAAGTAATCCGATATGGTCCAGCGAGTCGAAATAAACCTACTGTATCGGAGCAGGTAATAGGAAATCCGGACTAGCCGGATATAGAGGTCGTTACACGTTTACAATAACAGATAAGATTTAGTTCTAGTTTCGCGCTTTAGTACTGTAGGTTTTGTGTTATTTTTGGGCTCTCGGATGCTTTTTATGTTAGTTATCATGTTTTGAATTCTCGAAGGTCGATGATCTCATGATGACCTAAGATAATATACAGCGTGCTTGTTAACTTTGAGCTATTGCTTGGAGGTGCTTCCAGTCAATAATCAAACTTTTCCCAAGCAACAAACAAATAGGTCGAAAAACGAAAAAAAAAATTTCATATTTCCATAGAAACCGCACCAGCTCATAGCGCCTTTTGTATGGACAATGCTTTTTTAAGTTTTTCACCCTATATACCTTAGGAAAAGTTGTCCCGCGTGGTGCCGGTAAAGAATAGTACCACCCCATACATACCCGTGGGTGTCGTAACATGCGACTAAGGGTTATACTCTTGGGCAGAAGCATCCTCCTGTGTATCACACCATCTTACTTACTGCGATCACCTATAACCGCGGTCCATGTTGCCAGCCGTAACGCTGACAAGCAAGGTGACTATGGTACTTCCCTTTCACATTTTTCCAGCAAAAGCTCTAGCTTTCTGCCCTGCATTCTGGAGGGAGCTCCCTGTCATGTAGTGGACATTTCATGGGATGTTAAGGATGTTATGATGACGTTTGCGTCATCACACGCTCCTCACACAGCGCGGGTGGCAGGTTCCGCAGCAGAAGACGCGGCCAAGTTAAAGCACGCAAAATATTGCGAACTGTCACAGTTTGCTGCAGAAACTGATGGACCATGGTGCAAAGAGTCAAAATTTCTTTTACAACACTAATTTAAAACTATTAAAATCTTGATTGTAACAGAAAATATTTTTTTTCAGTGTATTTTGATTAATTATACTTACTATTTATAGATTAAATTATTTGATGACATTGTAATTTTTGACATTGAATAAATTAATATTAGAGCGCAATTGTACTGTTCTTTAGACGAAATAATCATCCCCGGCACCTCCGGATGTCCGGGAACTAAGTGTGACACTGATCCCCGGCATCCTCTTCACCACCATGTCTCCTATCTCAGAAATTCAAATGTCTGCGATGTTAAATAAAGGTTTCGTCTCCAGCAAATGGTGAAGTCACTGAAATCCGTGTTAGCCTCTGGCAGGATAAATAAATACCCCACTGCATCACATGTCCCAGTATCTGAGCAATTGCTCCCTGGAGACCATCTGCACTGGTCGACGTGAAAGTCATTAAAAAGAAGAAGAAGTCTTTAAAGTTGCGGAAGTCGGGCTTTGGCGCGGATATTTCTTGCCGCATACGATGGCCCACCTTTTGACCTGCCCTGCGTGCCCCTCCACCTGCTCACGTGAGGACTTTTGCAATACCACCGATAGTGCTGTTTGTGTGGCGGAGTATTATTCCAATAAAATATAAACACATTACGCCAAAATCGATTCGAAACAAGAATAAGATCGCCGGATTATAAAGTAGGTAAAAACAATAAATGAAGAAGTTAAAGCCGCATGAAAAGCCCATAAGATTTTAATCTATGTTTAAAGCCTATTGACATGAAAAAAAGCTAACCACACTTGACAAGGCTTGGAAATTTTCCATCCATAAAGCAGTATTCCTCCGATGACCTATAAATAGATAGAAAACTTTATCGACGTTATTTTTCATTCGACAACCCCCAGTCGTTATTATCGCTCGACTTACGATATAGAAGACATTATTTTCTCTTGCTTGTGACTTCTAGAGATAGGTGACATTAACCGGTGTAGTTAGATAACCGATAAATGTACGGTACGGTAAATTAAAAAAAAAACGCCACGGAATCGACACAAAGAAAGCAAAATATATTATATGATAAATTTTAACACATAAAACAAACAAAAAACAAAAACTTATGGAAGAGTAAACAGAAAATGTCCTTATAAACTTAAAAAAAAAACTTTTTCTTTACAGATTAAGGATATGTATGTTTAAAACGTAATTGGTAGAATTCAAAGTAAAAATAAAAGATTTATCATAGCATATGGATTTTCGTTTGCCGTCGTTTTCTATTTAGTTTAGATAAATAGGTACTCTAATTGTACGGGACGGGGGTCGCTCGCAGAGCTTCCTGACCATCCTAATGTACACAATGAAAAACTGGCTATTAGTGGACTGTATTCATTCTGACGGAAAACTGTTACACGGTCTGGCAATACTGTAAGGTTATAAAAGTCTGTATAAAACCGAAAACTGTTACTGGCAACACTATGAATTTGTACTAAATAGAAAATATGAACTGTCAAGCTGGCAGCACTAGGACTGTCGCTCGGAAAGGCGCGAATATACAAATATCGGATGTCACTGATAACAATGTCTGTAAACTGAACTGATCGGATACTTTCTCACAGAAACGGAATAATTTTACACACGGTATACTAATACGGACACACTGACTAGACTGACTGAACGGACGGAAAAACGCGGCACTGTAAATTCACTGTAATAGGTACTGTTTTCACTGTTAACTGTTAGTACTGTTACCGGAAGAATCTTATATTTCTTCTGATGTTCACTTTCTGATTGCTCTGAAAGAACTGTATAAAGTAGCGCGGTTGCGGTCGGTTTATATTTTTTTAATTTAATTTATTCAGAGAAAACCTTACAGCATTACATTTTTATAAGAATAATTAATTAAATATAATTGTATGCCAAAAACAAGATTTCACGTATTATGTAAACAAACATAGGTAACAACAGCTGATGAAAGAAATGAATACAAAAACTACATCTACATTTTTCAGATCAAGAAAATATTACGTTATACAAAATTAGACAATAAAATTAGACAAAAAATAAATAAGTATAAACAATAAAAATTTGACTAAAAACTCGTGAGTGTGTGCGTGTAGGTGTGTGTGTGTATGTGTGTGATATAATTATTATGAATATTTTTAAGTTATATGATATTGCAACTACCAGTTACGCAGAATATTCTGAGCACGGTATACCCACAACGGCGTCCACATCATGGTTAGTGATAGTACCACCAGCAAGTATGGTAAGTACGTGTTTTTTGAAGTTTTCCCGCTTCAAGCAAAAAATGTCTATATCCTTGAAGGAGCTATTATATGTGCGGACACATCGAGTCAAAACCGAGTTTTGAGCGTAGTTTGTTCGAGAACTGGGTTCGCAAAATAGACTTGTGTGTCTAGTACGTACTTTAGGAGTATTAATGCCAATTTTTCCCACCAATTCTGGGCAGTCTACAAGACCGTTAACTATGTTATAAAGAAACATCATGTCAGCAAGCTGTCTTCTCTTTTCAAGCGATAATAAACGGTAATGCTTAAGACGCTCTTCGTAACCAAATAACGTGTCTCCACACCGATGGCTTAAAAAACGCAAGAACTTACGTTGAATGCCTTCTATTCTAGCCGCGTGTACAGAATAGCAGGGGGACCATAACTGTGAGGCGAACTCTAAAACACTTCTTACAAAAGCAAAATATACCGTAGTAAAAGAGTGCACCATTTTAAACGGCCTGGTAATACGCATTACAAATCCTAACATTTTGTAAGACTTCTGCACTATGTGTTCATAATGCATTGTAAACATAAACTTTTGATCAAGCATCACCCCCAAGTCCCGAACGTCTGTATGTCTTTTAACAGGTACATCATTAATTGAGTAAACAAACTCGACAACCTTTTTTTTTCTGGTGTATGTAATACATTGACACTTGTCCACGTTAAGATCTAAACCGTTCAGTCTACAATAACTGCTCAGTCTATCCAGGTCATCCTGAATGTACAAACAATCATTGTGGCAGTTCACAGAAGAGTAAATTTTCATATCATCGGCATACATGGAGAATAGTGAGTGCTGAAAGCATGAAGAAATGTCAAATATGTAGACGTTAAAAAGTAACGGTCCCAGGTGCGACCCTTGTGGAACACCTGAAGGGATTAATGAAAAGTTAGACACACATGCTCCAATTCTAACAGCTTGGCATCTATTCTCCAGGTATGACGCGAACCATCTTAGGAGATCGCCATGCACACCCACAGCTCCTAATTTGCCAATCAATATCGAGTGATCTAAACGATCAAAGCATTTGGAGTAGTCAGTGTAGATGACATCCATCTGACCACCACCGTCAATACTCTTCAACACGTTGTCCGTGAACACAGCCAAGTTAGTCACAACCGACCTCTGTCGCATAAAACCGTGTTGTTGTAACGGTATTGACTGTGATAAAAAAGGGTAAATGTGATCATGAACTATTAACTCCAAAAGTTTGCTAAAGACTGATAAAATGGAAATAGGGCGGTACTTGTCAAAACGAAATTTAGGTCCGCTTTTATGTACAGGGACCACAATAGCTTCTTTCCATTTTTGAGGGAACACTCCTTCAGCGAGTGATCGATTGAAAATTATTGTGAGTGGTCTTGACAACTCCTTGGCACAAGTTTTAACTAAAAGTGGCGAAATCCCATCACTACCCACACTCTTATTAACATTTGTTTTTTTAAGGTATCGATATACCGTCTCTTCAGTTAAGCGTATACTATTGTAACAAGAAGTCGAAATGCTGTCAATATTATAAAGAACCGCTCTTCCCATACCTGGCCGATACACGGACTGGAAATAATCCAAGAAGTGTGTACAGATCTCCATTGTGTCAGTAAAAACAACGGAGCCATCTTTCATTTGCTTTGGAATCGATCCGCAGCCTTTTAATTCTTTGGAGTATTTCCAGAAGTATCTCGGATTTTTGGATAAGGCGGATTCACAGTTATATACATATTTGTTCCAGCACTCGTCCTGGGCCTGTTTTTGCCGTTTGCGCAATAACACGAAGGAGTCCTGGTCGCGAGGATTGCCATTTAATTTCCACAATTTGTGGTAGTGTAGTTTTTCCTTAATTATGTGAATTAGGCTCCTGCTGTACCAGACGGGGAAGAACTCATTTCGTACCAAGATGAACGTGGGAACAAACTTTTCAATTAAGCTATTTAACTCAGCATAAAATTGGTGGACAGCTTCGTCAAGGGAATTTGAAGTTAGTATTGAGTTCCAGTCAATATTATTCAAGTGAAAACGTATAGAATCATAATCGCCTTTTTTGAATAGGTATATTTTCCTGGGAGGTTCTTTTAAGGGCTTAAGTATAATGTTTTGGAGTTCGACTTCGAGGGCAGGATGATGAGGCATGTCCTCTCGAGTAAACGGGTTACAAGATCGAGTGACACTTACATATGTAGTGCTGAATACTAAGTCAAGAAAATTGTTGTTATCGTTTGCTAGCTTATTATACTGACTCAACCCCGACATACACAATAAATCAGTAAATTCCTGAATGTGACCTGAAATATTACCAATAGGTATCAATTCATCATTAGTATCCGCGAACCACTTAACGCAGCTCATATTAAAGTCACCAAGACAGACAAAGTGGTCATCTGGGAATAGGTCAGTTAGTTTAGCAAGATACAGGTTGAATTGATTAAGTATTGGATCGTTTGAGGCACGCGTACCCGTTAAGTATACGCAAATAATATGCAAATTATTAGTGGAGCCAATAGTTTTAGCAGGAATGACAACGTGAACTGAATCAAATAAAACATTACAAGGTAAATATGAGTCATCGCGCCTGGCAGCCAGGCCACGGCGCGTAAGTAGCATTACCCCTCCCCCCCGAGTACACTGTGTGGCTATCATATCCCGGTCACATCTATGAACGTCGTACCGACCATCGGAGATTTCTGAGTCAAACACGCCGTCATAAAGCCAGCTCTCCACTATAGCTACGACCGTAAACTCGCAATTTAGCAGGCTTTGTTTAAAAATCGTTGTTTTACCTCTAATGCTCCGGGCATTCTGAAAATATATGTCAAACGTCATTGTGTAATAAAAATAAAGTTTGCCTTATTATTATATTTAGTACTGATTAGGGTTACCGCTGACGGAATAATGATTGTTTAAGACATAATAGTATGTATTTTTTATATTGTGGTCACACCACACTTGTACTCTAATAATTTTGACAGCTTCTGTCACTTTAGACTTTGTCTCGATCTTACGGTGAATACACAGCCATCGCACCACAAGACGCATTTTTATTTCTACAACTACAAATCAACATCGTGCTATACATGAAATGATCCATCGAGCCACGGTCGTCAGTTGGTGAGCTGTGTGTGAGCGATCCTGTAGCATTGCTACAGTTTGTATTTTCAACGCTGTTACTGTGTCCCCGGGAGCGCTGCCACGTCGTACCCGCCATTGTCCCATAGAACAAAGGGAGGGTCATCATCAGTGTTCCAGCACTTGCACTCATTGATTGCAAGCCTTTTTACTCTGCACAGCCCTTGGTTGAGAGAAGAATACACTCCCGTGCCCAGAACAGCAATTTTGTTAAGTGCGAAGGTACATACAGCGCCGTTGGTGCTGGATGATTCGTCCTATTTCGCGCCTGCATGCATCATTGATTGCATTTATTCTACGTAACCATTGGTATCGTCGAAGATTATACAAAAGCGGGAAGAAATCCAGTTTTTTTTGTACTTTACAAACATTGTTTGTGTAATTTTTATAGTCCCGAACGCGTCACCACACTATTTTTTACTCAAGAATTCTACAGTGAGCCGATTCTGTCCGTCATTGACTGCAGCAAGAATAACGGTATATATCTGTGTATTATATTTTAGGGTAATATTTGTGTGTTTTCAGGACGAAACAATCCTTATTGTTTTGTATTTTTTATGCAAATTTTTTGTGAGTCATTGACCATAAACAAAATTTATTCTTTTTCTTTTGTGAAGCTTAATTCTTATTAAAGTTGTTCTTCACAGGGTAATTTTCGTATAGATTGAACTGTATAATATTTTATTTGCCTTACAGAACAAGCATTGTATATCGAATTTGAGGTCGTGGTACTATACAATAGCTTGAACTGGAATTGGCACTACTGATTCTCATATAGGTTGCGTATTGCCTGCGCTACCACCATACTTGGCCGTCATTGTATGTCAAAACATTTGTTGATTTTATATGAGGCAAACTTGTAACCTAGGTTAAGGATTGAATTTCGTACAATTCTTGTAAATTGCTTGTTTTTTGTTTCTTTTAGCTAAAAAACAATTTGTTTAAAAGGAATATCAGGGCTTTAAGAACCTGTTGGTGGTTTTGCACAGTAAAGATGAGTGCAGAAAAGATGAGAAAGCTCATTGCAGGTAGGGGTCAATGCAAGTCTTATCTGACTCGCACTGTTACTCTTTTAGACACACCGAATCTTAGGATAGATCTTGAGAATTTAAAGTCCAGGAGAGAGGTGTTGATAAGCAATTATAACAGGTACATTCAGTTGACTACAGAGATCGTAGCTATCGACGAAGATGATGCCGAAGACGTCGGGTCGTATGAGACTAAATACTTTACTGTTTTAGCAAAAATAAACAATTTAATCGCTGAGCAAACTACTAACCAAGTCCCACGAACTTCCTCTTCAGAAACAAAGTTGCCTAAAATATCAATTCCAAAGTTTGATGGCATAAAAACAAGCGACTACTATACATTCATTGAATTGTTTACCTCTATCATTGACAGAGCTTCTGACTTGTCAGATGTACAAAAACTATACTATCTGAGGACACATTTGGAAGGTGAACCTTTAGATATTATAGTTAATTTGCCGTTGGTATCTTCAAGCTATAAAGAGGCCTTGGCCCTGTTAAAATCAAGATATGACAATAAATTTAAAGTAGTTACCGAATACACAAATGCTTTGTTAGAAATTCCCAGTGTAACTAAATGTACAGGTCAAACATTGCGTACATTTGTTTCAGACGTTAAACAGCAGATTTCAGCTCTCAAAAATTTAGAGCAACCAGTGGAAGAGTGGAGCATCATGCTTATAACTATTCTAATGAAAAAACTAGACCAGTGCACGGTTAAAGAGTTTAACATGGAGAGAAATTCTGAGTTACCCAAAATTCCGGATTTTCTTTCTTTTTTAGAAAAGAAAGCAAAGGCTTTAGAGTCTTGTGTGACTAAAACAAATGATGTTATCCCTCCAAAGAAGACTGCGGCTAACCCATCCGTTTTAAAGGAACCACAGACTTGTTCGCTGTTTGTTGCTGGATAAACCTCAAGAAGTGCAGGTTCAGGATGGTGCTCCGGGACCGTACATCATAGATACACTGTTAGGCCATGTCATAGCGGGTAGTGTAAATCAATGTCCATCAAAAAAGGTAATTTCTCTTGCTTGCCAGTCATGCGAAATACTGGATGAATCATCTACTTTGGGGGATACTATTCAAAAATTTTGGGAGAATGAGCAAGTGCCACAAACATTTGTAGAATGTTCCTCAGAGGAAAAATTATCAGAAAAAATATTTGAGGAAACTGTGGAATTAAAAGATAATAAATTTGTAGTGCACTTGCCGCTTAAGGTTAAATTGAATGAAATAAATCCATTGCTGGGTGATTCATTTAGCGTTGCTTTAAAACGATTCTTAAATTTAGAGAAGCGTTTACAGAAAGATAGTGCATTGCACAAACAATATAAAGATTTCATAAATGAATATTTAGATTTGGGCCATGCTGAGTACATTGACATTGAGAAATATGATTTAGCTGTGGACCCAGTCTTCTTCTTAGGCCATCAGCCTAGACTGAGCCAGTCTAAAACTACTCCTTGTCGAGTCGTAATGGACGGCTCAATGAAAACAGTTGATAGGAAACTATCACTAAATGATTTTTTATTGAAAGGTCCTGTCGTTCAGAATGAACTTTTCAACATTCTGTTGTTGTTTCGCTTACAAAAGTATGTGCTAATGACAGATATTGCTAAAATGTTTCGTTGCTGCCTAGTGGAAGAGCGTTTTCGCCCATTGCAAAACATATTGTGGCGTGAAACTCCTGAAGAGCCAATCAGATGCATTCAGCTAAAAACAATCACGTATGGAATGAAGAGCTCATCTTATCTGGCAACGAGATGCTTAAAAGAGCTTGCTAATAGGTACGGTGATAAATATGAGCTTGCTAAGTCGATTTTGTCAAAAAATACATACGTGGATGATATCTTATGCACAAGCGACAGTGTAGAACAGTTGGTAACTATAAAAAACCAATTAGTCGACCTTTTAGCAATTGCTGGTTTCTCACTCCATAAGTGGGCATCGAACTGTCCTGAAGCAATCAAAGATATTCCAGTGAAAAATCAAGTTTTTAGTGAACAGGATTTTGACAAAGATAGTCTTTTTACAAAAACCCTTGGTTTGAAGTATGATGTAAAAAATGACACATTCAAGATTTCATGCTCTGAAAGATACGACCAATCAAAAGTTTATACTAAACGTGAAGTGTATAGTTACATATCAAAGTTTTTTGACCCATTGGGAATAGCTGGCCCAATTTTTGTGGCAGCAAAAATATTAATGCAAAAGATATGGGAAACCAACATTGATTGGGATTCGCCATTACCTGATGATTTAGCAAAGGAATGGGAGAATTTCGCAATGTCGTTGACCAGCATGACTCCTATTTCGGCTGACAGGCTTATTGATATTTCAAATCCAAAATCGGTTCAACTTATCGGATTTTGTGACGGTTCTGATAAAGCGTACGGTTGTTGTTTGTATTTGCGAACTGTTAATGATGATGACAAAGTTTCAATGAATCTTTTTTGTTCTAAATCCAGAATAGTTTCCAAAGGTAAAGAACTGACAACACCGCGAATTGAGTTAAATAGTGCATTGCTATTAGCGACTTTGACTAATAAAGTTTATGATGTCTTGAAGGATGTATGCAAGCCGGAGGTTTTCCTGTTCAGTGATTCTAAAATAGTTCTGTCGTGGCTTGCATTAGATCCTGCAAAACTCAATACTTACGTAGCTAACCGTATCAGACAAGTTAACAAGTTAACACCGACTGTTAAGTGGAACTACATACCCAGTGAAGAAAATCCTGCGGACGTCTTGTCGCGGGGCATTGAGCCTGTTGCTTTACAAAACCACAATCTGTGGTGGAACGGTCCATCCCGTCTTCTTGAACCTGATTGGTGTAATAAAGAGATAGTCCTTGACACTAATACAACTCTTCCCGAACTAAAACGCGAAATCAAACAGTCTTGTTTCGTTTCTGCTCAGTCTTTCGATTGCATCAATCTAGACAAATATTCAAATTTAAACAAGTTGATAAGAGTTGTTGCTTATACCAACCGTGCCTTGCACAATTTCAAAAACCCTAAAAATAGAACCATTGGTTTTTTAACAACGGAAGAGCTTAATAATGCTTTACTTTTGATCATTAAAAAAGATCAATCAACCCATTTCCAAAAGGAAATAGTTTCTTTGAAGTCAAATGTCCCTATTAAAAATGGTCCTGTGCACTCTTTATGTCCATTTCTAGATTTTAATGGCATTTTAAGAGTGGGTGGACGTTTACAAAATTCTAACCTGTCTTTTGACAAGAAGCACCCTATTATCTTGCCCAAAAACTCAAAACTTACCAGTCTCATAATAGAAAATGAGCACATCAAGCTTTTACATGCTGGGAACAAATTAGTTCTTGCCAATCTAAATCAGAGATTCTGGTTGTTGAATAGTATCAGGGAGGTCAAGAAAGTGCTTCACAAGTGTGTCAAATGTTTTAGGTTTAAAGCCAAAGCTTGTGAGCAATTAATGGGTTCATTACCGTCACAGCGGGTTACTATGAGTAGGCCTTTTCAGGTTGTTGGCATCGATTATGCCGGTCCGTTTAATATTAAACAGGGTAGGATTAGAAAGCCACTCATCTCAAAAGGTTACGTTCTCATTTTTGTTTGCTTTGTTACCAAAGCCATACACATAGAATTGGCATCTGACCTGACAACAAATTGTTTTTTAGCTTGTTTGAAAAGGTTTATATCAAGAAGGAATTTACCTTCAGACATTTACTGCGATAACGCAAGCACCTTTAAAGGAGCAAATAATGAATTAAATTCGCTGTATTTGCTGCAGTCTTCCACAGACCACCAACAAGCAGTTTTAAATGACGTAACTCGTCTTGGGATTAGGTTTAATTTTGTGCCCAGTTATAGCCCTGTATTTGGAGGCCTGTGGGAGGCTGGAGTCCGCTCCATAAAGTACTTTTTGCGCCGTATTGTTGGCAATTTAGTCTTAACTTACGAAGAATTGTTGACCACTCTGGTCCAAATTGAAGGAATTGTTAATTCCAGGCCATTGACACCTCTGTCTAATGATGTCAATGACATGTCATATTTGACTCCAGCTCATTTTTTGACTGGTGAAACTCTTACTTCCTATCCGGAACCAAATTTGACAGAGGTTCCTACAAACAGGTTGAATTTTTGGCAACACTGTACCAAATTGAAACAACAATTTTGGGATTCATGGTCCAAACAGTATTTAAATTTGTTGCAAAACCGTCCTAAATGGCGGCAAGAAGTTCCAAATGTCAAAAAAGGAGCTTTAGTTCTTGTAAGGTGTCAATCTCCACCATTGTCTTGGCCCATGGGTCGCATTGTTGATACAATCAATGGCCCGGATGGAAAGGTTAGAGCGATAGATCTTAAATTAGCCAATGGCTCTGTAATAAGAACTTCTTTAAGCAAAATATGTTTATTGCCCATTGATAATTAATATGTTATTATAAGTCAGTTTGTAGATATGATTTAAAAAGAAAATGTTAGATACTTCTTTTTACTATAAACCGTTTTCTCCTTTTAAGTAAAAATAAATTAAAGCTTTAGAAATTGTTACCTATATTTAACATTTGCCTATGCTTAAAGATACAGTCCACTTATATTTAAATGTCGAAGATGTAAGAAGTTGTATTATTTATAAGAATTCTTGCTGTTAGGGGCGGAGTTATGTTTAAGACATAATAGTATGTATTTTTTATATTGTGGTCACACCACACTTGTACTCTAATAATTTTGACAGCTTCTGTCACTTTAGACTTTGTCTCGATCTTACGGTGAATACACAGCCATCGCACCACAAGACGCATTTTTATTTCTACAACTACAAATCAACATCGTGCTATACAATGATTATAAACTGAATATATAGAACGCAACTGATGGTTACAAAAAAGTGTTTGTGCGTGTACTGTGTGAAGTGTAACAGCTGAAAGTGTGGAGTTAAGAATACTAAGAAAACATATAAGGAGTACAATGCAGAATATGAATTGTAATATCCAAATTTAAAACTCATAAGCATTAGGCAGTCGAATTTGGAACGTAGTCGGCGCATTTCATCTTTTTTAGATCTGAATCGGTTCGAATTGTCAAGGCTGGGTAATTCTTCGCTTTTCTGACGTATATCTTGCCATTTCGCACCCATGGATTTAAAAACCCCAGTTCAGTGCACGAATTCTTCACTAATTTAAAAATTTTCTTATTTTCGGCAGTGAGGTGCTCGTTAATATAGACCTTTCTCGTGTTACCGGGAAAACCTATCTCTTCGCAACTACAGCCTTTTCTCTTGCGGATGGCACTAATCAGCTGATCTCTAAGCAGAAGAGACGACAGTTTGGCTACAATGGGTTTCGGTAGCTTACAACTCTTGTCCTTAGGAGGTACTCTGACAGCTGAGATTATATCCTTGGGCGCTAGTTGTACTCCGATGAGAAGGGATATGGACGAGATAATCTTTGTAAGATCTTCGTTCTTTCTCTCAGGGATGCCAAAAATTTCAATGTTGTTCTCACGAGCTTTCTGTTCATAAGAATTCAGTCTATCTCTTAAGTCCTGTACCTCACTGTTCTTACTTTTGACCAGCTGTAATTCGGTTCTCACATTTTTAAAATCTGTCTGCAGCTTGGTGGTGTCAGCGACCAACTTATCGTATTTGGAAGATAGAAAAGTTACGCTTGATTCTAGCTGGTTTTGTTTTGTTGATAAGGCAGATAAATCCGTGTTGATTTTATCAATAACCGTAGCCCACCTTGTGATTTTCTCCTCTTGCTCCTTGAACTTTTGATCAATAGATGCCAAAATCTCTGACTTAAATTTATCCAGACACGTTATGTTTTCGTTGCGCAAACTATCCAGTTCAGTTTTAAGTTTATCAAATAATAAATGACCAAAACTACTTTCACTGTCCACCGGTATCCCTGCGTGCTGCGTTACGTAATCCGATGTGTCGCCGGTCTTGCTTATCAGTTGGGCGTTTGCCGCCGCGACCGCTGCATTGTTTCCTGTGCTCGGGCCCGGATTATTTGCAGTGTTTTTATCGAAGGTTTTCGTACAACAGGGACCTACCCAAGTTGTCTTAGGTTTGGCACGCATTCTTCTAAATTTATCTTCGTTAAAGCCGGCACAGGAGAAGTGATATTTTAGTTGACACTGGCAGCAAGTGATATCATCTTGGTCGAAAATACTAGTATTGCAACTTGTACAGGTTAACATTTTGTGCAATTTAGTGCAACAAAGTTATATACCATTTTTCAGGGAAAATTCTGGCAACTTGGAATTTTCTAGTACATTTCTTCGTTCCTTCTATACGGCTTCGGCTTTCTGGAATATTCGACAAAGCTCTCGCGCGCTGGTGGTGCCGCCAGGTGGGAAGCAGAATAACTATTTCTACGATTACGAGAAGTTATGATTTCCCCAACGTGTAGTGCCATCTAGCGCGTCGATGAGTCAATAACTCGAAGTTTATATGATGATGATGACAGCTGTCTACCCAATAACGCCATCTTGTGTCGAGTGGTTGAAGCTGTCAGGCTTGCCACAAACGAATAATACTTTTCAATCGGTGTTTAGTGTTGCCATTTTTAACCATAATTATTAGGCGGTAATTTTAAATTTGACAGTCGTCGTGAACATACTCCCGCCGTGCGACGTCGGTATCGGCGGCGCATTTACTCCGCTGGTGAAGCGACGACTTTTATCTCCGGTTGAGTAGCTCTTGTTGACTGTGATGACTGTAGTGACTGCTTCGGTATTTGCGGTGAGCTTCGATTACGCCAATTTTCTATATGCTCCCGCCGATATTCTGGTGTACGGAGTATTCTGTCTGTCTGTGCTGAAACTGATTCTGTTGGCGGGTCCTCCCGCCGGTAACTTGCTCTGTCGAATTTGTCTGTGTGTCTGTTTTCTGTTGAAAAACCCTCCCGTCGGTGTTGGCTCCACGGAGAATGCTTTGGTAACGGACGAACTGTTTCGGCGAATGACTGGACTAAATCGAAAATCTGTTGCTGTAGATTGTCCAGTTTCTGTTCCAACTGTTGTAGTTTCTTCTCCATCGATTCGGTTTCTTCTACTGATGAGCTATGTGCTACTTTTTCAGAGTTGGCTAGCAATGTTTTCTTCGATGAATCTTCTTCTAATCGCGATATCGGTGTAATTTTCTTCTCGGTTTTTTCTTCAGCTTTATCTTCTTTCTTCTTGATGAAGTGAAGTAACGGATGATGCAAGCGTGTGCAGCGTTCTATATTGCATCGGTAACCTTTGCATCTGTGCATTCGATTTTTGCGCTGTCGGAGGCAACGGAAACATAACTTGTGCTTCTTTGCAATATTCCATCGGCTGTCACTGTCGGCTTCAGTAAACTGTTTACAATTTTTGGCTACATGCCCTGTTTCTGTGCACAAAATGCAATACGGATGATATAGTTTCGACTGTAGACTGTTGGCGGCTGAATACGATCTGTTTCTGATAACGTCTTCATACTTGCAGCGGTACCATTTAGAATTCGGCTGACGGAACGGAAGAGGGACGGACGGACTGTGTGGTTTCATATGGTGTTCTGTTCTGTACGAATCTTCTGTCTTATTTTCTTCTGTTTTCCATTTTCCTTCTGTTGGTTTTCTGTACGCTTCTGTATTCTGTCTTCTTTCTTGACGATCTATCTTAATTTTTCTGTAATTATCTGTTTTCATTTCTTTAGCTTCTTGCAGCTTCTGTCTTCTGAACTGTTCTGTTTTCTGTTGAAACTGTTCTGTCTTCTGTTTCTCGAATTCTCTTGGCTGTTCTGCCTTCAAATCTTCGGACTTCCCTTTCTCGGTCGTCTGTTTTGTGTATTCATCTATATTTTCTGTAGGTTTATCTTTTTCAAACTTTTCGGATTTCAGACTGTAGGCCTTCTGACTGTAGGCCTTCTGACTGTAGGCCTTCTGATTGTAGGCCTTCTGACTGTAGGCCTTCTGACTGTAGGACATCGGACGGTTGGCCATCGGACGGTTGACCTTCGGACTGTAGGTCATCGGACTGTAGGTCATCGGAGTAAGAGCCACTGGACTGTAGGACCTCGGACATTTGGCTCTCGGACTATGGCCCATTGGACTGTGAACCCTCGGACTATGGGCCATCGGACTGTCGACCCTTGGACTATGGGCCATCGGACTGTAGACCCTCGGACTATGGGCCATCGGACTGTAGACCCTCGGACTATGGGCCATCGGACTAAAGTTCTCTGAATCTTCGGACTTCGGCTTGTCGGCCTTCGTTTCTTTAGTCTTTAATCTTTTCTGCTCTTCGAATTTCTGATCTTCGGTTTTCGGTCTTCTGTACGGATCGGTCTTCTGTTCTTCGGACTTCGGATGGACTTCTACATCTTCCAGATTCATTATTCTGTGAAGTTCTGTTCCCTCTTCTTCAGGTTCTGTCTTCATTATTCTGTATTTTACTGTCTTCTTCTCTTCGGACTTCTGTCCTTCTGGCCTCGGATGAACTTCTGTGTCTTTTGTCTTCATTGTTTGGTTGTATTCTGTTTTCTGTTCTTCGAACTTCAATGTTCTAATCTGTTTGGTCTTCTCATCTTTGAACTGTTGTGAATTCGGGTGAAACATTTCTTCGGAATCTGATTCTGTATTCTTTATTTCGGATTCGGTCCTAATTCTTCTGATCTGTTTGGTTTTCTCTTCTTCTGACTGTTGCCAATTCTGCATCTGATACAATACTTCGGCTTCTTCCATTTCCAGTTTTCTAAGCTGTTCACGAATTTTCTGTTCTTTTATTTTAGCTTTGGCTTCTTTTTGTTCAGCTTCGGTAAATTTCTTTTCTGCTTCGGCTTCATCCTGTGATGCTCGGGCGAGCTTTTCCGACATAGATTTATTACTTTCAGACTTAACAGAACTTCGTACGGATCCTGTTTCTATTCTTGACTGACACTCTTCCCTGTTCTGCTCTTCCTCGGCTTCTATCTGTCGGAGTATGGCTACAGCTATTTCACACTTCTTTTGTGCTAATTCTAATTCCTTTTCAGCAGACTTCTCAGCGGTTTCTGCATTGCACATCATGCGTTCAAACTTTCTAGTTTGACAGACTATATATTTCTTCTCGACTTTCTTTCTGTATCGGCGAGCTCCAGTAAGTTTATTGTCTGCCCTGTCTACTTCCAACATCACGTCGTTGACTTTCTTAACTGCAGCTTCAAGGCACTTCTGTCGGTCAGACGATACGGCATTGCATACCTCGACAATCATTTCACACTGTTTTTCTATAACTGTTCAAACTTTCACAAAAACTGTCCAGAACTCAAAACTGTTAACTGTTGACAAAACTGTTCACTCAGTCTGTATTCAACTGTTTGCTCTATCTGTACACGTAACTATTCACTGTAACTGACTGAAAACGATGATTACTAGAAATGTTCACTTGCTCTGTACTCACTGTCCATAAAAAGTTAACTTGGTCTGTACACGGTCTTTTAGTCTGTATACATCCAATACACTTTACGTAAATGTCTACTGTAATTTCGAAACTGTTCAGATATAACTCTTCACCGGGTCTGCACTCACTATGACTCTGTTCAATCTGTCTGTACGAACACGATTTTAAACTATCCACGAGCAACACACTGTTTTACCGAATAAACTGTTCTTAATACTGTCCACGAAAATTTACCTTTTTTATACTCTTTACTGTCACTGTCTTTAAACTGTTCACTTACTGTCTGTTTACACTATATAACGTACTGTCCAACTGTCCATGGATCACTGTATCACACGCGAATCCTTCGAAGATCCGGCTCGAAGGACCATTATGTACGGGACGGGGGTCGCTCGCAGAGCTTCCTGACCATCCTAATGTACACAATGAAAAACTGGCTATTAGTGGACTGTATTCATTCTGACGGAAAACTGTTACACGGTCTGGCAATACTGTAAGGTTATAAAAGTCTGTATAAAACCGAAAACTGTTACTGGCAACACTATGAATTTGTACTAAATAGAAAATATGAACTGTCAAGCTGGCAGCACTAGGACTGTCGCTCGGAAAGGCGCGAATATACAAATATCGGATGTCACTGATAACAATGTCTGAAAACTGAACTGATCGGATACTTTCTCACAGAAACGGAATAATTTTACACACGGTATACTAATACGGACACACTGACTAGACTGACTGAATGGACGGAAAAACGCGGCACTGTAAATTCACTGTAATAGGTACTGTTTTCACTGTTAACTGTTAGTACTGTTACCGGAAGAATCTTATATTTCTTCTGATGTTCACTTTCTGATTGCTCTGAAAGAACTGTATAAAGTAGCGCGGTTGCGGTCGGTTTATATACCATTTTTCAGGGAAAATTCTGGCAACTTGGAATTTTCTAGTACATTTCTTCGTTCCTTCTATACGGCTTCGGCTTTCTGGAATATTCGACAAAGCTCTCGCGCGCTGGTGGTGCCGCCAGGTGGGAAGCAGAATAACTATTTCTACGATTACGAGAAGTTATGATTTCCCCAACGTGTAGTGCCATCTAGCGCGTCGATGAGTCAATAACTCGAAGTTTATATGATGATGATGACAGCTGTCTACCCAATAACGCCATCTTGTGTCGAGTGGTTGAAGCTGTCAGACTTGCCACAAACGAATAATACTTTTCAATCGGTGTTTAGTGTTGCCATTTTTAACCATAAATATTAGGCGGTAATTTTAAATTTGACAGTCGTCGTGAACACTAATCTTTCACAAAAATAAAAACTACGTAATACTTTTTACCAGTCTAAAACCCTATCAAAGTTAGTTTTTATTTAACTTTGCTTTGACTTGCGTAGAGCGATATCATAGACTATTTAAGTGCTTAATTAAGATGTTTGTCATAAAATCTATAGTGAGAGAGAAATAACCATATTATTATTATTTATTATTATAATAGCCCTCTTGAATCACGCCCAGGTTTTCGCTAGAGCTAACCCAATAAAAAAGTAACCTACGGGTTATATTGACATTTACTTTTTCTTATAAAAAAATATTTATGATTCATTTCACTTGGCTGGCTCAGGGACTCAATGAGGATCTTGGCCCCCAATACCAAAGTCGTCCCTTTTATGCACCTCCTCACGGCAATCGGATCTTTGGGGGGCTTTCAGGTCCTTCACTTCGTCACTCCAGTGGTACCTGGGACGTCCGACCGGTCATTTTCCTGTCGGTCGTCCCAGTTACGCTCTTTTGACTGCACGATGTTTCAATACATATGATAAATTTTTGGATTTATTTTACAGGAGAAAGCCTTTTGACGCCTTCATTTTCTATAAAGAGGATTGCTACTGGCCTGATAGTATCAACTGTAATTAAGTACCTTTCATAAACAGTCCACTGCTGGAAAGAGAGCTTTTTGAAAAAAGGACTTAGTGTATGTTTTTGAGGGGATGTAAATATAGCCAAAGTTTATTTGTGTGTCATAAAACAAAAAAGCTGATTTTCTATTTTGAGGGTTTGATACATGTGAAGTGTTGTCAAAATTGACAGATTATTTTTTTGCGGACTGTACCACAGTCAATTCATTCATTCATTTATTTCTTCATTATATTACAATTATAAGTCATTATTATTAAACAAGCTTTAAACAGTTAATAAATAATTAAATTTATATTGAAATAAATTCAATTACTACGTCAAATAAATTAGTATATAATTTACATTATACGTTTGTTTACGGCTCGCACAATAGAGCTATGTTGTTGGTGACCATATCAGTGCGATACTTAGTAGTACTGCATATGATAGATCCTTTAGTCGCCTTTTACAACACTCATTTACCAACTCCTTAATATATGCAGCCTTCCGGTACTTCCTTGAAAATAACGGTTGAAATATTATTTTCCTTCGTCGTTCTACTTTTTGAATATAACGGTTATCTGAAACCGATTTCACATCTTCCGTACTTCAATCTTTCTGAAGGGCAATGAAACGAGTAATTGGTTAATTAAGGGCAAGTAAGAGGAACAAAATACTTCAGTTGCTAGTCGGTTAGTCTTACAGCCGGAGGTAATTTAGATGAACCCTCCAGTTTTATATACAGGGTGGTGTAAAGGACGTGCATTTCCCACTCACCATGATGCCATTTAACGTTTATCTAGGCCCATAGAGTCCAGAAGTAGTGTTCCCAATTTACCTACTTATTTTACTCCACTCCATTCATTCATTCATTCATTTCTGTCAGGGTTCATTTATTTATATCCGAGATTTATTTTGTTTTCTTGACAGAGAAAAGAGAGAAAACGTTTATGACAGCTAATCGGTGCACCGCAAATTGAACGCAAAGTATCGCTGTGTGTATTAATGTATAAAGAAATCTCTGTCGAAAATAAAAAAAAAATATTTATGGGTTTACTGAACTTTTTTTCCACTTAATTTCTACGCATTTAAGGCTATGACGTAATTTTCCAAATAAAGCGACATTTCTCCGAGAAATAAATTTATCTAGGTTATTGTGCTGAGCCAGCTGGACTCATTTTAGATGATCTTTCTTTCCAATAACAAAAGTTGAGTAAAGTTATCCATAGTAAAGTTTCACCCTGACTTTCACTTGCATTGACCACGCGCATTACTTCTTGTCTCATAGAATACATGCCATGTATTCTATGACTGGTCTTTTTCTCTTGTAGAAAGTTGTGCTTTCTCCTATGTCGTCAAGTCGTGAAGGGGCGTTACCAACAAATCATCAGCATTATGCTGAGTTAGGGCCTATTTGGAGGTGCGGCACTCTCTATAACTTGATTTAGATTTAATGTGTAAATTTTAACTTAATGTTGTTTAATGTTTTGTTGTGATTTGTGCAGTATCCTCAAGTAAAAAAGACGTAACCAAATCTTCATGGAACCAGTGTATGTATTTATTTGTTAGTAGTATAATTTCTATATAATTATATACTTGTACCGTATGTATCATCATAACATCCCATGAAACGTCCACTACAGGACAGTGAGCTCCCTCCAGAATTCTAGCTTTTGCTGGAAAAATGTAGAGGGGAAGTACCATAGTCACCTCGCTTGTTAGCGTTACGGCTGGCACCATGCACCGCGGTTGTAGGTGACCGCAGTAAGTAAGATGTAAGATACAAAGGAGGATACTGCTGCCCATCCTCCAGTTTATAAACCTTAGTCACCTCTTACGACACCCACGGGTATGTATGGGTTGGTACTATTATTTGCCGGCACCACACAGGAAAATATGTATGTATATATTTATTAAATATTATTTAATTATATATTTTGTTTACTTATAAGTTGTTTATCCATTTGATTTTGAAGAAATTCTATTTTACTTTCTCCTTGCTTCCAATTCACGCAGTCCTTTTATTTATACTTGTAATACTATCAAAGATTTCCTTTAAATGATCGCTTGTGGCGATAAGGCCGCCTTTGAGGTTAAAGATAGTTTATTCTCATAAGAAATACATTTCACTTACATGAGAAACTTAAAAATACTTACATAATAAAACTATATTATATTAGCAGAGAGCGTACTTATAAAATGCACAAGTTTTGATTGTATTCAATCATTATTTATCTACTACCTACTAATGAAGGTAGTTTTATGTTTACAACGAGTTGACAAAGAACTGCAAACGATATACACAGATAAGATTGCCTGGAAGAGACAGTGTTTTATTTATGGATTGGAGTTAAGAATATGATATTTAAGGAGTTTTTTAAACGAATACATACTTTTTGTTTCTTTTATTTCTTTAGGTAAACTGTTGTACAGCTGTGCGCTCTGATAAGTTATATTGCTCTTTCCGTAGTTTGTGCATTTGCTCACTTTAAATTTATTATCTATAAAAATTGACATATTTTTGTTATCTGCGCAATAAAGCATCTATCTATCTATCTTTCACGAAGAGTCCTTACTACCTTTCGTTCTAGCTTGTATAATCACGAACATATAATGTTACACGTTGAATGGCAACAGCTAATCGAATTATAGTAGTAGCACTAACAGTTATAGTAGTAGCACTAACAGTTATAGAGTTATAGTATACCCCAGATACTACATACATCGAGAGCGAATTTGAAATTGTAAGGTCGCGTAGGCTCGCATATTCAGTACAAAAGACCCTCAGAAGGACCACGAGAATCACGCGGGCGGGTGCGCGCGGGGGAGGGGTGGATTGCAAGAGGGGCAGAGAGTGTCGGTTCTGTATGATAGTACTATAACTTTATTCTGTGGTTATAGGTAGATGGTTTCAGTCAACAAATTACGTTCGCCACCGGGAACCGGTCGCGTCGCATTTCCGGTAAACCGGAGGATTTCCGCATGAGGAGATGCCAGATTAGATTCACTTGCCGACTGAGGACTGACGGTCTGCTAATATACAAAATAGAACCAGCTCGATCATTTTCACGAACTGTTCGAATAGACAAGAAAATAAAAGACTTTCTATAGTATGCACGGCAGCAAGTAAGTGAAAACAAAACTAGTGCTACGCTACAATTAGTAGGAGACGAGAGACTCACTCAACTTTTGTTGTAGCTCCACTCGCTACTTCTGGTAGTACTTGCTACTGGTGTAGCACTTACTACTGCTGTAGCTCTTGCTACGATATCGTAGCAATATTAACGCTACGATATTACGACAACTTTTATATTTCTATATTCTTATCAGTTACATAGATTTTAAGCTGCTCAATTACCTTTTACTTGGCTTAACGTCTTCTGGTACTGTCAGCTGGGGGTAACGTGCCTTCCGAACCAGAGAAAACGCTCGAGTTGTTTTACCAATAGCGGTCAACCTTCTATAGTACGCGATAACTCGGGAGTGCGGGCGATACGTATGGCACACCATAAACTTCGCCCGCAGTCCCGAGCTGTCACGTACTTAAGGTTCTGATCAGTTGTTTTGTCCATGGCCAGCGTGGTTTACTTTTCGTGAACGGAAAAAAGCCCAAAGCGCTCTCGCGGGTTAAAGACCGTAAAAATATATTAATTTCCACACCAACTTCGTTACCTCCAATATTCACATCCATTGTACTTTCTCTCTTCAATGGCAGAAAAACATAAAGAGCCAGATTACAAGTCAAAATGAACAATAAAAATGTTCTTTATTTATTGTAGGATATTAAAATTCTCTTAATGTCAGTTACATTTACTTCACAAACAAAGTGGCGCCATTTGGCATAAAAAAGAAGTGACAATAAAAAACCCACGCGCTCTTTTAAATATGCGTAACATGTTAAGGTAAAATCAGGGTCAAACAACATAAAGGCATATTTGGCGGCGCGTTGGTGGAGCGTGTCATTTGAGTTTGGACAAGTTCTAAATCTTTCAGTAATACCATGCCCTAATAAAAACGAAGACTGCCAATCCCCATAGTAGTAGTCATAACCCGAAAAACCTTGAAACTCACTGAAACTAGATGGGCCCGTTCAAATAATTATTTAAAAAGAAATTATGGTAGACCGAAAATTCAGCGAAAAAATAGTTCAAAATTTCAACATAATTTCAATGTTAGAAACGCTAACGTTGGTATTTGGTACATTTCTTAGAGAATAATTATACTCGATACAACAACGTTATGACTTCGCTGAATATTTATTTGTCTACAGGGTACCTTTGAAGATATTAAACAAATTTTAAGGGTTCACTCCGAATATCCTTAGAACTATACGAAATCGATCATATCGATAACAAAAGTTACACTAATGCAGCGTTTCTTAACCATTTTCAGTCCACGGACCCCTAGAAATACAAGCACAATTTCAGGGACCCCCTTAGTAAAATAAACAGCAATAAGGTTTGAAATTTATTTTAGTCAATACTGTAATTTAAAACTATGTTAATGTGATGTTGGTGCTGCTTTTGTGCAACCATCTTAGTGATATTTGGGTTGATGTTATTAGTAAGTTGTAATCTCAAATCGGTTTAAACTTGTAATTTTACAAAAGTATGAGGTTGATGTACTCTTGCTGGCAACATTGTTTCTCCAGAGGATTCCAGAAACGGTGCCAGTGAAGTATAGGAAAATGATTAAAGTTTATTTTAATTGTACGATTAGTGCAAAAGTCAAGATTTTTTAGCATTTGTTATGGTTAACTGGTGCATAGATAAGACTGCGGACTACATATACTCGCGGACCCCCAGGGTTCCGCGGACCAAAGGTTAAGAAACACTGCACTAATGGATTTGTAGAATGTCTTCGAAGTCACCCTTGTAGTTTAATATATTTCCTGGTTTATAAAATGGCCTTCTTACACCTTCCCTACCACCATGTATATCAGGACTGTTTACGGAAAGAAAAAATGTTGACAAATGCCACTTTTTCCACGAATTTTATCCGTGACTAGGAGTCAATAGATGATTAGGTCATTGTTTTATCGCTTAGACAGAACTAAGATGCAAATGATATTTGTAGCTTGCAAACGATATTTGTAACTTGCAAACGACAACTATCGCGGCTGAAGACAATGACCCTTACTTGACAAATTGGTAAGTTTGTGTGTCTTTACGTGCTAACGCTTAACATGACATCCTGACCGATTTTTTTGGTACTTGTTACGTTATTCTTTATGTTTGCTTACCTCAAGCCCATTTTCTTCCCTCCCTCTAACCCGCATTTCGCTTTACATTATAATTGGATACATTTCAAATTCATTCTAAATTAAATTGCAGATATGGCTTTGAATTTAATCTAACATAAAGCTTGGTCGGATTTAAATACGTCTGGTTAAAGTGTTTCAGTGCTATGTGGTTTTGAATGGCTGATTAATTAGGTTTGTTTTGAAGATACATTTTCGTAATCACGGTTACTTAAATTATAAATTAGCCTGTGCTTTATATTTCTCAAAATACTTTTGAAGGTAGTATGTTATTACATCAGCCGAAAGACGTCCACTGCTAGACATAGGCCTCCCCTAAAGATCTCCACGACGATCGATCCTGCAGCGCCCAAAAAAAATCTGATATTTACCGTTTTTATAAGTTGAAGCGCTGCTTATTAAATTTCGTCCTAAGAATTTTTAAAGTTTACAAAAACATTTTTCTTTAGCTACTCTATTTTCAATCCATCGACAAAGGCCAAGCTCTAAAATTAAAGAAGAAGAAGCATAATTATGTAGAGAACTAAAAATTCTGATTCTCCTTTCAGAGAGTTTTTTTCCACTAAGTCCCAAAAGAAAATTTTATATCCTGCTTTACTATTTTCCTTTTTAGCGTGATACAAATTTGAAACTAGAAACGTTTAAACAACCTTCACAAAAACACGATACACAATGCGTACAAAAAAGGTACAACTTGATTCTGTGTATGAAACTAAACAACTTTTCCTATAGAACATGGCGAAGTACGAAAACATATTTACTTCTCTTTAAAACTGCGTCAGCTAATAGCGAATTTTGTACGAGAGGTCATTTTGAATGTTGTTCAGTTTTATGGGCAGATTCACATCATTCAGGACTGTTATACTTTTCTAATAAATAAAAGACGCTTCTGTTTTACTCGAAAAGCATTTTTAGTAGATACGCGATGAATTCTCAAAAGTTTTGTTCGCCTTATAAATCTGGATTAGGTCAATTTCTTCAACATTCAAGTTGGCGTAAAAGTGAACCTTAACCAGAAGTGGCTGTCATTATGTTCACGAACGAAATCTCCAAGACTTGGAACGAAGTTGATTGGCGAATTATACAGTTGGACGATTCCCATTTCGAACTTTCTTTTATATGACCATTGGTGATTGGAATGGACTAAGTAAAATTTTTGGAAATTTGGCCATATTCTATCCCGATAGTTTAGGGCAAAATATTCCAAATTTAGGGATTCTGGAGGGAGGGATCTCGCTGTACATTAGTTGACTTTTTATGGGATGTAACGAAAAAAATTAAATAAATAAACGTATAGGACAGTTAGACAGACATGTAGCGTAGGCGTTGGAATGGAAAATTTTGTTATTAAGATAACGAAGTCTGTGAAGACGGGAACGACCTACTTTTGACAGACAGCGAAAAAAATCACCGACGTATTGAGCTAAACTTGGCAACCAGTCTTGCTGGAGACACTGACAGATGGGTACGATCGGATTAACGTTCTCTCTCCCACAAATGAACCTTCTTACCGCACTTTTTGCACAGATTTGTCTAGATGACGCATTTTGTCTGATCGGTCTGAATTAATATGGCTTAAGTTGTGAAGTGAAATGTTGTGCAAGCCAATTATTATTATTATTAGGAGCCTGTTGTGTCCCACTGCAGGGCAAAGGGCTATCTCCCATCCTTCCCCTTTTCCCTTTCCTGGGCCAACTCCTTCCAGTTATTCGCGCAAGTGTCGAGTTCTTCCCTTCATCTTTTTCTAGGCCGACAAGCCAATATTCTAAAGAAAACATTCAAGTGGTTGTTCCTCAAAATTGTATTAAATGATTGTTCTTATCCAATTGTACGTGATTGTTGCCACTATGTTAATAACAGGATATAATACTTATTTATACCATTTAGTACTTTAAAGAAAAACGACGATAACCACAATTAAGACTTTATTATACGTTCTGTACAGTGTAATAAAATGTTACTTCATATATTATGTAAAATAATTAAACTGGCAGTAGTTCTTGTTAGACAAGTTCACAGTTTGAAGTTTGTAGCCGAACTGAGCTCCTCGCTCCCGTTTCTCGTCTAACTGAATATTCTAAATCCCCTCCCACTTCCCCTTCCTGCAGAAGTCGTCCACCGACAGGAAGTACGTCATCAGTGCATTAAGAATACGTGAAAATAACCATTTAATCAAAGAAAATCATGACAGTACCCATGTCATTTCAAAAATCTTTCTATTTTCACACATCCTGTGTTCGGATATTTCTACTTATTATTAGTAGAAAATCGAAAAATTTATAACTATAGACAGGATTTGAACTTGTATCTGTTTCGTTTGTACCAGAATTGTTTAATATATTATCCCTTAAAGTGCATTTAATGCAACCCTCTCCATACAAACTTTCGTAGATTGACTGGACTATAATAGATAGTCCTATTTAAATTTTATTATTATTAAACGAGCAATGTTTGTATATATATATTTGTAATCGGTTTCTCGAAAATGGCTCTAACGATTTCGATTAAATTTACTATATGGGGGTTTTTGGAGCCAAAATATCGATCTAGCTAGGTCTCAAGTCTAGGGAAATTCATTTTCTCCGTGTTTTTGAGCATCTTGTAAATTCCGCGTTTTAGACAGAAACTTACAGCGCCATCTGTTGGCGAGTAGCATAGCTTGCTCACCCGATGATATCTTCAGGTTGAGGCGGCTATTATAGAGCAAAGCTCGGTCGCCCAGGTACGGCTCTAACGATTTCGATCAAATTAACCATATGGGGGTTTTTGCAAAAAATCGATCTGGCTAGGTCTCATGTCTGGGAAAATTCGTTTTCTCCGTGTTTTTGAGCATTTTGTAAATTTCGCGTTTTAGATAGAAACTTACAGCGCCATCTATTGGCGAGTGGCATAACTTGCTAACCCAATGATATTTTCAGATTGAGGCGGCTATTATAGAGCGAAACTCGGTCGCCCAGGTATGGCTCTAACGATTTCGATGAAATTAACCATATGGGGGTTTTTGCATAAAATCGATCTGGCATGAATATTACGTAAGACGAACCCCGATAGATAAAGTGCCAAGGTTCATTGACCTTACCTTTACGTCGTAAAATATTTCACAATGCACCCTATTCAGTTTTGTTTAGAAAGAAAATAAACATCCCTTCACGATCCATAAATTCTATAATACAGAATGCCCATAATATTTAATAGGCTACACAAAAGTGGGACCCCTCACATTTAGGTAAGGCAGTAAATTTCCACAATAAACAACTTGATAGAACAATATTTTGAAGGCAATAATTCTGTTTATGCCACTGACTACGGTCCTGCTTTATGTTTATATTATAACTTTCTGTTTTAGAGAGTTACAATAGGAATTAGCAAAGATTAACTAAAGATAATAGAAAACTGATTTAATTGCCTATTATAGATACTATAGGTTTGTTATCTTTGGCCGATGTTTCAAAGCGCTTTGTGCGAATGTGTGGAATATCAACCAATTTATCAATAATTAATTATCTTTATCTCAACAAGGGGTATTTTCAGACCTTAAGCTAAATTTTAGTATGTTACTCAGAATATGAATCTGAACAAATTCCCAAAGGAACAGGGATTGAAAAACGAGAACATATTTTGGTCCTCCCATACAAATCTTGTGCCGGTAATTAGTGGGATATGTATGGGAGGACCAACATTTTTTCTTGTTTTTCGACCCTTGTTCCTTTGGGAAAGTTGTTCAAATTCATCTAAGTGATATACTAATACTGGGCCAGGGGTCCAACAAAAAAACCCCGTATATCTCTACCTATACACATTATTTTTTCTTTAATGATTTACCTATTTATTTAATAATTTACCTATTTATTTAATAATTTATTGCAGGAAAGAAATTGCCATGAGTCTCTACCTAATTTGGTTTTAGACTAACGCTTTGTATCATGATTAATGTAATAAATGTAAGCACCACAACGTAAATGTAAGCGTAAAGAAATTGCCTATTACTGTAATGAGATTGTTACATTTAACTGAATTGGGGCGGTAAAAGTATTTACTGCGGACTTGGTTTTAATCAATGGCTATTTACAGAGGCAGTAAAGAAATGGTATTATTTTATGGCGTTTAGTCTACTGAGAAGATACGCGTTTTTATGTGTTTTATGAGCCAAGTCATGCCATGAGCATTCGATATAAATGAATGAATTTTGTTCCTAAATTTAAATATTTTCTTTTAAAAAAAAATACACGATGCCAATTCGCATTGACATGACTAAACACAGTGTTGTTAAGTAAAAAGGCAAAAGTCTCGCTCTCGGAACAGGTTTTTTATTTTCCCGATGAAACTGAACAACTTTTCCCAAGAAACGTAAGTCGAAATACGAAAAACCAAATTTGATCTCCCATTAGGTTTGGTGGACCTATGTTCCTTGGGAAAAAATGTTCAGATTCAAACCCTTAGTATTATCACATCTTTTCGTTACACGCTGTATAAAATACTTGGCTTTTGCCACTGAATGAGCCGGTTTCGCAGCTAAGCGTCAACTGAGTATTCAAAGATGTCGATAGATGGCTCTGAAGACAGTTGCTAAAGAACTTAAAATAAATCTGTCATAGATGAAGCGTGAAATAAATAAACCTCCTTAGGCAACACTTACAACAGATAGGAAAAATAAGTTGACAGTTAAATTTTCCTACAACAACGCTTTCTATCAAGAAAATAAAAACTAGTTTTTCTTTTTTTTAAACCGGCTCATTGGCTTGGGTAAAATAATTGTATCGTATGCGTGCGTGCACAAATTTTTTTTCTAACTTCTTACCTTTACGGAGTCTAGAACGTTCCTCTAAAATTTCAAAGTAGTGCATCTAAGAACCTTTAGAGAAGGGACATGTTGTATAGTCAATAATACGTCAAGCTTTGTACTGCTCTTATTTCAAACGCTTTTCATGCTAGAGTCGCACTGCAAGCAAGCTTGACCTGCTCCTGACTGTACATATCATAATCACCACCCTTGTAAGAGTTGCGGCTGGAGACCACGGTGATTGGTGATCGCAGCCAGAAATACGCGCTGGTTTGCATCATCCAGCTTAAGACCCTTCGCCCACAGGAAAAAATAGGATTGATTATTAGAGGAAATTCCTGTGAAATTTAATAGTGTTAGAGCTTTTGTGCAAAGTCCGTCTGACGAACCCCCCCTTGCCTATTTCTGCCGTGAAGCAGCAGTGTTTGCACAGCTGTGTTTTAGTTCGAATGGCAAGGGAGCCATCAAAATTACCGGCACATGAGACATACCATCCTGTTTCTCAAAGTGAGCAACGCGCTTTGATGTCTTATTAGGGTCAAAATATTCCACTAATAAGATACTTGTGGCATAAAAAATATATTTTATATCGTACAACACCATACGCGTTTAAGGCAGAACATTATACTACTGTTCCTACTGTTTGCTCAATAGTAGATGCCACACTGTTATGCCAGATCACGCTCGACCATACAAAGGTAAATAAGCATGCTTTAGTTAGCATAACTCTGGCCTGACTCACTGTATTGCCTTTTTGTGAAGCAAAGGGTTAATTTTTGTTATTATTTAAATAATTTATTGAAGTACTTTCAGTTTTAATTTCGATTTAATTCTAATAAAATAAAAACAAGCAACGTACCTAAGTAATATTATGCGAATGTTCATTTTCGTAGATATACACTACGTTAACATGGCCCTCTTCTCCTCACTGCTTTTAGTATAAAACTACTTTCTAAATAAACAAAAGCAAATGGAGAAATGGGCCAAGTTATCGTTGTGTATTTCTAGTTTCAAATCTATTCATTTATAGATAGATCACTCCTCTTTATCAGAGGCAAAATTGTCTTTCCCGTTATAAACATTATTAAAAAAAATATAAATCCACAGACCCAGGAGTTCGCTATATTTATTATACAAATACAGAAACTAAACTGAACAGTCTGATTATACTTGAGTATGGTACTTAGGACATGAAACTAAACATCTTTCCTTTTTGAAAGAAGCATGGGTCGAGAACCTATACAAATTCCTGCATTGACAGCCTCATGGTTTGCATGGGAAAGTCATTTTTTTTAACCTATGTTTCTTGGGGAAAGCTATTAATTTTCATGACATTTCATAAACACGCTGTGTAAAACCAAGTCTGAAGATATGGCTAATGAAGAAGGCGAGGTGCTCAGCTCCTCAGGCCATGCAAGCGAAGGAATATGTGCATCCCACCGTGTACTCTCTCGCCTCCATGACCTGAGGAACAGGGCTAAAGCATCAGTGGAAGACCAGCTCAAGACCCAACCAGAAGAAAACATCAAGAAGAAATCAAACATTTTTATAAATCTTCGAAAATTATAATTTTCTAGTCAAAAGGATTAAATTAGAAAAAAATTTAGTGCAATCGTTCGGATAGATATACAGGGTGTAAGAAAAAGGAATTTGAAGCCTTCATCTTGAAAATTTGTTACTTTTTCGGGACGCTTTCCCAAATCAAACAGGATTCGTTGAGAAATTGATATTTTTTATGCAAAGCAGCCAAATTGTTATTTGGCGCATAGCCTTGTATAGAAACTCGATCAAGCGAAGGATTCTAAGCATAGCGAATAGTAGAGATAAGAATCGAGCGTAGCGAAGGTTTCAAGCAAGGCACGAGACGCGGAACAACTTTGCTGCCGAGCGAAACGCACAATTTTTAACCTCACGGCAGCGAGGAAAATGTTAGCGAATAGCACTAATATCATTAATTCATTATCACGTTCTAATTTTAAAAACCTTTTCCACTCTAGCGGCCAAAGATTACTTTTTCACGCAGATTTCGACCGATAAAGCAACGTTTTCCGAGCTATATAAAATATTCGTATGCTAAGGGCCACGGTGCTAAAGAAGAGAAAGCGCTGGTACTGGTATTATTACACTTTCAGACACATCTATCGGCCCACCCAAGCATTCTGAGTTTTTAATGGACCCTAGCTTAAAATAATGTACAGCTGAGCAAAATTTTTTATGCAATAATGAAGCTGGCTCATTTGCCAAAGCTCTTTGGCTTACATTAAAACTTTTTCATCAAACTAACATTTATTTTAGCTAGGGTTTTTCAAAACATAAAATGCAAAGGCATATGCAAGGTGGGCCGATACGAGTATATGTGTCTGGAAGTGTATTTCGTCGACCAACGTTACAGTCCAGAGAGGTGGTTAATGCAGCAACAACAGCTTTTTACCCGCCTATTAGTAGTTTAAAGTTTTGATGAGTGAGTTATAAGTTATAAAATTGAGTGAGTTATAAGTTATAAAATTACTTATTTTTTAAGAAAGTCATTCATTAAATTTTTGATTCTGGGTACGTACTTACCTAAAACACAAAATTGCAAGTCTGTAGGTCGAAACGATTTAAAAGTATGGGGCCAGTGGCCTGAAATGGATCGCGTGAACACAAAATAATACATTTAAAAATAGTACAGTAGTATTTTCGATTGTTTGTATCTTTTATACAATAAATAAAGCAACGCGTTATTACTGCTTTCCTAACTTAACAACTTCATTATTCCTTAACTCGGTACAAACTGTGCTTAAAAGTGCATTTTACAAGCTAGACCCGCTAACATTGCTTGCTGTATAAAACACAGACATAATAGCACTCTTTTCATAAGCCGGGAGCGAGATTGTCGTAAAATTGTTCAGCCTTATGTGTTTCGCTATCGTAAAGTACATCTTGTTTTATTGCGGTTCAAGTTGAAAGTGTAAAACGGTATTCATTTTTACCCACGACGGAACGGAGCCGGTATATGCTTTTGGGGTTAGAGGTTGTTTGTGTGTATGTATGTCTGTTACCATTTTCCAGCTAAACTACTGGACCGATTTTATTATTAAAAACTATTAAAACTTTTTTACAAAACTGTTGTCACAGTTTGACTGTAAGATCCAAAGAGATTTGAACCTCGCTACGCTTGGTCTAGCGAGGTTCAATTCTCTTTGGTAAAATCTATCTGCGTCTTGTTCATATACAGAATTTTCATTGATTTTATATAATATTACAGTGGTTAGGTGCTCGTCAGTTAGTCTGTGTTATTAAGACATAAATTTTAACTGGGATTTTCTCTTTTAATGTAGCGGCACACCTGCGGATTTTACCGACGCGGAGTGTTCCGCTCACTATGCTCATCTCATAACGCTTTTCAGGTTACTTACGATACATCTGACGAAATTACCGCTGGTGTCATACTTGCCAGTTTTTCGGTCACGGAACTTACTGTATCGGAATTTCCGCAAGTGTATCGCTATATTTAAAAATCAGATAGCGTTACAGAACCTATTTATAACGAAGAATGTTAAGTTAAGTCATTATTTAAATGTTATTATAGTAAAAAAAATCTAGTATAAGCGATAAGGCCGCCTTTGCCCACATTTATTTAAGTTTATTTTGTGACTGTATTCTCTTTGTTTCTGTAATTGTGTGCAATAAAGGGTTTATCTATCTATCTATTTTAGAGACGTTTATCTCAGGGGGCTATACGTGTCTACTATTTCTTTGGAAACACGAACTCCCGAGCAAAGCCCAGAAGGGAGTACCTACGCAAATAGTACAGATTTTTTTGTCTTTGGAATGCTGCGTAGGGCTAGGGCTACTCTCGTACGGGAATTTGTGTTACAAGAGAAATGTTTCGCATATGGTAGACACGTTTTCGCAACCGAAATAGCATCCTATAAACGAATAGTCACTCTGCTTTTCACTTCGAAGGCCAGGAAATGAAACAGTTATTTTGAAAATAAACAACAAATCAATACCAAATAAGATGAAAGACAACTTCTTTCCTACCACGTTGGCTTTAAATTGTGTTTGAAAGAATTTACAATAAATATACTTAAAAAGTCTTGTATTTATTTTACTTTTTTCATTCTATTTCTCTTATAATTTACACCATACGCTAACAGCTGGTACCGTCCCGTAGCGTTTCTTACACGGTCTTATTGTATTTTTTTCTATAAATTCTTTTTCTTTTAGTAAGAAATGATGAAGTATTGAATTTTTTGCTTTGCCTTCAATAACTTTTGCATCCAGCTTCGTTCATTTATTTCATGCTGCTTCACAAATATCCACATTATTAAGACATTTTACATAAAACGTTTAATATTCTGTTGACAAACTGCTATAGTTAAAATTTATTGTTTAAGTTTTTCACTTTTTCTATCTTTCGAACGAACTATCGTAACTACGTTTTTTCGTTCGCACTGGGCGAGGAAAACAAAAACGAAGACGCATGTGGTCTATCACCTTTAGATATATCGATAAGATACTGTTCGACACATTCAAATTCAAAACTATGGTTAACGACAATAGAGTTGAATATTGGTTGGATGATAATCACTGCTAATTTGGCACTTCATCCAACCAATATTCTATTCTATTTGTTAAGCACGAAGTTTTGAATTTGACCATATCGAGTAGACCCTCAGCAAAACCGTTAGTGGTTATACAATTTTTTCATCCTTTATCGGTGAAGTTCAAGTACGACAACCAAAAGGTGCATATAAGTTATATGCATACCGAATATTGACTCGACGAGCGAAGCAAAAACGTCCAATTACCTACGTGAAATTGGCACAAAGATAAAAAAAGTGCCACAAAAAAAAAGAATTTATGAAAAGCAGAATGAAAAGAATCATTGATCATCTAAATTGGTTTATAAATAATAAATAGAAATCCTATAAGAAATCATATTTAATTTTCTTTTAAGAAATGATTTATTTAGTCAAGTACATTTTTCGAAAATTAATTTTTCAGTCAAATAACCCGCCCCTTGTCATCCCCGATGCAAAGGTGCCCATGATACAAGCAGCATTGCCACTTTGAATCGCAATGGATAGCCTTTGGACCAGGTATGACCCGGAGCGGGGGTCCAAAGTTCCAAACCCTTATTTCTAAGTCGGCCAGCCCACCTCGGTGACAAATTTTTCAGCCTCACTGCCCCAACAGCCCGCCATTTTAAAGTATGCCAAGAATATTGCAGTTTTCACATAAAGCATACGAATTGAATCTCGTATGAATCGTTTTGTGTTGGACCGAAGCCAAATTTCGAATGTTCTGGCACGGCATAAACTATGTGAGCCACACGATTTATATATTTTAATATCATTGGTGCCACATTTAAATTTTTTGCTTACAATGGAATACATTCTGAACAGTGACATTTATGGGACACTTCATTCATTTATCTATCTATCCCAAAGATTTTGGAAACGCAACGCTAATTTTGGATTTTGGAAACGAAGCGATTTTGGAAACGCTGCGCCCCCTGGCGGGGGCGCAGCGTTTTTTTTTACGTCAATGACCTATCCCTATAGCTCAGCGAACCAAAGTGGTTCTTGGCCTCCGACAATAAAGAACGCCACGCTTCCCTGTTTTGTGCGAATTCCATCCAGTCGGGCACTCCTAGCACATTTAAATCCTTCAGTACAGTCAACGACAGGTCAAGCTTGACATTCGCAGCGCGATTTTAGCCCGTACGTCTATTGAAATAAGAACGGTACAAAGTCCGATGTGTCAAGCTTGGTGTGCTCTTGACTGTACATGAACGACCGAGCTTCGCTCTGTATAATCCTAACCAAAGCCCACTAGCAGATGGCGTTTTAGGGCAAGAAATGCTCACAAAACCGGAGAAAACATATTTTCCCAGGCATAAGACCCAGTTAGATCGATTTTTCGCCCCGAAAACCTACGTATGATAAATGTCATCAAAATCGTTAGAGCCGTTATATAGATTTCGCTGGCTCAGGGACCCAAAGAGGATCTCGGCCTCCGACACCAAAAGCTGCCAGTCGTACCTTTTCTGCACCTCCTCACGCCAATCGGGTCTTTGAAGGGGGGCTCAGGTCCTGCACTTCGTCACTCCAGCGGCGTTATTTTTTTGGACCTGATTTCCTTTTGCCCACTTATTAGTGAGGTCAAAAGCAAAAACTTTTGTTCTACGACTTTGCTAACAACGCACGAAAAATTTTCAACTTCCCATACAAAATGGGTCGGTCACGTGCCCACTTTAGTATGGAGAGTCGAAATTTGTTTGTGCGTTGTTAGAAAAGGCGTAGAACAAAAGTAGTTGCTTTTGACCTCACTATTAAGTGGGCAAAAGGAAATCAGGTCCAAAAAAATAACCTAGTATAGGATAGGACATAAAAAATATTGCTCGTTTAATAGTTATGGATTTATTTAGTACTTTTAATTTAAAATTAAAATCTGTTTGCAAAAACTAAGCTGAGAAAATTGGCTCACGCATTCCTTGGCTAATTATAGTTATTTGTTATGCATGGCAGCAAAATTGTTCTTTGGCGCGAGTGCCTTGAATTGAAACTCGAGCAAGCGAAGGATTCTAGGATTGAACCACGAGGAAAGAGAGTGGTTTAAAATTAGAATCCTGATCGTAATGACGGTTTCAAGGCACGAGACGCGAAATTATTTTGCTGTCGATCGAAATACACAATTTCTCACCTTACTACAAAGAGGAAAACGCTAACGAATAGTGCTAGTACCTCATACCATGGTTCATCATCACGTTATAATTTCAAAAAGCTTTTCCACGCTAGCGGCCAAAAATTAATTTTTGCCCGCAGATTTCACCCGATAAAGGAAAGTTTTCCGAGCTAGTGTGGTGAAAAATATTGTCTAAGATCTAGGAAGAGATATTGTTTAAAAACTGATCCGCAGGGCAAAATGCCAGAAGTCGTTGAAAAAAAGTTGCAATGGCAAATTTTAACTTTTAAAGACGACTGTGAGAAATTGTTGCACACAACCAAACTAATGGAAAACAAGTTATTTTATGAACTCAGAAAAATAAGCGCTTTACTTACGTGAATTACATCACAGAATATATAATTAGCACGGTAAGTGAAGCATACAGAAAAGGCAGATTTCCGACTGTAGATTGACAGCTTATTTTGAAAAAAGTATTTAAGAGATCACTTGAGCTGCTATCACACTTTCCTAAATTAAGTTCAAAGAGTTTATTTTCTCAAAAGAACATTTACAGTTCACTTTAAAAAAATTCAGAGACTAATTCGGCTTACATGACTGGCACACTTGCTTCTGTTATTTCCAATATCCTTACTTCAACCAGTAATATCTGCCGAATTAATCTCTGAATTTAGAAAGGTGTACAAACGTTCATGCATAAAATGACGCCTCTTTCTCATTGGGATAGACAGAGACCACAGCCCTTCACCTGCTATACCGCGTGCAAAATAACTCTGTCTGTGACCGTTAATGCGCAAAAGTCAAAAAATGAGTCGCAGGGGTGAGCGCGACCCCCCACATGCCGCGAGCGGATCGTTCATTGGCTCTCCGCCTGCCACCCATGCGCAGAAAATAACCGTCATAGACAGATTTGTCCTGAAGACGCTGTACGATCTTGACAAACTTCCCTCGCTTCCTCTACTTCCATCAACTCTTTCATACACGCTCGTCGGCTTTTGAGGGTAAGGTGTGGAAGCGGCTTTACACAATATCAATACAGAGAACAACTTATTACCTATGATCCATTCCAACGCTTAGCAACACATTTTGCAGCTAGGTACGTCAAAAACAATCGGCAAAAGCTGTCAGAAATAACAAGTTTGTAAAACAATGCTATTCTTTCACTCAAAATATGGTCTGGTTTTAGTGTCAAGCGTTGATATAAACGAAAAAGAAAAATGGATTATACCCTTACAATTCCTATTTTTTTTCTAGCTTGTACTGTCCCACTGCTGGGCAAAGGCCTCCCCCTCGTCCCTTCAACTATCGCGGTCCTGAGCGAATTCCCACCAACCGCGTCGGTACGAGTCTAATTCGTCACGCCATCTTTTTCGTGGTCTACCCCGACGGTGTTGGCCATCGTGGGGTTTCCATTGTGTGATAACTTTCGCCCACCGTCGCGGATGCATGCGACTCACGTGCCCAGCCCAGTCCCACTTGAGCCTGACTGTCTTCCTACCCACGTCAGCTATTCCTGTCTTGGAACACAGCGTAGCATTCCTGAATATTGCGTTCCATATTGCTCTCTGAAAAACCTTGAGTTTGGACTTTTGACTCTCCGCAAGGGACCAAGTTTGTGCACCATAGGTTAGGACGGGCAGAATACATACATATGTCGACGAGTTTGCGTTTGAGTGAGAGGGGGAGGTCCCCTTCATAAATTGGACCAGTAGCTCTTCCAGGCGTTTTCGATACGCCGGTCTATTTCTTTTTCTTGCCTGTTCTGGAAGGAGGCTAACTGGCCCAAGTAAATGTATTCATCAACATTGTGCATCACCTGCCCGTCAACCTCAACCCTATGTTTCGTGCTATTGGTCATTGTTTTGGTTTTGGTCATGTTCATCTTCAGCCCAACCTCAAGGCTTGCCACGCTCGGGTCTTGGAGCATGTGTTCCTATTACACAATCAATTATATTCCACTCAACAATAAGCCTTAAACCAAAACCATCGCTCTGACTCAAGCCCCATTTGCTAACAAAAAGCAACGCATACCCACTCCACCGTATAAAAGGCTCATAGGGCATTGTGCGCGGCCGGTCGAGCACTTGATTGGAGCAGTATTGCCAACCTATTCAGTATTACCAACCTATTCATAGCCCTATCTGTTTCAAGAGGTGAATAGGACGCGTTAGTTGGTAAATGTATCGGCTGGGCTGGGAATTGTATGTGGAATGGTAACCTTTGTGAAGCCGATTGTCTCTATTAGTCAAATATAGTTAGTAACTTAAAGTAGAAACATGATTGATGACAGTGAGGGAGCTTCAAATTGATGTAAAGGGATTATCAAAGTTGGATCTGATTTGGTCTAAACAAGAGTACTCTGTACTGCTTTCATTTCAAGTACTGTAGAGGTAACTAGTATATTAATAAATATTTCAAGATGTAAATATACAGTATTCTGAAAGCATGTGCCAATCTTTGAGTCTCCTTACTATTCAGTCACTGGATGCGTCTGCACGCAACGGGATCCGAGCCCGGCGCAAGTTTAAATTAAGTTACTAACTAACCCTAGGTTAAGTTTTCTTTTTCTAACACTATGGCTTTATCTGAAATATTTTTTTGAATTTGAATTTCAATCATACATAACTTTCTTTCATGCACACACACGCACATGAATATAACGACACAAAGGAAAACTTCATAAGCTACAGTAATCTAAAGCAGTCTTATCGTCGAGAGCGATCTCTACCAGTCAACAGAAGAGATTTTTTATTAATAAACGTAAGTGTTAATTAAAAAATAATACAACGTACTCAATGCCGATCAAGGTGCCGATCCCCGTGTCGAATCGTACCTGGTGTGGCACATCTTACTGGCCATCCAACGTGGAAATGCAGCCAGTGTGATGGGCACATTTCCATCGGGTACGATTCGGGACCGGTTCTTTGACTTAAGCTAACAGCAGCTTATTTTGATTTTAAGTCGACCATTTGTGTGAGTTTGTTTTTGTGTTTTTGTTTTTTGTCGGTTTTTCGTTTATGTTTTTTTCATGGGATAAATTGTAGACTTGTAGACATTGTTTAGGATGTAAATAGTTTAGTACTTAGTTTACTGTATTCCATAAAAATTTAATTTATAAAAATGTCATGCTTAGACTAATTAAAATCATATCAATTGTATTCAGGGATTATTGGTTTTATTTACAGTTTTTTAATGTCATAGAATTGTTCTTTCAACAGCCACGTCTTAATTTTACTTTTATATATTTCTATGGATGTGGCACACACGACACGCTCTGGCAACCGGTTGTAAATTACTGGAATCAGCACACATACGGAACCCTGGACATTACTTATAACGAGCGCGAAACCACAAACTGTCAAAATTTTAAATTGACAGAAGCGTAGAAGAGAATCGCGCAGGTGCAGGTCGCGGGGGCGTGAGTGAGTGGATTCCAAATGAGGCGGAGTGTCCATTCTGTATGTAGAATTATTACTATATTCTGTGACTATATCTACTGTGACCAGTACGTGGCGTAAATTCAAGATTTATTTTGAAAGAACCAAGTCCTGTAAAATTTTCTCATAGACAAGCATATATCAGACAAGTACACAAGCATTATAAATATAATACCTATATATGTCACCAGAAAATAATAAGAACCGTAAGTTCATCAATTTCCTAGTTACTATTTTCCGGTGACATGTAATACATACATAATATCACGCCTTGTTCCCGTCGGGGTAGGCAAAAAAAAAAATACAATCTCAAGATTTATTTTGCAAGAATCAAGTCCTATTACATTTTCTCGTGGTCAAGCGTATATCAGAAAATTACACGAGCCTTATAATCTTTTCTCAATAATAAACGTTAACAGATGCCAAGTACTATTTTTTCATCATCGTCTGAATTTAAGCACATAAAATACTGGACACGTGAGATGATCTTATATTTTATACTATGCTTAAGGGAGATATTATTTGTGCTAGTGGATTTAGAATCAAATAAAAGGACGTTCTGAATAAAGGCCAGGTTAAAAGTACCCTAAACCGACGAGCATGTATGAAAGGATTGATGAAGGTTCAGGAAGCAAGGGAAGTATGTCAAGATCGTAGCAGGTGGAGAACTGTGGTCTCTGCCTACCCCGACGGGAACTAGGCGTGATGTTATGTATGTATGTAAAAGTATGTATCTGCAAATTTGGTGCGATTTAACTATAGCCCACCTCAGCGGTAGATAATTTTTACGATTAAAAAAGTATTGCTTCAGACACGATATATGATGACGTAAGAGATATTTACCTACTATCGAGATATAATTTTCCATTCTGTAGAAGTAAGAGATAGTGAACAAAATTTTAAAGAACTTGCTTAGACATAAAAACTGAAAACTGAGATTGTCTCAAGAAAACTGTTTTAGAAATTAAAATTATATGCAGCTTCTCCTTAACAATTTTTCCTACTATCTATCCTACTACCTGTTTTATATTTCTTGTGTTGTGTTGTGACGTCTCCGTTATAATAAATATTTCTGATTTCTGAACTAGAAACACTGAAAATATAATACAAAATCTTCCACAGAAACTCCTTTAGCTGATAGCGCATTTCGTATGGGAAGACTAAAATTTAAGGTCAAATAATTGTTACTTATACAGCGTGAATTTGTAATGGTTTTGCACCCGGAGCTCAGTGATACTGCTCATGAAAACAATCAACATTCCGGATGAAAAAAAATTTTGACTTGAAAAACATTTTTCACCTCCCCATAGGCGACTATAAAATGAGTCTATCAAGTGACTACTTTACTATGGGAGGCGAAAAATTTTTAAGAGTTAATTTTTTTTTCCGGGAAAGTTGCTTGTTATCATGAGTAGAATCACTGAGCTTCGGGTGCAAAACCAATATTAATTCACGCTGTATTTAGAACTTGCCCTGGTTCACTACCGTGCGTCTAAACTCTCATCAGTATGCGGGGTCAGTCACCACTGTCGATAAGAAATATCTACCAACTTGGGATTACACCAAATTGAATATGTATTTCGTTATGATATTGAAGATATTTATAGAACATAGCAGTCACTTGGGAATCTGTCCGAGTGGACTAAACCTTGATTGAAAAAAAAAATGTTGATTTTTTTATCGCGAGAATCGTCACCCAATGGATACCGCAGAATGGCTAACACCGCAGGGGTAGACCACGAAAAAGGTGGCGTGACGATTTAGACTCGTACACGGAATACAAAAAACTCGTACCGTCGCGATTGGCCAGAATTCGGTATGGACCGTGACAGTTGGAGGACCAAAGGGGAGGCTTTTGCCCAGCAGTGGGACAGTATAGGCACAGTAAATATATAAGCTAAAGCAGTATGGAAACTCCTAACAAACGTCCAAAACTGGCGCACTCACACATGCGCACACCGCTACAGGAAAATAAGCAGTTTTCGCGCTGAAGTTAGTCGTACGTGCCAAAACCATTATACAAACAAATAGGTACATATAGGGTCCCAATAAGTATGTCCCTGTCCTTGTGCGATAAAAGGCGACTAATTATCTTAATCTGCCCTTGTATCATAAAAGGCGACTAAGCGTCTTAATCTGCCCTTGCGTGACAAAAGGCGACTAAGTGTCTTTATCTGCCCTTGTGTCATAAAAGGCGACTAAGTGTGTTTGTCTGCCCTTGTGTCATAAAAGGCGACTAAGTGATTTAACCTTCCCTTGAGTGGTAAAAGGTGACTAAGTGTTTTAATCTAAGCTTATGTGATAAAAGGCGACTAAGTGATTTAACCTTCTGACAACATTTTATGCAAGACTGTCTGCTAAATTTAATTTTCTGTATAACTTTCCTAAAAGAACCTAGGTCGAAAGACGAAAAAAATTGCCCCCCCCCCATACAAAACGCGCTATCGGCTGACGCAGTTTCTAATGATATTGCCAATTGGACATAAAAAAATATTATTTTGTATTTCGACTTCTTACGGAAAGTTGTTTAGTTTTACGATCCGAAAACATGCTGAAAGGAACAAAGTTGATAGAAGCACCCAATATTTGAGTTCACCATACTAATCATATTTCAAAAGTTCTGGGTTACAACCCTGACGCTCCAACGCAGAATAGTTCTTTTTTCAAAAAAAGGCCCGAGTTTCCATACTGCTTTAGCTTATATATTTACTGTGGTATAGGCTAGCGAAAAAAAAAATCTTTTATCCTACATCAAAGATAAGATCATCTCAAAAGATTCACTCTTCATCCCACATAAAAACAAATACAAAGTCTATCTATTTCTGATAACTCTTTTATTTTTAAATCTCAAGCTAAATGCTTGTAAAGTTTTATGTCTCTACCGAAGGGTGTCGTAAATGGCGAATAAGGGATTTAAGAAGATAAGTAGCAGCGTCCTTGGGCGTGTCAATTTACATGTTGCGGTCACTAACAACTGAGGTCATCGTTGCCAGACGCAACTGTAAGGCCGGTATTTCACTGGGACACCATGGCAGCGCAACCAGTTGCCGCTACCAACGAAATGTATACAGATCTATAGCGAGACTCACCAGGTATCCGTTTGGTTGCACAACCAATTTGGCGGCGCGACCAGTTCGGATGCTGGTCGCGCTACCACTCCCAGTGAAATATAGCCCTTACTACTGTGGCCGCAGGGTGTGGCGACTCTGGTGTCTTTACTGGTGTCTAGTTACGGAAACCAGTGGCGCAACTGGTTGTGTCCCAGTGAAATACCGGCCTAACAAGCTTGGTGACTGTGTACTTGGCCGGTATTTCACTGGGACACTGGTAGAGCGACTGGTAGCGCGACTGGTTGCGCCACTGGTGTCCGTAACTAGACACCAGTAAAGACACACCCTGCGGCCACAGTATTAAGGGCTATATTTCACTGGGAGTGGTAGCGCGACCAACAGCCGGACTGGTTGCGCCGCCAAATTGGTCGCGCTACCACTCCCAGTGAAATATAGCTCTTAAAACTGTGGCCACAGGGTGTAGCGATTCTGGTGTCTAGTAACGGACACCAGTAGCGCAACCAGTCGCGCCACCAGTCGCGCCACCATGGCGTCCCAGTGAAATAGAGGCCAAAGTTCTCTCCCTCTGTTCTCAAACTAAAACAGAAAGTTCTCAAACCTTTCAATAAGGATTATTTCACACCCTGGAGATTACAAGTGTTTGTCGTTAAAATGTAAGTAGAAACTTAATAGGTACCCTTCGACTTTGCCCCCGCTTACAAATCGACAGAATAGGGTTGTCAATATCTATAGTTTCTACCGAACAAGTTGTAAAGTTACAGCGAACTTAAATATTACCGATATAGCATGAACCTCGTCTTCGCTAGTTATGGTGGCGTAAAACTTCATATAAAAATTATCTCTTCATAAAAAAATTCCTTGGTTGGCTGTTTTATTTCCACTTTGCACGAAACCCCCCAAATGAAAGCATAGACGTATCCACCGTATCCACGTCAAACTGAAACTGGAAATCCATTTTTGCAAATTTCAAAAATTGAAAAAGAAATGCCTTGATTTAAAAACACTAGATGATATTATTAGTAGCAATAACATAATTTCATTAGACGTAATAAATAAGGTTTACTTTTACTTTGCTTTAATCATGCACAGTTGCGAAACCTAACTTTTGAATACTGAAAGTAGTCTTCTGTGCTACTAACTTCCATTACTAACACACAACCTCTTCGTAAACCTAAGTCCAACCTACTCGTACACCTTAAATCCAACTTCCCCTAACTTTCTAAGCCCGTTTCTCTTAAGTTTAAACTTACCCACAGTCTCCTATATTTTAAACCTGGAACTTCCACGTAAGTTTTATAACCGTTCACTGGTTTTTACGATTACGACTGACCTGACACGGACCCTGGCCGATATTAGTTGTAAAATCCTTTTGTTCATGCTGCCCTAGTACCTGTTTGGTGTGAAAAGCAGTTTCAACAATGAATTTTATTGATTTGAGCCCTTAGAGCAACGTTGCGCGCGAAAATCGTGTTACTCTATGATTTGAGCCATGTCAGAGGCCTTTGGCGGCTCAACAACTCTGACACTGAGATCGGTCATCGACCTTGCAACCCATACGGAATTATGATGATGATGGTGATTGATTTTCTGGGGTTGGTACTAGTGAAAAACTTAGGAACTAAAAGGTTTAACAGAAAGGGTGTGATCAACGAGCAATATTTGTATATAAATTATACAACGTGTAACGGACAGGTGTGATAAGAACTAAAGGGTTTGAAACTGCCCATGAAACTGAACAACTTTTCCCAAGGTTCAAAGATTATAACAATTTTTATCCTCCATTTCGTATGGTGGAGGTCAAAGGAAAATGCCTAGTGACTATGGGACTCCGCGATTATAGTAGACGGGTAAAAGTTGTTCGGGTCCCTGCGATACAAGCTTTGCTTAGTGCAGGGTCCGCTGATTATATGTATACGTAACACTTAAATTTTGTACAAGTATATGACTATGACTGTTTACAGTTTAAACATTGTAAGTGTTAATAGCAATTTCTTTTGGCAAATAAATTTATTCTTATTCTTAGTATCGGTCAAAAAGCGGTATAAACCTTGTTGTGTCACAATGCTTTATGGTTTAATTTATAGTTAGCTCTACGGACTTCATAAAATAAGTAGGCATTTGATTGTAGTTCTCCGGGTTTCACAGTAATTAGCCCAGGTATTTTAGTCTTGAATTCCAATTCTTGAATTAGAGATTTAATACCCCGCGTTCCAAATTGCGCTAACAGTGTACTTTAGAGCACTGTAATCGCGCTTAGGGCGTCTGCCACATGAAGCGTATGAGCTGGCGTTCGTGTTTTAGTTTTTACTTTAGTTTTTGCTCCATCGTTAATTTAAAGTAAGCGTAAAGGACTTCATGAAATAACTAGGTGTTTCATTATAGTATTGTCGGCAGTACAATTCTTACCCTATGTATGATTTTTGTGTTGTGTTGTGACGTCTCAGTAATAATAAATATTTCTGATTCTGATTCTGATTCTATAGTTTTTCGGAATCCGAAGTAAGTAGGTCCTGAATTCCTACTGTTATCGAAGACCTAGTGCTCGAACCTAACATCATAGGCGAGACCAAGGCTGCAAGGCTTCGCTGGTTCGGCCACGTGGAGAGAACGGGAGAGGTTCGGGCTTAGGTTCTGCTCCTAGTGACTGCCAGCGTAAATGCCGCAGTCGTAGTGAGCAATTAATATACCGGCAAACTGTATCTTCCATAACGAAAACGAATTTTCATCCCATTTATTCAAACGGCAAAAAGGCGAACTAAATAGCTGTTTTCTCCAAGAGACTTTCGTAGTGGGTAAAAACGGGATTTAAAATTCGAACATGAATTTAGGTCCACCATAGGAACCATACAATATTTTAGGTCAACCATAGAGGTTGGACAAAAATTTTGTATGAAAAATGATACTGGCCGGTTGTATTTTTAATATTATTATGAATTTAAAAAAAGAAATACGCTCGAAATGTAAACAAGACTACCAACCAAAGAGGTTCTGTTCCTAATTGATACAAAGTACAACACTCGCGCGCGATTTTCGACAACTGCCGGTGACAATTATCGGCGTTTGTTGTCTGACCTTGTACTCGTAGCTGGTTTGTAAGTTTTTTTACTGCTTGATATACTGTTATCAACTCTAGCGGTACTTGACGTGCGCTTGACTGTACATAAAGGCGCGGCGTTCGAACGCGGCGCGGTGGCGCGAAGTTTACAATTTGGGACGCGAGGTGATCCGAGGTGACTTTGTCACTGACGTTACTGCTGACAAGTGTAGTGTTGCCAGGCAAGTCTTACCTGAAATGTATAAAAATGTCCCCCTTTTGTGGGTACGATAACTTCGCAAATGGGTACTCATTTAAATGGTAACCGTCGCAGCAGGAACCTGCTGTGCCTAACCTATCAACTGTTGATACCCTTCTACAGGAATGAGTATTAAACATATATTTCTTTTGTGTACAAAAAATGTACCTTTTTTTACGGTTCAGGTAAGTTTGACGTGGCAGGCAACTCTGAAAAGGCGCATCGGAAATACGAAAATCATAAAAAATCTAATATATTTTTACTTTTTTACCCGGAGAAGTGGACAATTCCTATTAATATACTAGCTGTTGCCCGCGGCTTCGCTCGCGTGGATCTCGTATTTATGTTGTTACCGGTTTTCCGAAGCAATGAGATATTTTCCCGTTATTTCGGGATAATTTTAAACTAAGGAAAAACAGGACTAACCCTGCGCAAATCAAAGAGTATAATTTCAAAATCCAGCTGAATTTTATATAATATACAGACGTTACACATAAATTACTCAGAACAGAGGAACTTAGCAGCAGTATCCTAACAAATGTAAAGAGAGAGATGAGAGACACCTTTATGTAATATTTCAAAACAGAGCCAATTCGCAGAAGTAATTGAGAAAAACTAGAACCATCTCCCTCTCTCTTCCTCTCCCCCCTTCCTCTCCCCCTCCCTCTGTCTCTCCCCCTCCCCCTCCCCCTGTCTCTCCCCCTCCTCCCTCTCCCCCTCCCTCTCCCTTTTCATCACCCCCTCCCCTTCCCTCACTCCCTCTCTCTCTCCCCCTTCCCCTCCTCTCCCTCTCCCTCTACTTCTACCTCTACCTGTACCCCTCTACCTCTCTACCTCTCTACCTCTCTACCTCTCTTCCTCTCGTCCTCTCTACGTCTCTACGTCTCTACCTCTCTCTACCTGTCTACCTCTCTACCTCTCTACCTGTCTACCTCTCTACCTCTCTACCTCTCTACCTCTCTACCTCTCTACCTCTCTACCTCTCTACCTCTCTACCTCTCTACCTCTCTACCTCTCTACCTCTCTACCTCTCTACCTCTCTACATCTCTACCTCTCTTCCTGTCTACCTCTCTACCTCTCTACCTCTCTACCTCTCTACATCTCTACCTCTCTACGTCTCTACCTCTCTACGTCTCTACGTCTCTACCTCTTTACATCTCTACCTGTCTACCTGTTTACCTCTCTACGTCTCTACGTCTCTACGTCTCTACCTCTCTACCTCTCTACCTCTCTACCTCTCTACCTCTCTACCTCTCTACCTCTCTACCTCTCTACCTCTCTACCTCTCTACCTCTCTACCTCTCTACCTCTCTACCTCTCTACCTCTCTACCTCTCTACCTCTCTACCTCTCTACCTCTCTACCTCTCTACCTCTCTACCTCTCTACCTCTCTACCTCTCTACCTCTCTATCTCTCTACCTCTCTACCTCTCTACCACTCTACCTCTCTACCTCTCTACCTCTACCTGTCCCTATCCCTACCCCTTACGCCAATTTAACCGCTATCCCTAACATAGAAATGACACCCATATTTATTTTTAGACATTTCAAACCTATCGCACTCCAACCCCATCCCCAGGGGACGATGGTATTTCACGTCCACCACGTTGGATTTGAAAGTTGTTGTAGCTTTCGTAATCAGCGACCCGATAAACCATACAAACGACACCCATATTGATTTTTAGACATTTCAAACCTATCGCACCCCAACTCCATCCCCAGGGGGATGATGGTATTTCACGTCCACCACGTTGGATTTCAAAATTGTTGTAGTTTTCGTAATTAGCGACCCGATAAACCATACAAACGACACCCATATTGATTTTTAGACATTTCAAACCTATCGCACCCCAACTCCATCCCCAGGGGGATGATGGTATTTCACGTCCACCACGTTTGATTTCAAAATTGTTGTAGTTTTCGTAATCAGCGACCCGATAAACCATACAAACGATACCCATATTGGTTTTTAGACTTTTTCACCCCATTTCCCTTTTTTAGGGGTTGATTTTGGGGTGGAATTTCAATAACAGTGATGAACGTTGCATAGAATTACAACATTAATGCCTAAATAATAAATTATGTGGATTTTACTTTAAGAATAAAGAATTTTCAACTTCATCCCCCTTTTCACCCCCCTTAAGGGTGTCGAATTTTCAAAAACCCTGAGACACATAACTATTAATTTTTAGTCGTTAGCCTAAATACAAATTTTGAAGATCCTAACTTCAAAACTGACGGACTTTCATACAAACTTTCATCCCCTATTTTACCCCCTTAGGGGTGGAATTTTGTAAAACCCTTTCTTAGTGCACCCCTAGGCCTCATAAGGAACCTACATGCCAAATTTGGAATCTCTAGACCCAGTGGTTTGGGCTGTGCGTTGATATGTCAGTCAGTCAGTCAGTCAGTCAGTCACCTTCTTCTTTTATATATATAGATAAAGTTATCTTTAATATAAACAAGAATAACTGATGTCATAGATTTGTGACACAACTTCGATTTGAACAATTTTGAATAATTTTGTGATACCACTCATGGGCATTCTTCTTTGGATTTTCGTTATGTGTTCCTTGAGAAGAGTTGTTCAGTTTCATGGGCAGATTCACACCCTTCAGTATTATCGCACCTTTCCGAAACACGTTTTTTATTTTTAATCGGTTTCCTGACGTTTACTATGCGAGGGTTTTCGGGGGCGAAAATCGATCTAAGTAGGTCTCAAGGAAGAGGTAATTTTCTTTATTCTCTTCCCAAAAATGATTCTTTGAGAAAGTTGTTAGTTTCATTGACTGAGCACAGCCTTTATGTTTTCGGTACACCACCCCTTACACCCTGTATATATTGAGATATATTCCTCGAATGCAGCTTGATTTGAATGACAACTAATCAACAGGCAATGAAGCTCCATTTTAGACTGATACCTTTACAGATATTGTCTCCCTTTCTAGAATCAAGAACTTTGTAGTGGATCTCCAATAAGATACTTACAGTTCATTTAACAGTTTCCTTCCACGTTGAGTACTCTCGAACTTCCAGTGTCTCGAACCAATGCAAACTTTTCTACTCGTCCGTCTACTAAAAGCTTTTTCCTTCATTTCTTATTTCAAACTTCAGGCAACAATGAGATTCTGTGGTGTGCTTAAGTAAAGAGTGACAAAGATCTGTGTGGCTGCTTGAAATTTTTATACCTGCATATTATCTTCTGTTTGAGGGAACCGATGACAATGAATGATAGTCTTTATATTGCACGTAAATAAGACAAATATATTATCGAAATTCTTGTTTGAACCAGTGCGGTAGTTTGTGGGTTAAGCACACAGACAAATAGACCAACAGATAGACAAACATACAAACATATTCGAAGAGTTTACGGTATATGTAGAAAGCAAAGAATAGAACCAAGCAAAGAATGGAACCTGGAGGATGGGTAGCAGCGTCCTTCCTGTGTATCGTACCATCTTACATTCTGCAGTCACCAACAACCGCGGTCCATGGTGCCAGCCGCAACGCTAACAAGCGAGGTGACTATGGTACTTCCACTCCGCATTATTCCAGCAAAAGCTGGAATTCAGGAGGGAGCTCCCTGTCCTACAGTGGACGTTTCATAGAATGTTGTGATGATGAACCTTGTCTCCTGCAATATAGCTCATGAGAAATAAGCATATTCTCTTCCACTGGTTCTTTAAAAAGACAACGCTAACCCACACCCTCTTCAATTTCCCAAACGAGGTAAGACTCCGACAAAAAACAGGAAAATGTTAAGGACATAGACTAAACAAAGGTGAGCGCATTTACATGGAATTCCCATCGAATTTTAATTCATCCACAGACTAGGAAATCCTTAGACTTCCCGCTTCTGGGAGTTCTGGACTAAGCAGCTAGATGAGCTGTGTTGATAAATACCTGACTACGGCAAAAAGGATGGTTATGATTTTGACCGGTACCTATGTATGTATATAATTATGTATGATCACATGTTCCGTCATATATAAATTTACGAAAAAAAAATTGTGTTGGGTATCAAATGAAATGGCTTAATTACTTCGCACTTTTTAAAATATATAAATATAGACTAAAACCTGACTATACTGACAACATTTTCTTGTTTCATACTAGAAGATTATATGATAGGCGACTAAGATATTATGAAGCAGAGGATGGGCTGCAGCGTCCTTCTGTGTATCTTACCATCTTACATACTGCGGTCGGTCACCAACAACCGCAGTGTTTGAATTTGAATTCTGAAGGTAACTTTCTGTCCAGTTGTAGACGTTTCAAGGAATGTTAAAATGATATTATGAATAGTATCCTAGATTAGTAAGTACAGTACTATTATATTGATTTAATTTTAAAAACAAAAATTAGCTATGCAAGCCACGCATGAGCTCACAACAAAAGATGAGTCCAGGGAGTTGCTGTCGACGGATTAACGTCGAGGAGGACGTCATCATCGTCACTTATCGAACGTTATAGCTTGCAAAATACAATAAAAATAGAGAACCTGCTGCCATATCGGATGCGTGTCGTGGCAACATAAAAGAAACAGCGAAAATACACGGCTTGCTATAGTGTATCGAGCGACTCACTTGTGGACCTTTCTGAAGCGCTCATTAACCTTTTTAGGTTACCCATGACACATCTGACGGAATATCCGCTTGTGTCATACTTGACAGATTGTTCGGTCGCGGAACTTCTGCTTCGTACTTTCTGCACTCAATAGTCGGCTTCGTACGCACGGCAGCAAGCAAGTGGCAAAAAAACCAGTATAAGCTGAACCAGTGCTACGTTACAAACACTCGAAACCAGAGCCCCGTTTAAGTTTTCCACCGACGTGCGGCCGTGTGTATTATATGTTTTTTGTATTTCACTGGAATTTTGGCCTAGTTTTCAGTTGTCTAAGGATTTCCTAGTCAGTGGTACATCGTAAAGCCTGTCCCTCTGCGGCGGGACTAATGAGTATGTTAATACGATTGAACCTGTGTAATCCCCGTGGCTGAAATAGGAGTGCGGTGTCCCTGACTAATCACTTGCGGTCTACAGGGTGCCATGTTTGGAAGATGTGGTTGAAATATAAGAAAGAATATCCTATCTATGTGTGGTGTAGTGTGCTTTTCATGATCTAAAGTTCTCAGAAAATTTTTTGCTTTTTTAAAGAGATTAAATTATAGTTTTGTGGGCAAAATTAAAAGATAGAAAACTGTGATACAAGATAGACAAACCAGAAATGCAGACTTTGATGTTCGGCAGATAGAACCAACGTAAGAAGTCCGTTTTGACGTTTTCTTAAAACCAACACAGAGTTTATAGAGTTCAGTATTTCTTTGCGTGTTATACTCGTAGTTTTCCATACATTTGACAGGTGTCACAATAAACAAACAAATAGAAACTCGATAGAAGTAGGTATAAGTAAAGCCTACATTCCATCTGAACCGCTCGTCATACGCAGGCTTTCACGGTTGCTTGTACCTTTCTTGCTTCTTGCACTCGTTTGTTTCTGTGCAAGAAGCAAGTAACACCTTACTTGCTTCTTGCACAGAAACAAACTAAAATTTCCCTCGGAGTGTCAAAATTGCATTAGCGTAATATCATAAGCACAGTAAATAGATGGGCTTATCAGCAGTATGGAAACTCAACCTATTTTTTTAAAATCAAATCTTTCATCATTGGAGCGTCAGGGTTGTAACAAATCAAACATCTGTTTACTGTGTCATAAGTGAGTCATCTGTGTGTCGTCATTTATAAATTTATAAAATTTTAAAAGCGTTCAATTCGTCTGTAATTTTTAAAGTTTTTATTAATCAATAAATTGAATTGAAATTGAATGTGAAGCCGTGGATACCTCAGATAGCGAGGTTCAAAACTCCTTGGTGGACTTGGTGGTGGTTTTGTTTGATTCTATGCGGGATGCAAGCAAGATGCAAGCAATCGTAAAATGACGAAAGCGTGCAAATGTCGTGCGGTTTTGCTACTTAAATAGATTCGCTTTATAAGGTTTAAGAGATTGTGTACTGAAAATTTAAAGACCTTGCTTAGCAGCTAGACTGAACAACTTTTCCTTAAAAAATATATTGAGAAATAAAAAGAAAAGGACAACTGCGATGATTCGGACTCGCCCGCCGAGGGTCCAGATATATATATAGTATTTTGAGAAACAAGGAATTCTGTTGGGCAAGCATATTATATTCCACAAGTCAATTGCGTGAGTGGCTGCTGAGATAAACAGGTGTGATCGACAGACGAAGTCGCTTAAGGGTTCCTTTTTACCACTTTAGTTCCAAACCTCTTCGTTCAAAATTTTATTGTACTGTATGGAAGACAGAATATTTTATTTTGCATTTCCCAACAAACGATTCAGAATTTTATACATGAATAAAAACAGAATTGTTTTTGTTGTTTTATTCAGTTGTTATGATTGTGTAACAGTTGTTGTCATTGAATATCAGTTTGACCCACTTCGTATGAATCAGACTCGTCATTGACCCAATTCTAAGTTCTTGGCATTAATTTGTTGTAAATAGAGAAATATTTACCAATAAACAAATCAAGATTCATGGCATTGTTTTGAGATTATACAAGGTGAGGCAAAAGTAATCATCCGATGTTCTTTGGCTGTAATTTTTTTTAAATTAAAAGTTTGGTTATATTTGCGTTATTTATGTTTATTTTATTAGAATTTTTTCCATCAAGTCGTGAAGATGATATCGCACAACTGGCCGCAGCCAGCATGGATGACCATACGAGCTCTTTTATGGCATTTCCCATCACTTTTGCCAGAACTTCAGGCGATAGGTTCGCGCATTCGTGTCTGATGTTGTCCTTGAGGGCTTCCAGAGTCTGAAGCTTGTTCACGTAAACACGAGACTTCAAATGTAAGTCCGTTAAGGTCAAATCGGGCGATCTTGGCGGTCAGTGCCAATCGCCAAATTGAGAAGTAGGCGATCCGAAAATGTCTGCTTCAAAATGTCGGTTGTGGCTTGGGCAGTGTGCGCCGTTGCACCGTCCTGTTGCAATTGAGGAAGAAGAAAATCGTTGATCATGGCTCTGTAGCGGTCGCCGTCCACAGTAAGCGCTTGGCCTACGGCGTCCTCGAAAAAAAATGGCCCAAAGACTCCTCCAGCGTAAACTACGCACCATGCCGCAACCATGACCGGGTGTAATGGCTTTTCGTGGATCACATGCGGATCTTCAGTGCCCCAAAAATGAAAATTTTGGCGATTCACGTAGCCGCTGAGGTGGAAATGAGTTTCATCGCTCCTGATAAGTTTCGATGAAAAATCGTCATCCTCTTGGTCGAGATTCAGGATGGCTTGAGCGTAGGATACGCGCGTTTGGCGGTCAACAGCTAATAGCTGATGCAATTTATGCAATTTGTAAGGAAACATCTTCAGGTCTTTCTCCAAAATTCGTCGTAGGGACCGCGTGCTAAGGCCCAGCAGGGCACGTCGTCTGGTCGATGTTCCGGGGTCCATTTCGACATCTTCGGCTACCGCGGCGATATTCTCAGCAGAACGGCTGGTCCGGGGAGAGCCACGCCGAGGAGCATCTCGAACTGTCCCATTCTCTTCTAGGCGGGCTGCCAAACGCAGCAGTGTTGGTCCAGTGGGTGTCTGACGGCCCGTAAATCTGCGACGAAAATCAGGCTGCGCCAACACCACAGACGAATTATTGCGCAAAAAATGGAAACAATTATTCCGCGTTTTTGAGGAGTATAGTGATTGGTGGCTAGTCGACATGTATTTAATTTTTTTTACTTCAAATATGTCAAAACCGAAAAAATAAGACGGCAAAGCGCGTTACTCATCCTCAGAACTAAGATGATATGTCTCATGTGCCGGTAATTTCACTAGCTTCCTTCGAGTCGAAACAGAAGTGCTATACGGCAGAAAAAGGCAAGGGGGTGGTGGGTGGTACTTTCCTAGACGGACTTTGTACAAAAGCCCAGAAAGAAAATGCCCTTTGCTGACATAGCTATAACCTAAGCTGCTGCTGTTTACGGTCTTTTTCTACGACATATAGTTCGTTCAACTTTACTATCAAAATTACCCTAGCGGAATTACGTCTGCACTTGTATAATATCTACGCAGCAATCATCATATTTGCTTTATCTTATCCCAATGTATTGTCTTGGATTTTACTTGGATTTTCTTTTCTTCGGCCTACCTCGCGTTCTTATTTCATCCTCATTCATATGCATCACTCTCTTCGTTATACCTCGTACACAATACCTACAAACTAGATATCCAGAGGTAGTTTAAGCCCTTTGTAGTTTAATAGTACTGGCACATTCTACGTGGACACAAAGTATCATTAATTGAGGCCCTCATTAAGCTAGCTCTCTGGTTACCATGACCCACTACTAATTATTTCACCAGCACTAACTAGAATGGTTGGATTTATTCAAGGGATTCAATAATGTCTATTTGGTTGGCTTTATTTTATTATTTTGAAGAATCTGCAATCTGTTTTAGAGCAAAATTGGTTTTCGTTATCAACCTCAGATTTTGCACTGCATGTTATGACATATTTGGCCTGCATTAGTTATTCGGTATAAGTCTATATTTTAACAGAACATTGTTCAGTTATATCTGAATGTCCGTCAAATTAGACCAGTTTTAGACTTACGTTACTTTGTATGGAAAGTTGAAATTTTTTTGTGCGCTGTTAGCAAAGTCATAGAACAAAAGTTGTTGCTTTTGACCTCATGGATGTCAGGTAAAAAAAAAATAACCTTGTATGTACAGATTGCATCCTAATCAACTGCGTTTATGTTACTAGGACCATAAAACTAAACAACTTTCCCTAAGTGGCATAGATCGAAATATGAAAAAAAAAACCCCTTACCAGTAGTATAGTAGTTAGTTTTGATATAATTTCTATGGGAGAATTTTTTTAGGGTTCCATACCTCAAAATAAAATAAATGGTACAGCAGCACTGCACTTACTTTCTCGCAATACTCAAAGAAAAACTATCAACCGCAAACTTAAATTTGTAATGCCATACACATAGTATGGAAATACAAACTTTAATTTACGTTAGTCCAAAAAAATATTCGAATGTAATATTCAGATCAATTCAGAATTCAAATTGTCAAATATTAAAACAAACAAACTACAAAAAAAACCAAACGACTTCGAGTAAATCACATGTTTAACTTTTAGTAGTACTGGAACACCCTTTATATTAATTTTCACAGATCAATGGATACTACCGTAGGATACTTGCATGGAGATTTTTTAATTTCCCAACACATGTTCCTTATGGATAATTGTTTAGTTTAGTCTACTGAGCAAGCCCTTTCAGTTTTTGGTACAGCCTGTGTACTAAATTTTATTCAAAAAAACCATAAAGCATATCCAGTCAGGTAGACAACCAATCCAGGATTAATATTACAGAAAATTTTAATAAACTCAATGGAACCAATTTTGGGTAGATCACATATTTACGATTTGATGGTACAGGAACTCCCCTTATATGAAATTACACTGATCAATTGATACTGGCGCAAGATATCTTACATGGAGATGCTTCGCCATGCAAAGTTTCATCAAGATTCTATGAGCCATTTTTGAGAAAATTTCAATACTTCATTTTCGTTGTATGACAGCTACCCTCAAAATGAGAGCCAGCAAGAAACCACTTAGAACCCTTCGATGGATTTGCATAAAACTCCTAAATTTTAAATATGGTGTCAATCGGACCATTCGTTTAGCCACTAGGCCAAAGCGTGACGGACAGACCGACCGACGGACCGACCGACCGACCGACCGACCAACCGACCGACGGACGTACATTTTTGGGAGACTTGTTTTTTATGATGTATAAGTGATACGAGTATAGAACACATTTTTGAGAAAATTAGAAAAACTTTTTTTTTCACGAATACAATACCTTTCTCGCTCCGCTCAAAAGTAAAAACGGTACCCTTATAGGATCACTTTGTTGTCCGTCTGTCTGTCTGTCAAGACCTTTTTTCTCACTAACGGGTAAAGTTATCAGGTTGAAATTGATAACGAATATTAAAGTCCATAAAGCACACAAGATCTGAAAATTTCAATTTTTACAACGACGCTTCAAAAGATATGACTTTTATGTCCTCATCTCCATACATTCACGCACTAAAGAAAAACCTAGAATGTACTTCCTGTTGAATTAAAATTATGAAATTTAGCGAGAGGCTAGGTACAAATAAAGGGAAAAGTCTAAAATAATAAGATGTTAAAAAATTTCTCACAACTAATAGTAACCAATTAAGTTGAGTTCCCGTTTCAAGAACTTTTCTATAAAAGAGGGGTCAAATTGTATGGACGCGGAGTTTTTAAAGTATATCATATTATATCATATGGTAGTTAGGTACGGAACTATTAGGGCGCGAGTTCGACTCGCACTTGGCCGGTTTTGTTCAGTTTTATGGCCCGAGTAACACAATCAAAGGAACGCAGTTTTACTATTATTTAATCTGTGACGCAGTTGTAGTGAGATGAGATCCACTAGTAACGCGTCATTGCTCGTTAATTTAATGAGAAGAGTCGGTCATTGCAACTCTACGTCAATAAATAATATATGCAGGTTAGAGGTAGCTCATTAGCATTACAAAGCCGTTTACTCTAGGTAGGTATAGCAAGTTGGACTCCTGGCACACCACATGAAACAAGTTAACACATTTTTATAAACAGATCTTGAGATAAACAGATATGAGGAATCAGAAGGGTGTCTCACAAGGCTCGTTTGGCTGTTCATAGGGGTGTTTTGGTTCCAACACTGCTGTATGGCAGTGAAAGCTGGGTATGGCAGAAGAAGCATGAAAGTAGAATTGATGCAGTGGAAATGAGAGCGCTAAGAAGTATGATTGGTGTTAAATTGAGTGAAAGAATTAGAAATAGTGTGTTAAGAGAATGGTGTGGCGTAAAAGAAGGTAGTGACCAAAATCGAGAAAGGGATGCTGAGATGGTTTGGTCAGGTAGAGAGGATGAATGAACGAAGATTGACGAAAGAGATTTACCAGGCGAGAGTGAATGGAAACGTTGGAAGGGGAAGGCCTAGGCGAACGTACCAGGACCAAATTCAGGACGTTCTGAATAAAGGCCAGGTTAAAAGTACCCTCATGTATGAAAAGATTGATGAAAGTACAGGAAGCAAGGGAAGTATGTCAAGATCGTAGCAGGTGGAGGACTGTGGTCTCTGCCTACCACGACGGGAAAAAGGCGTGATGTTATGTATGTATGTATCTTTATAAGTTGGGGAACACACAGAATCTGAACCTCAAATTAAGAATATTTTAAATAAAGGTACAACCAATGATATTACAATGATATGGTACAACTTGATCTGTATTTGTTAAATACATATTTTTCTCAAAGGGTTGATTTTTGACTCAAAAAATGGCCTCAAGTTTGTAAAAGAAATTTTAAATACTGCTCTATTTTACCAGCACTATCCTGACACTTTTAAGTTTTCTACAAGACCAGTATGTGTAGTGCAAAATAGGAATAGTACCACACTATTATTGGCCTTTATAAGGGTATCATAAAAGGCAACTAAGGGGTTTTGAACTGAAAGAAGAACAGCAGCGTCCTTTTTCGTATTGTATGGTCAACCGCACGTTGTCATTGGAAATATTTGTATCTCTATTAGTTTATTATTGAGGTCGGTCATCGACCTTGCAAACCACATTATATAATGATGATTACGACGCCATAAATTCCGAATTGTTTCTACTGACGTACTGTTGGGTCTACGGTCAACCGCTCGTCGGTAGAAACTTTTTCAACTCTATTTTTTTTTTTTTATTCGTATGGCTAGAAATTATAAAACAGAGTTAAATGTCTAGTTTAAATGCTTTCAGCCACTTCATAGCGTCGTTATTCTTAAGACTGATCAGGTCCTTAAGGGGGCCATTATATCGTCTCAAAGGGCACTCCTTCATGATGTGGTGCATACTTTGCACTTCGGCTCCGCAGTCGCAGCGCGGTGAATCTATCCACCCACATCGATGCTTGAATTGGGCGCAGCGACCGTGGCCTGTGCGTAGCCTGTTGAGTTTGCACCATTCATGCCTTGGCAGATCAAACCCCTTTAATTTGGTACCAGGGACTATGTCGCACCCGAGGTCATTACCACTCATTGAGGCTTGCCATGATGTTAACCACTCCTTCTTAACACTAAACTCCCTTTCCGCCAACTCTGCAGCTGCACTGTAAGACGGGCGTCTGGAAATCAGTCTATGCTTTGGAGGGTTAAGGAACTCTTGGCGCATTGGTAATTGGGTATTATTCTCAACTTTATTGAGTTCCTTAAGTAAAGCCTCTTTCCTTCTTAGCTGGGGAGGAGCAATTTGACAGAGCACGGGTAGCCACTGTGTGGGGGTACATCTTAAAGTGCCAGATATACAACGCATGGCCTTGTTAAGCTCAGTGTCTACCTTGTGCGTGTGGGTGCTCTCTAGCCAAGCGCATGCACAGTATTCTGCAGAGGAGTATACAAGTGACAGAGCTGTTGTACGTAGTACATCCGCGTTTGCTCCCCAACTGGTTCCAGACAGCTTCTGCAGGATATTGTTTCGAGTTTGAAGCTTTAGTGATGTGCGTGTCAGGTGTTCTTTATAAGTGAGCGAGCGGTCAAGAGTAACTCCCAAGTATTTTGGATGCGGATTGTGCTTTAGGACGGAACCATTCAAAGTGACTTTAAGCTCTCGCTTGGCTAATTGGTTATGCAGATGGAAACAGCAAACCTCGGTTTTACTTACGCTGGGAGTAAGTCGCCAGGTCTCAAAATAGTTCGCCAAGGTTCCCATGTCAGCTGACAGTGTCCGTTCTAAGTCTGTGAACGATTTTGCTTGAGTGACTAGGCAGATATCGTCAGCGTAAATGAATTTCCTGGATCCTGTCGCTGGGAGATCATGTGTGTACAGGTTGAAAAGTGTCGGAGCCAGAACTGATCCCTGTGGGAGACCGTTGCTCAAGTTTCTTTGGTCGCTTAACTTAGATCCCAGGTAAACTTTAAACCTTCGCTGAGAAAGCATGTTGGATATCAGCTGTACGATTTCCAAGTTGGGAACAACGCCTAACAATTTGTAAAGGAGACCCTCCCTCCACACGGTGTCGTACGCAGCGGTAAGATCCACGAATACTGCCCCAGATTTAAGCTCTTTTTGAAACCCTGATTCAATATGCGTGGTGAGGGCTAACACCTGGTCAGTGCAACTTCTTCCAGTTCTAAAACCGGCCTGATCCGCGGGCACCACTCTATCAATGAGAGGCTCAATTCGCGGGAGAAGCAATCGTTCCAGAAGCTTATAGCAGTTGCTCAGTAGAGCAATTGGGCGATAGCTGGATGGGTCGCTATCGGATTTTCCTGGTTTCAAGATCGCAATCACTTTAGATTCTTTAAAGACCGTGGGCAGTGTGTTACTCTTCAGGATGTTGGTGAAAAGTAGGGACAGCCATCTCCGAGCATTTGGACCCAGATTTATCAGGAACTCGTTGTATATGCCATCAACGCCTGCGGCTTTACCAGTTTTTAAGCCCTTAATAGCTCGGTTTACATCCTCGATGGTAAAAGGTTTAGCAAGCTCATTGTTTGAGACAAGGTTTGTTTTCAACTGGTAGGCACTCTTCTTAATTTTCTTGGATTCCACTTTGTCTTTTTTAGATCTAGAAACTTCGACTATCCTGTTTGCTATTTTGTTAGGGTGAATCGGTGGGATTGAGGGTGCACCAGCTTCTTTTCCTGTCAACTTATTCAACACTCTCCAGGCTTTCCGACTAGATGTTTTAAAGTCCATTGATGAGACAGTATCCTTCCATTTATTACAGCGGTTCTCATCCAGTGAGTGCAGAAGTTCGGCCCCTATAGAACAATCTCCGGACTCTTGGTACTCTTCATACAATTTATCACTGTCAGCGCTCCACCCAGGGATGTATTCCTTTCTGTAGCCTCTGCAGACATGTGCCTTAGCTGCTTTCAAGACCAGCTTCATGAAACGGCCATAGTTTTGTGGGCTGGGGGGGATGAATCTTATTACCGAGTCCACCCTTGTTGAGAAACCATGCCAATCAGCCCGCTGAAAGTTCCATCTAGGTAAGGGCATAGAGTTAACCAGAGGGATTTTAATGCCAACGTCTAGTATGACTGGCCTATGTTGGCTGTTCGGAAAGTCCTTCAGAATAACTCGGCTGATGGTTAGAGGCTGGCCGGAGATGTCCCTGCTGACGAAGGTAAGATCAGGGTTATAGTCTTTTTTCCAACGGGCAGAATGGAAGGTTCCTTTGTCTTTTGCGTTAAAGACCAAAAAAAGGTTATGCAGTTCGGCCCATTGTACCAAGTCTGTGCCGTTGGCATCATCGCATGCGTAGCGCCACGATGTATGGTGACTATTGAAATCACCGGTATAAATACTCGGGTGTGCGAAGTATGGGAGAACCGCACTAGACCAGGCAGCCAGGGGAGGTTTGTAGACATTAGCTATCTTTAGGTCTGCAATTTGTATGACAATGATGAAGTTATTGGCAGTGTCATTAAAGTGGATGACTTTAACCTCTTCCATGGTCGATCGGACGTAAGTAGCAATTCCATATTTTGGGTGGTTCAGCGCCTTTATTAGTTTGAAGCCCGGTATATGGCCCCGATTCTTAAGGTCGTGATCATCTTTCGTGTGTGATTCCTGGATATTTAGGACGTCGATCTTAAGTTCTAATAAGATTTTCGAAATATATTCACATTTCGGTCTACTGATTCCCTCGACATTGATCTGACAGATACGAACAGACTGTCCGATATCTTTAGTCGGTTGGCTCGCAAAAGGGCCTGATGTTTGCATTTCCTTCATATTCGTAGCTAGACACATATAAATACTCTGTATAGCGCTGCGAGGCTCAAAGATTATAAGCAGAGCAGTGCAGCAGCCAAAAGTTGTCAACTCTTTAGCACCACCCGGGGGACACGTGCAGGGTTACAGTGGGTACATTTCCTGCGGACGCGAGTTAACATCGCCCCCCAACTCTATTACCACGCCATAAGGTCCAAAAGTGTTTCTACTGACGTACTGTTGGGTGTACCACCAAACTGCTCCCACCAATCATCGCGTTCTACTTTACCAGCCATATCGCTATCAATCGTAGTACTTATAGTACATCATAACATACCAGGAAACGTCCACTGCAGGACAGGGAGCTCCCTACAGAACTCCAGCAAAAACATGTGGTACTTTGGAGAGGATTTACTAGTCAACACGCTTGTAAGCGTTGCGGCTGGAGACCGCTATTGTTTGTGACTGCAGTATGTAAGATGGTACTTATATACGGAAAGACGCTGAGAGTAGAGGTAGAGATGAGTTGGTACTATTCTTTGCCGGCACCACACAAACACAATATAGTACATCCACCTCATACATACGGTGACTTTTAATTAGTTCTTGATAGAAAAAGGTATGAATGTACTCATGATACTGAACAACTTTCCCCAAGGAACTTCGAAATACGTAAATCAAGTTTTGACCTCCCATAGAAACTGCATCAGCTGATAGCGCATTTTGAATGGGAGGTCATATTCGGTTTTTTAGGGTTCCGTACCTCAAAAGAAAAAACGGAACCCTTATAGGATCACTTTGTTGTCCGTCTGTCTGTCTGTCTGTCTGTCTGTCAAGACCCTTTATCTCACGAACGGGTAAAGGTATCAGGTTGAAATTAATACTAAATATTAGGATCCATGAACCACACAAGATCTGAAAATTTAAATTTTTTACTACGACGCAATCAAAAGGTATAGCATTTTATGTCCTCATCTCCATACATTTATTCAAAAATGAAAAACCTACAGGGTACTTCCCGTTGACCTAAAATTATGAAATTTGGCAAGAAGCTAGGTCTTACAGTACAAATAATGGGAAAAGTCTGAAATCATTAAATATTACAACTTTTCTCTCAACTAATTGTAACCAATTGTGGTGAGCTCCCGTTTCAAGAACATTCATATAAGAGAGGGGTCAAGTTGGATGGTTGCTGAGGCGATTTTTGTTTTAGTTCTATTTAAAAACGGGAACACTTACAAACTTGAAAATTGGTATGTTTATAGGGCATAGGCTATAAAATAACAACAAATAATAAAATTTGGTCAAGCGCGTGTCGGACTAAAAAAATCTAGCACATTAACTTACTGAAATTTCAACTAATACAATTATGTTTATGTGGTGGTACGGAACCCTCAGTGCGCGAGTCTGACTCGCACTTGGCCGGTTTTTTTCGTATTTTGACCTATGTTCCTTGGGAAAAGTTGTTCAGTATCATGAGTACATGCATACCTTTTGCTATCAAGAACTAATTAATTTTTTCTACACTAATTTTGCTGGCATTCTGGGAGAGCTCTGTCTAGCAGTAATCGTTGGATTTTATGATTAAAGTTACTACTTACTCGTACCTAATTAGTTCCCACGTAAGAGCCCCATTAAATTGACAAGGGATGAATAGGATATGGAACGTGTTTAATTAATGAAGGACCAGAACAGGAAAACCTCTAGTAGGATCCGAACCTATTAATACCAGCGGTCCTACTTCGTTACGTAGTTTAAGCTCGGTTATAAAAGGAGACTACAAGATCACGAATAGATATATAGCTCCAACTAGTTTAGGGTCAGAGGTTCCGTAATTTTTTATGGTTTAAATGAAGTATAAAATTACGTTTATAACATAAACGTTCCTACTACTACTATGATTTCTTTTCAAATTTCTAATAACAACCGTTTGGAAGACAACACCCCAAACAATGAGGGTAGAAAAGAAAAAAATCAGTTTACTTGTTGGATAGGTAAGGGTTTTTCAACTTTGTCTGCGTGGATATAATGTATATCCATACAAAATTAAAGCTTTCTTGTACTAAGTTTCTCTTAGCTAAGCCGCGGACAGACAGACATGATGAAACTATAAAGGTTCTTGTTAATTAATGCAGCACTTTTGTTCAACGTCTTTTCGAAAGTCGCAAAAAAAATTGGATCGATAAGCTTATCATTCTGTATGGAGACACGATTTTTGTTGCGAATTAAAAAAATCGTATAACATAGATGCATTTAGCTGCAGCAATAAGCCCTTAAAAGGGTTTACACCACTTTTTTAAAACCCGATATGAATTCTTTGATTGCACATGCGACGAAAGCAACATCTGAAGTTTACATTGTTCACTAAAAATACTTAGGCAAAACCTTGTAATGAAAACAACAACTTTTACTGCATGACAATAACTTATACTGTGATTATGATTCGAAATGAGCCTCTAAAGAAGAATGCTTAAAGTAAATGCTTATAGAATCATGGTGCAACAGAGAAACAAACAAAGAAATAAATCCTTAGAAGAATTAACAGAAATCTATAGATTTTGTAAACAGTTAAAAAACCGAAAGCCGCAAAAATTTAAAATACACAATAATCAAAAACATCATCGAAGGAAAAATAGAGGGCAAAAGAGGCAAAGAAAAAAGGAGAACCACCATAATTTGAGGAGCTTGACCGCTATAAGCAAAAAATCTGGAGATATGGTACCCGAATAAGAACCTTTACCTTTAATTCGAACCTTTAATTTTATATATAATAATAAAATTTATTCCAAAACTTGTACAACAACAACATATTTTAACATTCAGTAATATAAGTATTAATTACAATTTTATTGATTGTACAGTGGGCAGAAAGATGTCAGGACATCATTCAACTCCTAAACTAGGAACTAACCTGTATTATAGGAACTGATTAATGTACCTCCTCTAATATGTCATTACCACAATCAAAATTTTAGAAATAAGAGGTGAACAGATGAGTGCAAGGAAGGTTGTACAGAAAGAAAGTTAAACAATTTGGGCAGATAGGTACGTAAAATTAGCATGCATAAAACAAAAGTGAATGTAATAAGCGAGAGAGTATAAAACTGCGTGTGTAAATGTATGTTTGTGTGAGTGAGTGTGCGTGTGTGTGTGTGAGTGAGTGTGCGTGTGTGTTTAGAGTAAGCGACTGAGTTGAGAGTAATAAGAGCAAAGAGTTGAACTAGCAAACGTGATTGAGGAGTTCTTCGGTCTCGTCGTATGTCTTTGTTTGAAGCCATTCAGACAATTTATTCTTAACCTCACGATGTAGCAAAGGGTAGATATATAGATATTTGTTGATTTTGTTATATAAAAATGAGCTTAGGGCCTTGTTCTGTCTCCTTGCAATGAAGCAAAAGAAGATGAATATGGATCAATTCGCGAGATTTTAATGTAAATTTGCTTTATAATGAGCTAATAGAAATACTTCTAAATGACGGAGGTCACAACCGTATTAATTTCATGGGCGCATAGCATAACACAATTAACTGGGTGAATTGCAATGCTAATAATGTTGGAGTCGAGTTTTGTTATCTCATTAGTCTTTTTGACGAACAAACGAACGAATTGGATTAGACTCGACGAAGAAGACGAAATTGGACACGTGTTTTATCAAACGTCCTTTTTTGTGAAGACAAAAATGAATAAATATATTAATTACTTAAATAAATTAATTTTAAAAGTATAGTTTAACAAAGTCGCCCGCTGTCTGTCTGTCTCTATATATGCTTAGTTAGATCTTTAAAACTACGCAACGGATTTTGATGCGGCTTTTTTTTTATAGATAAAGTGATTCAAAAGGTATGTTTTTATGTATAAAACATACATAATATAGTAGAAAAACACTGTTAATTTTAGAGGTTTGTAATGTGATGTCGTAAATAAACACAGTTTTTGCGCTTACATTGCAATCGCTGGCTGAACCCTACGAGATAGATTAAAATAATGTACTACATCTTAAAAAGGTCTACAAAGAAGTCTGTGATGATGTCTATCTCTTAGGGATAACCCAAAATAATAAAAAAATATCCTTCGAGAAATACAATTTTAAGCAATACAGCATTAATCCTTATCCAATAAAATACCTTAAATACATTGTACCTTGGTGTTCCCGGGGGCCTTCCTGAAGTAGCGAGCAACGTCACCGGCTTGCTGGGCTTTCTTCAGGAAATCGGGTGGCTTGAGTAAATCGATGTTCTACCCACACGCAAAATAGGAGCAATGACGTCGAGTTGCGGAAAATAGCCCAACGCACAATTAAAATTATTACAATTACATTGTGCATTCAATATAGATAATGGATATGGATATGGCCCTTCACAGCATGTAATTTAAATTTTACTTTTTGTCATCTCTACTAAGGTTTTTCATATTTTGTTAATAAATAGCCTAAAAAAATTAAGCATATTCCCTATTGGCACAGTATCTACGACTGGAATTTAGTATGGTGGCAAATAGGTATATACAGCAAAAATTTTTGATCACCCCCAATATTTTAGGAGGTGGTTCTGTTCATGAAACTGAACAACTTTTCCCAAGGAACATAGTTCGAAATATGAAAAAAAAAATCGTTTTCTCATAAAAAATGTGCAGTCATCTGATGCAGTTTTTCCGCACATCGACTATATTTCTGGGTTGTTCAGTTACATGGGCAGAACTAACCTCTTAATATTTTAACTAAACCTCTTAGCTAACCTCCTAATATACAGAGTGATAGTGATAAATAAATAAGGGTGGCATAAAAATCATACACCTTTTTTTAAAATTAATTAAAATAATATAAAACGTTTAATTTAAGCTCCAATACATTCGTTCAAAATGTTTACTGGTTACGGTAACGACCAATAAACAAGATTCATGTTGATTGTGAGTTACTCCTAGTTTCATTACGGCATTAACTGCTGGTCGTCGGGAATAGATGGCGCTGTACACAGATCTAAGTGAGGCAATTTTGAAGGTAATCCAGACAGACGACTTTATAGTCGCTTTTGATTAGAAAAACATATCTTTGTAAATTACGTAATTTTTATTTTCAGATTTTGTGTATATCAACATTGTAGACAAATATACATACTATTTCCTTACTTTAGTCACACCACAGATTAAATCCTATACTATTAAACGAGCAATATTTGTATATTTGTATACATTTATTTGTAATCGGTTTATCGAAAACGGCTCTAACGATTTCGATAAAATTTACCATACGGGGGTTTTCGGGGGCGAAAAATCGATATAGCTAGGTCTCATATCTGGGAAAATTCGTTTTCTGGGAAAATACTGCAACCTACAGCGCCATCTGTTGGCGGGTAACACAGCTTGCTCACCCGATGATATTTTAATGTAGAGGCGGCTATTATAGAGCGAAGCTCGGTCTCCCAGTTACTAATTGTAAACTGACGTACTTATCACACTGTCATTCTTAATTTTTTTAGTTTTTTTAGGTAATTTCAATGGTTCAAACAAAATTTGTTGAATTTGTCTTTCTAAATAAGCCATCAAAATGTTTTAATCGAATTTATTAAAACCCTGTTTATGTTAAGAAGGCTTTATTGACAAAGAACATTGTAAGTAGGTACCAAAACTAATTTAAGTTATTGTGCAATAAGTTTCTCGATTACTAAGACTTTGGCTTAAATCTTAAAAGTTTTTAAATTGAGAAATTTTGAAAACCGACATTGTTATTTGAATTGCCTGCTTTAAACCTTTCAATTTCTTTATATTGTAATAAGCCTCCTGGCGCATAATGTCACGTTCGCAAAATGACACTTTCTCAAAATGTCACGTTCGCAAAATGTCACGTTTTTTGGGACTTAGGAAAAAAAAATATTATTTTACTATAGATTTGAATGTCACGTTCGCAAAATGTCACGATTAAGTGTGACATTATGCGAACGTGACATTTTGCATACGTGACATTTTGCGAACGCGACATTTTGCTATAGTGAACCCTAGTGTGACATTTTGCGAACGTGACATTATGCGCCGGGAGGGCTCTGTAATAAGAGCGCATTTTCTTGGTAGTTAACGTTTTATCTTGTCACTTCTTCTTCGAAACGAAATAATTTAAGTGACGTCATAATATCCACGAACCAAAAAGTGCCGCGCGCTTCGCGGTGCTTTTATGTAATATCTTACAATGGATAAAGAAAATTTTATTTCCTCTTACTTTTTACCAATGATTTGTTCTAACAAAGTATGCGAATAAAATAATTTTGACGTAATAAAAAGACGGAACTAAATTGTACTGTTTGTAATCGGGTAGAATACGCAAAGGGAAAAGGACTTTCTACTTTCCAATGAGGATTCATTTTTGAATATCACTAAAATAATTCAAAATAACTTTTTTTACGAAAAGAATAATATTAATAAATACAAAGAAGTGACTGATTGTTTTATGTTAGATATTTTGACTTACCTTTTAATAACTTAATAGTAGATTAGTAGCCAAGGGCTGTAAGGAATCAATTGCAGCCCGAGATATTTAAGCGCACGAGCCAGCGAGGGGGCGCCTTTAGTTCGAGGGTGCAATTGATGCTTACACCCGAGCTAACTACTCTGCTTTACATCTCGATTGTGAGGTAAGTAGGTCCTTATTACCACCAAACTGTAGGTGACCAATTAGCGCTCTAGGGTAATAATGTAGCTAGAAAAGCCCTAGGGCGGTAAGTAATTAAAAAACACACTTCACTCTTTCAAAACTCAATTACTTACCGCCCTAGGGCTTTTCTAGCTACATTATTACCCTAGAGCGCTAATTGGTCACCTACAAGCCCCATTTAGGGGTAATAAGGACCTACTTACCGAATATGAGAGATGTAAAAGGACTTAATGGGCTATGTCACAAGCCTTTGGCGGCTCAACAACTCTGACACCAGGGTTTGTAAAGGTTGGTCATCGGCCTTGCAAACATCACTACATGATGATGATGAGGGCTTTTTTTTTACATTCTTAACAAAAAGTTTTAAATTAAATAATTTTTTCATTATAAAAAAAGCAGCGCAAATACAACCTTGTATATAATAATATTACATACCAGTTGTAGACACTATCATCTTTCGAAAATTCAGAGATTTTGTTAAAGTCCCAAAATCCCTGACAAAGTCTTACAAAGTTAAATAAAAACAATATTAGATAATAATAAAATTTGGTAAACAATACACACAATACAATATTTCACTTTGTACGAGTTTATCACTGTAATTTTTTTATTGTGTAAGCCAGCCTTCCGAATATTGAAAGGGCATGATCAGTCAACGTAACTCAAAAATATTCATCGAATAAAACTTTCAAAAAATTAAAAAAAAACATCCTCGCAATCAAGTTGGTAAATTTTTTGAGTGTTGTAAGTTTGATGAAAGTTGTTCAGTTACGTTTACTAATCATGCCCTTTCAGTATTCGGAAGGTTGTCCTTTACACCCCATATAATCTCGGTAATATTCAATAATTAAGTCCCAGACTTTGTATTGTTTCAAGTAGTTTCTACATTGTTCGAACATCAGAATAAACATTTGTTGAACTCTCATGGACGAATGAGCTCGTACGTTGAGCAGTTAGCTGCATACCGCCGGAATTGTATGCACTGTCAGTTGCATACTAGAAAATTAAATGCAGTACAGTACGTACTTATAAAGTACGGTCAACCGCATGTCGGTAGAAACTTTTTCAACTCTATTACCACGCCATAAGGTCCAAAAGTGTTTCTACTGATGTGCTGTTGAGTGTACAATATTTCTCTTTCTATTTGTTTTCAAGATGTTTTTACTTAGTACTCGTAGATAGCGTATAATACCTATATAGGGTGACTTTTAATTAGTTCTTGATAGAAAAAGGTATGAATGTTCTCATGATACTGATCAACTTTCCCCAAGGAACATAGGTCGAAATACGAAAATCAAGTTTTGACCTCCCATAGAAACTGCATCAGCTGATAGCGCATTTTGTATGGGAGGTCAAATTTGGTTTTTCGTATTCCCACCTATGTTCCTTGGGAAAAGTTGTTCAGTATCATGAGTATATGCATATCTTTTGCTATCAAGAACTAATTAAAAGTCACCCTATATATGTATAGGATAAGTATTGGACGTAGTGACTAAAATTGAGAAAGGGATGCTAAGATGGTTTGGTCATGTAGAGAGGATGAATGAAGGAAGATTGACGAAAGAGATCCACAAGGCGAGAGTGAATGGAAACGTTGGAAGGGGAAGGCCTCGGCGAACGTACCAGGACCAAATTCAGGACGTTCTGAATAAAGGCCAGGTTTAAAGTACCTAACCTAAACCGACGAGCATGTACGAAAGGATTGATGAAGGTTCAGGAAGCAAGGGAAATATGTCAAGATCGTAGCAGGTGGAGAACTGTGGTCTCTGCCTACCCCGACGGGAACAAGGCGTGATGTTATGTATGTATGTAAGTATTGGAATAAAGTGGGTCGACCCTACACACTCTGGTTGTTTTCTGATTTCTGCTTCTTTTACTCAGCGGATTCCTGAAAGTAACCAAGTGAGATAAAAAAATTGTGTTTTTTATGGTGATATTTTATCACCTACTTATATTTAAAAAATATTATCAGGAAAGGTAGTAAATCTTTGATTGGTCAACTGAGATTAGATACAATCATTAAAAAACAGATATTTTTCATTATTTAAAATAGTTTTCTGAGTAAAACATCCACTTCGCTACTGCTAAGGCTAATGTGTTCGATAGTATGTCTTAAATTATGTTCTTATATCGTTCTATTTGCTTCGTTAATAAATTTGTTCAGATTCAAAAACCTCATTCTATTTTTTACAGTTAAATAACCTTTTTTAGAACTTTATTATAATAATTTTTGGAATACATTTTTTTTGTGTAAACTTTTTTGTTTCACTACACAACACAGTGAGTACAGCAACGATATCTTGTGAGAGAGCAGAGGTGCGGGTGTGAGTTTCAAGCAAGCTCAGTAAAGAACCTTCGTCGAGAACTCCTGTAGGCACACGCCACCGCTTACGTAAAGCTTCCGTACCTCAAACGCAGATGGCATTGTTAAAGGTTTTTCTCTACGAAAACGGATTTTTCTTAGGCTCAAAACGATTTTATAGTCTGTAAAAACCAAATACACTAAACTCAAGCAAGTATAAAGTTTTGAATAAATAATATCTTATCGAAACCAAATTAAAATATTTTGTTGGAATTATTTATTTACAATCTGGTTATTGGCAAATTAATTTGCAAAATTTCACAACTTTGAATTAAATTATAAGTTTGCATTATTCATAGATACCTAACAACTTTTCTTGTAAAATTTGAAGTTTTGTTGTTAAATATAAATAACTTTGAGAATTTTGTTATGCCTAGATAATAATATATCATGTATTACTTTATTTCAACTAGTACGAGTACCTAGTGTCACTTGTTAATAACAGTGAAATTATTGAGATTTGACCTCATCGATTTATTTTATTCCAAGAGAAAATAATAATATTTTACATACAGAATTTTGTCGCAGGTAATACGAATCTTGTAAGTAATTTGTATTAGTACTTGTATAGTCTCTGATATCTGTGTAACGTGCTTTCCGAAGCTCTTAGGCCGGTATTCCACTGGGACACCACGGTGGCGCGACTGGTTGCGCCTCTGGTGTCCGTAACTAGACACCAGTAAAGACACCATAGAGTCGCCATACCCTGCGGCCACAGTATTAAGGGCTATATTTCACTGGGAGTGGTAGCGCGACCAGCATCCGAACTGATTGCACCGCCAAATTGGTTGCGCAACCAAACGGACACCAGGTGAGTAACTCTCTATAGAGCTGTATACATTTTGTTGGTAGCGGCGACTGGTTGCGCTGCCATGGTGTCCCAGTGAAATACCGGCCTTACTTTTCAGACAATCAGGCGATTGAAAAATGACTTCATTTGATCACTTCCTGCGTTTGGATCATTCTGCGAAGTAAAAAAATCTAAAATTACACAATCACAGGCAGGGTTCGAACCTGTGGCTTCTCCGGGCGTCCAAATCGGTTTATTCATCCTGCACTGTCCTAACTAAACTAGAAAAGTCACACAAAGTGATATTTGTTTGACATTGACACCAAACGAACGCTTAAAAAACGTCTACCGTACCTTATGAACGGTTGGCCCCCTGATACGAGTATTAGGCATGAACCGAATAAAAACAAATTTTCTAAATTGTTAAAACAACATTTATTGAATGGTTTAGCCTAGCTTAACTTAATAGGTTGTCCTTATGATTAATTTAATTAATTCTAGTTAATAAGATTTTGTTGAGACTGTTCCTGCAGTCAAACTGTGTCAACAGTTTTGCGGGTGCTTGTTTAGTTTTAAAAAGAAAAACTGTAGCATTTTTTAAATAAACATATTATATTATATCTATATCTATATCTATCTATCTACCTAAGAATCGAACCCAGAACCTCAGATCAAGAGCCGAACGCTCTAACCGTTAGACTACGGATGCTGTATCTGTCCATATCAATCAACCTAACTAAGCAGTTATCATAAATCAAGCCCAGTGATCAAATTTTGTCATTTCATATATGTATTTAATCATTGACATAAAAAAACGCACTCTCAGCTTCGTTGGTTTCCAAAATCTTTGCTCTTAATTTGCCCCTAAATCTTCTGAAAATTAGAACTCTACTCCTTGTGCATAAAAATAACAATTCATTGACAACTGAAATCAATCAAATTCTCATCTTGATTCAAGCTAACAGTAACAGATGGCGCTTTTCCCGCGCCGTTGTTTGAAGACTATCGCGAGGATTATCCGATAAATGGTGTTGTCAGATAGATGGGTTGAAATAATCCTGCCTGTTTTAGATGTTGATCATTTCTGCAGTGGGTACTGACAGATCGATACTACAAACTCACAGATTGAGTGACTGATTAAAATAGCTGATTGTGATTGATTCTATGGGTATATTGACTGCTAAATTTAAATGAATAATGGCAAAACTTGGATCCATTACGGGAAAACTTAAGTCAGTTAATGTTGGGGCTTTAGCTATTTATGAAGTCCATGTGGTGACGGCAAAGAGTACTACCATCCCATATCTACCCGTAGGTGTCTTAAAAGGCAACAAATAGTTTTTTTTCCGGAGGATGGACAGCAGCGTCCTTCTACGTATCGTACCATCTTAAATACTGCGGTCACCAACAACCACGGCAATTGGTGCCAGCCGCAAAGCTATCAAGCATGTGGTGACTATTGTACTTCCCTTATGATATATTATAAATAAATAAATAAATATTTTTGTTGTGAAGTGCCGGAGGATCCCTGTAAAGCTGTGTAATTTTGATAGGGTGTTATCGAGGAAATTGGGCCTCATTGCTTCCGGATAACATATGCCAGCATATTGTCGCAAATTGTAATGTCACATCATCATCAAATCAGCCGAAAGACGTCCACTGCTGGACATAGGCCTCCTCTAAAGATCTCCATGACGACCGGTCTTGCGCTGCTCGAATCTAACGGCTTCCCACGACCTTGACCAGATCGTCGGTCCACCTTGTGGGGGATCATCATAAAATATTCAAAATAACCCTACCAAATTAACAGAACGACGTCTTCACTACTTTAAAAATATGGATCATAACGACCTAATTTCGGCAGGTGTGTCGCTATACTTTGGTTTAATATACCTTAGTCGCCTTTTAAAACATCATCAGGAAGTTTTTGTGTATGCTATTTTAATGGCATTTATAAAGCGATCGAAAAGTACCAACAAATTAATTAATGATCTAGTAGAAGGAACGTAATTAATTATGAAAAGTTCTAGACGCGGTTACAGCGTTACCAGTGCCAGCGAGATTAATGGCTTGCCACTCGAAATTTGGCAAATTGTTGTTTGTAGTTCGGCAATTGTTTTTTAATTGAAAATAAAAGGATCACATGCTTGATTTGGTTTAAGTTTAAAGATGAAATAATTTTGTAAAAATGCCAATCTTGTAACAATTAAAAACCGGTCAATTTGTTATTATTTGTAATAAAAGCTAATAGTATTATTTCACCGACCCAGAAACCAAAAATCCTACTTCCTTCCTACTAATATTATAAACGCGAAAGTTTGTATGTATGGATGTTTGTTCCTCTTTCACGTAAAAACTACTAAATGGATTTTAATGAAACTTGGCACACATATAGGTTAGGTCCTGGAATAACACATAGGCTACTTTTTACCGCGGGAAAACACTTCATTCCCACGGGAAAACGCATTTAATGTTAATGAAGAAGGTGACTGACTCACTGACTGACATATCAACGCACAGCCCAAACCGCTGGGTCTAGAAATTCCAAATTTGGCATGTAGGTTTTTTATGAGGTCTTAGGGTGCACTAAGAAAGGTTTGTACAAAATTCTACCCCTAAGGGGGTAAAATAGGGGATGAAAGTTTGTATGAAAGTCCGTCAGTTTTGTAGTTAGGATCTTCAAATTTTGTATTAAGGCTAACGACTAAAAATTAATATTTACGTGTCTCAGGGTTTTTGAAAATTCGACAACCTAAAGGGTGAAAAGGGAGATGAAGTTGAAAATCCTTTATTTTTAAAGTAAAATCCACATAATTAATTTTTTAGGCATAAGGGTTGTAATTCTATGCAACGTGGTTGTTATTGAATTCCACCCCAAATTCAACCCCTAAAAAGGGAAAAGGGTGAAAAAGTCTAAAAACCAATATGGGTATCGTTTGTATGGTTTATTGGGTTGCTGATTACGATAACTACGACAATTTTGAAATCCAACGTGGTGAACGTGAAATACCATCATCCCCTGGAGATGGAGTTGGATAGGGTCTAAAAATCAATATGGGTGTTGTTTCTATGATCATATGAGGATAGGGATAGCGGTTAAGATGGCGTTAGGGGTAGGGGTAGGTAGGATGAGAGGGAGAGGGAAGGGGAGGAGGGAGGAGAGGGAGGGGGAAATGGGGAGGGAGAGGGAGGGTGACGGGGAAGAGGGGGAGAGGGGCAGGGACAGGGATGGTGTGACGGACGGTTGGACAGATGGTTGGACGGACGGACGGACGACAGATAGACGGAAGGGTGGATGGATGGATGGTCAGATAGATAGAAACCACGCGGACGAAGTCGCGGGCAACAGCTAGTACGAACATAATTTTATAAGCATAACCTCTTTATTCTAATAAGACTATAAAATATTTGAGAAAACGGCTTCCATTACAAGTCTAAAAGCATAAGGTATAACTTATTGACAAACATTTTAAGGCACAACGAATCTGCCAAATTCATAAATCATTTTTACCAGAATAGTGCAATTAAAACTATAAATAGGCGTACTAATACTTGCAAGAGCAATTTGAAAAGCAATTCGAATGAAAGGAATAAACAACATTTGTTACGCCTTCACTCATAACGTTTGTATGTTATAACAACTTTACCATGTAAATGTATTCATATCAAATGTAGCTATACACACAAATTATACAAAAAGTTAAAAATATAAAAAAAAGTGTTCTTATAACGATTTTTTATTGATTATTTTGGTAACAAACATTAGTGTTCGTTCGGCACGGTCGTAATACGATAAAAACACTTGTTACCAAAAAGTTTTACTTTTACCTTTTGCTTCTAGGATAGTTTTATTTCAGATCCTAGTCTTGGTTAAACTTTATATTCGTCATTTGCTGTTAAGTTTTACTCGTGCCGTATTTTATAGAAGAAGGTTTTTCGTAAATCACGAAAGTCTCAAAAGAAAATGTTTATTTTGCATTTTAATAATCTCATACATAAAATGTCTCGTTAACACAAATTGGCTGTGTAACTTGGTGCCTTGAAAAATAGGGGTAATAATTTCAGGCTGCAATATTGTGTCGTAAAAAGCGTCCGTAAAGTTAAACATACTTTATTACTCTTGATGTCCAGTGGTATAGCAGAAGAGTGATGATACGATTATGTTCAGTCTGAAACAGTAATAGGTACGCATTAATTTTTCGCATGAAAATTAAGCCATATTGTCATTGGTTGTCTCAGTGTAGTACGACAGTACGGTAATAGGACATTACTGCACTGGCCGACAAAAACGATATTGAAGGACGAACGTGATAATAGGCCCCTGAAAAGATGGACCGTTAACTTGTTCAAGGTCGCGGGAAGCCACTGAAAATGGACAGCGCTGGACAAGTCGTTGAGGAAATATTTAGGGAGGGCCTAAGTCTAGCAGTAGACGCAGTGAGGGCAGGCCCCCCACAGGGTGGACCGTCAACTTGGTCAAGGTCGCGGGAAGCCACTGGATACGGACAGCGCGAGATAAGTCGTTGTGGGGATTTTTAGGAAGGGCATGTGTCTAGCAGTGGATATTAACCACACAAACTTTTTACTTTGTGACTATGTTTGGACCCTACAAACTTGACTAATTAATTGGTTAATGTAAGAAAATAATAAGTCTGTTAAATGTTTTGGCATTTACAAGTAGCCTTAAGAATCAGTCCTTCAAAGTTCTTATGTCGAATTCTGCAAATTATAAATCTATGAGCTTGCCTTGGCCCTTATCATGTACGAGTGAAGGATTTTCTACCGCTGGGTGAAGACTTTCCCTCAAATGGTCTTTACCAATGGGGTGAAAGGGAAGGACTATATAGCAACAAATATTCAGATTAGACAATCTGAGTCTCTATTTGAAAGCGTCGAGTTCGTTACGCCATCTGAACTTTTAAGTAAACAAAATAAATTTATTATTCGTCGAAAGCACCCAATTAAACAGTATCTTGTAAATTGGAGCTCAGAGATTCGAGGAAGTAATTAAATAAGTGGAGGAATAATCAAAACACTTATTGCCAACCGGCTCTAAACAATTGAATTAGAGTCGTAAACCATTTCGGGAGGTTCCAGTTCATTTTAATACAGGATGTTAATTTAATTGCGTGCCATAGCTCAGGGGCGGGTTAGTATTAGTATTAGTAACTGAACCCACTTTTCTCAAGGAAAATAGGTCGAAAAAGGAAAATCTTCTAATAGAAACTGCTTCAGTTTAAAGCAAATTTTGTAAGGTTAGGTGTGATTTTTTGGTTTTTGACCAACATATGCTCCTTGTGAAGAGTCATTCTGTTACCGATACTGAACTCGGAGTTCAGTATCGATAACTGAATAACAAATGGAGTTTTACTACATCATAGGGATAAACAAAAAATTGCAAATTTGATGGGACAATTTGTATGGAGAGGCCGATTTTTAATTTTAATTTTCTGAAAGTTTAATTTGAAAGTAGTTCAGTTACATTGACATTCCCACCCTGTATTTAAAAATGTAATAGTCCTAAATCTTAAATTCCTTTTTAGTGGTTTGTTTTAACGGCCTTCCCATACAACCCAATTAGCGTTCTTAAGACGCCTTCTTCATTGTAAGTCAATTATGTAGACAAAATATACAGAGGTACCGGTTATTTAAGCGTTGAGTGTATTTACATAGTATTTTATTAGTTTTGTTTTTAAAGAGAAGTATGTTATTATGCATAGTCATGTCACTATGACTGTAGTCTACCAAGCGTAGTGACTATGATATTCCGTACCCAACTATTTTGTTGACGTATTCTTGGATAGCCATCCAAAAACAAATCATATCAATGAAAAATTTCTTTATTAGAACGATCCAGGTTTAAATACTTGAATGTCAGTGAATTTAGAAGGGAGATTATTTTAATTGTGTAGCGTTAATTTTCATTGATGTAGCGCCCCAATTAGAATGAGAAGAACCACTGAAAGTTGTACAGTTTCGTTGTCTGATCATGCTCAATCAGTTTTCGGTAAGTTGTCCTTTACACCCTGTTCATAAAGTGTATTTTTTGCCATTTAGGAAAGTTGTTGCAGTTATTTTACCATTAACGAAAGTGGTGCAGTTGCAGTGTAGTTAAAATCATGTACCTGGAACTTTGCTCTGTTTAATCTAAACAAAACCCATTAACAGATGGCGCTGTAGAGATTCTAACGTGCTATTTTCAAAAAAAATTACAAAAAAGAAAAGTGAATTTTCCCAGAGATGCGTTCTAATTAGATCGACTTTTCATCGCCGAAAACCCCCACATGTTTAATTTCATCAAAATCGTGAGAGCCATTTTCGAGAAACCGATTACAAATAGGATTGTAAAATGAGATACTACCTAATCCAGTATTAATGTGAAGAAATTTGTCTTATTTACCAAACTGATACCAACTTAGATAATCTTATCTGCTGACAAAGTGTCTAGAGTCTAGACAAAAGGCATTCGTCACACGTCGAAAAATATTTTAGAATTCATAGCAGGGTTCACTTACAAGCTTTCAGTATAAGTTCTTTAAAAGTAAGTTTGATTTTGAATCAATGGGTTAGCTTTTGATTTCTATTTTACCTTGGGGACATACTCGTATATGTGGTTGACGGTAGAACGATTTCACTCAAAAGAAGCCTATTCACTCATGACTAGAATATATTCGGGTTATAATACGAACTCGGGAACCAAACGTAAGCAGAAAATCCCACTCCTTAGCTGTGTAAGCTTATCGGAAAATGATAAGAATAGTAAGTTTATCAATTATTTTAGTAAGTTATACAACTTTCGAAAAATCATAAACTCGTAGAAAATTCGTAGATCCAGAGGTCCGTTAGGTAAGGTAAAGGTTAGGTTCTCTTCCGACCAAACGCATGAGCCGAGCGAGCGAAGCGAGCGTTCTGTAGCTGCCGCCGGCGAGTGCCAGAAGCGAATTCGGTATAGTTTTTTATCTTTCGAAAGTTGATCAACTTACTAGTAAATTGATTAATTTACGATTCGCGTATTATAAAAGATGTTGCAAAGCGCTTCGTGCGAATGTGTGGAATATCAATCAACTTTTAGTTTCCAAAATATCGTATTACTTGCTGAATAGCCAAGAAGGGCGCGAGAGACAAAGTTTCACTAAGGTTAAAACGTTTATAACGAAATGCTTGTTTCAGTCTATTGCTTGAGGAGGCACTGAAAAAGGTACATTAAAGAAGTTATATTAAAATATAGGGTCCTTATTAAATATTACTTTTCGAAAAATTGTTTTTGACCTTCAGTACAAAATGCAGTCTTTATGGGAAGCTGAATTTTCTCGTTCGTGTTTCGACCGATTATGTTCCTTTACAAAAGTTGTTCAGTTTCAGGGTCTGGGTAACTAAATAAAATTGTCTTCACTATTTCGTTAGGACAGCGTTAGTTTTTTATGAGCCCGCATATTTTAAGAGGTGGTTTTGCCCATGAACTGAAAAACTTTTTCCAAGGATCATAGGTCGAAATACAAAATTAAAATTGACCTCCCATACAAAATGTGCTGTTAGCAGATGCAGTTTGTATGGGAAGTCGTTCGTCGGAAAAGTTGTTCGTCCCTGTGAACAGCTCCCTTCCCACCTACTCTAAACGTGTCGCAGTCTGGCCTTCAACTCGGACCTTTGAAGGATGGAAATAGATACAGCAACCCTAATCTCATCACGTTCAGACCAAAATACATGGATATTTATGGTAATTATTCTGAAACAGTTTTGATGGATTTGATGATATTAATTCAAGCAACTATAAACAACCTAGAAACAGAACTGGTAGAAAAGACAGTGAAGTGAATGTAGGGAAGCCAATAAAAATTTAATACTATATTATAGAGATTTAAGCGCGAAATTGAAAACATTTGCCAAACAATCACACACACACACACTTAGACACACATTTACCACAAACAGAGAGGTAAGGGGCCTCCTGACTTAGAGTTGTAATCCTCTAATTTATAGACCAAACAGTAAAAAAAAATAATAAAAAAAAATATTTTGTATTTGTTGCGCGGTGCTTTTTCAATACATCAATGGTATTTATGGGTACCTTTCTACCCATTTTCTATGGGTTTTTAGGAACTTTCAGATATCAATCTGTACACTATTCTTTAATATTTCCACCAACTTTTAGCCTGGGTCTCAAATGACCCGATTCGAGCTTTGTTGTCGTTTTGTTGTAATTCGCTGCATTTAAATTAGTTATCGATATACTGTTAAATTAAATTTGGTGACTAGAAAAGGTGCAAAAAATATTGTAAACACTGTTTTAGCGTTACTTAGATCGCAAAATTGATAAATTTTTCCTTAAGATCATAGGTCAAAATAAGTGGTTTCTTCTCTTGGGCGATTTCAAAGCTGACGATAAAAACCCAAGCGCAGCGAGGTTTAAATCCATACTCCATACTAATATTATAAATGCGAAAGTAACTCTGTCTGTCTGTCTGTTTGTTTGTTGCTCTTTCACGCCTAAACGGCTGAACGGATTTTGATGAAATTTGGTATGGTGATAGATGGTAACTTGGAGACGGACATAGGCTACTTTTTACCCCGGGAAAATATCTCATTACCGTGGGAATCTACACATACAATAATACTCTAGCGGGGTTGTATCTGCTACAGCACACCGAAACTACTTAACCGATTTTGATGGGACTTTTTTTATTCAACTAAGTATCGCTGATTACGAAAACTACTACAATTTTGAAATCCAACGTGGTAGACGTAAACTACCATTATCCCCTGGGGATAAGGTTGAGGTGCGATAGGGTTGAAATGTCTAAAAATCAATATGGGTGTCGTTTGTAAGGTTTATCGAGCCGCTGATTACAAAAACTACAACAATTTTGAAATCCAACATGGTGGACGTGAAATGCTATCATCCCTTGGGGATGAGGTTGGGGTGCGATGTCTAAAAATCAATATGGGTGTCGTTCGTATGGTTTATCGGGTCGCTGATTACGAAAACTACAATGATTTTGAAATCCAACGTGGTGGACGTGAAATACCACCACCCCTGGGATGGGGTTGGGATTCGATAGGTTTGAAATGTCTAAAAATCAATATGAGTGTCAGTTGTATGTTTATATAAGGATAGGGATAGCGGTTAAGATGGCGTTAGGGGTAGAAGCAGGGATAGGGGTAGGGTCAGGGATAGGGAGAGGGAGAGGGGGAGGGATAGGGAGAGAGTGTAAGGGAGGGGAAAATGAGGGGAGAGAAAGGGGGAGGGAGGGGTAGAGGGCGTGGGAGGGGGTAGAGGGAGGGGGGGGTAGAGGGAGGGAGGGGGGGGTAGAGGGAGGGAGAGGGGGAAGGGGAGGATGAGTGAGGGGAAGGGGGAAAGGGAGGGGAATGGGAGGAGGGCGAGGGGGGAAAGGGAGGGTGATGGGGAGAGGGGAAGGGGGGAAATGGAGGGGGAAGGAAGGGTGAGGGGGGGAAGAGGGAGGGGCGAGGGAGAGGAAGAGAGAGTGGGAGAGGGTGAGGGAGGGGGAGTGGGAATGTAGGGGGGGGGATACAAAAGGATAGATAGGGAGGAATAGGGACCTTTTTTACTTTTATGAATACCTCCTCGCTACCCATTCACTTCACTCCCTTTATTGCCTTCTTTTTTAAGTTCGCCTGTAACGGTTGACAATAAAAATTCCGCACTACCTACCAGTTAAATAAAATCAAAAGATAATTAAGTTTGTAGTAAGATGCATTTATTCAACTTGGATAAGTACAAATGCATCTTTTACGTAGGGATCAAGAAGGATAAGCGCTCCGTAAAATATGTTTCAATTAAGTTCGAGTTCTGTTTTTTTATAAAATCTACGCGGACGAAGTCGCGGGTAACAGCTAGTCTTTTATAATTTTTTTGGAATTTAATATCCCCCAACACATCACATGTAATGTGTGATGTGTCACATTCCCCTTATTACCTATACTGTGACATCACATGTACTTCTATAGAATAAGTTATGTCTTGGAAGAACGGTGCCTCCTAACACAGGCGAAAAGCTTAATAGGAGACACCTGCCCCCACTTTCTAATGTAAACCCTTGTTGATTGCAAATAAACATATTTTTTATATTTTTTTTATTAATATTGAAGTAAGGGGACTTACTTGCAAAAAAAAATTTATCGATTGGGAAAAAAACATTGTAAAAATTTTCAGAGGTTAAATATCACAATACAACAATGAAATAATAAAATCAGTTTTTCTTTACCCGTTTAAAGTTCGCCTTTTCTGACTTATCCATTCAATCAATCACAATTTGATCGTTCAAAGAATTTGATTGAACAGTCAAGTTTTTCAATTTCCATCCACTTTTTGGTTCTAAATAAAGTCCAGTTTTATTCAATTTGATTTTATTTAATTTATGACAAGACTGTCTTATTAATTTTTAGCGTTCCGATACCAAAATGGTAAAAAAAGGAACCCTTATGGTGCCGCTTTGTCTGTCTGTCTGTCTGTCCGTCTGTCTGTCACACCTGTATATCTCGGTAACCACTCATGCTATCGACTTGAAATTTGGAATAGTTTTAGAATATAGTTGTTTGTTTGTTTGTTTAGAATATAGTATGTTTAGATAATAGTTGTCCAAATTTATTGCACGTGAAAGAATTAAGAAAAATATATGATTATTAATGTAAAGGGGGCCCAAATAGGGGGGGGGGGGGAAATTTCAAATTATCGGTACTAGGTTGATTGGGGTACGAGTATCATATGAAAGGGCTTTACTTTTACATTTTAAAATTTATTTTTGTATATTTCGACCCATGTTCCTTGGGGAAGGTTGTTCAGTATCATGAGTACATTCATACCTTTTTCTATCAAGAACTAATTAAAAGTCACCCTATATAAACCATTTTTTTTTGTTTATTCCAACGCTTGCCAACACATTTTGCAGTTATTGTCAAAAGCAATCGGCTGAAGCTGTCAGCAAAAACAAGTTTGTAAACAATATTATTCTTTTCTAAATTATTTCAAAATACAAAATACCCGACTTCGTAGAAAAATATGAACTGAAAAGAGAAAAAACAAGTTCTAAAAATTTCATGAGCGGGGACAAACTGGGGCGGAGTAAATTTATGTGTTTGGAGGTGGTTTTTCAAATGAAATATATTTAGTAGTTTTGTTTGTCCCCGCTTGCTTTTCAGATCATATTTTTCTACACAATCGGGTATTTTGTTTTTTGTTTTTTTATTTTTATTTAGTACTTTTTGGTTATGAAAGTTTTTTATTATGACACTCCCACAATGATTACAAATTTAACGACACCTCACCTCACATATATACATACATACTTACATACATATACTCGTAAAAAAAATTATATTATAGCAGATAACTTCAGGTGCACGTGACTCTTCCCCCCGCTCCCCCGCCCACCTCCGATGTCGTCTGACAACCTCGCCCCCGCCAACCCCTGTCACGAAATTGTTGGACTGTAATTTTACAAATAGAACTTACAGAATACCACCATAATGTAAGAGGTGTTAATTAAACAGACTTCTTTTTAATACCATTAGACTTCTTTTTAATAGCATTATTGCATTCTAAATTACTAACTCAACCACCAACAACGTGCAACTAAATAAAACTTTCTTAGACACTTTCTTTAAGGCAAACACCGGCCGCTGCCGCGGCACGCTTGCTTCGCTCGCTCGGCTCGTGCGTTGTGGTCGCAAGACAGCCTAACCCAACCTAAAACTTTTTTTTGCATAATTATTATTTTTGATGCACAGTTAGTAATTTTGATGCACAACCATAAATTTTAATGTGCATAATATTATTTCTCAAATATAAGTTTGTTGTTTTCTTTACAGGTACTTATGGCAATCACTAATCCAGTTTATGCACGTACACACCTTTATGCATGTAAGTATAGTATGTACTAGGTGTAAGGGAAAAACTGAAAGAACATGATCATTCAATGAAACTGAACAACTTTTACCATGAATCATATCACCAGAAACGTAAAAAAACTCTGCCTCTGTCTCCATACAAACTCTCCAATAAAATTTGTAATTTTGTATAGACCGGCCAATCTTTTTTATTCCTTTGATATGCTTCTTGGAAAAAGTTGTTCAGTTTCATCAACTGATCATGCCCTTTCAGTTTTTGCCAACCTGTCCCTTATATCCTGTATTAATGACATCAATATCTTTGTTTGGTACAAATGAAACAACTTACAAGAAAGTAATTAGGAACATCAGATGTACATGTTTTCTTTTCATAACATTTCTAATTCTCCTAAAGAAGGACACAATGATATAAATACTTTCTATAACAGTAAAATAATCCTATTCATCATGGATAGTAATTCCATAGTCCAAATTGTTTACAACAAAGACCTTCGACGATACACATAATTGTACTATAGGCGGGATCAATATTAATCGGCTGGTTTATACGCCTGCCTTTATTCCACCTAAAGGTGGGTTTCCACTAGAGCTGTGATCGGTGAAAATTCCAACCAATATAGCTGCTTCGCTCGAAGGCAAAATTTTACCGCCTCTGAGGGATGCAGCTGTATTCAGATTCAGATAATTTTATTCAATGTAGATTCTTTACAGAATACTTATTGAATGTCATGCAGAATACAATGCAAATAGAGCGAGTCTACGCCGTTTCGGATCGTGCTATGGCAGCGTAAAAGAAACGGCAAGAAACCACTGCAGCACGGCCTACTTTAAGAGTCGGCTTTTTACAATGTGTTTCTTGTGTTTCGCTGGAATATCAGAGCACCATACCTCTCTGTCATTCATATAGTCATCCAATCTATAGTAAGCTTTTTTACATAACGTTTGCTTTACACATTCTTTAAACTTTCTCTCAGGTAATTGCACTATATTGTCAGGTATTTTGTTGTAGTATCGTATACACAGACCAACGAAAGATGTATTGACTTTAGTTAATCTAGTATATGGTTGATCAATTTTATGCTTATTTCTAGTATTAAAATTATGCCTGTCACAAATTTTAGGTAATTGATGAATGTTCTTTCTTGCATACATTATATTTTCATAGATATACTGGCATGGCATTGTCATAATGTTGATTTCCTTGAACAGTTCTCTCAGGGAATCACGAGTCTTCAGGCAATAAATTGCTCTTATAGCCCTCTTTTGTAAAACGAATATTGAATGTATATCAGCTGCCCGGCCCCAAAGCAGTATGCCATAAGACATAATGCTATGGAAGTAGCTAAAGTAAACCAGCCTTGCAGTAGCTACATCAGTAAGTTGTCTGATTTTTCTAACAGCATATGCAGCCGAGCTCAATCGACCAGAAAGAGCCGTTATATGAGGGCCCCATTGAAGTTTAGAGTCTAGTGTTAACCCTAAGAAAACTGTACTATTTACAAAATCTAATGGTTCATTATTCAATACTATGTTATGTGAAGTAGACCTTACATTTGGTAGTACAAATTCAATACATTTAGTTTTTTTTGGCGTTTAGGACTAGATTGTTAACAGTAAACCATGCATGAATCTGTCCAAGTGCATCATTGACTTCGTTATAATTTTGTGACTTCCTACTTACATTGAATATTAATGAAGTATCATCAGCAAATAACACAATTTTTGACAGATTCTATTTTAAAAGAAAGAAATAGTTGAATAGCTTTCTCGCTCTTTCCTATAGTTAAATCCTTTTTCATAAGTCATTTTAATAGATACACAGTCGCATTCCAAACTTGAATAAATAAAAAAAGCGACTGAAAGAAAAAGGAAGCTTAAGCCTCTTTTCTGAAATGCTATTTTTTGAACAGCTACCATGCTTCTACCAAAATACAGCGAATAACGGAAAGGTGTGATAACACTAAAGAGTGTAAATCTGCCCATGAAACTGTACAATTTTTCCCGAGGAACATGGGTCATAGACCATAATCAATGATTGACCTCCCATAGAAACTGCATCAAGAGTCAGCTGATAGTGCCTTTTATATGTGAGATCAACTTTATTTTTTCATATTTTGACCTATGTTTCTTGGGAAAAGTTGTTTAGTTTCCATTCAGTTACACGTTGTATACTATTATGATCGAAGAGGTGCCGTAATTTAGCCTTCGTGGAAATCAGGCCTATCCATTTTTCTAGCTTACCGTTACGCTGTACTAAGGTGGAGCGTATGGAGTAACCCTACTGGCTCACCCCGGATGTACACTCGGGGAAGAAAAATGTTCACCAGTTTTCAAATTGATTCGTTTAACGTCGCGAGCACATATTACCTTTTGAAACTGTGATAAAGATTCGAATATTGCATACAAAAGTATACTTTACTGTTCGAAAATAAAATTCAAATTAATTCAGACCTTGTCCAAGAAGATTGTATCAGATAAACATTTTGATAAATTAAAACCTTCGTGTTGGTAAGATAAGTTAAGATAACGACAATTAAAAAGCTATTCATTAAAAAGTCATTCTTAGTGTCTTTCAACGTCATCAATTGAATTGTTTGTCACTTTATTATTGAGGTATTTGCAGGGACTAGATAAGTACTATACGTACAACGTTATTTGTTACATTGACGGAATGGAATCTGTGAAATCTCTTTAGAGTTTTATGTTCTAATAAAAACTATAAAATATAAATCTCTATAGAGGGAAAAACAGACAATACGTTATTTTGCACCAAACGTTACATATATTTAAATATTGGCAGTACTGTTTCTTGTACTAAGATGTTGATATGATTGATTCTGGCACTGGAGCGAGCTAAAACCAATCTTAGTTATCTCTTGGTGACGAACATTTTTCTTCCCCGAGTGTACATCGAGCGCGAATTTATAATTCGAATTTGGAAGGTCGCGTAGTCTCGCGTTATTCAGTACAAAAGACCCAGAAGGACCACGAGAATCTCGCGGGCGGGTTCGTACGGGGGTGCGGGGTAGATTGCAAGGAGGGCGGATAGTGTCCGTTCTGTGAGATAGTACTATTACTTTATTCTGTACTGGTTGGAATTCTTTCAGCTCACGGCTTATCTGTCTAGAACAGCTCTGGTGGGAAGACACCCTTACATCCCAGCCCACATTCTTTTATTATATTGTAAGCGGGTTCATTAGTGATTGGTTGGTTTCAACGTCGATGCTAGAGCATATGTGGAAGATGTGTCGATGAGATATTTGGGCAAATACTCGGAAGTAATTGAGAGTTATTAGCAATATTGGAGAGCCTATATCTTTTGGTAGGATAACATACTGATAAAATATTTTATACAAGCATCGCCTATCACGCTTACTTATATACAGAATGTTCTAGAATATTTGAGCATATTCGGAACCTTTTTGAATTTCTAAGAAAGCTTCTAAAATGATCGAAAATGTTGCAAAATATTTTTGAATTTTTAAGTTGTTGTTTCATCATGACACACCTAGAGTTTTTGAAGGTGTTTTAAAATTATTCAACATGTCATACTATTTTGTATTGCCCAAATATTTCTTCAGAAAATTGTTTTACAAACTTATTTTCCTATCGAGTTTGCCAAATTACATGATAAGGTTATCGTGAGACATTGAAATAAAAAAAATATTTACAATAACCTGTCCGGATTATTTTGCAGAACTTCATCAATCACATTCTAGACTCAATAAAAATTTAAGTACAAAGCAATAACGTTCAATAACATTGAGTTTAGTCACGTCCGCCATCAAGCGAATTATAAAGCACACATCAACAATATAAACAGCTTCTGGCCGTATTATGGCTGTATAACAAAGATATTAAATCGAAAACCGATATTATGCTTGTGAATCGTATTGATGACCTTCTATTAAAGATTTTCTAAGGGTTTAGAGATGTTTGTCTCATAAAATTTATTTATTATTTATATTCTAGCCCTAAAATGTAATCGCTAAATTCAAATTAAAATACAATGTCGATTTTCCTGAGATTGTCCTGAGAAAAACCGAGCGACTTTTCGGAAGATTTTTTTTGCATAATTCCACTCTTCATTTACTGAAAGTTGGGTTTTATGTAGCCTCAGGGTAGCCAAAATTGTTCAAATAGTAACCGAAAAATAAAATATACAAAAATTATGCATGTTTTCGTTTTTCAAGTAAATTAAATGTCATCGGGTTCAATTTATGTACTGAAAAATGTAGCTCTCTGTCAAATTTCTTCGGTTGTTCGCAAAAAAGAGTGACATCTAATGTTGTACAGTTCTCTAAATTAACGTCTTTCTGATGCCACTTCATTAACTTGATTAATAAATGTTTGCGATATTTTTGTATCTTATTTTGAGGGTTCCGATACCAAAATGGTAAAAAAAAGGAACCCTTATGGTGCCGCTCTGTCTGTCTGTCCGTCTGTCTGTCACACCTCTATATCTCAGCAACCACTTATGCTATCAACCTGAAATTTGGAATAGTTTTAGAATATAGTTGCCCAACTTAATTGCACAAGAAAAAATTTTGAAAAAAGTATGATTATTAATATAAAGGGGGCCAAAATAGGGGGGGCCAAATTTCAAATTGTCGCTACTAGGTCGAGTGGGGTATCATATAAAAGGGCTTTACTTGTACATTTTAAAATATATTTTTGTATTTTTTTAAATTTCTTAGTTTTAAAGTTATGATGAAAAATGTCAAGAAAAATACCATTCCCCCCCCCTTATCTCCGAAGTTTGAGTAAGGAAAAATCTGAATTAATTACAGTTGACAGAAGTTTATATAAACTTTACAGCAAAAATAAAACGATCTTTCTAAGTTGCACAGTTTTTCAGAAATCTGCAAAAAACCTTTACAAACAAATTTAGTTTTGCGGTCCTGAAAATGGACTTTATTGCTTCCAAAAATACTATAGGTATATCGGAACCCTCGGCGCGCGAGTCCGACTCGCACTTGACCGGTTTTTTTCATTTACTTGCACTGCAGCGACCCTGGTATGTATGACCTAGTTTAGTATTATTATATGATCTGTGGTACGACCCAGTGTTAAATTTTAAAATTGTGTACATTTGAACAATGTATTAATCAATAAAGTGATATGTATAAAATTTTGGGGTGGGATCTCACACTATGAAATTAGTTTTCTCGTTACCAAAAATATATTAAAAGATGTTCCAATAATACCTGCACGTTCTTAGGTCATTAAATAGGCATTAGCAAAGAAGAACTACCCATATAGAGACTGAAACTTAATAACTTGGGATGATAGGAGAGGCGTAAAATATCCAATTTTTATATTGACTGAGTGGTATGAACGTTCCGGCCCGAGCTTTATTGGATTTCTTACAATAGGGACGTAAGTACACACAGTGAATGGAAACGTTGGAAGGGGAATGCCTAGGCGAACGTACCAGGACCAAATTCAGGACGTTATGAATAAAGGCCAGGTTAAAAGTACCCTAAACCGACGAGCATGTATGAAAGGATTGATGAAAGTACAGGAAGCAAGGGAAGTATGTCAAGATCGTAGCAGGTGGAAAACTGTGGTCTCTGCCTACCCCGACGGGAAAGAGGCGTGATGTTATGTATGTATGTATGTAAGTATACACAACTGCGCGTCGGTATTTACACTTCGACTTTAAGCCCACCTTTATTACGTAACAGTTGATATTCGTAGTGCTTTCACTCATTTGTAGTAGTCCGTACGAATTCACTGAGCATCATCTAACATCCCATGAAACGTCCACTGCAGGACAGGGCGCTCCTTCCGGAACTCCAGCAAAGAAGCGAGGTATTTTCGTGGGGATTCACCATAGTCACCACGCTTGTAAGCGTTGCGGCTGGCGACCGCTGTTGTTGGTGACCGCATGTATGTAAGTACGATACACGAAACGATGCTGCTGCCCATCTTCCGTTTTATAAGCCGTTACTTGCCTCTTCACACATCGCAAGAAAAACCGATGGGCGATGGGGCGTAAGGGTTCTAGAGTGGCGACCACGTGCCGGAAGACGAAGCGTTGGCAGGCCCCCACTAGGTGGACTGACGATCTGGTCAAGGTCGCGGGAAGCCGCTGGATGCGAGCAGCGCAGGACCGGTCGTCATGGAGATCTTTAGAGGAGGTTTATGTCCAGTAGTGGACGTCTTTCGGCTGATATGATGACTTGCCTCTTACGAAACGAACGTGTAGAGATAGGTTCGTACTATTCTTAAATGATGGGTTTGTACTAATAACTAAGTATAATGAAGCTTGTGGATGGAGCAATCCGTAAGATATCGGAGGGAGGGACGTGTTGCTGTTTCCTGCGCTCACGCAGAGTTTTGTGCTGCTATCATTTTAATCAAGATTATTTATTCCTCCTGTAGTACCAAAACTAAGTACTGCCTTCCACTTATTAGGATATTATTTGCTACTACGAGTACAACACCGTAGTGCAAAATGAACAAAATCCCAATATGATCAGGTGATCTAGGTAAATGAAACTACAGCCTTCGGTGGTTGGCTGGAGAATGCGCAAAAATTATTGGGCAAAGCTTATATACTACGTACAAAACCACATGTTACCACGTTTCAGAAACACAGTAGTGACATCTATTGACAGAATAAAACTAAAGTAAACATAGGTTTTAAACATTCCGCCCACCAAGAACGGCGTTTCGGTCCGTTCTTACGAGTATATCTACCGCCCACCATGAACATACACAGTAACAGAAAAGTTTAATTAAAACAAACATCATGACAGCGTTAAAGAAATATAAAATACATTTGTACAAAGTTTGATACACATAAGAGTTATAACTCGAGTAATCTTGTTCAAACCTGTCAGTCTATGTAATTATGCCCATAAGCTAACGAGCTGGAGGCAAACTATTCTTTTTCACTAAAACTACGTTGCCATCGTTTGTTTCAGACTCATAACTTAACTGTTACATTTTTGCACGGAAAGCACCAATGTTTATATAATCATCGAGGCCAAAAATCTTCAACCATTTTCTTAGTTATTTGCCTGCCTTTAATTCCTGAGAGTGGACTGTATATCTTTTTTTTTTTTGACAAAAACTGATGATTCACCGATAGTGAAATAACCTGATTTCAAAGGAATTGGTTCTGTGTGTTTCTCAGAAAACACTGTAGGCAGTCTACGTTTTGATAAAATTACACTATGGTGACACATTTGGAGACTCGAATGATTATCATTTATATTCAAATGCGTAGGACCTGATAAGGTCCAACCGAAAACCGTATTTTGTGCTATGGACAATCCTTTAGGACCTTTGATCAATCCTTCCTTGATAATTTGGCCATACACATCTGCACCGAGCAAAATGTCAACCTTATTAGGAGTATGAAACTCTGGATCGGCCAAATTAATAGTTGCCAATTCAGGCCAACTATAGTAATTCAACTTCTTTGAAGGAATAAGACTTGTGATTGCTCCCATAACATGCGCTTTTACTTCGATTTGAAAATCTGTATGCAGACGAGATTGAATTTCTATCATTACATTGTCTTTAGAGGCTACAATACTTTTATCCCCGCCTAGACTTGAAATAGTCGTTTTTGTAGGCCTCTTTTTCAATCTAAGCAATTGCACTGCTGATTCCGTAATGAAAGACTCCTGAGATCCTTGATCAATCAAGGCTCTCATCACTAGCTTACTGTTATTCCTACCCTTTACTTTAACCAGGGCGGTAGCTAACAGAACCTGTGGGAGACTTTCATTTGAAAAATGTGACACATTATTTGAAGAAGTCTCACCTTTTTCCGTCGATTCTCCAATCTGAGGAGAAATCGTTGCGGCAGCAACTCCTACCGCGATCTCCGGTTTGTGTGATACCGGGGTGGGCTCTCGAAGTGGATGGAGCAGAGAGTGGTGCTTACTCCTGCACACTTTGCATCTCGATATGACGCGGCAAGCATTAGCAGTGTGATGTGGGCCAAGACAATTAAAACACAGACCATTGGTTTGAACAAAATCACGTCGTGTTTCCAATTTAATTTTGGCAAAACCCCTACATAAGCCAACTCTGTGTTTAGTCCCTTCACAGAATATACACTTTTTAGTATTAGATTTGACACTTAGTCTAGCATGCATGACTTTAGGGTTAAAATTATTGAAACTTGGTTTTTGTTTATTCGTGGTGTTCAAAAATTCTAATGACCGAAATCGCGATTCCAAAAAACTCTTCATTTGTTTTAAATTTGGTAGTTCATCTGATGAGCTAATAGTTAGCTCCCAGTGTCTTCGCGTCTCGGAATCCAATTTTGAACAGATTATGTATATAACTATAGTATCCCAAGAATAAACATCTACTTCTAAATTTTTCAATCCATTTAAGGTATTAACAGTAGTGTCAAGTAACTCCTTAAGACTTGCGCTAGACTCAGTGGTTATATTTGGATGGTCCATAAAACGTTTCAACAAACAATTCACGAGGTATTTTTTGTTGTCGTACCGTTTAAGCAGTATCGACCAGGATTCTTCATAATTGGTAGAACTTATTGGTACGTGCCTAAGAAGTTGTTCAGCTTCACCTGAAAGATAGCTTTTCAAATAATGCATCTTTTGCACATCATCCAAATCTTCATTATTATGGACCAGAGACAAATATAAATCCTTAAAAGTCGTCCAATCTTCGTAATTTCCGGTGAAAGGACTAATAGAAATTTTGGGTAATTTAAGATTACTTGTCTTGTTAACTAATGGACGATTTTCATTTTGGGAGCTTGAACTATCTGAGGGCAGAGCATTTAAAATTTCAATCATATCACTTAGGTAATCATAATATACTTCTTGAACCACCTCAAATTCCTCGAAATAGGCGTCATCTTTGTCTTCAATCAAAGGGCTAAGTTTTATATGATTACTTTTTATTACAACCCATTCCTTTTTTGCATCTTCAATGCGATTGGTGAGATACGAAGCTTTTGCTTTACGGTCTTTTGGGGCCTTTTTAAAATTCTCGTAAGACCTTGTGAGAGAATTTATCAAACTTTGTTGAACTTTTCGTAAATTTTCCATTTCAAGAAAATGTAAAAATATAGACCAAAAAAATTCAACAAATGCCGCCGTGTTTAGTTCAAACTCTCAAAATTCAAAATATAAAATAAAGTCAAAATTCGGAAAATACAATCTCAAAAAAATACAAGTGTTTAGAAACAAAAAACAAAAACGGGCGTAGGTTCCCCGTCTGAACACTTTTTTTTTTAATTATTCTGAGTCCTAAACTACTGTCCAAATTTTCTAAGTCCTTAATTAACTCCGAACGTTATCTTGTTACATTTTGACTTCAATTAAATTTCACTTTATTAGTTAACACCACAAATGTACTCACAGTTTGGCATATCACAAACCACGTTAACTTCCTCCACTTGGACTTCCGCTACGTGCCTTGCACGTGCAGGTGCGCGCTCATCCACGATGGCGACGCTGATCGGCTGCCTCCGCGTCCCGCTGCTCCTCAGCCTCCCGTTGGTGACCCTGGTCAGGTCACGGCGGTGCGCACCCTCCTGGTGCGTAGCAGCAAAAACGGCGGCAGGCTTTTACTCACTGGAGTCTGTACTGTATCCGAGTCCGAAGGACCATGAACAAAATCCCAATATGATCAGGTGATCTAGGTAAATGAAACTACAGCCTTCGGTGGTTGGCTGGAGAATGCGCAAAAATTATTGGGCAAAGCTTATATACTACGTACAAAACCACATGTTACCACGTTTCAGAAACACAGTAGTGACATCTATTGACAGAATAAAACTAAAGTAAACATAGGTTTTAAACAGCAAAAGAAAATATAAGGTCACAATAAAATAGTGAATATATTTTTAGCATGTTACTCAGACAATCGTGTAGTTCATGATTAAATTTAGGGGGGTTTACCATAGTCGCGATTAAATTTAGGGGGGTTTACCATAGTCGCCTCGCTTTGCAGACGGGTTGGCGCTCGCAGTGTGATACACAGAAGGACGCTGCTGCCCATCGTTTGGATTACATTCCCTTAGTCGCCTCTTACGACAACCACGGGAAGAGATGGGTCGGTATTATTATATTTACGCCTGCACCGCACAGCTTAACTGCACAACTACACTGACATAGCCCTGAGAATCGCTAAACTAAAGTGGCAGTGGGCAGGGCACATCGCAAGAAGAACCGATGGCCGATGGGGCGTGAGGGTTCTAGAGTGGCGACCACGTACTGGAAGACGAAGGGTTGACAGGCCCCCCGTAAGGTGGACCGACGATCAGCTCAAGGTCGCGGGAAGCCGCTCGATGCGAGCAGCGCAGGACCGGTCGTCATGGAGATCCTTAGGGGAGGCCTATGTCCAGCAGTGGACGTCTTTCAGCTGATATGATGATGATGACTCAGACAATGAAACTAAAAAAAAAATCCACAAGGAAGATAGATCGAAATACGAAAATCTATTCTTGATCCCTCGACATGCGAGTCTGACTCTCACTTGACTGTTTTTTTAAAGTAAGTTGTTCAATTACAGATCTGAATCACCAAAAAAAAAATTCATGAATTTTTGTGAATGAGGAATTTTTGTGAATGAGTGCGTGTATTTAATTAAATTTCAACATTTCGCACTTAAGCTGACACAGCCACTTAATATTGTTAAGTACTAAGTGACATATTGAGTTCACAAACAACGCCAAGAAATTTGTCTTAGGGTCTGCATTTAACAACAAAGACAAACAGTGAAGAGGCGCGGTTGTTTTGTTGACGGTACTTTGGTTGCGCGTGTCTTCGCAACCAATACGCAGATTTGCCAATTATGCGACAATTTAAGTGGTTACAGCATTTTCATAAAAGTACTTTGAAGTCTTCTTCCACCTCGTTTGAACTTGTACAGACTAGCCCAAATGATGAATTTAACCTGCCTTATTTCATCTTAACTTGGAAGGAACTTAGTAGCCTGGGCACTCAAGTTTGCAGATAAAAAGATAATCTAAGAAGGTGAGGCTATATACACTAGGCATTAATATCTGTAAAATCGGTGCTACCCATAGGTGCTACCTCACAAACTGTGATATCCCTTAGATATCTTGCAGACTTGCTCAAAGATTTACATCATCAAAACATCCCATAAACTCCAGCAACAACGCGTTGTGCATTGGAGGGGATTTACCATAGTCACCACGCTTGTAAGCGTTGCGACTGGCGACCACTGTTGTTGGTGACCGCAGTATGTAAGATGGTACGATACACAGAAAGATTCTGCTGCCCATCCTCCGGTTCATTAAACCTTAGTCGCGTCTTACGACACCCACGGGTAGAGATGGGTTGGTACTATTTTTTGCAGGCACCACATGGGTCAAAAGATTTACAAGAAGCATTGCAATTGTCCACCTTGTCGAGTACTGTTCGAGAAAAGTTTGAAGCACTAGATCGCCCAAGTTAGGACAAGCAAGTTCCTCTTACGGACATCAGATATTCCATAAAACATGTCGCAACTAGATTACATAACTTTGTTATATAAATCTCATAAATTTCCTTTGAAAAAAAACCTTTCAAAAGAATTTAACTGTAATATTTTGCTTAAACAAAAGCAACAAAAATCAAAGTAAGATTTAAACGAATCAAACATTTCAAAAATTAATATCTTTTTCAACAAAATCGTTGTAAGGAAAGTTTTTCTTTTAAGAAACCTTGAGATATACCAAAAAATGTTCTATCTTTATCAAAGTAAATAAATTGTAAGCATTTTTACACACAATAAACTTGATCCTATGAAAAAAATTACCTACAAAAGCCCAAAAAATGTTTTGAATTTTTTTCCCTTCAGTAAGAGATTTATTGTTCCTGAGGTAGAAAACAAAAGGATACATTCTTTCAGATGAAAATATTACTTCAGCAAAAACAACATCAATTTTGAATACAGTTTTCTGTACTATATATACAGGATCTTAGGGTAAACACTGTGATCCTTAAAACTGTGCACAGAGACAGCTGATTGCGTATTTTGTATGGAAGATGAAATTTGTTTTTTCGCATTTTGACCTATGTTCCTTATGGAAAGTTGTTCAGTTTGATGGTCTCAATGCTCAGTTTCAAGGATCACAGTGTTTACCCTAACACCCGGTATAAAAGGAAATCCGACTGATACATCAACGCACAGTCAAAACCTTAACTTGAAATTTATACAGAGGTTTTTAATGTAACGTAGGGGAGCGGTAAGAAATGATTTCGGAAAATTCATCCTCTTTATGACATTCGTAGTAAAAGCGTAGAAAACTGCTACAAAATTGCTACGCGGGAAGCGTAGCTATAAGCTACGAACTACTTAACAACAACTTATAGAAATGTTTTAAATTCTCTATGTCTGTTTTGGGATGATTCTATGAAGTAGAAAATCGCAAAAACGCACTCACTCATATCATTAGAATTCTACCCGCAATTGAACTAGTCTCGGATCAAGTATAGGAAGAACTAGTTGAGCTAGTATAGCAAATGCTTACTAGTTGCCAGCACTAACGCAGCGATGAATGTGTAGGAAAGAGGTCGCAAACACAACATTAGGCAGGGCCATGGTAGCCTAGTTGGTAAAGCTTCTCCGGTACTGGCTGAGAAGACGCAAGTTCAAATCCTGTCTGTGGTTGTGAAATTTTGCGATTTTCTACTTTGTAGATACATATTCATATGGTCCCAATTTTCACCCCTTGGTTACGGGACCCTAAAAAGAAATTCTGATTATTAAGTTTAATAGGTGTCATTATACACACAGTCACACATTGTTTCATAAAACACAGCTTTTGAATAATATAACAAGCACTTTCGAACAAAGTTGTTTAATGTAACGTTGTTTATTCGTCAAATTAGCTAGGCTATAAAGTACAACCCGCAGTTAACCGCAAGACACGAGCACAACACGAGTTACACGAGTATAGAAGTAATATTTGTACCGGGGGGCTAATGACAACATGCTGCTTTAGGGTTGAGACACAACAAGATAAGATGTTGCAATAGATAGACTGTTTTTAGTAGATGATTTTATACATTTTTTATCTGAGCAGGGTGCGTACTCCGAAGTTTTATCGGAGCTCCGATATTATCAGATTGACAACAACAATTACGTTCGGAAATTTACTTTGACTTGGAATTTCTTTGTCAAAGGCCGAACCATGGACTAATTATCGGCGCGATATTATCGTATTTTCACTTCAGAGTACGGCAGCTGTCTTACGAATTTTAACACGGGTTGGTACCATCATAGTTTGTTTTAACTAAATTTAATTTTTTTGTCGCTATTTGTCTGTCATCTACATCAAAGTTTGAAGCAACTTTTGTCGAAAGTCATCAACTTCGTGGTTTATTAAACTCTACCTACTCGTACATAGACTTATCTAAGTAAAACTTTGGCCTTGTCAAAGATACAGTCGACAAAGAATTGTCACTCTTTGTTTTTGTATTCAGCAGCTATTTTGAATCCAGTGTATCCCCACCCTGCCCTCCCGCTGTGAACCCTGCAAGTAGTCTAGTCTGCCAGTAATTACCGCCGACTGGTTACTCGTAATAAAATGCACCTAACTAGTTTATTGAAGAACCAACCGTAAACAACTTGTTTTCTGTACAAGATTCTATTGGTTGATGATTATTTAATTCTTTCTTTCATAAATATGCATAGTTAAGTTAAAGGAAAATCTAAGCTGCAAGCCAGACAGAACGGGCGCGGCGCGCTTCGGGTGCGCCCGAGGCGCGCTTCGAGCGGCCCCGTGGTACACTTTTCGGCTGGACGACGCAATCGATGGCAGCGGACTGTGCTGTGCGGCGGCGTGCCGGCGGTGCGCCGGTGGTGCACCGACAGTGCGCCTTAGGCATGCCGTCTCGTCGCCTGTTCAAATCACATGCATACAAAATGTAGGAGAACGACGCGGTGCAAGCCAGACAGAAGAGGTGCGCTGAAGGCGTGCCGTGCGGCGCACCTCTTCTGTCTGGCCTGCGCCTAAGATGTCATGCAGCGAAAAATATTTTTTTCAGTTCAAATCGGTAATTTTTTAAAGAGTTGTTTAATATATAATATTTAGTTTACCGTAACGTAAAAGTAATACCTTCCCTTCATCTTTATCATCATCATGACAACTCATAAAAGTTCACTTTTTGACAAAAATCTTGACCTGAATCCGGAGTGTGTTAGGAGATTTGCAAGTTAGCCACCATAATAGTACATTGGTTTTCAAAGGAGCAAAGAACTATTTGAGGGCGAGAGCGTTTCTTGAATCCTGATTCAAAGTACTTCGCTCAAACTTTATAATAGTATTGCTCCCGAGGTGGACACTCTAATTTTTATCACCGTCTATGAGAAAATAAGTAAATGCAATTATTATTGTTATATTACAGTTTATTGTATATGTTATAGGCAAACTCCGAAGCTCCGGCGCTCCTAGGTTGAACTGGTCAATCCTCAGGTCAGACTGAATGACTTAGTCAAAGCCCAAACAAATGTAAATTTTCGGCCTTTGACAAAACAATTTTCGTCAAACCTGGGAGAGACTAATTTGGTCAGGCAAACGTCAAAACACAATTTTATTAAATCGGGGTTTGACGAGTCAAGCAATAAAGTATAACCTAACCTAACCTAACCTTTTTTTTTTTTTTGTTGACGCTGGGAAAAAATGCATTGTGCATCATCCCTCTCATCGGGGACTGAGAGGGGGTATGTGGGACTCCCACCCACTAAAACAACCCAGCGGCACTCCCGCGTCGCCCGAGTGGCGGGGGCCTGGGAAACCGGCAGAGCCTTTACTTCCAGTCCCCACACCGGCGACCGCCCGCCTACATGGCAGGCCCTTCACGCCCCTCACATAAGGAGGGGCTGGAAATGGCCGTGAGTGCCCGGCCATTCCCTCCCGCGGGGGACCCATCCAGAAGGGCGCCAAACATCCCCGTGTCTGAACGCCCGGGGTCCCTTGCGACGGGTCAGGTCAGTGGCCCCGCCGCCTGCCACATCGGCTGCAGAGGATAGGGAGAGCGGCACAACGTAACATCGGCACTCCTCTTCCCCTGCAGCCCCACCGCGTCCGCCATCAAACGGTGGCAACCCTGCCGAGGCCGCGGAAGGTAGGGAGAGCGGCACAACGAAACACCGACACTCCTCTCCCGCCGCGGCCCCTACACCTCAACTGTGGTGCCTCCCATACGACACCGCAGCCCGCCTCAGTTGCGATAGCGCCCATACACTACCGCAACCTACCGCCATAAGCCGCTCCATCGCGGGCTTGGAGACCAAAGCCCGGAGGAGCAGCCCCGCCCGGGGCCGCCCAGTCGAACACCGGAACGGCCCCGTGGTGTTCCTCTTCGCTTCGCCGTGGGAGACCAGGCCACGGGTACTAAGCCCCCCCGCCACGACAAGGCGGGAACCCTTCGGGGGGGAACCTAACCTAACCTAACCTAACCTAAAGAGACATTATGAACCTGTTTAAACATGTTCAGATCAACGTTTGACCGAGTTTTGCAGTCGCTTCTAGGATTGACTAGGCCAAAACCGAAACAGAATAATTTACTTTCGACGTTTGACTGAAAAGTTAGGAGCTCCTGGGTTCGACTAAAAATACTTCAGGCAAAGGGCGAAATTGAAAAGTATTTCGGGGATTGCCTGATGGCTTTGGCCAAACCTAGGATAAACCAGTCCTTCCGCGAAGAGACTGTGTATCGGACTTTGACTATAACATATACATGAAAAATACATTAAAACAAGTTAAATAAAGAAAAATTACACAACAGGTGATGCTGAAATTCGCTAAGCTAAATAAATAAATTTTATTTTATTTATATTTTTAACTGAAAATTTAGACTTTTTTAGGAAACTGATTTGTTTTTTTCCGCCTAAACTATTATTATTAATTTTATATTAATTTTTTAAGTTATAAAGTTGATGACGTCATTTCACAATAGACGATGAAACGAACGTTACATAGTGCCACAGTGTGGTCACAGTGAAACGAACGTGCTTCGACACAGATGTGTCAATCAAACTCGAAACATCAAATCGAATCGTTTGACAGAAAGAGCACAGAGAATAAAAGTTTTCTTTTCTATTATTTTTTTATTACTTGTGGAATGACGTCAATCAGTGGTCAAATGAATGTCACAACTGCCGCAGCATTTTTAATATTACCGCAATCAAATTACTTTTCTGAATGATATAAAAATATTTAGAAATGGTTTTTGTATTTTAGTGTGTTATTACATATTTAGCTTGGCCAATTATAAATTTGTAAGTTAAGCTTTTATTTGTTTACATGCAATAAGACATGACATATAAATAATTAGAGGATAATAACAATTATCCATATTCCTAATTCCAATCACTTTTAGTCCCTTAGGGATTCAAAGTGATTTTAGTCCCTGTTAACGTAGAATGAACTAGTCCTTTATGCACATTCCTAATTCCAATCACTTTTAGTATCTGAGGGATTAAAAGTGATTTTAGTCCTAGTAGAAGGAACTAGCTCTTTATCCACATTCCTAGTCCCTCAGGGATTAAAACGCGATTCTAGTCCCTCTTAACGTAGAACGAACTGGCTCTTTTCGAATAGATGTGATAAAATGGCCATTAATATGTTATATACTCGTAAGTACCGATATGTCGGTTAATAGTATACATATGAAGAGTTGTTGGGGCTCGATGCCACAACTTTACTTTTTTTCTAAGACATTTCGAAATTCACCAAAAAAATATTTTCACACATCATACATATTGGCGTGGCGTATTGGATTGATGAGCTGATTTTGAATGAAGAGACGATTTATTTTATAGTCTGGCCCGTTGCGTTGTTGTGGTAGAGAATTTGCCTTCTACGCCGCGGGTTCACTCCTCGGCCATGGCTAACATTTCTTTGGTGGACACAAGTGTTTGTTCTGTGTCTGGGTGTTATTTATCTATTTATTTATGTATATCAGTGTCTTTTGCTCATAGTACAGTCTTTTCCTTGTTTAGGATCAAGGGACATTGTAAGAAAAAACCCCAATATGCTCTTTTATTATTTTTTAATCGACTTCATTATTCAAAACAGTTATAGAAAAAAAATTGGTACATTTAGCCTCCAAAGGTTTCACACGGATTTATTGACGCGCAGTATAATATTGATTACCATTGCTTAAACCTATGTCGATATTATAATAAGTATTGTAAGTGTACTAACACTTTTTTTTAAAGATGCTTACCCATATACAACGTGATTTTGTAATCAAAACCAAAATAATTTATTTGTCTGATTGTTCAGTACAAGAAACTTATTAACAACGATCCCTGCACTAGGTTGGACCTGTATCGCAGGAGATGAAAGACAGATTTACTAAGAAACGATTTAACTAAAAGTACATCTAGTCATAAAACATAACATCACGCCTCTTTCCCGTCGGAGTAGGCAGAGACCACAGTCCTGCTACGATCTTGACATCTAGTCGATAGTTTTAAACAATAAAGATTTCTTTAAACTACAGGAGAAAAATAATGGCCTAACTAAATCTAATTATCGCGACATTTAAGACTTAAAAATTAAACATGCTTGTTTTATACCACGGCATACCAAACTAAAAACTATTTAACTACCTATGTTAAAATATGTAATATGTTTTATGTGAAACTAACAAAGAATACTTACGTATATTAGATAAAAAAAACCGGCCAAGTGCGAGTCGGACTCGCGCACTGAGGGTTCCGTACCACCACATAAACATAATTGAAATTGAGTTGAAATTTCAGTGTTTAAGTTAATGTGCTAGATTTTTTGAGTCCGACACGCGCTTGACCAAATTTTATTATTTGTTGTTATTTTATAGCTTATGCACTATAAACTTACCACTTTTTAGGTTTGTAAGTGTTCCCGTTTTTAAATAGAACTAAAACAAAAATCGCCTCAGCGACCATCCAACTTGACCCCTCTCTTATATGAATGTTCTTGAAACGGGAGCTCACCACAATTGGTTACCATTAGTTGTGAGAAAAGTTGTAATATTTAATGATTTCAGACTTTTCCCATTATTTGTACTGTGAGATCTAGCTTATTGCCAAATTTCATAATTTTAGGTCAACGGGAAGTACCCTGTAGGTTTTACATTTTTGAATAAATGTATGGAGATGAGGACATAAAATGCCATATCTTTTGATTTCGTCGTTGTAAAAAATTTAAATTTTCAGATCTTGTGTGGTTCATGGATCCTAATATATGGTATTAATTTCAACCTGATACCTATACCCGTTCGTGAGATAAAGGGTCTTGACAGACAGACAGACAGACAGACAAACAGACAGACAGACAGACAGACGGACAACAAAGTGATCCTATAAGGGTTCCGTTTTTTTCTTTTGAGGTACGGAACCCTAAAAAAGTACACAATGTTAAATATATATATATGTGCGTGAATATACTTAAATATGGTACTTAGTACATGAAACTGAACAACTTCCCCAAGAAACATAGGTTGGAAAATGAAAACAAATTTTTGCTTCCCCATACAATCCTTGCGCCGTCAATAATAGAACTTGTATGGGACGACATAAAAAAAAACCATCTTACAACCTATATTTCTTGGGGAAAGTTGTCCAGTTTCATGTCCTAAGTAATACTCAAGTATAGTCAGATATTTAAAAATCACGTTGTATAAGTACTCTACACATTATAGATATGTAGAGTGCAGTTAACGATTTTTCTGTCCATAAAATAACTGTTTACAACAAAATTGCTTGCTCATACAGTTTTATACGCCACATTATCCTTGCAAGAAAGTCAACAAAATGCTCTAAACTGAGTCATCAAATCTCAATTTTATGGTTTTATATGAACCGTAGAATAGAAAATATTCGGCGATGATATTTTAATGCTTTGTGAATTCCGCAGTTAAGTGAGTCTCTGGCAATCTTAAGGTGGCAAAAGCTTTGGTCAAGGCTTCATAATAAAACAACAAAACATATGCACATTATATGTATATTATTAAACTTTCATTTATTAGTTCTCTCGTTTCATAAACCATTTTAGAATTCAAATATACATTTTGTTGCTATAAAATTGTTGGCTATAAAAATTGCACCATAAGTAAAAACTTATGCCTCTCTGTGTGATTTCAGTCGTTAGGGCTCAGTAAACTTGAAATTTTAAATTTAGAAAACACGGAAAAGGGGACACTTTTTCTTTGGAATCCTGAATCAAATACAAATGTGTATTACTTATGATCGAAGATTTAAAGTATTTTTTTTATAATCAGAATTCCTTATTTTATTAGGGTGATGATACGGACAAGTTGTACAACTATCCACTTGACTGGCGGATATATCAACTATACTATAGTACCTACTGCTATAATAAGAAGGGTTTAGAAGAAACTAACTTTTGCCTACGACTTCGTCAGCAATTTTTTTTTTTTAAAAGTACACCAGTACCTTAGGTCAAACTATAAGCAAACAAAAAAAAAAGTCATAGAAATTGGTTCAGAAGTTTATGTGTAATGCTCGAACAAATCAACAAACAAATAAAAAATCCAAACATCTGTGATTTGGATTAAGGACCTTGAGACAAGTGGCTTTCTATAATCGCAAACGCTATAGAATAGATGGAATGACATATGACATATGGGATTGACATTAGCTGTCACGCAACATTTCGTTAGCTAATGTCAATCCCATACATTTTGATTCAATTCTACTAGCGTTTGCGATTGTAGAAAGCCACTTGACTCAGGGCCCAGGGGCATCAAAATAGTATAACGTGACAATTTTTTTATAATTTTATCTTTATTGTATAGACAAATTCAATTAACAATTTTATAATAGTAATAGATAGAAGAAGTTTATAAGAACAAACTGTTTAAATTATTATTTTTAATACGGTGCTTCCGAAGCTTTCCTAAAATGTAGATACTATGGAGTCTATAAAAATATTTACGAGGTCCTCAGTGGTCGCACTTTCAGCTTTATAACTTTGTCTAGTGCCCTTTAAAATCTAGACTATTTGCACTCAAATTGAGGTTAACTTAATGGACGGTTCAGTGAAAATAAAGTGAAAATAGCTTTCTGTCGGCGAGTCTTCCATATTTCTGAGAGACTTTTCCCGTTTATTTGTACTTTTACAAAGAAGGCATATTATAGACTAATTGTATAATATACCGTGTATCAGCACTTACCAAGCGTGCTGGGCAACAAAATAAGCAGAGCAGAGTGGAAATATCTCCAGCATACTTGGCGGCGGCGCTGATACTGCCTGCGATTACGCAGGGCTAATTTATCATCAAACAATGCAAATACACTTACAGATATTCCTGTGCCGCCGGCGTAGACTGGCGACAATATTATATATTCTTTGCTGGCGATCTCGTGGGAGGAATCGGATTCTTTGGGTCCTGATTATCATCATATCAGCCGAAAGACGTCCACTGCTGGACATAGGCCTCCCCTAAAGAACTCCATGACGACCGGTCCTGCGCTGCTCGCATCCAGCGGCTTCCCGCGACCTTAACCAGATCGTCGGTCCACCTTGTGGGGGGCCTGCCAATGCTTCGTCTTCCGGTACGTGGTCGCCACTCTAGAACCCTCACGCCCCTTCGGCCATCGGTTCTTATTGCGATGTGCCCTGCCCACTGCCACTAGAGTTTAACGATTCTCAGGGCTATGTCAGTTACTTCCTCCTGGTCCTGATTATACTGCTAATTATATTGTCACTTATTTTTAATCTTTTGTAGTAGCCTCTGTCTAAGTAAATGACTGGATGCCAAAAATAGACCTCACAAGTGCTTTCTTAAAAGAGACTACATACATATGTCGCAGGCAATTTCTATGTATAATTCACCGCTTCAAATAATGTTTTGGCATTGTACTTACATAATGCCGAGAAATTTTTAAATTCGTGGTTCGTTTTCTTTTTTTTATTGTCTTTATTTTATTTTTTATTTATTTAAATTGGTTAACTAACATAGTACATAAAGTTATTTTACAAAGGTTTCTTAATATATAAGGCTTTAAGGTAAAAATCCTATACTTTTTCTGGCACTCGACGGCCGCAACCACGGCACGCTAGCTTCGCTCGCTCAGCCCGTGCGTTGTGGTCGAAAGATAACCTAACATGCCTTCTCTAACTACCCTAAAATGCACCACCAGTGATCTAACCCCGTTTACAATTTGCCGACGTCATTTTACAATTTACCGAACGTTTGTAAACGGCGAATTGCGCTTTACCTTCGATGTATACATATAATCACAACTGTTTTCAGGTAGGCAGAGACCACAGACCTCCACCTGCTTCGATCTTTACATACCTACTTCCCTCGCTTTCTTTACTTTCATCAACCCTATCATACACGCTCGTCAGTTTAGTCATTAGTACCTGGGCGACCGAGCTTCGCTCTATAAAAGCCGCCTCAACATTGAAATATCATCGGGTGACCAAGCATCTTGAACGCACTAAAACGCGCTAAGAAATATTAAAAAAGACGGTGAAAACGAATTTTCCCAGACGAGACCTAGCTAGATCGATTTTTTGCCCCCAAAAACCCCTGTATACTAAATTTCATCGAAATCTTTAGAGCCGTTTTCGAGAAACAGATTACAAATATTGCTCGTTTAATAGTATAGGATTTTGCCACAATTTAAGTTATAAATCATTGATGATATAAAATGGGTAGCATAATAGATGTAGAAGCTCGAAAGTTTGACAATCCGTCTAAAGTTACCTCATTTATAAAGCGGTACTTTTGCGTAGTTATATTATTAAAAGTGATTGGAGCATTTTCATTACGGAAATTGTTTTGACATCGTAATCTAGGTATTTTGTTTCTGGATTCATCGATCTGTGATATTGAAGCTTTTTAGAAAGGGTTGCTGTAATAGAGCTTGTAATATACAGGGTGGCCCAGGGCAGTGTACTTTAGAAAATTCGAAATAATAAAATCTATTAGAGCTTTTTATATTTTTATTTAAAATAAAGTTTACAAAGTAGAAAATCGCAAAATTTCACACCCACAGGCAGGATTCGAACCTGCGTCTTCTGCGTCAGTACCGCAGACGCTTTACCAACTAGGCTACTGTGGTCCTGCCTGATGTTGTGAAATCTGCGATCTCTATACGCATTCCAACGTTGCGTTAGTGCTGCCACCTAGTAAGCATTAGCTGTACTAGTTGGTAAAGCGTCTGCGGTACTGACGCAGAAGACGCAGGTTCGAATCCTGCCTGTGGATGTGAAATTTTGCGATTTTCTACTTTGTAGATTTATCCGAACACTGGAAGTGTTGAAATAAAATCATTTTAAAAATAAAATTGTTGTAATTTGTGTTTTTTAACCATCTTCTTCCAAGTGAAGTGACGACATTCGTTTTAATCTTGCTCGAAGATTTTGAAATAAAAAAATAAAAAGTTTCTTTCGTAATTGATGCCGTTTCTTTTTTATTGAATAAATTTCTTCGAATTATTGGATAGCTCATGACCTCTGAGATAGCTCTATAAAAAAAAATGGTGCAGTCATACCCGGGCTCTTTATGAGATAAATCACTTCTCTAGGGCTCAAGCAAGTACAGCGGAAAACTCTAAAGAGTCAACGCATTTAGTATCCATAGACACGATAGAAGAAGAAGAAGAAGAAGAAAAAGATTTCGGATCAGCACACACACTAACACATTTTCATACCTTTTAATCCTAAGTTAGTATCTATTCGAATGGGTAAGACCAGGAGGTTTTTAGCACAAGGGTCTACCTAGTTTTGGATCCTGTTTTTTGCTAGTTTATATTTTAACATGACCAAGATTTAAATAAGTGTTTAGATAACGTATGCCACAAAATATTAAGAGAAAATAACTTCTTTTGTAGGGTTCCGTACCCAAAGGGTAAAAAACGGTACTTTAGTAGATAGTTGAAATTTTTACAGATTACGTAGTTTTGTTACCGCTATAAGAACAAATAAAAAAATAATGGGGATTTCTCTACTAAAAACGTGTTTTAGAGTGATTTTTTGTTTTAGCTCTATCGTAAAAACGGGAAAAATTGTATACTTGTAGTGCTTGAGCTATAAGATAACAAAAATAATAAAAACTTATCAAGTGCATGTCGGATTCGAGCGCATTTAATAAACTTCCGTACGACGACTGTGCGTTCTTAACTGAATGTTCTACGGACCCTTTTGCGTGAGTCCGACTTGGCCGGTTTTTTTTATTCTTAGCAAACAAAACTACAAAAATAGGAATTTCTTACCCCTAGACCTTGTATTGCTCAAGGTGACACGTCAATTCCTCACCTTTAACCTTATTTCCCTTATATCATCCAGGATTGGTTACTTATCCTTTACAAGACGTTGTCATGTTACAAATGGGATACGTCTGTCAGAAGATCTTGCACATCTTTCGCGAATGTCGAGCGCTAAGGAACGATGACAGCGCACTTTGTATGAAATATTTATCTTTTCAATACATTTGCTCGAAAAACGTACTTAGAAGGACGTAAACATTGCTCGTAAGTAGTTACTTACCGAACTAGTGCGGTAAGTAAAATAAGTATACTACCAAGGAGTTTTTACACTCTGATCATAAAATTATTTTGCGCAAATACTACAGTGTTGACTTTTTACTTGGGTGACGACTGCCTACCTATAGAGTACCAGGAGAACATAAATCACCAAGAGGCTGACAGCACCCATGGTTGGTTCCTTTAACAAGTGTATTACTTATACCTGTTTTCTCACAAATGTATTGAACAACGTCATAAGATACACGTCCGTAAGGGTTATGACAAACTTGTGCCGATAGTAAACCCTCGACTTCGTCTCGGATTTACAAAACGTCAACTCGTTTGTAATAACCCTGCTTATGGCACTTGTATCTCTCTTAAGGTCTATGGCGCCCTTGTAAAGAACCTGAACTTTAACAAGATATAGAGAGTGATTTACATATCAGTCAATTTTGCACCGTTAGTCCAATCAGTAGAGAGTTACCTTGCAATTCGCTACTAGCGTGAATTGGCAACCTATCACTTAACTTACTAGTTGTGAGGTCGGTCATCGACCTTACAACCCACAAGATATTATGATGATAAAAAAAAAAAAAAAATTGTTTATTTTCTCTCACAATTTTAGAGGTAATTTAAAGTAATGAGTGAATACAGTTGGCGTGGTAGTGAGAGACAGGAGCCTAAACTAGGTTATCCTGTGTCTCAGGACTCCTGGTCAAATGAGAAGTGTAGAGTCCCGCCACTGAATCAACTACCAGATACATACACGAAACTACTACTACTCCACTACTACTACTCTACTAGTATTCTTAAGAGTGGTAGAGACGGTTATTTTTACCTACTATAGGCATCAGCGATTCACAGCCGATACTTGTTAATAATACATGTTATGCAGTTTATTAATAATTTTTATTTTTATTTTTTTTTTTTTATTTAATTTGGTTGTGGAGAGAAATATAAACTTTTTATTATATTTTTATTTTACTATGTAGTGATAATAGATGCTAGTAACCTACGCTAGTAACAAACAACACCAGTATTATATTACTCTATGGTAACACACCCTTTATTTTTCAGCAGTTTGAGTGCCTTAACCTGGAATAAGTATGAGATATCAATAAGAATATTTTACTAGAAATCATCTTTAAGACAATATTTTTTTACTGGTGGTTGTAAGGTTAAACAGGAGGTACAAAATACAAAAATTAATAGTCTATTTGTGAAAAATATTGTTCATCATAGTTGCAATGCAAACTGACACCCTCACCCTATATTGTCGGTTGCCAGCGCTCTTTTACTGAATACAATGCTAAGTTTTTTAACTCAGTAAAAGTAAAATAGTTTAATTAAAAAAAAAAAAAAACCGGCCAAGTGCGAGTCGGACTCGCGCACTGAGGGTTCCGTACCACCACATAAACATAATTGTATTAGTTGAAATTTCAGTAAGTTAATGTGCTAGATTTTTTAGTCCGACACGCGCTTGACCAAATTTTATTATTTGTTATTATTTTATAGCCTATGCCCTATAAACATACCAATTTTCAAGTTTGTAAGTGTTCCCGTTTTTAAATAGAACTAAAACAAAAATCGCCTCAGCAACCATCCAACTTGACCCCTTTCTTATATGAATGTTCTTGAAACGGGAGCTCACCACAATTGGTTACCATTAGTTGTGAGAAAAGTTGTAATATTTAATAATTTCAGACTTTTCCCATTATTTGTACCGTGAGACCTAGCTTCTTGCCAAATTTAATATTTTTAGGTCACCGGGAAGTACCCTGTAGGTTTTTCATTGATAAAACCTATACCTATAATTGAGAAAACATGTTCATCTTACGTTTTGTTACAGTTGATTGCTGACGTAGGTACATCTCAAAAGGTGTACAATAAAACCATAGTATAAAACTAAATTACCTGCTTAGCACATCAAGCTTGACAGTATAAGCCACGATCACACCTACCTAAATTCCAAGACTTAATTCGGCATACATTGCTGGGAGGCTTGGTTATGTTAATTGCAATATCCTTACTTCAACGAGCAATGTACGCTGAATTAGTCTTTGAATACAGCTAGGTGTGATCATGGCTACGTACGGTCGGTCAACGTACGGTCAACCGCTTGTCGGTAGAAACTTTTTCAACTCTATTACCACGCCATAAGGTCCAAAAGTGTTTCTACCGATGTGCGGCCGTGTGTACGTACGGTCAACCGCACGTCGGTAGAAACTTTTTCAACTCTATTACCATGCCATAAGGTGCAAAAGTGTTTCTCCTGATGTGCTGTTAAGTGTACCTAAGACCAACCTCAGCTCACGCTATAGGTTGGAATAGGTACAGCGCGTTCAGAACAAGTCTTTATTTTCCGCGCATGGGTGCTCACCCCCGCGACTAATTTTTTGACTTCTGCGCATTAACGGTCACAGACAAAGTTATTTTGCACGCAGTATACCTACCTACCAGCTATATTAAACGGTATGGATGGCGTATCCTACCTCCATCCTAACCCAATTTACGCTTATGTTGCATATTTCTAATTTTCAAAGCAATCCGTGATATAATTTATTTATTATAAGCAGGAAAATTTTTTTGAGTACCTATAGCATACAATCAAACGGTTCTAATTATTTTTTACCTGTGTCGTCCTAGTGGCAATCCTAGCGGCCATAATTGGTATTATCTTGAGCTTTGGATGTCTCAGAGGAAGTTAGGTTAAAAAGTCTGTACCGTGTACCTAAAGATGGCGCTGATATCAGATTATGGTTCCACACTTTGTCACGTATTAAATAAACTTTGTTTAGTAAGTATAATTATATTATAAAAGTAAAAAAAACATTAACTATTTTCTTATCTTTATTTTATTTAAATATTGACGGCGAAACCTGTAAGGTAAGCGTCTAAAAATATCAAAAACATTTCAAAAGTAAAAAAGCAAAATTTTTAAAAATTTATTAAGCAATACCACCACCGTCCAGGCACAGTATGACCCATACTACCCAGTACTACCTACCATATTTATTATATACTAAAAGCTTTTGCTCTTTGACTTTAAAAACTCAGTGACCATCCAACTTGACCCCTCTCTTATATGAATGTTCTTGAAACGGGAGCTCACCACAATTGGTTACCATTAGTTGTGAGAAAAGTTGTAATATTTAATGATTTCAGACTTTTCCCATTATTTGTACTGTAAGACCTAGCTTCTTGCCAAATTTCATAATTTTAGGTCAACGGGAACTACCCTGTAGGTTTTGCATTTTTGAATAAATGTATGGAGATGAGAACATAAAATGACATATCTTTTTATTGCGTCGTTGTAAAAAATTGAAATTTTCATATCTTGTGTGGTCCATGGATCCTAATATATGGTATTAATTTCAACCTGATACCTTTACCCGTTCGTGAGATAAAGGGTCTTGACAGACAGACAGACAGACAGACAGACAGACAGACAGACAGACAGACAGACAGACAGACGGACAACAAAGTGATCCTATAAGGGTTCCGTTTTTTTCTTTTGAGGTACGGAACCCTAAAAACCGGCCAAGTGCGAGTCGGACTCGCGCACTGAGGGTTCCGTACCACCACATAAACATAATTGTATTAGTTGAAATTTCAGTAAGTTAATGTGCTAGATTTTTTGAGTCCGACACGCGCTTGACCAAATTTTATTATTTGTTGTTATTTTATAGCCTATGCCCTATAAACATACCAATTTTCAAGTTTGTAAGTGTTCCCGTTTTTAAATAGAACTAAAACAAAAATCGCCTCAGCAACCATCCAACTTGACCCCTTTCTTATATGAATGTTCTTGAAACGGGAGCTCACCACAATTGGTTACCATTAGTTGTGAGAAAAGTTGTAATATTTAATAATTTCAGACTTTTCCCATTATTTGTACCGTGAGACCTAGCTTCTTGCCAAATTTAATATTTTTAGGTCACCGGGAAGTACCCTGTAGGTTTTTCATTGATAAAACCTATACCTATAATTGAGAAAACATGTTCATCTTACGTTTTGTTACAGTTGATTGCTGACGTAGGTACATCTCAAAAGGTGTACAATAAAACCATAGTATAAAACTAAATTACCTGCTTAGCACATCAAGCTTGACAGTATAAGCCACGATCACACCTACCTAAATTCCAAGACTTAATTCGGCATACATTGCTGGGAGGCTTGGTTATGTTAATTGCAATATCCTTACTTCAACGAGCAATGTACGCTGAATTAGTCTTTGAATACAGCTAGGTGTGATCATGGCTACGTACGGTCGGTCAACGTACGGTCAACCGCTTGTCGGTAGAAACTTTTTCAACTCTATTACCACGCCATAAGGTCCAAAAGTGTTTCTACCGATGTGCGGCCGTGTGTACGTACGGTCAACCGCACGTCGGTAGAAACTTTTTCAACTCTATTACCATGCCATAAGGTGCAAAAGTGTTTCTCCTGATGTGCTGTTAAGTGTACCTAAGACCAACCTCAGCTCACGCTATAGGTTGGAATAGGTACAGCGCGTTCAGAACAAGTCTTTATTTTCCGCTCTCTTATATGAATGTTCTTGAAACGGGAGCTCACCACAATTGGTTACCATTAGTTGTGAGAAAAGTTGTAATATTTAATGATTTCAGACTTTTCCCATTATTTGTACTGTGAGACCTAGCTTCTTGCCAAATTTCATAATTTTAGGTCTACGGGAAGTACCCTGTAGCTTTTGCTTTTTTGCATAAATGTATGGAGATGAGGACATAAAAAGCCATATCTTTTGATTGCGTCGTTGTAAAAAATTGAAATTTTCAGATCTTGTGTGGTTTATGAATTTTAATATTCGTTATCCATTTCAACCTGATACCTCTACCCGTTCGTGAGAAAAAGGGTCTTGACAGACAGACAGACTGACAGACAGACGGACAAAAAAGTGATCCTATAAGGGTTCCGTTTTTTTATTTTGAAGTACGGAACCCTAAAAAATAACCTTGTATATTTGTTTGTAAGTGGTGTTCTTGTGGATGCTATTTAGCTAATCAAAAATCTTAGGTCAAACCCACTCATCAAGGATTTGAATATCATCATCATCATCATGACATCCAATCAAACAACCACAACAGTACAGGGAACTACCTCCAGAATATCCAGATTTGAATATACGACAATAGTTATTTGTTATGCAAGGGAGCAAAAGGTTTATTTGGCGCGAGTGCCTCGTATTGAAACCTGAGTAAGCGAAGGATTCTAGGATTGAACCACGAGGAATTGAGGAGGAACTTTGCTGCCGAACGAAACACAAAATTTTTCACCTCATTAAAGCGAGGAAATGTTAACATAATGCAAGAAAAGCAATTGAAATATCAGAAATAATTACTTAATTAAGGGCATAATACCTACGTAATGGTACTGACGGCAGCAAGCAAGGGGAAACATAACCAGTATAACCTGTACCAGCGCTTCGCTACAAACCTCCGTAACCAGAGACCAGCTCAAGGTCAAAGAGATTTCACGGACGAGTGGCCATGTATAGATTAAGAATACTGGACATTAAAAGGAAATCACTATAATTAAATTATTATAATTTTTGGGACTGTTGTGCTTATGTTCGTGACTCTACCTATAAACTACTTGATAAATGTGCAGAACAAGGTTTAGTTTTCATTGGATTTCAATGTCGAGACAGAGGATAGGCAGTGGCAGGCAAATCTATTTTGTATTGCGTTGATTAAGTCAAATGGCGAACAAAAAAAAAGACGATCGAATTTTAAATTTACTTTTCATTATCAGCCAGTACCTCATCCACCAGGCATTCACTATTCATAATACTGTTTGTTTCTTTCCTATAGCTGCATCCCCCTTTCTCATCTTGAAAGCGATAGTGCGTGGCTGGTTTTACAAGCGGCCAGTACTGCAGCATACTACAAAATAATAAGTACATCGCGTTCGAATTTTAAAAACCTTTTGCCCGCTAGGGGCCAAAAATCGCTTTTGGCCGCAGAATTTAACCGACAAAATAAATGTTTCCGAGCTTTGGAGGTGAAAAATATTTTTTAATGGAAGAGTCTTATCGCAAGTTACTCTACAGACACTTGGCGAGTGAAAGCTAGGCTGAAAAAAGTGTAAACATCAGAATAAAGACGCTTTAGATGTGCTTAAGTGCGCTGTCGGTGCTAACATTGCGCACAAAATCGGTTCAAGATGTGCTCGAAGTCACTTTCTTAAGTGACAAGACGTAAGTAAGCTATCAGTACCTACCGAATAAAGGTAACGTAGAGTAAGAGAAACGTTTACATTCCATTTTATTTCATTGTATTTTAAACCGATTCGTATTCGCTGATAGCAATCCAAGGAGCATATACTATACTCAAGCAGGAAGGTGCCATATCCAAACTAATAATAAAAATGCGAAAGTAACTCTGTCGGTCTGTCTGTCTGTTACGCTTTCAAGGCTAAACCCTGAACCGATTTTAATGAAATTTTGTATGAAGATAGTCAAAATGGATCTCAAATGTTTGTATGAATAAACATGAAACTGTGAACCAGAATAACTTTACCTCTTCATGAAATTCAATTAAATATAGATTTTTTAACCCTCGATATGAGTGGACAAATATTTTTTCTCAAATGTACAATTTTTCGCGCCACACTCTTTTATGTTTATTGTTTGTTGATATAGCGGCAACAGACATAGATAATTTGTGAAAAATTCAACTGTCTACCTATTACGGTTCATAAGATATAGCCCGCTAACAGACAGCCAGACAGACATCGGAGGCATAATAGGGTCCTGTTTGTCACCCATTGGGTACGGAACCCTATAAAGTAAAGGGACGCTGCTGCCCTGAAAATCTTTCTTCATAGTGTTTTACGACACCCGTGACAAAAGATTGTCATTATTCTTATCTGGAACCACAAACGGATTATAAAGGTGGTAGGGGCTTTTGTGCAAAGTCCGTCTGGTGAAGTACCAGTTGTTGCACTGCTGTCTTTCGTTTCGAAGGGTAAGGGAGTCAGAGAAATTATACCGGTGCATGAGACAAACTATCTTAGTTCTCTAGATGAGCAACGCGCTTTGCTGTATTTTTAGTGTCAAAGAATGTCATAAGGGTGGTGACTAACCGTCCAAATACATAAGTTACTCTGTGGTGGTGACCACGTACCATTAAATGCCCCCCCTGCTCGTTTGCTCCCATCTAACACAAAAAAAAAACTATGCTGTGATGTAAAAATTCCACAATAAAATGTGAAATCAGCTTTAGAATATTACTACTTGAGTTATTTTATTTGCTCTACAACCAAGTCTGAGTGCTCTGACTGACATGATGTACGACCTAAGACTTAATACATATTAAGTCGTTACATGCTGTTTTAGTTTTAAGCCCGTAGGTATAACACGTTTTTGTTTTTCTTACTAGCTTTTAACCGCGGCTATTTAGTCTTTGTGTCCTCCTACAGAAATCATGCTTTTTTTCGGGATAAATTGTAGCCTATGAGTTAGTCCAGTGTTTGATCTATCTACCTCTTAAATTTCAATAAAATTGGTTCAGCCGTTAAGGCGTGATAGTGGAACAAACAAACATTCATACTTTCGCATTTATAATATTAGTGAGATAAGATAGGTACCACAAAAAGTATGGAGTAGGTAAACCTGCCATTAAATCTCACAGACCCAGGCATTGTTTTTCGCTAAATAAAACTCAACAACATTACCTGTATAATTATGTTCTTACCTATTGCTATAAGGAATTTCACTATCGTGTTGAAACTACCTATGACAAAGGTTTTTGTTTATTAGGCAGAATCACCCACGTTTTAAGACGAAAAAATTAAAAAATATTGTATTTATCAGGGTTGCCAAAAATACGGCGGACTGAAATATTTAAAAAGCTTAATACAATCAAATTTGATTAAAATCACAAGAATATTTTGACATCTTTGTTATAGCGTTATAACGTTTCTATGGAGTGATTTTTGACTGTACCAATAATTGGAAACTTTTTGTGAATTTCATTTTAGAAGTGCAAACTGAATAAGCCCAATTGACTAGTGCGAGATTGCTCTGGAGATGTATTTTGAAATGTTGCATTAATTAATTAAAATAAACAAAACTTGAGTAGTTGTCAACAAATCAAGTCAACCTTGACCGCATACTCAGTTGATACGCTCTCAGGGTCGTTTTTAAAATCGCTCCCAATATCGTTCAAAGAGAGCAATTTTTAAACGACCCAGCGCAGCGTTTTTCTTACGTCAATGAACGACCCTAAATGAACTTTTAAACATTTTAAAACTTGCTTTCGAAAAAGTTCGAATTTCTATCAAAATATTTTGCAGTTGAGAACGGTAAAACTTTTTGAATGTTTTCCGTTCAGGTTCAATGTACTCGCGTCTCGTGAGAAATATTATTAAAGTTTTGAAACGTGATGGCGAATATAAAATCTATTTTCCTCAAGAAACATTCTTACTGTAATCGATTCATAAATACTTACCTACTCCAAATGTAAGTAAAATTTTCTGGTAACTTTATATTTCGAAATCATTTTGCACTATCTGAAAATCTGTCATATTTTTAGAGCTACACAATGTGTCCCTGGGGTAAGTGACCGCCCGGCGTTTTGTGAATATTTGTACAAAATTATTAATAATTACTTTTATATTTGGGACTTAGCAAGTTTGGTTTTTTTTAATGATTTTTTCTTTTTTTTGTAAAGTCGCGTGATGTGCTGCAGATTCATTATTTTTTTTTATTGACTAGCCGACATCATAGTTTATCAATTTAAATTATTAAACATAACTAAAATGTAGTAAAACATTTATTAAATAAAAAACAAAATTAAAATTCGAAGACAAAAATCCTCTTTTTTTAGTTTTTTCAAAATAAGTCTAAAAAATGTCCCCTTAATATCACATTTTTAAAATTTATTAATTAACTACATGCTATTTCCTACAATAGCTCAGAACAATGTCTGATACTAATTTCAAACAAAAGCAAAAGTACAGTCATTTGAAATTTGACTCCCATACTCAGTAAAAAGGAGCAAAGTCTTCAAAGCTAACTAAAACCGCTAGTGATACTGTTAGGCGTCTTAGTATCCATTAGATACTTTTTTTATTAGATGTAAGTAAAAAAAAACCAGTTACAATCAAATTATTATTTTGTGATTTGTAACGAGTAAAGGTCTGATTCAAGAGTTTGTAGTTTGGTGTATGTTTGAAATAGTAACAAACATTGTTCTGAGCTATTGTAGGAAATATCATTTAGTTAATTAATAAATTAAAAAAATGTGACATTAAGGGGGCATTTTTTAGACTTATTTTGAAAAAACTGAAAAAAATAGTTTTTTTCTTCGATTTTTTTTATTTAATAAATGTTTTACTATATATTTATATATATATTTTAGTTATGTTTAATAATTTTAATTGATAAACTATGATGTCGGCTAGTCAATAAGAAAAAATAATGGAAAAAGATGAACAAACTTAGGAAATATTGAAAAAAAAAAATGCAGCACGTCACGCATCTTTACAAAAAAATATAAAAGTAATTATTAATAATTTTGTACAAATATTCAAAAAACGCCGGGCGGTCACTTATCCCTGGGACACATTGTATATAACAAGTCTTTGCCAATGACATATGTCTGCGCCTGTTTCACATCAGCAAAGCATCTTAGATTATTGATTCCGTGGAGACATTCATTATTTAAGGACAGCATAAAATAATCTTTACTCATCTTACGGCAAAATGCCAAGTGACAAAATGTTTATGATAAAAACTGGAAGAAGACAAAATTGTTGTTTTTCATAAACCTAATAAAACACAATTTAAACATACACTTACGACATTCGTGCATTATTTTTACAAAAAAGAATTGGTAAATAATCCACAATCATCGATGCTTCGTTTAAAAAAATAATTGTCAAAAAAAAATCCACAGTTTAAAAACAAGGCAAAATTTTTCAAACTACTGGCTTTCTATATGTGCTGTCTACAGAACTAATCCCTTAAGGTGATCCGTTTTCCATACAAAAATTCAAAAGACTTGCATTCTTACGCGGGACATAAAATTCTGTTGAAAAACGGACGAATACTGCTATTTTTAGTTAAATTTTTCGCTAATTAATACAAAAATACAGTTAATGTACTGAAAGTACTATTTTTGTTAACAATTTTTGGTTCAATATTACGATTGTGGGCGTGCGGTCAAAACTGTACGGTATTGCTTTGTGTGCAAGTGTGAGTGATCGTACTCATGTAAACAGGGACCGACGAGAGTAATTGACTTTAGTGGACATAAGGAGATATTTTTCTTATCGAAATTGTTGTTAGGCGTTGAAGTTGCACGATGAAATTTACGCGATTCAACTTTTTGCACATACATAGTTGGTACTTATTGCATTAAAAAATAAAACCTTATATTTGCAGCAGTGGCTCCATCTAGTTGCGTTCGGGGCTAAGCTGGCCGTCACTCCATCATACAAAAATTCGCAATAATCTATGCAATGAAATAGAGGGTTGAGAATTTTTACGGTCGTATAATATGGGCCTTGAACCGTGGCGGCCATTGCCCGACTAATATCGGTCGGATAATACCACGTGACCAGGATTTTGAACTTCCGTCATCCGTCCGATTCCCGCCAACTTTAGTCTATGGTTTATACGTCATTCGAAAGGTAATTTCAATAGGTCGTTACTCTCTATACACACCAAACCAAAATAAACCATAGCCACGACGCAATAAGGCAGAATATCAATAACATATGCGTTATTTAATTACCAGCAGCCATTGTTTTTATCCTCCCTAAAAACTCGCGCTAACCTATTCTAATGCAATGTTATGTCTAAAATTCAAAGCAATCCATGATGAATATATTTCCAGTAAACATTTTCTATCTCGAATCAAAAAGTAAACTCCAGCTGCTTCCGGCGGAGATGACAGAAATGGCGGGCTCAGTTGAAAACATGCAAAAACTTTTATCACGAATCCCGATGCTAAGAAGTTTTTTCTGAAGTCGCCTGGAAGATATGGCTTTTGCATCAGCAGAATAAGAGTGACGGGTAAAAAAGGGGTATTTTTGTGGTTCAATTAAAAAGATAGCAGCAATAAAGAAAACAATATCAGGTCCTTACCTACGAAATTGGTCAAATTTTTCTTGCACATTAATGAGATCATAGTTCCTATAATTCTATAGCCATTTATATTAGTATTTGTTTAACATTTGAAAGTTGACTTAAAGGTTATCAATTTACCCATAAAATAAAGTTTAATTTTTTTTATATTGATATATAAAATTAAAGGTTCGAAAATTGTTCGTCGTAAATGTCGTCCGATTTCGTCATTAGATTTGATATATTTTATATGTATAATTAAATTTAAGCTTCTGTTAGCATAATGTGTTCCCAATCATGCTTAAAAAAACCGGTCAAGTGCGAGTCGGACTCGCGCGCCGAGGGTTCCGATATACCTATAGTATTTTTGGAAGCAATAAAGTCCATTTTCAGGACCGCAAAACTAAATTTGTTTGTAAAGGTTTTTTGCAGATTTCTGAAAAACTGTGCAACTTAGAAAGATCGTTTTATTTTTGCTGTAAAGTTTATATAAACTTCTGTCAACTGTAATTAATTCAGATTTTTCCTTACTCAAACTTCGGAGATAAGGGGGGGGGAATGGTACTTTTCTTGACATTTTTCATCATAACTTTAAAACTAAGAAATTTAAAAAAATACAAAAATATATTTTAAAATGTACAAGTAAAGCCCTTTCATATGATACCCCACTCGACCTAGTAGCGACAATTTGAAATTTGGCCCCCCCTATTTTGGCCCCCTTTATATTAATAATCATACTTTTTTCAAAACTTTTTCTTGTGCAATTAAGTTGGGCAACTATATTCTAAAACTATTCCAAATTTCAGGTTGATAGCATAAGTGGTTGCTGAGATATAGAGGTGTGACAGACAGACGGACAGACAGAGCGGCACCATAAGGGTTCCTTTTTTTTACCATTGTGGTATCGGAACCCTAAAAAGAAAAGATCAGTCAATCTAACGGAGAAACTTATAGCGAATAAAACTTAAATCGGCTTCTCCATACACTGACTAATCAAGTTTGCAATTTTGTATAATAGGTCATTTTTTTATTCATTTCCTGAAAGTTTTACTCACTGAAATATGTTCAGGTACGTTAACTGCTCATGCCCTTTCGGTATTCGGAAGGCTGTCCATTACACCCCGTATGTGTGTATGGTATATCTTTTTCCTCCCATGACTTTCTATAAAATCCTGAACGAAGGCTCAATTTATTTTATTTACTACACAAGCCCCGTGTGGTGCCGGCAAAGAATAGTAAGAACCCTTACATACCCGTGGGTGTCGTAAGAGGCGACTAAGGGTTATAAACTGGAGGATGCGCAGCAGAATCCTCCTTTGTATCTAGCATCTTACTTACTGCGGTCACCTACAAGCCGTAACGCTAACAAGCGAGGTGACTATGGTACTTCCCCTCTTCATTTTTCCAGCAAAAGCTAGAATTCTAGAGGGAGCTCCCTGTCCTGTAGTGGACGTTTCATGGGATACTATGATGACTACACAAGACAAGTTCCACTTAATTTAATAAAGTTCTTGAATATAAAGGCGATCTCATTTTGGAAGATATTTTTATTCAAGTCGTTTATCTGAAGTTGAGCTCGGTCATCCGGACACTACTTTATTTAATGTTCGTTCTGAGATGCGGTGAATAAACAAGGAAGGTAGAGAAAATAAGGAAAACATGTCAAGAGGTTGACTTAAACAGAAACTTATCCTTCCGTCTCGTGGGGTTTTTGTAACAAAAATATTGTTTTACATCTCTCATATTCGGTAAGTAGGTCCTTATTACCCCCAAATGGGGCTTGTAGGTGACCAATTAGCGCTCTAGGGTAATAATGTAGCTAGAAAAGCCCTAGGGCGGTAAGTAACTGAGTTTTGAGAGAGTGAAGTGTTTTTTTTTTAATTACTTACCGCCCCAGGGCTTTTCTAGCTACACTATTACCCTAGAGCGCTAATTGGTCACATACAATTTGGTGTTAATAAGGACCTACTTACCTCACAATCAAGATGTAAAGCAGAGTAGTTAGCTCGGGTGTAAGCATCAATTGCACCCTCAAACTATAGGCGCCCTCGCAGCGTTCGTGCGCCAGTTAACCCTTAGTCGCCTCTTACAACACCCACGGGTATGTGAGGGTTGGTACTATTCTTTGCCGGCACAACACGGGACAATGATATGTTAATTGCAATATGCTTATTACTTCAACGAGCAATATATGCCGAATTAGTCTTTGAATTCAGCTAGGTGTGATCGTGGCTTTACACATACGACTTTGTACCTCACTTATCAATTTAAGACGGAAATTGAATCGCGAGTGCCAAGCTTGATCTGCTCTCGACTGTACTAACGGAAACGTAAACGTACAGATGAACATAATAAATGAAATAAGGGAATTCCGACATTTGGATCATTGCGTTAGTCTTTTTTGGGTGAAACGTAATTTAGTTTTAGAAATACCTTGGGTGCTAATAAATTTAAGACCGTAATTTAAAGTTACTAGGGTCGATTTTAGCGTACACGGTTTTAAGGCGAAAAATTGTCAAGCCTCCTCTTCGCTATGACCCATGATGAGCAAATATGGGCGAATACGCATGTGGAGAGGGCATATTTGTCTGAATTCACTTCAGCTGTCATAAAATAAATTCAGGCGTATTTGCCGCAGGCTGCGCTGTCGGTACATCAAAAGAATTCGTGATTGCGTATGCCATTGATGTATTAAAAACCGGCCAAGAGCGAGTCAGACTCGCGCACCGAGGGTTCCCTACCATTACAATCAAATAATCTATTCTGCAATGTTCAAATTCTCTCAAAGTGATTTTTGTTTGACAATCGAACCCAGGACTACCGAAACGAGAGCCTCACGCACTAACCAGTAGACCAAGGAGGCAGCATCGACTTATAGATCGGATCGAATGTTTGCACAAGAGCGAACTGATGACTTTTACGCCATCAGGCGTAAAAGGATATCATCACTGCTAAGCAGGGTGCGGGCTAGCCCCAACAGTGTCCTGTCGGTCATTGCTGATAAAATCGACTGTCCCATTCTCAAACACTGGGTGGGACTTATAATCAAATAAATTTATGACATTGTTCACTAACATAGGCTAAGTATTTACTAACATAAATGGATTTTGTGGTCTGATCTAATAAATGATAATAATAATAATAATAGAACATTAAGCTTTATTGACTCTTTATAAAAGGACTAGGTACCAACTTGTCCAAGTCTTATTTCGTCCAACCGCGAAATTCTGTCCAAGTCTCATTGAGTCCAAGTCTTATTTTGTCCAACTGTCATACCGTCCAAGTCTCAAATGGTCCAAGTTTCATCCGGTCCAAGTGCGATGAATAAAACAAAACCGGTCAAGTGCGAATCGGACTCGCGCCCCGAGGGCTCCGATATACCAATAGTAAATTTGGAAGCAATAGGTGTCAAATCTAATTGTTCTATTCAGCGTGTACGATATCGAAAAACAACGTGTAATCGGTCCAAAATGCCCCATTCTCCAACTTCTTCCTTAATAAATCGTGGAACAGGTCATTTAGGGAAACATTTCACTTATCCTAAGAATATTTATTCGTAGCACTTATCATAAAAATTCCGTATACAAGATGTAACAAAAAAGAGTTACAACAACCCTGAAAAGTGAAACTGATCATGATTAATCCTACACTATACAGGGGTTCTCGGGGGTAAAAAATTGATCTGGCTAGGTTTCATGGGTCTCATGTCTGGGAAAATTCGTTTTCATTTTTTTAATTTCTTTGCGCGTTTTAGTGCGTTTAATAAACTTATAGCGCCATCTATTCTTGAGTAGCATGCGCTTCCCCGATTTAATTATACAGAGAATAGCTCGGTCGCCTAGGTTTTTACTAAATTAACTAGAACCAACTATTAGGGACACTAACAGGTTAATCAGTCATAATACATATATTTTGGGCTATTAAGACCTTATTGATTAATCTACTTATTGAGAGTAGCATAATATTGTAGTACCTGGTCGACCGAGCTTCGCTCTTTATTTTATCATCGCTTTATATTATCATCGGGTGACCAAGTTGTGCTACCCGCCAACAGATGGCGCTGTATTTTAAAACACAGAGAAAAAGAAACTTCCCAGACATGATACCTAGCTAGATCGATTATTCGCCCCGAAAACCCCTGTATGGTAAATTTTAACGAAATCGTTAGAGCCGTTTTCAAGAAATCGATTACAAATATATCTATTTATATATATAGTACCTGGGCGACCGAGCTATGCTCTGTATGATTAAAATATCATCGGGTGAGCAAGCTATACTACTCAACAACAGATGGCGCTGTTAGTTTCTTGAATGCACTAGAACACGCTAAAAACATTTAAAAAGACGGTGAAAACGAATTTTCCCAGATATGAGACCTAGCTAGATCGATTTGTTGCCCCCAAAAACCCCGGTATACAAAATTTCATCAAAATCTTTAGAGCCGTTTTCAAGAAACCGATTACAAATATTGCTCGTTTAATAGTATAGGATATGTCGTAGATAAAAGAAAAAGAAAAAGAAGGAGAGCACAGAATATCGGCTGAACTATTTATTGGTAGTAGACTTTATCAACTTACATCCATGACGATTCGCTTCGACTAATCGCTCATCGAAGATCACCTTACTAGTTCAGGAATCCTCGTACTTGAAACTATGTGCAGGATTGGTTGTACCGTTTCGGCCGCCTACCGCCTGTTGATAGAATGTAAAATTAACTAAGCGCTACAACTCTGTCAGCCCTAAACGGTGGAGGTCTTTTCCCTATGATTGTGTCTATGTGTTCAACTACAGCAAACTCACAGTGCACCGTGTTTTACTATCACAAAATAGGTATTCGCGTATCATAACCCAAAATCCCATAATTTAAAGCAGACAAACATTGTAAAACAAGCTTCAATTTATTGTTGCTCCTGTCGTCGTACAATGGCCATGGCTTCTTCAATCACTAGAGGTAACTGGATACTACCCCGCCTAAGAACTCATAGTAAGAACTTTACGCAATAGAATATCTAACAAGAATGAACTGTTAACGTTACGACGGTCGTATAGCAATGCTCGCTGTCGGTCGACCCTGTCTTAGAATGGCGCGAGTAGACGCTAGCGACACCACTCTTGTTCACTGTACTAAAATCAGCCAATAGGAAGCAAGCGCCAACCAAATCGAATAGACACTAGCGCTGCCAAATCGAATAGCCAATCAGAAAAGACTACGTCACCAAGACCGCGCTCGCTAAACATCGCGCGAAAATTCAAAAAACAGACTTTTTACCGACATATACAAATATTGCTCGTTTAATAGTATAGGATAAGCACGCGTTTTTTGCGTTTTTTGCGTATTTTCATGGCCTGAAATTTTGAGTTTCTTCTTTTCAATTCGTGGATCCAACGGATTTAGCAAATGTGCTTTTTAAAACATAAATATATAGAAATTTCTAATAAAAATTGTCCGTATCGGTGATCGGTAAACGTGAGAAAAAAACTTTTTGACGCGAGATTGGAATGAATTTGCGCATAATATTTTTTGTATTTTTTATGTAAATTGGATTCTACCCTAGGGAGGAGCTTTTGGTAAACGCGCTCATAGATGAGTGTGTTTCGTGTTTTATGTAAAGGGTTTAGAAATTATTCAGAAAAAAATATATATTTGGGAGTTGAAGTTTATATGTAAATTTCAGTGTCGAGGTTATCGTAAAATTAAATCAGTAGCTTAAAAAATATTTAAAGAAAGAATAAAAAATTCTTCATGCAATGTATGAGTATTATAAACTTTAGACTAGAGTTTATTCCAGTTGGCATGAAATAAAGTAATTTAAAGCATATTTAATAAAGCCCTATATAAAGCTCTTAAGATGCTTAAAAACGTATATTGTTCGATTATATTGTATAAAATTTGAACTTGAACTCTATATTTCCAACACTATTTATATTTCGCAATCCCATAGAATTCTATGGCATACTCTCGTCAATTTAATACTAAGGAATTCTACTAAGTACTTACATAACTCATATTAGATTCCACAGATCCGTATGAGTTCAAAAGTCAAAGGATCGAGGACGAATGGAATTGGAATTTCGAACTTGCCCAAGTCACACAGAACGGCATGCACTTTTAAAGAACTATACGTGTTAATGAAATAAGCGAAACCCCCATACACCCCAACTGATTTTTATTAAAATAAATCCATTCCCGTAAAATAATTCTTCAAAAAAGTTTTTTTTTTTCTAGATATTGTTATTTTAAAGTTTTATCATTGTTCTAGTTTCTTCGTTGTTGTAGTCCGCGCGTTGCGCGCCCGCCACGCACATTTCCCCTCCCTCCTCACCGCTCATGATCCGCGTGGCGCCGCGCCGCCAGCGCGCGTATCCACAGAAATATTTAGAATAGAAGCGGCAAAATTTTTAATAATAAAAATTAAAAAATTACTCCTATCAAAAACCCGTGAAATTGATTCTACTCTCGATTCTGAACAAACTATTTTCTCAGTTTCGCTTATTCCGCTAACACGTTGTATATTCTAGATATTTTTATATAGTAATTTCTGTGTCTGACTGTCTACTCAGCAGCCATCATTTCTAATAGCTGTGATATTTAGGGTTCCGAACCAAATTGGTAAAAAGGGAACTCTTCGTCTGTCTGTCTGTCAAACCTGTATATCTCAGCAACCACTCATGCTATCGACTTGAAATTTGGAATAGTTTTAGAATACCCAACGGCTCAACAACGAATACTAGATCGAATGGAGTATCATATGAAAGGCGATACTACTCTAAGTTTTCATGTTATGGAGCAAAATGTTTAAAAAAATACCATTCCCTTATCTCCGAAGTTTGCTTAAGGAAAAATCTGAACTAATTGCAGTTGAAAAGACATTTATGTAAAATATTACAGGAAAAATTGCACCTTTTTAGAAATCTGTAAAAAACATTTACAAATAAATTTGTTTTGCGGTCCATATAATGAATTTAAGTGCTTCCAAAAATACAATATGTATATCGGAACACTCGGCGCACGAGTCCGACTCGCACTTGCCCGGTTTTTTTTTACCTCTCATCACAGTAGTAGAAAAACTACAATTTTCGGTCAAAGAATAGTACCAATCCATATCTACCCATGAGAGTCGTAAGAGGCGACTAAGGGCTCATGAATCGGAGGATGGGCAGCAGTAGAGTATCGTATCATCTTACATACCAACAACAGCGGTCGCCAGCCGCAACGCTTACAAGCGTGGTGACTATGGTAAATCCACTCCTTAGTATCACGCATTTTTGTTGGATTTCTGGAGGGAGCTCCCTGTCCTGTAGTGGACGTTTTCATGGGATGCTATGATGATAGAGTACCAGGCAATATATTATGTTCTGAATAAAAAAAAAACCGGCCAAGTGCGAGTCGGACTCGCGCACTGAGGGTTCCGTACCACCACATAAACATAATTGTATTAATTGAAATTTCAGTAAGTTAATGTTCTAGATTTTTTGAGTCCAACACGCGCTTGACCAAATTTTATTATTTGTTGTTATTTTATAGCCTATGCCCTATAAACATACCAATTTTCAAGTTTGTAAGTGTTCCCGTTTTTAAATAGAACTAAAACAAAAATCGCCTCAACAACCATCCAACTTGACCCCTCTCTTATATGAATGTTCTTGAAACGGGAGCTCACCACAATTGGTTATTATTAGTTGTGAGAAAAGTTGTAATATTTAATGATTTCAGACTTTTCCCATTATTTGTACTGTGAGACCTAGCTTCTTGCCAAATTTCATAATTTTAGGTCAACGGGAAGTACCCTGTAGGTTTTTCATTTTTGAATAAATGTATGGAGATGAGGACATAAAATGCCATATCTTTTGATTGCGTCGTTGTAAAAAATTGAAATTTTCAGATCTTGTGTGGTTCATGGATCCTAATATATGGTATTAATTTCAACCTGATACCTTAACCCGTTCGTGAGATAAAGGGTCTTGACAGACAGACAGACAGACAGACAGACAGACAGACAGACGGACAACAAAGTGATCCTATAAGGGTTCCGTTTTTTTCTTTTGAGGTACGGAACCCTAAAAACCGGTCAAGTGCGAGTCGGACTCGCGCGCCGAGGGTTCCGATATACCTATAGTATTTTTGGAAGCAATAAAGTCCATTTTCAGGACCGCAAAACTAAATTTGTTTGTAAAGGTTTTTTGCAGATTTCTGAAAAACTGTGCAACTTAGAAAGATCGTTTTATTTTTGCTGTAAAGTTTATATAAACTTCTGTCAACTGTAATTAATTCAGATTTTTCCTTACTCAAACTTCGGAGATAAGGGGGGGGGAATGGTATTTTTCTTGACATTTTTCATCATAACTTTAAAACTAAGAAATTAAAAAAAATACAAAAATATATTTTAAAATGTACAAGTAAAGCCCTTTCATATGATACCCCACTCGACCTAGTAGCGACAATTTGAAATTTGGCCCCCCCTATTTGGGCCCCCTTTATATTAATAATCATACTTTTTTAAAAATTTTTTCTTGTGCAATTAAGTTGGGCAACTATATTCTAAAACTATTCCAAATTTCAGGTTGATAGCATAAGTGGTTGCTGAGATATAGAGGTGTGACAGACAGACGGACAGACAGACAGACAGACAGACAGAGCGGCACCATAAGGGTTCCTTTTTTTTACCATTTTGGTATCGGAACCCTAAAAAGAACTTGTATTCGTTATAAGTCTCTAGGGGAAAGTTGTTCAGTTTCATGGTCCGAGTTACATACAAAAATTGTTGAAGTGTTAAAAAAAAAAATCTAAATCAAAATGTTCTTTATTCATTGTAGGATATCAAAAATGTTTTAATGACGTCAGCTTCACAAACAAAAGTGGCGCAATGTGGAAAAAAAAGCGACAAGAAAACCCACACGCTCTTTTAAATATTAGTAGTTAAAAAGTTAAACCTGCAAAGGTAATAAACTTCTCTATTATTCAAAACCCCATCTCCAGAACTCGATCTTCTGAGATTGCAAATAGACATTTCTTTATGGAGTTTGTGTGGCGGTTATTTGCTTGCGTAAAGCAATATTGGGGAAGCGGAAACGAAAATTGTACTAATAAAAATCCATGTCACAAGTTGAATCTATGTGTAAGTCGTAGGCAAATTGAATATAAAGCAGCTTCACATAATCCCTCGGCATTTTACATAACGACGTGTAGTTCTTTTCTGGCGTTGTGGCTGAAAGATAACCTAACCCAACCTAACTATTCCCGAACGGTCTTATCTCATCATAACATCCCAAGAAACGTCCACTACAGGACAGGGAGCACCCTCCAGAATTCTAGTCTTTGCTGGAAAAATGTAGAGGGGAAGTAACATAGTCACCTCGCTTGTTAGCGTTACGGCTGGTAACGCGGTTGTAGGTGACCGTAGTAAATAAGATGTGAGATACAAAGGAGAATGCTGCTGCCCATCCTCCAGTTTATAACCCTTAGTCGCCTCTTACGACACCCACGGGTATGTATGGGTTGGTACTATTCTTTGCCGGCACCACACGGCACTGACACATCTAACTAACCTAATTCTAGCTCCTTTTACAATCTGACGTCACCGTTTTACAATTTTCCGAACGTATCCCTTCTGCCGGCCGTTTGTGAACGGCCAATTTTACGATTTGACTGCGACGTGTATACAGGGTGTTAGGGTAACTGTAAATATATTGAAACTATGAAACTGAACAACTTTTCCCAAGGCACATAGGAATACAAAGAAAAAACAGCTTCACGTTTTGTTCGGGTACTTTTTTCATTTTTCGACATAATTAGAACCTTAGTAAGCATTCAATATTGTGTGAAGTTTTAAATCTACGTACATGGAAAATTTAACCCATTATGACATAATAAATAACACATAGGTAACACATAGGTCATAATGGGTTAACGCACTATGTTAACCCATAATGGGTTAATAGTTTCGTAAAAGAAAGAAAATGACCTCACCATGTCAGCAACTTCGTACAAAATCTTTAATGCATACCAAATAATTCATAAACACATCAGAAAAAGCTTGCGTTCGGTGGGTGTGAAAAGTTGAGATATTTTTAATAGGATAAAATGTTATAGAAATTTCTATTTAAAATGATGTCTTTGTTTAAACATGCAGTAATTTATTATAACATTTTACGCATATACGTAAGTAATATTTTTTTATTAATTGATTCCTGAAAAGTCATAAAAAGATTGTGGGGATTTGACATACGAATGTTTTTTTTTTGTACGTTTTTAGTTCTCTGTGTCGTCGTGTGTATTTTTTCCTAGTATTTTCTGCGGCTCCGCAAATCCGCTGAGTGAATTTATGTATTATTCTTAAATTTTACAATATTTATCGTAAAGAATAATTATATACCTCAACAAAATTTTCGTAACGAAAGACCCGATTAAATGTTTTATTTTTTAGAATACGCATTTAATGTGCTTCGTTAATAAAAATAACGAAATAAAAGTTTATTCTTTGTATTTTCACTTACACATTTTATTTATTAGGTAGAGTGTAAAGCTGTGTTGGAAAACTGTTCAACTTAAGAAAACACAAATTTCTTTAAAATGAGTGACAATTGCATAAAAGAAAATAAAATGAGAATGAACTCTTGATCAGAACTGGGACACAAGTCATGCTGAAATAATAATGAGAACTGTTACGCAATAGTATACCTATCTTGTATGGCTGTCAATATAAAAGAGTACAGTCATCTACAAACGTCATTATTATCATCGTCATCCACAGTGTTGACAACTTTCAAGAAGTTTTTTCTTATTTAATCTTCATAATGCACTTGGCTCTTAAAAAATATTTATATTATTTTTGAACGAGTAATCGAGTAATCTGCAAAGTTTTTTAAACCCTCGGGTCGCACTCGAGTGCGTAATATAATTTCTTTTTCTTGTCACTTGAACGTGGATATCTGGCATGGTAGCACGCAGAGGGGCATAAATTAAAAAATGCTAACGGCAGAAAAAACTTGAGGAAACGGGGGATTAAAGGAAAACTTAGGCGCGCGATTGTACAGCCTCGTAGGGGTTTCAGTTGTACTCTGGCGTCGGCGCGGGAAGACCGCGAGACACGTTGCCGACCGCCCGACCCCGAACATTGTAAACAACTTCATAAAAAAACGTCAAAAACAAAACAATAAAAATAACAAGCTTTTTTTACTCAACTGTACAAAAAAGTGGTGGTGGAAACGTGGAATTTAAAAAGTTCGAAACACAAAATTTGAATTTCGCGCGCGATGTTTTCTTCTTAATTTAAATATTTGTGAAGTGCCAGTTAGTTCAAAAAATCAAATGAATGTAGCCAGATTTTAATGGCTACAAAAAAAAAAGTTATGCGATTGCCGTCCGTGGTAAGATTTTGGTGGAATGTGTTCGGATGATGCACAATTTTTGAGGGATGAAAAATAGTAGCATGTTTTACAGGTTTTTACATTATGTAGAATAGCATTGCATTTTATAGTGGTAGTTTTTTAGTACCGTATTATCACATAATTGCATGTAAATGTACTATTTATTTTAGTTAAAATTTAATTTATATTTTTTTGTTTTCTTTTTGTAGTTGAGACTCATATTTACGATATGACTAATGAATGTTACCACTAACTTGAGCGTTTTGCTTTAACTTTTACCGCAAAGCAGGGTTTTTGCATTGCATTTTTTCAGGGAGTTAGTGAAATTATAGGCTTAAAAGACATTCTGACTGTAGAAGGCAGGAAGGAAAACGCATTTTTATTATCTTTTTGGTGTCCAAGTGCGTCGCAAATAAGACGTAGGCGAGGCGTATGAAGACTTACCATACTTACTTGGTGACCATACTGAATATCTTTCCTCTTGGTCATCATAACATCCCATGAAACGTCCACTACAGGACAGGGAGCTCCCTCCAGAATTCCAGCTTTTGCTGGGAAAATGTGGAGGGGAAGTACCATAGTCACCTCGCTTGTTAGCGTTACGGCTGGCACCATGGACCGCGGTTATAGGTGACCGCAGTAAGTAAGATGTAAGATACAAAGGAGGATGCTGCTGCCCATCCTCCAGTTCACCCTTAGTCGCCTCTTACGACACCCACGGGTATGTATGGGTTGGTACTATTCTTTGCCGGCACCACACGGGACAACAACGGGTTCCTCTTGGTACGAGATACAAATACAAAATCATTTATTTCTCAACTAAAAAAAGTAATCACATTATAGCATTTAAAATTTTTTTGATAAAGAGGTTGATTATGAGTCGCAACCGAAAAGCTTGTTGGTGTGGTTGGTAGTGAGCCTGCCAGCTACGCCGTGGGCCGCGGGTTCGATCCCCGCCCAGAACACATATTTGTATGTGAGGAACGCAAGTGTTTGTTCTGTGTCTGGGTTTTATTAATCTACTTACGTGTGTATATAAAATGGTCCCCAAAGCTAGAAAAAAAGCATGTGTTCATACATACATAACATCACGCCTCTTTCCCGTTGGGGTAGGCAGAGACCACAGTTCTCCACCTGCTACGATCTTGACATACTTCCCTTGCTTCCTGTACTTTCATCAATCCTTTCATACATGCTCGTCGGTTTAGGGTACTTTTAACCTGGCCTTTATTCAGAACGTCCTGAATTTGGTCCTGGTACGTTCGCCTAGGCCTTCCCCTTCCAACGTTTCCATTCACTCTCGCCTGGTAGATCTCTTTCGTCAATCTTCGTTCATTCATCCTCTCTACATGACCAAACCATCTCAGCATCCCTTTCTCGATTTTGGTCACTACGTCTTCTTTTACGCCACACCGTTCTCTTATCACACTATTTCTAATCCTGTCACTCAATTTAACACCAATCATACTCCTTAGCGCTCTCATTTCCACCGCATTAATTCTACTTTCATGCTTCTTCTGCCATACCCAGCTTTCACTGCCATACATCAGTGTTGGTACCAAAACTCCAACATGAACAGCCAAACGAGCCTTGTGAGACACCTTCTGACTCCTCATAAAGGCGTGCAGGGCACCATTCACCATGTTTCCAGCATTCACTCTTCTTTCAATATCACTTTCATACTTTCCATCTCTCGTAAACTTTGAGCCCAGATACACAAACTCCTTCACTTGTTCGACTTGTTCACCATCTATTAATATAGTACACTCTGTCATACATTCTTCTTTACATGTGTTCATATAATGATACATGTGTTCATATAATGATACTTCTTTACATGTGTTCATATAATGATATATTCCAGGGGGTCATACTACCAAAAACAAGATATTCTTCCGAAAGCCTGAGTACGTGATAGGTATATGAAAGAGAAACACCAATCAGAAGAAACATTTGCCTTTTTTGATTTTCAAAAATTCTTTTTTTCCCCGAGCTTCTCTACCAAAAAGTCGAGAACGTATATGGGTGAAGTCTATGTATTGGCGGCGTAAGCAATAAATTTTGTCCAACTGAGAATCCAATTTAAACTTTGATTAGAAGATGCTGCTAGAGAAAAGTATTGTATGAAAAATTTGGTAAGTACATAAGTTCTCCGTATCTATGTAAACCATAGAGTAACACGATAAACGGGCTTGCGCGGTTTGACGCGTTGCTCTAAGATGTAAACTAGTGAATTTTGTTAGATAATTTACAATGATTATGTTTGTCCAATGCAAAGGGCGTTGCTCTTTTTTCCGATCAAGAAAGTTAAGTAACGTCAGCCCTCCGTGCGGTCAGTCTGTGCTTTGGAAAGCACAATTTATTCAACCCGTGTAGGATATTAAAGCGGCTTCAGAAACCCTTACGAAGTCTAAAAGCGATAACTATAATAATCAAAAATTTTTTTTTATGACATTATTTTATTCTTTACTGTTTACGAAAACGTTTAAAAACCCAAGTTTAAAGCTAAGTACGTTTAAAGCTAAGTTTTCTACCTTTAAACCAAAAAGGTGACAAGAACTTTAGTGACCTTTTTGTTTTACACCTGCGCAATAACGAATCTGTTCGGTTCGTGAGTGAATATCCATTTTCTCGGTAAGCTCGTTCTATAATTCTCTGGGGCTAGATTGAACGCAAGCCCGTTTGTGATAGACCTAGGGAACATTTGTTACGATTTTAAAAGGCATACATATTTTTAAAGTTAGATTTCATTTCTTTTATTTATTCAATAACAATAAACATTGTATTTGAAATAATTAAATGTTCGAAATAACATAATTAGTATAAATTATAATGACCAGATTCCTTAAAATAACACAAATTCAAAATTGAATCATTATCAAAAGATTAAGAAGCCAAAAATGATAAACTAATTTATCGTTAGAATCGTCTTGAAAAAACTCGTCTATACTATAATAAGTTTTCATCAGCGAGAGATTTTTAAATTTAGTTTTGAAGAGGTTGTGTCAGGACTTCAACTTTAGGCTTATGGGTAGTTTATTGTACACTCGGGAAGAAAAAGATTTGCCAGTTTCCAAATTAATTCGTTTAAAGTCGCGTCGCGAGTACATATTACCTTTTGGAACTGTGACAAGGATTCGACTAATGCATAGAAAAGTATGCTTTACTGTTCGAAAATAAAGTTCAAATTAATTCAGACCTTGTCCAAGAAGTCATCATATACAATTTTTAATAAATTAAATACAAGATTATTTTTCGGACCTTATATGCGTATGCCCACCTTATTATAGAGGTCAAAAGCAACAACTTTTGTTCCAAGACTTTGCTAACAACGCGCGAAAAATTTTCAACTTCTCACTCAAAATGGGTCGGTTACGTGACTACTTTCGTATGGGGAATCGAAAAATTTTTCTGCGTTGTTAGCAAAGTCGTAGAACAAAAGTTGTTTCTTTTCACCTCTGTAATAAGGTGGGCATACGCATATCAGGTCCAAAAAAATAACCTAGTATAACTGATACCGTGGACAGTGCTGAAACACATTCAACGGTCCTTTCGACTTGAATTTTCGCGAAACTTACGCTCTTCATCAGTCTCCATTTTTATTCATATGCTTTTTTAGATCACTTAGTAAACTGAAACTGAGCTCTTCTAAGCAGATTTCTGAGACATTTGTCTCGCCTCACCACCGCGCCCAAAATATCTTGACCTCCACTAGAGCGAGACGAGCAAGTTATCAAAGATCAAGTTATATAGGGTGCTTCCTAATCAACTTCGTTCGTTTGAGTATGTTACTCGGACCATAAAACTAAATATCTTTACCCGACAAACATAGTTCGAAATAAGTAAATGTTCGAAATACAAAAATAAAATTTATTGATTGAATAGCTGATGTTGTTTTTATGGCAGTAAAAAATTGTTCTTTCGTTTGTCGACCTATAAGTTCTTTAGGTAAAGTGTTTATGGTTCGAGTATCATACTCAAAGGAAGGCAGTTGATTAGGAATCACCCTATATTATGGAGGAACGATGGAGGGGCGCATCGTTTCAACTTAGACGAGACGAGCTCTATCATGGTAAACCCATTTTTAGGGTTCCGTACCCAAAGGGATTTCGGGACCCTATTAATATACCTCCGATGTCTGTCGGTCTGTCAGCGGGCCGTATCCCAATTGAAATTTTCACAGATTATGTATTTCTGTTGCCGCTAAGATAACCATTACTAAACATAAAAATATAAAAAAGAATAAGGGGGCTCCCCTACTAAAAACGTGAACCAAGGCGATTTTTGCTCGATTTTGTTTTAGCTTTATCGTAAAAATGAGAACACTTACAAGAGTGAAAAATATACAGGGTGACTTTTAATTAGTTCTTGATAGAAAAAGGTATGAGTGTACTCTTGATACTGAACAACTTTCCCCAAGGAACATAGGTCGAAATACGCAAATCTAGTTTTGACCTCCCATAGAAACTGCATCAGCTGATATTGCATTTTGTATGGGAGGTCAGATTTGATTTGTCGTATTTCGACCTATGTTCCTTAGGAAAAGTTGTTCAGTATCATGAGTACATGCATATCTTTTGCTATCAAGAACTAATTAAAAGTCACCCTATACATATAGTGCATAAGCCAAAAAAATAACAACATATAACAAAAACTGGTCCAGCGTGTGTTGGACTCGCCCGTTTTTAATACTCTTCTGCGTGACTGCATGTAAGACGATATTTTTACCTTAGTGGTACGGAACTCTCGGTGCGTGAGTCCGACTAGCAATGGGCCGGTTTGTTTTGGGGTTGATCTTTTTTTTTGCTTATTTACTCAACTGTACAAATTTTTTTTTGCTTTTGCACAATAAACAAATTAATATCTATGTTAAAAAATATATAATAGACTGCAGAATAGTGCGTGTTGTAATCCTTTTTATTCTGGTTACGATAAACTGATTTTTTTTGATAGACCAAAACAACTTCATACAAAGTAGAAAATCCCAAAATTTCACAAACACAGTAGTCCAGTCGCTTAACGTCTTATATCGTCAAATTCACCAAATTGCACCAAATTTTTTCCAGGTACTAGTTAGGTACATAGCTCTCATTTTTTTATAGGAGCCAATTCTTGAATTTTCTATGGATTTTTTTTGAAATTCAAGAATTGGCTCCTATCAAACAATTAGAGTTATGTACCTTACTAATACCTAGAAAAAAAATGCGTGTCTACGTGAAACAGCTAATCGACCGCACTACAGGCAGGATTCGAACCTGTTTCTTCTGCGTCAGTACCGGAGACGCTTAACCAACTAGGCTATCGTGGCCCTGACTGATGTGAAATTAGCGACCTCTCTAAGCATTTCAACGTTGCGTTGGAGAAGACGAAGGTTCAAATTCTACCTGTAGTTGTGTTTTCTACTTTGTACATTTATCCGAACACAGAAAGTGTTATATAAAAAAGCTTACTATAGATTGGATGACTATATGAATGACAAAGAGGTATGGTGCTCTGATATTCCAGCGAAATACAAGAAACACATTATTAAAAGCCGACTCTTAAAGTAGGCCGTGCTGCAGTGGTTTCTTGCCGTTTCTCTTACGCTGCCATAGCACGATCCGAAACGGCGTAGGCTCGCTCTATTTGCATTGTATTCTGCATGACATTCAATAAGTATTCTGTAAAGAATCTACATTGAATAAAATTATCTGAATCTGTTATAATAAAAATAATTTTCAACTGATAAACTGTTGTAGTAGATTTTAGATTAGGCTAATGAACAACAATTACATTTCAGTTGATAACCCTAACCATTCACTTCATGTAAAAAAATACTTTTAAATCCATTGGTATATAAAAGTAACCTGCCCCCAATATTTTAAGTCGATAACCAAAATCGGATTAGAGTCCTAAATCGGTAGGTTTATCCACTTACACAACACTTATGGGACTAAGTAATATAAAGTCGGCATAAAGGGATATGAAAAAGACATATAAGAATAGATTTAAATGTAAAAAAAATAATCATCAAACATTTATTTTATGAGTAGCAAATTTATTTTATCTTATTAAAAATAATTTAGCACTGATTGACTATAATTTAATTTGATTGATTTAAAATATTATAAATATATAATACTAATATTAATTTCTGTCTGCTTACCATCTTTACTACTTGCATACAAGTACCCAGGCTATCCAAGATGGGGGATCTGGTGACCTAAAACACAGGCTAAGGCTTAGCTTAGGCGCCAGTTCTTCCACAAATAATTAAAAATTGTACCCTCTTTTCTTGTATTTTCTCATTTTATGTAACTAAACCTTATTGTTTGTGGACGGAAAATAAACTAATTTTATTATTATTATTAATTATTAAAAAAAAACACCAAACACATCCTGCCAGTTGCACTAAACAACACTTTCTTTTGACAACCTTTTGATGTGATTGGTAGTTAGCCAGCCTTTCACGCTATGGGCCGCGGGTTTGAACCCCACCCAGGGCAAACATTTGTGTGATGAATACAAGTGTTTTTTCTGTGTCTGGGTGTTATAAATCTAATTATGAATGCTGTATATCAGTCTCTGATACCCATAGTGTTCACTTTGCCTAGTTTCGGATCAGATGACCTCGTGTGAAATGTCCACCGACGTACAGGTATAAAAAGTATGTTAATCCTTCTAAGTGATGATTTTCCATCATTAATTGGAGCTAAAACAATTTTTTTTAAGATTTATTTTTTATATTTTTAATACAGTCTATTAGTGTTGTAAAATCACCCCTTAGAAGGATCACCGTCCTCTTTTTTCAAAACAGAAAATGATAGCAGTAGATTTAACAGAACTTTAATTTTACAGAATCTTTGTGCAACCGCCTTAAAGTTAATTTAATACATCTTTAAAAACATCAAAATGTTCTCCAATAAGACCCAAGATAGTTCGTTATGAATAGGCACCAAGTAGCCAATTGTGAATTTTTGTGATCAATTTTCTCTTTTATCTTTTCTCGAGTGATGAATACGAAAACTTTGGTATAGACTTTCTACGAGAATTTGATTGATTATTTAATCAAAAGTTTGTACGTTCGTCTTGTGTATTGTACAAGGTTATTTTTTCGTACACTTACGAACTTGTGGCGTCGTAATAGAGTTGAAAAAGTTTCTACCAACGTGCGGTTGACCGTACCTGACGTCCGTTTGCCCTCTTATTAGTAAGGTCATTAGCAACAACTTTTTGTTCTACGACTTTGCTAGCAATTCACGAAGCAATTTAAATTTTCAATACAAAGTAACGTAAGTGACCTACATTTTATATGGGAAGTTGAAAATTATTTTGCGTCGTAGAGCAAAACTTACATACACGCCTTGTTCCGTTCGGGGTAGGCAGAGACCACAGTTCTCCACCTGCTACGATCTTGACATACTTCCCTTGCTTCCTGAACCTTCATCAATCCTTTCATACATGCTCGTCGGTTTAGGGTACTTTTAACCTGGCCTTTATTCAGAACGTCCTGAATTTGGTCCTGGTACGTTCGCCGAGGCCTTCCCCTTCCAACGTTTCCATTCACTCTCGCCTTGTAGATCTCTTTCGTCAATCTTCCTTCATTCATCCTCTCTACATGACCAAACCATCTCAGCATCCCTTTCTCAATTTTAGTCACTACGTCTTCTTTCACGCCACAACGTTCTCTTATCACACTATTTCTAATCCTGTCACTCAATTTTACACCAATCATACTCCTCAACGCTCTCATTTCTACTGCATTAATTCTACTTTCATGCTTTTTCTGTCATACATACGCATATCAGGTCTAAAAAAAAACCGGTCAAGTGCGAGTCGGACTCGCGCGCCGAGGGTTCCGATATACCTATAGTATTTTTGGAAGCAATAAAGTCCATTTGTTTTTATAATTTGTTTGTAAAGGTTTTTTGCAGATTTCTGAAAAACTGTGCAACTTAGAAAGATCGTTTTAGTTTTGCTGTAAAGTTTATATAAACTTCTGTCAACTGTAATTAATTCAGATTTTTCCTTACTCAAACTTCGGAGATAAGGGGGGGGAATGGTATTTTTCTTGACATTTTTCATCATAACTTTAAAACTAAGAAATTTAAAAAAATACAAAAATATATTTTAAAATGTACAAGTAAAGCCCTTTCATATGATACCCCACTCGACCTAGTAGCGACAATTTGAAATTTGGCCCCCCCTATTTTGGCCCCCTTTATATTAATAATCATACTTTTTTCAAAATTTTTTCTTGTGCAATTAAGTTGGGCAACTATATTCTAAAACTATTCCAAATTTCAGGTTGATAGCATAAGTGGTTGCTGAGATATAGAGGTGTGACAGACAGACGGACAGACAGACAGACAGAGCGGCACCATAAGGGTTCCTTTTTTTTACCATTTTGGTATCGGAACCCTAAAAATAACCTAGTATGTTATTCATTCAGTGAAACAGACTCTGGTTTTAGTATCATGGCTGCAAAATCGTTGGAATAAATAAAAAAAATGGATTGTAGTAATTTTTGTCTGAATTGGAGTATGATGAGTTTAATTATTTCAAAGTATGCCTTTTATTTTGGTTTATTAGTCTCAATTATACATAAGAAATTTTACCGATAGGCCTAACAACTGCCTGAGGTTAGTTAGGCAGTTGTTAGGCCTATCGGTAAAATTTCTTATTTATATTTGAGACTAATAAACCAAAATAAAAGGCATACTTTGAAATAATTAAACTCATCATAATCCTTACTTCTACGATGCTGGTTTTATCCCACCTGTGACTTTTACTGTTCGGAAACTTAATTTTTTTTTTCTGTGTATGGGCTTACTCTTGACTTCGATCTAGCCGTGAGTACAGAGATGAGGTCGACGATGGTACGAGCTGGCATTCGAGTTATAAGAACTTGGGAAACACAAACGCTGGCAGACAATGTGTGTTTGTATTTATAAATATATAAGTTTCTTGAGAAAACTTGTTTATGGATGTAGTCACATCCTTATTTTTTTATTCTAGTGTTAAATATTCGAAAACCTAAAACAATAGTATTAAAATTTTGCACATGTTTATCTACTACAATATCCTAACACAAGGTAGTGTTAAAATTAAAAAAAAAACGGGGCAAGTGTGAGTTGGGCTCGCGCGCCAAGGGTTCCGATGTACCTTTAGTATCTTAGGAAGCAATAAAGTCCATTTTTAGGACCGCAAAACTAAATTTGTTTGTAAAGGTTTTTTGCAGATTTCTAAAAAACTGTGCAACTTAGAAAGATCGTTTTATTTTTGCTGTAATATTTACATCGTCTATCGACTGTAATTAATTCAGATTTTTCCATTCACAAACTTCGGAGATAAGGGGGAAACGGGGGGAACGGTATTTTTTTGACATTTTTCATCATAACTTGAAAACCAAGAGTTGTAAACAAATACAAAAATATATTTTAGAATGTACAAGTAAAGCACTTTCATATGATACCCCACTCGAACTATTACCAATAATTTGAAATTTTGCTTCCCCTGTTTGCCCCCTTTACATCAATAATCATATTTTTTTTCTTAATTATTTCACGTGCAATTAAGTTGGACAACCATATTCTAAAACTATTCTAAATTTCAAGTCGATAGCATGAGTGGTTGCTGAGATATTCAGGTGTGACAGACAGACCGACAAAGCGGCACCATAAGGGTCCTTTTTTTTACCACTTTGGTATCGGAACCCTAAAAAAACCGACATCATTGGGGACACAGTTTTCTTTTCAAACGTACTTAGGTATTTTCGAATTATTCAAATTTACAGATCAAAGGGATATCATTTCTGTGTATCTTTTTTCCATCACAGGTATATCGGTATCCTTTTGATGTGGATAGAAAAAACGAAATATTTTTGCTGCCGAGTTCTTAGAAGATCTATTTATTTTAGTAAGCAACTGAACTCATTGAGTTTTGAAATTTTATGACTGTCCAAAGGACAGATATAAAAGATAAAAGAAGCGTAGAAGTGATGGAACAGTCAAATCTGTTTTTAATCTTGTCTCTTAAGGGGCTGATAAGAGCTAAATACGCTTCACTTGAGCGGGTTTTGAACGAAAAGTGATGAAAAAAAATGGATAATTAAGCATCTTTCCAAGAATATGGCCGACTCCGAAACACGATTAAATATATTTTATTATTTATATTTATATATTATACCTCTGCTTTTTCCTTTTAAACCGTTTTTCTTAAGTACCCATTAATCTATGATGCTAAAACTTTTACACATGATTCCATATATTATGCATAATAATATAGCCGTTTTATAATTAATATTATGGGTACAGATTTTGAGAAAAATGCAAAAATGAGCGAAAAACGTAATACAGCATGAATCCGCTCCGTTCTACCACGCGCATTCTGCCTTTTGTTAGAAAGGGAGGTATTTCAGCTCTTATCAGCCACTTAAATCAAAATAACCTTATGATTATTTTTCAATTTTTGATCGAATTCGTGTTTTTACCGCGTTTTTTTCTTTTCTCAAAGAAATATTGCAAAAACAAAGTTAAAAAGAATTGTCGCAGACATGAGAAAAGTGGTCCTACGCAAAGATATTTGAACCCCGCTTTATCTGATCTTTGTCCTTGGTAGATCGATTTTTAGGGTTTTTGAGCCCCCTTTGTAATTTCTTTGAAGAAGTTGTTACAGCCGTTTCGAGAAAAAATCGAGCAAGTATTAAATACAAATATTGATCATTTAATAGTATAGGAGTATAACGTAAAGCACATGTACGTAGTTACGTACATGATATAGATATCGTAGGCAAATTATCTTATTTTTTATTTATCTTTATCTAAATCGTATAATTCGCCGTTCACAAACGGCCGGAAAATTGTATACATACATACATACATACATAACATCACGCCTTGTTCCCGTCGGGGTAGGCAGAGACCACAGTTCTCCACCTGCTACGATCTTGACATACTTCCCTTGCTTCCTGAACCTTCATCAATCCTTTCATACATGCTCGTCGGTTTAGGGTACTTTTAACCTGGCCTTTATTCAGAACGTCTTGAATTTGGTCCTGGTACGTTCGCTGAGGTCTTCCCCTTGAAACGTTTCCATTCACTCTCGCCTGGTAGATTTCTTTCGTCAATCTTCCTTCATTCATCCTCTCCACATGACCAAACCATCTCAGCATCCCTTTCTCAATTTTAGTCACTACGTCTTCTTTTACGCCACAACGTTCTCTTATCACACTATTTCTAATCCTGTCACTCAATTTCACACCAATCATACTCCTCAACGCTCTCATTTCTACTGCATTAATTTTACTTTCATGCTTCTTCTGCCATACCCAGCTTTAGAAAATTTAGAAAATTGTATACGTTAGGCAAATTGCTTTGCTAGCTTTAGAAAATTGTATACGTTAGGCAAATTGTAAAACGGCATCGGCAGATTGTCAACGGGGTTAGATCATTTCTGGTACATAGTATGTTAGTTAGGTAAGGCAAATCAGATCGGTTAGGTAATCTAACGACCACACGCACGAGCCGAGCGAGCGAAGCGAGCGTGCTGCGGTAGCGGCCGGTGAGTGCCGGAAAAAAATTACGTGTCGTTAAAATGACGAATTTAAAAATTTCTTGGCGTTTTGTAAAATTCCAAGGCATTATGTGAAGCTACGAACTAAACAATTTGCCTGCGACATAGATATCACAGAAAATTGTGGAACGCACAATTCCATGAATACACCCAATAAACTTGAAATATGATTTGTATTACCTACAAGGAGAAAAGTATATTTGCAAAGGATATATTAAGGCAGGCTGGCGGTAGGCAGGTATCATATACAAACTGTCCTTATCATTTTCAGGATTATTTACAGCAACAATCACGTGTTTTGTACACATTTGATATTTCTTATGTAATGCTGAGCCTACCTTCAACATTAATTGTACGAAAATAGGCCCATAAATGTGTTTTTGGGAACATATTTTCCCGTTTATTAGACACTTTTACAACAATACAAAATTGTTTCTCCAAATACATATAATGTTATATCAGTGTTTAGACAGGCCTGTGACACTCCGCAATAGGTATGCAACGCTGCGCTAGAAGTCGACTGTAGTTAGGGTGCTGGCTGCAATTTGGGTATATGATTTGCTAAATAATGTTATTTTTGTCTGCCTTTGTGGCTCCTGTTTAAAATACTTCTGAAGATGTAGAAAATCGAAGAGGCAGAAATGCAGGGCTCTGCATTATCACGGGACGAAGTAGTGAATTTTTGCATTTTGAAGCGCTGTAACTTTACGACGCAGGGCTATTATGGTGGCAAACCATTTTCCTGGGTTTTTATACATTGTAGGTGTACGTTTCATTGTCAAATTTCAAAATAGTTAAAACTTAATTCCTCAAAAACGCAGGGGTGTGGATGTCCGCCAATATTTTTTGTATTTTTTAGAGGATGCTCCTTATAATCAGTCAAAGAGGCAGACATGAGCAAATCATATAGAAATTTGTCCTTCATCACCCTTACTACTGGGTGAGGCAGTCGATTTTACTTTTCTTTATGTCATCTTAAGCTTATGGCGGCAAAACAGGTAAGTAAGTATCTCGCTCAGTATCTCATAAAGTGATCGAGGGCTTTACTTTTTATCGAAAACATACATAAAATATATCAAAGAGAGAAGAAATCAAGGCGCTGGTTTTCGTGTCGTTCCACTCGCAAAAGACAGAAAGGAATATTGCTAAATGCAGGTGGAAATAAAAAAAGAACGGTCAAGTGCGTGTCGGACTTTGTTAGGGTTCCGTTGTCCGCGAATGTATTGGCATAATATTATATATTCTTTGGTATTGGTATTTGTAAGATATTCGTAATAATAATTAATAATAAACATTAGCATATTTCATGCATCATAGGTCAATAGGAAGTTAAAAAATCCTTCGGAACAAAATTTTGTGACAAAAAGGCTGGTGGCTTGTTATTCCTTTTTTTGCAAAACTGTTTAAAACGATAAATTACAGTATTTATCTGCTTAACAAGCTCTAAACAACTTTAGCCCACTCGATGGGTTAGATAAAATTTTTATTCAGTGCCATCAGCTGTATGGAATGCCCTTCATTTAAAAATATTTTTGACCATTTGTATGGTCAACAACATTTTATCAGAGAATATATAATATTACGCTAACGCGCTTTTATTATGAAGAAAAAATTTAAAATGTATCAATTAAAAAAAGATTTTTGGTAATAAACAGTTTTTTTTTTAAGATTTTTTAAGGCCATTCGAGCAAAGTCTGTAAGGTAGTCTATTCCTTTGTCTAAGATATTTTTACTTGTTCTATGGTAGACCAAGCCAGCCGTAAAAATCTTCAATCATATCGAATAGCCAAAGTTCGAAGATTTACTTGGAAGAGGTCAGCGCGTCCTTTATGAATTATTAACTCTCGAAGAATCTTAGTTCAGTCGTCCAATCCCATTATAAACGATTCAAGACTCCTTCAAACCCCCCTTCTTCATTTTTTATGGTTTAATTTTTTCGTTGTCGCATAAGTAGGTCCATCCTACTTACTACATCTTAAGACTATGACAGTTACTCTTTAACAGAACTTTTAAGTGACTTCTAGTGAATTTTGAATTATATATACCATTGCTTTGTTTATGTGTTAAGGGTAATGATGTGATTGTTTGCCAGTGTCCACAAGCTACTATAATCGAAACAAACGGTCAAGTGCGAGTCAGACTTCCGTGCCGAGAGTTCCGATGTACCTACTTACAGTATTTTTAAAAGCGATAAAGTCCATTTTTAAGACCGGAAAACTAAGTGTTAGTAAAGGTTTTTTGTCAATTTATAAAAAACTGTGCTTCTTACAGATATCGTTTTAATTTTGTTGTAATATGTACATAAACCTTTATTGATGATAATAAATTCAAATTTTTCGTTTTGAAAACTTCGGGGATAAGGAGGGGAAATTTTCATCGTAACTCGATAACTGAGAGATTTGCCCTCCCGGCCCAATTTCTAATAATAAAAAATATTTTTCATTCTTTCGTCGTTTTAGTACTGTTAGGCGAGCATATGCTATAACTATTATACGAGATAAATAGATGTGACAGACAGACGAACGAAGAGTAAGAGTAGACGCACCATAAGAGTTCCGTTTTTACCATTTTCGTTACGAACCCTAATTAAGTTTGAAATTAGTTTGATTGAATGGATGAGTCCAAATTTATAATAAAGTTTAATTTTTTTTTTGTTTGTGTTAGGAACTTGCATACTGTACCTATCCCGCAAAATATTATCATCTTCTTTACCCTTCAAGATTGACTGGAAGAAATTCCATTTATCGATTTCCTTGTAGTTTAGTTGAATGTATACTGTGCGTCATAATAATTTACCAAAACCGTTCGAACGAAATGGGACGTAAGAGAAAAGACATCAGACATTTTTATTATGGGGAAAAGGGGTTAAATTATGTGATATATTCGGAACCACCAACGGAAATGTCATTCGCCATTCTAGCGATGTTTTCACAAAGTCCCCAATGAATATTATTACGCGGAAGGGATCTCATCTTTTGCGGAATCCCAATGGTGCAAATAATGGTGAAGAAATAGAACAGACATATGTTCAGCAGCCAACAAAAATCAAGATTTTTAATCAAACCATTTTGTTTGCAAAAAACTGCCTAACATTTTTTTTTAATTAAATGAAACCAGCAAAACAATTACCGCACTTTTTGTCCTCATTATTTTTACGTTTCTCTTTCCATTATTCATTTTTCGCAATGTTTTTCGCTTCAGTTCTGGTAAAAAGGCTACGTAAACCGCAAATGTGGCTTTATTGCGTTTAAAAATTAAAATAGTATATTATGCAATTAGTGAATAAAAGTCGGATTTAAAGCGAGGGCCAGAGATGAATTACGAGCAAATTCTAACACGAGCGTAGCGAGTGATTCACGTGTTAGAATCCTGAGCGACGCAAGTGATTCATGGCCCCTTTTATACAAGAGTTGTATGCGTTGACTATACTTTATACCATGAGTACGAGAAAAAGAAACAAAAAAACAAAGGAGTTATTTGCACAAGGAGTTTGTATGTCGAGTATTCTTTGCACTAGGAGTTTGTATCGAATATTTTTTGGGCAAGGAGGTTACATAGCATTGTGATGGAGGTCGAATATATTGGTGTGTTCTAAATTAATACACCAAAATAGTGATTAAAAGTGCTTTTTTTTCTCTGTTTTCAGTGAATAAAATATTTTTTTAGAGAGGGAATGCTATAAATGATTTTTATTTATTTAGCAAAAACGAAACTCGGTCACTCTATGCCACGAGTGAAGGTGTCAACGTAAGAATGACCTCTACAATCAATTTATTGTATGTGGTAGGTAGAGCTTTTGTGCAAAGTTCGTCTAGGGAAGTACCACCCCTTGACTATTTAATTTTCTGTTGTAAAGTAGCAGTACTGCTGTGTTTCGGTACTGAAGGTAAGGGAGCTAGTGAAATTACCGGTACACACGGCCGCTCATCATTAGAAACACTTTTGGACCTTATGGCGGAGTTGAAAAAGTTTCTACCGACAAGCGGTTGACCGTACATGAAACAAATCATCCTTGTTCTCAGGGTGGGCCATGCTCTTTTCTATCTAATTAGTGTCTAATTATGCCACTATTAACACAGTGGATGCCACGGGTGGTGGTAACTACTTACCAATAAGTGGCCCACCTGCTCGTCTTCCCAGTTGTAAAATTACAAAAAAAAACTATGAAAGGGCTAGACCGGATAGCTTATTGTTGTGGTTGGTAAAAAGATTTCGGACCTCCTTGCTTCGCTCGGAATAGGAACCGTGCTAATTTATTTTATTATGGGATGATATCTGCCAGCATTTCACATCTCCTTCCTTTGCTATTATATGCAATATCACATCATCATCGATGACTATGAAATATCCAAAATAACCCTACCAAATTAAAAGAACGACGCCTTCCTTCATAGCATTTACAAAGATAGTAAGCTTATGTAATTTGTTGTGACTTTACAGCACACATCCCTAATTTGTGACGAATTATTTCTTAAATCCTACTTCTATAACCATTATTATTCTGAGGGTTGGTATTGCAGGCCTGTAGATCGCAGGTTTAATGATGAACATGGGTATTTGATCAGTATCTAGGTACTGATTTTAGGGTAGCCGTAGGGTGAGACGCAGACGGCGCAGGGCAGCACAGAGCAGTATTTCTATCTCTCAGTTTTCTTGGTAATAAAGCGATAGGAAAGACGTATTCTGTCCTACCCCGCGCCACCTGCGTCTCTGCTTACGCTTATCCTTATTTTTATTTTTCTGTTACAAGAATTAATTAGTTTGGAATGGGATGACTTTATCCTAAAATCTAGAGAGGGGCTAAAACTATACAAGGTGTAACAGAAAGGGTATATCCACCATGAAGGATGTGATTCTGAACAACTGTTGCATGAAACTGAACAACTTTCCCTAAGGAACATGGGTCGAAATACGGAAAAAAAATTGCGTCCCATACAAAATGCGCTATCCTATGGGAGGTCAAAATTTCTTTTTCATATTTCGACCTATGTTATACTCTTTTTGTTACACCCTGTAGAGTGGGATCACTATTGAAGGAAACGATCGGCTTTTTGTATTAGTATGAGCATCGTGTAAGGAATTTGTTATCAGCCTCGAATGCCCTAGTTAATTAAGAAACCGATTTACGTAAGGTAGCCTAAAAAGAAACTCGTGCAAGAGGAAATGGTAGGCTTTCGCCCACATAAACATTTACATACCTTAAGAGGATATGTGAAAAGATAGATATTTGACAGTGGGTGCAGTCTTTTTGCTTGAAAGAAAGGGATAAAGTGCGCAATTCGCAACGCATTACATTGCGACAGATTAGCCCGGTAGTAGAACCAGATATTTACCACTTAACTTATGAAATTATTAGAATGACTTCGTGTTTTAATATATCGTCAGGGACGTGTTTAAAGACATATCTGTAAAATTTTAGAATTTTGTTTAACTTGCGCTAGGTATACATTAGGTATTTCCATTTACTCTCGATAAAAACTTTAATGTAGTAGTTACGTTCGATATTCTGGTTCCAACTGTCATCAAACATTGGTAGATACATATCATTAAGTTTTTAGAAACTTTAGGAACATGCGAAGGGGTCAAACAAAAAATTGTTCTTAATTTGGCCAGTATAGTTTTAGAGGAACTGAAATTCATAAAATGAGATTAAAAGCATTATATAAAAATACATATAAAAGATAAGAAAGCCAGGAGTTAAGCTACCTAAGTCATTCACGTTTATGATCGCAGTGAGCTTAATATAGAATTTAAGTCTCTAAAATTACGTCTCCTTCATTAATACAATGCATTAAGTATTGTATCAATTTATTAGAAATGGCAGCGATAGGCTATAAGATGTATATATAGATTAAATTAATGCCGTGAAATACACATAATTATCTACGCAGAGGCTGGCACGGCGGCGGCGGCTGCTGGTTAGTAGCACGCGAGCTGTGCCGGCCGCGTTCCCCTCACGCGCTCTCATACCTTTATAAGAAATTATTAGAAATTGTTATTGTAAAGTTACGAGTAATTTTCGTGGCCGCTCACGATGGGCCTTATCAGGAAGCTCAAAGTCACCCAAAGGGCTATGGAAAGGGCTATGCTCGGAGTCTCTCTGCGCGATGGAATCAGAAATGAGGAGATCCGCAGAAGAACTAAAGTAACTGACATAGCCCTGAGAATCGCTAAACTAAAGTGGCAGTGGGCAGGGCGTAAGGGTTATAGAGTGGCGACCACGTACCGGAAGACGAAGCGTTGGCAGGCCCCCCACAAGGTGGACCGACGATCTGGTCAAGGTCGCGGGAAGCCGCTGGATGCGAGCAACGCAGGACCGGTCGTCATGGAGTTCTTTAGGGGAGGCCTATGTCCAGCAGTGGACGTCGTTCGGCTGATATGATGATGATGATGAACGAGTTACGGAGTTTTGGCCTTTGCTCCCGTGTGGTGCCGGCAAAGTTTAGTACCAACCCATACATACCCGTGGGTATGGTAAGAGGCGACTATGGGTTATAAACTGCAGGATGGGCTGCAGTATCCTCCTTTGTATCTTAAATCTTACTTACTGCGGTCACCTATAACCGCGGTCCATGGTGCCAGCCGTCCCTGTCCTGTAGTGGACGTTTCATGGGATGTAATAATGATGATGATGGCCTTTGCTCTCAAATACTAAAAAAAATGTAATGGCTGTGATCATCATCATCATATCAGCCGAAAGACGTCCACTGCTGGACATAGGCCTCCCCTAAGTATCAGTTCACGATTTATAGCTCGTAGTGCAGGCGCCGCTGCACCGCGAGTTCCAAATTACTCATGCAAAACCTATTTTATTGTTACACTAAGAATCTGCCCAGCTTAACACTGTTAGCCTATATCTCAACAACAGCACAACAGCATTGATACGCCTTGGCGTTTGAGTTTGGTTATGTGTTTTTTGGGTATTTCCACTTACAATATAACACATATATTATTTTAAACTTGTCAGTATTACTTTCGTCTTTCAAAGTTTTCGTCTTACACAATTTTAACCGCAAACTCAGAAAGACTAGAGAAAAAAAACCGGTACTATTTGCGTTTAGTGTACCATTGGAAACTTTTTTAAACTTATCGGTTTTGTATATATTCATTAACCACAAGGTATACGCCTAAACAAGATTTTTTTTTTTATAATAATTAATAAAATTATAATATTAACTTAAGACTGCATTCCGTGTTTGACGCAGACGCGTAATAGGTACTGAACGCAACTTGCTGGTAGTGTGCGTGGTCACGCACACATAAACGAACGCTTCCAGACCCGAACGAAAGTTAGTAACTCATAATTAATTAAAAAAAATGTTTTTGGTTGAGGTAGGGTAATAACAAAAATATCACAGGTCATCCAATTATCAACTATCATTGACGCATCACTTATCGTTCGCACATAACCCATCATACACTCATCATCATTCCTCCGCTCATCAACATTCATCCACTCATTACATACGCGCATCACTCATCATCATTCATCCACTCATTAACTACCATACGCGCATCACTCATCATCATTTATCCACTCATTAACTATCATTCGCGCATCACTCATCATCCACTCATCATCATTCATCCACTCATCAACTATCATCCGCGCCTCACTCATCATCCGCACATAACCCATCATACACTCATCATCATTCATCTACTCATCAACTATCATCCGCGCATCACTTATCATCCGCTCATCAGCATTCATCCACTCATCAACTATCATCCGCGCATCACTTATCATCCGAAAATCAGTCATCATCCGCTCATCATCATTCATCCACTTATTAGCTATCATCCGCGCATCACTCATCATCATTCATCCACTCATCAACTATTATCCGCGCATCACTCATCATCATTGATCCACTCATCTACTATCATCCGCGCATCACTCATCATCCGCTCATCATCATTCATCCTTTCATCAACTATCATCGGCACATCACTCATCATCATTCATCCACTCATCAAATCCGTCTCAAGGGAAAATCTAACAGACCTGACGAAATAATATAGCCTGTTTCCTGTTTAAAGTTTGGCGCCATTTGCTTCTTTTAAAAAAGTAATCCATTTAAATCCGTGCCATCGTTGTACATTTCGTTGTTTTTGTGATCGAAAGATCAAAGGACACATACTAACGATCAAAAGGCAGTCTTATTTCGAAAAGCCATGTCATGGAAATCCGTCTCAAGAGGAAAATTTAACAGACCTGACGAAATAATGTAGCCTGTTTCCTGCCTAAATTTGGCGCCGTTTGCTTCTTTTAAAAAAGTAATCCATTTAAATCCGTGCCATCGTTGTACATTTCGTTGTTTTTGTGATCGAAAGATCAAAGGACACATACTAACGATCAAAAGGCAGTTTTATTTCGGAAAGCCATGCCATGGAAATCCGTCTCAAGAGGAAAATCTAACAGACCTGATGAAATAATGTAGCAAGCAGCACGTTCAAGTTTCCAATCATTGACCCTAAACAGTTCTACCTATTCCGACCACTGCCGATTACCCATCATCTACCGGTCACCCATCCTAGTCCGGAAATCAATCACGTACCAAAAATCTATCACTCTGATAACCCTTCTGACCGATCACCCATCATCTACCTATCTTCCTCCGCCTACCCTTCATGACCAGTCACCCATCACAAAACAAAACTACCTAGGTATGGTATATAAGTAGGTACTTACTTGAATTTTTGACGGGATACATAATATTTATCTTTGTGCTTCCCCATTTCTCTAAAACAAACATTTAATAAATACAAGATAAAAAGAAATATCTTAGTTTAGAAAATAGTAAAAAACAAAGGTACCTTGTTACACTATGAAAGCAGAGAATGTATATACGTTGAAACGCGATCTATAATTTTGGCGCGTCGTGGTGCAAACTGACGTGGTCTCACTTCGAGCTCTTGTGGGTCACTGGTTTATCGGCCGCTTGTCAGAGCTATTTATATTACGATTACGATGACGCCATACTAAAAATGTATGGCGTAATCGTAATGGTTTTTAAAAAAATAATATTTAAATATGTAAGCAATATTTCAAAAATGTGAGAACGGCTAATTGTCCTTTGTACATTTGTGTTTTGTTATAATTAAAGTTTATAATCGATATATAAGTATTAATATCGATTTTTTGTTGAACGGCAGAACGCCTTTTTCGAAGTTTTGTCCAATTTTACGTAGGTTTTATACTATAAAGGAATTTTTTTAAATTTTTTTTTGCTCCAAGTAATTGTTGGCATGTTCATTGTGATGTTTTATACATGATTTTTATGTTCAATATAGAAGCATAATGAGCGAAATCCTTTAAACCGTGACTGCCGTTTTGGTAGTTTTTACATGACCGACTCTTAAGATTTTGCCAAAATGAGCCATAATGTCGGTACACCGAATGTGTATTTTTTGCACTACCAAGCCACTTGACACATTTTGTTTAAGCTAATTTTATACTTTTATATTTAAGCCAAAATGATCCATCCCAGTCTAAAACACTTGGTACGTTTTGTACGAAAGTAACATTATATTCTTAGATTACACTATCCGTAACTCTGCACTACTAAGACAACTTGATATACTTCGGTACATAAAAAATTACACTCCTAAAATTTCGCCAAAATGAGCCAGCGTGCCTACTCAAAAACTTATATATGAATCTAGCTCTATCTTTAGGTAAAATTAGGTTCATTCAACTAGCCTAGATTTCTAGTTCGATAAAATTAGATTTTATATTTATTAAAGTCTACGTAGTGTACCGTTATCGCTTACATTCTATTTCTGTTTCAGAACTTTTTACTACTTTCACTTACTGGCTGTTTGTATTCATTGACAGTAGATTCAAATTTGAGGTTTTCCGTATTCTGTGATTATTATTGTTTGGCAGACGACATGAAACAGTTGAAAACTTTCTAAAATATTTTTAAAATCATGAAATTCGCCTAGATAAACTATATATTAATCTAGTTCGAGATAGAGCTTTTTAAACAAGTTTTGTGTTGGAGATTTCTACTGATAGAGAAGCTCAGTATTTCTACAGGATTTGCTCTCTTCAATTTTGTAAGTATTTTTGTTCATACAATTTATTCCACTTTCGTTCATTAGGTTTCCAGTTTCTCATTTCTCAATTTTATTTGCGCAGTCAAAGCTGCCCGATTACGGGCAGCAGGAACCTGCTCCGAAAACCCAACCTGAGATTCCTGAGGGTATCTATTGACAGCTGCACCTTTGCGCAAGAAACTAATTGAGGCTGCGCCACCACAGACTTCAGCAGCTGCTCTTCAGCTTCGGTTTAATTCTGCTCCTACTAAAGCTTTTGGTGTACTGCACTCGACAACTCAATTGGATATTTCAGATAATGTTTTAACCCACTATAAGTCCTGCCCGTTTTGATCCTTTTTCCAAATTCTAAAAGCGCCTCCGGTCGCGCCATGATATATTTAGGCTAAAATCATTGGCAGTAATTTAATACCTTTTGATGTACAATCCGCGATTCTTAGCGGAAGGTCATAATTAGCTAGACGCTGAAGTAATATATCTCTTGCCATAATTAGCTAGACGCTGAAGTAATAATTTAGGTGGCCACTTAAAGTTATCACTAGTTTTACCAAGCGAAAATACTAACTAGCTATAGACGAAGCGTTTTACCTGACTCACGTATCGCGGATTTAACGCCAAAATTCTCATAGTGTTATTACGTTTATCAATGCTTTTTTTTACTTTTGACAATCTTATTTTCTCAATTTAAATTCTTTTTTTTTTTCTTTATTTGCTATCTATATGTGAAAAACTACATCTAAAAATCATTCAAACCTGTTTAAATTATTTTAATTAAAATATTTGTGCTTGTATAACCTGGTTTCTTTCATGGTAAGTTTGCTCTTACTCTATATAGGTAATTGCAGTACTTGAAATATTATTTTTTATTTTTACTGCAGTAGGTTATTAGGAGTATAAAGGGGGAAGTGTTTCCGAGGTGGTACTCGTGATTATGTTGTAATGTTGTTTTTGGGGGCGGGGGCGGGGGGGGGGGGGGTTGTTACAGCTGGGCTTCGCTGGATATGAAAAAGTCGAAACCTGCTGAACAATAATAGTTCCTAAAACATCTTTACTACGGAACCCTACATTGCGCGTGGCCTGACAGGCACTTTGCCGGTTTTTTATTTTATCCTACATTTCATAATTCACACGGCATTATGAGTCAGTAAAAACATCAAATTCATCCCGGACGAGCCCCCAAAATTGTGGGATGGTGATTTGCGAAGAAAAACTCCAGATCGATAAAATTTTTGTTTTATGCCTCTCCAACACGTTAGTACAACCGAATGCAATCCACCATCTTTTTTAAATATGTTCCATCTCCCTCTCACTCCTTCACTCTCTCGCTCACTCATCCTACGTTCCATTCCTACATAAACAACACTGAAACTCTTTATCCGCAATCCATAACTGAGCTCATCCAACAAAAACGCCAAGGAACAAAAACAATGGCAGCAAACTTGATACCCACAAGACAAAAGTTTTCAATTGGCTTGCTTCTAAGGTGAAATCTATCCTGGCAGAGTTTGATAACAACGGGATGGAAACCTATTTAACTAATCTGAATGCTACGGCCATATCTGACTACTCACTGTGGAGAGCTACAAAAAACCTAAAAAGACCAGTCACCTTCCGCTCGCCACTCAGAAAAGCCGACGGTACCTGGATTAAAAGTGATGCTCATAAAGCTCAACTGTTTGCAGATCACTTGAGTAATGTCTTCACCCCCAACGCCAATACTGGCTCAGGTAAAGTAGCTGAAGTTTGACGAACAATTATCCAGAACATACCAATTAGAGCCACCTATAGATAAGTTCACAACAAAAGAAGTAGAATACATAATAAAGAAACTGAATAACAAAAAGGCGCCTGGTTACGATCCCATAACTGCCAGTCTTGAAAGAACTACCAAAAAATGGAATATTATTCCTAACTCAGCTTTTTAATGCAATCGTATCAAGGGGGTTTGTTCCGCCACAATGGAAAGTTGCTCATATTTTACTGGTTCCAAAACCTGGTAAGAGCCCTGATGAGGTAACCTCATACAGACCTATCAGCTTGCTACCATTAGCATTTAAAGTGATGGGATCTATTTTCCTTAAAAGGATGATGCCTGCTGTATCAGAAGCCAAGCTCATTCCAGACCACCAGTTTGGGTTTAGAGCAGCCGAAAGATTAATGTTGGCTTCGAACAAAAAAGTATTGCTCAGCTGCTTTTCTAGACATCTCTCAAGCATTCGATCGAGTTTGGCACGATGGACTTCTATGTAAAATCCAGAAGTCCCTCCCAGTTAACTGCTTTCTATTTATAAAGTCATACCTGACAAAGCGTCATTTCTACGTGAAACAAGGAGAAGCCATTTCTAAACGGGTCAAGATCCAAGCAGGCGTCCCCCAAGGAAGCGTAATAGGGCCATTACTTTATCTCATTTACACATCAGATCTACCAGTAACTCCAGATCCTAATGTCCTGGTTGGACCTTTTGCTGACGACACCGCTATTCTAGCGACCCACGAAGATCTGAAAGTTGCCTCCTCACTCCTTCAAAAAAGTCTAGATGACATAAGTGTTTGGCTCAGAGACTGGCGAATAAAAGCCAATGAGAACAAATCAGTCCAAGTCACATTTACTCTAAGAAGAGAGATCTGTCCTCAAGTGAAACTCAACAATGTAACAATCCCCCAGGCTGACGAAGTGCCTTACTTGGGAATTTATCTAGATAGGAGACTAACTTGGAAAAAGCATATCTACACTAGATGAATTGCACTGAACCGTCAACTAAGAAAGATGTACTGGCTAATAGGGCGAAAATCAAAGCTTTCTTTGAAAAACAAATTACTGCTATACAAATGTATCTTAAAGCCAATATGGACTTATGGCCTCCAGTTGTGGGAAACGGCTGCAAACTCAAACCTCAAAATTCTGCAACGCTTCCAATCTAAAATGCTACGCATCATAACAAATGCACCTTGGTATGTTACGAACTGCCAACTAGATCGTGATCTACAATTATCTACCGTCAAAGAAGACATAGGAAAAAAATTGGAGTCGTACTCTATTCGTATCAAAAGCCATCCAAAGGAACTGGCATCCAACCTAATGAAGGCTGAAGCCCACTCAACTTACCAAAGACTCAAAAGAAGAGCGCCGCAAGACCTGTTACCAGGAAGCTGAAAAACACCTTAAATTACACTAAATGGACATGTCACTACATGTGCATGACATTACTTAACTTCAAAACTCCAGCTAAATGTCCACGGTGACAGCTCGCAGGATTAAAAGGGAAAATAAAATCTTCATCATAAGGATTTCAGTAGGTCTTCAGAGTCCACGGGTCTCGAAAATGAAGGATTTTCAACTTCATCCCCCTTTTCACCCCTTAGGGTGTGGAATTTTCAAAAACTCTGAGACACGTAAAATTTAATCTTTAGTCGTCAGCCTAAATACAAATTTTGAAGATCCTAACTTCAAAACTGACGGACATTCATAGAAACTTTCATCCCCTATTTTACCTCCTTATAAGGGTAGAATTTTGTAAAACTAGAGATGGGCGTTATGCAACGTAAATAGTTTCAATAACTATGTATCGGTGCAATAACCAAAATACGGTATTCGGTTCTGCAATAACTATTTATTGGGAGAAACTATTTATCGAAAAAAAAATTGCGTATCACGCCTACCCAAGGAGGTTTTAACCCACGCTACGCTAAAGCGAAGCGTAGTAAAACCTCCTTGCGCCTACCTAACCTAAGTTTAGAAACAACGAAATTGGAAAAAACTAAAATGTAGATTATAAAAAAAAGTTTATGCAAACGAAGAAAAAAGTAAACAATTAACAATATTCACAAGTACTAAAAGAAATATTTTTTTTATTCACAATACCAATAATATCGAATAAAATAACTAAAATAACGAAACACCCTGTTCACCGCGATTACGCAATAATTCCAATAACGCACAGTAACGAAGTCGCTTCTTGAATCGCCATACCATAAAATACATAGTTATTGAAATAAATAGTTTCAAAACCCGTTATCGGGTACTAATAACTAGTTACGTTTCGGTATTAGAAAATCGCGTACCGACACACCACTATGTGAAACCCTTTCTTAGTGCTCTCCTAGGCCTCATAAGGAACCTACATGCCAAATTTGGAATCTCTAGTTCCAGCGGTTTGGGCTGTACGTTGATATGTCAGTCAGTCACCTTCTTCTTTTATGTATACAGGGTGTTAATTTGATTCGTGCCATAGCTTAGGGGGTGGTTCAGTAACGATGAAGAAACTCAAAAAAATATTTAAAAAAATCCTACTTAAAAAAATGTACTCCATTGAAACTAAAACTAACGCGGAGGGCAATGACCCGGAGCACCGCGCTATCAAAAGCGCGCAAAAGAGTTTCAGTTATGTATGTGCCTACCTTATCCACTAATTCTCACGCGCTGGCTCGGTGATAGCGCGGTGCTCCGCGTTAGTTAAGTTTCAATGTAGTTATAGTTTTTTTCAGTAGGATTTTTTTTATATTTTTTTGTGTTCCTTTATCGTAACTGAAGCACCCCTTAAGCTATGGCACGCAATTAAATTAACACCCTGTATAGATTAGTTAAATAGCCTCTTAGTACTTTTATTGCCTTTTTTTTGTAATAGCAGACCCAATCCCAGATAAGGCGTTTGCTGAATTCATGGTTTACCGAGCTGTTAAAGTTTTCAAGCCGCCAAATGAACACTGACTTGGCTTAACGACTACACATACTAACAGTGACCAATACAAATTACTTAACATGCCTTACGTAGTTTGGGAAATGCTCTAGTTGTAAAACCAAAAGCGGTGTTGGTAGCTTTGCGGTTGATTTTGGGGATCGCGTAGGATCCGCAGACAGTACTTGACGAACGCTTTGTATTTTTCGCATCAAATCGGAAAATGACCAATGATAATAAATTACTAAGACCTATCTTGTCTTAATTTTGTAGAAAAAAAATTTTTGGTGGTAATCTTTGAACCCCGTTATCTCAGCCCCGACATTATTTAGCTATATGGTGCCCATACTAAGAATTGTTCCCTGTTACCTAATCTTTCAAAATTAAGAAGTTTCATAAGTGGCCGCTAAAGTTCGAAAACGACGCCAACTTTAATCAATGCCCTTTATAGAAAAATCTGATGACGCTACGCGCTGACCGCCAACCCTAACTGGGGCTCCGAAGCATGTGCAGCCAGCGCGTCCTGCGTTTGGGTACCCACCTACTACGCCACCTTCTGTTCTCTACCACAGTGTCACCAAAAGCAATAACGCTGATTAAATAAGCTTCTAAACTTTTGTTTAGTAATCAAGTACATTATTATGAGTAAGTACCTTCCAATTTATGAACTCTAATTTAACAATGGCCCAACTATAACAATAATATAAAAAAAATATAAAAGCAATAAACATTCTTTTCTAAACTCTTATATGTAAGTTAATTAAGAGATTTAAATGCTATTTTAGAAATACCAGAGACTTAAAAACTGCACTGGCAAGATTACGAACATTTTTTCACTTAGATATGGGCCGATTAAATTACATTTCTGAAAACATAATAGCATAAAGATAGTAACATTACATATGAGATGTCTTCATATTTTTCTACTCTAATTCTATATATAAAGTTTTTTTTTAAAAAAATGTAAATACCTACATTAAACATAAAGCCGGATTCATGGGTTTCTGAATTTTTAGAAAATTACTTAAAAGTATGTCGTTAACAACATATCAAAAAACAAGATACTCTAATAATTTTATAACTTGATTTTCTTCAGCGACTGGTCTAGATATACTGTGCGTGGTACCAAAACTAAATGGCGTAAGCGGCCGATATAAAATATCTATTTTTTGTAAAAACTATGTAACAAAATAAAATTTTAGGTTAGGCATATGATAGCAACTACGAATACCTTTCTGAATTCTTAACTTCACTACTTAAATAAAAAACCTCAGTTTCCACATAAAGAGGAGATAATGAAAAATTAAGAGGCAACTTTGGATTTCTATTTTGTCGAGCTGATTTTCACTAATCGTGATTTGGTCTTATAGCGATATTAACTTTTCAATAGTCAAGAAACACATACCTGAAATGTCTTCAAAATACCCAAAAAAAATTACATATCATCTTAACTATCAACGATCATGTTTAATACAATACTGATGCAATGATGTTCTTGAAAAAATCTTCAACTTCTTAGAACAAAACTTACTTAGAAATAATAGACGATTGCTTCCTACCTGTCAAGAACCGTGCAACAACCATACAATAAATAAAATGAAATATTATTTAAATTAAGAAGATGATAATGGTGTGAGTGTTAGCAAATAAAGTACCTGAGCAACCGTGCTTTGCTTTGTATAATTTTAACCAAAGGCCAATAACAAATAAATAAAGTACCTAAGCAACCAAGCTTTGCTTTGTATAATTTCAACCAAAATCCAATAACAGATGGCGCTTTATAGAATTTCTGAAACGCGCTAATTTCAAGAAAGGCTAAAAAACTGAGAAAACTATTTTTTCCAGACACGAGTAGTAAATTTCACAGGAATCTTTAGAGCCGATTTAGGGACACCAATTACCTACAAATATATATACAAATATTGCTCGTTTAATAGTATAGGATTGCTAATAGCCTAACTAAATCATCAATAATTTTATCAGCTGAGATTTTATTGCAGACATTAAGATCGCAATATTTTATCGTTAGGCAAAATAAGCAAAGTCAGCAAAAGTTTATTACTTTTGTTTGTTAATTCATGTATGGTTTTCTACAATGTTATAATTAATACTCTTGCAGATAAATAGCATTGCCTACGGGGCGTATTAATATGCAACCTCTAATTTACTCACACATTTTCTAATTTTACCAGAATAACTAATTAGGAATTTAGACTAAGAAGGCTTTGTTTTGAAAGAAAGTAAGAGACTGAATATTTTACTCAAAAGGGTTAATTCGAAATTCGGTGTGGAATAAAAACTTAAAATTTCCCTACAATAATTTTACTATGTTGCGTAATAAAATATGAAAATCAAAACAAACAAATTGGCGCCCCATACAAAACACTATAATAAAATAGTACATTTTCTTGTGTGATTTTATTATGTTGCTATAAATCTAAATAACTTTAATCAGCTTGTTGTAAAAAAAAGTGTTAAATAAAACAAAAAAAATAATTTTTCATTTTTTGTATGAACGTTTAAAAACTTTACAAAATCTTTTAATTTTTAGCCTAAAACTTATAAGCGTTTTAAACCTAATTCTCTACTCAAATAGTGTACAATCTAGTTCCTATCTTTTATTTAAATATATTTCATTGGCCCAATACAAAAGATGGCCGCAAAATGCGCAACGGCATTTCAATTTTGAAATAGAATCTAGAATGATGAAGGGTTGAGTAATTCAGTCGTTGAATTATTCCGGTATTTGCATGTGAAAGATCTGTGTAGCTTTTAGCAACTGGGTTAGATTGGAACTTTCAAAGGATTCCCAAGGAATATTTCTATTTTTAAACTTAAATGTTATTGAATAAGTAGGTACGTATATTCCCTATCCATTGGGCACTATACGACTAACGTTTTGTATATAAATGTATTTAAATGTTAAAATATATTTGCGATCGCTTTCTCGAAAACGACTCGAATGATTTCGATAAAATTGTAGTAGATTGTTGTACGTAGATTCACTGGAGCAAAAAAACTATTACAAAAATATATAGCGCGATTCAAAAGACCCACACAGTGGTACAGCGCCATCTGTTAGTCTACTTTGGCACTATACGTGACTATACTATTTTGAGACAAGTTCGATTGCCTATAGTCTGACCGCAACCGCTGTATAGGTAGTGGCGGGAAGATGGGGGAGTGGGAAGGAAAGAGCAAGAACTAGTTGTGTGAGCGATGACGAGCGATGGCCCCCTCGTCTCGCCGTGTCGCGGTAATGCGGTTGCGGTCAGACTATAGTCAGCCTTCTCACCAGAGCTGAGCTAGGTAAATAAAATGTGAGTTGGAAAATTTCTTACCAACAGCATTGTTCAATTATCCAATCAAAATAGAGCAATTTTATTGGTTGGAATTTTCCCAGCTCACAGTTTAGTCACGACAATGAAGCAAACGGGTTGACGCTTGGTAAGGTAGCACGATACGCGAAAAGACGTTGATATTAACAGTTAAAATAGCATAGCTTGATGCAAGAAAAACTGTGCGTAACAGCAGATCGGATCTATACTTGTCTCTGTCGCTCCAACGTGGAGCGCATCGCTTCGTCCCGCTCTTACACTGCTGTCATTCTTTAGTTATTCTTTTAAGTGACAGTTTATGCCGTGGGAAATAACTTTTATACTCGGTACCATAATGAATCTTACCTTCAACTTTAAAAAATGTATTGTCGTTCGATTGACAATAATTATCTAGTCTTTGTGTCTGTGTATGAACTGCCAAACTGAAACAAAGTATTTAAAAAATACAAACATGCAACAAATTTCCTTCCATCAATGTTCTACTTAATCACCAACATTCATAAATACTTCATTTTCTCTCATGGCTTTCTCTCACGCCATAAACGTGGCGTCACGTATGACGTCACTGCCACCATTCCTCATATACTCACTTTACACTGATTTTATTAAAACACCTAGATATACAAATGAATAAAAAGTAATACTTAGAATTTAACTAAGTCACTTTTAGACGAGGCATATATTTGAAACCAAAAATAAGTCAGGGACAAATGTTTCAGAAACTGAAACGGCATAATCAGTCAACGTAACTGAACAACTCTTAGTAAATAAAACTTTTAGGAAATGAAAAATAAACACGGTCTCTCCATACAAACTATTCAATCAAGTTTGCAATTTTGTATAAAAAGGCCGACATTATGTTCGTTTCTTGAAAGTTTTGTTCACTAAAAGTTGTTCAGTTACATTGACTGATCTTGCCCTTTCAGTTTTCGGAAACTAGTCCCTTGCACCCTTCATATTTAGTTTTGATGTGAGTTTTAATATCTACCTGTGTTCCCCTGAGGATAATCTCAAAGAGTTGAAAATGTGTAAATCCAACGTCTACGTTCAATTCTTTGGTTATGAGTGATTATATTTACGTCTATGTGTGTACGTGGTTTGTTTCCGAGTGTAACTGCGATACTGGCTTCTCTTATTTTAAGGCTTCCTAAGAGATTTAGAGGTTGGTAAAGATAGATTACAAGAGAAACATAGGCAAATACAGATTCACCGACTTGTCTGTTAGGCGAATAAATGAAATAAATAAATAAATTTTTTAACGTATATAAGTAAAACGTTTGTTGTTCTCCACAAACTAATGGACTATACTTTTCGAAACTTAATATTTAACACTAAGGTTGCTTAGAAGGTGGAAGAACAGGATATTACACTAGAAAAGCCCTCTGTAACTTAGGACAAATAGAGAACTAACGACGCTTCTATTACAACTGACACCAAAGTATCACAAATATGAAACATACTATTCGAAACATGCAAATTCAAAACTTTGCCCCTTAACAATAGAGTAGGATATTGGTTGGATGCTAAACACTGCCAATTTGACAATTCATCCAACCAATATTCTACTCTATTGTCAGTGGACGAAGTTATGAATTCGACTGTATCGAAGTAGTATAGAAAATTGAGAGTAGACGTCCAGATAACTGACAGATAATTATCAGTCGGTGGCAAATTCAAAGACGTTAGACGTTCGGCTACCTTAAAAAACCTGAGTTTTGTCATGGGTTCTATCTATACCGAGGTTCTGCATTCCTCAGAGATATGGCTATACAGGGTGTAAAGAAAAGTACCGATTTCCTTTTAACAACATGTTGTGTAAGTAGAATAAAGTACATAAAACATATTAATTATAAAAAAATGCATAAAAATAAAATACTTCCTATGAAAAAAAAGTTCAAGTTGCCAACCCTATTCTAAGAATCACAAAGCGCTCCTGCTCCCAGCTGCGCGGCAGAAATTAGCGTTTCGTAGACATTCAATATTTTTTTTGAGTGACGCTTTTTTTGCTTGGAAACGATTAAGGATACCTACTTTATGCCTTATATAATGAACTTATATGTTTATAATTGTAAACAGAGCACTCAGAATTTTTTTCGAAAAAATTTGTATGGAGTCGGCGTAATAAATGATGATATCTCCATTATCGCACAATTGCGCCTAATATCCTCTTAGGTTATTAATATATGAATTATTTTTGATTTTTTGAACTACTCCAAACTAAGGCCAAACTTGCGCCTTTTTAAAAAATCTAATTTTGTTATTTTTTCGTTTTTCACTAATATTAAGCTTAAAATGGATTTAAATAGATTGGAAATTTACGCAAATTAATTGCCTGAAATATTAGAATGTAAAATTTGCGTAAAAACTCATTAGCTGTATAAAGAATAAATAACTGGTAAATTTTTAAAAGTTTTGTTTAAAAAAAGGCGCAAGTTTGGCCTTAGCATGTAGTATGTCAAAAAATCCAAAATAATTCATATATTAATAACCTAAGAGGATATTAGGCGCAATTGTGCGATAATGGAGATATCATCATTTATCACGCCGACTCCATACAAATTTTTTCTAAAAAAATTCTGAGTGCGCTGTTTACAATTATAAACATGAAAGTTCATTATATAAGGAATAAGTTAGGTATTCTCAATCGTTTTCAAGCATAAAAATTAAGCGCCACTCAAAAAAAAAATTGAATGTCTATGAAACGCTAATTTTAGCCCACAGTGCGGCGTACCAATTGTAAACAAGTAAAATGGGTACCTACATGCGCTCCGCGACTGTGGCGAGGGTTGACACAATTAAATTTTAATATTAATTTTTTATATCTTTTTTTTTTAATTATTTTTTATTGTTTACATAAACATGCTTATTGATCTATATTCTACTTATAGAACATGTGGTTAAAAGGAAATCGGTACTTTTCTTTACACCCTGTATACTAACGAACGTCAGTGAGTATACTTTATTTGAGGCATTCCTAGCTATGTGTCTATATTCAATGATTTATGGTATATCAATGGTTTCACTGAATCAATTATTGCCGTAATAAGATAGGAAAATAGTCGTAATGTTACGACTATTTCATCCGTAACATCCGTAAACCTTGTAAAGTTTACTGCGTGTCGATTTAGTGTGTCATGACGAGAGACATTGATTTTAGAGGGAGATTTTGTTATTATCACTAAACTTCACTGGTTTTATCGTGTATATTCGGATCGTTCATCATAACTTTTATCCTGACGTCATGTTGGCGTGACTGTTTTTCGGAACAATTTATATAAACAAAAGGCTGTGATGCCAACATGACGGCAAGGGAAAAGTTATGTATGATGATGATGAACGATCGCTGATTTAGGAATGCTTACTGTAAGACGTGTACGGTCAACCGCCTGTCAGTGAAAACATTTTGAACTCTATAACCATACCATAAAGTCTAAAGTGTCTTTAATTCAACTATGATTTGATTGTGTCGTGTCCCGTGTGGTGCCGGCAAAGAATAGTACCAACCCATACATGCCCGTGGGTGTCGTAAGAGGCGACTAAGGGTTATAAACTGGAGGATGGGCAGCAGCATCCTCCTTTGTATCTTACATCTTACTTACTGCGGTCACCTAGGTGACTACGGTACTTCCCCTTTACATTTTTCCAGCAAAAGCTAGAATTCTAGAGGGAGCTCCCTGTCCTGTAGTGGACGTTTCATGGGATGTTATGATGATGATTTGATTCATGAATTAACGAATTTCTCTGCGTCATCAGATACAACATAACAAAGAGAATTGATGCAAAAAACAGTCCCCCATTCCAGATCCTTTTGTGATCTTGCTTCATTTATACTGATTTATATTCTGTGCCGTTGACTTTTATGGTTCCTATTTATAGAACACAAGGGATGTATACAGAATGTTAGAAACAGGTTTTTGAATACTGAAAAGTCATGATCAGTCAACGTAACTCAACAAATTTTCTGGCAATAAGAATACAGGAAACGAAAACAAAATTGGCCTTTCCATACAAAATTGCAAACTTGATTGGACAGTTTGTGTGGAGAGGCCGGTTGTCATTTTCCGAAAGTTTTGTATACTGAAAGTTGTTCAGTTACGTTGACTGATCCTGTCCCTTACATCCTTCATGTATCTGCTACATCCTATTAAACGTCCACCACAGGACAGGGAGCTCCCTCCAGAACTCCAGCGAACTAGGAGGGGATTTACCATAGTTACGACGCATGTACGCGTTGTGGCTGGCGACCTCTGTTGTTGTTGACCACAGTATGTAAGATGGTACGATACACAGAAAGATGCTGCTGCCCATCCTCCGGTTAAGCCCTTCGTCTCCTTTTACGACGCCGACAGGTAGAGGGGGGTTGGTACTATTCTTCGAACGAAGACGAATGTACCTCCAAAAAACGTACCACATGTATACTTACATACATACATACATAACATCACGCCTCTTTCTCGTTGGGGTAGGCAGAGACTACAGTCCTCCACCTGCTACGATCTTGACATACTTCCCTTGCTTCCTGTACTTTCATCAATCCTTTCATACATGCTCGTCGGTTTAGGGTACTTTTAACCTGGCCTTTATTCAGAACGTCCTGAATTTGGTCCTGGTACGTTCGCCTAGGCCTTCCCCTTCCAACGTTTCCATTCACTCTCGCCTGGTAGATCTCTTTCGTCAATCTTCGTTCATTCATCCTCTCTACATGGCCAAACCATCTCAGCATCCCTTTCTCGATTTTGGTCACTACGTCTTCTTTTACGCCACACCGTTCTCTTATCACACTATTTCTAATCCTGTCACTCAATTTGTATACTTGCATGTATTTATATATTTGGACAAATATGAAACTTACAAATGGAAGTGATTGTAAAACCTCATGATTTGAGTGGATATTAGACAAAGAGATCCGACATGGAAAGTGACGTCACATGCCACTACGGTCATATAAACTCCTTGTTAAATTTCGTTTTGCTAGAAATACACAGAAACAAATCTTCGATAGCTTATTTTATTTATTTTATTTTATTTTGTTTGGAAAACTTACAGCCTTATTTTTTACACATTACTCATTATACATTAGGTAGGATCTGGGCCATTAACAAGTTTTCACCTATAAAAATGAAACTTAAGATAAAAAAGAACTGAAGGTAGGCTTAAAAAAACACATCAAAAACTAAATTCTATAGGTAATATCAAAAGCAGGTCAAGCTCGACACTTACAGCGCAACTGTAGCTTCTATGCTTTATGAAATAAGTAGAACAATACAAAGTCCGAAGTGACGAGCTTGACATGCATGAATTAACGTGAGTAACAATCGGATAAAACAACTTAAAACTAAACAAACATTAAAATATACTTATATTTTATATGTACCTACTAAACTAATGTAGACTGGGTGTTTGTGCCACCTAAAAAAAAATATTTTTTTTTTACGTATGGAATAATAAAGTAAATCGTGCCTCAAATTAGAAATATAGCTGTAAAAAACTTATAAAAAGAAGTCATTATTAATAAAGGTTTTAAACTGAGCTGCCTTCTTGAAAAATATCTTATATCTAAAATATATTATATCTTTTTTAATTTCATAGTTATTCTAAAAATTTTTTTAAAAAAAATCATGCATATTCTCTAGTATTGAGTCCTAAGAGGGTTGTTGTGTTATCTGTTGATATTGACAGGCCTTTATAGTTATTTTGTATATTTAGTGGTTGTTTTTTAATTGGGTCTAAATTCCAAAATTTTTGTTTTGTTAGTGTTGAGCTGAAGGTTATGGGCATGGAGCCATAGGCATGCGCCTATTTAAATTTTTACCGAAAAATCAACCGGTGCAGAATTTCGGTATATAAACTGTAGTATTTCTACTCCATATTAGATGGCGCTTAAGCTTTTCTTCAATAACGCGTTTCAGAAACCGGGTGGGTTTTGCCATGTTTTGCGTAAGATGATTAGTTCCATTTTAGTAAAATTATTAGAGCGAAGCTCGGTCGTCCAGGTACTTAAATAATAAACTGCCATTTTGATTTTATTTTTATTTTCTTTATTAATGTAAATTATTATTTCTCGGATACCTATTATAATTGTAATATAATCTTCCAATCTATATGTAAATAACATGATTTGAGACTCTACTTCAAACAAAACCCACATACGTGACTATACCATACAAAGATTAAAATTAACCTTTGAGGCGGCTCTTGTTGATTGCTTTATTTAATTTTGGAAGTTAAAATACGGGCTACAATATTATCAACGCGAAAGTTTGTAAGTATGGACGTTTTGTTACTCTTTCACGTAAAAACTACTGAATGGATTTTAAAATGAAACTTTACAATAATATAGCTTATATATCAGAATAACACATAGGCTACACTTTGTAAACCTGCACAGACGAAGTCGCGGGCACCAGCTAGTAGCTTATAAATTAACAAATTAAGTAACAACATTAAGGTTTTTTAAAAAAAATACAGAATTCAATTAGAATCATCATCATAACATCCCATTAAACGTCCACTACAGGACAGGGAGCTCCCTCCAGAATTCTAGCTTTTGCTGGAAAAAATGTGGAGGGGAAGTACCATAGTCACCTCGCTTGTTAGCGTTACGGCTGGCACTATGGACCGCGGTTGTAGGTGACCGCAGTAAGTAAGATGTAAGATATAAAGGAGGATGCTGCTGCCCATGCTCCAGTTAACCCTTAGTCGCCTCTTACGACACCCACGGGTATGTATGGGTCAATTAGAATAACTCAATCAATTACTGACTATCATATTATTATAAGGGTCAATCCGTTAAACATATACGAAAAACTTTCCCACTGAGGAAACTAGTAGGTCGGTAGTACGTAGTAGATCCTAGATCAATATTATTACGAAAACAATGAGAAAAATTAAGCATACCTTCAAAACTGCACAAATATTTAATTCGCGCGAATCATTTTTTTGATTTATTTTGTGCCCCGGGCTATAGCAACCTATTTCATCATAACATCCCATGAAACGTCCACTGCAGGACAGGGAGCTCTCTCCATAGTCATCAAGCTTGTACGCGTTGCGGCTGGCAACCGCTGTTGTTGGTGACCGCAGTATGTAAGATGGTACGATACACAGAAAGATGCTGCTCCCCATCCTCCGATTCATAAGCCCTTATTCGCCCCACACCTACGGGTAGAGATGGGTTGGACTATTCTTTGCCGGCACCACACAGGCAGCCTATTTAAAAGATATAAAAAGGTCTTTAAAAGGTCAGACATACAGAAAGAAAATGTAGATTCTACACCGCTACGTCTCTCTGCTCTTTGAGCAATTTAATTCTAAGAGATGGTTGGATTATCATAGATAAAGACATGGATTACAACACTATACTTATATAGGCCCTGTGTGGTGCCGGCAAAGAATAGTACCAGCCCATACATACCCGTGGGTGTCGTAAGAGGCGACTAAGGATTAACTGGAGGATGGGAAGCAGCATCCTCCTTTGTATCTTACTTACTGCGGTCACCAACAACCGCGGTCCATTGTGCCAGCCGTAACGCTAACAAGCGAGGTGCCTATGGTACTTCCCCTCCACATTTTTCCAGCAAAAGCTAGAATTCTGGAGGGAGCTCCCTGTCCTGTAGTGGTCGTTTCATGGGATGTTATGATGATGATGATGATGACTTATATAGGTACTACGAGAATTACTCCACCCTAACAATAACAGCATATTAATACCCACGTTTGTTTGCAAGCCCATTTCCCGGTACACGATATGTGATATGATCTGTTGTCGTTCTCATCTGCTTCGGTTAATTAATATTTGGTTTGCTAATGAGTTTTTGGAACCATCAAAATATTGGTTTACCTGAAAAACTGTCTATAATAATATTTTGTTACATCCCTTCCCGTTGTATTCGAAAGTGTGTTTTGAAATTATTAGTTGCTGAAAACGATGCAAAAGTTTCGATCCAGATTCAGATTTAGAATTATTTATTCAATGTAGACTATGTAGACGTGTGGTGCCGGCAAAGAATAGAACCAACCCATCTCTACCCGTGGGTGTCGTAAGAGGCGATTAAGGGCTTATAAACCGGATGATGGGCAGCAGCATTTTTCTAGGTATCGTACCATCTTACATACTGCGGTCACCAACAACAGCGGTCGCCAGCCGCAACGCTTACAAGCGTCGTGGAAATGGTGAATAAATCCCCTTCAAAGAACCACGCTTTTTTGCTGGATTCTGGCAGTGCTCGGCTCATGGGATGTTACGAATTCAATATAGATTTATTTCATTGAACGACATACTCGTAACATGCAGAATTCAATGCAAATAGAGTCGAATCGTGCAATGGCAGCGTAACAAACACAGAATTAAACTATAAACACATTTTGCAGCCATGAAAGAGTAAATTTGACCCAAAGAATAGTATTGTTTTATAAATTAGTTTTTTTCTGACATTTTTAGCCGATTGCTTTTGACATAGGTGCAGAATGTGTTGGTAAGCGTTATGATAAACGAAAAAAATGGATCTACTCCTCCTGCAGTCGGCCTTCCTTATCCTTGTTTAGCAATTTGTTCATAATTACAGCCCATTTAAAGTCCTCGGCTGGACAAAGACAAATGCCAAAAAGCCGCAAATCAGATGTTAAAATTTAGTTAAAATTTACTTGCCACAGCTTAATTTGGCAGTAGGTTCTTTTCAAACAGGTTCTACACCTAATTTAATTTAGGTTCTTTTTATTTAATTTAACTTTTTTTACACTTTCTTACTCTTTTTCGTGAAATAAGAGCTTACACAAATCCTTCAAGATAAGCTACACATTAATATGAATTACAAGACAGTAAACTTGATTTAAGTTGTAAAATTGAATTACGATTCGCATAAAAACACAATCTTAGCTCAGTTTGATGATATACTTTAATGGCTGTTTAAATCTACTATATTTCTCGCAACGTATTTATTTTGGGTTTAAGGAGCTTTACAATGGCAATTTTTCTGTGGCAACACAAGCATATTTATCTTACGAGTAAAAGCATTTCTAAACAGAATATTTATCTAAACTATGACGTTATATGTTTCTTGATGCGAGAAGCGCAGTACAAGTCGACGTAGAGATCTTTAACGAAGGCATATGTGCAGCAATGGACGTCTTTTGGGTGATACGATGATAATTATTATTATCACGTAACTCGTTACCGTAGCGATCTATGGCGGCTATGCGTGAATCGCTAACTTCAAAAAAAAAGAACCTGCAAAAACACCTCTAAATTAAGTATACAGGGTGAAAGGAATGGTGTACTGAAAACTTAAAGGGTTTGTTTTAGACTTTCGCATTTTTCAATCATGTTTATTTTGTTCCGGGTCTTAGCGCGATAATAGTTAGTAGGCTTAATAAATTACCTTATTATTCCCGACGTTTCGGCTGCGTTGCAACAGCCTTGGTCACGGGTAGACTGAAGAGAGGTGAACTACGTAGATATTATTGTGAGGGTAAACTAAAATTGTTATTGTCTCGCACAGGAAAGTCACGACACACAACACTCACAACGTCCGCGGACCGGTCCGAAGATTTTATGCGATCTATCACTGGGTTCCATGTCACCGATAATTTAAAACCATCTTCCCTATTGAAAGTTTTGTATTTCTTTATTTCAATAATCAATAATAATAATATTTTTTTACTTTATTTTCTTTATTTTCTTTATTTATTAATCAATATTTAGTCAAGTACATTTTTCGAATATTAATTAACAATTTTCAGTCAAATAACCCGCCCCTTGTCATCCCTGGTGCAAAGGTGCCCATGATACTAGCGGCATTGCCTCTTTGAATCGCAATCGATAGCCTTTGCACCAGATATGACCCGGAGCCTTATTTCTAAGTCGCCGGCCCACCTCGGCGACAATTAAATTTAATTTATTTTAATTTTCTTTATTTAAGTTTACCCTCACAATAATATCTACGTAGTTCACCTCTCTTCAGTCTACCCGTGACCATGGCTATTGCAACGCAGCCGAAACGTCGGGAATAATAAGGTAATTTATTTTGCCTAATAACTATTATCGCGCTAAGACCCGGAACAAAATAAACATAACTTAAAGGGTGTCCTCAGTCAATGAAACTGAGCAACTTTCCCAGAGAAACATTTTCGGAAAATGAAAAAATAATTTGACCTCTCCATACAAACTGTTCGATCAGACTGAGTACTTTGTTTCGAGAGGTCAAATATTAAGTACCAACTGTAAACTTAAGTTGGTGATGTCGTGCAAAACGTATCTAAATTGACACTCATCCAAGTTTGTTATTAAAAGAATTTACATTCTAGAATATGGTTTGTTAAAAAAAACAGCATAAAATATTCATTTACTGACTCCATTTACGTCGTGGAGCTGCGACATTTGATTGGGTGGCAAAAACAAACGAATGTGAGGGCGGGCCACATATCGATGCTTAGGGGCCGGTCGTAAAGTTCAGGAAAATATTGGACACATTTCTAATGAAAAAAAGTGGCGTATTTGATGAGTAACATAAATATTTTTCGGAATTAAAATGTCTGATACTAACAAATAAAAGCTTATGATGTTTTAATCCTAATAATGGTTTTTTTTTTTTTTAAGTAGAGATGCCATACGATAAATAAATAATGGTACGAAAAAACAAAATGAATCAAACATATTATAATATTTCTCCTTTTCCATCTATCTCTCCTTACAAAAATTATATCACTTTATATCATACTTTAATATTTTTGAGCGCATAATAGAATTAGTTTTAAATGATATTTTCACTCTTCACATCATTACTCCCTGAATAGTGTAGTAGATAAAAATATACATCGCTTCACAAACAAAGTGGCGTAATGGTGGAAAAATTTAAGTGACAAGAAAAACCCACTAAGCTAAAAACCTACTAAGAGTAAAAGCCCAAAACGCGTGAGTCCATTGTTTCCCTAAACCCCTTCATAAAAGTACCAACTAAATCATATCTTATCCTACCTCTGACGCGAAGTCAAGCATTATCTGACGGAACTACATCAACTGGCGTTCTGCCAATCGTAGGGTGAAGTTTAACCGATAATGTTCTTGGTAACGCCGTCTTAGGGTGAGTTCCCACGGTGATGTTTCTGCGGACAGACACGCACATCTGACAAACACCGTCACACACCTCGGATAGGTTGCTACGCATCTTTGTGTGGACAGGTGCACAGCTGCAGGATGGATAGATTGATATTTGGATTGATGGATATTTGGATAGATGGATAAAAGGATAGTTAGACAGATATCATCCCGCGCGAACGGCGGAAACAGCTAGTATGAAGATATTTTTGACTCGAGGTCGATCGACAGGTGTACAGATGGATAGATTGATATTTGGATAGATGGATAAATGGATAGTTAGACAGATATCATCCCAGATATTTTTGACTCGTGGTCGATTCACACACACTGCAACAAGCGTGCATGCGCTCTTTTAAACGACCACAGACGACTCGATTTCCAGAGTACGTAGGTGCTGGCTGGTCCGCAATATCACGCTCGGTGGGAATCAACCCTTAGGTGGCTCTACAAACAAGGGCGGTGTTTTTCAGATAAAGGTCAGATGAGGTTAATGTAGGCACTGGCTTTTTGGAAGATTTTTCTTGTTTTTGTTGTGAAATGAAGGTACGTTATGTTATTAAACCATTTTAAGAGTTCCGTTGTCAATAAGGAACTCTTATACTTTCTTCGGGTCTGTCTGTTTTTCTGTCTGTCCACGGTCTAACTCAGAGACAGTTAGTAGATATACATATTAGTTACGCTAGTTAATTTTTTGTGGGTGAAATAGCTCCATACATGTGATCTGATCACCCGTCTGCGCGAGTCGCGGCGTCCCCATCAGAAATAATACGCCAATAAAGTTAAAAATAAAATCTTGAAAAAAAAATTGTTTAGTGGGGAGGTACCTCCCCTACACGTAAAGTGGGGATAAATTCTTTTTAGTTCGTTATATAGAAATAATATATATAATAATAATTTTTCGATTAAAAAGCGCAATTTTTTGTTAGAGTCAAGTGTATTTTCTGATAGCTAAACAGTTGTTATCGAAAATGCAAAAAAACATAGCATAACATACCATCATCATTCTTATAACATCCCATGAAACGTCCACTACAGGACAGGGAGCTCCCTCTAGAATTCTAGCTTTTGCCGAAAAAATGTAGAGGGGAAGTACCATAGTCACCTCGCTTGTTACCGTTACGGCTGGCACCATGGACCGCGGCTGTAGGTGACCGCAGTAAGTAAGATGTTAGAAGGAGGATGCTGCTGCCCATCCATTTCATTTCATTTCATTTATTTATTAATAAAACAATTTTACACGTCAATAAATACACAGGTCACTAATAATAAAACATTGTAAATTGAATTATAAAATTAAAATATCAATGTTAAACAACTAATAAATATCGTAATTTAATATTAAATTCTTCTTACTTTTTATTTTATTTGTGCGTGGGTCAATGATAAATTTTTGTTTTTTATAAATTCGTCTATACTGTAGCAGGCCAATCTAAGCAGTAGTTTTTTTATGTTATTCGCAAATACAGCGTCGCTTGAAGAATTAATAATCTCGTTAGGAAGTACGTTATAGATTTTAAGTCCCAATATGTTGACTGTTTTACAGGATTTGGTAAGTCGTTGTAGTGGGACATACAATTTGTTACGACTGCGAGTGTTACGATCATGTTGTTGAGCATTTGTCTCGAATAAACTTAAATTCTTCCTGACATACTTGCACGCTTCCAATATGTATACACTAGGCAGTGTCAGTATACTATACTGTCTAAAGAGTTCCTGTGCCGGATGGTCAACAGGCTTTTTTGCAATTACACGTACAGCTCGCTTTTGTAATTTAAACATTTTGTCACGATCTGCCGCTGTACCCCAAAGATCAATTCCGTAAATTAATATGGAGTGGAAATATCCAAAGTAGGCCTTTTTAATGTTTTCTACTGATAGATGGTGTACGAGTCTAGACAAGGCAAAACATGCTGACGCCAATTTATCACACGTTTGAGCAATATGTGCCGACCATGAGAGCCCAGAATCGATCACGAAACCTAAGTATTTAACTTGATAAACCTGTGGTACCAGAGTACCATTGACAGCGATATCTAGTTTATTATCAGTTTTTGTTTTCCGTAGCTTAAAATGCATTACATTTGTTTTTTCTAGATTTAGTAGCATGCCGTTTGAGGAGAACCAATCGCCAATTTTGTTCATAGTATCGACCAGTTTCTTCTTTAAATCAGACTCAGAATTCGCTGAAACGATGATACAAGTGTCGTCCGCAAACATCACATACTCAGGACCAGGGCACGCTGTAGTGATATCATTAACCAGGACCAGAAACAGATTGTTTCCCATCACCGAGCCCTGGGGAACAGCACAACCACCCATTGGTTCAAGATTCGATTTAGTGCCTTTTACATAAGTACATTGTACGCGATTTGTTAAAAATGATGCAATGGTGTCATGGAATTTTCCGTCAACTCCGTAAACTAACAGTTTTTCCAGCAGTAATTGGTGATCAACCATCTCGAACGCGCGCGACAGGTCGCAGAAGATAGCAGCTACCTGCCGCCCGCCCTCGAGGTGAGTCATCACTTTATTTACAACATTACGCGCCGCGTCCGACGTTGATCGGCCAGACTGGTAGGCATATTGGTTGGGGTTTAGAAGATTATTAGAAGTAAAATGATACATGAGTTTATTACTTATCATCCGCTCGAAAATTTTTGAAAATATGGGTATTAAAGATATTGGTCGGTAGTATTTTGGTGAGGACATTTCGCCTTTACCTTTATATATGGGCTGTACCTTAACTTTTTTTAATGAATCCGGGTATACACCGGCCCTTAAACAGTCATTAAATAAATAGAGGAGCAATGATACAACTATTGGCGGTAAGTAATCCAGCGCACGAGTTGACATGTCGTTTATGTCCGACGAATCCTTTCGTTTAATATTCTTTACAGATTTTAGCATCTCAGGTAGAGTTACGGGTTGGAATTTGAATTTAGGCGGCGATGTTTTGATATAATGTTTAAGATACGATAAGGATGAATATATTGACGGTTGTGTGCTGTTACAATTTGACTGGATATAAAACTGGTTAAGTAGGGCAGCGGCACTTGCAGCTCGAGCTTGCTCACAGTCACCAGCTGATCTGCTTACGAGTATGTCAAGTGCACAAGTTTTGTTTCTAGTTTTACACGTTTCTAATGCTATTACTCGCCACACACTTCTACATAAATTTTCAGTGCTATTTGTGATTTGATTGTTAATAAACTCACTACGCGTGCTTCGTAATAAGAAAAAATACTGTTTTTCCGCTTGCAACAAATTATTAACTAGGGTTTCATCGTTTGGTTTTTGCGAAAGTTGTAACTTTAATTTAAGGATGTGATTGCGGGCTTGGCGTATGACATCATTGACCCATGCACTTACAGATTTTTTAACTGGGTACTTCTTTAGTGGGAAATGTACATTATAATAGTGTATTATTATATTTGATACTAACTCAAATCGTACGTTGGGACACAGATTTTTTGTTAAAAGGTTTTGCCAATCATACACTGTAAGACTTAAGATGAAGCTATCTATGTTTTGTTTGGAAAATAAACGTTTCGATATAACACTATTTACAGGTAGAGAGTCTGATACATTTACAGTTACCATTACACTTAAATGATCGGATATTTGCATATCAATGCAGGATACATTAAGGATATCTGAGTTTGGGATATTGGTATACACATGGTCTATACAGGTATTCGTTTTGTCAGTTATCCGAGTTGGCATTTTAACTAACTGCCGTAAACCTAATTGTTTAAGGGAGGTTTTTAAGTTTTTGGTATTGCAGTTGTCATTTAACAGGTCTATATTTACATCACCAAGAATTATTACTTTATAGTTCTGAAATGCGTTCAAATGAAACAATTCATTTAATCCAGAGTACCACAGAGACATATCAGCACTAGGGGGCCTATAGACACATACCACTATAATATCCATGTTGACGCATTCAACTGCACACATTTCCACATTCATTTCAATAGAGAGCTCAGCAACTTCCTTACGTTCAATTGTTAATACGTCAGATTTGACATAGATGCAGGCACCGCCACCTTTTCTGGTAGGCTGGCAGTAGTGAGCTCGTAGAACATAATTTAAGATGTTTACAGATGAAATTTGAGTAGAATCTAGCCAATGTTCTGTTATGCAGATCATATCAATATTTTTATTATCTTGAAGCTCACTCTCGAGTTTGTAAGTCTTATTTTCAAGCCTATTTATATTCTGATGTAAAATAGACATTTCTCTTTTCTTGGTGGAACGCATCGTTGTCAGTTGGTTCATGGAAATTGGCATGCTTGGGCTACAAAAAGTTGTTTTATTTTTCTCTACTTGATTAGTGACGAAAAAAGGTCTCCACATCTTCAGTGTCTATCTGATCTTCGCTTTTTTCTACGCTTTTGTTGTTGACTGCGGAATGGGTAGAGTTTTCACTGTAATAGACGATGTTTTCAATCATGCTCTTCAATTTCATTAAATTGATTTTCATTCCACGATTGTTCATTGTACCGTTTCGACTTGAGAACATCTTATACGTGTAATCTACTTCCTGGTTTGAATCTAGTAGATACGCGTATTCTAGTTTTTGGATATCCCGATATAGAATAGAGTTAAAATGTTCAATTCTGCTATTGAAAACCTGTGCATGGTGGGCGAACTTATATGATGGAAGACCAATAATTATGTTTGTTTTTATTGGTGTCACTATTTCTCTTATTTGCGCTATTAGCTCTGCATAATTAGTTGATGTTTCAAAGTCGCTTTCACCAATAAGTAGGTAACAAAAGTCATTTTCAGTGTAAGATTTGGTTTGATCTTGTAATGTAGTTAGGAGTTGCTTAATTCCGGCATTTGGGATTAAAGAGTGACAAAAATTATAATCTTCACTGAATAAACTCATACTCATTTGTAATATTTTATTGTTTTTATTGCTGCTTATTATTCCGATCTTGTTTTTAGATTGCTTGTTATTCGTGGATTGTAAAGTCTCTGTAGAGTGAGTGGCTTTATTGTTCGGCGTGCTGCTGGAAGGCGAGTCACTGTTTTTACGAGAAGGAGATAAGGTTTCCGAAGCCGGGTTTTTTGATCTTTGCATCAGGTTTAACTGAGGGAAGCTGCGATTGATTTCAGGTTCATGCCGCACAGACTTCAACTTTACCTTTTTATCCTCCAGTTTATAACCCTTAGTCGCCTGTTACGACACCCACGGATATGTAAGGGTTGGTACTATTCTTTGCTGGCACCACACAGGGCCTATAATAATATTTATTTTGCAAGGTATAAACAACAGGAGGACATAGAAGTAAAATACATTTACTGTCTAGCAATACCTCTCTAAAGAAATAAAGAACATTCAAACCTTAAAATTTCTAGGCTAAGCCTAGCCTGTGTCTGATCCTAGAAATTTAAAGTTAAGTTCGTTAAGTTAATCGAAAGACTGACTATGAAAGTAATAGCTCCGCTAGAGTTTAGGAGTGAAAAGATGTATGTAAAAATTAGAACCTGCTTAATAATTATAATTCCTAAAGCAACTATGGAACCCTATACTACGCAGGGCCCAGATTCAGATTCAGATTATTTATTCAATGTAGATTCTACGCCGTTTCGGATCGTGCTATGGCAGCGTAAAAGAAACGGCAAGAAACCACTGCAGACGGCCTACTTTAAGAGTCGGCTTTTTACAATGTGTTTCTTGTGTTTCGCTATCAGACCACCATACCTCTTTGTCATTCATATAGTCATCTAATCTATAGCATGGTCTATAGTAAGCATTTTTACATAAGGTATGCTTTACACATTCTTTAAACTTTCGCTCAGGTAATTGCACTATATTATTAGGTATTTTGTTGTAGTATCGTACACACAGACCAACGAAAGATTTATTGACTTTAGTTAATCTAGTATATGGTTGATCAATTTTGTGCTTATTTCCAGTATTAAAATTGAAATAATGCCTGTCAATAGACACTGGGCCGGTATTCGTATGGCCCTTCTTGAAAAAAATATGCTGTAGTAATGTCTTTCATAGCATTATTGCTACATAGACGGCTGCCTGCCTCAGCGACGACGTCTTCGGCATTCCGTAGCCATTGTGCTACGATCTTTCGTAGAATAGCCTACGGAATTGACTCCGCTACGTCGTAACTTGCGTAGCCGTGTTGTACGAGTATACCATGCCACACAGTTATTTTGGTGTGTGGATAAAATTGGAACTAAAGGAACTGCAAAGGGATTTTGACATTTAACGAGCAAAATGTATGACAGCAGCGCCCTCCTGAAAACGTCATCGAGCTGCCAAAATACCCGTGTCGTATAGTAATAATTGTTGCAGCCAAAATGTGCTCCTCCAGAAGCATATTGTCAAGTTCGCAAAATGTCACTTTCTCAATATGTCACGTTCGCAGAATGTCACGTTCGCAGAATGTCACGTTCGCAGAATGTCACGTTCGCAGAATGTCACGGTCGCAGAATGTCACGTTCGCAGAATGTCACGTTCGCACAATGTCACGATTAGGTGTGACATTGTGCGAACGTGATATTTTGCTATGGTAAACCCTAGTGTGAAATTATGCGCCAGGAGGAATGCGCTTTCAGCTTATTCTGTTTACATCGGAGTTTTTTTTTATATGATAAAAAGTTTTTTCGTATGTCCACCTATGTTTGTTAGGGAAAAGTGTTCAGTTTTATTGTAAGAGTAACAAACTAAAAGGAACGCAATTGATTAGTTAGGTAGCAAGGACCCTGTATTAAAAATATCGTACAAAGGACACTCCACGTAAATTGAAAAAGATCTAATAACAAACGAATGTATGTGAAGTAATAATGTAATGTAAGTACCTTGATATTTTGGAGTTAAAGTACAAACCACATAAGCTGCCGTTATTCATAATCTAAGGTACAAACCATCATATTCTTTAAATAGGGTATTAAAAGCTACTGTAAAGTTCGTGTCACTAAACAATTTTTCTCGAAGAGATGACATACGGAAAATTTTTAAATACATATACTTTTACGTAATGCAGTTTCTGAAAGAAAACGAAAAAAAAAGTGGTTCAGAGTTGTGATCAGAACTCAGTTTTAATATTTTTTGTTGCACCCTTTATATGGGCTGTAAGGTATAGCCTGATCACTCAACGTAACTAAAAGTCAGCCTTCCAATACAAACTATCCAATCAAGTTTGCAATTTTGTATGGAGAGGCCGATAGTTATTTTTCATTTCCTGAAAGTTTTATTAGCTGAAAGTTGTTCAGTTACGATGACTGATGCCCTTTTAGTATTCGGAAGGCTGTCCCTTACACCCTGTTTATTTCATGAAGCCATGCTTTTTTTTGTGAACAATATGAAAGCCGCCGAAAAATTTAAGAAACCTTTCATGTCAAGAATATAATGTACTGCGTCTTCTTAACGTGGCTTTATTTGCGGCCATATTTTATTGTTCTGTTCCGCGTGAAGTATTAGCTTTTTAACGTGAGTGAATTCCTTTTTATTTTGGCTTCGAATTTCTACTCCAAAGTACTTCAAAGGATCTCTTTATTTTTTGTTCTTCTACACTAAGCCAAAATAGGGAATTTTCCATGATGTTTGTAACTACGTTATTATGTGTTGACGGGTGCTACGTTGATTACTGTTGGTATTTTCGTTTTAAATACTGGATAAAATAAATTTATTTTCTTTTTATCATAATATATATTTTGGTCCGTGTGGTGCCGGCAAAGAATAGTAACAAGCTATCTCTTCCCATGAGTGTCGTAAGAGGCGACTAGGGGTTTATGGGCCGGAGGATGGGCAGCAGGATCTTCCTTTATATCGCACCATCTTACATACTGCGGTCACCAGCAACAGCGGTCGCTAGCCGAAACGCTTACAAGCGTGGTGACTATGGTAATCTCCCTTCAAAATACTACGCGTTTTCGCTGGAATTCTATAGTACCCTTTGACTTTTCCTCTTACACCTTATTTTTTATCACCTCTCAAATTTAAGAGGTACCGTGGTTCTGCCCATGGAATAGAACAACTTTTCCCAGGGAAAATACGACTTCCCATACGAACTGCATCAGCTAACAGTCCATTTTACATAAGAGGTCGATTTTTTTTGTCTAGTACTCCTTAGAAAAAGTTGTTCAGTTTCATGGGCGGTCTACGTCTTAAAATTTCCAGAATGACAAAAAAATTACGCTGTTAGTATTCGATCAGATAAAGTTACCAACAGTACCCTCTCGGTCTAATTGTCTTGACACGAAACCATAAGAACGGCAAACTGGATTAGTCTCCAAGCTCAAATAACATTCACTCCAACACGACTTAATTGCATAATATTATGTTCATTGACACTTTATCTACGACACATCGCATTTAGTCTTATTTCAAAGCAGTAATGAAAAAATATAAATTTTTGTATTTTAAATAAAACTAGAATTTTAGTAGCGATCACAATTTTTTTTATGTTCTTCAGTACAATTTATGTTCTTCAGCCTCTCTATAAAAATTGTCCAATTAAGTTTGCAATTTTCATGTATTTTCAGTTTTGAGAAAGGTATACACAATTTTTTTGTTGACTACCTGATGAAAAGTGGTCACCACCGCCCATAGAGCCCATAAGTGGCATAGCTTGACACTAATAAGACAGCAAAACACGTTGCCCACCCTAAGAACTAAGATAGTATGTCTCTTGTAGTGGTAATTTCGCTGGCTCCCTTACTCTTCAAACTGAAACACAGCAGTACAAACACTGCTATTCTACGGCAGAAATAGGCAAAGGGTTGTTACTTCCCCAGACGGACTTTGCACGAAAGCCCTACCTAGAGAAAATCTTTATTGTTTTCACCTTTCTTCTCGACTCACTTACAACAGGCCATTCAGTTTTATTACAACTGCAGAAAGATAGTTCTAGTATTGATTAGAAGTAATCAGCTTGAGTGGAAACACTAGCCTTGAACCCCGGCTTCGCTTGACCTGCTTGTCACCTTGAGCCCGTCAGACAATATTTATATATACACGCGAAGCATACTGTAGGATTTCCTATAGATAGTTATTTTACTAAGTCCTTTTAAAAGGACGAAAACGATTTTCACAGGGTGTTATTAAACTAAAATAAAAATAGCAGAGAACAAACGATAAAACGAATCAGTTCTCCATAAACCATGATCTAAATCAATTTGTATGAGGATAAAAATTATAGTTAATATTTCTTTACGTGAACGTATACATTATTCTCCCGGTACTCACCTAAGGAGCTCATACTGGTGGTCTTTGACGGATCTTGAGTGCAGTATATTAGGCCTAAAATAGACCGAAAGGGTCAGCAGTACTAAGGTAAATTACTGCACTTAATAACGCAATCTGCTGTGCCCAATTTTAAGGCCCAAGTCTGATTTGTAAATTTTCTTAAGTCTGACACAAAAAAGGCGGGTTTCGTTATTTTTCTTAAGTCTGACACGAAAATGGCGGGTTTCGTTATTTTTTTTAAGTACTCTCGTCACACGTCATGCGGTTCCCATGAGAGTACAAAAAGATATTTTTTTAACCTACTTCTTCTTGGTCGTGATTTGATGACATAGGAACGTGACAATTTTCGGCTGTTACTGGAGCAACACCATAGGCCAATATTCTCTGTGCACAAGATCAGGCGGACTTGAGAAGAGTGGTGGCTTCTCAAGTCCGCCCGATCTTGTGCAGAGTGAATATGGGCCTGTGGTGTTGCTCCAGTAATTTCTTTAATATTCATATTGCTTATTTCTATATTTATCATACATTGTCATTCTCTAACAGATTACATATTATTACATAATAAATTATTAAAAAAAGTAATTAATTATTATTAATAGTCAAAACATTAGTAAAATTTAAAATCATGAAAATAAGTTCATTGAAAAAATATATTATACTCAATTGTATAAAGAGAATAATAGCGTCGGCCTATCGCATTGGCATACGTCTTCTGCTCCGTTAACCTACCTTACTTGGGAAAAGTTGTTCAGTTTCATAGTCTGAATATACAACTCAACTTTTCGGAAGATGTTTTTTTTACATCCGGTATAAATGTTAGGCCTCTAATACATCAGCCGTTGAAAGCTTACCATCAATCACGCGAATTGGGATCCATATTTTATCAGGTGACAAAATAGGTCCCAATCTACCCTTACTCTGCTTGCGAGTTTATATTCGGTAAAGGTTAATACACGTAGTAAAGGTTAAGCAATAGTACCATCTTGTTTCTTCCCGTGGGTGTCGTAAAAGGTGGTTAAGTGTTTTCGAACCGGAGGATACATCTATGTAAGTACGGCAACAAGAAGTTTGTATGACCGGAAAATTATAAGAATCGTTAGTTGATTAATTTCCTAGTAAGTTGATCAACTTTCGAAAAATCATAAATGGCAGTTGAAATGTAGTTTCCTTCCAGACCACGAAACCGAACAACTTTTCATAGAAACATAGGTCGAAATCGCAGAAATTTTTTTGGCTTCTCCATACAAAACTTTATTAGTCAACAGTGCAATTTATATGAAACACCCACAAAAGTAATTCCGATTTCGACTCATGTTTCTTTGGAAAAGTTGTTCAGTTTTGTGGTCTAAGCATTCCCTTAAAAGGAAACTCGCTTTTGCATTTACACCCTGTATATATTTTTTATTGCTCAATTAACAAATAGAAATTTACATACAACAGGACATTTACAAAGGCGGGCTTATCTCTACAAGAGATTTCTTCCAGCCAACCCATAGAAGTGAAAGAGAGTGTTCATAAACACACAGTGTGTGTGTGTTGTATTATTTTATGGAAAGATTTCAGGTAATTGATCAATTTACGGAGTCTCGCGGTAAAATGATCCGACAAACGCGAGGTGTACGCTGATTGGTTGAATGTCTCACTTTGCCACCAACACCATCGACCAATCAGAGAACAGTGTATTATTTCACTGGTGTCAGTTAACGTAAAATTGTACACTGAACAGCGGTTGGAAGTGTGGTAACTATGATACTTAGGGAAAGTAGAAGTGGCTTCTTTTTTCTCACCTTAGCGCCACTTTGTTTGTGAAGCGATGTAGTTTAGCTGACGTCATTAAGAGATTTTTATATCGAACAATGAATAAATGATACTTGATTTGATTTGAACGAAACGAGAGGGAAATTCTGATATTCTTATGGCTTAAGTGACGATGATGATCTTTACAGAATACTTATTGAATGTCATGCAGAATACAATGCAAATAGAGCGAGTCTACGCCGTTTCGGAAAACGGGAAACAAAGAACATAACATAAAACATAACATCACGCCTTGTTCCCGTCGGGGTAGGCAGAGACCACAGTTCTCCACCTGCTACGATCTTGACATACTTCCCTTGCTTCCTGAACTTTCATCAATCCTTTCACACATGCTCGTCGGTTTAGGGTACTTTTAACCTGGCCTTTATTCAGAACGTCCTGAATTTGGTAAAAAAAAACAAACAACGATAAAGATAAAGATAGTTTATTCGTTGGAAACAGGTTAAAAAAAGGTCACATTTTTTTATCAAGCACAGCCATTTCCTATCACAATACATGATATACAAATAATTTAATTTATTAATATTAAACAGAAAAGAAAAAAAAATAACAGTTCACATTAAATTATTACAATAATATTTATCATAAGAAAATTAAATTAATTCTGATTGAAAATTTATTATATGTCCATCATTATACGATTAAAGTCTTATATAACTAGATTTCCAAAACCGGCCGGATATCAAAGTTTTAGGATCGAATTTATTACTAAAGTGGTTCAAAATCGGGTCTCTCTCTCAATAGTCACCAACACTGCGATGTCGAGCCGCAACGTGGTGTGGCGATTATGAGACCACTTTTAGCTGCTACAATAATAATGATGAAATTGTAGTTGAAATATTTAACGACTTTAGACATGAAAAGTTCTATAATCTCTTTATATTTTTGATGGTTAAATCTCTATAGGTAAATGTAAATAAAATTTAATTAGTTATTGATAAAATAAAATATTGAAAAACTTCGCCAATTATCTCAGCTAACACTTTAATATTTCTATAACCACACAATAATAATCTCAGTAATTTTCTCCAGAGAGGCACTTAGTGTTAGAGATGAAATCTTTGAGGTCACAGCTACGACCAGACAACCTATAGAACCCTTAACTAAAGGCGAATACTTATTGGCAACAGACACTTAACACAATACTGGCCACATCTGTGGCCCGTAAATATGTCATCTGTTTATTGCGAAATAAAATAATAAAGTGAAGCCATCTAAGCTACGTCTAGGCGACCTCGAACAATCAGTCAGCATGCGTTTTTTGCTGCTCCCCCCGACCTACATACTTTACGCATTGACAACATAATCGTTTTCACCACACTTGCTAGGAAAACTTTCCTTTATCGGCCAAAACCTACGGGCCAAAATAATTTTGGCCGCTAGCGTGGAAAAGGTTATTGAAATAAATCTGAGTGCAAAAGTCATTTTCGGCGGCTAGCGTGGAAAAGATTTTTGAAAATAGAACGTTATGATGGATTATGGTATAAAGTACCTACTGGCGCTGTGAAAAATTGTAATTGTATAATTTGATAGTCCTAGATAAGAAATTGTAGAATTTAATCCTAGGTAAGAAAAGGAATTATATAATCCTAGGTAAAATTGTAGAATTTAGTCCTAGGTAAGAAAAGGAATTATATAATCCTAGGTAAAATTGTAGAATTTAGTCCTAGGTAAGAAAATTTTGAATTAAATTCTTGTTCAAAAAAATTTGGAAGTGAGGCGTCTATAAGGTTGTTTGATCGTAGTGTCACAGTGACAAGGGTAGGGGTGCTGTGACAGGCTGGAGGTCGAATACCTAATGGTCAGAGTGGAAAACGAGGACATGGAGGAATGTCATGGAAATTGAAGGATTTACTAAGTGAGTGAGCACGCTTTTCAGGACCTATTTAGGTGGCTTTCAATCAATTTCAATCACACCTTCTTTAATTCAGAAACTAATTCGGCATACACTTCTCGTTGAAGTAAGGATATTGGAATGAACAGAATCAAGCCTCCCAGCAAGGTATGCCGAATTAGTGTTTGAATTTAGGAGGGTGTGATTTTGACCTAATATAAGCCCTAAATATATACATATAAGCCCTAGTAGAATGTAATTTAAAAAATTGAGATTGTAATAAGCTATCACGTTATTTTTTAACCTAATTCCTAAGAGAGATTTTCTACCACTTTCTTACACTCGTGATTCGTTTGCACTCTTAGTTGAGTTTAAATTCCAAAATCCATAAGCATAATAACATACTTTATCTACGGCTAAAGCGCTATCCAGTCTTTAGCGCAATTACCAACAATGCACTCTTACATTATAATGTACTCATCATATCAGATGATAGACGTCTACGGCTGAAAATACGCCTTCACTAAAGATCTCCACGACGACCGATCCTGCGCTGCTTGCATCCAGCGGCTTCCCGTGACCTTGATCAATTCGTTGGTTCACCCTGCTCAATACGTCTTGCGGTTCATGGTTGCCACTCTAGAACCTTGACGGCCATCGGTTCTTCTAGCGGTGTGCCTTGCCAGCCCACTGTCACTTTAGTTCAGCTATTCTCAAGTACGTCCGCGTTATAGTTAGGGTGCTAGCTGAAATTTGGGTATGTAATTTGCTCATGATTCATATTAATAGGGATGATAGATCAGCTGAATACGAGTCGATTTGGTTATTACAAGTTTTTCTGTGCGTCGCTGCGTTTTTGAGTTAAAGCAAAAAAAATGAAAATAAGATACTAAATAATGTGAAATGAAAATAAGATACTAAATAATGTCTTTGTGGCTCCTGTTTAAAATACTTCTGAAGATGTAGAAAATCGAAGAGGCAGACATGCAGGGCTAATTTATCACGGGACGAAGTAGTGAATTTTTCATTTTGAAGAGCTGTAACTTTACGACGCAGGGCTATTATGGTGGCAGACCATTTTTCTGGGGTTTTATACATTGTATTTAATCAGATAGTCATATTCTGCCAGGTGTACGTTTCATTGTCAAATTTCAAAATAGTTGAAACTTAATTCCTCATAAACGCAGGGGTGTGGATGTCCGCCAATATTTTTTGTATCTTCTAGAGAATGCTCCTTATCATCAGTCAAAGAGGCAGACATGAGCAAATCATATAAAAATTTGTCCCTCATCACCCTTACTATTAGGAATGCAGTATGCCATAGTTTCGAAGGTTTGCCTTCAGTTAATCATTGTTCATTTGACTTTATAATTTTAAGCGACCTGATCGCTTATCAGCCAAGATTTGCAACCATTTCGCCGGTTAGTCGACAAAAGCCTTTAAATAGGAGAATCGCAACCCTGATTGGTTAAGGGGCTTGGCGAACAGCGGTTTAAAGTGATGACTCACTGCATTCTTAAGATGGACTAACTATAGTATCTTCATGAAACTTTTACGTTTTTATAGATCATTGTAAATAGGACATGGCAAAGTACAATATCAATACTACTTACTATAACTTCTTGAGTTTCTCAGGAGTTAAACCTATGCCCCTCCAGATCCAATTCTTTTATACTATCCCCAAAACGGGAGTTGCATCAAGACGCTAAGTACAAACAACAAATTGAATAACGTATAACTACTTACAAAACAACATATTTCTTCCTCCAACTAGTTTTGTAAGTTCCTCTTATGAAATAGGTCTTCTCTCTTCGTAAGCGGTTTCATTTCTTGTCTCAATTTGTCAAGTCATTATGGTCTCGAGTTGAAAGTTCAAACAATCATTTTGGGCTTTTGTCGTTTTAAGAAGTTTTAATGAGAGGGCAGCAGTCTGGTTATGTAAAGCTTTGTGTGGCTTCAGTGTGGCGTGATGTTTTATAAGTGTTCAGTTATACGATTGTTATTTTACCGTTGGTCCCGGATACAATGGAAATAATCGTTAATGAGCCATGTCAGAAGGCTTTGGTGGCTTAACAACTCAAAACAACTAAACTCATAAGATCGGTCATCGATAAGATGAGTTTATTAGTCGAAAACTCAAAAAAGTAGTAACCATTTTGCAACCCTAAAAAAGGCATTTCTAAATGTTTCTTATGACACATCTTGATTGTAACTTTTGCTGAAGGCGTAACTAGTTTATTTATATTTTCAAAAGATATTATATTCAATTTGGGAGAAGAAATTCCTCGAAGACGCCTACTAGACGATCTAACTACCCTCCAAGTTCCCAAGTTAAAAACCTCTAAAGGGCTGTATACCTACTATTTCTTTCTTTCCCTTGTGGCAGGAAGTTTGCCAGGAATTCTGACATTCTATCTCTGGAAGAATAGACTGAGCTGGTTGTTGACCGCCCAATATATCGATTTGATTACGTACTCACGGTTGCAAGTAGATGGAAACAAAACCAGTATAAGTTGAACTAGCGCTAAACTACAAACGCCCGAAACCAGATACCCCTGCTCAAGGTCTAAGTGGTTCCCCTGACGCTGCTCTTTATCTTCTGGATTAAAATCTCTCAATCGCCTTTTATGACTCCCACTGAAAAAGATTTAGGACAATGTTTATTAAGGCAACAAACATGGGCGTAGCCACGGTGCGCCCCACGAAGTCAAAAATTGTTATTGTAAAATTGTTGTTGTAACTTTGTTTGGACTAGTCAGGAGGTAAACATATCAAAAGTCACCGCCCGTACCCCTAACGCCTTGGTTGAAGGTCCCATTTTTCGGTTTTTCGCATATATCTCGGAAACTATAGGTACGTCCTGGCAACATAAGACTTTTTGCAAAATGAAAGCCGATCAAAAGATTTAAAGTTAGAGACACATTTTTGGATGGAATATTTCGTGGTGTAGTTAGGTAATGAAATAATAATAATAAAATTGTTTATTTCTCTCCACAAACAAAAAACTTACATGAACATTTGAATGTAACTAAAAACTAGCAAGTGAGCAATAAGAAAGTGTTTTGGCTAATTCTGTGCTATAGGGTGACATTTTTGTATGAAAAAATTTACCGGGGTAAGACCGCGGGTATAGTTTGCAGCTTACATATTATTTTAAACTGCTGCCCCACCCTAAGCCCATGGCTGGCTACGCCCATGGCAACAAAGGTATTCTCTTGTAAAGTAGAAAATCGCAAAATTTCACAACATCAGGCAGGACCACAGTAGCCTAGTTGGTAAAGCGTCTGCGGTACTGACGGAGAAGACGCAGGTTCGAATCCTGCCTGTTGTTGTGAAATTTTGCGATTTTCTACTTTGTAGATTTATCCGAACACAGGAAGTGTTAAAATATAATCATATTCTCTTATAGTTCTCCATCATCATTGTCCTGGCTTTATCGTTTCTTTTTTTAAACCAAGTCGGCTTTCTTGACAAGGGCACTGGCTTTTACACAGAGCGACTATCATCAGACCTCCGGAATCCAGAGGACAAACCAGACCCAACCTTAGATTAGGCTTTGGAAGGTTAGTGACAAAATTCATGTAGGTTCCTGTAGATCTGGATCAACAACTCAACGTGCCTTCCGAAGCACGGAATCATCAATAACTTTTCGGACTATCAAGTGCTCCATCTTGCCATGACCTGGCCAAAAGTCTCACAAGTGTTCCTAGAGTCGCACAAGTGTTCCTAGAAGTCTCACAACCCAGAACCCTTGGATCGAGACGTCGCTTTAACCACCGGACCAAAGAGTCCATAAGTCGAATTCAAATAACAAAAATCCACCTTTAAAAGTAATTGTCATGCTGCAGTGATGTCTTGCAATTTTTTTTCACGCTGCTATCACGCATCCAAAACTGTAGTAGACTCGCTCTTGCATTGCATTAGTTTAGTTTATTCATTTATTGCGGTCATGTACAAGTAGACCTTAATCCTATACTATTAAACGTCAGGAAATGAAAAGAAAAATCGGCCTCGCCATACAAAATTGCAAACTTGGACAGTTTGTATGGAGAAGCCGATTTTTTTTTTCATTTCCGGAAAGTTTTGTTCGCTGAAAGTTGTTCAGTTACGTTGACTGATCATGTCCTTAAGTATTCGGAAGGCTGTCAAGGGACAGCTGGTATATATATATTTGTAATCGGTTTCTCGAAAACGGCTCTAACGATTTCGATGAAATTTAGTATACAGGGGTTTTTAGGAGGCAAAAAATTGATCAAGCTAGGTCTCATGTCTAGGAAAATCCGTTTTCACCGTCTTTTTTAATATTTCTTAGCGCGTTTTAGTGCGTTCAAGAAACTTCAGCGCCATTTGTTCTTGAGTAGCATGGCTTGCTAACCCGATGATATTTTAATCATACAGAGCATTAGCTCGGTTTTCCAGGTACTTCAACTTATTAGACTAACTTATTATTAGAAAAATCTACATCAAATAAATACTTAAATATATCAGAAATTTAAATCGAGGGTCAAAACAGCTGTTTGCACAAAACGTTCTCCGAGAAAGCAAAGTGATTTATTTTCTGTCTTACGCCTTTGTCTGACTTCCTTTTGAAGAACGAAGGGGATGGATGACTTTATTTTAAGACTTTACAGATGGAAATCGTCCAAATTGTCGGTTTAGAAAGATTTATAACTGAGATTAGTATTATTGATGATTTTAAGGCAAGTTTAAATGTTAACTAGCTTTTGTCGACGACCCTCATGTTGAGTGATTGTAAAAAATCGGCCAAGTGCGAGTCAGAGACTACTGAGATACTGTCGTTATGGACGCACAGTCACACAGAAGAATAGTGCAATTACCTGAATGAAAGTTTAAAGAATGTGTAAAGCAAACGTTATGTAAAAAAGCTTACTATAGATTAGATGACTTTATTAATGACAAAGAGGTATGGTGCTCTGATATTCCAGCGAAACACAAGAAACACATTGTAAAAAGCCGACTCTTAAAGTAGGCCATGCTGCAGTGGTTTCTTGCCGTTTCCTTTACGCTGCCATAGCACGATCTGAAACGGCGTAGACTCGCTCTATTTGCATTGTATTCTGCATGACATTCAATAAGTATTCTGTAAAGAATCTACATTGAATACAATTATCTGAATCTGTGTATTAAATTCTCGCGAGTGCGACACGCATTTGACCAGATTTTATTAATTGTCGTTATTCTATAGCTTTTTACTCAAACTCAATCTCAAAATAGTTTATTCATTGTTGGGTATTAAATACTTTTAATGACGTCAGCTAAACTACATCGCTTCACAAACAAATTGGCGCCATGGTGGAAAAAAAAGAAGCGACAATAAAAACCCACGCGCTCTTTGAATGTACCGGGTTGATAGGGTTGACTATAAACATACCAATTTTCACGCTTACAAGTGTTCCCGTTTTTACGGTAGAGCTACAAACAAAAACCGGTCAAGTGCAAGTCGGACTCGCGCGCCGAGGGTTCCGATATACCTATAGTATTTTTGGAAGCAATAAAGTCCATTTTCAGGACCGCAAAACTAAATTTGTTTGTAAAGGTTTTTTGCAGATTTCTGAAAAACTGTGCAACTTAGAAAGATCGTTTTATTTTTGCTGTAAAGTTTATATAAACTTCTGTCAACTGTAATTAATTCAGATTTTTCCTTACTCAAACTTCGGAGATAAGGGGGGGGGAATGGTATTTTTCTTGACATTTTTCATCATAACTTTAAAACTAAGAAATTTAAAAAAATACAAAAATATATTTTAAAATGTGCAAGTAAAGCCCTTTCATATGATACCCCACTCGACCTAGTAGCGACAATTTGAAATTTGGCCCCCCCTATTTTGGCCCCCTTTATATTAATAATCATACTTTTTTCAAATTTTTTTCTTGTGCAATTAAGTTGGGCAACTATATTCTAAAACTATTCCAAATTTCAGGTTGATAGCATAAGTGGTTGCTGAGATATAGAGGTGTGACAGACAGACGGACAGACAGACAGAGCGGCACCATAAGGGTTCCTTTTTTTTACCATTTTGGTATCGGAACCCTAAAAATCGATCAAAAATCGCCAAAAAATACCACGTTTTTAGTAGTGGAGGCTCCCTAATTTTTTATTACTTCTTGTTATAGTGGCAACCGTAATATATAATCCGTAAAAATTTCGACTACCTATCTTTCTAGTACGGTTCATGAGATACAGCCTGCTGACAGACAGACAGTTAGACGGACAGACAGCCAGACATCGGCGGCATATTAATGGGGTCCCGTTTTTCACCCTTTGGGTACGGAATCCTAAAAACAAAACATCCGGTTTATATCCGGTTAACATTCGCAAAAAAAAAGAATTATATGATAATAAATAGTCACCAATATTATAGGTCATCAAATTCCTTGATCACTATTAATAAAAGAAATGAAAATGAAACAAAAAATTTTTTTTATTTTTCTTAATATTGGAGTATCACCGTTATAGAAGGTTGTTTCTGTAGCGTTTATCAAGACCATCATCATCTCTCGAGTCTCTTCGAATAGGTACAGAAATTACCTTATACCTAGATGTAAATTTGTACTGTAACTACTTTAATTCACATACGCGATATATAGATAAGGAGGAACGATACACAGAGGGAGCTGCTGCCCATCCTCCGGTTTATAAACCCTTAGCCGCCTTTTACGACATTCACGGGTGGAAATGGGTTGGTACTATTCTTTGCCGGCAGCACACGGTCTATCTATTGATATTACATAAAATTGGGTCAGACATACAAAAGTAATAAATAAGAAGCAAGTTATTTTCGCAGAAGGGTATTTATCATTGCCATAACATTAATAACAGAAAGAGTAATTTCACACGTCATAAGGCCCGAAAAGATGCCTTCTCACCCCATACGGTGTGTAATATAGTAGTAAATATAAGAACTCACGAAGAATTCCGAAACAATTGTAATAGTACATTAAGATGCAAGTGCGCTATTTTGTTGATTACGCTTGAAGCTCGAGAATTGCAGCCCGAGCCGCAGGCAAGGGAGTTATGTAGCTGAGAGTGTAATGACCAAAGCGCACGCGCTTCTTACGACATTTTTCAAAAGTTATTCAGCTGCCGTACTCCGAAGTGAAACTACGATAAATGCTTCGACCTTTGACAAAGAAAGTCCCATACAAAGTCAATTTCCGAACGTAATTGTTGTTGTCAATCTGATAATATCGCATCTCAGATAAAACTTCGGAGTATGCACCCAGGTTCATGATCTGGGTAACATCCTAAATTTCACCTAATATATCACCTAATATATCCCTGCAGCAAGAACTCGGTAGTTCAGTATCTTTGTTTATTTCTCACTTTTACTAAGACTTGCAAAAACTAAATGAACAAGCTTTTTGCTTTTACGTCCGCTCGATCCAATTTACCCCTTGCCAAAAGGATTGGAAGGATCGGCCGTTTCATTGGAACATTTTTCTCTAATAAAGTATTCGCACCGCGTTCAAACGCTATAGGTCCCGCTTTCACGCGAACCTTCAAATTGAATAATAAGCACCACTTTTGAAAACAGTGATAAAATTTTGTTAAATTGAACGTTTGTGCAGTGTAACGAAAATTTTCTTAGATGTGTTGATCAGTTAAAGTTAATTGCTATAAAAATATGTTCAGATTATTTTCGTTTAACATATTATGCCTGGGCGACCGAGCTTCGCTCTATAATAGCCGCCTCAATATTACAAATACCATCGAGTGAGCAAGGTATGCTATCCACCAACAGATGGCGTTGTAGGTTTTTATCTTAAACGCAAATGATTAAAAACAGGGGGGAAACGAATTTTCCCAGACATGAGACCTAGCTAGATCGATTTTTTGCCCTCGAAAATCCCCGTATAGTAAATTTCATCGAAATCATTAGAGCCGTTTTCGAGAAACCTATTACAAATATTGCTCGTTTAATAGTATAGTACCTGGGTGACCGAGCTTCGCTCTATAATAGCCGGCTCACCCTTGGAATATCATCGGGTAAGCAAGCTATGCTACCCGCCAACAGATGGCGCTGTAGGTTTTTGTCTAAAACGCAAATGATTAAAAACACGGAGAAAACGAATTTTCCCAGACATGAGACCTAGCTAGATCGAATTTTTGCCCCCCAAAAACCCCCGTATGGTAAATTTCATCGAAATCGTTAGAGCCGTTTTCGAGAAACCGATTACAAATATATATATATTTATATATATATACAAATAATGCTGGTTTAATAGTATAGGATAGGATTAAGCCTTGTTTTATCACAATCGGTTCACACAAATAGAAGATTTGTGAGTACTAAGTTTCAAGCGGCGAAGTCAAAGAGAAGAAGCTTATTCACTCGCGACTTGAATAGATTCGGGTTATACCATATTCTGTGGTTATACGAACTCGGGAAAACAGACACAGGCAGAGAATTCCACTCCTTAGCCTTGCGCATTATAAAAGATGTTTCAAAGCGCTTAGTGCGAATGTGTGGAATATCAACCAAGTGTGGGTGATATCCTGCGGTGCGTCTGGACTCCAGATAGTAGAAGGGGGATGGAGATATAAGCTCATGGAGTTCTTGGGCACATTCTCCAAAGTACAACCTGTAAAAGACCGACAGAGAAGCAACTTTGCGAAGGTAGGCCAGACTGTGAAACTTGATTTTCACCAGCATCTCTTCACCCAAGAGCTTCTTGGCTCTGCGATCTATCGAGTAAAGTACGGCTAGTTGGTATTTGGCTGACCCATCCCAAAGCTGACATCAATTGTCCATTAGGATCGGACTTGTGCTTTATTTATATGAAACCAGAAGCTGTACAGGAGAAAATATTATATATTCATTGACAGGAGTAAAGCAAGGCTTAATCTTGTTGAGGATACCCAGATTTATAGCCGCTATTTGGGCTTTCGACTCAATTAAATGTTGGCGCCAAAGTAACAATAGTTATTTGTTATGCAAGGCAGCAAAAGCGTTATTTGGCGTGAGTGCCTTGTATTGAAACCTGAGCAAGCGAAGGATTCTAGAATTGAACCACGAGCGAAGCGAGTGGTTTAAAAGAAGAATCCTGAGCGTAGCGAAGGTTTCAAGGCACGAAACGCAAAATAACATTGCTGCCGAGCGAAACACAAAATTTTTCACCTCACTTAAGCGAGGAAGCAGCCAGTACCGCAGCGTGGAGGTCTGCCATACTGCATCACGTTCGAATTTCAAAAACCTTTTGCCCGCTAGCGGCCAAAAATCGCTTTTGGCCGCAGAAAAACCTTTTGCCCGCTAGGGGCCAAAAATCGCTTTTGGCCGCAGAATTTAACCGACAAAACAAATGTTTCCGAGCTTTGGAGGTGAAAAACATATTTATGATGATTTGTTATTTTGTGACAGATTAATCTCTGATTTTTCACGGCCTGGTAACAATTCCATAGAAGTTTTACAAAGAATCAAAATTTTAGACGAATTTTATTCATCGAAATATTCTCTCATAGCTGAAACTAGGTTATCTACACGCTGTCACACCTGACCAGGCATTCTCTTTGTAATGTTCGGCGCTCCAAGGCTCTATGTTGACTAAAATTTAACGGCAGTGCTTGCCAGCAACCTCAAAGAGTAAATCTGGTTAAGGTGAAGTTCAGTAGGGCGATATTGGCTTCAAGCCATAAGCCCTTTGTTTCAAAGGCTGCCTCTGCCACTTAATTGGATTTTATTTCAAATTCTGTTTGGTAAATTCTTCACGCCTATTCTCAGCTCTCTAGCCATTTCGAATATGATTTCTTGAGGCAAGTTGTTCAGTTATGTGTTAATTAAACTGTTTGCTATACGCTTAGATTTAAGAACTTTCATGCAACAAATATACACTTCTTTTTTTTAATAGGTGACCTAAAAAAAGTTTAAAATTTTGCGAATTCAACATTTTGCCAGGAAAACATTTCGGTCTAACGACTTCAATTCGCGTATTGGCCAAAAAGTATATACTTTCGGCCTACTAACACATTACTGTTTTATTAGTGTATCATGTGTTGCTTCCTTCTTGTTATTTAAAATTAAATCTAAATTGGGCGAAAATTTTAAGGCAATTATCTAAAGACACCATATTATTATGTGGCATAGACACGAATTATGACTTTACTTACGATCCTCGGCATTAATGGTGTTTATTCAGTTTCTGATACTATTGGTTTAGTGAATATCTGGGTCTTTTTAAGGTTAAGAGCTACCAGGCCATCATAAGCACGTAGCAACAGCCGCCCTCTTTTCACCCAGAAAAACTCAAATATTGCTTGCACTAGTTCTATAGAATCGTATTGCCAATATGTTTGTTTTCTCTTCTCGTGTTCCCGACGTTCCCGTATTCCTATAGCAAAGCGTCGACAGGCTGGTTACCCGAGAATTTTGTCAACTTTTCGATTGAAAACGTGGAAAGCTTTTTGGGGTAAAACTAAATGTAAACCGACAGGTGAGAATCAGAGGATAAAACTCGCGCAGAGTTTAAAAGTTTTTATTGGTGTTATGTGTCATGAGAAAACTCTTTTGTATGTTAATTTCCAAATTAAAATATATTGAACAAAATTTAAGAAATATCTTGATATAGACCTAGACAAGAGTATAACGTAAGTGATATACCGATGTACGTATAGTATAGTCCCTGGATTTTCCGTTGTACGTATAGTACTTATCTAGTCCCTGGATTTACCTCCTCTCTGACAAAAGCGAACTTCATGAAATGGGAGTGACATTTGACATAGCCTGCCATCCCAGTACTTATTTAGTCCCTAGCTCTTTGGTCCCTGGCCATCCCATACAATCATAGAATCGTGTGCATTCGTCATCTCTAAATTGAATGACACTTTGTCTAGCTTTCGTCATACATTTCATACAACCAACATAAGTTTATTAAAAATTATAAAAATCTTCAATACTTTTTCACCGATTGTGACGTTGTATCAAAATACGTAGTGGTCAGAAATAGGTCTGGTCAGAAATTGGTACTACAAAAAAGGTACTTCAACATCGTCTCAATAAGAACGGTTTTCTTGGTAGCCAAATATCAGTAGCTATTAAATATTGAAACCATTTAAAATAATCTCTTGAAGTAATTAATAAATTTCCAATAATATTGAAATAATTATAAATTTGGTTATTATTAATATCTGGTAGAGGAACTGGACCTTAATTTGAATTAGTAAAAAATGTAGGAGATATTTCAAGACAGTTTCCCAATATAAAACTGGGTCAGCGACAGCTGGTGTACGACTGCCGTCTGGTTATCTGTAAACTCTGGGTAAGTTATGTTTTCTTGGAAACTCAGTTGAAATCGGTTGTGTTGGGCAGTTTACAATAAATTCCACCCAGTTAGGGAAAAAAATGGAATAAGTGTGAGTTGGACTCGTGCACCTAGGGTTCCGTACTACTAAGGTCCTACTACCTTCTTAGTCAGGAACGCGCAAGCGCACACACACTTGAAAAGTTTTAATTATTTGTTGTTAATGTACCTATAGCTTATGAGTATACCAATTTGAACGCTTGTAAATGATCCCGTTTTTACAATAGAGGTCAAACGAAAATTCGAGCACAACTGGCCTTATAATTTTGGGAAGCCCCCTTTATTTTTTATTTTATTTAAATAAAAAAAAAATGTTCTTTATTCATTTTTGGATATTCAAAATGTCTTATTGATGTCAGTTAAATTTACGGCGAGGGTTGATAGTTAGGTCGTAAACGTAAAAGTACTCTCTAAATGTAGAGTTTTTCTGCTTTAGTGAAGAATATGTCGACGCGCGCGCGGCGCGGGGGGGGGGGGACGGGACTCAGCAGGCCCGCGCGCAGGGCGTACACCACCGCGATTACTTTTTTTGCAGCCTATATCCTACACAAAGAAGCACTTTCAGAGCATGAAAAGTGAAAACAATTTATTAGTTTTTTTTATAGCGTAAGTCCATACGAAGAAATACATAACTGTGGCCCTGTCATTGATGCGCAGAAGTCAAAAATGTGAAAAAATGGGCCACAGTTATTTTGTGCGTCGTATACCTATTACAGTTCATGAGATACAGCCCGCTGACATAACAGGGCCCCGTTTTTCACCCTTTCAGTACAGAACTCTAAACAGTTCGGTATTTAGTTGATTCCATCGGAAGCTTCCTAAAGCTTGCCGTGTTATTAAAGTTTAAAGCTTCTCAGTATAAAGAACTATTCTAGACTGTTCTTGGGAGACCGCATAAATGTCGGAAGAAGCTGAGGGCTCTTTCTTCACAGATGTCAGAAAGTCGCTAGGTTCTTAGCACTGACAGTCAATAACTAGTCAACAGAAATAAGCAAATTATAACCAATTGGCTTAAAAATGCCGAAAAAAAACAGACTTTTATTTATATCAGTACGGATATTTGCGTACGATACTAAGGTTTGTTTAAGAAACATAGGTCGAAAGACATGATTTTTTTTACCTTCCCATATAAACTTTGTGACGGCAATTGAGGGTTTTATAAGGGAAAGCCACAGGAAAAAGAAACAATTTTTTTTTTGGAAATGGACAAGCCCAAAATATTTTTTCAGGGACGTTACTTAAAACTAATCTGTTGTTAAACCCTGATTTTACCAAATTTTACTTAAATCAGACATTTATAACACTGTTTCTGACATGGTATGCGTTTCATGTGGAAATCTAACAGTCCATCATAAAAACAATCATTCATTCACTTTTAAAAGTTCAGAAAATTTTAAAATTATTTCATGCTTAACCTTTTTAGTTTTGACATCGAAAAAGTTTTAGGCACGGAGGTTTAATTTAACAAAATTTCTTGTTCTAGATTGAAATCATGCTGAAATGCCATGTCAAAGTCATTTGTGTAGTTCTCGACATTTTTATTTGTCCATCTTAACCTTAGATTATGAATAACGGCAGCTCTATGATCTTAACAGAAATGCCTTCGGAAGAGAGAAGTTATCGTCCGTTATCAATTTAACGGACCTCTAAAGCAGGGGTTAACTTAAACATTGATTAAATTGCCGTTAGTGCATGATGGGACATTCAATTATCTTTACAGTTCGTTAAAATAACTAACAGGTAAATTAGTTAACAAACAAAAATAACTAACAGGTCAATTAGTTAACAAACAAAAACGAAAGGTGAAACCAGGACTAAGCATCAAGGTGTCTTTTTTATTTAATTTATAAAGAAAGTGACAGAATGAGACTTTAAGAAAGCTCTTATACAACAAAAATAAACCTGATTAACTTCAAACTTACATCTTAAATTACTGCTTACAATAAATCAAGTTACAAAATGTGCTAAGTTAACTAATCCAACCCACTTGAAAACCCTAAACTCCAGTTGTCTCAAGATAAATTGTTGTTCGGTGTATCCCACTATTTCTATTCCGACTTTCCATTGATGGAAATAGTGAGACTGTTTACGACTGCTTGTCCCAATATACCATTGCGATTTTAAACGGACTGTGTATCTTTTAAATAAATAATAATAAATAAATAACTTTATTGGGTACAAAAAGTAATAAAATATATTTTCTTTTAAACAAACTAGTTTTTGGAGTATGTTTGTCAAAGTTACCAGATAATTTTTTTTTCGCGATAACTTTTTGAAATTTATTGAAAGACTTGTTTCGTTGATTGCCTATGTACGTCATTTTGAGTTATATTTCATCTCTTTAAGGTTATACCGAAGTGATATTATGACTACAAAAGTTTGTGTACAGGTAAATGCGTACACGGGAGCAGATCTGTACCAACTCGCCAAAACTATTTTCCACTTGCATTTTACTATAGTTTGCTTTGTGTCAGTGATCCCTTTTCATAGACGCTTGTGAACGTTTGTTACCAGAGAAACCTGATACCCTTGAGAACTGGCAAAGTGTCGTTTCAAGAGAAACGGTAGTGTGAGCTTTCGCTTAAATTGTGTGGTTACATAGAAGTCTCACATCATGAAAATGAAAACCGAAACACGAAATACTTAGTTATTTGTTATGCAAGACAACTAAATTGTTATTTGGCGCGAGTGCTTTGTAAGGAAACTTGAGCAAGTGAAGGATTCTAGGATTAAGCCACAAGCGAATCAAGTAGTTTAGACGCAAACAAAATTTACATCGAGCGAAAGTCACATTTTCAACTAACTACAGCGAGGAAAGTGCTAAGGAATATCGTCTATCGCGTTCTAATATTCAATAGTACACTAAAACGCCTACCTTACCTACTCAACCTGCAAATATCAGACAAGAAACTGATAGAGGTAAATTTGCCAGTTCGCTTAAGGAGTAGGTACCTGCTTGACACTATACAGGGTGTTAATTTAATTGCGTGCCATAGCTTAGGGGATGTTTCAGTAACGATAAAGGAACACAAAAAAAATATTTAAAAAAATCATACCTTAAAAAAAAACTAAAACTCCATTGAAACTTAAATAACGCGGAGGGCAATGACCCGGACGGAGCACCAGTGGTACGCAGTATCAGTGGATAAGGTAGTAACATACATAACTGAAACTCTTTCGCGAGCTTTTGATAGCGCGGTGCTCAAGGTCATTGCTCTCCGCGTTGGTTTAATTTCAATGGAAGTAAAAAATTTTTTTTAGTAGGATTTTTTAAATATTTTTTTTGAGTTCCTTTATCGTTACTGAACCACCCCTTAAGCTATGGCACGCAATTAAATTAACACCCTGTATAGTGTAAAATGTAACCCGCATGCATTACATGGTGTCAAGTGGGTACCTATGTATGTGTTACTAGCTGTAGCATTGTTGAAATATGTATTAAACGAGACTGACGTACCCGCAGACAAACCGCTTAAGCGGTTTTGTGGGGCTTTGTATTTAATTAATTCTAAATTGTAAACTTCTAAATAAATAAATATTACATACATGCAAGTGCGCTATTTTGATTCTCACGCCCAAGGCTCAGAAATGGAAGCCCGGGCTGCAGGCGAGGGCGTAATGGAGCCGAGAGTGTAATCACCAAAGCGCACGCACTTCATACGACGTTTTTCAACACATTTGCGAATAAAAACATATTCAATTCGCTTGCCGTTTTACCCGAAGGAAAATTTGTAGACTTTTAACTTACATTTCCACGATACACCTGATATTGTAGACTTGCGTTTTGTATTTAAGTATTTTCGACGTCGAGATACTACACTATTTACAGCTTTTTATTCGTAGAAGTCAATACTTTTAAAGTACATTAAGATGCAAGTGCGCTATTCTATTGATCAAACTCGAGGCTTGAGAATTGCAACCCGAGCCGCAGGCGAGGACGTAATGGATCCGAGAGTGTAATGACCAAAGCGCACTCGCTTCTTTCGATGTTTTGAGAGGACCAAAACTTTTTCTCGTTTTTCGATCCATGTTCCCTTGGGAAAGTTATTCAGATTCGTATTCTAAGTAACATACTAAAATTTCACTTGGGGTACATAACCCTGTATATGCCATGAAAGTTGCATGAAAGCGTTGATGAAAGCAGAGGAAGAGAGGGAAGTATCTCAAGGTCGTTGTAGGTGGAGGGCTGTGGTCTCTGCCTACCCCGATGCCAATAACCTTTGCAAAAAACTTGTTGAAAGTCAGTAAAAGTGTATTGTTTACATTGATTACAGAAACATTACTCATCTCTGTGTTTTTGGTATCGGCAACGATAATTTATCGTAAAACTTTTTCCTAACCTGTCTTTGTACGAGTATTCAGCTCATCCTAAAACTAATCTGCAGACACAACAAAACTAAATAGAACAGCCTTAAGTTTGTGTGCACGCTTTCCTCTGCACGGGCATGTGTTTTATAGCTTTACTTGAGGAAAGTTTGTGAATGCGAAGACACACCTATACCTATAAAGATGTAGATAGAGATGTGTACAGGGTTTTAACTGTATGATGCTTTTTTAACTGTATGAGTTTATACGATAGTTACCAAAGTCGTCCACTTAATAGTTAACGCATATGTCTCAAATGACTGGGACTCAATTCTTGAATATTACCGGGTGATAAAATATCACTCAAAAATTCAAAACCACAGATTTTTCTTTACAAAAGTGAAGATTGATAATCGTAAAATATAAAGCAGTCCATGGTTGTTAATTTTCATCAACAATTTATCAGGGCAAATTTAAATATTTAAAGCCTCAAAAGTGATATTTTATCACCGGGTGATATTCAAGTTAGAATTGAGTCTCTGAACGACAAAGAGATTTTTTTTTAAAAAGGTGAGGAAAATAACGTCTGTGCTGGAAAATTAACTTTCAATCTGTGAAAAGTAAGCTGAAATCGAATTCATGATTTACCTTTTAAGAGGTGTTCTGATTTTATAAATCTTTAGAATAATCACTCTAAAAGAAGAAAGTAATTCGGTTACATTCAAGAGTTAGACTCCTGGTCCACAGATAAATAAAACTTCTTCGAGTAATCTTGATAAGGTAAAACTTGAAAATGATTTTATTTTAACATTTTCTGTGTTCGGATAAATCTACAAAGTAGAAAATAAAATTGCATAAACACATATATGATTTATACCTGCATCTTCTCCGTAGTAGAACCGAAGAGACGGAGAATATGCAGGTCTACGTCTTCTTCTTCTACAGGGAAGCAGCAGGTTCGAATCCTGCTTGTGGCTGTGAAATTTTGCGATTTTCTACTTTGAAGACAATAATAACTAAGTGATCTTCAGAAATCAGAAATTTTTATTAACACTAGACATCACAACACAATTCTATAAAAAATACAATAAATATGTAGCAACATCAAATAAATATTATCGTAAGAGTAGAAAAAAAATAAAAATAAAATCAGTGCTGTGACATCGGCAGTGATAAAAGGGCCTCACTCAGCCTATCTATCTTCGACTGCTACTTTTCCTTTCGACCGCCGTTAAACATGATTACGGACTTGAAAATTAAGGTTGTTAAAAATCTGAAATTTAAGACCTGGTATAGACGGTTGTTCGGTAGGTAATTCAATCTAAGATGTCGTTAAGCTGCAGTGACTATCCGGAACATTACCTTTGATATCAGGGATACGGTCGGGTATTAAGACAGGGGCGATTTATAACATGGACGGTTGGGTATGCATTGATGGGGTTCAAAATACCTACTATTCCTTGCAAGCAATAGCATGCTAGGCTATACAGGGACGGTGTACCGAAAACTGAAAGGGCGTGCTTAGTTAACGAAACTGAACAACTTTCCCAAAGAAACATTTTTGGGAAATGAAAATAAATATTGACTTTTCCATATAAAGTGTTCGATCTGAGTGAGCAATTTGTATGTAGAGGTCGAAAATTAAATTAAATTACCAGAAATGTTTCTTTGGGAAAGTTGTTCAGTTTCGTCGACTCAGCACGCTCTTACAGTTTTCGCTACACCGTCCCTTACACCCTGTATAGCCCGTGTGGTGCGGATTCAGATTCAGATTCAGATAATTTTATTCAATGTAGATTCTTTACAGAATACTTATTGAATGTCATGCAGAATACAATGCAAATAGAGCGAGTCTACGCCGTTTCGGATCGTGCTATGGCAGCGTAAAAGAAACGGCAAGAAACCACTTCAGCACGGCCTACTTTAAGAGTCGGCTTTTTACAAAGTGTTTCTTGTGTTTCGCTGGAATATCAGAGCACCATACCTCTTTGTCATTCATATAGTCATCCAATCTATAGTAAGCTTTTTTACATAACGTTTGCTTTACACATTCTTTAAACTTTCTCTCAGGTAATTGCACTATATTGTCAGGTATTTTGTTGTAGTATCGTATACATATACCAACGAAAGATGTATTGACTTTAGTTAATCTAGTATATGGTTAATCAATTTTATGCTTATTTCTAGTATTAAAATTATGCCTGTCACAAATTTTAGGTAATTGATGAATGTTCTTTCTAGCATACATTATATTTTCATAGATATACTGGAAGTAGCTAAAGTAAACCAGCCTTGCAGTAGCTACATCAGTAAGTTGTCTGATTTTTCTAACAGCATTATGCAGCCGAGCTCAATCGACCAGAAAGAGACGTTATATGAGGGCCCCATTGAAGTTTAGAGTCTAGTGTTAACCCTAAGAAAACTGTACTATTTACAAAATCTAATGGCTCATTATTCAATACTATGTTATGTGAAGTAGACCTTACATTTGGTAGTGCAAATTTAATACATTTAGTTTTTTTGGCGTTTAGGACTAGATTGTTAACAGTAAACCATGCATGAATCTGTCCAAGTGCATCATTGAATTTGTTATAATTTTGTGATTTCCTACTTACATTAAATATTAAATATCACAATAAGCAAATATCACAATCTTTGACAGATTCTTCACCACAGAAGGAACTAATAGTACCAACCCATCTCTACCCGTGGGTGTCGTGAGAGGCGGCATAGGTTTATGAACCGGAGGATGGGCAGCAACATCTTTTCGTACTATCTTATATAATGCGGTCACCAACAACAGCGGTCGCCAGCCGCAACGCTTACAAGCGTGATGACTATGGTAAATCCACTCCTTAGTATCACACTTTTATGCTGGAATTCTGGAGAGCTCCCTATCCTGCAGTGGATATTATGTAATAGGATATTCCGGATATTCTTCACTACTTAGGTTATAAAATCGATGACCGACCTTACAAACCCTGGTGTCAAAGTTGTCGTCGCCAACAAAGGCTTAACGCGGCTTTCGAAGCACGGAATCATTTTACCTTTCAGACAATATGTATTCTTTATTGTACACAACAAAACAATTATAAAATATTACAGATGAAGTTTACAATGGCGAGCTTATCTCTTAGAAGAGATCTCTTCCAGCCAACCAATCTTAAGTAAGAAAAATATAATTATATAGACGGGGACAAGAATGTGTACATGATTATTAAGATTAAATAATAGTAGGAAAATATACACTACATACTAATCATACATACTCGTACATAGTCATAAGTAGACAATCAGGTGATTCATCCTGCAATGTATAACCAAACTGGAAAAGACACTAAAATTGATTTTTTCAATACATTTGCTCGAAAAACGTACTTACAAGGACGTAAACATTGCTCGTAAGCAGTAACTTACCGAACTAGTGCGGTAAGTAAAAAAAAGTATAATACCAAGGAGTTTTTACACTCTGATCATGAAATTATTTTGTAAAAATACTACAGTGGTGACTTTTTACTTGGGTGACGACTGCCTACCTATATTTAAAATAAAATGGAGAGTACCAGGAGAACATAAATCGACAAGAGGCTGACAGTACCCACGGTTGGTTCCTTTAGCAAGTGTGTTACTTATACCTACCTGTTTTCTCACAAATGTATTGAAAAACGTCCTAAGATACACGTCCGTAAGGGTTATGACAAACTCGTGCCGATGGTAAACCCTCGACTTCGTCTCGGGCTTACAAAACGTCAACTCGTTTGTAATAACCCTACTTACGGAACTTGTATCTTAAACTACTATTGTTTGACAGTGTCCCCACCGGGAATTGAGCCAAGAACCTCCGAATCGAGCGCCGAACGCTCAACTAGAACATGGAGGCTGAAAATCACTTTAACTAGACAAAACTATCCAAACTAAACTGAAACCGACTCAGGAAGTGGGTAACTTGTCTGTAATAAAGTACATACATAGTTGGCTTCTTGCATTAAAGTCGCTACATTTTATTACTAAGGTAGTTTTGCAAGTTGTGAATCACTTGAACTTTGCAATTTATAAACATGTTTTGCTGTAAGTCCTGTAGGTACAATCTAATCATTACAGGTGACAATAATTATCTTAACAGCACTAATATTCAAATCATTGCTGGCTTCCCGTAAAACAAAACCTGCTTACAAAAATTTGACTGCTTTTTAGGGTCCCGTACCTCAAAATAAAAAAACGGAACCCTTATAGGATCACTTTGTTGTCTGTCAGTCTGTCTGTCAGTCTGTCAAGACCCTTTTTCTCACGAACGAGAAGAGGTATCAGGTTGAAATTGATAACGAATATTAAGGTTCATAAACCACAGAAGATCTGAAAATTTCAATTTTTTACAATGACCCAATCAAAAGATATGGCGTTTTATGTCCTCATCTCCATACATTTATGCAAAAAAGCAAAACCTACAGGGTACTTCCCGTTGACCTAAAATTATGAAATTTGGCAAGAAGCTAAATCTCACAGTACAAATAAAGGAAAAACTCTAAAATCATTAAATATTTAAATTTTTCTCACAATTAATAGTAACCAATTAAGGTGAGCTCCCGTTTCAAGAACTTTTCTATAAAAGAGGGGTCAAGTTGGATGGTCGCGGAGTTTTTAAAATCAAAGAGCAAAAGCTTTTAGTATATCATATGGTAGATAGGTACGGAACCCTTAGGGCGCGAATCCGACTCGCACTTGGCCGGTTTTTTATTTCATCTGTCACATTCATAATTTCCAGTCTACCATGTAAGCATTTATCATATAGCGCCTTAATCCACTAAATATTTTGTGTATCAAAAGTTACTAAAGTACGTAACTTAATTTAAAGTTAGTTCTGAAAACCTACAATTAATAATATCTTGGAGCGTTGTCAAAACCGAGCTTTAATCCTAGAACAATATTGCCATGTTCTATTATACTCTGCTTTCAGTTACGTAGTTGAAGCCATCTTCAATTTAGATGAATTTTGGTGGGTAGGTTACATTTTCATCTGATTTCCATTTTATGTAGATTTTAGGTTACTGGTTGTCACTTGGGCGATTTTCGTTAGATCGAAGAATCTACCAACTTATACAAACTTGGGCGTTGGTCACGCGATGAAATAGAAACCGGTCAAATTACAGTAACGGTCACAGATTCAAGACCGGCTCTTGTTAAATTTTTCAACATCTTTATTTGTTTAGAGTTTTCCTAGTTTTCAAAACTAATGCACGAAACCTATACTTAGCTATAGATCTCCTTTATTAATCCTCTCCTCAATTTTTTCCTCTTTTTAAACTTAGCAACGAGCAGCAGTATATTTTATGTTAATATTAGGCGACCGAGCTGTGCTCTGTATAATCGTAAGCACAGCGTACCAACAGATGGGGCTGTAAGGTTTTTGAATCACGCTTTTAAAAAAAATGCTGAAATGAACAACGGAGAATACGTAAGCACGTAAATCGATTTTTGATCGACTTTACCCCTGGCTCCCATACAATAAGTTTAATCAAAATCGTTAGAGCTGTTATCAAGAATCCGAGTACAAATATACACAAACAATGATACGAGAAAACAAACAACGGTCCCGTGTGGTGCCGACAAAGAATAGTACCAAGCCATACATATCCGTGGGTATCGTAAGAGGCGACTAAGGGATATAAACTAGAGGATGGGCAGCATCCTCCTGAGTAGCATACCATCTTACTAACTGCGGTCACCTACATCCGCGGTCCATGGTGCCAGCCGTAACGCTGACAAGCGAGGTGATTATGGTACTTCCACTACAATTTTTTTCCAGCCATTGCTAGAATTCTGGAGGGAGCTCCCTGTCCTGTACAGTAGTGGACGTTATTTCATGGTATGTTAAGATGAATGATACGAGCAATACTAGCAACTAGCAGACAGAATATTCCCAGTCATCATAGCATCCCATGAAACGTCCACTACTCAGGACGGGAGCTCCCTCCAGAATTCTAACTTTTGCTGGAATAATGTAGAGGGGAATTACCATAGGCACCTCGCTGGTTAGCGTTACGGCTGGCACCATGGACCGCGGTTGTAGATGACCGCAGTAAGCAAGATGTTAGATAAAAAGGAGGATGCTGCTGCACATCCTCCACTTTATAGTCCTTAGTCGCCTTTTACGACACCCATGGGTATGTTTGGGTTGGTACTATTCTTTGCCGGCACCACACGGGACGTATATACCCAGTATTTGTAGTTATTTCATAGAAACAGCTGGGCAATCAGGGCATATTAGATTGCAGGCTGGTGGCTTTACGGTTAGTTTGGGTTTCGTTCTAAACTTCCATTAATCCAGAACTTGTACTACGATATCCACAAGAGCTTTCTGTACGTAATATTATGTGTACACTTAACTTATATTGATTGTCTTGAATACTCGTATACACAAAAAACACATTTTAAAAAGCCGACTCTTAGGCGCTCAGCAGATGAAGGGGCGGGCAGATACGGGCAGTCACGGTCATTGTCCGTCAGTGTGGCCGGTATTGCGAAAATTATAGTTTTTATCAGAATAAAATTCAAACATAACATTTTTAAAATGGCTCTATGTTTTAAACTAAATAACAATCAATCTAAACTACCTTTTCGAATGAATAACTCTTTGAACTGAACAACTATTCAAGCTGTTTTCCTTCCAAATCAAATATTTTGGAAAAATACGCGCACTTAAACGGAGCGTTTGTCTCATGTCAGTGACTATAATAATACGAAAAAAAAAGACAATAGGACTGCAGTGCTGCAGTGGTTTCTTGCCGTTTCTTTTACGCTGCCATAGCACGATCCGATACGGCGTAGACTCGCTCTATTTGTATTGCAAAAAGTTATTCCCTTCTTCAGTCGCTTTTAAACCCTATATGGTAACAATATTTACGCAGATTTTTTTTATTATAAATAACTCTATATTTCAAACTGTTGAGAAAACAAAAACAAATTTAAACAAGCAGCAATTCGAAATTTATTCAGGCTTCGACCAAACTGAAAACGAACGTAAGAACAACGCGCATTTTTTTATGTCACAAATGGGCAAACGACCAGGTGGGCCACCTGGTGGTAAGTGGTCACTACCGCCCATGACACCCACTGTCTTATTAGTGAAATAATTTGACACTAATAAGACAGCAAAGTGCGTTACCCACCCTGAGAACTAAGATGGTATGTCTCATGTGCCGGTAATTTCACTGGCTCCCTTACCCTTCAAACCGAAACACAGCAGTGAAAACACTGCTGCTTTACAGCAGAAAAGGGCAAGGGGGTGGTACTTCCCCAGACGGACTTTGCACAAAAGCCCTACCACCTACAAAATTTATTTACATCATGATATCAAATAAAATACTAGCGCGTTTCATATAAGAATTCCCTTCTCGTCATATTAACTGTAACATTTTATATAAGCCAACATGTTCTACATGTGGCACATTCTTATAGAATGCCCTTTATATGGTCCCCCAGAAGACCGCTATCAAATGACTGAAAGCGCTGAATTTAGATTTGTAAGATTTAATTATTATTCTAATGTTTCTTTTATTATTTTCCATGCCATACGATTAAATAAATAAAATATGGTAGCCAACATAACTGGAAGGGGAACTCTTATGTGAAAGGCGCTCTTCCAAAACTGCTACCATAAATTAGGAATTTATTGGAGCGCTAGAAAACTAGTTAGCGGATTAAATTGCCATAGTAAAATTATGTGTATGTAAACTTGCAATATAGTATGCCTAGATACACTAAACTAACCAAGCCCGTGCACCTAATAACTTCCACCTGTCTTACACAGGCTCGGCTTTTACCTTTTCCCGTTTACCGACAGGTTGATCTAATTGCTCTGTCTAGGTATGGTCCGGTTGACCTAATAGCTCTATCCAGTATATCACTCTTTCAGCTCGAGTGAAAACTAAAATGATTTACTGTATAATGGGATCACAGGAAAGATGTGTTGTGCGTTTAAAAGGTAAGTAAATCTAATGAAAATTCCTTGGTTTTTCACGTGATATTCAGAGTGAAAACGAGATATCTCAGTAGATAGGGGACAATGAGAGAATCAAGAAAAACCATGTGAGAACTTCTAGACCGGCGGCGCCCGGTGTTAAGGAGGCCTTTTCCAGAGATTCAGGCTGTTCTGTTTTAGCTAAAGCCCCCTACTTTCTAGTCTGGCAAATGTTTTTTAGTATCATCATAAGCTTCTCTATATGGGCAATTCAACCATTATATCCAACATTTCGATTTTGCCCTGATTATCACGTGAAAAACCTTCTCGGCTCCCGTTTCATTCGTCTTTTATAATGCGCACAGCTAAAAAGTGGAAATCCGATACTGCAAATTTGTTCCCTGAACAAAACAATCCTAATATTTTTAATGCAAAAGTGAACAGGTATCCTTTAGGTAGGCATGCTACAACTTCTTCATTTACCATCAGGTGAAACAAGGGTCAGATAAAACACATAATACCGCGTTATTCCAACCAGTAATCATCAAACCATTAAATATAGAAAACCAATATATTTTTTCCAAACGTTGCGTTAAGCCGTTTCAAAAGGCATTTTTACGCTTTCAACCAATCATTTTTCATCCATATCGTTTCTTTTACATTTTTCACCCCTTTTGTACTCTATTGAAGCACGTTTTGGACCCCAATAACTTTGTTAACGATTAATTCTTGGCGCCTTTTAGCTCGGCTGCCAATTTTATAAGGACACTTTGACATTGAGTCGCGATATTAAACGTTGGCTTAACATTTTTGACGTCCATCAAATGGTTCGTTAATTTAGGTGAAATACTAGATCCAAAGACACAAGTCCTAATTGGTGTCAAAATACAAAGTGAAATGGATGAATTGGTAAAAATGTGAAAGGCCTGATCAGTCAACGAAATAAAAAATCGCAATTTAAATCTGTTTACTAAGCGTAACCTTCAGTTTTCTTAGTTCCAAATAAACAACAATAAATTTAGAAATTCTGATCCGATCAATGTGTATGGAGAACCAAATTTTTTTTTTTTTCAAAAGTTGTAGAACAAAAGTTGTTCAGTTACATGGTTTATCAGTTACAGGGTAGTTCTGTAACTGAAAAACCATGTAACTATGGTTTTGCGTATTTTGACTTACACGTGGTAGAAGTCAACCCTGCTCTTGATACCTGTGCACCGATAAGATCGCGACGCTGATCGCGACACATATCGTAATATCGGTTCTAAATTGATATTTTATTTATTTATTTAACTTCATGCACAAATGTACATAGGCGGACTTAACGCCTAAAGGCATTATCTAAAAGTCTACCTTAGGGTGATGCAGAGACAGGTTGGTAGGTGCATAATTTATAGTTAATTGATTAATGAACTGATGAGTATATAAGAATACATAAGTGTCTACGTGATAAATAAATACATATAAATAAAATAAATACATATACTTAAAAATATTACATATACATAGATATCTATATATATAAAAGAAGAAGGTGACTGACTGACTGACTGACTGACTGACTGACATATCAACGCACAGCCCAAACCACTGGGTCTAGAGATTCCAAATTTGGCATGTAGGTTCCTTATGAGGCCTAGGGGTGCACTAAGAAAGGGTTTTACAAAATTCCTTCCCTAAGGGGGTAAAATAGGGGATGAAAGTTTGTATGAAAGTCCGTCAGTTTTGAAGTTAGGATCTTCAGAATTTGTATTTAGGCTGACGACTAAAAATTAATAATTACGTGTCTCAGGGTTTTTGAAAATTCGACACCCTTAAGGGTGAAAAGGGGGATGAAGTTGAAAATTCTTTATTTTTAAAGTAAAATCCACATAATTTATTATTTAGGCATTGATTATGTAATTCTATGCAACGTTCATCACTGTTATTGAAATTCCACCCCAAATTCAACCCCTTAAAAAGGGAAATGGGGTGAAAAAGTCTAAAAACCAATATGGGTATCGTTTGTATGGTTTATCGGGTCGCTGATTACGAAAACTACAACAATATTGAAATCAAACGTGGTGGACGTGAAATACCATCATCCCCCTGGGGATGGGGTTGGGGTGCGATAGGTTTGAATTGTCTAAAAATCAATATGGGTGTCGTTTGTATGGTTTATCGGGTCGCTGATTACGAAAACTACAACAATTTTGAAATCCAACGTGGTGAACGTGAAATACCATCATCCCCCTGGGGATGGAGTTGGGGTGCGATAGGTTTGAAATGTCATAAAATCAATATGGGTGTCGTTTGTATGGTTTATCGGGTCGCTGATTACGAAAACTACAACAATTTTGAAATCCAACGTGGTGGACGTGAAATACCATCATCCCCCTGGGGATGGAGTTGGGGTGCGATAGGTTTGAAATGTCTAAAAATCAATATGGGTGTCGTTTGTATGGTTTATCGGGTCGCTGATTACGAAAGCTACAACAACTTTGAAATCCAACGTGGTGGACGTAAAATACCATCGTCCCCTGGGGATGGGGTTGGGGTGCGATAGGTTTGATAGGGACAGGTAGAGGTAGAGGTAGAGAGGTAGAGAGGTAGAGAGGTAGAGAGGTAGAGAGGTAGAGAGGTAGAGAGGTAGAGAGGTAGAGAGGTAGAGAGGTAGAGAGGTAGAGAGGTAGAGAGGTAGAGACGTAGAGACGTAGAGACGTAGAGACGTAGAGAGGTCGAGAGGTAGAGAGGTAGAGAGGTAGAGAGGTAGAGAGGTAGAGAGGTAGAGAGGTAGAGAGGTAGAGAGGTAGAGAGGTAGAGAGGTAGAGAGGTAGAGAGGTCGAGAGGTAGAGAGGTATAGGGGTACAGGTACAGGTAGAGGGAGAGGGAGAAGGAGGGGAAGGGGAGAGGGAGAGCGAGAGTGAGGGAGTGAGGGAGGGGGAGGGGGTGATGAAAAGGGAGAGGGAGGGGCAGGGGGAGAGGGAGGAGGGGGAGAGACAGAGGGAGGGGGAGGGGGTGATCAAAAGGGAGAGGGAGGGGCAGGGGGAGAGGGAGGAGGGGGAGAGACAGAGGGAGGGGGAGAGGGAGAGAGAGGGAGAGGGTTTTAGTTTTTCTCAATTACTTCTGCGAATCAATTATGAGTAACGTCTGTATATTATATAAAATTCAGCTGGATCTTGAATTATACTCATTGATTTGCGCAGGGTAAGTCCTGTTTTTCCTTAGTTTAAAATTACCCCGAAATGACGGGAAAATATCTCATTGCTTCGGAAAACCGGTAACAACATAAATACGAAATCCACGCGAGCGAAGCCGCGGGCAACAGCTAGTATAATAATATACACACATATATATAAATATATATACATAAATATATACATTGTATATATATTTCATAAAGAAGAAGTTAGCTGGTGTCAGACAACAGTTTAAGGTAGTGGCATCGAAGTTTTACTTTGAACGAGCTGCGACGGGAGCATTTCTAATTTCCTCAGGAAGCGCATTCCAGAGGAAAATCGCTTGAATAGTGTAGGATTGGTGACAGAAACCGGTCCGGTGGGGAGGGCACCTAAGCAGCTGATTATAAAAGGGGCGTAATTCCCTGCCATGCGCATCACTGAGGAATTTAAAACGTTCTTTAAGATAAGAGGGTGTTTGAGGCTCTCTTAGGATAGAGTACAGCACACAAAGCGCTCGCAAACTACGACGTTGCCGTATGGGAAGCCATTGCAATTTTGTGCGGAAGGCAGACACATGATCATACTTCCTAAGACAGAAAATAAAGCGACTACAGTAGTTAAGCAGTCTGTCAAGTTTATTCAACAGAGTAGCATTAAGGTCTAAATAACATACATCTGCATAATCTATAATAGGAAGTACAAGCGTCTGCACAAGCATGATCTTCGTTTTAACAGGCAGAAAGTTTTTGAGGCGGCTCAGGGCACGTAGTGTCCCAACCACTCGTTGACTAATGCTAGCAACATGAGGGATCCAACTAAAAGACGAATCAACATAGAGCCCCAAGTTTTTCACTTTACCACTAAGTGGTATGACGGATCCATCGTAAACTATAGCAGGAAGAGTCGCTATGTCGATTCGTGCAATTAAGAAATTATGAAATGAGAATAAGATCAAGCCACGAGTCAGCAGACGAAATGTTGTGGTGAGTTGGAGCTAATGGTAAAACTTGGAGGCTAGCAGAATTGATAATGTGTTGAAGCTTTTGGGATCGTAAGTTATTAACTAGTAAGAGATCAGTGTTAAAGTCTCCCATTATAATATGATTACTCTCAGCACTAATGGATTCAAGAACCAGTTCCAGGTCCGAAAAGTAATTTACAGACGGCGGGCAGTACACAACCCCAAGGACCGCCTTACAGCCTTTAGTATAGACTTCTAGAAATAAATATTCAGCCGAAGCTGAGTAAGCCGAATTAGAGAATGCTAGAGGCTTATACTTGATGTCACTTCGAAGATAGATGGCAACCCCGCCACCACCTTTGCCAACGCGATCGTTCCGTATAAAAATGTAACCTGGGAGTGAGTATAAGGTGGAAGGGAGATTTGGTTTGAGCCAGCTTTCAGATACAAGAACAGCGTGTACATTGCTATCAGTAAAAGTTTCCAATAGGTCACTATGGTGACAGGGTATACTTTGGGCGTTAATGTGACATACATTTAATCGGCTTGGGTGCAAACAGAAGGTCTGTTTTACAAAATCCCCCAATGTTCCACTAGTCGACGACGTCGAACCAAAACTACTGTCACACGACTGAAATGAGCTGTCTTCAGCAGTACAAAAACTGTCTTCTTCATCCATATTATAGCAATATAAGTAAAATATAGTAAAAATAATAATAATAAAATAAAATATATAAAAAATAATAATAATATAAAGTATATACTTAATGGGTTATAATTACAATCAGTTATTTTAATGCAATAAGCTTATTAGTCTCCACACCATCCATATCTTCTTCTTCTTATAGTGCCTCTCCAACTAGTGAAGGTTAGCAGTCAGCTCCGCATATTTCTTCCTGTCTCCAGCGAGGCGAAAAAGTTCGGCTGCACTCGCGATCCCAGTCCACCGCCTGATGTTCTGCAACCAAAACTTCTTTCCCCAACCTACTCTGCAACTGCAACAGAAATTCTCTGCCTGCGACTGTGTTCCTGAGTTCATATAACCCGAATCTATTCAAGTCGCGAGTGAATAGGTTTCTTCTGGGCAAGCTCGTTCCATCGTCGACCTCATCTCCATCTTCATGACTAGATCGAGGTCAAGAGTACGATAAAAAAAAAGCTTTGCCCATCATCATGAGTTGCACCAGCTCGTATCTTCCGTGCCGTGAAATTGATATAAAACCAGCTTATTATCAAAAAGTTCTTTCACTACTTCAACAAAGACTCGTCACCATGAAAAAACCGGCCAAGTGCGACTCGGACTCGCGCACTGAGGGTTCCGTACCACCACATAAACATAATTGTATTAGTTGAAATTTCAGTAAGTTAATGTGCTAGATTTTTTGAGTCCGACACGCGCTTGACCAAATTTTATTATTTGTTGTTATTTTATAGCCTATGCCCTATAAACATACCAATTTTCAAGTTTGTAAGTATTCCCGTTTTTAAATACAACTAAAACAAAAATCGCCGTCATGAACCATCCAACTTGACCCCTCTCTTATATGAATGTTCTTTAAACGGGAGCTCACCACAATTGGTTACCATTAGTTGTGAGAAAAGTTGTAATATTTAATGATTTCAGACTTTTCCCATTATTTGTACTGTGAGACCTAGCTTCTTGCCAAATTTTATAATTTTAGGTCAACGGGAAGTACCCTGTAGGTTTTTCATTTTTGAATAAATGTATGGAGATGAGTACATAAAATGCCATATCTTTTGATTGCGTCGTTGTAAAAAAATTAAATTTTCAGATCTTGTGTGGTTCATGGATCCTAATATATGGTATTAATTTCAACCTGATACCTTTACCCGTTCGTGAGATAAAGGGTCTTGACAGACAGACAGACAGACAGACAGACAGACAGACAGACAGACAGACAGACGGACAACAAAGTGATCCTATAAGGGTTCCGTTTTTTTCTTTTGAGGTACGGAACCCTAAAAATGAATACAGCGTGAGTTTTCATTCGTTTTAAACCCTAATTCAACTCATGAAAACAAGCAACGTTCCCGAAAAAAAAATTTCCTCGAAATTACCTTCCCATAGTAAAGTGGTCACGTGATCGACTCATTTTGTATGGGAAGGCGAAACATTTTTTTTTGGAGTAAAAAATATTTTTCTTCGGTAAAGTTGCTTGTTTTCATGAGTAGAATCACTGGGTTTCGGGTTTAAAACGAATAAAAATTCACGCTGTTGAGTTAGGGCAATAATGTAAAATCGTTGCTGATTCAAGTAATTGTACACCCAACAACACGTCAGTAGAAACGCTTTGGACTTTATGATATGGTAATAGAGTTGCAAATGTTTTCACTGACATGCAGTTGACCGTACTATACCTTACACGAGTTATATTGTAAGCCTTAGAAACCGAAATATAATCTTCAAAGGGATATTCTCGTACATTTAATTGCTTTTTTCGAAGATTCTTCAATTTCTTTCATGTAAAAGAAGTTATTGAAGAATTATTAAAATTAGCTTTCCGTTTTCACAATTCCATGGAATTATTCATTTTGGGCTTCCAAAAAATATATCTCTCTAAGAAGTGTGTCCCTTGACTTAAGGTTACATTTTTTTTTATTGAAAATGGGCTTAACCTTGACCTCGATCTAGTCTTGAAGACAGAGATGAGGTTGACGGTGGAACGAGCTTACCCAGAAGAAGCCTATTCACTCGCGACTTGTATAGATTCAGGTTATATGAACTCGGGAACACAGACGCAGACAGAGAATAAAATTAAAATGTTAGCTGTGCCATAACTACAGGGTCACTTTGAAGACATTCGACAAATTTTGAGGGTAAGTTTTCTTATCGATAAAGATCAATTTTGTATAGGTCTAAGGATATTTGGAGTTGTATTTTAGGGTTCTGATACCAAAATGGTAAAAAAAGGGACCCTTATGGTGCGACTTTGCCTGTCTGTCTGTCTGTCACACCTGTATATCTCAGCAACCAATCATGAAATTTAGAATAGTTTTAGAATGTAATTGCCCAACTAAATTGCACATGAAAGAATAAAAAAAATAGGAAAGGGGGCCCATATAGGAGGGCTAAATTTAAAATTGTCGTTACTAAGTTGATTAGGGTATTATATATAATAATAATAAAAAATATAATAAAAATCATTTATTTACTTACACAGTACAAAACAAATTAATTACTAGTTACAAAATAATACTATTACTAGTCTTAGTCTAAAATATAATTATATTTTTGTGGTGTACTGTGGGAGCGAAAAGGTTGCCTGGCTTAGCATGGACCGCAGCAGCACTGCGATGCTGTTATTCTGCCAGGTCCTTGTGCTTCTGCACCCACTTCACTCTCACATTATCCATAGTACGTTTATAATGAGTCTTATAACATTATTTTATGAAGTACATTCCCTAAACTAAGTACAAAAGTAACCTGTGATATAGGGAACCGATCTCCAAAAAATGTTGTTAAAAATATTTTATTGTGAGGCTAGGTGTAGTGCAGTCAAGTGCGGACGTGTGTGGTGTTTACATAGATTTGATTGTATATATGTATATATATAATTAACTAGCTAACTAATTATATTAAAACTATAGATTATTAAATATAATTATTGGGCCGTACTAGAGAGGAGGCTTTCAGTCTCCTCATATGATAGTTTTTGTAACCATTTGTATAGGTTTGTTTTGACTTCATACTTAGTCAGAGTATAAATCTGACAACATTTAATAATTTTTAATTGCACAAAGATTAGAATCACAAGCTGGCAATTTTAAAAAGTATGTCACTCACTTACAAAGCAGTAATTTAATTAACAAAACACACGTCCGCACGGTTCGATGGTCTGAACGAGGAGCCAAATGAAATATGAAAGGGCTTTACTTGTACATTCTAAAAATACTATTGTATTTTTTTACAATTCTTAGTTTTCTAGTTATGATGAAAAAAAAAAATACCATGCCCTTATCTCCGAAGTTTGTGAAAAGAAAAATCTGAATTAATTACTGTCGATAGAAGTTTATGTAAAATTATCATTAAAATCCATTCAGTAGTTTTTACGAGTAAGAGTAACACACATACATCCATCCATCCATACTTACAAACTTTCGCGTTTATAATATTAGCAGGAAGTACAGGGTTGATACAATAAACATAAAAATTTCATTTGAATAGCCTATTTAAAATATTGAATAACTTTAAAAGAAAAAAATAATTTAAACTTATCTATTATTGTTCAGATAATGTGGAAGCTTCAGCAGCTAGGAATTAATTTCACAGAAATTGGTAAAACAATTAAAAGTCCTATAAATACCAAAATAAATCACCCTGTTCACGTTCACTTAAGAGCAGGAAAGACAATAGAAAGTAGGGTAGTGTGAAGAACAAATAAAGCGAATACTTGGCGCTCTCTGCGGGAGCAGAATAAACACACTGACACAGGCATACAGGGTGTGAGGTATTTTACTATAAAAGGTGTAACGGAAATAGTATACTAAACCACAAGGATGTGAATCTGCTCCTGAAACTGTATATATTTTTTCTTTTTCTTTATTCAAATTCAAATCCAAGTAATTTATTTGCATTAAATAGGTACAATACAGATCTTAAATTTAATAAAGTGTCTCTTATTCAGCTTATAAATACCATGCAAAAAATTATTTTTCACTTCTCATGCTCTGAAAGTGTTTCTTTGTGCAGGATATAGGCTGCACAAAGTCCAATTTTGTGCACTAGGGCAAAAAAGTAATTGCGGTGGTGTACACCCTGCGCGCGGGCCTGCGGTACACCGTCAACATATTCTTCACTAAAGCAGAACAACTCATTCTTCAGTTACATTTAGAGAGTACTTTTACGTTTTATTTCCTCGCAATCAAAGTGAAAAGCAGAGTTTATAACTCGTCCACAAAACTATTTTATCCTCGACATTACTATCAAAAAGCTAAAAGTCTCGCAAAATTGGTTCGTTTTGTGCACTTGTTGTAAAATCTACTATTTCTTCTTAATTCAGGCAATATACATTAATAAAACAATCATAACAGTCGTAATAATAAAATTATTGTCACAAAAAAGAAAAAAAAACACAGTCAATATTTTATTTTCTTTTCTTTTCTTTGGGATGCTTACAGCTATATTTACAATTTGAGTGCAATAAATTAATTGCTCCACTTTAATTTCAATAAAACCTAAAAATTATTACATGTCGTCAGAAAAGGTCTTGAATATTATAAAAACATTTCTCAGATAACCACTTTTTAACGGTTGTTTTAAATTTTTGTAGCTCTCTTTAATTTTTTTCTAGTTACAGTCAAGAGCACATCAAGCTTGGACTTGGACTGTGTACCGTTCTTATTTCAATAGACGTACGGGCTAGAGTCGCACTGCAAGTGTCTAGCTTGATCGGTCGTTGACTGTATTAGAGAAACTTGTGACCTCCCATAGATAAATAACCTGTGTTTTATGGAATAAGTTGTTCAGTTTCATGGGCAGATTAACATCCTTAAGAGTTAATATACCTACCCTTTTTTAGGGTTCCGTACCTCAAAATAAAAAACGGATCCCTTATAGGATCACTTTGTTGTCCGTCTGTCGTCTAAAAAGCCATATCTTTTGATTGTGTCGTTGTAAAAAATTTAAATTTTCAGATCTTGTGTGGTTTATGGACCCTAATATTCGTTATCAATTTCAACCTGATACCCTTCTCGTTTGTGAGAAAAAGGGTCTTGACAGACAGACAGACAGACAGACAGACACACGGACAACAAAGTGATCCTATGAGGGTTCCGTTTTTTTCTTTTGAGGTACGGAACCCTAAAAAAGACATCTCTATGCCAGTTACGCCAGTTGTAGAGCATGTTTCTCACAAGAGTTCCCTTCCTGTCATGTTAGCTTTCATATAAAATGTATGACAGTTTGACGGGAAGAGAATTCTTATGGGAAACGCACTCTACATAAAATTCATATATTATTTCTGTTTTAACGTGCAGTAAAGAATGAGTAGCTTATTTGATTTGACTGTTAAATAGCGGATTATTGTCTTGCTCCAGATTATTATTTTTTTATGTTACAAGTTAGCAAACGAGCAGGTGGGCCACCTGATGTTAAGTGGTCACCACCTCCCACAACACCTAATATCTTACTAATGTCATATTTTGACACTAATAAGACAGCTAATCGCGTTGCTCACTTTGAGAACTATGACCCTGTCCAGAAAGGGCGAATTCACCGCGTTTTACTCGCGCGTGTTTCGCGCGTTCATCTGGACGCAAACAAGGCGCTCGTAGTATCTCGACTCGCGCGAACCTCGCGCGAGCCGAGAAATTCGCGCGATGCTTGTGGACGCAATGTATTGACACCCAGTACCTCGCCGACGCGCGTAGAAACTCGCGCGTAACAATTCGCGGCGAATTCGCCCTTTCTGGACAGGGTCTTAGATGATATATCTCATGTGCCAGTAATTTCGCTGGCTCCCTTGCCCTTCAAACCGAAACACAACAGTGCAAACACTGCTGCTTCATGACAGAAAAAAGCAAGGGGGTGGTACTTCCCCAGATGGACTTTCCACAACCACCTTCAAAAAATATCTATTATCTTATAACTCATTGCAGGGGCAAGAGAAAGGAAAGGATAGGGAGAGAAATGGAAAAAAAGAAGGAAAAATGAAAGGCAAATTGAGGAAGAGAGGATGGATGAGAGGTTGAGTTGGTTAGTTGTAAAGCGAACGTTATGTAAAAAACCTAACTATAGATTAGATGACTATATCAATGGCAAAGAGGTAAAGTGCTCTGATATTCCAGCAAAACACAAAAAACACATTGTAAAAAGCTGACTCGTAAAGTAGGCCATGCTGCAGTGGTTGTCAGCCGTTTCTTTTATGCTGCCATAGCATGGTCCAAAACGGTGTAGACTCGCTCTATTTGCATTGTATTCTGCATGACATTCAATAAGTATTCTGTAAAGAATCTACATTGAATAAATCCGAAATGTCTCTTTAACATCCTTTATAGAATACACATACGTCAAACGAGATTCTCAAGAACGTGCTAGGAGCAACCGACGCTTTAATTGCTTCCTTACAATTGAATTTTCCGCAAATTTGTTCACTTGTCTTAGCTTCGAGGAAAAATCGTTCTTAAAATTTTCGGTGGTTAGATAGATAAACACTTCATTGCACACAATTACAGCAACAAAACCAATACAGTCACAAAATAAACTTAACTAAATGTGGGCAAAGGCGGCCTTATCGCTGGAAGCGATCTCTTCCAGACAACCTTATGGTTGTTTGTGGTTTAAGAATATTTTTCATTATTTACCAGTCTCCATGGTCTAGTGGATAGAGGGCTCGGCTCTCGATCCGGAGGTTCTGGGTTCGATTCCCGGTGGGACACTGACCTCCCCAGTTTAATCACCTGATTTTCCGAAAAGTTAAATGATACCATGCTTCGGAAGGCGCGTTAAGCCGTTGGTCTCAACTACTATTTACGGATATAGTCGTTATTGAGCCATATGTCAGAGACCTTTGGCGGCTTAACAATTCTGCAACCCACACGGTATGAAGATGATAATAATTTAACTAAATATTCTGGGCTAAAGAGTGGAATTCTCTGCCTGCGTCTGTGTTCCCGAGTTCATATAACCCGAATCTCTTCAAGTCGCGAGTGAATAGGCTTCTCTGGGCAAGCTCGTTCCATCGTCGACCTCATCTCTGTCTTCAAGACTAGATCGAGGTCAAGAGTAAGCCCATTTTCAATAAAAAAAAAATGATCTACCTTTTTGCGATAAACTTGGTCGTAGTTTTTTTTTAATACACCTATATTTTAAAGAAAAAGTCGGGGATGCACTTGGGGAAAATAAGAGACAAATTGTATTAATGTCTTTCGTTGAGAAATGAAGGCAATTTTCTAAATTTTGTCCTTTTTTGGTAAGGCATTTAAATTTGTGAAAACATAACGAAGTCCAGTTAGAAACATTTCTATATTTCGGAAAAGCCTCAATTTTATTTGAAATTGGAAGAAGAAATAAGCAAACTTTTCTTGACAGATTTGAGCCATTTTGCTATAATTTGTTTTTTAAACCAAAACCAAAACGTTCTTTATTCATTGTAGGTTATTAAAAATCTCTTAATGACGTCAGTTACATTTACGTCGTATCACAAATGAAGTGGCGCCATGTGAAAAAAAAAGAAGCGACAATAAAAATCCGACACTTTTTAGAAATAATTACATAATAAACACCACAAATATTTCTTAATATGGCGCACATTGTACCTTTTTCAGCGCGCACAGATTATATGCGTATCTGTGAGGCACAGACTAAACTGCCAAACAGCCTATTATTGAAATAAATTATCAAAAAAATTATAGTTTGTTACGTAAATGATAAATTTATTGTTGATTAGGTATAATAATATACCTTTAAGTCATGAAAATTTTACTAACTTAATAAGCGTAAAAACTCCTTGCTCCATGCCGAGATAAAAAAACATAAAATCACTAACTAGTGTGGTAATATAATGAAAAAAGCACGCGTGTTTAATAAACTGGATTATGGACCTTAATCACAGAATAGGTAATAGTACTAGCGTCCTTAAATATAGCTGTTTTAAGAGCAAATGTGTTGAATAAATTTTAAGGGCTTATTCTGGGGGCTGAATGTACGTCTTCTTTGATCTACGACTTTTAGAAAAGTAGATTTTGATAATTTTGCAAGAACAGTCGATTTTTTTTCGAATTTGGAAAAGTCGTAGCACATTTTTTGTTGCATTATGCCCCCAGAATAAGCTCTAAAAGGTATTACATCAATTAAAGCCCGATTTAAGTACTTAAATTAATTTTCTTTTTATTTGTTTGTGAAGCGATGTAGTTTAGCTAACGTCATTAAGAGATTTTAACATCCAACAATGAATAAACTATTTTAAGTTTAAGTTTAAAGCTAGAAGCAGAACCAAATTGTTGTGGTTCAAACTATTTTCAAAGTCAAAGTATACTTTATTCATACCAGGATTCTTTACTTATTTTATTTTTTATTTTATTAGGATATCCAACAGCTTTCCTTATAACTAAGTTTTGAAAATACATGTTCTTTTTACAAACGCCAATGATAGGATACCACATCTACATCAAAATATAGTTCTAATTTGCAAACTTACTATGAAATATATTAAAAATAGTTAAGACTCCGGGAAGTGCGTTTATTTGTGTATAATGTGTGTGTATGTGTTTGCGGGTGTGTGAAATATATGTATATATATCATATAAATTGATGACTTTATGAAGTCAATTAAACTAAAAGCTACGTCACTTCACAAAAAAAAACCCACTCACTTTTTTAAACATTTGTGATGATTGTGTGTCATTGGAAAAAGATTCGGAATCGTAAATTGATCAATCCTAGTAAGTTGATCAAGTTTCGAAAAATTATAAATTGTGCCGAATTTGCTTCTGGTCTGGCACTCACTGGCAACTGCCGCAGCACGCTCGCTTTGCTTGCTCGGCTCGTTCGTTTAGTTGAAAGAGAACCTGACAATAATATAGCTTATACATCATAATAACACATAGGCTGCGCAGACGAAGTCGCGGGCACCAGCTAGTATACAATATTTCCGTTCAATCATGCCCGTCTTTTGTAAATGTCTTTGTCTTTTTCTGCTTTGCTTAAATTACCTATGTTAATTATAATTATAATAATATTTATTTTAAAACGGGAGCTTTTAAATACGACCATTAAGTGCTAAGCGAACGTAGGGAGCTAACGAGACCCTCAAATATTTAAATTACGTTAAAACAACGGTTGATCGCTTATTCATCGAGTGGAAGGAAAATTTCAGTGAACCTTGTTAGACGAACGAAGCTTAACAATCACGCTTGAACTTGTTTTGAAAAACATGAAAATGGTTTTCTTATTATTTATTTTGGTACTCATTTCTTTATTCAATACTACTTCGTTATCGAACTTTATGTTTAGGAAAAGAGAGAACGAAATTCTATAATTTGTTTATTACTTTAGAGTCAGTCGGAGATTCATCTTATCATACATACACACATAATGTCACGCCTTGTTCCCGTCGGGGTAGGCAGAGACCACAGTTCTCCACCTGCTACGATCTTGACATACTTCCCTTGCTTCCTGTACTTTCATCAATGCTTTCATACATGCTCGTCGGTTTAGGGTACTTTTAACCTGTAGATATTTTATGCATCGGATACTGAAGTGGGAGAAGAAATAAAGATGGCGTTTAAATATTTTTTCATCCCATCTATTCGAACAGGACGACTTGGTTCGCCTTTAAGTGCACCCAAAGATGGTGTTTTCTATGAAACTTGCAAGGTGCGCGGCAAAGTACTTTACGGCGCACTTGAATATAAACTACGCCGCAATTATTTTTGACGCGCATTTTTTGAATTTGGAACATCTTAGTGTTCAGCGCCAAAGAAATCGCGTTGTTTCATTATTAGATAGATACTATTTAGTTTCAATTTAGTTGTTACTCTATGTTTTATTAAATAATAATATTACAATAAAATATGAGGCGCCTTTTATTTTCTCATAGTGGGTGATGAAAAATAGAGTGTATCACTCGGGCGTAAATATATTTTTGGCTCGCGCGACGAACTTTGAATCCCTCGCTACGTTCAGGATTCTATTAAAGAATCCTCACTTCGCTCTGGAATCAAAAAAGTGCCCTCGCCGTAAAAATATTATTTTGCTCACTAATAATTCAATGTTTCTCAAACATGCTTCGATTGACAACCTTTTTCAAGATAAATCAAAATAGCTGTACTTTGTACTCGCGAGCGGCTGCGGCCATAAATTTTGAACTGGCTTGCAAAAAGTGTAGGGTTTCTGAAACGCGCTATTTTCTAGAAATCCGGAAAATCCCTGTATAGTAAATTTCATCGAAATCGTTAGAGCCGTTTTCGAGAAACCGATTACAAATATATATCCAAATATTTCCCGTTTAATAGTATAGGATATAAAAATGAAAAACTGCGATATAAACACACGCATATATTAGTAAGTAGAAAGTTTTTAGTGTTTGTTTGCATTAAGAATAAGAATTTCAGCATTTTCGCGTATTTATTGAGAAAAGTACTATACAAGCCTTGCCCGCAAGCAGGTAGCAAAGGACTTATATACGCATGTGGGCCTCGGCTTCGCCTTTGCCATTATCACGTTCGTCTTTCCATAGATTTTTGTCAGCCATGGCAGTGTTGTACTATTCAATTATAAGCACTTTTACGGTAACGTATAATTACTTATTATAAATTTATGACTGCACTTGTGCACTTTGCCCAGTTTTTTTTAAAGCAGTCACTGAAAATGTCTAATGCAAAATACATTTTCTCCTTTTCCGTTCCGTTGCTACATAAAATTTAAAATTCATAACATAAATAAAAGCTTGTATTTCAGAGGTCTCGCTGCAACACCTGTGAAAACCGAAACGAAATCTTGTTAGAATGTTGTTGTACACTCAACAGCTCGTCAGTAGAAATACTTTTGGACCTTATGGCGTGGCAATAAAGTTGAAAAAGTTTCTACCGACGTGCGGTTGATAACAGTAATCTAATCGAGCCCTTGTTTCGGTACTCTATTTTGGGAAAGAATTGAGTAACAGTTTAGCCATTAGCTTAAGTGCCTCTATCGATTCACTTAGATAGAGAACTTCCTAATAACTGAGGCCCTCAGTCTGAGGGGATTAAATACAATATGCTATTTATTGTAATACAACGTGAATTTTCATTCGTTTTAAAGCCGAAGCCTAGTGATTCTACTCATGAAAACAAGCAACATGATTCTACTCATGAAAAAATTTTTCGTCTCCATAGCATCGCCCTGACTGATAGTGAATGGTGAAACATTGCTCCACGCGATCGTGCCACGCTTCCCGTGAATGCAGAAACTTACATCCATTTGCCTTTTCCTGGTTGAGACATCGAACAGCATGGTAGCGAATTATGTTTGTTTTGTCTAAATGGCAGCTGGGTGCGAGGCTTTCATTCAATTTAGAGAAAACTACAAGTATATTGAATGCTTCCGGGAGGAAATTACACGGAATACAATAATAAACATAAATGATCAAATGCTATGGACAAACTAGTGCAAATTGTGAAAAAACTTATTCTAGTGCAAAGTACATTACCCTCCGATTTGAATGATTCTTTTCTTCAACCACTTTTTGGACCACTTACTTATAAGCAGACCACAAATTATGTTTGTTTTGTCTAAGTACATGTACGAGCGACCGTCGTTTAACAGTATTGTGATTTACCTCCACGAATTGAAAGATATTTTATGTTTTTTCATGTTTTTACGATATATAATAACGTGTAACGTGTTAAATAAACCTTAGTGCATCGATGGTGATAAGTGACATTATCCTAAAACAAGAATTTAGTGGTTTTAACAGTGAAATAACCCCGGCTTTGTCTAATCAGCCGGCTTGTGCGTGATCAACCTGTCGCTCAGTACATACGAATCGCACGGTTACGCGCATTGCGGACGGGTCACTTTCGCTCGAACGCAGGCCGATCGGGTTGCGTAGCAATGGAATGTAAGATATGCAGTGATGTTTTGAGGCAGGAGGATGCCCTAAAATGTGGAACTTGTCGCGGTACATTTCACTATACATGTAGCGGTCTAACAGAACAAGAGTTTAAGAAAATACTGCCTATGAATAGGGGGAAGTGGAAGTGCCCATCATGCAAGAGTGGAATGGGCAAAGCTTCTCTTATAGCAATTCACTCCGAAGGCACAAACCAGCCGCATTCCATTATGAATATCGACTTCGAAAAATTAAAATCACATTTTGACACCCAGTTTGCTAGCCTGAGCAAAACAATTGAATCGCTTCGAGCCGATTTTACTAAACAATTTGACGCATTAAGTGCTACTGTCAAATCGTGGGGAACAAAAATAACAGCGCTAGATACAAAGGTTGGCGAATTGGAGACGACTGTGAGTACTTTGTCGGAAAACAATAAACAGCTCAAAAATGAGATAAGATTGTTGGAAAAACGCATTGATGGGTCGGAACAAAAATCTCGCTTGTGTAACCTTGAAATTCAAAATATACCAGAAAGCAAAAATGAGAACTTGATTCACCTTGTCGGCACACTTGGTAGCATCCTGGGAGTCCCAATTCCGGCGGATACCATTCGCGATGTTCATCGCGTCGCACACAACAGCCAGGTCAACCGCCCAAAGAATATCATAGTGCAACTAACTTGACGAGGTGATTGCAGCAGCTCGGATCCGGAAAGACCTAACTGTAGGGCAACTGAAGCGAGCAACGGCGACTGGAGGCGGCAAGGACACTAATTACGCCGAAGCTTCCAGTGACGATGGAGCTCAGAAAATATACATTAATGAACACTTGACTTTGAAGAATAAGAAGCTCTTCTCAAAGACCAGAGATATTGCATCAGCTAAGAAGTATAAATATGTATGGATCAAAAATGCAACTATACTAGTACGCAAAAGTGATCAAACCAAGGTTATTGCCATACGAGAGGAAGAAGATTTATCAAAAATATGACTGTTGAATTTAAATTTTATATCTTTCTTATCTCATGATTATTTTCTTGCTGTTAGTTTTCATAAGGTTTTCCTAAGTGCCATTATTCAACACAATAACCTCAGAAGTATGTTTATCATTTACAATATTAATGGATAATAATAAGCAAATCACTTTTTATTATCAGAATTGCCGAGGGTTAAGATCTAAATTAACCGATCTGCGCTTAAATATATTGAACTCGGACTATGATATTTTAATATTTACTGAAACTTGGCTGAGACCCGGTATATTCGATGCTGAGATAATTGATAGTAGATACAGTGTCTATCGCGCGGATAGGGATCTGTCGAAATCAACCAAATCGGACGGAGGCGGAGTTCTGATAGCTGTGAAAAAAAGTATAAAATCTGTTTGCCTAGCTAGCAGAGTTTATCCTTATGAAGAGATTTATGTTCAGCTATCAATCTTAAATCGAGAAATAATAGTCAATGCTGTATACATACCACCTCAGTCAGCGAGTAGTTTATATAATATATATTTTCAAAACCTAGAAAAGATGAGTAATCTTAATAATACAAAAAGAGAATTATGCATAATTGGGGATTTTAATTTACCGGAAATCTGTTGGGCTCAAGATGTCGACATCAGTTTAAATCCGATTTCATCACCACAACTAGGAGAACCGAGTAAATTATTACTTGAAACTTGCATGCTGTTAGACTTGACTCAGTACAACTACGTATTAAATGGGAATAATAAAATTCTAGATCTATTACTGTGCTCATCTAATCTTATTACAGATATTAAACCGGCAGCAGCATTGACAAAAGTCGATGCACACCATCCTCCTATAGAGTTAAGTAGTAATTTGCAAAGTAGCTCCTCGCTGAAAAAGCTCTCTTTAAAAACTTATAACTATAGAAAAGCTAACTTTAATAATATAACACTTGCACTAAAAGAGATAAATTGGAATGAAAAAATAGGAAATTTAGACGTTAACTCTGCACTAAATGTATTTTATGATATATTGTTCGAATTAATTGAAGCACATGTACCGGTAAAGATAAAAGGAATGTATTACTACCCTATTTGGTTCTCTCCAGCGTTAAAAAGAACACTAAAAAGGAAAGAGAAGGTTTGGCTGAAGTGGAAAGTCTATAGTTCACTAGCAGATTACCGCGAATTTAGCTTGTTGAGGGTAAGATGTAAATTGTTGATCAAATTAGATTTTAAAAAGTACACAGCATCTACTGAAAACTTTTTAGTTAAAGGTATGAAACCTTTCTGGAGTTATGTCTCAGCACAGAAGAAGCCAAGTGATGGATATCCAGGTGCAATGTATTATGAGAGTGTAACAGCCGATTCTCCACATGCGGTGGCAAACTTATTTTCCAAGTTCTTTAGTTCAGTTTTTGAAAAGAAGAATAATATTAATTTTAATGAGATTAATTCGTTGACAGAACACAGAACAGCTAATGTTATATCGAATATATTCATAACCGAGAGAGAAATAAAAAAACAATTGCAAAAATTAGATTGTAAAAAGGGTCCAGGTCCAGATAAAATTGCCCCCATTTTTGTTAAAGCTCTAGAATCGGCACTCTCATATCCATTGTACTTGATCTACAATAAATGCATTCAGGAAGGAACATTTCCTGACCGGTGGAAAATGGCCAATGTAACCCCTATTCACAAATCAGGGTCCAAGGCGAACGTCTCTAATTATCGTCCAGTATCTGTCCAATCCTGCTTTCCTAAAATCTTAGAATCTTTGATCCATAATGTGCTCTATCCACACGTTCAGAAAATGATAATCAAGGAACAACATGGATTTGTAAAGGACAAGTCAACTACAACTAACTTAATCCTATATGCTGATTTCCTTTTTGAAAGTTTAGATGCAAGACAACAAGTCGATGTAATATACACCGACTTTCAAAAAGCATTCGACAAAGTCGATCACAACCTTTTACTAGAAAAATTAGCATTTAATGGAATAAAAGGAAATTTGCTGAGGTGGTTTATATCATATTTGGACCGTAGAAGTCAAAGGGTTGTAATAGATGGACATGAATCGTATTTGGAGGACGTAACGTCCGGAGTAATTCAGGGTTCTATTTTGGGACCACTGCTGTACGTGATTTTTGTTAATGATATCTCTAAGTGCTTTCAAAATACTAAATTTGCTATGTTTGCTGATGATCTCAAGATTTATAATACTATCAACAACTTAAATGACTGTCAACTCATACAAGCAGATTTAGATCGTCTGGAAATTTACTGTAAGGAAAACAAATTATTTTTAGCTTACGAAAAATGCATGCAAATAACTATAACGAAAAAAACTAATAATAAACTTCTACATACATACAATATAGGAGGACAGGTACTGAAACAGGTAGGTTTGGTTAAAGACTTGGGTGTACATATAGACGAAAAATTAACTTTAGATAGCCATATTGAAAAGATAATAAACAAAGCTTATAGTATGATGGGATTTGTCTTACGCATCAGCAAGCCATTTAAGAAACTGTCATCATACCTCATCCTATACAAAGCACTAGTACGTTCTCAGTTAGAGTACGGTTCAGTGATATGGAACCCTTACTATAATGTGTACTCCGAAAGAATTGAAAAGATTCAAAGGAAATTTCTACGTGCCATTCATTATCGTTTGTATGGAAAACCCCCATCTTATGAGAAATTATTAGAAAAGTTTAAATTAGCCACTCTCAAAGAAAGAAGGCAACAAGGAGACGTAATTGCATTGTACAAAATATGTAATTCAAAGTACGACTGCCCCGATCTCGTGTCCAAAATAGGTTTGAGGGCGCCGCCGGCACGCCGCACGCGCTCGGCGGCGCTGTTGGCCACCACCGGGAGCGCCACCAACGCCGGCGAGCGCGCCCCCATAACAACAATGTGTAAAACGTACAACAAAGAATTTGCTTCACTTGACCTTTTCGGCAATGATATGTTTAAATTTAAAAAGGAACTCATTGATAAACTATGTAAAGGCACGGAGGAAAACCAAATTCAGAATAGGTAAATTTGAAACGATTTGGATTTTGATAGGATTTTTCTTGCATTTATAATATATCTATATCTTTTTTTTTTTTGCTTTCTATTCTTTATTAAATTAGTTTTTAACGGTCGCTAAACACGTTGTAACAAAATATGATGTCTTGGTGAGAATGTTTTAGAGCATGTACTTTAACAACAATAAGATATGATATGTATTACTAATTTTAAGTGTCATGTTTGTTAATTCTCCAGATGAAAATAAATAAATAAATGACATCATCATCATACATAACATCCCATAATATGTCCACTACAGGACAGGAAGTTCTCTCCAGAATTCCAGTTCTTGCTGGAACAATTTGGAGGCCTATTTAACTAGTTTTATTTGAATGGTGAAGATGTCGGCAAACTATTGATGGGCAACAGTTGATGAGTTTGTGCCTAGATTTCATATTTGTTACTTAAACCTGTGACCAATGCCTTTCGAAACAAAGGATCTTCTTTCTTTCCTCGACTTAAGATAATAAATGCTTTCATTCCAAAAAATCTTTCTTTACCGCCCCACTGCATACATCGAACGCCAATTTGAAATGGGAAGGTCGCATAGTGACGCACATTCAGAACAAAAGACCCTCAGAAGGACCACGAGAATTTCGGGGTAGGTGTGGGGTAGATGGTAGAGGGTAGAAGGGGGGTGGAGAGTGTCCGTTCTGTATGATAGTATACTGTGTAGAGCTGTGACTGATGTTAGTCAATCAATTATTCCAACTAAACTCATCGTACCATGGGCATACTATTACCTATTTTGTGCCATGGGGACACTATATTTAGGAATAGTGGGATATTTTTCATACGGAAAGCTCTACCTACTTCGCCTGCTTTGAGCTGTGACCCGCTTCAAGCAACTTTATTTATTTGCTACCAACCATCAGACCGCAAACACTGTGTTGACTGAGAAATTTATAAATTAGTAAACATTTTTGTTATTAGATTAGATACAAAAGTTCGCCATTTGTAACTATTCCTCTTGAATTATTCTTAAAATATATTTACATGTAAATGAGCAGTAACTAATCTTAAAATATACTTTTCACTTCTCATGCTCTGAAAGTGCTTCTTTGTGCAGGATATAGGCTGCACAAAGTCGAATTTTGTGCACTAGGGCAAAAAAGTAATCGCGGTGGTGTACGCCCTGCGCACGGGCCTGCTGCACCCCAACATATTCTTCACTCATTCTTCAGTTACATTTAGAGAGTACTTTTACGTTTTATTTCCTCGCTATAAAAGTGAAAAGCAGAGTTTATAACTCGTCCACAAAACCATTTTAGCCTCGACATTACTATCAGCCCTCGCCTTCGGCTCGGGCTGCTAAAAGTCTCGGAACGATGGTTCGTTTTCTGCACTTGTTGTAAAATCTACTATTTCAATACATAAACAGTCTGATGTAAATTTGTCGTGTTCAGTCTCATACACACGCGGAAGAAGTCGCGGGCAGCAGCTAGGCGTAATATAAAACCATTTACATTTAGAATTAATATTTGTGAAGTTAATAAGGAAAAATATATGTAAAATTTTATATTAATATACCTACAATATAACTTTTATTTGGTTCTTCTGAGAATCCCGTTACACTTTTTTATATGTATAACTGTCTTGCATCTAATTGTTTTAGTCTCGTAGACCAAAGTGATTATGTTCTTTGTAGCTCTTTATATGTATATATAAACTGCGTAAGATTCAAACTCATTAGATCCTATTTTTTATTGTCAATGGGCTTACTCTTGACCTCGATCTAGTTTTGAGGACAGAGATGAGGTCGACGATAGAACGGACTTTCCCAAAAGAAGCCTATTCACTCGCTACTTGAATAGATTCGGGTTATATAAACTCGGGAACGTAGACGCAGGCAGAGAATTCCACTCTTTAGCCTTGCTATTCACCTAAGAAACTGCATGAAAGTAGTAAGTTTATTATTTAGTAAACTTTAACAATTTTATCTCAAAAGCACTTAAACTGTACCTAGTTTAGCTAGAAAATTTATATCAGTAGTATTGTATGCTTTTAAAGTGTTTTATTTATTTTTAATCGGGTATACGCTATAAGTTAAATATGTATAAATACTAGGCATTTATTTGGTTATTTTATTTTTTTGTTATTTATGCTCTTAAAGTAGATACTTACATTTTTCTTGTACATCATATTTTTGAAATATAGTCCCTAATTACAAATTGTAGCTATTTTACAAAATGTAAATTCCTGTAAAATATCAAACTTCAGTTTTAGAAGCTTTATATTTAACAAGACTAAAAGTGAACGAAAACAGATAAGAATTGAATAATTAATAACTAAATAAAACTTCACTTACTAAAAGAAACAAGTAATCTAGATAAAATGAATAGAAATTTTGAAGAGACTATACCGCTTATAACAATTCAGGTAAGTTTATATATGTAGTTAATTACATAGTAGGGATAACGCATAACTTTTTTTAGTGGCATTTATTAACAAAATATGAAAACACCGTAGTAGAGATGACAAAAAGTGAAATAAAAATTAAATTCGACTAAGAAATGCGGCGGATATATAAGCATATAAAACTATATGAATTATGCACCGATTAGACAAAAAGATTCGACATGGACAGTGACGTCACATGCCATTAAATTTCGTTTTGCTAGAAAGAGACGGAAACAAATTTTTCATGACATATCTTTTTGAATGTCATAGTTATTCGAAAAATAGTTTTACTATCCTGTTTATTACATAAATGAGGATTTTTTTTTAAATAGAAAAAAAACATGCATATTCCCTATTATGTTATTGAAACAAATAAAATACAGTTATCATATACTATAATGGTTAAACCCACGTTTAATTTGGACGACATAGTAGGTCCGTAATCGCATTAGACCCTATGCCTTCCATATAAAAGGTTTATCGAGTTTACGAGTTTATCCTTTTTAGAACATATTTATGTGAAACACTCAAGAGTCGTTTAGTGCATAAATAGAAGTGATAAGGAAATAAATAAAAATACTTATTTTTGGGGTCAAATAAATACGCTTTTCCGTTTTAAATTACTTAAAATTGTCCAATTAAACTATAGTCGATTTTTCATGAAACAGCTCAAAACGGCGTGACATTTAAATTCCAGAATACAGCCTTAATTTAAAAGGATATCAACGAATTTGAAAGAGCTTAGTTAGGCTTCGTAATATAATATCTGTTTCCTCATTTAATTAAATCTAAAAATGTAACCCAAGAGAGTGGCGTATTTTTAAGTGACTCGAACAAATAAATAAATAATAAAAGTAAAACACGATGAATAATTTAAAGAAAATTAAACATAACATTTTCGTTACGACGGAGACAATTTTAACCAGATAGGCTACCATGGTCTTGCCTGATTTGTTGGTTGTAAACTTGTGATCTACCTATGCTTTGAAGAAATATCCAAAGAGAGGAAATGTTACCATAAAACATTTCTTTATTTATTTACTTCACGTAAGGCCCCAGATCCTCTTACGGGAACATTTTGAAAGGTTTTTTTTTCTTTAAGTTTTTCATGCATACATAATTGATGCAACAAATGCACTCTACTTGCACTGACACCGCACAACCCTCTTGCATGAGTTCACTAAAACTGCATGGCGAAGTGAATGAATATTTATTAACACTTTTTAAATCTGAAAACACCTAAAATCTTGTGTAAATCTTTCTGATTCTTTTTGAAAAAAATGTCCAAAGAGCAAAAATTTTATAGAATAATTTGTTGACAGGTTTATTTTTGAACAAAATACTAAATACACAACGATTGATTACAAGTTATATTGAGAATATAATCATCTACATAATATTTATAACTCATTTATTCTGAAAAGTGTTACAAATTATTACAGATTTAAACACTCTGCCAAACTGTAAGCAATTTGTTGGCAGACTCAAGTGCTCTCAGGTTACTAATAAACCTACACTTTGCAACAGTGTCCAGGACTACTTCAGAATGCATATAAAATTCTTAAATTAGATATGTGTGATTTATAAGATGTATCGGCAGTTATAAGATAAATGTATAGAAATCTCTTCTCGTCTGCAAAATATTTATTTACTTAACGATAAACTTCTTCGTGGAATCTATTTTAACTATACACTCAGTAGAGTATGTTACATATTATATTTATTAAAGAAAATGGGACCTAAAATGATTCCCTGGAGAAACCAAGTAAAATATTTACATTTTGTCAAAGTTCACCATCACTAAGTCCAGTGTTTCTTTCCTCAGGCTGAAGAAGGCACCAGTCGTACTTCTGAAGGTGAAGACAATGATGGAAGCGAGGTCAATGCTGGATCCTCCAGGGCCCTATCAGCAGCGACTTCCAGAGAAGAAGATGATGATTCCAGCAACAACGTCAGTACTGAAAGCAAGAGTCCTGGACAAAGGTGCGTAGGAGTAGATGCTTGGCTTTTAGATGGTAGTTTTTGAAGTCTACAAGAATATTTCTATGGTTGAGAATCTAAATTTTGAGATTTTTGTTGTTGATTATAGAAGGCTACTTTTAGTGTGTTACTCGGACCATAGAATTGAACAATTTTTTCAATGATTAAGGGATTAAAACGAGAAAAGATTATGGTCGTCCCATTGACAAAAAAAAATATTACAACCAAAAATCTCCTTTTTAGCCTTACATTTCATAGAGAAAGTTGTTCAGTTTTATGATCTAAGTTACAAACTAAAATTATTATAATAAATAAAAAAATATCCATATTTGGAGGTATCCCTGCTAAAAAGTTTTAAAACAAATTTGACCCAAACCTAGATTGAGGTCGAATCTTGAAGATTAATAATCTCTATCTGTCAAGATTTTAAAGTTTAAAAAAACATCGCTCTTACTTAATTAGATTACCTTGGGTTAGTAATTTAGGTACAAAATAATAAGAAATGTTTTATAAATGATTAATGAAACCATACATTAAATATATAAAATATATATTAAAATGAAATTTATTTTTGTTCAGTGTAAGCTTTAAAGCCAATTACGAGTGGGTTATGAATACAATTATTATTTCTTTGACATAAATATTAATTTATAAAAATTGTGACATGAACAACGGTAACCTTGGCACACTGATACAAACAACAAAGCACTGCAACAAAGTGTCCTATAAAATAACAGTTCTTTTCCGTGAATATAAAGCATGGAACCGTAAAAACGCTTCAGGCCCCGAGAGAATTTGATAAAATTCTTTTTGGTTACCGGTCCCATAAACTTTGTAACAAAGTAAAAGCCAGTTGATACTTTACGTCACTTTTACTTTATAACAAAATATTCGAGATCAAAGTTTTCGAATGTATCAAGATTGAAAAATATTATCTAAACAGGGTGTTAGGGTGTACTAAAAACTGAAAGGGCGGGCTTAGTCAAAGTAACTGAAGAACTTTCCCATAGAAACAAATGTTGAGAAATGAAAAAAAAATTGACTTCTCCATACAATTTTCCCACTCTGGTCAAATAGTCTGTATGGAGAGGTCGTTTTTACATCCTGTATGTTTAAGATTGAAAAAATATTTTTCTAGTATTAACTGTGCACGAAGTACAGAAAAGTACTGTGACTATTCTACACCGAAAAATAAAGTTGATATTAAATATTTTTTTAGGCACCGGATAATTCTTATCTCATTATGTTTAGCTACGACGACGGGCTATGGTTTTTAAGACGGGTTTCCGTGTATAAAAAGCCGTAATTAACATGAATAACACAATAATATTAGGTAACCTTTTTTCGAAATTAAAAGTCCGGGGGCTACAGAACTTGGACACCTCTAGCATTTTAGTATGCTGCTCGGAACATAAATCTAACTAAACAACTTTTCCAAAATAAACGAGAACGAGAATTCATTTTCATGCATCCGGTAAAATCTTGCGCTGCGCTGGCTGGTGGAAGCATAGGCGTACCCAGGGGGGGGGGGGTTTTGGGGGTTCAACCCCCCCCCCGAAATGAAGAAAAGAACTTATCTCTATGAAAATATTGTGAAATTTGCATCTATTTTGGTTCCCGTAGGTAGCGAGAGTAAAAAGTGAAACTCTTTGAGTGGACAGTTATTAAGGCTTATTACGTCGTTCCGTCTAATAATTACTAGATTTATTTTATCTAAGACTAAACCGTATCATCCAAGCCTGACCTACTGGAGAAGGCGTTAGTAACCTGGACAAAGACCAAGGCCTGGTATAACCCGACACCATACAGAGGTTAGTATGGCTCTCAAACAGCTTAAGAACAACAAGCCATCCAGTAACGATGAAATTATGGTTGAGAACTGTACCTATGGGAAAACCCCTTATAAACCTTTTAAAATGTTTTTTAATAATTTGGATTGCTTTGAGTCAACAACATGCTTATACTGTGAAAAGTTAAAGACTGTAGCTCCAACCGTTTGGGTGTAACACTGTAGGTATACCAGACGATGGACGGACCGACACCTTTGGGTACGGAGCCCTGATAAGAAAAGCTACCTATTGAAGTATAAATGTAATTTTCACTCGTCCCGAGATATTTGCCGCACTTGCGATGTATTTATTGTCTTTCAATTTGCTCGCTGCGTTCGCGTTTACTCGTGACAGTACACAAAGTTTACTTATGTCTTTCAATTTGGACTACTTAGACTTTTTATATCTACGTGCTTGGTAGCACGGAACCCTTAGTGCGAAAGTCCGACTCGCACTTGGCCGACTTTTGGCCATCTAGAGGCGCCATATTTCTAAATACGCCACTGCATCTCTGGAGGAACCGATGACCAATCGGGTGGTAGAGTGGCCATCACGAACCGGAAGACGTAGCTTGGGCAGGCTGACCACACAAGGTGGATCGATGTGGTGGAAGTGAATCGCAGGACTTGGTCCTCTTGGAGATATTTAGGGGGAGACTATGTCCAGCAGTGGACGTCATTCAGCTTGAAATTTAACATTGTTTATAGAAGAATAACATTTTCTGAAACATCCCTATTTCAAATTTTTTATTGTCTCTTAAACGCCCCCCCCCCCCCCCCTCCGAAATCAAATCCTGGGTACGCCTATGGGTGGAAGTTGTATCATAACATCCCATGAAACGTCCACTGCAGGACAGGGAGCTCCCTTAAGAACTCCAGCAAAAACGCGTAGTACTTAGGACGTGATTTACCATAGTCAAGTACAAGCCTAAGCGTTGTGGCTGGCGACCGCTGTTTCTGATAACCGCAGTATGTAAGATGGTACGATACACAGAAAGACGCTACTGCCCATCCTCCGGTTCACAAGCACTCAGTCACCTCTTACGGCACCCACGGGTAGAGATGGGTTGGTACTTTTCTTGCCAGCCCCACTTGGACGGGAAAGTTGTATAGGATGTCCAAATTTTTTGTAGGTTTTCGACTCAAGTCTCTTTGGGAGGAAGGCCAGGGGTCCAACATTACTCCGTGTAAAATACTTTTTATTTCTTGAAAAGTTATGTATGACATTAGAAACTTTACACACATCTCAAATTAGATATTTATAATAAAAATAAATTGGGTTTGTATGTTATTTTCTTTTTACTTACTTATTTTTGTGATTTTGACAAGAATACAGGCCAAAATTTTTTTCAATCGGACCTTTTTAGTATACGGAATAATAAAATATGTACCTATACCACCAAGTGCTTCACCCGTTGATCGATCTCGATATTGACCACGTCAAAGAAAGTGCTTTGAAATGGCTTCATATTCATACATAATTTAACTTCACTGCTTATTACCTACATAACCAGCTAAGGTCTATTATTGTAAGAAAATATGCTTTCATATCATTCTTAATTTAAGATTTCACCATGTTTTCTAGAGAGATATGATTGGCCCTATCGATTGGTGTTGTAAAAGTACAGCGTTAATTTTTATTGCATTCGTTTCTGTTCACGACCCGGATGTGGCAAGCGTTTAAATAAAAATACTATGCCTTTTTTACTTTTGTACTTTTTTTTAAAACAAAGGATTTTTTCGGCCTGTATTCTTGTCACAATCACAAAATTAGGTAAGTAAAAAGAAAAGAAAATACAAACCCATTTTTTTTATTATAAATATCTAATTTGAGTTGCGTGTAAAGTTGCTAATGTCATACATAACTTTTCACGAAATAAAGAGGATTTTACACGGTAATGTTGGACCCTGGCCTTTTAGTACAACTTCAAACTGAATAATTGTCCCAAAGAGACTTGAGTCGAAAACGTACATACATACATAACATCACGCCTCTTTCCCGTCGGGGTAGGCAGAGACCACAGTCCTCCACCTGCTACGATCTTGACATACTTCCCTTGCTTCCTGTAGGTACTTTCATCAATCCTTTCATACCCCCCAAATAAAAATTTGCGTAATAACGCAATACTTGACCTTCCGTCTGCTTCTACAAACTACAGACAAAATGCATTTATATGGCGAGAGAGCAACAACTTTAACCAACTAAGCGTAGCTCAGGATCTGCATATATTTAATACTGGTTTTGAAGCGGCGAGGCGCTTACTCAGCAAACAATTCTTTGATTGTTAAATAGTTTTTATTTTAGTTCGTATTTACCTCTGATGCTGGTTGTGCATAACTTTCTACGTAACTTAATTCCTACATTGGTTCTATTTGTGGAGACCTGTAATTGGTTTTTTGATGCCTATTTACCTTATTATTCTGTCTGTAATACTGTTGGTCACCCGAATATTAAATAAATAAATAAATAAATACATGCTCATCGGTTTAGGGTACTTTTAACCTGGCCTTTATTCAGAACGTCCTGAATTTGGTCCTTGTACGTTCGCCTAGGCCTTCCCCTTCCAACGTTTCCATTCACTCTCGCCTGGCAGATCTCTTTCGTCAGTCTTCGTTCATTCATCCTCTCTACATGACCAAACCATCTCAGCATCCCTTTCTCGATTTTGGTCACTACGTCTTCTTTTACGCCACACCGTTCTCTTATCACACTATTTCTAATCCTGTCACTCAATTTAACACCAATCATACTCCTTAGCGCTCTCATTTCCACTGCATTAATTCTACTTTTTTTTTACAAAAACTTTTCACCTATACAACTGTCCCGTCCAAGTGGTGCTGGCAAAGAATAGTACCAACCCATCTTTACCCGTGGTTGTCGTAAGAGGTGACTAAGGGCTTATGAACCTGAGGATGGGCAGCAACGTCTTTCTGTGTATCGTGCCATGTACCCGAAACCACCATCAACAGCGGTCGCCAGCCGCAACGCTTAAAAGCGTGTTGACTATGACAATTCCCCTCCAAAGTACCATGCGTTTTTGCTGGCATTTTGGAGGTATCTTCCTGTCCTACAGTGGACGTTTCATACGAAGTTATGAATGAATGAATAATTTGGTACTTCTCTCCCTTCAGTTACGGTTAAACAATTGCAATTGCAGCTCTTGATTGGTGCAGAAGCTACCGTTCTGGTCGGTCGTACCAAGTAAAGGTTGGATCCTCCCTTAGTCACAGGGTTTCTGTAACAGAAGGCACGGCGCAAGGAACGGTGCTTGGGCCGCTTCATTACTTAGCTTATGTCAACGATTGTGCACTGCAAAATACGAGTATATCTTTACGCTAACGATACCTGTCTGATATCTGCTGATCGAGACCTTAAAGTCGCAGAATTAAAATTGCAACAAGATTTTAACAATACCTGTAAGTGGTCTCATGATGCTGGCCTACTTCTAAACCCTAACAAAACAAAACTGCTACATATTCATTCAAGCCAGTGTAGATCTGTGTCCCCAACGAGTATCATAGCTCACTCTCATAAGTGTCTTCATTCGGTTAAGGATATAGATGCCGGACATTGTGGGTGTCCACCCTTGCAAATAGTCGACGAACAAAAGTACGTAGGATTGGTAGTCGATCAGCGCTTTAATTGGGCACATCAACACCGTGTGTAATAAACTGCGAGCTTTTATGGCTAAATTATATATAATTAAAGATAGGGTGCCTTTTGATATTAAAAGAAACATGTATGTTGCGTTGACCGAAAGCATAATGTCGTACGGACTTAGCAGCTATGGACGTACGTTTAAAACTTATTTAGACGAAATATACAGATTACAAGTAAGACTCCTAAAGCTCATAGTTCCTACAAAGATTAAAAATAACTTAATAAACGAACATGAACAGTTTCAATTCTGTAAAGCCTTACCCATTCACCTTATGTTCAAACAAATTATCTTAAAAGAACAATATTACAGAACTGAAATTTTGCATTGAAAACAATATTCCAAAAATACTAGACAGGCCAAAAAACATCTTCTCTTGCTACCCGATTACAAATTACACAATTTTTTACGGTATGCGGAAATCGGAGTATGTTATACCGCACCTAATTAACAATTTGCCAAATAATATCAAGGAGGAAATTAACACTAAAAACCTAACATATGTTCTGAAAAGATATTTCATACAACAACTGAATTTTGATATGTAGTAAATATTATTGTTAAATATATATATAGTTCTTATACATAGTTCTGGAGCACCCTGTATAACGCGCGTCAAAAACAAGTTTGGTTTGAGAAGATGCGCACGCGCGTACAACAGGGCGCTTGGCAGCGTAACGTTATGAATGTGTTTTATTGAATAGTTTATTTCGATCTAGGTACATAATTAACTACAATTAATAATATACAAATTGAGTTGTTCGTTTTATAATTTATTTAAATATTATTTAATGTAAATGTTAAGCTCGATGTAAGTTGGCATTACGTAAGCATTGAGACAAACCCAATTAGGGTTTATGCAATGCTTTTCAATTTAATTTTGTAAAAATTATACAGGGTGTTAATTTAATTGCGTGCCATAGCTTAAAGGGTGCTTCAGTTACGATAAAGGAACACAAAAAAAATATTTAAAAAATCCTACTGAAAAAAAAACTAAACACTCCATTGAAACTTAACTAACGCGGAGCACCGCGCTATCAGCGAGCCAGCGCGCGGGAATCAGTGGATAAGGTAGGCAAATACATAACTGAAACTCTTTCGCGCGCTTTTGATAGCGCGGTGCTCCGGGTCATTGCCCTCCGCGTTAGTTTCGTTTCAATGGAGTTTTTTTAAGTAGGATTTTTTAAATTAATTTTTTTGAGTTCCTTTATCGTTACTGAACCACCCCCTAAGCTATGACACGCAATCAAATTAACACCCTGTATATTGTAAATGATGTCAGAAAAAAAAAATTGTACAACAATAAGTATCGGTGTTTTGCTCGAGAAAATGTTTCGTTTCCTCACACAATAAAATTCATTGTAATAATCCTAATAATCCGTTATCCGATACACGTGTTCAATAGTAATTCCATTGCGACGCGCAGAACTCTCGCATTTCTGAAATACTTTGTTTCCGCACTCGTATTGAAAACAACTAATGTCTCTCCGTTCCGATAGTAAGTAAATTCAAAGCTAGACCACTACAAATCAGTCCCAAACAACGCTTCTAACTTCCATTTGTCTGATCAGTTAGATTAATTACATTCTCGAAACCAATATTGGGATCTCTAAGTTTATTTCATTCAATATACAGGGTTATTTTTGGACCCCTAGCCAAGTTTTAGTATGTTACTCAGAATACAAATCTGAACAACTTTCCCAAAGATACAATGGACGAAAAACTAATTTTGTTTTTGGGTCTAGCAACAGTGGAATTTGTATGGGACGACTGAAATTGTTTATCGTTTTTCGACCCATGTTTGTTTGGGAAAGTTGTTCAGTTTCATGTTCTGACCAAGATACTAAAATTTGGCTAGGGGTTCAAAAATAATTCTGTATACAGGGTGAAAGTTAGTTACTTAATATTTTTCTAGGTGCCCATGATGGCTTTACTTCACGTGGATTTTAAGGTCTCAACACAAATTAGAACTCGCAATTAAACACAGCATAAATGAATTCATTTTTAATCAGATCAGTATTTTGTCAACTTGTTTTCAATTTACAAAAAGGGTCATGTGTCTAGAATGGAAGGATATATATTTTTGAAAACTTACTTATCTAAAATTGCAAATTTTGGCGTAATAAAGTATTAGTAACTTTTTTTTATTTTATTGAAAATGGGCTTACTCTTGACCTCGATCTAGTCTTGAAGACAGAGATGAGGTCTACGGTGGAGCGAGCTTGCCCAGAAGAAGCCTATTCACTCGCGACTTGAATAGATTCGGGTTATATGAACTCGGGAACACAGACGCAGGCAGAGAATTCCACTCTTTAGCCGTGCGCATTAAAAAAGGTGTTTCAAAGCGCTTTGTGCAAATGTGTGGAATATCAACCAAGTATGGGTGATATCCTGCGGTGCGTCTGGACTCCCAATGGTAGAAGGGAGATGGTGGAATAAGCTCGTGGAGCTCTAGAACACAGTCTCCGAAGTACAATCTGTAGAAGACCGACAGACATGGAACTTTGCGACGGTGGGTCAGACTGTGAAACTTGGTTTTCACCAGCATCTCATCACCAACGAGCTTCTTGGCTCTGCGATCTATAGAGTCAAGTGCAGCTAGTTGGTATTTGGCTGAGCCATCCCAAAGGTGACAGCGATTCTGCATGCACGATCGGACTTGGGCTTTATATAAAACTAGAAGCTGTCCAGGAGTGAAGTAACGCCTAACCTTATTGAGGATGCCCAGCTTTTTTGCCGCAGTTTGGGCTTTTGACTCAATGCTAGCGCCGAAGTTCAGGTTTGCACACAGCTTCATGCCAAGTAGCTCGAGCCTGGTACAGTTGTACCTCGAAAAGTAGGAGCCAGATTGAATGGACTCCTTTTGGCGGTGAACAGACACGCCTGCGTTTTGGTGGCGTTGAAACTCACCAAATTTTTGTCACCCCATTCGGAGACATGACTTAAGGTTGAGTTAATTCGCTCTACCATGGCTTCTCTCGAAGAACGTATCTCGTCACTGCTGGCTTTTGCACTTGACATATATCTCTCGACGACAGTACTTTCATCTGCGTACCCAACAATACTAGGACCAAGTAGCTCGTTGATGTGCAGCAGGAAAAGAGTCGCAGAGAGAACAGACCCCTGAGGAACCCCGGCATCAATAGCCATGAGGTCAGAGGAGCAGCCATCAAGGACCACTCGGATCGACCGTTCACTCAGGAAGTCAGAAATCCAAGAGCAAAAGTCAGCGGGAATGCCGTATGCAGGAAGTTTGCTCAGCAGACTTGCGTGCCACACCCTGTCGAAGGCCTTCGAGATGACCAGTGACACGGCAAGGGCTTCGACGTATTTCTCGATGGCCTCCCCCCAGTAATACGTGACATACACTAGAAGATCCCCAGTTGATCGTCCCCGGCGAAAGCCATACTGAATGTCACTGAGTAGGTCGTTAGCTTCTAGGTATGTCAGCAGTTTTCCATTAAGCACCCTTTCCATAACTTTGCAGAGTATGGAGGTGATGGCGATTGGCCGATAGTTGCTGGGGTCGGCACGCGCTGTACGTTGGCAACCTACTAAGATTTTGGCACCGTTCTTGTTTTTAGAGAGAGAGGCGATATAAACGTGTTAGAACACGAGACAACTCAGGCGCACAGTTTCTCAAGACTTTTGCTGGTATTCCATCAGGACCGCTTGCTTTGTTCACGTCTAGACTTCGGATTACTCTACGAACCTCTTTTGCGTGTATAGTGATCTCCGAAATCGAAGAGTCACAGCGAGGAATCGTTGGTGGTTGATAAGAGCCGGCATTTAAACGAGAATTGTTTGCAAATAGAGACGCAAATAAATTTGCTTTCTCTGTTGCAGAATGAGCCAGCGACCCGTCAGGTTTCAGCAGGGGAGGTAATGTCGGACGGCAGAAGTTTGTTTCGACCGATTTGGATAGGGACCAAAATTGTTTGCTACCAGAGGGGTAGGATGCAAGTTTGGTCCCTATGCGACTGACATGGTCGTAACGTGCCTTTCGGATCACCCTCTTGCAGAACTTTGCAGCATAATTGAATGCCTTTTTCTTCGCGCGAACCCGTCGAGCTCGAACTTTGCGATCACGGGCTGAAACCCAGGCTTGGTATGCGGACTGCATTCGAGCTTCAGCGCGAGCGCAGTCCGCATTGAACCAAGGTGCCTGCCCGGATCTGTAAGTCCAAGCAATTGGGCGTGTGTCCGTCTACATCAGGCACCTGCGTAGCTACATTCACCAGTTGGGTGAGATCTAGCGACAATGCAAACCTGCGCGCCTCTCTCCCAGCATGGTCAGCTATCTACTATTGCTCAAAAGATCTTTTTCTTTTTTTCTTAAATTTAAGAGGCTCTTGATGTTGCGGAGTACCTTTTATTTACATCTACTCTCCGCCAAAAGTTTTACTTCTCGATACATGACCGAAATAGCTTCGCCTAGCTAGTCTTCTCCCTCTCAGTGTTTCTTTCTGTAAAATTTCTCAGGAAGCTGTCGAGCCGTATCAAGTATTCAGTAGCTCATATAAGAATTGTGATTAGTGGAATTATAACAATGAGTTATTGAGGATTTATAGGTTCTTATATTTTAATAATTGTCCATGGTTTATGTTCTTCAGGTATATTTTGTTTAGCTAATATTAATTATGAACGATTTCATAGTCGAAGATTATTTATTAATAAGGGCCTAATAAATTTTATCTTGACCCCTCTGATGTGATATGGCTTGTTAATATTAACCATGTCCCTTGTGGTGCCAGCAAAGAATAGTACCAACCCATCTCTAACCGTGGGTGTCGTAAGAGGCTACTAAGGGATTATGAATCAGAGGATGGGCAGCAACATCCTTCTGTGTATCGTACCATCCTACATACTGCGGTCACCAATAACCGCGGTCCAATGTGCCAGCTGCAACGCAAACAAGCGTGGTGACTAAGGTACTTCTTCTCCACATTGTTCTAGCAATAGCCGGAATTCTGGAGGGAGCTCCCTGTCCTGCAGTGGACGTTTCATGGGATGTTATGATGATTAACATCAAGAAAGACCTAAGTGTCCCTTGAACACCGGAATTGGATACATTAGATAACTATAGAATTTTTTACATAGAGTTGACAGAAAATTGGAAAAAAATGTGCCATAATTTTATTCAAAACTAGCAGTTGCCCGTGACTTCGTCCGCGTGGATCTATCGAAAAGCATTAAGAAATCATATTTTGCTTAAGGGATTTTCAAAATTTCAGAGTTAAAAGTAAACTTTATGTTTTTTTGGATCATAGTCTACGACTCTGCCAAATTTCAACAAATTCTGTTCAGTGGTTAGGGCATGAAAAGTATAACAAACTTCCAAACATATATAGTCCAGTCGCTTAACGTCTTATATCGCTTTTACGTGGACACGCCTTATAAATGCACCAAAAAATTTTCCAGGTACTAATTTTCAATGGAAATTCAAGAATTGGCTATTTACCTAACTAGTACTTAGAAAAAATTTGGTGAAATTGTAAGGCGTGTCTACGTGAAACAGCTAACCGGCCGCACCAATAAACTTTTATCTTATTAAAATTAATGTACGATTATACTTTATTAAATAACTACGTTTTCTTATTGATTCTTTCAAACTTTGACACGGTGCTTCAGAGGTTATATCTAGATCTTTTCTCTCTATCTTCAGTACTTCATCCTTTATTTTTTATCTAATCTTTTTCATCCTCATTCAACACAACAAAAGAACAGGAAGGGTTAAATTTAATACGTTAAATAACAAATCACCCTGTAAACGCCGGGTTCATTTTGCCGGTTTTATTTACGACCCTCGATTTACTGGATTGATTATCCAATTATACACAAGTTTTACGGTCTCCAATGCTTGAGGAACACCTAGTAACATATCGTTATTGCAGGGTATCAGTTACAGCCGGCTAAAGGAGTGATCACACCTAGCTGAATTCAAAGACTAATTCGGCATACATTGCTCGTTGAAGTAAGGATATTGCAATTAACATAACCAAGCCTCCCAGCAATGTATGCTGAATTAGTCTCTTAATTTGGCTAGGTGTGATCCCGTGGTGTGATCACTCCATAAGTCGTACTTATACAAGGTTTACCAAAAATGGTATACCAAGCCTGAGGGATGTGAATCTACCCATGAAGCTGAACAACTTTCTTTTAAGAACATAGGTCAATGTATTAAAAAAGTTTACCTCCCATAGAAACTGATTCAGCTGATAGCGCAATTTGTATGGTAGACCAAAATTTTTTTTTCGTATTGCGACTTATGTTCCTTGGGGTGTATTCCTCTTAGAGCACCTGCCCGAATAGCACCTGTGCGAATAGCAGCTGAACTATACCACTTAGAGCACCTACGGATAAGAAGCTGCTAGAGTTGAGGTGTAAGTCGAACTTTTGATTAAAAGAAATATCGATTAAAATGCTAGTCAATCACCTCATACCCTAAAAATAATACATATTGACTTTTTTTTGGGTTTGCTCGTCTACTTCTTCTCTTGAGTCGATTCTGGCGTGATATGTCTACATTTTATTGGACCAATACTCCGCCACAGAGACAGCACTATCGGTGGCATTGTAGATGTCCTCGCGCGTGTAGGTGGAGGGTCACGCTCGTGATAAACACATGAATGGGTGAGAAAAAATAAATCTTTCGCCTAAACAAGTAAACGACGTTTTGTGCTACTTTCGGTTTATTTTGTGCCATAATAGGAGATGTGAAGATAAACAGCGTTTATTACAAAATTTATCTTCTTTACGAAAATGGACAAAAAATATCTATCTTTTATTAATATTTTAACGTTAATTTTGATCGATATCTTTTATTTAAAACATCCTAAAAATCGAGTCATACCCCAACAATAGTAGTGAAATATAGATAGGTGTTCTAAGAGGGTTCAGGTGCTAGTCGCGCAGGTGCTATTCGGGTGGGTGCTCTAAGTGGAATACACCTTCCTTGGGGAAAGTTGTTGAGTTTCATGGATAGATTCACATCCTTCAGGGTTCATGTACCCTTTTATGGTTTGATACACCTTGTATGTCTGGCTCCGATTTGATTTATTTATATTTACAACCATATTCTTTTTGACCTCATGTTCATTCGCTCACAATTAGTGAGCTGAAAAGAAACAACTTTTGTACTATGATGTGCAACTCATACAATAGTTAATTGTTATGAAAGGCAGCAAAGTTGTTATTTAGCGCGAGTGTTTTGTATTGAAACTCGAGCAAGAGAGGATTCTGGGATTGAGGCACGAGCAAAGCGAGTAGTTTAAAACAAGAATCCTGAGCGTAGCGAGGGTTATAAGGCACGAGACGCGAAATAACTTTGCTGCTGAGCGAAACATAATTTTCACCTCTTTACATCGAGGATAATGCTAACAAATAGTAGCCAGTATCTTATACCATAATTTATTATTACGTTCTCATTTCAAAAATCTTTTCCACGCTAGCGACCAAAAATGACTTATGCACGCAGATGTCGACCGATAAAGCAAAGTTTTCCAAACTTGTGAGATATATATAAAATATGTTGGTCACTTACCTCACTTTCTATGGGAAGTTGATTTTTTTGAGCAATGTTTCAAAAAAAAGTAGTTGCTTTTTCTTGCTACTATTGTGGGCCAACGAATGTCAGGTTAATAAAACCCTATACTTATGTTAGAGCGTAAACTTACAAAAATTTTAAATCAATTTGAATTGGAATAGAGTGGAATTATCTGCCTGCGTCTGTGTTCCCGAGTTCATACAACCCGAATCTATTCGTCTAATTCTATTCTTCTGGGCAAGCTTGTTCCATCGTCGACCTCATCTCTGTCTTCAAGACTAGATCGAGGTCAAGAGTAAGCTCATTGACAATAAAAAAAAATATTAAAATCAAATTGATCTAGGCTTCAAACTAGCACTGAGGAAAGGTGGTCTTCTCTGAATTTTCGACATTGAAAATGGCGTCGATACGATATTATATCGATAAAATAAAAAACTTAGCTCTATAACAATAGGTCAAACAAAACTATCGATTTGAGAAATTATTCGACTCTTTTATCAGCATAGATTAATACATTATATTAGAATAAAGGAAATGTTTTCACCTGTCTATGTAGATCTCCTTAAAAAATATAAAAATCCACTTTATTTAACCCTATATCTCTATTAGTGCGGTCAGTTAGCTGTTTCTCGTAGACACGCCTTACAATTTCACCAATTTTTTTCCAGATACTAGCTAGGTACATAGCTCTCAATTTTTGATAGGAGTCAATTCTTGAATTTCAGGAAATTTCCATAGAAAATTCAAGAATCGGCTCCTATAAAATAATGAGAGCTATGTACCTAACCTGGAAAAATTATAAGGGACCGGACTGTATTCATTTGCTGTGTGATACTAAAAAAAAATATTTTGTCAAAAATACTCTCATTCGTGCAATATGACGAGGAAACCTTCATGACTTTGTAGTCCTTATCACAGAATATATAATAGTAAACAAGTTTACAGAAGTCGCACTCCTTTGATCTTGGAAAAAGCCGCCTTTTTATATACCTAAACATAGCGCGTCAAAGCTAAATTTCACTTAACTCCACGCGTCAGGGCCCTGTTTGCCATGCAGCTTGATATACCGAGTCGACGCTGTCGATTGCCAGGGTTGACTCCAGTGTCGGCTACAATTGCTGTAATACCTATTTTATTTCATTTATTTGTCAAACTAAAATTTATTATATGTTGCTGGACTTGTACAGTCAAAAGCACGCCAAGCTTGACACTATATCAACAAATAACCTCATATTTTCTGAGTGCCGACTTATATATATTTAGAGTAAGCATGTTTTATAAACGATACCTATTTAATAATAAAAACAATAAAAACACTTTTTACAATCAGTTGGTATCTTAAAAAAGATAAAATTTCACTTTTTCTTCGAGTTCATGCATCCATAAATTTACTTCTGTTCCTCATTATAATTATCTAAAAACATCCCAGACTTGGAACCAAAATAAATAATAATTGTTTCATGAATGTTTGTTGACACAAAGTGCGCAAAACGTATCGAACATGTAAACAGGGTTGCGATTCTCCTATTTTTAAAGGCTTTTGTCGACTAACCGGCGAAAAGGTTGCAAATCTTGGCTGATAAGAGATAGGGATTGATTGTTTTCTTTAAAGAATATGTTATTGCGTAATATGGAAGCATCAATCTATAGCCTCCCTTTTCATACCCAAATTTTTGGAGTCCTTATTCTAGATCATATGAAGACGATATCATTTTTGCAGTCTCACTCTGTCTGTATAGGAATCAGTGAGACCGGATAAACAATTCGATTCGTACACGGATTTATACGAGTCGTACACGGATTTCTCGAAAAGATTACGTTCTATAAGGTTTGCATTTACTTCCCCATATTCTTTTCTGAAGAGATTATATTATAAATGAGTAACTCTAAGGTAAAGTACACATAGATGCGGGAGATGTTTACATAACAATTGTGCTTACTAAAACTATCATGCGCACTATTCAAAAGGTTACCTATTAGAGAAATGCTGCCAAAGCTAAATTCAAGAAATATCCTTCAGGTGAAAATAAGAGAAACAAGTTTAAAACCGCAAAAGGTAATTTTGCTGATTTTGGTCGTATAGGGCAGTTTGTGTAGAGAATTAGGTTCTTAGTATAGAAACTGGTCTAAGGGCTCATTTGGGGATGCATACCTACAGACAAAGGGACATCACAAATTACTATTTAAACAAATACAAATAAAACAAACAACATGAGATTCTTTTTAATTTAAGTTTAGTCAATAGGAAAGATATACAACGTGCAACGGAAAGGTGTGGTAATACTGAAATATTTAACCATAAAACTGAACAACTTCTCCGAAGGAACATAGGTCAAAATACAAAAATATATTTTTGACCTCCCATAGTGCATCAGCTGACAGCGCCATTTGTATGGGAGGTCAAACAATTGGTTTTTCGTTTTTCAGCCTATGTTACTCGGGAAAAATTGTTCAGTTTTAGTATTATCCCACTTTTTCATTACACGTTGTATAATGATAATTTTAATTGGTTTTGCTTCCCAAGCCCAGTAGACTATTACTAAAAAGAAGAAACTTTCCCAAAAAAAAATTTTACTTCCCGTATGAATTGAGTCGATAACGTGACCACTTAAGTATGGTGTCGAAATTGATTTTTTCGGGAACATTGCTTGTTTAGTGAGTAGAATCATTAATAAACCCACCGAAACCAATTAAAATTTACGGTCTTATGAAATTTCAGTAAATGCAGATAAAATCAACATAGACAGTCAAAGTGACCAACCCCAGTTGGAAATATGTGGTAATGTGTTTTGGCTGAAAGAGACCTGTGTTGAGTGAGAATACTTTTCAATCGCGAGTTTAAAGTTTAAGTTATGTATGTGTTACAAAAAATATTGTTTATTTGTTTTAAATCAACTGCGTGAAACGTTTTCAGTTTTCAACCCTGATCAGGTATTTACTTTATTTTGGGCGGGGGTGTCGCGAAAGCTTGCAAATCAATAGGGTGTTTTCAACCAGCTTTTGGAAGTTTAACTACTCGTATTAAGCGCTGCTAGTTAGCAGTAGGAAAATATAAAATGGAAACACTGATACTGAACGTTCCCCCAGTATAAAAATAATTAAATTTGTTTGATTGCTGCTGTTTTTTCTTCGAAATAAAAAGAATTAATAAACATTTAAATTAAAAAAAAAAACAAGGTCCTTCATAGGGGCATACTAATTTCACTATCAAGGTCCTAGCTGCCGAATATTACACACCTACAACTAGAATACTGACAAACATAAGTAGATAATGAAAAATAAAAAATCTTTATTATTTCAACTCACAAACAAAACAATACATTCAGTGTAGAAATAATTACTAATTGGCATTCTCAAATAGTGAACACAGCATTTCAAGGGGTATACAAAAACGTCATGCAGGTACATAGTTCTAGTTTTAAGTTACGTTAAATTAGGTAAAAAGTAAATTACTAAGAAGTGAGGGGACAATCAGGTTAAATTAGGGAAGAATTAAATTACTAAGTACCTTATCTTTAACTGAGGCCAAAGAACCAGTGAAGATGTCAAATGAAAAACGAATACCGTAGTAACCGGTACACATTCTGTGGACAGGACTGTGTTGGCCAATGTTGGTCCTAACCTAACATAAGGAGGGACAATAATGTTCCCCTATTTAGAAGCCTGCTGCCTGCTGTTTGGTCGTGGAATTTCAAATTGTATGGCTTGTAGAATCTCCATGAAGTCAATACACCCATTGACTAATTTGTACAGGAATGTTATGTTTTCATATTTTCTTCGGATACTTGGTATTATTTTATAGAACTTTAACCTAGATTCATATGAAGTAAGTGTTACGTCCAGTAGGACGTACTGTTATTTATCGGGATGCATCTAGTAAAACTAACTATTAATGGTACGTGGGACACAGACAGAACATCCCCGCTCGCCAGCCTGCAGTCGAATGATATTCTCCCAGATTACCCACATTTATTGTGTGCGTCACATCTATTTATTGTTAGCATAAGCCAAATGATATAGAAACATTTTTGGACCCGCTCTTTACGACTGATATGCACTTGATAACATGGATTCCATGCTGGACTTGCATACACTACGCACCACACAATTATAAATAGGGATAATAACATCTGGATCTTTAAATAGGTACCTGCTTTAAATTGTCTTATTACAAATCCTTATCCAGTTAGTTAGAAAGCTTTTTTAAGAATTTCATAAATCTGGGTCCTGAAACTTATATCCGAATCTAAATAAATCCCAAGATCGCGGATGCTAGCAACTTGTTGTAAAAACTTACTGGAAATGTTTTATTTGGTAACCCATTGTTTCTTTTTCCTGGAAAATTCACGAAATAGTATTTGTCACAGTTTAGCTTCATTTCATTTTCTGAACACAACTGGTACACAAAAGTGTTATTTCGCACGAGTGCTATGTATTGAAACTTGAGCAAACGAAGGATTCTAGGATTGAGCCACAAGCGAAGCGAGTTTGCTGCCGAGCAAAACAAAAATTTTCATCTCACTACAGGGAGAAAAATAGTACCTAATTACCTATATGCGCCGATACCTTATACTATAATAAATTCATCATCAGGTTCTAATTTCAAAAAGATCTTCCACGTCAGCGGCCAAAAATAATCTTAGCACGCAGACTTCAACCGAAAAAAAATTCAAAAACCTTTTCCACGCAAGCGGCAAAAATGACTTGTGCACGCAGATTCAACCGATAAAGCAAAGTTTTCCGAGCTTGTGAGGTAAAAAAGGTATTTTGCCATGGAACTCTATTTTGTATAGAGTGTGTCTACTCCTTAAAATTAAAACTTTTTTGGGCGCTGTTATGTCACTGGTCACAGACATCCCAGATTAGTATGACAGACATCCAATATGACAATGTAAATATTATGATATTCTATCTAGATTTTCATCAAAAATTCTTTACTGTAACATTATGATCGGTTTAGCTAAGTTTCAGCTGGAAGACGCCGCCAACATGTATACCTTGCCCAAGACCGTTAAACATTATCTTTGTTGGATTGAGCAAAAAATTTAAAAAACTACAGGCACTATGATCCTGAAACTACGGGCACCGATTTGTGTTTTACAACTATTATGAACCAGGAAATCGAGCTGAACGTGTAAAAGCTGCTCTCCGAGAAAACAATGTCCTTCCGGCGATCCCAACTCTAACCCTGTTGAGCACGTATGAGATGATTTTAAGCGAGCTGTTCAAATGCATTCGCCAACTTCTCTGACCCTGTCAGAGATAAGGGAAACTGCCGGTTATGAATAAGACGGACTACCGCAATAGCTATTGAATAACTTGTACACAGCAGGCTCAGCCCAGAGCAATATTGGATTGTTCTAACTGCGATTTATAATCGACTAGATTGTTCTGAGCGACCTCACAAACCCTGGTGCCAGAGTTGTTGAGCTGCCCAACCCAAGGCCCCTGACATGGCTCATTCAACGACTACTACATAGATAGTAGCTGGAACTTGCCCTTACTAAACATTCCTGAAATGAATGTCTCTATACGCGCATTTTGGCAGAGAAGTACTCGTATAGGCAAGGACAGGACTAATGTGGTTTCTCTTTCACTCATATGAAAAATATTGTTTCCATAACAAAATGTTTGATTAGTTTATAAATATAAAAAAAATATATATATTCTTTATTGTGCACAAATTACATAAAATCGTAGTCAACATAAAATTTGTTTACAAAGGTGAGCTTATCTCTATAAGAGATCTCTTCCAGCCAACCTAGCTGGTGTGAAAGAATGACATGAAAAGGGGCACAGGAATGTGCATTTAGAAGTGTGAAATGAGAATTTAAAAAAAAAATACATATGTTTTTAATAAATAGCAAACTAGCATAAAATATGGAGAGAAAAAAAATACCTACTTATACTACACAGTAATATACTTAAAATTACAATATAAACAATAAGGCATATATAAAGAAGGATAAACATCCTTTTAAAATACATACAAACATAAATACTTACATAAGCTAAAAATAATATTATAATGGTTGCGATAAGTAGTGCTCTTTTACTCGCATCTTAAACGATGTTATTGAAGGACTGCTTTGTATATCCTTGGGAAGTTTGTTCCATAGTCGCACAGCTTGGGAAGAGAAGGAGTTGAAAAAGAATTTGGTGTTCGCTCAAGGACACTCCAACATCGCAGTGATGCAGTCGCGCCTAGAGCGGGGATCAGGAGGTAAAAGTTTGAAGCGGGAGCGAAGGTAGTCAGGGGTTGCAGGGTCATTCAGGATCTTATATAAGGTAGAAAGGATGTGCACATTACGACGAAGTCGGATAGGTAGCCATTTTAATTGAGCGCGAAATTCGGAGATATGATCATATTTGCGAAGACCAAAGATGAAACGAATAGCCAGATTTTGTAGGCGCTCAAGTTTGTTCAGCAATTTGGTTTGGTTGGGAGTGAAAAGAGTAGTGCATGCGCCTACTCACCTCACTAACTTGCGCTGACCATGACAGGTCACGGTCTATAATAATCCCTAGGTTCTTTGCTTTGTCCGTGTAGGGAATACAGACTCCGTTGTAAAATATTTTTGGCAACGCTAAGTCCCCTAACCTACCCCTTAGTCTGCTGCTACCAACTATTATTGCTTGAGATTTAGTTGGGTTTACAAGAAGCCCGAAATTTTCAGCCTATTGCTGAACAGCAGCAAGATCAGAGTTCAGAGTATAGTAAAATGAAACGTTTATTTATCGTATTTTTACTAAAACTATTTATTTATCCACGAAAAATTTATCAATAATTCAAGATATATTAATCTACTTGCTCCTTACAGAGACTCAAGATTAAATGATACATATAATGAAGAAACCGGCCAACTGCGTGTCGGGCTATGCACAGTATAGGGTTCCGTAACTACGAAAAAAGCTTTTTATTTTTTTTATCGCATATTTTTATTTAGTATTTCATAACGTTGATAAGGCCTTTCATTAGGCCTTTGCCTAACAGTGGGACACTTAAGGCCTTTGCCCAGCAGCGGGACACTACATAGGCTAATAATAACGTTGATAACATACTCGTAAACTTTTACATCCTAATGCTATGCGAGGTCCTAGCGCCTGATTGCTATGGCAATTTTTATTAATTCCAGTTTTTTGCTATAGTTCAATGACCTGTAAAACCTACTTATCGGTGATAGTTTTCCTTTAAATTTTTTCATATTTCCATTGGCAACAGTTTTGCTGGCAGGGGGGGGGGGATACTTGACTCCAACAAAAAAATGTGCTTTCAAGTTTAATATTTCGCAAACGGATCCCTAAATCGAAAAATTAAAAGACTCACGTTGTTTTCAAAAGAGCTAGAGCACACGATGAGATCCACAAGAACATAAAAACAACCCCACTTTACTTGTAGAGGACACACCCTAAAAAGTTGTTTTTTCATGATTATGTTTTACCACTTTGTCGGCGTGGTTAAAATATATGTCCAGTAAATTACAACTTTTTAGTACTAAGGGTCTCTGATACTTTTCTTTCTCTTTGGTCTCTGAGGTATGCCGCGGACAGTCAGACAGACAGACGGAGATGAAGAAACTATCAGGGTTCCTTTTCGACTACGGAACCCAAAAAATGAAACGAACTACGAGGTATCAACCCAGGAGGAATATTATCATAAATTATTCCATTTAAATTCCGAACTAGCTTGCAAATAGAAAGCTATCAGAAATAAAAAAAACTGGTCAAGTGCGAGTCAGACTCGCGTGGCGAGGGTTCCAATATACTTTTTGTATTTTTGGAGGCAATAAAGTCCATTTTTAGGACCGCAAATCTAAATTTGTTTGTAAAGGTTATTTGCAGATTTCAAAAAAACTGCGCAACATACTCGTAGCAAGTTTGTTTTATTTTTCTGTAATGTTGACATAAATTTCTGTCAACTGTAATTAATTCAGATTTTTCCTTTCACAAACTTCGGAGATAAGAGGATAAAGGTATTTTTTTTACATTTTTACAACTACTACTACTTTTAAAGCTTAGAGACGTAAAAAAATAAATTTTGTAATGTACAAGTAAAGCCCTTTCATATGACACCCCACTCGACCTAGTAGCGACAATTTGAAATTTGGCCCGCCCTATTTTGGACCCCTTTACATTGATAAGTATATTTTTTTCAAAATTCTTTCATGTGCTATTAAGTTGGGCAACTATACTCTAAACCTACTCCAAATTTCAGGTCGATAGCATGAGTGGTTGCTGAGATATAGAGGTGTGACAGACAGAAAGACAAAGTCGCACCATAAGGGTTCCTTTTTTTACCATTTTGGTATCGGAACCCTAAAAATGCCAAGGTTTATTGCGATGCGACTTACGCTAGAAACGAACTACGCACCAATTTGTAAAATGTAGGCAATTACGCATTCTGTGAAGGGGCGAATTTCACAATTTGAGTGTGAAATAGACGATCAAAATGATCCACCATTGTCGCTAAGAATTTAGTTAATGAAGTTTTCTGCCGGTTTGGATTTCCTTGGAAGATGCACAGTGATCGTGTGGCAAGCACCACACACACACACACACACACACACACAAGTACCACACAAGTACGCTTGTATATATAGAGGTCAGTGGTGGCCATAGATTTATTACTTCGCGCGTGGCGCTTTTAACCAGATTGCGCTCTTCCAAAAATTATGCGAGCAGAGTAGGACGTAAGATGAGAGGAAGCTGTCCCTTTCTAATAGATTTTGCATGACATTTTGTTTATGTTGCCATGAGAACATCAACAAAATGTCATGCAAAATCTTTGTTAAAAATCATTTTACCAAAGAGTTTTTAATCCAGATAAATCAAAAGAAAATGAATTTCTGCATTTATCAATATTTAATGAAAACTGAGAGAGAAGTTTATACTTTGCACGTTGAAAATTATTCAAATAAGTATTTAAAAATACGTATAAATATAAATTTGTGAATATAAAAGTTAACATTTTGCACGGAAATTGTGCAAACTTCATTAGTATGGCAATAATTAGAAAGGGACGAAGTACATCGCCTATGATGTCTTGCTCTGCTCGTTTTGCCTCTGCACAAATTGTTAAGAGTACGCTATCATGGTAAATGTAAGATCATTGGTGTTGGCAAGCGATAAGGGTTTTTTTTTCTTTTGTTGAGGAACATTTTTTACTCTCGAATCCTAGCATTGACGTAAGAAAAACGCTGTATCCCCGCGAGCCACAGCAGACCAAAGGCAAAGATTTTGGAAACTACGCAGCGTTTTTCTTACGTCAATGACCAAAGGTCTGTGCCGAGCGAAGCAAGGAGGTTTTTGTTCTGAGGGTCTGTGCAGCAGACGGCAAACTTTTGTCAATGACATGAGAAAAACGCTCCGCAATCTTTGCTTTGGAAGGAAAACCGCTTGAATTGTTGTTCATACCAAAGGGTTATTTAGTCGAAAAGGTTGTTCAGATTTATTGTTATTTTGTTTAAAATGTGAAAATTGTGGTTAGAATTTTATTCTGATAAAAACTATAATTTTCGAAATATCGGCCACACTGGCGGACAAAATCCGTGACTGCTCGTGTCTGCCCAGCTCACGGATCTTGTCTGCTGAGCCTCGTATGGTATTTTTTTTTTCATAATTTGAACAAAAACGTACTTGATCGTTGTATAATTTTGATAGGGTGTTCCAGATCCAGTGAACGACTTTCAAAGTGAACATCATTTACTGAGATTTTCGGATGGTTAAAAGCGGCTGTCATCATGACTCCTATTATTTCCCCTTTCAACTTATCGGAGTCATCATAGTATACAGGCCCTTGTCCTCGTGATGTGGATGTGTTATTTCGCCATAATTTTGCAGCAATATCTTTACTTGATATTGGCGGAATACGACTTGTAATGAGATGTGATGCCATTAAATAAATATCTAATCAAACAAATCTCTTGACAGTTTCATGGTTGTCATTATGAATTAGGGTTGGGCCACACTGATCACGGCGATCGACGGTTTGCCTCTACAAAACGCGCGCAAAGTATGCAAATCCTTTCGTATCGACGCGGCGAACGCGCCCTGAAGACGAAACGCGGACGACCGTCGGCAGAGATCGACGGCGAACGACGGCAAATGACGGCGATCGACGGAGAACGACAGTGATCGTCGGAGAACGACGGCGATCGATGGAGAACGACCGCGGCGATCGACGGCTGACGATGGCGATAAGTTGTACCACAGTGTACAAAGTACAGTAAATCAACAAATGCGAAGTAAAATAAGATTTTATGTTTTAATAATTTTTCACTCCAATGATTTCATATTTTAAGCACAGTTTTAAGCTACAACACATTTTTATATATTTTTCGCAAAATTCGTATAAGTTAAAGATTTTTGTATTTATTGTGGGTATTTAACTGCAACATAGATACTATTGTTTCCCAGTGAAACAGTTGTACAGATAATGAAAATCATGATGCACGCACATTACATAATTTATTACCCATTACCTATCAGTTTATGTTTATAAATTAAATAATTTTTACGTCAAAAAAAATTTATTTACTGCAAATCAACCAATTGCTTAACAAAACTGGTACTAGAAATAATTCGATAATAAATCAACAGTGTACTAAATTGTTTCCTCAAATGCGCAACAAAAAAGCTGACTGTAAAGAGAACATTGTGTGATAAAGCAGGGAGTCCCCGCGTGAAGTATACGGCACCTTACGGCTGCGTACGGATGGGAACGCGTCCGTACAGCTGCGTATGGATGCGAATGCCTCTGTAAGCGGTGGATCGGCATAATGCGTACTAGTGTGCTCTTTTTCAATCGGCAAAGTGCATGAAGAAAAAAAAATTTTTTTGGGTGCGTAAATTTTTTTTTCCTCCATGGCAAAGTGCGAAAGGCCGTCGATCAATCTGGCCCGACCCTTATGATAATATTTTCATATTTATTTTGAATGGCTGCCACTAAATGAATATAATAATATTTCATAATGTAATTAGTATTCCATGTTAGAGAGCATGATGTAATTACATACATACATAACATCACGCCTTGTTCCCGTTGGAATTGGATGTAAATTACCTTTTAAAAGTTTCTAGAAGTAAATTGAAAAAGAAGTACTGGCGCAATTAATCGTTTATGTAACCGTTGTACGAGACAAACTCGCCTACAAACTACAACAAGTCCAGTAGTCATCTGCTTAGCAAAAACCAATGATATTACAATTATATAACCGGCAAAAACGCTCTGCTTGTGAGTGAGCTTGGACAGAAGGAGGCTAGTGTGATTGACTACGCTTCCGTCGCTAAAGAGTCTTCACGAATAATTTTGTAATTATGCGTCAGGTAGTACTCATACATATTGGGGGACATTTCACACAAGGTCATCTGATCATCTGATACCAAACTGTGCAAGAACAAAAAAGTGCAGAGAGTTGCAAGAATAAAATATTTCGAGACAAATATGGTTTTATTTTAATCTATCAACCTGTTTTATTTACAAATTAACTTCAGTATAAAAGCCACTTGTACCTATCTCGACGGAAAATAACACACAATCATAAGTTGATTTATTCCTAGTAATCAATTTCTTAGTAATTTGATCAACTTTCTAAAAATAATGAACTGTACTGAATTCGCTGCTAGCACTCGCCGCCGGCTTCTGTCGTGCCAAGGCCGCAGCTAAGGATTTGCAAAGCGTCTTATTCACACTAGTCGTTATCCACTTTCTGAGACTGTTCCCATGGAACGATGATGTTGGATGGATCTGGGTGTCTACTCTCAAAGTCCGATATATCGAAACGATACTACTCGAAACATGCAAATGCAAGACTTCGTCCCTTGACAATAGAGTAGAATATTGGTTGGATGCAGTTTGAAAATTCATCCAACCAATATTCTCCTCTATTGTCAAGGGACGAAGTTTTTCATTTGCATGTTTCGAGTAGTATCGTTTCGATATATCGGACTTTGGGAGTAGACACCCAGAATCGATCAATAATCGTGGAAGCACTGTGTGTTTGTTAAAACTGTGACGACTTTTTAGGCGTGAGGGTGAATAATTATCTCTTTGTAGAGGTTGTATGCTACCCAATTCCTTTTTAGTTTTTCCGTACAAATAGCTCAACAAGATTCAGTAGGTAATATCCACATCTTTCGAGAGAGCTGATCGCGCTCCAAAGGGATATGCATGTTCACCAGCTGAGTAGCATAGATTGCACGCTGTGTCTGCTGCTCTTTTCGTACCTGCAAATTGAAGAATGTGAGGTTGTAAAACAAGACTCATTGACCCTAGCAGTTAGATTCTTAAAGTCTTTGGAGATGAGGTTACTACCATTTTGCAAGAGCTACGACGAGAAAGATATAAAAGGTGGATACTCTTTGGCGCCAGTTTGTGTACACTTAGTAGCCGTTTACTAATTTCATAGGAAGAAAAATTTTACTATATTCTTATCCGGTCCTACACGGATATGTAACTACTAATATAAAGGATTAGCTTATGATTTTGAGGGAGCTCCCTGTCCTGTAGTGGAGGGATGTTATGATCGTGACGGACCCACCATACCCCTGGCCATACCTGATGATGTGATTATGTTCACCACCTTTCTGACAGAAGAATATTTGTATTAGATATATCATCAGTAAATTTGTATATTGGTATCTATGATCAATATGATCATCATAGCTAGTAGTCTCTCTGTTAAGATAAAATTATAGACAGCTTTTATAGGTAGAACCCATTGAATTGGTTAGGCATGTTTAAATTTGCATTATTAAGTAGTTATTCCTTGGTTATTTCAAGCTGAGCGACAGTTGTAAGTATGTATGTTAGGGGTTACGGAATACTGAGCGTAACAGTGGCCTCAGTCTCTTTTGACACAGACCAGCTAAAGTAACCTACCTTTACAGTCTTGTTCTTGGTTAATTTCAACAGTTTACTTACTTGGTTTATATAAGAAGCATTTATTAGCAGCTGGGGATTATTCTTTATCCCTCAGCTACAATATTACCTATTATCCTATTTTCAGAGTCTCCGACTTTGAGTGGAATGGGTACAATAAGGGCGTTAGACATCATTTTCGTCTTATCCATGTTCATTTTGTGACCCACTTGTTGTGAAACTCTACTGATGTTATTGAGCATCGTGTCACGAACTTCTTGGGTGTCAGAGCATGACTTCTGCAAAATCGTCCAGCACAGTTTTTTTTAGTTTTAATGCCTTTTGTTTATTTTTAAAAAAACCTGTGCTTATTTGTGATTATTTTGTGATTATTTATTTCAATGTTTTTAACGAAATAGTACTCAAAGAAATTTTGTTGTTTATTCGTTTGTAATCAGTTTGACGTAAAAACTATATTTATGTCACATTTTCTTCCATCCCTTTTAGTTTCATATAAACATTTGTCTTTTCCTTTCTCTCAATAGATAAGAGCGCGCAGCGAACAACCCTACCTCATTGGATACCAAACAGCGACCTATCTAGGCTGCTGCACAATGATATGGTGAGTCAAAAAAAACAGGGTTGCCTGGGCGCAAGCTGGCACGTTTTGTACAATCAGCAAAAAACTGCCTATTTTTTTACCCCTTCATGTTCCTTTACTCACATTACTTACTTGGAACCTCATACCTAAACGGTATGAGGTACCCGATGAGGTAGGGTTGCTCGCTGCGCGACTGCGTCAACATGTTCTCCCTCTAACTGTCTTAATAAGAGGGAGAAAGGCAATGCAAATTTTGTCCTTATTCTGAGAAATCACTATACGTTGCTGTTTTTGTATGAAACCAAATTTTCATAGCTTGCACAAAATATGTTATGTACAACTTCTTACAACTTTTGTCGCCATTAGCAAATATCAACATGTTTTGAAGTTAATAATTTAGCGGAATACCAACCCAGCAAAAGCGTGATAGCCCGAAAAACATAGCGCCCGTAGGGCGCGCCGCGCGGTAGGTACTTAATTCATGCCTAGACGCGGAGTGAGACAGGCCTGTCCTTATAAGCAAAATAAAAAAGAAGATAATCTACCTAAGTCATATCAAGTGAAATTTTCGGCTATACCACGTGTTGCCTAAGCGGCAGACTTTAAAGAAAATTAGAAAAGTAAAGAAACAATTATTTTTATAGAATTTCTAGTAATTTGTGTAGAGTCAACTGAGACCTTGGGGGTGATCGTGGTAATTTCAACGATATTACCGAAACAAAAACGTTTGCCTAAAACACTTAGTCAAGAGTTATCATAACTTTTGAGGCAAACGTTTTTGTTTTGGTAATGTCGTTGAAATTACCACGATCACCCCCCTGTAGAAAAACATAGCCGAAGTCACATAGTAATCTGAAAAGTCTCCTGGAATTCGTCTATCACGAAATATGTCGTAATTGAGAGATGACCACATAAGATGAGTTCAATGATGGAACGAGCGTATCTAGAAGAAGCTTTTTCTATCGTGATATGAACCCGGAATTACTTAAAGACGTATGTAGAAAATTCCACTTTCCAACTAGGCTGATTCTAGATTACCTATCTATTCGATCTAACCTTTGGGCCTCTATAGAAATCGCCTACCTACTTAAATGTATCATCGGAGTTTTAAGTAGATCTCAAGTTTGGTACAGTACTTACTTAAGGGCCTTAAACGAAAACGCCTTAACAGCGCGATTTCAATCTCAAGATGTTTGAGTTTAAAGAAAGTTCAGTCGGTAGATTATCTTTCCGGCAAAAAAAGAAATCGGAGAAAAGTCATTCCATGAAAGTGTTTTCGGTAAAACGCAAAGGACCAAATTATCGGCAAGTTTCACTGGATGTCGTGGGTTCAGGTTCAGAATCGTGTCGAATTAAACTTTTTTTTGCTACCTAAAGACAAGACAGTGGGTGTCATGGGCGGTGGCGACCACTTAGGTGGCCCACCTGCTCGTTTACCCACTTGTAACATAAAAAAAGTTCATCATATTGACATGTATAGGTACGTCTATGCTTTAGTTTTGGGGGGTTATTTCGTGCAAAGTGGATGTAGGCCCTCTGGCAGCAATAATTTGTACTAAATTGAGCGTCGGATGAGTCAGAGGGTGAGGGAAGGGGGTGAGAGGAGGAGGGGAGGGACAGGGGTTAGGGGGTCGAGGGAGTGAGGGAAGGGGTCATGGGGAGAGAGTGAAGGGAACGGGGAGTGAGTGATCGTGGGTAGGATGATGTACTCTTGACTGTACCTACATAGATATAGATGTAACCACGTACAATTTAGGGCTGTATCAAGGATACAGCCAACCAAAGATTTTTTAAAGTTTAGTATAGTTTTTTTTCAGCGCAGGACCGGTCGCCATGGAGATCTTTTGGTTGATATGATTATGATGATAGTTTGTCCATCATATCGGTGCAAGATCTCTTTAAATAAAACAGGTGTACTATTTTTAGCCGCCACCATTCGGGCAATTATAGGGTGACTTTTAATTAGTTCTTGATAGCAAAAGATATGCATGTACTCATAAAACTGAAAAACTTTTCCGAAGGAACATAGGTCGAAATACGAAAAACCAAATTTGACCTCCCATACAAAATGCGCTATCAGCTGATGCAATTTCTATGGGAGGTGAAAACTTGATTTTCATATTTCGACCTATGTTCCTTGGGGAAAGTTTTTCAGTATCATGAGTACATTCATACCTTTTTCTATCAAGAACTAATTAAAAGTCATCCTATATACGGGTCATAGCTAGGCAGAAACATAGGGTGCACCCTGTATCGTTTTTAGGGTTCCGATACCAAAATGGTAAAAAAAAGGAACCCTTATGGTGCCGCTCTGTCTGTCTGTCTGTCTGTCTGTCCGTCTGTCTGTCACACCTCTATATCTCAGCAACCACTTACGCTATCGAGCTGAAATTTGGAATAGTTTTAGAATATAGTTGCCCAACTTAATTGCACATGAAAATTTTTTGAAAAAAGTATGATTATTAATGTAAAGGGGGCCAAAATAGGGGGGGCCAAATTTCAAATTGTCGCTACTAGGTCGAGTGGAGTATCATATGAAAGGGCTTTACTTGTACATTTTAAAATATATTTTTGTATTTTTTTAAGTTTCTTAGTTTTCAAGTTATGATGAAAAATGTCAAAAAAAATACCATTCCCCCCCCCTTATCTCCGAAGTTTGAGTAAGGGAAAATCTGAATTAATTACAGTTGACAGAGGTTTATGTAAACTTTACAGCAAAAATAAAACGATCTTTTTAAGTTGCACAGTTTTTCAGAAATCTGCAAAAAACCTTTACAAACAAATTTAGTTTTGCGGTCCTGAAAATGGACTTTATTGCTTCCAAAAATACTATAGGTATATCGGAACCCTCGGCGCGCGAGTCCGACTCGCACTTGACCGGTTTTTTTTTAATTACCCACATTTAGATTCATCATCAAGTGGTGTGGGTTGTAAGATCGATGACTGACCTTAGGGTTTTATATCGTGGGTACTAGCCAACAAAATATGAATGACTTTCAAGACTTGCTGCATAATCATCATAGGCAAGTTTGCTCCTACCAGGATTTAAACCCGAGACCTTATACTTGGCAGGCATGTCACCGAAACTAGACCATTTCGTTTGAAACAAGTACCAACCTAAGCAGATTATTATCTCACCAACATGACGTTTACCTGCACTAGTGAACTAATCCGTATCGATCTAGGCTATAACCGTCGGCTCTAGAGAAGCTATTGATTGGTTTATTCTAGGACAGTCTGAAGTTAAAACTACACGAATGCAAACTTTCAAGCTAAAATCCTTAAATTTTCGAGTAACTATACAAAAATTTGCTAACTTTGGACATAAGGCACGTCCACCGGAATATTTTGTAGGCTACATATGTTAGTGTTTTTCTTTAATTTATACAACCTCCAAACTTTTATTTCGTATCTAAGTATTTTAGACGGTTCAGGAACTACATTAAGTTTATTTATTTTATTTTATTTATTTTATTTATTAGGTCACCAACAGAATGTACATTAACAAATTCTTAATATAAATGAACATTAAAGTTAACAATTTAAATGTCATTCTAATTATAGGTGACGACGGCATTCCTGAAAATAAATTAAGAATAATAAGTTAATATCTAAACATATTTTAAACTACCTACTAATAATATAAAGAAATATGAAGTAAAAACATTTATGTGAGATTTATAAAATTTTACATTTGAAGGAAAACAGGGGGGTGATCGTGGTAATTTCAACGATATTACCAAAACAAAAACGTTTGCCTAAAACACTTAGTTAAGACTTAACATGACTTTTGAGGCAAACGTTTTTGTTTTGGAAATGTCGTTGAAATTACCACGATCACCCCCCTGGTCATATTAGGTTCAGGTTTTTATTGGTAGAAGTCGACACTTTTAGAAGTAACTACAGTAATAAACACTACAAATGTTTGCAAGGATGGCGCGCTTTTTTTTCTTTTTCAGCTGGCACAAATTATACACGTTTTTGAGAGGCACAGGCTAAGCTGCCAAGCAGCCTATTCCTTGAACCATTGAATAAATTATCAAATGTTTAATATCTTATTACGTAAATGAAAAGTTAATTGTTGATTAATTAATTAAAAGAAATAATTTGAACATTAAATATTAATCATATTTCATCGAATACAGCTTAATTTCATGAAAATGTAACTAACGTTACAAGCATAAACTTTTTGCTCCTTGCCGAGATAAAAAAAAACCACGTGTGTTTAATAAGCTGGATTATTGACCTTAATACAGTGTAAATAGAGCTGTTTTATGAGCAAATGTGTTAAAATTTATTACCCTGAGGGCTTCGATCAGTAGCAGTCAATTCGAAGGAAAAAGCATTATGTTCCCATTTTCGTGTGATCTTTATTTAAAGTTACAAAGTTAAAGAACACAAAGAGGCAGCCATTTTTCACGGTACCATTTTTTGAGCAGCAATCTTGCTTAGATCTACCAAAGATCAAGGTCTGATATGATAAGTTTAAAGTAGAGGTTCGTAGTTAAACAATAAAAGCTTCTGGGACTAGAGACAACTGGCTTTCTATAATCGTAAACGCCAGTAGGATAGAATAAAAATGTATGACATTGACATAAGCTAGCGAAATGTTGTGTGACAGCTAATGTCAAATCCATACATTTTCATTCTATTCTACTAGCGTTTACGATTGTATTAAGCCACTTATCTAGGCACCCTGTTATAAAAGCTAATTTCACCTCATAAAATAGAGCCAATTTTCTTTGCGAACAAAGAGTCTTTGTCCAATCTTTTATCAGTATTTTGATTGAAAGAGTCGGATATGTTATTGTACGAAAAGATCTTTTGTAATGTTTGAGCGAGGGAACCTAAGTATTGGCGAAGGAAACTTTATTTCCGTTACAAAACAACCTGAAAGGATTTATTAAGGTCTACGAATCTGAGGAAAGTCCCTGATTGATAACTTATATTATATTGAAGGAGATTTAATGGTATAAAGAAGTGGAAATTTTATACAAATTCATATCAGAATAGTATATTTTTCATTGAGAAGAGAAAGGGACCGATTCCGGGAGGGTGTTGTTTAAGGCTTGAGGCGCAGCCGTGGGCCTCAATACACCCGAGGTGGGAATCGTACTTTCCTTCAAGTGATGCATAGTGCTTTAGGTATACTTCTTTTATACCGGCGTTCACAAATCTTTTAAGACAATTCGCCAGTGTCAATAGGCTTTTATATTCTTTCAGAAAAGTGCAAGTGGCAACTATGATTTCGCGAACTCAGAAGTAAAAACTTTTTGTCTTTTGACATTATGATATTAACAATAGGCCATCGACTGATTTAACCTGATTCTTATACAATAGGTTCGTAGTTAAACAATTAAAGCTTCTGGGATTAGAGACAAGTGGCTTTCTATAATCGAAAATGCCAGTTGGATAGAATAAAAATGTATGACATTGACATAAGCTAGCGAAATGTTGTGTGACAGCTAATGTCAAATCCATACATTTTCATTCTATTTTACTAGCGTTTACGATTGTAGAAAGCCGCTTATCTAAGCACCCTGTTATACCTAATTGCTAATTTCACCTTATAAAATAGAGCGAATTTTCTTTGCGAACAAAGAGTCTTTGTTCAATCTTTTATCAGTATTTTGATTGAAAGAGTCGGATATGTTCTTGTACGAAAAGATCTTTTGTAATGTTTGAGCGAGGGAACCTAAGTATTGACGAAGGAAACTTAATTTCCGTTACAAAACAATCTGAAAGGATTTATTAAGGTCTACGAATCTGAGGAAAGTCCCTGATTGATAACTTATATTCGATTGAAGGAGATTTTATGGTATAAAGAAGTGGCAATGTTATACGAATTCATATCAGAATAGTATATTTTTCATCGAGAAGAGAAAGGAACCGATTCCGGGAGGGTGTTGTTTAAGTTAGTATTAATTTAGTATTTAGTCTTCAAATACCTTAACGTAGTATGCCCATTAATTTAAATTTTAATGTGACATACTTTGTTATAGGCTGTATAAATATTTAAGGCTCGAATTGTAATAATGAATTATATGCTGTTAAGTTTGCTTAGTAAATAAATAAAATACTTAAATAAAATAAAATTAAAGCTTAAGGCGCAGCCGTGGGCCTCAATACACCCGAGGTGGGAATCGTACTTTCCTTCAAGTGATGCATAGTGCTTTAGGTTACTTCTTTTATACCGGCGTTCACAAATCTTTTTAAGACAATTCGCCAATGTCAATAGACTTTAATATTCTTTCAGAAAAGTGCAAGTGGCAACTATGATTTCGCGAACTCAGAAGTACTTTAAAAGTTTTTGTCTTTTGACATTATGATATTAACAATAGGCCATCGACTGATTTAATCTGATTCTTATACAATATTCCATCCCGCTCAGCACGTCAGAAATAGATTTTCATAGAGAATTCCATCCCGAATATATTTTGTACGATAGTAATGTCGTACATTCTTACTTATTTTTAAAAAAGAACTCGGGTACTTTCCGACAAAGTGAAGTATAAATTCTTTCTCTGACGAGTTTCCCAAATTGATTGAGAAAAGTTGTTGTATTTGGCATCTCCACTATACCTTAAATCCGAACGGATTAAATGACATTAGTTTGACATTTAATCCCTATAGCAATTTTCCCAAAGAATTTATATGAACCGACTTTGTCGGTCAATTTCCAATAGAGTTTCCGGACAATAGAAAGTTCATGACAAATGTATTGCAATTTCGCGAAAATATGCCTTATTGCGTATGTAACTACGTTTTATTTTCGGTTCCTTCAAATTTTGACACGTTGCTACACAGGTTTAAAGGTATAGGGATGTTTCACAGATAAGACAGCAGGAGAGAGATAATTGGGAGAGTAGGACAGAGCAATACGTGTCTCTATTGCTCCAATGTCTTACGCATCGCTCCGTCCTGCTCTCACATTGCTTTCATTTTAATCAAGCTACGTTATTTCGACTGAAGTAATCCTATTCTGTCACTTTCTTTTTGCGTTTAGTGTACAGTTGAGCTTTTCATTAGCTTAGGCGATGATAATTCATTCGTTTCTCTAGCCTTATACCGTTTTTTGTATATACTGTACTATTAAACAAGCATTATTTGTATATATACATATTTATTATCGGTTTCTCGAAAACGGCTCTAACGATTTCGATGAAATTTACCATAAGGGAGTTTTCGGGGGCGAAAAATCAATCTAGCTAGGTCTCATGTCTGGGAAAATTCGTTTTCTCCGTATTGTTAAGCATCTGCGTTTTAGACAAAAACCTACAGCGCCATCTGTTGGCGAGTAGCATAGCACTCACCCGATGATATTTTCATTTTGAGGTGGCTATTATAGAGCGAAGCTCGGTCACCCAAACTACAAATAGAAAGGTATAAATAACAAGACATTTACAAAGGCGGGCTTTAAGAGATTTCTTTCAGCCAACCCTTGGTTTTGAGAGAGAATGTTCATTTGTGGGACACAAAAGTGCATTATAGGACATAGAATATTAAAAGATATTACAATACTATAAAACAATAATAAATAAGATAATACAATATAATCGACAAATAAAATAGATAAATAAAATATACATACATATCTGGGGGCACGGCAGTGCCCCCGCCAAGTCGAGTAAATGTTACTGGTTTTGACACAGATATATTAATTTAATATTGTTTGCTATGCCCTTCCATGGTCCATACTATACTAGATAATTAGATAATAAGAACAAATCTCATGTAAATAAGCAATAAATTGAATTGAAAATTATGAAATATGTAGATTTTTTTAAAAACATTAACTTCATTTGGTACGACGTAAGTAACTCTATCCACAGCCCGAGGGTATCATGCCTAATTAAGAGCATTAAGTCTTTGTAATCTGTAGTTGTCAGGGGCAGAAGCAGATTACCTTTTGTAAGCCTTTTTTTAAAACAAAATTTTGAAAACAGTTTATTTAAATAATTTACTTTTGTGTTTCCATAGCCTATATTTTAGGATTACATTTTTTTTATTTCTAGTTAGTGTAAACCAAATCTCTCCAAGAAACAAATAAGAAATAAGACGAAAAACTAAATTGTAGTTCCCAGTTGCCTTAACAAAATCAGTCGCCATTTTGTAATTTCATAAGCCAAAATGTCGAATACTTGTTTTTGCCGATCATTTTAGATGACCCCTTGGCCTAGAGCCAAGTGGCTATCTACTATCGCAAACGCCAGTAGAATAGAATGAAAATGTATGTGATTGACATTAGCTAACGAAATGTCACGTGACAGCTCATGTCAAACCCATAGAGTTTTATTCTATTCTATAGCGTTTGCGATAATAGAAAACCACTTGTCTCAGGGCCCTTGACGAATTTTTGACTATAGTTTGATGTTTTTTACCATTTAAGACATATGAAACTAAGTAATTTTTCCCACACCCCATAGATTGTTGCGCAAGATATCACCATTTTCTACAAATGCGAAGCAAGAGGATATGTAAGTCGGGATCGAACCGCGCTTTACCTGCTTGGCCCTAGCGCACGACCTTGTTACGAATACGATAGCGCTGGAAGGGTGACGTATGGAATTGCTATCGTCATGGCCATTGGACTTGTCAAAAAAGACAGCATTGTTTTATAAATAACGTACCTCAAAATAAAGCTTACTGCTGAAGCAGATCATTTATTTTTTAAACAAGAAATTTGAAAGAACAGCTGTTTTAATCAATTCCATACGTCACCGAAACCAAATTTCACAAAAGGCATACTCAATTACCTGAAAATAATACGTCATTGGCATCGCCTATCACGAAAATGTATGTGCATACGCGTAGCTGTCATAGTTCACGACCCTGCACAGCTGACAATAGCCACTATTATTGCTAAGACCACACTTAATAGAGTCCGTGAACGAAATTAGAGAGGCTGATTCTTTTTATAAACTGCATGATCTTGTGAAAGTCCCATATGTATTAATAAAGAGTTCGCGCGCTTTGGTGACTCTCGAAAGAGACTCGAATGGAAGTCGCATGAAGCATCATAGAAGGGCTACTATTGCATTTAAAATTAAATTAATTTATTTTGGTAATCTTATGCAATCATTAGACAACGCTTTTAGTTTATAGATTTAATTCCTCATTACTTTAAATCTAGGTCAGCAATTTTAAAGCGGTTCTCACAAGAGAGTTCATGTAAATTAAAAACTTAAACATAACAAGCAAAGTGCTTGAACAACAGAGAAGCTAACGAAACAGAGACAACATTCAAAATTAGGTCAGCTACAAAACTTCGCCAAAGCGTGCCACGAACTCGAAATAGGCAATCGACATTACACTGAACACAGCGATAACACGATACATCCCTTTATAGGCGACCAATCAGTTCACCGCACTGGTCTGGGCAAGTGTCACAGACCGACGAACAAACCGAAGACCGCGTTGAGTCAGATTCGGACAAGCGTGGCCATAGATGGCGACACGTCCAAGCCGTCATGGCCTACTACCAGGCTCTCAGGAAAATAAAAAGGTTCGCGGTAACACGAATGACGTCACCGTCTTGTCAAGTGTGTTCCTTTTGTTTATGGTTTCGCAGTAACTATACTCAAGCTGTTGAATAATGCTACATTTGAGTAGCAAATGTGGTGTTGTTCAATGGTGGGAAAATCTTTTTAATATAGAATTGCTCGGGTGGCAATATTTTTTCTAATTAATGTATCAATCGATAACATTTTGATGTTACCTTTTATGTCAATTGGCTTGCTTGACCTCGATGTAGCCCTGGGCCTAGGGACAAGTAGCTTTCTATAATCGTAAACGCCAGTAGAATATAATGAAAATGTATGAAATTGACATCAGCTAACGAAATGTTGCGTGACAGCTAATGTCAATTGTATACATTTTCTTTATATTATTTTAGCGTTTACGATTATAGAAAGCCAGTTGTCTAGGTAGTTGTTACCCTGAGGAGACTCGAGTCGTCGCATTATTTTTCTTTGGTATGTCATTGTCGACACCTTTTTTGTATAGAAAAAAGTATGTATAATTAATGAGTAAAAAAGGCAGAAGCAATACAAAGAAGCAACGCAAACGTTTACATAAAGTTCGTGATAGTCCACCATTGCAGCCGGCGTTGCGAAAATTGTCGTTACCATCAGAATAAAATACTAATTACAATTTTTTTTTTCAATATTGAATTACATTTTAAACTAACTATCAAACTGACAACAACCTTTTGGACTAAAATAACGCTGAGTTGAACAACTTTACTAGGGTTTTCCTTCCAAACTACGCACGAGAATATTATTAAACTATTATTGAAACATTTTGCAGTACTGGCCACACTGGCGGACTGACTTGGACTTTGTGTTTACATCTGCTGAGCCATTAATAAGTATAAAATATGAAAAAGAAGCTATAGATAATTAACATCATTTAAAATATCTGTCACCCGCGCCATCTTATGTTAAAAAGATTATACTGTACTCTGTGTTAGGTTTTCGAGAATGGTATTTAAAAGTATTTTAACATCATTGATTGTGTTTTCTTGTGATAATTGTGCCTCTAATAGTTCACTTAACTTTACTATCTAACCTGGGATATTTGAACCGTGTTCAGTGTGTATTTTTGCATTTGATTTCATAATAACTTGATAGAAATATTCGCCGTTCTTATAGGATACGATTCATGTGATGCTACCATTGCGCTGATTGTACAGTCAGCCATTTATCAGTGACCTGACTGTACGAACTTTCAAACTTACTTTTTTCATAATAGATTGTATAAAAATATAGGATATCAAGTTTTTGCGATAAACACTTTTGAGTATATTTTTATTTTATTTGTTTTAAGGGAGACTTACTGCTATTAACTATCCTATAATAACATAAAAATCACTTAAAACTAATAAGTCATTAAAAGTTTCCAACTAAATAATTAACTGTCTCCAACGAAAATTTCCGGGATGATCAAAAAATAATGCTGTATACTTAAGATAGATTAGGATCCAACAGATATACATGTCATCTGCAGAATAATAGTTGAATCAACGAACGTAGTGAGTATACTTTATCTGAGGTTGAATCCAATACTGCTATCCCGTGACCTTCGCATCATATAATTAGGTATAATAATAACTATCTTGACGTCAAAAATCTTCAATTATAATGAGCGCAATGGTTGCATTGTTTGCATGGTATCCTATCAAAATGACGATTTAGATATTTCAATTCTTGATTCCACTCTTAGCGGTATTAGAACTAGATTTAGATCGTTTAACTTCTCTAGAGACGATACACGTTTTTACTCTACAAACATACTTATAGAATCTTCTTTATGGCAGTTTTTGTCTAGATTGCGATGCCGCATGTACTATAAGTTAGATATTTGTATGCACGTGTAAATAATCAATCTTTCTGTAGGTACATACACTTTGAATAAATATTTGAAATTAGAACAAAAATAAACTTTGTAGATGTTTTTACAATCTTCCAATAAACCTTCCAATTGAAAACTTCCTTAGACTTCGTTAGATGAAACTTTTAATTGAATAATTAAATCATTTGAAACTTTAGCATGGCCTTTTGCTTTTCCCTTTTTTAATTCCAAAACAGCTCACTGTTTTAATCAATATTGTTTGGATTTAGAACGAAATCGAATCAGCGATGGATGAAGCTGCGGACGACGGTGCAGCTAAGTTCTGCGATACAGAAGAAGCCTCCGTTGAAAAGAGAAGACTCCTTCTTGAAGAGGTTTTCGACACGGCAGATACCGGAGACGCAGGAAACAGTGAGATATTGTCTTAAGGCTTCTTTTACTATAACTACAATAGGCGCACCGACAAATCATGTGTTTGACTGCAAGGAATTTATTCGACAACTTTGCTGGAACTTAAGGCCTTTGTTAGTGCTACTAAATCTTATAAAGGCTAAAACTATACCGGAGGCCTCTAATATTCAGACCTTTAAAAATTCAAAAAAGTCATGCTAGACAGAAATGTTCATTTATCTATCGCAAAAACTTCAAAAATTTAATGACATTAGGCGGGTCACCAGACCAGGGTAACTGAGGGCCAATGAGAAGCCCCCTGCAAGCCGGAAAGGGAAGAGAAGTCTTAGGTAAAGATGGCGCAACAACCTAAATTCTTTTACTTTGTCTGTCGAAACATGACAATATAACGATTCTATGTCCTTTACAATGAGATATTTAATTTGGAGCAAAAACATAAAAAGAGGTAAAACTTCTTACTCTTATGTTAGTGAGTCTATAAGCGTAACTTTAGATTCCCATAATATTTCATATTTTATGTACTTTTACTTTTAATGCTTATTCGCGAGGAATAAATATGATAGTCACGAGATCTGTAATTTACGGTAACTCTGAAGTTTTTAGGTTACAGCATCATACTCACAAACAACATGTCTGCAGTCGTAAAAGACGCTGCACTTTCGTTAGAAAACTACATGAGACTTTCAGAAAACGAGAATGTACAAAGAATATTCGTGTTTTCTCATATTTCTCTGTGCCAAGGTCTTCCATTTCATCATAATCATAACATCCCATGAGACGTCCACGGAGCTCCCTCCAGAACTCCAGCAAAAACGCTTGGCATTTAGAAGGGTATTCACCATAGTCACCATGCTTGTAAGTGTTGTGGATGGCGACCGCTGTTGTGGGTGACCGCAGTTCGTAAGATGGTACGATACATATATATTTTTTTTTATTTATTTATTTTTTATTTTTTTTATTTAACAGTAACTTAGCCTAAACATTTGAAACAGGTTTTTAAACTAAGTTGACAAATTTTTTGGAACTAAGTTGTTATTACAAAGTCCCAATGACCATTGGTTCCATGACTGTCAAAAGTTGCTGCTGCCCATCCTCCGGTTTATAAACCCTTGGTCTCTATCAACACCCACGGATAGAGATGGGTTGGTAATATTCTTTTCTTTCTCATCTCAGAAAATAGTATAAAAAATCTCATAGTGAAAACATTGAGAATCTTTTAGGTTCATCTAAGAGAATATTTCACTGGTTTCAGAAATAAGGCAAAATCAATAAATCAAAAAACCTTCTGATTCAGATTCAGATAATTTTATTCAATGTAGATTCTTTGCAGAATACTTATTGAATGTCATGCAGAATACAATGCAAATAGAGCGAGTCTACGCCGTTTCGGATCGTGCTATGGCAGCGTAAAAGAAACGGCAAGAAACCACTGCAGCACGGCCTACTTTAAGAGTCGGCTTTTTACAATGTGTTTCTTGTGTTTCGTTGGAATATCATTTTTAATTTTTCATTCTCATATTTCAATTAAGGGATGACATTATCCATCATAAATACCTCAAAATTTCCTGATACATCATTAAACGGTTGCCATGGTTGTTGGAATTATAATTGATAGAACAGTAATTTTATACATAATCCAATATTTTTTTCTGATTCCGAAATAGATAGGTACACGGTCCATATTATCAAAATACACTTTATAAAACCATTAAACATATTGGCTACGTAAGTGCGTAAAATACTTCATGCTACGCTTGCGTGCTATGCTTCCAAAAGAAGAAGCATGAATTTATAAAATGATGCAATATAAATAACAGCGTTGAGGAGTATGATTGGTGTAAAATTGACTGACAGGATTAAAAATAATGTGTTTAGAGTGGTTATAAGAACGTTGTGGCGTAAAAGAAGACGTGTGACTAAAATTGAGAAAGGGATGGTGAGAGGATTTGGACATAGATTGACGAAAAAGATCTCCCAGGCGATATTAAATGTAAATGTTGGAAGGGAAGGCATCGGCGTATGTCCCAGGATCAAATTCAGGACGTTATAAATAAAGGCCAGGGTAAAAATACTCTAAACCGATGAGCATGTGTGTGTGGGTTGATGAAAGTAGAGGATGTGATGGAAGTATGTCAAGACCGTAGCAGGTGGAGGGCTGCCTACCCCGACGGGAAAGAGGCGTGATGTATGATTCTTCCGTACCGTGGTCGTAGCAGCATCGTTTCTAGATTAATTAATGTAGGAAGCAATAACAATGAGGGTACATTTATTGGTACTTGAGCAAAATTATTGATGGGAGCACTCGGGTCGTAGACAAATGGCTTTCTATAATCGTAAATCCTGGTTGATTAGAATAAAAATGTATGACACTGACTTATACTAAGAAAATATTGCATGACAGCTAATGTCAATCCCATAAATTTTCGGGTTAGTCGCATTTGCCCCCATTGTCAAATGCCCCCGTGTCAAACGCCCCCAGTGACATTTGCCCCCGATAAATTTTATTCAGAGAAATACCTACCTGCCTGTACAATCACAAGCACAAGTGTTTTTAGTTTTAAATACTTTTCACTTATTTGGACTTATTTTTGTGTAGGTAATTTATAAATAACCACAAAGTGTAATATTTTTATCAATATCACAATGGAACAAGGCATAATAATACGACATAACTGTACATATTTTTATATTTATAACATAAATCAAAATTTAATCAGTATTGTGGACAGTAAGTAACAAAATAATACGATTTTTTTCTAGAAGTTCCGGTTAAATACACAGTAACTTTCATATCAACATAAACTAAACATGAACAAAAATAAACATGCAAAATCAACAAAACAAAGTAAAAAAAAAAATTATTTCTTAATGCTACCCTTAAATGTACAAAAGCTATATCTAAGCTTCATTTAGCTAATTGACATAAATTAGAACAAACATGCAAAATCAATAACAGTGCAGTGGTTTCTTGCCGTTTCTTTTACGCTGCCATAGCACGATCCGAAACGGCGTAGACTCGCTCTATTTGCATTGTATTCTGCATGACATTCAATAAGTATTCTGTAAAGAATCTACATTGAATAAAATTATCTGAATCTAACACGCATCATTAAAATGATGTGGCTTGTACAACAACAGCAGGATAGAGCTACGAGTATGCGTAAGAGCAAGTTGGAGCGATACGTGTCTCTGTCGCTCCAATATCTTTCGCATCGCTCCAATATCTTTCGCATCGCTCCGTCTTTTTGTCACACTGCTGTCATTCTAAGAAATAACATAAAGTAGCTTTTTACATTATATCTACTGTAGTAACAAAATGGGGGCGATTCTAGCGTGGCCGCTAAATTTAAGGCTAAAATTTGACAGGTCTAAAAAATTTTCTAGCTTTGTTACCGCCTATAGGCTGGAAAAAGACGGCATCACTTTAAGACCTGTCAAATTTTAATCATAAATTTAGCGGCCACGCTAGAATCGCCCCCAGTATTACTTATAATTTTCTTTATTAAAAACCTAAATGTATAAAAACCTTTAAAATAAACATTTATATAAATAAAGAAATTTATTATTATTATTATAAACATGCAAAATCAACAACTGTAGGTAAATTAATGTTTTTAGGATATCGTTATGATACCAACTCAACATGCCGTAGTAAAACTATTTTCCAATATAACAATGGCCCAAGTAAGCGCATATTTTACAAAGTTGTTAATGTACCTACTCAGGCTCGTTGTGGTATGAGAGAATAGCTTTATAGTTGCATATTAGGTTAGTACTCTTACAAAACCCTTAAAGGTCCCCTGGAGCTTTTACTTCCCATACAAATTAACTTTTGTCATAACTTCTAAAATACATTTCGACAAAATTTTGTGCACACAACTGGAAAAGATGTGTCAAGGTTTAAAACACACTGACGAGTGTTTATTATTTCTGTGAAAATTATAGGTATGCCCAGCATGTAGCAATGTATTTTTTTTACCATTTAATATAATTTTAAAATTATCTACCACTTGACCCTGAGAGGGACCTTCACCCGACATATTGAGATAATACACTAATACTACCCCTTGTCTTATGGCAACGTGCATTGAAGTCAAGGTACTCACCACCTGACCAAAACAAGTAGACTAATGACTGATAAGAGCGTCCATACAGACCGACGTTGGATTGGTCGAAGTATGCAGAGTCATTCGTGAGAAAAAGAGATAGAACTACTGATAACCCTCTGGACAGGATTTGGCTATTGTTATCAATAACCCGTTTTTGTTCAGGAATTTACTCTCTTTGAAATTGAAGCTAACAAACTACTCAAGTATTGACAAAATAATATTAAAATTATACGTCCAGTGAATTTACTTTTTTATACGCCACGTAAATGTATCACACTCTAATAATACATAAATTATTAAACGCAGAAGACTGATTAATAAAAAAAAATCTGTTAGCACTTTAGTCCTCGACTGTAAAGCAAATATTTTGTAGGTATTTCTCTCAATAAAATTTATCGGGGGCAAATGATACTGGGGGCGTTTGACACGGGGGCATTTGAAAATGGGGGCAAATGCTACTAACCCAAATTTTCATTCCATTTTAACCAAGATTTTAGCGTATACAATTATAGGAAATGTTGAGACATGACATAACATATAGCATAACATTTTTGTTAACTAATCAATAACTTTAATGTAAATTCTCGTAGGCAATTGCTACGGTGGCGCTACAGCGTAGCAATCGTAGCACTTCTGTTTAGAACTTGTGAGCTCTCATTCTTTTATCACGCGCAGATTTGACGCGACATCTGACGCGAGTTTAACTTTTTTTACCCATGTAAAAAAGTACCAAGTGCCGCTAAAGAAATTTTCACTTCAAAAATAATCATTACAGGCAAGGTTTGCCCGTGTGGTGTAGGCAAAGTAGTAACAACCCATCTCTACCCGTGGCTATCGTAAAAGGTGACTTAGGGATTATGAACCAGAGGGTGGGCAGCAGAGTTCTCCTGTGTATCGTACAATCTTACATACAGCGGTCACCAACAACAGCGGTCGCCAGCCGCGACGCTTACAACCGTGGTGGCTATATCATTCCTCTACAAAATAACACGCGTATTTTCTGGAATTTTGGAGGGAGCTCCCTTGTCCTAGAGTGGACATTTTATGGGCTGTTATGTAATAGACCAGCTTAATAAAAATGTGGAATTCTGGTGTATATTTTTTGTAAGGATAATGAAAACACTATTATGAAAACAGTATGACGGGTTCTTAACACGTTATGGGTTTTTGATGAGCTCCCGATATTGGGTTTCTAGGAAGCGGATCGTTGTATCAAGACCCCCGCATTAAATCCTCAGTCGACGAAACTTTGCTGGGGTATTACACTACATGAGACAAACCTTCTATAAAAAAAATCCAAAAAAAAAATGGGTACTTTTAATTTTTCCATACAATAATTACAAAAAATGTATGAAAATTTTTTTTTGGATATTTTGAATTTACATTTAATTCATGATTCTTTATCATCCTTTCAAATAAAATCTGCCTGAGAAATATATGTTGGGGTCAACTACTTCGTTGCCTACACTAAATAACCCATATCGTGGCAAGAATCCGTCATACTACTATTTTCATAGTATAGTGACCGTGAAACTCTCAAACCAATTTTTTCAATATAAATGAATACTAATAATAAACCTTTCCAACCAGGTAGAAGACACAGGTTCAGAAGGAGCAACAGGCGAGCACAAGTCCAACAACAGGACGAGAAGAAGACGAGTCAGAGTGCCACGGACTGTGGTCAATCCGGATGAGAATTTCTACTTCTACTGGCTCTGGTTGATCACCCTCTGCGTGTTATATAATCTGTGGACGCTAATCGTCAGGCAGAGCTTCCCTGAGTTACAGGTAATTTTGATAAAGTTTTAACATGGCTATTTTTGGCCCCTAGCCAAATTTTTGTATGTTGCTCAGAACATGAAACTGAACAACTTTCCCAAAGAAACATGGGTCGAAAAACGATAAAAAAATTTGGTCGTTCCATACAAATACGACTGTTGCTAATGCAAGGTTTGTATGGGAGACCCAAAAACAATATTCGTTTTTTGACCCATGTTTCTTTAGGAAAATTGTTCAGATTTGTGTTCTATGTAATATACTAAAATTTGGCTAGGGATCCAAAATAACCCTGTATTTATTTATTTTTCGATTTAGTGTAAATAGGTTTTAAATGGTCTAAAAGTAGCACTATAAAGGTGATTTTGACTGGCCCATTGGTGTAGTTGGTAGTGAGCCTGCTTTCTTACCCGTAGGCCGTGGGTTCGATCTCCGATCAGGGCTATAAAAAAAAATACTAGTGTTGGTTTTGTGTATGGGTGTTTTTTATCTATTATTATGCGGCGAATAACTTATTTTTCAACACATTTGCTCATAAAACAGCTCTATTTGCACTGAATTAAGGTCCATAATCCAGCTTATTAAACACGCGTCTTTTTGTCATTATATTACTTAACTAGTGTTTTATTTTTGTTTTTTTTTTAATCGGCCATAAGCAAGGAGTTTATACATTTAAACAAAATTAAAATTCGAAGCAAAAAAAACTACTTTTTTCAGTTTTTTCAAAATAAGTCTAAAAAATGCCCCCTTATCACATTTTTTAATTTAGTTTAGTTCAGTTTATTTATTTTCATATTGTAAAATTATACAAATTACATCATGTCAAATTATATGCCTTCACAATATGATCGTCAGTCTGTATACAAAAATAATAAAATGATAAATAATATGAAATTCAATGTTAAAACATAGTTAAATGTCAAATAGCAATAGTTAATTTACAAAAATATGATACTCTTTGAAAGAGTATCATATTTTCAATTCAATAAAAAGTTATTCAGTCGACTCCTGAACGTTTCGTCGGAAGATTCATTTCTTATATCAGCGGGCAGTTGCTCATAATATGTAGGTCCAATAACGCGGGGATTTTTCGTGAGCAGCGCGGTGCGCCTTTGCACATTTTGGAGGCATCCGGTTTGACGAAGATGCATACCCGGTACTTCTACTCGCTCGAAACTCGACAGATCCCTACGGATGAACATGAGGACCTCAAACAGGTTATGAGAATAGTGCGTCATTATCTGGTGTTCGACAAATCCTTACACGAGTGCCTGGGCTTTATACCAATCATCGTTCGCAGTGCTCGCTTCTGTATTCTCATTACCCTGCTTGCATCAGTCAACCTGCTTGCATCAGTCTAGTTTCCCCATAGTATCGTGCCGTACAACATCAGCGTGTGGAAGTACGCATAGTACACACGGCCGCACATCAGTAGAAACACTTTTGGACCTTGTGGCGTGGTAATAGAGTTGAAAAAGTTTGTCTGTTTTAGCGCGTCGGTGGATATAAGTGGCTTTAATTTACGTAGAGCGAACACCGCACTGCTCAGTTTATCGCACAGCTTATCAACATGCACTTTCCAGTCTAAATTTGGGTCAAATGAGAAACCCAGAAACTTGCAGTGGTCGGTAAATGGCAGTGGAGTTAGTCCGATTGTAGGTCTCGTAATACTCCGACCAGAAAATAGCATAATATTTGACTTTGAAAGGTTTAATACCAGACCATTCGTGGTGAACCAGTAGCGAAGCCTATCACACGTTGTGCCGAGTTTGTCACTGAGCTGATCATAGGTTGGCGCACTTACTACTACTGTTGTGTCATCAGCAAACAGAACCATCAAACCGTCACTTAGGATCGATGGAAGGTCATTTATAAATGCTAGAAAAAGAGTATTTCCTAGTGCCGAACCTTGAGGAATACCTAATGTCACACTGCCAGCCTTGGACCTCTGCCTTTTCCCGTTTAGTGTGACTTGTACGGTTTGCTGTCTATTTTCAAGGTAAGATTTTATCAACCTGAGAGCATTATTTTTAAGTCCATACCTCATTAGTTTAATTAATTTATTAATTAACTACATGATATTTCCTACAATAGCTCAGAACAATGTTTGTTACTATTTCAAACATGCACCAAACTACAAACTCTTTAATCAGAACTTTACTCGTTTCAAAACACAAAAATGACGCAGGTAATTTTTTTTTACTAAAATAATTACATCTAATAAAAAAAGTATCTAATGGATATTAAGACGCCTAACAGGGTCAATAGCGGTTTTAGTTAGCTTTGAAGACTTTGCTCTTTTTTACTGAGTATCGGAGTCAAATTTCAACTGACTGTGCTTTTGTTTGAAATTAGTACTCGTAGCAAACATTGTTCTGAGCTATTGTAGGAAATACGAGTATCATGTAGTTAATTAATAAATTAAAAAATGTGATATTAAGGGGCATTTTTCGACTTATTTTGAAAAAACAGAAAAAAAGAGTTTTTTTTTCTTCGAATTTTAATTTTGTTTTTATTTAATAAATGTTTTACTACATTTTAGTTATGTTTAATAATTTTAATTGATAAACTATGATGTCGGCTAGTCAATACAAAAAATAATGTAAAAAGATAAACAAACTTAGGAAATATCGTAAAAAAGCTGCAGCACGTCACGCGTTTTTACAAAAAAAGAAAAAAAAATCATTAAAAAAACCAAAGCCGCTAAGTCCTAAATATAAAAGTAATTATTAATAATTTTGTACAAATATTCAAAAAACGTCGGGCGGTCACGTATAATATAAGAAAATTACATTAGTAATGCATATTAAAAATACTATTAGAATATATTTGTGAGCAATTAATACCTGAAATATGAAATTTTAAATCTTCCGGTATCAGGACCCTCGTTGTAGTTTTAATAATTTAAGGTGATTTTTAATGCTTTTTTTTAAGGAGGTGGTATGTTGTTCCAGCATTTGGTACTAATCGAAAACTGTGTATCCTACGTGAGCTATTTTCTCTTTTTTTCTATAGCTGCATCCCCCTTTAAGGTGAAAAATTTTTGCCTCCGTGTAAATAAGCCATCATTCCTCACTCGCCATACGGTAGAGTTTCAAATAGCGACGTAAAACATTAATGCAGACATATATTTTACGACATGCGTAACGCAGTAATAAAACGACAGCGAATGATGTATGTAATCGTATTTCATTGAAGAAGACTGCACGAAAATGTTGGAGCAAGAAATACAAAAAATCCCAGGCAATCGCAGGCAAATTGTATGATTCGTGATTTTACATTATGCCTTGGCATTCTACAAAATGCTGAAAAAATTTTTTAATCACCATTTTACAAAATGGTCCAGTCTTATCAGGGGTCAACCACGGAATGAGAGATAACAAGCTGTAAACTCGTATACACCTTCATTCTGGTGTTCTAAAAGTTTTCTCAAATTCTTATAAAATTTCGTGTCTGCGTCGGAAGTTATTGAAGGTCACATTCATATTAATTTTTCGCGATTATCTCGGTTCCTATAGCTCCAATGATTTTGTCATTTTATAAGAATTGTAGAGCATAAAATTTGCGACAAAAAATTTTTACTCGCTGTATTAACCGAACCGTTTGGTGTGGTCGAAAGCTGACCTAACCATGGCTAACGAACCTAAAATGCGCCAGTGATCTAAACCCGTTTACAATCTGCGGGCGCCGTTTTACAATTTTCCGACCGTTTACAGTTTGCCCGCCGTTTGTAAACGCCGAATAATGCGAATTGCCTGCGACATTAAACATAGCTATAAATACGTTTTATACAATAACCATGGGACAAAAACAACACAAAAATAATAATAGTAGTTTAAGATATAATATTACAAACGAGTTGACGTTTTGTAAACCCGGCACGAGTTTGTCATAACCACCATCTCTTTACTGTGTCATAAGTCATAACCCTTACGGCAGTGTATCTTACAACGTTTTTCAATACATTTGTGAGAAAACAGGTATAGGTAAAACACTTGTTAAAGGAACCAACCATGGGTACTGTCAGCCTCTTGTCGATTTATGTTCCCCTGGTACTCTCCATTTATTTTCCAATATAGGTAGGCAGTCGTCGCCCAAGTAAAAAGTCTCCACTGTAGTATTTTTACAAAATATTTTTATGCTCAGAGTGTAAAAAACAAACTTGAATTTCATAAGCTGCTAGCAAGTACCCGCGGCTTCGTCCGCGTGGATCTATCGACAAACATAAGAAAAATACATTTAAAAGTAAATTGTATGTTTTTTTTATAATGTGGCTCAGAAAGGAACTTATTATATAGGTTTGTTCGTGCTCGCCTACACTATATAATAATATTCAAGTTAACTTAATCCTATAGATCCTAGTTTTTTGTTCCTCTAGTCTCTTACTCAGTCGGGATTTTATTTTTTTTTATTTTTTTATTTTATGCTTTTTAGTTTTCAGATTTGTTACATTGAATTAATCTTATACGTTTGCTTGAAATAAGTTATACATATATTTTTTCAAAACATTTGCTCATAAAACAGCTCTATTTGCACTGTATTAAGGTCCATAATCCAGCTTATTAAACACGCGTGCTTTTTCATTACTATAATTTCACTAGTGCTGTAATTTTTGTCTTTTTAGGGTTCCGATACCAAAATGGTAAAAAAAGGAACCCTTATGGTGCCGCTCTGTCTGTCTGTCTGTCTGTCTGTCTGTCTGTCTGTCCGTCTGTCTGTCACACCTCTATATCTCAGCAACCACTTATGCTATCAACCTGAAATTTGGAATAGTTTTAGAATATAGTTGCCCAACTTAATTGCACAAGAAAAAATTTTGAAAAAAGTATGATTATTAATATAAAGGGGGCCAAAATAGGGGGGGCCAAATTTCAAATTGTCGCTACTAGGTCGAGTGGGGTATCATATGAAAGGGCTTTACTTGTACATTTTAAAATAAATTTTTGTATTTTTTTAAATTTCTTAGTTTTAAAGTTATGATGAAAAATGTCAAGAAAAATACCATTCCCCCCCCTTAATCTGAATTAATTACAGTTGACAGAAGTTTATATAAACTTTACAGCAAAAATAAAACGATCTTTCTAAGTTGCACAGTTTTTCAGAAATCTGCAAAAAACCTTTACAAACAAATTTAGTTTTGCGGTCCTGAAAATGGACTTTATTGCTTCCAAAAATACTATAGGTATATCGGAACCCTCGGCGCGCGAGTCCGACTCGCACTTGACCGGTTTTTTTTTTTAATCGGCAAGATGCAAGGAGTTTCTATATCTATACCATTCATAATATTTTCATGAAAAAGTAAACTGTGTTCGATAATATGATAAATAAATGTTAATTACATGGAAATACTTATATTAATCAACCAACTTACTACAAATTTGTCTTTAAAGTAACAAAATATTCAATATTAAATAATTCATGGGAGTGAGCCTCAGAACAAAGACCTCCTTGCTGAGTAAGCTGTTTGACAGGTTAGTGTTTTATTTTTGTTTTGTTTTTTATAGCGGCAAGGTGCAAGGAGTTTCTATATCTATAACATTCATAATAATTTAATGAATCAAGAAACTGTGTTCGATAATATGATAAATAAACGTTAATTAAACGAAAATATTGATTTTAATCAACTAACTAACTAGCAATTTGTCTTTAAAGTAACAAAATATTCAATTTTAAAATAAATTGAAAAGTAGTCTGTTTGATAGCTTAGTCATTGTCTCCTGCGCGCGCATGTATAATCTGTGTCTTCGAAAAAATTAATACGCGCGCCATTTTAACACATATTTCTTGTTGTGAAATGTGTTTAATGTAATTAAAAAATAAATGACTTCTACAAATAAGAGAAACAGTGATAAGTGTAGAACGTCGAAAATACTTGAACAAAAACACAAGTCCGGTGTATAGGGTGACCTAGAAATGTGAGGAAAACGTCTACTAAATTTCCTTAGAAAAAAAGGTAAGCGATTTTGATTCGTTTTTATTCGCAAATGTGTTGAAAAACGTCGTAAGAAGCTTGTGCGCTTTGATGATTACACCCTCGGCTCCATTACGCCCTCGCCTGCGGCTCGGGCTGCAATTTCTGAGCCTCGGCCGTAATATCCAAAATAGCGCAAGTGCATCTTAATGTACTATTGTGATCGCCTCTTATAAAGCCTTTCGATTTTGATATTCCACTTTGTAGGTTTAGAGGATTTTTTAAAGCTACCCTATTTGTCGCCTTAAATCCGTCATATTGATTTTCCATTACCATCATGTCGTGTTGGTTGCAAGGTCGATGACCGACCTCACTAACCCTGGTGTCAGAGTTATTGAGGCACAAAAGACCTTTGAAATGGCTCATTAACGACTAAATCAGTAGATAGTAGTCGGAACCAACGGCTTAACGGGCCTTCTGAAGCACAGATTCATCTAACTGTTCGGACAATCAGATGGTTCATCCTGCAATGTCCTAACCAAACTGGGAAAAAGCACAATTTTTGTTTGACAGTGTCCGCACCGGGAATCGAATCAAGAACCTCAGGATCGAGAGCCGAGCCTTCTAACTACTAGACCACTGAGGGTGTTCATAATTTAAATACACCCAGTGTCACTCGCGCTATTAAAACAAATTTAACTCATAATTATTTTTTTTAAATACATACAGGTCAGACACATATCTCTCCTTTCGGGCTTTGCCACAGTCGGGTAAACACATTATAATCGCCGAAAATACAACATAAAGCGAGGAAATTGCTAATAAATAGTGCCAGTCCCATATACCGTTATTCATTATCACGTTCCAATTTAAAAAAAAAAACATGCTAGCGGTGAAAATTGACTTTTGCACACAGTTTCTGATCGATTAAGTTAAGTTTTCCGAGCAATGAAAATAATTATTATCATTGTGTTTAATCAAAACGTATGACAAAAGGGTCCAATGATGATATCCTTTGTCTAAGGATAAACAAGCGTAAGACAGACTACTACCGTTCTTTGGGGACTGATTCCGGGAAAGGGACGGCTTACTTACGGAAAATGTAGGCTCAAACTAAAGTCAATAAAAGGATTATGTGAAAATGGTTTATTACTTAGTTGGCGTTGTGTATTTACTTGTTATTTGAGAAGCAGTTTTGATTTGTTATTTCTATTTGTTTTCTTGTCTAAGTTATCCCTAGTTTGTAGTTTGAGTTCTGAGTTTCCGAACTGTTTTCTAACTCTAGAGGTATGTGTTGCTATCGCATAAATTGTTTATTTGAAAAAAGCAAAAATTTTACTGCATCTTGTAATATGAGTTTTATTCAGTTAACGTCCATTTTTAGGGTTCCGTATCCAAAGTGTGAAAAACGGGACCCTTTTTATATGCCTCCGATGTCTGTGTGTCTATCTGTCGGTCTGTCTGTCAGCGGGCTGTATCTCATGAACTGTAATAGGTAGATGGTTGAAATTTTCACAGTTTATGTATTTTTGTTGGCGCTATAACAACAAATAATAAAACTAAAAAATTATAATAAATTAAAGGGGGCTTCCTGTTCTATGCATGTACAGAAAGCAGGATGCACTACTAAAAACGTGATTTTAGCAGATTTTTGCTCGATTTATGTTTTAACTCCATCGTAAAAACGGGAGCACTTACAAGCGTGAAAATGGGTACGTTTATAGTGTAAGGTGTGAATAACACGGTGCAAATAACAACAAATAATAAAAACTAGTCAAGTGTTTGTTGCACTCGCGCGAATCTATACACTTTTGCGTGACTGCGCGTTAGGCGTTAGTTACTAATACGGTATTTTCATCTTAGTGGTACGAAACCCTCCGTGCGCGAGTTCCACTCGCACTTGACTGCTTTTTTTTGTAAAAAATATGCTCTGTGTGTACGTGTTAGTCAACTAGCTGAATTGAACTAAAGAAATATTAAGTGTATTTTTATTACAATCTATTAATCGATAATTCAGGACTTTCAAAACTTTTGCCACTAAAACGAAAGCATTTAATTTATAGTTCCTAATGTAGATCCTAATAAATATTTTTTATAGATAGCGAATACTTACTTTACTTATGTAATTAACAGTTTGAGATTAATTTCAGTATTTCGTGCGAAACCGAAAGATAACAAGAGCTTTTAATAAGTTAAAAACACTGCAATATAATCGGTCCAATCAGTTTAATTAACTGCAAACTGTCAAGAACGCTGTAGGGAATGAAATGCAATCAACTTGATTGACCTGCGTCAGAAACTTGACTATAATAGATCTTGTTCACGTGAAACGCCTAATAGCTTCTCACTCGGTATGTTTATAAAAACAAAAATGTTTATTTCTTAATAAAATTTCGTACAAAATTTATGTGGAGTTTCCTTTTAAGCATCAGAGTGCCTGTGTCAGGAAGACTCCACTCCTCCCTCGTAGTGCGGTCAGTTAGCTGTTTCACGTAGACACGATTTCCAATTTCACCAAAGTTTTTCCAGGTACTAGCTAGGTACATAGCTCTTAATTTTTGATAGAAGCCAATTCTTGAATTTCAAAAAAATTCCTATCCTACAATTGGCTCATAAAAAAAAATTGAGAGCTATGTACCTAACAAGTACCTGGAAAAAAAACCGGCCAAGTACGAGTCGGACTCGCGCACTGAGGGTTCCGTACCACCACATAATCATAATTGTATTAGTTAAAATTTCAGTAAGTTAATGTGCTAGATTTTTTGAGTCTGACACGCGCTTGACCAAATTTTATTATTTGTTGTTATTTTATAGCTTATGAACTATAAACATACCAATTTTCAAGTTTGTAAGTGTTCTCGTTTTTAAAATAGAACTAAAACAAAAATCGCCTCTACGACCATCCAACTTGACCCCTCTCTTATATGAATGTTCTTGAAACGGGAGCTCACCACAATTGGTTACCATTAGTTGTGAGTTAAGTTGTAATATTTAATGATTTCAGACTTTTCCCTTTATTTGTACTGTGAGACCTTGCTTCTTGCCAAATTTCATAATTTTAGGTCAACGGGAAGCACCCTGTAGGTTTTCCTTTTTTGCATAAATGTATGGAGATGAGGACATAAAAAGCCATATATTTTGATTGCGTCGTTGTAAAAAATTTAAATTTTTAGATCTTGTGTGGTTCATGGACCCTAACATATGGTATTAATTTCAACCTGATACCTTTACCCGTTTGTGAGATAAAGGGTCTTGACAGACAGACAGACGGACAACAAAGTGATCCTATAAGGGTTCCGTTTTTTTCTTTTGAGGTACGGAACCCTAAAAATGGTGAAATTTGGTGAATTTGGCGACATAAGACGTTAAGCGACCGGACAATGAAATCGTGGCTATTTGTAACATTTGTTTGTGAAGCGATGTAGTTTAGCTGACGTCATTAAGAGACTTTAATATCCAACAATGTATAAACTAAAAAAAAAATACTAACTACATACGTAAGGTAAGTCAGATTAAACAAAAAGAACTAAAGTAAGTGTGTGTGAATGTGTGTGTTTATAAGTGAGTGAGAGTGTTAGTTTGCGAGAGTGCATGTGTGCGAGTATAATTGTGTGTGCTAGTTATGAAAATAAACCCAAGTAATTTTTCGGGTCTAAACATTTTATTTTATTGTCAATAGGCTTACTCTTGACCTCGATCTAGTCTTGAGGACAGAGATGAGTTCGACGATGGGACGAGCTTGCCTAGAAGCCTACTCACTCGCGACTTGAATAGATTCGGGTTATATGAACTCGGGAACATTTTGACGTTTCTTAAATTTAAACCCAGTTTACTGTAGCTACGCACCTGCGGATCTTTCCGACGCAGACCGTTCCCTTCTTTCCGCTCGCAACGATTTTAAGGATACCTGACACATCTAGCGGAATTTCCGCTGGTGTCATACAGATTTTTGGTCGCGGAACTTTCTGGAGGATGGGCACAGCAGCATCTATTTTTCTATCGTACCATCTTACATACTGCGGTCATCAACAACAGCGGTGGCCAGCCGCAAGGCTTACAAGCGTGGTGACTATGGTAAATCTCCTCCTAAATACCACGCGCTTTTGCTGAAGTTTTGGGGACTCCTGTCCTGCAGTGGACGTTTCATGGGATGTTAGAAAAACATTTCATCAAACTAAAAAAAAAACATTTACTTACAGATATTGTGCCACTACTTCTGGGTAACTTGTGATGGCCTCAGCGACATAGTCTTTGCCCTGGACTTGGTTGTTCAGCTCAGGACTGGCTACTTGGAGCAGGGGCTGATGGTAAGTTGGAACATCACACTATGCCAGGGTTTACGAAAGAACCCGACGTTTCGTAAACAAAGATTTTGCTGTTACAGTTTTCCAAAAAAAGTACGCGTTTGTTTTAAACTAAAATACACATACAGAATAACTATTATATAGGTACACTATCGTTTTACATTCAGCTATTCAGAAATATCCACATTTTAAACACCTTTTGTATTTCCTGAACCAAAATCATATTAAAACAATCTCTCTAGCATGTTTTTTTATGAATCTGCAAAAAGCCTTTGCAAACAGATTTAGTTTTGCGGTTGTAAAAAAGCCGGTCCTCAAAGCGACAGAAATCGATAATCTGGTATGAAAGAGACTCGCAATAGCCATACACCTACCTATATAATAGTACAATAATTAAAACAACCTAAGCTGATTACCCGTGAGAAGACACTCGTAAAAGTATGTTTATTTCTCTAGTGAAAGGTAGACATAAAGCTTATTGAAGCAGACCCTGTGGACAGTAGACAGTATAGTATCTTTCACGAGTCAATGCCAAAGCTTACCAACACATTTTGCAGCTATATTAAGGCTATTGTGCTCCATGATCAATAGCAATCAGCTAAAGGTGTCAGAAAAAACTAATTTGTAAAACAATATAATTTTTTCCGCCAAATATTTGACGATTATAATACTCTGGTTCGTCTGGTTCGTGGAGGTGTCTGGTTCTATGGTTGTAAAATGTATTGGTAAGCTTTGGCATTGACTCGTGAAACGGATGATACAGTACAGTGGACAGTAGATTTAACGTCATAATTAAGACTAGATTTTAAAATAAAAATATCCTACAAGCAAAAGTTATTCTTTTGAAAACAAGTGTTTTAAGTTATTACGACCGTGCTAATTCTATAGCATTATGTCTTATGGCATACTGCTTTGGGGCCGAGCAGCTGATATACATTCAATATTCGTTTTACAAAAGAGGGCTATAAGAGCAATTTATTGCCTGAAGACTCGTGATTCCCTGAGAGAACTGTTCAAGGAAATCAACATAATGACAGTGCCATGCCAGTATATCTATGAAAATATTATGTATGCTAGAAAGAACATTCATCAATTACCTAAAATTCGTGACAGGCATAATTTTAATACTAGAAATAAGCACAAAATTGATCAACCATATACTAGATTAACTAAAGTCAATTCATCTTTCGTTGGTCTGTGTGTACGATACTACAACAAAATACCTGACAATATAGTGCAATTACCTGAGAGAAAGTTTAAAGAATGTGTAAAGCAAACGTTATGTAAAAAAGCTTACTATAGATTAGATGACTATATGAATGACAAAGAGGTATGGTGCTCTGATATTCCAGCGAAACACAAGAAACACATTGTAAAAAGCCGACTCTTAAAGTAGGCCGTGCTGCAGTGGTTTCTTGCCGCTTCTTTTACGCTGCCATAGCACGATCCGAAACGGCGTAAACTCGCTCTATTTGAATTTATTCTGCATGACATTCAATGAGTATTTTGTAAAGAATCTACATTGAATAAATAATCTGAATCTAAGTTCATTAATACTTCTTGACACGGTTTTTGTATGAGACCTCCGCAATTTTAATGTATTTGCTTTTTATAGCTGTTAATATCAAGGCTCATACTACCTTAAAATGAGCAACTACACGCTCGTCAATGTTAATTTCGACCTCGCTTTACAAATGTTTACACTGACGTGCGGTTGACCATACAACAACGACGTATGTGTTTTTATGTAATTTTCTTCTTACTGATAGAAGGATTTTTTTACTTAACTTCAAATTATCTTTAATTTTTATTTTCCAGGTATACGACTCGAAGAAGCTAGCAAAGCACTATCTTTCATCGCGGCCGTTCCTTCTCGACATCGCGTCGCTGACACCCCTAGATCTTCTACAGCTTCAGATTGGCACCAACCCTATGCTGCGGTTCCCTAGGTTTTTTAAGGTAAGATTATAGTGCCCACATGACGATGCAAAAACGCAAAGCAAAAGTTGTGCAATCAAGTGCAATTCTAAAACTTAAGCAAAAATATGAAGAGTTTATAATATATTAAACACGGTGTAAGGGACGGCGTTCCGAAAATTGAAAGGGCGTGTTCAGTTAGCAAAACTGAACAACTATCCCAAAGAAACATTTCTGGGAAATGAAAAAAAATTTTGACCTCTCCATACAAACTGCTCGCTCTGGTCGAACAGTTTGTATGGACAGGTTAAATTTTCTTTTCATTTTCCAAAATATTCTTTGGGAAAGTTGTTCAGTTTCATTGACTGTGCACGCACGCCCTTTCAGTTTTCGGTACACCGTACCTCACACCCTGTACACACCATGCAGATACACAGATATCGATAATATATAGTTCTGTGTGCAGATACGTATAATTTTATTTGTTTTTTACCCGTGAAAAAATTACTGCAAAATACGGTGTGCTCAAATAACTCGAACTTTTCCCTTGTTTCAAAAAGCACGTTAAGTCATTAGTCCTTACTATCGTTACTAAGTCAAGTCATTAAGTTAAGTCAAGGTGGCTTGAAAACTCTGTCAGTCAAGTTAGCCATTAACCTGACAAAAACCTAATCTAGTCAGGTGGCAATCGCTCTGTATAAAAAACCGGTCAAGTGCGAGTCGGACTCGCGCGCCGAGGGTTCCGATATACCTTTTGTATTTTTAGAAGCAAAAAAGTCCATATTTAGGACCGCAAAACTAAATTTGTTTGTAAAGGTTGTTTGCAGATTTCTAAAAAACTGTGCAACTTAGAAATATCCTTTTATTTTTGTTGTAATGTTTACATAAACTTCTGTCAACTGTAATTAATTCAGATTTTTCCTTTAACAAACTTCGGAGATAATGGTATTTTTTTTACATTTTTCATCATTACTTAGAAAGTAAGAGACATACAAAAATATATTTTAGAATGTACAAATTGAGCCTTTTCATATGATACCCACTTGACCTAGTAGCGATAATTTGAAATTTGGCCCCCTTTACATTGATAATCATAATTTTTTCAAAATTCTTTCATGTGCAATTAAGTTGGGCAACCATATTCTAAAAGTGTTCCAAATTTCAAGTCGATAGCATGAGTGGTTGCTGAGATATAGAGGTGTGACAGACAGACAGACAGACAAAGTCGCACCATAAGGGTTCCTTTTTTTTACCATTTTGGTGTCGGAACCGTAACAATGCCCATGTCATGTTTTTAGGGTTCTGAACCAAAATGGTCAAAAACGGAACCTGATTGCAAATGGAAAGAATTATTAATAGTAGATTAGTAGCCAAGGGCTGTAACGCATCAATTGCAGCAGCACCGCCTATAGTTCGAGGGTGCAATTGATACTTATACCCGAGCTAATTACTCTGCTTTACATCTCGATTGTGAGGTAAGGTCCTTATTACCACCAAATTGTAGGTGACCAATTAGCGCTATAGGGTAATAATGTAGCTAGAAAAGCCCTAGGGCGGTAAGTAATTAAAACGCCCGCCGCCCCGCTGCTGGAGGCGGCCATAAAGGCAGGCGTTACAACCCTACCGCCCTAGGGCTTTTCTAGCTACATTATTACCCTAGAATGCTAATTGGTCACGTACAAGCCCCATTTGGGGGTAATAATGGACCAACTTACCGAATATGAGAGATGTAAAATATTATTATTATTGTGGCCCATAGATTTTTATTTTTTTATGTCTTTTAGTTTTCAAGTTATTATGAAAAATGTCTGAAAAAATATTCCAACCCCCCTTATCTCCGAAGTGTGCAGAACGAAAAATCTGAATTAATTGTAGTAAATAGAGATTTATGTAAATATAACAGCAAAAATACAAAGATCTCTCTAAGTAGCATAGTCCGCAAAAAACCTTTACAAACAAATTTAGTTTTGCGGTCTTAACAATGGACTTTATTGCTTCTAAAAATACTATAGGTATAACGAAACCCTCGGCGCGCGAGTCCGACTCGCACTTGACCGGGTTATTTTTTCATCTCAAATACAAGGAATAGGAATCATCCAAAGAGTTTTATTGTTTACTAGCGACCCGCCCCGGCTTCGCACGGGTGCAATGCTGATCCTAAATATACTATAGGCACGCGCCGCCGGCTCCCCGGCCGGTACCGCCGCGACCGCTATGTCCCTGCATTTTAAATCTGTAATATCTTCGAAAATATTCATATAAATTACATGCTGTAAAGGGCCATATTGATCTATATTATATGTACAATGTATTTAAGGTACACAATTGGATAAGGATGAATTCTGTATTGCTTAAAATCGCTTCGTAAAAAAAAATCAAGGCTAAAAAATGGTTATTGTGGGTTATCCCTAAGAGATAGACATATAACATTACAGATGTTTTAGGCCTTTTGAGGTGTACAATACTGTAGTACATTATTTTGTTCTATCTCGTAGGGTTCAATCAGCGTTTGCAATGTAAGCGCCAAAAAATGAGATTATTTAAGACATCACATTAGAAACCTTTAAAATTATCAGAGTTTCTTTTCTATATTATGCATGTCTTATACATAAAAACCTTGCTCTTGAATCACTTTATCCAATGAAAAAAACTGCATCAAAATCCGTTGTGTAGTTTTAAATATCTAAGCATGCATAAGGACAGACAGACAGCGGGAAGCGACTTTGTTTTATACTATGTAGTGAAACTCTACCCGTGACGAATGCTAAAATAATTCTCAACTTTTAATTACGTTACACATTACCATATTCCCTGAGAACGGGCCTGCCGGAAGTAAACACAATAGGTTCACAAACAAAATAATTCCCGGTTTCCGTACCGTTTGAATCAACGACTCGGTAACAGAATCAATTAAACACAAACTGCCGAATTCACAGCCTCCAATTAACACAAACTGTGGCGACGTAATTTTCATAAATTTTGCAAAATACAGGGTGAAGAATAACAACTGTGTTTAGGGTTTCGAACCAAATTGGTTAAAACAGAACCCTTATGGTGCGACTTCGTCTGTCTGTCTATCTGTCACACCTGGGCCCAGTTCAACAAAGCCGACAACGACAGGCGACAGGTGACAATTCGACAATTTGACAAGTTTCTGTTCAACAAACAACACGGCGACAAATTTGTCATGGTGGAAAAACTGGGATTGTCGCGACAATTTGTCAAATTTCTGTTCAACAAACATTTGTGGGCACCACCGCACATAATATAGCACCCACTTTCTTACTAATGGCATATTTTGACACTTATAAGACAGCAAAGCGCGTTGCTCACTTTGTGAACTAAGATGGTATCTCTCATGTGGGTGGTACTTCCCCAGACGGTCTTTCCACAAAAACCCTACCACCTTCGAAACATAATACGCTCCTAATATTTAAATTTTCAAGAGGCGACAATTAACTGTCACCTGTCGTGACGTCACTACATATTTGTCAATGTCAGGCCGACAATGGTTTCGATCGCCTGTCGAGCTTCGTTGAACGGAGTTACAATTCCAGAAATTCGACAGGTCACAATGTGACCTGTCACAATTCGACATATTTGTAATTTTGTAGAACGGCACTTGTCGCGACAATTCGACAATTATGTCACTTTCTGACAAATTTGTCGAATTGTCAGCTTTGTTGAATAGAGCCCTGATCATCTCAGCAACTACTCAAGCTATCGACTTGAAAGGAATATTTTTACTTACCCAACTTTATTGCATACTAAAGAATGTAAAAATTATTATTATTATTATTATAAAGGAGGCCTAAATAAAACGATCTCTCTAAAAATCACAGTTATTTTTAGATATCTGCAAAAAACCTTTACAAACAAACTTAGTTGTGAGGTCCTAAAAATTTACATTAATTAATTGCTTCTAAAAATACTACAATTATATTAGAACCCGTGGCTTGCGACTTCGACCCGCACTTGACCGGTTTTATTTATTTTTTTGGACTTAATTTTCTTTCCTTTCCTATCTTTTTTACAGATCTTTAAATTTTTAAAATTGACTGCTTTATCTGGTCTAGTTGGTATTGACTCTGCTATCTGCGCTGTAAGAGGTAGTTTTATAAATATATTGAGTTTTTATGTATGTATATATATCAGTTTGCCTGTACGTCTGTGGTTGTACGTCTCTGTCTTGAAACAGAATAACCTGAAACATTACTCTGTTATAAAAAAAGTAATTATCAGTTCTTACACCCGGTACGAATGATGTCACAGCGGAGGCTAACAATTCAACGAGAAGCTCTGCTTTATTTTAATGGTCGAAATAAATTGCAAAAGCTATTCCGAATAACCAGCATAGGAATTTGAGGCTGCGGGCCAAATATTGTGATTCTCCTTTACGATAGGGTAGATACGCTGGGTAATTTTCAGCAAAGATAAGGGCTCCCGCACACGACCGAGAATCGGTGGGCGATTATCGGCCAGGACAAGGACGGAAGATTCAGGTGACAACACGTCAGAGCGGGATGCCGACAAAAAATCGGTCACCGATTCTCGGTCGTGTGCGGGATCCCTAAATGAAGTTAAAGGTATCTTAGATTCACATTTATTGATGATGAATTTGATGATTTTACTTTTTTCGACGTGTTACATATTAATATGGTGAAGTATTTGGGTACACTTCCAATCTAATATTTCCATTCACCTTTTAGTGTCTTTCGTTAGTCTCTGTACTATCTTTCTTTCTTTCCATGTACCTGAACAAATTAATCTGCATTTTTTTTCTCTTTCATAATGTTTACATATTTAATTACGTAACAATAATGTAACTTTTACATCTCTCATATTCGGTAAGTAGGTCCTTATTACCACCAAATGGGGCTTGTAGGCGACTGATTATCGCTCTAGGGTAATAATGTAGCTAGAAAAGCCCTAGGGCGGTAAGTAATTAAATTTTGAAAGAGTGAAGTGTTTTTTTTTTATTACTTACTGCCCTAGGGCTTTTCTAGCTACATTATTACCCAAAGCGCTAATTGGTCACCTACAATTTGGTGGTAATAAGGACCTACTTACCTCACAATCGAGATGTAAAGCAGAGTAGTTAACTCGGGTGTAAGCATCAACTCGCTGCGCTCGTGCGCCTAAATATCTCGGGCTGCAATTGATGCCTTACAGCCCTTGGCTACTAATCTACTATTAATGAATAAATATCAGTATATTAGAAAGTTTTATTGTTTCGTCCATGTTTCGTCCGCTTTCATACATGCCCTTCATACATACATACATACATACATAACATCACGCCTCTTTCCCATTGGGGTAGGCAAAGACCACAGTCCTCCACCTGCTACGATCTTGACATACTTCCCTTGCTTCCTGTACTTTCATCAATCCTTTCATACATGCTCGTCGGTTTAGGGTACTTTTAACCTGGACTTTATTCAGAACGTCCTGAATTTGGTCCTGGTACGTTCGCCTAGGCCTTCCCCTTCCAACGTTTCCATTCACTCTCGCCTGGTAGATCTCTTTCGTCAATCTTCGTTCATTCATCCTCTCTACATGACCAAACCATCTCAGCATCCCTTTCTCGATTTTGGTCACTACGTCTTCTTTTACGCCACACCGTTCTCTTATCACACTATTTCTAATCCTGTCACTCAATTTAATACCAATCCCTTCATAGAGAACTATTATGGCGCTGTAGGTTTCTGTCTAAAATGCGGTAATTTAAAAAATGCTTAAAAAATTTCTTGCCCCCGAATACCCCCGTTAGGTAAATTTCATTTAAATCGTTAGAGTCGTTTCGTAAGAGGCGACTAAGGGTCAATAAAGCAGAGGATGTGTATTTCGCCTTACATTCTGCGGTCACCAACAACCGTGGTACATGGTGCCAGCCGTAACGCTAACAAGCGTGGTGACTATGGTACTTCCCCACCACATTGTTCCAGCAAAAGATGGAATTTTGGAGGGAGTCCCTCTCCTGTAGTGGACGTATAAAGGGATGTTATGTATAATACAAATATATGTACAAACATTGCTCGTTAAATAGTTTAGGACCTGTTAAGCGCAAAATGTAGCCATATTTATTGAAAGCACGGTATACTATTTTTTTTTTCATGTTACGTGTGAGCAAACGAGCAGGTGGGCCACCTGATGCTAAGTGGTCTCCACCGCCCATAGTACCTACTGTCTTATTAGCGACATACTTTGACGCTAATAAGACAACAAAGCGCGTTGCCCACCCTGAGAACTAAGATGTTATGTCTCATGTGCCAGTAATTTCACTACAGCTTTACGGCAGAAATAGGCAAGGGGGTGGTACTTCCCCAGACGGACTTTGCACAAAAGTCCTACCACCTGAAATTCCTAATCTCATGCCTACTACAACGCGTCATTGCAGGTTTTAATTTTCTCTTTCATTCTCCAGGTTTATAGAGCAGTAAGCTGTTACTACATCGTGGAGTCTCGGACGGTGTACCCCAACTTCTGGAGAGTGATAAACCTGATCCACATCCTGCTGATCCTGGCGCATTGGTTTGGCTGCTTCTACTTTCTGCTGTCTGAGGCTGAGGGTTTCCAGGTATGTACCTTTGTCAAGTGGATAATTTTTCAGAACTAGGTCTTTTAGAAGCAGAACACTCACACTCACAGCCTGTCATTAAGACCGACCTGTATTGACAAATGTATTGAGAATTTCGGACTTACACAAAGACACGCATTAACTCCAACGACCATGAGATTGAGTAACTTCGTAACCACTTTTTACAATTTAAATGACACTTTTCTTAACAGAAAAACAAACGTTGTATCTACAAGATATGAATAATGTGGTCGATCTTAATATTAATTAATTTAAAATAACTCAAGGGAAAAAATCTAAGCTTTAAAACCAGTCAAAACTGTATGAAAATGAAAAACAACGTTGCATCAAATGATGTGGTTCTTTTACTTTTTTTATATTTCTTAATTTATATACCTACTAAAAATACTTTTCTCTCATTTTTGCAAACTTCAGTCTCACCGTTGGTCGTAACAGCCACGTTGCGTATGTATAAATATTAAAAATCGTAAGTTGATCAATTTGCGCGTCAGTTGATCAACTTTACAAAAATAATAAACTCTTAGGGATTTCGTAGTTCCATAGGTCCGTTAGGATGTAGAGGTGAGGCAACGTTCGTTGTTGTTTAGTTCGTTGTTGGTTACGTTCTCTTTCGACGAAACGCCAGAAACGATATCGGTACAGTTTATTATTTTTTGAAAGTTGATCAACTTAACTAGGAAAATGATCAACTTATGATTTCGTGTTATTTTCGGTTGACATATGTAAGGCACTCTTATTATAAACGTTGTGGATGTGTAAATGAGGTCGACATTTGCATTAACGAGCGTGCAGCGGCGAAATCCATGGTAGTATAAGCTTTAGCCCAGACTTAGAAAAAACCTAATATCATATTTCTCAGATATCTTCCCCGGCTAAGAATCAAACCCGGAAATTTTATCCCAGCAGGAAACTGCGCCACAAAGGCCATCGTATCATAAGCACTTCTTCTTCTTTCCACCCCTCCCAAAGATACCTAAGAATCTTAAATATATCGAGTTTTTATAGGCCAGTAAATTTTTACATATTCATACATTATTCGTGGATTTCAAGGGGAGTGGAGAGTGCCCGAATTAGACAACTAATGTTAAGTGTCCCCCAAATACACCCCATGTCCCCTAAATACCCCCATGGAGACAATGGTCATTTAGAAGTGGTGCTGTTTTTACAAACAAAATTACTTTAGTGAAAGTAGGAGTTATCTTTCAATCCCAATTTATTGAATGAGCTTCGAAATGTCAACCTATTAATCTACCAAACTCAAATAACTCCAATCACTTAATGAACATTCAATGTTTCCGAACAAACTCCATTAAATAGCTATTTCAATTAGTTTGGGAAACCGAAGTGGCCTTAAGGCCATTCAGAAGTCAGTAGTGTCCCTTTGCAGATAATAGATCAAGATCAAGTTGGTACACAAGAGCACATACAAATAGTTTCAAAATGTCCGCTTATACAAAACACTAAAAAAAGATCTGTAGCCAAAAACTAGTACTAGGTAATACGTATTGGAAAATCAAAACGTGTTAAAGTTTAGGTTAGCGTAAGCTGAGACGAAGGCAGGGTAGAACGCGTCTTCCCTCTCGCTCTTACGACAAAACTGAAACATAGAAATACTGTTCTGTACTGCTGTTCATATAATTTATAGCCTTTCACTCTACGAATAAATTTCACTAACTCACATACGAGTATATCAGTGTGGAAACTCCGTTTCTTTTCTACCTTTTCAATAAAAAACTAGATGGCGCTAAACCTTACTATATAAGCAATACAAAAGAGCCTCTTTCCCTCTTTTCTGACAACGGCACCTGAGCTGATCATACTAACTACCTATCTGTATCTCAGTCTCGCAATTCAAAATTTTGTAAGTGTTCCCGTTTTTAAAATAGAACTAAAACAAAAATCGCCTCCTCGACCATCCAACTTGACCCCTCTCTTATATGAATGTTCTTGAAACGGGAGCTCACCACAATTGGTTACTATTAGTTGTGAGTAAATTTGTAAAATTTAATGATTTCAGACTTTTCCCTTTATTTATACTGTGAGACCTAGCTTCTTGCCAAATTTCATAATTTTAGGTCAACGGGAAGTACCCTGTAGGTTTTGCTTTTTTGCATAAATGTATGGAGATGAGGACATAAAAAGCCATATCTTTTGATTGCGTCCTTTAATGGACCTTAACATATGGTATTGATTTCAACCTGATACTTCTACCCATTCGTGAGATAAAGGGTCTTGACAGAGAGACAGACAGACAGACTGACAACAAAGTGATCCTATAAGGGTTCCGTTTTTTTCTTTTGAGGTACGGAACCCTAAAAACGTAGTTGACAAACTTCATAGAAAAGAACCTGCGTCTAGGTCGTCACACCATATTTTTTAGGCGTTCCCCTCTCTCGCCAGCTATCGAAGAGGACTCAGTGAAGACTGGCCCAATTCTCCGCCCACTAGGCCAGGGTATTTAGAAACTTGTATATAAGTGGGTTTGAAGTAAATATAAATGTGACTTTTTTATTATTATTGACAAAATTAAGTTTAAATACATATATGTAAAATAGTATCAAAGAAAAAAAATATAGGGAAGATGACAAAAAATACATTTTAAACCGAAAAATTCAAAAATAAAGTTCATAATTACAGTTGACATTTTAATTTTGTATAAAATGTATTGAAAATAATATTTAAGAAGTAAAACATTAAACTTACTTCCATTACATATTGTCCTTTAAGTGCAATTTCGAGTTAAATTATTACCTTACTGAAACTCCGAATTTCAGCAATTTCAATGGGAAAACATTTTAATTTTTAGGTAAACTACCTATGATTATAGTTCTATTAACAATGCTAATCGATTGTTTGCATTAGCATTTTAGTATAAATAAAAAATAAAAATATATGTTCCCGAGGTCATACGATTTTAATAATTATACATTTATAGGAGAGATTAGTAGTTTTACAAGAATCCGAGAGAAAACAGCCATACTTAATTACTTCCAGGTCAAAAAATAATTTCCCTGGACTACACACTTATTTCAGCTTTGCAGTATTTTCGGTAACGTCAGCAATGCACTCTAGAAGCGCAGAATAATTTTAACTTCAATTTATTTTGCTGCAGATTTCAGATTCATTTATTCAATGTAGGTTCTATACAGAATACTTATTGAATATCATGCAGAATACAATTCAAATAAAACGTTACAGTTTCGGATCGTGCTATGGCAGCGTAAAAGAAACAGCAAGAAACCACTGCAGCACGCCCTACTGTATGAGTCAGCTTAGTAATATGTGTTTCTTGTATTTCTGCCACAAGTATTATCAAGGTTTTAATAGTAGTTTAAGATACAAGTGCCGTAAGTAGGGTTATTACAAACGAGTTGACGTTTACCATCGGCACGAGTTTGTCATAACCCTTACGGCCGCGTATCTGACGACGTTTTTCAATACATTTGTGAGAAAACAGGTATAAGTAATACACTTGAGGAACCAACCATGGGTACTGTCAGCCTCTTGTCGATTTATGTTCTCCTGGTACCCTCCATTTTATTTTAAATATGGGTACGTAGTCACCCAAGTAAAAAGTCACCACTGTAGTATTTTTACAAAATATTTTTATGATCAGAGTGTAAAATCTCCTTGGTAGTATACTTTTTTTACTTACCGCACTAGTTCGGTAAGTAACTACTTACGAGCAATGTTTATGTCCTTGTAAGTACGTTTTTCGAGCAAATGTATTGAATTTTTTTTATTAATCTAGTACAATGTAGACACTTCTATTAAAGCACTAAGCACAATAATTTTAATGTTACAGACTATGTTCGTTCTCTTTCTATTTGACTCACGTAATTTAATTAAAGGTCGTTACGTAACCTTAATCAAGAGTTCCGGAACTGCTGACTCATCACAATTAAACTACGCTTAATGACGTGTTTTTATGATTTACGGTCAACCGCTCGTCGCTATAAACTTTTTCAACTCTATTACCACGCCATAAAGTCCAAAAGTGTTTCTACTGACGTGCTGTTGAGTGTACAGTCGTCCACATAAAACACTACAACTATTTGAAACCGAAGAACGAATTTGTTTTGTTTAGGTACGGTATTCAGTGAATTATTGAATATAGCGCTTGTTTGTTATTAAAGGTTTAATAAAAATTGTTAACTACCTATTAACTAAAAGTATTTGCGTTTGGCCCCCAAAATAAGCCCTAAAGGCTCCAGTAGACGTTGGCCCAAGCGTTGGCCGCGCCGGCTGGCCGCGCCGTCTCCGCAAGCTTGATGACAGCGTTCACACGTTGGCGTGGCTCATTCCGTGTAGATCTGGCAAGCATGATGGATATAGACGTGGAGACCATTGTTACCACTGCACTATACTTATACAGTGCTTTTAATTGTTATTTCCAGTTGCAACATATTTGAAAAAATCATATATTTTTTCTTATTTAAAATAAAATAAAACGTCCATCTGCTCCTTAGCACTTATTTGAAATGAAGGCACGGCCAACGTGTGAACGCCGTTTGCGGCTCGTGGCAAATTCCCTTTGAATCGTGCACAAAAAACCGACAACCGACGGCACGCCGGCGAGAGTTTGTCGCAAATGGCAAACTCACGCAAACGGGCCTAGTAGACGTTGGCCGCACCGGCGCGGCCAGCGTGTAGGGCCGGTGTTACACGTTTATTTACATAATAACTGAGATTGAAATTCGCAAAAATTAGGTAAGTATTTTTGAGTATGTTATTTAACAAATTGTTTTAAAAATTTAACAAATTTTGATTAATAATAATATAATCATATAATCTTCGAAAATATCAACTGCCTACCTATTAGAGGCACAGCCAAGGATGTTTAAGTAGCAGCACTTTCTGCTAAGGAAGGCGCCATAAGTGTATCCATTTTTTGCGAGTGATAAAAATGAAAAAAAAAAAAAAGTCCTTACTAAAATGTATGGATTTTTATCAAATCCTAAAAACTTAAAATTTTTATCTTGCTCTCTGAGAAATATGTGACTTGGGATTAAATGTTACTACCACAGTTTTTCAAGAAAAAAACGGTGTTAAAAATCACGCATAAACGGCTATTACCACAGAAAATTTAATAGTAAACAAGTTTACTATTACGGATCATTTACGCTTCCGTTCTTAGAATTAATGATCAATTCACAAGTAAAAAAAGATATATACAGGGTGTTAGTGTTAACACTGTGATCCTTGAAACTGTGCATTGAGACCATGAAACTGAACAACTTTCCCTGAGGAACATACGTCGAAATACGAAAAAAAAATTGATCTCCCATACAAAATGCGCTATCAGCTGGTGCAGTTTCTATGGGAAGTCAAAATTTTTTTTTCGTATTTCGACCTATGTTCCTTAGTGAAAGTTGTTCAGTTTCATGGTATCAATGCACAGTTTCAAGGATCACAGTGTTTACACTAACACCCGGTATTTTCACTTTTGCAAACAAAGTTTCGCTAGAACATTAGATTTTTAAAGATTTCTTGATTTTTGTTAAACATAACAGAGTTTTTTGATCGACTAGTATAGTCGACTAGGATACGCTTTACATTTCACTAGCTCATACAGACTATAGGGTGACTTTTAATTAGTTCTTGATAGAAAAAGGTATGAATGTACTCATGATACTGAACAACTTTCCCCAAGGAACATAGGTCGAAATACGAAAATCAAGTTTTGACCTCCCATATAAACTGCATCAGCTGATAGCGCATTTTGTATCGGAGGTCAAATTTGGTTTTTCGTATTTCGACCTATGTTCCTTGGGTAAAGTATTTTGCTATCAAGAACTAATTAAAAGTCACCCTATATGCATATTATTATGACGGACTCTACTCTGTGGGCACAGCAGACGGCAGACTTTATGTTGAGACCTGAGGTTGTGACCGTCTACCAGTGTGGCCGGTACTGGAACTTTTTTATATTAATATAGTTTAGTAATATAATTGACATGAGAAAAACGCTCCGCTTCTTTGCGCGTAGTTTCCAAAATCTTTGTTTTGGAAGGAAAACAGCTTGAATAGTTGCTCAGTTCAAAGCGTTATTTAGTCGAAAAGGTTGTTCAAATTGTTTGTTTTTTAATTTAAAACGAAGAGCAAGTATGAAATAAGTTTGAATTTTATTCTGATAAAAACTATAATTTTTGCAATACCGGCCACACTGGCAGACTGTCACGAACATAAAGTCTGCCGTCTGCTCAAGTCTGCTGTGCTTCTTAACGGTTCATGAGATGCAGTCCGGTTACAGACAGACTTTGGAGGCACATTTTTAGGGTCTCGTTTTCGACCCTTTGGGTACGGAACCCTAAAAAGTGGTTATGAATTTATTCAGTCTCAATGTCATCCAAGGAGTATAAGCCTTAAAAAGTCTTACACGAATTCATATTAAGCCAAAAACAAAAACTGTAACCTTATGTAGGTAACTAAAACGACATATGGATATTTTTCGTTCGAATAATTCCTAAACAAGTTACGAAGTGTGAAAAATTGGGTACTGACCGAAATGGCGGACGCTTATCGAGTAATTGGAAGATCGCATCTGTTTCCGGCTGCCAATTGAACATGACTGAGCGAAGGATGTGTATAATCCGTTTCAAGAATCAATGCCAACGCTTACCAACACATTTTGCAGCCATAGAACCAGACAAACCACCACGAACCAGACGAACTAGAGTATATTTGACGGAAATAATAACATTGTTTTACAAACTTGTTTTTTCTGACAGCTTTAGCTGATTACTATTGATCATGGAGCACAATAGCTTGATATAGCTGCAAAATATGTTGGTAAGCTTTGGCATTGACTTGAGTTTGTTTTCATTTCAATACACACCAAGTGTATTGAACTTACAGAACCAACTGGACTGACGACGTGGAAAACATAGGATAAAAATCGTTTTAACGTTTTTAGTAAAGTCCCTTATCGTTTTAAATGCCGTGAAAGTAGTTATGTGATATGTTTTGTGAGGTGGTAGGGCTTCTCTGCAAAGTCCGTCTGAGGAAGTACTATCCTAGATACATCTAACAAACTTGAATATAGGTAGTGAATGGAAAAACTTGCGTGGGATATTGTTTGATAGGTCTTTTAAATGCGAGTTATAACGACTACTTTTAGATTTAGTTATATGAATCAAAATGTTTGTTAGACTCAAGTGCCCCCCCCCCCCCCCCCTCCTTCTTAACGCAACTTTATAATTTTTTTCTTCCCCAGGGTGACTGGGTGTACCCCCACCGTCCGGGCGACTACGCCACACTGACCCGAAAATACCTCGGCTCCCTCTACTGGTCAACCCTCACTCTGACCACCATCGGAGACCTGCCCACTCCTGAAACTAATGCTGAGTAAGTACTAAAGACACAGATAATACACTACACTCTAGATGGGTGTTTGTGAACAAATTACAGCTAATTGAAATAACGTCCAAAGATAGTGTCCGTAGATGTCAGTATTATTTACTCAAAGGTCTGAGCTCCATGGACGTTATTTCAATACCACTATGGCGTCCATAGGCACGACTACATTTTGACAAATGCTGATCCAGTTTAGTACTATAAGGAGTATAGTATTACTGGGTCCTAATGAAATAGCAAACATAATTTAAATACGTTACTTAGACCATAGAACTGAACAACTTTTCCAAAGGAACACAGGTCGAAATACGATAAAACTAATTTGACCTCCCATACAATTTATACATACATACAGTTTCTATGGGAGGTCAAAAATAGATTTTCGTATTTCGACCTATGTTCCTTAGAGAAAGTTGTGTAGTTTTATGGTCTGAGTAACATACTAAAATTATGTTCATTGTTTCATTAGGTTAATTTAAAAACTCACTAAAACAAAATATGGCACTGGCTGACTCAGTTTTTGGGTGAATTTCCACCAGTGCTGTGCGAGCTGAGAGCTGGGAAATTCCGGCCAATAGAATTGCTACATTTGATAAACTAGGAAAATGGCGCATTCCTATTGGTTGGAATTTTCATAGTTCACATCTTAGCTCTCTCGCGAAATTAAGCTGAAATTCCACCAGAGCTGTGCGTAACTTGTGAAGCAATAGAATTGCTATATTTTCCTAGTTTAGCTAGCTATGGTGGCTGCCATCTTTATACGTTTTCAGGTTACGAATTCTTGGGTATTGTCGACATTGGGGGAGGTTCTAGCGTGGCCGCTAAATTTATGGTTAAAATTTGACAGGTCTAAAAGTGATGCTTTCTTTTTTCAGCCTATAGGCAGTAACAAAGATAGCAATACTTTTAGACCTGTCAAATCATAGCCTTAATTATTTTTTTTTGTTGTGCGTTCTTCTTCTTCCTCTGACATGGAAATCAGAGACATTGTTAGTCGAACACGGACTTGAATGCATGCGATTTCTCTTGGTCCATAATATGTTTTCGGGACTCCGGATTTTCATACGGGAGTCCTGTCAATGCATCTTTTACATTTTCATGCTAGTTCGGGTTTCATTCATTTCATTTTTTTCATGCCTTAAATTTAGCGGCCACGCTAGAAACGCCCCGATTAAATAGTTAATTTAGCCAGTTGGCCGATTGGTTAAAACCTTTCACTTGACTTTAGGTCAAGTCAATGGAAGGTTTTTTCTGGGTGCGAGAGTCAACAGTAACCTAATCTTACTTGCCTAATCTGTCCAGTCAAGAGCAAATCAAGCTTAACACTTTGCACTACCGTTCTTACTTCAATAGCTAATAGGCACTAAAATCGCGCTGCGAGGGTTAAGACCTGCTCTTGGCTTGGTCTTAATACAGAGTGTAACAAAAAGGGTATACCAACCCTGAAGTCTGTGAATCTGCCTATGGACCTGAACAGCTTTCAAAAATTGACCACTCGTAGAAATTGAATCAGCTGATAGCGCATTTTACCTATACTTACATACATACATACATAACATCACGCCTTGTTCCCGTCGGGGTAGGCAGAGACCACAGTTCTCCACCTGCTACGATCTTGACATACTTCCCTTGCTTCCTGAACCTTCATCAATCCTTTCATACATGCTCGTCGGTTAAGGGTAATTTTAACCTTCTAACCTTGATTCAGAATGTCCTGAATTTGGTCCTGGTACCTTCCCCTGAGGCCTTCCCCTTCCAACGTTTCCATTCACTCTCGCCTTGTGGATCTCTTTCGTCAATCTTCCTTCATTCATCCTCTCTACATGACCAAACAATCTCAGCATCCCTTTCTCAATTTTAGTTACTACGTCTTCTTTTACGCCACAACGTTCTCTTATCACACTATTTCTAATCCTGTCACTCAATTTCACACCAATCATAAATTTCTTGGGGAAAGTGGTTCACTTTCATGGGCAGAATCGCATCATTCAGGGTTGATATACCCTTTCTGTTACACCTTGTAGAAACAATTTAGCACAGTCACATGGAAAAGTTTCTTAGGATTTAGGTGTCAGGAATGTTTTTACAAGAATCGTATTCCCGTTTGGGTACTAACTTATTTTAAAAGAAGTTAAATTTTCTTTAATAGTAGATTAGTAGCCAAATGGCTGTAAGGCATCAATCGCAGCCCGAGATATTTAGGCGCACGAGCGCAGCGAGGGCGCCTATAGTTCGAGGGTGCAATTGATGCTTACACCCGAGCTAACTACTCTGCTTTACATCTCGATTGTGAGGTAAGTAGGTCCGTATTACCACCAAATTGTAGGTGACCAATTAGCGCTATAGGGTAATAATGTAGCTAGAAAAGCCCTAGGGCGGTAAGTAAATAAAACGCCCGCCGCCCCGCTGCTGGAGGCGGCCATCAAGGTGGAGCCGCGCGTGGAGGTGGTGGTGCTGCCGGGTGGGGGCGTTACAATTACTTACCGCCCTAGGGTTTTTCTAGCTACATTATTACCCTAGAGCGCTAATTGGTCACCTACAAGCCCCATTTGGGGGTAATAAGGACCTACTTACAGAATATGAGAGATGTAAAAAATATTACCTTACGCTTTATATTTTTTGCATATCTAAAAACATAAACAAGTACAGTCGCATAGAAAAGTTTTTTTAGTTACAATGTTAGCAGATTAAATAATGATTTGGTAATATTTGCATGCCCATTTCTTTTAAAACTTTTTAAATATCTACTGATGGATAGAAAGATCCCTCCTGAATTTTCACATTAAAAATAATACATTTTAATATGGCTCCCATAGGGGATGATTTTTATTACCTATTATTATTTGTTATGTTAAAGAGGATATTATTATTCACACCCTTTCTAAACAATAAAAAGATATCTGTAAGTTCTTGTTTAATAAACGACACTAAAGGAACTCACTGATTTTCTCTGTTTACCTTACACCCTACATAATACTTCAAAAGATCGAAATGAAAAAAATAATTTAAAAAAGGCCATTAAAGAAATTATAAGCATAAGAAATGCTTGTTAAAATTAAAAAGTCTGGATAACGAGGGTTAATTTAATTAAAAGTTCAAAAGTTACTCTTACATAGTTTATTAACTTGAATTTGAAAGAATTTGTTAAATTTTCGAGAATTTGTAAGATATTATGAACACTCTTTCTGAAAAACAATTTGATAAATTTATTGATCAAAAGCATTTAATAGCAAAGAGATGATTATTTTATGTTACAAGGGTAACGATTGTATATGTAAATGCTACACACGGGCTTCATATATATTTTTTAATTCATATCATTTTTAATATTTTGAAACTGACGTTGAGTTATTTTAAATGAAAAAACCTACATTTTGGAAAATATTTTTAATAATTATTAAACAGTGCAACTTAACTGTACTATTCTACATATATAATTTTACATCAAAGGCACTGAAATGCGTGATATAGGAACAAGAACTCCACTTCCCTATAAAATTAAATTAGTTACAAAGCCATTAGTATGATTAATTATATTTAAGCGGATTCCACAAAAGAATTGTAAATGAAATTTCTCAATATTTACACATGGCGCAAGTTGTTATCACAGTACAGCCATTTCTAGTGCATTTCTAGTGTCAAGATAAAGCTATATACAAAACTTACATTGTTGAACAAATTTTTCAGCTTAAATATACTACTTTTTCTGTACTAATACTAGCTACTACTAGTCAACGTTTATTCAGAAATTGCGATATTATAACACATTCATAATTGAAGTGAAATTCACCTGGTTTATCAAATGACATAAATCGGAGAAACTGCTTTGCATAGTACTCGTAACGACTTTTTTGTTGGGTTTCTTCAAATTTGTTTACCTGAAAATAATTGTGGATATCCATAGCTTCCACTTATTTTTTTTTTATTCGTAACATAGTATCGTTCCTCGCCTTCTTTTCAACCCAGGTATATTGCTAACAAATTCCTTCAAGTCTTGTTCTGTAGGAACGTTCTTGGCAAGGAGAATTGAAACATGATATGTAGAATTCAAATCAAGGGAATAATGGGGTAAATTAAATATAATGTAATTTTCGTTCAGTAGAAAGAATGCCAACATTATATTGTCACCGTCACATTCCTTTTGATAATTTATGCCGATAATTTCTTCGTAAGTTTGAACGACGATTGCAGGTAAATGACCAAATCCACTAGGCATTTTAAAAAGCACAAGAGGAAAACCTTTGTCACAACATTGTGTGATTCTGTAGTTCGAAGTATATTTTACAGGCCCACATAATCTATTTGCTTCGTCTGCTATATCCTGTTCTTGAAGTGGTGATAGTATAGTTCGCGAGACCATATGCCATTTGCCCATGAACGGGTCAAGTTCATTACTAGCACTCGTCACGGTCAATATAGTTGCAAAAAGCAGTAGTATCAACATGATTACTTGGATGTACTGTTTTGCAAAGAAACAATGTACTGTTTTGCAAAGAAACAAAAGTTTATAACCGTTCTGATCGGAGTAATGTTTTGTTACCGATAACCTCAACTTGAGATTGTTTTCTAATCAACTGAGGTTGAAACTCACTTGTTTTTATCAAAAAGCCCAAAATGTACCGTATTTAGGCTTCCATCCAATCATATGAGTTGTCTACAGATTCACACGGACACTCATTGTTCTCTTTATTTGTGCAAGCCTTCTTAACCCTAAACTCACTTGCTATTTCTAGAAAATTCGTACCCAATTCGTACTTTGTTCTTTCTTGACTCTCAAATTCCTGATATCTTATTAAAATTATCTTCTTTAAACTCACAAATAGGTAGGTACCATTCCAAAGTATCTCAAATATTTTTTCATAAAAAGTTCGTTCCGTCTCAGACAAAAGCAATTAGTTAGATATTGTATCAAATACACACCGTAAATGTATATTTAGAAACGGGAAAATATGGAATAAATTGAGTAATGTTACATGTAACTATGAATCGGCCAACGCGTACTGTCGACCGAACATTGCCCACGGCGGCATTACACTACTTACTTGGGAGACGATCCTTTATAATAAATGGCAGGACGTACCTATCACTTGAATATCATTGTGAATTTAGTGACATCCAATTGTATGCAACTTTATTACGAGTATTTGCATGTACAGAAACGGACCCGCAGATTTCAAGCAATTTTAATCGGTACCTATTAGAAAGTTTGTTCTGTAAGTTAATGACAAAAATATAGTTATTTATGCAACTGTTGCTTACTCTCATTACTGAGAGTTATTTTAATACGAGACCTGGTTTTTGATACGAGGCGCAGCCGAGTATCAAAATAGTATAGATCGAGTGTAAAAAATGACTAATTACGTATAGTTGCATACAAAACTTTATCGACGACCGTCAAAATAAAATAAAATTTTAAAGAGTAGTAATCAATTTATTAAACTAAGAGGACAGTTAGTACAGTTATAAAAAGTTATTCCTGAAGTTGATTCAGATCCAGAGCTTATGGATGGAGTTGCTTTAACATTAATTTCATTGCATACTGTTACACCCGGTATGTGGTTACTGATAGCCTCTTGTAGATTCATGTTCGCCTGGTACATACTTTCCATTTTGTTTAAATCACTTCTTTTTTTTCCACGGTCACTTTATAAAGAAGCGAGCCAGCCATGGGTACTGTCAGCCTCTTGTCGATTTACGCACTCCTGGTACTCTCCATTTTCTTTTAAATGTAGGTCGGCAATCGTCACCCAAGTAAAAAGTCAACACTGTAGTATTTTTACAAAATTACTTTAAAGTAGGCTGTAGTAGTACTGTGGTAGTTTTGCCTTAGCCTATGCAGAATGAAAATTATGAAGTATAACAGTTGCACAATGAAAATCCATACTCCATTTCCGTACTGCTCGTAGTATGGAACAGTGTGGAAATGAAAATGATAGCGGACAATGACCTCAATTTCGAATCTGTCATTGGTTTCGAATTTGGAATATTCCGGTTCGGGAGTAGATAATAGTAGTTTATGCAACGGTACATAATAATGAGGGGTATGAAACTCGAGTGTCGGTTTACGTAAAAGATGACACGAGTGTTTTCTATTTTATTATGTAGAAGTTGCATACACAACTTTATCTACTCTCTTATCGTGAATCCTAAAATAATGTGTTCAAAAAAAACCTTGTCATAACATTTTGATTTAAAAACACCTAATGTAAAAGCGAATTACGAACGCTTTTATCACTTATTTCTTTATTTACAGTATATTGTACACAAGATAATACAAAAATTAAATTACAATTAAAACTCACTAAAACAAAATATGGCGCTAGCTGCACCAGAGCTGTGCGTAGGTAACTAGTGAACTGGCAAGGAAGATTGCAAGCAATAGAATTGCTATACTTTCCTAGCTTAGCTAGCTATAGTGGTAAGCCATCTTTATACGTTTCCAGGTTACAAATTATAAAGGGATTGTCGACATTAAATAGTTAATTTAGCTGATTGGTTAAAACTTTCAATTTGATCTGGCGACTTTTGGTCATGGAGGCTCTTGTTCTGGTTGCGAGAGTAAACAGTAACCTAATCTAACTTTCCTAATCTGTTTAGTACGGTCAAGAGCACATAAAGCTTAACACTTTGCACTTTGTACCGTTCTTTCTTAAATAGTTAATGAATCAATTAATTTGTTTATTGCATTGAATGTGGTAAAGATACAGATTTTATAAAAGATAATAAAATAGTTTCACACATGTAGTCATAAAATTGACATGCAATATTATAATTATCTAAAAGATCAAAACAAAATTAAAAGTGCATTCAAAATTCATACAAGACTACGAAATTAACACAATAATAATTAAATAAAAATAAAAGTCATATGAAATGACATAAAAATATTGATAAAACGTTACATTTTATAATATTTGGTGAAATAGTATGGCCACTGCACTCGTGTTACTTGATTTTTCACGCGCTTTCGATTCTATTAATGTTTCTCTTCTGCTTTCCAAGCTTTCATATTATGGTTTTGATTCTCCTTCACTTAAATGGTTTGACAGTTATTTAACTCAACGTTCTCAGCAAGTTGTTATCCGTAAAATAGATGGGTCACGGGATTTTTCCTTTGCAGAACCGATCGTGCGTGGTGTACCACAGGGATCTATACTGGGCCCCATTCTGTCTATAATTTATACAGCTGATCTAGCTTCACACATCCAAAATTGTAAATTTCATCTTTACGCAGACGATGTTCAGGTTTACCTTCCCGTTGATCACAGAAACGTTGCTGGATGTATAAACACTATCAATTCCGACTTAGATCGTATAGTACATTGGTCGGAAAACAATTGTCTTGTGCTTAATCCTTTGAAGTCAAAGTTTATGTTGATAGGTTCTAAAGACAAAGTGCGCAAATTAGAAACCTCAAACTGTAGAATCAAAATCATGGATGTAGAGATGGAGCAGGTTCAAATAGCTCGAAATTTGGGCTTGCTTATAGACAAAAATCTTAAATTTGAAAATCACTGTCTTGAACTCGTTCGTAACTGTTTTTATCGTCTCAAAGTCTTATACAAAATACGTCAATACATAAACACTGATCTCCGAATTAGACTTTGCGAATCTCTTATACTTTCGAAATTTAATCATTGTATTTCTGTTTACGGTAATTGCATATACAAAAAGACTTTAACGCTCATTCAACGTGTACAAAATGCATGCGCTCGATACTGCTTCGATATTCCTCCCAGGTCTCACGTCACTCCTTTTCTTAACTCATCCAATCTTTTAAAGTTAAAAGGTCGCATTAAATTGCATTTAGCTAATTTACTGTTTGATGTCATAAAAACAGGTAAACCAGATTACCTGTATCAAAAATTATCATGGAGATATGCACAACACAGATACACACCTAGAAGCAATTCTTCCTTACTAATAATACCTCATCACAGAACGGCAGCTTTTCGAGGCAGTTTTAAATTCATGGCTTCCAAGTGCTGGAATGATATTCCTCCACCCCTACGCTCCATTCCAGTTAAACGTCGTTTTAAACGCGATTTACGTATTTTGCTTTTAACTAAGCAAAAATCTGAATAGTATTATCTAGTATTTTTGTTTTTCTTTATTTATTTGCTTAAATACTTTAATTATAATAAGGTCATAAACTGTTACTTTCCTTACATTTAAGGTGATATTTGTAGGTAGCATAAAGTTAGTGTGCCAAGAGTCCCGCATAACTGTTGGATAGGTAGATGAAGTCGTATAATATAATATATATCAATCATATTACATAACGTATTTATATTTTCCTTTGGAACGCATAAAGTAGATATTTTATTCAATATTTTAGATGGTATTATTAATTTTATACACTATTGGCGATCACAAATTAAAATGAGTTCTTTTACATAATGTTTGTCATGTATATATATATATATATTTATAAATGGCCGCTTGTATATGTACTTTGAGGGTTTCTCCACGTCGGCGCTCACGCGCACTTAGGTACTAACTGAAAAACAGCGCTAAGGTTCGTCAGTCGGGTCTTAGCATAATGCTGAGTTAGGGCCTACTATGGGTGTGGTACACAAATAAAAGATTTTCTTTTTTATTCAATATTTATTGTAATACATATATACGTATAAGAAAGTGTTAGAAGTGTAAGTACTGCATCCATAATAAACGGTTATTCATTCATTCATTCATTCAAATAGTCTGTAAAAAATTTAATGTCAAGTTAAATACGACTGAAGAACTTTTTGTTGGATAAGCCATGACCCAGTATTTTACTATTGTACGCTGATTATTATGACATTTTATTTTATTTGACATTTGTATTTCAATACGTTTATTTTCTTTTTGTTAATTAAAAAAGTTTTATTGATTTTTTATATGGGTACTTATTGACGATCGTATTGTGAAAGAATATATTTTGACATGAAATGTAATTGTATAAAGCAAGGAGGTTTTAATCCACGCTACGCTCTAGGAAGGAGAGATGAATGGCCAAAAATAGCGTGATGACGAGTATATCCAATAGTCGCGGTGGCATCTCTTTCACACAGTAGGGTGACCTAACTATTTTACGCTTGGGGATGTAATATTATTAAAGCCCTCTGGAACAGCAGCTTCATTTTTAATATTTTATTTGGCAGGATATTATCCTTTAGTTTCTACCTGATAAGTTGTGCTTCCCTCGGCAACAAAGTGTTTCGTGTCTTAAAATCCTCGCAGCGCTGAGGATTCTTCTTTAAAACCACTCGCTTGGCTCGTGGCTCAATTATAGAGTCATAGAGGTAAATGAAGTCAAGTCCGTTTGGTGCCGGCAAAGTATAGTACCAACTACCAACCCATCTCCACCAGTGGGTATCGTAATGTACGTACAGTGTACGTTTCATGGGGTGTCATGTACAACATGAGAATATTATTCAAGCATGGTATGTGCATGTCATGAATATTATTCAAGCATGTCATGAGTACCTTGGGCTCAATTCTTAAATAACACCGGATGATAAATAATTATCACCCGAAAAATTAAAAATTAAAAAAAATTCTTTACAAAAGTGCAGAATGATATTCGTAAAATATAAAGTAGTGATTGATTGTTACTTTTCATGTATTATGGTTTACATATTTAACAGATTATCAGGGTACATTTGATATTTTTTTATGTTTAAAGTGAGCAAACGAGCAGGTGGGCCACCTGATGGTAAGTGGTCACCACCACCGCCCATAGCACCCACTGTCTCATTTGATGTCTCAAAAATTATATTTTATCACTCGGTAATATTCAACAATTGGGTCAGAGTTTTTTCAGCAGCAGCATTCTTTTTGTTTGTTTCCAAAATAAACTTTTTTTCATTTCTTTCTTCTTGCTTTCCAGAAAAGCCCAGGGAATTCTTGAAAATCACCGGGTGATAAAATATCACTTTTGAGACTTTAAAAATTCACATTTGCGTTGATAAACTGTTGAAAGGTAAATCAGAATACATGAAAATTAACAATAAAGGACACCTTTATATTTTAAGAAGATCAATTTCAACTTTTGAAAACAAAAATCTATGATTTTTAATTTTTTGAGTGATATTTTATCACCCGGTGATATTCAAGAATTGTTCTCCAGGTACGTTGCATGCCTCATCATCAAGAAGCAAAGCAATTAATAAAATATTTGACGTGTATTTTATGATTTATTGTTTATTGATAAACAAAATTCATTATAGGTAAGACATGTTACAAAATAATCGTACAAATATAAGATTTTATTTCTTATTTCATTGATTCAGTTCTGAGTTTACATTTTTTTCACTAACATGGAATAACAATAATTTAAAAATATGGACTGGCTGTTGAACTTTGCCTCATTTATACGTTTCTAAATATTATGGCCCAAGTTTTTGTCACTATCTTTTTACTGAAATAAACTATCAATACTCACAAACATTAAAAGACTTAAAACCAATATGTTGTTCATTCTCACTACTTATTGAACAGCCCTCGTAACAACAGCTGTCTCTCTGTCCATCTATATTTGCGATCCGTCTGGCTGTCCGGGAACAACAGGTCGATACAGGTTTTTGTTGGTATTCTTCTAAAAACTCATCATCAACCAACTTCATTTGGGCCTAATTGCGAGCCACCTACTTTTTAACCGACTTCAAAAAGGCGGAGGTTCTCTATTCGATCGTATTTTTTTTAAATATTATTATTTTAAATGAATGAATCATTCTTACCAACCAAGTGCCATCTGTCCACATCTGAAACTTTTTTAAACAAATTCCAACCCAAGGGCATCACATAAATTCTCTCAATAATGCCCGGAACAAAACTTTGATGCTGACCGTAAATGGCTCGAAATATCTATCGCGAGGGAGCGCACTGCAGGCGCGTGAATTATTGGCTTCCCGCATGTCGTCAATAAGAACTCAGAAAATAACCGGCAGCATCAGATGTACTATTTTCCTATTATTGTACAACAGTACAGGTTCCGTTGTTTTGTTTGATTTTCTTTTAAAACTAATGCAAGCTGTTTTTCTCTTTCATGTTTAGATTCAGATATCTTCATCATAATGTTATTTCATCATAATGTTCTTTGGGATAAGTTGTTTCAGTTTTATGGGCAGATTCTGCAGATTCACTTCCCACAATACTGATGTGGTTGTACCTTTTTAGTTTCCTTTGTGTTCAAATATCGTACATTACAGCCACCCTACTTCATACGAAAAACAGTTCGGCTTTTTCATAGAAAAATTAAAGGAATAATGGATACCCATAGAAGAATATTCCGCATATAGCATAACTATAAATTTTGCAGCCATTCACTCTACAATATTTCACTGTTTTTGCAGAAAAAATACGCGATTTTAAACAAAATTTAGCATGACATAAAAATGTGTCAAAGACGGGGATACCAGTAATGTATTAAAAACTTGATGACGAATGAAGAAGTACATAACCTGCTTGACCATAAACAACAAAATTAGATCAAAAATATTTTATAGAGTTTCCGAGATAAATCACAGAACCAAAAGCACCCAAAAAATATTAAATTTTTAAGATTTAGCTCTAAAAAGGTTTTCTATATGAAAACCAAGCATAATGTCAAAATATTTTTTCCTACCAACCTCCAATTTCGTTTTGCTATGGCAACTGTGTGAGCGTGACACAACCGCGACTAATTGACCTCTCGCTCGGCACAATTTCTCTTCTTCGCAAATCACAGGAATTTATACCGTATTACAATATACGATTGACTAAATTTGTGTAGCAAGATTTTTGCATTAAACACTCCTTCCTAGAGCGTAGCGTGGATTAAAACCTCCTTGGTATGAAGTTACAATATGTGATTAAATAAACTAAACTAACTAAAAGGATTTAGTAAAAAGTCATGAAATAATAAAAATTAAAAGTAATAATAACATTATTAAAGTCTAAAATAAATAAACAAAATTATATAAAATTAAACTAAAATTCATTTGTAATCAAAATATTTATATAGGGAATAAAAGTATTTATCTAGCAACCATACGCACTAAAATCGCGCTGTGAGGGTTACGACCTGGGAGCCAATTTTCAGATTCAGATAATTTTTTTATTCAATGTAGATTACGAGTATTTACAGAATACTTATTGAATGTTATGCAAAATACAATGTAAATAGAGCAAGTCTACGAAAGTCACCAGTTGATTTTCGAGATTTTTTAAATTAAATTAAGCCCTAAAATTAAGTATCAGTATTTGTTAATAATAAAATAATGTTCAGTTTTAACTTAACCAACGTAACAATTTCAGTTTTATGAGTATATCGTGAATTTTTCAATCACCCCGTGAGTTTCAAAATTCGCTCCCTGCTCTCTTGACTGGGCTAGTTGGATTTTTGGCTCTGGACTGCACTACTTAGTTAAATTTTGTTCCTTTTTGACTTTACATCCCAATAATTACAAGGCCGATCAAAACAATTTGGCCAATTTAATATTGTATAATTATTAGTATTTATAATACAATTTAATATTAATATAATTTAAAAAGCCGCAGTCGAAATACAGGGTGCAACAAAAAGGGTATACCAGCCCTAAAGGCTGTGAATCTGCCCATGGAACTGAACAGCTTTCCCTTAAGAACATTGGTCGAAATTCATTGCATACTGTTACACCCGGTATGTGGTTACTGATAGCCTCTTGTAGATTCATGTTCGCCTGGTACATACTTTCCATTTTGTTTAAATCACTTCTTTTTTTTCCACGGTCACTTTATAAAGAAGCGAATTTTTTTTCGTGTTTCGACCTATGTTCCTTGGGGAAAGTTGTTCAGTTTCATTGGCAGAATAACATCCTTCAGGGTTCATTTACCCTTTCTGTTACACCTTGTATAAACAACTTCGCACAGTCACATGGATAAGTTTCTTATATTAGGACTTTACAGATTTATTTACGTGTCAGGAATGTTTTCTCAAGAATCGCTTTTCCGTTTGGGTAGGTACTACTAACATGTTTAAAAAAGAAGTTAGGTTTCTTTAAAAATATATCAAAAAACTTATCCAAAAAACATTTACAAGTACAGCCGCATAGAGAAGTTTTATTTTAGTCACAAAATGTTGGTAGATTGAACAGTGTTTCTTATAAAAACTTTTAAATATCCACTGATGGACAGAAAGAAGTCAAGTCAAGTCAAGTCAAAATCGTTTATTAATTGTTGGATATTAAAATATCTTAATGACGTCAGCTAAACTACATCGCTTCACAAACAATGTGGCGCCATAGTTGGAAAAAAAGAAGCGACATTAAAAACCCACGCGTTCTTTTATATATGTTTAGAAAGATGCCTCCTGAATTTTCACATTACAAAAATACATTCTGATATGGCTGGCTCCCATAGGCAATGATTTTTTTATTACCTGCTATTATTTGTTATGTTAAAGCGCGCTCTTTCTAAACAAAAATAAAACTAAAATATATGTAATTTCTTGTTTAATAAGCGACACTAAAGGAACTCGCTGTTTTTCACTGTTTACCTTACACACACTTTTGAACACTCTTTCTTAAAAAGGATTTGGTAAATTTATTGATTAAAAGCATTTTAATAGCAAATAGATGGTTAATTTATGTTACAAGGGTAACAATTGTATATGTAAATGCTACACACGGGCTTCATATGTATTTTTTTTATTAATATCATTTTCAATATTTTAAACCTGACATTGAATTATTTTAAATGAAAAGCCTACACTTTTAAAATATTTTTACTAAAAATAAATTTGATTTGACAAACCCGTTGGTCTGGTGTGGTTCGTTCGCAAGCTCTCACGCCGTGGACCGCGGGTTCGATCCCAGCCCAGGGCAAACATTTGTGTATGTTGTGTGTCTGGGTGTTATTTATCTATTTATATATGTATATCAGTCTCTGGTACCCATAGTACAGGCTTTGCCTAGTTTGGGATCAGATGACCTTGTGTGAAATGTCCTAATTTAAATTACTGCAAAAAGTGCAACTTAACTGTTCTATTCTACAAATATAATTTTACATCAAAGGCACTGAAATAGGTGATATAGGAACAACTAGTCCACTTCCTTATAAAACTTAATTATTCACAATAATCACAAAGCCAATATTCAATCATTGGTAATAATAATAATTATATTTAAGTGGATTCCTCAAAAGAATTGTACGTAGTAAAAATATTTCCCGACAAAAAGAAATTTCTCAATAATCAATCACACATGGCGCAAGTTGCTATCACAGTACAGTCATTTCTAGTGCCAAGATAAAGCTATATATAAAACTTTCATTTTTGTACAAATTTTTCAGCTAAAATATATTACTTTTCCAGTACTAATACTAGCTACCACTAGTAACGTTTATTCAGAAATTTCGACATTAAAACAAATTCACAATTAAAGTGGAATTCATCTGGTTTACCAAACGACACAAATTTTCGGAGATTCCGCTTTGCATAGTACTCGAAACGACTTTTTTGCTGGGTTTCTTCAAATTTGTTTACCTGAAAATAAATGTGGATTTCTATAGCTCCCACTCTGATCTTTATTGTTTTTTATTCGTAACAAAGTATCATTCCTCGCCGGCCCTTCAAACCAGGTGTATGGCTGACAAATTCCTTCAACTCTTGTTCTTTAGGAACGTTCTTGGCAAGGAGAATTGAAAGATAATATGAAGAATTCATACCAGGATGGGGTAAATTAACTGTAATGTAATTTTCGTTCAGTTGAAGGTATGCCAAAACTATATTATTGTATTTACATTCCTTTAAATAATTTGTGCCATTAAGTTCTTCGTGAGTTTGAACGACGATTGCAGGGAAATTACCAATTTCACCAGGCATTTCAAAAAACACGAGAGGAAAGTCTATGTCACCACTGTGTATGCTTTTGTTGCTCGATGTATATTTTACAGGCTCACATAATATTTTTGCTTCTGTTGATATTTCCTGTTCTTGAAGTGGTGATGGTATAGATTGCATGACCATATACCATTTGCCCATGAATGGATGAAGTTCATTATTAGCACTCGTCACGGTCAATATAGTTGCAAAAAGCAGTAGTATCAACATGATTACTTCGATGTACTGTTTTGCAAGTAAACAAACACTGCGTTTATAAGCGTTCTGATAGGAGTAATGTTTTTGTTACCGATAACCTCAACTTGAGATACAGGGTTTTTACAAATTTATGTAGATTACAACTTACAACTACATTTAACTTGCTGGTTGTTGACGGGTTCCTAATCAACTAAGGATGAATCATACTTGTTTTTAACAAAAAGCCCAAAATTTACCGTCTTTAGGCTGCCATTCCAATCATTTGAGTTGTCTGCAGATTCATACACACTTCCATGGTTCTCTTTATTTGTGCAAGCCTTCTTAACTCAACTTGCTATTTTTAGAAATTTCGTACCCAATTCATACTTTACTTCCTTCTTGACTCTCAAATTCCTGATAACTTCTTAAAATGATCTTCTTTAAACTTACATACAGGTACCATTCCAAAGTATCCCAAATATTTTTCACTAAAAAGTTCGTTCCGTCTCAGGCAAAAGCAGTTAGTTAGGTATTTTATCAAATACACACAATCCTACCGCTACCATAAATGTATATTCAGAAACTTGGTGAAAAAATTCTGAAATAAATCGAGTAATGTTACATGTAACTATGCCAACGCGTACTGTCGACCGAACATTGCCCACGGCGGCGTTGCACTACTTACTTGGAAGACGATCCTTTATAATAAATGGCAGGACGTATCACATGAATGTCATTGTGAATTTAGTGGCATCCAATTGTATGCAAAAATCTTTATAATTCGCACGTTTTAAACCCGACCTGGAGATTTCAAGCAGTTTTTATCGGTATAAGATAGTTTATTGTGTAAAGTTACTGATGAAAATAAAATGTTTAATATGGTTAATGGCGATGCATATGTGGAACAATTTTGATAACCTCAGCAATAATATGAAGCGACGCCGTTTAATCGATTTTGTAAACAGTTATTTTATTTTATTTATTTAGAAAACCAACAGCTGTTTACAAAAAGAATAGTTTGCTTATATATTAATGGTACATGAGCCTATAACAGGTTTCCCTAAGTTAACAACACATAATTTAGTATTACTATCTACAGAGCAAGCGTAAATAAGTTAACAGTTTCCAAATACCATTGAAAATTAAAAAACATTACTTAACTAAAAAATTGTCACATATACGTTACAAAGTTTTAACACGATCGAGAAGTAAAAAACAATTAGGTTTTGAGAAGATGCTCCAAGTACAATAATAAACCACATTAAAACTAAAAAATTATAACAGACCATTCGAGAACTTCCTTAGATTGTAGGATACTTTCCTGTGACGACTGTGTAGTGTGTGTGTCTACAGTGTCTACACCTATTATCAACAACCTACAACCAAACAAAATAACACGGCAAATAAGTATTTTTACGAACTAATTAGTGTTTCGGGATTGGAGTGGAACGCCAATGTAGGTTTCTCTGTGTATTAGGACTTCTATATAATCCAAGCTTTTTAATTTACTCCTCACGAGTCGTCCCTCCGAGCCTCTTCTACATAGTTTTAACTTATCCCTCCATGCTTTCTTGTACGTAGTGTTTCCTCTGACCTCTTTAACGACGGCTATTCACAAAAGTAATTGGGTGTTTTCAAGAACCTTTTAAAAGTGCAACTGGTCGGCGCTGCTGATCATCGTTGGAAATTGGAAATAAAAGCACTGATACTAAACTGCCACCCAGTATGAAAATGATTAGGTCTGTTATTGCTAATGTCAAATGTCTGTAATACATTTTCTTCTAAAAATATTTTAATTCTTCTACAAAGCCATAAAAAAACACGTAGTTGTCAAACGTCATAGAAAATTGCCTATTGGACCGAAATATTACGAACATATTCCCCTCTACTTGCAAAAAGAATTTAATTTTATGACATTAAGGTAAATACTAATCATAATAAAATTTACTTTTATTTTGCAAACGAATTATTAAATTCAAGTCGCGTGTAATTTGGAGCAGAATGTGGGGCGGGCTATAAGGTAAATGTGGCATATCACACAGGATTTTGCCCGTCAAAGTTTTCAACAACAAGCCCCAGTATCAAATGAAATCCGATATCCAATTTAAGCTAAACCCCCGGATTAGCAGTGGCTAAATTGCTTACTCCCTTATTGTTTCGATTAGATTAGACAAAATATTATTAAAAATTGTGATTTCTGGCTGGCATAGAATGTTATCAATTGTCAATATTTATTAACGAATAAAAATTCAGTAAATAGTAAGTCAATGTTTTAGGCTACTACTATACATTGAACTAATACGAGTATTCCAAAAAATTGTAAATCTGAAAATGAAACTTTTGCATGTGACTGTACTTTTGTAGGTATAATGTTGTAGATATATGAGTGTAAAAAATCATGTAGGTTTTAAATAGATTTTTAAGACGGAATGTTTTTGTCATTACTTTGTGCGACTTTTCAGTTACATAACATAAGTTTCTTTAAGAATTAACGCTCTTTAACTGGTCAAAAATGATTTACTAATAATTTTTAGAGGATGGTAAGTAGAAAGAGTGCAGTGCTTACTTTAGTAATTGAAATATCTTTTACTTGAGATATAGGGCGATGTAAGTTGATATTTCGACTGCTGAAAGTACCAGGATAACAGTACTAACAAGAAGGTGTTTGGTAGCACGCATGGACCCAAATTCCTGCCACGCCGCGGTCTCAAGTCTCGTCTCTTGCAGTTCAAGACCAACCGAGGGTATGTCTCGTTTAGGGTCACTGGATTGGTCAGATCACGTACAATTTGTTAACAATTTTCTTTGTACAATTCCCATTTTAGAACGCCCTTGCTGTTTTTTTCGTTTCGCGCTACTAAAACTACGTTTTGGCGTACGTGTAGAATTGAAATCGTTTTCTCGGCCCTTGTTAAAATACCAGTCTTCTTCGAAGAAAACAACACATTGATTAAAACATTTTCACCTTAGTCCATTAGAACATCTATACCGTTACGAGGCAGAAATTAGACTTTATTAGTGTATGTGAACTCTACAGGGTGTTAGAAAAAGTACCGGTTTCCTTACCATAAATATTCCTCTATGCACGGCCAAAAGCTGTAGCGATAACATAAAATTGCGTACCTACTTATACAGGTAGAGGTAGATGTATTCTCAAGAAGCAATTTATATTACCCCAAGCGCTGGTGATACATTCCAGTGATGTATTTGGGGTCAACGATACATGGGACAGGTTAAATGTATGAGTGTCATAATGTTTCTTGTACAAGAAGTGCCTAGAACCTTTGGAAGTTTGAAGGTCGTTTGTTTGGGTGCTTTAGGATCATAAATTCTGTTAAGGAAGGATATAGTGTAGCTACTTGTTTTGCTATGTACCTGAGGGGCATCATAGTTTAGTTAGTTTAACCTAATCTAACACTTTTTATCACGTAGGTACTGGGAAGAAACAGGGGTAGTAAATAACATATTAATAAATAGGCTATAAAGTGTTGTTATGGGTTTGATGACTTTTTTGTGTTTTCTGACCAAGTCTACCTATCCGATTTTTTTAAGTACGTACCTATGTAAGATAAATGAATATGACTTAAACCTAAACAAATATATGTATGGATGAGTTCTAGCGTTCTAGTTACAATTTTGCTGCGGTTGAATATATCGTCATTAATTTATTTTGTGTTTTTATTTTAGCGAAACGTTTATTGAAAGGCTATAATTTCATTTTCACACACAAAAAATTGATTAACTGTTTTTTTAGGAAAAAAAGCGCCAAACGTTGCTAAGAATTTTACAAAGACTAGTTAGTTAATATAACAGAATACTTTAATGTTAGTATAACGGAAGGCCTTTGCCCAGCAGTGGGACAGAAATGGCTAATAAGAATGGTGTGATAATTCAAAGGGTGTGAATCTGCCCATAAAACTGAACAACTTTTCCCAAGGAACATAGGTCACAGAACAAAATCAATTTTTCATCGTCCGATAGAAACTTTATCAGCTGATAGCGCATTTTGTATGGGAGGTCTAATTAGGTTTTTCGTATTTCGACCTATGTTCCTTGGGAAAAGTTGTTCAGTGTCATGGGCAGATTTACACCCTTCAGTATTATCACACCTTTCCGTTACACGTTGTATAGTAAATACCTACATTTATCCAGCCCAGTTCTAGTACCTTAATTAATCCTAGCAGAATACACGGTTACGTAAATTAAGTACCAGGATTACATAATTCATCAAAGTTGTCACCGAACATTCGAGAAGATATCGTACAAAACTGCCCATTGAGTGTTATCTAACATCCCCAAACTGAAAGTTCCAATTGCAAGATCGTTCACAGATAACATCTACGGAAATGGAAACGGCCAGTGGAACGGGATTTAGAAGGCTCAGATAAAAATAATGGACAGACAACTGGGGAACTTGGGGGCTTATTTATGTTACAAATAGTTTACACATCAAAACTACAACTATTTACTTGTATAACAAAGTTTGCAACAGGGGTCACAGCCGATGAGGAGAAGTCCTAGTCCTAGAGATTGGCAAGGCATCGCTCATGATTTTGATTTTGGGAAGCTTTTAGGCCATCGGACGTGGAACGGTATTTAATTGATGATTGGACTAAAGGAATATATTTCCCATCCCACCCAGCATTTTATTTTGCGGGCCTCAGTGAAAAAAATAACATGTCCCCAATTTTTTTGTGTGGTGTGGGCAGTAAAAAAAGCGTTCCCGCATCGCCTTATTTTATGTCGGAAATACTCTCCTTCTCTCCAATTACGACAATAACTTAACATAAACGCTGCCCAATTAAGGGATAAAACTTCCAAGAGAAAAGGATCTGCAAACTTCAATTCAAAACATTTTATTATGACATGCAGCTAATTTTATTATTTTTTCAGCAAGATTAGGTATAGAATAATAGAGGACGAGATTAAAAAGTCGATCAATTTTTGCGGAAATGATGTCATTTGAGCCTCAATCAACGACATTGGATTTTTTTTTGCAATTTGTAATTTCTCTAAAATTACGGACCAAAATACATGAAAATTAAAATTTTCTACCATAGTTCGTTAACGTTAAGAATACAGTAAATAATTAATGCAAATGCAGGGTGATAAAGATGTATTCATAATGGAGTTAAAATGCACAAAAATATTTTTTATTTTTTTATTCTTTTTTCGTTTTTTAGGTAACACACAAAGGAAACAACCGCTTTTTTCGAAGGTTTGCCTTCAATTTGTCATTGTGTATGTGACTATTTGATTTTTTGGCTTTGCTACCAGCGGCGGAAAGCGATGACTCACTGCATTCTTAAGATGGACGAACTATTGGATCTTCATCCCGAAATATTTTTGCGATGTCATGCAGTTACCTTACTTGAAAGGTTGCCAATTCTGTTAGACAAAATTTTCAGCAGCAAAATAAAATCCCTTATGTTTTAAAATATCATAATACATATAAGAAAAGAACCAAGGCATCCCTTGACACGTACAAACACCTACTTCCAAGGGGAATTTTATTAAACCCTTAATGCCCTTCGAAATGGGGCTATTCAGTAAATTCTGGGCCCTAATAACGTCGTCGCTGCGTTATATTTATTGCTAGGAAAGCAGTTGGTGATAGTACAGTCAACCGCTCGTCAGTGGAAGCATTTGCATCTCTATTGCCATGTTATAAAGTCCAAAGTTTTTCTACTGGCATGTTGTTGGGTGTACGAGAAAATCTTCCGGGTTAAGGATCTGTGCAATCCATAACTTACTCTAAGGAACATAGGTCGAAATACGATGATTTTTTTTTATTTCCATAGAAACTACACCAGCTGATTGCGCATTTTGTAAGGGAGATGAAAACATATTTTTGTTTTTATTTCGATCTATGTTCCTTCGGGAAAGTTGTTCAGTTTCATTGCACAGTTTCAAAGATAACCCGATATTTTTTACAGTTAAAGTGACTTTATTGGGTCCATAGATCAGAAATTTCTGATCTGTGATTGGGTCAGTATAAATGACAAAATATGTTGGGAACGCTCACCTAGTCGCCTAATATAAATAATAGGCGACTAGGTTCTGACAAAGAATCTGCCTCAATGTAAAATGAAGCTTATACTATCAAAGCAGCAATATTTGTATATTTATAAAAATATATACTTACCTATTTATAATCGGTTTCTTGAAAACGGCTCCAACGATGTCGATGAAATTTACTATACGGGGGTTTTCGGGGACGACAAATCGATCTGGTTAATCGATCTGGTAAAAATAGTTTTGCCCGTTTTTTGTAGCATTATTAAAAATAACGCATTTCAGAAGCCCTACAGCGCCATCTGTTATTGGACTTTGGATTAACAGAGCAAAGGTCGGTCGCCATGGTATATCATATTGAAGGGGGCTAAACTAAATCAGTCGTCTCAGGAACCCGAAATTAATTATTTATAAAAAAGTTTGGTAAACGAATATCGTCATTATTGTTCTGTTTCTACGAAGACGAAGGCACTGCTTTTTACGCAGAGCGACTGCCATCTGAGTCCTGCAACCCAGATGGCAAATCGATCCAAAATTAGGCTTTGATAGGTTGGTCACCAACCTGACTGAAAAAAGTTTTCAATCCGATAGAGGGCTCTAAGTCTAACATGGCTTTACGACTTTTGGTACAGAACCCGCTATGAATAGGTATTCTCTCACAACCATTAGTTGGCTGAAAGAAACCTTTTGTAGAGATAAGCCTGCCTTTGCTGGCACCACAAAGGCAGTGCTCTTAAATAAGTTAAGTAATAGTAAAACAACTAAAACAAGAAGTCATTTTGCAAGTTCCAAACTAATCTAAATTAGTATTTGGATCAGCAAAGAAAAACAAGTTTTGTTTTGTTCAATCCAGCCGTTGTTGGTCTACTATAGATTGTTCCAAACTAATCCTTTCCGTCACGGGAAGTAGCTCGATCCGGTGCGAACAAGTTTAGCCAGGCATTAGGGCTCAGCAGACGAAAACAAAATTGAACACTCGACTCCGACAAAAAATTGTGCTTTCAAGCAAAATATTTCGCAAACGCATCCCTAAATTAAAAAATAATATATGAAGACTTACATGGGCACTTGGGGCCCTGAGTCTAAAAATCTTATGAGGAGTCTTTCGGCGCGTTTCAATGAGGTCTCTGGCGACCGCAGAGCTGGCAGTTTTTTGGGGCAGCGCATTAGCCTCGCCATTCAGCGAGGTAACGCTGCCAGCCTGCTAGGTACGTTACCTCGCGGGGAAGCGCTAAATGATATTTTTTATTTATAATGACTTATTGACTAATTTGACTGATGCTTATTTTGTATGAAGAAATAAATATGAACATCTCCTCTAATAATAAAAAGGTGGTAGACTTGAAAAAAAATCACCCCCTCTTTTCCTCCCAAGATTTTATTTTACCACTTTGTCGGCGTAGATAAAATGTATAATTACAACTTTCTGGTGGGTCTCTGAGCTAAGCCGCGGACAGACAGACAGACAGAAGGACATAACGAAACTATAAGGGTTCCTTGTTGACTACGGAACCCTAAAAATGATCTTTTGCGAAACTGGCAATGCTCGCGGACTTTTTAACCTCGTCTGCTGGGCCTCTATTAGTTTAAGGCCCTTTATATATTGCCAGTAGCGGATGGTCAAAAGAAGTAAACGCGAATTCCTTTGACCTCTGAATTTTTTTGAAAAACTTAATTATTTTACAGAAAAAAATATTTGCCTATGTAATGTTTGGATAAAAAAAAACCTTGACTGACTGAATGGGTCTTCTACAGCCTGATGTGTTAGGCTGCAGGTGCGGGACAGAGGACTTCCTCGTTGCCCGAGCTGTATCTCACTGGGCTCTAGGCCCGGTGGTCATGCTGGGTTAAAAACCCTAAAGGACGAATTTTCACGCCGCCGGCGAGGCAGCCCTCCAGGTGATTCCCCGTTGGGGGAGGCCTAGTGAGCGCCTACAAGCCAGGCGGCGACTTTGATGACGGTGGAGGGGCCCACAGTCCTAACTACTCGCCGAGGAGTAGTGGACGTGGGCTGCCTGGTGAGGAGTGGAGGGGCCTCAACACCCTGATCGCATGTTAATCAGAATGGAGACACCCTCCGTGACAATCGCCGTTGGGTCCCTGCCCGCCCGTACTGCTTTCAGTAGATCGATCGGCGACCGCTTCCGAAGGCTTCGGAAGCGATAACTGGAGGGCAGCGGCTGTAGGTGGCGCCTCCGATTGCTTCGTACTCTCCCCCGCTGTGGGCGGGGGGACGACCGCGATCGGAGCTGCAGGCTGGGCTGGGATGGTGGCGGAGGTCCCCTTTCTCCTCCTCCCCCTCCCTCTCCTCTACTTCGTGGTCCCCCCGGGCTCATTCGCGGAGGCCATAAGTGACCCCGGCGCGTTTGACTCTCCCGAGGGCACCACTATCACGCGCGCCGGTGTGACTGGCTGCGCGGGAGTCTTCGAAGCTGTGGCGCTGACTTTCCCGCTTCTAGTCTCACGGCGCAGGACCGCACACGTGAGGCTGTTGGCGGGATGGGCCTTCTTGCAGTTGGCGCAGGTGGCGGCTTCGGTGCGAGGTCGTGGGCACTCCTTAGCGGTGTGTTCACCCCCGCAGCACACGCTGGCTAGCTTCCGGTGGCAGTTGTGGGAGCTGTGGCGAAACGACTGACACCGGTGGCACTGCGGGACTCCTCGTTTGGCACGCCATCCCTCAATCTTCACGCCGGGAATACACAGGAGCTCTGTAACTGCGTATATACCCGGGGTGAGGTTAGGCGTGCGGGTGAGCTGCGCGAAGTGCACGCAGCCTGGGCGATCTTGGCGGGCTCGTATGGGGCGTACAAACTCCGGTTTGTAGCCCAAGGCACGAAGTTCGGCGGCGATCATATCGGGGTTGGCATCAGCTGGGAGGCCGCGGATGGCGACCTTGAGCGGCTTCTCATGTTTGGGCGCATAGGAGTACCAGGAGAGTCTGGTCTGCCTTTCCAGCGCGGTGAGGTATCGCTGGTAGGCCCGGAACTCTCCCTCGGTGCGCGCCAAGAAGCGCATCCCTTTGCCAAAGGGACGCACGTTCGGCGCGTGACCCAGTTGCCCTTTTAGCACACGCAGGTGGTATGCCCAGTCGGGGAAGTGGTCCACCACAATGAATGGTGGCTTCCGCACCGACTGGGTGATGCTGGCGGCTGGCTTCAATGGTGTAGGGGCCGGCTGTGTCCTCGTCGAAAGGGGCGGCGAGGGGGGGGCGGCGGCTGGCCTCGCATATGGGGCGGGGGGCGAAGTCCAAGTCATCGAGGTGGACGGCGGCGATGAGTTGGTGTCCATCACTTGTGATGGTGGAGACCGGCGGGGTGCCGGTTGTGGCGCGGGGGGCGGGTTGTCCTCCCTATGAATGCGCGGGTCCCGCCACGGGACTCGCACAGGAATCTTGCGCGAAGAGTTGGGCTGCCAGTGTGGTAAGCAGCCCGGCGGCTTGTATAACGTCGGGTCGGGATCTTCCACTGGATCTCCGAAGAGCGGTGGGGTTTCAAGTTGGTTTGCGGATGCTAGGACGACAAGGGCGGCCTCATCCATCCGCCTTGTAGTCTCGCGGGCAACATTGGGCTGGGTCTTGTGCTTCTGCACTCTTCCTCGACCAATGGAGCGCGGCAGCGTGGGAGCCATGGCTCCCTATGGGTGAGGCGGCGTGGCTGGGAGTCGCGTCCGCACGAAGTAATCCTACCCCCGGGCGGCCGGGGGCAGGAGGGTGGCAGGTGTTTTGCCAATAAAAATGTTACCACCAAGGTGGGTAGGTATAAAAAAACTTCCGAGTGCGGATCAAATCTACGACGCGACTGGCGATCCAAAAAAAAAACCTTAAATAACTTCTAAATAGTAAATAGAATCAGGCGTTACTTTGCGGAAGTCCATCTCAAAGAAATTATGTGAAACAAATATATAGCCACCTTCCGCAACAATGATGGATGCTATGTACTCACTGTGCACCGCCCGCCCGCCCGCAAATAAATGCGCATGCGCAGGCAACTGCAACACAGCAACCACCCAAAAAAAAACACTCTACACGTGTTTCGCCTCTATACGAGGCATCCTCAGGAGATGTTAGACCGACCAGTGTCTCGGTGTTTGGCACTGGTCGGTCTAACATCTCCTGAGGATGCCTCGTGTAGAGGCGAAACACGTGTAGAGTGTTTTTTGGGTGGTAGCTGTGCTGGTTGCGGGCGGTGCACAGTGAGTACATAGCATCCATCATTGTTGCGGAAGGTGGCTATATATTTGTTTCACATAATTTCTTTTAAATAAGTTCCATCAAACATCGTCAACTTCTGTTTTCTGGCAACCCCGAGCTACTTTAGCGAGCATATTCTGCAACGTATAAAGAGGCCTTATCAAGTCCACGCAACAATGTTCCATTCCACATACGGCAACAAAGACTGCCAGAATCAACTAATTTTAGTTAGTTTGTGTTTCGGGATGAAAAGTTCTGGCAGACTTTTCATGAAGGTATACACGGCCGCACGTCATACGTATTAGGTGCAAGCCAGAGAGAACGGGCGCGGCGCGCATCGGGTGTGTCTGTGGCACGCTACGAGCGCACATAGTTTGCGCCCGTGGCGCGCTTCGGGTGCTACGTCTGAACCGGCGCGTCACTCACAGCAGACTGTGCTGTGCGGCGGCATGCATCACCGGCGCGCCACCGGCGTAACCGCCGGTGCGCCGGTGGTGCACCGACAGTGCGCCTTTGGCATGCCGTCTCGTCGCCTGTTCAAATCACTTGCATACAAAATTTAGGAGAACGACGCGGCGCAGGCCAGACAGAAGAGGTGCGCTGAAGGCGTGCCGTGCGGCGCACCGCTGCTGTCTGGCCTACGCCTTAGGTAACTAAGTACATAAGTAAGAACTTAGCAAAACTGTTATTGAGCAATTTACTTTTTACACAGAAAACGTTTTTAAAAACCGGTCAAGTGCGAGATGGACTTGCGCGCCGAGGGTTCCGATATACTTTTTATATATTTGGAAGCAATAAAGTCCATTTTAGGACCGCAAAACTAAATTTGTTGTTAAGGTTATTTGCAGATTTCTAAAATACTGTGCAACTTAGAAAGATCGTTTTATTTTGCTGTAATGTGTACATAAACTTCTGTACAAACTTCGGAGATAAGGGAATGGTATTTTTTTTTACATTTTTCATCATAACTTGAAAACTAAGAGACGTAAAAAAATACAAAAATATATTTTAGAATGAACAAGTAAAGCCCTTTCATATGATACCCCAATCGACCTAGTAGCGACAATTTGAAATTTGCCCTATTTTGGCCCCCTTTACATTAATAATCATAATTTTTTCAAAATTCTTTCATGTGCATTTAAGTTGGGCAACTATATTCTAAAACCTTTCCGAATTTCAGGTCGATATCATTGTCGTCGGTCGTAGGTCGGTATCAGTGGTTGCTGAGATATAGAGGTGTGACAGACAGACAGACAGACAAAGTCGCACCATAAGGGTTCCTTTTTTTACCATTTTGGTATCCGAACCCTAAAAATGGAATGCATCGGTAAACAGCAGAATAACATCGAGCGAGAATCGTGAGCTAATATGGATACCCCAGAAGGGCCAACGATTTGGACTCGTACCGTCGCGGTTGGTCAGACAGAATTCACTATGGACTGCTTTAGGCCTTCATTGATCCGATAGTTGGGCGAAGAGGCCTTTGCCGGTATAAGAATTTGGTTTTCTCGCTCTATCTATTATGCAGGTGAAATGAGGGTTGTGGGTTTAATCCCCAAAGTTTTCTTACAAACTCCAATTTAAATTTTTTCACAAATTTATGCGTAGCTTGAAATAATGTTAATTTTGCATAAAAATAATATTTTATCTTAGATTCAGATTCAGATTATTTATTCGATGTAGATTCTTTACAGAATACTTATTGAATGTCATGCAGAATACAATTCAAATAGAGCGAGTCTACGCTGTTTCGGATCGTGCTATGGCAGCGTAAAAGAAACGGCTTCTACGGCATGTAGTCACTAAACACATTGCCAATACGTTTGAAAGGGAATTTATTCGGTGGCTTAGACGCCCAAGCCTGGTTTTTTAAAAAAAATCGCAAGCATTCGCGGAGATAAAGAATCATGTAAAATTAAGCCCACAATATTTCACGAGTTTTGCTAAACAAAACCTAAAAATTTAAGTGATGTGCCCAAGAGACGAATAGGCCGCTTTTTTGTTTGGTAAAAAGACAAAAACCCTTGACGATTATTCTTAGCGCGCCGTCGACCTAATTCCGTCGAAATCAAAATGAGACAAACATTTTCAAGCCCAACATTTTCGCACAAGTGACAGCTGGTATCCTGAAAACAAAGGGAATTCAAAGTACCTACAGTTTTGTATCGTACTTTGAAATTTTTTTTTTTTACAGAAATTGTTTCGTGGGTATTAACGTGACGATATTAGTTAAGTATTTTTACCGAAATCGGCCCAGTGTAACTTGTCTTAGTCACCGCTTAAACTAAGCTTACACTCAGCAAATTGCTTAAAACATGAAGATAAAAAACATAAAAACAGTTAAAAAAAGAAGTTACCAACCCCATGAAATATTTTACTCACGGAAGAAAATATTTATGACGTTTTTATAGACCGTGAAGGACTTTATTTCCTACGTGTCCTTGCATTCTCCTAAAAAAAATCCAATAACGTATAGATAATGGGTACGAATCGTGTGTTCAATTATACATAGGTACCTACCTATTTCTAACGATGAAAGTATTTTGAAAGACTACCTACTACGTTAACGAAGTGCAACCAAAAATTTTATGATTTTTTGTAACCGAAACATGCCGAAACCGATTTTCCGTTGCCAGCTCTCAGTCTATCGGGGTGACTATAGTTTACTAAACTGACGCCGACCCGTAACGGTTTTAGCTAGACGTGCTTTACGCAAAATTGCATACCAAGATAGGAAGGACATTCCAAAACTCATCCCTTCAAGGGGCTAAAATAAGGGATGAAAGATTAAAAAATGAATTAATTCATTATTATCATTAACAGGCATTCCAAAACTGATTTGGTAGAGGCACCAAAATAATTATATGCTGTACCTAAATAATTATTCAGTAGAAATTAATTACGAGGGAAACCTCATTTTCTCATGAAAATAAACATTGGGTAATGTGAATGGTCGGTCGAATGTAGAATGAAGATTTATTTTTGGCAAACTTAGTAGGGTACTTTACCTCGGTTATTTCTGTTTTTGAAAAAATATAAAAAATATGCGCCTATCCCAATCCTTTACGTTAAGTAAGTACGTAATCTGACCAATCAATACATTCAGCACCAAAACTTTATTAATAACAAATAATTCTTAAATCTGGTTGTATTCTCTCCCAATCATTTTGAGCTGTGATTTGATTTGTTACGAATTCAAACTGTCGACTTTTATTTAAACTTTGCAAGCTCTGTTTGCCAATATGTTTTGGAGGGAAACAGCCAGTGTCAAAAAACTAAAATGGCGGCGGCAGGAATTTGGAGGCTGTTCTACGATTCTGGTAACGAAACGAAAACCTGATTGTTGTATTTAACAAACAAATTTTCTAACAAATTTTACCATCAACTTTTTGTTATTTTTATTTCTGTTCTTTTCATCGATACAATGGATATGATGAAAGTTTTCGAACAGCCTTCAGAACTTCAGAACCGCCATTTTGGGAAATCGCACGTTTCGTTTTACGCTTTGAGTGTTTTGTATTTTTGCAACTGTTCGAAAACTTTGCACCTTTTGTATAATATTTTCGATTATTTTTTGAATTTTGTGTACCTCACTGTCGCACATTTTTTTACGTTTCTCACTGTCTATCGATTAGTTTTAAGAAATTTTGACTATTATTTTTTACACATAGTTTTAGACGCTTAATGATATAGGTATCTCGCAAGCAACAAAATTTACTCAGAATATCAAGTTCTTAAAGATAAAACTATGGAAAACGAAGGTGCTCTCAAACATGGCAGTTCTATTTGTTTGTCTGATTACGATCATGGTTTCATTCCGAGTGGGCATATTTTAGTATGAAGGGTTTTCCTTAGTGGTTTTATCGGAATAATTATTGTTATAATCCGCAAAAAAGGTACTTTTGATGCAAGCGGATCCCTACTAAGGAATACTCTAGCTAGGCGACCTACCTAGCGCTCAGCAGAGAGAGCTCTCATAAAAAATACAATTTTTGTATTTTAACTAGACTGAATTTTACGAAGTTTAGGTTTTCTAAATGAACGACTGTAGGCACCTTTAAGTCCGGTTTTTCAAGCATTTTCTTTTCTGATGGGGGCGCCATGATTGGCGGCTTGCCCCTCGGACTCAGGTAGCCCCTTTTCACACAAGTATGTAGTTTCTATTTAATTTCACTGATCGCCAAAGACTTGTTTTTTTTTAACATAACATCACGCCTTGTTCCCGTCGGGGTAGGCGGAGACCACAGTTCTCTACCTGCTACGATCTTGACATACTTCCCTTACTTCCTGAAATACACGACTTCCGTTTAAGCATGTTTAAGCAGTATTTTTACAACCATGTTGTTGCCTTCCTTTTCGCATCACAATCTAACATTATATGGTCTGTCTAGGTACGTGTTCACGATCGTCAGCTACCTAATCGGCGTGTTTATATTCGCGACGATCGTCGGACAAGTGGGCAACGTCATCACCAATAGAAATGCAAACAGACTCGAGTTCGAGAGACTACTCGACGGAGCCAAGACTTACATGAGGCATCATAAGGTAAGTACTAAGACTGAAGGGCAGAGGTAGTCAGACATCAGCAGGGGCAGGCTTTGTAAAGGGGAAAGTAATCACGAACAACTGACGTTAGTTCGGGGTGACCACGTTGGCGGGGCCGAGGTAATCAGGCGTCAGCGGGGGCAGACTATGTAAAGGGGAAAGAAATCACGTACAACTAACGTTACTTCGGGGTGACGATGTTGGTGGGGCCGAGGTAATCAAGCGTCAGTGGGGGCAGGCTTTGTAAATGGGAAAGGAATTAGGTACAACTGACGTTATTTCGGGGTGACGACATTGGTGGGGCTGATGTAATCAGGCTTCAGCGGGGGCAGGCTGTGTAGCGGGGAGAGAAATAATGAGCTACTGAAGTAATACGGGGTGACAGAGTGACAAACTTTGGTGGGGGCGAGGTAGTCAGACATCAGCGGGACATGCTATGTAGCGGGAAGAGAAATTATATGCAACTGAAGTTACTTCGGGGTGACAGAGTGACAGACGTTGGTGGGGGCGAGATAGTCAGGCGTCAGCGGAGCGGGCTCTTTAAAATAAAAAAAAAATCTGAATTTTACAGAGAAATTACATATATTTCATATTTTAGTTTTTTTATAAATTTCGCATAGTACGAGAGCCGACTGTAGAAATCTTCCGTCATTGAGTACTACGGTAGGCTTCATTAATATTAGTGCGATAGGCCTTGAAAATCCTGGAACGGGGGACTCGGTCATTTCATTAACTTGTTAATACAGATCGATGAACATTGTGTCTGGATTTGTTTACAAATACGTAAGACGTCAACAGCCTAAATAAATTCCACAGTTAGAATATTTAGTTTACCTACTCGAACCTCAAAGGCAAGCATAGTTAAAGCTAGCTGAAGATCTGAAGTTTCTTTTGAATTATTTATCCATACTCATATCTATCTAATCTTTACAAACACTAGCTATTTTGGTAGCAATTTCATAAGAAGAAATTAATAAGAACAATTACTTAATCATCTTAATCGAATCAGGTTCCAGGGGGGATGAAGCGACGCGTCCTCAGATGGTACGACTATTCTTGGTCCCGGGGTCGGATACAGGGTGGTGGTGATATCAACACGGCCTTGGGACTGCTTCCTGACAAGCTGAAGACTGAACTCGCTCTTCACGTCAACTTGAGTGTGCTGAAGAAGGTAAATCTTTAAATCTATAGCACATTTTCAAAAGTAACCTGAAGCTAAACATTCTAAGCTCAAAAATCTAGAATTGGGTCTGGTTTGTCCTTTAAGTTAGTTGCTCCAGTGTCTTCGTCAAATTGAGTTAGATTACGTTACTCCGTATAAAAGGAATGAAGCTGAAAAAAACAGAATAATATTATTTTAAATTGGTGTTTGAGCTCACATGCATAATATCAGTGGTATTTGAACACCCAATTTTTGATATTTGTGCCGGAGATGTTTTGGTGAATCAGATTGATTAGAATATCCAAACACAACAGTTTTTAATAATTGAAGGTATCCCTATTCGAATGTAGGTACATTGTTCTCAAAACCTCGATTCTGACTGTATTATATGAAGGATTGTAAAAATAAATAGATTTATAACAATGTGATCGTTTAATATTTGCAGGTGACTATATTCCAAGAATGCCAACCGGAGTTCCTTCATGATCTAGTATTGAAAATGAAAGCCTATATTTTCACACCTGGAGATTCAATTTGTAGAAAAGGTTAGTACAATCAGCAAACTAAAAGTTTACTATTTTACTCAACAAAATAAAGAAAGAAGTTAATCTGATGACTCTTATCCAACAGGTGAAGTAGCTAGAGAAATGTTCATAATAGCAGATGGGATTCTAGAAGTAATATCAGAAACAGGAAGAGTTTTGACCACCATGAAAGCTGGAGACTTCTTTGGAGAAATAGGAATTTTAAACCTTGATGGACTCAACAAGTAAGATCATGAAATTTTTAGTATTTTTTGGATAAATCATGTCCAGTCTTGATCTTATTTATTTATTATATTATGTGAGCCATCCTGAAAAGTCACGTAGAATAGAATGGTATCATTTAAACTAAACAAAAGGCTGGACGGATGAATATGAATTATGTACACCACACCCAGGAGGTAGCATAGGAAAACACGCGAGGGAAACTGCCATGCTTAACCTGCAAATATTTATGGACTTCCACAATAACTGTGATGGGACTGTCACAATAACTGTGAAATTTATTTCCAGGAGAACAGCCGACGTCAGATCTGTGGGTTATTCTGAGTTATTCTCTCTATCTCGTGAGGATGTCTTGGCCGCTATGAAAGACTACCCTGAAGCCCAGGATATCTTGCAGACTTTAGGCAGGAAGCGGCTACAAGAAGCTAAGAGTATGTCAAGACCACGGACGAAGAAAACAAGAGATGGAGGTATGAACAAGAGATCCAGAGTAATAACTCGTCGAGGACACTATTAATGTTTCTATACAATTGTTTTTTTTATTTTATTTCAGGCGATGTTAGTCCAACAGTAGGTGAAGATGGCAGTACATCTAAGCGAATAGTTCATAAATTAAGAAGCGATGTCAAGGTAGATAAAAGCTTATAAGGATTTGAACTGTTAAAGCTTGTGAAGATAAAATATCCATAAGTGACCATACTAATATTTTTTTCAGGGTATAAGAAATGCAATAAGAAGTCGATCAAGAGTCGGTAGAAGGTCTGGAGAATCTTTAGAGCTGCAAGCTTTGGCTGGACAAGAGAAAGAGAGGGCAAGTGGTGATGGGAAGATGTTACGGAGGATGCCCAGGGTTAATAGCGATGATTCACACGGACACCATGTTGAAGTAAGTTACATTAAATCAAAATAATTATGTAATTTGATATTTGTCTTGAACACAGTAGTTTGACAATTAGAAACCTACACTTGAAACTTTTAAAGGACAACGGTGGAGATACTTCAACAAGTAAAGATGGAGAGAAATGTGTATCGCCTATTGGAGCTGGCTTGCCTCTTTTGTCGAGGCTTAAGCTTTTGAAGGAAAAACAGGTAAAAAAACTTATTGTAAGAAAAGGAATTCATTGATTGTATGTCAATAAATTATGTTTGAATAAAAAAACGCACACAAATATTTAGCCACGCTTATTTTTTTAGGATCGGGAAGAAAAAGATAGAAAACAAAGACATTCTACATCGTCAGTTGTGTCACCACAACCTCAACCGACACCATCAACTAGTTCAGCCCCAGATGGTGAAGCCGAAGTTATAGGAGCTGGGCTTCCACTTCTTCAAAGACTCCTCCTCCTAAAAGCCAAAGAAGAGCGGGAGAAGAACCAACTTACGCCGACTATGAGTAACCAACCATCTAGTTCTGATACTATTAGCCCTAGTTCAATAAAAAGTCCCTTAAGCCCTACTATAAAAACTTTGAGTCCGATAAGGAAAAGTTCAGAATCCAGTTCCCCCGGAAAATTGCAAAGTCCTACGGCTAAAACATCAAGAAAAAACTCATCAGGATCGAGTGATGGAGCTTCTCGACCTAAAGTTAGTTTTAGAGATAAGATACTTCAAGTCCAAAGCGACGGAACAGCAGTCTGTCAACCACTTAATGGTAAAGATGCTAGCGAAAAACCAGCGGCAGTCGTAGAACCCACCCCCAAAACGGAAAGCAACCTTATCTCAATACCACATTCTGTTGTAAGCAAAATAAAATCTCCAGCTAAAGCGGTCGGTTCCACGTTTAGAGATAAGTTAAAGTTACTCCAAAGTGGAAAAGAACCAGATAACTCAACGGTGGAAAAAACAAAACCACCATCAATTGAAAAACCAGCTGTAGAAGTAACTCCTACACAAACAATGGAAAATACAGAGGAACCAAAACCCAAAAAACCTTGGTCTAAATTAAAAAAAGCTGCGATACTAGGAGACTCTAAAAGCCAAAGTAAATCTAGTTTAGAGGAAAAGAAAGAATCGGACAACTCTAGTAAAAATTCAAAAGAAGAAAATAAAGAGGCAGTTGTAAATATAAGTGTACCTATAGTTACTACGGCAGAGCTTGTTAAAATAGACAATAATAATATTGAAGTACATAGTGATAATGTTAAGCAAGATAAACCTAAGATATGCTTAACAGGCCCTTTGGAAGCCGTCCAAGAGAAATCTTTAGATTTATTGACTCTGTCTCCGAAGAAAAACGCCCCTGTAAAAACCACTGATATTAAAACAGGTGCGAGTTCCATGTTACTACCTAGAGCAAAAAAATACAGATCTATAGATGACTTATCTCCGGAATACGGAGGACTACCTTTTGTTAAAAAATTAAAAATTTTAAACGAGCGACAAAAACTAGCAGAGCTAGAGCAAGTTGTTAAATTTAGAAGCTCAAGCTTAGATAACACAAGTTCTTCTGAAGACTTGCTTTGTGATACGCTGACTAGAAGTCTTTCTGAAGGTAGCACTATGGATAAGAGAAAATTTAAGAGAAAATCATTAGACTCTGTAGGGAGTTACGAATCAAATGAAACACTCGAAAGAAGAACGTTAAAGTCAATTTTAAAGAAATTATCTGAAGATACTGGCGCATCGACTCCCGTGGACAGTCCTGAAAGAAGTAGCGAAATGAGGAGATTAATACGTGCCCCAACATTAGAAGGGTATGCTGCGAGACATTCAAAGTTTGCTAAAAGTGTAACATTTCATCGGCATACATTACCATCTCCCCCTAGCAGTGCCCCAGCTGATACTAAAAATGAATCAGTCTTTCCAATGCCAGAAAGCACTACACAACCTTTGCCGCATATATCTCCAGAAGCATCCACATTGCAAACTGTGCTCGAAACATGCCCACAAAACCAAATAGCAAGATCTACACGCGAACCATTAGTTGCATCTGTTGACTGTGGACTAAATGTTCGCGCGGAATATGAACTTCAGCAAAATATAGGCCCAATGTATGACTTCACTAACTTAAGGCCGGAGGAGATCAAAGTACCTTCGGAGAAACCAAAACTAACATTGATATCAGCAGTCGCTAATCAAAGGAAATTACTACGAGGTAAATATTATTTAACAAATTTTTACTTATAACACTTTTCATAAAGTTACACAACATGGTAATCAAGATCTTTTTTTTACTTTAGGCTCACTGGAAGAGCAAGAGTACTTTAGTGAAGTGCTACTAGGTATCAAACAAGTAATTCAAGGACATCTCCATGAAGTACAAGGAAAATTTCAAGAAAGGTAGGTAACTATCTAATCAAAAAGCTCTTCTCAATTTTTGTGATAGTGACTTTTATTTTTTTACAGATTCCATAGCCTAGAAAACGAAGTAAGAAAACGAGATGAAATAATAAGCCAACTACAAAAGAGAATTCAAGAGCTGGAACAGCTAGGCATGTCTGGTATGAGCCCTGGATGCCTACCTTCTGAAGATTCACCTACTTCCACAAAAGAAGTAGCAGATACTACAGAAAGTAAAGCCTTATCTAAAAACTGCAGCTCAGGAAGTGAAGATATTTCTGGGGAAGAAGGTTTTATGGTAACGTGCCGACATTTTTATGGTCTAAAATTTATACCGTAGGCTGATAGAAGTAGTGTATATTGGTGTATTATTTTTCAGAGAGGTGATTCCCTTGACACTGTATTTGCAACATCTCCACCAACAGCAAGTGCAGATGAAGAAGATAAAGAAAAGGAAAAAGCGGATATAGTAAAACCTACCACAGAAGAACAAGTTTCAGTCGATGACCTTACAGACGAAAAGCTATCAGAAATGACTGGTGGAATTGAGCTAGCCAAACTTTCCTACTCCGAGCTCCAAACTCTAGCAGAAACCCTGTCTAATAGAACAGAAAAAACTGGTTCAAGAAAAGAGGAATGGTCAGTTAGTAAGTCAAACAGGTTGGATTTGAATTTAGATGGCAAAGCTGGAACATATTCAAGAAAACGTGCGGAAAAATTAAAGCAAAGGAAGTCGTGGGAGGATCAAAGTGATCAAGAAAGCATGGAAATGCAAGACCTGACACGGTACGCTTTGCGTCTTCAACATTGGTGCTCCAATCTTTGTGTTTTGCGTTATGTATTTGGTTCCTTTTAAGCTTAGTAATTTAAAAAATCTCATAAAAATAAAGATATCCTCATTTTTCAGGCCAATTTCCCCACACCTGACTTCAGAAGATCGATCACTGCTAAGTCCAGAGCAGTCTAGTCTTCGCACGACCAAACGTGGGATTCACCCATTCCACTTCTTCGGAAGTCATCTGGATAGCACAAAATCAAAAATCAAGAAGACGCTGTCCGTTGATACTGGCATGCATCATACAGGGAGAAGCAAAGAAAGAAGTAAGTATACCATACAGGGTGTTAATTTGATTGCGTGCCATAGCTCAGGGGGTGTTTGAGTAACGATAAAGGAACACAATTTTTTTTTTTAATCCTACCTAAAAAAACTAAAACTCCATTGAAACTTAACGAACGCGGAGGGCAATGACCCGGACGGACCATCAGTGGTACGCAGTATCAGTGGATAAGGTAGGCAGGCACATACATAATTGAAACTCTTTCGCGCGCTTTTGATAGCGCGGTGCTCAAGGTCATTGCCCTCCGCGATAGTTTAGTTTCAATGGAATATAAAAAAAAATAAGTAGGATTTTTTTAAATATATTTTTTTAGTTCCTTTATCGTTACTGAACCACCCCCTAAGCTATGGCCCGCAATCAAATTCACAGCCTGTATAAGTATACCCAAATAAAAAACTTAAAAAAATACTTTTAATTATTTTCTTGCTCAGCGTATTTACAATGAAAGGGAAGTTTTTATACTTGATTGAGACGTTTATTAAATGCAATGCAATTTTTCAGAACTCAAAACGCAAAGGCACCAACACCGCAAATTCAGTTTGGGTTCATTCTTTGGCTACCATAAGGGGGCACCTCATAAACCAGCACAAAACTGTAATGATGTTGTTTTAGACATCGGCAGTGACCATAGCTGGAGCGATTCGTAAGTATACACTATCATAACGTTGACATACCTAATCTATTTTTAACTTCCCCCTGCGTACTTCAACTTTGGAATGATTGTCTTTTCGCTTTTCATAAGGACTTCAACGTCATCGAGCAGTGATTCTGATTCGTTACCAAGGACCCCGGTGTTTGAAGAGTTTGTCGAAAGCAATTCAAGACGAGGCAGGGCAGGCAGCTGTAGCCATGGTAGCGTGTCGCCGATTCAAGGTGAGAATTTGTCAGTTCGTAGAATAGTTGAAGTAGGTACCTACCTAACAATTTTTTTACGAAATCAAAACATTGATAGATGTTCCTAGACAAGAGTCATCATCACAATATCTCATGAAACGTCCACTGCAGGACAGGGAGCTCCCTCCAAAATTTAAGATTTTACTCGAACAATATGGAGGGGAAGTACCATAGTCACCACGCTTGTAAGCGTTGCGGCTGGCACCATGAACCGCGGTTGTTGGTGACTGCAGTTTTGTAAGATGGTACGATACACAGAAGGACGCTGCTGCCCATACTCCGCTTCATACTCCTTTAGTCTCTTCTTACGACACCCATGGGTAGAGATGGGTTGGTACTAATCTTTGCTGGCACCACACGGAGCCGAGACGGAGACAAGAGTAAAAGAAGTAAACAAATGAAAAGAAATGTTTTTTTTTCTTAACAGGTAGTGGAGGAGATTGGGAAGTGATGATGCTCGCTGAAGAACTGGATAAGAGGGAGAGGGAGAAGGAAAGACGCCACCATTATCCAAAAACGCTACGAGATTTAGAAGAGGTGAGTTATATAAAGTTTGTTAAAGTAAACAGTGTGCATGACCATGAAACGAAACAACTATCCGTAAGGAACATAGATTGAATTACGAAAATCATTTTCTAATCTCCCATACAAAATGTGCAATCAGCTGGTGAAGTTTCATAGAAATTTTTACTTCCCTTAGTCGTATTTCGACCTATGTTCCTTAGGAAAAGTTGTACAATTTCATAGTCTGAATGGATCAAAGTCTTTACCCTACCCTGGTATGATAAGCAAAGATACATCAATTAACATGAGTTTCCATTGGCCTAAAACGGACATCAAAAACGCTACCCAAAACTGTGTTATTGTTTTTTTTCCAGGAATCAGACACCCCTCAAAGGGAAGATAGTCCAGATGAGTATTCTAACGTAGAAGACTCGAACTCTTCCTCAACTACTCAGCTTCTATCACAATCTATCAGCGAGCCCTCGCAGAGATCCCTTGAAACCTCGTTCACTGAACCCTTGCCAAGAGCTAGAACTGGCCGAACGCTTAGGGTGGGATCTGTTGGTGAACCAGTAAGTATTCGATTAAGTTTTAAAAGCCTTCCTGTACAAACTGCATCAGCTATGAGAGATCGAAAAGTTATTTTTCGTATTTCGACCTTTGTTCCTTGGGAAAAGTTGTTCAGTTTCATGGGCAGTATGTACCACCTCCTAGAATATCCGTGGTAATAAAAAATAACACTGTATAATGGTCTGTTTTTTGGGATGGATCCTTTTTAGAAGAGACATAGCATAGTTGGTACTGTTTTCATTCAGTACCTACCTACTCAATGTTTTTTACTTTCGAACGGAGCGAGAAACGTAATGTATTCGTGAAAAAAAAGTTTTTCTATGTTTCTCAAAAATGTGTTCATAAAAGCAAGTCCCCTAAAATGTTCGTTCTTCGGTCGGTCGGTTGGTCGGTCTGTCCGTCATGCTTTGGCCTAGCGGCTAAACGAATAGTCCGATTGACACTATATTTTAAATATAAGATTTTTTACGCAAATGGATCGAAGGATTCCAAATGGTGTTTTTCTGTCTCTCATTTTGAGGGTAGCAACAAAAATAAAGAATTAAAATTTACTGAAAAACGGCTCAAACGATTTTTGCGACTCCTATATAAGATATCTTGCGCCAGTATCAATTGGTCTGTGTATTTTATATAAGGGGTGTTCCAGTACTACCGAAACGAAAACATGTCATTTACTCATAATTGGTCCCATTGAGTTTAGTTTTATTTTCTATAGTTTTAATTACCACAAAAACTGAAAGAGCTGGCTCAGTAGACTAAACTGATCAATTTACCTAAGAAAATTCATACAAAGAGTGTTCCATCCAATACTACCAAAATTAAAACATATGATTTACTCGAAATCTTTTACGGTTAGTTTGTTTTAATGTTTAATAATTTTAATCCTGAATTGATCTGCATATTTCATTAGAACATTTTTAGGAAAAACGTAAATATTAGTTTGTATTTCCATGCTATGTGTATGGCGTTACAAATTTAAGTTTGCAGTTGATTGTTTTTACTTGCATATCGCGAGGAAGTAATTGCAGGGCTGCTGTTCTATTTATTTTTTCTGTTTTGGCCACTTCTGGAAATTAATCCTTTATGTGGTTCTTTACATTATTTTACATGATTTTAATAGGTATTTGTAATATTGACGCGAAAAAAATACTTGTCTATTCACTCGTTAATTACGCACGGCAGCAAGCAAGTAGAAACAAAACCAGTATAAGCTGAACTAGCGCTACGCTACAAACGTCCGAAACCAGAGACCCGCTCAAGGTCAAAGTGTTTCCACCGACGTGCGGCCGTGTGTACCTACCCTGTAAGTCCAACTTTCTGGTGCTACAAAATATCGTACAATTCTAATTTAATTTTTCTCAGATACGACCAGAAACAAGCCAATCAAGAGGTCTGATCCTTCGCGCGGCAAGCTTAGACCGGGAGACCACGCCAGCCCCGACACAGACGCGTAGATTCGGGTCACTGAAGAGCGCAAGCACAGACTCTCACAAGCGACTCTGATCCGGCTTGAATCACGGACCGGAACGGTCCGGACTCGGTTCAAACACCAGACTCACGCAAAATAAAGAAAAATGTGGTTGCAAAGGAACGTTGGAATGCAATGACAAATGTTTAAATGTAACGGTAAACGAACGAGAGAATAGAAATTGTGATTCGAACGTAAGGGATGTTAATGTAAGTGAACAACATACGGTCAGCGGTCAATTATTAATGGTGGTCATTTTATTATACGAAGAATTTGACTATTTAGTTTTCATATTCTTAGACTAGAAATCGTTGCGTTGTGAACGAAGAGTATCATTTTATTTATGTGTGCAAAGTTTATTTATATGACATACTAATGGATTGTAAAATTTTACGACATTTATTACTTTATGCACAAAATAGTTTAATAGAGGGTATACAAATACAAGTATTATACTCAAATCATTATGAATAAATAAATACAGTATTTAATATAAGTATAGGTAGTTAGACATAAAATTATATTGTAAGATCTAAACATCCTAAAATTTAAAACTATAGCCAAAAGGAGTTCCTGGACTTGAATTGATTATATTTTTGTCATTTATTAGATAATAGCCTAAGAGGTACTAAAAATATTAATTAGTACTAACGTCCAATCTGTTTAAATTTATTTATTTGACAAGAAAGGGGGAACAGTCGTGCCAAACATGATTTTGCACACAAACATTTTTAATACCTACCGTAACTTCTATGGTCAGCAAGTCAAATTCGCAAAGCATTATTTCTATTCCAATTCTTCACTCATAAAATCAAATATCCTTCATATTAGGTATTCACATTCTAATAAACTTGGAATAACGCTTTAACTCCATTGTTGATGACAGTTATTTACTACTATAAACCCAGTAAGCTGCCGTTATTCATAATCTAAGTATAAACCATGTCGTCGCTTTACAAAATGTTGCCTTGTGAGAGAAAAAAAAAGAAAAAGCCACTACCAACGAATAAATAATAGTAAACAAGTTTACACTACAGTGCTATCTTATTAGCATTTAGTGTACGCAACGAAGCAGTTGACCCCAACATAAATTTCTCAGGCAGATTTTATTTGACAGGATGATAAAAAATCATGAATTAAATGTAAATTCAAAATATCCAAAAAAAAATTACAAAAAAAATTTTTCATACATCTTTTGTAATTTTTGTATGGAAAAATTAAAAGTACCGATTTCTTTTTGATATTTTTATAGAAGGTTTATCTCATGTAGTGTAATACCCCAGCAAAGTTTCATCGACTGAGGATTTAATGCGGGTGTCTTCATACAACGATCCGCTTCGTTGCCTAGACTAATTATTGGGCCTGTTTAGACGTTGCTGTTCCAGCCCGGACTAATTAATTCGGGCTTGCTTTGCTAGTTAGAGTGTAGCGTTCACACAATGCTGAATACGCTTACTAACTATTGCTACAATAGGATATGGTGATTTTTATCTAAACTTATTCCAGTCTCGTGATTGTAAACCAATAGCTTGTGACCGAAAAATGTTACCTACTTTTTTAACAGCATTGATTATCTGTAAGGGCAATATTAAGAGCGTCACTCCGATGCGTCGCCACAACAAGGCATCGGCCACGACTAAGCGCTGGCTGGCGCTTTCTCGAATCCATTTTATAGGAGTACTAAATAATTCACAGTAAAATATAAATACAATTTATTCCAAAAAAAAGATACAGTATTTTAGAGTATGAATAACTTCACATGCTAAGTCCAAAAAGAAAAAATAATGTCTTACATTTTCACCTAAAATGACACGGTTAATATCCCGTAAATTTACTGAAAATGTCACTTTTGATTGTAGGTTTTTTGAATGATTTTTTACCTTAATCGAGTTTTTATAACCAAAAACTAAACAATATCCTGAATTTTCGAATGGATTTTTTTTTTTTTTCATTCTTGTAGCATTTGATCTTACATAAATCTCGCATCTGCGTAGACGGTCAAGCGCTAAGTGAAAAACGGACGTGTTAAAAAACTGTTCTATTTGGAAAATATCCCAACATTTTGAAATGTTTTTAAACCAAAAAGCAGATCGTGAAAGTATATCTAATATGATATTAATGTCTTCTTTGAAAACTGAGACCTGCATTGTTTTATCCTTCGGCGAAAATCGTAAATTTTGGCTCCAGCGCGATTTGAACGGATGAACGCTCTTAAAGTCACTTCATCCAGATCTAACCGTGATAATGCCTGCATTCTTTTCAAAATCTCGGAGAGCTTAAAGCAGTCTGTCATCCGTCACTGGCAACACTGATTCAGATGCACGTGAAAATTCACGCTTGCTCGCTAACTTAATCTACACATAGCTGCAGACACCGTCGAAATAATATAGCTTGATTAATATGACAGCAGAAAAAACTATGCGTGAGAGCAGATCAGATCAATACGTGTATTAGTAGCTCCCTCCTGCTCTCACACTTCTGTCATTCTAATCAAGCTATATTTACTTCGACTGTAGTGCGCGCTAAATCTGCGACGTCTAAAGAGACCAATTACTCTTTGTTTGTTTGACTTGCTAAACGGTGTACCGACAGGATCGTTTAACTACGTTAATACCTAATCATATTATGACAACAAACTACTTACCGCATAAAATTTTGAAAATTCTGTTCAAGGCTTCGTCGTACGAATAATCCCCCACTAGAAGTTCCCGATATAAAGGTACAGTCAAGAACACATCAAGCTTGACACATTGGACTTTGTACCGTTCTTATTTCAATAAACGTACGACTTGAGTCGAAATGCGAGTGTTGAGCTCGACCTGTCGTTGCCTGTACCTCCCCATGACGCAAGTGGCGTTCCTTGGCTGAATGGCGATAAACATAACTAAAAAAATGAAATTACTTACCTACTTAGATCGTTGTATAAGAGGAACATCAATTTATTAGTTAGGTGATAAATAAACTCTTAGTGCCAAAAGAAAATCTTATATCTTTGTAGATTCTTTAAAATTTCTATAGATGTTACATATTTAAGTACATAATAAATAATGTATTGTAAATATTGTCTGATTTTTTAATATAGATTTATAGATAGTGTCTAAAAAAGATAAACTGTATTTTTTTTACCAACCCTTATACTTTGCTAAAGAAAATATAATATACTTTCCATTTATCGTCGACAAGTTAACTTCTGTATACAGGGTGTAAAATAAGGTACGATGATCCTTCTAAGAGGTAATTCTACTTACATCATTAATAGATAGTAAAAAAAATATTTTTATAAAATACTGAGTCTGTGATAAAAAGACGCGCGCCATTGAGCGCAGTATTCTAGGTGTCAAAAGGATAGACCGTATTAGAAACACCACACTGCGCTCCAAAACTGGCATAATAGACGTCGACAAGTTGAAGTGGGATTGGGCAGGTCATCTCTGTCGCATGCACCCGGATAGGTGGGCTAGAATAGCCACGGAATGGGTGCCAGAGGATGGTCGCCGCTGTCGAGGCCGACCCCGGAGACGATGGCGCGATGACCTAGACAGCTTTCTTGGAGACTGGCAGGTGGAGGCTCAAGACAGAGAGGAATGGCGCAATAAAGGGGAGGCCTTTGCCCAGCAGTGGGACCTATTATAGGCAAGTAAAAAAAAATAATACTTATAGAAATTAATTTTGACTCAAGAATAAGTGCAGCGCCTGGAGGGTTGAATGACATCTATGATCAGCTGGTGATGCAGACAATATTGTTATCATAATATCCAGTCACTAAGCAAGTACATATACCTATCCATTTAAAAAATTACTGTCATTTTATTCGAAGGATAATCAAATTTCATGATCGCCCAAAATAAAAATAAAATAAAAAAGTGTTTAATATCTTTTTTATGATCTAGATGGATCATCGTGGGGGGGAGAGGGGCTTGTTTTAACGGAAGTAAGTATTAACAACTACAAAGTTATAAATAACAGAGAGATATGTGCGTGATAATCGTTAACACGTCGTGGTATGTCAGTCCACAGACTACTTAGATGATATGTCAGTCGCCGGTCAAACGCTACAATGACGGGTTGTGTCAATTTTGCCAGGTTTAATTTCACCGTGAAAGATTATTTTTACGAATTTATTTTGTTGATCCGTCGTTTTGTTTTTATTTGTGTGACTTATAGATTTTTTCGTAACATTGGTAATTGAGTTTTTATACGATACCTTTTGTTTATCAAATTGTCCAGCTTCCTTTTTCTTACTATTATTATAATATCAAAAGTAGAACCTTTGGGGTCAGTGTTAACAAATTACTCGGGGCACAGATTAAATAATAGTAAACTGGGGTAAGTTTTAACAAATGGAGCAAGTTCTTTTTCCTACATTTCTATAGAAGAATAAGAAACGATTATTCTTAGCTTTTAATCAATAATTATATTAGTATATAGGTACCTACAAATTGAAGGCTGATTGATTATTCATAAAAGTCAAGTTTTGTGTCACAGTTCGATAGTTAAGATAGATATTGCCCTATTTTCCTGGTGTATGTGTTCTTTGAGATACTGTTTTGTGTTAAATATCTTATTTTGATATAAATTGAAACATCTTTTATAATGCGCACGGCTAAAGAGTGGAATTCTCTGCCTGCGTCTGTGTTCCCGAGTTCATATAACCCGAATCTATTCAATTCGCGAGTGAATAGGCTTCTTCTGGGTAAGCTCGTTCCATCGTCGACCTCATCTCTGTCTTCAAGACTAGATCGAGGTCAAGAGTAAGCCCAATTTCAATAAAAAAAAAATATGCGTCATTTCATATATTCTTTTATTATTGTTTAATTTGACTAAAAACCTACATTATCACACCAAAGTCCTATTGTTAATACTGGCCCCAATAGCGAGGTAAGTATTAACCACGGAGCAGAGAAGGGGGATTCGATCTTCACCCCCGCGCACTGTCACGCTTCGTGTCGTACAAAAATTGCGTAGGGGCTCCTCCTCTCCCCTTCTCTGCTCCGTGGTATAATCAAACGACATTTTCCACAAAAAAATACGTAACGCAAAAAGTAAAAGAAATTGAGGGAAAATTTTATCATAAAATCACATCACACAATGACATCGTTCACATTTTAATATATTTCGAGTAATTTCAAGGAAATTTAATATTTGTTAAAATAAGCCCCTCTCTCCCCTATTTTTTTTTACACCTTTAATAAATGTATTATTTTTCTCGCCGATTTCTTTTTAGTCATCTGTTCTTTCCCCCAAATGTCATTGACTTTTGAACCCTTAAATCGGTGCAAATTCGACTTTTGTTTTTTGTTTTATTAAAGAGGCGACCTCTGGGACTCAATTCTTGAAAATCACCGGGTGATAAAATATCACTTTTGACACTTTAAAATTCAGATTTGCCCTGATAAACTATTGAAAGGTAAATCAAAATACATGGAAATTAACAATCAAGGACTGCTTTATATTTTACGAATATCAATCTTTACTTTTGAAAAGATTAATCTGTGATTTTAATTTTTTGAGTGATATTTTATCACCCGGTGATATAATTTTGAAGCTTTCATTTCACATAAGCCTGCAAAACACCCTTAGCTTCTGAAAAAGTTCATAATTTTCGTAAATTTAAACGATATTTTTTTTTTCGCAGTACTTACGGTAGTTTCCGGTTATTTCCGTTAGATGGCGTTAGTAGTAATACAAATTATTGTAATTTAGACATGAATATGGAAGGTCGAACCTGAAGGTGTAATAGTTTTATCGTAAAGTGTACCACAAACATGCACAGGTCGTCGAGTTATAAGGGCTCGCTTCGCTCGCCCAATTATATAGATAGATAACTAATAAGTCTATCTAACGGTAAAAACTGTATTATAATCCATACAGTAGTTTCTGAGATAAGCGAACACAGACGGAAAGGATGAATGCATGCATGGCAGACGACAGAAAAACGCGTCGGGGGACTTTAATTTATAAGCACCTGGGCGACCGAGCTTCGCTCTATAATCCCCGCCTCAACATTAAAATATTATCGGGTAAGCAAGTTATGCTACTCGCATACAGATGCCGCTGTAGGTTTCTGTCTAAAACGCGGTATTGTTTTAAAAATGCTTGAAAACACGGGCAAAACGATTTTTCCCAGACATGAGACCTAGCTAGATCGATTTTTCGTCCCCGAAAACCCCCGTATACAAAATTTCATCGAATTCGTTCGAGCCGTTTTCGAGAAACCAATTACAAATATATATATATATGTATAGTCGTTATGTACAGTCCAGGGTGGGGACTTTATTTTTGACATCTTTTTTAATACTTTAATTTAATATTTTTGATTTAATGTATCTGACTTATTTGTATTGACTGAATCATAATAATTTATGTATATACAAATATTGCTCGTTAAATAGTATAGGATATGTAGTGAAATCTAAGTACATTCAAAAGCACCTCAAGCATGACAGCGTATAGAGACAAAAGTAGCACTGCTAGTGTCAAGTTTGATCTATCTTGACTGAGCCTTAACCTCACGTTGACCACACCTCAGCCTCATCTCGGCCTCGCCTCAGATTACCTGAGCCTTACCTCAGGACACCTCGGCTTTGGCTCGGCCTTATCTCAGCCTCACCTAGCTTCACCTCAGCGTCACCTGGGCGTTACCTTAGCCTGTCGCGTTAAGAGAAACAAAAGAGGGTTTATTAGAAAAAAGGTTCCTAACTGCCTACAGACCTTGGGCCTACCTAGCCACGAGTTATCCCTAGCTAAACGTTCTGGCCCTGGCAACACACAACACGCGTACATTGCCGACTGACGAGAGGGTTGCAGATCTCGAAGATGAATTGAGCAGGTTACGCTGGGATATCTTGGGTTTATCTGAAGTCCGAAGAGAGGGGGAGGACTCGATAATTCTAAAATCTGGTAACTTGCTCTAGGGAGGTGTCGGGTTTATGGTCCACAAGTCTCTCGTGAACAAACTAAGAAGGTAATGAACTTTATTATTAACCATATTTCCTAGTATAACGCACCCTTAAAATTTTCATATTGCCTATTAACACCGCAAGATCCTGACAATTGAAATGATACCAAAAAACATTGAAATCGGTCCAATAGTTTAGGAGCTACGGGTTGTACGTATAGTACTTATCTAGTCCCTGGCTACGGCCTACGATATTTGCTCACATACATAGGCTGCCTAATACATTAAACTTCCTTTTTGGCTCCGCGCAGTCGTAATAATCCTCAAAAAAAGTTTTCTAAACTTTTTCCATTTTGAATTTTCCCGCGTTTTGTTTGTGTATCCGAACGTTTTGAATGAGTAAGAGCGAATGGATGTTCTTCTTTCGTTCGTTCCCTAGATTAGATTCGTTCGTGAAAATATAGAGCAACAAAACAATCGAATTAAAATTGTATTTTACTAATAATACTCACAACGAATTAGGATTTATTATAAAAGACACAATTTTCAGCTAAGGCCGCGTCGTTGTCATCTAAAACAGCCGTTGTATCCTTGCCAATTCGTCGCCGAAATGTGTCAAAATGTCTCCTAGGAAGCAACCAAATAGTTTGTTCAAAATAAGTGTTAGAAGTTGCATTGCCTTGATCAATTCCGCGTGTTACGTTATAGAAAAGAGTTATCCGGAGAGTAAGTTAGTAGAATGCGAGGCAGAGGTGTTGAAATTAAAACACTATCTCATGTCTATGTTGCCTGCCAGGTGAGTAATGTGTTCTTTATAAAATTTGTTAATTTGTAATTGGAATCACGCCAACAGAGTTTTGTGCTTTAAATGTGTGGATTTACTCAAAATTGGGGCATTGAACTTGTCCTTGAATTAAAGGAGGTCAATAATGCACACATGCACCAATATTGATTACCTATCTTATTGTTTAGTCCGCTTGAAAAGATATGATTAGGTACACTGTGTAGATCCCTTCCATTTCACCCAGCGCTCATAACAAAATTCATAGTTGAAATACTTTGTTGTGTAAGTATATGTGGTGGCCAGATCATTAGAAATTATCACTTCATTAAGTGGCTCACCTTCTCATGACCACTTCATGAAAGGTTCGGTTATGTTAGGTTGCATTTCATGAAGTGACCAACATGAAAGTGGCCACATCAAGAAATGGCTAACACCACGATCTGGCCACGACAGATACCCACATAGGTACATGTACATACAGCAGAAAGGTATTGGAAGCAAAACCATTATAAGCTGAACTAGCACTATGTTACAAACGCCTAAAATCATAGACCAACTCAAGGTCAAAGTGGTTACACTGACGCGGCTGTGTGTGCCTATGCCTATTTACAAATGTTTAATTTTTTCATTAATAATCAATGTTTATAAACTAAATTTATAATAAAAAAAACCAACACTGAAGAACTCATCAGCAAAATTGCTGCCTGTCCTACCTATATCTAATAATAATAAGTACCTGGTCGACCAATCTTCGCTCTATAATAGCCGCCTCAACATTAAAATATCATCGAGTGAGCAAGCTATGCTACTCGCCAACAGACACTGTAAATTTCTATCTAAAACGCGGAATTTACAAAATGCTCAAAAACACGGTGACATGTTTGAACATGAGACCTAGCTGGATCTATTTCATCAAAATCATTAGAGCTGTTTTCGAGAAACCGATTACTAATATATATATACAGTCGTGGTCAACTAATTAGGGACAATCTCTAGCTAAGCCAAATGCTCGTTTGGCGTTTGCACGTAAATATGGACATTGGACCTACGCCCAATGGCAACATGTATTATTCTCTGACGAGACCAAGGTTAATTTGATTTCTTCAGATAGAAGGTAATACGTACGGTGTCCAGTAAAAGCGGAAATGAATCCAAGATTCACAAAAAAGCAGGTGAAACATGGCAGTGGAAACATTAAAATATGGGGTTCATTTTCTGGACGTGGAGTGGGACCTGTGAGGAAAGTTCAGGGTAACTTAGACCAACATCAATACAAGGCAATATTGGAGGAAACGATGCTTCCTTATGCTGAGGAGCATCTCCCTATTATATGGACGTTTCAGCATGATAACGACCCGAAACATACCGCCCTTTCAGTCAAGTCGTTTCTTACCAGTCAGTCAGTATCGGTGCTAGATTGGCCAGCAAATAGCCCGGACCTTAACCCAATCGAGCACCTATGGCACGAAATCAAGAAAAAGTTGCCACTTATCGTACCACAACTTTAGATGAACTTAATGAAGCTTTTTGTGAGGCATGGGCAAACATTCCTGTCGAAACATGCCAGAAACTGATAATGTCTATGCCACATCGGTGTCAAGCGGTAATTACTAACAAAGGTTTTGCTACTGGGTACTGATTTTACACGTAATAAAATGGAGCTGTTAAAGATATTATAATACTGCAGATTATTAGTTTTGTTTAACTCTATTTTTCATTATAGTTTACTGTCCTTAATTAAATGTCCAGCTACAGAACTATACCTTAAAATTGAATACATGTTCAACCTTTGATATTAAATACTTTTTTCTATTTATTTATTCTTTTATTTACAGCCATTTATAGCATAATAATCGGACCAAATTATGCAAATAATAGGTGCTGAGAAATCAATAGGGTTTTATATTTATAAGTACATAACCGGTTATTGCTCTTCACTATCTTGAAAGTCCCTAATTAGTTGACCACGACTGTATATGAGAACTAACAATATATCATCTTAGTTCTCAAAGTGAGCAACGCGCTTAGCTGTCTTATTAGTGTCAAAATATGACATTAATAAGACAGTAGGTGTTGACCACTTACCATCAGGTGGCCCACCTGCTCGTATGCTACTGCCGGCGTGCCTAGTGTGTATACCCATACTCCGAGCAATGCTGCAGACAGACAGACATGACGAAACTATAAAGGTTCCTTGTTGATTACGGAACCCTTAAAAAGCATTAATGATGTGTTAGTAGACAGATGAAGTACAAGCCTTTTTAGTTGTTGGCTGCACTAATAATTAAATATTCAGACTTAGATGTTCTCAGACCTCTTACCTGGTAAAGTTTTTTGTTATAAAATTCCATATCACTGATGTATTTTAATGTACTTTTTCTGTTTGCAGGTTATTCGATGTCCTCTGTTCAGAACGAACATGCTGCCAGTATCGCGGCGACCCTCGAATCCAGCTGCAGGTGTTAACACACCCCAACATGACAGTCTTCCGCAAATGCGACCTTGATAACGGCATCCCCCAAGTGTTCTGGATTAAAACCCTCCCAACCTTCAACCGGCTGGTTGCCCTAGACTTAAAATTCATCTGCACTGATGAAATCCTCCAAGTAATTGGCATGCATTGCCTACTCCTTGAAGAAATAAATATTGTCTCTCGGGTAGACATCTGTAAATCCAACTTCAATGCCTCTGTCTTGATTAGAAATGTCTCCGACAACGGTCTGTGTTCTATAGCAAATTTGAAAAATTTACGCGTATTGGCGATGGATCCACCTAGGAACGAAAGAGCGAATCGTGTCGGACGCTGTGTCTCTCAAGCAGGCATCATCATGCTGATTGGTGAGCTTCCATACCTGGAGGATCTACGAATAGAATCTTGTGACATCGGGTCAACTTTGATCAGCACGGTCATGGATATTGGTCCTCTGAGTCTTAGAAAAATCAACTGCCATTTTGCTTCAGGTGAGGGTATAAAAAAACTTATTAAAATCTGTCCATTCTTAAGGGAATTGTCCGTGACACATCTGTCTGAGCATAATAAGGATGCAATATTAGAACAACTTTCAGCAAGTGACTTGAGATTAAGTCGCTTGGATTTGTCATTCTTTTCCTATTCGGATTCAATGCAGCAGCTTTTAGCCATTAAAGGCAACTATTTAACTCACTTTTCACTGTGGGAAATAGATCATTCATTGACATTGGATGCTGTGTTGTCAATAGGTATGTGTTGTCCGAACATTAGTTCGCTGTGTCTAATGACGCAGTCAAAGTGTCTTGTGATTCCTCGATTTTTCAAACGACCAAATAAAATATTCTCGGAACTCAGGAATCTCACAATTGGTAATGAAAACTTCAGTATTGATCAGATGTTAGGGTTCTTTCTTGACTGCACTCAGAATTTACAAAAACTGGTGTTGAAATACCAGACAAAGATGAATGTTGATGAAATGCTTTTGAATCTGTTGGCAAAAGGTAATTTGAAAAATTTGAATTATCTGTGGTTGGACTGTACATTAGAAGTGTCGAAAACAGTAGTGAAACAAATAATTCAAATGTGTGAACAGTTACAAATGTTTACAGTTGACTATTTGGAAGATATGAGTGATGTTCACAAGTACATTAGCGATAACAACCTTGATTTAAAACTAGGTAGTTATTAATACTTTTTGTATTTATCAATACCTTAAAGACAATTAAATAAATAGTTATTTTTTTAACTGTCTTGTATTATTCAAATTTTACCCTGCTCCAGAATAAATAAGTCCTTAGGTAAAATAAGAAAATATATATTTTTTATTTGGTTGAAGAGCTGGAAATATCAAAAAGAAAAAATATATATATTTACAGAAACCATTGAACCAATTTTGAGTTGATTTATTCCATAAAAAGTATACTTACTTACCTATTTACATTTTTGTCAAGCAGTAAAACATAATTCAAATTAAAATACAATAATTTGATACAAAGACCTACGCCGCAAACTAACTCCGACGGTTATTTTCTGCGCGTGGGCGACACGCGGAGAGCCAATGAACATAATTCTCGCCCCCGCGAATCATTTGTTAACTGCGCATTAAAGTCAGGGCTAGAGTTAATTTGCGCCATATATACAGATTTCAAATCTAATAGTTCGACAACTTGATGCGCGACCCTCCTGTGAGCTGACGTTAGGGGGTAAGGGGGGGGTGTAATCATGGTGTAATGTATGGCGACGTGACACGTGAGTAGCACGTGACTCCTCTCCCCGCTGCTGTCTGACTAACCCCCTCCCCCCAACGTGTGTCGCCCCGCGGCGGGTCGGTCGCGCACGAAGTTGTGTATAATAGAGTTCACAAAAGAGGCAGGTGTTTTGTAAACAACCATTTTTCAGTAAAGAAAATATTTATTTCAATTACACGAGGTACACATTTATAACCACAATACACACACAGAAAACTTCTAATTTCTTATTTACAGAAAGTCAGAAATAGTGCAAGTTTTACACAACAATAAAACTTGTATTATTGAGCAGAGACGATGCATAGCATCTATGAGAGTGCGTTGAATACTTCCCTTTAATTTCCACCAATCACTGTGAGTTTCCGGCGCGATTTCTCGATTGTGGCGCCATCTATAGGTACGAAGTCACAGGAGGCCGCTGGCGGCATTTCGCCCGTCATAGAAGTCTCTCACCAGGAGCCCTTATTGGGATGCTATGCATCGTCTCTGCTCAATAATACAAGTTTTATTGTTGTGTAAAACTTGCACTATTATCGGCATGTGACGATGCATAGCATCTATGAGAGACGTGTTTATATCTCCTGGTGACTGCAAACGACGCTATGTGAGGTTCAAAAATAAAATGAAAGATTTTAATCTTTTTGGGTACCCTTATTACTTATAAATTAGTAAATCGGTATTCCGCAAACTTATGCGTTGACAGACTATTTAAATATAATTCTATCTTTATCTATATCTATCTGAAGAAACAGAAATTTAAAGTTTTTGGTTAATTTGATGGCAATAATCAAGAAGTACATCAGCAAATATAGGTTCAAAATTAGAAGAGAAATTGTTTTGTGATCGATCTCTTCCTATGATTTGCTTACAATAATACCTAGCGAAGGTGTTTTCACTCCGCCAGTTTCCGCGACTAAGAATGTCTTCTTTTGGGTAATTTTCATACCAGTTGAGCGCACTGATCCGGCGGACGCCGCAATACCCGCGTCTCGTAATACAGTTTTGATCCAATTACCCATGATCGTACGCGAGGCGGCCAACTTGAGACGAAAAGAGAGTTGTGGCACTCAGCCATGCCGCCTCTGTTCTCCTAACTCAATAACTTACCTAAGCCATAATACAGAGCAAATATTGTCATTACTAAGTTTTAATAATTTCCAACCTGATTGTCCATATGAGGCTGTGTCCGTTTTGGATCCAAAAGCTGGGTACAGAATGACATGATCGCCTCTGTCGGTATAACGAGATCCCGAAATTTTCAACAAGGTGAGATCATGTACCCTGCAGCCTGACGCTAGAAAAAGTAAACAAGCTAACCTACGTGGTGCTTCAACGTTACACTAGCCGGTAGGTTATTCTGCAGCCAGGCGACCAGGTGGTTTCTCTGCTCGTGGATTTTGAAGAGATATGGCTTTTAATATATGTTTAACTAGAAAGTTTGAGTTCAAGTCTTTCTTGTCTTATTTTCTACCATAAATAAGAACCACCGATTCATGCAATAAAATTGTTGGGTAAGCCGATACAAGTACGCTAAAGTCTGGATAAACTATCCCCGCTAGGATGCTTATAGTTAAAATTTTTGCTTTTTACATCATTGGGCCCACTATGCTCGAGCGGGTTTTATGACTTCAAGGGGATTCTCTCCAACTAGATCTGAGCAAACACTTTTACCTCGGTCCATCTTTCAGATATTTGGCTCCACCCCCAACTTCCCATACGTAGGTATAGTTCCATCTTCTGGACTTGGGGCGGTGGTAGGCCGATGGTTTGATCGATGAGGACTTGAGTGAGACTCTTGACTTTCATGGGTTTGCCCAACGCGCGACAGCGAAGATCTGGTAGCCAAAACGCATACTTCCACAGTAGCGCTACTAGCAGGTACACTCCCAGCCGGGCTAAGGTGCGCTGAACAATCCCGACATTCCTTTGTGACATATTTCTCTATATCTCTGATCTCTATGGTCGCAATCTATTTGGGGCACACCAAATTTGCGAAACGCTTCTTCCAAAGCCGGATCCAGCAGATGCCACTCGGCAGCTTGCTTCCCTCGTGATAACCTGTCAGAAATGTCGTTGAACTTGCCTGGCAGGTACTCTACCATCACCAAGATGCTCCAGTTGTCCAAAAGGTTCATTAGGTGGTATATGTTTTTATTGACATTTCTTTTTTATATAGTTTATTATTTTACTAAACTTAATTATGGAATTATGTGAATTGTATTTCCTGTTATTATGAATTATTTAATGTAATTTAATAGTAAGTCAAACTTTAATTCTTCATTTAATTGTATTAGGAAATCAGTCAGGCCCTCTGTCACTGTTGCAATGCCTTAACGGGGTGTCACAATTAATTAGACTTAAGACCTACCTTATTAATACATCTTGTACTAGATTAACTGATATTGCAAAAAATATTATGATTATATCATATTGAGGAGAGCCGTTGACCGTATCCCGCCTTCTTTGCAAATCTAGGAAATGACCGTGCGATTGCAGGAATAGATGACGACCTCGCAGTTGAGACTTTAAGTACTTCACTGCTGCTATTATGGCTTCATTTTCCTTGCGATTGCAGTGCCAGTGAATCTGCCCGAAATAGCTTGGTCGTCTAACTGCGCCCCCCCCCCGTAATCGGCAGCATCGGTCGTCAGGAAATGATGTATCAGTTCCGGGTGCAGATTGCTCGATGTCTCTCTCTTGTTCAAGACGTTCATCCACCACTGTAGATCTTCTAGTACCTGCTCAGGTATATGCGACTGTGGGTGGGGGACTGGTGTTGAACCGGTTGAAGAATTGACTTCTTGTGGTCTACCCTAATTCCACCTAATACGGATGTCTTTGTTCCGCAAGTATTGGGCATCCAGTTGGTTAAGGCTGCAAAGTTCTTTGGAGCGCAAGAAAGGCCGAAGGGTAGGCATGCAGGTCATTTGAAGAACCTGGTGTTCGTAAACTAACCAAAGAAACCTGCGGTGTACTTAAAGATAAGATAGATAAAAAGATAAAAACTTGTGCTATCGGCACGTGAAAGTATGCTGACGAGGAGTCCAGTTTTACCATTCAATCGTTCTTTTGAAGGAACTGATAAATCTGAAACTGTGATATCAGTTTGAACGGTTTGGGAACAATGAACTGGTTCAATCTTTTTATATTTGAAGATCGGTCTGAATGAACCGTAGCTCTTCCTTGTTAGAAACATTGTTGAAAAGAAACTGGGCCCCAGCTGGTGTCCTTCTAGTACTTCTAATAATGCAGCTGTTTGTGTATTTGTTGTGTCATCTCCGGAGATAGAGGTGTGTGAAAGCACCGTAGTACCTGATTTGTAGGTTTCACCAGTAACGGTTTGGAGGTACGAGTAAATGGCAGTCGCATTCCCGTGATAATGTCGAGAAGGGCCTACGGAGCCCGCAGCGCCTGCCACTGCCTCCGATACGCTCGGAGGCAGCCCCCGTAGAGTTAATACAACATTACGTGGTGTTCCCAGGCGGTCACCCATCCAAGTACTGACCACGCCCGACGTTGCTTAACTTCGGTGATCGGACGAGAACCGGTGTTTTCAATGTGGTATGAACGTTGGTTGGTCGATAGTCATTTGTCAGACTGTTTTTTTTTTTTTTTTTTTATTTGACTGGTTGTCTTTTCTAAGGGTCTTCTTATAGAAGTGTACGTACCTTCACACTCGTTGACGAAATGACTAACCGCTAGGGCCCGCCTTGCATGGTGCATGTTTGTTTGTTTGTTGACGGTTTTGCGTTTGACTTCTGGGCTATTTTTTCTGTATAAAACAACGGTCGCATCCACTAACACTTGTCCATCCCACCTGTGTTTTGGATGTAAGCTCGTAACAAATAGGCGGGATCTTACGCAGACCCTCGCGTAGGTTTTTCGTTGTACACTTCGCTCAGGATACGCTCCCTGCGATTTTCGGTTTATGGAACTAGGTGGGATCTTACGCAGACCCTCGCGTAGGTTTTTTGTTGCACACTTCGCTCAGGATACGCTCCCTGCGATTTTCGGTTTATGGAACTAGGTGGGATCTTACGCAGACCCTCGCGTAGGTTTTTTGTTGCACACTTCGCTCAGGATACGCTCCCTGCGATTTTCGGTTTATGGAACTAGGTGGGATCTTACGCAGACCCTCGCGTAGGTTTTTTGTTGCACACTTCGCTCAGGATACGCTCCCTGCGATTTTCGGTTTATGGAACTAGGTGGGATCTTACGCAGACCCTCGCGTAGGTTTTTGTTGTACACTTCGCTCAGGATACGCTCCCTGCGATTTTCGATATACTTCGCTTCGTTTCCCGCATATCATTTGCATTATTTCTTCACTTACCTTGTGAAATTTGGAGGTAGTTTGAAATAAATTGGATATTTTGCCAAAATATTATCGGCGGATAGGACAGTTTCGGGAGAAGCTGCCCTGTTGACGAACTGTTGTAAATTCTCGTTTAAAAGGTCTCGTTGAGAAATTAAACCATTACAAATAGCAGCCATTATATTTTCCAATAGTGATGCGTAATCTTTACCCTTAAAGAATTGTTACTTGAATAAGGTTCAACAACCACGGCTCGACCGGGTTGACGGTAGGTGCCACTGGGCGTTGCAAGTTTACCCCCACGGTAGGGTTATGGGGCCCAGGCGCCGGCTCGCGCACAGGCACAGGGGACGGGCGTGGCCCGGCGGTAGTCCCCGCAATAATATCATTGCTCGGCGTAGGTGGCTTGTTGAACGAGATGCCGCGGGTTAGCGCACCGCGTGGCAAGTGGTCGTTATCGCTCGCGCTCTGGTAAGGCGATCGCGAGATGTCGTGTAGAGGAGACGAGCACGAGTTGCCTCGATTTGCGAATCACATGCCGCATGCCACATGGTCGGACATCGCGATATTCACGTCTTATTCTATATCACTCATAATTTTATTGCTATACGAGCAACGACAGTCACTCAGAATAAGAACGCGCTAAGAAAAAGATTACACTATCACTAGAAATCTTTAAATTTTTAAGGCACGTGTTGCCTGTTCGAGAAGTAACGACGCTATGACGGGCGAAATGCCGCCAGCGGCCTCCTGTGACTTCGTACCTATAGATGGCGCCACAATCGAGAAATCGCGCCGGAAACTCACAGTGATTGGTGGAAATTAAAGGGAAGTATTCAACGCACTCTCATAGATGCTATGCATCGTCACATGCCGATAATATCTACATTTTTAACACATTTTACATGAATTTGAGGTTATTAAAACACCTGACTCTTTCGTGAACTCCAATATACTGAAAATTTTGCATGGATGTGGTGTAACATGATAAGTTAAATAAAATATAAACAACAAAAGTAAATTTTTATATTTAACTTATTTTATCACTTACTTATACAAAATTATTACTAGTTAAAAAACTTATTTTTTTTTGCGAATTTCAAAATGTCGTAGAACAAAAGTTGTTCAGGTTCATGTCCAGAGCTACCCCACCCGACAGGTTTTGCGTTATTTACCTAACACCTTGTATACACATTCATTACAATTACAAACAACTTGCCCAAAGAAGCATGGATCGAAATATATATTTTTAGGGTTCCGTACCTCAAAAGAAAAAAACGGAACCCTTATAGGATCACTTTGTTGTCCGTCTGTCTGTCTGTCTGTCTGTCTGTCAAGACCCTTTATCTCACGAACGAGTAGAGTTATCAGGTTGAAATTAATACCACATATTAGGATCCATGAACCACACAAGATCTGAAAATTTTAATTTTTTACAACGACGCAATCAAAAGATATGGCATTTTATGTCCTCATCTCCATACATTTATCCAAAAATGCAAAACCTACAGGGTACTTCCCGTTGACCTAAAATTATGAAATTTGGCAAGAAGCTAGGTCTCACAGTACAAATAATGGGAAAAGTCTGAAATCATTAAATATTATAACTTTTCTCACAACTAATGGTAACCAATTGTGGTGAGCTCCCGTTTCAAGAACATTCATATAAGAGAGGGGTCAAGTTGGATGGTCACTCAGGCGATTTTTGTTTTAGTTCTATTTAAAAACGGGAACACTTACAAACTTGAAAAGTGGTATGTTTATAGTGCATAAGCTATAAAATAACAACAAATAATAAAATTTGGTCAAGCGCGTGTCGGACTCAAAACATCTAGCACATTAAGTTACTGAAATTTCAACTAATACAATTATGTTTATGTGGTGGTACGGAACCCTCAGTGCGCGAGTCCGACTCGCACTTGGCCGGTTTTTTATCGTTTATTTTATTGTCAATGGGCTTATTCTTTCTCGATCTAGACTTGAAGACGGAGATGTGGTCGACGATGGGAAGAGCTCGTCCAGAAGAACATCTATGAGAAGAACACTCCACTCGAGACTTGAATAGATTCGAAAATTATTTTTTCGTTTATTTCCATACTTCTATTCTGCCAACCCATTTTGCGGCTATAACAACCAGCTAACAGAAATAACAAGTTTGTAAAACAATGTTCTTACTCTTGCCGCTGGAAAAGTCCCTAATAATAAATAATAGTAGGCATAAAACTAATAGTGTCACATAATGTTTTATAACCGGCACCTCACAGACTACTTTTACTTATTTAAAAAAATATTGCTTTCGTTCGTCCATTTTAAATGCATTAAAAACCTTTATCTACTCTCATATCGTTAATCCTCAATAATGCGTTCAAAAATTGTAGATTAACATCTTCATAATGTCAATCTGTGCTTAGAAACACTCTTAGCAGCATTTTTTTATTTGTGGGAGTGTATTATGAAGTATTGAATTTACTAACAGTCATCGCGGGAGACCTATTAAACAATTTTTTAATTTTTATAGGCGCGCCATTGACAGCTTGATGAGTTTGTAGTCTGTGGCTGCAAGGAGGTTTCATTGAAATAACGGAAAACTCAGCAAAGAAAAGTTGTATTTACATATTTTTATTAGTTTTGCAATGAAATAAGTGATAAAATCGTTTACGATTTGCCTTCGAGTGTTTTCAAAGCAGCTATAGGAACTCCGCTTAGTAGTTATCACCGGAAAAAGAGAAAACATTAAGGTTTGTTTTTGAGCACATTATTTTAGGATTCACGATATGAGAGTAGATAAAGTTGTGTATGCAACTCCACATAATTAGGTATAAAACACTCGTGTCTTCTATTATGGAACTTGGCTCGCTACGCTCGCCTGCGTCCCATAAACCGACACTCGAGTTTTATACCCTTCATTATGTACCGTTGCATAAACTACTATAATAACAGGGTAAAAAATATGATGATCACTTTAAGGAGAATCCCTGACATTTCATTTAAAATTTTCATGGTCACTGACTAGTTTGTATGGGGTAAGGGCTTTTTCTTAGATCTTGAGTTGTCTGTTGTATGAAAAAAGCCGAAACGAACATGTGTGTAGCTACCAGCTACCCTAACAACCTATATTTTATTGGAAAAATGTTGTGCATTTTGAGTTGAAGATACTGTTTAAAACGATCATCATAATTTTTTCAAAACCCCTCGGGTGGTACTTCCACTCATGTAACTGAACAACTTTAGTTGTACAACATTTGAAAATAAAAATAATCGATTCTCCATACAAAATAAAATCTGATCCGGAAAATTTGTATGGAGAATAATTTTTTTTGTTCAATTTTGTTTAGTTACATTGGTAGAACTACCCCAAGAGGTTTTGCGTATTTAGAATTACACATTGTATAAGGTAATACAAAAGATATAACACCTGCATCTGCCTAAGAAACTGAACAACTTTTCCTAAGGAATGTAGGTCGAAATACGAAAATAAAGACCTCTACCATACAATCAGCTGAGGAAGTTGATTTTTTTTCCATGTTTTAGTTCCTTGGTAAAAGTTGTTCAGTTTCATGTAAAGATTCACATCCTTGAGCACTGTTACAATAAAATTTCATTACAGCTTTAGGTAACTATTGCTGACATTTATTTTCTGCGTATGGGTGACAGGCGGAGAGCCAATGAATGCTTCGCACGCCTACCCCCGCGCACCCCGCGACTCATTTTTAAAGTTCTGCGCATTAACCGTCAGCACTACAGTTTTAATAATCCATCTACTGTTCTAATAAAAGAACTATAAGTCCCGTAACCGTTTAACACTAAAAACCCCTTTTCACTTCACTTTCACACCGTCACTATCACTTCACTTTAACAAAAACTTCTTTTTATACTTCATTCCTGGTCAAATGGCGAGGGGGTCTACCTCGCCGTTCGTATGCTATGTCTCTTTCACGTCCGGCAGTGGGTCCTTATCGTTGTCTTTTTCATCGTCGTAGAACTCATTTTTGTGTTCGACCATTTTGTCCGCGTCCTCTTGGCTGATTCTCACATCTGGGTCCGGTTCGTCTTTAATACGGTATTCTTCTGGGAAGAAGTCACCTGAAAGTATTTGTAAGAGTATTTTAACGGATTTTTATGGAATTATCATCATCATCATGGTATCCCATGAAACATCCACTGTAAGACAGGGAACTCCCTCCAAAACTCCAGCAAAAACGCGTAGTACTTTGGAGGCGATCCACCATAGTCACCACGCTTGTAAGCGTTGCGGCTGGCGACTACTGTTGTTGGTGACCGCAGTATCTCAGGTGGTAAGATACACAGAAAGATGCTGCTGCCCATCCTCCGGTTCATATTCCCTTAGTCGCCTCTTACGACACCCACGGCTAGAGATGGATCGCACAACGGAATTATAAGAAAGGTTAAATAACCTTTTTACCAACCTATAGGATTGCTTCATTGTCATAGCTTAAAGCTGCGCTCGAAAATACAGCAATCTTATTGGTTGAATAGCTTCTTAGCACAACTCTGGTGAAAATTTGGCTAGGCACCTTTATATCAACTTTAGTAGGTTCACAAACCAACAGGCAGATGAGCTAACATTTTACTAAGCGTCTAAACGGAACCGACAAAAGTTATGTCAAACGACGATTTTTGTGTGACAATGCAAACACAAACGTATTTTGGAAATATATGTTTCGAAAAATATTTTTAAGAAGTAAAAGAAATTCGAGTAGTAGTGCGAATAGGAGTCCGCAATTTTAATGAAGTATATAATAGCTTAACTCTGGAAACTCTGCTTCGATTTAGTTTTGTGCAACCACTTTTTTAAGATAACCATAGTCCTATTCTCATTTGAAACGCGCGTACGCACGTCAGCAGGCACGTGGAAACAAATCCAGTATAAGACGAACCAGTGCTTACGCCCGAAACCAGAGACCCGCTCAAGGTCAAAGCGTTTCCAAGGCGTGCGGCCGTGTGTATTTCCGACCATCCGTCACTGGGAACACACAACAGCGACATCTAAAGCGGCCTATAAGGAACTAATATACAATTAGGCGCATGACAATGTTGACGGCACGTCACTGCTTGGTAACTAAGGGAAGCGCGGGATGAAGGAGGGGTAAGGGGTACATTTGTTATGCACCTAATACTGGCAGTGGGATTTTAACAATTTTGTTTCAATACCTGGTACGTGCGTCATCTGAACCGCGGGCGAATGTTGGCACATCTTCAGATTGTCATAAACATGCTTTGTGATCGCTTCCAAGTACTGCTTGCTGTTAGCGTTGTTAGAACTGGAGGGTAGATTAAAAAAGAATAAGATGGTTGCAGCACAAAATAAAGTAATAGTACACCCAACAGCAAGTCAGTAGAAACACATTGGACTTTACGTCATGGTAAGAGAGTTGAAAATGTGTCCACTGACATGCGGTTGACCGTACTATCATACAGAAAGGACACTCTGTTTGCCCCTTGCTCAAAATACGGCGCGCAATGCAACAGTGATCTAAATCTGTTTACAATCTGCCGGCGCCGTTCTACAACTTGCCGACCGTTTACAGTTTGCTCGTTTTTGTAAACGGCGAATTATACGATTTGCCTGCGACATATGCACAACTTAGGAGAAAAGAATGTATTAATAAATCCCTCTCAAGTGTAACATTGCTCTCAAGGTGTATCTTAAGATGTTAAACAAAACTTGAGCAGCTGACAACAAAGCAAGTCACATCTAAACAGTGTACTCAGCTGAAACGCTCTTAGAAGCGATATTAAGAGTGATTTATTAATACGGCACCTAGCACTTAGGAGATCAAGATAATTATGCTCGAAATCACTTAATACCACGCGGATCGATAGATGGCGCTGTTCAACTTGACGGGTTTTCTGAAATTATCAGAAGCTATGAAGAATGCTTTCTCCATCTTACTTATTAAGATATTCTGGAGTTACCACAGTCACCTACAGTCGAATTAGTGTAGCTTGACTTGAATGACAGCAGAGAGTCCGATATATCGAAACGATACTATTCGAAACATGCAAAGTCAAAACTTCGTTCCTTGACAATAGAGTAGAATATTGGTTGGATGCTAACTACTGGCAGTTTGAAAATTCATACAACCAATATTCCACTGTATTGTCAAGGGACTAAGTTTTGCATTTGCATGTTTCGAATAGTATCGTTTCGATATATCGCACTTTGAGAGTAGACAACCAGGATCGTGCGCTGAGGTTGGTCACCGGGGGGTTTTAGTCAGTGGAGTCTGACATAACCCGGCCGCTTCCCCCAGCGACCGGTTATCCATAATGGATTAAAAAAAAAACAAAAGGATCGAGGTATGCGTGAGAGCAGGACGGAGCGATATGTGTCTCTGTCGCCTAAAAATATCTTTTGCATCGCTCCGTCGTGTAACAATACTGATGTCATTCTAATCGAGCTTCAAGAAGGCGGAGAGCGCGCAGTTGGCAACCCCACCTCATTGGATACCAAACAGCGACCTATGTAGGGGGCTGCTGCATAATGAAATAGCGACATTAATCTCTATATTTCATCTTGCATTCATCCTGCCATGTTTACTGGAAGAAAAAATGTTGACTTATGCCACTTTTTCCCTTAATTTTATCCGTGATCCGAAGTCCATAGATTGCTAGGACACCTTGCATGTCGATTGCGTGGACAGAACTAAAATGTAAACGGTATTTGTACCTTGCATGCATTAGACAAATGTCGCCGCTGTGGACAATGACCCTAAGGGTGGTATTAATAAATCCCTCTTAAGTCTGAGATTGCACTCAAGATGCATAATTTGTATGTGTACAAATACACATACAAATTATGTTCAGTACCTACACGTACAAATTACGTTAATTACACATACAAATTATTTTAAGTAGAAATACAAATTATGTTCAGTACACATACAAATTATGTTCAGTACACATACAAATTATGCATCTCACACTTGAGAGTGATTTATCATTACGACTGTAAAGCCACGATCGCACCTAGCTGAATTCAAAGACTAATTCGGCATACATTGCTCGTTGAAGTAAGGATATTGCAATTAACATAACCAAACCTCCCAGCAATGTATGCCGACTGAATCGACTTACTAAGTTTAACAGCTATAGGTGGCAGATCTTACCTGTTTATTTCTGGGTGCAGTTGGAAGTCAGGCGCGAAGAACTCCAAATATTCTGTGTAGGGAAGCTCGTTGGAGATATTCTCGTCGACTAGAAGTGAGGTCTCATACGTCCAGCATCGCGCCACGTTACGTAGCGTATATCTGAAATAAGAAATTAATTTTTACTATTATTATGCCGAGCTTATTATGGTGCCGGCAAAGAATAGTACAAACCCATAAATACCCGTGGGTGTCGTAAGAGGCGACTACGGATTAACTGGAGGATGGGCAGCAGCATCCTCCTTTGTATATTACATCTTACTTACTGCGGTCACCTACAACCGCGGTCCATGGTGCCAGCCGTAACGCTAACAAGCGAGGTGACTATGGTACTTCTCCTCCACGTTTTTCCAGCAAAAGCTAGAATTCTGGAGGGAGCTCCCTGTCCTGTAGTGGACGTTTCGTGGGATGTTTTTATTTGTATTTACTAATTTACTCTGAAGCAAATCACTGATTTTCAGCTAGAACCGAAGGAACAAGCCACGCGGAAATCGGTCACCACTTATATTTTTATTTATTTTTTAATTTTTATTTCCCAGTTTATTATAGTTTTCAATTTAATTTTAATTTAATTCTGTATTTCATTGACATTATTTTATTTTTTAACAAATTTCTGATGTGTGTTTGTTTGTTTATTTGTATCTTATTGCAAAATTCTGGATCACTGACATGAAATGAATGTTTTTTTATTGTACTTTAAATTAATAATGTGCGTAAGGGTTTTGAGGGCGCCACTGTGCGTATCTAATAAACTTATAAGTTTATTAGATACGCACAGTGGCGCCCTCAAAACCCTATATTATAATATGTAAAATAAAAACTTACCCTCCACCGCCAACTACTAAAGTGGGCACATTGAGATTCTTGACAAACTTGACACACTCCCCGTGGCCCTTAGTGGACAGAGAGAAGCACCCGAGACGGTCACCGGCTAGAGAATCCGCCCCGCATTGGAGCACGATCGCTGACGGACGGTAGAACTCCATTACGCTTTGGATTACTGGCTTAAACACCTGGAAGTTGATAGAAAATCTTTAGTTAGTTTTGGTTATTATAGAGGCGGATGTAGATGCGGCTAAGTCACCAGTTAAGGGGATTCCTGCAGTCAACTAGCGACCCCATCAGTTAAAAAAATATTACTCGCTCAACACAAAATTTATCGAAAATCCGGAAAGACAGATTGAAGTAAAGGTACCCTAGTTTATTTAGAACATATCAATTCTGAAAAATATAGTTGACTGTAGTTACAGATACAAAAAGTGCCAAAAACGGCCACTTTTAGCAGTTTTTGTATCTTTAACTACAACAAACTTTACTAAAGGTTCTACATAAACAATGGTACCTTTACTTCTAATAAATAAATAATAAATTTTTAATAATTTTTTTTATTGGACCACCAACAGTTTTTACAAAATTTATAGGTACAAACTAAGCTTACTAGTAAACCAATTAGGTGTTCACTTAAAATCTAGAAAATATGCATGATCGGAAACAATTTATTTATAGTTTTTTATTAAATTCACTTACTTATAGATAGATTTATGAAAGTTTTTTTAAAATCTCTTTTTTATACTTATATATTGACAAAAATAATATATCAACATCAACATACTTAAGATTATAAATGGAAGTTGCCCTATGAATAAAGCAATTACGAACGTAATTAGTGTTACTGAATTCACATCGAAATAGGGGTTTGTGTCTTAAATTTGTTCTGTTAGGAACTGCGTACAGAATTATATTTGTCAACTCTGGACAATCTAAATGGTTGTTGATGATTTTATACAGAAGAATCTGATCAGTCAACTCACGTCTCTTTGCAATCTGTCTTTCCGGATTTTCGATAAGTTTTGTATTTAGCGAGTACAATTTTTTTAACTGATGGGGGCGCTAGTGGACCGCAGGTAGCCCCTTAAAGATTAAGTATTAAAATATAGAAGAGAGAGTAATTTTGTGCTGGTTTAGTCTTCTGTCATGCAGCTATGAACCTATGTAACTTTATACAGATAGCTTATGTTTTGGACAGAGAACAGAATCATCAACTGAAAAGTTTAGTGGAAAATTTATATTTTCACTTCAGATCCTATACCATTAAGCGAGCAATATTTGTAAGTAATCGATTTCTCGAAAACGGCTATAACAATTTCGATGAAATTTAGAATACGGGGGCTTCCAAGGATGAAAAATCGATATAGAAAGTTCTCTTGTCTGGGAAAATTCGATTTCTCCGTTTTTATAGCATTTCTTGAAAATAGCGCATTTTGTAAAACGATACAGCGCCATCTGTTGGTAGTTTTTGATTAAGATTATACAGAGCAAATATCGGTAGCCCAGGTACCTTAACTAAAAATAATTTGTTGGTGTTTGCTGAGGTTGTTTGGGTTTTTATTACCCCTCCAAGTTTCAGCAATACGAAAATTTGATGGAGTCTACTCCTTTGCAGTCTGCTCAAAACTTTAACTTATTTTTAGAAAGATAAAACTAATCTACAAAAGAAATAAAAATCACACTTACCTGTACATAACTCTGATCATCAATACCTTCTTTCAACGGCACATTGACAGAATAGTACCTCCCACTTTCCGCTCCAATTTCATACATATCCCCGGTGCCAGGAAAGAAGTAGTTCCCATACTTATGGAAGGACACTGTCATTACTCTGTCAGTCAAGTAGAAAGCTTCTTGTACACCGTCCCCATGATGGACGTCAATGTCTACGTAGAGAACTCGTGGGTGGTATTTTAGGAGTTCTAATATAGCTATGACTATATCGTTTACGTAGCAGAAGCCTGGAAAGCAGTCATTATTTGTTTAGAGCAAATGCAACTCCATCTCTAACTCAAGAATTACATTGCATACATGCTACTTTCTGATGTATTTATCCTATACGTCACTATTAAACAAACAATATTTGGATATAATAGGTCTTTACCTATGAAATTGCCGTTTTGTATGGCGAATTTTAGGTTAACTCAATTTTCAGTACTTACTAACATTTTTGCATTTTTCTTAGGAATTATAAATCCGATTTTTTTTTAAGCATTATTGGGAAGACACTAAGCTAGAAGAAGCTTAATTTTAATTTTTGAAAAATATTATCTGTAAAAAAATATAACAAATCTAATGATGAAATCGGACGACATTTAAGACGAACAATTTTCGAACCTTTAATTTTACATATCAAACTAAAAATAAAAACTTTATTTTATGCGTAAATTAATAACCTTGAAGTCAACTTTCAAATATAAGACAAATGAAAAAAATAGCATTAGAATTATAGGAATTAATATCTCATTAATCTGTAAGAAAATTTCGGCAATTTCATAGGTAAAGTCACTGTGTCTGAAGACCAACTGTACAAACTTAAATGGTAGATTCTGACCAAACAACAACAACTTTTCCTAAGGAACATAGGTCGAAATATTAGGTCTTTACCTATGAAATTGCCGTTTTGTATGGCGAATTTTAGGTAAACTCAATTTTCAGTACTAACATTTTTGCATTTTTCTTAGGAATTGTAAATCCAATTTTTTATTTTTTTTAAGCACTATTGGGAAGACATTAAGCTAACAGAATCTTAAATTTAATTTTCGAAAAATATTATCTGTAAAAAAATATAACAAATCTTATGATGAAATCGGACGACATTTAAGACGAACAATTTTCGAACCTTTAATTTTACATATCAAACTAAAAATAAAAACTTTATTTTATGCGTAAATTAATAACCTTGAAGTCAACTTTCAAATATAAGACAAATGAAAAAAATAGCATTAGAATTATAAGAATTATGATCTCATTAATATGTAAGAAAATTTCGGCAATATCATAGGTAAAGACATATTACTACAACTAAAAAATTTCGACCTTCCAAACAAAATGTGCTTTCAGCTGTTTTGTTGCAGTTAATGCAGTTTGTATGGGAATTCGATTTTTTTAAATCGTATTTCGACCTATGTTCCTTGGTAAAAGTTGTTTAGTTTTGATCATTAGAATCTATCGTTTAAATTTGTACAGTCGGTCACCAGACACATTGTATATACGTATTTGCAATTGGTTTCTCGAAAACGGCTCCAATGATTTTACGAGTACACACTGACCTGAAGGTTCAAACTTCTTAGCATGATGAAGCCCACCAGACCAATTGATCGCAATATCACAAGCATTAGTGTTCAGCTTCATAGCTCCTTCTAGCGACGCACCAGTATACATCGAACAGAAATCAAACAGCCCTTCAAAAACAGGACAGTCGTCTCCTACATTATAATGTAGAAGATCTTTGGAGTAACCTGTGGAATATTTAAAGTAATGACACACTTATAACCAGAGGTCGGAATATGCTGGTCATTCCAGGTCCGTACTTAAGTGATATGATTGGGGCCTCTTATTAAATTGTATTGTCTGTGTGAAGGCTACTATGGATTGGCTGACCTGGAATGACCAGCAGATTCCGACCTCTGCCTTATTGATATTATTGATTCATCCAGCTTTCACACATAGCTCTATCCTGCTGTCTTTATGATCAAGCTAAATTATTTTGACTGTTATTGCAAATTAAAATACTTAAAAAAAACTGGTCAAGTGCGAGTCGGACTCGCGCGCCGAGGATTCCGATATACTTTTTGTATTTTTGGAAGCAAAAAAGTCCATTGTTAGGACCGAAAAACTAAATTTGTTTGTAAAGGTTATTTGCAGATTTCTAAAAAAACTGTGCAACTTAGAAAGATCGTTTTATTTTTGCTGTAATGTTTACATAAACTTCTGTGAACTGTAATTAATTCAGATTTTTCCTTTCACAAATTTCGGAGATAAGGGGGGGGGGCGGGTATTTTTTTTGACATTTTTCATTATAAGTTGAAAACTAAGAAACGTAAAAAAACATAAAAATATATTTTAAAATGTACAAGTAAAGCCCTTTCATATGATACCCCATTCAACCTAGTAGCAACAATTTAAAATTTGGCCGCCTTTACATTAATAATCATATTTTTTTCAAAATTCTTTCTTGTGCATTTAAGTTGGGCAACTATATTCTAAAACTATTCCAAATTTCAAGTCGATAGCATGAGTGGTTGCTGAGATATAGAGGTGTGACAGACAGTAGACGGACAGACAGACAGACAAAGTCGCACCATAAGGGTTCCTTTTTTTTACCCTTTTGATATCGGAACCGTAAAAAGGACGGGTTGCACTCCGGGAGTGCCGGCAGAAGTGAAAACAAAATATTATTAGTTTGACAGCTGCCATCCGAAATGTAGATCTCATCGAGACCTATCATTTGACTCAGCACACGAGTAGTCTAGGGTCAGTAGTTTTCGAGTTACAGCGATTTTTAGTTTGACAGCTGTCATCCGAAATGTAGATCTCATCGAGACCTATCATTTGTCCCAGCACACAAGTAGTCTAAGGTCAGTAGTTTTCGAGTTACAGCAATTTTTAGTTTGGCAGCTGTCATCCGAAATGTAGATCTCATCGAGATCTATCAATTGTCTCAGCACACGAGTAGTCTAGGGTCAGTAGTTTTCGAGTTATAGCGATTTTTAGTTTGACAGCTTGTGCACAACTAAAAAAGCCGAGACTATGACAAAGACAGAAAAGATTTTTAGGTCTTTATCACACTTTAGAACTTTTGTATATGTTGAGCCTGCTCTAACTTGGTATGATTAGTTGCAAATCCATTTCTATACTTCATCTTAGATCTGACGCGACAAAGACAAAAAAGATGTTTCGGTCTTTATCACACTTTAGAACTTTTGTATATATTGAGCCTGCTCTAACTTGGTATGATTAGTTGCAAATCCATTTTTATACTTGATCTGAGTTCTGAAGCGCCATCTGATGCGATATCTGATGCGAATCTATCATTTTTTCCCCATATAAAATTTTCTAAGCGCCGCACAGTGGGCTGAAATTAGTGTTTCATAGACATTCAATATTTTTTTTTGAGTGACGCTTTTTATGCTTGAAAATGATTGGATACATGAACATTCAGGTTTAGAATTTTTTTCGAAAAAATTTGTATTTTTTTTATTTTTTTTTTATTTTGTATTTTTTTTTATTTTTTTTTTATTTGTTTGTTTAATAAATGATGATTTTTATTTATTTTATTTATTAGGCCAGCCAACATAGTACATATATAATTTTATAAAATACATGTTTACAACTTCTTTATCCATATGTACCACACTTATAGGCTAACACAACATGCTTGTGGTATCTTGAAAATTAAAACTAGGTTGAACTATTAATTTAATTTAAAATAAACATAAGAAGAATTAAAAAACATTAACAAAATTTTAGGTTACTAATAAATAAATACAGTTATTATAAACATTAAGTAATATCCAGATAATATTTCTTAATTTTATCTTTAAACACTGCCAACGAATCACTAAATATGTCCAGATCTGCCTTATCAGCAATTTCGTTGTAGGTTTTAATTTTATTATTCTATTTAGAGGTGCTGTTATACCTATGTTTGTTCTAGCTGGCAGTGTCTTAAAGTGACCAAAGTTTTTACATCTGTTATGAAGCTTAGGTACAATAATATTTATTGATTGTAATATTAGAGACCTATCATTTGTCAATTAACAATCCACTTGACAATTAACGATACTATGTAAGAAACACATGTCAAGCATACATCTACGATCAGATAAAGATAGAAGTTTATATTTCTTTAATTGTTGGATGTAAGACGGATGGGATGTTAGTGATCTGTCCTTAAAAATTACATGACGTAGATTTTTTTTAACTCGTTCAATGCGCTGTTTACAATTATAAACCTGAATGTTCATTATATAAGGCATAAAGTAGGTATCCTCAATCGTTTTCAAGCATAAAAACCGTCATTCAAAAAAAATATTGAATGACTATGAAACGCAAATTTCAGCCCACAGTGCGCCGCTAAAGAAGTTTTCACTTCAAAAAGAAATACAGGGGGAGGTGTACCGAAAACTGATTGGACGTGCTCAGTTAACGAAACTGCAACTTTCTTACAGAAATATTTTTGTGACATGAAATAAATTTTTGGCCTCTGTACACATTGCTCACTCTGATCGACTTTCTCTGACCATCCCTTACACTCTGTATAATATGAAGCAAATCACCATTGTGTATTCTCTTCACTACGTGATATTGGTGGAATTGTGAATACACAAAAGCCGTTTGTCATACATTGAGTTGAAATTAAATAAAAAATACAGCCTGTATGTCTATAGAATGTGTGTCTAGAAGGTTGAAAAGTAGCAGAGGTCACATGGTTTATGCATGAAAACATGACGCTCCTTCAATCTATTTTAAAACACAATGTAAATGTTGCAGCCATATTGTATAGAACTCAAATGGCCAGAAAATTGTAAAACGGCATCAGCAGATTGTAAATGGGTTTAGATCACTGGGGCATTTTGGGTTTATTAACTCATCGTTTTGTAAACTGCGGAGGCATTATGTAAAATGCAGAATTAAAAATTTCCACTTTGTGAAATGCCAGGCATTATGTGGCGAATAATACAATTTGCCTGCAGCATAAATACTACAGGACAAGTATATGTAGAACCTCAGAGTAAAAAACTATAGAGTCCGTCATATACATATTCTGTATGAGCTAGTGAAGCGTCTCACTGTCGCCCATTCTAGTCGGTCAAAAAACTTAAGTTTTACAAAAATCAAGATATCTTTAAAAATCGAATGTTTTAGTATAAACTTTGTTTGCGAAAGTGAAAATATATAGTTTTTTACTTGTGAATTGATCATTAATACTAAGAACGGAAGCGTAAATAATCCGTAATAGCCATTTTATGCATGATTTTTAACACCGTTTTTTTCCTGAATGGAAAGTGTTTTCACCAGAAAAACTGTGGTAGTAGCATTTATTAATCCCATGTCACATATTTCTCAGAGAGAAAGATAAAAAATTTATGTTTTTAGGATTTGAAAAAAATTCCATACATTTTAGTATGGAGGTCCCTCGCAAGAAAGTGCTACGCACATGGCTCCCTCCTTAGCAGTATGAGCTGCTACTAAAACCTCCTTGTGTAGAACCGTACCTACTCATGACCCGGAAGTTTACTCAACATGTTTAAAATTGTTGAAAGAGGTTGTACATCATAACTTGCACTGGCTGATTAGATTTAGCTGTATTCCTCTATGACATTTGTCTTGTACATCATTCGTGTCATTCGTGTCGTCGTATCTGTTTTTTGAGTAATCTTGTGTATATTATTATATTTTCTACGTTATTGTTTTCTTACAAAGTCTTTCATTTATATTGATTTCCGAGATCACGACCTCTAAATCATATAACTTATCATGGTAGCTTGAGCGAATGGTAACTTTCGTGTGTGAAACAAGAAAATTGTGCTCGTAGTGACGTACCTGCCATTGGTGAGCTACGATTTTTATTCGGAAATTTATTGAAGTTAAATGGAACCTGAAGTAAGTGAAACTAGAGAAATACCCTCAGGAGACGGGAATAACGTAAGAATGAATAATTTACAGGCAGGCAGTAATAGTGGTAGTGGACATTTTCCGTCATTTGAGAAATTAGACGGAATGTCAAATTATTCGACATGGAAGGTTCAGATGGAACTGTTTCTTATAACTGAGGATCTGTGGGATTATACTAAGAGCACACCACTAGAGAGCGACGTTGCAGGTCTACGAAGAGACAATATTGCTCGCGCAAAGATACTGCTGATGATAAAACCCCACTGCCTGGTACACGCACGTAAAGCAAAGACAGCAAAAGAGAGTTGGCAAGCCTTGGCTGCTGCTTTTAAAGATAAAGGAGTTAACCATAGGTGTCGCCTGCTAGGACGTCTTGTTAGTCAGAGACTTTCAATGTATGAATCTCCACGTCAGTATGTTACAGAGATTATGAGGATCGCTGGTGAACTAGATGACATAGGCAAGGAAGTAGATGATGAGCTACTAGCTGCTCTGATGCTACAAGGTCTAGGAGAGGAGTATACGCCTTTGAGGATGGCAATTGAAAACAGCAATGTGGTACTAACGACGGACTATGTAAAAACGAAATTGATGCAAATTGATGATAAGCCGAGAGAGCTTAGACAGAGTGAGTCAGAGGAACCCTCTACGAGTGCTATGGTTTCTGTTAAACAAAAGAAGAACAGAAATCAAGGATGGAAGCAACAGAAGTCGAATCAAAAGAAGATTCGATGTTTTATATGTAATGGAGAACATAAAGCAATTGTTTGTCCTAAAAACCAGAACAACAAGAAAAGCAATTATGCTAACGCTACCACAGCCTATTCTACAATTGATAATTCGCATAAACCCGTTGACTGGATTCTGGATTCAGGGGCATCTTCCCATATGACTCCAAGGAAGGATTGGTTACATAACTTCGTAAAGCTAGAAGAGCCAACGCAAGTTATGTGTGCGAATGGAAGTAGAATGAAAGGAGAAGGACAAGGTGACGTGTGTTCTAGAGAATTAGATTTCACAGTCAATGGAGCGTTGTATGTTCCGGATTTAGCTGCGAACTTGATGAGTGTAAGTACGTTAGTTGAACGGAATAGAGTATTAGTGTTTTCAAAAAGAGGTTGTGAGATTTATTTAGAAGATGACTGTAAAGTGAAAGGCGAGGTGAAAGCGGTATGTAAGGTAGAGAGAGGAATTTATAAACTAAAACCTGATTCTGCCAATACTAATATTGCATTAGTTTCAGCTGTGAAGAGCAATGCTGATCTTAACTTATGGCACAAGCGCCTTGGTCATCTAGGAGTGTACAACATTAAATTATTAAAGGAAAAGTATGCAGCAGGTATAAATTTTCCAAACACTAATGACAAACTGGATTGTATTTCGTGCTTGAAAGGTAAGCAAACTTCATTACCTTCTCCAAAAACAGGAGCAACACGAGCTACTGATGTTCTTGAGTTAATCCATAGTGATGTGTGTGGTCCAATGGAAACTAAATCTTTCTCAGGTCAAAGATATTTCTTAACCTTTATTGATGATAAAACTAGGAAAACTTTTGTTTACACTTTACGCGAAAAGAGTGAAGTTTATTCGAAATTAGTTGAATTTAAAACTTTAGTAGAAGCTCAAACGGGTAAACGGTTAAAAACTATCCGAAGTGACAACGGTACCGAGTATGTTAATAAAAAGGTTAATGATTTTTTTAAAGAAAATGGTATTGTTCATCAATTAACTGTGGACTATACTCCAGCTCAAAATGGTGTAGCTGAACGAGCAAATAGAACTATTGTAGAACGAGTAAGAAGTATGTTGGAAGAAGCAAACTTACCGAAGATTTACTGGGCAGAAGCAGTACATACAGTAGTATTTTTGAAAAACAGATCGCCTACTATAGCTGTAAAGGGCATGACCCCAGAAGAGGCATGGACAGGTAAAAAAGTGAATTTGAGTTTTTTACGAGTATTTGGGTGTCGTGCGTTCATGCATATTCCAAATGTTAAAAGGAAGAAACTGGATCCAAAGAGCATGGAACTGGTATTCATTGGCTATTGCGAAACGACTAAAGGGTATCGTCTCATACATCCTCAAACACACAAGGTTTATAAAGCAAGAGATGTAGTATTTTTCGAGAACCAGAAGAGAGACATAGAAGGTGTTAACAAAGAAGTTGTTAAACGAGAAGTACCCAAAGAAGTTAAAGAAGAAGTGCCACTTTTAGGGAATAGCCATGATCCGTCGTTTGGTGAGAGAAATCCAGTGATGCCACCCATTACACAAGAGATACCGTCCAATAGAGAAGAACATGTCTCGGACATTGATACAATTACTGACGATGTGTCCGTAAGAGATACTAGTCTAGAGAGTCCAGCAAGAAACATTGTTGAAAATTTTCCATCTACTTCCAGAGATAGTGAAGCTGAACCAGTGGAAATTCCAGAGAGGAGATATCCATTGAGAGATAGGAAACCAAAAGAGTTTAAAGACTGTATCTTGTATCAAGCAGCTGAAGAGACTAGAAGTGATCCTGTTACTCTAGAAGATGCCTTATCAAGAGATGATAAAGAACAATGGAGAGAAGCTATTGCATCTGAATTGAATTCTTTGAAGAAGAATAAAACATGGGAACTAGTAGAAAGTGCTAATGCAAAAGGAAATTTTGTTGATTCAAAATGGATTTTTAGAATCAAAAAAGAGCCGAGGAGAATTAGGTATAAAGCACGTCTAGTAGCAAGAGGCTTTACACAAGTGAAGGGTGTTGACTACAATGAGACATTCTCACCTGTAGTGCGTCATAGCACATTAAGGTTGCTTTTAGCAATAGCTGCTGAAAATAACTTAAAAATAGATCACATGGATGTAGTAACCGCATTCTTGAATGGAGATCTAACCGAAAGGGTTTACATGAAACAACCTAAAGTTTTTGAAGAAAAAGGAAAAGAGGATCATGTTTGCTTGTTGAAGAAGGCTCTTTATGGTTTAAAACAAGCACCAAGAGCTTGGAACGATAAACTCAACAATTCTCTGTTAGAGTTAGACTTTGAGAGGTCAGACAATGAACCATGCGTTTATTTCAGGAAGAGGAAGAACAGTTTAATGATCATTGCTGTTTACGTGGACGATCTTCTTATTTTTTGGAATAACGAGAACGAGAAAAAGCTCATTAAACGTCAGTTGCAAAATAAGTTTGATATGAAGGATCTGGGAAAAGTTGATGTTTTCTTGGGAATCAAGATCAAACAGGAGAACGGAGTAATAAGCTTGAACCAAAAAGAATATACACAGAAGATACTAGAGACTTTTGGAATGGCAAATTGCAAGAGTGTAACTACGCCATTGGATCCAAAGACGAAGCTGATGAAACCAAAGGAGGAAAATTATGTTCCACCAAGCGAATTACCATACAGAGAGCTGATTGGTTCGCTTATGTATCTGTCTGTATGTTCAAGACCGGATATTGCTTTTGCAACGAGTTTTTTAAGTCAATTTAACAATTGCTACAATAATACGCATTGGCTTGCAGCAAAAAGAGTATTAAGATATCTAAATGGTACTAAAGACTTTGAAATAACTTTCAAAAAGTCAGGTAAGACTCTTTATGGATATGTGGATGCAGACCATGCTGGAGATATTGTTGATCGAAGATCATACAGTGGTTTTGTATTTTTATTTGCAGATGGCCCTGTATCTTGGGAAAGTAGGAAGCAAAAAACAGTTGCTTTGTCGAGTGCCGAAGCTGAATATGTGGCACTATCTGAAGCATGTAGAGAGTCTGTATTTTTGAGGAGACTGTACACTGAACTCACTGAGAATGTTGTTTCTTCCTTGAAGCTACTTAGTGACAGTCAATCAGCAATACATATTGCTGAGAATCCAGTTCATCATCAGAGGACAAAACATATAGACGTGAGACATCACTTCATCAGAGACTTGGTGAGGTCTAAGGCTGTGTCTATAGAGTATGTGTCGACTGAAAGAATGATGGCTGACCTGCTGACGAAAGGAGTTGGAAGGTTGAAGCATGAAGCTTGTCTGAGAGGGATTGGCTGCAGAGTGAAAGTTAAGGAGGGGTGTTGAAAGAGGTTGTACATCATAACTTGCACTGGCTGATTAGATTTAGCTGTATTCCTCTATGACATTTGTCTTGTACATCATTCGTGTCATTCGTGTCGTCGTATCTGTTTTTTGAGTAATCTTGTGTATATTATTATATTTTCTACGTTATTGTTTTCTTACAAAGTCTTTCATTTATATTGATTTCCGAGATCACGACCTCTAAATCATATAACTTATCAAAAATAATTTAAAGCAAGAATGAGTAACTCACTTTGAATATTTTGCGGCGTGACATTTTGAAGAAATTCGATGTAATCCTCGCTGTGAAACCGACACATATCATGGGCATTTGCTCGATACGGCTTGTAGATCTGCATCTTCTTATGAAGCCCATACTTTAGCACCAAACTATGGGTCACGGCCAGTCTGTGAGGCTTCATCGGGTGCCCAGGCCCGTAGTGGAAGTTCCCCACATCAGCATTGTAAAAATACGCAACACGATGCGGACTATGTGGGGTCGTCATAATGAAACAAACACAAACTCCTTCAGAATCAAAATAATGCCAAGAACTAAAGCAATAACAATGAGACGCTTCGTAAGTTGAATATCGCCTAGCATTATGCTTGCAAAGGCATGGTTATTACAGAGGAAAACCTCATGTTTAGCTGATAAAATTCAATGTTTTCACAAAATTCGCGAAAAATCGGTATGCCGCAGTTCGCTTGTATCTACGATTCTTGACATTATTTTTTTTAATAAAGCTACTTGCACACTACACAGGCGGATAAGAGGAAAAAAAAGTAAATAGCGGTTAATACTAGGCAAAGTAATCGTTCCTATCACGGTGCAGCTCTATAATCATAAACAAAAGCGTTAGTGAGTGAATGGTTTTTGACAGCTGATTCCAACGAAAAAAAAAAAAGAATTTGTCTATTACTGCTACCGGCTTGTTGTTTTGCGACTTGCGTCTTTGTGGGTTGTGGGATAAAATTGTTATATTTTACATAATTTTAACCGCTAGTTTCATTGCTAATTTACATACACTACAGCGTATCTATTGCGGTAAGTACTACGGAGTCAATTATTAATAGTTATTGTTCCATTTAAAGCTTATAACATACTAAATAAACAATTTCGTGCTTTAGTCATCCGATAAGTTGTTTGTCTCCTTCGTTAGTGAGTTCTAGAAGTTTCTATTACGTAATGTTCGTTATCTTTAGATTATCACAAGTTGTGCACCGGTTAAAATGTCTTATTAATGATTTTTTCAGGACCTATTTTTAGGTTAGAATCGAACTTTTTATGGCATCAAAATATTTTGCATCAAGTCTGTCGTTAATCTACTACACCTACTTATCAATCTCTTAAAAGTTTGATCTGACCTGGTGAATCTGCTAGTTTATAAATGCATCAACTGTACATTAAAATTGCTTAAAAATGGGTGCATTTATTCCTTTTTAAGGTTGTGTACCTCAAATAAAAAAAAAATATTGGGACCTTTATAGGATCACTTTATTATCTGTCTGTCTGTCAAGACCATTTTTCTTGTAAGTGGGCAAAGGTTAAAATTAAGTTTAACATTCAGGTCCTTAGACTCTTGAAGGTGTAAATATTTCAAGCTTCTACAACAAAACAATCAAAAGTTATGGCCATTTTTCCCTTCGCCATACATTTATGAACCGAACCAAAATCAATAGGGTACTTCCCGTTGACCTAGAATTATGTAATCTGGCAAGAAGCTAGGTGTATTGTTAATATATATTTCAAACTTGCTCTCAACTACTTATAACCAATTAAAGTAAGCTCCCATTTAAAGTAATATAATAAATAAAACCTTTATTACTAATATTTTTTTTTGTAACATAAATCTTCTATATTATCAAATTTTTATACTACAGTAAAGTACTTGCTTTTTTCTGCTGTGAAGCAGCAGTGTTTGTACTGCTGTGTTTCGGTTTGAAGGGCAAGGGAGCCAGGGAAATCACTGGCACATGAGACATACCATCTTAGTTCTCAGGGTGGCTAACGCGCTTTGCTGTCTTTAAGTGTCAAATTATTTCACTAATAAGACAGTGGGTGTCATGGGCGGTGGTGACCACTTACCATCAGGTGGCCCACCTGCTCATTTAGCCACTTGTGCCATTAAAAAAAAAGTAGTTGGTTCTTCTCTGACAGCCCTGTTGTTAATTTTGTCAGTTTGGCCTTTGGCAATTAAAGCCCTCCCCTAGAATTCACCATAATTTTTTGTCCACGGCTATCCTTCTCCATTTTGTTCCAGCCAATTCTCTAATTTCATCCATTACTTAACATTCATAATAAAGAGTGGATAGGGTGTGGAAAAACCAATAGTGGACAGATATGGAACCCTGTTGTGCGTGTCCGACTCGCACTTGGCCAGTTTTCTTTCCAATTAGAATTTATTTTTCTACATAATAAGCCTTGCTTCCTGAGCAGTTATTTTGTTATGCAAACTTACATATGTAGATGGGTCTGTTTATAGGTAAAGCACCTGCTCTGGGTCCTCTATCTGCTAAGATTATTACAACTTTTTTTATTTTAGATTGGTTTAAATATTTTTAATGTATAATTATTATACAATTAAAAATTAATAATATGTTGCATATATTTATTTAAAAATGTGACATTTCACTATGGCACATTTTGTATTTCAGTTATCCAGTTATCTAATCTAGCGTTAAGAGGGCATCATGCATATCAGTATTTTCTTTAAAGATATACAAAAAATGTAGACAGGCGAAATTGCCTTTTTTAAGATAACAAGTCCATAACGCTTTATGTGTCCAGATTATACAAAATTTGTAATTTAATTGAATCAGCCCCATGTGGTGCCGGCAAAGAATAGTACCAACCAATACATACCCATGGGTGATGTAGGAGGCGACTAAGGGTTATAAACTAGAGGATGGGCAGCAGCATCCTCCTTTGGGCAAAGGCACATGACTGGTTAAAAAGCTATTTAGACCAAAGGAAACAATGCACGGAAGTATCAAAAATTGTAAAAGAGAGCAATGACATTTTAAGTAAAAAAATATTTCGATCAGATTTCAAACTGAAAAAAACAGGAGTGCCACAAGGTAGCATCCTTGGACCCCTACTATTTCTCGTTTACATAAACGATTTGCCTATCTCCCTTAGTTTTAGATCAGTACTGTTTGCTGACGATGTAACATTAATAGTAGAGATTCCAAAAAATATGAATGCGTCTTCAATTCTAAATAAGGCTATTGGTGAGACGACAGATTGGATGAATAAGAATAAACTACATATCAATATAAATAAAACTAAAGTAATGCAATTTCTACCATATAATTCAAATCTCATACCAATACAAATACAACATAATAATACTTATATACAAATAGTAAATGACACAAAATTTTTAGGGTTAACGGTTGACAAACATCTAAACTGGAAAGCGCATGTGAGTGAGGTTTGCCAAAAGTTAAACAAATTTGTATTTGCTTTGAAACGGTTATCGCAAACAGTCTCAAAAGAAGCAGCTTTGACGGCATATCATGGTTATGTATCCTCAACATTAAATTATGGTCTTGTTTTGTGGGGAAACTGCGTGGAGGTAGACAGACTATTTAGACTTCAAAAAAAGTGTATCAGAGCCTCTTCCGGTTTGGCTTTTGACAAGTGAACAGCGTAGATAATCTCGTCCCCGGTTTTCTCCAAAAATCAACCCATATATCGACCATACGCAAGTCAACTTACCTAATAACTGTGCAATCAGTGTTTATAAGTTAATATCACTATAAAACTACACTTAATCTGTGCTTTAAAGGTGAAATAGTGACGAAAACAGTGAGAAATTATCATAACCTATAACTATAGCTATAGATAACATATGTGAACCTCGGCTGAGATATTGTCACTCGACAACCAATCACTTGCACTTCCGGCAAAGCGTCAAATTCAAATCTGACAGCTGTCAGTACCTAGTGTTGCCATTTCTGAAGAAAAAAGTACCCTTGGTAGAATTTGGTTGCTGTGTTGGAACTAACCTGTGCGCTTTAAATATGTCTCTGCAGAGGACTCCGCCAAACAACTCAGAACCAAGGGAATTCCATGCATCTAATCCTCAGCTTAATAGAATGAGTGATTCTGCCCTGAAAGGCAACTCTCAACAAAACCAAGGGCCTAAAGAAGGTGAGGCTACTCCTTCTCAATTCTCCATCTTCAGGGAGGAGATGAAATTGCTTATTACCTCACTCATCGGTGAGCAAAAGAAGGAGTTAATCGAGATCACTAAGAATATACAGGAGATAAAAGAATTCCATTCCAGTATTGATAATTCCATTGCTCAATTAACTTCTCAAAACGAAGTGTTTTATAAGAAAATCACTCAGCTGGAATTCCAGTCTAAAAAGGATCGGGAATACATTTGTATCCTTGAAGAGAAAGTTGAAGACTTACAGAAATCTTCCCGCAAAACGAGCATTGAGTTAAAAAACGTCCCGAGAAAACCCCAGGAGACTAGGGAAGACTTAATCAACCTAGTGCTATGCCTCTCTAAGAACATTCAGATGGATATTAACAAACAGGACATATGTGATATTTTCCGCCTGAAAGCAAAATCTGATATGGTGAAAAAGCCTTCCATTATAGTGGAACTACGATCAGCTATTGTTAGAATGGATTTCTTGAAAAAAGTAAAGGAATTTAATAAGAAAAATAAGTCACGTCTACAGGCCAAACATCTAGGATTCACCCGTGATGAGGACTCACCAATATACATCTCCGAGCAGCTGACTACGAAGGGGGCTCGCCTGTTCTTCCTGGCCCGTGACCTAGTAAAAACTGGTAAATTCAAATACTGTTGGACTGCATTTGGAAAGGTCCTGGTGAGGAGAGACGACGACACCTCGAAAATTATTCATATACAAAATGAGGATCAAGTGCACCACCTGATGCAGGAAACATGACTGATTAAGTGTTATTCACCTTCAGTGTTCTGCTTATTTTATGTGCTTAATTTAGTACTTAATGTTATATTCGGTTATAACAATTACACTTCCACATACACTCTATCACACAAACAATTCATATATATTATATACACTCATATTCTATCTTTCTTTATTTATGTTACCCTTTCAAATATAAAATGCCATACAGTCATGAACACACTCCTTACACCACTTTCAACTCTAAAGATTCCCACTCCATATATTTATAAATACCTGCAATACCTGTGCATTGAATATAACCTTTTTAGCTATGTCAATATGTACATAATAGCATGTTATTATGGATAGTGCTGACACATTGCAAGTGATTGACACACTTAACGTGGCGGACTCAATAAAATGCAACATTCAGGATCTTAAAATTGTATCGGATAAAAAAACTAATAATATCATAGTCGTAACTCAAAATATTCGAAGTATTTATAAAAACTTAGACGATCTTCAAATTACTTTATCACAACTACCTTTTGAAATAGACATCCTTATCCTAACGGAATGTAGGCTTAGCTCAAAGAAAACGACTCCTTGTATTATAAACTATTCCTACTATCAAACAACAAGACAACTTAACCAAAATGATGGTGTAGTGGTGTACATAAAAAATAGTCACTTGGCCAAGGTTACAGAACTTAATCTAATTGATGCCACTGGTCTTCAAATTGAAATTTCTAATTATATTATATTTGGTATATATCGCTCACCATCCTATACAAAGGCAGGTAACTTTGTTACGTCCCTCAATTTACACCTTGAAAACATATCTACTAATAAAAATATTCTTATTCTAGGTGACATCAACATTGACCTGATTATTTCGCCAAATGAAAACTCCCAAGAACGCACAAATAGGCTTAACTATTTAAATTTACTGTCTTTGCATGGCCTTCTACCGGGTCACACCTTGCCCTCGAGGGAGGCTAGTTGCCTCGACCACGTTTTCCTGAGACTCTCAAATAATGATATCTCAGCTTTTGTTGCAGTGCTAAACACCACTGTGACTGACCACAATTTAGTTTGCTTGATACTTTCTCATAAACATAAACAAATTTTACCCCATAAATATAAAACTGTGACGAACTATCAAAGTGCTCATAAAAGTCTTGTAACTGCAGATGTCTCTAACTTTAATATATATCGTGATCCTGATACCTACGCCAACGCACTAATAGGGATGATTAGAGATGCTATTCTATCAAACACCAAACTTTCATTAGTTCCAAATAGCAAAAGAGTCTTAAAGCCGTGGATTACTTCCGGAGCTATAAAGTGTATAAGGCTTAGAAATAGCATGCAGTTAAAATTGAAAACAGATACCCATAACATTATCCTCAAAATAACATATAGGCGTTTTCGCAACTATTGTTGTAACTTAATTAAGAAATTAAAAAGACAATACAATAAAGATAAAATAAATAAATCTATTAAACATCCGAGAACTCTTTGGTTGACAATAAATGAAATAACCAATTACAAACCACCAAAAAGCACTAATATGAATCTACTTAATATAAAATATTGTCCTCTAGCGTCTGTAAATTATGTTAATAAATTCTTCATCAGTACTGGTAAAACCTTAGCTGAAAAAATTACCCACGGTATGGGTCATGGTTTGCTCAACCACCCAGTTTATTATAACCAAGTGTCCTCATTTATGCTTCTTGACACCAGTCCACAGGAGGTAGAAAGCATTTTAATGGGCTTGGACTCTGGAAGCGCACCTGGTTGGGATGGAATCTCTACACACTTTTTAAAATTGTCCAAGGATTTTCTTACTCCCTTTATTAGTGTATTGGCCAATTTATGCTTTAGTACAGGTATCTTTCCTATCTCTCTAAAACGTTCCATTGTTACCCCTGTTTACAAGAGCGGAGACAGCACCGATGCAAATAACTATCGTCCTATTTCTGTGCTACCCTCCATCTCTAAAATCATTGAGAAACTTCTTAATAATAGGCTTGTTAGCTACCTCGGTAAGTTCAACATCCTATCTAATTCGCAATATGGGTTTAGGAAAGGCATGTCAACACAAGATGCTATTTTGGATCTTACGTCCAGCATAGTGCATGAAGTAGATAGGGGCAATAAATGTGTTACTGTGTTTCTTGACCTCAGGAAAGCATTTGACACCGTTTCTGTCCCCGTTCTTGTACGTAGGTTGGAGAGCATTGGTATCCGTGGTACTGCACTTGCCCTTTTTAGCAGTTATCTGAATAACAGAAAACAAGTTGTAAAAATTGATAAATACCTCAGCGAAGAAGAAAGTGTAACGTATGGCGTCCCGCAGGGGAGCGTCCTCGGTCCAACGCTCTTTTTGATATATATCAACGAATTATGCAACCTTCATGGCGTTGGAGGGAGGATTATCTCCTACGCGGACGATACTGCGATCGTTTTTAGTGGTAAATCCTGGGATGAAGTGCGCCTGGTCTCTGAAAAGGGCCTGACCTTAGTCTCCAACTGGCTAAGAGTAAACTTACTTACCCTAAATACCCAAAAAACTAATTACATATGCTTTGCTCCATACATCAACTCTCAGCCGAAGTCTGATTTCTGTGTTAAAATTCATAGCTGTGCCAATCCTGTTCTTCTTTCATGTAACTGTCCAGTGATTCAAAAAGTAAGTTGTATAAAATATTTGGGAGTTATGGTAGATCAAAAATTGAGCTGGCACTCGCATATAGAGTTAACTATGAATAGAGTAAGAAAATTAATATATGTTTTTAAATCTTTAAGGCATGTGATGGATAAGGCACTCCTAAAGAAAATTTATGTCGCTTTAGCGCAATCTGTAATAATTTATTGTATTCCTGTGTGGGGTGGAGCAACCAAAACTAATTTCCTAGATCTTGAACGTGCACAAAGATCGCTACTAAAAGTAATGTTTTTCAAGCCTTTTAGATTCCCTACTGATAACCTTTATATTGAATGTGAATTACTTTCTGTCAGGAAATTATATATTGTTAATCTTATAATGAAACATCATAAAGCAATTCCATTCGATCAAGACCTCCAGAATAAAAGACGTAATGATTTGGTTGCTCCTGCTCATCAGGTTCGCACTGCCTTCGCGCAGAGGCAATATACTTCTCAGGCTCCCTATTTATATAATCTGATTAACCGTAAGGTAAAAATATACCCCATGCAATTATACACCTGTCGACTAGCTCTCACTCATTGGTTAAAAACGCTGTCATATGATGAGGTTGAAGACCTCTTAGTACGATTGGTATAGAACATAAAGTATCCTGCATGTGGCTTCATTTCCGATCCCAAGGAACTCTTGCATCCGTAGGGCATGTAGGTAGGTACTTGCGTATATAATTTTACAGGTATCCACTCAGACAAATGGTGTATGTATATGAACATATATTTATTTATTTATACATATGAACATATATATATTTATTTATTTATATACTTGTTTTAACATATATTTATATCGTCACATACATACATACACACACACACACACGCACACACACAAAAAAAAATTGTATATAATAAGTAATAAGTGGCGTCGGTTCCGGTGGGCGCGGGCTGGGGCTGATTTGGGTTCGGCGGCTCTGGACCTGTTACTGTCTTTTTCTTTGACAGGGACAGCGACAGATCTGGACCTGTCGGGTTTGGTTTAGTGTTGGCCTGTGTCTACCAGAATCGACTCCAGTAGCAGACTTAAGCTAGCTGTAAATCTTGTGTTATGTAACTTGGAGGAGCGAGGCATTCCCACTACAAGTATCTCTGATTACTTACAGGGAAGCCCCGGTGTATGTATGTTTTCAGATTTACCTAAATAAATATTTTTAATTTTTAATTTTTTTTTAATTAATTTAATTTGCCAGGCCGATTATCTTGAATCGTGTAAACCACTTTTTATAAGTCTAAATATCCTGCCCCTCCCCTGCGCATACATAAAAAGTGCATGTTGTTTTGTAAAAGATCATCCTCACCACTTTAGTAAATATCATGATATACATACTAGGCCAAAAAGAACTCAATATTTAAACTTACTACATAAGCCAGCATGTAATAAATATATTTATACGAAAAATGTTTTCAATATGTGTATAGAGATATATAATAAACTACCAGATGAAATAAAACAATTAGATGGAAACATGTTTAAGACACGAGTGACTAAATGGTTAATGGAACATTGTTTTTATAGCCTAAAGGAGTATAGAGAGTATAAAGCCACGAATAATTAGTGATAGGCACGACTATTGCTCATTTATATAAATATTTGCATGCCTGTTTCGCAGACTAGATACTAAGACTGTTTTTCTATAAGATCTGGAATTTGTATTTTGTAAGTATCTCTGCAAATAAACGTTTCTATTCTATTCTATTCTATTCTTGTATCTTACATCTTACTTATTGCGGAGTTTTTCTTTACTAAAATTTTAATAGACTACAGTCTTCAATACTAAGTTTAAAATGTACTGTGTGACACAAATAACTTAAAGTCCGTTTATTAATAACTTAGTAGCGAGGCGAGGCGGTGCTGGTCTGGTGCAGAGGCGGTTAATGGACGTCGACCCTAATTCAACTTAGACAACAACTTCGGTCACCTACAGCTAAATTGTTTCAGCAAAAGCTGAGACTCTGGAGGGAGCTCCCTGTCCTGCAGTTAATGTTTTATGGCATGTTATGATGATGTTACAACAGTGTGTAAAGGAAAGGTATTTTAATACTAAAAGGTTTGAATCTGCCCATGAACAACTTTTGCCAAGGAACATATTTTTATTTTATTTATTAAGGTCACCAACAGAGTTTACAATAATAGGTACTTAAGAATAACATTATATGGACAAAAGCTTCATTGCAACTCTAATTAAAGGTAATGACGACATGCACAAAGTTAATAAATGTAAGTAGTTTGAAAAATCTAAAACAGAGAAAGAAAAAATTTAAAGCGAATTTAAAATTACTATTATTAATAACGAATGATAATATAAATAGGTTGTAAAACTAATTCTCAACATTAACTAACAAGTTCTTTTTGTATTTGGATATAACATCTGATACATCTAAGTCTGTCTTATTGCTTAAACAATTGTACATTCGCATAAGCCTGTTTAGACATAGGTCATACAACAAAACCAATTTTTGACCTCCCATAGAAACTGCATCAACTCATAGCGCATTTTATTTGGGAGTTAGTTGTTCGTATTTTGACCTATGTCTCTTTGGAAAAGTTGTTCAGTTTCATGGGCAGATTCACACCCTTCAGTATTATCAAACCTTTCCATTGCATGTTGTATATCTAATTGAAATTTAATTTCTTGATGACATGCATGCAATGAAATAACGAAGTACAAAAAGCTTATTCTTCTACCTGTGTCGAATTAGAGTCTGAATTAATTTTATACACCACACCTAGTTGCGTTCATGAGATGTCTCATTTGACAAACATGAGGTACAATTTGTAGTCACACCACTACTGTGACCAATTACGTTTAAATGATTGAAAATCCTTGATGTGAGCGCTAATATTGTACATGTTATTATGGGGAATAAATTTTACAGCCTTATTTACTACACCTACTGCCATCATAGCGGTCATTAATGAGGGTTTATAATGAATCAAAGCATTAGAAAATCTTAGACTATTCGCAACCTGCATTTATCATAACATCCCATGAAATGTCCACTTCAGGACAAGGAGCTCCCTCCAGAACTCCAGCAAAAACCCGTGGTACTTTGGAGACGATTTACCATAATGACCACGCTTGTAAGCGTTGCGGCTGGCGACCGCTGTTGTTGGTGACCGCTGTATATAAGATGGTACGATACACAGAAAGATGCTGCTGCTCATCCTCCGGTTTATAAGCCCTTAGTCGCCTCTTACGACACCCACGGGTAGAGATGGTTTGGTACTATTCTTTGCCGGCATTACACGGATTAGCCTGCCAAAAAAAATTGCCATTTAAGAAATATATACCGTGTTCTTTTTGATTTGCGATAACTATAAGAACAGGTTCAGTTAAAGAAACTGAACAACTTTCCTTGAAAAACATAGGTTGTAATTTAAAAAAACCTTCCTGCTATAGCTTGGAGGAGATAGTCCCATAGAAACTACATCAGCTGATAGCGAATTTAAGAGCCCGTCCAGAACCTTTATTTTACGCGCGAGTTGACTCGCGTGTAGGCACTCGCGCGTTGCCGAGATACTAGAGCTACATATATTGCGTCCAGATGAGGCGTTTTACCCGCGAGTGAAATCGTGAGTAAATCAGGGAACGCGCGTAATATTACGCACGAGTCGACTCGCGCGTAAAATAAAGGTTCTGGACGGGCTCTTAGAGTAGGAGATAGGACCATTTTTGACAAAAAAGATTTATGGGGTTTTGGACATCACAGAATCCAGAAATCAATGCTGTCAAGTGCAAGTCGGACTCGCGCGCCGAGGGTTCCGATATACTTTTTGTATTTTTGGAAGCAATAAAGTCCATCTTTAGGACCGCAAAACTAAATTTGTTTGTAAAGGTTATTTGCAGATTTCTAAAAAACTGTGTAACTTAGAAAGATCGTTTTATTTTTGCTGTAATGTTTACATAAACTTCTGTCAACTGTAATTAATTCAGATTTTCCCTTTCACAAAACTTCGGAGATAAGGGGTGGGGGGGAATGGTATTTTTTTTATATTTTTCATCATAACTTCAAAACTAAGAGTCGTAAAAAAATACAAAAATATATTTTAGAATGTGCAAGTAAAGCCCTTTCATATGATTTCACTTTCACTCGACCTAGTAACTACAGTTTGAAATTTTGCCCCCCCCGATTGGGACCCCCTTTACATTAGTAATCATATTTTTTTCTAATTCTTTCATTTGCAATTAAGTTGGACAACCATATTCTAAAACCATTCCAAATTTCAAGTCGATAGCTTGAGTGGTTGCTGAGATATAGAGGTGTGACAGACAGACAGACAGACAGACAAAGTCGCACCATTTGGGTTCCTTTTTTTTCCATTTTGGTTTCGGAACCCTAAAAAGACAATAATAAAACCTAGGCTAAATTACGGTGGGAGGTTTTAAAAGTGTTCCTTAGGTCCCCCTGAACATTTCTAGAAAATTCTCCGTTGATCCCATGTACGCCCTCAAACAGGTTCCTGATTTTAGATTTTTACATTTATCTCAGAAACTGTTAAAGATAGATAAAAACCGTTAACGTTAATTTAACCGTTATAAAATTTAATTTTAATTTTTTGAGGGTGGGGAGGGGTAGCGTACATGGGATCGACGGGGAATTTTCTGGATATGTTCAGGGAGACCTAAGGAACACTTTTAAAACAGGAAACATCTTGCCATGATTTAGCCTAGGTTATTTTTTGTCTTTTTTGAACTCGTAGGATTTCAGCTTGACAACTTTGATTTTTGAATTCTGCTGTGTTCAAAACCCCAGAAAAACTTTGTTGCCAGATCTGGTCCAGTTTAAGTTCTGACCCTAATAAGGAGAGCCAAATTCTGAATTTAATCCTAGTCTATTTTGTAGGGAAGGTAAAGATGTTTTACTTTCGAGGGGAGCGAGAAAGGTATTATATTCGTAAAAATGGTTTTTCTAATTTTCTCAAAAATGTGTTCTATATCACTTATAAATCACCATAAAAAGCAAGACCCTAAAAATGTCCGTCCGTAAGAATTTACTCAAAATCGGTTTCATGGAGCTTATTTTAATGTAATTTGGATCCCGAATTGGTTTCTGCCTGACTGCTTATTACCTACATTTAATCATTTTTACAAAAATCTATAATAGGTAGGTAAGTTTGTATTTCCGTAATATTATTATTTATTTGTATGGAATTACAAACTTAAGTTTGCAGTTGGTACTTTTTTAAGCTCTGCAGCCTCCTTGATTAATTAGTTAGAGCGTTCTGCTCTTAATCCGGAGGGTCTGGGTTCGATTCCCGGTGGGGACACTGTCAAAGAAATATCACTTTGTGTGACTTCCCCAGTTTGGTTTACATTGCAGCGTGAATCGAAAAGTAAGATGATTCTGTGCTTCGCAATGCATGTTAAGCCGTTGGTTACGGCAACTATCTAAAGTAGTAAAGTAGGGGGCCAGTGAAATTACCGGCACATGAGATACACATCTTAGTTCTCAAAGTGAGCAACGCGCTTAGCTGTCTTATTAGTTTCAAAATATGCCATTAATAAGACAGTAGGTGTTATGGGCGGTGGTGACCACTTACCTTCAGGTGACCCACCTGCTCGTTTGCTCACTTGTAACATAAAAAAAAATGTAGTATAGTAGTTAGCTTGGGTGACAAAACAACTCAAGACACCAGTGTTTGTGAGGTCGGTCATCGATCTATCAACCCACATGATATGATGATGATGAGAAAGTAAAGTAAGTGCAGTGCTGCTGTACCATTTATTTTTCCTATTTCGACCTAAATATGTTTTACAGGGATAGTTGTTCAGTTATTAATTTCAAATTTTTTATTAATACTTAAGTAATTTTATGCTTCACATAGGTACTTCATAATAACATAGAATTGTAACTTAAGTTATTTTTTACATACACATGTGGAAGCTTGTCATTGGCTTATAGCAATTAATTTATAGCACTCAAATTGTAAATATAGCTGTAAGCATCCCAAAGAAAATAAAAAAAATAAAAAAATTTAACTAAACGTGTTAGTGAACGCAAATGAAAAATAACACGGTATAGAAGAGTTGCCTTTCTGACACCAACTGTGTCTAATTCAATAAAACCGGTGATACTTTGTAGAACAGGCTGCACAGAGTACAATGCTGTTGACAATGTGGCGATACGTACTCTTCCATCAAAGGAAGCTCAACTAGCTGAAGTACTGTCGCGCGCAAAATTGATTATTTTATTTATAAAAAACTATAATTAGGTAGGTACTGTGTGAATTTATGATGCACACGGATTTTCACGTGGTTTTATTTTTTGTTATAAATACTTACTTACTTACTTCGCTGGCTCAGCGACCCGAAGTGGATCTTGGCCTCCGACATTAAAGTACGCCATTCTTCTCTATTCTGTGCCAAATCTGACCAGACGGGCACTTCCAGCTCTTTGTTTTAAATAGACTTGTACAATTTTATTTGCACCCCCCTGAATCGCTACTTTGGAGACCAAAAAGGTTTTCATATGTCATAAACCAAAAAGGTTTTAATCTAATTTATTCCTGAGTATTCTATTCCCGATCTTTTCGGTTTGGCCTCGTACTGCCAAATGACCGCAGATTCTTTGTGCTTCCAATTCGTCAATATTCTGTGGATCGTTGGCGAAAGACCTCATCTTTGACGTAGCCTCAGTGGCAGATCGCAAGATCTCGGTGACCAATTGACATCGCTTCTTCGTTAAATTAATCGATTCAGAAATCTCTCTTGCAGACAGCAAAGCGATTGTTAGAGGCATTTGCAAAAAATCTTGTGGCGGTCATTTGGCTGGTATTCTGTTCAAATAAAATAAAATCTCTTCTTTAATACCTACCTTCTTCATTTCCTACCGAACCGTGTAGTAAAAATGTGGAACAAACTACCACAGACAGTGATCAGTGCCCCCTCAGTTAATTCATTTAAAAACAGACTTGATAAACATTTGACACAAGTGCAGTGATATACACCCATCAGCACCATGTGCTGCTAGTTTATCAAATAAGTATAATAATATAAATAAAAGAATACGACGAAATTTCAATCTATTCACATTTTATTAAAAAACAAAAAAAAAAACAAAAGAAACAGAATTATCATCGAAAAATTCGCGGTTACCCGACAATTGGAAACTATTATTTATTAGAATTATGTCGTTATTTTTAATTAAATATTTGCATAATACATGTTTTTTAATGAAAAAAATATTGCCCTTCTCAATCTTAATTTTACCTTCATTTAAAAAAAAAAACATTGCAATGATTACCCACTGGAAGTGCCTTAGCTACTTAATTCCATTACCATTACAGAAACAATGTTGTTCGATGGGAGTGTCGAATTACTCGCAATTTCACGCTTAAAGACGTTCGTTACACGCTTAGTTTATTATGCAATCCAGTCTTTTAGTCGATTCCGTACGACATACAAGAATTTCAATTTGGCATTACTCAGAACCAAACTAAATAGACAATACTTGTGGCAAATTGAGCGTCAAACGTACGTCTATGGATTATTGCTTCAGTCGCATAAAACAAAGGTTTTATTAATCTATCGCGAAACATTTTAGCACTCACATGTACGATACGGATAAACTGGTTGCGGTAGGTTTATATAACCTCCTCCACTCCAATCGGCGTCAGACCACCTACTGGTTGCATCTCGACGCGTTGACGCGTTCGATTTTCAAATTTAAGTTTTTTTTTATAACTAGCCAGTTCTTGATATTTTGGTGCAAAATGACGACGCTGCTTCGAATATTGAGATGTGCGATTGTTTTGTTAATAGCAGACAGCACTATGGTCAATTTTAGGGTGTTGACGAGAGCCATGTCGACTGCGGTGAAGTCGTTCGAGACCCATGGGGTGGTGCCAGACGTCATCCCGAAGGCGCCGGAGGCTTTGGCTTCGGTAAGTCTAATTTTTAGGGTTCCGTACCTCAAAAGAAAAAAACGGAACCCTTATAGGATCACTTTGTTGTCCGTCTGTCTGTCTGTCTGTCTGTCTGTCTGTCTGTCTGTCTGTCAATACCCTTTATCTCACGAACGGGTTGAGGTATCAGGTTGAAATTAATACCATATGTTAGGGTCCATGAACCACACAAGATCTGAAAATTTAAATTTTTTACAACGACGCAATCAATAGATATGGCTTTTTATGTCCTCATCTCCATACATTTATGCAAAAAAGCAAAACCTACAGGGTACTTCCCGTTGACCTAAAATTATGAAATTTGGCAAGACGCTAGGTCTCACAGTACAAATACAGGGAAAAGTCTGAAATCATTTAATATTACAACTTTACTCACAACTAATGGTAACCAATTGTGGTGAGCTCCCGTTTCAAGAACATTCATATGAGAGGGGTCAAGTTGGATGGTCTCGGAGGCGATTTTTGTTTTAGTTCTATTTTAAAAACGGGAACACTTACAAACTTGAAAATTGATATGTTTATAGTTCATAAGCTATAAAATAACAACAAATAATAAAATTTGGTCAAGCGCGTGTCGGACTCAAAAAATCTAGCACATTAACCTAGGTACTGAAATTTCAACTAATACAATTATGATTATGTGGTGGTACGGAACCCTCAGTGCGCGAGTCCGACTCGCACTTGGCCGGTTTTTTTTTCCATGGTCCTAATTTACTTATGCTAAAAATATCAAACTTGCAAAATTGTTACTGACAATCCACAGGAAACGTTAGATTTCTGTAAAATTATGCATGTCCTTTAGCCACAATCAAACCTAGCTAAATTCAAAGACTAATTCGGCATACATTGCTCATTCAAGTAAGGATTTTGCAATTAACATAACCAAGCCAGCAATGTATGCCGAATTAGTTTTTTGAATTCAGCTAGGTGTGATCGTGGCTTTTGCTAAGTTTTCGATTACACAAAAAACACATTAAATTGTTTGGCTTGCACATACAGAATTCATTGTATCTTTGAGTTTATTAAAATGTCTGTGGATAGGGTCTTTCTTCAGGGTAGCAATTTTTGAAAGTCACCGAGTGTGTAACGATATCTCACATATGTGAAAAATCTGATCAAATTACTGTTCAAAAGTCTATAAGGTTGATGGGCTTACTCTTGACCTCAATCTAGCTCTGAGGGCAGAGATGAGATCGACGATAGAACGAGCTAGCCCTGAAGAAGCCTATTCACGCGCACTTGAATAGATTTCATAGTAAAATAAATAAATATTATTTATTCCTTTCAACCTCTAATGCTTCTTCAAGTCCTGAAAACCTTTATAAAACTTTCCTAAAGAGTTCCCGGAAATGGGTATGATGAATATGGATATGAAAAATTGGCGAAATTTTCGCCTTATCGCTTAAAAACTAAGGAACTATTCTTTTATATTCTTTTAAATTGTCTCGGTGACGTTCAAGAACTGTTACCAACGTATATAAATCCGTTATTATAAAATCGGCCAGTCATTCCACATCCGTATAGACCGTAAGGGCACTGCATGTTATCCTACGTCATCTATTACACGAAATTTGCAACTTTGTAGCGATAGTAGTGGCCTAATAGGTCCACAAAACGTTGGTCTGCCAATCCGAAACCTGGCAGGTTTTGTACAGTCGGAGAGAAAAATGGTTAAATGACAGATTACACGAATGAAATCTATTCGTAGAAATAGAAGGTACCTATACAAGTAAAAAACAACAGGTCTGCCTTGCATCCTATTGGCAGTTTCGCTAGTCGGACCACAAATGTGGTCGGATGTGATTGTACCACAAATTTGGTCGGACTGGCGAAACTGCCAAGAGGATGCAAGGCAGACCTGTTGTTTTTTACTTGTATAGGTACCTTCTATTTCTACGAATAGATTTCATTCGTGTAATCTGTCATTTAACCACTTTTCTCTCCAGCTGTAAAAAAGCTGCCAGGTTTGGGATTGGCAGACCAACGTTTTGTGGACCTACTAGGCCACTACTATCGCTACAAAGTTGCAAATTTCGTGTACTAGATGACGTAGGATAACATGCAGTGCCCTTAAAGTCTAGTACAGGAAATCTCGTCTAGCTAGCATAATATTTGTTTATATGACTTATGATTATTCCGTAGGGTCCGAGTCAGGTTTTTGTAAACAATAATTTTTCAGTTAAGGAAAGATTTAAGAATCTTAAATTACACGAGGTCACATAATAACCTATCAAGTACTAGACGAGGTGCCATGTGGTGCCGGCAAAGAATAGTACCATCCCTTTTCTTCCCATGGGTGTCGTAAGAGGCGACTAAGGGCTTATGAACCGGAGGATGGGCAGCAGCATCTTTCTGTGTATCGTAAGGTCAACCGCTTGTCGGTAGAAACTTTTTCAACTCTATTACCACGCCATAAGGTCCAAAAGTGTTTCTACAGATGTGCGGCCGTGTGCACCATCTTACATACTACGGTCACCAACAACAGCGGTCGCGAGCCGCAACGCTCAATAGCGTAGTGACTATGGTAAATTCTCTCCTAAGTACCACGCGTTTTTGGTAGAGTCACAGAATATATAATAGTAAACTAGAGTTTTAGAGGGAGCTCCCTATCCTGTAGTGGCCGTTTCATGGAATCTTACGACTAGACGAGGTACACATTTGTGTAACCACTATACACAAACACACACACAGAAAAACGCTTAGTCTATCATTTTACATGCAGAAAGCCAGTTATATCTACATTTTAACACATTTTTCTTGAATTTGAGGTTATGATTATGTCTACAAAACACTTCACTCTTTTGTAAACTCCGCTATATAGTTTAAAGTATTTTTTTTTTCTTGTATAAAATTTACATAATAATTTGTGTGTCTATGGACGAGAAAAAAACATAAGGCCATAGATCTTTTGAAAACATAAATGGACGAACCGTTTTTAAATACCTAGATGCTTTGTAACTGTTTTGTTTTTTACAGTTTGAGGTGCGAGAAGCTAATGGATCTAATTTGTAACACCTACTTTTATTATTATTTCGTAGAATCCTGTTCGCTGTAGGTACTTTATTTGTAGTTTGGTTGTAGAATCACAGTAGGCCTAGAAAGTAGTTATAACAGAAAGGGTATAATATCAACCTTGAAGGATGTGATTCTGCTCATGAAATTGAACAACTTTCCCCAAGGAACATAGGTCGAAATACGAAAAAAGAATTTTTTTTTTTTACTTTGTATGGGCTTACTCTTGGCCTCGATCTAAAATGCGCTGATTCAGTTTCTATATGGGAGAGGTTAAATTTTTTTCATTTTATTTTGAGCTATGTTCCTTAGGGAAAATTGTTCAGTTTCATGGGCAGATTCACATCTTTCAGGGTTGGTAATTGGTATACCCTTTTTGTTACATGGATTTAATTAGACATGGAAGCATAATTTAAAGCGAACTTCCGGATTTTCACTCATGATTACAAGCAGCTATGCCGAAAAAAAAAATTAACTCGAAAACATTTTTCGACTTCCCATACAAAATGGGTCAATCACGTGACCACTTTGGTAAAAAGAATCGAAAATATATTTACAAGTAAAATTATTTTTTTCTCTGAAAAGTTGCTTGTCATGACTAGAATCACTGGGCTTCACGCTATAAGCCAGTAGTACTAGTTTGGGCACAAAATATCCTATCCTACTATCCTACTAATATTATAAACGCGAAAGTTTGTAAGTATGGATGGATGTTTGTTCCTCCTTCACGTAAAAACTACTGAATGGATTTTAATGAAACTTTACACATCAGAATAACACATAGGCTACAATTTATAAACCTGCGCAGACGAAGTCGCGGGCACCAGCTAGTAATATAATAATAATAAACTTGATGATCCATTTTCCATACTAAATTCAAATGACTTGCATTCTTATGTGGGACATAAAATGCTGTTGAAAAACGAGTGTATACTGCTATTTTTAGTTAAATATTTCGCTGATTAATACAAAGATACAGCTAATGCACCGAAAGTACTAGTTTTTGTTAGCAATTTTTGGTTTAATATTACCATTGTGGGTGTGCGATCTATACTGTAGTGTAGTACTTTCTGTGCGTAAGCTCTTCTTTGTATTAATCAGCGAAAATTTTTACTCAAAATAGCAGCATACATTCGTTTTTCAACAGCATTTTATGCCCCGCATAAGAATGCAAGTCATTTGAATTTAGTATGGAAAACGGATCGCCTTAAGTTGCATGATAGTTCTGTGGTTGCATGCATTGGACGCGGCGCGGCACACAACCAACCGCGAGTGTGCAAGTAGTCCAGTAAAAATACGGTTTTGCAAAACATTAAATGCTAATAGCTACTTTTTTGTGTATATCGTATTTAAATATGATGTTAAGACGCAATATTTACGAATCCACCTAAAACTTAAAGCGGAATATTTTTTTCGAATAACAGCTAAGGCAAAAATAGTAATAGACAATTATATACTTTATATCATAGATAAACGTATACTTTACATATAGGCATCAAAATCCAACGTAAATATATTTAAAAATATCAATTTATTTCAAAATATAAAATCTCCACTTATTTTTACATATAAGGGCCAATAAAGTCGAGGTAAAATAATAGCAATAAACTGAGCTAAACTCAACCTTTTTAAATGTAAGTGATTCTTATATATATTCACAGAAATGCCATACTAAATAAAAAAAAAGTTTTTTGTAATCGCTGGTTTACAATGATTTTGTAAACATTTATGTAGGATTTGGCAAAAATGTGATTATATAGCACTATTTAAATTATTAATTATTAGAAAGCAAAACGGATCTATTACTATTTTTGGTTGCGAAGATAAGCTGTATTTAAATTTCGCGCTATAAAAGTTAAACAATACAAAAAAGCTTATATTTTTAGGTGGATTCATGTAAAATATGAAATTCTGAATATATAGCAAGCCGTAAATAAAAAAAATAATCTATTAACTTTTTTTCCGAAATTCCATATTTTTTTAATGTTTGGACTGCAAAATAAATAAATAAATGAAGTAAATTTAGGTGGATTCCATTAAAAAGCTTTACACAGAAATATAATCTATCGATCTGAAAAAGAATCACGGCTATTATCAATTATTTCCGTTTCGCCATACAATCTCTCGTAATTTTACTGGAGTAAAGCCACAGAACTACGAGTATAGAAGCTAGTGCAAGCGACCTTAGATCATAACATAACATAAGCCCGCGTCACACAGAGGCAGTAGCGGAAGCGTTCCGGGGCCGGTATTTTTTGTAAAGTATGAGTTCTTATGCACCCTGTCACATTGAAAAGCGGTCGCGGCGCGGTATTTTGTTCCCGCTAAACCGCCCCGGACCGCTTTCGCAATCATCCCAGAAATGTATGCCGATTTAGTCTTTGAATTCAGCTAGGTGTGATCGTGGCTTTAAGGTAATGATGATTAATCATGGGTTTGCTAAATAGAAGCATTTTTTTATCATATCATTTCGTCTCCCCAACGGAAGGTCTTGTTATAAAATTAATGCTAGCTTATTATTGTCTTGTTTACAATAGGTTATTTACTTGTCCGTGAACGTTAATGACCGACGCTGAAGTTATTGTGTCACAAACGTATTTCGTAGGTCACAAATAAGTAGGTATAAGTACCATTTTTTTTCCTTTATTCCAACGTTTACTAACACATTTTGCAGCTATGTCTAAAGCAATCGGCTAAAGCTGTCAGAAAAAATAAGTTTGCAAAACAATGTTATTCTTTCCGTCAAATACACTTTGGTTTTAGTGTCATGGCTGCAAAATGTGTTGGTAAGCGTTGGAATAAACAGAAAAAAAAAATGATTTTGCATAATCTTTCATACAGGGTGTAAAAGACAGCCTTTCAAAAACAAAGAGCATGATCATGAGCATGATGCAAGAGATTTTTGATTTATTAATTTTTTTAGCTGTGACATATTTTTGTATTTAATTTTTCTTTTAGTTTTTCCATGACATGAATTTTTATTGTGTTATTAAATTAATTATTGTATTGATACTTTTTGACAAGTTGTAAAATCATAATAGTAATTTAAGCATCTCTTTTCGCACACAGTTTGTACTGTTTTTGAATAAAGATATGATGATGATGATCAGTCAACAAAACTGAACAACTTTCGGTCAATAGAACTTACAGGAACTCTCCATACAAACTGTCCCATTAAGTTTACAATTTTGTGTGGATAAGCAGATTTGATCAGTTTCGTTGACTGATCATGCCCGCTCAGTTTTTGGAAAGCTGTGCCTTTCTACACCCTGTATAGTAAATATTTTGTTCGTTTTGCGACTATGAAGTATCTAATTCCGTATTTCGTATTATTACATTATTATAGGTATTTATACTGCGTTTAAAATATCTTTGTCCGTGACCGTTAATGCGCAGAAGTCAAAAAATGAGTCGCGGGGGTGAGCACGGCTCCCCCAGGGGGCGAGCGAATCGTTCATTGGCTCTCCGCCTGTCACCTCACCCATGCGCGGAAAATAACCGTCATGGACAAACTTGTTCTGAACGCGCTGTAACATTTTGTGTTACAAAAAGTGCCTAAACGGTCATTTCAGCTCTTGTTATTATTTGATACTTATGAAAATTATACTTCTGATATTATACTAGCAGTTGAAGTTAAATTACTGATACTTAGTAGCGGTTTAGACGTTAACAGGCAAACATAATAACCTTATTTTAGGTAATTTTGTGTAGTTAGAGTACCTAGATAAGTTAAAATATACGAAACATAACATAATAGAGCTGTTATAACCGCCAAATTTTTGTGGCCTGCGAAACAGTAAGTACAGTTTATCGGAAATTTCATATTTGCAGAGAAGTGGTAGTGGTAGTACCTACAAATTGAATATTAATGGAAAAGGTAAAATATGTAGATAAACATAACCATGCAATGATTCAATGCTATAGTTTTAGGATCCGGGTGAAATGTTTAAAGATTTTTTTTTTCAACATACCTACCTACTTATAATTATTGCGCAGTACACTTATTGTATGATACTTTATCTAAATTAAATATACATGACTGGTTTAGTTTCTTGATTTATTACAATTTTCATTCATAAAAACCTTCAGGAACTAAAACGACACTAGCACCAAAAATACACCGGAATGCCGAAGTTCCTTAGCCACATCGACAACGTTCAGAAAAAAATAAATGCCAAGTGTGAATGCTTAGCGCAAATATTTTTTTTATTAGTAGACCAAGGCTAATTATCTCAATAATTGTATCTCGGCGATACGTGGCATTTTAACAATTTTCTTGTTTCTTTTAGACTGGGGTAGATGCCTTTAAAAATAATAAAAAGTGATAAAAAATCACAGTAGGATGAAACCCATTGGAAAAGGAGGAGAAAATACTAAAAATTCAAGGAAAAATAATTTACGGGCGATCTGAGGTCGGGAAGGGGAAGGGGGTGAGTTTTAAGGGTAAAAAACGGTTTATCTCGATTTCCGGCAAAACTACAAAACCTATGGAAAAAAACAAATGGCAAAGTTGTAGATAATAAAAAGATCTACAACTTTTGTATTCACACTTGTTTCACATAACCTTAATATTTATGTGAAAAATTAAAAAAATCAAAATTTTGGTTTTTTATTTTTTACTTTTACAAAAATATTTTTTTCACACGAAATTTGGTTTACCTTTTTATATCCCAAATACCCTGTAATTTGTTTGCACACAACGTTATTAGTTGTGAGAAAAATTGTGATATTTAATAATTTTAGACTTTTCCCTTTATTTGTACTGTGAGACCTAGCTTCTTGCCAAATTTCATAATTTTAGGTCAACGGGAAGTACCCTCTAGGTTTTCATAAATGGCAGAGATGACATAAAAAGCCATATCTTTTGATTGCGTCGTTGTAAAAAATTTAAATTTTCAGATCATGTGTGGTTTATGGACCTTAATATTCGTTAATATGCATTCAATTTCCATATAATAATAAAAAAAATATTTTCAAATTCGAGGTTTTTTCGATTTATTGCATTTTCTGAGAAGATTTATTATAGCATATTTTTTTACACCATCGGAAAGTAGAGATTTTAACTAAAAGAAAGCACACCAACTCTTTGAAAAAAGTGGATATTTTGACGGGTGAATTTTCGATTGAAAATTAGGGTGGTTTGTTCGATTGCAAATAAATTACAGTGTATTCGGGACATAAAAAGGTAAACTAAATTTCGTGTTGATAAAAATATTTTTGTAAAAGATGAAAATAAAAAACCAAGCACTTGGTTTTTGAATTTTTCACATAAATATTGAGGTTATGTGAAAAAGGCTCCGTTCAAGGGACCGCGTTCACGAAACCACCTAGACGCCACAAGTGTGAATACAAAAGTTGTAGATCTTTTTATTATCTACAACTTTGCCATTTGTTTTTTTTTTTTCATAGGACTTGTAGTTTTGCCGGAAATCGAGATAAACCATTTTTACCCTTTGAACACCCCCTTCCCCTTCCCGACCTCAGATCGCCCGTAAATTATTTTTCCTTTAATATTTAGGGTTCCCTACCTCAAAAGAAAAAAACGGAACCCTTATCTTAGGATCACTTTGTTGTCCGTCTGTCTGTCAAGACCCTTTATCTCACGAACGGGTAGAGGTATCAGGTTGAAATTAATACCATATGTTAGGATCCATGAACCACATAAGATCTGAAAATTTCAATTTTTTACAACGAGGCAATCAAAAGATATGGCATTTTATGTCCATATCCTCATCCTCCATACATTTATGCAAGAAAGCAAAACCTACAGGGTACTTCCCGTTGACCTAAAATTATGAAATTTAGCAAGAAGCTAGGTCTCACAGTACAAATAATGGGAAAAGTCTGAAATCATTAAATATTACAACTTTTCTCACAACTAATGGTAACCAATTGTGGTGAGCTCCCGTTTCAAGAACATTCATATAAGAGAGGGGTCAAGTTGGATGGTCGCGGAGGAGATTTAAATTAAATTAAATAGAACTATAACAAATAGAACTAAAACACTATAAACATACCAATTTTCAAGTTTGTAAGTGTTCCCGTTTTCAAAATAGAACTAAAACAAAAATCGCCTCAGCGACCATCCAACTTCATTTCAAAAAATTTTAGGTCAACGGGAAGTACCCTGTAGGTTTTGCATTTTTGAATAAATGTATGAAGATGAGGACATAAAATGCCATATCTTTTGATTGCGTCGTTGTAAAAAATTTAAATTTTCAGATTTTGTGTGGTTTATGGATCCTAATATATGGTATTAATTTCAACCTGATACCTTTACCCGTTCGTGAGATTAAGGGTCTTGACAGACAGACAGACAGACGGACAACAAAGTGATCCTATAAGGGTTCCGTTCTTTTGAGGTACGGAACCCTAAAAATCCGGTCAAGTGCGAGTCGGACTCGCGCGCCGAGGGTTCCGATATACTTTTTATATTTTTGGAAGCAATAAAGTCCATTTTTAGGACCGCAAAACTAAATTTGTTTGTAAAGGTTATTTGCAGATTTCTAAAAAACTGTGGAACTTAGAAAGATCGTTTTATTTTTGCTGTAATGTTTACATAAATTTCTGTCAACTGTAATTAATTCAGGTTTTTCCTTTCACAAACTTCGGAGATAAGAGGGGGATGGTATATTTTTTGTAATTTTTCATCATAACTTGAAAACTAAGAGATTTAAAAAAATATAAAAATATATTTTAGAATGTACAAGTAAAGCCCTTTCATATAATACCCCACTCGACCTAGTAGCGACAATTTGAAATTTGGCCCCCCCTATTTTAGCCCCCTTTACATTAATAATCATAATTTTTTCACAATTCTTTCATGTGCAATTAAGTTGGGCAACCATATTCTAAAACTGTTCCAAATTTCAAGTCGATAGGATTAGTGGTTGCTGAGATATAGAGGTGTGACAGACAGACAGACAGATGGACAGACAGACAAAGCGACGCCATAAGGGTTCCTTTTTTTACCATTTTAGTATTGGAACCCTAAAAACCTCTCCGATTGTAGTTCCACCTAATTACGAGTATGTTACTCAACAACTTTTTAAAATAAAATATGGAGCGTCCATACAAATTGATCTAATCCAATTTTCATTTTATTTGAAGAATTATTTCTTTAATTTTAATTTTCAAAACTTGTAAATGAAAAGTTGTTAAGTTGCATGGGAGGGGTGGGTTTTGCTTTATTAGAACTACACGTTGTACAATTATTTTAAAAATACCCTCACAATTAATTTTTCAGGTAAAATATCCCAGCGGAGTAGTAGTTAATGAGGGCAACGAGCTGACTCCGCGTGTGGTCAAAGACATTCCGACGGTCGTATGGGACGCCAGCGATGACAACCTTTACACTCTGGTTATGACTGGTAAGTTTGTTAATAATCCATTATTATGGAGGACTAGCGGCCCGCCCCGGCTTCGAACGGGTACAAATCTACGGGTAGAGGTGGTGCCTTTTATTGCGATATATAATATGACACAATTTTTAAAACATTCTAAAATATTTCGTTTTACCTCAGGACGACAACCACAAAATAATATACCTAAAATTTTAAAAATCAGGCTTCGAACGACCAGTCGCAATGACGTGTGCCCTCTGCAAGGAACACAATAATACTCACCTACGGCGGCCCTCTGTGTGTGCCCCGTCGGGTTCCTGGCTCGCTGAAATGCGCATCGAGTGTGAAGCTCATTCTAGGACTTCAATTAGAGTGATTTTAATATTGTGATATCTTCCAAGATATTCGCTTAAATTACATGGTGTAAAGAACAATATTTATCTATGTTCATTGCTTATTATTACTAACCTTTTAAATTAGATAAGGATCCATACCTTGAGGGCAAAAATACGTTCAAAATTACCTTATTTTGAAAATCTACTTTTTTGCTATAAATAGTTGGTTACTGTGGGTTATCCTTAAAAGATAAACAAATACTATCACGGACTTTTCTTTAGAACTCTTAGAGAGCAACAATTCTTTCATACATAACTTTCATATAAAACAACCCATTTACGCCGCGCACGCCCAGAAAGCTCTCTAGAGGCACGTTTTTTTCCGACTCGATCGACAAACATCATCACAGTTCAGTTAATTTGCACTCAATATTTATAAATTATAACTTCAAACCTTCCTATTGAACTCATCTTTCTATTAGTGAAAACCGGATCGAAATCAATATAGTAGTTCCTGAGTTTAGCGATCACAGACAGACATAATGGATGGATGGATGACGACAGAAAAACGTTTCGGGGGACTTTCTTTTATAATATGTAGTGATGTAGTGATGACAAACCAGATAAAAGGTTATTGAGTAAATTTTTTTATCAAGTGGGCAACCGATGGTATAAGTGGTCATCACCTAGTCTAGGAAATGAAGCGGATCGTTGTATGAAGACACGCACTAAATCGTCAGCTTTGCTGGAGTATTACACTTTATGAGACAAACCTTCTATAAAAAAATCCAAAAAGAATCGGTACTTTTAATTTTTCTAGATACAAAAATGTCAAAAAATGTATGAAATATTTTTTTAACGATTTTCTTTTTGGATATTTTGAATTCACATTAAATTCATGATACCTTATCATCCTGTCAAATAAAATCTGCCTGAGAGAATTATGTTGGGGTCAACTGCTTCATTTCCTACACTTAACCGCCCGTAGCACCATTTTTTTTTTCTTATTAGTGGCATATTTTGACACTAATAAGACAGCAAAGGGCGTTGCTCACTTTAAGAACTAAGATGGTATGTCTCATGTGCCGGTAATTTCACTTGCTCTCTTGCACCCTTCGAACCGAAAAACAGCAAAGGGGGCGTCCATAAATTACGTGAGACGTTTAAGGGGGGAGGGGGTCGAGTCAAATCTCATCTAATTTTACGTTGGAGAGAGAGGGAGTTGGTCTTGGCAAATATCACGCAATTTTTTTTGTGATCGAAAAAAAAAAAATATATACTATTTTGGTCCATTTAATCCAGATTGTACATGCTTAAGATTTAATTTTAAGCGTAATCGTAATACGATAAAGATCATTCACTAATTCGTTCAAAAGAAAATAATTTCATTCATACTTCGACGTTATACATCTACTGACACCATATTTGTTTTATACCAAATAGCTCTATTTAATCTGAATTTACGGTACAGTGTAGCCCGTCCTTTGTTTTCGCGCCACTAGAGTGGCTAGATCAGAACGAAGTTAAAGGAGCAGGAGACGCATTTTTGAAGCGTTCGAAGTGAATCTTTAGTTCGCATACGAAAACGAATCGTGTACGAATTTAATTTCTAATGCTCTCGATTTTACGCATTTTTGAATCATTCGAAAGCAATGTTGCCATTAAATTACAATCTTTTAAACAATTTCCGTTTCACGCAGATAAAATCAAAACCGGAAAGCAATTACTCATTGATTTTAAAAACCGGTAATGAATTGCGAGGGAATGGAACGCAAATTAAAAAGTTGATATGTCAGTATAATGTCATGTGTGAAGGAAACGTCAATGTCATTCTCATCACAGATTATACATACTTTCGAGTGGTAGAATTGCAAAACGAGTGGGTCGGACCACTCGTTGCAGAATTCACAGGTATGAATATTCAAAAATTGCGATTTTACGGATTCGTATACGAATCTTGCCAATCCGAATGCGAATTGAAGTTCGAACGCTTCAAAAATGCGTCTCCTGAAGATTTTACTGAAAATCATATTGGCATGTTGGTTCCAATAGTCTCTCTTGAGACCGCGCATGATTCTCCATGGACTGAATTAGAGTAGATATTCTTTTTTTAATCACAGTAGTTACGATTTAAGTATTCTTTTGTTAAATTTTTATTAAACTTATAATTAAACTGTCAGCAATATTGATTACTAGTATTAACAACAAAGGGGGACAACAAATTTAAAAAAACACCTGACGTAATTTGTGGACGCCCCCATGGGGGTGGCATTTCCCCAGACGGACTTTGAACAATAGCCCTACCACTACTGTAAACCTATTAGTTGACGCCACGCCAGCCATGACAACCTTTACACAATGACTGGTAAGTTTGCTAATAATCCATTATTATTGAAGATGAATAGACAGTTAAGCGCGCTTTAGATGTTCCAATCTGCAGAGCACTAGCTGAGCTAGAGCGCAGCTAGATTGTTTAGTTTGGATCGTGTAAATGCAGCTAGACAGCTAGTGAGCTAGAGCATTAGCTGTATCTTTGTACGAGTATTAATCAGCGAAAAATTTTACTAAAAATAGCAGCATACACTCGTTTTTCAACAGCATTTTATGTCCCGTATAATAATGCGAGTATTTGAATTTAGTATAAAAAACGGAGCGCCTTAAGGCAATTAGATCCCTCAAATGGACATTTTGTAAAGCCTCATTTATAGCTCGTCAAGAAAAGTTGAATAAACAATGTGCCTATGTGAAACATCAGTTCAACATTTGGTACATTAATTTTTACTTTCGAGCGGAGTGAAAAAAAAAAAAGTTTTTCTAATTTTCTCAAAAATGTGTTCTATATCACTTATACATCATAAAAAACAAGTCTCCCAAAAATGTCCGTCCGTCGGTCCGTCGGTCGGTCGGTCTGTCCGTCACGCTTTGGCCTAGCGGCTAAACGAATGGTCCGACTGACACCAGATTTTGAATTTAGGAGTTTTATGCAAATCCATCCAAGGGTTCTAAGTGGTTTCTTGCTGGCTCTCATTTTGAGGGTAGCTGTCATACAACGAATATTAAAAATTTAAATTTTCTCAAAAACGACTCATAGAATCTTGATGAAACTTTGCATGACCAAGCATCTCCATGTAAGATATCTTGCGCCAGTATCAATTGATCTGTGTAATTTCATGTAAGGGGTGTTCCTGTACCACCAAATCGTAAATATGTGATTTACCTAAAATTGGTTCCATTGGGTTTATTAAAATTTTCTATAATATTAATCCTGGATTGGTTGTCTACCTGACTGGATATTCTTTATGATTTTTTTTGAATAAAATTTAGTACACAGGGTGTACCAAAAACTGAAAGGGCTTGCTCAGTAGACTAAACTGAACAATTATCCATAAGGAACATGTGTTGGGAAATTAACAAAATATCCATGCAAGTATCCTACGGTAGTTCCATTGATCTGTGAAAATTTATATAAAGGGTGTTCCAGTAGGTACTACCAAAAGTTAAACATGTGATTTACTTGAAATCGTTTGAGGTTTGTTTGTTTTAATGTTTGACAATTTGAATTCTGAATTGATCTGTATATTTCATTCGAACATTTTTTTGGACAAACGTAAATAAAAGTTTGTATTTCCATACTTTGTGTATGGCATTACAAATTTAAGTTTGCGGTTGATAGTTTTTCCTTGAGTATTGCGAGAAAGTAAGTGCAGTGCTGCTGTACTATTTATTTCTTTATGTATTTGTATTCTATATTTAACAAAAACCTACGGTACATCGAATTTTGACGATACTTCCCTACTGCTCCTAAAGCGCTATAATATTTGGAGATATTTTTACACTAATAAATTAAAAAACCCTTATTTTTTATATGCAACATTTTTTTATCTGTTATATTCCATGCGAAAACGTAGGTAAGTTTTACCCACAGAAAAATAAAGGTACTTAGAAGGATGATTATAGAAATAATTCGTCACTAGGTGGTTTAGGCGTTTTTCTATGGATTTGACAGGTTATTTTGAATGTTTTCTATGGATCATCGATGATGGGGTTGTGACATGTTGGCAGATGTCATCCCCTACTAAAATAAATTAGCAAGGTATCAATTCCGAGCGAAGCAAGGAGGTCCGAAATCTTTGGTTTTACCTAATTTTTGCCAAAATTCCGTCTCAACGTGTCAACATTGGTTGTAACAGCCACGTTGAAGAGCACTCTTAGTAAACGCTAATGACGTCTTAATAAGGTCGATATTTGCATTGACGATCGCGAAGCTTCTAATTTAAGGGCTATAATCGCCTTAATAATCTATTAGAACAATGATGAAACTTTAAAATATCAATATGTAGAAAATATTGTTTTTATGATTTTTTTTACTGGAATGGATTTATTTAAATAAAATAATTTGGGTTGTATGAGGATTTCGCTTATTCCATTAACACGTGGTATACCGGGGTTTTTTTTATTTTTATTATTGTCAATGGGCTTACTCATGACCTTGATCTAGTCTTGAAGACAGAGATGAGGTCGACGATGGTTCACGAATGGGGTTCACGAAAGAGTCAAATGTTTTGTAAACATAATCAGAACCTCCAAATTCATGTAAAATGTGTTAAAAATGAGATATTTTTGGCTTTCTGTATGTAAAATAGACTGTATATAAACCTCGTGTAATTTAAGATAATACTTTTCTTAAAAACACCTGACTCTTTTGTGAACTCCGGTATACACTCGTTAAGACTGGTAAGTTTGTAGCCGACATAATTTCAGAAATAAACTACGTTACCAGGCTCCGCCCCTCCATATTGCTTTAATCTTGTTTATTTTATTTATTTAGTTAAGGTCATGTACAGATCTGAAGTCCCTTCATATAGGATCCTCAAATCAGATACGTGAAAGTTTTGGCCAAGGTTGATCGTCTAGAATAATTTCCTTTAAGAATATTATATTTTTCCTGAATCCTACGTCATTCCGTTTTATATATTTATAATATCTTGTAATTTACAGATTCTGCTCGGTGGAGAGTGGCAATAGAAGAATGAAAAAGAAACACACTTGTTATTTTAATACTTATATTAGAATATAAACCTAATCTTTACATGTCTAATTTATGTTATTTATTTTATTTTATATCACTATTTATTTAAATTTAGTTTCATATTGACAGGAGTAGTTCATCTGAATTCATGTAGTTTCATCAATTTAGGAAAGGTTTCATCTCATTTACAATGCAATATTAGAGCCGATAAGTTTCTGAAAAGAAACCTATGTTAATATAAACGAAGTAAAAAAAAAAAAAAATGTGGGGACAATCCCCAGGTTTGGGGCACCGCCATCGCCCCAAGCAGCTCGTCCTAGGCCTCCTCTACCCTAAGTCCTAGGTCCGAGGCATATCATCACCCAGCTCACGATGACATGACGCTAAACTACCCTAACAATCCAACTGGATCGTCAGGATTCTGATCATCCTCGCGGAGCTGGATATCCCATCGAAAACTTAAACTACAGTAAAGACTAGGGTTAATGTATGTGGAGAGCGGAACTAACTAACCACAGTACAACCCAGACGGTGATGATGTCTCCCCCCGGTATGTTCATGCCCCGCGTCAAACCCGACTTCCACGTGGCCCACCTTTAAGGGACGATCACTGACTCATCCAGGGTTCACAGGGTATTGACTATTTCTTTTAGTCACCCATACCAGAGCTGGTCACCGAGCCCGCCAGGCACACGAAGCATACGGTCTTCCTTTAGGAAAACAGGGCACTCTCCATCATGAGCTATAAGAGCTCTTCCTGTAATCCCTCCGGGCAGACAATGATCGACATCATCGAATCCCTTAGTTTGTTTTGAAATAAGTTAAACTGAAAATAATTAGCCAGCTCCACACGTCCAAGTGTGAAGTCTGTACTAGATACGGGTATAGTATTATTGCTTGCATGGCCAGCCTAGATCAATAACGGTTTTATAACGAGAGACATAAAGAGTTTGAAGGGCAACTTCCCTCCCCCCAGTCACTAAATGACTTTATTGCACCAACAAGGTCTCCGTATATCCTTCATAGCTCTCACTTGTGATGCGTAGCTAAATCTCTTTTCCGTTACCAACCCACGCAGGACAAGAATTATGTAGAGTAACCCCAGTCTAAACACTCATTTAAATAAAATGATTTGCATCTAAACTATAATGGGATTACCCAGCATATTTCGAAGTAGAACATATAAGAAGTAAGTATGACAAAAGATTACTGAAGGTAATCCATAATTAAAAGTGAAGTATGATGACCAGAACCGAGAAGATACGGGATAGTAGTATCTAAGCTAGGTTGGGCCAAACATTTATGATTTAGGATCTTAAGGGAAAATCAAAAGCATCGAGTATTCAAAACCAAAAACACTGGGAGAATTTAGCGTAAACAACACTAGCTAAAACTCGATGTTCTTTAAAAGAGGACTCAAAGAAGTATAAAAATGGGGTTATTGTATATACTTAAATATTCGGAACTTATCTACAATGGAAAGAAACTAAACATTATAATTTCTGTTCCATTATTGTTTTCAAGAATCTATTTAGTAAAGTTAAGGTGGTTTCACACTGAGTCAAAGTATAATTTTAAGTATGATAATTTATGACAAGTTTTATTAAGGGAAAATTAAAACTTAGAATCTTATAAAGTTTAGATTCCTGTATGATTCAATGAAGATTAAATAAATTATTTAACTACTTTAGGATGACACACATAAAGTTCAGAGGTCCCCCAAGGTCAGAGTGTCGTACAGCCGTCGCAGCCTTATGGGCGAACGTCGTCAACACACTTTACAAGAAGCAACCCACGAACGAACGTAATGTCTCCATCAAGAATATTCTTCCTATTGATTCAGGACAATTCTAATTTATTCCTTATAAACAATTTAATGTCATTAGACTAAACTAGAATGTCTCTTCACATAAGAAGAAAGTTTTATGTTGTCTAACTACTCTACATTTGGTAATCTAACGCTAAGATCAGGAGGTCCTCCCGCGGTATATGCCACTCAAACGACGCAACCAATAGTGGGCAAGCGTTGTCAGCACATAACACAAGAAACATTATTTCCAAAATCCAACGTTAAAACACCTTGCTAATATCCTTCCATTTGTACTGGAGTAACACCAATTCATCCCATACATACAGATGGGAGAATCAGGATGAATCAGCGAAATCTCACACAAATAGAACGAGAAGAACTTTAGTATCAGACCCTTTTAGGCTTGAGGGCTCCGGCCCAAGAATGATTAAAATAAATAAATCCGAAGGTTGATATTATCAGATAGACTTAGACAGATACTTCAGTGACACGCGACATACATTAGCCACAACCAATATAGTGGACATCGGGGACACATGTCACGAGGGCATCCATCCATGCTTGGTTGAACTAAATAAACCTGAGAGCAGGCATTTCTTAATCTCAAAATCTGGGACTCCTATAGTATGAAAGTAAAAGGAAAGATAAGCACCTCCTATGAGCTTGAGTACTGAGATGTAGTAATGCTCTCAGCATGTTCCAATTTTGGGAAATTGAGGCAAAAGATTTAAAATCACTATCAAAGCAATTTATTATTACTTGAAATATTATTATTTATAATATTCACTCTACTTAAACTTACCCCTTATTTCACAATAAAATATCACAATCTATATCCAAGTTTTAGTTTTCAGATATATTATTTTAAGATTTTGAATTGACGTTCTAATTCTTTTGATCTGACGGAATATTTTTCTTAAATTTTATCATATGAAGACATTAGTATATTAAAAACTGGAATTTTGATTTAGGGCCAAAGATTTTATATTATTTTCTAAAAATGGTAATTATTTAATGTATTAATATTTTCTTCCATTTTGATTTTGGGTTTTGATTTATTTTTTGTTAAAGAGATAAAAAATTTATAAAGATTTCAAAATAGCGTCTAGCTTTGAGTAAAACTAAATCAAAAATGATTTATTTGTTGACTATTTGACAATAATGTCAAATAGACAATTCTACCTAAAAAAAGTATAAAAATATACATCGTTTAAAGTCTCCTTGAATTGATGATAATAATATACATCGTCCAAAGTCTCTTTGAAATGTTGACAAAATATACAACATCTAAAGCCACCCCTAATCGATGACAATATATATACATCAGAGTCCAGTTTCCATGATTTCACCAAGGACTATTCTAATCAATTTCTCTGTAAAGGAAAGAATTAAACACAATGAAATTTACATTACCTTTACAATCCAAGCAATACCTTTTTTTTAGCCTTCACGTTTTATCATTTGTGGTTTGCTTTTCCATGTCTATAATGTTCCTTGTAATTCCTGTACCTGTTTAGAAATAGAACATTATCCTGCCTAGCTATACGCGAACAAAGACACTTGTAGAACTAGTTTATACTTAATTATGGGAAAAGAAAATCTTTATTACTATCTACAAATAACGACTCAGATTAGAAACACAGTATGTTATAATTTCCGCAGAGTTATTAATGTTTACAAACGAAAATCATTAAGTGGGAATATCAATTTACTTAAAGTATCACACAGTACAAGCCTCTTATGACCTCGCAGGTAGATCTGTAAAGCTGCAAATATTCTCCAATCAACTCTTCCTCTTTTGACATTGAAATCTGATTTTCTCAACGTTATTTAGCTCACATAACCTGGAAGAAACTATAAATTTCATTAAGTCACATTTCACCTTAACTCAAATACACACAACAACTTTGAACCGAAAATAAATAAAAGATGGAAAACCACAAAATTGAATACTTACATAACATTAGTTTCACTCCACTTATTCTTTACACTTTGGAATCAAACCCTGAATGTTAGCATCTTGAATTTATGCGCAAATAAACCTTCCTATACTATATCCTACACGAAGCAATCCCTATCTTTATCTCAATTGAAGGAACCCACAATCCAGGATCATAGCCTCCTTCAAAAGATTCGTCTCATCAGCTGTATGAATTCTATTTTTTTCGCGAGCTCAAAATAAAAAAAAAAATTATAACTCACAGAAAATCAGCTTACTATCGACTATTCTTTCACAGACGTCTCAAAGTAACATCAAGGATATTTGGAACGTTTACCGATTCCATTCTTCCATTTTTCTCCGTTTTTCCCAAATTTTCCTTGCTTGACGGCCCAAAATCTCTCTCACCTGAAACTTTAAAACATGTTAAAATTCTATTTGTGCTCCATTGCCCTCACTATTCAACAAATCCTGATTCTTAGTTTTCTTCTGTTGCTTTCGTTTATCAAAATTTTAGCAACTATTCATTTTTATCAGCAAAAATAGCTTTTTTCCTTCATTTTCCTTTTTCGACCCTTTCCCGACCCTGTCACGACTGTCACTCCTTGTCATATTTTTCTACTCCCCGTTTCCCGTTACACTTCTTGACACTTCCTCTAAATAGTATTTTATGCATTTAAAAATTTTTTAGGGTTCCGCAAGTGCACAGTCACTTACAGAGTATACGTCTACATCAAATTAAATTAATATACACGACAACTTAATAATGTGTTTTGTGTGTGACTAAAGTATTTATCTATCTATCTTAATATACACATCAAAATTTATGTTTGTGCATCAAAATTACTAACTGTGCATCAAAAATAATTATTATGCATCAAAAAGTTTTAGGTTCGTTACCCCAACCTAACCGATCTCGATAAGGGATCGGTTAGGTTGAGTTAGGTTGTCTTGCGACCACAACGAAAGCCAGACCGCCAGAAAGAAATTAGAGGCTAAGAAAGTTTTATTTAGTTGCACGTTGTTTGTGGCTAAGTTATTAATTTAGAATGCCATAATGCTATTAAAAAGAAGTCTAATGGTATTAAAAAGAAGTCTGTTTAATTAACACCCTTTTCTGCAGTGTAAAAGTAGAGTTAGTTGTAAAAGGCCCGTTGTGACAGCTGTCAAACGTATGTAAAATTATGATCTGCAATAAAAAAAAGAATCCTGTGTGTTTGTGTTAAGGAAACGTCAAAACGGACTTTTTACTTTGGCCTTTTAGTAAATAGCACACAATCGACGGTTCAACAGTCATGTGAGATCACTGCTAGCGACACGGGAAGCGAGCGATTAGTTAATCGCCCCGTGATTTTATAGTTGGGACCCGGTTGAAGCGTGTTATCTGGAACGGGGGGAAACTTAAGAGGATATGTGAATAGATAGTTTTTTGACAGTGGGCGCAGTCTTTTCGCTTGAAAGAAAAGAATAAAGTGTGCAATCCGCAACGCATAGATTGCGACAGATATACTGTGCGTGTTACCAAAACTAAATGAAGTAATGCGCCTGATATAAAATATCGACTTTTTGTAAAACTAAGTAATAAAATAAAATTTTAGGTTAGGCATATGACAGCAACTACGAATACCTTTCTGTATACTTAATTTCATTACTTAAAACACCTCAGATTCCACAAAAAGAGAAAATAATGAAAATTGAAGAGGCAACTTTGGATTTTATTTTGTCGAGACGGTTTTCACTAATAGTGTTTTGGTCTTACCGATATTATCACTTGAATGGTCAAGAAACATATACCTGAAAATCACGGCAAGATACTGAGTAAATAAAAAGATATTTGTCTTCAAAATACTTTAAAAAAATTACATTCTGTCTTAAGCACTTACTGTCTGTTGAAATTCTACTTATATAAGTATATACTATGACAGGTGGTGACTTTTGTGCAAAGTCAGTCTGGGGAAGTACCACCAACTTGCTTTTTTCTGCCGTAAAGCAGCAGTGTTTGTATTGCTGTGTGTCATTTTGAAGGGCAAGGGAGCTAGGAAACTTACTGGCACACTACTCCAGTAAAAATACGGTTTTGCAAAACATTAATTGCTAATAGCTACTTTTTTGTGTATATCGTATTTAAATATGATGTTTAGACGCAATATTTACGAATCCACCTAAAATTTAAAGCGGAATATTTTTTTCGAATAACAGCTAAGGCAAAAATAGTAATAGACAATTATATACTTTATATCATAGATAAACGTATACTTTACATATAGGCATCAAAATACACCATAAATATATTTAAAAATATCAATTTATTTCAAAATATAAAATCTCCACTTATTTTTACATATAAGGGCCAATAAAGTCGAGGTAAAATAATAGCAATAAACTGAGCTAAACTCAACCTTTTAAAATGTAAGTGATTCTTATATATATTCACAAAAATGCCATACTAAATAAAAAAAAAGTTTTTTGTAATCGCTGGTTTACAATGATTTTGTAAACATTTATGTTGGATTTGCCAAAAATGTGATTATATAGCACTATTTAAATTATTAGAAAGCAAAACGGATCTATTACTATTTTTGGTTGCGAAGATAGGCTGTATTTAAATTTCGTGCTATAAAAGTTAAACAATACAAAAAAGCTAATATTTTTAGGTGGATTCATGTATAATATGAAATTCTGAATATATAGCAAGCCGTAAATAAAAAAAATAATCTATTAACATTTTTTTCTGAAATTCCATATTTTTTTAATGTTTGGACGGCAAAATAAATAAATAAATGAAGTAAATTTAGGTGGATTCCATTAAAAAGCTTTACACAGAAATATAATCTATCGATCTGAAAAAGAATCACGGCTATTATCAACTATTTCCGTTTCGCCATACAATCTCTCGTAATTTTACTAGAGTACACGAGACACACCATCTTAGTTCTCGGGATTCTAGTAAGTGCTAATTACGCTACTAATAAAACAGTGGGCGCCATGGGCCGTTGTGACCACTTACCATCAGTTGGCCCACAAGCTCGCTTGCTCACTTTTTACATTAAAAAAAATTATGTACACACGGCCTCACGTCGCGGGAAATACTTTGACCTTGAGCGGGTCTGGTTTCGAGCATTCCTAGCGTAACGCTAGTTCTACTGGTTTATTTTCCACTTGCTTGTTGCCGTGGTTTAGGTCAAGCTTAATACTCGCTATACGACTTTTGCTCTAGCGACGATTGAAATAAGAATGGTACAGTCAACCGCACGTCAGTGGAAACATTAGCAACTCTATTACCATGCCATAAAGTCCATCGTGTTTCTTCTGACGTGCTGTTGTTAAGCTCGACGCGCAAATGACTGTACTATCAATCCAACTAATTTATGACCTCTTTTGACAAGTAAAATCGTTTTCTTCTTTGTTATTTGTAACAAGGTTGTTTTGTAACATGTTTTCCTCCAAGGTGGTGCTAGCATAGAATAGTACCAACCAATATATCCATGAAGAGGCGACTAAGGGTTTATGAGAAACAGCATCTTCCTGTGTATCGTACAACCTTACATACTGCGGTCACCAACAAACAACAGTGGTCGGCAGCCGCAACGTTTACAAGTATGTTGACTATGGTGATTCCCCTCCAAAGCACCACGCGTTTTTGCTGGAGTTCTGGAGGGAGCTCCCTGTCCTGCAGTGGACGTCGCATGGGATGTTGTGGTATACGTCCAAGATTTTTACGATCAACCGTGAGCCCGTTCGTATTTTCATTCTAAATCATTCCTCATTTAACTCCTTGAGTGCAAAAGGCGCGTCCAGGCAGAACAATTGCCTTGCTAGGCAGATTACATTATTAGCACTGTAACTAGGTCCCTTGTGGGGGGCCTGCCAACGCTTCGTCTTCCGGTACGTGGTCGCCACTCCAGAACCCTCACGCCCCATCGGCCATCGGTTCTTCTTGCCCGTGGTTCTTCAAGGTGGACCGACGATCTGGTCAAGGTCACGGGAAGCCGCTGGATGCGAGCAGCGCACGGCCGGTCGTCATGGAGATCTTTAGGGGGGCCTATGTCCAGCAGATGAACTGGGTCCCTGAACTCAGGATAAACCTTTGTGAGATGAACATAGGTGTCATAGGTGTGTGTTCTGTGTGACTTGCCTTTGTTTTATATAGTAAGTGAGCAAGCGAGCTTGTGGGCCACCTGATGGTAAGTAGTCACCACCGCCCATAGCGCCCATTGTCTTATTAGTAGCAAAATTGACACTGACAATACAGCAAAACGCGTTGCCCACCTTGAGAACTAAGATGATGTGTCTCATGCGCCAGTAATTTCACTGCTTTACGTCAGAAAAAAGCAAGGGGGTGGTACTTTTCCTTTTCCCCAGACGGACTTTGCACAAAGTACCTTGTGTGAAATGTCCCACATATTTCGATTCACTTATAACGACAATTTGAAATTTTGGCCCCCTTTATATTCAAAATCATTTTTTTTTATTCTTTCATGTGCAATTAAGTTGGGCAACCATATCCTAAAACTAATACCTACAGCAGTAGTGCTACCTCTTAGAGGTCCATTTTGATACTGTGGCCGCAGAGTGTGGCGACGGCGACTCTGGTGTCTGTATGGTGTCTACCACCGCCACCGTGGTGTCCCAGTGAAATATAGCCCTCGCTCTTTTCAGACCCCGACGCACCATCCCGCAAGGAACCTACGTTCCGCGAATGGCACCACTGGCTGGTCGGCAATATCCGCGGCAACCAAGTAGGAACCGGCGAGACCCTGTCGGCCTACGTCGGCTCTGGCCCTCCAGAAGGCACCGGTCTTCATCGATACGTGTTCCTAGTATACAAGCAACCCGGAAAACTGAGCTTCGACGAACCCAGGCTGACTAACACGTAAGTTATTTACCTTTTCAAATAATGGATAGGCTCTTTCGGTCCATGTTAAATTCGGTCTTCTGAAAGGCACCGGCCTCCATCGATACGTGTTCCTAGTATAGTAACAACCCGGAAAACTGAGCTTCGATGAACCCAGGCTGACTAACACGTAAGTTATTCACCTATTCAAAATAATAGACAAGCCCTTTCGGCCTATGTTAAGTTCGGCCTTCTGGTAAGCACCGGTTCAATACTTGTACCTAGTAAACATTGCAACTTTTGGCAGCGATACAGCTGCGCGACTTCATCGCGACAACAGCGAATAATTTATATCGAGTATCGGTGCAGACGCGCGTGACTTTTGAAAGCGTTTTGCGTCGTTCCTGCATATCGTTTGTATCGATGCTGCAACGATATTGAATTGCGAATGTATCGCTGCAAAAAGTGGCCTAAAAATTAAAGGAGCCAGCGAGGGAAGTATGTCAAGACCGTGGCAGATCGAGGGCTGTGGCCTCTACTTACCCCGACGGGAAAGAATATGGGGGGCAAATTCACACAAAATCATCTGATCCCTAGTATGTATGTATACAAGCTGTAACTGAAAACCGTAAGGATTTGATTCTGCTCATGAAAGCGAACAACTTTCCCTGAGGAACATAGGTCGAAATACGAAAAAAAATTATGACCTCCGTGTGCGTTATCGTTACAAAATGCGTTATCAGCTGATTCAGTTTCTATGAGAGGACAAATTTTTTTTTCGAATTTCGGCCTATGTTCCTAAGGACATCCTTCAGGGTTGGTATATCCTTTTTGTTACATCCTGTATACTAGGGATCAGATGACTATGTGATGTGTGAACGTACTCGGCTTTAGTTGTAACGATAATCAAAGAGTTTGTATATTTTCAATTACAGATCTGGTGAGAATCGCGGAGGGTTCTCAATTGCCAGCTTCGCCAAGAAATACAACCTTGGAGACCCGGTAGCTGGGAACTTCTTTCAAGCTCAGTGGGACGACTACGTGCCAATTCTTTATAAACAACTCGGAGCTTAAACAGTTGCTTAAAATGCGAAGTATTACATGATGTGGTATGTAATATATTAGTCATCGCTCGTGGCAGAAGAGGTGATAAAGTGCGAAAGAGCGCGCTAGATCGAATTTGAACGTAAATATTGCCTTAATCAATACCTTTTTGCTACAGTTACTTTATCTGCCTTGAGCTATTGATTAGTATAGATTGAAATCAGCTTTAACGGATTTAATACACGTATGTATGTTTGAATGGAAGTTTATAATAAATTTATAAAATATTTTATTCTAGTTTTTAATTTATCGTCAAGGTTTATTCAACCGCAAATCGGTAGGTATGGTCTGAAATCTCTGCGCTGAAAATCGTGTGTGTATACGCAGAAACTCTAAGATGGTAGTTCTATACATGAAACTGAACAACATTTGCTCTACAACTTTTAGAAATTAAATAAAATAGATTGATTAACAAGATATTTAAATAATGTCAGTACATTCTTGTTCAACTTTCTGTAAAATTTTACTTAAATTATACCTATAGAATAGAGGTACAACAGTTGTAAGTAAGGCGCTCGCGTCGCCGGTACCAAAAATGTTTAAGGTGAATACAGCCCTCAAATTAGAAGCTACGCGATCGTCGATGCAAATATCGACTTTATTGACACGTCAATAGCGTTCATATAAGAGTGCTCTTCAACATGCCTGTAACGACCAACGTCGAGACTCACCCATAAAAAAAGGGTTTTTATTGATTTTATACCACATTAATAATTATTTTTTCAAATTTTTTACTTAAATTTCAGAAAACGTAAAATTTAGAATTTTTGAGTGGAAGAAGCATCAAAATCGTTTAGGACCCTTCGAAGCAATAGGATATTTTTTGCGTAAAATAAGAGGAGAGAGAAGATTTTTTTCTGGCCAAACTAACAGTTATAATAAAAATAATCTACTTAAAAATTATTGTTTATCATATTGATTAACTCATGTACATTTTTTGTAACGATTGGACCATCCGTTTGGGAGAAGTTATCGTTCAAAGTTAGCTCATTTTTGCAAATTGAGGGTTATAATCGTCTTGTTGAATTTTTTATATTTTACATTTTGTTTCATCTGGTCTGGCTTATATTTTCTGAAGGTACATTTTAGGTACAAAATTTCTACGCTTTTAAAATCAGCAAATTGTTCAATTGATAACGATTGAGTTCGGCGGTAGCGTAGCGCCTCCGGTCTTGATCGATTCAAAAACGTGTTCTAAGTGGTACACTACAATTATGGCCTTTATGCTCTATACGTATGGTTGAATTTTGTCGGCACCCGGCCTGGGAATGACGGATCTGTAAACTTCAGTTTGCTTCTAATCTGTGATGACGTGTAAATTGGCCTTTGCGCTCATGTTACCGACTAAACCCGACTTCAGGAAAAACTAGTTTCACCAGGAATATACTGCTAAGCGGTAGGTAGGGTCGCCCTTTGCCACGAATCCTACTAGGACTTCGAACATCATGTTCCCAGGTATGGAATATCTGTACTATACAGAGTGTTAGGAAAAGTACCGATTTCCTTTTAACCACATGACTGTTGTGTAAGTATATAACATAAAAATAAATAAAAAATAACAAACATAAAATACTTCCTTTGAATAAAAAGTTGATTCCGTGCTTCGGAAGTTCGGAAGACACGTTAAGCCGTTGGTCCCGACTACTGAAACTCAAAATACTTCATTCATTGTTGGATATTAAAACCTCTTAGTGACGTCAGCTAAACTACATCGCTTCACAAACAAATTGGCACCATGGTGGGAAAAAAAGAAGCGACAATAAAAACCCACGCGCTCTTTCAATTAAGTTTCAACTAGCTGGTGCCCGCGACTTCGTCTGCGCAGGTTTGTAAATTGTAGCCTATGTGTTATTCTGATGTTAGCTATATTATTGTAAAGTTGCATTAAAATCCATTCAGTAGTTTTTACGTGAAAGAGTAACAAACATACATCCATCCATACCTACATGTTTACAAACTTTCGCGTTTATAATATTAGTAGGATAGGATGTAGGTACGATACAATAAACATAAGTCAATTTGAATTTTGAATTAGCCTGTTAAAGCCTAATCTCATGGATTTTTCTCTTCTAGATAATCTGATATTTTATAATAACCTTTCTTATATACGGTCCTACAGAAATAGTGAACATAATATTAACAGGTTACTTATACCATGAAACTGAACAACTTTCCCAAAGAAACGTAGGTCGAAATACGAAAACCAAATTTGACCTCCCATACAAAATGCGCTACCAGCTGATGCAGTTTCTATGGGAGGTCAGAAATTTATTTTAGTATTTCGACCTATGTTCCGTGGGAAAAGTTGTTCAGTTTCGTGGTCTGAGTCACATACTAAAATTAGGTTCACTATTTCATTAGGACTTTGTATAATTTCTGTTTGATAACAGTTTTGAATTTATCTAACGGTAAACTTTCAATATGAGTGGGTACCTTATTACAGAAGCGTATACATTGACCTCTATAAGTTTTACAAATTTTGTGAACACGGCTGACATGAGTAGCAAGTTGATTCTTGTTTCTTATATTGACACTGTGCCTGTCACTATTTTTCACGAAAATAAGTATATTCCGTTTAACATATATTAAATTCTCATAAATGTATTGCGACACAAAAGTCAAAATGTTGATTTTCATTAAATTTATTTCTAAGAGATTGTCTAGGCTTCATTTTATAAATTGCACGAACAGCTTGCTTTTGTAGTATAAAAATACCTACTGTTTGCATCCGCAGCATGACCCCATAACAATAGGCCATATGACATGAGACTATTAGTCTAGGCAACGAAGCGGATCGATGTATGAAGACCCCCGCATTAAATCCTCAGTCAATGAAACTTTGCTGGGATATTACACTAAACCTCCTTTAAAAAAAAATCGGTACTTTTAATTTTTCCATACAAAAATTTAAAAAAATATATTGAAAAAAATTGTTTGTAATTCTTTTTTTGATTTTTTGAATTTACATTTAATTTATGATACTTTATCATCCCCTTAAATAAAATCTGCCTGAGAGAATTATGTTGGGGTTCAACTGCTTCGTTGCGTACACTACTTATATGGAAATAACTGAAGTAGACTAACCTCGCGGTGTCTACATCCGTCAGACCTCTTATTATTTTCACTGCGTATGCTGCAGAACTGAGTCTGTTCGACAATTATTAATATGCGGTCCCACTTAACACACTTAGTGTGTGAATTCAGTCAGGTGTGATCGTCGCTTTAGGCAGCAGTGGCCGTTCGAAACTAGGAGCCCGGCCCCTCCCTCAATTCTGTATTTGAAAACTTAATAACTGAATTGATAAGATGGGTACAATTTATCTTTCATAACTGTCACTCACATTCTCTCTTATAATCAGTTGATTTGTTGAAGTGACTGTGACAGTGATAGATCCGTGGATGATTGTTAGAGATTTTTGTGGAATGTTCTAGGGGTTTTCAATAAGATAATTACTCGTAGGTAACATTTTGACACTTCTATCGAACAACATTGCATCTCACTTTTTGGAGATTTAAAACCTACTAACAATAATATATATAAGTAGCTTACTCGTATACATCAAAATAACACAATTTATAAAGATATTGTGTGAATTGTCCAATTCTGCGCAGACGAAGTCGCGGGCACCAGCTCGTCTTTTATAATGCGCACGGCTAAAGAGTGTAATTCACTGCCTGGGTCTGTGTTCCTGAGTTCATATAACCCGAATATATCCAAGTCGGGAGTGAATAGGCTTCTTCTGGGCAAGCTCGTTCCATCGTCGTCCTCATCTCTGCCTTTGGGACTAGATCGAGGTCAAGAGTAAGCCCATTTTCAATAAAAAAAAAGGTTCCTTTTTTTCTGAACACGAACGTATCAAATCCTTGTGTCTTTAAGTTTATTAGATTAAAAGTTAGGAATTTGTATAACATTGAAACTCATACCAATTAAGATTGTTACTAAGCAGTTGATGATGATTTTTGATGATTATAAAAGTTTGGTTTATAAGTAGTAGAAAAAAACATGTTTTTCAAAAAATATTTTATATGGAAATTATTTAGTAATTTTATTTTTGCGTATCTAAGAAACTAACTATTGAACTGAAGATGTACATATAAAAAAACCAAGGTTGAGGTAAGTTTACAAGTATTTTATTTATGGTATCTAAAATGCTACTTGACTGTATACAGCGCCTTAATCTACCGCGATAGCACTCACATGTACGATATGGATAAACTGGTTGCGGTAGGTTTATATAACCTCCTCCACTCCAATCGGCGTCAGACGACCTACTGGTTGCATCTCGACGCGTTCCATTTTCAAATTTAAGTTTTAGTTCTCAAATTATTTTATAATCAGCCAGTTCTTGATATTTTGTTGCAAAATGACGACGCTGCTTCGAATATTGAGATGTGCGATTGTTTTGTTAATAGCAGACAGCACTATGGTCAATTTTAGGGTGTTTGCGAGAGCCATGTCGACTGCGGTGAAGTCGTTCGAGACCCATGGGTTGGTGCCAGACGTCATCCCGAAGGCGCCGGAGGCTTTGGCTTCGGTAAGTCTAAAGGAATTGTTTCAAACTGGGCTAGCACATTGTACGTGGGACACTCAGAAATATTTGCGACACTAAAAAAAATTGTTCTACAGGTACATATATTTTTATTAAATCTTTTCAAAGTACTCTCCACCAGCCTCTATACAAAGATTCATGCGTCTGAACCAGTTTTCAAAACACTTTTTCCAGTCCGCCGTAGACACCTCGTTTACAGCCTGCTCGAACGCAGCCAGCGCATCTTCCGGCGACGAAAATTGTATCCCCTTGAGCTGATTTTTTATTTTTGGAAATAAAAAGAAGTCACACGGTGCTAGATCAGGGCTGTAAGGAGGGTGACCCAGGAGTTTGACTGGTGTGCTGTCCAGGAAGTCCCTCGTTTTGAGCGCGGTGTGTGCAGGCGCATTGTCGTGGTGGAGCAGTAGTCCGCGGAGCCCTGTGTTTGGTCGCTTGTTGCTCACAACAGAAAAAACTTCTGGTAAACATTTGGTAGTATACCATTCGGCGTTGATGCTTCTTTGATCTCGTAAGGGAATTGAGGCCAAGTGGCCAGTCAAATTAAAAAAGCTGGCGATCAAAATCTTCCCCCCGCTTCGAGATCGCTTCACTTTGGTAGGCGTTGGTTCATTTTGAAACACCCAAACTGTCGACTGGCGCTTGGTTTCTGGATCGTATTGATAAATCCAGGACTCATCACCTGTTACGATGTCGTAAACACGCCGAGACGAGCCTGCTTCAAATTTGTTCAGCATATCACGGCACCATTCCACCCGGGCCTGCTTCTGAGCGTCGGTGAGGTAGTGCGGCACCCAGCGCGATACTATCCTCCTCACGCGAAGATGCCCGTGTAGAATCTCGTGAACGCTTCCCGATCCAATCTTTAATATGTGCTGAATCTCCTGATATGTAATTCGCCTATTATCTTGGATTAAATTTTTCACTGCTAGCACGTTTTCTTCCGTAATAGCCGTCAAAGGGCGACCGCTTCTTTCTTCATCCCCCAAGGTTGGTCGACCGCGCCTAAATTCGTTATACCAACGATACACGGTTGCCTTGGAGGGGCCTTCATCCATAAATGCCATTTGAAGTCTATCGAACGATTTATCCGGTTTCAGGCGACACTTGAAATCGTAAAAAATCATAGCTCTAAAATGTTCCCGGCGCAGATCCATTTTTCAGTAAGACACGATACTTTGAATTGGCTCGCAAAAAATGTGGAGGGAAATTTTGAAAATGGAACACACATATTTTTACTTACAAGTAATCATATTTTCGAAAAAGATTCTGACCGGCCAGTATCCCATATATAAAAACTATTTTTCGCAATACTTTCTGAGTGGCCTGGTACTGTGTATAGAAAAATCGAGAAAAATTCACGTATTACGTTAAAAATAATCGTAATTTGCCTGCAGAAGAAGGTACAAAAATATTTTCGTAAAGAGGATATAAATAAACGACGTTCGCTATGCAAACGTTTTGGTTCCGAATTTGAAATATTTTTTTGGCAAGATTCTGGCTTGGATACAAAGATTTTGGAAACTACGGGCGGGGGCGTTTAGGAGCGCAGCGTTTTTTTACGTCAATGCTTGGATTTAAGCTTGACGTAAGAAAAACGATCATTAAAAAAACGCCCTTACGTTTTTCTTACGTCAAGCTTATATCCAAGCATTGACGAAGAAAAACGTTAGGCGTTTTATTTTATTTTTAAATCATACCTAAATCATACCTCATTAATTCATCCCCTTGGGGGTGATTTTGCAAAAATGCTGAAACACGTGTATCTTCTTTTCTTTTCATTAGCCTAAATACAAATTTATGTGCATCTCATGTCAAACATGCTAGACTTTTTTTTAATTTTAATCAATTTACTCCTGAGACAACTTGAATAATTTTTTTTCAGCATTTTCCGATCTACGTTCGACGAGTTATATAGATTTACTAAAACTTCGAGACGTAACATAACATAGAGCTGTTACTTATAACCGCCAAATTTTGGTGGCCCGCGAAACAGTGCAGTTTATCGGTTGTATAGAAGTGGTAGTCATCATAACATCCCATGAAACGTCCACTACAGGACAGGGAGCTCCCTCCAGAATTCTAGCTTTTGCTGGAAAAATGTGGAGGGGAAGTACCGTAGTCACCTCGCTTGTTAGCATTCCCAGGTAGCAAAATGTCGTCAAAATGACGTCATAATACAGTCATTTTCGACGTAGGAGACGTCATATTATGACGTCTGTATGACCAGCCAATGACGTACTATTGTCACAGCCTTATGACGTCATATGAGGACGGTAGGATGACGTCTCTGAAGACGTACTGATGACGTCTCTTACGACGTACTGATGACGTCTCTTACGACGTACTGTAGTAGTTCATTCTGTAGACGTGGCTTCAAGACAAAGGCAAAGCGGCGCTGCTGTAGGTGGCTTAATAAAAATAAATAGCTGCATAACTGAAGATGTGATGTTATAAGTGATGTTAAGTCACTTTAACCAATCTAGCCATCTAGGAACGTTATTTATAGGTATAACCTATAACCCTACATTTCCACCACCAAGGAAATGTCACGGCTACATACCACGTCATACTGCGAGAGGGTCATTCTACGAGAAAAAATCTCAATACCAAGATATACAAAATGCTGCGTTTTGTACAGCGCCATCTCCTACATATATTTATTACTATAAAAATGACGTCAGTTTGACGTACGATTCCGACGAATGCAGTACCCTACCAACCTTATATTAACCAAAAAAAAAATTACGTACAATTTCGATAAATAAATTACTGACCCGTTATTCATTGAATAAACTGTAAGATTAAGTCACTCTCCCGACTTTGTCGACCTACCAAAGACTGACCACAGCTGACCTTTCGCTAACTGACCCAAACTGACCAGGATGGACATTAAATTTGAATGACCTTTAATGGACTTCAGCTGATTCTTGAAAAACGCTCACTGTTCACTGGTACAGCACAGTCCTAAAATGACCAAGAAGTGACGACATTTTGACGGACGATTTTGACCAATACAGTACGGTCTTAAACTGACTTAAAAATGACGTCAGTTAGACGAAAGATTCCGACCAATGTAGTACCGACCCTATACTGACCAAAAATGACGTCAGTTTTACGTCCTATCTCGACGAATTCAGTACTGACCCTAAATTGACCTTAAAATGACGTACTTTTTTCGTCCTAGACGTCATTTTGCTACCTGGGTTACGGCTTGCACCATGGACCCCGGTTTTACGAGTAGGTGACCGCAGTAAGTAAGATGTAAGATACAAAGGAGGATGCTGCTGCCCATCCTCCAGTTCACCCTTAGTCGCCTCTTACGACACCCACGGGTATGTATGGGTTGGTACTATTCTTTGCCGGCACCACACGGGACAGAATTGGTAGTACCAATTGAATATTAAAGGAAAAGGCAAAATATGTAGATAAACCTTACTATGCAATGTAAATTGCGCAGTACATTTATTGTATGAAACTTTATCCAAATTAAATATAGGTACATGAATGTTTTAGTTCCTTGATTTAATACAATCTCCATTCGTAATTTTGGCTTTAAAAAGCTTCACTTAAGTACTAAAACGACACTAACGCCAAAAAATACAGCGGAAGTTCCCTTCGCCACATCAACAACGTTCAGAATTCTAATTTTTTTTTTGCAGATTTCAAAAAAAATGTGCAATTTAGAAAGATCGTTTTATTTTTGCTATAATATTTACATAAACGTCTATTCAGATTTTTCCATTCACAAACTTCGGAGATAAGGGGCGGGGGGCAGGGGGGGGGGGGGGGCGGTACTTTTTTTGACATTTTTCATCATAACTTGAAAACCAAGAGTTGTAAAAAAATACAAAAATATATTTAAGAATGTACAAGTACCCTTTCATATGATATCCCACTCAACCTAGTACCGATAATTTGAAATTTTGCCCCCCTATTTGGGCCCCCTTTACATTAATAATCATAATTTTTTCTTAATTCTTTCACGTGAAATTAAGTTGGACAACCTTATTTTAAAACTATTCCAAATTTCAAGTCGATAGCATGAGTGGTTGCCGAGATATACAGGTGTGACAGACAGACAGACAGACAGACGGACAGACAGGCAGACAGAGAGACAAAGCGGCACCATAAGGTTTCCTTTTTTTACCATTTTGGTATCGGAACCCTAAAAAAGACCTGCAAAGTATGTATGCTTAGCGCAAATATTTTTTTATTAGTAATGCATTATCTCAATAATTTAATCTCGGCGATACGCGGATTTTAACGATTTTCTTCTTTCTTTGCAAAATACTTAACTAAAAGTGATCTAACTGTTCAGTTTCAGGACAGAAAACACAACTTTTTTCAATTTTAATTACACGAAATGTTCTGAATGTTCGAAATAGTTACTTTGAAATGGAAATTCTCCAAATTTTGAAAACCGGTATTGGGTGCTTGTAACAGTCCTATATTTTATCTTATTTTTGTTGTAAAGTCAGGCAGTTGTTCCGTTCACCGAAATTTTATACAATTTGTAACTCCCTCTAGTAAAAAAACCTCTGTAGTTCCACCTATGTCACTGAACAACTTTTTAAAATAAAATATGGAGAGTCCTTACAAATTGATCTAATCCAATTTTCATTTTATATGAAAAATTATTTCTTTAATTTTAATTTTATAAACTTGTAAATTAAAAGTTGTTAAGTTGTACTTACTAATACAAGAGGTTTTGCTTTAGAACTACACGTTGTACAATTATTTTAAAAATACCCTCATAATTTAATTCTTCAGGTTAAATACCCCAGCGGAGCAGTAGTTAATGAGGGCAATGAACTGTCTCCACGTGTGGTCCAAGACATTCCGACGGTCGTATGGGACGCCAGCGATGATAAACTTTACACACTGGTAATGACTGGTAAGTTTGTAAATAATCCATTATTATTGTCCCGTGTGGTGATGGCAAAGAATAGTACCAACCCATACATACCCGTGGGTGACGTAAGAGGCGACTAAGAGTTATAAGCTGGAGGATGGGCAGCAGCGTCCTCCTGTGTATCATACCATCTTACTTACTGCGGTCACCAACAACCGCGGTCCATGGTGCCAGCCGTAACGCTAACAAGCGTGGTGACTATGGTACTTCCCCTCCACATATTGTTTCTGCAAAAGCTGGAATTCTGGAGGGAGTGCCCTGTCCTGTTGTGGACGTTTGATGGGATGTCATGATGATGATGATTGAATATGACAAACCAAATAGAAGGTTATTGAGTAATTTTTTTTATCAATTGGGCCGCACGTTGCTCACTTTAAGAACTAAGATTGTATGTCTCATGTGCCGGTTATTTCACTTGCACCCTTCGAACCGAAACACAGCAAGGGGGTGCAACTTCCCAAAACGGACTTTGTCCGACCAAATCTGTGGTCCGATCACATTCGACCACATTTGTGGTCCGACTAGCGAAACTGCCAAGAGGATGTATATGCCATTATTAAACTCCTAGTCAGATTAATAAAACCTGTGATTATACTCCACCAGAATGTAAACTGTTTTATTCCATAATTATATTTCTACCGTTAACTAGAACTTAGACTTAGCATTAAATTCTTGATCCTTAATGTTAAGTAGGTGAAGTATAATAATAAAATTTGGAATAAAACTTTTCCAAAATTTTTCTTTTGGAATAAAGCAAGATTGACTTTTAATCGACTTTACCAATAAAATTTTAAATCGGGTGAAAACGGGACGGGTGAAACTGGGAATGGGGTAAAACGAGACTAACCCGCCCTGTCATTGATGCGCAGAAGAAAAAAATGGCCCATTTTTGCAAATTCTTGACTTCTGCGCATCAATGACAGGGCCAAAGTTATTTTGTGCGACGTATACTCTATTAAGACCCCACTTTTCGCTCCGACTGTACAAAACCTGCCAGGTTGCGGATTGGCAGACCAACGTTTTGTGGACCTAGTAGGCCACTACTATCGCTACAAAGTTGCAAATTTCGTGTACTCGGTGACGTAGGATAACATGCAGTGCCCTTAAAGTCTATAAATAATCCCTCATTTAACTCCTTGAGTGTTCAAAATTCTATTCATAGTGCAAAAGGCGCGTCCAGGCAGAACAATTGCCTTTCGAAGCAGATTACACTATCAGCACTGTAACTAGGTCCCGGGACTCATGACAAACCTTTGTGAGATGAACATAGGTGTCATAGGTGTGTGTTGTGTCACTTTGCCTTTTTTTATGTAGCAAGTGAGCAAGCGAGCTTGTGGGCCACCTGATAGTAAGTGGTCACCACTGCCCATAGCGCTCATTGTCTTATTAGTAGCATAAATGACACTGACAGACAGAAAAGCGCGTTGCCCACCCTGAGAACTAAGATGGCGTGTCTCATGCGCCGGTAATTTCACTGTCTCCCTCGTCCTTCAACCGTAAAGACAGCAGTGCAAACACTGCTGCTTTACATCAGATAAAAGCAAGGGGTGGTACTTCCTGGTGGTAGTCTTACCAATTAATCTTATTTTCTTTCATGTTTTGCTCTGTTTGCACGCTTGCATCCTGCATCATGGAGAGGTGTACATAATGATCCCTCTTAGGAAAAACGCACTATTGTAAGGAAAATATTGCTGGCATACCAATCGATACAATAGTTTTCGTACATTTATTTATTAAGTGTTAAAATATTGTCATACAAATTTTTATTGGAATGCATGTATTTTCAGAACTATTTGATATTTATTCAAAGTTTAATAAAGGATCATTTTGTACACATAGGTGTTTAAAACGATCCCAAGTGTAGGGTAAAATGATCCCAGGGGATCGTTTTGCACTTTCATGGCAAAATTTTACTTTTGTGTTGTATTATTATTTATTTCTGAAAGCAACACTTTAATTATATTGATTTTTAAAAGTAACAAACAGTCTTCTTATAAAAAAATAATCTTAAGTCAGTTGAAATCACATTGCGGTACCTACGGAAAATTCTGAATGCTCACTTTTTTCTTTCTTCTTTCCTTTCTCAAGTTTTCGTTTTTTTTTACTATCTCTTACTTCCTTTTTTTATTTTTATCTTTCTCTGTATCATCTTCATCTCCGGAAGATTCTGAATGTTCACTTATTTCTTCCGTCTTTCCTCTCCCACCCTTTGTTTTTTTTATTTTTACCACTTTTAACTCTATTTTCATTAGTTCTCTTACTTGAAGTATTTTTTTTTATTTATTGTCTTTCTTTGCTATTTGTTTTTCTTCTTTGAGTTTTTTTTTTGTCTTCTCCACTAAATATTTTTTCTGTAAATAAGAAAAAAATTATGGGTAAAATGATCCCGGGATCGTTTTGTACTGACTGGAAGGGATCGTTTAACCTCAAACACAATGTCTGTATACATCGCTCAAAAAATAACCTTGAACTTCATCACGCTTCCAACAAAACATATCCAAAGTGTTATTAATTGTCATTAGAACCCATAGGTAAAACGGTCATTTAGCTAAAAATTAAAGAAGACACCGAACACTAATTTTTTACTTACCTTAGAAGAAAAGCACCAATTTTGATTAATTTATTTTGCGACAATGCACGATAGTCACACCGCCATGATGCTTTACCAGACGACTGAGCGGACCGCGGGGGAGAAATTTTCCATTGAATTAGATAGATGGAACTAGTAGTTCACTGACATTAGCAAGGAATCATTTTCCCTCGAGGGATCATTAAGTACACCTATCCCCTACTTTCTCCTTTAGTCACTCTAAGGTTGACTGGAAGAGATCTCACCTAGGGATAAGTCCGCTTTGCATGTAATCTTTCAGACAATAGTACCTTCTTTAGTAATTTTCGTACAATAAAGATTATACAACAACAACAACTTCCCCTTTTCCCCAGACGGACTTTGCACAAAGTCCCTACCACCTGCCTAATTTAGGATCAGATGACCTTGTGTGAAATGTCCCCCATATATCGATTTACTTACTCTTTTCAGACCCCGACGCACCATCCCGCAAGGAGCCTACGTTACGCGAAGTGCACCACTGGCTGGTCGGCAATATCCGTGGCAACCAAGTAGAAACCGGCGAGACCCTGTCGGCGTACGTTGGCTCTGGCCCTCGAGAAGGCACCAGCCTCCATCGATACGTGTTCCTAGTATACAAGCAACCCGGAAAACTGAGTTTCGATGAACCGGGGCTGACAAACGCGTAAGTTATTTACCTTTTCAAAATATTGGATAAGGTCTTTCGGTCCATGTTAAATTTGGCCTTCTGAAAGGGACCGGCTTCGATGAACCTAGGCTGACTAACACGTAAGTAATCGTTCATCTCAAGATAATGGCCATGCCATTTCTGTCTGTTAAGTGCAGCCCTCCAAAAAGTACCGTTCTCGAGTTCTAGCAACCCTTAAAACTGAGCTTCGATGAGCCCAGGCCACAGATTAAATAATAGTAAACTAACGTTTACAGATCCGTCATTCCCAGTCGGGGTGCCGACAAATTTCAACCTTACTGGTCAGGCACTTCAACGAGTGCAGTCAGTCCGAGATCTGGGAGTAACGTTTTATCCGCAGCTAAAATTCAAGGATCATATTTTTAATATTTGTAGTTCTGCAAGAAAAAGCCTTGGCTTTATCAAGCGCCAGACCAAATTTTTCAATATTCGAGAAGCAATTTGTTGCCATTGTATAGTGTCCCTACAAGGAAGTGCACGTCAGTTTGATAGAGCGGGTTCAAAAATCATTTTTACACTTCCTTTACAAAAAGCTCTATGGATACTATCTATATGTATCCAACACTTTTTATTCAGGGGATGGTTTCATATAGAAGCCTTGAAGTTAGGTGAAAGTTAGCCAATCCTTCATTGCTGGTGCAAATTCCGTTTACCACCATACCAGCGCCACGTCCTCCGACCGCGACGGCATCCAATGTTTGCTTTAAACTATTACCGCACGCAGACTCTAATACACACGCCTTTTTTCGAAGCCTTAACGTTAATTGATACCTTGAGTCTGAATACCGACGTTGACTTATATAATACCTCGGAAATCAAGTATCTGACATCAGCTAATACCCAGAGCACAACCACGCACCCTGCTCGCCGGCCAGTGATAGACTCTAACTCTACTGACTAAAACTTGCAAGACTGTAAATGTAAGTTGTATTTGAATAAATATAATAATATTACAAACACCGCCATGATCAAGTGGCTTCTATTGTCCATCAGCACCTCGCATATTCGACTCAATTTATAAAAAAAAAATCCATATTACAAATACAAGCCAGAGACTACACCAAAATGATAACTATACACTTTACTGGGACAGAACAATACTAACCGAAAAGACGATTCACTTTAATATACCTGATATCACCCTCCACGACAAACTCAACAAAACCGCATATTTGATAAATATAGCAATCCCTAACACCCACAATTTGCAAGTAGTAGTAAAAACCCAGTGGAGAGCCGAAACAGTTCACATCGTTCCTGTAGTAATTTCTTTCTTCCACCGGAGTCATACCAAAAACCCTAAGAAATAGCTTAAAAACTCTGAACATCCACCCTTTAACTATACAAACCCTTCAAAAAGCAACAATCCTCAACACGTGCCGTGTAGTCAGAAAATTTCTTACCACCTCAGTAGCTTCATCCGACGACCCCTCCTCACTTGGCTAAGGCCCGTGAGGTAGGGAATGTACCTACCTCTAAAAAGAGAGTCTAAAGAAGAGATACGACAAATAATAATAATAAAATCTTATGTGGTTTAAGCATAAAGTCGATACCTGCAGTGTACCGCTTAGGACACGTTTTTAAATCGCGGGTGATTGCGGACATGCAAGTAGGTACTGTGCACTTGCGGAACCCTAAAAAATTTTTAAATGCATAAAATACTATTTAGAGGAAGTGTCAAGAAGTGTAACGATAAACGGGGAGTAGAAAAATATGACAAGGAGTGACAGTCGAGACAGGGTCGGGGAAGAGTCGAGAAAAGGAAATGAAAGAAAAAAGCTTTTTAACCGAATAAAAGGAATAGTTGCTAAAATTTTGATAAACGAAAGCAACAGAAGAAAACTATGAATCAGGTTTTGTTGAATAGTGAGGGCAATGAAGCTGAAATAGAATTTTAACATGTTTAAAGGTTTCAGGTGAGAGAGATTTTGGGCCGTCAAGCAAAGAAAAATTTGGGAAAAACGGAGAAAAATTGGAATAATGGAATCGGTAAACGTTCCAAATATTCTTGATGTTACTTTGAGACGTCTGTGAAAGAAAAGTCGATAGTATGCTGGTTTTATGTGAGTTATATTTTTTTTTATTTTTGTAGCTCGCGGAAAATAGAATTCATATAGCTGATGTGATGAATCTTTGGAGGAGACCGAGATCCTTGATTTCGGATCCCTTCAATTGAGACATAGATAGGCATTGCTCCGTGTAGGATATAGTATAGGAAGGTTTATTTGCGTATAATTTCAAGACGCTAACATTCAGGGTTTGATTCCAAAGTGTAAAGAATAAGTGGAGTGAAACTAATGTTAAGTAAGTATTCAATTTTGAGGTTTTCCATCTTTTATTTATTTTCGGTTCAAAGTTGTTGTGTGTATTTGAGTTAAGGTGAAATGTGACTTAATGAAATTTATAGTTTCTTCCAGGTTATATGAGCTAAATAACGTTGAGAAAATCAGATTTCAATGTCAAAAGAGGAAGAGTTGATTGGAGAATATTTGCAGCTTTACAGATCTACCTGCGAGGTCATAAGAGGCTTGTACTGTGTGATACTTTAAGTAAATTGATATTCCCACTTATTGATTTTCGTTTGTAAACATTAATAACTCTGCGGAAATTATAACATATTGTGTTTCTAATCTGAGTCGTTATTTGTAGATAGTAATAAAGATTTCCTTTTCCCCATAACTAAATATAAACTAGTTCTGCAAATGTCTTTGTTCGCGTATAGCTAGGCAGGATAATGTTCTATTTCTAAACAGGTACAGGAATTACAAGGAACATTATAGACATGGAAAAGCAAACCACAAATGATAAAACGTGAAGGCTAAAAAAAGGTATTGCTTGGATTGTAAAGGTAATGTAAATTTCATTGTGTTTAATTCTTTCCTTTACAGAGAAATTGTTTAAAATAGTCCTTGGTGAAATCATGGAAACTGGACTCTGATGTATACATATTGTCATCGATTAGGGGTGGCTTTAGATGTTGTATATTTTGTCAACATTTCAAGGAGACTTTAGTCAATGTATATTTTTTATACTTTTTTTAGGTAGAATTGTCTATTTGACATTATTGTCAAATAGTCAACAAATAAATCATTTTTGATTTAGTTTTACTCAAAGCTAGACGCTATTTTGAAATCTTTATAAATTTTTTATCTCTTTAACTAAAAATAAATCAAAACCCAAAAATCAAAATGGAAGAAAATATTAATACATTAAATAATTACCATTTTTAGAAAATAATATAAAATCTTTGGCCCTAAATCAAAATTCCAGTTTTTAATATACTAATGTCTTCATATGATAAAATTTAAGAAAAATATTCCGTCAGATCAAAAGAATTAGAACGTCAATTCAAAATCTTAAAATAATATATCTGAAAACTAAAACTTGGATATAGATTGTGATATTTTATTGTGAAATAAAGGGTAAGTTTAAGTAGAGTGAATATTATAAATAATAATATTTCAAGTAATAATAAATTGCTTTGATAGTGATTTTGAATCTTCTGCCTCAATTTCCCAAAATTGGAACATGCTGAGAGCATTGCTACATCTCTGTACTCAAGCTCATAGGAGGTGCTTATCTTTCCTTTTACTTTCATACTATAGGAGTCCCAGATTTTGAGATTAAGAAATGCCTGCTCTCAGGTTTATTTAGTTCAACCAAGCATGGATGGATGCCCTCGTGACGTGTGTCCCCGATGTCCACTATATTGGTTGTGGCTAATGTATGTCGCGTGTCACTGGAGTATCTGTCTAAGTCTATCTGATAATATCAACCTTCGGATTTATTTATTTTAATCATTCTTGGGCCGGAGCCCTCAAGCCTAAAAGGGCCTGATACTAAAGTTCTTCTCTTTTTATTTGTGTGAGGTTTCGCTGATTCATCCTGAATTCCCTCTTCTGTATGTGTGGGATGAATTGGAGTTACTCCAATACAAATGGAAGGATATTAGCAAGGTGTTTTAACGTTAGATTTTGGAAATAGTGTTTCTTGTGTTATGGGCTGACAACGCTCGCCCATTATTGGATGCGTCGTTTGAGTGGCATATACCGCGGGAGGACCTCCTGATCTTAGCGTTAGATTACCAAATGTAGAGTAGTTAGACAACATAAAACTTTCTTCTTATGTGAAGGGACATTCTAGTTTAGTCTAATGACATTAAATTGTTTATAAGGAATAAATTAGAATTGTCCTGAATCAATAGGAAGAATATTCTTGATGGAGACATTACGTTCGTTCGTGGGTTGCTTCTTGTAAAGTGTGTTGACGACGTTCGCCCGCAAGGCTGCGACGGCTGTACGGCGCTCTGACCTTGGGGGACCTCTGAACTTTATGTGTGTCATCCTAAAGTAGTTAACTAGTCTATTTAATCTTCATTGAATCATACAGGAATCTAAACTTTATAAGATTCTAAGTTTTATTTTCCCTTAATAAAACTTGTCATAAATTATCATACTTAAAATTATACTTTGACTCAGTGTGAAACCACCTTAACTTTACTAAATAGATTCTTGAAAACAATAATGGAACAGAAATTATAATGTTTAGTTTCTTTTCATTGTAGATAAGTTCCGAATATTTAAGTATATACAATAACCCCATTTTTATACTTCTTTTGAGTCCTCTTTTAAAGAACATCGAGTTTTAGCTAGTGTTGTTTACGCTAAATTCTCCCAGTGTTCTTGGTTTTGAATACTCGATGCTTTTGATTTTCCTTTAAGATCTTAAATCATAAATGTTTGGCCCAACCTAGCTTAGATACTACTATCCCGTATCTTCTCGGTTCTGGTCATCATACTTCACTTTTAATTAAGGATTACCTTCAGTAATCTTTTGTTATACTTACTTCTTATATGTTCTTCTTCGAAATATGCTGGGTAATCCCATTATAGTTTAGATGCAATTCATTTTATTTAAATGAGTGTTTAGACTGGGGTTACTCTACATAATCCTTGTCCTGCGTGGATTGGTAACGGAAAAGAGATTTAGCTACGCATCACAAGTGAGAGCTATGAAGGATATACGGAGACCTTGTTGGTGCAATAAAGTCACTCAGTGACTGGGGGGAGGGAGATTGCCCTTCAAACTCTTTATGTCTCTCGTTATAAAACCGTTATTGATCTAGGCTGGCCATGCAAGCAATAATACTATACCCGTATCTAGTACAGACTTCACACTTGGACGTGTGGAGCTGGCTAATTATTTTCAGTTTAACTTATTTCAAAACAAACTAAGGGATTCGATGATGTCGGTCATTGTCTGCCCGGAGGGATTACAGGAAGAGCTCTTATAGCTCATGATGGAGAGTGCCCTGTTTTCCTAAAGGAAGACCGTATGCTTCGTGTGCCTGGCGGGCTCGGTGACCAGCTCTGGTATGGGTGACTAAAAGAAATAGTCAATACCCTGTGAACCCTGGATGAGTCAGTGATCGACCCTTAAAGGTGGGCCACGTGGAAGTCGGGTTTGACGCGGGGCATGAACATACCGGGGGGAGACATCATCACCGTCTGGGTTGTACTGTGGTTAGTTGGTTCCGCACTCCACATACATTAACCCTAGTCTTTACTGTAGTTTAAGTTTTCGGTGGGATTTCCAGCTCCGCGAGGATGATCAGAATCCTGACGATCCAGTTGGATTGTTAGGGTAGTTTAGCGTCATGTCATCGTGAGCTGGGTGATGATATGCCTCGGACCTAGGACTTAGGGTAGAGGAGGCCTAGGACGAGCTGCTTGGGGCGATGGCGGTGCCCCAAACCTGGGGATTGTCCCCACATTTTTTTTATTACTTCGTTTATATTAACATAGGTTTCTTTTCAGAAACTTATCGGCTCTAATATTGCATTGTAAATGAGATGAAACCTTTCCTAAATTGATGAAACTACATGAATTCAGATGAACTACTCCCGTCAATATGAGACTAAATATAAATAAATAGTGATCCAATATAAAATAAATAACACAAATTAGACATGTAAAGAATAGGTTTATATTCTAATATAAGTATTAAAATAACAAGTGTGTTTCTTTTTCATTCTTCTATTGCCACTCTCCACCGAGCAGAATCTGTAAATTACAAATTATTATAAGGATATAAAACGGAATGACGTAGGATTCAGTAAAAATATAATATTCTTAAAGGGTATTATTCTAGACGATCAACCTTGGCCAAAACTTTCACGTATCTGATTTGAGGATCCTATTGGAAGGGACTTCAGATCTGTACAGCTGGTGCCGTGACCAGGATATGCTGGTTTCAAGCGAGAGAGGTATTGAGGAGTGAAAAAAGAAACAAAATGAAAAATACACTAATTTCGAGTTTTGAACTGAAGAAACTTGAGAGTAAAGTTTATCTAAGTTAAAGTTGTTAAGCGGGACGTTAGAATTGGTTTTAGCTTAGGGTTATTTGTTTTGGAAACCATAGAAAATATGATGCATTCCTTGTTTCAGAATAAAGATGGGAAATTTTACAGTCTCAATAGAAGGAAACATAGGGTCAGGGAAGTCTACTTTGTTGGCAGCTTTGGGAGGCAACTCTGATTTTGAGATAATACCAGAACCAATTGATAAATGGACTAATTTATCTGGCGTCAATCTCTTCCAGTTATTTAAGGAAAATCCTAAGAAGTGGGGTTTCTGTTTTCAAAATTATGTTCTTCTAACAATGTTAGAGAATCATACGAAAGAATCTAGCGCTAAGATTAAAGTTATGGAACGTTCCATCTATTCAGCCAAAAACTGTTTTATTAGGGAATTGCAAGAGAGTGAATTGTTGCACCCGGCTGAGTTTGCAGTTTTAGATGAAACTTATTCTTATTTCAAAGAACAATTGGTTACTCGAATTAATTTAGTGGTTTATCTTAGGACTTCCCCTATGGTTTCTTATCAGAGAGCCCTAAGTCGTGGTCGACCTGAAGAGACAGGGATAACGTTAGATTATATAGAGAGGATTCACAACATTCATGAGGAATGGTTATTGAAACCTAATATAAAGGAAGATTTTGACAGGATAGAGATTATCGATGGAGATCAAAATATTAGCTCCATAAAGCAACAGTTTTGGGAAGTTAAGGAAAGAATATTAGATAAGCTTTCTATTCTTTAATTTAAACAAAATTCCAACCTATAATTTGTAATAAACTTTCAGTATCCAAAGAAAAGAAAATGCCTCCTCGTTATAATCTTAGATCATCTCAGGGACAAGATGAAATAGAAAGGACAGGTCAGCAAGAAGAACGTCCACGACCTTCTTTACGCAACTCCACTATGTTTCGCCAACTTCGAAGAAACATGGGAATTCTGACACAGAAGGTGTCGAACTTAGAGAATCAGCTGTCGCAAGCTCGGGAAACTAACGCTGCATCAGCTTCGTCTGAAAGGCATGAAGCACCGATTAATATTTGCCCGGTGATTGATACAAGAGTCGAAAAACCACGTTTTCCTGGAAGATTTGGGGTACATCCAGTGTCGTTTTTGGAGGATCTTCAGAATTATTTACGGAGGATGCCTAATGAAGATGCTACAATTGAAACTATAATCAGTTGTTTAGAAGGTGATGTTCGAAAATGGGCCAGAATTTATAGACAGAGATGGTTTACACAGTCGGATTTCAAAAGAGATTTTTTGGATGCTTATTGGGGAGAAGCTGAACAAAACACCTTGAGAAGAATGATTGTAAATGGCACTTGGTCTAAGGAAAATGGAACAATGCTAGAACATTTCGTTAGTTTAGCAGGGCAAGCAAAGATGATGTCTAGACCAATTCCTGAATGGCAAATAGTGGAGGATTTGATGAGACACTTTCCGAAGGATGTACAATATGCTTGGCGGATGAAGAAAGGAAATACTTTGATTGAGGCAACAGAGTTTCTTCGTGAATTGGATGACGTGAATAAACAATGTGGATCTTCTTCCTTTGACTCCTCTACTGGAGCTGATAGGGGAACAAAGCGTCAAAGTCCATTCGTTTCAAATAAAGACAAGCCATTTTATAAAAAACCAAAAGTGGTGGCTCACATCGAGGGGGAGACTTCAAGGGGAAGGATCACTGATGAAATAATTCAAGAAGAAGATTTAAACTAGTTGGGGCCATTTCCAATAAGCAGGAGGTGGCCGCAATTAACAAAAAACTAAATTATCTTTTTCCTGTAAAATATTTAATAAAACAAGGTTGGAAGCCAGGGGTAGGATTGGGTTGTGACCAAGAAGGGATCTTATATCCTGTTTCCCCGAATAATACTAGAACGAATTGTGATAGAGAAGGTTTAGGATATTCTTCAGAAGATTATAATAATAAACAAACAGTCGTAGATTTAATTAAAGTTTTTGACGTTTCCGTGATTAAACAAAATCAACCAATGTATAATCAGTTCATTAGAGAATATGAAGGTAACTCTTTATATGATGAAGAGGTTTGCTTTGAGAATGAGGGGCCCAAATTTAAATCAGAAATAGAGTTACAAATTTTGGGGCAATCTATAGTTCTCTTGGTAGACACTGGAAGTGAAGTAACTTGTATTTCGGAAGAATTCTTAGAGTGTTTACAAGGAGAATTAAAGTTAGAATTCCCTGCGTTACCAGTTAGACCAATATGTGTGAGGGGAGCCGTTGGACAAAAGAGTCTCCAAATAAAAAAACTAGTCTCTATACCTTTGACGTGTGGTTCATTTGATATTGATACGGGATTTTTAGTGATTGCTAAATTAACTTGTTCTGCTATCCTTGGGGTAGATTGGTTAGTTGCGCACAACGCTGTTTTGCATTTAAAAGAACCACAAACATTAGAATTGGGTATCGTTGGACAAGGAGAAATTACTATTCCGTTTCGAAATCTTTCTAGTGGGTTTTTAGAAGAGAATCGAATAAATCTAATATCTGGAATAGAGGAACAAAACGAAAAAGAAGGCGGTGAAGAAAAGCAATTATTAGATTTGTTTAAAAGTATTCGGTTGGGAATGGATTTGTCTGATGTAGAGAAGGAACAAGTTTTTAATGTTTTGAGATCCCATATGCAAGTTTTTACAAAGAAACTTGGAAGGGCAAACTGTTATACTCATGACATTAAAATGATTGAGGGTACTCCAAGGATACAACGAACCTATCCTATACCATATGCACATAGGGCAAAAGTAGAAGAAAAGTTGAGGGAGATGGAAGAATTAGGGATTATATCGAGGAAAACTACAAATTTTTGTAGTCCTCTAACTTTCACTGGAAAACCCGATGGATCTGTTAGAATATTACTTGATGCTAGGGAAATCAATAAATATATGGTTCCAGAAGTAGAAGCACCGCCTTTACAGATTGACATACTTAATGCTTTTCTTGGTGTAAAATTTATAACATTGATTGATTTAAATAACGCTTATTTTCAAATACCGTTGACTGAGGACAGTAAAAAATAAACTGGATTTACAGTTAATGGAAAGTCTTACGTATACAACGTGCTACCGCAAGGACTTAAGACGTCAGTAGGGTCCTTTTGTCGCGCAATGGACATTATATTGGGTCTTGGTGTTAGAGAGTTTTGTGTCAATTATTTGGATGATCTTGCAATCCTAACGAGTGGGACTTGGCAAGACCATTTGGATCATATTGATATAGTTTTGGTTCGTTTAGAATCAGCTGGAATGACTTGTAATTTTGCAAAGTGCAACTTTTTCTGCAGTGAAGTAAAAATGTTAGGGCATATAGTTACAACTTCGGGAATTAAACCTAACCCGGATAAAATAAAAGCTATAAAGGAATTCCCTATTCCAAAGAAACAAAAACAGTTAAGAGGATTTTTGGGACTTTGTAATTATTATAGACGTTTCATTAAGAACTATAGTATTTTGACTGCTCCGTTAACTAGGTTATTAAAGAAAAACCAAACATGGTTTTGGGATGAAGAATTAGATCGAGCTTTCAATAATATAAAGGAAGAATTTATTACAACGATTCTATTGAGCCATCCTGATCAGGATAAATTATATTATTTACAGACCGACAGTTCAGGGATCGGAATAGCCGGATCATTGTTTCAGATTGGAAATAATGGTGAGGTTAAAATTTTGGGATTCTGTAGTCGTGCACTACGGGGTTCTGAATTACGTTGGACTGTAACTGAACAAGAGTTGTGGGCTATTATTTATTCTGTGAAAAAGTTTGAGACTTATTTAAGAGGAGCGAAATTTGTTATCCGTACAGACCATAAGGCATTAACTTTCATGAAACAAATGAAATTATACAACAGTAGAGTCACACGTTGGATTTTATTTCTTGAGCAATTTGACTTCGAAGTCGAACATGTAAAAGGTGTAGAAAATATTGGGGTAGATATTTTATCTAGATATCCGCCAGGGGGAGTTTTGCAAGAAGAGAAGGTGTGGTATCCAACTGTTATGTATGTAGGTGTTTCTACTGACCGTGACTTGAAAAATAAATTACAACGTATGATGGAATATCAACGGCTTGATAACGTCATATGTGGGATTAAGGAGAAAATAAATGGTTCTAGAGTACCCGAAAGAACAGATAGATTTACACGTATAACTTTGCGCTGTATTGTCAATAATGATCTACTTTATTTTAAAACTGTACGTGGAGATTACGTTTTGTTTATGCCCAAGGTACTACAAGAAGAGATTTGTAAACAGGTACATATAGAGATGGGTCATCTTGGCGCATATAAAACTTTGAAATATTTACAATTAAGGTGTTATTGGATAAATATGGGTAAGACAGTGAAGTCTTGTATTCAGAAGTGTCATGTTTGTCAGCTTTCTAGACCTGACTATATAAAAGGGGTAGGGAAATGTAAATCGATTTTAACTGAAAACCCGGGTGAATTAGTAATGGCTGATATCTTCGGACCACTACCTAAAACTGAGGCTGGTTATATTTACATTTTTGTAATACAGGATTCTTTTAGTAAATTTATTAAACTTTTCGGACTTCGTGGAGCTTCAGCAGACTCAGTGCTTTATTGTATGAGAGTGTTCACTGAAATAATACAACCTAAGGCTGTTATGACAGATAACGGAAAACAATTTATTAGTCACAAGTGGAAAAATGGACTCAGAGCCTTGAGAATTAAGACTTTGTATACTACTATTCGTAATCCTCGACCTAACACTACAGAACGAGTGAATAAAGAATTAAACAAATTCTTTAGAATTTATTGTCATGATGACCATACTAGATGGGATCATTACTTGTTGGAGATTGAGGAATTGTATAATAATACGTTCCACGAGAGTACGAAATTTTCTCCTAATGAAATATTATTTGGAAATTCAGAGAAACTTAAAGTAGACTGTTTTCTACCACGGGCACTCACGAATAAAACGTTAGACCAAATTAGAGAGGAAGTTAGAGAAAACCTTAGACTTTCGAGTCAGAAGCGGCAGGATAGATTCAATAGAACTCATAAGTTGATAGATTTTCAAGTTGGTGATTTGGTAAAATTAAGGAGGCTTAATAAATCGGATTCTAGTCGAAATAAAACTAAGAAATTTGATTTATTATATGATGGACCATATCGAATTGGAGGAATAAAATATGCTAATGTGTATATTCTCGTTGATCCTGAAACTCAAAGTGTCAAAGGAGTTTATAATGCAGTCCATTTGGCTAAATATTATACTTAGGATGTTAGCTATTGAGATTTTCACGGGACTATATCATAAATTTTAACTTTAGAGGAATTGAGATATTCCTGGTCACAACCTAATTAATATAATTTTATTAGTTTTAATTTAATAATTAATATTAGAAGACTATTTTGATTATAGTATATAGTGAGTCAATTTGTTAGTGAATTGACTGGCATTATTAAATCGACTTCGTTTTAAAAAATATAATGAATTATAATAATTTATAATTTAATGCAAATTTAATTTGGTTATATAATCAGGGTTGAACTGAAATAAATCTAAATTTAGATAAACATGTTAAATAATTTTAATAATTTTGAATAAAAAATTAATTTAGTTTAATGATTTATAATATTAGTAGTTTAGTTATTTGTTTTGTTTATTGTATTTGTGAATAAAAAAATTTAAGGGCCAATATAGGAGGTTTTATTTTAATAAAATAATAATAATAATAAAAAAAAAATTAATTTAAAATTGAAAATTTTAGAATTCTCGAAAAAAAAAAAAAATGTTTTCTTAGATTTTTCGAAATAATAAAATTTTGGGGGAGGCTGTGCACTTGCGGAACCCTAAAAAATTTTTAAATGCATAAAATACTATTTAGAGGAAGTGTCAAGAAGTGTAACGATAAACGGGGAGTAGAAAAATATGACAAGGAGTGACAGTCGAGACAGGGTCGGGGAAGAGTCGAGAAAAGGAAATGAAAGAAAAAAGCTTTTTAACCGAATAAAAGGAATAGTTGCTAAAATTTTGATAAACGAAAGCAACAGAAGAAAACTATGAATCAGGTTTTGTTGAATAGTGAGGGCAATGAAGCTGAAATAGAATTTTAACATGTTTAAAGGTTTCAGGTGAGAGAGATTTTGGGCCGTCAAGCAAAGAAAAATTTGGGAAAAACGGAGAAAAATTGGAATAATGGAATCGGTAAACGTTCCAAATATTCTTGATGTTACTTTGAGACGTCTGTGAAAGAAAAGTCGATAGTATGCTGGTTTTATGTGAGTTATATTTTTTTTTATTTTTGTAGCTCGCGGAAAATAGAATTCATATAGCTGATGTGATGAATCTTTGGAGGAGACCGAGATCCTTGATTTCGGATCCCTTCAATTGAGACATAGATAGGCATTGCTCCGTGTAGGATATAGTATAGGAAGGTTTATTTGCGTATAATTTCAAGACGCTAACATTCAGGGTTTGATTCCAAAGTGTAAAGAATAAGTGGAGTGAAACTAATGTTAAGTAAGTATTCAATTTTGAGGTTTTCCATCTTTTATTTATTTTCGGTTCAAAGTTGTTGTGTGTATTTGAGTTAAGGTGAAATGTGACTTAATGAAATTTATAGTTTCTTCCAGGTTATATGAGCTAAATAACGTTGAGAAAATCAGATTTCAATGTCAAAAGAGGAAGAGTTGATTGGAGAATATTTGCAGCTTTACAGATCTACCTGCGAGGTCATAAGAGGCTTGTACTGTGTGATACTTTAAGTAAATTGATATTCCCACTTATTGATTTTCGTTTGTAAACATTAATAACTCTGCGGAAATTATAACATATTGTGTTTCTAATCTGAGTCGTTATTTGTAGATAGTAATAAAGATTTCCTTTTCCCCATAACTAAATATAAACTAGTTCTGCAAATGTCTTTGTTCGCGTATAGCTAGGCAGGATAATGTTCTATTTCTAAACAGGTACAGGAATTACAAGGAACATTATAGACATGGAAAAGCAAACCACAAATGATAAAACGTGAAGGCTAAAAAAAGGTATTGCTTGGATTGTAAAGGTAATGTAAATTTCATTGTGTTTAATTCTTTCCTTTACAGAGAAATTGTTTAAAATAGTCCTTGGTGAAATCATGGAAACTGGACTCTGATGTATACATATTGTCATCGATTAGGGGTGGCTTTAGATGTTGTATATTTTGTCAACATTTCAAGGAGACTTTAGTCAATGTATATTTTTTATACTTTTTTTAGGTAGAATTGTCTATTTGACATTATTGTCAAATAGTCAACAAATAAATCATTTTTGATTTAGTTTTACTCAAAGCTAGACGCTATTTTGAAATCTTTATAAATTTTTTATCTCTTTAACTAAAAATAAATCAAAACCCAAAAATCAAAATGGAAGAAAATATTAATACATTAAATAATTACCATTTTTAGAAAATAATATAAAATCTTTGGCCCTAAATCAAAATTCCAGTTTTTAATATACTAATGTCTTCATATGATAAAATTTAAGAAAAATATTCCGTCAGATCAAAAGAATTAGAACGTCAATTCAAAATCTTAAAATAATATATCTGAAAACTAAAACTTGGATATAGATTGTGATATTTTATTGTGAAATAAAGGGTAAGTTTAAGTAGAGTGAATATTATAAATAATAATATTTCAAGTAATAATAAATTGCTTTGATAGTGATTTTGAATCTTCTGCCTCAATTTCCCAAAATTGGAACATGCTGAGAGCATTGCTACATCTCTGTACTCAAGCTCATAGGAGGTGCTTATCTTTCCTTTTACTTTCATACTATAGGAGTCCCAGATTTTGAGATTAAGAAATGCCTGCTCTCAGGTTTATTTAGTTCAACCAAGCATGGATGGATGCCCTCGTGACGTGTGTCCCCGATGTCCACTATATTGGTTGTGGCTAATGTATGTCGCGTGTCACTGGAGTATCTGTCTAAGTCTATCTGATAATATCAACCTTCGGATTTATTTATTTTAATCATTCTTGGGCCGGAGCCCTCAAGCCTAAAAGGGCCTGATACTAAAGTTCTTCTCTTTTTATTTGTGTGAGGTTTCGCTGATTCATCCTGAATTCCCTCTTCTGTATGTGTGGGATGAATTGGAGTTACTCCAATACAAATGGAAGGATATTAGCAAGGTGTTTTAACGTTAGATTTTGGAAATAGTGTTTCTTGTGTTATGGGCTGACAACGCTCGCCCATTATTGGATGCGTCGTTTGAGTGGCATATACCGCGGGAGGACCTCCTGATCTTAGCGTTAGATTACCAAATGTAGAGTAGTTAGACAACATAAAACTTTCTTCTTATGTGAAGGGACATTCTAGTTTAGTCTAATGACATTAAATTGTTTATAAGGAATAAATTAGAATTGTCCTGAATCAATAGGAAGAATATTCTTGATGGAGACATTACGTTCGTTCGTGGGTTGCTTCTTGTAAAGTGTGTTGACGACGTTCGCCCGCAAGGCTGCGACGGCTGTACGGCGCTCTGACCTTGGGGGACCTCTGAACTTTATGTGTGTCATCCTAAAGTAGTTAACTAGTCTATTTAATCTTCATTGAATCATACAGGAATCTAAACTTTATAAGATTCTAAGTTTTATTTTCCCTTAATAAAACTTGTCATAAATTATCATACTTAAAATTATACTTTGACTCAGTGTGAAACCACCTTAACTTTACTAAATAGATTCTTGAAAACAATAATGGAACAGAAATTATAATGTTTAGTTTCTTTTCATTGTAGATAAGTTCCGAATATTTAAGTATATACAATAACCCCATTTTTATACTTCTTTTGAGTCCTCTTTTAAAGAACATCGAGTTTTAGCTAGTGTTGTTTACGCTAAATTCTCCCAGTGTTCTTGGTTTTGAATACTCGATGCTTTTGATTTTCCTTTAAGATCTTAAATCATAAATGTTTGGCCCAACCTAGCTTAGATACTACTATCCCGTATCTTCTCGGTTCTGGTCATCATACTTCACTTTTAATTAAGGATTACCTTCAGTAATCTTTTGTTATACTTACTTCTTATATGTTCTTCTTCGAAATATGCTGGGTAATCCCATTATAGTTTAGATGCAATTCATTTTATTTAAATGAGTGTTTAGACTGGGGTTACTCTACATAATCCTTGTCCTGCGTGGATTGGTAACGGAAAAGAGATTTAGCTACGCATCACAAGTGAGAGCTATGAAGGATATACGGAGACCTTGTTGGTGCAATAAAGTCACTCAGTGACTGGGGGGAGGGAGATTGCCCTTCAAACTCTTTATGTCTCTCGTTATAAAACCGTTATTGATCTAGGCTGGCCATGCAAGCAATAATACTATACCCGTATCTAGTACAGACTTCACACTTGGACGTGTGGAGCTGGCTAATTATTTTCAGTTTAACTTATTTCAAAACAAACTAAGGGATTCGATGATGTCGGTCATTGTCTGCCCGGAGGGATTACAGGAAGAGCTCTTATAGCTCATGATGGAGAGTGCCCTGTTTTCCTAAAGGAAGACCGTATGCTTCGTGTGCCTGGCGGGCTCGGTGACCAGCTCTGGTATGGGTGACTAAAAGAAATAGTCAATACCCTGTGAACCCTGGATGAGTCAGTGATCGACCCTTAAAGGTGGGCCACGTGGAAGTCGGGTTTGACGCGGGGCATGAACATACCGGGGGGAGACATCATCACCGTCTGGGTTGTACTGTGGTTAGTTGGTTCCGCACTCCACATACATTAACCCTAGTCTTTACTGTAGTTTAAGTTTTCGGTGGGATTTCCAGCTCCGCGAGGATGATCAGAATCCTGACGATCCAGTTGGATTGTTAGGGTAGTTTAGCGTCATGTCATCGTGAGCTGGGTGATGATATGCCTCGGACCTAGGACTTAGGGTAGAGGAGGCCTAGGACGAGCTGCTTGGGGCGATGGCGGTGCCCCAAACCTGGGGATTGTCCCCACATTTTTTTTATTACTTCGTTTATATTAACATAGGTTTCTTTTCAGAAACTTATCGGCTCTAATATTGCATTGTAAATGAGATGAAACCTTTCCTAAATTGATGAAACTACATGAATTCAGATGAACTACTCCCGTCAATATGAGACTAAATATAAATAAATAGTGATCCAATATAAAATAAATAACACAAATTAGACATGTAAAGAATAGGTTTATATTCTAATATAAGTATTAAAATAACAAGTGTGTTTCTTTTTCATTCTTCTATTGCCACTCTCCACCGAGCAGAATCTGTAAATTACAAATTATTATAAGGATATAAAACGGAATGACGTAGGATTCAGTAAAAATATAATATTCTTAAAGGGTATTATTCTAGACGATCAACCTTGGCCAAAACTTTCACGTATCTGATTTGAGGATCCTATTGGAAGGGACTTCAGATCTGTACAGTACCTATGTAATATTGTTCAATCAAACATGCAAATGTTTACTTACCTATTTTGCCGCCTAAAGCTTAAGATGACATAAAAAAAGTAAAATCGACTGCCTTGGGCAGACGCATTCCTGCGACGCGTTGCATACCTACTATGCGGAGTGTCACAGGCCTGCCTAGGCTGACAACCATGTTAATTACTTACTGACGCAAGATAATGTCCAGGCTCTTTCGGCCTATGTTATGTTCGGCTCTCCGAAAGTCACCGGAAAACTGAGCTTCGACGAGCCCATGTTAATTATCACGCTGACCAACTCAAGATACTGGCGAGGTGTTTCTACAACAGACTGATCTCCAAAATTACTTGCTCTTAGGCTGACTAAAACGTGAATTTTTAACCGTGTCAAGTTCGGCCTAACTGAGTTTCTGACTCCAAACGCTACGTATTTTTCACTACAACGATCTTTATAACTAAAATAAAACGACTACCTGATAGAAACTCGTTTCTTCTCTTTTGCGAAACTTTTTTTTCCGAGGGGAAACTTTTTTTTTCATACTCTATCTTTAAAGTCTGGTACGAGTAGAAGCACTGGGCAGGCACTCTTAAGGTCTGCTTCAGTGCGACGCTGATGGAGGACCGACGAAAATGTCGGCGTGGACATTAAATATATTGAGTGCAAGGGAGATAGAGAGAGCATCGCAATTTACTATCGTCTAGACTCAGTAGTTCGTTCGATGTTGACAACCGAACTACTGATAGGTTTGTATACACTGTATACACTCTGCGACTTTTGGTAGAATAGAATAGAATGGAATCGGATCGGATCGGATGGGATGGGACAAAATGTACATAGCACAATTAGTACAACAAAAGTACTAAGAGTATAAGTCTTGAAAAATTACAATAACATTTCAGCAGAAAGTACAGATAATATTAAGACATTTTGAACTGTGCAAAGAAAAAGGCGCTAAACTCAGCATTTTGTTGCTACTATGAAATAGAAACACTGATTTCAGTCAGCACCAGGAGTTGCGCACAAAAACCTCATAAATCGTTCGGATAAAAGCAGAAACTGTATTAAGCACGAAAAGGATAAACAAAACACTTAAATAGACGACATACGACAATATACAATCGATGAAAAGAACATAAAAGGCATGATATAAATAAGAGAAATAGATAAATATATTTAATGGCATAAAATAGTTAATATTTACATGTATATTATGTAAATAAAACAAGAATATGTGAGAGAAAAACTTCAGCCACGAACTCGTTCATAATTTGCTTTTCTGAATGAAAATTAAAAACTCACGATATTTATTTTTGAAATTAAATTTGCATACTATTCTACGAATTGGGGGAGGAATGTTATTCCAACATTTTGAGGCTCGATAGCTGAAGCCACCCCGAAAAACAGCAGTTCGATGACTTGGTATGTTTAAGGATATAGAGCAGGAGCGATACAGCCACGCGAAAGCATCGCGACACCAGGGTGTCTACTCTTAAAGTCCGATATATCGAAACGATACTACTCGAAACATGCAAATGCAAAACTTCGTCCCTTGACAATACAGTAGAATATTGGTTGGATGAATTTTCAAACTGCATCCAACCAATATTCTACTCTATTGTCAAGGGACGAAGTTTTGCATTTGCATGTTTCGACTAGTATCGTTTCGATATATCGGACTTTGAGAGTAGACACCCAGCGCTGTATCGAGTATCGATTCATACGCGCGTGAGTAGAGATGCACCTGCGAAGATAGAGGGGGAAACAACGTCTTGCGTCGTTCGAATGCTGCAATTAACGAGATTGAATCGCGAATGTATCGCTGCAAAAAGTCGCAGTGTGAACAAGGCCTAAGAATGAAAGGTGCCAGCAAGGGAAGTATGTCAAGATCGTGGCAGATCGAGGGCTGTGGCCTGTATGTAAACAAGGTGTAACAGAAAACCGTATATTAACCCTGTAGGATGTGATTCTGCCTATGAATGTGAACAACTTTCCCTGAGGAACATAGGTCGAAATACGAAAAAAAATTTTACCTCTCATACAAAATACGTTATCAGCTGATTCAGTTTCTTTGGGAGGACAATTTTTTTTTCGAATTTCGGCCTATGTTCCTATGGGAAATTTGTTATGTTTCACGGGCAGATTTACATTCTTCAGGGTCGTTATACCCTTTTTGTTACACCCTGTATATTAGGGATCAGATGACTTTGTGTGAACGTAAAAACCTTGCCTTCTATGTTAGGTACTCGGTTTTAGTACATTCTAGTGAACTTTGTGTGAACGTACACAATTTCGCCTTCTATGTTAGGTACTCGGCTTTAGTATGTACAACGGATCAGATGACTTTGTATGAACGTACAAAATCTCGCCTTCTATGTTAAGTACTCGGCTTTAGTTGTAAAGATAATCAAAAAGTTTGTATATTTTCAATTACAGATCTGGCGTGAATCGCGGAGGGTTCTCAACTGCCAGATTCGCCAAGAAATACAACCTCGGAGACCCGGTAGCTGGGAACTTCTTTCAAGCCCAGTGGGACGACGGCGTACGTGCCAATCCATTATAAACAACTCGGAGCTTAAACAGTTGCTTAATAATGCGAAGCATTGCATGATGTGGTATGTAATATAATTAGTCATCGCTCGTGGCAGAAGAGGTGATAAAGTGCGAAAGAGCGCGCTAGATCGAATTCGAACGTAAATATTGCCTTAATCTATACCTTTTTGCTACAGTTACTTTATCTGCCTCGAGCTATTGATTAGTATAGATTGAAATCAGCTTTAACAGATAAAAGTTTATAATAAATTGATAAAGTATTTTATTCTAGTTTTTAATTTATCGTCAAGGTGTAGGTATTCAACCACAAACCGGTAGGTACGGTCTGAGATCTCTGCGCTGAAAAATGTATGAATCCAACATGTGAAGCATACATTTATGAAGTATACAGTCAGTTCAGTTCAGTGCGTTGCAGAGTTTCAGATCCGGAGCGGATAGCTCCGCATTGGACTGAACGAGCGCCACATAAAGGGTGACTTTTAATAAGTTCTTGATAAAAAAATGATATGCATGTACTCATGATACTGAACAACTTTTCCCAAGGAACGTAGATCGAAATACGAAAAACCAAATTTGACCTCCCATACAAAATTTTCTATCAGCTGATGCAGTTTCTATGGGAGGTCAAAAACTGAATTTCGTATTTCGACCTTATGTTCCTTGGGGAAAGTTGTTCAATTTCATGGTCTGAGGAACATAGTGAAGTTATGTTCACTTTTTATATTCTTTGGTATTTGTAAGTAAAATATACGTAATGCAGTAAAATAAAGTAAATTAAATTGAAAATGTACTGCAGTTAGATAGAAATAGAGTAAGAGTTAACTTACCTTAAACTAATCAAGCAAACAAAGAAATATAACACACAATATATTAATAAAAACAGATTGACCACAGTTTTGTTGTATAATTTCACTAATATATAACCAACGTAATAAAGTTTAAATTTGATTGTACGATCCGTGATTAAATATAAATATATAATATTGTTTAAAATATTAAAAATCAACGTTAGGTGTTAAAAATAAGACAAATAAATTTTGAAAGGAATCCGCGATGCGTGCATCAGGTAAAACGCTCCGTCTATAGCTACTAGATACTATCGCTTGGAAAAGTCTAGTGATAACTTTAAGTGGCCACCTAACTTATTACTATAGCGACTAGTTAAATATGGTCATAGTCGTACCTTCCGCAATGTATCGCGGATAAATGTTCTAAAAGTTTAAAAATTACTGCCAAAGATTCGTATCTAAATAAATCATGGCGCGTCTGGAGGCCTTTTTTTGAATTTTGGGAATAAAACTTAAAACTAATAATATAAATGAATTAAATATCTGAAATAGGTAGTAGTTGGATTTGCGCAGTTCGTGGCGTCCTCCCGTGCTGGTAGGAAACCCGCAGTTGAAGAGATGCAGTGGCAGAGAGCAAGGTGCAAGCTGCTGATGTCAAAGTCTCTCTGGAGACAGGGCTTGGGCTGTGTTGCAGGTGCAAGCCGGAACCTACTGCCCGTAATCGGGCAGCTTTAGCTGCACGAATAAAAATGCGGCATAAGAGAGTGGCAACCTCCCAGCAACAAAAATTACGTAAAGACAAAAATACTTACAAAATTGTAGAGTTCATAACGAGTAAAAATCCAAATCGTTGAGGTATTATAATTGCACAAGTCAAAGAAATAACTACAGCAGCAAAACTGCTGTATTAAAATATAGTTTAAATAGTATTTAGATTAGATTTTATCTATATTTTGCTAGATTTGACAAAAACACTCTTGTGTCCAAACAAATAATAATCACCGAGAAAGGAAAATCAAAATTTTGAATCCACTGTCAAAGAATACAAACAGCCAGTCAATACACCGAGAAAGAAGCAAAAAGTATCGAATACGAAAAAGGAATATGAGCGATAACGCTACAGCCATCAAACTTCCCCAAAAAAAAAAAAAAAAAATTAGAAGCTCATTAATTAGAAATATTTTTAACAGTGGGCTCCTAGTCTATAATTATTTTTACAGTGGGCTCCTAGACTATAATTATTTCTAAAAAAAATTAAGGGCTGTGGGCTCCTAGACTAACAAACCAAAATACTAAGACTAAAAAAATCTAACCAACCAAAAGCAAAAAGACTAATTAAAAGAGGGTCTGACAGGTAACAGCAATCCTATCGAACAAAAGCAGAAGCAAGAAAAAATAACCAAAGAAAATTATAGAACAAATTAAAATAAGAGACTAAGAGGTAAAATTAAATTAAAACAATCTTATGCTTCTGACCTCACATCGGAGACCGGCAACCGTTAGATAACGTAGCATTGCGTACAGAGCCCTTTACGAACGAGACTTGTTCGAAAAACCAGCGATCCTGAGCTGACAGTAAACGTTGTGCCTATCAGGACATAAGATGAGACTACAAACTAGCTAACCTAATCTTACAACCTAGTAAGCCTAACACTATAACCTAGCTAGCCTAACTAATCCAAAAAAAAAACACCCACAATAAAATAAATTAACCTAACAATAAAACAACAAGTAGTTGAAACGCAAAGATAAAAGTTGAAAGTACTTTGCAATCAACTTGAAAACTTCAAAAAAAGAAATCGAGATGGGCGAGAGCCGACAAAAGACGAACGATCTCGGAAACCACCGAATATTTCAAAGAACTTTTACGCGGGCAAACGTGAAAAAATGGCAACTGCTCACCATATGGTTTATGTCAAAGACATAATGACAACATCAACATGCTATGGTGTTTGACGCTATACGTCAAAACACTAGTTGCGTCATACTTGTTTGTTAGAGTACGCAAAAAAAGGTTTGCGAATGAGAAAGGAGACTTTAATCTAGGGTCTAGAGCGAAACAAAAACTGTGTGAATGGCAAAAACGCGGACGAAAAGACGCGCCGTCCACACACACCAAAAAAAAGCCTATAGTTAAATAAAAGTAAAGAGTGATACTTTTAAAAAAAAAATGTGGTGCAGTACATTTTTATATGAATAAAAATGGTAAATATGTAAAGAGTTATTCCAGAGGGAAATTTAATTCAGAACATCATTAGTATTACTGGAGTTTTAATCAGCACAAAATGAACACACAAATGTAAACCTAAAAAATAAAAGAAATGAGCATTATATAGCACAAACGGACCATTCAAGTACGGTACCCTAAAAAATAGAAATTTAGTTTAGAAATAGTGTGGGAAGGAGGGGTTGAATATGAACATACCACGACGTGTATGACTATCAGTCAGGTACAACAAAGTGAACCACGAAGTACGGAACCCTAAAAAATTTGAAGCTGAGTTTAGAAGTGGAGAGAGAAAGAGGGAAAATTAGACCTGACTGCTGGATACACGACCAACAGTCTGATTCGAAATAACTATTGAGGTAGGTGAAGTAGGCGCATCCCGACTCTCTAGCTACAGAGGCTAAAAAATCTGGATATGAGCGACCACTCTAAATTAGCATGAATAACTAAACTAACGCTATTTCAAAATATCCTTAATATGGTAAGTACCAACACGACCTGAATCATCTTGTAATTCATAAACTTGTTGAGAAATACAACGTAAAACACGAGCTTTTACAAAACGCGGAGCTAACTTGTTAGAAATAAAATCACCTGCATGGGAGCGAGAAAAATTACGTCTCCAGACAATATCATTGACCTGTAAGGAAACTGTTTGACGATTCCTATTATAAGCATGAGCATTTCGCAAAAAAGCCAAAGACAGATTATCAGCAACTCGAGCATATATGTTAGCCAATGAAGAAAGAGCTTCACCCCTAGAACTCCGACTATCGGTGACGTTTTGACCTCTAGTCTGAATTAAATCAGGGTGATAAAAATGTTTAATTTCACGACCGAACATCAAAAAGTTCGGTGTGTAAGAAGTGGCTAAATTAACGCAAGAGTTGAGATAACACTCGATCTTAGGTAGGTTTCTGGCCCACGTACGTTGATCTTGTTCAACTAAAATGCTAAGACAAGTAATAACCGATTGATTGTAGCGTTCAACAGTGTTAGCATGTGGGGAATAAAACGGTGTAAAATAAGGTTGTACGTGATATGAGCGTAAAAAGTTTGCAAAATTAGAACTACGGAATACAGTAGCATTATCACAAATAATAGTTTTAGGAGTACCATGTGGAAGGAATATTTTTCCTTCAAGGATTTGAGAAATTATATTAGAAGTGACCTTTTTCAAACTAGATAACCAAACATATTTAGTGAAAACATCAACAACAACTAAAATGTACTTAAAACCGTAGTAAGCCTCAGGTAGAGGACCGACAAGATCTATTAAGATTGTCTCAAGAGGTGCTGAAATATTGCGAGAAAAAAGCATTTCTCCACGAGGTTGGGTATTTGAAATTTTATAAGCTTTACAAGTATTACATTCGCGAAGAGTCTCAGAAACATCCTTAAACATGTTAGGCCAGTAGTACGTTTCCCTAAGCTTAGAATAAGTTTTAGAAACACCAGGGTGGATTGAAGGAAAATTATTATGTCCCTCCCAAATAGCATCTCTAGTTTTTTCAGAGGGTAATACGATACGCCAAGGATCAGAAGAAAGAGGATTGTCGATAGGCATACGACGCAAAAGAACACCATTTTGAATAGAATATGCTGGAAACATTTGTGGTGACTGTAAAACACCAGAATAAATATTTCTGAACCAACGGTCATTTGTATGATTTACACCATAGTTATAAGTTATTGGGCAAGCATACATTCTGGACAGTGTATCGGGTACAATATTTTCTGAGCCTTTACGATGAACGATATCAAAAGTATATTGAGATATAATAGTAGCCCAACGAGCAAGACGACCAGAAGGGTTATTTAAAGTTAGTAACCACTTTAAAGCAATATGATCTGTTATAACTGTAAACTTCATACCATCAAGATATCCACGAAAATGAATAATCGAATCAAGAACGGCTAAAAGTTCACGTTCAGTAGTGCTATAGTTACGTTCGGCTTTAGAAAGAAGACGAGAGTAATAAGCTACTGGACGTTCATCACCATCTATATTTTGTGTTAATACGTAACCTATACCGACTGAAGATGCGTCGCATTGTAGAAGAAAGGGTTTAGAAAAATCTGGACAGGCTATAAGAGGAGTATCCATTAAGGCATTCTTAAGTTCCAAAAAGGCTGCTTGAGCTGAATCAGGCCAAGAAATTGGATCTTTACCCTTTTTTTTACCAATCAAAGAAGTAAGCGGAGCAATAATAGAAGAAAAGTTTTTGACAAAGCGTCTATAATATGAACACATTCCGATAAAACCACGGAGACCTTTCGCTGTTTCAGGAGTAGGATAGTTTTTAATAGCTTCAAGTTTAGCTGGGTCGGTTTGAAGACCATTTTCGTTAACAATATAACCCAAATACTTTAACTCGGGCTTACAAAATTCACATTTCTTCAAATTGATGGAAAGTCCTGCTTCCTTAAGACGATGGAGAACCTTGCGTAGTAAATCAAGGTGCTCATCAAAATCGCGTGAGACCAAAATCATCATCATCATCATCATCATCATAACATCACGCCTCTTTCCCGTTGGGGTAGGCAGAGACCACAGTCCTCCACCTGCTACGATCTTGACATACTTCCCTTGCTTCCTGTACTTTCATCAATCCTTTCATACATGCTCGTCGGTTTAGGGTACTTTTAACCTGGCCTTTATTCAGAACGTCCTGAATTTGGTCCTGGTACGTTCGCCTAGGCCTTCCCCTTCCAACGTTTCCATTCACTCTCGCCTGGTAGATCTCTTTCGTCAATCTTCGTTCATTCATCCTCTCTACATGACCAAACCATCTCAGCATCCCTTTCTCGATTTTGGTCACTACGTCTTCTTTTACGCCACACCGTTCTCTTATCACACTATTTCTAATCCTGTCACTCAATTTAACACCAATCATACTCCTTAGCGCTCTCATTTCCACTGCATTAATTCTACTTTCATGCTTCTTCTGCCATACCCAGCTTTCACTGCCATACATCAGTGTTGGTACCAAAACTCCCAAAACCAAACCAAAACTCCACCAAAATCAAATCGTCGATATAACCAAAAACGCAGTTATTTCCTGAAGGAGTGAATTCGTAATTAACTAACATATCAGTGAGGCGTTGCATCTCTGAGGCAGCATTAGTTAAACCGAACGGCATGCGAACAAATTCAAAAAGACCACGCTGTGGTACAATAAAAGCAGTTTTCTGACAACTATCTTCATCAGCTAAAGGAATTTGCCAAAAAGCACTACGAAAATCAAGAGACGTCATATATTTAGCGCCTTTTAAGTTATCTAAAATATCTTGAATTCTAGGAAGAGGGTACGAATCTCTAATAGTAACGCTATTTAATTTACGACAATCTACGCAGAAGCGTACGGAACCATCTTTTTTGGTTACCATAACAACAGGACTAGCCCATGGTGAGCGAGATGGACGAATGACACCAGCTTCTAACATTTTATCTATCTCCTCGTTAAGGAGCTTTAGTTTAGCAGGCGACAAAGGATAATATCTTTGGCGAATAGGAGGTCCGTCAGTATTGATTTTATGACTCAGCCAAGAAGTTTTACCAAGACCGATTTTCTCAGAAGAAATATCACTATACTCTTCAATGACCTTCTGTAAACGAGTTTCCTGGTCAGCTGAAAGAGTGAAGCGAGGTTGAATATGGTTGGCTGAACACATCAAAGGTGAGTGTGGAGTGTCTGTTGGTACGAAAAGGTTACCTTTAAAAGAAGAATCAAAAGCTTTACAAAAAGAATCCGTAAGACCGAAATTATTCCAAAATTCCATACCCAAAATTATCTGAGAAGACATAGAACTAACAACACAAAAATGGTGGTTAAGAGTACGTCCATTAAAAGAGACAGGCAAAACGCAATGACCTAAGACAGACATTGGAGTGTTATTAGCAGAATAAATAGAAGGACGAGAAGAAGAATCATAAGGAAAATTATGTTTAGTCACAATAGTAGCTGAGATAAGAGAAGTCTGGGCACCTGAATCGAGTAAAGCCATGAAAGAATGATTTTGAATGTAAATTTCAAGAAAAAACCTATTATCTGATGATTTAGAGTGTATCACCGGAGATACCGATTGAGGCGAAACAGGGTATCCCCGGTGTCTTACGGGTTTTTTGGCATATTATTTGAAGTCTGTGACGAACATCGTGGACACGTCTTAGTTAAAAAACCAGGTGTTCTGCACTTAAAACAAATCTTACCTGAGATATTGGGACAAACTCTATAATTATGACCAGGCTGGTTACATTTAAGACAGTTAAATTGCGAAGTTGAAGAAAAAGAAGTGGATGCGAATGAAGCCTCACACATTTGTGGTTGTTTAGATAATTCAAACAATTCGAAGTTCTTAGCTATTTGAAGTAAATCTGTTATACTTTCAATTCGATTAGTTGACAAGCACGGCCTATAGTGAGGATTCATATTGAATTTAATAATTGGTAGAAGGGACTTGTCGGAAATTGGGGTACTTAATTTAGAATTAAGATCCTTGATGTTAATTAAAAAGTACTAAAAAAAAGAGATTTCAAATCGTTATAAGAAAGAGTAGGACTCCTAATTGAGCGGAAGTATTTCAAAGCATTACCAGATAAAAGCTCATGAAATCTGCGGACCAAGTATTCATTAGGAATATCAGATGCTTCTTGATTTTCCTCTACAGAAAGGAAAAAATCACGGACGCATGAATCGCCAGAGAAGGAAATCTTCCAGGATGTGAGGGATTTATCTTTTGATAACAATTTTTTAATTCTCTCTGTAGTTGCAGAAACAGAAGGTTGTGGAGAATCTTGGTAAGGATTCGACGTCATATCAAACCTGTTCCTAGGATGATTTAAAATTGGACTAGGATTGAGTGGGGTCGTAGTAATTGGAATAGAAGTGTCGATAAGTAATGGCGTTTGATCCATTAACAGTGGAGGTTCCTGATTTGAAGCAGCACTAGTATCTCCAAACGGATTACCTCGATCAACAACTGGTGGTACCTGTTCTTCCATAATGAAGGGATTGGTTCAGCAGGCTAAGTATGCGCGACGAAAAAAACTGAAAGTTACCTGAAAGAAGGTCTAACTCTCACAAAAAAAAACTCGCATAAACTAACTTACCTTTAATTCCCTATACAAGCATTCAGACTTACAAACAGAGTAACTACTACAAACTACTGAAATGAAATTCAGGGTAAAATTATATTTCTGGAGAAAATAAAAGACTTTTCCAGTTAAATGTATAGTTAATTTAACAATAAATGAAATTACAAGTTAAATTGCATTTGAAAAAAATTGTCTATACAAGTCGCGTTTATAAAAACGCACATCCGCGCGGTCGTGAAAAAATGTTTCATCTAGTTAGAGAACCTGAAAAAAAGCAGAATAAATCAATAATTTGAGCTCGGGCGCCATAAAATGCAGTAAAATAAAGTAAATTAAATTGTAAAATGTACTGCAGTTAGATAGAAATAGAGTAAGAGTTAACTTACCTTAAACTAATCAAGCAAACAAAGAAATATAACACACAATATATTAATAAAAACAGATTGACCACAGTTTTGTTGTATAATTTCACTAATATATAACCAACGTAATAAAGTTTAAATTTGATTGTACGATCCGTGATTAAATATAAATATATAATATTGTTTAAAATATTAAAAATCAACGTTAGGTGTTAAAAATAAGACAAATAAATTTTGAAAGGAATCCGCGATGCGTGCATCAGGTAAAACGCTCCGTCTATAGCTACTAGATACTATCGCTTGGAAAAGTCTAGTGATAACTTTAAGTGGCCACCTAACTTATTACTATAGCGACTAGTTAAATATGGTCATAGTCGTACCTTCCGCAATGTATCGCGGATAAATGTTCTAAAAGTTTAAAAATTACTGCCAAAGATTCGTATCTAAATAAATCATGGCGCGTCTGGAGGCCTTTTTTTGAATTTTGGGAATAAAACTTAAAACTAATAATATAAATGAATTAAATATCTGAAATAGGTAGTAGTTGGATTTGCGTAGTTCGTGGCGTCCTCCCGTGCTGGTAGGAAACCCGCAGTTGAAGAGATGCAGTGGCAGAGAGCAAGGTGCAAGCTGCTGATGTCAAAGTCTCTCTGGAGACAGGGCTTGGGCTGTGTTGCAGGTGCAAGCCGGAACCTACTGCCCGTAATCGGGCAGCTTTAGCTGCACGAATAAAAATGCGGCATAAGAGAGTGGCAACCTCCCAGCAACAAAAATTACGTAAAGACAAAAATACTTACAAAATTGTAGAGTTCATAACGAGTAAAAATCCAAATCGTTGAGGTATTATAATTGCACAAGTCAAAGAAATAACTACAGCAGCAAAACTGCTGTATTAAAATATAGTTTAAATAGTATTTAGATTAGATTTTATCTATATTTTGCTAGATTTGACAAAAACACTCTTGTGTCCAAACAAATAATAATCACCGAGAAAGGAAAATCAAAATTTTGAATCCACTGTCAAAGAATACAAACAGCCAGTCAATACACCGAGAAAGAAGCAAAAAGTATCGAACACGAAAAAGGAATATGAGCGATAACGCTACAGTAAGTAATAATAAACATTATCATATTTCATGTTCATTCATAGGTTAGGTAAATAGTAAGTTAAAAAAAATTCTCAGAGCCCTGGTAGGAAACACAAAAATATACATGAAGTTAACCATTTTTGCCGGAACTTATTTAGCAGTCTTGCAAGCGCAATAAAAGATTTTTGCCGGTCGGTCTCACTTCACTCCGAGCTTCATTCTGTGTCTCCGTGCTCAAGCCTTCGCACATGTTTCCGAAAAAAAAATGATTTTTTGCCAGTGAAGTTAAAAAAAAATATATTTTTGCCTTCAACTATGAAAAGAAAAAGGAAATCAGAAGTAAGCTACGATAGTGAGGAAGAAATTAAGTGGAAAGTAAAGAAATTGGAAGGAAATTTGTCAAAAAGAACACAAAAATGTCGTGTTATTTATTCTTCAGATGAAGATAAGAACAGTAAGTTGAATGCATATATTGGTTTACCTTTTTTCACTTTTTGTAAATGCTCAGATAACTAATTACTGGTACGCACAATGTGGGCCTCCGACTTAAAGGTTGTCCCTTTGCAATACACTGAACTTTATTACCAATTGGCGATATGAGTCTCCGACTTAAAGTTGTTTCTTTCTCTCGCTATCTTATTTTTCACATAAAGATAAAAACAGTTTTAATTTATAATTGCTGTTCACCTTTTAGAAATGCACAGACAACTGTTGCATTGCGCAATGTGGGCCTCCGAATTAAAGGTTGTTCCCTTTGCAAAATACTGAAATTATTTAGCAGTTGTCGCCAGAAGTACTTGTTGATGAGCACAGCGTGCCGTCGTCGCCCTCGCCGCCGCCCGCCTCACCGCGCCGCCGCCCGCCCCGTCCCTCCGCACGCTCTGCCACCGTCGTCGCTACCACACGCTCCGCCACCGCTTAGTGAGTACCTCAAAGCAAATACCTCCTGAAAAAGAAACAATAGCCGAAGAAATCGACCTAAAATCGGTAATATTTGATACCCAACAACTGTGACTTCTTGATTGCTCCTGTGTAGCATTGTCACCACTATGTTTCTCAATAGTAAAACATCAAAACAAAAACAGTTTAAACCTATTAGTGATGCCTGCCATATTTTATGTGGCAATCATTACGCCTAGACCAAGTCGCAGAGAAACATGGTTATCTTTTGAACTAAAATGCAACTGAAGGGTACTCTGATTGAAATAGGTCGTTACAAATCTTGGTTATTTGACGGAAATCTTTCAGAAAAGTTAAAGGCTGGAAAAACTTCAAAAAACCAGCAGCGATATAATAATAATAAATAAAATTATTTATTCCAGATTTCTCCATATTACACGTAAATATAAAAATCTGACTTAGTCACGACCGATTCCAAAGCTACACAATTACCAAACTAAAAACAGCAGAAGCTGTTTTAACTACAAGCCTCAACGTCGCAAATGGAAAGCCAACCTGCAGCGGTGTCCAGCTCGCAGCGGTACCAGCGCCAGTCCCCACCGCGCAGGATCATCCATAAGTAAATCTCGCCCGAGGTATGGTTTGCTGGTCGACTCCATCCAATATTTCTCAGACGAATGGTCAAAATCACAAGCGACCCTACGAAATCATCATGGATAACAGGTAACAGGGTAAAATACCACTTACCTACTTTTACCTGCTCCTGAAAATTCTAGTAGTCCAAATGCTATGCAACCTATGCAACAAAATAAACAAGATAGGCTTGATTACACGAATGCTATTATAGTAGTTTATGCAACTGTCATATAAAACAGGTTATTAAAACACAAGTTTGGGTTTATCACATGAGGCGCAGCCGAATGTGATAATAGCATCAAACGAGTGTTTTAATACCATATTATATGCAGTTGTGTATACTACTTTATCTTCACTCATGCAATAGGTTTCTATACTTATAAAAATGATAAAAATTAAACAAAAGTAAGTAAACAACAATGGTAACTTATATTATGTATATTACAGTTCTGATATGAGTCTGAAGAAGCCGCCTTAATATATCCGCTAGGTCTTCTTTGAAATATACAAGCAGCACATTTTCTTAACAAGACATGGTTTTCTTTTCGATTTTCATTCTTTCCCAATTCATTGTAGGTTATGTCATAAAATGTCCTAGACTAATATGGGAGAAGATCATAAGTTATTGAGTATCTTCTGGTGTAACTGCAGTATCCTGACTGCACCACTTTATCTTCTTTTTCAATAAACTTTCACATTACTTTCACGGGCACAAAAAACTTGAAAAAGGTAAATATTTGAAAATGGCGGCAAATCTAATATCTATTTCCTTCTAATTTCAGGCTGCGCGCGCATATTTTCGACTACAGATAAAATAATTGTAACTATAGTAACTGCTACTGTAACTGCTCCAAAATAATAGGTTGTTTTTAAGGCACACTTTGTAAATATGCTACTAATATTTGACAGCTACTAAGAAAAACTGTTACATTTATAACCGTCTCTCTAAAAGACCTTATATTCAGTCTTCTTTAAAAAGGTTTAGGTTCAAGAAAAATTTTATCCAAGTGTTATGTTATGATTAAAAAGTTAAATTACGTAACACCTTTGCAAAATTTTCATACAAAAATCGTTACGTAATGGTAACTTTTTAATTTTTTATGCATACTCTGCATAATATTCAGCCTTATGTACCAACTTTTTGAATCATAATTCAAAGATTACGACATGAGTGTAGATAAAGTTACTAAAGATCCATGAATTTACATAACGTTATCATAAACCAAGTGAATTAATTTTCCGAGAAATTTTTTGGTACTTACCCAACTTAACCGAATGGTGGAAAGTTTCATGTTAAATCTCAAACAAAATAGGTATAAGTTAAGTAAATGGTATAAGTAGATAATTAAGAATAAGATGGAAGATTGCCTGACAGCTAAAAAATAATTACAAAAAATTCATACTTGGCTTCATTAAACATGAAAGATTCATATTTCATTCCTTACACAAGTCACATAATAAGTACCTTCGGGTTAAAATATGACAGTGTACTTACGTATTCAATTGTTTCCTTTCAGTTGGGTTTATGCACCGCACCATACGTATTAGGTTATAAAAATATTCGAGTTATCTATAATTTACCTTGGTGACGTTTTGTTATGACACTCAAAAAAGTTGCTCACAAAACAGATTGATTCTCAGGGTATGTTTTCAGATTTAAGAAAAAATATTTAACTCTACCCGCAGAAGGGAATATAAAAGTAAAAGACCGAACAAACGATTTAGTGGCGAATGTAAATGTAAATTACGAGAATTCATAAGACTTATCGGTTAATTGATATAGATGCAGATCTGCATGTCCTGTAATTTGGTTATTCTTATTTATGCACAAAATACTCTGAATATTTTAAACGCAAACGTATGAACAAAAATCCATCATAAGGTCATATTATGATAAGATTGTTAGTATTCCTGACTCGTTCAAATCCATTTTATTTTGGTGGTAAACCACAAAATAAGGAAACAAACAAAACCACAAAATTATAAAGAAATTTACAGTTTACAACATCGTAATATTTAGATGCATCCCAAATGAACATGCTGGGTTGCTTTCTGCAAAGGTAATGAAAGCCTTGGATATTGGAAACTGACTAGTCAGAATTACACATAAACGAATTGAAGTTTAAACTTTTCTGGGTCTAAAACGTTGTGCTAAAAATTGATTCTACTTCGTATGATGGGCCCTATTACCGCTATGATAATATAGCGGCATCCTATTTATACATGACTACAAAAAAGGATGGGTAGTATCCAATATGGACACATTAACGAAATCACAGGATGACTGTCTTTGTTCATATGTGTCGAAGACACGAACTGGGGCGGAAGAGGGATGGCACTATGTGGGCAAGGGATTAGACATCAGGAATAGCAGAGAACACGATATCGGCCGAACTGTTGGTAGTGGACATCGATAACATCTTCAACAATCGCCTAATTAATAGCACTGTGACTTACTTGCATGACGATTATTCATCCTGACTTGCCATTGACCTCTCGTACGATGACCTTTCTGAAATAAAATCAAAATTAATAGCAAATAAAATTACTCAAAACTTACAAATACAACATTTCAACATGCATGAATTTTATTTAGCATACATACATACATAATATCACGCCTTGTTCCCGTCGGGGTTGGCAGAGACCACAGTTCTCCACCTGCTACGATCTTGACATACTTCCCTTGCTTCTTGTACTTTCATCAATCCTTTCATACATGCTCGTCGGTTTAGGGTAATTTTAACCTGGCCTTTATTCAGAACGTCCTGAATTTGTTCCTGGTACGTTCGCCGAGGCCTTCCCCTTCCAACGTTTCCATTCACTCTCGCCTTGTAGATCTCTTTCGTCAATCTCCCTTCATTCATCCTCTCTACATGACCAAACCATCTCAGCATCCCTTTCTCAATTTTAGTCACTACGTCTTCTTTTACGCCACAACGTTTTCTCACACTATTTCTAATCCTGTCACTCAATTTCACACCAATCATACTCCTCAACGCTCTCATTTCTACTGCATTAATTCTGCTTTCATGCTTTTCCTGCCATACCCAGATTTATTTAGACTAGCATATAATAAGTACCTGCTGCATATACATTGGTTCATTTGCGAATATAGTTGGAACGGCATATGAGTGGAGATTGGGTCTAAGTGGGCCTTCTTTATAACTGGTTTTGTCGAAATGCAAGCTGCAAATTCGTGAATGTTTGGAAAGGCACCATTTTGCTGGTCTCCGAATATTTTTTTTTATTTCGCATCCAGTGTAAAGCTTCAATTAAAAAATTATGTGAGATTGATCATAAGTTACATCATATCCATATCGACAACTATGATCTACTCCAAACAGCACTATGGATCACTTAACGCACAGATTTATAAAGGAGAGCGTCTCAAGTCTGTGACTTAACGAGTAATTGAAATGTCAAACACGCCGATTGTTGTATTTCAGTGTAATTGGATTCGTATATTTATACGCTTTTTAGTTACCGTATATATAAGAGTTCTAAATATAACATTAGACCATTTCACATGTAAAACAAGTCTTAAATTTACATACAATTTTATTTACAAGGGGACATATCATATCAGACTTACCGATGGAATGAAATATTTCCTTGTATATCCTTTGAAATGTTTGAACGGCTCTTGCAGCCGGGAACAACACACGCCATTTTTAATTTATTATTCTTCACTTATGTTTTTATAGATCTCTTTTAAGTGATAAAAGCAAAATACACAAAAATACAAACACATGTTTGTAATTTAGACTAAAAAGGATGTAAATAAGTTTTTAAGTTAAACTTTTTAAAATCCCTCTAAAAAAACTATACTAACTCCTTGTTGCTGGGATATTACACTATATGAAATAAACCTTCTATAAAAAAAATCGGTTCCTTTAATTTTTCCATACAAAAATTACAAAAAATGTATGAATTTTTTTTTGTATAACTGAAGTAGACTAACCTCGCGATGTCTACATCCGTCAGAGCTCTTATTCTTTTCACTGCGTATGCTGCAGAACTGAGTCTGTTCGACAATTTAATAATATGCGGTCCCACTTAGTGAGTTGATTCAGTCAGGTGTGATCGTCGCTTTAGGTAGCAGCTATTATATATTCTGTGGTAGCAGTGGCCGTTCGAAACTAGGAGCCTGGCCCTTTACCCCAAGGAGGTTTAAGTAGCAACTCTTTCTGCTAAGGAGGGAGCCATAAGCGTACCACTTTCTTGCGAGGGACCTCCATACTGTATGGAATTTTTTCAAACCCTAAAAACGTAAAATTTTTATTTTCTCTCTGAGAAATATGTGACATGGGACTAATAATTGCTACTACCACAGTTTTTCTGGTGAAAACACTTAGGTACCAATCAGGAAAAAACGGTGTACAAAATCACGCATAAAATGGCTATTACGGATTATTTACGCTTCCGTTCATTTCATTTCATTTATTTACCATTTACAGATTGTATACTTAAAACTAGTTTACAATCCACCTCTATGAGGCACACATGGCTTTTATAACATTATTAAATTAAAATTAAAATTAAATTATTATCATAAATTAAATTATTAAAATTAAATTGAAATTTTTAAAATTAAATTGAAATTAAATTATTATTAACTTACAATTAATCATTAATCAATTTCATTATTAAATTTGTCACATAGGTATTCGTTGATATTATAGTACGTTCTTAGTATTAATGATCAATTCACAAGTAAAAAACGATATGTTTTCACTTTCGTAAACAAAGTTTATACTCATCATGTCATATGGCCTTTTGTTATGGGGTCATGCTGCGGATGCAAACAGCATTTTTTTACTACAAAAGCGAGCTGTTCGTGCAATTTATGAAATGAAGCCTAGAGAATCTCTTCGAAATAAATTTAAAGAAATCAACATTTTGAATTTTGTGTCGCAATACATTTATGAGAATTTAATATATGCTAAACGGAATATACATATTTTTGATAAAAATTGTGACAGGCACAGTGTCAACATAAGAAACAAGAATCAACTTGCTTCTCATATCAGCCGTATTCACAAAATTAGTAAAACATATAAAGGACAATGTATACGCTTCTATAATAAGGTACCCACTGATATTGAAAGTTTACCATTAGATAAATTTAAAACTGTAATCAAGCAGAAATTATGTAAGAAGGGTTATTATAAAATATCAGATTATCTAGAAGAGAAAAATCCATGGGATTAGACTACGGTTCTAACAGGCTAATTCAAAATTAAAACTGACCTATGTATGTTGTATATCAACCTTGTACATTCAAACATATTTATAAGAGCGCGTGGGTTTTTATTGTCGCTTCTTTTTTTTCCCACAATGGCACCACATTGTTTGTGAAGCGATGTAGTTTAGCTGACGTCATTAAGAGATTTTAATATCCAACAATGAATAAACGATTTTGATTTGATTTGATTTTTACTAAAACATTAAATTTTTAAAGATATCATGATTTTTGTAAAACTTAACTGAGTTTTTTGACCGACTAGCATGGGCGACAGTGAGACGCTTTACACTTCACTAGCTCATACATAATATGTATATGGCGGACTCTATAGTTTTTTACTCTGAGCTTTACCCTCACTTCTGTACTTGAAAACTTAGATGCGTCTGAATTGATAAAAAGGTCTCCTCATGCAACAATTTCCATCACAATTAGTTGTGACAATCTGTAGAATCGAAATTGTCTGTACTCTACTCACAAAGCAATTTCATCACAATTTCATGCCGCGTAATTTCAATATTTTCAAAACTATCGAAATTTCAACATGCGGAACTTAGCTTACCATCGATTCATCAAATTACAAGCAAAAGCAATTAGCGTCGAAAAGAAGATGATAGTGGCTAAAAACATTGCTTTTATCGCTTTTATCTAACAACAATAATAAATGACAGCCACAGATTAGATAGAATTCGTCCTCTAGATAGAGTCGCAAAATTGCAACCATAGAGCTAAATGTATGAAAATTGCATGCGATCACGCTCCACACATTGCAATTTGGACACAATTTGTTTGACAGATTGTAAATTGCTAAGATTGGATTGTCAGTCCCAATCTGCCTACTTACGTTGCAATCTGTTGACAATCTGCAGATTGCGACAACTGATTGTGATTGAGATTGTTGCGTGAGCACGCGTGAGTAGAGCCCATAAGATAGGTACAATTTATCTTTCATAACTGTCACTCACATTATCTCTTATAATCAGTTGAGTTGTTGAAGTGACTGTGACAGTGATAGATCCGTGGCAGATTGTTAGAGATTTTTGTGGAATGTTCTAAGAGTTTTCAATAAATTAAGTAACATTTCGACACTCCTATCGAACAACATTGCATCTCACTTTTTGCAGATTTAAAACCTACTGAATGGATTTTAATGAAACTTCACAATAATATAGCTTATACATCAGAATAATACAATTTATAAAGATAGGTATTGTGTGAATTGTCCAATTCTGCGCAGACGAAGTCGCGGGCACCAGCTAGTCTTTTATAATGCGCACGGCTAAAGAGTGAAATTCTCTGCCTGGGTCTGTGTTCCCGAGTTCATATAACCCGAATCTATTCAAGTCGCGAGTGAATAAGCTTCTTCTGGGCAATCTCGTTCCATCGTCGTCCTCATTTCTGTCTTCAAGACTAGATCGAGGTCAAGAGTAAGCCCATTTTCAATAATAAAAAAAGATTGTCCTTTTTATCTGAACACGTGTATCAAATCCTTGTGTCTCTAAGGGTCGAATTGATGAATCCCGCTTAGGTGTCAGATTGTCCTTAAGGGGCATCTTGAGGTGTTGCATTAATTAATAAACAGAAATTGAGTAGCTGTCATCGGAGCAATTATCACTTGAGCGTTAAAGACACACTCACTAATTTATAAACAAAACTTAACTCAAAACGCAGACATTAATTCTTTTTGCTCTTTTGACGTTTGACTCAAAGACGGATTCAGATTCAGATTCAGATTCAGATAATTTTATTCAATGTAGATTCTTTACAGAATACTTATTGAATGTCATGCAGAATACAATGCAAATAGAGCGAGTCTACGCCGTTTCGGATCGTGCTATGGCAGCGTACACTTGAGATTGGTATTTGGATAGTAGTTTATTAATTAGCAAGATCTTGAGATGATAATTAAGTCAGGTGACATGGTCTTGGGGAGGATTTTAAGAGGGATTTATCAATACGGGCCTAAGTTTATTAGATTAAAAGTTAGGAATTTGTATAACATTGTAACTCATACCAATTAAGATTGTAACTAAGCAGTTGATGATAATTTTCGATGATTATAAAAGTTTGGTTTATAGTACGAAAAAAGCATATTTAAAAAAAAAATCTATAGGGAAATTATTTAGTAGGTAATTGTATTTTTGCGTATCTAAGAAACTAACTATTGAACTGAAGATGTACATATAAAAAAACCAAGGTTGAGGTATGTTTACAAGTATTTTATTTATGGTATCTAAAATGCTACTTGACCGCGATAGCACTCATATGTACGATATGGGAAACTGGTTGCGGTAGGTTTATATAACCTCCTCCACTTCAATCGGCGTCAGACGATCTACTGCTTGCATCTCGACGCGTTCCATTTTTAAATTAAAGTTTTATTTCTCAAATTATTTTATAACCAGCCAGTTCTTGATATTTTGTTGCAAAATGACGACGCTGCTTCGGATATTGAGATGTGCGATTGTTTTGTTAATAGCAGACGGCACTATGGTCAATTTTAGGGTGTTTGCGAGAGCCATGTCGACTGTGGTGAAGTCGTTCGAGACCCATGGGGTGGTGCCAGACGTCATCCCGAAGGCGCCGGAGGCTTTGGCTTCGGTAAGTCTAAAGGAATTGTTTCAAACTGGGCTAGCACATTGTACGGTGTATAGAAAAATCGAGAAAAATACACATATTACGCTAAAAATAATCGTAATATTCAATTTGCCCATACAAGAAGGTACAAAAATATGTTCGTAAAATATTTATCAAAGTATGGCCATACCCACAACAAACTCCAAATTCCTTGGCCATACCATACGTTCGCTATGCAAACGTTTTCGTTCCTAATTTGAAATATTTTTTGGCAAGATTCTGGCTTGGATACAAAGATTTTGGAAACTACGGGCGGGGTCATCGTGGTGCACAGGCTTTCCTAGTCGTCGATCTTCGAGATGCGGATTCCTGTGTAAATCATTCTTTCACTGGACATTGGCGTGTCGCCATATTTTTGTAACAATTCCTTTACTTTGACATTGGCGAAATACGTTTTGTAATGAGATGTTATGCCATTAAGTAAATATGCAACATACAACCAGGGACTAGATAAGTACTATACGTACCCAGATTAGTAAGTTAATGTACAGAGTATATACGTACAACCATACAACAACATAAATCATGGGGATGATTTTGCACCCAGATTAGTAAGTATAGTACAGAAGTCATCATATCAGCCGAAAGACGTCCACTGCTGGACATAGGCCTCCCCTAAAGAACTCCACGACGACCGGTCCTGCGCTGCTCGCATCCAGCGGCTTCCCGCGACCTTGACCAGATCGTCGGTCCACCTTGTGGGGGGCCTGCCAACGCTTCGACTTCCGGTACATGGTCGCCACTCTAGAACCCTCACGCCCCATCGGCCATCGGTTCTTCTTGCGATGTGCCCTGCCCACAGCCACTTCAGTTTAGCAATTCTCAGGGCTATGTCAGTTACTTTAGTTCTTCTGCGGATCTCCTCATTTCTGATTCGATCGCGCAGAGAGACTCCGAGCATAGCCCTTTCCATAGCCCTTTGGGTGACTTTGAGCTTTCTGATAAGGCCCATCGTGAGCGGCCACGTCTCGGTGTGCCATATGTCATCACTGGCAACACACACTGGTCAAAGACTTTCGTCTTGAGACACTGCGGTATTTTGGACGTGAAGATATTGCGGAGCTTCCCGAACGCTGCCCATCCGTGTCGGATTCGACGAGTGACCTCTTTCTCTAAGTTGGATTTACCCAGCTGGACTGTTTGTCTCAGGTATACGTACTCATCAACAACTTCGAGCGTAGAGTTTCCAACTTTGAGTGGAGTTTGTACCCACTCCACTCAAAGTTGGAAACTCAAGGGCGTTAGACATAATTTTCGTCTTATCCATGTTCATTTTAAGACCCACTTGTTGTGAAACTCTACTGAGGTTATTGAGCATCGTGCCGAGATCTTCCAGGGTCTCAGCCATTACGACAATATCGTCGGCAAATCGAAGGTGGGTCATGTACTCGCCATTGATGTTGATGCCAAGTCCTTTCCAGTCCAGGAGTTTGAAGACGTCTTCCAATGCAGCGGTGAACAGTTTAGGAGATATGACGTCTCCCTGTCTCACTCCTCACTGCAGTACAGAAGTATTTTGCATAAATGTGCATCTCATGTCAAAGATGCTAGACTTTTTTGTAGATAATTTTATTTAGATTAATTTACTCCAGAGACAAGTTGAATTATTTTTTTCAGCATTTTCCGATCTTCGTTGGACGATTTATATAGATTTACTTAAACTTTGAGACGAAACATAACATAGGGCTGTTATAACCGCCGAATTTGGGTCGCCCGCGAAGCAGTGCAGTTTATCGGAAATTTCATATTTGTATAGAAGTGGTAGTACCAATTGAATATTAAAGGAAAAGGTAAAATATGTAGATAAACCAAACTATGCAATGTTCAATTTTTTTTTTTCAACATACTTATAGTTATTGCGCAGTAGGTACACTTCTTCTTCTTCTCGAGTCAATGGCAAAACTGACTATAAAAGCTTAGGCCCTGGTCTAATCTAAGCGGTGCGATGCGGATGCGCGCAACCTGTGCGCAACCGGCGCGCAACCGGTAGCGCCGGTGCAGTACGCAAGAAGTACGCGAAAGGTGTTGCGCGGGCGGCGGCAGTGGACGTATTTAGGGCATTCTAAATTTCGATTTCAATAAGGCAACATGTTATCTTCATCTGATGATGAAGACATGCTAGCTTTGGTGCATTTAGCAGATTTGCGTAACAGGAGATATGCAGTGCACCCTGTCTGGTAAGCGGGACAGGAGCATAGATTTTTAGAGAATATAGGTAAATATTTATTCCAATAAATAATTGAACTAGCCTGATTTCCCACGCTCTATCTTGCACGTTTCTGTTACTATAATCCGATCTATTGTAATAATAAATCACGGGATATTTTTCAATCAACTCACAAAACGAAATATTGAATTCTACGTCGTCACGCATTTCGTAATTCGTCCCTGTGTGCATTCGTCCGGCGTGCAGCTTCAAACTGATGCGCGTGTTAGAATTTTAAGGATAGAGACATGTGCAGTTACAAATAAAAGCTTTTTAATATGAGTTTTCTATTAAATGAATACTAGGTCTTGAGTTATTTACCTATTGTGCTCTAAAATACGCTCTATACAACACGAGAAGATGTTCCAACAAATTACTCATTACGCCACCAAAATAGACTTATGTTGCCTACCTCTAATCTCACTAGCCATTCTACCAGCCCGTTTGTAATGTCAATTAAAATATATAATAAATTACCCACTCACATAAAAAAAGAAACAGAATACGATAAATTTATTAAAAACCTAAAACAGTTCCTCATTACCAAAGCCTACTATAGTATAAACGAATACCTACATGATAGGTTTAAATAAGTTAAAATATAATAATATTTAAAAGTCTATTATAAAATAATATCCTTCCATACCTGTGCAATATTATATGTTACTTATTATATTTTTATTACCATAATTTTTAAAATTATTTTTATTAAGCTCTGTATTGCGTGCCCTAACAGGGCGTCTTTTGTACATTTGCAATAAACAACTTGAACTTGATACAGCCAAGCTGTCTTGTACTACCTACCTAAATTAACCACGCCTTTTCGTGGATTATAGCTACATAGGAAGGGAATTTTAGAACAAATGATAAACGAAATAAATGGTAGTTATAAATGTACTTGATTATTCAAAGAAACAGCAGTAAAACAGTTACTAATCCAAGCAGAGTTGAAAATACAGTCATCTACATTTAAAAACAAGAAAATAACACGTTTACAATGAGATTTACTTCTATTACAACAACATATTTTAAATATTAAAGAAAATTACTTAACTCAGGACTAGGGATACTTCCAGTTTCGCCGACACTAATATAAGAGAGATTTAATGCTCTGATGGAGCTTTTTATCATACAATATGAAATGAAGTTTGTACAGGTAGCAATACAATTATCCAATCAGGAACGAGGTGAGTGATATTAGCCACATATTAACCAATAAAAATCATTCTAGTTACATAAGCCAATGAGCTACATTGAACAGCATCAAAATTACTACTTTTACATACGATTTGGTATATTTTACTAGATGAATCGATAACAATATTAATACAATATTTTGAACACATTATAAACCTTGCAACACATGTCATTTTTATGATTTTACTTCATACAATACTTTAGTTAATTACATTCTACAACTTCCGTTAGGAAAGAGATGAAATCAATACTATTACAATAAAATTTATTACTCCTAACTATCTATTATCTCTGAAATACAATTTAGCAATATTTTTAGACATATTTTCAGGTATTATAATCTATCACGCGCATCGGGCGCACAGCACGACCGCGCCCCACCCTCGCCGCACTGCATGGATTAGAACGACGCCGCGTCGCTTCTATACATTTTGTATGAAACAGAAGTGCCAGGCAGCGTGCCGGTTGCGCACCGGTTGCACGCATCCGCATCGCTTAGATTAGACCGGCGCCTTAGCCCAAAAAGTAGCAACATCAATAGCCTTTTGGTTGCCTTCAAAAAGGTCCCTCCGAGTGCAGGAAACTGGAGAAGTAGGGCACGACAGCAAGTGTGTCATGGTTTGCAAAATACCACATTCACACTCGTCGTTATCAGAGAGGCCCCACCTCTTCATGAGTTGCCCGCACCTGCCAACGCCCGACCGCAGTCTGTTTAGAGACTTCCGTTATGGACCAAGGAAGATCGCGACCTGGTGGCAGCTTTTCGGCAGTTGGGATATGAATGTTGTCGGGAGGGTTACCTTTTTGACCACAGTTCTACCCTAGCCTTGGATGGATCTGAATCGAGCGGCATGGTGTCTTTCATAAAACTGTGACGGCTCTTAAGGCGTGGGGGTGGTGGGTTATGGCCGTATAGTAGGTGTCTGCTGTCTAATTCCTGTTTTTGCTTCTCAATAGCACAGGCTACCCGACGCCTGACGTCCGGAGGAGCTATGCCAGCAGTAGGTACACTTATTGTATAAGCTTTATCTAAATTAAATATACATGATTTTTTTTAGTTTCTCGATTTATTACAATCTTAATTCGTAATTTTGGCTTTAAAAAGCTTCACGTAGGTACTAAAACGACACTAACGCCAAAAAATACACCGGAAGTTCCCTTTGCCACATCAGCAACGTTCAGAAAAAAACTGGTCAAGTGTGAGTTAGAATCGCGCGCCAAGGGTTCCGATATACCTTTAGTATTTTTGGAAGCAATAAAGTCCATTTTTAGGACCGCAAAACTAAATTTGTTTGTAAGTAAAGGTTTTTTGCAGATTTCTAAAAAAACTTTGCAACTTAGAAAGATCGTTTCATTTTTGCTGTAATTTTTACATAAACGCCTATCGACTGTCATTTATTCAGATTTTTCCATTTACAAACTTCGGAGATAAGGGGGGGGGGAGGAACGGTACTTTTTTTGACATTTTTCATCATAACTTGAAAACCAAGAGTTGTAAAAAAATACAAAAATATATCTTAGAATGTACAAGTAAATCCCTTTCATATGATACCCACTCAACCTAGTACCGATAATTAGAAATTTTGCCCCCCGTATTTGGGCCCCCTTTACATTAATAATCATAATTTTTTCTTAATTCTTTCACGTGAAATTAAGTTGGACAACCATATTTTAAAACTATTCTAAATTTCAAGTCGATAGCATGAGTGGTTGGCGAAATAGACAGGTGTGACAGACAGACAGAGAGACAAAGCGGCACCATAAGGGTTCCTTTTTTTACCATTTTGGCATCGGAACCCTAGAAAAGAACTGCTAAGTATGTATGCTTAGCGCAAATATTTTTTTATTAGTAGATCAATGCTAATTATATCAATAACTCGGCGTTAAGCGGCATAAAAATACTTTGAAATGGAAATTCCCCAAATTTTGAAAACCGGTACTGGGTAACAGCCCTATATTCTATCTTGTTTTTGTTGTAAAGTCAGGCAGTTTTTCCGTTCACCGAAAGTTTATACAATGTGTAACTCCCTCTAGTAAAAAAAACCTCTCCGATTGTAGTTCCACCTATGTTACTGAACAACTTATTAAAATAAAATATGGAGTGTCCATACAAATTGATCTTATCCAATTTTCATTTTATATGAAGAATTATTTCTTTAATTTTAATTTTATAAACTTGTAAATTAAAAGTTTTTAAGTTGTACTTACTAATACTATAGGTTTTGCTTTATTAGAACTACACGTTGTACAATTATTTTTTCACTTCTCATGCTCTGAAAGTGCTTTTTTGTGCAGGATATAGGCTGCATAAAATCGAATTTTGTGCACTAGGGCAAAAAAGTAATCGCGGTGGTGTACGCCCTGCGCGGGCCTGCTGCACCCCACCCCCGCGCCGCGCGCGCGTCAACATATACAATAAAGCAGAACAACTCATTCTTCAGTTACATTTAGAGAGTACTTTAACGTTTTATTTCCTCGCAATCAAAGTGAAGAGCAGAGTTTATAACTCGTCCACAAAACCATTTTATCCTCGACATTACTATCAGCCCTCGCCTTCGGCTCGGGCTGCTAAATGTCTCAAAAAAGTGGTTCGTTTTATGCACTTGTTGTAAAATCTACTATAAAAATACCCTAACAATTTAATTTTTCAGGTAAAATACCCCAGCGGAGCAGTAGTTAATGAGGGCAATGTACTGTCTCCACGTGTGGTCCAAGACATGCCGACGGTCGTATGGGACGCCAGCGATGACAACCTTTACACACTGGTAATGACTGGTAAGTTTGTTAATAATCCACTATTATTGTCCCGTGTGGTGCTGCCAAAGAATAGTACCAACCCATACATAACCGTGGGTGTCGTAAGAGGCGACTAAGGGTTATAAGCTGGAGGATGGGCAGCAGCGTCCTCTAGTGTATCATACCATCTTACTTACTGCGGTCACCAACAAACGCGGTCCATGGTGCCAGCCGTAACGCTAACAAGCGTGGTGACTATGGTACTTCCCCTCCACATATTGTTTCTGCAAAAGCTGGAATTCTGGAGGGAGTTCCCTGTCCTGTTGTGGACGTTTGATGGGATGTCATGATGATGATTGAATATGACAAACCAAATAGAAGGTTATTTGGTAAAAAAAATTATCAAGTGGGCCGCACGTTGCTTACTTTAAGAACTAAGATTGTATGTCTCAAGTGCCGGTAATTTCACTTGCTCTCTTGCACCCTTCGAACCGAAACACAGCAAGGGGGTGGCACTTGCCCAGACGGATTTTGTCCGACCAAATTTGTGGTCCGATCACATCCGACCACATTTGTGGTCCGACTAGCGAAACTGCCAAGAGGATGCAAGGCAGACCTGTTGTGTTTTACTTATATTAGTACCTTCCATTTCTACGAATAGGTTTCATTCGTGTACTCTATTAAGAACCCAATTTTCGCTCCGACTGTACAAAACCTGCCAGGTTGCGGATTGGCAGACCAACATTTTGTGGACCTAGTAGGCCACTAGTGGACCTAGTAGGTACAAAGTTGCAAATTTCGTGTACTTGATGACGTAGGATAACATGCAGTGCCCTTAAAGTCTATAAATCATCCCTCATTTAACTCCTTGAGTGTTCAAAATTCTATTCATAGTGCAAAAGGCACGTCCAGGCAGAACAATTGCCTTGCGAGGCAGATTATATTATCAGCACTGTAACTAGGTCCCGGGACTCAGGACAAACCTTTGTAAGATAAACCTAGGTGTCATAGGTGTGTGTTCTGTGACGTTTAATACTTATCTAGTCCCTGGTTCTGTGTCGCTTTGCCTTTTTAGGGTTCCGTACCTCAAAATAAAAAAACGGAACCCTTATAGGATCAATTTGTTGTCCGTCCGTCTGTCTGTCTGTCCTGTCTGTCGGTCTGTCTGTCAAGACCCTTTTTCTCACGTATGAGAAGAGGTATCAGGTTGAAATTGATAAAAAATATTAAGGTCTATAAACCACACAAGATATGAAAATTTAAATTTTTTACAACGACGCAATCAAAAGATGTGGCTTTTTATGTCCTCATCTTCATACATTTATGCAAAAAGCAAAACCTACAAACAAACCGTTGACCTAAAATTATGAAATTTGGCAAGAAGCTAGGTCTCACAGTACAAATAAAGGAAAAAGTCTAAAATCGTTTTATATTTCAATTTTTCTCACAACTAACAGTAACCAATTAAGGTGAGCTCCCGTTTTAAGAACTTTTCTATAAAAGAGGGGTCAAGCTGGATGATCGCGGTGTTTTTAAATCAAAGAGCAAAAGCTTTAAGTATATCATATGGTAGATAGGTACGGAACCCTTAGGGCGCGAGTCCGACTCGCACTTGGCCGGTTTTTTTATGTAGCATGTGAGCAAGCGAGCTTGTGGGCGACCTGATAGTAAGTGGTCACCACTGCCCATAGCGCCCATAGTCTTATTAGTAGCATAAATGACACTGACAGACAGAAAAGCGCGTTGCCCACCCTGAGAACTAAGATGGCGTGTCTCATGCGCCAGTAATTTCACTGTCTCCCTCGTCCTTTAACCGGAAACACAGCAGTGCAAACACTGCTGCTTTACGTCAGAAAAAAAGCAAGGGGGTGGTACTTTCCCTTTTCCCCAGACGGACTTTGCACAAAGTCCCTACCCCCTGCCTAGATTAGGATCAGATGACTTTGTGTGATAGATCCCCCATATTTCGATTAATTATAACGATCATTTCAAGTTTTGTCCCCGCTATTTTGGCCCCCTTTACATTCAAAATCATATATTTTTTAAAATTCTAAAACTATTCCAAATACTTAAAGCAGTAGTGCTACCTCTCAGAGGTCCATTTTGTTACTGTGGCCGCAGGGTGTGCCGACTCTGGTGTCTGTATGGTGTCTAGTCTGGTAGCTTACGGACACCACGGTGGCGCGACTGGTTGAGCCGCCATGGTGTCCCAGTGAAATATATCCCTCACTCTTTTCAGACCCCGACGCACAGTTCCCCGAATGGCACCACTGGCTGGTCGGCAATATCCGCGGCAACCAAGTAGGAACCGGCGAGACCCTGTCGGCCTACGTCGGCTCTGGCCCTCCAGAAGGCACCGGCTTCCATCGATACGTGTTCCTAGTATACAAGCAACCCGGAAAACTGAGCTTCGACGAACCCAGGCTGAATAACACGTAAGTTATTACCAATTCCAGCAGCTAAAACTACTTTCGCTAGAAGATTTCCTACTTACGCTTATTCTGCAATTTATAACCAAATTATCAAATTTTGCGACATAAAAAAATCGACAGTATTGGAAGCTAAAACCATAATTCAAAATTGGCTTAGCACTTTAGATTATCAACAAACAGAATTAATTATACCTTTTAGACAATAATATTTCGGTAGTATAGTAGTATATGCACTAGGTAATAAATAAATTCTTAAATTAATTTGAATAGCAGCTACAACGCACTTTGTTAGATTTAATTACTATTATTTTCCTTTTAAGTTATCACTTTAAGCTATATAGACAACTCGGTAACCAAATGTACATAGGTTTCCCAAGATACAGGCTTCGCCTAGTTTGGGGACCACTGGTAATGATTGTATCAACCTAGACGTAAGTTTCGCTTTAAGAATATAAATGTATTAATTTTTAGAGTTAGTATCCTATGTCTAAGTTGTAATTCTGTTTTTAATAAAGTATTATTATTATTATTATTTTCATATTTATGGACAGGCCCTTTCGGCCTGTTAAGTTCGGCCTTCTGAAGGCACCGGCCTCCATCGATACGTGTTCCTAGTATACAAGCAACCCGAAAAACTGAGCTTCGACGAACCCAGGCTGAATAAACCCGTAAGTTATTCACCTTTTAATATTTATGGACAGGCCCTTTTGCCTGTTAAATTCGGCCTTCTGAAAAAGGCACCGGCCTCCATCGATACGTGTTCCAAGTATACAAGCAACCCGGATAACTGAGCTTCGACGAACCCAGGCTGACTAACACGTAAGTTATTCACCTTTTCAAAATAATTGACAAGCCCTTTCGGCATCTAAAGTTTGGCCTTCCGGAAAGCACCGGCTTCCATCAATACGTGTACCTAGTATACAATGCGACTTTTGGCAGCGATACAGCCGCGCATCTGCATCGCGACACCAGCGAATAATAATTTGTATCGAGTATCGGCACAGAATAGGTAATAGTGTATACATCGGTGCAGACGCGCGTGAGTTTTGAAAGCGTTGCTGCAACGAGATTGAATTGCGAATGTATCGCTGCAAAAAGTTGCAGTTGTACAAGGCCTAAGAATGAAAGGGGGCAGCGAGGGAAGTAGGTAGGTATGTCAAGATCGTGGCAGATCGAGGGCTGTGGCCTCTGCCTTCCCCGACGGGAAAGAGTTATGGGGGACAAAGGGACAATTCACACAAAGTCATCTAATCCCTAGTATGTATGTAAGTGTACAAGGTGTAACAGAAAGCCGTATATCAACCCTGCCCATGAAAGTGAACAACTTTCCCTGAGGAACATAGGTCGAAATACAAAAAAAAATTTGACCTCCCATACAAAATGCGTTATCAGCTGATTCAGTTTTTATGGGAGGACAATTTTTTTTTTCGAATTTCGGCCTATGTTCCTTAGGACATCCTTCAGGGTTGGTATACCCTTTTTGTTACACTGATGACTTTGTGTGAACATACAAAATCTTGCCCTCTGTGTTAAGTACTCGGCTTTAGTGGTAACGATAATCAAAGAGTTTGTATATTTTCAATTACAGATCTGGCGAGAATCGCGGAGGGTTCTCAATTGCCAGCTTCGCCAAGAAATACAACCTTGGTGACCCGGTAGCTGGGAACTTCTTTCTAGCCCAGTGGAACGACTAGGTACGTGCCGATCCTCTATAAACAACTCGGAGCTTAAACAGTTGCATAAAAATGCGAAGTATTACATGATGTGGTATGTAAAGTAAGGCCATCGTAATAGGTCAGTGTCCAACGTATGAAATATTAAGACCTGCAAAGAAAAATCAACCCTGTGCGTTGGCGATAAGAAAACGTCAAAACGTACTTACGTTGTAGTCCAGTCACTTAACGACTTATATCGCCAAATTCACCAAATTGCACCAAATTTTTTTCCAGGTACTAGCACAGATTAAATAATAGTGTACAGTTAGGTACATAGCTCTCAATTTTATATAGGAGCCAATTCTTGAATTTTCTATGAAAATTTTTTGAAATTCATGAATTGGCTCCTATCAAAAATTGAGAGCTATGTACCTTACTAGTAAGTACCTGGTAAAAATTTGGTGAAATTGTTAGGTGTGTCTACGTGAAACAGCTAATCGACCGCACCATTGGCCCTACTTTATTATAATAGTCAATGCTCATGGCAGAGGAGGTGAAATAGTGCGAAAGAGAGCGCTAGATCAAATTTGAACGTAAATATTGCCTTAATCAATACCTTCTTGCTACAATTACTTTATCTGCCACGAGCTATTGAATAGTATAGATTGAAATCAGCTTTAACGGATTTAATACATGTATGTATGTTTGGATGAAAGTTTTTAATAAATTGATAAAATATTTTATTCTAGTTTTTAATGTATCGTCAAGGTGTATTCAACCGTAAATCGGTAGGTACTGTCTGAGATCTCTGCGTCGAAAATCGTGTTTTCATTGATGGGCGTTTGAAAGAAAGAAAAAATATTTCTTTGATTAAGACCTGGATCAGTGCGACGTGGACGTGGAGCGGACGTTACACACGGATGTCCGCGATAAAGCGTAAAATGTATGAAGCCTACGCAGTCCATCCAGTGCGTTGTAGAGCGGATAGCTCCTCATAGGACTGAACGAATTGTATACGCTTGAACTAAGTACTAAAGTTACCAAATTAACTACCACTAGGTCACGAGTGTTTCCTCGCTTGACGATAATGTTAGATAGATAGTTTCTAGTCCGAGTGGTGAAGGCAAAGAATAGTACCAACCCAACTCTACCCGTAGGTGTTGTAAGAGGCGGCTAAGGGATTATGAACCGCGGGCAGCAGCATCTTTTTGTGTATCGTACCATCATACTGCGGTCACCAACAACAGTGGTCGCCAGCCACAACGCTTACAAGCGTGGTGACTATGGTAAATCCCCTCCAAAGTACCTTGCCCTTTTGCTGGAGTTGTGGAGGGAGCTCCCTGTCCAGCAGTGAACGTTTCATGGGATGTTAGTTTAGAAATCTGGTGATATCGCCGAGTCTGTTTTTTTTTTGCGCTGTCCCACATTAGGTGGTACGACTCATTGGCTCTCCTAATCTACATGCGCAATGACATTCTGTCGAGGGTTGTCGGGTTTGGCAGGTTTTCTTTACTTATCAGGGTGTTCATGCTCATGTTCATGGTCCATCATACGTATGGGGGGCGCCAACTACCTCTCTTTTTCTCTGGCAGGTTTGGAACTGACTTGCCCACGTGCTTAACTCTCCGTATTACGTGGTCGTACCATCTTAAGGGTAGTTTTCAACCTTTGCTGTGCGAGGGAGCTAAGAGCTGGGAAAGGCTGGTTTCCGACCAGAAATGTGCGAGGCAGCTAAACTGGAAATATGAAACCAATAAGATAGCTCCTTTTGACAAGTTAGGAATATGTTGAAATCCTATTGGTTGGAATTTTTCCAGCTCACAGCTTAGCTCCATCGCATAGCACTGGTGGTAAACCACCCTAAACGGGTTTCTTTCTTTTCGTTTTATAGGGGCCACTCTTTATTTACGATATAAGCTAAGTTTGCTATATACTCGTAAATTACATACTCTTGGATGTGATTGGTGGGTTATAAAAAGAACTACTTACCCCATGTTAAACAAACAATACCTACCAATTAAGTAGTCCGTGTGGTGTTGGCAAAAAAATAGTATAAACCCATCTCTACCCGTGGGTGTCGTAAGAAGTGACTAAGGGCTATGAACTGGAGTAAGGGCAGCAGCATCTTTCTGTGTTACGTACTATCTCACATACTACGGTCACCAACAACAGCGGTCGCCAGCCGTAATTAACGCTTACAAGCGTGGTGACTATATGGTAAGTACGCGTTTTTGCTGGAGTTCTGGAGGGAGCTCCCTGTCCTGCAGTGGACGTTTTATGGGATGTTATGATGACCAATTAGAAGTTTTGTATTTGCGATAAAATTTCTTACAGTGGCAATACCTCTGCTCTTCAACCACTCACTCAAGAATATCATTCTTAAACCTTCAAAGAAAAACCTGTGCATAAGCTATAAAAAAAAATTCTTAGGTAGAAATTGATTCGCTGCAGGTTTTTTTATTAGGGGCTTATCTGTTTATAGTCTCGGTTATTCCACTTCAGACTGCTCGGAATAGGTCTTGCCATTTTTGGTGGCCGAAGCTGCTCGAACATTTTGGGTATGAACGGTTCCATCCACGGCTTAACATCCCCATCGTACTCTTGTAATATTGGAAACTGGCGGAAGAAGTTGCCTGCTATCGGCCACTTGGTGTAGTTGTAGTAATCATGGAACACTTGCACGTCGAAGTTCTTCCGATCTTCGTTTTTGCTGTGAACATAGTAGCTAATTCAATGTCGCACACAATACAAACCACGAGAGTTGCCTAATATGTACCTACGTATAAGTATTTTTTTTTCTGTAAACTGTTCAAGATTCAGATTCAGATTATTTATTCAATGTAGATTCTTTACAGAATACTTATTGAATTTCATGCAGAATACAATTCAAATAGAGCGAGTCTACGCCGTGGCCAATTATTCTGTGGCGGACTACGGTAAATCTCCGTGGTAAATACCTAAATGTTATCTATTCTATCCTAAACTAGCTGTGCCCAGGACTTCGTTCGCGTGGACTTTGATTGAGGTTATCAATAGATAACGTATTACGTTATGTATTGAAAACCTCGCTCAAAGTCAAGCACTATTTGGCTTTTTGACTTATTTTCGTACAAAATATACGAAAATAAGTCAAAAATCAATCAATCAGTCGTATCATTGCAATCGGTTCATTCAAACAGAAGCTACACGACTTTGTATTCGTGCAGCTTCTGTTTGAGTAAAAAAGAAAGTGATCAAAATACATAACTTAAAGTTTCGTTTGAATCGGTTCAGTAGTTGGTGAGTTTTTGGTGCACAGGCCGTTTGATACTTTGCATACTGTAGTTAGTTTGTTTGAGTGAACCGCTCCTAACTTGTAGTAGGCAGCAGCCTACGAGTATCATTGAAACATCTGTAGTCAATCTCATTGCAACTTAAGTACCTAGGTATCTATCACACCTTTACTAAATAAAAAAATAATTCTGCATACATTTGTTGCTGAGGCCAGTTTCGGGTGAATATCCTTACTTCAACCAACAATGTTTTAGGGTCAGCGTCACCAAACCAGCACCGCCTTGCCTCGTGGCTTGTTATCGAAAAACGAACTTTAGGTTACGAGTAATGTGGCACACAGTAGGTACCAAATTTTTTTTAGAACTGAAATAATGGTCAACGCGAGGACCGCGCGCGCTCCTACCTGTCTAAGTATACTAGGTAGGTACTATACTTCGGTGCTTATTTGGTGCTAATTTAGGAAAGGTGTAAAATTGATAATTTACTTCTTGGGCTAGGAAACTTACCCCAGCAATAATTTCTTGTTCACTTTTATTGGTTCTTTAGTGGACTGTCTGTATACTAATATAAGATTTCTATGGTCGGTGTACGGTGTCGGCGGTGGATTGGGATATTGGTACGGAACGACTTGATCACCGTGGTCCACGTCGTTGCCCAAAATATTCGTCACTAGCCAGAGGAGTAAGTGGGGGTTGCCTCCATCTATATCTGTTAATAAGTAAATAGTGGAGGCGATTCTAGTGTGGCCGCTAAATTTATGATTAAAATTTGACAGGTCAAAAAGTGATGCTGTCTTTTTTCAGCCTATAGACGGTAACAAAGATAGCAACATTTTTAGACCTGTCAAATTATAGCCTTAAATTTAGCGGCCACGCTAGAATCACCCCCAGTTTATAGTTAAAAAAAACATCCATGAAGAAAATAGTTACAGTCAACGACAGGTCACGATTTCGGGAGCAAAACCAATGAAAATGCCAAAGGTGCCTCCATCTCTTTCCATCAAAAGTGCCAGCGGTAGGGCTAGAAAGAGATGTAAGTAGGGGAGCAGGGGGCAGAGTGAATCAGGGGGCACAGTGGTTATTCATTAATATCTCGCTCGCTATTCATTAAAAACACACGCTCACTTCGAACGATTGCATGATCTATCCAATACCCCTCCCTCCCACCGGTCACCGTCACGTTCTCACTGCCAGAGGTCAAGCTGCAGCCGCTCCGCGAAACGTAAGCCACCACTTTTTTTTCTTGATGTTATTTTGTGAATCTTTTTGACAAACTTAGCCATTCAAATTGTATATTTGTTAGTTTTTTTACTAATAACCATTTAATGAGCTACGTAAGTCGTGGTTATTCTATTGCGTCACGATTAATTTTAATAGTAGTTTCAGTTATTGTTTCTAATTTGACCATAAGGGGTACAATGAACTAATTTCATGTGGGGCACTGTGGACTGTGATCCATAGTGCCCCATAAATGTATTATTTAACTTAACCTTTCTGTTTAATTGATTCAGGTAAAAATGATAGGTACACAATCGTATGCACCAATGTTAGGTATTGGTGCATACGGAAAAAAAATAAAAAAATGCTGTTTTATGTTTTTCTTAAAATAAATTATAATTATGATACCTACTAAATGTAAGTACATAATGACTCAAATGCAACAAAAGAGACTAATTTATGCCAATTAAGCACTAAAAAACTTTAATATGTGATTACCAAGCAAATTGTGTTTTATTTTAATAACACATCAATTAAGTTCAATGTACCCCATATCAATTTTGAAGTAAAATTAAGGTAAATATTCACTGTGCCCCATGGAGATTCACAGTACCCCAAGCCTAAGTCCATAGTGCCCCATAGCTGGGGCACAGTGGACCATTATCCACTTTAAGAAAAATATTCAATTTCTCAGAAACTGTTGCGTTTATTTTTTATTTTTATGTTTTTTTGTATACCTTTAACACCAAGTTACCCCTTGTAAGTAAAATATAAGAACCAGCGTTAAAGATAAATGCAGTAGAGAGCACAAATAAAAAAGTGGTTCACTGTGCCCCCCGCTCCCCTAAGTCAATTTAGGCGAAGGAAATCTAACATCTGGTCAGGGATCTTTTTGTCATTCATCATAAAATCCCATGAAATCTCCACTACAAGACAGGGAGCTCCCTCCAGAATTCGAGCTTTATCTGGAAAAATGTGGAGGGGAAGTACCATATAGTCACCTCGCTAGTCAGCGTTACGGCTGGCACCATGGACCGCGGCTATAGGTGACTGCAGTAAGTAAGATGGTATGATACACAGGAGGATGCCCATCGTCCAGTTTATAACCCTTAGTCGCCTCTTACGAAACCCACGGGTATGTATGTGATGGTACCACACGGGACAGTTTTTGCCACTTGCGTGCACATAACTTATAGAAGATATATAGGGTCTTACCGGCCATTACGACGGTGTACAAAGAATCCGGACGGGCCCCTTCCTCCGTGTCGGTCCAAGAAAGAACAGGCCTGATGAGCGTTGTCATGATTGACTGATCATCGAAATATGCAGTTTCGTTCGCTTCCTTAAACTTTACCTAAATAAAATACAATTCGTTGTTTAATACCAAAACACTGGTACACACGGCCGCACATCAGTAGAAACACTTTTGGACCTTATGGCGTGGTAATAGAGTTGAAAAAGTTTCTACCGACAAGCGGTTGACCGTGCTATTCTAACCCGCTGACGCACCCCGGGCCCCGGACACTACGTAGGTATGAGTGCGAATTTGAAATCAGAAGGGCGCGTAGGCCTGCATAATCCGTACAGTAAAAGACCCGCAGAAGGCCTTTTTTCAGAAAGTTGTAGGCACGACTTGGGTACAACACTTGACCATCATTCTATTTGATCAGGGGCACAGAATAAAGTAATTGTATTTATCACACAGAACGGACACTCTCCGCCCCCCTTGCAATCTGCCGCGAAACCACGCGCGCACCCACCCGCGAGATTCTCGTGGTTCTTCTGAGGGTCTTTTGTACCTCTGAATATGCCATTTCAAATTTCAAATTCGCGCTTGGTGCATGTAGTGTCCGGGGTGTGTCAGAAGTCAGATAGCTATTACCAAGTTAAGCCACGAACACACCTTCCCTAATTAAAAAACTAATTCGGCTTACATTGCTTGATGAAGTAAGGATATTGGTATTAACACAACCAAGCCTCCCAGCAATTTATGCCGAATTAGTCCTTGAATTCAGTTAGGTGTGCCGATTCCGTTAAAACCGGCCGAGTGCAATCGGACTCCCGCACCGAGGCTTCCGTACCATTAACCTGTCAGTACCGTACAGGTGGATGAGATGTGTTCGAGTGAATGAGATTGCTTTAGCTTTCAGAGTCAGTATTAAGTAGTGTTGACTGAAACTTTGTCTTTTATTAAGCCTTATAAATACGACTAGACTTATATTTAACGCTTCATGACTAGACTTAGCCCTTATAACGCTTGAAACTTAATCTGAAGACTAATTTAGTCATAAACATAAACCTGCCAAATTCTAGTCAACCTGCCTCTTTCCTGCTAAAAAACTGGCTTCCCTTTTAGTAAAATGTACTCATTATTACATGACAAATTGAATACAATATCATAAAAATGATATCCAAACATTTTCTTACTTTTTGTTAACTAAGGTAAATGTACCGTCTAAGTCAGGGACACGCAGAAGTTTATCAAATGCGCGCGAGCCCTAAAGTCCTAATGTACCTACCCTTAAAAATTGTCGAATGTCTTCAAAGTCATCCTGTAGTACCATGGATGACGATGAAGGTAGGTCCACGTTGCAGCCCGAAGTAATTTATTATTATTATGTAAAAATGTTTTTACTCACATTAAGTACGCTTGCTGGAGCATTATCTATACCATCAGGGATATATCTAAATTGTTTGAACAGGCTATGAAGGCCCTCGGGTTCAACTGTTACGCCAATTCTCAATCCAACAGCCACAGTAGAAGTCAGCAGAACTATCACAGAATTGCATAGAATTCTCATTATTCTAGAAGACAAGTTTTAAAAGGTTACTTTCTTATCAGTGCAAACAGTTTTATAAGTTTGGTGGCTTAGAAACTAGGTAATATAACGTCATAACATCCCATGAAGTAACAACTGCAGGACAAAGAGCTCCTCTCCAGAATTGCAAACGTGGTACAATACACGCAACGAAAGAAGAGCCCTGACGGATCACGTGGGTAACCTGCGCAGTAGACAGTTTGCGACAAAATGGCCTACAAAATGGCTTCGAACTGAGAGGTTAACCACGTGATCCGTCGGGGCTCTTCTGTCGTTGCGCGTATTTTACTTTGGAGGGGATTTACCTAACATAGTCACTACGTCTTGTAAGAGTTGCGGCTAGCGACCGCTGTTTTGGTGACCGCAGTGTATAGGGTGACTTTTAATTAGTTCTTGATAGAAAAAGGTATGAATGTTCTCATGATACTGAACAACTTTCCCCTAGGAACATAGGTCGAAATACGAAAATCAAGTTTTGACTTCCCATAGAAACTGCATCAGCTGATAGCGCATTTTGTACCTATGGGAGGTCAAATTTAGTTTTTCGTATTTCGACATATGTTCCTTGGGACCCTTATAGGGTGACTTTTAATTAGTTCTTGATAGCAAAAGATATGCATGTAGTCATGATACTGAACAACTTTTCCCAAGGAACATAGGTCGAAATACGAAAAACCAAATTTGACCTCCCATACAAAATGCGCTATCAGCTGATGCAGTTTCTATGGGAGGTCAAAACTTGATTTTCGTATTTCGACCTATGTTCCTTGGGGAAAGTTGTTCAGTATCATGAGTACATGCTGCGTCTTTCCATTCAATACAAGGCCAGAACGCAAGAGTATGAAACTAATCGCGTATAGATTGGAAATACCGTTTTTACTAAGTTCTTCCAATCCATACAAGAGCAGTACGCAAATACTCGCGTATACTTCGTAATACCGTAGAAGTATATCTAGTTCCATAATGTACAGCGCCAGTACGCATACGGACTAATCGTGTATGTATTGGAATAAGCGCGCTAAACTCTAGATTACAATTTTTACGCGAGCAGTTGCATACTCGCCATTTTGATGTAATGACCTCTCTTTCTATTTGTTGGTAATTCATATCGGCGTATCTATTTTTAACATTGAATCATCTTTATCGTTGAAAATACCGCAAAGACATTCCCATAGACATGACAACATCAGAAGAGTCCCCAACCAATTTATTACCTATGCATCAATGATGAAGTTCCCGTTTTTAGGGTTCCGATACCTAAATGGTAAAAAACGGAACCCTTATGGTGTGACTTTGTCTTTCACACCTCTATATCTCACCAACCACTCATGCTATCGACTTAAAATTTGGAATAGTTATAGAATGTGGTTGTCCAACTTAATTGCACATGTAAGATTTAAAAAAATATTATGATTATTACTGTAAAGGGTATATTTTTGTGTTTTTTTACGACTGTTAGTTTTAAAGTTGTGATGAAAAATGTCAAAAAAATACCATTTCCCCCCCCTTATCTCTGAAATTTGTGACAGGAAAAATCTGAATTAATTACAGTCGATAGAAGTTTATGTATATATTAGAGCAAAAATAAAACGATCTTTCTAAAATGCTGTTTTTTAGAAATCTGCAAAAAAACCTTTACAAACCAATTTATTTTTGCGGTCCTAAAAATGGACTTTATTGCTTCCAAAAAAACTATATACGTATATCGGAATCCTCAGCGCGCGAGTCCGACTTGCACTTGACCGGTTTTTAGGGTTCCGATACCAAAATGGTAAAAAAAAGGAACCCTTATGGTGCCGCTCTGTCTGTCTGTCTGTCTGTCTGTCCGTCTGTCTGTCACACCTCTATATCTCAGCAACCACTTACGCTATCGAGCTGAAATTTGGAATAGTTTTAGAATATAGTTGCCCAACTTAATTGCACATGAAAATTTTTTGAAAAAAGTATGATTATTAATGTAAAGGGGGCCAAAATAGGGGGGGCCAAATTTCAAATTGTCGCTACTAGGTCGAGTGGGGTATCATATGAAAGGGCTTTACTTGTACATTTTAAAATATATTTTTGTATTTTTTTAAGTTTCTTAGTTTTCAAGTTATGATGAAAAATGTCAAAAAAAATACCATTCCCCCCCCCTTATCTCCGAAGTTTGAGTAAGGGAAAATCTGAATTAATTACAGTTGACAGAGGTTTATGTAAACTTTACAGCAAAAATAAAACGATCTTTCTAAGTTGCACAGTTTTTCAGAAATCTGCAAAAAACCTTTACAAACAAATTTAGTTTTGCGGTCCTGAAAATGGACTTTATTGCTTCCAAAAATACTATAGGTATATCGGAACCCTCGGCTCTATCACTTACAATAAAGCAGTGACTGAAATAAATAGAAAGAAATTTTCAACAAATTCAGATTTATTTTAGAAGCACATCCATTGTCATTAAATAGCCATTCATATTTTCAATAATCCTCTAAAACATGTCACTACCGACCAACAGGCCCAAAATGTTATTTTTAACAACATTAAAAATCATTTATTTAAATAAAAACATGTCAAATAAGTTACAAACAAATTAAATGATAAAAAAGGACTGTCCCGCAATACACGTGTACAGCCGACATCTAATATTAAGACGAACCATGAAGAACAAGAGAACAAAAAATAGAATACAAGCAGGTCGACCTTCAGCTTCAACATCCACCGTAATAAAATATATAAAACCGGCCAAGTGCGAGTCGGACTCGCGCACGCACGGGCGCGAGGATTCCGTACCACCACATAATAATAATTGTATTTGTTAAAATTTTAGTAAATTGCTGTGCAAAAATTTTTGAATCCGGCACGCTATTGAGCTTATACAAAAATTGTCTATAAAAACCGGTCTTTAGTATAGGAGCCCCCCTTAATTTATTACTTTTTTTTTGTATTTGTTGTTGTAGCGGCAACAAAAGTACATAATCTGTGAAAATTTTAACTGTAGCTATTACTGTTCATGATATACAGCTCAAATTTTTTTTTTGTAAAAACAGCTGATTTTGATGGCATATTATTCCTTTGTTGTAACATATTTTTTAAAACAAAAAATACAGTATTTATCAAAAATGATTTTATTTTAACACTTCCAGTGTTCGGATAAATCTACAAAGTAGAAAATCGCTAAATTTCACAAGCACAGGCAGGATTCGAACCTGCGTCTTCTGCGTCAGTACCGCAAACGCTTTACCAACTAGGCTACTGTGGTCCTGCCTGATGTTGTTATGTTGCGTCTGCGGTACTGACACAGAAGACGCAGGTTCGAATCCTGCCTGTGGTTGTGAAATTTCGCGATTTTCTACTTTGTATTATTTATCAACTCAAAAAGTTCTAAACAACGATACCCCAGGTAGGTCAAATTTTTTTTACGCCCTTTGGCTTAATTAACTTTTTTTATTTTAAGTATTTTTTTGTTGGAGGGGCAACAGATATATACATAATTTATGAAAATTTCTACCTATTACGGTTCATGAGATACAGACCGCTGACAGACAGACGGACAGACTTGCATCGGAGGCATATCAATAGGGTCCCGTTTTTCACCCTTTGGGTACGGAACCCTAAAAATATCTCAAAATTTTGTAGAATGCCAAGCCAAAATATTAAATGACAAATTATACAATTTTCCTGTGACATATGCATTGTAGAAACAGATTTAAAAACAGCGTTACATTACAATATAAACGCGAGCAATTTCCTATGGTTGCGTTCTGGCCTTGTATAGAATGGAAAGACGCCGCAAGCATCCACGATACAAACTATACACGATCAGTACGCAAAATTCGTGTATGTTTTGTAATAACAGATTTAAAAACAGCATTACAATATATACGCAAGCAGTTTCCTATGGTTGCGTTCTGGCCTTGTATAGAATGGAAAGACGCGTACATGCTTACCTTTTTTTATCAAGAACTAATTAAAAGTCACCCTATATATAAGAAGGTACTTATGATAATTACATAGAAAGATTCTACTGCCCATCTTCCGGTTCATAAGACCTTAGTCGCCTCTTATGACATCTATGGGTACAAATGGGTTGGTACTATTCCTTGTCGGCATGAAGTCATACTTTCCACTAATTTGGAAGTCTACCTAGAATTGGCTCTGGATTGCCCTATGTACAAGGTATAGCAAAAAGGGTATATCGATACTGAAGGATGTGATTCTGCCCATGAAACTGAACAACTTTCCCCAAGAACATACGGAATTTTTTTTTACCTCTCATACAAAATGCGTAATCAATCACTGATTCAGTTTCTCTGGGAGGTCAATTTTTTTCGTATTTTGACCTTTGTTCCATGGGGAAAGTTGTTCAGTTTGGGCAAAATCACATCCTTCAGGGTTGATATAACCTTTCTGTTACACATAGCCTCATCAAATATCCTAGATAGGTTATACAGGGTGTTAATTTAATTGCGTGCCATAGATTAAGGGGTGTTTCAGTTACGATAAAGGAACACAAAAAAAAAAATCCTACTGAAAAAAACTAAAACTGCATTGAAACTTAACAAACGCGGAGCAACGTCGCTAGCGCGCGAGTATCAGTGAATAAGGTAGGCACATCATCATCATATCAGCCGAAAGACGTCCACTGCTGGACATAGGCCTCCCCTTAAGATCTCCATGACGACTACATAACTGAAACTCTTTCACGCGCTTTTGATAGCGCGCCCATTCGCGCGGTAATTGCCCTCCGCGTAAGTTTAGTTTCAATGGAGTTTTAATTTTTTTTTGTAGGATTTTTTAAATAATTTATTTGAGTTTCTTTATCGTTACTGAACCACCTCTTAAGCTATGGCACGCAATAAAATTAACATCCTGTATAGATAGCCAACTTTGTAATACGGAATAGCATTGACTTTCCACCTGAGCTGTGCTAGGTATACCGTGTACAGGATAACTTTGGCTCTGAGGGTTATTTTTTGCGCATGGGTGGGAGGCGGAGAGCCAATGAACGATTTGCTTGCCTCCTCCCACCTGCCGCGCTCAGCCCCGCGACTATTTTTTGACGTCTGCGCATTAACGGTCACAGCCAGAGTTATTTTGTTCGTCGTATAACTAACCTGAGAAGTGAAAAAAATCCAACTAAAAGGATTGCACCATGATCACACTATAGTCGCGACACCACTAAAGTGAGAATCACGGAAGTGCAACAATAAGTTACTCTATGGTGCAACACCACGAAGTTGCGAGTAACGAAAGAGCGACGTCACGGAAGCTTGAATAACGGAAGTGCGACGTATGCTCGAATAACGGAAGCGCGACTAAATGTTAATGACAGAATGTAAGTGCAATTTGTGATGACATGTATGTACCTTTCAAGTAGAGGGTGAGGGGAGGAATGTGTAGGGGCTTACTCCTCCTCTCAAGGAGGAGGGTGGAAGGGAGGAGGGGGATTAAATTTGGGGGTAGGGCTATAAAACTCAATGGGAATCGTTTTGAATCCGATTGAAAGCTGTCAAACGCAAATAGTGTGAAGCTGGATCCCATTTACGCCATAGGATCCAGCTTCTCAAAATTGGCATTTTACATCATTGAATCGACTTCAAAACGTTTCCTATTGAGTTACATGCAAGCGCCCCTCAACTTTCTAGTGGACTGGCAGTTAGATGGAAGCTTGTAGGTACCAGAGACGAATGGTGCTAATGACTGCAGACTTTTCTTAGTAGTGGGAAACTTTACGGGCTGAATTAAAAACTATAAGAAAGGGAGAAAGTCCTTTAAATAAACCGCATTAGATATTTAAGTATGGAAAAACCAAAAAATTCCTCATTATTTACCTGTTTTTGGAAAGCCACTTAGTTTAGGTATACTTTAATTTTTCACCGATAAAAAATAATTGTATCACTAAACGTCCAACTTACTAGGTATTCTTCCCCGAGACATGTAGTATCGATAAGTGCTTACCTATTACAGCAGCATCGAATCGATTTTCAGCTCGACTATCATATTCAATCAAAGAAAGTACAAAGATAGCGTGCGCTATATGTTTGGCTCTGACGGTTCTTTTCTGCGCATGGGTGAGCCAATGAACAATTCGCTAGCCTCCCATCACCTGCTGTGCTCATCACCGCGATTATTTTTTTGAGTTCTGCGCATTAACGGTCAGTGCCAAACTTAGCCTGCGCACGCTTTAACTCTAGCCCTGACGGTTATTTTCTGCGCATGCATCATGGATGACAGGCGGAGAGCCAATGAACGGATTGCACTCCTCCCCCCACCTGCCCGCTCACCACAGAGCTAGAGTTAGTTAGCGCAGCTTATACCTACTGTCACGGAATTTAAAAAGAAAACTGCCGAAAACTAGAACCGTTTTAGACCATGAAACTGAACATTAACTTTCCCCTAGAAACAAAGGTCAAAATTCGAAAAAACCCTGCCCTGCCGATCTATTCCACCATAATCTGGATCGTTTCAAGGTCAGAGTGCACAGGCATTATCAAGGCAAGCATGCTACATCTTCAATCTCACCGTAATTTACCACAAGATGAGATCGAGGTAGTGCGGTCAGTTAGCTGTTTCACGTAGAAACGCCTTACAATTTCACCAATTTTTTTCCAGGTACTAGTTAGGTACCTACTCGTACATAGCTCTCAATTTTTGATAGGTATTCAATTCTTGAATTTCAAAAAATTTCCTTAGAAAATCCAAAAAATTGCTCCTATCAAAAATTGAGAGCTCTGTACCTAACTAGTATTACCTGAAAAAAATTTGGTGCAATTTGGTGAATTTGGCGATATAAGACTATAAGGGACCGGACTATGGCCATTTCACCAAAACCTAAATATGAAAAAAATAACAAAATAATTGACTTCCCATACAAAATGCAACGCACCTGAAAAAAAATAGGTTAGTCTGCCAGTGCCATAGGGGAACAAATTTCCTTTGATACTACTGGAAATTTGAGAAGTGTCGTAAGAAAAGGTAATTTTACCTATGACACTACCGGTAGTATCATGGGAAAGGAAAATCCCCCATGACACTTGGTGGTGCCACGCAGTGGTGCCATTGAAAACGATTGATTCTGCCGATATCTAGTAGGAGAAGGAGGAAGAAACAGAAGTGCGTTGCTACGTAAACTCTTGCTAGGGGGTTCGAGAACAATTTTCTCAAGCAGTTCTGGACAGTCAATAGCAGCGTTAGCGATCTTTAGGAAAAGTACCAAAACCAAACTTTCGCGTCTCTTGGTAAGTGGAGGAAGGTGAACCTTTCTACACAACTCAGCATAATTGTCAGATTTGTACTTATCATTGGGTCGATAGTACGCGTTTAATAAACTTTCTCTGGATTTGTTTTATCCGATTAATGTATTTGTCATATCTGGGATTCCATACTTGAGATGCTTATTCCAAGATACCTCATGAAGTCTCTTGAAATACGCATCAAAAATCCTAGAACTTTGTATGCCCACGCAACGGTATTATTAATGGGGATGAAAATATCAGTTTATAGTCCTGAGTGACCCCCAGATCCCGTACAGAGCTTTCTCTGTGAAGATACCCTTCAAGGTATAATAGTATAGGATGGTAGAGCGCTTACCTTTAAAGGTTACTACGCTACATTTGGTTGGATGAGTTCAAAAAGATTATCGGCACAGTAATTCTCAAGCTGCAGAAGCATACGTTGTAAAGAAGCAGAGTCGCTGAGAGACCGAATACTTGCCACAATTTTCATATCGTTTGCAAAACACAGGACGCGTGATGTTTGGAAACATTGGACAATGTTGTTCACAAAGACTACGAAAAGTAAGGGACCAAGCAGAAAGCCCTGCGGTACTCCACTAGAAATACTTGCCGATCCTAAGATGTAGTTATTGACCACTACTGCTTGGGACCGGTTGTCAATGTAAGAAGAAAACCATCGAAGAAGGTTACCTCTTATACCTGTTCTGCAAAGCTTAAGCAGTAATAGATCATGCTGAATCCTATCAAATGTAGTCCGTTTTAACAAAATCGACCTAGTCTCCACCGTCCATAGCTTCAGTCAAAATATCGGTTAGCATTACAAGGTTAGTTACGGTGGATCTATCTTTAAGAAAACTATGCTGCGACTCATTCATTGAGTGTTTGAGTGAAGGGTAGACCTGGCAGTACATCAGATTCGCCAAAACCTTGGACACAATATATAGTTTGGATATCGGTAGGTAATTTGTAACATCTATCTTGGCACGTTTTTTATGGACTGGTGTCACGAACGCACGTTTCCATATCGCAGGTATAACACCTTCACTTAAAGACTTTTCAAATAGCAAAGACAAAGGAGCAAATCAATCGTCCCTCTATCTGTACAAACTTACAGTAGAGCCAACGTAAGAAGTCCGTTTTGACGTTTCCTTAACACCAACACACAGGGTTAATTTTTCTTTGCAGGTCGTAATTTTGCATACGTTTGACAGCTGTCAGAAAAGACCTATTAGGATGGCCTTACTTCAGGCCCAGTTGTGCCCAGTTGCTAATTATCAAATAATAATAGGTAGAACTGGTCCCTGGTCCCAGTTTAAGACTTGGACGAGTTGCCCCCCGAACCCACAATGGTTGAGGCTTATGAGAGAGAATAGGTTACAATTCAAGATAAACTTAACCTACTTTGAGATAGTCAAACGCAGTGTAGATACAGTTGTTATCATAACATAGTAATCGGTAAGAATGTAGGTATAAATAATATGAAATATGTATAATATGAATATGGACTTAACAGGAATTTCAAAAGCAACAAAACTACGCAGAAGTACGTATAACTTTACATAAGCTTGTTTTCTTAACATGAAGTCTTAACAAGAATCAAACAAAATAGGGAGTGACATTTGTTTTCTTTTTCAAAGAAAAATGTTATGAGTTTCACACCGTTTGTTTCCCTTCCGGAAAAACAATAGTACTATCTTGGTACTGTTGTATAGAACAGATTTCTTGCCAGTCTTTCATATAAACCAGCGCGGAATAGTCCACTATATACCAAAGGAAAAAAAAAACTGTACAAATCTGTAATATTAAATTATCACACAAAATAAAAAATGCCAACAGTGATTTTGCTGTCAATTTTCGTACTAAGTCTTAATTTTGAAGATATTTTGGGAACTTCAATACAGCGGTCTTTTGAAAGGCACGAAGTGGTACCAGATGTGATAAAGATTGCGCCCAAAAGTGCCGCTTATGTAAGTTATTTGCTTTCATCATCGTCACAACATCTAAATGGTACAGTCAAGGGCACGTCAAACTTAACACATTGGACATTGTATCGTAAATATTTCAGACGCACTTCACGCCAGAGTCGCGCTACGAGTGTTAAGATTGATGTGCTCTTGACTGTACGTAAAATTTCATAGCAAAAATGCAATGGTAGATTTTGGGGTTATGTACCTATGTGGCAAAACGGCGAGAAATTGTGGAATTCGTCACTTTACATGATGCCTAGGCGTTTTACAGTAGAATCCGTTTCATACGACGTCGGCATTTATGTTTTGTTGATTTGTTAAGAAATAACGTGAAAAAATTACTTCTTTAGTTGGACGTCCGACGTACAACGTAATATCACCGGTCCCTTTTGTGTCGTTATAACCGGATTCTACTGTACTAAGCAGCACGTACCCACTGCCGTAGCACGCAAAACGGCTGCTATCACCGTTTTACAATTTACCTGTTGTACACAATTCGTCCCGTGTGGTGCCGGCAAAGAATAGTACCAACCCATACATACCCGTGGGTGTCGTAAGAAGCCACTAAGGGTTATAAACTGGAGGATGGGCAGCAGCATCCTCCTTTGTATCTTACATCTTACTTACTGCGGCACCTACAACCGCGGTCCATGGTGCCAGGCGTAACGCTAACAAGCGAGGTGACTATGGTACTTCCCCTCTACATTTTTCCAGCAAAAGCTAGAATTCTGGAGGGAGCTCTCTGTCCTGTAGTGGACGTTTCTTGGGATGTTATGATGATGATGACACAGTTTGCCAGCCGTTTTGCTTGCGGCATCGGTACCAAGTCACTGCGCTATTATACAGCGTGAATTTTCATTGGTTTGCTCCCGAAGCCCAGTGATTCTACTCATGATAACGAGCAAGTTTCCCGAAGAAAAAAATTTTACTCGAATACATTTTTTCGACTCAAAAGTAAAGTGGTCACGTGATCGACTTATTTTGTATGAGAATACGATAATGTTTTTTTCTTTTTTTTTTTTCTTATTGCTTGCTGTTGTTGAAAGTTGCTTGTTTTCATGTGTAGGGCCCCGCGCATTTGGAGTCCCCGCACATCAACGCTTTCTTACCGTAAAAAGTATCTATTTAGATCGAAGTGTGAAAGTTTTTTTTTCTTTTTCAAATCAATGTGGGGACAATATAAGCCACGAAAGAGATGGTAATTATGTACTTAGACGGATAAACTCACGTTTTATGGACTGCATAGGGCAATAATACATTGAAATATTTATTTACGTTTGGGGCCTTTTTATACAATTTGCTATGTACAGGCCCCGCGCTGTCTTGATCCGGCACTGCCTGGCACAGTGGACCGGGGTATTTAGTGACCGCAGTAGCTATTATACAAAGAACACTGCTACCTATTTCACTACACCCACGGTTTTTTTTTAAGATTTTACTTCATTGAATATTTGTTACTTATTTCTATTTTATACTCCTTCTTTTTGGAACCCTAATAGTTTCGTCATGTCCGTCTATCTGTCTGTCGGCGGCTTAGCTCAGAGACCTTTAGTATGGGTACTAAATAGTCACGCCAACGCTAGTCACGGCGACGCTAGTCACGCCGACGATAGTCACGCCAGCGATAGTCACGCCGACGATAGTCACGCCGGCGATAGTCTCGCCGACGATAGTCACGCCGGCCCTTGACGTACAGTGGGAATGATTTTTTCTCTCGTCTAGCCAATGGTTAAATAGGTCATAAGGTATTTTGTTAAAATTTTAAGAAAGTTTTGATTTAGGGATCAGTTACAGAACCCTTCACTGCGCGTGGCCCGACACGCACTTGGTAGCTTTTTTTTTCTTCCGTTTGGTAGGCTAGCCAATTAAGAGTTTTAATTGGGAAACGTACTAAGGTTAGGTGATTTGATAAACAACATAGGTACAGTCAAGACAGCGTCAAGCTTGACACTTTGGACTTTGTACCGTCCTTGCTTCTAGCGCTCCATGCGCTAGAGCCGCACTGCAATTATCAAGCTTGACCTTCTCTTGACTGTACTTGCAATACGAACTTGAAGAGTGGCTTATAAAGGAGTAAACAAACCATTCGATCCACAATACAACATTATAAGGTACCGCAAAATTTTCAGTATACCCGTTTCATCGTATGTCAAGTCTTCGCAAATAATTATTCATACTCGTCGGAACTAAGAATGTTATACAGCTGATCCAACACATATTGCTCAAGTGCGGCGACAAACGACGCGGCACCGCACCGTGCCGTAAAAACTCACGGCGCGCACCGTAGAAATCTACGACACGGCGCCGTGCCAGTGTCACACTCCGGCGCGGCGCCGTTCCGTGAAATTAGCAGGGTAAACGAGTTAGCAGGGGTTATAAGCTAAAATAAGGCCATCGTAAAAAATGGCGCGCGCTGTTTTAGCGGACACAGATCCTACTTCCTACTAATATTAAAAACGCGAAAGTTTGTAAGTATGGATGGATGGATGGATGGATGTTTGTTACTGTTTCACGCAAAAACTACTGAATGGATTTTAATGAAACTTGGCACACATATAGGTTAGGTCCTGAAATAACACATAGGCTACTTTTTACCGCGGGAAAACACTTCATTCCCACGGGAAAACGCATATCTACCTATATAAAATGAAAGTCGTGTTAGTTACACTACTTATAACTCAAGAACGGCAAAACCGATTTGGTTGGAAATTGGTGGGGAGGTATTTTAGGACCAGGCAGAGGACATAGGATGGTAGGGGTAGGGGAAGCGGTAGGAGAACGGTATAACTCAAGAACAACTGAACCGATTTGGTTGAAAATTGGTGGGGAGGTAGCTTAGAACCAGGAAAAGGATATACTCGTAGGGTGGTAGGGGTAGGAGAACGGCTGAGAAAGTCGTGTTAGTTACACTATTTATAACTCAAGAACGGCTGAACTGATTTGGTTGAAAATTGGTGGGGAAGGCAGCTTATACCCAGGAGATGGATTTAGGACGGTAGGGGTAGGGGTAGGAGAACGGCTGAACCGATTTGGTTAAAAATTGGTGGGGATGTAGCTTAGAACCAGGACAAGGATGTAGGATGGTAGGGGTAGGGGTAGGGAAGGGGCAGGGGTAAGGGTAGGGGTAAGGGCAGGGGTAGGGGTAGGGAAGGGGCAGGGGTAAGGGTAGGGGTAAGGGCAGGGGTAGGGGTAGGGGCAGGGCAAAAAAATTGTACTTAATAAAAAATAAAATCTGCTTATTTATTGCCTGTAAGGCGGAACAAAGTTCGCCGGGTCAGCTAGTTATATATACATCCGCGCGCAGGAGGCATGACTAAACTGCCAAACAGTCTAGTCTTTAAAATTATTTAAAATGGGACATTTTTTTACTTTCTAGATTAATTTGTTGTTACTTAGTTGATTAATATAAATATTTTCATGAAATGAGTGTTTATTAATCATATTATAGAACAAAGTTTATTTATTCACGAAACTATTATTTTATAGACATAAAAACTCCTTGCTAAATAAAAAGTAAAAGAAAAATAAAACTAGTGCGGTAAGCACGCGTGTTCAATAACGAGCAAATGTATTGAAAACAGAATATTTGTTTTCATGGCCTGAATCCATAAGTTCAGTTTTCAGACGACGTATTATTTGTTTTCAGGTTAAATATCGAAATGGACTTGAAGCGTCATTGGGCAACGATCTGACACCAGCCGAGACAGTGGACCAGCCGACTGTCTTATGGGACGCACTGCCCAGTCAGTACTATACTCTTATTATGCTGGGTAAGTTCCTGATTAACGTTTTTTTTTCAACACCCTCAAGAAGTTCATCCATATTATGATGGTACGATTGTAGTTTGGGCAGGAATTCGTTTTGGTAGAAGGACGAACCTCGTTGGATACAGCACAATTAGGTTAACATTTCCTGCTCATGCACGACATTGCCCGTTCACATACGGAGAGCCTGGTTGCACGAACATGGTGTCACGGCCCTAGACTGGCCAGCTCAATCCCCAGATTTAAATCCCATTGAGCAAGCTTGGGATATGCTCCAAAGAAGAGCTTTGAGGAATTTTCCTGAAAATTTGGTCACAGGAGAACAACTTTTTGTGCATCTCAGTAGGACCTGGGACAATATTCCTCAACAGGATATTGACAACCTCATTCTGATTATACCCAACCAATGCAGATGCGTAATGAATGTCATGGGTGCTTTTACTAATTATTAATCTTTAATTGACAGCCACTCTTTCATAGTTATCTATAAATTAAACTTGCATGATATACAGTTTTCACACGCGTTTTTATTTTTCTGCTCAGAAATCTGAAATCTCGTCTAAAGTTCATTACAAAATACAGATTATTAAATGAAGTAAGAATAAAAATTACACATATTTTGAGGAACTAATTTATTGTATAAATATCCCTATACCGTGTTGATGTGTATGTTACGGCTAACGATAGGTGTGAACATAAACTGATTAGAAGGCTAAACTTAGGTTTATCTTCGAGAAGCGCCTAAAGTTAGTTTCTTCTATCATTAGCCGGCTTAACTTAAGTGTAACCGCAGGCCCATGGCTAAAAATGTAGAAGCAAATAAAAAATTGAATGTTCCCGCCTTTTCGTGGCTGGGGGCTCAGTACCCCGGGCGGGACTGCTCCTCCGGGCTTTGGTCTCCAAGCCCGCGATTAAGTGGCCTAGGGCGGTAAGGTTGCGGTAGTATATGGGCGCTATCGCAACTGAGGCGGGCAGCTGCGGTGTCGTATGTGAGGCACCGCAGCAGTTGAGGTGTAGGGGCCGCGGCGGGAGAGGAGTTTCGGTGTTACGTTGAGCCGCATTCTCTACCTTCCACGGCCACGGCGAGGTTGCCACCGCTAGATGGCGGACGCGGGGGAAGAGGAGTGCCGGTGTTACGATGTGCCTCTCTCCCTATCCTCTGCGGCCGAAGAGGCAGGCGGTGGGGCCACTGACCTCACCCGTCGCAAGGGACCTCGGGCATTCAGACACGGGGATGTTTGGCGCCCATTTGGCTGGGTCCCCCGTGGGTGGGAATGGCCGGGCACTCATGGTCATTCCCGGCCCCCTCCTTGTCGGAGGGGCGTGAAAGGTCGCCGGCGGCGTGGGACTGGAAGTAAAGGCTCTGCCGGTTTCCCAATCGCCCGCCACTCGGGCGATGCGGGAGTGCCGCTGGGTCGTTTTAGTAGGTGGGAGTCCCACATAGCTACCCCTCTCAGTCCCCGATGGGAGGGAAATGCATAAAGCATTTTTTCCCAGCGTCAACACAAAAAAAGGTTAGGTAAACAAAAACATTGCATCTTGCGCGCATTGACTCCCCTCCGCCCCCTCAAGCGACATGTTCGCCCCTGCGCGTCCATTGAATACATTGTTAGCCGTTGCGTTTCGGTTAATGTGCACATTCGCCGGCTAAAGATGGAAATTCATGACGCAAACTAACATGATATCGAACTTTAGCCGCTTTTCGAAGTTAAGCCGGCTAATCTTAAGTTTATGTTCACACCTATCTTTATTTAACTTAAAATTTTAATTTTTACTGTGATTTGGTTTCCTTAAATTAAATTAATAATTAAATATAAAATTAATACAAAGTTTTATATAAAATTAAAATAAATGACAACTATTTTGACCAACAACTTAAAAGTCTGTAATTTTTATTGTTTATTAAAATGCATTTTAATACCATTTATTTTTTATTTTTATTATCTCTACTACTATAAAATTGTAAATTGTTTTGTCTGTACATTGAAGATATAAAATAAATATGACGTTATCCACTCACGTGCCCGCGCAAAAAATCTTTTTTCAGTTGTTTTCCCTTGGGTACCACTGGTACCCAAGGGCAGGTAAGATACCTATCGAGCAATCCATTGAAATATCCACGACCGCTTCAAGAAACCTAGCTCCAAGTTTTATTTCTCAGAATGCAAGCCCAAAACGACCTTAGTTTAGGGCATCCGGTATCCGGCATCCGGGATCTGACTGGGGTTGGTTTGGGAGTCAATTTTTGCGTATTTTTGTGAAAAACGGGGACAATCTATTTTGATCCCCTGAATCCAAATCACACATTTTTGATTAAGTATTTTATATTTTGTTTATTTCATCGAGCATCACGCAAAAACTACTGAACCGATTTTAATGAAACTTTTTTGTTTAATAGCTAAAATTGCTATAACTTATTGGATGGATTCACTCTTTATAATATAGGTACTCACATATGATTTTTTTATTTGTGAAATTACTTTAGATGCAGATGCTCACCCTACACATTACCATGCGGACAACTTTTCTATTACTATTTGGTCACCATCAAGAGATGAAGCTGATCAGCCATGGGTGCAAGATGGAAAACGTAAGAGAACAGGCTCTTACACTCTTGGAGACTGCATCCAATACTTCAAAATAAATGCTGTTATTAACAAATCGCACCGACAGCACTGAGCGCAGCTGAGACGCAAATGGCGCGAAAAGGACAACTGAAAGATAGAAATACTGTTCTTTGGTGCCCTGACCCGTCTGCGTCCCAGCTTACACTCACCCTAAGAGTTGTAGAAATGAGACGTTTCATCTCCAGCAATATCTTTGCACACCAGCTAACTAAATATGTTCTGTTGTAGTATGTTCTAGTGTTTTTTGTTACTTTTTGAAAATAAAATTTTAGGAGTTTTGTATAATAAATAAAACAATCGTCATTTTATAATATGATGAAAAGGGTTAGTATAGCTTAAACGAATTTTAACACGTTGATTGCGGCGTGTACTCTATACTTCCCTACACAATTACCGGAGAGTGATGTGTACTTTATACTTCTCACATCGCCACCTGATTTTAAAATTAAATTTATGCACTAATTCACAAAATTAAACAAAAAATCATCTGAACAATTTTGGCCTCTTTCGAACTTAATTTGAGTAGCTATCAAGGTTGTTAATCCTTACTTAATAGTGAAGAAAAGCAGTGGAGTACTATTTTGCACAACTTTTACTGACTTGAATCAAACAGTTGCGCGGAGATTTGTAGGTATATATGACTGAAACTATCAGTCAGTCAGTTCGCAAGTCCTCCTCTAATGTCTTATTCTTAGGGAAGGTTGATCAGTTCCAGTGACTGAATATCCCATATTAAGCATAAATTGAACTCTCTTGCCAGACCCTGATGCGCCTTCGCGAAAGAGACCGACTCGCCGCCATTGGCTGCACTGGTTGGTCGGCAACATTCCTGGCAGGGACGTAACCCAGGGTGACGTAGTAGCTGAGTACAATGGCCCCACTCCGCCTAAGGGAACCGGAGCACACAGATATGTCATACTTATATTCAAGCAAGGAAGGAAGACTGAATTCGATGAGGACTTTTCCGATACGTGAGTTTCTTTTCTTTTTTTATGCTGCCAGTGGCCACTATGTTTGTCCGGGTAAATCCATGGCAGGGACCTCCTTGTAGCTCACTCCGTCAAAAGAAACTGGCGCACATAAAGCGCACATATACTTTGGTCATACTTGTGTTCAAAAAGGCAAAAGGCGATTTTCAACAAGTCTAAATTTGATACGAGACCAATAATAGAATCATTCACTGGTGTTACAATCTGGGTGCGTACTCCGAAGTTTTATCGGAGCTCCGATATTATCAGATTGACAACAACAATTACGTTCGGAAATTTACTTTGTATGGGAATTTCTTGGTCAAAGGCCGAACCATAGACTAATTATCGGCGCGATATTATCGTAAATTTACTTTGGAGTACGGCAGCTGGTCTGACCTTAGATTATGAATAACGGAAGCTAGGGGTCTGACTACCAGTCTGTCAAATTTTATTTCAGGTTTGATACAAACATAAAGAAAATAATTTGTTTGCCGGACTCACATACATTTTATCTATCTTCTATACATGATCGAGTTACTAAATAATATACGATATTGTATTTTTCAGGGCAAAAGGCCGCCGTGGTAGCTTCAATCTGCAGAGTTTCATCTACAAATACAAAATAGGAGAGCTAGTGTCTGCGAACTTTTTTCGGGCATTTCCTCATGAACACTGATGCCAGTGACCTCACTCACACTTACTCCCCATATCCTTCCAATAACACAAATGGCAGTAATCTAACTAGCATTTACTTCGTGAATCCCTCCGCTGACACTGATACTAAGAACCTTCGCACTTACTCCGAACGTTCCTTAACTAAATCTGTTAGCTTTAATGTCACTCACACTCACTGCACACTTCACTCTACCGATTCTGACACCAAAAACCGGCACTCCGCACATTCCTCCTTTAAAAATGATACCAAGAACATCACTCGTAATTACTTTGCACGTCTTTCCACTAACACTGGTAGTAAGAACATCACACGTAGACACTCCCCGTATCATCATACTGATATTAATGCCAAGAATCTCACTAACAGTCAGTCCGCACGTCCTCACACTAATATTGATATCAGCAATCTCGCCCGAACGCATTCTGCACAAAATCACTCTCAAGAGGATTTTATTGATGTAATTTTAACTAGATCTTATAAGGTTAAATTGTAGTAAAAGATATATAATATGTAAATTATTCGTTAAATAAAACGTCTAGAAATACAATGTTTTTCATTTACTAACCGATTCTTTGATGTTCATGGGATTTAATAAACCTAAGAGTAACATAACAAGCTCGATACCCGAGAGAAAGAAAAGAATTGAAAATAACAATTTCTACTACAGGGCGTAAAGGGCAGTGTACCGAATCTGAACGAGCGTGCTAAATCAACGAAACTGAACAACTTTCCTCTTGAAAATTACCTCTTCATACAAACAGTTAGATCAGACTGAGCAATTTGTATAGAGAGGTAATTTTTTTTATCATTTCTTTGAATGAGTACGCTTGTTCAGAATTCGGTACACCGTCCCTTACACCCTATACGACTGTAAATGCAATAGCATGCCATAACCCAAGGGAGTACTCTGACCACGAAACTGAACGATTTTTCCAAAGAAACATGGTTCAAAATCGGAGTTTTTTTGTTTCTCTTTACAATATGCACTGTCTGTCTACTGTTGAATGTTTGTATAGAGAAGCCAAAATTTTTTTTCTGGTTTCGACCGATGTCTCTTTTAAAAAGTTGTTCAGTTTTTGGTCTGAGCACACCCTGATCTACCTATACAGCGTGAATTTTCATTCGTTTTAAACCCGAAGCCCAGTGATTCTACTCATGAAAACAAGCAACTTTGCCAAAGAAAAAATTTTTTACTCGAAATAATTTTTCTCTTTCCCATACAAAATGAGTCGATCACGTGACCACTTTACTATGGGGGAGACGAAAATAATTTTTCCAGTAAATAATGGTTTTCTACGGGAAAGTTGCTTGTTTTTATAAGTATAGAATCACTGGGTTTCGGGTTTAAAACTAATGAAAATTCACGCTGTATATCGAAGATAAAGTAATGGGTTAAATGTAACTGTGTAAACAAAAGATCCTGGCAACTGTTAATAATTGTACAATACTTATTACAAAACAAGTATTAATAATTATTTATTTGCGTGGTAAATATCTTATTCACACCTTCAACTTAGGGCATAAATTAGAAACCTGATCAATTGTCTACCATTTAATAATCGACGTTGCATGAAACCGTACCTTAGCTGCACAACAATAAAATGTTAAAATTAATGTACAATTTTAAAGTATTTTTATTAATATCGAGTGTCAATGCATATGCTAATGTATTCACTTATGAAAAGAAAGTGGAGGAATTGTTCAAAGAATATAAAATAGTTCCAGATGTGGTTCAGAAGGTGCCAAAGGAGTTGGCTTTTGTAAGTAGTACTTTAAAATTTCTTCTTTTTATTTAGATATTACGTAATTTTAGTTTTTGTAGGTCGGTAGGGCTTTTGTACAAAGTCCGTCTGGGGACGTACCACCCTATTACCTTTTTCTGCCGTAAAGCAGCAGTGTTTGCACTGCTTTGTTTTCGTTTGAAGGGAAATTACCGGCACATGAGACATATCATCTTAGTCCTCAGAGTGGGTAACGCGCTTTGCTGTCTTATATGTGTCAAATACCTTCACTAATAAGACAGTGGGTGTCATGGGCGGTGGTGACTACTTACCAACAGGTGGCCCATCTGCTCGTCGGCCTACTTGCGACTTAAAAGAAACTGATGTCTTTTAAAGTGATCAAAGAATCCTTTTATACTTTGATATGATATTTCTTCAACAAAATATTCCTTGAACTAGGTATAATAAACAATATTCATTCTTTTGAATCAAAATCTCATAACTGCAAACATTCTTGTAAGTAACTCAGAGCGTGTAACTGATATATTAAGAAAAACGAGAAAGTATTTTCCCACGCAAGCGTAGCACCCCCGATTGCAAAAGGTCACCTTACTTTTGTTTTTGTGATTTAAATAACATACCAAATTTTTTGTGGAGACAAAAGACAAGAAGCTGCCATTTTTTCAACTCATGCAATACAAACTGTACTACCAGCTCTGCACATTTTTCAGTATCAAAAGAATTACATTAAAAATTTGTACTTAATGCTAATCAAATAGCTAACCTTGTCAACGTTTTTTGCGCTATTTATCTAAGCATCGTTGCTTGCGTGAGACTATAATTCTCGTGATCTGAGTTAGTGCTTCTACTTATTATAAAAAATTCAAGGTGACGGGTCCAAAATGGCGGCCAAAATAAAAGTTGCTCCGATTCGAGTGAAATTTGGCATTGGGGGTCTTGGGAGGTGAAGAATACAATAAAGGGTATTTGGTAAACCTCTGCAAACCTCTCGGGTTCTTGTTCTACCGATGAAACGAAACAACTTTCGGTGTACGACTTTTGAAAATTTGCAAAATGTTTTTGCTTAGCTCCATACGAAATAAAAAGTTTTTTTTTTATTTGTAGAACGAAAGTTTGGTCTAGTTTATGGGTGGAGCAGAGACGTTTGCTGTTTCTTTTTTTATCTATAATTTCTTTGCTGTTTTGTGAATCGAAATATTTGAGTAAAGTAATGCGAAGCAATCAACCAAACATAATAGGTAGTTATTTTTTTCTGTAATTTTTAAAAGATTTTACACAAATCCATTGGAAAGCAAGTGAGTGGTAACTCTCGAATTCAAAGAACAAGTTTAAGGTCAAATTGTTACCACAGACGCGCCGCCATTATTCGTTTTGTTTAATTTTTGTTGACAGCCAGGCTAGACAAAGAAAGATACATATCCTTGGACCTAAATAAAAAGAAACAGCAAAATTTTAATTTACCTTTATCTACAGTGATTGTTTGGTTTCTAACAGTAACAATTAACATAAAGGAATGTTCAGGGCTTATTGCTTTGTGATATATTTTCAGGTATTACACCCGAGTGGAGTAGAAGCGATATTAGGTAACGAGGTGGCTCCTACTGAAGTGCGGGATGTACCGGCTATTGCATGGAACGCTGAACCTGATTGCTATTACACCCTGGCTATGGTTGGTACGTTCCAATATGGTGTTTGATCTCTGAAGTTACTCAAATATACAAGAAATGCGACGTTTTAATGGGTTACTTCAAATAACATTAGTATTCTCTAAATTCCACCACTTCTTTCATGAAGATCTATCGCTCGATAGAGCAGTATAGGTTGTAACACTATAATTGGTACTGGGAAAGCGCCTCACGGCCTCCCCAAGCATGCTCAATGCCAGAGCAAACAACAGGCTGAGACGCCGTTCCAGGAGGTGCGGCGTAAGAAGCCAAATAAAAAACAGCGACTCAATGCTCGGCAACGCGCTGAGCAAGCTGCGTCGATGAACGAGCCCAATCTGCCGACAGTCCCGGCCTCCACAGGCCAGGGACCGAGTGCTGGAAGCGGGCAAGGCGCTGGCGTAGGGGCAACTCAACGACCAGTACCGCGCTCTGTGTTCCGTGCCGGTAGAGGGGGCACAGCCGCCTGGAAACAGAGGGCTGCTGTGGGACACGGGAAGGCAGACGAAACCGCTGTTGCTAAGAGGGCTCGTCTCGATGAGAGTAAATCCCCTCGAGGCGAGGCCAAAAAGCAACGTGTGGCGGAACCTCCTCGGGTCACGCCGCCATCCTACGTTTCCGCGGCGAAAACGGACATCGGCGTAGTTATACTCGCTGAAGGAAACAGGGTCATGGACGCCGAGGCCACGACCTGGATACAACGGCGTTTGCAATACCAGTTGGTGCAGGAAGCGGTGGGGCAGGCACGGGCACCGTCCGTGGTCAGCAAGGGCCCGGTTTTCAGGGGTAAGCCAACGCGGGTAGAGGGTGCTCTGAAGCTGTGGTGTGCTGATCAACGGACGGTGGACTGGGTGAGGTCGGCCATCTCCGACATGGCCCTGCCATCCGGCGAAAAGCTGGTACTCAGGAACGCGTCGGAGATGCCGAAGAGGGTACGCGTAGGGTTTCTGGTCCCAGACGCCGAAGGTATGTGGGGCAGTCCAACAGACATCGGTCATGCGCTCATGTACCAGAACTCCTGGGCAGGCTGTGACAAGTGGCTGGTTCTGCCTACCACTCAAAGACAGAAGGAGGGGTGGTTTGTGATAGCCTCCGTGCCGGAAGACATGGTTCCGGCCATCATGGCGGAAGGACGACGCCTGGCCTGCGGACTTGGTGCAATATACATCAAGTTCCAAGGGCCGGGAGGTAAGTTCTACGAACTCCCCCCTGGCGATACAGGAGCCGGTACATCCGAGCTCGTGCAAACAGGTACAAATGTGCCTAATTTACAAGCGGCTAAGGAGAAGACTGCTGGACTAGAGGAGGAGCAGTTACTCCTTAGCTCTCCCTGCCCCGACACCCGGGAGAGCGAGATGTTGGACAGTGAGCCCAACACCCCGTACTCGCTGGGTGAGGAGGCGGCGAGGGCGTTTGCCGAGATGGAGTTGGAGGTTGGCCGGGGGGCGGGGGAATCATCACCCAATGATGGCGATCCCCTCGTCGGCTAACCTCCAAATCCTCCAAACAAACCTTCACCACAGCGAAACAGCAACGGCTCAAATGCGAAAATGGGTGGAGGTTCACACTACAGCGATCGTACTGATCCAAGAGCCGTGGATCAGAGCAGGCCGAATAAGAGGCCTCTTCAATCTTGGAGGTAAGCTCTATACTACAAATGATCATGACATTCCTCGAACATGTATTTATACTACCGACAACGTAAGAGCACAACCACTCACGGAATTCTGTTCCAGAGACCTGTGTGCCATACGAGTACAAACTGAAGACGGGCAGCACTTGTCAGACTTGGTCGTTGCTTCGGCATACATGCCTGAGGGCGAGGACCCGCCGCCACATGACTTGACAAGGCTAGTCAGCTTCTGCGAGCACAATGGAATCGAAATCATAGTGGCAACCGACTCCAATGCACATCATACCTTATGGGGGATGGAAACATGCAACAACAGAGGTAAGACTCTTGTCGAATATCTGTTTACTACAAACCTTAACTTAGTGAATATAGGTTCAGAACCAACATTCGTCACGAGACGCAGTAGAACAATAATTGACCTAACGCTAGCATCTGACAAAGCGAAGTGTTTTATCGAGGGATGGCACGTATCCCCTGAGGCGTCGTGCTCAGACCATAGATGGATACGATTTCAATTACGAGTACATATTCCTCCCATACCGCCCCGCAGGAATCCTCGTAAAACCGATAGACTCAGGTACGCCAAAGCGTTGGACCAGAGACTAGCAAGGATAGACATTCCTGAGCGGCTGGAGGATGTAGCACAAATAGAAGCTAAGGTAAGCTCTCTTACGAACACATTAACTGATAGTTATGAAGATACATGCCCCCTAATCTCTCCACCACAGCACCCCCCTGGCAGCCAAGCATGGTGGGGTCCGGAGTTACAGCGTCTCAGACAAAAGGTTAGGCAGAAATTGAATAGGGCTATGAACACAACGGCAGACAAAGATTGGGATGCATATACGGCGGCAAAATCTAAATACAAAAAACGATTAAGATACAGGAGTACTGGATCATGGAGGAAATTCTCCAGCAGTATTGAAACCTTCGAACAAGCTAATCGGGTAAGGAAAGTCCTGGCTCAGCAGCCGTACTCCGAAATAGGAAGTCTCCGAAAACCCGATGGTACTTTTACAAGGTCGTCTGAGGAGATCCAACAAACCTTGCTTGAAACACACTTCCCAGGGTGTCAGTTGGTAGACGAAATAACATGGCAGGACTCAATGGTAACACCAACGGAGGACTGCTGGCAATACGCCCAGGAAATAGTTTCCTACGACAAACTAAACTGGGCAATACATAGCTTCCAACCGTATAAGGCAGCCGGACTAGACGGCATCTTCCCGGCTCTCCTTCAGTGGGATAAGGGAGGTAAATTACTACCTATACTATTGGCCATCCTAAGATCGTGCCTGGCACACAGATATATTCCCAAAGGTTGGAGGGAAGTGAAGGTAACATTCATCCCTAAGCCAGGTAAGGGTGATTATACAAACGCTAAATCTTACAGACCCATCAGCCTGACCTCGTTTTTATTAAAGACGCTGGAAAGGCTATGTGAAAGAGAATTACGAGACCATGTGCTCTTAAACATACCTATGCACAGCAACCAACACGCCTACACCTCTGGTAAGTCAACGGAATCTGCGTTACACATGGTGGTAACGCGGATTGAAGAGGCAATAGGTGCAAAAGCAATCTGTCTGGGCACCTTTATAGACATTGAAGGTGCTTTTGACAAAACTAATTTTACAAGTATCGCAGAGGCCCTGCAGAAGCACGGAGCCAACCCGGTAATGACAGAGTGGATAACGAACATGCTAAGCAAACGAACGGTTAGATTCGCTGGTAACGCCCAGGCGGCGATTGTGGTAAGGGGCTGCCCCCAGGGAGGCGTCCTGTCCCCGCTGCTGTGGAATCTGGTTATCAACGACCTCATAACCAAGCTAAACGCGAACCACTACTACACCATAGGGTACGCAGATGACCTGGCAATACTGATCACAGGTAAGTTTGCCAATACAGTATGCGATCTCACTCAAACAGCCTTGCGTATTGTGGAGAGATGGTGTACAACCTACGACCTTTCAGTCAACCCAACTAAAACCGAAATGGTAATGTTTACACACAAACGAATACTGGGCAACTACCATTTACCCAGGCTGTTTGGCGCAACACTACAGCTTTCAACCGAGGTAAAGTATCTAGGCTTAATCCTGGACAACAAACTCAACTGGAGCAAGCACATTGATAACAAATTAGACAAGGCCAGCATCATCTTCTGGCAGTGCCATAGAATGATTGGTAAGCGTTGGGGTCTCTCACCGAGGATTGTTCTATGGCTCTACTGTATGGTGATACGCCCTATCGTCAGCTACGGAGCTCTGGTCTGGTGGACAAGATGCGAACTCAGCACATGCATCAACAAATTACAAAAATTCCAAAGATGAGCTTGCATGGCGATCACGGGCTGTATGAGGACTACGCCTACTGCAGCCCTTGAAGCCCTGCTAGACCTTCCGCCGCTGAACCTGTTCATTAAACAGGAGGCAGCATGCTCTGCGGTACGTCTTAGAGCTCTGAACCTGTGGAACAAGAACAAGGTCCTGCACACGAGCATTCTTGAGAAAGCTTTCGTGGACATCCCGATACTGATGGCCACGAGTGACAGGATACCGAAACAGTATGTATTCGATAAAAAGTATAAGATCCAGCTGCATGAAGACGATAGCTACGAGGGCTTAAATCCCAGGGAGCTTAGGATCTTCACAGACGGGTCAAAGACGAGAACAGGTACTGGATCAGGCGTTTTCTCCGAAGACCTAAACATAAAAATAGCTACACCATTGGGCGCCTATAACACAGTTTTCCAGGCTGAATGTTTGGGGATATCAATGGCAGCTACAGCCATATTGTCTAGGAAGGTAAAAGAGAAATCAATACGAATCCTCTCGGACAGTATGGCGGTACTCCAAGCCCTGAGTAGCAACACCATGACTTCAGGGCTCATCTACCAATGCCATCAACTACTTGCTGAGGTATGTACTAGCAACCATCTGACCTTACAATGGATCAAAGGTCACAGTGGCTGCCGAGGTAACGACGCGGCGGACGAATTGGCTCGCAGGGGGTCGGACTCTAAGGCTATTGGACCTGAACCCATTATACCCATACCGGCGAGGCAGATTCGCACGCTGCTTAGAACAAGGACTTATTGCTTACACGAAACGAACTGGACCAGTCAAGACACGTGCAGGCAGGCGAGGGAAGCCTTACCTAGCATCAACAGTCGTCTGTCCCGCAAGCTGTTACGTCTTAGTAAATCGCAACTTAGACTGGCAACCGGCGCTATTACTGGTCACGGATCTTTTAACAAACATCTTTTTGTATTAGGTGTTACTGACAGTCCTCTTTGCAGAGCCTGCTTGAAGACAGATGAAACAGCTGCTCACGTCCTTCTGGAGTGCACGGAGTTAGCCACATACAGGGCAAAGTACCTTGGTGTTCCCGGGGGCCTTCCTGAAGTAGCGAGCAACGTCACCGGCTTGCTGGGCTTTCTTCAGGAAATCGGGTGGCTTGAGTAATCGCTGTTCTACCCACACGCAAAATAGGCGCATTGACGTCGAGTTGCGGAAAATAGCCCAACGCACAATTACACAATTACAACACTATAATTCTAGAGCCGTAACCACCTCTCCAAAGCACCACACGGGTTACTCTTTCTTCGCCAGCTTCACACGTTGTATAAGTCTTGTTTATTTTAGATCCCGATGTCCCATCTCGTGCGACTCCAACACAGCGCGAGTTGCAGCACTGGCTCGTTGGGAACATTTACGGATCTCAGGAAAATGGCATTAAAGGTATTTTTAGGGTTCCATACCTCAAAGAAAAATGGAACCTTAATGGAACACTTTTTTATCCGTCTGTCTGTCAAGGACCTTTATTATGAAAAAATAAATCTATGAACCAAAGCCATAGGGTACTTCCCATTGACTTAGAATCATCAAAGGCAAGAAGGCAGTTCTCACAGCACAAGTAAAAGGGAAAAGTCTATTTAACCCATTAAGGTGAGCTCCCAGTTCAAGTATACATTCATATTAAAGAGGGGTCAGGTTTGAGACTAAGTGCACGCAGAGTTTTTTAAATCAAAGGGAAAAATCTTGTAGTAATCGATGCCCTCTACATATTATAGAAATCTGTGAATCGATGGTAGACAGGTAAGGAAGCCTTTAAGCGTGAGTCCGACTCGCACTTGGCATGTTTTTTAAAGCTTAACGATGGTTAAAGGAAAATATTCATAATACTAAAAACTCTTTTCAATTCTTGCCAAAGAAGATGCTAGTTAATCCAGGATTAACACGTTTGCGGCATGTACTCTATACTTCTCACGTCATCTTCTGATTTTATAAAGGCTATGAATTAAAGGAACAGCAGAATATTTCAAGTGTTTCGGCAAAAAAAAGGAATATATCAAGTGTGCATGCAACTTATGTCGAGCAAAAAATTTAAGTCCAGAAAAAAAATCATTTGGCAGAAGAATAAGCAAATGAGCAGCAAACCGTGAGTTAGGTTTTATTCGCTTGACTCGTCCGTTGTTGTCGCAAGAGAACCTAACCTAACCGATCCCGACTGGGATGTAGACTGAGTAGACAGCTAAGCCGAGAATGTGTTTGTCTTTACATCAAATAATACCTGATTGTTACAGGTGAAAAAATCACCGAATACATCGGGCCTGCTCCAGACCCAAAGTCAGGCCTTCACCGTTATGTGTTTCTGATATACAAACAGCCTTCTAAAATAATCTTCACTGAGCCTCGAATCAATGCTACGTAAGTACATAATAATTTCTTGATTTTATTCAGTCAATAAAGTAAAGCTCTCTACCTTACCTTTTCATAAAGAACCTATTTTTATGACATCCTATTTTCTTTTCCTAGTCCGATTCCCGGTCGGGGCAGATATCTGGACGAACGATGAATTTTGGTGTTTATTCTTAGGTCTGGGTGTTTGTGTGAGTGTGTGTGTACCTGCACCCACGATTCAAGAGTTTCTAGTGTGGAACTACGGGTGTGATCTTGTTTTTTTAATACTTACTCATCAAATGACTCATCATCATATCGTGCGGGTTGTAAGATCTTTGACCGACTTCGCAAACCCAGGTGTCAGAATAGTTAATAGGACAGAGTATCCCACGAGGATATACGTACTTAATTCAGCAGTATAATCGTGTTTTGGCTGAACCCCTGCTGATACGCAGTGCGTTTAATATTGCAATGGAAATAGTGGGACAAGCAGTCGCAAACAGTCTCGCTATGACATTCAAAGGAAATTCCGAATGGAAATACACACATCAACTATGCCTAGGGTTATTATACTATTGACGTAATAACTCAAAAACTATTAACGGTGTAGAAAAAGTTTGTATATAAAATAATAATATACATGGTTCCTCCTTTCGAAATTCAAAAAAATAAAAATAAAAGTTCGCGTCAAAACAAAACAATGCGCGATAATTTGAATTTGACTTTAGCTGTTACTTTCTGTTACAATTAAAAAGTGCAGTTTTTGTGAATTGTAGCAGATTGCGCATTTTTTTAATTCATGTTGAACGTTTATTACGTTTACTGTCATGTCACGTCGACATTTAACTAGGGACATTTAAGAACAGATTAGAGCTGTAGGCATGCTAGAAGCTGGCGCTATTCAAAGCGTGGTTGCTGACACTCTACGAACCCACCAAAACGTGATCTCCAGGTTGTGGTCACGCTATCGTGTCACAGGAGACGTAGCGGTACGGCATTCTAGCAGAAATCGTGTCACCACTCCAAGACAGGACCGTTTTCTGCAAAATATGACCAGGAGACAACCCAATGTCACGGCTATGCAAATGGTTCAAAGGCTTCAATCTGAACAACAATTGTTAGTAAGTGACCAAACTGTGAGAAGAAAGTTACATGAAGCCGGTCTTCATTCTCGCAGACCACTGCGAGTTCCAGCTTTGCGGCGTGGCAATCGCGGGCGAAGACTTTTGTGGGCTCGCGAACATTTGGCTTGGAGCGACGAGCAATGGTCAATGGTTCTCTTTTCAGACGAGTCTCGGTTCGGATTTCATCCGGATTCGCGAAGAATAAGAGTTTGGCTACTTCCAGGTAGACGGAACCGTCTCCAGCATCCTCAAGAGGTCCATTCGTATCAAGGTGGGACAATCATGGTATGGGCTGGAATTCGTATGGGAGCGCGAACCGATCTCATTTGCATTAGAAGGAGTATGACTTAGAGGAAATACCGAGAAGAGGTAGTGGAACCTGTTATTATCCCACACAGGATCCAAATGGGCCAGGAGTTCGAACTCATGCACGATAATGCGCGAGCACATACGGCAGAGTTGGTATCTACTGCGCTTCGGGAACATGATGTCAGAGTTATGAACTGGCCTGCTCAGTCCCCTGACATGAATCCCATAGAACATGCATGGGACATGTTACAAAGAAGGGCTTTGATCAATTTCCCTCCAATTTTGAGGACTGAAGAGCAACTTTTCTTGCACTTAAAAAGAACCTGGGACCTTATACTGCAGCAAGACTTGGACAACCTAATTTTGAGTATGAATAACCGATGCCGAACACTTATTAACGTTAGGGGAGGAAATCTTTTGTTATTCGCGACCTTTTTTTTTCAAAACTTCATCAAAAAGAGATATTGTGTACTTAGTATTAATTAGAGACTTTTAATTAATTATAAAAAGAAACAACGAAACATCTCTGTTAGGGCTCTTTATTTTATTAAACGCGTAAAGCATAAAATACACTTTCATTCTGTATATACATGTCCTAAGCAATAATCAACAGGTTTTCTAAAAATTGAGTAAAATTAAAATATCCCTAGGCATAGTTGATGTGTGTAGTTGGATACACCGGCTTAAGTGCGTCAGCACTAGGAGAACTACTAGATGCAAGGGTACATCTCACGTGCCTATTCAAAGGCTCCCTTATCCTTCGCACCAGAATACATAAAGTAGACACTTGCGACAGAAATTATAGGTAAGGGATTGGAACTCCCCTAGACTGTCTCTACGGACTACAATGGTCTGAAATAAAGATTTCAATTTTACTTCTGGTTTAAAAATTGTTCTAATGTAGATGGAGATGCTATTGTCACATAATTTTACAGTAAAACACCGTAGTGTATTTTGTCACCACCTTATTAGCGTGACGGTTGGCATAATGGACCGCGGTGGGGAGTGACCATAATTTTAGCATTTGACTTGGAGTATGGAACGAACAACTTTACCTTTAAAAAATTTTAACTCCCGTAAAAAATGCCCTCTCAGCTGACGCAGTCTCTATAGGAGGTTAACAAATATTTCGGATTTTGAGCTAAGTTCTTTGGGAAAAGTTGTTCAGTTTGACTGTCTAATTAACATGCTAAAATTATGTTCACCATTTCAGTAGTGAACACAGAAGGAAGCTGCTGAGTATCATCTTGTTCAAGGTCCCTTATCCGCCATTTCGTGCTACTATTTTCACGCAGACCAAGATAAGATTGTTACTCTAACAATGTCATAAAAATTATTCCGGCTTTTCAGAACCTTGGCTGGCCGCACTGGATTTTCGATCGAAGCATTCGCAAAGAAATACAAACTGGGTGATCCAGTTGCTGGCAACTTTTACCAAGCACGTTACGACGATTACGTGCCAATAGCAAGAGCGCGTGTAGGGGACTACAGCCTACTGCCTTGTCTTACCGGAGAAATTATTTGTAATTAGAATCAACATCAATAACTATCTTTCTGGCAAAGTGAAAGTTCATAAAGGATCTCGAAGTTTGATAATGAATTAAATTTTATAATAAATATAATCTAATAAAAATCGCATATTATGTAATATTAAAGACACCTCGTTTTTTAAAGCATTGTATTTTTGCTTTGGATTTCATATTTTCCCAAAGACAAATTAGGAATGGACAAGTTTAAATCAAACAGGGAGTAGATGTTTCTATTCAAATCGATGTACCCGTTTCGTAGCAATATCTCATTGCTCTTTTACTAAATATCCACTGAAGAAATTCCCAAACTAGGGATTCCATCAAAGTCAAACGTCGACCGACCGCAAGAAACAGTATTGTTATGGGTGCCTGCTTATACAGGTTGCTTGGTGTTTGTAGCTCTACCCATGAAACTGAACAACTTTCCGTAATAAGGAACATAGGTTGCAAATCGATTTTTTTTTATGTCAAAACAGACAAACAAGCAGACAGCTCACCTGATGGAAAGTGTCACTGCCGCCCATGGACACTTGCAACACCAGAAGAGGCGATGCTAGTGCGTTGCCGGCCTTTTAAGAATTTGTTGACCCGCTTTTTGAAAGCCTCCATATCGTAACTACTAGGGAAAACCACAGGGGGAAGTTCATTCCACATCCCACAGGTGCGCAAAAGAAATGATCGCGCAAACCGCGTTGTATTGCAACGCCAGGGGTCCAAATTATGCGAATGGAATTTCTCCCTGCGGCGTGTGGTGCGGTGGTGGAACTGTGCTGCAGGCACCAGACTAAACAGTTCCTCAGAACATTCCCCATTGTACAGACGGTACAGAACACACAAGGAAGTAACGTCTCTCCGTAGACTTAGTGGCTCCATACCGTCGGTGAGCATCGGATCATCGACAATTCGAACTGCCCTCTTTTGGATGCGATCAAGTGGGAGGAGTTGGTATTGGGGCGCCCCATAGAAACTGCATAACATAGGTCAACGGGTTAAATGGTAAAAGGGTTACCGGCATAGGTGGGCAGATTTACACCCTTTAGTATTATCACACCTCTCCGATACACGCTGTATAAGTAGTAACGAAGCCCATACCTATTTTATCAAAGCAAGTTATCATAATTTTTGTTACCCAGACCACAAATTGAACATTTTTCTTAACACGTGCAGTGCAGCGCCCAAAATAGTGTTTCTTACTAGGTAAGTATGAAAAACCAATCCTGGAATCTCATTCGACAACATATCATTATACAAGGTTATTTTGTTGGACCTGATTTCCTTTTGCCCACTTATTAGTGAGGTCAAAAGCAACAACTTTTGTTCTACCAACGCTAACAACGCACAAAAAATTTTCGACTCTCCATACTAAAGTGGTCACGTGACCGACCCATTTTGTATGGTAAGTTGAAAATTTTTCGTGCGTTGTTAGCAAAGTCGTAGAACAAAAGTTGTTGCTTTTGACCTCACTTATAAGTGGGCAAAAGGAAATCAGGTCCAAAAAAATAACCTAGTATAGGTACTTGAAGTTTTTAATAATTGTAAGAAATTCCAAAATCTGGCATCATTTCTTTAGAAAAACCTCTTTTTGAATAAATAAATACAGAATTAAAAAAAACATGCATTATGAGAAGTAAGTATAGAGTACACGCCACACCCTGAGAGAGTCGTTTAGGGAAGTAGATAGAGTACCTACACGCTAGTACTATTACCTATTCTATGCCTACACGCCGTACTGAATGTGTTAAGAATAGTAGGTTACCTACCACCTAAAATTTCATCACTTACGTCAATACTCACGCATAAAATTTTATAGCGTGAAATGTTAATAAGTAGGTAAATAATATTCAAATACACTTCAAATAATCACTTGGGTTTTTCATAATTTAAGTAACAAAACAATTCTGTTTGAAATTAAAAACGTAGAGAATAAATTAGCGTGCAAATCACATGCAAATACATTAATTAGGTAAGCCATGCTCTGCAAGCCGTAACCGCCTAAGTCCCAGCGGGAGCGCCTGATTGTCAGAGGTACCTATATATTATTTATTGCACACCATCATCATATCGTGTGGGTTGCAAGGTCGATGACCGACCTCACTTAATAGGGTACATTGAAATATACAAAAAACAGGACATTTACAAAGGCGGGCTTATCTCTGTAAGAGATTTCTTCCAGCCAACCCATGGTTGTGAGAGAGAATGTTAATTAGCGGGACACAAAAGTGCATTGAAAATTGTATAAATAAAAGTAAATAATACCTACAACTCAATATAAAATAATACATAAGCACATGAAAATATCATAATACATACCAGTACATACCAATACATAAAAATGGATAAAACAATGTATACCTACACATAATAATGCTAAATAGAAAAATTCACAATGATGAAAACGATAGCCAGAGATTTGAAGGAGAAAATGCTCTTTCACTTTTTGTTTAAAAGAGGCAATAGAGGGACTCTCTCAAATCGATTTCGGAAGACGATTCCACAAAAGAACAGCACGAACAGAGAAGGAACGATAAAATAAATTTGTGTTGCTTCAAGGCACCACAAGCATCCTGGTAATACAAGGGCGCCTAGGTTGAGTGGGAGGAGGAAGCAGTTGGAATGAGGCACGAAGGTAAGGAGGGGAGGGACAGATAGGATGTGCATATCTCGGCGAAGGCGAATGGCTGAGCACGAAAGTTAGACACATGGTCATATTTCTGCAAACCGAAAATAAAGCGAATGGCAAGGTTTTGAAGACGTTCCAGTTTATTAAATAGCTTCTCAGTCGCATCCAAATAGCAGATATCAGCGTAGTCAAGGATAGGTAAGAGAAGAGACTGCGATAGCATTATTTTGGTTTTGAAAGGGAGAAAAAATTGGAGATGCTTGAGAGAGTTTCCACTCTCAGTGTTGGTAATGCATACGTCTGCTAATATCGTTGAAATGAGTTTATTGAGTTGAACAGGCGAGTCCAGATACTAAACCCCATTCTAAGTTGATCCGGAGTCTACTGTTGCCGATAATAATAGCTTGAGATTTGGCAGGATTCACAAGTAGGCCAAAGGATTTAGCCCACAACTGGACAGCAGTAAGATCACCATTTAAAACTTCAACAGCCTTGGACATCTCAGTCAACTCGAAATGCTGATATAGTTGTAAATCATCTGCATACAAATGGATGGGAGAAGAAATTACACGGGAAATATTATTAATGAAGATAGAAAATAGCAAGGGTGAGAGCACGCCGCCTTGAGGAACACCAGCTTTGAGGTCAGACCAATCCGATGAAGCATCATTAGTCTTCACACACTGCTGGCGGCCGAAGAGATAAGATTTAAACCAGTCAATAACCGCGGACGGTGTTATTGGAGTTTTGGAGGGAGTTCCCTGTCTTGTAGTGGACGTTTCATGGGATGTAATGATGATGATTATGATGACCCCATCTTATTATTATTTTACATATGTGCCTTTCGAGGTTCCTCACAGGTTTGGGGTTTGGGTTATCTGTTGCGAATTTAGTGCAGTAAAAAAATGGCCTCTCCATACAAACTATCTAATTAAGTTTGCAATTTTGTATAAACCGGCAGATATTTTTTCTGAAAGTTTTATTGACAAAAAGTTGTTCAGTTACATTCATTGATCATGCTCTTTCAGTTTTCGGAAACCTTACTCACTTTATACTTCAATTTATATGTTTTTTTAGGGTTCCGTACCTCAAAAGAAAAAAACGGAACCCTTATAGGATCACTTTGTTGTCCGTCTGTCTGTCTGTCTGTCAAGACCCTTTATCTCTCGAACGGGTAAAGGTATCAGATTGAAATTAATACCATATATTAGGATCTATGAACCACACAAGATCTGAAAATTTAATTTTTTTACAACGACGCAATCAAAAGATATGGCATTTTATATCCTCATCTCTATACATTTATTCAAAAATGCAAAACCTACAGGGTACTTCCCGTTGACCTAAAATTATGAAATTTGGCAAGAAGCTAGGTCACACAGTACAAAATATAATGGGAAAAGTCTGAAATCATTAAATATTACAACTTTTCTCACAACTAATAGTAACCAATTGTGGTGAGCTCCCGTTTCAAGAATATTCATATAAGAGAGGGGTCAAGTTGGATGGTCTTTGAGGCGATTTTTGTTTTAGTTCTATTTAAAAACGGGAACACTTGTTTACAAACTTGAAAATTGGTATGTTTATAGTGCATTAGCTATAAAATAACAACAAATAATAAAATTTGGTCAAGCGCGTGTCGGACTCAAAAAATTTAGCACATTAACTTACTGAAATTTCAACTAATACAATTATGATTATGTGGTGGTACGGAACCCTCAGTGCGCGAGTCCGACTCGCACTTGTCCGGTTTTTTTTGTATGAAATATTGTAAAACATGTAAAACATGTGTGTAAAACTACTTACATTAGAGTAAGCTGTCATCATCCTAAATGAAACAAAATTATTAATTAAATATTTATTAATTAAAAAAGGAGGTTTCCTACTGTAGAACTTTACCAGATCTGTGCATTACTATCGGTTAGAAAATTATATATAACTAATGTTTTACTGAAAAAGCATAAGACACTCCAATATGATCCCAGGACATTGAGTAAAAAAAGAAGGAAAGACATAGTTTGCACGGTGCCTAAAGTGAAAACTACATTTGCTAGCAGACAATTTAACAAGCGCTCCAATAAATTATATAATTTAATAAATAAAGAGCTTTCAATTTACCCTAAAACGCTATACGAATGCAAGAAATGCATTCATAATTGGATAATGGATAAGACTTATGACTATATTGAGGAGCTGCTGAGCAGCTAGTGAAACTTGTACTCATGTTGTCGATCCCAAGACTATTGTCGTAGGGCTAGCTGCTCAGTAGTTACTAGATGTGCGCTCGACAGCGCATCGGTATAAAGCTGTTGGACCTTATGATATGGTAATAGAGTTGAAGAAGTTTTTGCTGACGTGCGGTTGACCGTACGTCTAATATAATAATATAACATATAATTAAAGGCTTGAACCCTGTATATGTAATCATTTATATTATGTATGATCATACTACTAGTAACACTAACTTCACTTACGCTCACACATACGCACATACACACACACCCAAACACAAACTCACACATACACACGCACATATACACACATACACTCTACTTGTACTCATATACTTCCTCTTAAAAAAAAAAATTGTCTAAATAAGTGACTCTAGGTAATCTTCCTCTTTTTCACTTATGATGTATTGTTTCTTTTTATTAAACACTGGTGGAGTAAAGCAACTTAACTGTAATTTAATATAAGTCTTGGAAGAGCGGTGCCTCCTAACACAGGCGATAAGCTTAGCAGGAGACACCTGCCCCTATTTTCAAAATACTTTGTTAAATGCAAAATAAACATATTTTATTTTATTTTTTTTTTTTTTATTTTAAATAGATATGCGTGAAATTATTATCCTTAACGTTATCGGTAGGTGGGGTCTAATTAAATATTATCAAATATATTTTAGCAGTTGCTGGCCACGCTATTAATGTGTGACGAATGTTTTGTTACTTGTTTGTAACTATAAAAGGGACAGTCACAGTACGAACAATCCTTTTATTTAACAGATAGTTCGTGAACAAAGTTGACAATTTTATTTTCTTCTACCTACGAGAATTTAATTTTAAATGTTTCATTTAAATTATATTTTCTTGCTGCTTTGTCTAAGCACACATGTGCTTAGCAGCAGAGTTTCACATTCGTTTCGAAGCTCCGGTCTCGTGCCAAATTTCATCACAAACGCACCCGAGAAACTTCTCAAAGTAAGTTTTCTTTTAAACGTTTTTATCGATATACAAAAATAGCGTAGGTACTTATTGGTAGACTATTTGAGTACTATTATGAATTCTGTGCTATTTGGCTAAGCTTACGTCTTTTTGAACCAGAATGAATGAATGTGATGAATTAATTTATAAAGTGCCAAAAATTGACATTTCAGTATTATGAAAAGAAGTAAAGCTAAATGAAAAGCTATTTATGATAAGCTAAGCTATGATGTCATAGGTTATAAATGTAAAAATACTCCATATTGTCGCGAAACGAACATACTAATAGAAATGTAGCCCGTGGACATTAAAATTACGAAAAAGGTTACCGTTTGTCTTTATGAAATTGTTATAGATCTCACCATTTTACATACTAATAACGAAGTCTTTAAGATCGTAACCGGCCGTAACCACATATAGTGACGAGTTTTGTATTCCGACCATATTGACAATAGTTAACATTTTTGAGTTACCGTTTCAAATTTATACATCTGTTAAAAGACCCTCTGAACAAACCATATACCTATTTTCAGACTGTTTCTGTGGCCGGTTCAGATTTTAAGACTCATTTGGTCTTAAATTTGTTTTTGGTAAATTTCCATAGTCTTACTATTGCGTATGGTAATTCAATAAAGCTGTACAACATGACAATAACGAAACAATGCGTTAACCTAAAATGTATAAGTAACATACATTAAATGTGACATGGCGAAATCTATAACAATTTCAAAAAGACAAACGGTAACATTTTTCGTAATTTAAATGTTCACGGGCTACAGGACTATAATGAAATGGTACGCTGTGCAAAGAATAAGCATTGCAATATTAAAGCAGAAGAATTCTGTACTATGGCATTACATTAATTTTGAGATAACTGCATTAATTCAACAGATCAAATACCCCGATGCCGAAGCCCTAGTATACCTTGGAAATCAACTGTCTAATTTTCAAACAATGTCTAAGCCGAAAATTTCCTATGATAATGCTGATGCGAGTGCCTATTATACCTTGTTGATGATTGGTAAGAATACATACATAGATACGAAACAGTATCACGCCTTTCCCGTCGGGGTAGGCAAACACCACAGCTCTCCACCTCCCTGTTAATAATATTCCTAATTTATGGCGATTTTAATGGCCAACATGGCACACTTTTACTATTTTAAGAAACGAAAATTTTATTGTTGTGTATCATACCATCTTACTTACTGCGGTCACCTACAACCGCGGTCCATGGTGCCAGCCGTAACGCTGACATGCGAGGTGACTATGGTACTTCCCCTCCACGTTTTTCTAGCAAAAGCTAGAATTCTGGAGGGAGCTCCCTGTCCTGTAATGGACGTTTTTTTTTCATGGGATGTTATGATGATGATTATGATTTATGATGATTATGATTACTAGTTGTTGCCCGCGACTCCTTTCGCGTGGGTTTCTAAATAAAAACCGGCCAAATGCGAGTCGGACTCGCGCACTGAGGGTTCCGTACAAACCTGTACGACACTGGACGTATATAAGTAAAAGTTATGGTATTTTTATTACTAAAAAACTTTATTTAGAAAAAAATTAAATTAGAAACCTCAATATCATTTTTGAAGACCTATTCATAGATACCCTACACATATGGGTCTGATGAAAAAAAAAATTGAGTTTCAGTTCTAAGTATGAGGAACCCTAAAATTTATGATTTTTTTTCTATTTTTGTATGAAAATCTAAATGCGGTTCACAGAATACATGTACTCACCAAGTTTTAACAGTATAGCTCTTATAGTTTCGGAAAAAAGTGGCTGTGACATACGGACGGACAGACAGACAGACAGACATAACGAATCTATAAGGGTTCCGTTTTTTGCCATTTGGCTACGGAACTCTAAAAACGTACGTAATGACTTTTACCATGGTTCAAACCCTCTTTCATTTGCTAGAATACAGTATACAAAGGTCTTAAATAATAATAATTATCAGTTACTTAGTGTATTCTGTGTAAAATTATTTATTTTATTTTATTTTTATTTATTAAGGGTACCCAACAGCATATTTCTTAAATCTATTACAAATGCAGCTTATTCTATTACATAGCAGCCAATGACAGGATACCACAGCTAAATTAACATTAAGTACATATTAGGTGATACGTGAAGTGAAACGGAATCCGGACTCCCGATTCAGCACCATTATGTTAGTTAAATTATCAAGACTGCGAAAGTTTAAGTATAACTTTGGATTTAAAAATAGATTTTGAAAGGGCAAAAATATCGATGTCACTAAAATTGTCATTGTAGACTTTTGTGGATCGTGATATGAATTCATTTTGAGCATAGTTCGTGTTACTAGGTAATATATCAAACTATTAAATAACTATGTCAAACTTAAAATTACTTAAAAAAATATTTTTTTATGAAAATTTGATTTAATAAATTGCAAATAATAATAATATAACATTAGATATTCAATCCAAAATTTAAGTTTTTTATCTACACTCATGTCGTAATCTTAGAATTATGATTCAAAAAGTTGGTACATAAGGCTGAATATTACGCAGAGTATGCATAAAAAATTAAAAAGTTACCATTACGTAACGATTTTTGTATGAAAATTTTGCAAAGGTGTTACGTAATTTAACTTTTTAATCATAACATAACACTTGGATAAAATTCTTCTTGAACCTAAACCTTTTTAAAGAAGACTGAATATAAGGTCTTTTAGAGAGCCGGTTAACAGTTTTTCTTAGTAGCTGTCAAATATCAGTAGCATATTTACAAAGTGTACCTTATAAAAAACCTATTATTTTGGAGCAGTTACAGTAACAGTTACTATAGTTACAATTATTTTATCTGTAGTGGAAAATATGCGCGCGCAGCCTGAAATTAGAAGGACTTGCCGCCATTTTCAAATATTTACCTTTTTCAAGTATTTTGTGCCCGTGAAAGTAATGTGAATGTTTATTGAAAACGTAGATAAAGTGGTGCAGTCAGGATACTGCAGTTACACCAGAAGATACTCAATAACTTATGATCTTCTCCCATATTAGTCTAGGACATTTGATGACATAACCTACAAGGAATTGGGAAAGAATGAAAATCGAAAAGAAAACCAGGTCTTGTTAAGAAAATGTTCTGCTTGTATATTTCAAAGAAGACCAGGCATATATATTAAGGCGGCTTCTTCAGACATATCAGAACTGTAATATACATAATATAAGTCACCTTTGATGTTTACTTACTTTTGTTTAATTTTTATCAGTAAGTACCTACCTATTGCATGAGTGAAGATAAAGTAGTATACGCAACTGCATATAATATGGTATTAAAACACTCGTTTGATGCTATTATCACACTCGGCTACGCCTCGTGTGATAAACCCAAACTCGTGTTTTAATAACCTGTTTTATATGACAGTTGCATAAACTACTATAATAGAACAGCTGGATCAGCACGAGCCCCGAGATAAAACTTTATCTAATCATGACAAATGTATGAAGCAAACTTCAATTTTCTTGCGCAATTGAATGAAAAGCGTTTGTTTAAGGGCTTGTAGGGCGCTTTTTAATGAGCCGGTTTCGCAGGTAAGCGTCAACTGAGTATTCAAAGGTGTCGATAGATGGCTCTGAAGGCAGTTGCTAAAGAAATTAAAATAAATCTGTCATAGATGAAGCATGAAGTAAATAAACCTCCTTAGGCAACACTTACAACAGATAGAAAAAATAAGTTGACAGTTAAATTTTCCTACAACTACGCTATCTATCAAGAAAATTAAAACAAGTTTTTCTTTTTGTAAAACCGGTTCATTGTTACGCCATGGAGTTCACGAATGAAACCTATTCGTAGTAACAGTTACGCGGCAACGCTGCAAGTGAAAAGGGCACCTTTGCGCCCGCAATGACTTGGGGGCGGGTTATTTAATTAAGTTTTAACAATAATTGGCTATTGACTGTTGTCATTTAATCTTTAAGTTGACGCTTGTAAGAAAATAAATAAAATAATTACATCATAAAAAACATCGTAGTCACAAAATGTGGTCGGCCAGCAAAGTTTTCATTCGTGTACTCCATAACGTAACATTTCTTTCCGGCTGTCATTAACCTGCCTGGTTGCGCATTAGCAGATCAACATTATGTGGGTCTAATAGGCCACTAACTCTCTTAACAAAGTTACATTGTATTCGATGATGTAGGATAACTTGTGGCGCCCTAAGAGAGCACTCGGACCTAATATACTCATCTTCATCAAAACATCCTATGAAATGTCCACTACAGGACAGGGAGCTCCCTCCAGAATTCTAGCCTTTGAAAAATGTAAAAAAAAAGGGAAAGTATCATAGTCACCTCGCTTGTCAGCGTTACGGCTGGCACCCTGGACCGCGGTTATAGGTGACCGCAGTAAGTAAGATGGTATGATACACAGGAGGATGCTGCTGCCCATCCTCCAGTTTATATCCCTCAGTCGCCTCTTACGACACCGGGTATGTATGGGATGGTACATACTTGTATTATTTTTAATCTAATCAGTCAAACTAATCAGTTAAACTAATCAGTGTCACTAGTACCATTGATGGTACAACTTAATGGTACTACTGACACTAAGCCTACTATTCTTTTTCGGCACCACACGGGACAAAACGGGATCTAATATACTAATGCTGTCTAAAAAAATCTTTAATTTTAGATGTAGACTCACCAACCCCGGGTCTTGTTCTTCAATGGGCGATAGGGAACATCAAAGGCAATGATACGTCCAGTGGTACTGAACTAGCAGAGTACATGACACCAGAACCCCTTGAACATCCACATCGATACACCTTCACGCTCTATAAACAGCAGGGTAAAATAAAACATGGTTTGGATACATTTTTGTAAGTTAATAATTTTATTTGATATTCTAAGAAAGACAGGTAAATACGCAACAGCAGACGCGATGGGGCGTGCCACACATTTCGCCCGCACTCCAAATAGTCCATGGGCCAGAAAATATATCGGTATAATTTGGTGGTACCCATTTTCCTTTTTACCATAGTTAGATAGGTTTATAAGGATGTCAATAAACTATGATTGCTGTCTCAAAGTGGTAGCTGACCAAAATAGCAGCCAATCCAAGTGTTCAGATGTTGCCCATATTTGGTATATTTTTTTTTTACCAATTTCCTTTTTTACAGTATTTAGATAGGCTTATAAGGAGGTCAAGAAACCACGATTGCAATCTTTAAGTGGTACCGGGATGAAGTAACAGCCAATTAAAGATGGAAAATGCAGAATTTTATAAAGTCAACTGTATCTCGAGAACCAATCATCCGATTTCCTTGTTTTTTAGGGTTCCGTACCTCAAAAGAAAAAAACGGAACCCTTATAGGATCACTTTGTTGTCCGTCTGTCTGTCTGTCTGTCTGTCTGTCTGTCTGTCTGTCAAGACCCTTTATCTCACGAACGGGTAAAGGTATTAGGTTGAAATTAATACCATATATTAGGATCCATGAACCACACAAGATCTGAAAATATGATTTTTATACAACGACGCAATCAAAAGATATGGCATTTTATGTCCTCATCTCCATACATTTATTCAAAAATGAAAAACCTACAGGGTACTTCCCGTTGAGCTAAAATTATGAAATTTGGCAAGAAGCTAGGTCTCACAGTACAAATAATGGGAAAAGTCTGAAATCATTAAATATTACAACTTTTCTCACAACTAATGGTAACCAATTGTGGTGAGCTCCCGTTTCAAGAACATTCATATAAGAGAGGGGTCAAGTTGGATGGTTGCTGAGGCGATTTTTGTTTTAGTTCTATTTAAAAACGGGAACACTTACAAACTTGAAAATTGGTATGTTTATAGGGCATAGGCTATAAAATAACAACAAATAATAAAATTTGGTCAAGCGCGTGTCGGACTCAAAAATCTAGCACATTAAGTTAATGAAAAATTACTGAAATTTCAACTAATACAATTATGTTTATGTGGTGGTACGGAACCCTCAGTGCGCGAGTCCGACTCGCACTTGGCCGGTTTTTTGTTAAGACCGAAGGTCGAATGTGTACTTCAAATTATGTCATAGGCACTGTTACAGTAGATTCAACCGTTACTAAATAATTAAAGAAAAAATGATTTTTTTATGATATTCTTTTTTTTAAATCGAGTAATCATTAACTATCTTGTAAATTTGAAAAAAATAATATATCTAAGATGAAGTACAATAAACTATCTTTAATTTGATGTATACTATGTTTGGGTTTGATGGCTCAAAACACATGTAAACATAAGTTTAAGTTAATTGCAATTACTTAGTTGGATTAAGACTATTTTAATTTAAGTAAATTTCATGGAGACCGGTCGTCATGGAGATCTTTAGGAGAGGCCTATGTCCAGCTGTGGACGTCTTTCGGCTGATATGATGATGATGTAAATTTTTACAGAATACTTAATGCATGTCATAGCGCAGAATACAATGCAAATAGAGCGAGTCTGCACCGTTTCAAAGCTTGTTTTTAGTACGCACACTTCTTTAGCAAACAGTAGAAATTGGAAAACTCATATTTCCATGTCTTTTTAGCCATGGAATAGAAGCATGTCATACACCATGTTAAAGATATTTTTTTGCACTTCATCTTTATTATGAAGTTCTTCTCTAATGACTTAAGTATTTTGTAAAAACTTGATTTAAAAAACCGGTCAAGTGCGAGTCGGACTCGCGCGCCGAGGGTTCCGATATACCTATAGTATTTTTGGAAGCAATAAAGTCCATTTTCAGGACCGCAAAACTAAATTTGTTTGTAAAGGTTTTTTGCAGATTTCTGAAAAACTGTGCAACTTAGAAAGATCGTTTTATTTTTGCTGTAAAGTTTATATAAACTTCTGTCAACTGTAATTAATTCAGATTTTTCCTTACTCAAACTTCGGAGATAAGGGGGGGGGAATGGTATTTTTCTTGACATTTTTCATCATAACTTTAAAACTAAAAAATTTAAAAAAATACAAAAATATATTTTAAAATGTACAAGTAAAGCCCTTTCATATGATACCCCACTCGACCTAGTAGCGACAATTTGAAATTTGGCCCCCCCTATTTTGGCCCCCTTTATATTAATAATCATACTTTTTTCAAAATTTTTTCTTGTGCAATTAAGTTGGGCAACTATATTCTAAAACTATTCCAAACTTCAGGTTGATAGCATAAGTGGTTGCTGAGATATAGAGGTGTGACAGACAGACGGACAGACAGACAGAGCGGCACCATAAGGGTTCCTTTTTTTTACCATTTTGGTATCGGAACCCTAAAAAGAAGAATATCAGAAAATTATCAGTATTTCCTTAATAACTTAATAGCGGTTGATTTAAGTGAAACAGTTTTGTGATATTATTTATAGAAAGCATACAGACCTTTAGTTTAAAAGAAAAATAAATGAAATCGGACTATTAGTTCCTGAGATACAGTAAAATGTGTGAAATTTAGCATTTTCCATCTTTAATTGGATGTCATTTTATCCATGACCACTTTAAAATCACAATTGTGGTCATTTGACATCCTTATAAGCCTATCTAACTACTGTGAAAAGGAAAACGGTTTCCCCAAATCATACCAAATATTAGCAGCGTCTGAACTCTTTGATTGGCTGCTATTTTGGTCAGCTACCACTTTAAGACAGCACTCATGGTTTAATGACATCCTAATAAACCTATCTAACTGTAGTATCATGGAATATTGGTACCTCCCAATTATACCATTTCCTCATTTTTGGCCATCTGGCCCATGGACTAAAAGGCTTCTGAGCTGTCGCGTATGCTGAATGTTGTGTGTCATTTTGGTTGTAAGGGTCGATGGCAACTTCTAACCTAACTTTTAGTGTGAGATATAGAAAATGGTGTCAGAATAGGGAACTGTAGTAGAGATGACAAAAAGTGAAATTAAAATTAAAATTGGCTAAGAAATACGGCCGATATAAGCATTTAAAACTACTAATTAGACGGAGAGATCCGACATGAATAGTGACGTCACAATGCACTACGGCCATATAAACTCCATATTAAATTTCGTTTTGCTAGAAAGAGACAGAAACAAATCTTCGATGGCTTATATCTTCTTTAATATTATACAACAGCAAACACATAGAATTATAATACACTAGAATAATTTTTTTCTAATATTTTTGAAATTTTTTTAGGAGTACCCTGGGGCAACGAGTGGATTTTGATTTAAACGGCTTCGTCGAGAAAAACAACCTTACAGGGCCTTTGTACGGCAATTTTTTCATCGTATACGTGGGAGTCGAAGATTTGTCATTAAAATAGGGTATACATGAGCAAGGTACAACTATCTACAAAAAAAAAAACCGGCCAAGTGAGTGTCGAATCATGCGCAGTATAGGGTTCCGTAGTTTCTTTAGGATCTTTTTGTCGCAAAGCAGGTTTTGATTAAGTATTTCATATCGTTCATAACATAAACTTTTACCTCCCAATGTTGAGCGAGGTCCTAGCGCCTGATTACTATTTTAAATATTTTCAGTTTTTTGGCTATAGCTCATTAACCTGTGAAGCCTTCTTAGCTGTGATAGCTTTCCTTTTAATTTCATCATTTACCATGTCTTCGGTGACCGACTGCACAAACTTAAACGGTAGATTGCAACCATGAAACTGAAAAACTCTTCCAAAGGACATAGGTCGAAATACGTATAATCGACTGCCATACAAAATGTGTTTAAAATGATGCAGTTTATATGGGAAACCGAAATTTTGTTTTCGTATTTTGACTTATGTTCCTTAGGAAAAATTCAGGATCATGGTTAGAATCTACATTTTAAGTTAGTGTAGTCGGTCACCGGAAACATTGTATACTACTGCAGTGAATTTTTTCACAATTCCAGTAACAACCGTTTGGCTGGCAGGGGGAGGGAGACACATAACTCCAACAATAAATATTTCGTAAACGGATCCCTAAATCGAAAATAGGGTAGATAGAAGAGAGAAAAATAATTCACCCCAACTTTACTTATAGGGGTTTTTTTTTTTCAAGATTTCGTTATACAGCTTTGTCGGCGTAGATGGAATCTATATCCGTACTAAATTACAGCTTTGTAGTACGGTCAACCGCTTGTCGGTAGAAACTTTTTCAACTCTATTACCACGCCAGAAGGTCCAAAAGTGTTTCTACCGATGTGCGGTCGTGTGTACTACGGGTCTTTGAGCCAAGCCGCGGACAGACAAACAGGTAGATGGACATAACGAAACAAGGGTTCCTTGTTGACTACGGAACCCTAAAAAAAGGAAAAATAGGATAACATAAAACAAAAAATGTCGTAGAATTTTTTAATTTTTTGTTGTGTTCTAGTGAATCTGTAAATTTTATTGTTGTATCCTTAGATAAATGATTCGCTGCGCTGCGAATCATTTATCTAAGGTTGTATCATTATTATAATAAAGTACTAGTAATAAAATATCCGACCTAATTTGTTCTTATGAATCTATAAATTACTAGCTGTGCCCGCGGCTTCGCCCGCGTGATATTCAGACAATATGCAGTCTCTCCCCCTCCCTCACCCTCTCCCACTCCCTCTCTCTCTACCTCCATCCCACTCCCTCTCCTTCTCCCTCTCCCTATCCCTGCCCCTAACCCTACCCCTACTCCTATCCCTATCCTTAACGCTGTCTTAACCGCTATCCCTATCCTTATATAAACATAGAAACGACACCCATATTGATTTTCAGACATTTTAACCCTATCGCACCCCAACCCCATCCCCAAGGGATGATGGCCGGTATTTCACGTCCACCACCTTAGATTTCAAAATTGTTGTAGTTTTCGTAATCAGCAATCCGATAAACCATACAAACGACACCCATATTGATTTTTAGACATATCAACCCTACCGCACCCCAACCCCATCCCCAGGGGATGATGGTATTTTACGTCCACCACATTGGATTTCAAAATTATTTTAGTTTTCGTAATCAGCGACCCGGTAAACCATACAAACGAGACCTATATTGGTTTTCAGACTTTTTCACCCCATTTCCCTCTTTAAGGGGTTGAATATGGGGTGAAATTTCAATAACAGTGATGTATTTTCCACAGAATTACAACTGTAATGCCTAAATAATAAATTTAGTGGATATTACTTTGAAATAAAGGAGTTTTAACTTCATCCCCCTTTTCACCCCTTAGGGTGTAGAATTTTCAAAAACCCAGAGACACATTAAACTTAATTTTTAGTCGTCAGTCTAAATACAAATGTTGAAGATCCTAACTTCAAAACTGACGGACTTTCATACAAACTTTCATCCCTTATTTCACCCCCTTAGGGGATGAATTTTGAAAAATTCTAAAACACGTACTTTTTTATTTTTTATCTTAAGCTCAAAACAAATTTCTATAATTCTACCTTTAAAAATGAAAGACTTATAGACCAACATACGGAAAAAAAATCATCTCCTTTTTCACCCCTTTGAAGGGTGATTTTTAAGATACGCTTAAACACGTGTTTCTTTATTTTTTACCAGAAGCTTACATTCAAATTTGTATTAATCTAGCTCAAGAAACAAAGGACTTTCCAAAATCCTTTCTTAGTGGGTGGTTTTGACGAGCATAGAACCTGTGTACAAAATTTCAGATCTGTATCTATAGCGGTTACGGCTCGGCGTTGATGAATCAGTCAGTCAGTCAGGACATGCTCTTTTATATATTTAGATTGTAACACTATTATTTACACTACACAGTAATAAAATATCTGTACTTAAAGATTTTTATTAAAGTTGAATAATATCACTCAAACCTAACCCTATTTTAAAATGAATGTACAGTCAACTACAGGTCACGCTTGACACTCGCAGTGCGACTCTAGCTCCTAAGGCTATGGAAATAAGAACGGTGCAAAGTCCAATGTGTCAAGCCTGATGTGCTGTTGATGACGTGCAGAAAATAAGTGTTTGCTCTACCCATGAAAGTATATAACTTACTTTAAGGAACATAGGAGAAATTTGAAAAAAGAAAACCCCTCCCAAACAAAATACGCCATCAGCTGCTGATGCAGTCAGTTTCTATTGGATTTTGAATTCTTTTTTAGTGTTTGTACCTATGTTTCTTAGGAAAAGTTGTTCAGTTTCATATAGGTATGTAAAGCTACCGCCTGAGAGGTTAGCAGAGTATACAGAGTGATTGGAAATTCGATGTAAGTATTTCTGAAAGGGGGTTGTTCTGCAAACTCATACATATAGAGTTTGTCCATGGAACCGGTGCCCGAAAATCAGTGGCTGCGGAGTCATCCGAAGGTCAGTTATCTTGACGAAAACTCCCGCAAAATGTAAAAAAAAACACGACCCTGCGAAGTAATAAGGTCCTAATGAAATAGTGAACATAATTTTAGTATGTTATTCAGACCATGAAACTGAACAACTTTTCCCAAGGAACATAGGTTGAAATACGAAAAACCAAATTTGACCGCCCATACAAAATGTTCTATCAGCTGTTGCAGTTTCTATGGGAGGTCAAAAATTGATTTTCGTATTTCGACCTATGTTCCTTGGGGAAAGTTGTTCAGTTTCATGGTGTGAGTAACATACTAAAATTATGTTCACTATTTTCTAGTCGGATTCACTTTTCTGATTTTGAGTGAAAGTGATGTTAATGAAGAGATTAAATAAAGACGAAATGGTTTCATACGCTTTACTGCAAAAATAATCAATTTTTATGAAAGGTAGTTTATATTGGGATACTGGACACTTGTGTGGGGAAAGAAATAGTAGTTTTCGCTCCTGCGGCTCGGGCTGCAATTCTCGAGCCAACAAAATAGCGCACTTACATCTTAATGTACTAAAATCTACATTACCACAAAATAATGGTGATCTACAAAATTACGACGTACAAAGAATACTAGTGCCGTGTGCGCGTGTATGATAGATCGACGTATTTTTCCTCGTGTCCTCGGGGTGTAAGTAAGTGCGACAAGGGGAGCTCTCTGAAGCTGCTGCAAATCAAAAAAATAAACGACTAATAATAATAATATCAAACTTTGGACCCTTAACCCCGCACTTTTCAGAAGCTTCGATTCCTTTGCATAATAAAGCTTTCACTTGATCCTTCTTCTTCTTCTTGGTCCTGCAAAAGCTCTCTGTTTGAGATCCATGATTTCGATTTTGCTCCCGTAATTGTTTGTTAACTAGACGAATGGTTTCAACTTGATCAATTCGAACTCAGCTTGTTGAATGGCACCTATCAAAACTTGAGATTTTCCCAATTTTCATGTGTGGTGTGCGGGATTGTGTTGCACTTAACATCACTATTTATTTATACTTTACCTAAGTTCTTGTTACCATCTTTATACTGAAACTAGTGGCCCGCCCCGGCTTTGCACGGAAGCGAGAGTTCATAAAAAGATCCCAGAGATAAAAGCACTTTCAGTATTTCCCGATTTTGAAACGAGTTTCTTTTTGTTTTAGATATATCGTAAAAGTAAATTACAGAATAACAACAAATTATAAAAACTTATCAAGTGCGAGGCGGACTTGCGTGCATTAAATATACTTCTCAGCCGGCGGCTCACACTTGGCCCGTTTTTGGGTCTGCAGAAACTTCATATTAATTTTCATCCCTAATTTTCATCCCTTTGGGGATGATTTATCAAAAACGCTTTAACTCATGTTTATATTTTCTTTCTATTTATTAGCCTAAATCCTAATTTTAAGTAAGATTTTCATACGAACTTTCATCCTTATTTCATCCCTTTGGGGGATGATAGCTCAAAATTTCTGATTTTTATTTCTATATTTCTTATTTTTAGCTTAAATCCAAATTTTTAAGTAGTAGTAGGATTTCTATACAAACTTTCAGGCCTCATTTCGCCACGTCATGAATTTCTAAAAATGCTAAAACACGTACTTTTTTAGTTTTTACGGAGAACTCGAAACCAAATTTGAATAATTCTACCTTTAAAAATGTAAGACTTATAGACCAACATACGGAAACAAATCATCCCCTTTTTAACCCCCTAGAAGGGTGATTTTTAGGAAATGCTTAAACACATGTTTCTTAGTTTTATACCAAAAGCTCAAATTCAAATTTGTGTAAATCTAACTCAAGAAATAAAGGACTTTCATACAAACTTTCATCCCTTATTTCACCCCTATAGGGGATAAATTTTCGAAAACCCTTCCTAAGTGGTGGTTTTGAAGTGCATAAAATATGTGTACAAAATTTCAGATCTGTAGCTATAGCGGTTACGGCTCGGCGTTAATGAATCAGTCAGTGAGTAAGTCAGTCAGGACAAGCTCTTTTATATATTTAGAAAAACTAAAATGTTGTTCAATTCCTAATACTTATTGAACTCTGTACCTACAACAAAAGAGTAAAACAATCCTGATATGAATATAATTCCTTATAGACGGAGAGCGCGTGGTCGTCAACCCTACCTCATCGATTACCAAGATGCGACTAATCTAGGGTGATGCACGTTAAAAAGTTGTATCCGAATCAACAGGGTTGCCTGGGCGCAAACTGGCAGGTTTTGTACAGTGGGCAAAAAACTTGTAATTTTTTGGGCTAAAATTACCTCATCGAATACCAAATAGGTACATAGTACATTCGATAGTACTCATCAAGGAGTGCCTAAATCAACAGGGTTGCCTCACTCAATCCTGGCACATTCGGAAGTCGGCCTGATTTTAAGGTGGTCAAAAATGACAAAAATTACCTCATCGATTACCAAGTAGGTACTTATTACAACTGATAGAGCTCTTCAAGAAGGGGCAAAATCAACAGGGTTGCCTCGCCAAATCCTGGCACATTCGTGAGTCGGCCTAATTTTAGGTTGGCAAAAAAATACAAAACTTACTTACGATAATGAGTAATGAATTGAAACTTATGCCATTTGAAGGTTCTAGACATCTTAATAATATTTGCTATAGTATGCCAACACTTAAACTCATTTTTCATATTATTAAGATACAGGACGAAAAGTTAAGATGGGGTTCATAGGACAGCTACTATAAGCATTATAGCTACAAGAAAACTTAGTACAGAGACTAACCCTAACTTTTAGAGATATTTTGATCTACATTCACAGATTTTTGAAAAAATGTACAGGCAACAAGAAAAATGGCAATTTCGACATAAACTTTTATCATTTCATTTCATCTTCTTATCGATAAAGAACATAATTTTTTATGTGGTTAACCGAGCCGACCATACATGTTATAGGAGAAACAGAAATTTTCATCTACCTTTTTTACGAAATATTGTACCTTTTTTACGAAATATTCTATTCTCTTGTTACTATGAAAAAAAAGTCTTTAAAGGTCAACCAGGGTCAAGTTATTAAAATTCTCAGTAAATGCAAAATAAATTTTTATTCAGTAATAAAATAAAATCAGGCCAAAAGTGCCAGGATTTGGTGAGGCAACCGTGTTGATACTGCTACTTCTTAAAGAGCACTATATCAACATACACACGTACATCCTACACTACACACACACATCACATGCACACAAAAACACACAAACACACACTCAGGCACACACATACATCCACTACATCTACATTCGTACAGGTAATTTCGGGGGCTTGCCGCGTCGTCCTACTGGAGTGTCGCTCTGGTAGGTGGATGGGGAATTCGCAATTCCCATTCGACCTACTGCACTAGTATTCGAAACAAACTAGTTTTCATGTATCGATATTTTTTCTATTAAGTACAAAATATTTTCCATACAGTCTCTTTAAAATGAACGGGCATTTGGGCAACTAATAGATCTCGTTGAGATCTTCATTTCGGTTGACGGCTGTCAAATCTAAAACCACCATAACTCAAAAACTACTTACCCTAGACTTTTGCACGTTCGAACAAACGATAGATCTCGTCAATGTCTTTACTTCGGTTGACAGCTGTCAAATCTAAAACCACCATAACTCAAAAACTACTCACCCTAGACTACTTTACGTTCGGATGAAAGATAGATCTCGTCGATGTCTTTATTTCGGTTGACAGCTGTCAAACTAAAAATCGCTATAACTAAAAAAACTACTAAAATTAGACTACTCGTTTGTTAAGACAAAGGATAGATCTCTTTGAGATCTTCATTTCGCTTGACAGCTGTAAAATCTAAAACCACCACAACTCAAAATTACTGACCCTACACTACTTGTATGTTCGGACAAGTGATAGATCTCGTCGAGATCTTTATTTTGGTCTGTCGAACTTAAAATCACTTTTACTTGGAAGCTACTGACCCTAGACTCCTCGTTTGGACGAGATCTTTTATTAATTGTCCTAGCATACGAGTTGTCCATGGTCAGCAGTTTTTAAGTTATAGTTATTTTAAGTTTGACAGCTGTCAAAAAAAATTAAGATCTCGACGAGACCTATCATTCGTCCAAACATAAAAGTAGTCTAGGATCAGTAATTTTTGGGCTGTGGTGGTTTTAAATTTGACAGCTGTCAACCTAAATGAAGATCTCAACGAGATCTATCATTTGTCCGAACATACAAGTAGTCTAGGGTCAGTAATTTCCAAGTAATAGTGATTTTAAGTTTGACAGCTGTCAACCGAAATAAAGATTTTGACTAGATCTATCATTTGTTCCACCATACAAGTAGTCTAGGGTCAGTAGTTTCCAAGTTATAGCGATTTTAAGTTTGACAGCTGTCAACCGAAATAAAGATTTCGACGAGATGTATCATTTGTCCGAACATACAAGTAGTCTAGGGTCAGTAGTTTCCAAATAATAGTGATTTAAAGTTTGACAGCTGTCAAATGAAATAAAGATCTCGACTAGATATATCATTTGTCCTAACATACGAGTAGTTTTATGTTATAGTGATTTTAAATTTGACAGCTGTTAACCGAAATAAATACCTCGGAGAGATCTATAATTCGTTCGATCATAAAATAGTTAAGGGTGAGCAGTTTTTGAGTTATAGTGGTTTTAGATTTGACAGCTTTCAACCGAAATTAAGATCTCAACGAAATTTAACCTCAGTTATTTTCATAAGTCCTGAAATGTATTTTATTGTGTTTTATGTAGTCTTGAAAGAAACTTTATCTTTATCTTTGTCCTAACAATCGAGAAGTTTAGGGTTAATAGATTTTAGAGGATATGTGAAAAGATAGTTACTTGACGGTGGGCGCAGTCTTTTTGCTTGAAAGAAAGGGATAATGTGCGCAATACGCAACGCATAAGATTGCGACAGATATAATGTGCGTGTTACCAAAACTAAATGACGTAAGCACCTGATAATATATCCACTTTAAGTAAAAACTAAGTAATAAAATAAAATTTAAGGTTAATCATATGATAGCAAATACGAATGTCTTTCTGTGTTCTTAATTTCACTACTTAAAACACCTCAGATTCCACAAAAGAGGAAATCATGAAAATTGAAGAGGTAACTTTTGATTTTTATTTTGTCGAGCCAATTTTTAATAATCGTGTTTTGGTCTTAGCGGTATTATCACTTGAATGGTCATGAAACACATAACTGAAAATCACGGCAAGATACTGAGTAAATTAAAAGATATTTGTCTTCAAAATACACAAAAAAAATCTATGTCGTCTTAAAATATAGCTATTTTTAGTTTGACAGCAGTCAACCGAAATAAAGACCAGAAATGAAGATCTCAACGAGATCTGTTATTTGCGGGTGCCCGATTACCCGTTTTTTTAAGAGACTTTGTATCGAAAATATATTTTACATGTACTTGTTAGGAAAAAAATATCGATACATGAAAACTAGTTTGTTTCGAACGCTAGTGCAGTAGGACGAGGGGGAATTGTGAATTCCCCGTCCACCTACCAGTGGGGACACTGCAGTAGGACGACTGGGCATTTACCCAAATGTGTTTTGCCCACTTAGAAATTGCTAATGGCCCTAAAAATCAGTAAAAAAAATATTTTGCGATTTCTGAGAGTTCTAATACCTTTACCCTAGTGGACCTTTTACAGACTTCTGTTTCTTAGTATCAAAAGGATAGAATGTTTCAAAAAAAAGGTACATGAAAATTTCTGTTGTTTCTATTACATGTTTGGGAAAATAATTCTGTCCTTTCTGACAGTTCTAATACATTAACCTCGGTTGACCCCATAGAAAATTATGTTCTTTTTGAATAAGAAGATCAAATTGAAAAAAAAATTGTGGAATTTGCCGTTTTTCTTGTTGACTGTACATTTTTTCCAAAATCTGTGAATGTAGGTCAAAATATCTCTAAAAGTTAGGGTTAGTCTCTTTACTAAGTTTTCTTGTAGCTATAATGCTTATAGTAGCTGCCCTGTATACCCCATCTTAACTTTTCATTCTGTATAATAATATGAAACGTGAGTTTCAAGTGTCGGCATACTATAGCAATATTATTAAGCTCTAGAACCTTGACATGGCATAAGTTTCAATTCATTACTCGTTATCGTAAGTAAGTTTTGTATTTTTTTGCCAACCTAAAATCAGGCCGACTTACGAATGTGCCAGGATTGGGCGAGGCAACCCTGTTGATTTTGCTCCTTCTTGAAGAGCTCTATCAGTTGTAATAAGTACCTACTTGGTAATCGATGAGGTAATTTTTGTCATTTTTGACCACCTTAAAATCAGGCCGACTCCCGAATGTGCCAGGATTGAGTGAGGCAACCCTGTTGATTTAGGCACTCCTTGATGAGTACTATCGAATGTACTATGTACCTATTTGGTATTCGATGAGGTAATTTTTGCCCAAAAAATGACAAGTTTTTTGCCCACTGTACAAAACCTGCCAGGTTGCGCCCAGGCAACCCTGTTGATTCGGATATAACTTTTGAATGTGCATCACTCTAGATTAGTCGCATCTTGGTAATCGATGAGGTAGGGTTGACGACCACGCGCTCTCCGTCAAGTATTTATCGCAACAAATAAATATAACAGGTATTTAAATGTCACCGTTCTGTCCTGTTATACACAGTACGAAATACCTGTTGTTTTTAGTAACAGCATGTTATAGCGATACGTTCCGGTATTTCATAACCTAAATATCGGCTGTCACTACTTGTGATACGTAACAATATGTTCCTGCCGTTCCACCAAATCCAACCAGTATTTTTACATTCTGTTATATACTGTCACAGGTCTTTCTCACTCTTACATAAGCATTCCCCATAGGTCAAAGTAGGATAGAATGATATTGCTTCCTGTCACAGGTCGGTTTTTGTTTGTCGTTTTCCTGCCGTTGATACGGCGATGGTCAAGTGGTCGGCTGGTGGTCGTCTACTGGTCAAGTGGTCGGCCAGTGGTCAAATGGTCGGCTAGTGGTCAAGTGGTCGGCTGGTGGTCAAGTGGTCGGCTGATGGCCAAGTGGTCGGCTGGTGGTCAAGTGGTCGGCTAATGGTCAAGTGGTCGTCTAGTGGTCAAGTGGTCGGCTAGTACTCAAGTGGTTAGCTGGTGGTCAAGAAGTCGGCTGGAGGTCAAGTGGTCGGCTGGTGGTCAAGTGGTCGTCTAGCGTTCAAGTGGGCGTATAGTGGCAAGTGGTCGGCTAATGGTCAAGTGGTCGTCTAGCGTTCAAGTGGGCGTCTAGTGGCAAGTGGTCGTCTGGTGGTCAAGTGGTCGTCTGGTGGTCAAGTAGTCGGTTATTGGTCAAGTGGCCGTCTAATGGTCAAGTGGTTGGCAGGTGGTCAAGTGGTAGGGTAATGGTCAAGTGGTCAAGTGGTCGACTAGTAGTCAAGTGGTTACCTGGTGGTCAAGTGGTCGGCTGGTAGTCAAGTCGTCGTGTAGCGTCCAATTGGGCGTCTTGTGGTCAGCTAATGGTCAAGTGGTCGTCTGGTGGCCCAGTGGTCGGCTAGTGTCAAGTGTTTAGCTAGTGGTCAAGTGGTCGGCTATTGGTCAAGTGGTCGGCTGGTGGGCAAGTGGTCGGTTAGTGGTCAAGTGGTCGGCTAATGGTGAAGTGGTCGGCTAATGGTCAAGTGGTCGGCTGGTGGTCATGTGGTTGGTTGGCAGTCAAGTGGTTGGTAGCGGTCAAGTTGTCACGCCCGCCTGCGCCGGCCACACGATCCGCTATGAAACCACCCTTATGGAAGAAAACACAGGTTTGCTGTAATCATAGACCTGTTATCTGCTCGGAATAGCCTGAGTTGGGCCGTTATTTTAGTAACAGGTTTTTGGAACTGTTATTTTTATGGAACAGTGACAACAGGTATTGAATTTGACCTGTTACGACCCACCTCTAGTTTACACTACACTTTACTCATACACACACACTGAAACGTACTTGTATACTACGACTCCTACAACTACCTGACTATAACGCGAACCAGCTTGGGAGGACCATGAACTGCCTACTGTGAGGTCCACCCAAAAATAAAACGAACGAATTCGGAAATGAGGTGTTTGTTCAACCCCGCAGAATCTCAAAACTGGAAAAGTTACAAAAACTTAAGTATTTTACCTAAGACATGTCGATAGCGAGTTTCAAATACTAACAACGACATCTATCGAACATTTTAAGTAGTAAAAATTATAAGTTACTCGAACACACCGATTGTACCAAAACAGGTACAGGTTAAACATCGGGTGTAATAGTAATGGAAAAAACTTACAAAAGTGGGACCGTGGAACATGTAGTGATCAGTAATGGTTTGACTCTCAGTTATGCCAAATGTATCAGTCGCTAGGTGAAGGTCGCCCGAAGGTTGTGTAGAAATTTTAAAGCTGATCATCGTCAGAACTTCGGAGATATAGCTAACCAAAAATGGAGATCAGCTGAATAGTAGCGAAATATGGGACCGCAGAACACGTAGTGGTAGACTCTCAGCTATATCGAATATATCAATTACCAGACGAAGGTTGCCCCAAGATTGTGTAGAAAACTATAAGCTCATCATCACCAGAACTTCAGAGATATGGCTAACCAAAAATATTAATCAGTATGCCTCTGTGTTCACTAAATTAACTGGTTGCATACCCAGCCGTAAAGAATTAATAGATGGCTGATGACAAGTCACAAGTGATTAATTATTAATGGCTAGTTATAGGTGACAGGTGTAAGACGGTAGATAGCTAGTGACAGGTGGAAGGCGATAGACTGCTAGTGACAGGTGATAGTAGATGGCTGGTGACAGGTGAAAGTAGATGGCTGGTAACAGATGATAGTAGACTCTTTCTCTAAGTTGGATTTACCCAGCTAGACTGTTTGTCCCAGGTATACGTACTCATCAACAACTTCGAGCGTAGAGTCTCCAACTTTGAGTGGAGTGGGTACAACAAGGGCGTTAGACTTAATTTTCGTCTTATCCATGTTCATTTTAAGACCCACTTGTTGTGAAACTCTACTGAGGTTATTGAGCATCGTGCCGAGATCTTCCAGGGTCTCAACCATTACGACAATATCGTCGGCAAAACGAAGGTGGGTCATGTACTCGCCATTGATGTTGATGCCAAGTCCTTTCCAGTCCAGGACTTTGAAGACGTCTTCCAATGCAGCGGTGAATAGTTTAGGAGATATGACGTCTCCCTGTCTCACTCCTCGCTGCAATTGGATAGGTTTCGAGTCCTGGTCCTGAAGACGAACTGACATAGTGGCGTTTTTGTACAAATCCTTCAACACTTCAATGTACCGATAGTCGTCTTGGCACCTCTGGAGAGATCGTAGCACGGCCCATGCACGTCTCGATCGAATCGAAGGCCTTCTCATAGTCCACAAACGCTAGGCAAAGTGGCTGGTTATACTCTTCGGTCTTCTGTATAACTTGCCGTAGCGTATATATGTGGTCTATGGTACTGAAGCCTTTACGAAAACCGGCTTGTTCGGGAGGCTGGAAGTCGTCGAGCCTGCGCGCGAAACGGTTCGTAATGACTCTCGAGAACAGCTTATAGTCATGGCTCAGAAGTGTGATGGGTCTGTAATTCTTCAGCAGGGTCTTATCACCCCTTTTGAAGAAGAGTACCACTACACTTCTGTGCCATGCCTGTGGCGTTTTCCCTTCGAGTTTGACAGAATTAAACAGCTTCTGAAGAGCTTTAAGCACTGGCCTTCCGCCTGCTTCCAGAAGCTCAGCCGTAATTCCATCGTGCCCGGGTGCCTTGTTGTTTCTAAGCTGTCGGAGAGCCATTCTAACCTCGTACAAGCTGACGTCCGGGATATCTTCGGTATGGTGTCGGGTAAGTCTAGCTCTTGGATCGTTGGCCAGACTGCTAACAGGTGGGTCGGTTAACGTGTATAACTGCCCATAGAACTTCTCGACTTCCCTCAGTAGCTCAGGCTTGGACGATACGGTTCTGCCATCCTCGGTCTTCAGCCTCGTCAACTTGATCTGTCCAATGGACAGATCTCTTGCGAACACTTTGGAGCCTTTGTTCCGCTCAATCGCTTCTTTAATATGGTTAGTATTAAATAGCCGAAGGTCGCGAGTCAGAGACTTAGAGATCTGTTTATTAAGCCGCCGATATTGAGAAGCATCTTCCGGAGACTGCAGAATTTCGCGTCTTTCTTCCATTAGCTTGAGGGTATGGTCAGAGATCTTTTTGGTTCTTTTAGTACGGTGGGGTCTAAAGTACTTTGACCCAATTGTATGGACAGTTTCCACGAACCCGTTATTGTAGTCGTCCACATCTACGCATTCACCAAGGCATTCAAAGCAGTTTTGCAGTTCGAGCTGAAAGCCGTCGGGGTTTTGGATATTGGTGGGTACTGGTTGGAGCGTAGACTTCATCAGTCGAGTTCTTTCCAGCTTTACGCCGATATTCAATGTGCCTCTTACAAACCGGTGATCGCTTCCGGTTTGAACCGCATTGATCACAGAGACATCATTGAATATTTGCTTCTTCGTCGACATGATAAAGTCAATCTCATTTTTTGTAGCACCATCGGGACTGATCCAGGTCCATTTTCGGTTTTCCGACTTTTTGAAGAAGGAATTCATCATAAAGAGTCCTTCTTTCTCTAAAAAGTCGGCTAACATGTGGCCCCTGGAATTTCGATATCCAACACCAAAATGCCCCACCCTCAGCTCACCATAGCCTCGCTTGCCTAATTTCGCTTTGAAGAGTCCCATCACAACGGTATACTGAGTGAGAGGCTTTAGAGATATCCTCATACATAGCCTCGGCTTCATCATCAGAGTGTGACGAGCGTATACCTGTATGACCTTCAGCGAATACCTTTTGGTGATTCTGAGTATAAGGCAGAGGCGGCTCGTTCTAAAGAGCACTGGTGCAGTGCACTCCCTCTTTCACAAAACTCAAACTTAGGATGTATTAAATACCTAGTTAAGTTACATACGATTAAATACCTATTTTCATAACCCTATACGTTGTATACATTTAAAATAGCCTAAGAAATAATTACGCAACAATTTACGTAGTCAAGTTGTACCAAGTGGAGCGCCAAGAATTGTGCTCCTATGAAAAAATATTCAGTACAATTCCTAATACAGAATTCAATGAGTGTGAAAGAGAAACATCAACACGCTCGAGCGCGTGAAACAAAAGATTTTATATGACAAATTAGCCTTATCAGGAGTGCTGCTCAGTGCAACGTTGCCAGTTCGCGATACGCATGCAGTTCGGTGACAAGGCGCTGTTGCCGATCATACGTAAACAAACTTTTTGTATACAGCTTTCAGTTACTGTTCGCAATTTTGCTTGAAAATTTATAATTAACTGTTTTTAAATAGCGTACGTGCCTAATTACTGTAAAAATTGACGAATACAGTGCCGTTTACATTAAAAAATGCGAAAAAGACTACAAATACGACTTGAACTCAATGAAAAGGGGCCGTCACGACCTGAAATCGCGCTAGTTCAAAAGTGTAGTACAAAAAAATTTACTTTTAATCTTGAAGAACAATATTTAAAAACACCTTGGATGTGAGGTTGTAAATAAATTGCTTTGTTTCCCGTGTCTAGTATTTGAAGCTGGCGCTGGCGCGCATAATATGTAACAATAAAGCCATAAAAAATAGTTCATCAATAAATGGTAGGTAAGTCAATTTATTTACTTTATTTTTTTGTGCACACCCATAAAAAAATGTCACGAGCCGCCTCTGGTATAAGGTGCGCTACCCGTGACGGTTCACTCTCGATCATGACCACGTTGTTCACGAGAGACTTGTGGACCATAAACCCGACACCTCCCTTGGACGGTTGGTCGTCCTCGCGGAAAAAGAGCAAGTTAACTACCTGATTTTAGGGTTATCGAGTCCTCCCCCTCTCTTTGGACTTCAGATAGACCCAAGATGTCCCAGCGCAATGTGCGCGTGTTATAAGTTGCCAAGGCCAGAGGTCGTCGTGCTGCCCATCCTCTGGATTTCGTTTCCTTAGTCGCCTCTTACGACACCCACGGGAAGAGATGGGTCGGTCGGTATTATTCTATTTTTAGGCTGGCACCGCACGGCTTATTATCAGATAATGCATTTAAGTAAATTAAATTGAAACTTTACATTTTCGTGGGGTATTTTGTGATTTGCGTGGTCTTTATTTTTTTAACCTCGATTATCTCTGTAAGTATATGACTCTCTGAGGTGCCTCTTCTATTAAAAATATAGCTTTAACGTATATTTTACGACTTTAATGTCAAATTAAAACATATATTAAATTTAAAAATTGCCACGGAAATCACCAAAGAATACGTTGCTCGAAGAAACACCCGTTTAGCGTTTAAAATAGGTATTCAAAAATAACACGCTTTAGGATACGTTTCTCAACAACACTCCTCTAAAGTAGTTGCCGAACTCAGGGCCACGGAGAGAGTATTTGTCTAGAAATTCTTGCATATTAAACACCGGGCGAAAACTCGTCTTTCTGAAAAACAAATAAAATAACTGCTATGGTAACACAGATGCGCGCGCAGGAGGCATTGAATAAACTACCAAACAGCCTTGTCCTTGAAATATTTAAAATGGAATAATTTCTTACATTAAAGACTTTATTTTAAGTTAGTGTTGAAACTTATGTTTATTTATTACTAGCGACCCGCCCCGGCTTCGCACGGGTACAATGCTTATACTAAATATACTACAGAATGTCTTTATTACAACGTTCACAGCTTTTTTGTCATTAGACAATTACAAACACGTTTTCTTTAGAGGTTATTCTTGAAAGAGCTACACATAATTAATTGGTCATGTGAAAAACACTCAACGCTCAAATCTAAGCCTGCAACGTTGAAAGTTTGACCCTGCGATTTATCAAAGATTACTTTACCGGAAATTGTAGGCATTTAAATTGGAAAATAGACCGGTATCGCCGCAACCGCTATGTCCTGCATTTTAAATCTGTAATATCTTCGAATGAATTCATTTAAATTACACGCTGTAAATGGCCATATTGATCTATATTAAATGCACAATGTATTTAAAGTACTTAATTGGATAAGGATAATGCTTTATTGCTAAAAATCGCTTCGTAAATAAGCCAGTATTTCTCGAAGGATAAAAAATGGTTATTTTGGGTTATCCCTAAGAGATAGACATATACCGTCGCGGACTTTTTTGTAGATCTTTTTAATGTGTACAATACTGTAGTACAATATTTTGATCGATCTCTTAGGGTTCACCCAGCGTTTGCAATGTAAGCGCAAAAAAATGTGTTTATTTACGACATCACATTAAAAACCTCTAAAATAATCAGTGTCTCTCTACTATATTATGCATTATTATACATAAAAACCTTCCCCTTGAATCACTCTATCTAATAAAGACAGACCGCATCAAAATCCGTTGCATAGTTTTAAAGATCTAAGCATACATAGGGACAGACAGACAGCGGGCGATTTTGATTTATAATATGTAGTGATAGTGATGGGAAGGCGAAAAAATTTTATGGTTTAAGAACTTTATTTTCTCAAAAGAATTACAAATTCACTTACAGAGAAAATTACATAGTATATATTATAAGCTTAAATGCTAATACATAACATTTTGAGGGAGTAATGTGGATGTATATGTTTGAATGCAATACCTATATTTTCAATTATGTTGAACAATTTTTATTGGAAGAAAGAACAACAATATAATTATTAATATTGCAGATTTTTCAAATACTTGGACCGTTACCGCCATCTCTCTTTGAGCAGCAAAACTATTTCTTCTTACTCGTGTCGATTGCTCAGTATGCACTATTTTTGAAACCAAAAAAACAAGAGATTTAGATTTGATTCCCTATGATATTTCAAAACGTAATATCCCAAAAGCTACCAAAATGCAGTGCCTGGTGTGCCAAAAATCTGTAAATATAAGAGAACGGATTAGATGTCGTTCCTGTAAAGGCCACTACCATTACCAATGTTTGAACATACCTGACGAACAATATCAAGGACACGAGCACGAATTTGAGTTTACCTGGCAATGCCCAGAGTGTAAAAATCTGACTAGGAGAACCAGAAATGATAATACTCTAGCCCAAACTTTCTTGAACAATTCAAACATGGACGATGCGGCTGTGGAAGAAAAATCCCTATCAGATCTCAGCATTTTAGGAGACACATTTCCCCCGAACTCTGAGCAGCAACAAAATGTGTATAGTGCAACGGTGCCAATCACATTAGAAGGACTGAGCCAACTACTGGATAATAAGTTTCAAAACTTCAAACAATCCCTAGAATCAGAATTCTTGATAAAAACATTTGACAAGTTACAAAACACAATTATCGCCGAAATCACAAGTACAATTGAAGCAAGAATAAGTAGAGTTTCTGAGGTTCTGAAACAAGAACTGAATACAAAATTTAGTTGTTTAACTGAAAACCAAGAAAAAATTTCGAGAGACACACAAGATATGAAAAATAAGATAAAGAAATTAGAATCTGATATAACAAAATTAGAACAACAATTGAAAGAAATGAAAGACAGTGGTACTCCAAAAGAAAACCCTGTACCAAATATATGCAAACATTTCGCAGCAAGAGAAAACAACAGAAAATTTGTTGTTTATGGCTTGTGTGAGTCGTATCAAGAAGACGAATACACGTTATATAAAGAAATAGCGGATATTTTCCTCAATACCTTGAATATTGATTTAACAGGCTATATTGAAGATGTCAGCCGGATTGGTAGAAAAGGAAATCGCCGTCCTTTGATAGTTGAGCTCATTAGTAAAAGAATGACCAATTACATTTTAAAGAATTCTAAATATCTTAAAAACTCAGGTCTCAGTGTATCAGAATACTTAGATGAGGAAGGAAGAAAGGAAAGAAAAAAACTACAAGAAGTTCTTAGAGAAGCAAGAAAAAATGGCGACCATGCAATTATACGCAATAATATGCTTTTTATCAATGGAAAAATTCATTCTGAAATGCAAAGTAATGAAAGGCCTTCTGACTATTCTACCGAAACCGTAAAAACAGACCAAGAAAATAGTGAAGTACAGAAAATTAGACAAACAAAATCACAATATCAGGGGAGAACATTTCGACAAACAAGTAATACATTTCGTTTCTAACTTCAGAGTACTATACCAAAACGCACGCAGTATAAAAAACAAATTACATTTATTAGAAGAGCTGACAGAAGAACATCAAGATTTGCAAGTCATATGTCTCACAGAAACCTGGATTAACACTAAGAAGAAAGACTTATTACAACTTGAAGGTTTTACTTTAGCAACTTCCTTTTGTAGGGAAAATTATGATGGAGGAGGTGTTTGTATATTTTTAAGAGATAACGTCAATTATGTAGAGTTAATAGATATTCATAAACTTTCAGTGGAGTACATTTTTGAATTATGTGGAATAGAGATTCCGAGCTTAAATATTATTCTTATCGCTTTATATTGGCCTAACAGTACTAGAGAACCAGAGATGTTCTATAAAGGCTTGGATAATCTTTTGAAATTATTAACTTCAAAATATTATAAAAGAAACATTTTCATATGTGGTGATTTCAATGTAGATATTCTAAAAAAAACTAAATCGTCCAAGGAACTGATAAACACTTTTAAAACTTTTAACTTTCAACAAAATATCAATGAACCAACTAGAATAACTGATAATAGTTCAACGTGCCTAGATTTACTGTTTACTAACTGTGATAAAAACTTGTTCAATATTTCAGTAGTCGAATATGGCTTTTCTGACCATAAAGGTATAGAGTTTAACGTACCTTCAAACAAAACCAGTACAAAAATAAATAAGGTAATAAAACGTATTTTCTCCGAGCAAAATATGCAAGTTTTTAAGCAACAGCTACAATGCATTAATTGGAATAATGTGATTCACTCAAATAAAAATATAAATGAAAATTTTGAAGCATTTCATAAAGAATTAATGGAATGTTTAGATAATACAATTCCGAGAAAAAATATTAAACTGAAACCTTATAAACCCAAAAAAACATGGCTAACAATAGGAATAAAAAAATCTTGCATACATAAAAGAGATCTTAAAAAACTAATATCCCAAATTAAAGACCCTATCTTAAAAGAACACTATAAACAGTATGAAAAAACCCTAAAAATAACAGTATCAACTTCTAGGAAACTACAAAATATTAAAAGAATAAAACAATCGAAAAATATGATGAAAACAGTCTGGTTAATAATCAAAGAAAAAACAAACAAAATAACAAAGAAGACCACAAATAATATTAAACTAAATATAGACAATAAAATTATAGAGGATCCTCTCCAAGTTGCCAATGCTTTTAATGACTTTTTTGCCTCAGTAGGAGATAATAAGAGTACCCTTCATAGACCTGCAACAAACTCACGTGAAAATACAATGTTCTTAAAACCAATAGACATACATGAAATAAATAAAACTTTACAAAAAATAAAAAACAAAAACAGTTTTGGCTATGACGAGTTTCCTACATCATTGCTAAAATATTGCTCCGAAGAACTTAGAGAACCCCTAACTTATCTAGTCAATCAATCATTTGATGAGGGAACATTTCCTGATTTGTTAAAAATTGCAGTAATAAAACCCATTCATAAAAAAGGAGACCCAAATAATCCGAATCATTATCGTCCCATATCAATGTTATCCTCGTTCTCTAAAGTATTTGAAATGGCTATGGCAGAAAGGTTGGGTTCGTTTTGCAAAAAATATAATATTATACATGAAAATCAAAATGGTTTTAGAAAAAATAGATCCACAACTTTGGCAGTGTACAAATTTATTCAAAACATATTAGAAATACTTAATTCTAAAAAATATGCTGTGGGTGTTTTATTAGACATGAGCAAAGCATACGACAGGGTCAGTCATCAAATATTATTAGACAAATTGTATGGCATTGGCGTCAGAGGAATTGCACACAAATGGTTCCAATCATATTTACATAAGCGAGAACAATATGTAGAAATACAATATCAAAACTCTATAGCAGGAACAATAAGTAGTATAAGATCAAAACGAACATACGTGTCAGGTTCAATCCCACAAGGTAGTGTAATAGGATGTTTGTTGTTTTTGTTGTATATTAACGACCTGCCGAAACTATGTGATGAAAACGATGTACAAAGTATTTTATATGCAGACGATATCTCCCTTATAGTATCCTGTAACAACGCCACCGATTTAAACTGCCGACTATCCCATAGTTTAGAAACCGTAGAAAATTGGCTATCCGGCCACAACTTGCAAGTTAATTATGCTAAATGTAAAATTCAGGCCACATCAAAAAGTTCCATTAGACGTCGACTACACTTTTAAAAATATTCCTCTTGAATCTGTTCCAAATTGTTCACTTTTAGGTCTAGAATTAGACACACATATAAATTGGAAGCACCATATAGAGAAAATTGCAGGTAAGCTATCTCGTTTTTCCTACGCATTATACGAACTTAAACGCACAACAGACCTTAAAACAGCTACCAGTGCCTATTATGCCTACGCTCATGCCTGGCTACAATATGGAATTATCCTCTGGGGTAATAGTACTGATGCAGGTGATCTGTTTATACTGCAAAAAAAATGCATTAGGATATTAGTAAACATTGAACAAATGGAGAGTTGTAGACCACATTTCATAAATCTCAATATTCTGACGTTAACTTCTATCTACATATTGGAAATTTGTAAATTTGTTCGTCAGCATAATCATTACTTCATTCAAGCAAAAGAACATAACCCTCAGCCACATAACTTGCGAAATAGAGATAGACTTGTTCAACCGACAACAGTTAGATTACAAATGTTCAAAAACAGTCCCCATTCAATGGCAATTCAGATATATAACAAAATTCCCCGATATATTAAAGATATAGATAAAGACAAAATGTTTGTTAACACTTTGAAAAAATATTTAATTAAAAAGTGTTATTATAATCTCAAAGAATTTTTTGAGGTTTAAAGTTAAAAATATAGTTACCTAATAAATGTTAGTAAAATAAGTATAAAGTTAAATTATAAATAGCGTAAGTATAGTCTACGTATAATGTTTATGTTTTGAGTTTTAAAATATAAATTATTTTTTGTTTGTAGTTCAAAAATATTAGTTTTAAGTTTCTGTAAACTTTGCAGTGCCCAACAGGGTCCATAATTGTTTCTTTAATTTTAAGTCACCTACTGTACATTATGGTTGCAATAAAGTATTGAGTATTGAGCAAAATCTTACAAAAAAATGTATTGTGATATGATAATAACATCTTGAAAACACACAATATGCAGGTAAGTAGTAAAACAGTTCGTAAACAAATTGGATGCGCAGAAAATAAATGTAAGTAGGTGGACGCTGGACAATACTGGACATGGATAAGCGAGCACAGAACTAGATTTGGCTTGAAGCGACATTACATTTCAGATCGTTTTGGACAAGAAGGAAAAGGTAATATAATTGTTTGGTATTTGTTTATTGTATGTTTACTTATAATTATTTTCAGTTATATGGTTAAATATTTTACGTATGGTTTATTTTTCAATATTTTTATACAAAAATTACTGATATTTATTTTATGTATGTAACTGATCCATCTTTATTTAGAAGAATGCTTATTACTTTTTTGTTTTTAGTATAGTTTACTTCTTGTATTAGTTTTTTGTCTGAACAATTTTAGGTAGGCCTTTGACGTATTTGATAGTCAGATTAGTTTCACCGTTATCGAGGCGACGGTTTAGTTCAGCTTTAAGGTCTTTGTAGTACAGTTTTTGTTTAGGTGTCTGGTCCGAGAAAATTTGAAGATCTGCATTTTGGAGTTTATTTTTATTGCGAAATATTATCTTGACAGTTTCTTCAGACGAGAAGTATACTTTGATTGGTCGATTTTTATCAGGTGAGTATTTTCCAATGCGGTGCATTTTTTGTGGTGTGGCTATTTCTTCAGAAATGCTTTGTAGCACTTGCAAAATTTGATTTTTATCTGAGTTATGTCTTTCTTTTGCATTAGATAAAGAAGATTCTTCAATACCACATACAACTATGTTCTTACATCGTACCATACGTTCATTTATTTCATACACCAGCTCTTCTTGGTTCAACAGGTTGGCATTGGGTTGTTTGTTCTTGAGCGTTTGAACCTCTGTTTCTAAAGATTTTATTTGCGTTTGCGTAACTGAGGTGAAGTTTGCTAGATCAGTTTTGATTTTATTTTGTTCTAGAGTCATATTTTCTATGGTATTTTTTAACCCCGACACTTGGTCTTTGATAGAAGAAATATCCTTACTAAGTTGCTTGATGTTTTCTGTCTGAGTCTCACTGGTTGAAGGGATACATAAAGAATTACGTCTATTCCCGATTTTTTCAATATGAGCTAATAATTTGCTAATAGCCGAAACAATACAAGTAAGTAAGGTAAGGTATCGACTTTGAGCGTTTATAGGAAAATGATGTGAATCGTAAGTTGATCAATTTCCTATTTCGATAAATTATAAATGGCAGTTGAAATGTATTAAGAAGTCGTTACAAAACATACCAATCATAAGAAGCGTGTAGTAGGCATCATCACAAGCATTGAAGGTGGCTTTGGGTCTGACAGCGACTTGAAGCGTATTCAGCTGGTTGCCGAGACTCACAATGTTGCCTCCAGGGTAAACCACCTGGGTAAAGTTACAAAAGTTCTTTAAATGAACAGAAGCTTCGGGAAAACTTCTGAATCCGAGGGTCTAAAATTAGTAGGGCCTGATTTACTACCAGATTTAAACAACGGAATAATTTTAATATGTTTCATCAAATTAAAGAAAACACCATCTTCCACACATTTATTTAAAATACTAGATAAGTATGGTGCAATGCATTCTATATTGGCAGTAATGATTTTAACTGACAGGCCATCTATATCAGCAGTATTTTTCATTTCAAGTGTTTTAAAGGATGTATTTATAAGGAAAGCATTGACGTAACTGAATTTAAAATCTACATTGCAAACATCCACGTTTTGTTTGAGATGAGTGGGAGATGTGTTCTTAGTTTTGGTAAGATTCAAGGATTTGTCCGGTCACTTATTCCAGCGCTGCACCTCTTCTTGATGATATTTCCACATCATTCACCATGTAGCACCGCGGAGAGGTTTGTCCACCCTCTAATAAAATTCTTCAAGCTAATAATTACTGAAAATTTTCACCACTCTACCGCTCGTCAGAAGTTAAAATTTCATCCATATGCGCCCTGTATAACTGGACGTTTGTCTAGCCACAGATCATTTAATACCGAGTATAATACTAGTAAACTAGTCTAGTCAACCAATCTCTTACAGGCCGGCAGCACATCTGTGACTCCCTGGGTGTCGTGGGTGTCAATGGGCAATGCGGAAGACTCACCATCAGATGACCCGTCTGCTCATCTCCCTCCGTCTTTTATTAAAAAAACACGCAAATGCGAAAAGGGTAAATAAATCTGTCTACTGGTGGCAAACCCGTTTGAAGACCATTGTGGGGTGGGTCACCTGCTCTGCACACTTGCGAACCACTATTGATATGATTTCTGATTATTGAACAGAAAACACACTGATGAGCTATGATGCGTAGTGTGTAGGCAGGTATCGGTGTGCGGTATCGGTGTCGATACTTCTAAATGCCAAATTCTGTGTTCTATTACTTAGTTAATGCTTACGTACTACGAAGTGAGTTTTTGGTACAAGTATTGAAAACTCAATTCCGTACTTACTTCAACAAGTAGTCTAGGAGCATTTTTTATTGGATGAGGGACTAAGCCGGCTGCTTTAAAAGACTTTGAGATAGACACTTGACAAGAGGCTGTTACATAATTTGATATAACTAAAATGAAACTGAATTTAATGTTTTGCATTCTGATAAAACTTTCTCAAGTAATGGGATAAAATTTGCCAACGTGATGTTAGATGTCGTGTCAAGTAAACTACTATTTCATAGATAATCGTTAATCATAAAACAAGCTTTATTTCTTTTTTATCATTTAGGTAGATATGTACAGACAGCAAAACTCTTAACTTTACACAAAGTGATATAAATATATTTGCTCAAGTATGTGTATGTTGTACAATTTAGGAGACCAAATTATAATTCCAAAAAGAAAGCTAATTCCAAACGCACAACTATTGATAGTTTCGCTATCGTTAGTTGACATGGAAAATCGGTATCCCTATCGAACAGAAATATCGAAATCTTTAATAATCGGTTCTTCTCGATACTTAAAAAAAATAAAATTTTATTGCTAAAGACCGCAAGTATCGACACAGGTTAAATAATAGTAAACTAATGGTATTGATTGTTTTATTCTAATGCTATCGATCAAATTGACTATTTTTCACACGGATTTTTCAGTATCGATACTATCGAAAGTGTCGATTGTATTAAAGATTTTAATATATTTGTATAAGACTATTCGATAGAGTTACTGTCAAGATCAATTTTCTATAGTAAATATACGTATCGCTTTTGAAATAACACTGGTGTTGCTGTTTCTTGTCTAAATGTGATTGAAATTAAAAACTTATAGATGAAAGACGACGTGAACAGCGAATCTAAAGTGAAGCGTATAAAACACGTTACGCCGTCTGACCCATTCTACTATCGACAAAATTATTGAAATCTGAGCAGATGCAGTCTGTGGGTGGCTTCTGGTTGTAGACTGGCCACATTCTCCGAACATGCTCCTATATTCCATCCATGTCCTTTGTTGTAGTCATGCAGAGATGCTTGGACCACAGCGAAGCCTTCAAAGCTATGGAGGCTGCGGTAACGGTACAGTACTGGAGCGTATCTTTTGACTGAGTGTATTTTTAAAAATTTAAAAATTCAAATGTAAGCTGTTAAACTTCCAAAAAGTGAAATAAAATATCCCCGATGGTAGAGAATGTGACTAGTTGGGAAACAAATCAAGATAAAGTTACTGATTAAGTGCTTCCAGACTAAGTAAAATACATTGATTTGGCTTGACACGAGATCTCACTTTTTTTAATGGCGGAAGAATTGAGTAGTGCATCGTTTCGCTCGAGACGCGTTCGCCCGATTGAACGAAAGGCCACCTTTCAAAATCTTACATTTTGAATAAGGCGTTTCACTCGCCGGTATTCATTTTGCTAGTTTTTTGCAGTTATCATCAAAAAGGAGTGTTTCATTTAAAATAAAACAGTAAGTTCATCAAGGGAAATCAGTCAACATCGGAGAAATGACATACCTTACGCTCCGCTTAGTATGTCATTTCTCTGGTCAACATCAAAAGAAATAATAAAAAAAACCGGTCAAGTGCGAGTCGGACTCGCGCGCCGAGGGTTCCGATATACCTATAGTATTTTTGGAAGCAATAAAGTCCATTTTCAGGACCGCAAAACTAAATTTGTTTGTAAAGGTTTTTTGCAGATTTCTGAAAAACTGTGCAACTTAGAAAGATCGTTTTATTTTTGCTGTAAAGTTTACATAAACCTCTGTCAACTGTAATTAATTCAGATTTTCCCTTACTCAAACTTCGGAGATAAGGGGGGGGGAATGGTATTTTTTTTGACATTTTTCATCATAACTTGAAAACTAAGAAACTTAAAAAAATACAAAAATATATTTTAAAATGTAAAAGTAAAGCCCTTTCATATGATACCCCACTCGACCTAGTAGCGACAATTTGAAATTTGGCCCCCCCTATTTTGGCCCCCTTTACATTAATAATCATACTTTTTTCAAAAAATTTTCATGTGCAATTAAGTTGGGCAACTATATTCTAAAACTATTCCAAATTTCAGCTCGATAGCGTAAGTGGTTGCTGAGATATAGAGGTGTGACAGACAGACGGACAGACAGAGCGGCACCATAAGGGTTCCTTTTTTTTACCATTTTGGTATCGGAACCCTAAAAACGGCCATGTGCTAGTCAGACTCAAACACTGAGGGTTCCGTACAAACCGTTTATAATTATTTAAAAAAATTATGTGATGTAACTAAAAATTTAAGATTTTAGGAATTTCTCCTTTATGTGTGCTATAAAACGTTGCTTCATGCCAAATTTCAAGATTCTAGGTCTACTGGAAGTATCTTTTGGGTTTTGATTCCCTTGCGAGTAGTTGCAAGTGTCGTACCGTCTTACATACAGCGGTCACCAACAACCGCGGTCCATGGTGCCAGCCACAGCGCCAACAATCGTGATGACTTTGGTTAAAACCTAGCATGCATTTTGACTGCTACATTCTAGAGGGCAGTGAACTTTTAATGGTATTTTTGTTTGAAATAATGTAAAAATAGGCTATACATTGGCTTTGTGACCGTACCTCGGAAGTACGTACATAATTGTTAAAACTATAACTGTGTGTCTTTGTTCTCTTCCGTTCTGCATGGCCAGTTGCTGTACGTTGTAAAATTTATGTCTGTATTTATCAAGAAAAAACCATCTTCTGAACTACTAGCTGGTCTTTTGTGACTTCAACGACTTATTTGCTTTCCTACGCACTGACACTTTGCAAGAGGTTATGGGCCCAGCACGCTTCCACTGCGCACTAGGACTTTGCAAGAATGTTATGACGATAGAAAGTTTGAGTAAAAACAAGATATTATTACGTAAGAAACTTTTTTATTGTTTTTATTAGGTAATTTTAAACGTCAACTCCAAGTCCCTTGTACAATAGCGGTACGTAGTCATCAAACTGAGCCCTGTAGAAGTTTCCGGCAATCGGAGCGCCTAGGTTGTACTTCTCTGCAAACTTCTTTGTAGAGAACGCTTCGCGACCATCTACGGACCTGTAAAAATTCACATTGTTTTTTTTATCACTAACTGACTCGTGAGGGTTACACATAATTATATACAACACGGATCAACTCACGTTTAATATTAACCGCATGGGGCCGACAAGTTTCAACCCTGTACGAGGATCTTCTTCAGGGAGGTCGCCAGTTTTCACGGAGAGCCGTCTGCCGCCGTGTCGAGCCGAGCACTAGTAGATGCCCCCCATGCCGTCAATATTAAACGTGACTTGATCCGTGTTGTATATAATTAATATTGTTTTGTTAAAGAGAACAGTATCTCGTTGGTAGATTATTAAAAACAGAGTTGAAACAATAGCTTCGAAGGCCGATTTTCTTATAGGCGATTTTTTCCGGTCGATGCAGCAGGGAGGCACGAGTCTGGGCTGAAGCCATTTCTCATACGAAGTCCCTTTTGACCTGTGTTCCTTGAGAAACGTTGCCCAGTTTCATGGGCAGAATCGCCTCTTAAAATATCCGGGGTGCTAAAAATAAAACGCTACGTAAGTTTTACTTGGATATAGTCCGGTCCCTTATAGTCTTATATCGCCAAATTCACCAAATTGCACCAAACTTTTTCCAGGTACTATTTAGGGGTACATAGCTCTCAATTTTTGATAGGAGCCAATCCTTAAATTATCTATGGACATTTTTTGAAATTACAAGAATTGTATCCTATCAAAAATTGAGAGCTATGTACCTACCTAACTAGTACCTGGAAAAAATTTGCTGAAATTGTAATTTCTGTCTACGTGAAACAGCTAACTAACCGCACTAATACGTTTTTAAGAGCACGTCAAACTCCTACCCACCCAGTGGACATTCTCCCCCTCACCCTCTTCGCCCCACCCCTCAACCCCTTCTCCCCTCACCCCTCTCACACCCCTCCCCTCATCCTCTGACTTATTCAAAGCTCGATGTAGTACGGTCAACCGCTTGTCGGTAGAAACTTTTTCAACCTTATTACCACGCCATAAGGTCCAAAAGTGTTTCTACTGATGTGCGGCCGTGTGTACCAATTATTACCGCCAGAGGGCCTGTAACCACTTGGCACGAAATGACCCCCAAACGAAAGCATAGACGTATCCAAAAACGTGCCCTTTGAGAGCTTTACTTTTTTTTTATGTAACTTTGCAATCACGTGCTAGACTTATGTATTACTAGCTTTCCGCCTGCGGTTTCACCCGCATTAAATGCGTTTTCCCGTGGGAATGAAGTGTTTTCCGACAGTAGAAAGTAGTCTATGTGCTATTCCAGGACCTAACCTATATGTGTGCTAAGTTTCATTAAAATCCATTCAGCAGTTTTTGCGTGAAAGAGTAACGAACATCCATCCATCCATACTTACAAACTTTCGCGTTTATAATATTAGTAGGATAGGAAGTAGGATAGGATAGGATGTAGGTAGTAGGATAGTAGGAAGTAGGAAAAAGGATAACCTACTTGTTGGTAAGCCTGGGCTCATCGAAGTTAAGCTTGCCGGGTTGTTTGTACAGAATGTAGACGTAGCGGTGGATGCCGGTGCCCTTAGGGGGTCCAGAGCCGATGTAGGGGGAGAGAGTCTCGCCAGCCGCGACGTTGCTGCCGGGAATGTTGCCAACTAGCCAGTGGTGCCACTCGCGGTACACCAGCTCAGGGCCATCGTAGTTGTCAGGGTCTGTTGTGTAAAGTAAGTATGTAAGGTACGATCCACAAAAGAAACAAAAAGATTTGGTCTACAGCGTTTTTTTTTATGTTACAAGTGAGCAAACGAGTGGTCACCACCGACCATAGCACCAACTGTCTTATTAATTTCATATTTTGACAATACTAAGACAGCAAAGCGCGATGCGCACTTGTGAACTGAGATGGTGTGTCTCATGTTCCGTTAATGTTACTGGCTCCCTTGCCCTTCAAACCGAAACGCAGCAGTGCAAACACTGCTGCTTCACGGCCAAAATAAGCAAGGCGGTGGTATTTCCCCAGACGGACTTTCCACAAAAGCCCTATACCACCTTCAAACAAAAGCGTATTTTAATTTAAATCTGCAAAATAAAGCGCCTTGTTACAATGTGTTAACAAAAGTTTCATTCTTTATTGGTATAAATATTGTATCAGGCGTTTCATGTATTCTATGAGCTTACCGGTGAAGACAAGAGTGTAGAAGGAGTTGGGGTCTGCCTCGTAAGACACTGACGGCTGGTCCTTCACCTGGGTGGGAGTCAGCTCATTACCCTGGGCAGCTTCCGCGCCGCTCGGGTATTTGAGCTAAAGGAATAAAGATACAAAATTATAATGGAACTGTAGTTACACTAGTTTGGTACGTGGTACCTTGTTTATTGGTTGTGTAGTATATTTCTTGCTTGTGACAGTAACAACGGGAAATCGCCCGGGGGAAACTAATGGAACGAATGACATTTGAGTTTAGCGTATTTTTGCACACACGATATTATTTAAGAGCGCGTTCATACATGACAGGTACTTACATTTAAAAATGCCTTCGTGTAGTAGATGTCGTAAAAGGCGACTAAGGGATTTTGAACAGAAGAATGGGCAGTAGTGTCCTGCTGCCTGGCGTACTGTATTCACCAATAACCGCGGCCCATAGAAATGACACAGCACAGGTGACTATGGTGCTTCCCCTTCCTCAAAATTATGACCAACATTTAAGCTTAGTTCTTTTTAAACCTGATTTAATGAGAACATATCTATTAAACTGATTAATCTCTGAAAGAATCCCTTAAGTTTAAAAACAAATGTTGAGGCGGCTATTTAGCGAAGCTCGGTCGCCCAGGTACTGATTGTATAACGGGTGTAGAAGACAGATTTCCATAGGCATGATCAGTCAACTATTTTCAGTGAATAAAACTTTCAGGAAATTAAAAAAATAATCGGCCCTCCCATTCAGAACAAACCAACTTGTTTGGACATTTTCTAAGGAGAGGTCGATTTTTTTCATTTCCTGAAAGTTTTATGTACTGAAAGTTGTTCAGTTACATTGACTGACGACCCTTTCAGTTTTCGAAAACCTGTCTTATGCCATACGAATATAAAAAATAAATATTATGAAAAATTATTGAAATAATAAATTATGTAATTTTTATCTAAACGATAACCTGCGTGAGACGATAACTTGGTGGTTTAAAAAGTTCATGCGATATTTTGATGACCCTTTTATCGATACCAGAGATGTGTAGTTTTTGTAATAACCAATTATTTTAACAACTAATGAAGTAATTTAAGGCACCTAGGCACCTTTTACAGAGAGTTTTTTTTTTCACATGTTGTGGATGGAAAATAGGAGACAAACACACGTTACGTTAAGTCCCCAGCCCTCTGAGGACGGCGGGGGGGAAGGGTGACAAAGAAGGTCCCGTTTTTTTAGTTTTTCGTCAATATCTCGAAAACTGTGACACATAGCGAAAAACTTTCTAGGGTTAAATTTATATTGGATCTTTAACTATGAAATTGCTGTTTTGTAAGGCGAATTTTAGGTAAACCCAATTTTCAGTAAGTACTAACATTTTTGCATTTTTTTAGGAATAAAAAATTCATTTTTTTTTATATTTTTTTGAGCATGATTGGGAAGACATTAAGCTTACAGAAGCTTAAAAAATTTCAAATCATATTAAGTATCTGTAAAAAAATATAACAAATCTAATGATGACGGACGACATTTAAGACGAATTATTTTCGAACCTTTAATTTTATATATCAAACTAAAAATAACGACTTTATTTTATGCGTAGAAGATAACCTTGAAGTCAAATTTCAAATATATGACAAATGAAAAAAATGCTATAGAATTATAAGAATTATGATCTCATTAATCTATAAGAAAATTTTGGCAATTTCATAATTAAAGGTCTATTGAAGTTTGTGTTAAACGTAATCAAATCAAGTCTCTCAAGCTTTATTTATTTAAAGATAAGACGAAATATTTTTCAGAATAGTTTGAAATTTAAACACATCAAATCAAAACTTATTCGTTTCATAGCACCTTCCGGACCGTTTGTGAAATAAGGCTAGCTAGCTAGAAAGACCTTTAGGTCTAGACTCATATGTCACATGTGTAACTCAATGTAAGAAATTATGACCTATTGATTACTGTAAAACTATTTTACCTATGGATTTATCTGAAATAAATTTTTGAATTTGATTTTACCTCAATGTTGTTCTTGGGTGCCGTTGTGATGACATCAGGCACGATTTTGCTCGACTCGAAGGCTTTGGCTACCAGAGACATGATGGCTGGAACACATTAAGTAACATGATATTACATTTACACAAAGTTAGTAAATAATTCTATAATTTTGGCAAAAGAAATCTTACCCTAACACAAAATATGTGAATTGTACAATGTGACAAAATATGTGAATTGTACAATGTGAATGACTCAGCCTGACTCAGCTCAACACCTGCATCGATTGTAGACCGACACCCCTAGTTAAACCGAACTTTTTGTGGCGCATCAAGTTGTTACGAGAGCAACAAGCTACTTTCTCGAGAAAAAAAATGTTTTTAATAAAAAAAAATTGATTTCCCATACATAATGAGTACCTAGATCAATGGAACACTATGAAACAAAGTATGAAAAAAAAAATTCGGAATACATGCTTGTTTTCATGAGTAGAATCACTGGGCTTTATACACTGAAAAAAAAATTAATGTCTTATTTTTCAGTTTTTCGCATATATCTCGGAAACTATACGTCCTAGCAACATAAGACTTTTTGTAAAATTAAAGCTGAATAAATTTACTACAAGTTTTATTCAGTCAAGTAATTCGATATCTTGTATAGTTTTCGAGATATTCGCAGTGAAGTCACATTGGCTTGTTGGTTGACTGATTTTACCGTCACCCCTCTCTTTACTGGCTTTTTTAAAGGGATATTATCCCTGTTTTACCCACTTTAGAAACATCAGGACTCGATGCAATAACTTCCTCATCACAAACAAAACACTTGCTGCTCATTTTAACGACACAAAAATAGAGCGGATGTCTCGAAAACTGTACAATATATCAAAAAACGTAACTGAATAAAACTTGCAGTAAAATTAATCAGCTTCAATTTTGCAAAATTTTTTCGATATCTTGTATAGTTTTCGAAATATTCGCTCTTGTGACTTTAATTTTTGAAAAAAAAAAAAATTGCTTTAAAGTTTTGCTCTTTTTGACCGGATAACTCTTCAATGATGCACCGATGTCTAAATAGCACAGATACTCATTTTTCAAATTTGTAGTAAATTTAATCAGCTTTAATTTTACAAAAAGTCTTATGTTGCTAGGACGTATAGTTTCCGAGATATATGCGAAAAACCGAAAAATGGGACCTTTAAACCACCCCCTCCTGCCCGGCGTTACGGGTACGGACGGTGACTTTTGATATGTTTACCTCCTAACTAGTCCAAACAAAGTTACGAAGTAAAATATTGTGTTCCAAGGATTTCCCTCTATACCTTTTTTTGAGAATTCGTTGACTGAATTACATTAAACGTAGAAATTTTAGAGAAACCGATTACAAAATATATGAAAATACAAATATTGCTCGTGTTGTATGTAATGTACAGGATTTTGTATTGCAGCTTATAAAGTAAATGACGAAGAGGAAAAAAAAAAGAAACGGTTACAAAAATTATAGTCACTTAGTTAAATTACAAGGTGTGTACGAGTAAATTATTATGTTTATATGTTACAGGTGTAATTCTGCACATTATTAAATTAAACATAACGCTTTTTTTTTAATCAGGCTTAAAAGCTCGAGCATACTTTTTACAGCTTCAAGGAAGTTGTCGATACAAATATCTTTTTATTTAATGACTGATTGATTTAGTGACAAGCCCGTTTGTGTGGTTGGTAGTGAGTCTGCCTTTCACGCCGTGGGCCGCGGGTTCGATCCCCGCCCAGGTCAAACATTTGTATTATTAACACAAGTGTTTGTTCTGTGTCTGGGTGTTATTTATCTATTTAATTATGTATATCAGTCTCTGGTACCCATTGTACAGGCTTTGCCTAGTTTGGGATCAGATGACCTTGTGTAAAATGTCCCGCAATATTTATTTATTTATTTTATTTAGTGTTAGGACGTTATTATTTTGTATAAATTTTGACATTTCTATTTACAAAATTTTGACATACTTACTTTGTGTTTTTTATTTTTAATGTGATTTATTATTATTATTTTTTTTTTACATTTAATACTAAATATTATTACCAATTAATAAAGGAATATGAATATAGCCAGTAGTGGTTAATCAATAGGTTATGGTTACAGACAAAACCATTGTTTGTAAACATAATGACTAGCTCTAACCACCAGCATAATAGATAAGAAACCACAACAGCTCTACGAAAGACTTTGTTTAAGATACAGGTACAACTAGTATCTATCTACAGGATGTACCAAAAAGGGTATACCACAACAACTTTATTCGAAAAATTAAGAAAATTTTTAGACCTCTCGTAGAAACTGAATCACCTTCGATTAGCGGTGCGATACACAGTAAGATGCTGCTGCCCATCCTCTGGTTCATAAGCCTTTAGTCGCCTCTTACAACACCCACAGGTAGAGACGGGTTGGTACTATTATTTTCCGGCACCACACGGACAAAATTATCAATAATCGTTTATTTTTTGGATCATTCTCAATACTTATTGAACGCCGTAGTACCTATCTGCTTATCAGCATCTTCCTTCCAAATCTAGATTTATCCAGAAAATAAAAAGAGAATTCAAGGTGAGGCGAGTCTTTCACGGGATGTTATGATGAAGATAAGTCAAGATACTCGCTCTATTAGTAAATAATTAAGAAAAAATGTGACATAAACTTACCGCTGTATTTCTCCTCTGGCTATCGCAGCAACACTGAACAGAGTGGTTGATGTTGATAACACGCTGAATACGTAGACGCCGGTTCGCGAATACGTGGCGGTGATAATAACAAAGATTGAACCTATAGAGGTGCTGCTATATTGGCAGTAGAAAGGAGACGTTGTTTAAGAAGAAGGTTGTCTTTGTTCTGTATACTTTAGCACCCGGGTCTTGAATGAAATAATCTTACTCCTAGTTGGATCGATTTTTTTGCTTCTAAAACTCTTCTATTATAAATTTTATCGTAATCGGAAAACATCTCCAAATAAATAAAAAAATAAAAAAGCCAAAAAAAATATATATCTTAAATAAACATTTAATTATTATAGTAATAATAACAAAATATATAATTAAATAAAAATAATTATAATAATAATTACTTTTAATATTTAAGTATTTTAATTATTATTTCTATTATTTTTTTTATATATATTTATTTATCTACTCTCATATCGTTAATCCTCAATACACGAGCTTCAAACTATTATGGAACACGAACAACAGAATACATTTTGCCAACCTTACTCAATAAACTATCAACAAAAAGTAGGGAAGTGATCACTTTGAATGGTAAACTGTCTAAACCAATCTGTAATGAGCTTATTGGCAGTTTTGGATACCGGCCGAAAAGTAATAAAAGAAATGGAAAATATAGCTAATTGGAACATCCCGATAACGGCAATTGTCAGACGTGGCGAAAACGGTTTTGTAGGCCGTAAACGCTTTGACTATATGTGATTATAATGATAACGAATGTATGTTTGGAACATCCCGTACCTCATACGCACGGTACTGCCGAGGAAACCGGTTCCCGGCCTGGCATCGGTTGCGTGCGCCTTGCGCTGCGCTGCGACGCGGCGCTATACTACCTACTTATATTTATTATTGTTCATGTTGTATGTATCTACTTATTAAATTGTAATAATGTTTGCTGCGGATTGGTGCCGAGACAAACTTTGTTAAGTTTAACGGCCCATTTTAATTGTGTTTTGTAACTTTATTTTGTAATAAATGATGATAAAATAAAATAAAATAAAAAAAATAAATGCGTTCAAAAATTGTAGGTTAACATCTTCATAATGTCAATCTGTGCTTAGAAACACTCTTAGTAGCATTATTTTATCTGTGGGAGTGTATTATGAAATATTGAATTTACTAACAGTCATCGCGGGAGACCTATTAAACAATTTTTTAATTTTTATACTCGCGCCATTGACAGCTTGATGCGTTTGTAGTCTGTGGCTGCAAGGAGGTTTCATTGCAATAACGGAAAACTCAGCAAACAAAAGTTGTATTTACATATTTTTATTAGTTTTAAATCGTTTACGATTTCCCTTCGAGTGTTTTTAAAGCAGCTATAGAAACTTTGCTTAGCAGTTATCACCGGAAAAAGAGAAAAACATTAAGGTTTGTTTTTGAACCCATTATTGTAGGGTTCACGATATGAGAGTAGATAAAGTTGTGTATGCAACTCCACATAATTAGGTATAAAACACTCGTGTCTTCTATTATGGAACTTGGCTCGCTACGCTCGCCTGCGTCCCATAAACCTACACTCGAGTTTTATACCCCTCATTATGTACCGTTGCATAAACTACTATTATATATGTATAAAATGCTTTTGTATTTTTGTATTTGTATCTCTAATTTTTGAGAACACGAAACAATATAACTTGTGATACTTACAATGTGTCTGGTGACCGACAATACAAACTGAGACGGTAGTTTCTATCAATGAAACTAAACAACTTTTCCTAAGGACCATAGGTCAAAATAAGAAAATAATTTTTCGACTTTTCATACAAACTTTATCAGCTGACAGCACATTTCGTATGGGAGGTCAAAAATTTTTTTTCGTTTGTCGACCTATGTTCCTTGGGAAAAGTTGTTTTGTACAGTTGTTCCTCAGACACAGTTTATATGATTTAAAACAAGCAAAACCCTTTATCATCCCCCACGGTTCCACATCAAAAATTTATTTAAATATACAGGGTGTAAGGGACGGTGCACCGAAAACTGAACGGACGTGCTCAGTCAACGAAACTGAACAACTTTCCCAAAGAAACATTTTTGGGAAATGAAAAAAAAATTACCTTTCCATGCAAACTGTTTGTTCAGAGCACGGAGCAGGTTCAGAGAGAGCAATTTGTATGGAGAGGTCAAAATTCTTTTTATTAGGGAATGTGGTTCAGTTTCGTTGACTGAACAAGCCCTTTTAGTTTTTGGCACACCGCCCCTACACCAGGTATTATTTTTTTTTTTTTTTGATAGGGACTTACTGAATAGGTGCCAATAATAATATTTTACACACATGTTAGCTTTGCGGCTGGCATTATGGTCCGCGTCGGTTGGTGACTGCAAAATGGTAGTGATGAGATACGTAGAAGGATACTGTTGCTCATCCTGCGGCTCAAGATCAAAGTTACAATCAATGGTAAAACTGACACTAAGCCCCTTTTACGACAACCATGGGAAACGACGGGGTGGTATTATTTTTAACCGACATTTCATTAGAAAGTATCTCAAATAATTGCAAAATATCCTAAACGCTTGATTTCTGCCACTTAATTATTTCGAGTCTTTTTTGCATGCTTTATGAACCATCATGGCTTCGGAAGACACGTTAGCCAATGACATACGTTATTTACTAGTAAGTTTCCGTATCATTGTAGTCATGCCTTTAGTTTCCCATGCTGGCGACCTGTCTATCTATTATTATGTAAACACGATCACGTCCAGCCGAAATACTTTACAATAATTTGCCAAGTAATCGCTTATCAATTCACTTCGTGACATTATACACTATTATGTAAGTTTAATAAATATATAACTTTGATTGTAATCAAAATTATATATTTATTATACATACAGGGTGTAAAAAAGTAAGATGATCCTTCTAAGGGGTGATTCTACATCACTAATAGAATTGTATAAAAATATTTTTAAAAAATACTTTTTCATAAAAAAAGTTATTTTAGTTCAAGAAGAAGTAAAGAACTTGGAGGGTTCAATGACCTCTAGGAACAGCTGGTGATGCATACAAAGATATTTTTTGTTATGACATCCATACACTAGCAAGTACCTATTCATTTCGATATCTGTATCTCGAAGAAAATCAAATTTCTTAATCACACAAAATTAAAAAAATATATTTTATATTTTTTTTACTATCTATTTTTGATATAGAATGATCCTTAGAATGATCGTAATTTTTTTTACACCCAGTATATTTAAAAAATATTTTTGTAGCCTACCATATCTACTGCTATATAGATGAAGGATTTTTCTGCGTGTTTCCATTGGTTACAAGAATTTTATTCCCAGTATCGATCCCTTGAACTACTTCGACATCTAAATCAGTCATGTTCATGAGGTAGCGAATGGGTGACTTATTGCGTAGCTACAAGGGGTGTTTAATAAGTAGTGAGAATCAACAACATTTTGGTTGAAATGTCTCATTATGTTTATTTCATTTATTTATTGATAATAAGGATCATGCATGTTTATGAGTATTGATAGTTTATTCCGGTGAAAAGATGGTAACATAACTTAGGCAAAAATATTTTGAAACGAATAAATAATGTAATGAGGTATAGTTCAACATAATGTAGCAAACAAATTGAAAATTGAGTAGAAAATTGCGTAGAAAAGTGCATTATTAATTTATATTAAGCAAAATCAAATCAAAATATTCTTTATTTGTTGCAGGATAATAAAAATCTCTTTATGACGTCAGTTACATTTACATAATTATTTAGTCGTTTATTTTCTGGATCACTACTTATTGGACGCCGTAAGACTTCCGAGTAACGGGAATTCTCATTGGTTTCCAAAGAAAAAAAAAATACTTTTTGAAAAAACTATTTCGACTAAACTGGTCACTTCATTGAGTAATTTTGTGTGTGAAGTAGAAAAAAATTAATTCCTTTTCATTTTAAATTGTTTCCTTTTAAAGCCTTTTGAATTGTTTATAATTGCCTGTAAGAAACAAAAATGCAAAATTAGAGTTATTTATTGTTTGACAATAGCCCCACTCGGAATCAAACCTGTAACTTCGATCGATTGAGAGCGATCGGCTCTAACCACAAGATCACGGAGGCTGTTCCAAAAAGATGTAACATACAAAAGCAGCAATTGATTAATAATCAAATAATGTAGGTGATTGAGGTATTTGAATTAAGTAACAGAAAAATGTATTGAAAAACAAACAATTTTATTATTTCTTAACAAAATTTCAATCAAATTCAAAAAATTAACAACATTGTCTAAAAACTGCACAAATGGGTTAGTTGCAAAATTAATTCTAAAAAAATACGTTCTAATTATCTACAAATTAATTATGACAATTTAATCATGACTTTTTCCTTAAAAAAATATAAATTTTTAAAATTTACTAAATATATAGAGAATCAATTTAAAAAGAGCATGTTTAATTTACAATAAACAATAATTATTTACAAAATTTTGACTTTATGCAGGTAATTTGGACTCTATACACGTTTTCTATAATATATTACAAATACCACTTTGGCAATCCATACATTTATTTTATATCTTTGCATTTTGTAATTATAAATAAATATTTATCAAACTACGGTCCGTAGACAGAGAGGTGCAAAAGCGATAAACACTTTTTTCAAAGTGCTCATTTTGCAAAGGCTTCAAGTAATAATTAACGCTATAATTTTTTATTTTACATACAGGGTTCATCTTCTTCTTCGTGTCAATGTTCAAATACCAGATCCTTTAAATGTCTTCCTCCCAAAAGGGTGCAAGAAAGGAGCCTCCCCGCGGCGCACCCTGGAAGCAGCTAGACCCGGTAACGCAGGGTCTAGGCTGACCAATCCTCTCACAACAATGTTTCAAATACCTACCTACAGGGTTCATAAAAACATGGAATCTGGCGAAGAAAACTAAATTGAATGTTAATTTAGACGCACCACAGGATATCACCCACTCTTGGTTGATATTCCACACATTCGCACAAAGCGCTCTGAAACATCTTTTTTAATGCGCACGGCCAAAAAGTGGAATTTTCTGCCTGCGTCTGTGTTCCCGAGTTCATATAACCCGAATGTATTCAAGTCGCGAGTGAATAGGCTTTTTCTGGGCAAGCTCGTTCCATCGTCGACCTCATCTCTGTCCTCAAGATTAGATCGAGGTCAAGAGTAAAGCCATTGACAAAAAAAATAATACTGTAACATTCCATTATTTGTATAACTCCGTAAAACTACCTACATAGGTACATTAGATATTTCTCAAATGTTTTAATTTTCTTATATTCTTCCTTTAACACACTTCACCATTTTCGAGAAAACAATATCTCATGCAGGACTGACTCTTTTAAACAAAGCATAAAAATACAGGATGCCTCAATTTAAAAAATTTACGATTTCGATTTTTTTTAACTTTGAGTGCAGTTATACTTATTTCAACATTAGGTATGAAAATTTGTCTCTTTAGGATACTTTTCCTCTAGGAACCTTCACTTTTTTCACCCTGTACACCTAAACTATTATAGTCGAGATTTTATTAAAGTTTTTGGCAGTTGCAAAAAGGCATATTGTAATTCCAACTACTCAAAACCTCTCGGGGGGTATATCTACATATGTAACTGAACAACTTTTGTTCTCCAACTTTTGGAAATTCGGAGGTCGAATTTTTTTTTCATATTTCGACCCATGTTCCTTAGGGAAAGTTGTTCAGTTTCATGGGCAGATTCACATCCTTCAGGGTTGTTATACCCTTTCTGTTACAGCTTGTATACGATTTTTATTTTGTATAAAGATTTTATTTTATTAACAAAAGCTGTTCATTTACATGGGTAGAACTACCACCCGAGAGGATATGCATATTTAGAATTACACGTTGTATAATAAATGTCCGGCGCTAATTTTTTTTAACACTTTTTTGTCAGCAAATCTGCAAAGATTTACATAGTAATTCATTGATGCTTACTGCAACCACCATCAGTTTTTTGTGTAATACATATTTAAATAAACAGACTATACATAAAGAATTTTAAAAAATCAGGCGATGCAAAGTTTTCATAGCAGAAACCTTTTTATAATAAATATAAATTATTTTTAAAAAGCATTATTTTTCTTGTCTGAAACTGTCCGACAGCAATCTTTCTCTAAGATTGGTGACATTTCAATAAATAATAGAGTAACAAAAAAAAATCCATATTATCTCCAAACACACATCAACAGAACTGTCAGAACAGAATCAAAAACAGAAAATTTTGTAATATTATTGAAGTGCGTGCAATAAATACAATATATAATTTAAATAAATTTTGCAGGTGCATTTTTACGATTTTTACTCTGTGAATATTTTTTTATTTACACAAAGATCCCGGCCTATCCTCTCCAGTCTTAAAATGATAACACGAAATTACATTACTTACAGGTAAAGTTTTAAAATAACAATAAATTTAGTTTTTTCTAAAGATATCTTTGCTGACTTTAAACTTATCATTATCACATAAAAAGATTTAAAAAAAAAGTCAAATCACTTATTTACTTAAATTAAATTGCATACGTAAATATCAGTCTAAGCTCGCAAAGACATGGCGAAGAACGAAAAGTTTACTTTAAATAACATTTACTAAAATATTTCCTTGTTAGTCACATAAAAAGTAATAATAATATATACAATTTTGAATGATACACTCTTTCTAACAGATTCGTCAGATTTTTTTAGATTTAATTTATAATATTTTTGATTAGGTATCATAATCACCATCGTCTTAAAGAACTAGCTATTTCTAATCCGAATTTTAGACTACCTGAACTGTGGCAAATGCGCTAAATGTAACTTTCTTTGGTGGCTCTGCACTGCAAGTCCTAACTACAGACCTTTTCCCATCCTTCAGTACTGGCTTTAAATTAGCTACATCACTATGAGACTGAGCTTTAAACCTCCCTAACGTATTACTAGGATTCCCTAGATCTCTCAACTTGTTTGTCAATCCAGAAATCTTCGTTGAGAAGTTAGAGTGATTTGTCTTCTTCACTTCCACTGGCTTTTTCACTTCACTTAGTTTTTTGGGTATATCTAAGTTCTGCAAAGATGTGAATTTTCTATGATCTGTGCTTAAGCTGATGTTAAGGTTCCTTTTTATTTCGGGGTTGGGGCGCGGCAGTCGAGGTGGTCGCGGTAAGAAGTTATTTGGTCGGAAGGATAAGGGGGTCAGCTTTGGTTTCTCGCTTGGTAGCCGGTAGTATTGGACCGGGTCGATTCTCTGCGGTTTCCTCAAGGTTAATGCCATTGCTGCTTTGGTGGGACGCGCGAGGCTGTCGAATGCTGTAGTGGAGAACTGTGATCTGCTACTTCTCCAGTCTTCTCTGTCGGACTCATAGCCGGTCACTGTAATAGAGTAAGAAAGGAGCTTGTTAATAATGAATTCAATAAATAATATCACGCCTCTCTCCCATCTGGGTAGGCAGAAGCCGCAACTGTTTTACAATCTTGACATACTTCCATCGCTTCCTTTACTTTCATCAACCCTTTCATGCACGCTCGTCGGTTTAGGATATTTCAACCAAGCCTTAGCCTTAATAATATATATTTATCATTCAAAATCATAAGTTAAAATGTCTATTCAGAAAGATACTACTATAGTAAGTTTACAGAGACGAATTAAATAAACTAGCTAGACGAATAAATAAACAAAATAGAATAAGACTTCTAGTTCAAACAAAGTTTAGCAATTGACATGAAATATCTTCAACAAAATGGTGTCAAAGACACGGTATAAAAAGCAAATCACCGAAAGTCGTTGGATTTGCATTTACAAATATTTACTAATTCACATAATACTAATTCGAATATTATTGCGTCATTAATTCATGGATGACTAAATGGCTACTGATATCATAAAACATATTATGTATTAGTAATATTAAAATTCTATGTCATATGATAGTCCTCATAATATGAATTTTATTTTTTGCAATGCAATTTAAAACACGTCGCGCTTTTCCGTAACAGTTTACACACAAAGAATAAATAACTGATGTATGTTGATGACCTAGTGAATTGAACAAGGATTTTTGCTTACAAAGCATATGTCAGGACCTTCTTTGTAGGTTGGTGTGATTTTAACAACTCAAGGTACAATACATTTAGAAATCCTTAAGATCGTGGTGATGATAAAAATGGACGTGTAAAAATACCAGTTAATTTAAATAAATGACATTGTTTTGATACTCTGAGATGTAAGTATTTTTGTCCAGATAAATTTGAAGATAAAAGAAAGCTGACTTGATAAGGTTCTTTTAGATTCGAATTGGCTACCCATATCATTCGACTTACTTACATATACACTTACAATGACATTGACACGAAAACTCATCATAACATCCCATGAAACGTCCACTGTAGGACAGGAAGCTCCCCAGAATTCCTGTTTTTCTGGAACAATGTGGAGGGTAAGTTCCATAGTTTCCACACTTATAAGCGTTGCGTTGGTTGTTGGTGACCGAAGTTTGTAAAATGGTACGATATACAGAAGGATGCTGCTGCCCACAAAACGAGCAAAAAAACCATAAGCATATAATTTTATTACAATTTCGCTTTCTTTTTCTACACGTCTTTTCATTTGATTAAGGTATGGCAATCGAATTTAACATCCAATCAATCGATTACCAAAACCAATCATTACAGTGTTATTAAACAAAATGTCATAGAACAGATGATAGTTATAATTAATAGTACCTAACACCCGCACGGTACTTTAAATTATGTGAATGAATTAATATAAACCACTGTAAAAAGTTCCTTTTCAGTCAGGTCGTAACTCAAGGGTGAACTCTAGAGCCACTTTGTTTTTCCATTTGATTTGTTTATCTTTTTTTTAAACAAATAGCTTTCAGGTCAGTAAGTTTAAGCAAATGTGTTAGAATGTAAAGTAAGTAAGCAGAAACCCAAGTAAATTTGAATAAGAACACACTATATTGCAAGTACTTTTAAACAAGAAACTATTAAAGAAGACTCAATAAAAAATGGAAGTTAAAATCCAATGACACAGAAATATAATGTTACAGGAAACTACTATGATACTCGTAAAGTGACCCTCGCGGGAATCAAACCTGCCCTTCACGGTCGAATACTGTTTCATAAACCTATATCGAATATACAGAGCAATAGTTTGTAACAAGAATACCTTGTTATTCATCAAAAAAGAAAAATCATTTATTATTATTAAGAAATATTTTGCTGAAAGATAGCAGTGCCGGTGTTCAAGATCTTGTGGAATATACTGGACAGAACGTTTTGAGAACGCTTATGCCTGTGTGGGTTTGATTTTGGGTTGATGTGGGTTTGAAGATTAAAATTTTGGAATATGTGGTATATTCCAAAATTTTAATCTTATCCTTTGTGTTTCAAGGTCAATTACAAACCTCACAAATAATTTATTGAGCCGACAAAGACCTCTTGGCTCATTTTACGGCTACTTTTGTAGATAATTAGGAACAACGGCTTAACGTGCTTGCCAAAGCAACGAATCGTACCTTTTGGACAATGAGGCGATACAATGCCTCAACCAAACTGGGGACAGCCCAAGGACAAGGATTTGGACCCAGAACCTTTGGGTTGAAAGAATCTAGTCATAAAAATATTTTAACGAAATAATAAACACTTATAGTTTAAGGTATTATTTGCGTGAATCAGCTCATATTAAGCAAGGTCTACTTAAGCTTGACCTTTCCAAATCAAACATTTTGAGATTAGTCAAACATAAACATAACATTACTTTATTTCGTCAACCAACCGCTTTTGGTTTAGGTCACATACGTCTTTACGTAATATTTTAGGATATCTCCATCCATCCACTCAATAGACCTGTTATAGTACCTATCTGATAATGATTATAATGATGACTGACATACGACTAAAAGTCTTTATTAGGAGGGTAAAGGAGCATAAACTTTATGCGCAAGAGTTCCTTTTTCATCATAGTGAGCATTGAACATGGAAATTTTTTTTGGAAATTTGAAAAAATAAACAGGTTCTAAAAGGTGATAAAATTTTGACACTGTACACCGAAGGTCCCTAGTTCAATCCCGGCTCGCCTAAAATTTTTCTTTGTTTATTTATTTAAGAATTATTTTGTATAGAAGTTTGGCATATACGCTTAGGAGGACAAAGAAGCCAGACATTTTTTAGTGTTAATGATAAAAATGCTAGTCTGAAGAAGTGCTAAAAAAAATAATCATTTAATAGCCACAACGTGGCTTTTTCAAACTTCGAATTTTATCAATAAACCTTGTTAAAGATAACATATCGGAGAAAGGAGCAAGAAGAATAGAGAGGAACCGAAAACCAAAACCTAAAATGAACGAACCGGAATAGAGGGTTTTTTTAATTTTTTTTATTGAAAATAGGCTTACTCTGACCTCGATCTAGTCTTGAAGACAGAGATGAGGTCGACGATGGAACGAGCTTACCCAGAAGAAGCCTATTCACTCGCGACTTGAATAGATTCGGGTTATATGAACACGGGAACACAGACGCAGGCAGAGAATTCCACTCTTTAGCCGTGCGCATTATAAAAGATGTTTCAAAGCGCTTTGTGCGGATGTGCGGAATATCAACCAAGTATGTGTGATATCCTGCGGTGCGTCTGGACTCCCGATGGTAGAAGGGACATGGTGGAATAAGCTCGTGGAGCTCTAGAGCACACTTTCCGAAGTACAATCTGTAGAAGACCGACAGACATACAATTTTGCGACGGTGGGCCAGACTGTGAAACTTGGTTTTCACCAGCAAACTTAAACCGAAATTACCAAATTAATTCCCACTAGCTGTAACAATTCAACTTAAATAAACACGTCTTGATCAACGTTACGAAACAGTTGCTGTAATTGGAGAAGATTGTTCGAATTGTTCAGTATTCAATACGGTGTTTGCAGATGCAACTTGCTCACGATTTGGAAACGATTAGCTTGGAATGCCTGGGATTAATTCGCTAGTATCCGGGGCAATGTATTACGCTATTGTTTAGGCAATCACTTAAACCCATTCGGGTGGCAGAGTAGAATGATAGAAACACGTAAACACTCGTACTTGTGTTTGTTCTCAAGAGATCCTTTTATACATACATACATAACATCACGCCTTGTTCCCGTCGGGGTAGGCAGAGAGCACAGTTCTCCACCTGCTACGATCTTCACATACTTCCCTTGCTTCCTGAACTTCCATCAATCCTTTCATACATGCTCGTCGGTTTAGGGTACTTTTTACCTGGCCTTTATTCAGAACGTCCTGAATTTGGTCCTGGTACTGGTATGCCAGCCTGTAGTATGTATAGCCTTCCAAAAGAATAAACAACAGTATTTCGTCAATACTCATATCGTTGAAAATTGCATACAGCCTTGCGAAACGCGGTGGGCGACATAGTACAATTTAGACATAAGTTGAGATAAGATCATAAGAAGCTATAAACACGCGTTTTATTGACTGGACGTGTCGCATGAAGAGAATAGTAATTGAGGATAATAAAATTGAAGACGCATAATCTAAGTTCGGAGGGGAAGTAACATTGTCACCACGCTTTTTAGCGTTGTGTTGCAGCTGGCACCATGGACCGCGGTGGTTGACGACCGCGTACACAACGTGTAACGGAAAGGTGTAGTAATACTGAAGGGTGTGAATCTGCCCATGAAACAACAACATTTCCTCAGGAACATAGGTCGAAATACGAAAAACCAAATTTGACCTCCTTTGAATGGAATTTTATGGGTAGTTTGTGGATGCAGTATGTTTTTCAAACATGTCAATTTTAAAGGCCCTTACAATACTTGGCCTCATATTATGACCCCTCCTACTTAACCTAACCGCACACTTAGCGAATACAACTACTTAAGCAATTCACTATCTAGGAAACAACCTGCAATTGCCAACTAGAATACCAAGCGCCACCCAAATACCTACATTTTAATTGCTAACTCTCCGAACAGGGCTATGCAAATGAATATGTCGTGTTAAGATGTTTCTTCAATCTATTTGCGGATGCTTAAGCCTATATAGAGGTTGATTGAGGTTTCTGTGTGCGAGTAACTTGCAGTTTAAATTATTTATAACATTTATTAGTATGTCTGTATTAGATTTTTGGAAAACTGTAAGTAAATATGTTATAATTTTTTTTAAGTTTCATACTTACTTGAAGTATTTGTTTCTTATTGTTAACAAAAGCATTTAAGTTATACACATCATCCTGACATCCCATGAAACGTTCACTACAGGATGGCTGCTTCCAAAATTCCAACTTTGGTTCCCTTACGACACCCACGGGTAGAGATACCCGTGGCTGTCGTAAGAGGCGACTAAGGGTTTACGAATCAGAGGATGGGCAGCAGCATCCTTCTGTGTATCGTATCATCTTCAGTCTGCGGTCACCAACAACTGCGGTCCAAGGTGCCAGCCGTACCACTAACTAGCGTGGTGACTATGGTACGCACGACAGCAAACACGTAGAAACAAAACCAGTTTAAGCTGAACCAGCGCTACGCTATAAACGCCTGAAACCAAACCAAACTGTCGTGCGGCCTTGTGTACATCCCCTCCACTTTGTTCCAGCAAAAGCTGGAATTTTGGAGAGAGCTCCCTGTCCTGTAGTGGACGTTTCATAGGATGTTATGATGAAATATTGTACCTACTCATAAATAAACTAGGAATATAAAAAAAGAATGAATCTTTTATTACACTCTTTCGTGTCAAAACCAATTGGCAACATGGAAAAGACAATAATAAATAATTGCAACTGAATAAACAATGCGTCTTGCACGAACTCATCACGGAACGAAAGCAACAGTTAAATCGCGACCAAAATAGATAGACACCAGATAACAGGCAAAGTACTCTATCAGTATACTAACAGATGGCGCTATATGATTTCTGAATTGCGCTATTTTCAATAAATCCTCAAAAACGTTTAAATCTTGGTATCTTAGTGATTGATGTAGTGACGTAACTATTTGATGTATCCTATACTATGTAACGAATAATAATTGTATACAAATTTGTTGATATATTTGTAATCGCGTCCTCGAAAACGTCTGTAACGATTTTTATTAAATTTACAATGTTTTTGGAGGCGAAAAACCGATCTAGATTCTAGCTATATCATATGTAAGGAAAATTTCTTTTATACAACTTCTCTCCCACAGTGCTAAAGACGCCTGACAGACGGAAGCCACTTAAGTAGCGTATTTTCATTTTTTTTTTTAATCGAAATAGACATACAAAGCCATGATTTTGTGTCTAGGACCTATAGCTGGGCCTAGCATTTGCATTGAAACGCATTTTGCATGAAGCCCTGCCCAGCACTGTAATATTGTGTTTTTTAAAAGAAAGCATGATTTTATTTTAAAAAGCGTAAACTTTTACATTGATTATCAGTAGTACAAAACAGCCAGGGTTCAAATTTACTTGGTCTGTATTTTACTATTGGCGCCGATCACGGAACCAATCGCAATACAGTGGCCGAAGCGACCTGTTGGTATTACAACACTGCACTCACGAGAATCACGACCACGACACCAACAGGTTAACAGCAATTCAATAATAAACACTTTCGAAAGAAAAATAATAATTTCAAAGACTGGTTACAAAGCAACTGACTAAGCGCAGGACAATAATATTGGATAAAAAGAAAACTTGTCAGATCATGGTTTCACGATAACTATTGTTACAGTTAATCACGATTATAAAGATTGTTGGACAAATAATAAAATAAAAACAATCGTTCATGCAATAGGCAACAATGATGCAAAAAGACTTCAACTATTGCAAACTGAAGCCAAACAAAAACAAGATAGGTACACAACAAACAGAAACAAGGAAGAAATATTTACCTTCCTGACAGACGATAACAATGATAACAATGAATCTAAGTAATAAACTACATACTTACTACAAACATTATATTAAATCGTACCGAACGTAACACTTGTCATGACAAGGAAAAGTCAAAGAATAATCGTCATAAGAACAAACCCGCTGAGAAAAGAATTCGATTAGGCCATTATGTTTCTTCGAAATAAGTATTCGAGTATTGTACAATTTCAAACAATCGATTCAACAAAGATTCAATTGAACAAGACTATTTATTTAAATTGAATGTCTAGTCTTTTTGTTTCGACTGTAATTGCAAATATAATAATAATTGGTTTTAAGAAAATACAGCGTGAATTTTCATTCGTTTTAAACCCAGTGAGTCTACTCATGAAAACAAGCAATTTTCCCGAAGAAAAAATTTTTTACTCGAAATAATTTTTTGGTCTCCCCATAGTAAAGTGGTCACGTGATCGACTCATTTTATATGGGAAGGTGAAAAATTTTTTTGAGTTAAAATTTTTTTCTTCGGTAAAGTTGCTTAATTTAATGAGTAGAATCACTGAGCTGCAGGTTTAAACGAATAAAAATTCACGTTGTATTATCAATTAGAGTAGAGACCAGAGGAGACCAGAGTAGAGACCAGTGGAAGGAACGGAGGGAGGCCTTTGCCCAGTAGTGGGACAGAAATGGCTAATAAGATAAGATAAGATTATCAATTATTCATCAAAAAGGATAAAAACACACATAAATAACATTCAAACCCAAGCCACGGAGCAGATAAACCAAACCGTTTTCTTTCGTAAGGTAAGTTCAAAAAAGTACTTCTCTAATACTTAGCAGCAGACATGTCTGCGATGCAATTGTTTTGTCAAAGAATGTGAATGACCGGTTATGCAAGAAAAGACCTTGACTCCGATACTTTTTCTTTTACACTTAACACTGGAAAATGAGTTGAACGAGAGATAATAACATGGAACATCGATTCGGTACAACACTTTAGCTGAGTAATGTCAATATCATCGGACATGCTTTGGTTTTAGATTCAGACACGGATCCATTATGAGTATGACCATTTTATTTCTTAAAGGAGTTGAAATTGCACAAAGTTTGCAAACAGATAAAGGAATAATTCAAAAGCAGTTTGATAATGTCAATGTATTGCGTAGTGAATAAAGATGCAAGAGAGGCAACGATGAACGTATCTATCTACAATATTATGTTAGCAACCAACTCGCATATTATGCTCCAACACATTCAAAAAGTTTTCTCAAAAATTATGACCTATTAGAACATTGCTTTCGCAATTTAGTATGACCTTAAAAAACAAACGTCGTTAATCTACAAAACAAATTGCTTTAAATACCATTTAAATAGCAAATTTTACGCATCTTCATTAGAATATACGTAACGTGTTATCGTGTTTTGAGAACGAAACGTCATTTTAATTGATGTTTGTATGTAATTACGTAACATCATGATGCACCCAAGGATCATAACTTACTATTAAAGCAACTTATATTGCTACAATTAAGAAAGCGAAAGTACAATCACTTACTTGACATAAAGACAAGTATTTTAGTTGAATGTTTGCTCAAAGACAATTTGTCTAGGGTTCCGTACCCAATGGGTGAAAAACGGGCGTCAGCGGACTGTATCTCATGAGACGGTATTTTTACCTTAGTAGTATGGAACCCTCGATGCGCGAGTCCGACTCGCACTTGGCCGGTTTTAACGGTATACATGAATTAACACTTGAAAATTCTTTGAAATTGTACGAATGTTCAAAAATCGTGAAAGTGAAAATCTTTTAAATTGTATGAATTTTCAAAAATCGTGAATCAGAAATTCGTAATTTTGCACAATCATTCTTAAAATTTTTGTAGACGCTCGAAAACGGGAAATCTATAAACACTAAATAGGTGTTCAAGGTGTCCCATAAATTAATGTCAAGCGGAAAACACGTTAATCTGCCCACCAAACTGTACTGTACTGAACAACTTTTGCCTCGGACCTCAAAATGCGAAAAAAATATATAGTTCTCTCATATTTTCTTATTTTATATTCTTGCTTTTTCTTTTTTTTTAAGAGAAATCTTAGATTTGCGAAGCAGCAGGGTAGAACGCTAGTATTTCACATACCTAACATATCATCAATATTAAGCTTGCTTTCAAATGGAAATAAATACTTACAACTTCAACAATATTCACCTTGAATGCATAATCATTATTAATAGAAAACTTACCTTTATTACTAGCCGTCCAAAGATTGCTTGTAGGACTTGTTTTCTTACTAAGTTTTGAATCTCTGAACATCAAAATGTCTGGAACCTTATTCACTTTGTTTTCCTTCGGAATGATGTCTGGTGTTCGTTCTACATTGACTCTTACAAATTCTCCTTTGAGAACTTTATTATCTTTCGCTACGGGTGGTGGTGGAGCTTTAGGTTTCTTGTGAAATAATCTTTTTCTATCAGGTTTACTTGGTATATCTATATCCGTAGTGTAGATCACACTATCGATCTCTCCTATATCTGTCATATCGTTTCGGATCCCAATAAGGCTCATTGGTTGGTCAAAACGAGACTTTGGTTGAACTAACGTGAGTCCATCATCATTTTCGTAATCATTCTTTTCATATAAACTAAAATCATCTACGGTATTTCTCGGTTTCAAATTATAATTTTTTTTCGAAAACACGCTATCTGTATAATTGTTAGTATTGTTCGTCAATCGATTTCGCATTTTGAAATACTTATACGTGAAATATATTCGTTTGAAATCCTGTTCGTTTTCAAATTTCAACGCTATTGCTTCTTTATTAAGGTTTTTGGTTACATAAAAGACTAGAGTGTTTTCGCAGTTTGGGTAGTTTTCTATGTTGACGCAGTTAGTGATGTCGTCGATGGGTATGTTTTCTTTTTTGTTTTCATCGTCATCTTTGTTGGTGAGTTGGAGTTGGTCCTTCTCGTTGAACCCGACGGTGATGTTGTAGTTGGTGTGAGCTGGTTTGATAGTGAGGATGTCCAGCTGTTGTGTGTTGTGCAGCTTCTGGCGGGCTACTATCGACGCGTAGCCACCACACCGCGTCGATTTCTTCACAGTCATTGGTCTGAAACAACAGATAAGAATCTATGTTAGGCTTTCATTTCGTGTTCAATAATTTTTAAAGCTATCAATAAGAGTTCAAAAGGTCACCCAGCTCCGTAAGGATACATTTTTACTCTTGTCTATTGTAGTTATGTTCATAAACCAAAGGACTATTGATATGCTATTTCTTTATATACCATTGTTATTTTAAATCAATTTATAGTTGATATTTACTAAAACAGCAGATTTTAGTCTTAATTGTTTTTTTTTACCATTCATTTTTACTACGTTTGCATGAGAATATAATGAAGTTAATATTTTTGATAATATGGTATTGTAAGAATCATGTCTATCTTCCTGTGCCTAAAAATTAAGTCATCGTTTCAAATCAAATCATTTATTACACAAGTTAGTCAAAGATGTAACAGCCTACTGTTACATCTTTGACTAACTTGTGTAATAAATGATTTGAATATTAAAGTTACCTATACATCTGTACCTATACAGACAAAAAAAGATCTATGTGCTCTGCCTTTTGGCGTACAGATTTATCATGCATTAAAATCTAATTAAAATTACATTAAAATCTTAAAATATTCAAAAATAATTGCTAAAACAAACATGTCAATAATTCATATTACAGGTCAGTCTTTAATTAATAAAAGCATTATTATTATTTCAAATATTCCTTAATAGAGTAAAATATCATTTCATTAATTTTTAGGGTTCCGTACCTCAAAAGAAACAAACGGAACCCTTATAGGATCACTTTGTTGTCCGTCTGTCTGTCTGTCTGTCTGTCAAGACCCTTTATCTCACGAACGGGTAAATGTATCAGGTTGAAACTAATACCATATATTAGGATCCATGAACCACACAAGATCTGAAAATTTCAATTTTTTTACAACAACGCAATCAAAAGATATGGCATTTTATGTCCTCATCTCCATACATTTATTCAAAAATGCAAAACCTACAGGGTATTTCCCGTTGACCTAAAATTATGAAATTTGGCAAGAAGCTAGGTCTCACAGTACAAATAATGGGAAAAGTCTGAAATCATTAAATATTTCAACTTTTCTCCCAATTAATGGTAACCAATTGTGGTGAGCTCCCGTTTCAAGAACTTTCATATAAGAGAGGGGTCAAGTTGGATGGTCGCTGAGGCGATTTTTGTTTAACTTGAAAATTGGTATGTTTATAGTGCATAAGCTATAAAATAACAACAAATAATAAAATTTGGTCAAGCGCGTGTCGGACTCAAAAAATCTAGCACATTAACGGAACCCTCAGTGCGCGAGTCCGACTCGCACTTGGCCGGTTTTTTTTTATTTCAAATAATCATGCTATTTCTGGATAGCACAATCCTATACAATAATTATGTAGCAAAAAATATATATTTTTTGATATTCTAATACATAATAAGACATACACTTTGGTTTTGTCTCGCAAGCATTAAAAAATCTTTATCCACCTGCTTTGGTGGATAAAGGCTTTTATGCTTTAAATGGTTCAAATTGTTGAAAATTGACGCATTATAATTCATTCCTTTTATTTCTCGTTAATATTAAAGTTACTCTCGGCTTCCACTTTTTAATTTACCATAACATTGCTGGTATAACAATAAACAAAGACTTATACTTCAATTTGTAATAAAATCATATGGTCTGAATCATCCCACGCTCAAATCAAATACCATTATTTTTATCGATTTCACACATAAGTTTTATCGGTTACAAATCGATTGAGAGCCATTATCGATCTACATCACATCGTAAGAATATAACTCTGAACTATCGTTATAAAATTACTTTCTCTTACTTTCTCGCACAAATTGTCATAATTTTGCAGTTGCCCACCTACACCAAAAATATGTTTTTGATGAAGATAAGAAAGTGACAAAGTGATATAAAAAAGAACACGTTTTAACTTTAGTACCTGGGCGACCGATGTATGAAAATATCATCGGGTGAGCAAGCTATGCTACTCAACAAAAGATGGCGCTGTAAATTTTTTTGAAGGCACTAAAACGCGCTAAGAAATATTTAAAAAGACGGTTAAAACTAATTTTCCCAGACACGAGACCTAGCTGGATCGCTTTTTTGCCCCCAAAAACCCCTGTATACTAAATTTCATCGAAATCGTTAGAGCCGTTTTCGAGAAACCGATTAAAAATATATTATATTCATATATATATATATATAGAAACCGATTACAAATATATATATATATATATATTTGTAATCGGTTTCTCGAAAACGGCTCTAACGATTTCGATGAAATTTACAAATAGCAATATACAAATATTCTCGTTTAATACTATAGGATTAGACATGTAAATTTCTAAAGGGTGCCATTTTTAGGGTTCCAATACAAAAATGGTAAAAAAAGGAACCCTTATGGTGCCGCTTTGTCTGTCTGTCACACCTCTATATCTCAGCAACCACTCACGCTATCGACTTGAAATTTGGAATAGTTTTAGAATATAGTTGCCCAACTTAATTGCACATAAGAAAAATTATGGTTATTAATGTAAAGAGGGCCAAAATAGGGGGGGGGGGGGGGGCAAATTTCAAATCGTCGCTACTAGGTCGAGTGGGGTAGGTATCATATGAAAGTACATTCTGAAATATTTTTGTATTTTTTTACGTCTCTTAGTTTTCAAGTTATGATGAAAAATGTCAAAAAAAAATACCATTCCCTAAAATCTGAATTAATTACAGTTGACATACGTTTATGTAAACATTACAGCAAAAATAAAACGATATTTCTAAGTTGCACAGTTTTTTAGAAATCTGCAAATAACCTTTACAAACAAATTTAGTTTTGCGGTCCTAAAAATGGACTTTATTGCTTCCAAAAATACAAAAATTATATCGGAACCCTCGGCGCGCGAGTCCGACTCGCACTGGACCGGTTTTTTTCATGCAGAGTTCCTTCTATCATTGGAGTTTATTTTTAAATTAGAAGAAAACGGTTATCCTTTTTAAAGTACCTATAGTACTAATTCCTAACCATGTTTTTGCATCTATTTCTTTCTCTAAAATTCAAGTACACAATTTTTCCTTTACCAGCTGTTTTACTTCCTTTTCTTCTCTTAGTTTCATCTTTTTAGTATCAGCGTTCATATTGCATGCAATATAATTTTTAAACAGTTTGTCTTTATCTATAATCCGTCCAGCCGGGTTAAGATACGCACCTTGACTTGCACGACTATGTCTCAATGGCTAGCGAAGACAACCGGTTTAATCTTTGAAGACTAAAGCCACAGTTACAACTAGCTGAATTCAAAGACTAATTCGGCATACATTGCTGGGAGGTTTGGTTATGTTAATTGCAATATCCTTACTTCAACGAGCAATGTATGCCGAAGCTAGGTGTGATCGTGGATTAAGCCACGGCGTGGAACGCAAAGTGCAGCTAGCAGGGTATATCAATTTTATTATCAAAAAAATTCGTATCTTGTCGTATTCATTACAGTTTGAGAAACACCTACACTTTTTTGTACCGCCAATCACTATAAATCACTTAAACATATCAAATTAATTAATACCGTGTTCGGCTGTCTATAGATGTGTAAGTGACACTGTCCTTTCACATTCTATAGTTATGTAATTGTCTATTAGGCGAAGATTGATTTATTGTGAGAATGTTTTTGGAGGCTATTAAGTGGACTACCTAATAATATTAATTTATAACCATGCAACTAATATTATGGTATGAATGAAGTAAAATACTGATTTAGAAGTGTTTTTTAAAAGTGGACTTTTAAAAAAAAGTCAATGTAAAAGTCAAAGGAAATTTTCATAAGTAAGTATTTTTAACAAAAAATGTCTTAAAGCCTAAATCAATTCCGAGTGTAGATAAAGCGTTTCCTTTATCGTAGTTAATTACATTTCTTTGACAAGCAGAAAATCAAGCAGATTTCACGTAAAAGTAAACTAATGCATAAATAATTTACTTTAGATGTGTTAATTAAAACAACAAACAAAAACGCAATATCTAATCTCGATCAAATTTCGTATCCAAAAACACCAGAAAAACTCAAGTAATTAATCAAAAAACTCCATTGTACTGTCACCGAATTACATTTAACATGATTCCCATCAATTATGAATTTACATGTATAGGGAAAGCTGTTAATTATGGGTATCAAAGATTACAAAGAGTGTCACATAAAGAGCACACAAACAATTGTTTTCTTGCGAGAGACGGTTTAGCAAAAACTAGCTTCCTAGAGAATTGTGGTGAATCGAGAATTTTGCGTCGAGTATATGTTTTAAGAGATAGATAGATAGATAGATAAATACTTTATTGTCACACACAAAACACATTAACAATAAAAGGAGACTCTTAAATCTAGGGTGACAAAGGCGGTCTTATCGCTAGGAGCGATCTCTTCCAGACAACCTTTGCATGGAGGAAAGTTTGAATGAAAACTGTAGTAGTGTGCCAATATACTTATAATATTAATATACTACTGCAATACAATAAATATATATATAATGTAAGTATAAGAATAAATAATTATATATATATATATACAGGTAAATAAAATACATACAAACTTGTTGCAAACTATGGAAGAGTTTTATTAAGGAAATGATTATGTAGTTTTGTTTTAAAAACAGCAAGAGACTTCGACTAACGAATATCAGACGGCAAATCATTCCAAAGACTGACAGCTTTCAACGTAAACGATTCCTTATAATAACCTGACCGAGTAAATGGAACTAGCAATAGATTATCAGTTTTGGATCGCAGGTCTCGAGAAAGATCGGAACAGTGGTATCGGAAACGTTCTTTAAGGTATGATGGAGTACGGGGGTCATGCAGTATGTTGTAGAGAAGTGCAAGGACATGCTCATCACGGCGCAATCTGATAGGAAGCCATTTTAACTTGCTCCTGTATTCAGACACATGGTCGAACTTACGCAGCCCAAATATGAATCTTATGCAAAGGTTTTGCAGGCGCTGGAGCTTACTCAGCAGATCCTCATTGAGGTCAGTAAGGCAGACATCAGCATAATCAAGAATTGGCAAGATTTGCTGCAGCTTTTTCTTTTTTTCTTTTTTATGTCACAAGTGGGCAAACGAGCAGGTGGCCACCTGGTGGTAAGTGGTCACCACCGCCCATAACACCTACTGTATTATTGGTGAAATAATTTGACATCATTAAGACAGCAAAGCGCGTTACCCACCCTGAGAACTAAGATGGTATGTCTCATGTGCCGGTAATTTCACTGACTCCCTTACCCCTTTAAGTCGAAACACAGCAGTGTCAACACTGATACAAAGGGGTGGTACTTCCCCAGACGGACTTTGCAGAAAAGCCCTATCATCATTTTAGCAAGCTTTTTAACAAGTATAAAAGTACCTAACCAAGTATTGCACGTGATATGGTGTCTTGTGATTTTTCAAAACATGTTCAATATCGTGCATCCATCCTCCATCAGTCGATCATCGAAATGTTTGTAAGCTATTTCGTATCAAATTCCATGTAAAAAATGAGCCAATTTACTCTAACACGAGTTTCATTTCGATCATCGTGACGAGTAGCCAAGCCAAGCCTGGCCTGGCCAAGAATGGCCTCTGAATTGTGGCTCAGACTGCGTCTGCTACATTCGTTGGTATATTTATGTACAAAAATATTTATAATTGTTTTGCTTTACGCTGTTCGCTTGTGCATTATAGCCTTCCAGACACTTCCACATCCATTGTTAAGTGCGATTGTATTTACATAATATTTAGTGCATTTCCGACCACAATTAGGTCAACTTTGATTCCTTTATAGGGCAGATCACGACAACGGTACAACACGTACCCAAAACTTACCCCTTCTGATCACACCTCGCTTAGATATTATGAGACACTCTACGCACCATCAAACTGCTGTGCTATTTAACAGGCTGCCCAGAACTTTGAAAGACATACAAAGTCCGCACTTATTTAAAACGAAATTAAAAGCATTTTTATTAAAAAAGTGTTATTATTCGGTGAATGAATATTTAAATGACCGAGACATTAATCTAATGACATAGTTATTATATAATTTACTCGCATACTGACATTAATTTTAACATTAATTTTGAATTTTGATTGTTTGATTATTGATTATTTTTTTTATTGATTATTTTTTTGAGTATCATTATACATAAATTAGGAATTTGGAATTAGGAATAACATTCAAATACAAAGTACATTGTGAATGAATAAATAAATTGAAAATTGAAATTGAACGGTCGATAGATATTTTAAGAACCACAGCTGGTTTTTGTTGCGCTTAAGCTTGTTTTTATTGTGGGTTTTTGTGTATGTATTTCTGAAATAATAAAAAAAAAACCGGCCAAGTGCGAGTCGGACTCGCGCACTGAGGGTTCCGTACCACCACATAAACATAATTGTATTCGTTGAAATTTCAGTAAGTTAATGTGCTAGATTTTTTTAGTCCGACACGCGCTTAACCAAATTTTATTATTTGTTGTTATTTTATAGCTTATGCACTATAAACATACCAATTTTCAAGTTTGTAAGTGTTCCCGTTTTTAAATAGAACTAAAACAAAAATCGCCTCAGCGACCATCCAACTTGACCCCTCTCTTATATGAATGTTCTTGAAACGGGAGCTCACCACAATTGGTTACCATTAGTTGTGAGAAAAGTTGTAATATTTAATGATTTCAGACTTTTCCCATTATTTGTACTGTGAGACCTAGCTTCTTGCCAAATTTCATAATTTTAGGTCAACAGGAAGTACCCTGTAGGTTTTTCATTTTTGAATAAATGTATGGAGATGAGTACATAAAATGCCATATCTTTTGATTGCGTCGTTGTAAAAAATTTAAATTTTCAGATCTTGTGTGGTTCATGGATCCTAATATGTAGTATTAATTTCAGCCTGATACCTTTACCCGTTCGTGAGATAAATGGTCTTGACAGACAGACAGACAGACAGACAGACAGACAGACAGACAGACAGACAGACAGACAGACAGACAGACAGACAGACAGACAGACGGACAACAAAGTGATCCTATAAGGGTTCCGTTTTTTTCTTTTGAGGTACGGAACCCTAAAAAGGAACCACTTGTAAGTTGTATTCTTACATAAGGTCTGAACTTTCATTTAGATGCTGCTTCCTTCAATCTCTATATTTTTTTAATAAACCTTGAATGCTCAAAAGTTCTCTAAAATCACCGCCTTCGACAATAATTTATATGCGTTGGTATTTTAGAACGCAACAAAACACCGATCGATTTAGAGACCGCTATCTTGTTGTAAATAATTTTCTTCTTTCTTTTTCTTTCTTTCTTTTTAGGGTTCCGATACCAAAATGGTAAAAAAAAGGAACCCTTATGGTGCCGCTCTGTCTGTCTGTCCGTCTGTCTGTCACACCTCTATATCTCAGCAACCACTTACGCTATCGAGCTGAAATTTGGAATAGTTTTAGAATATAGTTGCCCAACTTAATTGCACATGAATTTTTTTTGAAAAAAGTATGATTATTAATGTAAAGGGGGCCGAAATAGGGGGGGCCAAATTTCAAATTGTCGCTACTAGGTCGAGTGGGGTATCATATGAAAGGGCTTTACTTGTACATTTTAAAATATACTTTTGTATTTTTTTAAGTTTCTTAGTTTTCAAGTTATGATGAAAAATGTCAAAAAAAATACCATTCCCCCCCCCCTTATCTCCGAAGTTTGAGTAAGGGAAAATCTGAATTAATTACAGTTGACAGAGGTTTATGTAAACTTTACAGCAAAAATAAAACGATCTTTCTAAGTTGCACAGTTTTTCAGAAATCTGCAAAAAACCTTTACAAACAAATTTAGTTTTGCGGTCCTGAAAATGGACTTTATTGCTTCCAAAAATACTATAGGTATATCGGAACCCTCGGCGCGCGAGTCCGACTCGCACTTGACCGGTTTTTTTTCTTTGGCTATGGTGTAGCAGCCGTCTTAGAGACCTATGGTAGGGGCGTACTTTATAAAAAAAAAAAATTTAAACTGTTACGACCGTCTTCATAATTTGCCCTATATATTGAAATCAAACCAATGAAAAAATTTTGAGATTCCGTGGGCTCTGGTTTATGTCCGAATTTGTCGAGAATGCTGACGAACCACAAAATACAATTCTATTAGATTGCAATAATGTTAGGTGTTCGCACGTCTTAAGCAATATATTAAACCAAAATAAAAATTTAATAACAAAACATAATGAAATAAGTATACTCGTAACAACAATACCAGTTCTTATTATACTTTTAGGCGAAAACACAAGTTTTTCAAACTCGAAAACATTTCGTTGTCAGAAAACAATCAACAATCTAACTATGCCAATTATGTCACATGTAATCAGAAAGTTATTAACAAATCTAAAGAATACATGTTGTTATTAACTTGTGTAATAAATTGCGTACTCACCAACTGCATCATTTCGCGTGAACACGTAAATTTGCGGGTTTTGTATGAGATAGAGTCTTTTGAATAATTTGATTTTCTTATTTATGAAGACTACCATAAATTTATTCAAGAAAATTGTGATGTTTCCGTACTTTAGAAAGCAGGTTAGATGTTGGTCCCAGCTAATACCTATCTACGGAAGTAGTCCTTAGTAAACAATTAGGAAGCGCAATAACTCAGAAACCAGGGCTTGTGATTGGTATCAGAAGTGAAATATCTTTCATACAAGAAGACGGAACGACCGGAGTGAGTCTGATAAGATTTTTTCCAGAGAAAGTGAGTTTCTTAATCACAGATTGAATCAGAGGTTTCAAGAAGCATGAAATTTTCCAGAAGAAGCCTTTACAAAGGAACTCAGAAAACTCATTCTCTAAGCCTTTTACAGCCTAAGGTGATAACATTTTCTACGAAAATCCGGACACACGGTTGGTACTAATCTCAGTACTTATTTATGTAAAATACTGTTAATAATACGTATTTAATAGATATCAATACTTATTTAAGTAAGACCCAGTATCTTAATAGTATTGTGGTTGGGTAGTATTGTTAATTTAAGAGTCAAACTAAAAAGGAGAAGATTAGAGATGTGTAGATTTGCGAAACATTGCAAAAAAACAAGCAAACTCGTTTCCTTATTGAAGATGAGGCTTGCATCATTTAATAAATTATATGCTTTGGTTTAGATAATTGATGTTATTGTTGCTAATACTACAAAGTTATGACTTGATCGGTTCAATGAGTATGAAAGAAAGGAAGAAATACTGTTTAGGATACTTTAGTAAACAAAATGATAGAAATGGTAATTAGATAGTATTATGCAAAATTGCAAAAATCGTCAGAATCAAATCATAACTACAATAATCATTTTGAAGGTGGTAAGGCTTTTGTGCAAAGTCTGTCTGAGGAAGTACCACCCCCTTGCTTTTTTTCTACCGTGAAGCAGCAGTGCTTGCACTGCTATTTCGTTTTGAAGACAAGGGAGCCAGGGAAATCACTGGCACATGAGACACACCATCTTAGTTCTCAGGGAGGGCAACGCACTTTGCTGTCTTGTTAGTGTCAATTATGCTACTAATAAGCAATGGGTGCTATGGGCGGTGGTGACCACTTACCATCAGGTGGCCCACAAGCTCGCTTGCACACTTGTAACATTAAAAAAAACCGGCCAAGTGCGAGTCGGACTCGCGCCCTGAGGGTTCCGTACCTATCTACCATATGATATACTAAAAGTTTATGCTCTTTGATTTTTAAAACTCCGCGTCCATCCAACTTCACCCCTCTTTTATAGAAAAGTTCTTGAAACGGGAGCTCACCTTAATTGGTTACTATTAGTTGTGAGAAAAATTGAAATATTTAATGATTTTAGACTTTTCCCTTTATTTGTACTGTGGGACCTAGCTTCTTGCCAAATTACATAATTTTAGGTAAACGGGAAGTACCCTGTAGGTATAAATGTTTGGAGATGAGGACATAAAAAGCCATATCTTTTGATTGCGTCGTTGTAAAAAATTTCAATTTTCTGATCTTGTGTGTGGTTTATGGACCACCTGTAGAGCCCCGGTGTATCCCGAAGGATACAGAAGAGGATCGAGTTCCCGCGCTTTATATTCTGCCTTATTGGTGTGTATAGGGCGTAACGACCTATTGAAATCACCTTTCGAATGACGTATAAACCATAGACTAAAGTTGGCGGGAATCGGACGGATGACGCGCCAAAGTTCAAATTTTTTTAAAATCTTGGTCACGTGGCAACATCCGACCGATTTGAGTCGGTCAATGGCGGCCGGGGTTCAAGGCCATATTATACGACCGTAAAAATTCGCAACCCTCTTTTTAATTGCATAGATTATTGCGAATGTTTTGTATGATAGGGTCAGTGAGGTTAATATTTGCTATCAATTTCAACCTGATACCTCTTCTCGTTCGTTCGTGAGAAAAAGGATCTTGACAGACAGACAGACAGACAGACATACATACATACAGACAGACAGACAGACGGACAACAAAGTGATCCTATAAGGGTTCCGTTTTATTATTTTGAGGTACGGAACCCTAAAAATCATGGACTTTATAAACGTCGTTGCTTTTGGTCTCATTAATCAAATGGCAAACTTGAACGTACGAGTAACTTCTTACTGTAACTACAGCTACACTACAGACAGAAGTCAAGTTCACATTTCATTACCACAGAACACAGGGCTATTTTCCTTTTTATCTATTACGGTACACAAAATTAATAATAATGTCTGTGTTCACGGAAACAATTTGTTTAATCTCGTCTAGAATCTACGTGTAGTTTCTCAGGGCAGAAGACATTGCCCGTAACTTTTAGTTCGCCTTTGACAATAGACTTCGCACAATTATCTTCTAGTAGCAGCGACTGAAATTTGATGTCGCTAATTTCGTCTCTTTAAACTTCCTTGTCGGTTATCAGATGAAGTTCTGTAGAAATGTCAAGATGATTACAGTCATGATAATGACTATGATACAATTTTAAATTTTGCAGCTATGTCAAAAACAATCGGCTAAAGCTGTCAGAAAAAACAAGTTTGTAAAACAATGATATTAATATTATTTTTTTATGCTACAAGTGAGCAAACGTGCTGGTGGGCCACCTGATGGTAAGTGGTCACCACCGCCCATAGCACCCACTGTCTTATTAATGGTATATTTTGACACTTATAAGACAGCAAAGCGCGTTGCTCATTTTGAGAACTAAGATGGTAGGTCTCATGTGCCTGTAATTTCATTAGCCTGTTGTTTAAATCTAATCTGGTTTTAGTGTCATGGCTGCATAATGTATTGGTTAGCTTTGGAATAAACTAAAAAATTGGGTTATAATAACTACTCTACCGGCAGGTTTGCATTGACCTGAATCCAGCCCTGTTAACTCCATTGAAAGTTAAAAATTTTGACACTAACAATATTTTTCTTGATTAAATTATTTATACGATGAAATCAAAGCTTCGTATGACAAATTGTTTCATATGTAAAATTAAAATTACATTACTTGCATCCTCATTTAGACTCTTCTATCAATAAGACAGAAGATATACTTTACTTACCGAATAAAAGAGAATGATGAGTTTTTAATTTGAAAAGAAACAACGAATTCCCATGCAAATAAATTGTATCAGCTAAGCGAATTTCAAATACCTTTGCTTCTTGGAAAAAGTTGGTCCGAGTTACATCTTTAAAAAAATGCGCAGAAATGTTTGTACTATTTTACCCTAAAATAAAGTTAATAGTAAAATAAAGTCAATAAAGTATTGTAGTTGTTTAATAGTAACTTTAATTCCATTGGCAAATCATAGATGTCACTGTAACGTTATTGATCAAAGCTGCATCGTGGTAACGGAGTGTCTACGTAGTTTTACGACCTTGCTGATATATTTTTAATTCCCTATTCAGTCCCGTGTAACTTGGTTTGCATAAATACATATGCAAGCGCGTGACGCTGCGTACAGCTCCGTCTTTACGCGCTTGCATATGTACTTATGCGAACTAAGTTCCGTCCCATGGGATTGAGCAAAACTACGTACTGCTATTACGATGAAGCTTTGATCAATAATGTTACAGCGACATCTATGATTTCCGACAAAGAGAATATAATCACTACGTTTTAATTTCCGAATAGAATTAAAGTTACCACTTAAACATGCCGCCCACCAAGGACATTGAGGAAATATTATGTCCTTCAAACAGGACTGGTGATCGAAACAAAAAAATGTATGTTCGTCATTGCTGGGTGACACTGACACTGAAAGTGAATGCACACCAGTATACTCCTTGGGCGCTCTCCTAACGGTGACTGCAACCTGCCGTTAGCCGTTAGCAAAGCGCCTGCTTCGCCGCTGCACTGCCTTCACCAGACCAGCTGACACGCTAGTCTGCTGCACTACCTTACTGAGGCGTGGGTTGAGGTCCTTCGAGCCGGATCTCCTCGGCAGATCACAAAGATTTGATCGGTCGAGATCCGGCTCGAAGAATCAGAGCAGGAGACCTAGGTCAGGGTGGGGATCTCTTAGATGACTAGAAAAGTAAACACTGTTCTAGTTCCTTTTTAGGGTTCCGATACCAAAATGGTAAAAAAAGGAACCCTTATGGTGCCGCTCTGTCTGTCTGTCTGTCACACCTCTATATCTCAGCAACCACTTATGCTATCGACCTTAAATTTGGAATAGTTTTAGAATATAGTTGCCCAACTTAATTGCACATGAAAAATTTTGAAAAAAGTATGATTATTAATGTAAAGGGGGCCAAAATAGGGGGGGGGGGCCAAATTTCTAATTGTCACTACTAGGTCGAGTGGGGTATCATATGAAAGGGCTTTACTTGTACATTTTAAAATATATTTTTACATTTTTCAAGTTATGATGAAAAATGTCAAAAAAGTACCATTCCCCCCCCTTATCTCCGAAGTTTGAGTAAGGAAAAATCTGAATTAATTACAGTTGACAGAGGTTTATGTAAACTTTACAGCAAAAATAAAACGATATTTCTAAGTTGCACAGTTTTTCAGAAATCTGCAAAAAACCTTTACAAACAAATTTAGTTCTGCGGTCCTGAAAATGGACTTTATTGCTTCCAAAAATACTATAGGTATATCGGAACCCTCGGCGCGCGAGTCCGACTCGCACTTGACCGGTTTTTTTTCAATTGTAACGTTTTGTTTGAGATTACAATACACTTTTGAAGTTAGAACAGTGTTTGCTTTTCTAGTCATCTAAGAGATCCACACCCTGACCTATGATCTGATTCTAGACAGTAGTATTTATAACATTTTCTTGGGGTTGTATGTTTCTGTCATATACAAAGTGTAACGGAAAGGTGTGATAATAATATAGGGTGTGAATCTGCCCATGAAACTGAACAACTTTTCCCAAGGAACATAGGTCGAAATATGAACATGAATTTTTGACCTCCCATACAAAATTCGCAATCAGTTGATGCAGTTTCTATGGGAGGTCAAAAATTCATGTTAATATTTCGACCTATGTTCCTTGGGAAAAGTTGTTCAGTTTCATGGGCAGATTCACATCCTTTATTATTATCACACCATATCATCATGTTTTATAAAAAGTAATGTGGAAATTTTCCTATTACAAGTTACATTTTATAACTTAGCTCACCTTATCAGCTTGACTACCAGAATCAAGGCTAACGAGATATTTATCTTCATTTAGACTATCTTCGCGGAAGTGTTCGGACAAGTCAACATAAATATCAAAACTCGTAAATTCACGAGCATTTGGCTGGTTTTGGTTTGCAAATGCCTATTAATCTTTTGAGAATTGCATAAATCGTGCATAAATAAATTTGAATGTAGGAGGAAGAATTCGATTTTGACAAAAATTGCAGCACAATATTAAAACTTAAGGTTATTTTGCACAAAGGATCTAGCGTAGTTTTACAAACATTATCTGAACTTAGGTAGGTAAGGTATAGGGTTAACGTGCCTTCCGAAGCACGAAATCGTCTTACTTTTCGGACGAATCAGCCTGCAATGTCCTAATCAAACTGGGGACGTCGCACGAAGTAAATTTTGTTTGACAGTGTCCCCATCGGGAATCGAACCCGCGAGTGCCCCGCAGTGGGTGATTGCAAACAGATGATGATAATTAACTTTTACTGGCTTGAGACCTGCCAGGATGCAAAGTAATTACATAACATTTTTCTCTTAGTCGTTTGCCTACCTCCAGGACCACACCATACAAAAAATTCGCAATAATCTATGTTATTAAGTAGACAGTTGCGAATTTTCAAGGTCGTATTACATTGGCCTTGAACCTTGACAGCCATTGACCTACTCAAATCGGTAGGGTAATAACACACGTGACCCAGGTAACTTGGTCGGGTTATACCTTCGATTCCCGCCAACTTTTGTCTATGTTTACGCGTAATTCGAAAGGTAATTTCAATAGTTCGGAAGTCACCATACATGCCAAACCAAAATAAACCGTAGTTTCTACGCAATTAGGCATAACCTTGAGCTCTACCCGTTGCAATTATTTGATAAGGTTGCAATTGACGTATCCCATTGCTTTGGAGGTACCTAGCTTACTTTACATCCTATCCTACTAATAATAATATAAATGCGAAAGTTTATAAACATGTATGGATGTATGTTTGTTACTCTTTTACGTAAAAACTAGAGAATAGATTTTAATGAAACTTGGCACACATATAGGTTAGGTCCTGAAATAACACATAGGCTACTTTTTACCGCGGGAAAATACTTAATTCCCACGGGAAAACGCATTTAATTCGGGTGAAACACGCTGATTCTGCGCAGACGAAGTCGCAGGCACCAGCTAGACTAACAATATGACTGACACGTATCATCGTCCCTTCACTAGGTCAGCTCCAAGGGTCATTGTCTCTTCCGCGTACAAAAAGGATAAAAGACAAGTAAGGCTCGCAAGTTGGCCTTGACTTCAGCCTTGCCTGCATATGAATGAAAAAGGAAAAAGCCTAAAGAGGCTAAGGCAAGTTCTTTCGGAAATAAACAAGGCTTGGTGATTATCTATAGGTACTTAAGGAGTGATCACACCTGGCTGAATTCAAAGACTAATTCAGCATACATTGCTCGTTGTAGTAAGGATATTGCAATTAACATAACCAAGCCTCCCAGAAATATATGCCGCATTAGTCTTTGAATTCAGCCAGGTGTGATCACTCCTTTACTTGTGTCCCTACTAGCTGATGCCCGTGATTACGTCCAAGTGGAAGTCGGATTTAAAGACAGATATGATGATTTCTTCATACAAATTTTGAACCCCCGTTTCACCCCTTTAGGTAGGAGTTGAGATTCCAAGAATCCGTACATAGCGGATGCCTACGTATAGACCGTAAGGGCACTGCATGTTATCCTACGTCATCTAGTAAACAAAATTTGCAACTTTGTAGCGATAGTAGTGGCCTAATAGGTCCACAAAACGTTGGTCTGCCAATCAGAAACCTGGCAGGTTTTGTACAGTTGGAGAGAAAAGCGGTTAAATGACAGATTACACGAATTAAATCTATTCGTAGAAATAGAAGGTACCTATACAAGTAAAAAACAACAGGTCTGCCTTGCATCCTCTTGGCAGTTTCGCTAGTCGGACCACAAATGTGGTCGGATGTGATTGGACCACAAATTTGGTCGGATTAGATTGGACCACAAAGTATGTCACTAATAAGACAAAAAAGTCAAAAAAAACAAAGCAAAATGCACTCACTGACATCGACTGTAGAGGGCTTGTATGTATGAAGAAACAAAATGTTCACCGATTTTGGTCTGAGCAAACCCTAGAGTTGTTTACACGCTTTTGCATTTACAACCAGTAGTATAAATAAGTGAAACCTTCGCAATGAAAACAATACGATACGCTGCAGACTCTCCGATAGGTGTGTGTTACTAGTTTACCTATTATAGTGTAAAACAGTGGCAGGTCCAAATCTAGGAAGGAGAAATAATCAAGAAAGTAGTAGTAAGTGCTGGTGCATGTGTTTTACAAAAAAAAATCGTGTCAAAATTTACACCTTTCTTAATTCAGGAAGTCATTCAGCATGCATTGCTCGTTGAAGTAATGATATGGAATTAACAGAATCAAGCCTCCCAGAAATGTATGCGGAATTAATGTTTCAGTTTAGGAAGGTGTAATTGCGGCTTTAGGTTACATTTAAATAAATAACGATAAGTCGCCCTTAAGTAGATTTGCCAGATGGCATACCTATAAAATCCTGACAAAAAACCTAATTTTATAAGAAAGTAAGAGCGATTTTACGGTGCAACGTAATTATCTTGAGGCGCAAAAATAACATATTTTTTTTAATTTTAGCCGACCAGTGAAATGATCGAGGAAAACAAGGGGGAGGGGATACTCCGCGCACTGTTTATATCGCCCTCGCTCGCCTCTCAGACTCAGCAAATAATCCAAATAATAAAAAAAATTGTTCATAAAATTCTGACATTTTCTAACTTCGGCCGGAATCCTGACAGGGACAGAAAAATCCTGACGTCAGGTAACCCTACCTCCCAAGATACACGCTCGTTGGATTACATTCAGATTAACTCTACTGAATCCGGCCCTGGTGTAAGAAGATGCATGTGGGATCTTCAGTAGAAAGGTGGCTTTCTAGTCGAGATATCTGTCTGGGAAATATCTGTCTCCCGACGACAATGCGCTTATTGTGCGCAGGAGATTGCAAGATGTTTGGTTTTGTGAACCCATGTGCTGTTGCATGTGTAATCCTACTAAATGTCATTAATTTGTTCTTAAATTACGATTTATTTGCACAGTAACTATAACACTGTATATACAGTCAACAACAGGTCGAGCTTGCCATTTGTAGGGCAATTTAAGTCCCTACTGCAAATGAATTGCATTCGGATGCAAAGTTTCAAGATGCTGTCCGTAATTCACTCACCACTGAATCGATTCAAACGGAGTTTTCGACTTTCTTACGAAACAGCAATAATAATTATCATAACTTTTCGTTTGCTTCAAACACTAAATGATTCCACACTTTGAGCTGTAAGTACACTAAGTTTCACTTTTAATTATTCATGTTCCTTCATTAATTTAAGAAAGCAAAACAGCATGCTTGCTCTAATAATTTTCTTATATAATTTTATTATTTTTATTATTTATTATTTATTATTATTCTATTCTAGAACACAGGTTCTAGGTAAATTATAAGAGAAAAAATAAGGCCACTCTGAAGGATGTAAATCTGCCTATGATTCTGTGATTTAATATGCAACTGAGCAACTTTTTCTATAGAATATTTAAAACGTTAAAAAGAAGTATTTTTTTCGTATTTCCATGTTACAATTTGTTCAGTTAATACAGGTTAGTCTGATTTAGATTTTCGCGAGTGGAGCGGGGTTCAAAACTCTTTACAGCTGTCAAACGTATGAAAAATTTTGAAAGATAAAACCATTAACCTGCTCAAGGTCAAAGTGTTTCCACTGACGTGCGGCCGTGTGTACACTTATGAACATTCCTATAAAATAGCGTGACAAAAACTTTGATTTTTACACAAGTTTAGACTTTATTACGTCAGTGATAAGGTGGTATAATGTGGCTGACGGACATTTATCACTTACTTTCTCAGCGATATGAAATGAAGTAAAAGTAGTAGTTGCCGGTTTAGGGCCGCCTGTCACACCGTAGCGTAAGCTGAAGAGTTATTTGATTATTTTCGTCACGTTCCTTTGTGAGTTGGTATGGTGTTGTTGAGTGAATTATTGTTTAATGCTGACAGTATAGTTTATTGAGTAGTTGTGACTTGTTACAGCAGTTTTAAGTTATGTTTTTACTTTCAAATAAAATATCCGCAACTTTAAAAAGGAGGTAAATAAAGACAATAAGTAAAGTTTACATGTATGCAAAACTGAGTTATACTTAGGTAGTTACCTAATATTATTAATTAACGTAAGTAAGTACTTCTTAAGAATGATCATCATCTTATAATTAATTTATGAAGCGTTGCATCACATTCATGCTTTATAATAGAGACGGCAACACTTTACTGCCAACCAGTGTGACCATTTGTGGCAGATTTCTGCCATTTTGGCAGATTTTACTCCTAAATTTTGTCTGTGGCAGATCTTGCTGACGATTTAAAAAAGTGGCAGATTTTGGCGGATTTAAAAGATTCCTCGAAAATCCACATTATCCTATTTGAATATTCAATGAATTCATTTTATTTTAAAATAATTAGATTAGGCTTTATGTATAATTCGATTAAAAATGATTTATCGAACAGGCAACATTTGTTTCATGGGCGGATTATACGGGGATATCCCGCTTATTCTGTTTTTAAACAAATGCGTCATATGATTATAAACTGTAATGAAACTGGAATAGTGTTCATATTCTTGTATTCGTTATTGATTTGGTTTCAAATCAACTTTTGATTTTACTACATTCTCTTATGGTTTGTATCGTGTGCGGTTCTGTGTAACAAAAAATTAATTATGAAGAGAAAATACGAGCGTTCTTATCGACCTGAGTGGGAGCAAGATCCCTTGCTATCTTCCTGGTTGTCGAGGGCTAAGGATGACCAGGACTATAGATGTAAAACAACGGATTTAAAACGTTTTAAACAAAATGTTGCGGTTTTAAACCTAAAAAAAACCGTTTTAAACGGTTGAAAACTCGCCTACAAAAATAAGAGAACTGTGTTTTACACGTCGTTATGGGGAAGTTTTGGTCACCTGACGTCATGTTTCGTTTAATTAGTTTTTAGAAAATCAATAGAAAATACCTAACTACTACCAAAACGAAAACTTAAGTATGTAGGTATACGGTATAACATACAATACTTATTTATTATATTACACATACTAGATTTGAAGACATCATTAACATAATGCCGTCCGTTTTACTTTTAACCGAATGAAATTGATTATTTACATCGTTTGAAAACAATGAAAAACATATTTATTTACCAACACACGAGTTTTTATTACTTGTGTGTTGCGCTTCTTGGTCGGACGGACCAAACCCGCTAAGTATATCAATATCAGAATATCACACTTATAAAAAATCTTTACACAGTTGATAGGTAGGTACTCCGTTATATCCCTACTTCGGTAATATCCAGAAAATTTAGTTATAATAAAGGAAAACATAGACATCCATCAACACCGTTTTAAACCGAAAAAAATTGTTTATTACGTTTTTAAACGGTTTTTTTCGTTTTAAACGGATTGGTTTAATTGGTTTTAAACCGGCCTTACATCTATAACCAGGACGTTGCATTTTGTAAAGCTTGCAACTGTAAATTAATTACCAGATTGTCTTCTTTAAAAGAGCACGTATCTTCACAGAAACATAAAAAGAACATAATTGGGTATACTGGCCAATCATCGGTAAGTACTTTACAATAAGTATATTTAATTAGATTCTTAATTTTATTTCAATTATTTATTTTATTAATTTGTTCCAGGTTCAACAGTTTTTTAAGAAAACTCCATTAGAAGAGGAGGTGAAAAAGGCAGAACTAAATTTTTGTGCTATGTTAGTCGAACACAATTTACCATTTCGCTTAATGGACCATTTAAGCGAAATCATATCAAAAAGTTTCCACGATTCAGAAATTGCCAAGCTATTTTCGTGCAAGAGGACTAAAGCGGCAGCGGTAACGTACAATGTTTTAAAACCTAATTTAGAAGAGGAGATGCTCGCCGATTTAAAATCGTGTGAAAATATGAAAACACATAAACCAATGTTTTCTTTAATTATTGACGAAACCACAGATGTTACAACCACTTCGACGCTTGCAGTTGTAACCAAATATTATTCCGAAAAAGATCTCCAAGTAAAAACTAAATTTTTAACTTTGGTTGACTTGAAAGGAGCTGATGCGCAGTCATTGTTTGATGCACTTTCTGGGGCTTTGACTAATGCTAACCTTAATATTAAAGATGCTATTGGTTTTGGGGCTGATACCACTAACGTCATGTTTGGGGAACAAGGTGGGATTGTTGCCAAAATAAGACATATAAATCCAAATTGCATGTTTATTAAATGTGTCTGCCATTCTACCGCTTTATGTGTATCGCACGCTAGTAAGAATATCATACCACGGGCTATTAATCAAATAGTACAGGAAGTTTACGGATACTTTTCACATAGTAGCAAAAGACAAAGAGAATTTGTCGAATACCAAGATTTCATTGGCACAGAAAAGCATAAAATATTAAGGCATTACGAAATTCGCTGGCTATGTTTGCATGCTTGCATCAAAAGAATTTTAGAGCAATGGGATGCCCTTAAACTTTTTTTCCAGTCGCAGTTTCTGGAAGACAGAAATATTTCATCAGAATTCTTGTTTAATAGTTTGAACGACAAGATATATAAACTGTATTTTTATGTTTCCTGGATTATATATTGCAAATTGTCAACAAATTTAACACTATATTTCAAGGAGATTACACAACAGTCCACACAGCATTCAAAGACATTTCCGAAGTGTATACGTGCCTTTTGAGTTGTTATATGAAAGGGAATTATTTGAAAACCACAGATCCACTTTCGATTGATCCAAAATCCACTGTGAACTTTTTGCCCCTGAAAGATGTGTATTTAGGCGTTAATGTGAGCACTGAAATTGATCGCTTATCCGTAGATGTGAGTTTGAAAACTGGAATCCAATCATTCCTTCAAAAAATGCAAACGTTTCTGACTGAACTGTGTACTCAATTAAAAACACGGTTGCCACTGAGCAATATTTTCAAAGAACTACAGTTCTTGGATCCACAGCATGTGGTTTACAAAGATTTTGTGTCAATTTTAAACATTGCAAAGAACTTTCCAAACCTTGTTGACGAAAACAACATTCAAAATGTTGATGACGAACTTCGACAAATAAAATTTGATACAAATGTAAGAGACTTGTTGGAATCAGGTGGAAGTAGCACCACCAGCACTATTTTGAGTGTAGACAAATTTTGGGGAGCGAACGGAAAAATCCTAGACGCGAATGGGGCTAAAAAATATCCACATATAACAAATTTCGCGAAAGCTTTATTATGTTTGCCCATGTCCAACGCTTCGTGCGAGAGAATCTTCTCTCAGGTGAATTTAAATAAAACAAAAATAAGGAATAGGTTCCTAAACCAACATGTTTCAGCTTTGATTACAACAAAAGAGGGGATTAAGGAACACGGTGACTGTGTCTCCTTTAAAGCATCTAAAAACATGATTAAAAAGATGTCCTCGAAATCCATGTACGCGGAAAATGAAGACGGAAATTTGGAAGCAAATGTTGATACGTAGAGTAAGTACCTAGCATAGGAATGTAATGTATAAGAAATTTGACAAATATTTTTGATTATTAAAGAAATTTCATTAAATTCGTTTGTATTTTTATTCGTTTCCACGAAGGCATATTTTTGGCATTTTTGGCGCCAAGTGTGGCAGATTTTGGCAGATTTTTAGCCCAGTCTGTGGCAGATTCGCAATTTATGAGATGGTCACACTGCTGCCAACGATAACAAGATACAGAGACATGATAATAGCTCAAAAGAGAAGGATTATGATAAACTTAGGAATGTGAAACAATTTAGGCTTATTTTTATCACATTTCTAATTGTATACAGCGTGAATTTTTATTCGTTTTAAACCCGAAGCCCAGTGATTCTGAGTACCTATTCATGAAAACAAGCAATTTTCCCGAAGAAAAAAATATTTTACCCGAAAAAATTTAATCGTCTCCCCTTAGTAAAGTGGTCACGTGATCGACTCATTTTGTATGGGAAGGTGAAAAAATTTTTTCGAGTAAAAAAATATTTTCTTCGGTAAAGTTGCTTCACTGGGCTTGGGGTTTAAAACGAATGAAAATTCATGCTATATTATCATAATCCTACAGCAGGGTGTAAGAGACAGCTTTCTGAATACTGAAAGAGTGTGTTCAGTTAACAAATCTGAACAACTTTCAGTGATCGAAACTTTCAGGTAGTGAAAAATAAAATATGCTTCTCCATACAAAATCGGACAATTCGTTTGCAGAGGCCGATCATCTTTTTCATTTCCTGAAAGTTTCAATCACTAAAAGTTGGTCAGTCATGTTGGTCGGAGCGTCAGGGTTGTAACCAAAGATTTTGGAAACTACGCCAGGGGGCGTTAGAAGCGCAGCGTGGTTGTAACCCAGAAGTTTTGTAATAAGAATAGTATGATGAACTCAAATATTGGGTGCTTCTATCAACTGTGTTCCTTTTAGCATGTTTTCGGACCGTAAAATTAAACAACTTTCCGTAAGAAGTCAAAATACGATTTTTTTTTATGGTTATTAGTATTAGAAAGTGCGTCAGCCGATAGCGCGTTTTGTATGCGGGAAAATTTTTTTCGTCTTTCGACCTAGGTTCTTTAAGGAAAGCTATTCAATTTTATGGTCCTGGAACTCCTAATCGTGTCAAATTAAAGTTAAAATGAAATTTTGCAGATAGTCTTGCATAAAATGTTAAGTCAGAAGGTTAAGCCACTTAGACGCCTTTTATGACACAAGGGCAGACTAAGATACTTAGTCGCCTTTTATGGCACATGGACAGGGACATACTTATAGGGACCCTATATGTACTTACCTATTTGTTTGTATTATGGTTTTGGCACCCACGACTTACTTCAGCGCGAAAACTGCTTATTTTCCTGTAGCGGTGTGTGCATGTGTGAGTGCGCCAGTTTTGGACATTTCTTAGGAGTTTCCATACTGCTTTAGCTTATATATTTACTGTGCCTATGTCCAGCAGTGCATATCTTTCGGCTGATATGATGATTATACTTAGGGACCGTCACAATTAATTTGATAGCTGATATACTTCTTAGGGATAATAATTAAGGTATCGCAGAATTGTAACAAATATTCAACTTATGCGACCGACAATATTGTTTTAATTAGTTTACATAAGTGTAAGTAGCGTCCACTTTTATTAAGCGCTAATCAGAAGCGGCGCGGGCGCACCGTCTCAGACGAGACGACCGGCCGCCATCTTAGCAATAAACATGGCTTTCTAATAAATATAGGTAGGTCTCTACATGTATGCAAACATTTCGCAACCGATGTTTGACCAATTGGAAAGCAAATAGAGGAAGGTACGCACGGCAGCAAGTATGTAGAAGCAAAACCAGTATAAGCTGAACCAGCGCTACGCTTAAACGCCCGAAACCAGAGACCCGCTCAAGGCCAAAGTGAGCGAATCTTACCTTACATATTATAACATTACATGTTTTTAGGGTTCCTTACCTCAAATTAAAAAACAAACGGAACCCTTATAGGATCACTTTGTTGTCCGTCTGTCTGTCTGAGGTATCAGGTTGAAATTCATAACATACCTAAATCCATAAACCACACAAGATCTGAAAATTTAAATTTTTTACAACGACGCAATCAAAAGATATGACTTTTTATGTCCTCATCTCCATACATTTATGCAAAAAAGCCAAACCTACAGGGTAAGTACCTAAAATTATGAAATTTGGCAAGAAGCTAGGTCTCACAGTACAAATAAAGGGAAAAGTCTAAAATCATTAAATATTTAAATTTTTCTCACAACTAATAGTAATCAATTTAGGTGAGCTCCCGTTTCAAGAACTTTTCTATAAAAGAGGGGTCAAGTTGGATGGATGCGGAGTTTTTAAAATCAAAGAGCAAAAGCTTTTAGTATATCATATGGTAGACTAGCTGCTACCCGCGACTTCGTCCGCGTAGATTTTATAAAAAAACAGAACTCGAACTTAATTGAAACATATTTTACGGAGCGCTTATCCTTCTTGATCCCTACGTAAAAGATGCATTTGTACTTATCCAAGTTGAATAAATGCATCTTACTACAAACTTAATTATCTTTTGATTTTATTTAACTGGTAGGTAGTGTGGAATTTTCATTGTCAACCGTTACAGGCGAACTTAAAAAAGAAGGCAATAAAGGGAGTGAAGTGAATGGGTAGCGAGGAGGTATTCATAAAAGTAAAAAAGGTCCCTATTCCTCCCTATCTATCCTTTTGTATCCCCCCCCCTACATTCCCACTCCCCCTCCCTCACCCTCCCACTCTCTCTTCCTCTCCCTCGCCCCTCCCTCTTCCCCCCTCACCCTTCCTTCCCCCTCCATTTCCCCCCTTCCCCTCTCCCCATCACCCTCCCTTTCCCCCCTCGCCCTCCTCCCATTCCCCTCCCTTTCCCCCTTCCCCTCACTCATCCTCCCCTTCCCCCTCTCCCTCCCTCTACCCCCCCCTCCCTCTACCCCCTCCCACGCCCTCTACCCCTCCCTCCCCTTTCTCTCCCCTCATTTTCCCCCTCCCTTACACTCTCTCCCTATCCCTCCCCCTCTCCCTCTCCCTATCCCTGACCCTACCCCTATCCCTGCTTCTACCCCTAACGCCATCTTTACCGCTATCCCTATCCTTATATAAACATACAACTGACACTCATATTGATTTTTAGACATTTCAAACCTATCGAATCCCAACCCCATCCCAGGGGTGGTGGTATTTCACGTCCACCACGTTGGATTTCAAAATCATTGTAGTTTTCGTAATCAGCGACCCGATAAACCATACGAACGACACCCATATTGATTTTTAGACATATCAACTCTATCGCACCCCAACCTCATCCCCAAGGGATGATAGCATTTCACGTCCACCATGTTGGATTTCAAAATTGTTGTAGTTTTTGTAATCAGCGGCTCGATAAACCTTACAAACGACACCCATATTGATTTTTAGACATTTCAACCCTATCGCACCTCAACCTTATCCCCAGGGGATAATGGTAGTTTACGTCTACCACGTTGGATTTCAAAATTGTAGTAGTTTTCGTAATCAGCGATACTTAGTTGAATAAAAAAAGTCCCATCAAAATCGGTTAAGTAGTTTCGGTGTGCTGTAGCAGATACAACCCCGCTAGAGTATTATTGTATGTGTAGATTCCCACGGGAATGAGATATTTTCCCGGGGTAAAAAGTAGCCTATGTCCGTCTCCAAGTTACCATCTATCACCATACCAAATTTCATCAAAATCCGTTCAGCCGTTTAGGCGTGAAAGAGCAACAAACAAACAAACAAACAAACAGACAGACAGACAGACAGAGTTACTTTCGCATTTATAATATTAGTATGGATAGGAACGGAACCCTTAGGGCGCGAGTCCGACTCGCACCTGGCCGGTTTCTTTTTACATACTTCTGGAATCCACTTCACACGAAACGATGATGATGTCATCATAACATCCCATGAAACGTCCACTACAGGACAGGGAGCTCCCTCCAGAATTCTAGCTTTTGCTGGAAAAATGTGGAGGGGAAGTACCATAGTCACCTCGCTTGTTAGCGTTACGGCTGGCACCATGGACTGCGGTTGTAGGTGACCGCAGTAAGTAAGATGTAAGATACAAAGGAGGATGCTGCTGCCCATCCTCCAGTTTATAACCCTTAGTCGCCTCTTACGACACCTACGGGTATGTATGGGTTGGTACTATTCTTTGCCGGCACCACACGGGACGATGATGATGTATGGATTTTCAAATTTATTTTTTTATATTTCGAAATATGTTTATTTGGGAAAGTAGTTCAATTTCATGAGCAGATTCCAGATTCTCAATCTTCAGGGTTAGTATACCCTTTTTGTTACAGCTTGTATTTCTCTAGTAGAATTTCCCATACAAATCTGGAAACGATTTACCTACAATAATGTGCGAATGACTCCGATGTTCCACTCGTAAGGAAGTGTTGAGTAATATTGCATTATCGACTGAAGGATATTATCGTTAAGCGTGTTTCCGTGTGAAGAGTAGCAGGAAAATTGCGTTTTGATATGCTGATGGCGCGACATGGGAAGTCTTGGCAAAGGTTCCTGGTGGACAGCCTTGTAAAGTGTAGTCATTATTTGTACAGCGTGTAACGGAAAGGTGTGATAATACTGAAGGGTGTGAATCTGCCCATGAAACTGAACAACTTTTCCCAAGGAACATAGGTCGAAATACGACAAACCAAATTTGACCTCCCATACAATCAGTTGATGCAGTTTCTATGGAAGATCAAAAATTGATTTTGATTTATGACCTATTAGTACCTAGGAAAAAATTGTTCAGTTTGATGGGCAGATTCATACCTTTTCGATACACGCTGTATTCCTTGAGGTCTTGAGATTTAAGAACCCGTCAAAAAGTATTTGAGAAGAAAGTTTTTGAACACGAAACGGAACAGGTTTCTTCAAAACTCATTATCAACAAAAACAGGCATAAAAACTATTGTTGTGAGAGCAATACTTAATCAGGCAATGATCGTTCTCTTAATATCAACAATTTCATTAAAACAATGCTGTGGTCAATCACGCAAAAACAAAACGCTTGAGTACGATAACAACAATAGGACGAGACGCAAAAAGTTCTTTTGTGTTCCGATGGGAAACAAAACGAAATTACCAAGTCCAAGTTGGTCAAGGCAGTGATGCATGTATTTGATAAAATGATTTAAATTTATATTCCTCCTCGAACTTCGCCACGGATGATCATAATACGAGTAACATCCCATCCTAACATAGCTCCCTCCAGAATTCTAGCTTTTGTGTGGCAGGGAAGTACCATAGTCATAGAAATAATTTTTTTTTTCCATGTTTTGATCTATTCCTTGGGAAAATTTATTCAGTTTTAGGGTCTGAAACAAAGTTCCTCTTTTAGGAGGTTCTTTTATTTATTTTTTATATCTACAGGCCATTTCACCTCGTCAAAAGTCTGAATTTAAGGTTTTTAGTTCTTCCAATACTCTCCCACTCATAAAACGAAAAAAAATGTATAAAAAATAAACTGGCAAGAAACATCAAAACGTTTAAAAAAGAAGAGCGCACTGGCACAATAGAGCCATTTCTTTTGCCTATTCTCATGGCATTGCAGTTTATTTTTTTACAGTAGCCGTATACTTTATGGCACATGGACAGGGACATACTTATAGGGACCCTATATGTACTTACCTATTTGTTTGTATTATGGTTTTGGCACCCACGACTTACTTCAGCGCGAAAACTGCTTATTTTCCTGTAGCGGTGTGTGCATGTGTGAGTGCGCCAGTTTTGGACATTTCTTAGGAGTTTCCATACTGCTTTAGCTTATATATTTACTGTGCCTATGTCCAGCAGTGCATATCTTTCGGCTGATATGATGATTATACTTAGGGACCGTCACAATTAATTTGATAGCTGATATACTTCTTAGGGATAATAATTAAGGTATCGCAGAATTGTAACAAATATTCAACTTATGCGACCGACAATATTGTTTTAATTAGTTTACATAAGTGTAAGTAGCGTCCACTTTTATTAAGCGCTAATCAGAAGCGGCGCGGGCGCACCGTCTCAGACGAGACGACCGGCCGCCATCTTAGCAATAAACATGGCTTTCTAATAAATATAGGTAGGTCTCTACATGTATGTAAACATTTCGCAACCGATGTTTGACCAATTGGAAAGCAAATAGAGGAAGGTACGCACGGCAGCAAGTATGTAGAAGCAAAACCAGTATAAGCTGAACCAGCGCTACGCTTAAACGCCCGAAACCAGAGACCCGCTCAAGGCCAAAGTGAGCGAATCTTACCTTACATATTATAACATTACATGTTTTTAGGGTTCCTTACCTCAAATTAAAAAACAAACGGAACCCTTATAGGATCACTTTGTTGTCCGTCTGTCTGTCTGAGGTATCAGGTTGAAATTCATAACATACCTAAATCCATAAACCACACAAGATCTGAAAATTTAAATTTTTTACAACGACGCAATCAAAAGATATGACTTTTTATGTCCTCATCTCCATACATTTATGCAAAAAAGACAAACCTACAGGGTAAGTACCTAAAATTATGAAATTTGGCAAGAAGCTAGGTCTCACAGTACAAATAAAGGGAAAAGTCTAAAATCATTAAATATTTCAATTTTTCTCACAACTAATAGTAATCAATTTAGGTGAGCTCCCGTTTCAAGAACTTTTCTATAAAAGAGGGGTCAAGTTGGATGGATGCGGAGTTTTTAAAATCAAAGAGCAAAAGCTTTTAGTATATCATATGGTAGACTAGCTGCTACCCGCGACTTCGTCCGCGTAGATTTTATAAAAAAACAGAACTCGAACTTAATTGAAACATATTTTACGGAGCGCTTATCCTTCTTGATCCCTACGTAAAAGATGCATTTGTACTTATCCAAGTTGAATAAATGCATCTTACTACAAACTTAATTATCTTTTGATTTTATTTAACTGGTAGGTAGTGCGGAATTTTCATTGTCAACCGTTACAGGCGAACTTAAAAAAGAAGGCAATAAAGGGAGTGAAGAGAATGGGTAGCGAGGAGGTATTCATAAAAGTATAGGGTTCCGTACCTCAAAAGGAAAAAACGGAACCCTTATAGGATCACTTTGTTGTCCGTCTGTCTGTCTGTCTGTCTGTCTGTCTGTCTGTCTGTCTGTCTGTCTGTCTGTCAAGACCCTTTATCTCACGAACGGGTAAAGGTATCAGGTTGAAATTAATACCATATATTAGGATCCATGGACCACACAAGGTCTGCAAATTTCAATTTTTTACAACGACGCAATAAAAAGATATGGCATTTTATGTTCTCATCTCCATACATTTATTCAAAAATGCAAAACCTACAGGGTAGTTCCCGTTGACCTAAAATTATGAAATTTGGCAAGAAGCTAGGTCTTACAGTACAAATAATGGGAAAAGTCTGAAATCATTAAATATTACAACTTTTCTCACAACTAATGGTAACCAATTGTGGTGAGCTCCCGTTTCAAGAACATTCATATAAGAGAGGGGTCAAGTTGGATGGTCACTGAGTTTTTAAAGTCAAAGAGCAAAAGCTTTTAGTATATAATAATTATGGTAGGTAGTACTGGGTAGTATGGGTCATACTGTGCCTGGACGGTGGTGGTATTGCTTATTAAATTTTTAAAAATTTTTGCTTTTTTACTTTTGAAATGTTTAAGATATTTTTAGACGCTTACCTTACAGGTTTCGCCGTCAATATTTAAATAAAATAAAGATAAGAAAATAGTTAATGTTTTTTTTACTTTTATAATATAATTATACTTACTAAACAAAGTTTATTTAATACGTGACAAAGTGTGGAACCATAATCTGATATCAGCGCCATCTTTAGGTACACGGTACAGACTTTTTAACCTAACTTCCTCTTAGACATCCAAAGCTCAAGATAATACCAATTATGGCCGCTAGGATTGCCACTAGGACGACACAGGTAAAAAATAATTAGAACCGTTTGATTGTATGCTATAGGTACTCAAAAAAATTTTCCTGCTTATAATAAATAAATTATATCACGGATTGCTTTGAAAATTAGAAATATGCAACATAAGCGTAAATTGGGTTAGGATGGAGGTAGGATACGCCATCTATACCGTTTAATATAGCTGGTAGGTAGGTATACTGCGTGCAAAATAACTTTGCCTGTGACCGTTAATGCGCAGAAGTCAAAAAATTAGTCGCGGGGGTGAGCACGGCTCCCCCAGGGGGCGAGCGAATCGCTCATTGGCTCTCCGCCTGTCACCCATGCGCGGAAAATAAAGACTTGTTCTGAACGCGCTGTATCTATTCCAATCCAACCTATAGCGTGAGCTGAGGTTGGTTTTAGGTACACTTAACAGCACATCAGGAGAAACACTTTTGCACCTTATGGCATGGTAATAGAGTTGAAAAAGTTTCTACCGACGTGCGGTTGACCGTACGTACACACGGCCGCACATCGGTAGAAACACTTTTGGACCTTATGGCGTGGTAATAGAGTTGAAAAAGTTTCTACCGACAAGCGGTTGACCGTACGTTGACCGACCGTACGTAGCCATGATCACATCTAGCTGTATTCAAAGACTAATTCAGCGTACATTGCTCGTTGAAGTAAGGATATTGCAATTAACATAACCAAGCCTCCCAGCAATGTATGCCGAATTAAGTCTTGGAATTTAGGTAGGTGTGATCGTGGCTTAAACTGTCAAGCTTGATGTGCTAAGCAGGTAATTTAGTTTTATACTATGGTTGTATTGTACACCTTTTGAGATGTACCTACGTCAGCAATCAACTGAACAAAACGTAAGATGAACATGTTATCTTCAATTATAGGTATAGGTTTTATCAATGAAAAACCTACAGGGTACTTCCCGGTGACCTAAAAATATGAAATTTGGCAAGAAGCTAGGTCTCACAGTACAAATAAAGGGAAAAGTCTAAAATCATTAAATATTTCAATTTTTCTCACAACTAATAGTAATCAATTTAGGTGAGCTCCCGTTTCAAGAACTTTTCTATAAAAGAGGGGTCAAGTTGGATGGATGCGGAGTTTTTAAAATCAAAGAGCAAAAGCTTTTAGTATATCATATGGTAGACTAGCTGCTACCCGCGACTTCGTCCGCGTAGATTTTATAAAAAAACAGAACTCGAACTTAATTGAAACATATTTTACGGAGCGCTTATCCTTCTTGATCCCTACGTAAAAGATGCATTTGTACTTATCCAAGTTGAATAAATGCATCTTACTACAAACTTAATTATCTTTTGATTTTATTTAACTGGTAGGTAGTGTGGAATTTTCATTGTCAACCGTTACAGGCGAACTTAAAAAAGAAGGCAATAAAGGGAGTGAAGTGAATGGGTAGCGAGGAGGTATTCATAAAAGTAAAAAAGGTCCCTATTCCTCCCTATCTATCCTTTTGTATCCCCCCCCCTACATTCCCACTCCCCCTCCCTCACCCTCCCACTCTCTCTTCCTCTCCCTCGCCCCTCCCTCTTCCCCCCTCACCCTTCCTTCCCCCTCCATTTCCCCCCTTCCCCTCTCCCCATCACCCTCCCTTTCCCCCCTCGCCCTCCTCCCATTCCCCTCCCTTTCCCCCTTCCCCTCACTCATCCTCCCCTTCCCCCTCTCCCTCCCTCTACCCCCCCTCCCTCTACCCCCTCCCACGCCCTCTACCCCTCCCTCCCCTTTCTCTCCCCTCATTTTCCCCTCCCTTACACTCTCTCCCTATCCCTCCCCCTCTCCCTCTCCCTATCCCTGACCCTACCCCTATCCCTGCTTCTACCCCTAACGCCATCTTTACCGCTATCCCTATCCTTATATAAACATACAACTGACACTCATATTGATTTTTAGACATTTCAAACCTATCGAATCCCAACCCCATCCCAGGGGTGGTGGTATTTCACGTCCACCACGTTGGATTTCAAAATCATTGTAGTTTTCGTAATCAGCGACCCGATAAACCATACGAACGACACCCATATTGATTTTTAGACATATCAACTCTATCGCACCCCAACCTCATCCCCAAGGGATGATAGCATTTCACGTCCACCATGTTGGATTTCAAAATTGTTGTAGTTTTTGTAATCAGCGGCTCGATAAACCTTACAAACGACACCCATATTGATTTTTAGACATTTCAACCCTATCGCACCTCAACCTTATCCCCAGGGGATAATGGTAGTTTACGTCTACCACGTTGGATTTCAAAATTGTAGTAGTTTTCGTAATCAGCGATACTTAGTTGAATAAAAAAAGTCCCATCAAAATCGGTTAAGTAGTTTCGGTGTGCTGTAGCAGATACAACCCCGCTAGAGTATTATTGTATGTGTAGATTCCCACGGGAATGAGATATTTTCCCGGGGTAAAAAGTAGCCTATGTCCGTCTTTAAGTTACCATCTATCACCATACCAAATTTCATCAAAATCCGTTCAGCCGTTTAGGCGTGAAAGAGCAACAAACAAACAAACAAACAAACAGACAGACAGACAGACAGAGTTACTTTCGCATTTATAATATTAGTATGGATAGGAACGGAACCCTTAGGGCGCGAGTCCGACTCGCACCTGGCCGGTTTCTTTTTACATACTTCTGGAATCCACTTCACACGAAACGATGATGATGTCATCATAACATCCCATGAAACGTCCACTACAGGACAGGGAGCTTTTGCTGGAAAAATTTGGAGGGGAAGTACCATAGTCACCTCGCTTGTTAGCGTTACGGCTGGCACCATGGACTGCGGTTGTAGGTGACCGCAGTAAGTAAGATGTAAGATACAAAGGAGGATGCTGCTGCCCATCCTCCAGTTTATAACCCTTAGTCGCCTCTTACGACACCTACGGGTATGTATGGGTTGGTACTATTCTTTGCCGGCACCACACGGGACGATGATGATGTATGGATTTTCAAATTTATTTTTTTATATTTCGAAATATGTTTATTTGGGAAAGTAGTTCAATTTCATGAGCAGATTCCAGATTCTCAATCTTCAGGGTTAGTATACCCTTTTTGTTACAGCTTGTATTTCTCTAGTAGAATTTCCCATACAAATCTGGAAACGATTTACCTACAATAATGTGCGAATGACTCCGATGTTCCACTCGTAAGGAAGTGTTGAGTAATATTGCATTATCGACTGAAGGATATTATCGTTAAGCGTGTTTCCGTGTGAAGAGTAGCAGGAAAATTGCGTTTTGATATGCTGATGGCGCGACATGGGAAGTCTTGGCAAAGGTTCCTGGTGGACAGCCTTGTAAAGTGTAGTCATTATTTGTACAGCGTGTAACGGAAAGGTGTGATAATACTGAAGGGTGTGAATCTGCCCATGAAACTGAACAACTTTTCCCAAGGAACATAGGTCGAAATACGACACGAAACGGAACAGGTTTCTTCAAAACTCATTATCAACAAAAACAGGCATAAAAACTATTGTTGTGAGAGCAATACTAAATCAGGCAATGATCGTTCTCTTAATATAATCAATTTCATTAAAACAATGCTGTGGTCAATCACGCAAAAACAAAACGCTTGAGTACGATAACAACAATAGGACGAGACGCAAAAAGTTCTTTTGTGTTCCGATGGGAAACAAAACGAAATTACCAAGTCCAAGTTGGTCAAGGCAGTGATGCATGTATTTGATAAAATGATTTAAATTTATATTCCTCCTCGAACTTCGCCACGGATGATCATAATACGAGTAACATCCCATCCTAACATAGCTCCCTCCAGAATTCTAGCTTTTGTGTGGCAGGGAAGTACCATAGTCATAGAAATAATTTTTTTTTCCATGTTTTGATCTATTCCTTGGGAAAATTTATTCAGTTTTAGGGTCTGAAACAAAGTTCCTCTTTTAGGAGGTTCTTTTATTTATTTTTTATATCTACAGGCCATTTCACCTCGTCAAAAGTCTGAATTTAAGGTTTTTAGTTCTTCCAATACTCTCCCACTCATAAAACGAAAAAAAATGTATAAAAAATAAACTGGCAAGAAACATCAAAACGTTTAAAAAAGAAGAGCGCACTGGCACAATAGAGCCATTTCTTTTGCCTATTCTCATGGCATTGCAGTTTATTTTTTTACAGTAGCCGTATACTTTATGGCACATGGACAGGGACATACTTATAGGGACCCTATATGTACTTACCTATTTGTTTGTATTATGGTTTTGGCACCCACGACTTACTTCAGCGCGAAAACTGCTTATTTTCCTGTAGCGGTGTGTGCATGTGTGAGTGCGCCAGTTTTGGACATTTCTTAGGAGTTTCCATACTGCTTTAGCTTATATATTTACTGTGCCTATGTCCAGCAGTGCATATCTTTCGGCTGATATGATGATTATACTTAGGGACCGTCACAATTAATTTGATAGCTGATATACTTCTTAGGGATAATAATTAAGGTATCGCCGAATTGTAACAAATATTCAACTTATGCGACCGACAATATTGTTTTAATTAGTTTACATAAGTGTAAGTAGCGTCCACTTTTATTAAGCGCTAATCAGAAGCGGCGCGGGCGCACCGTCTCAGACGAGACGACCGGCCGCCATCTTAGCAATAAACATGGCTTTCTAATAAATATAGGTAGGTCTCTACATGTATGTAAACATTTCGCAACCGATGTTTGACCAATTGGAAAGCAAATAGAGGAAGGTACGCACGGCAGCAAGTATGTAGAAGCAAAACCAGTATAAGCTGAACCAGCGCTACGCTTAAACGCCCGAAACCAGAGACCCGCTCAAGGCCAAAGTGAGCGAATCTTACCTTACATATTATAACATTACATGTTTTTAGGGTTCCTTACCTCAAATTAAAAAACAAACGGAACCCTTATAGGATCACTTTGTTGTCCGTCTGTCTGTCTGAGGTATCAGGTTGAAATTCATAACATACCTAAATCCATAAACCACACAAGATCTGAAAATTTAAATTTTTTACAACGACGCAATCAAAAGATATGACTTTTTATGTCCTCATCTCCATACATTTATGCAAAAAAGACAAACCTACAGGGTAAGTACCTAAAATTATGAAATTTGGCAAGAAGCTAGGTCTCACAGTACAAATAAAGGGAAAAGTCTAAAATCATTAAATATTTCAATTTTTCTCACAACTAATAGTAATCAATTTAGGTGAGCTCCCGTTTCAAGAACTTTTCTATAAAAGAGGGGTCAAGTTGGATGGATGCGGAGTTTTTAAAATCAAAGAGCAAAAGCTTTTAGTATATCATATGGTAGACTAGCTGCTACCCGCGACTTCGTCCGCGTAGATTTTATAAAAAAACAGAACTCGAACTTAATTGAAACATATTTTACGGAGCGCTTATCCTTCTTGATCCCTACGTAAAAGATGCATTTGTACTTATCCAAGTTGAATAAATGCATCTTACTACAAACTTAATTATCTTTTGATTTTATTTAACTGGTAGGTAGTGCGGAATTTTCATTGTCAACCGTTACAGGCGAACTTAAAAAAGAAGGCAATAAAGGGAGTGAAGTGAATGGGTAGCGAGGAGGTATTCATAAAAGTAAAAAACCGGCCAAGTGCGAGTCGGACTCGCGCACTGAGGGTTCCGTACCACCACATAAACATAATTGTATTAGTTGAAATTTCAGTAAGTTAATGTGCTAGATTTTTTGAGTCCGACACGCGCTTGACCAAATTTTATTATTTGTTATTATTTTATAGCCTATGCCCTATAAACATCCCAATTTTCAAGTTTGTAAGTGTTCCCGTTTTTAAATAGAACTAAAACAAAAATCGCCTCAGCAACCATCCAACTTGACCCCTCTCTTATATGAATGTTCTTGAAACGGGAGCTCTCCACAATTGGTTACCATTAGTTGTAAGAAAAGTTGTAATATTTAATGATTTCAGACTTTTCCCATTATTTGTACCGTGAGACCTAGCTTCTTGCCAAATTTCATATTTTTAGGTCACCGGGAAGTACCCTGTAGGTTTTTCATTGATAAAACCTATACCTATAATTGAAGATAACATGTTCATCTTACGTTTTGTTCAGTTGATTGCTGACGTAGGTACATCTCAAAAGGTGTACAATACAACCATAGTATAAAACTAAATTACCTGCTTAGCACATCAAGCTTGACAGTTTAAGCCACGATCACACCTACCTAAATTCCAAGACTTAATTCGGCATACATTGCTGGGAGGCTTGGTTATGTTAATTGCAATATCCTTACTTCAACGAGCAATGTACGCTGAATTAGTCTTTGAATACAGCTAGATGTGATCATGGCTACGTACGGTCGGTCAACGTACGGTCAACCGCTTGTCGGTAGAAACTTTTTCAACTCTATTACCACGCCATAAGGTCCAAAAGTGTTTCTACCGATGTGCGGCCGTGTGTACGTACGGTCAACCGCACGTCGGTAGAAACTTTTTCAACTCTATTACCATGCCATAAGGTGCAAAAGTGTTTCTCCTGATGTGCTGTTAAGTGTACCTAAAACCAACCTCAGCTCACGCTATAGGTTGGATTGGAATAGATACAGCGCGTTCAGAACAAGTCTTTATTTTCCGCGCATGGGTGACAGGCGGAGAGCCAATGAGCGATTCGCTCGCCCCCTGGGGGAGCCGTGCTCACCCCCGCGACTAATTTTTTGACTTCTGCGCATTAACGGTCACAGGCAAAGTTATTTTGCACGCAGTATACCTACCTACCAGCTATATTAAACGGTATAGATGGCGTATCCTACCTCCATCCTAACCCAATTTACGCTTATGTTGCATATTTCTAATTTTCAAAGCAATCCGTGATATAATTTATTTATTATAAGCAGGAAAATTTTTTTGAGTACCTATAGCATACAATCAAACGGTTCTAATTATTTTTTACCTGTGTCGTCCTAGTGGCAATCCTAGCGGCCATAATTGGTATCATCTTGAGCTTTGGATGTCTAAGAGGAAGTTAGGTTAAAAAGTCTGTACCGTGTACCTAAAGATGGCGCTGATATCAGATTATGGTTCCACACTTTGTCACGTATTAAATAAACTTTGTTTAGTAAGTATAATTATATTATAAAAGTAAAAAAAACATTAACTATTTTCTTATCTTTATTTTATTTAAATATTGACGGCGAAACCTGTAAGGTAAGCGTCTAAAAATATCAAAAACATTTCAAAAGTAAAAAAGCAAAAATTTTTAAAAATTTAATAAGCAATACCACCACCGTCCAGGCACAGTATGACCCATACTACCCAGTACTACCTACCATAATTATTATATACTAAAAGCTTTTGCTCTTTGACTTTAAAAACTCAGTGACCATCCAACTTGATCCCTCTCTTATATGAATGTTCTTGAAACGGGAGCTCACCACAATTGGTTACCATTAGTTGTGAGAAAAGTTGTAATATTTAATGATTTCAGACTTTTCCCATTATTTGTACTATAAGACCTACCTTCTTGCCAAATTTCATAATTTTAGGTCAACGGGAACTACCCTGTAGGTTTTGCATTTTTGAATAAATGTATGGAGATGAGAACATAAAATGCCATATCTTTTTATTGCGTCGTTGTAAAAAATTGAAATTTGCAGACCTTGTGTGGTCCATGGATCCTAATATATGGTATTAATTTCAACCTGATACCTTTACCCGTTCGTGAGATAAAGGGTCTTGACAGACAGACAGACAGACAGACAGACAGACAGACAGACAGACAGACAGACAGACAGACAGACAGACAGACAGACAGACGGACAACAAAGTGATCCTATAAGGGTTCCGTTTTTTCCTTTTGAGGTACGGAACCCTAAAAAGGTCCCTATTCCTCCCTATCTATCCTTTTGTATCCCCCCCCCCTACATTCCCACTCCCCCTCCCTCACCCTCCCACTCTCTCTTCCTCTCCCTCGCCCCTCCCTCTTCCCCCCTCACCCTTCCTTCCCCCTCCATTTCCCCCCTTCCCCTCTCCCCATCACCCTCCCTTTCCCCCCTCGCCCTCCTCCCATTCCCCTCCCTTTCCCCCTTCCCCTCACTCATCCTCCCCTTCCCCATCTCCCTCCCTCTACCCCCCCTCCCTCTACCCCCTCCCACGCCCTCTACCCCTCCCTCCCCTTTCTCTCCCCTCATTTTCCCCTCCCTTACACTCTCTCCCTATCCCTCCCCCTCTCCCTCTCCCTGACCCTACCCCTATCCCTGCTTCTACCCCTAACGCCATCTTTACCGCTATCCCTATCCTTATATAAACATACAACTGACACTCATATTGATTTTTAGACATTTCAAACCTATCGAATCCCAACCCCATCCCAGGGGTGGTGGTATTTCACGTCCACCACGTTGGATTTCAAAATCATTGTAGTTTTCGTAATCAGCGACCCGATAAACCATACGAACGACACCCATATTGATTTTTAGACATATCAACTCTATCGCACCCCAACCTCATCCCCAAGGGATGATAGCATTTCACGTCCACCATGTTGGATTTCAAAATTGTTGTAGTTTTTGTAATCAGCGGCTCGATAAACCTTACAAACGACACCCATATTGATTTTTAGACATTTCAACCCTATCGCACCTCAACCTTATCCCCAGGGGATAATGGTAGTTTACGTCTACCACGTTGGATTTCAAAATTGTAGTAGTTTTCGTAATCAGCGATACTTAGTTGAATAAAAAAAGTCCCATCAAAATCGGTTAAGTAGTTTCGGTGTGCTGTAGCAGATACAACCCCGCTAGAGTATTATTGTATGTGTAGATTCCCACGGGAATGAGATATTTCCCGGGGTAAAAAGTAGCCTATGTCCGTCTCCAAGTTACCATCTATCACCATACCAAATTTCATCAAAATCCGTTCAGCCGTTTAGGCGTGAAAGAGCAACAAACAAACAAACAAACAAACAGACAGACAGACAGACAGAGTTACTTTCGCATTTATAATATTAGTATGGATAGGAACGGAACCCTTAGGGCGCGAGTCCGACTCGCACCTGGCCGGTTTCTTTTTACATACTTCTGGAATCCACTTCACACGAAACGATGATGATGTCATCATAACATCCCATGAAACGTCCACTACAGGACAGGGAGCTCCCTCCAGAATTCTAGCTTTTGCTGGAAAAATGTGGAGGGGAAGTACCATAGTCACCTCGCTTGTTAGCGTTACGGCTGGCACCATGGACTGCGGTTGTAGGTGACCGCAGTAAGTAAGATGTAAGATACAAAGGAGGATGCTGCTGCCCATCCTCCAGTTTATAACCCTTAGTCGCCTCTTACGACACCTACGGGTATGTATGGGTTGGTACTATTCTTTGCCGGCACCACACGGGACGATGATGATGTATGGATTTTCAAATTTATTTTTTTATATTTCGAAATATGTTTATTTGGGAAAGTAGTTCAATTTCATGAGCAGATTCCAGATTCTCAATCTTCAGGGTTAGTATACCCTTTTTGTTACAGCTTGTATTTCTCTAGTAGAATTTCCCATACAAATCTGGAAACGATTTACCTACAATAATGTGCGAATGACTCCGATGTTCCACTCGTAAGGAAGTGTTGAGTAATATTGCATTATCGACTGAAGGATATTATCGTTAAGCGTGTTTCCGTGTGAAGAGTAGCAGGAAAATTGCGTTTTGATATGCTGATGGCGCGACATGGGAAGTCTTGGCAAAGGTTCCTGGTGGACAGCCTTGTAAAGTGTAGTCATTATTTGTACAGCGTGTAACGGAAAGGTGTGATAATACTGAAGGGTGTGAATCTGCCCATGAAACTGAACAACTTTTCCCAAGGAACATAGGTCGAAATACGACAAACCAAATTTGACCTCCCATACAATCAGTTGATGCAGTTTCTATGGAAGATCAAAAATTGATTTTGATTTATGACCTATTAGTACCTAGGAAAAAATTGTTCAGTTTGATGGGCAGATTCATACCTTTTCGATACACGCTGTATTCCTTGAGGTCTTGAGATTTAAGAACCCGTCAAAAAGTATTTGAGAAGAAAGTTTTTGATCACGAAACGGAACAGGTTTCTTCAAAACTCATTATCAACAAAAACAGGCATAAAAACTATTGTTGTGAGAGCAATACTTAATCAGGCAATGATCGTTCTCTTAATATCAACAATTTCATTAAAACAATGCTGTGGTCAATCACGCAAAAACAAAACGCTTGAGTACGATAACAACAATAGGACGAGACGCAAAAAGTTCTTTTGTGTTCCGATGGGAAACAAAACGAAATTACCAAGTCCAAGTTGGTCAAGGCAGTGATGCATGTATTTGATAAAATGATTTAAATTTATATTCCTCCTCGAACTTCGCCACGGATGATCATAATACGAGTAACATCCCATCCTAACATAGCTCCCTCCAGAATTCTAGCTTTTGTGTGGCAGGGAAGTACCATAGTCATAGAAATAATTTTTTTTTCCATGTTTTGATCTATTCCTTGGGAAAATTTATTCAGTTTTAGGGTCTGAAACAAAGTTCCTCTTTTAGGAGGTTCTTTTATTTATTTTTTATATCTACAGGCCATTTCACCTCGTCAAAAGTCTGAATTTAAGGTTTTTAGTTCTTCCAATACTCTCCCACTCATAAAACGAAAAAAAATGTATAAAAAATAAACTGGCAAGAAACATCAAAACGTTTAAAAAAGAAGAGCGCACTGGCACAATAGAGCCATTTCTTTTGCCTATTCTCATGGCATTGCAGTTTATTTTTTTACAGTAGCCGTATACTTTACTGCACAATGAACGTGAAAACGAAAGTTTTGGTTTTGATCAGTTTTTGCTGTAATCCACTTTCTTTGGTGTAATGAGAAGAGCCTATGGGAGAAACCATTAAGAGTCAGATTATCAGTTAGAACCAACTCGGTACTGGTATAGAGCCTTTTGCCTTGGAGGGACTACGATATAGATAGAGCAATATAAAATAAACTGACGTAGTACTGAGTCCCGTGTGGTGCCGGCAAAAAATAGTACCAACCCATACATACCCGTGGGTGTCGTAAGAGGCGACTAAGGGTTAACTGGAGGATGGGCAGCAGCATCCTCCTCTGTATCTTACATCTTACTAACTGCGGTCACCTACAACCGCGGTCCATAGTGCCAGCCGTAACGCTAACATGCGAGGTGACTATGGTACTTCCCCTCCACATATTTCCAGCAAAAGCTAGAATTCTGGAGGGAGCTCCCTGTCCTGTTGTGGACGTTGCATGGGATGTTATGATGAGTACTGATAAATCAAGGTCAGTAAATATAATAATAATAATAATATAATACGGTCGGTACAAACTGGGTCACACCATGAAATCTAGTAGTGGTATAAAGCACAGATGAAATTAAGAGTTTGGTACAGGTTCAAATATATCGCATACGCCAAAAGCATTCGCAACTTCCCATGTTAAATCCAGCTATTAAAAGTTCTAGCTGAGGCCATATAAACCACTTCTAACATTTGTATTTGTTTAATTCTGACTCATAATAACGTCCCATGAAACGTCCACTAAAGGACAGGGAGCTCCCTCCAGAATTCTAGCTTTTGCTGGAAAAATGTAGAGGGGACCACCATAGTCACCTCGCATGTTAGCGTTACGGCTGGCACCATGGACCGCGGTTGTAGGTGACCGCAGTTAGTAAGATACAAAGGAGGATGCTGCTGCCCATCCTCCAGTTTATAACCCTTAGTCGCCTCTTACGACACCCACGGGTATGTATGGGTTATTTATTATTATTTATTTATTTATTTAGATTTAAAAAGTACAGTAAACTTAAAAACTAAACATTGCCCCACAAAACTGCAAAATCCAGCAGTTTGTCTGTGGGATCTATCTGTTGGTAGTATTCTTTGCCGGCACCATACGGGACCTAACTTAATTCTGACTATTAATCCTAAAATACATCTCTTATCTGCAATAAACGTTTACTCTCTAACAGCTCACGTGCGAATGCTTACTTTTTTGGATGCCTGCCTTTAGTTCGATTTTCATTACTAGTTTTGTTTCTTTGATTTTCATTGCTGTTAATGTAACGATCATTTATTTTCATAGATACACAGTAACATTCTAGATCTGAACGAAAATGTGTCCTCATGTGACCCTATAGGGTGTTCCAAATTTAATATTTCAAAGTAAAAGTTTTATGGGCCAAGAGACAAGTGGCTTTCTATTATCGCAAACGGTAGTAGAATAGAATGAAAATGTATGGGATTGATATTTGATATTAGCTAACGAAATGTTGCGTGACAGCTTATGTCAGTCCCAAACATTTTTATTTTATTCTATAGCGTTCTCGATTGTAGAAAGCCACTTGTATCAGGGCCCTTAGCCATAAAAAAGATAGATAGCAAAAATAAGCTAAGGCCTCTTTTTAATGGTGCCGCATTTTTAGGAGCTATCGTGCATCTAGCAAAGTATGATCGCAGATCAGAAATCATCTGTTGCCTAAGACCATGTTCAAATTACTCAGCGAACACTTATTCATTATTTCATCAAACAAATAATTTATTTAATTTAGCAAATGATCTAATAATATACCATCAAACGATTGTTTGTCTGTTGGTCACGCGAACGCCATCTGCCAAACGTGACGGGTCATAAACCGACCTTGGAAGTTAATTTAGGTTACGTAGGTCAAATTGTTGTCACGCAGGTGCGGTATTATTATATATGTGAAATAAGTCAGTATTTAATTTAACCTATATCTTACCGGTTGAAGATGTAGCATGCTTACTTGAAAAATGCTTGTTCATTCTGTCTGGCCTTGAAAATATATAGATTATATTGTTCTGGAACAGGTCGTCTGTTCCTATAGAGTCATATGAATTTTCCTCACAAAGATCTTGTGACTTAAGCATGCACCTACAAAGGTTCTGATAAATTTAAATACTTGGGTTGCACCGTCACTGATACCAACCGGCGTGAAGAAGAAATAGATACCCGTATCCAAAATGCCCTAAGATGCTCAGCAGCTCTCCACAAAGTCCTAGTGTCCAAGATAATTAGCAGGAAAACCAAAATTCGGATCTACAAAACGGTTATTAGACCAATTTTGATGTACGGATGCGAATCATGGACACTGACTCAAAAAGAGGAAAGTAAGCTCTTAGTGGCAGAGAGGAAGATTTTCCGGAAGATCTTGGGACCAACTAGGCGTGATGATGGCACTTGGAGGTCACGAAAAAACCAGGAGATAAAAGACTTAGTGGCTGAACCCTATATAATTGGAGAGACCAAGTCAGCCCGACTTCGCTGGCTGGGCCACGTAGAGAGGATGGAGGAAAATCGTGCAGTCAAAAGAGCGTACCTGGGACTACCGACGGGAAAGCGGTCGGTCGGACGTCCCAGGTACCGCTGGAGTGACGAAGTGCAGAAGGACCTGAGCGCTCTCCAAAGACCCGATTGGCGTGAGGAGGTGCAGAAAAGGGCCGACTGGTGTCGGAGGTCAAGATCCTCTTTGGGTCCCTGAGCCAGCGAAAGTATGTAAGCCTGCTTGCGCGGATTTGAAGGCTGTTCCACTCCAAAAAAAACTGTTTTAATATTGTTTTAATGCAAAGAATTCTGCTAATCGTGGTCCTGTTCTACCAAAAAACTTAAAATAAAACGGATGACAGAATTTTGTAAAATGTAAAACTAATAATTTTATTGTCTTTATGGTGCCTTTACCCGTGGGTATCGTAAGAGGCGACTAAGGGTGGAGGATGGGCAACACCGGTCTTCTCTGAATCGCACCATGTTAGATACTGCGGTCACCAACAACCGCGGTCCATAGTGCCAGCAGCAAAACTAACAAGCGTGGTGACTGTGGTACTTTCCCATCAAATACTACACGTTTTTTGCTGGAGTTCTGAAGGAAACTTTTCTGCAGTGATGATATGATGTAAACTATTTCACGTTTAAGTGTAGATAGTTATCATGATGAGATGAATATTAAGAGATTTTCTGTTTTGACAATCAATAAAGAGTACTTACTTCATTTTAACTTTGGAAATCCGAAATCGTATTTTCAAACACATTGACCCGTCACTGAACAACCACAAGTTGACACTATCACCGCGGATGCAAACTTGAACTGAATGATGTCAATCAAGGACTTGGCATCGAGTCGACTCCTCTTCAACATACTGGGTATTAAATGGTTGTGTACAAGATTTTCAAAAAGGTAATACTTTTTGGAACAAATTCACGTTACTCGTTACCAAAATATTCACTTCCTATAAATTCCAAGAAATTAAAACCGTTTTCATATAAAAAGAATTACTTATTCTAACTTTTCAATATCATTAAAAATGTTTCAATACGTAATAACGACACATTACGAACAAATTCACTTCGTTGAGAGCGCTTATCACCGAAATATTCACATCCTAAAAACTCTCAAAATTAAACGCATACTTTTCTGATAGATACGTTAGAAAAAGAGCTGTTATATCGCAGATAAATATTATAGGTACTACAGTCAAAAAAATTCAATTTGATTAAAATAACAGCATGGGAGCTATTTGTAAGAGCAGGACTGACGATACGTGTCTCTGTCGCTCCAATACCATACGCATCGCTACGTCCTGCTCTCACACTGCTGTCATTCTAATCAAGCTAGGTACGGTCAACCGCTCGTCGGTAGAAACTTTTTCAACTCTATTACCACGCCATAAGGTCCAAAACTGTTTCTACTGACGTGCGGTTGAGTGTACATTATTTCGACTGTAATATTCTATCATCAGGATGTAAGTATCACCTGATTGTCTGAAAAGTGAGATGAATCCGTGCCTCGGAAGGCACGTTAAGCCGTTGGTCCCGCCCGACTACTATCTACGGATGTAGTCGTTAATGAGCCATGTCAGAGGCCTTTGGCGACTCAACAACTCTGACACCAGGAATTGTGAGGTCGGTCATCGACCTTGCAACCCATACTATATGATGATCACTCTATTAATTTATCAAACACCCTTTATAATCAAAACAATGCCTCATGAGTATTGTCACGAGACGTCCACTAAACGGCGAAGTTGTTATATTACAGTGATTCACGGTGCATTGTTAATGCAGCGCAGAGCGGCGCAGGAGCATAAACAGCATTCAAGGTTAGGATTCCATCAGCTGTGTTAGGTACTATTGAAAAAAAAAATATTACGACAAGGGATATATTTTTTACTAAGAATTAATGGCTCTGTACTGTGTTCTGGTAAATTTTTTGTCAAAAATTTGGCTTTAACTCTGACATGACTCGGACAACTATTTTCTACACCCTTGATAGCGTTTTTTGGTTCTGGTTTGGTGCGGACGACTAATGTTCAAATTTTCAACATCATCTTATCTTTTTCATCATCCTACCTTAATAATAACATTCATAACATGCCAAATCTATTCAAGCCGCAGGTGAATAGGCTTCTTCTGGGCAAGTTCTTCCTATAGTCTACCTCATCTCTGTCCGCAAGACTAGATCCAGGTCAAGAGTAAGCCCATTGACAATAAAAAAAAATCATCCTCCAGAAACCTCCACTGCAGGACAGGGAACTCCCTCCAGAATTCCAGCTTTAGCTGGAACAATGTGGAGGGGAAACACCATAGTCACCATCACCCACGCTTTTCAGCGTTGCGGCTGGCGTCTGCTGTTGTTGGTGACCGCAGATAAGATATAGGTATAGGTAGTACGATACACAGAATGACGCTGCTGCCCAACCTCCTGTTCAAAATCCCTTAGTCGCCTCTTACGACACCCACGGGTACAGATGGGTTGGTACTATTCTTTGCCGACATCACACGATACGGTTAATAATATATTACAAAAATATATATGTACCCGAAGAAAAAACTTTTACTCAGAAAAATTTTTCGACTCCATATTAAATTGGTCACGGATCGACTCATTTTGTATGTGAAGTCAAAAAACATTTTTTCGAGTAAAATTTTCTTCTTCGGGAAAGTTTATTTTCATGAGTCGTTCTGAATAAAGGCCAGGTTAAAAGTATCCTAAACCGACGAGCATGTATGAAAGGATTGATGAAAGTACAGGAAGCAAGGGAAGTATGTCAAGATCGTAGCAGGTGGAGGACTGTGGTCTCTGCCTACCCCGACGGGAAAGAAGCGTGATGTTATGTATGTAGAATCACTGGGCTTCGGGAGCGAAACCAATAAAAATTCACATTGTATAGAGGCGCATTTTTTTTCTTATAGTTCTTAAATTTTTCTTCATAATACACTTAACTTTATTTATTTGTTATGAAGATTACAAAAAAAAGCAAAACAATAAACCAATAAGATTTAATAGGTAATGCTTCTCAAACAAACTAACCGTGAAGCCGCGGTTACCATGTTCGACACAGTTATAAAATAAACGACATTTCTGATGGGTTTTTGTTTTGTTATTTTATTTACAAAGTTAGGTCCAATATCTTTACTAAGTTGGGTAAAATAAACAAAAAAAAGTCCCTGGTTGGTAGTAGTGTATAAAGGAAAACTATCACAGCTAAGAAGGCTTTACAGGTTAAGGTGATTACAGCCCTCTAGAAGCTACGCGATCGTCAATGCAAATATCGACTTTATTGACACGTCAATAGCGTTCATATAAGAGTGCTCTTCAACGTAGCTGTTACGACCAACGTCGAGACTCTCACCCATAAAAAAGGGGGTTTTATTGATTTTATACCACATTAATAATTATTTTTTTTAAATTTTTACTTAAATTTCAGAAACCGTAAAATTTATAATTTTTGAGTGAAAGAAGCATCAAAATGGTTTTAGACGTTTAGGAGCCTTCGAAGCAATAGGATATTTTTTGCGTAAAATAACAGGAGAGAGAAGATTTTTTTCTGGCAAAACTAACAGTTATAATAAAAATAATCTACTTAAAAATTATTTTTTTTCAGATTGATTACTTAACTCATGTATATTTTTTGTAACGATTGGACCATCCGTTTGGGAGAATTTTGACTTCAAAGTTAGCTCATTTTTGCAATTTGAGGGTTATAATCGTCTTCGAAAAATCTGGTGTTGGACCTCGCTAAGTTAATGAAGAAAATCAAAACCTGCTTATCAAAAATTATTCCTAAACCAACTTTACTACGGAACATTGCGCGTGGCCCGACACGCACTTGTCCGGTTTTTTAATGTGGTATGGGTTGGTGTAAAGTCAATCTTTTTGGCTGATTCTGCCGTAAATTAACACCCCTGACTCGCGTTCGAAGATTAGGAAGCCCTGGGTAAATATCTACTTTGGATTAAAGAAATAATCCATCACAAGGTAGTGAAGGCGTCGTTCCATTGATTTGGGAGCGTTATTTTGAATATTTCCTTGTGATCATTAATGATGTGACATCTCAATTTAGGACATGCTGGAAGATGGCAACCCATAATAGTAAATAAATTAGCACGATATCTATTTCAAGCGAAGCAAGGAGGTCCGAAATCTTTTTAAACACACATCAGGTGGTTAATTGTTTGCTCCTGGACATTTAAAAATCTTCTTACTCTACACTCTACAGTTTCTCGGTTCTATGAGTAAATTAACTAATCAGATTCCAAACAATTATAGTGGTACAACTACTTACACCTTATATAGTAAAGTTTTATGTAAATGAGGCGCATACTTACTACTTGCATTTTCTAGCGTTGTATGTGTGAAAATTCACGCCCCCTAGTTATAACCACGCAATGTTGCCAACCTGGCAATTACATGACATATTGTTTAGGTTGAAAACGCAAGTGATTGATTCAGGATTCGCGATGCTGTAATACTCTTGATTAAAGCAAAAAATTTTGCTTTTGTTAAATTTTGAAACTGAGAATTATGTACATTTTATTTTACGATATAATGATAAAGAACTCACGTCAAACAAATATAATTATATTACAAAGAGATACAGCAGAGGGAGGTCTTGGTCCTGCTGAAGGATACTATTTTTTATCCTATCCTGTACTTATATTTTTTATCTGACTGTAGTCCCACTGCTGGGCAAAGGCCTCCCCCTCGTTCCTTCAACCATCGCGGAGGAAGGAAGGAAACGATTGGCCCCAAAAAAATTTGGTAGGTACTTGTGATAAAGTGAGCAATCAAACGCTCTTGCTAAAAAGCGCGCATTGCCGAAGTATTCCATTGCAATTTTTTTATAGTCTCGAAGACAAAAAGTAATAACTGAAATCAAAAATCCTCAATAGATGTCGCAACAGTTGTAATAATTACTTATACCTTATCTAGGTCTATTATTTAATCTGTGTCTAGGTTTAGGTTTAAAGATACTTTTTTGTCATTTAAAACAATATGCCACTTACATGAGAAGAAAATGAATAGAAAACACGAGAAGGTAAGTAAAGTACGACAGCTCGGAAGTTTCGCCCGCATTGCGAGCTATAACGAGTACTAAGATTGACTTATAATGCATAGGTACGCACGGCAGTAAGTGAGTGCTAACAAAACTTAACCAGGGCGTGACTAGGGCCAAGCTAACAACTCCTAAAACCAAAGACCCGCTCAAGGTCAAAGTAATACCACTGACTTGCGGCTGGCTGAAGCTTCTCATTACTTAAAAAATCGTAGCGAAAAGCGAGCGGAAAAGAAAAAAGCTTAGCTAAAAACAAAAATAGCTTATCAGTGTGACCAACTAAGGAAGTAAACAGACTGTAAAATTTATTCCGCAAATTTCTGTTTTTAGCTAAGTTTTTTCTTCGGAGCTTAGCTTGTTATAAAGTAAAGTTGTGCATGCGCCCTCGTACTCGTAGGTAAGCATATGTTTGCCGTAGTTAGTAAAGTTTGCGTATCTACAACCATAACATAGAAAATAAATATGTAAATAATAAAATAAATTTTGTTGCATTGGTATAAGTGACTGAAAATCAATATTTCTTTTGAGTTATTAACTTTTGTAATTATACCTATGGCTAAAAATTACCAAGGTTATTTTTCCAACTAGGTGATTATGAGCCAAATAAACTAACAATCACTAATATAATAAACGCAAAAATTAAAGTCAAATTGATGTAAATTCATGCACTCCATGTGCGTGCAGTCTAGATTGAGTCCAAAAATTACTACCGCAGAACTTGGTTAATCTAAAATTAAACTAATTTACAGCCAAAATAATCAAAACACCATCAAGCCGGCTTCCTAAAATTATCTGTTTTTTATCGGTGCTAGTGCAAACCATTATATCAGATTTATATAACACTTTTTTATAAAAACCAGAATTGGAACCGGTTCACGTTTACTTCACACTAAAAGTGGACTAGACTCAACTTTCATTTTTTCTTACTTAAATAATGTGAACACATTTCTCTTCAATCTTCTTAAGAAACTTGAGCGTAATTAGTTCATTAAGTTGGCAGCACTGAATTTTCCGCACGGCTAGATTTACTTTATTAGACTTTTTTTCAGCGCATTTTAAGAGATAACTATTTAATCTGTGATTGTTATGGCGCGAAGTTACGTTCAAAATATGCAACGCGCTGATTATTAGTAAAAAGAGGATGTCGTCTTTTGTTTTAAGGCTGGTTTCCCACAGTCAAGCTCACAATAATGATAGGCATTAGATAATTTGGCTTTTAGAGAATGTCTCACACTTTCTTCTGAATTTTAAATAGAACAATTAAGCCATCTTATATTGTTTACGATTAAGAGATCTATTTTATAGGAGAAACTTTAAAGTATAGTTTTTCTTAGTGCGTGAGATTTGTGACATTTGTCATTAATGTCGTTCTGGTTCTTTTACAATAAACAAGTTCAAGACCATGAGTGTAAACGCCGGTTTTTCACGCAGAGCGGATGTCACGCGGTTGTCCGCGATGGACCGTAAAATGTATGAAGCCTATGTACAGTTCAATGCGGAATTATCCGCTTCGGATTCGATACGAGTTGCACTGATCCAGATCTAAGTCAGACATAAGTGTGACGTATTATTAGTAAGTAGCAAGACAATAATAATTTATAAGACATTGTTGGTGACCGCAGAATGTAAGATGATACGATACACAGAAGAAAGCTGCTGCCCATCCTCTGGTTCATTACAACACCCACGGGTAGAGATGAGTTGGGACTATTCTTTGCCGGCACCACACGGGCCCAACCGCAACGCTAACAAGCGTGGTGACTATACTTCCCCTCCACATTGTTTCAGCAAAAGCTGGAATTTTGGAGGGAGTTCTCTGTCCTGTATTTGACGTTTCATGGGAAAAGAAAAAGAAAAGAAGATAATTTAAGTTTCTAATGTTGTCAACATTGCTGTGTTAACTCTGTCTTCCTGTAACCATTGGTCCTACGTGTTGTTCGTTATTATAATCTCTCATGTAAAATATCAAAAATACAGCCAGTATCTTTGATGGTTTCTATTCAACACCGACCAGCCCCCAAGATTGAGATTACAGTCCACTACATCAACAATAGACCGGAGCGGAACAGACTTGTAATGCATCACTACATCTTTTGTCAATGATTCTACAACCACTAAATATGCATCTTTTCCTGCCTGATTTGTCGAACTTTGGACGCCTTTTAGCTAATAAGTACCTGGGCGACCGAGCTTCGCTCTATAATAGCTGCCTCGCTCAATATTAAAATATCATCTAGTAAGCAGCCTATGCTACCTGCCAACAGATGGCGCTGTGCGCATCCGTCTAAAACGCGGCATTTAAAAAAAATTAAAACACGGGGAAAATGAATTTTCCCAGACACGAGACCTAGCTAGATCGATTTTTCGCCACCGAAAATCAAAATATAGTAAATTTAAACATAGTTTAACCTATATTAAAACTGTAAAACCTATAGTAAATTTCATCGAAATCGTTAGAGCTGTTTTCGACAAACCGATTACAAATTATAAACAAATATTGCTAGTTTAATAGCTATGCTTGTCGTGCAAGATGGATAGTGCGTAGCAGGCTTTAGATGCCATAACGTGCGTTCAAAAACCTTACTCGATATTGTTACTTCGAATCGATAATTTAAAAGACAGTCGATAAACTAATCGATAAACGTGATGATAAGCGACATTGACATCGAGGTATTGCAACACTCTTTGTAATGGAAAAACGAAAAATGGACTATTTCGACACAACCATTTGTAACTGATATATGGATATAAATTATTGTAAATGTTCTCTAATCATTCGTGTCGTGATCTTTGTGAACAGCAATAGTATAGCAGAACAGGTCAAAAGTTGAATTATAGCATCTGTCTACGTTTTGAATACTGTTCAACATCGGTATGTTACGGATTGCAAAATCAAAGACAACCTAACCTATACGGTTCCACTTATTTCACATAATTTTGATCGAACAAAATGCAATCTAAAATAAAAATATTACTGGCTACCATCATAAAATAACAATATTACTGGTCACCATCTGGCTACACATAGTAAAAGTAGGCATTCACGATACGAGAAAATGCAAAGAAATGGTTGCAAATGGAAAACCTCTTGGGTTTTGTTAAGAAATTTTATATTTCACCATTTCCATTCAAATAAAGGCCTCTGATTCATCAAAAACACTGAAAAAATTCTTCGTAAAATTTAATGAAGTTTTTACAATGATGAGAGCAATTCATAATTATTATTATGATAATAAAATACCTACCATACTTACGACTTTCAAAAGTAGTTCCCAACTGCCATGTAGTATGTAGAGCATAAAAGGAAATTACCTGAAACCAAAATAATACAAATATTATAACACTACTTTCTTTGTCATCGAAACAAAATAAGTTCATAAAAGATTTAAAGGAGTAGGAAGCTTTCTTTCTGGATGGCGATAAAGAAAAAAATATTTCTATTTCTGTATTGTTTCCTAGCTCAAAATAGAGTACATAACACAAGAAAAAAAAACCGGCCAAGTGCGTGTCGGAGCACGCGCAGTATAGGGTTCCATAGTAGCAGGAATTGTTATTGTTAAGCACGTTGTGATTTTAATAAACATTTTCTCTTCTAATGAAGAGGGAGGTTAGCGAGATTGCAATTTCCATTAATTTCAATATTTTGACTATTACTCGGGAACCTGTAAAGTCTACCTGGCTGTGATAGTTTTTCTTTTAATTTCATCATATATACTACTACTGTGATTTTTTTCACGTTTCCAATAACAACAGTTTAGCTGGCAAGGGGGGGGAGACACTAGACTCCAACAAAAATTTGAGACTAAGCTAAATATTTCGCAAACGGATCCCTAAATCGAAAAATGATATAAGCACTCACATTATTTTTAAAAGACCTAATACAACAACCCACACGATGGGGTAGTGTGGGATTGTATTGAACTATTCTTTACTCAAATGTTAAAGTATTCGATTTCCATGGTTATCTTTCGGCAACTTACCATTTTTACTTTCGAGCGGAGCGAGAAAGATTCGTGAAAAAAAAGTTTTTCTAATTTTCTCAAAAATGTGTTCTATATCACTTATAAATCATAAAAAACAAGTATCCCAAAAATGTCCGTCCGTCGGTCTGACGGTCGGTCGGTCGGTCCGTCGGTCGGTCCGTCGGTCGTTCCGTCGGTCGGTCTGTCCGTCACGCTTTGGCCTAGCGGCTAAACGAATGGTCCGATTGACACCATATTTTGAATTTAGGAGTTTTATGCAAATCCATCGAAGGGTTCTAAGTGGTTTCTTGCTGGCTCTCATTTTGAGGGTAGCTGTCATACAACGAAAATGAAAAATTTTAATTTTCTCAAAAACGGCTCATAGAATTTTGATGAAACTTTGCATGACCAAGCATCTCCATGTAAGATGTCTTGCGCCAGTATCAATTGATCTGTGTAATTTCATATAAGGGGTGTTCCTAAGATTTTTTTGAATAAAATTTAGTACACAGGGTGTACCAAAAACTGATAGGGCTTGCTCAGTAGACTAAACTAAACAATTATCCATAAGGAACATGTGTTGGGAAATTTTAAAAAAATTACTCGAAATCGTTTGAGGTTTTAATGTTTGACAATTTGAATTCTGAATTGACCTGTATATTTCATTCGAACATTTTTTGGAAAAACGTAAATAAAAGTTTGTATTTCCATACTATGTGTATGGCATTACAAATTTAAGTTTGCGGTGGATATTTTTTCCTTGAGTATTGCGAGAAAGTAAGTGCAGTGCTGCTGTACCATTTATTTTAATTAATTGCAATATTTTATTTTATTTTCACTGCATTTTATGGCGTCCCTGAGGTACTTCATACCAAAATTTTATTTATTTATTTTATTTTACCACTTTGTCGACGCAGAAGAAATGTATATACATACTAAATTACAGCTTTCTAGTACTAAGGGTCTCTGAGCTAAGCCGCGGACAGATAGACAGACGGATATGACGAAATTACAAAGAAAATACTTCGGAAGACCACTCATTATGGGTCACTGGCCTGAAATAAATGATTTTATTTATTATTATTATTATTTATTATTAATTTAATACATCAAAACCACAGAAGACATATCTGTAGCCGGAGAGCCACCGGTAACACGTATGATGTAATCCGGTAGCCACAATTTGTCAGACGTGAGACAAAAGATTCATCCATCACCTTTTTTCCATACTAATGCGGTAATTATATTTTGTGTGGCGGTGATAAATGTCTTAGACTGTTTTATTTTACTTTTTCATCTCACTAGCTCGGAAAACTCGGCTCTATCGATAGATAGATAGATAGATAGATAAAGCGTTTATTTGTGACACCAACACACATGTACATTGATAAAGAAGCATACATTTAAACAATGATTAGGACGAACTGAAGAACAAATCAAAACACATATGTGCTGTAGTGTGACAAAAAGGCCTAGGCTCAGCGATAGATTTGCCCTTTGAGAGGGCAACACTGATTTTCAGCCCTCGCCAGTGAGGGTAACGCGGGTGCTATGAAGATATACCTATGAAATTATATTATGAAAATAAATATAAATAGAAAACTAGCACCATAATAAACGAAATGTGACGTGTGCAGGTTACGCTGCGTTCTTGTAGGAAAAGGACAATATAAATATCTAGTGGAAAGTCATGCAATGACGGTAAAAAGTAATGAAAGAAGTGCATACGTGTAAAGTGTTAACAAATAAATACCTAAGTACATAAACTAATTAGCCCAAAACATATAAACGTATGAGTATTAAAAAGACCTTTTTAATAAGGCGATCGTAATCTCTGCTAGCGTAGAAAAAGTATTTGAAATTTTAATCGGTCGAAATCTGCATGAAAATGTCTTATTTGGCCGCTAGCGTGGAAACGTCTTTTAAAATCAGTACATGAAGATGATGAATCCTTAAGGAGTGATCACATCTAGCTGAATTCAAAGACTAATTCGGCATACATTGCTGGGAGGCTTGGTTATGTTAATTGCATTATCCTTACTTCAACGAGCAATGTATGCCGAATTAGTCTTTGAATTCAGCCAGGTGTGATCACTCCCTTATTTATACTAGCGCTATTTGTTAGCATTTTCTTGATGAGGTGAAAACTTGTGTGTTTCGCTCGGCAGCATACTTTTTTCGCGTGTCGTGGCTTGAAACCTTCGCTCAGAATCCTTCGCTTGCTTCCTGTATATAGGGTGACTTTTAATTAGTTCTTGATAGAAAAAGGTATGAATGTAAGTACTCATGATCCTGACCAACTTTCCCCAAGGAACAGAATCGAAATACGAAAATCAAGTTTCGACCTCCCATAGAAACTGCATCAGCTGATAGCGCATTTTGTATGGGTGGTCAAATTTGGTTTTTCGTATTTCGACCTATGTTCCTTGGGAAAAGTTGTTCAGTATCATGAGTACATTCATACCTTTTTCTATCAAGAACTAATTAAAAGTCACCCTATATATACATCGTCGACCTCATTTTATGCCCTCAGAACTAGATTGACGACAAAACCCTTAAACACCCTCACCTGTTCCCGATTTCATATTATTATAACCAGAATCTATTCAAGTCGCGATTGAATAGGCTTCTGGGCAAGCTTGTTCCATCGTCGACCTCATTTCTGTCTTCAAGACTAGATCGAGGTCAAGAGTATTACAATAAGAAAAAAAACTATGCCGCTATCCTTAACCGTCCGGAGTTGTAATTTTTTTGTGAAATTCCTATACAAAAACGCAATAGATTCTTAATCAATTACAGCGCTACGATCTATCTTTACCAGCTCAATCCAGCATGGTCAGTGTTCCGAAGGAGAAAGTGCTTGTACACCCAACAGTACGTCAGTACAAACACTTTGGACTTTATGGCATGGTAATAGAGTTGCAAATGTTTCCACTGACGTGCGGTTGACCGTACGCCCGACACACAGGCCCGACAGCTCTGATGGATGTGGGTAATAAAATAAATTGGTCAAATTTTATTACGATGAGATGACGGCATGGGTAGGTGAGCTTTATAAATTAGTACCTATAGTGTAGGCAACGAAGCAGTTGAGTATTTTATTTTTTGTTATTTTTTTAATATCAATATGTTTATTCTACTTATACAACAAGTGGTTAAAAGGAAATCGGTACTTTTCCTAACACCCTGTATAATAGTAACCAAGTTTACGGTGTACCAAAAACTGAACGAGCTTGTCAGTCAACGAAACTCAACACTGACAATTTTTTTCATTTCCTTAAAATATTTCATTGGGAAAATTGTTTAGTTACCTCATTATTCAATACAGTGGAATCCAATCTACAGAAACAGCACAGAGCTCAAAAGAGTCGACTCAGACTAGAAATGCCATTCAACTTGAACAAATTCTATTTCCTGGTTCACGGGACACTTTCATACAAATCATTGAAGCTATTCCTGTCATTATTACAAGTAATACAGGTGAACAGGGCCATACTCAGTAAAAGGTAGACCAAAATCAAGATGAAAATTCTAGCAGGCTAAATTCCAGTTTATACTTAATGTAAAAAACGATTCAAAATGAAAGATTTAGATATTTTACGTGTTAGCACGAGTCCGCCATATTTATTACTACACAGAAAAAAGCATACAAAATGAGGTTTTCAACATCCTCCACACGTAACAAAATAACTTAATGTACCTTCTTAAATTCACGAACAGGCAAAGGCAAAGTAAAATATTAAATAACGCGAAAATAAACTTCGTAACCTACCTATTATAGTACCTAATCAAAATTTAAGTCGGTCAGGGATCTTAACTTCTCTTCCGTAACGTGTTCTAACTGTTTTGTCTTTTTCTGTAGTTACAGATAGCACCTCTAACTTATAAAGTTTTTGGAATGGCCTGAGTTTTATACCTGTAGATGTTTTTATTTTTGCAACTCTAAGCACTCCATCTTTTCCTTTGAATATCTCCTCCACAAGCCCAAGAGGCCACTTTAGTCTCTTCTCTTCTGTTTCTATTAACACAACTTCTCCTATTTGTAAATCTTCAGTCTTCTGTTTCTGTTTTTGTACCAAGAATGTTAAGTATTCTTTACGAAATCTTTGTTTGAAATCATCTCTAAGTTTTTGTAAATACTGTAGACGACAATTCAAACTTCTTCCATCAATTTCATCGAAGTCTGAAACATCCGAAGAAGGTAACGAATGTAGAAAACACATTGGAGTTAACGGTTCTAGAGACGATGACTTATTGCCTTCCACATACGTTAACGGACGACTATTCATTGTGGCTTCACAATCGCACAGTATCGTTAGAAGTTCTTCATAAGTAACTGAGCATTTGCCTAATACTCTCCGTAATAGATCTTTTAATATCTTAATAAGTCGTTCCCAATAACCACCCCACCAAGGAGCAGAAGCAACATTAAATTTCCATTGAATGCGAATAATATTTGAAAGTACGCACGAGTCCGCCATATTTATTACTACACAGAAAAAAGCATACAAAATGAGGTTTTCAACACTTAAGTTACTTACTCACTTACTGTTTTTTTACTTCACTTGAGCATCGAGAACCCAATAGGTAATTGCTAGTGGCTTCGTAACGAGAGTGTTTTGGTGATTACGCTAAAGCCACGATCACACCTTCCTGAATTCAGAAAGTAATGCGGCATACATTGCTGGTTGTACAAGTAATGAGGATATTGGAATTAACAAAACCAAGCCTCCCAAAAATTTTACCGAATTAGTCTTTGTATTAAGGAAGAAAGCCATTACTCTCGCCACAAAGCTCTCGCCTACTATACTATCAAAGCAGCCATGCTAGATAAACTCTAGAGCACATTAAGCTTGATAGTACAACAGTCCATATGATAGCTGGCTCTGGGGGCGAATAGCTCAAAGGGTGCTATTAAAGCTGTCCTAAATGTAATTTGCTATAGAGAAACCCTGAACAAGAAAACACATAGATACTTTTTAAACAGTACCCTAACAGTTCACTATCGAAATAAAATAAAATTAAATCAACTGAATAAAAAATTCACTCGCGTAGCTTAGGTACTAGCTTTACTAAACATACCACATAAATATAAAAAATGCAATGCTTGAACGCAATCAAAAGAAGAATAATAATAGAAAACGTTCGATGAAGGGGAATTCAAATTAAAATTGATTCTTTTGACATAATGTCCTTCACGTTAGGAAAGCATCGTAGAATTTTCATAACCATAGTTTGAAACCTTTACAATACATATAGGACTTTGCACCGTCCTTAGAGACCATGCACACTAGCTATTGCCTGCGCGGCGATATCGCGACGTTCATACTATTTAGCGTCGCGGCGTTATCGCGACGTTAGCGAGGCGATAAAAAATCATACAAGAAATATGATTGCCGCGATATCGAAAGCGAAATCGCAAGTGGGCGCATTATTTCAATTGCAAAAAGAGCTGAAGTTGCGCTGCAATTGTCAAGTTTTACCTGCTATAAGGCACTCCCTTTTGTTTTGTCTCCAAATGTTACTAAATGTTTTGTTTTTACAAAACATTTAGAACATTTATAAACAACAAACAAAACAAACAAACATTTATATGTTTACAGACGTTCGTCAACCGTAAGGAACGTTTCAACATTCCTAATGTTTTGGATAGTATCTAAATCGTTTCTAAACGTTCGGAAACGTCTCCACAAAAACATTTCCACTATTGCTCCCACACCGTATGTTTATAATTGTTTGGAAACGTTTCTAAACATCGGTGTGGGAGCACCTATGTACCTTGACTGATGGTGCTTACATGACATTTAACTTCAAAAGCCCTTGAATTCGGCCCATGCGTAAAAATTCTTTAATAAATAGATTCCTTTGCAACTACGACGACCGAGACGTCGCGACTCCATCACTTGACCATCGTGACAGCACGATTTCATTGAAATACGATCGCTTTGTGTGGATTCCTTCGTTCTGTAACTTATTCTCATACATAATGGATGTTTCTTTAATAAATTTTAAGAATCGAGTTTCCTTGAATCGAGTTAAGGATCATGAAGATTATATATAAATTGTACACACATTGTACTTCGGAGAGTGTGCTCAAGAGCTCCTCGAGCTTATTCCACCATCTCCCTTCTACCATCGTGAGTCCAGACGCACCGCAGGATATCACCCATACTTGGTTGATATTCGGCACATTCGCACAAATCGCTTTGAAACATCTTTTATAATGCGCACAGCTAAAAAGTGGAATACTCTGTCTGCGTCTGTGTTCCCGAGTTCATATAACCCGAATCTATTCAAGTCGCGAGTGAATATGCTTCTTCTGGGCAAGCTCGTTCCATCGTCGACCTCATCTCTGTCTTCAAGACTAGATCGAGGTCAAGAGTAAGCCCATTGACGATAAAAAAAAGACTATAAAGTTTAAAACTTATATTTAGGCGATTAGCTGAATGACTGAATCATCCATCATTCGACTCATCATCATTAACATCTCATGAAACGCCCACTAAAGGACAGGGAGCTCCCTCCAAAATTCCAGCTTTTACTGAAACAATGTAGAGGGGCAGTACCATAGTCACCACGCTTGTTAGCGTCACGGCTGGCACCATGGACCGCGGTTGTAGGGGACTGCAGATTGTAAGATGATACGATACACAGAAGGATGCTGCTGCCCATCTTCTGGTTCATTAACCCTTAGTCGCTTCTTACGACACCCACGGCTAGAGATGGATTGGAACTATTTGCCGGCACCACACGAGCGCCGATGTGTTCCAATGTGTCAAGATCATTCGACTGCCTTATCCTCATAAATAAATAAATATTGGGAACAATTTACACAAACTCATCTGATCCCAAACTAGTCAAAGCCTGTTTTATCGATACCAGAGGCCCATTACTTGGGTAAGTACATAAATAATACGGTCCTAATCAAATAGGGCACACAATTTTTTTTCAGGACGTTCTGAATAAAGGCCAGGTTAAAAATACCCTAAAGCGACGAGCATGTATGAAAGGATTGATGAAGGTTCAGGAAGCAAGGGAAGTATGTCAAGATCGTAGCAGGTGGAGAACTGTGGTCTCTGCCTACCCCGACGGGAACAAGGCGTGATGTTATGTATGTATGTATGTAATTTTTTGCCATGAGAATACTTTTCCTTTCGTTAGGTCGAAATACGAAAAAAAAAGGGACGGATTGCATTGCACTGCACTCCGGCAGAAGTGAAAACTTGCATTTTTTTATATTATGCTTTTTGTAAGGGTCAATCGCGCCATTGCTCGCGTACTTTTCATGTCACTGAATAAAAACCCGTATTGTAATAACAATACGGATGACAGTGGACGCTTTTTCGATCAGGCTTCGGATCTGACGCGACATGTGACGCGAGTTTAACGTTTTTTACCCATCTAACAAAGTGACAAGCGCAGCTAAAGAAGTTTTCACTTCAAAATTTCAACTTCCCATAGAAACTGCACCAGCTGATTTTTCTATCGTATTTAGACCTATAATGTTACTTAGGGAAAGTTACTTTATATTAGTTTCATAGTCTGAGTAACATACTAAAAGTTATGATCACTATTTCATTAGGACCCTTATACGACTCCTAATATCAAATATGATAGTGAAAATTTTTACAGTTGATCTCTATAGCAATTTTCCATAGAGTTCCCGGAAAATGGAAAAATGAAAATTGTTTTGAAGTCTATTCAAACATGTACCTTAATACGTAAACAACTACATTTTCTTTTTGTTTCTGAGGTTAACATAACAACATTGCTTGTCATTATTTGGTCTATTTATGGCAACCCAAACCTGGCTGTGTCAATGCATGATTAACTTTTTTCCGTGTTGCCAATTTGTAATTTCCGCTTTCGTTCACGGGCGATGATTTATTTGATACACTTCCTATCCATTAATTTGATTTGGCAGTGTATTATTTTTCTATGGATTTGGCTACTTTTAGCAGCGCAAGTCAACGAGGCTCTATAATAAAATTTAGATTCGATTTACGCTAGGAAAATTTGTACAACACCTGTTACACCTAGGTCAATGTATGTATAAAATCTAGTTAAGTTAATTGATAGTACCTGGGCGACCGAGCTTCGCTCTATAATAGCCGCCTCAACATTAAAATATCATCGGGTGAGCAAGCTATGCTTCCCGCCAACAGATGGCGCTGTAGGTTTCTGTCTAAGACGTGGTATTAAAAAAATGCTTTAAAATACGGGAAATACGAATTTTCCCAGACATGAGACCTAGTTAGACCGAATTTTCGCCCCCGAAAACCCCAGCATGGCAAATTTCATCGAAATCGTTAGTCGTAAACCGATTACTAATATGCATACACATATTTCGCGTTAAGGGCTTTCCCCCGGCCAACTAGCGCCCCCATCAGTTAAAAAAATATTACTCGCTAAATACAAAACTTATCGAAAATCTGTCTTACAAAATTAAAGTAAAGGTACCAAGGTAAGGTTGTAAGGTAGGTCGTTTATTTAGAACCTATCAATCTTGAAAAATATAGTTCACTGTAGTTACAGATACAATTGCTAAAAGTGGCCGTTTTTCGCACTTTTTGTATCTGTATCTACTGTGAACTATATTTTTCAGGATTGATAGGTTCTAAATAAACTAGGGTACCTTTACTTTAATTTTGTAAGACAGATTTTCGATAAGTTTTTAAATATTTTTTTTACTGATGGGGGCGCTAATTGGCTGGGGGTAACCTCTTAAATAGTATAATAAATGGTCATCTAGGATAAGATAACTAATGTAGTAATTTCTCCTAATGGTTATTAATTTTACTGTTACATGTGACCTTATCTTTATTATTTGACTGTATTTAACTTGATGAATTTTAATAATTTTAAATTTGAATTTGTGACCTTGTATAGTGAAATCTAATTATGATATTGATATATTAATGATATTTTTAACTTTATGAATTCCTTATTTTATTTTAAGTATTGTAATTTTAATATTAATTGTATTTCTAATATTTGCATGCCGATTCGAGGCGCATCACGCATGAACGTTGTATCCAGGTTGTATCATACTTACCTACCATGTTTATTTAACCGTGTAAGCTAGCGAATAAATGTATTCATTCATTCATTCATTCAACCTAAACTAGCTTGACTCTTTCTTCAAACAAACATTTTTTTAAGGGGCTAATCAGACGATCAGCATAGACTGCTATCTGAAACACTTTTTCGAATGCAGATCAATGAATTATTTCTACCTAGTATTATTAAGTACACTGTCATGGAGATACTAGCTATCTTAATGTCTGGATTAAGGTCAAGAGCAATAATAATATTTGAAAAAAGTAACGCTGACATTATTAGAATAAATAAAATAAATAATTAAATTTTTGTATGTAGCGTTAGCCAATAGGTGACAAAGCAAGAAATTTAACTAAGATGTGAAGCCCAAGGGAGTATTCACTGCCAACAAGCTGCAGTGCAGTTTGGCAGATGTTTAAAAAATTGTAAAAAAAAATATTGATCACCAAAATAAACGTATTTTTGTTTTTTTTTTCATTTTCATTTTCATTTTAAGCAATAACAAACTACTACATACATAAACTGAAGTTACATAGTAGAAGTAGACAATGGACCTTCCTTAAACTTCATGCACCGACTAAACTTTCTTTTTACAATATCATAATCTAAGATACCTATCTGCTTATCATATTTCTAATGATGTCTTCATTCAGTCACCGATACGCTATTAGAACACAAAGGAGATACAAGATACGGCATGATACGATACGGATGAGAAGATAACGTCCGTCCAGACGATCACTCATCTTATTGTTGCATCTAAGTTGTTGTTACGTAGCAAATTACAGAAGGAAAAGTGCTATAGTGTGACCGCAACCTCTGTACTGCGCCTCAGGCATGCGCGGGGAGGTGGGAGGAATAAAAAAAAAACCGGCCAAGTGCGAGTCGGACTCGCGCACCGAGGGTTACGTACCACCACATAATAATAATTGTATTAGTTGAAATTTCAGTAAGTTAATGTGCTAGATTTTTTGAGTCCGACACGCGCTTGACCAAATTTTATTATTTGTTGTCATTTTATAGCTTATGCACTATAAACATACCTATTTTCAAGTTTGTACGTGTTCCCGTTTTTAAAATAGAGCTAAAACAAAAATCGCCTCAGCGACCATCCAACTTGACCCCTCTCTTATATGAATGTTCTTGAAACGGGAGCTCACCACAATTGGTTACCATTAGTTGTGAGAAAAGTTGTAATATTTAATGATTTCAGACTTTTCCCATTATTTGTACTGACTACTGTGAGACCTAGCTTCTTGCCAAATTTCATAATTTTAGGTCAACGGGAAGTACCCTGTAGGTTTTGCTTTTTTGCATAAATGTATGGAGATGAGGACATAATATGACATATCTTCTGATTGCGTCGTTGTAAAAAATTGAAATTTTCAGATCTTGTATGGTTCATGCACTCTGATACATGTTATTAATTTCAACTTGATACCTTTACCCGTTCGTGAGATAAAGGGTCTTGACAGACAGACAGACGGACAACAAAGTGATCCTATAAGGGTTCCGTTTTTTTTATTTTCAGGTACGGAACCCTAAAAATTGTTTATTTCAGACTTCTTAGGTCCATAGAAATGTTAGTAATATCTTAAAACTATGTTAGACTATATAAGACTAAAAATCTAGCAAAAGCTTCCGGGGCTAGGGCGATCAAAGAAACGATCTTGTTTCTGTGATCACCCTCCGCACCAGACACTTCCATAGCGGCGACGTATATCTGTCAGCTAAAATGAAGGAAAGAGCCAGAATAAGTTGCCGCCGTGAGCAATGCCCCCCCCCGTTTCGCCGCTCTCATACCTAAGGCGCGGTATAGCGGTTGCGGTAAGACTATACCTAGATAGATTTATCGATATCGTTTGCACCACACCTAGCCAGGAACAAGCATGACCTGGACGAGTCGAATACACCAGTATTTATGTATTAAGTTCATTATTGTAGGTGGTAGGGCTTTTGTGCAAAGTCCGCCTGGGGAAGTACCACCCTCTTGCCTATTTCTACCGTAAAGCAGCAGTGTTTGCACTGCTGTGTTTCGGTTTGAAGGGTAAGGGAGCCAGTGAAATTACGGGCACATGAGACATAACATCTTAGTTCTCAGAGTGGGCAACGCACTTTGCTGTCTTGTTAGTGTCAATCATGCCATTAATAAGACAGCGGGCGCTATGGGCGGTGGTGACCACTTACCATCAGGTGGCCCACATGCTCGCTTGCTAACTTAATACATAAAATAAAATACCTGTTTTGTTAGCAAATGTATCAGCTGATAGCAATTTTTTTTTTCGTATTTCGATCTACTTTCCTCAGAATCAGGGAAAGTTGTTCTTTTTTTTGTAATTTTAAAGGTCCGAGAAACATGCTGAAAGGAACGCACCTGTTTATGAAATAATATATCGCCTAATTCACCAAATTTGCACCATATTTTTTCCAGGTACTAGTTAGGTACATAGCTCAAAATTTTTGATAGGAGCCAATTCTTAAAATTTCTATTCCATACAATTTTTGAAATTCAAGAATTGGCTCCTATCAAAAATTGAGAGCTATGTACCTAACTAGTACCTGGAAAAAATTTGGTGCAATTTGGTGAATTTGGCGATATAAGATTATAAGGGACCGGACTAATACGTATACTCGTAGCATCAACGAATTTTTGGTCCGAGACGAATTAAAGTTGCGTTCCGAAACGGGAAAAAAATTACCCTGACAGCAGGATAGCGTTATATGACGTCCGGTAATTATTACCGTTTTGGAACTCACTCTTAGAAAGATTACGTAATGTATTGAGACCATAGATTGAGACGGGTTTCCTGAAACCTCATAATTTCTTCTGTTGTCTGTCTGACACATAGGTCAACCTTGACCTTTACAGCGCCACTCTAGCCCCAACAGTGATTGAAATAAGAACGATACAAAGTCCATTGTGTCAAGCTTGACTTGCTCTCGCCTGTACACTAAATAACGCAACTCCACTGGAAAAACACGAAACTTGTCTTCAAACATCATCTACCTATAATTGGATATTTCCAAACATTTTATTATTATTACGCTGTGTTCTAAATATCCAATTTAAAATTGTAATACTTATTTAATTTACAGTTTTCCGCGTCTTACAAACAAGTTACATTACAAGTTTGTACGTGGGAGTGAGACTGGCCGCGTTAGATTATAATTTCGAATACACTTTTGTTTTTAAATAATAAAGATTTATGTAATAAGGCTAGTTACTTTGTCGCAGTACGAAGCATTTTTTTTTGGCACATCTGACAATTTGTATCCTCCACCACTACCACTTGCCCTACCACCTTTCATACGGTAGCTATACTTTGCATTTACGTACGTCTAGGGCAGTACTAACAGCAAGGTAAGCTTGACACTTGCAGTCCGACTCTAGCATTGAAACAAAAACGGTTCAAAGTCCAATGTGTGCAAGTTGACGTGCTTTCGAACATACAACTCCACTGCTTTTTCTGCCGTACAGCAGCAGTGTTTGCAGATTGCACTGTTATATACTACAATGAACTTACTTCTCATTAATCGTCAGGGTGGCAACGCATTTTGCTATCATATTGGTGTCAAAGTATGGAACCTATAAGACAGTGTCGTTTGCTCTCTTATAACAATAAAAATCTTTCCTCTATAGAGCTATTTTGAAATCCCACACAGAATTCATTTCTGTTTCATTCATTCAGGCAAATATGTCTATTTTTTTTATTCTGAGAGTCTGAGTAACGTATTATGTGTCATCTTAACATCCCATTAAACCTAAAGTCCACTAGAGGACAGGGAGCTCAAGGATTTGACGAAACAAGGATTTGACTAATGTCGGCGCTTTCCTTCCTTCGGCTGGAATTTTGCAGCAAAAATTGGCATATAACATAACCCTCCTTTTTACCATAGTCGGATTATAAGTGACTTTGTACAATACTATTATTATATTACGTAACATAATTATCCGAAACTTTCACATCAGCATGCGTTGTATATAGAAAACAATCGCTGGTCCAAGTCAGTTAGATACTTATAAATAGATATTGCATAAGTTCCGATTATGGCTGATTGATTTGCTGTTCGATATTCAATGTTCATTCACGTAATGCTATGTTGAGGTAATGAGGTTGAATGTAGTTAGTCCGTAAGCAGAGTTTTGTCTCGTAGTCATATTGTGCAAGCTTGCAAAGTAACTATTATCATATCATACAGGAGACAACGCTTTACCTATACTCACTCACACAACAAAATTAATGTTTGAATTATCAAATTAAAATTACAATAAACCCCTCTTTCAATTCGGGTATTGCCTGTGGTCCGCCTGCGTGGTTCACCACGGGAGATCATTTCTCCCGAGGTCCAAGCTCATATAGGTGTACCGTGGGAGATTTTTTCCTCCCGAGGTCTACCTAAATTCATATAGGTGTACCGTAGGAGATCATTTCTGACGAGGTCCACCTAAGTTTATATAGGTGTACCACAGTAGATTTTTCTACTGAAGTTCACCTAAGTTCATATAGGTGTACCGCGGGAGACTTTTTTCTCCCGAGTTCCACTTAAGTTCATATAGGTTTACCACGGGAGATTTTTTTCTCCCGAGATCCACCTAAGTTCATATAGGGGTACCGCAGGAGATTATTCTCCCGAGGCCCACCTATGTTCATTATAGGTGTACCGCGGGAGATTTTTTTCTCCCGAGGTCCACCTAAGTTCATCTATGTGTACGAGGGTAGATTTTTATTTTCCCTGGACCACATGGATAGAGACAAATAGAGGGTGTTGTAAACTTTGATCTACGCGATCGATTAAGATCGATCTGTCGCAGACAAACTGCCGGCAAATTTTACAAGGTAGGCAAATGGTAAAACGGCGTCGGCAGATTGTAAATGAGTTTCGGCCAAGGCACACCCGACCTATCCCGAACGGGATCTCAAGCTGGCAAAAATCAAGTACTACAATCAAGAGCAAGTAAAGGTCGTGGTGTTCAACTTGATGTGCCTTTGTCTGTACCTCCGGAAATGAAGATATAAATAACCTATCTACTATTTGCACCAAGCATCTTTGGTACTGCTAACATAACAAATAGCCTAGAGAAATGGCAAATAGAAAACCAGTTCGTCCGAGTTCCTCATTAGGCGGAAACGCGAGGGCTGTGCATACGCATGCGTCGAGCTTTCGTTTCCCTTAAATGTACAAATACTTAGAGAGTTATTAGCGGAATACGCCATTACCTTACTTACGTGCGTTGGAAATCAAGTTTTTTTTTCTTTTTGCCGTATGTGAGCCAACAGTTTTCAAAAAAAGATTGCGATAGCTTTCTAAATCCTACCCCGTAATCTAATATTATATTATAATTAAAAACATAATAAACTATAGGCTATCAAACAAAAAAGTTTAATGAAACAGACAAAAATTCCAAAACTCTGTGATTTGGATCCATGGGCATCAAAATAGCATCACGTGATAAAACATAGATATACTTAATCTTTAAAACACAGACAAAATTTTTACAATTCAATACAATAAATAAGCAAAGTAATACTTGCACTTAACAACATTATTAACATAGCAAAACGTGTATGTATAAACACTGCATAAATTATGCAATGGTCTAGACTACACTGTGGACACATTCCGTCTAGATACGTAAACTGGTATGGTCTACTTCCACATTTAACTAGACAGACATACGTGCTTTTCTTGTCGTACAGGATGACCTATTTGCTATATATGTATAAGTGTAAGTAACAAAGAAACGGTAGCATTTCTTTCAAATCTAATATCCACTAATATCATTAGCACGAAAGTGTGATCATAGCTGGTCATAACAGAAACGGAAAGGGTATATGCTTTTTGTAAGGGTCAATCGCGCCACAGGGTCAATTACTTTGATGTCATTTAATAAAAACCCGTATTGTAATTAACAATACGGTTGACAGTTGACGCTTTTTCGATCAGGCTACAGATCTGACGCGAGATCTGACGCGACATCTGACGCGAGTTTAACATTTTTTACCCATCTAAATAAAAAAGTACCAAGCGCCGCTAAAGAAGTTTTCACTTCAAAACAACCGGCCAAGTGCGAGTCGGACTCGCGCTCTAAGGGTTCCGTACCTGTCTACCATATGATATACTAAAAGCTTTTGCTCTTTGATTTTTAAAACTCCGCGACCATCCAACTTGACCCCTCTTTTATAGAAAAGTTCTTGAAACGGGAGCTCACCCTAATTGGTTACTTTTAGTTGTGAGAAAAATTGAAATATTTAATGATTTTAGACTTTTCCCTTTATTTGTACTGTGAGACCTAGCTTCTTGCCAAATTTCATAATTTTAGGTCAACGGGAAGTACCCTGTAGGTTTTGCTTTTTTGCATAAATGTATGGAGATGAGGACATAAAAAGCCATATCTTTTGATTGCGTCGTTGTAAAAAACTGAAATTTTCAAATCTTGTGTGGTTTATGGACCTTAATATTCGTTACCAATTTCAACCTGATACCTCTTCTCGTTCGTGAGAAAAAGGGTCTTGACAGACAGCCAGACAGACAGACAGACAGACAACAAAGTAATCCTATAAGGGTTCCGTTTTTTTATTATGAGGTGAAACCCTAAAAATACCTCCCATGAACGCGCTGATGCAGTTTATGCCCGACTACGGCAAAAAGGAGGGTTATGATTTTGACCGGTATGTACGTATGTATGTATGTTTTAAAAAGTGATTCATTTCATATGGGAAGGTGAAAAATGTTTTTTTAATAATAAAAATTCGTCGGGTAAATAGCTTAATTTTATGTAGGTGGGACACTCCAGTAGGACGACGGGGCATGCACCATAGAATCACTGGGTTTAGGAAGCAAAACCAATCAAAATTAACACTGTATATATGTATCTTTGGTACCCAATTATCTAATCTGTTCCATAGGCATTGCCTAGTTTGGAAAGCTAAGGAAGTTGTGTTCGACAATTTGTCTTAGTTCTACGAGAGAGCACATTGGCTCTTTGTTTTTGCCCATCTCTTCCATTTCCTCAATTATATCTCAACTCTTCAAGACTGAGAGAAAACCCGTCCATACCACAAAGTTCCTGATTAAACGGAAGCACCGCTGTTGGTGCATTCTGCCATACGAGTACCAGCAAAGAGCAGCTTTCATTTCTGAGAAAAGCCCGAGGCGCTCGCAAAAACTGGTGGAACGTAGACGAGAGTTCGGTCAGATAGTGTGCGTCTCCATTGTGATACGAGATTGTGGTTTTGAAGGTGGTAGGGCTTTTTTGCAAAGTCCATCTGGGGAAGTACAACCCCTTTGCCTATTTCTGCCGTAAAATAGCAGTGTTGGCACTACTGTGTGTCGGTTTGAAGGGTGAGGGAGTCAGCGAAATTACCGGCACACGAGACTCTCAGGGTGGGTATCGTGATTTGCTCTCTTATTAGTGTCAAGAGATGCCACTAATAAGACAGCGGGCTCCATGGGCGGTGGTGACCACTTTCCATCAGGTGGCCCACCTGCTCGTTTGCTCACTTGACACATAAAAAAAAACCGGCCAAGTGCGAGTCGGACTCGCGCACTGAGGGTTCCGTACCACCACATAAACATAATTGTATTAGTTGAAATTTCAGTAAGTTAATGTGCTAGATTTTTTGAGTCCGACACGCGCTTGACCAAATTTTATTATTTGTTGTTATTTTATAGCTTATGCACTATAAACATACCAATTTTCAAGTTTGTAAGTGTTCCCGTTTTTAAATAGAACTAAAACAAAAATCGCCTCCGCGACCATCCAACTTGACCCCTCTCTTATATGAATGTTCTTGAAACGGGAGCTCACCACAATTGGTTACCATTAGTTGTTAGAAAAGTTTTAATATTTAATGATTTCAGTCTTTTCCCATTATTTGTACTGTGAGACCTAGCTTCTTGCCAAATTTCATAATTTTAGGTCAACGGGAAGTACCCTGTAGGTTTTGCATTTTTGAATAAATGTATGGAGATGAGGACATAAAATGCCATATCTTTTGATTGCGTCGTTGTAAAAAATTGAAATTTTCAGATCTTGTGTGGTTCATGGATCCTAATGTATGGTATTAATTTCAACCTGATACCTTTACCCGTTCGTGAGATAAAGGGTCTTGACAGACAGACAGACAGACAGACAGACGGACAACAAAGTGATCCTATAAGGGTTCCGTTTTTTTTCTTTTGAGATACGGAACCCTAAAAAGGACGGGTTGCACGGGTCTGTCCTACTATTTCCATGGAAATGTAAAATGGAAATAGTGGCACTTAGGTTTTTTTCGGGAATGCCGGCAGAAGTGAAAACTTGCATTTTTGAATATTATGCTTTTTGTAAGGGTCCGCGATTGACCCCTACAAAAAGCATATTGCTCGCGTACTTCTTTGATGTCTCTGATTAAAAACCTGTATTGTAATAACAATACGGTTGACAGTTGACGCTTTTTCGATCAGGCTACGGATCTGACGCGAGATCTGACGCGACATCTGACGCGAGTTTAACATTTTTTACCCATCAAAAATTTTTTTTGTTCTAGACACTAATTTAAAATGAAAATTACGTGTCTATTATCGCCAACAAAAAACGGTGCCTGAAAGAGTTAAAATTAATGTGAGTTTGCAAAAGTAATTTTTCGATTTAGAGATCCGTTTACGAAATATTAAACTCGATAGCAAAATTCTTTTGTTGGAGTCAAGTGTCGTTTCCCCCCCCCCCCCACCAGCTAAACGGTTGTTACTGGAAATGTGAAAAAAAATCACAGTAGTAGGTTATTAACGAAATTAAAATAAAAACTATCAAAGCTAAGTAGGTTTCACAGAAACTGAAAATAATAAAAAAAGCACCTTGATCTTGCTGAGCATTAAAGTTTATGTTATGAAAGTTATGAAAAACTATAAAAAAATACTGAACACTTGGCCAGTTTTATAAATATCAATCAATCAAAATTACTATCACAAAGATGCTGCTCAAATAATGCAAAAAGCCGTTAGGTTAAACAAACATACATCATACCAATTTATAAAACACGTACCTATGTAGGTGGGTAAGGTATATAGCAGTCCGTATTTAGAAACGAGTAAGATAATAAACGATGAGAAAAATTTGACAAACATATCAGGGCGCTGATGCGGCTGCCACGTTCTTGTAGCGCGTCCGCCATGTTTGCGGAAGCTGGCGTCGACAGCTTCACAGCGATATTGCGAAAAAAGGCGGCGTCCTTGTTAAATAGAATACGTGGCAGCCCCAACAGCCTCCTAAAGACGATTGCTGACAGAAATGAGAGTCCATTAATAATGCACCTTGTAGCATTAACCAAGTCTCTGGTAGAATATAAGTACTAACCTAGTTTTAAGAATTACTAACATTTTGGATCTTTGTTGTCTGTAAATTAAATAAATAATAATAATAATATCATCTTTCTTCTCGTAACAGCTTCGAAAAACAAATTCAAATCTAACAAGATCAATAAATCAATGGACAAAGATAACGGACGGTCCAACAGTGCGCCCGCGGCGGAGGAAAGTGAAAGGGTGGGATGCACCTGAGTTATGGCATCGCGGCGTGTCTGGCTGGTGGTATGTACTTCACCTCACTCATCTACTGCAGGTTGTGTGAACTTTCCTGTTACATTAGCAGTAACATTAGATGTATAATATGGGTACCTTTATGTATCATGGATGAATGTGCAGATTTTTGAATGATTTTTATGGTCCCGAACCAAAATGGTAAAGAAGGAACGCTTATGGTGCGACTTCGTCGATCCGTCTGTCTGTCTGTCACCGTGGTCTGTCACATCTGAACAACCACAGTTTTAGAATATTTGCAAATAAAAGAATTGAAAAAATATTATTATTATTGTCAAGGGGGCCGAAATACGGGGGCAAAATTTTAAAATTGTCGGTGCAAGGTTAAGAGAAAAATAAAATGATCACTTTGAGTAGCATAACATCTCAACGTTACAAGAGATTTGGACTTAGTTGTATTATAACGACATCAGATAAGTCGGTAAATATTAACGTTTAAATAAAATTATTCCAAAACGGCAGAGTAAAGTAGGTACATTCAAGAGCAGATCAAGCTTGACACTCGCAGTGCGACTAGCTTTTTGGGCGTTTAAAATAAGAATGATAGGTACAAAGTCCAGCAAGTCATGTTCGACGCGCTCTTGACTGTACGAGTATCTCACTGGTTGGTGTTTCTCCTTACCAGTGCTTCTCCTTATCTAAAGAAACTACAAATGTAAAAGTTTGCTAAAAAGTAAGCACGGCTGCAAGCACGTACAGTCAACGACAGGTCAAGCTTGTCACTCGCAGTGCGTTTCTAGTCCGTACGGCTATTGAAATAAGAATGGTACGAAATCCATCTGTCAAGCTTGATGTGCTCTTGACTGTGTAAACAAAACCATTATGAGCTAAACCAGCGCTACGCAGCAAACGCCCTAAAATCAGAGACCCACTCAAGGTCATAATGTTTCTACCGACGAGCAGCTGTGTGTACGAAGTACTGTAGATAAAATAATGAAACAAATAGTGCTTAGCGCTACCTACAAAACGAATTATTATCACCATCATCATACAAATCCTAGAACTATATGTGCGAGCTGCCAGCGGTTACATGAAGATACTCCCGACGTTCCCGAGGTGTTGAGTGAAGCGGCAGGAGAAGAGTGAACACGGTGGTAGTGTTGACAAATCTGATTTATTTCCATATTTCAATGCTTTTTAGGGTTCCGTACCTCAAAAGAAAAAAACGGAACCCTTATAGGATCACTTTGTTGTCCGTCTGTCTGTCTGTCTGTCAAGACCCTTTATCTCACGAACGGGTAAAGGTATCAGATTGAAATTAATACCATATATTAGGATCTATGAACCACACAAGATCTGAAAATTTAATTTTTTTACAACGACGCAATCAAAAGATATGGCATTTTATGTACTCATCTCCATACATTTATTCAAAAATGCAAAACCTACAGGGTACTTCCCGTTGACCTAAAATTATGAAATTTGGCAAGAAGCTAGGTCTCACAGTACAAATAATGGGAAAAGTCTGAAATCATTAAATATTACAGCTTTTCTCACAACTAATAGTAACCAATTGTGGTGAGCTCCCGTTTCAAGAACATTCATATAAGAGAGGGGTCAAGTTGGATGGTCCTTGAGGCGATTTTTGTTTTAGTTCTATTTAAAAACGGGAACACTTACAAACTTGAAAATTAGTATGTTTATAGTGCATAAGCTATAAAATAACAACAAATAATAAAATTTGGTCAAGCGCGTGTCGGACTCAAAAAATGTAGCACATTAACTTACTGAAATTTCAACTAATACAATTATGATTATGTGGTGGTACGGAACCCTCAGTGCGCGAGTCCGACTCGCACTTGGCCGGTTTTTTATACAGAGTTAACTCTATTATCACAGGTGTATCTTAGTGTGTCGTCGGTGTAAAGTGCAACGTTGTATAGTTTATTTCTTACTAGGTTGGTGTGATGCTGAGTAATGATGCTGCGGCAGATACGTATTGACGTCAATTGTTGACATCTTCTAAGTTATGTTCAGGGTTGAACATTCAGGGCTGAACATATAAGATGGATGACGGACCTCACAAACCCTGATTATGAAAATCTAAGAACAAAGCCTTAGAAAACAAAATACCTACCCAATCCGATAGTAACGCAAAACTAGGTACGGAACCTAATTTTATCGGTCGATTTGGTGCAAATTGAGCTTGTAAATGTACGATTGGCGATATGCCTAGGTATACTTACTTCTGTTAGTTAGTTACTCCTACTTGTATAGGTTAGTGGATCACGGTTCAAACTGCAACGCGCCAATTTTATGATTGCGCTCCAGATAGAAGCTAAACGATAATTTTCGAACAAATGACTGTGAAATTATAAATTACTATGTGATTTCGTAAAATTAACAATTTATTAATTTTAGTACTAAAAAGTATTTACTCTCTTCTCTTACTCTTCAATCGTATGAAGGCTACTACCATCCTACGAATATTATAAACGCGAAAGCTTGTAAGTATGGATGGATGTTTGTTACTCTTTCACGTAAAAAATACTGAATGGATTTTAATGAAACTTTACAATAATATAGCTTATACATCAGAATAACACATAGGATACAATATATAAACCTGTGCAGATGAAGTCGCGGGCACCAGCTAGTAGAGCAATATAATCTTCTATGATACGCTGATTGATGTGTCATTGATTTCTCTCCCGAAGCTCAGTCACTCATGAGAACAAGCAACTTAGAATTTTTGTTACACATAAAGATTTTTCGACTCTCCATACATAAGTGGTCACGTCTAGACACACAGACACAAGAAAGCCTTTCGTCCATAAGTGGAGATCTTTATGGGAGGCCCATGTTCAGCAGTGGGCGACTACCGGTTGATACTACTCTGATAATAAGGCTGTGTATTAACGTGCCACCAAATTTGAGTAAATTACCAAATAATATACACCAAATTTTGTCTACCAAAATGGATGAATGTACACCAAATTTGCTTCTGGCACTTCGCCGGCCGCTGCCGTGGCACGCTCGCGCCGCACGCTCGGCTCGTGCGTTGTGGTCGCAAGACCGAACAAAACCTAACCGAACCGGTTACCCAAATTTGGTGTACGTTCAGCCAATTTGGTGTACATTCATCCATTTTGTCTGAAGTGTATTGGGGTATAAAAAATTATTTTGGGAATCATTTAATTTGTTGCCCTCTGATAATAGTAAGGGTGAATTTCCACCATTGCTGTAAGAGGGAGCTAAGTTGTGAGCTGGAAAATTCCTGCCAATAGGACTGTTCCATTCGACAGCGCATTGGACAAGCTAGGAAAATGGCGCAATTCTATTGGTTTAAATTTTCCCAGCTCACAGCATAACTCTCTCGCATAGTTCTGGTAGAAAAGCAGAATAATTCTATACTTCAAAAATGTGGTTATACTAGGTTATTTTTTGGACCTGATTTCCTTTTGCCCACTTATCAGTGAGGTCAAAAGCAACAACTTTTGTTCTACGACTTTGCTAACAACGCACGAATAATTTTCAACTTCCCATACAAAATGGCTCGGTCACGTGACCACTTTAGTATGGAGAGTCGAAAATTTTTTGTGCGTTGTTAGCAAAGTCGTAGAACAAAAGTTGAAAGTTGTTGCTTTTGACCTCACTAATAAGTGGGCAAAAGGAAATCAGGTCCAAAAAAATAACCTTATATTACAGAATATTGAAGGATTAAATTTGATGAAATAAATGATAAAACGAATATACAAATTGATGTAGAAAAAGCCCATTGCATATTTTGGATTAGAAAATCTTTTAGAGGATTAAAGCATTTTCCTTTTGGGCTCTTGCCAAACCCTTATTCAAAATATAATCGCACGAACTATCACTAATATAACTTCTTATCACACCACTTGTAAACCGCATAATAGTTTTGTTTCAAGGTGACTGTTCGCGCGTCGGGCGAACTTGGCCAATATTTTACAGTTATACCACTGTTAATCACGCGATATACAGAGACTTTTCAATCATTTGTGTAACCTCTTCATCTAGATCTCCTTAAAAGTATACTATCTTGACAGGGATTTTACTCAGGTTTACTCCATAATTGCAGAGCAGAATGCTTGGTATATTTTTGGATGGGAAGCAGTCACTAGGCTTGTTAGCGTTGCGTCTGGCGCCATGAGCCGCCGTTGTTGGTGGCCGCAGTTTGTAAGATTGCTCATCATTCTGATAAAACAAAAATGTAAGCCAAGCGATTCCCCCAGTTGGAAAAACATCAAGCCTTCGACTATGACCGATCGTGTGCTAAATCTTTGTTGACATACTTCCCTCGCTTCCTGTACTTTCATCAATCCTTTCATACATGGTAAGAAAAAGAATCTCAATTAAAGACTGAAAAGACGGTAGAAATCGTAACATGATAGAAAGCGGCTAAGTGATACCCTCATATAAATGAAAGCAACTATGACTTAGAGGGAAGATTATAACTTTTATCCTACAACCGTAGCCTTGCAAGTAAGCGTTTTATAAAAGCCTGATGTTTTACACGAATGTGTTAACACCCTTTATGGGTGTTTAAGAGTGTTTGTTCGATGTTATTCTTTGACACTACATTGTAAATTTGAACCTTAAGGGTTTATGGGACACGAATGGCAAAATTTACGACCGTCTCGGGCGTCAATAGGTGATGCTTTTACTTTCAGTTTTCTAGTTTCTGCAAAGGTGGAAAAGTAGAAAGTATTAACATTTTCTTTACCCGTAGGTACAATAAAAAAAGGCGGGCCAAATGCGTGTCATAGTTTCCCGTACCTAGTTTTTTTGTATAGGATTTTTTGTCGCAATGCATATTTTGATTTAAGTATTTCATAGCTTTCTGTATAATGCTCAGCGAGGTCCTAGCGCTTGATTACTATTGCTATTTTTATATTTCCAGTTTTTCAGAAGCCTAAGCCATTACCTTGTGAAGCCTATTTAGCTGTTATAGTTTTCCTTTAAATTTCATCATATTTATTACTGTACTTTTTTCACTTTTCTAATAACAACCGTTTAGCTGGCAGGGTTGCACTTGACTCCTACAAAATTTATTTAATCATTACTTTTATGAGACCTATCTAACGACAACCCACACTATGGGGTAAACAAGAAATTGTGGATTGTTTACCAAGGGAGCAAAGAACTATTTTAGGGGCAAAAGCGTTTTTTGAATCCAGAGCGGAGCGAAGGATTCTAGTGTAGAATCCCGAGAGTAGCGAGAAAAACGGCGAAAAAACATACAAATCCATGTCTGTTGACTGACAACACATGGTCTCTGTGGGGAGACCAATATTTTTCTCATTTGTGGACCTACGTTCCTTAGGGAAAGTTGTTCACTTACATGGTCTGACAAAAATAACAAAAAATTTATAGTCGCAATAAAATAACTTTAAGTAGCAGGTAGGTATAAAAAAATTTGTACACGGTCAAAGCCCGCACATGACACCACCTTGCTCTACGCCTTTCAAAGTCACATAACATCATATCATCATATTTGTCTATAATGGAGCTAACTAGTCGCATAAAAGCTTAATGTAATGGACTGTGATTGACACAGACGGTGTCAAGGTGAAAAGGCACCCTTATCTGTAAGACCTGTTTCACATGATAACTTTTAACATGAGAGAAAAAGTGGAAAATTCCTTTACTTCCAGACCGGATTATTAGAAAAATAGGTATTATAACTCTTTCTTCTGAAGAATTTTCGATCTACTGCGAATGCAAAGCTTATACGGGGGTTTTCGGGGGCCAAAAATCGATCATGTCTGGGAAAATTCGTTTTTACCGTGTTTTTAACATTTCGCGTTTTGAACAAAAACCTACAGCGCCATCTGTTGCCGGGTAGCATAGCTTGCTCACCCGATGATATTTTAATGTTGAAGCGGCTATTTTAGAGCGAAGCTCGGTCGCCCAGTTACTGTATCTCTTATATTACTATCTTTGGTCTTTACATGTAAGATTGTTAGTACTTATTGCCTTCGTCACAGACCATACTTACCTGCTTTCGTTACATAGTACTACTTAACATCAAAACCAATTTTTCTACACTTTGTATGTATCCGATGTTTTTGAAGCCAATATTTTGTAAAATATTACAAAGTTTACTGGCAGACTACATCTTTAAAAGCACACTTATTTCCAGACCACATCTTTAAACATAAGTAATGACACACAGACTGTTACCCTTCACCATTATTTACTTAAAGCCTTTAATAACGTGTAATTACGAACAAAAGTAAGCAATAAAACAAACGACTAGCTCAATCCAAACACATTACAATTAAGAACGTGTGCTTGCATAAGGCAAAAATAAAATACCTAAATACCTAACGTATAGCTAGGCAACAGCTGATGTAACAAGGGTCAATGAACTTAGCTGTATGTAGGTATAGACTATAGTTTAGATATATACCTAGGTAGTTTCGTGTCAGTCAGCAGCTATTTACGATCTGGGTGCAAAAGTGAGTGGCGCCTTGGATAGGTATCGATCTATTAATAGGAGCTTTTAAAAAGAAGAAAAGCTTTCGAATCGGGACAGTGCAGGCTTATATTGACCAGAAGTATGATAATAAATAAAATAATAAGTACTTATCGTATTTCAGAAGGAACCATTTGTTTGTATCGGTAGGATGCTTGGGAGAAATTGATTTTTAGCAATGAGGCCGCCTTATTGTGCTCATGTTCACTTATCTTTTAGTATTTCTTGTTATCCATGTACAATAAAGAGTATTGTATTGTACAATATGCTAACTCACCACTTCACCAGTCTTAAACGATAATTTGCAATCCATGACACATTTAGTCTTTATGTTTTCCCTATCTCCAAATTATTGCACTCAGGAGGTATTCTGGAAGATAGACAGATCAGGAAAGTAGACCGATCGGGAAAGTAGACCGATCGTTCCGGAGGGATTTTTATAAAGCTAACTGTAAGTCCATCGATGTAGCTACGACTAGAGCCTTTGGGTTATTGTAGTTGACCTTTTGCTATTGATACGGGAAGAAGATAACCTCCTTTTTTGAAGTCGGTTAAAAATTGTTATATTGCTGAGATTTCTAAATCTATAGTCGTTATAGAGTTTTGTTTTAAGTAAATTAAACTTTTACAAATTTTTACATCCCGCAAACACTTGAAATTTTAGTAATTTCCTCCGGAACACGAACGTGATGACTCAGTTGGACATATTAGTAGCCAACCATGAATCATGAAACTAGAAAACTTATCCAACTGTCAACCAACATTGTGAAATGCTAACATTACGAAGATGCGCAAATAGATTTTAACCGCATCCTCCGTGTTTTTAAGGTTGTCGACTGACCCACAAAATAAGACAGCTTCGTTTTTGTAAACCAATGAAAGACTGGGTCTATAAAGGTCTACCTTGGCCGTCCTGAATAATGTGGTTCTTTTTTTCAAAGAATTCATCGTCGATGTAAGTACTTAAGACTTTCATATATATAAGATATACTTATATCAATCTGAACCAAAGCTTCTTTTGTTTTCAATTTACTTAAATTTTATATTATATTATTTCTTTTAATGAGCTAGAATACCTCCTTCTGTTCAAAAACCTTACGAATATTGACAAGTTTGTGGATAAATTTGCAATCGTTCTTTCTTTACGATCGTGAAAGTTGACCCTAAACGGGAAATAGGGAAATGGGTGACCGCTCTCTTCCTCATAGAGAATTTCCCATGCAATCAGCTTCAAAGCCTCCTGCGGAATAAGATACCACAACCTTGGGATTGTGAGCCATAATGTTCTTACCTCTAGACCGCAATGATGGCAAATTTGAATCGCCAACACTACAAAGTGCAAACTATCCTGTCACCACAAACTCACAAGAACATTGCGAAATACTAACATTATGAAGCTGAGCAAATACGCATAGTCAATAGTCAGTTTACCACATCCTGGCCTGTGAATGATGCAATGTGTAGAAGATGATGGCTGGACAGTTACCTGGAAAGAAGACAGAGTTTATGAGATTTGTGAAATATTTCAACAACAAGATACGTGGGATTATATCGTGAATTTGTAATTACGATTTTTTTATCTGAGGCTCGGTAAAGCGAATCTTGATTTGTAAATTTTAGTTTCAATTTTGCCAAAAAGTATTTTTGTGAACCCCTTATTTATGAAAACATTGATAAATATGATCAGTTTCATGACTCAACGCCAACGCTTACCAACACATTTTGCAGCCATGGCTTTAAAACCAGAGTATATTTGACGGAAAAAGTAACATTGTTTTACAAACTTGTTTTTAGGGTTCCGATACCAAAATGGTAAAAAAAGGAACCCTTATGGTGCCGCTCTGTCTGTCTGTCTGTCCGTCTGTCTGTCACACCTCTATATCTCAGCAACCACTCATGCTATCGACCTGAAATTTGGAACAGTTTTAGAATATAGTTGCCCAACTTAATCGCACATGAAAAAATTTTGAAAAAAGTATGATTATTAATGTAAAGGGGGCCAAAATAGGGGGGGGGGGGGCAAATTTCAAATGGTCGCTACTAGGTCGAGTGGGGTATCATATGAAAGGGCTTTACTTGCACATATTAAAACATATTTTTGTATATTTTTACGTCTCTTAGTTTTTAAGTTATGATGAAAAATGTCAAAAAAAATACCATTCCCCCCCCTTATCTCCGAAGTTTGTGTAAGGGAAAATCTGGATTAATTACAGTTGACAGAAAATAATGTAAACTTTACAGCAAAAATAAAACGATCTTTCTAAATTGCACAGTTTTTCATAAATCTGCAAAAAACCTTTACAAACAAATTTAGTTTTGCGGTCCTGAAAATAGACTTTATTGCTTCCAAAAATACTATAGATATATCGGAACCCTCGGCGCGCGAGTCCGACTCGCACTTGACCGGTTTTTTTCTTAAATTTTTAGCACCTTATTTTGGTACAACTGCTGCCGTATTCCGAAGTGAAACTACGATAATATCGCGCCGATAACTTCGGAATACGCACCCAGATATATTTTTCGCAATTTCAAACTCCACTTTCTACTCTTTATCACATTTAACATTTATAAATCTAATCTGTACATAGTTTAGAAAAAAAAAATGTAGTTCATCTGTATGTTTTAGTCAATACTCTTTTTTTTTAAATTGTCAAAATTTATGTGTTTGCAATATAGTGAATTTCGTTAAAGTGGACGCCCGCGATACAGGTTTACCTAGTGCGGGGTTCAAGTTATTGTAAATTGTGCAAATGTATCGTAAATAAAGATTTCTATTTCTATTCTAGGTATTACTTGGTTACAATATTCCCAATTTAATATAAGCTTATAGGAGGTTTTAAAAGATTATAAAGTTGCTTTGTTGCTCCATTTACTTAAATCAGCATCTGATAAAACTAGATAAACAGATTTTCCTGCTTATTCGGTAATATAAAAACAGGAACAACTTTTTTCTTAAACAAGCAAGCTTTCTTAATACTATACTTTATTAAGGCATAGTAGTAAAAAGTAGTAGGTTATAGTAGTATCTTGAAGTAATGTCTGTAAGAGTAGGGCAGACGAGTAAGGTTTGTGAAACGTGTCTGTGTATGGGAAGATGGAAACTGGTCGCAGATTTCTAATACTGTTATGGGTCGTAAAATTGTGGTTACAGATGTAGGTACTGAGTTTAGCAAGCGTCTCAAAGGTACAGAATAATATTTCTCAAATATCTTTGGAAGGTTTGCGTCAACATAATAATAAAAAACCGGCCAAGTGCGAGTCAGACTCGCGCACTAAGGGTTCCGTACTTGTCCACCGTATGACATACTACAGGCTTTTGCCCTTTAATTTTAAAAAGTCTCTGACCACTCAAACCTGACCCCTCTTTCATATGAAAGTACTTGAAACGGGAGCTCACGTTAATTGGTTATGAGAAAAGTTGTACTATTTAATGGTTTTAGACTTTTTCATTTTTTTTGTGCTTTGAGACCTAGTTTCTTACCAAATTTAGTCGGGAAGTACGTAAGGTTTTGGTTGGGTTCTTATAATGTACTAGCTGGTGCCCGCGACTTCGTCTGCACAGGTTCATAAATTGTAGCCTACGAGTATATGTTATTCTGATGTTTAAGCTATATTATTGTAAAGTTTCATTAAAATCCATTCAGTAGTTTTTACATCCATACTTACAAACTTTCGCGTTTACAATATTAGTAGGAAGGATGGAGATGGGGAAGTAAATGGCTGTATCTTTTGGTTGTGTTATTATTGAACAAGCTAGAAATTTTAACAACTTCAATGGTTCATAGACTTTAATATTTTGATATCTGTACCCGTTCGTGAGAAAAGGGGTCTTGACAGACGGACAGACAGATGGGACCCTTTCAGGGTTCCGTTTTTTTCCTTTTGAGGTACGGAACCCTAAAAATCTAAAACTTGTAGACAAGTCTATGGATTTTCGTGAGCATCGCAAACCGCGTAGAATTAAGTAAGTACCTATACTAACACTTTCTATAGTTAAACTATTGTTACCTACATGTGAGTGAAAAACTTTTCAACAAATCAATAAATTATTGCTAAATCATTCCTCCAATTATAGACATGATATGCAAGTTCAGGAATATAATTAAACTTTTATATTTTTACACTATGAAGTCATTTGCGATATCGATAGAGCAAATTTTGATTGATAGATAGATTTACAATAGAATACAATCGAATATCAACTGTAAAAATAATTATCTTAACCAAGTCCACTATAAGTAACAAACTGGGCTATTATTTTATTTTGGGGCCCAGAATGAATAAATATGACAACAAAATATAATTTGAAGTATGTTATTTTTTGTTACTTTTTTATACTGATATAAAATAATCATTGTTTTAAGTATATATTACAGCAATTTGCAGCGATGTTTATTTACTATTTCTTCATTAATTTTATTATTATACTAGGAGGGGTACAGAAAAACAACAACTGTGTTACTTTCATGCAAAATCAAGTTTTATTGTTAGGAACATTTACCTCAATTTGGAAACCTATCACATATGAACTTAAGATAGGTTATCAATAATCTTATATATTAAATCACAAATTATCTCAGTCAGATATCTCTTTATGTGGTTAAGTTTACCACTTTGTTACCTAATTTCGATTTAAGCAATTGTAATTTCTAAAAATATTATAAAATAATAGCAATTTGAACTCACTATTTAAAGAGACAATCCAAATGTTTCAAATAAACAATAAACTCTTAAAATTAGGAAATATGAAAAAGTAATTTTAGTTTTATACCTTCAAACGTTTCCAGAAAAAGAGGGACAAAGCAACGCAGTGGTTGGATACGTAACATAGTGGTAAACTTCTTTATTCTGGAGTAATGGTCTCTGATGGCATTAGATAAAGTGGCGTACTTTTTGTGTCCGTCTCCACTCTCCGACTTTTTTGCTTTGTTCTTTTGTCTTTGGCATCTTTTTTGTACTTATATTTCTTTTTCAGCTTATCATTTTCTTCCTTCAATTTTATATTTTGCCTATATAATGCCGATCTGTCTCTTCTTACTTGTCGTCTTCCTCTGGAGCGTGGAGAAAGGGGAGTTCCTGATCGTGGCGTTGAAGCTGGTGTATTATTTAAAATGACCTGTGCAATTTTATGGCGCTCTTTACGTTTCTTGTTTGCATTCTTCCATTTACGCTTTATACCAGGCCACTCAGAAAGTATTGCGAAAAATAGTTTTTATATATGGGAGACTGGCCGGTCAGAATCTTTTTCGAAAATATGATTACTTGTAAGTAAAAATATGTGTGTTCCATTTTCAAAATTTCCCTCCACATTTTTTGCGAGCCAATTCAAAGTATCGTGTCTTACTGAAAAATGGATCTGCGCCGGGAACATTTTAGAGCTATGATTTTTTACGATTTCAAGTGTCGCCTGAAACCGGATGAATCGTTCGATAGACTTCAAATGGCATTTATGGATGAAGGCCCCTCCAAGGCAACCGTGTATCGTTGGTATAACGAATTTAGGCGCGGTCGACCAACCTTGGGGGATGAAGAAAGAAGCGGTCGCCCTTTGACGGCTATTACGGAAGAAAACGTGCTAGCAGTGAAAAATTTAATCCAAGATAATAGGCGAATTACATATCAGGAGATTCAGCACATATTAAAGATTGGATCGGGAAGCGTTCACGAGATTCTACACGGGCATCTTCGCGTGAGGAGGATAGTATCGCGCTGGGTGCCGCACTACCTCACCGACGCTCAGAAGCAGGCCCGGGTGGAATGGTGCCGTGATATGCTGAACAAATTTGAAGCAGGCTCGTCTCGGCGTGTTTACGACATCGTAACAGGTGATGAGTCCTGGATTTATCAATACGATCCAGAAACCAAGCGCCAGTCGACAGTTTGGGTGTTTCAAAATGAACCAACGCCTACCAAAGTGAAGCGATCTCGAAGCGGGGGGAAGATTTTGATCGCCAGCTTTTTTAATTTGACTGGCCACTTGGCCTCAATTCCCTTACGAGATCAAAGAAGCATCAACGCCGAATGGTATACTACCAAATGTTTACCAGAAGTTTTTTCTGTTGTGAGCAACAAGCGACCAAACACAGGGCTCCGCGGACTACTGCTCCACCACGACAATGCGCCTGCACACACCGCGCTCAAAACGAGGGACTTCCTGGACAGCACACCAGTCAAACTCCTGGGTTACCCTCCTTACAGCCCTGATCTAGCACCGTGTGACTTCTTTTTATTTCCAAAAATAAAAAATCAGCTCAAGGGGATACAATTTTCGTCGCCGGAAGATGCGCTGGCTGCGTTCGAGCAGGCTGTAAACGAGGTGTCTACGGCGGACTGGAAAAAGTGTTTTGAAAACTGGTTCAGACGCATGAATCTTTGTATAGAGGCTGGTGGAGAGTACTTTGAAAAGATTTAATAAAAATATATGTACCTGTAGAACAATTTTTTTTAGTGTCGCAAATATTTCTGAGTGTCCCACGTAGATCTATGTTCTCTCTCTGTTATGTCTTTTACAAGTTTTTTATTACCGTGATATCTTGCAAGATGTTTTTGTTTAGCCTCAGCATTTTTTACCGGGTCCTGTTTAAATTTCTCCGTATAAAAACGTTATTTTTCAGCCGGTGTTAAAGCCATTATGTTGGGAATGGTATACTGTAACAAATCAATCTAAAATTAAATAGTTTTTGAATATAAAAATATTAAATAATAAGTAAAAACTTTAAGGTTTAACCACTGCGTTATTATAGCTACACCTGCGTTACATCTCGTAGTAACACAGTGTGGCGGTAACACAGTTGTAAAAATTACACATATTCTAACGTTTCGGCCATATAGTAATGAATTAAAAATATTTTTTTGATGCCATTCAAAAATTTACATATTCTCATACAGATGAATTTAATAAAATTATCAAATATCTAAAAACTCACCGTTTAACACTCGTCACTCAGCGGTAACACAATAAACACACGCACCTCTCCTGCCGACTCTCGCGCGACTGGCACGACCGACGAAGGATACGCACTCCCCCTGCATCCCGCTAGCAATTGATGACAAATCAAACGAATTTTGACGTTGAGGCATACAAAAAGCTGAATTTAAGACTTATTTTCGTATGGTAACATAGTGTTCGTGATTTTTTACTTAGCCACAGGGACAAAACAAGGAATTTTTCGTAAATCAGAAAATTCCAAAGGGAAATTATACTTATTAGTGTTGTAGTAAAGTTCAAACAAAAACACAACACACACACAACATCGGGCAGGACCACAGTAGCCTAGTTGGTAAAGCGTCTGCGGTACTTACGCAGAAGACGCAGGTTCGAATCCTGCCTGTGGTTGTGAAATTTTGCGATTTTCTACTTTGTAATATCAAACAACTGTTAATTACTATAGATTTTCAAATTAAATAGCGTCTTGAAGACTTTTTAAGTAATTTTAGTGTATTTGAAGTGAGTTGCTAATAGGGACAGCGAAATTTTGTAGGGAATACACCTGCGTTTCTCAGAAATACAACTGAGTTACCGTGATTTAAGAAAAAATATAACTTATTCTGTTCATTTATTGTAATTCTCTTAGACGGGTATATTATCGCTAACGTATTAATAGTGTTTTTATTTTAGAAATCGTTGTTTGCTTTAATAATAATAATTTTTGTTTGAGAGAGACCTGTTATTGGAACCAAAATAAAATAATAGCCCAACTAACAGTTAAGAGCTCCTTTGCAAGGCTTTTGATGATAGATGTGAGGATGATAATAGTTTAGAATCAAAACGCAACTCATTATAAATCTCTCGACATCAGATGCTTGATACTATAATTTATAAATACTTACTTACTTATAGTATTCAAACTTATAATTTTTTTAAATTGCGCTAGTTTTGAACTATACAGCGTGAATTTGTAGTGGTTTCGCACCCGAAGCCCAGTGATTCTACTCATGATAACAAGCAACTTTCCCGAAGAAAAAAATTTTTTACTCGAAAAATTTTTTTAGCCTCTCCATAGTAAAGTGGTCACGTGATCGACTCATTTTGTATGAGGAAGGCGAAAAATTTTTTTCGAGTAAAAAATTTTTTTCTTCGGGAAAGTTACTTGTTTTCATGAGCAGAATCATGGGCTTCGGGTGCGAAACCACTACAAATTCACGCTGTATAGCAATCAATCTGAACAACCCTTTCGACTAAATAACTCTTTGAACTGAACAACTACTCAAGCTGTTTTCCTTACAAATCAAAGATTTTGGAAACTATGCGCATAAGCGGAGCATTTTTCTCATGTCAGCATGGACGAACAATCCATGATGTCAGTGATATCATGTGATATTATTAAATTATCCTATCCTTAATCCTTAATATTGTAAACGCGAAAGTTTGTAATTATGGATGAAGGGATGGATGGATGTTTGTTACTCTTTCACGCAAAAACTACTGAATGGATTTTAATGAAACTTGGCACACATATAGGTTAGGTCCTTGAATAGCACATAGGCTACTTTGTACCGCGAGAAAACACTTCATTCCCACGGGAAAACGCATTTGATGCGGGTGAAACCGCAGGCGGAAAGGTAGTTAAACTATAATATCGAAAAAATTGCTGTACCGGCCACACTGGCAGACTGTCACAAAAAAAATTCTGCCGTCTGCTGAGCTTCTACATATCAGCTCGGACCAAGTACCTATAGAAACTCTTCATGGTCCAAGCACCTTAAAATACTCTCTGTTGTACGGTCAACCTCACGTCGGTAGAAACTTTTTGAACTCTATTACTACGCCATAAGGTCCAAAAGTGTTTCTACTGACGTGCTGTTGAGTGTACACACGCCCTAACCGCGACATTTTCCACGACAAGCTTTCTCCGTGTCGTGCGAACCCAGCACAATGCCACACGATGCGTCTGATACCGTGGTAAGTATAATAATCACTCCTCATTAGTACACTTAATTGTAGTGAATTGTTCTTGATAGTGATATAGGTGTGTGTAGTGACCGAGACCCGTGTGGTGCCGGCAAAGAATAGTACCAACCCATCTCTACGCGTGTCGTAAGAGGCGACTCATCATAACATCCCATGAAACGTCCACTACAGGACAGGGAGCTCCCTCCAGAATTCTAGCTTTTGCTGGAAAAAATGTGGAGAGAAGTACCATAGTCACCTCGCTTGTTAGCGTTACGGCTGGCACCATGGACCGCGGTTGTAGGTGACCGCAGTAAGTAAGATGTAAGATACAAAGGAGGATGCTGCTGCCCATCCTCCAGTTAACTCTTAGTCGCCTCTTACGACACCCACGGGTATGTATGGGTTGGTACTATTCTTTGCCGGCACCATACGGAACGAGGCGACTAAGGGCTTATAAATCGAAGGATGGGCAGCAGCATCTTTCTGTGTATTGTACCATCTTACATACTGCGGTCACCAACAACAGCGGTCGCCAGCCGTACCGGTGACTATGGTATATCCCCTCCTAAGTACTACGTGTTTTTGTTGAAGTTTTGGTGGGAGCTCCCTGTCCTGTAGAGGACGTTTCATGGGATGTTATGATGTTCTTGATAGTGATATAGCTGTATGTAGTGACCGAGAACTCTTATCTAGTCATCGGCATGTTTAAAAATAACTAAGTTTATAAACTCTAAAACTATTGAACAAACAAAATATTAATTACTTTATCGTAGAGTCAAGAAAAAATTAAGTTAAAATATAACTATTTTGTATGAAATTACAAAATGTTACAACAGCGAAATACCTACTTAACAAAAATGTTAATGGCGATAGATTACATAAGATTTTCATTATCAAAATCATTTATCAATTCAAAATTTAACATTATTACGAACCAACTATTGCAAAATATACACATGGTTATAATAGTACCATCTCTACCCAGTTTTTTCGCAGTTTTCTCGTCTTAAACAGTGATAAACTACAAAACAAAGACTTGTTTTCGACATCTTATTTTCGAGCCACCCTCAAATCTTTTCGATTTACCATAATGACAAATGTCACCTGACACTTCAGTGTTGCCAGTATGAACGAACCTCCCCAGAATGGGGGAAATCAACCTGTTCTTGGTCACAGACACCTTGTGCAACAAGTTTTCCACAAGAGCATGTTTGAACAAAGCCCATTAGCTAAAAAAGTACCCTCAACCGATAGCATACCCAATGCTGTAGATACTAACCCACCTGATGAAGTGTACAAAACACCACCATGTCATGTGCCATGGCAGAAAGTACCTCAAGCCAATACAAGCGAGCAAAGGAAAAAGAGGAAGGTCTCTGACTCACCACCCCCAGTACCAACCCAAAACAGATTTGATATCCTAAATCAGGTAAAAACCACACCGGAAGCTCAAATTGAACGAAAAAACAAACCTCCACCAATTATCTTGTATGGGATCAAAGAAATCGACAAACTTATAGACTTCCTCACAAAAACAATACCAAAAGAATCCTTTACAATCAAAATTATTACAAGACAACAGCTGCGTCTCAGTTTCTCAGATGTGGAAACATACAAGACAGCAATAACTCTAATACGTGAAAATGGTTTGATCGGTCATACTTTCACAACAAAATCTGAAAAGCCCTTTAGAATTGTGATCAAGAACCTACATCCTTCTACACCAGTACAAGAAATCATTTCAGCGATTGAAAACACTGGAAATAAAGTGAAAGGCGAGATAATCAATGCTCGCTATGGGCCAAATAAAATTCCCCTCCACACATGGTTTGTAAATCTTGAGCCAAGTCCAAATAACAGCAAGGTAAGAGAAATAAAGTACATTTATTACACAAAAGTTACAATTGAAGATCCTAAAAAGCAAACAACTGTCGTCCAATGTAAAAGATGCCAGCAATACGGGCATACAAAGAACAACTGTATGCGCCCATATCGTTGCGTGAAATGTGTGGAAAATCATAAAACAACAGACTGTCCAAAAGTAGATCGCAAAACACCAGCCAAATGTGCCCTTTGTTTTGGGACTCACCCGGCAAACTATAGGGGCTGCAAGGTCTTCCAGGAAATCAACAAAAGAAAAATGAATGGAATAACAAGCCAAAAACCTAACATCAAAAGTAGCGAAACAGATCAAGAAAAAGCAGAACCAAATTCGACCAATAAATCTGGAGCTACAATGGGAACCCAGCCCATAAACAATTTATTCTCAAGAAATCACCGAACCTATGCTAATGCTGTAAATAAAAATCAAAATGCCAGCGAGCCTTCTGCTGCAATGACGAACACATTAACTGAAATACTGATGAACCAAGCTAAAAAGCTAGACACATTATTAGAACAAATGAGCTCTCTTATGAACATCATGATTACACTTATTAATAAAATAAAATAAAATTCAACCTAAAAATTGCAACATGGAATATCAACGGCCTCATATCAAAAATTGAGGAGGTAAAACTTTTTATCAAACTACATAATATAGACATACTGCTTATATCTGAAGCTCATCTCACACACTTACCTAATGAAAATCTACCGGGATACCGAATTTATTATACGCCTCATCCTGATGGCACTGCACACGCAGGGACTGCTATAATACTGAGAAATTCATTAAAACACTACTGCCTTACTGCCTATCAAACACCAGAAATCCAAGCTACATCTGTAGTTGTAGAAGACAAGGAAGGACCACTGACTTATTCTGCAGTATACTGCCCACCAAAACACAATATAATTGATAATCAATTTCTAACATATTTTGGAACTCTGGGAAATAGATTCGTTTCAGGAGGCGACTGGAACGCGAAAAATACACACTGGGGTTCAAGACTTACTAATACCAGAGGAAGAGAACTAAAGAAAGCATTGGACAATAAAGGATACTCCTATTTATCTACTGGAGAACCCACATACTGGCCAACAGACCCAAACAAACTGCCAGATTTACTAGACTTTTATATAACTTCTGCTGGCATATCTAATTTATATTGTGATGTCCAAAGTTGCCTTGATGGGAGCAGTGACCATACACCAGTTTTTCTCACACTAAGTACTACAGTTATATCTAAAAAAGAGCCCCCACATCTAACCAATATAAAAACAGACTGGGATTGCTTTGAAGAATATATTGATATATCAATAAACCTCAAAATACCATTAAAGTCCTCGGATAACGTTGAAGATGCAGCAACACATATCACATCTGTAATACAATGTGCAGCATGGATGTCAACCCCATTAATTTCACCCAGAATCGGAAATAAATCAATACCTAATAACACTATAGTCACACGCATGGTGCAAGAAAAACGTCGTTTAAGAAGAATTTGGCACAATACTAGAAGGCCAGCAGATAAAACAATTTTCAACAAAGCTTCCTCTGATCTTAAACAAATTTTATGCGACCTTGAAGATGAAGCACTGCAATTCAAAATCGCTGGACTCTCGGCTACAAACAAAGGCGAGTACTCGCTTTGGAAAGCAGCAAAAACTGCAAATAAACCTCAACCGATGCTACCCCCAATCAGAACACAGGAAGGAAACTGGGCCCGAAGTGAATTAGAAAAAGCAGAAGCATTTGCATCACATCTTAGCAAAGTTTTCACAGACAATCCATCTACAGATGAAAAGTGGGAGGAAGAAGTAGACAAGTTCCTGAACAATGAAGACGAAATAAGTCCTTCAATTAAGTTATTTACACCAAAAGAAGTCGCAAAACACATCCGAAATCTAGATCCACAGAAAGCTCCTGGTTATGACCTCATAACACCATTCATCTTAAAGAAATTACCGCGAAAAGGAGTTGTTTTCTTAACAATCTTGTTTAATGGAATAATCAGAACATGTCATTTCCCCTCACAATGGAAAGTGTCACAAATTATAATGGTACCAAAACCAGGAAAATCGCCAAATGAAATAGCATCATATCGACCTATTAGCCTTCTTCCAGTCATATCGAAGCTGTTCGAACGTATGCTGATGGATAGAATCCGGCCCATTATTGATGAAAAGAACTTGATACCTGAACATCAGTTTGGATTTCGACGACATCATTCCACCATTGAACAAGTCCACAGAGTGGTAGACAAAATCAGGAAAGCTATGGAAAAACGACAGTATTGCTCTGCTGTTTTTCTAGATATACAGCAGGCATTTGATAAAGTGTGGCATAAAGGGTTGCTATATAAGCTCAAAACTACTTTGCCTCAAGCAATATATTCCCTTCTAAAATCGTACCTTGAAGAGAGGTTATTTTATGTTCAATTTGGTGAAGCATCATCAATGATTTACGATATTAGAGCCGGTGTCCCACAGGGATCTGTTCTTGGACCGGTACTGTACACATTATTCACATCAGACCTACCAGAGACGGATGATATTCTTACTGCAACCTATGCAGATGATACTGCAGTTCTTAGCTGTGATAAATCTCCAGAACTTGCATCGCAGAGACTACAAAAGCAACTTGATATGCTAAATAATTGGCTCCATAAGTGGAAAATTAAGACCAGCGCGCAAAAATCAAACCATATCACCTTCACGCTCAACAGACGCAACTGCCCTGAAGTAAAGCTAGGCGATGATATGCTCCCACATGTAGAAGATGTTAAGTATCTTGGCGTGCAACTTGACCGCAGACTAACATGGCAAAAACACATAAAAAGTAAACGTGACTCACTTAACAACAAGTTCAGATCGATGCAATGGCTAATGGGAAGAAGCTCTAAGTTGTCTCTAGAGAATAAAGTACTCATTTACAAAACTATTCTAAAGCCTGTATGGACCTACGCACTTGAGCTCTGGGGGGTGGCCAGCAACTCAAATGTGGAAATTCTACAAAGATTTCAAAACAATGTTTTAAAAACTATAGCACGAGCACCATGGTTCACCAAAAATCAGGAAGTCCATGAGTATCTACATATCCCCACTATTCGAGACGAGATCAAAGCGCGAAAAGATTGCTACAAAGCTAAGTTACTATGCCATAAGAATGCACTTGCTCGCTCATTAGTACCAGCACAAGAAGATTGTACAAGTCGTCTTAAGAAGCGCAGAATTTTATGAAAGCCACATAAGCATGAAAATGAAGGAAGAGGAGGGTCGACGGACTCTTCATTCCAAAACGCCATAGAAACTAGATCAGATCTGTTTATAGTTGTAAAACTGATCACAGATAGCAAACATACAATGGAAAAAAAAAAAAAAAAAATCTCTACCCGTGGGTGCCGTAAGAGGCGACTAAGGAATTATGAAACGGTGGGCAGCAGCGCCCTTCTGTGTATCGCACCATCTTACATCTGCGGTCACCAACAACCGCGGTCCATGGTGCCACCCGCAACGCTAGCAAGCGTATTGTTTGTTTACTATTATATATTCTGTGGTATGGTGACTTTGATACTTCCCCTCCATATTGTTCAAGTCAAAGCTAGAATTGTGGAGGAACATTCCTGTCCTACAGTGGACGTTTCCATGGGCTCATCATCATCATATCGTGTGGGTTGCAAGGTCGATGACCGACCTCACAAACCCTGGTGTCAGAGTTGTTGAGCCGCCAAAGGCCTCTGACATGGCTCATTAACGACTACATCCGTAGATAGTAGTCGGGACCAACGGCTTTACGTGCCTTCCGAAGCACGGAATCATCTAACTTGGGCTGATGATGAATGATATTATTATGATGAAAAAAAAAAAACAATTCCTTGCTACACAATTTTCAGATATTTTTTTTTACAAATTTGGATGATATCGGAGAAGAAAGGAAGAAGGGACGCGTTAGCTTATATATAGTTCTGTGGAAGGGACAGTGCAGTTGGTTGCAAATAAAGTGTAGTACATTAAAGGGCAGGCAGTACACTTGCGGACATTCGGTCGGAATGCGGTCAGCCAGTGTAAGGGCTCCCGCACACGACCGAGAATCGGTGGCCGATTATCGCCCAGGACAAGGACGGAAGATCCAGGTGATAACACGTAAGAGCGGGATGCCGACAAAAAATCGGCCACCGATTCTCGGTCGTGTGCGGGAGCCCTAAACATTTCGCTAGGCTATTAGTACCGAGCCGAGTCCTTATTCAGGTCAGACATTAAAATTCGAAGACGTAATAACGCGACGCTTGTTTGACATTCGAACGAGTAGTCAATAATGATTAATTGTTAGGGGTTCACAAGTGCCACGTTGTGTGACTGATTGTGTTTAATAACCTACGTAACAAATGATTTTTGACTAAAGTTCCGATCGTTACTAACATATATATAGATCTAAAGTTTCACATCGATTAGTGAATATCGTATGATTCAAATTCTACATAGTTCAATAATTTTTATGATGCCTCTACGCAGTACACATGTACAAAACAAATATGATGTCTTGGTGAGAATGTTTTAGAGCATGTACTTTAACAACAATAAGATATGATATGTATTACTAATTTTAAGTGTCATGTTTGTTAATTCTCCAGATGAAAATAAATAAATAAATACACACACGCTTACTATTTCTAATTGTTCGTTAGAAAATGAAATTATATTTCTCTACAAGTACTTACTACCGTAGAATATACAGGGTTTATATTTGGACCCCTAGTCAAATTTTAGTATGTTGCTCAGAACATGAATGAAACTGAAAAACTTTCGGTCCCATACAAATTCCACTGTTGCTTGTACAAGCGGGAGACCCAAAAACAAAATGTTTTTCTTTGGGAAAGTTGTTAAGATTTGTTCTCTGAGTCACATACAAAAATTTGGCTAGGGGTCCAAAAATTACCGTAAACAAGGTTTTACTACGTTTATAGGAGTAGTAGTTTTAAAGGCCTACTTTCATTGTGACATTTGTGACGGAAATATTTCTGATGACACTTGAACAAACATTGAACTTGGATTCGTAATGCATTAAACTGCCTACTGCCTGCTTTACTTTTATATCGTACTAGCTTTTACCCGCGGCTTCGCTCGCGTTATGTAGTCTTTGCGTCATTCTAGTATCTCCTACAGGAACCATGCATTGTTCCGGGATAAATTGTAAACTGTGTTAGTCCACTACTTGATCTATCTACCTCACAAACATCGAAATCGGTCAAGCGGTTTGTGCAGAAGACTGATTTATATAAAAGAGGTTCAGAATAAGGACATAACCTTTCGGCGACTAGTAATAGTAGTAACTTAGGGATAAATATGATTTTAGATCATAACCGGTGGTTTGAACTTATTTGTATCTAACATTTTAGTGGGCTTGCTATTTTGTACAGATGTTTGTTTTATTATAATGTAATAATAGGTTTTTGTAGCATTACCACATCATTTCGCGTGAGTTGCAAGGTCGATGACCGATCGCACACACTTTGGTGCCAGCCTGAGTTGTTGAGCCTCCGAAGGTTTTTGAACTTCCATAGATAGTAACTGGGAGCAACGGAAAAACGTGCCTTATGAAGCACGGAAATATCTGACTTTTCAGATAATCAGCTGATTCATCCAGCAATTTTGTAGCCAAACTGGAGAAGTCTCATACATACATACATACATAACATCACGCCCTGTTCCCGTCGGGGTAGGCAGAGACCACAGTTCTCCACCTGCTACGATCTTGACACACTTCCCTTGCTTCCTGAACCTTCATCAATCCTTTCATACATGCTCGTCGGTTTAGGGTACTTTTAACCTGGCCTTTATTCAGAACGTCCTGAATTTGGTCCTGGTACGTTCGCCGAGGCCTTCCCTTTCCAACTTTTCCATTCACTCTCGCCTTGTAGATCTCTTTCGTCAATCTCCCTTCATTCATCCTCTCTACATGACCAAACCATCTCAGCATCCCTTTCTCAATTTTAGTCACTACGTCTTCTTTTACGCCACAACGTTCTCTTATCACACTATTTCTAATCCTGTCACTCAATTTCGCACAAATTATACTCCTCAACGCTCTCATTTCTACTGCATTAATTCTACTTTCATGCTTTTTCTGCCATTCCCAGCTTTCACTGCCGTACATCAGCGTTGGTACCAAAACGCCTCTATGAACAGCCAGACGAGCCTTGTGAGACACCTTCTGACTCTTCATAAAAGCATGCAGTCTCATAATAAGTCTCATAATAATTGAATTTTGCTTGATAGTTTCCCCACTGGGAATCGAACCCAGATCCAGAGCTAAACGCTCTAACCACTAGACTACGGAGGTCGTTGGTCTATGTAGCGTTTCATACAGCGTTAATTTTCATAGGTTTTTCCCCCGTAGCCCAGTGAGTCTGCTCATGAAAACAAGCAACTTTCCCGAAGAAAAAAAAAGTTTTTAAACGTAAAAGGGTTTTCACCTTTCCATACAAAATGAGTCGATCACGTGACCACTTTACTATGGAGTCGAATTTCTTATTTTTTTTTCTTCTGGGTAGTTGTTTGTTACCATGAGTACGAGTAGAATCACTTGGGAATTCTGGAGCAAAACCAATGAAAAATTACGCTGTATAATTTATTTAAAGAATGTTATTGCACGGCAACCAAAGGATCTTGATCCAGAGGATGGGCAGCAGCCTCCTTCTGCGTGTCAAACTTACCATACTGCGGTCGCCAACCATCGTGGTCCATTGTGCCAGCCATAACTATACAACGTTAACGGAAAGGTATGATAACACTAAAGGGTGACAATGTGCACATAAAACTGAACAACTTTTCCCAAAGAACAACAAGGTTGAAATATGAAAATACATTTTTGACCTTCCAAGGAAACTGCATCAGCTGGTTGCAAAATTGGTTTTTCGCATATCGACCTATGTTCCTAGAAAAAAGTTGTTCAGTTTCATGGTCAGAGCAGATTCACAGCTTTGCGTTACACGTTGTTGATGAAAGCGGATTCCTAGGTATCAGGCCGTAACGTCTTATTTTTATTGTCTAAATCCTGTCGCACCCTGTACATCAAACACAACTTTGTTTGTGTAGCTACTTAATGTAAATGACGTCATTAAGAGATAGGTAATATCCCACTCTACCCTACAATGAATAAAAAACTTTTTGTATGTTTTTTTTTAAAGCTAACAAGCGTGGTGACTATGGTATGTTCCCGCTTAAAATACACCACGTAGGTAAGTATTTTTGCCGTGAAATTCTGGGAAGAGCACCATTCTTGAAGAGGGCATTCAGCTTTTCTATGGTCTTTTGAGCACAATAAAATAGTTCTCAAAGTTTTTCAACGATTTAACAAAGCAAGCCAGACATAGCTAACTTTATCAACATCCAACCAATTCCACAATTACCATAAACTTTCCTTCAACCAACACGGATGAGAAATACGCGAATAATAAAAAAAAACAGGCTTGATTACAATAGCTCGTAAAATGTAAAACGAGGAATCTTCGACAGGCGATAGTGGTCAAGAAATTGTTTTTTATGGCTTAAACGTGTATGGAAATGGATGGTTAAAAAAATAAGTATTCGATTATAACGACGTGATAAGGTGTGTAAATTAATTATGGAGGTATCTTGGAGGCTAGTAAAAATTGTTTTTAAGAAAAGTGTAATGGTAAAACAGACACTTGGCTTAGATAGGCTCATTTTCTTGCTTTTAATACAGATAGATGATATTCTGTCTACAAAACAAGATTTATTAAAAATGTATTGCAATATTTACTCACAAGTCTTTCATCATCATCATCACATGAAACGTCCACTACAGGACAGGGAGTACCCTCCAGAATTCTAGCTTTTGCTGGGACAATGCGGAGGGAAAGAACCATAGTCACCACGCTGGCACCATGGACCACAGTTGTCGGCAACTAACCGTATGTAAGATAGTACGATACACTGAAGGATACGCTGCTGCCCATAATCCGGTTCATAATCCCTTAGTCGCCTCCTACGACACCCACGGATAGACATGGGTTCGTGCTATTCTCTGCCGGCACCGTATCCTTAGCGTTATCCCGATTTTGTATGGATTCAGATATCTTTAGTTAGATGATTTGACATTGGTTTTTACAAAACTTCTATGTAACTTCAGTTTTTCGTTCTTATCTTGAGAGTAAATTTGATTTGTAGCTATCGTTTCGTTAACTTGGATTTCCTTTATAAACATCTTACAGCCTTAGTTGCTTTACTCACCTGGGTGAAGATTGCCGCCTTTTATTTGTCGGTCTTCTTCGAATACAGACACAAAGAAAATATTTCCCCTTTTGAACCATTGTCACTTTCAACCGCGAAAAACATCCGAAAACAAAAACTGATTATAGACTACTGCTTCCGTCTGTCAACCTACTAAGAAATAAGTAGGCCCAAATTAGTAAGTTAATGTACAGAGTATAAGTAGGTGTAGAAAACATATATCGTATTTCGCGTATCGAACTCGACTGGGATAAAAACATCACAATTTCATTTCAATTCTTGCTTTTGCACTGAAAAACAAACTTGTGACTTCACGCATACATAAAAGTTACAGTTTGGTATTTACGCTGGCATTGCGTCCGTCTTTATTTTTCGATCCATTGCGTAGTTTCTTTGAACCTTTCATGAAAGTTTCAATACGTAGTTGTCAATGTATATCGTGGTTTTAAATCAGCTGTAAATGTTTGTAAGAATTCGTGTAGTACGAGTAACTACCAATATTTACACAAATGTTTTGTCGTGAGTTACGTATAGTTCGTCGACGTAGGTGTAGTCAAGGCAAATATAATTTGTAGCACTTGTTTTGCGACACTCTCAGCTATAATTTTGAAAATTTGGTTCCTCTACTAATGAAATTTAAAATTTATGATTATGTCTGTACATTGAAGATATTTATAAAAACCGGTCAAGTGCGAGTCGGACTCGCGTGCCGAGGGTTCCGATATACCTATAGTATTTTTGGAAGCAATAAAGTCCATTTTCAGGACCGCAAAACTAAATTTGTTTGTAAAGGTTTTTTGCAGATTTCTGAAAAACTGTGCAACTTAGAAAGATCGTTTTATTTTTGCTGTAAAGTTTACATAAACCTCTGTCAACTGTAATTAATTCAGATTTTCCCTTACTCAAACTTCGGAGATAAGGGGGGGGGAATGGTATTTTTTTTGACATTTTTCATCATAACTTGAAAACTAAGAAACTTAAAAAAATACAAAAATATATTTTAAAATGTACAAGTAAAGCCCTTTCATATGATACCCCACTCGACCTAGTAGCGACAATTTGAAATTTGCCCCCCCCTATTTTGGCCCCCTTTACATTAATAATCATACTTTTTTCAAAAAATTTTCATGTGCAATTAAGTTGGGCAACTATATTCTAAAACTATTCCAAATTTCAGCTCGATAGCGTAAGTGGTTGCTGAGATATAGAGGTGTGACAGACAGACGGACAGACAGAGCGGCACCATAAGGGTTCCTTTTTTTACCATTTTGGTATCGGAACCCTAAAAATGTCACGGTGCCTATGCTTTTATGATACCCCTGAGTCCAAACCACAGATTTTTGGTATTTTTGTCTGTTTGTTTATTTGTTCTAAAAACTACTAAACCAATTTTGATAAAACTTTTTATCTCAGGAGCAATAAGGGAAAGCACAAAATATCCCATAGAGTAGAAGTGCTCTGAGGTCCAAAGAAGCTCAGCCCCACGTTTAAGATAAGATAGTACCGGCATAAAAATATTGACATGTTAAAAAAGAATATTACGTAAATCCAATCCAATCCTAGTTAGACATAAAACTAAATGACCTATTCTACGAAAATGGCACACTATATTAGTATTTTCCATTTTTAGGGTTCCGTACCTCAAAAGAAAAACCGGTCAAGTGCGAGTCGGACTCGCGCGCCGAGGGTTCCGATATACCTATAGTATTTTTGGAAGCAATAAAGTCCATTTTCAGGACCGCAAAACTAAATTTGCTTGTAAAGGTTTTTTGCAGATTTCTGAAAAACTGTGCAACTTAGAAAGATCGTTTTATTTTTGCTGTAAAGTTTACATAAACCTCTGTCAACTGTAATTAATTCAGATTTTCCCTTACTCAAACTTCGGAGATAAGGGGGGGGGAATGGTATTTTTTTTGACATTTTTCATCATAACTTGAAAACTAAGAAACTTAAAAAAATACAAAAATATATTTTAAAATGTACAAGTAAAGCCCTTTCATATGATACCCCACTCGACCTAGTAGCGACAATTTGAAATTTGGCCCCCCCTATTTTGGCCCCCTTTACATTAATAATCATACTTTTTTCAAAAAATTTTCATGTGCAATTAAGTTGGGCAACTATATTCTAAAACTATTCCAAATTTCAGCTCGATAGCGTAAGTGGTTGCTGAGATACAGAGGTGTGACAGACAGACAGACAGACAGAGCGGCACCATAAGGGTTCCTTTTTTTTACCATTTTGGTATCGGAACCCTAAAAACGGAACCCTTATAGGATCACTTTGTTGTCCGTCTGTCTGTCTGTCTGTCTGTCAAGACCCTTTATCTCACGAACGGGTAAATGTATCAGGTTGAAACTAATACCATATATTAGGATCCATGAACCACACAAGATCTGAAATTTTCAATTTTTTACAATGACGTAATCAAAAGATATGGCATTTTATGTCCTCATCTCCATACATTTATTCAAAAATGCAAAACCTACAGGGTACTTCCCGTTGACCTAAAATTATGAAATTTTGCAAGAAGCTAGGTCTCACAGTAAAAATAATGGGAAAAGTCTGAAATCATTAAATATTTCAACTTTTCTCCCAACTAATGGTAACCAATTGTGGTGTTTTAAGAACTTTCATATAAGAGAGGGGTCAAGTTGGATGGTCGCTGAGGCGATTTTTGTTTTAGTTCTATTTTAAAAACGGGAACACTTACAAACTTGAAAATTGGTATTCTTATAGTGCATAAGCTATAAAATAACAACAAATAATAAAATTTGGTGAAGCGTGTGTCGGACTCAAAAAATCTAGCACATTAACTTACTGAAATTTCAACTACTACAATTATGTTTATGTGGTGGTACGGAACCCTCAGTGCGCGAGTCCGACTCGCACTTGACCGGTTTTTGTTTATTACCCCAACAAAGCCTCAATTTTCAAACCGCTAATATGACGAAATCATTTATTGTGTCTTCAAATATAGAAGCCCGAAACTTTACCCGAAGTAATAATACGTTATGATATGACCGTAATCAAATTTCACTTTTGTACCTTTTTTATGTAACTTTATTGACTACCATACAGTGGCTTAACGATTCTTAAATTTCACTTCTATACTACAATAATAGTAGTTTATAAATCTTTGTTATAACGTGATATCTACATGCAAATTAGAAATACTTTTAACGTCATCTGCAATAAATAAAGCAAGTCTGAAGAAATAGTGATAAAATACCGTCACAGGATAGTTTATTTGTATGCATGTATGTATGTAATCATTTATTCAATAAAAATAATTATTATTTTACAATTTTTACATTCTGCCAAACTGCGTAGCAGTTTATTGGCAGACCAGCTCTCATTTCACATTCTTTTAACCCAACATACATTTTGCTAAAATTTTGAATTTTTATAATGCATGCAAAACAGTGCTTTGTTATATGAAACGAGTGAGCCAAGTGGCAGTTGATACCTAATCGAATTAAAAATGTCACCTAACAAGTGAACTCGCCAATGCTCACGCGTTTCATACGAGTACTACATTGTTCAAAATACTGTCATGTAATGATATGACTTTTAAATCAGTTATAAAAAAAATAAAATAAATTATAAACAAAATGGAAAAAAAAAGATATTAAAACATAATAAACGTATCTTTATCATATTTTGTCCTTTATATTTTTAAGAGACCAGTCTTTGATTTTTTTTCTGAAATGACTTTTTGAGTTACAGTTACTGACACAATCTAGAGGAAGTCCATTAAATATCTTAGACACTAGGTACTGGTAGGTTCTATCCATAGGTTCTATCCCCATAGTAATTTGCAGGTTTGAATTGGCTAACAATTAACTTCGGCTGTCTTCGTGCAATACTAGGTTTATAATTATTCACCGCATCTTCCAAAATATTGTAGTATTTTTCACATGTGGAAAACGATATTTTAAACTGTTCTTGAATAGGTAACATTCGGCAGACCTCAAATAGCTTTTCTTGGTTATCTTTACACTGCTGTTTGATTACCGGGTTTACTAAAATTTTCATGAATCTTATTTGTAGTTTTTTTAACCTGTCAAGATAGGTTTTAAAAGTTCTGCCGTATGCTACCAATCCATACTGTAATGATGAGTCGACTAAGGCGTAGTATACACAATAGAGAATAGATTTGGGTACTGTTCTCTTAAGGAGATGCATTTTGTTTAGCACACATCTTAAGTTATTACAGACATTATCTACATGACTTTTCCAGCTCATACATCTGTCTATAGTTAGGCCTAGATACTTAAATTTATCTACAAATTCAATCGTGTTACACGAACAACCCTGCAAGTTATCATGCAAACATTCATATGAATGACCTGTTATTTTATAGTTTATCGCTTTCTTTATATTTTGCGGGGACGAAATGTGCATGGCTTTTGTTTTAGCTGTATTTAAAATTATGCCATTGTCATGGGACCATTTGATTTGAGACATACCTATTCCTTATTAAGCTTGATTATCAATATTCTTTTATTTTTTTATATCTTTTAATTGTGCCTTAATAAGAGTTTCTAGCTGCTAATTGGCTACGCCTTATGTTATGCATACGTCAACAATTTCGTTCTTTTATCACTGAATAAAAGAATCTAATGTAAGACATTTTAATGTTTTTCTTGTGGTGCTTCTACATACTAAATGTTACCCGTCAGGTCTGCATATTTTTCCTCTCTCTTATCAGCTGGAACCTGGCTGGAACAGTTATATAACCTTAGCAACTCCTGTCTAGTATTTTGTGTTCAAGAGTCACCGCCTGTCTTGCTTGCCCCACAGACGCGGCACCTGCTTCAGATCTTCTAATGTTAGTTCGAGAGGTTTCAAAATTTCTCGTTTTCTCACACGTCTTAGAGCTTCGCTACTGGTGACTCTTTGTCCTATGTTTCTAGGTACTTTAGTTTCTTGTGTACCTCCATCTTTAGTAAAGAAAAATTAAATAGGTATGTCAACCCAGAGTTCAAACTTCATTCTGTCATTATTATACATGCATCACTTCTATAAATCATACTGGGGTTGCGTTCCGAATCGGGTAAAAATTACTCTGACAGCAGGATAGCGTTATATGACGTCCATTGGTGTGGTCGAGACGCTGTCAAATGTTAACTATTACCGTTTTGGAACTCACTCTAGGTAGGTATACAAACATATTTGTTGACATCGGCCATTGATTCGTGTATTGATACAGTTCCGCCTTTCGTTGATAGTAATGTTTCAATACGTCACTACGTTATGTTATAAAACCTTAGTGAAATTAAACCAGTTTCACAATCAATACAACTAAACAGGTCATTACAGGCCCCTGGTCATCATCATCATTATGGATTGTAAGTTCAATAAACCCTGATAATAATGGTAATTGAGCCGCCAAAGGTCGCTAACATAGCTCATAGATATCTTAAAGAGAAGGTAACAAATCTGAACACAAATTCAATTATAGAAGTTACCAAAGAAGAGTCGGCGCTTTCGAAACATTCGTTAGATCACGTAAAATGTGACATGTATGTCATACCGGCCAGTCTAGCACATGCGAATACGCAACACTTGTGATACCTAAAGGGTGACGGGTGTTTCGTCATGTCTCAGCTACCGGAGTATATAGGTACTTACATTTGAATATGAAGTCTTCGAAAAATCATTGCAAATTGAAATCTATTAAATAGTAGCCAAGGTTTAGGTTTGTTTTAGGTGTTTTGTGGGTTTTGTGCAAAGTCCGTCTGGGGAAGTACCACCCCTTGCCCTTTTCTGCCGTAAAGCGACAGTGTTTGCACTGCTGTGTTTCGGTTTGAAGGGTAGGTAAGGGAGCCAGTGAAATTACTGGCACATGAGACATAACATCTTAGTTTTCAGGGTGGGCAACGTGCTTTGCTGTCTTATTAACGTCAAAGTATGTTACTAAATAAGACAGTGGGTGCTATGGGCGGTGGAGACCACTTACCATCAGGTGACCCACCTGCAGTGCTCGTTTGACAACTTTTTAAAAAAATAGGGCTTTTGTGCCTTTGTCTGGGGATTGTAGCACCCACTGGCCTATTTCAACGAAGTTTTTTTGTTAAAATTTTTTGTGCGTTGTTAACAAAGTCGTAGAACAAAGGTTTTTTTTATTGAAAATGGGATCGATCTCTTCTTGACCTCGATCTAGTCTTGAAAACAGAAATGAGGTCGACGATGGAACAAGCTGTCGCTTCTTTTTTTTCCACCATGGCGCCACTTTGTTTGTGAAGCGATGTAGTTTATCTGATGTCATTAAAAATATCCAACAATTAATAAAATATTTGAGTTTGAAGCATAGTTGCGTGCGCACGCACACGTAACAAGAATCTTTTGTCGGCTTCTGCATGACAGTTTTTGTGCATTGCTTATTAGTTATTGAGTATTGTTTAGTTTTTTGTTTGATTGCCATAATATATACTTATGTAATCTTAATTATTTACACGAAAGTGAACATCGTCATTATTTTAATGCTGAGGCCAATAATTTCGCTTATAAAAACCATGTAGTTATTAGATGGTATTTATCTCTGTATTTATACTCCAGCCTAATAAAATCATTGAAATATTTTATACCTTCCTATCTTGTCTAGCCCGTCTCAGCAAAGCATTATAATCATTTACTTTTTTAAATTACAAAAAAAATGCTTTTAAAATAACTAAATATATAGTAGATACATTGTCGAGATTATATTACTATAGTAGATAATAGGTCTTTACCTATGAAATTGCCGAAATTTTCTTACAGATTAATGAGATCATAATGCCTATAATTCTGATGCAATTTTTTTCATTTGATTTACATTTGAAAGTTGACTTCAAGGTTATCAATTTACGCATAAAATAAAGTTTTTATTTTCAGTAGATATATAAAATTAAAGGTTTGAAAATTGTTCGTCTTAAATGTCGTCCGATTTCATCATTAGATTCGTTATATTTTTTTACAGATAATATTTTTCGAAAATTAAATTTAAGCTTCTGTTAGCTTAATGTTTTCCCAATAATGTTTAAAAAAATTTAAAATAAAAGGATTTATAATTCCTAAGAAAAATGCAAAAATGTTAGTACTGAAAATTGAGTTTACCTAAAATTCGCCATACAAAACGGCAATTTCATAGGTAAAGACCTAATAGATTGTCCCGTGTGGTGCCGGCAAAGAATAGTATCATCCCATACATATCCACGGGAGTCGTAAGAGGCGACTAAGGGTCATAGACTGGAGGATGGGCAGCAGCATCCTCCTGTGTATCAAATTATCTTACTTACTGCGGTCACCTACAACCGTGGTCTATGGTGCCGCAGCCGTAACGCTGACAATCGAGGTGACTATGGTACTTCCCCTGCACATTTTTCCAGCAAAAGCTAGAATTCTGGTGGGAGCATTTCAAGGGATTTTATGGTGATGAGGATAAACTACAGTAGATACATAGTACCGCCTGTGAAAGAGAATATCACTTACAAGAATGATAGAAACTACTTTGGGCTGATTGCAGTACTCTAACTCTATTGGGCTGATTGCAGAACGTAACCTAGATGATAAAAAAGAAAATATTAATACAATTATTTATTCTTCTGATAGCGTGGACTGGATTCGATACAAGATCTTCTCCACAACTGAATGAGAAGAAACGGAATGTAGGCTATTCGGAAATAAAGCCAATAATGAAGATAGAGCCCCAAATACTCTCGTTCTACCTCGTTTACCACCACGCATGGGAGAGCAAGACGCCCACACTGCACCTATTTACGTAAGCATATAAATCATTGCTGACGTAACAGGAGAAAGCGAGACAAAAAATGGCGAGATGGCACCTCTGATGGCAAATCTTCGCAAAAACTGACAAGAGCTGAGAACCTGAATATAATAGTGGTATTTACATAGAATGCTATGTTGAGTATGTGAATACTTTCGAGATGATAGGTTGAATGAGTTGTGGCAGTGATGGGTCTGAGGCGAGGGCTTATAAGATCATGATTCCTATAGTAAGCGATTTATAGCCAGAATTTGCTAGTATTAAGATCATTAAGTAGATAAGTATTAACTTATGCATATAAAACTCTGATTGAATCACTGACAAACAATTCACAAATTCTAGAAGCATGAATTTCCGCACAGAAAATTTCGCCTCTAATCTAAAGGGATCTAATTAGATGATGAAAGAGTGTATGAAAGTTAAGACTCTCATTACGGATATTTTTATAGACTTTTTTGCACAAATTGCCAATGAAGTAAAAGAATCCCGACTTTGACTGTTCATAAAACCTGTACCGGACCGATTTACCTAATCAAAATGACCAATAGTCTCGGCGTCAGCAGAAGAGCCGCAAGTCTAGATAGAGGATTTGCTGATAGACGAAACAGTAAACTGATGGACACGAGCTTGAGTCAATCAACTAATGATAAAAAGAAGTTATAGACACCATTTTCTTTACAATTGGAAATTACGATTGATGACTCATTGAAGCTAACAAGAAATAAATATCACTTGGTGATGACTATATAAGCTAATCACAATTTGCAAGCTCTTTAGCTTAAAAAGTCTATACACCTACCATGTAGGAGATGCTCATTGATGCAAAGAGACGTCTAAATTGCATGAATGAATAGATTGAAAGGAAACTTTCTTGAAATAGGTCTGAATGACACCCACCAAAGACCTTATAAAAGTTATAAAACCACTTATGTTTAGAATTGTTAGTATCATGATAAATAGGCAAGTAAGAAAAACGCAAAAAAAAAAACAAATTTCTCAAAAAGGATGTTACCACAAGACCAGGCTCCAATACAACGTTATTTTATGGAAACGTTGGAAAGGGAAGGCCTCGGCGAACGTACCAGGACCAAATTCAGGACGTTCTGAATAAAGGCCAGGTTAAAAGTACCGTAAACCGACGACCATGTATGAAAGGTTTGATGAAAGTACAGGAACCAACGGAAGTATGTCAAGATCGTAGCAGGTGAAGAACTGTGGTCTCTGCCTACCCCGACGGGAACAAGGCGTGATATTATGTATGTAATGTACATATAAGTAAATTCTCAGTTTTTCTTCATTGGTATTTCTAATAGCTTTGCTGATTGTGCAGTAGCCGCACATCAAAGGGGTTTCGGGCGTTTACTAGTATTGATTTCTTCTTGCCGCCACCGCCGTACCAACCAGCAATATAGGTACATCAGACGCATGAAAGATTATTATGTGAGTGGGTAAAAATTTTTTCATGGTTGAACTATAATAGATAAGAATCGATATGATTTACTTAATCACAAACAAGTTTACTAGCATTAAAAATGCAGTAATAATAGCCTAGTACAGCATTATATAAGCCTACAATGTCTATCACCGTAACCGCAGACACCGCCTATGTTTGACTGGTTACATCCAAGTACAGTCAAGGACACATGAAGTTTGACGCATATAACTTTGTATCGTTTTTACTTCGATAGCTGTAGGAGCATTATTTGCGCTGCGTTGTCAAGCTTGATCTGCTGTTGACTGTACAAATCGGTATTGCGTGCACAAAACACCTTAAATGACGACAGGCAACACAAAAACCACATGGTCTACAAGATGTCTAGTTACAATAGACAAAAGTGGCGTGCATTGCGGTAATTGTTGTTTTTAGGGTTCCGATACCAAAATGGTAAAAAAAAGGAACCCTTATGGTGCCGCTCTGTCTGTCCGTCTGTCTGTCACACCTCTATATCTCAGCAACCACTTATGCTATCAACCTGAAATTTGGAATAGTTTTAGAATATAGTTGCCCAACTTAATTGCACAAGAAAAATTTTTGAAAAAAGTATGATTATTAATATAAAGGGGGCCAAAATAGGGGGGGCCAAATTTCAAATTGTCGCTACTAGGTCGAGTGGGGTATCATATGAAAGGGCTTTACTTGTACATTTTAAAATATATTTTTGTATTTTTTTAAGTTTCTTAGTTTTCAAGTTATGATGAAAAATGTCAAGAAAAATACCATTCCCCCCCCCTTATCTCCGAAGTTTGAGTAAGGAAAAATCTGAATTAATTACAGTTGACAGAAGTTTATATAAACTTTGCAGCAAAAATAAAACGATCTTTCTAAGTTGCACAGTTTTTCAGAAATCTGCAAAAAACCTTTACAAACAAATTTAGTTTTGCGGTCCTGAAAATGGACTTTATTGCTTCCAAAAATACTATAGGTATATCGGAACCCTCGGCGCGCGAGTCCGACTCGCACTTGACCGGTTTTTTTTTAATGCAACACTTGACAGCACACGCCCCTAGTTTGAAGTCTTCAACCCACTTTCTCTGTAGCATCGTGTAGACTTTCGTTTTATTTTAGGTGTTGGGTTGGATTGTCCCGTCTGGTGCCGGCAAAGAATAGTACCAACCCATACATACCCGTGGATGTCGTAAGAGGCGACTAAGGGTTAACTGGAGGATGGGCAGCAGCATCCTCCTTTGTATCTAACATTTTACTTACTGCGGTCACCTACAACCGCGGTCCATAGAGCCAGCCGTAACGCTAACAAGCGAAGTGACTATGGTACTTCCCCTCCACATTTTTCTAGCAAAAGCTAGAATTCTGGAGGGAGCTCCCTGTCCTGTAGTGGACGTTCATGGGATGTTATGATGGATCAAAGAAATTTAGGAGGTCTTTGTTCTGGGGGTTGGATAGTACATATTATAAATATGTTGCATGAAAGAAAGGGCACTTCACTCGTAAATATTGTAAGCTTTTCTTTGAGGGTAGTCCATATTTTTTGTACAACATTCACTGTATAATCTAAACATTACTTAAAACGTCCACTGCAGGACAGAGATTTCCCTTTCAGAACTCCATTAAAATCGCGTGGTACTTTTGAGGTATTTACCATATTCATTACGCTTGTAAGCGTTGCGGATGGCGACCGCTGTTGTTGGTAACCGCAGTATACAAGATGGTACAATACACAGAAAGATGCTACTGCCCATCCTCCGGTTCATAAGCCCTTAGTCGCCTCTTACAACAACCATGGGTAGAGATGGGTTGGTTCTATTTCCGGCACCACACGGACACAATCACAATATTCATATTGCAGTACCTGACCTGGGCGACCGAGCTATGCTCTGTATGATTAAAATATCATCGGGTGAGCAAGCTATGCTACTCAACAACAGATGGCGCTGTAAGTTTCTTAAATGCACTAAAACGCGCTAAGAAATATTTAATAAGACGGTGAAAACTAATTTTCCTAGACATGAGACCTAGCTAGATCGATATTTTGCCCCCAAAAACCCCCGTATACTAAATTTCATCGAAATCGTTAGAGCCGTTTTCGAGAAACCTATTTCAAATATATATATACATACAACATATAAAAGTATAAGATGAAATCTACTTTTTAGGGTTCCGTACCCAAAGGGTGCTACCCACAGATCAGAAATAAGTCTAGATGACTCAAGTGTACACTCGACAGCACGTCAGTAGAAACACTTTTGGACCTTATGGCGTGGTAATAGAGTTGAAAAAGTTTCTACCGACGAGCGGTTGACCGTACCTACTTTGCGTGCCCAAACCTGTGGCCCAAACTAAGCTCAAAACGCTTAGTTGTCATATCACCGAGAACTGTGACACGCTTCGTTTTCATACAAACGGCGGAGTTTGCGTTATCTAGACTTATTTCTGATCTGCTACCTATGTCGTCGTCCCTCTTTCTGACTAACCTTTAGGGTGGTTTTCCACCACAGCTGTGCGAGGTAGCTATGCTGTGAGCTGGAGAATTCAAACCAATAAGATTGCTCCATTTGACAAGCTAGGAAAATGGAGCAATCCTATTGGTCAGTGTAGTGTCTACCCAGCTTCCAGCTTAGCTGCCTCGCACAGCATTGGTGGAAAACTACCCTTATAGGACTGATTGCACGTACTTGTAACCATTTCTGTATAACATCTAAATGACTGTGACTTGCAATAAACCCACAGAGCTCTGAAGTCCATGCGTCTTGCTCTGCATCTAGAGATACTTTCTTTATTTATTCAATACAAATCAGTGTCACCCAATAAAACTAACACGCTTTCCGCACCCACACTACTAGCGTCATTTGAGTGCGATAATTGCGAGAGAGTAAGATGCAAATAACCAGGGACAGCGTCTCTATGGCAACGAATGTGTTTATGATGTGCATTCAATAAGGAACCAATTTTTTTTACTCTCTTCGCTTCTATGGGGGGGTGCGCGCGCAGGCGGAGTGGCCTGTGAATAAACCAATATGAATACGAATCTTTTTAAAGCCACGATCACACCCTCCCTAATTCAGAAACGAATTCAGCTTACATTGCTCGTTGAAGTAATGATATTGTAATTAACATAACCAAGCCTCCCGGCAATGTATGGCGAATTAGTCCTTGAATTCAGTTAGGTGTGATCGTGGTGGCTTAAACCGTGTAGTGCTATGCGGTTGAAATTTTCACAGAGCAGGTATGTGTTATTATTATGGAGAATTACCCGGACGAAACTGATTACGTAGCATTGGTTTCGTAGGCGGCCGAAGGGGAAATAAGTGCATAAAGTGCATTAGTGTTTTTACACAGTCACAATGTTGAGCTAAGCTAATCTTACAGACGTTTTGCGAAAGCGATTAACATAAAATCTCTAGTATTACAGACAGGTTTCTCACATAAGTACTATTTACTGGACGGAGAGTACATCAGTAAACTATCATTCAATTTCAGCATCGGAACTATTATGGTTTGACATTTTAACTATTGGTCAACCAACATTGTGGTTAGATGTCATCACCCCACGTGGTTATTGTACGAAACATGTATTAATAACTTTATAAAACGCGCGAGTGTTTATTGTATTGCAACAATAGATAGATTTGTTAATCTGATAGTCAAAGAGCAAATTATTTACGGGTCAAGAAATTGTCTTCTTAGTTATTAAGAGGTTGCGTCCAGCTCGTTAAGGATGACGTCACGGCATGGACCGACCGTTTGGTCCATGCATGGTCTCGGTCATACATTCTAAGTAGGTCCTTAACTTGTAAACGACTTGTCCAAGACATTTTGAAGATTTCTCAAATCTGGTTATTGTTAGTACTTACCTACACAAAAAATATTTTGACTAATTTGTCAAAATGAAATGGGAAACTTTGGGAAATTTATGATTTTCTTTTCGTCCATCCAATACAATATGATGATTGAGAAGCCGGTGACACAATTTCTATACCACAACCGCTCAATTTCGGTAACCACGTAAATACTCAAAACCATTTCGAGAATTAGTTCCATGCTTCTCAAAAAAACAATATTTTTTTTCCTTTCACTCCGTAGTTTTAGAAAATTATGAAAATTGCTAAATTTGCGATGAAGTTTTAACTTAGGCTCCAATTTTAGAAAAACGTCAAACCGCGCAAGCCCAATACACTTTTGAAGCTGTGACGCCATTTCCGGACAAAAATAACGACTTTCTAAATTCAATAAAAATAATGAAGCCTGATTTTTTTTTATGTTAAAATTTATGTTTCTTTATTATATAATGTTGCAGAAAAATCCAATAAAATGGAAACGCAAGTCATAATGAACAGTTGTCAATTCAAAAGGGACCCTTTTGAATTGAAATCCTTTTGAACCGGAAGTTAAGTCGACCGGAAAAGCTCCTCTTGTTCCGCCATTATTAAACCAGTAGGTACATATCATGGGAAACTGACACGCCCTTGGATTTGGTCATCGTTGTAGGTATTACATACTTCTATTTATTTTGTGGTATGGTTAGCTTAGTATGTACAATCAACAGTACCACATGAACCGTAATAGTTATACAACGAAACCATTATAACAGATTACTTAATAGGTCCTAGCCGCTTCTATAATTAATAAGGGTGGATGCAATCATCATCATCATCATAAAATCCCATGAAACGTCCACTACAGGACAGGGAGCTCCCTCCAGAATTCCAGCTTTTGCTGGAAAAATGTGGAGGGAAGTACCAAAGTCACCTCGCTTGTTAGCGTTACGGCTGGCACCATGGACCGCGGTTGTAGGTCAGTAAGCAAGATGTAATATACAAAGGAGGATGCTGCTGCCCATCCTCCAGTTAACCCTTAGTTGCCTCTTACGACACCCACGGGTATGTATGGGTTGGTACTATTCTTTGCCGGCACCACACGGATCGTGGATGCAAACTACAATTCTATTCACTGCCCTTTGAAAAAATCACTGAGACAAAAAGATGTTACGAGATTATGATAAAATCTAGAAAATAATGACGAAAGTAAAATAAATCAAAGTTATTTTTTTTTAGAAACTGATCTCTGCTCGGGATCAGTTAGGTTGGATTTACCGTGGCTAACGAACCGTTTTTAAGGTTCCGTACCTCAAAAGAAAAAAAACGGAACCCTTATAGGATCACTTTGTTGTCCGTCTGTCTGTCTGTCTGTCTGTCAAGACCCTTTATCTCACGAACGGGTAAAGGTATCAGGCTGAAATTAATACCCTATATTTTAGGATCCATGAACCACACAAGATCTGAAAATTTCAATTTTTTACAACGACGCAATCAAAAGATATGGCATTTTATGTCCTCATCTCCATACATTTATTTATTGTCAATGGGCTTACTCTAAAATGCACCAGTGATCTAAACCCGTTTACCGCCTAGGCAAACGTACCAGGACCAAATTCAGGACGTTCTGAATAAAAGCCAGGTTAAAAGTACCTTAAACCAACGAGCATGTATGAAAGGATTGATGAAAGTACAAGAAGCAAGGGAAGTATGTCAAGATCGTAGCAGGTGGAGGACTGTGGTCTCTGCCTACCCCGATGTTATGTATGTATGTATGAATTAGGTATACAATTTGCCTGCGACATATACAAACGAAAGCAAGTTGAGGAGCTGGCCATATTGTACTTTATTTCTACCAGAATATTTTACAGAAGATAATGGCCCAATTAGAATGACAATAATTCAAATTTCGAACACTGCAACTCGTTGCATGCGCAGACGTAGCGGAACGAATCACGTGCATAAATATTGGTCATAATTAACGGTAAATGCAATTACTTAATAACATTTTGTTTATGATTAGTCATACTTAATTGGAGATGGCGCCATTGAGAAGTACCAAAAGATGGAAGTATCCATGACGTATCATAATTAATGGCATCAGTTTATACGGGAATTTAAAAGGAAGGTGGTCACGTACGGTCAACCGCTAGTCAGTGGAAACTTTTTCAACTCTATTACCATGACATAAAGTCCAAAAGTGTTTCTAATAATGTGCTGTTGAGTGTACTTACCTTTAATGTCGAGCCGATTAATCCATTGAGAATATGTTTGACAAATGTTACCTGAAAACAAATAATATACAGCGTTATTTTTTTATCACCAAGGATTTTTTAAACTAAACAACTTTTACCAACGAACAAAGGTCGAAAAAAAAAACAGACAAACGAGCAGACACCTCACTTGATGGAAAGTGTCACTCCCGCCTCCACTTGTAACACCAGTAGAGGCGATGCTAGTGCGATGCCCGCCTTTTAGGAATTTGTGAAACCGCTTTCTGAACGCCCCCATATCGTAACTACCGGGAATAACCGTAGGGAGAAGTTTATTCCACATCTTAATTGTGCGCAAAGGAAACGATCGCGCAAACCTCGTTGCGTTGCAACGCCAGGGGTCCAATGATGTGGACGGGGACAGTTTCAAAAGTCAGTCGTAAACCTCTTAAGAAGTTTGACGAAATTAAAATGAACACTGTATAAAACAATAACTGAATGAAGTGAATTTTGAGTTGATTGCTGAAATGGCGGTGATTGATATGTTGTGCCTGACCCTAAATTAAGGGTGGACGTATGCTGAGAAGCTACGACTAGAGAATATTAATTATAATACCTTAGCCGCTTTATATAGAAAACTATGCTACCCGCCAACAGATGGCGCTGAAGGTTTCAGAAACCTACTAAAACGCGCAAACAAATAATAAAAAAAAAACGGATAAAATGAATTTTCCCAGAAATGAAACCTAGTTAGATAATTTTTTTTTAGAGCCGTTTTCGAGAAACCAAGTACAAATAACTACAAATATTCCTCGTTCAATAGTATAGGATAGAATAAAGCTATTCAATTTCTTCTTTCTATCAGGAAATCATAAATAGGTATAATATACCAAGAAATCATAACTAGGTATATAAAATGTTTTCATCGCTTCATTCTCCTTTTCACAAACATTATTATAAAAATAGTACCTGTGAATGCAACAAAACAAAAACCTGTTCCATTTGACCCACGATTGACCATATTTATCGCCATCTTGACTACAAATACGAACATGTCCAATAAAAATCTGTTCTTGATAGCCTTGGCTTTTATCAAAGGGTTATGTATGTATGAAGCTTATATTTGAACGTAAGATTGAAATTGTGAACTCTTGGTCTATGTCTCTACTATTTAACCCCATTTATGATATTATCTAAATAGTGCTTGATGAAGCTATTGTTCTAACGATGGTAGATAAAATTATTGACAAATCTTCAAATTATTACATAAATTTTATATTAGGTATATCTTTATTTGTCTTTGATGACTCCGCAATAAAATCAATGGCCTCTAGATTTTTCGACAGGTAATTTTTCATTAAAGTCGACTTTAATTAGGGCTGCTCAGAAGAGCAAACTTATATTGTTGTTGTTGCTAGAGAAACCGTTGAAATAAACTCCATTAGGGTTTTGAGACCCACCACATTACTCTACTGGTTAAACATACCAAATTGTTTATCTTTGTTTTTAAAAATTACTAAGAGTGTCTTTTTTATGATTTTACTTTTAACAGTGTTTTTACATAAAATAAGTACCGTTTAAATTATAAGTTATTGTTGTTACCCTATCAGTTTTTCTTTATAAGGCCTCCGGCTTTGTCCGGAGACCCTTGCAGGAGCACTAAAATATTTTATTTTCATTTTAAAATTCTGCCTCTCTCCCCCCTATTTGTTTTTTTTTTGCGATACATTTGGGTACCTAAGCATTTTCTAAAACTGTTCCACATTTCAAGTCGATAACGTAAGGGTTTGTAGCACAGAGCTCTGAAGTCCATAGGTACGTCTTGCTCTACATCTAGAGACGAATTCTTTATGTCATTCAATACAAATCAATGACACCATTTACTAAAACTAACACACTTTCCGCACCCACACTACTAGCTTCATTTGAGTGCGATAAACATAGTATTATTGCGAGAGAGTAAGATGCAAAAAACCAGTGACAGCGTCTCTATGGCAACGAATGTGTTTATGATGTGCCTTCAAAATAAGCGCTTACATAAATTGGATAGTAGGTATACCTTGTCAATAAGGAACCAATTTTTTTTACTATATTCGCTTCTATGGGGGGGTGCGCGCGCAGGCGGAGTGGCCCTATCGTTGTTCTGTGGGTTGTAAACAGGTGTGTCAGACAGACAGACGAAGTCGCGCCATAATGATTCCGTTTTCAGAACCATAAAAAACAAATGTGACCATGCTTTTATTGCGTCAAAGATTTGTATAGGACAGGTAACATAAAAAATTGTGATATTAAATACACTAAACTTTGTCAAGAAGCTCTAACTAGCTAGGTATTCGTTGAATATCAAATTAATAAACAAACACGCAAATGAATCGGGGCGTGTCTGGTGATGTGATGTGATGATGACATAATGAATATCAATGAATTGAATAAACAATTAAACAAAGGCGAAGTGTTTTGCAGATTTCTACTTTTTAACAAATAAGTACCTAGGTAGATTGATATACAGACTGAATTTTCATTGGTTTTGCTCCCTAGCCCAGTGATTCTACTCATGATAACAAGCAACTTTTCCTAAGAAAAAAATTTTGTACTCGTAAAAATTTTTTCTTCTCTCCATTGTAAAGTGGTCACGTGATCGACTCATGGAAAGTTGCATGTAATCATGAGTATCAAAGCAATATCATTACAAATTCACGCTGTATAGTTAAAAGTTTAAGTTCTCGTTGTTAATAATATTGTTAGGATTTTTTTAGGTTTTTTTTATGTTACAAGTGAGCAACCTGATGGTAAGTGGTCACCACCGCCCATAGTGCCCACTGTCTTATTAATGGCATATTTTGACACTAACAAGACAGCAAAGCGCGTAAGACCCTTTGCTCCCTGCTTTTAGAAAAGAAGTTATAACCATTATGAAAGGCGCCTAAAATTCAAAGCCTGGTGCCCCGGGCGGTGGCCCAAATACGCCACTGCCTAATTTGTTTATAGTTTGCACTTTTGTGTCTCTTCGTTGCACTCTTCTTAATAGACCGTAAGGGCACTGCATGTTATCCTACGTCATCTAGTACACGAAATTTGCAACTTTGTAGCGATAGTAGTGGCCTAGTAGGTCCACAAAACGTTGGTCTGCCAATCCGAAACCTGGCAGGTTTTGTACAGTTGGAGAGAAAAGTGGTTAAATGACAGATTACACGAATGAAATCTATTCGTAGATATAGAAGGTACCTGTATAAGTAAAAAACAACAGGTCTGTCTTGCATCCTCTTGGCAGTTTCGCCAGTCCGACGAAATTTGTGGTCCAATCACATCCGACCACATTTGTGGTCCGACTAGCGTGTAATCTGTCATTTAACCACTTTTCTCTCCAACTGTACAAAACCTGCCAGGTTTTGGATTGGCAGACCAACGTTTTGTGGACCTACTAGGCCACTACTATCGCTACAAAGTTGCAAATTTCGTGTACTAGATGACGTAGGATAACATGCAGTGCCCTTACGGTCTATAATTACCTTCGAAAAAATATCTGCCTTGCTTAGAAACGGGTGGAATGAACTGAAAGTATTTTGCGTGCTTTTTATGGGAGGCATACGCGGTTTAAAAAAAATTGTAAGTACATTCAACCACAGCTCAAGCTTAACACTCGCAGTGCGACTTTAGCTCTTGCGAAGATTGAAATACAATACAAATTGATACAAAGTCAATGGCACACCTCGGAAGCTCCATACAATCGGGCTCAAAAGTGACAGCTGTCATTTTTACACGCGCAAATGTGTGGGTGGGTTAAAGACGTGTGAGTGTAGGGTTGGTGGTATCTAGAAAACACTTACCTACCCTAGAAAACGTAGATAACAGAACATTAGCATTATACTTTTATTACAGTTTCGAGTTGCACATTTTTCGTTCGACTATAAAGCGACTTACACAATTCACAAACGAATTATAACTTTACTATCACTCGTCACCTCACTTTGTTGTATTTAGTAATCGAATTTCAATTAAAACAAACAAACACACGTTGAAATAATCTCACAAACTCTAAAAACAATCATTTTTTTCACTAAACTTCATCTTTGACGGCTGGCTGGCCGCCGCCCCGCCGGTGCATCAGGGTGACTATCGCGAAAATGGCGAATCTGCTCTTCTCATCACTGCAAAAAAATCTGCCAAACTTTATTCCAGAAAATGAAAAAAAATGCTGTTATATTATTGCTTTAATGTGGAAAGGAATAAATAAATACATACTATTCAAAGCTTTATTTTTTTCATTTAACCCAAAAAATGCTCTATTAAATCTATCAATGAAAGAAATGTTTAAAGGAAAGAAAACATCTGTGTCTACCTTATGGTGTTTATTCCATAATAATTGCTTCTTATTATTGTTTAACTTTATTCCAAATTTTACTTTGTCTTGGAGAGTCGAAAGACAACCGTAAACTGCACAACCACGCACCATATTTTCAACTTTTGCAAGCGTTGCATATCGCGTGGCAACAGGACGAGAAATGGGACGAGATATCGCGCAGGGCCCCGCGGGGTGATGCACGCGCACTTGAGGTACTCCGATTGGGGGGAGGCGGAGAGCTTCCGTTCTGTATGTAGTACTATTATTAATTCTGTGTCAATGGGTCAAGCTCGACGTGCTCTTGACTCTAAGGGCTCCCGCACACGACCGAGTTTTTGTAGGTCCGATTATCGGGCACATTTTTCCCCCGATTTTACGACCGATTTTGTGACCGACCCAACGCACACGAGCGATAATCGGTGACCGATTTTCTTGTATGACGAATGACGATAGGGAGGTGATCGATCAAAATAATATCGACACACGATGTCGATGATTTTATTTTTTGTTAGTGAGATAAGATTCCATGAACATATTTTTTTATAAGTCTCGGTATTATCAAAAATGCTTCTAATGGTCATTATTTGTTAATATACAGGGTGTTAGGCTAGGATACTGTACAGATCTGAAGTCCCTTCCAATAGGATCCTCAAATCAGATACGTGAAAGTTTTGGCCAAGGTTGATCGTCTAGAATAATATCCTTTAAGAATATTATAATTTTTCTGAATCCTACGTCATTCCGTTTTATATTCTTATAATATTTTGTAATTTACAGATTCTGCTCGGTGGAGAGTGGCAATAGAAGAATGAAAAAGAAACACACTTGTTATTTTAATACTTATATTTGAATATAAACCTAATCTTTACATGTCTAATTTGAGTTATTTATTTTATTTTATATCACTATTTATTTAAATTTAGTCTCATATTGTTTGGTGTAGTTCATCTGAATTCATGTAGATTCATCAATTTAGAAGAGGTGTCATCTCTTTTACAATGCAATATTATTATAGCCGTTAAGTTTCTGAAAAGAAACCTATGTTAATATAAACGAAGTAATAAAAAATAATGTGGGGACAATCCCCAAGTTTGGAGCACCACCATCGCCCCAAACAGCTCGTCCTAGGCCTCCTCTACCCTAAGTCCTAGGTCCGAGGCATATCATCACCCAGCTCACGATGACATGACGCTAAACTACCCTAACAATCCAACTGGATCGTCAGGATTCTGATCATCCTCGCGAAGCTGGATATCCCATCGAAAACTTAAACTACAGTAAAGACTAGGGTTAATGTATGTGGAGAGCGGAACTAACTAACCACAGTACAACCCAGACGGTGATGATGTCTCCCCCCGGTATGTTCATGCCCCGCGTCAAACCCGACTTCCACGTGGCCCACCTTTAAGGGACGATCACTGACTCATCCAGGGTTCACAGGGTATTGACTATTTCTTTTAGTCACCCATACCAGAGCTGGTCATCGAGCCCGCCAGGCACACGAAGCATACAGTCTTCCTTTAGGAAAACAGGGCACTCTCCATCATGAGCTATAAGAGCTCTTCCTGTAATCCCTCCGGGCAGACAATGATCGACATCATCGAATCCCTTAGTTTGTTTTGAAATAAGTTAAACTGAAAATAATTAGCCAGCTCCACACGTCCAAGTGTGAAGTCTGTACTAGATACGGGTATAGTATTATTGCTTGCATGGCCAGCCTAGATCAATAACGGTTTTATAACGAGAGACATAAAGAGTTTGAAGGGCAACTTCCCTCCCCCCAGTCACTAAATGACTTTATTGCACCAACAAGGTCTCCGTATATCCTTCATAGCTCTCACTTGTGATGCGTAGCTAAATCTCTTTTCCGTTACCAACCCACGCAGGACAAGAATTATGTAGAGTAACCCCAGTCTAAACACTCATTTAAATAAAATGAATTGCATCTAAACTATAATGGGATTACCCAGCATATTTCGAAGAAGAACATATAAGAAGTAAGTATAACAAAAGATTACTGAAGGTAATCCTTAATTAAAAGTGAAGTATGATGACCAGAACCGAGAAGATACGGGATAGTAGTATCTAAGCTAGGTTGGGCCAAACATTTATGATTTAAGATCTTAAGGAAAAATCAAAAGCATCGAGTATTCAAAACCAAGAACACTGGGAGAATTTAGCGTAAACAACACTAGCTAAAACTCGATGTTCTTTAAAAGAGGACTCAAAAGAAGTATAAAAATGGGATTATTGTATATACTTAAATATTCGAAACATATCTATAATGAAAGAAACTAAACATTATAATTTCCGTTCCATTATTGTTTTCAAGAATCTATTTAGTAATGTTAAAGGTGGTTTCACACTGAGTCAAAGTATAATTTTAAGTATGATAAATTATGACTAGTTTTATTAAGGAAAAATAAAACTTAGAATCTTATAAGGTTTAGATTCCTGTATGATTCAATGAAGATTAAATAGATTATTTAACTACTTTAGGATGACACACATAAAGTTCAGAGGTCCCCCAAGGTCAGAGTGTCGTACAGCCGTCGCAGCCTTACGGGCGAACGTCGTCAACACACTTTACAAGAAGCAACCCACGAACGAACGTAATGTCTCCATCAAGAATATTCTTCCTTTTGATTCAAGACAATTCTAATTTATTCCTTATAAACAATTTCAATGTCATTAGACTAAACTAGAATGTCTCTACACAAAAGAAGAAGGTTTTAAATTTTCTAACTACTCTACATTTGATAGTCCAACGCAAAGATCAGGAGGTTCTCCCGTGGTATATGCCACTCAAACGACGCATCCAATAATGGGCGAGCGTTGTTAGCACATAACACAAGAAACACTATTTCCAAAATCCAACGTTAAAACACCTTGCTAATATCCTTCCATTTGTACTGGAATAACACCAATTCATCCCACACATACAGAAGAGGGAAATCAGGATGAATCAGCGAAACCTCACACAAATAGAACGAGAAGAACTTTAGAATCAGCCCCTTCTAGGCTTGAAGGCTCCGGCCCAAGAATGATTAAAATAAATAAATCCGAAGGTTGATATTATCAGATAGACTTAGACAGATACTCCAGCGACATGCGACATACATTTGCCACATCCAATATAGTGGACATCGGGGACACATGTCACGAGGGCATCCATCCACGCTTGGTTGAACTAAATAAACCTGAGAGCAGGTATTTCTTAATCTCAAAATCTGGGACTCCTATAGAATGAAAGTAAAAGGAAAGATAAGCACCTCCTATGAACTTGAGTACTGAAATGTAGTAAAGTTCTCAGCATGTTCCAATTTTGGGAAATTGAGGCAAAAGATTCAAAATCACTATCAAAACAATTTATTATTATTTGAAATAATATTATTTATAATATTCACTCTACTTAAACTTACCCTTTATTTCACAATAAAATGTCACAATCTATATATCTATATCCAAGTTTTAGTTTTCAGATATATTATTTTAAGATTTTAAATTGACGTTCTAATTCTTTTGATCTGACGGAATATTTTAAAATTTTATCATATGATGACACTAGTATATCAAAAACTGGAATTTTGATTTAGGGCCAAAGATTTTATATTATTTTCTAAAAAGGTAATTATTTAATGTATTAATATTTTCTTCCATTTTGATTTTGGGTTTTGATTTATTTTTAGTTAAAGAGATTAAAAATTTATAAAGATTTCAAAATAGCGTCTAGCTTTGAGTAAAACTAAATCAAAAATGATTTATTTGTTGACTATTTGACAATAATGTCAAACAGACAATTCTACCTAAAAAAGGTATAAAAATATACATCGACTAAAGTCTCCTCGAAATGATGATAAAATTATACATCGTCTAAAGTCACTTTGAAATGTTGATAAAATATACAACATCCAAAGCCACCCCGAATCGATGACAATATATATACATCAGAGTCCAGTTTCCATGATTTCACCAAGGACTATTTTAATCAATTTCTCTGTAAAAGAAAGAAATTAAACACAATGAAATTTACATTACCTTTACAATCCAAGCAATACCTCTTTTAGCCTTCACGTTTTATCATTTGTGGTTTGCTTTTTCCATGTCTATAGTGTTCCTTGTAGTTCCTGTACCTGTTTAGAAATAGAACATTATCCTGCCTAGCTATACGCGAACAAAGACACTTGTAGAACTAGTTTATACTTAATTATGGGAAAAGAAAATCTTTATTACTATCTACAAATAACGACTCAGATTAGAAACACAGTATGTTATAATTTCCGCAGAGTTATTAATGTTTACAAAAGAAAATCATTAAGAGGGAATAACAATTTACTTAAAGTATCACACAGTACAAGCCTCTTATGACCCCGCAAGTAGAACTGTAAAGCTGCAAATATTCTCCAATCAACTCTTCCTCTTTTGACATTGAAATCTGATTTTCTCAACGTTATTTAGCTCACGTAACCTGGAAGAAACTATAAATTTCATTAAGTCACAATTCACCTTAACTCAAATACACACAACAACTTTGAACCGAAAATAAATAAAAGATGGAAAACCACAAAATTGAATACTTACATAACATTAGTTTCACTCCACTTATTCTTTACACTTTGGAATCAAACCCTGAATGTTAGCATCTTGAATTTATGCGCAAATAAACCTTCCTATACTATATCCTACACGAAGCAATCCCTATCTTTATCTCAATTGAAGGAACCCACAATCCAGGATCATAGCCTCCTTCAAAAGATTCGTCTCATCAGCTGTATGAATTCTATTTTCCGCGAGCTACAAAATAAAAAAGAATTATAACTCACAGAAATCCAGCTTACTATCGACTTTTCTTTCACAGACGTCTCAAAGTAACAACAAGGATATTTGGAGCGTTTACCGATTCCATTCTTCCATTTCTCTCCGTTTTTTCCAAATTTTCCTTGCTTGACGGCCCAAATTCTCTCTCACCTGAAACTTTCAAACACGTTAAAATTCTATTTCAGCTCCATTGCCCTCACTATTCAACAAAACCTGATTCTTAGTTTTCTTCTGTTGCTTTCGTTCATAAAAATTTTAGCAACTATTCCTTTTATTCGGTAAAAATGCTTTTTTCCTTCATTTCCCTTTTTCGACCCTTTCCCGACCCTGTCTCGACTGTCACCCCTTGTCATATTTTTTTACTCCCCGTTTCCCGTTACACTTCTTGACAGTTCCTCTAAATAGTATTTTATGCATTTAAAAATTTTTTAGGGTTCCGCAAGTGCACAGCCTCCCCCAAAATTTTATTATTTCGAAAAATCTAAGAAAACATTTTTTTGATTTTTTTTTTTTTTTTCGAGAATTCTAAAATTTTCAATTTTAAGTTATTATTATTTTTTTTTTTTTTTTTTTTAAATATTATTATTATTATTTTATTAAAATAAAACCTCCTATATTGGCCCTTAAATTTTTTTATTCACAAATACAATAAACAAAACAAATAACTAAACTACTAATATTATAAATCATTAAGCTAAATTAATTTTTATTCAAAATTATTGAAATTATTTAACATGTTTATCTAAATTTAGATTTATTTAGTTCAACTTTAATTATATAATCAAATTAAATTTGTATTAAGTTATAAATTATTATAGTTCATTATATTTTTTTTTTTTTAACGAAGTCAATTTATTAATGCCAATCAATTCACTAACAAATTGGCTCACTATATACTATAATCAAAATAGTCCTTTAATATTAGTTATTAAATTATAACTAATAAAATTATATTAATTAGGTTGTGACCAGGAATATCTCAATTCCTCTAAAGTTAAAATTTATGATATAGTCCCGTGAAAATCTCAATAGCTAACATCCTAAGTATAATATTTAGCCAAATGGACTGCATTATAAACTCCTTTGACACTTTGAGTTTCAGGATCAACGAGAATATTAGCATATTTTATTCCTCCAATTCGATATGGTCCATCATATAATAAATCAAATTTCTTAGTTTTATTTCGACTAGAATCCGATTTATTAAGCCTCCTTAATTTTACCAAATCACCAACTTGAAAATCTATCAACTTATGAGTTCTATTGAATCTATCCTGCCGCTTCTGACTCGAAAGTCTAAGGTTTTCTCTAACTTCCTCTCTAATTTGATCTAATGTTTTATTCGTGAGTGCCCGTGGTAGAAAACGGTCTACTTTAAGTTTCTCTGAATTTCCAAATAATATTTCATTAGGAGAAAATTTCGTACTCTCGTGGAACGTATTATTATACAATTCCTCAATCTCCAACAAGTAATGATCCCATCTAGTATGGTCATCATGACAATAAATTCTAAAGAATTTGTTTAATTCTTTATTCACTCGTTCTGTAGTGTTAGGTCGAGGATTACGAATAGTAGTATACAAAGTCTTAATTCTCAAAGCTCGGAGTCCATTTTTCCACTTGTGACTAATAAATTGTTTTCCGTTATCTGTCATAACAGCCTTAGGTTGTATTATTTCAGTGAACACTCTCATGCAATAAAGCACTGAGTCTGCTGAAGCTCCACGAAGTCCGAAAAGTTTAATAAATTTACTAAAAGAATCCTGTATTACAAAAATGTAAATATAACCAGCCTCAGTTTTAGGTAGTGGTCCGAAGATATCAGCCATTACTAATTCACCCGGGTTTTCAGTTAAAATCGATTTACATTTTCCTACCCCTTTTATATAGTCAGGTCTAGAAAGCTGACAAACATGACACTTCTGAATACAAGACTTCACTGTCTTACCCATACTTATCCAATAACACCTTAATTGTAAATATTTCAAAGTTTTATATGCGCCAAGATGACCCATCTCTATATGTACCTGTTTACAAATCTCTTCTTGTAGAACCTTGGGCATAAACAAAACGTAATCTCCACGCACAGTTTTAAAATAAAGTAGATCATTATTGACAATACAACGCAAAGTTATACGCGTAAATCTATCTGTTCTTTCGGGAATTCTAGAAACATTTATTCTCTCCTTAATCCCACATATGACGTTATCAAGCCGTTGATATTCCATCATACGTTGTAATTTATTTTTCAAGTCACGGTCAGTAGAAACACCTACATACATAACAGTTGGATACCACACCTTCTCTTCTTGCAAAACTCCCCCTGGCGGATATCTAGATAAAATATCTACCCCAATATTTTCTACACCTTTTACATGTTCGACTTCGAAGTCAAATTGTTCAAGAAATAAAATCCAACGTGTGACTCTACTATTGTATAATTTCATTTGTTTCATGAAAGTTAATGCCTTATGGTCTGTACGGATAACAAATTTCGCTCCTCTTAAATAAGTCTCAAACTTTTTCACAGAATAAATAATAGCCCACAACTCTTGTTCAGTTACAGTCCATCGTAATTCAGAACCCCGTAGCGCACGACTACAGAACCCCAAAATTTTAACCTCACCATTATTTCCAATCTGAAACAATGATCCGGCTATTCCGATCCCTGAACTGTCGGTCTGTAAATAATATAATTTATCCTGATCAGGATGGCTCAATAGAATCGTTGTAATAAATTCTTCCTTTATTTTATTGAAAGCTCGATCTAATTCTTCATCCCAAAACCATGTTTGGTTTTTCTTTAATAACCTAGTTAACGGTGCAGTCAAAATACTATAGTTCTTAATGAAACGTCTATAATAATTACAAAGCCCCAAAAATCCTCTTAACTGTTTTTGTTTCTTTGGAATAGGGAATTCCTTTATAGCTTTTATTTTATCTGGGTTAGGTTTAATTCCCGAAGTTGTAACTATATGCCCTAACATTTTTACTTCACTGCAGAAAAAGTTGCACTTTGCAAAATTACAAGTCATTCCAGCTGATTCTAAACGATCCAAAACTATATCAATATGATCCAAATGGTCTTGCCAAGTCCCACTCGTTAGGATTGCAAGATCATCCAAATAATTGACACAAAACTCTCTAACACCAGGACCCAATATAATGTCCATTGCGCGACAAAAGGACCCTACTGACGTCTTAAGTCCTTGCGGTAGCACGTTGTATACGTAAGACTTTCCATTAACTGTAAATCCAGTATATTTTTTACTGTCCTCAGTCAACGGTATTTGAAAATAAGCGTTATTTAAATCAATCAGTGTTATAAATTTTACACCAAGGAAAGCATTAAGTATGTCAATCTGTAAAGGCGGTGCTTCTACTTCTGGAACCATATATTTATTGATTTCCCTAGCATCAAGTAATATTCTAACAGATCCATCAGGTTTTCCAGTGAAAGTTAGAGGACTACAAAAATTTGTAGTTTTTCTCGATATAATCCCTAATGCTTCCATCTCCCTCAACTTTTCTTCTACTTTTACTCTATGTGCATATGGTATAGGATAGGTTCGTTGTATCCTTGGAGTACCCTCAATCATTTTAATGTCATGAGTATAACAATTTGCCCTTCCAAGTTTCTTTATAAAAACTTGCATATGGGATCTCAAAACATTAAAAATTTGTTCCTTCTCTACATCAGACAAAACCATTCCCAACCGAATATTTTTAAACAAATCTAATAATTGCTTTTCTTCACCGCCTTCCTTTTCGTTTTGTTCCTCTACTCCAGATATTAGATTTATTCGATTCTCTTCTAAAGACCCACTAGAAAGATTTCGAAACGGAATAGTAATTTCTCCTTGTCCAACGATACCCAATTCTAATGTTTGTGGTTCTTTTAAATGCAAAACAGCGTTGTGCGCAACTAACCAATCTACCCCAAGAATAGCAGAACAAGTTAACTTAGCAATCACTAAAAATCCCGTATCAATATCAAATGAACCACACGTCAACGGTATAGAGACTAGTTTTTTTTATTTGGAGACTCTTTTGTCCAACGGCTCCCCTCACACATATTGGTCTAACTGGTAACGCAGGGAATTCTAACTTTAATTCTCCTTGTAAACACTCTAAGAATTCTTCCGAAATACAAGTTACTTCACTTCCAGTGTCTACCAAGAGAACTATAGATTGCCCCAAAATTTGTAACTCAATTTCTGATTTAAATTTGGGCCCCTCATTCTCAAAGCAAACCTCTTCATCATATAAAGAGTTACCTTCATATTCTCTAATGAACTGATTATACATTGGTTGATTTTGTTTAATCACGCAAACGTCAAAAACTTTAATTAAATCTACGACTGTTTGTTTATTATTATATTCTTCTGAAGAATATCCTAAACCTTCTCTATCACAATTCGTTCTAGTATTATTCGGGGAAACAGGATATAAGATCCCTTCTTGGTCACAACCCAATCCTACCCCTGGCTTCCAACCTTGTTTTATTAAATATTTTACAGGAAAAAGATAATTTAGTTTTTTGTTAATTGCGGCCACCTCCTGCTTATTGGAGATGGCCCCAACTAGTTTAAATCTTCTTCTTGAATTATTTCATCAGTGATCCTTCCCCTTGAAGTCTCCCCCTCGATGTGAGCCACCACTTTTGGTTTTTTATAAAATGGCTTGTCTTTATTTGAAACGAATGGATTTTGACGCTTTGTTCCCCTATCAGCTCCAGTAGTGGAGTCAAAGGAAGAAGATCCACATTGTTTATTCACATCATCCAATTCACGAAGAAACTCCGTTGCCTCAATCAAAGTATTTCCTTTCTTCATCCGCCAAGCATATTGTACATCCTTCGGGAAGTGTCTCATCAAATCCTCCACTATTTGCCATTCAGGAATTGGTCTAGACATCATCTTTGCTTGCCCTGCTAAACTAACGAAATGTTCTAGCATTGTTCCATTTTCTTTAGACCAAGTGCCATTCACAATCATTCTTCTCAAGGTGTTTTGCTCGGCTTCTCCCCAATAAGCATCCAAAAAATCTCTTTTGAAATCCGACTGTGTAATCAATCTCTGTCTATAAATTCTGGCCCATTTTCGAACATCACCTTCTAAACAACTGATTATAGTTTCAATTGTAGCATCTTCATTAGGCATCCTCCGTAAATAATTCTGAAGATCCTCCAAAAACGACACTGGATGTACCCCAAATCTTCCAGGAAAACGTGGTTTTTCGACTCTTGTATCAATCACCGGGCATATATTAATCGGTGCTTCATGCCTTTCAGACGAAGTTGATGCAGCGTTAGTTTCCCGTGCTTGCGACAGCTGATTCTCTAAGTTCGACACCTTCTGTGTCAGAATTCCCATGTTTCTTCGAAGTTGGCGAAACATAGTGGAGTTGCGTAAAGAAGGTCGTGGACGTTCTTCTTGCTGACCTGTCCTTTCTATTTCATCTTGTCCCTGAGATGATCTAAGATTATAACGAGGAGGCATTTTCTTTTCTTTGGATACTGAAAGTTTATTACAAATTATAGGTTGGAATTTTGTTTAAATTAAAGAATAGAAAGCTTATCTAATATTCTTTCCTTAACTTCCCAAAACTGTTGCTTTATGGAGCTAATATTTTGATCTCCATCGATAATCTCTATCCTGTCAAAATCTTCCTTTATATTAGGGTTCAATAACCATTCCTCATGAATGTTGTGAATCCTCTCTATATAATCTAACGTTATCCCTGTCTCTTCAGGTCGACCACGAATTAGGGCTCTCTGATAAGAAACCATAGGGGAAGTCCTAAGATAAACTACTAAATTAATTCGAGTAACAACTTGTTCCTTGAAATAAGAATAAGTTTCATCTAAAACTGCAAACTCAGCCGGGTGCAACAATTCACTCTCTTGCAATTCCCTAATAAAACAGTTTTTGGCTGAATAGATGGAACGTTCCATAACTTTAATCTTAGCGCTAGATTCTTTCGAATGATTCTCTAACATTGTTAGAAGAACATAATTTTGAAAACAGAAACCCCACTTCTTAGGGTTTTCCTTAAATAACTGGAAGAGATTAACGCCAGATAAATTAGTCCATTTATCAATTGGTTCTGGTATTATCTCAAAATCAGAGTTGCCTCCCAAAGCTGCCAATAAAGTAGACTTCCCTGACCCTATGTTTCCTTCTATTGAGACTGTAAAATTTCCCATCTTTATTCTGAAACAAGGAATGCATCATATTTTCTATGGTTTCCAAAACAAATAACCCTAAGCTAAAACCAATTCTAACGTCCCGCTTAACAACTTTAACTTAGATAGACTTTACTCTCAAGTTTCTTCAGTTCAAAAACTCGAAATTAGTGTATTTTTCATTTTGTTTCTTTTTTTTCACTCTTCAATACCTCTCTCGCTTGAAACCAGCATATCCTGGTCACGGCACCAGCTGTACAGATCTGAAGTCCCTTCCAATAGGATCCTCAAATCAGATACGTGAAAGTTTTGGCCAAGGTTGATCGTCTAGAATAATATCCTTTAAGAATATTATAATTTTTCTGAATCCTACGTCATTCCGTTTTATATTCTTATAATATTTTGTAATTTACAGATTCTGCTCGGTGGAGAGTGGCAATAGAAGAATGAAAAAGAAACACACTTGTTATTTTAATACTTATATTTGAATATAAACCTAATCTTTACATGTCTAATTTGAGTTATTTATTTTATTTTATATCACTATTTATTTAAATTTAGTCTCATATTGTTTGGTGTAGTTCATCTGAATTCATGTAGATTCATCAATTTAGAAGAGGTGTCATCTCTTTTACAATGCAATATTATTATAGCCGTTAAGTTTCTGAAAAGAAACCTATGTTAATATAAACGAAGTAATAAAAAATAATGTGGGGACAATCCCCAAGTTTGGAGCACCACCATCGCCCCAAACAGCTCGTCCTAGGCCTCCTCTACCCTAAGTCCTAGGTCCGAGGCATATCATCACCCAGCTCACGATGACATGACGCTAAACTACCCTAACAATCCAACTGGATCGTCAGGATTCTGATCATCCTCGCGAAGCTGGATATCCCATCGAAAACTTAAACTACAGTAAAGACTAGGGTTAATGTATGTGGAGAGCGGAACTAACTAACCACAGTACAACCCAGACGGTGATGATGTCTCCCCCCGGTATGTTCATGCCCCGCGTCAAACCCGACTTCCACGTGGCCCACCTTTAAGGGACGATCACTGACTCATCCAGGGTTCACAGGGTATTGACTATTTCTTTTAGTCACCCATACCAGAGCTGGTCATCGAGCCCGCCAGGCACACGAAGCATACAGTCTTCCTTTAGGAAAACAGGGCACTCTCCATCATGAGCTATAAGAGCTCTTCCTGTAATCCCTCCGGGCAGACAATGATCGACATCATCGAATCCCTTAGTTTGTTTTGAAATAAGTTAAACTGAAAATAATTAGCCAGCTCCACACGTCCAAGTGTGAAGTCTGTACTAGATACGGGTATAGTATTATTGCTTGCATGGCCAGCCTAGATCAATAACGGTTTTATAACGAGAGACATAAAGAGTTTGAAGGGCAACTTCCCTCCCCCCAGTCACTAAATGACTTTATTGCACCAACAAGGTCTCCGTATATCCTTCATAGCTCTCACTTGTGATGCGTAGCTAAATCTCTTTTCCGTTACCAACCCACGCAGGACAAGAATTATGTAGAGTAACCCCAGTCTAAACACTCATTTAAATAAAATGAATTGCATCTAAACTATAATGGGATTACCCAGCATATTTCGAAGAAGAACATATAAGAAGTAAGTATAACAAAAGATTACTGAAGGTAATCCTTAATTAAAAGTGAAGTATGATGACCAGAACCGAGAAGATACGGGATAGTAGTATCTAAGCTAGGTTGGGCCAAACATTTATGATTTAAGATCTTAAGGAAAAATCAAAAGCATCGAGTATTCAAAACCAAGAACACTGGGAGAATTTAGCGTAAACAACACTAGCTAAAACTCGATGTTCTTTAAAAGAGGACTCAAAAGAAGTATAAAAATGGGATTATTGTATATACTTAAATATTCGAAACATATCTATAATGAAAGAAACTAAACATTATAATTTCCGTTCCATTATTGTTTTCAAGAATCTATTTAGTAATGTTAAAGGTGGTTTCACACTGAGTCAAAGTATAATTTTAAGTATGATAAATTATGACTAGTTTTATTAAGGAAAAATAAAACTTAGAATCTTATAAGGTTTAGATTCCTGTATGATTCAATGAAGATTAAATAGATTATTTAACTACTTTAGGATGACACACATAAAGTTCAGAGGTCCCCCAAGGTCAGAGTGTCGTACAGCCGTCGCAGCCTTACGGGCGAACGTCGTCAACACACTTTACAAGAAGCAACCCACGAACGAACGTAATGTCTCCATCAAGAATATTCTTCCTTTTGATTCAAGACAATTCTAATTTATTCCTTATAAACAATTTCAATGTCATTAGACTAAACTAGAATGTCTCTACACAAAAGAAGAAGGTTTTAAATTTTCTAACTACTCTACATTTGATAGTCCAACGCAAAGATCAGGAGGTTCTCCCGTGGTATATGCCACTCAAACGACGCATCCAATAATGGGCGAGCGTTGTTAGCACATAACACAAGAAACACTATTTCCAAAATCCAACGTTAAAACACCTTGCTAATATCCTTCCATTTGTACTGGAATAACACCAATTCATCCCACACATACAGAAGAGGGAAATCAGGATGAATCAGCGAAACCTCACACAAATAGAACGAGAAGAACTTTAGAATCAGCCCCTTCTAGGCTTGAAGGCTCCGGCCCAAGAATGATTAAAATAAATAAATCCGAAGGTTGATATTATCAGATAGACTTAGACAGATACTCCAGCGACATGCGACATACATTTGCCACATCCAATATAGTGGACATCGGGGACACATGTCACGAGGGCATCCATCCACGCTTGGTTGAACTAAATAAACCTGAGAGCAGGTATTTCTTAATCTCAAAATCTGGGACTCCTATAGAATGAAAGTAAAAGGAAAGATAAGCACCTCCTATGAACTTGAGTACTGAAATGTAGTAAAGTTCTCAGCATGTTCCAATTTTGGGAAATTGAGGCAAAAGATTCAAAATCACTATCAAAACAATTTATTATTATTTGAAATAATATTATTTATAATATTCACTCTACTTAAACTTACCCTTTATTTCACAATAAAATGTCACAATCTATATATCTATATCCAAGTTTTAGTTTTCAGATATATTATTTTAAGATTTTAAATTGACGTTCTAATTCTTTTGATCTGACGGAATATTTTTAAATTTTATCATATGATGACACTAGTATATCAAAAACTGGAATTTTGATTTAGGGCCAAAGATTTTATATTATTTTCTAAAAAGGTAATTATTTAATGTATTAATATTTTCTTCCATTTTGATTTTGGGTTTTGATTTATTTTTAGTTAAAGAGATTAAAAATTTATAAAGATTTCAAAATAGCGTCTAGCTTTGAGTAAAACTAAATCAAAAATGATTTATTTGTTGACTATTTGACAATAATGTCAAACAGACAATTCTACCTAAAAAAGGTATAAAAATATACATCGACTAAAGTCTCCTCGAAATGATGATAAAATTATACATCGTCTAAAGTCACTTTGAAATGTTGATAAAATATACAACATCCAAAGCCACCCCGAATCGATGACAATATATATACATCAGAGTCCAGTTTCCATGATTTCACCAAGGACTATTTTAATCAATTTCTCTGTAAAAGAAAGAAATTAAACACAATGAAATTTACATTACCTTTACAATCCAAGCAATACCTCTTTTAGCCTTCACGTTTTATCATTTGTGGTTTGCTTTTTCCATGTCTATAGTGTTCCTTGTAGTTCCTGTACCTGTTTAGAAATAGAACATTATCCTGCCTAGCTATACGCGAACAAAGACACTTGTAGAACTAGTTTATACTTAATTATGGGAAAAGAAAATCTTTATTACTATCTACAAATAACGACTCAGATTAGAAACACAGTATGTTATAATTTCCGCAGAGTTATTAATGTTTACAAAAGAAAATCATTAAGAGGGAATAACAATTTACTTAAAGTATCACACAGTACAAGCCTCTTATGACCCCGCAAGTAGAACTGTAAAGCTGCAAATATTCTCCAATCAACTCTTCCTCTTTTGACATTGAAATCTGATTTTCTCAACGTTATTTAGCTCACGTAACCTGGAAGAAACTATAAATTTCATTAAGTCACAATTCACCTTAACTCAAATACACACAACAACTTTGAACCGAAAATAAATAAAAGATGGAAAACCACAAAATTGAATACTTACATAACATTAGTTTCACTCCACTTATTCTTTACACTTTGGAATCAAACCCTGAATGTTAGCATCTTGAATTTATGCGCAAATAAACCTTCCTATACTATATCCTACACGAAGCAATCCCTATCTTTATCTCAATTGAAGGAACCCACAATCCAGGATCATAGCCTCCTTCAAAAGATTCGTCTCATCAGCTGTATGAATTCTATTTTCCGCGAGCTACAAAATAAAAAAGAATTATAACTCACAGAAATCCAGCTTACTATCGACTTTTCTTTCACAGACGTCTCAAAGTAACAACAAGGATATTTGGAGCGTTTACCGATTCCATTCTTCCATTTCTCTCCGTTTTTTCCAAATTTTCCTTGCTTGACGGCCCAAATTCTCTCTCACCTGAAACTTTCAAACACGTTAAAATTCTATTTCAGCTCCATTGCCCTCACTATTCAACAAAACCTGATTCTTAGTTTTCTTCTGTTGCTTTCGTTCATAAAAATTTTAGCAACTATTCCTTTTATTCGGTAAAAATGCTTTTTTCCTTCATTTCCCTTTTTCGACCCTTTCCCGACCCTGTCTCGACTGTCACCCCTTGTCATATTTTTTTACTCCCCGTTTCCCGTTACACTTCTTGACAGTTCCTCTAAATAGTATTTTATGCATTTAAAAATTTTTTAGGGTTCCGCAAGTGCACAATACCTATACAGGATGTAAGAGTAAGTATAAAAGGTGTTAGGTTAGAACGACTAAGTACTATACATACAGGGTGCTAGGGTAAGTATACTGGGTGTTAGGTTAGGATTATTATACAGGATGTTAGGGTAAGTATACAGGATGTTAGGGTAAGTATACAGGGTGTTAGGTTAGGATAAATACACACGGTTTCAGGGTAAGTATACAGGGTGTTAGATTAGGATCACTATATGTATAGGGTCTTATGGTAAGTATACATGGTGTTAGGATAGGATAACTATACAGGGTGTTAGGTTAGGATCACTATATGTACAGGGTTTTAAAGTAAGTATACAGGGTGTTAGGTTAGGATTACTATACAGGGTGTTAGGGTAAGTATACAGGGTGTTAGATTAGGATCACTATATGTACAGAGTCATCTATACCCGTGGGTGTCGTAAGAGGTGACAAAGGGCTTATGAACCGGAGGATGGGCAGCAACAACTTTCTGTGAATCGTACGATCTTACATACTGCGGTCACCAACAACAGCGGTCGCCAGCCGCGACGCCCACATGCGTGGTGACTATGGTAAATCCCCCTCAAAGTACCACGCGATTTTACTGGAGATCTGGTGGGAGCTCCCTGTCGTGCAGTGGACGCGTTTATGGGATGTTATGATGATATTACGATATGTACATCGTGTGGCCTGGAGCAGCGGCAAATAAAATTAATGGACCGTCCATAGGGTATCACTGATCGATTGACAGTATCCTAAACCAATAAATTCTGCACAATAAATACAATAAACTTTTAATTCACTACCCGACTACGGCAAAGAGGAGGGTTATGATTTTGAACGGTATGTATGTATACTGGTCCTTCATAACTTCTAAACTAGTTATCGTAATTTGACAAATGAGGTACCGTTAGGAGCGTCTTGATCAACCGCTGGGTAAAGTAGGTAGGACTAGGCTCGCCCCGGCTTCGCACGGGTAGATATAGTGTTTTTTTGTGTCACGGGTTACTAAATAAAAAAACCGGCCAAGTGCGAGTCGGACTCGCGCACTGAGGGTTCCGTGCCACCACATAAACATAATTGTATTAGCTGAAATTTCAGTAAGTTAATGTGCTAGATTTTTTGAGTCCGACACGCGCTTGACCAAATTTTATTATTTGTTGTTATTTTATAGCTTATGCACTATAAACATACCAATTTTCAAAATTGTAAGTGTTCCCGTTTTTAAATAGAACTAAAACAAAAATCGCCTCAGCGACCATCCAACTTGACCCCTCTCTTATATGAATGTTCTTGAAACGGGAGCTCACCACAATTGGTTACCATTAGTTGTGAGAAAAGTTGTAATATTTAATAATTTTAGACCTTTCCCATTATTTGTACTGTGAGACCTAGCTTCTTGCCAAATTTCATAATTTTAGGTCTACGGGAAGTACCCTGTAGGTTTTACATTTTTGAATAAATGTATCGAGATGAAGACATAAAATGCCATCTCTTTTGATTGCGTCGTTGTAAAAAATTTAAATTTTCAGATCTTGTGTGGTTCATGGATCCTAATAAAAATAAATTAATTTCAACCTGATACCTTTACCCGTTCGTGAGATAAAGGGTCTTGACAGACAGACAGACAGACGGACAACAAAGTGATCCTATAAGGGTTCCGTTTTTTTCTTTTGAGGTACGGAACCCTAAAAAGAGTAAAAACGATTTGGATTTATTTTTAGTTTGGATTTATTTTTAAATTACTTAGTGGTAGGGATTTTGTGCAAAGTCCTTCTGGTGAAGTACCACCCCCTTGCCTATTTCTGCCGTGAAGCAGCAATTCGAAGGGTAAGGGAGTCAGTAAAACTACCGGCACATGAGACATACCATCTTAGTTCTCAAAGTAAGCAACGCGCTTTGCTATCTTATTAGTTTCCAAATATCCTATACTATTAAACGTGCAATATTTGTACAGTACCTGGTCGACCGAGCTTCGCTCTATAATAGCTGCCTGAACATTAAAATATCATCGGGTGAGCAAGCTATTCTACTCGCCAACAGGTGGCGCTGTAGGTTTCAGTCTTAAAGGCGGCCCCCGAACGCTCTCTTATAGTAAATTTCATCGAAATCGTTAGAGCCGTTTTCGAGAAACAGATTGCAAACATATAGGTATATTTGTATACAAATATTGCTCGTTAAATAGTATTTTCCCAAGGAACATAGTTCGAAATACGAAAAACCAAATTTGACCTTCCATACAAAATGCGCTATCAGCTGATGCAGTTTCTATGGGAGGTCAAAAATTGATTTTCGTGGGAAAAGTTGTTCCGTTACTGATATTGATCCCTGATCTATGTCACGCATTCAAATTACCCGGTATATATATATTTGTAAACGGTTTCTCGAAAACGGCTCTAACGATTTCGATGAAATTTACAATTTCTCCGCGATTTAGACGGAAATCTACAGTGCTATCTGTTGGCGAGTAGAATAGCTTGCTTATCCAATGATATTTTAATGTTGTGGCGGCTATTATAGAGCGAAGCTCGGTCGACCAACTACTGCCACTAATATGGGTGCTATGGGCGGTAGTGAGCACTTATCAGGTGGCCCACCTGCACGTTTGCTCACTTGTAACATAAAAAAAATGGTTAAGGTTCATAAGTAATAGACAAAGCTTGATTTCTCATCTCTTTGATGCTCTACCTATGGGATAAAGGCGTGATGATGCGTTTGATTAATATTAAAATAACTTTAAACATCATTAAACCAATTCCTCATAATATCTAAGAGAGCCTATACTTTAATTATTTGCCCCTGTTATGTACAGGACTAACGTGCCACACGTTGTAGGTACGAGTATATACCTAATCCGTTTCAAGCTATGGTTTCAAGAGTCAATGCCAACACTTACCAACACATATTGCAGCCATAGAACCAGACAAACCACCAAGAACCAGACGAACTAGAGTACATTTGACGAAAAATATAACATTATGTTACAAACTAGTTTTTTTTCTGACAGCTTTAGCTGATTACTATTGATCATGGTGCACAATAGCCTTGATATAGGTAGCTGCAAAATGTGTTGCTAAACTTTGGCATTGACTCGTGAAACAGATTATATTATATTCACTAATACCTACTCTAGCGCACCTAATGTACTTACGCAGAGCAACAGAGGGGTACTTGAGGGGGAGGGGGGCGGGCATCGTAAATACGGATACGGAACACCTTGTTTTAGAGGTTGATAACTAAACACTGGCTCTACACGTTACACGTTGGCTGCGTGACCGCGCCGGCGTAGCCAACGTCTACTAGGCCCGTTTGCGTGAGTTTGCCGTTTGCGACCAACGCTCGCCGGCGTGCCGTCGGTTATCGGTTTTGCCACAAGCCGCAAACGGCGTTCACACGTTGGCCGTGTCCTCATTTCCAATAAGAGGAGTAGATGGACGTTTTAATTTTTTTTAATAAGTAAAAATTATTTCATCTTATTTTTCCAATATGGTGCATCTGGTAATAAAAATTAAAAGCACTGTAAAAGTACATTGCAGCGGCAGTAATAGTCTCCGCGTCTACGTCCATCTTGCTTGACAGACCTACACGCTACACCTACACACACCAACGTGTGAACGCTGTCATCAAGCTTGCCGAGCCGGCGCGGCCAACGGTTGGCCCAAAGTCTACTGGGGGCTAAAGGCTCATCCACATATTCGGCCATGAACGCCAAATATAAGCCAACACGCATGTGTAGGTATAAGGCATATACAGCGAACAAAATAACTCTTACTGTGGCGCAGAAGTCAAGAAAAGAGTAGCGGGAGTGAGCGCGGTAGTGGGAGAGGATGCGAGTGAATCGTTCATTGGCTCTCCGCCTGTCACCCATGCGCAGAAAATAAGAACCACAGAGCTCTGAAGTCCATCTACTTCTAGAGACGAATTCTTTATGTCATTCAATACAAATCAGTGTCACCATTTACTAAAACTAACACGTTTTCCTTTGAGTGCGATAAACATAGTACCATTATCGCGAGAGAGTAATATGCAAAAAACCAGTGACAGCGTCTCTATGGCAACGAATGTGTTTATGATGTGCATTCAAAATAAGCACCTACGAACATAAATTGGAAAGTATACCTATTCAATAAGGAACCAATGTTTTTTCTTATATTCGCTTCTATGGGGGGGGGGGGGGTGCGCGCGCAGGCGGAGTGGCCCTATCGTAGTTCTGTGGTCAGAACCAAACTTAAGGAGAGATCACACCTGGCTGAATTCAAAGACTAATTCGGCACAGTATATCACGCCCCGTGTGGTGCCGGCAAAAAATAGTACCAACCTATCTCTACCCATGGGTGTCGTAAGAGGCGACTACAGGGCTAATGAACCAGAGGATGTGTATCGTATCATCTCTCTTATATTCTGCGGTCACCAACAACCGCGGCCCATGGTGCCAGCCGTAACGCTAACAAGCGTGGTGACTATGATACTTCTGCACATTGTTTTAGAAAAAACTGGAATTTTGGAGATAAGATAAAGATATTTATTTGCTATAGAAATTTAGGGAGGGAGTTTCCTGTCCTGTAGTGGACGTTTCATGGGATGTCATGATAATATTACGATATACATCGTAATATAATAAAGGAGCTTTTATTTTTAAGAAGATTTCTGCAACTGGCAGTAAGACGCATATTTATAGAAAAGTGCCTACGTACAGTTGACCGCACTTCAGTGGTAACACTTTGTCCATTGCGGGTTTCTGGTTTCGGGCGTCCTGTTTATGTTTTGACTGACGTGCTGTTGACCGTACCTACCTAGCTAGCTATCCAAACCTGAAACGAAACTGGAAAAAAAAAACAATGAAAACCGGTTGTTTCGGTTGTTACAGTCCAAAAACCGACCCCTACCCGTAAATAATCCGTTCTTGAATTTTTTTTTCGTAGGTCCCTCGGGGGGTACTGGGAGTGTAAATTTAAAAAGGAGACTGAATTAGGCTCCCGTGTGTATTCGAAAAATGGTTTTTTTTTAACAAAAAAATGGTTTTTCTTGAATAACTCGGCCATTTTTGATTTCACAGTAAAACCGTACGGACAAAAATTGTAGGAAATTTAAATTTCTACAAGTTTAGTCCTTACAATTTTTCTTCAAGGATCGATATTTTTGTAAAATTAAACCTGAAAAACGCAACAAATTCAAAATATTACCATTATCTCCTATGTTCCACGTTTTACGGCATGAATAAAAAGAAACAAAGTTGTAGAAAATCAAATTCTGAACAATCTTGGTCCCTACCTTTTTTCTCCCAAAATCGATATTTTGGAAATTAAACCTGAAAAACGCGACAAATTGAAAATATTATCATTATCTCCTATGTTCCACGTTTTACGGCATGAATGAAAATAAACAAAGTTGTAGAGAATCAAATTTTGAACAATTTTGGTTTCTACCTTTTTCCCCCCGAAATCGATATTATGGAAATTAAACCTGAAAAACACGACACAAATTCTAAGTATTATCATTATCTCCTATGTTCTACGTTTTACGGCAAGAATGAAGAGAAAAAAAGTTGTAGAGAATCAAATTTTGAACAATTTTGGTTCTTACCTTTTTTCCCCCAAAATCGATATTTTGGAAATTAAACCTGAAAAACGCGACACAAATTCTAAATATTGTCATTATCTCCTATGTTCCACGTTTTACGGCAAGAATGAAGAGAAACAAAGTTGCAGAAAATCAAATTTTGAACAATTTTGGTTTCTACCTTTTTCCCCCCAAAATCGATATTTTGGAAATTAAACCTGAAGAACGCGACAAAAATTCTAAATATTATCATTATCTCCTATGTTCTACGTTTTACGGCAAGAATGAAGAGAAACAAAGTTGTAGAGAATCAAATTTTGAACAATTTTGGTGCCTACCTTTTCCCCCAAAATCGATATTTTGGAAATTAAACCTGAAGAACGCGACAAAAATTCTAAATATTATCATTATCTCCTATGTTCTACGTTTTACGGCAAGAATGAAGAGAAACAAAGTTGTAGAGAATCAAATTTTGAACAATTTTGGTGCCTACCTTTTTCCCCCAAAATCGATATTTTGGAAATTAAACCTGAAGAACGCGACAAAAATTCTAAATATTATCATTATCTCCTATGTTCTACGTTTTACGGCAAGAATGAAGAGAAACAAAGTTGTAGAGAATCAAATTTTGAACAATTTTGGTTTTTACCTTTTTACCCCAAAATCGATATTTTGGAAATTAAACCTGAAAAACCTGACACAAATTCTAAATATTATCATTATCTCCTATGTTCCACGTTTAACGGCATTAATGAAGAAAGACAAAGTTGTAGATAATAAAATTATGAACAATTTTGGTTCTTACCTTTTGCCCCCCAAAATCGATATTTTGGAAATTAAACCTGAAAAACGCGACACAAATTCTAAATATTATCATTATCTCCTATGTTCCACGTTTTACGGCATGAATGAAGAGAAACAAAGTTGTAGAGAATCAAATTTTGAACAATTTTGGTTTTTACTTTTTTTCCCCAAAATCGATATTTTGGAAATTAAACCTGAAAAACCTGACACAAATTCTAAATATTATCATTATCTCCTATGTTCCACGTTTTACGGCATGAATGAAGAGAAACAAAGTTGTAGAGAATCAAATTTTGAACAATTTTGGTCCCTACCTTTTTCCCCCAAAATCGATATTTTGGAAATTAAACCTGAAAAATCTGACACAAATTCTAAATATTATCATTATCTCCTATGTTCCACGTTTTACGGCATTAATGAAGATAAACAAAGTTATAGATAATAAAATTCTGAACAATTTTGGTTATTACCTTTTTCCCCCCAAAATCGATATTTTGGAAATTAAACCTGAAAAACGCGACACAAATTCTAAATATTATCATTATCTCCTATGTTCCACGTTTTACGGCATGAATGAAGAGAAACAAATTTGTAGAGAATCAAATTTTGAACAATTTTGGTTCTTACCTTTTTTCCCCCAAAATCGATATTTTGGAAATTAAACCTGAAAAACCTGACACAAATTCTAAATATTATCATTATCTCCTAAGTTCCACGTTTTACGGCATGAATGAAGAGAAACAAAGTTGTAGAGAATCAAATTTTGAACAATTTTGGTTCCTACCTTTTTCCCCCAAAATCGATATTTTGGAAATTAAACCTGAAAAACCTGACACAAATTCTAAATATTATCATTATCTCCTAAGTTCCACGTTTAACGGCATGAATGAAGAGAAACAAAGTTGTAGAGAATCAAATTTTGAACAATTTTGGTTCCTACCTTTTTCCCCCAAAATCGATATTTTGGAAATTAAACCTGAAAAACCCGACACAAATTCTAAATATTATCATTATCTCCTATGTTCCACGTTTTACGGCATGAATGAAGAGAAACAAAGTTGTAGAGAATCAAATTTTGAACAGTTTTGGTTTTTACCTTTTTTCCCCCAAAATCGATATTTTGGAAATTAAACCTGAAAAACGCGACACAAATTCTAAATATTATCATTATCTCCTATGTTCCACGTTTTACGGCAAGAATGAATAGAAACAAAGTTGCAGAAAATCAAATTTTTAACAATTTTGGTTCCTACCTTTTTTCCCCCAAAATCGATATTTTGGAAATTAAACCTGAAAAACGCGACACAAATTCTAAATATTATCATTATCTCCTATGTTCCACGTTTTACGGCATGAATGAAGAGAAAAAAAGTTGTAGAGAATCAAATTTTGAACAATTTTGGTTTCTCCCTTTTTTCCCCCAAAATCGATATTTTGGAAATTAAACCTGAAAAACGCGACACAAATTCTAAATATTATCATTATCTCCTATGTTCCACGTTTTACGGCAAGAATGAATAGAAACAAAGTTGCAGAAAATCAAATTTTTAACAATTTTGGTTCCTACCTTTTTTCCCCCAAAATCGATATTTTGGAAATTAAACCTGAAAAACGCGACACAAATTCTAAATATTATCATTATCTCCTATGTTCCACGTTTTACGGCATTAATGAAGATAAACAAAGTTGTAGATAATCAAATTCTGAACAATTTTGGTTCCCACCTTTTTGCCCCCATAATCGATATTTTGGAAATTAAACTTAATTAATTAATTAATTACCTATTAATTAATGAAAACTTAATTTGTTCAGAATTTGATTCTATACAAATTTGTTTCTCTTCATTCATGCTGTAAAACGTGGAACAGGAGATAATGATAATATTTTGAATTGGTCGCGTTTTTCAGGTTTCTTTCCCAAAATATCAATTTTGGGGGGAAAAGGTAGGTACCAAAATTGTTCAGAATTTGATTCTCTACAACTTTGTTTCTTTTCATTCATGCCGTAAAACGTGGAACATAAGAGATAATGATAATATTTTGAATTTGTCGTGTTTTTCAGGTTTAATTTCCAAAATATCGATCCTGGAAGAAAAATTTTAAAATACAAACTTGTGGAGAATCAAATTTTCTAAAATTTTTGTCTTCATGGTTTTACTATAAATTCAAAAATGGTTGAGTTATTCAAGAAAACCCATTAAAAAAAACATTTTTCGAATAAACAGGAGCCTGATTCAGTCTACTTTTTGAATTTACACTCCCAGTCCACTCCCCCCCGAGGGCCTACGAAAAAAAACCAAGAACTGATTATTCATGGGTCATAAATGTCGTAATGATTGAACTATTTGTTATTATCTCATCTCAAACATATTAGAATATGATATATTATCTACTCATTAAAAAATCCGGCAGTGCGAGTTTAATATTTTTTTACCAAAGTTTCTAGGACCTAGCCTAGGCACCTACCTCAGTACCTTTGTACCACAAAAGATGTAAAAACAGTATAATTACAACTACCTACAAGGTACGCACAGTAGCAAGTAAGTGTTAACAAAGCCAGTAGGTACCTATAACTTGAACCAGCGCTAAGCTACAAACCCCCGAAACCAAAGACCCGCTCAAGGTCAAAGTGTTACTACCTAACGTGCGGCTGACTGTACCTACCCACTAGCGCCGCGGTTGTTGGTCAAACAAACACAATCACTCTGATGATGACTAGGTAGGTTTAGGTTACCAAGAAGGTATATTATTATACAACTTGTAATTACCAATACGCAAAACCTCTCGGGTGGTAGTTTTACTCGTTCTACTCATGAAACTGAACAACTTTATTGGAAATTAGAATAAAAAAATTGAGAATCGGAATTTTGTATTTTATTTTTGTTGAACAAAAGTACCACTCGAGAACCTTTGCATACATTGTATATCTCACGGAACTGTTTAATCTACAGGGTGTAAAAAAAGTTCGACTATACTTCTAAGGAGTGATTCTACATCGTATAAAATATAAAAAAATATTTTGCTTAAAAAAAGTTGTTTTAGCTCAAGAAGAAGTGAAGCACAAGGGTTAGACGACGTAGACAAGGATGTTTATTGTTATTTAATATCCACTCACTAGCACATTTCAATAAATTACTGGAATGTAATTCGGAGGAAAAACTAATTTAATGATCAAACAAATCAGAAATTAAATATTAATTAAAGTATTTTTATTTTAGTATTGTACGTACAATCACCCCTTAGAAGGATCATCCTACTTTTTTTTTTACATCCTGTATTCACATTCGTCCACGGCTGGCAATGTTGATCGTAGTGGCACGACAATTTCTGTAGGTAGGACAAGAATATCAAATTTCTATGAGGTAGATACTTACCAAGAGGTACTTATGTAAACCTACCTAGAAAACCAAACGTGAAGCAAATCTAGAATAAAATTGGTACATAATTTTACTTATTTATCGTCGTTCATTCGTCCGGCGGAAAACAGAAAAACGTTCGGTTTTTATTTTTGTCTGAGACTTGTCTTCATACGTTGTTTATTACCTACACGTAATACAGGAATCAAAATCTCGATGTCAATATCCATCGTGCGTGATGCAACACGCACCTCTCCCTAGCGAGTGTACGGAGCTGACTGACGAGACCGCGACGGCCGGCGACGGTGAGTCGTGTGCGTTGAAGTATAGATTTACGTATGTTCCATTTCTCACCGACAAACGGATCGGCCGTGACGGCCGATTTTATTTCTCACCGAGTTTTTGTCGGTCGTGTGCGTTGAAGTATGGCAATCAGTACATTCCATTTTTGTCCTACAAAAAATCGGTCACCGATTCTCGGTCGTGTGCGGGAGCCCTAAATTCTGGACCGTTATGCCCTTTTTTACACCTTGTACACACGGCCGCACATCAGTAGAAACACTTTTGGACCTTATGGCGTGGTAAAAGAGTTGAAAAAGTTTCTACCGACAAGCGGTTGACCGTACATAAATATGAAGCGTTACAAAAGGATTGACAACGTCCAAGACAGATAAAATACTCATACAAAACTATTCACTTACTGTACCTAAGTGGTTATTAGTTTTAATCGCAGAAGCTATTATTTTGTCATCTACATAGCATACCTCGGTAGACACTTGCCAAATGCCAAACTAGCCAAAGTGCGGTCGAGCCGTAGATGGTAAACGATTGCGAATAAATTAATAACAAGTTAGTGGTATTTGTTTAAAAGAGTAAATAGTTGCAAATTATTTTAGTAATTTTCAGACGATATTGTTTACATCCTAATCACTTACGTAGCGGAAATATCGACGCAAAAAGTTCCGCGAAATTCGTTTGTAGGGTTCCGTAGTCAAAAAGGAACCCTTATGGTTTCGTCATGTCCATCTGTCTGTCTGTCCGCGGCTTAGCTCAGAGACCCTTAGTACTAGAAAGCTGAAATTTTGTACGGATATATATTTTTTAGGGTTCCGTACCTGAAAAGAAAAAAACGGAACCCTTATAGGATCACTTTGTTGTCCGTCTGTCTGTCAAGACCCTTTATCTCACGAACGGGTGAAGGTATCAGGTTGAAATTAATACCACATATTAGGATCTATGAACCACACAAGATATGAAAATTTCAATTTTTTACAACGACGCAATCAAAAGATATGGCATTTTATGTCCTCATCTCCATACATTTATTCAAAAATGAAAAACCTACAGGGTACTTCCCGTTGACCTAAAATTATGAAATTTGGCAAGAAGCTAGGTCTCACAGTACAAATAATGGGAAAAGTCTGAAATCATTAAATATTACAACTTTTCTCACAACTAATGGTAACCAATTGTGGTGAGCTCCCGTTTCAAGAACATTCATATAAGAGAGGGGTCAAGTTGGATGGTCGCTGAGGCGATTTTTGTTTTAGTTCTATTTTAAAAACGGGAACACTTACAAAAATGAAAATTGGTTTGTTTATAGTTCATAAGCTATTAAATAACAACAAATAATAAAATTTGGTCAAGCGCGTGTCGGACTCAAAAAATCTAGCACATTAACTTACTGAAATTTCAACGAATACAATTATGTTTATGTGGTGGTACGGAACCCTCAGTGCGCGAGTCCGACTCGCACTTGGCCGGTTTTTTTTTTAAATGATGTAAGTCTGCTTAGATAATTTTTTGATTAGCTTGAAAGCGCAATTAGTTGGAGTCGAGTGTCGTTGTCGTCGTTGACCCCTGCCGGCTAAACCGTTGTTACTGGAAATGTGAAAAAATTCACAGTAGTAGCATATATGATGAAATTAAAAGGAAAACTATCACAGCTAAGTGGGCTCCAAAGTTTAATGAGCTATAGCCGAAAAACTGGATATAATAAAAATTGCAAAAGTAATCAGGCGCTAGGACCTCGCTGAATATTAAGAGGCAAAAAGTTTATGTTATAAACGTTATGATATACTTACTCAAAACCCGCTTTGCAATAAAAATCGTAAAAAAACTAGGGAATCCTATGTGGCCTGACACGCACTTGGTCAGTTTTTTTTTTAATCTGTTTTGCAGTCATGACACTAAAACCAGAAAATATTCGACGGAAAGAATAACATTGTTTTACAAACTTGTTTTTTCTGACATCTTTAGCCGATTGCTTTTGACATAGCTGCAAAACAGAAAGGTGTGATAAAACACTAAAGGGTATGGAATCTGCCCATGAAACTGAACAACTTGTCCCAAGGAACATAGGTCAAAATACGAAAGTAATTTTTGACCTACCCTAGGCACTGCATCGGCTAATATCGCATTTTGTATGGGATAAATTTGTTTTTTTTTGTATTTCGACCTATTGGAAAAAGTTTTTCAATTTCATGGGCAGATTTAGTTTAGTTATGACACCTTTACGAAACGAAAACGAAACCTTTGAACGAAACCTGATCAAAAAAAGTTTCAAGTGACATACAAAGCCAAAACTAACCTAATAGTCCGGTCCCCAAATTCCCCAAAGTTTAGTTTAGTTTATTCATTTATTGCAGTCATGTACAAGTAAGTAGGTCTTAAATATAGCTTAAAGGTAAAGTACATGCACCCTGTCAAATTAGGGTATAGCAATTTAGACTAACAATATCTTTAACGTTCATCACTTTAATGTCATGTTGAATAAGAATGATCATGCATTTGAAGTTAACAATATCATTATCATTAAATTAATTATTTCATTATTATTATCAGTATTATTATTAAGTCCCGGTAAATTGCACCAAATTTTTTCCAGGTACAGTCAACTCTCGATTTACCTGACCCCCCTTGTATGTAGCTTTGTAATTTAACTGCACGTACCAAGGGGGTCAGGTAAATCGAGAGTTGACCGTACTAGGAGCCAATTCTTGAATTTAAAAAAAAATCCATAGAAAATTCAAGAATTGGCTCCTATCAAAGATTGAGAGCTACGTACTAGAGGAAAAAATTTGGTAAAATTGTAAGGCGTGTCTACGTGAAACAGCTAACAACCACCAATTCCAACCAACCAATTCTTGAATATCACCGGGTGATAAGATATCACTCAAAAAACTCAAAATCACAGATTTTTCTTTTCAAAAGTAGAGATTGATATTCGTTAAATATAAAGCAGTCCTTGATTGTTAATTTTCATGTATTCTGATTTACCTTTCAACTGCTTATCAGGGCAAATGTGAATTATTAAAGTCTCAAAAGTGATACTTTATCACCCGGTGAATTGAGTCCCTGACCGCACTAAATAGTTAAATTAAATTCTTCATGGTTTTCACGCCATATGCACAAACAAATTACAAAATGTAATCACAAAATAAATAAGTAAGTTGCATTCGGGTAATTCCGAAAATCGGGTAATTCCAATAATGTCTCATTTCTATAAAATGCGCCATTATTTTTTGTTCTGGCTTCCGTTACCTAGCGGCCATCTTAACCCGCTCCCCCGCTTCACTTGACTCCGGTTGCTAAACACGAGCGTACGTTCACGACGAGCCATTTAGTCCTCGACCGAAATTTTCCCGCATATTGTGCATTTTCGGAATCACCCAGACGTCGATAATTTCTACCTCTGGCAAGTTTTTAAATTGATTGTCCTTACATTTGCTAAATGTTCGTTTTATTGCATTGGTAAATGCATTTAGACCGGTCTAGCCAAAGATATTTAGTTATTTTCAGATTTAAACGACGAGGATAATTCCGAATCAAAGTCAAAGTCAGGTTAAAATAGTTTATTCATTGTTGGATATTAAAATCTCTTAATGACGTCAGCTAAACTACATCGCTTCACAAACAAAGTGGCGCCATAGTAGGAAAAAACCGGCCAAGTGCGAGTCGAACTCGCGCACTGAGGGTTCCGTACCACCACTTAAACATAATTGTATTAGTTGAAATTTCAGTAAGTTAATGTGCTAGATTTTTTGAGTCCGACACGCGCGTGACCAAATTTTATTATTTGTTGTTATTTTATAGCTTATGCACTATAAACATACCAATTTTCAAGTTTGTAAGTGTTCCCGTTTTTAAATAGAACTAAAACAAAAATCGCCTCAGCGACCATCCAACTTGACCCCTCTCTTATATGGATGTTCTTAAAACGGGAGCTCACCATAATTGGTTACCATTAGTTGTGAGAAAAGTTGTAATATTTAATGATTTCAGACTTTTCCCACTATTTGTACTGTGAGACCTAGCTTCTAGCGAAATTTCATAATTTTAGGTCAACGGGAAGTACCCTGTAGGTTTTGCATTTTTGAATAAATGTATGGAGATGAGGACATAAAGTGCTATATCTTTTGATTGCGTCGTTGTAAAAAAATTAAATTTTCAGATCTTGTGTGGTTCATAGATCCTAATATGTGGTATTAATTTCAACCTGATACCTTTACCCGTTCGTGAGATAAAGGGTCTTGACAGACAGACAGACAGACAGACGGACAACAAAGTGATCCTATAAGGGTTCCGTTTTTTCTTTTGAGGTTCGGAACCCTAAAAAAGAAGCGACAATAAAAAAACAACAATAGATTTTCCCCACAGATTTCATGTCGGGTAAATCCGAATTATAAATATCATATAAATACGTTTAAGCTGTTTAATGACTAGTTACGATTAAATATTTTTGGGAGTCCAAATATGAATGAAAAAGCAATATGTTCATTATACCACAATAGAATAAAAACGACTTTTGAGTGTCATTCGGAATTTTCCGCGATTCATTCGGAATTGAACTCGTGCAATGAAATGAAAACCAAATTTTAAAACATTTTTATCTACTTACTGGGTAAATTTTTGGAAACTATCTTCAAGTTGTGGTTTAGTAAACTATTCAAGAACCCATTCATTTTGAGTTTGATACTAAAAACTCAACCACATTTTTATTAGTCAGTTATAAATTGTCACGCTGTCAATTTATCTAAAAACGTTTCGTAATTGCCCGAATGCACCTTACCTATTTATTTTTCTTTATTATTATTATTTATTTTATTATAAATATTAAAAATACAATAAAACAATGCCCCGCAAAACTGTTTCAACAGTTTGACTGCGGGAAAGAAAAATATGCGTTAGAAAAAAAAAGTCAAAGATACAACTGATAGGTTACGTAACTAAAGGGAGTTTATCTAACAGATACTTCTTTAGACGGCTCTTAAATTTTTTCTTACATGGCTCGAGGCGGATGTCCTCGGGCAAACGGTTTAAAAAATATGGTATACGTTTTTTCAGGGTTCTGTCACCATAGTAATTATGAACTATGGGCACCTCAAATTTTCCCGTGGACATCGATCTTGTTCCATGGCTATGACATTACTGTTTTAACTGCTGTAGGTTACGCTCTTCATTGTTTACAGCTAAAAGGTAATTATGTTTCAAGCTTACCGGTAAGATTTTACACATTTTAAACAATTTTCGATAGTCGCCTTTACATTGATTTTTAGTTTAGTTTTTTTTTTACGTTCTTTATTTTATTCTTTCCTCTCCTATGTTGGATAAATGTTTTATCTACCTTTAAATCTAAATATAGAAAATAGATAATAACATACTGCTAACGATCTTCCATTTCACCTGACGCTGGTATAAAACCTATTATTATGTACTTATGATGAAGTGAAATCGGTGATGAGTAAAAAATATTTAGCTAAGTAGGTAGTAAAATCTCACTCAGACTAAGAGGTACTAGGTATGTAGTGATAAAAAATTGCAAAGCTGTCTTTAAAGTTTCTAAAACTGGTTCCAACAGAATTCACAATACCTACTAATAAGATGTCATTACAGAAAAAGTAACATCTGGATTTGGTTTCACTTATTTCTTATTTTTCACTTTGCGTTTTGTAGGTACAATCAAGAGCACATCAAGCTTGACACATTGGACTGTGTATCGTTCTTATTTCAATAAAAAAAACCGGCCAAGTGCGAGTAGGACTCGAACCCTAAGGGTTCCGTACCTATCTACCATATGATATACTAAAAGATTTTGCTCTTTGATTTTAAAAACTCCGCGACCATCCAACTTGACCTCTCTTTTATAGAAAAGTTCTTGAAACGGGAGCTCACCTTAATGGTTACTATTAGTTGTGAGAAAAATTTAAATATTGAATCGTTTTAGACTTTTCTCTTTATTTGTACTGTACCTAGGTCCTTGCTGAATTTCATAATTTTAGGTCAACGGGAAGTACCCTGTAGGTTTTGCTTTTTTGCATAAATGTATGGAGATGAGGACATAGAAAGCCATATCTTTTGATTGCGTCGTTGTAAAAAATTGAAATTTTCAGATCTTGTGTGGTTTATGGACCTTAATATTCGTTATAAATTTCAACCTGATACCTATTCTCGTTCGTGAGAAAAAGGGTCTTGACAGACAGACAGACGGACAACAAAGTGATCCTATAAGGGTTCCGTTTTTTTTATTTTGAGGTACGGAACCCTAATAAGCATCCTTCCCAATAAAAAAATATTTTTTTATTCGTAAATTTTTTTGGCCTTTCCATAGTAAAGTGGTCACGTGATCGACTCATTTTGCATGGGAAGACGAAAAATTTTTTCGAGTAAAAAAATTTTTTCTTCGTGAAACTTGCTTGTTTTCATGAGTAGAACCACTGGGCTTCGGGAGCGAAACCAATACAAATTCACGCTGTATAAGAATCTCTAATTAACGTTCGTTATATTTACGCCGCTTCACAAACAAAGTGGCGCTAAAAAAGTCTATACAATAATACAAGCTTTTACCCATGGCTTCGCAAGCGTTATTTTCATATCTTTTTGTCATCCTAGGGTCTCCTACAGGAACCATGCATTTTCCGGAATAAATTGTAGCCTTTAAGTGTTAGTGTGCTTGATCTATCTACCTCCCAAATTTTATCGAAATCGGTTCAGCCCATAGAATACATTTCATATATTCTATGGTTCAGCCGTTTAGGTTTGACAGTAGAGCAAACAAACAAACATCCATACTTCCGCATTTATGATATCTTTCCCTGTCTTAGTTATCGATATATTTATTTATTTGTATATAATATGTATGTCTTATTTGTATATAATGAAATGGAATTTTTACGCAAGCATCTCAAAAGAAAAAATCTGAAATACACCCAAATAATGAAATGGAAGACCAAAGAAATGAGACAGAATGGAATGTAGTAACAAGCAAAAAAGGAGGAAAGAAGGGAAACAGAACGGAAGTAAAGAAAGGAGGAAATAATGAGATTGATTGTTTGAAAGCAATTTACATAGAGAAAAGGAAGTATTTACATGTATGGTCACTGCACCCAGACACAACTGTAGATATCATATCCACTCATGTTAAAAAACTTTGCAAAGATGACTCTTTTACAGTCGACAAGATACGTCCTAAAGTAAAAAAGAATTATTCTTCGTTTAAAATTGGTGTAGCTGAAAGTAATTACGATAAGATAGCTCGAGAAGATGCATGGCCAGTAAATACTCGCTTTAGCGAGTGGGTATTATTTCGATCCTTTCGAGGCCAAGCGAAAGTTTAAAGCAGAACAAGCAAAATTTGTCTTGTACTATCAAAATGTGAGAGGCCTAAGAACTAAACTGAATACTTTCCAAAAGAATATGTTGGAATCGTCCGCGGATCTTTTCGCAATAACAGAGACAGGATTGCATGAGTCTATCCTCGATGGGGAGCTGATACCGCCTGGATAAACTGCAGTGCGATGCGATCGCGCGGACGGCCGCAAACTGGGCGGTGCAATGCTGGTTGCTGCGGCTGGGCTACAGCTGAAAACATTACCTTTGCCTACAGAGCACGATATAAAGAATGCTGCCTTTGAGATCGTATGTTGTCCTGTGTATAAAAGTAGTAAGTTGTTGTTTTTATGCTGTGTATTTTATATTCCACCTGGAGCGGCAGATAAAGAGTATATGTCAATGTTTCACATATTAGAACAGATTTGTATTGAGTATGATAAAGTAATTCTTGTGGGAGATCTTAACATGTTTTCAGCATCTCAGGACGTACAATGTTATTATGCGTACTTTGTGTCTTTTTGTGAATTCGTTCAATGTAACAAGGTTATGAACATTAATAATCGCGTATTGGATGTTGTTTTCACAACATTTCCTGAGGCCGACATCAATGTGAGTGAGGAACGCTATCCTTTGGTAGATGTAGATAAACACCATCCTCCGTTAAAAGTTGGCATTAGCTGCGCTCGAACGCAAAGACCATCTTCGAGACCCCAATCCGTACAATCACTACCCTATCCAAGGTGGAATTTTTCAAAAGCGGATTTCCACAAATTATATTCTTGTCTTGCTGAGGCAGATTGGAGTTTGTTATACCATGCAAGTACAGTAAAGGTAGCAATGGAAATATTTTATACTAAGATTAATAGTATCATTGACAAATGTGTTCCTAGGAAGAAGTTGAGAGGTGGCACACCCAGATATCACTATCCGGAATGGTACACGCCAGAATTAATTTGTAGAATTAGGGAGAAGGCTGAATGTCACAAGCGGTTTAAATGTTCAGAATCAGAGTTAGATTACGCTACGTTTTCATACTACCGCACACTGGTAAAAAATATGATAAGTAATGCGTACGATGAAAATCAGACTCGTGCAGAGATGCAGTTCTGCAGGGATCCTAGATCGTTTTGGGGCTATATGGCAAAGAAAAGGGCTAATCACTCTGGACAATCTTTAAGTAAAGAGGGTAAAGTAATACCGACGGAACGTGGTGCCCAAGAATTCGCGGAATATTTTCATTCCGTGTATGACAAAGAACCTCCTCAACTTGATGCGACGAAAGCAGAGCAAACGGCCCCTGTCACCTCCACAAACGTGAGTGTCCAAAGCTTGCATCTGCAGGAAGTTATCGAAGCAATGAAGCGCCTCAAACCGAAGCGATCAGTGGGTCCCGATGGTATTCCGCCTTTCCTAGTGAGAGACTGTAGATTTGTACTTGCTCGGCCTCTAAGGTATTTATTTAACCTTTGTCTAAACTCTGGCACATACCCGGAAGATTGGAAATTGACTAGAGTAACTCCAATCAAAAAGACTAGTGGATCGAATGTAGAAGAGCATAGACCGGTGGCAGTATTGTCATCATTTGCTAAAGTCTTCGAGTCAGCTCTTCATTCCCGCATATACACGCAAATTAGCGCTGGGCTGGCCGACGAACAGCATGGTTTTCGACCAGGGCGTAGCGTTGATACCAATTTGTTGTGTTTCGTTAACTATGCAACGAAAGCGCTTGACTCAAGAATAGGCGGACAAGTTGATGTAGTGTACTTCGATTTTCGGAAAGCCTTTGACACGGTCAATAACGATGTTCTACTAGAAAAATTATCGGGTTTTGGCTTCACTCCTGGGTTGCTGAAATTTTTTGCCAGCTATTTGGGTAACCGTAGGCAATATGTGGAGTACGCTGGTCATGTTTCTGACTCCTATCAGACTTTATCAGGTGTAAGTCAAGGGAGCAATTTGGGTCCACTTGAATTTATTATAATGGTCAATGACCTACCAAGTGTGGTCCACGAAGCTAATTGTCTACTTTTTGCAGACGATTTGAAATTGTTTGTTAGGGTGGATAGCAGTGAGGACTGTCTGCGCTTGCAACAGGATATTGATCGCGTGTTGGGGTGGAGTAAGACAAACAAACTGTTCTTCAATACCTCAAAATGTAATATCATGACCTGTAGCAGAGCGGCAGTTCCTCTACACCACCAATACACCTTAGGCGACCAAACAATATCGCGTGTGGACTCTGTTCGGGATTTAGGAGTGGTGGTGACCAGCGACCTTACATTTCGGGAACACATAACAAATATTTCAAAAAAAGCGTTTAGGACTCTTGGATTTGTTTTGCGTCAGAGCAAGGATTTCCGGAATATAGCTGCGGTTAAAGCCTTATATAATGCCTTAGTAAGGAGCAGACTAGAAACAGCTGCAATAATTTGGAATCCTCATGAGGTGAAATATAAACTCATGTTGGAAAAGATCCAAAATAAGTTTATGAGATATCTGTACTGGAAACAGCATGGAGTATATCCTTTTTATCCCCTCATGTACCCAACGCTTTTTGTCATTGGGATGGTGGGGTATTACAAGCTTGAAGTGCGGCGTAACTTAGCTTTAGCTAAGTATGTGTGGAGGGTGATTCGGGGGCAGGCCCAAAACTTGCAAGTGCTCGCGGAGCTAGCATTGGTGGTGCCCAACCCAAGGCTGAGGTGCGCACCTCGCGATGCCATGTTGGTATAGTGCCCACAGCCCGCACCAATATTCTAGCACATTCTTCGCTCTCGATGGCCATACGTATATTGAATGCGGTATCACAAGAGGTTGATTTGTTCCACTGTACACTGAGTGAGTTCACAAAGGCTACATTGAAATACATATCTAGATTATAATAATTTATAAATTTATAGATTTGCGACATTGTCACTTTGGTTTTAAACTGTAAAGATAATGTAAGTTTTTTGTAAATAAAATAAAAAATAAATAAAATAAAAAATGTCATATATGTACCTATGTCGTATCTTATATTTATTATTATTTTATTTGTGTAGTAGGTTTATACAATATTGTAATTAGATACTTATGTTTAACATATTTTTGTTACTTTTGTATATGTTTTGAGCTTGCGCACAGTCTATCTGCCTTCTCCAATATTTTTCACACTCGCCTAGGTCTGCTGGAAGACATTTCTTTATTGAAATAAGTAGTACCTGTTGTGTCGTCCTTCTTTATGTATTGTCCATTGTATTTTCTTGTGTGCAATAAATAATAATTATTATTGTTATGATATTAGTGACAAACTACTTTCAAGCCGCGTATTACGCTGTGTAAAAAATAACGAGTAAAGTCGAATTAAAGTAATAATTTCAAATGTACACAAAAACTGGACATACCAATGACGTAACTCGCACTTGTAACATCTCGATGATGTGATGAGTATTAGCAATAAGTAAATAATATGTTTGTGCCCAAAAAAGTGTTATTCGTAGAGTCACTATTATTTTAATATGTGGTAGAGTCAAGAGTACTTACGCCAAGCTTGGTACAGTCAGGAGCAGGTCAAGCTTATTTTATTTTTAGTACCTGGGCGACCGAGCTTCGCTCTATAATAGCCGCCTCAACATTAAAATATCATCGAGTGAGCGAGCCATGCTATCCGCCAACAGATGGCGCTGTAGGTTTTTGTCTAAAATGCAAATGCTTAAAAACACGAGGAAAACGAATTTTCCCAGACATGAACCTAGCTAGATCGATTTTTCGCACGTGAAAACCCCCGTACGTTACTATCATCGAAATCGTTAGAGCCGTTTTCGAGAAACCGATTACAAATATACCTATATATATGCAAATATTGCTCGTTTAATAGTATAGGTATTTATTTATTTGACTTGCTTGACACTCGTAGTGCAACTCTAGTCCTTACCGCGACTCAAATAAACACGGAACAAAGTCCACAGTGTCAAGCTTGATGTGCCCTTGACTGTACTTGCGGTATAACTACGGTAATAGATATTTCGATAAAAACTCCAACGGTTTTAAGCCGCTTACACACCTTCCCAAAGACTGATTCGGCATACATTGCTGGGTGAAGTAAAGATACTGGCCCCAGGGTTGGTGACTTTGGTGAGGTTGATCATCGATCTATTAACACACATGTTATTGATCAATGTGTAGTTACGGTGATATTCTTATTCTTTGTAAATGTCCTCTTGTATGTAATTCTCTGTATGTGAATTGTGCAATAAAGAATATAATAGGTATATTCTAAACAGAAAATACCTTATACTTAATACATTATCCAATTACAATTTACATCACTAACTCTATAATACGAGTAAGTATAAGTCAAAATCGTGCTGAAACCTACTGTAGAAACTTTTAATTCTTTTTATAGTATTGTTACCTTTACTTTTACTTTAGTTCTCTTATAGTTTATTGTTTTAGTTATTTACACGGTGGAATGTACTGTCTCTTAAGACATAGATTCTTCTAGTTTGGGAGACAGCGCGAAACCTGACAAGTAACCATCGACGGAACATAAGCACAGAATATGAGTTCTGTAACTACTATCAACTTTGTGTAATAAAGAATTTTTATTTTTTATTTATCCCTCCGATTCACCACAATTTGCAGTAACAGTCCTGCGCTGGTATATTATGGTAGAGTTCCGAAAACAAATTCAAGACACTCGCAAACTAGAATCACCTGTCCTCAATAGCCACAGATAACTAAACAAATTGAAGTGACATTGATTTAGTGCTAATTATTACCGCCTTGAATTGAAACTAACTGTAAAGGTGCATAAAAGTGTCCCGCTTGGCACTGTTATCCATAATGCGCAAATTGAGGCAAATCACATTAATAAAACTTACACTTAAACTACCCAGAGTTCATAAAAAAAAACTGGCCAAGTGCGAGTCGGACTCGCACACTGAGGGTTCCGTACCACCACATAAACATAATTGTATTAGTTGAAATTTCAGTAAGTTAATGTGCTAGATTTTTTGAGTCCGACACGCGCTTGACCAAATTTTATTATTTGTTGTTATTTTATAGCTTATGCACTATAAACATACCAATTTTCAAGTTTGTAAGTGTTCCCGTTTTTAAAAAGAACTAAAACAAAAATCGCCTCAGCGACCATCCAACTTGACCCCTCTCTTATATGAATGTTGTTGAAACGGGAGCTCACCACAATTGGTTACCATTAGTTGTGAGAAAAGTTGTAATTTTTAATGATTTCAGACTTTTCCCATTATTTGTACTGTGAGACCTAGCTTCTTGCCAAATTTCATAATTTTAGGTCAACGGGAAGTACCCTGTAGGTTTTGCATTTTTGAATAAATGTATGGAAATGAGGACATAAAATGCCATATCTTTTGATTGCGTCGTTGTAAAAAATTGAAATTTTCAGATCTTGTGTGGTTCATGGATCCTAATATATGGTATTAATTTCAACCTGATACCTTTACCCGTTCGTGAGATAAAGGGTCTTGACAGACAGACAGACAGACAGACGGACAACAAAGTGATCCTATAAGGATTCCGTTTTTTTCTTTTGAGGTACGGAAGCCTAAAAACATAACAGAGTTCATAAAAAAAGGCAGACGTTTTGTAAACAATCATTATTGACTTCAGAAAGGATATCCTATACTATCAAACGACCAATATTTGTATAGTAGGTTATATTATATAATTTTATATCTTATTAGTGAGGTCAAAAGCAACAACTTTTGTTCTACAACTTTGCTAACAACGCACGAAAAATTTTCAACTTCCCATACAAAATGGGTCGGTCACGTGACCACTTTAGTATGGATGGAGTCGAAATTTTTTTGTGCATTGTTAGCAAAGTCGTAGAACAAAAGTTGCTGCTTTTGACCTCACTAATAAGTGGGCAAAAGGAAATCAGGTCCAAAAAATAGCCTTGGATATATTTGTAATCGGTTTCTCGAAAACGGCTCTAGATAAAGATTTCGCTGAAATTTACCATAAAGAGTGTTCGAGGGCGAAAAATCGATCTAGCTAAGTCTCATGTCTAGAAAAATTCGTCTTCCCCGTGTTTTTAAGCATTTTTTAAATACCGCGTTTTAGACAGAAACCTACAGCGCCATCTGTTGGCGGGTAGCATAGTTTGCTCATCCGATGATATTTAATGTTAAGGCGGCTATTATAGAGCGAAGTAAATATAAATTAGCAATCAGTGATTTCATAAAAGACAAAATAAAACCCGCGATCATTGTTTTATTTTAAATACGTGCCTACTTTTGTTTAAAGAAAGTTGTATTTTCGCACCACTCACTTTCATCTCGACAACTTTTTGTAAAAAAACAAGCTATAGGTAACAAAAACTGATTCACCGCCGGTTGCACAAAACCACTTTAAAGTTATAGCGTCTTTGAATTTATTGCCGCCACTTTCTTTTTTGTTGGCAAAGAAAGTGAAATTACTGGCACATGAGACATACCATCTTAGGTCTCAAAGTGAGCAACGCGCCTTGCTGTCTTATTAGTGTCAAATTATGCCATTAATAAGACAGTGGGTGCTATGGGCGGTGGTGACCACTTACCATCAGGTGGCCCACCTGCTCGTTTGTTCACTTGTAACATAAAAAAAGTGACTGCAATAGACTTAAAGGGGCTTTAATTTTAAAGTAGATTTGCGCAACTGGCTGTCAATCAAATAGTCAGATTGGGTAAAAACTATCTGTACTAATAACAGAGTTTTCCTAGTTTGAGCTCCTGTTTCCCACGTTATACAAGTGCTTTCCAGTACCTAAGTACTATGTAAGTTTAATCTTTAAGGGCTTACCCCCAGCCAACTAGCGCCCCCATCAGTTATAAAAATATAACTCGCTAAAAACAAAACTTATCGAAAATCTGTCTTACAAAATTGAAATAAAAGTACCCTAGTTTATTTAGAACCTATCCATCCTGAAAAATATAGTTCACTGAAGTTACAGATACAAAAACTGCTAAAAGTGGCCGTTTTTCGCACTTTTTTATCTGTATCTACAGTGAACTAAATTTTTTAGGATTCGTAGGTTCTAAATAAACTAGGGTACCTTTACTTCAATTTCGTATGACACATTTTTGATAAGTTTTGTATTTAGCGAGTAATATTTTTTTAACTGATGGGGGCGCTAGTTGGCTGGGGGTTGGGAGAAAATAAAACGAGGTCCGTCCGTGTAGTGCCGGCAAAGAAAAGAACAAACCCATCTATATCCAAGGGTGTCGTAGGAGGCGACTAAGGGATTTTAACCAAAGAATGGGCGGCAGCGTCCTTCTGTGTATCGTACAGTCAACGACAGGTCAAGCTTGACACTCGCAGTGCGACTCTAGCCCGTACGTCTATTGAAATAAGAACGGTACAATATCCAATGTGTCAAGCTTGATATGCTCTTGACTGTACCATTTTACTATTACATCGACAAACACCGGTCTTCAACAACTGCGGTCCATGGTGCCAGCCAGCCGCGACGCCTCAAAGCGTGGTGGCTTTGATACTATAGTCACCACGCTGCCCACCCTCCCCTTCTGTCCTTTTAAAATGCACCAAGTGATTTTGCTGGAATAATGGAGAAAACTCCCTGTCCTGTAGTTTGCCTGTAGTGGAGGATTCATGGGATGATGTAATGATGACGATTCTGTGACGACTATACAAGGACCTGATATGCGTATGCCCACCTTATTACAGAGGTCAAAAGCAACAACTTTTGTTCTACGACTTTGCTAACAACGCACAAAAAATGTGACTGCCCATACTAAAGTGATCACGTAACCGGCCCATTTTTTATGGGAAGTTGAAAATTTTTCTTGCGTTGTTAGCAAAGTCGTAGAACAAAAGTTGTTGCTTTTGACCTCTGTAATAATTATATTATATAGGGTGTAAGGGACAGCCTTCCGAATACTGAAAGGGCATGATCAGTCAACGTAGCTGAACAACTTTCCGCGAATAAAACTTTCAGGAAATGAAAAAAACATTCGGCATCTCCATACAAACTGTCCAATCAAGTTTGCAATTTTGTATGGAGAGGTCGATTTTTTTATCATTTGGTAATAAGGTGGGCATACGCATATCAGGTCCAAAAAATAACCTAGTATATTTTTTTGCCGCAGATAGCCAACATTGAAAATTCATACAAGAAAATCGAAAGTAGTATCACAAGTAAAGTCATGTTTTCAAGAAAGCATTCAATAATTACACTTACGGCTACAAAAACAGCGCTTCCTCTTCATTCATTGTAGATGTATAAACATCCGGCAGAAAGGAAACAAACAGTACGAACGATCGCGAGCAAGGTTTTATTCATCGTGTTCGTAAGAACAAAGAAGTATAATAAGAATGTTTTCCGCTAATGTATAGTGCAGTTTCAAACGATTCTTTTTTAAAATGAAAAGTCTATTAAATAATTTCAATTGATGTGGAAAAATAAGAATAAAGAGCATTCAGTTTGCACGTTTTTTCGTAAACGGCTCGTGGCTTCGTTGCATTGCTTTTATTAAGCAATACTGCCTGAGTTTTGATTCATGCTCTGAAAGATGGGTGACTGTTACCGGTATTTTTAACAATCAGTGTTTGTGCTTCGGAAAGCATATTAAGCTATTGGTTCCGCCAAATATCTTGCCATCATGACCACTAGCCAAATACAAACAGACTTATAGCTACGTCATACACTATTTATTAATCCTTGGTCACACACAGTGGCAACGACCGGTCTTCCTCCAAAGCAGCATAATTTAAGCATAGCATAGACTGACTATACAGCGTACATACGAAAAACCAAATTTGACGTCCCATACAAAATGCGCTATCAGCTGATGCAGTTTCTAAGGAATGTCAAAAATTGGTTTTGTTCGACCTTTGTTCCTTAGGAAAAGTTGTTCAGATTCATGGGAAAATTCATACCCTTTAATATTATCACACCTTTCCTTTACACGCTGTATCAGTTTTATGGTCCGGAAGTGTAGTGTGATTTCGAGTAGGTACGGTTAACCGCTTGTCGGTAGAAACTTTTTCAACTCTATTACCACGCCATAAGGTCCAAAATTGTTTCTACTGATGTGCGGCCGTGTGTACATAGGTATAATATTGCGTCTGATTCGGCTATAGGTTCCTTCCTTTCACTGACACTGCCTCTGCATTCCGGTTTATACGAGATTTTGTTAATTAAGCAAGCGAGGCCAGATCAAATATGAGAAGCCATTGTGTCATTTGCATCCTTCTACATACTCTCCGGGCGATTAGGTTCCTCGAAGAAGGTCCTTTGTCGTTATTGGCCATCGTATTGAGGTGAAAATGATGCACATAAAAAACACGCACTTGACCAGTTTTTATTATTTGTTGTTACTCTATAGCTTTTGCACTATAAACATACCAATTTTCACGCAAGCTAAACGATACGATAAAGCTAAAACAAAAATCGCATAGATTAACAAGTTATAGTAGGGTAGCTCCCTTAATTTTATTATATTTTGTTGTTATAGCGGCAACAGAAATACACAATCCATGAAAATTTCAACTGTCTAACTATTACGGTTCTTGAGATATAGCCCACTGACAGACAGACATCATCGGAGGCATATTAATACGGTCCCGTTTTTCACCCCTTGGGTACGGAACTTAAAAAACGCTGCTATAAAAACAAATACACAAATAAAAAAATAAAAAAAATATTTATTTCACTTTACAAAGTTGGGTACTTATATTAGGGGTGATACCTCCTTTTAAGCTCGAAAAGGCCTGTGTTAGGAAGTATCGCTCTTCCGTAGAAGTTAACTGACGTTTTTGATACATTTAAACTATAATTAGGTATTAATATTATTCTAAATCTTACATGAAGTTGATAATTGACTGAGTATGTATGTGTACAAATGAGAGTGTAAATGAGTACATATGTCAGAAAGTGAACGTGTGAGTGTGAGGTGAGTGGAGTATGAGTTGAGTGGAGTGTGAGTTGAGTGGAGTGTGAGTTGAGTGGAGTGTGAGTTGAGTGGAGTGTGAGTTGAGTGGAGTGTGAGTTGAGTGGAGTGTGAGTTGAGTGGAGTGTGTATCTATCAATGTGAGTGTGGAGGTTGCATGTGAGTGACGCTAGAGTGCAAAGGTTAAATTAGCATTTTTTTTTTATAGATCTTAAACGTGGGTAGTATTGGTATATAAGTAAATTATTTTAATTAAGAAGAGTAATTTATTACTTTATGATCTGATTACCATTGTTTTATTTTAATATTTATGTAGGTATTTCTACGTATTTCAACTAGTTAATTGTTTATGGTTGATAGTCTGAGGGCATCGCAAATTATCCTACATCATCGAGTACACATTCCAACTTTAAAGCGAGAGTAGCCTAATAAATAATATAATTGTATTAATTTATTTAAACAGCAATCCTGTTATAAGTAGTCTAAAGTTTCATTTTATTCCACTTAACTAGACATTTAAATGTAATTATGGACTCAGCTGGCACTTACAGTAATAAAGGTCCTAGGTAATGAAATAGTGAACATAATTTTAGTAACTGAACAACTTTCCCCAAGGAACATAGGTCGAAATACGAAAAACCAAATTTGACCTCCCATACAAAATGCGCTATCAGCTGTTGCAGTTTCTATGGGAGGTCAAAAATTTATTTTCGTATTTCGACCTATGTTCCTTGGGGAAAGTTGTTCAGTTTCATGGTCTGAGTAACATACTAAAATTATGTTCACTATTTCATTAGGACCTTATATAAAGTATAGGTGTAATGTAAATTGTAGGTAGGTTAGTCATTATAAAAAGTTGGTCGAAAGGTGTTCTTACGAATTGTACACGGTACCACAGTGATACGCGATTGTACTCACCGGGTCCACGTGTGGGTACAGGCACAGATAAAAGTGCTTGAAATCATTGTTAATGGTAAGTAGTTAAAACTTAGCCGTCTTTCTATTTTAAATCTTCCATTTTAGGGATTACAACTCGTGCTAGAGGTTACTTAAAAACCTATGTATATTAGTTAAGTTATTCTTTCAGAATAGACTATCGTATTATTTAAATTACGGCAGTCCACCGCGGTCCATGGTGCCAGCCTTAACGCTAACAAGCGTGTTATACTTCCCCTGCACATTGTATCAGCAAAAGCTGGAATTTTGGAGGGAGTTCCCTGTCCTGTAGTGGAAGTTTCATGCGATGTCACGATGATTATCTATCTACATCTACACTATCTACACTAATATTATAAAGAGGAAAGATTTGTACCTATTTTTGTATGTTTGTATGTTTGTAATGAATAGGCTCCGAAACTACTGGACCGATTTGAAAAATTCTTTCACCATTAGAAACCTGCATTATCCGGGATGAACATAGGCTATAAAATATTTAAAAAAAAGTTAGGGTTCCGTATGAAAACTTCGATAATGTAACCCAAGGTGTGAAAAAAATACTAAATAGCATCCTTATATCGAGTACGCTGCCGAAACTATTAACAATAGAGCAAAGTAATGTACTACAGAATTATAGAATCCATCAATATCTTCAAAAAAATCTGCAATACCACATGTCTAACTATTACAGTTATGTCACAATAACTACTTTTTCATGTTAAAATATGTAATAGTAACGCCGGTACAAACTATATAGGCCACATTATTCGTACCTATTAATCCTTATCCAAATAAATGATTTCGTATTCAAGGCTATATCAGTACCTGTATATAACTTTTTGAATTATTCAAATCGGACATACCATTCAAAAGTTATCATGAGTGTAATCGTTATCAAAATTGAAATTAAAGAAACAGCGCCCTAAGTGACTGTAATGGTTTTATCTACAACAGAGAATAGACACGAAAAATTTGACTGGTCAAGTGTGTGTCGTTCCGTGTGGTAGCGGAAAAGAATAGTGCCAACCCATCTCAACCTGTAGGTGTCGTAAGAGGCGACTAAGGGTTTACAAACCGGAAGATGGGCAGCGACATCTTTCCGTGTATCGCACCATCTTACATACTGCGGTCACCAACAACCGCGGTCCATGGTGCCAGCCTTAATGCTAACAAGCGTGGTGACTAAGATACTTCCCCTCCACATTCTTCTAGCAAGGGCTCGAATTCTGGAGGGAGCTCCCTGTCCTGTAGTGGACGTATTATGGGATGTTATGATGGTTTTGATGAAGTGCGTGTCGGCTCGAGCGAATTTAATGCACTTCTGCGTGACTAAGATGGTATGACTGCCCATAACTAGGACAGTATTTTTACCTTAGTGGTACGGAACCCTCGGTGGGAGTCCAACTTGCGCTTGGCTGGTTTCTTTAGTAACCCCCGATGCAACAAGAACCTATATCTACCCGTGCGAAGCCGGGGCGAACCGCTAGTTTAAAATATAGAGCTGGAGTCATGGAACTAGGTCTTTGAAATCAATGCAATCTCACTAACTGTCGTAATTATCAAAAATGTACCTATTGTATCGTATTTTCAATTACTATTTTAATATTTTATTATAATTTAATATTTTGTTTCCTCAAAAGCTAACTTTCGGGGAAACAAAATATTAAAATAATAGAGATTTACATAGTCAAGATAGGGTCTTGGGAACAAGCGGTTCAAAATTTCCCCATACAAGAAAAATAGCGCCATCTGTGAAAAATCGCGTGAACTACGTTGTGTAGTACTTCCGTCGTTACTAAATACACGGAACGAAAATAATATGGCGGGAAAAAACAAAACAAACTTTTTACTGTTCATATGTGATTTAGGCCTGGTTTTTCAGTTTCATTAATTGGATTATAGTCAAAAACAATAATAAGAAATGACAATAATAATAATAAAAGTATGTTGTTTCTTCAACTAAGAACATTCCATTTTGTTGGTAAGTTTATTTGCATCCAATGTTGACAATATGACTGACATTTGTTGGTCCTAAACGTCAGATTTCGGACCAACGAATTGGGGACATTGTAATGTACCGATGGGCTGGTACTTATAATTATATAAGTAAATGGTACAGTATTTAAAATATGACTTCGTTTAAATCAAATTGCCGCACTATCGTTCAAAAACTTCTTTCACAAAACTTCTTTAGCAACGTTTACATTACAATTTTCGCTCCAACTGTACTAACTTACTACTGTTACCGCTATCGAATCGAACCGAAAGTGAAATGGGTACGCCTCGTTTTTTTACACGTTTTTTTTTAATAAGTTAAGACGTTTACGTTCCACTGAACTTTAAAAAATAGTAAGTTTTGTGAGAAGTGGGCACTGTGTGTGTGGGTAGATTTATTGTTGGAAATGGCGGTCTCTTCTTTTGTATTTTAACCAGTTTGTGCTCTATCAAGACCAAGATGCCAAGACAGTTAATGACTTTATAGGTTTGGGAAGAGCATGCGCTTTCTTTAATATAAATCTATTGTTGGTAAACGACGCACAAAATAACTGTGGCCCTGTCATTGATGCGCAGAAGTCAAAAATGTGCAAAAATAGGCCATTTTTTTCTTCTGCGCATTAATGACAGGGCCACAGTTATTTTGTGCGTCGAGTATGTGTGTGTAGAGGAAGTGTTTTGTTTGGTAAGCTATAGTCTTTTTTTGTGTATTATATTATAATCTATTTGTACTGCTTGTGAGAACCCAGATGGGTGACCGGTAGTGGCACAAGAACTAGAGCGTTTCCGTGCTTCGGAAGGCATGTCAAGCCGTTGGTACCGGCTACTGTCAAGCCAAGTTAGAGGCCATTTGGCGGCTTAAAAGCTATGATGGCCAGGTTAGCCACTAACTTGGCATAGCCTTATGTAGGATTGGGTCTGGTTTGCCCTCTGGGTTGCGGAGGTCTGATGATAGTCGCTCTGTGTAAAGACTAGTGTCCCGTCAAATTCCCTAGGTAAGGTAACAGACTCCGTAAAAACCATTTGGCAAAAACGGAATAAGGCTAGGGCAATGATGGTGTTTACTGTTTGTGTGGTGCCGGCAAAGAATAGTACCAACCCATACTTACCCGTGGGTGTCGTAAGAGGCGACTAAGGTTTATAAACTGGAGGAGGGGCAGCAGCATCCTCCTGTGTATCATACCATCTTACTTACTGCGGTTACCTACAACCACGGTCCATGGTGCCAGCCGTAACGCTGACAAGGGAGGTGACTATGGTACTTCCCCTCCACATTTTTCCAGCAAAAGCTAGAATTCTGGAGGGAGCTCCCTGTCCTGTAGTGGACATTTCATGGGATGTTATGATGACTGTTTGTTAAGAGTTTTAAGCAATCTACCCCACATGCACCCGCTCACGAGATTCTCGTGCTCCTTCTGAGGGTCTTACATACATACATACATACATAACATCACGCCTCTTTCCCATCGGGGTAGGCAGAGACCACAGTCCTCCACCTGCTACGATCTTGACATACTTCCCTTGCTTCCTGTACTTTCATCAATCCTTTCATACATGCTCGTCGGTTTAGGGTACTTTTAACCTGGCCTTTATTCAGAATGTCATGAATTTGGTCCTGGTATCCTGGGGTCTTTTGTACTGAATATGCGAGCCTAAGCGACCTTCCGATGTCAAATTTCAAATTCGCGCTCGATGCTTATAGTGTCCTGCATGTGGCAAAGTTTATAGTTTACTTTCAAAATTTAATGTTAAAAAATATGGCTCTTATCTCCAAATAAATATTGTCGTCCATAACATGTCGCAAGAGGCCTCCTTGACGCTCCAAGGTGAAAACGCGATGGCTTATTAGCATAATCTTGTTTATACCTAAAACATGTGCTTTTAGAGAAGTGTGAGAATTTGATATATCGAAAGATATGGTAATGAAATAAAGAATCGAGCCTACCTTATTGCTTTTCTGAACACTGCCTAGTTTGTATTAAGATGTGTTTGTTTACTGAGTCAATATTTCCCTAATGAGTAATAAAGTTTATTACCTACTTAAGTAAAAAATAATAATTTTATTCGTCGAGCGTCCAGCGTTCACGAGAACTGACATAATAATTTTCATACTCGGTGAACGTTCAGTATCAGTGTTTCCATTTCCTATTTTCCTAGGGCTAACTAGCAAGCGCTATCTAGCTGTACTTGGTTGAAAAGACCCTATTGCGCTGGGCTTTTTCCAGCTCACAGCACAGCTTAGCTAAATAGCACATCTTTTATGGAAATCCGCCCTTGGGATTGGCACAAGGAGGATTATGGCTGGCCTGAGCGTAGAAAACAATACAAAACCTAAAGTATGACCATCGTACGAAGACCGTTTAGACATTTCTCATCAACACACAGAGTATATACATAATCCATGCAGTCACTTGATTTCGGGTACCGGTGGTACCCAAACTTTTTTTGGAGTAGATTGCACCCGTTTTCTCCAGAATACGCTGCACTTCGAACCAGCCCCAGTAGAAGTCCCCGATGTCGTAAACAAAGGTTGTTTAGGGCTTGAATTTTGAGAAATAGTAACCCAAACTTGTTTAGGAGTAGTTTGTATCCGTTTTCGCCAGAATACGCTGCACTTCGAACCAGCCCCAGTCGAAGTCCCGGATGTCGTAACAAAGGTTGTTTAGGAGAAATAAAACATAGAGCTAAGTAGCACTCGTGAATATTTCAATAGGTTGCTCGATAGGTTGCTTGAGTGTCCTTGGGTTGGGTACTACTGGTACCCAGGTACAACGGAGTAAAAAAAAAAATCTGGTGAGTGGACCTCCTTGCTACTGGACGCTCGGAATAGAAACCGCGCTAATTTATTTTACTATGAGATGACACCTGCCTGCCAGCATGTCACACCTCCGTTACTATGCAATGTCATATCATCATCGATGATTATGAAATATTAAAAATAACCCAACCAATTTAAAAGAACGACGCCTTCATTGCGTTTACAAAGATAATAGGATTATTTCATTTGTTGTTGTGTATCGTACACATCCCTAAATTTTGACGAATCATTTCTTTTAACCTACCTCTATAACCCTTATTATTCTGAGGGTATCAATGTACCTATAAATATTCTGTTTTACGCAAGGATCATTTTTATTGGCCGATTTAAATTTTGCATACGTTTGACAGCTGTCAAAACGGGCTTCTTATTACTTACGATAGTCTATGTTTATGAATACTATTTGCCTCACTTTTGAATGCCCTGCGAATCATCACCTCACCTTGTCATGTCAAGCGTTGCGACACAGTCATCAATCGTCAAACATCTCGTGCGATATAGAAGTCCGATGTTGAAAGACGCTCGCTATGCGTCGCGCGAACGTTAGCCAATTTCAGCTTGATTCGCTTTAGAGTGAGTTCGTTGAGAAATGCCAACTATCCCGATATTGAAGGTGATAAAAAGAGAAATAGACAGGGTCTTTGGTTTGTACGGTCAACCGCTCGTCGGTAGAAACTTTTTCAACTCTATTACCACGCCATAAGGTCCAAATGTGTTTCTACTGACGTGCTGTTGAGTGTACATTTCTGCAAATCTCTCGGGTGGTTGTTAGAGTCATAAAACTAAACTACTTACATTTCTCCTTCTACTTTTGCGCTACAACTTTTGCGAAAAAGCAAAAATTTTTTAACTTCTCCATACTCGTAATAATGTGACATATGCGGACCCACTCTGCTCCGTGTGCGGACCAGACCGGGCCAATAGGGTTTGGCGCTGTATGGCGCGGTTGATCATCGTTAGGAAAATGGAAAAACTGATACTAAACGGTCACAAGTATGAAATTGCTAGTTGTTAGGGTTCCGTACCTCAAAAAAAAAACGGAACCCTTATAGGATCACTTTGTTGTCCGTCTGTCTGTCTGTCTGTCTGTCTATCTGTCTGTCTGTCTGTCTGTCTGTCAAGACCCTTTATCTCACGAACGGGTAAAGGTATCAGGTTGAAATTGATACCATATATTAGGATCCGTGAACCACACAAGATCTGAAAATTTCAATTTTTTACAACGACGCAATCAAAAGATATGGCATTTTATGTCCTCATCTCCATACATTTATTCAAAAATGAAAAACCTACAGGGTACTTCCCGTTGACCTAAAATTATGAAATTTGGCAAGAAGCTAGGTCTTACAGTACAAATAATGGAAAAAGTCTGAAATCATTAAATATTACAACTTTTCTCACAACTAATGGTAACCAATTGTGGTGAGCTCCCGTTTCAAGAACATTCATATAAGAGAGGGGTCAAGTTGGATGGTTGCTGAGGCGATTTTTGTTTTAGTTCTATTTAAAATCGGGAACACTTACAAACTTGAACATTGGTATGTTTATAGGGCATAGGCTATAAATTAACAACACATAATAAAATTTGGTCAAGCGCGTGTCGGACTCAAAAAATCTAGCACATTAACTTACTGAAATTTCAACTAATACAATTATGTTTATGTGGTGGTACGGAACCCTCAGTGCGCGAGTCCGACTCGCACTTGGCCGGTTTTTTTTCTTTTTTTACTGCTTTTCTGTTTAAAAAAAATTACCAACAGTGGAAAGGTACCTAGTTGAAAACAAAAAAAAATATGTAAAAAGGAGTTCAGTGTCATGGGTATAGCCTAAGAGCCAAACGAATGAAGATTCAACAAAAATTCATATCAGCATTTTTTTTTCGTCAAAAATTAGATTAGTTGGTCTATAAAATAATTCATTAGTAATAATTCATTAGTAAATAAAAATTTGGCCTGATATGAATTTTTTCTCCAAAATATAGGATAGCTCTTAGGGTAGTAGAGAAACTACTTAAAATGTTTGCAGAGATACTTATATCAGGGACTAGATTAGTACTACTAACGGATTAACCTATCAATGACCCTGGATAAAGTCCGAGACTGCAACCCAGTTATAAATAAAAATGTCTAAATTAATTATTTGAACGTACGTGTAGACGTAGTTGGTCTAAAACAAAGTTACACTAGTCATACACAGCTGATAACGACAAGCAATACAAAATTACGAAGTTCTAAGCGCGAAGCGTGAAGATAAGACCTTCTAAATTCAAAGTTATTGAATTCAAACACGGAATGAAATACGTATTCGAATCATAAAGAAACAACCTAAATGCCTATACATTAAAGTCGAATTTATAATTCAGAAGGCTTTCATATCGGAGTCGGAAGGTCTAGATAAGACGTTAGCAAAACGCTGCTTCCAAATACAAAATGATTTCAAACACGGAATGCGAGGTACCTATTCTGAATCGCTAGAATTAAATAATATAAATTGAGAAATATTACGACAGTCTTCGGTTTTTAAACCGTGGGAGCCAAAATAGTTGACATTATTTTATTTGTCTGCAAAAAGCAAATACCTCGTCGAAATCTTTTTTACGATTCGATTCGTTCATGCATCGATTGACTTTATTACTCTTGATTGAATGTTTATATTGTAAAGTGAGATTGTATGAGACCAATCAATGGCAGTTCTTAGTAAATCGAAAAATAAGTAGGTCTTCACTTGGTAAGTTTTGGAAAATTTCAAAAATCATCTCAGATAAGTTTTACAAAACCTTTATACTTCGTAAAAATTATCAATAAAAACTGGTATAAGTACGTCAAATGGTTTTAAATTATGTTAAATCTTCGATAAAATTGCTCAACTATGCTAAATTATTTAACGGCTAGAAAACCGGATTTCGTACATCTCTACCAACTTTACTTTACTTTACCTACTTGCTTGAATTTAGAAAAATACAAGATCTCTGTTCCTAAAAATATCTTCTAAAAAACATCACATTAGAATGCAATATTGTCTCGTAAGGCGCAATCACACCTTCCTTAATTCAGAAACTAATTCGGCATACATTGCCCGTTGAATTAAGGATATTGGAATTAACCAAACCAAGCCTCCTAGCAATTTATGTTGAATTCGTCTCTGAATTTAGGAAGGTGTGATTGCGGCTGTAGTATCAATGCGAACGAAGGAAGCCGCGTAGGCGATGCAGTTTTGGCGTTATCTGTGTAAAATCCGCTTTTCTAGGTCTAGGTGGGTCCGCCCACTTTAGCATTAATTTTAAATTGCTAGGCTTCGAATGATAACACTCGTTATTTACAAAAGATTTAGAATTGATCACTTCTATGACTGTTCTAGCAACGTTGATATGACTCTACATATTATTTTTGTTAAACAAAAAAAATATAGTTATTTGCTGTTTGGCCATAACATTTTATTAAATGTCCATCTGTGATGCAACGCGCCTTGAACTCAGTGCAGTGGCACAAAATTTAAAGAATAATAGACACCTGCATGCATCGATATTTGATTTCCGTGCCAAACTGCATTGCGATTACCGAAACAAAAAATCGCACGCTTTACACATTTACACCCTACGTTCGCTGTTTACACCAAATTGTTTGCTACGTACGAACTGGCTGGCAATTTAAAAAATACGTTTTTTTTTTTACCTAACAAATAATAATAATAAATATTTTTAGCAAAGAGGTTTTATTTTCTCTCTAACTGAGATGTAGGTAGAGGCACATCATCATTCACATCATAGCGAAAGAAAGTAATTAGACCGAGATAATAATCATGATAATGAGGGAAACTTCATATTTGCCCGCTGTGGAAGTTGGTATATTTTGATACATACCAATAAAAACCGAGTCTATTTGTACTTAATTTAAATGAATAAGCAAATTAAAAGAAGACACTCGGATTTGCTAAATGTCAAGGTGAGCAGCAAGATGGCGTTATGAAAATAAACCAAAAATGGCGGACAAAGTGCGCGCGCAAAATGAAGAGTTTAATTCAGATCATTCGCACTTTTATTTTCGATCCTTTAGAGCAGGATTTTAGGGTTCCGTACATAGAATATATGAATGAGAGTCCGTACGTCAAACGGAAAACAACGTAACTCTTATAGCATCACTTTGTTGTCCATCTGCCTGTCCATTTTCTCGCGAACAGGTGAAGGTAATAAGCTAAAATTAATATCAAATATCTAAATTGAAGGTGTGAAATTTTCAAGCTTCTATGAGATCACAATCAAACGGTACGGTAACCAAACAAAAAAAACCTACAAGGCACCTACTTACTTCCCGTCTTCATTTGGCAAGAAGTTATGTTTCAAACCACAAGTAAAGGGAAAAGTCTAAAATCATGTATTATTACAACTTTTCTCACAACCAAGTATAACTAATTAAGGGGAGCTCCCGTTTCAAGTTCTTTCATATTAAAGAGGGTTCAGGTATGAGTGGACGCGGAGTTTTCTATATCATATGGTCAAAACAAGTACCTACCTACGGAACTCTCAGTACGCGAGTCTGACTCGCATTTGGTCGGTTTTTACTTCTTATTGCAATCAATACCGTATCATTAATATTGATTCCTTTTGCTCTATTGGTAGGTAATGGGGATTCTTTAGATGCATTTTTTTGTTTTGCGGTGAACCTATATTTAAACCATAAATTTGAGCCCGCTGAATAAAAAGAAATATTTGAGAAGGAGAACTTGACTCATAGGTAATATATAGGTAATAAGACAGTAAGTAAAGAAATTTGATTTTTAATAGATTCCATGAAAAGACGCGAGGTTTTGTAAACAAATATTTTGCCATTAAGAAGATTTATCTTCAATCAGACGAGGCGCACATTTCTAACCACAAAACATAGGTACGGAAAAATAATATTTATATGTTTTACCTACAAAAAGATGTAAACCAGCTAAGTACATAGGTTGGTACAGTCAAGAGCGCATCAAGTTTGAAATGTTGGTCTTTCCATCCTCATTATTAACGCTGTACGGGCTAGTGGCACAATGCTAGTGTCAGGCTCGACCTGCTGTTCACTGTATATGAAGAAAAACCTTTTACACTGATCTTAATTTACCTACTACTTTGTAACATGAAAATTATAAATGTAAGTACAGTTGTTAAGAACAAAATTTTAAAATGGCCGCTAATCCAAGATGGCTGACCCCGTGTGGTACCAACCTATCTCTACCCATGGGTGCCGTAAAAGGCGACTAAGGGTTAATGAACCGGAGGAAGAGCAGCAGCATCCTTCTGTGTATCGTATCATCTTACATTCTGCGGTCAAGCACAACCGCGGTCCATGGTGCCAGCCGTAACGCTAACAAGCGTGTTGACTATGATACTTCCCCTCTACATTGTTTCAGCAAAAGCTGGAATTTTAGTGGGAGTTTCCTGTCCTATAGTGGACGTTTCATGGGATGTCATGATGATCTGGAAGAAGATTGGTGTTTTAATCCAGCGTGTCCACATAAACCCGAAGACGTTAAATAGTACCTAGATGTAAGTATTTTTTATTTTAGATCAAGGGCTGACTCTACATCCGTGTAAGTTCAAATCTCTCAAATACGTCATAGACTCTCCCAAGTGGTGTTTATTAAGATAACCGTAACATTCATGGAAGAACATTGGTGATTTAATCCAGCGTGTCCACATAAACGTGATATACTGTTAGAAAGAGAAATAAATATTAATCTATGCTCTACACCGGATGTTCAAATCTTTTTTTTCTGGACGAATGACACCTGTCAATATATTTATACGTTTCCGCTTTGTGTCTATTGTGTCTGTCCTTTTGTCCCTTGTCTAGTGTTATATTTTTGTGCTCGTCCCAATGTAATTAAATCTCAAACGATCTGCCATATTTAATTATGTAAATGTGTGTTCTTTATTTGTGATAAATAAATGGACCACATTCCATGACAAAAGGGATTTTATTTTCATCGGCTTCGTGCATTTTGAGCTACGCCACGCCACTGCGTATCGTCTCGCTATCAGGTTCTGGCCCAGTCCAGTTCAAGAACAAGAAGAGAATACATAAAGAGAGTACGTATTTTACCAGATTCTCAAAATGTCGAGACCGGAAAATGGTGGCGGCACAAGTTCATACAACATAACCTCTATTGAGAAATCGGATGGAATTTCTAATTGGATCAACTGGAAATTTTCACTTAAAATGCTACTTACCCTGGATGGTCTGTGGGATTGTGTCGAGAAGGTCGGCGACACCGTTTCTGCCGAAGATGCTCCTCGTGACGACCGCGCACTTGCCCGCATTTGTCTTGCGCTTCAACCTAACCTTTATCAGCTTGTTCGTGATAGCACTACTGCTAAGCAGGCTTGGACAAAACTCTCTGAGACTTTTGAAAACAAAGGTTTATATCGCAAAGTTCTTCTTCTGCGTCAGCTTCATAGAATTGAATACAATCAATTTGCTAACATGTCTGATTACATAGAAAATGTTATGAGATTGGTCGCACAATTAGCTGATATTGGCAAGAAAATAGAAGACGATGAGGTAGCTGAAATAATGTTATCTGGCTTACCGGAACAATATGATATACTAGTCTCGAGTTTAGAAACTGCAAGTTTAGCTAGCGGACTTACAACTGAGGTTGTGCGCACAAGATTATTACAAGAAGACCACAGAAGAAGCACTAGTTATGGTACAAATGTGAATGGTGACAGCTCGGCGTATTTCACCAAGCGGAAGGTGAATAACCAAACTTGCACTTATTGCCAACGGAAGGGACATTTGGCCAAGCGTTGTTTCAAGAAGAAGAGAGACGAGAGTAAGAAGAAAGAAGAGCACACATTGTATGCATCTGCCTTCAGTGCCTCGGATACAGAATTCATCTTGGATAGCGGTGCCACATCCCATATGTGTTCGGCTGGATCGCTCCTTGAGAACAAGCAATGCAAGAAGTGCACTATATCTGTTGCCAATGGTGAGCAACTGGAGAGCAACTGCCATGGTAGGATTTCACTGTTACCTAATATACACTTAGATAAAGTTTTGTTTGTACCTAAATTAAGTAAAAATTTAGTTTCAGTTGGTCAAATATGTGACAAAGGTTATGTTGTTTGTTTTGACAAGGATTTTTGTAAGATTTATTCTAAATGTAAAGTCACAGGCAACCAGATTCTTACAGCTAAGAAAAGTAGTGGGTTGTATAAGGTGCAAGGTCGGCCTGCCTCCGAATTAGATAACTCCAATTCCTTTCATAATAGGCAAGGAACAGAGAGTGTCAACGCTGCATCCAGTCTGCCTGCGTCTGTCTGGCATAAGCGTCTTGGCCACTTGAATCAGCAGAGCATGACAACGTTGGGTAAGATCAATGTTGGTGTAGTTTTTCAGGACAAAGAAACTAACAGTTGTGTCTCATGCCTCACCGGTAAGATGCACCAGGCTTCATTCCCGGTGGCAGGGAGTCGTGCTGTTCAAACCTTAGAACTTGTCCATGCTGATGTCTGCGGCCCGATGCAAGTGAGCAGCTGGGGCGGAGCCCGTTACTTGCTGACTTTTACTGATGACCACACTCGCAAGACCTTCGGCTATCTTATGAAGAATAAATCCGATGTAAGTGCGAATTTCTTTTCTTTTAAAAGCTTAGTAGAAAATCAAACTGGTTTGAAGATAAAAATCTTACGCACTGATAACGGGTCAGAATTTTGTAACCAAACCTTAGATAATTTCTTGAAAAAGGAAGGCATTATTCACCAAACAAGCGTGCCTTACTGCCAGCAGCAGAACGGATTAGCTGAACGTGTTAACCGGACAGTATTTGAAAAAGCTAGAGCTATGCTGCAAGAGTCAGGTCTGTGTAGTCGTTTTTGGGGTGAGGCTGTTATGACAGCCATTTATTTAAAAAACCGTTCCCCAACTAAAGCTCTGTCAGACCGTATTCCTGAATGCGAATGGACTGGATCTTCGATCGATCTCAGTCATCTGCGAGTTTTTGGCTGTGTAGCTTACTGTCTCGTACCTGATCAGAAAAGGCGAAAGCTTGATGCCAAAGCTAAAAGATACATTTTTGTTGGTTATGGTGAAACGTGCAAAGGGTACCGACTCGTTGATCCTGAAAATCCTTGTAAAGTCATTTATTCTCGTGATGTTACTTTCTTAGAGGATAATTTTGTTAACATTGACATGGAGACTGGACATGATACCAAAGATTTAATTTTTTATGATCAGTTAAATAATTTATTTAAAAATGATGAATTTATTAATAATGATCAAAATTATATCTGTAATAATAATATTTTAAATAATGACAATATTTTAAATAATAATGAAAATGTTTTTATTAATAACAATGATTTGAGTAAGTCTAATCAGGATTCCTCGTCATTTTCAGATGCGGATGCAACGCCTCCAGCGTGGTCGCCGCTGTCTGACCTGTACCGTACTAGCGAAGACATCGCTGATGTTGATGGTGATGAAGATGATGTCCCTGAGGGCGCTGTATCTTCTCTGCCAGAGCCATCATCTCGAGGAGGAGACCAGACTTCGTCGTCGGTTACTTCCGACGCGTCCGTTCCTACTGTCTCGCGTCCAGTACGTACTACCCGAGGTATTGTGCCTGTAAAGTATAAAGACTATGATCTCTCATCATCACTGGCAACAGCCACTTCACCGGATGAACCTGCTACGTACCGAGATGCCATGAATTCGTCTGAGAAGAATGAGTGGTACGAAGCAATGAAAGGTGAGTTTAACTCCATGAGGAAAAATAACGTTTGGGAGTTGGTCGACCGTCCTACCAATGAAAATGTAGTTAAAAATAAGTGGGTTTTTAAGAAGAAGTTTGATGAAACTGGTGAGCTTATCAGGTATAAGGCTAGACTAGTTGCCTGTGGTTACAGTCAGAAAGAGGGTGTGGACTACACCGAGACTTTTTCGCCTGTTGTCAGACATTCAACTCTTAGAATTTTATTTAGCATTTCAAATCAATTAGATTTATGTATGGACCATATCGATGTTACTACTGCGTTTCTAAATAGTGAACTTACTGAACGAATTTATATGGAGCAGCCTTCTGGCTTTAATGCTGATAATAATAATAAAGTTTGTTTATTGAAGAAAAGCCTGTATGGCTTGAAACAGTCAAGCCGTATGTGGAATATTAAAATTAATAATGTTTTATCTCAGAACGGATTTATACAGAGTAAATGCGAGCCCTGTGTATATGTTAAAAAGACTAAGGATGAATATGTAATTCTTGCCCTTTATGTGGACGACTTTTATGTATTTCACAACGGTTGTATTGATAAAGTTTTGTCATTTTTGCAACAACATTTTGAAGTTCGTCACTTGGGTAAATTAACTAATTGTTTAGGTATGAGAGTTACAAAGAAAAAGGGCGTAACTGTCCTAGATCAATCTGAGTACATAAAACGATTATTGGCGAAATTTAAAATGAGTGAATGCAAACCTGTCACTACTCCATTGCCAGTAAACTGTAAGCTTGATAAATCGGATAAAGATTGTCTGAAAGATGATGTTTATCAGTACAGGCAGCTTTTAGGGTCACTGATGTTTTTATCTGTCTGTACTCGCCCTGACATTTCGTATGCATGTAGTCAATTAAGTCAATTTAGTACATGTTTTAATATCAGTCATTGGCAATCTGCAAAGCGAGTACTAAGGTACCTGGCGGGAACTATGAATTATGGACTTTATTTTGCTAAAGCTAGTAATTTTAATATAAACGCCTATGCTGATGCAGATTGGGCCAACGACTTGTCGGATCGCAAATCATATACAGGATTCGTCATAAAATTGGGCGAAAATGTCATCAATTGGGAGGCTAGGAAGCAGCGATGTATAGCTTTGTCTAGCACCGAAGCAGAGTACCTTGCTATTGCTGATGTATGCAAGGATATCAGTTTTGTTAGAAACTTCTTGTCAGAAGTCATCGACAAAAATTTTGATGTCACTGTATACAATGACAATCAAAGTGCGCAAAAATTACTGCTTGTAAAAGAATACTCACATAAGAGAACCAAGCATATAGATTTGCGATACCACTTCGTTAAGGACTTAATCCAAAACGGTAATATAAATGTAAAGTACTTACAAACAGAACAAATGCTTGCAGATGTTTTTACAAAACCTTTATGTACTCAAAAACATGATAATTTTGTCCTAGGTCTAAATCTTAAGGATAAGTAATTAAGTATATGGCTTCGCATTCCCAGCTTATACAATTGTATTGTTTGTTTTGGCAATTGTATAGAGACTTGTTTGCTGATTTAAATAGAGTCACTTTTTGTGTAAAGTAGCTTCAATTTTAATCATGTAGAGTCACTTAGCAATTGTATGAAAAAGAAAATGTAGAGTATTTTTTTTTGGAAGCTGGGTTATTCTGTACATGTATGACTCATCCGATATAGAGCATAAGGAGGAGTGTTAGAAAGAGAAATAAATATTAATCTATGCTCTACACCGGATGTTAAAATCTTTTTTTTCTGGACGAATGACACCTGTCAATATATTTATACGTTTCCGCTTTGTGTCTATTGTGTCTGTCCTTTTGTCCCTTGTCTAGTGTTATATTTTTGTGCTCGTCCCAATGTAATTAAATCTCAAACGATCTGCCATATTTAATTATGTAAATGTGTGTTCTTTATTTGTGATAAATAAATGGACCACATTCCATGACAAAAGGGATTTTATTTTCATCGGCTTCGTGCATTTTGAGCTACGCCACGCCACTGCGTATCGTCTCGCTATCATATACCTAGGTAAGACGTTAAGCGACTGCAATAGTAGATGTAAGTATATTTTTAATTTTAGAACAAGGGCTGACTTTACATCATCCGTGTAAGTTCAAATCTCTCAATTATACATCATAGACTCTCCCAAGTGGTGTTATTAAGATAACCGTAACATACATGGAAGAACATTGGTGCTTTAATCCAGCGTGTCCACATAAACGCGATATAAGACGTTAAGCGACTGGAATAGTAGATGTAAGTATATTTTTTATTTTAGATCAAGGGCTGACTCTACATCCGTGTAGGTTCAAATCTCTCAAATACGTCATAGACTCTCCCAAGTGGTGTTTATTAAGATAACCGTAACATACATGGAAGAACATTGGTGCTTTAATCCAGCGTGTCCACATAAACGCTGCAATAGTATATGTAAGTATATTTTTAATTTTAGAACAAGGGCTGACTCTACCTCCGTGTAAGTTCAAATCTCTCAAATACGTCATAGACTCTCCCAAGTGGTGTTTATTAAGATAACCGTAACATACATGGAAGAACATTGGTGCTTTAATCCAGCGTATCCATATAAACGCTGCAATAGTAGATGTAAGTACATTTTTAATTTTAGAACAAGGGCTGACTCTACATCCGTGTAAGTTCAAATCTCTCAAATACGTCATAGACTCTCCCAAGTGGTGTTTATTAAGATAACAAGTTGGTGTTTGGTCGGCCAGCCGGTTTCGCCGGGTCAGCACTTTCACGAGACATCGCGCCGCGCCGGTGCGTCGGATTTTTTATCTACCGTTCCCTCATACGTAATAGATACCAGTTTGTTTAGTATTAGAGAACACATCTCCTTTCTCGCGTATCGATATTTCTTGTTTGCTGAGCGGTTTTTGATGAGATCCGTTTCGATGGAGTCAATGTTTTGTCATTGGTGATGGTGTGAATCAATGGAGAACTCTTTACGCCAGAAGGTACGTACAATGTGAATTTACATTGGATTAAGGTAGGTACTTCCGAAGCCTAGTGGTTCTACTAATAAAAATAAGCGACTTTCAGGAACACATTTTTAGGGTTCCGTATCAAAAGGGTAAAAAACGGGACCCTATTTATATGCCTCCGATCTCTGTCTGTCTGTCAGCGGGCTGTATCTCATCGAATCGTAATGAGTAAAAATTTTAAATATTTACAAATTGTGTATATCTGTTGTTGCTACAACAACAAATAATAAAAATAAATAATTAAGGGGGGCTCCCCTCCCATACCTACAGCTAAAGGGAAGCGCGAAAAAAAACTAACCTGCATGAAAATTTGTATATTTATACTGAACAAGCTATATAATAACAACAAATAATAAACACTCGTCACGTGCGAGTCGGACTCAAAAAATCCATCACAGTAAGTTACTGAAATTTCAACGAATACAATCCAAGAATACATACATACATAACATCACGCCTTGTTCCCGTCGGGGTAGGCAAAGACCACAGTTCTCCACCTGCTATGATCTAAGAATAAAATTAATATTATGTGGCGGTACGGAATCCTCGTTGCGCGAATCCGACTCGCACTTGGCCGTTTTTTTTCACTTCCTTATACTTTTTATAAAAAAAAAGAGAAGCACATGTAACCAATAGGAAATTTTCTATGACGTTTGTCAACTACGTTTTTTTAAGTGTCGATAGGTGACTGTTGGTAATTTTTTTTATAGCTTTGTGAAATAAATTAAATAATTTAGAAGAAGATATATTACAGACATTTGACAGTAGCAATCAAACTGACTTAATCAATTTCATACAGGGTGATCGTTTAGTATGAAGTTCTTCAAGTTCGTAATAGTATTCTTTGGTATCAGTGTTTCCACTTTCCATTCTCCTAACGTAAGCTGCCGTTATTCATAATCTAAGCTCCTAACAATGATCAGCAGCGCCATCCAGTTGAACTTTGAAAAGGTGCTGGAAAACACCCTATTGTTCGTTTTTAGGGTTCCGTACCTAAAAAGAAAAAAACGGAACCCTTATAGGATCACTTTGTTGTCCGTCTGTCTGTCTGTCTGTCTGTCAAGACCCTTTATCTCACGAACGGGTAAATGTATCAGGTTGAAACTAATACCATATATTAGGATCCATGAACCACACAAGATCTGAAAATTTAAATTTTTTACAACGACGCAATCAAAAGATATGGCATTTTATGTCCTCATCTCCATACATTTATGCAAAAAAGCAAAACCTACAGGGTACTTCCCGTTGACCTAAAATTATGAAATTTGGGAAGAAGCTAGGTCTCACAGTACAAATAATGGGAAAAGTCTGAAATCATTAAATATTTCAACTTTTCTCCCAACTAATAGTAACCAATTGTGGTGAGCTCCCGTTTCAAGAACTTTCATATAGGAGAGGGGTCAAGTTGGATGGTCGCTGAGGCGATTTTTGTTTTAGTTCTATTTTAAAAACGGGAACACTTACAAACTTGAAAATTGGTATGTTTATATTGCATAAGCTATAAAATAACAACAAATAATAAAATTTGGTCAAGCGCGTGTCGGACTCAAAAAATCTAGCACATTAACTTACTGTTTCAACTAATACAATTATGTTTATGTGGTGGTACGGAACACTCAGTGCGCGAGTCCGACTCGCACTTGGCTGGTTATTTTTTTTTAGTGAAAACTTCTTTAGTGGCGCTTGGCACTTTTTTAGATGGGTAAAAAACTCACGTCAGATGTCGCGTCAGATGTTAAGTTTTGAAGTGAAAACTTCTTTAGCGGCGCGTCAGATCTGACGAAGATTGTTGTAATATAAATTGTCATGTTTGTCTACGATAGCGCAATAAATGAATATTGTATGTACTTTTATACTGATAAATAAAACAATTCACGCGAAATTATTCCCAAACCATTCCAAAATATTCAAAAATGCACAACGTTGATGTTTAAGTTTTCACTTCTGCCGGCACTCCGGCGGAAAGCTGTGTATGTAGCCAGCCCAGCTTATTTCTGAAGCTTAAAACCCACTTAGTATTTTCACAGTCTGGCCTCTCAGAGCGGTCAGGCAAGGAGACTTTAGCCAACGCTTAGCTTTGCACTCAGGTCATGCGCTACCTGTCAAAGATTTTTGCTGTTTGGTCGGTCAGCATAACATATCGGACAATATCTTCGAAGAACTGGATCGAAGTATAATAATAATGCATTTATTTACCAAAGATCAAGTAATAACAAGTTTTAACAGCGATCCCCACACTAGGAAAACACCTGTTCCATGGGTGGCCTTAACAGGTTTTACACAATATAAAGATTATAAAGGCGAGATTTGATCATACAATTTTGGAGATAGTTAGATGTAAACAAAAATTTTATGTAAAGGTGAAAACAAAATCAAAATAAGTATGAAAAACCTTACCTCATCTTGCCATACCAGTGATACTATACAGCGTGACGTAACCAAATTGGGGAAGTATCACAAAATAAATTTTACATCTCTCATATTCGGTAAGTAGGTCCTCATTACCCCCAAATGGGGCTTGTAGTGTAGGTGACCAATTAGCGCTCTAGGGTAATAATGTAGCTAGAAAAGTCCTAGGGCGGTAAGTAATTGAGTTTTGAAAGAGTGAAGTGTTTTTTTTATTACTTACCGCCCTAGGGCTTTTCTAGCTACATTATTACCCTAGAGCGCTAATTGGTCACCCACAATTTGGTGGTAATAAGGACCTACTTACCTCACAATCGAGATGTAAAGCAGAGTAGTTAGCTCGGGTGTAAGCATCAATTGCACCCTCGAACTATAGGCGCCCTCGCTGCGCTCGTGCGCCTAAATATCTCGGGCTGCAATTGATGCCTTACAGCCCTTGGCTACTAATCTACTATTATCACTGGGAATCGTACCCAGAACCTCCAGATACAGAGCTGAACGCTCTAACCACTAGACCACGGAGGTTGTTGGCTTATGTAGCGTATCATACAGCGTGAATTTTCATTCGTCTTTTTCCCGAAGCCCAGTGACTCTACTCATGATAACCAATGATATTACAATTATATTGATGATAACAAGCAAATTTCCCGAAGAAATAGTAGATTTTACAACAAGTGCACAAAACGAACCAGTTTTCCGGGACTTTTAGCAGCCCGAGCCGAAGGCGAGGGCTGATAGTAATGTCGAGGATAAAATGGTTTTGTGGACGAGTTATAAACTCTGCTTTTCACTTTGATTGCGAGGAAATAAAACGTAAAAGTACTCTCTAAATGCAACTGAAGAATGAGTTGTTCTGCTTTAGTGAAGAATATGTTGACGGTGTGCCGCAGGCCCGCGCGCAGGCCGTACACCACCGCGATTACTTTTTTGCCCTAGTGCACAAAATTGGACTTTGTGCAGCCTATATCCTGCACAAAGAAGCACTTTCAGAGCATGAGAAGTGAAAAAATATTTCTTAGTACACACGAAATTTTATTTTAAGAATCTACGTGAGCATTTTACCATACTGCCTTGCGTCGGCCGTCGGCCTCCGAAATATGATAATATACTCAGCTGGACGCACCACAAGCCTCGAATACCCAGTTATTTGACGTTTTAACTCTGTTTATAAATTTTTATAGGTTTAAATTTATTCAACTCGTGGCTAAAAGCAGCTGTTACGGAAAAACTTGTAAAATGTAGAGTTATGTGGGTAGTTCGCTCGTAAACAAACAAATTAGGTATCATACTTATTTACAATAAAAATCTCAAGAACAACAATAGATCACGGATCATACCTAGGTACATGGGGTATTCAAGATATTTTGCAATAAGTACCCTTGGGACGTCGCAATTTGAACCAAAAGTACTATGATAATTATAAGGGGTTATTCGTCATCACTAATAGGTTAAGGTACTTCCCCTCCACATTGTTTCAGAAAAAGCTGGAATTTTGGAGGGAGTTCCCTGTCATGTAGTGGACGTTTCATTAGATGTTATGATGATGACCACCACTCCTCGACATTTTAAGATTCCAATAATCTCTGAGTGAACCAAGAGATAGAATAGACATAAATTTGAAGAGGCCATTTTCATACAAATTATCTACTTCATCCGTTCGATAACCTTTTAAAAGGTTTTCCTCATCAAGCAAAGATTTCTTTTAGATAAAAGCAATTTAGGAATTATTTACCAAGAACACTCACACAGTATTAAACCTTTTAATACATCATGAAAGGAAAGATTGAAGAAAAATGAGACAGAGACACCCTTCATGGGATTTGTATGAGACTTACGAGCTCACCAACCTGACTTGGCACCCGACGGGTCAAGGTTATAGAAATATCCTGGTCCTGGCAAGAAAGGTGACTTAGGGCCCGTCCAGAACCTTTAAGAGATACTAGAGCTACATATATTGCGTCCAGAACAGTTTCTACCAGCAGCGTTTTACGCGCGTAAGAAAATGTTCTGGTCGCAATATATGTAGCTCTAGTATCTCGGCAACGCGTGTAAAATAAAGGTTCTGGACGGGCTCGTAGAAGATTTAAAAAATGGTGTTCGATCTTGTTTCTATCTTCTTCTGTCTATACTAAATTGGTAAGGGACGGTGTACCGAAAACTGAAAGGGCGTGTTCACGTGTTCAGTCCACAAAACTGAACAACTTTCCCAAAGAAACATATCTGGGAAATGAAAAAAAATTCTGACCTCTATTACAAATTGCTCACTCTAGTCGAACAGTTTGTAAGGAGAGGTAATTTTTTTTTTCATTTCTTAAGAATGTTTCTTTGAGAAAGTTGTTTAGTTTCGTTGACTGAGCACGTCCTTTCAGTTTTCGGTACACCGTCCCTTACACCCTGTCTGTATACCTACACCTACCTACTTTGTTATGTAACTAGACCTAGCTGAGGATTAATTTTATTAGTAGAATTCGGATTTCATTCGTCACGTAATTCAAAAGTTTAGTAAATCATGTATGTATCTAGTTTTTCGAACCAACTCCTCGTGGTGTAACATCATCACAAGAGTTAGGTAAACTAGGTTTGTACTGGTTTGTATTACTTAGATCAATAATGCCATAGAGCCTTTTTTGGGATTCCGTACCGGAAGGGTCCAAAGGAGCCCTATTAAGACTAAGCTTACGTCGTCTACCTTCTCTGTCCGAGAGCTGATACTTTTGAACCATAGTACCGAGCATATGGTTGTATATTAAAGATTTTAATTAAACAAAACTTAAAATTTAAGGAACTTACATACTACGTCGTAGTTTTGCGGAAATCACAGGTAAAATCTTAGAGTAATTAGTAAAACTCTGCCAGAAACCTAAAAATACATTAGGCCCGCCTTTTATACCTTAGTGCAATAGTTTTGAATAAATAAATACATAAAATATATACTTACCTACTTAAGTACAGTAAGGAGCAGGTCAAGCTTGACACTTACAGTGCCATTTCATTCCATCTCAACGCTAAGAAGGTATAAAGTTGAATATGTCGAATAGCTTGACGTGCTTTTGACTTTACGTTATAAGGTTCCTCGGACCAAGGTTTGTCCGATTAATAGAAGATTTTTTTAAATTAAAATTGTTACTAAAAATTATTTTATAGGAGTTTTCAGTAGAGTGTAATAATGACTTGGAAGTAGGTAAAATTTCTGCAGGTAGGTAAATAGGAACGTAAGACCCGACGGCATAGTAATTCAGGCTGTAGGCAATCCATCCAAGAATAAAGTATCTTACCTATGTAGCATTTATTTCATACCTACACAAATATTTACGAGAATGCCAACAAACATACCTGTTTCGGAAGTGCGAAGGGAGAGCCGACCCGTTCCGGGCCCTTTCCAGTTTTCACATCCACACCTTCCAAACAAAATCCGGAAAAAAACAAAGATTCACTTTCAAATAGTTTTCAGTCACACACTTTCTAAACGAAAAAGTTCACAAAATTACAGAACGAAAATTAAAAAGTTTTTATTCCAATCCAAAGCGCGGGAAAAGTTCGAAAAAGTTCTAAAGTTCGAAGAGTTGCGTTCGAAAACTCGAGGCGAGTGACGTGCGCTCACCAATGAGGTCGGTTATCAACTGTAGGTGCGACGTCGATGGTAGCGGCAAGCGAGAGGTGCCGTGAATGTTTTCGCAAGCCGGTTGCGTTGCGATGAGCTGGGTGTGCCAGGAACTAGGAAGCAGGTGGAAGTTGAGCTTTCTTCAAGGTGGGCCACCTTGTGTGGGAATTTCGGCCATACTCTAAATGGTTCGTTCAACTTTTTCTGTGCATAACCAACCTGCTACAAACAGTATCTATTTTAGTAGCAAATACAAACTTTGCTATGGCATTTTGTACCTATCTACAAAACTGTAGGACCTGTAACGGTTTGAAAACCCTGGATTTAAGAGCATAATGGGGACTTCAGGGTAGTGGTAAAAAACCGGTCAAGTGCGTGTCGGAGTCACGCGCCGGGGGTTCCAATTAACCCATAGTATTTTTAGAAGCAATAAAGTCCATTTTTAGGACCGCAAAACAAAATTTTGTTTGTAAAAGTTTTTTGCAGATCTCTAGAAAACGGTGCTACTTAGAGAGATCGTTTTATTTTTCCTGTAATATTTACACATACTCGTACCTACGTCTGTCGACTATAGTTAATTTTGATTTTTCCTTTGGCAAACTTCGGAGTTAAAGAGGGAATGGTATTTTTTTAGACATTTTTTTTATGATAACTTGAAAATTAAGTGTCTTAAAAAATCTATTTTGGAATGTACAAGCAAATAATATATAGGTAATTATAATACCCCACTCGACCTAGTAACGACTATTTAAAATTTTAACCCCCCAATTCGAGCCCCCTTTACAATAATAATATAATCCTTTCATTTGCAAAGTTGGGTAATCATAGTCTAAAACTATTCCACATTTCGATATACAGACGAAGTCGCACCATAAGGGTTCCGTTTTTACCATTTTGATTCGGAACCCTAAAAAATTTAAAACTGTCTCCAATCCTAGTAGTTAGGGTGCTGGCTGCAATTTGGGTATATGATTTGCTCATGATTCATATTAATAGGAATGATAGATCAGCTCAGTACGAATCGATTTGGTCCTTACAAGTTTTTCTGTGCGTCGCTGCGTTTTTGAGTTAAAGAAAAAAAAAATTAAAATAAGATAATAACTTTTTTTTTGTCTGCCTTTGTGGCTCCTGTTTGAAATACTTCTGAAGATGTATAAAATCCAAGAGGCAGACATGCAGGGCTCTGCATTATCACGGGACGAAGTAATGAATTTTTGCATTTTGAAGGGCTGTAACTTTACGACGCAGGGCTATTATGGTGGCAGACCATTTTTCTGGGGTTTTATACATTGTATTTAATCAGATAGTCATAGTCTGCCACGTGTACGTTTCATCGTCAAATTTCAAAATAGTTAAAACTTATTTCCTCAAAAACGCATGGATGTGGATGTCCGCCAATATTTTTTGTATCTTTTAGAGGATGCTCCTTATCATCAGTCAAAGAGGCAGACATGAGCAAATCATATAGAAATTTGTCCTTCATCACCCTTACTATAGTTAGTCTCTTCGGATGGACTGAAGTTATTCTGGGTGTATAAATGCGAAAGCGCGCGACTGCTCTAGGGTGTGAAACCAGAGACCCGCTGGAAGTCAAAGAGTTACCACTGACAGAGCCCTCTCGTACGTACATAGATAAAGAAAATAAAAAATAAATTCTCAATAAGAAACTATATTTTACGTGGTCACTTATTTTAAATTAACAATACAATTTAATTACACCTAATATTATAACCTAAGTACAGTCATCAACAAAAATTGCTAAGCATTTCAGGTGTCCATGTAGGTAGATATGTCACAGGCAATGTGTCAAATCCGGCATTCTATAGAATACCTAGTCATTCTATACAATGCCTAAAACGTTCAGGCAAAGTATGAAATAAAATTTATTTTAAACATTGCCTAGGCATTCTATACAATGCCCAATGTTTAGCCGGCAATGTATAGAATACGCGGTAAGGCCGGTAAGTGAGGTTAGGTTAGTTAAAAACTAGTACTTTACCTGGTTTTCACATGGCATTCTATACAATGCCTAGGCATTGTGCAAAATTATAAACGATAGTAACAATATTTTATACATTGCCTAGAAGAGCTCGGCATTATATAGAACTAGCTGGAGCCTGCGACTTCGTAGGTTTATAAATTGTAGCCTATGTGTTATTCTGATGTATGTACGCTATATTATTGTAAAGTTTCATTAAAATCCATTCAGTAGTTTTTACGTGAAAGAGTAACAAACATCCATCCATACTTACAAACTTTCGCGTTTATAATATTAGTAGGATAGGAAGTAGGATAGGAAGAAGGATAGGATAGGATAGGAAGTAGGATGCCTAGGCATTGTATAGAATGCCTGAATTATTCACTTTGCCGATGACAGATACATACAATCAAAGTGGCCATAATTATCTAGGTATATAACACTAATAATCAAATTATTGTTGGCTTTCTGTAAAACAAAACGTGCCCAATAGTGCCCATACACAAAAATTTTAAAACTTTTGTTGTATAGATTACTATGGTCACTTTGCTTTGAGTGTGCATTTATTGTCGCTTCTTTTTTACCCGACTACGGCAAAAAGGAGGGTTATGATTTTGACCGGTATGTATGTATGTATGTATATATGTATGTATGTTCATCTGTTCCATCATAACTTCTAAACTACTTCTCATATTTTGACAAATGAGGTGTCGTTAGAAGCGTCTTAATTATCCGCTGGTTGATTATCCGCGGGTAGGATACAAGAAATTTCGTTTAATTGTATGTGGCGCCCTCTAGAGCAGATTAAGTCAAGGACTAATAAAAAAAAAAATTTAACCGTACCGTGTTGGGTATCAAATGAAAGGGCTTAACGAGCACATTTGAAAAATATATATGTTGTTAGCTTTTTTAAGTATTTACAACCCCAAAATAATTGAAATAAAAAATCTGTTCGAAAACTAGAACCCGACTACTGGCAAATCTTGCTATAAAAAGTATGAAACAAGAAAATATTGTCATCGGAAATTGTTATGTACAAACTATGGTATTTAATAAATATTCATAGCGATGTTCAGATAATAGCCGTGGTCATGTTATGCCACCTATCCGAAAAAAGCGATCATAAACTTCAGGGCAAAGAGGCATAACAATATGACCACGGCTATTATCTGAACATCGCTATGAATATTTATTAAATACCATAGTTTGTACATAACAATTTCCGATGACAATATTTTCTTGTTTCATACATTTTAGAGCAAGATTTGCCAGTAGTCGGGTTCTAGTTTTTGAACTGATTTTTTATTCCCACATGGCGCCACTTTTTTTGTGAAGCGATGCAAATGTAACTGACGACGTAAAGACATTAGTAATATAATTTGATTCTTTATTTTAATGTGAAGTTATTATATAGTACATACATACATAACATCACGCCTCTTTCCCGTCGGGGTAGGCAGAGACCACAGTCCTCCACCTGCTACGATCTTGACATATTTGCCTTGCTTCCTGTACTTTCATCAATCCTTCATACATGCTCGTCGGTTTAGGGTACTTTTAACCTGGCCTTTATACAGAACGTCCTGAATTTGGTCCTGGTACGTTCGCTTAGGCCTTCCCCTTCCAACGTTTCCATTAACTCTCGCCTGGTAGATCTCTTTCGTCTTTATATAGTGACTTCTGAAATTCCTAGCTGCTTTTGGTGCCGACTATACATACAATATAACTATAATTTACTTTAATCAGTGGCTTATTTACATGTAACAAAAATGGTGTACCAACCCTGAATAATGTTCTGCCCATAAAACTGAACAACCTTTTCGATAAAAGATACAATAGGTCGAAATACGAAAAAAAGATCATCTTCCCAAAGAACCTGCATCAGCAGATACTAAGCGAGTATTGTATGGGGAACACCTTCTACACCTTACAATAACTACCCTAGTTCCTAGGCTTATGTAATAAGCGATACCCTTATAAACCCCAACTGATTTTTATTAAAGTAAATCCATTTCCGTAAAATCTAAAAATTTTTTTTTTCTAGCTATTGTTATTTAAAAGTTTCATCATAGTTCTAGCTTCATCGTTGTTCTAGTCCGCGCACTCCGCGCAAGCCACGCCCACTTCCCATCCCCTCCTCACCGCTCACGATCCGCGACGCGAGGCCCGCCGCCAGCGCGCGTATCCACAGAAATATTTAGAATAGAAGCGGTAAAAATTTAAATAATGAAAATAAAAAAAATTACCCCTATCAAAAACCCGTGAAATTAATTCTACTCTCGATTCTGAACAAGCTATTTTCTCAGTTTCGCTTATTCCATTAACACGTTATATAGTATTATGTCAGTCAACATCAAACATGAACAGGAAGCCAACTAAAATATTATATTTTCGGAGTGCAGCCAAAAGCACAGAAAGGTCAACCTTTCTGTGCTTTTGGCTGCACTCCGAAGTTATGCACTCTAAGTTGCACTAGTGTTAACACTAGTGCAACTTAGAGCGTTTAAAATAAAAACGGTTGTAAGTTCAAGTGTGTCCAGCTTGACGTGCTCTTGACTGTACCATTAGCTAGAAGTTTACACTACCAAAACATCTCCAAAATTTTTCTATTTCACTTCTTGCTCAAAATAAATCATTCATTGATCCCACTGTACCTCAAAACAGCAATAAGTACGGTCAACCACACGTCAGTGGAAATATTTGCAACTTTAAGACCATGCCATATTTTCTGCTGACGTGCTGTTGGGTGTACCTAATTAATTGAGTTAGAAAGAGACAGACATTGTTAAAAACATACTTTTTTGAAATACCTATAGTTTGTGGCACAAAAGAACAATGCTGATTACAGGTACCCTAGGTAGTTTAAACTCAGATTATTTTACAACAATGTAAAGTTCTTTAATTTTTTTTGGCAATAAGCCATTGCAAGAAATAACATCCTTTATGCCAATTTCAAAGAAAAAGACTGACTGGTAAAAAAAGGTGGGCTAAAATTTACAAGGAAAGTGTCAGAATTAAAAGGTGCTTTAACTTTGAAGAAGCTTTGTGCACCTGGCTGTAAAACAGAATTTGCATGCAACAATCTAAGCAAAGAAATAACAAAAAAAACTTAGTCTTGTGGTATAACATCGTGGTTGCTTGTTTTAAACTTCAGGCTACAACGTTAAGTTTTCTTTTTTTATCTTAATGACACACATCATTTGTATTACAATCTAGCCTTTGGCTAATGAGTAATTTAAATTTAAATTTTGACGGTGGTAGGGCTTTTGTGCAAAGTCCGTCTGGGGAAGTACCACCCCCTTGCTTTATTCTGGCATGAAGCAGTAGTGTTTGCACTGCTGTGTATCAGTTTGAAGGGCAAGGGAGCCAGTGAAATTACTGGCATATGAGACAGGTCTCAAAGTGAGCAACGCGCCTTGCTGTTTTATTAGTGTCAAATTATGCCATTAATAAGACAGTGGGTGCTATGGGTGGTGGTGACCACTTACCCCCATAGGTTAGGTTATAGGTAGTAGCTGAAAAACAGTGTTTGGCCCTTCCGGGCGATATAATACACTGAGCTACGGCCTTTTTGTACCGCTGCGGCACACATGTACTTGTGCCAGTTTTTAATAATGTAGAAATTTGTATCTTTTGTTTTTGTCTTTCATAGTTTACTGTCCCTTGTATATTCTGTGTCGCATATGTGTATGAATAAAATTATTTTTATCTACCTATCTATCTATCATCAGGTGGCCCACCTGCTTGTTTATTCATTTTTATTATTATTAAGCCTTTTTATTCTGAACTACAGGTTACAGTAAAGTATAATTTATAAAGATTTTTTGATTTCACAAAATGTCCCTTAGTTAGCGTGCCGCTTGGCATAGGCCTCCTCTAACATCTTCCACTGTGTTCGGTCTCTCGCAACCCTTCTCCAATGGTGTCCTGCTGTGAGTTTCAGGTCGTCTTCCCATCTCATATGTTGGCGTCCTCTGTTGCGTTTGCCATCTCTGGGGTACCATTCCGAAATAATTGTGCTCCATTTATTTTGTTTATCTCGGACCATGTGTCCGGTCCATCTCCATTTCTGTTGCTCTATTCTCGTAAGTATATCAGTCACTTTGGTTTTTTCTCTTATTATGCTACTTCTCACTTTGTCTTGTCTCTTAATTCCTGTCATGCTCCTTTCCATAGCTCTCTGACAACGTTCCAACTTTTCTCTGTGATGTTTCGTGAGTGACCAAGTTTCACAACCATATATAATAACTGGAAGTATACATGTGTCAAACACTTTCCTTTTTATTGACATGCTTAAATCCTTAGATTTCATGATTTCCTTCAGGGACCAGTACTTTTTCCACCCATTTGCTATTCTTCTGTTTATTTCCTTTGTGGTTTGGTCTTTATGTGAGATTATCTGTCCTAGGTAGATGTATTCTTGCACGTACTCAAGTGGTTGGTTGTTGATTTTAATTGCTATTGTTTTGGAGTTTGTGAGCAGTTTTGTTTTGTCTTTGTTCATTGCTAGACCTACTTTTTCGCTTTCCTCATTAAGTGATTTTATCATTACTTCGAGGTGTGTTGGGTTTTCTTCAAACAAGACTATATCGTCCGCAAATCTTAGATGATTCAGTTTCGCTCCATCTATGTTGAGGCCGAAGCCATCCCAGTTCAGTTTGCGGAAGATACTTTCCAATACAGCAGAGAACAATTTTGGTGACAGGGGATCCCCTTGTCTTACACCCCTCTCGATCTTAAACTTTTTTCCCAGGGTATCTAGTTGTATCCTCGCTTCACTGCTTGAGTAGATGTTTTTAATAATTTCGATGTATTTTGGAGGTATCTCTTGTTGTTTCAGGCTCTCCCATATGGCTTGGTGACTAATGCTGTCGAACGCTTTCGAGTAATCGATAAATGCCATATATAGGTTTTTGTTGTATTCTTTGTACCTCTCCATCACTTGTTTCACTGTGTGTATGTGGTCGAGGGTGGAAAATTTTTGTCTGAAGCCGGCTTGTTCACGTGGCTGGTGTTCGTCGAGCTTTTTGCTTATTCTGTCTAGGATAACTTTGGAGAACACCTTATATATGTTGGACATTAGACTTATGGGTCTATAGTTCCCTACATCTTATTTTTCTCCTTTTTTGAATATCAGGATGATGTGCGATGTTTTCCATTGTAAAGGAATTTTTCCCGTCTTCATTATGTCGTTGAAAATTGATGTGAGTACAGGTAATAGTTCTTCAAGATTTCCTTTGAGAATCTCATTTGTTATTTTATCAGGCCCTGGAGATTTTTCCATCTTCTGACTGTGTATAGCTTTTTCTATTTCGCAAAGAAGTATTTCAGGTTCAGCTTCCACTGTGAGCTGCCTTTTGTATGGATCATTCCTTTGTTCTTGGTTCTGATTTCTGTCTGGATTCGAGTATAGATCTTGGTAAAAGTTGGAAGCTGTTTCGTTTATGTCTTTTCTGTTCGTAGAGGGAAGTTTGTTCTTTTTGTTAAGTTTTGGTATCCATTCTTTGTTTACCTCTCTTAGTTCCTTTAGTGCTTTGTTTACGCCACCTGTCCTTTTAATGTGTCTTTCTAGTGTTTGTAGCCTCTTAGTTTTTCTGTCTTTTCTGATGTTCTCTCTGATTTCCTTGCTAAGTTCTGTTATTGCTTTTTTAGGGTAGTTTACAAGCAGATTTTTTCTTTTCTCTATAAGTTGTAGTGTTGCATCTGATAGTATGTGTTGGTTTTTATCTCTTGTGCTCCCAGTTTTAGTGGAGGTTAGTCGTTTTTCTAGCTTTTCATACTTAGCAAGGACATCAGTGTTTCCGTCTTCTGTTGTTATGTCTTCGGTTATTTCGTTCAGGGATGTGGCAATCTTTTTTATAGTTTCGTTACTGTAGTGTTCTGTTTTGGGTGTATATTTTCTGGTTTTCCTAGGTGGTTCAGTTTTTAAGGAGCTCCTCACCATGCGATGGTTTGTATTAAAGTTGAATTTTGTTAGTACTGACGTATCGGTGAAGGCTTTTTGGTAGTTTGTTATTATATAGTCTATCTCGTTCTTGTATTTGCCGTCTGGGGAGATCCATGTCCACTTCATCTTCTTTTTCTTCTTGTAAAAACTGTTGAGAAGCGTAAGGTTGTGTTCTAGTAGGAGTTCCACAAGGAGTTCCCCATTTGGGCTTCTTTTTCCGTGGCCGAAATTTCCCAAGACATGTCCTTCCTTACTTTGTTTTTCTCCAACTTGAGCATTGAAGTCACCCATTAATATTATGTAGTTGTGCGAGTACTTTGTCAGTACTTGTATTAGTTCTTCGTAGAAGAGTTTGGTTTCGCTTTTTGTTGCTTGTTCTGTTGGAGCATAAACTTGGATGATTGACCATACTTTTCTATGTCCAAGTATGTTGATGTTGAGTATGGCTATTCGATCAGAAATACCAATAAGCTCTTGAACATGTTGAACCATTGGCTTTTTGATTAGGAATCCAACTCCTCTTTGGCCGGCAATTTCACCCTTGTGGAATAGTATATATTCTGCACGGTCCTCGATTTTTTCACCTTGACTTCGCATCTCACTTATACCCAAGATGTCCCATTTTATGTCTTCTAGGGCTTTTTCTAACTCGTGTAGGCTTTCTTCCGTTCTGATGATTCATTAGCAACATAAAAAAAAAAATTGCTATGATAATTATACTAAGAATGTGTCCATTAACACTTTCCTTATTGGTCACTTTGTTCTTGTAACAATGTAAAGGTAAAAAAGATTTAGTTCTTTTTAACAGACTGGCGGTTTTACTAAGAGACAAAACTAGAGTAGAAATGGTAAAGCTTGATTAGAATAACAATAGTGTGAGAGCAGGACAGAGCTTTGTGTAAGTTATTATAGCAACAGAGACACATATCGTTCGCTCCGTCGTGCTCTCAAACAGCTCTTTTCTGGTGTCATTCTAAAGGTGGGTTGACACGGTACGAGTCTGCTCGGGCTGAGTGCACTCAGATTACTACTTGGACGCTACTCGTATAGTGTAGACATGTAGCGCACTCGGACGCCGGCATCCAATCCGAGAGAAACTGCCTCGTACGAGTGGACTCGGTCGTAACTCGGTTCAAGCAGACTCGTATCATGTCAACCCACGTTTAACAAGCTACATAATTTTGGATACTGTTAACATTTTCAACTGCTACTATGTTGAGACTTCAACCGAAGTCAATTATAACTGGTGGTACCTGCCATAGAATCTTGAATCCTATAACAGTGGTTTAGAATCCTTATTCAATATTAGTGCTGGGTTCTGCATATCCAGTTGAGATTGGGCTATGTCACTGAGAGCTCCTTGAATCTTGTCAAGCAGACTTTCGCCTTGACGGACCACCTATAAAAAACAATATTGATAACTAAATATTCACACTCGTACAACTCATTATCCAAGAAAAAGAATAGGTACATTAAATAGCTATCCAAATGAAAAGAGACCTTGTGGCAGCATGCACTTTCGACCTTATAGAAAAGGTAATAAAGTTGAAAATACATCCACATACTCAGTTACAAATGTCTCAACCCATCTTACAAATGTTTGTCCCTAACAGGATTCAAACTCAGTTCTTTTGGCTTAGCAGGTCATGACACTTGTACTTTTCTATTGTTGATTTATTTTTTCAAAGCAGTATTTCTCAGATGTTGCCACTTCTCATACAATCAAAAATGTAAAGAAATATTGGGAACTGGAACTCCGTTCTTGAGGCTGTTTGTTTAGTTTACAAAGTTTACAAAATCAATTGTTTCTGATATAAGCTTGTTACTAGCCTAACAATGCCTAAACTACTTAGTCTTATGAGGAAAGATGATGATTTAGACACTTAAAAGATACAAAGTACAAACCTCTTCTAATTTTTCAGCAGCCTCTTTATTCTCGGCCTCCAATCGCCTCAAACTCTGTACTTGCAGCTCTGTAGAACTCTCTTCACTTGGTAAAGACTCTATGAGAGTGTCAATATCCTTGGCACAACGCGAAATCAACGTAGCGAATAAAACCGCATAGTCCTCTTGATTTTGTTGTTGCTGTGGCGTCTGCGACCCACTGCGGTCGAATCCAGGAAACTTGCTTGGCGTGGAAAACTGCTGCAATATACCAATGCTATTGCAAAAGTGCTCCGCTTGCTGCAAAAGCAGTAAAAACAGTAAATAACAGTGCGCAACAAACGCCCATTCTCTTATGCGAATTTATAGTGATTACCTGGTTTATAGTGTCTTGAAGTTGTGTGAGACGATCTGCCATGTCGGAAATTTTTAATTTACGCAATTAAATTAAAAGTTAGTTTCATAAACAGGCGGAAAACATAAAATTGCAAGAACTAAAAAGCACTTAATTCAATTCAATCTTTGATGAGTGGCTTTTGTGTGTTCACAATTCCGCCAATGTCACGTAGTGAAGTGAATACACGATGGAGATTCGCAAAAAAAAAAAAAAAAAACCCGGATATAGAATCCATTGAATAATCCTTTAGAGTACAAAACAACACAATATGTACAACAGAACAAGATAGTTATTATTAAAAATAATTTTCATAAATAGGAGAACATTAGAGTTTAATATGATTATAACTGATGAATTTTGACAATAAGAATATAAAAGGAGAATCAACAAGGGATAATAAATATTTCATATTAGTGGGCAAAGGGATCTCAGGAGGGAGGACATTATATAATGAAATAGAAAGTTTGGGACAGTTAAAAAATATATGATCTATATCACCTTCGTCTATTCCGCATTCACACAGGGAGTTATCCCGAACCCTAATCTTATTTAAATGAACCGGGGTGCTGGAGTGACCTAATCTAATACGACAGATTGTTGTTATAATAGGTCTGGGAATTTTACGAAACTTGAAAAACCACGGTTTTATTGGAATTTCAGGTTGGATGTCACCATAAAATTTACCCTTGATGAATTTAGATGAAGACCACAGGATGTTCCATTGAGATCTCAAACGGGAATGGGCTAGATTGCACAAATCCTGGGATTGAACTTCTTTATAATTTTCCAAACCAGAGTGAATCGCAGCTTTAGCACACCAATCTGCAGCTTCATTTCCAATAATCCCGCAATGGCTAGGAATCCAGGATAAAACAATTAGTAAATTTTTATTATGACATTCTAAAAGAAGTTGTTTGATTTTTAAAATGAGAGGAGATCTAGATTTGGACCTAAATTGATTAGAAAGAATAGCTTGAATACAACTTAAGGAGTCAGAAAATATTATCACTCTGTTTAAATTATGAGAAATCACAAAAGAGACTGCTTCTATTAGGGCTATGGCCTCACCAGAAAAAATTGATGCCAAGGGAGGGCACTTAAAGTTTAGGGCAATATTGAATTTCGGAATCCACACTGCAGCACCTACTGGATCAGAGTTAGATACTTTCGAAGCATCTGTATACACAGGAAGCCAATCACTCCACTCATTGTTTAACTTTTCCAAAAATATTTCATTAGCACCAGGAGTATTCTTTTGAATACCGAAATTATGGAAATTCGGTTTGTAAATTAAAGCATCATATGAAACAGAAAAAATAGGGTTACAGTTTAATTTGAAAATGGGGTATGGAAGGGCCAGGTGATGAGAAAAAGAATTAAGTAATCGGTATCTCGAATCATTATTGCTTTGTCCTATTAAACCACGCAGAGTGTCAAGTCTTGGTAAAAGAGGGTGATCAGATAATTGGAGAGCTTTATAAAAAAATCTGTCACTCAAAAGTTGCCTTCTAAGATGAAGAGGGGGTTCAACACATTCAACCTGAAGGGCATTGACAGCAGTAGATTTCATGGCACCAACAATTATTCGAAGACACTTCGACTGGATTCTGGACCAACTGTCGATGGCGTACTTATTACAAGGTTCCAAAATAAAGGAAGCATAATCAAAGTGACTACGAACAATAGCATTATATAAAAGTTTTAAGGTGAATGGATGAGCACCCCATCTTAAGCCAGCTACGGCACGCAAGACATTGACTCCTTGTTCACATTTTTTGGAGATATAATTAATATGAGGTATGCCAGTCATTCTGAAATCTAAATATAAGCCTAAAAATTTTACTTTGTCACCCAAAGGTATATTTTCATTTCTAAATTTTAAATCTAAATGTGGGATAATTTTCTTTTTTGTAAAAATTACAGCAACTGATTTGTTAACAGAGAGGGAAAAGCCATGATTTTCTAGCCAATCTCCGAGGTAATTAAGGGCAGAGTTTAATCGAGACGAAATATCAGAAATAGATGATGAGGCAATATATAAAGCGAGGTCATCCGCATATTGGAGGACATCACAGAATGAATCGACAGTTTTTTCAAGATCGTAAGTGTAAAGGCTGAATAAGATTGGACTAAGTACAGAGCCTTGAGGCAAGCCTTGCCAAACAGTACGAGGAGGAAGAAGGTTGCCCTGAGATCTAATACAGATGGATCTTGACATAAGGAGACTAAGAATAAAACGAGTTAACTTTTTCGGAACACAGAGATGTTGCATTTTCTGCCTGAGAATTGGTAGTTGTACATTGTCGTAAGCAGAAGCAATGTCTAAAAATACGCCAACAAGGAACTGTTTATTTTGAAAGGCTATCTGAATATCCGTTGTCAGAATACTGAGACTATCAAAGGTGCTAAATCCCTTACGGAAACCAAACTGCGACTTAGCTATGATATTCTGACTTTCCAACCACCACTCTAGTCGATTTTTAATCAAGATTTCCATAATTTTAGCCAAAACTGAAGACAAGGCAATTGGCCTATAGGAATTAGGGTCTGAGGGATCTTTACCGGGTTTTAATATGGGGATGATAATTTGAGTTTTCCAAGGATCTGGAATCATCCCTAAAGAGAAGAAAATGTTGACTAAATTTAAATAAAAAAATTTGACTTGAACACTTGCTTTAACCAGGAAAGAATAGGGAATTCCGTCAATACCCGGTGATGAGTCAGAAAGGCCTTCAAGGGCACAATTGAGTTCATTAAAAGAAAAAAGGTCATCGAATCGATCAGATGAATGAATAATTTCTGGAGGAGGAGGTAAAAGGTTGCTTGAAGGGACTGTTGAAGGAGCCAGTTTGTCAGCGAAAGCATTTAACCAGGAGCCTGGATCATTAGAAGTAATGTTAGGAATATTTAATGAACCTCTGAATCGTCTAATTTGTTTCCAAACCAGAAAGGGAGGGCTCCTAGGAGACAAAGACTCACAAAAAACCCTCCATCCTTGAATCTTCCGCTCAGACAATAATCTTCTGGCTTCAGCTGATGCCTTTTGATAGGCCATAAAATTTTCAACACATATATTTTCATTATATGTTTTTTCAGCCTCAATTCTTTGACGCACAACATTGGTACAGTCTGGGTTCCACCATGGAGTTGAAGGTCTGTGATTATAGGAAGACTTCACTGGTATATGATTTTCTGCAGTTGAAGTTATGGCTGATACAAAAAGGGAATAAACAAGGAGGGCATTCGATTCAGAGGGAAAAGGGATGGATTTAATACTAGAGTCCAGGGAGGATGAATAGGCTTCCCAGTCGGCTTGGGCCAGCCTGAATTTTAATAAAGGGTTTAATACAACATTAGGAATGGATTTGTTGGAAATGTTTACTAAAATGGGGAAATGGTCACTACCAAATGTGCTAGGCAAAGTTTTCCATGAACAGAGAGATGAGAATGAGGGAGAGGAAATAGTTAAATCTACAGCACTTTTGGGGTTCTGGGAGGGAAGAACTCTACGGGTTGGGGAGCCATCATTTAGAACACAGAGGTTAAGATCATCAAACAATTCTAAAAGGGAGTAAGCAAAAGTGTCAGACTTATGTGATCCCCAAACAACGTGATGTGAATTGAGATCGCCCATAATAAGGACTGGAGTAGGCAAGGCTGAAATAATTAAATACAGATCTGGGATAAGAGAAGAATGGGGACTAGGAATATATATAGAAAGGAGAGTAAAATTGAGGAACCTCACAGCCACAGCATTAATGCCGTCACTGTGGGATGGGATAGAAATTTGACTAAAAGGAAGAGAACGCTTGATTAACAAAGCACAGCCCGCATAGCCATCAGCTCTGTCATCCCGGAGACATGAGAAACCAGACACCCTAAAGAGGGAGCCAGGCACAAACCATGTCTCCGAAATGGCAAAGGCTACCGGACTGAACTTGCGAATCAAATGAATAATTTCATGTTTTTTGGGACGAAGGCTTTTACAATTCCATTGAATCACTGGAAGGAGATCCATTATTAGAGGGAAGGAGAGAATTGAGTTTGCGAACTGAGCTGGCAACGTTGGGCGGTAATGCATCACTATATTTAGAGATCATATTAAAAAGTAACTTGCATAATAAATCTAAGAAGTTTTCATTTGGAAGGTTAGTGGAAGAATTAGGAAAATTGGTAGAGGTTGGGGAAAGGTCAGGTTGGGAGGAAATAGCACATCCATTAGGGAAGGAGGAAGAAGGGGTACTAGTGATGTTCTGATGGGCAACACGATCATAACTCTTTCCCACGGAAGGTCTGGAGCGGGGAGGGAGAGTAATTGTTTTCCGATAGGATTGAGGCGAATTGGGAGAAGGAGTTAGGGAAACATAGGTACGTTGTGAATCTAAAAAGCACTTACAAAACACGGACAGAAGTGGCACTTGAGTGGCACATCCGCAGATGACACTGACTGATGACAGATGTTTTGGTGTGACCATTAAAAAATTGAGAACCTGCATTACGTTAGTATTATATACAGTACGGATTAAAACCTGCTCATGAGCTTTGTGTGCGGTTTTAGCGCGCTAATAGTCGGTTCAAAACTTGATCGTATTCACTCGTTTAAGTGACGTGACGTCATCAGTGACGTCACTTTAGCGCGCTATCATTGCATACGAAAATGAGGTAGTGCAGCGTGTGCGAAACGTCAAACTCATAAGACATTTGTCATCAATCTCGTTTTCGAGAGATTTTATTCAACTTTTTTTGGGGTTTTAGATTAAATTATCTTATCGAATAATCATTATCTCTCAATAATTTCTTAAAACGCAAAACAAAATCAAACTTTTAATTTTTCTCAGTGACATTGACATAAGCGCGCTCTAGTCTGGTTTAAAACTGTATTCGATGATATTCGACGAATGCACGCATATAGAAATAAACCGACTATATTCAGTGAATGTGATGTGTGCGTTGATTTCAAGAAACAATCCGTAGTGATAGTCTAAGGAACCTGCCACAAGCTGCAAGAAAATATACTTAGTAGATGAAGGGGCGGGCATACACGGGCAGGGCTTTTTGTCCTATTATTTTCCTAGTATTTACGTATTATTATAATAATAATCAAAATCATAATCCGTATGCGCGTATTTTCTAAAATCTTTGGTTTTGAATAGTTATTCAGTCGAGAAGGTTGTTCAGATTGATTATTTAGTTTAAAACGTACCTAGAGCAATTATGAAAAATTATGTTTGAATTTTATTCTGATAAAAACTAAAATTTTCGCATACTGGCCACACTGGAGGACAATGCCCGTGACTGCCCGCGTCTGCCCGCCCCTTCATCTGCTGAGCGCTTAAAATCATCGACATGTTTTCAACCGAACTTTAAAATATTTCCAAACCAAAGAGAAAGCCAGATATAGAGGCATTGTTATTTGTGTCAATCCCTCAATATAGAGACACACTTATTTGAAATAACTGATAAAAAAATTAAGACAACGTTATCGTGTTTTGTTTCATCATGTGTCTCGGATTTTTTGTTGTGCTAAATGTCATTTCTTTTGGACAAGTTATTCAGTTTTGAAGGACTGTGTGGGACCTTATTTAGAACAATAAACAGCAGATTAGCGCTAATAAAGTCTTTTATTTTAATGAAATTACAATACGCGCAATGCACGAACGATTTGCCAGCAAGCACAGACCACAGACAAGACAAACGTCAAACAAGTGATGTAGCAAACATTTTTTTTATTTTTTATTTTTTTCATTTATTACAGGCTTTAGCAACTAGACTATCAGGCAAACATTCTTATACAATAGTGATGTTCTATTTACTTCCTTAACAAGTTTTATGGGCAAACTCACAACCCCAAGTATTGATGGGCTTGTAGGGCTTGTACCTACACGTTTTGTCCGTGGATGGGGCGCTGGACACTGTAACACAGCACAGGTGATACCTAGAACAGGCACCAGCGCAACCCGTATTTGTGTTTACCCCAGCGCAACCCATATTTGTGTTTACCACATACTTACCTACTATAAAATAAACCTATTGTTACGAGTCCGAATCCGGCTACATTGCGCAATCTTCAATGAATCACAGTGTCTTCCAAATAATGATCGTCTGATCCAGGAATCTGCTCACTTTGCCAGTGACGTGTTAATGTGCGGTGTTTCGCAAGTGGTAAGTCGCCTTTAATGCTCCAACCGCGGTAGTGAAAGGACATTAGTCTTAAAGATCGATCGTGATCATTTTCTAAGTTAAGTCTAGTTTAAGTTCTAATTGCAGAACATTTAATAAAGTCTTTTAAAATTCAAAGACCATTTAGTTAATAAAAACGCCTCCTGACAGCCAGTATTCTTAATTTTATTGTAAACCTTGTACCTGCTTTGTGTATGTAAACAAATCCTACCCGTGTTTTCTAATAAATCGTTTTGTATTTGTATCTGTTGTATTTTGTAAATATTTTTTCTACCAATCCGCAATTTCGTTTTGCAAGGCAACTGTGTGAGCGAGACAAAATCTTGCTTGGCATATAGATGTAAGGCCGGTTTAAAACCAATTAAACCAATCCGTTTAAAACGAAAAAAACCGTTTAAAACCGAAATAAACATTTTTTTTTCGGTTTAAAACGGTGTTGATGGATGTCTATGTTTTACATTTTCTGGATATTACCGAAGTAGGGATATAACGGAGTACCTACCTATCAACTGTGTAAAGACTTTTTATAAGTGTGATATTCTGATATTTATAGCGGGTTTGGTCCGTCCGACCAAGAAGCGCAACACACAAGTAATAAAAACTCGTGTGTTGGTAAATAAATATGTTTTTCATTGTTTTCAAACGATGTAAATAATCAATTTCATTCGGTTTAAAGTAAAACGGACGGCATTATGTTAATGATGTCTTCAAATCTAGTATGTGTAATCTGCTCTGTGTGTGTAATATAATAAATAAGTATTGTATGTTATACCGTATACCTACATACTTAAGTTTTCGTTTTGGTAGTAGGTAGGTATTTTCTATTGATTTTCTAAAAACTAATTAAACGAAACATGACGTCAGGTGACCAAAACTTCCCCATAACGACGTGTAAAACACAGTTCTTTTATTTTTGTAGGCGAGTTTTCAACCGTTTAAAACGGTTTTTTTTAGGTTTAAAACCGCAACATTTTGTTTAAAACGTTTTAAATCCGTTGTTTTACATCTATAGCTTGGCACAAGTTCTTTACTTCGCGAGTCACAGGAATTTAGAACCGAATAACGAATTAACTTTTTGCATTATCTATGCTTTCCTCCTCAAAGCGAAGCGTGGGCTAAACCTCCTTATTTCGTCAACCAAATCTTGCAAAGTTAAAATTGCCAATTGGGCTTAAATATACCACAAATGGTCACACTGTGACAGCGGCTTGGCTCAATGATCTTACATTTACCATGATTGAGGACTTCTAACAATTTGCAGAGGCAAAACGAGCAGAGCAAGACATCATAGTCGATGTACTTCGTCCCTTTCTAATTGTTGTCATACTAATGAAGTTTGCTCAATTTCCGTGCAAAAAGTTAAGTTTTATATCCACAAATTTTTATTACACGTATTTTTAAATCCTTATTTAAATAATTTTCAACGTGAAAAGTATAAACTTCTCTCTCAGTTTTCATTAAATATTTATAAATGCAGAAAACCATTTTCTTTTGATTTATCTGGATTAAAAACTCTTTGGTAAAATGATTTTTAACAAAGATTTTGCATGACATTTTGTTGATGTTGTCATGGTAACTTAAACAAAATGTCATGCAAAATCTATTAGAAAGGGACAGCTTCATCTCTTCTTACGTCCTACTCTGCTCGCATAATTTTTGGAAGAGCGCAATCTGGTTAAAAGTGCCGCGCGCGAAGTATTAAATCTATGGCTTGGCTAGAGAACGAACGAATGATACGTGTGGTCGGTACCCTTAACTAACGACAGATGGCGCTGACAAAAGTTAAATTGAGTTGAATTTAATGCTCTTGCAGAGAATCCAAACCGCCGGCCCGCGGATTATCCATAAAATCGAAGTTTCATTAAAAAGGTGTAGTTTTACATTTGCAAGTCTTTTAGGAGGCCTATGATCAGCAGTGAACTTCTTTCGGCTGATATGATGACTGTATTTGTCAATTTTCTCCATTAGTATTTATATGTACATACAGTAAATAAGTGAAAGTTACTTTCGCCTTTACTGATAGTAGACTGAACAAGGATTTTATTATGTAGATAGTTCGAGACCCGCTTTTTTTTTACTAAACGCAAACGCAGATGCGGGCAACAGCTAAAAACTATCTCATATTTTTCTTAGATGATTCGAAGCGTTTTGCGTGCCCTAACAGGGCGTCTTTTGTACATTTGCAATAAACAACTTGAACTTGAACTTGAACTTGAAGTGATTAGTTAATAATGGTAAATAAACAAAATCTCCGAGTAACATATTTTATTTTCAAGCAGTGTACATAATATGGGTAAAACCTAAGACTAGAAGTAAAATATCACAATTCTTTTATGATTACTTCGAGTATTTACAGAGAACAATGCTAAGCTTATCAGGCTAATAAAAAGGATACATAAAATACTGAAATAACTTTCAAAAACTAAGGGCTCTAAGTGACTAGATATCAAATATAAGTACCTACTCGTTTCCATTTATTTCAACTTTATGATAAAGGGTAAGTACCTATTGCTTTGTATGCACCTAAAAATCAATGTTTATACAGGGTGTTAATTTAATTGCGTGCCATAGCTTAAGGGGTGTTTCAGTAACGATAAAGGAACACAAAAAAAATATTTAAAAAAATCCTACTTAAAAAAATTCAAACTCCATTGAAACTTAACTAACGCGGAGGGCAACCCGGGCGGGCAACGCGCTATCACCGACCCAGCGCGCGAGTTACTTTTTTTTTTGTTTGTGTGACTCCAATTTTCCCTTCATACTTTAACGAGTTTAGGACCGTCAAAATGTAATACCTAATAAATAAAAAAAAACTGATGATAAAAAAAAATTAAGTAGGATTTTTTTTTATATTTTTTTTGTGTTCCTTTATCGTTACTGAAACACACCCTAAGCTATGGCACGCAATTAAATTAACACCCTGTATATTTTTTTTAGATGTGTTTATTTTCTATTTGTGTATGTTTCTATATTATTATTTAAATGAGATGGTGACTAAACTAGTTGGTATTTACTAGTTATTCAATAAGACGTGCAAAAATAAATTGTTTTTTCCACCACTAAATTATAACGTATCGAGGGCTCACCATGAAAATCCCTTTTTCTCGTAAATTAATCAAAGATTTTTGGAGACTTGTTTGACTTTTCCGCTTTTTTTATGCGGGGTCATGAAATGTCAACATTGAAGGTCTTGTTAATGCTTTTTATGACTGTCATCACATCATTTTCAGTCATAATTACTTTATGACGTACTGACTTTGTAAACAATAAATTATATTTAAGGCTATCTATAAAAGAAACTTGTGTGATATGTAGAAAGTGAGCTACTTATGTACAGAGGTACCAACAACAATAACATTGAAATACAACTTCTTTTCAAGCAACAAACAGATATAGATAATAGGGGGTTAAACTAACATACTAGTAAAAGTGTCAAAATACAACTCAAGTTAGAATGGACTTAGATAAACAGTCTTTTAGGGTGAAAGGTTCTTAAGTACTTAAAAGTATTATTGTGTCTATTAATAAAACATTTAAGCCTACTTTGATGAAGCATGTAAACATGATGTGTAGGTATAATACTGTAATATTTTACAACGTATCGAATATTTTCTATTAACAGCCTTGGGCCTACCTACATTAAATATAAAATCAAAGCAACTCGATAATTGTCTCAATGCACTCTCTTAATTCTAATCAACTATAAAAAATATTTTTTACTTTTATTGAGCTAAGACTCCAAGTTTACTCCTTAACTGAGAGTCTGCTGGTAGAGCTAAAGCCCATTTACGTAACCCAACTAACATTACAGAGCTCAGCACTAAAATCGCGCCTAATACAGAGAATTTACTTGGTATTTCATTAAAGAACATGATTTGCCAAAGAAACGCAAATACTATGTCTGCGGATCTCGCTATAGCCACTGGTCCAGCTTGCTCCATTTGCAAGGACATTGTTAGTAAAATCTGGCCTAGGTAACTGAATAATGCTAAACAAACAACTAAAAATCTTTCAGTGCCACAATTTGGCATACACAAAACACCAAAAATAAAAGAATAAAACAACGTTTGCAAAATTGCAATTGCACCAAAGTTTGTCATAATTACTGAGAAATGTAACCCTTTTAAAACCCGCAATAAAACGTAAGCGTTTGCTCCAAATATTGTTGAAATAAATGCAGCAACAGCACCGCGAAGCTTGCTATAATTTTCATTATGTTTTGCCGTCAGATCATCACCGAACAAAAACGGTGGATGTGTAATTAAAACTACTCCTATTAAAGTCAATATTATTGAAATTGTGTTCCAAATGCCGCAAGGCTCTTTAAGAAAAACTCTGGCAAACAGGGCGACGAAAACTGGCACTGAGAACACTATTACGGAAGCATCCGCTAAGGGCATGTTCCGGAAGGCATAAAAACTTAACATTAAGCCTACAGTGCCTACGATTGATCGCAAAACAAGTAACACTCGCTTCCCTTGAGGGAAAATAGGTTGTTCTGTATAAACCACTATTGGTATTGTAGGCAAAAGCACTCCTATAAACCGAAACATGGCTAGTTGCATTGGATCAATGTTTACGAGGCTTTTGACGATTACTGAACATAGTGAGAAAAATAATGATGACAAAGTGGCTAGTATCAAACCAAGGTACGGACACCTCTTGATTAATGGACGTTTGTTTTCAAGCAAATTTGGTAAAGTTTCATCACCACTGCCGGCAGAAAGATCCACTAGATGTTGAAGTTCAAGGTGCTCCGGCATAGTCAAAACCCAACCTGAAATCACACACCGCACCCAAATACAATACACTACATGAAAATTGTATGCATTAATTAAAAATACTGTATTATGAATACGAACTGTTAAGAAACGCTATAAAGAAGACTTCTTGAATTTTCTGCTATTTAGAAATTATTTATTGATATATGTAGTCTGCAATTCATTGTATTTTTTGGTTTTCCACTGAATTTGCTGAGATTCGGAAAATTTGGAAAATGACAGCCTTGTTAAGTTTTACGCAACCGCCACTCTTCGACTATTGCTTCTAATAGACTATAGAGACATGAAGTGTATTTGCGTGAAATGGATAGCATACATTTTCCACGCTTGACATTTTGAAAGCGTTTATAAAGAATGTTTTGACGCGCGCCTCGAATCAACTTTCCTCTTAGACTACCTATATAATACTTTCCTCGATTGTACATTTCAAGAGATTTCGAGTTTTGTTCGTTCTTCGATAGATATATGTCTTTCATTCGTTCCTTTGTGTCATTTCATTCATTCATTCCCGTCTGCCTGCTGTCTAGCGGCAATTTTAGTTTCGGACTTCGGACCCGGTGTTTGTTTATTTCTACAAACATAACGTTGTTTTAAGTCTTTGAGCCTTATAGATGAACAGTGCGGCTCCTTCTAAAATCCCCGCTGTTGTTGAACGCGTTCTAGATTCAGTTGAATCTCGAATAAACCAGTCTGGAGAAAAAAAGCGTAAGTTTGTGGTTATGTTTTTCGTAATCATATTTTGCAATAATAAATTGAAAAATTGCATTTATTTTCAGTTACAGACGAAGATTTGTTGACCCTTCACTCTGCTTTTGGAGCTGTATTACAAAGAGCATTGGATATACTCGAGAAATACCCAGTATTTACAACTTACACGACTGCGAACAAATTGCGGGTTTTGATCGAAATCAACGGTGAAAACGACCGCTGTTACAGGATATTTCCTAAGATAAACTTCTGTCCATGCCTTGCGTTTAAGCACCAGGTTAGTTAATCAGGTCGATAGCCTTAAAGTAGTCAAATGGCCTCAGACTTCACTTCACTCGTTCCACTTAAATCCTCTGGACTTGACCACACTTCAGATGCTGTATTGAATCGTGCGAGATCACTTTACCTATGACGAGTTTCAAAACGGTGGGAAAATACCCTGACAGCAGGATAGTTTTATATATAGTCAGGACATAACGCTGTCAAAGAGTAATTATTTCAATTTACAGAACAGCCTTTTAATGAATATTTAATTAACAGCGGCTGGGTGATAGTAGCAGACCCTTTCAATGGTCTCACAACCAGCAGAGAAAGAGTTGGCACTCTTACCTTTTTCTGTGTCATAGCCGACCAACTAGGTATTACCTAAGATAGCAAAAGAAAAAAATATTACAGAAAGAATAGTTTTTTACCTAGGACACTTAAAACCAACTAGGTATTAACTAAGATAGCAAAAGAAAAAAATCATTTTTTTTTTATCGTCAATGGGCTTACTCTTGACCTCGATCTAGTCTTGAAAAAAATTGTTAATAAATTGAACAATGTCAATAGTTTTGATCTATTTTGTAGTGACACTCAAAGCATCAAAGCAATAATTGCTTGACAAAATAGTTTTTAACATTTTCAATAATCTTATATAACACTATAGATAAACCGCCTAAATGAGTCCTCGCCCGCGGGGTTCAGGGACGCGGGGGTAAGACGACAAAGGGGGAACGAAAGAGGTGCGGGCGGTGTTGCATTCTCATTCTCTACGCGCATCTGCCCCTGCACCTGCCCTTGTACCCGGCGGGCGAGGACTCATTTAGGCGGTACTACTATTGGTAGTAACGGATAATATCTTTTTGTGCATTAGCTTAGGTTTCTTGCTAATAATAATTATTAATAGTGTGATATAAGATTATTGTAAATCTTAAAAACAATTTTATCACTTGATCCTGACCAGAAAGAAACAGCAATGACTACTGATCAGATGTCCATTTGAACAAAAATATAGTAAATAAATTATTTTCCAAATTAGTTTTATATGCACATATCGAAGACAGCTTTAGCGATAATCAGACAAAATAAAAATATCTGTTGGCCCATTGTGGTTAAGATTGGCAAAGGACAGAGACCGCTGGTAAAAGCTGGATGAGGCCTTTGTGTCAGAAGGATACCCCAATCATAAGAAAGGTGCAACTTAGTAAGAATTATTATATTAACCATTCTTTTTATATTCTGTTTTTGGCAATAAAGGCTTTCAAATTGAAATTGAATCTATTATAGTTACAAAATGTGTGCCTCATGTATGTGGTTTAAGAGGAACCTTGTCTAAGTGGAAAAATTTTGGTTTCACAGTGTGCACTTTAAATAATAGATAAATAACGAAGTATGTTATCTTAGGTGATTCCTATTTAGGATTCTGATAAAACTGAGCTTTACTTTTTTCCAGGTTATTGAGCGTAAAGTGCAAGTTTGCTGCAAACATGTATTAGCTGGCAGACTGGCACAGATTCTTGGACGTACAGTGGACCATGCAGTGACGGCAGATCAATACTTGATGTTAGTAAAGTCCATGTTCGAGGAAGAGAAGAATGGATGAAGGGACTTCTCAGTACTACTTTACGGCCTCAATGGATTCGGGGAAGACGCTGTGTAGTTTGCTAAAGGCTATACAGTTTCAAGAGGTTTGTGGTTATTTAAATATAAATAAATAACTATTTTAATAAATAAATAATTGTTTAAATATAATAATAATTCAATAATTATTTAAATAAATAAATAAAGTGAAGAAAATTTGACGCGAGCCAGAATTGAACCAGTGACCTTTGGCGCAATGTGCCGATGCTATTCCAACTAAGCTATTGCGTCATCAATCGAATTGTTCAAATCTCTCTCCTTTGTATATTTTTAATACTTGATCTTCAACTTATGACCTTATAGTCCTTGAGCCCGTGACAAAATCACTTACCTGTCATGAGAACATCTTAAGATGTATGGCAACAGATCGGCAAAGCGGTGCTGAGCAAGAATCAGTTACATTTGGCATCCCAAATTTGCCGGAAGTCCGAGAATTTCTTCCACTTCCGGTCAAAATTTGGGGGTGCAAGTTACGTGTCATGAGAACACTCTGAAACACTCGGCAACATGTAGTCCTTCATTGACAGAGTAGAAAAATACAAGTCTGCCAGTTCCTAGTTTGCCGGAAGTACTTGGTAGACGGTCTCAAAGGATGGCCACCACCCAGTAAACAGATCTAAGTTTTATACTATAAAATTAAATACATATTAATAATCGTGCAAGTCTGCTACGGCTATGGTTTTTTAGTTTCACTAGTCATCGTCACTGAGTACTCCAAGGATCTGATGATGACCAGCTATCAAGCAACTGGATCTGAGGGCCAACTACACCCAAAAGCTCCAGATTTTAACTAAAATGCATTGTAGGTGGCTGCCGTTCCTAGACTTGCTGGCTCGAGAGTCTGATGATGACCAGCTGTCAAGCAACTGGATCTAAGGACCAACTACACCCAAGAGCTCCAGATTTCAACTCAAATACTTTGTAGGTGGCTGCCGTTCCTGGACCTGCTGGCTCGAGGGTCTGATGATGACCAGCTGTCAAGCAACTGGATCTAAGGACGAACTACACCCAAGAGCTCCAGATTTGGACTAAAATGCATTGTAGGTGGCTGCCGTTCCTAGACTTGCTGGCTCGAGAGTCTGATGATGACCAGCTGTCAAGCAACTGGATCTAAGGACGAACTACACCCAAGAGCTCCAGATTTCGACTCAAATGCTTTGTAGGTGGCTGCCGTTCCTGGACCTGCTGGCTCGAGGGTCTGATACTGACCAGCATCCAAGAAAATGGCTCTATTCGAACTTGAGGAGTACTCAATTAAATTGTGAACTTAATTAAACTTAAACTACTAAATCTAAATATATAAAATTGCTTGTCCTGACTGACTGATTCATCAACGCCGAGCCGTAACCGTTACAGCTACAGATCTGAAATTTTTTACACAGGTTTTTTGCACTTCAAAACCACCCACTAAGAAAGGATTTTGGAAAATTCGTCTTCCAAAGGGGTGAAATAAAGGATGAAAGTTTGTAAGTCCTTTGTTTCTTGAGCTAGATTCACACAAATTTGAATTTAAGCTTTTGGTAAAAAATAAAGAAATAGGTGTTTAAGCATTTTTTTTAAATCACCCTTCAAGGAAGTGAAATAGGAGATGATTTTTTTCCGTATGGTGATCTATAAGTCTTTCATTTTTAGGGTTCCGTACCTCAAAATTAAAAACGGAACCCTTATAGGAACACTTTGTTGTCCGTCTGTCTGTCAAGACCCTTTTTCTCACGAACCAGAAGAGGTATCAGGTTGAAATTTATAACGAATATTAAAGTCCATAGACCACACAAGACCTGAAAATTTCAGTTTTTTACAACGACGCAATTAAAAGATATGGCTTTTTATGTCCTCATCTCCATACATTTATGCAAAAATGCAAAACCTACAGGGTACTTCCCGTTGACCTAAAATTATGAAATTTGGCAAGAAGCTAGGTCTCACAGTACAAATAAAGGGAAAAGTCTAAAATTTATTAAATATTTCAATTTTCCTTACAACTAATAGTAACCAATTAAGGTGAGCTCCCGTTTCAAGAACTTTTCTATAAAAGAGGGGTCAAGTTGGATGGTCACGGAGTTTTTAAAATCAAAGAGCAAAACCTTTTAGTATATCATATGGTAGATAGGTACGGAACCCTTAGGACGCGAGTCCAACTCGCACTTGGCCGGTTTTTTAAGGTAGAATTATAGAAATTTGGGTCTGAGCTCTTGGTAAAGAATAAAAAAGTATGTGTTTTAGAATTCTTTAAAATTCATCCCCTAAGGGGGTGAAATAAGGGATGAAAGTTTGTATGAAAGTCCTTTGTTTCTTGAGTTAGATTCACACAAATTTGACTTTAAGCTTTTTGCAGAAAATAAAGAATCATGTGTTTAAGCATTTCTGAAAAACCACCCTTCAAGAGGGTAAAAAGGAGGATGATATGATGATGATCCCTATTAAGGTTAAGAAAATTTTGACCGTTCGATTCCAATGGCTGGGCATATGAAGGTAAGCTAAGCTTGTTTATGATACCTAATTGTCAATCAAAATTAATATTTTTTGATAGCTGGTCATCATCAGACCCTCGAGCCAGCAGGTCCAGGAACGGCAGCCACCTACAAAGCATTTGAGTTGAAATCTGGAGCTCTTGGGTGTAGTTGGTCCTTAGATCCATTTGCTTGACAGCTGGTCATCATCAGACTCTCGAGCCAGCAAGTCTAGGAACGGCAGCCACCTACAATGCATTTTAGTTAAAATCTGGTGCTTTTGGGTGTAGTTGGCCCTCAGATCCAGTTGCTTGATAGCTGGTCATCATCAGACCCTTGGAGTACTCAGTTACGATGACTAGTGGAACTAAAAAACCATAGCCGTAGCAGACTTGCATGATTATTAATGCGTATTTAATTTTATAGTAAAAAACTTAGATCTGTTTACTGGGTGGTGGCCATCCTTTGAGACCGTCTACCAAGTACTTCCGGCAAACTAGGAACTGGCAGACTTGTATTTTTCTACTCTGTCAATGAAGGACTACATGTTGCCGAGGGTTTCAGAGTGTTCTCATGACACGTAACTTGCACCCCCAAATTTTGACCGGAAGTGGAAGAAATTCTCGGACTTCCGGCAAATTTCGGATGCCAAATGTAACTGATTCTTGCTCAGCACCGCTTTGCCGATCTGTTGCCATACATCTTAAGATGTTCTCATGACAGGTAAGTGATTTTGTCACGGGCTCAAGGACTATTAGCGCCATCACCTCTAAATTGCTTAAAGCACTATATGGGCACATAATAAAGTAATAGTAGTAGTAAACCTAATCTAGTCTTGTTTTTATATTAGTATTTTAATTTAGTTATTGTAATTTAGTCTTAAATGTACCATATTTGCACGCCTTAGTCTATAGGTAGAGCATGCTGGAAACTATGTAATAAGACCCTCTTACCATGTTTCACGCAAATAAAGATATTTGATTTGATTTGAATCATACAGAACGGTCACTCTCCGCCCCCCGCCCGCAATCCGCCCCGCACCCCCGCGCGCACCCGCCTAGATATTCTCGTGGTCCTTCTGAGGGTCTTTTGTACTGAATATGCGGGCCTACGCAAACTACCAATTTCAAATTGGCGCACCGCACGTATGCAGTGTCCGAGGTGATATGGGCCGATTTGTCCTTTCGATGAAATTTTTGAAAGAATAGAAGAAAGAATTGCAAAGAATTTTGTGATGGTAATTTTTTTCCTGAATTAATTTTTGTTCTATTTTTATCATTTAGAGGTGGAAGGGCTTTTGTGCAAAGTCCGTCTGGCGAAGTACCACCCTCTTGCTTTGTTCTACCATGAAGCAGCAGTGTTTGCACTGCTGTGTTTCGGTTTGAAGGGCAAGGGAGCCAGGGAAATTACTGGCACATGAGACATACCATCTTAGTTCTCAGGGTTGGTAACGCGCTTTGCTGTCTTATTAGTGTTTAATTATTTCACTAATAAGACAGTGGGTGTCATGGGCGGTGGTGACCACTTACCATCAGGTGGCCCACCTGCTCGTTTAGCCACTTGTGACATAAAAAAAAATCATAACCAACCGATGTCATTTCACATTTTCAATTATCAAAAATTTACTAGCATAATCGGACTGTCCACAAAGGTCTCATCAGCAAGATGGCTATAGAAATATTTTTTGAGAGCCTTTAATATCTTTCTAAGTTTAAATTTCATAAACAAATCCTGATGGAATTCTGAATTCATATTGTGAAACTTGCTCAAAGATGTGGATTAAATCGTTGAGCAAGTTTCACAATATGAATTGAGCTTTCCATCAGAATTTGTTTGGGGTTGTACCATATTTTTATTTTTCTAATTCAATTAAATTTTTGATGAGTGGCTTTTGTGTGTTCACAATTCCGCCAATGTCACCTTTTTCTTCATCATAACATCCCATGAACCGTCCACTACAGGACAGGGAGCTCCCTTTGCTGGTAAAATGTAGAGGGGAAGTACCATAGTCACCTCGCTTGTTATTGTTACGGCTGGCACCATGGACCGCGGTTGTAGGTGACCGCAGTAAGTAAGATGTTAGATACAAAGGAGGATGCTGCTGCCTATCCTCCAGATTATAACCCTTAGTCGCCTCTTACGACACCCACGGGTATGTAAGGGTTGGTACTATTCTTTGCCGGCACCACACGGGGTACCTTTTTCTTAGGGAAACAGAAAGAAAGAAGTGTCTGTGTGTGTCTTTTTTACATTTGAACAAATAGCTTAAGATAGTCATTCTCCTTCAAAGGTTGAAAGTTTGATCTACATTTTTTTATGATTATTTTCCAGTCTGCAGTATTCTGTGCGCTTCCCGAGGGTCTGAAGCTGACAGTGGAAGAAGGCAAGTGTGTGCAGGCGTCAGCTTACGTACCGGCTGATAACTTCACTGAATACCATGTCAGGAGCGATGTTGACGTTATGTTCAAGGTATTTATTTAATTAGAAAGTACCTGGGCGACCGAGCTCTGTATGATTAAAATATCATCGGGTGAGCAAGCTGTGCTACTCAACAACAGATGGCGCTGTGAGTTTCTTAAACGCACTAAAGCGCACAAAGAAATTATCCAAAAAACGGTGAAAACGAATTTTCACAGACATGAGACCTAGCTAGATCAATTTTCACCCCCGTATGGTAAATTTCATCGAAATTTTTAGAGCCGTTGTCGAGAAACCGATTACAAATATATATATATATATATATACAAATATTGCTCGTTTGATATTATAGGATGAAGCGAGGGAGGTAAGACAAGATCGTAGCAGGTGGAGTCTGTGGTATCTGCGTACTCTATAAGGACATAGGCGTGATATAAACGGTAGGCAAATCGTAAAACGGCATCGAAAGATTGTAAATGGGTTTAGATCACTGGTGCATTTTAGGTTCCTTAGCTAAGGTTACCTAGCGACCACAAAGATATCCTATACTATAAAACGAGCAATATTTGTGTATATATATATATATATATTAGTAATCGGTTTCTCGAAAACGGCTCTAACGATTTCTTTTGGGGGTAAAAAATTGATCTAGCTAGGTCTCATGTCTGGGAAAATTCGTTTTCACCGTCTTTTTTAACGTTTCTTAGCGCGTTTTAGTGCGTTCAAGAAACTTACAGCGCCATCTGTTGTTGAGTAGCATAACTTGCTTACTCGACGATATTTTATTTAATCATACAGAGCATAGCTCGGTCGCCCAGGTACTGTAATACTAAAACGAACGAACGAACCTTTGGCGGCTCAACAACTCTGACACCAGGGTTTGTGAGGTCGGTCATCGACCTTGCACCTTATACGATTATGGTGATGATTTCAATTACTATAAAAACGTTTTCATAATTAAATTCAATCAAACATTCATATTTTTTTCGGTATTTTCAGATAAGTATAGCAGTTTTGTCTGAATGTCTTAACATATTTGGATCTGGCGAAGAATCTAGTTTGAAGATGTACTACAGATGTGATGGATCACCTTTACTTTTAGTGTAAGTTATCATAAACTTCCCCTAAACCAACGAAGGAAAAACTGGCCAAGTGCGTTTGGGCCTTGCGCAAAAGATGGTTCCGTAGTCCTTTAGGAATTATTATTGTTAAAGATTTATTTATGGCTGTGTATTAACGTGCCACCAAATTTGAGTAAATTTTTACCAAATAATATTCACCAATATTGTCTACCAAAATGGATGAATGTACACAAATTTGCTTCTGGCACTTCGCCGGCCGCTGCCGCGGCACGCTCGCTCCGCTCGCTCGGCTCGTGCGTTGTGGTCGCAAGATGACCTAACCGAACCGGTTACCCAAATTTGATGTACGTTCAGCCAATTTGGTGTACATTCATCCATTTTGTCTGAAGTGTATTGGGGTATAAAAAAATATTTTGGAATCATTTAATTTGTTGCCTTTATTTATTATTTTTTAAGAAAAAAAACGGGTCAAGTGCGAGTTGGACTCGCGCGCCGAAGGTTCCGATATACCTATAGTATTTTTGTAAGCAATAAAGTCCAATTTCAGGACCGCAAAACTAAATTTGTTTGTTAAGGTTTTTCGCTTTATTTTTGCTGTAATGTTTACATAAATTTCTGTCAACTGTAATTAATTCAGATTTTTCCATTCACAAACTTCGCCCCCCCCCCCCCCCCCCTATTTTGGTCCTTGATACATTAATAATCATATTTTTTTCTAAATTCTTACATGTGCAATTAAGTTGGGCAACTATATTCTAAAACCATTCCAAATTTCAAGTCGATAGCATGAGTGGTTGCTGAGATATAGAGGTGTGACAGACAGACCGACGGACAGGCAGACAAAGTCGCACCATAAGGGTTCCTTGAACTGAACTGATGCAAGCTACACAAAATGCCGTTCTCGTAGCTGAGTACTGGGCAAAATTCATAAAATTTTATAGGATTTGCGTCGACACGAAATGAAGAAGAAGAAGGGTTCCTTTTTTTACCATTTTGGTATCGGAACCCAAAAAAGGTAAATCTATTTCTCGCCCTCATGTTTATCAAAATCCTTGTTGCCGTTTTCAAAAATACGCTTCCAAATTATTTCTCTACCTTTATAAAATTGTAAAAAAAAATATTTTGTAAAAGTTATCACTGAATCCAAATCACCGACTTTTTGTACGTTTGTTTATTTGTTCGTGCATCACGCAAAAACTACTGAACCGATTTTAATGAAACTTTTTTTGATAGCTAATTGTTTGACTAACACACTGGCATCCTTTTTTTGGGAATAGAAAGCGGACATAGAGGCTAAAACTCGCGCGGGCGCCCGCAATCTTGTCAAATAGCATGAAAAAGCGCGTCACTTGCGCCCACTCCGGGTATGCTCCTCGTACTATTTCACACTGTGCTGGCTTCTGCGTTAGTTTTAGCGGACGCCCTTAAAAAACATTCCCATTTCATTTAGTTTTTACAATCTTTTATCATGCGGATGAAGTTGCGGGCAGAAGATATCTAATATTGCCCATATGATAGTGAAAAATAAAATTTCAGCCTACAACCTCAATCAATGAACAACGTAATGACGGACTGTGAGATCTCCACTCAAACCGCGGACTCAGTACTCGAGCTACGAGATGAAGACACCACTGAAGTGGCCAAACTGGTTCTCAAAGCACCAGCTTTCATGGGATTGCTGGCCGATATAGAACGCTCCTGCGACGTGATAGAGCTGAATTTATCGCCGGAACATCCTAATGTCAGCATTGTTACTTACGGAATGCAGGTGGGTTTTATTTTAATCGAAATAATGTAGCTTGATACAAAGGAGAATGCTGCTGCCCATCCTTCAGTTTATAACCCTTAGTCGCCTCTTACGACACCCACGGGTATGTAAGGGTTGGTACTATTCTTTGCCGGCATTACACGGGCGGTCACCTACAACCGCGGTCCATGGTGCCATCCGTAACGCTAACAAGCGAGGTGACTATGGCACTTCCCCTCTACATTTTTCCAGCAAAAGCTAGAATTCTGGAGGGATCTCCCTGTCCTGTAGTGGACGTTTCATGGGATGTTATGATGATGATGAATGCAGCTTGATTAGGGCTGGCTTCCAAAATGTGCTTACTTGGTATACGAGTTGATTAAAAAAAACTGTTTTTTGTTGACTGTTCAAAACGTAGCAGGTTGCGCCCAGGCCACCCTGTTTTTTAGACTGACCATTTCATTGTGCAGCAGCCTAGATAGGTCGCTGTTTGGTACCAGATGAGGTAGGATTGCCAACTGCCCGGTTTTAGTCAATAGTCTATTATAGAATAAAAACTATCTCGTCTCTTAGTTACATGACAGTTTTTTTTTATATGCTATGTTCCATTCTGCCGTATGGAAATAGATATTTTAGAAAAAAAAAATGTTAACAGCGTTGTGTTCCAAAAAAATAAATATTTTTTATAGGAAGGAACTTAATGACCCTATCTCTATTCATGGCCTGAGTTTCGAGGTTCCTTACATTTGGATTTCCGATACGAATCAATAATTTAATTTGCAGGATCGCTCGTGCATCGACATGCCGAAATCATCAGACATGGTGCAGAGTTTCAGCTGCGACGAAGCCGTCACACTCAAATACCAGTTGCCCCACATCCGGCTAATCATGAAAGCTCTCGCTATTTCTACCAAAGTAAGGAATTATTGAGGACTTTTTAAATTGAAAGTTAAAAACTACTTTTAACTCTGACTTTCAATGTGGCTTGATATTGTGATATACTCATAGATTTATATAGTCAAGATAGGGTCTTGGGAACAAGCGGTTCAAAATTTCCCCATACAAGAAAAAATTGCGCCATCTGTGAGAAATTGCGTGAACTACGTTGTGTAGTACTTCGGTCGGTACTAAATATAAGGAACGGAAATAATATGGCGGGAAAAAACAAAACAAACTTTTTACTGTTTATATGTGATTTAGGCCTAGTTTTTCAGTTTCATTAATTGGATTATAGTCAAAAACAATAATAAGAAATAACGATAATAATAATAAGAGTAAATTGTTTCTGCAAATAAAAACATCCATTTTGTTGGTAAGTTTATTTGCATCCAATGTTGACAATATGACTGACAACGACTGACATTTGTTGGTCCTAAACGTCAGATTTCGGACCAACGAATTGGGGACAGAGTAAAGTGCCGATGGGCTAGTACTTATATATAAGTAAATGGATATACTGAAAAAAAAATCCTCAACTTAAATAGAGCTTCAAATCACGTTTCTGTGGCTCTGCTTTCAGTTCGTTCTTAATTGTAATTTTATAATTTTATTTTTGTACTAGCGACCCGCCCCGGCTTCGCACGGGTGCAATGCTGTCACTAAATATACTACAGAATGTCTTTATATACAACGTTCACAGGTTTTTAAAGGCACGCGCGGTACCGCCGCAACCGCTATGTCCCTACATTTTTAATCTGTAATATCTTCGGAAATATTAATTTACATTCTATAAAGGGCTATATTGATCCATATCAAATGCACAAGGATTAATGCTTTATACTATGTAGTGTGTGTCGTGCCGTGGGTGTCGTAAGAGGCGACTAAGGGTTATAAACTGGAGGATGGGCAGCAGCATCCTCCTTTGTATCTAACATCTTACTTATTGCGGTCACCTAAAACCGCGGTCCATGGTGCCAGCCGTAACGCTAACAAGCGAGGTGAGTATGGTACTTCCCTTCTACATTTTTTCAGCACAAGCTAGAATTCTGGAGGGAGCTACCTGTCCTGTAGAGGACGTTTCATGGGATGTTATGATAAAATAGAATAGAAAATCGTTTATTTCACAAATAACATAATTAAGTTTTTACAAAAGTAGACTGTAGTGATTATAAAGCGAGATGAGCTAGACTCCTTTCAAACTAATTGGTCGGAGGAAGCACAGGATATCAATAAAATCTAAAGTATAAGAGCTATGCAACTGAAACTTTATACGTTTAATAAGTCCACTATTGACATAATATCCTGTAAATTTTGTTTATCTGGTATAATCCAAACCCAAGTTATGAGGGTTCAAAAAAAAAACCGGCCAAGTGCGAGTCGGACTCGCGCACTGAGGGTTCCGTACCACCACATAAACATAATTGTATTAGTTGAAATTTCAGTAAGTTAATGTGCTAGATTTTTTGAGTCCGTCACGCGCTTGACCAAATTTTATTATTTGTTGTTATTTCATAGCCTATGAACCCACTATGAACATACCAATTTTCAAGTTTGTAAGTGTTCCCGTTTTTAAATAGAACTAAAACAAAAATCGCCTCAGCAACCATCCAACTTGACCCCTCTCTTATATGAATGTTCTTGAAACGGGAGCTCACCACAATTGGTTACCATTAGTTGTGAGAAGTTGTAATATTTAATGATTTCAGACTTTTCCCATTATCTGTACTATGAGACCTAGCTTCTTGCCAAATTTCATAATTTTAGGTCAACGGGAAGTACCCTGTAGGTTTTTCATTTTTGAATAAATGTATGGAGATGAGGACATAAAATGCCATATCTTTTGATTGCGTCGTTGTAAAAAATTGAAATTTTCAGATCTTGTGTGGTTCATGAATCCTATTATATGGTATTAAATTCAACCTGATACCTTTACCCGTTCGTGAGATAAAGGGTCTTGACAGACAGACAGACGGACAACAAAGTGATCCTATAAGGGTTCCGTTTTTTCTTTTGAGGTACGGAACCCTAAAAATTACGAAGAAGCGCTTCTAGAAAAGGTTGGTAGTGCCCCTGCGCTTCGCTTGGCTCATCTTAGGTACTACAGTTCCCCCAGATAAAGCTCACATATCTAAACACATACTCACGAATATTCGAATAAATCAGAACGCGTGATTCGCTCTTTTTTTGGTTTTATTAGAACAAATTGTCTACAAAAACTCCTTTTAAATTTCAGGTGGTTCTAAGATGCAGCTCTAACGGTCTACTTCTGCTGCAATTGAAGCTGGAGAAAGAAGACCAGAGGCAGATGTTCTCAGAGTTCTACATTGTGCCTTTACTTGACGATTAGTTTAACATATTGTCATATTTATTGTTATTACTTTCATGTCTTGCTTAGTACAGCCACAGATTAAATAATAGTAAACTAACGTTTACAGATCCGACACTCCCAGGCGGGGTGCCGACAAATTTCAACCTTACGGACTAAGCATAAAGTCGATACTTGCAGTGCATCGCTTAGGACACGTTTTTAAATCGCGGGCATAGATTTATTACTTCGCGCGTGGCGCTTTTAACCAGATTGCGCTCTTCCAAAAATTATGCGAGCAGAGTAGGACGTAAGATGAGAGGAAGCTGTCCCTTTCTAATAGATTTTGCATGACATTTTGTTTATGTTGTCATGACAACATCAACAAAATGTCATGCAAAATCTTTGTTAAAAATTATTTTACCAAAGAGTTTTTAATCCAGATAAATCGAAATAAAATTATTTTCTGCATTTATCAATATTTAATGAAAACTGAGAGAGAAGTTTATACTTTGCACGTTGAAAATTATTCAAATAAGTATTTAAAAATACGTATAAATAAAAATTTGTGGATATAAAACTTAAGTTTTTGCACGGAAACTGTGCAAACTTCATTAGTATGGCAATAATTAGAAAGGGACGAAGTACATCGCCTATGATGTCTTGCTCTGCTCGTTTTGCCTCTGTACAAATTGTTAAGAGTACGCTATCATGGTATATGAAAGGTCATTGATCGCGGGTGATCGCGGACAGGTGGGCTAAGGCGATGATTTTGTCACTTTATGAGATACTGAGCGAGATGCAAGTAGGTATGTGATAATGTTCAATCAAATATGCAAATACTTACTTACCTATTTTGCCGCCATAAGCTTAAGGTTACATAAAGAAAAGTAAAATCCACTGCCTCAACCAGTCGACTTCCAGCGCCGCGTTGCATACCTAGAGTGCGGAGTGTCACAGGCCTGGTACAGCCTTTAACGGAAAGATGTGATAATACTAAAGGGTGAATCTGCCCATAAAACTGAACAAGTTTTCCCAAAAAATATTTTTTTTTTTTTCATTTTTTACAGGCTTTAGCAACTAGACTATCAGCCTCTTCAGTTTTCCCAAAAAACAGGTCATAGAAGTTTTTTGACTGCCGAGCAGTGCGACACATTTTGAAAGACAAGGACGGCTACTTTCTAGTGTTACACACACAGCTATCTCTGTCTAAAATATCAAAAACGTAATTTGTGGATTTTTTTTTATTTATTGAAAATGGGCTTACTCTTGACCTCGATCTAGTCTTGAAGACAGAGATGAGGTCGACGATGGAACGAGCTTACCCAGAAGAAGCCTATTCACTCGCGACTTGAATAGATTCGGGTTATATGAACTCGGGAACACAGACGCAGGCAGAGAATTCCACTCTTTAGCCGTGCGCATTATAAAAGATGTTTCAAAGCGCTTTGTGCGAATGTGCGGAATATCAACCAAGTATGGGTGATATCCTGCGGTGCGTCTGGACTCCCGATGGTAGAAGGGAGATGGTGGAATAAGCTCGTGGAGCTCTAGAGCACACTTGCTAAACATTTTCTTCCACTGACATTTCTTCGCGCTTGGAGGTGATAGATTAGATGACATAATTCCTCAAATAAAGTGACAGTACCTGGGTGACCGAGCTATGCTCTGTATGATTAAAATATCATCGGGTAAGCAAGCTATGCTACTCAACAACAGATGGCGCTGTAAGATTCTTGAACGCACTAACACGCGCTAAGAAATATTAAAAAAGACGGTGAAAACGAATTTTCCTAGACATGAGACCTAGCTAGATTGATTTTTTGCCCCCAAAAACCCCTGTATACTAAATTTCATCGAAATCGTTAGAGCCGTTTTAGAGATACCGATTACAAATATATAGTATAGGATTTCTCCGAGATATATTTTCTCTCGGGCAGCGTGCTAAGCCGGCTGCTGTTATTCTAATCAAACTACATTATTTCGATATTTCGTTATAAATATATATAGGGTGACTTTTAATTAGTTCTTGATAGAAAAAGGTATGAATGTACTCATGATACTGAACAAATTTCCCCAAGTAACATAGGTCGAAATACGAAAATCAAGTTTTGACCTCCCATAGAAACTGCATCAGCTGATAGCGCATTTTGTATGGGAGGTCAAATTTGGTTTTTCGTATTTCGACCTATGTTCCTTGGGAAAAGTTGTTCAGTATCATGAGTACATTCATACCTTTTTGTATCAAGAACTAATTAAAAGTCACCCTATATAATATAGGTATATGTTTTTTGTCATGTAGTAAAAACTGAATGTATTAGTTTTTCAAACTAGAAAGTCTATCCGCAAAAGGCTGTGAAATAAAACAATATATTTTCAAAATATAGATGTAGTTTTATTATTACACTTTTCAAAAGTCTGAGTACACCTAGAGGAATGTTATTTCCTTATTCCTTCATTAACTGCACATTTAGCTTTTATACAGGGTGTAAGCGACATTGTACCGAAAACTGAAAGGTCGTGCTCAGTCAACGAAACTGAACAACTTTCCCAAAGAAACGTTTTTGGAAAAAAAAAGACATCTCCATACAAACTGTTCGATCAGAATGAGCAATTTGTATGGAGGTCAACATTTGTTTTTATTTTCCAAAAATGTTTCTTGGGGAAAGTTGTTCAGTTTTCTGTACACTGTCCCGTACACCCTGTATAAATTACGTGTTTAGGAGATCAATTCTTAAATTTCATCAAGTAGTAACAAGCTTTTCTTGTAATATTTGCTCGTTATAAAATAGAGGTTCAGGGTTTCAATCCCGTTGGTGTAAATAAAATAATTTTAGAGCCTTGCGAAGTCTGGTTAGGACATTGTAGGATTAATCATCTGATTAACCGAAAAGTAAGTTGACTCCGTGTTTCGGAAGACACGTTAAGGTACTAGCTACCTGCTATCACCGGAAGTAAACCATGGTAGATTCCAACGGCGGCTCGATAACTCTGAAACTAGGGTTTTTGAGGTCGGTCATCAACCTTACGCATTTTTGATAGAATAGAAAAAGTTTAATTTTGTAAACAATTTCACTGTCTTAAACTAGACTCAAAACTATTTTATGAAATTACTGGCACATGACACATACTATCTTAATTTTCAGGGTGGGCAACGCCTTATTAGTGTCAAAGTATGTCACTATTAAGACACTCGGTGCTACGGGCGGTGGAGACCACTTACTATCATGTGACCCACCTGCTCATTTGCTCACTTGTAATATAAAAAAAAACCTATATTATATCATAAGTCACACTATACTTGGTGATATTCAAGAATTGATCTCCAGCATTTATTAAACCTAAACACTGAAAAACTGGGATACAAAAGAATAACCTACCTACTGGTTTTTATCCGAGATTTTTTTTTCAATTGTTGACTGGGCAGTAGATTTTTGCAATGTTTTGTGTAATAGACATAAAACAGTTGCATTAAGGTTCTTTAAAGTAAATGCTCGGTTTAATATACATCGTGTAACGGAGAGGTGATAATATTAGGTCTTTACCTATGAAATTGCCGTTTTGTATGGCGAATTTTAGGTAAACTCAATTTTCAGTACTAACATTTTTGCATTTTTCTTAGGAATTATAAATCCAATTTTTTTTTATTTTTTTAAGCATTATTGGGAAGACATTAGGCTAACAGAAGCTTAAATTAAATTTTCGAAAAATATTATCTGTAAACAAATATAACAGATCTAATGATGAAATCGGACGACATTTAAGACGAACAATTTTCGAACCTTTAATTTTATTTATCAAACTAAAAATAAAAACTTTATTTTATGCGTAAATTGATAACCTTGAAGTCAACTTTCAAATATAAGACAAATGAAAAAATAGCATTAGAATTATAGGAATTATGATTTCATTAATCTGTAAGAAAATTTCGGCATTTTCATAGGTAAAGACCTATTACTAAGGGGTGTGAATCTGCCCATGAAACTGAACAACTTTTCCCAAGGAATATAGGTCATAGAACAAAATCAATTTTTTACCTCCCATAGAAACTGCATCAGCTGATATCGCATTTTGTTTTTCGTATTTTGACCTATGCTCCTTGGAAAAAGTTGTTCAGTTTCCTGGTCACACCCTTCAGTATTATCACACCTTTCCGTTAAACGTATTGCTATCACTTTCTGTTTTGATACCAATGAAAGTGAACTTTAAGCCCGACTTCTGGAGCTGGCAGATATTCTTACTACTTACTTACAAAATCAATCATACATATAAATACAATACAAAGTCAGTCCAGATGAAGTGACTGACAGGCTGTTGTAAAAAGAATCTTTAAAGTTAAAGCCGCCATTAATTTAACGCTTTCTCATTCTCTGACAGTTAAAGTGTCAGCAATACTAGGTTATTTTTTTTTTGTACTTGCTTGACATCCGTTTTCCCACTTATAAGTGAGGTCAAAAGCAACAACTTTTGTTCTACGACTTTGCTACGCACAAAAAAATTTCAACTTCCCATACAAAGTAACGTAAGTGGAAAGTTAAAGAACTATTTGAGCGTTGTTAGCAAACTCTTAGAACAAAAGTTGTTGCTTTTGACCTCACTTATGAGTGGGCAAACGGATGTCAGGTACAATAGTATCTAAAGGAGGATTTAACTTTAAAGACGGTTTAAACAACAGGCAATTGGCAATACTTCGAAATAGTAGAATCTTACAGCTAAACATTGTATATTCAAATATATTTTTTAATCATTGTCTCAAATCTCAAACACACGCAAACAAGCAAGTTATGTATGTTTTATTTTTATTTTACATATTTTTAACGTTTTATATAAATTCCAACAACAATTCACATGTATGTAGGTACTTATTTTAAATTTATTTTAGGGTCTGCGTTGAGATATCTGGCTCAATATGAATGCTAGTGATATTTTCGCTTACGTACACCTCTATACAATTTCTCTGATATTAATGTATCAAAAAAGAGTATTTTAAATACCCAAAAGATGATTGGCACTACCCATAACCTACTCTGACTCCATTACCATTACATGGAGAGCTGATCGCTAGCAACCCTGCAAAATCGCATACCAAAAAGCGACCTATCTAGGATGCTGCATCTTAAAAAAGTGCGTCTAAAACCTCAGGGTTTTGTATATTCAGCAAGAAACTGTTTTAAAAGATTTTTTTTTGATCTATATGAATTTAAAAAATAAACAGTGTTTGCTGGCCGTTTTGGCTGGCTTAGGTAAGTTTAAGTAGGGCTCTTTTTAAAATAATGAAATGTTTCCCTGACAGCAGAGTAGCTTTATATGTCGTCCGTATGTGTCATCGAGACCGACTGCTGTCAAAGGTAATATTATTAATTGAAATGTAAATTATTCCATATTTGGTATGCGACCTGGTAGGGCTGCCAAATGTCCGCTCTTAGTCTAAATAACTAATACCTAAAAAAAAATTGCATGGCAAAAGCTTACCAACACATTTAGCAGCTAAATCAAGGCCATTGTGCTTCATGATTAATAGTAATCAGCTAAAGCTGTCAGAAAAACAAGTTTGTAAAACAATGTTATTTTTTCGGTCAAATATACTCTGATTCGTCTGGTTCGAGCAAAGATTTCGGACCTCCTTGCTTCGCTCGGAATAGATACCTTGTTAATTTATTTTAGCAGGGGATGACATCTGCCAACATGTCACAACCCCATCATCGATGATCCATAGAAAACATTCAAAATAACCTGTCAAATCCATAGAAAAACGCCTACACCACCTAGTGACGAATTATTTCTTTAATCCTCCTTCTAAGTACCTTTATTTTTCTGTGGGTTCGAGGTAGTTTGTCTGGTTATATGGCTGCAAAATGTGTTGGTAAGCGTTTGCCATGCAAAAATTTTTTAGGCATAGCTAGATCAGTTACAAACCTTATCATAGTTGTGTACAGTCAATGACAGGTCAATTTTGACACCCACAATGCGACTCTAGCCCGTACACCTATCAAAATAAGAACGGCACGAAGTCTAATGTGTCAAGCTTGATGTGCTCTTGACTGTACCATGACATTGTACAATTATCAAAAGAATGACGTATGAAGTATTACCTAAAAACCATTTTTATTTTTCGATTATTCTAACGCTTACCAATACATTTTGCAGCCACGACACTAAAACCAGAGTATATTTTGACAGAAAGAATAACATTGTTTTACAAACTTGTTTTTTCTGACAGCTATAGTCGATTGCTTAATTTTGACATAGCTGCAAATGTGTTGGTAAGCGTTAATCATATTATTACACTAGCCCCTGTATCCTAACTGAAACTTCGTTTCTATCTACATCTGAAATTATCTTGAATGTTTTGAATAAACTATTAAAAAATCTATTTCAAGATGTTTCGAGGTGGTAAATATTGGCCCAGACATGATTTATTTACCTCGTGCTAATGAGCCGGTTTCGCAGCTAAGCGTCAACTGAGAATTCAAAGGTTTCGATAGATGGCTCTGAACACAGTTGCTAAAGAACTTAAAATAAATCTGTCATAGATGAAGCATGAAGTAAATAAACCTCCTTAGGCAACACTTACAACAGATAGGAAAAATAAGTTGACAGTTAAATTTTCCTACAACAACGCTATCAAGAAAATTAAAACTAGTTTTCCTTTTTTAAAAACCGGCTCATTATAAAAAAAAAGTGTCTGGATGGGCCTTAACTGGCAACGGCATTATAATTATTGTATGCGGGCATACAGTCAATCTTGATCGCGATCGGGTGGAGATGAAAGCTATAGGACCATAGACTAGGTGTATACGACTATTTCTTTCTTTCCCATAGCTGCATCTCTACCGGATCGCGATCAGATTGACTGTGTTTGGGCACCCATTTATAAGTTACCAAAAATTATTGCCAGGCACCATTTCCCAGAGATATAAATTATGAATAATAAATGGCAACATCGCACGGAACTGACGGGGTAACGTTGCTTTTTTAAATGTGCTTATTCAAGTTTACATTTTGTTCTTTGGCTATATTATAACATCAGTACATTAAGCTAGTAAATAAAGTAGAGTAAATAAAGTAAAAACTTGAATAAATAATAAAGAAACAACTATCCAAAAAATTGGCTAAGCCTTAAAATTATCTTACGCATCTAAGAATAAATTATGTATGTTCTAATCGCAGATGCTATAACATAGGTCTAAATTAATCTAAATACAAACAAATAATAACAAAACGATTTGCCTCATGGTAAAAAAAAATTGCAAAAGTTTGTTTTAAAAATGTAGTTAATGGAAAAGGCTGTGACTCCGCTGCCGGAGCCAGCATCGAGACTTGCTGCCGGAGCCGGCACTGGAAACGGCTGCCTAGGGCTATGCCTCCGCTGCCGGAGTCGGCATTGAGAACGGCTGCCGTAGGCACTGGGAACGTGTACTGTACAGACTAAAGCGGGCATTACATTATCCGATCTGCAAAGCACTAGCTGATCTAGAGCGTCGCTAGACTGTTCAAATTGGATCGTGTAAATGCAGTTAGACAGCTAGAGCCTCAGAGTAAAAAACTATTGAGTCCGCCATATGCATATTCTGTATGAGCTAGTGAAGCGTGAAGCGTCTCACTGTCGCCCATGCTAGTCGGTCAAAAAACTTAGTTAAGTTTTACAAAAATCAAGATATCTTTAAAAATCTAATGTTTTAGTAAAAACTTTGTTTTCGAAAGTGAAAGTATATAATTTTTTACTTGTGAATTGATCATTAATACTAAGAGCGGAAGCGTAAATATTCCGTAATAGCCATTTTATGCGTGATTTTTAACACCGTTTTTTTCCTGAATGGAAAGTGTTTTCACCAGAAAAACTGTGTTAGTAGCATTTATTAGTCCCATGTCACATATTTCTCAGAGAAAAAGATAAAAAATTTACGTTTTTAGGATTTGAAAAAATTTCCATACATTTTAGTATGGAGGTCCCTCGCAAGAAAGTGCTACGCTTATAGTTCCCTCCTTAGCAGCAAGAGCTGCTACTAAAACCTCCTAGGCTAGAGCACTATCACTACTAGTTTAATATTATTTTATGATCTGTGCTCTAGCTACGGTAGTGCTTTGCAGATTGGATAGTGTAATGCCCGCTTAAGACTTTTATAGCAGAGTATTCTGTCGCATAAGTTCACTTCTGGTACTCGCCGTCCGCTTTGCTTGCTCGGCTCGTGCGTTATGGATTTGGTCGCAAGAGAACTTAATTTAACGGACCTATGGACAGACTCAAACGTAGAATCCAATATCCAAGTACATTAACAGCACAGCACAATTTGCAAAGAAATACCCACGTTCGACACGTTTTGTTTATGATATACGAGTAACAAACTCAGCTTTTGTGAGGGGACTCACTCGTACAAAATTACTCTGCGACCAATCATGCGAAGAACGCAAAAAATTAATTGCGGGGATGAGCGCGAAAGGTGGGGGGAGGCGAGCTAATCGTTCAATGGCTCTCCGCCTGTCACCCATGCACAGAAAATAACCGTGAGAGGCAAACTTATTCTGCGCACGCTATACAGATGTCAAAATTACCATCCGACAACCGTTCCACTTTACACAGTTGCTGGCTTCGATAGCGGAAACACTTCCAATAAAAAATCTTATGGCCTTATAACATAACAAATATGTGAATTTAAAAAAACCACTCCAATATTGCACTTAAATTGTTTCAAATAAATACTCAAGAGGTATATTGCGGTAAAATTCCCTCACCTTTTTAATTTTTGCGAAATAATTATTTATTACTTGCTAAGTGTTTCATGATCCTTTTGGTACAATTATTGTAAAATAAAATAGCAACACTAGTCGAGCTGACCGATTCGCAAATTGTAGTTACTATGGCAGCACTGATTAATTTCCCTTTCCTAGACTGATGTGAAGAACTTGCAAATTTAATCATAGGTACGTATCTACATACCCATGGTTATATTAGGCTTGGTCGGTCACGGCCTTGTCGCTACGTACTAAGCAGCGAGCGGAACGGCAAGCCGTATAATAAATATGCGGTCGAAATAATGTTGTTTGGGTATGAAAGCAGGACGAAGCGATGCGTAAGATATGATAGCGATAGAGACACGTATCGCTTTGTCCTACTCTCACGCATACCTCTGTCCTGCTTTCATACATTATTTTACTGAGTAGTAACTACATCACCCTAGACGAAGCTGTATTGGTTGTCGATCGCGCGATTGTCGTGGTGCGCGCCGCTTGCGATGGAGAGCGCTTCCAGTTCTGCACGACGCATGCGCACATCGCTGCCGTGGGTTACCAGCTGAAAAAAAGAATTACTAATTAGTAGGATATTTACATCTGTCACTTGTTATTTTTGTAATAGCAAAAAACTTTGATAACTTAACTGAAATTTTCTACAATCGCGTAATACAAGAAACTACTAAGCAGTGCACGGTTAACAACAAAAAAAATGTTTAACAACTAAACATCACAACAAAAGCAGAAAATAATAAAACAACTTACCACAAAAAAAAAACAACACCCACATAGGTACAACACAAAATGAACGAACAAAAATCAAAACAGCAAAAAAAAAACATCAAACCATTCCATGAAAATAGGTTTAATAATAAAAATTTACAACCAAGGAGATTATAATTAAAGCTCGGAAGAACATGAGTTCGATTTGTACAACCTATAAACAAAGGTATAAAATATCTATTCTACTTCTACATAAAGGGGTAATTAAAAATATTTCTGGCAACACTGAACTTGTAACTGAAGTGCCTGATACACGGTCGGCAACATGGGTCCCGACAGAGGTGACCTTGGCTGGCAACCATTCGGGTGCTATAGAGAATTGGTTGTAAACTGCGAACTACACGGTCGGAACCGACCAAGGTCACCTCCGTCGGGACCCATGTTGCCAACCGTGTATTAGGCACTTGAATGTACGTATAATATACAGCTACGGATTCACTTGCATTTTACAAATTGTATTTAAAAAAAAAGCTCATTACACACACATTCTACCTCATGCTGTCGTTTAATAAAATCGACTTTTTGTGACTTCGTATTAAAATATGGGTTCTGCTAATTACCCCTTCAATTCCAAATACAACGTTAGTGAAAACAGTCCCTTAGTGCGATTATAAAACAAAAACCAAATCAAGAACAAGTTTTAAAAATACCTCGAAACTTGGCCTATAAATAGAGATAGGGTCATATAGTTAATATAAAAAATATATATTTTTTTTCGATCAAAAATGACGGTCAACATTTTTTTAAATTTTCTTAATATCGATTCCCGTGCGGCAGAATGAAATTTAGCCGTAGCCTATCTAAGAATTAAAAAAAAAAACTGTCATGTCACTAAGCGAGTCATGACAGTTCTTATTTTTAGTTCTTTAACAGGCTATGACTATGTTCCATTCTGCCATAAGGAAATCGATATTTCATGAAGAAAAAAAAATGGTAACTGCATATGTTTTGAATATTTTTTAAAACAACTTAATGACCCTATCTCTTTATGGACTAAGTTTTGTTTCGAGGTTCCTTTCATTTGAGTTTCTATTGCGAATTGCCGCATAAGGAAAGTGAAACATACAATGACATACATATTTGTGAACTGTGCTCAACTAAGGTGCTCATTTCGCAAAACAAAATACAACCGCGTCACCATGGTAAGTAGTCTAGGCAACGAAGCGGATCGTTTAATGAAGACCTCCGCATTAAATCCTTAGTCGATGAAACTTTGCTGGGGTATTACACTACATGAGACAAACCTTGAATAAAAAAAAAACAAAAAATAAATCGGTACTTTTAAAGAGTTAAATGTAAGTTGTCCGCTCTCGTAGCGTGTCGAAAAAAATGGTCGCTTCGTTTGTATCGAAAACTGGTCATGTGGCTACGATTCCTTTACAAGAACGCAGAACGGTTACTGCTGATTGGTACACAATAGTTTGTTTGCCGGAAGTCATAAGAGAACTTCGTAAAATTAATCCGAATCGTCGCATCATTCTTCTTCGCTCACATACCGCTCGCAAAACGATCGCGTTTTTAAATCAGGAAAACGTGGAGTTAATGGACCATCCACCGTATAGCCCTGACTTGAGCCCCATTGATTATTTTACATTCCCAAGAATTAAAGATATGCTACGTGGTCAACGATTTCAAGGCCCAGAAGAGGCAGTCGAAGCTTACAAATCGGCCGTTTCGACTATATCCACTTCAGACTGGAATTACTGTTATAATAATTGGTTTGATAGAATGCAAAAGTGCATCGATTGTCACGGAGAATACTTCGAAAAACAGTGAAAGTAAATATTGTTGTATTATTTTTGTACTTTTTTCTATTCCCGATCATTTCGGTGTGGCCCTCGTAGTAAATTGCTATTTTATAGAAATTGCATTACGTGATGTTATGCGAGCGAAAGGGATGTACTCTTTCTTAGGCCGGTATTTCACTGGGACGCCACGGTGGCGCGACTGGTTGCGCTACTGGTGTCCGTTACTAGACTCCAGAATCGCTACACCCTGCGGCCACAGTATTAAGGGCTATATTTCACTGGGAGTGGTAGCGCGACTGGTTGCGCTACTGGTGTCCGTTACTAGACTCCAGAATCGCTACACCCTGCGGCCACAGTATTAAGGGCTATATTTCACTGGGAGTGGTAGCGCGACTGGTTGCGCTACTGGTGTCCGTTACTAGACTCCAGAATCGATACACCCTGCGGCCACAGTATTAAGGGCTATATTTCACTGGGAGTGGTAGCGCGACCAACAGCCGGACTGGTTGCGCCGCCAACCAATTTACCACTCCCAGTGAAATATAGCCCTTAATACTGTGGCCGCAGGGTGTGTCTTTACTGGTGTCTAGTTACGGACACCAGTGGCGCAACCAGTCGCTCTACCAGTGTCCCAGTGAAATACCGGCCTTAAACGTAAGGTAGTTGTAGTAATCAGTGTTGCCCTCTCTAAGGGTAAATCTATCGCTGAGCCTAGGCCTTTTTGTCAAAACACATGTGCTGACATGTGTTTTGATTTGTTCTTCAGTTATTCCTAATCGTTGTTTAAATGTATGCTTCTTTATCAATGTACATATGTGTTGGTGACACAAATAAACGCTTTATCTATTTATCTAAACGTAGAGTCAAAATTATAGTTGCACTATAGTCGAAATAATTTAGCTTGAGAGAGCAGTGTGAGGGCAGGACGGAGGGATGCGTAAAATATTGGAGTGATAGAGACACGTATAGCTATGTCCTGCTGGTCTTTTAATCGAGCTACAATATTTTGATTGTAAGCATGATTTTAGTTTGGTGAGCATGTTCAACATAACAAAAGCAAACTGCATTGAACATCATACATAACATTATGTAAAAAAAAACAACACTGCATTTTCTGAATAATGACACATTTACACGGGGCAAAATTTAGGCGCGTCTGAGGAATGCAGCTATACGAAAGAAAAAATAGTCGAATAGCTTAAAGCTGCAGAGGCGACTTAATTTTGCCGTCGTGTAAATCCAGCTTAAAGCACTTAATGTCTACTTGTAAATATATAAGAATACAAACTTCTTTAAACTTAAACCTCCATTAAGCCTATTAATAGATTCAATCAGGGCTGGCATATGGAAAGATATTGGTTAAAACGTTGTGACGTCATACCTTTACATAAAATCCGGAAAAGTGCGAGTCGGACTCGCGCACCGAAGGTTCCGTACCATTAAGGTAAAAATACCGTCTTAGTTATAGACGCGCAGTCACGCAGAAGTGTATTAAATGCGCGCGATTCCGACACGCACTTGACCAGTTTTTATTATTTGTTGTTATTCTATTGCTTATGCACTACAAACATACCAATTTTAAGGGTAAGGGTTCCCGTTTTTACGATAGAGCTAAAACAAAAATGGAGCAAAAGGAAAACCCCCCTTAATTTGTTATCTCTTTATTATTTGTTGTTATTGCGGCAACTGTACGACATAATCTGTGAAAATTTCAACTGTCTACCTATAACATGACATACAGCCCGCTGACAGATAGACAGACATCGGAGGCATATTAATAGGGGTGTTAATTAAACAGACTTCTTTTTAATAGCATTATTGCATTCTAAATTACTAACTCAGCCTCAAACATCGTGCAACTAAATTTCTTAGCCACTCATTTCTTTCTGGCACTCGCCGGCCGCAGGCGCGGCACGCTCGCTTCGCTCGCTCGGCTCAGGCGTTGTGGTCGCAAGACAACCTAACCCAACCTACCTAACCGATCCCGATAAAGTTTTTTGATGCACAGTTAGTAATTTTGATGCGAAATCATAAATTTGGATGTGCATAATATTATTTCACTATTAATATTATTATACCTAAATATTTTTGACTGGACCGTTGGTGTGGTTGGTAGTGAGCCTGCCTACTACGCCGTGGGCCGCGGGTTAGGTCCCCAAAGGCAAACATTTGTGAGATGAACTGTTTGTTATGTGTCTGGGTGTATGTATATCAGTTTCTGGTACCCATAGTACAGGCTTTGCCTAGTTTGGGATCAGATGACCTAGTGTGAAATGTCCCTTAATATTTTGATAGCGAAAAATAACGTCTACTTTGATGGTGTGCCATGAAAGAAACATTTACTTTTCGCTGACAGAACACCTTAATACTTAATTTAAAAAAAAAATTCTTTTCTACTTTCAAAGATATATTTCTGTACCGAAATAATTTCAATACCGTTATTTTATACCTACCGGTAGTATAACCGTCAAACTTAACTGATCTGCCTTTCAAACAAAGCACAATCAAGCCCATGACTTAAGTGAGGTTTAACTTTAAAGACGCATTCCGCAACTGGCGATATGAGTAAAGCCGAAAAAACTAAACAATCTTTATAAACAAAAATAGATATTCCTAAAAGACTTGACTTTTTTATATGTACTTTTTATATGTCGCACTTTAGTATTTTTACTTAGCGTTAAGTAACTTTTGTGTTGCAGCTAAATTTTTTTAACCTTTTGCTAAATAAACAAAAATTATCACTTCGAAAAAAAAATATCGTAGGTACCCCATGGTTTAGCTCTGCCTACAAATTATTTTACTATACACATTGATAAATAAAAAAATATATATCAAAAAACTAAATCTTACTTTGAATGCCTACAACCTATCTAAACATTTCTTAATAGATTGTAATCTATTTTATTAGCATTTCTTAGAATATACTTAAGTTTAAAATAAATCTAGATTTTATACACAGTGAATATTCATTGGATTCGATCCCCAAGCCCAGCATTCCACAGTCTACACATGGATACAAGCAACTTCCCAAAAAAAAAAAAAAAATTCTCCAAAATATACAGGCTGTAACAAGAGGGTATACCAACCCTGAAGAATGTGAATAACCTTCCTTAAGAAACATAGGACGAAAGACGAATTTTTTTTTTACCTTTCATAGAAACTGAATCAGCTGATAGTGCATTTTGTATGAAGTAAAATTTCTTCTCGTATTTCGATCTATGTTCCTTAGGGAAAGTTGTTCAGTTTTATGGGCAGATTCACATCCTTCATTCAGATGTTACCACAGGTGTAACCACACCTTGCATTTTCGTCTCTACATACCAAAGTTGGTACGACTGAAAAACAGCGTCCGTCTCTTCGAGATGGACTTTTTGCTGAGTCGTTCACCTTTTCGCTATTGCGCCACCTTGCATACCTTAGTGCAGTTATTTAAGTTTCTATTGTTTAACTGTTAACATATTGTTTTCTTTTATATGTGTACTTTATTGTACTTTGGTTTGTAGTGTCACAATAGTTGAATAAATAGTTTTTCTTTCTTTCTTTCAAAGTTGTCACGTGATCGACTCATTTTGTATGGAAAGGAATAATTTTTTAATGGTAATTTTTTTTGGGATAATTGTTTGTTTTCATGTGTAGAATCACTGGGTTTCGACCAATGAAAATTCACATTTTATAGGATGTAAGTCCTTCCGAAAACAGAAAGAGTATAATCATACAACTAATCTAGAGACCTTTCCTATTTTTTTGAAAGACGACTTTGCTATTAGCCATAGAGGCTAAGCAAACGTTACCAAAAAGTCCTTGACATTCTGCCAGTGTGGCCAGCACTGCAAAAAATTTCGATATATTATAGTTTATAAGACTGATTATTTTAATTGTTATAATTATTAGTTCCTGGGCGACCGAGCTTCGCTCTACAACAGCCGCAGCAGGTGGAGTCTGCCACTGGGGGCGTCTGCCACTGGGGGCGTCTGCCACTGGGGGCGTCTGCCACTGGGGGCGTCTGCCACTGGGGGCGTCTGCCACTGGGGGCGTCTGCCACTGTGGGCGTCTGCTACTGGGGGCGTCTGCCACTGGGGGCGTCTGCTACTGGGGGCGTCTGCCACTGTGGGCGTCTGCTACTGAGGGCATAAGCTACGAACCCGTTCAGATTCGTTGACTGATACTTTTCAGTTTTCGGAGACTGTCCATTACACCCTTTATAGTATAAATACGAATTTACAATTTTATCATCATTAAATAAATAAAATGCATTGAGGAATCAATAGTATAATAAGACTTAGTTTTATTTGTTCTTCTTCTTATAAATAAGACAAGTTCTTATTTTGTATGGCGCTTCGTTTTTTTTTATTTATGTACAGTCAACGACAGGTCAAGCTTGACATTCGCAGTGCGACTCTAGCCCGTAACTCTATTGAAATAAGAACGGTACAAAGTCCAATGTGTCAAGCTTGATGTGCTCTTAACTGTACCTATTTCGTTTATAAACGAAATAGGAGTTATAAACGAGTGAATAGAGAATGTGAATATTTCTAGTTATTGTACTATGTAATAGATTTAACAAAAAAGATAAAAGCTTTTAAAAATGAGCAAAATTTATAGCTTCTTTCGTTAATTGATATGTGGTTTATTCTTACAGTAGAACTAAAAAATATAAGATATAAGACTTAATTGAAATATAGACTTTGTTGCTTTACGTTCAGATTTGAATTTGCAATTTGCTCACCCAAATGGCTGATTTACACCATGGGAAAATTTTGGCGTATCTGAGGGATGCAGCTATAGGAAAGAAAGAGAAAGCTATTGAACCATTTTTTTTTTCTTTCCTATAACTGCGTCTCTCAGAAGCGCCTGCCCTGTGTAAATAAGCCTTAACGTTGTCCACAACACAACCCACAGCAGGTGAAGACGTTTCAAGCACAAATATGATGCGTTGAAAAGAATTCTGCACAATACATTGGCACTGTGACTAATGACGATATGACGGACTCTTAACAATTTTAACTCTGTGGATGCAGCTATAGGAAAGAAAGACAAAGCTATTAGACTATTTATTTCTTATAGCTGCAAAATTTTGCCCAGTGTAAATCAGCCTTAACGCATTCGTCCACAACTTATAGCAGGTGAAGACGTTTCAGGCACAAATATGGTGAGTTGAAAATACATCTGCGCAGTACATTGTTGTAACCTGTACCTGCTTATAGATATTTTGTTTTAATAGGCAACAAAGCAATAGGAAGGTCAAAGATGTGCAATGCAACACGATACGATACGACACTACAACACCAATAGCAAAAAAAACAAACACTTCGTAACATTGAAGAACACGACTGTTTTTTAAAGGTTTGTACTTGAAATGTGATGATTGATGTATTATTTCTAATTGTGGTTTATGCAATGGTTGTTGTCTGTTTCTAATAGTAGTTGCAACGGTATACGGCGTAATCGGCGGTTGTCCCGTGTGGTGCCGGAAAAGAATAGTACCAACCCATACATACCCGTGCGTATCGTAAGAGGCGACTAAGGGTTGACTGGAGGATGGGCAGCAGTCTCCTTTGTATCTTACATGTTACTTACTGCAGTCACCTACAACCGCGGTCCATGGTGCCATCCGTAACGCTAACAAGCGAGGTGACTATGGCACTTCCCCTCCACATTTTTCCAGCAAAAGCTAGAATTCTGGAGGGAGCTCCCTGTCCTGTAGTGGACGTTTCATGGGATGTTATGATGATGTATTGTTTCTAATTGTGGTTTATGCAACGGTTGTTGTCCGTTTCTAATAGTAGTTAATGCAACGGTATACGGCGTACAAAATAACTAACCCTGTATTGAATAGATTTCCTTAATTTACTTTCGAACTCCAAACAAACCGAGAAAAACCAACGAAAATCCACCGAAAAACGATTCAGACAGTACTGAATTGAACGTTTAGTTTGACGTATCGCATCGTCACTTAAGGTGATTACAGCCCTCAAATTAGAAGCTACGCGATCGTCAATGCAAATATCGACTTTATTGACACGTCAATAGCGTTCATATAAGAGTGCTCTTCAACGTGGCTGTTACGACCAACGTCGAGACTTTCACCCATAAAAAAAGGTTTTATTTTAATTTTATACCACATGAATAATTATCTTTAAATTTTTTTACTTAAATTTCAGACACCGTTAAATTTAGAATTTTTGGGTGGAAGAAGCATCAAAATCGTTTTAGACGTTTAGGAGCCTTCGAAGCAATAGGATATTTTTTGCGTAAAATAAGAGGAGAGAGAAGATTTTTTTCTGGCAAAACTAACAGTTATAATAAAAATAATCTACTTAAAAATTATTGTTTATCATATTGATTAACTCATGTATATTTTTTCGTTTGGGAGAAGTTTGCCTTCAAAGTTAGCTCATTTTTGCAATTTGAGGGTTATAATCGTCTTAAACGAGTAAATGCGAGCAAGTTTGAAACAGACTTTTAGCGTGCTATCGCCGCACACAGTGCTCAGATGCGAGAAATAAACCGTGCCGTAAGAGTGTCTGATATCTAGTAGTGTCTTGATGTCTATCACACACTATTGGACATCAAGACACTACACGATATCAGAAACTATTAGGGTGGTTTCGACCCGTGCTGTGCAAGTGAGCTGGGGAAATTCCAACCAATAGGATTATGTACTAAATTTACTTAACTTGTCAAGTGGAGCAATCTTATTGGTTTGAATTTTCTAGCTACCTTGTACAGCTCTGGTGGAATACTACCTTAATAGTGTCCGATATCGAATATTGTCTTGATGTTCAATAGTGTCTGATATGATCAAGCAAGATATTTCAATAGATATCAGACGCCTTAACATCCCCCGTTCCCCCCTAAGTTTTCTGTAATGTTTTGTATGGCGTGGTCCAAAATTATTCTATCTTCCTCGATATTGTATTTCGTGCGTTTTGGGGAACTGGCAGTGTGGAAGAAGATAGTGGAACTGCCGATATTCTTTTGCCCAGCCACTTCTCATAAAATTTGTGTTGTTGAGTTTTTTGTGGCTGGGCATCTTTACTCGACCCCGGAGCTATTGGCTCCGGGGGAGGGGGTGTCTTCTCCGGGTAGCTCGACCCCAGAGCTATTGGCTCCGGGGGAGGGGGTATCTTGTCCGGTATTTCGGCGGCGGCAGCGGGCTGGTCATTTGAGGGGTGGTCGGGGTGGTACCGGTGGATAATTTTCTTCCACCGGAACTGAATATTGGGTCGTTCAAATTTATCGAACGGCCTCAATATTCTTCTGGGAAAATATTCAATGTTTGAAACGAATTGTTTCAAGCTTTGAGATATTTCCTCACCCCCGTCCCTTAGCAAAATAGCGAATACGCGGGTCGCTAAACAATTGGGCTGCAAGAGCGATTCCGCCACCTCCATCTCCGTCACTTCCCCGTCGATGGTGACACCATTAACCGCTGTTATAAATCGGCGGCTAAAAGGTTTCACCATCGATTCGATAGTGTCGGAGTTGTTGGTTGGCAAGCAACTTTCGACTGTATATTTGGATACAGCCGAAAGAAATTTATCCACCGACGATTTGGAGGAGGTTAGCTCTTGCAGCACAATATTAATGTACCGGCGTATTTTGCTTTGGGACTGTACCCCTCGCATACGCTCCAATCCTTTGGTTGAAAGGTGGACACTGTCGTGTCCACCGGATTGAAGCGAATACTTCCCTCCGCGTCTATTGACGTGCCTATAGTTCCACCCTTTATTCGTTTGTTTAAGGGTGGAATATAGGCATTCCTTTGTCGATCCGGAACACACGAACCTCCAAATTTGGTCGAGTATGTGAATTTTGTTCACATCCTCGATCGAGGTTGGTGTTCCGGACGTCAATAGATGCATCATTGGGTCAAAGTAAGTTGTCAACAATTGGGAGAAATGTGCGGCCCAATTGTTGACTTTTTTGACCAGCCCTGGTTCTTTGAAAAGTAGGACAATGCATTTTTTGCATCGTCGTATTCGGGTTCGGAACCATTGGTGTAATTGAACACGCCTTCTACACGTAGTGGCACCGAACCCGATAAGGCGTCGTGATAATTCAACAAAGCACCAATTGCTGTTCCTTTGTCTTTTAAGACGGTGTCGATGACATCATCGACACCGTTGTAGTCTCGAAAGACAAAGGAGATCACAATTGGTGCTTACTTGTGTGCCTTTATTATATGTCCGGTCGGATCGTAGAATTGAAGATAGGACAAGTTATGTTTTATCTTCAATTCTGGACGAGTCCGACCGGATGCATGTCCTACTTTTCCGAGGGCAAACTTCGTATATGTGTTTCCTTCTTTGACGAACATTTGGCGGGCTTTTTCTAAAGATACCGCCAAATATTCGTCGCTGCCGCATTTCGGAGTTAGAACTGTTCCGAGATGAATTTGGAGCAGATCTAACTCCGAAATCAGGAACAGGCCTGCCGTAATTTTTGAAAAATCTTTTACCAGGCAGAGTAATCCGTGTCCTGCCCGGTAAAAGATAACGTCTACATCTTTGGGGACCATTGTCCCCATATACGATTGGAAGGATGATGCAAATGGCTTCCAATCGTATATGGAGATTTTATTTTCTTCGAAATTAACTTGACGACCGTAGCGTCTGCGGGTTTTGGAAGCAGCGTCCAAATCGTGGAAAGCTGCTTCCAAAGCCTTTGACACTACGGCCTTCAAGTTACTGATTTGATCAGCTTTTTCTTCTTTGATGTACATATACCTCAGTAAGAGGTATATGGTATCGGCCCCATAATTGAAAAGCGAAAATTCAATCGTCGCCTTTTCCTTATTAGCAAGCCATAATTCGAACAAGTCGAACAAGTAAAGGAGTTTGTGTATCTGGGTTCTAAGTTAACGAGAGATGGAAAGTGTGAAAGTGATATCGAAAGAAGAGTGAATGCTGGAAACATGGTGAATGGTGCTCTGCATGCTTTTATGAAGAGTCAGAAGGTGTCTCACAAGGCTCGTCTGGCTGTTCATAGAGGCGTTTTAGTACCAACACTGATGTACGGCAGTGAAAGCTGGGTATGGCAGAAAAAGCATGAAAGTAGAATTAATGCAGTAGAAATGAGAGCGTTGAGGAGTATGATTGGTGTGAAATTGAGTGACAGGATTAGAAATAGTGTGATAAGAGAACGTTTTGGCGTAAAAGAAGACGTAGTGACTAAAATTGAGAAAGGGATGCTGAGATGGTTTGGTCATGTAGAGAGGATGAATGAAGGAAGATTGACGAAAGAGATCCACAAGGCGAGAGTGAATGGAAACGTTGGAAGGGGAAGGCCTCGGCGAACGTACCAGGACCAAATTCAGGACGTTCTGAATAAAGGCCAGGTTAAAAGTACCTTAAACCGACGAGCATGTATGAAAGGATTGATGAAGGTTCAGGAAGCAAGGGAAGTATGTCAAGATCGTAGCAGGTGGAGAACTGTGGTCTCTGCCTACCCCGACGGGAACAAGGCGTGATGTTATGTATGTATAATTCGTCCACCAGTTTAGTATTTTTTACCCAAAGATCCTTCTTCAAAGCTGCAGGGTAGTCTACCACAGTGAAGGAGGATCTTTGGGGAAAAGCATTAAGTGATTTCGACGCCGCGCAAAAACTGTCAATGTCGAAATCTCCTACGTCAAAATCTGAAGTCGAATGTATAATTTATTTAAGTCGAATTTATTTAAGCAATTGGCTTCGGGGGAGACGAATTCTGCTCCATTTTGATGGTTTTATATATATAATTTATATATTATCAATCTTTTTTATAATTTTTTTTAAATATATAAATATAATTATTTATAAAATACATATTTAATAAAAAATTAAAAAAGTTAATGTATGTATGTATAATGTATTTTTTTTTTAATAAATAACTATTTTGATCGTTTTATATATATAATATATTTATTTTCAATGTTTTTTATATATATTTTTTTAAATATATAAATATAATTATTTATAAAATATATATTTAATAAAAAATTAAAAAAGTTAATGTGTGTATGTATAATGTATTTATTTTTAAATAAATAACTGTTTTTTATTTTTTTTGGTGTTGAAACGTATTGATATCTAACAGTGTTTGATATTTAGTGTAGTATCTTGCTTAATTTTAGGGAATATGATATTGAATAATGTATGACTAATGTTTAATTGTACCTGATATGTAGTAGTGTATTGGTGTCTGAAATGTAGCACTGTATTGATATCTCGTAGTGTCTGATATCCAGTAGTATCTTGCTATGCGATTTATTTCTCGCATCTGAGCACTGTGTGCGGCGATACCGCACTAAAAGTAGGTTACTCGTATTTACTCGTTTTAGCAACGTGACGCCATGAGTGATGTCACTTTACCGCGCTGTCATTGCATACGAAAATGAGTTAGTGAAGCGTGTGCGATACGTCAAATTAAACATCAAATTCAATTCACAACTGTCTGAATCGCTTTTCGGAGTATTGTCGTGAGATTTTTAGGTTTGTTAGGAGTTAGAAAGCAAATTAAAGAAATGGATAAAATGCACAGGGTCTAAATATTTTGTTAAGATGGTGGACGTTAACATTTGACTTAGGCGCGCCAAAGGCCGGTTTAAAACGATTTTCGACGAATGAACGCATGTAGAAATAAACCGTCTATATTGAGTGAACGCAGTGAGTGCAATGTATTCAATTTTTAAACTGTAGTGTTGATATCTATTAGTGTCTTAATGTCTTGTAGTGTCTAATAGTGTTTATTCTTTATTGAAGTGTTTGATGTTTTGTGTTAATGTTGCCGCATTTGTGATAAGCTAGTCTATGCCCTCACTTGTCTCCGCTCGTCCTGGCAGACGACGTACTGCGTGAGTGTGACATCAGCCGTGCCCCCGGACTCGAGCATGTATTGCGTGAGCGTGCCTTCGTTGATATCTAAATTGTGTCTTATATCCAGTAGTGTCTTGACATTTAGTAGTGTCTGATATCCAGAAGTGTCTTAATATCTAGTAGTGTCTGATATCCAGAAGTGTCTTGTTAGCTATTAGTGTCTTGATGTCTTATAGTGTGTGATGTCTTGTAGTGTCTGATATCTACTAGTGTCTAGATGTTTTATAGTGTGTGATATCTATTAGTGTCTTGATGCCTTGTAGTGTCTGATATCTATTAGTGACTTGATGTCTTGTAGTGTCAGATATCTATTAGTGACTTGATGTCTTAAAGTGTGTGATATCTATTAGTGTCTTGATGTCCAATAGTTGAAGTGTTTGATGTTTTGTGGTAATGTAGCCGCACTTCTGCCTATGCCCTCACTTGTCTCCGCTCGTCCTGGCAGACGACGTACTGCGTGAGCGTGACGTCCGCCGTGCCCCCCGACTCGAGCGGGATGGGGTGCGCGCGGAAGTGCTCGAGCATGTCGTGCACGTTGGGGAACCACAGGTGCTGCACGCGGCACTGCCCCGCCTCGCTCACCGTCATGCGCAGGTGCTTCGCGCGACCCTGGGGGGAGGAAATCAAATTAAATAGCCTTTTATTCAGACACTTACATCTAACAAATAATATTTCCATTTTGAGTACATTCATAATTTTTAAATAAATTTTATAGTATAGTATTATATCACTCATTTATATCATTTAATAATTCAATTTTATCATTCATTCATTTAAATTTTTTATTGGGAAAAGACCAAAGTAGAAGATGCAGCAGTAAAAATTCGACAGCTAAAATGGAAATGGACTGGTCATGAAATAAGGGGAGCAGAGAAGTGGAGAAAAACAGTTTCTATCTGGTACCCTAGAGGTCATAAAAGGAAGAGAGGAAGACAGTACACTAGATGGGAAGACGATATACCTAGTTAAAGTAGCAGGAAAAAATGGACAAGGCTAGCCAGGGACAGGGACAAATGGAGACAGCTGGAAGAAGCCTTTGCCAAAGGGCACACAGAGAAGAAAGATGAGTAGAGTACAGAATACATGTTTACGGAAATTATAAATTAAAATAAATAGAGGAAACATATACAGGGTGTTAATTTAATTGCGTGCCATAGCTCAGGGGCGGGTTCAGTATCCGTAACTGAATAAGTTTTCCCAAGGACGCAATTAAGTTAACACCCTGTATACAACGTGTAACGGAAAGGTGTGATAATAATAAAGGATGTGAATCTGCCCATGAAACTGAACAACTTTTCCCAAGGAACATAGGTCGAAATATTAACATGAATTTTTGACCTCCCATACAAAATGCGCAATCAGCTGATGCAGTTTGCTTGTACACGTTGTATCAGCCCTAATAAAATAGTAAACATAATTTTAGTATATTACTTAGACCGTGAAACTAACCAACTTTCCCCAAACAACATAGGTCGAAATACGAAAATCAATTTTTGACCTCCCATAGAAACTGCCAGCTGATAGCGAATTTCAAGGTCAAATTTGGTTTTTCGTATTTCAACCTATGTTCCTTGTGGAAAGTTGTTCAGTTTCATGGTCTAAGTAACATGATAAAATTGCATTCACTATTTCAGTAGGACCTGGTATTTATTTTATTTGGCAATTGTTAACCCATTTTTGAAGACATTCCTGCCAGTGTCGTGTTCTAGAAAATACTTAATTTTCAAAATATTAACTGTGAGTTGAAATTCAAAATATGACGAGAACGCCAGTTTAAAGTCAATTATTTACACAGAAGTTCGCTCGCTGGGCTTGACGAAAGAAAATTTTCGTGTCTTTTTAAGGCAACACAAACGGGGTTTAACCCGAGAGAGACACGAATTTACTGCACAACACACCTTTATCCACTAAATCAATTAATACACAAATAACAAAAAAATCTATCGATCAAGTAAAAGCCCACGCCGAGTTCCCGACAAAAAGTCTTGGCAATTATAACCACAGAAGCAGTGCGCAGAAGGACTTGACTGATGATGGCTCAGGTTCTTCCTATTTTAAGAGGATATGTCTGAAAATATTTAACGCTCAATGGGCGGAGTCTTCTCGCTCGACCCCCCCGCTCCCCGCACAAAATACACGCACTGAGCACCCGCCGCACGCGGCACGCTGGCCGCAACAAGCATAGAAATGCAAGGAGTTGCGTTATATAAAATCTTTTTAAATAGAAACATTTAGTTTATTGTTATAAATAGTTTATTTAGATGCCGAATAGTATGATTAAGGGTTTTATAATCACCTAAAGTCGAAATTATGCAGTAAAATAAATTTTGTATTTTTTTACGACTCATTTTACAGTTAAACTAAAAAAGTCTATAAAAACGAAACGAAAAATCTGAATTGATTACAGTCGATAGAAGTTTATGTAAAAAATTAAAGAAATATAAAAAGACCTCTCGAAGTAACACTGTTTACTAAAAAAAACAATTTACGCTCTTATATTTAACTATAGGTACCTACTTTCAGTATAGGTAAGCAGACACTAGTACATATATTATTATTAATATATTAATATAATATATATTATTATTATTAATATATATGGTATTCTGTGACGCAGATGAACGAAGCTAACAAAAGCCGCGCGTTTTTAGGGTTCCGATACCAAAATGGTAAAAAAAGGAACCCTTATGGTGCCGCTCTGTCTGTCTGTCTGTCCGTCTGTCTGTCACACCTCTATATCTCAGCAACCACTTATGCTCATCATATCAGCCGAAAGACGTCCACTGCTGGACATAGGCCTCACCTAAAGAACTCCATGACGACCGGTCCTGCGCTGCTCGCATCCAGCGGCTTCCCGCGACCTTAACCAAATCGTCGGTTCACCTTGTGTGCAATTAGATAGGTTTCGAGTCCTGGTCCTGAAGACGAACTGACAGAGTGGCGTTTTTGTACAGATCCTTCAACACTTCAATGTACCGATAGTCGACTTGGCACCTCTGGAGAGATCGTAGCACGGCCCACGTCTCGATCGAATCGAAGGCCTTCTCATAGTCCACAAACGCCAGGCAAAGTGGCTGTTTATACTCTTCGGTCTTCTGTATAACTTGCCGTATCGTATGTATGTGGTCTATGGTACTGAAGCCTTTACGAAAACCGGCTTGTTCGGGAGGCTGGAAATCGTCGAGCCTGCGCGCGAGACGGTTCGTAATGACTCTCGAGAACAGCTTATAGACATGGCTTAGAAGTGAGATGGGTCTGTAATTCTTCAGCAGGGTCTTATCACCCTTTTTGAAGAAGAGTACCACCACACTTCTGTGCCATGCCTGTGGCGTTTTCCCTTCGAGTATGACAGAATTAAACAGCTTCTGAAGAGCTTTAAGCACTGGCCTTCCGCCTGCTTTCAGAAGCTCAGCCGTAATTCCATCGTGCCCGGGTGCCTTGTTGTTTCTAAGCTGTCTGAGAGCCATTCTAATCTCGTACAAGCTGACGTCCGTCCCAGTGTAACCTGCTCAATTCTTCTTCGAGTTCTGCAACCTTCTCGTCGGTCCGCAATGTGCGCGTGTTATAAGTTGCCAGGGCCAGAGGTCGTCGTTGTTGGTAGCTCGACATCTGCCGGGGATTCTTCGCACCCCCCGCCCCACCGTTACCATGGCCGCTACCGGAGCCAGGAATAGCGGGGCCGCCGGGGACTAGGGGCCGGAGACTATTATTGTGATTCATGTTGATTCTTAGGGGGTTTTACCATAGTCGCCACGCTTGGCAGACGGGTTGGCGCCCACAGTAAGATGAAATAATACACAGAAGGACGCTGCTGCCCATCCTCTGGATTTCATTTCCCTTAGTCGCCTCTTACGACACCCACGGGAAGAGATGCGTCGGTACTGTTCTTTTTAGGCCGGCACCGCACAGCTTACCACTTATACTATCGACCTAAAATTTGGAATAGTTGTAGAATATAGTTACCCAACTTTATTGCACATGAAAAATTTTTGAAAAAAGTATGATTATTAAAGGGGGCCAAAATGGGGGGGCCCAAATTTCAAATTGTCGCTACTAGGTTGAGTGGGGTATCATATGAAAGGGCTTTACTTATACATTTTAAAATATATTTTTGTATTTTTTTAAGTTACTTAGTTTTTTTTTTTTGGCTTTCACATCTCATGGGGGTGGAGATGTATTTCGCCAATGTCAGAGTGACTCAACTTTACACACATTAGGAGAATGTTCGGTAAGTTACTTAGTTTTCAAGTTATGATGAAAAATGTCAAAATAAATACCACTTCCCCCCCCCCCCTTATCTCTGAAGTTTGAGTAAGGAAAAATCTGAATTAATATCAGTTGACAGAAGTTTATGTAAACTTTACAGCAAAAATAAAACGATCTTTCTAAGTTGCACAGTTTTTTAGAAATCTGCAAAAAACCTTTACAAACAAATTTAGTTTTGCGGTCCTGAAAATGGACTTTATTGCTTCCAAAAATACTATAGGTATATCGGAACCCTCGGCGCGCGAGTCCGCCTCGCACTTGACTGGTTTTTAGGGTTCCGTACCTCAAAAGAAAAAAACGGAACCCTTATAGGATCACTTTGTTGTCCGTCTGTCTGTCTGTCAAGACCCTTTATCTCACGAACGGGTAAATATATCAGGTTGAAACTAATACCATATATTAGGATCCATAAACCACACAAGATCTGAAAATTTAAATTTTTTACAACGACGCAATCAAAAGATATGGCATTTTATGTCCTCATCTCCATACATTTATTCAAAAATGCAAAACCTACAGGGTACTTCCCGTTGACCTAAAATTATGAAATTTGGCAAGAAGCTAGGTCTCACAGTACAAATAATGGGAAAAGTCTGAAATCATTAAATATTTCAACTTTTCTCCCAACTAATGGTAACCAATTGTGGTGAGCTCCCGTTTCAAGAGTCAAGTCAAGTTGGATGGTCGCTGAGGCGATTTTTGTTTTATTTCTATTTTAAAAACGGGAACACTTACAAACTTGAAAATTGGTATGTTTATAGTGCATAAGCTATAAAATAACAACAAATAATAAAATTTGGTCAAGCGCGTGTCGGACTCAAAAAATCTAGCACATTAACTTACTGAAATTTCAACTAACACAATTATGTTTATGTGGTGGTACGGAACCCTCAGTGCGTGAGTCCGACTCCTACTTGGCCGGTTTTTTCGTATGTCCCTACATTCCGTCCGCCAGGTCTGTCAGTAATAGCGACTCCATTACTCTGTTCGATCAATGGATACGTACTTTTGTAGAATTCTAATTTTTTCTGGAAAAATACTGGAAGTACCATAGTCACCTCGCTTGTTAGCGTTTTACGGCTGGCACCATGGACCGCGGTTGTAGGTGACCGCAGTAAGTAAGATGTAAGATACAAAAGAGGATGCTGCTGCCCATACTCCAGTTTATAACCCTTAGTCGCCTCTTACGACACCCACGGGTATGTATAGGTTGGTATTATTCTTTGCCGGCACTACACGGGACAGGTATTATTATTAGTAGTATTAGCAAGTAGTATGTACAATAAAATATGTAATCAGGTTGGTATTTACTTTGATCACAAATAAAAATTTTCATCTAGGGCTACAATAACAATCTCTCAAAAATAATTATAAAATAAATTTTTTGATGAAATAGTTTTTATTGCGCGTGAAAGGTTGGATTTGGGAACAACGAATACAGGTCTGTCGTCGACAGAAGGTCACGGGCAACTGATCGGTGAAAGAAAGGAATAAAATAATTACTTCCGCAACGTATTAGACTGCGACAGATGTAGTGCGCGTGCACCAAAACTAAATGACGTAAGCGCCCGATATAAAATATCGACTTTTTGTAAAAACTAAGAAATTAAATAAAATTTTAGCTTTAGTCAACCCTAGCAACTACGAATACCTTTCTTTATACTTAATTTCAATACTTAAAACACCTCAGATTACACAAAAAGAGAAAGAAACGAAAATTGAAGAGGCAACTTTGGATTTTAATTTTGTGTAGTCGATTTTCAGTAATCATGTTTTGGTCTTAGTGATGCCCTCACATGAATGGTCAAGAAACACATACCTGAAAATCACGGCAAGAAACTGAGTAAATAAAAAGATATTTGTCTCTAAAATACCCATAAAAAATGTACATATCGTCTTAAGTACTAGCCGCCACCTATATGTAGTTCTTAGAGACCTAAGATACTTTTGTTATTTTAGTTATAAACTTACTGATAGTGGCTGTTTGAAATACGAAAATAAAATATTATTATTATTAAAATGATTTAAAACCAATATTGTGTTGCACTTTAAATACATCAAGAGCTTTTTTAGTGTAGTGTAAAATCTCTACGGCGTTTCCAATTTAGTTTTTTAGACCTTGTAACCCTGGAAAGCGCTCTTCATGGAATAAAAAAGCGCACTGTTTATTTTCTGTACTGCGTTTCGTTATGGTAGATTGAAATCCTTATTACGCCGGTTTTAAAATAAACTCTTCTTAAATTAAAATCGAATTATTGTTTTGTAGTCATGAAGAAAGCATCGAGCTTCTTTCTCCAATTCCTGCATAAAGTAAATAAACTAATTTTAGGCCTTGTCAGTTTTTAATTTGCAGCAAAACGCACCGTTGACAGTAGCAGTATTGCCAGAAGAGTCGTTCCGCATTCCCAAATTGTTACTATCCGATTCGGGTAAGTGGCATAGTTTGTTATTTCTTTCAGGCCCTAAAATCTTGGGATGACGGACAAAAGGTTTGACTCCTTTCGCGCACCGCAGCGAAGTCGCTAGTTGATTTTAACAGCTTTAAATTAAATTGATATTTTAGACTGATTGTCATAGGATTTTCCCTCGATAGCGGGAAGTCGTACGGGGGAGGGTACTCCAATCTGGTTGGCCGTGGTAGATTCGAGAATCGTTTTCTTTCCGTGGAAGCGCCACAAAGAGAGGTTCCTGAAGTCCTTGGTGGAACTCCTGCCGTCGCGGAGGGCATTGAGAGCGTGGCGCATTAACTTCAGCTTACACCTATTCTGCCCGGGGTGAGTTCTGGCTTCTGGCCGTGAAACAAACACGCTGCATTCTTGTCGCGAGACACGTGTAGTTGACGAGTTAATTTTTGTTCACAGCGGTTGTTGTTGGCGAGCCGACGGGTTGAAATTGCTGAACATCCACCTCCCAAGCACTCAGCATAGTCCCCATACGGTGAGCTTTCGAGATTAGTATAATTTTTACGATTGGCCTCATGGAAGGCAATGTCACATTCGCTAGAAAATTATTCTTTACCTATCTCATTTACAGTATCTGCGGAGAGCCAGAAAGCGCTGGTTGACTGGCTGGGCGCTGCCCACAGCCTTCTGCTCCGTATCAAGAACCCCGTCTGGTGAGTACCTACCTTCTTCTCAAGTTAACGTGCAATAGCCTCACCGGGTTGACACCTGTAAACTATTCCAAACATTCTTGTTGTAGGGGTTCGAGGAGACTCCTACAAATCTGACCATCCCTTTTCCTAAGCTCCGTTCGGAAAAACTACCGGCGGGCGACCCCCATATTTCTGCTGGATCGAGCTACAGTTATTTACTGCGTACCTGGTGTTAGGAGAGTATACTAAGCATAGTTATTTGGTCGCACAGAGTAGAGTAGGCGAACGGACCCACCCCATCTGTAATTACATTATCATAAACATCGGCCGCTGAGCCGATGCCAATAGGCGTTACCACTCTCTGTAATAGAAGAACCATTCTGTATCGTGGACTGGGAGAGGGCCTTCTGGGAGGCGATATCTGTTAACATTTCTTTTAATAAACTGTCTCTGGCCGTATAGATGTATTTCTTTATCCACCCATAGAATGTAGACGGGGACCGGAAGGGTTACAACCTAACTTTGAACTTCTGTTTATTATGTTATTTCTATTTTTATTGGTTTTCACAGAGGAGATTTCATGATTTTTTCCACATTAATTGTAAGGAATTAAATCATGTCAAAGAACATTTACATCCCTAAGAGTGCCTTTCATCTCTTTCTAGCAAACATACCAGAAGTATGTTAGAAAAAGATGGAGGTCCATTTAGAGTTATTAGGAAACATTATGAACGTGTTTGCGATTTGCATGCACTCTGGTTGCGTAATTATTAGAAAATGTTCGGCTTTCACACGTTAATACACAAGGATATTTTTTCTTAAAGATTAAGGTGGAGACTTTTGTAGGTAGTAGGGCTATTGTGCAAAGTCCGCCTGGAGAAGTACCACCCCCTTGCCATTTTCTGTCGTAAAGCAGCAGTGTTTGCACTGCTGTTTCGGTTTGAAGGGTAAGGGACACAGTGAAATTACAGGCACATGACACATACCATCTTAGTTCTCAGTGTGGATAACGCGTTTGCTGTCTTATTCAGGACAGGGCGCTCCCTCCGAAATTCCATCTTTTGCTAGAACAATGTGGAGGGGAAGTACCATAGTCACCACGCTTGTTAACGTTACGGCTGGCACCATGGACTGCGGTTGTAGGTGACCGCAGTAAGTAAGATGGTATGATACACAGGAGGATGCTGCTGCCCATACTCCAGTTTATAACCCTTAGTCGCCTCTTACGCCACCCACGGGTATGTATGGGATGGTACTATTCTTTGCGGGCACCACACAGGATGCTGTCTTATTAGTGAAATAATTTGACGCTGTCTTTACATTATTTCACTAATAAGACAGCGGGCTCTATGGGCGATGGTGACCACTTAGGTGGCCCACCTGCTCGTTTGCCCACTTGTGACATAAAAAAATGTCTTACCTGGAAATTGAAGGTAAGCACGTATTCCCCTCTTCTGGTTTCGCTCTGCCGGACCAAATAACACCCGTGCGCGGTAACTCCGCCGGACAAAACACACGCCGCGGCGGCAGCCCGGGCCAATGTACCGTGGAACCACGGCCACTCGCCCAGGTTTATACGGGACGACGTCTCGCATGCTTCTTCTGCTATTGAGCCTGAGAAAATGAAATGAAATATATTTATTTGCATGCAAACACGGTATGTTACAGCTGTTAAAGTGAAAAAAAAGTACAAGCGTGGTGCACCAACAAGTTGGTATGCAAATTTTTTAAAAAGAATGAATGAAAGATTATTTATAAGGTAATGTCAAATATAAAATGTCAAAATTAAAATGTCAAATAAAACTCTAAATGTAAAATAAAAAATAAAGAAAAATAAAAGTTATCGAAATTTCATTTTGTAAGATAAACAATTAAAAAATGTGATGTATGTCATTTCGTATTGGACGCCACCTATTAAAGTCGAAATTTACAAATTCTGTCACAGAATAAAAACAATTTATTACAAGCATGTTGTGAAGAAGTTTTTTAAATTTGATTTCCGGTAATAATTTTAGAAAGTGGTAAAAGATTGTACAGCTTTACACACATATTTGAACTGTTTCTGGAAAAAGAAGTGGTAGTATGCATAGTGCTGGCTAACCTGTTAGGGTACCTTGTTCGAAAGCTGTAATTCCTGTTCTCAAAGAGGTTTTGGTTCTTTTTAACAAACGTACACGCCTCGTAAATATACATTGAGGGTAGAGTCAGGAGATACAGCCTTCGGAACAGAAAAGCATTACATACTGTCCATAATGCAGCTTGAGTAGAATGAGAGCAGTGTTATTGCAGGATGGATGCGTTAGATATTGATGGGACGATACCACAGATCAAAAATAAGTCCAGATGACTCAAGTGTACCTACTTTGCTTGCCCAAACCCGTGGCCCAAACTAAGCTCAAAACGCTTATTTTGCTTGTCATGCGCTTGTCATATAACCGAGAACTGTGACACGCTTCGTTTTTATACAAACGGCGGAGTTTGCGTTATCTAGACTTATTTCTGGACGATACCTACCGCCCATATTTTTTCTTTTTAGTTTTATGACTTATCAAACTCTGACTGACAATGGCAGAATCATCGCAAGTAGCGATAGAGCCACAACCATAAAAAAAATAATTTAATTGATGCGACGAAGACACGTATCGCTCCGTCCTTCTCTCACGCATAGCTCTGTTGTGTAATTGTAATCAACCTACATTAAGTCGACTACGTACAAGCTGCGTATGTACACACGAGCGCACGTCGGTGGAAACACTTTGATATTGAGCGGGTTTGTGGTTTCCAGAGTTTGTAGTGTAACACTGGTTCAGATTATACGGGTTTTGTTTCTACGTGCTTACTGCCGTGCGTACAATGTATAAAAAAAAAAAATTTAATGAGCTCTTCTTGTCGCTTCTTTTTTAGGGTTCCGTACCTCAAAAGAAAAAAACGGAACCCTTATAGGATCACTTTGTTGTTCGTCTGTCTGTCTGTCTGTCAAGACCCTTTATCTCACGAACGGGTAGAGGTATCAGGTTGAAATTAATACCACATATTAGGATCCATGAACCACACAAGATCTGAAAATTTAAATTTTTTACAACCACGCAATCAAAAGATATGGCATTTTATGTCCTCATCTCCATACATTTATTCAAAAATGCAAAACCTACAGGGTACTTCCCGTTGACCTAAAATTATGAAATTTGGCAAGAAGCTAGGTCTCACAGTACAAATTATGGGAAAAGTCTGAAATCATTAAATATTACAACTTTTCTCACAACTAATGGTAACCAATTGTGGTGAGTCTACAAAGTAGAAAATCGCAAAATTTCACAACCACAGGCAGGATTCGAACCTGCGTCTTCTGCGTAAGTACCGCAGACGCTTTACCAACTAGGCTACTGTGGTCCTGCCCGATGTTGTGAAATTTAGCGACCTCTATACGCATTCCAACGTTGCGTTTGTGCTGCCACCTAGCAAGCATTTTTGCTGTACTAGCTCATTTTCAACTCGAAATCTGTCTGCAATGATGGACTAGTTGAGCTAGTACAGCAAAAAATGCTTGCTAGGTGGCAGCACAAACGCAACGTTGGAATGCGTGTAGAGGTCGCTAAATTTCACAACATCGGGCAGGACCACAGTAGCCTAGTTGGTAAAGCGTCTGCGGTACTTACGCAGAAGACGCAGGTTCGAATCCTGCCTGTGGTTGTGAAATTTTGCGATTTTCTACTTTGTAGATTTATCCGAACACAGGAAGTGTTAAAATAAAAATCATTTTCAATTGTGGTGAGCTCCCGTTTCAAGAACATTCATATAAGAGAGGGGTCAAGTTGGATGGTCGCTGAGGCGATTTTTCTTTTAGTTCTATTTAAAAACGGGAACACTTACAAACTTGAAAATTGGTATGTTTTTAGTGCATAAGCTATAAAATAACAACAAATAATAAAATTTGGTCAAACGCGTGTCGGACTCAAAAAATCTAGCACATTAACTTACTGAAATTTCAACCAATTATGTTTATGTGGTGGTACGGAACCCTCAGTGCGCGAGTCCGACTCGCACTTGGCCGGTTTTTTTCCTACATGGCGCCACTTTGTTTGTGAAACTATGTAGTTTAACGGACACCATAAAGTGATAATATCCTTCTCTTCCCGAACCTATTTCCCATACCTGTTGGGGTCGGCCCTCCTAGTCTTAATTCGCCATTATGAGCGTATTCATGTAATTTCAGGTTTTAAACCACCATTTTCACAACTTTGGAAATGGTCACCATCCAGGAAGTTGCCGGGTGACTTGGGCACCTTTTACATTGCTCAATTTCCATGACCATTCTAATCATGTAATACCATTTACAAGAAATATATTTCAAAATTGTCTTGCTTTTTCACCTTTCAGTGATAGAGAAAAACCGTCAAAATAAACCATACTATGAGAGATACCTAATTCAGCATCTTCAGGAATATCCGTTGCTAAGTCCACATTGCTGCTGCTATTGGGAAGATCCCGTCTTGGGGGCAGGTCTGGAGGAGCGGGCTCTGGTGCACCGGGCAAAGAATCCGGTGGAGGCTGAGACGTTGGTGCCGAACGCATGCAGTATTTGATTGTAGCCAGCCAAGACTTCATGTCATCAACGTCTGCTGCTTCAATTACATATTCCATGTTGTTGTCAGCCTACAAAAAAATTTACTGTAAAATTTATGTGATTTATGTGTTTTTTTACTGTTTATGACTGTGGTTGACTAAAAATGGTACCACCTCATCTCTACAATCAGTCAGTCATTCAGTCTTGTATAATTTTATTTGTGCAGACCTGTCATTGTTTCAAGACAATGTAACTTTTTTATCAATTAATGGTAAATAACCAATTTTTGAATAAATTTCCTTATGTGTAAGTTCCAATGTTCATTGTTTTGGGAGTAACGGAGTTGGGATCTACGCTCCAACTGTGACCTGCAAAAATCTATATATAGCCAAACCTTTCTGTTACATCTCCTCAGCCACACTGACAGCCTCGAAGAGGCTGACAATCTGCCTAGGATTAAGAGCAGTATATGCCTGCCTATTATCTGACGTCTAATATGAATTAGTGGCAGATTAGGGGGATAGGCATATCATTGCCCTTAGAACAGATGTACCATCAACAAAGACCACCTTTAAGTTTAGTTTTGTGTGCAGTAGTGGTTTAGCTGCCTCATCAAGCTCCACCTTGCTAGTTTTTGTCTATTAAGTGCAAGTTTTAAATGACCAACATTTGCCAGATGGACCCGAAAAAGTCGTAAAACTCTTAAAATTAATACCATTGTCTTGTCTCATTGGTGGCGGAGGGCACTAAGCTCGCCACATACAAGCTACAAGGTTTCAAAACTGGACCATAAAATTTAATTCTTGCAAAACACAATTACCTGAATGTGCATGTTTCCCATGTTTTTTGTTTATTTTTGACTAACAAGATAGCTATAACAGTTCTGTATAGCTATTTATTGTTCTATAATCTATAAAGTTCTATACCTAGTTAGGAAAAAAATCAATAGCAGGAAATTTTATTCTAATTCCATAGAAAATTTCCATTTTCATGCTAGCTTGGCTAGCTTAACAAAAAGTGAGAAGAAATGGAGTAGCTTACCTTCAATACAAAAGTATTTTCATGATCAGGCATTTCTAACGCTGTAGTCTCTCTAGCTTCTGTTATTAGAAAGCAAAAGACTCCACTCCTTGGTTTTTGAGCTTTAGGTGGACTATAGAATTCTAGCATATAGCCTCCAACAGTTTTCACTAACGCCAGTCTACATCTCTCCCATTTTTGAGGACCTGAGGGTTGCTCTAAGCTCTCCGGAGTCAGATAATTGACTAACCCCTCTTTCCTGCACTCTACAACTATCTTAGCTAGCTTAGTCTTACTATGCTTGTTGAGATTCGAAGATAATTCTACTTCATCCGAATGCTGCTTGTGGAATAACCCTTTACCGCGCCTTAGACCTTTGAATGACAGTCTTCTAAAGAATGGCTTGTGTTGCGTTTTAGGAGAATCTGTGTCCTCGGAATAGTCACTTTCATCGTGGTTGTGTGTCCCGTTAGGAACTTTATGCTGAGCTTTGAGCTTGATAATTTCGAGTTCGAATTGTTCTGAAAAGCACTCGATGAATTTCTTGAGTACGTCCTTGTGAGAGGGTGAGGACGGGCGGGTGTTCTCATTATTTGCTTGTATGTGCTGCAGGCAGGCTTTAGCGAAGTCCTGGGCGCTGGCTTTGGCCTGTCGCTCACAGAAATCCACCCATCCGTCGGGATCGCCTTCGGATGGGCCCGCGCCTGCCATGGCGAGCAATTTCTTGAGCAGCTCCACTTGTAAAGCGATACTGTCACATGCCACTATAAAACAATTACACACCGAAAGCCTAGTAAGCCACAAACCGCACTGTTTATCTCGATTTCATGAGGAATTTCGTTATCAAAATAAAATTCACGATGCTCACAATCACAAGGATTTCTCGCGAAAACAAGTTTTGTTGCCACATGGAAAAAATAAGTAATCAAACAAGTTTTTGATTAAAAAAAAAACATATTGAAATTCGTATTAGTATTATAATAATCTAAGGAAATTCGTTACTGTAAAATAATATCATTTTTAACTCTTGAAATATAATAATAATATAAACTAAAGTAAAAACGAAATAATTGTATTTTTACTGCCATCTGTTGTTCGGTAGTAATAATAAAACTCTTAGCGTCATCTTGTGTCAAGTAGGAGTACCTCAGAGGAGTACTTTAGCGCTTACAATAATTTTTGATAGATGGCGCTAATTGTCCAAGCAAAACTGCAAAAGTCACTACATATTTTGCAAATTTAAATGGGCTGAGGTTGAATCCCGAAAAATATTAATTTATTTAATTTAAAATATGTAGGTACCTATTTAATTTATTATAGACACTTATCTATGTGTGCCCGACACTGACTGGTTGGTGAATAGATCAGCCGCAAGTGGTCAGTGGTAACACATTGGCCTTGAGCGGTTAGCTGGTTGTTACAACTTACTTGCGTTCGTGCGTGCAATTGTTATTAAATATTTGTAAATGTTGGTAGATTTGATTCCGCACATATACAAAGATCTAATCTAATGGATCTAACGACACAGAAACAGCAGTAGGTACAATCAAGAGCACGTCAAGCTTGACCCATTGGACTTTGTACCGTTCTTATTTCAATAGACGTACGGGCTAAAGTTGCGCTTCGAGTGTCAAGCTTGACCTGTTGTTGACTGTACCTACGACAGCATAGTGAAGGAATAAAGTTCAATGAGTAGTGAGAATGACCCAGATACTATTACTATGACTATTATAAAATTAATAATGCACTTTTCTACGTAGCATCAACATAACCTTGGACCATGAATCCCGCTGAGTTCCAAATCTTCGATCCTTTTGAAAAATCAAGTTTTGATTTTGATCCTACCATAGTACGTATGTGCTATCCATGACTTCGATTTTGCTTCCGTGTCTGTTTCTCCTTCGGTGTTAGGGAACAGATAAGTTACTATTAGTAGAAGACTGTCAGTTAAATACAGGGTTATTTTTGGACCCCTAGCCAAATTTTAGTATGTTGCTCAGAACACGAATCAAAATATTTTGGTCATCCCATACAAATCCCACTACGGCCGGCACAAGATTTGTATGGGATGACCAAAATTTTTTCTCGTATTTCGACCCATGTTCCTTTGGGAAAGTTGTTCAGATTCGTGTTCTGAGCAAAATACTAAAATTTGGCCAGGGGTCCAAAAATAACCCTGTATAGTAAGTGAGGACTGGTTAAAGTGTAATTTTTTACTGTTAACGTAAGGACCAAACAATATTTTATCACAGTGCTATCTATAGGGTGCTGTAACGTCAACGAAGCACACAGCGTGAATTTGTAGTGGTTTCGCACCCGAAGCCCAGTGGTTCCCGAAGAAAAAAAAACTTTCCCGAAGAAAAACATTTTTTACGCGAAAAATTTTTTTCGCCTCTCCATAGTAAAGTGGTCACGTGATCGACTCATTTTGTATGGGGAGGCGAAAATTTTTTTTCAAGTAAAAAATTTTTTTCTTCGGGAAAGTTACTTGTTTTCATGAGCAGAATCACTGGGCTTCGGGTGCGAAACCACTATAAATTCACGCTGTATAATGTAGGTACCTCATAGACGCTTCTTCACTGTATAGATGTAAAACGAGAGTATGAAACTTATCCCTATGTTCCAGTCATAGAAAATGTATAGAAGAAATAAACGCGTCTGGCTTCCTTCCTGTAATGTTTTGCGTCCAATTGTTTCATTCAATCAATACATTTTATAGAAAAGGGACATGAAAAGACATATGCCCGCATTCTGTCCTCGTCTTACAAATTCGTCTTACTGCCTGGCATGCCCTTAAGCCATTCTTTACTTCTTGTTGTCTGTCTTAACGTCTGTTTGCAAGTACCTCGCAGACGTAGACCATGCGTAGACCCAAAAATAGCAACAAAATATACTGAACCACTTACATACGTCATCACATCTTCTCTCATAACCGTCTAGTTGATCGTAAAGCTTCTCTTGTGTGTCAAATTTCCAATAATCTTATTTTGGCGCGCATCAGACGGTTCGATGACAGATATATGGGCGCCATCTTGAAAACGACGCTGCGCAGGGGCATTCACCTGAACCGTGTCGATGGGTTTACTGCAATTTATATTTTGCGCTACAAAAATAATAGTACCTTGACCAAGGAGTAAAAGCGTGTAGATTTTGTCCGAGGTCACTTAACTGAAAAATACCATCAAAGTTCTAAACAAATCATTGTACTTATCTGAACTTTTCCCAAGTAACTTAGGATGTCATTTCATTCAGAGAAGTTCGGTCTAACCTTGTTCTAGATAGCTCTGTCACCGGGGTCACCGGTCTTAATTACCTAACATGAAATTTTTCTTCGGGCAAAGGCACGTACCTAGTGAATTGCTTTCATACAATTTATGAGGATATAGCGAGATATACCTAACGTATATTTTACAAAAAAATATTCAGCCGTTTGTTCCCTCTTCTTGGGATCCAGATGACGTTAAGGTGCGGCTGAAAATCAGCGTTTGTCTCTCGTGAGGCAGTGTCTTTTTCCTTGTTGTGCCACGTTGCACACAAGAGTGTTTTTCAATTTATTGGTGATGGTAATTTGTAAGTTCATATATGTATATACAACATTTTAGTGTGAAATGTGTCACAATGTTTATGGAATAAACGTTTTTCTCTCTCTCTCTCTCCCTGGAGGAGCTCAAATCTGGTGTGTTTCGAAAATGTTTCTTTTAAGATAACCAGATGCTCAAATAAATCAGAATCAGCTCCTAAAGCACTTTCATTTGATATACTATATTTTTTTTGAAATCCCATACAAAAAATTGATGACGTCATACCTCCTGGTCCAGGCATTTGACAGCTTACGTCCCGGTGGTTTTGAAGGTGTAATATCATGTTTAATAACTTACTAAAAGTTGGTACTAGGTTCATCATCCGAAACGTTCTGGCCCTTTGCGACCTTAATAATTATAAGTCGAGTCGCTAACGGGCATCCTGTGTAAGATATCTTTTTAATTTTCCTGTAATGTTTACATAAACCTCTATCGACTATAATTTATTCAGATTTTTCCTTTGGAAAACTTCGGAGATAAGGGTGTAGAGGGGTGATGGTCTATTTTACAGATTTTTCATCATAACTTAAAACTAAAAGTCGTAAAAAGATACAATAATCAATTTTGCAACGTACAAGTAAAGCCCTTTCATTATATGACACCTCCCTCGACCTAGTAACAATATTTAAAATTATGCCCCCCATAAATTTGGGCCCCCTTTACAATAATAATAATATATTTTTAACTCTCTCATTTGCAATTAGCCTCTACGAGTTTTTTCGGCTATTTCAATTATTTCCTGTTACGGATTCCCACGGCTCTAGACCAAGTAGCACTTGAGATACAAGTACTCGGCTACTACCCCGGAGGTTGTTCGTTCATGTAACCGTAGTTTATGATAGCTGCAAGCAGTAAGCAGTTGCGACTGTTTAATGTTCACAGTAAAAGTTGAGTGTGTAGGATCACCATGTTATCCGGCGTTTCACAAATAAATAATAAATGATATATTTTTTTTTATTTATTTACGAATCTTTTGTTTTTTATGTGACAAGTGAGCAAACCAGGTGGGCCACCTGATGGAAAGTGGTCACCACCGCCCATGGAGCCCGCTGTCTTATTAGTGGCATAACTTGACACTAATAAGACAGCAAAGCACGTTACCCACCCCGAGAACTAAGATGGTGTGTCTCGTGTGCCGGTAATTTCGCTGGCTCCCTCACCCTTCAAACCGAAACACAGCAGTGCAAACACTGCTATTTCACGGCAGAAATAAGCAAGGGGGTGGTACTTCCCCAGACGGACTTTGCACAAAAGTCCTACCACTTTCTTTTTTATTTTCCAAAAAATAGAGCTTAAAGTCAAGAAAGGCAGGTACACATGGCCGCACATCAGTAGAAACACTTTTGGACCTTATGGCGTGGTAATAGAGTTGAAAAAGTTTCTACCGACGAGCGGTTGACCGTACAGGGTTTCAACAAAGGGCTTTATTCTAGTAATTAGAAGGAACAATATTAATAGGTAATTAGTCTTCTATAAATTTTTGAAATTAGATTGGTAACCGTTGGAATTAACGAAAGAATAAATGGATAGGACTCGCGCGCCGAGGGTTCCGATATACCTACCTACCCATAGTATTTTACCTCAATACCAAATTCGTTTGTAAAGGTTTTTTGAAGATTTCTAAAAAACTTTGTTAGAGAGATCGTTTTATTTTTCCTGTTATAGGTAAGTATTTACATAAATTTGGAGATTTCGCAAACTTCGGAGATTTCGCAAAATACAAAAATCTATTTTGGAGTGTACAACTGTACAATTGAAGCCCTTTCATATTATGATACCCTATACTCGACCATGAAATGACAATAAAAAAATTTGACCCCTACATTTGGGCCTTGAATATTCCAAATTTCAAGTCGATAGCATGAGTGGTTGCTGAGATATACAGGTGTGACAGACGGACAGACGACGAAGTCGCACCATAAGAATTCGGTTTTTTTTTTCGGAACCCTTAAAAAGAACATCCTCCTAGCAGTTTTCCTAACATCCTCATCAGTCCTCATTTTGGTCAGCAGTATGATGTCTAACTAGCGAAAGCTGACTCAATAAGGAGAGCACGGATGGATAATAAAAGGTTTCGTTCTGCGTTTTTCCAACAGACGTAAAACAAACATTTTGCTTTTATTAAGGTAAAACTTATGCTGGCTGTCGCGTAATTTTAGATCTTGTTTCATTGTTATATTCATTGTATAAATGTCTCTCACAAGGAACATGAACATAATTATGATTAGTGTTAAATTCCCTTGTTTACCTGTGTGAAGGCAAAATAAAAACTTATTATTTTATTTTTATTATTATTTCCTAGAACTGTATATTTTGTCCTATCTTCAACAAACTGATGGTGCCACCATCCAATGCATCCGGCGCGTAGGTGCCGATAGAAGCCCGGAGGAAGCGCCCGCGCCGCCGGTAGCGCTGTCATCGCTGCGTGCAAGTATAAATAAACACGCACGTTTTTCACATGAAGGAAATGCAGCCAAAGATAGAGTTTTTGAGAAGAATAGTTACATTTAGGTAAAATTTCAGATTATTTTTTGAAAAACATAATCGGTGTCGCCTCATTTATTATTCTAATAGACTCTACATTACATATTTTAAGAATGTGACAAGAATAAAACCACGCGTTATTTTAAATACCTACTTATATTTGATTATACTAAAACGGTTGAAGGTCTAGGTAGGTTACTTAATTCTCTAACATTGCATGCGAACGTTTGCAAAAGGGTGCGTTAGCCTTATTTTGTCATTTTTATTTCCTTAGGCACCTATTTACCTACTTATTTTGACGACATACATAATATACTTAACGAATTTACAAGCATAGAATTATTGACTAAAAGAAATGAAGAATTTAAACAAATTTACCAACAGCATGCAACATTGACTCATTGTCTCGAACAAATAATAAAAATAATAAAATAATAATCATAAATAATAATTGATTTAAAAAAATAAAAAACATGATCATTTATTTACCAACTGTTATTTATTACAGAATGCTGATTAAAAGTACACATTGTCATAGGACTTTATTTTTCTTCAGCATCGAAACAACTGCGTCTCTCTTCGCCGACTAAAAATAAACTCTTTTCGCCCAACGTTTTGCTCCACTAAATCATGAGAAGGAATACTTGAACCCTGATTAATTCTTTTGTTTTAACCATTGAGTGATTCATGATGAATCTATTATCTCGTGATTTGTTTTGCTCCTGAAAATATTCGAAGATGCGTGTGGGCCGATCTCGATGCGACGTCAGCGCAACGCTCCGCCCTTTTTATGTCCATCCCTTTCTCGCATGGGAGATAAAACGAGATGGGAATATGTTGGCTCCTCCTGCCACTGAAAATGCGGTTTTCTGAGGAAAATTCGGTTAACGATCAGATTAATGTAATAAATTCGATGTTTGAGGCGAAGTTTGATGGGCGAACATCAAGTTTAGTTGTGGAATGGTGGTCATTAAAATTTATGTTGATGCAAAAATAAGATGCAATAAATTGAGTTGGTAATATTTAGGCGCCTGTTTATGTTTTTAGGGTACCGATACCAAAATGGTAAAAAAAAGGAACCCTTATGGTGCGACTTTGTCTGTCTGTCTGTCCGTCTGTCTGTCACACCTGTATATCTCGGCAACCACTCATGCTATCGACTTGAAATTTGGAATAGTTGTAGAATATGGTTGCCCAACTAAATTGCACATAAAAAAAATATTATTGGTGTAAAGGGGGTCCAAATAGGGGGGGGGCAAATTTCAAATTGTTGCTACTAGGTTGAGTAGGGTATCGTATGAAAGGGCTTTACTTGCACATTACAAAATATATTTTTGTAATTTTTAACAACTCTTAGATTTAAAGTTATGATGAAAAATGTCGATAGACATTTATGTAAACATTACAGCAAAAATAAAACGATCTTTCGAAGTTGCACAGTTTTTTAGAAATCTGCAAAAAATCTTTACAAGCAAATTTAGTTTTGCGGTCCTAAAAATGGACTTTATTGCTTCCAAAAATACTAAAGGTGTATCGGACCCTCGGCGCGCAAGTCCGACTCGCACTTGACCGGTTTTTTTTATAGTGAATAGAGTTCGAACGAATGTTAGGTAGGTACTTGTAAGTAGTGTACCAACTTACGTATTTACGTTTTTTTTCGTATGTAAGTAACAAAGTATAAGTAAGTAGGTAATAGGGTAACAGGTAGGTACTACTTAGTCTAAACCTCGAGCAAGGATCAAACTCATTGGTCTATAAAAGAAACTAACAGCACGTCGTTGGTGGGAACATTTTGAACTTTAGGGCATGGTAATAGAACTAATAGAGATACAAATGTATCCACTGACGTTCAGGTTGACTGCACTTTGACATAACAAAATAAATGCAAATTCTAGGGACTAGATAAGTAAAAATTCAAAATCGTCTGGAAAATAATTAAAAAGAATTTTAAGACTTGGTTTCAATGTTACCTAATTTAACTTCATCACCAACTTTTCAAAGTTAATTTTTCTATCGTAGATTCCTTTTTGGTATTCTGTACCATGTTATACCTAATCAAATAATTAAAAAAATCTGCTACGTACACTCAACAGCACGTCGGTAGAAACACTTTTGGACCTTATGACGTAGTAATAAAGTTAAAAAAGTTTCTACCGACGTGCGGTTGACCGTACGTCTACGTCTCCTATTCCACCAGTAGGTACTGCGTGGTGGCATAAGCCTCGGGCTAAGCTGTGAGCTGGGAAAATTTCTACCAACAGATAATTTATTTGCAAGAATACAGTATACACAGGTCTTAAATAGTACCTAATTATCAGGTACAGTGTATTCGGCCTGCTTAACAGGCGTGCAACTTAATAATATGTCAAACTATTAAATAACTATGTCAAACTTAAAATTAATTATAATATTATATAATTTAAAAAAAATATTACATTGTGTATTCCCTTACACTATAAAACAGCTGTCTAACAACCATTCCGAAAGCCTCGATTTAAAGCTTTTTTTATTATCAATAAGTTTCAATTGTTCAGGGAGACTGTTGTAGAGTACAATACCTACACATATTAAATATATTCTTTTTGTATATATCCGAAGAGGAAAAATGTTTGGTCACATCATCAGGCACGACACATTTATAAAAACTATTGTACTTAGAAGGAAGAAGAATAGGCCGCGGCCGGCCTAGAATAGAGTACTGCCAAGGGATGAAAGAGAGGGCGGTGGTAAATACTTACGGAGAACTGAAAAACCTAATACTAAGGCTGTGTTCCAAATTGTACAAACGCTGCTAAAACTTATACAGTACTGACGGACGGTCCAAATTGATTTTGCACGCTAACAAAGCTATCACTGCTTTAATGGCTCTAGTCAATTTGGAATGAATTTATGCGCGCTCACGTGTTCATCTGTCAAAATGTCAGTTTTGTTTTTATTTTCTTTAACAAAGCCTAAGCTAATCGCTGAAAAATGTGCGCCAAATCCACTCTCATTTCCATTAGAGACAAACTCATTAAAATCAAAACTTAAGAGCCATCAGCTGGCTGCAAATCTGTGGGATTTTATATGTGACAAATCGATTTTGACATTAGCGCTTTCACTGCTCCACCTATTTGACTAAAGCACTGATAGCAGAAACGATGACGTCATCAATGACGTAAGGCGGTGAACGAGCGAGTGCTTTAGAGCACGCTTTTGGTCAATTTGGACCGACTTAAGCGCGCTCACAGTGCTCTAAAGCAGTCTGTTAGCGCAATATGGAACGCACAGTAAAGCTCAAAGATTTCGGACCTCCTTGCTTCACTCTTATTTTTCTGTGGTAAAGCTACACCGACAAGAGCATGGCTCTTAAATAATGAATGAATATATCCTTATGAACGGGGGGTTGATAGATTAAGTTCATAATTTTCGGCCTGGTTATCCTTGATATCACCTCACTAGCTTGTCTAATACGCTGTCAAAATGGAGCAATCCTATTGGTTGGAATTTTAGCTTAGTAAAATTAAAATTAATTTTATTTAGCTACTAATTATTATTATTATTTTTTTTTTAATTTTAATTCCTACTGGTGGAAAAGCCGTCTTATCAATGATAGAAGAAGGAAAATTTGGTAAGCGAGACATAGTCGTGGTCACCAGCATCTGTGCCAGCATGCCTACTGTCTACTAAAACAGAAGAAGTTAACAAGTATGTATGAACAACATCATAATCATATCGTGTTATTTGTTAGATCAACGACCGACCTCACAAACCCGGGTGTCAGAATTGTTGAGCCGCTAAAGGCTTCTGACATGGCTCATTATTGACTAGCTTTGCGTATATAGGGTGATTTTTAATTAGTTCTTGTTAGAAACAGGTATGCATGTACTCATGGTACTGAACAACTTTCCAAGTTTTGATCTCCCATAGAAACTGCATCAGCTGATAGCGCATTTTGTATGGGAGGTCAAATTTGGTTTTTCGTATTTTGACCTATGTTCCTTGGGAAAAAATGTTCAGTTTCATGAGTACACGCATATCTTTTGCTATCAAGAACTAATTAAAAGCCACCCTATTATAGAAGCCGGGACCAACATTATATTAAGTATTATTCTATGGATGGAGCCATATACATTCATGCCTACACACATAACATCACGCCTCTTTCCCGCCGGGGTAGGCAAAGACCACAGCTTTCCACCTGCTACTACCTTGACTTAAGTACTTCCGTCGCTTCCTTTACTTTCGTCAACCTGAAGAATTGCGAGGAATTGTTCGAGCTAATACCTGCTGCAGAATTTCACCACCGCCCGCACCACTCGTCAGAAGTTAAAATTTTCTGCAACCGTACTTTTTACAAGAAACTTCTTACCACGTAGGTACCTATGACCGCACTGTGGAATCAGCTTCCTGCGCAGGTATTTCCGGTCGGTTAATATCTTAAAGGCCGGCAGCGCACCTGTGACCCCCCTGGTGTTGCGGGTGTCTATGGGCGACGGTGATCACTTACCATTTTATAAACCTCCTATTTGCCTCCCTATTTTATAAATAAAACTCTTTCATATCATATGGAATACTCGTATCTCATGCGGCGATAATATAACTGGCTTCCCCTTGCTTGGAACCGGAATGGAACCCTGGCACTGTAACCAAACCATAGTGCTTTTTTGATAGAGTGTGTTGTGGTTCGTCATGAACAGAGTAGCAAGATATAATTTCATACATACATAAATACATATGGCTAATCCAGGGCTGTAAAAATTAAGCGTTTACCTATATATATCTGGTTTCTGTGGCGCATAGCTTTATCGTTGACTCGAACATTTTCAAAATATCTCCTTTACTCATCGTTTATTTTTAATCAAAATTTACTTCACTCTTAATCATTTCCAGTATCACCATTAGACACCCACCATTTTTTAAATGGAAATTTACTAAATAACCTTTAAGTTATTTTTAGAGGCTCAGTTCAGTTTTTGTGTTACTCGTAGATGCGCCTTTAAAAAACTGAAGCAAAAAGTGCAATTTTTATTTTATTTAATAGCACATATCAGAATTGGAAAGCGCAACGATGATAATTAAATTACTAAGTCAAAATTTAGGTACTTCACCCACAATCATTTGTAAAATATCAACCAGACACACAAAAACAACCTGCGCGTAGTTTCCAAAATCTTTGTACCAAATTGATTTGAATTTAAATTGTAAAAAACACATAATTTACATAAAATGTTTGAAAACAAAATTGATTGTGGAATATAACAACATCTTAGTACCTACATTATTTTACTTTTACCTTTATACTAATATTTTTAAAAGGTAAAGAGTCGCATGTAGGTTGACGTTTAATTAAACAGCAACGCACGAGCATGCACCAAGCGAGAGCACACACTTCTAAAAAGCACAAAACTCTCATCAACCCCTCACAGCCAAGTATGGGCGCGGCGGCGTTTGTCCGTCTGGGCGGTAGGCGTGACCGCGCCGACGCGGGCCGACGACAGAAGCGCTCGCCTCGCGCCGCTGTGCGCTCGCGCATAGATTTATCGCTCGCGTTGAAAAAATAATTGATGTGTGATGGAGGGACACGAGTGGCGCGAATGGCAGCACCGGCAGGACGGTCAGTGCATACTTGTTGTAATTAGTCGTAGTTGTAGAGTGTAGACACCTGAATGAAGTGTTAATTAGTGCATGTCCGCAGTGCCTACCCACCTTAGGTAGCTCGTGAGGGATTGTGGTCAAAGGTGCGATACAAGGTTTTCAGTTGTAGTGCGGATTTTCATTCAGTCTTAACGCGTAGTGGAAGTAATGCAAATTTAAGAAAATTTACGTTTTAAAGAAATAATATAAATATTATTTTCTCATTAGGTAAATAAAATGTTCTTCAAAGAACTAATTTATCTGAGTACAATACCAACAACAACCGTTTTTTTGTACAAATTATTTTGATTTGGATAAAAAAATAGTTCCCAAAGTTATACAATTTTATTTCAACCTGCTTTTAATCGTGAACCTTGATATACTACACTAGACCCACGAGAATTTCATGATTATTTTAAGGACTTATAAAGCTCAGTCTCTTTAATAAGTTTAACATAAAATTATTCATGAAATAAATGAAGATACTCCTTTTATTTATCCTGATCCAATGAATACATTCATTAATCCATCATCAGTACACGCGAGTCTCTTGCATACTCGTACTTCTAACTAAGTGCTGATTGAAAACGCGACACTTTTATTCACACTTCAAATAGGTATCTAAACTTCATAATAAAACGAATCAAAATAAATTCCATGTCGTGTACATTGCAGTTCGCGCGCTTTCTCCATCTGTCTATCAACATTATAATTTTGCACAAATTGTAAATACTTTGGCTTGTAAAGAATGAAGATTGTAAAATAAATTGTTCAACATAATTTATGATTTTGCGACATTTGAAGCCACATGAAAAAAAATCAGATACTTAAAAAAGTGTTTTCTATTTCATCATAATCAATTGTTCTGTTATTATTATAAATAAATAATTAAAAAAATCAATAGTAGAAACTAGCATTGTATCCAGTCCATGACTTGAGAAACAGGTAAATCAACAAGATTTACCTATTTCTACTATTATGCGCGTTTTCTGTCAATTTATTTCGAAGAAGAGGATGATAGAATTGTATCTTCATTTTCTGAAATTAAAAACGGACAATTCAGCCCCGTCGAGCTTTGCCGCCGACATTATAAAACTAAACTACGTCCGACCTATATGCCATAACGCCCATAACCGATAGCAGGTTAAATTCTTCCTTATAGATTTTCTCTAATTGCTATCGGAAATAGATCATTAATAGATTCACAAAATGTCATTTAGTTTAGTCTCTACAAGTGCGATTATACATGTTTAGTGGGAGGGTTCCTTACATTAACTCTATCTAGTTCGAGATTTTCAGGAACCTACGTACGTAATATTAATTTATAATAAGTCTCCAACAATAGGTCTCCATAAAAAAATACTGTAATATTAGGTACTTGCTCAAAACCGTAGGATGATTTTTTTAAAACAAAGATCATAAGACACGTTTGCTGAGTTGAAAATTTTGAAATAATTATTCTCCTATCAAAACAAGAATACTGTTTAATTATATGTTTTTATAGTTAAGTACATTATTCATTAAAAATATCTGGGACTAGAACCTGTGATGTCATAATAAGCGTTACCAGCGTTACCGTCCAATGCTGTACGAATTTCGTTTTCAAGTTACCTACATTATCTAAACTATCTCCTCTATTGTTTATTCAGCAATTTAAAATACCCGAGTAGGATTGGCCGTAACGAACTACCTATCTTTTTTGTAGAGGGGGAATCCATCTGCAAAAAACATATGTCAAACTCCCACCTGACTAAAACTCCCCCAGGTGACCATCCTCAGCGACTGAAAAAACTACCGAATAAAATATATTTTTGGAGTTTTACGAGTATTAGGGATCTCTAAAAAATGTAGTTTCAAGTGTCCAAGAGCCGTCAATGTAGATTGATGGCTGCAAGTTTAGCTGCAAGGGTGGGCGACGTTTTTTGTAGTAATTAGCCAGTGAACGACAAAAAATTACGCTTCTACAAATATTTTGTTGATCTTGTTTCTATTTCACTAATCGTCTGCGATAGTCATTGGTAAACAGACGTTCATTTGTTTTCGAACTATGTATTATTTTACAAATTATTGAATAACAGCCAAAGAATTTGAACCTCGCTTTGAGACTACAGCGGTATAATCGTCCGGTGCGATTGGTCCATTTTCCCATTAGGTCCACTTTCCTATTCGGTCCAGTTTCCCGTTCGGTCTAATTTCCCAGTTGGTCTTTTGTCCCAACGGTCCACTTTCCCGATCCGTCTAATTCTTCAAATGGTAATTTTTTTCTTCCATTTCTAAAAACTATGCGTGAGAGCAAGTCCGATAAATACGTGTCTCTGTTGCTCCAATGTGTAGTGCATCGCTCTGTCCTGCTGTCACACTGCTGTCATTTTAATAATCAAGCTACATTATTTTGACCGTAGGTATTCTGTTTTTTTTTTTGTAACAAGTACTATTATCAGCATTGCTAACGTGCGTGGCTATCCTTGTAGCGCAGCGCTGGTTCAGCTTGTACCTTCTGGTTTTGTTACTTATTTCTGTGCGTATAAAATCACTCGAAGAGCTCACATGAGCGTTAAGTGTGCCACGCTACATGTGGCGTATCTTTTAGATAAGGAATTGCACGCGTGTGCTTGAACCCTTCCTGGAAAACATGTAAATTTTTATCTACAGTTTTTGAACTAGAACAGGCGAAGATTATAAAAAATAGGAAAGACGACTACATAGGTACCATTTAATTCGACAATGAAATTTCTTTCAGCAGACATAGATCACAGATTAGATAATAGTAAACTAGATTTACAAAATGTGATATTTATATGCTTTTTTCAATCAGTTATGAGACGTTTGTGTAAAGGATAGTTATTCTGCCTGGTGTCATTTAGAAACAGACAATTTATTTGTGTTACCATGGTGACACAAATGATATGAATGAATGATAATGGTGATATTCAGGGCGAACAAAAGTGATCGCCGCCGTTGAGAAAGAAGCAAAAAACATTCGCCGTACAAGAAAGTCAAGGGCTTTAGGTAAAATATTATACCTTGAAAAATCTAGAATAGGCCTCCTGAGCACCGGGCTCCAGTCTAGAAAATCTCACATGGTTTTTTGTAATCCTCTAATCATCCCCCATCTACTAAGACATCTCGTTTTCGCCCAGACGAGAGAGATTCAAAACAAAATCATATCTATCATTCACAAGTAATAGACGCATCCTCCTGTGCCACCCTCAAACATAATGACAAATTATCTCTTAAAGTTTTTAACACGCCCATAAACTTTTAGGGGTCGGGTCGATGTCATGATAAAACAAAACATATGGTAGAAATAACCATGCATATTGTAATTGATTTTTAGGATAAGCGCACATATTACAGTGGTTCTAAGTCGCATTGCCAAAATGAGCGACGAGACGCCGCCGCATTGCCGCCGCAACGCAGTTTTGGAGTGCAACGTGCCGCTTATTACTGTATTTTGACGTCACACTTGATAAAAAGGCTTTATTTATGTATTAAGGATGTTTGAAGGAAATATTTTTATTTTTTTACGCGTTTTTCTTACGTCAATGGCTTAAAGTGAACACGGGTTGTTCAAAAATGCAATTTACAGTGATATCGCTAACAAAAGAACGCTGTATTTTATATAGAATACAATAAAATAGAAGTACGAGTAAAAATTAGCGTGTGACTCATTACAATTAGTGGCGAAAAGTTCAAAACTATACGTCCAGAAACGTTCACGATATTATATTACAAAAAAATTACTAACGCTAAAGAGGCGCGGCGCCGCCGCCGCCGTTATGTGTTAAACTGGCGGTCTGTGCAAAATTTAATATTAAACGATTCTACAAATTCATCACATTACGTGCTATTGTTTAAAAAGTTTTTTACAAGTGCTTTCCAAAGTAAATAAGTATTTCAAAATTTTGCACCTTTAAAGTGGTTAGAATGTGGTTAGTTACCCGTTAATAAAAAAAAATCTTTTTAGATGGAAATGTTAGATTATTGATAGGTCTTCGCGCGAAGCCGACCGTAGACCTTCATTGATCTAAGATGGAAATTATTAAATTTATTTTACAAATACAAATACAAAATAATTTATTTCTCAATTCCAAATAACATCAGTAGGTATGTCAAGAAAACAAAACATTTGAGAAAATGGCATGGGCACAGCTAGTGGCTGATTTTCCTTTAACTTTAAGAATATGTTTTAGCACCTCAAGTAGCTATGATTAAATATGTGATAAGTAATTTAAGCAAAAACTCTCGGAATGGAAGCTCTGGACATGAAACTGAACAACTTTTGTTCTACGAGTTTTGAAAATTCGTCAAAAAATTTTACAAATCAATAAGCTGTTTTGCGAATTCACAAAAGTCGTAGAACAAAAGTTGTTCATCTGTGCTCTTTTTTTTAAATCGCCCTTTAAAAAACTCTAACATATTGCAGACATATTCCCTTCTATCTTATCTCGACACATTATTCATTACGGCTTTTTTTGTGACATATTTTCTAATAATAGCAAAAACATTTTGTCTGCGTTTTGAAGTTGCTTGATTTTCAAATGAATAAATAAAAATAAATATTGGGGGACATTTCACACAAGGTCATGTGATCCCAAACTAGGCAAAGCCTGTACTATGAGAGCCAGAGGCTGATATACATGCGTATATAGATAAATAACACCCAGACACGGAACAAACACTTGTGTTCATCACACAAATGTTTGCCCTGGGCGGGGATCGAACCCGCGGCCTACGGCGTGAAAGGCAGACTCACTACAAACCACACCATCGGGCTTGTCTTGAATGAAGTTATTCATTGCATAGTTTTATCATCAGCATCGTATCATCTCATTTAAAGTTTGCTGCTGGACAGGAAGTTCCAGCAGTAAACCCCTTAATCAACCCCTTGCCCTTAATCAACACCTGGTTGCAGCAAAACATTCGGATCCGACCTTGTTCTTTAAGTTGCACAAATATTCTGTAAAATTAAAGCTTTGTTATATCTTATGCTGTCACATTCAGTTTTGATGAGAAAGTAAGGATAGCATTAGTTTTAACTGACAAGACCATTGGTGTGGTTGGTAGTGAGCCTGCCTCTTACGCCATGGGCCGCGGGTTCGATCCCCGCCCAGGGCAAACCGTTGTGTGATGAACACAAGTGTTTCTTCTGTGTCTGGGTGTTATTTATCTATTTATGTATGTATATCAGTCTCTGGTACCCATAGTACAGGCTTTGCCTAGTTTGGGATCAGAAGACCTTGTGTGAAATGTCCCCCAATATTTGTCCCCCCTATATTTTACCTTTTACTTTTAAGATGCTTTGTGCAATTCTGAACAATTAGCTGACTTTAGAGACCTTGACTCCCGTGTGATGCCGGCAAAGAATAGTACCAACCCATACATACCCGTGGGTGTCGTAAGAGGCGACTAAGGGTTATAAACTGGAGGGTGGGCAGCAGCATCCTCCTGTGAATCATACTATCTTACTTACTGCGTTCACCTACAACCGCGGTCCATGGTGCCAGCCGTAACGCTATGCGAGGTGACTATGGTACTTCCCCTCCACATTTTTCCAGCAAAAGCTAGAATTTTGGAGGGAGCTCCCGTCCTGTAGTGGACATTTCATGGGATGTTATGATGGAGACCTTGACAGTGGCGCCAGGTAGTTCTCAAGTTTTTACTATTTATTTATATATATATGATCCTTCGAAAATTCTTCAAACTCAAGTGTCCACACGGAACTCTACATCCCTTTTCTCACAGCTCAGCTCATAAAGAATCGATTAGACGGCTGTGTCACTCGTCGCGGCAGCCACAGCCCGGAGTTAAAATGGAACGCAAGGAATGGCGCGCGGGAATGCTCGTACAAATTATGCTGGCTATGTGGGTGGCTAGGCAGTTTTGAATACAACGAATGTAGGATGATATTTCCACTTTTCGAATAAAGAAGAATCATTCGGTGAAAGAAGCACTATAATTTTTCTCCGTGATGTGATCTTGCTATCCTGTCCGAAGCAACGGTCCGAAGTCATAAAAAACTATTCAACCAAAATGCGAAGACCTTCCAAGTTGATTGCTCTTCATCAGTGTTTCAAAAACATGACGAAAGTATATGATTTATCTGAAAACTTTTGACAGACGAGACGCGTCAAGACGGGTCTTTATTTTTGTAGATTTTTTTTGGCACTATTACTTTAGCCCTTAATTGGGTAAAAGGAATATATTTCCCACCCAGCAATTGACATTTTGCGGGCCTCGGTGAAAAATATAACATGTCCCCAAATTTTTTATAGGTATGATATGGGCAGGCAATATGAATAGAGCTCCCACATCGCCTTAGTTTATGTGGGAAATATGTTCCTTCTGTCCATTCCGCACAATAAGTTTGCATAAACGTCTGCCCAATTGTATTAAGGGTTAGCCGCAACGCTAACAAGTTTAGTGACTAGGTATTATCAATATACCTGCTCTCTAAAGTCATAGATCATTATACCTACATAATTATCATCACTCCTCCTTCCCGTCGGGGTAGGCAGAGACCAGCCCTCGATCCTGCTACGATCTTATCACACTTCCCTCGCTTCTCTACTGGCTATCCTTTTATACATAGTTTAAGGTATTTTAGATCATAAAAAATACTAAGTAAACTACCAAAGTATATCGCGTATACAAGGTTATTTCTTTACACAAAACAACTTTCCCGAAGGAATATGGGTCGAAAAACGAGAAAAAGTTTTGGTCATCCCATACAAATCCCACTATTGCCGGCACAAGATTTGTATGGGAGGACCAAAATTTTTCTCGTTTTTTGCAACATAATATGTTCCTTTGGGAAAGTTGTTCAAATGTTCTGGGCAACATAATAAACTTTGAACAGGGGTCCAAAATAACCCTGTATTTGATATGAGATTCTAGAGGGAACTTCCTGCCCAGCAGTTCACTATTATTTGGATGTCATGATGATGATGAAAGTAGCAGAGACTTGAGAATTGTTTTAGTAAGTAAATAAACTAAATAAACTAACTCCTAATGAGCAGTTTCCCTATATTTCGGCTAACCGCCGCACGCGCACGTCCACGGTCCGTCGCGACTGCTAATGGTGATTTGTGTGGCAAGCCTCTTTAGTTCCCAGCCGAACGATACACATCTATCCAGAATTTGACGGCGCAGTACAGTCAAGATCACATCAAGCTTGAGTCGGACTCGAGCAACGAGTATACCACAATACAGAGTGTTAGCAAAAGCACTGCGAATATTTAAACCACTTGTTGTACCCATGAAACTAAACGTACGCTGAAATACTTTATCACCTCACTAGCTCGGAAAACTTCGCTTTATCGGTCGAAATCTGCGCGCAAAATTCATTTTTAGCCGCTAGGTAAACGTTAGTTTACTATTATTTAATCTGTGTCGCTAGTGTGAACTTTTGATAGGTAGGTCGAAATCAATGTTCAAAAGGCATCTTTGAGCGCTAGCGTGGAAAGGGTTTTAGAAATAATAACGTGATTATGCATTATGATAAGGTACTGGCGCTATTCGTTAGCATTCTCCTCACTCCTCACTGTTGTGAGGTATAAAATTGTGTTTCGCTCGGCCGCAAAATTTCGCGTCTCGTGCCTTGAAATTCTCGTTACGATCCTAGAATCCTTCGCTTGCTCCAGTTTCAATACAAAGCGCTCGCGCCATATAGCAATTTTGCTGCCTTGGATATCAAATAACTATTTACTTCCTACAACTAAGCTATTACTAATAGAGTATAATTGACCATATTTTGTTTTTCGTTTTCGACTTCCCATGGGTAGAAGTAGAACACTGTTAAAGATACATGTAGTGGTTGTTTTAAACTACCCGGCGGCATGAACTTGACCAAGTTTTACCTACTATAGTTTTTGTGTTAGCATTAATAACACCTGTATTTATTACTAGCCTTTACCCGCGGCTTCGCTCGCGTTATACAACGTGTTAACGGAATAAGCGAAACTGAGAAAATAGTTTGCTCAGAATCGAGAGTAGAATCAATTTCACGGGTTTTTGATAGGGGTAATTTTTATAATTTTTATTATTTAAATTTTTGCCGCTTCTATTCTAAACATTTCTGTGGATACGCGCGCTGGCGGCGCGGGAAAGTGGGCGTGGCGTGCGCGGTGTGCGCGGACTAGAATAATAGCGATGAAACTAGAACAATGATGAAACTTTAAAATAACAATATCTAGATAAAAAAAACTATTTTAAGATTTTTTTTACGGGAATAGATTTATTTTATTAAAAATCTGTTGGAGTGTATGAGAGTTTCGCTTATTCCATTAACACGTTGTATAGTCTTTGTGTCATCCCAGAGTCACCTACAGGAACCATGCATTTTATCAGGATAAATTGTAGCCTAGGTGTTAGTCCAGTGATTGATCTATCTACCTCCCAAATTTCACTAAAATCAGTTTAGCTGTTTAGGCGTGATAGTGGAACAAAAAAACAAACATCCAAACTTTCGCACTTATATATAATTCATTTATTCATTTATTTATAATTATACTAGCTGGTGCCCGCGACTTCGTCTGCGCAGAATCTGCGGTCTTACCCGCATTAAATGCGTTTTCCCGTGGGAATGAAGTGTTTTCCCGCAGTAAAAAGTAGCCTTTGTGTTATTCCAGGATCTAGCCTATATGTGTGCCAAGTTTCATTAAAATCCATTCAGTAGTTTTTACGTGAAAGAGTAGCAAACATCGTTACAAACTTTCGCGTTTATAATATTAGTAGGATGAAAAAATATTACTAAACTGCTACACTTTTTCTTTTTGATTACACCTTTTATATCGATGTAGAGTTTCACAATCCCGTAATTTAACTCCGAAAATGCCCCAAATTTGTATTAAAACTAATAGCTACCCGGAAAGTAACAGGAGCGTTTCGGAGCTATCCATCCTCATATTTTATTTATTTATTCTGGGGAATTCACTCGATGCTACAGGAGTAAATCTTACGAGGCGGTGGGCAAAAAATATCGGGACACTTAATTATACTGCACGGCTAAGTTATGTGGAAGAGGATTTTGAGAAAATCTTAGTTTGTTAGTCTTATTAATGTTGTCAGACTACTGGACGCTTATAAATATAGGGTAACTTCTTTTATCACTATACCGGGTGTAGGGGACAGCCCTCCGAATACTGAAAGGGCATCATCAGTCAACGTAACTGAACAAATTTTAGCGAACAAAACTTTCAGGATACGAAATGAAAAACCGACCTCTCCATACAAAATGTGCAACCAAGTTTGCAATTTTGTATGGCGAGGCCGATTTTTTTTTCATTTTCTGAAAGTTTTATTCGCTGAAAGATGTCCAGTTACGTTGACTGATCATGCCCTTTCAGTATTCGGAGGGCTGTCCCTTACACCCTGTATTTTCATATGTTACTGCACGTAAAATTTTCCAAACCGCCTTGTTTTGTGAAGACAGATTGCTTTGAAAGTGTACTATCATTGAACCGTGGTTTAATTTTTTTCGACACTGTTACTGGTATTTTTCCTCTGAGACATTGGAAGTAAACACCTAACTACAAAATGTGTAGGTAACAAAAAACCCATTTAAATTTTTTGGTACTCACCCACTTTTGTTAAATGTAACTTTTTCAACGCCATACTACTTTAACCCGACTGTGGCGAAGCCTAAAAAAGGGTTATATTATGTTTTTTGTGATGCTCTTTCGGAATATTCTTATTTGTAAATTTCACTTTCCGTCGTAGAAAATAACAATTAATTCTTAATATAAAATCCTCTTCCATACTTTCCTACCCGCTGTACCGTTCGCATGTAAAGTTATAGCGCGGGGCGGGAAGTGACGACCTGCCGATGTAAATCATACAAACGTATGTTTTGTACCATACATGTCAGTGTCAGACAAAAGTGTTTTGCTGTACAGCTAAATATTCTGTAACTATGACAGGGGGAGTCGTCAGTGCCGAACACAAACATATCGTGGGATAAAAAACCGGCCAAGTGCGAGTCGGACTCACGCACCGATGGATCTTTATGTGTAAACACAAAATGTAATAAAACTTCGAGCTGACACATTGGACTTTGAACCGCTTTTATTTCATTCAACAGTACCTGGGCGACCGAGCTATGCTCTGTATAGTTCATTTCACGAGTCAATGCCAAAGCTTACCAACACATTTTGCAGCTATATAGGGTGACTTTTAATTAGTTTTTGATAGCAAAAGATATGCATGTACTCATGCTACTGAACAACTTTTCCCAAGGAACATAGGTCCAAATACGAAAAACCAAATTTGAGCTCCCATACAAAATGCGCTATCAACTGATGCAGTTTCTATGGGAGGTCAAAATTTGATTTTCATATTTCGACCTATGTTCTTTGGGGAAAGTTGTTCAGTATCATGAGTACATGCATACCCTTTTCTATCAAGAACTAATTAAAAGTCACCCTATATGAAGGCTATTGTGCTAAAGCTGTCAGAAAAAACAAGTTTGTAAAACAATGTTATTTTACCGTCAAAAATCCTCTGGTTCGTCTGGTTTGTGGTGGTTTGTCTGGTTCTATGGCTGCAAAACGAGTTGGTAAGCTTTGGCATTGACTCATGAAACGGATTAAATGATTAAAATATCCCCGCATGAGCAAGATATGCTACGCAACAACAGATGGCGTTATAAGTTTCTTAAACGCACTAAATCGCGCAAAGAAACTATTTAAAAAAACGGTGAAAACGAATTTTCCCAGACATGAGTAAGGGTGATGAAGGACAAATTTCTATATGATTTGCTCATATCTGCCTCTTTGACTGATGATAAGGAGCATCCTCTAGAAAATACAAAAAATATTGGCGGACATCGACATATGCGTTTTTGAGGAATTAAGTTTTAACTATTTTGAAATTTGACAATGAAACGTACACCTGGCAGACTGTGACTATCTGATTAAATCAAGGAGGTTTTAATCCACGCTACGCTCTAGGAAGGAGAGATGAATGGCCAAAAAAAGCGTGACGACGAGTATATCCAATAGTTGCGGTGGCATCTCTTTCACACAGTAGGGTGACCTAACTATTTTACGCTTGGGAATGTAATATTATTTAAGCCCTCTGGAACAGCAGCTTCATTTTTAATATTTTATTTGGCAGGATATTATCCTTTAGTTTCTACCTGATAAGTTGTGCTTCCCTCGGCAACAAAGTGTTTCGTGTCTTAAAATCCTCGCAGCGCTGAGGATTCTTCTTTAGAACCACTCGCTTGGCTCGTGGCTCAATTATAGAGTCATAGAGGTAAATGAAGTCAAGTCCGTTTGGTGCCGGCAAAGTATAGTAACAACTACCAACCCATCTCCACCCGTGGGTATCGTAATGTACGTACAGTGTACGTTTCATGGGGTGTCATGTACAACATGAGAATATTATTCAAGCATGGTATGTGCATGTCGTGAATATTATTCAAGCATGTCATGAGTACCTTGGGCTCAATTCTTGAATAACACCGGATGATAAATAATTATCACCCGAAAAATTAAAAATTAAAAAAATTTCTTTACAAAAGTGCAGAATGATATTCGTAAAATATAAAGTAGTGATTGATTGTTACTTTTCATGTATTATGGTTTACATTTTTAACAGATTATCAGGGTAAATTAGATATTTTTTTATGTTTAAAGTGAGCAAACGAGCAGGTGGGCCACCTGATGGTAAGTGGTCACCACCACCGCCCATTCTTATTTGATGTCTCAAAAATTTTATTTTATCACTCGGTAATATTCAACATTTGGGTCAGAGTTTTTTCAGCAGCAGCATTCTTTTTGTTTGTTTCCAAAATAAACCTTTTTAGGGTTCCGATACCAAAATGGTAAAAAAAAGGAACCCTTATGGTGCCGCTCTGTCTGTCTGTCTGTCTGTCTGTCCGTCTGTCTGTCACACCTCTATATCTCAGCAACCACTTACGCTATCGAGCTGAAATTTGGAATAGTTTTAGAATATAGTTGCCCAACTTAATTGCACATGAAAATTTTTTGAAAAAAGTATGATTATTAATGTAAAGGGGGCCAAAATAGGGGGGGCCAAATTTCAAATTGTCGCTACTAGGTCGAGTGGGGTATCATATGAAAGGGCTATACTTGTACATTTTAAAATATATTTTTGTATTTTTTTAAGTTTCTTAGTTTTCAAGTTATGATGAAAAATGTCAAAAAAAATACCATTCCCCCCCCCCTTATCTCCGAAGTTTGAGTAAGGGAAAATCTGAATTAATTACAGTTGACAGAGGTTTATGTAAACTTTACAGCAAAAATAAAACGATCTTTCTAAGTTGCACAGTTTTTCAGAAATCTGCAAAAAAAACTTTACAAACAAATTTAGTTTTGCGGTCCTGAAAATGGACTTTATTGCTTCCAAAAATACTATAGGTATATCGGAACCCTCGGCGCGCGAGTCCGACTCGCACTTGACCGGTTTTTTTTTCATTTCTTTCTTCTTGCTTTCCAGAAAAGCCCAGGGAATTCTTGAAAATCACCGGGTGATAAAATATCACTTTTGAGACTTTAAAAATTCACATTTGCGTTGATAAACTGTTGAAAGGTAAATCAGAATACATGAAAATTAACAATAAAGGATTCCTTTATATTTTAAGAAGATCAATTTCAACTTTTGAAAAAAAAAAATCTACGATTTTTAATTTTTTGAGTGATATTTTATCACCCGGTGATATTCAAGAACTGTTCTCCATCGCCTCATCATCAAGAAGCAAAGCAATTAATAAAATTTGACGTGTATTTTATGATTTATTGTTTATTGATAAACAAAATTCATTATAGGTACGACATGTTACAAAATAATCGTACAAATATAAGATTTTATTTCTTATTTCATTGATATACATTTTTTTCACTCACATGGAATAACAATAATTTAAAAATATGGACTGGCTGTTGAACTTTGCCTCATTTATACGTTTCTAAATATTATGGCCCAAGTTTTTGTCACTATCTTTTTACTGAAATAAACTATCAATACTCACAAACATTAAAAGACTTAAAACCAATATGTTGTTCATTCTCACTACTTATTGAACAGCCCTCGTAACATCAGCTGTCTCTCTGTCCATCTATATTTGCGATCCGTCTGGCTGTCCGGGAACAACAGGTTGACTCTTACCAAAAAGGTTAATGACGAATGAAGAAGTACATTACCTGCTTGACCTTAAACAACACAATTAGATCAAAAATATTTTATAGAGTTTCCGAGATAAATCACAGAACCAAAAGCACCCGCTCTAAAAAGGTTTTCTATATGAAAACCAAGCATAATGTCAAAAGATTTTTTCCTACCAACCCGCAATTTCGTTTTGCTATGGCAACTGTGTGAGCGTGACACAACCGCGACTAATTGACCTCTCGCTCGGCACAATTTCTCTTCTTCGCAAATCACAGGAATTGATACCGTATTACAATATACGATTGACTTAATTTGTGTAGCAAGATTTTTGCATTAAACACTCCTTCCTAGAGCGTAGCGTGGATTAAAACCTCCTTGGATTAAATACAATGTATAAAACCCCAGAAAAATGGTCTGCCACCATAATAGCCCTGCGTCGTCGTAAAGTTACAGCGCTTCAAAATGCAAAAATTTACTACTTCGTCCCGTGATAATGCAGAGCCCTGCATCTCAGATCAAATAAATAGTCTAGATGTAGCGCTGTGAACAGAAAACTGAGGCCAACTTTTTAAACATGTGTTGCATGGACCGGTGTTGCCATAATCAAATTGTGCCAATCTAACAAAAATAACGTTACGTAATAAAGTTATCACATACTATCGAATCTTCTTTTTCTTCTTGTAGGTATAGAAAAAAAGAGAGAATAGATAACGATTGAGTTCGGTTCTAGCGCCTGGTAATACAATTAATTAAAGTGATGGCGGTAATAGAAAGGAAATAGGGAGTATTAGGAAATAAAATTACTGGGTAATTTGTATGTGCATTTAATAACTGACTTGTTTTCCCTGTAATATTTACATAAACGACTAGGTATGACTAACATATTCAGCTAAAAGAAAAAAATATAAGCAGATATTACATTTATCAGTTACCTAGCATCTAAGTACAAGCTTCGCTTAAAAAAAATAACTTTGGATTTTTTTAAAACTCGGCTCATACTAAAGTGGTCACCTGACCGACCCATTTGTGTTGAGATGTTTTATATTTATCTTAGTACGGTCAACCGCTTGTCGGTAGAAACTTTTTCAACTCTATTACCACGCCATAAGGTCCAAAAGTGTTTCTACTGATGTGCGGCCGTGTGTACTAGCGGTATACTCTGATATACAGTGAAATTGCAAATGATGGAAATAGTTATTTATGCAACTGTTGCGTAATGAGAGTAATTTTAACACGAGATCTGGTTTTTGATACGAGGCGCAGCCGAGTATCAAAATAGTATAGATCGAGTGTTAAAATGACTAATTACGTATAGTTGCATACAAAACTTTATCTACGACCGACAAAATAAAATAAAATTTTAAAGAGTAGTGATCAATTTATTGAACTAAGAGGACAGTTAGTACAGTTAATTAAAGTTTTCCCGAAGTTATTCCAGATCCAGAGCTTGTGGATGGAGTTGCTTTAACATTAATTTCATGTATATGGTTACTGACAGCCTCTTGTAGACTCATGTTCTCCTGGTACATACTTTCCATTTTGTTCAAATCACTTCTTTTGTTGCTACGGTCACTTTATATAGAAGCGAGCCAACTGTTAGCCTCTTGTCGATTTATGTACTCCTGGTACTCTCCGTTTTCTTTTAAATATAGGTAGGCAGTCGTCACCCCAGTAAAAAGTATTTTTACAAAATTACTTTAAAGTAGGCTGTATGTAGTACTGTGGTAGTATTGCCTTAGCCTATGCAGATTGAAAATTTAAAAACAGTTGCGGAATGAAAATCCATACTCCATTTCCGTACTGCTCGTAGTATGGAACAGTGTGGAAATGAAAATGATAGCGGAAAATGACCTCAATTTCGAATCTGTCATTGGTTTCGAATTTGGAATATTCCGGTACGGGAGTAGATAAAAGAACATTTGATCTTAAGGCCCTATTAATCAATGTGACCCCTAACACATCTAAAAGAACATAGTAAAATGTGTAAAAATTCTTAAATTCTGGTGTTTAATTTATAAAGGATCAATTTTGACTATTGAATGTTATTGAACATGACTTTGTTTTTTTTGCCATTAGTTTTTTTTTTTAACATTAGCATAAACTTATCAAAGTTAACTATGTAAGCGAGCTTTAAAATATTCGATTAAACTATTTAAAAAAAAAAATATATTATATTTAATATTTTTTTACTATCACGCAGGACTTAAACAAACAACCCAAAAAATAAAACATAATTTAAAATTAAACCAACTTTAAGACTATAATAGGTATAAGATTTGAGGTTCGTGCCAGTCTGATTATTATGAATAAAACACGTAAACGTGTCACTTGTTAGTCATGGTATTGGTATGCATATGTTTTATTTCAAATAATCAGGCTGCCCCCACCCTCACAATATTTTATTTGTATCTTTTAACTCTTAAAGTCGGTTTAGTGTTTTAAATTACTTTTTTTCCTAAAAGTGGACTTTATTGCTTCCAAAAATACTAGAGATATATCGGAAACCTTGGCGCGCGAGTCCGACTTGCACTTGACCAGTTTTTTTTTAAATGAACCGATTTTGATGAAACTTGCACCCAACTTGCACTGTACCCTAAGCAGAATATTACGTAGTTCCTGTCCTGAGATACGCGTCAACGTTAAGTTTTACTGAACCGATTTTAATGAACTGCTGAACCGGTTTTGATGAAACTTGCACTTTTAAGTTGAAAAATACCTAGTTAAATTAAAAAAGAAATAATTAAAGAAAAACATACATACACTAATGAAATTTTGTGTTTAGAAGCTTGAATAAACTAACCTACGCGAAAATTGTGTATTTTGACAAAACTACATACTTACGGATTGAATTGATAACCTCTCTTTTTGAAGTCGGTTAAAAACAGAATTATTTGAAATTTTGTTCTGTGTGCTTAGCAAATAGCGTAACTGAGTGCATCCCATTTTTTTTAAAGTATGTTTAAAATATGCAAATTAATTGAAAAGAACATACCTACACATTTTTCTCGTGAACTTAATTTAAAACATGATTTAAATTAAATTCATTTTATAGCTCTACCATAGGACTACTTCATAATCAATACTAATCTGTAATAAACACCTGAACTGTAGGATTTTTTACATATTGTTTTTGTTTTTACCGGTCAAATTAATTATATGGCTCAAAATCAATCATTCCGATGCTTTAAACACTAATTACAGATTTTATGGCAAACACTAGCACTATATAATACATTTTTGTGTAGACTCTTGAAATACTCACAATATTTGGAGGTTGTCTCAGGTCCACTTCACCTAATCCCTCTACTACAATGTTTGGTAAAATCTGATAGGCAAAACAAATCAGTGTTGTATAAATTATATCAACATGTCTTATAAAAGTGTAAAAATTGCAATTATTAGAAAGTTACCGTTGGATAATCGGTTTTTGATACACGACGTAACCCTTTCTTGGTGTAGTATAAATCGGTGACTTTAAAATGCTCTGAGCATACTCTACTGAAGTAAGTTGGTTGCCATAATGGTCCCTGTCGACTTTGACGTATGGCTGCTATCCATTTTTGTTTAATTTTTTGATCTCGATCCGGAAATCTGAAAAATAAACGATAAGCGTTAAATATAAGATTACTAAGTTTTTAAAATATTTATCATATCTTCATTCCTCATAAAATAACGTTACTTGTCACAGTTACCAATACTAGGATATTATTTATAATAGCAACACTTACTATTCCAAGCAATGACCTAAAATTTTATTTTATTTACTAAAAATATTAGTTTCTAAGTTTACTTACGCGTGAAATGTGATTCCATCCCACTTTTTATCTTTTGTAGATTGTTTATTGCACCCTTTTACAACACTCACTGTTCCAAGCAATAACCTCAAATTTTATTTTGTTTTACTACAAATATTAGCTTCCAAGTTTAATTACGCGTGAAATATGACTGCATCCCGCTTTTTATCTCTTGTGGATTGTTTATTGCACCCTTTAACAACACATTTTGGCATTTTACATTGAAAAAACTGAACTTTTTACCACAATTTTTGTACTTGCCGCAAAACTCGACTGACTGACAAGTCCACAGATTACTAGATAGAATATCGAGTCATAGTTTTGTTGCATTAGTGTGCGTGACTGTGTACGTACACGGCGAGTCACAGTTTTACCGGCCTCACTTTTTTCTTCACAGCGCTCCATCTAGACTATTTATTTGATCTGAGCCCTGCATGTGTACCTCTTCGAGTTTCTACATCTTCAGAAGTATTTTAAACAGGAGCCACAAAGGCAGACAAGAAAAACATGATTTAGTATCTTATTTTTTATTTTTTTATTTAACTCAAAAACGCAGCGACGCACAGAAAAACTTGTAAGGACCAAATCGATTCGTATTGAGCTGATCTATCATCCCTATTAATATGAATCATGAGCAAATCATATACCCAAATTGCAGCCAGCACCCTAAATACTAGCTAGATCAATTTTTCACCCCCAAAAACACCTGTATAGTAAATTTCATCGAAATCGTTACAGCCGTTTTCGACAAACCGATTACAAGTATTGTTCGTTTAATAGTATAGGACTGAGGCTAGAGCCGAGCTGCTGGTGTCAAGCTTGACCTGGCCTTGACTGTACAACAAAACAAAGGAGCAGTATCGGTGATCGTGATACTATAAGCTGAGCGTCGCGTGCGCAAGATAAATTACCCCAATTCGCTCCAACGTCACACCCACACTCACATTGCACACAACTCACTTTAGAGGTGCAGGGTGAATTTGATCTAATTCTGAAACTTGGGCGGGCGGGACTATCTATATGATAGTTTGTGTTGCAGTAGCTGAGTTTGCAATAATTTTGTTTCGCTTTGGTTTTATTTAATCGTCAATGGGTTTACTTTTGACCTCGATCTAGTCTTGAAGACAGAGATGAGGTCGACGATGGACCGAGCATGCCCAGAAGAAGCCTATTCACTCGCGACTTGAATAGATTCGGGTCATATGAACTCGGGAACACAGAAGCAGGCAGAGAATTCCACTCTTTAGCCGTGCGCATTATAAAAGATGTTTCAAAGCGCATTGTGCGAATGTGCGGAATATCAACCAAGTATGGGTGATATCCTGCGGTGCGTCTGGACTCCCGATGGTAGAAGGGAGATAGTGGAATGTTTGAACATATACAAGGTGTAACAGAAAGGGTATATCAATCCTGAAGGATGTGATTCAGCCCATGAAACTGAACAACTTTCGATAAGGAACATAGGTCGAAATAGGCAAAAAAAAAAATTGACCTCCGTATTCGACCTAGGTACTCGTATGTTCCTGTTTGTTCTGTGTGGTGCCAGCAAAGAAAAATACCATCCCATACATACCCGTAGGTGTCGTAAGAGGCGACTAAGGGTTATAAACTGGAGAATGGGCAGCAGCATTCTCCTGTGTAACGTACCATCTCACTTACTGCGGTCACCTACAACCACGGTCCATGGTGCCAGTGGTGTGACTATAGTACTTCCCCTCCACATTTTTCTAGCAAAAGTTAAAATTCTGGAGGGAGCTCCCTGTCCTGTAGTGGCCATTTCATGGGATATGTTATGTATGATGATGTTCCTTGGAGAAAGTTGTTTAGTTTCATAAGCAGAATTACATCCGTCAGAGTTGATATACCGTTTCTATTCCAGACGCACCGCAGGCTATCACCCATACTTGGTTGATATTCCGCACATTCGCAAAAAGTGCTTTGAAACATCTTTTATAATGCGCACGGCTAAGGAGTGGAATTCTCTGCCTGCGTCTGTGTTCCCGAGTTCATATAACCCGAATCTATTCAAGTCGCGAGTGAATAGGCTCCTTCTGGGCAAGCTCGTTCCATCGTCGACCTCTGGGTGTCTACTCTCAAAGTCCGATATATCGAAACGATACTATTCGAAACATGCAAATGCAAAACCTCGTCCTTTGACAATACAGTAGAATATTGGTTAGATGAATTTTCAAACTGCCAGTAGTTAGCATCCAACCAATATTCTACTCTATTGTCAAGGAACGAAGTTTCGAATTTGCATGTTTCGAATTGTATCGTTTCGATATATCGGACTTTGAGAGTAGACACCCTTCATGACTAGATCGAGGTCAAGAGTAAGCCCATTGACGAAAAAAAAAACACCTTGAATAATTTACGGATACACGGCCGCATAAAAATTATCAATTTATTTTTCGTTAACTAGGGAATTACGAGTACGTTTCATTCACACATTGAAAATATCTCGTCCAACTTTTGTTCATGTAATCAAGGGCGTTTTTGTTTATTATCCCATCAGAAATATTGCATGATTTGTGAGGACTTTATGAGAACGATTTATTGTAAACAAAACCATATGGAGGCATATGGTTGAGACTTGCGAAATAACGTTAGTTTAACAGTACAGGTTGTTATTTTTTTATTTTAATTTTTTTTTGTCGCTTCTTTTTTTCCTTACCATGGCGCCACTTAGTTTGTGAAGCGATATAGTTTAGCTGAAATATCCAACAATGAATAAACTATATTAGATTTCAATTTTCTGATTTTGAAAATCACGATGATCCTTCTAAGGGGTAATTCTATATCACTAATGGATTGTATAAAAATAAAAAAATCTTGAAAAAAGTAGTTTTAGTTAAAGAAGAAGTGAAGCGCCTAGAGGGTTAAGAGGCTACCTCCCGTTCATTAGCGCCCCATCAGTTAATAAAATATTGCTCACTAAATACAAAACTTATCAAAAATCCGGAAAGACAGATTGAAGTAAAGGTATCTTAATTTATTCATAACCTATCAATTCTGAAAAATATAATACACTGTAGTTACAGTTACAAAAAGTGCGAAAAACGGTGTTTTTGTAATAATATCCAGTCACAGACATGTACCTATCCATTTCATTAAATTACTGTCATTACTGTAATGTAATTCGAAGGAAAATCAAATTTTATATCACGCATAATAAAAATTCAAATTAAATAATACAAAAAGTATTATTTTATTTTTTCTTAACAATCTATTATAGTGATGTTGAATCACCCCTCAGAAGGATCATCGTATTTTTTACTACTTATATCTATTCTGTGGCATAAGAGCGGGTTGTATGTAGGTATACTAACCAATTTTGAGAATCTAACTGGAAACTGAGATAACTAAGAATTGCACTTCCCTTCGACTTTTTGAAAGGCATAAGGCCAGTGACGTTGCAAGTTTTTTAGAGCAGCAGCGCAGCGGTCGGAAAGTAGGATTTTTCTGACCACTACTGTTGCAACCAATTCCTGTTCAAATGATTTTTGGACTTCAAAAAAAAAATATTGCAATAAATAAAAAATAAACATAAAATTTTAATAAATTAAACCTGTCATCTACCGGATCGAAGCCGGCTACTTCAAAGCTGTTAAAACGAGTGCGGTACGATAAAAAATTTCAGAATTAAAATATTAGAACAATAAGCACATGACTTCCAGACGTTAGTTTTGTTAAATCTATATCGTGGCGTGGCCGTGCGAAGACGACTCCAGACCAGACTGATAGGGTTGTGAAAAATAACTGTTGAATCCTATTCAATAATTTGCGACTTGCATCTTTTGTTTGTTTGGGATGACAACAGCTTACTTTAAATCTATATTTTGTCTAAATTTTGGTTGCCATATTTTTATTATAATAAACTATCAATATTCATAAATAAAAAAAACCGGCCAAGTGCGAGTCGGACTCGCGCACTGAGGGTTCCGTACCACCACATAATCATAATTGTATTAGTTGAAATTTCAGTAGGTTAATGTTAAGGTTAATGTGCTAGATTTTTTGAGGCCGACACGCGCTTGACCAAATTTTATTATTTGTTGTTATATTATAGCTTATGAACTATAAACATTCCAATTTTTAAGTTTGTGAGTGTTCCCGTTTATAAAATAGAACTAAAACAAAAATCGCCTCCGCGACCATCCAACTTGACCCCTCTCTTAAATGAATGTTCTTGAAACGGGAGCTCATCACAATTGGTTACCATTAGTTGTGAGTAAGGTTGTAATATTTAATTATTTCAGACTTTTCCCTTTATTTGTACTGTGAGACCTAGCTTCTTGCCAAATTTTATAATTTTAGTACATCGGGAAGTACCCTGTAGGTTTTGCTTTTTTGCATAAATGTATAGAGATGAGGACATAAAAAGCCATATCTTTTGATTGCGTCATTGTAAAAAATTTAAATTTTGAGATCTTGTGTGGTTCATGGACCCTAACATATGGTATGAATTTCAATCTGATACCTCTACCCGTTCGTGAGATAAAGGGTCTTGACAGACAGACAGACGGACAACAAACTGATCCTATAAGGGTTCCGTTTTTTTCTTTTGAGGTACGGAACCCTAAAAAAAGACTTTCCAACCAAAATTTTGTTCATTCTCACTACTTATTGAATACCCTTTTAATAATTCACAAATAGAATATTTTCGATCCGTCTTTCAATTATGATGATAAATTAGTCTCCTCTTGAATAGCAAAAAATTCAGTGAGTTTTAAATAAGTAATGTCCTTTTACAAGTACCTAAGGTCGACATTTTCTATTTGAATTCACTTGTTCTTTAAAATTATTATTTATTACTTATATTTTGTTGATCGACAACCCTGTTTCAAACAAAGTTCCGCCATCACAAATAGACGGTTCACTCTGAATATTCCGGCTTATAATTTACGTATCATTTCCTCTAAGTCCCGAACGGTAGCTTGTGAAAACAAACACGTGCTGCTGGTTCCATACAATACAATATCAATGTTAAGAAATCGAATTCAGAATGCAAACATCGTTACATCGGCCAAGTGCGAGTCGGACTCGCGCACTGAGGGTTCCGTTCCACCACATTATATTAATTAAATTAGCTGATTTGAGTTGATTGAATGAAAAGTAAATTGCGGTTTACGGTTTTTTCAGCTTGGACACGAATAAATATAGTACCTAGTGATTTTTTCCAAAGCACAATTTTATGTTTTTTTTTTGTGGTCACTATATTTTTTTTTTAGTTTTCAACTTGGGCTGCTTGCTAAGTTGTGAAATTTTGTAGAGTTGTTTTTTTAGTTTTTTAAAACAAAAAGCAATAAACTTTACTCAAAAGCTACACGTTAATCCCTATGTTTAGACTAATAATGAATCCCATATAATCCCGCTAATACCTTTGGCGCCGTAAATATTATATTCTGAGTAAATCACAATCGTCCAACACTGACAGTTAGGGCTAAATCAAACCTCATCTCTTGATATTTAAAGGTGAGAACTCATTTGCCAACATGTTGATTGATTAACACCAAACATACATAAATAGTGTGCGATGTAGTTTAGCTGACGTCATTAAGAGATTTTAATATCCAACAATGAATAAACTATTTTGAGTTTTATTTTTTTGAGTGTCCGTGTGGTGCCGGCAAAGAAGTACCAACAGTGGGCCAGTACCAGTGGGTGTCGTAAGAGGCGACTAAGGGCTTAAGAACCGGAGGATTGGCAGCAGCATCTTTCTGTGTATTTTGTATCATCGTACATACTGCGGTCAACAACAACAGCGGTCGCCAGTTGACAAAGTACACACGGCCGCACATCAGTAGAAACACTTTTGGACCTTATGGCGTGGTAATAGAGTTGAAAAAGTTTCTACCGACAAGCGGTTGATCGTACCACGCGGTTTTGCTGTAGTTCTGGAGGGAGCTCAAATTAAATTGAATTAAATTAAAAGAAATTTGAAAGTGATCTACCAGGCGAGAGTGAATGGAAACGTTGGAAGGGGAAGGCCTAGGCGAACGTACCAGGACCAAATTCAGGACGTTTTGAATAAAGGGCAGGTTAAAAGTACCCTAAACCGATGAGCAAGTATGAAAGGATTGATGAAAGTACAGGAAGCAAGGTAAGTATGTCAAGGTCGTAGCAGGTGGAGGACTGTGGTCTCTGCCTACCCCGACGAGAAAGAGGCGTGATGTTATGTATGTATGTATAAATTTCAAAGTTTTTCGTATGTCATCCTATGTGCCTTGAAAAAAGAAGTCCAGTTTTATGAGCAGAGTTACATGCTGCGAGGTTCATAACGTCCCATGAAACGTCCACTGCAGGACAGGGAGCTCCCTCCAGAATACCAGCTAAATCACGTGGTATAACTTAGAGGCGAAGTACCATAGTCACCACGCTGTCAGCGTTGCGGCTGGCACCATTGACCGCACTTGTTGGGGACCGCAGTATATAAGATGGTACGATACACAGAAGGGCGCTGCTGCCCATCCTCTGTTTTATAATTCCTATCCTAAGTCGCCTCTTACGACACCCACGGTCTACGAGGTTATTATGCCCTCTTTCTTACTCGATGACTCGACATCTTAAACCTAAGGCATCAATTTGAGGCCACCATCATAGTCAATTTCCTAAAAAAAACTATCGGTCAGCTTCCTCATCAACATCTGGTGAATCCCCGACACGTGTGCAACCACCCTAAACTGTTATAAATTCAACCTGCATTGTTTGTTTTCATTTGCAACCGTTCGTTTTGATTCCTTCAGATTTTTTGTTCCTTTTTTTTCGAGCACTTGAAATGTATCGTTTAGTTTGTATATCATGAGAATTTTTAAAGCTGAGAGGTGATTATATTTGAGTGTTCATAGGTGGTCCTTCTGAATTGTAACGAAATGAGCATTTGAGCTGGGAACGGGGTTTTTGGTTGCATGTTTTGAAGATTTTTTATCAGATTTTTTAGACAGTCGAAAAATTTCACAACCACAAGCAGAATTCGAACCTGCGTTTTCTCCGTTTGCACGGATAAAATTAATTTTACAATTTTCTACTTTATAGAATTTTTATTTGCAGTAGCAATATTTCACTGTAGTTATAATATAGATACAAAAACTGCTAAAAATGGCCGTTCGCACTTTTTATATCTGTAACTACAGTGAACTATATTTTTCAGGATTGATAGGTTCTAAATAAACTAGGGTACCTTTACTTCAAATTTGTAAGACAAATTTTCGATAAGTTTTGTATTTAGCGAGTAAAATTTTTTTAACTGATTCCATAGGTATATTATACGACCCTAAATAATCCCATCCTACTTCCTACTAATATTATAAACGCGAAAGTTTGTATGTACGGATTTATGTTTGTTACTCTTTCACGTAAAAACTACTGGATGGATTTTAATGAAACTTTACAATAATATAGCTTATACATCAGAATAACACATAGGCTACAATTTATAAACCTGCGAAGACGAAGTCACGGGCACCAGCTAGTCCTCTATAGTTTGCTTACTTGCTTTCTACGTAGACGCAACATAGCGTTCTAGGAAGGCATTGTGCGTCGCTGTCACTGCGCATGCGTTGTTTTGACTGCTGATTGACTGATGCTGCTTGCTAGATCGGCAACGCTCGGCTATTTGCGGTTGCGAGATGCGCATGATTCCATTTTGATACACAATGTGATCTGTTATACAGGATGACTTTTAATTAGTTCTTGATAGGAAAAGGTATGAATGTACTCATGATTCTGAACAACTTTCCACAAGGAACATAGGTTGAAATACGAAAATCAAGTTTTGACCTCCCATAGAAACTGCATCACCAGCAGTATGGGAGGTCAAGTTTGGTTTTTCGTATTTTGACCAATGTTCCTTGGGAAAAGTTGTTCAGTATCATGAGTAGGTACATGCATATCTTTTGCTATCAAGAACTAATTAAAAGTCACCCTATTTAGTTAGTTTGGAAATTTTTTGCTGTTTTAGCTTGTACAAATATTTTTGTATTTGAATTTTTTTGCACTAGGTACACACGGCCGCACATCGGTAGAAACACTTTTTGACCTTATGGCGTGGTAATAGAGTTGAAAAAGTTTCTACCGACAAGTGGTTGACCGTACCAATCATCAACTGATGACACACCCGCTTTGTTTTTATAGTACAGGGTGTTAGAAAAAGGAATACCAACACTGTAGGATGTGAATCTGCCCATGAAACTGAACAACTTTCCTTTCCAACTCTCCTCCCACGGAAACTGAATCAGCTGAAAGCGCATTTTGTACGGGAGGTCAAAAATTTATTTTTCGTGTTGCGACCTATGTTCCTTGGGGAAAGTTGTTCAGTTTCATGGGCAGAACCACATCCTTCAGGGATGATATACTCTTTCTGTTACACCTTGCATGATTTATGTCGTTTGTTTAGTTTTGTCAAATAATGCAGTTTAATCAAATAAAAAAAATCAAATATTATTTATTCATATTCTCGTTTTATACCATAATATGACATGAGTTAAATTACACTGCTTCAAGAACAGGCGCCATAATAAAAAAGTTGCGACAAGTAAAAACTCACCCACTAATACTAATTGATAGTAATATTTTTCTTAACGCCTGGTATAGTTCTTATGGAAGCCTCATATAAAGAAATCACGTCAAAAGGAAAAGATATGAGATAATCTAAAAATCTTCTTTGTCCTTCCATTTTCCCATTATTTGGGGTCGGGTCTCCTCACTTTTCTGCGCCAAGACAATCTGTTCTGGGTCTACTCTCAATTCCCGATATATCGATACGATACTACTATACAGTCGCATTTATAACTTCTTTCACTGACAATAGAATTGAATATCAGTTGGATGAATTGCCAAATTGGCAGTGATGAACATTCAACCAATATCCTAGTCCATCGTCAAGAGGCGAAGGTTTGAATCAGCATGTCCCGAATATAAAATTCAGAGTAGACACCCTGGCAATTTGGCTTGCTTGAGGTCTCTCTCGATATTTGACGACCAAGTCATCGGCAGGCGGCCTCTGCCTCTCTTTTGTTCTGCAATATTTACGGCTAGTTTTACTACATGCTAAGTCTTCGCTGCGTCTTCTTACATGTCCACATCTGAGGCGGTATTCGATCAACGAATACTATTTTGTTTATCGCATCTTGTCATGCTAACATGCTAAATATAACATGCTAAATATAACTTCTACTGAAACAATATTTCGTATAAGTATTTCTTAAACAAATAACATTGTATCCTCATTCTATATCATTGACTGATACTTCCTCCCTGATCGCACCGGTACATTAATCATTGACACCGTATCACTCGGCACCTTTGTATATCTCTGGCATTTCTAGCAAGCTATCCATTGCCAGCCGTTGCCAGGTCGGGAACCAGGTGGGTGCCAAGGAGGCAGGGCCAGAATAGACCGCTGTGTCCTTCGATCATACATTGGTAGATGCACAATAGCTGTTCCAAAAATGGCACCATCAAAAAGAGACTCGAGCCTCTTTTTGTTCTCAGTCGCTTTATGGCTCAGGAAACGTTTACTATGAAATTTCAATTTTGGAACGCACGAAAATGGGGACACTTTGTCGTGTGTTCCAAATAGAATGTGACTGTGTATCTATGAAAATGAATGATCGTTAGCTGGTTCGCTAAGATCATTCAGCAGTCAAAACAGCGATTAGAGGGTTGCATCATTCTCACCTTCGGTTATTGTAGGGCCTGCGTTGCAATTACGAAATGTGTAAGATTCATTTATAGAACTTAAACTTTTGGAAGAAGATATAATCTTTTTGTTTTTTCAACATTGACATTGTCAAGTTTGATATCACTTTTTTTATGTTGCAAGTGAGCAAACGAGCAGATGGGCCACCTGATGGCAGTTTACTATTAGTAAGTGGTCTTCAACGCCCATAGCACCCACTGTCTTATTAGTGACATAATTTAACGCTAATAAGCGCGTTGCCCACCCTGAGAAATAAGATGTTATGTCTCATGTGCCAGTAATTTCAAACACTGCTGTTTCACGGCAGAAATGGGCACAAAAGCCCACAGCTGGCTATTTTACTACTGGCAATTATAAAATTTTACTGTTATTCTAAACATGAAACTGAAATTTTTTCCCAAAAATCATGGGGTCTAAACTATTTTTAAACTTGCGCTGGCAATCAATGTTTTTTTACTATGTCACTAGTGGGCAAACGAGCAGATGAGCCACCTGGTAGTAAGTGGTCACCCCAGGTACTAATAAGACAGCAAAGAGCGTTACCCACCCTGAGAACTGAGATGGTATGTCTCATGTGCCTGTAAATTTCACTAGCTCCCTTACCCTTCAAACCGAAACACAGCAGTGCAAACACTGCTGCTTTACGGCAGAAAAAGGCAAGAGGGTTGTATTTCCCAGACGGACTTTGCACAAAAGCCCTACCACCATTAGAAATTGGTAATTACTTGTTTGCTTAATGCTGGCAATAGTAGGTAGTTACCTATATCTTTCTCGTTTTTCGACCCTATCTCTGGAAAAGTTCTGGCAGAGTAACATACTCAACTACTTATCAGTACTTTTCAGCACTAGTATCACCGCATTTGTACCACTATTAAAAAAAAAAAATAAAAAAAAATCATTTATTCACTTACACAGTACAAAACAAATTAATTTCTAGTTACAAAATAATACTATTAGTAGTCTTAGTCTAAAATATAATTATATTTTTGTGGTGTACTGTGGGAGCGAAAAGGTTGCCTGGCTCAGCATGGACCGCAGCAGCACTGCGATGCTGTTATTCTGCCAGGTCCTTGTGCTCCTGCACCCACTTCACTCTCACATTATCCATAGTACGTTTATAATGAGTCTTATAACATTATTTTATGAAGTACATTCCCTAAACTAAGTACAAAAGTAACCTGTGATATAGGGAACCGATCTCCAAAAAATGTTGTTAAAAATATTTTATTGTGAGGCTAGGTGTAGTGCAGTCAACTGCGGACGTGTGTGGTGTTTACATAGATTTGATTGTATATATGTATATACCTATAATTAACTAGCTAACTAATTATATTAAAACTATAGATTATCAAATATAATTATTGGGCCGTATTAGAGCAGTCTCGTCATATGATAGTTTTTGTAACCATTTGGATAGGTTTGTATTGGTACAAATAGACAAATTTATCCCACAAGTACCACTATATTTACAGATAATGTGTATCCCCCTGAATGGCTATTTACGATTCCTGATTAAGACAAAGAGTTTGGAACTTCGCTCCGGTTTAAAGCAAACGAAGTCGCGGACAATAGCTAGATCTAATAAAACCATACTTGTCTCTGTCTTTCCGCATTCTTCTCCTTTGACCTCTAGCTTCCATCTCTTTCTTCAACTATTTCCTTCGTGACGCTGTCGATCGGCTTCTTAATGAGGATCGCGGAAAATGTTGACACTTTCTTGATCAAAGCGGTTTCGCCGCGCCACTTATTCGCCATGACTCTATTTGTAAGCAAGCTACCGTTTGAACTGTCTGAAGTGGTACTAAGTGTAATGATTCATGGACCATCGCATAGGACGTTACTGAGAAATGATGTGTGGGATTAGGAGTAGATTAAATGTGTTTGTTGTTTTCTACTTTTATTTGCTTTCCGTGTTTTGTTTTTTTCCTGAGCGTGACTTCTCTTTTGTTCTAGAGACTTATGTACAAAAACAATAAAAGTATAATAGTTTATGCAACGGTACACAATGAGAGGTATAAAACTCAAGTTTCGGTTTATGGGACGCAGGTGAGCGTAGCGAGCCAAGTTCCGTAATAGATGACATGGGTGTTTTATACCTAATTATGTAGAGTGGCATACGCAACTTTATCTACTTTAATATCGTGAATCCTTAAATAATGTGTTTAAAAACAAACCTTTTCTTAATGTTTTTTATTAAAGTTGACGCGCGTATGAAAATTAAATAATTGTATAATAGAACCCCTGCGATGACTGTTAGAAAATTAAATGTTAATTTCATAATACACTCCCACGGATAAAAAAATACTGATAAGAGTGTTTCTAGGCACAAGTTGACATTGTGAAGATGGTAACATATAATTTTTGAACGCATTATTGAGGATTTACGTAATGCATGAGAGTAGATAAACAACTTTTTGGATTTATTTAAAAGTTTTTAATCTGTTGATTTCTTGATCTTATCACTTAATATTTTTTTTTCGTCATTTTAACCACCTGAAAGCTATTCTTAAAACTCCTTCATATCTTTTAGTAACACTTCCTAAACTTGCGGTAAATAACTTGAAATGATGACGTCCAATTCCTCAAACATTGCCATCAGTCAAATCCTCTTACGATATGGAAATGGGATGGCCTCAGTAAACATTTCAAGACCAAATTCAGCAATGAAAGCCCGGAAAAAAATAGGTACTTGTTTAACATAAAAGAAAACTTATTGTTACATACATATGTAGAGTACATAGTATATCTCTACCTGATTTCATGGCTGGGCCTTACGAGGGTTTGAAGGAGTTGATGCCAATAACGAAAGGGTTAATTAAAGAAAGCTAAAAATGTCAGCTGCTCTTAAAATTATAATTTTCTTAGAAACTGCTAATACATTGACAAAGTTTTATTGTTTTATAATAAAAGCCACAACAATACTCATAATACGTCACATATCCCTACAGTTAATAACGTTTGCTTGGTGGGTGCCAAAGATTTTGGACCTCCTTGCTTCGCTCGGAATAGATACCTTGCTAATTTTATTTTAGTAGGGGATGACATCTGCCAACATGTCCCAATCCATCCCATCATCGATGATCAATAGGAAATATTCAAAATAACCTGTCAAATCCATAGAACGATGCCTTCGCTACCTTGAGACGCATTATTTCTTTAATCCTCCTTCTAATTACCCTTATTTTTCTGTGGCCACAACAATACTCCTAATACGTCACATATCCCTACAGTTAATAACGTTTGCTTGGTTGGGGCAGCCAATTTGTACCGAGTGTGTAAATCAAACCACCTCACGACCGGGACGCGACACCACACGTGTCTCTTACAAGTAGGGTTGATACTGAAATGTGTTTCTAGTGTCTTGAGAGGTTATATGCGTACAGGGTTGTAGCAAGTGGTAAATCTTTTCAAAGTTTATTTTGACGTGCAAATGTTTTCGTAAACTGCTCGTCATAAGCACGCTTTCGTTATTTTCGGGTTGCTTGAGTGGCAAAGTCGATTAGCGAATGCGATCTTCATGAAGCCGTGGACACAGCTTCGTACGCAAGATGCAAGCAACCGTAAAATGAAGAAAGCATGCGTATGACGTGCGATTTAGGTGGACAGTAGTCCTTAGACAGTTGCGACCCGGGATTAGATTCTTATCACTTTATCAGGCTTATGTCGATGATAGTAGAAATGGATTAAAAAATTTAGAAGAAACGGCGCCACTGTTATGTTTTTCCACGGAGTACAGTAGCCTGTGTTCTTCAATCACTAATTTAATGTAGAGCTCACTGCAGACTCTCCATCAGCAAATGTTTGGGGCATTGAACTTCTTAGTAGGTATTATAGGATTCATGAAGCTCATGTTGCTTCCCAGCGTGTCGAAATTACGATCGGAAAGTCTGTTTCCTTTTTATAAGAACTTTGTGCCTTTGTTTGCCAATTTGCCATCTACAGCAGCATTCAAAAGTGGGGTGTCTCGGAAAATATAACCACAGAAAAAATTGTTTCATTCATTGGGCTTCAGAATAAGCCCTCCATATCTTGTTCAATTATTGGGTAAAGCCCTGTTTAATGTACAAGGTCATATCTTGAGAGGTAATAGATAACGTATGGGTTGATCTTATCTTAAGGAGTTGCAAATCTAAGCTTTGAGTGTTTGGTTATCTTAACCGTCAGCTTAAAAACGCTTTCAGGTAAAATATGACTGTGGATGTGGATAAATTATTTTTAACGAACGTGGCATTAGTGGAATGTCACCGACCACCGTAAAAGTGCGAGTGTTTGCAAATCATCAGGTAAAGTAAAAATTTTGAACGATGTTAACGTATATTACAATACAATGCCAAAGTAATATAGAAGCACAAAGACGTAAGTTGGTGGTGTTTATTAATTAATTGAAAGTCAAATTTTGAAGGAGGTACCTAGCAACGTCGATTCCGAGAGGTACTAGATTCAATTTATTATTACTGTACACACAAAGTTCTGTCTTTTCTTTACAGTCAGGATATTATTGCTTAAATAAGTTAATTTCTTGCTTGAGAGTTGCCTCCTACCACCCCTGGCGGCGGGTGCAACCGGAGCGGCGCTCGCGCAGGATTTATAGCGTTCAATCAATGCGGATTTATCGCCGAGGAAGCACCCGACCGTACCCGAGCGTATATGCTTTTGTTACGAGCACCACCAAATATAGATACACCCGTATAATTGGTGCAGTTTGGTTGTGTAATTAATTGTCCGTTTTGTCTTTTTTCTTGTTTTGCGTTGTTATTATTACTGTTTGTGTACATGCCACCAGCACTGTGCGAAATTCAAAGAAGCCATTACCTTTAAGAGCAAAAATGTTAATATGTCATAGACTGCGCCTAGGTCTTCTTCAATTTGAGAGCCACGCTTCTAACTATCTAACCAAGGTAAAATTAATGAAATGTAGTCTGTGGACGCTTTTTTTTAGCAGTAAGGAAGGAAGGATACTCTGATTTCAGCTGGGTGAGGTCATGTCATCTTAGTTTTACTTTCTCATTCGTCATTAACGTTATTTCATAAATCATAAATCTTTATTTGCTTAAAACATGGTATTTACATAGTGTTTTAAAATATTGTGTAGTACATTCATGTTTTGCCAACTTATAATATTAGCATGCAAAATAAATTGTATTTATTTATATATTACAACCACCTTAAAAAAAACATTTGGTGAGACATTGACATTATATGAGCCAAAAGACGTCCACTGCTAAACATAGGCCACTGGACACTTACATTCATTTAAATATAAAAAGGGTTGATTAGCAGATTCTCTTATTTTATGCGTTGCTGGTAACAAAGTATAACAGTGACTTTTTATTAACCGTTCGCTAAAATATTGTTCTCGTCATTTGCTTATCTTATACTCGTAAATTATTTATACAGTATTTTATACATATAATTTTTATTTTATGATTAAGTTTAAAAAAAACCGGCCAAGTGCGAGTCGGACTCGCGCACTGAAGGTTCCGTACCACCACATAAACATAATTGTATTAGTTGAAATTTCAGTAAGTTAATGTGCTAGATTTTTTGAGTCCGACACGCGCTTGACCAAATTTTATTATTTTTTGTTATTTTATAGCTTATGCACTATAAACATACCAATTTTCAAGTTTGTAAGTGTTCCCGTTTTTAAAATACAACTTAAACAAAAATCGCCTCCATGACCATCCAACTTGACCCCTCTCTTATATGAATGTTCTTGAAACGGGAGCTCACCACAATTGGTTACCATTAGTTGTGAGAAAAGTTGTAATATTTAATGATTTCAGATTTTTCCCATTATTTGTACTGTGAGACCTAGCTTCTTGCCAAATTTCATAATTTTAGGTCAACGGGAAGTACCCTGTAGGTTTTGCATTTTTGAATAAATGTATGGAGATAAGGACATAAAATGCCATATCTTTTGATTGCGTCGTTGTAAAAAATTTATATTTTCAGATCTTGTGTGGTTCATGGATCCTAATATGTGGTATTAATTTCAACCTGATACCTTTACCCGTTCGTGAGATAAAGGGTCTTGACAGACAGACAGACAGACAGACAGACGGACAACAAAGTGATCCTATAAGGGTTCCGTTTTTTTTCTTTTGAGGTACGGAACCCTAAAAATGATGAATCTTGATAAATTGATTCTTGTCTCTCATTTATATATCTATTTTTAACCCATTTTTAGTGAAAAACAAATAGTATTATCTGTATCATTCATTACCGATATTTATATCATTGTTATTAAATTAGCTCGATAGTTATTTAAATTACCCAGGCGGGTAGGTAGGGCAGACCTTCTTGTACCAATTTCTCTCAAACGTTTTACATTCGTCCTTATAATTTATGATGTCATAAGCATCCACTTGGCAGAGGGTATGAGTTTTGCTGTAACTAGAGTGGAAAGCTGTCAATACCTTTGCGATTTATGATTGCGTTAATATCTAAGCGATGTAGTGTCAATGGCCGATGTCTGATCGTATTGTATGTCTGAGACGTTTATAACTAAAAAATATCTGTATAAACACATTAAATAGTACAGCATTTTTTTTTAAAAAACAGCTCTCTAATATTTTTTTGACAGGCTCGTTGATGTGGTTGGTAGTGAGCTTGCTTTCTACGCCGTAGGCCGCGGGTTCGATCCCCGCCCAGGGCAAACACTTGTGTGATGAACACGAGTGTTTGTTCTGTGTCTGGGTGTTATTTATCTATATACCAGGCCACTCAGAAAGTATTGCGAAAAATAGTTTTTATATATGGGAGACTGGCCGGTCAGAATCTTTTTCGAAAATATGATTACTTGTAAGTAAAAATATGTGTGTTCCATTTTCAAAATTTCCCTCCACATTTTTTGCGAGCCAATTCAAAGTATCGTGTCTTACTGAAAAATGGATCTGCGCCGGGAACATTTTAGAGCTATGATTTTTTACGATTTCAAGTGTCGCCTGAAACCGGATGAATCGTTCGATAGACTTCAAATGGCATTTATGGATGAAGGCCCCTCCAAGGCAACCGTGTATCGTTGGTATAACGAATTTAGGCGCGGTCGACCAACCTTGGGGGATGAAGAAAGAAGCGGTCGCCCTTTGACGGCTATTACGGAAGAAAACGTGCTAGCAGTGAAAAATTTAATCCAAGATAATAGGCGAATTACATATCAGGAGATTCAGCACATATTAAAGATTGGATCGGGAAGCGTTCACGAGATTCTACACGGGCATCTTCGCGTGAGGAGGATAGTATCGCGCTGGGTGCCGCACTACCTCACCGACGCTCAGAAGCAGGCCCGGGTGGAATGGTGCCGTGATATGCTGAACAAATTTGAAGCAGGCTCGTCTCGGCGTGTTTACGACATCGTAACAGGTGATGAGTCCTGGATTTATCAATACGATCCAGAAACCAAGCGCCAGTCGACAGTTTGGGTGTTTCAAAATGAACCAACGCCTACCAAAGTGAAGCGATCTCGAAGCGGGGGGAAGATTTTGATCGCCAGCTTTTTTAATTTGACTGGCCACTTGGCCTCAATTCCCTTACGAGATCAAAGAAGCATCAACGCCGAATGGTATACTACCAAATGTTTACCAGAAGTTTTTTCTGTTGTGAGCAACAAGCGACCAAACACAGGGCTCCGCGGACTACTGCTCCACCACGACAATGCGCCTGCACACACCGCGCTCAAAACGAGGGACTTCCTGGACAGCACACCAGTCAAACTCCTGGGTCACCCTCCTTACAGCCCTGATCTAGCACCGTGTGACTTCTTTTTATTTCCAAAAATAAAAAATCAGCTCAAGGGGATACAATTTTCTTCGCCGGAAGATGCGCTGGATGCGTTCGAGCAGGCTGTAAACGAGGTGTCTACGGCGGACTGGAAAAAGTGTTTTGAAAACTGGTTCAGACGCATGAATCTTTGTATAGAGGCTGGTGGAGAGTACTTTGAAAAGATTAAATAAAAATATATGTACCTCTAGAACAATTTTTTTTAGTGTCGCAAATATTTCTGAGTGTCCCACGTATCTATGTATATCAGTGTTTGGTACCCATAATACAGGCTTTGCCTAGTTTGGGATCAGATGACTTTTATTTGTGTGAATTGTCTCTGAAATATTTTTTTTTACTTATGTATGTAGAAAAACTATAAAATAACATCACTTTAAGCGAATTTTGTTAACGTTTAATTTTAAGCGTCCGATTTGCATCCGTTTGAGTTCCCGTTTCGGCCGCCTAGGCAACCGAGTTTTGCAACCAGAGCCTAGAGCCAAGTGGCTTTCTACTATCGCAAACGCCAGTAGAATAGACTGAAAATGTATGGGATTGACATTAGCTAATGAAATGTCAAGTGACAGCTAATGTCAAGCCCATAGAGTTTTATTCTATTCTATAGCGTTTGCGATACTAGAATGCCACTTGTCTCAGGGCCCAGTTGCGCAAAAGGATCTTTTCTTCTTTCTTGGCAACTAGTTGTGGTGGAAGAATATTTCTTCCTTATCCACCCCTATGTTGTTGACTTACCATCTGTCTGATCCGTACCATGGTCCGTACGAAGCGCTTTGCTCTTCATTCTTAGTACGCACAGCCAAGGAGTGGACCTATAACCTGAATCTTTTCAAGTTAAGAGTGAACAAGTGAACATTTTCTAGGTGAACATTTTCTAGGTATGCATGCTACATCTTCGACTTCATCGACCCTTAACACCAGGTGAGATCGGCTTCAAATACTGACCTATTTTGCATAAAAAGAATTAAGAGTGAGTTTGCTGCCCTGTGTTGCAAGACAAATCTCACAGGGCCACCGCCCGTACATGCCACCCCATTAGCTGTGGACCTGATTTGAGGATATGCTTTTTCTGTTTCCAGTGAGTCAATAATCTAGTTGAAATGTTTTGTTAGACCTATCCCAAGTGCACTAGCCACCGCTTACGAAAGCAATACCACGCAATGTTTTGTATTTTCTGCATTTCTACATGAAAATTTGACTTATGGGAACTTCAACTCAGTACGCATAGCAGCAAGTAAGTAGAAACAAAACCAGTATAAACTGAACTAGCGCTACGCTACAAAGGCTCGAAACCAGAGACCCGCTCAAGGGCAAAGTGTTTCCATCGACGTGCGGCCGTGTTTACATTCACATGCGATGTCTCAAGGTGGCGCGGATTTCTTAGTACAACAAAAGTACTGAGAATCTACGCGACCACCACCGGTGGCTGTTGAGTGTAGGTACATACATCCCGCCCGGCCCATCATCATCACGCAAAATCATTTATCTTTACAAATAAGAAAAAACGATTCTAAGCATTGAATGAGATTTCCAGCCAAGAATTAGAAGTATGAAAAAGTTGTGGGTACCTATTTGCAAGAGTGATTTACAAAAATGTTTTGACATGTTATTAGATAAATATCGTTTTGCTCTGTCACATTTTAATATTCCAGAATTTAAAGCATGAGTATTTCACAAATCGTTTCCAGTCGGGATTCAAAACAAAAATATTCTTCCCAGAGTTATTCCCGTTGATTTACAGACAAATGTGACACATTAGTGCCCACGGCGGCACAAATAACTCATAAACCTGACAATTATGCTTTACTCAACGCGCAAGCGAAAAAATTTATAGTTTCCGACTACATGCAACTTTGGAGCCATATTGTAATAATTTCAAATAAACAATATTATTTTAGTGTATAGATAAATAAACAGTGGACCCAAAATGCAACCTTGTGGTATTCAGAATATGCATTGTCAACAATTCTACAAAAAGTAACTTATCAGTGCATTTCTAGTCTTACAGTGCTGTAATTTCAAACGTTGAACCTGTTTTATGTAATCTGAAACACATGAAACAAGTTTTTTTGGGAAATAAACATATACCACTATCCAATCAAATGCTCGATTCAAATCATATTTTTCTAGTAAGCTCTAGCGTTTGTTGTAGCTCATTGACATAAACTTCAAACTCAAAATAAAGTAGGACGCACTGAAAATAAAACGAAGATCATTGTCGTTCTAACGTAAGTATAGTTTTCATCACCCGCCTTATTTATAATCCCTTGCTGACACACGGCGATGAAATTATTGCGGCCATTTTAAGTTTTGAGTTTCCCGCCATTCCACCATTACGGCAATTAGTTGAGTGAGATGTCCGCCGAGAAGTGGACGCTTACGGTTTTTATGGCAGTGTTTATTTATTTTAGTTTTACGTTCGGTTTTCTTCCTTTGAATTTTATTTCGTGTGAGGAGTTTGATGTGAAATAAAGTGTTGGGTGCACGTGTGGGTGCGTCATATCGTTGTTTTGGTAACTTGGTGTACAGTACAATAAATACCCGACTCTTTGTGAATTCTGTAAGATACTTTTTAGCCTTAGATCCCACCGTTAAATTCTGTACGTATATCATCCTTTTGAAAAGTTTTCTAATAGTTTCATACACTACTGCCAGGGTGCCTGGTGAAATTTTGGTACAAAGAACTGCACTCATTTGTTATTCGATTAAATGAAGTACCATCAGAAGGAGATCAATGTGAAGAACGTAGATGATATAGGTTATCTTGGAATGCCTCTTTGGAGAGTTGTGGCAGACTAAAAAGTGGCAACCTATGTCTTTCCAATCTGAAAAGATTGATCTCTTTCCGAAGGAACAATTTTTTTAACCCAAGTTTTGTTCAACTTCTTGGGACAAGATTTTGCTGATATGCAGGCTGCGACGTATGACCACATTTGTAAACTTTGATACAAATCACGTTTCGATTAATATTTAGAACAGATACTTACGTCCAGAATTTTGCAAAGGGATCATATAGTTTTGAATCATACATTATTGCGTTGCGGCACAGAATATGTAATTGCGGTTATTGTAGTTGTGCAAGTGCGCATGAATTTGATGAGGTTAGCAAAATATGCATATGGAATAATATTAATTGACGTATCTATCTACTTTTGTCTGACTTTGCAACAGACTAAGTAATAGGTACACTCTGTATACGCATATGTAGAAAAGACTTATTTTTAACACCTCTGTGCAGCTCGCTCGATGAACTTATGATCACTTAGCGGAAGTGGAAGCAAAGAGGAAAAAATATGATGAACTAGCTGTTACCCGCGACTTCGTCCGCGTAGATTTTATAAAAAAACAGAACTCGAACTTAATTGAAACATATTTTACGGAGCGCTTATCCTTCTTGATCCCTACGTAAAAGATGCATTTGTACTTATCCAAGTTGAATAAATGCATCTTACTACAAACTTAATTATCTTTTGATTTTATTTAACTGGTAGGTAGTGCGGAATTTTCATTGTCAACCGTTACAGGCGAACTTAAAAAAGAAGGCAATAAAGGGAGTGAAGTGAATGGGTAGCGAGGAGGTATTCATAAAAGTAAAAAAGGTCCCTATTCCTCCCTATCTATCCTTTTGTATCCCCCCCCCCCCTACATTCCCACTCCCCCTCCCTCACCCTCTCCCTCCCTCTACCCCCCTCCCTCTACCCCCTCCCACGCCCTCTACCCCTCCCTCCCCCTTTCTCTCCCCTCATTTTCCCCTCCCTTACACTCTCTCCCTATCCCTCCCCCTCTCCCTATCCCTGACCCTACCCCTATCCCTGCTTCTACCCCTAACGCCAACTTAACCGCTATCCCTATCCTTATATAAACATACAACTGACACTCATATTGATTTTTAGACATTTCAAACCTATCGAATCCCAACCCCATCCCAGGGGTGGTGGTATTTCACGTCCACCACGTTGGATTTCAAAATCATTGTAGTTTTCGTAATCAGCGACCCGATAAACCATACGAACGACACCCATATTGATTTTTAGACATATCAACTCTATCGCACCCCAACCTCATCCCCAAGGGATGATAGCATTTCACGTCCACCATGTTGGATTTCAAAATTGTTGTAGTTTTTGTAATCAGCGGCTCGATAAACCTTACAAACGATACCCATATTGATTTTTAGACATTTCAACCCTATCGCACCTCAACCTTATCCCCAGGGGATAATGGTAGTTTACGTCTACCACGTTGGATTTCAAAATTGTAGTAGTTTTCGTAATCAGCGATACTTAGTTGAATAAAAAAAGTCCCATCAAAATCGGTTAAGTAGTTTCGGTGTGCTGTAGCAGATACAACCCCGCTAGAGTATTATTGTATGTGTAGATTCCCACGGGAATGAGATATTTTCCCGGGGTAAAAAGTAGCCTATGTCCGTCTCCAAGTTACCATCTATCACCATACCAAATTTCATCAAAATCCGTTCAGCCATTTAGGCGTGAAAGAGCAACAAACAAACAGACAGACAGACAGACAGACAGAGTTACTTTCGCATTTATAATATTAGTATGGATTAGTATGGATTGAGGCTCTGCTTTTTCGCCTCTGTTTTTCTTTGATTTTTAGTGAAGAGTGTTTTGTGTTTTATCATAATTCCTCTTTGTCTGCAGGTTTAATTCCCAACGGCCAGTGTCTTCGTTCAAACTTCATAACTCAGCCTCTGGGAGAACGCCTCCACCATGACACTACTGAATTACCGTCGTTACATCATCCTATTAGAGATGTACGTATTTTCTTTCATTTACTGCTATTATGAATTTCATTTTTCTTGACGAAGACTTGAGGACGTTTAATCTTGAGACAGATCTGTTTTTCAAACTCTAACTGAATACCACGATCTAGTTCTGAAACGCTTCCTATCGCAATACCCAATTAGCTATAAATAAATAAAATACATATGAGAGACATGTCAAAGTCATCTTATCACAAACCAAGCAAAGTATGAACCTCTGAGACTGATACACCTCAAAAGGCAGGGTCTCTACCACTGCACCCAGAGATCAGTCCAGAAGTGTTGAATCTATTATTCATTCTACAACTAATGGACATCCTTTACCTAACACATACCGAATTTGTTAATTCCCAATATATTTATTCCTCCAGCAGAATTCCCTATGCACACGGACGACGTATTCTCCCCTGCAAGCCCTCAGTGAAAGCACATGTCGAGATCATGGGGCAAACTCAGTGCCGCCACCGCAACCTCCACCCCCCAGAGTGGTATGTAACTTCCGTATTTAGCAGGATATAAACATTATCAAAATAGTCAGAATAATATTTATGCTGGATAAAGATTTTGAACCCAAATACTGAGATTGCAAGGGAATCTACTCGCAACGATTGGCGGCGAAGCGTGCAATAATTATCGGGGTACCTTGCAATTTTTGACTATGCAAAGTAAATATCGCATTTAGAGTTGCAAACTTACGTTTGGACCTTTAGCTAAATTTCAATGTTTTACCGACAAATCATAACCCTGGACGATCTTCCTAACGAGAAATGGCTTGACAAACAAGTAATGATTTTGGTTATCCCTTACAGATTCTACTATAAGTATAATAAGATTTAAAGGAAAAAGCCAAGAAAACCTCTATTTATTACCCATGTTTCTTATATTATTCCGAGTAACATGCTATGCAATTAATCCATTATTTTTAATCCTCAAGAAAATTTATCATCATCAAAACGTACCACTAATAGGAAGAAGTCTTAAAATTTGTTTTTTTCCCAGGTATCCAACACCCAAAACATGACCCTCCACCCAGCAGTAGCTAGATGCACAGCAACGTTAGAATTATCAAGTCTCTGGCGCAGTTTCCACGAGCTGGGAACTGAAATGATAGTCACTAAAGCCGGTAGAAGAATGTTTCCAGCGCTGCAAGCGAGACTGGCTGGATTGTTACCAAATGCTGACTACCTGCTGCTAGTGGATTTCGTGCCGTTAGATGATAAGAGATACAGATATGCCTTTCACAGGTTAGTTTTGTTTTCTGTCACAAATATTAGAAAACCTTTACTTCCCATTGATTTTAAGGTTTTTGTCGCATAACATCTTGAAGCCGTTTCACTCCAAATCGAAGATTTGTTTTAATGCTAATACAATTTTCTTGTAACTTCAACAGTCCATAAACGTTATAGTCAAAGGACTACCCTATATAACTAATTCCATATTCATGTGAGTTGTAAGATCAATGACCGACACGATTTATTTTATTTACTTAATCACCACGCCCACGCTACATCTTGCGATTCGTGTTTGCCACTTTTACACCCCATCGGCCATCGACTCACTAATACTTTAGTTATTATAACTTGTTTTAGTTTTCTAAGAAGTAATTTTACTTTTATTGCTTTTTATTTCGGGTGATATGTTTCTTGGTGAAAGTTGTTCAGTTTCTTCAACTGTACTTCATCCCCTTTCAGTTTTACCTAGCCATAACCTGTCCCTTACATCCTGTATGTTTTCTTTGTTTCATTTAGTTCAAGCTGGGTAGTGGCGGGTAAAGCGGACCCAGTCTCTCCTCCTCGGATCCATGTTCACCCCGATTCACCGTCTCCCGGCTCACACTGGATGCGCCAACTAGTCTCCTTCGATAAACTTAAGTTAACCAATAATCAACTTGATGATAATGGACATGTAAGTAAAGATTCAATGTTATTTTGTAAAATTAAGAAAGCTAAGTGCGGCGCCTTGTGGTCAACGATTTGTTAAAATTCGCAAAAAAGTGTTTAATCTCCAGGTAGAAACTTTCATATAATTTAATGGAACAATGGAAAGTCGATTTTTAGATCAAAAAGTTGGCATAGACCTTTGACCTAGGATTTTTTCCCGACATGGCACCACTTTGCTTGTGAAGCGACGTAAATGTAACTGACGTCATTAGGAGATTTTTATCATCCTACAATGAATAAAGATCATTATTTTTTTTTTATATTTGATAAATTTGGTCTTGCAAACAAAATTTTTAAATATATTACGTTTCTACTTTAAGAGGTATTTTTTAAACCTTATTGGTTATCACTGACATAAAGTGATGTGTACTGCAAAACTATAATATCAGTTTATGCCGTAGGTAGGCATCATCTTCTTCTACTTATATCTTCCATCAAAATTTTCACTCCATCAAAATGTTTAAGCAACTTCATCTGCCCTAGCTGAAAACTTAGATAGTGGTCGCTAAACTACGTCAGAAACCAATAATTTTGCGTCTTCTTAAAGTATACCAACATAGACCTACGTTTGCAGTTTATGTTCATGATGTGTTCTTTTCTCCTCAGATAATCCTAAATTCCATGCACCGGTATCAACCTCGACTCCACGTGGTCTACCTACCAGCTGAAGGTCAACAGACTGCTCCTGGTACTGTGCCGTATCGAACCTTCGTGTTTCAGGAGACGGGGTTCACCGCCGTCACCGCATATCAGAATCACAGAGTAAGGATATTGGGTCATACTTTTTTTTAAATGTTTTTTTTTCTTAATCTGTCTTTGTTACGGATTAAGAAAAAATATACTACGCTACGACCCAACATTTTGCACCCCGTACATTGAAAATGACGTCATTGGCTCAGGTCTCAAGTTAATTCGTACGGGTTTGTAGGTAATACTTCTAAAACCATAAGCTATCTTTTGAGCAATGGGGTAGTCAATGAAATACAATCACAGCTCATCACCAGGAAGTTCTAAAGAATTTTATTACGCCTAGACGTAGGAGTATGATATCGAGATAATTTTGAAATATCTTTTTAAGTGAAAATCGTAAATTAAAATTCTAAATTAAGTGGTTCGCCATGCACCATGGATTTTTGCTAGTCAATAAGCCAAATATCAGTAATCCTTATCATATCCTCGTCCAAAAAGAACATACATTATACACGTAACACCAGAAGTGATTGTAGTTTTACTTAAAGAAATCAAACATGATCTTTTTTAGGGTTCCGATACCAAAATGGTAAAAAAAAGGAACCCTTATGGTGCCGCTCTGTCTGTCTGTCTGTCCGTCTGTCTGTCACACCTCTATATCTCAGCAACCACTTACGCTATCGAGCTGAAATTTGGAATAGTTTTAGAATATAGTTGCCCAACTTAATTGCACATGAAAATTTTTTGAAAAAAGTATGATTATTAATGTAAAGGGGGCCAAAATAGGGGGGGCCAAATTTCAAATTGTCGCTACTAGGTCGAGTGGGGTATCATATGAAAGGGCTTTACTTGTACATTTTAAAATATATTTTTGTATTTTTTTAAGTTTCTTAGTTTTCAAGTTATGATGAAAAATGTCAAAAAAAATACCATTCCCCCCCCCTTATCTCCGAAGTTTGAGTAAGGGAAAATCTGAATTAATTACAGTTGACAGAGGTTTATGTAAACTTTACAGCAAAAATAAAACGATCTTTCTAAGTTGCACAGTTTTTCAGAAATCTGCAAAAAACCTTTACAAACAAATTTAGTTTTGCGGTCCTGAAAATGGACTTTATTGCTTCCAAAAATACTATAGGTATATCGGAACCCTCGGCGCGCGAGTCCGACTCGCACTTGACCGGTTTTTTTTTTTTACAGATAACTCAGTTGAAAATAGCAAGTAACCCCTTTGCAAAAGGATTCCGAGATTGTGATCCAGATGATTGGTGAGTTTAATTTGATGTAAAGAATTTGTAAAACATATCAGAGAAATAAAGAATTGAAAAAATATTTTATCCAAAATTAGTGTCCTAAAAACTTTAAGAAAATATTAATGAATTTGTAATTAATCTAACTCCATTTGCACTTGGTGTATTAATAATGTTTTGAATGTGTTATCCCACGGTATGAACACTGTCTCCCAAAACACAGAACATCTTCTAGTTTGGGAGCCAGGGTTTGATTGTAACAAACTTATAGCATCTTAGAATTAAGTAAAGTTTGTGAAACCCCCCTTATGGTGAAATAAATACTTTTTACTTTTACTTTACTTTATCATAAAATTATCATATCAGCCAAAAGACTTCCACTACTGGATATATGCCTCCCCTAAAGATGTCCTCGACAATCGGTTCTGCGCTGCTCGCATCCAGCGGCTTCCCGCGACCTTGACCAAATTTGGTTTTTCGTATTTCGACCTATGTTCCTTAAGGAAAGTCTATTGTGCTCCATGGGGAAAGTGGTTCGCTTTTATGGGGAGAATCACATCCTTCAGGGTGGATACACCCTTTCCGTTACACCTTGTATAAGATGCAGCTAAGACTATGTAATCGATTTTATTGTTAAGAACAGTTGCATACAAACTATACAGCGTGAATTTGTATTGGTTTTGCACCCGACGCCCAGTGATTCTGCTCATGAAAACAAGCTACTTTCCCGAAGAAAAAAATGTTTTACTCGAAAAATATTTTTCACCTCCCCATAGAAAATGAATCGATCACGTGACCACTTTACTATGGAGAGGCGAAAAATTTTTTTGAGAACGTTGTAGATGCGTTCAGTTACAAGATCTTCACTCCTTGATTCCATTCCTCGTGTAACTTGTAACGGGAAGCAAGCTGCTATAACTGTCGCGTAACTCTTTCCAGCATCGCCGTCGTAAAACCTAATTGTTACCGTGTGTTGAAGTATCGTACAGTCCAAAGCAAATCAAGCTTGACACATTGGAGTTTACACGGTTCTTAATAGCCGTAAGAGTTAGGCTGGCTGTCCAAATTGATGCGGAGCGAGTTGGCGGAGCGAGAAACGAGGAAATATTAACCAACTAGTTGGTGCCCGCGACTTTATCTACGCAGGTTTATAGATTGTAGCCTATGTGTTATTCTGATGTATAAGCTATATTATTGTAAAGTTTTATTAAAATCCATTCAGTAGTTTTTACGTGAAAGAGTAACAAACATCCATACTTTCGCGTTTATAATATTAGTAGGAATTAGGATTGCGGAGCGATTACGGAGCGGAGCTTTTATGCAATCATATTGGTTAATATTTCCTCGTTTCAAAGCTCCGCCAGCTCGCTGCGCATCAATGGACAGCCAGCCAAGTCGCACTGCTTTCTAGCTTGTCTTGCTCTTTGACGTCAAAGTTACCGTCAGCGCAGACCAGACGGAGAAAACCGGTCAAATGCGTATAAGATGAGTAGAGACTAAGAGTTTCATTTAAGACAAAAGACAGTTGTCTAAGATATTTCAGCGATAGGAAAACTACTGTCACAGAATAAAGTAATAGTACACTCAACAGCACGTCAGTAGAAACACTTTTGGACCTTATGGCGTGGTAATAGAGTTGCAAAAGTTTCTAACGACGAGCGGTTGACCGTACTACCACACAGAATGTACACTCTCCGCCCTCTTTTAATCCACCCCGCACCCGCCCTTTCGATTTGCGTGTTTCTGCTGAGGGCTATTGTGCCTACGCGACCTTTCAATTTCAAATTTCAAATTCGCACTCGTCGTATGTAGGTGTCTGGGGTGTACTACTGTGCCAAAGTTAAGTCCAACTTGTACATCCTACGTCAATAATGGACCTTGTACCGTTTTATTTCAATCAATCTCAACCGTTGGGGCTAGAGTCGCGCTGCATGTGTCAAGCTTGACCTGTTTTTGTCTGTACTTGGTAATTTTTAAGTTCTAAATCACAATAAGTTTGCCGTTTGTACATACGATAGAGCCAAACGAAGAAAATTGAACAAGGCTTCATCATCTAATAATAAAGAAATATTTTCTTTATCTTGCATTACTTATCCCGTTTGGTGCCGGAAAAGAATAGTACCAACCCATACTTACCCGTGGGTGTCGTAAGAGGCGACTAAGGGTTAACTGGAGGATGGGCAGCAGCACCTCCTTTGTATCTTACATCTTACTTACTGCGGTCACCTACAACCGCGGTCCATGGTGCCAGCCGCAACGCTAACAAACAAGCGAGGTGACTATGGTACTTCCCCTCCACATTTTTCCAGCAAAAGCTAGAATTCTGGAGGGAGCTCCCTGTCACACATACTTTCTGATAGCACACTCCTGACACTACATACATTGAAATATGAAATTGGAAGGTCGCGTAGGCCTGCGTATTCAGTACAAAAGACCCTTGGGAGCACCACGAGAATCTCACGGGCGGGTGCGGGGTGGATTACAAGATTCTGTAAGATAGGTATATAACTTTATTCTGTGGAGGTAGGTAAATATTCTCCAATAGGTATTTATTTACTCCTGCAATGTTAGGCAAGTTTGCTGATTCGCTCCCAGCGCGTCTGCTTTACGTCTGGGCAGGTCTGGGTGTCTGGTTGTGGTGCGAGAGATTGAGATTTATTTACTCGTTCGATCGCTATTGGCTTATGGAAAACAGTTCAATATAATGCACAGTTACCTATGTTCGTTGAAAACAGATTAGCTGCCTCGAACGAAGTTACGTTGGCCACACAAATACCTACAACATAAATCAAGATCGATTGTATTTTACATATACCTACAGGTGAAAAAAAGTACGATGATCCTTCTAAAGGGCTGATTCTACATCACTAATAGATTGTAAAAAAAATACTATATAACTATTTAATGGTTGTTTTTTAATACGTCTGAATTCCAAAATATTTGTTTTATTAATGTCGAGCTGAAGGTTATGATATGATGATTGATGAGCATAGAGACATTTTTGAATATCGTCTAATGCCATGTCAAGTTTTGGTTTTATTTCGCTTAAGTGAGTACAGTCTGTCAAGAAAGTCATGAAAGATAACTAAAATTATTTTTAATGGGAACACAAAATTTCTTCATACAAAAGTGAGTGAATGTTCCCATATAAAATCTGTTTTGGCATAGAAAGTGGCGCCCCTATTATTTTCATGACTTTTTTGACAGACTGTACAAGAGAATAATATTGATATATCATCAGCAAAGAGGGTACCAGCGTTTATTTATAAAAAAGATGTTAAATTTTACTATGGAGGTTGGATTTTTATTTCGAGGGAAGATTAACAGGGTTTAAACCAAGTTCATATGGTGGATAGGATAGTAGATAATATTTTGGTGAAGAAAGAATATTTTTATAGGCCACCATTTTTTTACAATTGATTTTTAAAGTTATTGAAATACGGCATCACTGATTGGAATTTGGCAACACTGATTAGACTATGACAACCCTACTTACAACAGGGTTTTAGGGTAAGTAAGTATACAGGGTGTTAGATTAGGATCACCATATGTACAGGGTCTTAGGGTAAGTATACAGGGTGTTAGGATAGGATAACTATACAGGGTTTTAGAATAGGATCACTATATGTACAGGGTTTAAGGATAAGTATACAGGGTTAGATTAGGATCACCATATGTACAGGGTCATAGGGTAAGTATACAGGGTGTCATGATAGGATACCTATACAGGATGTTAGGTTAGTATCACTTTATATACAGGGTTTTAGGGTAAGTATACAGGGTGTTAGGATAGGATAACTATACAGGGTGTTAGGTTAAGATCACTATATTTACAGGGTTTGAGGGTAAGTATACAGGGTGTTAGGTTAGGATTACTATACAGGATGTTCGGGTACGTATACAGTTTGTTAGATTAGGATCACTATATGTACAGGGTCTTAGGATAAGTATACAGGGTGTTAGGGTGTGTACAGGATTTTAGATTAGGATCACTATATGTACAGGGTCTTAGGGTAAGTATACAGGGTGTTACTACACAGGGTGTTAGGACTAACACTAACACACTAACACCCTGTATAGTTATCCTATCCTAAGACCCTGTATAATTACCCTAAGACTCTGTACATGTGGTGATCATAATCTTACACCCTGTATACTTACCTTGAAACCCTGTGTATTTATCCTATCCTTACACCCTGTATACTTACCCTAACATCCTGTATAGCAATCCTAACCTAACACCCTGTATACTTACCCTAAAACCCTGTACATATAGTAGTCATCCTAACCTGACACCTTGTATACTTACCCTAACATCCTGTATAGTTATCCTAGCCTAACACCCTGTATATTAACAAATAATGACCATAAGAAGCACTTTTGATAATACCGAGACTTATAAAAAAACATACAGTAGTCAACATACATATAGTAGTCATCCTAACCTGACACCTTGTATACTTACCCTAACATCCTGTATAGTTATCCTAGCCTAACACCCTGTATATTAACAAATAATGACCATAAGAAGCACTTTTGATAATACCGAGACTTATAAAAAAATATATTCATGGTATCTTACTAGAAAAAAAATAAATCATCGACATCGTGTGTCGATATTATTTTGATCGATCACCTCTCTAATTATCATACAAGAAATCGGCCGACAAAAATACGGTCTTAGATTGTAATAATACTATAAATACGGTCGTGAGCGGGAGCCCTGAAACACACTGCTTCAAAAAATTATTACTTTGAAAAACTCATAAACATTACCCTTTTGCCACAAACAAAACAAATTACCCTTTGACAGCAGTCTGTCTTGACCACGCACACGGGCGTCATATACAGCTATCCTGCTGTCAATGTCAAGGTAATATTTTGCCGCACAAATCTTTGGTGTTGCCAGTACTTAAAAAAAGTCCACTATCAATATTAAAAAAAAATATTATAAAAAAATGGCGGCCCCAAAAAAAAATTTTTTTGTTGTTCTTCTTTCTTTTTTTTATTCTCCTTTATATGATATAAATTTCAAGTCTGTTAGTTTTATCTCGGAATAAAAAACCACTAGTATACATGTCTTTTAGGTAGGACGTTTACATAAATTCGAAACAGAAGACAGCCAAGAGCTGCGCATTGAAGGATCGCTTTATTTAGTAAAGTTTTCTGTGAAAGAATATTTTGTGCTTGACCCGTGTGAAAATCTACAATTTCTATTTCTACATGTTGGTCTCGATTTGAAAGGTAGTAGAAGAGCCACTCGAGCTATATATAATTTATCCAACAAAATATTGTATTTCACGCGATCGTAGGCTTTGCGCAAACCTAAACCTGCGGTGCGTCTGGATTCCCGATGTATAATGACGGAGGGATGACGGAATAAGCTCATGGAGCTCATGGACACACTCAGTTTCAGGTTTGGGTAATAGTTTTTACAACCTTTCATCATCATCAAGTGCCATCTCCATCCCAGAGGTCGGCGACCATATTATGTCTATATGTCTTCCTATCTTCAGTCATGCGAATTAACTTTGCTGTGCTCTCTACTTCCAACCAGTCTCTAATATTTTTCTTCCTTGATATTCGTCGTCTGCCTCGGCCTCTTTTTTCCAGAACAGCCTTTAGAAGAAACTTATCTAATTATTTTTTGTAGGCACTCATTCCATTCTTAACTAAATTTTTTAACCTGCTCACTTATTTTTTACACAATTTGTTTACACTTCCCGACCACTATCCCGCGACTTATAAACATTGGGATGCAGTGTTTACAAAGTTGTACATTTACAGCTCGCGGCGTCGCTGCATTGGTGGCTGTTAGCTGTAAACTTGCTGTAAATCAGCTGCACTGTTTTGTTATTCCGCTTTTATAGCGCATCTGGCCAATGGCTGAAACTGTTAAATTATTTTGAATGATAAATTATCTAATCCTATAGATGTAGATACTAAAAATATAGACCGATAGAACGATGAAAATATGGGCGTTGTACTATACAATGTGTGTTGTCTTGTCAATCCTTCATCAAAACGAAATATGCGAATAAAAGACAAGTTTTTAAAAACTTTGCTATTTCAAAATTAAAGGCCCTTTTATTTAAAAATATCAATTAAACGATACCCTTTTGTTTCTTTTTACGCAAAGTAAAATACAGTAGACGCAAAATAATTTTACGACTTGCCTAATGACTCCAAGGCACGGCTGGTTAACTACAACCAGACCACAGTAAATAACCCTTACGGTGCATTAAAAGTTACGAGACAGCTGATGACGGGTTAAACGAAACCACGTTCTTCCTTTGCCACCCTGGAGTACACTGTCCATTGTATACGAAAGGATATTTTTTTTGGCTACATCTGATATAAAAAAACTGGTTTACGTCTTACAAAATTTTAATTACGCAACAGTTGTAACTAATTGCTAAAGTTATTATTTCGCACGCTATGCACGCTTAACTTATTATGTGTTGACATGCATTCTTGCAAATAAATAATTTCTATTCTATTCATAGATCAGAATGTTATGGCCTATCCACGTGGCGGTTTGTTAAAAGTTACAATACTAGTAAACTGTGGGGGACCAATTTTGTTTAGATTGACATTTTTAAATTTGTAATATCTTTTGAATGGAATGTCCAATTTGAATATTTCAAAAAGTTGTCCAAAGGTATTGAATATGTTATAATTTATTTGGATAAAGATTAATACAAAGGTATGAGGTATGGATAACTGGCAGGTCTGATTTTGGTCTGCAGTTCTATCAACTTTGAAAATGTGTAAAACTAGTTATAGTGAGATAACTATAATAGTTGGACATATGATATTGCGAAGGTTTTTGTAGATATTGATATGTTCTTTAATATTGCACTATATTTTTTTGTTCTATCATCAATGGTTTCCGTAGCGCATTTGAAAGACATTATATGGCAATACACCTTCGACGCCTAACTTTTTCTGGTCATAGATATAGCCTATGTTAGTCATAACACAAATAATGTAGCAATTCAATCGGTCTAGTAGTGTTTGAGTTTATTTGTCACAAACATACTTAAAAATATACAAATCTTTCATTTTTATATTAGTGTAGATAGTGAGTGTAGATGTAAAAGTAGACGTAGAGTAGAAGTATTGATAAATTTATTTATACAAAAAAATAAAGCCGTTGCTACATAGAAATCGTTATCGTTCTAATAGTTAATCGATGCCAAAACTAACAGAAAACCAAACCCATTAATTACCCCTGCGAAGACAGAGAAAAAAAAACTATCGCCACATGCACAAACAGTTAAATTACTAGATAGAGAGGGACAAAAAATGATCGTAAAGTTTGAAGACTTCCTGGTAGAAGCGATTAATAATGTCGACGTATGACTGTCATTTGTCGTGTGGTGTCAAAACAGAGTTTAGCAGTAATATGACCCCTCCTACTGGGCGGGATAGATTTGTAACGTTCATTATGTTATCTTGATTATTAATGTTGAAGATAATTCGAATCACCACCGCCTGTGTGGTGCCGGCCAAGAATCGTGCTATTCCATCACTACCCGTGGCTCGTAAGAGGCGACAAAGGAATTATGCTACTGTCCAACCACCAGATAGATAGATAGATAGATAGATAAACACTTCATTGACTTCACTTCACTTAATTCTTCTTCTTCTTCACTTACTACGCTTACTCCTACACACACACACACACACACACACACACACACACACCACACAGAATATTAAACTCGGGACTATTTAGTTTGACTTAAAGTTTAAATTTACTATAGAACTTAAATTTATTTTGCACAAAAGTTGAAAAATATGTATTGTTTATATCTGTATTAGCCTATAACTACAATTGCAATCTTGGTAATGGGGTGGGAGCCTGGTGCTCTATAACACAGGTACATCCTAGTATGGACACCAGACTCTCACAAAAGAAACAAGCACAGCTACAATTCATATTATTTAAAGTTGTTTATATATTTTTTTTCTTTTGTGAGAGAAAATAAATACCTTTTTACCTTTTTTTTACTTCTTCTTCACTTCTTCACCAGTTCATTGTTTTGCTGATAACATTTTACTGCTACGAGTACATTTTAATTCAAAATATATGAAAATTTACTATATTTTAGACTAAACAATATTGAATGATGTGGTCGTTTTACTTTTTTGGTATTTTTGAAATCACATAAAAATTAAAGAATACTTTTCTCACATTTTTGTGAATTTCGGGATCACTGTTGGTCGTAACAGCCACGTTACAAGGCACACGAACGTTATTGACGTGTAAATGAGGTTGAAATTTACATTAACGAGCGTGTAGCTGCAAATTTTAGGGAAGGTATAGCCTAATGCCCAGAACTCAAAAAAATTATAGCGGGGGAGCCGAGCGTATCGTTCATTGCCCTGTGCACGATATATACCTAATGTCTCTCTGTTTTTTGTTTGGCCATTTAATTCCGTATGAGAGTTACAAAACCATCTAGGTGTTAAAAAATTAAAAAGCCTATCAAAAGCGCGTTTTCTTTCAGTCCTCCAGAGCAGCAACAACAACGCAACGTGGCTAGACGGCGAGATGTCCAGCCAGCAGAGCCGTGCCCTCAGATATCCCAGCCCTATGCAGCCGAGCCCAGTGCGTGCGGCCCGCTTTATGCAGCCCACGCGCACACCGTGAGGTAGGAACGCACGGGAGCAAGCACGTAGAAATGAAACCAGGGTGTCTACTCTCGAAGTCCGATATATCGAAACGATACAACTCGAAACATGCAAATGCATAACTTCGTCCCTTGACAATAGAGTAGAATATTGATTGGATGCAGTTTGAAAATTCATCCAACCAATATTCTACTCTATTGTCAAGGGACGAAGTTTTGCATTTGCATGTTTCGAATAGTATTGTTTCGATATATCGGACTTTGAGAGTAGACACCCAGTATTAGCTGAACCAGCGCTGCGCTACAAACGAAAGAAACTAGAGACCCGCTCAAGGTCGGGAGCGTGTGTACACACTTGATTCGTACTTGCAAAAATCTCCACATCTACGAATCCTACATAAAGTAGGGCCAACGTAAGAAGTCCAACACACAGGGTTCATTTTCCTGTGCAGGTTATAATTTTTCATACGTTAGACTTGGCCTTACTTTAACTCCACATTCACAATCCCATGTCCATCCCAGCCTTAAGAATATAATGCATACACACTGGGCTCGTACTTGTGGAAACGTGTTTATCTATCTATCTATCTATGTGGTTACATCCCAGTCCAATGCAGCCGAGCCTAGTGCGAGGAGCCTCCTATATGCAGCCCATGGTATAAGTAAACTTAAAGACAATACAGGGTTACTTTTAATTAGTTCTTGATAGAAAAAGGTATGAATGTTCTCATGATACTGTACAACTTTCCCCAAGGAACATAGTTTTGACCTCCCATAGAAACTGCATCAGCTGATAGCTCATTTTGTATGGGAGGTCAAATTTGGTTTCTCGTATTTCAACCTATGTTCCTTGGGAAAAGTTGTTCAGTACTCGTATCGTGAGTACATGAATATCTTTTGCTATCAAGAACAATACAAATTGTCCGGTCCCTCATAGTCTTATATAGCCAAATTCACCAAATTGCACCAATTTTTAGGGTTCCGTACCTCAAAAGAAAAAAACGGAACCCTTATAGGATCACTTTGTTGTCCGTCTGTCTGTCTGTCTGTCTGTCTGTCAAGACCCTTTATCTCACGAACGGGTAAAGGTATCAGGTTGAAATTAATACCATATATTAGGATCCATGAACCACACAAGATCTGAAAATTTAAATTTTTTACAACGACGCAATCAAAAGATATGGCATTTTATGTCCTCATCTCCATACATTTATTCAAAAATGCAAAACCTACAGGGTACTTCCCGTTGACCTAAAATTATGAAATTTGGCAAGAAGCTAGGTCTCACAGTACAAATAAAGGGAAAAGTCTGAAATCATTAAATATTACAACTTTTCTCACAACTAATGGTAACCAATTGTGGTGAGCTCCCGTTTCAAGAACATTCATATAAGAGAGGGGTCAAGTTGGATGGTCGCTGAGGCTATTTTTGTTTTAGTTCTATTTAAAAACGGGAACACTTACAAACTTGAAAATTGGTATGTTTATAGTGCATAAACTATAAAATAACAACAAAAAAATAAAATTTGGTCAAGCACGTGTCGGACTCAAAAAATCTAGCACATTAAATTACTGAAATTTCAACTAATACAATTATGTTTATGTGGTGGTACGGAACCCTCAGTGCGCGAGTCCGACTCGCACTTGGCCGGTTTTTTTCCAGGTAGGTACTAGTTAGGTATATAGCTCTCAATTTTTGATAGGAGCCAATTCTTGAATTTCAAAAATTTCCATAGAAAATTCAAGAATTGGCTCCTATCAAAAATTGAGAGCTATATACCTAACTAGTACCTACCTGGAAAAAAAATGGAGAAATTGTAAGGCGTGTCTACGTGAAACAGCTAACTGACCGCACTAAACGCATACTTGTAGAAATGCGAGTCCTACACAGCTAAGACCAGTGCGTCTGATCCACGTTATCCATTTGGCTGTGACTGTCTGTGCCACAGAATCACAGAGTGAGGGCCTGTTACAAGAGGCTATATAGGGTGACTTTTAATAAGTTCTTGATAGAAAAAGGTTTGAATGTACTCATGATACTGAACAACTTTCCCCAAGGAACATAGGTTGAAATACGAAAATCAAGTTTTGACCTCCCATAGAAACTGCATCAGCTGATAGCGCATTTTGTATGGGAGGTCAAATTTGGTTTTTCGTATTTCGACCAATGTTCCTTGGGAAAAGTTGTTCAGTATCATGAGTACATGCATATCTTTTGCTATCAAGAACTAATTAAAAGTCACCCTATATACCTACTTATGGGGCTGATAAGATCTAAATGCGCTTCACTTGAGCAGGTTTTTAACGAAAAGTGATGAATATAATATGGCCGTGAATAAAATTTATGTGATAATTAAGCATCTTTCCAAGAATATGGCCGACTCCGAAACACGATTAAATATATTTTGTACGCCTTAAAAAAATCCAAAGTTACCTCTGCTTTTTGCTTTTAAATCGTTTTTCTTAAGTACCCATTAATCTATGATGCCAAAACTTTTACACATTATTCAATACATTATGCATAGTAATATAGCTTTTTGATAATAATTAATATTATGAGTACAGATTTTGAGAAATATGCAAAAACGAGCGAAAAACGTAAAACAGCGAGAATCCGCTAGAGCTCGCGCACTCTGCCCTTTGTTAGAAAGGGAGGTAATTCAGCTCTTATCAGCCCCTTAATCCGCGTACATAGTAGATTTATAGCCGGGAGACTTAGTGAATATCACAACAGTGTGGTTCCAAACTCTTTGGTGCAAATCATGCCGTTATTCATAATCTAAGGTGCAAATGCTCTTTGAATGATAAATGCTCTTTGAATGATCCGCACAAGGAGGTTCTAACCCAAGCAAAGACTATCCCGCGACCCGTGACAATCCTAGGTTGACCGTCCACTGGTGATTACTAAATAATTGAAAATTTAAAAATCCAACAGAAATCCTTCATATTTTTCAGATACCAACCCCACGCCACCAACCACCCAGCTTACAGCGCGTACTACGCTCACAGGTAGTCCTGTTCCTGATCGAAGATTCAGGATATAGAATACTTCAGGATATTTCTACCATTATTGATATTAACAAGGTACCTCATTTTTTATCAATGCAAGAATATAACTTGTACCAAAATGGATATGACAACCTTATAATCAGTTTTCCCAAGGAACATAACCTAGGCATAGAAATCATCGTCATATATGGAAACTGCATCAGTTGATAGAGTATTTTATAGAGATCATCTTATTCAGACAAGCATAGGATACAAACACACGACACAAACACACAATAACATACACCCAAAAACACAAGGTTACAATGGAAGAATTAAATTTCTACAACAAGAAATCATTTTTCGACCGACCAGTCAAATAAGTGGTGATGCAAATTTTATATAGCCACTATTTCGTATCAATGTTCTAGGATAATGAATATTTATCGCATCCCAAAGTATTTTTTATATTTTTTTGTGTAGCTTGTTATATAGGGTGACTTTTAATTAGTTCTTGATAGCAAATATGCATAAACTCATGATACTGAACAACTTTTCCTAAGGAACATAGAAACCACAATTTGACCTCCTATACAAAATGCGCTATCAGCTGATGCAGTTTCTATGGGAGGTCAAAACTTGATTTTCGTATTTCGACCTATGTTCCTTGGGGAAAGTTGTTCAGTATCATGAGTACATTCATACCTTTTTCCATCAAGAACTAATTAAAAGTCATCCTATATAAGGTATTTTTTAATTAGACCCAAATATTGTTAGGGTTACCTCAAGAATAATGAATACTATTGGTGTTATTTTTTTACATTTAGTTATTTTTTAGTATTCTTTTTAGAAAAATCCTAAAAAGAATACTGTTAAATATCGTAAAATGAACACTCCGTATCAGCACAGGCGGCAGCGCGGAGTCGTGAGCCAATCACGCGCAAGCCGAGTGCGCGGTTCGGGAGGTTTCGGCTCGGTTTCGGGCTCTTAGTACGGTCTTACTACAGGATGATTACAAATAATAATATTTTTTTTGTTAGAAAATTGTAAAAAAAAAACTAGCGGGAGGATTTTTCTAAAACTTTGATAAACCTTTTTCTTTATCATACTTACACCACCCCTAGAAATATTTGGGTCTAATTTAAAAACACCTTATATAGAGCTTTAAAAAATTTGTGTAAAACCTTTTGAGGGCTCTGGAGGCTAAATGAAGCAAATTTTATTCCACGACTTTTTTGGAATTTTGTAAAAAAATATTTCGACATCATACAAATTGGAGATCAGCTGATCATTTTGTATGGAGAATAGATTTTTTTTAATCCGTAGATCAAATGTTGTTGCATTAAGCCCCAAGAAAGGTGTTACACCATTTTTTTAAAGCCCGATATATCTTGTAACAATTAAAGTACTTACAAACACGAGTTCTGTAGATATAAAATCGGAATGTTAGTTGCAAAATGTTGAACAGCCAAAACAGCTGGGTTTATGCCATTTTATAGAAAGATCTTAGAAGTTATACCTTTTTCTTATTCTTTCCTTAAAAACACCCTTATTTTTTTATCACCCCGGATATTTTAGGTGGTTCTGCCCATTAAACTGAACAACTTTTCTCTAGGAACATAGGTCGAAATACGAAAAAAAATTTACGAGTTTCCATGCAAACTGCATCAGCTGGTTTGCAGCAGCATTTTGTATAATAGATGAAACTTTTTTTTGTTTCGACCTATGTTCCTGGGAAAAGTTGTTCAGTTTCATGAACAAAACCACCTCTTAAACTATCCGGAGTGATAAAAAATTAACTCTGTATATAACTGACACTTTCTGTTTGTTAACAAATGTCAGCAATAGATTTAAAGCTTTAAAACACCATCTTGTAACAGACAGTTAGTAATTTCACTCAGAATTTCACTTCTCTAAATCACAACGAGTTAACTTCAGATTTTTATAAAACAAGAAGAAATTCGGTTCAAAAAAGCTCGCACTTGCTAAAGAGGTATGTGATAGTGTTAATAAAATGTTTATAGAACCGACTATAGAATTGTAAAGACATCTGGGAGATTGTAATGTTAATTAGAGTTTAAGATTACACCTAAAATAAAATATAGAACTTTTCCAAAGATGGAGCCAAAGTTGTGCAATTGAACTATAGGACAATATGATCTTATGTAGAACCAAGAGTTTAGAAATTGTACCGTCAACAATTAGTAAGGATTTATCATCTCTAGTAAATAGTTACTTAAAAATGTTGTTTACAAACTATTAACCATAGAAGAGGCTATACGGTAGGGCACTTGTAACGACACGACCATTTACTGAGAAAAGGAAACTAGGCGGTGATAGTAGGTACTTCGACTAAGTGTAATAAATGTATCGTATCGAGAAGTTAAACTTCTGGCGGAGAGAAGAGATGTTGGAAAGATCTACTCTCTTCCGGGCTTTGCGCGGGAGTGTGTGTTCCAAAGGAAATGGTTCGCATTCAGCAGGCACGATCTGGCTTTTTTTGTTACAAGTGAGCAAACGAGCAGGTGGGCCACCTGATGGTAAGTGGTCACCCCCGCCTTAACACCTACTGTCCTATTAATGGCGCTAAGCGCGTTGCTCACTTTGAGAACTAAGATGATATATCTCATGTGCCAGTAATTTCGCTGGCTCCCTTGCCCTTCAAACCGAAACACAGCAGTGCAAACACTGCTGCTTCACGGCAGAAAAAAGCAAGGGGGTGGTACTTCCCCAGACGGACTTTCCACAAAAGCCCTACCACCTTCAAAATATGTAGGCTACCGTAGTTGCGCGCCTTAAGACCTTCAATATCAAGCCTTTTCAGAAAAAACATATTTGCATCATATTTGTTTGCAGAGAGTAACATCAAAGCGCCATTATTTGCAATTTAGCACCTACGTTTTTCTTTTTGAAAAAGGTTTTTATTTCTCACCAAGTATTATAATTACGTAGCGTCATATAAAAACCATATTTAAAACCATTGCGCAATTGTTCAGTGCCTTTCTAATGAGATAAGTCATGCTTTTAGATAGTAAGTATTATTTTGTAAGTTATTACCAACAATTTACAAATGTTTATATAGAAATACGTGCCATACTATTTTCTGTTATTATATTGGTAATTTGAAAGTTTTGACGATGTAAGCACTGATGCGAGTAATTAGGTCTATAATCAGTCGTCCCATGTTAATCAGAATCAGAATTCGAAAAGTTTAAAGGGCTTTTTTATAGTTCATGTTTTAGAGTGAGTGTATGTATGGACTGCGAAAAGGCATTTCACGATAAAACTGAAGAAATGGTGGACGAGGGACAAATAATTTGTTTGTGAACAATCTTTCAGCTGTAATTAGCATCGTTTTTATTCTTTTTGTGTCGAATAAACCAGACCAGCCTAGTAATATTTCAAATCGACAGACTTGATTTAACATGTTTAGGTCCTCTGTAGCCGCAGAGCTGCACTTATCGTCATCCGAAAAGCCTAATTTCTTTTGGTTTTAGTTAACGCTTTCTTTATTATTCAACCCAACAAACAGCAAAAAGTTACTTCTATCTATAGTATGTAAATTACCCATTTTAAATTATTGAAATATCAACATCTTGAAAGTTTTTAGAAAATACGTTCATCGTCATGTAGTCGAAAGAAGTCCACTGCTGCAAAAATGTAATTAATGTAAATAAGTATACGACGCACAAAATAACTTTGGCCCTGTCATTGATGCGCAATGGTACATTTTTTACTTCTGCGCATCAATGACAGGGCCAAAGTTATTTTGTGCGTCGTATAAAATTTTGTGTGCCTTTCAAAACAGTGCCAAAATGTAACCAAAGGAGTATTTTATAAGTTAGTTGTAAGGAAAGTTTGTACCTATATTTATTTAAATCGTATTAAAAATATAGAAACGAATTGAACATGTTTCAATGTCTTAAGATTTCCTTTCCGATGGATCTCTATTAGATCAATAGCGTTAACTTTAATAATCAATTAAATACAAAAAACATCAATACAACATTAATTTGATTTATTGTAACAGCTTTTTGGAGATACAAAAATTACCTTGAGTACCTAAAAGTTCAAGATTGAAGCTACATTATTCCCTACATTTTACATTAAAAAGAATGTGTATTGCATTTGTTGCGGTAATTTTTCAATCTCCGGCTTTTTGAAGTGCGCCTTCTCACTTATAGTGTAGGTCATAACATGGTTGACAGTTGCTGATCCTGGCTCTTCGTCTCTGTTTACAAACATTTTTGAAGACACCGTTTCTTCGTATTCTTCTCCGATTAACTCAGGTTCCGGTTCAACTACTTCTTCAATAGGCAAGACTATGGTTGTAGTAGTAGTGACTGGTTCCATTGGACAGGTGTATGGATAGTAGTCAGGAGTATATGCCATTACGGTGTCATAGAAGGTTGGTTTAGGAGTGACTGGATGAGACATCTGTGGCATTTGCTGATCGTGGGCATAATGATGATCATAAGAACCATGACTCACACTTGGGCTATGAGCATAATGCTCAGGAGTATATTCGTGAAAGGGCTGCTGAGCAAATACTTTTGACTCGGGGTGGTGTAGCGAATAAATGTAGTAAGTATCGTTTTCCGTAGCACTTTGCACACATGGTTCAACAGGAACAAACTTCACTTCCTCTTTAGTTGTATTCTTCAAATCACAAGCGTCTTTGAGAATGGAAGTCATTTCTTTAGCCTGTTCATTGGCAGCCACAGCTAAGCCAGAAAGAACATCTGGGTCAGGAGTGAATTCAATACCGAATTTGTCAGCAATTTCTTGAGCTGACATCATTTTCTCAATTGCAATGTTTTGGTATTCGTTGTTCGATTTGATGTGTTTGAGAAGTCTCATGATTAGTTGTGAACTATCCATTGGAGTTTCTCTTTTCTTCCTTAGTTTATTTTCATCACCTTCTCCTTCACTGTCTTTGTCACAGTGGCTAAGAGCGTAAGAAAGTAGATTTGCCATCTCACTTTGGATAGCAAGAGTGATTTTGTTTGCCATTTCTTTGATATCTTCGAGTTGCTCTTCAGGAGTTTTGTCAGAGCTGGTGACAGAAGACATCAGAGCTGCAGATGATGTAGGGTACATGTTGTTAGGTATCGGCATGAAAAACATATCCATCCAGTCTTGCTTAGCTTTAATGTCAAGACTGTCCTCCTCGGGTTTGTTATTAAGAACTTCTCTACTGGTTACTTCAGTATGATTTTCTTCGACTTCATTTGCGTAAATTAAGGAACCCTGTAATAAAAAAATAAGGATGATTTACAGTTTACCTTTAAGTGTCTACCTAGACACCTAGACATTTAATTGTCAATGAATCAAGGTCGAGACATATACCGGTGTGTGCATTTTTTATTTCAACGGTTATATCATTCAGACAATACATGTTATTGTTTTAAATTTTAGTAGGTCAATAACTCGGTTCTCGCTTTGTTTGATAGTATGCATGTCAATTGTTTTTACTTTGACACTTAAAGTGTTTGAATTTTTTTTTGCGATTTTATACTTTATTGAAATAGTACTTACCTGTAAGACGAGGGTCAGGATAAAGAACACTTTGGCCATGATGACAAGGTTATGTTACTAGTTCACAAAGTCACTGCATTTATAATTAATATTATCAGAATTAGGTAACTGTTGGAAATAAGTTGTGGTAACTATTACACATGTTTGATACCGTGTAAACGATATTTTGACCCAATGTGTTAAGTAATGTGCAAAGGGTTATTTAAATGTTTTAAATTTAACTACTCGTTTAGAAGTCAATAAAAAAAAGAAAACTTAAGTTTAACGCTTTATTAACAGTAACTTTTAATAAGTAAATACAATAAATAGTAAATTAATAACTATAACAATAAACAGATTTTTACATTAATCACTTTAACCCAAAATATTTTCAATAATATGGGGGTAATAATTCAGCGTGTCTTGGATTGCAACAAGATCTTCTAGGCGGGGGCGGGGGTGGAGGAGAGTAAGATGGCATACTAGGGGGCGGTGGATAAGTTGGTGGGGCAGGTTGTGGTGGATAGGGGGCTGGCAGTGGGTAGGATGTTGCAGGGGGGTAGGATGGAGCAGTTGCCGAATATGAAGGACTGGGTAGATAAGAGGCCGTAGCGGATAGATAAGAGGGGGCAGCGGGTGGGTAAGAGGGGGCAGCGGGTGGGTAAGAGGGGGCAGCGGGTGGGTAAGAGGGCGCAGTGGGTGGGTAAGAGGGAGCAGTGGGTTGGTAATAGGGAGCAGCGGGTGGATAAGACGGAGGAGCAGCAGAGTAGGTTGGAGTGCTGGGTGGATAGCTTGGTGCACTTGGTGAATAGGAGGCTGAAGTTGGAGGAGGGTAGCTTGGTTGTGGTCTTGGTGGATAACTAGGGGCAGTACTTGGTGGATATGCTGAAGGAAGACTAGACGCTGGGTAAGACGTTGGATACGCTGGTGGTGGTGACGAATAAGGCGTGCTGTATGATTGTTCTGAATAAGAATATTTAGAACATTCACACGGTTGGGGAGCTGAGACAGGTGCAGGAGCTGGGGCAAGTGCAGGAACAGAGGCGGCTGGAGCATAAGGCAGCGGTGGGGGAGGATAAGAATAACTCGACTGGTCATAGCAATACGATGCCGGCCAAGACTTTGACAATTGCGAATAATAATCTAAGTTTGAATCTACCGGGGCATAATATCCAGGTATCGTTGTAGAAGAAATAGTTACTGTAGGGTTAGATGGTGTCGGAGGTGAGATAGAAATACTCGTTGGGGTGCCTGCTGGAGAAGGAGACACATATAGAACTTGAGGAGTGGAAGAAGAAGACGGATAGCTAGACGATGGGTAGGTGCATGGTTGAGATTCGTATGTCGTTGATGATGAATACTCTGAAGATGATGATGGGGTTGTCGAAGGAGAAGTGCTTGAAGATGAGGATGATGAAGATGATGATTTTGATGACAGGAGTGCTGCAAGTAAAAAAATATTATGGTAGAAAATTGTAAGAAGACTGTAAAAAAAATTTAAAAAGACATCAAAAACGTAACTTGAATGAACGAATGAATAACTCTTTATGGCACACATTAAGGAATGAAAATTAAAAACTACGAGTAAAGTATAGAGTAAAGTATTTTTATAACGGTTTTATGTTATTTTTGTGACGATTTTATTTATTTTCAGTCCAAGAACGAAATTGTCTATGAACACTTCTTTTTCAACCAGATATGAAAAATGAATATTTATACAATAGCATTTTACTTTCGAGCGGAGCGAGAAAGGTATTGTATTCGTGAAAAAAAAAGTTTTTCTAATTTCCTCAAAAAATGTGTTCTATATCACTTATACATCATAAAAAACAAGTCTCCCAAAAATGTCCGACCGTCGCGTCGGTCGGTCGGTCGGTCGGTCAGTCGGTCGGTCGGTCGGTCGGTCCGTCGGTCGGTCGGTCTGTCCGTCACGCTTTGGCCTAGCGGCTAAACGAATGGTCTGATTGACACCATATTTTGAATTTAGGAGTTTTATGCAAATCAATCGAAGAGTTCTAAGTGGTTTCTTGCTGGCTCTCATTTTGAGGGTAGCTGTAATACAACGAAAATAAAAAAAAAATATTTTCTCAAAAACGGCTTATAGAATCTTGATGAAACTTTGCAAGACCAAGTATCTCCATGTAAGATATCTTGCGCCAGTATCAATTGATCTGTGTAATTTCATATAAGGGGTGTTCCTGTACCACCAAATCGTAAATATGTGATTTACCCAAAATTGGTTCCATTGAGTTTATTAAAATTTTCTATAATATTAATCCTGGATTGGTTGTCTACCTGACTGGATATTCTTTATGATTTTTTTGAATTAAATTTTGTACACAGAGTGTACAAAATACTGAAAGGGCTTGCTCAGTAGACTAAACTGAACAATTATCCATAAGGAACATTTGTTGGGAAATTAAAAAAATCTCCATGCAATTATCCTACGGTAGTATCCATTGATCTGTGAAAATTCATATAAAGGGTGTTCCAGTACTACCAAAAGTTAAACATGTGATTTACTCGAAATCGTTTGAGGCTTGTTTGTTTTGATGTTTGACAATCTGAATTCTGAATTGATCTGTATATTTCATTAGAACATTTTTTTTGGAAAAACGTTTCATAAAAGTTTGTATTTCCTTTTGGCATTACAAATTTAAGTTTGCGGTTGATAGTTTTTCCTTGAGTATTGCGAGAAAGTAAGTGCAGTGCTGCTGTACCATTTATGTTTTTGTTTGAAACTTGTGTATAAAGGATAACAACAATAGACTTACGTGATGTGTACAATGCGTTGATCATCTGGTTCATTCGGTCATTAAGACTGGCCAGCTGAAAAAAAAACATGTCAGTGAAAACAATAAACATTTTTACATCTGACATACTCTAATATTTCATACATAAAACAAGGCCACATGCCAACTTAATTAGGCTAACTAATTATATAAACTCTACATTTTGTGTCCTCCATCCACTTACATTTAACTATGTCAATTGCAATTAAAATCAACACCAATTTTGATATTACTGTTTTCATGATATTAATAGAATTTTCTTTTTTTAAATCAAATAAGAGTTTCTCTTTTATTGTTATGACCCAATTTTTTAAGTGCACTTTGAGATGAGTGTCTTTAGCTCCTACAGCTATTACGGTAAGTTTTATAAAAAAAACAAGCTCAAAGCTAATTTCACAAATAAGAAAAGTCCCAATATTTTACAAGATCACAGTCAGGGGTTGCGTCTTCTCTACAGCGTGAATTTTCACTGTTTTCTACTCAGCAACTTTTTCGAAGTAAATAAGTTTTATAAGTAAATGGTTTTACTCGAAAAAAAATGTTCGACTCTTCGTAGTAAAGTGGTCACGCGATCGGCCCATTTTGTATGCCAAGTCAAAAAGGCTTCGGTAGAAAAACCAATGAAAAAACACATTTAATTGAATCAAATTAGCCACCGAATGGGTCCCGGAGGAAGGTCACCGACGGCGAGGTAGGCCCCACAGAGCAGAAGCAGGTAGGCCCCGTAGGCGATGGCAAGACGACCTTACGAATACTCTCATCATAATATCGTGTGGGTTGCAAGGATTATGACGTTGTTGAGCCGCCAAAGGCCTCTGACATGGCTCATTAACAAGTACATCAGTAGATAGTAGCCGGAACCAACGGATAACGTGCCTTCCGAAACGAAATCATCTAACTTTTCGGACAATCAGGTGATTAATCCTGCAATGTCCTAACCAAACAGGGAAGGTTGCACAAAGGGATTTTCGTTTGACAGTGTCCCCACCGGGAATCGAACCCAGAACCTCCGGATCGAGAGCCGAGCATTCTAACCACTAGACCACGGTTGCTGTTTCTGTGAAGACGCGGTTATCAACATTTTTTCTTAAATAAACTAGATTTGCATCGTTTTTCAAAATTTCCCATTCAGACCAAACAAAAAAAACTACTTACATGTGACTTCTGCAAGCTATGACAACTCGACGTAGCCATAGTTAACCCTATCGACAACGCACTCAACCGAATCAGCAACTTCAACATTTTTAAGAACTAATTCCTCTTCGATATACAAAAAATAAATACTAATACTAATAACAAAACATGTATTCGATAATGATGTTACAGCATCTTTATGAAAAAATCTTTCTGATTGCTATTTAAATAAAGAAATAATCAGAATTTAGACGTGATCTGGAACTAAAAAGATTATTTTTAAGATAAGTGATAATAATTATGAAATAATTGATGAAACCGACAATGATAGTAGAAGTCTGTGCGTGAGGAAAATACAAAGGTTTTTGGAATGATAAAATTTATTTTGTTTTGAAAGTTTCGTAATGAGAAATGCTGAATGTGCAAGTATAAAAAATGCTGAGTTTTTATTTTTGAACTTTATTCTAAGTTGAATACATTTTCTGAGATAGCTAACTATTTAGCTATTAAGCAATATTCTTAATACAAATCAAAATGTTTTTCTAACTACATAAATGTGCAATCAGATGTGATAAAAAATACTCTAGCATTCCAGGGCCCTGAGACTTTTTACTATCGCAAAAGCTATAGAATGGACTAGAAATGTATCGAATTGCATTAGCTGTCACGCAACATTTCGTTAGCTGATGTCAATCCCATACATTTTTATTCTATTCTACTAGCGTTTGCGAGAGTAGAGACAGTAAAATCTCTTCACATCTTAGTAGGACACCCAGAATGGGTTCCAATTTCAAAATTATGTCTACATCAATATGTTCAAAAAGTTTTTAAACTTGTAATTTAAGTGAGTAATTGCCAATTACGCTTACTATGCTTATCTCACAAAATAATAATATAAATTACCAATTACGCTTTAGTAAGCGTGCTTATCTCACACTTTTTTTTAAATAAAAATATTATGGACCTGCAATGCAATCGACCACTGCAGCCTCAAATAGGAGATTTTACAAAAATAAACTACCTAACAAAATATGGATTAGAAACTTCGTTACATTTTAAATCTGAATTAAACGATTTTTGTTTTTTGTGTTTCAATACTGCGCAAAATCAATTAAAATATTCAAATTCCGCAACCATTACATCTTTTTCATCCACACCGTGTCTTTTCTTATTTTTAGCTTTTGCTTTTGCGCATGCGACTTCTACGCCTAGCACAATAAGAGACACAAACGCTCCAAGAGCAGTAAGGCCTAGTAAAGGTAGAACATCTCCAAATTTGACTCTTTCAGCTAGAAGTGAGGTTCTGCATTCGGGCGGTCGCATACGGATACGCAATACGGTGCGTTGGGTCAAGCCAGTCTCGTGGAGCCAAGCGCCTCTTGAGCGGAAGAAGTCGATGTATTGACCACGTCTGGTGGTCGTGATCCAGGTAGGTTGCTGAGAAGACACAAATGAAGAACGATATAGCAATCCTATACTAAAATTTGTTTATTTCTCAGAAACATAAGTTTGATGGTAAATAAATATAGGTATGTTTTATCATGTACTTACATACATACATACATACATAACATCACGCCTCTTTCCCGTTGGGGTAGGCAGAGACCACAGTCCTCCACCTGCTACGATCTTGACATACTTCCCTTGCTTCCTGTACTTTCATCAATCCTTTCATACATGCTCGTCGGTTTAGGGTACTTTTAACCTGGCCTTTATTCACAACGTCCTGAATTTGGTCCTGGTACGTTCGCCTAGGCCTTCCCCTTCCAACGTTTCCATTCACTCTCGCCTGGTAGATCTCTTTCGTCAATCTTCGTTCATTCATCCTCTCTACATGACCAAACCATCTCAGCATCCCTTTCTCGATTTTGGTCACTACGTCTTCTTTTACGCCACACCGTTCTCTTATCACACTATTTCTTATCCTGTCACTCAATTTAACACCAATCATACTCCTTAGCGCTCTCATTTCCACTGCATTAATTCTACTTTCATGCTTCTTCTGCCATACCCAGCTTTCACTGCCATACATCAGTGTTGGTACCAAAACTCCCCCATGAACAGCCAAACGAGCCTTGTGAGACACCTTCTGACTCTTCATAAAGGCGTGCAGGGCACCATTCACCATGTTTCCAGCATTCACTCTTCTTTCAATATCACTTTCACACTTTCCTTTATTTTCCTTTCCTTTCCTTTATCATGTACTTAATCGTAGATTTAACATAGTATTCAAAACAGATGCTGCCAATGATGATATTGTAGGTATATGTCTTTCTCACGTTTTTTTGGATTTTCTTACAACGAATCATAATTTTTATTATGTTGCTTAAAGTTTATTAGTCCTACGTATTTATACTTATCTACATGAAGTCTCTTACCTCTGGAATAGTAGCCAGGTACTGCAGTTTGCAGATCTGCGTATCTTCTAAGATGTTAAAGTATGGATAGATCTTGTTATACTCCGTATGGTATGCCGTAGACCCATCCTTGATCAACTCCACCCCTTTCTTTACGTCCACATAAAGCGATGATAACTTCATTTTCTTCTTCTTAAGGTATTCTAGGTCTGTCGAGTTGGTGTCTACCTTAAATAAATTTATGTCATTGAGTTTTTTTCGGATGACTTTTGTCGATTAAGTGTACCTAGTTCTTCATCTTCCGGCAAATGTGTCATGGTTTCTATTAAAACTTCAAGATCAACCGGACGCAATTCTTTAACAAGCCTGGCAAAGCATTGATTTATTTCTGGTGGTGTTTTCAACTAAACAGGTTCAGAGCTTTAACTACAAGGAGATCATATATTGAAATTGTTTCAACAGATTTTTTTTTGTCTTTGTTTGCATAGTATGATTGAACAATTTCAATATAATTTCTGCTTGTAGTTAAGGCTCTCAACCTGTTTGGTAAAAAAAAACCACCAGAAATATCATACACGTATAATGATGAATCGTGTATTGAATTCTTCATTATGTTGATGATGTTTTAAGTGTCAATAAATTATAACAACTCTTAAAGAGCACTATGTACAAAAACTACGCTTAGACTATGCAGTGTTGCAGTTGCCTGCGCATGCGACTTTATTTTCGAGCGGGCGGGTGGTGCACAGTGAGTAAATAGCATCCATCATTGTTGCGGAGGTGGCTCTATATTTGTTTACCATAGCTTTTTGAGATGGACTTTCACAAGGTAGCGCCTGATTCTATTAACTATACAGAAAGTATGAGAGAAGAAGATAGAGAGAGAGAGACACACACAAGAGCGAAATTTGATGAAAATAATTTGAATGTTCGAATCTACCCTTCTCTGCTCCTTGGTTCGAATGTTGGCAGAAACTTACTTCCCAAAACAAATACCGCATATAATCGAAGTCGTCTGAAGCAATAGCATAGCTAGAATCCCCCAGCTCCCTTAAGGAGTTGAGGCTTGCTCTTCCAGTGCTCATGAGAGAGGAGACAATGGCGGAGGTGTAGTACGCGTGGACCAGCATTGCAGATATTGACATCACCATGAACGACCAGCGACCGGATGCTCCTTCCGGAACTGCGCTTGTATCTTTAAACATATAAAGAATATATCATAAAATTATCCGATACGTCCACTGCTGCAGGTCACTCCTGAATACGAGCAAAAACGCGGGGTAAGAACACAAATTCTTCAAAATGATTCGTCGATATTTACTTTTCAAGCCAATAATTGCAGCAAAATAACTCGTAAACTTTGCTCCTAAGACATGTAGTCAGGAATAGGGGTTTTTATAGCTGAGTTGCTCCTGTAATCTTACGGGCTACAATTTCAATTGTACCGAATTCAATTATATATATGTTTTATACATATAAACAGTTTTATCAGTAGCGTTCGAGAGAGAGGGGTTGTGACGCTCGTTCCGGGTCCTACCTGCTGCAAATTTTGTCCATCCCATCGCTGTTCAACGCGGCGAGTGTGATGGGCACCTTTGCACCGGGTTTGACCCGGGGGGAATATTTGATTAAGGTGGTTTCGTCGGATTTTGTGACTTATTTAATATGATGATTAAGATGTATTTATAATAATAAGTTTAAAGAATTCGGGAAAAATGGATCTGTAAGACCTAAACCGAGGATGACCTATAGAACAAATAATAACGCGGTTCAAGACGGTTCACATACGTAGTGCATCCTTTTTATTGTTCTTTTAGAGTCATATAAGGAAGAATGCTGGTGTTTTAGCACAGGACTTAACCTTTTAAGACACTGGCAGATCTATTTAAACATTGTACATATTATTAAATGAACCTAGTTTTAGATACCTAGCCGTAAGACAGATACTGTGAAAGAATAAATTTTATGATTATTATTAATAACTATAGTTCGTCCGCGTTAAGAATGCAGTAAGTTATTAATGCAAATGCAGGATAAAGGTGTATTCATAATGGAGTTAAAACGCAAAAAAAGTATATGTTTTTGTTTTAATTTTTATTTCGTTTTCTTAGGTAGCACACAAATGAAACAACCGCTTCTTTCGAAGGTTTGCCTTCAGTTAGTCATTGTGCATTTGACTTTATATTTTTAAGCAACTTCTCCACTCCATTCCACAGCACGAACTATGGCCAAAGTGCTGTTCTATCACGCCTTGCTCGGACTTATAACCAGAAGTTTGATAGCATTGACCCCTTTATAGGTAATAAAAGTACATTTAAAAACAAAATCACGACACTTTTGTTAAGTGAAGAATCTCAGTAATAATCTTGTTCTTTTATACTTTTGACTTGAGAAGGGACTCTTACACATACCTAGGTATTAATAAACTTAATTTAAATTTAATCTGTACTCCACGATTATCTTATTAGTTATTACTATACAATACACTTATGCCTATGGTTATGTCGTGCTTGTCTCCCATTTGTTGTTTGTCGATTTTAGTTTTGTTCCACCGGTTTACGAGGGTTTGGTGATGCTGAGGGGCGCGGATCTGTCCTTAGAGCTGAGCAACCTTTCCCGGGGGAGCATGGGCCGGGATGTGGGTAGAGAGATTTGGCAGTCCATACAAAATGTACCACGATTCAGTTTCTATGGACGGTGAGGCTTCTACTCGTATTTCGGCCTATGTTCGTGGTAGGAACTTGTTGGCTGTTGGATGGGGTCGCGTCCTGCAGTGTTGCTGTATGCCTTTTACGTTTTTATGCTGTATACAGTATGGGAACTTCTCACACGGCTAAGTGTGCATAGTATCCACTTAGAAAAGCTATGCTACGCTTTCTTCTCCGCTTCTTCACACCACAACAGTGTTATATTTAATTTTTTCATTTAATATTAGTGAGTATTTATATCATTAATGTATGTATGTATGTAAAGTACTGCTTTTTATATTTATTTATTCTCAATATATACTATGTTTATTTACTGTAGGTATATATGTAAGTAGGATGTTTATGTATAATACACATTAACAATTAGGTAGGTGTCTTTTTTTAACCTCCAATTCTCACACTCTCACTTATACTGCTCTCAACAAAGAATTGTAAACTTAAGTGGATAACTATTATTGGCTCACATTTGTAATTACATAAATCTATATCATAAGGTAAAGTAAACCTGTTGTTATCCTAAATAAATAAAAATAAAAATTACGGGGATTGGCTACCAGCGGCGGAAAGCGATGACTCACTGCATTCTTAAGATAGACGAACTATAGTCTAACTGCTTAGATAAGAAAATGAGGTGTAAAGACTTCCCAGCACTTTATATCTTATTAAGTTTTACAGTGGCTACTATGATGTCACTAACCTTGTTGCAGCCAAGTCGCTAACACTCCATAAATTGCTGTTTGTTTCTCCTCCAGTTTCTTTGCAGTAATTCTTTGTGATATAGCCAGGACCATACCAATACCTAGACATGACCACCACACTCCAGCCGAGAAGGGTTCCACGTACATGTTAGTGCTGCTTTCTCGTTCTGCTAGGTAAGTAAAGCCGACACTGTGGATATAGATAAAGAAATTTGTAAAATATGTTTAAAAAAAAATTGTGTAAAATCTTTTATGTGCTTATTCTGGGAGGCAAATGTATCATCGTTTGTTTTACAACTTTCGGTAATTAACAGGAAAAAAACCGACTCCATATAAAATGATCAGCTGATCGGACCAATTTGTATGAAAAGTCGATTTTATTTTTGCGAATTCCCAAAAGCCGTGGAACAAAAGATGTTGCATTTAACCCCTTAGAATCAGCCCTCAAAAAGTTTTACACGAATTTTTTTAAACCTGATATAATGGAAATCTTACAATTTGCACAGACTTTTTGAATAAAAAACTGTTCCTGACTTGGGCAACCAAATATCAACGGGTGAGAAAGCTTTGCTACCCGCCAACAGATGGCGCTGTTTCTGTCTAAAACGCGGTATTTTAAAAAAATGCTTAAAAACACTGTGGAAAAGAATTTTCCCACACATGAGACCTAGCTAGATCGATTTTTCGCACTCCGGAAGCCCCGTATGATAAATTTCATCTTCTTCTTTGCGTCTCGATGGCATCGTCATTTTTTATTTTATTAAAACCGATTACTTTGTATATATATCTACAAATATTGCTCGTTTAATAGTATAGGATATGGCAGTTAATTCAAACGAGGTTATCTGATCCCAAACTATAGTTTTAGAAATTGATATTATCTACACATAAAGGAATGTTTTATCCGTAGGTACATAACGTAATTTTTATAAGCAGGGATACAACCCGCGACCTACGGCGGCGCAGAATAAAAGGTCACTACCATTGCGCCAACATGCCAGTTGAAATATTTTGTACTAGCTGGTGCCCGCGACTTCGTCTGCGCAGGTTTATAAATTGTAGTAGTAAATGTGTTATTCTGATGTACGAGTACTCGTATAAGCTCTATTATTGTAAAGTTTCATTAAAATTCATTCAGTAGTTTTTACGTGAAAGAGTAACAAACATACATCCATACTTACAAACTTTTGCGTTTATAAAATTAATTATATTATATATAGTAGGAAGGAAGTAGGATATTGTAAGTAGATGATCCTCCGGACGTCAGGCGTCGGGTAGCCTGTGCTATTGAGAAGCAAAAACAGGAATTTGACAGCAGACACCTACTTTACGGCCATAACCCACCACCCTCACGCCTTAAGAGCCGTCACAGTTTTATCAAAGACACCATGCCGCTCGATTTAGATCCATCCAAGGCTAGGGTAGAACTGTGGTCAAAAAGGTACCCTCCTGACAACATTCATATCCCAACTGCCGAAAAGCTGCCACCAGGTCACGATCTTCCTTGGTCCATATGGAAGTCACTAAACAGACTGCGGTCGGGCGTTGGCAGGTGCGGGGAACTCATGAAGAGGTGGGGCTTCTCTGATAACGACAAGTGTGAATGCGGTATTTTGCAAACCATGACACACTTGCTGTCGTGCCCTACTTCTCCAGTTTCCTGCACTCGGAGGGACCTTTTTGAAGGCAACCAAAAGGCTATTGATGTGGCTACTTTTTGGGCTAAGCGTTTATAGTCAGTTTTGCCATTGACTCGAAAAGAAGAAGAAGAAGTAGATGATTAGCTATGCTAGTCTCACAAAATTATCTGTCTCTCCGGTTGTGTGGTACGCACAGCAGCAAGTAAATGGTTACGAAACCAGTACATATTAGCGGAATCAACGTTAACGATGAAATTGAGACTCGCAAAAATATTTGACGACGCGACGTTACGTTACAAATGCGATAAATTATGTAATTGTGATCGTAATGTATCTACCTAACATATAATTTTCAATACATTTGCTCGAAAAACTTACTTACAAGGACGTAAACATTGCTCGTAAGTAGTTACTTACCGAACTAGTGCGGTAAGTAAAAAAAGTATACTACCAAGGTGTTTTTACACTCTGATTATAAAATTATTTTGTAAAAATACTGCAGTGGTGTGTGACTTTTTACTTGGGTGACGACTGCCTACCTATATTTAAAATAAAATGGAGAGTACCAGGAGAACATAAATCGACAAGAGGCTGACAGTACCCATAGTTGGTTCCTTTAACAAGTGTATTACTTATACCTGTTTTCTCCCAAATGTATTGAAAAACGTCGTAAGATACACAGCCGTAAGGGTTATGACAAACTCGTGCTAATGTCTAACTCGACTTAGTCTCGGGTTTACAAAACGTCAACTCGTTTGTAATAACCCTACTTACGGCACTTGTATCTTAAACTACTATTATCGCATGTAAGGAATATACATTTTGCGAAAATTAATACTTCGTATAGGTGTGTAACAAAATTGTAGCATAATGCTGTGTTTGTTAAAGGTACGCTAGACAGCTTGTTAGTCGTAACAAACAAAACCAGTAACTATACAAGGTGTAACAAAAAGGATAATATCAACTCTGAAGTATTTCATACTGAACAACTTTCCCTAAGGAAAAATAAAAAATATTTTTACTGCGCATACAAAATCCACTATCAGCTGGTTCAGTTTCTATGGGAGGTAATTTTTTTTTTCCTGTTTCGATTTATATTCCTTGGGTAAAGTTGTTCAGTTTCATATACAGAATCATATCCTTCAGGGTTGGTATACCCTTTTTGTTACACCCTGTATAAGCTGAACTCGTGCTATGCTACAAACGCCCGAAACATTCAAGGTCAAAGATATGTCATGTTTATTTACACAGACATGACCCTAATTAAACACGCTCATGCAGCAATTAGTATCGTTTGGCTATTTTTTACCTAAAAGGCCAAATCGGAGATATGTAATCCATGTGACGTATTCGGTCCTGCATAATTCTCAAGCCGCCGCCACCCATGTCTGCGAATTCATACCGCAGCATAGATAACATACTCTTGTTAGATGAGAAGTCGCTGTGGTAATCGGTTTTTATTAGAATTTCACTGAAAGTAAATTTAAATCATCTTATTAGTCGGATGGCAATGAAAACAATTAACAAGGTGTTGAAAATAGTTGATGAGTTTACTCAAAACAATAAAGAAAATAGCGCGCGCAGGATAAATTTGGATCTGGATGTTGTTTTCTGCGCATAGGTAACAGTTGGAGAGCGATTAACGGTCACAGCCAGAGTAATTTTGTAAACTGAGTGTAAAATAACTCTTTCTGTGACCGTTAATGCCCAGAAGTCAAAAAATGAGTCGCGGGAGTGACCACAGCATGTGGGGGAGGCGTGCGAATCACCTATGCGCAGAAAATAACCGTCATAGACAGGCTTGTCCTGAACGCGCTGTACCTACGAAGTATACAAGAGTCAAGATAATAAGACACCTGATGCGACAAGGAAACTTCTCAAAAAATTACACAGAAGGAAGAATTCATGGGAAGAGAGGAAGAAAAAGAGTTTGTTCAGCGAAGTTACTTTGACTGAATCAAGGAGGAGGTTGGAGTTGTATCGAATCAGGCAATACATTCAAGTTTCTTGCGGAAAGAAGAAGTTACTCCATAAGAAAGATGAATAAGTTATTCAAATATTGTAAGAATGATAAATGGGTCAAAGGCGTCACAGATGGATACCACTCGACGGAAGCCGAGGCAGAGGAAGGCCAAAGAAGCGGTGGAGGGATGATCTGGATTCTTTTAAAGACCAGTGGCTCACACAGTCGCAGCAAATAGGGGGGAATGGTAACGTATGGAGGAGGCGATGACCAATAATAGCTGAAGACAGAAACGACTGGCATGATAGAGGGGAGGCCTTGGGAAACTAAATAGGTCATTAATAATAATAAATAACTGTTTATGAACATTAATGCACCGGCACTGCCACAGAGCTCTGAAGTCCATGCGTCTTGCTGTGCGCGCGCAGGCGGAGTGGCCCTATCGTTGTTCTGTGGGCACTGCACTGCTTGTACTTACCTAGCATTCAGCATCTCAACTATAAGGGAAGAGGCCATGTAAGGGCAACGAATAACGGCATCCTGTTGAGGGTTCACGTCTTCTATTAGGTATTCGAGAAAACTTCCATTGTATGTTGTTGGGGAATAGTAACCCGCCTGTTTGGGCAAAAATGATAAATTAGATGTAGTTTTTAGTAAATCACAAAAGTCGAAAATTCGACTCTGGTCAGAATTCAGATGATTGACAGTTGTGTATTGAAAAAGAAAGTGGATATGAAGGAGCTTTACATTTGAAGATCATTTGTGCATTTAGCAGTAAGACTCACAAAATATTTTAATAGGGTTTCAACTTTTTAATTCGTATTTTTGAGGCTAAACACAATTACGTGATACATACTCTACCTATAATGACTAATCAAAATTCTCTTAAATATTTGTTGAATTTGCATAAGCCAATGTAAAATTCAAGGAACATGGCAGAAAGCAAGTAGAAACAAAAAACCAGAATAAGCTGAACCAGCGCTACGCTACAAACGCTAGAGACAAAGAGGTCAAAGTGTTACCACCGACCTCATCTATTTAAAATAGAAATTGCCAAAGTCTTAGAAAAATTAGTCCACGTAAGTACTTATGTTGAAGGAGTTTTATAATCAAATTTAAGTTTATCATCTGTGTGAGTGTAAAATCGGTGACCGGCTCTACAAACCCTGGTGTCAGTTGGTGAGCGTTCAGAGACCTCCAAGACTAATTAACGACTACTTTTTAAATGTAATTATCAAGCAAGCGAGCTTGTGGGCCACGAGATAGTAAGTGGTCATCGCCCTTAGCGCTTACTGTCTTATTAGTAGCATAATTGATACTAACAAGACAGCAAATCGCGTTGCTCACCCTGAGAACTAACATGGTGTGTCTTATGTGCCAGTAATTACATTGCCTCCCTTGCCCTTCAAACCAAAACATAGCACTGCTAATACTGATGCTTTACGGCAGAAAAAAGCAAGGGGGTGGTACTTCCCCAGACGGACTTTGCACAAGAGCCTTACCACCTTCAAACCACCTACTTACGTAGATAGTAATCAATCGGAATCAACTTGAAGTATCATCATCATGGGGTGCCATCTTCGAAATGAAGTTTGGAGGTCAGCAATCGGTATTCGTCGCGGCGTTCCGCCACCCAACTTGAAGTATAAAAAAGGAAAACAAAAGACATGTATGGAAGTATACAAACCGGTGCAACTATTTTAAGAGGGTACTGCTTGAAATTAAACCTTCTTGAGATTCTTTCCTCATTAAACTTCACCATAAGTCCTGTAGCCCTTGACCAAGATGCCCAGGGAAATATAGAAGCCCCATCGCCTGGATGCATAAATATATCATCCAAATAAAGGGATTCTGTATGTCCCAATATAGATGGGTGCTTAGATCTGATGTAGGTTATATCTGAATCATAGCGAACACGGTTGATATGGTCAGGTATTCCGTCGCCAATGATGAGCCATTTGTACCAGTGAGCGAAGTGTTCTGGTTTTACCTGGAAATATATACCCTTAACAAACAAATTTAGTTTTGCGGTCCTAAAAATTGACTTTATTGCTTCTAAAAATACTAAAGGTACATCGGAATCCTCTGCGCGTGAGTCAGACTTGCACTTGACTGTTTTTTTAGTCTGTCTTGTTCAGTCTTGTTATGTGGCTAACATGTACAATTTCGTGGGATTGGGCCTTTAATTTTAGTGAAAATATAAGGTCCTAAAGAAAAAGTGAACTTAATTTTAGCAGGCTACTTAGACTATGAAAATGAACAACTTTCAAATACGAAAAACCAAAGACCTCCCATACGAAATGCGCTATCAGCTTATGTAGTTTCTATGGGAACACGATCTGAGTAACATACTAAAATTTTGTTCACTATTTCATTAGGACCTTATTTATTTTACGAGGAAGAGATGTCTATGAATCAAACCTTTTCCAGTAAGCTGTGATCTTCCCGCTCAAGATACAGGATTCCTTGAAAACGATGGCTGCCGACATTATCTAGGATGATGGGGTCACATGAAACTGTGGCACTTATGCCTTGCCTTGATAAATGCCGAATTATATTTATTTGGTCTGTTGGATAAATGACAGAACGCTTTGTTTTATTTTTCTACGAGATGTTAGGTTCATAACTAAAAGACGTCAACTGCTGGACATAAGCCTCCTCTAAAGACCCTGCGCTGTTTGCATCCAGCGGCTTCCCGCGACCTTGACCAGATCGTCGGTCCACCTTGTGGGGGGCCTGCCCACGCTACGTCTTCCAGTACGTGGTCGCAACGTACTGGAAGACGTAGAATGTAGGGAACGAATTCTTAAGTGATTTACGAGATTGAAAACATTCAATATAGTCCTGTCTTAAAAATTTGAAATATATTTGTTATTTCTAACATTGTGTCCGATTGTTAATTTACACTATATTAAGATTAAGGTTTTAAAAGTTTATTAGCTTAGCGCTTAATTTAATTTTAAAATTGATATTCAAAATTAATTTTACCTAAGAGACGAAACAAGAATTGAGCTACGAGTATTAGCACATTTTAAGAGTTTCAAACCTCAAAAGAAAAAACGGAACCCTTATAGGATCACTTTGTTGTCCGTCTGTCTGTCTGTCTGTCAAGACCCTTCTCACGAACGGGTCGTGAAATTAATATTATATATTAGGGTCCATAAACCACACAAGATCGGAAAATTTCAATTTTTTACAACGACGCAATCAAAAGATATGGCATTTTATGTCCTCATCTCCATACATTTATGCACTAAAGCAAAACCTATAGGGTACTTCCCGTTGACCTAAAATTATGAAATTTGGCAAGAAGCTAGGTCTCACAGTACAAATAAAGGGAAAAGTCTGAAATTTTTAAACTTTAAAAAACTTTTCTCACAACTAATGGTAACCAATTGTGGTGAGCTCCCGGTTTAAGAACATTCATATAAGAGAGGGGTCAAGTTGGATGGTCGCAGAGGCGATTTTTGTTTTAGTTGTATTTTAAAAACGGGAACACTTACAAACTTGAAAATTGGTATGTTTATAGTGCATATATAAATTTGGCCAAGCGAGTGTCGGACTCAAAAAATCTAGCACATTAGCTTACTGAAATTTCATCTAATACAATTATGATTATGTGGTGGTACGGAACCCTCGTTGCGCAAGTCCGACTCGCACTTGGCCGTTTTTTTTCATGACTGGTTGACTTCTCTTATTTAAATGACTGAATCTCTCTCTTATGTAGTACAATTAACAACTTAATCGTGAAAAATATCTTACCCAAAATGCCCGTATTGCAAGATAGTATAATGACATCACTGACAATTTTGAGTTTAAAAAACTCAGCAATGGCAAAAAAGAGCATTTTTGGAGAGAATCTGGCTCAAAGTAAGTACTAATACTGCAGTTTTAATCTAAAACACCTGGATTTAAAGGTTTAAAGACATTATAATTTTTTCATGAACTTTGTCAAACTTAGCTATTTAAATTACTCTAAGTGAACTGCATATCATCTACGTTGGTAACAACAGGGGTGTAACTATGAAATTATAGCTTTGTAACGAACTGCTAACAAGTGGTTTCGGCAAGTCTTTATAAATATTGAAATAGGTATCTAGCCCAAGTTTGTTTCATATACGGGGTTCAAAGAATGAAGAAGAAGGTTGATGACATGTAGAACTATATTTATTTGTACATTTTTACATGTTTAAAATTAAAACAAAGTAGATAAATGAGATAATAAATAAAGGAAAATCTATGAATAAATATAAAGTTTACAATAACAATACCTTTCTAATAAGGAACTGTATATAAATTAAATGGGATTATTTTTTATAATAACATCCGCATTCGCAAGAATGTGGCTTTGCGCAACCACAAGATGGGGGAGGTGGCAATGGTTTAGGCTCTAAAGTAATAGGAATCGGAGCTGGAACCATGAATGCGTTCATAGGGATTCCTGGTGGATGAGCAGGGGCGCACGCAGGAGCGGGGGCTGGGGCACATGGTGGGGCGGGAGGAACCAAAGAGATCATTATAGGTGGAAGAGGTGGCGCTGGAGATGGTAAGTACGATGGTGCTGGCAAGTAAGCCGGCGGGGGAGCTGGAAGGAACAACGGGGCAGGAGGAGGAGGCATAGCGAACGGAGCCGGTGCAGGCGCTGGAAGGTACATTGGGGCTGGAGGAGGTGCTGGCAAGTACATAGGTGCTGATGGTGGAGCAGGTGCTGAGCACATCCGTGGTGGAGGAGCAGGCAACAGTAACGGCGCTGGAGGAGGAGGTAATGCCAACATTAATGGAGCTGGTGGTGGAAGACAAAGAGGCGCTGGTGGCAGCTGTGGAAGACATAAAGGCGGTGGAGGAGGAAGAGCCAGCATCAGCGGTGGTGGTGCTGGAAGGCATGGCGGTGGAGCAGGTGGGGCCGCTGGAGTCAGCATGATAGACACCGGCGGTGGAGGGAGCTCCAGCTTGTCACATAGTTTCTCTTTCTTTTCTGTAAAGGTAAAGTAAAGTCAATTATTCCGATATCCGCTTATTTAAAAATATACGTTCAAATGGAAAATAATTTGAAACAACTTACCAAGTTTTTCAGCGAGAAGAGGCTTTAACAACCTAAAAATAAATTGGATAATTATTAGTGGGTTTTGTCCGTAATAAAAACATATAGAATATTTCAAGTTTAGCTTATACTTACGAAGCTAAAACTGCTTTTTTACATTCTTTCATCTCCTTTAGAGCCTCCAACTGTAACAAAAAACAATTTTAATATTTTTTTACAACATAAAAATGAATCATCAACATAAATGCATTCTAAAACTGTGCGTCTTGGTTTATGACTGCATTTTTGAATAAAGTTATAAAAAGGACATACCAAACACAATCCTTTATCACTACAAGCCAGTACATAGTTTGTAGTGACCATAATTACTGCTAAGGAGAGCCAGAGACCACGGCCCCCCATTGTGTATAAATTGAAACCAGACAACAACTGTATACCAGAACATACGTCTTCTAGTATATAAAGATGATGTGTTGACATTCTTTACGTAAGTCTGGTATACGATAAACTACGATTTCGATCAAAAATTGCAAACTCTATGATAAGGTGAAACGTGTTGATTGTCAGTTAAATAGTTTATAAATCAATCGTTTAGTTACGAAATTAAATCATATTAATATTGATGAAATATTGTCTATTCTATCTTGAAGAAAGTTATAATAGGTTTAAATTTCATCAGTATGCCTTTGTCTATCGCAAGAACTGAATAGATCTAAGAACATTTTAGAGTGAATTTTACAACGCTAAAACATCTTTATATCTTTAAATTTATCGATAGACCCGGGAGTAGACTTTTTCAATTATACTTAATGATTAACGGTAAAGTGCGCAATGATATCACGCGTCGAGGGTTTTTAACCCGTGTGGTGCCGGCAAAGAATAGTACCAACCCGTGTCGTAAGAGGCGACAGAGGGATTTATAGGGAGGATGGGCAGCAGCGTCCTTCTGTGTATCGTACGATTTTACATACTGCGGTCTCCAACAACCGTGGTCCATGGTGCCAGCCGCAACAGTAACAAACGTGGTGACTATGGAACTTTCCCTCTACATTGTTCTAGCAAAAGCTGTAATTTTGGAGGAAGCTCCCTGTCCTCAAGTTTCAAGGGGTGTTATGATGATTTTTGGTACCGTTGTTAGGACTCAATAAAATGTATTTCTAGGACTGCGCAAGCATCAGCGTTTTCTACGCTAGCATCTATCATGTGTCTTAGCAAAGTTCGTTTTTAAGGGATTTTGTGCTAATTTCCAAAAAAAAGCTGCTTGCTGCTGTGCTTGTTAGAGATATTAAAGGTGTGATAATACTGACGGGTGTGAATTTGCCCATGAAACTGAACAACATTTCCCAAGGAACATAGGTCGAAATACGAAAATCTATTTTTGACCTCCCATAGAATAGAAACTGCATTAGCTGAAAGCGCATTTTGTATGGGAGGTCAAATTTGGTTTTTCATATTTCGACCTACATTCCTTGGTAAAAGTTGTTCAGTTTCATCGGCACATCACACCTTTCCGTTACACGTTGTATACTTGTTAGAATATCTTTTAAGTGTAATTATTCATCCAAACTTTTCTAAAATTATTTACTTACTTAATATGGTTACAAAATCGCAATGTATTGATACTAACGTTTTAATACGTACGAACTGCATTATTGATTACTTACATAATGTTATCAACAAGTTTAAAAGATAACCAACCAATTGTTAACTTGCTTTATATAAAGCCAAATGTAACATTGATCACTTAAAATTATTGATAAGTTCTGCAGAATGGCCGTTAACCAAAATTTGTATAGTTGTACGATTATTTTTATCATATTGTTTGTAAGTAATTTTGCCATAATGTACTTAGATGTAAATATTTTTACCTTCGTCTTCATAAAAGTCGTAATTGTTATAGCTCTTGTTATCCATTGTTGGATAAAGATTTTACAGATTTTAATACCGAAGACAGCCTTTTGGTGTAGTTGGTAGAGCCTCTGCCTTATAAACCGTAGGTAGCGGGTTCACAAATATTTTTGTGATGAAGATAGGTGTTTGTCATATGTTCGAGCGTTATTTATTAATTTATATATTGTTTTATCAGTTTGTGATACGCTTATGCCTAGTTTGGAAACAAATGAAAATTTTAAATAATACTGTGAGATTATTTAACTTGGGCGGCTTTTTTTACTAAAACCCATGTCATATATGTATTAGCACTTAATTTGATATGCTTTTCATCTTAACTTATACATAAAGTAATAAAATAAGTATTTATTTATTAGTATTTATTATTTGCCTGAACTAAATCAAATCAAATATTATCAAACATTGTTGGATATTAAAATCTGCTAAATGTAGTTTAGCGTTAAGTTTCTGCTAAGCGATGTATCGCTTCACAAACAAAGTGACGCCATGGTGGAAAAAAAGAAGCGACACTAAAAAATAACGCGCTCTTTTAAATATGTTTCAATGAATAAAGACCCAAGAGTTATTATGATAAAGTTTGTGCTCTTGCTTGCAGAGAGTTATTTATATAAGTATTCTAATCATGATTGATTCAACAGTTTTAATGTCCGCATATTTACTTTTCAGGACTGGTCCAAAGGCCTAAATCTCGGACTCTTCGCTGGAGACAAACGTGGTGGCAGTCCATTAGTCATCAAGAAGAACACACATCACTCTCCCATCTTCATCAATATCAAACCTTCTCCTTTGCTGCCTCCAATTTCTCCCAAATTACCTAAACCGCCACCTTTAGTTCCATTAAAACCTATAAAATCTTTTAAGTTGCCAAAACCACCTTTAGCTGCTAAGTTACCAAAGTCCCTGAAGTTACCTAAACCACCAAAGTTACCAAAACCTCTTAAGTTTTCTGAATCTCCAATCTTGGCTAAATCTTCTTCGTCTTTATTGAGGAAGTTAGGAACACAAAAATTACCAAAACTATCATTTTTAAAATCTCCATTTTCAAAGCTCCGGTCACCTATTTTACCTCCAATAATAAAACCTGTGATGTTACCAATATTACCACCATTAATACCAAAAGTACCCTTCATACCAAGGTTACCTCTTATGCCTTTCTTGCCGCCTCCTTTATTACCCTTACCATTATTACCGATTTGACCCCCCCCATTGATACCAATTGTTCCACGATTGAAATCATCAATATTTAAAACACCCTTGCAAAGAGCTCTAGGATCAGAATTAAAACCAGTGATTGTTCCTTCAGCACACAAAGATGACCTTTTGGAGAAACTGAGGAAACTAAGAAAGCAGGGATCTTTGACAACCGCGGAGTTTACTAAGTTCAAAAAAATATTACTAAAAAGAAGATGACAATATAGGTCATAATTTATTTATTTTAGTTAACATACATTGTACATCATCTCAGTACTTTTATAGAATTTAATAAATAATTATATAGCGTGTAACGGAAAGGTGTAATACTAAAGTGTGTAAATCTGCCAATGAAACTGAACAACTTTTAAGAACAAAATCAATTTTTGGCCTCCCATAGAAACTCTCCTCTGATAGCGCATTTTGTATGGGTGGTCAAATTTGGTTTTACCTATGTTCCTCGGGAAAAGTTGTTCAGTTTCATGGGCAGATTCACACCCTTCAGTACACACCTTTTAGTTAAACGTTGTAATAAAACTTACAATGTCCGTTTATTTTATTTGCTCTTCTTAACAATTTTATTTAAAACAACAACATTTTTTTTTTTTTTCAATTTTTAAACTAAATGACATCAGGTTAGTTTCTTAGTATACTCCTTAGCGCTGGCCGCGATCTCGCTGAAGCCTTTGACAAAGGCGTCCTTCATCTTGTTGAAATACTTGACGAGGGGGTAATAGAAGGGACGCTCGTCGGCGCGGGACGTGAAACACTCGTCGAAGATCCCGCGACGGGTGCGGCTCGAGGTGCGAACGAAGATGCTGCCCTGGAATAAAAGTAAATTTTAAATAGAAACAAATAAATAAGTAATACAATATTTAAATAATACACATACACGATTCTTGAATATCACATATCACTAAGTGATTTTTAAATGTAAGAAATTATAATAACCATTAAAGGGACAATCATACCTACGTATTAAATGACAATTAAAAATCGATATCATTTTTCACTTTTGAAGAGTAAATTCTGTGATTTTTAATTGTTTAGATATTATTTTTATCACCAAATGATATTCAAGAATTTAAAATTTTCGACATTCGACTCTAGCAAACAGTTTTTTTTATAATTCTTCTTCTTCTTCTTTTCGTATCAATGGCAAATGATTTTATAGTAAGTTAGCCCAAAATGTGGCTACAGCAATAGCTCTTTGGTTGCCTTCAAAAAGGTCCTCCCTGGTGCAAGAAACTGAGGAGGTAGGGCACGAAAGCAAGTGTGTCATGGATTGCAAAATGCCGCATTCACACTCGTCATTATCAGAGAAGCCCCCACCTCTTCTTCAGTTCTCCGCACCTGCCGGCGCCCGATCGCAGTCTATTAAGTGACTTCCATATGGGCCAGGGAAGATCATGTCCTGGTGGAAGATTTTCGGCAATGGGGATATATGAGCTATCAGGGGGGTACCTTTTTGACCACAGTTCTATCCTAGCCTTTGATGGATCTGATTCGAGGGGTACGGTGTTTCTTATAAAACTGTGGCGGCTTTTGAGCCGTACGGGAGGTGGAGTATGTCCGTGTAGTGGGTGTCTGCTATCTAGTTCCTGTTTATGTTTTTCAATGGAGCAGGCCACTCGACACCGAACGTCTGGAGGGGCTATCCCAGCAAGATAGTACAGATAGCTCAGTGGTGTTGGCTTCAGGGTGCCCGTAACTTAATTGAAAATTACTTTAAAACCAGTTCCAATATTTTGTTTCAACATGTTATATGGAATGTAATGGAATAAAACCCACATAGGTATAACTAGTTTCTTGTCCGTGTTATATGCTGGCTAATAATAATACCTTCCTTGTGGGTGTTGTAAAAGCCTCTTCTTCATCGTCATAACATCCCATATAGTGTAGGCAACGAAGCAGTTGACCCCAACATAAATTTTTCAGGCAGATTTTATTTGACAGGATGATAAAGAATCATGAATTAAATGTTAATTCAAAATATCCAAAAAAAAAAATTACAAAAGAAATTTTTCATACATTTTTTGTAATTTTTGTATGGGAAAATTAAAAGAACCAATTTTATTTTTAATAGAAGGTTTGTCTCATGTAGTGTAATACCCCAGCAAAGTTTCATCGACTGAGGATTTAATGCGGGGGTCTTCATACAACGATCTGCTTCGTTGCCTAGACTAATAAACCATCTACTGCAGGACAGGGAGCTCCCTCCAAAATTCCAGTAAACACATGGTACAATTTGGAGGGGAAGTACCATAGTCACCACGCTTGTTAGCGTTGCGGCTGGCACCATGGACCGCGGTTGTTGGTAACCGCAGTGTATAAGATGATACGATACGCAGAAAGACGGTGCTGTCCATTCACCGCTTTATACTCCCTTAGTCGCCTCTTATGTCACCCACAGGTAGAGATGGGTTGATAAAGGCCTCTCAAGTGTCTTTAAGTTAATGATAAAAATAAACCGGCCAAGTGCGAGTCGGACTCGCACCCTAAGGGTTCCGTACCTATCTACTATATGATATACTAAAAGCTTTTGCTCTTTGATTTTAAAAACTTCGTGACCATCCTCTTGACCCCTCTTTTATAGAAAAGTTCTTGAAACGGGAGCTCACCTTAATTGGTTACTATTAGTGGTGAGAAAAATTGAAATATTTAATGATTTTAGACTTTTCCCTTTATTTATACTGTGAGAACTAGTTTCTTGCCAAATTTCAAAATTTTTAGGTCAACGGGAAGTACCCTGTAGGTTTTGCTTTTTTGCATAAATGTATGGAGATGAGGACATAAATAGCCATATCTTTTGATTGCGTCGTTGTAAAATATTGAAATTTTCAGATCTTGTGTGGTTTCGTCATAATATTCGTTATCAATTTCAACCGGATACCTCTTCTCGTTCGTGAGAAAAAGGGTCTTGACAGACAGACAGACAGACGGACAACAAAGTGATCCTATAAGGGTTCCTTTTTTTTCTTTTGAGGTACGGAACCCTAAAAAAGTATAATATACCACCATACCGCGACTATTCATTGTGCCCGCTGCAACGCTTTCAAGCGTGGTGACTATAGGTACTCCCTTTTCATATATTATCATGACATCCCACAAAAAAAAACCGGCCAAGTGCGAGTCGGACTCGCGCACCGAGGGTTCCGTACCACCACATAATCATAATTGTATTAGTTGAAATTTCAGTAAGTTAATGTGCTAGATTTTTTGAGTCCGACACGCGCTTGACCAAATTTTATTATTTGTTGTTATGTTATAGCTTATGCACTATAAACATACCAATTTTCAAGTTTGTAAGTGTTCCCGTTTTTAAAATAGAACTAAAACAAAAATCGCCTCCGTGACCATCCAACTTGACCCCTCTCTTATATGAATGTTTTTGAAACGGGAGCTCACCACAATTGGTTACCATTAGTTGTGAGAAAAGTTGTAATACTTAATGATTTCAGACTTTTCCCATTATTTGTACTGTCAGACCCAGCTTCTTGCCAAATTTCATAATTTTAGGTCAACGCGGGATGTACCCTGTAGGTTTTGCTTTTTTGCATAAATGTTTGGAGATACATACATACATAACATCACGCCTTGTTCCCGTCGGGAGATGATGATGGAGATGAGGACATAAAATGCCATATCTTTTGATTGCGTCGTTGTAAAAAATTGAAATATTCAGATCTTGTGTGGTTCATGGATCCTAATATATGGTATTAATTTCAACCTGATACCTTTACCCGTTCGTGAGATAAAGGGTCTTGACAGACAGACAGACAGACGGACAACAAAGTGATCCTATAAGAGTTCCGTTTTTTTCTTTTGAGGTACGGAACCCTAAAAATACCATGCAGGAAAGGGAGCTCTCTCCAAAGCAGCATTATGTAAGATGGTAAAATATACAGAAAGATGCTGCTGCCTATCTTCCGGTTTAAAAGCCCTTAGTAGCCTCTTACGACACCCATGGGTAGAGATGGGTTGGTACTATTTTTAGCTCACACGGTCAAGTTTTCATATATATACTCATTATACAAATATATATATATATACTCATAGCATGTATGAAAGGATTGATGAAAGTTCAGGAAGCAAGGGAAGTATGTCAAGATCGTAGCAGGTGGAGAACTGAGGTCTCTGCCTACCCCGACGGGAACAAGGCGTGATGTTATGTATGTATGTATGTATGTATACAAATATATACAAATTTTCATATATATATACTCCTGCTGTGAATTATATAATGTAGCGATAATCACGATACAGGTTTTGCCTAGTGTGGTTAGCGCAGTTAAGCAAAATGTGAATTTTACTGAATAAAGAATTATTTATTTATTTTTTAATTATTGCCCATCTAGCAGGGGACTTTTATGATAAATAAGAAATTTCTTAACTTGGCTCAGCCACCCAAGAACTCTCTTTACAAATTTTACATAATTTTATGTTGCAATGGTAATGAACGAACACAGGATGTTAGTATATTATAGTATTTTTTTTACAAATTTGATAATCAACCAACCTCTACTGCAATCACAACAGCCGCAAGCAGAAGAATCAACGCGAGACTTCTTAACTTCATTCTCAAAGTAAAACTTGGCTAATAAATACAGCACTACACTTCCCGCATACCAACTATTGACTAGCCACTGCATCTCACTTGGAATACAACTAAATAATTTATTCCAATCTCTTTGAAGATAATTAATAATGTAATGGAAAAGATCATGTAACAAGCACGTAAGATAGATAAGATAGAACTGAGGTGAAATGATCAAATGAGGGAGAAGGAAAGTCACGTAGTTTAACAGAGATGGTTCAAGTTACACAATATGAGATAGCTGAATTTTTCTATAATTATTTTACAATTGAGTAAAGAAGTTTTTTTTTAATAATCCACTTTTGCTACTTTGAAGTTCAAGAAACTGCTATTGCCTTGAAGGTCAAGAGAAAAAAACATATAAAACAGCAAATGCGTCTTCAAAATAGGTAAGGTTTAGTACAATTTTTATTTATATCAAAACAGCATAAATAAGGTCAAGAATCAGGAAAAAAATAAGTTTATCTATGAGCACAGTTTGATCCCAAAGCACTAAAATGTACGTTTATTTTTATTTGGGTAAGTATGTTAAATTAGGGGAGCGAATAAGAATCGTCATTATTTTTTAGTACTTGGCCCCACCACAGCAATACACCAATAACCTTGCAAACTTGTGATTCAGATCGCAAAGAGTGCTGAATCTACATTTCTTACATGAATAAACGTGATCTCTTCCTTTTAGTCAGTGGTCAAAGCTAAAATGCGAGTGAAGTGAATTATGTGATCATGTTGTATTTCATCGTTTTGTTGTTGGTTCGTATCGATTCCCAGAATTATAAATAGTGAAGGACATCAAAATAGCTGAAGTAGTGTTTTGTCAGTTTGCAAAAGTTGCTAATTTGTAGACAAGTTTGTTGATCTTGTAGAGTTCAATAGAGTTGACGTTTTCGAGTTTATTTTTATGATCAATACTTAGGTATCTGTTTACATGCTTATTAAAATTTCGGTTATTATTATTTTTTTTCGTTTTTTTTTGTTTTCGGTTAGAGTTTCCTTTTATACTGTTAATGTGAACCATGTGTGACAATAAAGTGTTTATCTATCTATCTATTTAAGTGTTCTCTACAATGTGTACAAGAAAGGTGTGATAATACTGAAGGATGTGTATCTATCCATGAAACTGAACAACTTTTCCCAAGGAACATAAGTAAAAAAGAAATATATGGTCCTGTACAAAATGCGCTATCAGCTGATGCAGTTTCTATGGGAGGACCGTATTTCGACCTTTCGTTGGCGAAGGTGGTTCACATCAATCGAAAAATTTATCACACCTTCCGTTACGTGATCTTATTATAAAGTTGTGATGTTTGTGTTATAGGGGCTTCATAGTTTGCGTGCAGCCCCGCCCTTGAAGCTGACCATAGATTGTTCATCTCAGGAAACTGTAAGTAACTTACATTTGATTCGACTTTCATGTTCATGATGATGATAAAGGAAATACATATCTTGGTTTTTTATTTGAAATTAATCGACTAATCGTAATCGATATGTACATACATACATAATGTCATGCCTTGTTCCCATCGCAAAGACCACAGTTTTCCACCTGCTACGATCTTGACACACTTCCCCTGCTTCCTGTACTTTCATCAGTCCTTTCATACATATGCTCGTCGGTTTAGGGTACTTTTAACCTGGCTTTTATTCAGAACGTCCTGTTACGAATCGATATGTCGCAGGCAAATTGTATAATGCGTCGTTTTTCATTAGGCATTGGCATTCTACAAAGTGCCGATTTTTTTTTTATGTCGCAGCATTTCACAAATCGGCGCGTAATTCGTTCCTGGGACTAGCCGGCTGCTGCCGCAGCACGCTCGCTTTGCTCGCTTGGCTCGTGCGTTGAGGTTGAAAGGTAGCCTAACCCAACCTAACCGATCCCTCCTCGGGATCGGATCGTTTAGGTTGGGCTTACCGTGGCTAACGAACGAAGTGATCTAAACCCGTTTACAATCTGTCGGCACCGTTTTACAATTTGCCGACCGCTTACAATTTGCCCGCCGTTTTTAAACTGCTAATTATATGATTTGCCTGCGACACATACATCATAATCACCATCATAACATCCCATGAAACGTCCACTACAGGACAGGGAGCTCCCTCCAGAATTCTTACTTTTGCTGGAAAAATGTGGAGGGGAAGTACCATAGTCACCTCGCTTGTTAGCGTAACGGCTGGCATCATGGACCGCGATTGTAGGTGACCGAAGTAAGTAAGATGTAAGATACAAAGGAGTACGCTGCTGCCCATCCTCCAGTTCATAATCCTTAGTCGCCTCTTACGACACCCACGGGTATGTATGGGTTGGTACTATTCTTTGCCGGCACCACACGGGGCACATATACTTATAGTACACAAGGTGTTGATCATGGAAACGGATCATGGACTGTATGCACAGTTTTAAGGATCAGTGATTACAACACCCGGTATAAAGGGAATTAATTTTGTATGTACTCATTACAAAGATTTTGGAAACTACGCCAGGGGGCGTTTGCGTTTTTCTTACGTCAATAACTCATTACGACCCGAAGCTTCCTGTCCAGCAGTAGATTTTTTATTATGGGATGTTGTGATGATAACTACAGCACAATTTTTTTATCACCCCCAAAAATTTTAAGGAACTGAATAACTTTTCCCATAAAACATGGGTCGAAATACCAAAAAGAAAGTTCGTCCTCTCATTAAAAAAAACAGTCAAGTGCGAGTTGGACTCGCGCGCCGGGGGTTTAGATATATCTATAGTATTTTTGGAAGCAATAAAGTCCATTTTTAGGACCGCTAAACTAAAAGAGATGTAAAATTTTACTATGGGGGTTGGATTTTTATTTCGAGGGAAAATTAACAGGGTTCAAACCAAGTTCATATGATAGATAGAATAGTAGATAATATTGTGGTGAAGAAAGAATATTTTTAAAGGCCACCATTTTTTTACAATCGATTTTTAAAGTTATTGAAATACGGCATCACTGATTGGAATATGGCAACACAGATTGGACTATGACAACCCTACTTACAAATAGTGTTGCGATCTATCGATTATTTTATTTCGAGATATTAGTGTGAGTCAGGTCACTTGCGTCAGTTTATACCTCGTAACGTCAAAAAATTACATTTGCCCTTTGCCTAGAGGCTCGTTCTAAGTCGGCAGATCATTTGACTGAGAGTTGTCAGTTTCTATGAGTCATATTAATGAGTTAACTCATTTAAATAATTTGAACCATTTGGTCAGTTTCTATGAGTCATATTAATGAGTCAACTCATTTAAATAATTTGGACCATATGAGTCCGAGAAGTAATACAAGATCTTATGACACGCACGACAAGCAGTCATCCAAGTACTATTAGGCCGGATATAAAGCAGGTTGTAGCAGACAGACCTCTGTGAAATATTCCCGCGCAACGTTGGAATTGTTCTCTAATTGCGTCACTGTCAGTGTTCAATTGTCAAGAAACTACCTAGTAAGAGCAGGCAAAATGTCAATCTCGTCGGCCGACAATTATTGAGGGATCGAGGGGAGTCATGGCTCCCCCTGCCTCTACCACGAAGGTCATGAGGCGACCAAAGGCCACTCACAACGTCGCCCAGGCCACTTACCTTCGCGAAGAAATCGCCGCCAAGCTTTGCAAAAGTGCAGTCGCCCGCCTTACCGCCGCTTCACCGCACCCCGTCGAAGCCCCCCGCAACCGCAACCGTGGGCCCTCGACAGCCGCTTGCCTGGGCTGTACCGCCTTTGCCACAGAGCCTATTAACACGGTCTTCTCCCCACAAGCCGTGGGAGTAAAGACGAATCACCCGGAGGTATCAACAACTTCAGTCACACACGAAGCCATCGACCTTGCCATCGAGCTCCTGCTCTCCGTTCTCAAGGCCTTGAGAGCAGGCACAGACCCGGTGACAATTGTCACGGAGGGTGTCTCCATCCTGGCTCGCATCCCCTCCCCTCCACACCAGGTAGCCTACGTTCACTACGCCTCGTCGAGTAGTTAGGACTGTGGGCCCCTCACAAAACTGATACAGTGGATTTATTTTTTATACAAGAGAAAAAAAGAAAAAAAATGGGTTATCACTTTAAGGTACTAAAACGATAAAAACTAAACTGCGTTAGTTTTAATCGTTTTTGTACCTTGTATTCCTTGAATTTTCATCGTGTTCAGGTCTAAATCGACTATTTCAGTTTCATTTCAGGTTACTCTTTATTATTTCATTTACCTATTTTAAAATAGCTCCGCTACATATTACAAGAATTAAGACAACACATCAAACAAATACACTTAACTAATTCGAGTGAGTGAACTGACTCACTCATTTGAACTATTGATACCGTTATCTCTACGGCTTTCAAAATGAAACGCTTGCTTGACAGATTAACCTAAAACACCTAACCTTTTTCCTCACTTCTTTGATATTGGCTAATTAAATTAATAAATCAAAGCAGTATTGATAAATATGTGTATTTTGTAGAATCGGGTTGTTAAGCTCACGAGATGTCTGTGAAAGTACATTCTTGGAATAAACGATAAAAATGAAATACTGGAGTTGAAATCAGTGCTTACATAGCCAGATAATTTACCACACAAAATAATAGATAGGCTCTAAGTCACCAGCCACTTTTGGCCGCACCGTGTCACAAGCTACCCAAAGAATACATCTATACATAAATAAATACAACATAGACTTACAAGAGGAGACACAAGACTACTCAGAAATTAATTAACAGGGATCAAAAACTAAAACAAGGAATGAGTGCAGACTCACAAGATCTTAATATTGTAATATCAAGTGCCTTCGGACAATACTACACTAATATGTTATAATGTGAGAATACAATCATCCAGGCTCTACAAGCAATAAAATCAAGAAACATTACAAAAATAAATATTAGTATAGTGTAGGACAGCACATCAGTTCTACTAAAGCTGAATGGCCGCTATACAACCTCAGGATTGATACTACAATGCGATGAAGAACTATAAAAGTCATCAGTCATCACAAAATAGCATTATTAAAGGACATTTCCCTGGGAAATGATGCAACGGACTAACTGGCCATTACTTTTAAACCAGTTCCGGACTGAAATACAGATACAAATGTCCTTCACTCGTGCACTCTGGGTGTCGACACCATTCTAGTCATCTGGCTGATGACATTGGTATTCCTATGTATTTCTCATCTGATTTATTTCTAATTAAACCATGAGTAAAATAATCACAAATACCTGTGTTTAGATATTATCTTCCTTAATCAACCAGTCTACAAAGAATATAATTTAAAAAAATTATATATTGGGAGACATTTCACACAAGGTCATCTGATCCCAATTTAGGCAAAGCCTGTACTATATGGGTACCAGAGACTGATATACATACATAAATAGATAAATAACACCCAGACACAGAACAAACACTTGTGTATCACACAAATGTTTGCCCTGGGCGGGGATCGAACCCGCGGCCCATGGTGTGAGAGGCAGGCTCACTACCAACCACACCAACGGGCTTGTCAACCCAATGTAAAAGATCACACATTTTTACCCGCAGCAATTATTATAATTAATATTTATGTTCATCTCTTGCCTCATAACTTCTATACAACTTATTGTAGTTAAACAAATGAGTAGCGTTAGATTAGAAGCGTCTTGATCTTCCTCTGGTTATAGGATATAAGATGTTACATTACATTGAATGTGGCGCCCTCAGGACATTAACTCATGAATGACCAAAATAATATTTTTATATGATACCATGTTGGGTGTCAAATAAAAGGACATTATCTGAACATCACTATGAATATTTAGTGGCAAATAAGCATGCTGCTTCACCCAAGGGCAACTGAACATAGTGGGTCTTACTCCGTGGTCTTACTACAAAAAAGTTAGACATCTGTTGAACACTTGATTAAAAAAATGCGCACAAAATAACTGGCTATGTCAGTTGATGCGCAGAAGTCAAGTCATAATAAAATAAATCATTTTTGACTTCTGCGCATCAATGACATAGACAGAGTTATTTGGTACAATATTTTTAATCAAGTGTTCAACAGATGTCTAACTTTTTTGGTGTAAGACGGAGTGTGTTGCTTAAGATGAGGCAACGAGGCATGTCCAAGCAGCTTCATGCGGCCAATAACAACTTTACACTAAGTGTAATATTATTCATCTTATATTAATATCTGTTCATCTAAAAAAAATCTTGCTAATTGTGTAACAGATAGTTAACACTTTGAATTGACATAATAAGCCTATTATTATTATTTCTGGTGGAGAATCTGCGCAGACGGGTGATCAGATCACTTAAATAGCTATTTCATTCACTATCCCAGCTAGAAACGGACGGTGTGGCCTGCTTCACTGTAAGCCCCATCCAGGAAGATGGCCAGTTTATGCGGCAAGCTGCTCTTTTGGCTTCATCGGGGTATCCCCATTTTCCATTCCCCCTATCTACTGATTGAGATGTACTAAATAAGGACCCTGAGAGGACCTCCGAAGCTTTTCGCACACAATTCTGTGTCCCCTGGTGTGAGGCTCTCTGCACCACAAGCCAATCTGCCGAGGGCACTGGTTTACTGGTGCTGTTAAGTCTTTTTTCTATCTATATCCCTTGATGAAGAGTTTGGATTGACGATACCCCTCCACATTTTCCAACTGTGTGATAGTTCGTCTCCATGTCCTGTATCCTTGCATTTTGTCGGGTTTTCTTGTGCTTACGGTAAATGAACAAAAACGCGTAACACCCGCAGTAAGCTAAATCACTCTAATTCTTCATTTTTGTGCACTTTTAAGATATTTTCCAGCAAAATACACTATTTTGATCACTTTAACCTCTTTCGTTTCACAAATGCAAAATCTCTGACACAGCCAGTTGCACAAAGCTACTTTAAAATTAAAGCTCCTTTAAATCTACTGCTGTCACTTTCTTTGTCAGCAGAATAGAAAGAGTCCGCAATAGACTTAAAGGAGCTTTAACTTTAAAGATGCTTTGTGCAACTGGCGGTGAGAGTAGGATAGCTTTATGTTACGTCCATGTGTGTGGTTGAAACACACTGCTGTCAAAAAAAATATTGACAGCAGTCTGTCTTGACCACGCACACGGGCGTCATATACAGCTATCCTGCTGTCAAAATAATATTTCCTGTTCTGGAACGCACGTCTATACGAAGAAAAACGAAAAGGCAATTGAGTGTTGCCAGTTTATTTTGCTTTGGTGGTGCCAGTACTTAAAAAAAAAGTCCACTACAGATTTTTTTTAAAAATTATTTAAAGAAAAATGGCGGCATTAAAAAAATAATTCTTAGTCATTCTTCTTTCTTCTTTTTATTCTCCTTCATGTAATATAAATTTCAAGTCTGTTAATTTTATCTTGGAATAAAAAACCACTAGTATACATGTCTTTTGTTTGTTAAGGTTTTTTGCAGATTTCTAAAAAACCGTCCAACATAGAAAGATCGTTTTATTATTGCTGTATAAACTTGTATCGACAATTAACATAATGATAATGAATGAGTATAATGCAGATTAATATTATAACGAATTAACTTTATAATGATTTAGGTGAGGTCATTTATTTAATCCATAAGTTTATCGTTAAACTTCGTAGGTAAAGGATTATTATATGTATTCTAGTAACACAACTTGCATTTAATTGTGATAGATTTATATGACTAAAACATACTACAAACCAGAGAAAGCGAACTTAAAGTTAAAGCCACTTTAAATCTATCGCTGTCACTTTTTTGACTTCAAAACAGAATTGATCAGAAATAAGAAACTTTGTGCAAGTCCCTGTTCATCGAAGCGTTTTTTATTGGCTGTTGGAACTTTGATAGCAATAATGTATGGTTATTACTTTCAGGACTATCCAGGCAACTACAGAAGAAAATCTTTTGGAAATCCTAATCAAATCGACATCGATTCTCTTTGCTCTGTCATCCATAAAAATCTTCCAAAATCAATCAACGACGGAAAATTTATCCTCATTGGTGAAACAGCCGACCAATCACGTGCCAGCAACGACCAAGTACCAATCACCATTCCTCCACCCAAAGGATTCCGCAAACCAAGAATTAAAGTTCCAAAATTGAACGTGCCGAAGCTCAAAGTTCCACATTTGAAATCATCAGGACCATTAGCGCCACGAGTTGGAGCTCCAATGCACTTTCCGAACAGAAGTAGAGGCTATCTCTTTCCTACTCTCAGAGCTAGAGAGAGAGAAGACGAGAGCAGTGCAGAACGAATGGAGAAGTTCAAGAAAGGGGTGCAGAAAATGTTGCATGTTGTCAAAGTTTTGGGCCAAATTGATCAATATGTGTCGGAGAGAACTCGCATTATAGTCGATATACTTTCAAAGACGTTTACGGAACAAGAAAGTTCGCAAAAGAAATTTGTACGATAATTCAATTTTCTTCATGAATTTGAAAAATTCTTAAGTCTTACGTATACACACATATCGTCGAAACAATAGATCTACTTGTTAATAAGTTTTGTACTTTTATATTAAAATAATATTTAAAAATATAATTTGACAGTTTTTTCTTAATATTCACAGTTATATTGCGAATATTTTAAATAACTTCACATTGTAAAATTATTATTTATCTTAACGTACACGATTACCTGTTATTGATTTGAAATCCTATACTATTAAACAAGCAATATTTGTAGATACATATATTTGTAATCGGTTTCTCGAAAACGGCTCTAACGATTTCGATGAAATTTAGTATACAGGGGTTATTGGGGGCAAAAAATCGATCTAGCTAGGATACATGTCTGGGAATTTTTTTTTTCTCAGTCAGTCTTTTTTAATATTTCTTAGCGCGATTTATTATGTTCAAGAAGACAGCGCCATCTGTTGTTGAGTAGCATAGCTTGCTCACCCGATGATATTTTAATGTTGAGGAAGCTATTTTATAGAGCGAAGCTCGGTCGCCCAGGTACTTAATATTATTTGTACATGTTACTACTAGCACGCTTTCCGCAAGTCCTTACCCAATTTTTGGTAAGTATTTATTTGTTTATTTAAACAAGGATATTATAAAATTATCAATACAGGGGTGTAAAAAAAGTACGATTATCCTTCTAAGGGCAGATTCTACATCACCAATAGATTGTAATTTTTATTTTTTTATTTTAGGTAATTACGAAATTTGATTTAAAAAAAATTATAATATTGGGGACATTTCACACATTTCATTTCTTTTCCTTTTTCGAATTACATTACAGTAATTTATTGAAGCTATCTCTATCCGTGGGTGTCGTAAGAGGCGACTAAGGGCTAACCCTTGCCCTACCCCTCCCTCACCCCCTCCCCTTCCCCTCCCCTCCCCCTCTTGCTCTCCCTATCCCTGCCCCTGACCCTACCCCTATCCCTGCCCCCAACCCTGCCCCTACCCCTATTCCTATCCCTTCCCCTATCCCTATCCCTAACGCTATCTTAACCGTTATCCCTATCCTTATATAAACATACAACCGACACTCATATTGATTTTTAGACATTTCAAACCTATCGCACCCTAACCCCATCCCCAAGGGATGATGGTATTTCACGTCCACCACGTTGAATTTCAAAATTGTTGTAGTTTTCGTAATCAGCGACCCGATAAACCATACAAATGATACCCATATTGGTTTAAGACTTTTTCACACCATTTCCCTCATTTGGGGGTTGAATTTGGGGTGGAATTTCAATAAAAGTGATGTACGTTCCACATAATTACAACCCTAATGCCTAAACAATAAAATTTGTGGATTTTACCTTGAAAATGAAGGATTTTCAACTTCACCCCCCTTTTCACCCCTTAGGGTGTAGAATTTTCAAAAACCCTGAGATATGTAAAACTTTATTTTTAGTTGTCAGCCTAAATACAAATTGGGAAGATCCTAACTTCAAAACTGCCGGACTTTCATACAAACTTTCATCCCCTATTTTATAAAATCCTTTCTTAGTGCACCCCTAGGTCTCATAAGGAACCTACATGCTAAATTTGGAGTCTCTAGACCCAGCGGTTTGGGCTGTGCGTTGATATGTCAGTCAGTGAGTCAGTCAGTCAGTCAGTCAGTCATTCACCTTCTTCTTTTATATATATAAATAGATAGATCATCTGTGCCCATACCTAACAATCAAATACCATTTATATTTAGAGAATATCAATCATTATTTTATAAAAAAAAAAATCAGTGATTGCGAATATTTCTGGTGATGTTTTATCACCTGCTGATATTCAAGAATTGAGTCCGTGCTCGTTTGCCTATTTGTGATTTTAAAAAATCCTAACCAATCGTAGTATTTTCTTTCATCATCATATCAGCCGAAAGACGTTTCTTAAGTAATAACCTAAACGTATGAATTGCTGAATGTGCGGTTGGCCGCGCGTCAGTAGAATCACTTTGGTCTAAGCCAGCCCTCAGTATGCTTTTAAAGAGAGTGTTTGTATTGATGTGCGGTTAACTGTAGGTATACCTGTGGTCAGTGTCACTATGGAGTGAGAGCTTCTTCTGCCAACAAACTGCTGCGCAGTTTGGCAGAGTAAATAATTTGTAAACTTTTTATGTTTTAATATGAATAAATGATATACATACATACATACATACATACGTCCACTGCTGGACATAGGCCTCCCCTAAAGATCTCCATGACGACCGGTCCTGCGCTGCTCGCATCCAGCGGCTTCCCGCGACCGCCACCAGGTCGTCGGTCCACCTTGTGGGGGGCCTGCCAACGCTTCGTCTTCCGGTACGTGGTCGCCACTGTAGAACCCTTACGCCCCATCGGCCATCGGTTCTTCTTGCGATGTGCCCTGCCCACTGCCACTTTAGTTTAGCGACTCTCAGGGCTATGTCAGTTACTTTTGTTCTTCTGCATTTTGTATTTTCTTTACTTCGTCTATTTGAGCTTTTGAAGTAGTGTTAAGTTTTAATCAATAAGACACGGTTCGGGGTTACAGTATATTAATATTTATTATTATGAACATTAAAACCAAGTCCCATAATACTTTTACGACGAAATTTTTACCACACGAAAATATATTCTCAAACAAATTGATAGCACTTGTTGACCATAACGAATAAAATACATTTAAGTACTTAAGTAGATTAGGGGAGGCCTTTGTCCTATGTCATGATGATGATGATGATGAAGTCGATTTCACAAACAAATGAAATTCTACGCGACACTTCAAGACCTTCACACACACAAAATTTCATTCCCAGGTTTCTAGAGATCTGTTTGAACTATACTAAGTATGCAATTTTTATCCGGTTCGATTTTCTTGAGGTTTTTTTTGTGTGGTGAAAACTTTGTCTCAAATAAACAACTCGTGAAATATTTTTCGTTGTTTACGATTATTTTATTTGCAGGGCATTCTTTAATATAGTAATAGGCAGTTTTGAAAGGCTTAAGAATAAAATATGATTTAAACACTTGTCATTCCAATATTAATCGTCGCCAACTTCCAATGTGCTCATCATAAATTGATCCGCATTTAGTAGGTACGTTTCACAAAGATTTCTCTCTTCGAATGCTTCAAGAAGGTCTGGGCTGAGATACTTGTTGACGATAACAGAACATCGCAAGTCTTTGGTGGCGTGTGCTAGAGGTTCCTTGAGTTCGTGTACTGTGACTGGTTGCCGAGAATACTTCTGTAGTAAAGTAGTTGGTGAAACATCATCTGAGCTCGACGATGCAGCATGAAGAAGAATGAGCTTAGACATTAACTCGCGTGCAGGTGTTTTATATGTTCTTGCTTGTTTTAGTCTTGTGTAAGCTGCTTCAATCAGGTTTCTGGCGTACTGAGCTGAGTGTGGTAGTTTTCCCAACAGCAATCTCACGCAAGCTTCAAGTTTATCTTCCCATGCTGAGGTATTGTTCAAAACGTTTTCAAGACCTTCTTCGTTGCCAATCATAAGTCTATACATGTGGCTAGCGATTGCGTTCTGTAAAGCTTCGTCTGTAGGTATGTTGCTCAGTTCTTGTTCTAGAAGGTTTTGGAACTCTTCAGGTGCATTACCGACACAGTAAACGATTCCCTTTAGGCCTGTAAACGAAAACATAAAAAAAATAAAATTACTATTCTTTTTTATGGTTCTGAAGCACGGACTGAAATGAGCAGTAACGTACCGTGATCTTCTAAAATACCAGCTACTTCCAAAGCAATAGAAACTCCAGCTTCGTATCCCAACAAATAGAATTTTTTGCGAAGGTGAACTTTCTGCATAAGGATCTGCAATAAAAACACAAATAAGCATGTCTTTGAAATTCAGGTGTTGTGTCCTGTCAAATAGCTTTATTTTTAACGGATCTTACAAGTTCACATATTAACAAACCAATCACAGAAAATTCTTAAAAAAACAAATAATTTCATGACGACAATATGTAAGTCAACACACAACCATGAGGAAACCTCAAAATTGTATGTAATTAATGTACGTAGAATACCTGTTGGCAAGTTGACAGTTCCTTTTTTCGTAGTAGGCACGGAATTAAGTAGCTAGCTACAAAGCCACAACCTTTGTGCAACGTGATACTAATACCAGTTGTATCTTAAAAGTTAGGACATTAGTAAATATCGCATAATTAGATCAGACGCTACTCCAGTTTTATTATTAAAAGTTTTTTCTTCGTACCGTAGCATATCGTTCTGCAAGCTCTTTAGGTGTCTCCTGCAAATGGTCAAGACCTGGCTGTAGGATCATAGCTGGTAACTTCAGTCGCTCGCACAGTACTCTAAACCGTTCATGATGACCCTCTAAGCCGGGTATAAGGCAGATATAAGTCTGGTTAACGTCAAATTCATCGTCTCTCTGAAAAAATTTATGAAAAAATACGTTATTTGTAATTACACTTTCACAATAATAATTGTATCTAAAGTTATTACCGTAACAGCACTATTGGTTAGCGTGGGAAGGAATGCTATTTCCGTAGTAGCCAGCAGTTCGTCAGGATCCACATAGTTATAGAAGATCTCCAATCCTCGTAGTTCTGGATGTTCTGAACCGTAGATAACTTGTTCTAACTCTCTGATCCTTGTAATAAAAGAGTTTTATGGTTTTATTATGAAAGACAATATGATATCTATTATATTGAATACACCTTGAAAGCCGTATAAAGGACATTTTAGTTAAATCTGAAACTTACTTCTGCAAAGTCAATTCAGGAATGCTGTCGTCAATAAGAACAACGCTGTGTGTGTCTTTTAGGTAGGAAGCGATGGCTGGTATTTTAACCAAATCAATGCCTAGGTCGTTTAATGTAATGTGATTCTGTGTTTCCTCAGATATTTCGATTTCTGGAATGGATAAACATTCATTCAATGTAAAAGACTCAACCAATATCGCTCGCTCGCTGACACTCAAATGCATAAAGACATAATATGTAAATGTATCTTTATTGATGCCGCCGATGGAAGTAAAGTTATTTTTGTAGCCAGAAAATTATGAAAATTTGAATTATACTTCTTTAATATTTCTTTACCTGCAATATTGGCAATTTGTTGCAAAAGCGTCGGTTTTTTGACGTTCTGTGAGTGGGCCATCAGAACTGTTTTTGAAGATCTCAGAGCGCGCTCCAATGCTCTTAGGGCTCCTCTCCAGGAAAGAGCTCCAGACGTTGTTTGATCAGCGTTATCGGGCTAAAAATTATGCAAAATAAAATAATTTTAAACACACCACACCACCAATGTTGGTTGTATATTTTCACAGCTTCAACTAAGTTAAATTTTTGTTTCATACAGTGCATATCATAAATAAACGTTTATTGTTTATTGACCGTGACATTATCTTCTTAAGTTATAGATCTCAATAGTCTCAATTCAATACGAAACATGTATTTTATTGCACAAGACTAAGTTACCTTTCTTAATGATGGAATATTAAGGTGAGTAACTGGCAGTCCCTCTCTAGCTCTAGTAAGACAAGCATATTGGGCTACATTGAGTCCAGCATTCACAACTGCAAAGTATCTGTAAACAAAACCGTTTAACTAAACAGTTAGTTTATATTTTACAAGATTAACAATTTTTTTATCCGTAGATTAAGTAACTGCTTTTACCTGACAGCTGGACATAATTTTCGTGCAGCAATGTCTAGATTAGCAGTCATATTAGCTAGCATTTCAGCATTATTATGAGACGCGTCTGTAGCAACAATATAAATTCCTTCTACTGGTCCTAAAGTATTGCTTTCTCTCAGAAGTGTGATCACACCCTTATTATTGGTTATGTCTTCTGATGATAGTTTCACTTTTACGCCTTGCTTTTGCCATAACCTGGAGAAAATTATTTATAAAAGTGTTAGGGATGGTGTACCGAAAACTGAAAGGGCGTGCTCAGTCAACGAAACTGAACAACTTTCCCGATAAAACATTCTTAGGAAATGAAGAATCTAAAATTTTGCTTCTCCATACAAACTGTAAAATCAAAGTGAGCAATTTGTATGGAGAGGTCAAAATTATTCCCATTTCCCGAAAATGTTTCTTTGGGAAAGTTTTTCAGTTTCGTTGACTGAACACGCCCTTTCAGTTTACGGTACACCCTGTATAGACGATATACTTTTAAGACAAACTTGTTTTTCTGATTATGAAGGTAGCATTGCGTTAATATCGTCGTGTACTTTGTCTAACTCTTGTCTTGTAATGACAATGAAACGATACCAAGTCCAGATAGCAACTAGTTTATTTTATAAGAGACGGTAGACACTTTGTCGAATACCCACAACACCTTCCCCTTAAAGCAATGCAATGCTATGTATATAAATTTTTTAATGTATATAACTGTTACACAAGTAGGTAGATAATACTTTACTACATAACTTAATTAGTAATAGCAGATTATTTAAACCAAACATGTACAGAAATTATTAACTTCTCCTTCCCCTTACAAAGATAACAAACTAACAAATAATTTTTTTTTTAGTATAGAGTGTTTATTACTTTGTAATTTTATTTTCTACATTAGTTCTGCTACGCAAGACTGGTGGGGATGGGGAATTATCCTCCACATCAGTGTCTTCAGCATCATCATAACATGATTGATTTGGTATATACAATGAGTCATCATAATCTGTCTTAGGACTGGACTCGTTATGAAGATCATCTTGATCAATGGATTGATATTGTTCCTCATCTTCAGTAGGCACTGTCCTAATTAAATGTCGACGATTACGACGATATATTCTGCCTGTTTTATTTTGCACAAAATAAGAACGAGGCGCTGCAGCTTTTGCTAAAACTTTACCTCTCATTCGATCATTTCTTTCCAACATGATAACATTATCACCGACATTTAATTTTGGCAGTGGTTTGCTGTGCAAATCGTAATACATTTTTGTTTTTCTTTGTTTTTCTAATAAAATGTTATGCTGATTTTTATTGTCATATTGAAAAGTTAACAAGTGTGGGTGAACTGGCAATCGGCAGTTCAGCCTGCGACCCATCAGTAACTGTGCTGGTGAATTTAAATTGTCACGAGGCGTATTTCTATAACTTAATAGATTCAAATGGAAATCTGTTCCGCTATCAACAGATTTTTTCAGAATCTTTTTGATAGCTTGAACTGCTCGTTCACTTTTGCCGTTCGATTGCGCATAGTTAGGCGACGATGTTACATGTTCAATGCCCCACTCTTGCGTAAAAATATGAAATTCCCTATTTGAAAACTGTGGCCCATTATCGCTAATAAGTGTTTCTGGAATTCCATATCTAGCAAAGTTTTCCTTTAATACATTAATAACTGTCTTTGAAGACGTGTTTTTTAACTGCGCAACCTCTATAAAGCTTGAGTAATAGTCCACAAGTATCAAATATGGGTTCTTCTTGTACTCAAACAAGTCAGTCCCTACCTTATTCCAAGGTAAAGTTGGTATTGAAACAGAAATCATTGGCTCTTTACTAGGCCTGTTTAAGCTCTCCTGGCAAGTCCTACATTTTTTTATAAAATTATCTATATCCTGACTAATTCCGGGCCAAAACAGCACTTCGCGTGCGCGCCTCTTACAACGGTCCATCCCTAGATGCCCTTCATGTATAATTTGTAACATGTCATTTCTTAATGAAAACGGAATCAAAATTTGTTTGTTTTTAAATATCACTCCATTTACACAATACAATTCCTCTCTCATGGACCAAAAATATTTTAAATTATCGTTTACATCACTTTTATATTCTGGCCATCCTACATTAATATAATACATTAATGTTTGCAAATTCTGATCCTTGGCTGTTTCGGCTTTAACTAACTTTAGTTTATTTCCTGACATTGGAACATTGTTTATAACCATATTGATCTGATATGATAAACTATTACTGATATTATCATCATACAAATCTGGAAGCGGCGCACGCGATAAAGTGTCTGGTATGTACATAAATTTTCCGGGTTTATAATTAACAATCAATTCATAACCTTGCAATCGCAACATCATTCGTTGCAAGCGTGCTGGGATCGAGTCTAGAGACTTTTTAAAAATGCTTTCAAGCGGTTTATGATCCGTTTCTATAACCACTGCTCTTTTTCCGTAAATATATTGGTGAAATTTTTCACATGCGAAAACAATTGCCAACATTTCTTTTTCAATTTGCGCATAACGAACCTGAGTGTCAGTAAGAGTGCGTGACGCATACTCCACCGGGCGGCCCTCCTGTAGGACCACAGCTCCAAGCGCGACGCTGGAGGCGTCTACCGAGATTACGACTGGCCGTGACACGTCATACAGCGCTAATACAGGGGCTTCGCTTATTAGGTCTTTTAATTTCTCAAACGCATTCTGGTGACTGCTCTCCCACAACCACAGGGTGTCTTTTTTTAGCAGTCTTGTTAGTGGATATGTGTGCACGGAGTATTCAGGAATAAATTTGGATAAATAATTTACGGCTCCCAAAAATCGCTCTAGTGATTTTCGATCCGTTGGCACTGGCATATCTTTGATTGCCTTTACCTTTTCACCATCTGGCTTCATACCATCTTTATTAAATGTGTGTCCCAAGTAAGTTACCTCCTGTACACAAACCCGACATTTATCTTTATTAAACTTTAGATTAATTTCTCGCGCCCTGTCTAACAAAGCCCTTAAACGCCTGTCATGTTCACTTTTATCTTTTCCCCAACAAATAATATCATCAATGAATGACTCAACCCCATCTAAACCTTCTAAAAGCTGTTTTATTTTCGCATGAAACACTTCCGAAGCACAGTTTAAACCGTAAGGCAACCTTAGGTATTGATAACGGCCAAATGGTGTTCCAAAAGTGCATAAGTCTGCACTTTCCGCATCAAGTTTTATGGCCCAAAATCCGGAATTAGCATCTAAGACAGAAAAATATTTAGCACCTTGCAACTTCACTGCTAATTCATTTATAGTTGGAAGTTGAAAATGAGCACGCTGTATAGCAACGTTCAACGGTCGTGGATCTAAACATATTCGTAAATCTCCATTTTTCTTCGGAGCAGTCACTACAGAGTTTACCCACGGTGTAGGATGCGTCACCTTTTTAATCACTCCTAAATCTGTCATCCTGTTTAACTCTGTCTGTAGCTTATCTCGCAGCCCTAGCGGAACTTTTCGCGTAGCACACACGACTGGCGTTACGGACTTGTCCACAACAATATGGTACTGTCCCGGAAGACAACCTAACCCTTCAAACAGGTCAGCATAATCTGTCAAAATGTTTGCCTGTTTTACTTCATGAACACGCTGTATCAGCCCTAAATCCGAACAAGCTTGTCGACCTAACACGCTTTGACAACTTATATTTGCAATTGCAAACTTTAAAATGTACATTTTATTTTTATACCACCATTTCAAGTGACAAACACCTTTTAAAGGAATCGTATCTCCACTGTATGACTGTAACTTCATTTTATTTTTACCACAAATCATAGCCGAATCGTAGCCTAATGTCTTAAAACGTTCATACGATAAAACATTAATGTCTGCACCTGTATCCAATTTAAATTTCTCTGCACCGAACTCACCTTTCAGTGTCTCGAACCAGTCCTCGGCTTTGACATTTTTCCCCGAAACATTTGACAACATAGAAATATAAAATGACTCACAGTCCTCTTCTCCCGATGACGTTTCCTCGTTTATTTCAAACACCTTTTTTACACTTTTTCTAAGCTTACACATTCTCGCATAATGCCCTTGATTTTCACACACATAACACTGGATAGAAATAGCCGGACACGAATTTGGCTCCACACACTGCCCGCCGCACCTATGGCACTGGCCCGCAGCAGCTACCGATCCCGTGCGCCGGGCGGCGCTGGCGCCGGCTGCGGCCCAGCCGCGGCCCTTGCGCCCGCGCCCGCCGCGCCGACCTCCTCGGCCGCCGCCGCCACCGCGCGCCTCCACAGCGTCGACGTGTATGGACCCCCGGCCCGCCGCCGCGCTGCTGCCGCCTCGTGCCTCCAACACACGGCTACTATCCGCTGACACCTCGTCTGCCTGACATATTTTTATGGCTTTGTCTAGCGTTAAGTCTTCATGTCTGAGTAACCGATCCCTCACGATTACACTCCTGATACCGCACACGATGCGATCTCTAATTAGTTCTTGTTCTAACGTTTTGAACTCACAAGTTTTACTTAATAACTTCAGCGCCGTAACGTATTGATTTATTGATTCCCCCACTTCTTGGGATCGAGTAAAAAAATTGTATCTTGCTAAGGTTATGTTAGGTTTGACACCGAAATACGCGTCGAACTTTCCTATTACGGCAGTGACGTCATCGCGCTCTGTTTCTTTTTCGAACGTAAAAGTCTCATAAACGTCGAATCCTTCCGATCCGATCAAGTTTATTAACAAACTCGCTTGCACACTTGCTTCTTCTTTATGCACTCCTGATGCCTTTAAGAACAAATTGAATTGCGTTTTCCAACGCCGCCACGCGTCAGCCCGGCTGACGGAGCTGCCATCCAGGCACAATTCTGGCGGTGGTCTCGCGTGTTCCATAACGATGCGCACTGTACTGCACACTATTTACACTCGACACTAAACAGTTTTGGATATTTTCGCGAATTTCCCCGATAAAACACGTTTTTTCCGCTGTCACCATGTAATGACAATGAAACGATACCAAGTCCAGATAGCAACTAGTTTATTTTATAAGAGACGGTAGACACTTTGTCGAATACCCACAACAGTCTGACACTTACTCCACTTTGAGCTTCAAATTCTGGGATTGGTTAAGACAATGAAGATGAAGTTTTCTCGCTCCACGATCGATCAGTCTTTGTGACAGCTGCAGGCCAAGAGACTGCTCATCACAAATGACTACATGAGTGAGTTCCGGAGAACAAGTGATTCTGCAAAAATATTAAAATCCATACAAATGCAAATTTGACAGTTTTTGCAGAAATATGTGGTTAATGTGTAGATGTGTAGAAACTATATAGTCCGGTCCCTTATATCGCCAAATTCACCAAATTTTTTCTAGGTACTAGTTAGGTACATAGCTCTCAATTTTTGATAGCAACCAATCCTTGAATTTTCTATGGAAATTTTTTGAAATTCAAGAATTGGCTTCTATCAAAAATTGAGAGCTATGTACCTAACTAGTACCTGGAAAAAAATGGTGAAATTGTAAGGCGTGTCTACGTGAAACCGCTAACTGACCGCACTAATAAAATCTACTTTTAAAAAATCAGTTCAAAAACTAGAACTGGCAAATCTTGCTCTAAAAAGTATGAAACAAGAAAATATTGTCATCTGAAATTGTTATGTACAAACTATGGTATTTAATAAATATTCATAGCGATGTTCAGATAATAGCCGTGGTCATATTGTTATGCCTCTGCCCTGAAGTTTATGATCGCTTTTTTCGGATAGGTGGCATAACATGACCACGGCTATTATCTGAACATCGCTATGAATATTTATTAAATACCTAGTTTGTACATAACAATTTCAGGTGACAATATTTTCTTGTTTCATACTTTTTAGAGCAAGATTTGCCAGTAGTCGCGTTCTAGTTTTTGAACTGATTTTTTATTTCAATTATTTTGGGGTTGTAAATACATAAAAGAGCTAACAATATATATATTTTTGAAATGTGCTCACTAAGCCCTTTCATTTGATACACAACACGGTACGGTTAATTTTTTTTTTTATTAGTCCTTGACTTAATCTGCTCTAGAGGGCGCCACATACAATTAAACGATTTTTTTTGTATCCTACAACCAGCGGATAATTAAGACTCTTCTAACGACACCTCATTTGTCAAAATATGATAAGTAGTTTAGAAGTTATGATGGAACAGATGAACATACATACATACCTGTCAAAATCATAACCCTCCTTTTTGCCGTAGTCGGGTAATAATTAGGTCTTTAACTATGAAATTGCCGGAATTTTCTTACAGATTAATGAGATCGTAATTCCTATAATTCTAATGCAATTTTTTTCATTTGTCTTATATTTGAAAGTTGACTTTGAGGTTATTAATTTACGTATAAAATAAAGTTTTTATTTTTAGTTTGATATACAAAATTAAAGTCCGAAAATTGTTCGTCTTAAATGTCACACGATTTCATCATTAGTTTTGTTATATTTTTTCAGATAAAATTTTTCGAAAATTAAATTTAAGCTTCTGTGAGATTAATGTCTTTCCAATAATGCCTAAAAAATTTGGATTTTTAATAAAAAAAACCGGCCAAGTGCGAGTCGGACTCGCGCACCGAGGGTTCCGTACCACCACATAATCATAATTGTATTAGTTGAAATTTCAGTAAGTTAATGTGCTAGATTTTTTGAGTCCGACACGCGCTTGACCAAATTTTATGATATGTTATTATGTTATAGCTTATGCGCTATAAACATACCAATTTTCAAGTTTGTAAGTGTTCCCGTTTTTAAATAGAACTAAAACAAAAATCGCCTCAGCGACCATCCAATTTGACCCCTCTCTTATATGAATGTTCTTGAAACGGGAGCTCACCACAATTGGTTACTATTAGTTGTGAGAAAAGTTGTAATATTTAATGATTTCAGACTTTTCCCATTATTTGTACTGTGAGACCTAGCTTTTTGCCAAATTTCATAATTTTAGGTCAACGGGAAGTACCCTGTAGGTTTTGCATTTTTGAATAAATGTATGGAGATGAGGACATAAAATGCCATATCTTTTGATTGCGTCGTTGTAAAAAATTAAAATTTTCAGATCTTGTGTGGTTCATGGATCCTAATATATGGTATTAATTTCAACCTGATCCCTTCACCCGTTCGTGAGATATAGGGTCTTGACAGACAGACAGACAGACGGACAACAAAGTGATCCTAAAAGAGTTCCGTTTTTTTTTTGGAGGTACGGAACCCTAAAAAAATGCAAAAGATTTACTAACGTTTCTGAAAATTGCGTTTACCTAAAATTCGACATACAAAACGGCAATTTCATAGTTAAAGACCCCATAATACTTGGCACTATTTTATTTGTGCCATTTATTATTTTCGTTTTTTATTTATTGGCTATAAAATCCTAATCTATTCCGAAATATGTAATATCAATCACCTAGGCTCGGCTTCAGCAACGTTGTCTTGCAGTTTGAGCAGAACTCTTCCGCGATGCCTGCTGCCGGCCAGTAAGCGGAAGGCCCGGGTCACATTGTGAGGATGATACGTCACTCGAGACAAAGGACGCACGTAACCACCAGCAATGCCTTCACTAATCATGGTTCGGATAATCTGAGTTGGACAAAAGATACTGGTAAAGAAACAATGCGACAATGACAAAGGGTTAAAAATGAATACATTAATAATACATCAAATGAGAAACAAACTGAAAATAAAAACGCCAACCAAATTAAAACTATTCTTAAATGGCACTTTGTTCGACAGTACGGGAACGATGTGCCTCCGGCCCATAAAATGTAATCCATGTGATTTTATTGTTAAAATAATTTAAATATTGTTTCCTTGTATGTAATTTTTCAAACTGCGCGCGCAGGTTTTAAACTCCTCCAGCGCACATAATCTTTCATTACTAATAAGATTAAGCGCTTGGTGCATGTAATTTTTCATAAATTTTTAATTTGAAATAAACAGTTTTAAATTTAATTTTAATTAATTTTTTTAATTTTTAACTGTAAGTTTTCACTTTAGAATTTTTGTATAATTGTAGGGTCCTAAAGAGGTATAAGAGAAATAAAAGGGTTTGTTTGCAGTTCACGAATGTCCGGCTCTATTCGGTTGAAAGTACTTAATTTAACGTTACAAATATTTTTGCATTTTGGGAAACAATGTAGTGCACAGGACCTGACCGAGACGCGAGATGGGAAACGACTGGCGAGCGCGCGGCGCGGCTGCTCCTACGAACGCATGCTGCCTCGTCAGCATTCCTGTGTCACCACAAAACGAAAAGACAAAACATTTCAAAATACCTTTATATCCTTCATGTTGTTCTTCCAAATAATTGACGAGAAGTCAATCGGTACGTAATTGCGCTCCCGATTAAGATAGTTCATGCCAAATGAATATGGCTCCTGAGTAGGCAGTTGTACCAAGTCAAACATGATTCCACAAGGCGATAAGCAGTTCAGGGACACCTGTAGACAAAAAAGAATACTTTCATACAGAGGAAATCTAATAGCTTTGAACACGTGGTTAAACATAATGGCTTAAAATCACTGCGAAAATGTTAGTTAGATCACATAAAATCATGTTTTATTTTGTACTATATTGAAATACACCTGTTGATGTATGGGGCCTGGATGAATTTTTAACAGTTACCTACTTATCAAAGTGAAATAGAGGCACGAATTATCTTAATAATCATTTTAGTTACATATTCTTACATTCTTCAAGTCTCCGCTAAGACAGCATATAACATAGTTGCAGCCTTGGTCATTGGTCATTTTGCGCACCATGTCACCGAAAGATGAGTCACGCGAGTTGCCAATGTGATCCTCTGTAAACACATACAAACATTTTATTTTAAATCAAGACAATTAAGATTGATCTACCATATTTCTGCAAGACTTAAGAAAATTTAAACAGTAAATAATGTCAGTAGGCTTTTATGTACCTTTAAGAGCTGGGAACATTTTCCTCAAAAACTGCTTCTTTTTGACGTCACTAACAGTAGCAAAGACCTCACACCCGTGGGCAAGTGAAACAGATACAAGAGCCTGCCCTAAAGCTCCAGCCGCTCCATGGACGAGTATTTTAGAACCACGTTTGAAACCTTGTCCGAGTTTTACTCTCTAAAAGAAGATCATACACTGACTTAGAAAATTGACAATTTCAATAGTTGCCAAAGTCTATTTCCTAAAAATTTACAATTACTATTTACCAAAATGTAAAAGGCGTGGGCATAAGCCAAGGGAACTGTGACAGCATCTTCGAGACTCCAATGTGAAGGTACCGGCCACAAAAACTCTGGATGTGCCTTGATACGACTACACGCTGCACCGCTTGGGATGAGACCCATTACTCTTTGACCACTGTTGACAAAAACAGTTTCAATAATTGCATATTCATCATGCGATAATCAATATATGCCTCCCCAAAGATCTCCATGAAGACTGGTATATTCTACATCCATCGGCTTGCCGTGACCTTGATTAGATTGTTTATCTACCTCGTTGATGAACTACCCACACTATGTCTTCCGATTCGTGGTCGCCACTCATGCACCTTCTCATTTCTGAGTTGATTCCGTAGTTTTTTTAATCATAGTATCATCTAGACAGATTAAAATATTAAAAAGTTGTTGCAAGACTTACTTATCAGTCACTCCACTAAAGTCCATTCCAAACGTTGGTTCTTTTTCAATTTCCCGTGAGATTACTCCTGTTGCTTTCTTAATATCTTTATCGTTCACAGCTGCATAGTGAACCTGCAATAGCGAAATGTGTTTAATAAAGACATATTTTAATAATCATTCTTAAGATACATTATTTGCATCCTCGTGTCTTGTAATTCAAGTAGAGAAAAATCTTTGGTGTATAAAAATTACTTCTTAAATATTTTTTTTGACCATCTCTTTATAGTGATAAAATATAATTGAAATCTTTATGAAACTGATAAACTGACCACAACTGGTTGCTATTGGCCTGCAAATACGTGTTTCAAAATTTTTAACATTATTTTATTTTCATATTTATTTTCTTCTTAATATTACGTACATTAACTGCTACTCCAGGTCCAGAAGGTTCTCCAGCTTCGATCCAGTGTAAAGCATCCAGGTCTCCAATACGAGAGCTACTGAGTGATAACCCTCGTTCTACTGTCACCCTGTCATGATGTGCCGTCAGGTATTCGTTACCCCATACACCCTAGAATAAATCAAAATATATAATTGAAAAACAACTTCTCTCAAGAAAATTACAGCTAACTCTCAATCGGTTATCATTCAACAACTCACGTTAACTAGTGTATTGTATGCTAAGTCCAACTCAGGCAACTGATCTAAATTATCCTTCTCCGAAATCATGACCAAATATATCTGGTTCTTATCACATTCCTTTCTCCACTGCTTCACCAGATCTTTTAACCCTGCCACAGGTGGGTATGATGCGAGGATGATCAGCTTGTGTCTTTGAGGTAATTCTTTTCTAGTTCCTATAAGTAATTTCAACTCTGAAGTGTTTCGACAGGTGACAACCGTTGAAGCTGCGTTTGCTTGCGTGGGTCTCCATTTGACCAGGTCCAGTTTCTTGTTATTGGAAATGTGGGAGGATATTATTCGGAATAAAGCTGAAGGACGGATGCGCTCTTCAACTGTTTCTTCCCCGTTGATGAGGAAACTGTCACGGCGCAGGACACGGTAAAGCATTTGGCAGAGCTGGTGGATAACAAAATTATACAAAAATTACATATCTAAAAACATGGGTTCACAACCGAAAGCTATAAATTAGCTGAGCATGCAAATATGTTCGTATTACATCACATTTTATACTTAATTTTAAATACAAACAAATAATTAAAAGCAGAAATTAAAAAAAAATTGTTACATTATCATCATTTGTAAGATTCTGGACAAGCACTACGTTCACTTCTGTAAGGAACTGATCCCTCATCACCAAGACTTTATCCTTCCTCATTTGCTCGTAATTTACGGTTATGCCAGGTATATCATCCATTAAAGCTCTGAGACCTTCAAATATGGGCAGTTCTTCCTTGCTGTTCATAACCCCTAGCACATTGATGGTATCTTTGTTGACATTTTCAGCTACTGTTTGTAGGTAAACTTGGATGACACTGACGGTCTGAAAAATGTTTTAGTATTGTTGATAAGTGGGGAGAAAACCATAGAATATATGAAACAGAAGAAAACTATATGGTTTTGAATGTACGTATATTCTTTTGTTATTTTTATAAAGTTTTTTGGTTGGTTGGTATACATCATTTATAAATAATTTTAAGTTTTAGATACTTACATCGATGTTAGCTTTGAATCTGGGAACGAACATTGAAACCTTTAACGCAACTGGTTCTTCGTCAAAAGGAGGTAATTTGTTCAATTGGACATTTTCTATGAGCACTCCCCCGGATCTAGAAATTTAGTTCACATACATACATACATACATAACATCACGCCTCTTTCCCGTTGGGGTAGGCAGAGACCACAGTCCTCCACCTGCTACGATCTTGACATACTTCCCTTGCTTCCTGTACTTTCATCAATCCTTTCATACATGCTCGTCGGTTTAGGGTACTTTTAACCTGGCCTTTATTCAGAACGTCCTGAATTTGGTCCTGGTACGTTCGCCTAGGCCTTCCCCTTCCAACGCTTCCATTCACTCTCGCCTGGTAGATCTCTTTCGTCAATCTTCGTTCATTCATCCTCTCTACATGACCAAACCATCTCAGCATCCCTTTCTCGATTTTGGTCACTACGTCTTCTTTTACGCCACACCGTTCTCTTATCACACTATTTCTAATCCTGTCACTCAATTTAACACCAATCATACTCCTTAGCGCTCTCATTTCCACTGCATTAATTCTACTTTCATGCTTCTTCTGCCATACCCAGCTTTCACTGCCATACATCAGTGTTGGTACCAAAACTCCCCCATGAACAGCCAAACGAGCCTTGTGAGACACCTTTTGACTCCTCATAAAGGCGTGCAGGGCACCATTCACCATGTTTAGTTTAGTTCACATTTAAAAGTAAAGACACAACTGGGGATCTTTCTGACGCAGAGAGTTCTGCTCATCACGCTCGCATCGCGTTTTAGGTTACCATCTGGCGGAATTTATGCTGGTGTCATACTCGTACTTGTCACATAATTTGGTCGCGTGACTTTGCGCGTCGGATTTCCCACACGTGTGTCGCTACACTAAGTTATTTATGTAATGAGCATAAACTACTACAGCAAATTAGTCTTCAATAAACTAGTATTACCTGGTTAAACCAAGCATCTCAAAAACATGTACAGAAACACATTTTGAGCCTTCTTTCGAAATGTTTTGTAATGCAGTCAAATGTTCCTTTAGGTCGATACAGATTCTTCTGATTTGAAATAGATTTGCTACAGTACTGTGAGGCGTTTTTAAAGCATGTAGTTGCAGAATTCCATCGAGGTAAGTCACCCAGTTGTCATTCCATGTAACTTCGGCTTCGTTGAAAGACTTGTTTGATTTTTGTAGAGATCGAAATTCTCCGCTAAAATACATTTCACAGTAAATTTATGTGTATTATTAATATATCTTGGTATCTAGGTATCTTGAATTTTGTAAAATTTAATTGTGTTTCAAACTAAAGTATGGGGGAAATGGATGGAAAAAGGATCAGATGTAACTATTTCATAGACAAGTTTTTCCCTAAGACAACAAAGTCTTTTTGACTCCTAATACTTACGTATAGAAATAATCTTTTTCATGCAAAGTTTGATAAACATCGTCTCCAGATAAATCTAGCTCCTCCTTAGATTCAAAAGGCATTTCGTAAAGTCTTTTCGTCTCGTATAGTTCAGATTTGACATATCCAGCAACAACCTTACGATCTTCATCTAATACCTGAAAAAAATATTTTGTAGTAGGCTTTCAAATAGACCAATCTTAATAAATAATTAAAACCTGATTAATCGTACCTACCTAAAGTTGATTCAAAACACTTTGTGAATACAATAAGTATGTTGAATAAATTTGAAATTTGAGCTCATTTGTAAAGTAAATTTTAGGAAATGCAAAACTATAGTAAACAACTCGCATTCTATGAATGAATAGAAATTTACAGCATTCCCGTTGCTTGTGATATCTTTCGACAGTATACAAAAGTTACCGTGTAAAATAATTTATTAAAAATCCTAATAGACTTGTTTGCAACTAAAATCCGAGCTATAGCACAGAGTAGATCATAGTAAACTAACGTTTACAGATCCGCCATTCCCAGGCGGGGTGCTGACCAATTTCAACCTTAAGTAACTACCAACTACATATAAAGTCGATAATGGTAGTAGTCAAAATTACCTCAAATCGTCCATTTGCTCTGTGCAAAGCCACACTAATCCTCAGCGTTCTATTCTCATGCAGTCTTGGTTGCCCATAGAAGTGAAGGTCTCTGAATTCCACCGGTATAGACTTACGCTTCAGATTTTTGGTCATAGCCAACGTGTCCCACACAGCTACAAGAGCGGCAGAGAACGGATATAGATTCTTTCCTGTTGAAAGACTATGTATGAATATTAGTTCTTTACAAAATTATCGGGCTCATTCTGGGGGCAAATGCAACAAATCCATACAAAATACTCCATAAATTTTATAAAACGTCGATATTTTTTGCAAATTTCGAAAAGTCATAGAACTAAAATTGTTACATTTCGTCCCCAGATGAAAGCCCCGTATAAAGTTTACCAAAAAAATAAAATGCTGTGTTGTAGAGAGTTTCAAAGCTCTCATCATCATATCGTGACTTGCAAGATCTATGACCGACTTCACAAACCCTGATGTTAGAGTTGTTGAGCCGCCAAAGAGACCAACGACTTAACGTGCCTTCCAAAACACGGAGTCATCTAACTTTTCGAGGTGATTCATACTGCAATGACCCAACCAAACTTAACAACTTAAGGTTAACAAAAGCATTGGCTGGAGGTGTTGAAACATCGTACCTCTAAGAACATGACCCTGCATGTAACTATATTCAACATCATGAGGAGAGATGAGGAACTGGCACGTGGCCGCTTGTTTACGATCCGCACTTTGGTACAAGGGAAGACTCCTGAAAACATTGAAAAAATCACAGCTAACAAAAACGAATATTATAAATAAGTATAAATGCCAAGATCGTAGCATAGTAAGGGTGATGAAGGACAAATTTCTATATGATTTGCTCATGTCTGCCCCTTTGACTGATGATAAGGAGCATCCTCTAGAAGATACAAAAAATATTGGCGGACATCCACACCCCTGCGTTTTTGAGGAATTAAGTTTTAACTATTTCGAAATTTGACAATGAAACGTACACTTGGCAGACTATGACTATCTGATTAAATACAATGTATAAAACCCCAGAAAAATAGTCTGCCACCATAATAGCCCTGCGTCGTAAAGTTACAGCTCTTCAAAATGCAAAAATTCACTACTTCGTCCCGTGATAATGCAGAGCCCTGCATGTCTGCCTTTTCGATTTTCTACATCTTCAGAAGTATTTTAAACAGAAGCCACAAAGGCAGACCAAAAAAACATTATTTAGTATCTTATTTTCATTTTTTTTGCTTTAACTCAAAAACGCAGCGACGCACAGAAAAACTTGTAAGGACCAAATCGATTCATATTGAGCTGATCTATCAGTCCTATTAATATGAATCATGAGCAAATCATATACCCAAATTGCAGCCAGCACCCTAACTAGCAGGTGGAGGACTGTGTCTCTGTCTACCCCAACTGGAAAAAGGCGTGATAGGCGTGGTAGGTGTTATGTATGTATGTATAAATACCACTATTGTTCAAATGCAAAAACATCTTTTGTATGATCCCTCCACCATCACAATCTTCTTCTTCTAAATATATAAAAGAGCATGTCCTGACTGACTGACTGATTCATCAACGCCGAGCCGTAACCGCTATAGATACAGATCTGAAATTTTGTACACAGGTTCTATGTGCGTCAAAACCACCCACTAAGAAAGGATTTTGGAAAATTCATCTCCCAAGGGGGTGAAATAAGGGATGAAAGTTTGTATGAAAGTCCTTTGTTTCTTGAGCTAGATTCACACAAATTTGAATTTAAGCTTCTGGTAAAAAATAAAGAAACACGTGTTTAAGCATTTCTTAAAAATCACCCTTTAAGGGGGTGAAAAAGGGGATGATTTTTTTTCCGTATGTTGGTCTATAAGTCTTTCAGTTTTAAAGGTAGAATTATAGAAATTTGTTTTTGAGCTTTTGGTAAAAAATAAAAAAGCACGTGTTAAAGAATTTTCCAAAATCCATCCCCTAAGGGGGTGAAATAAGGGATGAAAGTTTGTATGAAAGTCCGTTAGTTTTAAAGTTAGGATCTTCAAAATTTTTATTTAGACTGACGACTAAAAATTAAGTTTCACATATCTCAGGGTTTTTGTAAATTTTACACCCTAAGTGGTGAAAAGGGGGATGAAGTTGAAACTCCTTCATTTCAAAGTAATATCCACTTAATTTATTATTTAGGCATTAGGGTTGTAATTCTGTGGAACATACATCTCTGTTATTGAAATTCCACCCCAAATTCAACCCCTTAAAGAGCAAAATGGTGAAAAATCTAAAAACCAATATGGGTATCATTTGTATGGTTTATCGGGTCGCTGATTACGAAAACTAAAACAATTTTAAAACCCAATGTGGTGGACGTGAAATACCATCATCCTCCGGGGATGGGGTTGGGGTGAAATAGGGTTGATATGTCTAAAAATCAATATGGGTGTCGTTTGTATGGTTTGTCGGATCGCTGATTAGGAAAACTACAACAATTTTTAAATCTAAGGTGGTGGACGTGAAATACCATCATCCCCTGGGGATTGGGTTGGGGTGCGATAGGGTTAAAATGTCTAAAAATTAATGTGGGTGTCGTTTCTATGTTTATATAAGGATAGGAATAGCGGTTAAGACGGCGTTAAGGATAGGGATAGGAGTAGGGGTAGGGTTAGGGGCAGGGATAGGGAGAGGGAGAAGTAGAGGGAGTGGGATGGAGGTAGATAGAGTGGGAGAGGGTGAGGGAGGGGGAGAGGGAGAGACTGCACATTGTATGAATATCTTATCTCCGAAATAAACCTACCATTTCTCATTATGAGCCCACTCGACAAGATGCGATAGGAAAGGTGTACCAGTAGAAACTGGGAATACCACTTTAGGATATAGGTTCTGTACCTTTGGATAAAAACCTTCCATGTATAACCTGAAATGCATAAAATCACGTAAGTATACTAATTAAAAAACAGTGGGCTGAAAACTGTACCCTGAGCTAAACCACAGTTTTTGTGGAAATTTGCGAAGGTATGTTTTTTGTACCATTTTTGTAGTGAACAAGGTATTATTACATGATAATAGTGAGATAAGGTTTTTTAAATTATTTATACTAACTTGCCAACGGCATCTAAAACCATAAATGCGTTATCGGGATGTCCTCTCCTGGTCAAAGGAATATTTTTGACGGTTTCCGGAAGGGACCTCTTGAGGATGGCTTGAAGCAGCGCATGTGGGGCGATTTCTATACACACAGCGTTCGGCGGAATCAGGCGGGAGGTCTCTTCAAACAAGACTGGCGACTACAAGTAAAGGAAATAAGATTTTGTTAGCTGTAAGAGAAGAAACTTTTTATTTTTTAAAATTGAGAATGGGCTTACTCTTGACCTCAATCTAGTCTTGAAGACAGAGATGAGGTCTACGATGGAGCGAGCTTGCCCAGAAGAAGCCTATTCACTCGCGACTTGAATAGATTCGGGTTATATGAACTCGGGAACACAGACGCAGGCAGACAATTCCACTCTTTAGCCGTGCGCATTATAAAAGATGTTTCAAAGCGCTTTGTGCAAATGTGCGGAATATCAACCAAGTAAGACGGGAAAATTGTAGGGAATTTTGGTCTAGGAGTCAGAAATGAGAGGGGTGATAGGCTCGTAGATTTCTGTACTGCAAATAACCTGGTTATTACCAACACATGGTTTCAACACCCTGAAAGACGTCTATACACTTGGCGGTCACCTGCCGACAAACCATCACATATTGTCAGAAATCAAATTGACTTTATAACAATAAACGACAGATTTAAAAATTCTATAATCAACGTCAAAACTTACCCTGGAGCAGATGTGAAATCGGACCACAACCCTCTTGTTGCATCGATAAGAATCAAACTAAAAATGCTTAAATCTAAAACAAACAGTGTCAAAGTTAATTTGGAAAAACTTAAAGATGAAACAATTAAACGATCTATAAGCCTGAAACTTAATAACTGTATGAAACCAATTTGCGTGGAAGAGACCGATTTATTAACAAAGTATGATAATATATCATCAAAGATAAAAACCATTACAGAAGAAGAACTGGGTAGTGATAAACGAGAGAAACATCAAGAGTGGATGACAAACGAAATAATGCAATTAATGGATGAGCGGAGAGAATGTAAAAACACGGATATAGGCAAATATAATAGAATTGATATAGAAATTAATTACAAAATAAAAATAGCAAGAGAAGAATGGTTAATGGATAAATGTAAAGAAATTGAACTACTACAACGTAAACACGACAGTTTTAATCTACATAAAAAAGTGAAAGAATTTTGTAATATAAATAAGAAAAAAAGAGCACCAAGCGCGTTACTAAATAAAGAAGGTAAAATTGTTCTGGAAGAAGAAGAAGCGTGCAAGATCTGGGAAGAGTATGTCAAGGACCTATTTAAAGATGACCGTCAGCCGACAGATCCGAGAATCGAGGATGAACGGAACGGTCCTCACATTATTAAATCTGAGCTTGTCTCAGCCTTAAGCCGCATGAAAGGAGGAAAAGCGGTAGGCCCCGATGGAATAGCCGTGGAGATTTTAAAACTATTGCATGAATACAACTTAGAAGAATTAGTTAAGATATTTAACCACATATATAATACTGACGATGTGCTCCCTAACGACTGGCTTTTATCCATATTTACACCAATACCCAAAAAAGCTAATGCCAAGTCATGCGGCGATTACAGAATGATCAGCGTTACGAGCCACTTCTTGAAAATATTTATGAAAATAATTCAAAACAGAATCCACACCAGAATAGAAGAGAATATTAGTGAAACACAATTTGGTTTTAGAACAGGGTTGGGAACTAGGGATGCCTTAGTTTCCATCCAAATTCTTGTTCAGCGATGCTTGATGTTCAAGTGGACGTACACGCATGTTTCATAGACTTTGAAAAGGCATTTGATAATGTTAAACATGAAAAACTTATCTCAATGCTTAGACGTATTGGAATAGATGGAAAAGACATAGGATTTATCGAGACGTTATACTGGAACCAAAAAGCAAAAATTAAAGTTGATAACATCTTAACTAATGAAATTGGGATACAAAAGGGTGTTAGGCAAGGGTGTGTCCTATCGCCATGCTTATTCAACCTCTATTCAGAGACAATATTCAAAGAAGCTTTTGAAGATCTTGAGCTGGGCATTCGTGTGAACGGGAAACGGATACAGACTATTCGATATGCTGATGATACCGTATTATTAGCTGATAACCTCAACGACCTTCAAATCTTGCTCAAAAAACTAAATGATACTCTTTTGGAATACGGATTAAAAATAAACACAAATAAAACTAAATTCATGAAAATCAGCAAAAACTCCACAGAATCTTCACCATTATATTTGGGTAATAACATCATAGAAAAAGTTCCAAAATATAGATATCTTGGTTGTTGGCTAAATGAGACTTGGGAACCAGAAACTGAAATCAAAGTTAGAATTGAGATTGCAAGAAACACCTTTCAGAACATGAAAAAACTACTGACCAATAGAAACATAAATCTCAAACTTAGATGGAGGATGGTTAAGTGTTATATACTACCAATTCTTATGTATGGCTCTGAAAGCTGGACTTTAAAACAGCGCACAACAGATAAAATAAGAGCCTTTGAAATATGGCTATACCGTAGAATGCTTAAAATCAAATGGACAGACAAAATTTCAAATGAGAAAGTTTTAAAATTGATGAATAAAAATTTAGAAGTACTTAGAACAATTAAACAAAAGAAGACAGCGTATTTTGGACATATTTATTTATTTATTCATAATTGCATGCTACATGTCATAAAATCTTACATACTAGTGTTAGTAAAGACAATGGCATGTAGCGCCGTGTTCGGGCACTGCAACTTAAACCTATGTTAGTAATTAAATTCATTAAATTAGAACCGAAAATAATCAATAGATTAAATGTATTACAATGTCATATTAATTTATAAATTATTATCATTAATGAACTCAGCAACAGTATAATAACATTTAGAGATTAATAGAGATTTTAAACTATTTTTGAATATTTGTATTTTACTTTCAGACTTTATGCTTCCAGGTATTTTATTAAAAATTTTGATAAATCTGTTATATGGACTTTTACTAAATATCGTCAAGTTGCTTTCAAGTGGTGCTAGTCTGTCTTTATGTCGTAGGTTTCGGCTGCAGACATCTGTCATTTTTTTGAAAAGGTGCTCATTTTTTCTTACAAATAGACCGACTTCTAATATGTAGATTGACGGAAGCGTTAGGAGCTCGTTTTGAATAAAATGCGGTCTGCAGCTCGCTCTAGCGCGGATGTTAGCAACAATTCGGATACACTTTTTTTGCATAACGAACACGTCATGTACGTTAGTGCTGTCGCCCCATAGAATTAACCCATATCGGAGCCATGCATAGGCGTATCCGTAGTACATTGTTAGGGCCGTTTTAAAATTAGTGTTCCTTTTTATTACGCTTAAGGCATAAGTAAATTGGGACAGTTTAGTTTTAATATTTTGTATGTGGCCTTTCCAATTTACGTTTGTATCTATCGTTAGTCCTAATAATTTAAATTGTTTTACTTCTTCAATTTTTGTTTGATTTATGTTAAGATCTATTGTTAGTGGTCTTTTTTGAGGTGGATGGAACTGAATAACTTTGGTTTTATTTAGGTTTATTTCTAGGTTATGCTTGGTGATCCAATCATTTGCCGTATTAAGGTGTTTTTTTAAGAGTTGGTTACATTCTTCACTGTTTTCGCACGTTATGAGTAGGGACACATCATCAGCGAACATGGTGCAATGTGTGTTTATGGTGTCGGGTAAGTCGTTTATATAGGCTAAAAACAGTGTGCAACCTAAGACACTTCCCTGTGGTATTGAACAATTTGTTGTACGTGTTCGTGAAGTTATAGTTTCTAGTTCACCTGTGGTTTCATTAAGATTTTCTATTTGCACGACTAACTTCCTATTTTCCAGATATGATTTAAGCCACAAATGTGTGTTACCACGGATCCCTAGACCGTGCAGTTTGGACAGTAATATCTCATGTGAAACTTTATCATATGCTTTTTTTAGGTCCAATAGAACCCCGACTGCATATTTTTTTACGTTTATATGGCATAGAGCTTCTTGCATATATTTGGTAACGGCTAAAATAGTGGACGAGTTCTTTCTGAACCCGTGTTGGTTCGCGTTTAGGACATCAAATTTGTCGAAGAATTTATTAAGCCGATTACCCATAGCCTTTTCAAATATTTTTGAGACTGTCGGTAAAAGTGCAATTGGCCTATACTGGCTTGGGTCGTTAGAGATTCCACCTTTCTTAAGTATTGGTCTAACTTTTGCAATTTTTAGTTTGTCCGGGAAGCAGCATTCAATAAAAGATTGATTGATTAAGTTAGTTATTGGGTTAGTTAGCTCTGCGACGCACAGTTTTAACAGCTTTGGAGGTAGATCGTCTATTCCGGAACTCATGCTATTTTTCATCGCTCTAATTATGTTATAGACTTCGCGTTCGGTAACTGGGTGTAGGTACATTGTATTCAATATTGGGTTACGTACCGGGCAGCCACTCTCTCCGTGCGATGACTCACCGACGGAGACAAAGTAATCCACAAAAGAATTCGCTATGTCGTTGGGTATAAGTTTTTAATTAATAGTTTTAAGTTTTTGTGTTTTGGATGGCCATTTTTTTTTGTTATTTCTTTTATTATATTCCACATTGTTCTATTTCTGTTACTAGATTTATTTAGCTGTTTAATGTACGTCTTCCTTTTTTCCAACGAAACACATTTCTTAAGTATTTTTGCATATTTTTGATGGTATTTTTTTATTATCTTATTTTTTGAATAATTAACAATTATTTTCAATAATCGTTTATTGCAGCAAGAAGTTTTAATTCCCTTTGTTAGCCACGTTTTCTTTTTAATTAATCTGGTTTTTATTCGCTTTTTAGGTATTGTTCGATTTAATATTTCTTGCAGCGTGTCGTGAAAATTATTATAATTTGTGTTGATGTCATTATTGTTGGTCATAATTTTCTCCCAATTTATTGATTGTAAGGCAAGTTGAAACTTTATTAAATTACGCGTGCAAAAGTTTCGTTGTAGTTTGTACAAAATTTCTCTATTAGGTTTTTTATTTTTTAACTGAAATGTTACTATGACGCCATTGTGGTCTGAAATACCGTTATTTTCTACTTGTACTTCAATATCCTTAAAGTTACAAAAAACCAAGTCAATGCAAGTTGAAGAATTCTGAGTAATTCTTGTAGGTATTTTATTCATAGAATGTAAATTACAAGAAAGCATCAAGTCCTTAAGGTTTCTAGATTCTTTCGAGTTTACTAATATATCGATATTAAAATCTCCTCCTATAATTATTCGCTTTTTACTATCTTTACATCTTATTCTATCTAATAATTTGTCTAGGAATTCATAAAAAGTTTCAATTTGCCGGTTCGGTCTGTATACACATATTAAAATCACGCTTTGGTCGGGTATTTCTACTCCACAACATTCTATTATATACTCTGTTGACAGTTCGGATAAGTCGTGTCTCTCATTGTAACTTATTCCGTCGCGTAGGTATATTGCCGTCCGGCCTCCTCCAACGCGTTTGCTGCGATAAAATCCTGTAGCTAAGGAATAACCTTCAATTGAAAACAATCCTTCTTGTTTCTCAGTTATCCATGTCTCACTCAGGCAGACAGCATGTGATTTTTTGTCTTGTATATATGCTTCAAGTACGTGTAATTTGTTTTTTAGACTTTGCATATTTTGGTATAATACCGAGAAGTGTTTGTTGTTATTATTGTGTTGTTCTTGGTGGTTCACGAAAGGAATTGTTCTTGCTGACATATCCGTGCGTTGTATTCGGTGACGAATCACAGTCGTTAACCTGAGGGTTACTTTCAAGGTTCCTGTCTGGTAATGTACATGTTTGGCTCATTTGTATGAATTCTTTTCCGTCAATATATAACTTCTGGTTATGTATTTCTGCGTGCTTTCCATTTCTACGCGCTTCGTATAACATGTTACGTAATTTCTTATTTTTTTCGAGGCTTGTTCTGTCTAAATATGAATTTATAGACATGAAAAATATAACATTATAAAATTATTGATTGAGGGAAAGATCGAAGGTAGAAGAGGTCGAGGAAGACGAAGAACTTCGTGGACGAAAAATATAAGAGACTGGTTGGAGATGGAGAGCACAGAAAATATCATTCGTATGACAGGAAACAGAGACATATACAGACAAATGGTCGCTGACCTCCGGGATGGAGATGGCACATGAAGAAGAAGAAGATGGGTGATATCCTGCGGTGTGTCTGGACTCCCGATGGTAGATTAAGCTCGTGGAGCTCCAGAGCAAACTCTCTGAAGTACAATCTGTAGAAGACTTCTGAAGAAGAATCTGTAGAACTTTTTCAAGGGTTAAAACTTTTTGATCGACCGGTACTATACTATAGCCAAGCTCTGCTTACATTTAACCAATTTGTAGTAGGCTTAGGGGTTCGAAAAACTAAAAATCCTACAAACGATTGGGTTATGCCAGCCCAGCAGTCTTCGATGTCTCTAAACATCTCAGTCGAAAAGTTACACGGTTGTTACTTAATTAAAGTGTTCAAAACTTACCAGTAAATTGTTAGTGTGATACTCAGCTGAAGAGTATTTGGCAACAGGCTCATTCCACCGGTCCTTGGGAACTGATGACGACACCCACTTTTCGCTGCGAGGCTTAGGGTTCTTGATAACCTCGCTCAAGTACTTACGGAGACCAGGACCTGGAAGAATTTATTTTCTTAATAAAACCCTAGTTACGTCAATTTCTTGGTATTTTTCCCATAATTTTAATTCGTCTCCACAGAATAAAGTTTATTCTCTGCAAAGAATTTTAAGAAATAAAATTCTACTGATGAATGTGACACGTTCAACTGCCAACAGTTCATCCCAAAAAATAAAGTATTTATAATTGAAAAGCTACAATATCAAGGAATCTTACCAGCTTCCGCGATGTATCTAGAGTGATAAGCGATGTTGGAGCAAGGTACTTCTTTGGCGAAGATTCCTTTAGCAGTCAACTGAGACACAAACTCCTTCATCTTGTCAGCTGGTCCTGATATTGTGCTGGACTCTGGGCCGTTGTGACATGCAACCTCAATTTCTGGAGGGACAAGTTCGATGACCTGCAAGGTTAAGCTTATAATTTTATACATCCAGATTCGACAGACTTACTAAACAAATACAGCAGAAAAATTCCCTAGAGGCAATTACAATCAGGAAGATGTAGCTGGGGAAGGCACAAGATTATGATGATGATCTTGTGATGATTGCACCATCCAGCAGGGTCAGTTGTTGGCATTCAGCATAATAATTTGTTTGGCTCATATAAACCAAAATTTCAATATTTGCAACCCACCTGGCTATATCCAATGCCCACAGCAGCCATGGACCCCTTAATGAAGGGTGTCTGCACAGAGACCAGACCCCGGCTGTAAGCTGACAGGATCATCTCTTCGGCAGTAAAACAGCCGTCAGCGTACGCACAACCGAGCTCTCCCACACTGTGACCTGTGATAAGGAGAATTTCCGAGACCATCAGAAAATCATTTTAGACATCAATTTTTGAACGGTATGAAAGTAAAGCATTCAGCTTTAACATGTTACACGAATACGTCAAGTCATATTATCATTATTAAACTCGTACCTATAATCATGTCAGGCTTGATTCCCAAGGAAGTGAGCACATCGGTCAAACCAATTTGCACGGCGGCGATACCGACGAACGAGTGCAGGATATTGTCGAAGATTGTCTTGTCCGGGGAGGTGATGATGTGGACTATGTCGATGCCTTTGGGTTCGAGGACTTTGCGGCATCTAGAATATTATTTTTGCTTATTTAATATACAATTGTATGATGGATTATTCCTGGAAATGCAAGTAAATTATAGGATCCATATTTATTTCTCGAATAGGATTATAAAATAACCAGTTCTTTCTTTACGAACTGACATATCAACGCTCTGTTATTACTCGTAGTTCTTTCTTAGTCGTACATTTGGTCCCTTAAGTCATGAATGCGGTCAAAAAGTGAAAATTTTTTGATGAGGTATAAATTTAGACCCAACAAGTACTGGATATGACACCCACTGAGACAGAAATCTTATAAAAGTTGAAAATAGAACAATTTGAGTGAAGCAGCAAGTCTGTCAAGTGTTTTAGGTATGGATTCAAGTGTTTTAGGTGTTCACAAAAATGCCTTACTTTTCGATAGCAGCAGCAAACACAGGTATCCTCATGAGCTGCGCGCCCATACCGGCCCACTGGGAGCCCATACCACTGTACACGAACCACAGAGGGCGCTGCGCGTCGTCAAAATAACTCGCCGTCTCTGCTAGGCTCACTGTCTTGCCTACATCATTGGTATCTAGTCAGGAAACAAAGTGAAGATTAGTGAAGAAGAACCATACTTTAGTTTATAGCCGTCTGCACTTGGTAATGATAACGAAACGTTTTCCTTGGATTGAGTTTTCACAAAGATGTATTATTATGGTTAAATCGGTCATCGACTTTGCAACCCACACGATATGATGATGATGGTTATCATATCAGAATCAATATGGTACCAAATTATAATCATAAGTTTTCGACCTTCAACCCACAAGTACTTTTTAGTTCATCATGCAATTTACCTAGTATTACGTAACCTCTGCCCAAATGTCCTGAGATCCTAGTTTGATGGATATTGTGGAAGAGAGCTTGTTCCTCAGGGTCTATTGGTCGTGACTTCAGGTCCTCGAGTATCCTCTTAACCGCAGTATCCTGTCTGCCTGAGACTGTGACAAGACGAGGTATGGACGCTTTGTAGCGGTTGAGGTCCTGAGAAGAAAAGTATTGATAGCGTAATTCAGGTCTTCACAAGTGATACTTTGAGAGTACTAATCAAAGCCCACTTCCAAAAGAAAGAAACAAGATTTTTGAATTTTGAATTTTGTTAAATAACAAAATTTTTGTATATTTCTTCTGTGATACCGTAACAGTTACTTTTAAATCGTAGCAAGGGGAAGCAAATGTAGTAAAAAAGCAGTATAAAAAATTACCTTGGGTTTGTAATGCCCATCAAGCAGAACGTGGCCGTTGCATCCAGTGACAGATATCTGGTTGACGGCAGTTAATGATCTTCTGAACCGCTTGTGGTCGGTAAGGATCTGCATTTTTCCATCCCTGATGGCCCGCACATCCAAACGAGGGTTCTCGCAGTGGAGGTTTGCAGCCAGAGTACCGTTGTGGTAGCCTAGAAGAACCTGCAGTAACATATGATTCGAATTGAAGTACCTATCTTTGATTGTGGTCTCCACATGAACTTTTTCAGATTTTTATTTATTTATTTTATTTATTAGTTCACCAACATAATGTACTTTAACAAATTCTTAAAAATTAACATTAAAGTTAGCAAGTTAAATGTCATTCTAATTATAGGTGACGACGGCATTCACAAACTTAAGTAACTAACTGAAATTAAATTAAGAATAATAAGTTAATATCTAACGTAACGATACTTATGACTTGGATATTGCGGTACCTTATTGGCAATCCTTGAATAATTATAGTCTAGAGCTAACAGCCCCTGCACTAAGCAAACCTCTCATTCTCGTAGTCTTAAAGGTGATAAAACTGAAGATGTCTGTAATTATCGTCCCATCCATCTCTATTCTGTCTACTGTTGCAAAAAATTTCGAATCCTTGATTTGTCCATTCATACAAAACCATCTTCAGCCTTACCTAACAAATCATCAGCATGGTTTCGTTGGGTGCCGGTCTACTAGCACTAACTTAGTGACATGCCTTGAATTGTTGATAGGAGGAGTAGATGCTAATAAATCTGTCGATGTGGTCTATACCGACTTTAGTAAAGCGTTCGACAGAGTTCCCCATAAAATTTTAACACAAAAATTAGCTGCGTATGGATTGACGGGCTCTTTACTAAAGTGGGTAGAATCGTACATGACAAATAGGTATTTTTTCGTTGTGGTCAATGGTTATAGTTCTAGTAGTCACAAAATTACATCAGGAGTACCCCAAGGCTCTCATCTTGGGCCTGTTCTCTTCAATGCCTTTGTCAATGATATTCCCAGTAGTCTGAATTATTGTAAACCATTTTTATATGCAGATGATTTAAAATTAGTAGCCATTTGTGAATCTTCGGAAGATGAGCAGCGTATTCAAGAGGATCTTGATAGAATAATCAATTGGTGTGAGGTAAATGGTATGGATCTAAACGCTAAAAAGTGTTTCCATGTTAAGTACACCAGAAAAAATAATGCTTATGAGTCAAAATATAGAATTGGCAGTAACTATATTCAGAAAGTGGACAAAATTAGAGATTTAGGAGTTGTCTTTGACAAAAATATAACTTTTATTCCACATATTGAAAGCATTATTAAAAAATCAGCTAGCATGTTGTATTTCGTAAACCGTAATTCCAAACAGTTTAAAAACAATAAAACCAAAATTATGTTGTATTACAGTTTAGTAAGGAGTAATTTGGAATATTGTAGTGTCGTATGGAGACCCCATTATGCCACTCACGCACTGAGGATTGAACGAATTCAAAAATTTCAATTGGTAATGGAGTAGCAAAAAAAATTCGCTCGTATAACAAGAGATTACGCCATTTCAAAATTTCCTCTCTTGAGGACCGAAGAGACATGCTGGATTTTATATTTCTACATAAGACCTTACAAAATTGTATATATTTTCCCGAGCTACTTCAAAGCTTTAATATTCGAATTCCTCGTAGGCTCCCACGCTGCCCGATCACTCCTCTTTATCCCCCTCCTCGCAGATCTGTCCTCGGCTCCAACTCTCCTGTTTGTAGACTTAGTAAATTGGCCAATAGCTACAGTGACAAGGTGGACATATTCACGGACTCTATCTATAAGCTCCGTAAAATCTTAGCTAAGTAAGTTGCCTTATTGTATGTTCATATCGCATGAGGTGTTCGTCTATAATTAGTTATAGCACTTAAAATTGTTCCTTTGTTGCCTACAAATAAGTTTGTGTAGAATTGGTGTGTATAACTGTTGATGAACCTAAATAAATAAAAAAAAAATAAAAAAATATCTAAACATATTTTAAACTACCTACAGCTCATAATATAAAGAAATATAAAGTAAAAAACATTTTTGTGAGATTTATAAAATTTTACATATGAAGGAATACTGCTCATATTAGGTTATGCATGGTTTGAATTGAATAACTTCCTTTTTGTAAGTTAAAATAGCAGCATTTTGGACAAACAGAGCGTATTTGCCAGTACGAGGTAAGTTGTGCGGAATGCGAAAATTTATACAGGAAAGAAGAGGACTGCAATCATAGTTACCGTTTATAAGCTTCCATAGAAATACACTGTCTAATAAATACCTACGGTCCTGTAATGAGTTCATTTTAAAGAACTCAAGTCTTTTAGAATAGCTTGGAAATTTTTTCGCCACGTTGCAGCTGTACAAAAGATGCCATAGAAACCTCTTTTGAACAGATTCTAACCGTTTTTGAGAATTCCAGACGACACAGCAATATTCTAAACCGGACCTCACTAAGGAATTATAAATAGTTATTTTCGTAATGGGTGATTTAAAATCTCTACAATTACGCAACACAAAACCAAGTGTTTTAAAGGCTCTGTTAACGATGTGGTCCACATGTACGTTAAACCTTAATTTTTGGTCAAGCAGAATGCCTAAATCCTTAATATTCTGAGCTTTCGAGAGACTTTGACCATTAATGGAGTAAGAAGTCGCAGGTGGTTTCTTTTTACGAGAAAACTGTACATGAAAACATTTCTCGACATTGAGAATCATGCCATTTTGACTACACCAGTCTGAAAGACGGTCAAGATCCTGCTGAATTAAAATAGAATCATCAGGATTCTCTATAGTTCTGAACAACTTTAGATCATCCGCGTAAAGATATCCAGTGGAGTTTAAGAAGCATTGATGTATATCGTTGATAAAAATATTAAAAATAAAGGACCAAGATGTGAGCCCTGTGGAACGCCAGACTCAGCAGCAAAAGGACCAGATGTGAACCCGTTAACAACAACTCGAGATGTTCTTTCTGTAAGGTATGACTTGCACCACAAGAGCATGCTACCAGAAATACCGTTATTACATAATTTTTGCAATAAGACATTATGAATAACTTTGTCAAAAGCTTTGCTGAAATCCGTGTATATAACGTCTAATACCGGTAAGTTAAGAATAGAATCAAAATAAAATTCGCTGATAGTTCGTAACAACCCACATCGAAAGTCTGAAATGCTGTTATTTCAAGAAGTGTATAAATCTAGGTTACTGACGTAGACAATTTTCTATCTACCTACACACATAGGTAAACTATGAAGATTAAAGTTTTTAAGCTATGACGATAAAAGCAGTTTCATCATCATCATCATATCAGCTGAAAGACGTCCACTGCTGGACACAGGCCTCCCCTGAAGATCTCCATGACGACCGGTCCTGCGCTGCTCGCATCCAGCGGCTTCCCGCGACCTTGACCAGATCGTCGGTCCACCTTGTGGGGGGCCTGCCAACGCTTCGTCTTCCGGTACGTGGTCGCCACTCTAGAACCCTTACGCCCCATCGGCCATCGGTTCTTCTTGCGATGTGCCCTGCCCACTGCCACTTTAGTTTAGCGACTCTCAAGGCTATGTCAGTTACATAAGCAGTTAACCAGTTACATAAGCAGTTAAACAGTTTATTGACCCACATTACTGAGTCAGCAAAATTAGTGAATTGTGATCTACCTACCAGATGGTGTCAGATTCGGCTATTAGTCCTCTTATTTCCTTATTTTTACAAATTCTGCTAAACCCGTTTTCTCTTCCAGAATTGTTCTGTGAATCTTCCTCTCTATTGTATTCCTCTGTTTGCTTTTCTAATATTGTGTTTTAAAATTAATACTGCTACAGTTATTAAAATACAAACCTTAGTAATAGCAGAGATACCGGAGGCAGCTTCGCCATACCCGATGTTTGACATAACGCTGCCCACAAGAAGAGGATCAGATCGACCCTTACAGAAAACTTCTTGAATCGCTTCCAACTCAGCTTTATCTGCATCGGGCGCGGCTGTTGAAAATTTAAATACGGTAATAACTTTTTTTTATTCAAAAATCATTCCATTGGAGACAAAATACTATATTAATATTTTACTTTTTTCTTTGATTCAAATCGTGTTACTTCTGTACTTTACACAATTTGTTTATCGCTTATATTATACATTGGTCAATAGAAAGTTCAAATCACCAAAAACTAGCGAAGACCAACTTTGTACCTTCATAAAAAAGAAATTACATAATGCTTTATATGTACTTTTGGTATCAATTATGCATTCATAAACCAGTCAGACATGACATTGTTGAACTTTCGTAATCAAAACCGACAATCAGTTAGTGATTCATAATTAGGTACCTGCATAATACTAAGTTTCCTGCACGACCCAATTTTATTAACATTAATGGAAATGTATCGTCCGCATTCAACCTCTTTAACACCAGTAACATTGAAATTGTTAATGAGGTCATTGGGAACAAATGGACGTACTGCAACTTATAACCTATGAATAAAGATTCCGGTATTATGTATTAAGTGTCTTTACAAACCGAGTGCCTTATTAATTTGATGTTGTTATAGATTATAAATCATAAAATAAATTATCATTATATAGTAATTTATCATAAAATAAACTTCGAACGTAGATTTAAGGTTGAAGAGGGTGCATTCGAGCAATACCTGTATTAGCATACAGCATCTATCATGGCGTTAAACTATAAACACAGTTCTTGAAAAGTTTTATAGAAAGAAAAATTTAATAGACCAGTACTTTCCAAAGCTATAGCAATAAGTTTTTTATATAGGTTTAACTTACAAAACATCCACTGCAGGACATGGAGCCCCTCCAGAACTTCAGCAAAAATGCGTTGTACTTAGGAAGGAATTTACCATAGTCACGACGCTTGTAAGCGTTACGGCTGGAGACCGCTGTTGTTGGTGAAACTGCAGGCAGTATGTAAAATGGTAAGATACACAGAAAAATGCTGCTGCCCATCCTCCAGTTCATAAGCCCTTAGTGGTCTCTTACCACACCCACGGGTAGAGTAGGGTTGGTACTATTCTTTGCCGGCACCACAAGGGCTACTGTCTCTTAGTTTTAATGGTACAAATAACATTTATAAAGTACCTGAGCCAAAAGCCTCGACATACTCCACAGCTTGTGGCGGCACATTAGCTTCTTCATAGAACTGCTTTATGAAATCTGTCATGATCCTGGGTTCGCGGTAGAACCCGTACTGAGGGCCTGTCTCCGACTCCGGAACCCCGACATATTGACTTTTCACGTGAATCACTTCTGCATATACCCTGAAAAGGCAATTCCGTTTTTAAGACTGTTCACAGTATTTTTTAAGAATAAATATTACATTTAATATATAAATATATTTATTTCCAATCAAATCAAATGTCAAATACCACATACTAAACCTTATTACTATAAAAGTGTCAAATAAATAACCCGCCCCTCGACACTCCCGGTACAAAGGTGCCCATGACACTTGCTGCGTTACCACGTTGAATAGCCACAGACAGCCTTTGCACCAGGAATGCCCCGGAGCGAGAGCCACAGCCCTTGTCACGCATTCGACACCCGATGTCCTGCACAAGGCACTTGGCTTCAGACCCCCAGCAGCTAGCTGTCTCCACCGCGAAAGGGACGAACTTATAACCACGCTTCAGTTCAGCGTATTTAGAATGTTTGAAGCGGGCCGCCTCCTGGGCGGCAGCACCTGCCAATCTTGTCATTTGGGCCAAGTGAGATGGAGCAAAGGTGCTTACGCAGGTCGCGTCCCAAAGGAGACATCTACCCATCTCCCAGGGCACAAGCGTTAGGCCGTCAGGCCTCTTTCCGTCTGTCCTACTGATGCCCGGGGGCTCGAGCATGCGTGGGATGTTGGCTGATACGAGAGACCGGCGTATAATGTCATTCAGAGCGTGGTGACGTGGGACCTGAGCACCTACAGCAACTTAACGCATGATGACCATCACTCTCAACTCTAGAGCCGCAAATGCATATATGGGGTTCACAGACACTGCAGCCCAGGCGGAGAGCGACGGCAATACGCAGCGAATCGCTGTCAAGAAGGGTGCCCAGGTTCGGCGATGGTACTGCGTACAACCACGCTCCAGACTCCGGCTTAGAGGCAGCTCTTAGCCTTGCCAAATCAGCCCCCGTCGCCTCCCCTACAAGTCTATCTAGGGTAGACTTGGACGCGATATCGTCCCAGAAGCGTTGCCTTTGGGGGGTATCCGGCTTATCCAGGCCGAGAGACGTTCACGCACTCACGGCGTCGGAAACAAAAGGTATACGAAGCTCATCACCATTTACAGAAAGAATGCGAGCGACGAGTTCCGTAGACCCATGTACCGACACCAAAAATGCGGGAAGACCCACATCCTGAACACGCCGAACACCCAGCCCCCATGTCTTACAGGTAATGTTGCCTGATCCCATTGGCCATCAGTGAGCTTTACATTCGCGATCGCCTCAAGTGTTAGCTTAAGGCCATCGTCAAATGACCAAACCTCGGTTGGACGCAACCACGAGGGGGAAGTCCGCAGTAAATATGACACCTGTGGCAAGGCAAAACATATTTTAAGAAGGACCAGGGCAACGTGTGGGGAAAGATTTTGTAGGCGGCTTCTGGTACGAACAAGTGCGCACTTCTTCTTTTCAAGTGACGCAGGTAAACCCGACAAAAAATATATGTTTTACATATACTTAATACATATTATATTTTATTACATGCAGGGTTATTTTTGGACCCCTAGCCAAATTTTAGTATGTTGCTCAGAACAAGTATCTGAACAACTTTCCCAAAAACATGGCTCAAAGAATGAAAAAAAAAATTTGGTCCAGCCATACAAATCTTGTGCCGGCGGCCATAGTGCGATTTGTATGGGATGAGCAAAATTTTTTCTCGTTTATCGACCCTTGTTCCTTTAGAAAAGTTGTTCATATTCGTGTTCTGAGTAACATACAAAATTTTGACCAGGGGTAAAAAAATAACCCTTTTTTATTTGTTAATTATTTGTTAGTGTAGCGGCTGGCACAATAGACTGTGGTTATTGGTGACCAGTTCCGTATATGAAATGGGACGATACGCAAAAGGACGCTGCTGCCCAAACTTCTTAGTCGCCTTTTATGACACCCAAAAATAGATAGTTAAGTACCATTCTTAGCCTGCACCACAGGGAATAACTTCAGGCATTTCTCAAGATATTGACGTTACGAAGAATATAATGTACTTGTAGTTTAAAAAAATATTAATAATTCACCTTTTAGCATGTTTAGCTTTCTGAAGAAACAACACGTTGATGGCTTCGGACTTGGCGCAACCGTCAGCATCCTGGTCAAATGATTTCGTTTTGCCATCAGGTGCAAGTGTCATAACTCTACAATTTGAAACAAATTTTACAATTATACAAGGTTTTTTTTTTGGACCTAATTTGCGTATGCCCAACAACTTTTGTTCTACGACTTTTCTAACAACGCAAGAAAAATTTTCAACTTCCCATACAAAATGGGTCGGTCACGTGACCACTTAAGGTATGGGGAGTCGAAATTTTTTTGAGCGTTGTTAGAAAAGTCGTAGAACAAAAGTTGTTGCTTTTGACCTCTGTAATAACGTGGGCATACGCAAATCAGGTCCGAAAAAATAACCTAGTACTCGTATTTATATTTCTAACACTGCCTTGGTATTATATCAATATATCATACTCTAGGTATATCAAGGCTATTAAAGACAAAAAAAAAATCTAAAACAAATAAAAAGGAAGCCAAGGCCATATCTAACAACTTAAAACAGGTATTTTTATGTATCTCCGTACCTACAGAGGGAGATTAGATGAAGTATAGATTTGCAAAAGTTGAAACATATTTCGTCGGTCTGTTTACGATACTACAACAAAATACACAAGAAATTTAAAAGAATGTGTAAAGCAAACATTGTGTAAAAAGCTTAGTATAGATTAGATGTCGAGAAGGTAACTATGAAGAGGTATGTTGCTCTGATATTCCATCGAACCACAAGATTGTAAATATAAAGACGGCTCTTAAAAGAACTCCGTGCTGTAGTGGTTTCTTTGCTGCTATAGCACGGTCTGAAAGGTAAGTAGACTCGCTTTATTTGCATTGTATTGTATTCTGCATGATATGACGTTCCATAAGAATTCTGTAAATTATCTACAATGAATGAATAATTCCGAATCTGAATCTACCTTCCGCAGTGCACTTTCGGCTGTGGGTGCAGCGAGAGATGGCCATCTCTCACTATCCTCTCGATAAGTAAGAGTACGATTGCTCCGGCGCTACCTGCAGCAGGCGTCGTCCCGATACATGGAGGGATACATCTCCTACCTTCCGCAGTGCACTGTCGACTGTGGGTGCAGCGAGAGATGAGCCCCGGTGACAATGGCCATCTCTCACTATCCTCTCAATAAGTAAGAGTACGCTTGCTCCGGCGCTACATGCAGCAGACGTCGTCCAAAGACATGGAGGGATCTATCTCCTACCTTCTGCAGTGCACTGTCGACTGTAAATGCAGCGAGAGATGAGCCCCGGTGACAAAGGCCGCTTCACACTCTCCTCTTGATAAGCCAGAGTAGGCTTGCTCCAGCACTACCATGGAGCTGCAGCAAGCGTCGTCTAGAGACATGGATGGGTCTACCTCCTACCTTCCGCAGTGCACTGTCGACTGTGGATGCAGCGAGAGATGAGCCCCGGTGACAATGGCCGCCTCACACTCTCCTCGCGATAAGTCAGAGTATGCTTGCTCCAGCGCCACCATGGAGCTGCAGCAGGCGTCGTCCAGAGACATGGAGGGACCTTTCGCATTCAGCCAGTACGAGATGCGGTTCGCGAACATACTTTTACTGCATCTGTTTTGGGAGGACATATAATTTTTAGGCGTCATACTTTTAATCGTTTTTCAAGCCTTAGGACTTAATTATTTATTTTAATTAGGCATTAGACATTTATTATTATTAAACTGTAATTTTTTTCATTTACAAATTTCATTTTTGGAAGTATTTTAACAACGATCGCAAATAAAAGCTGTCTATAAACCCCCAATAGTAGAAACCATTAAAAAATCAACAGAATTTGAATTGAATAGATCTTTTTGTTTTGAATCTGATAATTATTTCAAATGGTGAGTTCAAACTCCTTAAAATTCAAATGACTGTCCCTTAGGGTATTAAACTCTGAACTACGTAGCAGTAGGCAATTACATTCGATTATTCTAATCTTTCGTTCTTTATCATACGAAAAATGCCTATTGTAAGTTTATCGTCCAAAATGGACGTTTACCTATCATTCGAAATAGTCCACTGTAAGTTTTCTAGCATTCACAAATTTTAACGTCCGAAGTGGACTTTTATCATCCAAAAATGTCTACTGTAAGTTTTCTGGCATCCCCACCATTTCCCTAATTTTGTTGTCCGAAATGTACGTCTCTCATTCGAAAAACATCCGTTGTCAGTTTTCTAACAAGTCTTAATGATTTCCACAATACCGATCCTAACATGCCTGAATTTTACAGCTTCCTTCGACCATTATTATTTGACCTTTCCTGTCCACGCTATCTCTTACAGTTCTTGTACCTATAGTTGGTTCACAATAAGTAATTTAATATGAATATCTGATCTGACTGAACCATGACTGAACTGTCGTTACATACCTTCACGTCGAAATATAACTGTGTGATTGAGCTGTTTTACAGATATGGGTCTTATGTAGTTTTGAAAACCTGTTTGAATCAGAGCAATTGTTTATATTTTCTCTCTTCCACACTCGATGTAAACGAAAAAGTAAGCACTTCAAGTAAAATGATTTTAAGAAGTATCTGATCTATCAGCAATGGGTACATCTACATACCCAGCAATACCAAAGCCTGTTCTGGAGCTGGCGACGTAGAAACAAGCCTTCTCGGTCTCTGAGAAGCAGGAGCCGGTATACACGCCAACCTTCTTGCCAGAAAGTTGCTCAGGACATATACCTGTTCAGCAAAACACAAATTTTGAATCACCACAGCTGTGCGAGGTAGCTAAGCTATGAGCTGGAAAATTCAAACCAATAAGATTGCTCCATTTGACAAGCTAGGACAAGTAACAATCCAATTGGTTGGATTTTTCCCAGTTTATAGCTTAGCTCTCTTGCACAGCACAGGAGGAAAGCCACCCTTAGAGTTTATTATCTCTTTGACACACTTGGGCAGTGAAAAAAGAGTAAAGAGCTAAGTGATAAAGTAGATTACAATGCACCGTGTGGCTTTAACAAGGCCGCCGGTATTCAGCTCCAATTTATTGGGTAAGTTTTTCATTTTGCATGCTTTTCTAGGTAAAACCAGATAGATAATAAGCATTATTTTCGAAATTATCCAATTTATGACAACACCCTTAGGAAAAACCCTCAAAATCGAAGAATTTCTCCACGTAGAACCGCTTAGTGCTGTAGGCTTCCTAAGGAGCTATCACTAAACTGTCTAGTTCCCCCCAATCGCTCCAGCGGCGAAGATGCCGCAACTGAGTATTGTCATGTCAAAGAAGAAGTTGCTCAGTTTTTAATCAGCAATTTTTTTTAAATCAAAGTTCTCATAGATTAATCAGTCCCAAGAGTGCCAACCAACGATTTTGAAAACTACTCGCAGGAGCGTTTTTCTTACGTCAATGGTGCCAACAGAGAAGTATGTTCCTTGGTGACAACAGCGTACAAAGGAGCAACAGCGAAATTTGACATTATTTGATGACCGTGTTAAACGTACCTTTATTAATTTTGAGTCTTTTGCTGGTATACATGGTGTAATAAAAAGGATAAACCCTGAAAGACGTGAATCTGCCCATGAAACTAAACAACTTTCCCTAAGGAACATAGGTCGAAATACGAAAATTCTTTTTGACCTCCCAAGAAAATCTTCTAAGAAGGTAAAAAAGCGCTTAATGAAGGTGTACATATGGAGCATTGTATTCTACGGAAGTGAGACATGGACACTGACACAAAGAGAGAGAGAAAGGCTACAAGCATTTGAGATGTGGTGCTGGAGGAGAATGGAAAGAATTAGCCGGACGGAAACGAAAAGAAACGAGGAGGTGCTAGAAATAGTCAAAGACAGAAGAAAAAAAAAGTTTATTAATAACAATAGATAACCGAAGAGGGAAAATGATAGGTCACCTGATACGGCACGACAATTTCCTGAGAAACATAATGGAAGGAAAGATTGAAGGATAGAGGGGACGAGGAAGACCTAGGCGAAGCTACTTCGACCAGATAAAAGAAAAGGTCAAAGTCGTGTCGTTTCAAGAGGTGAAGCAGCTCGCGATGAAACGTGAGAACTGGAAGTTATTCCATCGACAAGAGCCAAGCTCTTAAATTAAAGAAGAAGAAGAAAATCTCACCTGCGTCATAAATAGCTTGGTAAGACTGCTCAAGCACCTTCCTCCCCATGGCATCCATAGAGTTTCCCAGGCGGTAGTGGACCTTGAAGAACTGCCCGTCGAATCTGTCCAGCCCTGGGATCTTGCCGGAGTGATTGCAAACCTCTGGATGAGTGAACTGCCACCGACAGTCTTCATCGGAGATTGGATTTACCTGTAAAAGTTTTAAACGTTACCGCGGCAACTTTGTATCCCGTCTTCAAGTTTTTTTTTAGGTTTTTAGAGGAGGGACATCTAACAACACGTCAGTGGTAACACTTTGAACTTTATTTGCATGGTTATAGAGTTGCAAATATTTCCAATGACATGCGGTTGACCGTACTGCTTCTGCAGCACAGTAATTCTACCAATGTCAGCCAATTACCTACACAAAACATTTTGATCACGTGACCACTTTCTCGAAAAAAGAAATTTATTCACTTTCATTTTACTCAATTAAAAAAATTACCTTGTCATAGAGTATTTTCTCCAAGTCCTTGACGTGGTTAGAGTTTGGGTAGAGTCCGGACATCCCTGAGATGACGATCCTCTCGCCGTCCAGACCCTCAGGGTTCAGGTCCGCCCTGATCGAGTAGTCTTCGGGTGTGGGCGCCATCTTTAATTCACCGGAAAAAAAATATGAATGTACGAATGTTATAGAGACCACTTACCATCAGGTGAAACACCGGCTCGTTTGCTCACTTGTAACATAAAAAAAGCAATGTCTTTTGTGCACTTCCCCAGTTTGGTTAGGACATTGCAGGATGGACCACCTGATTGTATGAAAACTAAGATGATTCCGTACTTTGGAGGGCACGTTAAGCCGTTGATCTCGACTAATTTCTACGGAGGCCTTCGAGTTTGTGAGGTCAATTCCACCAACACGATTAAGATGATGCTAATGAAGCTCGAACTGATAAAATATAGGGTGACTTTTAATTAGTTCTTGATAGAAAAATGTATGAATTTACTCATGATCCTGAACAACTTTCCCAAAGGAACATAGGTCGAAATACGAAAATCAAGTTTTGCCCTCCCATAGAAACTGCATCAGCTGATAGCGCATTTTGTATGGGAGTTTAAATTTGGTTTTTCGTATTTCGACCTAAGTTCCTTGGGAAAAGTTGTTCAGTATCATGAGCATACATGCACATCTTTTGCTATCAAGAACTAATTAAATGTCTCCCTATATAGATTTAAAGGTAATACTTCATAATACTGGATGTAAGGGACAGTGTACCGAAAACTTTAAGGGCGTATTCAGACAACGAAATTGAACAACTTTCCCAAAGAAAAATTTTTAGGAAATGAAAAAAATTTTGACCTCTCCATACAAAATTTTCAATCAGAGTCAGAGAGAGCGATTTGTATGAAGATGTTAAAAAAAAATTCATTTCCCAAAAATGTTTCTTTGGGAAAGTTGTTCGGTTTCGTTGACTGAACACGCCCTTTCAGGTTTCGGTACACCGTCCCTTACACCCTAAATAATGAAACTGTAAACGTATCAGAAAAATAAGATGAACAACACTTCACATCAATCACAGATTCGAAGGTGAAAATTTGCGTACACTGCTTGATATTGTAAGGAGAACACTTAGTTTCAATACTTGCTATACTTTCTAGTTTAGACTAGATGACTAATGTTATTACGAGTATATCTTACGATAAAGTTGCCCATTTTTTACTTATAAGTTAAGTATAGTTAAGTATATCATCAAGGAATAATGTCGCTTTTCCATATCAATAAAAAATACCTTTAAAAGCTCTTACAAATATCAATAAAAAATACCTTTAAATAATTAAAAAAAAAACAAATCAAGTAGAATGGAGCCCACTGCACCGTAAATTAGAATACTGTGAAAGAAATCAACTCTTTTTAATAACATTTACTACGTTCGTAAGCGGATTCAGGGAAAATAGGGCATGGGGGTCGGCACCTGCACCCCCCGAGACGCGCACATTAAAAACAACTTGTGTAGGTCAAAGATAGTATCAATACGTTATATTATAATGTTATAATAGGTATGCTATATAATATTACTACTACCGTAGTAGTAATATAGCATACCTATTATTACATATAACGTATTGACTTTTCTATGTATTGACTCTACCTATACGTCTTTTTATAAATGAAATCCGTTTCCCCACATTTTAGTGAAATCGAAAGCAACAACTTTTGTTCTACAACTTCTGCAACAAAATGTTTTCGACTTCCCATACAAAACATGATGGTCACTTAGTTACTTTACTCTGGGAAGTAGGAATTTGGTGCGTTGTTGCAAAAGTTTTATAAGAAAAAGTTGTTATTTTTAGGGTTCCGTACCTCAAAAGAAAAAAACGGAACCCTTATAGGATCACTTTGTTGTCCGTCTGTCTGTCTGTCTGTCTGTCTGTCAAGACCCTTTATCTCACGAACGGGTAAAGGTATCAGGTTGAAATTAATACCATATATTAGGATCCATGAACCACACAAGATCTGAAAATTTCAATTTTTTACAACGACGCAATCAAAAGATAAGGCTTTTTATGTCCTCATCTCCATACATTTATTCAAAAATGAAAAACCTACAGGGTACTTCCCGTTGACCTAAAATTATGAAATTTGGCAAGAAGCTAGGTCTCACAGTACAAATAATGGAAAAAGTCTGAAATCATTAAATATTACAACTTTTCTCACAACTAATGGTAACCAATTGTGGTGAGCTCCCGTTTCAAGAACATTCATATAAGAGAGGGGTCAAGTTGGATGGTTACTGAGGCGATTTTTGTTTTAGTTCTATTTAAAAACGGAACACTTACAAACTTGAAAATTGATATGTTTATAGGGCATAGGCTAAAAAATAACAACAAATAATAAAATTTGGTCAAGCGCATGTCGGACTCAAAAAATCTAGCACATTAACTTACTGAAATTTCTACTAATACAATTATGTTTATGTGGTGGTACGGAACCCTCAGTGCGCGAGTCCGACTCGCACTTGGCCGGTTTTTTTATCTCACTAATAGCGTAGAAACTAATATCAGACGCAAAAAATAACTCCGTATAACTATTACGAAGTCTTCGATCGTATTAGGGATTCACGATAGTAAGCTTTTTCTGTGATACTGGCTTTATAGCAAAAAATTATAATACCAAAAATAACTAAAAACTATTAATAACACCAATGTGCTCTCTCGCTAGCCACTATGAACGCATTTGCAATAACTACCTAATAGTAAATAAAAAAATTAAAATGAGATAATGTTCAGAAACATAGGTGAGATTTATTTCCTTATTTCATTTATGCACTGTACCATTTATTACTAGAAAGGTCTTTTTCAAATGCCGCCTCTGACCTTGTGATTCAGATACACTTTTAACTCCTTCCTAAGAAAAGATCAACATGAAGCAAAAATATTATGTACATTATGATTATCCATCTACCATCCATCCATCCATCTACCATGTGCAACTGCCCATGAAACTAAAGAACTTGGACCTATAAAGTCGAAGTACGAAAAAAAAATTAAACTTCCCCTACTAGAACTGCATCAGCTGATGGCGTATTTTGTACGAGAGGTTTTTCTCATATTTTGCCTATATGTTGTTGAAACCTATGTTCCTTAGGAAAATTTGTTCAGTTTCATGAACGATTCTCTTCTGATTATATACCCTTTCTGTTACATCTTGTAAGGACCCCCACTTAGTGCATTCAAGGACCCCCACGAAATTATTGTGGATCTGGCCCTGCTAAAGTAATAGGTTTATGTGAGTCAAAAGATCAGAATTTACATAAAGTGACGTTAGTTAAAAAGGTACAAAAGCAATAGGAGCCGTGTCTTACCGGAAAATATCGGCCATTCAACTTACGACTCACCTATTATAGGGATAAAAATAACGTTGAAGAATTGGATTCTTTTTATGCTCGTATATTTTTGTTTCTTGTAAATGTTAAAGATTTTTCTCGTTAGTGGGCTCCTGTTTTCACTTTTTGCGTGCAGACACCCCAGCTCCTTCCAGTAGCTCAGAAGTATCGTCAGACATTCGCAAGAAAGAAATAAAAAGTCATGGTCCCTTGGATAACCCACGCGTCGCATTCCAGGATCTCGTGGTTTACCAGTTGGTCAAGACAGCTCCTACACATGGGGCTGTCAGTGACGCCGATTGTAGTTGATTGTTGAGCGGGATATTCCTGTAGTACTCACAACTATTCGGAAGTTCGTTCGATTAAGGCCGAGAGTCAGCGGTTAGTTTTGGTGATAGTTCGGGTATAATACCATCTCTTGCGACTGTCTGCAGCTCAATGGACATTGTGCTGGTCTTGGATAAAGCCGAAAAGCCATGAGCAAATCTGACTGAAAGGTTTTTTGTTTTTAGGGTTCCGTACCTCAAAATAAAAAACGAAAGCCTTAAAGGATCACTTTGTTGTCCGTCTGTCTGTCAAGACCCTTTTACTCACGCGCGAGAAGAGGTATCAAGTTGAAATTGATAACGAATATTAAGGTCCATAAACCACAAAAGATCTGAAAATTTAATTTTTTTACAACGATGCAATCAAAAGATATGGCTTTTATGTCCTCATCTCCATACATTTATGCAAAAAAGCAAAACCTACAGGGTACTTCCCGTTGACCTAAAATTATGAAATTTGGCAAAAAGCTAGGTCTCACAGTACAAATAAAGGGAAAAGTCTAAAATCTACACTAATATTATAAAGAGGAAAGGTTTGATTGTTTGTTTGTTTGTTTGCATCGAACAGGCTCCGAAACTACTTGACCGATTGGAAAAATTCTTTCACCATTAGAAACCTGCATTATTTGTGATGAACATGGGCTATAAATTATTTTCAAAAAAGTTAGGGTTCCGTATGAAAACTTCGATAATGTAACCCAAGGTGTGAAAAAAATACCAAATAGCATCCTTATATCGCGTACGATGCCGAAACTAGGCTATATCAGTACCTGTAAATTACTTTTTGAATTATTCAAATCGGACATACTATTCAAAAGTTATCATGAGTGTAATCGTTATCAAAATTGAAATTAAAGAAACAGCGCAGTGACTGTAATGGTTTTACGAGCAATGATCTTATATATGTTACTAGCGTAACTTTACGAGTATCTACAAGAGAAACGAAAAATTTGGCTTATGTTTCCTGTGTGTGTAATTGAGTGTAATCTCACGCCTATATCCCTTCCTCACGGGGTTGGCAGACAGGGCATCAAAGAGTGTATGTGATGATGAGAAATCTAGCTTTGTCTATTACTTAAGTACCTAAACATTTAATTCAAAATATTATACAAATTTTCTTTAAAATGTACTCTTTTTAGGGTTCCGTACCCAACGGGTGAAAAACGGGACCCTATTAATATGCCTCCGATGTCTGTCTGTCTGTCAGCGGGCTGTATCTCATGAACCGTAATAGGTAGACAGTTGAAATTTTCACAGATTATCTATTTCTGTTGCCGCTATAACAACAAATACTAAAAAAAAATATGAATGATGGGGGGCTCCCCTACTAAAAACGTGTTTTTCCACAGATTAAATAATAGTAAACTAACGTTTAGTTTTTCTGAGCGATTCTTGCTCGAGTTTTGATTTAGCTCTATCGTAAAAAGGGGAACACTTACAAGCGTGAAAATTGGTAGGTATATTTATTAGTGCATAAGCTATAGAATAACAACAAATAATAAAAACTGGTCAAGTGCGTGTCGCTCCGTGTGGTAGCGGCAAAGAATAGTACCGACCAATCTCTACCTGTAGTTGTCGTAAGAGGCGACTAAGAGTTTACAAACCGGATGATGGGCAGCAGCATCTTTCCGTGTATCGCACCATCTTACATACTGCGGTCACCAACAAACGCAGTCCATGATGCCAGCCGTAACGCTAACAAGCATGGTGACTAAGGTACTTCCCCTCCACATTCTTCTAGAAAGAGCTGGACTTCTGGAGGGAGCTCCCTGTCCTGTAGTGGACGTATAATGGGATGTAATGATGGTTATGATTAAGTGCGTGTTGGCTAGAGCGAATTTAATGCACTTCTGCGTGACTAAGACGGTATGACTGAGAAGAAGCACGAAGCCACACAGCAGCACGTAATTCAGCTACAAAAAAAGGTTGATGTCGTTGATGCCCACACTGAAAAGATTACGTCACTTGAAACGAAGATTGAGTCGCTTGAACAACAAGCTCGCCAAAACAACTTAGAAATTGGAAACATTCCCGAACGCCGAGGTGAAAACTTGGTTGCTCTTGTGGAACAGCTTGGATCTACAATTAAACACACTATCACCCGGAATGACATTGTTGCAGTTCATCGTGTGCCTCATGCTAACTCGTCAAGCTCGCACCCTAAGAACATAGTTTTGAAATTTCATTCCCGTATTTGCCGCGATAACTTTCTTGCTGCGTTCCGTCTGGCCAAGGGAATCACAACCGCACAACTGAACATTAACGGCGAACCTAGAAAAGTGTACGTCAATGAACACTTGACATTAACAAACAAAAAACTGTTTCGCGAGGCTCGGTCACTTGCCAGTAAAAACAATTACCGTTTTGTGTGGATCAAACATAGCACTATTTTGGTACGTCAAAATGAAACATCTTCTATCATTGCTATTCGATCTTATAATGACTTATCGAAAATTCAATCCAATCCTGCTTGATTTCCATATTTATATAATTCTGGTTGCAACTCTCAATCATTCTCTAGCTCTTTTGTTGGTTAAAATTATTATATTTGTGAATACTTTTATCAAAAACTCGCTATTTAAATTGTTACAAGTTCCTACATTTGTTATGCAAGTTCGCATCTGTTTTCATCATTGCTCTGTTACTATGACTGCTACTACCTACCTTACCCAGCGCAAATACTGTTACATTTTACGCTATCTTAATTTAACATACCGTGATCTAGCTTACGTTTTATGCAAGATAAAACGATCGAATACTAAAGTCTTCATGTATACTTTATTTAAAACCAGGTATGCTACCACAAATACCCCGGTATTGTGTTACTACTTGTTCGACGTCACTGGTACTCTGCAGATTCTTCGGAGCACAAATGAAATAATACTTGTAATATCCTCATGGCCCAATTCTGTAGACTAATTGAAAGTTATATCTCTTTAAACATAATTGCAATACATTTTAATTGCCGTGTATTAACTACTTTCGTATATTTTCGTGCTGTTTTGATCGTAAATTATATCCCACCGTCATTAAGTTCAGACCCCGGTTTTAACTCACTCTTCTGGCACCCATATCTTCGCAATTTTAATAGACTGTTTAACTTAAAATTTAGTATAATAAAGCCAAACAATGCTGAATTTTGGTAAATGTAATAAACAATTGTTAGTGTATTATCAGAACTGTGGCGGTATGCGCACAAAGCTTAATACTTTGTACATGAATATTCTGTCACAGTCCTATGACGTCATCATTTTAACCGAAACTTGGTTAGTACCTAGTATTAGCGATAATGAGTTTATAGACAGCCGGTACGTAGTATTTCGGTGTGATCGCGACCGCGAGGCGAGCGGGCGGCGGGACGGGGGCGGCGTGCTGGTGGCGGTGCTCCGCGCGCTGCGCCCCGCTCTGCGCGTGCCCCCCGCCCCCGCCCCCGCTCCGCTCCCAGCCGCTCTCGACTGCGTATTCGTAGACCTATCGCTCTCCGGTTCTACGCAACCATTACTACTTTGTGCCATTTATATTCCGCCTAAACAACCTTATGAAAATTATTCAATTTTTCTTGATACAGTTTACGATTTGTTGCTTTCTAACAACATAGAAAAGTTTTCTATTATTGGTGACTTTAATTTGCCGGACCTTTCTTGGGACCCTGTTGACCAATTAATAGACACCCCTATAAACGAGTTAGAATTATGCCCATCTAGTAAGCTACTCCTTAACTTCATTTCTTTAACAAGTTCGACGCAGTTTAACACACAAAATAAAAATGTTAATAATCGTATACTCGACCTGTTTATATCTAATGTGGATTGCAGCTGCGTAGCCTTACCTGACCCACTGCTGCCCATTGATCGTCACCATCCCCCGTTTCTTATTTCTTCTATTTGCCATCCAGATACAAATAATATGATTCAACATAAACGTACCAAACATTGTTTTGATATAGCTGATTACAGTGTAATTAATAGAGAAATTAAACGCATAATTTGGTCAGAACTACTTTCAAAGAGTAGTGCAGAAGATTCTGTCAGTATATTTTATGAACATATTTATGCATTAATTAAAATACATGTCCCCATTAAACTAATTAAAAACTCGGACTATCCCGTCTGGTTCACGCGTGCACTAATTCGAATCTTCAACTCTAAAAATAAATACTGGATCAAATGGAAAGTATACAATAACATTTATGATTACGAACAGTTCTCCCTTTACCGCGACAGATTTAAGTCTGAATGTTTAAAAAGCTTTAATAATTATATTGGTAAGGTAGAGGACGGTATAGCTAATAACGATATAAAATCCTTTTGGAGTTACGTTAACAGCCGTAAAGCTAAACACAAAATTCCTTCTACAATCAAACATGACGGCATTACTAGCGACGATCCTGAGGTCATCTGTAATATGTTTTGTGATTATTTTCACTCGGTATACGAAGACTCTTCCTTTGACCCTTATACATGGTTGCCTCCAGAAGATAATCCTGATGATATTCATCTTAATAATTTATACTTTCCACTTGAATCCATTATTAAAGAATTGAAATCACTTGATACAACAAAAGGTGCTGGACCAGATGGGATACACCCCGCGTTCTTCAAAAACACTGCGGCCACTATAGCAGATCCCTTATTTATAATATACAACAAATGTATGCAGGAAGGAGTTTTCCCGCGAATATGGAAACTGGCACATATAACTCCTGTCTATAAAGCTGGATCTAAAAACCTAGTGGATAATTACCGCCCGATATCCATCTTGTCCACCTTGTCGAAACTTTTTGAAAGACTAGTACATAACTGCATATACCCTATACTACATAATAAAATTATACCACAGCAACACGGATTCGTCAAATCTCGATCAACTGTAACCAATTTAATGATCTTCACCACATACCTATTCGAAAATATGGATAACCGTGTTCAAGTTGACGCCGTATATACTGATTTCAAAAAGGCTTTCGACAAGGTGGACCACGAGATACTTTTAAATAAAATCGCATTTAATGGTATCAAAGGCAATCTTTTACGCTGGTTTATCTCTTACATCACACTTAGGTCTCAAAAAGTAGTTATCAACGGGTTCGAGTCTAATTCTGTAACAGTTTATTCCGGTGTGCCTCAAGGATCCATCCTTGGGCCACTACTGTTTGTATTATTTATAAACGATATTGGTGAATGCTTTCAGCATTGTAACTTCCTTTTATATGCTGATGATCTGAAGGTCTACCTAGGTGTCCGTTCATTAACTGATTGCCTTAAACTTCAAAGCGACTTAGACAGATTAACCCAATATTGTATCATAAACAAACTCCATTTAAGCCTACCCAAATGCAATAAAATTACATTTACTAAAAAGTCTAATATTATTAATTTTCCTTATAAACTTAACGGCACATACCTTACTCCTGTATCAATAATTCGAGACCTCGGTGTCCTTTTGGATTCTCAGCTTCATTTTGACACTCACGTTGATAAAATTATTAATAACGCCTTCCGTGTTTTCGGCTTCGTTATCAGAACCTGTCGCGACTTTAAGCGTCCAATAACATTTATTCACCTCTACAAGTCTTTAGTTCGTCCCAATCTTGAATATGCGTCCCAAGTCTGGAACCCTTTCTACAATAAGTATATTGACAAAATCGAAATTGTCCAAAGAAAATTCTACCGCTCTCTGCACTATAGGTGCTTCCGCAAAAAGCTCTCTTATAATAATCTTAAAGTTAAGTATTCCGTCATGTCTCTTCAGTCACGTCGAGTTTTGTTAGACGTTATGTTGTTTTACAAGGTTTGCAACAATACACTTGATTGTTCCGCACTTACGAGTTATCTTGCATATAACGTCCCTATCCGTCCTCAGCGTTCAATCAATCCACACAAATTATTTTTCACGTGTCCCTGTCAAAGTGATGCTGGATTGCGTTCTCCTATGCGCCGGATAGTAACAACCTACAATGATAGATTTATGCATATTGACACATTCTCAACAACGCCCAACAGATTTAGGAACTTGGTATTGAAAGAGCTTCAAGATTTGTAAACTAGCATTCTACTTTTTAAATTAAGTGAGTGTTAGCTGCAACCACCACGCAGCGCTGGCCACACCAACCGACCTCGCCTATATAAGCGGGCTGGACACCCGATGGGCCTCTCACTTGCTGCTCAACTGTTGGAACGATCGGACGTCTTAGGAGTGTTATAGTTACCCGTTGTACCTAGGTTGTATCTAGCCCTTTTAGGTTTCCTGAATATTGTCCTTGTTGTGTTAATTTAATAGAAGTTCGGTTTGTCATCAAATGTGGTGTTATTCCAATAAAATGTTGGTAACGTTCATCTGTGCGTCATTTCCTAAGAACAAACCCCTTACCTTCTGGTTTGTAAAATCAGAAGTGTGTAGGTAAACTTCACGCGTCTTTGCTCGTGTTCCATCCATTTTGTTCAGTTTTTCGTATTTTCTAATGTGTTGATTGGAAGGTAAGTGGTGTTTATTGTTCTAAAAGTCTGACCGTGCATATAGATCGACAAATCGCGACTATTCCCTGCATCAACGGCATTCCTGCGATCATATCTTCGTCTGATAGGCCACGTGGTTATTGTGCTTTTCACCATTTGTGGCTACGAGTATACGCAGCAATCGCTTCCGCTTGCATCAGTACATTTCATCGCGTTCTGTCACGTAGACGATCCACAAGACATCCGAATACATCGTGATTTTTCATACTGTTATCGTCGGGCGGGTTATTTTAGAACCCAATATTTTGTTTGATGAGTTTATTTAGGAATGAAGGTAGACAAATAATTTTGCTTCAAAGTTTTCTTAAGCAAGTTGAGATAATTTCACATGTTGTTTTTGCGTCAACCCGCAAAATAGAATGCAGTACGATTAGCCGGATGTCGGTAGCAACACATTGATCTCTAGTGATTTTGGATTTGGTTGTTAGTACCTTTGTAGCGTTGCGCTAGTTCGGTTGATACAGGTTTTGTTGTCAATTATTTTCTGTCGTGCATACAGAGTTGTTACCCGAGTTGTTACCACCAACTTTACTTAGCAGTCTGGAACGTGATTCCACGAATGTTTTACGAACGAGATACGCTGAGAAAATCGTCACGTAGTTGAACGTTGTTGTGAGCAAACCTTGTTTGTACAGGAAGGTTGATATTTTCGGATGACTGTATGTGTTCAATAGGTGGTGTGGTGAGAAAAAAGTCTCATTCCTTTCTACACAACCCAAGTTAACAGTTTCGTTTTTAATTTGAAGGTAGTTTTGACACGTCGTAATCGAGATGGAGTTGTTAGTGGTTTAACCTTTGGGTTTTTCGAGGTAACAAGAAGGTGACGTATTTGTGCAAACTCGCACGAGGACGCGCGATCTATCATGATGGCCGAATCAGAGAAAGAAAAGGTCAGGAAAAAGTGATTCTTAGGTTTACGTGTGGTTTCTTATGTCAAATTTTTGTGCAGGAACATTTTTAGTTGGTTGTTTGTGCACCATTGTTGGTATTTTTTTCGTAATCGACAAAATTTTTGTTACGTGGAGAACAGCATAGGTCTAGTTTTGTTCTTCGTTTCGTGGGATAGCCTCGTAGCAACTAAATGGACAGAAAGTGTTGTTTTCATGGATGACTTTATAGCGTTGTTCAGCTAATGAAAAGACTTACTGATTCAACAAAATCTGTAAAAAAAAATGGAGTGTTTAGCCGTAGATTATGTCGGTGTCTAGTTCACTTATTGGTTAATCGTGTTTCGGCTTTCTTTGGTGAAAAGAAAAGACAGCAAGGATGTAAGGCACACCAATGATATCTTTGAGGCACACGTGGTATAGAACACTGCGTCGTAACGTAAAATGATGTGGTGCTGTGATGGCGTCAATTAAAATAAAAGTTGTTTGTATTTTCGTATCGATTTATTAGTCTTATTTGTGAAATACAGAGACATTCGACGAGCGCGCAGTAAAGTTTCTTCGAGCTAGTGTGAGTCAACATCAAGCAAGATGGGCCAATATCTGCTAGTTGCCATTCTTACTTTGTTTGTAATTGTCGACTGGTCATCGGCGATAGTCGTCGACACGCAGTGATATAATTGTTGTAGCAGTAAATTGAACTTTCGATATTTCGACACCGTGGCAAGATCACGGGTGAACCGGAGTATGTGGGTATGGTACCAACTTTCCTTTGAGATTACGTGGAGCGACACGAGATGTCTCTCTGGACCTGCTGACTTGGAGAAGATCAAGTAGAAGATGTATTAGCCCTCTGTACAGGGTTACAACAACGACTTATGTGCTATATGTGGTGGCCGCAAAACGATGGGGTTATGCGTGAATTTGAGTAAGGTTACATTCGTACGCCAAAAATAGATTTGTAACTAAGGCCCGTATTGATAAATCCCTCTCAAAATCTTCCCCAAGACCATGTCAGCTGACTTAATTATCAAGATGCAATTAGCATCCCAAGATCTTGCTTATTAATAAACTACTATCCAAATATCAATCTCAAGTGTCCGTCTTTGAGTCAAACGTCAAAAGAGCAAAAATAATTTATGTCTGCGTTTTGAGTTAAGTTTCGTTTATAAATTAGTGAGTGTGTTTTTAACACTCAAGTGATAATTGCTCCGAGGACAGCTACTCAATTTCTGTTTATTAATTAATGCAACACCTCAAGATACCCCTTAAGGACAATCTTACACTTAAGCGGGATTTATCAATTCGACCCTAAGTAAGTAGGTATCCATTTGTTTAAAGGTAAGCCAGTTTTTGCTAACAAGCAAAAGAGTCCTCATTATTGCCTACCCACTTGTTGTTTTTATATCAATGAGAAAAGGACGTGAACTAAGTCCGTAAGTTGTCGTCTTTCGTTACATCCATCACAAAAGTCGGAAACAAGTACCAAAGTGTGACCGTAAGTGCTAAGACATATCGAACATTTTCTGTGCTTCGGAAGGTATGGCGAGACTTTGGCTACTGTCACTGTTAAGGTTAGGTAGTAGATCCCTAATAAAAAAAATAAGAATAGTACCTACCTACAACGATAGTTTCAAGTTGGTAATTTTTGTGTAGATGCGCTACCAAAATAATGCAAAAGCAGTCGTAAATTAGTTTTCAGAAGATACCAACACTGTTTCTGTTTATTTCTGCAAGACTGGATGCTCTCCGCTTTGTTTTTTTTTACTAAAGTTCTTATTTTAGTCTGTTTTAGAAGCTATCTGAAGGTATTCTGCTAGAATCAAATATGATGGGGATGTTGAGCTGGTTCTAGCAGAAGTGGGATGATCCATGAGAGTAAATTTCACAAACTGCTACTGACATCGGAGATCAACATTGTATGTGCAGGGAGGTGGTAAATCACTCACTATGTGTTTGGAAATGACAGTGACTCCTTGAGGTACATGAACTCGGTAAGGTTTTACCAATTATTATGTATCTGACTTAGATCTTTTTATGCCATGATGTTGTCGTCGTGGCGTGGCAAAATCTGTGTGAAAAGTTATGGAACCACTGTAATGTTGAAAGTTGTAACATAACCACTTATGTAGGTAACAATTAAAACAAAATGGTCAGGTACGGCCGAGCAGTTAGTGCTGACGTTTGTGACTATTAATGGTTCCTATGTATTCTAGTAAGAGGCCAAGTTTTGAAGCTATAAGCGTTCCTGTTAATTGTGCGTAGAATTATAGATCTACTTTTCTACCTGTTTACAGGCTTACATTGTGCTTTTGTTTTTATGTTTTATGTGTGTTTCGGATGGCTGAGTGGCTGGCGACACCTGATGTATCGGGATGGGTCTTCCTGTCCAAGGCTTCGCAGAGCACCGGCAAGCTGGATTCTGGCGTGCGCTGCCCTTACAAGGTTACGTGCGTGCTTCACCACCACCGCTACGAGCTGGAACTTCTGGTGCTGTGGCTTACGTCCACTGTGCCTATGGTTTGTCTGGACAAGGTCTATGGCTTGTGTCACCGGGTTGTCGTTTAATAAGCCTACGTCCATTGTGCCACTGGTTTGTCTGTTTTCGGGTTGTTAAAGCTTACGGCCAATGTGCCCACGACTTTAACGGCTTGAGTCTGATATCAAGCAGAACTTTGGGCCTCTGATATCTGAAGGCGGGTAACCCCTGTGCTTCCAACGATCTGGTTTTTGAAGGCGGGTAGCTCCTGTGCTTCCAACGATGTTGCTTACAAAATCATGGATGGAAATGGTAATGACCTATCCATGGATTTGTAAGGGTACTACTGGTGTGAAAATCTCCTTTCAAGCTGCTCCTTTTCATGGGACTACGTATGATAAAAGTCCGGAAATTTATCATATGGGGTTTCATAGTTTTCCCCTGTAATGTAATTTTGCAAAATATCTTTGAAAAGATAATACGTCGTTAATCTCGAGTTATTTGTCTGAAATTTTTATTATGATGATAGGTACAGATGTCCTCAATAGAGTAACCACTATGGTAGCAAAAGTGCACGCTTGTTATCATACTGGTTCAATAACGTAATGAACAAACTGAGACTGCTTGTTAGCTTCGTATTTCAGACAAATAACAGTTGTGTACTAATCTGCATCGAATTCAGTGTTGTCATTCATGTGCTTAGATACTGATGACGAGTTCCATTATGTGGATGGAGTGCCATAGCGAACCCGGAACTGACTGCTTTGGGAGTGACCCGCGGTCACGCCGTTTCATTCCCGCTGCGTCGTGTGGTGCGGTGCCGCCGAGTAGAGCACTCGGGAGGTGCTGCAGCAGGGCGCCACAGGACCGGCTCCCACCAGCAGCCACAGCCGTCGCGTGCTCTCGTCGGCCTGCTCTTCAACCGGACGCAAGACGTTTCTCTGTGTGAAACTCCGCACAAGTATCAACAAACTTGGTGAGACCAAACCAATTATTTTACTACATCATCACGTTGCGATGAGACTAATCACAAAACAGTAATAAGTCGTATTTAGTGCAAGTACCCAAGTACTTATTCGAATTGCAAACCCTAAGATCAAATCTGGTACAGCTGAGATGACTGAGATAAACGCATTGATCTATCAAGCGAATTCAAACTTCACGTTATTCGCTCATTCTTTGTACAACCTATGCGTGACCGCATACACATATTTTGTATGCTGTACAGTGTGATGATGATTTGTCAGTTTCGAAACTGACTAACTTTCTGTCTTCTTAGTTTTGACTGGATTGTATAGATGAAAGACAGAGCTTCAGGTTATTTTTATTTGTTGATATTCAGAGCCTTTCTTCTGCAGGTTCTGATGACGTGGCTTGGTCAGGTCAAAAGCCATCGAGGACGCTGGCATGTCAGGAGAGGCCGTGTTAGCTGCAACCACCACGCAGCGCTGGCCACACCAACCGACCTCGCCTATATAAGCGGGCTGGACACCCGATGGGCCTCTCACTTGCTGCTCAACTGTTGGAACGATCGGACGTCTTAGGAGTGTTATAGTTACCTGTTGTACCTAGGTTGTATCTAGCCCTTTTAGGTTTCCTGAATATTGTCCTTGTTGTGTTAATTTAATAGAAGTTCGGTTTGTCATCAAATGTGGTGTTATTCCAATAAAATGTTGGTAACGTTCATCTGTGCGTCATTTCCTAAGAACAAACCCCTTACCTTCTGGTTTGTAAAATGAGTTTATATCTGCTTTCGACCTACTTCTTTTAAATAATCTGTGAACATTGTAGTTGGCTGTGTATAGACTTAAGTCTCTTTGTATAACTTATTCTTAAAGTAAGCCTTTGTACACTGCTGTTATTTGTTCCAAATAAATAAAATAAAATAAAATAAAAATGACTGCTCATAACTAGGACGGTATTTTTACCTTAGTTGTACGGAACTCTCGGTGCGAGTCCAACTTGCGCTTGGCCGGTTTTTTTAGTAGCCCTCGACGCAACAAAAACCTATATCTACCCGTGCGAAGCCAGGGCGGACCGCTAGTCATTAAATATTTCAATTTCTCTCGCAACTAATAGTAACCAATTAAGGTGAGCTCCCGTTTCAAGAACTTTTTTATAAAAGAGGGGTCAAGTTGGATGGTCGCGGAGTTTTTAAAATCAGAGAGCAAAAGCTTTTAGTATATCATATGGTAGATAGGTACGGAACCCTTAGGGCGCGAGTCCGACTCGCACTTGGCCGGTTTTTTATTTATTTAGGGAAATTCCTTTTGACCGCTATCATACTTCTAAGCACACCCACAAAACCACCCTATAATAGGACCAAATACCAATATAAGGCATGTTCAGGGTGTCTCAAAAAAAAGTTATGGTCTTAAGAGGCTACCTCCCGTCCACTAGCGCCCCCATCAGTTAAAAAAATATTGCTCACTAAATACAAAACTTATCGAAAATCTGGAAAGACAGATTGAAGTAAGAACCTATCAATTCTGAAAAATATAATACACTGTAGTTACTGATACAAAAAGTGCGAAAAACGGCCACTTTTAGCAGTTTTTGTATCTGTAACTACAGTGAACTTTATTTTACAGAGTAAATACTGTCTAAAAAAATTTATTAAATAACAAAAAACCCAACTGCTTAGCACAAGAGAGGAAAACAAGCTTAAATCTATTGGATTTGGTAACTTGAATTGTATAAGATACTGCAGGCGGGGACGAAAAAACGTTTTGTGGATGTTTACGACTTAATTTTGTTCGTCCCCGCCTGCAGTATCTTATACAATTCAAGTTACCAAATCCAATAGATTTAAGCTTGTTTTCCTCTCTTGTGCTAAGCAGTTGGGTTTTTTGTTATTTAATATTTTTTTATTTTAAACTTTTTAGTTTTTAGATTTGCTACTTCAAGTTATGTTGTTACATTTGCTTAAACCTTAGAATCAGTTTTGTACCAGCTATTGTTTGATACCCATGTTGTAAAAGTAATGATTTTAAAAATTGAATTTCACCCTTTTTTCTCTTCAAAGGTGCCGTACTAAAATATTATACCCTATGACACTCCTACAATAAATACAAATCTAACGACACCTCACATGTTGATATCTATCAAGCAGTTTAGACATACATACATACATACATCATCATCATAGGCCTTAGCCGTCTATGTCAGACGATTTAAGCAATATTCTGACGATTTCACCGTTTTTCATGGCTGAATAAGCCTACTCGGAAACGGCAGGTCCTGCCACACGCTGCTGGTGAAGCTTGTGTTATCAATAACTGATGTTATGTCGTTATTTTTCACAACGGGCACAACACCAGGCTTCATCGTGTACCTTGCGTCCATCCAGTAATGATTTACGCCATTTGGTTATGTCCAAACTGTGCTCGTTGTAAGACCGTTTTTTTTGGTTACCTTGTCCTTCCAGTAGATGCCTAGGATGTTTCGGAGGCAGCGCATATGCAAGGCATTAAGTTGTCGCTCTTGTTTTGCGTACGTCGTCCTTGCTGCTCCATACAACAGTATGCTTGAAATGCATGCTTGGTAAACGATCATCTTGGTGTTCGTCGTAAGATGTTTGTTTTGCCATACTCTTGTATTCAGCCGAACAAGGAACATGCTCGTGAAAACTTATCGACGATGATTTGTAAATCATCTGAAGTGTTGGCCACAAAGACTGCATCATCAGCAAATAGAAGGCTGTCGATAAAAACGTCCTCGCGATGGTGCTTGGACTTGAGAAATGAAATTATGTCGTACAACTCCCCATCAGCCCTTGTATGTAGATTGCCGAATGCTTCGCTTAATAGCAATGAGAAAAATATACCAAACAGGGTGGGTGCTAACACGCAACCTTGGCGGACACTTCTGCGCATTTTGAACGGCTCAGATGTAATTCCACCAGGAACGACAGCGCCATTCATATCTTCGTGGAAGTTCTTTATTAAACTAAGAAGCGATATATAGTCCCTCTCTGCTGACTGTATTTTTCTACATACACCCAACAGCACGTCAGTATAAACACTTCGAAATTTGTGACATAGTAATAGATTTGCAAATCCTTCCATTCACGTGCGGTTGACCGTACGTAAGGTATGGTTGAATTTGGTAGTCACAAGGAGGTTTTAGTCGCTGGTGGTTCGCTTTGGCGAAGCGTGGGCTAAAACTTCCTTGGGTAGTCGACATAAAAAAACAGCTCCTCTGGTATGGAGTAGAAAAGCTACAGTATAACACAAAAGTAATTAATGCTGCATCTTGCAAGGGAAATTTAGTCATTGCTTTATATGTTAAAACTTAGAAAATTATTTCCAAAAGGCCTAGCTAAACCCAAATATTTTATAAAGAAACTTCCCAGAGTTGTTTTATCAATAAAATATTACCAGATGAGCAAGCGACGCTACCCACCAACAGATGGCGCTGTAGGTTTCTAAAACGCGGTAATAAAAACAGCGCCTCTGTTATGGAGTAGAAAAACTACAGTATATTACAAAACTAATGAATGCGGCATCTTGCACGGGAAATTTAGTCATTGCTTTGTATGCTAAAACTAAGTGATTTTATTTCCAAAAGGCCTAGCTAAGCCCAACTATTTCGTAAAGAAACCTCCCAGAGTTGTTTTATCATTAAAATATTACCAGGTGAGCAAGCGACGCTACCCACCTACAGATGGCGCTGTAGGATTCTAAAACGCGGTAATATCTCCACCTTTGTATGGATATCTTCCGGCTCCATCATCAGATCAGCTCCAAGTTACAATAATATTGCATTGTCATCCGATTCACATACGTATGCAAAATTTCATCTCAATCGGAACCGATTAAGATTCTCTTTTCAGTCGGGTATTTTATTTTTTGAAATAGTTTTTTTATTTAGTACTTTTTTATTTTTTTTTATACCCTATGACACTCCTACAATGAATACGAACCTAACGACACCTCACATGTTGAAATCTACCAAGCCGTTTAGGCTGCAGAGCGCGACAAAGAAATCGACATACATACATACATACATACACTCGAAAAACATAACCCTCCTGTCTTGGGGCAGTCGGGTAAAAATAAAGAGAGAAGTGAATCATTGTTTTTTTAGGAATTGTCTTTTAAGGGGAGAGATAAGTTACAAAGTTTGTACGGAAGTGAAGTCCAACAGTTTTGTATGTAGGTACATGTACAGTTAAAAGCATGTGAAGCTAGACACGTTGGACTTTGTACCGCTCTTTTTTCAATAGCCACAGAAGCTAAAGTGACTGAGCCTCAGATTTAGTTAGGCTTTGTTTTGTATAAGAAATAACGAAATCCGTATCAAAGTTACTCCGCGTGGAATTCGACTATGATTTTACACTAACGAGGATAGTGGGCGACCTAACAGTCCACACGTAAACAAGAGGTGTTTACAAAAATCCGTATTATCTGTACTCTGTATACCTAATATTATAAAGGTGAAAACTGCACCGTCTGTCTGTCTGTCTGTTACGCTTTTATGACTAATCCGATAAACCAAATGTGATAAAAACTTGGTACGAAGATAGTTTGAACCATGGGAAAAGTCATTCGCTACTTTTTCTGAACCCCACGCGGACGGAGTAGCGGGCAACAGCTAGTATTTAATAAAAGAATAGTATTTCCCGATTTCCCGGCAATCCCGGGAATTTGAAAAATAATCGGAAAATCCAAAACCCTAAACTTAACGTAGCTGCAATGAAACTCGAGTCCCATCAAAAGTTTTAGAAAAGTTAGTTTGGAGCGTTTGGAGTACAAGTGTTGCTTGTGATTTAAGGGAATAATACTAAAATACTTTTGAAAATACTAGTGTCACATCTGAATCAATTTAGGTGAATACCTTTGGCTGATTATGCGATGACAAAATCCGCTTGATCGAACTAGAACTGAATTAGAGCTGCTTTTGCGTTCCAGCCGTTTGACGACCATATGGTAGACGTTGTAATTGTGCCTGGAGACCAATCGCCTTATTTTCAACGTCAACATTTCATTTGCTGAACATCTCAATTGCAATAGCAACTCTAATCCAGTTCTAATTCTATCGAGCAGGATTTTGGTATCGCTTAGTCAACCTTGGTCAACCAAACTTGAATAAAAGCGCGATCAAAACTTATAGAGATGTAACACTAGTATTATAGTGTTGACCTGTTACTAAAGTACAATCGAACATCGATTCATAACTGTCAGCACTAGTTTTTTAAGGTTTTTTTTTATTTCCAAGGTTAGAAACGAGTTCGAGAACGGTTTTGAAATTTGGAACAGTCCTAAAAAAGTTCCACTCAAATCAACTAAGGGCACAGATAGACATGCTAGTAAAGCATGCTACTACGTAGCAAATGCTACCTAGTAGCATGTGTGTACACGCTTTGCTTGACATAAGCATGCTAATTTCTAGCATGCTTATTTCATTGATAAAATTTACCGTCGTTCAATTTTATAGCATGCTACCTGCGGCGCGGGTGGAAGGGGGTATGTTTTGAGCACGTGTGTGTTATGAGTATGAGTGAAACGAAACAAACGTCAACCATGACAGCTCACTTGACAGTTGACTTTGAGTCTGTAGTCTGTAGCCCGAGCCTCAAGATGTAAAACTAAAACGTGTCTGGAATATTATAATATAATGTGAATTATTAATAGAGTGTCTTATTTTAAAGTGCCTCTGCTCAATCCATCAAGAACCACTCAAATATGGTGTCAGAAGTGTAACGTGAGATGAATCGCTGAGTGAAGCCGCCAACGGAAATTTTCAAGATCAAGGCAATAAATCGTTACGAAATCATGCCAGGAGAAGGAGAAAACGGGTCATCAAAGCGCAAAATCACCATGAACGGAAGTCTAGAACCTTTATCCCTTGAAGGAGATACGTCGCATAACTGGAAAAAATGGTTTCAATCGTTCAAAATCTATCTGAAAGCAACCGGCATCTGCGATGAGTCAGACGATAGAAAAGTCGCCGTATTACTTCATATGCTAGGACAAAATGCACTCGACATTTTTAACTCTTTTCAAATGGACGAAGAAAAGGTGAAATTTGACGACTTGGTAAAGAAATTTAATGATTATTTTGTACCAAAAACGAACATTACCTTCGAGAGCTATAAATTTTTCACAAGAAAACAACTACCTGATGAAACGATTGAAGACTTTTTGATGGACTTAATAAACAAGAGCAAGCACTGTAATTTCGATACCTTGAAAGACAGGTTAGTCAAAGATATTTTCATCTGTAATTTACATGAGAAATATCAATTTGTCAGAGAAAAACTTTTGTTAGAACAAGATCTTACCTTAGAAAATGCTATTTCAATGGCAAAGACACTTATTCAGACACAGTCACAAGCTGTAACATTAAATAATGGAAACAATCAATCGTCAACGGTCTTGTATACAAGTCACAAAGCAAGAACTAGTCATCAGAGCAGGCAGAGGTCAATGTCAAGAAACAAAATGAATCAAGAGCATAATCGTCACACGTCAAGGTCCAGGCATCGATCTAGTCAACAACCAGTGTCCAGTCAATCACATTCAACTTGTGGTCGCTGTGGTCAAGTCCACCGATACAAGTGTCCCGCAACAAATGTCAAATGTAGATGGTGTGGAGTCCGTGGTCACTATGAAGCTCTGTGTAAGTCAAAACAGTCAAAGCGAGTCAACCACATGGACATGAAGGACAGTGAAGAAGATGAAGATAACTTTTTCATTGGACTTTTAAATTCAAAATGTAAGTCAGAGTGGACAATTGATTTATTCATAAACAAGTGTAAAATTGAATGTATTTTAGATACAGGAAGCGATGCTAATGTTATGTCTTTAGATGTCTATAACTTACTTCAGTTAAATAATATGTCAACTTGTAATGCCAAAGTGACTTCCTATACTGGAAATGAAGTGAAAATTGTTGGTCAACAAAATATTGAATGTCAATTCAGGCGTCAAGGTCAAAATGTCACTCACAAGGTTTTATTTATTATTGCTGATATTAAGTCACCTACTATTATTGGAAAAAAGACATGCTCTGAGCTAGGACTTGTAAAACGAATTTATAATCTAGAAAAGTCTAACAAAAATTGTAATTTACAGGATTTACAGGCTATGATTAAAAAATATGCCTCGGTGTTCAAAGGCTTGGGTTGTCTACCAGGTGAATGTAATTTTGAGACTAACAAGGATGTGTTACCACGAATTGATGCTCCTCGCAAAGTCCCCTTCTCACTACATGAACGTCTGAAAAAGGAACTAGGTCTAATGGAAGAAATGGATGTCATTGTCAAGGTCACCGAACCAACACCATGGGTAAGCTCACTGATTTTACTTGAGAAGAAAAATGGTAGTCTACGAGTCTGTCTAGATCCCAGGAATCTGAATAAAGCCATCAAACGCTCACACTATCCAATACCTACAAATGATTATGTACGATCTAAACTACATGGAGCAGCATACTTCTCTACGCTGGATGCTAGCAGTGGTTTTTGGATGTGTAAATTAGACGAAGAAAGTTCTTTCTTGTGCACATTCAATACTCCATTTGGACGTTATAGATTTAAGCGTCTACCCTATGGTATAAACTGTGCACCAGAAATATTCCATCGCATCATGACTGAAACTTTCGGTGTGTTGCCAGGCGTAATAGTCTATGCTGATGATTTACTTGTCTATGGAACTACCAAAGAAGAACATCACAGAAACTTGCAGCGAGTTTTTGAAAAAGCTCTAGAAGTCAACCTGAAATTCAACAAGGATAAATGTGTGTTTGGCACAACACAAGTAAAATATATCGGTCATGTCTACTCAAGAAATGGAGTTTCCCCTGATCCAGAGAAAATACGAGCTATAAAGGATATGCAGTCACCATCATGTCTGAAGGACTTGCAACGATTCTTAGGAATTCTGAATTATTTAGGAGGATTTATCAAAAACATGGCAACACTGACTGAACCGCTACGAGATCTATTAAAGAAGTCAAGTGACTGGCAGTGGAATGCAAGTCAAGAAGCAGTATTTTGCCGTCTCAAGCAGATTATTTGTGAGGCACCTGTCTTAGCCCACTTTGATGTCAAGAAACCAGTTGTTTTGTCAGTTGATTCTAGTCAGTCTGCTGTCGGAGCTGTAATTTTACAGGATAATCACCCAATCTGCTACGCGTCAAAAAGCATGACTCCTTGTCAACAACGTATGGCACAGATTGAAAAGGAGCTGTATGCCATAGTCTTCGGATGTCTTAGATTCCATCAGTACATCTACGGTCAGGTGGTAAGTGTTGAAACTGATCACCGTCCCCTCATTACACTTTTCAACAAACCGTTAGCTGAAGTACCAACACGCTTACAGAGGCTTATGCTAAAAATTCAAGCATATGACTTAAGGGTTGAGTATAAGCCAGGGTCAAAAATGTACATAGCAGACTCTTTATCGAGAGCAGCTCTTCCGGAGATTAGTGAAGAAGAGCTTGATGAAGATGTTGTCGTACATGTCAATCTTTTGCAAAATAATTTACCAATTTCAGCTGAACGAATGCAATGGCTAAAAGAAGCAACCATGTTAGACGACACCATGCAGTTGCTAAAACAGTATTATAAAGATGGATGGCCGGAGAACAAGTCAAGAATTCATACACTAGCTCTACCTTATTGGAATAACCGTCATGAGATTCATGTTATTGACGAGCTGGTACTTAAAGGTAACAGTCTCATAATACCTACTAAATTAAGATCAGATATAGTAAAACTGATTCACAGTGGTCATCAAGGCATCATAAAGTCAAAGAATTTTGCTAGAGGCGTGGTGTTCTGGCTTTTTATGTCACAAGATATTCAGAATACAGTAGAAAGTTGTCCTACATGTATGGCTAACAGAAGTGCCAATCCACCAGAACCTCTCATGCCACATTCGATTTCTAATTTCCCTTGGGAAAAAGTAGGAATGGATTATCTACAGTATAAGAAGAGAACCATTCTTGTCATTGAAGATTACTACTCAAATTATATCGAAATAGCTGATGTCAGTAGTACAAATGCCAAGGAACTTATTAAGGTTTTAAAATCGGCATTTAGTCGTCATGGTATACCGGTACAAATGATTAGTGACAATGGTCCACCTTTTAATTCCGCAGAAGTTAAACAATTCACCAAGGAGTGGGGAATAGAGCACAAAACCTCGAGTCCCTACCTGCCACGTTCCAATGGTCTAGTCGAGTCCGGAGTGAAAATTGTGAAACATATACTTACTAAATGTGAAGAAGCCGGAGATGATCCATACTTAGCTCTACTACAATACAGAACTACACCAAGAGGTAACCTGCCATCTCCAGCTCAGTTACTGATGTCAAGGTCGTTAAGAACACAAGTACCTACACTCTTACATCTAAAGCCTAAAGTGGTCGATCAAAAGGAATATATAAAAAATAAGACAAAGAATATGGGTAAACAAAAACTTTATTATGATAAGAAGACAAGAAACTTACCTGTATTGTCTATTGGAGATAACATATTATTCAAGAAGTCACCTGATGCTAAATGGACCTCAGGAAGAATAATAAGACAGTGCAAGGAACCTCGTTCTTTCATCATACAGTCTTCTGAAGGTGTAACATACCGAGGGAACCGTCAGCATATTCTAAAACATTCTGTCACACCAGTTGAAACGTCACGGAAAATACCAACAGTTTCTCAGTCATTTTCTGATAAAAGAAAAGAAAAAGAAAGAAGGAGAGATTGGTTGGAAATAGTGAGAGAAGAATGGGCAGAGAACAATCAGGAAAATGAAGGATATGGAGAGGAAAATTTTGATATATCAAGCAGAGAGGAAAGTCAGAATTTATCAAGAAAAGAGCAAACTCGTGATGAAGTAAAGAGAGAGGGAAATCAGGACATTTCCAGAAGAGAAGAAAGTTATAGTATGACAGGACAGAGAAAAGAAGTTTCTTTTCAGAGCCAAGAAGTACCTAGAGAGACGCCTATCGAGCGAGTAGAGAGTTCAACAGATTCTGATAGTCACATACAACAGCCTAACTCATGTCTGAAGAAGACTAGGAGTGGTAGACAGGTCAAGCCGCCGCTTAGGTTTGCGCTTGAAATTGATTGACTGTATTATAAATATTATGACTATGCTAATGACTGGTTATATACCTACTAGGTTACCAATGTTTTATTAATTTTATTATTGTGATGACAATTGTATTATGAATTTAAGTCTGACTATGTTATGCACTGTAATGTAATATGTAATAATCTAGTAATAATGTATGTCGCATGTTGCATTGATATGACTTTCATATTTTCATGTAACTTAAAATTTGTAATTTAATTATTATTGACTCATTAAGTCTCATATCAGCTTATTCTTGTTTTGTAAAAAAAAGGGAGATGTTATGAGTATGAGTGAAACGAAACAAACGTCAACCATGACAGCTCACTTGACAGTTGACTTTGAGTCTGTAGTCTGTAGCCCGAGCCTCAAGATGTAAAACTAAAACGTGTCTGGAATATTATAATATAATGTGAATTATTAATAGAGTGTCTTATTTTAAAGTGCCTCTGCTCAATCCATCAAGAACCACTCAAATAGTGTGAACAGGTTTGCTTATGAGCATGCTAGTGTCAATCAGTTGAAAGCTGTCACCTACAGGTGTGTATCGCACAAAGATTTTGGAAACTACGCCAGGGGGCGTTTATAGATATGCCATATACTCGGCAAAAGCGTGCCACGTAAAAGTAAAAGTAAACATGACCATGGCGGTGTTTAGTAGTGCTGTCTAACTTGTAATCGATATTTTATCGATATGCGGGCTGGCAGACGACGTCGGAGACGTACAAGTAGACTTCTTTAAGTGATAGATAGATAGATTACTGATAGACAGCTTACTCGCCACGCCATCAGTACTTTTATCTCCTAGTACTGTAACTCTAGCTAGTACGCGTATTGAAATAAGAAAGGTACGGTCAACCGCTCGTCGGTAGAAACTTTTTCAACTTTATTACCACGCCATAAGGTCCAAAAGTGTTTCTACTGACGTGCTGTCAAGTGTACAAAGTTCAATGTGTCAAGCTTGAAGTGCTCTTGACTGTACAGTTACATAATTAGAATTAGAGGCGACTAAAGGCTTATTAATCGAAGGATGGGCAGTAGCATATTTCTGTTTATTTTAGCATCTTACATACTGCGGTCACCAACAACAGCAGTCGCAAGCCGCAACGCTAACAAGCGTGGTGACTAGGACAAAGAACCACGCGTTTTTTTAAATTATTTTTCTAAAAGTTAAGATTTATTGAACAGCATTATATGAGAATGTAATAATATTGTTACGAGCTAGCGGTTCGGGATTGGAGTGAAACGCCAATGTAGGATTTTCCGTTTATTTAAGAGTTATTTACAATCCGAGTTTCTTATATACACATCACTGAGTTCGCCCTCTGAGCCTCTTCCACGGTCTTCCCTCCTTGCACTCTACCCTCAGGTATCTCGTTTACGGAGGTTTCCCTCCGAGCACTCCTCGCTCTAAGACCTCTTCAACGGAGTATTTAACGTAGAGTATCTGTAACGTATTTTTTAACTGCAATTATTTTGAGATAAGTATCATAAACTCGCTTCAGTCTGACCACTCTGGTCAAAGTGTTACTTTTAATTATTCTCGAGTAACCCAGAAGATAGATATAGAAACCAGGAGTCTAACGAACGACAGGTTAGAAAAGTACAAAAACACGTTACTAGTAAAACTGCCCTGTCACAATTATAATACTAACAACCCTAATAACTCATATGAAGATTTATTCACATTGATTAATACTAAATTCAGTAAAATTTTCACTATTAGGAAAAAGCAAATCATTGTAAAATTCAAGTTCAGTGACTGGGCTACCGCTGGTATTCGCAAAAGTAGAGACAGAGTTTTTGAATTATATGAGCTAAAAAATTATTCAAATGACGACAGTTTCATTGAATATGTAAAAAAATATTCAAAATTGTTTAAATTAGTTTCTTTAAAAGCAGAATCATTTTTCCTACGGAAAAAATACAGTCTGCTGATATCAAAATTAAGGCCGTATGGAATGTTATAAACAGTGAAACTGGTAAAGTGAAACCGCGTGACAATCAAATCACACTTCATAAAAATCGCGGAACCATTAGTTCAAACGTAGAAGTGGCTCAAGAATTCGAAACCTTTTTTACTAATATTCCTTTAAAAACAACAGAGTCACTCAATTCATCATATTCACTTGCTAGCGGTTTACTTCAAAAGAATGTGGACGCCTGCGAAACTGAATTTGGGTTCAATCATGTCACCCCTAACAAAATTGTTAAAGCCTTTAAAAGTATTAAAATGAAAACTACTGAGGACCTATGGGGAATGTCAGTAAAAGTCTGTAGTGCTATCATTGATACTATATCTCCATATTTAGCTGTTATACAATGATTGTGTCGATCATGGTACTTTTCCTGACTTAATGAAAAAAAGTAAAGTAGTTCCATTATTCAAAGCTGGTGACAAAAAGGATCCCAGTAATTTTAGACCAATATCAGTCGTACCTGTACTTAGTAAAATTTTTGAGAAGGTCATATCTCAGGCTCAATCAAATGCTTTCGCACTTTAATAGAAATAACTTACTACATGACCATCAATTTGGTTTTACGAAAGGGCGCAGTACAACGGATGCCGGAACTGCACTTTTAAAATACATTTTTGGCGCGTGGGAAAAATCTGAAGATGCTATTGGTATCTTCTGTGATCTATCCAAAGCATTTGATTGCGTAGATCATAGCATATTGTTCTTAAAACTTGAACATTACGGTGTTAAGAATAATTCACTTAAACTACTTAAGTCATATGTGGAAAACAGGATTCAAAAGGTACAAGTAAACAGAACGAAATCCCTGGGATCTGTTGTCAAAATTGGCGTACCTCAAGGGTCCATATTAGGGCAATTTTACTCCTTATTTATATTAATGACCTCCCTACTGTAGTGAAGAATCTGTAAAAGATTGTGTTATTTGCTGATGATACTTCATTAATATTCAATGTAAGTAGAAAATCACAAAATTATAACGAAGTCAATGATGCACTTGGACAGATTCATGCATGGTTTACTGTTTACAATTTAGTCCTCAACGCCAAAAAAATTAAATGTATTAAATTTGCACTACCAAATGTAAGGTCTACTTCACATAACATAGTATTGAATAATGAACCATTAGATTTTGTAAATAGTACCTACAGTTTTCTTAGGGTTAACACTAGACTCTAAACTTCAATGGGGCCCTCATATAACGGCTCTTTCTGGTCGATTGAGCTCGGCTGCATATGCTGTCAGAAAAATCAGACAACTTAGTGATGTAGCTACCGCAAGGCTGGTTTACTTTAGCTACTTCCATAGCATTATGTCTTATGGCATACTGCTTTGGGGCCGAGCAGCTGATATACATTCAATATTCGTTTTACAAAAGAGGGCTATATGAGCAATTTATTGCCTGAAGACTCGTGATTCCCTGAGAGAACTGTTCAAGGAAATCAACATAATGACAGTGCCATGCCAGTATATCTATGAAAATATTATGTATGCTAGAAAGAACATTCATCAATTACCTAAAATTTGTGACAGGCATAATTTTAATACTAGAAATAAGCACAAAATTGATCAACCATATACTAGATTAACTAAAGTCAATACATCTTTCGTTGGTCTGTGTATACGATACTACAACAATATACCTGACAATATATGCAATTACCTGAGAGAAAGTTTAAAGAATGTGTAAAGCAAACGTTATGTAAAAAAGCTTACTATGACAAAGACGTATGGTGCTCTGATATTCCAGCGAAACACAAGAAACACATTGGAAAAAGCCGACTCTTAAAGTAGGCCGTGCTGCAGTGGTTTCTTGCCGTTTCTTTTACGCTGCCACAGCACGATCCGAAACGGCGTAGACTCGCTCTATTTGAATTGTATTCTGCATGACATTCAATAAGTATTATGTAAAGAATCTACATCGAATAAAATAATCTGAATCTGAATCTGAATTGGAGTCTACCCTCCTAGCACTCCTTCTCCTCTTAAAAAGGGAAATAACCATAGAATACATGAAACAGAGTTAGAAAGGCAATGCTGACAATTTTGTACGGGAACCGGTGTCGCCAGTTTGCACACATTTACACGATAAATTATATTTTCACTACATAAAAAAACCGCTAGCTATTTGTCGTCTACTGGTGAATCGAAAAAGTTAAAAGAGCCAAATCCAAGCAATAAAAAATTTACCGTATTACATTACGTTATAACATTATTTTCAAAAACGTCAAAATCTGACGTTTTTGGGTGAGGAAGAGACAAAGATAAAATGTGGCCATACTAATAAAGTTTGCACAAAACGGTTCAAAAAGTATCCATTGGATCTTTCTTTGTTTTAACTTTCCTTTTAAATATTTCCCTAACAATATATTTATAAATGTGTGCAACATTATGCATAATACTTAAAAAAATATTTTAGATTTTTCTTTACTGAAAATAGAGTTAGCGATTTTGAAATATTAAATTGTTGTGTTATACTGGTATCATTATTGTGCAAATGCTAGGGATGTATGTTTCATTGGGCAAATTATCGATAAAATGGATTATTGTACTCTGGATTACAACTTTTCCACGAAACATAGGTTTGTTTTAGATTCGTACAGCTTGCAATAACTAACTCTAGCGATGGCGGTTAATGCGCAGAACACAAAAAACGAGTCGCGGGGGTGCGCGGGGTATGGTGGGGGAAGGACTGCGAAGCGTTCATTGGCTCTCCGCGTGTCACCATGCGCAGAAACTAATCGTCACGCTAATGTTAGGTTGTGCAAGCTGTTTTATTTTTTATATCTCACTAAAATCACAAAATAAATAATACTAAACTAACGTTTACAGATCCTATTCTCAGGCGGTAAAGAAAGGCGGCCAAGGGGTGAAGAAGGACGTACCTGATGATAGGGAATCCAGGCGCTGGTTCTTATTAGAGGTCACACTGCATCAATCAATCTTTACACAAAACATTGTAAATTCAAAGTCACTTTGTATTATACACAGGTGTTTTTGTCGTTTTAGATATTATTTTCATGAGAACAGAATTGCGCGCGCGGCCATTGCTTTTTCATTGATGTTTCAGGCAGGTACGGGGGGGGGGGGGGAAGAGAGGGAAGGATAGGATGCGTTCTTAATTAGTTTTATTGTGTTGTGTATTACCTGGAAACGCATCATAATAACTTTTGTTTGAGAAGCCAAGTATTTACTTACACCTTGTATACGAGTTTTAGTTCTATACTCATTCTTTATTAGGGTTTCGTACCGAAAGGGTGAAAAACACGACCTATTGATATGCCTCCGATGTCTGTCTGACTGTCAGTGGGCTGTATCTCATGAACCGTAATAGGTAGAAATTTGAAATTTTCACAATTTGTGTATATCTGTTGCCGCTACAACAACAAAATTTTGTTTGAGCTGTATCTCATGAACAGTAATAAATATATAAATTAAGTGTGGCTCCGATACTAAAGACCTTTTTTAGGCGATTTTTGTTTATGCTCTATCTTAAAAACGGGAACACTTGAAAACAAGAAAATTGCAATGTTTATAGTGCATAAGCTATAAAATAAAAATTGCAATGTTTATAGTGCATAAGCTATAAAATAACAAAAAATAATAAAATCTAGTCAAGCTCGTGTCGGACTCAAAAAATCTAGCACAGGAACATACTGAAATTTCTAATACAATCGTGATTATGTGGTGGTACGGATCCCTCGGTGCGCGAGTCCGACTCGCTCTTGGCCGGTTTTTTATTAGAAGATCCCTGCGTGTAAATATTCTTCAACAATAAAATAGATCATGAAGCATTGTTTTGTTTTATTATTTACATGATATTTACATTTTTCTTATTTATATCTCACTAATATTATAAAGATAATTTATTTTAGTTTGAATTTTTATATGTTTGGATGTTTGTTACTCTTTCACGACCCAGCCACTAAACAGAATTTGATTAAATTTGGCAGGAATATGGACTTAGACCTAGAAAAGCATAATATCTACTCTTTTTTCGAATCCCACGCAAATGAAGTCGTGGGCAACTGCTAGTCAGCGATAAGAAGAACCAACAAATTAAATTAATATACCAGTAAAGACGTGTGTGGTAAAGTTGGTGTCCCTCCGGGAAATGATTTCGGTTTCTAACAGGTATAGCGTATAGCAAGAGGCTTTAAATGTCTTCTTTGTGCCGAAAAGATGATGTCATTCTCCAAAAAGTGTTTGGAGCAAGTAGAACTTGTTTTGGTGGCTAACCAATATTTTTGCCCTGTGGCATCGATCCATCTTTGCTTTTCTTTTGGATCACCTGGGTAGCTGCCAAAAATCTCTTTCTAAAATTGGGATTTAGTATGAGTGCAAACAATTTTTAATTTTTTAATTATTAAAAAATTATTGGTTAACTTCAAAGCTAAAAAATATTTACAAGTAAGTATTCAACATTACAGGAATAATTCCAGTATACAGAAATTTATCGATATCGTTGTATTTTTGGAAGCACTTTTGCTCTGGTTTCGACCGGCTATAAAATATTTTTGTTTTAACAAATATAGTGGATAAAAAGGTATTCAAAATGGTTATCAGTGGTACAATAGGCCTCCATTTTGCTAATTTTTATCTTTGCTGTGAGCTCGACGTGATAATATCGCACAAAACGACATTTTCTTAAAAAATACGTCGCTGCTAATTACGCCATTGAGTCGGGCAAATGACTGAAGGGGTCATTTTGAGGTTTTGACGTTTGTTTGTCCTACGGACCTATCCGTGGCACGCGGGGCCCGCCTACTTCGCCTTTCTAACTCTGTTTCATGTATTCTATGGAAATAACCAGCGACTTACTTGCGCGTAGATAATTGTAGATGGTTCTTGATTTACATTGCACTACACAACAAAATAGAACACTTTGGCATCCTACCGAAGCCTAAATAAAGTAATGTATTTATAAAAACATTTCTTAACTGAAATCTTTGTTTACAAAGCAATAAGTTTGTCGAACTCGTTCAAGAATTTGACAGCCCACGTACTGAAATATATTTAATACCAGTATGGCGGACCGGCGACAAAGCGTTTTCGAAAAAAAAAAGTTTCGGTGCTGATAAAGTATTGTTGTACTTTTCCAACCTTTCTAAACAAAGATTAGTTAGAAAGAAATAGCATTAACTTTATCAGTTAAGTTTTCCATAGACAATAGCTTCAGGTCCTTTAGAAGCGCAGCGTTTTTCTTACGTCAATGGTATCGCATCAAAATAATAGTGTTCTGTGATGAAAATGTCTCGCTGGGGCTTAGGGGTAAGTAGGTTTTCGTAACCACATGCAGGGCGTACATGGTGGTCCACTGGATTTTATTTGACTATCTGACTATCTCTTAACCTTTAATTTGGTAAAAGGAATATTTCCCACCCAGCATTTGACATTTTGCGGGCCTCGGTGAAAAATATAACATGTCCCCAAATTTTTAGTTAAATCATTACAAATCAGGATAATAAAAATGCTGGTTAGTAAAAAAGAGAAAAATAAGTACAAAAATGACTACGAGCAGCTATATAAGGTGTGCAAGATTCTCCCGGTACACAAGAAAGTTGGGTATCTCATAGCCATAGAACAATTCAGTTGCGATGACTATAAGATACCTCAACAAACATGTAATTCATTAAGAGCTATAAGACGCCAATATGAAGAGCCTAACAGCTGTAACTATTATGGAGAGAGAACTTTGGGTTATATCACTCCTAGAATATTTAACAATATAAAATTTCTGATAGGTAACGTTGAAATGAGCAAAAATGTTTTTAAAAGAAGATTAAAAGAGATGTTTCTTGAGCAAATTAAATAAATTCAGTGTACTTTTCAAATTCAAAATATCAATTTATACTAAAATTCTTTCAGTACTTTTAACAATTTTCAAACTTAAAATATCAATTTACAATTTATAATTTAATTCGTTTTCTAATTCTTTAATGCATGCATGTCCTGTATAATTAAATTAGTGTATTTTAGTAACTAAGTAGCTATTTTAAAGCAGTTGAAAAATGTAATGAGCGCACAGCGCCATCAAACTGCTCCTTACAGTTTGGCGCATTACTTGTAAAAAAAAAAATTGTTTGTTTAAACTGTTTATTGAATAAATAAATAATAATAAATGAGTATAATTCAAAAAAAAAAAAAAAAATTTTTATATGCTTTGGGCAATAGGAATAAAACTCCCACATCGCCTTAATTTATGTGGGAAATATGTTCCTTCTGTCCATATTAGGACTCACAACCCGAGTTTCTTATTTTCTCCTCGCAGAGTTCACCCTCCGAGCCTCTTCGTAGTCTTCCCTCAAAGCATTCTTTTCTCTGGGACCTCTTGCACAGAGTCTTCACTCCGAGTTCCTCTTCCCTCTAGGATCTCTTCTTCGTAGTCTTCCCTCAAAGCACTCTTACCTCCGGAACCTATTCCACAGAGTAGTCCCTCTGTACCATCTTGGATTACCTCTGAAGCTTCAACTTTCTTAGGACTTCTGCATCTTGTTCCTTTTTAGGGTTCCGATACCAAAATGGTAAAAAAAGGAACCCTTATGGTGCGACTTTGTCTGTCCGTCTGTCTGTCACACCTCTATATCTCAGTAACCACTAATGCTATCAACTTGAAATTGGGAATGTAAAGGGCCTAATTTTAAATTGTCGCTACTAGGTCAAGTAGGGTATCATATAAAAGGGCTTTACTTGTACATTCTAACATATATTTTTGTATTTTTTTACGTCTCTTAGTTTTAAAGTTATGATGAAAAATGACAAAAAAATACCATTCCCCCCCCTTATCTCCGAAGTTTGTGAAATGAAAAATCTGAATTAATTACAGTTGACAGAAATTTATATATACATTATAGCAAAAATAAAACGATCTTTCTAAATTGCACAGTTTTATAAATCTGCAAATAACCTTTACAAACAAGCTTAGTTTTGCGGTCCTAAAAATGGACTTTAGTGCTTCCAAAAATGCAAAAAGTATATCGGAACCCTCGGCGTGCGAGTCCGACTCGCACTTGGCCGGTATTTTTAAATACAAATACAAAATCATTTATTTCTCAATTACAAATAACATCAGTATGTCAAGAAAACAAAACATTTGAGAAAATGGCATGGGCACAGCTAGTGGCTGATTTTAAGCCCACCCAGAGTCAAGAAGAGAGGGACCTATATAATAATAGTAAATAATAATAGAAAATTAGGAAGAAGCATTAGATAATACAATGATTTTTCATACAAATTTAAAACAAAAGTAAGGAAAGGAAGTAACAGAAATGCATACAAAAATTATTAATATTAACAACATATTATGATGTATAGTCATTTTAAATATAATTGTCAGCTATTGAATATATTATTTTTAATTATTAAACCTACATAATCAAACCTAGTCCTAAAGGGACACCGCACATTTTCAAATTTAATTTGCATATTTAAAAGCAGACGTTTATAATAAAATTGATTTTGAATCAATTCCCACTGAACTACACTACAGCATAGCCGCTCGGTGGCCCGCTTTATATACCCATGCTACTCGTTCCCGAATATTCTGGACTCACTTTTAAATTTAGATTTTTGTTGGATCTTTCTAGATTTTAGCTCTCTTTCTTTAGCTTTTTTTCTTTCTATTCTTTCTAGAATGTTCTAAACAAATGGTGAATGATAAAACATCCATATGCGTGGGAAAAGCTTGCTTGGTAGCCTTGGCTTGGTAGCCCAAGACCATATCCATTGGACCACGGGGCTATTAACTTTGTTGACGAAATTTTCAAACATTTCTCTCGTATGACAGTCGCCAACCTGACGTCATGTTCGTGGCAATATGCATGCATGTACTCATGACTACTACTTTTACTATGAAGTTATGAAAATATTTATTCATATTTCGACCTATGTTCATTGTAAAAGTTGTTCAGTAACACGAGTACATGCACCTCTTTTGCTATCAAGAAGTAATTATAAGTTATTCAGGGGGGTGATCGTGGTAATTTCAACGATATTACCAAAACAAAAACGTTTGCCTAAAACACTTAGTTAAGACTTAACATGAATTTTGAGGCAAACGTTTTTGTTTTGGAAATGTCGTTGAAATTACCACGATCACCCCCCTGTATTCTATATGTCAAATGTTCAGGCAGGGATCCGTGTATTTGTCGTATGTTCCACCGCTTGTGAGGCAGCACCGCCCTCTCATATGTTATAAGACCTGCCTGTGAATACCCCCCTGCAGAAGCTATCTTTGCAGTAACTGACCTGGATCCGCAATTTATTCGAAGACGTTCAGAAAGACAAACCAAGGCTCGAATACTGTAGCCACCAACAAAAACAGAATATGAATTTAACCAATTGGTATAGTTCCGATTAAGTTTCAGGAACTTTTCTGTTTTTATTAGCAAACATAGCGCAACCAACCAAAATAAGCTTCTGGCAGCACTGATACACCTCCCCCCGGCCCCCGCCAAAAATTCCAGAATTATTTGAATGAAAATATGATGCTTTGCCTACTCTTTTCCGGGCTTTGCGCGCGAAAATCGTGTTACTCTATGCGCTGGGGCGACGAAAAAACTATTTTATTAAGTTCGAAGGGCCACTTGATTTTCTATTTTCACTAACGTCTTATAGGTTATATTAGCATGCTACTTAATGGCACGTGTGTCAAGAGTATTTGATTTGAGCATGCTTATTTAGTAGCATGCTAGTAACGAGCATGCTTATTGCAAGCAAGTGAAGACAGTTAATGAGCATGCTCGTTTCTAGCATGCTAGTAAGCATGCTCATTTACTAGCATGTCTATCTGTGCCCTAACTTTTTCAGGGACTACAGTTTGACAGCAGCTGCGTTCTGCGTTTCGTTTATTCATCAGTTACTAACGGTTGAAGTTGCTGTCAAACAGGGACTAGATAAGTACTATACGCTGTCAAATGATTAATTAGCGTGATACCAAAATGTTACAACGGCTGATGATCATCTCACGTTCATCTTCAGTTCAGGTTCACATTAGTAGCGCGATCGGGGCCCTGGTCTCACAGCAAAGGGATTTATTAGGACGCGGTAAAATAGCAGGCGCATTTAAAATATGAAAAATTACGAAGAAAAATGAACCCTACGTATTGGTGATAAGAAAACGTCACAACGGACTTCTTACGTTCGCCCCACTTTAATTTACATTATTTTTACGTGCGAAAAGGTATAAATAAAGGAATTAATTATGCAAATAATTAGTCCACAGGCGATAGTGGTTGGGTGTGGTGTAATAGAAAAAGAAATAGGTAAAAAGTGTGTTTATTCTTTGAAGAGTTTTGTGAAGTTTTGCACTTTGGAATTTCTTTATCTGCGGTAATGTAAGATTTTCAAAAAAAATTGTAGGAACAGTGTTAAGTACAGCCTTGAATTAGGGGGCATGCTTTCTGCCACTAGGTCAGAGTTGAAAGGGTAAAGTAGGGGGGAAAAGTTTTGATGTGCGCGGGTTGCGGACGCATGCGATAATCGCATTTCGGCAAGAAAAAAAGCTTTTTCGTTCGTACTTACACTACTGACTGCTAAGTATTCAGCAAGAAAAGTATATCCCTAATGATATTATTGTAACATATTTTAACTTCATACAAACTATATTTTAATAACTTTATTTCAAATTATATTCTTTCACTATATTATCATCGTTAATATAATAAGTATAAAAATACCAAAAAGAACCGGTCAAAAGTCGGACTCTCGCGCCGAGGGTTCCGATATACTTTTTATATTTTTGAAAGCAATAAAGTCCATTTTTAGGACCGCAAAACTAAATTTGTTTGTAAAGGTTATTTGCAAATTTCTAAAAACTGTGCAACTTAGAAAGATCGTTTCATTTTTGCTACATTTCTGTCAACTGTAATTAATTCAGATTTTTCCTTTCACAAACTTCGGAGATAAGGGGGGGGGGGGGGGAGGGTATTTTTTTTGTAATTTTTCATCATAACTTGAAAACTGAGAGACGTGAAAAAATACAAAAATATATTTTTGAATGTACAAGTAAAGCCCTTTCATATGATACCCCACTTGACCTAGTAGCGACAATGTTAAATTTGTCCCCCCCTAATTCACAAATCTTTCACGTGCAATTAAATGTGGCAACCATATTCTAAAACTGTTCCAAATTTCAAGTCGATAGGCTTAGTGGTTGCTGAGATATAGAGGTGTGACAGACAGACAGACAGACAAAACGACACCATAAGGGTTCCTTTTTTTTACAATTTTGGTATCGGAACCCTAAAAAGGTAAGGCTGCATAATTACTGACACCATGATAAGGTATTTTTATTCCACGCAATCAACCTATATTAAAATTAAAATCTAAATAAAATAATCAATCACAAAATAATGAAAAACTTTAGGATAAGAATACACTACAAGTAAACCTACTTATGGCTAATTCGCGACATGCAAAACTAAAAAGTAATAAAACGTAGTAAACAAGATAAAGGTGCCAACAATATTATATAAGAGACTTTTTTCCACACACCACCAAAATTAGGTTTTAAAGTTTTTAGCTGGAAACATGAAGCGATGAATCACATGTTATTCTCCGTAAGTCGCTGAAAAAGTTTAAGACAAAACGCAAGCACGTACAGCAATTCGTGTAACATTTTTCCCACCAGAATTATAATCTTTGGCGCTGACACATGTGTTTCTAGTAGGTAGCTATTAATACATTCACACGGTAGATAAAATAATAATAAAGCTATACGTTAGTACTACAACTAATGACCTATTACATAAAACAACAAAAAGTCCTGGATTAACACCAGTTTTCCAACTGTCATGAAAAGTGGTATCGGGGCAAAAGTGGTATGATGCCCACCGCGATTATAAATAGGAGTTTTAACATCATTTAAATGTAAGAAAGAACTATTTTATTTAAAAAAAAAACACCTGGGGAGGTACCTACCCTAAACTAAGGTTCTCTGAGCAAGGGTTCCTTGTTGACTACGGAACCCTAAAAAAATCCTACACCTTCTATTCGGAAAAACCGACTGTGTTTTAAGTGAAAGTTACTTTGACTTTATCACTCGAATTTTTATCCACACTGTATGTCTGTCTAAGAAATTCACCCATGAGGCCTAAATATGAAAAATTATATCACAATCGCTTTTATCCTAAGTACCGAACATCAACAACAAGGTCAAGAACATTTAGTGATAACATATCAAAGCTTTGTAACATGTAACATTGCATTTAAAATTAGATTCTAAATAAGACTCATGTAAAAAATAGCAACATAACTTCCTTCTTAAATATATTTCCTAGAATAAACAAGTAACTTACTTCAGAGTTAAGCAAGTGAAAAATAAGCATAGATAAGATAGTGATAAGGGAGCAGTATTCCAACTGCCAACAAACTGCCATGCAGTTTGGCAGATGTAATAATTTTAAGCAAATATTATGCTAACCAGAATAAACTCCATTTTCATTTCATTTTCATTTTTTTTTTATATTTCAAACAGAACCTTTGCTTACAGTTTCTTACTGAGAAAACACAAAAAACCACAGACAAAAACCCTAAAAACATATTTATCATTATTTTTTTAAATGGAGCATCAGATATAATATTGCATTTTGTTGCAAACAAATCATTGACATAAATTACAAACTGATATTAATTAAGCTACTTTGTATACTATTTCAACTACTTGATGGAGTCTATAATAAACCTTTGTTCGTATTCAAAAATAACGTTTTCCAAACAATTTTAAATTAACTTTGTTACCACGCTTAACATAATACGAGTAGATGAGGCAGAATAATGATCGGAATAAATTTGTTTTTAGGGTTCCGATACCAAAATGGTAAAAAAAGGAACCCTTATGGTGCCACTTTGTCTGTCTGTCTGTCTGTCTGTCTGTCTGTCTGTCTGTCTGTCTGTCTGTCTGTCTGTCCGTCTGTCTGTCTGTCACACCTGTATATCTCAGCAACCACTCATGCTATCGACTTGAAATTTGGAATACTTTTAGAATATGGTTGTCCAACTTAATTAAATGTAAAAGAATTAAGAAAACATTATGATTATTGATGTAAAGGGGGCAAATAAGGGGGACAAAATTTAAATTTGTCCGTACTAGGTTAAGTGGGGTATTATATGAAAGGGCTTTACTTGTTCATTCTAAAATATATTTTTGTATTGTTTTACAACTCTTAGTTTTTAAGTTATGATAAAATATGACAAAAATTACTTCCCCCCCCCCTCCACCCCTCATATCCGAAGTTTGTGAATGGAAAAATCTGAATTAATTACAGTCGATAGTAGTTTACATAAATATTACAGCAAAAATAAAACGATCTTTCTTAGTTAAACAGTTTTTTAGAAATATGCAAAAAACCTTTACAAACAAATTTAGTTTTGCGGTCCTAAAATGGACTTTACTGCTTCTAAAAATACTAAAGGTATATCGGAACCCTCGGCGCGCGAGTCCAACTCGCACTTGCCTGGCGTTTTTTCCGTTGTTATTTGCGGTAATAAATACGTCCTACCATGTCCCACTAAGTAAAGGTTAAAAAGCCAGCCTTACGGAAGGGCATGATATAAATTATTCCTCCTCTACAACTACTAACAAAGACTCTATCTACGAGTATGCCTCCGTGGTTTAATGTTTAGAACAATCGGCTCTCAAATTAAATCAAATCAATATCATTTACTCGTCGTTGGATGTTAAAAATCTATGCTGTCAGCTAAACTATATCGCTTCACAATCAAATTGGCGCTATGGTGGGAAATAAAGAAGCGAAAATAAAATTCCACGCGCTCTTTTAAATGTATACAGGGTCCAATACGGAGGCTCTGGCTTCGATTCCTGATGGGGACACTGTCACACTGTATTATCGCAGAAGCTTGGAATATTCAGAGTCCATTGATTTCAAGTTGATACCTTTATACCCGTTCGGGAGAAAAGGGGTCTTGACAGACAGACAGACAGACATCGGGCAACAAAGTGATCCTATATCAAAGTATTTTCTGTGACGTTGGAATTTAGATTCTGACCTCTTGACTCGGTTAGATAAATGTACGCGTTTAATAAATTCAAACACGTAAGTAGGTTATGTTAAAGATACTCAATTGACACAAATTCTAACTGAATGAACCTAATATTTCAATTAATTCCAAAGAGATTTTATGTTTCATACAGCGTGAATTTTTAACGCTTATCTAAAGCCCTATTCTACTGAATAACAAGCAACTTTCCAGAAGAAAAAAATTGTTTACTCGAAATAGATTTTGCAATTTGTTAACTAAATAAAATAATACATGTTTCAAGATGGCGGCCAAAAACTATAAATCGACAGGCCGAAAATACGTTGATTTCTGTCGATTTACAGATTTTGGCCGCCATCTTGAAAAATGTTATTATGTTATTTTTGTAACAAGCATTTATGAATTCGGCAGGGTCGTATTAGTCTAAAAACACCTTAAAAATAAGAGATGTTCGATTTGCGTCAAGAAAATGTTAAATTCCAAACTTGTTCCATACTATAATACAAAAGTTGGCCCGTGAATAAGCCATCATCATCATATCAGCCAAAAGACGTCCACTGTTGGACATAAGCCTCTCCTAAACATCTCCATGACGACCGGTCTAGCGCTGCTCGCATCCAGCGGCTTCCCGCGACCTTGACCAGATCGTCGGTCCACCTTGTGGGGGGCCTTAGAAACCTTATATGCCCCATCGGCCATCGGTTCGTCTTGCGGTATGCCCTGGCCAGCCCAATGCCATCTTAGTTTAGCGATTCTCGGGGTTACATCAGTTACTATAGTTCGGATCTCTTAATTTCTGTCTGATTCGATCCCGCAGAGAGACTCCAAGCATAGCCCTTTCCATAGCTCTTTAATTGACTTTGAACTTCCTGATATGGCCCATCGTGTCAAGAGGTGCTATATGTCATCACTGGCAACACACAATGGTCAAAGACTTTAATTTTGAGACACTACGATGTTTTGGACGTGAAGAATACATCGTTTAATAGTATAGAATTGATAATATTCCTCTAAACCCACAGATCTTAAAAGACCGAAACCATTCTGTGATGTCACAATCAAGCCTACGACGGGTATGAACGTGATGACGTAGCAAACTCGTAGCTGTTGCGTAGAGAAATTGTAGCAGACCTACGCTCAATAGAGATTACTTTTTTTTTAAGTTTCGAGGTTTTAACATTAAAACTATTAGGAAACAACTAAATGGGATACGGGAAAACAGTAGTTTTTATATCGGACACAGATTTTGTACAGATTGCATTGCTGTTTTACCTGTAGTTTACAGACTTTTTACGTTGGCCCTACCTTAGTTTGATTGCTGCTTGTCCATAATATATTGTCTTCTAAAAAGATTTCAATCATTTTACAAAGCCATAAAATAAAGAAATTTCCAACAGTGATGGGCGTGCCACCTAGCGTAACCAAAAAAATCCTAGTTAACAAACTTCATAGGAAATTGCCTTTTTTTATGTTACAAGTGAGCAAACGAGCAGGTGGACCACCTGATGGTAAGTGGTCACTACCGCCTATAGCACCTACTGTCCTATTAATGGCATATTTTGACACTAATAAGACAGCCAAGCGCGTTGCTCACTTTGAGAACTAAGATGGTATCTCTCATGTGCCAGTAATTTCACTGGCTCCCTTGCCCTTCAAACCGAAACACAGCAGTGCAAACACTGCTGCTTCACGGCAGAAAAAAACAAGGGGGTGGTACTTTCCCAGACGGACTTTCCACAAAAGCCCTACCACCTTTAAATCTTCTGATCCCAAACTAGGCAAAGCCTGTACTATGGGTATCACACACTGATAAACATACATAAATAGATAAATAACACCCAGACACAGAACAAACACTAGACTAGTGTTCATCAAAGAAATGTTTGCCCTGGGCGGGGTTCGAACCCGCGGCCTACGGCGTAGAAGGCAAGCTACCAACCACACCTATTCATCATCATCATAACATCCCATGAAACTTCCACTACAGGACAGGGAGCTCCCTCCAAAATTCTAGCTTTTGCTGGAAAAATGTATAGGGAAGTACCATAGTCACCTCGCTTGTAAGCGTTACGGCTGGCACCATGGACCGCGGTTGTAGGTGACCGCAGTAAGTAAGATGTAAGATACAAAGGAGGATGCTGCTGCCCATCCTCCAGTTTATAACCCTTAGTCGCCTCTTTCGACACCCACGGGTATGTAGGGGTTGGTAATATTCTTTGCCGGCACCACACAGGACCTGTTCTATATAGGTACCTACTAAATCTATATTTTTTTTTTCAGTTGAAAGATGACGCCAACACCCGAAGACTACGCGATCAGGACAGACCTCCACCCTGAGGGTCTGGACGGCGAGAGGATCGTCATCTCAGGGATGTCCGGACTCTACCCAAACTCTAACCACATCAAGGACTTGGAAAAAATACTTTATGATAAGGTAAAAAAAATCTGATTGGCTGTATCCTTGACACGACCGTAAAGAGCATCGAACATATTTGTATGGGGACTGGCATATCTACTTTCACCCCGAGGAGCCCCACTATGGAAAAATAAATCATTGGCAGCTGATGAAAGTGGTGCCATTCGAAAGAGTACTAAAATACAAACATCACAATCCTGTTTGTGGCAATCATAAATGTCAGTTATAAACAAAGTAAAAAAACTAATAAAAAAAATCGACAGTGGCAGTCCCACTCCTAAACTGTAAGCATTAAGAATGAAGAAGCGATGCTCTTTGTGTGAACGGATGGTAACATGTCTTCTCTCTTTCTTTTATTATGATCTGGAGAACTTTGTAGTAAAGATGGTAAGAAAGAGAAGAAAAATGGCGCTTTTGTTTACACAATTTTGGATATTTGAGGTGTAATTTATGTCAAAATACGTAAATACTTATGCTAACGTGTGTTAGGAAGTCCTGCATAATACAAAAAATAATAAAAAAAATTAAAAGAAACTTAAAATATCTCCGAAAGTATATCACTTAGGACAATTTATCAAAGAACATTTTTGTTTGTATTTTAGTACTCTTTCGAATGGTTTCATCAGCTGCCGCTGAATTTTTTTTTCATAGTGGGGCTCCTCGGGGTGAAAGTAGGTATGCCAATCAGGTAGGATGCTCTTTTACGTGGAAACGTCTGTGTAGGTAGGTACAGGCAAGAGCACGTCAAGCTCCGACCCACCTCCACTCACCTCTCCTCAACACACTGCCACTTTAGTTTATCAATTCTTAAGGCTATGTCAGATTTTAGTTCTTGCGCAAATCTCTTCGTTTCTGGTTCGATCCCCCAGAGAGACTCCGTGCATAACCTTTCAGTAGACTTTTAGTTTCCTATAAAAAGTCTCTTCGTGAGCGACCACGTCTTGGTGTCATTATGTCATCGCTGGTAACACACACTGTCTCAGTTTAGACACTATGTATTTTGGCGAAAAGGTTTATTGCGGAGCTTCCAAGACACTGCCCAAGCAAAGCAAACGAGCAGATCGGCCACCCGATGGGAAGCAGTCACCACCGCCCATAGCATCCACTGTCTTATCAGTGATATCTTGGTACTAATAAGATAGCAAAGCACGTTGCCTACCCTGACAACTAAGATGGTGTATCTTGTGTGCCGGTAATTTAACTGGCTCCCTTACCCTTCAATCTGAAACACTGCAGTGCAAACACTGCTACTTTACGGTAGATATAGGCAAGGGAGTGGTACTTCTCCAGACGGACTTTGCTCGAAACACCTACCGGCAATAAAATGTAATGTGATCTAAATCTATAACAGGTAAATCCAATTTCCGATGAGAATTGTCGCTGGAAGTTTAACCACCCAGAGGTCTGCAATCACTCCGGCAAGATCCCAAATCTTGACAGATTCGACGGTCAGTTCTTCAAGGTCCACTACCGTCTGGGAAACTCTATGGATGCCATGGGGAGGAAGGTGCTTGAGCAGTCTTACCAAGCTATTTATGATGCAGGTTCGATTACAAGATACGAGTATTACAATATTTCATTAGGACCTTATTATATGGACAGAATAGGGCTGACCAGGTTTCGATCCAAATCGAGATCGAAATCGAGGTTTCGGTATGAAATTACTGACCACCCTGAAGAAGATCCGTGAATCGTCCATATAAAAATTATGTGTAGAACTCGCGAGTCGTTTAATACTACAATGTGTATTGTTTTATTTAAATTTATCGTTTTCTTCGCATTCAATTCAGTTTCGATAACTGCATGTCTCATATTTCAATTCCCAAGTGTATCGAAGAGAAAAGAAACTGTAATAGTGGACCGGGGGCCAAGAAGGTTTTTTCACGTAATACTCAGGACGAAAACGAAATGTCTTAGTAGATACTCCCTCAAGGATTATGAGAGGATCACGACAAACCATGTGAGAAGTTCTATAGAAACCAGTGTTCAGGAGGACTTTTTCATATTTTCAGGCTGTTCTTTATCAGCTATTTTGCCTGAAAATCTGAAAAAGGGCCTTCTGAACACTGGGCTCCGATCTAGACGTTTTCACACGGTTTTTCTTGATCCTCTCATTGTCCTCCATCCTCGAAGACATTTCGTTTTCGCCCTGAAAATCACGTGAAAAACCAAACGAGAAATCTTCTCGCCCCCAAGTCCTTAGCATATTTAAACCGTGTATACCCATGAACAGGTGTATGTCCTGAGCAACTATCTGGCAAAAAAGTGGGCGTGTATACCGGCTCCTGCTTCTCAGAGACCGAGAAGGCTTGTTTCTACGTCGCCAGCTCCAGAACCGGCTTCGGGATTGCTGGGTGTGTATCTATTCATTATTGTCAGATCAGAGTATCTACTCTCAATGTTCACGATTACTTTACCTATGAAATTGCCGTTTTGTATGGCGAATTTTAGGTAAACTCAATTGTCAGTACTAACATTTTTGCATTTTGTCTTAGGAATTATAAATCCATTATTTTTTATTTTTTTAAGCATTATTGGGAAGACATGAAGCTAACAGAAGCTTAAATTTAATTTTCGGAAAAAAAAAAAATAACAAATTTAATTATGAAATCGGACGACATTTAAGACGAACAATTTTCGAACCTTTAATTTTATATATCAAAAGAAAAATAAAAACTTTATTTTATGCGTACATTGATAACCTTGAAGTCAACTTTCTAATATAAGACAAATGATCTCATAAATCTGTAAGAAAATTTCGGAAATTTCATAGGTAAAGACCTATTATACGAAACATGAAATTTTGAAACTTCGTACCTTAACGATAGAGTAGGATATTGGTTGTATACTAATCACTGCAAAGACAATTCATACAACCAATATTCCACTCTATTGTTAGTGTACGAAGTTATGAATTTGACTGTATCGATACATCTAAAATTGAGAGAAGACACCCAGATTCTTACAATTTATTTACAATTTTTCTTACAATTTATTCTATTTCAATTATAATATTTTATATACATATATATATATATACTAGCTGTTGCCCGCGGCTTCGCTCGCGTGGATTTCGTATTTATGTTGTTACCGGTTTTCCGAAGCAATGAGATATTTTTCCGTCATTTCGGGGTAATTTTAAACTAAGGAAAAACAGGACTAACCCTGCGCAAATTATTGAGTATATTCAAGATCCAGCTGAATTTTATATAATATACAGACGTTACTCATAAATTACTAAGAACAGAGGAACTTAGCAACAGTATCCTAACAAATGTAAAGAGAGAGATGAGAGACACCTTTATGTAATATTTTTAAACAGAGCCAATTCGCAGAAGTAATTGAGAAAAACTAAAACCCTCTCCCTCTCTCTCCCTCTCCCCCCTTCCTCTCCCCCTCCCTCTTTCTCTCCCCCTCCCCCTCCTCCCTCTCCCCCTGCCCCTCCCTCTCCCCCTCCCTCTCCCCCTCCCTCTCCCTTTTCATCACCCCCTCCTTCTCCCTCTCCCCCTTCGCCTCCTTCTCCCTCTCCCTCTACCTGTACCTGTACCCCTCTACCTCTCTACGTCTCTACGTCTCTACATCTTTACCTCTCTACCTCTCTACCTCTCTACCTATCTACATCTCTACCTCTCTACCTCTCTACCTCTCTACCTCTCTACCTCTCTACCTCTCTACATCTCTACCTCTCTACCTCTCTACCTCTCTACCTCTCTACCTCTCTACCTCTCTACATCTCTACCTCTCTACCTCTCTACCTCTCTACCACTCTACCTCTCTACCTCTCTACCTCTCTACCTCTCTACCTCTCTACCTCTCTACCTCTCTACCTCTCTACCTCTCTACCTCTCTACCTCTCTACCTCTCTACCTCTCTACCTCTCTACCTCTCTACCTCTCTACCTCTCTACCTCTCTACCTCTCTACCTCTATACCTCTCTACCTCTCTACCTCTCTACATCTCTACCTCTCTACCTCTACCTGTCCCTATCCCTGCCCCTATCCCTACCCCTTACGCCAATTTAACCGCTATCCCTAACATAGAAATGACACCCATATTTATTTTTAGACATTTCAAACCTATCGCACCCCAACCCCATCCCCAGGGGACGATGGTATTTCACGACCACCACGTTGGATTTCAAAGTTGTTGTAGCTTTCGTAATCATCGACCCGATAAACCATACAAACGACACCCATATCGATTTTTAGACATTTCAAACCTATCGCACCCCAACTCCATCCCCAGGGGGATGATGGTATTTCACGTCCACCACGTTGGATTTCAAAATTGTTGTAGTTTTCGTAATCAGCGACCCGATAAACCATACAAACGACACCCATATTGATTTTTAGACATTTCAAACCTATCGCACCCCAACTCCATCCCCAGGGGGATGATGGTATTTCACTTCCACCACGTTGGATTTCAAAATTGTTGTAGTTTTCGTAATCAGCGACCCGATAAACCATACAAACGACACCCAAATTGATTTTTAGACATTTCAAACCTATCGCACCCCACCTCCATCCCCAGGGGGATGATGGTAATTCACGTCCACCACGTTTGATTGCAAAATTTTTGTAGTTTTCGTAATCAGCGACCCGATAAACCATACAAACGATACCCATATTGGTTTTTAGACTTTTTCACCCCATTTCCCCTTTTTTAGGGGTTGAATTTGGGGTGGAATTTCAATAACAGTGATGAACGTTGCATACAATTACATCATTAATGCCTAAATAATAAATTATGTGGATTTTACTTTAAAAATAAAGAATTTTCAACTTCATCCCCCTTTTCACCCTTAAGGGTGTCGAATTTTCACAAACCCTGAGACACGTAATTATTTATTTTTAGTCGTCAGCCTAAATACAAATTTTAAAGATCCTAACTTCAAAACTGACGGACTTTCATACAAACTTTCATCCCCTATTTTACCCCCTTAGGGGTGGAATTTTGTAAAACCCTTTCTTAGTGCACCCCTAGGCCTCATAAGGAACCTACTTGCCAAATTTGGAATCTCTAGACCCAGTGGTTTGGGCTGTGCGTTGATATGTCAGTCAGTCAGTCAGTCAGTCAGTCAGTCAGTCAGTCAGTCAGTCAGTCAGTCACCTTCTTCTTTTATATATATAGATATATTTACATATAAATATCTATTTTGTGTTATCCTAGATGATATCTAATAACGATGTGAATGATGCGAGCGATGACTTGAGTGATCTGAGTGACGGAGCTCACTTTTTCTCTCTCAGCTCAGTTTCAGAAACCTCGGAAGATAGTTTTCACAGCCTGTCGGAGCCCCTGGACGTTGCTGTTGCCTCGGCTTTTGCAGTATTTCCTAAAAACTTTAATGCTGTTCACATAAATGCACAAAGCATTCCTGCCCACTATCCTGACCTCCTAGCCACCTTCTCCGACAACCGAAATGTCCATGCCATCCTTGTGTCCGAAACCTTCCTTAAACCTTGTTTACTCTCTACCTCTTATTCCGTTTCCATCTAATCCGCAATGATAGGACTGGCAAAGGTGGGGGCGGTGTTGCAATTTACCTTAGAAGCCACCTTCTTTTTTCTATTCTTGATAAATCTCCTTCTGACTACTCCCATTTCTCTGAACATCTCTTTATAGAGGTACTGTTTGGTCACTTGAAATTGTTGCTTGGTGTTGTTTATAGTCCCTCCATTTCAATTGACTATTTCTCCAAGTTTAACGCTCTTTTAGAAAATTATGTCCTTACGGTAGATCACACCATTATAATGAGTGACTTTAATACTTGTTTAATTAATAAAGACCCACTGCATAGTTCCCGTTCTTCAAAACTTCGTTCTGATGTTAGTAATGCTGATCTTAATATCCTTCCACTCAATTCCACCCACCATTTTCCAAATTGCGCCCCTTCTTTGTTAGATCTTATCATTGTATCCTCACCTTATCATGTTAGCACTCATGGTCAGTTCAATGCAGAAGCCTTTCCTACCTTATCTTCCTGTCCTATAAAATCCGCTGTTCTAAACCTAAACACCGTATTGTGTTGCAAAGAAATTTTAATTCCCTTGACCATGTAAAATTTATGTCTAATCTTAGCAGTATCGACTGGGATGCCGCCGTGTTTAATGCGTCTACTATTGATGCTGCAAAAGTCAGGTACAGGAAAAACCCTACCGAACTGAATCATGGTCGTTACAAGGAGCTGCGTAACCGTTGCAGTAGAACGTGTAGGGACGCTCAACGTCGTTACATTCATTCGTCTGTAGAGAACGGTGACCCAGCCAAAGTTTGGTCGTTCCTAAACTCCTTAGGCATAGGCAAATCTAAAACCTTCCCTTCCTCCCAAGTTAATCTGGAATCCCTTAATTGTCACTTTACTACTTGCTCTCAAATTCCTTCCCACACTAAACAGTTATCTATTGATGCCGTCTTATCTTTTCCTGAGCCCTCGTACCCTCCTTTTATCCTTAGGCCTGTTTCTTTGCGAGAGGTTGAAAAGAACATCACCGCTTTTAAGTCCAACGCTCAGGGCGTTGATGGTATTAGTCGCCGAATGATACTTATTAGTCTGAATGTGGTGCTACCTGTGCTCTGTCACATCTTCAACTTCTCGCTGAGTTCTGGCACCTTCCCTAGCTGTTGGCATAAAGCTGCAGTTATTCCTGTCCCTAAAATCAGTAATCCAACCGACTTCTCTCATTATCGTCCTATATCAATCCTTCCATTCCTTTACAAAGTCCTAGAACGTCTTGTTCAACATCAACTCAGCGTATTTATTAACGTTCATAATTTACTTAGTCCCTTCCATTCTGGTTTCCGCCCTGGTCACAGCACAGTCACTGCTCTTACCAAAGTGTCTGATGATGTGCGCTTAGGCATTTCAAATCAACGGCTTACGGTTTTGGTTCTACTCGATTTCAGTAATGCCTTTAATACAGTAGATTTTGACATACTTCTTGCCATGTTACGCTCTCTGAACATCTCCGACATAGTGGTGGAGTGGTTCAGCAGTTATCTTAATGGTAGGCAGCAATGTATCCACGCTGGTGACAAGGTCTCTAATTTTGCTGATATAACTGCCGGTGTTCCCCAGGGTGGTGTGCTATCTCCACTTCTTTTCTCCATATTTATCAATTTCCTTTCCCCTCTCCTATCATGCTCATACCATCTACACGCTGATGACCTGCAGATCTATACCCAAGCTTCCTCTGAAGAACTTGATCTTGCTATTGCAGCTATTAATAATGACCTTGCGACTGTCTTACAGTGGAGTCATGCTTATGGCCTTGTGGTCAATCCTAACAAGTCGCAAGTCATTGAAACGGCGTAGACTCGCTCTATTTGCATTGTATTCTGCATGACATTCAATAAGTATTCTGTAAAGAATCTACATTGAATAAAATTATCTGAATCTGAATCGGTGGATCTAAACAGATAAATCGACCAAATTATTTTGCTCTCCCTCCTATTGTTTTTAATGGTGTCCCTCTTCTGTACACCAAAGTTTAAGTGTTCTCTTTGATTCTACACTTTCCTGGTCTAACCACATCTCTCAAGTAAGCAGAAAACTTTTTGCAACTATTGGGGCACTTAGGAAGTGGAAGAATCTGCTTCCCGTGCGGACCAAGGTCAAACTTGCGCAATCACTGCTTCTCCCTATTTTAGACTATGCAGATGTTTCTCTTATAGACCTCAATGAAGAATTCCTTAGCAAGCTAGAGCGTCTTCAAAACATCTGTATCAGATTTATATATGGGTTGCGCAAGTTCGATCACGTGTCTGAATATCGGAAGAGACTGGGATGGCTCCCATCAGACTACGGCGGGAAGAACATGCTCCTGTGCTTCTTTTCAGCGTTTTGCACGATCCTCGTTCTCTGTCGTACCTGAGGGAGTGCTTCGAGTATCTAGGTTCGAATCATGGGCTAGCACTTCGATGTAAAGCTGATAATATACTACAGATTCCATTCACTCGATCCGGTTACTTCAGGGACTCATTCGCTGTGAGGGCTGTTTCCTTCTGGAATGACCTTCCACGAGAGATTCGTCACTCAAAATCTCTTGCCATTTTTAAGTCTAAGTTGCGTCATCATCTCCTTAATAAAATCGTTTAATATTCCTATTACTGACATAAAATATTTATTTATTTTCATTATATATGTAAGTATATATTTAAATTTATTTATTTACTTATTTACTTATTCATTAATATTTATTTAGTTTTTATTATATATTCATTTATACTTATTTGAAATGTTTCTTTATTTATTTACTTGTTAATTTATTTACTTATTCTATTTTTATAACTTTATAATTTATCTTTTTTTTTCAATACACGCAGTGCTCCTACTGTATATCTGTCCTATCTTCAAAGGTTGCCTTTAAAAGATCGCTTGCAGCGATAAGGCCGCCTTTGCCCACATTAGTTTTGAGTTCTCTTTCCTGTACAATTTATTTCTTATTATGTGTGCAATAAAGAATCAATCTATCAATCTATCTATTCTTTTTGACTTGGATACTTGTATGCTTTCGTTTGGGGGGTCATTTCGTGTAAAGTGGTTATAGGCCCTCTGGCGGCAATAACTGGTACCTACTACAGGGTGAGGGCAGTGGGTGAGAAGACGGTGGGAGGGGGTTTGAGGGAGGAGAGGGTGAGGGCGATAGGGGGTGAATGGGAGCTGATTGAAGGAACCAGAGATTTTTCTAATAATATTATTTGCATATCAAGCATTTCATGAAATGCCCACTGCTGGACAGGATGCTCCCTCCAGAATTTCACAATAGCGTGGTATATTCTAATTAAAAAATACGAAATACAGGGTGTTTGGTATATGTCTACAAGCTCTCGGGTGGTTGCTCGAAACTGAACAACTTTCCGGGACATAGGTTAAAATATAAAAACAATATTTGACCTCCCATACGAAACGCTATCAGCTGATGCAGCTTCTATGGGATGTAAAAAAAAATTTTTCGTATTTCGACCTATGTTTCTTAGGGAAACTTGTTCGGTTTTATGGGTAGAACAACCACCTAAGAGGTTTGCAGACATATACCAAACACTCTGTATATGATCAAAAGTGGGCAGAGGCACAGCAGAGGCCAGATATGTCGAAGCAGAATCACGATAGTCATGAAATCAAAGGTTTTGCTAAAACTCCTACGATGGCTAAAAGAAAATTTACCTCCTTAAACAGATGCAGCAAAAGTATGTTCGCGAACCGTATCTCGTACTGGCTGAATGCGAAAGGTCCCTCAATGTCTCTGGACGACGCCTGCTGCAGCTCCATGGTGGCGCTGGAGCAAGCCTACTCTGACTTATCGAGAGGAGAGTGTGAGGCGGCCATTGTCACCGGTGCTCATCTCTCGCTGCATCCACAATCGACAGTGCACTGCGGAAGGTAGGAGATAGATCCGTCCATGTCTTTGGACGACGCTTACTGGCCTGCAGCTCAATGGTGGCGCTAGAGCAAGCCTAATCTGACTTATCGAGAGGAGAGTGTGAGGTGGCCATTGTCACCGGTGCTCATCTCTCGCTGCATCCGCAATCGACAGTGCACTGCGGAAGGTAGGAGATAGATCCCTGCATGTGTGTGTGTGGCGGCCATTGTCACTGGGACTATCTCTCGTTGCATCGACAGTGCACTGCCAAAGGTAAAAACAATAGTCTCGGCGTCAGCAGAAAATCCCCAAGCGATCTAGATTGGTAGAAATGAAGGACATGGGTTAGAGTAGGTACTCGTACCATAAGAAGAAAACAGATGAAGACGTTGTACTGGAAAATGTGTTTCTAATTGCAGAGTTATGACACTTGCTCCTGATGGCAAAACGAAATCATTTGACCAGAATGCTGACGGTTGCGCCAAGTCCGAAGCTATCAACGTGCTGTTTCTGCAGAAAGCTAAACATGCTAAAAGGTGAGGTTTTCTGATTGATGCCATTATACACTTTCGTGTGGTACGTAAATTGTGAGAATGTTTTTGAGAAAAGGGTGTTAGGCAGGAATATGTAGCGTCGCCTTGGTTGTTCAATCTATTCATGGATAATTCTTTGACTGATATTAAAGAGAGTATATGTTGACTGAGAATAAATGAGTTATTCGTCAAATGTCTTCTCTACGCTGATGAGCAGGTTATACTTGAGTCATCTGCTGACGAGTTACAGGAGATGGTCACTATGATGTATGTGGCATTGGACAGGAAAGGAAGGAAATTAAATGTAAGCAAAACGAATGTAATGCTATTTGAAACAGAACAAACTGAACAAGTGAAAGAGTTTGTGTATCTGGGTTCAAAGTTTACAAGAGATGGAAAGTATGAAAGTGATATTGAGAGTAGAGTGAATGCTGGAAACATGGTCAATGGCGCTTTGCACGCTTTTATGAGGAGCCAGAAGGTGTCTCATGAGGCCTGTTTGGCTGCTCATAGAGGTGTTTTGGTACCAACGCTGATGAACATCAGGGTAAGCTGCGTATGGAAGGAAAACTTTGTATGTACACGAAGCTTGCAGCTTCGTTCCATGACACTGTATGTATAGATGTACCTACCTGAAATATAGAATGATCCTAAATATACTTTTATTTTCAGGATATACGCAGAAGTAATTCACGTGAAAAGTCAATTCATCGGAATTCTGGAGTCAGAGACAGGCCCTAAGTACGGGTTCTACCGTGACCCTAAAATCATGACGGATTTCATTAAACAATTTTATAAAGAAGCTAATGTGCCGCCACAAGCCGTGGAGTATGTTGAAGCCTTTGGTTCAGGTATGTTTTAAAATTTTACTTTTATCTAAAATGGATAGCTGGTTGTAAAGTTGACGACCCAGCAAAGCCTACTGTCAGGATTTTTATATCGCTAATGTCCGCCACTGAAAATAAGTTCGCATAACTTCTGAAACTTAAAGGCCTTTCTATATTATACCTGTGTATATCACAGGCAAATTGTGTAATTCGTCGTTTTACATCATGCCTTATTGAAATTCTACAAAATACCGAAAAAAAATTTATTCGTCATTTTACAGTTCGTTTCTGGCACTCGCTGGCCGCTCCCACGTCACGCTCGCTTCGGTTGCACCAGTGGTCCGAACCCGGTTACAATCAGCTGGCATGGCACCGTTTTAAAATTTTCCGAACGTTTACAGTTTACCCGCCGTTTGTAAATGGCGAATTATACTATAGAACGGCACCACACGTACCTCGAGGACGCGCAAGCATTTTTGATCTTAAAATAAATATTAAATAAATTTAATAATATAAAATAAAAAAAATTATAGTATCAGCCAATTATGCTCTCATACACTGTCCTATTAATAGTCCGACGTGTCTCCAAGCTTCTATAATATTTTCAAAGCTTAGTAAAGTATTCTGGGATTAAATTCCGGGCAAAGACAAATTCAATATTGTTTGAAAAAATCACAGGGATTTGAACAAGATTTTAATTTTATAATAACCCTGGGACATATACAGGCTGTAAAATAGTTAATAATAATATTAATAATTAAGTTGCCACAAAAATAACGAGAACTGGAAAATTAATTATTTTAAACTAAATTAATATTCCTATTTTTCTCTAACATGTTTTGAGCACCAATTTCAGCAAAAAATACCGTTTTACGTACAAAAAAAAAATTCAAAATACCATATCAAGTAGTCATTCTTACGGAAAAAAATTTAAAGGCCCACCCTAAAAAATAAAATATAATCGCTCATGTGCCAGAAATCTTACCAGCTCTCTTAAAACTTCTACCGAAAGATAATAGTGCAAACACTGCTGCTTTACGACAGAAACAGGCAAAAGGCGGTACTTTTCCAGACGGACTTTGTACAGAAGCCCTACAAACACCATCATAATTTGCAACAGGAATCACCAACACAGGCAAATTATTTATTTGGAGCCTATATTAACATTCAGGGTTTATCCCTCTCAACTTTCAACCGCCAATTTCAGATTTTTTTTTTGTTTTGGATAGCCTAAAGACCTTAACAGTTTTTAAAACTAGCCACAATCTATGGAACATCCTTTTTTACCCACGACGGAACGGAGAAGGTGTACGCGTTTAGGGTGAGATGTTGTGTGTTTGTTTGTTTGTGTGTGCAAAGTTATGTTGCCTTTTATCTTAAAAACGGCTTAACCGATTTAGATACGGTTTTCAGTAATGGATTTATAATTTATCAATGATGGTTTGTAGATTAGAGTTGTGGCGCCAAGTCACCAGGGGGCGCTGTAATGATAATTTTTATCTAAGCAAATGTTGCCATTTATCTCCAAAACGGTGCGACCGATTTAGGTACGGTTTTCAGTAAAAGATTTATGATTTATCAGTGATGGTTCTTAGACCAGAGTTATGGCGCCAACTCACCAGGGGGCGCTGTAATAATAAATTTTATCTAAGCAAATGTTGCCATTTATTTCCAAAACGGTTTGACCGATTTAGATACGGTTTTCAGTATAAGATTTATCTATCAGTATCATATTTATCACTGACAGTTTTTAGACTATAGTTGTGGAGTCAACTCACCAGGGGGTGCTGTGTAGTAATAATTATTCTTTACTCGCGCAACGTCCTTCTTAATCTCTCTAGTAAAGTGGGAATTCTCTAAAAAGTTAAAAATAAAAAGCAAAATTGAAAATTTTGAGAAAAACCCACGACGGCAGTCATTCAAAAAATATTAAATAAACCTTTGGAAATTCCCCCGACTAAAAATAAATATTTTCACCTATCTATTCATATATTTTATAAGCCAAGAAAATCCGTCGGGGCTGCCATTCCTTATCTTACGTAAATTAATAGTGCATACGAGCTAGTTGTAAAATAGCTTTTGTTTGCTGCAGTTACGTATAAATTATGAAAAGATGGCAATGACAGCCCCCGACGGATTTTCTTGGCTTATAAAATATTTGAATAGATAGGTGAAAATATTTATTTTTAGTCGGGGGAATTTCCAAATGTTTATTTAATATTTTTTGAATGACTGCCGTCGTGGGTTTTTCTCAAAATTTTCAATTTTGCTTTTTTGTATTTTTACTTTCGAGCGGAGCGAGAAAGGTATTGTATTCGTGAAAAAAAAAGTTTTTCAAATTTTCTCAAAAATGTGTTCTATATCACTTATACATCATAAAAAACAAGTCTCCCAAAAATGTCCGTCCGTCGGTCGGTCGGTTGGTCGGTCGGTCGGTCGGTTGGTCGGTCCGTCGGTCGGTCTGTCCGTCACGCTTTGGCCTAGCGGCTAAACGAATGGTCCGATTGACACCATATTTTGAATTTAAGAGTTCTATGCAAATCCATCGAAGAGTTTTAAGTGGTTTCTTGCTGGCTCTCATTTTGAGGGTAGCTGTCATACAACGAAAATGAAAAATTGAATTTTTCTCATAAACGGCTTATAGAATCTTGATGAAACTTTGCATGACCAAGCATCTCCATGTAAGATATCTTGCGCCAGTATCGATTGATCTGTGTAATTACATATAAGGGGTGTTCCTGTACGACCAAATCGTAAATATGTGATTTACCTAAAATTGGTTCTATTGAGTTTATTAAAAATTTCTATAATATTAATCCTGGATTGGTTGTCTACCTGAATATCCAATTCCTTATGATTTTTTTGAATAAAATTTAGTGCACAGGATGTACCAAAAACTGAAAGGGCTTGCTCAGTAGACTAAACTGAACAATTATCCATAAGGAACATGTGTTGGGAAATTTAAAAATCTCCATGCAAGTATCCTACGGTAGTGTCCATTGATCTGTGAAAATTCATGTAAAGGATGTTCCAGTACTACCAAAAGTCAAACATGTGATTTACTGGAAATCGTTTGAGGTTTGTTTGTTTTAATGTTTGACAATTAGAATTCTGAATTGATCTGTTTATTTCATTCCAACATTTTTTTTGGGAAAATGTAAATAAAAGTTTGTATTTCCATACTATGTGTATGGCATTACAAATTTAAGTTTGCGGTTGATAGTTTTTCCTTGAGTATTGCGAGAAAGTAAGTGCAGTACTGCTGTACCATTTATTAAATTGATAATCAAAAATTGAATCAGCCCAATAAATTAAATATTATTTAAGTACCATACTTTTTGAGTAACAAGTAGGAAAGAGGAGGTTTATTATTTTATGTATAAAAGTGATGGTCAAGGCAATCATGCATGACACAAAAAGAAAATTTGAAAAATGTTCCGTAAAAAAAAATATATGAATCTTCAAATTTCCATCGGCAGAAAATTTTAAAAATTAATTAAATAATTTATAACTCGAAAACTACAAATAATCGCGGAACATGCATGGGGGTGATTTGGATACCCCTTAGCATGAGGCATCGAAATTTTTCTTTTGACCGCCTATCAATGGGCCATGCCACTATCATAACCCCTTAAAAAGGTCATCGTACTTTTTATTACACCACATAGCTATTGTTAGCGTGTTGAGAGCTTTGTAGGTAAATGCGATAAGACCGCCTTTGTCACCCTAGATTTAAGAGTCTCCTTTTATTGTTAATGTGTTTTACGTGTGACAATAAAGTTTTATCTATCTATCTACGAGTATATGTTACGGGCAACGTGATTAACTGGGCATTATTAATAAGGACCGGCCATTATTAATAATGCCCAAGAGCGTCGGGCAAAGTGACAAATTTATCACTTTGACCGGCCATTATTAATGCCAACGAGCCAACGAGCAATGTAAGCCGAATTAGTTCCTGAATTAGGGAAGGTGTGACCGTGGCCTTAACTGACCTAAACAATAAGAAACCCGGTTTGTTAAATAAGTTTTTATCGGATTGTACGTTGTACTACCATTTGTTTCTAAAGAACTCATAAATATTACATTTAATTAATGCTACCGGTGTTATTGAAGTTCATTGACAACAATATATTTCCATATTTTCATTAACGTTTATAAAATAATACAGGAAGTAAGTGGTATGTATTTTGAATCACTCGTAGCCAAGTAGCGATTGACTGGCGGATTTATCAGTTTAAATTGACGACTTCCTCGTAGTTACACCAAGTTGTTACACCAGTGTAACCACAAGGAAAAACCAATTCCTGGTGGTGACACCGCAGTAGAGATAGACTATCGATTGTCGATACTACATTTACCTGAAACCAGACCGCGGTCTCACAATTCTATAATTTCAACAACCTTGGCAAATGGATTTCTATAATCTTAAACGCTAGTAGAATAGAATGAAAACGTATGGGATTGACATTAGCTGTCACGCAACATTTCGTTCTTCTTCTATCGTGTCGATGCACTGACCTCTATATATAGTACTTGTATATATAGAGGTCAGTGTGTCGATGGCAACCTGTGATGGCAACACTCACACTTTTTTAGACCAGTATTCGGCAACGCAGATGGCATTTGGTCTGGCCTTGTACAGATCCTTTAGCGAGCATATTGTGGGGCTTGATGCGCATGCTGTGAGGTGGGACATAGTTTGTGGCATCACATCGCAGTCGCAGAAGTTTTTGCTAGCTTCTAGCTTCGCATACATTTTTAGGGTTCCGTACCTCAAAAAAAAAACGGAACCCTTATAGGATCACTTTGTTGTCCGTCGGTCTGTCTGTCTGTCTGTCAAGACCCTTTATCTCACGAACGGGTAAAGGTATCAAGTTGAAATTAATACCATATATTAGGATCCATGAACCACACAAGATCTGAAAATTTCAATTTTTTACAACGACGCAATCAAAAGATATTGCATTTTATGTCCTCATCTCCATACATTTATTCAAAAATGAAAAACCTACAGGGTACTTCCCGTTGACCTAAAATTATGAAATTTGGCAAGAAGCTAGGTCTCACAGTACAAATAATGAGAAAAGTCTGAAATCATTAAATATTACAACTTTTCTCACAACTAATAGTAACCAATTGTGGTGAGCTCCCGTTTCAAGAACATTCATATAAGAGAGGGGTCAAATTGGATTGTTGCTGAGGCGATTTTTGTTTAGTTCTATTTAAAAACGGGAACACTTACAAACTTGAAAATTGGTATGTTTATAGGGCATAGGCTATAAAATAACAACAAATAATAAAATTTGGTCAAGCGCGTGTCGGACTCAAAAAATCTAGCACATTAATTTACTGAAATTTCAACTAATACAATTATGTTTATGTGGTGGTACGGAACCCTCAGTGCGCGAGTCCGACTCGCACTTGGCCGGTTTTTTTATTCTATTCTACGCCTTATGGTGAACAATACGTGGAAGTATGCCAAATATAAAACTTTAGTTGATTTTTGAAGGCACAGTTTTAGCAAAGAATAAATTGTGTTTTAAAAACTTTGTGTAAAACTTCTTTAAAAAGACTTATTCTGGACATTAATAGATAGTTGCACAAAATAAATTCAAAGTAAAAGCTCTGTTAAATCTATTGCTAACACTTTCCGTTATAATAATATAGAATTGGTATTTTGTCTTCTCCCGGGATTTAATCAAATCACTTAGGGATTTGACCAAGTCCCTAATTGTATCATATCTCTGCGACACAAATACAGGGTTATTTTTGGACCCCTAGCCAAATTTTTGTATGCTATTCAGAGCACGAATCTGAACAACTTTCCCAAAGGAACAGGGGTCGAAAAATTTTGCTCATCCCATACAAATCCCATTATCGCCAACACGAGATTTGTACGAAAGAACCAAAAATTTTTCTCGTTTTTCGACCCATGTTCCTTTGGGAAAGTTGTTCAGATACATGTTCTGAGCAACATACTAAAATTTGGCCAGGGGTCCAAAAGTATTCCTGTATATGAAGCAAATTTTTTGTTTCGACAAAGTAAAGTGTTACAAGTTTACTGTTTAAGCAATGTGGTGTCTAGATGTTTTTGATAACGTAATACCTTAACAATAACCAGGTCAATATTATAAGATGAATAAAAGAAGAGATTAGAAGATTATGTAACTGCTAATATAATAAAAAAATTCCACAGCTGTGCCCGAAGCCGACAAAGCTGAGTTGGAAGCGATTCAAGAAGTGTTCTGTAGGGGTCGATCTGATCCTCTTCTTGTGGGCAGCGTTATGTCAAACATTGGGTATGGCGAGGCTGCCTCCGGTATCTCTGCTATTACTAAGGTTTGTATGAAAACATCAATGTTAGCATTAATTAACAGTCGCTATAAATTGCTCACCAAGCTCATATTAGAGAAGAGATGAGAAAACTTGTAGGACAAAGGAAAGAAAATCACCGGGGAGAACAATTCAGCCCATCTTTACTAGCTGTGGGCCCGAGTAACCCGAAAGATTTTAACCATCGATTCGGTTTTTAAATTGGAGTTAAAAACATATTCGGAAATTGCTTACTTTTAAGATATTCAGTACTTTTATAAATTTAGTTGAACAAACCCTAATGAAAGTGACGTAGCGTAGTCGTGTCGTGTCGGAGTGGATCGTCAAGTGTAATATTTCATTCCCTCGACTAAGGATTTGTTTACAAGGAAGTACAAAACTTAATTTATATTGTTCCAAAAATAGCATAGTTAAAATGGCATAATTGTACCTATGTTTATTTATTTACTTATAATTATAACAGAATTTCACCACCGCACCACTCGCCAGATGGTGACATTTGATCCATACCACTTAGATAACTGGCAATCTTCCACCGTACGTTTTACAAGAAACTTCTTACCACGTAAGACTGCACTGTGGAATCAGCTTCCTGTGCAGGTATTTCCGGACGGGTACAACAAGGCAGCCTTTAAGAAACGAGCCTACAAATATCTTAAAGGCCGGCAGCGCACCTTATGATCCCCCTGGTGTTGCGGGTGTCTATGGGCGTCGGTGATCACTTACCATCAGGTGACTCGCCTGCTCGTCTACCTCCCTCTTCTACAAAAAAAACATCGTCACAAAGACCTGGTTAAAGCTTTTCGGGTTAAACTCGGGCCCACGGTCACAGAATTAATAATAGTACCACGGTGTAAAGAGAATGGTACGAGATCACGCAGTAGAAACGGCGTACCTATTTCATAGCACTCAGGTTGACCAAGTCACATAGACTAGTTTCAAATAGCCAACCGGCAATCAACTGCGCTGCACACAACAGAGAAAAGTGGCACCTATCAGTATCAGAAGCAAAGACCCTATTCATGTCGCTCGTCCAGCAAAGTAAATAACTTTCTCGATCCTCTCGAAAGTAAAAAAAACCTTTCATTCGGGATAACTTTCACAATTACTTAAGGAAATAAAGCGGATCATTTCATGAAGACCCCCGAAAATTAAATCCTCAGTCGATTAAACTTTTCTGGGGTACAAACCTCCTATAAAAAAATCCAAAAAAAAAATGGTACCTACTTACTTGAAATTTTTCTATAGATACAAAAATGACAAAAAATAAATGGGTTCGTTTTTCAACATTTGAAGATGGCGGTCGTGTTTATATTTCAATTTTAGTTTTATTTGTTTATTGAAGAGTTTAATGAATAATTTGATTGGGTGTTATGCAGTAAACGTCTTTGAAAATGAACATCTATTAGAAGATTGGAATACATGCATTTATCAATATTTTTGGATGGAGAGAAGCGGCCCATCGACACTTCAATAATTTTCCCCATCAACTTATCGGAGTCATCATAGTACACAGGCCCTCGTCTTCGTGATGTGGATTCCTGTGTAAATCTTTCACTTGACATTGGCGAACTCGCCATAATTTTATAATAATTTGTTAACTTGACATTGTGCAAAATACATCTGAGATGTGACGCCATTAAATAAATATCTATCTATCAAAAAATAAATAAAAAAAATTTTGTTAAATCTGTTTTGGATATTTTGAATTGACGTTTAATTCATGATACTTTATCGTCCTGTCACATAAAATCTACCTGAGAGAATTATGTTGGGGTCAACTGCTTCATTTCCTACACTGAATCTAGAATTCCGTGTCGGTTATAAGTTCAACATTTAAACTACTCGTACCAACCGTCATCTTAAATGGTGTGACTGCAGGTTCTACTAGGCTACCACAATGGAACCTTGGCTGCAAACCTCCACTGCGAGAATCCTCGTCGGGATGTGCCAGCCATCAGGGACGGGAAGATGGAGATACTCACTGATCACAAGCGGTTCAGGCGAGCTCTAACTGCCGTCAACCAGATATCTGTCACTGGATGCAACGGCCACGTTCTGCTTGATGGGCATTACAAACCCAAGGTAATTTTTTATACTGCTTTTTATACAAAATTTGCTTCCCCTTGCTACGATTTCAAAGTACCTCTGTTACGGTATCAACACAACATTAATTTCAGACTCAAGACTAATTTCAGTCGAAAATGTTGGTAATTGACAAATCAAATATTACAGCGTGTAACGGAAAGGTGTGATAATATTAAAGGGCGTGAATCTGCCCATGAAACTGAACAACTTTTCCCAAGGAACAAAGGTAAACCTTTAACCTCCCATAGAAACTGCATCAGCTGATAGCGCATTTTGTATGGGAGGTCAAATTTGATTTTTCGTATTTCGACCTATATTTTTTGGGATAAGTTGTCCAGTTTCATGAGCAGATTCACACCCTTCAGTAATATCACACTTTCCCGTTACACGCTGTATAGATATCTGTCACTGGATGCAAAGGTCACCTTGTGCTCAATGGACATTACAAACCTATTAAGGTACAAGGGGTGGGCGTATACTGGGATGCAGATGGCGTAGCGCAGCGCAGAAAATGCTATCCTTCAGTTGTCTTCGAAATTAAGCAAAAGCGAAGACGTTTTCTGCGTCTCAGCATATGTCCCGTGATATTGTAACGTCTCGCAAAGATGAGCTCTTTTTAAAGCTCGATACTTTCCTTTAGCTGCTCGACTGCTTGTGGGTCACTAACAAAAACTTTCTGTTTCAAACATCCGCGAAAAAGATAATCTGGCAAACAATGAAGGTGAAAGGTCGAAAAGGTGGTCATTTGCGGAACATGATAATTATGAAATAGCACGAAACAGAGAAAATTACCTAAATACCTATAGTTTCATATGTTTCAATCCGTTCGTGTCTTTTCACAAACTAAAACGAAGTGTTAAATTTTTGTAGAGCTATCTTGTTCTGAAATGAAGGGTGATAATCTTAGCGATAAGGCTATAAGTATTGAGACAAGCACAAGAAAAAATTATACTTTCCTTTTCAGGACCCCAACCGCTACAAGGCATCCATACCACGTCTTGTCACAGTCTCAGGCAGGCAGGACACTGCGGTCAAGAGGATACTCGAGGACCTGAAGTCACGTCCAATTGACCCTGAGGAACATGCTCTCTTTCATAACATCCATCAGACCAGGACCTCAGGACATTTGGGCAGAGGTTACGTAATACTAGGTAAGATGCACAATTAACTAGAGAACATTTGTGAAAAGATTCAAAACACTACTTAGCGATAACGCAATCGATTCGAAACTACTACGTGACGAGGTACTTTAAATCACTGTCAATATCCAATAGAGTAAACGAAGTTTTGAATTTGACAGTGCCGAAGTTTAGGAACGAGATAAGCGTTAGCGCGCTTTTAATAGATTTGTGAGAGCAGATCACAAATTTAAGGGGAATAGTTTCTTTAGAACACATAAGCCACAGTTTTCTGAACTAGTGATATCGTCATTGCTGCATATGAACAAGAATACGTAATTTTTTGTCAGATGAAGCTATTTTTGCTTTTACTAGATACCAACGAAGAAGGCAAGACAGTGAGCCTAGCAGAGACGGCGAGTTACTTTGACGACGCGCAGCGCCCTCTGTGGTTCGTGTACAGCGGTATGGGCTCCCAGTGGGCCGGTATGGGCGCGCAGCTCATGAGGATACCTGTGTTTGCAGCTGCTATCGAAAAGTAAGGATTGTTTTTGAAAGAAGTAAATTGAATGCCCACTTATGACATTAAAAAAATGCACATTGGTCTTGCAACTGCACCCGAGTGGGTCTATCTCAAGTAAAATTCTGAATAATTCTTTCTCGTGGTTGGCAACTAGTAATATCTACCAGAGATACCTACACCATTTCTCTCGGCAGGAAAACAAGTTATTGCCTACATATACACCAATCCTCTCGACAGAAAAACAAATTAAGCGCCTACATAACTTGAAAGATTATAGAAAAAAAATTACACCAGTAGTTCCCGTGGTTTTTCGGAGTAAATAGCATCGGATTTTTTTTTATGTCTCATCACAGAACAACGATAGGGCCACTCCGCCTGCGATAGCAAAACGCATGGACTTCAGAGATCTGTGTGTCTCATCAAGCCACAAGCAAATCTATTACGAGTACAGTCAGACTATTTTCAGGACTAAATTATTTAATATTCCAGATGCCGAAAAGCCCTCGAACCCAAAGGCATCGATATAGTCCACATCATCACCTCCCCGGACAAGACAATCTTCGACAATATCCTACACTCGTTCGTCGGTATCGCCGCCGTGCAAATTGGTTTGACCGATGTGCTCACTTCCTTGGGAATCAAGCCTGATATGATTATAGGTATGATAAATGATTGACAAATATTTTCGTCATCATCATAACATCCCATGAAACGTCCACTGCAGGAAAGAGAGCTCCCTCCAGAACTCCAGCAAAAAAAGACGTGGTAGTTGGAGGGGATTTACCATAGTCAACACGCTTGTAAGCGTTGGTTGGCGACCGCTGTTGTTGGTGACCGCAGTATGTAAGATGGTACGATACAAAGAAAGATGCTGCTGCCCATCCTCCGGTTCATAATCCCTTCGTCGCCTCTTACGATACCCACGGGTAGAGATGGGTTGAAGAATAAACGGTACGATGTGCTGCTGATCATTAACTAATATGATGTGCTTTTAATTTGTTGTGGAACTTGTGTAAGTAAAATTCTTACAATCCTGGTCGCAGGTCACAGTGTAGGAGAGCTTGGTTGTGCGTACGCTGATGGCTGCTTCACTACCGAGGAGATGATTTTGTCAGCTTACAGCCGAGGACTTGTCTCCGTCCAGACACCCTTCATCAGGGGGTCCATGGCTGCTGTGGGCATTGGATACAGCCAGGTCAGAAATATTGAGATTATGGTTTCCTGATATGTTGATTATTATATCAGCCAGAAAGCTCACAAATTATAAAGAACTCTTCCAAATTCCGCGCAGGAGTAGCTTGCATCCAGAGCGGATTTACATATTCTCCAGATCGTCATTCTATCTTTTGAACGACTTTCCAAAGCTTATTACTTCGGTGTATGATCGCCATTTGAAACCATTGAAGTTTAAACTAAAATTAAATGAACTACCTATACTATTTCAAGAAGAAGAAGATATAGACTTTGTCACAAGAGTCGGCCCCCGCCCCTCAGTCTTAAACAGGCCACGACCAGTCGTAGTAAAGCTGCTTCGCCGAGCTAAAAGAGACGAAATTGTTAATGCCGCTAGAAACAGACGTAATCTTTCGAGTGGCTATGTAGTACCAGGCTCAGATGTTAAACTATATATAATGAACGGCTTACGAAAGAAAACAGACTGTTGTTTCGCGAAGCAAAAAAACGAGCAAAGTTATTTCAGTATGACTATTGTTGGATACGAAACGGTCAAATTTTCGTCAGAAAAGCGGACAAAAAACCCGTCATCTCGATCAAAACCTACGAGGATCTTGACAAAACCAATGGAACTGAACGACAGCTGTAACACGAAACAGGCCCACGAATACAAATTCAAGTATATTCAAGCAACTTATCCCATCTATATCAAAGGGTTCCTTTTCTCTTTGCGTATGTTTTTGTTGTTATTTGCATGTCTAAAATAATTTTATGTTTCTTATTTTACTAGGTTTGACTACACATACATAACATTTCACTCACCTGAATTATCACACATACCGACACACAATTCTTACATACATCATCACAAATTACCCCAAATAGATACAAGGATATTTTTTGCTCTGGTTCATCTCTACAGGCTTTTCTCGTATTATCTATCGATTTCCTTGCTTGAATTCATAATAATAATTATTTATGACCTTGAAATTCTATACCTAAGGTTCTCTAAAATTAATGGCGATATCTATGCAATACTGGTTTCGTCTAAATTAATCTTGTAAACGAAATTGATAGCTCGTTTAAAATAGATTGCAAAGATATAGTCATTCCTGAGAACTGTAATCAGGTGTTAACCAAAGACTATAATCTTAAGGTCATATCATACAACATAAGAAGTATAAATTGCAACTTAGACGAATTTTTAGTTACACTTCAAAGGATGGATATCACATTTGATGTAATGATTTTCACGGAATGCTGGCTTGCAGGAGGAACACCCGTGAGCCAAATTCCTGGTTATAACGTTTACCATACACAAAGAAATATCAATCAGAACGGCGGCCTTGTGGCGTATGTCAGAGATATATGGAGCCCAAAGGTATACGAGCCTTCATTCAAGGATGCAGAATGTTTAGCAATAGAACTAACCAGCTCAATTACTATTTTTGGCATTTATCGCTCTCCATCTTTTGCGTGTATTGATAACTTTCTTGACTCCTTACACAGCGTTGTCACCTCAATAAAATTAATTCACCCGTCATGATAATCGGTGATATAAATATTGATATTTTAATGGAAAGTGACGAATGTTCTTCTGAGTACATGAACTTTTTGGCTGAACATGGATTCATCCCTGCAATAACGTTACCCACAAGATGTGGTAGTATGAAGGATTCTTGTATTGATCACATTTATGTTCGCTCTAAAGCTAGTGATATGATTGGTGCTGTCTGTCGTAGTGGTATTACCGACCATTACATAATAATGGCTGGTATCCAATCCACTAATCTTATTCTTAACTTCACTAAAATAAATCGATTTATAAATAAAGTAAATTTTGAACTAGTAAGTAAAGAACTAGCTACTGTTGACTGGTCTCCGGTTTTGTTTGCTGCTTCAGTAGATGAAGCCGTACATATTTTTCAAAATATCATCAAAGTAACTACAAGGAAACATACTACAAGTAAACGCGTCAGCCGTAGCAAAACGATCATAAAGCCTTGGATCTCACCCGGTCTTGTCAGGTGTATGAAACATCGTGACAAACTTCACCAAGATGCTAAAAAACATCCAAATGACAGTATTAAGGCTCACGTTTACCGCAGATATCGAAACTTCTGCAATTCACTTCTTCATAGACTTAAGAAATCTTATGAAGCTAGCCAATTGGCGCAAAACAAAAGGGATCCAAAAGGTCTGTGGACAGTGATTAAAAACATTTGTGAAATCCAGAGTAAAACCAGTCCAGCCGTAGAGCTCACAAAAATTGTGCCAAGTGATGTCAAAACTTCATTAAATACCTGTAACCAATACTTTACCTCCGTTGGCGAAAATCTCGCAAATAATCTTTTAACTTCCCTAAATATCTCACATGAATCTTTAGCATCTACTATCAACTCTTCGCCATCGGTAGTAGACAGTTTCTTCTTACAACCGACTGATACTTTTGAAATTCGCAGAATAATTTCCAAACTAAAATCTAATAGTGCAGCAGGTATAGATGGCGTCTCAGTCTGCCTCATAAAAGCAATCGTTGACCAAATTATAGTACCTTTGACGCATATTTGTAATCTGAGCATGTCTTCCGGCGTTTTTCCACAAGCCTGGAAGAATGCTGTAGTCATCCCGATCCACAAAAGCGGTTCTAAGTCTTGTCCTGAGAACTATAGACCCATTTCGTTGCTGTCAGTGTTTTCCAAGATTCTAGAAAAGTTGGTTAATGGTCGTGTCGTCAGCTATCTAGAAAGGCATAACTTATTATCATGCCAACAGTTTGGTTTTCGTCGAGGAAAGTCTACGGAGGATGCGGTGGGAGAGCTTATTGATCATGTGTCTGGACTTCTTGACAATGGGAAAAAATGTACCGGGGTATTTCTGGACCTTGCCAAGGCATTCGACACCGTGTCCTCCCGCATCTTGATAAAAAAACTGGAGCAATTTGGAATTAGAGGCCTTCCATTGGAATGGTTTTGTAGTTATCTCGGAAACCGAACACTATGTGTAAGAGTAGGAGAGCATATAAGCGATAAAATGCCAATTAATTTTGGCGTGCCGCAGGGGAGCGTACTTGGTCCAACTCTCTTCCTTCTGTACATAAATGATATCAACAGTGTACTCTGAAATAACACAAAGATCATATGTTACGCAGATGACACGGTGGTTCTGTTCCAGGGGGAGAGTTGGACTAAGACTGTGGAATTTGCAAGTTCTGGCATGGCACGCATCAAAGATTGGCTTGACAGAAATCTGCTCACTCTTAACCTTTCCAAAACAAAGTATCTTTGTTTCCATAAAACGAAAGCATCGGAGCCAAAGGATCCAATGGTCCTTAATATCAACAACGCAGATCACCCGACTCTCGGCCAGAATATCACCAGAGCTTCCTCAATCAGGTACCTGGGAATCGAAGTCGACGAAAAGCTTTCGTTTGGTGGACACATTGATGCTATTTCGAAAAGAGTTAGGAAACTGATATTTCCCATGAAGCGATTGAGAAACTCTGCCGATGTGGATACTCTTCGCCTCGTATATACCTCTTTATGCGAATCAATAGTTACATATTGTGTTGCCTTGTGGAGTGGAGTAGGTATAACCAAATTACTACCTCTTGAGCGGGCGCAGCGCGCCCTTTTGAAAGTGATGCTTCGGCGTCCCTTCAAATACTCAACAGTGGAGTTGTACAAGGAGGCCCAGGTTCTCAGCTCGCGACAATTGTATATTTCTAAAGCCTTTATTTCAACTCATCGCAATTTACTAAATTTACGGGAATACCCAAGCATGCTCTTCAAAATAAATAGAACGACACCGGTTAAAACAAGTTTTGGTAAAAGGTTTAGGAATTTCTTATTTCCACATATTTATAATCAATTAGTGAAATCCTGTGATGTTAAAGAACTTCCATTAAATAAAGCAAAACACGTTGTTATAAAATATCTCAAAAACCTATCGTACAGTGAAACAGAAAAAATTATTTAGGTTATAGAGTAGTGGTTTAAAAGATACGAGTACTTAGAATAAAACATAAAGTTTAATGAATAAAAATAGGCACAAAAACAAAACACACACACACACAAACACACGCACACACACTCAAACTAGTTCATTTTATTATCATTATATTATTCTTTTCATTCTCCCAGATTTGGTATTGTTAATTTTTCTGTCAACAAATAGAAAGCTTTCTGTCAACAAATAGAAATCGTATTATTAAATCTCACGTGACAGGTTCATTCCTAGTGTGAGATTTGCAAGATAAAACATTTGTATTGCGACAGGACTAGGAAATAGATTTAATGTATTTCTAAGATTGTACTTCGTTTACTCTGTTGTGTTCTGGAAAATAAATATTTTTGTATTTTTGTATTTGTATTTCAAGAATAATTGCATGAACTTAATCTTGCAGATAATCGCCCTAGTCCCTCCAGAAATCGAGGTGGCATGTCACAACGGCCCAGAGTCCAGCACAATATCAGGACCAGCTGACAAGATGAAGGAGTTTGTAGCTCAGTTGACCGCTAAGGGAATCTTTGCAAAAGAAGTGCCTTGCTCTAACATCGCTTATCACTCTAGATACATCGCCGAGGCTGGTTAGATTCCTCGATTTTGTCTTTTGCTTAATTATAACTATTGATAATAATAAAATAATTAAAATCAAAAACTCCTTCTAGGTCCTGGTCTACGTAAATACTTGAGCGAGGTAATCAAGAACCCCAAGCCCCGCAGCGAAAAATGGGTATCATCTTCAATTCCCAAGGACAGGTGGAATGAGCCTATTGCCAAATACTGTTCAGCCGAGTATCACACGAATAATTTACTGGTAAGTCCAACTCTTTACTTTAACATTTTTACGTCAGGCATCTTCTTGTAAAGTGCTAAGGGGCTTCGGACTGAATTCAACCTCTTTCAAATTAATAACTTATTTTTTATGTTTTTCTTTTAGTCGCCAGTCTTGTTTGAAGAGACCTCTCGCCTGATTCCTTCGAACGCTGTGTGTATAGAAATCGCCCCACATGCCCTGCTTCAAGCCATCCTCAAGAGATCCCTCCCGGAAACAGTCAAAAATATTCCTTTGACCAGAAGAGGACATCCCGACAATGCATTCATGGTTTTGGACGCTGTTGGCAAGTCAGTATAGTATCCTTCTTAAATCTTGTCTTCATATTTTTACTGACTACACAAAAGCTTAAATCTCTGAAAGAAATTGGAAATTGAAAAAAAGAAACTGCAAACGCCCGGAACCAGAGACTGTACTATTCGTACTATTCTTAGCCATTAGGTACCTCATCGAGAGCGTATTTAGTCCTATAGTTTTTAAATTGAGGTAACTTTTGCTTTCAGGTTATACATGGAGGGTTTCAATCCCAAGGTAAAGAACTTATACCCTAAAGTGGAATTTCCAGTGTCTACTGGTACACCTATGCTATCACATCTCGTCGAGTGGGCTCACACTGAAAAGTGGTACGTTTAAAAGGCGTTATCGTTTCAGCACATCACGGTGGTAGTAGGGATTTGGCATGTTAAAGACAGTTAAATCATCATCCTATTATGAATTGGGTTGACTTACTTTTCAGGGCTCTCGCACTGTATCAGAATGCGGATCGAAAGCAGGCTGCTTCATGCAAGTTCCTCATATCTCCACACGATGACGAGTACAGTTACATGCGGGGACATGTGCTTAGAGGTACTAATATCTGTAGAATTTATTATATTATCTTATTATGTTATAACAAAGCATTCTTAATATTTATTCCCTCTCAATCATATTTTAATGTATAAGTATTTGGAACTTTCCTATATACGTTCACATTGCAATGTGATAACTAACTGACAACTTCCAAGACATCCTATTTTGTCCTTTTCGTAATTTAATAATACTTCTAGATGTTTTGAAAAGTTTTATCAAAAAATAAAGAGGCCTAATAGAAATCTTTCAACAGGAAAGAATGTATATCCATTCTCAGCAGCTCTTGTAGCTGTATGGGATACATTGGCTATGTCCAAAAATCAAAAGCGAAAGTCAATACCTGTGGAGTTCAGAGATCTTCATTTCTATGGACAACCTAGACTGCATAAGAAAAGACCGATGAGACTTAATGTGTCTTTACACAGAGCTAATGGACGATTTGAGGTAGGTACATTATATTGGAAACTTCCAGGGTAGCACAATGCGATTTTTAACACATAGTCTGTTTATTACAAAATTTCTAACACACAAATTTTCAAGACTATCTGGATGGGCAACAACAGTTTATATTTTCAGGTATTAGAAGAAGATCGTAAAGTAGTTGTTGGCTATGTCAAATCTGAACTATACGAGACTAGCAGGCTTTACAAAATGCCTTTTGAATCTAAGGAAGAGCTAGATTTGTCAGGAGACGATATTTATCAAATTTTACATGAAAGAGATTATTTCTATACGTAAGTTTTGATAAAATACTACGATACCACACACAACAAAAATAGTATATTATGCAATTAGTGAATAAAAGACGGATTTAAAGCGAGGGCCAGAGATGAATCTCAAGCAAGTGAAGGATTCTAACGACTTAATCACGACCGCAGAGAGTGATTCATGACGATTGAATCACGAGCGCAGCGAGTGATTCGAATGTTAGAATCCTGAGCGACGCGAGTGATTCATGGCCCTCGATTTAAATCCCTTTTATTCAAGAGTTGCATACTATACTTTATACCATGACTACGAGAAAAAGAAAGAATTAAGCGAAAATATACATTTAAGGATGTTGTACAGCATTAAGATGGAGGTCGAATATATTAATGTAAGAAATATTTGTTAATAAGGCACGCAAATATTTGTTAATAATCTGTGCCCGCTAAAAAGAAAGAATCGCATTCTTTCTTTTTAGCGGGCACAGATTATATGCGTATTTGAGAGGTACAGACTTAACTTCTAAACAGCCATCAAAAATTTATATATTTTTACCTAAATGACAAATTTATTGTTGATTAGTTAATTAAATATCATAAAATGAATATACATTCATCCTATTTTCTCGAATACAGCTTAATTTGCTGACCACCCCGTTTGCTGACCACCTCTTTTATATTTATGCTCCCCTGGTAGGTGCTTTTTATTTTATCTGTCCTCCTCTTGAATATTCATGTTCTCCTGGTACTTCGTATTCATCATCATCATAACATCCCATGAAGCGTCCACTACAGGACAGGGAGCTCCCTCTAGAATTCTAGCTTTTGCTGGAAAAATGTAGAGGGGAAGTACCATAGTCACCTCGCTTGTTAGCGTTACGGCTGGCACCATGGACCGCGGTTGTAGGTGACCGCAGTAAGTAAGATGTTATATAGATACAAAGGAGGATGCTGCTGCCCATCCTCCAGTTTATAACCCTTAGTCGCCTCCTACGACACCCACGGGTATGTAAGGGTTGGTACTATTCTTTGCCGGCACCACACGGGGCTTCGTATTGAGTCGCTGCTATTGGAGGTCAAATTGTGTTCTAAATTCAAACCCCAAAATCGTGATTAAAACTGCTTTTTATTCACTGTTTCCAGTGAATAAAATAATCTTTTTAGAGGGGGAATGGACAAGTTATCATCACAGGAGATACTGTAGTGGAAAAAAATGACAAGATCTTAAAATAGACTTTACAATCAAAGCTAGCAAATAAAGCTTTCTTATTCTAATTCTTATTCTATTCTAATCTAACAAATGGAAAATTTTAGTACAGATTTCCGGTCCATACAAAAGGTCAACAAATCTTTTACCGAAGCTCAAGTTACATGGAATGACAACTGGGTAACTTACCTCGACGGAATACTGCAGCTTAATGTTTTAAGAACGCCACACAATACTGTATCAAATCTATTTCAAGTCAGAAGAATTTGCATCGACCTTAAGGAACACTTGATAGCAATACAGAAAATTCCCACTGGAGGCTCAAAAAATGTGCCTGTGCAAGTTTTTGATATACTTGACCTTACCAGGTAATTATTCACTCTCATTTTCTCCCCGAAATTTTATTCTATACAAGGAATAAGGGTTAGCTTTCTGAAAATTTAAATAGCATGATCAGTCAATGTAACTGGGAAATGAGAAAAAGTAACAGTATCTCCAAAAAAAAATTGTAAACTTAATTATTGGACACTATGATGAAACAGCATTTTCACACTAGTTCCACTCTATTAGTTGTCTGTCTTCGAATAAACATCGTCAAGCAGTGTCTAGCGTTGTTATGTTTAATTATATTGATACTAATAAGTTCCATAAAGCACAAAATATATCATACATAATTGGACAGTCTGTATGGAGAGGCCCTTTTTCTTTTTATTTCCTGAAAGTTTAAATGTTGACTGATCAAGCCTTATCCGTTTTCGGAAATCTTTCCTTTACAACCCGTTTTGGTAATACGAGTATTTATTCTAACTAAGAAGTCTTTAATTACAATTTAATTTTTAGATCCGGAGGAGTGCTAATAGAAAGTGCCCAGTTCAATAAACTACCTCTTTTTGATGAAGAACCAGTTGCTTTGAAAGTTTCTAAGTTTGTACCTCGTTTTAAAGCTGACATCGATGTAAGTACCAAAAATATAATCAGAAAAACACGATGACGAATCGAAATTTAAAAATATGTATGGATCTTATTTTTGATACTAAAAAAGTATACTTACTTATCTTTCAGACCATGAGCGCTATTCAGGTTTACCTACAAACAGTAGCTGAAAATGTTAACAAAGATACTATTAATGTGCTTGGAATAATGAACGGCAAAGAAGAAATTCCGATATTTGAGAGCCTCAGGGCTGACATTACTGGTATAACCGTGCATTATGAGCAGACTAGAAAAGATCAAGTCTTGATAATGAGGGATCAATTCCTTTCAGAAGTAGATCTTGTGCTTGTTCAAAATCTTACAAATGACGATAGTGTAAGTGTTTTTTTTTCTTTTTTTGGTCTATTTTTTAGTTCGATATAAATATATCTATGGTCTCTGCCTACCCCAACGGGAAAGAGGCGTGATGTTATGTATGTATATAAATATATATTGGTACATGTGTCTCCTGCTACTATTCACATGTGATGTAAATCTAAGCAATGTCTGTTGTCCTGAATGATTTTGTGGAAATTTCAATTCTTTACTTTTAAATATCAAGTACTTTTGTATCCACCAGCTCTGCCAAATGTTGTACCGAGTCCTCCGCCGTGACACCTTCCTTATCAATGGAGAAGATTCAATCGAAGAACGCATCCGCCCTTCAGCTTTATTCCGAGTAGTATCCTCCAACGTTTCCAACAACAAAAGGCTAGATTTGGTCAAATGGAGACCCACTGAATCAACCGCAGATTCAACGGTTGTGACATGCCGAAATACGTCAGAGTTAGAATTACTTAAAGGAACAAGGGAACAGTTACCACAAAGACACAAGCTGGTCATCCTCGCTTCGTACCCACCTGTAGCTGGATTAAAAGATCACGTGAAGCAATGGAGACAGGATTTTGTTAAGAACCAGATCTTTTTGATAATGATTTCAGACAGTGATGATTTAGATCAGTTACCCGAGTTGGATTTGGCATACAATGCTTTGGTTAATGTGAGTTGATCTGTATGAAACTATTTTAAATCAAATTTGGTAATTGCTGACAGAAATAGGTAGAGGTGACATGCCGAAGCACCGGAGGGATTTATGAATAACGAATTATCTTCTAAATCGAAAGTACTCTTGTAAATTATGGGATTTCGTAATTATATTCCTTTCAATATGTACGCACGGCTGCAAGCACGTAGAAACAAAACCAGCTACAAACGCCCGAAACCAGAGCCTCACTCAAGGTCAAAGTGTTTCTACCGACGTGCGGCCTTGCCTATCGGAACAACTTTAATTATACTGTACCAAAGCTCTACCTTTTTACTATTTATGTTTTTCATTCCTTCAGGGAGAATGGGGCAATGAATACCTGACTGGGCATCATGATTCGGTGACGATAGAACGAGGGTTGTCACTCAGTAGCTCTCGTATTGGCGACCTGGAGGCTCTACACTGGGTCGAAGCTGAGGAACCCACTGGACCTGGAGTAATAGTAAATGTATGTAACAGATAAATAAATGTAATGTGTAGTTAAATAATTTACCTTATTTTTGTGTGAATTTATTACAAAATAAGAATTATAAATGTTAAAACATCGTCAACTTAAGAAAAGAAAAGAAGAACCTAATTAAACAAACCACCCCTCGCCATCCCTGGTGCAAAGGTGCCCATGACACTGGCAGCATTGCCACGTTGTATGGCAATGGACAACCTTTGCACCAGATATGATCGGGAGCGAGGGTCACAACCCTTATTTCTAAGGCGCCGTCCGACCTCGGCGACAAAATGTTTGGCCTCACTGCCCCAACAGCCCGCGGTTTCGACTGCAAATGGTACAAAGACATAATTTGTCCTTATTTTTTGGCCAAGTGCAGCAAAAATGGGCCTATCGTCTATGCAAACAAAAACAAAAACTTTATTCAAGAGAGATCGAGGCATGTCGAATGTGAAAATTTCAAGAAATCTTAAAAGTTAGAAACAAAAGATTTCTCAATGTAACATTTTCGAAGCTTATCTGATACACACGTGCGTTGGGATTTAGAAAAGCATGAACACTGTTTTCATTTGCAACTTCATTGAATAGCAAAATAAAAGTTGTTCATTTTGGTTGACTGTTTCTCCATGCCCTTTTGGCTACTTGTCAGTCTTGTCAGTCGTAAATTAGTATGGTAAATTGTCCGCGATCATAGTAGACGGGTAAAAGTTGTTCGGGTCCCTGCGATACAAGCTTTGCTTAGTGCAGGGTCCGCTGATTATATGTATACGTAACACTTAAATTTTGTACAAGTATATGACTATGACTGTTTACAGCTTAAACATTGTAAGTGTTAATAGCAATTTCTTTTGGCAAATAAGTTTATTCTTATTCTTCTTATTCTTCTATCTAATGTGGTTACATGTTGTACAAAAGAAGCGATCGTTCAAATCTGTTGTCATTTATAAACATAATATCAAGTGTGGTTCTGACAAAGAATAGTACAAACCCATCTCTACCCGTGGGTTTCGTAAGAGGTGACTAAGGGTTTATGAACCAGAGGATTGGCGGCATCGTCTCATCGTACCATCATCTAACATACTGCGGTAACCAGCCGCAACGCTTGCAAACGTGGTGACTATGGTTACTCCCCTACGAAGTACCACGCGCTTTTGCTGTATTTTAGAGGAAGTTTCCCGCGCTTTTGCTGTATTTTAGAGGAAGCTTCCCGTCTTGCAGTGGCCGTTTTCATGGGATGTTATGACTGTTGCAGGTGCATTATGCAGCTGTGAACGATAAGGACGTAAAGAAAGCCTCAGGGGTGATTTCGCAGGTGAATGAGAAAGAACCAACGTTCGGTATGGACTTTAGTGGAGTCACTGACGTGTAAGTCTTTTAAATCTGATCCTTTTATAAGTTATTTTTCGGTACTGACCTTGACGACGATAAACAATTCTTGGATTATGATTTTATTTTATTTTATTTTATTTTATTTGGGTAGCTTACAGCTGTGTTTACAAAATAATACACTTAGTAAATATCTAGGAGCCAATTACAAGCTTCCACAATTTGATGATGATGTGGATAAGTCTTTGCCTTCATTTGGGGGTAATTTCGTGCAAAGGCCCTCTGCGGCAATAATTGGTACACACGGCCGCACATCAGTAGAAACACTTTTGGACCTTATGGCGTGGTAATAGAGTTGAAAAAGTTTCTACCGACAAGCGGTTGACTGTACTTCATCGAGCTTTGGTAAGCGAGTGAGGGAAGGGATGTGAGGGGAGGGGGGTAAGAGGAGGTGAGTGAGGGGGAGGTGTGAGAAGAGGGCTGAGTGGGTTAGGCAAGTGGGATAAGTTTACGAAGTGTGGTGAAGGGAGGAGGTGAGGGACTGAGGGGAGGGGGTGAGGAAAGAGGGTGAAGGGAGCGGAGGCTTAGTGGAAGTGGGTGGGTGCTTAATTTGCTCTTCACTGTACGTAGCTACAAAGACGTATACACGTAAAACTTACAGCCATATTAAGGATTCAGCCAACCATGGATTTTTATGTTTATTTTATAAAATTGTCCCTTGGCTTGTCGTTACTGAATTTGAATTATGTTAACAGTGGTGAAAGGGTAATGGGTCTCATCCCAAGCGGTTCAGCGTGTGGCCGCATCAAAGCACGTCCTGAGTTTTTGTGGCCGGTACCTTCACATTGGAGTCTTGAGGATGCTGCAACTGTACCCTTGGCTTATGCCCACGCCTTTTACATATTGGTAAATATCAGAATAATTCAATGTTGAGCAATCTGTTTGTGAGATCTGTTTACTTGAGGTATTTATTGCATTTTTTTTAAGGGAATTAAAACTGGGCAGTTCCAACCTGGTGTAAAAGTACTCATCCATGGAGCGACGGGGGCTTTGGGTCAGGCCCTTATAACTATAGCTCTCGCACACGATTGTGAGGTCTTCGCTACAGTTAGTGACTTAAAGAAGAAGAGGTTCCTGATGGAAATTTTCCCAACTCTTAAAGGTATTCACTTCGATTTAAGACTTATCTGTTCAGGTGGACAAATGAAGTACTAACCCTCCCGGCGCATAATGTCACGTTCGCACAAAATGTCACGTTAGCAAAATGACTAAAACTGACTCCAAAGTGTCACAATGCGAAGGATGACAGCGACGCCGCCGCCAGAACAGATTATAGCCGTATGAAAACAAAAACTACACTTTTATAAAAACAAGCTTCTAAAAATCCAAAATTACACTTCAGGTGGTGAAAATTACACCATGTTCGGGTTCAGCAACCTCAAGTTATGCGAAAATGACTCCCTGATTTTCCATATCGATCAAATTTGTGAAATCAAACCCCCAACCCCCATAAGGGGAGAAACAAAAATCACTGCGGACCAAATCATTTTAATAGGTCTTACCTATCAGTGTACTAAGCGGCTTGTTTATCATAAAACGTGCAGTATTTTTTAGAAATACAGGACGTACCGCCAGAACTTATGTCTGTGGCAGTGTATTTTAGTTATTAGTTCTTTCTATTTCTGCAGATTGTATAAAATAATTGTTACCTAAAGAAATGGTTCATACTTTATCGTCAAGACACCCCATAAAAATTCCAATGCTAGACAGGAAGTTCTGCAAAAAGCGTGCAGAGTTTCTACCATTAGAAACCACTAGTTAGCGTTGCGATTGGTACATACGGCCGCTTGTCAGTGAAAACACTTTGACCTTCATGGTATATACTCACTCAAGGTTAAGACTGCACTCTGCGCACATTAGCGCCCTCATCAGAATTTAATTAATTTCTTTGAATTGGAGACAAAAATGTAAAAGAGACGAAAATGAAAAATAACGCTGTCCTGATAAAGTGTTCTTTATCAGGACAGCGTTATTTTAAACTATTACAATTAGCTTTAGTTATCTTGTTTATTCAAAATACTTAAAACGGAAATTGGTGGCCACCGCGTTGTAGAAATTGAACGCGAACACGCCACCAATTTCCGTTTTATGGATTTTGAATAAACAAGATAACTAAAGCTAATTGTAATAGTTTAAAATAACGCTGTCCTGATAAAGAACACTTTATCGTGCTTAAATTTTTCATTTTTGTCTCCAATAAAAAAAAAAATCTGATGAGGACGCTAGTGTGCGCAGAGTGCAGTCACAGAAGTGCAGTCTTAAAGGTTCGGTCGTTTTAGCGTAGCGCTGGTTCAGCTTAGACTGATTTTGTTTTTACGTGCTTGCTGCTGGGTGTTCCTATGACCACGGTGGTTTGACTGCAGCATGTTGGTGATACACTAAAGAAAGAATAATGCTGCTGCCCATCCTCCGGCTCAAAATATCTCTTCTTCTTCTTCGTCGTTTCCTCATGGCTGAGGGTCGTGACCACCAAAAGTAGCCCTCCGGGTTAGGGCTCTCCAATAATTTCTGTTTTGAGCCAGGTGGATTGCCCCCTGGCTGTTGCAGTTGGTGGACTTCAAGATGGCATCTGTCCACCGGGTAGGCGCTCTTCCTCTACTCCTTCTCCCCGCCACAAAAAATATCTCTTAGGCGCCTTTAAAACGTCCATGGAGGAGATGGGGTCAGGAGTGATATTAAATTATCCGGCCTTATACAAAAATTTTGTGTTTAAGCAAAATCCTATTTCAAATAAGAGTACCTGGGCAACCGAGATATGCTCTGTATGATTAAAATATCATCGGGTGAGCAAGCTATGCTACTCAACAACAGATGGCGCTGTTAGTTTCTTGAACGCACTAAAACACGCTAAGAAATATTAAAAAAGACGGTGAAAACTAATTTTACCAGACATGAGACTTAGCTAGATCGATTTTTTGCCCCCCAAAACCCCTGTATACAAAATTTAATCGAAATCGTTAGAGCTGTTTTCGAGAAACCGATTACAAATAGGTATATAAATATTAAAAAAATTTTGCTCATTTAATAGTACCTATAGGATTATTGTGTCTACAGAGGATCACATTGGAAACTCACGCGACTCATCTTTCGGTGACATGGTACGCAATGCCACCAACAACACAGGATGCGATTACGTTGTGTGCTGTCTTAGCGGTGACTTGAAGAATGTAAGTATCACTACGTTTTTTGACGCAGCAAAAGTCAACATAGTTCTTTCATGATAAAATAGGAAAAAAAAATACCTCCCATACAAAAGTGCTATCAGCTGATTCAGTTTCTATAGGAAGTCAATTTTTTTTTAAATATTTCTACCTATGTCTCTTAAGGAAAGTTGTTCCTTTTCATGGGCAGGATCACATCCTTCAGGGTTGATTGATATACCCTATCTGTTACACCTTGTATATCAGCCGTATGAAATCCGCTGCTGGGTAAATTATATCGGTTGAGGGGAGGGGGGTGGAGGAGGGGTGGTAGTGGGTGGGAGCTTGACGTCTTCTTAACTGTACCTACCTACAAGGATGTATCCACGTAAAACTTCGGCCGTATCAAGGACAGCAAACCAGGTATCTCTTACGTCAACGGTTTTTAGAACCTTTCTCTCTTGGCCTTCGGTTTTCGACCGATATGCTCCGGCTACTGTGTTAACTTAGAGTTTGCCAATTTCAGAGCTGTATCGGTTAATTTGGCTCATCACACTTCCACTTTGATCCCACACAGTGGCACCCTCCATATCTATTATGTGGCTTAATAAAAGTGGTTCGATTTATGCATACAAAGATAGAATTTTGTTAATAGTTGTATTCAGGAACCGAATAAACAGATATAATTATTTTAACTGTTACATAAAGGGGCCACATGAAGGACCTTAGATTATATAAATTAAAGATAAAATAAATTTGTGTATTTTAGTAACTAAGTAGCTATTTTAAAGCAGTTGAAAAATGTAATGAGCGCACAGCGCCATCAAACTGCTCCTTACAGTTTGGCGCATTACTTGTAAAAAAAAATTTGTTTGTTTAAACTGTTTATTGAATAAATAATAAATAATAATAATAAATAATAATATGTAGGTATAATATATGTATAACTTGTCCTCTTTGTCTTTTCTGACAAAGGCGTTCTCAGCTTTTTCTAATTTAATGTGCCCTAATATAACTTCCAAATCCAAATTTTGTCTTGAGTACCCCGCCACACTGGGGGCAGTAGGGTTGTTCAAGAGTATTATGGGTGTAATTATATGAAGGCTTTGGACTGGTCTTGCGTACTAGGCATTTATTTACCTTCTGATAACGTTTAGTAACTGACATAGCCCTGAGAACCGCTAAACTAAAGTGGCAGTGGGCAGGGCACATCGCAAGGCGTAAGGGTTCTAGAGTGGCGACCACGTACCGGAAGACGAAGCGTTGGCAGGCCCCCCACAAGGTGGACCGACGATCTGGTCAAGGTCGTGGTAAGCCGCTGGATGCGAGCAGCGCAGGACCGGTCGTCATGGAGATCTTTAGGGGAGGCCTATGTCCAGCAGTGGACGTCTTTCGGCTGATATGATGATGATGATGATAATGTTTTGATATTCACAGGTGTCCCTGAATTGCTTAGCATTGGCTGGGATCATGTTCGACTTGGTACAACTGCCAACCCAGGAGCCATACTCATTTGGCATGAACTATCTAACTCATGAGCGCCACTACATGATGATTGACTTCTCGTCAATTTTTTCAAGCAACGACCTGAAGAATGTTGAGGTATTTCATGAGGTTTTTTATGAGGAGGTAATATTTCTTTGGAAAAGTTGTTCAGTTTCGTTTACTGAACACGTTTACTATTTCAGTTTTCGCTACACCGTCCCTTACACCTTTTTAGGGTTCCGATACCAAAATGGTAAAAAAAAGGAACCCTTATGGTGCCGCTCTGTCTGTCCGTCTGTCTGTCACACCTCTATATCTCAGCAACCACTTACGCTATCGAGCTGAAATTTGGAATAGTTTTAGAATATAGTTGCCCAACTTAATTGCACATGAAATTTTTTTGAAAAAAGTATGATTATTAATGTAAAGGGGGCCAAAATAGGGGGGGCCAAATTTCAAATTGTCGCTACTAGGTCGAGTGGGGTATCATATGAAAGGGCTTTACTTGTACATTTTTAAATATATTTTTGTATTTTTTTAAGTTTCTTAGTTTTCAAGTTATGATGAAAAATGTCAAAAAAAATACCATTCCCCCCCCTTATCTCCGAAGTTTGAGTAAGGGAAAATCTGAATTAATTACAGTTGACAGAGGTTTATGTAAACTTTACAGCAAAAATAAAACGATCTTTCTAAGTTGCACAGTTTTTCAGAAATCTGCAAAAAACCTTTACAAACAAATTTAGTTTTGCGGTCCTGAAAATGGACTTTATTGCTTCCAAAAATACTATAGGTATATCGGAACCCTCGGCGCGCGAGTCCGACTCGCACTTGACCGGTTTTTTTAACCTAGTTAAGTAATTAAATATTGCTGAATTCATAAACTATGTAATTTTTAGGTCACTGTCGTATCATATTACTACGTCAGTGATCTGAAAACCTTCCGTAAAAATGTAAAGTCAACGGCATGTCTGTGAAAACAATTCATGACAATATCAGACTGTATTAGTATGAAGTAAAGGCGTCTCAAGGAAAAAAGTAATTATCAAAGTTCGGTACGTGATCATTATTTTTATCTGAAGGTTGAGGTATTTAAAAATAATGATCACGTACCGTACTTTGGAAGTAACTTTTTTACTTGAGACGCCTTTCCTTCATAGAAAGTAATACGTCTGATATTGTCATGCAAGTTTTTTTACAAACATGCTGTTGACTCTACAGTTTTATTGCAGGTTTTTAGGTCACTGACATAGTAATTAACGTGTACCTTAAAGTTTATGAATTCAGAAATATTTAACAAGGATATATGAATTTAATATTTTATTTAATATAATTACCATACCACATGTTTTTGGTTTACCCAGAGGATTCATCTCATGATAAGCGAAGGCATAGCTCGTGGTTACGTGCGTCCTTTGTCTCGAGTGACGTATCATCCTCATGATGTGACCCGGGCCTTCCGCTTACTGGCCGGCAGCAGGCATCGCGGAAAAGTTCTGCTCAAACTGCAAGACAATGTTGCTGAAGCCGAACCTAGGTGAGTGATATCATTAAGATTAAAAGCGTTATCAAAAAATAAAGAGAAATAATTTAAACTGTAAAAAATAATAACTTAATCTGTACCTTACCTATGGAGGATATGTCTCCTACACAGGCATTATTTGCTTAAAAGGAGGCATCATGTTACTTTTCGTAAAACAATTAAGTAATGAATAAAGATTATTATTAGTACAGTCAGCATCAGATATTAGAAGCGCGCCATGTATTCAAATAGTTCTACACTCTTAAGACAATCAATAATATCTGCACAATGCTACTATTCAAATTATTGTTGACTTCCAGTAAGTCGAAATTTTCTGACCACCCACTTTTCAAATATATACACACACTCATCTTCACAATTATCTAATCAAAGGTAACTAATCAAAGAACGTGTTGTAAAACATGTGAAGTTCTTGCCAAATTTCATAATTCTGTTGGAGCACGGGGATGAAGCGGATTCTATTCTAGCTAGGTCAACGAAAAGTTTGAATAAATGTATGACAATGCGGAAATGATTGCATGCTCAATATTTGGACACCTTTAACGATGGACTTAATTTTCATAATATGATATAACTTTAAATTGATACCTTTACCGGTTCATGAGACCACTACACCGCACCCCCCCCCCCGACACATTTCAAAGCTTCACAACGCATCATCACACGGCTCGCACCGCGCATTTTCACAGCTTCGCTACACATCCTCGTACGACACATTTTCGTCGCACAGCTTTGGTGGAAAATCAGCCTAAGGTTTCCGTTTGTTTTTCTTTTGAGGTACGGAACCCTGAAAATAACATTTAGCAAAGTAGTTCACAGAAGTTTTTATTTGACCAAATAACAAAAAAACCTTGATAACAAAAAATTTACTAAAATACATAACTTAATAACTACATCGAAAGATGTAAGTAAATCATAGTTTTTTAGAAATCGTCTTTTAACGGAACCCCAGAACGGAGTCGCGGGCAACATATAGTTTTTAAATAAAATAATATATTCACAAAAGTCAACGATGCGTTAGTAACTTTTGTTGTATAGATTATTATGGTCACTTCGAATGTACAGCACTTTATGAACACCTGAAATGCTTAGCTACTTTTGATGCTGACTGTACCTATATTCACACTCAATATCAAATTAGTTAGTTCACATACAAAAATAAGCGCACTCAGCAGGAGCTGCTCCAAATTATTTGTATTAGTGTCAATGGAGCAGGAGAACTGATATAATTTTTTATGTTGCCTTTTGTTGCCAGTCTCTACAGAAAGCATTGATTTATCGATTTAACCGCGCCGTATACGCCGCAGGATACACATTATGTACACTTTCCTCATAGAAACGTGAACATAGTATTTTTTTTTCTTAACAAGTAGTGATAAAACGACACGTCTGCTGCAGACTGCAGTGTTGCCTTTGGTACCTTTATAGTGATTTGTGTAATTTTTGCAGAATATCTTGTTCTCCGGAGCTTACAAATGTAGTAATTTGTGATGAGCAGTCTCTTGGCCTGCAGCTGTCACAGAGGCTGGTAGATCGTGGCGCGAGGAAACTTCATCTTCACTGCGTTAACCCATCCAAGAATTTGAAACTCAAAGTGCAGTAAGTGTTCAGCAACAATTTTAAAAATAAAACCATTAACTGATGATTGATTATTACAAAACTAATAAATTTTAAGTTGATTGATAAAAGGAGTTGATGGATAAAGGTCACTTAATAAGTTGATGGATAAAAGTCACTTAATTTGTTGATGAATAAAAGTCACATAATGAGTTGATGAATGAAAGTCACTTAATGCCAAATCTTAATCATTTTGTAATAACCTAACTTATTAGATCCTGCAAAAAGAGACAATTTTTAATACTTCGACATAACCAAGGGTTGAATCGAGGGAATCTCTGATTTGACAGCCACGACCAAAGTGAGGATTTATGCATCCGCAAAAGCTTTGCATTGATACTAAATTGTAGATACGGAAGCAGATGTCAAAATCAATGCAGAAGTTAATCTTATCTTCAGTTCCAAAGTTGCGAATGCAAATATCCGCATGTTCCATAGTATAAATAGATATTGATAATATTGCATATTCTTTGTCTAGAGAAAGTTAGCTACAACTCAATACATATTTCAGGTCATGGAAAAACCAAGGTGTAATAGTTAAAGTATCATCCGAAGACTTGGACAACACAAATGGTGTAACTGCACTCCTAAACAATACTTTTGGACCGATTGAAGGAATCTTTATTGTCGCTACTGACTCTTCTTACAACAATGCAGGAAAATTAAAGAATGTGACTGCTAATTTGGATCTTGTTTCAAGAAAATTATGTCCATCTCTCAGGTAAAAGCAGTTATTTTTTTTAGATCTTGTAATCTAAGATACAGGAAAGCAGTGAAATAAGACGTACAGCAAATGCATCACGCTTTGCGCAATTGGTTTACTCATCAATCAGTTGTGAGTTCAAAAATTAAGGTTTTTGCTGTAAAGCGGTAGAGGTTGAAGATGGCAACCTATGACGATGTTGATGCGTCTATAGTTTGAATCCTGTTAAATTTTATGAAATAACTATACAATGTTTTACGGTTTCGTTTACAGACACTTTGCAGTTGTGAATGCAGGACTCAATGTAGCCCAACAGACATGTCTTGACAGGACTCGAGAGGGTCTGCCAGTTACTCAGCTGAATATTCCATTATTGAGAAAGGTAATCTAAAAGTAAAATATGAATGTTCCAGTACATAAAATATTTTCTTACCAATTCAGATGAACGGGATGCATTTTTTAGGGTTCCGTACCTCAAAAGAAAAAAACGGAACCCTTATAGGATCACTTTATTGTCCGTCTGTCTGTCTGTCTGTCTGTCTGTCAAGACCCTTTATCTCACGAACGGGTAAATGTATCAGGTTGAAATTAATACCCTATATTAGGATCCACAAACCACAAAAGATCTGAAAATTTAAATTTTTTACAACGACGCAATCAAAAGATATGGCATTTTATGTCCTCATCTCCATACATTTATTCAAAAATGAAAAACCTACAGGGTACTTCCCGTTGACCTAAAATTATGAAATTTGGCAAGAAGCTAGGTCTCACAGTACAAATAATGGGAAAAGTCTGAAATCATTAAATATTACAACTTTTCTCACAACTAATGATAACCAATTGTGGTGAGCTCCCGTTTCAAGAACATTCATATAAGAGAGGGGTCAAGTTGGATGGTCGCTGAGGCGATTTTTGTTTTAGTTCTTTTTAAAAACGGGAACACTTACAAACTTGAAAATTGGTATGTTTATGGTGCATAAGCTATAAAATAACAACAAATAATAAAATTTGGTCAAGCGCGTGTCGGACTCAAAAAATCTAGCACATTAACTTACTGATATTTCAACTAATACAATTATGTTTATGTGGTGGTACGGAACCCTCAGTGCGCGAGTCCGACTCGCACTTGGCCGGTTTTTTTTACAATTTGAATTGATCATAAAAGAGATCTCTAAAAAAATTTAATAGTCAAAGAACATGCAGAAATTGCAAAAATTAAATTAAAAAAAAAAAATACGCTACTAAACTAAAATAAGTCCGAATAATTCATGTGCCACTCACTTGGCAGAGCGAGAGTGAGGTAATCAGGCATGAGCGAGCGGTAATGCCTGAGTATAGCCACAGATTAAATAACAGTAAATAGCACGAGGAAAGAATCGCGTCTATCTGTCGTCATCTCGCTGTGTGTCAGTTTGCCTCCCGTGACCTCCGCGAATTTCCACCATCCCACAATAGCGCTACCGCCTCGCTTAGATATATTTCTGCAGAAAAATATATTTTTTATCTTTTTTTAGCCCGATGACATCGATCAGACTACTACTGGTGCTGTTTCCTGGAAAGGGGCGCTTAAAGCGTTAGAACGCGCTCTTAGATCTTCAGAAACGATTGTGATGGCACACTCACGGACTGTAAGGAAGCCTACGCTTTTGCAACAAATTGCTAACATTGCAGGTTTGTAGTTACTTCTTGTGTCACTTTATGTTGAATGATCCTCGTATCTTAGCTGGCTCATCATCATCATATCAGCCGAAAGACGTCCACTGCTGGACATAGGCCTCCCCTTAAGATCTCCATGACGACTGGCCCTGCGCTGCTCGCATCCAGCGGCTTCCCGCGACCGCCACCAGATCGTCGGTCCACCTTGTGGGGGGCCTGCCAACGCTTCGTCTTCCGGTACGTGGTCGCCACTCTAGAACCCTCACGCCCCATCGGCCATCGGTTCTTCTTGCGATGTGCCCTGCCCACTGCCACTTTAGTTTAGCGATCTACTGGTTCGCTAGTTAGCTGGCTACTGGTGTCCTATTGCTGGACAAAGATCTCTGGAAGAATATATTTATATACTTACTTATGCTGGCTTAGCGACCCAAAGAGGATCTTGGCCTCCGACACTAAGAGCCGGCATTCTTCTCTGTTGTGTACAGCTTGTTGCCAGTTGGCTATTTGAAGCTCCGACAGGTCTTTCTTGACTTGGTCAATCCAACGATACCTAGGACGTCCGATGGGGCGTCTACCAGTCGAACGTCCAAGATTATGCTCTTTTGACCGCACGATCCTCCCCCATCTTTTCCACATGGCCGAACCAACGGAGTCGGGTTGACTTGGTCTCCCCAATGAAGTTAGGCTCGCTTGGCTATAAGGTCCTCTATTTCCTGGTTCGTCCTAACCCTCCATTTTCCGTCTTCTCTCATATATATTTATATGCCCACAATATATTATTTTGATATCCGTTTGCTAGTGAGGTCAAAAGCAACAACTTTTGTTGATCGACTTTGCTAACAACGCACAAAAATATTCAACTTTCCATACAAAATGTGTTGCCAGTCACTTACGCTACTTAGTGTGGGAAGTTGAAATTTTTTTGTGCGTTGTTAGTAAAGTCGTAGAACAAAAGTTGTTGCTCTTGACCTCACTAATAAGTATTCATTAAGCAAAAGATGTTTGCTTTTGCCATTAGTAGAAACAAGTCTTCAGGGTTCACCATAATTTTCAGGAAACTTCTTTAAACTTAATCTTATCTTATATTTTGCTGACAGTCTATGTACAGTTGACAAAAAAAGTGTCAGTAATGGACAAGTGAGGTTCTAATATTTTTCCTGCAACTGGCATTCAGCAAAATATCATACACCTTTGTAATTAAATCATCATAACATCCCGTGAAATGGACAGAGAACTCCTTCCAGAATTCCAGCTCTTTTGCTGGAAAAAAGGTGGAGGGGAAGTACCATAGCACAGAATAAAGTAATAGTACTATCATACAGAACTGACACTCTCCGCCCCCCTTGCAACTTACCCCGAATGCCCGCGCGCACCCACCCGCGAGATTCTCGTGGTCCTTCTGAGGGTCTTTTGTACTGAATATGCGGGCCTACGCGACCTTCCAATTTCAAATTCGCGCTCGATGTATGTAGTGTCCGGGGTGTGACCATTGTTACCACGCTTGCTAGCGTTGCGGCCTGGCACCATGGACCGCGGTTCTTGGTGACCGCAGTATGTAAGATGGTACGACGCAGAAAGACGCTGCTGCCTATCCTCCAGTTCATAATCGCCTCTTACGACACTCACAGGTAGAGATGGGTTGGTACTATTCTGTACAGGCACCATACGAGCAATGAGGTTGATTCATCATAACATCCCATGAAAAGTCCACTACAGGACAGGGAGCTCCCTCCAGAATTCTAGCTTTTGCTGGAAAAATGTGGAGGGGAAGTAGATAGATAGATAGAAACTCTTTATTGCACACAAATTAAGAGTAATTGCGTAAGAAACCTTATATCTAATTGCGCGCAAAGGCGGCCTTATTGCTTAGAGCAATCTCTTCCAGGCAACCTTAGGACCATAGTCACCTCGCTTGTTAGCGTTACGGCTGGCACCATGGACCGCGGTTGTAGGTGACCGCAGTAAGTAAGATGTAAAATACAAAGGAGGATGCTGCTGCCCATCCTCCAGTTAACCCTTAGTCGCCTCTTACGACACCCAAGGGTATGTATGGGTTGGTACTATTCTTTGCCGGCACCACACGGGCCACATGAGGTTGATTGTCACATACTTATTGTTAATATTTATCCATTCCAGATATCGAAATCTCAGAGGAAGCACAAGATGATATTACATTACAGGACCTGGGTATTGATCTGGTTAAAGTACCAGCCATCGCTTCCTACCTTAAAGACACTCACAACGTTGTTCTTTTTGACGACAGCATTCCTGAGTTAAGTTTGCAAAAGTAAGTTCAGAATTTCGGGTAATGCACGAGGTCTACCTGCGTGGTTCACCTGGATAAACTGTTATACTCGTATCTAAAAATTTTTAGCATGGCAAAAGTTTACCAACACATTTTGCAGCTATATCAAGGCTATTGTGCTTCATGATTAATAGTAATCAGCTAAAGCTGACAGAAAAACAAGTGTGTACAACAATGTTATTTTTTCGGTCAAATATACTCTGGTTCGTCTGGTTCGTGGTAGTTTGTCTGGTTCTATGGCTGCAAAATGTGTTGGTAAGCGTTTGCCGTGAAATTTTAGGTATACGAGTATCAAGCCTGATCTGCTCTTTGCAGTTCATAAAGATAACGTAGTCTTCATATATTTTTCTCGCTTCTTCCACTCATTTAAAAAAATACATTAGTGCAGATAAAATATGTGTGGTCCAATTGTGTAATTTTAACTTTATTTAAATATAACACTGAGATAAAGTTTTGTAAATCATTATATCAGCCGAAATAAGAGATTGTTTTAGTGGAGATTTTACAACTTGCTAATTTATAAAAATAATAAGCGTTTTGGGCCTATAACCACTTTTGCTCACTCCAATTAGACATCAGAATCGATGATTGAAATATTTCGGGTTACTTCGGCCTACAGGGTATATGATCCATTTGTCGCCTTTTACGACATCTAAATGAGTCACTTAAAAAAATACTACTTTAGTCTAAGGTGGACTCGCATTTATAATAACTAAACCTTTAACTTGTAGGATCAGAGAGTTAGAAGAAGCTATCTACGGTTCAGAACATCCAGAAGTAAGAGGACTGGAGATCTTCTACAACTATGTGGACCCTGATGAACTCCTTGCCACCACTGAAATAGCATTCCTTCCCACACTCACTAAAAGCGCTCTTACGGTAAGAATTACATTTAACTATGTAAATGTGGATTAGATTAATTATGCTTTGGTTATTTTTTTAGATTTTGTTTTTACTTTGACAGTGGGCGTTATGGGCGGTGGTAACCACTTACCATCAGGTAGCCCACAAGCTCGCTTGCTCACTCTTTACATAAAAAAACACTTAAAAATTTCTTAAACCCGATAGATACAGGATCTTAAAAAATTGCTTCTAGCAATAAAACCGCTTTCTCTACCTCTTCCTTTATAATAAACATACACACATAACATCACGCCTCTTTCCCGTCGGGGTAGGTAAAGACCAAAGATTTCGGACCTCCTTGCTTCGCTCGGAATAGATACCTTGCTAATTTATTTTAGTAGGGGATGACATCTGCCAACATGTCACAACCCCATCATCGATGATCCATAGGAAATATTCAAAATAACCTGTCAAATCCATAGAACAACGCCTACACCACCTAGTGACGAATTATTTCTTTAATCCTCTTTCTAAGTACCTTTATTTTTCTATAGTAAAGACCATAACCCTCCACCTGCTATGATCTTGACATACTTCCCTCGCTTCCTGCACTTAATCAATCCTTTCATACACGCTCGTCGGTTTACGGTACTTTTAATCTGGCCTTTATTTAGAACTTCCTGAATTTGATCTTATTGTTGTGTGTGTGACAATAAAGTATTTACCTATCTATTTAACAACTTGGGCACCAGGGCTTCTGAGGTTGGTTGGTAATACTGATGATGATGATCAAAGAATTTGGACTCCTTGCTCCGCTCGAAATAAAAGGAATACCAATTTATTTTACTATGGGATGACATCTGCCGTTGTATCCCAAGTTGAAATGTCAAATCAGCAAACATGATGTAACATCCTCACACAAAATTTACAGAACGACGCCTACGCTGTATTCACAATGACTGAATGAATGTCAGAATACCTTGTGACACATATTTTCATTAATCTTCCGTCTATTACACTTATATTTCTATGGAATCAACGTACCTATTATTTTCTTTACAGAGAGACGATGAGTTTGACGTAAATGAGACGTACATCTGCATTATCCCAGGCTTAGAGGGTCATCACGAACGGTTTAGAGTACTGTGCGAGCGACTGAAGCTGCCGGCTATAATCCTACAGCCAGGTCTCGACCATCTGCAAGAAACACCTAAAGAACTCGCCGAACGATATGCTTCGGTAAGGTTAAAAAATCTTATGGTTTTTTTCTTAATCCAAATATGTACGCACGGCAGCTAGCACGTAGAAACAAAACCAGTATATACTGAACCAGCGCTACTCCATCAATGCCCAAAACCAGAGACCCACTCAAGGTCAAAGTGTTTCCACCGACTTGCGGCCGTGTGTACTTTTTCCAGTAAATACAACTTAATAATATACAGCGTGTAACGGAAAGTTACTGCCGTAACTGTAACTGTTACTGTTGCATACTGTACGTATGGTCATTGTCATAGACCATTGGTCATAGACCAAAAGAATTTTAGACCTCCAATAGAAATTGCATCAGCTGATAGCGCATTTTTTATATTAGGTAAAATTTGATTTTTCGTATTTCTACCCGTGTGCCTTGGGAAAAGTTGTTCAGTTTCATGGACACATTCACACTCACACCTTTCCGTTACACGCAGTAGGTATACCATACTAGCATTTTTTTTTTCTTTTGTCCAAACTGCTGAAGTATGAAGACACTAATGCTGTATTCTACTTGCCTTATGCAGAAGTAGTACATCCAACAGCACATCAGTAGAAACACTATGGACGTTATGGCATGGTAATAGAGTTACGAATGTTTCCACTGACGTGCAGTTGACCATACCTAGTATTTTATGTATTTACATCTAAAATATTATATATTCAAATTGTCGGCAAGGAATAGTACCAATCCTTCTCTACCCGTGAATGTCGTAAGAGGCGACTAAGGAATAGAATAGAATCTAGTGGATGGGTAGCAGCGTCCGTGTATCGTACCATCTTACATACTGCGGTCACCAACAACCGCGGTTTATGGTGCCAGCCGCAACGCTAACAAGCGTGGTGACTACTATACTTCCCCTCCAAATTGTACCACGTGTCTTCGCTGGAATTCTGTAAGGAGCTCCCTGTCCTGCAGTGGACGTTTCATGAGACTTTATCCTACCCTATTATTTGTTTCTTAATTGGTCTACTTTAACTGAGAGAGAAATACCTAACTTTCATATAACTGCGGACAAAATAACTTTGTCTGTGACCGTTAATGCGCAAAAGTCAAAAAATGTGTCGCGGGGGTGAGCGCGGCTCCTCCAGGGGGCGAGCGAATCGTTCATTGGCTCTCCGCCTGTCACCCATGCGCGGAAAATAACCGTCATACGAGTAGACAAACTTGTTCTGAACGCGCCGTAATAAATTGTTTTATTGTAGGTCCTCATGCAAAGAGCACGCCTACGGAAAAACTTCTATTTGTTAGGTTACGAAGCTGGAGTTTCTATTGCTTTGGAAGTTGCTGGAATTTTAGAAGACCACGGTAAGTTTCTTTTGAATTTCGTCGGTTGTTAGTTGGCTTCCTAGCCTAGGGGATTTGAAGAAGGCTCTGGTATTGACACAGAGCAACTGCCATCTGACCTCCATAACCTGAAGAGCAAACCAGACCCAATCGTTGACTTTGCCGGGCTAGTGGCCAACTTTACTGTAAGAGGTTTCAAGCCGTAAAATAGCCTCTGACTTGTCTTGACGACTACTGTCAGACAGTAGCCGGAACTTCGACAGAATTTACATTGGGTAAGTAAAAACGAATCAGTAGACATAAATTGCTTGCTTGATGTTGTCCATTCAAAACACTTGAAAAACAATGTATGTCTACTGACTCGTTTATACTTAGCCAATGTGTTTGTCATCCGTGAACGATTCCGAGCCGATACCAATAACAAAAGAAAAGTGCCGACACAGTTACGAGCAAAAACACTACTTACTCCTATTGTGTGTCATAGTAATTGTCGCGGTGAACAAACAGCCTTACGTCTTTTAAAGCACGAGAAATGATCTATACGACTAGCGGACACCCAACCAGGTGTCGATAACGGCCAATGTCGTTCAACTTTTGAGATTGAAAAGATGGAGTAACTACCACTTGGCTACAAGGGCTTCTCCTCTCGGCCACTAATGCTTTCTGGTGATTCAAATACCAATATTAATCTAACATTATCAACCTCATGCTTACAGGTCTGAAGGGGATCGTTTACTGTGTCGGCAACACACCAGAGGAGTTCCAAGGCCTTCTAGCGCAAGAACTAAGCAATATACCAACAGACGAAGCTTTGCAGAATGCCATCGCCAGGCACATGTATAAACTTATGATAGGCAACGAAGAAGGACTTGAAGAAGCCTTAGACAATGTCTCCGTATGGGAAGATAAACTCGAAGCCTGTGTGAGACTTCTTTTAGGAAAACTAGAACATTCAGCTCAATACGCCAGGAACCTAATAGAAGCAGCTTATACGAGACTCAAACAAGCAAGGTCATACGAAATACCACCACGGGAATTGAAATCTAAGCTCATTCTTCTTCATGCTGCATCTTTGGAATCAGGTGATCTTTCGCCAATCACCTTACTGCAGAAGTATTCTCGGCAACCGGTCATAGTACACGAACTAAAAGAACCTTTAGCACACGCCACCAAAGACTTGCGATGCTCAGTTATCATCAACAAGTATCTCAGCCCAGACCTTATTCAAGCGTTCGAAGAGAGAAATCTGTGTGACACCTACCTACTAAATGCTGATCAGTTCATGACAACCTCTGCGGATGATGCTGATGAATGATGTTAACACATATTGCTCTTAGTCTTGCTCTAAGTCTTTCGTACAAAAATTTTAATTATTTATTAAAACTTTACAAAATATTTTGTTTTTATTAGTCTAAAAAGCGCCCATTGACGTTCTTGGCGAAAGCAACGTAAAAACTACGATAGCTTTCTTTATTAGTAAGGGACTTTGTTGTTTATTCATACTCGAAAGTTATCCAGTCATCCGGATTTTAGTCCACGTGCGAACCTGGTACGCATGTATGCCATCCGAAATTGATCATATTTTATTAATTAAGTACATGCTTCCGCCTGAGGGTATGAAATAATCAAATGCGGACGGCACCTGCGCAAGCGTACCAGGTCCGCACGTGGACGAAAATCCGGATGACTGAAGAGAACAGTAAAAGTCTCTCTAATACTAAAGAAAACTATCGAGGTTAGTTTTCACGTTATTTTCAGCAAGAACGTCGTCACGCAAGTCCGGATGACTGGAGAAGTTAGTTTTGGTCTGTGGTTGTAATGGTAGAGGAGCCGAGAAGGATTTTTCACGTGATAATCAGGGCGACTTAGAGATGTCTTAGTATATGGGGCTTTATGAGAGGATCACGAAAAACTATATAAGAAGTTCCAGACCGGAGCCCGGTGTTCAGGAGGCCATTGTCTGGAAATAAAAAGGAACAGAAAAACGTGATCTTCAGCAAAAACAATTCTCATGCCAAAAGATGAGGGCTGATGAGTAGGTAGTGATATTAGGTCTTTACCTATGAAATTGCCGTTTTGTATGGCGAATTTTAGGTAAACTCAATTTTCAGTACTAACATTTTTGCATTTTTCTTAGGAATTATAAATCCAACCTTTTTTATTTTTTTAAGTATTATTGGGAAGACATTAAGCTAATAGAAGCTTAAATTTGATTTTCGAAAAATATTATCTGTAAAAAAATATAACAAATCTAATGATGAAATCGGACGACAATTAAGACGAACAATTTTCGAACCTTAAATTTTATATATCAAACTAAAAATAAAAACTTTATTTTACGCGTAAATTAATAACCTTGAAATCAACTTTCAAATATAAGACAAATGAAAAAAAATGCATTAGTATTATAGGAATTATGATCTCATTAATCTGTAAGAAAATTTCGGCAATTTCATAGGTAAAGACCTATTATAAAAACTTTGACCAGACACTGGTTTGCCAAAAATCTGAAGACTGTTGGCAAACTAGACCATTAAATTATTTTCTATTGAGTACCTGATAAAATTTAACGCGATAATCAAGGCGAAAAAGAGATGTCTCAATAGAAGATTCTTTTCAACACATTTGCTCATAAAACAGCTCTATTTGCACTGTACGAGTATTTAGGTCCATAATCCAGCTTATTAAAAACGCGTTCTTTTTCCATTATATATTACAGCACTAGTTATTTAATTTTTTTTTTTTTTTTTATATATTAACAAAGAGCAAAGAGTTCTAATGTCTAAAATATTTGTGACATTTTCGTAAATATATACCTAATGTTGATGAAAATATAATATATAAACAGTTTGTTGCATGAGATTAGTTAAATTTGACAACAAATTAACATTAATTTATTTTGTAAGCAATAAATTTAAAGTTTTTGTACTTTTTCAATGACTACGCTGTTTGGGAGCATTGCCACTGCTTCGTCACAGTTTCTCATTTAAAAAAAGAAATGCGCGCGCAACAAGAATTCCGCGTGCCATTTTTCAGAAGTATTTTCATTTGCTTTGATTTTTGTGAATAAAAATTCACGCTGTATAGAGAATCCTACAGAAATAACAACTTTTCCCAAGGTCGAAGTACGAAAATCTAATATGATCTCCCATACAAAATGCGCTATCAGCTCATGCGGAGGCCAAAAATTAATTTTCATATTTCTACCGTATTTTTTTCGTATTTTTTTCCTTGGGGAAAGTTGTTCAGTTTCATAGGCAGGTTCACACCCTTCAGCTTCAGTATTATCACACCCTTCCGTTGCACGCAGGTTTATGATGAAATCAGGTTTTTGATCCCACGGGATAAATAAAAAGACTTAACAAATATAAATTCACCCGGATAAACTCATCCTCTCAACTCAGTGGTTAGAGGGCTCGGCCGTTGATCCGGAGGTTCTGGGTTCGATTCCCGGTGGGGACACTGTCAAACAAAAAACTCTTTGTGCGACCCCAGTTTGGTTAGGACATTAAAGGATGAATCACCTGGTTGTCCAAAAAACTAGATGATTCCGTGCTTCGGAAGGCACGTTAAGCCGTTGGTCCCGACTACTATTTACGGATGTAGTCGATAAAGAGCCATGTCAGAGGCCTTTGGCGGCTCAACAACTCTGACACCAGGGTTAGTGAGGTCGGTCATCGACCTTGCAACCCACACGATATGATGATGATGACTAAAAAATAAGTAAAAAAAATCGGTCATGTGCAAGTCGGACTCGCGCGCCGAGTGTTCCGACAACCTTTAGTATTTATAGAAGCAATTTAGTCCATTTCGAGGACCGCAAACGTAAGTTTGTTTGTAACGGTTTATTGCCGATTTCAAAGATCAGAACGATCGTTTTATTTTTCCTGTATAATTTGCATAAAACTCTATCAACTATAATTACGAGTAGCTCAGATTTTTTCGTCTAGAAAATTTCGGAGATAAGGGGAGGGGGGGGGGGGGGGGGAGGAGCGAATGGTATTCATAATAACTTAAAAGTCGTACCCTTCTCGACCTAGTAACGACAATTTAATGCTCCCCTATTTGGGCCCCATTTACAATAATAGTAATTTTTTTTTTGCTTATGTTTTAAAACTATTCAAAATTTCAAGTCGATAGGCATGAGTAGTTGCTGAGATAAGATGTGACATACAGACAGACAGGCAGACAGACGCAGTGGCACCATAAGGGTTCCATTTTTTCCTAAAAATATGAAGTTAACAATTATACACTACCTACTTTTATAGGTAGGGCACCTACGAGATGGTCAGAAACAATGAAGAAGGCAGTCGGCAGCAACATGCAGCGTGGGGTCCACACATCATACAATCGCAGCCTGTGGAAGTAAACCATATGTGGTCGCAATCCTCATCAGTAAGGGACCGAGGAAGAAGAAGACTTTTATATTTAACGATTATTTTAAATATTGAAATGAAAAATCCGTGATTTTAAATTTATCACCCCGTGACAGGTATTCAAGAATAGGCTCCCTGCAAACGTCAGTTTACTATTATCTAATCTATGTAGTACCTGCTCTTTACTGTACCTACCTGCTGGACAAATTCGACCCAAAAGTGTCCAAAGAGATACTAGGATACGACGGAAAATGTAAGTAAAGTAAGTACCTACCTACCTAACTTAAGTTGGCATGAAGGACTTCCCCTCGAGTATAATAACTAAATCGATGGATGCTACCCACTCAAGGAGACCATAGATTTATATAGTCAAGATAGGGTCTTGGGAACAAGCGGTTCAAAATTTCCCTATACAAGAAAAAATAGCGCCATCTCCTCTGAAAAATCGCGTGAACTACGTTGTGTAGTACTTCGGTCGGTACTAAATACACGGAACGGAAATAATATGGCGGGAAAAACAAAACAAACTTTTTACTGTTTATATGTGATTTAGGCGTGGTTTTTCAGTTTTATTCATTGTATTATAGTCAAAAACAATTAAAACAATAAAATTATAATATTGTTTCTTCAACTAATAACATTCCATTTTGTTGGTAAGTTCATTGTTTTAGAGTTGAAGAACTTACATCTGTTTATTGACGATATGATGATGATGACTGACATTTGTTGGTCCTAAACGCATAGATTTATATAGTCAAGATAGGGTCTTGGGAACAAGCGGTTCAAAATTTCCCCATACTAGAAAAAATAGCGCCATCTGTGAAAAATCGCGTGAACTACGTTGTGTAGTACTTCGGTCGGTGCTAAATACACGGAACGGAAATAATATGGCGGGAAAAAACAAAACAAACTTTTTACTGTTTATATGTGATTTAGGCCTGGCTTTTCAGTTTCATTAATTGGATTATAGTCAAAAACAATAATAAGAAATAACAATAATAATAGTAAGAGTATATTGTTTCTTCAACTAAGAACATTCCATTTTGTTGGTAAGTTTATTTGCATCCAATGTTGACAATATGACTGACAACGACTGACATTTGTTGGTCCTAAACGTCAGATTTCGGACCAACGAATTGGAGACACTGTAACGTGCCGATGGGCTAGTACTTATATATAAGTAAATGCCTAAACGTCAGATTTCGGACCAACGAATTGGGGACAGTGTAACGTGCCGATGGGCTAGTACTTATATATAAGTAAATGAAGGAGACGCTCTCTTTTATAAATCTGTATACCCACTGAAATCGAATAAGTATATCTATCGAAATCATGTCAATTTTCTACCTGAAGAAGATTTAAAAAAGCGCTTGTGCTCATTTTTTCGTCCTATATAAAAAAAGTACGTCTATTCCCTGATAGATGACGTTGTCTTCGAAAAAATAATTTACGCTTTAGTTATGCTTCTCTTTAAAAGATGGCAGTACGAAAAGGTTTTCCGATCATACAACAGATGACGCTACGCAAAAAAGCTCGTTCAGAAACCTGGTTTCCTCTCCTTGTTTTTACATACATAACATCACGCCTCTTTCCCGTTGGGGTAGGCAGAGACCACAGTCCTCCACCTGCTACGATCTTGACATACTTCCCTTGCTTCCTGTACTTTCATCAATCCTTTCATACATGCTCGTCGGTTTAGGGTACTTTTAACCTGGCCTTTATTCAGAACGTCCTGAATTTGGTCCTGGTACGTTCGCCTAGGCCTTCCCCTTCCAACGTTTCCATTCACTCTCGCCTGGTAGATCTCTTTCGTCAATCTTCGTTCATTCATCCTCTCTACATGACCAAACCATCTCAGCATCCCTTTCTCGATTTTGGTCACTACGTCTTCTTTTACGCCACACCGTTCTCTTATCACACTATTTCTAATCCTGTCACTCAATTTAACACCAATTATACTCCTTAGCGCTCTCATTTCCACTGCATTAATTCTACTTTCATGCTTCTTCTGCCATACCCAGCTTTCACTGCCATACATCAGTGTTGGTACCAAAACTCCCCCATGAACAGCCAAACGAGCCTTGTGAGACACCTTTTGACTCCTCATAAAGGCGTGCAGGGCACCATTCACCATGTTTCCAGCATTCACTCTTCTTTCAATATCACTTTCACACTTTCCATCTCTCGTAAACTTTGAGCCCAGATACACAAACTCCTTCACTTGTTCGACTTGTTCACCATCTATTAATATAGTACACTCTGTCATACATTCTTCTCTTTCAAGTACCATTACTTTAGTCTTGCTTACATTTACTTTCATTCCTTTCCTTTCCAAAGCCACATTCATCATTGTTACCATCTCCTGCAACTCGTCAGCAGATGACGCAAGTACAACTTGGTCATCAGCGTAGAGAAGACATTTGATGAGTAACTCATTCATTCTCAGTCCACACATACTCTTGTTTTTAACTAGATAAGATCGGAACATTTTGTTTTAAAACAAAGTTATTCCTGTTTAATTTGTTTGTGAACATCGTGGTGAACATTGTATCAATCCTAGTTACTAAAATGCGAATAAAAGAGTGACTTGCGTGGCTCTTATTATTTTCAGTTACTTGTTTGAAAAAATGCATTGTCTAAAAATATCCAGAAGTGTATAATACTGTAAGAACGCACCTGTCAAAACGACATGACGATTCTAGTAACAATTGACAAACTGCTAAACATTTAGCGTTTTTATTACATTGCTTTTTATCACATAGCTTCAAATCTTCATTAGGAGTATATAGAGTAATGTATAATAAAAGTGTTCAAAGCTTGGTATGAGAATTATCGTGAACCGTGCAAGTCAGTCAGAATTTTGTGCAATGCGGTCGTAACTTAATTTTATGAGTAGAATTCGGTAAAATTGCGTGATATAAATCGTGAATAATATTTTTGAAGTTTGATAAATTCATCAGCAACCATGCCGGACTTGGAAAAATTAACCATTTGTAAGTATAAAACTAGTATAACGAAAATCTAACCTTACACGTAGGCAGTAATTTTTATTGACAATTTCTAATTTCAGCCGAGATATACACATCTGACAAGAATGGAAGTGATGAAACGGGCGATGGGACTGAAGGGAAGCCGTTCAAAACAATACTTCAGGCAATGCGGCTCGCCGGCAAAGAGCCTTTTCCGGCGATCTATGTAGACGCTAAAGATGAAGGCCAGAAATATGAGCTTGCTGCTAAATCACAGCTAAAGAAGATCCAGAAGATCTGGGTAACATTATATATCTGTAAAACTATCTCTATTACTGGTATTGTTTCCACTTGCTTGCGGCCGTGCGTACTATAGATAGAGATGACCACTTATCATTGTGCTTGTTTACTCATTTATTGACGTAAAAAGAAACTATTAATCTGTAGTATTGATAGGTAGTTAAATAGCATCACAGTCATCTGAACAAACAGTGTTAGTATTATAGTTATGGATGGATTAATTCAAATAATGTTTTTACGTTGTGAACAAATACTTTGGTACTGTGTCTATGTCTAATCACTATCATAACGTCCCACGAAATGTCCACTACAGGACAGGAGCTCCCTTAAAATTCCAGCTTTTATAGTGCATAAGCTAACAATAACAACAAATAGTTTCGGTGGTAGAGCTTTTGTGCAAAGTCTGTCTGAGCAAGTACCACCCCCTTGCCTATTTCTGCTGTAAAGCAGCAGTGTTTGCTGTAAAGCGGTTTGAAGGGTAAGGGATCCAGTGAAATTACTGGCACATTAGACATAACATCTTAATTCTCAGGGTGGGCAACGCGCTTTGCTGTCTTATTAGCGTCAAATTATGTCACTAATAAGACAGTGGGTGCTATGGGCAATGGAGACCACTTACCATCAGGTGGACCACCTGCTCGTTTGCTCACTTCTATCATTAAATAAAACTGGCCAAATGCGTGTCGGTCTCGCGCGTATACAATACGCGTCCACAACTAAAACAGTATGTTTGCCTTAGTGGTATGAAATGTTTTATACTGGGCTATTTTTAGATCTCTAGTAAAATTTTTGTATTATACTCAGGCCAACTATTTTCTGCTTTCATATTTGGTAACCTCCAAATTTTGGACATCTCGTACAAATTCATATTCATATTTATTTGCATATTGTACAGTGAAAGGATCTTAAATTTATGTATAAGTGCTAGTACAATAACCCTGTTGAGAATGTTGCAATAATGGAGTACATAATGAACTAATTCCATAATAAAATTAAATGACAACATTACCTATTTCACTACTACCGTTGCAAGGTTTGTCTTGAGGGCACTAACTGTGCATGGTTGTGTTGCGCAAAATATTTTGGGCAGTTTTATTACTTGTTGTAGCCACACAAAAACCTAGAAGCCTTAAAACATCCTTGATCAACTGTATCCTTGGTACACTGTATACCTTGATCGCAAGCAGACCTGGAAAACTCATATCCAAAAAAAACGTGATGAACTTAACCATAGGTTCAGAACACTAGATTGGCTCATTGGACGGAAATCTAGACTCTCCATAGAAAACAAAGTCCTGATTTATAAGAGTATCCTAAAACCTATATGGACCTATGGCATTCAGCTCTGGGGAACGGCTAAAACATCCAATACTGAGATACTGCAAAGATTTCAAAATGGAGTACTTAAGGCTATAGTGGATGCTCCATGGTTCACGAGAATGGATGAAATCCATAACTACTTGAAAATCCCAACTGTAAAAGAGGAAATAAACACAATAACGAAGGCCTATAAGAGCAAAATAACTCACCACCAAAACAGACTTGCTCATTGTCTAAGTAAGCCATTGCAAACGAGACGTCTGAAACGTACACATACGTGGGACAACATATAAATAAAATTGTATATCTAATTACATATGAAGGCAGCCTGACACTGGAAGGGCCCGCCTAAAACGCCATCACAACATCTAAATTAACTGCTTATGGTCTGAAGACCGATCGCATGTTGGACAATTAATATTAAATAAAAAAAAAAAAAAAAAACTGTATCCTTGGTACACTGTATCTGGTCACGAGTCAATGCCAAAGCTTACCAAAACATTAAGCGGCCATATCAATAGTAATCAGCTGATTAGGATTCACCGATAATGCGAAGGTGGTTGCAGCTGCATGCCACTGCTGCTGCTTCGTTAAATAATTTGTAAATTTTATTTTAGTTTAGTTTATAGGGTTTGCATGATAATATCCAATTTTATTATTTTAATTTTAAATTAAATTGTACCTTGATTTTGGTATTTAATTTAATTTTGTATTTTAATTTCTGACATTATTGTTTGTATAAATAATTATGGGCACTGGCCTAAAATAAATGATTTTATTTATTTATTTAAAGCTGTCCAAAAAAAAACAAGTTTGATAAACAATATTATTTTTTCCGTCTAATATACTTTAGTTTTAGAGCGTTGGCATTGACTCATGAAACGGATTATAGGTAGGTACAGTGAAGAGAATGTCAAGCTTCCACCCACATCCATTCACCCCCCTCCCACTCACCGCCCCTACCCTCACACTCTGTCTCATTCGAAGCTCAATGTAGCACCAATTTTTGCTGTCAGAAGGCCTATATCCACTTTGCAAAAAATTACCCCTCTAACGTAAAGAGTTCCACTTTAAAAAATATTGTTTTTGAAACCATGTCACTTTATAGTTGTTTTGATACAAATCGAAATACTTTAGACTACTTTAGACCATATATGGTCTACTAGCTTTCCGCCTGCGGTTTCACCCGCATTAAATGCGTTTTCCCGTGGGAATTAAGTGTTTTCCCGCGGTAAGAAGTAGCCTATGTGCTATTCCAGGACCTAGCTTATATGTGAGCCAAGTTTCATTGAAATCCATTCAGTAGTTTTTGCGTAAAAGAGTAACAAACATCCATCCATACATACTTACAAACTTTCGCGTTTATTAAATAATATTAGTAGGAAAGTAGGACTTAGACCATATATGGTCTAAAGAAGCTGTGTATTAATGTTTTCATAATTTCATAACAGGTACGAGAGAACTACAAAGCAGCCGACAAAGCGAAGGCACAAGAAGACACAGATGAAAAGAGACAACAAAACATTGAGGAAGCCAAAAAAATTGAAATCAAAGAAGACCCTAGCCTGCCTAAAGCTACTGTTGTTAAGATTTTTGAAGGTAAAGTATCTTAACTGTTTTCGCCTATTTTAGAAATGAATGAAGGTAGAAACTTATGACTTGGAATATCTGTTAAGTGTATTAGTGCAGTATAAATTTGTCAGTGCAGTATAAATTTCAAATTATTTCTTCGTTTAATAACAAAGATGCGAAGGTTTGAAGAATGCGTTGAGTTGGTGTAAGGCCGTGCTGGTTTGCTCGACTTGCCCGCCCCTATAGTATACTACACGGTCCGTACAGAACGGACACTCCGCCCCCCTTGGCATCCACCTCCCCGCCAATCCCGGGTTCTTTGCCGGGTGTAACTGTACTGCGTGCTCGTGCAAATGCGTTGTCAATTTAAAATTTTAACAGTTAGTAGTTTCAAACTCGTTGTATAAATTGCCCGGAGTGTGGTTTAGACTTAATTGCGAAATGGATTTGCTTGCGTGATCCGATCATTCGTCTGTGTGTGTCACATCACAGCGAACCCACCAAAAATAATAATTGCGGGCTCTATAATGGATCCTAGCAATGGCCACGTGACCAGCTGGGGAGTTGTGGGAGCGTAAATAACAGAAGGCGGGAATTGCTCTTTCTGATTATGTATAGTCGATAGAACGTCAAGCTTGATACGTTGGACTTTGTACCGTTTCTTATCTCAATAACTGTACGAGCTATAGTCGCACTACGAGTGTCAAGATTGACGTGATCTTGACTGTACTTCTATGCCGTGTTTCGTAAATAGCGCCTAAGCGATCTTGAACTACAGTATACATAATGATCGAGCCATGCGTGAAAACAGGACAGAGCGATACGTGTCTCTGTCGCTCTATGGATGGATGCTTGTTGGTTGGATGAATGGTGGACTGTGGATGGGCGGATAGTCGTCCTCCTGCATATCATACAACCATACTGAGGCCATCAGCTGCAAAAACACTAAAAACCGGCCAAGTGCGAGTCGGACTCGCGCACCGAGGGCTCTGTACCACTAAGGTAAAAATACCATCTAAGTCAGGGGTGCATAATCGCGCAGAAGTACTAAATGCGAGCGAGTCTGACTCGCACTTGACCAGTTTTTATATCATTCTATAGCTTATGCCCTATAAACATAGGTACTAATTTTCGAGCTTGTTAATGTGGGACCCCCCTTATTTTTTGACTTATTATTAATTTTTAGGTAATCCGCCATGATAACACATAAAGGCTGTAAGGGACGGTTTACCGAAAACTGAAAGGGCGTGCCCAGTCAACGAAACTGACCCATAGAAACATTGTGGGGAAATAAAAGAAAATTTTTACCTCTACTTACAAACTGTTCGATCAGAGTGATCAATTTGTATGGAGAGGTCAATTTCTTTTTTCATTTCCCAAAAATGTTTCCTTGGGAAAGTTGTTCAGTTTCGTTGACTGAGCACGCCCATTTTGTTTTAGGTACAGGTATTTTGTGAAAGTTTTTGTACGAATCCCTAAAAACTTTATTAGGGTTCCGTACCTCAAAAGAAAAAAACGGAACCCTTATAGGATCACTTTGTTGTCCGTCTGTCTGTCTGTCTGTCAAGACCCTTTATCTCACGAACGGGTAAAGGTATCAGGTTGAAATTAATACCACATATTAGGATCCATGAACCACACAAGATCTGAAAATTTCAATTTTTTACAACGACGCAATCAAAACATATGGCATTTTATGTCCTCATCTCCATACATTTATTCAAAAATGCAAAACCTACAGGGTACTTCCCGTTGACCTAAAATTATGAAATTTGACAAGAAGCTAGGTCTCACAGTACAAATAATGGGAAAAGTCTGAAATCATTAAATATTACAACTTTTCTCACAACTAATGGTAACCAATTGTGGTGAGCTCCCGTTTCAAGAACATTCATATAAGAGAGGGGTCAAGTTGGATGGTCCCTGAGGCGATTTTTGTTTTAGTTCTATTTAAAAACGGGAACACTTACAAACTTGAAAATTGGTATGTTTATAGTGCATAAGCTATAAAATAACAACAAATAATAAAATGTAGTCAAGCGCGTGTTGTACTCAAAAAATCTGGCACATTAACTTACTGAAATTTCAACTAATACAATTATGTTTATGTGGTGGTACGGAACCCTTAGTGCGCGAATCCGACTCGCACTTGGCCGGTTTTTTTTTCATATTTTTCACTCTTTGTTGATGATAGCTGAAGTGACACATAGTAACTTAGAAAATGAATATTTTACGAGGTCATCTTGGATGATGCAACATCATAATGCCTGTAGAAAAAATACAATAAAGTATTTAAATGGTTTTATTAAGTTTGATAACTAGTATGAATTGATCCCTGACATTTTAGGTATCGGAAATATTGTTTGGTTGAGCTAAAATTTAATTGTTTGCAAGTTATATTATAATGAAAAATATGAAAACATGTGTGTTTCGAAAATCATCATTGGCCTAGCCCTATTCAATTTTTAGTTGGGTTGTCTTCCTAACCTTGGCGATTTAAATTTTCCTTTTCGTTATATAAACAGTACCATTACTTTTTATTTAGTGTCAAAATGGAACTTTGCTTTGAATTTTAATGTAGGTATTGACTTCTTCTGACGTCATATTTATCGTCCATGTAAAAAAACTACCCACCATATAAAATATGATAATTTTTTTTAGCAGTAAGATCTGGATAAGTCGAGCTATGACGGTTATTTTCTATGCATGGGTGACAGGCGAAGAGCCAATGAATGATTCGCTCGCCTCCCCCCACATGCCGCGCTCACCCCCGCGACTCATTTTTCGACTTCTGCGCATTAACGGTCACAGCCCAAGTTATTTTGTACGCCGCGCCGTATACTAATCATTCATAGATGAAAACTGTATTTCATTTCAATGTTGACAAAAATAATCTAGATTATGATAATTTTGAATGCCTTTGTCAACAGCGGGCAACCACCGGGGTAAGCGTATATGCGTCCGTGGCTGGGTACACAGACTCCGCCGACAGGGGAAGTCCCTAATGTTTATAACTCTTCGCGACGGCTCCGGCTATCTGCAATGTGTGCTCAACGGCCTACTCTGCCAGACTTATAACGCCCTAGTACTTTCGACTGAGTCTTCTGTGGTGCTGTATGGAAAACTTAGTCCCGTGCCCGAGGGGAAAATGGTATGTGATGTGAAACTTATTTTTCAATACATTTGCTCGAAAAACGTACTTACGAGGACGTAAACATTGCTCGTAAGTAGTTACTTACCGAACTAGTGCGGTAAGTAAAAAAAATTTTCTACCAAGGAGTTTTACACTCTGGTCTTGATTTTATCAGTTGCTTAGCAATAAAATTTATTTGATGTTTCTTTAACAACTGTATTACTTTTACCTGTTTTCTCACAAATTTATTGAAAAACGTCGTAAGATACACAGTCGTAAGGGTTATGTATGACAAACTCGTGCCGATCGATGGTAAACCCTCGACTTCATCTCGGGTTTACAAAACGTCAACTCGTCTGTAATAACCCTACTTACGGCACTTGTATCTTAAACTACTATAACAGTTTATGTAAGAAGATAATTTTGAAGAACGACCTTTACTTCGGAAGGCACGTTAAGCCGTTGGTCCTGGCTGCTGTCACTGATAATAGTAAGCTTTTTGGTGGCTTAAAAACTAAAATCCAGGTTGGCTACTAAAATGGCATAGCGATTGTGTCTGATTTGCCCTCTGGATTGCGAAGAACAGGTGACAGTCGCTCTGTGTAAAATTAGTTCCCTCATCAAATCCCCTGGGTTCAGGATGGTTCAGGTAACCGATTTCGTAAAAATATGCAACGTTGATTTTGAATTTTTGAGACCCAACTCGGAAAGTTTTATTTGCTCCCAAGTTAGACAAAACTACATTATAAAGTCTCGGCTGATGTAGCTATTAAAGAACCTCGCCTTTTCCTCCCTCTGAGCTTCTTCCAGGGCTTGAAACTGATTTGAAATATATCTGTTAAACCGCTCTTTAAAAAGCTTTAGTCAGGGTGAAACCGAAATTGGTAACAATTATACAAGGAGTAACAGAAAGAGTATATCAACCCTGAAAGAGTATATCCCTAAATACGAAAAAAAAATTTTACTTCCTATACAAAATGTCTATCAGCTGATTCAGTTTCTAAGGGAGGTAATTTTTTTTTTCTTATTTCGACCTATGTTTATTAGGGAAAGATTTTCTTTGGCAGATTCAGCTGCCCTTTAAGCATCCTTTGGGTACGAAACCCTAAGAAAGAACAGATGCCCAATACTATACGACTGTTTGTTTGCAGGCGCCCGGAGGTCACGAGCTGACCGCAGACTACTGGCAACTAGTAGGGCTGGCCCCGCCCGGCGGAGCTGACGCTATCCTCAACGAGGAAGCTCTTCCGGACGTTCAGCTCGACAACAGGTATACAAGCCCGGAGTCCACAGTAACATAATCCACCACACACGCGCCTCAAAAGCCATCACGATTTCATTTAGACTGAGAGCTGTCAACAGATCGCGTTTCATTTATAGAGCAACTAAATAGGTAGTTTCGTTATGATTAATTTTAATGTATTTTTGTTTTAATTGATTCTTATTTTTGTGTACAATAAATAAATATATGTGAGAATAAATACATATGAGACATGGACACTGACACAAAGAGATAGAGAAAGGCTAGAAGCATTTGAGATGTGGTGCTGGAGGAGAATGGAAAGAATTAGCTGGACGGAAAAGAAAAGAAACGAGGAAGTGCTAGAAATAGTCAAAGAGAAAAGAAGTTTACTAAAAACAATAGATAACCGAAGAGGGAAAATGATAGGTCACCTGATACGGCACGACAATTTCCTGAGAAACATAATGGAAGGAAAGATTGAAGGAAAGAGGGGACGAGGAAGACCTAGGCGAAGCTACTTTGACCAGATTAAAGAAAAGGTCAATGTCGTGTCGTTTCGGGAGGTAAAGCAGCTCGCGATACAACGTGAGGACTGGAAGTTACTCCATCGACAAGAGCCAAGCTCTTAAATCAAAGAAGAAGAAGAAGAAATAAATATATATAAATAAAAAAAAATGATGTTCCATCGACCTAGTAACGACAATTTAAAATGAGCTCTATACAGCTAAAGAAGCTTTACTAGGTTTTTTTTTTACCTGATTTCCTTTTGCCCACTTATTAGTGAGGTCAAAAGCAACAACTTTTGTTCTACGACTTTACTAACAACGCACGAAAAATTTTCAACTTCCCATACAAAATAAGTCGGTCACGTGACCACTTTAGTATGGAGAGTCGAAAATTTTATGAGCGTTGTTAGCAAAGTTGTAGAACAAAAGTTGTTGCTTTTGACTTCTGTGATAAGGCGGGCATACGCTTATCAGGTCCAAAAAATAACCTAGTATATAGCTCTCAACTTCAAATTTTCAACTCCTTTGCTGCCCTCCCACTCCCAAACACATCCACCATCGGACAACTGGCAGGCGCCTGGATCTATGAATAACGGTAGTAGGGCTAACTAACTATTAGTTACCTGCCTAGTTAGGCGGCTGCCAGTGCCAGTTGTGCGATGGTGGATGTGTTTGGGAGTGGGAGGGCAGCAAAGGAGTTGAAAAATCTACTGAAGTTGAGAGTTACGAGTATATAGCTCATTTAGTTGTATAGAGCTCATTTTAAATTGTCGTTACTAGGTCGAGTGGGATATCATATGAAAGGGTTTTACTTGTACATTCAAAAAAAGATATTTCTTAGATAAAAATATATATTATTCCCACTATAGCTAAGTTTTTTTTCAAATAACGCCAGAATAGCCTTCCTGGTGGCATCTTTTAAATTATTAATATTCTAGGCACATAATGATTCGCGGCGAGAACACATCGAAAGTCCTGCGAGCACGCGCCGCCGTCACCCAAGCGTTCAGGGATCACTTCGCGTCCAGATACTACACTGAAGTATGTCCGCCTACTATGGTGCAGACTCAGTGCGAGGGAGGCAGCACGCTCTTCAAGTTCAAATACTTCGGGTGAGACAGAGACATGTAACCATTACACTCTGTCAACACACATTTAAGTTACTCAAGCGTTCAGTGATCACTTACAACACACATATAATCATTACACTCAGTCAACACACATTTAAGTTACGTAAGCATTCAGTGATCACTTACAACACGCATATAATCCTTATACTCAGTCAACACACATTTAAGTTACTCATGCGTTCAGTGATCACTTACAACACACATATAATCATTACACTCAGTCAACACACATTTAAGTTACACAAGCATTCAGTGATCAGATCACTTACAACACGCATATAATCATTATACTCAGTCAACACACATTTAAGTTACTCATGAGTTCAGTGATCACTTACAACACACATATAGTCATTACACTCAGTCAACACACATTTAAGTTACTCAAGCGTTCAGTGATCACTTACAACACACATATAATCATTACACTCAGTCAACACACATTTAAGTTACACAAGCATTCAGTGATCACTTACAACACGCATATAATCATTATACTCAGTCAACGCACATTTAAGTTACTCAAGCGTTCAGTGATCACTTACAACACACATACAACGTGTTAAATAGTTTGTTCAGAATCGAGAGTAGAATCAATTTCACGGGTTTTTGATAGGTGTATTTTTTTTATTTTTGTTATTTAAATTTTTGCCGCTTCAATTCTAAATATTTCTGTGGATACGCGCGCTGGCGGCGGCGCCGGCTGAGGGAAGTGGGCGTGGCGTGCGCGAAGTGCGCGGACTAGAACAACGATGAAACTAGAACAATGATGAAACTTTAAAATAACAATAGTGAATAACTTCGGGTGAGACAGAGACACACATAACTCACACTCACTCAAATCACATTTATGTCATACAAGCCTTCAGGGATCACTTTGCATCCAAATACTACATTGTTTAATACAGTCAGTCAGTTTAGTTTTTAGTATTTGATAATATTATTTTGATAACTATGAAGTGTTTTGTATTTCCAGCGAGGACGCGTACCTGACTCAAAGCTCTCAACTGTACCTAGAGACGTGCCTGCCGGCCCTGGGAGACGTGTATTGTATAGCGCAGAGCTACAGGGCTGAACAGTCCCGCACCAGGAGACATCTGGCCGAGTGAGTGTTTAGTGGGGATTTTTTTTATGTAAGATAGATAAAAGCATTTATATAGGTAAAAAATTTAAACACCTTGGATATGTATTGCACAACTCTGGGAAAATTGACCATGACGTAGCGGATAAGCTGCAGGAAAGCCGCCTTCGATGGTTCGGCCACGTCAGCCGCAGGGCGACAGACTGTGTCGGGAACAGGTGCCTTGCACTTTCTGTACAAGGTCCTAGAAAACGCGGCAGGCCTAAGAAACGCTGGCTGGACGTCGTGAAGGCTGACATGAGGGAGACCAATCTCACCACAGAGGATCTTGCCAAAATCCGGGCAAAGTGAAGAAAACTAAGCCGAAAAGCAGACCCTAGCAATAGGCCGGGATAACGCTAGGCATAAGAAGAAGAGGTAAAAGCATTTGACTCTTATCTTACCTGATAGTAAGTAACGATGGAATGAAACATATAGCATGCTTACCTAGAGGATGCTTGCCTTAAAAAGATCCAGATTGTATTGTTAGGGGAACAAACCTGCAGGGAGGGAGTTCCAATATTTAGCTGTGCGCATTATGAAAGATGAAGCAAAGCGCTTCGTGCGAATGGATGGTATATCAACGACGTAAGGGTGGAATTCCAACCGGAGTGAAGTGCCACGAAGGTGGAAAGGAGAAGGTGGAATTAGGCTGTGCAATTTAGACGGATACTCTGAAATGTATCCTCTAAAATACCGATAAAATCACTCGTGGCCATAATAGCCTTACTGCCATCAGTAACCCACGGAGCGGGGAGATGTTTGAGCTGAATAGGACGAAGAGGAGAGTGAACATCAAATATTTGCAAAAGGAGAGCTAAATATCTCCGGTCTTGAGATCAATAGTCGGTGCATCAAAACATCGCGTCCCGGTCAGTGTTCATGAAAGCAACAATGTCGATATTTTTAAAACTACGCTGCATAACCACAAGAGGTTTTGGATTTGCGCGTAGTCTTGACAATTTCCTTCCGACGGCTTCGATCCTCTGCCTGGTGGAGAGCTGTGCTGAAGTTAAGTCAGAGGCCGTTTGTTTGGGAACTTGGCAACTTGTGCCCTGGCTGGGCGTCACTTGTACTTTCCTTCATTTTTACTTTGAGCGGAGCCAGAAAGGTATTGTATTCGTGAAAAAAAAAGTTTTTCTAATTTTCTCAAAAATGTGTTCTATATCACTTATACATCATAAAAAACAAGTCTCCCAAAAATGTCCGTCCGTCGGTCGGTCGATCGGTCCGTCGGTCGGTCTGTCCGTCATGCTTTGGTCATAGACACCATATTTTGAATTTAAGAGTTTTATGCAAATCCATCAAAGGGTTTTGAGTGGTTTTTTGCTAGCTCTCATTTTGAGGGTAGCTGTCATACAACGAAAATGAAAAATTTTAATTTTCGCAAAAACGGCTCATAAAATCTTGATGAAACTTTGCATGACCAAGCATCTCCATTAAAGGTAATTTGCGGCAGTATCAATTGGTCTCTAGAAATTCATATAAGGGGTGTTCCCTTACTACTATAATTTAAAAATGTGATTTACTCAAAATCGGTTTCGTTGAGCTCATTTTGATGTACTACAATTTGGATTCTAAATTGGTTTTCTACCTAACTGCATATTTCATTAAATAATTTTTACATAAATCTAGTAGGTATAGATAAGTTTGTATTTTCATAATATTTGTATGGAATTACAAACTTAAGTTTGCAGTTGGTACTTATTTATTCATTACTATCCGCAGCCTTTAAGCTCAAGTCAGACAGAGGCGGTATGATTGCGAAAGCGGCCCGGGGCGGTTTGACGGGAACAAAATACCGCGCCGCGACCGCTTTTCAATGTGACAGGATGCATAAGAACTCATACTTTACCAAAAATACCGGCCCCGGAACGCTTCCGCTACCGCCTCTGTGTGCCGCGGGCTTTATAATATAGTAGTTAGAGCATTCGGCTCTTGATCCGGAGGTTCTGGGTTCGACTCCCGGCGGGGACAGATGACTCGTATATCGCGAGAAAGTAAGTGCAGTGCTGCTGTACCATTTATTAACTTGTGACTTTGCAATTAATAAATTGACATTGAAGAATTAGTATAAGCTAGGCTAGTTAGGACCCGTGTGGTGTCGGCAAAGAATAGTACCAACCTAACTCTACCCGTGGGTGTCGTAAGAGGCGAGTAAGGGTTAATGAACCAGAGGATGGGCAGCGGCATCCTTCTGTGTATCGTATCATCTTACAAACCGGGGTCACCAACAATCACGGCGCCAGCCGTAACGCTAACAAGCGTGGTGATTATGGTATTTCCCCTCCACATTGTTTCAGCAAGAGCTGGAATTTTGGAGGGAGTTCTCTGTCTTGTAGTGGACATTTCATGGGATGTTATGATATGGCTAGCTATGAGCCTGACAAAACCTATTCGATTACTAATCCTACTAATTTTATAAACGCGAATGTTTGTAAGTATGGATGGATGTTTGTTACTCTTTCATGTAAAAACTACTGAAGGGATTTTAATGAAACTTTACAATAATATAGCTTATATATCAAAATAACACATAGGCTACAATTTATCCTGCGCAGACAAAGTAGAAAATCGCAAAATTTCACAATTACAGACAGGATTGGAACCTGCGTCTTCTCCGCCAGTAGTGTCAGTACTGGAGATGCTTTACCTTCAAGGCTAACGTGGTCCTGTCTGATGTTGTGAAGTTTGCGACCTCACAATATCAGTAGCCTAGTTGGTATAGTGTCTCCGGTACTGACGGAGAAGACGCAAGTTTGAATTCTGCCTGTGGTTGTAAAATTTTGCGATTTTCTACTTTATAGATTCATCCAAACAGGAAGTGTCAAAATGAAAATCATTTTGTAATATTTTGTTTCAGATACAGCCACGTGGAGGCGGAGTGTCCCTTCATCTCGTTCGAAGATCTTCTCAGCCGTCTGGAGGACCTGGTGGTGGACGTGGTGGACCGCGTGATGGCCAGCCCCGCCGCCGCGCTCGTCACTGAGCTCAACCCCAACTTCAAGGTCGGTCCGTGACCCTGTACAACTATCCCCTTACCTTAAATTAAATTAAATTAAAATTCTTTATTGCCAATAAATACACATGCAATACATAAGATAGATACATACAATACCTCTGATTTATTTCATAATTAATTAATTAAATTGAAAAGTAAAAAAAATCTTATTGCCAATGAAGATACATACAAAACATAAGAGGCTTTACAATCTACGTATTAATCTGTCTATCTTAACACACAAGGAATACTCCAGGAATCTACAATTGGCAATGGGTACTAGTCTCAGCATATTGCTATGCCTAGTGGCTTAGCGCTGGTTTTCAGACCAGCCCCTAATAAGGTTTCAATTGTCAAGTTCATAGTTATGTGAGCGTGGTGTTGCAGGCAATGAGGATATAATTACTGACGTGTTGCAGGGTATTTGTGTAAAATGAGATGCAATAGCTATACGCAAGTTATATAAATAAAATAAAGAAAAAAAAAATACAAATTTAAAACAAAATAATAAATCAAATAAAATCCTACGTAGTATATATATATATATACATGCGCTTATTCTTTAAAAGTAATATATATATATATATGTAAGTAAGTGTGTGTGTGTGTGTGTGTGTACATGTTTGATTTGTATGATAAGATAATAACTGTTTAATTCAGAGAAAGTTTCAAAATTCGCTCGCCCTTTTTCCCGATTGCTTTTCCATGAGATGTCTCCGTACAAGCTTTTTGAATTTAATAAGTGACATGGAATCACGTAAAGGGGGTGGTAGATCATTCCACACTTTTGAAGCGGCGAATTTGAACCCTCCTCTGAAGAATGTTTTTTTGTGGCTAGGTATAGACAACGCATTTACCCTATGGGATCGAAGAGGTCTTCCTCGCCTATCTCTTAACCAATCTAGTTTTTCGAATAAGTATGATGGCTTCTTGGCTTCATACAGCTATCTCGTCACCTGGTGGCTGGAGCTCAACCCCAACCTAAAGGTCGGTCCACGACCTTGTTCAACTCAAGGTCGGACAATGACCCTTTTCAAATCAAGTTCGGTCGATGACCCTGTTCAACTCAAGGTCGGTCCATGACCCTGTTCAACTCAAGATCGGTTCGTGACCCTCTTTAACTCAAGATCGGTCCGTAACCCTGTTCAACTCAAGGTCGGTCAATGACCCTGTTCAACTTAAGGTCCGTCAATGACCCTGTTCAACTCAAGGTTGATCAATGACCCTGTTCTACTCAAGGTTGGTCCATGATCCTGTACAACCGAAGGTCGGTCAATGACGCTGTTCAACTCAAAGTCGGTCGATGACCCTGTTTAACTCAAGGTCGGTCCATGACCCTGTTCCAATCAAAGTCTGTTAATGACCCTGTTCAACTCAAGGTCGGACAATGACCCTGTTCAAATCAAGGTCTTTCAATGACCCTGTTCAAATCAAGGTCTTTCAATGACCCTGTTCAAATCAAGGTCTTTCAATGACCCTGTTCAAATCAAGGTCTGTCAATGACCCTGTTCAAACCAAGGTCTGTCAATGACCCTGTTCAAACCAAGGTCTGTCAATGACCCTGTTCAAACCAAGGTCTGTCAATGACCCTGTTCATATCAAGGTCGGTCCATGACCCTGTTCAACTATCCCCTTAGCTTCATACAGCTATCTCATTAACTGGTGGCTAGAGCTAAACTCCAACTTCAAGGTCGGTCAATGACCCTGTTGAACTATCCCCTTACCTTCATACAGCTGTCTCGTCACCTGGTGACGTAAAATTACAGCGCTTCAAAATATAAAAAACCGCTACTTCATCCCGTGATAACTGATAATGCTCTTCGATTTTCTACATCTTCAGAAGTATTTTGAATAGCAGCCACAAAGGCAGACAAAAAACGCATCATTTGGTATTTATTTTTTTGCTATAACTCAAAAACGCAACGACGTCGTACAGAAAAACTTGTTACGCCCAAATCGATTCGTATTGAGCTGATCTACGAGTATCATCCCTATTAATATGAATCATGATCAAGTCATATACCCAAAATGGCAGTCAGCACCCTAACTATTTGGCGGCACAACAACTTTGACACCAGGGTAGATCAATCTTACAACCCACATATGATTACGTGACGCTATCTCATAAACATAATGGGTCTTACTACAAAAAAGTAAGACATCTGTTGAACACTTTATTAAAAAAATGCGCACAAAATAACTGGCTATGTCAGTTGATGCGCAGAAGTCAAGTCATAAGAAAATAAGACATTTTTGACTTCTGCGCATCAATGACATAGACAGAGTTATTTGGTACGATTTTTTTAATCAAGTGTTCAACAGATGTCTAACTTTTTTGTAGTAAGACGGTTTGTATTTTCCAGAAACCAGTGAAACCATTCAAGCGCATGGCGTATACAGAAGCCATTGAATATCTGCGACAAAACAACATCACCAAGGAAGACGGATCTTTCTACGAGTTTGGAGAGGTAATTTTCTTTCAAAACTCTGCTGTTTTTCTGTTAATTTCTCCAATTTTCACCGGAGCATCGAAATACTGTCGGGTCCTTATCCATGAAATTGGCGAAATTTACTTGGGGATTAATGAGACCATGTACCATTTACCCATTTTCATTAATTGTTTTATTTGCAAATTGATTTCAAGATTATCCATGGACACATTAAAAATTGTTTTTAGTTTTAGTTTGATATTTAAAATTAAAGGTTTGAAAGTTCGTCTTGAACGTCGTCCGTTTTCATCATTAGATTTGTTATATTTTTTTACAGATAATATTTTGTTTAAATTAAATTAGAGCTGCTGTAAGCTTAATGCCTTCTCATTCATACTTAAAACAATTATAAAATTTGGATTTGTAATTCCTAAAAAAGTGCAGAAATGTTACTTTATTACTGAAAAATTGAGTTTTACTAAAATTCATACAAAATGCCAAATTCATAGATAAGGACCCTATATTTCACAAAACGAAGCTGCATCTGAGAGGGCTGCCTTTTTTTTATGTATTTTATCCGCGATATTTGTTGTAGCTAAAAAAAAATATTAGTTGTAACTCGAAATGCTCTATCCTAATTTAAACATTTTCTCTACCGTTTATTTGGCTTTAGACAATTCTCCACTGTGTGATAGATAATTGTTTAAATTATTTGCCGCTCGGTCTGGTATATTTTGATAGACTGTAAAACTGTGAATATTTGTAGAGAGAGTTAAAAGGTCGAAAGTGCATTTTTATATGGAATGCAACATTTAATCTAAACTAATACTATAAATGCGAAAATTACATTGTCTGTGTGTCTGTTACGCTTTCACCGCTGAACCGATTTGGTATGAAAACATAGTCGACTTTCTTCTGCGGGTCGCGGGCACTAACTTGCTGAAAATAATTGGGGGTGCTGATTAATCACGACACAAACATCTATTTCAGGACATCCCAGAGATGCCGGAACGCAAGATGACGGACGCGATCGGCGTTCCGATCCTCTTGTGCAAGTTCCCCGCCGAGATCAAATCCTTCTACATGTCGCGCTGTGAGGAGGATCAGAGACTGACCGAGTCTGTGGACGTGCTGATGCCGGGAGTTGGAGAAATCGTGGGCGGCAGCATGAGGATATGGGACCACCAGGAGCTCATGGAGGGTAAACCACTCTACATACAAATAACATATATCATCTTAGCATCCCACGTTTAAATTCACTCTTAGTGGCTATAGTTACGTGGTTATAGTATTAAATTCACTCTCAGCGGCTATAGTTACGTGGTCAATTGGTGATAAAATTCACTCTTAGTGGCTATAGTTACGTGGTTATAGTATTAAATTCACTCTCAGCGGCTATAGTTACTTGGTCAATTGGTGATTAAATTCACTCTTAGTGGCTATAGTTACGTGGTTATAGTATTGAATTCACTCTCAGCGGCTATAGTTACGTAGTCAATTGGTGATTAAATCACTGTTAGTCGCTATAGTTACGTACGTGGTTATAGTATTAAATTCACTCTCAGCGGCTATAGTTACGTGGTCAATTGGTGATTAAATTCACTGTTAGTGCTATAGTTACGTACGTGGTTATAGTATTAAATTCACTCTCAGCGGCTATAGTTACGTGGTCAATTGGTGATTAAATTCACTGTTAGTCGCTATAGTTTACGTACGTGGTTATAGTATTAAATTAATAAATTGATGATGGTACATATTAATAAATTGTCGAACAGACTCAGTTCTGCAGCATTCGCAGTGAAAAAAATAAGAGCTCTGACAGATGTGGACACCGCGAGGTTAGTCTACTTCAGTTATTTCCATAGTCTCATGTCATATGGCCTTCTGTTATGGGGTCATGCTGCGGATGCAAACAGCATTTTTATACTACAAAAGCGAGCTGTTCGTGCAATTTATAAAATGAAGCCTAGAGAATCTCTTCGAAATAAATTTAAAGAAATCAACATTTTGACTTTTGTGTCGCAATACATTTATGAGAATTTAATATATGTTAAACGGAATATACATATTTTTGAGAAAAATTGTGACAGGCACAGTGTCAACATAAGAAACAGGAATCAACATGCCTCTCATGTCAACCGTGTTCACAAAGTTAGTATAAAACATATAAAAGTCAATGTATACGCTTCTATAATAAGGTACCCACTGATATTGAAAGTTTACCGTTAGATAAATTCAAAACTGTTATCAAGCAGAAATTGTATAAGAAGGGTTATTATAAAATATCAGATTATCTAGAAGAGAATAATGCATGGGATTAGGCTACGGTTCTAACAGGCTAATTCAAAATTAAAACTGACTTATGTTTGTTGGATATCAAAACATATTTAAAAGAGCGCGTGGGTTTTTATTGTAGCTTCTTTTTTTCCCACTACGGCGCCACATTGTTTGTGAAGCGATGTAGTTTAGCTGACGTCATTAAGAGATTTTAATATCCAACAATGAATAAACTATTTTGACTTTGAATTAACTCTCAGCGGCTATAGTTACGTGGTCAATTGATGATTAAATTCACTCATAGTCGCTATAGTTACGTGATTATAGTATTAAATTCACTCTCATCGGCTATAGTTACGTGGTCAATTGGTGATTGAATTCATTCTCAGTGGCTATAGTTATGTGGTTATAGTATTAAATTCACTCTCAGCGGCTATAGTTACGTGGTCAATTGGTGATTAAATTCATTCTTAGTGGCTATAGTTACGTGGTATTAAATTCACTCTCAGCGGCTATAGTTACGTGGTCAATTGGTGATTAAGTTCACTCTTAGTGGCTATAGTTACGTGGTCAATTGGTGATTAAGTTCACACTTAGTGGCTATAATTACGTGGTTATAGCATTAAATTCACTCTCAGCGGCTATAGTTACGTGGTGAATTGCTGATTAAATTCACTCTCTGTGACAAAATTAACTAATACACTTGTTCACGCTGTCGATACCCAGTGACTATATTCTTACTAAATTACCTTTTAGTATCTATGTACTTATAGCGACAAAACTGACCTTTAGAAAGCGACTAAACTATTTCCTTGAGAGTTAGCAACTCAGATTTTTGACCTTTGATAACTTGACCCTTGAATTTATCCATAGCTGACCCCTAGTAACAAAATTGACCACTTGCGTGTAAATATCCAATGGTAAGATGACCTTTAGTGATTAAAATTGACCAGTATTGACGAGTCTAAACTGACAAGAAAAATTGGTGTATTCCGGTTAGAGCACCCGCCCGAATAGCATCTGAACTATTTCCACTTAAATTACCTACGGATAAGTAGCTGCTAGTTTATTGAAAATGTTAACGTTAGGTATTTAATTGCAGGCTACGCTCGCGAGGGCATTGACCCCTCGCCGTACTACTGGTACACGGACCAGCGCAAGTTCGGTTCAGTTCCTCACGGCGGCTACGGGCTGGGGCTGGAGCGCTTCCTGTGCTGGCTGCTCGACCGACACCACATCCGCGACGTGTGTCTCTACCCGCGCTTCCTCGACCGCTGCACGCCCTAGGGGGTAGGCCGTCAATCTCCATCAATGTACCGTCAATAACCTATCAATCTTTATACTATTGTGGCTTCTCAAAGATAGACGGTCAATCTACATCATTCACCGTCAATCAAACGTCAGCAACCCATCAATATTTACGACCGATACCTACGATATTTCATCTAAAGAACTCTCCTCCATCAATCAACCATCAATCTCCTGTCAATCTTATGTCATCGTACAGCACCTCTAGTGCTGGCAAAATATGATATAAATCATAATTGTCCGTCAATATGCCTTCAATCATTATCATAATTCTGCAGCATAAGAAAAAGATGCCATCAAGCCACAATACTCTCCTTCAATCTCATCAATAAGTCAACCTTTTTAAAAAGTTGAAGAACATATAAAGTTCCCACATAAATAAACTGCTATATTTTTCATCTATATTTTCTGCATTTGTTCGATTATTAGTTAATTTATTGTAGCTTTTATTATAAGTGAAGTTATCAGTACAATTGTTAAAAAGGAATGCCTGACATTCCATCTTCTCAATAAAAATAATGTATGTAAAGTATAATATTGTTTTTAAATACAGGCTTGTTTTGAAATTAATCATTTGTTTATTATTTTAGAACCTTAATCTTCTTCTGTATAGGGTGTTTGTTTGGTACAAATCTGAATCCCGTACATCGATTTGCGGTATTATCGTTCGTAGACCGACCACTATTCAGTAAGTGGCGCCATGGTGGAAAAAAACCTCAGACGATCGGATCGGACTGCTCCGAATTTAGCTCCGGACCACGATTTTGTCCAATAGCGTTGCGGATTGACCCAAACGACAGTTTTGCTATTGGGCAATAGTGGTACGGAGCTAAATTCAGAGCAGTCCGATCCGATCGTCTGTTAGTTAGTACTCTTAGAGTAATCAACGCCCAGTATTATATTACTCTATGATAATTACTATGATCCATGAAACTGCATTCAGACTATGAAGTTGAACAACTTTTTCTAAGAAACAGGTCGACATACAAAAAAAAATTATTCATCAACCAACGATACTGAAACATTTTTAGGAAATGAAAATAAATTTTGACTTTTCCATCAATCTGTTTGATCGATCAGGGTAAGCAATTTGTATGGAGAGGTCAAATGTTTTTTTTATATCGTTTCCCAAAAATGTTTCTTTGGGAAAGTTGTTCAGTTTCGTTGACTGAGCACGCCCTTTCAATTTCCGGTACACCATCCCTACCCCCTTTAGATGGTTCGCTGGCCAGTAAGTTACCTATGGGAGAAGGCTAAATAAGTTTGTGATACCTACAATTTTTAATAGTATACCATGGCTTCGAGACGAAACGAAACTAACTAAAATAGTCCTGAAAAATAAATTAAAATTAACCCTCTTAGAAAGTGATAGTGCAGATAGGCAGACATGAACTTATATATATTAGTATATAGTATAAGAGCAGATAATATATAGATATTTGTACAATAAATAATTAAGTTAGTACTATTACTACCTTAATTATTTATTGTATGTATTTTGATAGAGTTAATTTATAAATTATAATTGTTATCTTTTTAATTCAAATAGGTGCATGATTTGTAAATTAGAGCGTTCCACTCGCCATCAAACTATTGTAGTTTGGCGAGACTTTAATCTTTAAGCACTTAATGTAATTATGATGAATAAATAATTATAAAAAAAAAGTAGCGTCTTCCCGCTTTTCAGGCTTTGTCAACGGCAAAAAGTGCCTACAAAATCTTTGCCCAAAACGTGGCCACATCAATAGCCTTTTCTTTGCCTTCAAAACAGTCTCTCCAAGAGCAGGAAACTGGAGAAGTAGGGCACGTCAGCAAATGTGACGTGGACTGCAAAATGACGCACTCGCACTTGTCGGTATCAAAGAAGCCTCACCTCTTCCTAAGTTCCCCGCGTCTGCCAACGCCCGATCGCAGTCTATTTAGAGACTTCCATATAGACCAGGGAACATTGTATCATGGATTTAGTGGTATACACCCTCAGGCTGGTTTTAGAGCGTGGTGTGTGACGAGGGAGTTTAAAAGTGCATTAGATCGTTTTGGAGCCGCGCCGGCCGCCGCTACCTTCTATCCAGACGCGCGCGTGGCGCCAGCGACACGCTACGCTCTGAAACCAGCCTTATTTTATCACCCCGGATATTTAAAGAGATGATTCTGTCCATGAAACTGAACAACTTTTCCCAAGGAACGTAGGTCGAAAAACGATAAAAGTTTTTCGAGTTCCCACACAAAATGCATCAGCTGACAGTACATTTTGTATGGGAGGTCGAAAATTCTTTTTCGGCTTTCGACCTGTTTCTCGGGAAAAGTTGTTCAGTTTCATGGGCAGAAAAAATATCCGGGGTGATAAAAAATAACGCTGTATAAAGAGCACGTAGAGCGTAACACATTGGACTTTTATATAAATATAAAAGTCCAATGTGTTACGCTCTACGTGCTTATCACGCTTATCTTATTCAGGGATGGAAGTCGCGTTGCGAGTGTCAAGCTTGACCTGATTTCGACTGTACTAACACTGCTAAAAAGTTGAATGACCTCACAGAGCAGACTATCGATTTTATTCTACCTGTACTCCACCTGCACCTATTAACGCCTGATAGAACAACTAGAGCAAATGTTTACGCGCTCGGTCAGCTGTTGCGTTAGGGTTACATTCAGGCGCTAATAAATGTCACCGGAAAGTAAATTTATCAATTTCGTAGTAAGTTGATTAACTTTCGAAAAATCATAAACGGCAGTTGTAATATTTGTATATATATTTGTGATCGGTTTCTCGAAAATGGCTCTAACGATTTCGATGAAAACCATACAAAGGTTTTCAAGAGCGATAAATCGATTTGGTAGGTCTCATGTCTGAGAAAATTCTTTTTCCTCGAGTTTTTTAAGCATTTTTTTAATATACCACGTTTTGGACAGAAACCTACAGGGCCTTTTTTTGTAAAGGTCTTCTGTTGTTAGCCCTGGTGGCTGGCACAACTTCAACGGACGGTTGCGGAGCGCAAGGCTCTACCCAGACCGGACGGTTGGGGAGCGGAAGGCTCTACCCAAAAAACCTACAGGGCCATCTGTTGGCAGTTAGCATACCTTGCTCACCCGCTGATATTTTCATGTTAAGGGGCTATTATGGAGCGAAGCTCGGTCGCCCAGTTACTACTGTATTATTAACGCAATAAATCTCAGCTAATTGATCAATTTACGCTGCCTGGTGGTAAGTTGATAAACTAACCATTTTGCCACACGACACATCACACACAGGATCAATCGGCTTTCAATCGCTGTTCAGTGTATAATTTTACGTTAGACACCCGTAAAATAATACACTGAAATTAGGTTCACTGTTCTCTGATTGGAGCATGACGCAAGTATTTAATCAATCACAGTGTTAACAATAGGCAATGAATCGGCATTCAAAAAACCGGTCAAGTGCGAGTCGGAGTCGCGCGCCAAGGGTTCCGTCCAAATGATCAAAGCAATGTACACACGACCGCACATCAGTAGAAACACTTTTGAACCTTATGGCGTGGTAATAGAGTTGAAAAAGTTTCTACCGACAAGCGGTTGACCGTACGACATATCGTGGCATAGGTACAGTCTGCTTCCGAATTAACTCACCCCCCTAGCGCACTTCCCTACCGCGCTCTTTCGAGAAATTGAGGAACTGTTTAAACAGCTCACACAACCAGGCCACTGTCCGTAATAGTGTCATCTATTTTAGAATAATAGAACTACATAATAAGACTGCGCAATGATTTACCCTCATAACCTAAAATGCGTAGGGTAGGGTGGGGCAATGATCCGCAATGGGAAATGATCCGCACCCCCAATTTAAAATGACCGCCAAATATTGTCGTGGTTTTAGACACATTTTTATGTTGGCAACATTGATAGCAGACGCCTCACAAAAGTTACATGGCGTCCGACCGGCACAACAAAAACAATGAGGTTAGAATTCTTTTTACTTGTTTTGATGTAATAATCCGTAGGTCATCATCAGTTGAAAATGTAATTTACTATACGCTTTGCTTACTTTTTACTGGTTCAATTCCATAATTCAGGTTTTGAAAGGCGATCATGGACAATAATTTGGCCAAATGCGCATTTCTTGGTTTTAGGTTATTTTTTTTTACAAAATGACAAAATGGGGCAGAGATCCGCATTTTGCATGGGGCAATGGTCCGCGCGCGGACGTTTGCCCCAAGATTTGTATTCATTGTTCTAATTTTTGTTTTTACGTTATAGAAACTACAAACGTAAAACTGATGTGAAGCCGTTCACACCAGAACTGTACTTGCAGGCCCAACAAATGCTAAATCGGGGGCTATCCATTAGAAAAATTGGTAAGGAGTTGGGATTCGATGAATCAACTGTACGGAAGAGGTGGGTTACCCCTTCAGTAAATTATTACGAGTTAGGAATCACTAACAATCTTTTATTCTGAATGTCGATTTGATTTCTTACAGGTTGAAAAAGGAAGCCGGTGCCAGAAAACTGGGCCGGTTCACAACAACATTCACTCATTTGCAAGAAAAGGAAATTGTAGATCACTGCCGAACCTTAAACCATATGTTTTATGGTGTTTCCTTCAAATCGCTTCGAATTCTTATATTCAAATATGCTGAAGAAAACAAGATAAGACACAACTTTAATAAAGAAAAGGGAATGGCAGGGAAGGATTACACAATTTCTTTCATGAAGAGACACAAACTAAGTTTGCGAACTGCGAGAAAAACGTCAGTGGCCCGAACAATGGGTTTTAATCGCAATCAAGTGGAAGGTTTTTTTGGTAACCTAGAATCGGCTTATCAAAAATACAAGTTTGCTCCTGGTTCCATATACAACATGGACGAAACTGGAATCCAGACTGTTCCAGACAAACTTCCAAAAATTGTGTCCGACCAGGGCCAGAAAGAAGTAGCTAAAAATGTAAGTGCCGAACAAGGCCAAACAGTTACCGTTATCTGCTGCCTCAACGCCAACGGTGGCTACATTCCGCCCTATTTTATATTCAAAAGAAAGAGGGAAAATCCTCTTTTAATAAAAAATGGCCCGGTCGGCTGTAAGATGGCGGTCACTGACAAGGGATATGTTGACACTCCTACATTTATTAAGTGGTTAAAACACTTTGCAGAACATGCCAAACCCACTCCGGAAGCTCCTGTTCTTCTTATCCTGGACAATCATGCCTCGCATGTTTCAATCGAATCAATATCTCAGGCTGAAGCGTTGAATGTTGTTATGCTCAGTTTGCCACCCCATACGAGCCACAAAACTCAGCCACTCGACCGGGTGTTTTTTAAACCCCTCAAAACCTACTACAACGAGGTCACGGATTCGTGGCAATCGTCCCACCCCGGGCAGGTAATAACAGTTTATCATGTCGCTGAGCTCTTTAACCGGGCTTATGAAAGAACAGCTACCATTGAAAAAGCAACTGCCTCCTTCCGCGCAACGGGAATCTTTCCCCTGGACCCCGGGGTTTTCTCGGATGCTGATTTTCTTCCGAGCCAGGTGACGGATCAAAGTCCGGAAGAAGATGATATCGTTAATGAACCAATGCTAGATTTTGGCGACGATAACTGTGATGCCGTTCCCGATTGCCCTGTTCCTGAGCCTTCAGTGCTGCCTCAGGCTCCTACGTCAGTACTTGACCAAAGCCCGGAAGAAGATTTCGTCCAAGAACCAACACTAGAGTTTGGCAACGATAACTGCAATTCAGCTCTCGACCTCGCTGTTCCTGGACCTTCAAGGCTGCCTGATCCTGTTCTTTCAACTCTCGACTTCCCTGTTCCTGGACCTTCAAGGCTGCCTGATCCTGTTCCTTCAGCTCTCGACTTTCCTGTCCCTGGACCTTCAAGACTGCCTGATCCTGTTTTATCTACTGATTCTCCTGGACTTGTCTCCACGTCATCTCTTGTGTCAGTTGTGTCTCCAGCAGCCATACTACCTCTTCCCAAAGCAACACGACGTAAGCGGAGCGGAAGAAGTTTAAAGTCGACACTTTTAACATCTTCTCCGCACAAGAAAGCCCTTCGGGACAAAAAATTACAAGCTGAAAGGTTGGTCAAAGAAAGAGAAGATCGTAAAATTAAAAATGCAATGAAACGGAAAGACAAGCTCAAGATGGCAGCAAAGCAGAAGAAGAAGCCACCACGTAGACTTCAGTTTGATTCAGATGACTCATCTCAGACTCAGTCTATTTCATCTGGAACTTCGGTCTACAACGAGTCAGAATCTGACAGTGATCAGAAGATGGAAGAATCGTCTGAGGGGATGGTGCCTCCAAAGAGGTGCATAGGCGAATTTTGTACCGTTCGATATGAAGAAAAACTGTTTCCAGGAGTTATTACTAGCGTTTCAGAAACCCATGCCACTGTATCATCAATGGTGAAAGCTGGAAAATTATGGAAATGGCCCGACCGGCCTGACATTCTCGATTATGAATGGGGATCAGTCGTTTCGAGTATAAAGGAGCCAAAAAAAACCAGCACAACCCGAAATGTTTATTCAGTCAGTGAACTGGAATGGTTTTACTCATAACTGTGAATAAATAAACTGATTAAAGTTAATTTTTCCGAATAAATAGACTGATTAAAGTTAATTTTTCCGTGTATTTCATTTCAATGGGGCAAAGATCCGCAGCTGCGGACAATTGCCCCGCATCTGCGGACGTTTACCCCAAACAGTGGGGCAAAGGTCCGCAAAGGCAAGGTTGTCTAAATTTCCTTTTTTTTCCTAAATGGTGCTTATTTTGCTAGTAATAAAATTGTATATTGTAGCACATAAATTAAGCTTTCCAGTGAAGCCAAAACATGTGGGACCTTTTACTTATTGGGTGAGAAAAAAAATGAAAACGTAAAATTGCGGATCTTTACCCCACCCTACCCTATGCTTATTTCATGCACCTCCTATAAAGCCTGCCTGGCATAGTAGTTTTAGCGGTTGCATGACAAACATTGAGCTTACGGGTCGAATTTGAGTTATGTTTATTTTTTGTCTCTTATTTACTAACTTAATTATAATATTAATTGATAGTTTAAGTAATAAGGTGTCAAAACAAACAAAATATAAATATTTTTATACAGTTTATTAAAAATTTAATTAAAAACTAGACACTAAAGAATCGTCGTTCTTTATCTAAAAAAAAACTTACATGTAAGTATTACAATCTACATCTTTCGAGATTTTCGGAATGATTCTATTTAATTTTAAAAAATCAGTTCAAAAACTAGAACCCGACTACTGGCAAATCTTGCTCTAAAAAGTATGTAACAAGAAAATATTGTCATCGGAAATTGTTATGTACAAACTATGGTATTAAATAAATATTCATAGCGATGTTCAGATAATAGCCGCGGTCAAAAATTACAAATTTTCTACTTACTGCGATATTCAACTTTTCAGAAATACTTTCAATACTATTATTCCCATAGTGTTATAATTTTGCACTTTAAAATCAGTTTAATGACACATGATAAATAATTGAAAAAATCGTGTGACTAAGAGCATCTCAAAGCGAATTTTGATTTGCATCCTGATGGAATGGAATCGGATTGTTACAAAAAATACATAGTAATGGCTGAGAATAATATAAGAAAATCACCCAAATATATTTGGTCTTTCCAGAAATCGAAATTTCGTGCTAATAACATACCAGAGAAAATTACTTATGAAGGAAAAACTTGTTGTAATGGTAAAGAAATCTGCGATCTTTTTAATGACTACTTTAACACGGTTTTCATCCAGTCTTCCAATACTAACTTCGTTTCCATAGACAGGGAGGAGGAGAGTCTTATTGATCTGTGTTCTGTAAAAAATTCTGAAAATGAAGTTTTTAGATTACTTAATAGAGTTGACATTTCTAAGGGTGGTGGGATGGATCTCATTCATCCTGTCTTCATTAAAAATTGTGCTCGCGAACTGGCTTATCCGTTGACGATACTATTTCAAAAGTCATTGTCTGAAGGCCATTTCCCAACGATATGGAAAAAGGCATTAATAACACCTATTTTTATAAATGGAGATCCTCACTTGGTAAGTAATTATAGACCAATTTCTAAGTTGAACATTTTTGGTAAAATATTTGAGAAAATCATTTGTCAAAAGATATTTTCTACTGTAAGCCAGCACATATCTCAAAATCAGCATGGATTTTATCAGGGACGTAGCGTAGATACAAATGTACTTACCTTCACAGATTTTATCTTGAATAATATGGAGGCCGGGAGCCAGGTGGACGCCGTGTATACCGACTTTTCCAAATATTTGATAAAATAAATCACAATATGTTACTTAGAAAGGTTGCAAAACTCGGTATACACGGTGACTTACTCAGATGGATGCAGTCGTACATTAATAACCGCAGTCAAGCTGTTGCGCGAAGGGGCTTCACTTCTCGCTATCTCTCGGTGTCTTCTGGTGTCCCACAAGGGTCCCACATGGGACCCCTTTTGTTTATTTTGTATGTAAATGATTTAAGTAAATGTTTTACTCATTCGCAGCATTTAGTATACGCCGATGATACAAAAATATATAAATCCATTGCGTCCGAAACTGACTGCCTCGACTTGCAGGAAGATCTGAATCGTTTCTTTAGTTATTGTAACTCTAATGATCTATTTTTGAATCGAGATAAGTGTTTTGTAGTCAGTTTCAATCGCAAACAAAACCCTATATTATACGATTACAAATTTGATGGCAAAGTAATAAAACGAGAGAGTTCTATACGAGATTTAGGCATTACCCTTGACTCGCAGCTTACCTTTAATCTTCACATAGACAACATCTGTAAGAAGGCATACAGAAACTTAGGCATGATTCTTCGTATTGGGAAACCTTTTAAGCGCCTAAAATCTTGTATTATGCGTTTGTAAGAAGCATCCTAGAGTTTGGCAGTGTCGTTTGGTCGCCCCAATATCAAGTTCATGCGCAACGAATTGAAAGAATACAGAATGTATTCCTCCAATCTTTATGCTATAGGACAAGTAACTTTTTTGATAGTACCGCCGAAGCTTCACACTTCTTTAAAATATCATCACTACAAAGTAGACGTCTGTACCTCGATGCCTTATTCTTTTACAAAATCCTTAGAGATCATATTAAATGTCCTAACCTGCTACAAGAAATAAAATTTAATATACCTTACCGTTCTGTCCGTCCTCGACCACTCTTTCATATCAGTTTTGCAAAAAGAAATTATTTAAAATGTTCATTTTTTAGACGTGTTTCTAAGTTTTACAATACAATTTTAAAAGATGTTGATCCCTTTCTACTGTCTTCAAATTGTTTTAAAAAGTCAGTAAAGACAAAATTATAGACATTTATTTACTTTAAGCTTTCTAAATTTTAGTTAAACTTAAGTATATTGTCACATTCTATGTACCAATTCTAATTATTAGGTACCGTGTTGCATTTAGCAATGCTCAAAAAAATATTTTTGTAATAGTATTCTTCTACATGAACCTCCAGGTCTACTTTTATATATATTTTTTGTTTATATCTACATATTTATCATATAATGACTGTATGTGTTCTAAATAAATAAATAAATAAAAAAATAGGTTATAGACTACGTCTTCATTCGCGTTCTTGACAACAATGATTTGCACTTTAAAACCAGTATTTATACATCCTTTACGAGTAACAGATATCTAAGTGTCCAATAGTAACGATGATTTGCACTTTAAAGTGGCTTATTACGTACCTACATGTACACAAGGCCGCACGTCGCTGGAAACACTTCAAACTTAAGGGGTCTACCTACTTGCTGTTGTGCGTACAGTCGAGAGCAGATCAAGCTTTTCACATGCAATGCGAATTTAGATCCTACGGCTGTCGATAGAAGAACGGTATAAAGTGCAATGAGTCAACGCTCAAAGTTCTCTTGACTGTTCCTAATTATTAAGTTAATAGGCAATGACAATCACTACATCTATATACATACATGATTATAAGTAGACATACATTGGATTGTATCTTGTATGTATGGATTGTTGGATTGTTTTGCATGAGATGTTAAGTATACAGATTCTTGGTTACGATGACCATGGATTTGGGAACCAGTCTCATCATGTAAAACTTAAACTCACTTAAAAGTAATCCCATACTGGAGTTGCATTACATGCACTTTTTTACGGATTAGGTATAAAAAATAATCCAAACGTGGCTGGAGAAAGAGGTCAAAATAAGTGGTTCAAAAATCCCCCTCGATCCCATTATTTATTCTTGTTTAGGTACAGATTTGATACACAACGTGTTACCGAAAGGTTAGATAATACTGAAGGGTGTGAATCTTACCATGAAACTGAACAACTTTTCCCAAGGAACATAGGTCGAAATACGAAAAATCAAAGACCTCCCACAGAAAATGCGCTATCAGCTGAGCAGTTTCTATGCGAGGTAAAAAATTGATTTTGTTCTATGACCTGTGTTCCTCTGGAAAAGTTTCATTGGCAGATTTTATACGCTGTATACCTGTTTACATTGTCATGTAAGTATGAAGCTCAGTAAGTTTACATGGGCCTAATTTTTTTTTTTTTTTGTCGTCTAGGGCTAAACACGCATATATCATTCATCGATTTAGAGAAGGCATTTGACAGGGTGGACTGGAGGTTGATGATGACAGCACTTAAGGATATTGGAGTGGACTACAGGGATAGAAGGATTAAAATGGAATTGTACAAGGAGCAGGAACCAATTATTGGGGTTGGCGAAGAAAAAGGAACAGCAAGGATTCGACATGGAGTTAGACAGGGCTTTCCTCTTTCACCGTTGATATTCAACATTTTCATATAGTGTGCAATTAAGGAAATTAATGAGAATGGTAAAAGGGCCGGGGTCAAAATTAATGGAGAAAATGTTAAATTTATACGAGTTGCAGATGATATTGCTGCATTAGCAGAAACTGATATACAGCTACAAAGCCTGATTAGCACCATGGATAGGTACTATATTTGAGAAATACCAATTAAAGATAAATGCCAACAAAACTAAAATAATGACAGAATCCAAAAAGCCAATGAACAATAGATCTGTTAAACTTGGTAACAACATAATAGAGCAAGTGAATATCTTAAGTTTAAAGAAGTAGTTTGCATTTACCTATAAAAAAAATTACCCGCGTACGGCAAAAAGAAGGGCCACCAAAACATTTTTTTATTTATTAAAAACTTTATTGCACATACACTAGCGTACAAAAAGCGGGCCTATGTCACGCGGCATTTTCCACCGGCCAACCAAAAGGCGACCAAGAAGACCAACCTACATAAAGGAGGTGACGGGTGCAGACTATCAAAGATTTTGAAGTTTGTCTCGATAAACCCTGAAATTGTGGTCAGTCGACTATGCCGATAACTGCTTGTATTTAAAGGTGGACCTTTATCTTACACAAACATAGACCTTCCACACATAACAAAATGATTGCATATTTGTTACTGGCTACTGTCGGCTTATTAACAATAAGTTATTTGTTTTTAAAATGGCGCTTTAACTACTGGAAGGACAGAAATGTACCTTACGTAAAGCCAAAGATGTTCTTTGGGAACTACGCCGACTACATTTTACTGAATAAATACGTCGGGAAAGTGTCTCAAGAAATCTGCGCGAAGTACAAAGATGAGCCTTACATTGGAACTTTTTATGGAACAGAACCAGCCCTGATCATCCAAGATCCAGATTTAATCAAACTTATCACGACAAAGGACTATTACTACTTCAGTAGTCGCGAAGTATCAAAATACACTCACAAGGAAGTGTTCACGCAAAATATGTTCTTTACTTATGGGGACAGATGGAAAGTTTTACGGCAAAATTTCTCTCCTTTATTTTCCTCATCTAAAATGAAAAATATGTTCCATTTGATTGAGAAATGTTGTCATGTTTTTGACGAGTTACTGCTTGAGGAAAGTAAGACTGACTCAGTTGAAATAAGGTCTCTTATAGCTCGTTTTATGATGGACTGCATAGGATCTTGTGTTTTCGGGATCGAAACGAATGCTATGGGAAATGACGTGGAAAACAACCCTTTTAGAAGGTTGGGTAATTTGATATTCGAGGTGTCGAACATCAGAGGGTTTTCCTTAATATCGCGAGCTATCTGGCCGTCAGTTTTCTACGGATTTGGACTAAAAGTTTTTCCCAAAGAAATGGATACGTTCTTCACGAATATACTTACAGGAGTTTTCAAGTCTAGGAATTACGAAGCTTCGTCACGTCACGACTTTGTAGACTTACTACTGAATTTGTCAAAGAACGAGTATATTGTTGGTGATAGTTTGAGTAACTTGAAGGTCAAGGACGGTAAGAAGATCAGTTTAAAGGTGAATGACGAGTTGATGGTAGCGCAGTGTTTAAGTTTCTTCGCGGCTGGATATGAAACTTCATCGACTACCCTCAGTTTCACTTTGTACGAACTTGCAAAGAACAAAGAAGCTCAAAATCTTGCAGCTGACGACGTAAGTAAGATAATTTATCTTATGTACTTAAAATGTACTTAGCTGATAATTCGATTTAAGCTTCACGCCTGCTGCTATGATATGATAAGGCTTATTATCAGTCATTATTACTCGTATATGACATTAGATAGCAAAAGATCAAGTGATCAATAAAATTCAATAGATAATTCGTGCTTGAAGTCTTTGGAGGCATGAGCCTTAAACTGCCAATATCTTGTAAAATGGAACCCCGCAGAACCATCAAGACTGGTATACCAAACGCCGAGATTCAGTGACGAACAAAATTGGCAGACTTGGGTAATCGATCCCACGATCGAAGGGGCGATCAGCACGACAATTGGCAATGCAAGAAGTTTACCAGTGGACCAAATCGGTGTTAGAGCGGTGGCCAAGAAGAAGGAGACGAGTACCTAAAGTTATCATCACATCTTGTGGGTTATAAGATCGATGAATCCTGCTGGTGTCAGAGTTGTTGAGCTGCCTGAGGCCTTTGACACGGTTCCTTTGACGACTGCTACCGTAATAGTAGCCGGGATCAACGGCTTAAAGTACTTTCGAAGCATGGAATTTCGCATTAACTTTTCGACCAATCAGGTGATTCATGCTAAAATGTCCTAATCAAGCTGGGGAAATCCAGGGACTAGATAGGGGAAATCACTCATAATGACTTTTGTTTGTCAGTGTCACAACCGGGAATCGAGCCAGGAACCTCCGGTTTGAGAGGCAAACGCACTAACCACTAGCCCACGGAGGCTATCAGATGATCGGGCGATTTAAACTAATGGGAAAGATTATTGTTTCAGGTGAGAACATACCTCGCGAAACACAAACGGCTGACATACGACTGCGTGACCGAAGTTCCATACTTGGAGGCTTGTATCGATGAGACTCTACGTTTGTACCCAGTACTGGGACTCCTCGCTCGAGAGGTCAGTTGATTACTTGGTTTCTTGATTATTATAACAGCCCACGTTGCTAAGTAAATAGATGATCTTTCCGTGTATTTGTCCCTGTGGTGCCGGCAAAAAATAGTACCAACCCATCCCTACCCGTGGGTGTCGTAAGAGGCCTAAGGGTTATTTACCGGAGGATGGGCAGCAGCATCAGATTTCTATGTATCGTGCCGTCTTCGGGCACCAACAACAGTGGAAGCCAGCCGCAACGCTAACAAGCGTGGTGACTATGGTAAATCTTCACATGTACTATGCGTTTTTGCTGGAGTTCTGGAGGCAGCTCCCTGTCCTGTCCTGCAATGGACGTTTCATGGGTATGTTATGATAGATGATATTTCTTTTTATTCTAGGTCTATTATTGAGCTATCATTACTTACTCGCTGGCTGGAAGAGAATCTTGCCTTACGACACTTTCCACGCTTTTCTGTTGTGTGCAGCTTGTTACCAATTTACCATTTGAAGCTCCAACAGGTCTCAGGACTTGGTCGATCCAGCCATGTGGATCGTGCCCTACATCATGCTCGCTAAAGGATCTGTATCCAGGCCTAATGCTATCCGCGTTGCCGAATACTGGTCCAAAATAGTGTACCTAAGTGTTGGCATCGACACGAAAGAAGAAGAAGAAGAACGGAACGTCCACCAGTCGGACTACAAGATATGCTCTTTAGACTGCACGATTATTTCCCATCCTTTCCACATGGTTCAGCCCGATCAGGATAGGGCTATCAATGCTCTATGGTCTCAGGGCAGCGCAATATTTTCAAGGAAAATATCACGTCCACTTTGGCCCAGAGCTCTTTACTTGTCGCACAGACTGTACCAAGCCTAATTTTAGCCAGTAGTCCAGGGTAACTCTGGCTTTGTTGGTTATTTTCTACGCATAGGTGACAGGAGGAGAGCCAATAAATGATTCGCTTGCCTCCGCCCGCCAGCCGCGCTTAGCCCCGCGACAATTTTTTTGAGTTCTGCCAACGTCAGTTTACTATTCTCTAATCTGTGGTTGTGAAGAACCACACTTATCCTGCCCACGTTATACTTTTCGACTTATTATAACTAAAGTCCTTTCTTAAACAGGTGGTATCGGATTACAAATTGCCTTCAGGGCTGCTCCTCAAAGCCGGTCTTCGGGTCCATCTACCAGTGTACCAGTACCACCGCAACCCTCGCCACTTCCCTGAACCGACCCAGTACAAACCGGAACGGTTCCTGCCCGAGAATAAACAGTATATCAAGCCATATACCTACATGCCTTTTGGAGAAGGGCCAAGGATATGCATAGGTAAGATAGAAATTCGGGTCGGTCGGTAACTGTGAATCGGACTCACTCGCATAACATAATTTGATAAATTTTTAGGTTTTCGAACCAAAATGGTAAAAAGAGAACACTTATGGTGCGACTTTGTCTACTCTGTCTGTCTGTTTATCCGTCTGGCTGTTTGTCATTATTTCTTGTTTTTCTTCCAAGTATTGCTACTAAGAGCGGGCAGTTGGCAGCCCTACCTCATCGAATATCAAACAGCGACCTATTTAGACTCCTGCCGGCTTAGCACGCTCCAGTTGTCAGTTTATCTAGGCCCATAGATTAAAGAGTTTAAGCATGGTCACGTTTTTTTGACATCCGAGCAGTGCGACACATTTTAAAAGACAAGGTCAGCTACATGTATTAGTGTATAAAGCTATCTCTGTCTAAAATATCGAAAACGTAATTTGGGAATTTGCTAAACATTTATCTTCCACTGACATTTCTTCGGGCTTGGAGGTGATAGATTAAATGACATAATTCCTCAATTAAAGTGACATTTCTCCGAGATATATTTTCTCTCGGAGAGCGCGCTAAGCAGGCAGCACTATGAAATGGTGAGTTTTAAAAAACAGGCGCGCAACCTGGCACGTTCGGTATAGTCAACAAAAACTGTTTAATTTTTTTTTACCAAATAGTCTACAAAGTAAGTAAGCACTTGCAAAAGTACTAATTAAGAAGTACCAAAACCAACAGGATTGCCTTGCTCAACCCTGATGTACTTAGTGAGTTGACTTAACCTAAAAATGACGTAGCAACTCCCTAAATTACCGGGTTTAGGCAAGGCAACCCTGATTATTTTGGTACATATTAATTAGTACTTATGCTGAGAACATGAAGTACCAACTAAAAAAATAACCAGTTTTTGTTGACTGTGCAAAACGTGCCAGGTTCCTCCCAGGCAACCCTGTTTTTTTAGACTCACCTTTTGATTGTGCAGCAGCCTAGATTGGTCGCTGTTTGGTATCCGATGAGGTGGGGTTGCCAACTGCCCGCTCTCCAACTATTATACACTACAATACAAACATACCAAGTTTGACTCTTGTGTCTCTTTTTTTAATAGAAGAACAACATACCCGTTTCTTGTTTGTTTCTTTTTTATTTACATTCATCCGTTTATAATGTAAATAAGAACTTAGTTTATGAAAATATTTATTTTTTATAGGAATGAGATTCGCAAAGATGCAAATGCTGGCTGGCTTAGTAACGTTACTCAACTCGTACGAAGTGGAACTGGCGCCTGAAACTCCGCAACATGTGGAACTAGAGCCACGTGCAATAACGACCCAACCAGCGCATGGATTATTTGTTAAGCTAGTGCCTAGACAGAATAAATTGGGAGATATTAAGTAAAGTAACATAAAAGAACTGACTTCATACATTGTGTAACAGAAAAGGTACGGTACCCTGAAGGATGTGATTCTGGCCATGAATCTGAACAACTTTTCCCAAGGAACAGAAGTCGTAATAAGAAAAAAAAAATTTACCCTCCATATAAAATGCGCTATCAACTGATTCAGTTTCTATGGAAGGTATTTTTTTTTCATATTTTTACCTATGTTCCTTGGGGAAAGTTGTTCAGTTTCATGGGCAGATCCACATCCTTCAGGGTTGGTGTACCCTTTTTGTTACACCCTGTAGATTATTCAACATATTAAATTTTTTCGGATTTTTAGTTTAGCTTGATTTTTTTTCACTTGATTTTTGATGATTCAAGGCAATACAAGGCTGTTTTCTACGTTTTTGAAGGATTTCTAAAACGTAGAAAACAATGCCTTGTATTTCTGAAAAACTGTGTCGTATGTGCCATTTTTTTGCCGTTTTTTTTTGCCATTTTTTTTTAGCCCGCATCGCTTCCTTTTGGAAGAGATTGTGTAACTCTGGCAACACTATTCTCTGTGGACTAGACTCGACCTCCGAATGCAAACAGAAAATGACGGAACATTACATGACGTATAAACTATTTTAATAAGTTTAATCTTTACTGAGCTTTAACTGTATAATTTATGTTATACTTATTTTTTTTGTTCATATTTTGTATTTATATTGTTGAGATTTTTCGCCTGAATAAAGCACTATTATTATTATTAAATTTAGAGACGACGAAAGCGAACGTCATCAAATAGGTATATGAAATTACATAATACAGGGTGTTAATTTGATTGCGTGCCATAGCTTAAGGGGTGGTTCAGTAACGATAAAGGAACTCAAAACAATTATTAAAAAAAACCTACTTACTTTTTTTTAACTCCATTTAAACTAAACTAACGTGGAGGGCAATGACCCGAAGCACCGCGCCATCAAAAGCGCGCAAAAGAGTTTCAGTTATGTATGTGCCTACCTTATCCACTGATACTCGCGCGCTGGCTCGGTTATTATAGTTAAAGTTTCAATGGAGTTTTAGATTTTTTTTCAGTTGGATTTTTTTTTTTGTGTTCCTTTATCGTAACTGAAACACCTCTTAAGCTATGGCACGCAATTAAATTAACACCCTGTATATCAGGTGGCCCAATGAGTGGCCCTCGTCCGTGGGTGGCCCACCTGCTCATTTGCTCACTTGTAACATAAAAAAAATTTCAAATATCATCCCATGTATTGACGTTTGCTTTTGTCAAATGGCGAGTTGTGTAAAAAGAAAACTGAAGATTAATAAACGATTTTGACTTTGACTTTCTCTATGTTCTAGTTTGACCCCCTGATAAATACACGGTCGCTTTTAGTTAAAAAAACAGAAAAATTTTACTTAGTAAAGAGATATTAAAGCTACTATTTTTGTAATTTTTGTTTTCAATAGTGTTTGTATTATACATATTATGCCAATATAATGTTTGCTTTAATTTTTAAGTGTTGGTGCCACCGGGTCCACGAGAAAATAGGCTTTTATATTTAAAACACATAAATAAAAAAAATCCTAGTGGGTCCACGGACCGTCAGGATAATAAAACAAAGTTTTTATTACCATTACTTTTACTTGTCATTTTAATTGAGAGACTTAAGTAAAGAGAATACAATAATTATTAGAAATTAAAATAAAAAAAGTAGCTGTGTAAGAGCAATAGCCGTAGAGAAAGAGATATATATACTTTTACTCATACATATAAAAACACTTTCTCAGTCACAAAAACTTTATACAAAGCATATTATATTTTTATTTTATTTATTGCTTCTGATGCTAACCGTAGTCCCATGGACCTGGCGGGACAAATAATAGTAATTTATTTTTTACTCAATATCTCATGGAACTATCGGGATTAGTTTTCAAAATTTCAGACAAAGACAAGCGTTCCGTACCTCACAAGTAAAAAACGGAATCCTTATAGGATTAATTTGCTGTCCATCTGTTTGTCTGTCTGTCAAGACGGTCAAGACCCTTTTTCTCGCGAACGGGTAAATGCTACTGCCCATCCTCCGGTTAATAAACCCTTAGTCGCCTCTTACGACACCCACGGGTAGAGATGGGTTGGTACTATTGTTTGCCGGCACCACACGGGTCTGCGCGCAATATCGCACAGTGGTAAAATATGTAATTGAAAAAAAAAGTAGATAGGTAGTTCCCCTACACGTGAAGTGGGGATGATATTTCAAGTGCCCCTCAATGTCGGCTAAACGGTTGGTAGTTGAATATGTAAAAGGAAAACCTCAGGTGATGAAAGCTATCACATCTAAGCAGTTCGTTATAACCGAAAAACTTATAAATGATAACAGAAATATGAACAGGAGGCGCTGAATCTTGCTGGGAATTAGGAAGGATAAAGTTCATAGACTGGTTTCTTTTACGGAACTCAACTCGGCGCGTAGCCCAAGTCGCACTTGGCCGGTTTTATAATAAAATAATAATTCGAAATTTAATTAATTGCAAGCTTCATAAGCTCAAAGGTAAAGCTAGTTACAAATTAGCATCATAGTAAAAATTTTAAAATATCTAATTACAGAAATGAAAACATGAGAATATTTATTCTGAAAATTATTAAATTTAGTATGTAAAAAAAACTAAAATAAAATGGTCAATAAAATATTGTAAATAAAATATATTGTAAATAAAATATTGTATAAGGAAATAGTTATTTATGCAACTGTTGCGTAATGAGAGTAATTTTAACACGAGATCTGGTTTTTGATACGAGGCGCAGCCGAGTATCAAAATAGTATAAATCGAGTGTTAAAATGACTAATTACGTATAGTTGCATACAAAAATTTATCTACGACCGACGAAATAATTTTTTTTTTAAACAGTAGTGATCAATTTATTGAACTAAGAGGACAGTTAGTACAGTTAATTAAAGTTATTCCCGAAGTTATTCCAGATCCAGAGCTTGTGGATGGCGTTGCTTTAACATTAATTTCATGTATATGGTTACTGACAGCCTCTTGTAGAATCATGTTCTCCTGGTACATACTTTCCATTTTGTTCAAATTACTTCTTTTGTTGCCAATGTCACTTTGTATAGAAGCGAGCCAACTGTCAGCTTCTTGTCGATTTATGTACTCCTAGTCACGTTCACTCCGTTCACTCCGTTTTCTTTTAAATATAGGTAGGCAGTCCACCCCAGTAAAAAGTATTTTTACAAAATTACTTTAAAATAGGCTATATGTAGTACTGTGGTAGTATTGCCTTAGCCTATGCAGATTGAAAATTATGTATTATAACAGTTGCGGAATGAAAATCCATACTCCATTTCCGTACTGCTCGTAGTATGGAACAGTGTGGAAATGAAAATGATAGCGGACAATGACCTCAATTTCGAATCTGTCATTGGTTTCGAATTCGGAATATTTCGATACGGGAGTAGATAATAATACGTTACAGCCCTTAAGGTGATCTGCTTTCCATACTTAATTCAAATGACCTGCATTCTTATGCGGGACATAAAATCCTGTTGAAAAACGAGTGTATACTGCTATTTTAGTTAAATTTTTCGCTGATTAATACAAAGATACAGCTAATGCACCGAAAGTACTAATGTATAGATCGTACACCCACAATGATAATATTGATTAAAAAATGGCAAACACAAAACTAGTACTTTCGGTGCATTAGCTGTATCTTATTTATTTATTTATTTATTTATTTATTTATTTATTTATTTATTTATTTATTTATTTATTTATTTATTTATTTATTTATTTATTTATTTATTTATTTATTTATTTATTTATTTATTTATTTATTTATTTATTTATTTATTTATTTATTTATTTATTTATTTATTTATTTATTTATTTATTTATTTATTTATTTATTTATTTATTTATTTATTTATTTATTTATTTATTTATTTATTTATTTATTTATTTATTTATTTATTTATTTATTTATTTATTTATTTATTTATTTATTTATTTATTTATTTATTTATTTATTTATTTATTTATTTATTTATTTATTTACAGTTTATTGTACACATGAAAATACATTAAGATAATTAAAATTAAGAAAAAGGACACAACAGGCGCTGCTTATTTCTAAATGAAATTTCTTCCAGCAGACCTACAGAAGCGTGATTTGACTGGAAGAGGCAGATAGGACGTGCACAAAAACTAAACCTTAACATTATACTTAAACTATATAAATACACAAGTATACATATATAAATATACATATATAAATATATATTATATATATACATAAATACATAAATACACTATATGGATCACTTAGACAAAGAAAGATAATGCTCCTTAACTCGCTTCCTGAAGACAGCGATAGTAGGACTGTCACGTATAGTGTGAGGGAGGGAGTTCCACAGCCTGGCCGCATGAACAGTGAAAGAGCAGGAGTAGAAATCGGAGTGGTGGGAGGGGATAGAGAGGTTGAATCTGACGCTGCGGCGACAGGGCTCCTCTTGAGGACGCGAAAATTCAAAACGCTCGCGGAGATATGGAGGGGAATTGGGATTATTCAGGATATTATAAAGAAGCGAAAGGATATGAGTATTCCTGCGGAAACGGATCGGGAGCCACTTGAGCTGCGAACGGAAATGAGACACGTGGTCATACTTGCGCAAACCGAATATGAATCGAATGCACAAGTTTTGGAGACGCTCAAGCTTGTTTAAGAGCTCCTCAGTGACGTCCAAATAGCATGAGTCGGCGTAGTCAAGGATAGGAAAAAGGAGACTTTGGGCAAGGGAAATCTTAGTTTTTAGGGGTAGGAAACTTTGAAGGCGTTTAAGTGAATGCAGTGAAAAATGCATCTTCCGGCTGACCTCATTTACATGTGAAACCCAGGAGAGATTAGGGTCCATTACCACACCAAGATTCTTGACGGTTTTGACAAAATCAATGGGAGTGCCATTGTAAACAACTGGTGTAATAGCGTAAGAATCCAGTTGTCTGCACATATATGGACTACCGATAATCATAGCCTTAGACTTGTTCGGGTTGACAAGCAGGCCAAACGTTTCGGCCCATGTGGAAATACATTCCAAATCTGCGTTAAGACTGTTAATAGCACTATTGACATCACAGACGTTACAGCTGCGATAGATTTGCAAGTCGTCTGCGTAGAGATGGAAGTTAGAGGAGATGACTGATGTAACAGTATTGATGAAGATAGAGAAGAGGAGAGAGAACGCCACCCTGCGGTACACCCGCAACCAGATCACACCAGTCAGAGGATTCCTCGTCCGAGCGGACCCGCTGCGAGCGACCGCGAAGGTAAGAATCAAACCACGCTGTAGCTGAAGCGGAGATGTTGAGTGAGCGAAGGATAGCGAGGAGCACATCAAAGTCAACAGAATTAAATGCACTACTAAAGTCAAGTAACGTAAGAATGGTAATCGTTTTGTTCTCCATGGCAAGCCGGATGTCGTCGGTGACTTTTAGTAGTGCAGTAACCGTGCTGTGACCTGGCCTAAAGCCAGACTGAAATTGAGAGAGAAGACTGTTAGATGCTATGTGACCAGCTAGCTGCTTGTGGACAATGTGTTCGAGGACTTTAGAGAGAAAGGGAAGTATAGATATCGGGCGAAACTCGGTAAAGGATGTAGGATTGGCGGTTTTAGGAAGTGGAATAATGTTGGCAAGTTTCCATGCCAAAGGGAAAGAACTTGTTACCAGAGAATGGTTAAAGACATGAGTGAGAATTGGTAAAAGCTCGGGAAGGATAAGGGAAATCATGCGAAAACAAAGGTTATCATTGCCCACAGCAGTAGAAGTAATTGAATTAATATGCTTTCTAACCTCCTCTTCAGCCACAGTGTTAAAGTGAAAGGAAGAACAAACTGGCAATGGTTGATTACTAATTTGAGAGATTGTATTCGCTTTGACACGATAGTCTAAACTTACAGGAGGAGAAGAGAAGAAAACATTAAGTGAATTAAGATCAACGGGAGAGTCTGAAGAAACTGACGACATGCCGATACCCAGGGTCCTGAGGAATTTCCACACTGTCCCGGGATCGCAATTATCGATGGAGCTATGAATGTGACGTCTCTTAGCATCTCTACACAGTCGACCACAAAAGCTTCGCAGGTGCTTATATCTGGTTAAATTTAACTCTGAGGGGAACCTCTGAAACCGTTTTTTCGCTTTATCACGCCGAGCCATCCAATCTTTAATGTCCTGCGTGAGCCAAGGAGCAGGTGCATGTTTAATTTTAACGCGTTTTACAGGAGCATGAATGTCATACAATTTAAGAATGATTGACTGTAATTCCTGGACTTTCACATCGATGTGGTCAGCGGCAAAGACAGGGGTCCAGTCGATGTTGGACGCATCACGTCTTAAAGCCTCCAAGTTGATACCCCTGAAACTATGCAAAAAACGGTATTTAGGTCTACGACGAGGAGGTTTTATTTTATACGATAAATAAATAAGGTCATGATATGAAAAAATTGCAGGAAATTGGCCATGAACGGCGATGTTATCGGGACAGGAAGTGATCATTAGATCAAGAAGGGAAGGAGTGTTGTTAGGGGAGTGGTGCGTTGGGGAAAGGGGAAGGATATGCAGACTGAGTGAGGAAACGAGTAACTTAAGTTTACGAGAGCGGGTGTCATCCTTAATGAGGCAGGTGTTAAAATCCCCGAGTAGAATAATGTGGTCATAGCTGGGGCATAAATTGGTTAAGAGAGTTTCTAATGAATCGAAATAGTCAATATGTAGTGAGGGGCTATAATACACTGCCAGCAACAACTTCTATCTTTGTATTGATCAGTGAAAAATTTTGCTAAAAATAGCAGTATACTCGTACACTCGTTTTTCTACAGCATTTTATGTCCCGTATAAGAATGAAAGTCATTTGAATTTAGTATGGAAAACGGATCGCCTAAACGCACAGACTGAACGCCGTGATATATGTTTAGTAAGAGGGTCCCGTTGGCAGCCTTTGATTGAGGGCGGATCCCTAAAATAGAGAAAACAAAACGGTGTAGTAAGCATCAGCGTAGGTATAAAAATAATAATCAGCTCAAAAAAAAGAGGTAAAAGACGCATATCATGCTTAAAATAATATTTGACTTACGTCAAGGCCGAATAAATTATTTAAACTACCTATCGTAACAATGGTGGCCGCATTTTAAGGGCCCTCAAAAAACGATTGTCGCGATATATTTTTGATGTAAGACTCGAAACATCAATAATAAAACCTAATCAAAGTAAGTAAGAATATAATATTAAAACATATTTGGAACCCATTTCAATAATAGGACATTAAGATACAAGTGACACTCGAGGCCCAGGAAACGCAGTAGAGAGTGTAATGACAATGCGCACGTGCGTCTGATGACGTTTTTCAACACATAAGCGAGTGACAATTCAAAAATTTGCAAACCTTATACGAGTATACACGTCCACCGGAGCAATTTGTAGGCTGGATATGTTGGTGTTTTCCTTTGATTTTTCAGTGTCTAAAGAAATATTTTAAACGGTTCAGGAACTAAATTAATACAGTTATTAGGGTTCCGATACCAAAATGGTACGAACAGGAACCCTTATGGTGCCGCTCTGTCTGTCTGTCTGTCCGTCTGTCTGTCACACCTCTATATCTCAGCAACCACTCATGCTATCGACCTGAAATTTGGAATAGTTTTAGAACATAGTTGCCTAGCTTAATTGCATATGATTTTTTTTTTTAAAAGTATGATTATTAATGTAAAGGGGGCCAAAATAGGGGGGGCCAAATTTCAAATTGTCGCTACTAGGTCGAGTGGGGTATCATATGAAAGGACTTTACTTGTAAATTTTAAAATATATTTTTGTATTTTTTTAAGTTTCTTAGTTTTCAAGTTATGATGAAAAATGTCAAAAAAATACCATCCCCTTATCTCCGAAGTTTGTGTAAGGAAAAATCTGAATTAATAACAGTTGACAGGAGTTTATGTAAACTTTACAGCAAAAATAAAACGATCTTTCTAAGTTCCACAATTTTTTAGAAATCTACAAAAAACCTTTACAATCAAATTTAGTTTTGCGGTCCTGAAAATGGACTTTATTGCTTCCAAAAATACTAAAGGTATATCGGGACCCTCGGCGCGCGAGTTCAACTCGCACTTGACCAGTTTTTTATTTGTAGCTGTATTAATTAATGTAGTTCCTGAACCGTTTAAAATACTTGGACATTGAGAAATCAAAGGAAGACACAAACTTTAAGAAATAACTTTTTATATCTTAAAGATAAAGATAAGATAAAATTTATTTCAAAAAAACTTAATCTTATTACAAAGTAGGACTAATTATACGTTACAAGTGAACAAACAAGTATCGCATTATTTTGTTTATCTACACTCATGAAGTAAACTTTGAAATATGATTCAAAAAGTTGATACGTAAGGCTGTATATTACGCAGAGTATATATAAAAAATTAAAAAGTTAACATTACGTAACGATTATTGTATGAAAATTTTGCAAAGGTGTTACGTAATTTAATTTTTTAATCATTACATAACACTTGGATACAATTCTCCTTGAATCTAAACTTTTTTTAAGAAGACTGAATAGAAGGTCTTTTAGAGAGCCCGTTAGTAATATATCAGTTTTTCTTAGTAGCTGTCAAATATCAGTAGCATATTACAAAGTGTACCATATAAACAACCTATTATTTTTGGAGCAGTTAGAGTAACAGTTACTATAGTTACAATTATTTCATCTGTGGCTGAAAATATGCGCGCGCAGCCTGAAATTAGAAAGGACTTGGAAATAGATATTAGATTTGTCGCTATTTTCAAACATTTACCTTTTTCAAGTATTTTGTGCCCGTGAAAGTAATGTGAAAGTTTATTGAAAAAGTAGATAAAGTGGTGCAGTCAGGATACTGCACTCACACCAGAAGATACTCAATAACTTATGATCTTCTCTCATATTAGTCTAGGACATTTTACGACATAACCTACAATGAATTGGGAAAGAATGGAAATCTAAAAGAAAACCATGTTAAGAAAATGTTCTGCTTGTATATTTCAAAGAAGACCTAGCGGATATATTAAGGCGGCTTCTTTAGACTTATATCAGAACTGTAGTATACATAACATAAGTTGCCTTTGTTGTTTACTTACTTTTGTTTAATTTTATAAGTAAGTACCTACCTATTGTATGAGTGAAGATAAAGTAGTATACGCAACTGCATATAATATGGTATTATATGACAGTTTCATAAACTACTATTTCAGCGGGCACATAATAATTATACTTTCGCGTTTTTGAGAGGCACAGAATAAATTGCCAAACAGCTTATTCCTTGATCCTTGAAATACATTGTCAAAAGTTGAATATCTTATTACTTAAATGACAAATTTATGGTTAATTAGTTAAGTAATATAAATAATTTTATAAATTTAATATTAATTTAGGTATCATATTTTCTCGAATACAGCTTAATTTCAAGAAAATATTACTTATTAATAAGCATAAAAACTATTTGCTTCTTGCCGAGATTAAAAATAAAACAAAATTAAAACACAAGTGCGGTAATAACTCAGAACAAAGACCTCCTTGCTTCTATAGGATGACAACTGCCAGCACGTCACAAGCCATGTCAAATCATCAATGATGACACCCTATCAAATTAGAAGAACGACGCCTTCATTGCATTTACAAAGTTTATAGGATTATTGTAACTTGTTGTGGTTTTAACGGTTCAAAATATTTTCAAAATATATGTTGTAAACATTGTGAAAATCACGGGTGAAAATTATAAAAAACATGTAGTGAACAAGTGAAAAGTATCGTAAATTTATTCTTGAGTTGCTCTCCATATTAGTGAGTGTGCTTTTTAATAATATCGTGTGTAGTTGACGGCTGTACATCTTCCAAACAACAAAACAAAAACTGCAAAGAAATTTTGTGTTTTCATCTGTAAGTTTTATTCAGTATTTTTGATGTTTGTGGATTATTATCACAAATATTGCTTAAAAATGTCAACTTATCATTCCTACAGTCAGATAATATGATAATTGTAACGTACCTATTTTATTGTAATTTATTGTTTTTTGTGGGATCATGTCGGAGGTTATGAGTGATGTGTTATTTATCGATAGTGATGTTTTTACTTTCGAGCGCAGCGAGAAAGGTATTTAATTGTAGTCGTGAAAAAAGTTGCACATATTTTCTCAAAAATGTGTTCTATATCACTTATATATGTATACCATAAAAAGAAAGTCCCCTAAAAATGTCCGTCCGAGGGTAGCTGTCATACAACAAAAATGAAGAATTAATTTTTTTTGAAAACCGGCTCAAATTATTTTTATGAAACTTTGCTTGACTAAGGATCTCCATGCGAGGTATCTTGCGCCATCATCAGTTTGTCTGTGTGATTTCATATAAGGGGTGTTCCTGTACTACCAAAGCGTAAACTTGTAATTTACTTACTTATAATCGGTTCCATTAGGTTTGTATTATTTTCTATAATTTTAATTCGGTTTTAGTTATCTACCTGATTGAATATTCAATTTGATTGGTTTTTGCAAAAATTTAGTACACAGGATGTACCAAAAACTGAAAAGGCTTTTTCACTAGACAAAACTGAACAACTATCCCTAAGAAACGTGTTTTGAAATAAAAAAAATCTGTGAAAATTCATATAAAGGATGTTCCAGTACTACCAAAAATTTAATATGTGATTTGTTCGAAATCGTTTACGGTTAGTTGGTTTTAATATTTAACAATCCGAATTCTGAATTCATTTGCATATTTCATTAGAACATTTTTTAGAAAAACCTAAATAAGAGTTTGTATTTCCATACTTTGGGTATGGTATTACAAATTTAAGTTTGCGGTTGATAGTTTTACTTGCATATCGCGAGAAAGTAAGTGCAGTGCTGCTGTACCATTAATTATATTTTACAATATTCAACCACATAGTACTATAATCAACGCAAGTTTTGTTTTTGTTCGGAGTTCGATTCCCGATGGGGACACTGTCAAACAAATATCACTTTGTGTGTCTTCGCCAAATTTACATGTCTTAAACAGCATTAATCATCCTGAATCAACAAATTGTAAGAAATGTAATAAAAAAGTAATTAAATTAATCTACATAAAATTCTCTACAAAAAAGGTTTTGAAAGTTTTTCGCTACAAACAATACTTTAAAAGATTTAAAAGCATGTGGTGATGAAAGCGAAAACATAGAGCAACTAACTGCACATGCAACGCTTTGGGCACAGATTAAATAATAGTAAACGTTGGCTAACAAGCGTATGAAGATTCTGGGTCAAGCTTATCCGACACCAGAAGACTACAGGCTCCTTGTTCTCTGAGGTTCAATTAGGAAGATAAATGAAAATTCGCTTGACAATTGATTTGAGCTACTTAGAAGAAAACCACAAACCTGTATTTCAGCATTTTTGCAAAACCATCCCAAAAGGGAGTGAATTGAGGGATAAAAATTTGTATTAAAATCCTACATAATTTGTATGTAAGCTAGAGATATTCATAGTAAGTAAGAAATTTGGTATCTTTAATATTAAAACAGTAAGACGTAAGAAATCACCTTTAGTAAAAATGCAAAACGTATTATTTTCCTGAATGAATTTAACAACTGCTTTAAACAGATTTGCCTTTTATTAAAGTTTAGTACTTCAACTTTTTGGTCAGTTTCTACATCATTTTTCCTTGTGACTTATCGACTATCGATAGATGAAAGCATGCACACATCCCACGTGTGACGAATTATTTCTTATATATTACTTCTATATGAGGTCAAATTTCTTTGGGTGATATACTAGTAATATAATGTAAAAACCGGCCAAGTACGAATCGGACTCACGCACCGAGGGTTCCGTACAAATCTGTAGGTATATATATGTCGGGATTAGGCAATGGTGATAAAGTAAAGCAAAGTAAAAGTAAAGTAAAGGCTTACTCTTCGATTACAATCACTCATTATCTTAGCCACATCGCGTCTCACTGTAGTCAGACTTGCGTATTTCTCCTGATGGCTCATATCAGACCCCCGTACTATGATCTATTGTCCAACACAAGCACTCGTCAGGACCCAAGTAACTTGCTCGGCTGTCGCACCGCGACTGATCCAAAAATGGAAGCTGGGGAGGGGCGCGCACTCACCACTCTGAAGTTAGTTGCCATTTAAATAATTGCTCGTCAGTACAAGAACCGGACTCATGACCTGGAAGTATATGCATATATACTTATACTGGTAGTAAATGTATATGCCCGGTAGTATTTTTAATGCTGAAAATTTTTAATATGTGATGCAGCTAAAAATTTATGGTTTTCAGAATTTTCCTTTATGTGAAACGTTACTTCATGCCAAACTTCAAGATTCTAGGTCGACTGGAAGTATCCTTTAGATTTGATTCCCTTGCAAGTAGTTGCGGGTTTCAAAATATGCTAGGTAGGGTGATGGCGTCCAGCATTTCTATATAATTTGCACATGTGGCAGACATAGATCGTTCGATTAAAAACGATGAGTAGAACAACAGAAAAATAGTCTGCCACCTTGGTAGCGCTGCGTTATCAATTAACAGGGTTTTAAAAATGTAAAAAAAAAACACGTGCTAAATCATTTGCTCACGTCTGCCGCTTGCACTGATGGTTACAATCATCCTCAAAACCATAAAAATCGAAGAGGCAGACCTCTAGACCTCTGATTTATCAAAGGCAGACCATTTGATTCATAGTCTTATATATAGGGTGACTTCATAGATTTATATAGTCAAGATAGGGTCTTGGGAACAAGCGGTTCAAAATTTCCCCATACAAGAATAGCAAAGCGCCATCTGTGAAAGATCGCGTAAACTACGTAGTGTAGTACTTCAAGGAGGTCTTTGTTCTGAGGTTGTCGGTGCTAAATACACGGAATGGAAATAATATGGCGGGAAAAACAAAACAAAGTCTTTACTGTTTATACGTGACTTAGGCCTGGTTTTTCAGTGTTATTTATTAGATAATAGTAAAAAACAATAAAAGTAAGTAATTTTTTAACTAAAAAAATGAATCATCGTTTCATTTTTGTATTAGTAAGTTTGTTGTTTTTTATTTGGAAAACTTACATCTGTTTATTGAAAAGTCGCGTCTTACACGAATTAATTGATACATTTTTACTTATTTACTTTTTACATCTTAAATCTTTTGCTTTATTTACTTCTTCTATCATCGTTAGTGCACCCTTTTATGCAACAGGCTGGCATTTTTGTATGTAGTCGCGCGTTTTGCGTGGTCCGCTCCTCAGAACAAAGATCTCCTTGCTCGTCCGCTCAGATAAAGTTGACAATTTGTGATTGACATTTGTTGGTCCACAATGTCAGATTGTGGACCAACGAATTGGGGACAGTGTAACGTGCCGATGGGCCAGTACTAAAATATAAGTAAATGGGTGACTTTTAATTAGTTCTTGATAGAAACAGGTATGAATTGATACTGAATAACTTTCCCCAAGGAACATAGGTCGAAATACGAAAATCAAGTTTTGATCTCCCAAAGAAACTGCATCAGCGGATGGTGATGGAGGTCAAATTGAGTATTTCGTATTTCAACCAATTTTCCTTAGGAATAGTTTTTCAGTATCATGAGTACATCATGTACATGCATATCTTTTGCTATCAAGAACTAATTAAAAGTCACCCTATACAACGTGTTAATGGAATAAGCGAAACCCTCATACACCCCAACTGATTTTTATTAAAATAAATCCATTCCCGTAAAAAAATCTTAAAATTTTTTTTTTTCTATATATTGTTATTTTAAAGTTTCATCATAGTTCTAGTTTTATCGTTGTTCTAGCCCGCGCGCTTCGCGCACGCTTCCCTCCCCTCTTCACCGCTTATGGTCCGCGCGGCACCGGTCGGCAGCGCGCTTATCCACAGAAATGTTAAGAATAGAAGCGGCAAAAGTTTAAGTAATAAAAATTTAAAAAAATCACCCCCATCAAAAACCCGTGAAATTGATTCCACTCTCGATTCTAAATAAACTATTTTCTCAGTTTCGCTCAAAGATTTCGGACCTCCTTGCTTCGCTTGGAATAGATACCTTGCTAATTTATTTTAGTAGGGGATGACATCTGCCAACATGTCACAACCCCATCATCGATGATCCATAGAAAACATTCAAAATAACCTGTCAAATCCATAGAAAAACGCCTACACCACCTAGTGACGAATTATTTCTATAATCCTCCTTCTAAGTACCTTTATTTTTCTGTGGTTTCGCTTATTCCGTTAACACCTTGTATAGGGTACTTCCTAATCAACTGCGTTCCTTTGAGTGTGTTACTCTGACCATAGAACTTAACAACTTTCCCTAAAGTACGACAAAAAAATTACAAAAAAAATACTTCACTTAGTTCTTGGTTATAAACTGCTACGGTTATTTTGTAATTTTTAGCGCTAATAGAAACCTTGAAATACTTTGAAGGAGGTGTGTAGTTTTTGTTATAAATATTTTTATTTTACAAGTTTTAGTGTTAAGCAAACATCGTAAGGTACAGGCACCAAAAGGTGGTTGGTAACCCTAAATGATCTAAATTACTGACCTGATGATCACTCCTTCAAAGTGGTAAGGACAAACGACTGAAAGGCCTTCCGAAGCACGAATGACGTAGTGTTGTCATATCACTACAATCATGATGTCTCTAAAAAAGTTCGAGCATTTCATGGATAGTCTCTAAAATTGATGGTCAGTAATAAGTAACCAACTTATAGACAGGTACGCACTTCGGTGGAAACAATTTGACCTTGAGCGAGTATTTTCTTTAAGGCGTTTGTAACGTAGCCACAGAATATTCAAGCAATATTTATATTTGTAATCGGTTTCTCGAAAACGGCTCTAACGATTTTGATGAAAATTACTATACGGGTTTTCGGGACGAAAAATCGATCTAGCTAGGTCTCATGTCTGGGAAAATTCGTTTTCACCGTCTTTTTAATCATTTCTTTGCGCGTTTTAGTGCGTTTAAGAAACTTACAGCGCCACCCGATGATATTGTCAGGTTGAGGCGGCTATTCTAGAGCGAAGCTCGGTCGCCCAGGTACTATAATAGTAAACAAGTTCAGCGTAGCGCTGGTTCGGCTGACTACAGGTTACACTGGTTTTGTCTCTACGTGTACAATGCCGTGCGTTCCATGGCATGGCATCTCTAAGATGTTCAATTTCCTGTGAAGAGCTTTCACCTGAGAGATTTTGCATTATTTACCTAACGCGTTGTTTTTAAAACACGTAGGTAATCGTGCCTATAAAGTTTGAGCGTTGCTTTCGATTTCCCTGGGATCCCATAGTGAGATCCTGACTTGGTGGCCATGTGACAACTTCAGAAGTATGTTTGGTCGGATAAAAAAAGAATTTTGAAAATCGTTCTATTATTTGACAGAACGTTCTAATTGTTGTGCCACTAGCGGTCACACACCACGACTAACGTTATTTAATTTTAGACATCGCAAAGAAAGACCAACTTCCACTTAGCCACGAGCGCTTCAAACTTTCGATCAATACGTGACTAAAGTTTTGAAGAATAATCCTCCAACTCCTAACCGTTAAGGAGTTGGACCTTCCATCATCAGACCATCAACATGAGATGATGAATACCAGACGCAATATTTGTGTAGCTTTGAAAAATATATGAAAAACGTTATACGTGCCTATAAAATTTGAGTGTTGCCCTCGATTTCCCTAGGATCCCATCATCAGATCCTGACTTGGTGACAATGGGACCACCTCAGGAGTATACCCTTTCGGATGAAAAAGGAATTTTGCAAATCGTTAACACCTGACGGAAAAATAGGTGGACATACATAAAAAATACATACAGTGGAACATAGAACCTCCTCCTTTTTTGAAGTCGGTTAAAATTAGGCTTAGTTTCCATACTCCTGATAAGCCCATGTATTTACTGTGCCTCTAATTTTTTTATTTTTAGGGTTCCGTACCTCAAATAACGGAACCCTTATAGGATCACTTTGTTGTCCGTCTGTCTGTCTGTCTGTCTGTCAAGACTCTTTATCTCACGAACGGGTAAAGGTTTCAGGTTGAAATTAATACCATTTATTAGGATCCATGAACCACACAAGATCTGAAAATTTCAATTTTTTACAACGACGCAATCAAAAGATATGGCATTTTATGTCCTCATCTCCATACATTTATACAAAATAGCAAAACCTACAGGGTACTTCCCGTTGACTTAAAATTATGACATTTGGCAAGAAGCTAGGTCTCACAGTACAAATAATGGGAAAAGTCTGAAATCATTAAATATTACAACTTTTCTCACAACTAATGGTAACCAATTGTGGTGAGCTCCCGTTTCAAGAACATTCATATAAGATAGGGGTCAAGTTGGATGGTCGCGAAGGCGATTTTTGTTTTAGTTCTATTTTAAAAATGGGAACACTTACAAACTTTAAAATTGGTATGTTCATAGTGCATAAGCTATAAAATAACAACAAATAATAAAATTTGGTCAAGCGCGTGTCGGACTCAAAAAATGTAGCACATTAACTTACTGAAATTTCAACTAATACAATAATGATTATGTGGTGGTACGGAACCCTCAGTGCGCGAGTCCGACTCGCACTTGGCCGGTTTTTTAACAGTAATTACTCTACAAGAACATACAAATAACACTAAAAACATGACTACCGAAAAGCTGCATTTACAGCAAAAAACAATGAAACACGAGATTCGGGTTATATAAACTCGGGAACACAGACTCAGGCAGAGAATTCCACTCTTTAGCCGTACGCATTATAAAAGATGTTTCAACTCTTTAGTAAACCAAGCGCTACGAGAGCAAAACAAATGAAAATTCACGTTGGTATAATACGACCTGATTGATTTCATTTGTCACCGACAGATGTCGCTACTGGGCGGTTAAAATTTCATTTCATTTATTTATTTATTTATAATCTTACAATTATAAGTCAGTAGGTATTACAATATACTCGTACTTAGTCAATAATTAATTAGTCATCAAATAATTAATTATAATTTAACAAAAAAAAAGCTACCTTAAAGCAAGTCAAGGTATTTTTATCGCGCTAAAACGCGCTATCATTGTGTTTCCTTCTTTAAACGACTACCTACTATGATCTGAACTTGTAGTAAATTTTTGAAAGCACGTCATTTGCACGCATTATGTGCGACGTGCTCGTAAGCACCACCGTAGTATTATTGGATTGTTATGTCGACCGGTAGAGGTGGGTCGTTTTCGTTTTTTTAAATTTCTTAGTTTTAAAGTTATGATGAAAAATGTCAAGAAAAATACCATTCCCCCCCCCTTATCTCCGAAGTTTGAGTAAGGAAAAATCTGAATTAATTACAGTTGACAGAAGTTTATATAAACTTTACAGCAAAAATAAAACGATCTTTCTAAGTTGCACAGTTTTTCAGAAATCTGCAAAAAACCTTTACAAACAAATTTAGTTTTGCGGTCCTGAAAATGGACTTTATTGCTTCCAAAAATACTATAGGTATATCGGAACCCTCGGCGCGCGAGTCCGACTCGCACTTGACCGGTTTTTTTTTAGAGCATCGGCTACTTTCAATGCAACCTTTTTAGTAAGATGCTGGCTGGTATTTTGATACATAATTTTTTCATGTTCATTTGTTCAAAGTTCTGTCAAGATTTGATTGGATGACATCAATCAAAGACATAGCAGTTGCAGTCTCAGGAGACGCATTTTTGAAGCGTTCGTATTGGCAAGATTCGTATACGAATCAGTGATATCGCTATTTTTGAATATTTATACCTGTGAATTCTGTCTGACCAAAGATTTTGGAAATTACGCCAGGGGGCGTTAGAAGCGCAGCGTTTTTCTTACGTCAATGGGTCTGACCCAGTCGTTTTGAGCACCCAGTAGACGTTTGCCCAACCGTTGGCCGCGCCGGCTCGGCAAGCTTGTTGACAGCTTTCACACGTTGTTGGTGCGGCTCATTCCGTGTAGGTCTGTCAAGCAAGCAAGATGGACGTATACGCGGAGACTATCGCTGCCGCTGAAATATACTTATACAGTGCTTTTAAGTTTTGTTTCCAGCTGCACCATATTTGAAAAAAAATAAAAAAATATTTTTACTTATTTAGAATAAAATAAAACGTCCCTCTGCTCCTACGCACTTATTTGAAATAAAGGCACGGCCAACGTGTGAACGCTGTTTGCGGCTCGTCGTGTAGAGCCCGTGTTGGATTTCTACCCTTGAACATTTCTACCACTCGAAAGTATATTTAATCTGTGATAAGAACGATATTGGGTCCCCCGCACATGGTCAAACAGTTTCGCGATCAGACTTCGCGATCATTATTATTTCTCTTTCTTTCTTATGGCTGCATCTCTACCGGATCGCAGCATCGCGGATTTAACGTGTGCGGACACTCGACGTTTCCTTCACACATTGGGTGCGCGCACACGTAACATCCGCGATCCTGCGATTCGGTAGAGATGCAGCTATAAGAAAGAAAGAGAAAGCTATAGGACCATAGAGACACCATAGATACACCTAGTCTATGGTCCTATAGCTTTCTCTTTCTTATAGCTGCATCTCAGCGGATCGCAGGATCGCGGATTTAACGTGTGCGGGGACCCATTGAGATATCAACTTTTTAATTAGCGTTCCATTCCTACGCAATTTATTACCGGTTTTTAAAATCAATGAATAATTTCTTTCCGGTGTTTATTCTTTTCTAAGTGAAACGAAATTATCTATGTACAAGTGCGACAAGGCTTATTATGAACGTGGCAAAAAAAGGAACTAACACCGCCACCTTGTGAAACGTCACTTTTGAGTGTTCTCCTCTTAGATTATGAATAACGGCAGCTTACTGCCTATAGATAAACAAAGAGCCAGAAAACGCGTAACCAATTTTTATTTGTCAATGTGTGCGTTAGATAGTGATGTACATTTTGGTATCGATATTCGTGTACCCTGGCGACATTGACTTGTCTGTTCAGGCGGTAGCGTCGCTGTCAACAATCGCAGTGTTTCACTTGTAGTAGGTAGTAGTGTCGATAATCCTCCATTTCTCCGCCTGGGGCCGTAGATAAGTGGATTTCTACTATCGTAAATGCCAGTAGTATAGAATAAAAATGTATGAGATTGATATTCACTGACGAAATGTTGCGTGACGGCTATGGCTATATTATATGCAACTACCGTTTACTATTACAGAAAGCCCCTTTTCTAGGTACCAACCCAAAAAAGTCGGTGGAACTGTAATTTATGTTTCTTTGTTCAAACCTCATTTTTTTATCTTCGTCACTGCACGACCAGTGCCACCAGCATGAGCCCCTATCTTAGGCCAAATGTATTATATTTATTTTTAACTAGCGGTCCGCCCCGGCTTCGCACGGGTAGATATAGGTTTTTATTGCGTCGGGGGTAACTAATGTACTCTACATTATACAAACAATTTGGATATTATTTTTAATTAAATGTGCAGGCCGCGTCCCCAGTAGGCTCACAGTGAGCGGCAACTGTTTGCCTGTAGTTCGCCTTCCTTTATATTTTAAACGGAGTGTCCACTCAGCGCGTATTGTACGCAGTTCGCAGTTCGCAGTTCGCATTCTTTATTCGCTCGCCAGAGGGCGCGTTTGGAGTCAATATCGTCTTTGTGTATTTTAAATTTAATAAATTGTCTTAGTTACTTTTTGACTATTAGTACTTTAATCTGTGCTGAGTGATCCAAATAACGTGTGGAAGTGTTTGTGAAGCAATTCATGAAGAAACTTACCAACTACGATTGAATATAAATTCGTGATTAAAACCTAAAAGTATCTAAGATCTAAACATAAAATTAACTTCATATTAGTGTTTAAAATTAAAGTCGAACAATTTGACATAAAATACAAACCTCTACTGTTGTGTACCTGTGCTTAAATTTGAATTATAATAACGTTTATCTGTTGTTGACAACAGCAATGTGCAAGTGTCAGTGAACTCAGTGAACTTGACCTTGAAACTGACACCTGTCCACAGCTCATTCTCATCTTTTTACTACGATAGATATCGAACTCATATTTCGCATGGAATTACAAGAGCTGCGTGGTGTAGGCGCAGGAGTGTGGGTCTGACGCCCAAGACGTTCGAGTTCGTATCCGGGTCGAGCAAAGTCTTTTTGCAAATTATTAAATTTGCATTGCCATCTAGGAATCATATGAAAAACAAATTACACAATCACGGCAAACTAATATAATATATTCCTACCAACATGGGGTCGAAACCCAATACTACTTCAACAGCCAACCGCAAGGGGGCATTACTAGTCGTAGAATGCGCAAAGTGTAAAGCAAAAGTGGAATCGCGCGATACTGTTACATGCACATCGTGTAATAAAATATACGAATTTGAGTGCGGAGGAATATCTCAGAAATTATATAGTCTTTTAGAGCATAAAAAGAAAAAGAATTGGAGATGTAAGTTCTGTCATATGGCCTGTAAAGCGCAGTCAAAGATCACTTTTAGAAGAGGCCAAGTCCCTTCTAGGCCCAATAGTAATACAAAATCCCAAGTAACAGCCGACCAGCTACAGACCTCTGTAGGAATTTCCACACCTGAGATCAAGCAAGTTGAAACAGAAAATTGCTCAGAACAAGAGGGTCACAAAAAGCATAGTCGTGATTGTTCTAGCAAGAGCTACATAGGGGAAAAAAGTGCAGAATTATCTTCCTCATGCTACATAGTACGAGTACCAAACTCTAGCGAACATGGGGAAGAAGAGGGCGGAGAAGTGAATATAAACATCCCTACTAAAAACTCTTTCAGCTCGTTGCCTCTTGAGGAGAATATCTCACAAAAAGGGACAAATCTATCTGTCGAATTGAGACAGGGTAATGACCGAAGTCACACCCCTGCACGCAGTAGAAATTGTAGACAGCGGTCTGTTTCCAGCAGCGAAATTTACAGAAAAAGTAATAATATAAATCATCAAAGTTTGCCCGACGCTTTGTTGAATATTGATGAAATAAATGACTTAAAAGAGAAGGTAGAGCTTTTGGAATTTGAGCTAGCGAAAGCAAACGAAATGATCGAGGATTTAGCGTTGGAGAATGTAACATTAACTAGGAAAATTGATCACCAGTCTAGAACTATTCAATACTATAAATCAGTGGGAGTAGGCGTAACAACTCCTAATAAATTCCTTTCACCCAAATACAGAGGCGTCAAACAATTTTTAACTAGCAAAAATTACCAAAATATAAATCTTGTGCAGAATTGTGATGACTCAGAACAACAAAAAAATTACTCAACGTCTTCAGAACAGCAACGTAGTTTTGACCCGAGTGATAATCACAACCATTTCCTCACTTCTTCACCTGAAATTGTCACCAACCCCAGTAAGATCATCCACCAGCCAAAGTCTTTGTGCCCCCTCTCACCAACACCAAATAGAAGACCATCTCCACAGAGGGAAACAAACTCAGCGAGGCCTTTAAAGCGTAATGAAGGGAACGTGTGGGAGCATAGAGTCGCTATCTACGCCGGAGAAAGTGGAAGAAATATGAAAAATATACTACAGCGACTTTTAGGAGAAAAATACTTCGTCACATCGGTACTTAAGCCGTATGCTTCTTTGGACATGATATTAGAAAGTTGTAGTAGTGATTGTAAAAATTTCACAAAAAAAGATTTTGTTATCATACTCCCTGGTACAAACGATTCTAATGTGTTTACTTTCAGAAGATCACTTCATGAGCATGTTTGTGCTCTAGTACACACAAATGTGCAAATTGGGGAGGTTTTTTGGAATGTAAATGGACTCACGACATTCTTAAATAAGACAGTTAAGCTTGATTTTATGACTTTAGAACACGCAAGCACGTTTGATGTATTCGATTCCTTGAACGATTCACTAAAATTAAGTAAGTTAGAAACGTGCAGATCAATATGGAGAGCTATAATGTATGTAAAACTCAGTTTAACATCATCTACTGTAAAGTTTTTTCGTCCCTCAAAATAGACATGAAAATATTGATATGACACAAAATACAGTTATTAATGATGTACCAATAACAAATTTATGTATAATTTCAAATTCAATTAATAACAGTAGGGACATATCTAAATTAAGTATAATGGCAAACTCAAATAATAATAGTAGAGACATATCTAACGAAAACTTAAATGTTCTAAACATTTTTCATCAAAATGTTTGTGGAATAAATACAAAAACACAAGAACTAGAATTGTATTTAGAAAGTAGTGAGAAAAAAATTGACTTTGTATGTTGCACAGAACATTTCTTAAATAGAGACTCAATTGCTTGTTTCTCAATGAACAACTTCAACCTGGCCTCACATAATGTTAGAGATAGAATGAAAAGAGGTGGCAGCCTTATAATGTCTTTTGCTGAGCGAAAATATGTTAGACTTGAAATTTGTGATAAGTTATATAAACGAGAATGTTTTGAAATTTGTGGTGTAAGAGATCTACAAACTAATATAAATATCTGTTGTTGCTATAGAAACACAAGTAACAAAAACTTTGAGCTTGGTAACTTTAAATCGTTCATAGAAAGGTTAGAGACTCTATTAGAGCACTTTTTCAGCAAGAACTGTATTATATGTGGAGACTTTAATATTGATCTATTAAAGGCTAGTAAAGAGCGTGATGATCTTTTGATTCTACTCAGATGTTTTAATTTTAGGCATTTAATACAGGCAGGAACATATCTGTGCCCTAGAAACAACACAACAACATGTTTAGATAATTTTTTGACTAATATACCGGACGATAACATCATAAATACAAACATTGATTTTAATGGGTTGGCAGATGGACACGCAGCGATTACAGCAAAAGTTGTTTCTAATGAGTCCAGCCAAAAAAATGAGCATTGGTATTTCACTGAAGCTCGATCACTTAGCAGAAACAACAACATCGCTTTCCGAGAGAAAATTATGCGTGAAAACTGGACATCTTTTGGTATAAATAAGTTTATAGAGAGATTTACTGACATCTATAAGTCAAGTTTTAGAAAGTATAGAAAGAAAGTTCATACTAATAAATTGAACAAATTAAAATGGGTGACTAAAGGAATAAAAACATCAAGTGTCATGAAACGGTTCCTAGGAAATAGAAACAGCACTCACTCTACTATATCAGGTTATAGGGAAAAGTATGTAAAGACCTATCGTAGAATAATGAGGCACGCTCGAAGAATCACGGTTCAGGCAGATATAAGTGCGGCTTACTCTTCGAAGTGTATTTGGCAAGTGGTCAGTAAATATTCAAATAAATCAAAAGCACCTAAACGGCGAGACAGCATATTATTAAAAGTTAGTAATAAAATCAACCAAGATCCCTACTGCATAGCAAATACTTTTGCTAAACAGTTTGGCAGTGATTGTAAAGAAATCAGAACCACATGTGTTGCGGAGGAATATCTACAGTCAAGTTGTGATAGAGTAAGCAGTAATATGACTTTCCGGGAGACTAACTGTAGGGAAATCACAAAAATGATTAATAGTATGCAAACTAAAAGTTCTTTCGGTTATGATGGGATTTCCATAAAAATAATCAAAAATAACATTGACATACTTGCAGAACCACTAGCATTTCTTATAAATAGATGTATCGAAGAATGTATTTTCCCGGATCAACTTAAAATTGCACGCATAGTTCCGGTACATAAAAAAAAAGATAGGACGGATCCGCAAAATTATAGACCGATTTCCTTGCTGCCGGTACTATCAAAAATTTATGAAAAAATCATAAAACAGAGATTAACTTTCCACTTAGCTGAACACAAAATCATTCATGCCAGACAGTTTGGATACCAGAAAGGTGTAGGTACTGGAGATGCAATAGACGCTCTTGTAACCGATGTTATCGATGGCCTAACACAGCATAAAAAGCTAGCAGCTCTATTTCTCGACTTGAGCTCCGCGTTTGATAGTGTCAACCACAGCATCTTATTACAAAAGTTGGAGTATTATGGGGTTCGGGATAGGTCCCTGAAAATTCTCTCTTCATATTTGAGTAACAGAAAACAGTACGTTGAAATTACATCTGTACTCAACAACATTGAAAAAAAAGTGTCTTCAAAATTTACAACACTCTCCCGAGGTGTCCCGCAGGGCTCTATATTGGGACCAATTCTCTTTATTATCTTCACGAATGACATGATTCAATATCTGAAAACTAAAATTCCTAGTGCGGAAATAGTAGTTTTTGCGGATGATACTAACGCTGTAATTCGGGCAAATAGTATATCAGAACTCAATAGTCATGTCAATGAGGCACTTTTAGCTTTTCACTCATGGTTTGAGGTTAATAATCTGCAATTAAATGCACAAAAAACGAATGCCGTTCTTTTTAAAACTACCTCACGAAACGAAGACACTTTAGATGTTGCGTTAAAAGGTAATAAAATTGACACGGTAGATAGTGTTAAATTTTTAGGAGTTTTTGTGGATTCCTTACTTAACTGGAAGGATGAATTAAATCGAGTTGAAGGAAAAATAAGCTCAGCTTGTTATGCTTTACGAACTCTTAGAGATGAGCTCACAGAAAAACAGCTGCTTACTGTGTACTATGCCTTGGTAGAGTCTCATCTGAGGTACAGTGTTCTGCAATGGGGAAACAGTTATCAGTACAACATGCAAAAAGCTTTTACTATACAAAAAAGAGCTGTACGTACTATTGTAAGAATACCTCAATGGGAATCTTGCAAATCTCATTTCGTTAGGTTAGGCGTCCTCACAGTTCCGTGCCTTTATATATTTGTATTGTTGGTAAACTTCAAAAGAAAGACTCTAGGACAGGAAACAGAACATGATAAGGCAGCTAGGGTTGGAACGCGCAGGAGGGATTTTAAGCGTATCGAGCTACCGCAGCGTCTTAACGTAGTACGCCATGGCGCGCGCTACAATGAGGTGCGTCTATTTAACGCACTGCCGTTAGAGCTCAAAGGAGACGTCACGTTGAATAGTTTTAAAACAAAGCTGAAGGCTTTCTTGCTGAGAGAGTGCTTCTACTCTGTAAATGATTTTTTAAATTATAAGAATTGACATTGCTTTAATTAGAAATTGATTTGACATAATTCTTCCTGACATTTAGTGAATATATTTAGTATTGATTTGACATTAGTTTTTCGTCCAGTTTTACATTATGATATTATTGTTTCATTATGCTTATGAAGTTATTGATTGTTATTAATTTGCACTGACATAACCTAAATTACTTTGTAATGTTTTAGTTAAGTGTCCTTGTTACAATTATTGTCTTAAGTTAGATACAGAACCTATGTTTCGAACACAAATTATTTTGTAAACGAACTGAATAAACTGAACTGAACTGTTTGCGGCGTTTACTAACCTTACCCCTCTTCCCAAGAAAAACATTGAATTAACGACCGATACGCCGCTCAGAGTCAGTCAGCGGAGAGTCAGCCGCTTACAGCCTGATGGGGACGCGGCCTTAGGTTTTTAAGTAATAGACCAAGCTAGATTTCTCATCAAAACATACACTCTTTGATGCTCTGCCTATTCCGTTAGGGATATAATCGACCATTAGTCACTTAAAGCGCCGTTTCTTAAATTTCAATTATGTTAATTATTACACCCATCTTGACTCATCTTAACTTTTGAATGGTACGTCCGATTTGAATAATTCAAAAAATAATTTGCCTTGAATACGAAGTCATTTATTTTGATAAGGATTAATACTAAGGTACGAATAATGCTGCCTGTATAGTTTGTACCGACATTTTAACATGAAAAGTAGTTATTGTGACATAACTGTAATAGTTAGACATATGACATCTCGGACTTTTTTGTAGATATTAATGTCTTCTATACAACTGTAGTACATCACTTTGCTCTATTGTCAATATAAGGATGCTATTTGGTATTTTTTTCACACCTTGGGTTACATTATCGAGGTTTTCGTACGGAACCCTAACATTTCTGAAAATATTTTATAGCCTATGTTCATCAGGGATAATGTAGGATTCTAATGGTGAAAGAATTTTTCAAATCGGTTCAGTAGTTTCGGAGCCTATTCGATGCAAACAAACAAACAAACAAACAATCAAATCTTTCCTCTTTATAATATTAGTGTAGATGTATGGAGCAAATGTCAAACTATAGCATTTGAGGCCGCCAAAGGCCTCTGACATATGGCTCTTTAACGACTACATCCATAGGTAGTAGTCGGGACCAACGGCTTAACGTGCCTTCCGAAGCACGGAATCATCCAACTTATCGGACTATCAGGTGATTCATCCTGCAATGTCCTAACCAAACTGGGGAAGTCGCATAAAGGGATTTTTGTCTGACAGAGTCCCCACCGGGAATCAAACACAGAACCTCCGGACTCCGGATCGAGAGCCGAGCGCTCTAACCACTAGACCACGGAAGACGTTAATGGCTGATAATTCTACAAAGCAGAAAATCGCTAAATTTCAAAACCACAAACGCAACGCAACGTTGGAATGCGTATTGAAGACGCATATTTCACAATTTATAAACAAAAATTTTAAAATAGTCAGTTTTAAGGAAGGAATGACATTATATTTTGGTAACAATTTGTTTGAGCCGATAATAACTATACGGAAGTGCCTCCGCTGCTGCCCGCGCCGGGTCCCATATGAGCTACCGACCGGCGCCGGTTGCTGAAAATTGGTAACAGAACTAAATTAGTCAACCCCGATTCCAAGCTGCCGAATCTGTTAGCTCCTTTTAATAAAGTTGTATTTAGTCGACATTTTCTTTTATATACCTACATCTACAAAATGTTTGCTACAAACTTAAGAGTATTTTTTTAGGATTCCAACTCGTCCAATTACCCTTATCAATTTTCTTTTTATATTCGAATCCTTTGGAAACTGTTGAACAAAATGGTTAAACAAAGTTAGGACGGACCTACTTCTGTTTATTTCAAGACGAAAATGGTAAATCAAGTATTTCAGTACGCAACGCGTAACAATGCGTCTGTGAGCTCGTATTATAAACATAAAGGAAATAGGTATCGATAAATTTGAGTCAAGCCCTAGCGTAAATGTGAGCTATATTGATGAAAAATATGACACTAAAATTCAAAACATTATCAACAACTTAACTTATTTCAATGCAAAATACGAAAATTAGCAATTCTGAAGAAGCTATTCTATATTTTAAATATGAAATATAAGTTATTTTAAGCAAAAAAATATATAGTTCAAAAGTAATAACGTCCTAGGAATTTACCCGTGAAATGTACATTTCTCTGGACTATTTTTGAGATTAACACCACATCCAACTACACAACACACCGTCATAACTAAAGATATCTTTATTTTTATATAAATATGTAGTTTTTACGCAATTTTTTACAAAAAACTGGAAAGCTGGTTTTTCGCGTGGCCCAAAGTGACCCCCTGTCATTCAAAATCGGTTACAGAGCTATTCGATTCGCTATCCTTTGCTATCTTGCAGTATCACCATAAGCGATTTGTTTCTCGCTCGCACTCATTGTTGGTCTTCTATGCTTATGTCTATGGTTCTCCTTATACAAGCTAGCGCCCCCACCCGCGTTCATTATAAGCCTTGTCTACTTGAAAGAAGAAAGTGAATTAGGACGCACCCTATATTGGGGATATGATTGATTTAGTACGAATTTATAAAAATTAATATTTCTTAAAATCAGTGAGTAAATCGTCTGCCAATTTTTTGTTGTCTTCAGTGAAACCAAATGAAGCGAATAAAAGCAACTAGAATGATGAGCAAATGGTTTAGTAGAGCCTTTTTTTTCTACATATTTACTAGTACTTCCCGTGATAATGCAGAGCCCTATACGTCTGCCTCTTCGATTTCTTTAATTTTTAGTATGTTTCTGACCAGCAGCTCCATTGGCAGACATGAGCAAATGATTTAGTACCCTTCTTTTTTTTACATTTTTGAAAATCTGAAACTCAAAAACGCAGCGACGGACAGAAAAACTTTACTGAACCAAATCAATTTATAATAATCTAAACTATCATCTCTAGCGATATGAAATACGTGCAAATCATATAGCGAAATATTTTTCATCTCCCTTACTATGCGGCTTTGAGGTGATCTGTGACGGCCATCTTAGACCCGAACGCAACTAGATGGAGCCACTGCTGCAAATATAAGATTTTAATTTTTTAATGCAATAAGTAACAACTATATATGTGCAAAAAGTGGTTTCGCGTAAATTTCATAGTGCAACTTCAACACCTCACAACAATTTCGATAAGAAAAAAATCTCCATATGTCCACTATAGTCAAATACCCTCGTCAGTCCGTGTTTACATGAGTATGATCACTCACACATGCACACAAAGCACAACCGTACAGTTTTGACCGCACGCCCACAATCGTAATATTGAACCAAAAATTGCTAACAAAAAATAGTACTTTCGGTACATTAACCGTATTTTTGTATTAATTGGCCAAAAATTTAACTAAAAATAGCAGTATTCGTTCGTTTTTCAACAGAATTTTATGTCCCGCATAAGAATGCAAGTCATTTGAATTTTTGTATGGAAAACGGATCACCTTAACTGCTGTAATGTAGGTGCGGAAAGCGTGTTAGTTTTAGTAAATGGTGACACTGATTTGTATTGAATGACTTCAGAGCTCTGAGGTATTATAGACTTGAGTTTTTGAAATGAATTTCAATTTAATACCTTAACGCGTTCATGAGGAAAGGGGTAGTAAATTAAAAATTTAAAAAAAAAAATTATATGATGTGACTAAAATTTATGCTTTTCGCAATTTTTCCTTCATCTCTCCTATAAGACGTTGCTTTGTACCAAATTTCAAGATTCCGAGTAAGGTAGGTAAGTTTGCGGCATAAACGGCTGCATCTTTTGATTGCGTTAGCTTAGAAGTTTTTTTTACAGCTCCAAGGGACAGTAGACATAGATTAGATTAGATTAGATTTCTTTATTTCATATTATCAAATTCAAAATTACATAGATTGTTCAGATGTCAATGAATAATATGATCGTCAATAATATTGGAAATAAAATAAAAATAATTCAAAACAAAATAAAAGTATGTCAAAAGACAGGTAAAACAAAGCAAATTCATTGTAATTAAAATATTTAATGTCAAAATAAGTGAAAAATAAACATAAAATACTTAAGTGTATTTTAATCAATAATAATAATGTCAAAGGAAATGTCAAATAAACTATTAAATTACTTTTATTTTAACATTAAATATTTATGTCATAAATGTCAAAATTTATTTAATAAAACTAATATACTCTTTTACAGAGTACAGTACTTTATCCAATAAAAAATCCTTCAGTCGACGCCTAAATGTTTCGTCAGAGGGTTCATTTTTTATGTCAGCAGGTAGGTTCTCGTAATAGGATGGCCCTAGCACGCGCGGATTTTTTTCGAGCAGTGCAGTGCGTCGGGGAATAGCTCTAAGGCACCCAGTTCTACGAAGTTCTCTTCCTGGTACTTCCACTCGCCCAAAACTCGACAGATTTGTACGGGTGAACATTATGACCTCGAACAGGTAATGAGAATAATGTGTCATAATTTTGTGTTCGGCGAACAGCGCCTTGCACGAGTGCCTTGGTTTCACTCCAACCATTGTTCGCAGCGCTCGCTTCTGCATTCTCATTACCCGTCCGGCATCCGTAGAGTTCCCCCACAAAATCGTACCGTAAGTCATGAGAGAGTGGAAATACGCGAAGTACACTTGTCTCATAAGTATTTGATATGAATTTCAGCTTGATACCTCCACGCGTTCCTGAAAAAATAGGTCTTGACAGACAGACAGACTGACTACAAAGTGATCCTATAAGGGTTCCGTTTTTCTTTTTTAAGGTACGGAACTCTAAAAAGCACGCATGTTTAATAAGTTGGGTTATGGACCTAAATACAGTACAAATAGAGCTGTTTTATGAGCAAACTAGCGGCCAGCCCCGGATTTGCATGAGAAGCTAGAGTTCATAAAAAGATCCCGTAGATAAGAGCACTTTCAGTATTTCCCGATTTTGAAATGTCTTTCTTTTTTGTTTTAGATCTATCGTGAAAGTAAATTATAGAATAACAACAAATTATGAAAACTGGTCAAGTGCGAGTCGGACTCGAGTGCATCAAATACTCTCCTCAGCTGGCGGCTCACACTTGGCCCGTTTTTGGTCTGTAGGAATTTCATATTAACTTTAATCTCATCTTTCTCAAAATTGCTGAAACACGTGATTCTTTACTTCTTATAAAAAAAACTCTCTCTCTCTTCTTCTTTTTAGCTAGAATCCTTATTTCGAGTACCTAAGGTCAAAACTGTAGGATTTTCATACAAACTTTCAGCCTTTATTACACTAACCGCCTTATTTTTAGAAGTAAGTCCATTTTTAGGACGGAAAAACTAAGTTTTCTGTAAAGGTTTTTTGCCGATTTCTAAAAATCTGTGCGAGAATTATTTGTGCTGTAATATTTACATAAACTTCTATTGACAGTAATTAATTAAAATTTTTCTTTTCGCTAACTTCGGAAATAAGTATATTTTTGTAATTTTTCATCATAACTTGAAAACTTAGAGTTTTAAAAATACACAAATATCAGTTTTTGAATGTACAAGTAAATACCTTTCATGTGATACCCCACTCGACCTAGTAACGATAATTTGAAATTTGGGCCCCCTTTACAGTAATAATAATATTATAATTTTATAATAATAATAATAAACTCACTCACATACCTAATGTGTTTTACTTCAATAACCCTTGGTTTTCGAACCCGCGTTATTGAATAACACCCCTAAAAAAAGGGAGAAAAAAAGAACTACCAACATAATAATATTATAATTTTATAATTATATTAAATTCTTTTGTTTGCAATAAAGTTGGTTAATCATATTGTAAAATGATTCCAAATTTCAAGTCGATAGCACATAGAGTAACACGATTTTCGCGCGCAAGGGCTTGCGCGGTTTGACGCGTTGCTCTAAGCGATAGCATGATTGGTTGCCGAGATAATCAGGTGTGACAGACAGACAGTGTCGAAGTCGCACTATAAGGGTACCGTTTTTACCATTTTGGTTCGGAACCCAAATAAGTAGATAAATAATATGAAGGTCACTCTACTGATTACCCATCAGAAAAACTGTGTTTATATTGCGTTTCGGTCTCGACAAGATAAGTTAATTCACTACAAATCAGACAGCTAACAAACATGGCCGTCTTATTTTTAGTTTTACTAGTTCTCATCGCTATTTTATTCGCAATATATACTTTCTCGAAATGGAATTTCAATTATTGGAAGAAAAGAAACGTAGTGTTTTTAGAACCGGTACCGCTTTTTGGGAACTACAAGGAATACATCCTTATGAAGAAGCCGAACTTTAAAATAGCGCAGGAGATTTGCCGGCAGTTCCCCGAGGAGCCATACATCGGGACCTTCTACGGCACTGAGCCGGCGTTGCTGGTACAAGACCCGGAACTGATAAAACTGATCACGACAAAAGACTACCCTTACTTCAGCGGACGAGAGATTGTTAAGCACACCAACCGGGAGGTCCTCACCAGGAACATGTTTTTCACATACGGCGATAAGTGGAAGGTTCTCCGACAAAACTTTTCCCCATTATTTACTATGTCTAAGATAAAGAACATGTTTCCCTTAATCCAAAAATGTTTAACCTCATTTGAAGATATGCTAGATAATGAAACTAAAATATCGAAAGAGCTGAATGCGCACACCCTGATGCTACGTTACACAATGGATTGTATTGGCTCCTGTGGCTTCGGTGTTGACACTAACGCTATGAGCGACGACTCCGAAAAAAACCCTTTCAGAAGAATTGGTAATATAATCTTCGAAGTCTCCAACGTCCGAGGTTTGGCTACAGTCGTTAGGGCTATCTGGCCATCATTGTTCTATGGGGTTGGTCTTTCCTTATTCCCGAAGAGTATAAGTGATTTCTTTCATAACTTGATTGTTGGAGTATTCAAAGAAAGGGAATATAAACCGTCGAAGAGACATGACTTTGTTGATGCTGTGCTCAGTCTGAAACAAAACGAGTATATCACTTGTGAAAGTATGTTGAAGTCTCAGAAGGGCGAGAAAGTGACTATGGAAGTTGATGACGAACTTCTAGCAGCTCAATGTGTTTTGTTCTTCGCTGCGGGGTTTGAGACTTCGTCGACGACATCTAGCTTTACGCTGTTCCAGCTAGCAAAGGATCAGGAGGCACAGGAAAAGGCACGAGCAGAGATAGACGAGTATTTACATCAAAGAAGTGGAAAGATAGATTTTGATTGTGTGACGGAATTACCGTTTCTGGACGCTTGTATCAGCGAGGCAATGCGTCTGTTCCCAGTGTTGGGAATACTCACGCGAGAAGTGTTAGAGCCATACGAAATGCCGTCTGGCTTGAAGCTGGAGCCAGGCCTGCGCGTGCATTTGCCATTGTACCATCTGCACCACCATCCAGAATACTTCCCAGAACCTGAGGAGTACAAACCGGAGCGATTCCTACCGGAGAACAAGGCTAACATCGTGCCATATACGTACATGCCTTTCGGAGAGGGACAGAGAATATGCGTAGGTAAGTTCACACATATTAAGATCGACCTCAAAAACCATAAAGATTCTTATTTTCCTTCGAATCTTAAAACTTTATTGCAAACGAATTTCTTTTTCATTGTTGTAAATTTATAGGGTCACATAGGGGAGAGGGGTATAATCTCTTTAAATATATTCCAAAATACATTATAGTATTACGGCTACTAAATTCAAGTTACGATAATCGCGGAAATTCCGCACTAGTTTGTCGTACATTTTTATGAAAACCAATTAAATTATCAGACGCGAGATACCACTGTAATGTACCACTACATTAGTTATTGATACGTAAAACTGGTAAATTTTTTTGTTCTTTATGATCTGACATTTTTTTACTTTTCAAGGCAAAAACAAAAAATCGGCTTTTATTCTTATTGCAAAACCAGCCAATATTTATTTAGTATGGCACGGCGTCAGCCAAACCACAGAATATATAATAGTAAGCAAACCAGTAGATCTTGAGTAAGTATTATTTTATTATGTAACGAAAAATAGCAACGTAATTTAATCGAGATTTAGCGAAAAACACTATAAAACAGCAGAAAGATTCTTAAAAGGTTAATCTTGTAAATTAACAATCAAACATTACATTAGGGACTTTGACGAATATTATAATATGTACCTACTAGCTGTTGCCCGCGTCTTCGTATTCGTAAGCGAGGCGTTCAGAATAAAAGAATACTTCCTAATGATTCAAACTATTTTAATGTATAATCCTTTTTTTTCCAACGCTTACCAACACATTTTGCAACCATGACATTAAACCAGAGTATATCCACTCACGTGCTCCACCAGAATATTTTTTTTTGTGTAACCAGGTGCGGTACCGATAGTACCAATGGCCACTTAGGCAACCTATCCACCAAGCGCTACAAGAAAGTTAGTTCCAAATTTTATTTCTCAGAATGATTTCGACTGGGGCTGGTTTGAATTGCAATTTATGTGTGTTTTGGCGAAAACGGGTGCAATTCACTCCAAAAAAAGTTGTTTGCCGTAGTCGGGTGATTTCATACTTTTTAGAGCAATATTTGCCAGTGGCCAGGTTCTAGTTTTTCAAAAAAAAAAACATGTCCTCAATTCTTCGTCCTTCCATACTAATCAACCATTTTTTTTTTCAGGCAAGCTCGTAGCCAGATTGCAAATGATCCCTGCTCTGATCACGATCCTGAGCAAGTATCGAGTGGAACTGGCCGAGGGGATGCCGCAGAAACTGACCCTGGAGTCACGCACATTCATCACGATTCCCACTGAAGACATTCGGCTCAAGTTCATCCCAAGAAACGAGTAACATGATAGAATAAGAGAAAACTTAATTGTAAAGGTGTGTACGGATTAGAAGCAGCCTTGGTTGAGTCACGCACGGCTTGTTGTCTTTGTACGCGCCCAGGACAGAGGCACAGAATAAAGTAATCGCACAGACATATAAACCCCCCTTTATAATGTTTGTGAGTAATAGTACTATTATAGTACTAAAGTACTAAAGCGGAGACTTTTCCCTCTTTTGCAATTCACTACGCACCCCCGTGCGCAAACTCGGTGCTCCTGCGGGTCAGTTGGGCCTACGCGCGTTTCCAATTTCAAATTACAAATTCTCATGAAAGAAAAAAAAATTACGCGCCCAGATGGAGTAGTAATCAAAACGTACTATGGGTGCCGGCTATGATACAATTTTGTAACTCACACACACATTCACACTTTTCTTCCAAATAGTCGTTCACGGCATGTGACATGGACAACATCTCTGTCATAAAATATCAGAAATAAAATAAATAACACAAAACATTAATAATTGTGCGGTGAAATTGTGCCGAAACCATGCCGCAAGCAAAACTACAAAGCTTGCTGGTATCACATTTTTCTGGTGAGTAGTAAACCGCTTGGTTTTTACAATTTTCGTGGTCAAATTTTTTGTAGAAAATTGTGTTGTTGATTTTTAGTGATGTGAACGTAACGTATTCAAAGATGTGTGATAGAGTTAAAAGACAAACCCCGTCTCCCGCTTCCACCTACCCTCCCACCCCTCTGAGCGGCCGCATAGGTTTCGATACAAAATGGGCATGATTACTACTCCATCTGGGCGCGTAATTTTTTTTTCCTTCATGCAAATTCTAGTGTCCGGGGGTGTGACAGAGCAAGGAGTTTTGAACCTCGCTCCGATGACAGAGGCGTGCCACAACCCAAGCCCGCTATTATTATTATCTCAGCAGCTTTTAAAAATAGAACAAAAATACAAACAGTTTCTTGTTTCGGAATTTTCTCTAAATTTTGCGAGAAACACATGACAGGAGTCATAAGTGTTCATTGGTTTAACGAAGCAGCCATGCCGCGAGCTGTACTTGATGAGCTGCCTCGATTGAGGCTGCCTCTAGTCCGTGCTGACCTTTATATATAAGGAACATGAAAACAGATTCGGGCAGTTTTGGTAAGGGTGTCATTAAATATTATATGCAATCGCACATAAAGAGACAATTTGTCCGTACCTCTTGTGAAATTAACGTGGCGCCCTTACCACTACGCATTAGGTTGATTTTCCACCAGGGGAACTATTACAGTAACCGGAACTTATACGTTTACGAACCATTTTCTTGGTAACACGAACTCCTGCGCAAAGCCCAGAAGAGAGTACGCAACTAGTATGAGAGGAATGCTGCGTAGGACTATTTCTCTTCCGGGCTTTGCGCGGGAATCTGTTTTGCAAGGGAAATGGTTCGCATATGGCAAAATAGCGCCCCTGAGCTATGTGAGTAGCCAAGCTGTGAGCTGGAAAATTGAAACCAATAAGATTGCTCCACAAGGACAAGCTAGGAAAATGGAGCAATGCTATCGGTTGGGATTTTCCCAGCTCACAGCTTAGCCCCCCAGCACTGGTGGAAAATTACCCTTAATGACCGATTTATCTGGGGCACAGATCTTATAATACTAATAAACTAGCGGGGTCCTTTTACATACAAGCATATGCTTTGTTTAAATAAGATCAATCTGTAAGTACATACATAACATCACGCTTTGTTCCCGTCGGGGTAGGCAGAGACCACAGTTCTCCACCTGCTACGATCTTGACATACTTCCCTAGCTTCCTGAACTTTCATCAATCCTTTCATACATGCTCGTCGGTTTAGGGTACTTTAACCTGGCCTTTATTCAGAACGTCCTGAATTTGGTCCTGGTACGTTCGCCGAGGCCTTCCCCTTCCAACGTTTCCATTCACTCTCGCCTTGTGGATCTCTTTCGTCAATCTTCCTTCATTCATCCTCTCTACATGACCAAACCATCTCAGCATCCCTTTCTCAATTTTAGTCACTACGTCTTGTGTTAGTTGTGTTACCAATTTATGAAATAAACCATTATTATTTTATTATTTGCTTTTAAAGTACACGGAACCCTAAAAGACTTAAACCTCTTTTTATGATGACATTCTTAAGCAGCACTTGTCCATCTACCAAAACGTATGATCGAAGTGATTAATTAGTATGTATATATTATATAATATGTACCAACAAGGAGCTTCAATAAACCAAAAGTTGAATAGATTAGATTATGTTGATTTATTATATTATTATATTACAGATTATACGTGTTAATTAAATTTCGCAAATAAAAGTTGCTTCTTCATACAAATCGATCATATCATATCTAATCGTATTCATAACTAACACTATTTAATGATTCGTTCATAAGCTGTCGGTGCACAAGAACATAATAATATTATATAATAATTCAATTTTCAACACATTTGCTCATAAAACAGCTCTATTGCACTGCATTAAGGTCCATAATCCAGCTTATTAAACACGCAAGTTTTTTTTTTTCATTATATTACCGCATTACTTAGTGTTTTATTTTTATATTATTTATCTCGGCCAGGAGCAAGAAGATTTTATGCTTAGGACGTTAGTAAAATTTTCAAGAAGTTAAGGTGAATTCGAGAAAATATCATGACTGAATGTTCATTTTATGAAATTATTCACATTAATTAACTCATTAACAATAAATTTGTCATTTACTTAACAAGATATTATTTTTTTTATAATTTAATTCAAGGTTAATGGAATAGGCTGTTTCTGAAGTTTAGTCTATGCCTCTCAATAACGCATATAATCTGTGCCCGCTGAAAAAGAAAAAGAAATAATGCGCGCCATTTTAAAAATATTTGTGGTGTTCATTTTTGTAATTATTTCTAAAAGTGTACGAATAAAAAACTGTTCCTGAACCGTCTAAAATACTCATACACGAAATACAATTTGGAAAGTTGTAGAAATCAAAGGAAAACACCAACATTTATGCTGCCGACAAAATGTTTCGGTGGACGAGCGGTGGATACAAGGTTAGCAAAGTTTAGTATTTTTACTCGTAAATGTGTTGAAAAACGTCGTAAGACGCAAGTGCGCATTGTCATTAAACTCTCCGTTCCATTACGCCTGCAATTTCTGAACCTTGTGTGTAATGAGCAAAACAGCGCACTAGCATCTTAATGTACCTACTATTTTACCTCATTTATTGATTTTGATGCTAACCGTACCGTACTCCCATGGACCTGGCGGGACAAATAATATATATTTATTTTTCTCAAGATCTCATGGACTTGTCGGGATAAGTTTGCGAAATTTCATACAAAAAATTTAATATTTAGAACAATGGCCATCGACCTGCTTGGACTGACCCCAGCTGACAGAGCCAATTTGTATGAAAAAGCAAAATTTTTTTTCCAATTCACAAAAGTCGTAGCTATCATCCCAGAGGTGTATAGGTACCATGGTGTCACTTTGTTTGTGAAGTGATTAGTCTAGGCAACGAAGTGGATCGATGTATGAAGACCCCCGCACTAAATCCCCAGTCGATGAAACTTTGCTGGGGTATTACACTATATGAGACAAACCTTCTAAAAAAAATCGGTACTTTTAATATTTCCATACAAAAATTCCAAAAAAATGTATGAAAAAAAACTTTTTGTTGATTTTTTTTGGATGTATTGAATTTACATTTAAATCATTATACTTTATCATCCTATCAAATAAAATCTGCCTGAGAGAATTATGTTGGAGTCAACTGCTTCGTTGCCTACACTAGTTTTGCTGACGTCGAGACGTGACGTCGAGATTTTAATGAATTTAATATTCAACAATGATTAAATGACTTTGAGGTTTAGTTTGCGCAATTTACTTAACAGCCTGTATAATTTAAGACAACGGGCACTTATAGATGAACAAGCAAAAAATAAACGATATAAGTAGGTATACAGTTTTCTAATCACTTTTAATGCTGGGCACTTAAACTATTAACATCAATAATAATTACTTCAAAATGTACATGACATGAATTATTTTTAAATAAAGGCTTGTTTACTATTATACAGGGTGTTAATTTGATTGCGTGCCATAGCTTAGGGGGTGGTTCAGTAACGATGAAGAAACTCAAAAAAAAATATTTAAAAAAATCCTACTTAAAAAAAATTTACTCCATTGAAACTAAAACTTACGCGGAGGGCAATGACCCGGAGCACCGCGCTATCAAAAGCGCGCAAAAGAGTTTCAGTTATGTATGTGCCTACCTTATCCACTGATTCTCACGCGCTGGCTCGGTGATAGCGCGGTGCTCCGCGTTAGTTAAGTTTCAATGTAGTTATAGTTTTTTTCAGTAGGATTTTTTTTATATTTTTTTTGTGTTCCTTTATCGTAACTGAAGCACCCCTTAAGCTATGGCACGCAATTAAATTAACACCCTGTATATTCTGTGATAAAGGTTGCAAACATAGTACCTATAATGTTAATGATCCTTCTAACTAATCTATCACTAATAGATTGGAAATAAAAAAAGTGGCCAAGTGCGTGTATTTAATTTGTTGCATAACATAATAACAATGAAACATCCATATTTATTTATGTTGTCTTGTAGTCGGTGGCCATTGAACGACATAGCTCGATCTTGAAAGAGGTCGTTGGAGTCCGTCTCTGCGACAATAATATTGTTTGGGACTTTGGGTGGGTCATTGTTTCGTTTGTTTACTACTTTTATACGTCGGCAGTCGTGTTTTGGTTTTTAACTTAGCTTTTTATTTGAATTTTGTTGTGCCATCATATTACTTCATCATAACATCCCATGAAACGTCCACTACAGGACAGGGAGCTCCCTCCAGAATTCTAGATTTTGCTGGAAAAATGTGGAGGGGAAGTACGGTAGTTTGACCTCGCTTGTTATCGTTACGGCTGGCACCATGGACCGCGGTTGTAGGCGACTGCAGTAAGTAAGATGTAAGATACAAAGGAGGATGCTGCTGCCCATCCTCCTCTTACGACAACCACGGGTATGTATGGGTTGGTACTATTTTTGGCCGGCACCACACGGGACTCTTTGCCGGCACCACACGGGACTCTTTGCCGGCACCACACGGGACTCTTTGCCGGCACCACATGGGACTCTTTGCCGGCACCACACGGGACTCTTTGCCGGCACCACACGGGACTCTTTGCCGGCACCACACGGGACTCTTTGCCGGCACCACACGGGACTCTTTGCCGGCACCACACGGGACATGTGTCATATTACTATACAGGGTGTTAATTTGATTGCGTGCCATAGCTCAGGGGCGGGATCAGTATCAGTAACAGGACAACTTTTCCCAAGGATTATAGGACGAAATACTAAAATCAATTTTTGACCTCCCATAGAAACTGCATCAGCTGATAGCGCATTTTGTATGGAAGGTCATATTTGGTTTATCGTATTTCGACCTATGTTCCTTGGTAAAAGTTGTTCAGTTACTGATGCTGATCCCGCCCCTGAGCTATGACACGCAATCAAATTAACACCGTGTACATACATATTACTTACCTACTTATTATTATCGAGATATTTGTTTTCATGAGTAAAATCACTTGGCTTTGGGAGCATGTTGGTTGACACAGAAACCAATGATACTCGTAATCCACGTTGTATAGGGGTACGGTCAACCGCTTGTCGGTAGAAACTTTGTCAACTCTATTACCACGCCATAAGGTCCAAAAGTGTTTCTATGATGTGCGGCCGTGTGTACGGACCTGTGAATATGTTTCTTGGACCATAAAACTGAATTTTCCGGAACATGAATCGAGGCAAAAAAAAATACTTCCCATTCAAAATACGCGCTATCAGCTGGTGAAGTATTTATAAGATGCTGATTTTTTTTAGGAATGGAATACTCTTTATGTTACCCCTTGTAGTTAGGTCATCATCATCATCATAACATCCCATGAAACGTCCACTACAGGACAGGGAGCGCCCTCCAGAATTCTAGCTTTTGCTGGAAAAATGTAGAGGGGAAGTACCATAGTCACCTTGCTTGTCAGTGTTACGGCTGGCACCATGGATCGCGGTTGTAGGTGACCGCAGTAAGTAAGATGGTACGAGTATGATACACAGGAGGATGCTGCTGCCCATCCTCCAGTTTATAACCCTTAGTCGCCTATTAAGACAGGGACACTATCAAGAAATCTAAATTATGACCTGTTTTAGTGTAGCAACACACCTGCGGAAATTACGCCGCGGATCGATCTGCGGCGGGTCTTTCCGTGAACACTAGAACGTTCTAACGATTCGCAACCACGCAACAAATGAAAGTGACAAGACCTAATAATAATTAGGTTAAATAATTTGTTTTGTTTTTACTGAATTTGAATTGTTAATTGTAAATGTAATTTAATTTAAATGTTAAGGATTGTTATATAAGATATTTATTAATAGGCTAGCGTCTCTATTGCAACACCCTTACAGGGTGTCACAAGTACTGTTTCTATGTAATGTTTCCATCTTTGTATACTGTGACATGCAATAAATATATATGAATATGAATATGAATATGACCTTGGCGGAAATGCCGCTCATCTAGTTCGACATCGCGCGGCTGCCGCTCGTCTGACATCTAGTCAGACTAGACTAAAAGTACCGTCGCGGATCGTTCCGACACGGAATTTCCGTACGTGTGTTGCTACACTAAAGCTTATTTTCCTACAGATATTTATTTAGATCGCGCGAGTTTAGCCGAAACGTACGCACGGCAGCAAGAACGTAGAAACAATACCAGTATAAGCTGAACCAGCGCTACGCTACAAACGCCCGAGACCAGATACCCGCTCAAGGTCAACGTGTTTCCACCGACGTGTGGCTGTACACACATACAAAACCTCAGAAAGGCAATTTCAAATATACGAGTTCCAATATAGGGTGACGATTCAATTTACTCGATAGAAAATAAGTATTCGTGCCCGCGCCGCGTAGCGTGAAAGAGATTTATATGCGACTAGCTGGTGGCCGCGACTTCGTCTGCGCAGGATAAATTGTGGCCTAAGTGTTATTCTGATGTATAAGCTATATTATTGTAAGGTTTCATTAAAATCCATTCAGTAGTTTTTACGAGAAAGAGTAACAGACATACATCCATCCATACATACATACTTACAAACTTTCGCGTTTATAATATTATAGGATAGGATAAGGATATAGGATAGGATATAGGATAGGATATAGGATAGGATATAGGATAGGATATAGGATAGGATATAGGATAGGATATAGGATAGGATATAGGATAGGATATAGGATAGGACATAGGATAGGATATAGGATAGGATATAGGATAGGATATAGGATAGGATATAGGATAGGATATAGGATAGGATATAGGATAGGATATAGGATATGATATAGGATAGGATATAGGATAGGATATAGGATAGGATATACGATAGGATATAGGATAGGATATAGGATAGGATATACGATAGGATATAGGATAGGATATAGGATAGGATATATGATAGGATATAGGATAGGATATAGGATAGGATATAGGATAGGATATAGGATAGGATATAGGATAGGATATAGGATAGGATATAGGATAGGATATAGGATAGGATATAGGATAGGATATAGGATAGGATATATGATAGGATATAGGATAGGATATAGGATAGGATATAGGATAGGATAGGATTATAGGATAGGATATTATGTAAACTTAATAATAATGTATGTTTTACAATCAAACAGGATAGGATATAGGATAGGATATAGGATAGGATATGGGATTATAGGATAGGATATTATGTTCAGCTTCGGTTACGTCTCTACTCTACAGCGTGGAACGGAAAGGTGTGAAAATACTAAAGGGTGTGAATCTGCCCATGAAACTGAACAACTTTTCCAAAGGAACATGGGTCATAGACCAAAATAAATTGACCTCCCATAGAAACTGCATCAGCTGTTACCGCATTTTGTATGGGAGGTCAAATTTGGTTTTTCGTATTTCGACCTATGTTCCTTGGAAAAAGTTGTTCAGGTTCAAGGGTAGATAGATTCACACCCTTCAGTAATACGAATCACACCTTTTCGTTACACGTTTCATAATACAGGGTGCTAAGTATTGCGGAGCCTGAAGTATATACAGGGTGTAAGGGACGGTGTACCGAAAACTGAAAGGGCGTGCTCAGTCAACGAAACTGAACAACTTTCCCAAAGAAACATTTTTGGGTAGTGATTAAAAATGTTTACCTCTCCATACAAACTGTTCGATCAGAGTGAGCAATTTTTATGGAGAGATCAATTTTTTTTTCATTTAACAAAAAATTTGGTTTGGGAAAGTTGTTCAGTTTCGTTAACTGAACACGCCTTTTACCCTGTATTTAGATTCAGAATCATAATTATTTCTTCAATGTAGTTTCTTTAAATGCAAAGAGAGCAAGTCTACTATCATATGACTTGAAATTCTTGAATATCAAATCACCGGAAACGTAATAACTTTAAACGTAAGTAATAACTTTTGAATTATTTAAAATTCGAATCAAAACTCTTATAGTAGTTTATGCAACTGTCATATAAAACAGGTTATTAAAACACGAGTTTTGCTTTATCACACGAGGCGTAGCCGAGGTGATAATAGTATAAAACGAGTGTTTTAATACCATATTATATGCAGTTGCGTATACTACTTTATCTTCACTCATGCAATAGGTAGGTACTTACTTATAAATTAAACAAAGGTAAGTAAACAAAAAAGGCAACTTACATTATGTACCTATACATATTTCAGTTACTGTTTACCGTTATGTGTGTAAAGAAGCCGCCTTATATCTGTCTGCTAGGTTTTTGAAATAAACAAGCAAAACATTTTCTTAAAGTGACGTGGTGTTCTTTTTGATTTTCGATATTTCCCAATTCACTGTAGGTTTTGTCGTTCAATTTTATGGACTTCTATGGAAAAAGATCGTAAATTATTTTAGTAGCCACTTCAAGAGAATCTCTAGGTGTCACTGCATGTGCCCTGCCTGTACCGCTGTTTCTACTTTTACAATAAATTTTTACAGGCACGAATTACTTGAAAAAGGTAAATATTTAGAAATGGCGGCAAATCTAATACCTATCTCCAAGGCCTACTATGATTCCAGGCTGCGCGCGCATCTTTTCCACCACAGATGAAATAATTGTAACTATAGTACCCAAATTAATAGGTTGTTTAAAAGGTACACTTTGTAAATATACTGATATTTGACAGCTACTAAGAAAAACTGTTAAATTTATAACCGGCTCTTTAAAAGACCTTATATTCAGTCTTCTTTAAAAAGGTTTAGGTTCAAGAAGAATTTTATCCAAGTGTTATGTAATGATTAAAAAGTTAAATTACGCAGCACCTTTGCAAAATTTTCATACAAAAATCGTTACGTAATGGTAACTTTTAAATTTTTTATACATACTCTGCGTAATATTCAGCCTTATGTATCAACTTTTTGAATCATAATTCAAAGATTACGAAATGAGTGTAGATAAAAAACTTAATAATAATGTATGTTTTACAATCAAACACTACTCTTTAGTTAAAGATATTATTGTTCACTTTTAAAAGAAAATTCGGTGAAGTTGAATTTTTGAGTTATATTTTATCCCCTTGTGATATTCAAGAATTGGCCTCTTGGTCTGTTTTTATATTTATTTTTATTCATTTATTTACAGTTTATATCATTTGTTTATTTAGGAAAAACAAGTTAACCAGTAGGTTATACCCTAAACAAGTGAGATAAGGTCGATGATTGCGATCTCCTTGAGATCATACTTCAATCGTTAGTAAACAGTTTAACTGAGTAGACATTCGTAAATATGGGTGTATTATTTATCATTTTGTTAGCAATTGCTGCAATTTCATTCGCAATTTATGTATTTTCAATATGGAACTTCAAATATTGGAAGAAGAGAAATGTACCACACTTAAAACCAGTACCACTCTTTGGAAACTACCAGGACTACATAACTTTGAAGAAGCCATCGTTCAGAGTTGCTCAGGAGATCTGTCGTCAATTTCCCGGACAACCTTACATTGGAAGTTACTTTGGAACTGAACCTGCTCTTCTAGTTCAAGACCCAGAGTTGATAAAGTTGATTGTAGCGAAAGATTTTACTTATTTCAGCGGTCGTGAAGTTTCTAAATACTGTGATAGGGAGATATTGACAAAGAACATGTTTTTCACTCACGGGGACCATTGGAAAGTGATTCGACAGCATACCTCACCTTTGTTTACCATTTCGAAGTTAAAAAATATGTTCCCGTTGATACAGAAGTGCGTACTTACCTTTGAAGATATGCTCGACTATGAAACAAAACTATCGAACGTCCTAGAAGCACGAAGTCTTATGGCACGTTACACGATGGATTGCATTGGCTCCTGCGTTTTTGGTGTTGACACCAACACGATGGGTAAAGAAGATATAAAGCAAAACCCCTTCAGGAAAGTCGGGGAAATGATCTTTGAAAACTCAGCTGCCAGATGCATGGCTACGTACACTCGTGCGATCTGGCCAAAGTTGTTCTACGGTTTAGGGTTCACATTATTCCCAAATACTATATCAGAATTTTTCCACAACTTAATCATCGGAGTGTTCGAAGAGAGAGACTACAAACCGTCGTCTCGAAACGATTTCATTGATTTGTTGTTAAACCTTAAACAAAACGAGTACCTTACATGCGACAGTATATTCAAGTCCAAAAAAACTGAAAAAATCAGTGTTAAAATAAACGATGATTTCTTAGTGGGACAGTGCGTGCTGTATTTCGCTGCAGGGTATGAAACCTCTGCGGCGATATCGAGTTTTACCCTGTACCATTTGGCGAAAGATCAGAAAGTACAGGCACGAGCATTTGCAGAAGTAGAGGAATACTTGCGTCGCAAAGGAGGCAAGATTGATTTCGACTGCATTTCCGAACTGCCTTTCTTAGAAGCGTGTACTGATGAAGCTCTGCGCCTGTATCCCGCTTTAGGACTTATCACTCGTGAAGTAATGGAACCTTACGTTTTACCATCTGGTTTGAAATTAGAAAAAGGTCTTCGTATCCACTTGCCTATCTATCATCTGCACCTCAATCCTGAATATTTTCCAGAGCCAGAAAAGTTTGACCCGGAAAGATTTCTGCCGGAGAACAGGGCTAATATCAAGCAGTATACCTACATGCCCTTTGGAGAAGGGCAGCGAATTTGTGTTGGTAAGTCAAAACCCTATAAATCTTTAGAGTAAACGTTTCATGTATTCTATGGTGTAAATCCTAAGTCGAGTGCCATTACACGACCCGTCTAAATCGCGATCCAGAACGAGACATTATCTATGGTGCAGCTCTCTATCGTTTTCTCTTTCTTTCGTATAGTTGCATCCCTCTGAATCGCGATATAGATGAACAGTGTACAGTCAAGAGCAGTTTAAGCTTGGCGACGCAGCGCCAATAAAGCTCCTACAGCTATACAGTGTTAGGGACAGCCTTCCAAAAACTGAAGGGGCATGATCAGTCAACGACACTGAACAACTTTCGGTGACGAAAACTTTCAGAAAAGAAAAAAAATAACACTCTTTATACAGCGCGTAATGGAAAGGTGCGATAATACTCAAGGGTAGAAAAAACCATGAAACTGAACAACTTTTCCCAAGGAACATATGTCGAAATACGAATATCCAAATTTGACATCCCATACAAAATGCGCTAACAGCTGATGCAGTTTCTATGGGAGGTCAAAATTTTTTTTTGGTCTAGGACCTATGTTCCTTGGGAAAAATTTATCAGTTTCATTGGCAGACTCACGCCCTTTAGTATTATCACACCTTTCCGTTTACGCGTTGTAAATAAGAACAACGGTACAAAGTCTAACGCTATGCTCGGAGTCTCTCCGCAGAAGAACAAAAGTAAATAACCCTAAGAATCACTTAAGTGGCAGTAGGCATATCGCAAGACGAACCGATGGCCGCCGTTGGGGCGTAAAGGTTTTAGAGTGGCGACCAAGTACCAGAAGACGAAGCGTGTGGACCGACAGTCGCGGGAAGCCGCTAGATGCGAGTAGCGCAGGACCGGTCGTCATGGAGATCTAAAGGGGTGGACTATGTCCAGCAGTGGACGTCTTTCGACTGACATGATAAAAATCCAATGTGTCAAAATTGATGTGCTTGACTGTACCTAACTATATTCTGTGACCTTACTAATTATGTCAATATCCATACAAATTAAGAACTTCACTCATTGACAATAGAGTAGAATATTGATCGGATAATTTGTAATTGGTCTAATTAATAGACAGTGAACTATATTTATAAGGTCATGACATGACAATTGCAAATACTGATACTCGTAGGTTGTGTTTGTGATTTGAACCAGCATTACTATAATTTCTATTTATTAGCAGTCGATAACCGACAAACAAACAATAAACAGAAAAATATTATGAACCGAAAGAAAGAGTAGATAGATAGATAAATGCTTTATTGCGCACATGACAAAAATATAACCAATTTTACAGGAAATCTTAAACATAATGTGAGCAAAGGCGGCCTTATCGCTACAAGCGATCTTTTAAAGGCAACCTTAAATAATTGGATAAATATAAACAAAAGCACAAGAAACTCTACAAATTATAACGTATTTAAATAACCTGGACAAGTTCAATCTTTTAAAGTTATAGGTAGGTACGCACGGCAGCAAGCAGGAAGAAGCAAAACCAGTGTAAGCTGAACTAGCGCTACGCTACAAACGCCCGAAACCAGAAACCACTTAAGGTGATCCGTTTTCCTTACAAAAATTCAAATGACTGCATTCTTACGCGGGACATAAAATTCTGTTGAAAAACGAACGAATACTGCTATTTTTAGTTAAATTTTTCGCTAATTAATACAAAAATACAGTTAATGTACTGAAAGTACTATTTTTGTTAGCAATTTTTGGTTCAATATTACGATTGTATGGGCGTGCGGTCAAAACTGTACGGTTGTGCTTTGTGTTCATGTGTGAGTGATCGTACTCATGTAAACACGGACTGACGAGAGTAATTGACTTTAGTGGACATATGAAGATATTTTTCTTATCGAAATTGTTGTTAGGCGTTGAAGTTGCACGATGAAATTTACGCGAATCAACTTTTTGCACATATATAGTTGGTACTTATTGCATTAAAAAATAAAACCTTATATTTGCAGCAGTGGCTCCATCTAGTTGCGTTCGGGGCTAAGCTGGCCGTTACAGATCACCTTAAGGGCAGATAAGGGCTGAAGTACCTCCCTTTCTAACAAAGGGCAGAATGCGCGTGTTTTACGTTTTTCGCTCATTTTTGCATTTTTCTCAAAATCTGAACCCATAATATTAAATATAAAACAGCTATATTATTATGCATAATATATTGAATAATGTGTAAAAGTTTTGGAATCATAGATTAATTGGTACTTAAGAAAAACGGTTTAAAAGCAAAAAGCAGAGGTAACTTTGGAATTTTTTTATGGCGTACAAAATATATTTAATCGTGTTTCGGAGTCGGCCATATTCTTGTAAAGATGCTTAATTATCACATTTTTTTTTTTCACTGCCATATATTCATCACTTTTCGTTAAAAACCTGCTCAAGTGAAGCGTATTTAGGTCTTATCAGCCCCTAAAGGTCAAAGTGTTTCTACCGACGAGCGGCCATGGTTTTACGCTTGTCTGTTTTACCGCTTTCACGATAGAGCCAAAACAAAAAAAAAACCGGCCAAGTGCGAGTCGGACTCGCGCACTGAGGGTTCCGTACCACCACATAAACATAAATGTATTAGTAGAAATTTCAGTAAGTTAATGTGCTAGATTTTTTGAGTCCGACACGCGCTTGACCAAATTTTATTATTTGTTGTTATTTTTTAGCCTATGCCCTATAAACATACCAATTTTCAAGTTTGTAAGTGTTCCCGTTTTTAAATAGAACTAAAACAAAAATCGCCTCAGTAACCATCCAACTTGACCCCTCTCTTATATGAATGTTCTTGAAACGGGAGCTCACCACAATTGGTTACCATTAGTTGTGAGAAAAGTTGTAATATTTAATGATTTCAGACTTTTCCCATTATTTGTACTGTGAGACCTAGCTTCTTGCCAAATTTCATAATTTTAGGTCAACGGGAAGTACCCTGTAGGTTTTTCATTTTTGAATAAATGTATGGAGATGAGGACATAAAAAGCCTTATCTTTTGATTGCGTCGTTGTAAAAAATTGAAATTTTCAGATCTTGTGTGGTTCATGGATCCTAATATATGGTATTAATTTCAACCTGATACCTTTAACCGTTCGTGAGATAAAGGGTCTTGACAGACAGACAGACAGACAGACAGACAGACAGACAGACAGACGGACAACAAAGTGATCCTATAAGGGTTCCGTTTTTTTCTTTTGAGGTACGGAACCCTAAAAACTTGAAAAAGAATCATTCGTATAGGAGACGCCCTTGAGTTTTTGTTTCTTCAATTCTTTTTAGGGTTCCAATACCAAAATGGTAAAAAAAGGAACCCTTATGGTGCGACTTTGTCTGTCTGTTCGTCTGTCTGTCTGTCACACCTCTATATCTCAGCAACCACTCATGCTAGTTTTAGAATATAGTTGCCCAACTTAATTGCAGCATAAGAAATAATTTTGAAAAAAATATGATTATTAATGTAAAGGGGGCCAAAATAGGGGGGGCAAATTTCAAATTGTCGCTACTAGGTCGAGTGGGGTATCATATGAAAGGGTTTTACTTGTACATTCTAAAATATATCTGATATTCCAGCGAAACACAAGAAATACATTGTAAAAAGCCGACTCTTAAAGTAGGCCGTGCTGCAGTGGTTTCTTGCCGTTTCTTTTACGCTGCCATAGCACGCTACACGATCCGAAACGGCGTAGACTCGCTCTATTTGAATTGTATTCTGCATGACATTCAATAAGTATTCTGTAAAGAATCTACATTGAATAAATAATCTGAATCTGAATCTATATTTTTGTATTTTTTTACTTTTCTTAGTTTTCAAGTAATGATGAAAAATTTTTAAAAAGATTTACCAGGCCCCTTATCTCCTAAGTTTGTGTTGACAGAAGTTTATGTAAATATTACAGCAAAAATAAAACGATCTTTCTAAGTTGCACAGTTTTTTAGAAATCTGCAAATAACCTTTACAAACAAATTTAGTTTTCGGTCCTAAAAATGGACTTTATTGCTTCCAAAAATACATTAAGTATATCGGGACCCTCGGCGCGCGAGTCCAACTCGCACTTGACCGGTTTTTTAGGGTTCCGTACCTCAAAAGAAAAAAACGGAACCCTTATAGGATCACTTTGTTGTCCGTCTGTCTGTCTGTCTGTCAAGACCCTTTATCTCACGAACGGGTAAAGGTATCAGGTTGAAATTAATACCATATATTAGGATCCATGAACCACACAAGATCTGAAAATTTCAATTTTTTACAATGACGCAATCTAAAGATATGGCATTTTATGTCCTCATCTCCATACATTTATTCAAAAATGCAAAACCTACAGGGTACTTCCCGTTGACCTAAAATTATGAAATTTGGCAAGAAGCTATAGTATAGTATGTTTAAAGTGCATAAGCTATAAAATAACAACAAATAATTAAATTTGGTCAAGCGCGTGTCGGACTAAAAAAATCTAGCACATTGACTTACTGAAATTTCAACTAATACAATTATGTTTATGTGGTGGTACGGAACCCTCAGTGCGCGAGTCCGACTCGCACTTGACCGGTTTTTTTTTTATTGGCTAAGAAATCGATCGTACAAACCATACCTCATGTGAAGATTTCAACTGACTACCTTTAAGTTTCAAACGATAGAGATCTGTAAAGGTTGAACAGGCTCCGGCAGATACGCTACGTTAACTTAGTCTGAGACCACTATTATATATTCTGTGGTTTGATCGCAACCGCTGTATAGGAACCTGTTTTATATTCCGTGATAGGAACGCTCACGGCGAGACGGGGGGCCATCGCTCGTCACCGCTCACGGCAGCAGGCAAGTTCAGGCAACTAGTTCTTGCTCTTTCCTTCCCACTTCCCCACCTCGCGCATACCTAAGGCGCGGTACAGCGGTTGCGGTCAGACTATGGGTCATCATCATCATCATCATAACATCCCATGAAACGTCCACTACAGGACAGGGAGCTCCCTCCAGAATTCTAGCTTTTGCTGGAAAAATGTGGAGGGGAAGTACCATAGTCACCTCGCTTGTTAGCGTTACGGCTGGCGCCATGGAACGCGGTTGTAGGTGACCGCAGTATGTAAGATGTAAGATACAAAGGAGGATGCTGCTGCCCATCCTCCAGTTAACCCTTAGTCGCCTCTTACGACACCCACGGGTATGTATGGGTTGGCACTATTCTTTGCCGGCACCACACGGGACTATGGGTATCCTTTGGTAAATAGAACCCTAAAAGTATTAGTTTTTTGAGAATGTACAGACTGCAATGCAAGCATTTTTCTTTCTCTTCAGGTATGCGTATGTCAAAGGTGCAGATGATGCCAGGACTGATTACGGTGCTGCGGAAGTTTCGTGTGGAATTGGGTGACGGGATGCCTGACTCCTTAACCCTGGAGCCGCGCACCATGGTCACTCAGGCCAGGGAGGACTTGACACTCAAGTTCATACGTAGAGAACATTGAAATCTACTCGTCATGAACCTACAGAATGTTTTTTAAAACAATTTAAACTATCCTGTAGTGTAGATGTTTTTTGGAGTCTATAGATATAGTGTGTAATATAATAATACCATATATTTTTCTATTATGGACATAGTAGATTTTACAACAAGTGCACAAAACGAACCATTGTTCCGAGACTTTTAGCAGCCCGAGCCGAAGGCGAGGGCTGATAGTAATGTCGAGGATAAAATGGTTTTGTGGACGAGTTATAAACTCTGCTTTTCACTTTGATTGCGAGGAAATAAAACGTAAAAGTACGCTCTAAATGTAACTGAAGAATGAGTTGTTCTGCTTTAGTGAAGAAAATGTTGACGCGCGCGCGGCGCGGGGGGCGTGGCGCAGGGCGAACACCACCGAGATTACTTTTTTGCCCTAGTGCACAAAATTCGACTTTGTGCAGCCTACATCCAGCACAAATAAGCACTTTCAGAGCATGAGAAGTGAAAAATATATTATAACTATCATAGTGTAGATAAACTGCTTAAGGAATTATTTATATTTTACTAGCGGTCCACCCCGGCTTCACTCGTGGGTTGCAAGGTTGTTTTTGGGTTAAACTTGAATTTTACGTTCTACACACAAAAAAATTAAGACATTATTATTTCATATATACTGAAACAAATGTTTTCTTAAATTAAAGTATTTACTTCAATTTAAGGAAATTTCATATATACTGAAACAATAATTTTCTTAAATCGATGTAAATTCTTTAATTTTAGAAAATGTTTGTTTCAGTATATATGAAATAATAATTTCTTCATTCAAGAAACTTTTTTTTGTGTGTAGTCGTTCTACCAAAGAAATTAGGAGGTTTTTGTTCTGAGCGTTCTACTCTATGCAACCACCAATGGCGATTTGTCTGTTTTAAGGCGGTTGCTGGGTGGCAGCACCTTACTTTTAGAAATAAATTTATTGCGTCGCAAATACAAAACTTTTCGGTAGTATTGTTCGTTTGGCGGCAATATATGGTAGTTATATATGTTATAACCCATGACATCATAGCTTAGCTTATCATTTATAGCTTTGTATTGGTAAAGTGCCAAAAGTGGCCGTTTTTGGCAGTTTTACAATACAAAGCTATTCACGATAAGCTAAGATGTGATGTGATGGATAATAAAATATAGAACTACCCCAAATTCGCATAGGAAACGTATGTGTAAGGTACCTCGAAACTTAGCTCATAGACAGGGATAAGGTCAATAAGTAAAAATAAAAAATACGAATTTTTTTCGGTTGCAAATAACAAAGTTAAAAAATTATTTTGTTTTTGTCAAATATCGATAGGTCGTATGGCAGAATGAAAAGTAGCCATGGCCAGTCTTAACAAAAAAAACTGACAACTGTTCTAAGTAGTCTGTGGTCGGTTTATACAGCTGTTAGTTTTTTTTTATGATAGGCAATGACTACTTATCACATTCTGCCATACGACCTATCGATATTGGACGAAAACGATTTATTTTTAAAACCTCGTCATTTATGGCCAAAAAAAATTGATATTTTTTAATTATCTTTAATGATCCTATTCCTGTTTATGAGCCAAGTTTCAAGGTACCTTACATATAAGTTTTCCTAGCGAATTGCCGCCAATCAAACAATCCTTATTATATGTCTTGTATTTATGACGCAATAAATTTATTTCTCAAAGTGGCAGCACTTCTGCTCAGCAACCACCTTGTAAGAAACCAATTTATAAGAAGCAACTCTATCGCAAAGAAATAAGTTACATAATATTTTTCGCCGGATTGAAATTCTATCACAAAATCAATGAAGTGCAATGTAATAATTTAGGTAAAAAAAGGAATTCGTTCGCGTGTAATTAAAAAAAAATCGGCCAAGTGCGAGTTGGACTCGCGCACCGAGGGTTCCGTACAAACCTGTAGGTATATAAGTAAAAGTTGTGGTATTTTAATTTGCTAATTTTTTTTTATTATGTGATGTAACTATAAAAATTTAAGGTTTTCGGAATTTTTCCTTTAAGTGTGCTATAAAACGTTGCTTCATGCTCTAGTTCGACTGGAAGTATCCTTTAGATTTTGATTCCCTTGCGAGTAGTTGCGAGTTTCAAAATATGCGGCTTAAATTGCTGTTTCTTTTGATTGCGTTGATATAAAAGTTTGATTTTGTTACAGCTTAAAGGTGTTATAGACCTTTTGATATGTATTTTAATTTATTTCATGAGGAAAGGGGTAGTATGTTTAAAATTATCCTACTTCCTATCCTATCCTACTAATTAAACGCAAAAGTTTGTAAATGGATGGATGGATGGATGTTTGTTACTCTTTCACGTAAAAACTACTGAATGGATTTTAATGAAAATTTACAATAATATAGCTTATATTAGGTCTTTACCTATGAAATTGCCGTTTTGTATGGCGAATTTTAGGTAAACTCAATTTTCAGTACTAACATTTTTGAATTTTTCTTAGGAATTTTAAATCCAATCTTTTTTATTTTTTTAAGCATTATTGGGAAGACATTAAGCTAACAGAAGCTTAAATTTGATTTTCGAAAAATATTATCTGTAAAAAAATATAAAAAATCTAATGATGAAACCGGACGACAATTAAGACGAACAATTTTCGAACCTTAAATTTTATATATCAAACTAAAAATAAAAACTTTATTTTATGCGTAAATTAATAACCTTGAAGTCAACTTTCAAATATAAGACAAATGAAAAAAATTGCATTAGTATTATAGGAATTATGATCTCATTAATCTGTAAGAAAATTTCGGCAATTTCATAGGTAAAGACCTATTATATCAGAATAACACATAGGCTACAATTTATAAACCTGCGCAGAAGAAGTCGCGGGCAGCAGTTTGTAAAAAATATTTATTTAGGTTCCGTCGATATGGCTCCCATAGGGAAAGTTGTATTTTTCTTACAAGTGAGCAAACTGCAAACGAACAGGTGGGCACCTGGTGGTAAGTGGTCTCCACCGCCCATAGCACCAGAATTTAACACTATAGGACAGTAAAGCGCGTTGCTCACACCGAGAACTAAGACGGTATGTGGACCCTTCGAATAGAAACACAGCAGTGCAGACACTGCTGTTTTACGGCAGAAATAGGCATATAAGAGGATGGTAAAAAACGTAAGTGAAAACTAATAGAATAAGTTACTATTTATTTTTAAGAATTTGTAGTTTTTTTGAAAACGAAATAATTTTAATACGTCTTTCTATTTTTTACTCTTCCTATAAAGAAAATCCTGTATGTCAATATGAATACTATGTTCAACAAAGGCTGAGTGAGGTGGGGTAAATACGTGCCAATAGCTGTACAAAGTTTTGACACACTGTTACCTGTCGGTGGCTTTGTACGTTCTGGTAGTTGGGTCTTTATTGTTCGCAAGTTGACGAGGGAAGTAAGGCTCGACTTTTGAATCAGCGAGAAATAGGTCGAATAGTTTGCGCTCAATTCTAGGGAAACTGAGCAAAGTTGAGACGCTGTTATTAACAACGTCGTAATTCACAAATTTGTTACAGGTTCGTTGAAAAAGGCTGTCAAAGAAACAAAACTTCTCAAACTAAACCTGAACAAAATCTGAATGAAAATTGAAAGGTTCTAAAACGTTTCATTCACAATGAAAAGCTTTTGATATTAATTGGGTTGGGTCAAACACTCGTTGCCTTTCCGTAAGGAAGAATAAAACAAAATAAATAAATAAATTTCATTTATTTCAGACATTTGCAGAGTCCATATTACATTACACATTATATACAAGTCAGTCTTGAATTATTGTTGATACACAATGGGCGGAAAATTCAGGATGCAATCGGTTAAGGTACTCCAAATCATCAGGTAGAAGCCAATGTTCTTGGAGGGCGATATCTTATTAATAATTAATTATTTTTTGTTTGTAGTTCAAAAATATTAGTTCTAAGTTTCTGTAAACTTTGCAGTGCCCAACAGGGTCCATAATTGTTTCTTTAATTTTAAGTCACCTACTGTACATTATGGTTGCAATAAAGTATTGAGTCTTCATGACTGGTACATAGATCTCTTATATGATCACATGACCGCTTGATAGATTTGCAATTTAACAAAGCTAAGCTAATTTTCATCTTGTCTTATTGATTTGTCTAGATGCGAGGATGAAAAACCTTCTTTAAAATGTAACGTCTGTATTCCACACCACTAGGCCAGAAGTCTTCACTTAGAAAGATATCTTATTTTGTCTGTTCTACTGAGATTTTAAATAAAGAGAACGAGGTCTCCTTGTAAGGGGTAAGTTTCTCAACCTTTACGACCGTGTGTCCACTCTCTAGTATGAAATCACTTAGGTCTTTTTCTTTAGTATGAACGTCAAATCTTGACGCATAAATGTAGGTCAATAGACACTTTAGGTTTATTATTTAAAATACGGCTAGAACATTTCCAGAACTCCTTTAACTTTTTATCGCTTGCGACATTTGGTCTAATAAAATTTCACTTTGTTTTTTTAAGAGCAAAGTGTGTGCTACATACAGTTTTCTCAAAAAACTAAATGTCACGATCGAGACCACCTTCATTATATCTCCAGCTCATATGAGATGTGCGGGAGAGTTCGAGGCAGCAGCAGCTCAACGAGTGTTTATTTTCACAGCGGGCGTCTGTCAGGTCGGGGTCAGCAGCCCGCCGCCTCACGCATGCGCAGACCAACCAGCCCCAACCTACCCAGCCTCCCTGGTACAACCCGCAAACTGTACGCTGGCCATGTTTTTAAGTCCTAAACGGGATAGCGGGAATGATTTATAACGACATATTTAGTCATAGATAGAATATCCATACTACAACATGCTACAACTTCAGGATTGTCAATCAAAGGTTTAATATGGTGATTATATACTCTAAGAATATTAGGTATTTATTTATGGGGTACCTACGCATAGTAAGGAGAGGATAACCTTACAAATATTGATAGTATGGTCGTACATTAATATGACTGGAAAACAATGAGCTCGTAAAAGTTTTACCCCAACCTCGCATATAAAAAAACCAATATACCAATAGTATTTTTGAAAGCAATAAAGTCCTTTTTCAGGACTACTACTACTAAATTTGTTTGTAAAGGTTTTTTGCAGATTTCTAAAAACTGTGCAACTTAGAAAGATTGTTTTATTTTTGCTATAACATTTACATAAATTACTATCGACTGTAATTAATTCAGATTTTTCCTTTCACAAACTTCGGATATGAGGGGGGTGGTAACTTTTTTTGACATTTTTCATCATTACTTACAAACTAAGAGTCTTAAAAAATACAAAAATATATTTTAGAATGTACAAGTAAAGCCCTTTCATATGATAGGTCACTCGACCTGGTTACGAAAATTTTAAATTTTCAAATAGGGGTATTTGGGCCCCCTGCATTATTAATTATAAATTATTTTAAATTTTTTCATGTGCAATTAAGTTGGCAACCATTTTCTAAAACTGTTCTTTTCAAATCGATAGCATAGTGGTTGCTGAGATATACAGGTGTGACAGACAGACGGACAGACAAACAAAGTCGCACCATAAGGGTTCCTTTTTTTACCATTTTGGTATCGGAACCCTAAAAAATGGCTTAGTGGCAACTACACCCACTTTCAAGGGGGGCCTGTTCAACTGCTCCCAGTCCGAACTGCACCCGATGAATTTGTTTTAATAAAAATACTACAATAAAATATATTTGCCTTCGGGTGTTTTTTTGTGATTTACTACTTTGTGCAATAACTGCCAAATAACCCAATAGTTACTAATTTACTTACTTCTACTACTACTTACTTGAGTTAAAATTTACCCGTCAATAAAATGAGGCATCGTCTGAAGAAGCCTCTCCTGTTTTATTAATAATTTATAACGTATCCTAAAAACGACGAAACCATGGCCACCCCATAACACACCCTTGGCCTATCCCAGTGTTCGCCAGAATATTGCTACGTTTCGCGTACAATTGTACAGACTATAATTTTTACTATTAATTATGTAATTCCCAACGTATCCATACAAAAACTGTATATAAATAACATTAAAATAACCTGACAATACCTACCTACATATCGTAATTTTAGAAGACATATCAGGCAATTTTAATGTGTGCCCTTGGTTTAGTGCAGTGTGTTGTGAATTTTACGGAAAAATATATAGTTTTGTGATACCTAAATTGTTAAAAAGCAAAATATTTTCTGATGTGTTTTGGTGATAAATTGTAGGCGTTTTTTGAGAACTTACTGTAAGATTTTAGGTAAGTAATAAATTTTTAGTAGAATTAAGGATTTAATGTAAGGTTCTCTACGTCGCACGAGGGACAAATTCTACAGAATCACCCCTGGAAGGGTAAACGTACCTTTTTCACCTTAGGGCTAGTAATAGTAACGTGAGTAACGCCACATCTTTTAAAATAGCAGCATCTTTCTAAACAAATTATTCGTCTTTGGAATAAATTTAAAATAGCAGCATCTTTCTAAACAAATAATTCGTCTTTGGAATAAATATGATGACGCCTAGTATCCGCGTCAAAAAGAAATTATTTTAGCAACTATAAATATAATATAAACAAGCTACACCGACCCAGCATGATAGTTGTTTTATAGCATCTTTGTAACAAGTCTGCAAGCTTCTTTAATAATCTTACTTCTTATCTTACTTCTTACTAATATTATAAACGCAAAAGTTTGTATGTATGGATGGATGGATGGAAGTTTGTTACTCTTTCACGTAAAAACTACAGAATGGATTTTAATGAAACTTTACAATAATATAGCTTATACATCAGAATAACACTTAGGCTGCAATTTATAAACCTGCGCAGACGAAGTCGCGGGCACCAGCTCGTAATCTTCTACAGGGAATTCTACAGGGTCATGACTTTCTTCAAAGTCAAGTAATTTTTGTCGAATGTCTTCACATTTATTATGCTCATTTTATTATTATTATTTTTATTCAAGTACTTTCATTTTCAAGTATGTTTAACTTAATAAAATAAAAAACCGGTCAAGTGCGAATCGGACTCGAACGCCGAGGGTTCCGATATGCCTGTAGTATTTTTATAAGATACTAGCTGTTACCCGCGACTTCGTCCGCGTAGATTTTATAAAAAAACAGAACTCGAACTTAATTGAAACATATTTTACGGAGCGCTTATCCTTCTTGATCCCTACGTAAAAGATGCATTTGTACTTATCCAAGTTGAATAAATGCATCTTACTACAAACTTAATTATCTTTTGATTTTATTTAACTGGTAGGTAGTGCGGAATTTTCATTGTCAACCGTTACAGGCGAACTTAAAAAAGAAGGCAATAAAGGGAGTGAAGTGAATGGGTAGCGAGGAGGTATTCATAAAAGTAAAAAAGGTCCCTATTCCTCCCTATCTATCCTTTTGTATCCCCCCCCCTACATTCCCACTCCCCCTCCCTCACCCTCTCCCACTCTCTCCCTCTTCCCCCCTCACCCTTCCTTCCCCCTCCATTTCCCCCTTCCCCTCTCCCCATCACCCTCCCTTTCCCCCCTCGCCCTCCTCCCATTCCCCTCCCTTTCCCCCTTCCCCTCACTCATCCTCCCCTTCCCCCTCTCCCTCCCTCTACCCCCCCTCCCTCTACCCCCTCCCACGCCCTCTACCCCTCCCTCCCCCTTTCTCTCCCCTCATTTTCCCCTCCCTTACAGTCTCTCCCTATCCCTCCCCCTCTCCCTCTCCCTATCCCTGACCCTACCCCTATCCCTGCTTCTACCCCTAACGCTATCTTAACCGCTATCCCTATCCTTATTTAAACATACAACTGACACTCATATTGATTTTTAGACATTTCAAACCTATCGAATCCCAACCCCATCCCAGGGGTGGTGGTATTTCACGTCCACCACGTTGGATTTCAAAATCATTGTAGTTTTCGTAATCAGCGACCCGATAAACCATACGAACGACACCCATATTGATTTTTAGACATATCAACTCTATCGCACCCCAACCTCATCCCCAAGGGATGATAGCATTTCACGTCCACCATGTTGGATTTCAAAATTGTTGTAGTTTTTGTAATCAGCGGCTCGATAAACCTTACAAACGACACCCATATTGATTTTTAGACATTTCAACCCTATCGCACCTCAACCTTATCCCCAGGGGATAATGGTAGTTTACGTCTACCACGTTGGATTTCAAAATTGTAGTAGTTTTCGTAATCAGCGATACTTTCCCATCAAAATCGGTTAAGTAGTTTCGGTGTGCTGTAGCAGATACAACCCCGCTAGAGTATTATTGTATGTGTAGATTCCCACGGGAATGAGATATTTTCCCGGGGTAAAAAGTAGCCTATGTCCGTCTCCAAGTTACCATCTATCACCATACCAAATTTCATCAAAATCCGTTCAGCCGTTTAAGCGTGAAAGAGCAACAAACAAACAGACAGACAGACAGACAGACAGAGTTACTTTCGCATTTATAATATTAGTATGGATTTACATAAAACTTCTATAGACTGTAATTAATTCATATTTTTCCTTTCACAAACTTCGGAGATAAGGGGGGGCAATGGTATTTTTTTGTCATTTTTATTATAACTTGAAAATTAACAGTCGTAAGAAGCACAAAAATGTATTTTAGCCATTTCAAATGATCTCTCTGAATGAATGATGGCTCGACCTAGTAACGACAATTTAAAAGTTTGCCCCCCTATTAGGGCCCCCTTTCCATTTATAATATTTTTTTTTATTCTTTCATGTGCAATCAAGTTGGGCAACCATATTATAAAACTATTCCAAATTTCAAGAAGGCACGTTAAGCCGTTGGTCCCGACTACTATCTCGACGTTAATGAACCATGTCAGAGGCCATTGGCGACTCTTCAATTCTGACACCAAGGTTTGTGAGGTCGGTCAACGACATTGCATTGCAACCCACACGGATGATGACTGTTGATATAGTTTTATAATGCGCACGGCTAAAGAGTGGAATTCTCTGTCTGGGTCTGTGTTCCCCAGGTTCATATAACCCGAATCTATTCAAGTCGCGAGTGAATAGGGTTCTTCTGGGCAAGCTCGTTTCATCGTCGACCGCATCTCTGTCTTCAAGACTAAATCGAGGTCAAGAGTAAGCCCATTTTCAATTAAAAAATAATAATATTAGGTATAGTTTTTTTTTGCAGTTTACAACTTGGATAGTTTATTCTGTGGTCCTATACATTTATATTTTTGTAATCAAGAATACATTTCAAATTACAATTTTCAAAGTCAAAACTAGCGCTAAACAAGAACAGCTTGTCTATTTATTGTCCTTACGTCCCGCCCCGATTCTGCCCTGGTCCAAACGTGCCCTAATGCTTGCAGCGTTCCCTCGTTGTATGGCAACTGCCAGCCGTTGGACCAGGAAAGAACCGGCGCGGGGATCATTCCGTCTGTTTCTGAGGCGTCGTCCTCTTTCCCGCACAAACTCCTTTGCCTCACCGCCCCAAGGACCCGCTGTCTCAAAAGCGACAGGGATAAATATGTATGAAGCCTCAAGGGCAGCGTTGTGTGTGACGTTTCAATCTGGCAGCAGACTCCGCGGCAGCACCCACCGTGCTAGAGGTGGAGTTGATATGCGATTAGGTATAGTTATTTAATAGGTCTTTACCTATGAAATTGCCGTTTTGTATGGCGAATTTTAGGTAAACTCAATTTTCAGTACTAACATTTTTGTATTTTTCTTAGGAATTATAAATCCAATTTTTTTAAATTTTTAAGCATTATTGGGAAGACATTAAGCTAACAGAAGATTAAATTAAATTTTCGAAAAATATTATATGTAAAAAAATATAACAAATGTCATGATGAAATCGGACGACATTTGAGACGAACAATTTTAGAACCTTTAATTTTATATAATTATCAAACTAAAAATAAAAACTTGTTTTTATGCGTAAATTGATAACCTTGAAGTCAACTCTCAAATATAAGACAAATGAAAAAAAATGCATTAGGATTATAGGAATTATGACCTATCATTAATCTGTAAGAAAATTTTGGCAATTTCATAGGTAAGGGCTTATTATTTGGTCGCTGAATCACCGGCCCAACAGATAGCACTGTAGGGTTTACTAAATAGTGCTATAATTGTATTGATTACTTCCTACTCGAAACAGTGAGAAGACCTAGAAAATTGTTGGAGCTGTTTTCGATATTTAAGGTACAAATGTTTCTCGCATTACATAGTGAAATTTCTTTGGTTTTGCTCTCAAAGCCCAGAGATTCTATACACGATAACAAAAAACTTTCCCGAAAAAAAATTTCCGACTCCATAGTGAAGTGGTCACGTGGTCGACTCATTTTGTATGAACAATTTTTTTCGAGTTAAAAATTCTTTTCTTCGGGAAAGTTGCTTGTTTTCTTGAATAGAATCATTGGGCTTCGGGAGAAAACCAATAAAATAAAAATTCACACTGTACAGTCAAGAGCACATCAAGATTAAAACATTGGACTTTGTACCGTTCTTATTTCAATAGACGTACGGGCTAGAGTCGCACTGCAAGTGTCAAGCTTGACATGTCGTTGACTGTACAACTGTTGTTAGCAGTGTAAAGTAGAAAAGAAATATGCCAGAAGCTTAAGTTATCTATCTATCACCAAAGTTATTTAGGAAGGTACTTATCGTATGTACACATTTTAGCTTAACGTCTAACGAAAACAACCGCTATCCATAAATTGAGCTCTAAAAATAGAACGCCTATTCATATCGGACAACATAGTTAGCCGTACGATGATGCCAGATAAGGCACGAAATATACTTATGAGGCATAGGGTCCGCGCAAACCGAACGGCAAAATGCTCAGCCCGGCGGCGGCGCGGCGGCATGCGAGAGCAGTTTCTCAGGGTTGCCATGGCATGTTACATTAATATTGAAATAATGCACTTGTAGCGGAAGAGCCAAAACTAGTTCATACAAAATATTTGAAAGCGATGCGTTGTAAATTTTATACCGCCTGCTCCTCGCCTTAAGGGGCTGATAAGAGCTGAATTACTTCCCTTTCTAACAAAGGGCAGTATGCGCGTGTTAGAACGGAGCGGATTCGCGCTGTTTTACGTTTTTCGCTCATTTTTAAATTTTTCTCAAAATCTGTACCCAAAATATTAATTATAAAATATCTATATTATTATATTATGCATACTATATTGAATAATGTCTAAAAGTTTTGGCATCATAGATTAATAGGTACTAAAGAAAAACGGTTTAAAATAAAAAAGCAGAGGTAACTTTGGATTTTTTGTTATAGCGTACGAAATTTATTTAATCGTGTTTCAGAGTAGGCCATATTCTTAGAAAGATGCTTAATTGTCAAATTTTTTTTCACGGCTATATATTCATCACTTTTCGTTAAAAACCTGCTCAAGTGAAGCGTATTTATCTCTTCCCTAAGCCACGATCACACCTTCCCTAATTCAGAAACTAATTCGGCTTTCATTGCTCGTTGAAGTAAGGATAATGCAATTAACATAATCAAGCCGCAATGTATGCGGAATTAGTCTTTAAATTCAGTAAGGTGTGATCGTGGCTTTACGCTTTTTAACCGACGAAAAAAAACGGAGGAGGTTCTCAAGTCGACGCGTATATAATTTTTTTATGTGAGACCACGCATAACTTTTTACGGAGTAAATCGATTTTGATAATTCTTTTTTTATTGGAAAGGGTTTACCCCGAAATTGGTCCATTTTAAATTTGAAAAAAAATCCTATTCTAAGGGTAGGAAAACAGGGGATGATTGATTGTTCACTGACTGATTGTAATGTATGACCATGCATAATGTTTACAGAGTATTCCGATTTACCCTAAGGGTAGGAAAATAAAATTTATAGTCACAAAAAATTGTAAAATAAAAACTTTTTAAGAAAAAAGGTAAACCGCCGAAAAAACTGAAAAGCAAGAAATAAAATAACTTTTTTATATAACCTTAATAACAAAGTTCTTAAACTAGTGTAAGTATATGTACCCGAGTAATTTTGAGTCAGCGCCAAACAAGCAAATTAATTAATTGCGTAAAGCGTGATGCATGACGGCGGCGCCGCCGACTCAAAATTACTCGGGTATACTTACACTAGTTTAAGAACTTTGTTATTAAGGTTATATAAAAAAGTTATATTAATTCTTGCTTTTCAGTTTTTTCGGCGGTTTAATTTTTTTCTTATTCTATGTAATGCCGTGTCCGTGCTGTATCAGCTTCACGCCCTTGCCAACCCGGGCCATGCCTGCGCCTCGCCCAAATCTTGCCCTCGCCATATGATCTATATGTATAATTCAACCCTGAGGAAGTAGTAGGTAGAGTCAGCCGCACGTCAGCGGTTTGACCTTGAACGGGTCTTTGTTGGTTGACTCTTGGACGTCATTTTGTATGGGAGGTTGAATTTCTTTTTTATTTTGAACTCGTCGCTAGAGCTAGAGCGAAAAGTTGTTTAGTTTCATGGACAGAATCACCTCATAAAATATCCGAGATGATCACAAAATTACGCTGTATGTTTCTAATAAAACAATAATTAAAAACATTGATTTAAGAATTAGTGATTTACGAATTACGCCCCTCGAAAATATTGATAATACTTAATCATATCTTAATGAGTATTGAGTATCCGAACGAAGCAGATAAAAAGGATCTCTATGTAGTGGTCTTACAAATATTTTGTCTGTGGTAATGTTCAATTCTTTGTTACGATTGGATTGCATCACCGGTACGTGAAAACAATACTGAACTTTACTAGCAATGTACACCGGACCAAAGTGAGTCGCTATACTCTACTGCTTATTGTTAGGTTATTCCCCTAGACTGAAAAGAACAAAAGTTTGTTCCACTTCGTTCTGTTCGAATGTGTGTGGCTCTACCTTATTGAATTTTTTTTGTTATTTATCTCTCTATAAAAATCGTATTGATAAATAAAAAAATATTTATTACTTTATTATTATTATAATTTATTGTATTTTGTTTTGTATTGAAGTCTGAACAAATTAATGTTTTAAATGTGATGATATGAAGTAAAGTAATCTAAACACTAAAGAAAAAAACCGGTCAAGTGCGAGTCGGACTCGCGCGCCGAGGGTTCCGATATACCTATAGTATTTTTGGAAGCAATAAAGTCCATTTTCAGGACCGCAAAACTAAATTTGTTTGTAAAGGTTTTTTGCAGATTTCTGAAAAACTGTGCAACTTAGAAAGATCGTTTTATTTTTGCTGTAAAGTTTACATAAACCTCTGTCAACTGTAATTAATTCAGATTTTCCCTTACTCAAACTTCGGAGATAAGGGGGGGGAATGGTATTTTTTTTGACATTTTTCATCATAACTTGAAAACTAAGAAACTTAAAAAAATACAAAAATATATTTTAAAATGTACAAGTAAAGCCCTTTCATATGATACCCCACTCGACCTAGTAGCGACAATTTGAAATTTGGCCCCCCCTATTTTGGCCCCCTTTACATTAATAATCATACTTTTTTCAAAAAATTTTCATGTGCAATTAAGTTGGGCAACTATATTCTAAAACTATTCCAAATTTCAGCTCGATAGCGTAAGTGGTTGCTGAGATATAGAGGTGTGACAGACAAACGGACAGACAGACAGACAGAGCGGCACCATAAGGGTTCTTTTTTTTTACCATTTTGGTATCGGAACCCTAAAAATTAAAGAATTCAAACGGAATAAGACGTTGTGTTATTAGTTAAAACTGCAAAAATAGAAATGAACACCTATCTTCCATTTAATTAACCATCTATAAGTTATGCGATCGTGGTGAATTAAACGATATTACCAAAATAACAACGTTTGCATAAAACGTTTCGTTAAACTTAACTAAGCGTTATAGTTATGGTATTGGTAACATCGTTAAAATTACCACATTCACCCCTAGGTGAATCGGTCAGTAAAGCGTAGTGTTGAAGGGGGAAACCCCCTACTAGTTATTTCATAAAATCATATCAAATGGGCATTTTAGAGTTAACTGATGCCGATTATTAAACAATTAAATTATGACTTTTATTCATTCATTCTTTCACTTTGCCTCAGTGAGTGGTTCTTAGCTTCCGAAATTAAAGCGCGCCACGCTTCCCTGTTCTGTGCCAATTCCGTCCAGTCGGGCACTCCCAGCTCTTTAAGATCCGTGGCGACTTCATCGTTCCATCGGTATCTTGGCCTGCCAACAGGCCCGATCGTTTGCCTTGATACACTCTCTTTGCGGCTCGATCTCTGCCATTACTTTTATAATTCTCGAAATCTTTGCTGAAGCCTTTTCAGTCCATCGTTTAAAAACAAGTCATGACCTGAGTACCTACGGCAGGGAGTCAGAGATAGACAGACAACAAAGTCGTCTTAATTAGGATACCGTTTTCCTTTTGAGGTACAGAACTCTAAAAAGGGATTTATACGGTTCATCAAAAAGCCCCCCCATTGACTCCCTGCTAGTTTTACCTGTAGAGTCGTTCCTATGCTCCTATTCTATGCTCCTATTCTGCATTTTAAACACTTACTAACCATCCCAGCCCAGACAACATATCAAAAATTTTAAGTTACCGGACCGTTTGCAAGGTAACCTTTCTATTCAGTGGATTACTACTATGGAGTAGAAAAAAAATTGGCTTACGAGTAAGTGTCCAGGACTAGCACCTTTATTTTTTTAAGTGCAAGCAAAATTTGCTCACTTGCTGATTTGCTTGCTTGGCTACGACAGTACCTACAATCGGAATAATGTAGCTTGATCAGAATGACAGCAGGACCGAGCTATACGTGAGAGTAGGACGAAGCGTTACGTATCTCTGTCTGTCGCTTTAACATGTTATGCATCGCTCCGTCCTGCTCTCACACTGCTGTAAATCTAATCAAGCTACATTATTAGACTGTAATTTTTCTGACCCTACATTTTTTATGTCACTATTTAGTGACATAAAAAATGTAGGGTCAGAAAAATTACAGTCTAATTACAGTCTATTTTATCATAAACACATAAATACTTACCGTCACCACTTACAAAGAAAAGAAAAAGTCCAGCACTACTGAAACCAAGTGGAATACAGCTATGGATAGAGCTCATATATAAAGTCCTGAGTCGCTCCTTGTATGACTTATTTTTAACAAATTGCAGCACATTATACTATTATTGAGTCTATACTATTATATACTCTATTATTGAGTTGTATTGTGAAAATATTACATTATTTTGTGGGACGGAAAGCTGGACGGAAAGGAACTGTTTTGAAGAAACATATTATTAGGTAAGTTACTTTAAGTTACTTTACTAGGTACCTATGTTTAATTTTAAACTAGGTAGGTCGAAAAGGCATAAGAATTGAGTATGTAGGATAGTTTGTTTCTTTGTATGTATAGGAAGTAATTTCTGGAACTCTATCCTTGAGAATAAATGGATTTTTTTAGGTCGTACTTGAATTCGTGACCAAACTTGCTTCGCTTACCTACTACGTAACAAAATTAATAAAATAAATAAATAAATAAAATAAATAAAATCTTTATTGAGCAAAGCCTAATTACAATATGAACTTATCACTAAAGAATAAAATAAACTACAAGGCTGATAGAGCTTACTAGATGTAACGTCTAACTCCCAAGCTAGAATAATCTGTATTATGGGAGTTAGCGTTCCTCCGAGTGGCAACAATAAAAGATATCAGTACAAATTATCTTTTCGATGATGAGATGATTTTTTTTATTACAGAGAAATATTCTATCCTACTAATCCATACTAATATTATAAATGCGAAAGTAACTCTGTCTGTCTGTCTGTCTGTCTGTTTGTTTGTTGCTCTTTCACGCCTAAACGGCTGAACGGATTTTGATGAAATTTGGTATGGTGATAGATGGTAACTTGGAGACGGACATAGGCTACTTTTTACCCCGGGAAAATATCTCATTCCCGTGGGAATCTACACATACAATAATACTCTAGCGGGCTCTTTCACGCCTAAACGGCTGAACAGATTTTGATGAAATTTGGTATGGTGATAGATGGTAACTTGGAGACGGACATAGGCTACTTTTTACCCCGGGAAAATATCTCATTCCCGTGGGAATCTACACATACAATAATACTCTAGCGGGGTTGTATCTGCTACAGCACACCGAAACTACTTAACCGATTTTGATGGGACTTTTTTTATTCAACTAAGTATCGCTGATTACGAAAACTACTACAATTTTGAAATCCAACGTGGTAGACGTAAACTACCATTATCCCCTGGGGATAAGGTTGAGGTGCGATAGGGTTGAAATGTCTAAAAATCAATATGGGTGTCGTTTGTAAGGTTTATCGAGTCGCTGATTACAAAAACTACAACAATTTTGAAATCCAACATGGTGGACGTGAAATGCTATCATCCCTTGGGGATGAGGTTGGGGTGCGATAGAGTTGATATGTCTAAAAATCAATATGGGTGTCGTTCGTATGGTTTATCGGGTCGCTGATTACGAAAACTACAATGATTTTGAAATCCAACGTGGTGGACGTGAAATACCACCACCCCTGGGATGGGGTTGGGATTCGATAGGTTTGAAATGTCTAAAAATCAATATGAGTGTCAGTTGTATGTTTATATAAGGATAGGGATAGCGGTTAAGATGGCGTTAGGGGTAGAAGCAGGGATAGGGGTAGGGTCAGGGATAGGGAGAGGGAGAGGGGGAGGGATAGGGAGAGAGTGTAAGGGAGGGGAAAATGAGGGGTGAGAAAGGGGGAGGGAGGGGTAGAGGGCGTGGGAGGGGGTAGAGGGAGGGAGAGGGGGAAGGGGAGGATGAGTGAGGGGAAGGGGGAAAGGGAGGGGAATGGGAGGAGGGCGAAGGGGGAAAGGGAGGGTGATGGGGAGAGGGGAAGGGGGGAAATGGAGGGGGAAGGAAGGGTGAGGGGGGGAAGAGGGAGGGGCGAGGGAGAGGAAGAGAGAGTGGGAGAGGGTGAGGGAGAGGGAGTGGGAATGTAGGGGGGGGGATACAAAAGGATAGATAGGGAGGAATAGGGACCTTTTTTACTTTTATGAATACCTCCTCGCTACCCATTCACTTCACTCCCTTTATTGCCTTCTTTTTTAAGTTCGCCTGTAACGGTTTACAATGAAAATTCCGCACTACCTACCAGTTAAATAAAATCAAAAGATAATTAAGTTTGTAGTAAGATGCATTTATTCAACTTGGATAAGTACAAATGCATCTTTTACGTAGGGATCAAGAAGGATAAGCGCTCCGTAAAATATGTTTCAATTAAGTTCGAGTTCTGTTTTTTTATAAAATCTACGCGGACGAAGTCGCGGGTAACAGCTAGTACTTATTATAAATGCGAAAGTTTGTAAACATGGATGGATGTATGTTTGTTACTCTTTCACGTAAAAACTACTGAATGGATTTTAATGAAACTTGGCACACATATAGGTTAGGTCCTGGAATAACACATAGCTTACTTTTTACCGCGAGAAAACACTTCTTTCCCACGGGAAAACGCATTTAATGCGGGTGAAACCGCAGATTCTGCGCAAGCGAAGTCGCGGGCACCAGCTAGTTTATAATACAACTTGGACAGGTTTTTGCCACGGTATAGATCCAAGGTATAGAAGCGTAATATTATATATTCTTTGGTATAGATAATGTTTTTGTAAGCAAGCTCGCTCTCGTATTACAGCGCTTTTGCAATGCAAGCAAGCCACTTTATCTATCACGAACGAGAAGCTCATGGTGCTTGCATTAGCGACAAAATGTAGAGAGCTTAAAAGAATACCATATTTACCTAATAAAGTTAAGTCAGTGTTTTGTAAACAATAATTATTGAGTTACGAAAAGATTTATCTTATATTACACGAGGTACACGTTTGTAACCACAATAGGTACACATTCAGAAAAACATCGTTTTACATACGGTAAGCCAGAAATATCTACCTTTTTAATATTTTTTTACAAAAAGAGGTAAAGATTTGGTTTACAAAACACTGACTCTTTCGTGAACTCCATTATACATTCTGATAAGAAGCCATCAAAACTTTGTAATTAATAACGCGAAACTCGCAAACAATTACTTTTATATTTCTTTATTTATTCATAGGATCAAATATGCGGATCAGAAACTTTTGCAAGTTTCTCGAAGTGGAAAACGTGAAGGATCACAAGCTACAAAATTGTGATGTAGTGGTCGACGCTCAGAACTTCTTCTACCAGTTGTACCAGCGCAGTGGACTACAGTACATCTTCGGGTGTGAGAGTGATAAGTATGCGAACTATCTGAAGAATCATCTCAAAATGTTCAAAAAAGCCAACGTCAACTGCTACTTCGTCTTCAAAGGGGGCCACAAGGACTTCAAGAAGCGACTCGCGACTAACAAAGATAATCAGGTCCGTGGAAGAAACTTCGACATAAACGAGGACTACGACGTTATTGTCCTCCCGATCTTAATGAAAGACGTCTACAAGCAGGTTTTAGACGAAATGGGCTTCAATTATACCTACTGTGAATTCGAATCCAAAAAGGAATGTATCGCTCTCGCCCAGAAGCTCAACTGTCCTATCATCAGCTATGACATTGAATTTGCTTTCGCAGGAGTCCCTTACATTATGGAAGCAACCCTCAAATTTGATAAGCAGCATAACCAGATCAACTGTGGATTGTTTTCACTTGATGAGTTCCTAAAGAAATATCGTATCAATGAAGACAAGCTTGCCTTGTTTGCCGCACTGACTGATGAAAAAGAATTTCCAGAAAACCACTTCATGGATTTTATAAAAACTTTGAAAATACCTTTGGGTCATTACCGACGCAACATTGGAATAATTCAATGGCTTAACAAGACTCAGAAGAAACATGCCGTTGACCAAATCATGCGATTCACAAAGAAAGAAGATAGAGAAAAGTTTCTTAAAGCAGAACGCAAAGTGCGCGAAATGATTCGAAGGCAAGAAGAACCGGGGATACCTACGCAGTATTTGCTCAATGGAAACCGTATGGATGAGACGGAAAAGGATCAGTTTTGGTTCGAAAAAGGAGTTGCAGCAAAACACATCGCTGTTCAGCTGATTAATCCGATTCGATCCGGTATCGTTGAAGGTTCTTATGCCATAGCCGATTACAAGGATAAAGATCCCATTTTGCTTTCCATGGATATTATAAAATATACATACAATCTTCTAACGAACTTCAAGGAGAAAGATTTTATTTTCTTCGTCAATGGCGAGAAAATCTCGGTATCGCTCACAGATTCGATCCAAAAGCCATATGAAGCACCCTTCGAGAATGGATGGAAGAATTGGAAAGGGGAGCTTTTCGAACATTTTCTGAGAAAGTCTTTACAAGGCCTTGACTTGGGCGATTTGGAGAGATTTCCGGAAGATTCAAGGATGCTTATGATCGCATTGATTTACTTCTCTGAGAAAAAAACAGTTAGTACCAAAAACGAAGTATGTGCCGTGCTTTTATCTTACGTTGCTCGGAACATGATTGCTGATTCCTACGAAAACGATAATGTGAGAGCTAGCTCGACGAAACAAACAAGGGACGCCATTGACGGGCAGACTATCACGAACGCTGATAAACAGTCTGCTAAAGGACTGTTAGCCAGTTATCATGCTGACATACATATATACGAAGCTAGAAGAATGTTTAATGCAAAATTATTGCATCCGCTGGTAGAGTTCGAGCATTGTTTACAAAGCCTTAACATTTTGAACGTGCTTTGTGGGAAATTGTACCTGCCAACTATTTACAGCAAAACGTACAACGGATCTTTTGTGTACAAAGTCTTGTATGATATGAAGACGAACTTTGGAGGTGATTGTATGAAGTTTTTGAAAGAAAAACTGAACTCAGTCCCGACCGTGTACGCGTTTTTGAAAGGTTTCCTGTCCGCTTATGATGATATAATGGCGGGCATGTAAAATTATTTTTTATTTAATTTAGGTACGCCGCTACGCGCTACGCTTTTTCATAAAGGAGATGTTTTAGACTACTACCCGGCCATGGCCTTGCATATTACTCAGTTGACTCAATACTTTATTGCACACATAATGTAGGTACAGTACCTATAATGTATCACCTGATTACAAATTAAAGATTTGGGCATTGCAAAGCTAACAGAGCTTATATTGTTTATAACTACAGGGTGACTTTAAAACACTCGACAAATTTTAAGGGTACGTTCTGTTATGTTATCAATAACGATCAATTTAGTACAGGTGTGAAGAAATTTGGATTAAGTAATCGAATTTTTTTTTATTTTTTTTTTAATCATCTTGAAACTGAAACACAAACGTACTTAACTTACTTAAAAGATATGAAATAAGCATAAAGTACCTATGCTTACTCGTATTTATTTTTTATCTAAGTACTTTTTTGTATCGATCTCAAGTATGTATTTAACTGAACGCCAAATATCAGATAGCAGAACTTAGCCTTAAAATTCGAATGTCTTCCAAGTCACACGATTTCTTTTTCATTCTAGGCATAGTAACTTGAGATAGCATGATTATTTTAGCGTTTACTACAGTACCCGAAAACCAACCGATTTGATGTGACGTTTGTATACAGGGTGAAAAAGACGGGTTGGCAAAAACTGAAAGGGAAATGATCAGTCAATAAAACTGAACAACTTTCTCCAAGAAATATATCACCAAAAATAAAAAAAAAGACCTTATTACCAGAAATTAAAGATCTTATTGGACAGTTTGTGGGAAGAGGCCGGTTTTTTTTCAGTTCCAGATACATGTTTCTTGGTAAAAATTGTTTAGTTATATCGACTCATCATGACCTTTCGGTATGGCGCTCAGCAGATGAAGGGGCGGACATACGAGGGCAGTCACGGACATTGTCGCCAGTGTGGCCGGTATTGCGAAAATTATAGTTTTTATCTGAATAAAATTCAAATATAACAAGTTTAAAAGTTGCTCTATGTTTTAAACTAAATGAAAATCAATCTGAACAACCTTTTCAAGTGATTAATTCTTTGAATTCAAGCTGTTTTTTCTTTCCAAACTAAAGATTTTGGAAAATACGCGCATAGAAACGGAGCGTTTTTTTCATGGCAATGACTATAGTAATACGAAAATAATTGCAGTTACCGGCCACACTGGCGGACTGTCAGAACAAAAAGTCTGTCGTCTGCTGTGCCACTATTTGTCAACCTGTCCCTTACACCCTGTATATAAGACTGATAATGGCACCATCAAGACGTTTTCTTCTTTATTTTGCTGACAGGCCAAAGAGACATGGACACGGACGATGCCGCGCCATATTGTTTGAATGAGCGTATTTTTGGGTAATGAAAATTTTCACCTCGTTCAAACCAAACTAGTTAGAAACGAAAAGATATACTGAGTAAAACATGGTAAAACTAAGTAGATATTTTTTCTATTAAGTGTAACTAGAAAAAAAAACTCCACAGTTGGCCGGAGATGAAACAACTCCTTTGACTAAAGTACATTTTCTTTTCGCAGTTTTAGTGAATGTGAGTTCTAGACATAGGTATCAGAAATAAAAAAGTACAGCATTGTATTTATTATCTAGTAACCTACTCTATCGTACGCTAATGTTAATAAAATCTTTAAAATAACATCTTTATTTCATTGACCATCCTCCTACCTACTTATTTTTATTATCAGTCGAATTCACCTAATTTCAGCTAATTGATCAACTAACACTGCCTGAACGATTTTGCCACACGTCAAATCATATAATACACGTATGGAGCAATGATTCAACCAATCAGCGGACACCTCGCGTTCGTCGGATCATTTTACCGTAGAAATCCGTAAATTGTTTATTCATTTTTCAAAAGTTGATCAACTTGCTCAATACAAAACGAAGGTAGGGAGTCACATTGACAAGCCCGTTGGCAAAGAATAGGTATACAGGGTGTTACTTTAATTGCGTGCCATAGCTTAGGAGGTGTTTCAGTAACGATAAAGGATCACAAAAAAATATATAAAAAAAATCCTGCTTAAAAAAATTTTTAACTCCATTGAAACTGAACTAACGCGGAGGGCAATGACCCGGACGGGGCACCGCGCTATCACCGAGCCAGCGTGCGAGTATCAAGAAACTTTCTTTTTTGTGTGTGACTCCAATTTTCCCTTCATACCTACTTTAACGGGCTTAGGACCGTCAAAATGTAATACCTCATAAATGACAAAAAAAAATTTATTGATGGTAAAAAAATTATTAAAAAATAACAAAAAACCCAACTGCTCAGCACAAGAAAGGAAAACAAGCTTAAATCTATTGGATTTGGTAACTTGAATTGTATAAGATACTGCAGGCGGGGACGAAAAAACGTTTCGTGTATGTTTACGACTTAATTTTGTTCGTCCCCGCCTGCAGTATCTTATACAATTCAAGTTACCAAATCCAATAGATTTAAGCTTGTTTTCCTTTCTTGTGCTAAGCAGTTGGGTTTTTTGTTATTTTTTAATATTTTTTTATTTTAAACTTTTTAGTTTTCAGATTTGCTACGTCAAGTTATACTAAAACATTTGCTTATACCTTAGAATCAGGTTTTTACCAGCTATTGTTTGATACCCATGTCGTAAAAGTAACGATTTTAAAATTTTTATTTCACCCTTTTTTTTCTCTTCAAAGGTGCCGTACTAAAGTATTATACCCTATGACACTCCTACAATGAATACAAATCTAACGACACCTCATGTTGAAATCTATCAAGCCGTTTAGGCTGCAGAGCGCGACAAAAAAATCTACATACATACATACATCATCATCATAGGCCATAGCCGTCTATGTCAGACAATTTAAGCAATATTCTGTCGATCGCACCGTTTTTCGAGGCTGAGTACCTAAGCCTATTCGGGAGCGGCAGGTCCTGTCACACGCTCTGCAGGTGAAGCTTGTGTTATCAATAATCTTAGATTATGAATAACGGCAGCTTACACAGCTCCTTAGAAAATCTACAGTATAACACAAAAGTAAGTAATGCTGCATCTTGCACGGGAAATTTAGTCATTGCTTTAGGTATATGTTAAAACTTAGAAAATTATTTCCAAAAGGCCTAGCTAAAACCCAAATATTTTATAAACAAATTTAACAATAAAATATTACGAGATGAGCAAACGACGCTACCCACCAACAGATGGCGCTGTAGGTTTCTGAAAGGCGGTAATAAAAACAGCGCCCCTGGTACGGAGTAGAAAAACTACAGTATATTACAAAAGTAATGAATGCGGCATCTTACACGGGAAATTTAGACATTGCTTTGTATGTTAAAACTTAGTGATTCTTTTTCCAAAAGGCCTATCTAAGCCCAAATATTTTATAAAGAAACCTCCCAGAGTTGTTTAATCAATAAAATATTACCAGGTGAGCAAGCCACGCTACCCACTAACAGATGGCGCTGTAGGATTCTGAAACGCGGTAATATCTCCACTTTTTTATGGATATCTTCTGGCTCCATCATCAGATCAGTTCCAAGTTACAATAAATTGCATTTTCATCCGATTCAAATAAGCGTGCAAAATATCATCTCAATCGGAAACCGATTAAGATTCTCTTTTCAGTCGGGTATTTTATTTTTTGAAATAGTTTTTTTATTTTGTACTTTTTATATTTTTTTTTATACCCTATGACACTCCTACAATGAATACAAACCTAACGACACCTCACATGTTGAAATCTACCAAGCCGTTTAGGCTGCAGAGCGCGACAAAGACATCGACATATATACATACATACACTCGAAAAACATAACCCTCCTAACCTAACGACACCTCACATGTTGAAATCTACCAAGCCGTTTAGGCTGCAGAGCGCGACAAAGAAATCGACATACATACATACATACACTCGAAAAACATAACCCTCCTAACCTAACGACACCTCACATGTTGAAATCTACCAAGCCGTTTAGGCTGCAGAGCGCGACAAAGAAATCGACATACATACATACACTCGAAAAACATAACCCTCCTGTTTTGGGGCAGTCGGGTAAAAAAATAGGGTTTTTTTATAATTTTTTTGTGTTCCTTTATCGTTACTGAAACACCCCCTAAGCTATGGCACGCAATTAAATTAACACCCTGTATAATATTACGCTAACGCGTAAAGAAGCGACACACTCCTCCCGCTGAAATCAAGTTCCTCTGCACCCGCTTGCGGCCAATAGGAGATTCCGCGGTTGGCTACGTTGCAGTTGTGTACTTGTGTCACGCGCGCACGTTTTGCTGTCTTTTTATCTCAAGAACCTGGGCGACCGAGCTTCGCTCTATAATAGCCGCCTCAACATTGAAATATCATCGAGTGAGCAAGCTATGCTACCCGCCAACAGATGGCGCTGTAGGTTTTTATCTAAAATCTAGTTCTTTATAAAATTTTAAATAATCAGATTGATGCTCCTGCAAGGAGGTTTTTGTTCTGAGATGCTCCTGCTTTGTTACATGCGCTTTCCCTCAGAGTACCTCGTCGTTGTCAGAGAACATGCAGAAAGAAACCTCTTTTTATCATCCGCCGTGGGCGAACATCGTATGTAAATAACAGTTTTATTAGAAGGGCTTGTAGGTCGTATAATGACAAGTTTGGGGATGTAGATATTTTTGGTGAAAATTTGAGTAGTTTTAAACGACTAACCCTACAGTGTACTACCGATGAGCAGCAATAGAAATGGGCACCTATTTTGTATATATTCTCATTCATAAATAATTTGTATAAGAACCTTTTTAATGTATTTTTTTTTTATTTCTCTTTAGTTTAAGGCAGCATATTGTATTCTAATTTGTTCCATGTGCAATAATTAAAAACACTCTTTTTATATAACTAAGCTATTTTTAGCATTTACTTTAGTAATTAAACTGTAAGTCTACAATCATAATTTTTCTTTTTTTTGTATTATGTACGGTCAACCGCTTGTCGGTAGAAACTTTTTCAACTCTATTACCACGCCATAAGGTCCAAAAGTGTTTCTACTGATGTGCGGCCGTGTGTACAAATATGTGTGACTGTTTGTTTCTTAATAAATAAATAAAAATAAATAAATAAAACGTGGAATTTAAAAATTGCTTAAAACACAGGGAAAACGAATTTTCCCAGACATGAGACCCAGCTAGAGCGATTTGTCGCCTCTGAAAACCCCTGTATGGTAAATTTCATCGAAATGGTTAGAGCCTTTTGGAGAAACCGATTACAAATATATATACAAATATTATTCGTTTAATACGAGTAGGATAGGATACCTGGGCGACCGAGCTTCGCTCTATAATAGCCACCTCAACATTAAAATATAATCGGGTGAGCAATCTATGCCACCCGCCAACAGATGGCTCTGTAGGTTATGTCTAAAACGCGAAATTTGTAATTGCTTAAAAGCACGAGGAAAATTAATTTTCCCAGACATGAGACCTAGTCGTCGGCGCTAGAGGGCGTACAGTACTAATATAAGCTCCGTATCTAATATTATTTTAAAATACTCATAGTGAATTTTTCCGTAGTTTGAAACGAGTACATAGTAAACAGTGTTATAAATATCAAGTGAAAACGTTTGCAGCAATATTAGTTTAAACTTAAGAGAAATACACAACATTAAAATTATCTCTTGTTTAAGACCACAAAGGATTACTTAATGAATATTTCCCCTATAAATTGCATTACATATAACAGTGTTAAGTGCCGAAGAATACAGACATCAACATAAATAAAGTGTAAAAGTGATTAATTTTAAATAAACGTAACGATTAACGACGAGTTTTAACGAACATATAGATAGTTGTAGGTAGTAAGCAGTGACCGTGTGAGTGAATAACAAGTGGCCACGAACTGCAACAAAGTTGTGACAATTGACCTTGAACAACTTGTGCTTACTGCTGTGTTGCTACTATCACAGCTAGCTAATGCTTATTTCGACCGAGCAAGGAATCGCATCTTGGTCTAGTGGTCAGGTTTGACGATATGGATTTTACATTCGTGGTTCAAATCCCAGTAGAACTATATCGTTTTGTATTTTATTTTAAAGTGTTTTGAGTGGCATCTGCTGTTAAGTGGCGAAACTACAAACCGCTATCAAATATAATCCGTAAAACAGAACCCGATCGGAAGATTTAGTTTCACTAGTGACTACGAGATGGCGGAACGTTGCGCGAAATGCAATAGAAAAATTACGAATAATCAATTTTTAAAATGCAAATCTTGTCAAAAGAAATTTCATTTATTATGTACAACTGTTTCCGAAGCAAGATATTACTCTTTCTACGCATTAAATCAACAAAAAAAGGACAATTGGAAGTGTAACTTATGTCCAAAGGAACAGAATGAAATCATCCATATTTCACCTTTACCAGAAACATCAAAAAAGGTAAAAGTTGTAACAAACATTGTCTCTTCATCACCGTTACAAAGCTCATCACAGAGAAACAAAAATGAAGACAAAGATGGATCTGGAGATGATTACACTGTTAATGTTTCAACAAGTAATTCCTTTTCATCATTAAGTACCGAAAACGAAGAGGAGGAAAATTACTGTGAAGGTGTCCAAACACCAAGTAATTTAAATAGAAGTTGCCCTATTATAGAGGAAAACTATTACGAAGAGTTTAAGAGAGCTCTTAAGGTCATTACAACATTAGAAAAGAAATTAGAAAGTGCAGACAATCAAATAGAATTGTTGTTAGAGGAAAATAACACCCTTAATAAAAAACTGGAGGCATACGAACTGAAAATTCGTTACCTTAATCGTGTTTGCCAACCCTCATCTCAGACAACAAGCAGTAATAAAATTAAAAGTGCGAAAAAATCAACACATACCCATACTCATGTTGTAAACAAAGGCAATAACGAAAGTTTTTCTAATCTCAACATACCTTTACATGTTTCCAACTCTACATTGAGTAATAAGAAACAAAAACAGCAAAAAAAACCAGAAGTTCAACATTTTAAGGCAAACGATAAATTACAAAATTTTGAGAAAAACCGACCAAAAATATGCATCTTAAGCTCAAATAAAGTAAACAATATCTTATCTATATCAGAAAACAAGTTGGAAGGACACTCAATCTGTCATCACTTAACGCCTGGAAGTAACACAATCCAGATTTTAAATGGTCTCAATAAGAAAATAGAAGGCTATACGATGAGAGATTATTGCATCATACTTATCGGAGAAGAAGACTTTAAATACACAAAAAAATATATCGATCTAGTAAAACAAATTAGACAAACCTGTGAAAAGATTGACTTTACAAACATAATAATTTGCCTACCAACGTATAAATTTGGAAAACAACTAGATATGTATAATTGCCGAGTAGAGAGCTTCAATAATCTTCTGTACCTGGATAACTCTACGCACAAATATGCTTACATACTGGATTCGAATTTGAACCTTACTTGTGATTACATCATGTTTCATAGACGAAGTGGATCTCTCAACAATCGTGGTGTAAGGACTATATTTGAAGATATAAAACAACTGATAAATGAAATTTGTAAAGGAAATAAACCAGACAAACCTGTAAATGAGTTTTTTCGAGAATCAATTCAACATTAATAATGCATCTTTTGAATTATTAACAATCTTTCATCAAAATATAGCAGGCCTTTGTAATAAACTTGACTTGGTAGAGTTAGCTTTGAATGAACTTACAGAATCGAATAAATGTATAGATATTATTTGTTTTAGTGAAACTTTTGTGAAATTAGGCACAGAGAGTAATATTAGGCTTAATAATTATAAATTAGCAGCTTTTTACTGTAGGGAAACTAATAGGGGGGGGACATGTATATTGATAAAAAATTACTTGGAATTTAAGCCCTTACAAGTTACTTTGGAAGCAGCAACAAAGTTTTATTTTGAATGCTGTGGAATTGAAATTATAGGATTCAACATAATCGTGATATGCATTTATAGAATACCGCAACAATCTAAAGCTCACATTGGACTTTTCTTGCATAAATTAGAAAATTTATTGCACTATTTAACAAAAACATATAAACAGAAAAAAAATATCGTTTGTGGAGATTGGAACATTGATGTTCTTAAACAAACTTCTTTTTCAAGAGATCTCCTAAGCACCTTGCTTAGTTACGGCTTGGAAACTCATATCAAGACACCTACTAGATTAAATTCGTGTATTGATCAAATCGCTAGTAACATTGCAAACATCAAATCTCAGATTCATCATTTGAATCTTTCAGATCATGAAACTGCACAGACTATATCTTTTAAAGTAAAAAAAAGGAACAAGTATTATACATGGTTTGAAAATAAACGGGATTATAGTATATCAAACATGCATAAATTTTCTGAATGTATTTCAGCTCTGTCCTTCTCTGATGTATTAAGTACTAATGATGTAAATGAGTCTTTTGGTTTGTTTCATGAAATACTATGTATGTTTTATGACCTTTGTTTCCCGATCATTAAAGTTAAGCTAAATAACAGGCCTAGAAAGCTAAGGTGGCTGACTAGAGGTATAAAACGCTCATGTAAACACAAAAGGAAACTATACTTGAATTATAAATGCACAAGTAATAAATATATTAAAGATAAACGTAAAACTACTTTTAAAAACTATAGTACTATTTTAAGAAAATGTATTTACAGGTCACAGAAAATTAATAATAATAAATATATTCGAAATCATAAAAATAAATGTATTGCGACGTGGAAAACCATAAACTCTACAATTAATGACAATATATTTAAAAATGACATTAATAATATTAAATATGATGACATAATATACTCTGACCCTAAAAAAATATCTGACATATTAAATGATTATTTTATAAATTTGACATATACATCAGATAACAATAATAATAACAATAATAGTAATTACTCTTCCATAAATACAAACATTAATACAATTTTCTTACGTCCAATATATGACAAAGAAACTTATAAGATTATTATGTCTCTTAACAATAGTAAATGTAGTGGATACGATGACATAACAACGAAAATACTGAAATTGTGTGCTGTTTATATATGTAAGCCTTTGACATACATCATAAATCTTTCCTTTTTGCACGGCGTATTTCCTGACAAACTAAAGCTTTCCATAATTAAACCCCTGTATAAGAAAGGTGATAATAACGATCCTGGTAACTACAGACCGATCACAATTGTTCCTGTACTATCAAAAATACTTGAAAAAGCTATCTATAGTAGGCTCAATGAGTTTTTAACACTACATAATGTATTAAGAGCAGAACAGCATGGGTTTCGAAAGGGAAAGTCTACAACACTCGCTTGCTTTGACTTTGTTAAGCAAATATCAGACGGAGTTAATGAAAACGCTAAAATGTTCGGCATATTCATTGACATGAGTAAGGCATTTGATTTCGTTTGTCATTCAAGATTATTACATAAACTGGAGTTATGTGGAATAAGAGGAAAGGCACATGACTGGTTAAAAAGCTATCTAGACCAAAGGAAACAATGCACGGAAGTATCAAAAATTGTAAAAGAGAGCAATGAAATTTTAAGTAAAAAAATATTTCGATCAGATTTCAAACTGAAAAAAACAGGAGTGCCACAAGGTAGCATCCTTGGACCCCTACTTTTTCTCGTTTACATAAACGATTTGCCTATCTCCCTTAGTTTTAGATCAGTACTGTTTGCTGACGATGTAACTTTAATAGTAGAGATTCCAAAAAATATGAATGCGTCTTCAATTCTAAATAAGGCTATTGGTGAGACGACAGATTGGATGAATAAGAATAAACTACATATCAATATAAATAAAACTAAAGTAATGCAATTTCTACCATATAATTCAAATCTCATACCAATACAAATACAACATAATAATACTTATATACAAATAGTAAATGACACAAAATTTTTAGGGTTAACGGTTGACAAACATCTAAACTGGAAAGCGCATGTGAGTGAGGTTTGCCAAAAGTTAAACAAATTTGTATTTGCTTTGAAACGGTTATCGCAAACAGTCTCAAAAGAAGCAGCTTTGACGGCATATCATGGTTATGTATCCTCAACATTAAATTATGGTCTTGTTTTGTGGGGAAACTGCGTGGAGGTAGACAGACTATTTAGACTTCAAAAAAAGTGTATCAGAGCAATTTGCCAGGCCGATTATCTTGAATCGTGTAAACCACTTTTTATAAGTCTAAATATCCTGCCCCTCCCCTGCGCATACATAAAAAGTGCATGTTGTTTTGTAAAAGATCATCCTCACCACTTTAGTAAATAACATGATATACATACTAGGCCAAAAAGAACTCAATATTTAAACTTACTACATAAGCCAGCATGTAATAAATATATTTATACGAAAAATGTTTTCAATATGTGTATAGAGATATATAATAAACTACCAGATGAAATAAAACAATTAGATGGAAACATGTTTAAGACACGAGTGACTAAATGGTTAATGGAACATTGTTTTTATAGCCTAAAGGAGTATAGAGAGTATAAAGCCACGAATAATTAGTGATAGGCACGACTATTGCTCATTTATATAAATATTTGCATGCCTGTTTCGCAGACTAGATACTAAGACTATTTTTCTATAAGATCTGGAATTTGTATTTTGTAAGTATCTCTGCAAATAAACGTTTCTATTGTATTCTATTGTATAGATCGATTTCTCGCCATCAAAATCCATGTACGGTCAACCGCTTGTCGGTAGAAACTTTCTCAACTCTATTACCACGCCATAAGGTCTAAAAATGTTTCTACCGATGTGCGGCCGTGTGTACTTATGGACCAATTACAAATATACAAATATTGCTCCTTTAATAGTATAGGATTTTATGTGTATTTGAATGAATGAATGAATGAATAACTCTTTATTGCACACATCTAGGAATAAAGATTAAAAATTACGGTTTTACAATAAGTGGGCAAAAGGCGGCCTTATCACTAAAAGTGATTTCTTCCAGACAACCTTTTGAGGAAATCAGCAGCGACGAAAGACTGTAGTGTAGTGCACCAATATACAGTTACATATATAAATATTTTGAAATAAATATTTAAAAAATATATACCTACATACATATGATTAAATACAGTATATATACATATATTAATTACAAATATAGACATATATATATATATACTACACACTGTAAGTTATACATAAAATAAAATACATAAACATACAATATATATCGACATAATATGGTTGCGAACTCATAATAACTTAGCGAGGAAATACTGACGAATTTTGGTTTTAAATATGCCCAGAGACTTAGAATGACGCACCTCCAACGGTAGGTCATTCCACATCGTGGTAGCCTTGACAGTGAATGATTCCTTGTAATACCCAGAGCGAGTATAAGGAATGTCTAATAAGTGTATTTCATTATAAAATAAAATAAAATAAAAATAGCCTTTATTCTACCACAAATTTCTACAATTATCTTATAAAATTCATTATTATTATATTATTTTTACAAACCAGAGGTAAGGGGTTCTTAGGAAATGAGGCACAGATGAACCTATCCAACATTTTATTGAAATAACACCACATTTGATGACAAACCGAACTTCTATTAAATTAACACAACAAGGACAATATTCAGGAAACCTAAAAGGGCTAGATACGACCTAGGTACAACGGCTAACTATAACGCTCCTAAGAGGTCCGATCGTGTTGATGTTCGAGCAGCGAGTGAGAGGCCCATCGGGTGTCCAGCCCGCTTATATAGGCGATGGGTTGGTGTTGCCAGCGCAGCGTGGTGGTTGTAGCTAACACGGCCTCTCCTGACATGCCAGCGTCCACGATGGCTTTTGAACATGACCAAGCCACGTCACTCGAAGTAGCTGTCCTGACTGCATCTCTTCATTGTCATCAGAACCTGCAGGAAAAAGGCTCTGAACATCAACAAATAAAAATAACCTGAAGCTCTGTCTTTTCTTCTATGCAATCCAGTCAAAACTAAGAAAACAGAAAGTTAGTCAGTTTCGAAACTGACATGCGCATCACACACTGTACAGCATACAAAATATGTGTATGCACTCACGCATAGGTTGTACAAAGAATTAGCGAATAACGTGAAGTTTGAATTCGCTTCATGGATTAATGCGTTTATCTCAGTCATCTCAGCTGTACCAGATTTGATCTTAGGTTCTGCAGTTCTAATAAGTACCTACTTGGGTATTTGCACAAGAAAAGACTTTTAACTGTTTTGTAATTAGTTAATCGCAACACGTAATAAAATAATTGGTTTGGTCTCACCAAGTTTGTTGATACGTGTGCAGAGTTTCACACAAAGGAACGTCTCGCGTCCGGTTAAAGCGCAGGCCGACGAGAGCACGCGACGGCTGTGGCTGCTGGTGGGAGCCGGTCCTGTGGCGCCCTGCTACAGCACCTCCCGAGTGCTCTACCCGGCGGCACCGCACCACACGACGCAGCGGGAATGAAACGGCCCGACCGCGGGTCACTCCCGAAGCAGTCAGTTCCGGATTTGCTATGGCACTCCATCCACATAATGGAACTCGTCATCAGTATCTAAGCACATGAATGACAACACTGAATTTGATTCAGATTACTACACAACTGTTATTTGTCTGAAATAGGAAGCTGGCAAGTAGGGATCTTAGTTTGTTCATTACGTTATTGAACCAGTATGATAACAAGCGTGCACTCTTGCTACCATAGTAGTTACTCTGTTGAGGACATCTGTACTTATAGACACAAAGTTTCAGACAAATAACTCGATGAATTTATGAAACCCATTATGATGAAATTCCGGACTTTCATCACAAGTAGTCCCATACAAGAGAACAGCGTGAATTCACACCAGTGGTACACCCTTACAAATCCATGGATAGGACATTACCATCCATGATTTTGTAAGCAACATAGTTGGAAGCACAGGTGTTACCCGCCTTCAAAAACCATATCGTTGGAAGCACAGGGGTTACCCGCCTTCAGATATCAGAGGCCCAAAGTTCTGCTTGATATCAGACTCAAGTCGTTAAAGTCGTGGGCACAGTGGCCGTAGGCTTTAACAACCCGAAAACAGACAAACCAGTGGCACAATGGACGTAGGCTTATTAAACGACAACCCGGTGACACAAGCCATAGACCTTGTCCAGACAAACCATAAGCAAGGTGGACGTAAGCCACAGCACCAGAAGTTCCAGCTCGTAGCGGTGGTGGGGAAGCACGCATGTAACCTTGTACGGGAAGCACACGCCAGAATCCAGCTTGCCGGTACTCTTCGAAGCCTTGGACAGGAAGACCCATCCCGATAGATCAGTTTTTGCCAGCCACTCAGCCAGCCGAAACACACATAAAACATAAAAACAAAAGCACAATGTAAGACTATAAACAGGTAGAAAAGTAGAGCTGTAAATCTACGCACAGTAACAGTAACGCTTATAGCTTTAAATCTTGACCTCATACAAGAATGCATAGGAACCAATAATAGTCTCAAACGTCAGCACTTACTGCTCGGCCGTACCTGACCATTTTTGTTTTAGTTGTTACCTACATAAGTGGTTATGTTACAACTTTCAACAGCACAGTGGTTCCATAACTTTTCACCTAATTTTTGCCTCGCTACGACGACGACATCATGGCAAAAGATCTAAGTTGGACACATAATAATTGGTAAAACCTTACAGAGTTCATAACTTTGTGTAGATACCTCGAGGAGAACTGTCATTTCCAAACACACAATGTTGATCTCTTATGTTAGCGGCAGTTTGTGAAATTCACTCTCATGGATCATCCCACTTCTGCTAGAACCAGCTCAACATCCCCATCATATTTGATTCTAGCAGAATACCTTCAGATAGCTTCTAAAACAGACTAAAATAAGAACTTTAGTAAAAAAAACCAAGGCGGAGAGCATCTAGTCTTGCACAAATAAACAGAAACACTGTTGGTATCTTCTGAAAGCTAATTTAGGACTGCTTTGCCATTATTTTGGTACACAAACATTACACAAAAAATTACCAACTTTAAACTATCGTTGTAGGTAGGTACTATTCTTATTCCTTATTAGGGATCTACTACCTAAACTTAACAGTGACAGTAGCAAAAATCTCGCCATACCTTCCGAAGTACAGAAAATGTTCGGTATGTCTTAGCACTTGCGGTCACACTTCCAGGTTGTAATCATAACCTGTTTCCCAATTTTGTAATGTGACAAAAGAGAACAATTTACAGACCTAGTTCACGTCCTTTTCTCATTGATATATAAAGACAAAAAGTGGGTAGAAATAATGAGAACTCTTTTGCTTGTTGGCAAAAACTGGCTTACCCCTAAACAAATGGCTACCTACTTACTTAGGGTCGAATTGATAAATCCCGCTTAAGTGTAAGATTGTCCTTAAGGGGTATCTTGAGGTGTTTCATTAATTAATAAACAGAAATTGAGTAGCCGTCCTCTGAGCAATTATCACTTGAGTGTTAAAAACACACTCACTAATTTATAAACGAAACTTAACTCAAAACGCAGACATAAATTCTTTTTGCTCTTTTGACCGTTGACTCAAAGACGGACACTTGAGATTGATATTTGGATAGTAGTTTATTAATAAGCAAGATCTTGGGATGCTAATTGCATCTTGATAATTAAGTCAGCTGACATGGTCTTGAGGAAGATTTTGAGAGGGGTTTATCAATACGGGCCTTAGTTACCAATCTATTTTTGGCGTACGAATGTAACCTTACTCAAATTCACGCATAACCCCATCGTTTTGCGGCCACCACATATAGCACATAAGTCGTTGTTGTAACCCTGTACAGAGGGCTAATACATCTTCTACTTGATCTTCTTCAAGTCAGCAGGTCCATTAACCAATAAGTGAACTAGACACCGACGTAATCTACGGCTAAACCCTCCATTTTTTACTCGTTTTGTTGAATCAGTAAGTCCTTTCATTAACTGAACAACGCTACAAAGTCATCCGTGAAAATAACACTTTCTGTCCATTTAGTTGCTACGAGGCTATTCCACGAAACGAGGAACAAAACTCGACCTATGCTGTTCTCCAAAATTACCAACAATGGTGTAGAAACAATCAATTAAAAATGTTCCTGCACAAAAAATTTACATAAGAAACTACACGTAAACCCAAGAATCACTTTTTCCTGACCTTTTCTTTCTCGGATTCGGCCATCATGATAGATCGCGCGTCCTCGTGCGAGTTTGCACAAATACGTCACCTTCTTGTAACCTCGATAACCTGATAAACCGAAAGGTTAAACCACTAAAAACTCCATCTAGATTACGACGTGTCAAAACTACCTTCAAATTAAAAACGAAACTGTTTACTTGGGTTGTATAGAAAGGAATGAGACTTTTTTCTCACCAAACCACCTATTGAAAAGCCAAAAAAAAAAAAAAAAAAAAACAACCTTCCTGTACAAACAAGGTTTGCTCACAACAACGTTCAACTACGTGACGATTTTCTCAGCTATCTTCTAAAACATTCGTGGAATCGCGTTCCAGACTGCCAAGTAAAGTTGGTGGTAACAACTTGACAACAAAACCTGTATGAACCGAACTAGCGCAACGATACAAAGGTACAAACAACCGAAACTAAAATCACTCTAGATCAATGTGTCACTACCGACTTCCGGCTAATCGTACTGCATTCTATTTTGCGGGTTGACGCAAAAACAACATGTGAAATTATCTCAACTTGCTTAAGAAAACTTTAAAGCAAAATTATTTGTCTACCTTCATTCCTACATAAACTCAAACAAAATATTGGATTCTAAAATAACCGCCGTTGCGACGACAACTGTATGAAAAATCACGATGTCTTCGAATGTCTTGCGGATAGTCTACGTGACAAAAAGAAATGAAATATACTGATGCTGAGCCGAAGCGATCGCTGCGTATAGCCATAAATGTTGAAAAGCACAGTAACCACGTGGCCTATCAGACGAAGATATGATCGCAGGAATGCCTTTGATGCAGGAAATTGGCGCGATTTCTCGATCTAGATCCACATACAAACTTTTAGAACTATCAACCGCACTTACCTTTTAACAAACACACAGGAAAACACACAAAACTGAACAAAATGGATGGAACATGAGCGAAGACGCGTGACGATTCATATCGCACTTCTGATTTTACAAACCAGAAGGTAAGGGGTTCTTAGGAAATGAGGCACAGATGAACCTATCCAACATTTTATTGAAATAACACCACATTTGATGACAAACCGAACTTCTATTAAATTAACACAACAAGGACAATATTCAGGAAACCTAAAAGGGCTAGATACGACCTAGGTACAACGGCTAACTATAACGCTCCTAAGAGGTCCGATCGTGTTGATGTTCGAGCAGCGAGTGAGAGGCCCATCGGGTGTCCAGCCCGCTTATATAGGCGATGGGTTGGTGTTGCCAGCGCAGCGTGGTGGTTGTAGCTAACATTATATATATTATTACTAAGTGATTCAAATTGTTTCAAATTGCATGCATTAATTTCTCTAATTACTTATTATAATATTTATTTTATTATTATTATTATTGATTTGTGGAAGTCGCCTCCGCGGCGTAGGCCTCCCCCAGGTTCTTCCAGGTCTCTCTCTCCATAGCTTTCCTTCTCCATTCAGGTCCACATTTTTCTTTAAAAATATCCTCCCATCTTTTCAGTGGTCTGCCTCTACTCCTCTTCCCATCTCTAGGTAACCACTCTGTCAATTTCTTGGTCCATCTGTCATTGGCCATTCTACAAACATGTCCTGCCCATTTCCATTTGAGATGTCTTATTTTTTCAAGAATATCAGTTACTTTGGTTGTCTTTCTTATTGTTTCGTTTTTTATTTTATCTGATACTCTTATTCCCAACATGCTTCTCTCCATTTTCCTTTGTTGTATGGCTAGTTTGTTCTCATCTTGTTTGCGCAGAGACCATGTTTGACAACCATATGTTAGACATGGCAAGATCACCGAGTCGTACAATTTACATTTTATGGCTATATTTATGTCTTTATTTTTCATAATTTCTTTTAGGCTCCAATACCTTTTCCATGCAATAGCGATTCTTCGGTTGATTTCTTTTTCTGTCTGATCTTGGAATTAAATTGATTGACCTAGGTAAGTATATTCTGTGGTATATTCGATTTTCTTCCCATTGACTGTAACAGTATTTTCTCGCCCATTTGTTATTATTTTTGTCTTTGTAGCGTTTAATGACAAACCGACCTTTTCGCTCTCCCTCGCTAGCTCGTTAATCATAGTTTCTAGCTCTGCACTTCCCTCAGCAAATAAAGCAATGTCATCAGCGAAACGCAGATGGCTTAAGTATTCTCCGTCAATTTTTATTCCTTGGTTTTCCCATTTGATATTTCTGAATACCATTTCTAGTACCACGGAAAATATTTTTGGTGATATTGGGTCGCCTTGTCTTACACCTTTTTTAATCGGGAATTCAGGTCCGTGCCTTTCCATTAGTATTTTAGCTCAACTCTTAGAGTATATGCTGTGTAATAGCACTATGTATTTGCTGTCTATGTTTTGTTGGATTAATGTCTTCCAAATGGCGGTATGTTCTAAGGAATCGAAGGCCTTAGTAAAGTCTATAAAACATATATATAGCGTCTTTCCATATTCTTCACATTTTTCTATGAGTTGTGTCACTACGTGGATGTGATCACAAGCTGAAAAGCTTTTTCGGAATCCTGCCTGTTCACGTGGTTGGTTCTCATCTAAGATCTTTGTGAGCCTGTTCATAATAATTTTGGAGAATATTTTATAGACATTACTCATTAAGCTTATTGGCCTGTATTATTCAAGTCAGCTCTATCTCCTTTTTTATGTAGGAGAGTCGTTGTAGATTTAGACCATTGATTTGGAGTCACTCCTTTTTCTAATATGTTGTTGAACATTATTTGTAGAGGTTTTTGTAGGGGTTCCGACATAGATTTAAGTAATTCGTTCGTTATTTTGTCTTCTCCAGGTGCTTTGTCGTTTTTTTGTGTTTTTATTGCAAAATCTATTTCTGAATTTAGTATTTTAGGCACAGGCTCCTTACTACATTGAATATTTTCTTACATGTATGTGTCAAAGTCCGAGGTTGACTGTGTGGAGTATAGTTCTTGGTAAAATTTTGTAGCTTCTTTTATTATGTCTATTCGTTTTGATAATCGTTTTCCTGCTCTATCAACTATATTTGATGTCCATTTTGATGAGGCTTGTAGTTCTTTGTAGGCTTTTTTCACAGCTCCTGTTTTTCTAATATGTTTTTCAAAAGTTTTCTTTCTGTGCGCCTTCATGTTATTTGAAATCTCACGGTTGATTTTTTTGCTTATTAGTGTGATTTCCTTTTTAACATCTTTTGTTCTTCTTTCGCTATATAGAGATTTTCGTTCTTCGAATAATTTCCTAATGTGGATCTTTGTTTCTTCTTTTTGGTTTTTCTTTGCCTTGGGTATCTGAGTAAATAGGTTGTTCACTTCTTCCTCAAAATTGTTATACTGTATTTGTATATCAGACGACTTTCCAACTGCTGCTAAGAAGGATTTTTCCCATCATCCTGTGGTCTGTGTTGAAATTGAGATTTTGAATTATATTGAAATTATGTATGTCTAAGCTGGAAGTAGTTAGAATATAGTCAATTTCGGTGCGATATATACCGTTTGGTGACTCCCAAGTCCATTTTTTGCTTTTTCTTGTTTTATACATGCTGTTAGTGAATTTAAGATTTTTTTCTAAGGCAAACTCTACTAATCTTTGTCCATGTTTTGATCTTTTGCCGTGTGAGTATTTACCGAACGCAAGCTCTTCACCTTGCTTTGCCTTGCCAATCTGCGCGTTGAAATCTCCCATAATTATCATTTTTTTTGCATTCAGTGTTTCTATGGCATCTTCAAGCGTTCTATAAAATTTATCTAGTTCTTCGTCTTTACAGTTTTCGGTTGGAGCATAGACTTGGATTAAAGATATAACTTCATTACTTGGCAATTTTATTTGTAGTGTAGCCACTCTGTTGGAATAACTTTTGAAGCAAACAATGTTATTTTTTAAGTGTTTTTTAACTAAAAATCCGACTCCATATTGACCATTCTTACTTTCTGTGTGGTATAGGATATATTCTGGGTACTCTTCTAATTCTTCATTTCTTCTTCTGGTTTCACATAAGCCTATTATATCCCATTTAATTTTTTGTAGAGCATATTCTAGCTCGATAATTCTAGAGTTGGCCAATAATGTTCTTACATTCAAATTTGCCACATGTAGATAGTGTGATTTATCTCTTTTTTTGTTTTTGTTTGGGGGGTTGTTGTCTACATCCTTCTCCAAAGTTCCGGGGACAAGCCGGCCTAGAGGATGCTGTGAGAGGCGTGCCGGTTGCTAATCGGAATTGACACACTCTTCTGAGGCGTTAGTATTTGAGGGGGTATGTTTTTGCATGTAGGATAAAATACCATATGTTTTATTCTTCTTTGGAATTTGCTGTATTTTCTTTCCTTCACCTCTTTTGCCATCGAGATGATCTAAGTATTCCGGTGACTCCGATAAATCTCTTTTTTGTGTTCTTTTCTTTTCTTCTTCATTGTTTCGGTTTTCTTTGGTTTCTTTTCTTTTCAATGTTAGTATTTTGTCATAACGAAGCACGACTTTTTCTCCTTGCTCTCTCCTTTTTTTTAGTTCTTCTTGTAAATCTTTCCGTTTCTGCAGAACATTTTGGGTAAAATCCTCTTTGACATGCAAGTTTGTTCCTTCCAGTTTTTTCTTTTTCTTAAGTATCTCAATTTTCCGACCCACAGTTGTCAATGTTAGGATTACAGGTCTAATCTTATCACTTTTCTTTCCAAGTCTCCTAATATTTTCTATTTCGCTTTTTTGGCAAATAATTCCCATTATATCTTGCATAATATTTAAAACGTTTTCTTGCAGACTTTCGTAGTTGTATTCTGTTTCCTGTACTCCAAAAAACACCACATTTTTCATCTTTATTTGACGCTCAATATTTTCTATGGTTTTTTTGTTGCTGTTCGACTTTTTTTTCTAAGTTTGACGTTCTTTTTTCTACGATGAAAAATTTTTGGTCGATGTTTTTATTTATATTTGTAGTGATGTTATGTTCCAAATTTTTTATATCTTCCTTTTGTTCTGCTAGATCACGTTGAATGGCTTCCAAAATTTTTTGTAAATTCTCCATTCTTCAAACACTGTCTTGTGAATAATGCCCTCTAATAGTGAGTTGCTGTACCCCGCCGTACACTGCCCTCTAATAGTGAGTTGCGGAACCTAGCTGTATACTGCCCTCTAGTAGTGAGTAGCGGTACTAATTTTTGCGTTACGGTTTAGCGATACTGATTTTTCTCTTACTCGATATAGATGCCGCTTTTATAAGCGATTGGTCAGCATTAGTGTTTGAATTTTGGATGACTAATTGTATGTATAGGTTATAAAATTTAGGATGTGATCTGTCTTTGTAGGTTTGTGTAAATGCCGACTGACCTTTTTTAAGCGTTTGACTCCAATTATTTGTTTACAGATCTCTCTTATTCCTTCGTAAACAGCAGATTTTTGCATCCAGTTTCTTGTCGTATTTTCTTCACTGTTACGAAATATTTCTTCTAAATAACATTTATTCTGAACAATCAACACTTTATATGGATTAAATTGTTATCCTTCAAAAATTGGCACTTTTTTTTATTTTAATTTCGATAAGAACACAGAACCGATGTTGACTTAAGCACAGAAGCGCCCTCTCATACTATAATAATCAAAAAAATTCATTATTTATTAATAATAACTTATTAAATAAAACACAATAGTTTGTGCCGTATATGGCATTACAGTTCACGAGGCATTTTAATAGGGTCTCGCTTTTCACCCTTTGAGTAGGGAACCCTAAAAAGGATCAGTTTAGCGGATCAGAGGCGCAGGCGCTAGCACCGAACTCAATCGTTATCGAATCTCTCTATTCTTCATGTATTGAAAAAAAAGAGAGAATCGATAACGATTGAGTGCGGTGCTAGCGCCTCAGACCGGAATAAATAACCCTTTGAAACTGTTAGATCGTGTTGTTTTATCAGCAGACATGCGCCTCGGCTGCAGTGTGAGGAGGTAGCGGCGCATGGGCAGCCTCCCGGAGTTGACGGAGCGCGCGCGTCCCTCCCGCGCCGCGCGCACCGTATCGGATCCTCACCGCCATCGTACCGCCATCACTCAGGTACCTACAATCTGCCTCACCACTACTAGCTGCTAAAGATCCTGACCGATAAAATATCTGCCAGATAAATATGTCTCCTCGTCTCCTGTCTCCGTCCCTTGTGGTGCCGGCAAAGAATAGTACCAAGTACCAAGTAAATACCGAGTACATTGCTTCAGTTCTTGCATTTAGCGAGTGGTCCTTTTTAGGTGTCGCTTTGGTCGAACCCTTATGGTGTCGCTTTGTCTGTCTGTCTGTCTGTATATCTGGGCAACCACTCATGCTATCGACTTGAAATTTGGAATAGTTTTAGAATTTGGTTGATCAACTTAGTGACAGTGAAAGAATGAAGAAAAAATCATGATTATTAATGTAAAGGGGGCCCAAATAAGGGTACAAACCCCCCCCCCCTTATCTCTGAAGTTTGTGAATGGAAAAATCTGAATTAATTACAGTCGATAGACGTTTATGTAAATATTACAGCAAAAATAAAACGATCTTTATAAGTTGTACAGTTTTTTAGGAAACTGCAAAAAACCTTTACAAACAAATTTAGTTTTGCGGTCCTAAAATGGACTTTATTGCTTCCAAAGATACTAAAGGTATATCAGAACCCTCGGCGCGCGAGTCCAACTCGCACTTGACCGGTTTTTTTTATTAGTAGTGCATGCACGTCTATTAGGGACATAGGTATGTACTTGTTCTCATCGTGAGACTCAACATGGCAAAGCTGGGGGGCCTCATTCAGCTTTGCCGCCCCGGGCCTCTGACGGGCTTAGTCCGCCACTGGTACCAACCCATACATACCCGTGGGTGTCGTAAGAGGCGACTAAGGGTTATAGGCTGGAGGACAGGAAGCAGCATCCTCCTTTGTGTCTTACTTACTGCAGTCACCTACAACCGCGATCCATGGTTACAGCCATAACGCTAACAAGCGAGGTGACTATGGTACTTCCCCTCTACATTTTTCCAGCAAAAGCTAGAATTCTGGAGGGACGTTTGAGGGAGTTGACATTTCATGGGATGTTATAATGATGATGAAATATGTCTGGTTTTTGCCTGTTAATCTGTCATTAGAGCAATAAAGCACTTGTGAAACAAAACATTTTCACTATCTGACGGAAATAACTAGCAGATAGGCTATCTAGAGCTTAGCAGCAAACGGAGAGACGGGCCCTTATCCTGGCTCGGCGAGCCGAACGTAATCTTGGCCTCTGACACTGGAAGCCGCCATTCTTCTCTATACTATAGCTATATCAGCCTCAGTAGCAAGAGCACCTAGATATATACTTTCACTCGCGCGAGAATTTTGACATGTGCTTCATGCATTATAATATGTATGTATGAGCCAAAAAGTGACAGTTGGCCTTAGATATATTTTTATCTAGGTGCTCGTGCTGAGCCGACTGAATCTTCCACACTGAGAATCCAAATTCTTTTGGTACCTGTGCATCGGCCATGTTTGTGTCCATGAGACCTGCGCGAAATATAAGCCAAACCTTCATTGCTACTTTTAGTCGCTAATATTATATGGCTACGTGCGACGATGTCTTTCGCCCTTTTATCGACAAGACTGTACCACAAGAAGAACACAAAACGTATCGATGAACCCTTGAACCACATTTAATTTGTTACGTAGGTCCTCTTACGTTACTTTGCTTTTTGTTGATCTTGTATACACTTGCTAATGTTATGTTCACCTGTCCCTCTTGTCCCACAGCTACCAGTCAGCACAATATACAAGAAAGAATGGCTCTGGAGAAAATCAAAAGTGCCAGTAAAAGGTGCAACGTTACCAGCTGTTGGGAGCCGCAGACGGGATTCAGCTGCGTCTTCCGTAGGCGCCGCCTCAGTACGGAGGCTTATCACAAGGCAACCACCGAAAGTCCCTCAGCCTATCGTCAAAAGATTTACGCTCCTCTGTTTATCAAGCGGTTTGGCGGCAACAGCTCTTCTGCCCTTCACAGCTTTTGCTGGAGCAGAAGCCGGAGCGATGCCTCTCGCCCTAATGCATGCTGTTGCGGCAATCGTCGCCCCATTCTCCCCTCTTATCATTCAAAAGACTGGAACGAGAGTAGTAATTACGTTGTCCCATGTGCTCGTGTGTGTTCTGTTGACTGCTCACACAGTGGCGACTCCTCTACCGGTGCTGTTGCCTCTGTACGCGATTTGTGGAGTGACGTTGTCACCGATGTCATTAGCGCTGTCAGCGTCAGCAAATGCGCTGGCGCAGGCTGCAGGCGATGAGAGTAGAAAGAAAATGGCGTTGCGGCGGGCATTGAGAGCGCTGCGGGCTGCTCAAGACTTGGGGCTGGTCTTTGGAGCGCTGATGCTGGCTGGTGCTCTCATGATCTGGCCTGAAGAGATATCACCGCTCGCTTTCACCCCAACGCCTACCAACGCGACAATGCCAAGATGGCCGCCATCTGAAGAGTTCTATTTGGAAGAAGACATTGAGGTAACGTTTTTGTTATATCTTTGCTTCTGATCAGTTCCTCAAAAAAGCTGAAGTTCTTAAAAGTTATTCTATTGGTACAGGAACTAGTATGCGGGTCAGCAGGTTGTCCTGATGCGGCATCAGCTGGCGGCACGTCACTGAGCGCGGCTGGCAGGCGAGCGGTCGTAGCCGCATGGGCTTTCTTGGCGTTTGCCGCAGCTGCTTTGGCAGTCCCCGGAGCGGCCTCGACTCCCGCGCCGCCTCCTGACTCGCGATCCATCATGAGAGATCCTAGGACTCTTCTAGGAGCACCCATGGGTCTTTTTATTGGCCTCCAGCAGGGTTTTCTTTATACTTCTTACATTAAAGTAAGTTTATTTTTATTTATTTTGGTTATTTAGGTAGTAACTGTTCTTTTTAACAGAAATAAAATATTCAGAATTTTTTTGTTTAGATACCTACTGTCATAGCTACTGTATATGCATTTCCAAACGTCCCTGATGACATCGAAAGAGATAAGAAACATAGAGTGATGCTTGCTCCACTCTTGAAACTGAACAACTTTTGTTCTACGACTTTTCAAAATAACTCTCTTTTTCTTTGTTCAAACAAGTTGGCCTGATTTAGGTACTTGGGGTCTATTACGGTACCTGGAACGTGTCTCCCATCTTGTACTATACTTACTAATCTGGGTCTGCCACATGCGAAGCATTTCCTTAGCAACCAAGGGAAAGCTCGTTCCATTGTCGACCTCATCTCTGTCCTCAGGGCTAGATCGAGGTCAAGAGTAAGCCCATACACAGTAAAAAAAAAGGGATTTTTTATTTATCCTTTCAGCGGCTGAAAAACGGCTCCCGAAATTAGACCACACCACACGGAGCAAATTCATAAAAGTCGTAGAACAAAAGTTAGATCAATTTCATAAGTAAAGCAAAAATTTGAGAAGTTTGCAAAGATAAAAAAAACCCCTGTTTATAATAACTTTCCTCTTAATTTTGCTTGCATAGACAACGACGATAAAATATTTGTTTTTTTATTTTTATTCAGAAGCGTAAAGAACGCCACTGTTTTGTATCATGCCACCTTTTCTCCCTTCCAGTGGTACGGGGTGTGTGTGGGAGGCTGGAGTTGCGCATGGCGTGCTCTGGCGGGCGCAGGTTGCTTGCAGACCCTCGCCGCAGCCACCCTCAGCATGGCGGCGGCGCGGGGCAGGCGCGGGGCGCTGGCGGCGGGCGGGGCGGCGGCGCACGCCTCGCTCATGCTGGCTTTGTTGCGCTGGAGGGCGGCGAAGACCGACCTCGCGTTGCCAGCCGTCGCAGCCGCAGCTTGGGGTGCTTGTGCCGCTCTGTGGGACGTTCTACAGGTACGATATTACAGCAAGATCCTACTATATATATCCTACTAGCGGCCCGCCCCGGCTTCGCACGGGTACTAATCTACGGGTAGAAGTGGTGTCCTTTATTGCGATATATATAACGTAGCCTTCAACTTGCTACACATAATTTATAAAACATTCTATAATATTTCGTTGTACCTCAGGACGACAAACACAAAAGAATATACATAAAATTTTAAAAATCAGGCTTCGGGCGATCAGTCGCAACGACGTGTGCCCTCTGTGCGGGCCCCGTCGGGTTCCTGGCTCGCTGATATTAACTTCGGAAACTCTGGGCTACGTTCGGCTATCAACGGAAATACGCATCGAGTTTGAAGCTCATTCTAGGACTTTAATTAGAGTGATTTTAATATTGTGATATCTTCCAAGATATTCATTTAAATAACATGGTGTAAAGAAAAATTTTGATCTATGTTCATTGATTATTATTACTAACCTTTTAAATTAGATAAGGATCCATACCTTGAGGGCAAAAATACGTTCTAAAATACCTTATTTTGAGAATCTACTTTTTTGCTATAAAGAGTTAGTTAGTGTGGGTTTTCCTTAAAAGATAGACAAATACTATCGCGGACTTTTCTTTAGAACTCTTAAAGAAATGAAACCATTTACGCAGCGCACGCCCAGAAAGCTCTCTAGAGGCACGTTTTTTTCCGACTCGATCGACAAACCGAAGAGTTCAGTTAATTTTACGCAATATTTATAAATTATAGCTTTAAACCTTTCTATTGAATTAATCTATCTATTAGTGAAAACCGAATCGAAATCGATATAGTATTTCCTGAGTTTAGCGCTCACAGACAGACATGATGGATGACGACAGAAAAACGTTTCGGGGGACTTTCTTTTATAATATGTAGTGATGTATTGTCCATTGTGTTTTCTTGTGTGCAATAAACTATAAATAATAATAATGATTATGTGGTGGTACGGAACCCTCGGTGCGCGAGTCCGACTCGCACTTGGCCGGTTTTTTTGTAAAGTATGAATTTTTCACACATTGAAAACCGGTCGCGGCGCGGTATTTCTTCCCGCAGATCCGCTTTTGCAATCATACCGCCTGTACAGTGTTGTACATGTAACAGGATGTAGGTTTAGAGTTGAGTTGTTTCGTTGAGGTGCACTAAGATAAGTCAGTTTCACAAATCACGAAATCTATTATAGTTTTAAAAGTTACAGATATAAAATTTGGCTACTTCCTTCTCTCATAAGTTGTTGATGCACACTGCTGTAAATTGTACGAAACGCGGCAAAGTAGGTTGCCGAGCTAGCTAGAATAAAATGTGCGGTATAAACCGTACATGTTGGCAACCCCAAAAGAAGGGGATGAAAATTTAAATACACTACAATATAAAAGTTTTAAAAGAGAGATTATGAGAGTTAGAAGTACCAGTACAAAGCAAAAAATTGTTTCTCTTAAATATTATCTAAATTAAAGCCAGGGTTGTAGGACGAAGTGGTCTGGCTTGTTACGGTGGTGCTCGCTGAGCGCTGAGGCTTCGGCGGCGGTGCCCTTCTCTGTTGCATTTCTATGTCTTGGTTGGTACGTCTTGATTTCTGACTGTTAGATAGATAGATAGATAAACACTTTATTGTCACACACAAAACACATTAGCAATTACAAAAGAGAGTCTTAAATCTAGGGTGACAAAGGCGGTCTTATCGCTGGGAGCGATCTCTTCCAGCGATCTCTTCCTACCTTTGCATGTAGGAAAGTGTGATAGAGAACTGCAGTAGTGTGCCAATCTATAATATTTATATACTTTTACAATACAATATGTACATATACAAATATATATAATATATATATATATATATACAAATATATAATTTAGACATAGGAATAAATGTAACATACACAATAAATAAATATATATAATATATATATATATATATATAACAGCAAAAGGTATAAGTAATTGTTGCAAACTAAGGAACTATTTTATGAAGGAAATGTTTGACTGTTATTTGTAAAGTATCGTTTTCTTATACTCCAGACTATAAAACCTCCGGTTATTGTGCCCACCAGTTCATATATGAGAACAAACTGGTGTATGTCGTGGGAAGGGATTTGCTCATTTTTCTTTTCCAAGACAAGTTTATTTTCTATTTCTCTTAATTCAGCACTGTCCGGAAGAGGCAGTAGATGGGACGTGTCATGGGCATTCACAATTTTGTTGATTGCAGTTCAGTGCTGGCGTATCGATATCAAGGCCCATTTTTAAGTTGGAGTTGTAGATGTTATGCGAGTATATAGTTAAGGAGTTTGACTGCATTATACATCCTTGAGCAATGTTTACTATTCCTGAAGTTTTCAAGACGTGTGTAGTGATGTCATCAGCACATATGGTTCTTATTGTGCATACGTCACAACATATCGTAAGCCAGGAATTCGCTGAATGCAACTCTATCCATGCGTCCTTACACGCTGTCTTGCGCATCTTGCACGGCAGATTTGATTTCTGGTGACCCAGCAGTTTCGCCTCACAGGGCGCATTGTTGTTGTTAAGATTATAGACCGGGATGTTTTTATAACAGATAATTTTCTTAATCTGGAGTTCTATACATTCTTGTAGGTCTGTTTTTTCCAAGGACACGTAGATGTTCTTTCTCATATCTACAGCCAGATAATCCGATGATATTTGAGCTATAGCTGTCCCATCTGCAATTTTGACCGGGATCGGTATTATTTGATGTAAGACAAGGTCGTCATCCGTTATCAAAGGAATGTGGACTTCAAAGAGGAAGTAGTTAGACGTGACACGTGCTTTCAGGTATATAAGTTTGTAGAGGTCCTTGACATCCCTTCGTACGTCATCTATGGGTAGTGACAAGATCTTCGGCAGGTGCCCAGATATTTCGTTCAGTTCCGCGACTAACTTAGCTGGCGAGAGCAGTTGTATGTCTATATGACCTTTATAGATATTCGTCAGTGTGTCAAAAAACAGTTCTTGAACTTTTCGCAGATTATTGATAAGTAGGTACACGGCCAGAGATGCTGAGTTGAAGTAGTTCGTCGCCATGACTTGTTCCAAAGCTGATTCAATTTTCATAAATTGTTTATCTGTATGACTCATAAACTGGTCTATCTTTGTAAGTTGTTCCTTTATATTTTTCTCCGTTTTTTTCAGGAAGTCATTTTCAAGTTCTACGATGGATGTTTGATTTTTTATAAGTTGAAGAAGATAGTTTTGGTTGTCTTGTAGAGTTTGGATGTCATTGTCATATTTTTCAGCAAACTGGTTGTCCAGGATACCAAATAAGCTGTTGGCGATGTTTCCAATACCGTTGATTAGCCCTCGCTTCTTCCGTTCACTTAAGTTTTTGTGTGGGGTAAGTAGCATCTCGTTGTAATGGTTAAGAAGATCCATCTCATGGTATAGTTGGCCAATCGTTGTATTGCAATATCTGGGATCCGTGTCCATGCATAAGGAGTTTATTTGGTTTAAGTAGTTTTCTATGCGTTCTACTCCTTCCCAATAATTAGTTAAATTGTAATACATAAGCAACGTCCATTCATCGTGAATCATCTGTATTCGTCCGACGGTGTCGTAATACACGGAGCGCCCCGACTCGAAGTTAGTGATATGAGCGCCTGACGTCACGTTCATGCTGAATGACCCAGTTATCAGCGTTGCGAATGTAAACAAGCACATTAATACTGCACTTATTTTTGAAGTTTTTGAAGGAGGTTTCTTAATTTTCTCTTTGTTATTGTCAATATTTTCTTTAGTTCCAGGTTCTTGTTCTATTTCATTCCCAATGGGCAACGGTGAAAGTTTCACTATCGGGCGCTTGATTATTCCTGTCTTAGTTTTCAGGGTTGTCACGCGAACATAGCCGTCAGAACCGGGGTGTAGTTCGAGCACGCGGCCCAAGGCCCACTTGCCCGGCGGTAGGTTGTCCGTTTGCTTAAACCGGTGACAGCGTACACACTTGCGTAGTTACGCCTTGACAGTTCTATTGCCACTAATGGTCCAATAGCGCTGCCTAATGTGAGCTAAAGTGAGTCGCGCGCCTCCATGTAGCGTTTTCAAATGTGCTTGCTGAATTACAAGTTGCGTAAGGCGGCCGTCACGTGATAGTATGGCTGGATTTTTCATATCCGTTGGCAAGTTTGATTTATTTAGCCGTCCACCGACTCTCAATATGCCCTTTTTGTCTAAATAAGGGTTAAGTTGGCACAGGATGCTCTTGCTATGCACTGTTCCATTTTTCATCAGCTGGTTGTATTCAGGTTCGAATTCAGTGCGTTGCGCATGTTTAGTTATAAGTTCGCTCGCCGCTAATAATTCATTTGCAGTCAGATAGGTAGTATCGCATTTCTTACTCCGTGCAGTTGCACTAAATCGCATAACCCACGCTGTGATGCGCGTCATACGAGTCAACGAACTGTGTTTGCGTAGCAAGTCTTTGATAAAATTGTCTTCATCATTTTTGTAGCTTGTAATTATTTGCGTCGATTTTATTTGACCTAGATTAGTGGCGTACAAGCACGTGGGCTGTTTTAAGTTTTGTTTGCTTCCTTCTGTTGTTTGTAGGTCGGGACCGTTCCACCATAGATTGAAGTTAACGAGTTTTCTGGGGAACATCCCCCTAGAAGCGCAGTCCGCAGGGTTATTCTCTGATCTTATGTACTGCCATTGTTCGGCAGGAATGACTTGTTTGATTTTTTGCACTCTATTGGCAACATATTTTTCCCACCGCGTTATGTCGCCTTGTAGCCATGCCAGGACGACTTGAGAGTCACACCATGCTCGCGTAGTTATGTTTCGGCCCGCCAAAGCTTGTGTAGTTTTTTCTATAAGTTGAGACAGTAACCGAGCCCCGTTAAGCTCAAGTTTCGGTAGCGATATTTTTTGAGATAACGGGGATACTCTAGTTTTCGAAGCGAGCAGGGTTATAATGGGCTTTCCAGTTTCATCGTGTACTCGACTGTACACGACGCAGGCATAGGCTCTCTCGCTTGCGTCACAGTAGCCAAGCAACTCGATCTCTTGCGTGCCGCCGAGCCACCGATTTAGTTTGATGTTTTTAATGTGGGTTAATTCTGTTTTGAACTTTGACCATTCGTTTTGGATTTCAGCAGGTACCTTATCGTTCCACTCTAGTTTCGCCATCCAGACTTTTTGAAAAAGAAGTTTTGCCGTGACTGTTATTGGAGACAACCACCCCAACGGATCGTAAAGTTGAGAGATCTCGGAGAGTAGTTGGCGCTTAGTTAGTTGCTTGGTGATAGATTTATGCTGCAGGTTCCAATTGAAAAGAAAAGTGTCCGAGTTTGGGTTCCACCCGAGTCCCAGAGTTTTCGTGGAATCTTCCGACTTGAAGTCAAACAACTTTTTCGTAGAAATTTGATCTTCGCTAAGATTTTGTAGCAGGGCCGGGTGATTGCTGGACCATTTTCTTAAGTTCATACCGCCTTCACGTAACAAGTTGATAAGAGATTTTTGTAACTTGAGTGCTTCTTCAAGTGAGTCACGGCCGCTGATAAGATCGTCAACAAAGAAATCATTTACTAGAGTGCTGGCAGCAGAGGGGTACTTCAGACTTTCGTCAGAGGCTAACTGCAACAGTGTTCTTAGCGCTAACCAGGGGGCGCTTTTCATGCCGTACGTTACGGTACACAGCTGATATTCTTGCAGAGGCTGTGCTAGCGAGTCTCGCCAGATTATTTTTTGAAGTTGTTGCTGATCTTCATTGATCCATATGCAGCGGTACATTTTTTCGATGTCAGTGGTAAAGGCGTATTTGTACGATCTCCATTTTAATATCAAAGTTTGGATGTCCTTTTGTAGGTTAGGACCTTTTTCTTGCAAACTGTTTAAACTCTCGCCGGTGGTTGTTTTTTGAGAACCATTAAAAACTACCCTTAGCCTGATCGTGGTAGATTGCTCCGTTAAGACCCCTAGATGTGGGAGATAGAAGGATGTAGCTGAATTGGTGGCTGGAGACGACGGTTTCATATGTCCAAGGTCGATATATTCCTTAATAAATTCTTTGTACATTTGAGCCAGTTTCTTGTTCCTTTCCAACCTTTTTTCTAGTTGTAAAAACTGTGAGATGGCAATAGATTTAGATTTTCCTAGGCGCTCTTCAAAGTTGGGCAGGAAAGGCATTTTTACGACGTACTTTCCGTCCGATGATCTTTGTACCGTGTCTGAGTAGTACTGTTCGCATCGGTCGCCAACAGGAATATCTTCAGTTTGAGCTATATCTTCAGTTTCCCAAAATTTGGTCATCTCTTCAACGTTGATTAAGGTTACATGACAGTTTAAAGTTTTTAGTTTCCCACACAGAATCCATCCCAGGTGAGTTTGTTGCGCAATCGGTGAGTATTGACTTTTTAGTACTCCGTCCATGATGACGTCAGAGTAAACGTCCGCGCCCAGAAGCAGGTCTATTGGGCGGGAAACGTTGAAACCGGGATCGGCGAGTTTCAGGTTCTCAAGATGCGGCCAGTCGCGCTTTTCAAATGAAGTACTGGGTAAGTTATTAGTTAGTTTACGCATTATCATCGCATCGACTTGGAAGTTGTAGTTAGTGTGTATCGATTGACACACAAGTTGCATGCGCCCTTTACACTCCCCAGATACGGCCCCCAATCCGGAAATTGTAGCGTTAAGTTTCTTCCTAGGAAGCCTCAAAAGCTGCGCCGCGCTTTCTGTGATTAAGTTTGCCTGCGACCCTTGATCTAAGAGCGCACGAAGCGTCACGTAAGTACCATCAACCGCTTGGATTTTAAGTTGGACCGTGGTAAGTAAGACCTCCACGTCGTCGGTGGCAAGATGGTTGGCGCTTTGTTGCTGGTTTGATGTAGACGGTTGTTGAGCCGATCTTTGGTTTTCAGTTTTGGGTGGTGACATTATTGCCTTCCAGTTATTATGCAATAATGTATGATGACCCAGATTGCATTCCTTACATTTCTTTTTCGATTTGCATTCACTGTTGCCGTGACTAAACAAACAGTTTTTGCATAGTTTCAATTTCGCAACCGCACCGTTCCTTTGCGTTGCATTCATGTCGATGAACTTTGGACACTGCTTCAAAACATGAGTTTTGTCGCAAAGTGGGCATGGAATGTTTTGCCCGTAAGTAGTTACGTAAGTTTTATGAAAATATTTTCTTGCTTCATATTTATTGAAGTTAGGTTTTGGACGAAAGTTGGTTGCCGGCTTTTGTAAGTTAGTTTGCTCTTTCTTGACTTTCCTTTTGGTTTCGTATGCCATGAATTTAGACTCAAGGAAGAATAAGAACTCAGTCATGTTTGGCAGCTCTCTAGGCTCTTCCATAGCCTTCGAGTATTCGTCGAACGTATTTTCGTCGAGTTTCTGGGACATTAGATGCGTAAAAGTTGATCCAATCGCGTACGTATCAACGCCGATGTTAGCAAGGCCGTTCAGACAGGAAGGCTCATCATGTTGTTAATGTATGAAGTAAACTGAAGACGCCGGTTGTTATAACGTTGTTGTAGAATAGTCCAACACGACGTATAGTTTTCGGCACTGATTGGTAGATGTTGCACCAGCCTCTCAGCTTCACCTTTGAGTTTAGACTTCAGATGCTGCATCTTCTGCGCGCTGTTGATTCGCGGGTTGTTGTGGATAGTTTCTTCAAATAAATCTTTGAATGAAATCCATTGCGTATAACTTCCCAAAAATTCAGGAATTTCAATTTTTGGCGCCATACTCTCATAATGCTTGCTGGACCAGATCTTGCTGCTTAGTTGTTTTTGTAGAAGTTCGTACTTATCCTCCATCTCGTTGTAGAGCTTGTTGTAGTTTACTTGGCTGCTACCTTTAAGACGAACCTCCAACTCCCAATGTTGGTTATCGATTGCTTCCCACTTAGACTTAAGGGTTGCAAGTTTATCCTCAAGTTCCCATTTTTCTGATAAAATTGACCCATTTATTCTCGACATGGCTCGGTCCATAGCTTTGAAGTTACACTGCTGTTTACGTAACATTTGTTGTATTTCTTCTTTGTCACCGTCATCCTCGATTTTGAAATCCGAAAAATCGAATGATAGTGGCTTTGAGTCGGCCATTAGTTTAGCTAACAAGTTCTCCATATTTTCTTTGTTTTTTTCGTACAAACCTTTAGTTTTTTCAAATACCTCATCACTGAAGTAGTTGATTGTTTTGTCAGTGATTAAAGTTAGGAGCAGTTCGTGGCGAGTTTCAAAGTCCTTCCACTGGCTTTCTAAGGACGTTAAACGTGTGGTAAGATACTCAATATTCTTCCTGTCCGCAGGATCTTTGCTGAAGTTAACGCATAAGCGCTTGATGTTGTCAAAACAAGCTTCTTGAAGCTGAAGTTCCTTCATCATCTTGTCAAGTTAAGTTGCACAGGCACAGTAGTTTAGTCCGGTGCACAGGCACTGCAGTTAAGTTAGATGACGAACAGTTGATTGGCCAACCTGACACGTAGCTGACGGTGGCAGGTGAAGCTCGAAGAGTTGATAGCAACACGGAGAGTAGAAAGTTGCTTCTCCTTTTTCAAATCCTCCGTAAGTGTAACCCAGGCGAAGAGACTTGAAGTGGTCGCTTATTCGATATTTAGCGCGTCTGCACTCTCAATGTAATATTTGCGACTTCTCAATTCAACCGGTGAGACCCGCTTGTGGGAGGCCGGCGAACCGATCCGCTATTTCAAGAAAGATACAAAACACACCAAATACCTGTTGTCGCTCGAAGGACCAAAATGTACAGTGTTGTACATGTAACAGGATGTAGGTTTAGAGTTGAGTTGTTTCGTTGAGGTGCACTAAGAAAAGTCAGTTTCACAAATCACGAAATCTATTATAGTTTTAAAAGTTACAGATATAAAATTTGGCTACTTCCTTCTCTCATAAGTTGTTGATGCACACTGCTGTAAATTGTACGAAACGCGGCAAAGTAGGTTGCCGAGCTAGCTAGAATAAAATGTGCGGTATAAACCGTACACCGCCTCTGTGTGACTTGGTCTTAAGGCTTATACCTACACCACAATTTCGTAACTACACGATCGTCAATTCCAATAAATAAGGTCACTAGAATTTTATCTTGTAGATTACTTAAAAAGAGTTAGGTACAAAGTTTAATTGCTACGTTTCAAAATTGTTGGGCTTTTCCTTCCACCAGGCGGGAGTATGCGTGGGCGGCGCCGGCTGGCGAGGACCGTGGGCGCTGACGCTGAGCGCGCGGCACGCGGGGCTGGCGCTCGCGTGCGCGGCGCGTGCGGGGCTCTGCGCGCGCACTCAGCTGGCCGCGCTCGCCGCAGCGCTCGTCGTGGCTATTGGGACCCATGGTGCGCTCGAGCTACGACTTCGAAGAGGTATTTATGATACCCACTTACTTTACTATCAGTACTTGGGCGACCGAGCTTCGCTCTATAGCCGCCTCAACTTGAAAATATCATCGGGTGAGCAAGTTATGCTACTCGCCAACAGATGGCGCTGTAAGTTTCTTCAACGCACTAAGAAAGATTTAAAAAGACGGTGAAAACTAATTTTCCCCGACATGTGACCTAGCTAGATCGATTTTTTACCCCCAAAAACCCCTGTATACTAAATTTCATCGAAATCGTTAGAGCCGTTTTCGAGAAACCGATTACAAATATATATTATTGCTCGTTTAATAGTATAGGATGATAACATCCAGTTTAAAGTACACTTATAACCTAGGGCTGTGCCTAGGGTGACTTTTAATTAGTTCCTGATAGCAAAAGTTATGCATGTACTCATGATACTGAACAACTTCTCCCAAGGAAATACGAAAAACCAAATTTGAACTCCCATACAAAATTTAATGGATGGGTAGGAAGAAAGCGTGACGGTTATGAAAGAGTTGTTGGTAAGTTTGGTGATGAACGTGTGAATGATAATGGAATAAGTCTGCTTGAGATATGTTTGGAATGGAGTCTTTTTGTGGCAAACACTATGTTTGACCACAAAAGGATCCATATGTATACAAGAGAGGAGGGTGATGCGAGAAGTATGATCGATTTTGTAGTTGTGGATGAAAGATTGAGAAAAAGAGTTCTGGACGCTCGCGCATATCGTGGAGCCGCCATCGACACAGACCACCACCTGGTTGTGACCCGAATTGGTAGTCTATTTAACCGGTGGCGGCATAGAACGTATTAAAGTAGAGAGATTGCAAGAGGAGGATGTCAGAAAAGAATACTTGAAAGGCTTGAGTGAAAGATTTGAGAACCTGGATGAAGTAAATGATATTGAATGTTTGTGGTATGAATTTAAAGATGGAGTAGTAGGTATAGCTGTCAATGTTTGTGGGGTGTCAAAAAGGAGAAAGGGTGGAAAGAAGAAGAATATGTGGATGGATAAAAGTGTACAGGCAGCTGTTTGTGAGAAGAAGAAAGCATGGTCAGATTGGTTAGCAGTAAAAGCTAACCAAAGAATGCAGAGGGCAACAAGTGATGAAGTAAGTGTAGCAAGAAAGGTATATAAAAGAGCGAAAGGTATCGTTAAGGAAGTTGTTGAGAGAAAGAAAGAAGAGTGTAAGGATGAGTTTGACAGAAGGCTTACTGAGGATTTCCAGTCTAACCAAAAGTTTTTCTGGAAATCCATACGGACAGCCCGAGGAAAGTTTGGAACATCGGAGCTGAGTAAAATCAGAAGCCAGGATGGAAGTATTATAAAAGGTGAAAAATGTGTTCTGAGGAGGTGGAAGGAATATTTTGAAAGTCTGTTTGAGAGAGAAAAAGCAGAGGCCAGCGAACCTAGGTCTTCTGTGGAAATGAATGAGAATGAAGAGGAGAATTGCGTAAGTGAGATAAGTATGGATGAGATTATGAAAGCGATGAAAAGTATGAAATCAGGTAAAGCAGCTGGGTATGACAGAGTGTCGGTCGAGATGTTGAAGGCTGGGCGAGGCATTGTGGCTAGTCAGTTGTACCGCCTTTTCAACTTGTGTTGGACGAACGGCCAAGTACCAGGTGACTGGTGCAAGGCTGTGATTGTGCCGCTGTACAAGGGAAAAGGGTCACAACAGGACTGCAAAAATTATCGCGGGATAAGCCTTCTCAGTGTCGTCGGCAAACTGTATGCAAAGGTTTGGATTGAAAGAGTGATGAAAGATACTGACGATAAAATATGGGACGTACAAGCGGGATTTAGAAAGGGAATGGGATGTACAGATCAGGTCTTTTCCTTGCGGTGCATAGCTGAAAAGTTTTTGGCTAAAAACCAAAAAGTCTACTGCGCGTTCGTGGATTTGGAAAAGGCCTATGACCGAGTGGTGAGGAATGAATTGTGGTCAGCATTGTCTATGTATGGGGTAAACGGTCATCTGATTCAAGCACTGAAATCTCTCTATGAGGATTCCAGTGCTTGTGTCAGAATAAACGGGGCGTACACTGAATGGTTTAGCATCGAAAAAGGTGTTAGGCAGGGATGTGTAGCGTCACCTTGGCTGTTTAACCTGTTCATGGATAATTGTTTGATTGATCTGAAAGAGAGTATGTGTGGACTGAGAATGAATGAGTTACTCATCAAATGTCTTCTCTACGCTGATGACCAAGTTGTACTTGCGTCATCTGCTGACGAGTTGCAGGAGATGATAACAATGATGAATGTGGCTTTGGACAGGAAAGGAATGAAAGTAAATGTAAGCAAGACTAAAGTAATGGTACTTGAAAGAGAAGAATGTATGACAGAGTGTACTATATTAATAGATGGTGAACAAGTTGAACAAGTGAAGGAGTTTGTGTATCTGGGCTCAAAGTTTACGAGAGATGGAAAGTGTGAAAGTGATATTGAAAGAAGAGTGAATGCTGGAAACATGGTGAATGGTGCCCTGCACGCCTTTATGAGGAGTCAGAAGGTGTCTCACAAGGCTCGTTTGGCTGTTCATGGGGGAGTTTTGGTACCAACACTGATGTATGGCAGTGAAAGCTGGGTATGGCAGAAGAAGCATGAAAGTAGAATTAATGCAGTGGAAATGAGAGCGCTAAGGAGTATGATTGGTGTTAAATTGAGTGACAGGATTAGAAATAGTGTGATAAGAGAACGGTGTGGCGTAAAAGAAGACGTAGTGACCAAAATCGAGAAAGGGATGCTGAGATGGTTTGGTCATGTAGAGAGGATGAATGAACGAAGATTGACGAAAGAGATCTACCAGGCGAGAGTGACTGGAAACGTTGGAAGGGGAAGGCCTAGGCGAACGTACCAGGACCAAATTCAGGACGTTCTGAATAAAGGCCAGGTTAAAAGTACCCTAAACCGACGAGCATGTATGAAAGGATTGATGAAAGTACAGGAAGCAAGGGAAGTATGTCAAGATCGTAGCAGGTGGAGGACTGTGGTCTCTGCCTACCCCAACGGGAAAGAGGCGTGATGTTATGTATGTATGTATGTACAAAATGCGCTATCTACGAGTATCAGCTGATGCAGTTTATATGGAAGATCAAAACTTGATTTTCGTATTTCCACCTATGTTCCTTGGGGAAACTATCATGACTACATTCATACCTTTTTCTATCAAGAACTAATTAAAAGTCACCCTATAATGTAACAGTAGGTAAACGAGCAGGTAGGCCTACTGATGGTAAGTGGTCACCACCGCCAATAATTCCCACATTCGTATCGTGCTATTTTCATGCTTGCAATCCAAAGAAATCGGACCCAAGGAGGTTTTAACCCACGCTACGCTCTCGAAGCGTAGTAAAACCTCCTTGATCGGACCTTCTTGCTTCTCCGAGTGTTGCAACTTGTAATCCACTGACCTCTATATATACAACTTGTATATTAGAGGTCAGTGGTTGCAATCACACGGGCTTTATAATATACAACGTGTTAACAGAATAAGCGAAACTGAAAAAATAGTTTGTTCAGAATCGAGAGTAGAATCAATTTCACGGGTTTTTGCTAGGGGTAATATTTTTCTATCTTTATTATTTAAATTTTTGCCACTTCTAAATATTTTTGTGGCTACGCGCGCGGTTCGTGAGCGATGAGGAGGGGGAAGTGAGCGTGGCGTGGCGTGTGCGGGCGGACGCTCCATGCATGATAGCTTTAAAATCTACTAGAACACCGTTGAAACTTTAAAATAACAATATCTAGAAAAAAAAATTATGATTTTTTTACTGGAACGGATTTATTTTAATAAAAATCAGTTGAGGTGTATGAGGGTTTCGTTTATAAATTCCACTAACACATATTCATCTCTCTTTCTATCAAGGCTGATAGAAAATACTTAGGTACTATATTATACTACTTAGTATTTATATACCCCAAATAAATATTAAAAATATTTTAGGAGCAGAAGCAGCCCGGCACAGGTCCTAGCGAAGAGCGACGGCGACTCAGCTGGCTTCCCTGGCGCCCCCGGAAGAGGGCGCTATCGGCCCTTTGGCGCCCACGATTGACGTCGCCGTCACTGAAATCACTGGTACACAATGATACGAAGAGTACCCTCTAAGTTTCATAAGTCTTCTTCAAATTTTATGATGCCTCTAAATACGTGACGTCTCTTTGGTCACAATATGTCTTCAGCCTGAGGCTCAGTTACAATTAAAATACCTCATCAATTTTCTTAGGCCTCTGGGTATCAACTTGAATGATAAATAAAATATCACCCAAAAATATTAAAATAATAGATTTTCTATTAAAATTTGAAGATTTATTTTATAAAAACATGGTGTCGATTCTGGCAGATCCATACTACAACAAAACTAAATTTGACAGGGCTAAAAATGATGCTATCTTTTATCAGTCTGTCTGTAGGGACAAAGACAGCAACGTCAGCACTGTCTTTAGTTTAGTTTTAGTTTAGGCTTGCCAAGGTATACGACGCACAAAATAACTGTGGCCCTGTCATTGATGCGCAGAAGAAAAAAGTGGCCCATTTTTGCACATTGTTGACTTCTGCGCATCAATGACAGGGCCACAGTTATTTTGTGCGTCGTATACCTATCTATTCACCTTAGTTTCAATTCACATAATTATGTCAAGGATTATTTTTGCCAACCAATCTTTTATGTTAGGTGCATACTTACTCAAAGACATACGTGGGTTGAAACGAAAGACTAAAAAAATTTTGGTAGCCCCCTACCCTCGTCCTGCCCAGGAACAAAATTTTGATTCAAAATATTCGGGCCGAGTAAAATAGTTTATTTGTCATTTATTTTTCTAAAAATCACATATTTTTTTATAAATTATCGGAAAACTAGAAAAACTAATAAATTATACGTCCTTCTTAAATAACACTGGGCAGGATGAGGCTATATACCTACTTACAAATTCCATATTGAGCACAAGAATTACGGACCCATTGATATCTCAATTTTTTTTATATAAGCAATATTTACTAAGAAAATTCTGTAGCAGAGAATATATCTTGGATGATTGAAATTGTTCTTGTTGATTGGGGTAAACTCTCACTTAGATACTAGGCAAAGAGTTCGTGAATAGATATAGGTAAATGTTTATACCAGATATATGTACTTATTTTAATTGTTGTATCACTCAAAAACTAATAATAATATTAATCAAATAACTAGGTACTCACTATAAATAAAACTACCTGCATTCACTTGAGGAGTCATCTAATATTTAAATTGTTACGGTGTTCCAAACTAAATAATTAAAACTGAGTCAAGTTGAACTACTACACAATATGATTTTAAATTACAATAAACGAAATATTAGTAGTATCTGTGTCTAGGAAGTGGTAATTTTGGTAAGTGGTACTACTGGGACGTTTGGGAAGTGGCGGGAAATAGTCGTCACGATTTTTTTTTTACGACCAACTCGCAATCATCTGATTTTTAGGGATCCGTACCTCAAAATAAAAAAACGGAACCCTTATAGGATCACTTTGTTGTCACTCTGACTGTCTGTCTGTCTGTCAAGACCCTTTTTCTCACGAACGGGTAGAGGTACCTATCAGGTTGAAATTTATATCGAATGTTAAGGTCCAAGGACCACACAAGATCTGAAAGATTCAATTTTTTACAACGACGCAATCAAAAGATAAGGCTTTGTATGTCCTCATCTCCATACATTTATGCAAAAAAGCAAAACCCACAGGGTACTTCCCGTTGACCGACCTAAAATTATGAAATTTGGCAAGAAGCTAGGTATTACAGTACAAATAAAGGGAAAAGTCTAAAATCATTAAATATTTCAATTTTTGTCACAACTAATAGTAACCAATTAAGGTGAGCTCCCGTTTCAAGAACTTTTCTATAAAAGAGGGGTCGGAGTTTTTAATGTCAAAGAGCAAAAGCTTTTAGTATATCATATGGTAGATAGGTACGGAACCCTTAGGGCGCGAGTTCGACTCGCACTTGCCCGGTTTTTTTTTTACTAAGTCATGCGTGGGTATTAATAACACCAAGTTTGACTATTGTATCTATAACCGTTTTTAATAGCAAATACGTTCCTTTTATAACAACTCAAAAGTAGAGATGGGCCGACTATACACCGACTATTCGGCATATTTTATAGTCGGTTACTAGTCGGCGACTAATCGGTAAAAACTGCGCCGATTATTCGCCAGTAAAAGTATGAAATAAAAATACAGGATCTGAATATTTATTATGTACTGTCCTTAGCCATGACATAAGCTGTGCATCACTATCATCGTTGCTCAAGGAACCTTTAAAACTTCTAGTAAAAATTGTAACCTCATTGTTAATATATTTTGCGGCTCAAAAAAACTGCAGATTATATCTGGGATCAAATACGAAATAAGGATGATCGGCCCTGCCGACTAGTCGGCAGACTATCCGGCAATATCAAAACCGACTAGTCGGCTGATCGACAAATCCCATAGTCGGCCCATCACTACTCAAAAGGCATAGAGTTACGACTGTTACGAGTTTCACGCATGTAAAGGTACCAATAGACGATCGGATCGGGCTGCTCTGGGTGTCTACTCTCAAAGTCCGATATATCGAAACGATACTACTCGAAACATGCAAATGCAAAACTTCGCGCCTTGACAATAGAGTAGAATATTGTTTGGATGAATTTTCAAACTGCATCCAACCAATATTCTACTCTATTGTCAAGGGGCGAAGCTTTGCATTTGCATGTTTCGAGTAGTATCGTTTCGATATATCGGACTTTGAGAGTAGACACCCTGAATTTATCCGTACCACGATTTTGCCCAATAGCAAAATTGTTGTTTGGGTCAATCCGCAACGCTATTGGACAAAATCGTGGTCTGGTGCTAAATTCGGAGCAGTCCGATCCCATCGTCTGTTAGTGCTCTAAGAGTTCTAACAGACCACAGATTTATAAAGGAGAGCGTCTCTGTGTAGCAGACGATCGGATCGGACTGCTCCGAATTTAGCTCCGGACCACTATTTTGTCCAATAGGGTTGCGGATTGACCATAACGCTATGCCATAACGACAATTTTGCTATTAGGAAAAATCGTGGTACGGAGCTAAATTCAGAGCAGTCTGATCCGATCGTCTATTATGACTTTTCACTTCACTTTTTAAAATAAATGGCAATCGGCCGTTTTCCGGGATCGCGCAGATTCAGGGACTAGATAAGTACTATACCACAAACTACTAAGGGATATTAACGCATTACTATACGTAGATTTGACACGCGTTGCTCTAAGCTCTAAGCAAGCCCAGAATAAGAAGGGTTGTACGTATAGTACTTATCTAGTCCCTGTAAGAAGAACGTCTAACCGTCAATCTGGCAATGAAACACGAAGCCTAAAACAATATACTAATTTCATAATAATTTTGTTATTATTTATTACAGTAATGTACTGTAGTAAATTATATTGCGTTTGATGAAACTGAAGAACTTTCCAATGAACAAAATAAGTACGAAAGATCAAAATAAGAATTGAAAATGATTTTTATTTTAACACTTCCTGTGTTCGGATAAATCTACAAAGTAGAAAATCGCAAAATTTCACAACCACAGGCAGGATTCGAACCTGCGAAAAAAATTATACCTCATAGAAGCAGCATCAGCTGCGATAACGCCTCCCGGCTCATCTTCATCTTTTAAATATTTGTGTATGTATATTTTTCAACTACTTTGGAACACCTGTAAACGTCTAAGTACGTCTAAAATCAGTGGTTCTCAAAATTTTCCACCTTAACCATTAAAATTTTAACTTCTTAACACTAAAATTTAAACTTTATACTAAAAAAACATGCCTTTACCTATTTCATTTCACGCTAGGTCGCACAATTTCATCTAGCTGTGATTTTTGAAACAAAAATATCTTGTACTTTCTGTACCTAGGAATAAGTATTTATTATGATGGATGTGTTTTTAGTAAAAGATGTAACAAAAAGGAATAAAATATTGTTTGTTGACTGATAATTTGCCTTTTTATTACAAACCTCGTACACATTTTAAAAATTAAGTATTCTTCCTACCTATATCAAATAAAATGTTAAATGTGTTGTTTGTAAAATTTTGTACTTCGGAGAGTGTGCTCTAGAGCTCCACGAGCTTATTCCACCATCTCCCTTCTACCATCGGGAGTCCAGACGCACCACAGGATATCACCCATACTTGGTTGATATTCCGCACATTCGCACAAAGCGCTTTGAAACATCTTTTATAATGCGCACGGCTAAAGAGTGGAATTCTCTGCCTGCGTCTGTGTTCCCGAGTTCATATAACCCGAATCTATTCAAGTCGCGAGTGAATAGGCTTCTTCTGGGCAAGCTCGCTCCATCGTAGACCTCATCTCTGTCTTCAAGACTAGCTCGAGGTCAAGAGTAAGCCCATTTTCTATAAAAAAAAAAAATATATTTTATATAAAAATAAATTAATTTGTTTTTTGGAATATATAGTATTTGTTTTTTAATTTATACAGGGTGTAAGGGACAGCCTTCCGAATACTGAAAGGGCATGATCAGTCAATGTAACTAAACAACTTTCAGTGAATAAAACTTTCAGCAAATGAAAAAAAAATCGGTCTCTCCATACAAACTGTCCAATCAAGTTAGCAATTTTGTATGCAGACGCTGATTTTTTTTTCATTTTCTGCAAGTTTTTACTTTTTTTTTTAAAGATCATTCAAGTTTTAATTTTTTGGAGTATTTGGAGTTTAATTTTAAAGATCATTCAAAACAGGATCAGAAACAAGGTAGAGAATTTCATAGGAGACGATCAATACGGTTTCAGACAAGAACGAGGAACAAGAGAAGCAATACTAGCGTTGAGACAAGTAGTGGACAGAAGACTAGACCTGAGCCTTGATACATATATAGCCTTCATAGATTTAGAAAAAGCGTTCGACAAAGTAAACTGGAAAAAAATGATGCATATTTTAAGAAAAGCAGGAATAGATTATAGAGACCGAAGAATTATATATCAACTATACAGACATCAGGAAACGATAGTACAAGTAGGGGAAGAGCAAAGGAAAGTGAAGATAAAAAAGGGGTTCGACAGGGCTGTACTCTTTCACCACTCATATTTAACATTTTCATTGAATGCGCCATAGAAGAAATTTTAGAAAAGTCTAATGAGGGTGTATCTTTTAATGGAGAAAGGATAGTGTTCATTAGGTTTGCAGACGACATAGCTATGGTAACCGAAAATAGAAACCAACTTGAATCCCTACTCGAGACTATGGACACCACCTTCACTAAATTTCAAATAAGTATTAACAAAAACAAAAACAAAACCAAAATCCTAGTAACAGCAAAACATCCGATCAAAATCAACACCATCAAAATTAAAAATACTCCTACAGAACAAGTTCAAAAATTCAGATACCTAGGCAGCTTAATAACAGAAGATTCTAAATGTACAGATGACATCAAAACTAGAATTGCTATTGCCAAACAGAAATTCCAAAATAAGAAACAACTGTTTACTTCAAAAACATCCCTAAACCTAAGGAAACGATTTATTAAGGCATATGTTTGGAGCACAGCATTGTATGCTTGTGAAACGTGGACATTAACTAAGAGAGACAAAGAAAGATTAGAGGCATTCGAAATGTGGTGTTGGAGGCGAATGGAGAAAATAAGCTGGACAGAGAAAAGGACGAATAAGGAAGTATTGGATGGAATAAATCAAAATAGAGAAATTATAAATGTAATAGAAAACCGAAGAGGAAAAATGTTTGGTCACATCATCAGGCACGACACATTTATAAAAACTATTGTGGAAGGAAAGGTGGAAGGAAGAAGAAGCCGCGGCCGGCCTAGAATAGAGTACTGCCAAAGGATGAAAGAGAGGGCGGGGGTAAATACTTACGGAGAACTGAAAAACCTAATACAAGACAGAGACAGATGGAGAAAGCTACACCGACAAGAGCATGGCTCTTAAATAATGAATGGATGCAAGTTATATTCGCGGAAAGTTGTTCAGCAGTATTCTGAAGGCTGTTCCTTACACCCTGTATACAGGGTGTTAATTTAATTGCGTGCCATAGCTTAAGGGTTTCAGATAAGATAAAGGAACACAAAAAAATATAAAAGAAAATCCTACTGAAAAAATAAATAAAACTCCATTGAAACTTAACTAACGCGGAACACCGCGCTAGCGCGCGAGTATCAGTGGATAATGTATGCACATACATACATCATACATAACTGTAACTCTTTCGCGCGCTTTTGATGGAGCGGTGCTCCGGGTCATTGCCCTCCGCATTAGTTTAGTTTCAATGGAGTTGTAATTTTTTTTAAGTAGGATTTTTTTTTATAATTTTTATGAGTTCCTTTATCGTTACTGAACCACCCCCTAAGCTATGGCACGCAATCAAATTAACAGCCTGTATACAGGGTGTAAAAAAAGTACGGTGATCCTTCTGAAAAAGGGGTTAATTATTATTATTATTATTTTTTTAGTTTATTAAGGAACAAAAAGTCTTTAAAAAACATTTAAAATTGAAACTAGAACTAAACAGACCTAGAGCCCCCTTTTCCTGATTATAATTAGTTTTTTTTTTCAATTAAGCGTGATCGATCATAAAAGGATTTAATTTGAATGGATGGAGTACCTACCCCCACTAAATAGCGACTGGATGTTTTATCTATCACAAAAATAATTATCGACTGTTTTACCAGACTATACTCCGTGTTCATTAATTTTCGTTTTTTTTTATTGGAAATGGGCTTACTCTTGACCTCGATCTAGTCATGAAGACAGAGATGAGGTCGACGACCCAGGTAGCAAAATGACGTCAAAATGACGTCATAATACAGTCATTTTCGACGTAGGAGACGTCATATTATGACGTCTGTATGACCAGCCAATGACGTACTATTGTCACAGCCTTATGACGTCATATGAGGACGGTAGGATGACGTCTCTGAAGACGTACTGATGACGTCTCTTACGACGTACTGATGACGTCTCTTACGACGTACTGATGACGTCTCTTATGACGTACTCACGACGTACTGTAGTAGTTCATTCTGTAGACGTGGCTTCAAGACAAAGGCAAAGCGGCGCTGCTGTAGGTGGCTTAATAAAAATAAATAGCTGCATAACTGAAGATGTGATGTCATAAGTGATGTTAAGTCACTTTAACCAATCTAGCCATCTAGGAACGTTATTTATAGGTATAACCTATAACCCTACATTTCCACCACCAAGGAAATGTCACGGCTACATACCACGTCATACTGCGAGAGGGTCATTCTACGAGAAAAAATCTCAATACCACGATATACAAAATGCTGCGTTTTGTACAGCGCCATCTCCTACATATATTTATTACTATAAAAATGACGTCAGTTTGACGTACGATTCCGACGAATGCAGTACCCTACCAACCCTATATTAACCAAAAAAAAAATTACGTACAATTTCGATAAATAAATTACTGACCCGTTATTCATTGAATAAACTGTAAGATTACGTCACTCTCCCGACTTTGTCGACCTACCAAAGACTGACCACAGCTGACCTTTCGCTAACTGACCCAAAGTGACCAGGATGGACATTAAATTTGAATGACCTTTAATGGACTTCAGCTGATTCTTGAAAAACGCTCACTGTTCACTGGTACAGCACAGTCCTAAAATGACCAAGAAGTGACGACATTTTGGCGATTTTTCCAAATAATCGATATCGTTTTGGGACTTCATTCTTTGTGGACATAGAAAAAATTTATTATAATTTCATTAGTTTTCTGTATTTCGTATAGTAGAAATGTCCTTAGGCACAATGTCACGTTCGCAGAACGTGATATTTTGCAAACGTCACATTTTGCTATGGTGAACCCTAGTGTGACATTTTGCGAACGTGACATTATGCGCCGGGAAGCTATATTCATTACTTCGGCTATGATTTATGAATGAACTTTCTGGTCCGATCCGACTGAGCGGCGATGGCTTTTCAATATACACTGGGTACATGTTAGTATTATTATAATCTAAGGTACATTTTATTCGTAGAGTTAATTGATCACAAGTAGGTACAGTAATGACTGAAAGTGACGACATCTTGACGGACGATTTCGACCAATACAGTACGGTCTTAAACTGACTAAAAATGACGTCAGTTAGACGAACGATTCCGACCAATGTAGTACCGACCCTGTCCTGACCAAAAAATGACGTCAGTTTTACGTCCTATCTCGACGAATGTAGTACTGACCCTAAATTGACCTTAAAATGACGTCAGTTTTTCATCCTATCTGGACGAATGTAGTACTGACCCTAAATTGACCTTAAAATGACGTCAGTTTTACGCCTTATCTCGACGAATGTAGTACTGACCCTAAATTGTCCTTAAAATGACGTCAGTTTTACGTCCTATCTCGACGAATGTAGTACTGACCCTAAATTGATCTTAAAATGACGTCAGTTTTACGTCCTATCTCGACGAATGTAGTACTGACCCTAAATTGACCTTAAAATGACGTCAATTTTACGTCCTATCTCGACGAATGTAGTACTGACCCTAAATTGACCTTAAAATGACGTCAGTTTTACGTCCTATCTCGACGAATGTAGTACTGACCCTCAATTGACCTTAAAATGACGTACTTTTTTCGTCCCAGACGTCATTTTGCTACCTGGGGATGGATCGAGCTTGCCCAGAAGAAGCCTATTCACTCGCGACTTGAATAGATTCGGGTTATATGAACTCGGGAACACAGACGCAGGCAGAGAATTCCACTCTTTTAGCCGTTACTCGTTTGTTTCCCGTGGCACAAATACGTAGCACTACCCACAGAGTAACACGATTTTCGCGCGCAATTGACGCATTGCTCTATGGGCACTACCAGTAGTGTCATGTGGAATTAAGAGCACTTTCAATAAACGAAACTGTACAACTTTCCCTAAGAAACATAGGTTGAAATATAAAAAAAAATGCCCTCCTATATACAACGTGTTAACGGAATAAGCGAAACTGAGAAAATAGTTTGTTCAGAATCGAGAGGAATCAATTTCACGGGTTTTTGATAGGGGTGATATATTTTTTTTTTTAATTTTTGCCGCTTCTATTCTAAATATTTCTTTGAATACGCGCGCTGGCGCCACGACGCGGATCATGAGCGGTGAGCAGGGAGGGGAGGGAAGTGTGCGAGGCGAGGCGGGGGCGCAGCGCGCGGACTAGAACAACGAAGATAACAATATCTAGATTAAAAAATCTTTTTTTAAGATTTTTTCACGGGAATGGGTTTATTTGAAAAAAAAATCAGTTGGGGTGTATGAATGAGGGTTTCGCTTATTCCATTAACACATTGTATTTTTTTTTTGTGTTATGCATTAATTTTAAAAGCACGTTCAGTTACTCAAACTTTCCGTAAGAAACATAGGTTAAAATACGAAAAAAAAATTGTATGTGACGGCAAATTTTTTTTGTATTTCGACCTATGTTTCTTAGGGAAAGCTGTACAGTTTCGTAAACTGAAGGTGCTCTTAAAATTAATGCATATCCCCAAGACTACGGAAGTCCTCAACATATGCTTCACTTCTGGAGCCAAAACTAGGTAAGAAACTATTGTTATATAAAAAAAAATCTTATTTCTTTAGTTTCTTATCATTTATACAACTAATTAATGAAAAAAATGTCCATCAGGATTATCGTACCTAATTTACACCCTGTGTAGTGATTTATAAGCTTTTCTGAGCTATTAGATTTTTCATTAACCCATCTCTACCCGTAGGTTTCGTAAGAGGCGACTAAGGGTTAATGAACCAGGGGATGGGCAGCAGCATCATTCTGTGTATCGTAGCATCTTACAATCTGCGGTCACCAACAACCGCGGTCCATGGTGCCAGCCATAACGCTGACAAGCGTGGTGACTATGGTACTTCCCGGGTATCGTGGGTCCGCAGTGTTCCCCTCCACATTGTTTCAACAAAAGCTAGAATTCTGGAGGGAGCTTCCTGTCCTATAGTGGACGTTTCATGGGATGTTATGATGATATGAATGTGATGATTCATATCACTCGAGGATACGCAAGAAACGATATTCTCGTCCAAATAAAACCACCAATATCAACATTAATAACACTTTATTTCTGAAGTTTATATTAATATCCTATTTCACTGTCATCGAAATGGTATACTGCGTACAAAATAACTTTGTCCGTGACCGTTAATGCGCAGAAGTCAAAAAATTAGTCGCGGGGGTGAGCGCGGCTCCCCCCAGGGAGCGAGCGAATCGTTTATTGGCTCTCCGCCTGTCACCCATGCGCGGACAATAACCGCCATGGACAAACTTGTTCTGAACGCGCTGTACCTACCTTACATAGATACACCCGGATTGCAATGTTACGCAAATCTATTGCTAAAAACTTTTAGCAGGCGTAACGAAAAATATTCTTTCGAGGGCCGTGAAGAAGGACTTTGATTTACTAAGTGTAATCGATATGAACTCATACATACGATACATACATCCAATAATTATATCTATATTATTATTGTCTGCCATTCTGACTGTACACATGCCTATGATTTAGACTAAGGTGCTGATAATTTCGTGAAAACAGATAATCGGAAGGTATAGCCAAAATAATTGACATGGTACTCAAAGTTGTAGCACCTCTAGAATTAGCAATTTTCTTTTGATTATTTGAGTCTTTTATTGAAATAAAGAGAAATATGAAAGACAAATAACACTTGATTATTTTAAGGAAAGTAAATAAAAAGTAAAAATGTATAAAAAATCGATCTGTCTTTATTAAATTGTCTATCAATAAAATAATCTAAACAATAGCATCACAATTTAGTAACGACGAATAAAATAATTCGCTTAAAAATACAATCTTAAAAAATATTTATTTCTGTTAAACAAGGTTGACAGAAATAAGTATGGCGCCTAATTGATTGATAACAAAACTAAAATTTAATTAATATGAGCGTTAAATTAAAATAAATACAGAATCTCTAAGTATTTAGTAGGAACACGAGATACGAATACTAAAAAATCCAAATTTTATATCCGTATTTTTATCCAGATCAAAGCATTGAGCACAGATTGATTCATAAAGTTACGAAAGAGTTAACGAATAAATAACTAAATTAAGGGATTATTCTCATGATCTCGGGAACACAATAAAATGCATTCATTATTATTTTATGTAAAACTCATAATAAAATATTGGTAGGTTACAACCTTCTATGAAAAATAATCTGAAACACGACTGAATTTTTACAAGCAAAATTTTGTAAATTCCGTATTTGCGAATTCATTTGTGACGATTTTTATTTCATTTATTATTATTTTGTATTTTTTTAACATCCTTGGCGTTGGCTGTCTAGTATTGTAAACGCTATTAGAATAGAATGAAAATGTATGGCATTGACATTAGCTGGCACGGGACATTTCGTAAACTTGCGTCAATTCTACAACGTGTTAACGGAATAAGCGAAACTGAGAAAAATAGTTTGTTCAGAATCGAGAGTAGAATCAATTTCACGGGTTTTTGATAGGGGTATTTTTTTTTTAATTTTTATTATAAAAATTTTTGCCGCTTCTATTCTAAATATTTCTGTGGATACGCGCGCTGACGCTGACGGCGGCGCCGGCGGAGGGAGTCGGGCGTGGCGTGCGCAAAATGCGCGGACTAGAACAACGATGAAACTAGAACAATGATGAAACTTTAAAATATAATATCTAGATTTAAAAAAAAATAAGATTTTTTTACGGGAATGGATTTATTTTAAGAAAAATCAGTTGGGGTGTATGAGGGTTTCGCTTATTCTATTAACACGTTGTATGTATATACTTTAATTCCATTCTACTAAGAAAGCCGCTCGTCTACGGCCTTTTGTCAATTAATTTATATAAAAAGTATTCTGTTAATTAAACGTATGTATTTCAATAACTTTCAACGTTTTTTAAGGAGCAGAAAAATCCATAAATCCATACCTATACCTCTCAACAATCAGTATAAAATGACAATACTTGAGGAAACTCAATTGTGATCTTATATTAAGCCTACTATCATCATTACCTACTAAGCCTACAAATTTTCAGACCTAAACCCCTCTTGACAATTCATCATTTCCTTAAGTTACCTGTGATAATATTGTAACATTAAATATAACATCAATCTCACCAATTTCGAATTATAAGTAATGATAAGTAAATTCATAACATAGCCATAGAAAAAAAAATTACATTTACGACTTTTTACTGATGTACCTATACGAAAATTTCACCATTTACGGATAATTTCGTAAAACTAAAACCTTGTAAAATAAAAATGCGAAAAAAATATTAATACAAAACGCAAAACATTTACAAATGCAAAACTTTACAATTAGATTTTTTTATGGGTTGCTTCCACTCAACACAGGTTATCTATGGCAAGCATTGGTAGCATTGATCTATGAATTTTTACCTACTTGACAAAGAATACTGATAGATAAGCTAATACTCTTTCACACTAATTTACTATCATGACTCTGTCACATAACTTCAACTTGTAATTAACAACTCACTTGTAAACTGGTTGTAGAAATTTAACTCTTAAAAAAGAGTGGTTATTTGTTTTTAAGACCAAAAATATTGCAGTCTTTAAGTTAAAATCATATGACATAAAAACTTCTAGTGTGTGACAGGGTTCATCCAATACTTTTCAGCTGTATTAACAACGGTCTATAGTTTTTATTCTATAAACACATATTATAACCGCAAGCAAAAAAATCTGGTTGCGTATCTGTTTCATGTCACGTATTTTAATTAAAATTTTATAACTTACAGTTCTATTCCAATAACGTCCAGAATACATTTGATTACACTTGTACCTTGTAAGATGGCTAAAAGTTGTAATATAGGTAGTTTAATTTTATTACTAACTAGGCCGGGAAAGTATACTTCTAGCCGCGTAGTGCATACGATTTTACCTGCAATTGTGGCCAGGAAAAAGCAGCGACTAGAAAGTACCCACTTTCTTCCGCAGGCATATTATTATAGGAAAACGTAATTTTTTATTCAAGGTTTGGACGGTACTTGCAACTTTTCGGGGCATTTATATTTATTTATTTATCGAACTATGATACGGTTCAGAAAAACACGACATTACCGATCTGACATTTAGGAATAGAACTTGCATGACTGATATGAATATAAAAAAATGACAACAACAAATCCGCCGGTCGCTGTCGAGTGGCTCGGCTCGGTACCAGCAATGCCAGCATTGCCGTCTCGCTGCAGTCTTGGTACCGCCGGACGGCCCGCAACAGAAATTCGACTACTATAACAGCTTATCTAACCGAGATTTCCGATCTTATCGGATTGTTTCGCGCAATTTCGTTTAAACAGGGACGTACTTTCCATTGGGTTTGTAGAACATCTGTCCGGTGACTACACGGCGGAAGATTTCCTTGAGTAGAAGTCCCTTTTCCTTTTTGATCTTGGCGAGGAAGCCGCGGTTCTCGTTGGCGCGCCGCGACAAGTACGGGAGGACTTCCACCACGGGCCCGTACGGGACGTACTTGTATGCGGAGTAGCCGGCCTGACCTGCAAGTTTACATAGTGATTCATTCATAACATATAACATCCCATGAAACGTCCACAGCAGGACAAGGATACCATAGTCACCACGCTTCTTAGCGTTGCGGCTGGCACCATGGACCGCGGTTGCTAGTGAAGGATGCTGCTGCCCATCCTCTGGTTCATAATCCCTTAGTCGCCTCTTACGACACCCACGGGTAGAGATGAGTTGGTACTATTCTTTGCCGGTACCAAACGGGCGTATTCAGTAGACTGTGATCATGGACGAATACTCGTCCATGCTATGATCCATTACTTTATTATATTAAAAATAATTTTGGATCATCTGCAGAGTTATCAAAACAACTGGAATAGCTTTGAGAATTGCCAATATCATGTGAAAGTGAGCGGATGGTTCGAAGAACAGTCGATGTGGTAGAAGGTTTGTGGAGTGACGATCGGAAAACGAAGCGAAGACCTTCAAGTGGACCGACAATATGGTCAGGGTCACGAGAATTCACTAGATGTATTCAGCGTAGGATAGGTCGATGTGAAGATATTTAGGAAAGGCCTGTCTGGCAGTGCATGTCTTCCAACTGATATGAAGATGATTATGACTCGCCAAGTGGAAAAGTGACGTGATCACACATGCAACTACATATGAATAAACAACAAAGTAACAAGGACTGGCAAATGCGGTCAGGGTAATAGACCAATTAGAAAAGTAGCAATAGCTTTTTCGGAAATACCATTCGTTCTCCCAAGCACAGTTTATAGAAGCTCTTAATGCTGGGACAAGTGGAACGAAAACGCGCCAAGAGACAGACACTTGCAAGATGGTCCAATTTCATGAATTGCAAAGTGGGTGGCAGCCTCAGTCTTATTAGTACGAGGATTGACCGATTGCGACCGCAGGGAACTAGGAAGAAGAAAAATAGTCATTTTGGAAAAGTAGTCGGTCGTACTACACCAAAAGTTCAAGGTACCGACTTATCAAGTTGTCAGGCAGCATTGGTCTGGATGAAGTGTCTCTTCCATCAAATGGCACTATTGGCCGATATATTTACCAACTGTTTTTGCGAAACTCTCAAACAATAAGGTATCGTAAATTGTTCATCACATTCAGCAAAATTTTCTTTCCAAGTGGGAAGTGGGGTGGGTGTAACATGGTCGCACATGCCGAGCAACTGCTCGAAGCAGACGAATTTGTCTTCAGGCAGAAGTAAATGTTAAGGTGACGGTCGATAGAGAGAATGGAAGCGATCAACAAGTTTCTCTGAGACCCGAGAATGATGAATCAATTGAATGGTCTTACCAAGTGGGAACGTGACATGGTCACACATGCCGAACAGCTGTCCGAAGCAGACGACTTTGTTTTTAAGCAAACGTGCATGTTGAGATGATCGTCGATAGACAGAATGGAAGCGATTGTCGGCCCTAAATAAATTGGTATAAGGCTGGCGAATAATGATTCAGGTAAATGGTCTCACCAAATGGGACTGTACATGGTCGCACATGCCAAACAGCTGTCTGAAGCCGACGACTTGGTCTTCAGGCAGAAGTGAATGTAAAGGTGATCGTCGATAGAGAGAATGGAACTACGAATTATTTATTCGTAGGATTGGAAGCGATCACCGTGTTGCGTCGATCCTAAATAAATTGGGATAAGGCTGGCAAATAATGATTCAGGTAAATGGTCTCACCAAATGGGACTGTACTATCTGAAGCCAACGACTTGGTCTTCAGGCAGAAGTGAATGTTAAGGTGACGGTCGATAGAGAAAATGGAAGCGATGAACAAGTCCGACCACTAATAAATTGGGTGTGATAAGATCAGGCGAATGTTGACTTAGCTGATGGTCTTACCAAGCGGGAATGTGACATGGTCGCACATGCCGAGCAGCTGTCCGAAGCAGACGACTTTGTCTTCGGGCTTGATGTTGTAGTCTTTCATCAACTGGATGGCGTACCGCACCGTGTCTTCATTGTGCGATGCTACCATTATGCCCACGCGGCTTTTCATTTCACCCTGCGATACGAATTCAAATTCAAACGGTTATTGCATTCCAAACAAAGTGATTTTTTATTAACCAGAAAAAAAAATATTAATTGATTCTGCCAATGATACTAAACCTCTTTTCTCAAGAAAAATTATGTGAAAATACGAAAAAAAAATTGCGTCCTATACAAAAAAAAATTCACTGTCAGCTGACCAACTGATTCAGTTTCTGTGGGAGGCATTTTTTTTTATTTCGACTTTTGTTCTCTAGGAAAAGTTGTTTAGTTCCACGGGCAGAATAAGTCCTCATTTTTTTCTGGTGAATAAAAATCACACTTGATAACATAATGTCTACCATTAACGATTACACCTTCTTAAATTCAAACTCTAATTCTACATACATTACTGATAGACTCGGCTTGGTTAATTCCAATATCCTTACTGCAACGAGCAATGTATGCCGAATTCGTTTCTGAATTAAAGAAGGTGTGAAAGTGGCTTTAGAGTTTGATATTTCTCAATAAGTACCTATAACACTACTTAAACCTGGCAAGAAGACCGTGGTCTTTACACCCACACAAAATCATGATAATGACCTTTGATAGACCAAGGCGGTGACAGAAAGGCGACCAATCGCTCAATAGGCAGATCACCTGCCCGATGGTATGACGACATCGTGACCATTTATAGGGGAAGACTGGATGTGGATGCGATAGACCATCAGGATCGCCGACTACGTAGTCAGTATGAAGCACCCATGAGAATCTAGCAGTACGAGTATAGGTGTCGCAGGCAAATTATATAATTCGCCGCTTTTCAAGAAGCTTAGACATTTTTACAAAACGGTGCGCGATTCGTGTCTGGCTGGCTTGTGGTCACAAGATAAGGTTTGCCTTGGCGTTAGACATAAAATACAATTTGCCGGGCGTATGTAAACGTTGAATTATACGATTGGCCTGCGACACTGACATCAAAATGACCTACCCGTAGAATGACTAGCACAAAAAATTACCTACGTTACTATACAATACTCTATATAGGGTGACTTTTAATTAGTTCTTGATAGTAATAGATATGGATGTACTCATGATACTGAACAACTTTTTCCAAGGAACATAGGTCGAAAAACGAAAAACCGAATTTGACCTCCCATACAAAATGCGCTATCAGCTGACGCAGTTTCTATAGGAGGTCAAAACTTGATTTTCGTATTTCGACCTATGTTCCTTGGGGAAAGTTGTGGTGCAGTATCATAAGTACATTCATACCTTTTTCTATCAAGAACGAATTAAAAGTCATCGTATATGATCAATAACTTTAATAGCGACACTCCATTCTGCTGGCCTTCCTTCATAGCCGAAGAAGCCTCTTTAAATCTGGATCTTCGTGTTCGAAGACGCTTACAGCAGGGCACCCCTACCTATACGGGGTTATTTTTTGGACCTGTTATCCGTCTGCCCACGTAGTTTGCCCACTTATCAGTGAGGTCAAAAACAAGAAATTTTGTTTTTCAAAAAATCCGTAAAAAACACATTTGGTAAAAATTTTCAAAAGTTGTAGATTCAAAGTTGTTGCTTTTGACCTTACTAATGAGTGGGGCAAACGGTTTTCAGATCCAAAAAAAATTGCTTTGTTTATCTGACATTTCTTTATTTTCGAGGGCACCAGAGGCGCCCTAAAATCTGTCTTTTAGTATGTAAGAAGCGCCGTAAGCACTTAATTTGTTTGACTCCGGTTAATTTCAGCGCCAAAAGTGCTACAACCAGCATAAGAGCCAGGCTTTCCCTACATAATACCCCTACATACGTCAATATACAAGCGTTACCGTGTCTACTGATCCGGAGCGGCGTGGAACGGTTGGACCAACCTATAAGAAAAGATTAATCAGTTTCGGCGTCTTTGCACCCTAAAACGAGTCATGATCATGATTCATGACATCAAATTGAGCACCCACGGAGTTTTCTAAAAGTCGGCGACCTTGTAGACCAGGGTGGACGTAGTGAAAAGGAAGAGGCACAATATACAATGTGAATTTTCATTTCGCTCCAAAAACCCAATGATTCTAAGTACTCATGACAACAAGGAAGCTTCCCGAAAGGAAAAAAAATACTCGGAATTTTTCTTCAGGAAAGTTGCTTGTTTTTATACTTAACTGGGCTTCGGGAGCGAAACTTATAAAAATTCACACTGTGTTGAAGAAAATCGTAAAATTCACAACCACAGGCAGCATTCGGAGCCGCGTCTTCTCACCTTGGTCGTGCCTGATGTTCGTTGATGTTTTTAAAATTGCAAGCTTTAATCCAATTCCCAAGCATTGAATGCGTTTGTCTGCCACTTAGTAAACATTTACAAGCCCGTTGGTGTGGTTGGTAGTGAGCCAGCCTTTCACTCCGTAGGCCGCGGGTTCGTCCCCGCCCAGGACAAACATTTGTATGATGAACACAAGTGTTTGTTCTGTGTCTGGGTGTTATTTATCTATTTACTAGCTGAGCCGGCGAACTTTGTTCCGCCTTACAGGCAATAAATACCCTTGCCCCTACCCTTACCATCCTTCTCCTGGTTCTAAGCTACCTCCCCACAAATTTTCAACGAAATCGGTTCAGCCGCTCTTGAGTTATAAATAGTGTAACTAAGACGACTTTCTTTTATATATCAGTCTTTGTTACCCATATCGGCTTTGCCTAGTTTGGGATCAGATGACCTTGTGTGAAATGTCCCCCAACATTTGATGTATTAGCTCAACTAGTCCATTATTGTAGATAGAATTCTCCGGTACAGGAGAAGACGCAAATTAGAATCTTGCCTGTCGTTGTGAATTTTGCGATTTTCTACTTTGTAGATTTATCCAAAGACAGAAAGTTATAAAATAAATTAATAATTTTTCAAGAAGCCTATACGTAGAGGGTCAATAACAAAGAATATACAGGGTGTTAGGGTAAACACTATGATCCTTAAAACTGTGCATTCAAACCATGAAACTGAACAACTTTCCATAAGAAACGTTGGTCGAAATACGACAATACAATTTAAAAACTATACCCAAGACTTTGTTTCGTATATCGACTTATGTTCCCTACGGAAAGTTGTTCAGTTTCATGATCTGACTGAAAACACAGTTTCAAGGATCACAGTGTTTACACAAACACCCTATATAATATTACAACAACACGCCAAAAAGCGAAACTTTCCGTAATTTCCTCTCCGCGCGCTTGATGGCACTCGAAGGTTAATTCTGACTCAAACACTCTTAGACTAAATACTACGAACACTCTACATTCAAAACAGAGTAAGTTATATCTTTCTCTTTCACTCTCACCCGGCGCTTTGCCCATGATGACTCACGCTGACTCAAGGTGCCTACTTGTGAGAGTGTAGGTAGCGAAATCAATCAGTCCGCTTGTAGGGAGTTTCGTAGGTGAGATAAATGATAAGAGAAACTATAGGATTCACAATCTGACGTGCAGTCCATTTTGTAAGATTATTAGCTAGATGACAGAATAACAGAGGACAAGCATTATAAATTTATTTGAATTTTCATCCGTCATTGTATTTTTTGAGTTCAAAAGATCGCTTAATTTTAGCGGAAATGATGTCATAAGTTTCTTTGAGCTTCAGTTGTGACGTAAACCTGAATTTTACAGACCAAAACCTCAAACAAAAGAAAAATTTCGAGTAGCCTAATAAATATCGAAATGGTTTTCCAATTTTATGTGGTTAGTTTGTCAAGTGGAGCATACCTTGACTCTGCTGAGAATCTCTTTGAGACATTTGTTGTAGGACGCAGTCGTGGCTTCGTAGCTTTCGCATGTGGGGTCCTCGTAGCCCATAGCCGCCGCTCTTGCTCGCTCCTGTGAATAAAAAAAATGTTCTTTATTCATTGTAGGATATTAAAAATCTCTTAATGACGTCAGTTACATTTACTTTGTGATTTAAAAAAAACTACGGAACCCGATACGCGAACTCGAGGCCCGACACGCACTTGGCTGATTTTATACTATTTTGGTTCAAACTCAAACTAGTTTGTTCATTGTTGAATATTAAAATCTCTTAATGACGTCAGCTACACTACATCGCTTCACAAACAAATTGGCGCCATGGTGGGAAAAAAAAACCGGTCAAGTGCGAGTCGGACTCGCGCGCCGAGGGTTCCGATATACCTATAGTATTTTTGGAAGCAATAAAGTCCATTTTCAGGACCGCAAAACTAAATTTGTTTGTAAAGGTTTTTTGCAGATTTCTGAAAAACTGTGCAACTTAGAAAGATCGTTTTATTTTTGCTGTAAAGTTTATAAAAACTTCTGTCAACTGTAATTAATTCAGATTTTTCCTTACTCAAACTTCGGAGATAAGGGGGGGGGAATGGTATTTTTCTTGACATTTTTCATCATAACTTTAAAACTAAGAAATTTAAAAAAATACAAAAATATATTTTAAAATGTACAAGTAAAGCCCTTTCATATGATACCCCACTCGACCTAGTAGCGACAATTTGAAATTTGGCCCCCCCTATTTTGGCCCCCTTTATATTAATAATCATACTTTTTTCAAAATTTTTTCTTGTGCAATTAAGTTGGGCAACTATATTCTAAAACTATTCCAAATTTCAGGTTGATAGCATAAGTGGTTGCTGAGATATAGAGGTGTGACAGACAGACGGACAGACAGACAGAGCGGCACCATAAGGGTTGCTTTTTTTTACCATTTTGGTATCGGAACCCTAAAAAGAAGCGACACTAAAAACCCGCGCGCTCTTTTAAATATGTTTGAATGAGTTGATACAATAAACATAAGTCAATTTGAATTTTGAATTAGCCTGTTAGAACCCTAGCCTAATCCCATGGATTTTTCTCTTCTAGGTAATTTTATATTTAATATTAACCTTTCTTATACAATTTTTATTCGATAACAGATTTGAATTTTTCTAACGAAAAGCTTTCAATGACGTATACATTGACCTTTATAAGTTTTACTTACTTTGTGAACACGGCCAACATGAGAAGCAAGTTGATTCTTGTTTCTTATGTTAACACTGTACCTGTCATATTATTTTCTATGAATATTCCGTTTAACATATATTAAATTCTCATAAATGTATTGCCACACAAAAGTCAAAATGTTGATTTCTTTAAATTTATTTCTCAGAGATTGTCAAGGCCTCATTTTACTATTTGCCGTTCGGAACCCTAAAACGCGATGTATCTAATAGTACTCGTAGATGACAATGTTACCTGCTCGATGTAAGCGCCGCGCACGCACTTGGCGGCCCAGTGGAAGTTCTGTCGCTGCGCCTGCTCGAGGTCCGTCACGATCTCGTTGTAAGTGTTCTTCAGGTACGTCTGGTATGTGTTGAAAACTAGGAACTTATTCTGGAACAGAACAATTGCTTCTTGTAAAACTGTCATCAAACAATCATTCGTCCAAAGAATTCGGACGTTTTTTTTATATTTTCTATTACATACTCTTTACATCGTTGAGGACAGATGAGGTGGACGAAGGAACGAGCTTGCCCAGAAGAAGCCTTTTCACTCGCGACTTGAATAGATTCGGGTTACATAAACTCGGGAACACAAGACGCATGCCGAGAATTCCACTCTTTAGCCGTGCGCATTATAGTTCAATATTTTTAGAAATGGTACCCAGGACAAATTACGGCCGACAATTTTTTTTTATGGAAGTGTTCCTTAGGTCCATCCAAACATATCTAGAAAGTTCCCTGCCGATCCCATTTTATTATAAAAGGTGTTGCATATCAACTAAGTATGGGTATGGGTGATATCCTGCGGTGCGTCTGGACTCCCGATGGTAGAAGGGAGATGGTGGAAGGACTCCTTGCTCCGTTCAGAATAGAAGGAACACTAATTTATTTTATTATGGGATAACATATCTGCCATTGTGTCGCAAGTTGAAATGTCAAATCATCAAACGTGATTTGACATACAAAACTTAAAAAGGTTTAGAAGTAGGGTTGATTGTTCCTTGGAATGGTCCGTGTGGTGCCGGCAAAGAATAGTACCAACCCATCTGTATCCGTGGGTGTCATAAGAGGCGACTAAGGGCTTACAGAGCAATGATGCGTACGTCCACCTCATTCTTACATAAATAGTAAAAACCTACCTATATACAGTGCCGTGGCATGCCTACCGATTATACCGCCTCATGATTTCGAGTGTGATCCGGGAGATGGTGGGCTGGGAGTAAGTTTATTCCGCGTCGACCATGATGCGTACGTCCACCTCATTCTTACATAAATAATATAATGCTACCTATAATCAGTATAGTAACATACCTACCTTACGTCAGTGTACTTACTTGGTTATACCGCCTCATCATTTCGAGTGTGATCCGGGAGATGGCGGGCTGGAAGTATGTTTGTTCCGCGTCGACCATGATGCGTACGTCCACCTCATTCTTACATAAATAATATAATGCTACCTATAATCAGTATAGTAACATACCTACCTTACGTCAGTGTACTTACTTGGTTATACCGCCTCATCATTTCGAGTGTGATCCGGGAGATGGCGGGCTGGAAGTATGTTTGTTCCGCGTCGACCATGATGCGTACGTCCACCTCATTCTTACATAAATAATATAATGCTACCTATAATCAGTATAGTAACATACCTACCTTACGTCAGTGTACTTACTTGGTTATACCGCCTCATCATTTCGAGTGTGATCCGGGAGATGGCGGACTGGAAGTATGTTTGTTCCGCGTCGACCATGATGCGTACGTCCACCTCATTCTTACATAAATAATATAATGCTACCTATAATCAGTATAGTAACATACCTACCTTACGTCAGTGTACTTACTTGGTTATACCGCCTCATCATTTCGAGTGTGATCCGGGAGATGGCGGGCTGGAAGTATGTTTGTTCCGCGTCGACCATGATGCGTACGTCCACCTCATTCTTACATAAATAATATAATGCTACCTATAATCAGTATAGTAACATACCTACCTTACGTCAGTGTACTTACTTGGTTATACCGCCTCATCATTTCGAGTGTGATCCGGGAGATGGCGGGCTGGAAGTATGTTTGTTCCGCGTCGACCATGACGCGTACGTCCACCTCATTCGCCGCCTGTGAACAAGTCATTTAGGTTACCAATCTTTAAATAGGTCAAGCGCTATTTATGGCGTTTGAGTAAAATTATAAAGTCCGTGCACGAAACGTTGAATTTGTGATTTGTCACGCAGTCCTATTTTATGATCAGTGTTTCAGTTTAGCAAGTTCAGGTAATTTTGTGATTTGGAATTTGAAGAGAAGACATTTTGTATAAATTCGCATGTCTTTATTTATTGATGATGTATATTTTCCAACGCTTAAATAAATAAATAAGTAAACCAAATTGCTGATTAACTAAAGTTCTAATTTAGGTTCTGACTGAAACTGATGATGGTTTTCTTGCAAATAAATAAATAAATAAAAACTTGTTTTACAATGTAATTAATAATAGGTCTTCTTCTTACAGATTAATGAGATCATAATTCCTAGAATTCTAATGCAATTTTTTTCATTTGTCTAATATTTGAAAGTTGATTTCAAGGTTATCAATTAACGCATAAAATAAAGTTTTTATTTTTAGTTTGATAAATAAAATTAAAGGTTCGAAAATTGTTCGTCTTAAATGTCGTCCGATTTCATCATTAGATTTGTTATATTTTTTTTACAGATAATATTTTCCGAAAATTAAATTTAAGCTTCTGTTAGCTTGTCTTCCCAATAATACAAAAAAAAAGGATTTATAATTCCTAAGAAAAATGCAAAAATTTTAGTACTGAAAATTGAGTTTACCTAAAATTCGCCATACAAAACGGCAATTTCATAGATAAAGACCTATTATTACAAGTGTAGGAGGAGAACACCCAAAGAAAATCTTTGCTTGGGCCCAATACTGTTTCAAATCGCATCTGGCATTAAAAATATTCAAAAAATTTTGGTTGGATAAAACAAAAATATGTGATAAAATTACCAGAATGACATTGTTCAATCGCCGCAGCATATTTCTGAACATGGTTTCCTCCTGTTTGGATATCTGTGAGATCAGTCGCCGCATCTGTCCGGTTTTCGGGTCCGGCACGCGGAATGTGTCCGAGAGATTCATATCCTCATCCAGGATGTTCGACCAGGGGAACAAGTGCACAATTCTGGAAACAAAATTTGTAATATAGATAATCACGCAGAAATATATCTTAGACTACAAATATCTGGCTCTGGCTGACGTAAACACAGAAAGTTTCATTCACGCTACATCTAATAGGGCCGCCACACTACTCGTATGCCCATCGCGCTGCTCCTCGCCTTGCTCCTCGCGTTGCCGCGATGTTGCTCTCTCTAGCCACACACTGCTCTACTCGCGCGATTAATCGCGACGCTCCGCACTAGGTCCCTTGCAATTGCTACACGATAGACGTCGAAACTGTGGCAGGATGCGCGCTATGTATTTTTAGTAAAGCTAATTATATCAATTTCTTATATAGAAATATACGCCGTGCTAAAGGAATTGATGTATGACACCCATTTATTGAAATAAGTATAGATAATTAATCATTGTAAATCGTCCTCGCGAGAGACACGCGAGTATGTGGCTGGCTACTCGCGCTCATATTGCCGGTCCTTTGACTCGCGCCCCAAAAACCGACAATCAAGGGATCGATGGGCATGACGAAGAGTAATGCGTGCGGCATGACGAGTAACGCGGCCACACTACGTCTCTGCCTCCTTCCCTCGCTACTTCCCACGCCACTCGTCGAGTATGTGGCTGAGCTATAATAGCTTTCAGTCTTAACATTATGATATAATCGGGTAAGCAAGTTATGCTACCCGCCAACAGATGGCGCTGTATTTTAAAAATGCTTAAAAACACGGGGAAAACGAATTTTCCCAGACATGTAGATCGATTTTTCGCCCCCGAGAACCCCCGTATGGTAAATTTCATCGAAATCGTTAGAGCCGTTTTCGAGAAACCGATTACAAATATATATATAGATACAAATATTGCTCGTTTAATAGTATAGGATACATAGCGCGCATCCTGCCACAGTTTCGACGTCCATCGTGTAGCAATGGCAAGTGACCTAGTGCGGAGCGTCGCGATTAATCGCGCGAGTATAGCAGTATGTGGTTAGAGAGAGCAACATCGCGGCAGCGCGAGGGGCAGAGCGAGGAGCAGCGCGATGGGCATAGTGTGGCGGCCCTATAATGTTTAATTTTTTTTTAATACAAATCGTTGATTTCTCATTCGCAGCAGGTGTTAAAAACGAAAAAATAAATAACTGTTTTTTTAAATGGCAGTATTCGTAAAATGTTGCCAAGACATTTTACACGAAAATCACTCATACAGGGTGAAAAAAAAGTACGATGATCCTTCTAAGGGGTGATTTTACATCACCAATACCTTTTTTTTTATATTTTGGGTGATCATGAAATTCGTTTTTCCTTCGTATTACATACATTAATTTATTGAAATGAATAGGTAGTTGCTAGTGACTGGCTATTATAACAAAAAACATCTTTGTCTACATCACCACTATCACCAGCTGATCATAGAGGTCATTGAACGCTCCTGGCTCTTTACTTTTTTTTTTTTTTTACTTCTTGAGCTAAAACTACGTTTTTTTTAAAGTATTTTTTTTATATTTTTGATACAATCTATTAGTGGTGTAGAATCACCCTTATATGGATCATCGTACTTTTTTGACACCCTGTATAACTTGGTTCTTGTGAAGGCCTTTTCAATTTGACACATGGAAAAGTGTGAAAAAAGTGTCGAAGCCTGATATATTTACTTATACATTAACAATGACAGCTATTACATAGGAAGACGTACACTTAAGAGCACTTTGAGTTGACACATTGGACTTTGTACAGTCAGCGTCAAATTCATATGAGCGTCTATCTTAGCCAGAATGATCTGTAGTAAACATGTTCAATTTCATATACGCCATTAGAATTGTCATATAGTTGTATGCACCCGAAGTGTTTAATATATCTTGGTACCAAGGTTTCCAAAATTATATACGCGGTCGTTAGCGTCAAATTGATGTGAGCGACTATAGTATTCAAAATTATCTGAAGTGAACAAGATATAGTTTACTTCAAATCATTTTGACTACTACCGCTCACATCAATTTGACGGTGACGGCCGCGAACATAATATTGGAAACTATGTTGCCAAGATATTTTGAACACTTTGGGTTCTTACAAACTTACAACTATATGACATATCTGATTGCGCATATAAAATTGAATTTATTTACTACATATCATTTTGACTACGATAGACGCTCATATGAATTTGACGCTGACTGTACTTACCTTCCTTATCTCGGTCCGCGCAAAGACGGTAATCACTCTGCAAGTGTCAAGTTTGACCTGCTCTTGACTGTACATATATTCAGTTACCTAAATACAGGGTGTTAGGATTAACACTGTAACCTTTGAAACTCTGCATTCACACTATGAAACTGAAAAACTTTTCCTAAGAAACATAGGACGAAATACGAAAATTTCCTTAGGGAAAGTTACTCAGTCATCATCATCATATCGTGTGGGTTGCAAGGTCGATGACCGACCTCAAAAACCCTGGTGTCAGAGTTTTTTTTTTTTTTTTGTTGTTTAACTCAGTTTTATGGTGCGAATGCTTACTTTAAAAGATCTCGTTTCCCTAACATCCTGTATTATTACATGGAATTAGGACCATCAAAAAGAAAGCCTACAATCGCAGACGATATTAGCTTAGCATAATATAGGACGATAATACGGACAAATTATGATACTACCTACTTATGTAATTCACAAAACGAAGTTTTTGAGTGAACAAGGAGTAACGGGATGTCGATTTTTTACTATCACAAGGAGATTGTACTTATATGCAAGGCGTAAATGATGGGTAGGCAAAAACTGTAAGGGCATGATTAGTAAACGAAATTGAATAAAATTACTGTATGTTATAGGGGAGAGGGGGGCAGCTTTGAACGGAGGTAGCTTTGAACAAAGGCGCTCACGAAGTTAATTTGAAAGCAGCTTTAGTAGAAATATATATTTCATATTAGCAACACTGGCCCACGTCGCTGTCAGTTGTCATTTATTAACCTACATTCAGTAGGGGGAGAGCCTGGTGATCTGTCACACAAGGTAACTTAGTATAGACACCAGCTCTAGCCACAAAGAATTAGTACCTGCTTAGCTACTCGTAATAATATTGTCATAAAAACAGTACGTTGTGATGAGAGAAATAAAGATTATTATTATTCAGAAATATATCAATGGAAATGAAAAAATTTGGGCCTTTCGATCCATAAAGGCCATCGTGAGAAGCGATCATATTTTTCCAAACGTTTGACAGCTGTCAGAACGGACCTCTTTCATTGGCCTTACAACATAAACTTGATCACTGATCAGCCACTTTCTACGCAGCGTGTAACGGAAGGGTGTGTTATTACTAAAGGGTATGAATCTGCCCATCAAACTGAACAACTTTTCCAAAGGAACAAATAGGTCTAAAAACGAAAAACCAAATTTGACCTCCCATACAAATTGCGCCATCAGCTGATGCAGTTTCTATGAGAGATCAAAAATTTATTTTAGTCTATGACCTATGTTCGATGGCAAAAATTGTTCAGTTTTATGGGCAGATTCACACCCTGTATCACATCACACATTTCCGTTACACGCTGTACATTCTCATTCTTCTCATTTCCAGCAATATCTTGCTAGAGGAATTAACAGTACTGATCATTATCCTTTAAAATCTAGCCTACCTGTCACTTACGCCTTTTTACAGTGCCAATGAGAACAAACATGTTATTAGCGTTTACGAGACAACGCTTACGATAACAGATGGCGCCACTGACCGGTCCCACGCATTGACGTAAGAAAAACGCTGCGCTTCTAAAGGACCTGAAGCTATTGTCTATGGAAAACTTAACTGACAAAGTTAATGCTATTTCTTTCTAACTAATCTTTGTTTAGAAAGGTTGAAAAAGTACAACAATATTTTATCAGTATCGAAACTTTTTTTTCCGAAAACACTTTGTCGCCAGTTCGCCATTTTGAAAAACGGTATACGACAGTACGTGGGCTGTCAAATTGGTGTACAGGTTCGACAATTTTATTGTTATTGTAAACAAACATATCAGTTTATAAATGTTTTTATAAATTGATTTCTTTATTTAGGCTTCGGCAGGATGCCAGTGTTCTATTTTGTTGTGTAGTGCAAGGAAAATCAAGAACCATCCACAATTATCTATGCACAAGTAAGTCGCTGGTTATTTGGCTTTTTGACGAATATTTCGCATATTTGTCTGATCGAATTTTTGATGTAGCGGTGTTCAACCATGAAGTAAACTAATTTCTATTTATTTTATGTATTCAAGCTGCCATTGTCTTTATTTCATTACAAAACTTTTACATACAAACAATGTAAACATGTAGTGATGTAATCAAGCACAGCTGATATCGATATTACAATATTCTTACATTCTCATATAATGCTGTTCAATAAACCTAAACTTTTAGCAAAATAATTAAGTGTACGGTTAAAGGATACAAAAGGGGTCATTTTGGAGTTGGAACTTTCAATTCAATAATTTATGAAGAACTGCTGCCGCCTCTGGGATGGTTCTGAAAAATACCAGCTGCCCAATCTTACAGCAATTTAAAAGCGTGCCATTTTAACAGGTTAAAATAAAAGTAGGGAATATAATGTCTTTGGTTATAACGGCCAGTTGCACACAGGGTCTACAACTCATTTTTTAATTTGTTTTGAAACTAAAACAGTATGAGACTGTAAAAGATTGAGAGACTTTGTGCAGCAGCTGACCGACCAATATTATAGATTGAATGTAAAGGAATTTAATAATATGTTCTAACATTTTCTTGTAGATTCCCACGAAATGAAACTGCCTGAAAGAAGTGGACTGATATTTTTTAAATAGAAAACATAAATACAAATTTTAAAACCAATTTCTCTATACGCTGCATTTTGAGGAATCTTGTTTTGACAGAACTGTGGATATCATACGTTTACATGCTGGGGCAGTACACTCACTGCTCTATGCGGTTCGTATTTGTGAAGTAGTAGACTATCAACCATTATAATAATGATGATGAAGATGTGCTTGGCCAATGGTTTTATTTTATGTCAACTATAGAGGTTGAAAAGTTGAGATGGGGCACACAGGGCAGCTACAACAGACCATAAGAACTCACCTCCTCAAAACTCATCTTGCCGGTACGGTGATTGTGATGCTATTGGTGTATCTAATTTGACTTATTTTATAGTAACCAAATGTTTTATTGGAAGGGGAAGTGTGACGTAATAAGAATGCGAAAAATGGCCTCATTTTCGATCGATCGTGATAATTTTAGGGAATTATTATGACAAACTTTATTTATTTTATAGCCAAATAGATGTTCTATCCTCCGATTATTTTAACTTTAATTATTTAATAGCCTAATAGATATTTTATCCTCCGATGCACAAATTCTGTTTCTAACTTATATGGGAAATATGAGAAGAATCACCTCTTGAAATTACCGGATGGTAAAAAAAAAATAACTCTGTATAATATTTGACAGTCTTTACCACAAAGCCATGTTCGATTCTCTCTCTAACCAAGGAATAGAAGCCACATATATAGGTTTACTACGAGTAAGAAATATCTACGCTCAAAGTGCAGCAAATATCAAACTCCAGTCATCCGGACCGGCTTTCAAAATAAATAAAGGTGTGAAACAGGGTGATCCGCTCTGTCCCAAATTATGCACAAGCACTCTAGAAGAAGTATTCAAAACATCTTCAGTTTCATGGCAACAGAAGGGCATTGACGTTGGCGGGAAGAGGCTTACAAACCTCCGGTTCGCCGACGACATCGTACTTTTTGCGTCAACAGCACGGGAACTTCAGACCATGTTGCAAGACCTAAGCTCGGCAAGTCGCGAGGTTGGACTTCGGATGAACCAGTTAAAGACCAAACTAATGACTAACAGCACTAATCATAGGGTAGTGGTTGACGGGCAAGAAATACAACATGCCGGCGAGTACATTTACTTGGGCCAGTTAGTCTCTTTTAGCAACTGACAGGACAGAGAAGTCGATCGCCGAGTCGAAAATGCTTGGAAGAGCTACTGGTCCATGAAGGGCTTGATGAAAGGTGACCTTCCTTTATCACTCAAACGTCAACTCGTCGACATGTACATCTTGCCTGTCCTAACCTATGGTGCACAGGTTTGGTCTTTGACTGCTTCCCAGAGGTCCAAACTAGCGGTCAGCGGGCGATAGAGCGCAGTATACTAGGCGTAAAGAAACGGACAGAGTCCGCAACACTACCCTGCGCTCCAAGACTCGCATTGCTGACGTTACCGAAAAAACTGCAAAGCTAAAATGGGAGTGGGCGGGTCACGTGTATAGGATGCACCCGGAGAGATGGGCCAGAGCCTCTACTGAGTGGGTTCCCGTCGATAGCCGGCGAGGAAGAGGAAGGCCTAGGAAACGATGGCGCGACGACCTAGATGCTTTTGAAGCCGATTGGCAAACCGTGGCCGATGATCGCGATCTTTGGAAAGAAAAAGGGGAGGCCTTTGCCCAGCAGTGGGACATTTAGGGCTACTAAAAAATAATAATAATCACATTAATTATGAAACTCGAGTTACACTATAATACAGAGTGTGTTTTATCATCGTCATAACATCCCATAAAACATCCACTGCAGGACAGGGAGCTCCCTTCAAAAAAACGCGTGGTTCTTTGGAGGGGATTTACTCTAGTCACCACGCTTGTTAGCGTTGTGGCTTGCCACTGCTGTTGTTGGTGACCGCAGTATGAAAGATGGTAAAATAAACAGAAAGATGCTGCTGCCCATCCTTCGCATCATAAGCCCTTAGTCGCCTCTAATTCTAATTATGTAACTGTACAGTCAAGAGCACATCAAGCTTGACACATTGAACTTTGTACCGTTCTTATTTCAATACCCGAACGGGCTATAGTTACAGTACTAGGAGATAAAAGTACTGATGGCGCGGCGAGTAAGCTGTCTATCAGCAATCTATCTATAACTTATTAAAGAAGTCTACTTGTACGTCTCCGACGTCGTCTGCCAGCCCGCATATCGATAAAATATCGATTACAAGTTAGACAGCACTACTAAACACCGCCATGGTCATGTTCACTTTTACTTTTACGTGGCACGCTTTTGCCGAGTATATGGCATATCTATAAACGCCCCCTGGCGTAGTTTCCAAAATCTTTGGTCCCACGGGAATATGTGCACCAGGCTGGAATAACATTTCACCAGTTTGTAAACTTACAAGTTCGTTAACTTACAAGTCCGTGAACTAACAGGTTCGCGAACTTACAGGTTCAAGAACTTACAGGTTCAAGAACTTACAGGTTCGTGAACTTATACGGTCTTAAAGTTACGACTTCTTCGTTAAATAATAGGATTGTGATCTTACAAGTTTGTGAACTTACCTACACAAGTTGGTAAACTTACATGTTTGTGAAGTTGCAAGTTCGTGAACTTACAAGTTTGTATGACTACAAAATGCAAGTCTGGCATATTTTTTGAGTTCTGGCTCACTTATCTAGTTTTTTAAAGAATGAAAGTTGGTACTTAAACAATCTTTAATAATGCCTATTTTGTTAATATTGGGAAATTGCCCGCCATATTTTTTTTTGCCTAATTACCGATAATTATAAATGATTACAAGAATTTATTCATAAACTGAAAACAAGCGAGATTCATAAATCTTACAAAACTGAATTTGATGAATGTCTCGAAACCAGTATGATCCGGTTTAAACCGGTCTATTCCAGTTTCACTGAACAAGCAACTTCGCTTGAAATATGCACAATACCTACATGCCAGAAATAATTTATTTGGGGAAAAAACCGCTGGCAATCAGCACACAACTCAAACTTGGCAGGAAACGAAACATTATCTACAAAGTCAGGAAAATTTTGTTAAAAATAACTGGACGCTTTTTACAAAAGGAATTTGGATTTAGATGATGGTCGTGTAATGGGTCTGAAAAGGGGTAGAAGGTATAAAACATTACAGTAGATATTTACTTTCGGACATCACTATTGCCGTTTTCAAATAAATTGGATTTTTAAAATACTTATTAAAAAAAATTACGACTATAATTATCAAATGGTCTGTTCTTTTGTTCATACAAAATGCATAAATGATCATTTATTTATTTTATTTAACTCAATATAATAGAACAAAAATCGGATATGGCACTCGCGGTTCGGCGCGGCGGCGGTGCTATTTGCGAATGTTGATCATAATTAAATAAAGCAACAATTACTGCCTTCTTGTATTGCAGCAAGTTTCTTCAGGAGTTGCACCTTCTTCCCTTTTCACAATAAAAATTTAATGATCTTAAACCTCTCTCGAGTCCATTAAGCACGTTTTACGCAAAATCTAAAAGCTTTGACTTGAAAAGTTTGAGGGCAGCTGTCCCTATTAGTACCTACAGTCAACCGCAAGTCATTGGAAACATTTCTATTACACTGCCATTAAGTCCAAAGTGGCTGCCACTGCCATTAAGTCCAAAGTGGCTTTTGGCTGTACAGACAAGAGCACATCAAGCTTGAAACTTGTACCGCGATTCTATCTCATGGTAAGTGCACGAATCCGTAAGTCACTATCATCATCATCATCATAACATCCCATGAAACGTCCACTACAGGACAGGGAGCTCCCTCCAGAATTAAAGCTTTTGCTGAAATGTACAGGGGAAGTACCATAGTCACCTCGCTTGTCAGCGTTACGGCTGGCACCATGAACCGCAGTAAGTAAGATGTTAGATACAAAAGAGGACACTGCTGCCCATCCTCCAGTTTATAACCCTTAATCGCCTCTTACGACACCCACGGGTATGTATGGGTTGGTACTATTCTTTGCCTGCACCATACGGGAATCACTATACGTACGCCGAATAGCGATAACGAAACAACTATTAAATACTTCGCGTACTTATATTGGGTCTTTAACTATGAAATTGCCGTTTTGTATGGCGAATTTTAGGTAAACTTAATTTTCAGTACCAACATTTTTGCATCTTTTTTAGGAATTAAAAATCCAAATTTTATATTTTTTTAAGCATGATTGGGAAGACATTTAGCTTACAGAAGCTTAAATTACTTTTCGAAAAATTTTATACGTAAAAAAACTTTACAAATCTAATTATGAAATCGGACAACATTTAAGACGAGCAATTTAATTTTATATACACCGCGGGCCCGAGTAACCCGAGAAACTTTGACCAGGTATTTCTGACGATGTTTTAAGTAAATAATGTTATAGGAACATAAGTGTTATTGAGAAGTTTTTTGGAACAAAATAAATCAATTAATTTCGGTATAAGTAAGTAAATTAGGTATAAGTAAGCGAACATTAAAACAATGACGAACTACTTCGACCCAATACGACGGCTACGTCACATTCACTAGGGTTTTTTTTACTGGAGGTTTTTCAAAATAATGAATATCTCGAAAAGTAAGCGTTTTTGAACTATACGTTATAACACTTTATTATCCCAATTAGACATCAGAGTTGGTGGTTAAAATCTTTCGGGTTACTCGGCTCACCTTTATTTATAAACTTTATTTTATGCTAAAATTGATAAACTTGAAGTCAACTTTCAAATATAAGACAAATGAAAAGAAATGCTTTAGAATTATAGGAATTATGATCTCATTAATCTGTAAGAAAATTTCGGCAATTACCTATTATGATATTCAGTGACTTCGCGCCCCGCGCATGAGACAAACGAGTTGCTTCAGGAGTAGATTCCCAAGTGAGTTTAATATAAGAATAGTATTAAGTCCAATGTGTCAAGCTTGACGTGCACTAGACTGTACTTTTTTTATGTCACAAGTGGGTAAACGAGCAGGTGGGCCACCTGGTGGTAAGTGGTCACCACCGCCCATGACACCCACTGTCTTATTAGTGAAATAAAATGTACCTACGCATACTGTCATACGAATACGAAACGACGATGTCACGCATCAATACACTTGAAGATCGTCCAACAATCTATCCACGCACGTAACGCACGCAATAAAAATATAATCTGTTATATCTAACCGAAGCAAGGAGGTCTTTGTTCTGAGTATCTAACCCATGATTCACAAGCTGAATCCGCAAGAGCGCGTTGCCCTGCATTATGCTACCTTACGTAACCAACCATTAGTAACCCGACGAAAGTAAAAATACGCTTGTCGCTTTGCTGTCAACAGTAGCAAAGTTTCCTTCTATTAGAGTAGTGGCTGATCCAAAGTGCAAAGCGAAAGATCTCCTTAAGCAGATATACATAGCACTAGTTCAGTCCATACTGATTTACTGTATCTCTATATGGGGTGGTGCAACTAAAATAAAATTTCTAGAGTTAGAACGGGCTCAACGAAGTTAACTAAAGGTCATGTATTTCAAAAAACGTAGATTTGCTACGGAAAGCTTATATCAACTGGCAAGCGTACTTACGATTAGGAAACTGTACATCGTCCATGCTGTGTTAAGGAAACACAGGGCCCTTCCCTTTGACAACAGTATCATGAGTAGAAGAAGATGTGATTTGGCGGCTATTGTGCCAGGATCAAACACCACTTTCGCAAGCAGGCAATTCAATAGTCGCTCTGCTAAATTATATAATCTAACAAACAAAGAGTTGCAAATTTATCCAAAATCGCTATCTGAGTGTAAAAAATTGTTAACTCGTTGGATAGAAACTAAGTCATATGACATGACGGAAGGGTTGTTGAATTGATGAGTAGCTAGTGGAAGTTGTATATATGTCGTGGCCAGATCGTTATAAATGATCACTTCATGATGTGGCTGACCACTTCATGATAGGTTCGGTTATGTTAGGTTGCATTTCATGAAGTGACCAACATGATTTCATGAAATGGCCAACATATATCATGAAATGGCCAATACCACGATCTGGCCACGACATATACATCTGACCGATCCCAAGACCTTGTCGTAGGGCTATCTGCTCTTCAATTTAACAACCCCGCACGTAGGCACGTATGCATGAACTTGTTCATGCCATACTTGAGTAATAACTTGCTTTAGTACACACACCCCCACGCACACACACCTACACCCCCACACACACACACACACTCACCCACATATACACACACACTCACTCACACTCGCACCACTCAATCAGTAATAATCTAACCTTACCTTTTTCTCTTTTGTCATAAATTATATTTTGACTTGTTTGAATTTAAGATACAAGCAAAGTAGGCTTGACATCGGGCCTGTTACTGTTATTTTTCATTAGTTGTGGAGGCTAAAGTCGGGCCATCTGTCAAGCTTGACTTGTTGTATACTGTAACTACGTAGTCGGTTATGGAAGAGCGGAGCCTCCTGACACAGGCATAAAAAGCTTAAAAGGAGGCTACGGCAACTAGATGGTAAGCACACTTCTGGTTAATGAAATAAATATTTTGTATTTTGTATTTGTATTTTTGTATTAAATACAGATATCAGATACAGACGCACCGCAGGATATCACCCATATTTGGTTGATATTCCACACATCCGCAGAAAGCGCTTTGAAACATCCTTTATAATGCGCACGGCTAAGGAGTGGAATTCTCGGCCTGCGTCTGTGTTCCCAAGCTCTTATAACCCGAATCTATTTAAGTCGCGAGTGAATAGGCTTCTTCTGGGCAAGCTCGTTCCATCGTCGACCCCATCTTTGTCCTCAAGGCTAGATAGAGGTCAAGAATAAGCCCATAAATAGAAAAAAAAATCCATGTCTACTAAAAGTCGTAAAAGGCGACTAAGGGTTATAAATTGGAGGATGGGCAGCAGCATCCTCCTTTGTATCTAACATCTTACTTACTGCGGTCACCTACAACCGCGGACCATGGTGCCAGCCGTAACGCTAGCAAGTGAGGTGACTATGGTACTCCCCCTCTACATTTTTCCAGCATACGCTAGAATTCTAGAGGGAGCTCCCTGTCCTGTAGTGGACGTTTCATGGGATGTTATGATGATGAATGCTAGTTTGTAATTGGGTGGGTTGCACTGCACCACCTAACTTAACCATATCCGAATATATACGCATCCTGATTTCTCCTCTTAAAATGCTTACTGTGATATTACAAGTTGTACCTATATGGATTTACGAATTTACAAATGATATGTTTTATTTTTGTGGTGGTTGACATAATTTTACCAAACTAAAAAAAAAAATTTAAAGCACCGTTTTAGCCTGTTACTTAGACCATGAAACTGAAAAACTTTCCCTAAGGAAATACGAAAAAACAATTTTGACCTCCCATACAAAATGTGCAATTAGCTGGTGCGGTGCGCAATTGCGTAATTGCCGAAACACGTGTTTCTGTACTTCTCATTATTAGATAAAATCCAAATTTCAAGTACCTCGTGTCAAAACTGAAGGATTTTCATCAAAAATCATCAAACATCAAACTTTTATCCCTCATTTCATCGCATTAGGGAACGAGTTGCCAAAAATGCTAAAAACACGCACTTTTTATTTTTTACGGAAAGCTCAATACCAAATTTGTACAATTTTACCTTTTAAAATGAAAGACTTATAGACATACATACGGAAAAAAACATCCCCCTTTTCGCCCCCTGAAGGGTGATTTTTAGGAAATGCTTAAACACGTGATTTTTTTAAGTTTTAACAAATGCTTAAATTCAAATTTGTGTAATGCTAATTCAAGAAACAAAGGACTTTCATACAAACTTTAATCCCGTATTTCAACCTCTTAGGGGGTGAATTTTGGAAAATCCTCCCACAGTGGTTTTGAAGTACAAGAAACCTGTGTAGGCTATAGCGGTTATTGCTCGGCGTTGATGAATCAGTCAGTCATTAAGTCAGGACAAGCTGTTTTATGTAATTAGATAATATTTGATGAGGCGAAAATAAAAGCTATTCGCTGACTAACCGCGCTTTTATCGGGATATTCAAATACGGCGGCAAAATTCGGACAAACTAAGTACGATAGTATTGAAAATATTCCTGAAAACTTCAATGCAGCGACAAGAATTGGAAAATCGCGACAAAATAAAAGTTAATAACCCTAACCACAGATAACATAAAAACAAACTCTATAACTCTACCTAACCTCAACAATAACTACAATATTGACAATAGCGTCATAAAAAGTATGTCAATCGATATTTTAAAATGTGACTTGTCTCATCTACAAGAAATACAAGGTTTTGCTCCCGAAGCTCAGTGATTCTACTCATGAAAACAAGCAACTTTCCTAAAGAAAAAAATTTTTCACTCAAAAATAATTTTTCGCCTTCCCATACGAAATGAGCCGATCACGTGACCACTTTACTATGCAGGCGAAAAAAATTTTGAGAACATTTTTTTTTCTTCGGGAAAGTTGCTTGTTATTATGAGTAGAATCACTGGGCTTCGGGAGCAAAACCAATGAAATTTCACGCTGTATAATATCTCTAAAAGTCAAATTATGTAGCTTTAGCTTGATTAGAACACAGTAAATATATAAGCTAAAGCAGTATGGAAACTCCTAACAAACGTCCAAAACTGGCGCACTCACACATGCGCACACCGCTATAGGAAAATAAGTAGTTTTCGCGCTGAATTAAGTCCTGGGTGCCAAAACCATAATACAAACAAATAGGTAAGTACATATGGGGTCCCTATAAGTACGTCCCTGTCCTTATGCGATAAATGGCGACTAAGTATCTTAATCTGCCCTTGTGTCATAAAAGGCGACTAAGTGTCATTATTTGCCCTTGTGTCACAAAAGGCGATTAAGTGTCTTTATCTGACCTTGTGTAATAAAAGGCGACTAAGTGACTTAACCTTTCCTTGTGTCGTAAAAGGCGACTAAGTGTTTCAATCTGCCCTTGTGTGATAGAGGTAACTTAACCTTTCCTTGGGTGCTAAATTTAATTTTAACTTTATATTTGACACGATCAGGAGTCCCAGGACCATAAAATTGAATAGCTTTCCTTGAAGAACCTAGGTCGAAAGACGAAAAAATTTTTCCCCCCATACAAAACTCGCTATCGGCTGACGCAGTTTCTAATTCTAATGGACATAAAAAAAAACTTTTTTTCGTATTTTGATTTCTTACGGAAAGTTGTTTAGTTTTACGGTCCGAAAACATGCTATTACAAAACTTCTGGGTTACAACCCTGACGCTGCGACGCAGAATAGTTCTTTTTTCAAAAAAAAAGCCCGAGTTTCCATACTGCTTTAGCTTATATATTTACTGTGATTAGAATGACCTCAGGACAGAGACAGAGCTATGCGTGAGAGCAGGACGGAGCGATACTTGTCTCTGTCGTCGTGCGCTTCAGTATCTTTCCTATCTCTCCGTTCAGCGGTCTCACTGCTGTAATTCTTATCTAGCTACATTGTTCCAACTGTAAAGCCAATATCACACCTTCTAATTCGTCTTAAATTGCTCGTTTAAGTATATATATATATATATATATTGGAATTAACATCCAAGCCAGCATCCCAGCAATGTATGCCGGATTAATCTTCGAATTTAGGAAGGTGTAATTGCAGCTTACCCTTAACCCTCTATATCATGGTGTAGACTGTAGGTAACATACCGTTCGACCTCTAGCCAAATTTATACGATTATTTTTCTGTCATTATAATGCATTGTAACCTGTGGTCTACAAACAGAAGTCACAAATTGATCCAAAAAAAGTCACTAGATGAAAGCCCATCTTCAAATTCAGAAACGGACTCCTTACACCATACTGATCCTAAATTTTCAACAGCTCAAAGCATACATCCACCTTTTGCTATCAAGAACTAATTAAAAGTCACCCTATATAAGAATCAAATGGTCTGCCTATGATTAAAATGGTCTGCCTTTGGTAAATCAGAGGTCTAGAGGTCTGCTCAATTTTTATGGTTTTGAGGATGATTGTGACAATCAGTTTGCGAGGCAGACATGAGCAAATGATTTAGCAAATGTTTTTTTTACACTTTTAAAGCCCTGTTAATTGATAACGCAGCGCTACCAATGTGGCAGACTATTTTTCTGTTGTTAAACTCTTCGTTTTTAATCGAACGTTCTATGTCTGCCACATAGGCAAATGATATACACGTTTTAATATCATAAAAAAAAACTAAAAAAAATATTCCTTCAAAACGCAGAGGTGTGGTGGTCTGCCTCTTAAACTTTCATCGTTTTGAGGATGATTCTGACCATCAGTGCAAGCGGCAGACATGAGAAAATGATTTAGTACATGATATTTTTACATTTTTAAAGCCCTGTTAATTGATAACGCAGCGCTACCAAGGTGGCAGACTATTTTTCTGTGGTTCTACTCATCGTCTTTAATCGAACAATTCACGTCTGCCACACGTGCAAATCATATAGAAATGCTGGAGGCCATCACCCTATCTATTATGGTACAGTGTTTCCTCAAGGCAACACTCCCTATTATTGTATCTTTTTTCTTTATTAATTAAATAAATGAAAAATCTTGAAACACGTATATTTTTTTTTATTTATAATCCATACCCAAAAAAAAATAGTTCGAGTGATAGAGAGCAATCTTATTGATTGAAATTTATCCAGCTCACGGCTTAGCTACTTACAGTCAGTTGCACAAAGCGCCGTTCAAGTTAAAGCTCCTTTAAATCTATTGCTGTCACTTTCTTTGTCAACAAAACGAAAAGAGTCAGCAATAGTCTTAAAGGAACTTTAACTTGAAAGGCGCTTTGTGCAACTGGCGTTTAGCTACCTAGCACAATTTTGTTGGAAACGCATTTTTCATATTACACGAATCTATTTAAGTCGCGAGTGAATAGGCTTCTTCTGGGCAAGCTCGTTCCATCGTCGACCTCATCTCTGTCCTCAAGGCTAGATCGAGGTCAAGAGTAAGCCCATACATAATAAAAAAAATCATGGACTTACCCTTTATTGTCAGCAGTGAATCGTTTGACGAACTCCTGCACCTCAGGCTTATCTTTGTGCTCCCCTAGATACCGCTGGAAGTCCTCGACGGTCTTGTGGTGGGTTAACACGTTGCCGGCACCGCCTCCTATCTGCTGCATGTAGTTTCTGGCGCGCATTATCACTTCTGACAGTTGCAGCTGGAAAATTACATTCTCATTTTAGAACATTAATATTGAAATGCTCATTCTTCCTCCATATCTCTCTCATATCGACGTCAGCGACCTTCGTAACCACTTTTTAAATTAAATACGGTGCTTTTCTTACCTAACAGAAAACAATGTAGTAATTTCGAAGATATGACAATCGATGTGGTCAGACTCGAATTATAATCCTATACTATTAAACGAGAAATATTTGTATATATATATATATATATATATATTTGTCATCGCGTTCTCGAAAACATGAAATTTACAATATAGGTATAACTGTGGGTGAAATAACGATCTGTGACATAGACATGTCTGAAAAATTCATTATCACAGTTTTTTTTTATTTCTTGAAAATAGCATGATTCAGAGAACCTACAGTGCCATCTGTTGGAACGTTTTGGTTAAGATTATACACAGAGCATAGCTCAGTCGCCCAGGTACTTTGAATAAAATAACAAAAAAAAAAACAGTTTCCGTGGCGTAGTGGCTAGAGCGTTCGGCTCTCGAACCGGAAATTGTCGGTTCGATTCCCGTTGTGGACACTGTTAAGCAAATTACTCTGTGAGACTTCCCTTGTTTGGTTAAGACATTGCAGGATGAATGAATCATTACTGTTTGTCCGAAAAATAAGATGTTTTCGTGCTTCCAAAGGCACGTTAAGCCGTATACCTAAAAATTTTTAGCATGGCAAAAGTTTACTAACACATTTTGCAGCTATATCAATGCTATTGTGCTCCATGATTAATAGTAATCAGCTAAAGCTGTCAGAAAAAACAAGTTTGTAAAACAATGTTATTTTTTCGGACAAATATACTCTGGTTCGTCTGGTTCGTGGTAGTTTGTCTGGTTCTTGTTAGGTGCATCACTATTACTACAACACGTCACTAGTTATCAAGTCTATTGTCGATGCGTGCTCCTCTCTCTCTCTGGTCCCGACCGCCACGCTAGACACAGCTCGCACGTTGTACACTAGTTATCAAGTCTATTGTCGATGCGTGCTCCTCTCTCTCTCTGGTCCCGACCGCCACGCTAGACACAGCTCGCACGTTGTACACTAGTTATCAAGTCTATTGTCGATGCGTGCTCCTCTCTCTCTCTGGTCCCGACCGCCACGCTAGACACAGCTCGCACGTTGTACACTAGTTATCAAGTCTATTGTCGATGCGTGCTCCTCTCTCTCTCTGGTCTCGACCGCCACGCTAGACACAGCTCGCACGTTGTACACTAGTTATCAAGTCTATTGTCGATGCGTGCTCCTCTCTCTCTCTGGTCCCGACCGCCACGCTAGACACAGCTCGCACGTTGTACACTAGTTATCAAGTCTATTGTCGATGCGTGCTCCTCTCTCTCTCTGGTCCCGACCGCCACGCTAGACACAGCTCGCACGTTGTACACTAGTTATCAAGTCTATTGTCGATGCGTGCTCCTCTCTCTCTCTGGTCCCGACCGCCACGCTAGACACAGCTCGCACGTTGTACACTAGTTATCAAGTCTATTGTCGATGCGTGCTCCTCTCTCTCTCTGGTCCCGACCGCCACGCTAGACACAGCTCGCACGTTGTACACTAGTTATCAAGTCTATTGTCGATGCGTGCTCCTCTCTCTCTCTGGTCCCGACCGCCACGCTAGACACAGCTCGCACGTTGTACACTAGTTATCAAGTCTATTGTCGATGCGTGCTCCTCTCTCTCTCTGGTCCCGACCGCCACGCTAGACACAGCTCGCACGTTGTACACTAGTTATCAAGTCTATTGTCGATGCGTGCTCCTCTCTCTCTCTGGTCCCGACCGCCACGCTAGACACAGCTCGCACGTTGTACACTAGTTATCAAGTCTATTGTCGATGCGTGCTCCTCTCTCTCTCTGGTCCCGACCGCCACGCTAGACACAGCTCGCACGTTGTACACTAGTTATCAAGTCTATTGTCGATGCGTGCTCCTCTCTCTCTCTGGTCCCGACCGCCACGCTAGACACAGCTCGCACGTTGTACACTAGTTATCAAGTCTATTGTCGATGCGTGCTCCTCTCTCTCTCTGGTCCCGACCGCCACGCTAGACACAGCTCGCACGTTGTACACTAGTTATCAAGTCTATTGTCGATGCGTGCTCCTCTCTCTCTCTGGTCCCGACCGCCACGCTAGACACAGCTCGCACGTTGTACACTAGTTATCAAGTCTATTGTCGATGCGTGCTCCTCTCTCTCTCTGGTCCCGACCGCCACGCTAGACACAGCTCGCACGTTGTACACTAGTTATCAAGTCTATTGTCGATGCGTGCTCCTCTCTCTCTCTGGTCCCGACCGCCACGCTAGACACAGCTCGCACGTTGTACACTAGTTATCAAGTCTATTGTCGATGCGTGCTCCTCTCTCTCTCTGGTCCCGACCGCCACGCTAGACACAGCTCGCACGTTGTACACTAGTTATCAAGTCTATTGTCGATGCGTGCTCCTCTCTCTCTCTGGTCCCGACCGCCACGCTAGACACAGCTCGCACGTTGTACACTAGTTATCAAGTCTATTGTCGATGCGTGCTCCTCTCTCTCTCTGGTCCCGACCGCCACGCTAGACACAGCTCGCACGTTGTACCTAATTAGTAAGTCTATAATAAATACTATACAGAAGACTGAAGCCTATTATTTAAGACGCCCTTGCTCAGATCATCCTACCAATATCCAAGAGAAAACGTCATAGTTCTATGGCTGCAAAATGTGTTGGTAAGCGTTTGCCATGCTAAAAAATTTTTGGTATAGTATATTAGACGTAGTCGTTTGATCACCACTCTGACACTAGGGTGAGAAAGGTCGGTCTCGAATCTTACAAACTATACAGCGTTTAACGGAAACGTGTGATAATACTGAAGGGTGTGAATCTGCCCATGAAACTGAACAACTTTTCCCAAGGAACACAGGTCATAGAACAATAGTAGATTAGTAGCCAAGGGCTGTAAGGCATCAATTGCAGCCCAAGATATTTAGGCGCACGAGCGCAGCGAGGGCGCCTATAGTTCGAGGGTGCAATTGATGCTTACACCCTAGCTAACTACTCTGCTTTATATCTCGATTGTGAGGTAAGTAGGTCCTTATTACCACCAAATTGTAGGTGACCAATTAGCGCTCTAGGGTAATAATGTAGCTAGAAAAGCCCTAGGGCGGTAAGTAATAAAAAAAAACACTTCTCTTTCAAAATTAAATTACTTACCGCCCTAGGGCTTTTCTAGCTACATTATTACCCTAGAGCGCTAATTGGTCACCTACAAGCCCCATTTGGGGGTGATAAGGACCTACTTACCGAATATGAGAGATGTAAAATAAATTTTTGACCTCCCATAGAAGCTGCATCAGCTGATGGGACGAGGTCAAATTTGGTGTTTCGTATTTCGACCTATGTTCCTTGGGAAAAGTTGTTCAGTTTCATGGGCGGATTCACATTCTCCAGTATGATTACACCTTGCCGTTATGCGTTGTATAGTTTGTTTGATATTAAGATGATTAATAAAATTATAGCTTGATATTACGGTGGTGGCAGGAAGAATTTGACCACGGTAACCGTAATTTTGTTTTGAGTGCCACACATGCTAAATATTATCAGTCGCACGTGTGGCACGATACTATAAAACGTAATGTATTCTTAAATCAGCGCACTACGCTACAAATCGAAACCAGAGACCCGCTCAATGTAACTGTACTACTGACGTGCGGCTGTGTGTACTACAAGAAGTATAGAATATTTTGAGATCAGTGCCCCACCCGACGTCAAATGAATTGGGATAACAACAACAGACTTAGTCCGTACGATTTCACTTTTAGATCGCGTGCTGCCAGGTGTTACAATCAAACTTTGGCAGCTGTACTATTCCACGCATGAGTCACTTATGGGTCAATCAACAATAGCTGGCTAGTACAATAAATCCATATTTGCTTAGTAGTGCTTTTTGCAGCGCCATTTCTAATGGCGTAGGACAAGGATGATTAAGATTATCGTCTCCAACTTTATTTTTAATTTCTGTTAAGGGGCTGATAAGACCTGAATTACCTCCCTTTCTAACAAAGGGCAGAATGCGCGTGCTAGAACGGAGCGGATTCGCGCTGTTTTACGTTTTTCGCTCATTTTAACATTTTTCTTAAAATCTGTACCCATAATAATAATTATAAAACAGCTATATATATATATATATATATATGAATAATATATTGAATAATGTGTCAAAATTTTGGGTACTTAAGAAAAACGGTTTAAAAGCAAAAAGCAGAGGTAACTTTGGATTTTTTATATGGCGTACAAAATATATTTAATCGTGTTTCAGAAACGGCCATATTATTGTAAATATTCTTAATTATCACATATTTTCTTTTTCACGGCCCTATATTTATCACTTTTCGTTAAAAACCTGCACAAGTGAAACGTATTTATCTCTTATCAGCGCCTTAAAGACAGCTCTATTCTGAAGTGGAGCTGGGCAGGACATGTCTTACGCATGCATCCAGATAGGTGGGCTAAGTTAGCTACGGACTGGATCCCAGAAGACGGGCGGCGTCGCCAAGGTCGTCCTAGAAGAAGATGGCGCGACGACTTGGATGCTTTTATAAATTATATTAGGTCTTTACCTATGAAATTGCCGTTTTGTATGGCGAATTTTAGGTAAACTCAATTTTCAGTACTAACATTTTTGCATTTTTCTTAGGAATTATAAATCCAATCTTTTTTATTTTTCTTAAGCATAATTGGGAAGACATTAAGCTAACAGAAGCTTAAATTTGATTTTCGAAAAATATTATCTGTAAAAAAATATAACAAATCTAATGATGAAATCGGACGTCAATTAAGACGAACAATTTTCGAACCTTAAATTTTATATATCAAACTAAAAATAAAAACTTTATTTTATGCGTCAATTAATAACCTTGAAGTCAACTTTCAAATATAAGACAAATGAATTAAATTGCATTAGTATTATAGGAATTATGATCTCATTAATCTGTAAGAAAATTTCGGCAATTTCATAGGTAAAGACCTATTATCAGACTGGAGAACAGAGACTCAAGACCGCGATCACCGGCGAAAAAAAGGGGAGGCCTTTGCCCAGCAGTGGGACACATTTGAGGCTACATAATAATATCTAATTATTATAATAACAATAATAACATTAATGACCTCATGAGTCTGTTATTTGGTTAAAATTATAATTAGTTTTTTTACAGAATACTTTAATGAACACTTAAATAGACGAAAAAATCAGACCGGCTTTTAAACTTACAAGCAATTGTGGCCTTCCCAACGCAGTCAGCTTTACGGCCATCAGACCGGTACTTTTGGTTGCATCTGTAAAAGATGGAAAAAACAATTTAACTACTTAAGTATATTCTTCCATCACACCTGATGGTAAATGGCGATGGAATCGAAGATATAGCATGCCTACCTTAAAGATACCTGTTCACCTGTTCACGCGGTGGTGGTGGAAGGGTAAAATATATAGCATGCCTACCTAAAAAAATCAGTTCAAAAACTAAAACCCGACTACTGGCAAATCTTGCTATAAAAAGTATGAAACAAGAAAATATTGTCATCTGAAATTGTTATGTACAAACTATGGTATTTAATAAATATTCATACCGATGTTCAGATAATAGCCGTGGTCATATTGTTATGCCTCTTTGCCCTGAAGTTTATGATCGCTTTTTTCGGATAGGTGGCATAACATGACCACGGCTATTATTGACCTCTCCAGAAAAATTGTTCGTTCAGAGTGAGCAGTTTGTATGGAGAGGTCATTTATTTTTTCATTTCTCAAAAATGTTTCTTTGGGAAAGTTGTAGTTTCGATGATTGAGCACGCCAGTTCAGTTTTCGGTACACCGTAATTTAGACCCTGTATGTATATTTGTAATCGGTTTATCGAAAACGGCTTTAATTATTTCGCTAAAATTTACTATACAGGGGTTTCGGGGGTGAAAAATTGATCTACCTATTAGCTAGGTCTCATGTCTGAGAAAATTCATTTGATTTCACCTTTTTTTTTAAACTTACAGCGCCATCTATTGTTGAATAGCATAGCTTACAGACCATAGCTTGGTCGCTCAGGTACTAATACCATAAAAGCATGTAAAAAGGGTAAAAAAATATAGTAATTCAGACTAGCTGTAAGGCAAACGATGGTTTAAGCGTTTGTCTGTGCAACTGTCAGAAAAAAATGATCTCTTAAAACAAGAACGCAATATGTCTCAACTGATATTGCTTGATTATAAAGTTAAATCTCTTTGATCACTCTAACGTATTAAAAATGCCGAAATCTTAAAATTCAAGAGAGATTTTCTTCGAATAAGAGTTCTATTACTAGGTTTGAAATTGATGTTTTGAATTAAAACCATTTATTTTTTACATCAACAATGAAAAAATTTTAAAGCAAGTAAAATACCAGGCCACTCAGAAAGTATTGCGAAAAATAGTTTTTATATATGGGAGACTGGCCGGTCAGAATCTTTTTCGAAAATATGATTACTTGTAAGTAAAAATATGTGTGTTCCATTTTCAAAATTTCCCTCCACATTTTTTGCGAGCCAATTCAAAGTATCGTGTCTTACTGAAAAATGGATCTGCGCCGGGAACATTTTAGAGCTATGATTTTTTACGATTTCAAGTGTCGCCTGAAACCGGATGAAACGTTCGATAGACTTCAAATGGCATTTATGGATGAAGGCCCCTCCAAGGCAACCGTGTATCGTTGGTATAACGAATTTAGGCGCGGTCGACCAACCTTGGGGGATGAAGAAAGAAGCGGTCGCCCTTTGACGGCTATTACGGAAGAAAACGTGCTAGCAGTGAAAAATTTAATCCAAGATAATAGGCGAATTACATATCAGGAGATTCAGCACATATTAAAGATTGGATCGGGAAGCGTTCACGAGATTCTACACGGGCATCTTCGCGTGAGGAGGATAGTATCGCGCTGGGTGCCGCACTACCTCACCGACGCTCAGAAGCAGGCCCGGGTGGAATGGTGCCGTGATATGCTGAACAAATTTGAAGCAGGCTCGTCTCGGCGTGTTTACGACATCGTAACAGGTGATGAGTCCTGGATTTATCAATACGATCCAGAAACCAAGCGCCAGTCGACAGTTTGGGTGTTTCAAAATGAACCAACGCCTACCAAAGTGAAGCGATCTCGAAGCGGGGGGAAGATTTTGATCGCCAGCTTTTTTAATTTGACTGGCCACTTGGCCTCAATTCCCTTACGAGATCAAAGAAGCATCAACGCCGAATGGTATACTACCAAATGTTTACCAGAAGTTTTTTCTGTTGTGAGCAACAAGCGACCAAACACAGGGCTCCGCGGACTACTGCTCCACCACGACAATGCGCCTGCACACACCGCGCTCAAAACGAGGGACTTCCTGGACAGCACACCAGTCAAACTCCTGGGTCACCCTCCTTACAGCCCTGATCTAGCACCGTGTGACTTCTTTTTATTTCCAAAAATAAAAAATCAGCTCAAGGGGATACAATTTTCGTCGCCGGAAGATGCGCTGGCTGCGTTCGAGCAGGCTGTAAACGAGGTGTCTACGGCGGACTGGAAAAAGTGTTTTGAAAACTGGTTCAGACGCATGAATCTTTGTATAGAGGCTGGTGGAGAGTACTTTGAAAAGATTTAATAAAAATATATGTACCTGTAGAACAATTTTTTTTAGTGTCGCAAATATTTCTGAGTGTCCCACGTATTAATCGATTGAAAACATAAATCGTTTCGCCTAAGAATTATGAATAATATTAGATGAAGATTTAGGACAATATTGATGCAAATAATATGTTGCTTGGTATAAGATAGTTGCTGTTTCGCTCAAGAAATTTTTAGGTAAGCAATGAAGAGTTAAGACTATATTAAGGCAAATAACATTTTGCTTAGTATATATAAGATGGTTGTTGTTTTGCTCAAGACCTAGTTAGATATGCAATGAAGAGTTAAGGCGATATTAAGTCAAATAATTGTTGCTGGGTACAAGATACTGTGTCAAAGACGGAACAGTATCAAAATTTCGATTACCTTGCTAATCAAGCTTGTGGTCTAATGGTCAGAGCGAAGGACTACGATACCGATGGACGCGGGTTCGAATCCAGCCACCCTCCAGGACTTTTGGTAAATTATAATAGTTGATATGATATAATAGTTAATGATAACATTAATAAATAATAGAAATGGAAACAAAAGTAGAAAGAAGAATAGTTGAAAAATAAAAAGGTCTAATATCAAAAATGCTGGCAGAGAGCAGAAGAAGAAGAGTAATAAAAAGAAAAAAAAGAGAGATAAAAAAGTGTTTTTTTTTAAAAAAGAGCCTTTTATTATAGTTTTTATTTTTGAAGAGCTTTAAATTTTTCAACAAAATTAGTTTCGCGCTTAGGGTGACGCATTTAGCTTTTTGAAAAAAGAGCTTTAAAATTTTTATTTAAATTAGTTTCATTCTTGGTGTGATAGATGCTTCACTCAAGTAAGTTTGGTTTTTGTTGTGATAGCTTTTAGTTTTTACAATAAGATGACAGTTGAAAATTGATATAAGAAATTTTGTTCTTGGTCGGAGAACTATACGACAAAACCTTTTATTTCTCAATCTAAGACGTTTTCGAGTTTCCTTATATCGAAAACCCAAAAGATTTTAACTTAAATAATATTATTTGGATCAAGATATCTTTTTTTTCTGGTGCTTTATGGTGCTGAACATAATTTTTTCTTAACTACAAAATGATTGTTTACAAAACGCAGCGTTCTTTCGAAGATAGAGATGAGACGTGGTGTGCTATTTTTAGCTACCCAACGAAACCTTACAGGGAAAGATGACGAAACGGAGCCTTATATTGTACTAGCTCAGCTAAATACTAACTTGCCGCACTTGACTCGATAGATCGCAGGCAGAGCCAAGAATCTCGTTGGTGATGAGATGCTGGTGAAAACCAAGTTTCACAGTCTGGCCTACCGTCGCAAAGTTGCATGCCTGTCGGTCTTCTACAGATTGTACTTCGGAGAGTGTGCTCTAGAGCTCCACGAGCTTATTCCACCATCTCCCTTCTACCATCGAGAGTCCAGACGCACCGCAGGATATCACCCATACTTGGTTGATATTCCGCACATTCGTACAAAGCGCTTTGAAACATCTTTTATAATGCGCACGGCTAAAGAGTGGAATTCTCTGCCTGTGTCTGTGTTCCCGAGTTCATATAACCCGAATCTCTTCAAGAAGCGAGTGAATCGGCTTCTTCTGGGCAAGCTCGTTCCATCGTCGACCTCATCTCTGTCTTTAAGACTAGATCGAGATCAAGAGTAGGTAAGCCCATTTTCAATTTAAAAAAAAAAAATTTTTACCCGCGGCTTCGCTCGCGTTTTATAGTCTTTGTATCATCATAGACGAACAATAAGAAGGACTGACCATCCCATTTTAGAAATCGTAACCCGTAAAAGTATAAAACTAGATGGCGCTAATAAATAGTCCGGGAAGTTACTATGATTTATCGAGTATTCTGCAAAAAAAATAAACCGAATTTCAATGTTAGCGTTTCTTTACATTGAAACTGTTGAAATTTTGAATGATTATTTGGTAGAATACTCGGTAGACCATAATTAATTTCCAGATTATTTGAAAGCGCCATCTAGTTTTCATGAGTTTTATGCCTTTCCGGGTTACGTTTTCTAGTATGGGGATTGATTGTCAGTCTTATTATTATTCGTTCATCTACTGTCTCCTACATGAACCATGCATTTTAGGGATAAATTTGTAGCCTATGTGTTTAGTCCAGAAGTGCTTGATCCTAGTACTTTTCCGTTACACGTTGTATACAACTAATCAGCCGTAAAAAGGACGACTAAAGTACCGGATACACGGTCGGCAACATGGGTCCCGACAGAGGTCACCTTGGTCGGCCACCATTTGAGTTGTTTGGAGAATTGGTTGTAAACCACGAACTACACGGTCGGAACGGACCAAGGTGACCTCTGTCGGGACCTTGTTGGCGACCGTGTATCCGGTACTTGAGAATTTTAGACGTAAAACGATTCGTACTGTACACGACTTCGATACTCCTCAAGAAGGCTTCCTTGTTCTTCTCACAAGACGCCTCGTTGATATACTACTAAACTAAACCATAAAAAGGAAGACTAAGAATTTTAGAAGTAAAAAGATTCGTACTGTGCACGGCTTCGATACTCCTCAAGAACGCATCCATGTTCTTCTCACAGGACGCCTCGTTGATGTAGAAGTAGGTTCGGGCCGAGGTGACCTTGTACCGACGGTCGGCGAACTTCTGCTCCACGTGGAACTGTTTTAGGTGACCTTCCTCTGCTTTCCCGCTCTTCGGCGCTTCTGAAGATATTGACGCACTGTTGAAGAAGTAGATGGTTAATGCTTTTGTAAGCTCGAAAAAACCGGCCAAGTGCGGGTCGGACTCGCGCACCGAAGGTTCCGTACCACTAAGGTAAAAACACAATCTTTGTTATGAATGCGCAGTCACGCAGAACTGTATAAAATTCGCAAGAGTCCGACACGCACTTGACCAGTTTTAATTATTTGTTGTTATTATATCGCTTATTCACTATAAACATACTAACTTTAATGTTTATAGGTGTTCCCGTTTTTACGATAGAGCTTACAAAAATCGAGCAAAATTAGCATAAAAAAGAACATGTTTTTTCACGTATTTTTTTTTACTGACTCATATATTTCTTTATTTTATTATTTGTTGTTATAGCGGCAACAGAAATACATAATTTGTAAAATTTCAACTGTACATCTATTACGGTTCATGAGATATAGCCCGCTGAAAGACATACAGACAGACAGACATCGGAGGCGTATTAATAGGGTTCTGTTTTTCACCCTTTGAGTACGGAACCCTAAAAATGAGCTGCCAGAGCTGTGCGACGAAGCTAAGCTGTGAGCTGGAAATAGTCTAACCAATAGGATTGCTCCATTTTCCTAGCTCAGAGCTGCGCATGCGTTAAACTAGGAAATGGAACAATCCTAGCTCGCAGCTGAGCTACCTCGCACCTATATTAAAACTGTAGTTGATACTTTCTTCTTTACAAAAATAAACAGAAAATATCAGCATTACATTGAGGGCTTATATTTCGAGCCTCGATACTTTCTTCTATTGTTTGAAAAGAAGTTTAATTTAAAATAAGCTTTCTGCGTTTGGCGGTTATGAGACAGCTTGTTAAAGGACATTGTCTAGTCTCCAAGTTTTTCCCAAACTAGTTTAGTGGCACAGTTTGATAGCTACGCATGTCCACTTCAAACGGGACACCCTGTAAAAGTATTCTATTAATAACAACGACCATTGATTGAACCAACAGGTGATTGTCATGTCTATGTCATTTTATATACCTATATACTCACATTATGAGTTCATAGACACTAGATATGTATTTTTAGCTGCAATAACTTCCCTTGGGATTTGGTGTTGTAAGCCCTAGTTAGCTTTTTAAAAAAGTAAAAAATGACATCTGTCATTGTGATCTGTGGTTTGCCTCGCTTTCCATTGTAATACATATTGGTCCCTCGCTGTCACCGTGGCGATAGCACGTTTCTGATTGATTGACAAAATTTACTACTTTATTTTCGGTTATTCTCACTGAGATCGTATTTTTGTGTTGTGTTCTGTTTACGTGTGTGGTGAGTGGCTTACACTAATCAAAGCAACCCATTACCTGATCGGCGATTATGTCGCCGATCAATCCCAAACCTCCGGATCCTCCGGATGCCGGCGTGAATACTTTCCCAGACCATAACTGGTCTCAAGGTACACCTGCCCAGGAGACAATGGATTTTTCCCAAAATGATTCTCAAAATGATTCCCAAAATGATTCGCGAAAACGTCCCGCAGAGGAACCAAACCCAAATTCCCGGACAAAAAAGAACACTAATACCAACCCTCCTTCAAATTCGGTACAGAGCGTGTTTATACACCCAAGTCTTACAGAGACCAAAAAATATCGTCCTAATGATGACGGTCCATTTATCGTCCATGTGTCCCATGCTGAAGACCATCCAAAGGCTGGTTCCACTATCAATCCAATTAAATTTGGTCAAGTCATGGTCAATTCTAAGATTGACAACATTGTCAAGCATGGCATTACTAAAGTCGGCAGGAATAAAATTTGTATAGAATTTACCAGTGCAGTGTCAGCGAACTCCTTCCTTGACAACCCATTGTTAAAGGCACATCAATTTGAGGCTATTATCCCAACGTTTAACGTGACTCGAATGGGTGTTGTCAGAGGCGTGCCAACGGACATGTCAATGGAGGAGTTTGCCAGGGTCACCGATGTCCCTACAGGCTGCGGCGAAATTTTAAAGGCCAGGCGGCTGAATAGGAAAGTTATTAATGATGGTGTCATAGAATGGGTAGCCACTGGATCAGTAGTGATCACTTTTAGTGGTCAAATGCTTCCATCTAAAATATTTTGTATTTATACCTCCCTTCCGGTGGAACTGTACCAATTCCCGACAATACAGTGCCACAATTGTTGTCGGTTTGGTCATGTGGCAGATAAATGTCGCTCGAAGCCAAGGTGCTATAAATGCAGCAGGGATCATACAGGAAGGAGCTGTAATGTGGCCGAATCAGAGGCACGCTGTGTCCTTTGTGAAGGCAACCACTTTTCAACGAGTAAGTGTTGTACGGAACAGACTAGGCAAAAATCAATAAAGATGACAATGTCCCAAGAAAATATATCCTACGCTGAAGCATCTAACCGTATCCCCCCTGTCATAAAAGCTTACTCAGACGTAGCTCGATCACTTTTCTCTGTTGCGAGACCGTCCCCCTCGAACCCTCGAGAAACTTCGTCCCCTTCTAAATCCCCCAATACCAACCCAGCTACACAATCACGACGATATACTGTTGTCTCTACTCGCAAACCCCGCCAGCCTGCGTCGTCGCACGGCTACGACCGCAGGGCTCATCAAGCCCTAATAGGTGAACGAGATCCTCCCTCCCCAGCAAATGGAGCAGCCTTCAGCTCTCCAGCACAAGCCAATAATGTTTCCTCCTCGGATAATTTCTTGGGAACAATGTTAGATCTTTTGATCAGCATGTTCTCGAAAATGGATGACTTTCCTTTACCAGACCACGTTGCCAATAAACTTAATAAATTTTTGAAAATTGCTCACATTCCCAATAATACAATGGAATGCTCAGAGTATACGACCTAAACTTCAGGAACTATATGATATGGTGGGCTTGCATAGCCCTTCAGTCTTTGCTGTCTCGGAGAAATGGCTGGTCCCTAATTCCCGCTTCCGGGTTCGGGGCTTTGTCTGTCTCCGGGATGACAGAGATGATGGATATGCGGGTGTCGCTTTATTCATAAAGTCCTCGATGACATTTTCCCGTTTAGTTCTCCCCCCAATTCCTCCTGGCATCAATGCTGTTGCAGCCTTAATCCAAGATGTATCCATTTTATTAATTTATGTCCCTAATCCTTCCAACATTCAGATATCAGATCTAACCCCTCTTTTCACCTCTCTGTCGGGTAAATTCATTATTCTAGGTGACTTCAACTGCCACCACCTTATGTGGGGTAGTGAAGATTACGATTCTTTTGGTTGCGATCTGGCTGAATGTATAGAAGATCTTAACATTTGTTTACTTAACGATGGCTCTCCTACTCGTAGGACCCGTCCTGGTCAAAGGATTAGCGCTGTCGATTTAACATTTTGTTCAACTAATTTAAGTTCACTACTTTCATGGCAGGTTTTACAAGATTCTCACGGCAGTGATCATCTTCCGATCCTTGTCTCAAACTCCTTACTGACATGGAATGTAGTGAATAGCCCCCCCTTATTAAAATATCAACTGTCCAAAGCGGACTGGGATCAGTTCTCTTCTGATGCTGATTCTGCTGTCAGTGTCCAGCCTCCCGTAAACAATGAAAACGCACTAATTTGTTACGACCAATTTGTCTCAAATGTTATTACGTCCGCTGACAAAAATATTCCCTTAAAAAGGAACGTACCCTATAAACCTTCACCTCCGTGGTGGGATGCCGAATGCTCTGAAATGGTACGCAAAAGAAAAGAGGCGGAAGAAACCTATTGTTTATTTATGACAATCGCCAATTTCCTAATATTTAAAAGAATAGCTGCTCTAGCCAAACGACTTTTCAAGAAGAAGAAGAGACTTGGGTGGATATCCTTTTGTAAAACTATATCTCCTCGTACTCCTTCAATTTTACTTTGGAGAGCAATCAGACGCTTTCGTGGAGCTTTATCGGTACGGGATGTTTCAAGTAACGATCCCTCTTCGTGGTTTGAGGATTTTGTCAATAGGTTAAGCCCACTTTCCTCTCCTTCTCTTGATTCCCTTCCTTCTCCTTATCCTTCCCGCAGTTCACCCCTGAGTCGTTTCGAAGAACCTTTTTCAATGTCTGAATTACTATCCGCCTTAGATAACCTCAGAAATTCATCTCCTGGCTTAGACGGCATTCCGTATGTTTTTATAGTTAAATCAGGTACCTCAACTAAACAGTTTTTTCTTAACCTTATAAATAAATTCTTTGAGTCAGGCTATGTACCGGAACCTTGGAAAAAACAATTGGTCCTACCTTTACTCAAACCGGGAAAAGATCCCTCCTTATCAACTTCTTATCGACCTATCGCCTTGTCCTCCTGCTTATTAAAAATTATGGAACACATGGTCAAATTACGTCTGGAGTGGTTTATAGAAAGTAATCAAATTCTTGCAAAAACTCAGTTTGGCTTCCGTAAGGGAATGAGTACAATGGATAACTTATCGATTATTACTACTGACATCAGGATATCCTTTTCAAAAAATGAGTATCTAGTCGGTGTGTTCTTGGACATATCGGCTGCATATGATAACGTGAGTCTCTCTTTGCTCAGGAACAAAATGTTAAAGCTGAACATTCCCGAGAGGCTATCACATTTTATGTGTAACATCCTGATGGACAGAACAATAGAAGTCCGTTTTAAGAACTCTCATTCCTCTTTAAGATCAGTATGGAGAGGCCTCCCTCAAGGCTCAGTACTTAGCCCTCTCTTGTACAGTTTGTATACGTACGACCTTGAGCAAGCTGTGCTGCCTTTTTGCAATGTCCTGCAGTATGCTGACGACGTAGCATTGTATACTTCCGCTCCTGAGATTGCCGTTATCCAAAGTAATCTTAATCAGGCTTTATTTTACTTGGAAGAGTGGTTATCTGACCATGGTCTATCTCTTTCTCCTTCTAAAAGTTCGACAGTCATTTTTACTAGAAAAAGAATTATCCCCCATATCGACGTTGTTTATGATAACCAACCCATTCCAAGTGACAATAAAGTGAAATTTCTTGGAATGATATTGGACTCTAAATTATCGGGTACTTCGTATATTAACTATATCGTTCAAAAATGTCAATCCAATAATAACATACTTAGGTGCTTATCTGGGGTTTGGTGGGGTGCACATCCTTTGTCCCAAAAAATATTGTACAACGCCATTATTCGTAGTGTAATCGATTATGGCTCCTTCCTCCTAGATCCATGTAGTAAAGTAGCGTTAGGTAAGTTGGACAAAACCCAGTTCAATTCATTGCGAATCATCCTAGGAGCCATGAAATCCTCCCCTACAAACGCCCTACAGGTGGAGGCACTTGACCCTCCCTTGTATATTCGTCGTCAGTTCTTATCAGATCGCTTTCTCTATAGAATATCGTCTCTTGCTAATCACCCTTTACTTCCAAAACTTCGCGAACTTTCAAATCTTATACAGCATAGTAAATATTGGAATAATAAAACAACTCCATGTCTAATTAAAAGTTTTAATAAAATCAATAGTCTTCCAAATCCCTTTTATTCTCAATCGCTCTCTCCTCTTTTTTCCTCTCCTTATAACGCCCTTTTATACCGCCCCAATATTGTATTAAACTTCGGTGTATCTAAAGGTGATCCTGGTGCTAACTCTAACTTTAATTGCCGTCTACAGAATGACTGGCAAGGTTGGCATGCGGTTTATACGGACGCTTCAAAGTTAACTCCGGATGGGTTGGTTGGCTCTGCGGTATGGATTCCACATGTAAACGTCCTCCTCAGTTTTAAAAGTCCTCCTTCTTCTTCGGTCTTTACCGGTGAATCAGTCGCACTTCTGGAGGCAATAAGGTATATTGAGTCACACAAATTGAATAAATCCATTGTATTCTCGGACTCGCTCAGTGTTTTGCAGGCAATTTTAGCAAATCAGTTTGTGGCAAAGATTAAGTTTCCATTAATTCTTAGTTTGAAAGAGGCCCTATATAATTGCTTCATTAATAACATCCAGATTGCGTTGGCGTGGATTCCAAGTCACTCTGGAATCCAAGGCAATGAAACTGTAGATCAGTTTGCTAAAGATGCAATTTCTACTGGATGTACTACAGAGCACAACTTGAGTTACTTCCATGATCTTTATACTTGTGCCAAAACAGACCTGGACAAAGAATGGAAACTTAACTGGTCTAAAACTAGCAGAGTCAAAGGACGATACTTTTACGATATCCAATCAAGTATCCCGTCAAAACCCTGGTTTTCCCGATTTCGGCTCGCTGATAAACAAACAACGTCGGTCATGTGCAGATTGCGTTTAGGACATTCGTGTACTCCCCTCCATTTACACAAACTGGGTATTATCCAGTCCCCGATGTGCGACTGTGGTATTGAGGAGGGTTCAACTGACCACATATTTTTCAATTGCCCTGACCGACGTGTTTCTTTATACGAAATTCTTCCCCCCTCTATCCCAAAACCTATTAACATGAAAACGCTTCTATTCCTCGCTTCCGATGACCCTAAACTTCTATCCCAGCTTTGCAAATATGTATATATTAATAATATCAAATTATAAGTTTGTCTGCCGGATATATGTTTGCTTTCTGTGATGTTTTTGTTATCCGTTTCGTTCCAGGTGCCATCTCAAAGAGAAATAAATTCTATTTTTATCTAGGCTCTCTTTTGATAACCGATCAATCCCTACAAACTGTGCTCTTGTCAACAAGACACTGGCAGTAATGGCTGTAATCTAAACGGCCCATTGCCATAATACAAAAGTTGAAGTTGAAGTTGAAGTAATACATATTTAATATAATAAAAACACAGTTTTAGTAACTCAAATCATCTTTAATTGATATCCAAAACGCTACCACAACATAACAAAATAAGAGGTAATGGCCCCAGCTATAAAAAATGGAAAGCTTTGAAGAAATTAACAACATACAAAGGTTGACCAATGAAAGTGACTGGACGCTCTGGAAATTCCAAGTTGCAATATTGCTGAAGTCCTATAGCTTGTACGAAACAGTACATGGATCGGATCAAGCAGTTGGAGGTGAAAGTAAACAAGAATCGGCGAAAAAAGACGCACGAGCACAAAAAATCATAACCTCAACCATAGCAAGAAAACACTTGCCACTTTTGATGACATGCGATACAGCAATGCAAATGTACGACAAACTTGCCCTCATCTTTGAAAAGTCCACCGAGGAACAAAAATGCACAGTATGGGAACAATTTTTTGATTACAAATACCAAAAAGACATTGATGTCATAAACATATCATCTCGAAAATTCTAATGGTAAGCCAAATCAAATGTAGGTTTATGCCCGGCAACTCAGATTCGTGTAAATCTTTACTTATCATAGTTATCATGCCTTTCTTATCGCTAAGATGGCTTTATAGCATAACATCCCATGAAACGTCCACTGCAAGACAGGGAGGTCCCTCCAGAACTCCAGCAAACACGTGGGGTAGGTACTTTGGAGGGGAATTACAATTGTTACCACGCTTGTAAGTATTACTGTTGTTGACCGCAGTATTTAAGATGGTACGATACACAGAAAGATGGTGTTGCTCATTCTCTGGATCATGAGCCTCTCGACACCTACGGGTAGAGATGGGTTGGTACAATGCGCGCAACGAAAGAAGAGCCCTGTCAGTTGAAAGTAGATGGGATTTCGCGCAGGTACAGCCTAGCGTCCCTCTCCGCTTGCCGCCAAAATGGCCTGCAAACTGTCTACTGCGCAGGTTAACCACCCACGTGATCCGTCAAGGCTCTTCTTTCGTTGCGCGCATTGTACGGTCAACCGCTTGTTGGTAGAAACTTTTTCAACTCTGTTACCACGCCATAAGGTCCAAAAGTGTTTCTACTGATGTGCGGCCGAGTGAACTATTCTTTGCCGGCACCACACGGACGGCTTTATGCATGTATATTTTATGAATCACACTGAGAAATCTAAAATTACTTAAATGTGGCAACTAAAGCCCCCTTAATTTTTCAAAGATATTCTTTAACCGAATTAGGTTACTTACAGTGCTCCCATTATCAATTATTTATTACCCTTTCGATGTCATAAATTTCGGAAAATTATAATGAATTTAAGATAATAGCAGCAGGGTCACGTTAAGCGTCCCTAAAAAAGACCCATAATCGGATCGAAACCGTCGTTGACCCTACGAGGTCGAGAAAGTTTTCTTTACGTGATAATCAGGGCGAAAACGCGACATCTTGGTAGATAGAGGATGATTAGAGGAACACAAAAAACCACGTAAAATGTTCTAGACGAGAGCCCGGTGTACAGGAACCCTTTTTCAGGTTTTCAAGCTGAACTGTATTAGCTAAAGCCACCGACTTGCTTGTCCAATGAATATCACCATGACGTCACAAAGAAATTGTCTATTTAAGACTTTCAGGCTTGACTGTTTGGATAAAATGTTGATTTCAAGGCGAACAAACTAAAGTGATTGCAGATTATAGAGTAACTAATACAAATACTTAAAGGCATTGGACAGGCTTTAGCTAAATCAGATTAGTCAGAAAATCTGAAAAAGGCCTCCTATACACCGGGCTCCGGTTTAGAAGTTCTCAAATTGTTTTTTCTCGATCGTCTCATTGTCCCTTATCTACTAATCTGAGAAAGGCCTCGTATACACCGGAGCCGGTTTAGAAGTTCTCAAATTGTTTTTTCTCGATCGTCTCATTGTCCCTTATCTACTAATCTGAGAAAGGCCTCTTATACACCGGGCTCCGATTTAGAAGTTCTCAAATTGTTTTTTCTCGATCGTCTCATTGTCCCTTATCTACTAATCTGAGAAAGGCCTCGTATACACCGGAGCCGGTTTAGAAGTTCTCAAATTGTTTTTTCTCGATCGTCTCATTGTCCCTTATCTACTAATCTGAGAAAGGCCTCTTATACACCGGGCTCCGGTTTAGAAGTTCTCAAATTGTTTTTTCTCGATCGTCTCATTGTCCCTTATCTACTAATCTGAGAAAGGCCTCCTATACACCGGGCTCCTGTTTAGAAGTTCTCAAATTGTTTTTTCTCGATCGTCTCATTGTCCCTTATCTACTAATCTGGGAAAGGCCTCCTATACACCGGGCTCCAGGTTTAGAAGTTCTCAAATTGTTTTTTATCGATCGTCTCATTGTCCCTTATCTACTAATACAACGTTAGTTTACTATTATTTAATATGTGCTAATACATCTCGTTTTCGCCCTGAATATCACGTGAAAAACCAAGGAAAAAATCTTCTCGGCTCCCAGACCATACATCGTCCTCCAGAAAACATCTGTACTTACTAAAATTATTTTTTGCCTCACTTACTGGTCGTTCACAAATACAGCTAATGCGAAACAAATACACATGTCATAATTATGTTACTAGGCAAGCAAGGCAAGGCCAGGCCAGACACAGACAAAAGCATTTGAAACATTCTAAGCTATTCAATCAACAAACACAAAAGCATAGCAAAGTTTCTTTATAGAGTAACCTAATCGTCTGCTATTTGAAAATTTACATAGCAAATGAGAAGGTCGAAGTCGTGTCCTTTTGAAAAAGGAAAAAAATACTGGAAGTTATTATATTAGTTATGGCTACAAATTTTTTTAACCATCAACCAGTCGGTCCATGGTGCCAGCCGTAACGCTAACAAGCGAGGTGACTATGGTACTTCCTCTCTACATTTTTCCAGCAAAAGCTAGAATTCTAGAGGGAGCTCCCTGTCCTGTAGTGGACGTTTCATGGGATGTTATGATGAACCTAAGTCATTAAAGGAAGTTCCGCCTGAATTGTTTAGTATAAAATTGAAAAAATGGCTTGTAAAAAGTGTTATTACACTCTTCAAGAGTTTTTAACGATAAAACTGAGCAGTAAATTAATCAGTAAAACTTAAGAATAAGAATAAATTTATTAATTCCACACAGAAATAATTTACAAAAGAGTGCACTAGAGGTTCCCAAACTAGGACGCAGCCTGTCTCTTGGGCAACCGATTAATAGTTACTTTATACAAATAATTTACATAGGACTAGAGGGACGTTTAACATAGTTACATAGCTCAGTTGTAAGGAAGTTGACTTTACCCGCCATTTGAGACTGTATTTATTAAATTTTCAATATGTGATGAATTTTATTATGTAAATTGCATGCAAGAATTTTTACATTTAATTTTAATATAAGCTAGAATTTCATTGTGACCACCATAGATTCAATTGACTATGATTGTGATAATCTCTTATCATGTTGTTGCATTCCTTATAAATGGCAAAATATGTGGAACGCGTAATTATTGACTGTACGTATACCTTATTTACCATATTGTGACAAGAGATAGATGCTGCCTAAAATCCAGCTTTTCGAATAAATTTTTGGAACAGTAAAAAAAATTAAATCTTAGAAAAACATGATACGAGTATTATTGGGGATAGACACTAGTGCTGTAGGTATTCAATAACACGATATAACAAAGTTGGTTCGCTTTATCAAGATTTCTTAATATTTTTTTTTTTAATTAATAATTTGTTAGCATGATTCATTCACCGAAATAAAGTTCACATCTGATTGGAGGACAGATGATATATTTCGATTTTATTGAAACATAACGAAAAACAATGAAAATGTGCAGAAGTGTGGATATTTTTCTTACTCCTCACCTTGAAATATATAAATCTATGGATAGAGACTCATTTTTGGGACCACCTCGTCATAAAGACGAATAATTAGCAACCTAAATCACAAAATCATATAGACGAATTTTCAACGGCAATGGTAGTTGGTAGAGTTAGACAATTGTATGAACATTTTTGAATATAATTTATACGACAATTTGTCTAGGAGTAGACGTATCTAGGTGACCTAGAAGACTTAATTTTGGCAATGTCTCCGTGACTTTCTCTACATTGCACCGAATGGTTTAGTTGTTAGTACGAGTATACTATCATAGATCTTGTACAAAAAAACCGTCCAAGTGCGAGTCGGACTCGCACTCTGAGGGTTCCGTACCACCACATAATCATAATTTTATTAGTTGAAATTTCAGTAAGTTACTGTGCTAGATTTTTTGAGTCCGACACGCGCTTTACCAGATTTTATTATTTGTTGTTATTTTATAGCTTAAGCACTAAAAACATACCAATTTTCACTTTTAAAAGTGTTCCCGTTTTTAAGATAGAGCTAAATCAAAAATCGCCTAAAAAATTGGTGTTTAGTATGGGAGCCCCCCTTAATTTATTACTTTTTTTATTTTTAGTATTTGTTGTTATAGCGGCAACAAAAATACATAATCTGTGAAAATTTTAACTGAATAGCTATTACCGTTCATGATATACAGCTCAAACAAAATTTTGTAAAAACAGCTGACTTTGGTGGCATCTTATTCCTTTGTTATTAAATATTTAAAAAAAAATACAGTATTTATCTACTCAACGAGTTCTAAACAACGATACCCCATTCGATGGGGTAGGTCAAATTTTTTTTACGCTTTAGCTGTTTGGGAGTCCCCTTAATTTTTACTTTCGAGCGGAGCGAGAAAGGTATTGTATTCATGAAAAAAAAAGTTTTGCTAATTTTCTCAAAAATGTATTCATTCATGTATTCATTATGTCATAAAAAACAAGTCTCCCATAAATGTCCGTCCGTCGGTCGGTCGGTCGGTCCGTCGGTCGGTCCGTCACAGGGATCGTTTTCGGTTAAGGTACAGGGTTAAGCTACCGGTATAATTACGGTACCGGTATAAGTTTTAAAGGTAGACGGAAAAAGGTTATGATAAAGGTTATGGTACCGGTAAAAACATTGCGATACCGCTATTTTATACCTGTAGCGTTATACCTTTATTAACCTTTATTTAACCGATATTATTTCGGTACCGAAATCGCCAGTGCGCGCGATGTATTTGTTGGCGACGTTGCCAGACCGCTCAGCGTGCGGCGGCGGGCGGCACGTTGGCGCCTTTGTCGGCGCCTCTGTGTCTCTCACACCTACGCTGCACACGCCAAGGCGGCTCCTCACTCGACTGCAGCTCGCGGGTGAATGAAGAGGTTTTGTTTTTGCGTCGCGTTTGCTACCCGCACTTACTTCGTTACTTGCTTGTTGTCGGACCACATTTTCATAAGAGTATTAATATCTAAAATATTTCTCAATTTTACGTTAATAAATGATATTCTTCTAACCCTACTTGTCAATGTTTTTATATGATCTGTCCATTTCAAAAACTGATCGATTTCTATGCCTAAATATTTCACTGATACTTCTCGTTTGATCTGAGTACAGTCACAATTTAAATTACAATGGCATTTGTGGAACCCTAAGGCAGTTTCATGTCTAGGCAAACCTGACTGAGTGAGTGCAAAGCACATATATGTGGTTTTTTCTTGGTTAACTGATAGTAAATTATTATCAAACCACATTTTGGCCTGAGTTAAACCATAATTAGCCTTTGCAATAGCCTCATCCCAGGTTGCAGCAGAGAAACTAATTACAGTATCATCTGCAAAGCAAATGGTTTTCGCAGTTGGCAATAAGCTTCCCAACTCATTGACATATACTATAAATAACAATGGACCCAAAACATTTCCTTGTGGCACACCGTAGGAAATATCCAACTGATCACTTGTAACTTCGCCAATACGAACACTCTGTTTACGCAAATTGAGGTAACTAGTAAACCAATCAAGCGATCTGTCAACTATCCCATACAGAGCCAACTTTTTCAGAAGAATTTTATGTGAAATGGTGTCAAAAGCCTTGCATAAGTCAACGAACACAGATACTACCTTTTCTTTTCTGTCTAGTTTATCAATTACAAATTGTGCCAATTCAGCTATTGCATCGGTCGTGCCAAGACCTCGCCTAAAACCAAACTGGGATGGAAATAAATAGTTGTTGTTCTCTTAGTAATTACAAAGCCTAGTTTTAACTACTTACTCTAGAATTTTTGAAATTGACGACAACAAAGAAATAGGCCTATAATTAGACAAAAAAGAAGGTGTGCCCTTTTTGTACAACGGAATAACCAAGGCGTTCTTCAAAGATGATGGGAATATGCCTGTCCTTAGACTTAAGTTTACAATATGAACTAAGCAATTTACTAAATATTTCTTATGGGTTTTTAAAATAGATCCTGAAATCCCATCCATTCCACTGGATTTGTTTTCCTTCAAAGTATTAATTATTTTATATATTTCTTTAGGGTCAGTTCTAAACATATAAAAAGACGTGCTAAGCGGACATTCAGCTATATTAGAAGCTAGCTCTTCCTCAGACAGACCCAGATTTTGAAGAAGAGTAGTAGCTAGTTTATCCCCAATGCTTGTGAAATAATAATTGAACAAACTGGCGGCCTTTAATGGTTCTTTTTCAACTTCTATACATTCACCATTATCTTCAATTTGTTTTATCTGTTGATAACTATTTTTTTTCCTACCAGATACTTCATCTATAAGACTCCAAGTTTTCCTAGCATCACCTATATTTTCTTTAAATTTGGTTCGGTAAAAATTGATTTTCGTTTTTTTTTATTATTAAATTGCATATTTTACGTTAGTTTATATATTTCTGCTTTTAAGCTGCTTTGAATTTTATGTAGTTTATCTCTGCGTCTGATACAGGAGAGTAAGTTTGGAGTTATCCAAGGCTTCAGTATTTTTAATCTACAAGAAATATACTTTAAAGTAGTATTATTCTGAATATGTTTATTCAATGTACAAGTAAATTCGTGGACTGCAGTGTCAACGTCATTTGCAGCGTATACACTAGACCAAGATTCCTAACTTAGATCATTAGATAAGCCAAAGTTATTTGTTTGTTTAACGAATATCTTTTTACTACTGCCAGCTTTGTTAAGAGTGGTAGTACAATGAATTTTACAAATTATTACACTGTGATCTGTCACAGATGTATCATAAACTAAACACTTCATGGATGCTTTTTGAATTCGTTGCATGCAGTGGTCTATGCAGCTTTTATCATGCGTGGCTAATGAAACACCTGATCTCATACCATAAAAAGTAAGAAGATCCATATATTCCGCTGCCTGTGGATGTCCATCGTGCATTATATTAATATTTGTATCACCCAATAATACAAGATTCTTGCATGTTTTTGCTTTTTCAAGTGCCTGTCCTAAAGACTCTAAGAATATATCAATATTGCTACAAGAAGGTGATCTATATAAAGCCAAAATAGTTATTTTATTATTTATATTAACTTGTAAACAAATGGCCCCATAGACTTCCACAACCCCATAGACAACCTCAGTATAAGTAAATAGGTGTTCATTCTTAATAAAAACTACAACACCATCATTTTGGATGGGATTTATATTTGTGAATATTGACGTGTATCCAGGAATACTTTGCGTTGGAGACCTGTATTTAATTCTGCACTCTGTAAGCACTATCACATCAATAGCAGCTTCAAGAGATTGAAGTGTAACTAAGAAACTATCAAATTTTTTTGCAATAGAACGTATGTTCACGGAAATTATGCTAAGTGTGCAGTGATCGGTTACTAAAAATTGCTTGCATATATTTAAATCGGATGTTTTCAAAGCAGATTCATTACTCTCCTGTTCCTCTAATTGTTGTGAATATACAGAATAATAATTGTTATCCATTGGGAATTAAAGCAGTAGATAACAGAGCGCAGCGAAGCCGAGCCAACCAAGAGTACCAAGACAACTGACTGAACTAACGCAGAAGTTGCAATATTTCACCTATTACTCTGCATGCACGGCACGGCAACGCCGTGCGGCCTATGGTGGCGGAGTCGTCAGAGATGACCTCGCAAAACCCTTTTGATAGCGGTTTAGATATCCCAAAAATATCGGTACCGTTATATTAGCGCTAGCGAAATATTTCGGTATCGAAATGTTACGATATCGCAATATTTCGGTATGACGTCATACCCTTTACCGTTTTAACCGAAAACATTTCGGTAAAACAATCCCTGGTCCGTCACGCTTTGGCCTAGCGGCTAAACGAATGGTCCGATTGACACCATATTTGGAATTTAAGAGTTTTATGCAAATCCATCGCAGGGTTTTTGAGTGGTTTTTTTGCTGGCTCTCATTTTGAGGGTAGCTGTCATACAGCGAAAATGAAAAATTTTAATTTCGCAAAAACGGCTCATAAAATCTTGATGAAACTTTGCATGACCAAGCATCTCCATGTAAGATATCATGCACTAGTATCAATTGATCTGTGTAATTTCATATTAGGGGTGTTCCTGTACCACCAAAACGTAAATATGTGATTTACCCAAAATTGGTTCCATTGAGTTTATTAAAATTCTCTATAATATTAATCCTGGATTGGTTGTCTACCTGACTGGATATTATTTATGATTTTTTCAATAAAATTTAGTACACAGGGTGTACCAAAAACTGAAAGGGCTTGCTCAGTAGACCAAACTGAACAATTATCCATAAGGAACATGTGTAGGGAAATAAAAAAAAATGTGCATGCAAGTATCCTACGGTAGTATCCATTGATCTGTGAAAATTCATATAAAGGGTGTTCCAGTACTACCAAAAGTTAAATATGTGATTTACTCGAAATCGTTTGAAGTTTGTTTGTTTTAATGTTTGACAATTTGAATTCTGAATTGATCCGTATATTTCATTCGAACATTTTTTTGGAAAAACGTAAATAAAAGTTTGTATTTCCATACTATGTGTATGGCATTACAAATTTAAGTTTGCGGTTGATAGTTTTTCTTGAGTATTGCGAGAAAGTAAGTGCAGTGCTGCTGTACCATTTATTTACTTTTAGTATTTGTTGTTGTAGCGGCAACAGATATACACAATTTGTGAAAGTTTCAAATTTCTACCTATTACGGTTCATGAGATAAAGCCCGCTGACAGACAGACATCGGAGGCATATCAATAGGGTCCCGTTTTTCACCCTTTGGGTACGGAACCCTAAAAACAAATCTTTTATAAAAGATCAGTCAAAAAATTACTTTCCGAAAACACAAGTGTTGGGGAACAAATAAGTATAGCTCGTTACGTAAAATTACCACATTTTCACTCAGTTTTGACCTATGGATTGTATGTATTTCGATTTCACGAACGTGGTTCTTTGAGAAAATTGTTCAGTTTAGTTAGAAGACTACGCCCCAAAGTTGCATAGTATAGCCCGAGTAAGAATTATCATTATCTTATAGGTATTCCGTTTTTGCCAATAGATTTTACGTTGAACATATTGAATAAATTAAGCAAGTAGTATTTTTTATTAAAGTATTAAATTTATTTTTTCCGAAAATGTAGTACCAACACTGATGTACGGCAGTTGAAAGCTGGGTATGGCAGAAAAAGCATGAAAGTAGAATTAATGCAGTAGAAATGAGAGCGTTGAGGAGTATGATTGGTGTGAAATTGAGTGACAGGATTAGAAATAGTGTGATAAGAGAACGTTGTGGCGTAAAAGAAGACGTAGTGACTAAAATTGAGCAAGGGATGCTGAGATGGTTTGGTCATGTAGAGAGGATGAATGAAGGAAGATTGACGAAAGAGATCCACAAGGCGAGAGTGAATGGAAACGTTGGAAGGGGAAGGCATCGGCGAACGTACCAGGACCAAATTCAGGACGTTCTGAATAAAGGCCAGGTTGAAAGTACCCTAAACCGACGAGCATGTATGAAAGGATTGATGAAGGTTCAGGAAGCAAGGGAAGTATGTCAAGATCGTAGCAGGTGGAGAACTGTGGTCTCTGCCTACCCCGACGGGAACAAGGCGTGATGTTATGTTATGTTATGTTATGTTATGTTATGTTATGTTATGTTATGTTATGTTATGTTATGTTGTTATGTTATGTTATGTTATGTTATGTTATGTTATGTTATGTTATGTTATGTTATGTTATGTTATGTTATGTTATGTTATGTTATGTTATGTTATGTTATGTGATGTGATGTGATGTTATGTTATGTTATGTTTTGTTATGTTATGTTAATTTAAATTGACTAAGACGCTTTATTGAATCTTTCTATATCTTTTTCGATTTAATCACAAAAGCCAAATAAGAGAAAATTGATATTGGTTGGCTCTCCGTTTTTTCAGTGAAGGTGTCGTAAAAGGCTATAACGGGATATTGAACCGGGGATGAACAGCAAAGTCCTTCTGCGCATCGTACCATCTTACTGCGGTCACCATAAACCGCGGTCTATGGTGCCAGCCGCAACGCTAAAAAACGTGGCGACTGCACTTCCCTTCTGAAATAGGGATGATTCCTGGGTCGAAAACTACATTAAAGACTGTTTTCTAGGGTGCCGTAAGAGGCGACTAAGGGTTATAGACTGGAGGATGGGCTGCAGCATCCTCCTTTGTATCTTACATCTTACTTACTGCAGTCACCTACAACCGCGGTCCATGGTGCCAGCCGTAACGATACGAGCGAGGTGACTTCCCCTCTACATTTTTCCAGCAAAAGCTGGAATCCTGGAGGGGGCTCTCTGTCCTGTAGTGAACGTTTCGTGCGATGTTATGATGATGATGAACCATTTCAAATTTGGTGTGCAGTTTTAAATTTGTATTATTAATTTTGTATTAAAAAGATCGTAAAAGACGTAACTAAGTTGTGATGTCATAGCTATGTATTTTCATACAAAATGTTTGGAAGATTTTCGTTTTGACATTCTATAATGAGTGGTTGATTTGACTAGGTTTTTCTATTGCCTTTTATAACTAACCTACCATGCATTTTTGCTGTATCCTTCTACAGGGTGAAATTTAAATCATTAAACAAATTTTGAGATTGAGTTCAGTTCAGACCACGAAACTGAACAATTCTTGCCTAGGAACATAGGTCATCGGACGAAAAATTTTTTTTACCCTTACATAGTAAACCAGCTGACCATACATTTTGTATGGGAGATCGAATTTTTTTTACGTCTAACGACCGATGTTCCTTGGGGAAAGTTGTTCAGTTTCGTGGTCAGAACTCAATCTCAAAATTTGTCGAATGTTTTCAAATTCATCCTGTAGACTAGAAGAGCTCCCTCTATAATCCAGAGGGAGCTCTTTGTCTAGCGGTGGCCTTTCAGTGAGACCGGAGGGGATTTTATGAAGAGATATTTGCTAGATGAATCATTTTTAGGGTTCCGTACCTCAAAAGAAAAAAACGGAACCCTTATAGGATCACTTTGTTGTCCGTCTGTCTGTCTGTCTGTCTGTCTGTCTGTCTGTCTGTCTGTCAAGACCCTTTATCTCACGAACGGGTAAAGGTATCAGGTTGAAATTAATACCACATATTAGGATCCATGAACCACACAAGATCTGAAAATTTAAATTTTTTACAACAACGCAATCAAAAGATATGGCATTTTATGTCCTCATCTCCATACATTTATTCAAAAATGAAAAACCTACAGGGTACTTCCCGTTGACCTAAAATTATGAAATTTGGCAAGAAGCTAGGTCTCACAGTACAAATCATGAGAAAAGTCTGAAATCATTAAATATTACAACTTTTCTCACAACTAATGGTAACCAATTGTGGTGAGCTCCCGTTTCAAGAACATTCATATAAGAGAGGGGTCAAGTTGGATGGTCGCTGAGGCGATTTTTGTTTTAGTTCTATTTAAAAACGGGAACACTTACAAACTTGAAAGTTGGTATGTTTATAGTGCATAAGCTATAAAATAACAACAAATAATTAAATTTGGTCAAGCGCGTGTCGGACTCAAAAAATCTGGCACATTAACTTACTGAAATTTCAACTAATACAATTATGTTTATGTGGTGGTACGGAACCCTCAGTGCGCGAGTCCGACTCGCACTTGGCCGGTTTTTTTTATACCCTAATACACTTCAGACAAAATGGATGTACGTACACCAAATTGGCTGAACGTACACCAAATTTGGGTAACCGGTTCGGTTAGGTTGTGTTAGGTTATCTTGCGACCACAACGTACGAACCGAGCGAGCGGAGCGAGCGTGCCGAGGCGGCGGCCGGCGAAGTGCCAGAAGCAAATTTGATGTACATTCATCCATTTTGGTAGACAAAACTTGGTGGATGGTAAAAATTCACTCAAATTTGGTAACACGTTAATACACGGCCGATTCACACCATCCATGCCTCACAAGGTCAGTATTTGATCATGCGTAGTTGGCGTGACGTCGTAGCTGCCCCGTTGCTAGTTGCTACATGCTACTGTTAAATCAATTTTCATATTTCCATTGACATTTTTGTTACCACCTGCCTGATTAAAAAAATTGAAGGGCAGATAATAACTATGATCGATCACGATTCATCAGCCGCACCTGTGGATTTCAACGAAAGTTTCCACTATTTTTGAGTATTTTTCCGTTTGTTATGCTTACCCTTGAATGTTGTTACACTCTGGGATCCGATTCTTCAGGGTGAATTTGAAAACATTCGACAAATATTGAGATTGAGTTCAGACCACGAAACTGAACAACATTCTCCAAGGAACATAGGTCGTTAGACTTAAAAAAAAATAGATCTCCCATACAAAATGTATGGTCAGCTGACTGACTTTACTATGAAAGAGTAAAATTTTTTTTTTCGTCCGAAGAGCTTGTTCCTAGGCGAAAATTGTTCAGTTCCGCGGTCTGAATTCAATCACAAAATTTGTCGAATGTTTTCAATTTCACCCTGTAGAATGTCACCATGTGATTTATGAGATAATTTAAAAAGCCTATATAGCTCTTAAGAATTAAATCATAATATATGAAAATTAACAAACAAACGCTACATTACTTAACGAATATATACTATACTCTTTAAGTAAAACACGTTTTACACTACTTAATACATCCATCATAAAACCTACATTGGCTGTAGTCAGATTGAAAGGGGATTTAAGACTGCAAAAGTATTCATTGCCAGTGTAGTAGGTAGTTACGTAGAGAAGCCACACCGCGGCTGACATTGGTAGTGAACTTGCTGATTTTACGGTTCTAACAAAGACGCTAAAAATAGTAACTCTTAGGCCCGAATCACACAGGCGTACGGCGATGGCGAGGTCCGAGTGCCCGCAATGGCCGACCACGGATATATTGCGCAGCCATCTGGTTTCGGATTTTGAGGTCAGCATTCAGAACTCGGACAAATTAAAAAAGATATACTTAAGCCATCGAAGATTTGTTTCTTTTACTTTCTAGCAAAACGAAATTTAACACAGTTTATTATATGGCCGTAGTGACATGAGACGTCACTGTCAATGTCGGATCTCTCTATCTAATCGGCGCGTATTTAATAGTTTTAAAGCTTATAGGTATCAGCCGTATTCTATTTTACGTGTTGTTATCTCTGCTACGTTATTTTCCACGGAGCAAAAAGGGATATTTTCTTTATTGATAAATGCTAAAAAAAAATTATGCATATTCCCTGTCACGTAATCACTGTACGTAATGTAGCTAGGCAACTGCAAATAAATAAACTTTTGTTTTTTACGGAAAATGTCTGTCTTTGACTTTGTACTAACCAAAATTATAACATTTTTGGCGACCGTGGGATAAAAAGCCTGCAAATAATAGGCAGAATATCATCGTGCAGTGAAATAATTACAAATTAATTATAATGGATGTCCTAAAGCGCAAGCGAACCCAATTTCGCAGAGAATTTACGTCCGCAGCTGACAACTTTGAAAAAGCCATGCAGCGCAAAGAAGAAGCTGAAAAACTGGACGTAGAGGGTAAATTTGCACGGCTATCCGACTGCGCGGATGAACTATTCAGCTGCGAAGTGAAATTACGTGACATCTGGTGCGAAGCCGAAACCTTCGACGAAACCGCTTTCGCCGAGGATCAAAGTAAAGCAGCGCATTACAAAACCAGATGGTCCATGTTGAAGACTCAATTCAAAAACTTCGTTAAACAAAATGAAAATGATGGTGCTAGTAATTCATCGTCAAAATCTACTGTTAAGTCTCACTCTAAAGAGCGTAAGGTTATAATGCCAAAACTGGAGATAACTAAGTTTGATGGCGAGGCAAAGAAGTGGTTACGCTTTTGGGGACAATTCTCAAAGATAGACGGGGACCCAGACATCAACGGCACTGACAAGTTCCAGTTCCTGTTACAATCTATGGAACCTGACTCCAGCGCCAGACAGTTAGTAGAGAGTTACCCCCCAAGTAGCGAAAATTATTCAAACGCTGTAAAAGCTTTAAAAGATAGATTCGCCAGAGATGACGTTCTCATCGAGACTTACGTTAGAGGTTTGCTAGCACTGATGCAAAATAAGAGTGAGGTAAGCAATCTAACTACATTGTATGACAGTCTTCAGACTCACCTTCAAGCATTAGAGACTCTCGGCGTCACCAAGGACAAATACGCTTCAATGTTGTTCCCTATGATTGAGTCGGCGCTTCCTGAAGACGTGCTTCGCGCTTGGCATCGCAGCCAGCAAACTAGCAGAGACCTTTCTAACCTCATGAACTTTTTGCGTCTAGAGGTAGAATCTGAAGAAAGAATCCGGCTCGCTAGTCAAGTTTTTCCCACAACATCCGCTGTCGACCCGAAGCCGCCAACTGCCTGTTTCTTCAATGAATCCAATCCAGGCAAGTCTGAAAGCTCCAGTAAACAACGTGCAGCATGTGTTTGGTGCGATAAGGATTCCCACTCGGCTACGGAGTGCCACAAAGCTGCGAAGATGCCGCTGAAGAATCGTGTTGAGTTTTTGAAAAAGAAGAATGCCTGCCACATATGTTTTAAAACAAATCACTCGGCCAAGCAATGTAAAAGCTATCCAAGGTGCCTTTTCTGCAAAAAACGACACTACACTTTAATGTGCACTGAATTAGAAAAATTGGATAGTCAAAACAACACTGCAAACAATAACAATAAACAACCAGAGACGAGCAATTTGTCATGTCAATCAAAGTTGACAACTGTAACTTTACTACAAACTTTTGTGGTAAAGATTGTTCATGGCAACAAAGAGGTTTGTGTAAGAGCGCTTATGGACAGTGGCGCGCAAAGATCCTACATCAAAAAAAGTCTCATTCAAAAGCTCGGTCTGAAACCTTCGAAGAAGGAATTAATAACTCATTGCTTGTTCGGCGGGCTTGAGACCTCTTCGAATGTTTTTGAAGTATTTGACATATGTGTCAAAAATGTCGAAAATGATTTTTATATAAACATGTCTGTCGTAGAACAGGAAAAAATATGTAATTGTCTACAAAAAATACCGAACAAAATTTTACAAAAATTGACAAAACAAAACATAAAATTAAATGACTCATGTGACGAGGTAAGTTTGCTCATTGGAGCTGACTATTGCGGACTATTGTTGACTCATGAGTTTTTACAATTGGACGACAATTTGACTGCTGTAAAAACCAAACTCGGTTGGACCGTCCAGGGTCCTGTTACAGGGTCATACATTTCGTCAACTAATTTGTTTACGACTCTTCATTGTTTGTCTAACATTGAAATTTCAGATCTTTGGTCTCTCGAAGCCCTGGGAATAAAGGATCCTGCAGAGCAGGCCACCCGGTCAGCGAATCAACTTGAGATACTCAAATGTTTTGAAAAATCTATCAAAATTAACAATGAAGGTCGTTATGAGGTTCATTTACCGTGGCGTGACGTACCGCGACCCCAAACTAACTACGATCTCGCCAGAAAAAGATTGGACTCCACCATGAATCGTCTCAAACAACTAGGTAAGTTCGACGGCTATAATGAAGTTTTTGACGAATGGTTACGACTTAATATTATAGAAATAGCGCCAGACCAATCCATCAAAGGCCACTACATGGCACATCATCCCGTAATCAAAGAGTCAAGTTTAACGACAAAGATTCGTCCGGTTTTCGATGCGTCGGCCAAGGATAAAAATCAGGTCTCCTTAAACTCTTGTTTAGAAAAAGGCGTTAATCTGCTTGAGAAAATCCCTAATCTGTTAATTGATTTCAGGAAGCACAAAATTGGTGTGACCGCAGACATAGCAAAAGCGTTTCTTCAGATTTCCATCACACCAAACGACCGTGACTATCTTCGGTTCCTGTGGTGGTCTAAACTAGATGAACAGGACAGAAAACTGATAACATATCGTCATAGACGTGTTGTGTTTGGTGTCACATCGAGTCCTTTTCATCTCATTGCTACAATTAATCATCATCTGGACAACTGCCCAGAGCATCTGAAGGAAACTGCTATGAAATTAAAAAAATCATTCTATGTGGACAACTGCGTCACAAGCCTGGAATCTGAAGAGGATTTAGATAAGTTTATCAGGGAATCCAAGCAGGTAATGCTTAAAGGCTGTTTCGATCTTAGAGGTTGGATATCGAGTCCTACTTTTGTAGATAACAAAGTCGCGAACACTAACGTATTAGGGGTATTATGGGATGTCAAAAATGATAGTCTTCGGTGCAATGTTAACTTTCAAAATATTAATGGTAGATATACAAAAAGAACGTTACTTTCGATAGCTCAAAGGGTTTTCGATCCCATAGGTTTTGTCTGCCCGACCACTATTGTACCAAAAATGATTTTACAAAGGTCGTGGTGTCTTAAACTTACCTGGGACGAAGAATTACCCAAAGATTTATCTAAAGAATTTGAAAAATGGTTAGAACAGGCCCACCTGATTAATGATTGCGTTATTCCTAGAAGGCTTACTCGTGTCTCTATAAATGATTGTAATAACTCTTTACATATTTTTTGTGACGCGAGTAAAAACGCTTATTCAGCGTGTATATTTTTACGATCGCAGCTAGGTGAGCATGTTGATCTGAGGTTAGTTTTAGCTAAGTCGAGATTAACACCAGTAAAAAAAATTCTATCCCAAGATTAGAGTTGATCGCCGCTACGCTCGCTTGCAGAGTGTCAGTAATTGCTATTGAATCGTTAGCATTATCAAATTGTCGCGTGTTCTTTTGGACAGATTCTAGCGTCGTACTGACGTGGATAAAATGCGATGGGCCGTGGACAGTATTCGTCTCAAACCGTGTTAAGGAAATTAAAAGCATAAGTGCTCCTCCCTCCTGGAGGCATGTACCTGGTGAATTGAATCCAGCCGATTTACCTTCCAGAGGCATTTCTCCGAAGGGCTTACTAGAAAGTCAATGGTGGGAGGGCCCTTCTTGGTTACGGTTACGCGAGGAAGACTGGCCTACTACAAAACTCGTATTTAACGAGTCTGAAGTAAACGACGAACGGAGAGAAGTCTCCACTCATGCTATGCTTGTTGAGCAAGAATCTTTTTTAACGCGATTAACTTACTTTTCAAACTATGTAAAAGTTGTAAGAATGTTGTGTTGGATATTACGCATTAAGAATAAACCAACGTCCAAAGAGTTGTCTTACGACGAATACGAATACGCTGAGAGTTCCCTTATCAAGTTAATTCAGCAAAATTATAGGAACTCTTTACTCAACGATAAAAAGTTACAAACTTTTGTTGACGAAAATGGTATAATACGTCTAAATACAAAACTGTCCTTAGGATCAGACGAACGTGATTTTAAGTTTCCGATAGTTTTACCAGGAGTAGAGACGTTAGTAAGACGTCTTATAGAGCGTCGACACGTCGAACTGCAGCACGCTGGGGTTCAAACATTGATGTGTAACCTGCGTCAAACCTTTTGGATCATAGGTCAAAGGAAACTCGTGCGCAACGTCGTCGATAAATGCATAAAATGCAAACGTTTTAAAGCAAAACGTTGTCAAGCACCCGTAGGAGTTCTTCCTAGAGAACGTATGGAGGGTAGCACGCCTTTCCAGTTTTCGGGCGTTGATTTAGCTGGTCCTTTATTGTTGCGCTCGGGATCCAAAGCATGGATCGTGCTTTTTACGTGCGCTACTTATCGTGCCGTGCATTTAGAGGTAGTAGAAGCACTCTCCACTTGCGAGTTCTTGATGGCTCTAAGACGATTTGCCGCGCGACGTGGCCGAGTCCAGTGTTTATTTAGTGACAATGCGACAAACTTTCACGGTCTTAATAATGCTTTTAGTTCCTTGGACTGGAACGAAATATACCGTTTTTCCACTATAACGAGGATCAAATGGCAATTCCTGCCACCAGCAGCTCCTTGGTGGGGAGGGTTCTATGAGAGATTGATTGGTTTTTTGAAGCAAATTTTACGAAGAGTTTTAGGCAAAGCCGCTCTTACGCTAGTAGAGTTGCAAACAATTCTATGCGACTGTGAGGCAGTCATCAATAGCCGCCCATTGACCTACATAAGTGGTCAAGATGAACTGCAGCCGTTGACTCCGTCTGCATTTATTCAGCCCATGACTTCATGTGGTGTAAATGACTTTGATGAGGTCGATTCAAGGACTTTAAATATGCGACAACGATATTGTCAACGATTACGTGAGGACCTACGGAAACGTTTTCATGATGAATACATTGGTTCTCTGATTCAGCTAAACCGTAAGCGGGAGAATAAGGTGCCGCTTGAGGTTGGTGACATCGTTCTTGTGGAGACTGAAAATAAACGTGTCACCTGGCCATTAGGCATCGTAGAAGGTTTTCACAAAGGTGCAGATGGTATAAACCGAGTGGTACAACTACGGACTTCTGGAGGGACTAAGGTCAGGCCAATTCAGCGCTTATTTCCTTTGGAAATCAGACAAGATAGTTCAGAGATGGACTCGACTGACCTGAGACAAACAAAGTTAGACTTGATTCAGACTGATAAAATTAATGACAATAAAGACGACAGTATTAAAACACGGTCAGGTCGTCCTAGCAGGCTACCTAGCTATTTATTTGACTATGTCTTAGATAAATAATTGTATCAAATAGTTATGTACATTTTTATACATTTGCCATGTTAACCTGCCGGTTTTCCCTCCCTGGGAGTGTCACGTAATCACTGTACGTAATGTAGCTAGGCAACTGCAAATAAATAAACTTTTGTTTTTTACGGAAAATGTCTGTCTTTGACTTTGTACTAACCAAAATTATAACATTCCCTATTGCTAGCCAGATAGTACAGGGATCCGAGGGCAGCCATTACTTACATTCGTATTCCGCGGTCGTACGGTCAAGACCACGTCAAGCTTGACACTTTTGACTTTGCACCGCTCTTACTTCAATTACAGTAGGGGCTAGAGTCGAATTACGAGTGTCAAGCTTGACCTGCTCTGGACTGTACATCCCGATTTCCCGCGAGCTGCGGGCTCTTCAGCCACTAAAACCTATAAAAGACTGCACTACTCCTAAACTCTTGCATTGTTTTCGCTTTATAACATTATTTTTTTACGTGCACAGAATTAGGCTGCGTTGATTAAAGAAATTTTAAAATCTTGCTTTATGGAACATATTTAGAAGAAACACAAAGTAGATGTTTCAAAACCAGCCATCTCTATGGACACCACGATGTACCCCATATACCTACTAGCTATAAAATGACAAAAATTTATTTTTTTTTGTACTCAGGAACTCTAGACGTCTGTTTTTAAATTGGATAAATGTATAGTGGAATGGGCTCCGTTTATTAACCACCCTGTTCTTAACATTGGTACATTTGCGTACAGTAGCAGTAATTGTTGAGGCGGTAATTTATAGTATTTATTTAGTAAAAATTAATAGGTACTGTTTAGTAAAACGTATGTCATCGAAAATCTCAAAAGTGGGACGAATATAATACGAAGCATGATCCTGTGTCCAAGTAATAGGCACCTTCATGCAAAGTTGACCTTAAAGGGCTGATAAGTGCTGAATTACCTCCCTTTCTAACAAAGGGCAGAATGCGCGTGCTAGAACGGAGCGGATTCGCGCTGTTTTAAGTATTTCGCTCATTTTTTCATTATTCTCAAAATCTATACCCATAATATTAATTATCAAATAGCTATATTATTATGCATAATGTATTGAATAATATGTAAAAGTTTTGGCATCATAGATTAATGGGTACTTAAGAAAAACGGTTTAAAAGCAAAAAGTAGTGGTAACTTTGGATTTTTTTGTACCGTACAAAATATATTTAATCGTGTTTCGGAGTCGGCCATATTCTTGGAAAGATGCTTAATTATCACATATTTTTTTTCGTTAGAAACCTGCTCAAGTGAAGCGTATTTTCCTCTTATCAGCCTTTACATGTCCCTCAGGAAATATCCGAGGGAAATATAGGAACTTCTTTGGATGATTATAAGATGAAATTATACTTTCAAAATCCTTATAATAAAACAACACAATGCCGTTGTATAATATTGTGTATAATATTGTGTATTTTTTTGTAAACAGCTGTTATTTTTCTGAATAAAAAAAAATAGAAAAAAGATAAAATAAAATAAAGTCAAACATTATTTGAAAGAGAGGTTTTGTCGCTTTTTTGAAACGATGTAATTTAACTGATGCCATTAATAATACATTATATCGGGTGTAAATAAAATATTAAGCACTATTTTAGCATGTTATTCAGACCGTGAAACTAAACAATTTTTCCCAAGGATCAAGTTGTTTTTATTTATACGAAAATAGAGAAAGGTCAACTGCTTAACCATTTTATTTACGCGACTGTACCTACATTATTTACTTGTAATTTTCCAAATTAAAAGCGTAATTTAACCAAGTATTTAACCACTTCTATCATGCATGATGTGATGCGGTCAACTTTTCCCTTAATGATGCAATCCAACAATCCTGATTCACTCTTGTCTGAATATTTCTAAACTATTTATCGAAAATAAAGTATTTACTTGTAATTTTCTAAATTAAAAGCGTAATTTAACCAATATCTAACCAATTCTGTTATGATGTGATGCGGTCAACTTTTCCCTTAATGATGCAATGCAACAATCCTGATTCACTCTTAATTGTCTGAATATTTCTAAATCATTTAACGAAAGTAAACTTATTTGCATTATTAAAATTAATTGTTTTTGACCTAATTTTTCCTTAAAATTAAACCTAATTACTCTATATTCAGTTGTATTAATCAACATGTTACAGTTGAATCAGAAAGCCAAGCTATGCAACACATTAGTAACACTTTAGTAGCACACCATTCGTATTGACAAAGCACCTATAGCCCTATAACATTAATTAGGTACACACGGGCGCACGTCGGTGGAAACACTTTTCGGTTCGGGCGTTTGTAGCGTAGCACTGGTTCATCCTATTATGGTTTTGTTTCTACGTGTTTGCCACCGTGCGTATCTATGCCAAAATGCTTCTTCATTGAAGATTGGGTTCGTTATCGTGAGTCATATTATATTTTCAACACACTCTAGAAACAGGTACCAAGGTCCAGGTTCCAAAACGGGTAACAAATACAAACAACATAAAAAGATATCCTGCTGTTAGGATAATTTCTCACCGTTTTGAAACGCGCCTTTGATTATTTTTAGTATGCAAATGACAGCTGAAAGTTAGTAGGAAGGTTACGGTTAAGAACATCTCACAGCCACACACAAAACTCAAACCAACCGGCTCAGCACGTTGCCCATTGTCAGTTTATCTAGGCCCATAGACTAAAGAACAAGTGTTGCCAATTTACTTACTTTAAATATGGTCGCATTTTTATGACAGCCAAGCAATGCAACGTATATTTGAAAGATAACAACTGCTACATATTATAGTCATGTATAAAGCTATCTTTTTTTATGTAGGACAGGCAAGCATTTGACTCCCATCTCACCTGATGGTAATTGACGATGTAGTCAAAGAATGTAGCATGCCTACCTAAAAGATTCTGTATGTCTGTCTAAAATAAGGATTAAATACGTGACAAACGTCAGTTTATATTTTCTTCCACATATATTGCTTCGCTACTTACGGTCATAGATTAAGATGAAATAATTCTTCAAATAAAATGACATTTCTCCAAGATATAATTTATCTAGGGCCTCGTGCTGAGCCAGCAGCTTCGATAAACCACTCATTCACAACAGAAAGCCACAGAATGCTACTTTCCTTTCACTCGAAGGCCTCCACAAGTCATCTCCATTTGCAGCGTCTGGCTTCATCAGCGATCTTGTAATTTATGAAGAAGAAAGTTAGATATTTCAGAAGATTAGAAGAAACTTTTACAAAAGTGTTTTCCGATATTAGGTTAGTTAGAAAGAAAGTATCAATCATTTAAAATACTTACTGCCAGTTAGATAAAGCTTATCTTTACATTAATAATAATAATAAAAATATAATAATAAATAAATGTTTTTCAAGCAACTCAACTCATAGAATGTGTTAGTAAAATAAATCAGTCAATAAATATTAAACTTCGTTATACAGGGTGTAAGGGACTGGTTTCCAAAAACCGAAAGGACATGATCAGTCAGCGTAACTGAACAACTTTCAGTAAATAACATATTAAGAAATGAAAAAAATTGGCCTGTCTAAGTAGACAAAATTGCAAAATTTATTGGATAGTTTGTATGGGGAGGCTGATTTTATTTTATTTACGGAAAGTTGTTCAGTTACGTTGACAGTTTTCGGAAACTTGTCCCTAACACCCAGTACATTTTGCTGTCACTTTGTTTTGATGGAAAAGATATATTTTTGTCATTCTATTGAGTATCAACGGAGCCTCGACTAAAAACGAGCTTAGTACAATAGTTTCTATAAAATAATAAATTAAACCAGACCGATAAATAAACTGGATTGATGGAAAACTAAGGAGCGAATTACACACTAAGGGTATACGGCAAAGGTGAGGTGCAGGCGCAGGCACCGCACAGGTACGGGTTAGCGTAATATTAATATTCTTTGGCACGGGCATGGAACGCATAAGGCATACATGGACACGGATATACCAGGTTATTTTTGTGTACCTGACATCCGTTTGCCCACTTATTAGTGAGGTCAAAAACAAAAACTTTTGTTTTACGACTTTGTTAACAACGCACAAAAAAGTTTCAACTTAACAAAAAGGTAACGTAAGTGACCAACACATTTTGTATGGGAAGTTAAACATTTGTTGTGCGTTGTTAGCAAAGTCATAGAGCAAAAGTTGTTTCTTTTGACGGATATCAGATAAGTACAAAAAGATAACCTTGTATACTTTAAGGGACGGTATACCGAAAACTGAAAGGGCGTGCTCACTGCTCAGTTAACGAAACTGAACATCTTTCCCAAACAAATATTTGTGGGAAATGAAAAAAAAAATTACCTCTCCATACAAATTGCTCACTTTGATCGAACAGTTTGTAATGAGAAGCCAAAGTTTTTGTATGAACGACTCTTTGCCTGTCCCTTGCATTTGCCGTATGCCTTTTAAGTATAACTCAGGCCTAACATACTCCAAGTTACGGTGGAAAAGGGTTACCTGACCAACGGAATATTGCAGACAAAGATGTCGTGATTTCAAACGTTTATTGTCATGAAACGTCTCACAGATAATTTGCAAAACGCGTAGGTACGAGTAAGTGCTGTACAGGCAACTTTGTACGAAACAATTGCTAACCGTCATAACCTTGTACAGTCAAGTGTATAGCAAGCTTGACACTTGTAGTGCTATTCTCGCTCTTCGGGCGTTTGAAACAAGAGCGGTACAAAGTCCAATGATCGTGCTTGACATGCTCTTGACTGTACCATCTTCATTACTTGTTTAGTGAAAGCTTTCATAGGACCTTTTATTTTGATTCAAACGAAATCTTTAACTTTTAATGCATAAGTTTGTGCACCGCTTGCAATATCATATAATGGCCTAACAGTAGATTGTTGCAACTGGTAAGAACCACATAGCAAAGCCGAAAAATCTACAATAGGTGGAATGTCAAATAAAAACTTACTCGACTTCTCTCTTTTCAGCCTCCTCCTGAGAAAGGTCCTCTTCAACGGAGTAATCCAGAATAGATTTAACTCCGAACGAGGTCAATCTGCAAACAAATAATAGAGATATACAGGGTGTCCTAGGAAGCGAAGAATAATTATAATACAGGGTGCCGTGAGCGGTCCAAAGAAATCTCGAAAGTGGACATGCCTACTGTGCCACTACTGTAGGTAAAAACTTTGTCGATAAAAAGTTAGTCGATAGTATGCTTTCAGGAAATAAGACCTGTTTAGCACATTTTTGTAAACTTCAATACTTTGTAGATTATACTAAATTTTGGCAGGTACGAAGTATTCCAGCCATAGCATACAAAAATGTGTAATTTCCTGAAACTTTATATCGACCAAGTTTTTCCCGTACCTATACTACTAGTGGCACAGTTTGGTAGCAACGCATATTCGCTTTCGGTATTTTTTCTTTGGACCACTCCAAACGGGACACCATGTATTCATATCAAGGAAACGCAGCGCAGGTTTGGAAGTATGGAGTTGGACATTAATACCACAGAGTACTATATACTGGCGTAATTAATACCTATCGATTTAAACCCATTTTCTGCGAAAATGCGTAGTATTAGGAGCTATGCCTCGTTTAAATGTCCAATATAATCTCATTTTCATAGTAAAATCTAATAACATTTGAGTGTTCTTAACTGGTTCTTAACAATAAAAAATATATAAGGGGACATTTCACACAATTTCATCTGATCCCAAACTAGGCAAATGGATACCAGAGACTGATATACATACTTATGTAGATAAATAACACCTAGACACAGAACAAACACTTGTGATCGTAAAAACACGGCGTGAAAGGCAGACGCACTACCAACCACACCAAATGGGCTTGTCGAAGTGCTATGCTCTTTTTTGTAAAGTTGTAGCGGGTGTTTTATTTTGAGATGGAAAACTTTTAATTGCCCGCCACGAAGCTTTGGTTTTGTATTTTTTTTTTTTTTTACATCTCTCATATTAGGTAAGTATGTCCTTATTACCCCCAAATGGGGCTTGTAGGTGACCAATTAGCGCTCTAGGGTAATAATGTAGCTAGAAAAGCCCTAGGGCGGTAATTGTAACGCCCCCGCCCGGCAGCACCTCCACCTCCACGCGCGGCTCCGCCTTGATGGCCGCCTCCAGCAGCGGGGCGGCGGGCGTTTTAATTACTTACCGCCCTAGGGCTATTCTAGCTAAATTATTACCCTATAGCGCTAATTGGTCACCTACAATTTGGTGGTAATAAGGACCTACTTACCTCACAATCGAGATATAAAGCAGAGTAGTTAGCTCGGGTGTAAGCATCAATTGCACCCTCGAACTATAGGCGCCCTCGCTGCGCTCGTGCGCCTAAATATCTCGGGCTGCAATTGATGCCTTACAGCCCTTGGCTACTAATCTACTATTAAGTAGGGTTTTTTTTGTGTTCCTTTATCGTTACTATAATAACCCCTAAGCTACGGCTGGCAATTATATTAACACCCTGTATAGCTAGCTATTTACCACAATGCTTTAGTTTGAGCAATATCTCACTTCATAGTTACAATGGTTTATGTAATGACCGCATACATATTTGTAATGTAACGATACTCTTGAAGCACGTGAGTGGTGACGCGAATTGGCCTGACAGTTACACAGATACACAATCACATTGTAACGAGCAATGTAACGTCACTTAGCAATTAAGGACGTTTGCACACTGGCGGCGGCGCAGCGGTTGAATGAGACAGAGGCTAGTACTCGTATTAATAAATCCCGCTCAAGTGTGTGATTGTCCTTAAAAAGTATTGCATTCATTAATAAACAAAACTTAGGTAGCTGTCATCGCAGCATATTTGCTAACACACAAGTGATATTTCACTTGAGTGTTGACAACACACTCGCTAATGAACTTTATGAGTTGATATCAAGGAGTTAGTTGATATCACATGAGTGCTGTCAAATGTTGACGATACTTTTTTTGTACTTCAAAGAGTGCGTCTTAACTAAGTAACAGTACTTGTTTAAAATGAAATAAAATCGTGTCCGTCTCCCCAGCAACCCATGCGAGATATGGCCAAGTGGCATACACCAAAATTTAGTGGAAATTGGTTCATTCCATCAGTAAAGTGTCAGATTCAGTGCATCAAAACTGATGACACTACGAGCTGAAAACTTTGGGTGGCTGTAGAGACGTCTCGTCAGCCAGCCCATTCTATACAGGGAAAACTACGAAGATTACATAAAAGCAAAATAGTTCCACATTTACTGCATGTCTAGTGCAATTGATTGTAAAAAAGCCGAATCGAAAATGTCCATATGGTAGGAGCCCTTCATCAATAATTATGGGTGGCTGGAGAGACGTTTTCCCAGCCAGCCCATGTGATATCTCGGAACATATAGTAGGTAGGAAGATGAAACAAAGCTTAATATTTACTACCTACTCGGAACAGTAGGTAGCAAATATTTCAAAATCCTAGCTCCACTAACTTTTGAGATATTTGTATTTTTTCATGGGCTTGCTGGGGAGACGTCTCGCCAGCAAGCCCATGCTGTAACTCAAAAAGTACTGCACGTAGAATGCTGAGCGATATACCAATAGAGAGTGCATATTTGATGCAATAAGCACCAAGAAAAGTGAGTCCCTAGGTCTTACGGTTTCGGTGCTAGAAACAAATATCATTTTCCCGCCGAAAATTTTGAATGCATGATGTGAAGTGCGACGTTGCCGTTCTGTGCAACTCTACATGTTGCTGTTAGAGCATTCAAAAATCAATCTTGTATCCTTATAGTTAAAAGGTACTGTAGACGCACGTGTAGATTATTTGTAATTTGAGAATAGTTCGGGAGACGGTGTACTTAGTAAAAGACTGATTGGTTATCAAGAAGTTTTTATTTATTTGTGGACGACATGTTAAGAACGAAAGAGATAATATGTATTTTAGCTCACGTGAAGACTAACTGGTGCCTCAATCTCTTTTTAGCAACCGTGACAACTGTATTCTAGGAGGAGATGTAGGTTTAATGGTCTCAGTAACAAACTAAAATTTTTAAAGTATTCTTAAATTGTTCTGTAATTAATAAGTTAAGAAAACTGATTTATTAAATAAATACGTGAGCCAAAATACATATTATGTCTTTTGTTCTTCACATGTTGTCCACAAATAAATAAAAACTTCTTGTTAACCAATCAGCCTTTTAAGTACACCGTCTCCCGAACTATTCTCAAATTACAAATAATCTACACGTGCGTCTACAGGACCTCTTAACTATTAGGACACAAGATTGATTTTTGAATGCTCTAACAGCAACATGTAGAATTGCACAGAATGGCAACGTTGCACTTCACATCATGCATTCCAAATTTTCAGCGGGAAAATGATTTTTGTTTCTAGCACCGAAACCATAAGACCTAGGGACTCACTTTTCTTGGTGCTTATTGCATCAAATATGCACTCTTTATTGGTATATCGCTCAGCATTCTACGTGCAGTACTTTTTGAGTTACAGCATGGGCTTGCTGGCGAGACGTCTCCCCAGCAAGCCCATGAAAAAATACAAATATCTCAAAAGTTAGTGGAGCTAGGATTTTGAAATATTTGCTACCTACTGTTCCGAGTAGGTAGTAAATATTAAGCTTTGTTTCATCTTCCTACCTACTATATGTTCCGAGATATCACATGGGCTGGCTGGGAAAACGTCTCTCCAGCCACCCATAATTATTGATGAAGTGCTCCTACCATATGGACATTTTCGATTCGGCTTTTTTACAATCAATTGCACTAGACATGCAGTAAATGTGGAACTATTTTGCTATTATGTAATCTTCGTAGTTTTCCCTGTATAGAATGGGCTGGCTGACGAGACGTCTCTACAGCCACCCAAAGTTTTCACCTCGTAGTGTCATCAGTTTTGATGCACTGAATCTGACACTTTACTGATGGAATGAACCAATTTCCACTAAATTTTGGTGTATGCCACTTGGCCATATCTCGCATGGGTTGCTGGGGAGACGGACACAATAAAATCGCTAATGTTTTCCATTTTGATGGTTAATATTCAAGAAAACACAAATTATAACACGAAATATTAGTTTCTATTATTTATTTGCTATGAAAGATTTTTTTTTGAAAATAACAATGTCACTGGAAGTAAAAATAAAACGCAGACATAAATTATTTTTTCTCATTTGACGTATAATAAGCAGCAAGGGCGCCGTACTTGAGAATTCTAGTTTGCGCAGCCAAGGTCATTGTAAGTAGATTGCTCTCACCTATACGAACTTTTTAGGGTTCCGATAAAAAGGAACCCTTCTGGTGCGTCTTTGTCTGTCTGTCTGTCTGTCCGTCTGTCTGTCTGTCACACCTCTATATCTCAGCAACCACCTATGCTATCGACCTGAAATTTGGATAAGTTTTAGAATATAGTTGCCCAACTTAATTGCTCATGAAAGAATTTTGAGAAAAATTATGATCATTAATAAAAAACCGGCCAAGTGCGAGTCGGACTCGCGCACTAAGGGTTCCGTACCACCACATAAACATAATTGTATTAGTTGAAATTTCAGTAAGTTAATGTGCTAGATTTTTTGAGTCCGACACGCGCTTGACCAAATTTTATTATTTGTTGTTTTATAGCTTATGCACTATAAACATACCAATTTTTTAGTTTGTAAGTGTTACTGTTTTTAAATAGAACTAAAACAAAAATCGCCTCAGTGACTATCCAACTTGACCCTTCTCTTATATGAATGTTCTTGAAACGGGAGCTCACCACAATTGGTTACCATTAGTTGTGAGAAAAGTTGTAATATTTAATGATATCAGACATTTCCCATTATTTGTACTGTGAGACCTAGCTTCTTGCCAAATTTCATAATTTTAGGTCAACGGGATAGACGGCCTGTAGGTATTGCATTTTTGTATAAATGTATGGAGATGAGGACATAAAATGCCATATCTTTTGATTGCGTCACTGTAAAAAATTGAAATTTTCAGATCTTGTGTGGTTTATGGATCCTAATATATGATATTAATTTCAACCTAATACCTTTACCCGTTCGTGAGATAAAGGGTCTTGACAGACAGACAGACAGACAGACGGACAACAAAGTGATCCTATAAGGGTTCCGTTTTTTTCTTTTGAGGTACGGAACCCTAAAAAGGGGGCAAATTTCAAATTGTTGCTACTAGGTCGAGTGGGGTATCCACGGAGTTCTGTACTCCGTGAGGCACACTCACTACCAAGTACCAGCCACGCCAACGTCAAAGAATATACAGGGTGTTAATTTGATTGCGTACCATAGCTCAGGGGCGAGATGAGTATCAGTAACTGAACAACTTTTCCCAAGGAACATAGGTCGAAATACGAAAATCAATTTTTGACCTCCCATTGAAACTGCATCAGCTGATAGCGCATGTTGTATAGAAGGACAGATTTGGTTTTTTGTATTTCGACCTATGTGTTTTGGGAAAAGTTGTTCAGTTACTGATACTAGTCCCGCCGCCCCTGAGCTATGGCACGCAATCAAATTAACACCCGGTATAATATTACGCTACTAGTTAGCTTATTCTAGTTTTTAGGGTTCCGAACCTAAATGGTCAAAAAGGAAACCCTTATGGTGCGACTTCGTCTGTCTGTCACACCTGTATATCTCAGCAACCACTCATGCTATCGACTTGAAATCTAAAATAGTTTTAAAATATGATTGCCCAACTTATTATAAAAATATTAATAACAGTTTTGTAAGAGGCCCAACTTGTGGGTGAATATATTAAATTGTCGTTACTAGGTCGAGTGGAGTACATTCCAAAATAGATTTTTTCGTTTTTATATGACTTAGTTTTCAAGTTATTATGAAAAATTTCTAAAAAATACCTGTGGATCTTTAGAGATAGAACTTTTTTAGTTACTAATAGCAACAATAATGTAAGCTCACCTACCTGTCGATGGTAGGCTTGATCTTGATCTGATCCTCCCCAGCCACAAACTGTCCGTAGAATGTAGCTTTCATGATCATCTCGAAGATCCTCTTGCCAAGCACTTGTTGCATGCGTTTCATCAACTGCAAACAAAAATATACTTTATGATAATTATGCACGATCCGAAACCATAGCAAGATCCGAAACGGCGTAGATTCGCTCTATTAAATAGAGTCTATTTGCATTGTATTCTGCATGAAATTCAATAAGTACCTATTCCGTAAAGAATACCTAAATAAAATTATTTGAAATCCGAATCTATGATCTTTTGTACAGTCAAAGTCAATTAAAATAACAAAAATTTAAATAACAAAAACATAAGGGACGATATACCGAAAACTGGAAGGGTGTGCTCAATCATCGAAATTGAACAACTTTCAACCTAAGAAAACATTTTGGGAAATGAAAAAAAAAATCTCTTGATTGATTGAACAAACCGGGGCGGACTAAAATTATGTGTTTGGAGGTGGTATTTCAACATCATCATCACTACATATTATAAAAAAGAAAGTCCCCCGAAACGTTTTTCTGTCGTCATCCATCATGTCTGTCTGTGAGCGCTAAACTCAGGAACTACTATATAGATTTCAATCCGGTTTTCATTAATGGATAGATTAATTCAATAGGAAGGTTTAAAGCTATAACTTATAAATATTAAGTGCAAATCACAACAAACATCTTCACAGTTCAGTTAGAACTGTGAAGATGTTTGTCGATCGAGTCGGATAAAAACGTGCCTCTAGAGAGCTTTCTGGGCGTGCGCTGCGTAAATGGTTTCATTCATATGAAAGTTATGTATGAAAGAATTGTTGCTCTGTAAGAGTTCTAAAGAAAAGTCCGCGATAGTATTTGTCTATCTTTTAAGGAAAACCCACACTAACCAACTCTTTATAGCAAAAAAGTAGATTTTCAAAATAAGGTATTTTAGAACGTATTTTTGTCCTCAAGGTATGGATCCTTATCTAATTTAAAAGGTTAGTAATAATAATCAATGAGCGTAGATCAAAACTGTCCTTTACACCATGTTATTTAAATGATTATCTTGGAAGATATCACAATATTAAAATCACTCTAATTAAATTTTAAAGTCCTAGAATGAGCTTCAAACTCGATGCGTATTTCCGTTGATAGCCGAACGTAGCCCAGAGTTTCCGAAGTTAATATCAGCGAGCACGGAGCAGAGAATCTCTGCTTTGAGCAGAGAATCTGTGATTTAAATTTTTCTCACAACTAATAGTAACCAATTAAGGTGAGCTCCCGTTTCAAGAACTTTTCTATAAAAGAGGGGTCAAGTTGGATGGTCGCGGAGTTTTTAAAATCAAAGAGCAAAAGCTTTTAGTATATCATATGGTAGATAGGTACGGAACCCTTAGGGCGCGAGTCCGACTCGCACTTGGCCGGTTTTTTTATTTCTCTTTTCAGTTCATATTTTTCTACACAGTCGGGTATTTTGTTTTTTGAAATATATTTTTTGTTTGTATTATTTTCTCAATTTTAATTACACCTTCTATAATAAATAAGCTAAACAGTAAGTTTCATTACAACAATTCCGATATTAACTGATTGCCTGAAGACATGTTTTCTATGTCTACAATATTCCAACGAAGCCGTAACATGCACGCTTCAGTTCTTACCAAACTACTAAATTCTTGGTAACAAGCCTATACAGGATTATAACGTAGGAGTTGCTACACACATGTTTGATTCGGCATGTTCGGTTTGGCATGTGCGGTTCAGCATGTTCGGTTCGGCATGTTTGGTTCGGTCTTTTTCATACAACAGACCACTCGTTCTAAGAAAAAGCCGAACCGAACATGCCGAATCGAACATGTGTGTAGCAACCCTAACACGTAACTAACAAAAGAACAGTCAGGTGACGCGTGTGTTGTGAAGTCGCCCACCGATATGGTCTTACATCACAGACCAATAGAAGTACCTATTATATACGTCTACTCGTACATGCTTACTGGCAAGGTCGGTGAAGTTTTTAGCGTTCTGTAGTCAACAAGGAACCCTTACAGTTTCGTCGTGTCCGTGTCTGTTTCTCTGTCTCCGGCTTAGCTCAGAGACCCTTACGACTAGAAAGCTGCAATTTGGTACATTTCATCCACGCCGACAAAGTGGTAAAATAAAATAATGAAAAAAGAATTTTTTGGGTACGTCTCCTCTAGACGTAGTGGGAATAAAAAATGTTTTTTTTTTTTTTTTACGTGGGGAGTCTTTAGTAGGTCTTCTAAAAATATTAAGAGTTTTCCAACAAAGGTTTTTGATTTAGGGATCCGTAAGAAAGCTCTTCAGAAGCTGTTTAATTCTGTCATACTCGAAGGGAAAACGCCACAGGCATGGCACAGAAGTGTGGTGGTGCTCTTCTTCAAAAAGGGTGATAAGACCCTGCTGAGAATTACAAACTCATCTCACTTCTGAGCCATGTCTATAAGCTGTTCTCGAGAGTCATTACGAACCGTCTCGCGCGCAGGCTCGACGACTTCCAGCCGCCCGAACAAGCCGGTTTCCGTAAAGGCTTCAGTACCATAGACCACATACATACGCTACGGCAAGTTATACAGAAGACCGAAGAGTATAACCAGCCACTTTGCCTAGCGTATGTGGACTATGAGAAGGCCTTCGATTCGATCGAGACGTGGGCCGTGCTACGATCTCTCCAGAGGTGCCAAGTCGACTATCGGTACATTGAAGTGTTGAAGGATTTGTACAAAAACGCCACTATGTCAGTTCGTCTTCAGGACCAGGACTCGAAACCTATCCAATTGCAGCGAGGAGTGAGACAGGGAGACGTCATATCTCCTAAACTATTCACCGCTGCATTGGAAGACGTCTTCAAACTCCTGGACTGGAAAGGACTTGGCATCAACATCAATGGCGGGTACATGACCCACCGTCGATTTGCTGACGATATTGTCGTAATGGCTGAGTCCCTGGAAGATCTCGGCACGATGCTCAATAACCTCAGTAGAGTTTCATAACAAGTGGGTCTTAAAATGAACATGGATAAGACGAAAACTATGTCTAACGCCCTTGTTGTACCCACTCCACTCAAAGTTGGAGACTCTACGCTCGAAGTTGTCGATGAATACGTATACCTGGGACAAACAGTCCAGCTGGGTAAATCCAACTTAGAGAAAGAGGTTACTCGTCGAATCCGACTCGGATGGGCAGCGTTCGGGAAGCTCCGCAATATCTTCACGTCCAAAATACCGCAGTGTCTCAAGACGAAAGTCTTCGACCAGTGTGTGTTGCCAGTGATGACATATGGCACCGAGACGTGGCCGCTCACGATGGGCCTTATCAGAAAGCTCAAAGTCACCCAAAGGGCTATGGAAAGGGCTATGCTCGGAGTCTCTCTGCGCGATCGAATCAGAAATGAGGAGATCCGCAGAAGAACTAAAGTAACTGAGAATCGCTGAACTAAAGTGGCAGTGGGCAGGGCACATCGCAAGAAGAACCGATGGCCGATGGGGCATAAGGGTTCTAGAGTGGCGACCACGTACCGGAAGACGAAGCGTTGGCAGGCCCCCCACAAGGTGGACCGACGATCTAGTCAAGGTCGCGGGAAGCCGCTGGATGCGAGCAGCGCAGGACCGGTCGTCATGGAGATCTTTATGGGAGGCCTATGTCCAGCAGTGGACGTCTTTCGGCTGATATGATGATGATGAAGAGATATATTTAGTTTAAAAGCGCCCCCCAAAAAAAGTGTTCCCCCCCCCTTTGTCAGCTTAACGGATGATATCAGAAACGTGAGAAAAATTACATTGATTATTATGATGGATGAATTTAAAAAGTTGAATCTTTCAAGTTAATGACTAATAGTCAAAATACTGTAAATAATAGACATAACAATAACAATCAAACGCTGGACTTTCGTTAAGGCAATCCGTGTTCCATACTAAATTCAAATGACTTGCTTTCTTATGCGGGACATTAAATGCTGTTGAAAAACGAGTGTATACTGCTATTTATAGTAAAATTTTTCGCTGATTAATACAAAGATACAGCTAATGCACCGAAAGTACTAGTTTTTACTCGTATTAGTAATTTTTGGTTCCATTGTGGGTGTGCGATTTATACTACAGTACTTTCGGTGCATTAGCTGTATCTTTGTATTAATCAGCGAAAAAATTAACTAAAAATAGAGTATACACTCGTTTTTCAACAGCATTTTAAGTCCCGCATAAGCATGTAAGTCATTTGAATTTAGTATGGAAAACGGATCGCCTTAAGAGGGAAAATGTTTGTGAAAAAATCTAAACTTGCTAAACAATAATGATTTCTGAGGCAACTACGGAACCCTATACTGCGCATAGCCCGACACGAACTTGTCTGGTTTTTTTGTACCTACAGTCAAGCGCAGCTAAATTTTGACACTTGCAGCACGACTCAAAATTAGAAGTAGGAACGGTATAAAGTCTACTGTGTCAAGCTAGACGTGCAAACAAACACACTTCACTTTTCTCTTTGTAAGTATCTTGATGTACATAGATCGTGAAACCACAAATTAGCATCTCCAATAGGCCTTGCTTGATGTAAGTAAATAAAAAAAGAATCAAATTGATTAGTGTAGGAAGCAGTTGACCCCAACATAATTCTCTTAGGCAGATTTTATTTGACAGGATGATAAAGTATCAAGAATTAAATGTAAATTCAAAAAATCCAAAAAAAATTCACCAAAAATTTTTTCATATATTCTTTGTCATTTTTGTATGGAAAAATTAAAAGTACCGATTTTTTTTTTGGATTTTTTTATAGAACGTTTGTCTTATACCCCAGCAAAGTTTCATCGACTGAAGATTTAATGCGGAAGTCTTCATACAACGATCCGCTTCGTTGCCTAGACTAGATAGGTCGGTCCTATCCAGTTACTTATGAATTTAGAAAATTTTTGCTTTTGCATCCGTTGAAAAATTCAGACTTTTTCCATGGTAAGTATACGTATAATACCTAGTAAGTATGCGACAGCTCGCAATTACACGCCATACATACATCCGTGTTAACAGAATAAGCGAAACTGAGAAAATAGTTTGTTCAGAATCGGGAGTAGAATCAATTTCACAGGTTTTTGTTAAGGGTATTTTATTTTTAATTTAAATTTTTGCCGCTTCTAAATATTTCTGGGGCTACGCGCGCGGGGTGTGCGCGGTTCATGAGCGGCGAGGTGGGGAGGTATGTGGGCGTGACGTGCGCGTACGCAACATGATAGCTTAAAAACCTACTAGAACCACAAAAAAAACACAACCAAAAAACCACTGAACCGATTTTTATATGGTTTTCAATTAAGTTTTTTGGCTTACTTCTTAGCAACATATAAGCTTTGTTTCATTTTAATCGGTTCACTCAATAAGCTACGGTCTACCTTGTTTCGTTGGGGAGTACTTACAAAATTTCAAGCGTGTAGCTTCTGTTCAAACCGATTGCAATAAAACAAAACTTATATTTAAATCGGTTCAGTTGCTTGTGTATACTGTAAACGCAAATAATTCCACGCGAACGAAGTCGTGGGCACAGCTAGTTGTTGTAAATAATCTTTACACATAGTAAAATTTATAATATAATGCTTAAACAGCGGCGGCATCACATTTCTATGTCTCAGGCAAGGACTTGAACACATTCTCATGCTAAATTCGCTGACCGTGACACATTTATATCGAGTGTACATAGAAATCTTTACAGATTCAAAATGTGAAACTGAGCAACTTTTTCATGGAACATAACAATGTCAAAATGTGACACTTAATTCCTATACAGCCTTAGAACCTGCATCAAGTGTTAGCGTATTTGTTACTAGCTGTGCCCGCGGCTTCGCCCGCGTGATATTCAGACAATATGCAGTCTCTCTCTCTCCCCCTTCTTCTCCCCCTCCTTCTCCCTCTCTCCCACTCCCTTTTTGTCTACCTCCATCCCACTCCCTCTCCTTCTCCCTCTCCCTGCCCCTGTCCCTGCCCCTATCCCTGCCCCTACTCCTATCCCTTTCCTTAACACCGTCTTAATCGCTATCCCTATCCTTATATAAACATAGAAACGACACCCATATTGATTTTTAGACATTTTAACCCTATCGCACCCCAACCCCATCCCCAGGGGGTGATGGTATTTCACGTCCACCACCTTAGATTTCAAAATTGTTGTAGTTTTCGTAATCAGCGATCCGATAAACCATACAAACGACACCCATATTCACTTTTTAACCCTATCGCATCCCAACCCCTTCCCAAGGGAATGATGGTATTTTACGTCCACCACGTTGGATTTCAAAATTGTTGTAGTTTTTGTAATCAGCGACCCGATAAACCATACAAACGATATTGGTTTTTAGACTTTTTCACCCCATTTCCCCTTTTTAGGGGTTGAATTTGGGGTAGAATTTCAATAACAGTGACGAACGTTGCATAGAATTACATAATTAATGCCTAAATAATAAATAATGTGGATTTTACTTTAAAAATAAAGAATTTTCAACTTCATCCCCCTTTTCACCCTTAAGGGTGTCGAATTTTCAAAAACCCTGAGACACGTAAATATAAATTTTTAGTCGTCAGTCTAAATAAAAATTTTGAAGATCCTAACTTTAAAACTGATGGACTTTCATACAAACTTTCATCCCTTGTTTCACCCCCTTAGGGAATGAATTTTGGTAAATTCTCAAACACGTACTTTTTTGTTTTTTACTAAAAGCTTAAATACAAATTTCTATAATTCTACCTTTAAGAATGAAAGACTTTATAGACCAACATACGGAAAAAAATCATCAACTTTTTCAACCCCTTGAAGTGTGATTTTTAAGAAATTCTTAAATACGTGTTTCTTTATTTTTTACCAGAAGCTTAAATTCAAATTTGAGTGAATCTAGCTCAAAAAACAAAGGACTTTCATACAAACTTTCATCCCTTATTTCACCCCCTTGGGAGATGAGTTTCCAAAATCCTTTCTTAGTGGGTGGTTTTGACGCACATAGAACCTGTGTACAAAATTTCAGATCTGTATCTATAGCGGTTACGGCTCGGCGTTGATGAATCAGTCAGTCAGTCAGTCAGGACATGCTCTTTTATATATTTAGATGGGTAGTAGACCATAAATGTAGGGCAACCCAACAACAAAATCCAAATTCCTTGAGGGCAACTTCATTAACCAGGCAGTATTAATAAGGCCTCTCGGTGCACGAGTCCGAATCGCACTTGGCCGGTTTTTTTTATGTTACAAGTGAGCAAACGAGCAGGTGAGCCAACTACCGCCAATTACCGATTTACCGCCTATTGCACCCTATTTCTTATTAGTAACATATTTTGACAATAATAAGAGAGCAAAGTGCGTTTATGTCTCATATGCCAGTAACTTCACAGGCTCCCCTACCCTTCAAACCGAAAAAGCTTGCGTTTACAATGCTGCTTTACGGCGCGGCATAAATTTTTATAAGCAAGGGGTGGTAGGTACTTCCCCAGACGGACAGTGCACAAACGCCCTAACCACCTTCCATACAGGACGGTTTACGTGAACCACAGATTTTCTGATATCTATGACCTACGTTTCACAAAACTCATTCATTCAAATCATTCAATCATATCATCCATCAGCATGTAACCGCGAGTAATTCATTGTTCCGTTTGATTTAGTGTGACGATGTCAGATTAGTTAAAAGCCATATTACGTGATATCATATCAAATACAACGTGTTTGTGAAGCTAAAAATCATGTTTATGAATAAAATGTTAATATACACAGTGTTCCTGAGGATATGCATTAATTTTAGAAGCACGTTTAGTTAACAAAACTGTAAAACTGAACACGGTGTATAGAAATTAAATCTATTTATAATATTTAATCTATTATTTTGTTCAAACAAGTACAAAATTATTCCTGCTACGGAATCATTGTTTAAAGTCAATAAACTTTTAGAAAACGGCGGTTGAAATATTAGCGAAATATGATCCATTAATATCGCCAAAAAATTTAATACTTACAGAAAAGATTTATTGCAACCTACTTTCTCACAAAATTACATAGGTACATTTTATTTGCTAAGGATGATATATGTAGATTAGGACCAAATAAAAAGACGTTGTTACTTGGGGTGCGGTTTGGATTGCAAGGGGGGCGGAGAGTGTCCATTCTGTATGATAGTACTTTACTTTATTCTGTGCCGAAGTCATCTCAGATGATCAAAAATCGCCTTGAATGCGGCTGAAACCAGAAGATTCAGCAAACTTTCAGAATACCATCAACAGATCAGAAGTTTGGAAGCGAGCCAAGCGGGTCAACCCGAATTGCTGACTTGACAACAACGTTGTAGATAGGTATGCACTGCACACCCACACTATACGGTTTGTTTCGGACGAAATTTTGACAGAAAGATTAAAAAACCGGTCAAGTGCGAGTCGGACTCGCATGCCGAGGGTTCCGATATACTTATTCTTTTTTGGAAGCAATAAAGTTCATTTTTGGGACTGAAAACTAAATTTGTTTGTAAAGGTTTTTTTGCAGATTTCTAAAAAACAGTGTAGCTTATAAAGATCGTTTTATGATGCCTGAAATATTTACGTAAATCTCTATCGACTATAATTTCAGATTTTTCCTTACAAAACTTCTTATATGTGGGGAATGGTATTTTTTTAAATTTTGAATTATGAACAAATCATATATCGAAAAGTAAGCCAGCACCCTGACACTATTCGTTCCTCAATCATTAAATTATTTGTGAAAAACTATCGTCATACTTATGCGGAATTTAAATACAAGATTTTAATGGCTAATTCAGCTTGTAAATAATATTTTTATTTTTTACATAATTAGCACGAATGTCGACCTCGACTCTGCTGCTCTTAAAATAAGTCCAAGCTCTCAATTATTCCCTCCACCACCCCACCAGTCTTCTTATTTTTAGTTATCGGATGCGATCGCGTCTTCAGCGGTGATTTAGCCAGCAGCAAAGTGGGACAATACGGTGCCAAGCAGTACTAAACTTTGTAAGGATAAATATGTAAGGATATCAGGGCAATTCACGATATGCCTGTTTATCGTGAATTGCCCTGATATCCTTACATATTTATCCTTACATTATGTCCACTTATTTCATCATAACATCTCATAATACTTCCACTACAGGACAGAGAGCTCCCTCCAGAATTCCAGCTCTTGCTAGAAGAATGTAGAGGGGAAGTACCTTAGTCACCACGCTTGTTAGCATTAACACTGGCACCAGTATGAAAGATGGTACGATACATGGAAGAACGCTAGTGCTCATCTTCCGGTTTATAAACCCTTAGTCGCCTTTTACGTCACCCACGAATAGAGATGGGTTGGTATATTCTTTGCCGGCACCACACGGAATGTCCACTTACGAGTACTTGCTAGAGGTAAATCCATTAAACAGCGGTCTATGCCTCTGGATTCTGGCTGACCTTGTAACCTATTTAATAAATCTCTACTAGGTACTGACTGACAGACAGACAGATAAGATAACGCATAGCCTAAATGAATCAGTCTAGGAGTCGTTCCTAAAAGGACGTGCAGTTGAGGAGTTCTTGGCTTATTCCCTGAGACACGTATGACAAACAGTTTGTATGAAAATCGGAGCATACGAGCATGGATGGGTGGGTACGCACCACGTAGAAACAAAACCAGTATAAGCTGAACCAGCGCTACGCAGCAAACGCCAGAAACCAGAGACCTGCTCAACGTCAAAGTGTTTCCTCCGACGAGTGGCTGTGCTAGTTGAAGACTGAAATATGTGAACGAAAAGGTCATCATGAGTAAGATCCGGAGAGAAAAGTATCTAACTATTTACACGGGGCTCAATCAGGACATTCAGGACTCGTAAATCACTAATTGAAAGTGAGCTGGCATTCAAATCAGCCATAGAAAGCGAAACTATCTTACGTAAAGATGACTCTACTCACACTCTTGAGTCTATTTCTCGTGTAGCAACAACTATGCTACAACAATTTATAATACTCATACTCTAGGAGTCAGGCAGCGTTCAAGTTTGTCTGAAAGTCAAGGCCATGATGCCCGATGCTGCATTGACGGATGCGCACAAGGTCGAATGTTTTTTGGCTTGTACGATTCTGTAGCTCATTTGTAACAAAGTCCAACTTTTTTTATTTCAGAACTTGGCAAACGACCAGGTAACCCACACATGATGGTAAGTGGTCACCACCGCCGATAGCACCCACCGTCTTATTTGTGGCATATTTTGATGAAAAGATAGCAAAGCGCGTTGCCCAACCTGAGAACTAAGATGGTATATCTATTGTGACGGAAATTTCAAAGGCTCCCTTACCGTTAGTGTAAACACTGCAGCTTCACGTCTTGTGCAATAGGAAAAGGGGTGGTACCTACATCCCCAGATGGCCTTTGCACAAAAGCCCTACCACCTTCAAAATTATACTATAGTCCACTTGTCTTCTAATGATGATAAAAAACTATGGGAACATAATTTGAGACTAAAAGTAAACGGCGTCGGTATTCCCGAATTCTTAAAATAACTGGCCAAGTGCGAGATGGACATGAGCAACGAGGGTTCCGTACCACTAAGGCAAAAATACCGTCTGTCGCGCAAACTGTATCGTGGAGGAATGTCCGACGAGACGGTTTCCGGTCCAAGCTGCACCTGCTCACACCAGAGGCGAAGATACGTTAACACGCAGAAAAGACTGAACGTCAAGGTAAACAAGATAATTTTTATTTTTTTATTTTATTTATTAGGCTTTCCAACAACGAGTGCACATTGATTACATAGGTTGCTTACAATTTACAAGAACATGTGCCTCATCACTTACAGGAGAGCACAGCATGCACAATTATGTCCAACGAGTTTAGGAACAAGAGAAGAGCAAATTTAGGTAAAAGTAGGTATTTGATTGAGAGCACATAGAAAAGTTACTTTGTACTCTCAATCAAATAGCCACTGATTAATACTGCAATACAATTTAAAGTTTAAAATTTGAAGTTATACCAAACATATTATTTAAAAGGATAGTTTACACTAACTGAACGAACCTTACAAAACCATTAGTATTTTCTTTTTAAAATATAAAATATTGTCATGAAAAATATCAACATTTGCAGTCCTAGGTAAGAAGTTGTAGAATTTAATCATCCTGGAAATAGGAGCATTTAAGACTAGATTGCTCTTATAAGGGTTATTCGTAAACAATTTAAAGAAACTGGAGCGAGGCATCTTCCTAGGGGTTGCAAAGTTGATATTACTAAGTAGCTCAGGACAATTCAAGTGATTGTTTAAGATCTTATAGAAGAAGGTTAAATCTAACACTTTTCGCCTGTCAGAGAGAGATGTGACCTTATAAAATTCTAGACGTTTACGATAAGAAGTCAAAGTACGATGCTTATGAAAGAAATACGCAAGATGAGTAAGAAATCGCTTCTGAATCCTCTCGATTCTGTCTCTGTGGATGTCATAATGAGGATAATATAATAACTTGCACAACACATCGATCGCTTCCATTTCTCTCAATCAGTCGTCATCTCAACATTAACTTCTTTCTTTCTCATATCATCTTACATTCCATCCATCTTTTCTTTGGACTAATTCGGCATACATTGCTAATATACTTGGTTTTGCTTATTCCAAGATCCTTACTTCAACGACCAATGTATGCCGAATTAGTTTCTGAATTAAGGAAAATGGGACACCTGCTTTAACAAGTAACTATACCAAACCCTGAGAAAGCTAAACGCACATAAATTTCCTCCAACCAGTCCTCACTTCAATCACTAACTACAGCGTACCTCCACGTCACATTTTCTCTGCTGAAAATGTACTTTATCATCAACAACATAAGGTTTAATTTCACAACTTGGGTTTACCCACGTGCTGTTAGTTGAAATTCCTGCAGCAACCGGTCGCGAATCATTATCGCGCGTAGTTCATTGCCAGCGAACATGCGAACGAGTCGGCATGTTGTGCAGTTTTGATTGATCAACATTCTGAAATGCTGTGATCGTATCTGTAATCATCTTCATAACATCCCATAAAACGTCCAGTGCTGGACATGGAGCTGCTCTAGAATTTCACCGTTAGTGTGGGGTGAATGTTGAGTATGAGGTGAGTGTTGAGTGTGAGGTGAGTGTTGTGTGTGAGTGTATGTGCATCGGGGTCTATTTAAGCGTCTTTTACTCGTATTGTAGGGCAGTCAACAGGCCGGCCGGCCGGGTTCGACTTTACTGAGGATGACGGATTCACCACAGGCACAGATTAAATAATAGTAAACTGACGTTCACCACAGGTTTGAAAGGAAATCTTGAATGGTTGTTGAATTCAAAGTGCTGTTCAGTCTTAAACGATGTTCAGTGTGAGAGATATTGATTTAAAAACGTAGCGCAAAAGAAAGTTTAAATTTTTGTTCAGATTACAAAGTCAATTTCCGCAACACAGGCCACACTGGCAGACTTCAGAGGCTCTACTCACGATCGGATCAGACCGTTCCGAATTTAGCTCCTGACCGCGATTTTGTCCAGTATCGGATTGTCCCAAACCACAATTTTGCCATTGGGCTAAGACGTGGTCTGGACCTAAATTCGTAGCGGTCCAATCCAGTCGTGAGTAGAGCCTCTTCTTCACGTCTGCGACAATTTAAGGCCTCGTTCAGAATGTTCAAATTCACGCACAATGCCACTTTGTTTAGCAGTGCAAGTGAGAGAACTGTTAAAGATTAAGCAATATACGACAAAATGCGAAAAATTCCCGCATACATCTGAACAAATCTAAAAGTACTAACAGACGATCGGATCGGACTGCTCCGAATTTAGCTCCGGACCACGATTTTGCCCAATAGCGTTGCGGATTGTCCCAAACGACAACTTTGCTATTGGGCAAAATCGTGGTACGGAGCTAAATTCAGAGCAGTCCGATCCGATCGTCTATTAGTACTTTAAATCATCTAAATGCGACTAGGCTCATATATAAGATCCTAACGAAATAGTGAACATAATTTTAGTATGTTACTCAGACCATGAAACTGAACAACTTTCCCCAAGGAACTTAGGTCGAAATACGAAAAACCAAATTTGACCTCCCATACAAAATGCGCTATCAGCTGATCCAGTCACTATGGGAGGTCAAAAATTGATTTTCGTATTACGACCTATGTTCCTTGGGGATACTCGTACTACAGGACACGTAGAAGAAGCAATCCCTGTCAAACATATAGCTAGAAGTTGAAGTGGTGGCAAAACAAATTGTAACCAAGCAGGTACCAGTACTTTGAGTGAGAACTTGGTCCAAGAAGCGATAATTTGTACATAATTAGTAGTTATCATTTTGCTAACTAGCAGGGCGAGAATATTCTCACCTAGTTATTAGCTTAGCATATACGAACATAAACTAAGTATCTATTGTGAGGAGCATTGAACTCAAATTTAAAAGGTCGCAGACCGACCGGCAAAATGCTCGAGCATGCGCGAGCAGTCCGGAGCAGTTTCTTAGGGTTGCCATGCCATGTTACTAATTTGTAGCGGTAATTCAACACTGAGACGTGCATGCAGGGTGTTAGGTTAGGATTATTATACAGGATGTTAGGGTAAGTATACAGGGTGTTAGGATAGGATCACTAACAGGGTGGTAGGTTAGGATCACTATATGTACAGGGTTTTAGGGTAATAAGTATACAGGATGTTAGGTTAGGATTACTATACAGGGTGTTAGGGTAAGTACACAGGGTGTTAGATTACGATCACTATGTGTACAGGGTCTTAAGGTAAGTATACAGGATGTTACTACACAGGGTTATCTTATCCTAACACCCTGTATACTTACCCTAAGACCCTGTATATATGGTTATCCTATCCTAACACCCTGTAGACTTACCCTAACACCCTGTACATATAGTATTCATCCTAACCTAACACCCTGTATACTTATCCTAACACCCTGTAGTATACGGATTTTTCCCTAAATGAATTACAATTAACTTATTAAATTAACTTATTAAATTAAATTAAATTTTTATTTTGACACCCTGTACACATAGTAGTCATCCTAACCTAACACCTTGTGTAGTCACCCTAACATCCTAGCCTAGTACCCTGTATATTAACAAATAATGGCCATTTGTAGTTCTCGGTATTATCAAAAATGCTTCTAATTTTTGATAATACCGAGAACTACAAATTGTAAAAAATGCTATATTTAGCCCTAAACCCTTCAAGCAGGCTACACTGCGACCTTACGTCCGCGAGCAGTTTTTATACCTCTCAGGCAATTTTGCATTTTATTCCTATGAATTTAAAGTCCATTTTGCAATGCTATCAAAAACTGCTCTCGTCTGCTCTGCCTTTTGGTGTGCGCGGAGCCATAGCAGTTGCAACAAGGGTCCTATGATCGATCAACTTTTTCTCGTTTATTCCTACGCTTTGCTTTATTTTGCTGCTATGTCAAAAGCAATTGACAAAAGCTGTCAGAAAAAACAAGTTTGTAAAACAATATTATTCTTTCTGTCCAATAGGTATGTACTCTGGTTTTAGTGGCATGGCTGCAAAATGTGTTGGTAAGCGTTGGAATGAACAAAGAATACAGAAATAGTACCTAAACATAATAGTGCAGCTTGGAAGATGTCTAAAATTATATTATCCCTTCGTCCCCCCCCCCTCCCCATTATCTCCAAAGTTTGCTTATAGGGTAGGAAAGTTAGATTTATGCTCTCTAATAAATATGCACCAGCTGGAAATAGTCTTAATCGATGCTAGGCATCATGAATACGTGTTCTGTGAGGTTGCGCCGGTTTCTGGCTAACGATAAACTTTAGAGGGCAGAAAAACCATGAAAAATTTGGTGTTTTTTTATTTTTCGTTTATAACTCAAAAACCATGCATTATAGAGATAATATTTCTGGGGCAAAACGAAATAACATAAAATTTTGTGTTAGGTGACGTACTCAAAATTCAAATCAATAAAGCAGTTTAGCCTCAATCGATCGTTGAAGATCGGCAATTTTACCCATTTTTTTTCCGCAATGCAATTTGCGCTCAAATTATACACAAACGGCTGAGATTATGATGAAATAGTGTATTAGCAAATTTATCCTCGTATATTTACCTAAACAATGATACCTCATTTACTATCTGGAGTGTAGTGATTTCCAATTTATAGCTGTCAGCGCAATAGGGAACATGCATAAATTTTATTAGTCGCATTTATTAATAAAATATGAAAATACCGTTGTAGAGATGACAAAAAGTGAAATTAAAATTTAAATCGGCTAAGAAATACGGCCGATATAAGCATTTAAAACTACTAATTAGACAGAGAGATCCGACATAAATATTAAATAGTGAAGTCACAATTCACTACGGCCATATAAACTCCATATTAAATTTCGTTTTGCTAGAAAGAGACAGAAACAAAGCTTCGATGGCTTATAAGTTATATCTTTTTTATTATTATAGTTATTCGAAAAATTGTTTTACAAGTCTGTTTATTACATGAATGACAATAAATTTCTTAAATAAAAAAAAATCGTGCATGTTCATGTGAATTTTCATACGAGTATAATTTGGGTATATTTTTTTTCTTTGATCCTAACTTATATGTATAACAAATAATAACACTTGGGGACCTTTTTACGTATTTATTACTCACTTTCCAATTTTTAATGTCCGAGCTTACAACAAAACAACCTCATGTCAATAACCAAGATGGCGAACGCAGTCGCGCGGGCATGCGCAATGGGCGCCCCCGGTCGCCGCGTGAAGCGCGGCTAATATGAATTGGTGGCGCTATAGTCTCCCCCTCCAAGTCTCGCAAACGTCCCGTACGAGACTTGGCTAACGGCATTGGGGAATGGAAAGGTGTAAGTGCACTGGCATGGTGCTTCCCTTTCTTTCGGCCTTCACTATCCTCTACCTCGTAAGTGGTCGGACTAACCACTTTAGTAATTATGTACGGTCCTTCTCTTCGTGGGGCAAATTTGCGAGTACGACCCTTCGCGGTGCTACTTATCGGGTGAGACTCAATAAGTACTTGATCACCTACACTATAATCAGGACCGGTGCGACGAGATTTATCAGCCGTAGCCTTCCTGCGTTCCTGCTGATTTAAAATGTAGAATTGGATCTCCTCCAGCTCGTCAGCGAACCGATTTAGATAGGGTGTTATTTGAGGTATATAATTATGGGTTTCAGTTACTTTTATTTTTTTATTTATTTTTTTTTTATTCAGAGTACCAACAGCTACTTAAATCTAATTATAAACATAGGTGAATTAGTACACAGCCATTTATAGGTACCCGCAGATTTAAATCTAACTAAATAACTGAAGAAGCCAAGAATATCACTGGAGTATAAACCAAGTAGTTAAATTAAACTTAAGGAAAATGAGGATTACAGAAATTAACTAATGCTAAAATTAAATTAGGTAAGAATAGTTACGAACTTATGTTAGGCTTAAAGAACATCTTGTTATAAATACGCCTTATATCTGAATGACTTGAGCAAAATAGTTCCAAGTCGCTGTGTCCCTTGCTTAAACTATTAAATAACTTAGCAGCCCTTAAGAAGAAGGAATTTCGCCGGTAATTGGTTTTTGCACTAATTGTTGCTAAGGGCTGGTTGTGTCTAATAGGAAGTCTATTAGTAACGTGGATATTAATGTTTTGTAACAGACTGGGAGAGTTTATTTCTGCCTTGGCAATTTTAACTAAATAAATGAGGTCTGCAATTTCTCTTCTTTGCTCTAAGGGTAAGAAATGATAAGTTTTACAACGGGTTTCGTAGCCATGTTCAAACCGCCTGCATTTATATTGTAAGTACCGGAGGAAACGTTTTTGGATAGACTCAATACGGTTAATATGCACCTTATACTGGGGATTCCACACAGCGGATGCATATTCCAGTATACTTCGCACATACGAACAATACAGGACTTTGATAGGTTTGAGTGTCTTGAATGGAGCTGTAGTCCTTTTAATAAAGCCTAGGGATTTAGAGGCCTTTTTGACTATATAGTCGATGTGGTTTTCGTAGGAAACCCGAGAGTCTTGCATAACTCCAAGATCTTTCATGATGTTAGTCTTACTAAGAGGATCGTTGCTAAGTGTGTACGGGTAGACTATAGGGTTGGGCTTACGTGTAAAAGTGGTGACAAAGCATTTTTTGATATTCAAATTTAATTTATTTTTGACACAGTATTGCTCAAAATTAATTAAATCTGATTGCAGCTGATTACAATCTTCTGTACTTGACACGGATTTGAATATCTTGGTATCGTCTGCATATAGTAAAAATTTTGAATTGCTGAAACAATCGCCAATGTCATTAATAAAAATTACAAATAGCAACGGTCCTAGTAGTGAGCCTTGAGGTACACCAGACGGGATTGGCATCCAGGAGGACTTATAGCCATTAGTTACGACAGCCTGGGACCTGTTCATGATATAGGATGAGAACCATCTATAGAGGTTTCCATGTATCCCTGCGCAACTCAGTTTCTCCAGGAGCAGCACATGATCGATACGGTCAAAAGCTTTACTAAAATCAGTAAATATCGTGTCAACTTGTACACCCTTATCCATTTGAGACGTAACAAAATCATTGAATAACACAAGGTTGGATGTAGTAGATTTACTCATAAGGAATCCGTGCTGCTCCTCAGAGAATGATTGCTGCAGAGCTGCGTACACTTGTCTATGAACGATCTTTTCAAATATTTTGGCAAATATGCATAATTTCGAAATCGGCCTGTAATTACAAACGTTCGACCTATCACCACTCTTGTGAACTGGGGTCACAAATGCCGATTTCCAGAGCTGGGGTACGATGCCTTCAATCAGTGATCTACTAAATATTATACACAACGGCAGTACGAGACTCTTTGCACACCGTCTAATTATCACAGGGGATATATCGTCAGGCCCAGCGCCTTTGTTAATATTCAAAGTTTTTAATAGCCTTAGAATTTCTCTGGAATCAATTTCAATATCACTGATACTCGTATTGTTTCTACTTGTGTGAGTCTGGTTTGGTAGGTCATGTGGGGCAGTATGATGACAAAGAAAAGTCGATTGAAAATAGGTAGCGAACATATTGCAGACGGATTCTCCCGATCCGATACTTGCCTGATATCGTCAAATAAGTTGACAGGTGCGCGCAAGTCTCGTGCAAAAGTAATATAAGCGGCAGATTTACCGGTTCCCTGGTTAACGGCGTTATTGAGTGCAAAACGCACTACAGGTACCTTACTTGGCCAATCTCTGTGGTCTTCATCTGCCGACAGCAACATGGCTAGAATTTGTTTCATGTCCCGATTTTTACGCTCTGCGGGATTGGCTTCGGGATGGTATACGGGAGTCAGGCTTTGGTCTATTCCGAAAGCCAGCATTACCTTTTGCATGATACCCGAAACAAATTGAGTCCCGTTGTCTGAGATAACTCGTCGCGGCAAGCCGTATCTCAAAAATACTTCCTCTATCAAAGCTTTGGCGCAGGTCTCTGAGGTGGCGTCTTTAATGGCGAAAAGTTCCACCCATCTACTAGCGGTATCCTCTATCAAGAAAATCCAACGCTCACCTGTGTTGGCTTCTGGTAAGGGGCCAAACAAGTCCATGGCAAGAACCTCGAAACGCTGCTGCGGAGTCGGAGTCTGCAGTAGTCCCGCAGGTTTGAGATTGGTGGGTTTGTACTTTTGACACAATTCACAAGATTTTACATATTGCGTCACGAACTGTCTACAATTTGGGAAATAATACCTTTCCTTTAACTTCAGGAGCGTGCGGTCAATACCAGGATGTCCAGAAGTGGGAGCGTCGTGTATTTGTTTGAGTACATCAACACGCATGGATGCCGGTAGAACCAGCAGAGGCTCTTCAGACTCACCTTCGGGATCGCAACGAAAAAGAACACCTTGGGTCACATAAAACCCTTTTCCAGTCCAGGCTTCAGATTTCTCCGGGTTTTCGTCTTCTACTGCTTCGATTATTTTCCTACAGTCTGGATCTTCTAGCTGAGCTGTGCGGATATCGCAAGGGTCACGATGAGGTAAATCTACTGCAATGGGACGTACATCGCATATGTTACCTTCCGAAGTGTTCGTTGGCCGACTGAGGGTATCTGCGACCACATTTACTGTTCCAGGGGTATACTCTACCTTGAGGTTGAAGGACTGAACTTTCATGGCCCACCGAGCCAGTCTTCCACTAGGTGTTTTTAGAGAGAGTAACCATCTTAATGGCTGATGATCGGTGGCCACACATATCTCAGCTCCCTCAAGATAACCTCGGAAACGCTCTAAAGCCCAGACCACGGCTAACGCTTCTCGCTCGGTGGTACTATAGTTGCGTTCAGCGCTTGTGAGTAGTCTGCTCGCATATTCAATTGGTCGTTCAGACTTAGAGTCTTCCCCTTGCATTAATACAGCGCCAAGAGCGTAGGCGCTAGCGTCAGTCCTCAACACGAACGGCTTGTCAAAGTCCGGCTGGCGAAGAATCGGCGCCGATGTCAAGCGTGATTTCAAGTTTTCGAAAGCTTGCATCTGCGGTTTGTCCCACTTCCAAGACTGATTCTTGCGGGTTAACATTGTGAGAGGTTGAGCTATATTCGAAAAGTCCGGAATAAACTTACGGAACCACGAACAGGTCTGTAGGAAGGTCTTCAATTCCTTCAGGTTCGACGGTGGGTCTCTCTTTAAAAGAACGTCTACCTTAGCTGGATCCGGCTCAATCCCTTTGGCCGAAATGATGTGTCCGAGATAGGACACCTTCTCTCTAGCAAACATGCACTTACCTCGATTTGCCCTCAAGTTGAACAAACGTAACCGGTCAAAGACCTGTTGGAGGTCACGTAAGTGAGTTTGTAGATCTGCAGACATCACCAAAATATCGTCCAAGTAGATAACCACCGTCATATCCTTGAGGCCAGCCCTGAAGCGGTCCATCATCCTCTGAAACGTTGCCGGAGAGTTTTTGAGCCCAAAAGGCATGCGGCGAAATCTGAACGTTCCAAATGGTGAGACGAACGCGGTCTTGTCGCGATCAGCGGGGTCCACTTCAATCTGCCAGTATCCAGATTTTAAGTCTATAGTTGACATGACGTTATTTACCTTGGTCGAAAGCAGAATATCGTCGATGACCGGCAAGGGATACTTATCAGTCTTAGTAATACTGTTGATGTTCCGGTAATCGACGCAGAAACGTACCTCGTCTTCAGACGTCTTTTTGGGAACTAGTACTACAGGCGACGCCCACTCCGACTCAGCTTCTTCAATTATATTTTCTTCGAGCATCTTCTCTATTTCTTTTTTCATAATCTCCTTCTTTCCAGGTGGGACTCGGTACGGTGGAACACTAATAGGAGGATGCGTACCTGTATCAATCCGGTGAACTGCGAACGTAGTGGGGCCTCCCCCTGGCTCGAAAATGTCCTCATTTTGTCTTAAGAGCGCGTTCAGCAAGTCTCGGTCCTTACCCGGAAGTAAAGTACCTTCATCCATACGAAGGACAGCGGAGGAGCAGGCCACATCTCGTTCATCTTGCACGCCAGTCTCATAGCTGAGGGGAAACGATTGAGAGATAGAGCTTAGTGTGTAGAGATCTTTCTCTAAGTCAAGAACCATGCCAGCATCTTTCATGAAATTCATACCTAACAGTGATTCTGTAGCCCCTGGGAGAACAATAAATAGTGTTGGCACCACCAATCCATGTATCATAACCTCAACAGTAGTGGTATCAACAATCTTTGTCTGTTTTGAACCGTCAGCTAATTTAATTACAGTCTCTAATTTGTCGAAACAATGCCCTCTGGCTAACAAATGTTTAGTTAAACTATCACTAGCTATGGATTGTTTAGCCCCCGTGTCCAATAATGCTGTGCCTTCTCCTCCGAGAATTTTTATTTGCAGTATTGGTCGACTACGTGCCATGCTTCTTCCGAAGTCCGAATCCATAGACTGAAACGCAGTAGATCGTGTACTTTTCCTTTTACAGGTGCTACAGTTTGACCTTATGACACCCGGGGCCCCGCATCCAAAACATGTAATCTGCGGCTGGTGTGGCTCCGTTTCTGGTGGCTCTTTCTTAATTTCATCATTTTTCTTGGCTCTTGCTAATTTATTACAATTCTCCTTCATGTGGCCAAAATTCTTGCAATAGACGCATTTTCTAAACTTATTATCTGAAGGCTTATCTGTTTTCTCATTTCTTAATTCAACGGTCTTTTCTGTTGATTTGACAGATGGAGAGTGGCCCTCGTTTAAAATATCTTCTATTCTCCTAGCTAGTATGAGCAGGTCATCGAAGGTGTCGAAGGATCCACGTGGTAACCTCTCTCGGATGCGCTTATGTAATAGACTGTAAGTCATATCAAGTTGAACTTCATTAGGAAGGGAATTAACAGGTAATTGAGCAATCAGTGCCCTCACACGGCATACAAAAGTATCTGTGCTTTCACCACCCTGTTCTTTTGCAAAAATTTCTCTATAAACACGAGGCCGGGGCATGCGCGGTCCAAAAGTCTGTTTTAATAAAGCGAGTGCATCATCCCAAGTTGCAATAGAATGTTTGATGCCCTGCCACCAGGTTGCAGCATGGCCTATAAGAAGCATTGGTAACCCCTTCAATGCCACACCTTCGTCCATACTAACACATTGTTTATAAACCTCAATGCAATCGATAAATGCAATTACATCTCCTTCTCCATCAAAGCGCGCTGTGCATTTTGCAAAATTTCCAGTGTTCATACTAGAAGGTGATCTAATCGTCTGTAACAAGGAGGCCAATTGTTGGTCCGTCATGGCTACTGAAGAAGAAGTGTTTTGCATTGGTGCCGTGAAGGTATATTGATAATGCAGCGGTGGTGCTGGTATACCATGGAGAGGCGGTTGTGTGTGATGAGTGTATAGAAATCCAGGTGGTGCTGAAACGACGTCGTGTGGATAGGCAGGCGGAGCAAAAGGCACACCCATAGGAGCGCGGGCGGGCGGTGCGGTAGGTACACCCGCATATGAGGAGGCAGGCGGCGTGACAGGCGCACCCGCATATGAGGAGGCGGGCGGCGCGACAGGCGCACCCACATATGAGAAAGCGGGCGGCGCGGCAGGCGCACCCGCATATGAGGAGGCGGGCGGCGCGACAGGCGCACCCACATATGAGAAAGCGGGCGGCGCGGCAGGCGCACCCGCATATGAGGAGGCGGGCGGCGCGACAGGCGCACCCACATATGAGAAAGCGGGCGGCGCGGCAGGCGCACCCGCATATGAGGAGGCGGGCGGCGCGACAGGCGCACCCGCATAGAAGGCGGGCGGCGCGGCAGGCGCACCCGCATAGGAGAAAGCGGGCGGCGCGGCAGGCGCACCCGCATGTGAGGAGGCGGGCGGCGCGACAGGCGCCCCCGCATATGAGGAGGCGGGCGGCGCGACAGGCGCACCCGCATATAAAGAGGCGGGCGGCGCGACAGGCGCACCCGCATATGAGAAGGCGGGCGGCGCGGCAGGCGCACCCGCATAGGAGAAAGCGGGCGGCGCGGCAGGCGCACCCGCATATGAGGAGGCGGGCGGCGCGGCAGGCGCACCCGCATAGAAGGCGGGCGGCGCGGCAGGCGCACCCGCATGTGAGGAGGCGGGCGGCGCGACAGGCGCACCCGCATGTGAGAAGACGGGCGGCGCGGCAGGCGCACCCGCATGACCAGCATCAGGCGGCGTGAGCAGCGCGCCCTCATTGCTGGAGGTGAGCGGCGTGACTAGCGCACTCACCACACAGGTGGAGACAGGTGGTGCGGCCGACGCACCCACTCGGCTTTCAACTTGTGGTAACCAATCCTGTCTGATATCAATGTCCTCAGACGGTTCCTCCTGAGATGAAGAAGCCGCTCTTGATCTTGTGACCACCATGGCACTATCACACAGGTAGCGTATATACTTATTCACAATTTCACTATGAAAACTGAGGCACCGAATGGCGTCAGCTTGGCGCGGCACGAAGTAGAATCTCCCAAAAATGACACTTTAACTATAAATCACGTTCGGTCCCACGTCGGGCAGCCAATTTTATAACAAATAATAACACTTGGGGACCTTTTTACGTATTTATTACTCACTTTCCAATTTTTAATGTCCGAGCTTACAACAAAACAACCTCATGTCAATAACCAAGATGGCGAACGCAGTCGCGCGGGCATGCGCAATGGGCGCCCCCGGTCGCCGCGTGAAGCGCGGCTAATATGAATTGGTGGCGCTATATATGATATCATATGTAAGGTCTTGGTTAGTGTATTATAAATATATAATTTTAAATTATTTTTGTTTTCTAGTTTTAGCGAAATTCAAGAAGAAGCGTGGATGAAAAAATAAATCACCACATATTTTTTAAACGGTAAAAGGTAGAAAACTGGAACTAAGGCAAAAGATAAACATTGATATGTTTTATACGTGAAAAATAATATAGTCTTTCTACATTTGACGGTTCAGAAAATAAATAAAAAAACCGGTAAAAATGGGATTTTTACGGTTTTTCGTATCTTTTTTCTAAGCCATTAAGGTAAGAAAGACTAAACTTCTACTACCTTAAAGTACCTATCAATATTTAACTGTTTCAGAAATACGGGGTGTTAAGAAAAAAAAACTGAGGTTTTTTCGATCTTCACTTTACGCTACCAGCTATAAACTGGAAACTACTACATGTATTATAGTAAATGAGATACAATTTTTTAGGTAAATATATGAGGGTTATTTTCTTTATAGACTATTTTATCACAACTTAAGTCGATTATCTATAAATTGAGCACAAATGAAATAAATATGCGTCCCAGAAGAGGATCTCTGCGGTTTGCCTTCATGGAGAGAGAGAATTTGGATTTATGTACCAGTGTGTTCGGACACCTATGGAGATGACCTTGAAAAAAGCCCCGAGAAGTCCCAGGTGGGAGCAGCTGGAAATGCTGGAATTAGTTCGTAAATTAATCACTAACCGCGGTTTGTTCATTTTCTGTAAAAACTATATGATATAGGATAAATTTGTCAAAGACTAAAATAATCGCCATTAAATTCTCTACAATAGTAGCCCGATAGTAGAACCAAATATTTTCTGTCATACATGTAGTAGTTTCCAGTTTAAAGCTGGTAGCGTTAAGTGAAGATCTAAAAAAAAATTCAGTTTTTTTTCCTAACACCCTATATTTCTGAAATGGTTAAATATAGAAACCTGAAAATAAAACTACAAACATATATTGATAGGTACTTTAAGGTAGTAGAAGTTTGGTCTTTCTTACCTTAATGGTTTAGAAAATAGATACGAAAAACCGTAAAAATTCCATTTTTACAGTATTTCTATTTATTTTCTGAACCGTCAAATGTAGAAAGACAAATTTATTTTTCACGTATAAAACTTATCAATGTTTATCTTTTGCCTCAGTTCCAGGTTTCTACCTTTTACCTTTTAAAAATATGTGGTCTTTCATTTTTTCATCCATGCTTCTTCTTGAATTTCGCTAAAACTAGACAACAAAAATAATTTAAAATTACATATTTATACACTAACCATGACCTTACATAATGATATCATATAAGTTAGGATCTAAGAAAAAAAAATATACCCAAATTATATGACAATTCACCACTGTACTTCGGAGGCTATTGCGCTGACAGCTATAAATTGGAAATCACTACACTCCAGATAGTAAATGAGGTATCATTGTTTAGGTAAATATACGAGGATAAATTCGCTAATATACCATTTCATCATAATCTCAGCCGTTTGTGTATAATTTGAGCGCAAATGGAAAAAAAATGAATTGCGGAAAAACATGGGCCTCTTCAAAGATCGATTGTGGCTAAACTGCTACTAGTATGTTGATTTCAATTTCGAGTAAGTCACCTAACGCATAATTTTATGTTATTTCGTTTTGCCTCAGAAACATTTTCTCTATAATGCATGGTTTTTGAGTTATAAGCGAAAAATAAAAAAAACAACAAATTTTTCATGGGTTTTCTGCCCTCAAAAGTTTATCGTTAGCCAGAAACCGGCGCAACCTCACAGAACACGTATTCATTATGGCTAGCATCGATTAAGACTATTTCCAGCTGGTGCATATTTATTAGAGAGCACTGCCTTAAATCGGGATAATTTTCTTCCACTATTAACGAAAAATCTGAATTAATTATAGACGATATATATTTATGTAAATATTATAGCAAAAATAAAACAATTTCTCTAAGTAGGTAAGTAGAGCAGTTTTTTTTAAATCTACAAAAAACCTTACAAACTTAGTTTTGCGTTCCTAAAAGTTTTTTTTTTTTATAGAAGAGGGAGGCAGACGAGCAGGTCACCTGATGGTAAGTGATCACCGACGCCCATAGACACCCGCAACGCAACACCAGGGGGGTCACAGGTGCGCTGCGACCTTTAAGATATTTGTAGGCTCGTTTCTTGAAGGCTGCCTTGTTGTACCCGTCCGGAAATACCTGCGCAGGAAGCTGATTCCACAGTGCGGTCGTACGTGGTAAGAAGTTTCTTGTAAAACGTACGGTGGAAGATTGCCAGTTATCTAAGTGGTAAGGATGAAATGTTAACTTCTGGCGAGTGGTGCGGTGGTGAAATTCTGCAGCAGGTATTAGCTCGAACAATTCCTCAGCGCACTCCCCATGATACATGCGATAAAGGATGCATAGAGATGCAACATTTCTCCGCAGTGCTAGATGGTCAAGTCGGCTGGTGAGGACATCGTCGCCAATGATTCGGATCGCTCGACGTTGAACGCGGTCAAGAGGAAGGAGCTGATACTGAGGCGCCCCGGCCCAAAGGTGGCAACAGTACTCCATATGTGGCCTAACTTGAGCCTTATAAAGTTGAAGGCGATGTGCCGGTGTGAAGTACCGTCTTGCTTTACCAAGGACACCCAGTTTTTTAGAGGCCACTTTGGCCTTGTCCTCCAAATGACCGCGGAATTGGACGGAACTCGATATATCGACGCCGAGAATCCCAATACTCGGCTTTGCAACAAGGGAAATGCTCTGAAACCGAGGAGATGAAACAAAGGGGTTTTTCTTTGAGGGGTTTCCTATCGGTTCTAAAACTCTGCTATTGGTCCTAAGACTATTATGCTTCTAAATATACTTATTTTGTTTATATGAGAGAGAACCCTCGGCGCGCGGGTCCGACTCTTACTTGGCCGGTTTTTTTTCAATCAAAACATAATTTCTTTGCCAAGTACTGACAGTACCTGATTTTTTTCTCTGGTTTTAAATTAAAAATCACAAAAAGCTGTTTGCCGTAGCTCTTAGACGATAACTGGTAAGAACCTACTACAGTCCCTAATAGACGAAAATTTGACGATCACGCGCCTAACGTCTATCAGAGTCAAAATGGAAAATGCCATTTTTATTAGGTAACCTGACACTTTTAGGACAATCTAAGGTTGTCGCAAGGTTATCGTGTGGTGCCAACTAGATTGAAGGTGGCAGGGCTTTTGTGCAAAGTCCATCTGGGGAAGTACCACCCTCTATTTCTACCATAAAGCAGCAGTGTTTGCACTGCTATACGTTGTGTTATCATATTTACATATTAGTTATTTATTTTTTATTTAACATATTTAAGCATAAGACTTTATAATTTTAAGATACCTAATTATTACGGGGGGGCTAGGCTACCACCGGCAGAAAGCGATGACTCACTGCATACGAGATAAGCGGATTTCGTAAACAAACAGACAGACAATGTCGCACTGTAAGGGGTGTAGCTTTCCTAAGAAAGCAAAAAAGAACTAAAAAGACAAAACTAAACAACCGGACTACTACTGAATCTTCCAAGAATCTGCAGAAATAATTCTTATGTTTATGCGACGAGTCAAGTCAAGGGGGGACAGAACTAACAAAACAGATCATATACCGGAACATGTCCAGGACAGGCTAGATCGACTTCTAGATCGGAATTACCCGTAACAAGTAAAAAAACCGGTCAATTGCGAATCGGACTCGCGCCTCAAACATACGTATAGTGTTTTTAGAAGCAATAAAGTCTATTTTTAGGACCGCAGTACAAAATTTGATGTTTTTATTTTTTGTTACAAGTGAGCAAACCGTATGAGCAAACGAGCAGATGGGCCACCTGATGGTAAGTGGTCACCACCGCCCATAGCACCCACTGTCTTATTAGTGGCATATTTTGACACTAATAAGACAGCAAAGTGCGTTGCTCACTTTGAGAACTAAGATGGTATCTCTCATGTGCCGGTAATTTCACTGGCTCCTTTGCTCTTCGAACCGAAACACAGCAGTGCAAACACTGCACTGCTTCACGGTAGAAAAAAGCAAGGGGGTGGTACTTCCCCAGACGGACTTTCCACAAAAGCCCTACCTACTCGTATTAAGTATATTCAAATTTCTAAAAATAGTGCGCTACTTAGAGAGATCGTTTTATTTTAAAACAATACGTAAAGTGACGCTTGTGTTTTAATTACTAAGTACTGACTCATACAAATTAACAGGATGCTTAACATACATTACAATACTAGGCGTCTGGCGTATGTCTGATGTCGCAAATCTCTACGATAAGCCAATTGAAACCAATTGACACCAAAAAAAAAAATGTGCTGTCAAGCTAAACATTTCGCAAACGAAATGATATTTTCACCCTCATGTCCTATCAAAGAAATTTGACCTCATATAGAAGTAATATATAAGAAATAATTCGTCACAAGTAGGGATGTGGGCATGCTTTCATCTATCGATAGTCGATAATTTACACAAGGACAAATCGATGTCGAAACTTTGACCAAAAAGTTGAAGTACTAAACTTTAATAAAAGGCAAATCTGTTAAAGCAGTGATTAAATTCATTAAAAAAAATACTTTTTGCATTTTTTACTACAGGTGATTTCTTACGTAGGTGTTTTAATATTAAAGATACCAAATTTCTTACTTACTTACTTACTAAAAGTAATGGACGGTAGCGGTGGAGGCAAGAGGGGTAGGAGGTGTAAAGGTTATTTTTTTTATTTTTATGAATATCTCTAGCTTACATACAAATTATGTAGGATTTTAAAACAAACTTTTATCCCTCAATTCAATCCATTTGGGATGGATTTGCAAAAATGCTGAAATACGGGTTTGTGTTTTTCTTCTAAGTAGCTCAAATAAATTTTCAAGCGAAATTTCGTGTATCTTATCTTGCCTTATAACGTGGAGCTGAGTTCCTTATTGGACCTTAGAGCACAAGGAGCCTGTAGTCTGTAGTGTTTGTAGCGAAAAACTTTCAAACCTTTTTTGTAGAGAATTTTATGTAGATTAATTTAGTGTTTTTATTAATTTTCTTACAATTTGTTGATTCAGGATGATTCATGCTGATTGAGACATTTCAATTTGGCGAAGACACACAAAGTTATATTTGTTTGACAGTGTCCCCATCATCGGGAATCGAACCCAGAATGAAAACAAAACGCGTTGAATGTTGTAAAATATAATAAATGTTACAGCAGCACTGCACTTACTTTCTCGCGATATGCAATTAGAACTGTCAACCGCAAACTTAAATTTGTAATACCATACCTACACATAGTATGGAATTACAAACGTTTATTAAGGTTTTTCTGAAAAATGTTCTACCACATGAATTCGGAACTCGAATTGTAAAATATAAAACAAACCAACCGGAAACGATTTCGAACAAATCACATGTTCAAATTTTGGTAGTACTGGAACACCTTTTATATGAATTTTCACAGATTTTTAAATTTCAAAACTCTGTTTCTTATGAATAGTTGTTCAGTTTTGTCGACTGTAAAGCTCTTTCAGTTTTTGGTACATCCTGTGTACTAAATTTTCACAAAATCCAATCAAATTGAATATCCATTCAGGTAGATAACCAAAACAAAATTAAAATTATAGAAAATAATACAAACTTAATGTAGTCAATTAGGGTCAATGTAGGTACCACTAGTTGACCATTTAAGCGGTTTTATGACAAAATTCATAAAAAAACTAAATTATTAGTTCTACTTTCAGAGTCACTTCTAAAAGTTCGACTATGAATTAGTTAGGCTTGTGATATAATAAGTGTTAAGGACTTTACAAAATATGCTCATAAAGTTTTTTTTTTCAAATGTTACATTGCATGACCACTTCGAATAAACATACTAAAGTACTAGCTAGACAAACCCATAACTTTATTGTAAGACGCCAACATAGTTAAATTCTATATAAAATCGCGGTATTTTTAAATTTCCTTACTTTCAGTTCAAATTTAAGTTTTGGTCAGCTATTGTTGCTTGGTCATCTAGTGGTGCACTGACCCTATGAGTAAATCACAAGTTTACGTTTTGGTAGTACAGGAACACCCCTTATATGGAATCACACAGACAAACTGATGATGGCGCAAGATACCTTGCATAGAGATGCTTAGTCAAGCAAAGTTTCATAAAAATAATTTGAACCGTTTTAAAAAAAAATTCAATTCTTCATTTTTGTTGAATGACAGCTACCCTCAAAATGAGAGCCAGCAAAAAACCATTCGGAAATAAAAGTCTTAAATTAAAAATATGGTGTTAATTGGACCATTCGTTTAGCCGCTAGGCCAAAGCGTGACGGACAGACCGACCAACCGACAGACGGCCATTTTTAGGAGACTTGCTTAAGTGATATAGAACACATTTTTGAGAAAGTTTGTGCAACTTTTTTCACGAATACTATACCTTTCTCGCTCAGCTCGAAAGTAAAAATACTACTATCGATAAAAAATACATCACTCATAAACTCCAACATGATCCCACAAAAAACGATAAATTACAGTAAAATACGTAACAATTTCCATATTATCTGACTGTAGAAATTATAAGTTGACATTTTTTTATGCAAAATTTGTGATAATAATCCACAAACATGAAAAATACTGAATAAAACTTACAGATGAAAAGACAAAATTTCTTTGCAATTTTCGTTTGGTTGTTTTGAAGATGTACAGCCATCAACTACACACGTTATTATTAAAAAGAACAATCACTAATATGGAGAGCAACTTAAGAATAAATTCACGTTATTTTCAAGTTATTCACTACATGTTTTTTATAATTTACACAATGTTTACAACATATAATTTAGGAAATATTTTCAACCGTTAAAATCCCAACAAGTTACAATAATCCTATAAACTTTGTAAATGCAATGAACGCGTCGTTCATCTAATTTGGTAGGATGTGATCACTGACGACTTGACATGGCATGAGACATGCTAGCAGTTGTCATCCCATACTGAAAAAAATAGCATGGTTTCTTCTCCGAGCGAAGCAAGGAGGTTTTTGTTCTGAGTGTCCTATACTATTAAACGAGCAATATTTTGTATATATACCAGGCCACTCAGAAAGTATTGCAAAAAATAGTTTTTATATATGGGAGACTGGCCGGTCAGAATCTTTTTCGAAAATATGATTACTTGTAAGTAAAAATATGTGTGTTCCATTTTCAAAATTTCCCTCCACATTTTTTGCGAGCCAATTCAAAGTATCGTGTCTTACTGAAAAATGGATCTGCGCCGGGAACATTTTAGAGCTATGATTTTTTACGATTTCAAGTGTCGCCTGAAACCGGATGAATCGTTCGATAGACTTCAAATGGCATTTATGGATGAAGGCCCCTCCAAGGCAACCGTGTATCGTTGGTATAACGAATTTAGGCGCGGTCGACCAACCTTGGGGGATGAAGAAAGAAGCGGTCGCCCTTTGACGGCTATTACGGAAGAAAACGTGCTAGCAGTGAAAAATTTAATCCAAGATAATAGGCGAATTACATATCAGGAGATTCAGCACATATTAAAGATTGGATCGGGAAGCGTTCACGAGATTCTACACGGGCATCTTCGCGTGAGGAGGATAGTATCGCGCTGGGTGCCGCACTACCTCACCGACGCTCAGAAGCAGGCCCGGGTGGAATGGTGCCGTGATATGCTGAACAAATTTGAAGCAGGCTCGTCTCGGCGTGTTTACGACATCGTAACAGGTGATGAGTCCTGGATTTATCAATACGATCCAGAAACCAAGCGCCAGTCGACAGTTTGGGTGTTTCAAAATGAACCAACGCCTACCAAAGTGAAGCGATCTCGAAGCGGGGGGAAGATTTTGATCGCCAGCTTTTTTAATTTGACTGGCCACTTGGCCTCAATTCCCTTACGAGATCAAAGAAGCATCAACGCCGAATGGTATACTACCAAATGTTTACCAGAAGTTTTTTCTGTTGTGAGCAACAAGCGACCAAACACAGGGCTCCGCGGACTACTGCTCCACCACGACAATGCGCCTGCACACACCGCGCTCAAAACGAGGGACTTCCTGGACAGCACACCAGTCAAACTCCTGGGTCACCCTCCTTACAGCCCTGATCTAGCACCGTGTGACTTCTTTTTATTTCCAAAAATAAAAAATCAGCTCAAGGGGATACAATTTTCGTCGCCGGAAGATGCGCTGGCTGCGTTCGAGCAGGCTGTAAACGAGGTGTCTACGGCGGACTGGAAAAAGTGTTTTGAAAACTGGTTCAGACGCATGAATCTTTGTATAGAGGCTGGTGGAGAGTACTTTGAAAAGATTTAATAAAAATATATGTACCTGTAGAACAATTTTTTTTAGTGTCGCAAATATTTCTGAGTGTCCCACGTATATATACATTTGTAATCGGTTTCTCGAAAGCGGCTCTAACGATTTCGATGAAATTTACCATACGGGAGATTTCGGGGGCTAAAAATCGATCTAGCTAAGTCTCATATCTGGGTTACGTTTTTGGGGGCTAAAAATCGATCTAGCTAGGTCTCATATCTGGGAAAATTCGTTTTCATCGTGTTTTTAATATTTTTTTAAAAATATTGCGTTTTAGACGGAAACTTTCATGCTGAGGCGGCTATTATAGAGCGAAGCTCGGTCGCCCAGGTACTTATCTTTTAAAAGACTTATCTAACGACACCCCACACAATGCGGTAGACAAGAAAATTAATTTTCACCCCTACTTGTACCTACCCAAAAAAAAAATATTTTTTTCAAGATTTTATTTGACCACTATCGGCAATACTTAACATTACGCTTCTTTCTTTGAAATGTATATACGTATCAAATTACAGCTTTCTAGTACTAAGGTGGTAGGGCTTTTGTTCAAAGTCCGTCTGGGCAAGTACGAGTACCACCCCCTTGTCTATTTCTGCCGTAGAGCCGCAGTGTCAAATCACCGGCACATGAGAAATCTCATCTTAGTTCTCAGAGTGGTCAACGCGCTTTACTGCTTTACTGCTGCTTTATAAATGACAAAGTATGCCACAAATAAGATAGTGGCTGTTATAGGCGATGGTAACCACATAAAAAAAACCAGCCAAGTGCGAGTCGGACTCGCGCTTTACGGGTTCCGTACCTGTCCAATGATTCACTACAAGCCCTTTGATTTTAAAACCTCTACGTTCACTCAAACCTGACCTCTCTTTAGTATTTAAAGTACTTGAAACGAGAGCTTACGTTAATTGTTTATGATTGGATCTGAGAAAAGTTGTACTATTTAATGATTTTAGACTTTGTCCTTTGCTACGAGTGAGACCTAGCCAAATAGCTAAATTTCATGATAGGTCAACGAGAAGTGTAATATAACTTCAGCTAGATTAGCTGTTCTTTTTTTTTCTTCTCGATTTTTTTTAGTTCTCGTGCCTAAATATCTATGTTTAATGATTGGAAGTGTTAAACTACCTGTGGAGCCTGAATAAACCTGCAATATACTGTGTAACTGGTGGTTTGCTTCTCATACATTCACATCTCTCTCTGACAGGCGAAAGGTGTTAGATTTAACCTTCTTCTATAAGATCTTAAACAATCACTTGAATTGTCCTGAGCTACTTAGTAATATCAACTTTGCAACCCCTAGGAAGATGCCTCGCTCCAGTTTCTTTAAATTGTTCAGCAATCTAGGCTTAAATGCTCATATTTCCAGGATGATTAAATTCTACAACTTCTTACCTAGGACTGCAAATGTTGATATTTTTCATGACAATATTTTATATTTTAAAAAGAAAATACTAATGGTTTTGTAAGGTTCGTTCAGTTAGTGTTAACTATCCATTTAAATAATATGTTTGGTATAACTTCAAATTTTAAACTTTAAATTGTATTGCAGTATCAATCAGTGGCTATTTGATTAAGAGTACAAAGTAACTTTTCTATGTGCTCTCAATCAAATACCTACTTTTACCTAAATTTGCTCTTCTCTTGTTCCTAAACTCGTTGGACATATTCGTGCATGCTGTGCTCTCCTGTAAGTGATGAGGCACCTGTTCTTGTAAATTGTAAGCAACCTATGTAATCAATGTGCACTCGTTGTTGGAAAGCGTAATAAATAAAATAAAAAATAAAATAAATACATCCCAATCGTTCCTCCATCTCCAAAATCCGATTTTCCTTTTGAGATACGGAACCCTATTCAAACGTGTTCTACTCACGTCATGATTACGTTCAAATTTCACTACAGCTCGCACCATTGTTTCTCTCTAAGTAGCAACCGCACTATCGGGGCTCACACGGTGTGTTAGTGTATACTAGCTGAAATTGATTGTCAGTAAACAAATCGCATAAAAGGAACCTGTTATCTTTCAAACAGATCAATCTACTATTAACGTGTGAGATAAGAGAAAAACTCGTAAATCCTCGAACTTAACCTTTTCGTTATAACTGATAAGATACCAAGATAACGGTTTAACTAGATGTACAGATAGTTAACAGTGTAACTACTTAGATGTTCGGAGATTGAGCCCAAGAGCTTTTTTTTTAATGTTATAAGTGAGCAAACGAGCAGGTGGGCCACCTGATGGTAAGTGGTCACCACCGCCCATAGCACCCACTGTCTTATTAATGGCATATTTTGATACTAATAAGACAGCAAAGCGCGTCGCTCACTTTGAGAACGAAGATGGTATCTCTCATGTGCCAGTAATTTCACTGGCTCCATTGCCCTTCAAACCGAAACACAGCAGTGCAAACACTGCTACTTCACGGCAGAAAAAAGCAAGGGGGTGGTACTTCCCCAGACGGACTTTCCACAAAAGCCCTACCACCTTCAACTTTTTCCGACTAGAGGCCAGACGCACAGCACTTCGCATTTTAATTTATTTTATTTGACAATCGTTAATAAATTACAGAATGTTACATAAATACCCAACCAGATTGTGACTCTTTAACGTGTCACACAGCAATCTTACTAAAGATTTAACGTATAACCAGTAAAGCTGAATCAGGAAGGGATTTTGAAGAGATTTTCTGTTTCTTCATAATTTAAGGACTTTAACCATGTACTAATAACCCTTTTACAGTTATATTTTGTAAGGGGGTATATTGCAGTCTCTTTGTTAATTTTATTATATAGATAGCCTCCTATAAATCCAAAAAATCTACCGGCTATGGCTGTTGACCATCCGTAGGAAGAATCGCATACAATATGTTTCCGACGTCTATTGATATTAAGAGAAGAATGAAATTTAATTAGTGAGTGTTGTTTTAGAACCGTGTTAAGAACAAAAAGTTGCCTTACAGTCAGAACATCAGAAAGAGAGATGAGATCCATGAATATCAGTTCTAGAAACAAAATTAAAAACGTAAATTACAGGAAATTTAATTCTCTACAACACTGTGTAAAACACATTTCTAGCTAAAATTCATGTAACCGAAGATATAAGCGAAAATATGGTGGGGGGCGCGAAGGGGGAAGAATTGTGCATTTTAAACACTTACTAACTATCCTAGACAACATGTCAAAAATTTGGAATCGTTGCACCGTTTGTAAGCTAATCCTTCACTTTTAATCTCTATTTAGTGGATTAATAGGCACTTAAAAAACGTAGTTGACAAGCGTCAAGGAAAACTCCCTATTACAAAGTCAAAGAGAGGTAGAGTAGAGGATGCCCAGAAGTAGCTTCATAATTCAGAAGCAGATGGTATCAGAAGATCAATGAAATTGCAAGAGCATGGCTGTTATTCCACCGACAAGAGCATATCTCTTAAAATTTAAAAGAAGGATGAAATTTTCTATGCGATTAGATGCGAGAAATAAACCAACGATCTGGTCAAGGTCGCGGGAAGCCGCTGGATGCGAGCAGCGAAGGACCGGTCGTCATGGAGATCTTTAGGGGAGGCCTATGTCCAGCAGTGGACGTCTTTCGGCTGATATGATGATGATGAAGCTTATCCCGATATTTTTTTATGTAAGAATATAGTGTGCAAACTATCAGGTGGGCCACAGTCACTGTCCTATTTACCCTTCGAACCGAAACACAGCAGTGCAAAAACTGCTGTTTTGCGGCAGAAATAGGCAAGGTCATACCTACTTCCCCAGATGGGCTTTACACAAAAGCTTCGAAAATATGTTAATTTTAACGTAAGTATAACGTACTGTACTAGTTAGGATAACGAGTATGTTGCTCGATGTACAGATTTATAGCCTAGGTAAAGAAATTGCATTTAGCTACGAGCTGGTCATAAACATTTCATTGCAAAGTAATTGTGTTACGTACTTTGAAGGTTAGATCAAAAAGAACTACTGTACTCTGGCGTATAGGATGATTTGTAACATGTTTTCAATTTAACTATTCAACTAAATAGTAGTAGTTCAAGAGGCTATTATACTGAAGTGATACAGGGCTGGACTTGTAGCACGAATTTCATATGATTTGTGGGCCAAGACACAAGTAATCTATGATCTGTGGCCAAGATGACGACTAACTGGCGTCCTAAAACCAAGCGACGACGTCATGGTTGTGGCCGCCCTCGGAAACGTACTGATGCGAACTGGCAGTAGTTGGCTTTGAGGAGGGACTGGAGGCCTTTGCCCAGCAGTGGGACATTGAATGAAGGCTGATAAGAATGTGTAGGTAACAAAAAGAGAATCTGAATCTGCCCATGAAACTGAACAATTTTTCAAGATAGATTTCAACAAGATATATCTTTAATACGGCCATAATCATACTTGAATGGATACCTACGTCTATGTAGGTAGGTATAGTCAAGAGCACGTCAAGCCTGACGCACTGGACTCTGCACAGCGCTTATTTTTGACAGCGTAGAGACAAAAGTCGCACTGCGAGTGTCTTGACTGTACCTATAAGAGAATACTCGGGATCTTATAAATGCCGGATTTTTGTTTAGTTTTCGGAACAAAAATTTTAGAACCTGTTTTGGACAGAGTTGTAGGCATATACGGGTGTTAATTTGATTGCGTGCCATAGTTAAGGGGCGGGATCAGTATCAGTAACTGAACAACTTTCCCGAAGGAACATAGGTAGAAATACGAAAATTAATTTTTGACCTCCCATAGAAACTGCATCAGCTGATAGCGCATTTTGTATGGAAGGTCAAATTAGGTTTTTGGTATTTCGATCTATTTTCCTTGGGAAAAGTTGTTCAGTTACTGATACTGATCCCACCCCTGAGCTATGGCACGCAATCATATGCACGTAACCCTGATATGGATAAAAAAAAATATTTAAAAAATAATAAGAAGAAGTCGTTAGTTTTCAGTTTTTCGCGACCCCCCAATCAAAAAATATCAACCTTAGATCCCACTGCAAAAGCAATAATCATCCAAAAATCCAAGAATCAAGACCCAGCCAGAACACTGATAATTATTCAACCTAATTTTTACGAATGTATGTAAAAAAGCTCATCTACCCGCATTTTTCTAATAGGAAAATATAGGTAGAAAGTTGATGAAGTAATTCAGATTTCCAAAATCACTAAACAACCTATAGTGATTTTGGAAATTTGAATTTGATCATCGACTTTTACTAGACCAGCTTTTTCCCAGACTGTGCTATTAGGTAGCAGAAAAGGTTGGTACCTTCAGAGTTCTGCAGTCAAAATTTTACTATGTAGAAACCTACCTAGATAGGCCTTACTTTATAAGGTAAGGTAGGCATCTACTTCTATGAATCCTTTCCTCACAAGCAATATGAAGATATTTAATTATTTAACAGCACGACGTCTTTTTATGTGAAAGCTCCTACAAATCCTTCATTTCTTTGCAGTAATAAAACTGAAAAGGTCAGCAATAGGCATTTGTCCACGTTAAGTTTAATCGGCTCTAAAACCACGTAAAAACTTGTACTTTGGATTACGAGCTTGAGGAATCGCTAAGTGCCGGCTGGTGAGCAGGTGGCGACGTCTGGCAACCGTCTGCCGCGAACAAACGCATGCGCACAGTCGATGACCGATCAAAAATCCATTCCCCATTCAGTAATTACCCGCACAAGGAATTGGGGAAACAAGAAACATGCTCCCCTCGTATCGATTACTGCATAGACGAATTGGTAGGGGGTAGCTCGAAATTTAAAACGAGAATTCTATAGCTCAACTAGTAACGCTTGCGAGAATAAAAAAGCGCATCCGAAAAACACTTCACTCATCGTCATCATTCATTACCTGCCCGCTCCAAGGACACATTACGTCGAGTAATTTTAGAGTTATTTGCAACCGGCGGCGTATTGTCTTGCTCGTTTGTTACGTAAGGAGTAGAACGATCGATCGACTCACCATGGCGTTATTCTCAACGATCCAATTCACCGAGCAGATCTGGTAGACGAGATACGCCCGGACCAGCTCGCTAGTTTTCTTGCTTTTAAACGCCTCTTTAGGGTTGTTGAAGCTGAGGTCCAGCTGGTCCCGGGGAGAAGCCGAAGCCATGGCGCGGACGTTGAGGGGCGCATTGACTACGAGGCGTCTGAGTAGAGCCATGTTTCCGCGCACTGTTTCACTTGGTTTCACTGGCTACCCCGGCACGCGCGGACCCGACCGATAGCGACCTGACACTGACGTGAAGTGACGTGACGGACGCTCGATACCAACTGCCCGACTGCGCGCGCAGACGTTCCAATTATAAAACCGGAGGTGTGTCGGCAGCGCGCGTTGCCATTGGGCGAATCTCCTCGAACGCCGGTTAACAACACGCACGAGGAAAATCGCAAGCATGCCGACTCCTTGGATTCCGATCTCCTTTTCGTGATAGCGGGTCTAACTAAAGAGGTCGCACTCGAAGGAAAACCCCTATAAATAATCTTAGTTTCCAATGACTTTCCCATTGTTCGAAGCTTGCGATGTTAGTTATGTAATCTTACCAAACCAAAGGTTACGTAACCACCTGACAGAACCCAACCAGCGGCTTTGGTATAACGCCAGACCTGGCAGTCACATGACCTACGATAATTTAAGTAAGGAACAAGTAATAGTTACTTATATGTCGTAAAACATCTCCCTAGTAAACGTACTAAACTAATCTCAAAAGGCTACTCGTAAAATAAAACTGTGATTCGACAACCAGTTACAGAAAGCTTTATCATAACATCCCATGAAACTTCCACTGCAGGAGCTCCCCCTCTAGAACTAGCAAAAACGCGTGGTGCTTTGGAGGGGATTTAACATACCTAAGTACTATATGCAGAAAGATGCTGCTACCCATCTGCCGGTTCATAAGCCCTTAGTCGCTTCTTACGACACCCACACAGAAAAAAATGATCTCTTAAAACAAGAACGCAATATGTCTCAACTGATATTGCTTGATTATAAAGTTAAATGTCGTAGAGTAAGATAATCACTCTAACGTATTAAAAATGCCGAATTCTTAAAATTCAAGAGAGAATTTCTTCTAATAAGCTATATTACTAGGTTTGAAATTGATATTTTGAATTAAAATCATTTATTTTTTACATCAATAATGAAAAAAATCTTAAAGCAAGTAAAATATTAATCAATTCAAAAAAATAAATCGTTTCGCCTAAGAATTATGAAAAATATTAAATGAAGATTTAGGACAATATTAAGGCAAATTATATGTTGCTTGGTATAAGATAGTTGTCGTTTCGCTAAAGAACTAAGCGATGAAGATTTAAGACTGTATTAAGGCAACATTTTGCTTAGTAAAAAATTTAAGTTATTTCGATCAAGATCCACTTAGATATGCAATGAAGAGTTAAGGCTATGTTAAGGCAAATAATTGTTGCTCGGTACAAAATACTGTGTCAAAGACGGAACGGTATCAAAATTTCGATTAGTTTGCTAACTAAGCCTGTGGTCTAATGGTCAGAGCGAGGGACTACGATACCGATGGACGCGGGTTCGAATCCAGCCACCTCCAGGATTTTTGGTAAATTATAATGGTTGATAATGATATAAGTTAATGATAACTTTAATAAATAATAGAAATGGAAACAAATGTGGAAAGAGAAAAGTAAAAAATAAAAAGGGCAGAGAGCAAAAGAAGAAGAGGAATAAGAAAAAAAACCGGTCAAGTGCGAGTCGGACTCGCGCGCCGAGGGTTCCGATATACCTATAGTATTTTTGGAAGCAATAAAGTCCATTTTCAGGACCGCAAAACTAAATTTGTTTGTAAAGGTTTTTTGCAGATTTCTGAAAAACTGTGCAACTTAGAAAGATCGTTTTATTTTTGCTGTAAATTTTACATAAACCTCTGTCAACTGTAATTAATTCAGATTTTCCCTTACTCAAACTTCGGAGATAAGGGGGGGGGAATGGTATTTTTTTTGACATTTTTCATCATAACTTGAAAACTAAGAAACTTAAAAATATACAAAAATATATTTTAAAATGTACAAGTAAAGCCCTTTCATATGATACCCCACTCGACCTAGTAGCGACAATTTGAAATTTGGCCCCCCCTATTTTGGCCCCCTTTACATTAATAATCATACTTTTTTCAAAAAATTTTCATGTGCAATTAAGTTGGGCAACTATATTCTAAAACTATTCCAAATTTCAGCTCGATAGCGTAAGTGGTTGCTGAGATATAGAGGTGTGACAGACAGACGGACAGACAGACAGACAGACAGACAGAGCGGCACCATAAGGGTTCCTTTTTTTTACCATTTTGGTATCGGAACCCTAAAAAGAGAAAATTAGTATCGCTCTTGGAGTGACACATTTAGCTTTTTGAAAAAAGAGCCTTGAATTCTTTATTTAAATTAGTTTCCTTCTTGCTTCAATCAAATAAGTTTGGTTCTTGGTGTGATAGCTTCTAGTTTTAAATAACAGATAACAGTTGAAAATTTATATAAGAAATTTAGTTCTTGGACGGAGAACTATAATACAAAACATTTTATTTCTCACTCTAAGACGTTTTCGAGTTTCCTTATATCGAAAACCCAAAAGATCTTAACTTAAATAATATTATTTGGTTCAAGATATCTTTTTAGGGTTCCGATACCAAAATGGTAAAAAAAAGGAACCCTTATGGTGCCGCTCTGTCTGTCTGTCTGTCCGTCTGTCTGTCACACCTCTATATCTCAGCAACCACTTACGCTATCGAGCTGAAATTTGGAATAGTTTTAGAATATAGTTGCCCAACTTAATTGCACATGAAAATTTTTTGAAAAAAGTATGATTATTAATGTAAAGGGGGCCAAAATAGGGGGGGCCAAATTTCAAATTGTCGCTACTAGGTCGAGTGGGGTATCATATGAAAGGGCTTTACTTGTACATTTTAAAATATATTTTTGTATTTTTTTAAGTTTCTTAGTTTTCAAGTTATGATGAAAAATGTCAAAAAAAATACCATTCCCCCCCCCCTTATCTCCGAAGTTTGAGTAAGGGAAAATCTGAATTAATTACAGTTGACAGAGGTTTATGTAAACTTTACAGCAAAAATAAAACGATCTTTCTAAGTTGCACAGTTTTTCAGAAATCTGCAAAAAACCTTTACAAACAAATTTAGTTATGCGGTCCTGAAAATGGACTTTATTGCTTCCAAAAATACTATAGGTATATCGGAACCCTCGGCGCGCGAGTCCGACTCGCACTTGACCGGTTTTTTTTCTGTGCACGGGTGGAGATGGGTCGGTACTATTCTTTGCCGACACCACACGGACGGAAGCCTGGTGGAAAAAGCCCAATAACGCAATTACTTGCTATAGAATTAAAGGAGCTATAACTTTAAATATAACTGTCTGCAACTGGCGATATAAGTACCTAAAGACGTCGGTCGTATAGTTGTCACCGTTAGGATAATCCATTGTTATGTTGTAAAATGACCAACAGTCAAGAGCTATAAGTAAACCAATATCGTAATCCATCAATAATAAAATCAAACAAACAAACTTAAACTAAACTAAATTTGACTGTTCTAAAAGTGTTGCTACTTGCTTGACCACAAATAAAAGTAAATAAATAAATATTGGGGGACATTTCACACAAGGTCATCTGATCCCAAATTAGACAAAGCCTGTACTATGGGTACCAGATACTGATATACATACATAAATAGATAAATAACACCCAGACACAGAACAAACACTTGTGTTCATCACACAAATGTTTGCCCTGGGCGGGGATCGAACCCGCGGCCCGCGGCGTGAGGCAGGCTCACTACCAACCACACCTACGGGCTTGTCAAAGTCACTCTTCATTACGGAGGTACAATTTTAGAACTGTCAAATTTTTAGTTTTAGTTCGTGTCTGCCAGAATCAAAGATTTTGGAAACCACGCGCGGGGCGTTGTTCTCACTAGTTCTGTTGAGTAATTCTGTTGACCGAACTAGTGGGACTTTTCTGTTCCCAGTAGTTCTGTTGATAAAAGTAACATCCCTTAGTCCTGTTAACCGAACTACTGAGGGCGTTTAGAAGCGCAGCGTTTTTCTTACGTCACTGCCAATATGCTCAAAACACACGCGACAAGTGCGAGGCTAACTTTATATTCCGTGGTGGCTAAGCAAAGAATACTTACTCTCTCTGATGGCTAAGGTACAAGGAAAAAGTGAGGAAAAAGTACGAACTAATTTAGGCTACCAATCATCTATGGATATACAATATACATATATGTATGGACATATAAAAGGTGTAGGTAACAGGAAGGGTATACCAACCAACCCTGAAGGATGTGATTCTGCCCACAAAACTGAACAACTTTCCTTAAGGAACATAGGTCGAAATACGAGACATTTTTGACCTCACATGCAAAATGCGCTGTCAGCTGATTCAGTTTCTATGGGAGGTCAACATGTTGTATGTTCCTTGGGAAAAGTTGTTCAGTTTTATGGGCAGATTCACATCCTTCAGGGTTGGTTTACCCTTTTTGCATCAGTCAATCTGGGCGGGTCGGTGAATCACTTAGTAGTCACCCTGGGAAAGCCTCGTAATATCAAATTCCTATTTAGTCACATTTTAGAAGACAAAGTAGACCAAAATCTCGAAACACCGCTTGTGATAGTTTTATACAGGATGTCCTAATTATCAACAAGTTTAACGTTGGGAAATATTTAACTGCACATCAATAATGCTGACTGCACATCAAAATACTGACTATGCATCAAAAATAATAAATTGCTAGTTCTTAAGGGAAATACTTAAATGCACATCAAAAATAATGATTGTCCATCAAAAATCTTAGGTTCCTAAACCCAACCTAATGTCTTGCGACCACAACGCACGAGCCGAGCGAGCGTGGCGAGCGTGCCGAGGAAGAGGCCGGCGAGTGCTAGAAACGTTAGAAAACTCGTGGTAATTATGAGGGGATTTACCACACTACCACGCTTGTATGCGTTGCGGCTGGCAACCGCTGTTGTTGGTGACCGCAGTATGTAAGATGGTACGATACTCAGCAAGATGCTGCTGCCCATCCTCATATATCCTAGTGACGTGCTTTCGGGTACCGATGGTAATCAAACTTTTTTTGGAGTAGATTGCACACGTTTTCGTCAAAATAGGTACGCATAAATTGCACTTCGAACTAGCCCCAGTTGAAATCCCAGATACCGGATAACGTAAGCAAAGGTTGTTTAGGGCTTGCATTCTGAGAAATAAAACTTGGAGCTAGGTTTCTTGTAGCGCTCGTGAATAGGTACTACCGGTACCCAGGTGCGTTTCACTAAAAAAATATTCTGGTGTAGCTACTCGACTGATATTTCTTCGTAGTCACAGCAGTGTGACAATTTGGTGTGACTACGAATTTGCAGGCATCAATTTAACTGCTTTGGACCTTTTCATCAATTTCACAATCATAAATTGACTGGCCCATCGGCGTGGTTGGTTGGGCCGCGGGTTCAATCCCCGCCAATTTTTTATGTTACAAGTGAGCAAACAAGCAGGTGGGCCAGCTGATGGAAAGTGATCACCACCGCCCATAGAGCCCACTGTCTTATTAGTGGCATAACTTGACACTAATAAGACAGCAAAGCACGTTGTCCACCCCGAGAACTAAGATGGTGTGTCTCGTGTGGCGGTAATTTCGCTGGCTCCCTTACCTTTCAAACCAAAACACAGCAGTACTACAAACACTGCTATTTTATGGCAGAAATAGGCAAGGGGGTGGTATTCCTCAGACAGTCTTTGCACAAAAGCCCTACCACCTTCAAAATGTTCCTGTTCTGTGTCTGGGTGTTATTTATCTATTTATGTATGTATACCAGTTATATGGTAGGTACGCACGGCAGCAAGAAAGTGGAAACAAAACCAGTATAAGCTGAACCAGCGCTACGCTACAAACACGCGAAAACAGAGACCCGCTCAAGGTCAATGTGTTTCCACCGACGTGCGGCCGTGTGTACTCATAGTCAGGCTTTGCCTAGTTTGGTATCAGATGACTTTGTGTGAATTGTCCCCCAATTTTTTTTTTCCACCCTGTATACAAGAAGCACTTGAAACTCAATTGAGTGCCACTTGATTATAAATTTTCCCATGATACATAAACTCTATTTCTAATTTGAATGATTCAACACGTTATTACGTTCACGTTAATAGATTTTGTACTTACCTGTTGCAGGCAAATTGTATAATTCGTTGTTTTACATAATGCCCAGACATTTTAGAAAATGCCGAGAAAATCTTACTACTGTCAAACAAAAATCCCTTTGTGCGACCTCCGCGACATTGCAGGATGAATCACCAAATTGTCCGAAAAGTTAGATGATTCCGTGCTTCGGAAGGCACGTTAAGCCGTTGATGAGCCAAAAGCCTTTGGCGGCTCAGCAATTCTGACACCAGGGTTTGTGAGGTCGGTTATCGACCTTGCAAACCACATTGCAATGATGAAAATAGTTTCTTAATGTGGTAGTTGATTCAACAACAGGACCCACGACTACTAGGGTGAAAAAGAATAACAAGAAAAATCATGACGAAAAAAAAAATACACCTCACTTGCCAGACTTGCCAGAAAATCGACGCGCTGGCCATTGAGGTAAAAGGATAGAAGGTGGTGACTATAAAGCAGCAAATGACACAGCGTGGACAGGTCCCCCATAAGGTGGACTGATGATCTGTCAAGAAAATCTAATTCAACGCATATTGATATCATAATACCGTTTACGTTTTGTTTTAGTAGTGGTCTTCTGTTGTTAGCTTGAGGGGCTGTTACAACTTCACCAGGCGGTTGGGGAGCGGAAGGGAGACCCAGACATAACTCGAAAGGCTACAAGCCTCGCGGGGCTCGGACTCGGCTTAGGTTGTTGCCGAGGGTCGGAGAGAACCGTTACGTATTCCCCATGTTATTCGTTAACCTTTCGGTCTATTAGGTCCAGTTCCAAAAGGTCCTGGGGCGGATCTGCGGGAAGAAAATACCGCGCCGCGACCGGTTTTCAATGTGACAGGATGCATAAGAACTCATACTTTACAAAAAATACCGCTCCCTGAACGCTTCCGCTACCGCCACAGAGTCTCGGGCTTAAGGTGATCTGTGACGGCCAGCTTAGACCCGAACCCAACTAGATGGAGCCACTGCTGCAAATATAAGGTTTTATTTTTTTTATGCAATAAGTACCAACTATATATGTGCAAAAAGTTGATCTGCGTAAATTTCATGGTGCAACTTCAACGCCTAACAACAATTTCGATAAAAAAAATATCTCCATATGTCCAGTATAGTCAATTACTCTCGTCAGTCCGTGATTTACATGAGTACGATCACTCACACATACACACAAAGCACAACCGTACAGTTTTGACCGCACGCCCACAATAGTAATATTGAACCAAAAATTGCTAACAAAAACTAGTACTTTCAGTACATTAGCTGTATTTTTGTATTATTCAGCGAAAATTTTAACTAAAAAAATACATACAGTGGAACATAGAACCTCCTCCTTTTTTGAAGTCGGTTAAAAATACCAGTATTCGTTCGTTTTTCAACAGAATTTTATGTCCCGCGTAAGAATGCAAGACATTTGAATTTTTGTATGGAAAAAGGATCACCTTAAAAGGTAGATTGAAAAATAAAAAAGCTGATTCTATTTATGCCTCATTTATTGGCAAGGAAAATAATATATGAAGAAGCCAATTTTTCGTTAAATAAAATCAGTATGTCGGTGAAAAGCATCTTCACTTAATCTAAATATTATATACCTTTAATATATTGTTGACTAATTTATTTTATTCAGACCAGTTTAAGTAGGCACCTCGACACAGAAAAAGATTTAACCTACATACAACAGATTTTTTAATTAAAAACTAGTTAGAATACGAGGCACACCAATGATTATTTTAACAGTTTTACTTAAACAAGTATGGCAGTGCGCTCAGAATAGTATAAAAATAAACGTCAATTATTGGCAATTCGTCAATCGCTTTGTACTAGAATATTTTTTTGGACCCGATTTCCTTTTGCCCACTAATTAGTGAGGTCAAAAGCAACAACTTTTGTTCTACGACGTTTGCTAACAACGCACGAAAAATTTTCAACTTCCCATACAAACTGGGTCGGTCACGTGACCACTTTAGTATGGAGAGTCGAAATTTTTTTGTGCGTTGTTAGCAAAGTCGTAGAACAAAAGTTGTTGCTTTTGACCTCACTAAAAGTGGGCAAAAGGAAATCAAGTCCAAAAAAATTACCTAGTATAATACATAAGTAATAGAAAAGAGTAGAATTTTTTCTTGAGAATACAATGTAGCTTAGAATGACGTGCGTGAGAGCAACACGGAGCGATACGTGTCTCTGTCGCTCTAATATCTTACGCATCGCTCCGTCTTGCTCTTACACTGCTGTCATTCTAATCAAACTACACTATTTTGAATGTAATTTTGAGAAGGTGTTTAGGCAGCAAAAAGGTTGGAAATTGCGTATGAACGACCACGTCACAATTTCTTATAAATATTTATTATTCGTGTTTTAACTTTTCATATTTTGTTTTGTGAATTGTTTTTTTTTAATAAACTTATTGAACATAGTCTAGAAACTTTAATGTGTAAATTACAAGGTGTAACAGAAAGGGTATGGCAACCCTGAAGGATGTGATTCTGCCCATGAAACTGAACAACTTTCCTCAAGGAAGGAAAAGTTTTTTGACCTCCCCTACAAAATATTTCAGCTGATTCAGTTTCTATGGGAGGTAATTTTTTTTTTCATATGTCGACCTATGTTCTTTAGGTAAAGTTGTTCAGTTTCACTAGATTCACTTCCTTCAGGGCTGGAACACCTTTTTTTTTTACACCCAGTATAACTTACTAAAACTACAATCTAAATAATGTAGCTCGATAAGATGCGAGACAGCAGTGTGAGAGCAGGACGGAGCGATGCGTAAGATATTGGAGCGATAGAGACATGTATAGCTCCATCCTGCTATTCTTAACCAGCTACATTATTTCACTGTAAGTAGTAAAAATATGCATGGTTGCCATATATAAGGTCCTAATGAAATAGTGAACATAATTTTAGTATGTTACTCAGACGATGAAACTGAACAACTTTCCCCAAGAAACATAGGTCGATATACGAACACCAATTTTTGACCTCCCATAGAAACTGCATCAGCTGATAGCGTATTTTGTATGGGAGGTCAAATTTGGTTTTTCGAATTTCGACCTATGTTCCTTGGGGAAAGTTGTTCAGTATCATGAGTACATGCATATCTTTTGCTATCAAGAACTAATTAAAAGTCACCCTATATGTAGCGCTTCAACGCTCTAAAACACTTCAGTAGGTCGACCATGCGCACCGCGACTTAGCGAGTCTTCACAGACTACACCAGACTTACAGCCAGTTGCACAAAACGTCTTTAAAGTTAAAGCTCCTTTAAATATATTGCTGTCACTATCTTTGTCAACAAAATAGAAAGAGTTAGCAATAGACTTAAAGACGCTTTGTGCAACTGGCTGTTAACCGGTTATGTGTTCTCGCGTCCATACATAAAAATTGACGGTTGCGCGCGACTCGACCAAGTCGCGGTGCGCATCTTAGCCCGGCAGGTTTACGTAAAAAAACACAAGAGAATGACTCCCAGTAGAGGAGAGGCAGCGCAAGAATAATTATTTATTTTATTAATAGAAAAATCATCAAAATTTCCTCGATAGCAGCTTATTTCACGTCAACCGCACGTGAATGGAAACATTTGCAACTCTATCACCATGCCATAAAGTCCAAATTGCTTCTACTGACGTGCTGTTGGGTGTACATATCTTCTCACTGTGCCCGTTTCGATGTATTCCTTGAAAGTGCCAATTTAAAATGGTCGCTACATGGTAAAACAAACACATCTATGTATCTCACAAATAGATATAATATTCTATCGTATCTTAAATGATAATAAATCTTACAAACTATAGTCAGCTAAAACTAATATGTACAATTTCATAACTTTAAGATGATATTGTGATTCAGTGTGTCTACGTTACTTTTTTTTTAAATGTAAAAAAAGTCAAATTTACACTTTTACACTACAGGGTGTCCTCAAATGGAAGCTTTTTAATGTAAATAACCGAATACAGTTTTAAAACAAAAGTCCAATGAAGCATTTATGAATTACGATAAAAAGAAATGCAGCGTTAAAAATAAACACCCTGTAATTTTGTTTACGAATTAAACATAATATAAAATCGGTACAGTCATACATTTCTACGTCACTAAATTGTATGCGCATTGGACATTACACTTATAAGGCAAAATCTAAACATTTATCCTTATAGTCATACTTTCATATCTTATGTGAGTTAGAATGTTAGAAAATATTACAATTGCATTGATATACAATTTGTTACGAAAATACTCGTAATCAGGTGGTCTTAGCCCAACAACATAAAAAAATAAGGTCCTAGTGAAATTTTGAACATAATATTAGCATGCAAACTGAACAACTTTCCCCAAAGAACATAGGTCGAAATATGAAAATCAATTTTTGAGCCTCCATAGAAATTGCATCAGCGCACTTTGTATGGGAGGTCCTATTTGGTTTTTCGTATTTCGACCTATGTTTCTTGGGAAAAGTTGTTCAGTTTCATAGTCTTAGTAATATGCTAAAATTATGTTCACTATTTCTGTAGGTTTCTATATGTCTGCAAACTTTATGGTGGTTGCTACCCATGAAACTGAACAACTTTCCCTAAGGAATATAGCTCGAAACCGAAAAAAAAAAATTCCATGCATGATCAGCAGGCTGGTGTCAGCTTCTATGAAAAGTTGAATTCGTTTTTCGTATTTCAACCTATGTTCTTTTGGAAAAGTTGATCAGTTAGATGAGCAGATTAACGCCCTATCTGATTTACGGATATTTTCGTAACATTCTCCTGTATAAGCTTTCAAGTACTACGTGACCATTACAATTTAAGGGCATGGTGGCTAAGAAAATTAGAAAAAATATTAGATTTGTTGTGATTGATTACAAATAAAAATATTAAAATATTGAATACCGAAGTATAAAATCCATTATCAATTGAATTTTTTATTTTTCTCAATATTTTTCCTAATGTTTTTAGCTGTCATATGCAATATTGTTATGGTCACTAATTGTATAAAAAAAATATAGTAACTTTTTCGTTACTCAATGACGTAAACCAAAAAAGAACAACACAATAAATTTTAAAATGTATGTTAAATATAAAATTTAATTTTTACTTTTAGTACGATCGAGATCCGATTTTCATGACCAATTTGATTAATGTAAGCTTATGGCAACATTCTTTATACATTTAACTTAATAATTATTGTATCCAACTTTTGAGGGAATTTTACTTTATTATTAAAATCGAAAACATGATAATATTTTGCTAAGTATTTTGTTCTACGAGAAATACGAGGAATGTTTTAGTAGAGCCATGGACGATAGTTAAGGACTGACCATCCACTTATTGAAATTGTAACTCGGAAAAGTATAAAACTACTGAGAAATAATCAGGAAAGTTTATTACGGTCTGTACCAAATTTCGGCTTAGTAGGTGATTCGACCGCTCGATTTCGTTCGCTGTGACCGAAACAGGATAGTACATAATTATTTTTTTTTAGGTATTTCGGCCACTTGCTTCTTTCAAGGATTTTTTTTGCAACAGTAACATCAGCAACAAAATCAAATAATATTTTACTTAATAGGATGCGAGAAAATATGTAAATAGTTGTATTAACTTACTCATTTTTAGGGTTCCGATACCAAAATGGTAAAAAAAAGGAACCCTTATGGTGCCGCTCTGTCTGTCTGTCTGTCTGTCTGTCCGTCTGTCTGTCACACCTCTATATCTCAGCAACCACTTACGCTATCGAGCTGAAATTTGGAATAGTTTTAGAATATAGTTGCCCAACTTAATTGCACATGAAAATTTTTTGAAAAAAGTATGATTATTAATGTAAAGGGGGCCAAAATAGGGGGGGCCAAATTTCAAATTGTCGCTACTAGGTCGAGTGGGGTATCATATGAAAGGGCTTTACTTGTACATTTTAAAATATATTTTTGTATTTTTTTAAGTTTCTTAGTTTTCAAGTTATGATGAAAAATGTCAAAAAACCATTCCCCCCCCCTTATCTCCGAAGTTTGAGTAAGGGAAAATCTGAATTAATTACAGTTGACAGAGGTTTATGTAAACTTTACAGCAAAAATAAAACGATCTTTCTAAGTTGCACAGTTTTTCAGAAATCTGCAAAAAACCTTTACAAACAAATTTAGTTTTGCGGTCCTGAAAATGGACTTTATTGCTTCCAAAAATACTATAGGTATATCGGAACCCTCGGCGCGCGAGTCCGACTCGCACTTGACCGGTTTTTTTATACTGTAATTTAAGTCGTTAATAAGGGTGAAATGCCTAACTCTACGTTGAAAAGTTAAAATAAATAGCCATCAAAACCATTAGGAAAAAAACCGGCCAAGTGCGAGTCGGACTCGCGCACTGAGGGTTCCGTACCACCACATAAACATAATTGTATTAGTTGAAATTTCAGTAAGTTAATGTGCTAGATTTTTTGAGTCCGACACGCGCTTGACCAAATTTTATTATTTGTTGTTATTTTATAGCCTATGCCCTATAAACATACCAATTTTCAAGTTTGTAAGTGTTCCCGTTTTTAAATAGAACTAAAACAAAAATCGCCTCAGCAACCATCCAACTTGACCCCTCTCTTATATGAATGTTCTTGAAACGGGAGCTCACCACAATTGGTTACCATTAGTTGTGAGAAAAGTTGTAATATTTAATGATTTCAGACTTTTCCCATTATTTGTACTGTGAGACCTAGCATCTTGCCAAATTTCATAATTTTAGGGCAACGGGAAGTACCCTGTAGGTTTTTCATTTTTGAATAAATGTATGGAGATGAGGACATAAAATGCCATATCTTTTGATTGCGTCGTTGTAAAAAATTTAAATTTTCAGATCTTGTGTGGTTCATGGATCCTAATATATGGTATTAATTTCAACCTGATACCTTTACCCGTTCGTGAGATAAAGGGTCTTGACAGACAGACAGACAGACAGACGGACAACAAAGTGATCCTATAAGGGTTCCGTTTTTTTCTTTTGAGGTACGGAACCCTAAAAATACGTGATATATGAAACTTAAAAAAAAATTGTGGTCCAATCACATCTGACTACATTTTTGGTCCGACTAGCGAAACTACCAATAGGATGCAAGGCAGATCTGTTGTTTTTTTTACCTTCTATTTCGACGAATAGATTTCATTCGTGTAATCTGTCACTTAACCACTTTGCGCTCCGACTGTACAAAACCTGCCAGGTTTCGGATTGGCAGACCAACGTTTTGTGCACCTAGTAGGCCACTACTATCGCTACAAAGTTGCAAATTTTGTGTACTATATGACGTAGGATAACAAGCAGTGCCTTTACAGTCTATAATGAAAAGTGCAAAAAAGTACCGCGAACCCGACCAAAAATTGTCAGCGCGTGACATCTTAGCGTGCACACACATTCGATTAGAGTGCATATTTAATTTGGTCAAGTAACGCTGAGAGCTATTAAGGCCTTAAGTGACGTACGTAACATTAGGCCGATATTTCACTGGTACACCACGGTGGCGCGACTGGTTGCGCCACTGGTGTCCGTAAATAGACACCAGTAGAGACACCAGAGTCGCCCCACCCTGCGGCCACAGTATTAAGGGCTATATTTCACTGGGAGTGGTAGCGCGACCAGCATCCGAACTGGTTGCGCCGCCAAATTGGTTGCGCAACCAAACGGACACCAGGTGAGTAACTCTCTATAGAGCTGTATACATTTTGTTGGTAGCGGCGACTGGTTGCGCTGCGTGTCCCAGTGAAATACCGGCCTTAGTGTTTCTTTTGAATGAATTTTTTTTTTTTGTAAACTTTCCAGATATTTTGTCAGCGCTATCCAGTTTTAGCAAGTTTTATGTTTTTCCGAGTAACGATTTCTAGTAGGGGATTATCAGTCCTTCGTATTATTCCTCCATGTTAGAGTTCGCCTAAACTCAATGACACGCCTCATCACCACACCGCGCCACCAAAATATTTTGACCTCTGGGAGAGCGAAACAAGCATTTTATCTTGAATCTAAACTTATATAACGAGCAATTTTTGAAAACGGTTCAACAATTTCGATGAAATTGACTATACGGGGGGATTGGGAGGCGGAAAATCGATCTAGCTAGGTCTCATGTCTGGGAAACTAGTTTTTTTCCGTTTTTTTTTTAGCATTTCTTGAAAATAGCACGTTTCAGAAATCCTATAGCGCCATCTGTTAGTGGGATTTGGTTGAGATTATACAGAGCGAAGCTCGGTCGCCCAGGTACTATTAGCAAGGCTGAATTTACTATTAGCGACTTAAAAGGGTACGCTGCGGGTATAGAATTATGGTACCGCTTTGTTTTACAGTTAAAAGAAAAGCGGTTAAGATTTACGGTCAAATATGCTACTGCTATAAAATTGTACCTTTAAAAATATACCTTTAATAAAACTGTACAAAACTGTCATGTTGCCCGCATGCCAAATTTACTTTGGGCTAAATCAACCACCACTTGGGAGCCAAACGCCGGAAGACGTCGTGGTCGACCTCGAAAGAGATGGCGAGACGAGTTGAACGAACACAGAACACTCTCGTTAATGGCAGACGCTAGCTCAAAACCGGGATGTGTGGAAGGATGGAAGGGAGGCTTTTGCCCTGCAGTGGGACACGACCGGCTCCTAAATAAAACTGTACAAATAACCAGAAACCGCAAAAAAATTCAAAATATCGCAAGAAAAAGGTTTGGGGTCGTGCCGTTTACCGTTTTAATTCATATTTTTTTCGGTATGCAAAAATGAAGAATCAATCTATCTATGCAACCCCTGTACGGCCAATCGCACTTCACTGGAAACATTTGAAACTCTTCTACCTTGCCATTAAGTCCAAATTGATTCTATTGACTTGCTGTTGTGTGTACGTTGGTGACACGGTGGTGAGGCGCATCATTTTAGCTATAAGGGCCCGTGCGCACAGCGAATTTACACCGAATTAAATTCCGTGCTTGAAATTACCGTTGCCAGTGCATGACTGAGCGAAACAAGCGAATTATATTTCTCAGTGCGGCTATAATCATACTACTTCTTTCGCTTGGAAATAAATCCATACCAAATCGCATTCAATTTGCAACAAATCAGTTATTTTTCCCGCGCGATTTTTTTACCGCCCGTGCGGATACTCGTATAAGAGTCAATGTGTTACAAAATTGCGAGAAAAAAATCGTGCGGTGAAAATTCGCTGTGCGGACAGGCCCTTAGGGAAAGTCAAAGAGAATTACGATTTTTTTAATCAGTTAATTACCGCATTTAAACGATTTTGAGATTCCATCGGAATAAGCATTCGTGTTTCTTTTTAAAACCTAGTAGGCCAATCATTATAATTTGTGCTGATAATATCAGAAAAACTATCATCTGTTCAAGATCTTTGGGTAAATAACTTGTTGTTTACATAATTTTAAATACATGCATCGATAATTTTTAATACATGCATCGATAATTTTTAATACATGCATTGATAATTTTTCCATTTCAGCTCATCCCATACGAATATACGCAACCGGTTGATTTTCTATTTTAAGGCCTACTATCTTAAAGTGGTTCAGTTTCATAGTGCATTTACTAAAACAACGGTTTAGCAATAAACATACCACAATTTTATATATATTTTTTTTTTAAATATAAAAAATTATCACGAAATCGAATGCTTTAAGTTGTTTTATCCTTTTAAATTTCAAAATATCAGAGCAAACACATCGCACATTGCAAATTTCGACAATTTCACCATTCAATCGCATATTTACAAAGCCGATCGTATTTTCAAAAAAACTGTATTATTTCGATTTTCAAAACTGTACAAAAATAAAAGTTACACACGTATTACTTTGTCAATTATATACAAGAACTACAGATATACTTGGTGTTACCAATTTATTGATATCTATAATAATTCTTATTATTTCATTTTTAAACCTAGAGTATAAAAATTTGACTCCACCCAAAATACAACATCCTATATTTCTGCTATTTAATGTAAATAAATGAAAATTAATTTTAGTTATTAATGAACGACTCACACACTGACAGTTACATTACAACATAGGGTTGTAACAGGTCAGCGGAAAATGCTTTAAGATTATTTAGGGGCAGTGCACACGAGATACATGACAGTCGCGGACTAACGCGGTCCAGCACGTATTTTCAAACAACTTTGGCGGGCATTTTGAATTTACTTGGATTTGTCCGCGTCTGTTGCTCTACTGTCTCGGTTCCTCGCACTGAAACACTATTTTAAAAAACCACTGTCTTTGGGCAACAACTGCGTACAAAGAAAATTCGAGTTTTATTCTACTGACAATGAGAAAATTTTAAGTTACAATCAAAACTTTATTTTAATTTAGTCATCTAAATTATAGTAGGCACTGCTGAACAGTTAGTTTCGTAGTTCGTACTACTTTCAAAAGACACTGCAACGACACGACCTTAAAAAAAATATATTATTTAAGACTTATGCGTTCATATTACCGGTAAAGGTCTAATTTTCAAAGAGCGGGTAAACCTAGATTTACTTCAGCTACTGCCATTTGACCTTGCTACTTTTGGGCAAACACAGGACCACTGTGCGGACTTAACCTAACAAATCTATTTTGTAATAATTGGATATTGTTAATTTATAGCAGAAGACTTCGCCCTTCCACCTAAGTTTAGTTGTAGCCGGCTAAACCTAAGTGTAGCCGCAGTCCGGGCTTTAGAAGTTTAGACGTAACGTATTCGCGGTTAAGAAAAAACTGTTTTTAATCCTGAATTAATAATTCGATACACTTTTTAAGTGTTAGCAGATTTTTGCATTCTTAGCATATTTTTTTAAATAACTGTCGTGTCGTTCGTGTGAACTGACCCTAACGAGTGCCTCAGTTGTACACAAGCCACTACACTACTTACAAGTAGGCGAGGGGTATTTCCTACTAACAAACTATTCGAATCGAACCTCGTAAAGTATACTTTCAACCGTAACTAACGTATTATGCCGATCTAGAATATTAAGTCCATATTTGGCTTAATTCTGTCGAAAATCAAACATCTGGCTGATATACACGAAGGCAAAATGCGTCTCCGAGAAAGCTATTCGACTATTTCTTTCTTATATACGGCGTACAAAATAACTCTGGCTGTGACCGTTAACGCGCAGAAGTAAAAAAAATAAGTCGCGGGGGTGAGCGCGGCAGGTGGGAAGAGGCGAGCGAATAGTTCATTGGCTATCCGCCTGTCACCCATACGCAGAAAATAACCGTCAGAGCCAAACTTATTCCGCACACGCTATACCTCAGAGGCAAAATTTTGCCCCATGTAAATTTAATTAGCAATTAGACCTGTCAAATTAGCCCATATTATAACCAAGATCTGAGGAAAATTATAAAATATCAAACATAATAAAGTACCTACATCAAAACTCATAATAGAGAAAAAACAGAAGGCATTGTAATAGCGTAATATAAAGTGTAGTAAAATTACAATAAAAAACAAAATAATAAAAAAAATACGATTCCTCGACCTTGCTTTGAATTAATGGACTTAAAAATTAAATGCTCTTCGTAAATCGCCCTCCGGAGCGATCGGTCCACTTCGGTACGATATTTTTTGTTAATGGTGTCGATTCTAGCAGACATAAACCTAAACTAAACTAAATTTGACAGATTAAATTTTTTGTTTGTTTTTTTTTTTTTATTGAGATGCTGAGATGGTTTGGTCATGTAGAGAGGATGAATGAAGGAAGATTGACGAAAGAGATCTACAAGGCGAGAGTGAATGGAAACGTTGGAAGGAGAAGGCCTCGGCGAACGTACCAGGACCAGATTCAGGACGTTCTGAATAAAGGCCAGGTTAAAAGTACCCTAAACCGACGAGCATGTATGAAAGGATTGATGAAAGTTCAGGAAGCAAGGGAAGTATGTCAAGATCGTAGCAGGTGGAGAACTGTGGTCTCTGCCTACCCCGACGGGAACAAGGCGTGATGTTATGTATGTATGTATGTAAATTTGACAGTTTTAAAAATGTTGTCTTCATTACCCCCTATAGGCTGAAAAAAGAGCAACAATTTTAGAACTGTTAAATTTAGTTTAGTTTTAGTTTATGTCTGCCAGAATTGACCCTAATGAAATGATGTATTTCTTCGCCATTTTAGTGGTTTTATGTAATTCGCCTTAACTTTTTAGAGTTCCGTACCCAACGGGTGAAAAACGGGACCCTATCAATATTTTCTTTCTAATGGCCCTAGTCATACCGCTAGCTTTTTCAAACAATACAAATTCATATCACGAAGTTGTTTTTTAATATAAAAATAATTAATGACTTGGGAATATTTGCTGAATTTCATGGTTTGAAGCCGTAAATTTTACGAGAATTTACCATCAATATCAATCAATTTGTTTTCATAAATGAATTGAAATTCATATAGGCTTTTTTTCTTTTTTCGATAATCGTACGTACTGCTTTTGGGGGTATAGATTTGCCTTTTAAATATTCCCAGCTAATTATTGATTAGGTAGCACCTAATAACGTACAAGATTCAGTATTGTTTAGATTTGCACCTTTACTTTTACTTCCTTTTGTTACCTTACTACAAAAGCTGCCAAATTAAACAAGGAACTTATATGATCACTATTTGAACGACTACCATGTGACGTCAGAACTGCACTATTTGACTAGGATAACTAAAATTTTGAATGAAAAAAAACGCATAATTAATTAAAAGATTGACGAAAATATTGACTCTTGTTAAAGGAAACTTATCAAACAGAAAATGGGCAATATCAAAAGTCCCGAAGTACAACATAGACATAAAAGATGATTTGGCTTGATGCATGCTTGATGGTGGTATAAAGTGCCTTTCCGCACTCGTCGTATGTAGTGGCAGGGGTGTGTCATAGGTTAGCTACCTAGCACAGATCTAGTGGAAAGGCACCTTAAGGGTACGCTACCAGTATAAAATTATGGTACCGCTTTGTTTAGGTAGAGGTTTTTGCTACCGTTATAAAATGGTAAAATCGAAGTTATTTCGTTACCAAAAAATATCCCAGCGCGACGTCGCGGACACAGACGGGGTAGTAAAAAAATGCCTTACTTCAATTACTTAGATTCCATTACAAAAAATATATCGTCAATGGTAATTTTATCATATCGCCATTAAAAGATCAACCATATTCAACTTATGACAAAAATATGTTTCCTCGTTTCACTCTGAGAATTCAGTCGAACACAAAGATGAGCGAACCAAACTGAAGGTCTTAAAAAGAATTTTTAAAATAATCGTTTTAAATGATTGGAGATTTTACCTAAACCTGTAAAATACCCACAATATAGATTCGGCAGGTTTTTAGTACACACGGTAAGCACGAAGAAGCAAAACCATTATAAGCTGAACCAGCGCTAAGTTACAAACGCATGAAACCAGAGACCCGCTCAAAGTGTTTCCACCGACGTGCGGCCGTGTGTACAATCAAGATCAAATCACACTTGTAGTGCAACTTTAGCTACATTAGTTAAAATAAGAACGTTGCCAAGTATTGACTGCACCATAAGAATCTGCAAAGATACAAGACAATGCTGCATATTGTTTGAGAGTTTCGCGGTCACTTACACTAGTATAAAAACAGTTTGACGGTTTCTTACCACGATATGGATTTTTGATGAGTTCCCGATATTGCGGCGCTGTTGCAAGCACGAAGTGAGTTTCGATTGAGTTCCGGCAGTTACCAAAATAAAAAAAACTAGAAGGAGGGTAGACAGATAATACCCCATAAGTTTAACTACCCACAGACTCCAGTTCATCCGTGATCATGGTGCTTGCAACAGCGCCGAAATATCGGGAACTCATCAAAAATCCATATCGTGGTAAGAATCCGTCAAACTGTTTTTATAATGTTTTACTGCTTTGTGTGTTCAGTGCACCTTCATTACTTATTTGATACAAGGTGCAACAAAAACTGTATAACAGATCCGAAGGATGTAAATCTGTCCATGAAAGCGAACAACTTATCCTACGAGTAAGAGTAGAGTTGACCTATTTGAATCAGGACTCGGCTTATGCCTATTTTCGAGCATACAATCAAATACAAGTAGGTTGAATTTCGCTAAACTTCGCCTTTAAAATGACAAAGAAGAAAACCTTATTGCTTTAACAGTTTCAAACGAATTTTTGTATTTTTTTTTATATGGTCAATGGGCTTACTCTAGACCTCGATCTAGCCCTGAGAGCAGATATGAGGTCGACGATGGAAAGAGCTTGCTTAGAAAAGACAGACAGACATGCAACTTGGCGTCGGTGGGCCAGACTGTGAAAATTGGTTTTCACCAGCATCTCATTACCAACGGGCTTCACGAATTAGGTGGTTCGACTGTTCATAGGTCAAATTTGAAAAAAGAAATTGATTCACCATACAAATTCTCTACCAGATGATACAGTTTTTATCACTTAAATTGATTAAATAAATATCATTTATTTTAGCTTATAGTACTAGGCATGAAAACAGAATAGAAAAAAAACATTTTGTCATAACAATACCCACACATACAAAAACCAGATGAATTTATGCAACTGTAGCGCTCACGGTTAGTGCGCAGAATAAAAAAAAATGTAGGGGGTGAGCGCGGCAGGTGGACTAATCACGCCCTTTCAGTTTTCGAAAACTTATCCCTTACATCTTTTATAAATCTATGCCCGATAGCGATAGAGTTACCTAAATCAAGCTGTACCAAAGTTACATTTCATGCGAAGTTGATTTTTTTCGTCTATCGACTTATGTTAATGGGAAAAGTTGCTCAGTTGGATCACATCCTTCAACATTGTTATAACATTTTTGTTGCACCCTGTAGGACTGTAGGTAGTGTATAATCCTCGCACGAACAAAGTCTCCACAAAATATTCAAACACTACAGGGTTATATTTTTGCCACTACGGATATTTGAAGAGGTTCTGCCTATGAAACTGAACAACTTTTCCCAAGGAACATAAATCGAAATACGAAAAAAAAATTTATACTTTCTATACAAACTGCATCCGCTGATAGAACATTTTTAAGAAGTAAAAATATTTTTTAATTCAACGTATGTTCCTTGAGAAAAGTTGTTCAGTTTCATGGGCAGAATCACCTTTTATAATATCCAGGGTGATAAAAAATAACGCTGTAAAAATAATAATAAAGTATACAAATACATAATCTTGATCAAAATTTTAGTTCAGTTTTCCCTAAAACCACAACACTGTCAAGCGAACCAACATACAACCTAAAGTTAGTAGGAGATGGCGTCACAGACGCATGTTACCGTGCACACCAAAGCACTGAGGTCCCGCATTCGGTACCACCACCGCGAGTATTGTCTTTTACTGTTGCCAGGCGGAGGTCACTAATATTACCTGTAACAAGCGGAGATTATCATAACTTCATAATAATATAAGGGGGTGGATGGGTTTGGGGGTGGATGGGTATAGGGGTGGATGGGTCGAGAACTGGATAAATGGGTGGAAGGTGTGGATGGGTGGAGGGATAGATGGGTGGAGGGATGGAATAATGAATGGTTGGGTAGAGATTGGAGAAGTGGAGGGTTGGAGGGGTGGATGGGTGAGAGGGTGGATGGGTAGAAAGTGGAGAGTTTAAGGGGCGGATGAGTGGAAGGGTGGATAATTGGATGGGTAGCTGGATGGGTGGAAAGTGGAGAGGTGAATAAGTGCGGATGTGGATGGGTAGAGGGATGGATGGATGACTGGTTGGGTAGATGGTGGAGAAGTGGAGGGTTGGATGGGTGAGGGGGTGGATGGGTAGAGGGGTGGATGGGTAGAGAGTGGAAAAGTGGAGGATTTAAGAGGTGGATGAGTAGGAGGGTGAAAGGGTGGGGGGTGGAGAAGTGGGGAGTGGAAGGGTGGAGAATTGTATGGATGGCTGGATAGGTGGAAGGGTGGAGAGGTGTTGGTGGGTTGAAAGGGTGGATGGTGGAGGGTTGGATGTATGCATATACTCACTCAGTGTCAGAATCAGTGTTGACAGAGGAGCGTATCTTGGAAAGGGTCCGCCTGGTGGCCGGAGTGTCGTCCTCCTCGTCTGAAGAGATGACGATGCGCTGTCGGGGCTTCACGCCGGTCGCGCCGCGCGTCATCCGTCGTGTCGATGCCGACTCCGTTTCCACTGCAATCACATATTCTTCATCATCATCATATCAAACTGTAGACTCCACTGCTGAAGTTAACACTCCACTGTAACCACTGATTTTAAATATACTATACGCCTAAACTACGGAGCTCAGACTTGGTCTTTGACAGACATTCAGAAGTCCAAACTCCAGGTTTGTCAACGGGGCATGGAGCGCAGGATACTCGGGATCAGGCTTGTTGACCGAGTTAGAAATACGACGTTGCGATCACAGACCCAAATCAAAGATGTAGCCCAAAAACCGGCAGGGATTGGGCCGGTCATGTTGCCCGCATGCCAAATCTACTTTGGGCTCAACCACCACTTGGGAGCCAAACGCCAGAAGACGTCGTGGTCGACCTCGAAAGAGATGGCGAGACGAGTTGAACGAACACTCTCGTCAATGGCAAACGCTAGCTCAAACCGGGATGTGTGGAAGGGAGGCTTTTGCCCTGCAGTGGGACACGACCGGCTCCTAAATAACAATAAATAAATAATACGCCTTATAGTACACTTGATAAGCGTTTGTAAAGTTTGAAGTCGTGCCTATTTGGTTGACGCCATTTTGACGCTGTACGCATAGATGTGTATCGGTGAGTGTACATGGAACTAAAACCACAAAATATAAATGTCATTATCTGTGGTGATAATATACGTCAAAATAAATTCACGGGGCACTCAATGGGGGCGTTTGAGATTAGCAAAAAAAAAAAGTTTGATGTCATTTTTATAGACAAATTCTATCCACAGTGTTATACAAATCAGTGACCTCTTTCTTCCCTTGTTTCGCTTGTTCTTTCTTATCCAGCTTGGCTTGTTATAGCGCTTTAAACTTCTCAAGCGAGGGCTTGCCTTCGAGTCCCGCCAGAACTACCCTAGACCTTACCATTGTTAGACTAGTAGCCAATCTGGCTTTGAAGGAGTTTCCAAGATGCTAATTAGTTTAAAGACTTCTTTCAAGACGGCGGGAAACAATAGTAGATTGTATGATAATAATTTTAATCGTAAAACCGGCCAGTATCATTTTTCATACAGTATTTTGGTTCGACCTCTATGGTTGACCTAAAATATCCCTATGGTGGACCTAAATTCTAATTTTAAATCACATTTTTACCCGCTACGAAAGTCTCTTGGAGAAAACAGCTATTTAGTTCGCCTTTATTGACGAACCGTTCAGCGATTTTCGAATAGATGGGATGAAAAGGCTTATTTGTGCTTTTTGAAGCAAGGAAAATCCCGACCAGGAAAGATTTTGAAAAAAGAAAAACAATGTCTCATAGTTAAGACTTAAACCTCTAAATAACTTCACTTACCATTTTCTTCTTTGACTTTAGTCTTGGCTTCTTTCTTCGCCTGTTTCGCCTGTTCCTTCTTGTCCATTTTGGCTTGTTTGAGCGCTTTACACTTGTCGAGCGTGGGCTTGCCTTCGAGTCCCGCCTGGACAAGCAGATCCATCATCTTGCCCACTCGTTCTTTGTTCTTCGTGCAACCTGGGGAAAGATGAAAAAGTTAAATCCATCCTTTTCCATCACGTTCCTTTACGTGATGGAAAAGGATGGATACATATGTTAGTCATCCATCTGTTTAAGTAGTCGACCATAAGTGGGCTGTCGTATCGTGAATATTAAATTCGTCAGGAAAATTTGATGAGTTTTAAAACGTGTAAGTATTTCCATGGTAAAGTGTAAAAAAAGAACTTTTCTGGGAAATAAATTTTTCAATACATTAGCTCGAAAAACGTACTTACAAGGACGTAAACATTGCTCGTAAGTAGTTACTTACCGAACTAGTGCGGTAAGTAAAAAAAGTATAATACTAAGGAGTTTTTACACTCTGATCATAAAATTATTTTGTAAAAATACTACAGTGGTGACTTTTTACTTGGGTGACGACTGCCTACCTATATTTGAAATAAAATGGAGAGTACCAGGAGAACAACAGGGTTATGACAAAGTCGTGCCGATGGTAAACCCTCGACTTCGTCTCGGGCTTGCAAAACGTCAACTCGTTTGTAATAACCCTACTTACGGAACTTGTATCTTAAACTACTATTTATTATTGAATACAGTACAGTGTGTGTAATGAATGTAACTTCTAAAGTACGCTACAGCTCGGGAGTGCGGGCGAAATGTATGGCGCGCCTAACAATTCACCCGCACTCCGGAGCTGTCGCGTACTTTACAATGTCTTATATTATAGTCGAAGCATATCAGGGAGACCATATCTTCTTCAAATTGTTAATTCCAGGACTCCTTAGCTTAGTAAGCAAAGTCGACCGCGAAAACATTGTAATTATATCTTTGGGATAATCACCCCGGATATTTTAAGAGGTGGTTCTGCCCATAAAACTGAACAACTTTTCCCAAAGAACATCTTAAAGTCGTAATAAGGAAAAAAAATTTTTTTCCACTTCCCATACAAACTGCATCTGACGGCACATTTTCTATGGAAAGTTACTTTTTGGGTTCCGATACCAAAATTTAAAAAAAAAGGAACCCTTATGGTGCGACTTTGTCTGTCTATCCGTCTGTCTGTCACACCTCTATATCTCAGCAACCACTCATGCTATCGACCTGAAATTTGGAATAGTTTTAGAATATAATTGCCCAACTTAATTGCACATAAAAGAATTTTGAAAAAATTATGTTTATTAATGTAAAGGGGGCCAAAATAGGGGGGGGGTGCAAATTTCAAATTGTCGCTACTAGATTGAATGGGGTATCATATGAAAGGGCTTTACTTGTACATTCTAAAATATATTTTTGTATTTTTTTACGTCTCTTAGTTTTCAAGTTATGATGAAAAATGTCAAAACAAATACCATTCCCCCCCCCCCCCTTATCTCCGAAGTTTGTGAAAGGAAAAATCTGAATTAATTACAGTTGACAGAAGTTTATGTATAAATTACAGCAAAAATAAAACGATCTTTCTAAGTTGCACAGTTTTTTAGAAATCTGCAAATAACCTTTACAAACAAATTTAGTTTTGCGGTCCTAAAAATGGACTTTATTGCTTCCAAAAATTCAAAAAGTATGTCGGAACTCTCGGCGCGCGAGTCCGACCCGCATTTGACCGGTTTTTTTTATTGTATCGATATTGTGTAAATTCATTAGGAAAAGTTGTTGTTTCATGCACAAAACCATCACTTAAAAATATAACGCTGTATAGGCGTACCTTCAACAAGTTTTTTATAGTCGGAACGTATCCCGGGAACCATGCCTTCCTTATGTCGATTATTTTAGGTTCCCTTAGCTCGACAAGCAAAGTCGTCTGTGATCTTTGAGGTAATATAGACGTACCTTCAACAATTTTCTTTTAGTCGAAGCGTATGCCGGCAACTATGCCTTCTTTATGTCGATTATTCTAGGTTCCCTCAGCTCGGCATAAAAAGTCGTCTGTGAGAACTATTTTAAAGATATCTTTGGAGAAATATAAATGTATATTTGGAGCAAAATACATGTATCTTCTCCTGTGTGGTGTCGGCAAAGAATAGTACCATTGTATACATTCCCGTGGGTGTCGCAGAGGCGACTAAGGGTTATAAACTGGAGGACGGGCAGCAGCATCCTCCTGTGTATCATAACATCTTACTTACTGCGGTCACCTGTAACCGCGGTAACGCTGACAAGCGAGGTGACTATGGTACTTCTTCTCCACATTTTTCCAGCAAAAGCTAGAATCCTGTAGTGGACTTTTCATAGGATGTTATGATGATACAATACAATACAATATGATACGATGATATGTATCTAGTAGGGGGGTTAGGCCGTTTCTGGACCACCTAGAGGTGATGTGGTCGAGAGTCGGTCACCGGGATTCGACCTGGTTCGGTAGCTAATGTGGTCGAGGAACGGCCCCCGTTTGTGGACCATTTTTTTGACCAGTCTCTAAAAAAAAGCTCATCAAATAAAATTCAGACCTAAAATTTTTGCTAAAATCGCGTTTTGACTATAGTAGGGGGGTTAGGCCGGTACTGGACCACCTAGAGGTGATGTGGTCGAGAGTCGGTCACCGGGATTCGACCTGGTTCGGTAGCTAATGTGGTCGAGGAACGGCCCCCGTTTGTGGACCATTTTTTTGACCAGTCTCTAAAAAAAAAGCTCATCAAATAAAATTCAGACCTAAAATTTTTGCTAAAATCGCGTTTTGACTATAGTAGGGGGGTTAGGCCGGTACTGGACCACCTAGAGGTGATGTGGTCGAGAGTCGGTCACCGGGATTCGACCTGGTTCGGTAGCTAATGTGGTCGAGGAACTAAAAATCAGGTACAAATAGATATGTAGGTACAAATAACATAACCTAACCTAAATACCTATAACTTAAAGGGGGCACTATTCCAAATTAATTTACATAAATACGTAACACTACCTATAACCACAATAAAATCATGGAAGAGCAGCTTGTATTTAAAAATATAGAATAAAGATGTCAACAAATAAATTATTCAAGTTCAATATCGCAATTATTCGTAAAAACCATGTCAGAAAAATAAAAAACTGCTTCAGGAAAATAAAATTATTGAATTACTTAAACAAAAAAAAGGCATTTAAAACTATGTTTATCGCTTTTCACGCAGAAATAAAAAAAAAGAAAAACCTATAATCTTGGTGAACTTGCAGACAGATTTATTTAATATTTATGTATGCTACAACTAACGCCGACCGACGAGGATCTGTCGAACTAAATGGCACTCCGCTATCTAAAATAGATTACTCCGTTGATCGAAATATTTCGTACAATGCTTGAAGGTGATATGTATGCTCAAAGGATGGCTAGTTCTGGAGATAATTCAAAGATGGTGCTATTTGAAGCTTCTAGTTTTTATTTCAAAAGTTTTCAAAATTGAATTGTTCGTAAAGGTATTCCTTGGATTATCTTTACAAAATCTGAAAAGAGAAAAACAGTTTTTGACGCGTTTAATTTTTACTGCTTTTTTATTTGAGACTAGCTTTTTTATTTGAGACTAGGTTTTTTATAAACATTTCACAACTTATTTTCAAATTGCACTATTATTTTTAATAAAAGCAATCCTTGATAGATAGATAGATAAATGCTTTATTGTGCACATAACAAAAATATAACTAGTTTGATATAACTAGTTTGTTTTGTTTGTTTCTAGCTTGATATTATTGTTTTAAAAATCATAAGCATCATAACTTATTTTCAGTAGACTTCAAAACGATAATTTCTATAAAAGTTTATTTCGATTTCGTTTTTATTCGATGTATTATAAATTAATTTTCAAAGCTTCATTATAAAATTATTTTTCTTAAAAAGTATTCAATGAAATTTATATTATTACATTCGATCAAGGTTTAATTAGCAGTCGAACTCGTACGTTTTATTAATGGTTGATTTGACTTGCAAAGATTTTTTTTAGGGTCGAGGCCAATCAATGAAATGGCGGGGTGCTACCTGTCCAACTGAGTTCGGTCCATCTAGTCACAATCTAGTCACGATTAAAAAATACCTATCAAAAAGTGTCATCTGATCATGAATTCCTTAGTTTTAGATAAACAATAGAAATACATTTGGAAAGAAAAGTTTTTCTTACTTTGGTATGATATAATTTTGGTCGAAATAATTCTTAAGATGAAATAGTAAATGAGTTTTAAAAACTGCTTTGTTTTAAAACTGCTTTGTTTCTAAATAAAATTGCTAAAAATGCGAAAAAAAATATATCATCATGTATAATATCTTAAGAAAAGAATCTAAGTTACAGTTCTGATTATATTAAACAACAACACAACAAATGTTAATAGCGAAATATGCAAAATCAACACTAAAAATACCTATAATAAATTATTCACAATGTGTAATTTCAAATACGCGAAACCTCTAGGGTTGTGTCCATGTAACTGAATAACTTATCCCAAAGAACATAGTTCGAATTAGGAAAAAAAAAATATTTCCCACAGAAACTGCATCCGCTGATAGCGCATTTTGTATGGGAGTATAACATATTAAAGCTAGATTTCCTCACTTGACTTTTTAAATTAATACATAAACCGTAACACTTTTCGATGCAACGCGTAAAATTTATTACTTCACATTATGGAAAGAATTATTGATTGTTATAAATAACGGCGAAGTCACGGGTATTTAATAGTTTCCATTCGTATGAAATGACGCTGAGATACATACCTGTTTTTCGAGATTCCCATGCATTGAAGTGATTATTTAACGTATTAACAAGTTAGTGAATCTTTGTGTTCGTGTATAAAATGGATGTAATTTATAACATCACGAAGCAGGTAGTTTCAAGCCCAGACTAACCTAACCACGAAATCAATCACTTTAAACATTTTTCCTCTCAACATTTACTGCTCACCTAAAACCGAGACGGAAAATTTATCTGTAGCTCATAAGTTATCACAATTTACCTCAAACATTTTTCTTTCTACAATTACCTACTGCTAACTTCAAACTCTGAAAACAAAGATGAGATGGACGAATGAACATTTGGTTGCTTTTTGCATGCCAGGCACTAACTTTCAGAACATTTGTGAGTAATCACACCGAAGTGTTGTTAGTCTTAAACTGCAAACGAACTTTTGAAGGTACGCACTATATTACCCAGTTGCTCTTAACTTCAATCTAGCATAGAACAAAGATGGGGCTGACGATGAACAGAGGTCACTCAGAAGAAGTCTAACACCTCTTGATTATCAACATGCGATTATTACTTCTGAAGTTATTGGAGTCAGGAACTGGCATTTAATGTAAAAATTATTTTAATATACATATGACGACATATCTTATGAAAAAGAACTAAATAATGAGTAAAAGCAAAACTTTACTAAATCACGCGTTTCTGCACGAACAATAGGGTACGTTTCAGAACATTATTCGTAACTTTCAGAACATTATTTCTCCCACATGCAATTTCAAGCCACGACGAAGACATTTCTTGAGTCATACCTGTTTGAACTCATCGCACGTACGTATTTAACAAGTTAACAATTTTGTAATTACGAAACATGGCGGTACTGACCACGACAGGTTTAGAATTCTAAAGGACGGTTTAAGATTAAAGTATTGAAAGCTCTAATAATTAATAGCAAATTTTTGAAAAATTACTAAATTAAAATATAAAACTAACAATCTCGACTGAATCAAAATATTTGAATTAGTCGTTACAACCAAAACTTTTATGTAAAAGAAAATTATAACAAAACTTATTCAACCAAAAACTACAAACGAAATTACAAATAAAATATTTGAATGAACTATTACAACACAACGTTTATGAAAAAATAAATAAAAATATGTTCAAAAAAACACTCAAATCAAAATCTCAATTACAATTTCTAAATAAAATGTTTAAAAGTAAACGTCTCGAAAACTCGTTTTTAAAAATACTTACAGATTTTTCTTCATATAAATTATCAATTTGAAACTTAAATCAAAGTTGTACTATAGTATTGAAAGTTAAGATTTTTTTTTATGGTATGAACAGTATGAATCAAAAATAGTTTATTAAAACTTTTTAAAAGAAAATCTTAAAATCAAAAATACTTTATTGACAATTACTAAGCTAAGACTTAAACCAATAATATTTAAAGGAATACTTTTATAAAAAAGAATTGCAAAAAAAATGTTGCTGGAAAGATAACTTGACATAAAAATAAATTTTCATAATCTCAAGTTGAATATGTTAAAAAAAATACGAAATGAAATCTTTATTGACAATTTCTTAGCTAAAATTTAAAAAAATATAAATTTCATTGAATACTTTTTAGGAAAAAGAATTTTATTTTTGAATAAAAAAACGAAATCGGAAAACTTTTATGGTCATAGAAATATCGTTTTGAAGTCTATTAAAAATAACTATGATTTTCAAAACAATAATATCAAGGATAGCTTTTGTGATGAAGAATAATGCAACTTTAAAAAATAATATGTGAAACGCTTTTGGGAAGGAAACCAAAAAAAAACTAAAACTTAAAAATCTCAAATCAAAAAGATGTAAAAATTTTACGTATCGAAATCTATTTTTATTTTCAGATTTTATAAAGATAATTCAAGGAATACCTTTACGAACAATTAAATTTTGAAAACTTTCGGAATAAAAACAAAAAGCTTTAAAACTAAATAATCTTTTAAAATCCCAAATAAAAAAGTTTAAAAATTAAATTTGTCGAAAACTCGTTTAGCAATTTACTAAGATATTTAAAACTATAATGTTTCGAAGAAAATTTTATGACAAAAGAAAATATTGCTATAAAAATTTAACAAGCAAGACTTACAAACATAGCAAAAAGAAATGATTCAAATATAAAATCGATGAATCTCGTTGCTAAAAATACTTTTTCAGTGACGAGTCATTATATTCTACGTGGCAACCACCTACCAATTTAAGAAATAAAATCATTATGAGTTGTTTGTTACCGTTTAAGTTAAATCAAATATCGTTTATGGATATCCAATAAACTCAGTACATAATGGAATTGCATATAAAAATAATGCAAATTTAACACTTTAAATTACAAATAAAATAAAAACAAACCATAATCACAAATTATAGTTTCAGATTAAAACGAACGAAGAGGTTTGATATTTCTTATATTCTTTTTGTTCCATATTCTTACTTATTACCCGAGAAAGTCAAAAATTACGCATTGCATCACACCAGCATTCAATAATGTGGCCGGCCTAAAAAATGGTGCTAGCAGATAATGAAATAGTACGGTGTGATATTTAGCGCACGGGTTCACTTCGTCCAGATGATGCGACCGATAGAGCGCGAGAGAACAGACACGTTTTTTTTATTGTACCTATAGATACATTGTATTGTACCATATTTTTTGCAGTTATTTTTATTTTTAGAAATGGTCAATGGGCGGGCAAATAGAAATGAAGGCATGTTTTGTTTGTTTTCAGCTATTTTTTTCTGAGATAGCGTGGCAAATTTTTATGATCTTGAATGTGCAAGTATGGGAATTATTTATTGTTCTGATTCGATTGGTAATTATTTCGAGAAATAAATTTTGTGTGAGGTACCTAGTTACGCTAAAGCCACGATCACACCTAGCTAAATTCAAAGACTAATAAGACATACATTGCTGGGAGGCATGGTTATGTTAATTGCAATATCATTACTTCAACGAGCAATGTATGCCGAATTTATTAGTCTTTGAATTCAGCTAGGTGTGATCGTAGCTTAACGGAGAATACTGAATACCGATATGTGGACGCTAGACTGTCTTTTGAACAACAAATAGGTAGTAAGCAGGTAGGTAATCTGGCACAGTCTGCGTAATAAATAAGTAATTTTTCGTATAAGAGCTTGATTTCATCCACTACATTATCACATCGTTAGTATTTGCTCTTTGTACTCAGGATAAGTTTGGTTAAGAATCTGCTGGAGAATCTTGCGCACACTGATAATCGAGAGAAAATAATTCGGCTGAGAGGTAGTTTATAAACTTAGCCGTCTTGTTTGCTAAGTATCATTTGAATATGATGGAACAAAAAGAATATCAGAAATATCAAACCTCTTCGTTCGTTTTAATCTGAAACTATAATTTGTGGTTATGTTATGGTTTATTTTTATTGTAATTTAAAGCGTTAAATTTGCATTATTTTAATATTCAATTCCATCATCTACATGCTACACTACACACCAACAAACTTCTACGTGTGAGAAATAAAACAAAATTCTCCACTACTATAGAAATGTATATTCAAATATGCCGATACCGCGTTTCAGCAAACTAAGTGGATGCCAGTAGTGTCATATATATTTTTTCTTAAGTACAAAAAATATTTAGCGGGTTGAACACCTAACTTACATCTTTATCAAATCTTTAGTTAATATTCAACATTTTTAAAATACCTCTTCGCTCGAGCCTTTTCTAATATAACCTAACTTAACCTTAACGCAGAAAAAAAAAATGCCACGAATACGTATCAAACTTCTTCGTTCGTTTTAATCTGAAACTATAATTTGTGATTATGGTTTGTTTTTATTTTATTTGTAATTTAAAGTGTTAAATTTGCATTATTTTTATATGCAATTCCATTATGTACTGAGTTTATTGGATATCCATAAACGATGTTTGATTTAACTTAAACGGTAACAAACAACTCATAATGATTTTATTTCTTAAATTGGTAGGTGGTTGCCACGTAGAATATAATGACTCGTCACTGAAAAAGTATTTTTAGCAACGAGATTCATCGATTTTATATTTGAATCATTTTTTTTTGCTATGTTTGTAAGTCTTGCTTGTTAAATTTTTATAGCAATATTTTCTTTTGTCATAAAATTTTCTTCGAAACATTAAAGTTTTAAATATCTTAGTAAATTGCTAAACGAGTTTTCGACAAATTTAATTTTTAAACTTTTTTATTTGAGATTTTAAAAGATTATTTAGTTTTAAAGCTTTTTGTTTTTATTCCGAAAGTTTTCAAAATTTAATTGTTCGTAAAGGTATTCCTTGAATTATCTTTATAAAATCTGAAAATAAAAATAGATTTCGATACGTAAAATTTTTACATCTTTTTGATTTGAGATTTTTAAGTTTTAGTTTTTTTTTGGTTTCTTTCCCAAAAGCGTTTCACATATTATTTTTTAAAGTTGCATTATTCTTCATCACAAAAGCTATCCTTGATATTATTGTTTTGAAAATCATAGTTATTTTTAATAGACTTCAAAACGATATTTCTATGACCATAAAAGTTTTCCGATTTCGTTTTTTTATTCAAAAATAAAATTCTTTTTCCTAAAAAGTATTCAATGAAATTTATATTTTTTTAAATTTTAGCTAAGAAATTGTCAATAAAGATTTCATTTCGTATTTTTTTTAACATATTCAACTTGAGATTATGAAAATTTATTTTTATGTCAAGTTATCTTTCCAGCAACATTTTTTTTGCAATTCTTTTTTATAAAAGTATTCCTTTAAATATTATTGGTTTAAGTCTTAGCTTAGTAATTGTCAATAAAGTATTTTTGATTTTAAGATTTTCTTTTAAAAAGTTTTAATAAACTATTTTTGATTCATACTGTTCATACCATAAAAAAAAATCTTAACTTTCAATACTATAGTACAACTTTGATTTAAGTTTCAAATTGATAATTTATATGAAGAAAAATCTGTAAGTATTTTTAAAAACGAGTTTTCGTGACGTTTACTTTTAAACATTTTATTTAGAAATTGTAATTGAGATTTTGATTTGAGTGTTTTTTTGAACATATTTTTATTTATTTTTTCATAAACGTTGTGTTGTAATAGTTCATTCAAATATTTTATTTGTAATTTCGTTTGTAGTTTTTGGTTGAATAAGTTTTGTTATAATTTTCTTTTACATAAAAGTTTTGGTTGTAACGACTAATTCAAATATTTTGATTCAGTCGAGATTGTTAGTTTTATATTTTAATTTAGTAATTTTTCAAAAATTTGCTATTAATTATTAGAGCTTTCAATACTTTAATCTTAAACCGTCCTTTAGAATTCTAAACCTGTGGTGGTCAGTACCGCCATGTTTAATAATTACAAAACTGTTAACTTGTTAAATACGTACGTGCGATGAGTTCAAACAGGTATGACTCAAGAAATGTCTTCGTCGTGGCTTGAAATTGCATGTGGGAGAAATAATGTTCTGAAAGTTACGAATAATGTTCTGAAACGTACCCTATTGTTCGTGCAGAAACGCGTGATTTAGTAAAGTTTTGCTTTTACTCATTATTTAGTTCTTTTTCATAAGATATGTCGTCATATGTATATTAAAATAATTTTAACATTAAATGCCAGTTCCTGACTCCAATAACTTCAGAAGTAATAATCGCATGTTGATAATCAAGAGGTGTTAGACTTCTTCTGAGTGACCTCTGTTCATCGTCAGCCCCATCTTTGTTCTATGCTAGATTGAAGTTAAGAGCAACTGGGTAATATAGTGCGTACCTTCAAAAGTTCGTTTGCAGTTTAAGACTAACAACACTTCGGTGTGATTACTCACAAATGTTCTGAAAGTTAGTGCCTGGCATGCAAAAAGCAACCAAATGTTCATTCGTCCATCTCATCTTTGTTTTCAGAGTTTGAAGTTAGCAGTAGGTAATTGTAGAAAGAAAAATGTTTGAGGTAAATTGTGATAACTTATGAGCTACAGATAAATTTTCCGTCTCGGTTTTAGGTGAGCAGTAAATGTTGAGAGGAAAAATGTTTAAAGTGATTGATTTCGTGGTTAGGTTAGTCTGGGCTTGAAACTACCTGCTTCGTGATGTTATAAATTACATCCATTTTATACACGAATTATACACGAACACAAAGATTCACTAACTTGTTAATACGTTAAATAATCACTTCAATGCATGGGAATCTCGAAAAACAGGTATGTATCTCAGCGTCATTTCATACGAATGGAAACTATTAAATACCCGTGACTTCGCCGTTATTTATAACAATCAATAATTCTTTCCATAATGTGAAGTAATAAATTTTACGCGTTGCATCGAAAAGTGTTACGGTTTATGTATTAATTTAAAAAGTCAAGTGAGGAAATCTAGCTTTAATATGTTAGACTCCCATACAAAATGCGCTATCAGCGGATGCAGTTTCTGTGGGAAATATTTTTTTTTTCCTAATTCGAACTATGTTCTTTGGGATAAGTTATTCAGTTACATGGACACAACCCTAGAGGTTTCGCGTATTTGAAATTACACATTGTGAATAATTTATTATAGGTATTTTTAGTGTTGATTTTGCATATTTCGCTATTAACATTTGTTGTGTTGTTGTTTAATATAATCAGAACTGTAACTTAGATTCTTTTCTTAAGATATTATACATGATGATATATTTTTTTTCGCATTTTTAGCAATTTTATTTAGAAACAAAGCAGTTTTAAAACAAAGCAGTTTTTAAAACTCATTTACTATTTCATCTTAAGAATTATTTCGACCAAAATTATATCATACCAAAGTAAGAAAAACTTTTCTTTCCAAATGTATTTCTATTGTTTATCTAAAACTAAGGAATTCATGATAAGATGACACTTTTTGATAGGTATTTTTTAATCGTGACTAGATTGTGACTAGATGGACCGAACTCAGTTGGACAGGTAGCACCCCGCCATTTCATTGATTGGCCTCGACCCTAAAAAAAATCTTTGCAAGTCAAATCAACCATTAATAAAACGTACGAGTTCGACTGCTAATTAAACCTTGATCGAATGTAATAATATAAATTTCATTGAATACTTTTTAAGAAAAATAATTTTATAATGAAGCTTTGAAAATTAATTTATAATACATCGAATAAAAACGAAATCGAAATAAACTTTTATAGAAATTATCGTTTTGAAGTCTACTGAAAATAAGTTGTGATGCTTATGATTTTTAAAACAATAATATCAAGCTAGAAACAAACAAAACAAACTAGTTAAATCAAACTAGTTATATTTTTGTTATGTGCACAATAAAGCATTTATCTATCTATCTATCAAGGATTGCTTTTATTAAAAATAATAGTGCAATTTGAAAATAAGTTGTGAAATGTTTATAAAAAACCTAGTCTCAAATAAAAAAGCTAGTCTCAAATAAAAAAGCAGTAAAAATTAAACGCGTCAAAAACTGTTTTTCTCTTTTCAGATTTTGTAAAGATAATCCAAGGAATACCTTTACGAACAATTCAATTTTGAAAACTTTTGAAATAAAAACTAGAAGCTTCAAATAGCACCATCTTTGAATTATCTCAAGAACTAGCCATCCTTTGAGCATACATATCACCTTCAAGCATTGTACGAAATATTTCGATCAACGGAGTAATCTATTTTAGATAGCGGAGTGCCATTTAGTTCGACAGATCCTCGTCGGTCGGCGTTAGTTGTAGCATACATAAATATTAAATAAATCTGTCTGCAAGTTCACCAAGATTATAGGTTTTTCTTTTTTTTTATTTCTGCGCGAAAAGCGATAAACATAGTTTTAAATGCCTTTTTTTTGTTTAAGTAATTCAATAATTTTATTTTCCTGAAGCAGTTTTTTATTTTTCTGACATGGTTTTTACGAATAATTGCGATATTGAACTTGAATAATTTATTTGTTGACATCTTTATTCTATATTTTTAAATACAAGCTGCTCTTCCATGATTTTATTGTGGTTATAGGTAGTGTTACGTATTTATGTAAATTAATTTGGAATAGTGCCCCCTTTAAGTTATAGGTATTTAGGTTAGGTTAGGTTAGGTTATGTTATTTGTACCTACATATCTATTTGTACCTGATTTTTATACTTTGACATGTTGAATGTTTTTCCTACGGACTGCAGCGACGTGCTAAATGAAATTTGGCAACCGTTAATTGCTTTTAGCATCATATCATAACTTGTAAACTATCAGCTTTTAAATTAATGTCCTTAGCGTACCTACCTGATATAAATAATAAGAAATCCATCGCCAACACGTTGAGTTGAAATGTTTTTTATGTAACTTGCTTTTTATCTTATGTGGACTTAATCTTTCCGTAAGGGCAAGCAATAAAAGCACCCCACAGCCCTTACAAAAAAGATTCCGACAGGTAAAAATTTGAACACAATGAGTCGGCATCTACACCTGTGTCCTCTGAGGGTGACCCCAAAAAAGTTCTCAGCTAGTTAAATACATCACATATTGCAATGCAAATGAACCAGAAATAAAGTCTGCAAATTAAAACTGCTACCGTCCCCGTCCATGTCCCCGTACAAATCTCCGTCCCCATCCGCTCCCCCGTCCCCGTCCCTGGCCCCATCCCTGTCCCCATCCGCTTCCTCGCCCGCATCACCGTCCCCGTACCCATCCCCGCCCCTGCCCGCCCCATCCCAGTCCCCGTACCTATCCCCGTCACCGTCCCTGTCCCTGTCCCCATCCGCTCCCCCGCCCCCTTCCCTACCCCTGTCCACATCCGCTTCTTCGCCTGCATCACCGTCCCCGTCCCTGTTCCCATCCGCTTCCCCGTCCCCGTCCCTGGCCCCATCCCTGTCCCCATCCGCTTCCTCGCCCGCATCACCGTCCCCGTACCCATCCCCGTCCCTGCCCGCCCCGTCCTAGTCCCCGTACCTATCCCCGTCACCGTCCCTGTCCCTGTCCCCATCCGCTCCCCCGTCCCCGTCCCTGTTACCATCCGCTTCTTCACCTGCATCACCGTCCCCGTCCCTGTTCCCATCCGCTTCCCCGTCCCCATCCACTTCCTCGCCCGCATCACCGTCCCTGTCCGGTAACAACTTGCAGAGTTGGGCAGGTAGACCTAGATTTGCACCTGCCATTCATCGTTTCGGTCCACGCACGCACTTGTTTTTGCCGGCTCACAAACGGCAGCCGTTCCTCGACCACATTAGCTACCGAACCAGGTCGAATCCCGGTGACCGACTCTCGACCACATCACCTCTAGGTGGTCCAGTACCGGCCTAACCCCCCTACTATAGTCAAAACGCGATTTTAGCAAAAATTTTAGGTCTGAATTTTATTTGATGAGCTTTTTTTTAGAAACTGGTCAAAAAAGTGGCCCACAATCGGCAGCCGTTCCTCGACCACATTAGCTACCGAACCAGGTCGAATCCCGGTGACCGACTTTCGACCACATCATCTCTAGCTGGTCCAGAACCGGCCTATCCCCCCTACTATAGTCAAAACGCGATTTTAACAAAAAATTTAGGTCTGAATTTTATTTGATGAGCTTTTTTTTAGAAACTGGTCAAAAAAGTGGTCCACAAACGGGGGCCGTTCCTCGACCACATTAGCTACCGAACCAGGTCGAATCCCGGTGACCGACTCTCGACCACATCACCTCTAGGTGGTCCAGTACCGGCCTAACCCCCCTACTATAGTCAAAACGCGATTTTAGCAAAAATTTTAGGTCTGAATTTTATTTGATGAGCTTTTTTTTAGAAACTGGTCAAAAAAGTGGTCCACAAACGGGGGCCGTTCCTCGACCACATTAGCTACCGAACCAGGTCGAATCCCGGTGACCGACTCTCGACCACATCACCTCTAGGTGGTCCAGTACCGGCCTAACCCCCCTACTATAGTCAAAACGCGATTTTAGCAAAAATTTTAGGTCTGAATTTTATTTGATGAGCTTTTTTTTTAGAGACTGGTCAAAAAAATGGTCCACAAACGGGGGCCGTTCCTCGACCACATTAGCTACCGAACCAGGTCGAATCCCGGTGACCGACTCTCGACCACATCACCTCTAGGTGGTCCAGAAACGGCCTAACCCCCCTACTGTATCTTTAGAGAAATATGGACGTACCTTCAACAAGTTTCTTATAGTCGAAGCGTATCCCGGCGGCCTTGCAGAACTTCTTCATGTCCGTGATGCCGGGCTCCCTCAGCTCGGCGGGCACGGGCGGGCGGCCGCGCCGGCCGGGCGGGCGGCCCGTGCGCCCCGACCCCGCCGCGCCCTTCGCCCGCCCGGGGCTCTTCTTCAGGGGAGTGTCCTGGGGACAATCACAACCATTCATAAACATATTTACATCTCTCATATTCGGTAAATAGGTCCTTATTTCCCCCAAATGGGGCTTGTAGGTGACCAATTAGCGCTCTAGGGTAATAATGTGGCTAGAAAAGCCCTAGGGCGGTAAGTAATTGAGTTTTGAAAGAGTGAAGTGATTTTTTTTAATTACTTACCGCCCTAGGGCTTTTCTAGCTACATTATTACCCTAGAGCGCTAATTGGTCACCTACAATTTGGTGGTAATAAGGACCTACTTACCTCACAATCGAGATAAGATAGATAAGATAAGATAATTATTTATTTGCCAAAAAATATGGTACAATAGATGTTATATGTAATTATTTTATAGAAACACATATTTTTGTCAATTACGTGACATGCAAATGTTGAGAAAAAAAAATAACCAAGAATCATCTTAAAGTGAAATTAGATGAATTAATTATTAATGAATGTCAGAAAATGCTTATAAAATTAAGAATAGCATTAAAACAAGACAAAAATTAAGAGAAGGGTTCCAATTGCTTAAATACAAATATTGAGTCACATATTAATTATTATAATCAAATACAATTAAAGTTATGAAGAGATGTAAAGCAGAGTAGTTAGCTCGGGTGTAAGCATCAATTGCACCCTCGAAGGCTGCAATTGATGCCTTACAGCCCTTGGCTACTAATCTACTATTAATACTTTTAGGGTTCATAGACGTATTTTTGAAGCGTTCAAAGTGAATCTTTAGTTCGCAAACGAAGATAAATCGTATACGAATTAAATTTCTAATGCTCTCGATTTTACCCATTTTTGAATCATTCGAAAGCAGTTTTGCCATTAAATTCAAATCTTTAAACAATTTTCGTTACACGCAGAAAAAATCAAAACCGGAAAGCAATTACTCATTGATTTTAAAAATGGTAATGAATTGCGAGGGAATGGAACGCAAATTAAAAAGTTTATATGACAGTATAATGTCATGTGTGAAGGAAACGTCCTTAGACTGAAACGTCAATGTCGTTCTGATCACAGATTATACTAAGCTGCCGTTATTCATAATCTAAGGATTATACATACTTTCGAGTGGTAGAAGTGCAAAACGAGTGGGTCGGAAAGTTTATATGACAGTATAATGTCATGTGTGAAGGAAACGTCCTTAGACTGAAACGTCAATGTCGTTCTGATCACAGATTATACATACTTTCGAGTGGTAGAAGTGCAAAACGAGTGGGTCGGACCACTCGTTGCAGAATTCACAGGTAAGAATATTCAAAAATTGCGACTTTACGCATTCGTATACGAATCTTGCCAATTCGAATACGAATTGAAGTTCGAACGCTTCAAAAATGCGTCGCCAGGACTAAGATGGTAAAAACGGAACCCTTATGATGCGACTTCGTCTGTCTATCACAGCCGTTTATTTTAGCAACTATTCACGCTATATCGACTTGAAATTTGGAATAGTTTTAGAATATTTTTTTTAAATCATTTATTCAATACGATTTTTTTACATAAATTTTATAACTAAAACGCGCTACAGAAACCTATTAAGGTTTATACGTGCGCGAACGAGTCTCTTCGCTCACACAGAACTTATGAATATAAAATCAACTAACCTAAAATTAGGGACAGTCAACGACAGATCAAGCCTGACACTCTTAGTGCAATTTTAGCCCTAATGTCTATTGAAATAAGGTCGGTACAAAGTCCACTGTATCAAGCTTGATGTGCCCTTGACTGCACAAGAAGCAGCATGATCCATCAACCAAATAATATTTTTTGGCGAGGACCTGCGCGAGGCATCGGACAAAGCCGTAGAAGTGGCAAGGTTTTGGGAGGATATTATTTAATCACGCCATGGTATTTGTACATAGACACGAAGAAGAAGTAATTGCCCAACTTAATTGCAAACGAAAGAATCAAAAGATTTTATTATTGTAAAGGGGGGCTAACTATGGGAGTAAAATTTTAAATTTTTGCTACTAGGTCGATTCAGGTGTCATATGAAACAGTATTCTTTTACGACTCTTAATTTTCAAGTTGTGATGAAAAATATACAAGAAAAATACCATTCTCCCCCCTTATCTCAGAAGTTTACTAAAGGAAAAATTTGAATTAATTATAGTCGATAGAAGTCTACATAAATATAAATAAAACGATTTTCCTAAGTAGCACAGTTTTTTGAAAATCTACAAAAAAAATACATACAAATTAGTTTTGAGGTCCTAAAAATGGACTTTATTGCTTCTAAAAATACTATAGGTATACCCTCAGCGCGTGAGTCTGACTCGCACTTGACATTTTTATAAGAAAACTGGCAAACGAGCTGAAAGCGCACTGATAATAATAATGAAATTAGTGACGCTTGACACTCATAGTGCGACTCTAGCCCGTGTTTCTTTTGTAATAAGAACAGTACAGGGTCCAACGTGACGGGCTTGATGTGCTTTTGACAGTACGCTTGGTCGGATCTTTCTCATTACTCGTACTACATTTAGGTATGACTAAGCTATTAACAACTTTGTTTTATTGTCACCTTCTATATTATTTATAATATTTATTGTTTATGTTTATATGTATTTAAGTATATTTTTTAAGTGTATTTTTGTTTTGTTTTGTATTTTATTTTTGTTTTACTATTATTTTATTATTATTATTTAAACAAGACCGACATATTTATGTAGTAAAAGTAGTTAACATTGTATTTTATGCAATTTTAACATTATATTTACTTTTCAATATGTACATATAATATGCCTGGTAATTCAAGTGTGAATGTTCCATCTTATTTTATTTTTATTAAAACGTCTTACCTCTGCTCTCTCATAACATGTATTTAAAATTGTGGATACCTGTAATTGGCTATTGATTGTTATTTAAGAAATTAATTATAAGATATACTATAAAAACGCTGTTGGTATCCTAAATAAATAGAAAAAAATAGAAAATTGATGGTAGTGTCACTGCCGCCCATGGACACCTGCGACACTTGCGCGCTGCCGGCCTTTTAGAACTTGGTTGACCCGCTTTTAAATAGCCCTCATATCGTAAGGATACAGGGAAAACCGCTGAGGGAAGCTCGTCCCACATTTGAAAAGTGCGCAAGAGGAATGAGCGCGCATAACGTGTTGTGGTAGGAAGCCATGCATCCAAATGATGCGGTAGGAACTTCTCCCTGCGGCTATACTTACCAAAAGGGACCGAAACCTCTGCTAAATCAAATCAGAAATGAAGAGAATCGCACAAGTACTAAAGCAACGGCGGCCGGTCGTCGTGGAGTTCTTTAGGGGACGGGGGGATGGTTAAAGTTACTCCCCCACAATGTTAATCTAGCCTAAAGTGTCTACTGCTGGGAAGACCTCCCTCTTTACCACTTATTGAAAGTGTTTATAGCGTGCGCAAAATAAGTTTGGCTCTGCTGGTTATTTTCTGTGCATGGGCGACAGGCGAGACAGGCGGAGCCAATGATCGATCCGCACGCCTCCCGCCACTTGCCGCGCTCACCCCCGCGACTATTTTGTTGACTTCTGCGCATTAACGGTCACAGCCAGTACGTCGTATAGTTAGGTTATGATAAAGCAAAGTTGTCTGAGCTAGTAAGGTGAAAATGTTTATTGTATGATTCTTACCTCATCACTGTCGTCTGAATCGCTGCCATCGGAGTCACTTTCTTCTGACGATGACGAGTCCACCGTCGTCACCTGCGTAACAACAATATCAAATATTATTTAAATATTTTTGTGGATTCTGTAATTCTGGCCGAATTTATTTTACATATCAATGTAAGACCTCGAACCAAAATAATGACCCGCAATTTTGTTAAAGTTGTTTTTTTTTTCGTCGGTAATTTGGCAATCGTATACCCCATTTTGGAAACGTTTCATAGAATAATTACTGTAACTTGAAGTTACAATTAAGGCGCAATTGTTAGTTTCGAGTTAAACATTTACACACTGCTCCCCCCCAAAGAGGCAGTTGACTTTATGAATGAAAATGTCCGTGAATTTTGGTGACAACACAAACGGGGATCAAACACGAGACCGTTCTCCATCAGCTGCGCACTCCGTAGTCAATGCACTGCATAAAAACTATCTTTATTAAAAAAACTAAAATTTCAATCGATCAGGCAAAAGCCCACGCCGAGTTTCCCCCAAAAAGACGTTCACGTTTAAGATGTTGGTCACCCTCTTAATACGTAATGGAGAGGTAATGGATTTTTTAAATGAAAAACGTGATTAGTTTATGAAAGATAGAAGTGAATTTGAAGTATCCTTCAGGGTTTAAGACAGCGTCATCTAGTTCCACATTCCAAGTTCGATTTCTTGTAGGGGATTTCTAGTCGTCCGTTATTTATTTATCCATTTATTATGTGGAGATCTAAACATACAACAGCGTGATATCCACTCTTATTTTCCATATTTTGACTCGTTTTTTTTTTATAGTTGATGGGTTTACTCTTGAGCTCGATCTAACAAAGATGAGGTCGACTATGGAACGAGCTTGCCCAGAAGAAGCCTGTTCATTTGCGACTTGAATATATTAGGTTTTTACGAACTTAGGAACACAGATGCAGGCAGAGAATTCCATTCTTTAGCTGTGCGCATTATAAAAGATGTTTCAAAGCAGTCAGTGCGAATATCAACGAAGAGTGGGTGATATCCTGCGGTGCGTCTAGATTCCCGATGGCAGAAGGGGGACGGCGGGATAAGCTCATTTAGCTCTTGGGCACACTCACCGAAGTACAACCTGTGTTCCATGGGAAAAGCTGATCAAATACATGAGCAGTAGTAAAATTGTGACTTTTTTTTCACTTCTCATAGAAACTGTATGAAGGAAGTCATTCCTTTTTTCGACCTATATTTTTGAGGAAAGTTGTAGTTTCACTGTCTGAATCCTTAGTCTCAGTTCTCTTATTACTCGTTACGTAGACTGACCTCGTCGCTCAGTAGAGTAGGAGCCGACAGTTTGGCGACGTGTCTGGCGGCGGCGGCCTGAAGCGCGGCGATACGAGCCGCTTGTTGCACTAGGGAACTCAAACTCTGGAAAGGGATATTTTGGGAAGGGTCATATTGGGAAGGGTTGGATCATTTTGGTAAAGGACATTTCGGATATCTTGGGTAAGGAACGTTTTGTGTGTGGCCATAGACAAGTGGTTTCCTTGTATCGTAAACGCTAGTTAGTAGGTGAGGATGAAAAAGTATGAGATTGACTTTAGATAACGATATCTCAGGTGATAGCTAATATCAATCCCATACAGTATCATCCTATTCTGATACACAAGAAATAATATGGCTTTATTAGAATGACAGCAGGACAGAGCCATGCGTGAGAGCAGACGGACGTCTGTTTTGCTCCAATATCTTACGCATTGCCCCGTCTACTATCATTCTAATTAAGCCACATTATTTCGACTGTAGCGTTTAAGATAATGGAAAGCAACTTGTCTAGGGCTTATCCACGGTATATTTATTGCTACGCCTTGTATGCTGCTATGCTCTGCATTAATGGATGTCGTAGCCAAAAAGCGATTGCCTTCACGGGACCAGCCCGGTCACGGGATTCAGTGACCTGGCTGACATGGGATGACAACACCAGGCAAAGCATATTCTAATACCATTCTGGGAAAGAGGTTTTGGAACCGGACGACATTTAGGGCAAGGGACGTTCTTGGTGTGAGTAATATTGGACAAGTAACATTCTGGGAAGTAAAACTTTGGGGAATGGACATTCAAGAGTTAGGTCTCTTTTTTTTTTCGGAAAAAAGATATACTACGCAGGGACATTCTGAAACTGAAGGAATTTTGGTAAAAGGAACCCTATCGAGATGAAAATGATGATCAGTTAGTTAGTGCGACGTCTTATGATAAATGATAATATACCTTTACTGACCGGGTTGTTAAGTATGCTGCGAGCCTGTAATTTTGCCGCAGCCTCCTGCGCTGCTTGTTGCATTAGCGATTGTTCAACATTCTGGAAAGGGATATTTTGGAAACGGTAATTTTGGGAAGGGGTTTTTGGAAGTGATTTTTGGAACCAGGGAAAAACTCTAAAAGAGGGCATTCAAAGAAGACCTTTTTGAACAAAAATTATACTCAGTGCGTTAGTACGCCTGTGCTGGCTTGTTGCCTTAGGGGTCGCAAAGGGATATTTTAAAAAGGGACATTCGGAGAAACATTTTATAGAGAGACATTTTGGGAAGTGGACGTTTGAAAAGGTACCTTATGGGAAGACTTTTAAGAAGGTACATTTTAAAGAATTTTTTGAAGAAGAGAAACTTTTGGTAATATGACAACCTAAGGTTAAGCTTTTGGGAAAGATTCAGCTCTGGAAAGGGACTTTTGGGTGAGATTTTGGAATGAGACTTTAGACAAACGCATATTTTGACCGAATTTTGGTAAAAATTATGTTCAATGTGTTAGATGGATTTGTGGTAACAGTTTACCTTACTGACCTCGTTGCTCAGAATGCCGCGAGCATGCAGTTTGGCGACGGTGATTCTATGCGTCCTTTGTTTTATTGCTTTAGGGATCAAAACTTTGGGAAAGTGATATTTAAGAAGGGGATATTTGGGAAGGGAATATTTAGGAAAAGGACCTTTCTGACAAGGGATATTTTGGGACGCTGGGGAAAAGGAATATTAAGAAAGGGACATTTAAAAGAAACTTTGGAACCAGGGGAGCTTATGGTAAAGGGAAATTCCGGAAAGTGATTTTGGGAGAGATTTTGGAACAGAGATACATTTTGACAGAATTTTGGACGAAAGTCATATTCATTGCGATGTTAGCATTCGGTGATAGTTTACCTTAATCACCTCGTTGCTCAGAATGCCACGACCCTGAAATTTGGTGGCAGCTTCCTGACTTAGGGACCAGACATTCTGGATAGGAACATTAGAGAAGGGGCACTCTGGGAGAGATTTTGGAACCGGAGGAACTTTAGGTAAAGGGGAACTTTCGGTAAAGGGACATTCTGGAAAGTGACTTTTGAGAGAGATTTTGGATCAGAGATACATTTTAAAGTGATGAGTCGTGCGATACGAGTATGTTAGTAAGATGTGCGGTGATAGTTTACCTTACTGACCTCGTTGCTCAGAATGCCGCGCGCCTGCAGCTTGGCGGCGGCCAGCTTGGCGGCGGCGGCCTTCTGCGCCGCGATGTGCGCCGCCTGCTGCGCCAGGCGCTCTCTCTCCGCGTTCGCGTCGTAGTAGTTGAATAGAACCTACGGAAAGGTTTTACTTATAATTAAAAATATTTTGAAAATATAAAATTTCTTTCTGGTGTAAAGGACAGATGAACAGTCAAAGTAACTGAACAACCTTATGCGAATAAAACTTTCAGAAAAAAAAATCGGCCTCTCCATACAAACTGTCCAATCAAGTTGGCAATTTTGTATGGAAATCCCGATTTCTTTTTCCTTATAGTTTTACTCACTAAAAGTTGTTTGGTTACGTTGCCTGATCGAGTCAGGAATTATAATAAAAATATATGACAATTTATGAAATAAATACATTTAAATTTTTTTTTGTCCTGCCGTTTCGCCCCATTCCGGGTCGCCCCTGGCCGGTATGCCCTCACATTGAAAAATTTGTAACGGTACGCCCTCGGCCAGAAAACCACAGAATATAAATGTCGTCTGTGAGATTATACGTCAAAATTTGTTTCCGGGACACTTAATGGGGGCGTTTCAAATTGGCACGCAAAATTAGCAGCAATGCAAATACTGTTGCTTTACGCCAGAAACAGACACAAGGATAGTAATTCCCCAAAAACAAAAACCCAAAGACTTAAAAAAAACTTCATGTATCTAACCTCCATAGACACAGGCACGTCTCCAAAGTAAACTTCATTGGGGATGTGGGATGAGTCCAGGCAGTCGTCGCTCCATCGCCTGTTGAGACAAGATTGGTTCAGTTAAGGGTGCAGCCATAAAATTTTATACAGGGTGTATGGGACGGTATACCGAAAACTGAAAGGGCGTGCTCAGTCAACGAAACTGAACAACTTTCCCAAAGAAGTATTTCTGAAAACCAAAAAAAAATTGACCTCTCCCTCCACACAAATTGCTCACTCTGGTCGAACAGTTTGTATGGAAGACGAATTTTTTTTTCAAAAATATATCTTTGGGAAAGTTGTTCAGTTTCATTGACTGAGCACGCCGCAGTTACGCAGTTTTCTGTACACCGTCTAGAGTAGGAGATAAGTGATAATAAAATTTTCTCAGAACTAAAACGGGACCATTTTTGACAACAAAGGTTTTATGGGGTTTTGGACGTCACAGAATCCAGAAATCAATGTTGTCAAGCCGAAATCCTACTAGTTCAAAAATACAATAAATAACCTAAGCTAAACTGGTTTCTTGTTTTAAAAGTGTTCCTTAGGTCCCCCTGAATATATCTAGAAAATTCTCCATTGATCCCATGTGAGCTCCCCCCACCCTAAAACGGGTCCATGATTTTAGTATTTTTTTTTTTCATTTTTCTCAGAAACTGTTAAAGATAGATGAATATCGTTAACGTTATTTTAATCGTTATGAAATTACCGACCTGTTGACACCTGTTTTATTCCAATGTGACGTACAATATCTAAAATATAGAGTTAGTTTGCACTTACTACTTATTACCTATTAGCAAGCTGCTGGTAATAGTAGTCCAAATGATTGGGATTTTGAATTGGTAGCATAGATTTTTTAATTCTGTAATGTTCAAAACCAAAATGTTCGAAATCCTACTCATTAAGACACCTAATACGAGCAGCTTACCTTTAACCGTTTCTGAGATAAATGAAAAAAACTAAAATCAGGGACTTGTTTGAGGGTGGGGAGGAGCTTACATGGGATCAACGGAGAATTTTCCAGATATGTTCAGGGGGACCTAAGGAAAACTTTTAAATCAAGAAACCTCTCGCCGTAATTTAGCCTAGGTTATATTTTGTCTTTTTTGAACTAGTAGGATTTCGGCTTAAAAACATTGATTTTTGAATTCTGCTGTGTTCAAAACCCCAGAAAAACTTTATTGACAGATTTGGTCCAGTTTAAGTTCTGACCCTAAGAAGGAGAGCCCTTGCACCCAGTATTATTCGTGTATAATACTTTGAGAGATGTATTCAGAATTTCAGATATTCCTCCCGACGCATAATGTCACGTTCTCAAAATGTCACGTTCGCAAAATGTCACATTCGCAAAATGTCACGTTCGCAGAATGTCACGATCGCAAAATGTCACGTTCGCAAATTGTCACGTTCGCAAAATGTCACGTTTTTTGGGACTTAGAAATTTTTTGAATTATTTTACTAGATTTGTGACTTTTGAGTTTTTTTCTATAGATTTTGGACCTCGAAAAATTTTAATTATTTGTGGACTTAGAAAATTTTTAATTATTTTTTTCGCAGAATGTCACGTGCGCACAATGTCACAATTAAGTGTGACATTATGCGAACGTGACATTTTGCGAACGTGACATTTTGCAAACGTGACATTTTGCTGTGGTAAACCCTGGTGTGACATTTTGCGAACGTGACATTATGCGCCGGGAGGATGCTGACGAAGAAAAAGCACCACTCCATTACTTTCCGTGGGCATCGTAAAAGGTGACTAAGAGACTCTCAACGGGAACATTGGCAGCAGCGTTCTTCTGCGGTAACCGATCACTTCGACACAGATACCGTCGAGACGGGAGTACCTTAGGTCGTGACAAAAAATTGTAAAACCAAGTCGGAAGTAGCTTGAATCCTTAAGGCGATTCTATCGTAAGATGGTTAAGTCATAGAATCCAATTTTACTGACATTCTGAACCGTATCCCGGGGAAATTTTGAAAGAGTTTTACTGTGAAATGGTATTTTACCTATAGTCTAACCGCAACCGCTGTATAGGTAGAGGGGGAGAGGTAGGAAGGAAGTGGGAGTGGGAAGGAAAGAGCAAAAACTAGTTGCCCTCGGGAGCGGTGACGAGCGATTGTCGTTGCTTAAGTCGTGCGTTTGCTAAGTCGTGAGTAGCTTAAGTCGTGGGTTTGCTAAGTCATGAGTTGTTTAAGTCGTGCGTTCGCTAAGTCGTAAGTTGCTTAAGTCATGCGTTTGCTAAGTCGTGAGTTGTTTAAGTCGTGCGTTTGCTAAGTCGTGAGTTGTTTAAGTCGTGCGTTTGCTAAGTCATGAGTTCTTTAAGTCGTGCGTTAGCTAAGTCGTGAGTTGCTTAAGTCGTGGGTTTGCTAAGTGTGAGTTGCTTAAGTCTTGCATTTGCTAAAAGTTGCTTCAGTCATCGCGCGTTTGCTAAGTCGTGAGTTACTTAAGTCGCGCGTTTGCTAAATTGTGAGTTGTTGCAATCTTGGGTTTGCAAAGTCGTGAGTTGTTTAAGTCGTGCGTTCGCTAAGTCGTGAGTTGCTTAAGTCGTGCGTTTGCTAAGTCGTTAGTTGCTTAAGTCTTGCATTTGCTAAAAGTTGCTTAAGTCATCGCGCGTTTGCTAAGTCGTGAGTTGCTTAAGTCGCGCGTTTGCTAAGTCGTGAGTTGCTTAAGTCATCGTGCGTTTGCTAAGTTGTGAGTCGCTTAAGTCGTGCGTTTGCTAAGTTGTGAGTTGCTTAATTCGTGCGTTTGCTAAGTCGTAAGTCGCTTAAGTCGTAAATCGCTTAAGTCGTGCGTTTGCTAAGTCGTCACTCACTTAAGTAGTGCTTTGCTAAGTCGTGAGTCGCTTAAGTCGTGGGTTTGCTAAGTCGTGAGTTGTTTAAGTCGTGGGTTTGCTAAGTCGTGAGTTGTTTAAGTGGGGCGTTTGCTAAGTCGTGAGTTGTTTAAGTCGTGCGTTTGCTAAGTCATGAGTTGCTTAAGTAGTGCGTTTGTTAAGTCGTGAGTCGCTTAAGTCGTGCGTTTGCTAAGTCGTGAGTCGCTTAAGTCGAGCGTTTGCTAAGTCGTGAGTCGCTTAAGTCGTGGGTTTGCTAAGTCGTGAGTTGTTTAAGTCATGGGTTTGCTAAGTCGTGAGTTGTTTAAGTCGTGGGTTTGCTAAGTCATGAGTTGCTTAAGTGGTGCGTTTGTTAAGTCGTGAGTCGCTTAAGTCGTGCGTTTGCTAAGTCGTGAGTCGCTTAAGTCGAGCGTTTGCTAAGTCGTGAGTCGCTTAAGTCAAGCGTTTGCTAAATCGTGAGTCGCTTAAGTCGTGGGTTTGCGAAATCGTGAGTCGCTTAAGTCTTGGGTTTGCTAAATCGTGAGTCGCTTAAGTCGTGGGTTTGCTAAGTCGTGAGTCGCTTAAGGCGTGGGTTCGCTAAGTCGTGAGTTGCTTAAGTCGTGGGTTCGCTAAGTCGTGAGTCGCTTAAGTCGAGAGTTTGCTAAGTCGTGAGTCACTTAAGTCGTGGGTTCGCTAAGTCGTGAGTCGCTTAAGTCGAGAGTTTGCTAAGTCGTGAGTCGCTTAAGTCGAGAGTTTGCTAAGTCGTGAGTTGTTTAAGTCGTGGGCTTGCTAAGTCGTGAGTTGTTTAAGTCGGGCGTTTGCTAAGTCGTGAGTTGTTTAAGTCGAGCGTTTGCTAAGTCGTGAGTCGCTTAAGTCGTGGGTTTGCTAAGTCGTGAGTTGTTTAAGTCATGGGTTTGCTAAGTCGTGAGTTGTTTAAGTCGTGGGCTTGCTAAGTCGTGAGTTGTTTAAGTCGGGCGTTTGCTAAGTCGTGAGTTGTTTAAGTCGTGGGTTTGCTAAGTCATGAGTTGCTTAAGTGGTGCGTTTGTTAAGTCGTGAGTCGCTTAAGTCGTGCGTTTGCTAAGTCGTGAGTCGCTGAAGTCGAGCGTTTGCTAAGTCGTGAGTCGCTTAAGTCAAGCGTTTGCTAAATCGTGAGTCGCTTAAGTCGTGGGTTTGCGAAATCGTGAGTCGCTTAAGTCGTGGGTTTGCTAAATCGTGAGTCGCTTAAGTCGTGGGTTTGCTAAGTCGTGAGTCGCTTAAGGCGTGGGTTCGCTAAGTCGTGAGTTGCTTAAGTCGTGGGTTCGCTAAGTCGTGAGTCGCTTAAGTCGAGAGTTTGCTAAGTCGTGAGTCACTTAAGTCGTGGGTTCGCTAAGTCGTGAGTCGCTTAAGTCGAGAGTTTGCTAAGTCGTGAGTCGCTTAAGTCGAGAGTTTGCTAAGTCGTGAGTTGTTTAAGTCGTGGGCTTGCTAAGTCGTGAGTTGTTTAAGTCGGGCGTTTGCTAAGTCGTGAGTTGTTTAAGTCGTGGGTTTGCCAAGTCATGAGTTGCTTAAGTAGTGCGTTTGTTAAGTCGTGAGTCGCTTAAGTCGTGCGTTTGCTAAGTCGTGAGTCGCTTAAGTCAAGCGTTTGCTAAGTCGTGAGTCGCTTAAGTCGTGGGTTTGCGAAATCGTGAGTCGCTTAAGTCGTGGGTTTGCTAAATCGTGAGTCGCTTAAGTCGTGGGTTTGCTAAATCGTGAGTCGCTTAAGTCGTGGGTTTGCTAAGTCGTGAGTCGCTTAAGTCGTGGGTTCGCTAAGTCGTGAGTTGCTTAAGTCGTGGGTTTGCTAAGTCGTGAGTCGCTTAAGTCGAGAGTTTGCTAAGTCGTGAGTCACTTAAGTCGTGGGTTCGCTAAGTCGTGAGTCGCTTAAGTCGAGAGTTTGCTAAGTCGTGAGTCGCTTAAGTCGAGAGTTTGTTAAGTCGTGAGTCGCTTAAGTCGTGGGTTTGCTAAGTCGTAAGTCGCTTAAGTCGAGAGTTTGCTAAGTCGTAAGTCGCTTAAGTCGGGGGTTTGCTAAATCGTGAGTCGCTTAAGTCGGGGGTTTGCTAAATCGTGAGTTACTTAATTGGGGCGTTTGCTAAGTCGTGAGTTGTTTAAGTCGGGCGTGTGCTAAACCGTGAGTTGTTTAAGTCGGGCGTTTGCTAAGTCGTGAGTTGTTTAAGTCGGGCGTTTGCTAAGTTGTGAGTTGCTTAAGTCGTGCGTTTGCTAAGTCGTGAGTTGTTTAAGTCGTGGGTTAGCTAAGTTGTGAGTTGCTTAAGTAGTGCGTTTGTTAAGTCGTGAGTCGCTTAAGTCGAGCGTTTGCTAAGTTGTGAGTTGCTTAATTCGTGCGATTGCTAAGTCGTGAGTCGCTTAAGTCGTGAGTCGGTTAAGTCGTGCGTTTGCTAAGTCGTCACTCATTTAAGTAGTGCGTTTGCTAAGTCGTAAGTCGCTTAAGTCGTGCGTTTGCTAAGTCGTGAGTTGTTTAAGTCGTGGGTTTGCTAAGTCGTGAGTTGCTTAAGTCAGGCGTTTGCTAAGTCGTGAGTTGTTTAAGTCGTGGGTTTGATAAGTCGTGAGTTAAGTGGGGCGTTTGCTAAGTCGTGAGTTGTTTAAGTCGTGCGTTTGCTAAGTCGTGAGTTGTTTAAGTCGTGGGTTTGCTAAGTCGTGAGTTGTTTAAGTCGGGCGTTTGCTAAGTTGTGAGTTGCTTAAGTCGTGCGTTTGCTAAGTCGTGAGTTGTTTAAGTCGTGGGTTTGCTAAGTCGTGAGTTGCTTAAGTAGTTAGTGCGTTTGTTGTCGTGAGTCGCTTATGTCGAGCGTTTGCTAAGTCGTGAGTCACTTAAGTCGAACGTTTTCTAAGTCGTGAGTCACTTAAGTAGAGCGTTTGCTAAATCGTGAGTCGTTTAAGTCGTGGATTTGCTAAATCGTGAGTCGCTTAAGTCGTGGGTTCTCTAAGTCGTGAGTCGCTTAAGTCGAGAGTTTGCTAAGTCGTGAGTCGCTTAAGTCGTGGGTTCGCTAAGTCGTGAGTCGCTTAAGTCGTGGGTTTGCTAAGTCGTGAGACGCTTAATTCGAGAGTTTGCTAAGTCGTGAGTCGCTTAAGTCGTGGGTTCGCTAAGTTGTGAGTCGCTTAAGTCAAGAGTTTGCTAAGTCGTGAGTCACTTAAGTCGAGAGTTTGCTAAGTCGTGAGTCGCTTAAGTCGAGAGTTTGCTAAGTCGTGAGTCGCTTAAGTCGTGGATTTGCTAAGTCGTAAGTCGAGAGTTTGCTAAGTCGTGAGTCGCTTAAGTCGTGGGTTTGCTAAGACGTAAGTCGCTTAAGTCGGGGGTTTGCTAAATCGTGACTCGCTTAAGTCAGGGGTTTGCTAAGTCGTGAGTTGTTTAAGTCGTGGGTTTGATAAGTCGTGAGTTAAGTGGGGCGTTTGCTAAGTCGTGAGTTGTTTAAGTCGTGAGTTGTTTAAGTCGTGCATTTGCTAAGTCGTGAGTTGTTTAAGTCGTGGGTTTGCTAAGTCGTGAGTTGTTTAAGTCGGGCGTTTGCTAAGTTGTGAGTTGCTTAAGTCGTGCGTTTGCTAAGTCGTGAGTTGTTTAAGTCGTGGGTTTGCTAAGTCGTGAGTTGCTTAAGTAGTTAGTGCGTTTGTTGTCGTGAGTCGCTTATGTCGAGCGTTTGCTAAGTCGTGAGTCACTTAAGTCGAGAGTTTGCTAAGTCGTGAGTCGCTTAAGTCGAGAGTTTGCTAAGTCGTGAGTCGCTTAAGTCGTGGATTTGCTAAGTCGTAAGTCGAGAGTTTGCTAAGTCGTGAGTCGCTTAAGTCGTGGGTTTGCTAAGACGTAAGTCGCTTAAGTCGGGGGTTTGCTAAATCGTGAGTCGCTTAAGTCAGGGGTTTGCTAAATCGTGAGTTGCTTAATTCGGGCGTTTGCTAAGTCGTGAGTTGTTTAAGTCGAGCGTGTGCTAAACCGTGAGTTGTTTAAGTCGGGCGTTTGCTAAGTTGTGAGTTGTTTAAGTCGTGCGTTTGCTAAGTCGTGAGTGTATTAAGTGGTGAGTTGTTAAGTCATAAGTTGCTAAGTCGTAAGTTGTCATGAGTAGCTTCAGCACAACTATACTCGTATAGGGCACTGCCACTGACCTCCTGAACTGTATCCCGGAGAAGTCCTTGCGGAAGGGGCGCACGGCGAACTGGTAGCCGGTGGCGCGCGGCCGGCCGATGGGCGCGGGGCCGGGCTCGCGCGGGGAGGCGCCCCGCGGGGGCTGCAGGGCGCCGGGCGCGGGGGGGGTTAGCTTGGTGGGCGTGAGGCCGGCCGGCTTCGGCTTGTTTGTCGACCCTTTGGGGCGGCCGCGCTTCTTAGGCTGGGAGAATAAACAGTACGTTGCTCATCGAGAAGAGAAAGCGACCGATTCCCAACAAGGGTGTCGTTTGAGGCCAGAGGCGCAGTTAAGGGTCTTAATACACATTCAAACATATTTAAAAAAGCGCGTGGGTTTTTATTGTCGTTTCTTTTTAGGGTTCCGTACCTCAAAATAAAACAACGGAACCCTTATAGGATCACTTTGTTGTCCGTCTGTCTGTCGAGACCCTTTTTCTCACGAACGAGAAGAGGTATCAGGTTGAAATTGATAACGAATATTAAGGTCCATAAACCACACAAGATCTGAAAAATTTCAATTTTTTACAACGACGGAATCAAAAGATATGGCTTTTTATGTCCTCATCTCCATACATTTTTGCAAAAAAGCAAAACCTACAGGGTACTTCCCGTTGATCTAAAATTATGAAATTTGGTCTAAAATTATGAAATTTGGCAAGAAGCTATAGACGGAGAGCGCGTGGTCGTCAACCCTAACTCATCGATTACCAAGATGCGACTAATCTAGGGTGATGAACGTTAAAAAGTTATATCCGAATCAACAGGGTTGCCTGGGCGCAACCTGGCAGGTTTTGTACAGTGGGCAAAAAACTTTTTTGGGCAAAAATTACCTCATCGAATACCAAATAGGTACATGGTACATTCGATAGTACTCATCAAGGAGTGCCTAATTCAACAGGGTTGCCTTACTCAATCCTGGCACATTCGGGAGTCGGCCTGATTTTAAGGTGGTCAAAAATGACAAAAATTACCTCATCGATTACCAAGTAGTTACTTATTATAACTGATAGAGCTCTTCAAGAAGGGGCAAAATCAACAGGGTTGCCTCGCTAAGTCGTGGCACATTCGTGATTTGGCCTGATTTTAGGTTTGCAAAAAAATACGAAACTTACTTACCATTATGAGTAATGAAATGGAACTTATACCATTTGAAGGTTCTAGTCATCTTAATAATATTTGCTATAGTATGCCGACACTTAAACTTAAAAAACTTAGTACTGAGACTAATTCTAACTTTTAGAAATATTTTGACCTACATTCACAGATTTTGGAAAAAATGTACAGTCGACCAATATAAAACGTGAGTTTATCCGTTGAAATACATAATTAAATACAATTTACTGTCAGACGTTGCACATTTCAAATCCCGTCAGGGTTTTAATGCCAAACTGAATTTGTAGAAAACATTGTAAATACCTATACCTAAAATAGATGATAAAGATTAAATAGTAAGTATTTACCTCAGTGCCAGGTGTGGTAGGTTTCGGAGTAGTGGCCGGCTTGGTGAGGTCTGGACTGCTGAATGGTTTTCGGTCTTCTTGGCTGTAACCAACGAATATTAAGTAACAACAATTGCGATAATATCTGAAACTGAAAACGATTTGACTTGCTTAGCGCCTACTGCCGAAGTAATGTTTTTTTTATGACACAAGTAATAATGTAATGAAGCTATTAGCTATTGTGGATTGGATTAATGTATAACCTTTTTTTAAAAAAATGGTAAATGAAATCTTGTGAATTGGATTAATACTCGTATATTTTTTTTTCCAATAAAATTATATAGTATGTAATATTGTACAACCTTTTTACAAAAAAAATATAAATAAAATCTTGTTAATTAGGTTAAAGTAAAACCTTTCTTTTTTGAAATGGTAAATTAAATCTTATGAATTGGATTAATGTTATAACCTTTTTAAAAAAAATGGTAAATGAAATCTTATGAATTGGAATAATGTATATAAGGTGTTTCTTAATTAGACCCAAATATTGTTAGGGTTACCTGAAGGACCTAAATGAATACTATTGGTGTTATTTATTTACATTTCTATTCGCTTGTTTTCGAGAAAAATCCTAAAAACAATTCCGTTAAATATCGTAAAATGAACACTCCGTATCAGCACAGGCGGCAGCGCGGAGTCGTGAGCCAATCACGCGCAAGCCGAGTGCGCGGTTCGGGCGGTTTCGGCTCGGTTTCGGGCTCTTAGTACGGTCAAAATCATTACTACAGGATGATTGCAAATAATAATATTTTTTTTGTTTGAAAATTATAAAAAAAAACTAGCGGGAGGATTTTTCTAAAACTTTGATAAACCTTTTTCTTTATCATAGTTACACCACCCCTAGAAATATTTGGGTCTAATTTAAAAACACCTTATATAAGGTGGAATCAAAGGTACGCGCACTAATGAAACCTGAGACTCCGCTGCTTATATGGAGTGCATTCACATACACATTTTGGCATTAATGTTGTAAAAATAATAATAAAGAAACTTACTTTAAAAATTGGGTCGGTTGGGAATATACCACCCCCACTTGTTTACATAATAAGTGGTCGCGTCACTTCGTGTTAAGACGGCCAAAAAGGTGAAGAAATTAATCATTTATTCATTAATTGCTGTTGCCTCTTCAAACTCAGGAGGAAATCTTGGCCTGCCGACTACCGATATTGTGTTCGAGTGGGTTGAACACGTTGAAAATACCATTTTCTCGGTCAGCATCCAAAATGGTTTTCCTGCTAGGCCGTTTTCCATAGCGTGCTTGATAATTGTCCTGGGCAAGCTGTTTAACATTTATCACTGATTTGTTTACTGATTGATTAATTCAAGCAAATTTTAATCAATAAAAGTGTTAGTTTTATTTTTATTTGTAAATAAAAACAATGACATAAATCAACTTATCATAGCAACCTAGCAACAGCTGCAGAGGCTGTATGGAGATTATATCTCTAAGAAGGTTATAATCTCATTAGTATTTTTGTAGCGGTTAGGCATTATTTTTTTCTATTATTTCATATTTCTTGAATCAGAATCGAAAATAAATAGTTTAGTTGTCATAAAAACGTTATTTTTTTTCTGTCTCTCTCATTCCTGTGTGTGGGTTTAAAAAATTATTGGTCTTTCTTTCAAAGAGATTTTAACCTCGTTGCGCTCGCAGCGAGGTTCAAATCTCTTTGCTTTCTTTACATTTTTATCAAAGTGAAGTCCCCTTCATTTGCGATTATCATAGATAAAAAAGTAAAAATTATGACATCTTCCTGAAAACTGAACCAAATAGTGCGAGAGCAGGCTCAAGAAATGCCTACCTCATAAAATACGCCAACATGCAATTTTTGTATCGTTAACCGAAATTTAAACACGTATTAAAAAACGTCTGCTAGCGCCGATCCTACCGGATCATTGAAATAATAATTTTCGAAAAAATGTTGTAGCTGCCTCATCAAATACCCAAATGAAAGTACATGTTAACTATTGTTTAATTAAGTAAAAAAATAGTCTGGCATTGCGCATCCTACCGAAATTACTCGGCAAACTCTAACAACATGCTTTTACTACACCCCAACCTACCTCATTGAATACTCGAATGAGACCTACGCCAAATAATAACTAAAATGCACCTGATAATGGATCAAAGGGGATTTAATACAATTTTTTATACGTATTTAAGTGTCGGTTAACGATCCAAATGTAGCCTGTCGGGGTATTTGATGAGGTAGGCATTTCTTGAGCTGGCTCTCCCACTAAAATCAGTACGAAGATAATTTCCTGTACTACTTAGAAAAAAATACCTTAACGATACACAAATCAGGAGTACCTGACAATGGTACTCATTTATCACGAGTGTGGGGAGGTTTTACAGCGTGCCCAAGATGTGTACAAGGCACGCTATGGAAGACGGCCTAGCGGGCCAACAATTCTGGATGCGAAATGAAGCGACGCATCAAAAGGGCGTTTAGAGTGATAAAGAGGGATCACGAGACTACGACGAGTTCGGAGGCATGTGCAGCGCCGCGCCTATGCGTGCATCTAGCACGAAGGTGGTTTTTTACAGCAACTATTACATTAATTAGTGTTGTTGTGTTTTTTTTTCAAGTGTAAAGTGGCTGACCCATATGGCCAGTCAATTATGGTAGCAGCTGGTGTTGCACGCTTTATTTCAAGTGCTTGACCCTCACAAAGTTAGTTATCAATGTTATCATTTATAATGTAAGTGGTGTATTCCTATTCAACCCACTTTCCAAAGAAACATATTTTTTTTTTTTGAGAATTGAAATTATACTGAAATATCTACGCGAATGCATTCCATATAAGCAGTGGAAATTGGGGTTTCATTAGTGTGCGTACCTTTAATTACACCCTATATATAACCTTTTTTAAAAAAAGAAAATGGTAAATGAACTCTTGTGAATTGGATTAATGTATAACCTTTTTTCAGGCGTGACGGCGGCTTCAGCGGGACGCGGCGCTTCGCACGTGGTGCTCGCAGACCCCTCCGGTTTCGTTGCTTCTTTCAAACAAACAAAAACAACATTATTTTTGGGCAAATAGAATAGCCGTCATTTTCAGTAGTGTCAAGCAGGCGTCAAGTGACTGAAGTGACAGAAAACTTTTAAAGTTAAACCTCCAACAAATCCATTACTGAAACTGTTTAGTCAGCAGTTATTTTTACCCACGACGGAACGGAGGTGTATGCGTTTAGGGTGAGAGGTTGTTAGTTTGTTTGTGTGTGCAAAGTTATGTTCCCTTTTATCTTAAAAACGGCTTAAACGATTAAGACACGGTTTTCAGTAATTAATTTATAATTTATCAATGATGGTTTGTAGATTAGAGTTGTGGCGCCAACTCACCAGGGGGCGCTGTAATAATTACTTTTATTTAAGCAAATGTTCCCATTTATCTCCAAAACGGTTTGACTGATTTATATACTGTTTTCAGTAAAAGATTTATAATTTATCAGTGATGGTTCTTAGACTAGCGCTGTGGCGTCAAAACACCAGGGGGCGCTCTAATAACCATTTTTATTTACAAAATTGTTCTAATTTATCTCCTAAACGATTTGATCGTTTTCAGTAAAGAATTTATGATTTATCTGTGATGATTCTTAGACTAAAGTTGTGGCGTCAACGCACCAGGGGGCGCTGTATAATCAGTTAAGTGAAAACTCTTTAAAAAGTTAAAAATAAAAAGCAAAATTAAAAAATTTCAAAAAACCCACGACGGTTGTAATTGAAAAAAAAAAAATAAGACTTTTAAAATACCCCCGACTAAAAGGAAGAAATTAACGAAATATTACGAAGAAAGTATCCAAGAAAATCCGTCGCGGGCTGCCATTGCCATGTTTTCATAATTTATACAGTCATAAACTAAAGCTATTTTATAACTAGCTCGTATAGACTTTATATTGATTAAATTCTTTATTAATTTTCGCAGGATACGGAATGGCAGCCCCGACGGATTTTCATGGGTACTTTCTTCGTACTATTTCGTTACTTTCTTCCTTTTTAGTCGGGGGTATTTTAAAAGTATTTTTTTTTATTACAACCGTCGTGGGTTTTTTCAAAATTTTAAATATTTTTGTTATTATTATTTCAACAATACACTGTGATTACGGGATAGCCCAAGCCGATAATGTAGCTTACGATTGCACACAGCTTCCTTAAAGTTAAGCTCTGTTAAATCTGTTGCTGTCACTTTGTGTTTCAATCACAATTTAAGAGTGGTAGGGCTTTTGTGGAAAGTCCGTCTGGGGAAGTAACACCCCCTTGCTTTTTTCTGCCTTGAAGCAGCAGTGTTTACACTGCTGTTTCGGTTTGAAGGGCAAGGGAGCCAGTGAAATTACCGGCACATGAGACATACCATCTTAGTTCTCAAAGTGAGCAACGCGCTTTGCTGTCTTATTAGTGTTTTAAATATGCCACTAATAAGACAGTGAACACTAACCATCAGGTGGCCCACCTGCTCGTTTACTCACTTGTATCATAAAAAAAAAAACAAAGAAATTGGCAGCCATAGATTTAAAGGAGCTATAAGTTTACAGGCGCTTTGTGCAATTATTATCGACAATAGATTTAAAGGAGCTATAATTTTAAAGCTTGCTACAATTTTTTAAATATTATAAAACTACCTGCAGGTTTATCCCCGGGCTTGTCGCCGGTAACCGGTTGTCCTTCTTCTGAAACATTTTTTTAATAAGTATTTTTCTTTTTTATATATATATATATATATAACATCACGCCTTGTTCCCGTCGGGGTAGGCAGAGACCAGAGTTCTCCACCTGCTACGATCTTGACATACTTCCCTTGCTTCCTGTACTTTCATCAATTCTTTCTTACATGCTCGTCGGTTTAGGGTACTTTTAACCTGGCCTTTATTCAGAACGTCCTGAATTTGGTCCTGGTACGTTCGCCGAGGCCTTCCTCTTCCAACGTTTCCATTCACTCTCGCCTTGTAGATCTCTTTCGTCAACCTTCCTTCATTCATCCTCTCTACATGACCAAACCATCTTAGCATCCCTTTCTCAATTTTAGTCACTATGTCTTCTTTTACGCCACAACGTTCTCTTATCACACTATTTCTAATCCTGTCACTCAATTTCACACCAATCATACTCCTTTCTTTTTTATACCACAGAAGTAAAGCAGCAAAGTGTAAAAGTTAAGTTGGTATACCTTTACTTTGTTCGACGGGCTTCTGGACTTCGGGTTGTTGGGTGATAATATCTGAAATCAAGACAGTTAACATTGAATCCAAACCACAGATTAAATAATAGTAAACTGACGTTTTCCAAACTAGGAAGCAATCTATAATAGTATATTTTTGTTTATTCCAAAATTACCAAAACATTTTGCAGCTATGTCAAAAGCAATCAGTTAAAGCTGTCTGAAAAAATAAGTTTGTAACACAAACAGTCAGTCAAGGGGCTAAGCTAAGCTGCGAACTAGGAAAATTCCTGCAACTATTTCCCCTCTGTATCAAACAGTTGGAATTGAGTTTGACAGAGACATGCAACCCATTCATTGTGACATGCAACCCATTTTACTGGATTTTCTACAAGATTATAGAATAATTCATGACACATGTTTTTTCAGTTTATAAAACTTTCATCTTTTTTACTTATGTCGTAATTTTTTTCCGGTAATGACGTCACAGCTGAGGCTCCTTAAGAATTTTTTATCAAAATTGTATTGGAGCCTCAGATGTGACGTCATCGCAGGAATTGTACAATTTTTATAAACTCTTTAAGCGTGTACTAAATCTCAAAATGGTTTTGAGATTTTATGTGGTTACCAAAATTGAGCGGTTGTCAAATCAGCCTTACGGTTGCGGCTGGCACTATCAATAGCAGTGTTTGGTGACCGCCTTATGGATATTGGAGGTAGAGTTAAGAGCACGTCAAGCTTGACACATTGGACTTTGTACTGTTCTTACTTCAAAAGCCGTAGCCTAAGTCAAGCTTCACCTGCTCTTACTGTACCATAAACAGATGGCTTCACCTGGTTAGGGACCATACAGCCTTATGTGAAATATCCCTATAATTTTAACACGTAGCTATACATACTAAGAATTTCATTCACAGACGGACATATGGTATAGAACCTATACGCCTATTAGATTTAGGTCTCTAGAACTGGCTTATTGCATGCTAGGATAAATATCCATTGTATTAGTATCTATTAATTATATTTCTGCATGATAGTTTGTTTTGCTGCATATTTTTGTTAAAACTTTATGTACTTTTCTTAAGGCGGTCCGAGGCGAGAAGCCTGGTTATCTGTCAAACAGGGAAACCTAGTACGGAGACCAGTCTCTCTCACAAGGAACATCTAGAAGATTACTCCATTGCTGTTTTAAATTCCTTTGTTTTACCTTTGTGAAGAGAAAATAAAAAACATATTATTATTTTAAATTTTGTTTTTAAGGTGATCTGTAACGGCCAGCTTAGCCCCGAACGCAACTAGATGGAGCCACTGCTGCAAATATAAGGTTTTATTTTTTAATGCAATAAGTACCAACTATATATGTATAAAAAGTTGATTCGCGTAAATTTCATCGTGCAACTTCAACGCCTAACAACAATTTCGATAAGAAAAATATCTCCATATGTCGTAAAGTCAATTAGTATTACTCTCGTCAGTCCGTGTTTAAATGAGTACGATCACTCACACAAGCACACAAAGCACAACCGTACAGTTTTGACCGCACGCCCACAATCGTAATATTGAACCAAAAATTGCTAACAAAAATAGTACTTTCAGTACATTAACTGTATTTTTGTATTAATCAGCGAAAAATTCAACTAAAAATAGCAGTATTCGTTCGTTTTTAACAGAACTTTATGTCCCGCGTAAGAATGCAAGTCATTTGAATTTTTGTATGGAAAACGGATCACCTTAAGAAGACACTTTTTTATTTTAAATGTAGAGAGACTCCATAGAATCTCTTTGGACACATATATATAGTTGTAACATGGGTGAATGTAATAGTCCAATAGCTAAACGTCTTATATCGCCTTTACGTGGACACGCCTTATAAATGCACAAATTTTTTTTAGGTACTAGTTAGGTACATAGCTCTCAATTTTTGATAGGAGCCAATTCTTGGATTTTCAATAGAATTGGCTCCTATCAAAAATTGAGAAGTCGCCCACGACACAGATTAACCTAGTGAGGGGACCATTCGCAACGTTTTATTATGATTATTCTCTTGTTTAAATAAATAACAAAAAAAATTACCGCGTGGTTTTTCAACGTCAGGTCTGTGCGCGAGGTCATCGGGCTTGAAAATATCTGTCTTGATCTTTATTTTCGGCTGCTCCAATTCACTGCCGGCCTGCACAAAAAACACTAAATTTAAAAACATCTCAAAGCAATAAAATCATTTTTTAAAACGAATATGCTTCTTTGAGTGAAGTGAAGGATTCTAAAGTAGAATCCTGATCATCGCTATGTTCAATAGGGATTCAAAAGGTCACCCAGAGGTAGACAAAATATTATGCAGCCAAATGATACCTTCCCTTCGATTCCTACCATATTATTATCTATTTAATCAGGCAGGCAGTTTTCACTTATATAGTCTGTATCCAGATATAGTTTGGCTATGTAATTGTTTGTAGGTGTCTGTCCAACCTATTTTTGAACTGATTAACACTAGACGCTGAAACTATTTCTGCTGGAAGTTTGTTCCACCCTGCGACAACTCTGTTGGAAAGGATGTGTTAGTGTGGATTGTTATTGGAGGGTTTTTCTATGAGCTTCAAATGGTGTCCTCTTAAGTGAGTGTTCTGGTTTTTAGTGAACATCTTGTGGAAATCTTCAATATCATATTTGAAAGGTGTGATTGACAAAATTGGATCAGTGCTGGGCAGATATTCTATTTGGAATATATTCGTTCCACACACCAAAGTAGCAAACCTGGCGCATACACCGAAGGATGTCATCCCCTATCAAACATCTACAAAGTTGACTGTAGCTGTGGAAGCTTAAACAAAACATGCTATCGCCGAAAGAATTAAGGAGACAATTACGGCAGTAAAAGACCGCCAAACCTACAAATCTGCAATAGCCAACTATCTGCTTAACTCCGGAACTAGAACTATTTGTGGCGAGAGTGCTCTCTGACAGTAAATTTTCCCTAGAATGGTCCGAGAGACTATTGAGATAAACAAAAAACTTTCAATAGAGAAGATGGTTTTAAATCATCGGTGACATGGAACCCAGTGATTGATCACATAAAATCGCGCATAGTATCTTCGGACCGATCCGCGGACATTGTGAGTGTTGTGTGTCATGATCATGACATTTCAAACTGTGCGAGAGTAGATGATGTCTAGTCTACCATCACAATAATATCTGCATAGTTTATCTATCTTCAGTCTACCCATGACCATGGCTGATGCAACTGAGTCGAAACATCAGGAAAAGCAAGGTAATTTATTTTGCCAAATTATTAGTATCATGCTAAAGCCCGTTATAAAATAAACATGTATGAGAAGTGCCAAAGTTTAAAACATATTCTTTAAAATTAAATAGCTTACCATCATCTCTTCAGCATGTGGTCGCTTCATGGCATCTGTCGGTTCCAGCTTAATCTCAGGCTTGAGCTGCTTCACATCTAAAGGCTTTTGAGCATCCAGCGGGGCCAGCAAGTGAGGCTGAGGGGGCCACGCCGGTTTGTGCACCCCCACGTCCCCGTAGCCTTGCACTGGAACAAGATGGCGGAGGCCTACGCTACTATGATTTTTGGTAACATAATATGCTTGCTTTTCATAGGTTAAAATGAGCTTTTTTGTGGAATATGGAAATAATAATAATTGGAAAGACAAAAAATAATCTATGGCATATAATAAATTGCATAATAATCTATGGCATATATAAATTGGAAATAATATGGCATATGATGATCATTATGTTTTAAAAAAAAATTCTTGTTTTAAAAGTCATGTTTAAAGCTCAAACAACCATAAAAAACTTAAAAGCTTAGTAAGGAAGTTGGGGGAATTGCCCTCCATAATTTTAGAAAATTGAAAGTACCTTCTGGTACATAAATCTGACAGAGGCAGGCAGCAAATGGGGTGTGGGGGCAACTAGAGAATCAGGGAGATTGGGGGGGTTTGCACTCCATAAATAAAATATGACAGCAACTTGCAAGAACAAAAATAAAACAGTGAAGAAAACGTAAACGAAAATACTGTGGCATGCAAGTATGACCTCCTTGATCCCAACTTTGTCATATACGTGGCGAGCAAAAGAGTTTGGGCCAAGGAGATTGCAGTGGCACATCACAACACAAACAGAGCATGTTGACAATGTGCAAAAGTTTAAAACAAACATGAAAAATAAAATAGATTGCCAATTAAGTTACAAGCATAAACTTTTAGGAGTCGCAGGCTAAGAAACTCAATTCACTGGCCGTCATGAGCTAATTTAATATCACTTGTATAATAAAACTGTGAGGAGTTACACTTCAATCTGTCTCCATCCACTGCTCGATAGAGGCCCTCGTTTTCTAATGCTAATGTAAAATTAAAAAAAAAATACATACCCATATGAGTCTGTGCCATATGTAATTGCGCCTGAGGCGGCTGTTGAGGCGGAAAACTCTGATGATGAGGGTAGTTCTGATGGGCTGGAGGGGCATATGACAGGTTCTGAGGGGCATAACCTCCTGGGGGCGGAGGCCCGTACGCCGCAAACGCATCCGGCGGCGGATAGTGCGTATTGTAAGCCCCAGCATACGGCTGGTACGGTATTTGATGCCCATTATCTACAACACAACAAACCAACGCAAATTAGGCATGTTTTTGTCAACAATACAAGTAAATATTGGTTTTAGTGTAAAGTATAGCACTTACCGATGTAATTTAGCGGCAAACCATTCCCCTGCACAACCCCATGGCCCGGCTCTCCTTCCATTCGCAGCCGCTTCTGGTTCATCGCTCGTTCCGCCTCATAATTCATCTTGGTAACTAAAAACAAAAACCAGACACTCTAGATTCACTGTAAAACTCTTCAACACACATTCTTACGCCGTTATATGCCGAAATCGGGGCTTATTAGAGTCCACGATAGCCCTGACAGACGCCAACCGGACGCTAGCAGAAAACACAGGTTATAATCCAAACAGAAGCGTACCTTTGTTGCTCACTGATTGTTATTGATTTTAGTTATTACAACCACTTGGAGACTCTCCCGCGGTAATTTCGTACATAATAGTGCACGTTATTGAGTCAGAAGAACTGTTGCATACAAAATATATGCCGTGAATTATCGGAATAATGACAGAAAAATTAGAAAAAAACACAAGTGAAGCGGACTTCGTGTATTTTTTTTCTCATTCGTTCTTTTTTTTTTTGTTCGTTCTAATGAGTTCGATTTACGAAGATAGCTATGGAATTAAATAAAATGCAAATAACTTCCAAAATATGAAAACCGATAGAATCTCAGTAATATCTTAAATCATAAATCACTGGAGTTAGAAAACTACGTAAATATTCAAAGAAATTGTTTGTTACATTAACATAACTAAAAAGGTATTTTTTCTGAATTGGCATTTTTTTCAATAACATTCTTTACAAACGATTGACAAACTTCAAAATTTTAAAATTTACGTTCTCTCTTTTTATCAAATGAAAATAGAAAGAGATAGAATAAGAAGCTGTCTTCTACGGGGCTGTACAGACGTGCGATTTCTTATACGTTAGTATTATATAGTCTAAGGCGATTTCAGTACATACTTGTTTCAAGAAATTAAGTTTTCTCTTTTACTCTAAGACAATTTTGCTATTCCTATCTCTGTTTACTTATTTGGTGTGAAGTTCGTTCACATCTTTTCACTTTGCGAATTTTGGTTTTGTTTGATAGTGTGAGTGCGTCGCCGCCCGAGGTTGGAGCGAAGATATTTTTTACATGTTGTTTAATTTTTTATTTGAAGTTGTGATAACTTAAATCGTGTTCCTATATTTTACAACTTATAGCTGTTTTGATCAAGGAATATACTACTTTCTAACCGAGTTCTGATTCATTGGCTTCGTAAGGTAAGTTCCTCCTATTTGCATTTGCAGTTATCTTGGTTATAGTGGTTTGGTGCTTGGTGTTACACCAGAATTTTACTTGTACATACGATTAGAATATTTTTTTTTTTAATAAGCACTTACAGCCCCCGTCCTTTCTTCCTTACAGTTCCCTCCTCCCTTCCTTTAAACAGGTAGCATTCATTAATAACATGGAACATAGAAACTGCAAACTACCAGGAGAGCATGATTTGGGTGTTGTGGCCACTGTTGTGGAGGTATGCACATGTGTCTGCAAGAGGTGGACAGCAAAGCAACTGATTTGAAATGAGGGGCTTGCTTGCTCAACTGGGGGTTTGCTAAGGCCATAGTCATCATTGTATCAGCTGAAACTACTGCTCAACATAGGCCTCCTTAAGTTTTAGGGGATGTTATCATAGTCGCCACGCTTGGGAGATGGGTTGGTGCATGATGTAGTAACAATCAGAAGGATATGGAGACCTGCCTGTGGTTGTAAAATTTTATGATTTTCTACTTAATAGAAGGATGCTATTGCCCAGACACCTTTTATGACACCTACATCAGGAGATGGGTTGGTACCTAATATTCCTAACCACATGAGCAAAGAAAGTAAATACAAAGTATAAGAGGTGGTGGAGCAACAGGTGGGTTTAATAACTTGCAAAGCGGCAAGCTAGCTGATTTTAAAAATCAGATTTATCTTTTATGGTGTTGTTCATTTATAAATTTGGGTAGGTAGGACTTTGGGGTGGTTTCTCACTCACTGTCACTAAAAACTTAGCTTAATGTTATTGAAAAAATAGTTTACCAAATGTATAAAATATTGCAAACTTGCTTAGAAATGTAAAGGTTGCTATATTTTTTACTCTAACTGGTCTATTATTTTTTTAAAGTACCTTATGGTTCTTTTGCTACTTGTTTATGTTATGTTTTGAGGGTAAAGGGGCCAGGCTCCTAATTCCCAATGGCTACTGCGACCTGTACAGATCTATTGTGCTACTTGCAGTGAATCCAATGCAAGCTAAATTGACGAGTCAGTACCTAGTACAGATGGAATAATGGAATGGATTCAAGGGGGTGTGCAGTGTCAGGTGGGGGAAGGAGTGTGAAGCATTCTATGGCTCGTCGCATGTCACCCATGCACAGCAATAACCCTCAGTGATAGAGTTGCCTCTATCAAGCTGTACCTATTATGTCCTTAAACAAGACACAAATATTTCTTAGCTTGATGACACCCCATAGAAAGAGATAAATAAAATACATAAAATAAAAAAGCCTTTTATTATTCCAAACATTTTATACAATTTTATTATATTTCCACTAGATTTTTGTTAGTATTATTAGATAGTTGCTTTAGTAAATGTTAGTTTTGTTAGTTTCTTCTTTGCTTTAGGTTTGGACCCCTCCTTTATGTTTTGAGGGTAAAGGGGCCGGGCTCCTGAATCCCAACGGCCACTGCGACCTGTACAGATCTATTGTAGCCAAAAGGTTTGGGCCTACACCCTCCTTGGGTGTAGGCCTCTTCCAGCTCTTTCCACATCTGTTTGTCCTCTCCTTTGATCATCCGGTCCTTTCCGGCAATTTTTATATAGGGTAGAGACCACATAATTGGCCACTCTGTATTTTTTAGCCCGCACCACTTGTGTGAGCATTAAGCATAATTTTATGAGGGTATCCTACTCCAAGAAGTAGGTATTTGTACAAACTATTGCAGTCGCGCTGCGCCCGGAGAATGGACAACCTACAGCTTACGTGTATACCGATTTTACTTACAAAACACCACATTCCGCTTTCCCAACAACTATTTCTCGTAGTTCAAAAATATTGTAATATAAGAATTTTATTTAAGAGATGAACCTGTCCATGAAGCTGAACAACTTTCCCAAAGAAGAATGGGTCGAAAAACGACAAAAATTGTTGGACTTCCCAATACTTTCCATACTGAAGTAAGGCAATGATGTAGTATGGTAAGTGATCGACACAATTGTGTGGGAAGTTTTTTAACCCATTTTTCTTTGAGCAGGTTCACATTTTGCACAATTTTTAGTGGACTCTTTATTCTAAACTACTCAAAATAAAATAAGGGCCAGCAGGTTTTTTTTGATATATCTTTAATTGTAATTTTAAAATTTCCTCTGAGCATTATTTGAAACATTTATTAGTTCAAATTGTAAACAATAGAAAAAGCTAAATAAAATTTACATAAACTTTTATCATTTTTATGATATATCAAAAAAACCTGCTGGCCCTTTTTTGTTTTGAGTAGTATATATGCACCTTGAATAATTTCTAACATTGTATTATTTTGTTTATAGTTCCTATGACCAAGATGTTTAAGCAAGAAGAGTATAGTCTGAATACAGACTACAGCCCTCCAACGAACGGCAATGTGGACGAGAACTTTATGACGTAAGTACAAAAATATTTTATTTATTTATTATTAATATAATTTATTGATAGAAAATAATAAAATTAAAACCTTAGTCTAACATCTCGTCCCAGCTCTTTATACGGTATTTATTTATTTACCTTATTAATGTTAGGAAAACTAACACCTATGAAACAATTATATCATCATTGTACATATCAGCTGAAAGACGGTCACTGCTGGACATAGGCCTACCCTAAAAATCTCCATGACAACCGATCCTGCGCTGCTCGCATCCAGCGGCAAGCATTTTTTTTTTGTTTCATTTCTTCCTACAAAAATATTCCATGGGAATAAGTTTAGTTTCAAGGGCAGACCACCATACCTACTTCAGGATTGTTCTACACTTTTTTGATTAAATAACAATGCGTTATGTGATTGATGAATTGTTGATGCAATAAGTATGTAATTGTTACCTACTAGACAGGTGTCAAGGCCAAAAATGGTCATTGAACTGTATCATCTGTATTTTGTTATTACAAACCCCAATCTAGTCCTGAGGAGTAATCCTATATTATTAATAATAATAATAAATAATAAAAGCCTTTTATTTCCCTTGTACAGACTATGGTATTCTTACATGTTACGTTCGCAAAATGTCACGTTCGCAAAATGTCACGTTCGCAGAATGTCACGATCGCAAAATGTCACGTTTTTTGGGACTTAGAATTTTTTAAAATGATTTGGGACAGAAAAATTTTCATGATATATTGAATAAACAAACAAACACAAAAAATGTTTTTGTATGAATGTAGGACTTAGAATTTTTTTTTTAATATGGGTTTAGAACTTAGAAAAATTTTAATTCTTTGTGGACTTAGAAAAAATTTCATTATTTTTTTCGCAGAATGTCACGATTAAGTGTGACATTATGCGAACGTGACATTCTGCTGTGGTAAACCCTAGTGTGACATGTTGCGAACGTGACATTATGCGCCGGGAGGCAATTTTTAACCGATGAAAAAAAAACGGAGGAGGTTCTTTGAATACAGTTTTTTCTACTTAAGTTGCAAGTTTTTGTTAGGTTATTTTAAAATACTGATAAATTAGTGATATTTGTTCTTCTTTTTACTTTTCTATGTAACAGAGAAAAGCAAAGCATATACAAGCGATATTTGTATAAAATTGCGCCACTTTACCGGCGGAGTGTGTAAGATGCTATGATACACAGAAAGATGCTGCTGTCAATCCACCGGTTCATAAACCCTTAGTCGCCTCTCACGACACCCACGGCTAAAGATGGGTTGGTACTATTCTTTGCCGGCACCACACGCGACTGAACTCTGGTATACTTATAAGTGCGGTTTGGTTTCAGGATCGGGCCGGCGTTGATAAACCTTGATGATATTGAAAACATCATGCTACCGCAAGGTATAGATGGCAGCTTTGTCATGCTATCTCCACAATTTGAGGACACGATGGATGTGGCGCAAAAGTTTGAGCAGCAACAGCAGGAATTTTTCCCTGTAAGTAGAAAAACACCTCATTATATCAGTTGAAAGTGTGAGTGTGGCATTTTGCAAGCAAGTGTGTCATAGATGACACACTTGCTTTCGTGCCCTACCTCCTCAGTTTCTTGCACCCGGAAGGACCTTTTTGAAGGCAATCAAAGAGCTATTGATGTAGCCACACTTTGGGCTAAGTTGCTATAAAATCATTTGCCATTGATGCAAAAAGAAGAAGAAAAAGTTGAAACACCACTGATGGGCTCAGTCAGTAATCACCTGTTATACTTTTATGGGGAGGAGCTTATAAGACGAGGTTTATACAAGTGGAAAGATATAAAAGGTCATGTATTTTAAACCTCTATGATACTCAACCACTTCACTGTATGCATTAAGTGACATACTTTCAATTAGGAAACTTTATGTGTTACTTGTAGTCCTAAAATTGCATAAAACTTTACAGTACGATTCCAGCCAACATAATACTAGAAAATATAACGTAGCTCCCTCTAGTAGGACTAAAACTTCTTTTGCTAAAATACAATATAATAAAATGTCATCTTATATTTACAATTCTGTTAATAAAAAGCTAAAAATTTCTCCAATTTCTCTATAACTGTAAAAAGTTTTAATAGAATGGTTAAAACCACTTGATTATGATAAAAACCGGCCAAGTGCGTGTCGGGCCACGCGCAATATAGGGTTCCGTAGTTTTTTACAATTTTTATCGCAAAGCAGGTGTTGACTAAGTATTTCATAACATAAAATGTTTACATCCTAATACTATGCGAGGTCGTAACGCCTGATTGCTACTGCTATTTACATTATTTCCAGTTTTTCAGCTATAGCTCATTAACCTGTGAAGCCTACTTAGCTGTGATAGTTTTCCTTTTAATTTCATCATATATACTACTACTGTGAATTTTTTCACATTTCCATTAACTACCGTTTAGCTGGCAGTGGGGGGGGACGACAATACTGTTCCCTTAGCGAGTAAATTAATGTTATTATTACATTGTTCATTTCATGTAAAAAATGTAATTAAAAGTATTTCTTTTGTAATTTTAAGAATGTGTAATAAATTGGAAGCCGGTTTTGTCCAAGGTCAATCGGATAATCTCCCGATAGTCGACATTTTTATGGTGTTTGAGTAAGTACATACTCATTTAGGCCTTGGCCCCACTAGGCTCACTGTTTGCCTCCAGTTCGCATCCCTATATATTTTAAATGGAGTGTCCATTCAGCGCAAACTGTGAGCATTTTGCTGCGTTTCGCTAGCGGTTTCATTCAGTAAGCCGCTGAGTCGCTGCGAACTATGCTCTCGGTCGGCGGCTCAGTCAGCTCACTACGCCGCCGCCGGAACGCTGCGTAGCGTCACGCGGTCATATAGACCCTCGTATATGGTATAGGTATCGTATCAGTATCATTAACGTTACCCGACACCGTTTCCAAAACCGATACCGTTGCCGATACCATTACCGATACCGTTAACTTACCCATACCGTTACCAATACTGTTACCGATACCGGTACGGAGACCGTTACCAATACTGTTACCGAACCCGTTACGGAGACCGTTACCAATACTGTTACCGATATCGATACCTATACCGTTACCGAGACCATTACCAATACTGTTACCGATCGTATCGGTAACGGTTTCGGTGTCAGTATCGGTAACGGCATCGGTATCCGTCACGGTGTCGGTAACATTATCTGTTATGGTATCGGTAACGGTATCAGTTACGGTATCAGTAACACTATTGGTAACGGTCTCCGTAACGGTATCGGTAACAGTATTAATAACGGTCTCCGTAACGGTATCGGTAACAGTATTGGTAACGGTATCGGTAGAGGTATCGGTAACGGTATTGGAAACGGTGTCGGTATCGGTAATGATTAATAAGATTATAACCAAATGGTCGCTACAACCGACGAAGCGAGAAAAAATGTAAAACATTACTTAAAAAATATTATTTGGGTGATGAATGATGCTGCTTCTTGTACAGTCAAGGGCACATCAAGCTTGATTGATACATTGGAATTTGTGCCGACCTTATTTCAATAGACGTAAGGGCTACAATTGCACTGCGAATGTCGGGCTTGACCTGTCGTTGACTGTTCCTAATTTTAGGTTAGTATTATTTTATATTCATACTTTTTAAGTCTGTGTGAGTGAAGCGACTCATTCGCGCAACGTATAAACCTTGATAGGTTTCTGTAGCGCGTCTTAGCTATCAAATTTATGTAAAAAAAATGTAATGAATAAATGATTTAATTAAAAAACCAAGGTCGTAATAAATTAAATCCACTTTATTTGATTATTTTGCGTAGGTATCTCAACCAGGGCCACCTGAGCGGAAAGTGTTTGCCGGCGATCTCAACTTCCAAGTAGAAATAAATGCTAAGGACATTAACAAGAACAAATACCAGGTGAGTATTAACCGGAGTTCTCTCTGGTAGTATTGCCAGTACTTTTTAGGGTTCTGTACCGCAAGGGTGAAAAACGGGACCCTATTAATATGCCTCCGATGTCTACTGTCTGTCAGCGGGCTGTGAGATATCACAAACCGTAATAGGTATACAGTTGAAATTTTTTTATGTATTTCTGATGCCGCTGTAACAACAAATATTAAAAAACCGGTCAAGTGCGAGTCGGACTCGCGCGCCGAGGGTTCCGATATACCTATAGTATTTTTGGAAGCAATAAAGTCCATTTTCAGGACCGCAAAACTAAATTTGTTTGTAAAGGTTTTTTGCAGATTTCTGAAAAACTGTGCAACTTAGAAAGATCGTTTTATTTTTGCTGTAAAGTTTATATAAACTTCTGTCAACTGTAATTAATTCAGATTTTTCCTTACTCAAACTTCGGAGATAAGGGGGGGGGAATGGTATTTTTCTTGACATTTTTCATCATAACTTTAAAACTAAGAAATTTAAAAAAATACAAAAATATATTTTAAAATGTACAAGTAAAGCCCTTTCATATGATACCCCACTCGACCTAGTAGCGACAATTTGAAATTTGGCCCCCCCTATTTTGGCCCCCTTTATATTAATAATCATACTTTTTTCAAAATTTTTTCTTGTGCAATTAAGTTGGGCAACTATATTCTAAAACTATTCCAAATTTCAGGTTGATAGCATAAGTGGTTGCTGAGATATAGAGGTGTGACAGACAGACGGACAGACAGACAGACAGAGCGGCACCATAAGGGTTCCTTATTTTTACCATTTTGGTATCGGAACCCTAAAAATATATGTAAATTAATAAATTATCCCCTACTAAAAACGTGGTCGCGTGGGCGTAAGGTGAAAATTTTATTCACTGTTCATTGCTTTTTTGTTATACAATAGGTCTTGTACTAACGAAACGGACTTCTACCTAATTAATGTACTATTGATTACAAGTTAGAAGTAGTTTTTTTTTCGTTTTATATATTTGCCTTCATAAAAGTTGTTAGATTCAAGAACAAATTTATATTCTCCAGGCTTGTTACACCCATTCTGTTACACATTTTTAACTGATATATTCTGATACATTTGGGTTCTTACCACTTGAACTGTAATTTTTGTGAACTCCCGCTATTTCGTCGCTATTACAAGCACCATGAGCAACAAGAAGGGAGTTCATAAAAATCCTAAATAACCCGTTAAATTGTAATAGTGTTGACCGCGAAACTGTCAAATAATATTATACTTGTTCCCCAGCAGGGAAAGGAAAACCTATTCATAAGGTTAACCGTTTTAAAAGGTTAACGGAAATAAACGGTTACGGTCAACAGAAAATAAAAATCGGTAAATCTGGGATTGCGTGAGCGGTGGCGGTTTATCTTTTCAGTAACCTGTTTAGACAATAATAATGGCTATCTTCCTACTTTAAAACAAAGAAACTGCACAAGAACCCTTTTTGTTAGGGTTTGATTAACCGAAATGATTCGTTATACCGAAATAACTGTTAACCGGATTGTGACTAGGTTAATAAAAGATTAATTTAGTTGGGATGACCGTAACCGTCCGTTCACTGTTCCCCAGTACTCGTACAAACTGAACCGTATCTACGTGGACATGAAGTGCAGTTTCCCGGTGACATTCAGTTGGCTCAGTGGCCACCCGCACGCGCCACGACCGGCCTTCGTCCGCGCGTGCGTCGTGTTCTCTGACGAATCGCAGATGGAGAAACGGGTCGAGAGGTGCACGCAGCACAAACACGAAGCGGCCAATGACAGTAAGTATAGACAACACCCACCATGACTAACCAAATTCATGTCACACGCATCAGGGAAACGTCATACTCACCTAGATCACGTTACACTAATCTAGACTACGTTACACTCATGAACATCACGTCACGCTAACTTAAAACACGTCACACTCACCTATAACACGTCACACTCACCTAGAACACGTCAAACTCACCTAAAACACGTCACACTCCTTGACCACGTCACACTCTCCTTGACCACGTCACACTCTCCTTGACCACTTCACACTCACCTAGACCACGCCACACACATATAGGCTACGTCACACTCATCTAGACCACTTAACACTCACCTAGACCGTGTCACACTCACATAGACTACGTCGCACACATCTAGACCACGTTACACTCATCTAGACCACGTTACACGCACCTAGATCACGTCACACTCGTCTCAACCGTGTTAAACTAATCTAGAAAACGTCACATTCACCTAAATCACATCACACTCATCAACACCACTTCACATTCATCTAGGCTACGTCACATTCACCTAAATCACATCACACTCATCTAGACCAAGTCACACTCATCTAGGCTACGCATACTCATCTAGGCTACGTCACACTCATCTAGACTACGTTACACTCTCCTAGACCACGTCGCACTTGTCTAGACCACGCCACACTCACCTAAGTTACGTCACACTCATCTACACCACTTCACACTCATCTAGACCACTTCACACACATATAGACTACGTCACACTCATCTAGGCCATTTCACACTCACCTAGACCACGTCACACTCGCCTCAACCGTGTTACACTCACCTAGACCACGTCACATTCACCTAAATCAAATCACACTCATCTAGACCACGTCACATTCACCTAAATCAAATCACACTCATCTAGACCACGTCACATTCACCTAAATCAAATCACACTCATCTAGACCACGTCACATTCATCTAGCCTACGTCACACTCATCTAGACCTCGTTACACTCATCTAGACCACGTCACACTCTTATAGACCACGTTACACTCACCTAGACCACGTCACACTCATCTAGGCTGTCTATGCAGCGTTATTTTTTTTATTCATACATTTTATCATAAAAGGCGAAAATGTCGGAATAAGAAAGAAAATTTTCGATCCCCAATAAAAATTACTATATGCCATAAAAAATAAGTATGGGAAGTCGAAAATTTATTTTTGTATTTTGACCTGTGTTCCTTGCGAAAAGTTGTTCTGTTTCATGAGCAGAAACACTTATTAAAATATTTAGGCTGATAAAAAATAAGGTGTATGACTGTTTTAATCTAATAACCTCAGTTCTGTCCTTTGTTAGAAAGGGAGTCAATTTGGCTCTTATCAGATCGTTAAACTGTGTTGCAGATATCAGCAAGGAGATGGTCCTGAACGTGCTGCACTCGTGCCGCGCGCGAGGCACCCGCGGCGTCTACTACTGCGGCCGCGCGGACCAGCCCGACTCCTGGTTGTCTACCGTAGTCGAGGTATGCACTTTTATTTCCACTGTTTGTCCTATTATTATCCGTGTAACGCCAAATGATACCGGTATCCTCCACGAGGCGAAGCGAAGTCACTAATATAATATGTTTCATCGTGGTTAACTTCGTAAACGTGTTGTAGCGACAGAGTATCGCTCCGTCCTGCTCTCACGCATAGGTCAGTCCTGCTCTCTCGGTTAGAGAGTATACAACGTGTCAATGGAATAAGCGAAACCCTCATAACCCCAACTGATTTTTATTAAAATAAATCCATTCCCGTAAAAAATAACCGGCCAAGTGCGAGTCGGACTCGCGCACCGAAGGTTCCGTACCGACACATAATCATAATTGTATTAGTTGAAATTTCAGTAAGTTAATGTGTTAATTTTTTTGAGTCCGACACGCGATTGACCAAATTTTATTATTTGTTGTTATTTTATAGCTTATGCACTATAAACATACCAATTTTCAAGTTTGTAAGTGTTCCCTTTTTAAAATAGAACTAAAACAAAAATCGCCTCCGCGACCATCAAACTTGACCCCTCTCTTATATGAATGTTCTTGAAATGGGAGCTCACCACAATTGGTTGCCATTAGTTGTGAGCAAAGTTGTAATATTTAATGATTTCAGACTTTTCCCTTTATTTGTACTGTGAGACCTAGCTTCTCGCCAAATTTCATAATTTTAGGTCAACGGGAAATACCCTGTAGGTTTTGCATTTTTGCATAAATGTATGGAGATGAGGACATAAACTGCCATATCTTTTGATTTCGTCTTTGTAAAAAATTTAAATTTTCAGATCTTGTGTGGTTCATGGACCCTAATATATGGTATTAATTTCAACTTGATACCTTTACCCGTTCGTGAGATAAAGGGTCTTGACAGACAGACAGAGGGACAACAAAGTGATCCTATAAGAGTTCCGTTTTTTTCTTTTGAGGTACGGAACCCTAAAAATCACAAAAAAAGATTTTTTTTTCTAGATATTGTTATTTTAAAGTTTCATCATTGTTCTAGTTTCTTCGTTGTTCTAATCCGCGCACGCTACGCACGCTTCCCTCCACTCCTCACCGCTCATGAACCGCGCGCGTATCCACAGAAATATTTAGAATAGAAGCGACAAAATTTTAAATAATAAAAATTAAAAAAAATACCCCTATCAAAAAAAAAATTACAAATTTACAAATTTCTTAAAGGCCGGCAGCGCACCTGTGATCCCCCTGGTGTTGCAGGTGTCTATGGGCGTCGGTGATCACTTACCATCAGGTGACCCGCCTGTTCGTCTGCCTCCCTATTCTATAAAAAAAAAAAACCAGTGAAATTGATTCTACTCTCGATTCTGAACAAAACAAATTTCTTAGTTTCGCTTATTCCGTTAACACGTTATATGTTCCTTGGTCCTGCTGCCATTGTAACAAGGATGTTTAAGTAGCTGCACTTTATGCTAAGGATGGAGCCATTAGCGTATCTATTTCTTGCGAGGGACCTCCATACTAAAATGTATGAATTTTTATCAAATCCTAAAAACGTAAATTCTTTAACATGTGACTTAAGACTAATAAAGGTTATTACCACAGTTTTTCTGGTGAAAATACTCAATTTCAGCAAAAAAAACGGTTTTAAAAATTACGCATAAAATGACTATTACGGATCATTTACGCTTCCGTTCTTACTTCACTTTCGCAATCTTAGTTTAACTAAAGCTCTAGATTTTTAAAGATTTCTTGTTTTTTGTAATACTTAACCAGGATTTTTGTCACAGTCGACCACGAGACGCTTCACACTTCACTAGCTCATACTGACTATGACGGACTCTACTCTGTGCATTGTAACCTGTTGTTTGTAGATCCCCGGCGCGGGCGGCGGATCGCACGCGTATCAGATGGTGTGCAAGAACTCCTGCTCTAGCGGAATCAATCGCCGCCCCATTGAGATCATATTCACACTCGAGGACGTCAAGTAAGATTTGTTTATCTACTCTCATATCGTTAATCCTCAATAATGCGTTCAAAAATTGTAGGTTAACATCTTCATAATGTCAATCTGTGCTTAGAAACACTCTTAGCAGCATTTTTTTATCTGTGGGTGTGTATTATGAAGTATTGAATTTACTAACAGTCATCGCGGGAGACCTATTAAATTTTTTTTTAATTTTATAGCCGCGCCATTGACAGCTTGATGCGTTTGTAGTCTGTGGCTGCAAGTAGGTTTCAATGCAATAATGGAAAACTCAGCAAACAAAAGATGAAGTTACATCATTTTATTAGTTTTGTAATGAAATAAGTGATAAAATCATTTACGATTTGCCTTCGAGTGTTTTTAAATCAGCTATAGGAACTTCACTTAGCAGTTATCACCGGAAAAAGATACAAACATTAAGGTTAGTTTTTGAACACATTATTTTAGGATTAAAGTTGTGTATGCAACTCCACATAATTAGGTATAAAACACTCGTGTCTTCTATTATGGAACTTGGCTCGCTACGCTCGCCTGCGTCCCATAAACCGGCACTCGAGTTTTATACCCCTCATTATGTACCGTTGCATAAACTACTATTATTTATTTCGATCATTTAAACTTTAAAGGGACGATGTTCCGCTTACTATTGCGTGTGCAGGGTAAGGGCGGTTACGCACTACGCCCGATCCGAACCCGTGAAAATAAGTTGTTACTACGTGTAAATACTGAACCTTCCAACTCAAAATAAAAAAGTTAGAATAATCTGTACATCCAAGTTGGTTTGACATCAAAATGTGCATTGTAGAATAGTGTCTAATGTTTAGTGTTATGTGTGTGTGACTATAAGTGGGGAATACGATACATAAAAATGATAACTAACATATGAGCAAGTATTCAAAATTATAGTTAATTTTGAGTAATGTCCAACCCATACATACCCGTGTGTGGGTGTCGTAAAAGGCGACTAAGGGTTATAAACTGGAGGATGGGCAGCAGCATCCTCCTTTGTATCTTACATCTTACTTACTGCGGTCACCTACAACCGCGGTCCATGGTGCCAGCCGTAACGCTAACAAGCGAGGTGACTATGGTACTTCCCCTCTACATTTTTCCAGCAAAAGCTAGAATTCTGGGGGAGCTCTCTGTCCTGTAGTGGACGGTTCATGGGATGTTATGATGAATGTTCAACTTGTTGACTTGATCCATGTTGTAGATGCGAAACGCGTTGGTCTTGTCGTGCTTCCTAACGTAAATTTTGGCATTTCTAATCAATCAATAGTGAAATTGAATGACGGAAGCATGACTTACTTACACGGATTCGAATCGGACCTAGTGCGTAAACACCCTAACTCGCGCAACTCTACTCTAACGGTCTCGCGTAACTCTAGCTCTGACGGTTATTTTCTGCGCATGGGTGACAGGCGGAGAGATATATTTTATTTTTATTGTCAATGGGCTTACTCTTGACCTCGATCTAATCTTGAGGACAGAGATGAGGTCGACGATGGAACGAGCTTGCCCAAGAAAAGCCTATTCACTCGCGACTTGAATAGGTTCGGGTTATATAAACTCGGGAACATAGACGCAGGCAGAGAATTTCACTCTTTAGCCGTGCGCATTATAAAAGATGTTTCAAAGCGCTTTGTGCGAATGTGTGGAATATCAACCAAGTATGGGTAATATCCTGCGGTGCGTCTGGATTCCCGATGGTAGAAGGGGAATGGTGGTTTTGACTTCTGCGCATCAACGGTCACAACCAGCTATTTTATACGACGTTCAGAAGGGTTCAGTTCAGTCAACAAAACTGAAGAACTTCCCCAAAGAAAAAATTGGCTTCTCCATACACTGTTCAATCGAAATGAGTAATTTTTATGGAGAGGTCAAAATTCTATTTCGTTTCCTAAAAATGTTTCTTTGGGAAAGTTGTTCAGTTTCGTTGACTGAGCACGCCCTTTCAGTTTCCGGTACACCGTCCCTTGCACCCTGTATTTTGGTAATGCACGATTGCTGCTCAAAAAATGGCAACACAAAAGCCTTAAAGAAACTTAAACATGGAAATTTCTGAAAATAGAAACACATTTTTGTTCGAATCTTGAATGCGATTGTATGAATGATAGATATAATGAATTTATTTACTAGCTCAGTGGTTCCTAATTTGTTTTGGCCATAGATTTAATACTTCGCGCGTGGCGCTTTTAACCAGATTGCGCTCTTCCAAAAATTATGCGAGCAGAGTAGGACGTAAGATGAGATGAAGCTGTCCCTTTCTAATAGATTTTGCATGACATTTTGTTTATGTTGCCATGACAACATCAACAAAATGTCATGCAAAATCTTTGTTAAAAATCATTTTACCAAAGAGTTTTTAATCCAGATAAATCAAAAGAAAATTATTTTCTGCATTTATCAATATTTAATTAAAACTGAGAGAGAAGTTTATACTTTGCACGTTAAAAATTATTCAAATATTTTTTTTAAAAATACGTATAAATAAAAATTTGTGGATATAAAACTTAACTTTTTGCACGGAAATTGTGCAAACTTCATTAGTATGGCAACAATTAGAACGAGACGAAGTACATCGACTATGATGTCTTGCTCTGCTCGTTTTGCCTCAGTTCAAATTGTTAAGAGTACGCTATCATGGTATATGTAAGATCATTGGTTTTGTCTGCGAAACCCTTTTCGATCCACCTTTCTATTGGCGGATCCCTAGCTGAGCATTGGGAGGTAAAAAGTTTATGTTATCCTACGGTGACGCACGATGTGGCTAAGATGATGACTGCTTGTACTCGTGATCGAACAGTAAGCCTGTACAACGTGTTAATGGAATAAGCGAAACCTTCGTACACCCCAACAGAATATTATTAAAATAAATCCGTTTCCGTTAAAAAAAAATCTTATTTTTTTTCTAGATATTGTTATTTTAAAGTTTCATCGTTGTTCTGGTAGATTTTTAAGCTATCATGGCGCGTCCGCGCACGCCACGCCCACTTCCCCCCCCCCCCTCCTCCCCGCTCATGCACCGCTCGCGCCCGGTTAGCCACAGAAATATTTAGAAGCGGCAAAAATTTAAATAATATATATAAATTACCCCTATCAAAACCCCGTGAAATGGATTCTACTTTCGATTCTGAACAAACTATTTTCACAGTTTCGGCTGACAACGTGTTTCCATTAACACGTTGTATAGCCGTCTAGGATTATCTCCAATGTCTATTTCCGACATATATTCCGGACGGTATCCCTGACATTTGTCTTGTTTATCTCTAATGTGTATTGTGGACAGTGGTACAGTGTACGGGCGGCAATGTGTAGGCGTTAGATCTTGTTCGTGTCCGCGCCGCGACTTGAATCGGGACGAGTCCACCGAGGCGCCGGTCGCGGGGAAACGACGGGTCGCCACCGCCGGCCCCACCGGCAATGGAACTAAGAAGGTCAAGTTGGAAGTCGCGTCTGATGCTGTCATCACTCTGCCTTCGGTAAGTGGCAATTGTTGGTGTAATGACCACTAAATGTGACATAAATGTGGGAAACCACCGCCGGCCCCACCGGCAATGGAACTAAGAAGGTCAAGTTGGAAGTCGCGTCTGATGCTGTCATCACTCTGCCTTCGGTAAGTGGCAATTGTTGGTGTAATGACCACTAAATGTGACATAAATGTGGGAAACCACCGCCGGCCCCACCGGCAATGGAACTAAGAAGGTCAAGTTGGAAGTCGCGTCTGATGCTGTCATCACTCTGCCTTCGGTAAGTGGCAATTGTTGGTGTAATGACCACTAAATGTGACATAAATGTGGGAAACCACCGCCGGACGTACCGGCAATGGAACTAAGAAGGTCAAGTTGGAAGTCGCGTCTGATGCTGTCATCACTCTGCCTTCGGTAAGTGGCAAATGTTGGTGTAATGACCACTAAATATGACATAAATGTGGGAAACCACCGCCGGACGTACCGGCAATGGAACTAAGAAGGTCAATTTGGAAGTCGCGTCTGATGCTGTCATCACTCTGCCTTCGGTAAGTGGCAATTGTTGGTGTAATGACCAGTAAGTATGACATAAATGTGGGAAACCACCGCCGGACCCACCGGCAATGGAACTAAGAAGGTCAAGTTGGAAGTCGCGTCTGATGCAGTCATCACTCTGCCTTCGGTAAGTGGCAATTGTTGGTGTAATGACCACTAAATATGACATTAACGTCGCGAGGAAACGACGGCTCACTACCGCCGAACCTACTGCCAGTGGCAATAAAATGGTCAAACTGGAAGTTACGTCCGATGAAGTCATCACTCTGCCTTCGGTAAGTGGCAATTGTTGGTGTAATGACCACTAAATATGACATAAATGTGGGAAACCACCGCCGGACGTACTGGCAATGGAACTAAGAAGGTCAAGTTGGAAGTCGCGTCTGATGCTGTCATCACTCTGCCTTCGGTAAGTGGCAATTGTTGGTGTAATGACCAGTAAATATGACATAAATGTGGGAAACCACCGCCGGACCCACCGGCAATGGAACTAAGAAGGTCAAGTTGGAAGTCGCGTCTGATGCTGTCATCACTCTGCCTTCGGTAAGTGGCAATTGTTGGTGTAATGACCACTAAATATGACATAAATGTGGGAAACCACCGCCGGACGTACCGGCAATGGAACTAAGAAGGTCAAGTTGGAAGTCGCGTCTGATGCTGTCATCACTCTGCCTTCGGTAAGTGGCAATTGTTGGTGTAATGACCAGTAAATATGACATAAATGTGGGAAACCACCGCCGGACCCACCGGCAATGGAACTAAGAAGGTCAAGTTGGAAGTCGCGTCTGATGCTGTCATCACTCTGCCTTCGGTAAGTGGCAATTGTTGGTGTAATGACCACTAAATATGACATAAATGTGGGAAACCACCGCCGGACGTACCGGCAATGGAACTAAGAAGGTCAAGTTGGAAGTCGCGTCTGATGCTGTCATCACTCTGCCTTCGGTAAGTGGCAATTGTTGGTGTAATGACCAGTAAATATGACATAAATGTGGGAAACCACCGCCGGACCCACCGGCAATGGAACTAAGAAGGTCAAGTTGGAAGTCGCGTCTGATGCAGTCATCACTCTGCCTTCGGTAAGTGGCAATTGTTGGTGTAATGACCACTAAATATGACATTAACGTCGCGAGGAAACGACGGCTCACTACCGCCGAACCTACTGCCAGTGGCAATAAAATGGTCAAACTGGAAGTTACGTCCGATGAAGTCATCACTCTGCCTTCGGTAAGTGGCAATTGTTGGTGGAATATGACGTTAACATCGCGGGGAAACGACGGCTCACTACCGCCGAACCCACCGTCTATAGTGCTAAGGTCAAGTTGGAAGTCGCTACTGATGCTGTCGTAAGTTACCTATCTGCCAGCCATTAGCCTAACTACCAACAAGAAAATTATTTTCCCTAATAGTCAGATTGATTTGTTAGCTAAAAACTGATGATTAGGTTATCAGTTGGATCGATAGATAATGTTGTCTTCTTTAAATTTTGAAAAAACATTTTACTTAGAACACACTAGAACGGAGTTACACCCTTTATTGCGGAGAGAACAGGGGTCACAACTTGAATGTAATTTGAGGTCCACCTAAGCCTACGTCCTTGCCAAGTTTCAACCTTGGACATCATCATAACATCCCATGAAACGTCCACTACAAGACAGGGAGCTCCCTCCAGAATTCTAGCTTTTGCTGGAAAAATATGGAGGGGGAGTACCATACCTAGTCACCTCGCTTGTTAGCGTTACGGCTGGCACCATGGACCGCGGTTGTAGGTGACCGCAGTAAGATGTTAGATACATAGGAGGATGCTGCTGCCCATCCTCCAGTTAACCCTTAGTCGCCTTTTACGGTATTATTCTTTGCCGGCACCACACGGGAACCTTGGACATAGTTTTAGTTAATTAAATTATATTCTCTTTGATTTTGGACCTTTTTGATCTAAGTAACATTGGTAAGCCTTTAACATGAGGTAATTTATAGAATACAGGGTGTTAGTGTAAACACTGTGATCCTTGAAACTGTGCATTGAGACCATGAAACTAAACAACTTTCCCCAAGGAAGTCGAAATACGAAAAAAAAAATTTTACTTCCCATAGAAACTGCACCAGATGATTGCGCATTTTGTATGGGAGATGAAATTTTATTTTTCGTATTTCGACCTATGTTCCTTAGGGAAAGTTGTTCAGTTTCATGGTCTCAATGCATAGTTTCAAGGATCACAGTGTTTACACTAACACCCTGTATTTATATTTACCATTTAGGTTCTTTAGGCGAAGGCCAGACAGAAGAGGTGCGACACCAAGGAGGTTTTAGTAGCAGCTCTTCCTGCTAAGGATGCCATAAGCGTAGCACTTTCTTGCGAGGGACCTCCATACTAAAATGTATGGAATTTTATCAAAATCCTAAAAACGTAAAATTTTTATCTTTCTCTCTGAGAAATATGTGACATGGGACTAATAAATGCTACTACCACAGTTTTTCTGGTGAAAACACTTACCATTCAGGAAAAAAGCTGTGTTAAAAATCACACATAAAATGGCTATTACGGATTATTTACGCTTCCGTTCACAGTATTAATGATCAATTCACAAGTAAAAAACGATATATTTTCACTTTCGCAAACAAAGTTTATACTAAAACATTAGATTTTTAAAGATATCTTGATTTTTGTAAAACTTAACTGAGTTTTTTGACCGACTAGTATGGGCGACAGTGAGACGCTTTACCCTTCACTTGCTCATACAGAATATGTATATGGCGGACTCTATAGTTTTTTACTCTGAGTGCGACACGCTGCGCTGTGTGGTTAATTCAATTAATTAGGAAGGTTTACAGCAATTCATTTGTGGGCAGATTTATCGGAGTTGAAATACTTTGGCCTAGAGACAATCGGCTATCGCTAGTAGAATAGAATAAAAATTTACGGGATTGACATTAGCTAACGAAATGTTTCGTGACAGCTAATGTCAATCCCATACATTTTTATTCTGTTCTATATAGCGTTAGCGATAATAGAAAGCAACTTGTCTCAGGGTCCTTATACAAGGTTATTTTTTGATGCCCACGACCTGATTTCCTTATGCCCACGTTATTACAGAGGTCAAAAGCAACAACTTTTGTTCTACGACTTTTCTAACAACGCACGAAAAATTTTCAACTTCCCATACAAAATGGGTCGGTCACGTGACCACTTTAGTATGCGGAATCGAAATTTTTGTGCGTTGTTAGAAAAGTCGTAGAACAAAAGTTGTTGCTTTTGACCTCTGTAATAACGTGGGCATAAGGAAATCAGGTCCGAAAAAATAACCTTGTAGATAAACAAATGTAAAAAGTTGTGATGCTTGACACAGTTGCCGGGCGGGCCGGCGGGAGTGCGCGCGGCGGTCGCCGGGCTGCAGGTGATGGCGGCCATGTTGGAACAAGCCAACGCTGCGCCCGCGCAACCTAGCCCCGTTAATACCGCCGCCGTCAGGAACATCCACAGCAAGATTGAAGAGCTCAAGCGGCACCGCACCACATAGTCGTTATTGAGGTTTAAACTTAGTTTTAAGATGCCATGACATCCAAACTTAGCATAGCAATTTACTTTTATTTTTATATTGAAATCTAGCCCTGCGATTACTGCCGCCATCAGAAATATCTCGAACAAGATTCAGAAGCTCAAGCTACACTGGCAGACATGGTCGTCGTTTACCTTAGATTAAAATGCCATGATATCCAAAGATTCCCTTTCCCGTTGGACTAGGCAGAGACCACAGCCCTCCAAACACAAAGCAGAGAATATTGTTGCGCCCTGCTACTAGAGACAGCACGTACAAACTAAAAAGTAGGGCCAACGCAAGAAGTCCGTTTTGACAATTCCTTAACACCAACACTCAGAGTTAATTTTGCTTTGTAGGTCAAAATTTTTTATACGTTTGACAGCTGTCACAAAAAACCTATTACCGGTTTCAAATCACTTTTTGTACCCAATAAAGTTATTGTTATTGTTATTGTTATGGTTTTTTCGGGTGAAGCCATTGCCAGTTTTGAAGCTGTTTCTTTAGTTGAATCTCATACACTACGGTTCGTCACCCGCATATGAGCACTGAGTGCGGTGTGTGCGCGCTCAAAGTCGGATCATACCTTGCTCGTATTCACTCGTTCAAGCAAAGTGACGTCATCGGTGACGTCACATTAGCGCGCTATCATTGCATACGAAAATGAGGTAGTGCAGTGTGTGCGATACGTCAAATTAAACGTCAAAATTAATTTTGGTTGAGTTTCGTGGGATTTTTTTCGGTTTGTTTGGAGTTCGAAAGCAAACTAAAGAAATGGATACAATTTACAGGGTCCAAATACTTTGTGGCTAAAAAGTACTTTGATTCGAACAGTGACATTGACATAAGAGCAGGCATATCGGATCGTTTAGATATTCGATTGTGTTCGACGTTTGCACGCTAATGAAAACGATCCGACTCGAATGCGCCGATTGCAGCGTTGGTAAAATATTTCCTTAATGAACCGCACTCATAAACTTAATAAATCAATCATTTTTACAGACTCTCGCAGTTGTCTCGAAGATATTTTAAAGTTTCCATTTCGGTGTAAAGATGTTCATCCTATCTCCCTTAAAACCAGAGAAATTCTATTCAAGTGTCACTCTGCTGGGATTGAGATTATCCTTGCATGGATTCCTGGACATTCTGGCATCTCTGGTAATGAACAAGCTGATCTTTGTGCAAAGTGGTCTATTAGTAATGGCACGGAAACTTACTCAAATTGTTTTGCTCTAGATTTACGTTCGGCCGCCAAATCAGATCTAAAGGAACTGTTTTGCTCTAGATTTACGTTCGGCCGCCAAATCAGATCTAAAGGAACTTTGGTACGAGGATTGGATCTTATCTCAACGCGATAAAGCCAAACATTATGGTAGAATACAGCCAAATCTTCCAGTAAAACCCTGGTTTTTTAAATTTCGCGAGGCCAAAAAATTTTGTACTTCAACCATAATTCGATTGCGTCTCGGACATAATTGCAGCCCTTACTTTTTGGCCAAAGTTAGAGTCAAGGATCGCTCTTTGTGTGAATGCGGTCTTGAGGAGGGTACGGTAGATCATTTGTTTTTCAATTGCCCAAGGACTCCTGTTTCTCTTTATGACATCCTTTCCCCTATTATTCCTCGCCCCTTTAATATGGATTGTGTTTTATCTTCCTTGGATTCCCCTCTTATATACATTTTATTTAAATATATTGAAAAGTATAAAATTCAATTATGATTCCCCTTTTTTTTCTATGATCATTTATTTATATGTTTTGATTTTTATCCAGATTATGCTAATTGACCGTCCATTTATCTGGTCATTGTAGTGCCGTGTATTCTCCAACTTCGACACTGGCAAAATTGTCCAGTTGACAGAAGCCATATTACAAATATTTGATTTGATGCGTGTCAATAGGCGTTACCTCAGAACAAAAACCTCCTTGCTTCGCTCGGAGGGCGTTACTTACCCAGTATTATAATAATCTAAGCGTCACCCATTTACAAACACTAGTAAAAGTACTAAACGTCGCACACAATAACTTTGGCCATGTCAGTTGATGCGCAGAAGTTAAGTCATAAGAAAATAAGTCATTTTTGACTTCTGCGCATCAATGACATGGCCAAAGTTATTTTGTGCGACGAATAATAATCCATATTGAAAAAAAAAATACTCCTACAAAGAAGACATTGAATAGCCACGTAAATCTACGATTGGCTGACAGTCGCATCACCTCACTATTGCATTCACGGTTGGCTCGCAACTCATACACATTTGGTTGGTTTTGTGTTCCAAGACACCTGAAGTCGAAATAACAGCTAAAAATTGCTTTAAATTCCTTGTTTATTCACGTATGTCGTATGTATTTAGATTTTTACACATATATATATTTTTACATCAAATCACGCCGAAATGTGGCATTTCTATCCCTTTTTTAACCCCCGACGCAAAAAGAGAGGGGTGTTATAAGTTTAACGTGTCTGTCTGTGTATCTGTCTGTGGTATCGTAGCTCCCAAACGGATGAACCGATTTTCGTTTAATTTTTTTGATAAAATGTTTACTCCACAACGCGCAAACAACAACTGGCGGCCACTGGGCGGCATACGACTATTGTTATTACTGCCGCCTCTAGTAGCGGGCACCGCGAAACGATATATTCCCTGCTGAGTCTCCAAACATAGCATAGCAACTTAAGAGGGTATCCTAGTCAGAGAAATAGGTATTTGTACAAACTATTGCTGTCGCGCTGCGCCCTAACAATCCACCCGTAGCGTGCAGATTTTACCCACAAAACATTCCGCTTTCCCGTTTTCTTCTCCAAAACTAAGCTGATTCAATTATTTTTGGCATCAAAATTTAAAGGAAGACTAGATACGCTCTTAATTTTCTTGAAATCTTTTAATTTTCTGGTAATCGTCTAAATATGGCGGACAAACGGGGCATTTTTTCAGGTTTTTGTATACTCATATGTCTAAGTACCTAATAATTTTTCGGATAAGTTATTGACAGGGGCATGCCTACAGTAGACCTTGATCTTAAAAACAATGTTTCATCGCTCGCTTTATGGCTCGATATGGGGGAAAACATTTTGTTTCTATATGGTAAAAATGCCGCTAGGATACCCTCTTAATTTTATCTTTATATCTCAACCTAACCCTACGACCACACAGGTTCTATAGTCAATGTTTATAACTTTTGCTGAAGGCTACATATTCCCACCCACCACGTTTTACCCTCAAAGTTTTTACCTTATTTCTACTAGTGCCAAAAAAGGGCGCATATGTGCATTTTTTGTGAATCCTATTTTAATTTTAAGATAGGTCTTAAGTTTTAACATCATGTTCCATTCTACAGTTGTACTCCAGTGCTAATTCTGGAGCTTATGGTTGAAATATTTTAAATTTTTGGTCTAAGTATTTGTAAACTGAAAATTTCAATGCAGGATTAATTTTTTAAATATAATTTTTAGATATTTTTCTAAGTCAATGACTTAAGTAGTAATATTTGTAAGCCTATTGTTATAGTTTAATAATACAATTAAGTATTCAATTATATGATAGATTTAATAATAAATGCCTTGAGATTACAGCTATATAACCATACATGTCCTGTGTATTCTAGAAATTTATTATAACTCATCATGATTATAATTAGTCATTCCAGTGTCAATTTTTATTTGAATGTTTTATGATTTTAATAATCTTTAAAAAAATATTTTTTTTATGGTTTTAATTATGATACAGGATTTCAATTTATTTAGTTTTTTGAAATACTTTTTATGTTTTAGAAATTATTTTTATTATGATATAAAATTATTAATTTGTACTTATAAACTGTGAAATTTTATTGGTTATAGTTCATCTTATCCAGCTAAAGTTGTTAGTTTTTATCAAGCTATTTGCCTTTTACAGGAATTACTACACTGTAACAACAAATCCAATAAAATTTCGTGGTCTATTGCTATTGTCTTCCAATAGGAAGGTGAAAAATACAAAATTATGATTACCGCCTACAATTACATGAATAAAAATAAGATTTTAATAAACTGATTTTATTTGTTATTTCTCACATCATAGAAAAACATTTTATCAAAGGTAAGTAAACCTTTTACATTTGATTGTTGTTCTTTTTTTGAGTCATAGGACAATCCAAAATAGTACAGTAAAGGGGCCAGGCTCCTAGTTTCAATGGGCACTGAGACCTGCAGACTTTGACCTTGAGCAGGTCTTTGGTTTTGGGCATTTATAGCATAGGGCTGGTACAGCTTATTTACTGTTTGGCAAATACTAACAACTTAAGACAGAAACAACTGCCTTTATGTGAAAAGGTAGGCCCAGCCATGTTGTTTTGTTTTTTCCCACCATGGCGCGAATTTGTGAAGCGATGTAGTTTAGCTGACGTCATTAAGAGATTTTAATATCCAACAATGAATAAACTATTTTGAGTTTTACAAGACATTGAACATTAACAATGATTATTATTTATGGAATAGAAAATATACCAAAATTAAAAGTTCATAAAACTTTTCCCAAAAGTCCACAACTTAAAGTAACTTGAGATGTCCAGTAACTTTGTCAACAACATCTTTAGGTGCAGGACCAACTCCTAACACTGTTATAGAGTTCGGTGCTATCTGGGTTCTACCAGCATCTCTGATGAGTGAGGTTATAAGTCCCAGCTTCTTCGCGTTGTCCGCAATTTGTTTGATTTCGTCTACAGAATCCGTTTTCAGAGCTATTTTAGCCTGTCCAGTCATCTGCCATTCCTCTAAAGCCTGTGGATCCCGATTTAGAGCTTTTTCAAAGACGCCGACTGCAGCGTGACCACACTGCGCCGCGATTTTCCCTTTGCTCATGTTCAAGTCTGTCCTAACCACTAAAACAACCTTGTATTCTTGATTTGACCTAAACTGAAACATGAAAGTTTGAGGTTAGGAAACGTGAAAAATAGCCCATGATAAAACGAACAATACATGACTAAAAGTTACCCTTTTTGCAGCTTTCAAGGCTTTTGTAGGTGTAGAGAATAGTCCTAGATACTTTTGTAACGCCATCAAGGAAATTCCTATGCATATGCCGCATCCCAAGCCGGTGATGAAAGACAAATTGATGTCCATTCTTGGGGTCGGTGATCTCTTGAATATTTTTCGCGTGAGTGAGAGTGAGAAGAGTGATAAAGGGCACACGGGGCACAAAACAATACCAATTTACAACCAACGCAAGAAAATACCCAAAAATTCACAGAAACCTTCGTAAACAAATGAAATGTCAAAATCTAGGGCACGTTTCAATTTTCAAATTACTCTGACAGCAGGATAGCTTTATATGACGTCTTATGTGTGGTCGAGACAGAGGCTGTGTTCCAAATTGTACAAACGCTGCTAAAAGCGTATACAGTACTGACGGACGGTCCAAATTGATTTTGCACGCTCACAAAGCTATCACTGCTTTAATGGCTCTAATCAATTTGGAATGGATTTAAGCGCGCTCACGTGTTCATCTGTCAAAATGTCAGTTTCGTTTTTATTTTCTTTAACAATGCCTAAGCTAATCGCTGAAAAATGTGCGCCAAATCCACTCTTATTTCCATTAGAGACAAACTCATTAAAATCAAAACTTAAAAGACATCAGCTGGCTGCAAATGTGTGGGATTTTATGTGTCAAATCGATTTTGACATTAGCGCTTTCACTGCTCCACCTATTTGACTAAAGCACTGATAGCAGAAACGATGACGTCATCAATGACGTAAGGCGGTGAACGAGCGAGTGCTTTAGAGCACGCTTTTGGTCAATTTGGACCGACTTAAGCGCGCTCACAGTGCTCTAAAGCAGTCTGTTAGTGCAATATGGAACGCACAGAGACTGCTGACAAAGGGCAATTATTTTTAGAACCCAGCCCAATTTGTCAATGCCTGGCTGTCAAGTAACTTTTTAAATAGTTTGGATTCTAGTCTTTTGGCTACAAACATCCTTCTGGTCTAAAATAATACTTCTAAACTAAATAGACGTCAGTAATTATATCCTCATTGCTAAATAGTGCACATTGTAAAGGGTAGAGCCAGATCACTGGTCAACCAAGACTATAATAGATAGAAATTCATCACTGGTCTACGGCAGCAAATTGTAAAAACCCTAATAATCCTACCTAACCTAAGCTAAACTTAATAATTCTAGATCATGCAGTGTTGCCGTTACCATACATTTTACACATTAGACGTACCTTTTTAGCCTCCAATGTGTTATGTGTAATGGGGTCCAGTTTACGTACCTTTTTTTCTTAACCAAAATAATGTGTAATATTTTATAAAACGCCGCCAAAAAAAAAGATAATAATGAGAGCTCGTTCTGATACATATCAGAACGTACAACAATCATTAACCATGCAGCATGCATTCTACATAGAATTGATCAAACAAATTAAGGAAAGATTAACGTTAGTGATCCTGTACTTGAAACATCTATACTGGACCCAATAGTGGCACAATCTTTCGAACGAAAATATTTAAATGAAGTATTAAAGAGATATCCAGCTTTGAAAACTGTTATGGACGAGCCAGCTCTAAACAAAGAATGGCGAGAGCATGATCTGCTGGATCATGAAACATTGAAACTAGACCCAAAATTAACGGCCAGCAACTAGTGGAATATAGTTTTCAAGTTGAGAAGTGAACCAAGAGCTTCTGTTTCCCAACTTAAAAAAATATTTGCCTACTCCTAGTCCTTCGCTTTTAAAAGCTTATAAATATTATAAATATTTAGCCAGCTGAAACTTATCCCGACAGAGGTGACCTTCGTCGGTTCTGACCGTGCAGTTCGTGGTTTACAACCAAATTTTTTGTGACCTTCCAACGCCCTTGATCTTGAAAGCAGCTTCCCAAACTAAGGTCAAATAGAGGAGGTTGGTTACGTCTCCGACCGTGTAGTTGGCGGTTGGCAACCGCATAGATTATAAACTGACGTTTCTTGCCTTTTCCATTGATTAAAAAACAAACGAAGACAACGAAATTTATAATTTAGGGACAAAAAAGATATGAACAGTCTTCTAAGCATTGATTGCGTATATTCATGTTTTGAACCGAACTACAATAAAACACGAGAACTGACAGTATCAACTGTCATTTTAATCACCACATCGTATTTTTAATCTGTTTCAATGCTTGTTGTCAACAAGTCGGCGACTGTGTAGTTGAAACGGACCAAAATGGTTGCAAACCAAGGTGACCTCTGTCGGGAGCTTGTTGCCGACCGTGTATCAGGCATTTTACATCCATCCATTGTAATCATGCATGACTTGGTTGTAGAATTAGTAACATAATCAATTTATTATTTAAGTTTCAATTGACAATTATGAGCACATATACGTTATTTTAAATTGTTTTTATGTCACAAGTGGCTAAACGAGCAGATGGGCCATCTGATGGTAAGTGGTCACCACCGCCCATGACACCTACTGTCTTATTATTAGTGAAATAATTTGACACCTCCCTTACCCTTCAAACCGAAACACAGCAGTGCAAACACGGCTGCTTTACGGCAAAAAAAAGTAAGGGGGTAGTTACTTCCCCCGAACTTTGCACAAAAGACTTATTTCAACCACAATTACGATTCAAGTACTACAAGCGAGCAGGAATTCTCTCGCGAACGTTCATTGCGAGAGAGCCATCAAAGCTGTATGAGTGAGTTAAGTAAAAAAAATGCTTATGTACCTTTTTACCCCAAAATGTACCTTTTCAGCGCTGGATATGTACTTTTTGGGAACTCAGGTGTGGCAACACTGAGATCATGGCTCACGGAACCAAATTGTAACAAGAGCCTACTTAACCTAACTATATTCTATCCAATTAAAATGTATGTAAGTTTAAAAGTTTTGAAGATCCTGAAAAGTATAACTGAATTAAGTATTAACTAATTCCTAACTAAGTCTAACTATTCCTAGAAAAATAAAATTGAACTATGATCTAATAAACACCTAGCGCTAGATCTGATCTACCTAAAATTTATTGAGTCCGTTTTAAACTGTTTAGTGGCCTTTAGAGTAATCGTCTAGAAAAATACCCCACATTAAGTAGCAACCCAGAAATTCTAAGTGTGAACCGTAATAAAATAAATATGATATCCTAAAAATAAATATAATTCCCTAAAAATAAATAAGTACCTGAATATTTCTAGTCTATGTTTTAAATTATTTCTCCGTTGAATAAAAGCAAAAAAAGTAGATTTTAAATTGATTTTATAAAATCATTCCCTAGAGATTATTTTATTATACCAAACCCATGTTTTAGTTATTTACTCAGTTGAATGTATGGAAGCAAGCAAAAACAAAAAAACAAACATAATTCATAAAAGAACCAATCAAACTTCTCTAAAACTGTAATTTTTCTTATTACATTTTTCTTTAGTTTAACTTTGACAATGAAAGAGACTGATATTTTTCTAGTTCTTTTAGTTCAATCTGTTTTGATATTGAATCAATAATTTTCTTTGATACTATGTACTAGATGATACATAAAACTGTTTTTGTGTATATAAAGACTCCATATGGTATATCACTAATATACTGAGATTGTATTTTCTCAAACAATTTCATACATTATCAGCTATTTATTTAAGCTTGTAGTCTTAGTAAAAGAATAAACAATTTGTAGTTTTGAATGTTTGATATCTCCTTACTCTAGTAACATTTTGAACCAATAAAACTTTACTCTAAAATAAATCATCAGAAAAGTTAATTTATATTTGTTTTTGTAAATTTTAACTTTAAAATTATTGTTTTTTTATCTTTCCTATGTTGGAAAATTGATTGTATTAAACAAAAACTTAGAGAAGTTTGACCAAGTTTAAGTATATAATATATGATGTAAACAATCTAAACTTTCATACCAATCTTGGGAAAGTTGTCATATACTTATCGGTCCGGGTGAAAAAGAAAGTACAAATATGAACAAAGGCTACTTTACCAGTTTGTTCCTGTTCATCCTAGGTTCTCATAGACGAACTGAGGTGAAGTGAACTAATCAGCAATTTGAGTAGATTTTGATACTCTCCATATTCTTAGGATTGAATCACTTACTAGACAAATTTCAGGTAAATCTCATTGCATGCACCTCCTGTAAAGTTTAAAGAAAAATTAAACTAAGATTTTAAGATGCCTTGCCATCTCTTGAATATATGGTTATATTTAAAATACCGTAATATTTCTCACAAAATCCGTTCAGACCTCCAGAGCTCTGTTTGTCCTGCTAAAAGGTAACACAAAAAATAAAACATTGAAATAAAACTCCTTTGCAAAAGCCATTTTCAATGGAAACCCTTGAATGAAATCTTTAGAATCCTAAAACGAGATTTGAGCCTATTTTATCTAACTGAGAGGCAAATCACCCTAAAATACTTAGCTTATTGTGTTTTTCGTAGAAATCTTCTTTCTCTGCTGCTATTTTCTGAACTTTCACTTTTCCAAATTTACATTTGGAAATTTTGACTTTTCACTAAAAATTACTCCTCCATTCTGCTCGCATAGAAAAACTGACGCTTCCTTGTTCCAAAATATTTAAATAAAATTCAAACCTGCACAAACTCTTCCATCCAATCACGACTCAGCATTACAAACAACTATAAAACTCTTTGTTTTGCTCACTTCCAATACATATTCAACCTTTAAAATATTTGAAGAAGTTTTAGAGTTCCGTAGATCAAATAAATTACGAAAATATTAATTAAAAGTTCAGTATCTTTTAGTATTGTAAATGATTTTAAGATCAACTAAAGTTTTGAGTGAAATTGTACGGACGAAGCTAGTTCCGTTACAACATCACCTGAAAACAACTAGATAACTGTAAAAATAATCAACTAGGAATCAATAAATAAACAACAATAAAATTACAACAACTTTAAATGACCAGTTACTTTATTAACTATGTCTGCAGGGGCTGGACCGACCCCCAGAACGGTAACGGAGCCTCGAGGTATTTGCGTTCTGCCGTCATCTTTGATGAGCGACGTTATCAATCCGACCTTGCTTGCATTTTCTTTGATACTCATTAACTCATTTACTGATTCTGTACGCAGGGCAATTTTTGGTTGTCCGGAAGACTCCCAATGGGTAAGAGTATCAGGTTGGGCCTCCAGAGCCGCTTTATATGCCCCTATGGCAGCATGACTGCATTGCGCTGCTATTTTCCCCTTAGTCATATTTAAGTCTGTTCGTACTACAAAAACTAGTTTATATCCAGATGTTGGTGTAAACTGAAAAGAGGAAAAATATATTCTAGTAGAATTACATAAGGTTTATTTTTACTTGCTCATGTAATGTGAGAATCTTCACGGTGTAACTGTGTAAGTGTAAAATTAAACGTATCTAGCAGGAGGTGGCTAGTGGAAATAAAAAAAAGATTATCAAGTTTTGTTACCTTGTGTAGAACTCTTCTACCATTTTTTATTACAGCAAGAAATGATGCTCCAGCACATATTCCGCAACCCAAGCCATACCAAAATGACTTATTAGATTCCATTACAGGGGCTCAAATTATTTAAATGTTATATTATAACATAAAATACATTAAAATAGGATGACAAAAATTTCTCGTCTTATGATCATCGCGCTTTATTTACATAAAAATTAAATCAACACAGAAGCAAAAAAGAGACAATGCTTTATATTTTTTAACACTTTTGTTTCTTTGTAATATATTGATATGGGTTGTCAGATTGTATCATAAACGCATTTTGACATTTATGCACCCATAGATAATTTAGACGATGCTGCTAGTGTTACCATTTTTATTTTCATTATAGACATTGGTAGAATCTTATCGTCGTTGGGTCCGATGGGTCACCTCTAGGCTCATCTATGTAAAAAACGCGCCTTGCGCATACAAAATCTTTGCCTCTGTATGCTGCTTAGCAACGTGAGTTGTTTATATTTTCCTTGAATTGACACGCCTAGCAAAAAAAAGATTCCTTGTTCTTCTATAAACAAATTATTAACTTTTATTCATAATATTTATCTAGTTTTACCCAAGATGAAGAAAATGGTGCTAAAGGACTTAGCCCCAATGGCGATCCCCCACGGGCCACCCGAGCAGGCCTGCGCGGAGTATTTTATGTCGAAAATGGAATTCGACAGAATGGTGAAGTAAGTCTACTTGTTGCTTATATGTATTACGAGAAAATAGGCTTACGGGTAGGTAACTAAAATTATCGGTGCTAACGGTTAGTTTGAATGTAATGACATTTTCTGGTTAAGTCCGACGGACTATACAGGGTGTTAATTTAATTGCGTGCCATAGCTTAAGGGGTGTTTCAGATACGATAAAGGAACACAAAAAAAAATATTTGAAAAATCCTACTGAAAAAAAAACAAAACTGCATTGAAACTTAACTAACGCGGAGCAACGTCGCTAGCGCGCGAGTATCAGTGAATAAGGTAGGCACATCATCATCTATCAGCCGAAAGACGTCCACTGCTGGACATAGGCCTCCCCTAAAGATCTCCATGACGACTACATAACTGAAACTCTTTCGCGCGCTTTTGATAGCGCATCCATTTTTTTTTTTGTTTCATTCTTCCTTTCGGAAAGGCAAAGAGTACAAAGCCCATACAGCCATGTCTGATGTCTTTAATCTTTCTTTTTGCTCCCCTCGTAAAGCGATAGTGAACTTTACGAAGGAAAATGTTCGTGACTTTTTGGGACAACACAAACGGGGCTTAAACACGAGATCACTTGAAATCTTCATCAGCTGCGCACTCCGTAGTAAATTTACTGCATAACACACTATCTTTATTATCCACTAAATCACTAAATGCACAAAAAAACTAAATTTCAATTAAGCAGGTAAACGCCCATGTCTAGTTCCCGCCAAAAAGCCCCGATAGCGCATCCATTCGCGCGGTCATTGCACTCCGTGTTAATTTAGTTTCAATGGAGTTTTTTTTTTTTTAGTAGGATTTCTTTAAATATTTATTTTGAGTTTCTTTATCGTTACTGAACCACCCCTTAATAATCAAATTAACACCCTGTATTACCATCAGTTTCGGTTTTGAATATCGTCTTCGCTAACTTACCTACAACCAAGGAACATATATACTCCCTAGGCGGGAGTACCTACAACTCTCTCACGGAAAAACTTTGACTTAGTACCTAGGTACGCACGGCAGCAAACACGTAGAAACAAAACCAGTATAATCTGAACTAGCGTTACGCTACAAACGCCCGAAAGTAGACCCGCTCAAGGACAAAGTGGTTCCACCGACGAGCGGCCGTGTGTACGTAGGCAACAAGTTAGTAGAAAGAAAACCAATGTAAGCTGAACTAGCGCTCGCTATAACGCAAACCAGACACCAGAGACCAAGAGATCAAGTTCAAAACGTTACCACTGACGTGCTCACGTGCGGGCTGATCTGTACGTTAGTACCTACTAACGTAATTTTGTAGTCATCGTCTGGCCAGTGGCTATAAGTAGCTTCTTCTTCTTATCTTTAGGGGAGGCCTATGTCCAGCAGTGGACGTCTTTCGGCTGATATGATGAAATGGCCGCTGACATGACTTAACGACTTCTAAGATAAGAAGCCGGGACCAAAAGATCAACCTGCTTTCCAATGCACAAAAACGCTCTAGTTCTTGTGCCATTTGGCGGTCACCCATCCGGGTTCCGACCACGGCCAGTTGCTTAACTTCCGTGATTGTCAGCAAAAGCTTTTGGGATGATATATGCTTCGGGTAGATGAAAATTTTTATTTACATCTAGAGTGATTTGGAGAAGTTAAAGTAGGTAGGTACCTCTGGCGCTAAATTTCAAAGTGAGCTGGAATAGGGGACTGTTATAAGGATATGAGTAAAGATAGATATTTGACAGCGCGCGCAGTCTTTTCGCTAGAAAGAAAGGGATAAAGTGCGCAATCCGCAACGCATTAGATTGCGACAGATATAATACTGTGCGTGTTACCAAAACTAAACGACGTAAGCGCCTGATATAAAATATCGATTTTTTGTAAAAACTAAGTAAAAAATAAAATTTTAGGTTGGGCAAACCCTAGCAAACCCTACAAATACCTTTCTGTATACCTAATTTCACTACTAGCACACAAGCGCTACTACAAGCGAGGTGACTATGGTACTTCCCCTCCACATTTTTCCAGCAAAAGCTAGAATTCTGGAGGGAGCTCCCTGTCCTGTAGTGGACGTTTCATGGGATGTTATGATGATGATGATGAATTTCACTACTTAAAAGTTAAAACACCTCAGATTCCACAAAAAAAGGGAATAAATGAAAATTGAAGAGGCAACTTTGGAGTTTTTATTTTATCAAGTCTATTTCCACTTGTCATGTTTTGGTCTTGGTGATTGAATGGTCAAGAAACACATACCTCAAAACCACGGCAATATACTGAGTAAATAAATAGATATTTGTCTTCAAAATACCCGAAAAAAATTACATATCGCCATAAGATACTTCCCGGTAGAAACACTTTTGGACCTTATGGCGTGGTAATAGAGTTGAAAAAGTTTCTACTGACGTACGGTTGACCGTACGATACGAACGGCCGCAAAGAAGTGGAAACAAAACCAGCATAAGCTGAACTGGCGCTACGCTACTAACGCCCGAACCCAGAGACCAGCTCAAGGCCAAAGTGCTTACAATGACGTGCGGCCGTGTGTACTTTATTTTCCAGAAAGTATCCAGTATGGGACGTGGCGCGACCGACGCCGGCAGTCCTAATGGAGCAAGCTCGGCGAGACCTGATGGACGCTGATGAGAAGCTGGCCTTGAAGCGCGAGGAGGAACGCAAGAACCGAGAGATCATGGACGAGAAGTGGAAGGAATTGCGGACTCGAGAACTGCTGTTGAAAGAGTCGTTTATAAGCTTCAACAAGGTGCTTCAATAAAAAACTATTTTATCACCTTTCTAGATGGCAGCACTTGTGTTAAGATGAATGCAAAAAATTTTGATCAATATGTCGCATGCAAATTGTTTCATTCGCTACTTTGCATAATGCCTTAACATTTTATAAAACAGCGCGTAATTTATTCCTAGTCACAAGATAACCTAAAGCCAGATACGCATTATCGTTTGCACGTTCAGCAGCAGACAGGGATGCAGCAGTGTTAAGGAAAAATATTGTAGTAATATAGCGCGTTCAGGATAAGTCGGGCTATTACGTTTGCGCATGGGTAACAGGCGGAGAGCCAATGAACGATTTGCTCGCCTCCCCCCACATGCCGCGCTCACCTCCGCGACTAATTTTTCGACCTCTGCGCATTTAACGGTCACAGCCCGAGTCATTTTGTAGGCCGGGTACATTTCTATTAGGTAGTACATTTCTTTCTTTCATACTGCTTCATCCCTCTCTGCTGGACGTGAAAACGATAGTGCGTACTGGATTTACTATGGATCTCTATGTAAGGTACTGCTCACAAGAGGATAGACCAGACGCTGGAAACACGTGCCCAGTGAGATTCTGCCCGGGATACGAGGAACACCTCTCCCCCGTACCTGCAGCTCATACAGTACAGCTGTAGAAGACCCCGTCAGTCAGTCAGTCTTCCAATACATTAGAAATCCTGGCGGACATTTTTGTCCCTCTAGTGCATTACTTACAGAGGTTACACAGACGCGGACAATTTGTTTCTTTCTTGCCTACCTTTTTGCAATCCTTATACAGGGTGTAAGGGACGGTTTACCGAAAACTGAAAGGGCGTGCTCAGTCAACGAAACTGAACAACTTTCCCAAAGAAATATTTCTGGGAAATTAATAAAAATTTTGACCTCTCCATACAAACTGTTCGAGCAGAGTGAGCAATTTGTATGGACAGGTCAAAATTTTTTAACATTTCCCAAAAATGTTTCTTTGGGAAAGTTGTTCAGTTTCGTTTGCTGAGCACGCCCGTTCAGTTTTCGGTACACCGTCCCTTACACCCTTTATTTACGCAGCATACCGCAAACGTGGTACAAAATGTCCACTTAAATTGTATGGGGATATTTGTCCGTGTGAGCCCGCGTCTGTTTGGTCCCCGTCTCCGCAGCGTCTAAAGCCCTAAGGGTGGATTTTTACCAGTACTGTACGAGGAAGCTAAGCTGAGAGATGGAAAATTCCAAATAATAGGATTACTCCATTTGACAAGTAAGGAAAATGGCGTGATCCTATTGATTCGAATTTCCATAGCTGACAGCATAGCTCCCTCGCATACCACTCTTGGAAAAGCAGCATAAGCGTAATCCTATGTTAATGAATGAGACTTTTTCATAAGTTTGCGGTGGTACGAGTATATCATTCATTAATATATTTATTATTTTTAGGACACTTGTAAGTATCCTGAAGAATATTAAATATACTTACTTAGTTCTTATTTTTTTGAGTTCTGTGCGTTAATGGATAACATGCCCCCATCTGACAATGAAACGAGAACTTTCTCTTGTTCGAGCAGTTTATCCGCGAGAACCAAGAGAAACGCGACAGGGCCGAGCGCAAGATGGAAGTGGACTTGGAACTGCTGCGGCGGAAGACCTGCGAGACGGACGCCATGCGGTTGCGGGTGCAGGAGATGCAGGAGGTCAAGGAACTCATGGAGAAACAGGTCAAGGACTACACTATCTATGAGGTGAGTTGTAGTTGTAAAGGGCTCGTCGCCCCCCCCCCCCCCCACCTCATATTCCATTCCTAACCCTCTGACTCATCCAAAGCTCGATGTAGTACCAATTATTGCCCCCAGAGGGCTTATTTCCACTTTGTACGAAATTACCCTCCAGACGATCGCCGTTGTAATATGTTAGTTTTGGTGGCATTTATAGATCGATCGAGCTTATCGTTTATCGCGTCACCCAATATTATCAGTTGGGTTGATGTATGCCATTAATGAACGGGAAATGCGAATTCGACACCAATTAGGTTCCGCTACTTGTGTGCTTACCGAATTTGCTTCTGACATCACATTTGGTCGAAAGAAGACCTAACTCAACCTAACTGACATAAGGATCTACAAAATTTCTATGAGTTAATTATTTTTCGAAAGTTGATCAACTGACGCAGAAATAGACCAACTTACGATTCTTATTATTTTCCGGTGACATTTCTGTTTCATGTTTCTGGTTTTCGTAACCAGAACGAACTATCGAATTCAACTTACATTAATTTTTTTATGCAATGTGTCTGGTGATCGACGGTAGATTCTAACCATGAAACTGAAAATTTTTTCCTAAGGAACATAGGTTGAAATACGAAAAATAAATTTCAGCCTTTCATACAAAATGTGCTATCAAATGATGCAGTTTGTATGGGAAGCCGAAATGTTTTTTTCGTATTTCGACCTATAATCCTTGGGAAAAGTTGTTCAGTTTCATGATTAAAATCTACCGTTTAAGTTTGTGCATTCGGTCACCGGAGACATTGTATATATGTATATTTAAATAATAAAAACTTTAAAAAATTTACCCCTATCAAAAACCCGTGAAATTGATTCTACTCTCGATTCTGAGCAAACTATTTTCTCAGTTTCACTTATTCCGTTAACACGTTGTATACTATCACAGATTACAGACAGTTGAAACAATAACCGCTATCAACTTCTATAGTGACTAACAGGCCAGAAGTTAAATATCTGTAAAATCATTATGAAACAAAATAAGACAGAAAACTTAAAATAATCCGCCCCTTCAGCCCCTTACGATAAGTAGGTAGTTGAAATATTTTACTAGCACTTACAAATTACTTGCAGGATTACCTGATGTCAGTCGTACACAGCTATCCTGAGTTCAAACAGCCTCTTGACATTTTGAACCGCTATGAAGCTTTAGGTGAGAAACTTGCTACAAGCAGTTGAATTTTTTGTAGATACTTAAAACGTAAAATTTTAAATTTCATATGTGCGATGAGCGAGACATTTTAAGTAAAGGTTGACAGCAGGAGGGTCAAATAAGAGACCAACGAACGAAATAGAATGCCTTCGCCCTGGTAGTACCCTGCTAACTGATCTAAGTTGATTCTCCATTAAAATCGATTGCCGAGACTATGTCAACAAAAAAGACTAGGCTGTACCAGCGAACTACAATACTATGGAACTCTAACTCAGATCAAATTCCACACAAAAAGTGGCCCTACGTGAAACCAAAAGGAGGTATATTCAAAATACGAATCAATTGGTTCAAATTCAGAACGAGAGCAGGGATTGGTTCGCGCGCGTGCTGCAATGTCAGCTAGTGGGTAGTTGAGAGGTAACTATTTTAGCTCCGCCTTCTTAGGTAACTATTTCGTGGGGTCAAGTTTGAAGCGTAGTTATTGTTCTATAGTATTGTAGTTCGCTGGGCTGTACACAGTCCAGCGCGGCTACCGACAGTTGGTAGATATAGCTTGTTTTTACAATGCTGTATTCCTCATCTGGATGCCATATGGTAAACGCGAATGGGCTATCTTAAATGAGAAGTTGTAATAGAGTTCAGGAAAAAGCCTGACGTTTTGTAAACAAACATTTTTCAGTTAAGAAAAGATTTTTCTTCAATAATAAGAGGTATACGTTTGTAATCACAATACCTACACTCACAGAACAACGCTTAGTCTATCGTTTTACTTATAAAGTCAGAAACATCCACCTTTTTTACACTTATTACGTAAATTTAAGGCTATAATTTTATTTACATAAAGTCAGACTCTTCCGTGAGCTCTGGTATAGCATTTCTCTCACTGACCGAAAAAACACCCCTGATGTAGTTGTAGTAGTAAAGTTATTAGAAGAATGTGCAAACATTATTAAATTATCGTTACAGCGTCTGCAAAGAACACTTTAGCTGAACGTCAAGAGCGAGATTTGGAGATGTTGGAGAACGCTAGACAGGAGATTGCGAATCTCACAGAAGAGAAGAAGCTCTTCATCATGGGACTGAATAACACTCTCGCTAATCTGAGGGTATATTCATAACTATTAGTCGAAAAATATATCTTTATTAAAATGAACAGAGATAAGCGTAAGAGCAGCGGAGCGATATCTTACGCATTGCTCCATTCTGCTGCACCAGCACCACACGGGCTACATACTTGTATAGCTTTGAAAAATATATGAAACACGTAAAAAGCGACGGAGAAGAATGCTGCTGCCCATTTTCTGGTTCAGTAATCCTTAGTCGCCTTTTACGACACCCACGGGTAGAGATGGATTGTTTGTGAAGCGATGTAGTTTAGCTGACGTCATTAAGAGATTTTAATATCCAACAAGAATAAACGATTTTGACTTGACTTGGCTGTCATTCTAATCAAAGCTACATTATTTTGACTTGAAGATAATAAATGTTACACGCAAAAAGCTTTACACTAGTAAAATCCTGCAACTTGCTGAAAATTAAAATACATTACTACCGTATTATTACGCTTTACCATTATCGCATGGTTGTCGTCTAAGACGACCAAGAGATCAGCGTAGGTACTACGTAGACAAGTGGCTTTCTATAATCGCAAACGCTGGTAGAACATGATGAAATCGTTAGCTTTTGTAAATCTTATAGGTACAGTTCTTTTTATTTTTAGACAATTTCAAATGAAAAATAAAAGTAGCATCACTAACACTATAACTGTATTGGGTTGTCTCCGAAGTAGCGATTCAGGGGGGTACTGAAAACCAGCAGTATTACTGAGTATCTTGCCATTTCACCATTTTCACCAAGCATTATGTACAAACTTAAAATAAGCTTAATTTTTATACTTTTAAGAAACTTTTTGTGTTTGGTGAATAAATTTCTTTTTATTTAATATCGTTTACAATAATGGAAAGCCACTTGTCCCAAGCCTGGAACCGGACGATGGGCAGCAGCGTATTTCTGCGAACAACTACTACCACGGTTCATTGGCCAGCTGCAACGCCAACAAGCATGGTGACTAAAGAGCTATATTTCACTGGGAAACCATGGCGGCGCAACCAGTCGCCGCTACCAACAAAATGTATACAGCTCTATGGAGAGTTACTCACCTGGTGTCCGTTTGGTTGCGCAACCAATTTGGCATCGCGACCAGCTCGGATGCTGGTCACGCTACCACTAATTACTATAGCGTTGCATGGTGTCTCACTCACTCGGCCGCCAGTGACGCTCCCACCTCATATGTGCTATCTCTTCGAGGTCCATTTGCAGGGTGTGGCGCCTCTGGTGTCTAGTTTGGTAGCTTATGGACACCACGGTGGCACGACTGGTTGCGATGCCATGGTGTCCCGGTGAAATATAGCCCTGAGCTAAGAGCACATCATGCTTAACACATTGATAGATAAGTTTTACACAAGTATAGATTACCTGTTTCCTCACAGTGGCGTTACGACAAAGTCCGCAACAGGGTGATCAAGTGGGAGCTGGCGCTCAACCGGCTGAAGGAGACCGCCGCCAAGCGCCAGGTGGAGCTGTGCCACGTGCGGGCCGCCATCTGGAGCCTCTACGTCAAGATTTGCAAGAACAAGGTGGATTCTTTATTGTTTACCTATGCTGTGCAACAGTACAGAAATGCGGGCGATATGTATGGCACTTTTAAGCTGTCGCATACGTTACATTCAAAACACTCATTTAACTGACCGTTAAAGAAATACTGAATTATGTTGAAATAGAGATTCCTTTTTAACATGATTCTGATTTAATCATTATCCTGCAAGGTATGAATTGTAAGGGACGATGCAACGTTATTTGAAAAAGCTTGCTCTGTATATTAAACAGAGCATTTTACCCAAAGGAACATATTTTGAGAAGATTTGGCATTTCTATACATGCTGCCTGAATAAAGTCAGTTTGTATGGTGAAGTAGATTTTTTAATTCATTTTGCGACACAACGGTGCTAAGGAAAAAATATTCAGTTCTCTCTACTGAGCCAAAGAAAAAAATAAATCCTTTTTAGTTTTCGCTACACCGTCCGTTACACGCTGTATACCATTTGACCTATGTTCCTAAAAAAGACTATTTTTGTCTGAATCTACACAGATCCATTTTTCGAGTTACCTTAGCGGGAGAGTTCAAAGAGTAGAAATTGAAAAAATAAATAACCTATCGACCCTAACTACCTATAAATCTCAATGTTGCGTAAATAAATTCGGCGTGCCTCAAGGCAGTATTCTTGCCCCATTGCTGTTTATCCTGTATTTAAATGATCTACCTTCTGTTACTCAGTACCCGTGTACCTTATTTGCGGATGATATATCAATCGTAATTAATAAGACTCCAAATATTGACTATAATAAGGAAATTAACGACACAATAAGGAATATAATAGATTGGTTAACACATAATAATCTATACGTTAATATTTCTAAAACAAACTTTATGCAATTTAAAAATAAAAATGGGAGATCATTAAATTTAAAAGTTGTACACGATGGCCAGCTGATAACAGAAGTCACTACAGCTAAGTTCTTAGGCCACAATCTTGATGCCAATTTGACTTGGAAGGATCACGTTACTGAGGTTTGTAATAGAATTAACAGATTTACCTATGCTCTTTACCGCCTTAAAGAAATTTGCAATTTGAAGACAGCAAAAATAGCATACCATGGTCATGTAAGCTCTATATTGAGATATGGTCTTGTACTATGGTGTAACTCAGTTGACATGAAACGTGCATTTTTAAATCAAAAGAAATGTTTAAGAGCTATGTGTGAAGCTGGTCCCATGGATTCCTGTAAACCATTGTTTAAAAAACTGCATCTGCTACTTCTGCCATCGATGTATATCTTGGAGTTGGGTCTCTTTGTGAAACATAACTCTGAAAAGTTCATAAGAAAACAAGACACTTTCTCCTTCAATACAAGGTATCCTGATAGATTAGTGGTTGTTCCGGGTACAACAACTTGTTTTCAAAGAAGTAGCTACAATATGGCAGTAAGAATATTTAACAAAATTCCAGATGACATAAAAACCTTGCCCGAAAATAGATTTAGAAATGCCTTTTACAATTTTTTATGTGAAAAATGTTTTTATAGCGTTGACGAGTATTTAGAATTTAAGTAAATTTTGACATTGTAATTTTGTAATTAAGAGTAATATAGGTTAATATAACATTCTTTAATAATATATAAATTGAAATGAAATGACATGCATGCATATTATTAATGTGTTAAATAATTGTAATTTCATTGGTTAAATATAATCTTATCATAATTATTTGCATGCCAAATTTGTTTATTGGTTAAGTGTGTGATACTACAAAAAATTTAACAACTTGTAAACCACATTTACTGCAAATAAAGCTTTCTTATTCTTATTCTTATTCGGGAGACATGTTTCTACACCCTGTATATTTTTTTATTTTAATTCTATTCAGGGTCTGAACATCGACATCGATACAGAAGATTTCGAGCAGCAGTTGGTGGTGATAATGAGAGCACTGCTCGAACTCAGAAGAATCTATCGCATTGCGCAGAAGAGGGCCAAAGACAAGTGAGTTCATATCTATTTATAAGGTCCTAACCTGATTAATGACATCATAATTCCTACAATTCTATACATATTTTCTTTATTTGTTTTATATTTGAAAGTTGATTTCAAGGTCATCAATCTTAAATATGTTTTTTAGTTTAGTATCTAAAGATAAAGGTTCGCAAATTGGTCGTCTGAAATGTCTTCCGTTTTCATGATTTTTTGATTTGTTATATTTTTAACCGATTATATTTTTCGAAAGTTAAATTGAAGCTGCTGTGAAGCCAGCTACGCACCATACTATACCTACTAATATTGCCTTCTTTCACACCGCTGCATCCCTCTCTGCTGGACCACAGAATATATAATTGTAAATAAGGACGTGCAAAACGATGGTGCGTAGCTCATCCATAGGTCCGTAAATTCTCTATACAAAACGCCAATTTCATAAGTACCATAGGATAAAGGGTATTAAAACGCACATAAACACATAGTCTGACTGAAGGATTGATTCAGTAGCTTAGTGCGTAGTGTTTCAGCGAAACTGAGTAAGTACTGACATATCGGTTTGGTTTTGGTTGCAGGGACGCCCACGACGCTCATTAGTTACCGTTTTGAAACAGCCTACGCTTGACCAAAACCACTATGGACACTTAAAAAGTATTTAGCTGGCGGCGTTTGTTGAAAAAGGGACTAGACTTTTCTAGATCCTTTTTGTTTAGTTTTTGAAAACAAATTCATAAACTTATTCAGTATTCATATTACCTACTTACGTTTTTAAGTGAGTACGTTTTGTTTGTATTGATCTAAAATCGTAACTGTTAACTGTTGAACTAATGGTTTTTAATAGGTACTGCATACTCTAGCTAGGGGATGGGCACACGTGGTCAATGTCTGTCCAGGACTAAGTCAGCTAGGCACGACGAGCAAAGAGGAATGCAGCTACAGTAAAGAAAGAATGGTACAGAATAGGTATTTATAGCTTTCTCTTTCTTTCACACTGCTGCATTCTTCTCTCTGGACGTGAAAAACAATAGTGCGTAGCTGGCTTAATGTTTTTGTCTGTTTGCCTTACGCCTTTCCTCTAGGTAATGCCGCACACTATGGAAAAAATAACCGGCGGAGTTTGTACGGGAAAACTTATTTTACCGCGGGTGTCCTGTCCCTCGTGTGCGATGTGCCTGATAAAAAGTAACTACTTATCTCACGATTGTTACTTACCATTATTTTTAAATGTCTAACCACAGATTTTTTTCTATCTATAATCGTTAATTGTTGGTTTTAGTAAGTTTATAATTAATAAATGGATTTTTCTAAACGTTTAATTGTGAAGTTTACAATTTGTATGAATTTAATTGAGAAGATAGATAGATGGATTTAGATATAATTTGAAGTAGATTTTATACCTTTAAAATTTTCTTATTATTCTATTTAAAAGGTTTATGAACAGGCTATAGGTAAAAATGGTGGAGGAAACTTTGGTAGAAAAAATCATTCACAGTTCATAAATTCAAGTAAGGCCTATTTATACCCACAACTGCAAGTTAAAGCGGCGGGACATATGAATGAGGCGTCGGTCGTGGGTGAGGTGAGGGTATGGCGTGGTTATGGCGCGGGTGCGGTGCCTCAAGATGGCGGCGGCAGTGGTCGTATTTAGAGCATTCTAACAATGAGATTTTATAAAGAACTAGAGACACAGTCGCGCTCAAAAAGTCTCCAAGGCTCATCTCCTCACCGCGTGGCTGCGTGAGGAGATGCGCATTAGTCGTGTTTTGACCGCGTCATGAAAACAACGTCTCGCGATGCCAACGTGTGTTGTGAAAAACTGTGCAAATAATACCAGAAACTCGCAGAAAAAATATGGTGTATCATATTTTTATGTAATTATATTAATAAATCTGTTACTTAACAGTCAATATTTGAATTCTATTCGCAATTTTCATTTTATTTCAATAAATTAAAATTCCCGCGCGTCGCTGAGGCCATGCCGAAGCGCCTTCTCTTTCACAAGGTTATAATTACTTAAGAGTAAAAGAGACAAACGTATTCCGTCTAAACCTGCTTCAATTCTTCCACTCGAAACATAAGAGACATGGAGACTCTTTAACACTAAAATTATTTTAATTGAACTTTTTTTTAAACATTCGATAAAATTACATAGCAAAAAAAGAAAATGGCATAAATTAAAGAGAAAAGTAAACGACAGCTTTATAATAAACTAAGATTGTCGCAGGGCAATAAAAAAATATTTTTTTAATTGAATTGAATAAAGGATACAAATATTTTTAGCATTTTATTTGAAAGAGCGACTCCGATCAATTTCTATGTTCTATTTCGAATAGTGCCAATGTTCGAATTTCAAACACTCTTAACTAGAGTTCATACATTCGAATGGCGGAAGGACATAACGATCATTGCGTACAAATGACACTGAACCTTATACTAACAATCCTAAGTTCTAATTTGGTATCATGTGTTTTTTGTTATCTATATAACTTGATGTATAAGTATTTATATTACTGCTGGGACATTTTTTCAAGAAAAGTCTTTAGCAACTGTGGGTCTAGTTGTTTATCGTTGGTCTAAGCATTCTAAATTTCGATTTCTTTTGTAATTAGTAAATGTAAATTTATACAAGTTAATTGAAATCGATAATGGTTAAATTTATTGAATACAATTTAATTATACAAGTTAATCGAAACCCGACCATGTAACTAAATAATTATTTGCTATAAGTTCCCATGCTTGATCCTGCACACGTCATCTGTTACTATAACCTGATAGATTTTAATCGTATATTACGGGACATTTTTCTATTAACTCACAAAACACGATATTAAATTGCATATCGTCACGAACTTTGATATTACTGCGGACGAATCTGTGTGCATTCGTATGGCGTGCGGTGCGGGTGGGAAGCGACGCCTGCGCTGCGCCCTCACCCCACCCTCGCCAGTCTCGCCACGCCACCTCAATATGCACGGGCGCCATATCACTTCTATACATTTTGCATGAATCACGAAGTGACGGTCGGCGCGACCGTGCCATACCCTCGCCTCGCCCTCGACAGACGCCATATTAATATGTCCCGCGCCTAAGTAGCGATACAGTCGCGACTCGCGATTCATGTCTATAGAGACATGAATCGCGAGTCGCGACTGTATCGCTACTATATCGAAAATAGTTTCGATATATCGATACAATACTACTTTGAAACAGACTAATTCAAAACTTCGTTTATTGACAATAGGGTACAATATTGGTTAGACGATTTGTCAAATGCCAGTGATTATCACTCGACCAATATTCTACTCTATTCTCAAGGCATGAAGTTTGGAATTTGAATGTTCCACATCGGTATATCGAAAATTGAGAGTAGATGACCAGTCTCGGACCAGCATCTATTCTATTCTATTATAAGGAAAGATGCTAAAAGGTTATAGGTAGGTCTTATTTCGCCTTCCCCCTCTAACCCTGCGTCTGCAACAAACGTGCGAGTGCATCCCTACTCACGCACGCGCATCGATCAATAAAAACGCGCGCATAAATCGATAAAAATTAATCGCTGCCCGGTGACCGGCCGATGTCGCAATGCTGACGCGCACCAGCTGTCTAACGCGCGAGTTCATAGAGATGATTTCCATAATAATATCCCCTAATTTATACTAGATATAAGTGCAATTGTGGGAATTTATTCTATGGTAGATAAGCGCCCGTATTTTTAAGAAACCAATAAAAATGATAATATTGATTATTTGTATAAGTGATATAATATTTAGTTAAAATTTCCAAGGCAGAAATAAACTCTCCCAGACAAAACATTAATATCCACGTTACTAATAGACTTCCTATTAGACACAAGACACAACCACCCCATAACAACAATTAGTGCAAAAACCAATTACCGGCGAAATTCGCGGAAGCGTTCCGGGGCCGGTATTTTTTGTAAAGTAAGTATATGCACCCTGTCACATTGAAAAGCGGTCGCGGCGAGGTATTTTGTTCCCGCCAAACCGCCCCGGACCGCTTTCGCAATCATACCGCCTCTGTCTGACTTGAGCTTAAGGGCTGCTAAGTCACTTAATAGTTTACGCAAGGAACACAGCGACTTGGAACTATTTTGCTCAAATCATTCAGATATAAGGCGTATTTATAACAAGATATTCTTTAAGCCTAACATAAGTTCATAACTATTCTAACCTAATTTAATTTTATTTATTAGTTAATTTCCGTACCTATTCCTCATTTTCCTTAAGTGACTGATTGCAGTGTTGAGGTTTAATTTAACTACTTGGTTTATACTCCAGTGATATTCTTGGCTTCTTTAGTTATTTAGTTAGATTTAAATCTGCGGGTAGGTACCTATAAATGGCTGTGTACTAATTCACCTATGTTTATAATTAGATTTAAGTAGCTGTTGGTACTCTGAATAAAAAAAAAATAACTATAATGTGTGGGAACCCACTATAAGGGTAACTTAGGTACCCCAACCCTGCCCCAACCCCTATCATAAATTAAGAAAGTAATGTTTGTTTTCAGGATAATATAAATAGACTCACTGGGTCAGGAGCTCATTGTCTATCCTGATGCCATAGGTATAGGAACTAAATTTATACATGTAATTAGCTATAGGCTTTTTGAATAAATACTATTTAAAAACTCATCACTTCTCGTCGATTTTAACTGGCGTGCAACGTGGGGCGTCATCGCGAAACACTCTACATTGTAGACGGTGATTTCGTTGGTCTCTCAAGATCAGAAGGTGACGTCCGCCGAACCAAAATTCATTGAAAGAAGCGAGTCCCGAGATGCACAGCGCAACGCTCATACTGTAAGTGTTTGCATTTAATTGTCTATTCCCATATAGGAACCTAGACTCCCAAGACCAATCCTATTTTGTTCCACTATATCCAAATAGCCGGATCTTTTTATTCATATTTCTGCATTATTTTGAGCATTTTTTTGTTTTTTTGTGTATATTTTGTGCAAATTTATTGAAATCTTATAAAAATGGCTGACTGCTATGTCGATATTGGCCAAAGTCTGCACTCCATTCCAACGTATCACGGCGATCCAGATAGGCTCTACCTGTTTTTAAATGCGGCTAGACAATTTATTTCCACTCACGGCAACGACCCTAGGATAATCGAACATTTAGTATCCCAACTTAGGGATAAAGCAGCCGACGTGGTCTGCATGGTAGTGCACAAGTACAACTGGGAAACTATAAAATGTGCTTTAATAAATAGATGTGGAGAAGGGAAAACGATTGACCTTTATAAGCACGAAATCTTAAATTCGCGTTTGAGTGGAGGTTCATATGCAGAATTAATGTTTAAATTAGATAAAAATTATTCGCAATAGAATATATGCTTGTAGACCTTCATGGCCCCGAACACGCTAGGTTCGCTATTGAAATATACAAACAGGACGCGAAGACCGCGCTTGTTAAGCAGTTACCGCCGCACTTGCAAAGTCAGGTGATTAATATGGATTATTCGGCGATCTGCAATCATATACAACAATTATGTGCACATAATTTATTGAGTGACTTAAAGAGTCACCACCCGCATAACGCAAATAGGCCACCGCCTCAAAATCATCATAATGCTTTTCATAATAGAGGGTTCCTGCCGCGGAATCATAATAATAATAATTATCCGCAAACTGTGCAGCAGCAGCGTCATACGTACCCGCCGCACCCCCAAACGCTAATCCGCCAACAATTGCAAGCTAATGCCAAAAGAAACATTTTAAATGATAATAATTACAACCGCCTGCGTAACGACCATGAATATGATCGCGACGTAACTATAATAATAATATATCTTTATTCAAAGGCAATACACCCAATAAAATTTTACATTAGAATTATAAAATTAATTAAAAATCTAGTTCTATATGCGAACCGAGAGTAGGTCCGCGCAAGCCCCGAATCGAGGCCCAATTAGTAATTGAGTGAGACCAATTTAGGAAAAGAATTCTTCGAGTTCGTTTTAAAATATTAAGACAAAAATAAATACGCAATTATCTGCTCTGACGAGAGTAGGGGGGATAGGCCGGTTCTGGACCACCTAGAGGTGATGTGGTCGAGAGTCGGTCACCGGGATTCGACCAGGTTCGGTAGCTAATGTGGTCGAGGAACGGCCCCCGTTTGTGGACCATTTTTTTGACCAGTCTCTAAAAAAAAGCTCATCAAATAAAATTCAGACCTAAAATTTTTGCTAAAATCGCGTTTTGACTATAGTAGGGGGGATAGGCCGGTTCTGGACCACCTAGAGGTGATGTGGTCGAGAGTCGGTCACCGGGATTCGACCAGGTTCGGTAGCTAATGTGGTCGAGGAACGGCCCCCGTTTGTGGACCATTTTTTTGACCAGTCTCTAAAAAAAAGCTCATCAAATAAAATTCAGACCTAAAATTTTTGCTAAAATCGCGTTTTGACTATAGTAGGGGGGATAGGCCGGTTCTGGACCACCTAGAGGTGATGTGGTCGAGAGTCGGTCACCGGGATTCGACCAGGTTCGGTAGCTAATGTGGTCGAGGAACGGCCCCCGTTTGTGGACCATTTTTTGACCAGTCTCTAAAAAAAAGCTCATCAAATAAAATTCAGACCTAAAATTTTTGCTAAAATCGCGTTTTGACTATAGTAGGGGGGATAGGCCGGTTCTGGACCACCTAGAGGTGATGTGGTCGAGAGTCGGTCACCGGGATTCGACCAGGTTCGGTAGCTAATGTGGTCGAGGAACGGCCCCCGTTTGTGGACCATTTTTTTGACCAGTCTCTAAAAAAAAGCTCATCAAATAAAATTCAGACCTAAAATTTTTGCTAAAATCGCGTTATGACTATAGTAGGGGGGATAGGCCGGTTCTGGACCACCTATAGGTGATGTGGTCGAGAGTCGGTCACCGGGATTCGACCAGGTTCGGTAGCTAATGTGGTCGAGGAACGGCCCCCGTTTGTGGACCATTTTTTTGACCAGTCTCTAAAAAAAAGCTCATCAAATAAAATTCAGACCTAAAATTTTTGCTAAAATCGCGTTTTGACTATAGTAGGGGGGATAGGCCGGTTCTGGACCACCTAGAGGTGATGTGGTCGAGAGTCGGTCACCGGGATTCGACCAGGTTCGGTAGCTAATGTGGTCGAGGAACGGCCCCCGTTTGTGGACCATTTTTTTGACCAGTCTCTAAAAAAAAGCTCATCAAATAAAATTCAGACCTAAAATTTTTGCTAAAATCGCGTTTTGACTATAGTAGGGGGGATAGGCCGGTCGATTAAGGTTTAATTAGCGGATGAATGCGTACGTTTTATTCGTGGTTGATTTGACTTGCAAAGTATTTTTTTTGTGTCGAGACCACCCTAGATGAATGATAGACAGGTGCAAATCTATTCTACCGATCCAGCTCTGCAAGTTGTTACGTGTCGAATTTGTTTTTGTGAAGGTTTCGTAAAGTTTATTACTTCACATTATGGGGAGAATTATTGATTGCTATAAATAACATCGAAGTCACAGGTGCTTAATAGTTTCCATTCTTATGAAATTGCGTCGGGATTTTGTATTGAGACCCCCCTCGATGAATGGCAGGCAGATACAAATCTATTCAATAGTTCACATTCTTTCCTGTTTTTTTTTTTTGGAGATTCCTAATGCAATTTATCCTGATTTTTTGTTCCATTATTGGAGGAAGATTTATTAATTTTCATAGATAACATCTGGGTGGTTGAGCGTGTGATCCGTTTTTTTGTGACTTCGATGCAGGTTTGATCATGTTAAGTAGACGCGTCCCCTCCATATTAAAGCTCTATAAAAGACAACTTCCTAGGAATCGTCATCATTATGTTCAGTGCTCGCTTACCAGAGAACTAGATCTCGTAATATTTCCAGATCAATTGAAGTGATTATTTAACGTATTGACAAGTTAGTGAATCTGTGTGTTCGTGTATAGCAAAAAAATGGATGTAAGTATGACTTATTTTATACGTGATTCAGTTATTGTGCTATAACGTTTTACCTCACTGAAATTTTTTCATTGTTTCAGCTCACTGAAAATACTTTTAAAAATTATTATTTCCCCGCAAGCAGTGACGATGAAACCATTCGTTCCACAAAATTGAAAAAGTCGTCGAAAAGAAACTGCATTGATAGTTTTTTTGAAAAACCCAAGAAAATACTGAAAACTGTAAAGAAACCTTCGACAGTTGGACGAGCTTTGGAGGATGGCATAGCTTATTTGGCTTCCAATGAAGATGATGGGGCCTCCGCATCTCATCTGATTAAGATTGAGATTTATGATTTGCATAAAATCAAAGACGTCGCACCAGCAGAACTATGGAAACACGCAGATGTGCGTGTGAAATATTACGTACCGCCTCAGGAAGATAAACATCTGCAAAGTGCAAGAGATGTAATTTATAACATCACGAAGCAGGTGGCTTCAAACCCAGACTGCGTCCAATTTTTTATTAAGAAGCAATGAGTGTGTGGGTGGTTCAAGCTGTGACAATGAACTTTTTTTTTAGTTAAGTGTTTGCATGGACTCTGTAATATTTTTTGTGAGATTTTTGTCCTTTTCCCATAGCTGCAGAGCTATATAAAGACGTAAGATCCAACTTAGAGGATCGCATTCGTTTACCACACACAGACCATGAATCCTCCTGAATTAAGTGCCGGAGAAATCCACCGATTGGAGCAGCAGTTATTTCAACTCTGCGAAGAAATTGAGAAGCAATATTCTAACACGTGAGTAGTCTAGCATTACACTTATTTCACTTGCTGTAACATATTTTCCGGTAGTGGGCTTAAAGGTACTTAAAGTGAGATCTTTCCATATTTTATTCATTTGTGATTCTTTCGTTTCTGTTCAACGTTTTTTTGGCTTTACATCGATTCAATATGTTTTATAATTTGGATAACAGTTTATCTGAGCAAGAGATTTCGTTGTTTAGTAAATCTCTCATTCTAAGTAAATTTCATAGAAACATACGAATGTGGTTTGTACAAAAAGTTCTACCTGTGTCACTTTTGCGAGACCCAGACATTTCACCTTACTATACGCCTTGTACTGGTCACTTAAAGTACAATCCAAAGAAGCTGCATTATGACGAAATCGATGGGGTGTTAACGATGCAAGCGTATTGTACACATTGTCAGCAGTAATATAGGTTAGGTAGATCATATAAATTAGGTCCTAGTTTATCGAAAATTACTACCAATTAAGTTGTGTTTACATTATTTTTTTTGTTTTTACAGTTCAACGCAAGGAGGTGAAAACCGAAACAAGAAAAGATCGGCGACAACGGCGGTAGAAGATGAACCCATGACTAAAAAATCATACAATATTTCAAAATCATCCAGCCAACCATCAACGTCATCAGTTCAAAATGTAAGTACAGAAAGTAACGTAGAGTCGAGAGAATGTGAAATTTGTAAATGTTTTGTACAAAAAAAATATTATGCCAATCACCTTAAAAGTAACTCACACAAAAATAGAATTTTGGCCGCTGACTCCGAACTAGAAAATGTCCATGTGATAGAAAGTGCTTTCGGGAATAGAATCATGACTTACAGAATGATCGCGATAACACCAAATCAGGCTTTTGAAACACCTGAAATATTTTTACAAAATATTAAAAATAAAGTTTTTAAATTATTAGAAAGATCAATTTCAGAACACTTTGTTGTAAAAGTTAACTTTATTTTAAACGCTAACTTTACTCAAGAAACAAAACAGCAAAAAAACACATTCGACTTTCAAACAAATAATTATGTCGTATGTACTGGAGATGATAAAAACATTATTTATTCAATGCTTGAATCAGAAATTAAAAACAAAATTACGAATTTTGAAAAAAAAGACAGCGGATGGAGTTTTCTTAATATAAACCACTTGGACATGAATGTCAACAAGTTTAACCCATTGCGCGGTTCGTCATATATAGATCTGCCATTAGACATCAAACATAAAAAAGCTGTAATTAATGTACAGAACAAGGATTTCGAATGTTTTCGTTGGGCCATTTTATCGGCCCTGTATCCAGTAAATCTCCACTCAAACAGAGTAACATCATATATGGCACATAAGAACGAATTAAAATTTGACAATCTTCCCTTTCCGATGAAAATTAAAGATATTCACAAATTCGAACAATTGAACGATATTAGTATTAATGTCTTCGGATTAAACTCTGATTCGGAAAATAAAACAAAGATTGTAGGTCCACTACACTTTACAAAAAACAGAAGAACAAAACATGTAAACTTGCTATACATCACACAGGGTAGCAAAGGACATTATTGCTATATAAAAAATCTCTCGCGATTAGTATCAAAGCAGATATCAGCATCAGAGCATACAGCATATATCTGTGACGGCTGCCTTCTACACTTCAAATCGTTAGATAATTTAAAAAAACACCAAGAAAAAGACTGTTTTCATGTTTGTACGAGATTACCTTCTGGACTTGACACAAAGAAAAACTGGTTTAATGATAAAATACCAACAAACCAACTTAGTTTCAATAATAAAATTATGAACGTAAATTAAAAGTCCCCTTTGTTATTTACGCTGATTTTGAAGCATTTTTAAATCCAATTCAAACTTGCTCCAATGATCCAAGTAAATCTTCCACGAATAATATCCACAAACACGAAGTATACAGTTTTGGCTATTACGTCAAATGTTCCTATAATGATAGTTTGTCGCAATATAGAACTTACAGAGGTGAAAATTGCGCTGAAACTTTCATGAAATTCATCAAACAAGATTTAGAAAAAATCTGTAAAACTAAAACTTATAATAAATCACCATTACCCCTAACACAGGAAGATAAAATCAAAATAGATCAGGCCACCTCCTGTTATATTTGTGATCACGATCTGAACGGAGAATCCACAGTTTCTTTCAATTGGCACACTGGTGTTTTTGAAGGTGTTGCCCACAAATTATGTGCAGAAAAATACCAGTTACCGGATTTTGTACCCATATTCTTCCATAATTTAAGTAATTACGATGCTCATTTTATAGTGCACGGATTAAGTGTGGATGAGGGTGATATTGAGCTTATACCAGAGAACAAAGAGAAATACATATCTTTTTCTAAGGTCTTACGACTAAATAAAAAATTAGTGAAATTAAGATTTCTTGATTCTCTAAGATTTATGCCAAGTAGTCTTGAAAAATTGACTAAGATTTTATCACCAGAACAATTCCATGAACTTAAATTAAATTTTCCAAATGACGAAGACTTCAGTCTTTTAATACGTAAGGGAGTGTATCCATATGAATATATGACATCATTTGAATCATTAAAAATGAGAACTCTACCTACTCGTGATGATTTTTTTAATTCTTTAACTGACAGTCATTTATCAGAAGCTGATTATACACAGGCTCAGGAAGTGTGGAATCATTTTAGGTGTCAGAATATGGGGGATTATTCGGATCTATACTTAAAAACAGATGTCTTGTTATTAGCTGATGTATTTGAAAATTTTAGAAATGTTTGCCTCAAGACATACCAGTTAGACCCCTGTCATTACTTCACACTTCCAGGGCTTTTCTGGGATTCTATGTTAAATCATGCTAAAATTAATTTGGAACTTCTAACTGATATCGATCAAGTCAGTTTTATAGCAAATAATATCAGGGGTGGGATTTCTCAATGCAGTCACAGACATGCAAAAGCAAACAATATTTACATGCCAGATTATGATTCAAACATCCCATCTTCATATCTCATGTATTTAGATGCGAATAATCTTTATGGTTGGGCTATGTCGCAATATCTCCCAACAGGAAAGTTTGAATGGGTAGATGTGAATACTGATTTCAATGTGTCTGATGAGGCAAGTCACGGATACATTTTAGAAGTCGATTTGGAGTATCCATCCAACTTGCATGATTTTCACTCAGATTTACCCTTTTGTCCTGAAAATATATGCACGGGAAAAAGTAAACAAAAAAAATTAATTCCGAATTTGTACAACAAAAGCAATTACGTCATCCATTATAGAAATCTCAACCAATGCTTAAAACAAGGTTTACGGTTATTAAAAATACACAGAATACTTAAATTTGAACAATCACCGTGGCTCAAAAGTAACATAGATTTAAATACACACATGCGATCCCTAGCCTCTTCGGATTTTGAAAAGGATTTTTATAAACTCATGAATAATTCAGTTTTCGGTAAGACGATGGAGAATGTAACAAAACGAGTAAATGTCAAGTTACTTAATCACTGGATAAATCACGGAAGTAAACAGGGCGCAGAAACTTTGATTGCAAATCCAGCATTTCACAGTTTATCAATTTTTTCTGAAAATTTAGTTGCAGTACAACTGAAAAAAACTCAAGTTTTTTATAACAAACCGACTTATCTAGGTTTCTGTATATTGGATTTATCAAAGACATTAATGTACAATTTTCACTATGATTTCATGAAAAACAAATATCAAGACAATATTAAATTGCTATACACAGACACTGACAGTTTAGTCTATCAAATATATACTGAAAATTTTTATGCCGATATGCGATCTGATTTAAATTCATTCTTTGACACATCTGACTATCACCCTGACAATCAATACGGTTTGCCATTAGTAAATAAAAAGCGTTTAGGATTTTTCAAAGACGAAAATAATGGTAAAATTTTTGAGGAATTTGTCGGTCTTCGTGCAAAATTGTACGCTATGAGTGTGCAGAATAATTTTATTGCCAAAGCCAAAGGTGTAAATAAATCAGTCACCAATCAATTTAACATGCAAAATTATAAAACATGTTTATTTGATAAAAAAAATATATCGCGTGAAATGTTACGATTCAAATCTATAAAACACGTAATTTATACTCAAAAAATCAACAAAATATCATTATCATACAGTGACACTAAGCGCTACTTATTAGAAAACTCTACCGATACTCTTGCTTGGGGACATTTTAAAATAAATAAAGATAACTCCTAACGTTACTTTCTGTATTCAGTACATAAGAATTATAAAGTCGTTATTGAGATTTTCTTTTAGATTAAATTATATGAGTACCGCCGAAAGACGTCCACTGCTGGACATAGACCTAATTTTATTACCGCATAATATTTTCTTGTAATTGTTTTTGCGAATGTTCTGATGTAATGCATGGGATAAGTAGTGTAAATAGATAGAAAAACTTACCTAGACTAAGTGTAATAGTTTAACCATGCATAAAATAATAAGTGATTATTTTAATGATCCATAATTTAGTAATTCCTATTATTTTATGGCAAGTACTCAATGTAAATATACTGATTTAGGGAAGGTGTTCCTTTGACCATTCATAGCATCAAAACAGGTACCAAGTTTATGTCCGCCGTTGTCCGCTTTTTTCATCTCTAACTTTAAAATATACTGTATGTTACACAGCTTAAGGTCTGTTTTTCAATAACTTAGTAGCGAGGTAAGGTGGCGCTTGCTGAATAGACGCCGCCCATTATAAATAGTTCTGTATAGTGTAATTAGCCGGCTCTTAAAATCGGCCGGGCTGGGGAGTTTCCTTGCGCCATTTCTTTTTCTCTGCAATAGCCCGACTCCGAATTGGTGGTAGACTCGCTCTTTTGAATTGTATAAATTATTGCATGATAGTGAAATAAGTTACATTTTTTGTAATGAATATAATACGGAAAGAAATAATAAAATATACAAAAAATTATTCTTGTTTTAGTTTTTATTTAATTTTCACATTATATCCTAAATAATTAGAATTATGTGTCATTCTATATTGTGCACCATCTTAGTTGACACGTGTTTTCTACAACAATATGATTCATTTTAATCATCCTTTTACAGCGATAGTCGCTGGTCCCAGTGGATGTGGAAAATCAAATTTTGTTACAAATTTTTTAAGTCATTCCAAAGCTCTTTGTAATGAAGATTTTTCTGAAGTGATATGGTGCTATGATGAAATGCAGCCACTATATAATTTAGATAATGTTAATTATAGTCAAGGCATCCCAGATTTAAATATGTTTGATGGAAAGTATCCCAAACTCTTAATAATTGATGATCTCATGAGAGAATCAGATGGTCGCATTGTAGATATTTTTACTAAAGGCAGTCATCACAGGAATTTGAGTGTGTTTTACATTACTCAAAACTTATTTCATCAGGGTAAAGGTCAACGAGATATTTCATTGAATTCCAGCTATATAAAATATTTTAAAAACCCTCGAGATAGAACGCAAATACGTCATTTCGCTCGTCAGGTATATCCAGACAATACTAAATTTGTAGAAGAAGCGTATAAGGATGCAACCATAGAAGCTCACGGATATCTTTTGATTGATCTCAAGCAAAACACTAACGACATGTATCGCTTCAAAAGTAAAATATTTCCTTCTGATAATTATTGTGTAGTTTACGTTCCAAAGAAGGGGTATAAATATGATACACAACAATAGAATTCATTTAGTTCCAAATGATGAGTCAAGAAGAAACATCTAGAGATCATTTGCTAATAGCATTAAATACAATTAAACCACACTATCGAGACGCTTTGTTACAATTTTGTACCGACAGTGAGATAAAACAACTTTGCGAGTGTATTTTAACAATATTCAAAGACAAAATACCTATAAAAGAAGTGGTAGAGTCTACTTTCAATATTTGCAAGTTAATATGTTTCATTTCTGCTGATAAATAAATCGTAATCGAAAATATGTTTCATTTCTGCTGATAAATAAATCGTAGACTGAGATTATCTAGCACTGCAGAATATTGCCTCAGTTTTGGATAATGAGTGGAAGAGTAACATCTCATAAGCATTTCCTTAAAGCATTACTAACATTAAAACCAAAACAACGAACAGCTTTACTGAAAACTTGTGGCAATGATGAAATAAATTGTATAAGTGAATGTATTTTTAACGTTTTAAAAGGTAAAATACCATTAAAAGATAAAGATGTGTAAATTAAAAAAACATAGAATTATTTTGAGACAGTTAGTTACGAAGGGTAAAATTAAACAAAGGAAGAAAATAATTGTGCAAAAAGGTGGTGCATTTCTACCTATTATTTTAGGTGCCGTTTTAAGTGGGCTGCTAAATTCAGTTTTTCGATCGTAATATTAATTCATCAATATGCAAAATACAAAAAAAATGGTCCTGGTTGATCCTAATGTTATTGAAAGATTTAAACAAAGTGAGAGAGAGAGTTCATCTGAGGACGCAATTTCTCGTTTGGATGGTGAGATGCATAAAATATTAAAAAGCAAACTAGATGATCGTGAAAAGTGGATATTGTATCTTCAAACACTGCAAAGATACTTACATTTCAATGATGAAAAAAAGAATTCTTTGAAAATAGTCCCACTAAATCAGGAGAGAGTAATTACAGCTGATGCGCAGATTCAGACTGACCCCATTAAGAAGGAAAATGATGTAGATAAAACGAACGTTGAGACCCAGACAGATTCAGTAATACAAAACTTTACCTCCTCTAAAGACGCTTATACTGTTATAGGTGTTGTAAACTCGCTACCTAAAACATACAGAAAAAAAGGAGAAATACTGTTAAGTTATTTGGTGCGAAATAAAGATAAAATACGCTGGAATGACAATGGAACCGTTTTTGTAAGTGACAAAGATATTCCTTTCAGTAATATAACTGAATTAGTACACTTTGTCATAAGAAAAGTAAAACGCCCCAACCCGCTAGGGTATGAGCAGTTTGTCAAAGTTTTATCTGATATTAAAATCCCCATTAATTGTCTCGGTAATCCAAACGCACAATTTTCCTTGATAGAACTTGACGATAAAAATAAGAACAGTCCAAGAATACAAAATACGCCAATACAAGGTAGATCCAGATCAGAACGGCTTAGAGCTCGCAAGGTAATTAATTGGGAAAGATGGAATCCGTATTAGATGTCAATCAGATTTATTATGATGTTTCTAATCCCGCTGGTTATAGCAGCGTCAATAAACTCACAGAAGCAATGAAAGGGCGAATGAATAAAAAGCAGGTGCAAGAGTGGCTGCAAGGTCAAGAAACGTATACTCTACATAAACCAGTTCAAAAAAGGTTTCCGAGAAATAAGTATGTTTTGTCTAATTTTAATGTACTATGGCAAGCAGATCTTAGCGATATGCGATCTTATAGTCAATATAATGATGGTTACAAATATATACTTTGTGTTATAGATGTATTCAGTAAATATGCTTTTGCTAGAGCTATTAAAAAAAAGAATTCAGAGACCATAAAAAGTAGTTTTCAAAGCATATTTAGTGAAGCCGAAGATACCCCTACTCATATTCAATCTGATAAAGGTACTGAATTTGCTTCAAAAGATGTTAAATCATTTTTAAAAAGTAGAAATGTAAATTACTATACAACAAACAATCCAGATATAAAAGCTAGTATTGTGGAAAGATTTCAAAGAACTTTGAAAATGAAAATGTGGCGATATTTCACTCATAAAAACACATACAGGTATGTAGATATTTTGCAAGATTTGCTTAAATCATATAACTATAGCTATCACTCAAGCATTAAAATGCGACCATGTGATGTAAATTCGAATAATATTATGACTGTTTGGAATAATTTATACGAAAGACCAAAATTAAAACGAAGCAATATGAACAGAACTACACCCATATTTGAAGAAGGTGATTTTGTAAGAATAACCAAATACAAACATATATTTCAAAAAGGCTATGAAACCAATTGGAGTGATGAAGTGTTCGTTATAACCTCCATTATCAAAAGAAAGCCATTTATAGTATATACCCTCAAGGATTTGCAAAATGAGTCAATTGTAGGAACTTTTTATGGTAAAGAATTACAAAAGGTTGAGTATAACCCCCACGATACATATAAAATAGATAAAATAATACAGTCTCGCTACTCAGGTAACAGAAAGCAAGTGCTCGTTAAGTGGAAAGGTTATCCCAACAAATTTAATACTTGGATATTAGCTTCAAATTTAGAAAAAATATAATGGAGGATAGTTTTTATTTAACACTTTTGAGTAATAGTTCAATGTTGTATTTCCCTAACAATGCAACCACAAATTTTTTTACCAAACTACCAAAAACGCTTAAGTTAGAAGGAGAATGGGTTGTTGGATTAGTAGAATTTAACTACCCCTGTACAATGTTCAACGTGCAGGAACATGAAAACATATTTTCTGTAACTAAAAAAGAAGGGGGACATGAAAATGGCGTACAGTACATATCTAACATACCTACCACAAACTATGATGATGTCACTCACTTTTTACAATCTTTTAATGAAAATGATCTGTTAAAAGGGAAAATCACCTTTAAATACAATAAAATATCAAAGCTTGTCACAGTATCTACTTCAGATGATATATTAGCTATGAATCTCGCACCTAAGCTATGTTTGCAGCTTGGATTTGAACCTAATACAAATATTGCTGTTCATAAATCAGGCAAATACCCAGTCAACCTGAATTTGGGGTTACCATCTCAACTTTTTATATATTCAGACATAGTGCAACCGCAGATAGTGGGAGATGTCATGACATCATTATTAAGAGTTGCAACACTAGACCCCATGAAATATACATACGGTGCATTTAAAATGAATGTTTTTTCACCAGCACACTACTTACCAGTTATGCGTAGAGAGTTTGATGTTATTGAAATAGATATAAGAACAAGTATTGGTGATAGAGTACCATTCCAGTTTGGAACTGCATGTATTAAACTACATTTTAAGCGAATAAAATGATTAATAAACAAACTCAAATATGTCCTTACCACCATTATTATTCACATCAGGCTGGAACGGGAGTAGGCATTGTATATAGAGGCGTTCCTCATCAGCGGGGGCATGGTATTGGTAGTTTTCTTGGAGGTTTATTCAGATCTGTGTTTCCTCTTTTAAAAAGTGGGGCGAGAGCAATTGGTTCCGAAGCCGTAAATGCAGGTATGGGGTTGTTGACTGATGTGATTAATGCGCACCCACTCGCTGATTCTGTCAAAACACAGCTAAAAAATGTAAGTGCAAACTTAAAACGAAGAGCGGATAATAAAATTGATTCCTTGATGTCTGGATCTGGGTATAAAACTCGAAGACAATCGAAGAAGGTATCTATTCGTAGGAAACCACCGAAGCGAAGAGGTGCTACGAAAAAAACAAATAGCGACATATTTACATCTTAAAAATCATGGCATTCTTACATAACAACTCTTGTGAATGTGTAAAATCAGAATTAGATTTGTTTGCCCTCCCATCAACACAAACCAGTATAGAGAGTGGGCAGTGGATTAACTACAGCCCAGTGTCATCATTAACTGACGATGGACCCATTGAATTTTTAATACCTGGCTCTGGAGATGATTATATCGACTTATCGCACACAATACTCATTGTGAAAGCAAAAATTGTTAATCGTGATGGCACGCCAATTCCTGAGACTGTTAAAGTTGCACCAGTAAACAATTGGTTACATTCCCTTTTCAGCCAGTTAGATATATATTTAAATCAAAAGCTCATCTCTCCTCCCAATAACACCTATGCTTATCGAGCATACATCGAAACTTTACTTAATTATGACAGGGGAGCTAAAAAGTCTCATCTCACTTGTGGATTATGGTATGACGATACAGCTAATCAAATGGATACATGTGACATTACTAACCTAGGATTTAATATGAGACATAGCTTGACACACGGCAAGGAAGTGGAAATGATGGGGCATTTGCATGGTGATATATTCAATCAAGAAAAATTTTTGATTAACGGTGTAGAAATGCGCATAAAATTAGTACGTACAAAAGAAACTTTCAATCTCTTATGCTCCAATGTAGATTCAAAATTTAAAGTTAATATTACTAGTGCATCTCTCTTAATGCGTAAAGCTAGAATTAATCCATCCGTTCTTCTTGCTCATCAAAAAGTTTTATCTACTACTACTGCAAAATATCCTATCACTCGCGCGGAAGTCAAAGTGTTAACTATACCAGCAGGGGTGCAAGGAAAAGCTCTTGATAATATATTTCTTGGACAAATACCTAAAAGATGTGTGATTGGATTCGTAGATAATGCTGCATTGAATGGAACTCTAAATAAAAATCCATTTAATTTTGTACATTATAATATGAATTTGTTTAGTTTATATGTCGATGGTCAACAAATTCCACCTTGTACATTACAACCATCTTTTCCGAATGATATGTTTGTAAGCGCATACAACACATTGTTTTCTGGTACCGGTATTCATTTTGCGAATGAAGGTAATTTTTTATGTATGAGCGATTACTCAGGTGGATACTGTTTAATGGCTTTTGACATGACCCCTGATTTGTGTGCTAATTCACTAACACACTGGAATTTAATTAAACATGGTAGCGTGAGGATGGAAGTTCGATTTGATAGCGCTCTACCAACAACAATTAATTGTATAATTTTTGCTGAGTTCGATAATATTCTTGAAATAAATAAAAATCGTGAAGTTACTTTCGACTACAACAGCTAAAAATTTAATGAATGTTTTGAGTTAAGATATTTATATAAAATATGATACATTTTGATTTATAACATAAGTTACTACGCAGTTCTAACAATCAGATGTGTGAAAGCAAAAATGGATACTTGTGATATACAGAGATTCATGAAAAAAATTGACTCCAAGTTAGAATACAATGTATATGCTGCAAATCGTTTACCAATTCATGTTTCTCTACCATGCTTCTTAATAAGTAATTTAGATCCTGATACGAAAATTGGGTCGCATTGGATAGCTATTTACATAAGTGAGGATGGTGTTGCGGATTATTTTGATTCGTTTGCTCGTAAACCAACCATGTATCATGAAAAATTTTTGAAACGAAATTCTAGAATATATTTTCATAATAGTATAATTCTTCAAAACTATCTTACTTCCGTATGTGGAATGTATTGTTTATTATAAATTTACTTTAGATATAATGGAGTGTCAATGTTTAATTTTACGAGTTTGTTTACTAAGGATACTTTATGTAATGATTTAATTTTAAGACAACTATTTCAGTCTATTTTGGTCCAATTGAAATAAATTTTAAAATAATGTATTTTGTGTTTTATTTACTTTATAGGTGACATCAATTAAACAAAAGTTCTATTAATTAAATTTATTGTCAAGTAAACATAAAATTACACATGAATAAATTAATGTTGTTTAAATGCTAAATATTTTTTCGGAGAATATAAGGATAGAGGTAGGTTTGCTGGACTCTCTGCTCTTAATTCTTCTTCTTCCTCATAGCTCCAGTCAAAAATAATTTTTTTCGGAGAATATAAGGATAGCGGAAGGCTTGCTGGACTCTCTGCTCTTAATTCTTCTTCTTCCTCATAGCTCCAGTCAATTTGAAGTGGATTAATTGGACGCCATTGGCGGGACCAACCTGCGGCTAAAGTCCAAGGTGCCAGTGATCTTGAATAATTAGATATTTTTTGCAGTTCTCCTTTTACCACGGCTACGGGTTTGTTTCTATATTGCGTTGAACTGTAAAAACAAAAAAAATAAATGTAAACACAACTTAATTGGTAGTAATTTCCGATAAACTAGGACCTAATTTATATGATCTACCTAACCTATATTACTGCTGACAATGTGTACAATACGCTTGCATCGTTAACACCCCATCGATTTCGTCATAATGCAGCTTCTTTGGATTGTACTTTAAGTGACCAGTACAAGGCGTATAGTAAGGTGAAATGTCTGGGTCTCGCAAAAGTGACACAGGTAGAACTTTTTGTACAAACCACATTCGTATGTTTCTATGAAATTTACTTAGAATGAGAGATTTACTAAACAACGAAATCTCTTGCTCAGATAAACTGTTATCCAAATTATAAAACATATTGAATCGATGTAAAGCCAAAAAAACGTTGAACAGAAACGAAAGAATCACAAATTAATAAAATATGGAAAGATCTCACTTTAAGTACCTTTAAGCCCACTACCGGAAAATATGTTACAGCAAGTGAAATAAGTGTAATGCTAGACTACTCACGTGTTAGAATATTGCTTCTCAATTTCTTCGCAGAGTTGAAATAACTGCTGCTCTTATCGGTGGATTTCTCCGGCACTTAATTCAGGAGGATTCATGGTCTGTGTGTGGTAAACGAATGCGATCCTCTAAGTTGGATCTTACGTCTTTATATAGCTCTGCAGCTATGGGAAAAGGACAAAAATCTCACAAAAAATATTACAGAGTCCATGCAAACACTTAACTAAAAAAAAAGTTCATTGTCACAGCTTGAACCACCCACACACTCATTGCTTCTTAATAAAAAATTGGACGCAGTCTGGGTTTGAAGCCACCTGCTTCGTGATGTTATAAATTACATCTCTTGCACTTTGCAGATGTTTATCTTCCTGAGGCGGTACGTAATATTTCACACGCACATCTGCGTGTTTCCATAGTTCTGCTGGTGCGACGTCTTTGATTTTATGCAAATCATAAATCTCAATCTTAATCAGATGAGATGCGGAGGCCCCATCATCTTCATTGGAAGCCAAATAAGCTATGCCATCCTCCAAAGCTCGTCCAACTGTCGAAGGTTTCTTTACAGTTTTCAGTATTTTGTTGGGTTTTTCAAAAAAACTATCAATGCAGTTTCTTTTCGACGACTTTTTCAATTTTGTGGAACGAATGGTTTCATCGTCACTGCTTGCGGGGAAATAATAATTTTTAAAAGTATTTTCAGTGAGCTGAAACAATGAAAAAATTTCAGTGAGGTAAAACGTTATAGCACAATAACTGAATCACGTATAAAATAAGTCATACTTACATCCATTTTTTTGCTATACACGAACACACAGATTCACTAACTTGTCAATACGTTAAATAATCACTTCAATTGATCTGGAAATATTACGAGATCTAGTTCTCTGGTAAGCGAGCACTGAACATAATGATGACGATTCCTAGGAAGTTGTCTTTTATAGAGCTTTAATATGGAGGGGACGCGTCTACTTAACATGATCAAACCTGCATCGAAGTCACAAAAAAACGGATCACACGCTCAACCACCCAGATGTTATCTATGAAAATTAATAAATCTTCCTCCAATAATGGAACAAAAAATCAGGATAAATTGCATTAGGAATCTCCAAAAAAAAAAAAACAGGAAAGAATGTGAACTATTGAATAGATTTGTATCTGCCTGCCATTCATCGAGGGGGGTCTCAATACAAAATCCCGACGCAATTTCATAAGAATGGAAACTATTAAGCACCTGTGACTTCGATGTTATTTATAGCAATCAATAATTCTCCCCATAATGTGAAGTAATAAACTTTACGAAACCTTCACAAAAACAAATTCGACACGTAACAACTTGCAGAGCTGGATCGGTAGAATAGATTTGCACCTGTCTATCATTCATCTAGGGTGGTCTCGACACAAAAAAATACTTTGCCGATGACATGGTGCTGCTGTGCCCATCAATCAACGCACTTCGAAAGCTGGTTGGAATATGCGAGTGCTATGCGGAGGCCCATGGCCTCAGGTACAACGCACGAAAAAGTGAGATTATAGTGTTTAAAGCAGGAACGAAATACTATCCCCATGTACCACCTGTTACACTAGCCGGCTCTGTTCTCACGGTGGTGTCAAAATTCAAGTACCTGGGGCACTGGGTCACTGAGACACTCAACGATGACATGGACATCGAGAGGGAGCGTAGGGCGCTGGCTGTAAGAAGTAATATGTTGATTCGCAGATTTGCAAGATGTTCAAGTAGTGTAAAAGTCACTCTGTTTAGGGCATATTGCCAGTCATTTTACACTTGCAGTCTGTGGATCAACTATACTCAGAAGGCATACAGCGCCCTACGTGTCCAATACAATAATGCGTTCAGGATGTTGTTGGGGCTGCCGCGTTATTGCAGTGCATCGGGAATGTTCGCCGCCCACAGAACGAATGGCTTTCACACAATTATACGGGCAAGGGTAGCATCCCTGATAGAGCGGGTGCGCGGCAGCCGTAATAGCCTCCTGACTGTGGTGGCAGAGCGTGTGGATGGCCCGATCCTAGAACATTGGACCTCCATTCATGTCATCCCCTCGAATAGAGCAGCCAAATAACATGTTTTAACATTTTGTGATTTTTATTTTTATATTTTAATCTTTATTATTAATTTACTAACATAGTTTTTAAGTCTAATATTACTAACAAATATGGATTGTACTTATCTGAGTTAAATAAATTGAATTGAATTGAAAATCAACCACGAATAAAACGTACGCATTCATCCGCTAATTAAACCTTAATCGACCGGCCTATCCCCCCTACTATAGTCAAAACGCGATTTTAGCAAAAATTTTAGGTCTGAATTTTATTTGATGAGCTTTTTTTTAGAGACTGGTCAAAAAAATGGTCCACAAACGGGGGCCGTTCCTCGACCACATTAGCTACCGAACCTGGTCGAATCCCGGTGACCGACTCTCGACCACATCACCTCTAGGTGGTCCAGAACCGGCCTATCCCCCCTACTATAGTCAAAACGCGATTTTAGCAAAAATTTTAGGTCTGAATTTTATTTGATGAGCTTTTTTTTAGAGACTGGTCAAAAAAATGGTCCACAAACGGGGGCCGTTCCTCGACCACATTAGCTACCGAACCTGGTCGAATCCCGGTGACCGACTCTCGACCACATCACCTCTAGGTGGTCCAGAACCGGCCTATCCCCCCTACTATAGTCAAAACGCGATTTTAGCAAAAATTTTAGGTCTGAATTTTATTTGATGAGCTTTTTTTTAGAGACTGGTCAAAAAAATGGTCCACAAACGGGGGCCGTTCCTCGACCACATTAGCTACCGAACCTGGTCGAATCCCGGTGACCGACTCTCGACCACATCACCTCTAGGTGGTCCAGAACCGGCCTATCCCCCCTACTATAGTCAAAACGCGATTTTAGCAAAAATTTTAGGTCTGAATTTTATTTGATGAGCTTTTTTTTAGAGACTGGTCAAAAAAATGGTCCACAAACGGGGGCCGTTCCTCGACCACATTAGCTACCGAACCTGGTCGAATCCCGGTGACCGACTCTCGACCACATCACCTCTAGGTGGTCCAGAACCGGCCTATCCCCCCTACTGACGAGTATGTTTTTCAAGGAGAATGGAAGATAATTCACACCTTGAATATAAATACCGTGATAGAACAGCAGGATTTAGCTAAAACAAAACTTTAAACTTTTACAAGAATAATCGATTAATATGGAAAACGCCCAGGGAATGATCAATAATATTGAATACTTATTACAACAAAATGATGAAATAATCAGTTACATACATACATACATATCACGCCTCCTTCCCGTCGGGGTAGGCAGAGACCACAGTCACAGACCACAGAGACCTTACGCGAGAAATCGAGCAGAATCGTGACATAATAAAAGAACAAATTTCTACAACTTCTGCAATTCTAGATGACTTCTAGAACCAATAAAAAAATCTAACAGCCATACAAAAACAATTGCATGAAGGCCTAGAAGCTATAATCAGTAAGACTATTAATGACTATTTGAAACTCTTAACAACTCATAAGAAAGATTATCTACTGCCATAACCTTTGCTCAACATGGTATGTACCATTATTCAATTATAAAACACAACGTTTTATTTGATTCATTAAGATTCGTTCCTTAAGGTCCATTAATAACGAAAAACCCTTTAAATGTACAATTTGGACGATCACGCAAACTTAATAACGAATATACGTACTATTTCATTATCACATTGCCAGTAGTCGAAGAGCAGAAATATGAATACTTAGATATAACGCCTATTATCCAACCCTCTGATGATTCCTTAAGTACCTACCCTGCATCCCAACATAGACAATTATTGCGACATGATAAGGTATAAGAACGACGAGTACATCTGCACCAAACAACCAATCACATTATAACCATGTGAAGAAGGCATCATCAAGTTCGAGGAACAAAATTGCAACTTAACTACGATTCACTGTCCTAATAACTTATGGACGCAAATTAGCAACAACCTCTATTTAATTTATACTCCAAAGACTGAAAAGATCGCGATTGAATGCAAAGATGGAACCAGACAAACAACGATAAAAGGTTCATTTCTAATAAGAAACGATCATTGGCGCATTACGTTCAGAGAACACACAATATTGAAGCAATTGATAATTCTGAAGAGATACTCAGAAGTCCTGAATTACTAAAGATGCGAAAAATGGAACGACAGAAACCTATATACTTTAGCGAAGATGAAGGACACATAAGACAGCAAATACGACGATTGAGAGACATCGAATTCCCAACAGGACCTAGTAATGGTTTTGCAACACATGTTTGGATATTATTGATAGCAATTATAATATTCGCAATATGGGAGAAATGTCACAAAAGGATACACGACTACCTGTAAAGAAGACGCGAATACGCTCCCGCAGCAGCAGACGTCCAGACCAGAGAAGAGAAAAAGCAGCGACGTCTCAGCCTCCAATATCCTTTCGTCCTGAGGGAATATTTTCAGTTCCGGGGAAGAGGAGTTAATAGGGACGATTGATTCCCATAATAAAATCCCCTAATTTATATAATGTTACAGGTAATCACATAAGCCAATTAAGATACTTAATTGGCTTATGTGATTACCTGTAACATTAATTTTTATGTATTTATTATAGCTGTATGTTTCCCTATGATTAAATAAATAAATAAATATTAAGGATGTACTCTATAGTAGATAAGCAGCTGTATTTTTAAGAAACCACTAAAAACGATAATACTTATTGATTATTTGTATAAGTAATAAATAACTATGATGTGTGGGAAGCCACTATAAGGGAAATTCATCTCAACCCCTATCATAAAATAAGAAAGTAATGTTTGTTTTCAGGATAATATAAATAGTCTCCCTGTGTCAGGAGCTCATTGTCCATCTTGACGCCATATGCATATGAACTTAGTTTATTCATGTAATTAGCTATAGGCTTTTTGAATAAATACTCGTACTTTAAAAAAACTCATCTCGTCGATTTCAACTCGCGTTTGTGTCGCTGAAAAAAGTCGCAGTGTATATTAGAAAATACCCCTACCTAAGCCCCGTGCAGTGCCTTTTTTAGGCGCTTTAATATATTAATATACCTATAATACGTATAGAGCAACCGATTTTTATATAGGTACCTAAGTATACCTACGATTAAAAAATAATTAATTTTAAACAATCCAAGTTGTTAACTAGTTTACCCAAGTTGTTAGACTACTTACTGATAATTAATTCCTGTTCTAATTAAAGAAAGAGTAGAGAAAGGGTTAATGGGAAATGTTCAAAACTAATTTACAGTTTAATATGTTTGTAGTAGATTTTGTTTTTGAACTAAGTACTTTAACTTATCATTCTTACTGTGATTGTGATTTGGATGAGTTGAGAATAAGTGATTTTTTAAATATTTTCTGATATAAAAAAAATATTTCGCTTTTTAGTATTCGCTCAAAATGGCAGATTCGTCAACTGATTTATACACCGAAAAAATTACTGATTACACACATTATTTAGTCCTGCCTTTAAAATTTGTCGCTTGCTGGGATTGGTATCCAAAACCAACCAAGGAATATCAATTAATCGTCAACAATGTGTACCTGGGCCTTGTATTATTCGTACTTTTGAACTTGACTATCGCTCTTACGACACATTTGTACACGGAATGGGTAAACGTTATGGAAAGTCTTGAAAAAATTGCCGATGGGTTGCCAATTCTCGCCTCTGTTGCAATTGTGGCGTATTTCGCTGCACATAAGAAGCAGTTGTATGATTTAGCCGATTATATGAATAACAATTTCAAGTTTTATTCCGCACAAGGGCTAACAAATATGACGATGCGACAGAGCTACGAAAAAGCGAAGAAATTCGCATATCTTTATACCGCTTGTGCATTTTTCAGTGTATCAATGTATGTGATCTTGCCAGTTGTTTTGTACTGTAAGTAATGTACTGTAAGTAATGATATTACAAATTAATAGCCAAGTTTAGGAAGTCCCCGGTCCGTATATTTTTTAGACAAAAAATCATCCACACGAAATCGTTATTGCTGAAATCATAAAAATATCGGTCTCGTCATCATATACGTGTTAATGGAATAAGCGAAACCCTCATACAATACACCATAACTGATTTTTATTAAAATAAATCCATTCCCGTTAAACAAAACTTAAAACAAGAATTTTTCTTCTAGATAATGTTATTAGAGTTTCCTCGTTTTTAGTAGATTTTTGGCGCGTTCGCCTCTCGTCCGCGCACGCCACGCCCACTTGCCTCCCGCGCGCGTATTCACAGAAGTATTTAGAAGCGGCAAAAATTTAAATAATACAAATAATTACCCCTATCAAAAACCCGTTAAATTGATTCTACTTTCGTTTCTGAACAAACTATTTTCTCAGTTTCGCTTATTCCGTTAACACGTTGTATATTGGGTGGGCATAAGTCAAAGTAAAGATTCTATTGCAAAAAAATAATCTTATTTTCAAGATATCAGAGCGCCAACTTTTGAAAAACGCCATAAGTGCTCGGGCTGCCTTGAAAAAACAAACCTTTGAAACCATTTACAGTATGGACTCGTCAACCGCCACAGCTTTGGGTTTATAAGAACGTGAATCACATCCCGCTCTTTGTCATCGTATTCTTGAGACAAGCTGTTGGGCAGGCGCTAGTGGGACTCGCTGTGGGACAACTTGGTGAGAGTCATTTTCTACTTAATTTTTTTTTTGCAAGAAGTCGATTTCTAGATCAATTGATAATTTTCTAAAATACAAAAATACAAATACAAAATCATTTATTTCTCAATTCCAAATAACATCAGTTCAGTTCATCAGTTTTTCTCTAGTTTTTTTTTTGTTTAAATAAAAAAATTGCTAGTTTTAGACACTGGGGACTGGATAGATGAGGACTAACATGTATTCTCATAGTCTTGGCGAACTAACATATATGCTCTTTTGTCCCCCGTGTGCGATACGCATAAAGGCGTTGTAAAAATGCGGACAGTATCCACTAGTGTCCATATCCTTCACGTGAGCGGCGTCTCACGGTCAGTTTCATCATTGGAAGAGGGTTTGCATTAAATAGATATACAGGGTGTAAAGGACAGTTTTCTAGGGAATGATCAGAACTGACTTTCAGTGAATGAAACTTTCAGGTAATAAAATAAAAAGGTCCTCTACACAAACTGTTCTATCAAGTTTTCAAATTTGTGGATTTTTTTTCATTTCCTAAAAGTTGTTCTGTTTAACTGACGGTTAGGGACCTTTCAAATTTCGGAAAGCTATCCCACACCCGATATACGCGGTTTACGGAATAACGCAAAACATCTTCCAATGGATAGTTCAGGTCGGCTCAAAATTACCAGTCAGTAGCAGAAAGGTCTATCAATGTTAATCTCACATTAATCTAGCTAGCTACCCTTTATAATTTAAAACAATTAAGTTTATGACAAAAATAAAGAAAAAGTTTCTCTAATTATTAAACTTTCCGCAACTATCCGTAAAGCAGTACAATGTGTTAACGGAATAGGCAAAACTGAGAAAATAGTTTGTTCAGAATCGAGAAATTTCACGGGTTTTTGATAGGGTTAATTTTTTTTTTATTATTTAAATTTTTGCCGCTTCTGTTGTAAATATTTCTGTGGATACGCGCGCTGGCGGCGGCGCCCGCGCGGTTCATTAGCAGTGAGGATGGGAGGGAAGTGGGCGTGGCGTGCGCGGACGTCGCGGACTACAACAACGATGAAACTAGAACAATGATGAAACTTTAAAATAACAATAACTAGATAAAAAAAACTTTTTTTATGTTTTTTTTTACGGGAATGGATTTATTTTAATAAAAATCTGTTGGGGTGTATGAGGGTTTCGTTTATTCCATTTACGTGTTGTATAAGAATTATAGTAAAAATTGTAATTACATTGATTCTGCTCCAGGCGTTTTCTTCGCCGCCAACGCGATTCTTCTCTGCGGTCAGTACGACCTCCTCTGCTGCAGTCTTCGAAACGCACGTTACACTGCGCTGCTGAAACGCGGCGTGTCACATAGGGCGTTAAAAGCCGCGCACGCTGACATTAAGGATGATGAGAAATATAACTACATCTACAGTCAAACTGAGATGGTTGATTCGAAATATCATTACGATGAGAAAGTCGTGAGTTGCATGCAAGTTTTTAAAAGGTTTAAGGAATAGCTTTTCTATTTTGGTAAACAATAATCAACAATATCACCAAAAATACAACAATCAAGTTATTTAGACTGATATATGCAAACCTGGCGAATCTTTCTAGAAAACACGTAATTTTTTGGTATCAGGCGTTTTTAAGGTAATAGGACGAATTTTAATGTCTATTACTTGCTTTCAAATTACATTTAAAGGCCTCAGGCAGAAGACTATCTATCTTGCAAAGTCGTAATATTTTAGGACCCTATGTATTGCTATAAATGAAACAACAAAGGTGTTGGCCAATGAGTGAGCACAATACAGTTGGCTTTCAATTTTTGTTTTGTTTTACAATTGTTAATGCTATCAGTAAGACAGACATTGTTTAGGAAAACCTGTTAGATGAAAATTACTTTAATCTTGTTCATATTTTGCAGACCGACCGTCTTGCAGGAGAGACGACACAATTTGGTAAGAGTTCTGATTCGGGTTCTAAAAAGAAAAGAATGTTTTTAGAATGTGTCTCGGCAGTTTATATTCCCCATAGACCTTTTTTTGTGGCCAGTGCGCTTAAACTCCAATCCAATAACATTATTTTCTGTAATTATCTACCTATTTAGACACTAATAACATTATGCACAGTAATGTTCTTATTAGTATTAGTAAGTATAATTTTAGTATTACAACTTGCAGACATTTACAGTCCGATGTACGACGAGGAGACATGCGCTGCGCTGCGTGAATGCGCACGTGTTTGTCAGGTTGCTACAGAGTACAAACAGCGCTTCGAGAAGTTCGTCTCGCCGTTGCTGGTGCTACGGGTCGTTCAAGTCACGCTTTATCTGTGTACTCTTCTGTACGCTGCTACCCTAGTAAGTTTTAAAACTGGCGCGAATTATTATTTCTCAGTCTCAAGCTCCCACCAAAATAATAGACTAAGAATTTAATAGAAAATATTGAGAAAATGAACCAGTTTTCAGGGGCTACACTTTCAGGGGATGCGTACACGTTGGCGTACACACGCGGACAAACAGGTGAACACTTTTGTGCCTCGTGTGCGCAGCGCTTTAGTCTCGTAAAGAGACCTCAGACCGAAAGTTTACAGAAAAATAGTGTAGGTAGATCTGAAGGGCAAAAGCTTCCCCAACGTTTATTAGAACTCTGTCTACATCTCTCCCTTTGCACAGAAGTCCGCACGTCTGTGGTAACAAAACTTTAAGCGGGACTCTGGTTTCGAGCGTTACTAGCACAGATCAGAAATAGCTTAATACTGGTTCTGTTGTACGTCGTGTACTTTTGCAAGAATTGGGTACAGTTCGCTCCTCTGTCGAAGACGTAATTGTTTTCTCGCGTGGGCACTACTCTTCAACCCCAAGCTACTTATTTGACATCAACATGAATTTTTTTTTTTTACTAAAAACCTACTTATAGTTATTTCTAAAAATGGGATATGTATTTTTTCAGAAATTCGACATGGTGACAGTGGAGTATCTTGGAGCCGTAGCTCTAGATATTTTCGTCTACTGCTACTTTGGAAACCAGATTATCTTGCAGGTATGTATTGGAGAAGTTTACAGACGGTTTTATTCCAGCTACTCTTGATAATAGCGCTATACAGCGTTATTTCTTTGGCATACCGGATATTTTAAGGTGTGTTTCTGCCCATGAAACTGAAAAACTTTTCCCCTTCACGCATCCGAGCTGACGCGTATAGACAGCAACTATATTTTAGGTCTATTTCCTCTAAATAATTAGGTCTACCTTTTGTACCTGACTCATAAAGTCTAGTTTCGATATAGCTTTTGGCAAATCCTATATAGGTTGTCCATATAGGTTGCCCCAAAAATTTGTGTCAAGCGGAATAGGTACATGTTAATCCACCCATACGAAAAAATAATTTCGACCTCCCATACAAAATGTGCTGTCAGCAGTAGGTAACAGTTTGTATGGGGTCGAATTTTTTTTTCGTATTTCGCCCTATGTTCCTTGGGAAAAGTTGTTCAGTTTCATGGGCACATTAACATGTTTTCCGCTTGACACAAATTTTTGGGACACCCATATGTATCTAAGCAATATTCGTTTCTCGAACACGGCTCTAACGATTTCAATGATTTGAATGATAAGGCGGTTTTCGGGGCGAGAAATCGATCTATCTGTCAGGCAACATTTCTTTTTCTTCGCTATTTTAAACATTTCTTAAAAAGAGTTACAGAAACCGTACAGCGCCATCTATTGGTAGGCCTTAGTTACTATAATACAAAGCTCGGTTACTCAGGTACTCATTACAGAACATCTTGAGCATTGCACTGCCACAGAATTAATAATAGTTGGCACTGCGAGAATAGGCTTCCTATGTTATGTATGTGCTATTTCTACTGCACTGAAGTGAAAGGTTTTGTGTGGTTGTTGAAAATACGTGCAGAAATTTCGCATCCCTTGTCAAATGCAGACCGGGACCAATCCTATCCACGCAATCTTCTTTCAATCAACCAAATAAAGACTTGGCTTAAAGGTCTTAGTAGCCAAGCCATAAACTCCTTTAAAAAAAAAACATACCAAAATATTTTCGTCTCATCACCACCAACATGAATGACATTATTGCAGGCGGGTAGAGTATCAACGGCTGCGTACCAGAGTTCGTGGCCGGCGATGGGTGCTGTACCACGGCGAATGTTGCTCAACATACTACTCGCCACTAAACGCCCAGTGATGGTGCGCGCCGGAAGATTCCTGCCCATGGATCTGCATACCTTCGTTGTTGTAAGAACTAAGATCTCTTCCTATCAATCCTTTGCTTTGGACGATCGTGACCCCATTAGCGGGCGGGATGCGATGCGCTCTGAATTCAATGGAGGCAATAATATGCATCAGGAGAATGTGCAACATTTAATGCATAGCAAATAATGTGCAGCCGATAATTGGCGTCTATTTGCTGCGTACTTTTGTGCCGCACACATAGATTTATGCCGCACATTATTCAAGCATCATGTTATTGATCCTAGTATCATTGACCTTCACTGATGCACTTTCTGTTATTTCAACTTTCGAATATGAATCTATATCAATACGAAAAGGTTTTACAGAAATTCTTGGTTCTATGTAAATAAGAAAATTTTAGGTTCTTAGCTACCGAGACTTAAGACAACAATGTCCGACAAAATAGCTTTTATTAAACTATAAAAATTAATAATGAATACAGTTTTATAAAATGTCCTTTTACAAAAGTGACGTGAACTATCATGGTGTACATTACTCGAGCGTGTAAATAATGAGCGACATATATTACGCAGCAAATAATGTGCGACTGGCAACTGACGTCAATTATCGGCTGCACATTATCGAGATGCGTAGTATATGCTGAACATTATACACGCTCGATTCAAGTTGGCCATGAAGTGAAGTCAGCGACAACTCTTAGCAATTCCCACGTGACTGCGACTACATTCATGCTACAGAACAGCCAGTACTATCTAGTATCGAGACTAACGAACTAATTTTTAGTTAGCACGATAGTACTCTGGATTTTTTGAACGACTATTTTTGAGAATTTGCAACTAGTCCTTTGTAAAATGCAGCATTTTCCTTCTTTGATCGGCTGTCATTTTATCCAGGTACCACTTTGAGATCACAATCATGGTCATTTGACATCCTTATAAGCCAATCTAACTACTGTGAAAAAGACAACAGTTTCTCAAATATGAGCAGCATCTGAACTCTTGGATTGACTGCTATTTTGGTCAGCTACCACTTAAAGACAGCACTCATGGTTTAATGACATCCTAATAAACATATCTAACTGTGGTAAAAAGGAAAATCGGTACCCCCAAATTATACCATTTCCTCATTTTTGGCCATCTGGCCCATGGACTAAACTGACCGCAACCGCTGTATAGGTAGAGGGGGAGAGGTAGGAGGTGGGGGAGTGGGAAGGAAAGAGCAAGAACTAGTTGCCGCCGCGAGCGGGGACGAGCGATGCACCACCCCCGCCTCGTCTCCCCGTGAGCATACCTAAGGCGCGCTACAGCGGTTGCGGTGCGGTCAGACTAAAGTATGGCCAACGTAAGAAGTCCGTTTTGACGTTTCCCTATCACCAAAACACAGGGTTCATTTTTCTTACAGGTCGTAAATTGTTCATACGTTTGACAGCTGTCAGAAAAGACCTATTACGATGGCCTATCTCCATTGTGTATTCTCTTCACTACGTGACGTTGGCGGAATTGTGAATACACAAAAGCCATGAATCAAAGAATTGAATTACTTTAACCTCTATAACCCCGCCAAAGATATAAAACACTCCACTAAGCACCGCAGAATAACCGTCTAGCTCTGCCATACAAAAATTCGCAACAACCGTGCAAAAACAAAGTGACATTGCGAATTTGTAATTTTTTTCCCGCCAATAGACCTACTTACATTGGTCGGGTATTCAGTGCGCGGGAAGTAATCGCTGATATTTCCGAACGTAGCCACTCTACCTCTATGGTTTATATGTCATTCGAAAGGTAATTTTATAAGGTCTAAAGTCACTATACATGTCAAACCAAAATAAACCGTATTTTTTCTGCAATAAGGCAAAATTCGAAAATCTGTTTCCGGGTTCACATGTGAACCCGCGGGGCTTGACGAAAGGAAGCGATCTGGGTTCACATGTGAACCCACGGTGCTTCTGAGGTGCTATCACACGTACATTCATGCTTCATTTAAACGGAATGAGAAGTGTGCGTCGCATTGATCCAGGTCTTAGTTTTCCCTTACGATGATGACGGGGTCTGTAGTACACCTAATATGAACTTTGTACAGCGTTGGACTTATTTCCCCCAGTCAGATTTCTTTGGGAGCGCTGTTCTTAACAATAAGGTGCTTACTTGTTTTTTTTTTACAGATAATCAAAACTTCGTTCTCCTATTACACTCTTCTAGTCAATGTCAACGAGAAGAAATAAATGAAGCAAGGAAATGACAATTACCATAAAAAATCAAAATAAGACTGCACACATATTAGCACGTTATGCAGTCACTTCTTACGCTAACTAACATAGTTGCACATAGATTCTTTAAAGTTAAAGCTCTGTTAAATATAATTGTCATATTTTGATTTTGTTGACTGTATGTGAAGTGACGCAGATTTTAGTTTACTGACGTTATAAAGTGATCAAGGAATCCTAAAATGAATAAGTATTCTTTGACTTTGATGACAAGGGTAGTGAGAGCAATAGATTTAAAGGAGCTTTAACTTTAAAAAAAGCTTTGTGCAACTGGCAGTAAGTGTACCAAAGCCAAGTTGTCCTTAAAGCATTTATCTAAAAAGATATCTTGTTTGTAAATTTGGTTCATGCTCAGCTTAGCTCGGATAGACATTATTGGACATGCTACAATGCGCGCAACGAAAGAAGAGCCCTGTCAGTTGAAAGAAGAGCCCTGTCAGTTGAAAGTAGAGGGGATTTCGCGCAGGTACAGCCTAGCGTCCCTCCCCGCTTGCCGCCAAAATGGTCTACTGCGCAGGTTAACCACGTGATCCGTCAAGGCTCTTCTTTCGTTGCGCGCATTGTACAGGTGTAGTAGTATATAATATAAATAAAAGTTGAAAATTATTCAGAAAGTATTTTATTTACGAAATTAATATACAATTCTCTTGTTCAGTAAAACGTGAAAGCGGGATGTAGCCCGCGGTCAGTCTAGCTTTACAGCGTCGACTCGTGTTCAAATAAAATTATTCCCCAAGATTGATTTAGACCTGACTTTACACAGCCTTTGTAAGAATGCCCAGTTACGAGAACAAAAAATAAACGAACTAACAGTTTAGCATTCGTACGGCCATTTGCATTAGCTAAATGCAAACAAAATGGCAGAATATAAGATGGCCGCCAAATGATCAAAATAGCGATTTATAAGATGGCCGCCAAATGTTATTCTAAGACCCATTCATATAAGGTTATCAATAAGAACACAGGCTAGTTCTTTGCATAATACATTCCGCAACTTTAATGGTACGTTTTTTCGTTTTTGTAACTGAACAGCCTTTTAAATAGCAGTCTATCGGTGGAGTTGCATTAACACGGTTTTCAACGCTGCTATTTTTTAGACATGTGATAAATATGACATGAAAAATATGATATAACAAAATGTATAACATTATTTTAGTAGTTACAATCACAACACATCTATAGGTATGCTCGAGTTTGCCTAAAAGCCTTAGTCAATATCTAGAAAACTTAGAAGTTTATGGTAGAACGAAAACTAGATCTATTATGATTCGCAAAGCGAGTAGAGGTGAACACGCACAAACAGACATATTCCTTTATGTGCAAGCGAGCGTGTACAACAGACATAATGTTGCTTGATTAAAATGACAGCAGGCCCTTTAGCTATGCGTGAGAGCAGGACGGAGCGATACGTGTCTCTGTCGCTCCAATGTCTTACGCAAAGCTCCGTCTGCTTTCACACTACTGTCATTCTAATAAAACTACCCTATTTCGACTGCATGCGTGTGATCACCTCAAATCTCACTACGCGGCCTTCAAAACAGTTCTGAATGTTACAACTATAGGCGAACTTCGTTCCTTGAAGGAATCGATGTTTGTACAGCGAAGAAAACCGCTCGCAAATATAAATAAGCATGTGTAAAGAGTTATTAAAGTTACTACTATCGCCCAACCACTAAAAGGGGACGGTTACAGACAAGTATTTTTTACGTTTTTTTTTGTTCTGTCCTCAAACCTCTAAGAGTTTACAATATTTATGCTTACTACTTATCCATACGAAGTTAATTCCATTACGAAGTAATATTTTTATCATTACATTTTATTTTATCTCAATGTCATTAAATTAATTTTTAAACTGCTCGTGCGAGTTTGGTGTTGCCAGATGCCCACGAGACATATTTTTCCGTACGTAATACATATTTTGAAAAAATAATTTAATAAATTAAAGTGTAAAAATAATATTGCCACTAAATTAGCTTTCTTTTATTTAGAAGTGTCTGATCACCACACTACTTAATAGTATAGATGAGTGAACGAATTTCTATAACATTAATAAATGCGATAAAACATTGAATAAATGGCAACATTGGTTATCAAGTTTTGAAATGGCAGCACTGAACTCGCACGTATTCTTACATTAAAATTGGATATTGAATGCGACACAAGCATACGATAGCAGTCATACATACAACCATACAAATTTCGTAGCATAATAGCATCCACCATTCTTCCGCATATAAACGCCCCAATGGATTCCCAAGTAAAATACTCATAATTTAAAATATAATAAATAAAAAAAATCGCATGCATTATTACTTTTGCTATGATAGCAAGAGCGGTTTTTGTAAAATAATATCTTCCAGAAAGGAGATTAATCATTAATTAAAATTGTATTGATTTTGATTCTAGTAGTTTCTAAAGAACATCCAATATGGAAGTCCGATTTCTACCAGTATTGCCAGATTTTTGTATTTATATAAACAATTTACAAATTTTCAATATTTCTGAAAATTCCAAGACATATAAGAGTAGGAAATCAGAGGATTAATACAGTATTATTAACTTGATTTTGAAGTTCATATTTCGAAATACAAAAGAAATAAAATGTCACTCCGTCGACACATTAATACTTAATTTCATTAAACTGCATTCTATATATTGCAAAATACTTAGCGGAAGTCAAAGCTTACCTATGGAAGAATTTTACAATTTTAGAGTCGAAATAATACAGGGTGTAAATGCAAAACCGAGCCCCAGCTCAAGGGTGTACTCAGACCACGAAACTGAACAACATTTCCAAAGAAACATGGGTCGAAATCGGAGAAATTTGTATGGCTTCTCCATATAAAATGCACTTTCCACTGTTGAAGGTTTGTTTGGTGAAGCCAAAAAAATATCTCCACTTTTGACCCATGTTTATTTGGAAAAGTTGTTGAGTTTCGTCACAGTAAATATATAAGCTAAAGCAGTATGGAAACTCGGGCCTTTTTTTGAAAAAAGAACTATTCTGCATCGGTGCGTCAGGGTTGTAACCCAGAATTTTTGAAATAAGAATTGTATGATGAACTCAAATATTGGGTGCTTCTATCAACTTCGTTCCTTTCAGCATGTTTTCAATTTTTCATGGTTTTTTTTTTTCACATTTAGTCGCCTTTTACGACTCAAGAAAAGGTTAAGTCACTTAGTCGCCTTTTATGACACAAGGGCAGATTAAGATACTTAGTCGCCTTTTATCGCACAAGGACAGGGACATACTTATAGGGACCATAAATCTACCTATTTGTTTGTATTATGGTTTTGGCACCCACGACTGACTTCAGCGCGAAAACTGCTTATTTTCCTGTAGCGGTGTGCGCATGTGTGAGTGCGCCAGTTTTGGACGTTTGTTAGGAGTTTCCATACTGCTTTAGCTTATATATTTACTGTGGTTTCGTGGTCTGAGCAAACCCTTGAGCTGCCGCTCGGTTTTGCATTTACACCCTGTATAGTTTGATTAGAATCAAAGCAGGAGAGAGCTATACGTGAGAGCAGGACGGAGCGATACGTGTCTCTTTCGCTCTATCCGTTCTGCTATCATTGTAATCATGCTACATAATTTCAACTTTAAGACTTCCCACTTTACAAAGAGTGTTCATTACTATGGCGCAACGCTATTGGTGGATATGAGCCAATAGCGTATTGCCAGCTTCTAACTTGCTGCGTCTAGAAAGCGCGTCACCCAATTATGAAGTCTATGTATACATTTTTTGAAATTTTTTGTCGTTAGCTTTAAAATGTTTGAACTGAAACTGCATACAAATATCACCAGTTCTAATTTCGCTAAGTCCAAATTAGCAATATTTAAAAAATCAATAAATTTTAGTGTTTGGGTTTCCAAGGATGAGCGAGTACATTATAAATATGGGGGATTTACGCTATCAGAGAACTTGAGTTAAACGGGGTTATTTTGGAGCCCTGGTCAAATTTAGTATGTTACTTAACACTTGATACTGAAAAACATTTTTCAAAGAAGCATTGGTTGAAAATTCAAGTTTTCTAGTCAATATGAATTTGTATTAGCCAACAAAAATCATTTACCTTTTTCAACCCATGTCTATGGAAAACTTGTTCACTATTATGGGTTATTTACACGAAGACTAAGAAAATTTTGATGCCTCTGAAGGATGAAGCTATCGAAAACAAAGTGAAAGCTGTTCGACTATTTCTTTCTTTCCTATAGCTGCATCCCTCAAAGTCGCCCAAATTTTGCCTTAATGTAAATCACCCTATAATAATATTCTAAGTTACTAAAATTTCACCAACGCTATAAGCAGTATCATTACTAATATCCGAGAAAAATTATTTCTGATGATATTTTACTAAGACAATGGGGGCAATTCTAGCGTGGCCGCTAAATTTAAGGCAGGTCTAAAAATGTTGCTGCCTATAAGGCTGAAAAAAGACAGCATCACTTTTAGAGCAGTCAAATTTTAATTATAAATTTAGCGGCCACGCTAGAATCGCCCCCAATGTAGCAGAAACGTAAACATTGTGACTATATGTTCAGTCAAATTTCATCTGTTTGGATACCAGCTATCATCCAAGATATCTTATAACGTAACAACCCCCAAATGCTTTCCAAACGCAGCCAATCTACACACATACCTGTACACTAGTAGTTGAGTCGACGGGGCGCGAAGGGCGGGGTGTGGAGGGGCAACCTTACAGTTACAAGCTACGAGCATGCGCCCGCTTAGCTGTGGGGAGAACACACATGTTATGATTATGAGCAATAATTGAATGTAGGTAAATTGGAGATCTGATCATCGTCGACAACCCTAGTTCATCTCATACCAAAAAGTTATGGTGGTGCAAAATAAGAACCTCCCGACGCATAGTCACTTTCTCAAAATGTCACGTTCGCAGAATGTCACGATTGCAAAATGTCACGTTCGCAAAATGTCACGTTTTGGTACTTAGAAAATAGTTGAATTTTTTAAGTTGTGTCTAAAAAGCAGGTTTGCTTGGGCGCAACCTGGCATGTTTTTTAGGGTTCCGTACCTCAAAAGAAAAAAACGGAACCCTTATAGGATCACTTTGTTGTCCGTCTGTCTGTCTGTCAAGACCCTTTATCTCACGAACGGGTAAAGGTATCTGGTTGAAATTAATATCATATATTAGGATCCATGAACCACACAAGATCTGAAAATTTCAATTTTTTACAACGACGCAATCAAAAGATATGGCATTTTATGTCCTCATCTCCATACATTTATTCAAAAATGCAAAACCTACAGGGTACTTCCCGTTGACCTAAAATTATGAAATTTGGCAAGAAGCTAGGTCTTACAGTACAAATAATGGGAAAAGTCTGAAATCATTAAATATTACAACTTTTCTCACAACTAATGGCAAAAGTTTCCCGTTTCAAAAACATTCATATGAGAGAGGGGTCAAGTTGGATGGTCGCGGAGGCGATTTTTGTTTTAGTTCTATTTTAAAAACGGGAACACTTATAAACTTGAAAATTGGTATATTTATAGTGCATAAGCTATAAAATAACAACAAATAATAAGACTTGGTCAAGCGCGTGTCGGACTCAAAAAATCTAGCACATTCTTACTGAAATTTGAACTAATACAATTATGATTATGTGGTGGTACGGAACCCTCAGTGCGCGAGTCCGACTCGCACTTGGCCGGTTTTTTTACAGTAAGCATAGCACCAAATATGGTGCTGACTGTGCATAACGTATCCTTTTTATTGTGCACTACCCAACGTATATTTTTGGTATGCGATGAGGTAGGGTTGCCAACTAAGGGTTAAAGGTGTAACAGAAAGGGTATAACAGCCACTATAAAGTATATAACTCTAAATCTGCCCATGAAGCTAAACAAGTTTTCAAGGAACATTAGGTTGGTAGTCTCTTTCTTTCCGTTCACGAACGTTAAGCAACGTTAACCGCGGTCAATACCCGGATGGGTGGCCGCCAGTGGCACTAGTACCAGGCCTGTGACACTCCGCACTCTAGGTATGCAACGCGGCGCTGGAAGTCGACTGGGTGAGGCAGTGGATTTTACTTTTCTTTATATCATCTTAAGCTTGTGGCGGCAAAATAGGTAAGTAAGTATTTGCCTTTTTGATTGAACATTATTACATACCTACTTGCATCTCGCTAAGTATCTCGTAAAGTGACAAAATCATCGCCTTAGCCCACCTGTCCGCGATCACCCGCGATTTAAAAACTTGTCCTAAGCGGTGCACTGCAAGTATCGACTTTATGCTTAGACCGTAAGGTTGAAATTTGTCGGCACCCCGCCTGAGAGTGTCGGATCTGTAAACGTTAGTTATTATGTAATCTGTGCTAGTACTAAGAGCTCGTTCCCACTATGTCGGCTATCGGATTCCGATTTTAATCGTGTGTCGGCGCCTCTGTTCCCAATATGTCGGATATCGAATTCCGATTTGAACAGCGCCATATGCGAGCGTTGATCCGACACGACTTTTTTCCGGACGAGGGCTGACAAAACACACGATATTTTTTGTCGGATCCGACACAAAATCGTTGTCGGACGAGTGTGAATAGCTTCATATAAAATGTTCAGCCACTGGAACGATCGATTAAAATCCGGACCGACATACGACATAGTGGGAACGAGCTCTTAATCGTTTCCGTTTAGTGGCACTAGAACTAAAGGTACGTTAAGCCGTTTGGCCCGGCTATTGTCAATGACAGTAGTAGTTAAACCAAATCAGATACAATTTGGCGGCTTGAAAACTTTAGCCAGATTGGCCACTAATAGGCAAAGCCTAATCTGGGATTTTGGTCTGGTTTGCCCTCTGGGTCGCAGAGGTCAGAATTCAGTCGCTGTATATAAAAACCAGTGCCCTCCTAGGTTAGGTAGCTGACTCCAAATAACCTTACGATGATGATAAAAACCTAAAGATGATGTAATCATCATAACCTTATGGTCGAAATAAGAAAAATATTACAAATTCCTGAAGAACCTACATCAGCTGATAGCACATTTCGCATGGAAGGTTTTTTTTTTCAACCTATGTCTCTGGGGAAATGTTCAACTTCAAGGACAGATTTAGGGATTTGTTTAGGTTACTGAAAAAATACTTACTACAATAATAGTTACTGGTCATATTACTTCACCTCCCCCCCCCCCCCGGTCAACCGCACGTCAGTGGAAACATTTGCAACTCTATTACATTGCCGTAAAGTCCAAAATGATTCTACTGACGTGCTGTTGGGTGAACTTACAGTGGGCACAGTACAGTGGGAGCATGGGAAGTTATCGGATGAGACAAACAAAACAATGATTTTTAACTGAATTGAATAATAGGCCTTTACATATGAAATTGCCGTTTTGCATGGCGAATTTTAGATAAACTCAATTTTCAGTACTAACATTTTTGTATTTTTCTTAGGAATTATAAATCCATTTTTTTAGGCATTATTGGGAAGGCATTAAGCTAACAGAAGCTTAAATTTAATCTTCGAAAAATATTATGTGTAAAAACATATAACAAATCTAATGATGAAATCGGACGACATTTAAGACGAACAATTTTCGAACCTTTAATTTTATATATCAAACTAAAAATAAAAACTTTATTTTATGCGTAAATTAATAACCTTGAAGTCAACTTTCAAATATATTTATAAGACAAATGAAAAAAATTGCATTAGAATTATAGGAATCATGATCTTATTAATCTGTAAGAAAATTTCGGCAATTTCATAGGTAAAGACATATTATTTCATTGTTTTTGTAAGAATAGGATCGACACAGCTGCCCATGACTGTACATAAGATACAATAGGATAAGGGTAGACGCACACTAAGCTTTCTAAAAAGTGTGAGCGAGAAAATTGTTATCGTATATTCATTCTTTTCTAAATTCTGACATGTATGTGTTTACCCTTAGGTGGACATGCGGTCATGCCCGAAAACAAGACAAGAAATAGATGATTTCGGGGAATTTTATGATATTATCAAAAATGAGTGATAAACTATTTGTTAGGTTGAAATTCGGACTATAACACACTTAATTTCTGTCTGTCTCCCAAGAACAGAGTATAAGCTCTCAACTCAATGAATGCAGTCAATAAACTAAAAAAATAACATTAAACCATTCATTTGGGACCTATTTTTAAATTAAACATCATTCAAAATGTAAAAAATAATCCGCACTTTATAAAAAAAAGGGTTGGAAATAATGAAGACGTGTTTATTATGAGATTAATCAACGCTTTTAAAAATAAAGTACCTGGGCGACCGAGCTTTGCTCTATAATAGCCGCCGTAAATATCATCGGGTGAGCAATCTATGCTACCTGCCAACAGATGGCGCTGTAGGTTTTTGGTCTAATACGCGGTATTAAAAAAAATGCTTAAAAACACGGGTGAAACCAATTTTCTAGCTAGATCGATCCCCCCCCCACCCCTATAGCTGTTTACCGAATTACAAATATTAAAATAAAAAATATCCGAAACAGATCACAAATATATATACAAATATTGCTCGTTTAATAGTATAGGAAGATTTGACGACTTTCAAAAATAGGTCCTCTGGTTAGTTATTGAAACACACATCTGTAACTTACATCACGACTGCCTCATATGTCTCTGTGATCAGAGAAAATTTGATTCAGAAATGCGAGAACGGTACATCGATCTCGTGATTTTCAAAATTAAGTTTAACTACCAAATCGTATATTTTATACAACTTATGCATTTGATTAAACTGAACAACGTTTCCCAAATACAACATGTTCCGAAAAGCAAACAAAATTTTGGATAGAATGGGCTTGAAACCGGTTTTGCAATTACAAGGAATATACCGGTAATTAAAGGTCGAAACACGAACAAAATTTTTCGACTTTCCCATACAAACTGCATCGGCTGATTGAGAACGACAATTTTTTTTCCGTTTTCGACCTATGTTTCTTGGGACAAGTTTTTCAGCCTCTTAAAACATCCGGGGCGACAATAAAAAAAACGCTGTAGGGGAATTTTCTGGTCTTAGTTGGACGGGCTATTACTGGCTCACGGTAGCAATAGTATGGCAACATTATTGATGGAAAAAAGAGTAGTTATATGATTTGGTAACATGAAACTCAAGCATTGTTTGATTTTGGGAATCCCTCTAACCTTTGATGTTGTCCCGAGATCGTTTCGATAATTACCTATAAAATTTTAAGTTATTAAAATCACAGATTGACATAATTTTGAAAATAGGGACAATTAAGTGGCTACTAAGTTCTTTACATTTCAAACTTAGAGTGAGTTCCAAAACGGTAATAATTACCCCTGGACAGTAGTCCGTCTCGACCACACCGGTGGACGTCATATAACGCTATCCTGCTGTCAGGGAAATTTTTACCCGTTTCGGAACGCAACCTTAATTCGTTGTTTTCGTTCTCATAGTACGGGGAACCGCACGTCAGTGGAAACATTTGAAACTCTATTGTGTTTCTACTGACGTATGGTTGGGTGTACAATATGAATATCTTTGATGAAAATATCTACCGCAAACTGAAACTGTCAATTCAGACATCTATGTCCTGATCGAGGTCAAGAGTAAGCCCATTGACAATAAAAAAAACTTTTGCCAAGGCACAAAGATCAACATAGACAAATTACTTGAATACCCAGTCTTCCCTTACGGAATCATCATGTTGAAGCAGCATCCCGTTTTATTATTTATATTTTAACATTTTTACCCACCTTCTTTGGGGAAAAATGTTTAGTTTTAGGGTCTGAATAGACAGTTTTAGTTTTTGAGAACTGTCTAGCCTAGATAATATATTACCGAGTTTTAAAAAAAACCGAGTAATTTTCTCAAAATCCCTTGCAACATGTTCCTTTATTCATAATTACTATTTCGCAAGCTGTAGCAAACTGTTTTGACAAAAAATAATATAGTATGAGTGGAGTGTGGTGCAGTAGAGTGGGAGTAGTATGGTAGAGGGCGGGTAGATACTATACTGACCGCGAGCTGAGTTTGAGCAGTATAGTAGTGTAGGTAGAATATTATTTCTTCTTGTTCTTGGGCTGTGTGTGCTGAAATCAGTTCAGACATCTCTGTCCTCAATACTTGATCGAGGTCAAGAGTAAGCCCATTGACAATAAAATTTTTTTTTGCCAAGGCACAAAGATCAACATAGACAAATTACTTGAATACCCAGTCTTCCCTTACGGAATCATCATGTTGAAGCAGCATCCCGTTTTATTATTTATATTTTAACATTTTTACCCACCTTCTTTGGGGAAAAATGTTTAGTTTTAGGGTCTGAATAGACAGTTTTAGTTTTTGAGAACTGTCTAGCCTAGATAATATATTACCGAGTTTTAAAAAAACCGAGTAATTTTCTCAAAATCCCTTGCAAGATGTTCCTTTATTCTTAATTACTATTTCGCAAGCTGTAGCAAACTGTTTTGACAAAAAATAATATAGTATGAGTGTAGTGTGGTGCAGTAGAGTGGGAGTAGTATGGTAGAGGGCGGGTAGATACTATACTGACCGCGAGCTAAGTTTGAGCAGTATAGTAGTGTAGGTAGAATATTATTTCTTCTTGTTCTTGGGCTGTGCGTGCTGAGTAGTGTGGTCTAGTTGAATTTGGGTGGGTAGTACGGTAGTGTTGGTAGTATGGTAGAGTGTGGGTAGTATAGTAGTGTGGGTAGTATGGTAGAGTGTAGGCAGTATGGTAGTGTGTGCAGTACTCACTTCTTCTTGTTCTTGGGCTGGGCACGCGGAGGGGTGTTGGGACGGCCCATATTGAGTCCGGAGTACAGTTTGCGCTTGTCCGCTGGTTTCAGGATCTGGAACGAGCACATCAGCGTCTCGTCCACTGACATCAACGCGCCTGCAACAAACAACCAACCTTTGAGTAACTATGTGCAATTCGCAAAATGTTCTTATTATTGTCGGTCGAACAAGTAATCGAATGATTTAAAAAGGCATCCAAAAAATGGGCCCTCAAGGGCTTTCAGCCATTTAAGACTCCAGGCCCGGATGAAATCTACCCAATCCTACTACAAGAGGGAGCTGATATCATCGCCCCACATCTGTCAAGGCTCTATAGAGCATGTATTGCCTTTGGGTATATCCCTAAAACCTGGAGGCGGGTAAAAGTGATCCATATACCCAAACCTGGGAAACCGGACTATGAGGATGCCAAGGCGTTCAGACCTATTATTAGTCCGTCGTCATTTATTCTTAAGGCACTCGAGAAACTAGTGGACAGGCATATCCGAGAGGGACCATTAAAGAGGAGACCTCTTCATGGACTCCAATGTGCTTATCAGCCGGGAAAATCAACAGAGACAGCATTACACTTAGTAACAAGGCGAATGGAAGCTGCCTTAGATACTCAAGAAATATGTATAGGGGCATTTCTCGATGTAGAAGGTGCCTTTGACAAGACCACCCTCGCATCAATAGAGGGGCCTCATTAGAGCATAGCATCGAGCCTACTTTGAGAAAGTGGATCAATAGCATGCTCAAAGGAAGAGTAATAACCTCGACACTCATGGGAGACGCAATCCATGCCAGGACAACCAAAGGTTGCCCACAAGGGGGGTTCTGTCTCCAATGTTGTGGTGCCTGGTTATAGACTCTCTTATAAAGGAACTCAACACAGGACCATACTACACCGTTGGATACGCGGATGACCTGGTCATACTGGTAAGGGGCAAAGTAGTGAGAACTGTTTCGGAACTCATGCAAGAGGCCCTTAAAAAGGTGGAAAGGTGGTGCATACGACATCACTTATCCATCAACCCTGAGAAAGCTGTTGTGATACCATTTACAAAGAAGAGGAAATTGGAGACCTTAGGTCAGCTCTCCCTATACGGGACGCAACTAAAATGGGCCGTAAAATATCTAGGAGTTACACTAGACAAGGAACTAACGTGGAAAACACATGTAGACAACACTGTAAGAAAAGCTCAAAGAGTCTTTGGAATGTGTAGATCTACCTATGGCAAAACCTGGGGGCTTAAGCCCAAAATATTACATTGGCTGTATACCATGGTGATCCGACCGATTATCACATATGGTAGTATAGCCTGGTGGCCCAGAACAAAGCAAATTGGATGCAGACAGGAGTTGGCTAAATTCCAAAGAACCGTCTGCATAGCCATATCTGGAGCTTTTAGGACCACCCCTACGGCAGCGCTGGAAAACAGTCTTGGTTTGACACCGCTGCATATAGTCGTGGAATTGGAGGCAATAAGTGCGCTCCATAGGCTAAAAACCCATGGACTGTGGGACGACTCCTTGCCAAAAACACGACACACTAAATTCGACACAGATAGAGAACTTGACACTATTACATCCATGGGCTGCGATAAAACACAGCCTAGGTTCATGTTCAAGAGACTCTATGAGATCCACATACCCTCGAGAGATGATTGGAATAAAGGATTGAATCCCTCAAGATAGGACAATCTGACATGGTACACTGACGGATCAAAAAAGAAGTCGGGTACAGGGGCGGGTGTTTATACCAAAGGATATGAACACAGTCAAAGCATGGGTATTAGGTCTTTACCTATGAAATTGCCGTTTTGTATGGCGAATTTTAGGTAAACTCAATTTTCAGTACTAACATTTTTGCATTTTTCTTAGGAATTATAAATCCAATATTTTTTATTTTTTTAAGCATTATTGGGAAGACAGTAAGCTAACAGAAGCTTAAATTTGATTTTCGAAAAATATTATATGTAAAAAAATATAACAAATCTAATGATGAAATCGGACGGCAATTAAGACGAACAATTTTCGAACCTTAAATTTTATATATCCAACTAAAAATAAAAACTTTATTTTATGCGTAAATTAATAACCTTGAAGTCAACTTTCAAATATAAGACAAATGAAAAAAATTGCATTAGTATTATAGGAATTATGATCTCATTAATCTGTAAGAAAATTTCGGCAATTTCATAGGTAAAGACCTAATATATATGCAACAGTCTTTCAGGCTGAAACATATGCAATTATTGCCTGTGCAAAGGAGAATCTAGACAGAGGCACTACGGGCCAAACTATATACATTCTCCGTGACAGCCAAGCGGCACTAAAGGCTCTCACACCCTACAAGGTAGACAAACCAGCCGAGCTCTGAGTATCGCCAAACTTAACATGTCTACTCACCCGCGTTATCGAACTCCCCACAGTAGTTAGGCGCCGAGAAGAGAGTGACCAGCTGTCTCTTGGCGAAGAACTCGTAACCGTCTTCCACAACTTGATGCGCGCGACAGATCAGATCGAACTCGTGTTTAGAGAGGAATTTGCCCACAACCTGAAATCACACAATATTACCTTATGAATATTTGAAAGAGTAGAACAGGGACTATTTATAAGGGTCATTTTTTTTGTCTAAGCGAGAGACGTATGTCATGTCAAAATTGTAGCAGGTCATTTATTCATCCAAAGTCTCAGGCCGGTATTTCACTGGGACACCATGGCAGCGCAACCAGTCACCGCTACCAACAGAATGTATACAGCTCTATAGAGAGTTACTCACCTGGTGTCCGTTTGGTTGCGCAACCAATTTGGCGGCGCAACCAGCACGGATGCTGGTCGCGCTACCACTCCCAGTGACATATAGCCCTTAACTGTGGCCGCAGAGTATAGCGACTCTGGTGTCTTTACTGGTGTCTAGTTACGGACACCAGTGGCGCAACCAGTCGCGCCACCGTGGTGTCCCAATGAAATATCGGCCTAATGGAAAGAAGCAGGGTGTAAAAAGATATTTTGTGAAAACTGAGACTTTGGATGAATCCAGACCACGAACAACTTTTCTTATGGAACATAGATCGAAATACGAAAAAAAAATGTTTGCATCTTCGACAGCGAATTCTTTATGAAAATTTATTTCAACCTACGTTTCTTGGGAAAAATGACCATTTTAACGGTGTGGATTCATAGTTATAGATTTCAGCAGATATCTTTATAAAACCAAATTTGTACCCATTAATGTTTATGTTTATGTTTTGAGGGTAAAGGGGCCGGGCTCCTAATTCCCAACGGCCACTGCGACCTGTACAGATCTATTGTAGCCAACCCTTTATATTACATTTCCTCGGCCACACCGACAGCCTCAAAGAAGCTGACAATTTGCCTAGGATTGAGAGTTCGAGCATCTTCAGGGTATAGTATGTGTCCTCCCGTTTCCCGACTTCTACTGTGAGTCAGTGCATCACAGTGGCAGATCAGGTACCCATTAAAGTTTTATTATTATTTTTACCTTCATAAGGTTAACTTCACAAAATTGACAGCTGTGTGAGAGCAGGACGGCGCGATGCGTAAGATATTGGTGCGACAGAGACTCGTATAGCTCCGTCCTGCTCTCGCGATAGCTTTTTATTATTATTATTATTTTATTTAAAATTTACAAATATATGTAAATTTTAAATATAAATTAAATTAAATAAATCTATCACTTGAATTATTTTTCTTTGTCCTGCTTTCATTCTAATCAAACTACATAATTTCAACTGTAGATACAACTTTTCTCTGGACGCGAGAGAAGTATGTCAAGATCATAGCAGGTGGAGGCTTGTGGTCTCTGCCTACCCCGACGAGAAAGTACCGTGATGTTATGTATGTACTTATTACGAAGTATGAAAAAAATTTGGTTGAAGTAATAATAAGAGCAATAACCTTCAACTGATATTTGTGTTCATTCATCCATAATCATACACGTGAATAACACTCAAAAGAGCATACGTCAGAAAACAAAACAATTCTAAATAATAATCATAACAGATATTTTTTTCCAAACCAACACCGTTATCTCCGATCGATGACAGACAAGTCAAGTTCAATGACACGGTGCCAAATGTTTATATCGAACATTATTGAACAAGCGTCGTTTTATACACGTTGCAGCTCTCGTATCATAGAAATAAAACAGGTAATTACGATTGGGCCACGACATTCTCATGTTTATTTTTAGGGTTCCGATACCAAAATAGTAAAAAAAGGAACCCTTATGGTGCGACTTTGTCTGTCTGTCTGTTTGTCACACCTCTATATCTCAGCAACCACTCATGCTATCGACCTGAAATTTGGAATAGTTATAGAATATATTTGCCCAACTCTGAATTAATAACAGTTGACAGAAGTTTATGTAAACATTACAGCAAAAATAAAACGATCTTTCTAAGTTGCACAGTTTTTTTAGAAATCTGCAAATAACCTTTACAAACAAATTTAGTTTTGCGGTCCTAAAAATGGACTTTATTGCTTCCAAAAATACAAAAATTATATCGGAACCCTCGGCGCGAGAGTCCGACTCGCACTGTACCGGTTTTTATCAAAAAGAACCAACAAACAGAAGGCGATGCGATAGACGAGCGCGATTAGCTACGTCAGTTCCGAACGTGACGGAGACAGCGCGGTCTTTCTCGCCCCAGCCCGACGTGTCTTTATTAGGGTCTGACCACAGCAGGTCGCAAAAAAATCCCTGGTCGGGGACGTCTGAAGACTGCATAATAGATGCCACTAGTTCGTTGTGAAGGAAGTATCAGATATGTTACCTCAGTTCCGAACGTGAAGGAGACACCGCGGTCATTCTCGCTCCAGCCCGACGTCTCTTTATCAGGGTCTGACACAGCAGGTCGCAAAGAAGTCCTTGGTCGGGGACGTCTGAAGACTGCATAATAGACGCCACTAGTTCGTTGTGAAGGAAGTATCAGATATGTTACCTCAGTTCCGAACGTGAAGGAGACACCGTGGTCATTCTCGCCCAGCCCTACGTCTCTTTGTCAGGGTCTGACACAGCAGGTCGCAAAGAAGTCCTTGTTCGGGGACGTCTGAAGACTGCATAATAGACACCACTACGTGGGACACTCAGAAATATTTGCGACACTAAAAAACATTGTTCTACAGGTACATATATTTTTATTAAATCTTTTCAAAGTACTCTCCACCAGCCTCTATACAAAGATTCATGCGTCTGAACCAGTTTTCAAAACACTTTTTCCAGTCCGCCGTAGACACCTCGTTTACAGGCTGCTCGAACGCAGCCAGCGCATCTTCCGGCGACGAAAATTGTATCCCCTTGAGCTGATTTTTTATTTTTGGAAATAAAAAGAAGTCACACGGTGCTAGATCAGGGCTGTAAGGAGGGTGACCCAGGAGTTTGACTGGTGTGCTGTCCAGGAAGTCCCTCGTTTTGAGCGCGGTGTGTGCAGGCGCATTGTCGTGGTGGAGCAGTAGTCCGCGGAGCCCTGTGTTTGGTCGCTTGTTGCTCACAACAGAAAAAACTTCTGGTAAACATTTGGTAGTATACCATTCGGCGTTGATGCTTCTTTGATCTCGTAAGGGAATTGAGGCCAAGTGGCCAGTCAAATTAAAAAAGCTGGCGATCAAAATCTTCCCCCCGCTTCGAGATCGCTTCACTTTGGTAGGCGTTGGTTCATTTTGAAACACCCAAACTGTCGACTGGCGCTTGGTTTCTGGATCGTATTGATAAATCCAGGACTCATCACCTGTTACGATGTCGTAAACACGCCGAGACGAGCCTGCTTCAAATTTGTTCAGCATATCACGGCACCATTCCACCCGGGCCTGCTTCTGAGCGTCGGTGAGGTAGTGCGGCACCCAGCGCGATACTATCCTCCTCACGCGAAGATGCCCGTGTAGAATCTCGTGAACGCTTCCCGATCCAATCTTTAATATGTGCTGAATCTCCTGATATGTAATTCGCCTATTATCTTGGATTAAATTTTTCACTGCTAGCACGTTTTCTTCCGTAATAGCCGTCAAAGGGCGACCGCTTCTTTCTTCATCCCCCAAGGTTGGTCGACCGCGCCTAAATTCGTTATACCAACGATACACGGTTGCCTTGGAGAGGCCTTCATCCATAAATGCCATTTGAAGTCTATCGAACGATTCATCCGGTTTCAGGCGACACTTGAAATCGTAAAAAATCATAGCTCTAAAATGTTCCCGGCGCAGATCCATTTTTCAGTAAGACACGATACTTTGAATTGGCTCGCAAAAAATGTGGAGGGAAATTTTGAAAATGGAACACACATATTTTTACTTACAAGTAATCATATTTTCGAAAAAGATTCTGACCGGCCAGTCTCCCATATATAAAAACTATTTTTCGCAATACTTTCTGAGTGGCCTGGTATTTTATTGTGAAGGAAGTATCAGATATGTTACCTCAGTTCCGAAGGTGAAGGAGACACCGCGGTCATTCTCGCCCCAGCCCGCCGTGTCTTTATCAGGGTCTGACCACAGCAGGTCGCAAAGAAGATTCTGGTCAGATAGACGCCACTAGTCTGAAGTCTGTTGTGAAGGAAGTATTAGATATGTTACCTCAGTTCCGAACTTAAAGGAGACACCGCGGTCATTCTCGCCCCAGCCCGCCGTGTCTATATCAGGGTCTGACCACGACAGGTCGCAAAGAAGTTCCCTGGTAGGGGACGTCTGTAGGCCGCATGATAGACGCCACTAATCTGTTGTGAAGGAAGTATCAGATATGTTACCTCAGTTCCGAACGTGAAGGAGACACCGCGGTCGTTCTCGCCCCAGCCCGCCGTGTCTTTATCAGGGTCTGACCACAGCAGGTCGCACAGAAGTCCCTGGTCGGGGACGTCTGTGGGCCGCATGATCCGTCTGATCTGCTCCATCGCTTGAAGGTCAGGAGACAGACCGCCATGACAGCAGAATATCTTCTCGTCGACTGTGGACAAACAAATAAATTATTATTAAACTTACAAAACCACTACACCGTAAGTAGTTGGAGGAGCTAAATTTACTTCTTAAGAGGCTACCTGCAGTCCACTAGCGCTCCCATCAGTTTAAAAAATATTACTTGCTAAATACAAAACTTACCAAAAATCTGGAAAGACAGATTAAAGTAAAGGTACCCTAGTTTATTTAGAACCTATAAATTCTTAAAAATATAGTTCACTGTAGTTACAGATACAAAAATTGCGAAAAACGGCCACTTTTAGCAGTTTTTGTATCTGTAACTACAGTGAACTTTATTTTACAGAGTTGATGGATTCTAAATAAACAAGGGCACCTTATCTTTAATCTGTCTTTCCGGATTTTCGATAAGTTTTTAGCGAGTAATATTTTTTTAACTGATGGGGGCGCTAGTGGACTACAGGTAGCCCCTTAAGATTATAAATCGTGCTTCTGTCAGATTCTAAAAACTTGAGTGCTTGTATATATTTTCTCCCTTTCCCTTCCGATAAGAACAGATACGTGATTTATACCTAACATAAACGGTAGGAGGATAAACACATAAGTGTTTTTATAATATTAAATTCAGTTGATGCTATCAGTAGACTGAATCTGGCATTCATCCAAACCTTTATAGAAGAAGGACTATTCTGAGTTATTTTACAGAAAATGTAAAGCAAGTAACAGTCTAATACCACCGCCCTTCGATTGGCTGTAAATAAGACGAGAAATAGTGTGATAAGAGAACGTTGTGGCGTAAAAGAAGACGTAGTGACTAAAATTGAGAAAGGGATGCTGAGATGGTTTGGTCATGTAGAGAGGATGAATGAAGGAAGATTGACGAAAGAGATCCACAAGGCGAGAGTGAATGGAAACGTTGGAAGGGAAAGGCCTCGGCGAACGTACCAGGACCAAATTCAGGACGTTCTGAATAAAGGCCAGGTTAAAAGTACCCTAAACCGACGAGCATGTATGAAAGGATTGATGAAGGTTCAGGAAGCAAGGGAAGTATGTCAAGATCGTAGCAGGTGGAGAACTGTGGTCTCTGCCTACCCCGACGGGAACAAGGCGGGATGTTATGTATGTATGTATAGATTGTGGAGTCCAAAAACATAGCGCATATGCTTCCATATCCACAGTGCCCTGCCATTTGTACCAACAGGATCTATGCGAGGCGTCAGATAAAGCAATGGCTGATGCCAAGTTTTGGGACATGTTAATTTTAATGATATTTGCTTACATTGACACGAAGAAGAATAAGGCGTTTCAAATAGGAAGCGGTCGGAGGGTAGATAGACAGATATGACTGCCAATAATTTAGACGCAGACTCCAGTTCATCCGTGACCATGGTGCTTGCAACAGAGCCGAAATATCAGGTGCTCATAAAACGATCGTGGTAAGAACCCGTCATACTGCTTACATAATAGTGTTTTTTTTTTATAGAAGAGGGAGGCAGACGAGCAGGCGGGTCACCTGATGGTAAGTGATCACCGACGCCCATAGACACCTGCAACACCAGGGGGATCACAGGTGCGCTGCCGGCCTTTAAGAAATTTGTAGGCTCGTTTCTTGAAGGCTGCCTTGTTGTAAAGCAGCGTTCTTTAAAAAGAGCAACAAAAAGATCTAACTTTTCCAGAATATGGATACAGACCAGACGATAAACTGTAAGTGTACGTAGAAACATTCAGAGCTGTAACTTTTTGAACAAACAAGTACATTATCGTTCCCAGGACTCGACAGCTCAAGGGCAAAGGTAATGGTGCGAGAAGTTCTTACATTCACCTTTACGAAAGCAAATAGACGGACTTATCAATCATCTGTAAGAAAAAGAAAATTCGACAAAATGATCTTGGAATGAAATTTTCATTTTCTAAGGTTAAAAATTTACCACCTGGTTTTCTTCTAAGCTAAATTTAGCCAAGAGAATTGGTAGTAATCAAGGTAAATAATTCAATTAAGCGAATGAATAAATATAAGGTACAGTCCAGAGCACATCAAGCTGACACTCGCAGCGCGACTTTAGCTCCTACAGCATACAAAGTAAGAATGGTACTACAAAGTAGAAAATCGCAAATTTCACAACCACAGGCAGTTTGCGACCTCTGCATTTCAACGTTGCGTTTGTGCTGCCACCTAGTAAGCATTTAGATAGATTTCAAGTCGAAAACTGGTAACACTACGTATAATTGAAAATTATTTGTATATTTTACAACATCAGGCTCGACCGTGGTAGTCTAGTTGGTACTGACGGAGAAGACGCAGGTTCAATTTCCTGCCAGTAGTTGTGAATTTTTTTTGTGAAAAAACACCAAAATCATTTTCAAGAATGGTATTGTTAAGATCACGTCTCGCTTGACACATTGCACTTTGTACCGCTCTTACTTTAATCACTGTTGGTGCTAGAATATCAAGTTTGACCTGGCTTTGACTTTAAAGTCCAATATGTATAACTGAAAGTGAGTTTGACTGTAGGAACCGAAACGGCCACGAATAGATTATTTAAGAAGACTTTTACGGTCACTTTTACGCGACACTGGGTTCGGAGATTACAAAAGTATTCTGAAATGAAACAGAACTTTTTCGTACGCCCACGACTGTTATTCGTGATATTCACAGATGATAGAAGTTAACCTTTCAAGTTAATGTTAATTTAAACAACAATTTCGCGTTGTTATTTCCTTAAAAAAGTTTCAGATTTCTATATCTGTGTTGTTTGTTGATACGACAGTCAATGAATTGTTTCCATTTAAAGATACGAGTATGTATGTAGTAAAGTAATAAAGTAAATCAATAATAGTGCTACCCTATAGAAGGATAATACTATGTGGTGCCGGCAAAGAATAGTAACAACCCATCTCTTCCCGTAGGTGTCGTAAGAAGCGACTCAAGCGACTAAGGGTTATAAACTGGAGAATGGGCAGCAGCATCCTCTTGTGTAAAGACCATCTTACATACTGCGGTCACTAAAAACCGCGGTCCATGGTGCCAGCCGCAACGCTAACAAGCGTGTACGTGATGTAGGTATTATGTACCATAGTCACCACGCTGTCAGCGTCAAAACTGGCGCAGAGTGGACCGCGGTGGTACGGTCAACCGCACGTCAGTGGAAATCTTCGAAACTATGCCATAAAGTCTAAAGTGTTTCTACTGACGTGCTTTTGGGTGTACAATACGCAGAAGTCCGCTGCTGCTCATTCCCACGGGGGAGATCGGGTGGCACTATTCTTAGACCACACGTACGATTTAAGGTTTGATTTTTTTATCTTGAGCATGCATAATATATATCATTTAAAACAAACTTCAAAAAAGGAGGTTATAAATTTGACTCGTATGTATGTAAGTAATTTTGACGAAAATGCACAATTGTCGCGAATGATAGTCTAATGAGCTTTATAAACAAATGTGCCAAACGTAAGTGTATGTAAATTTGTATTGAAACATTTTTATATGCTGTAAACACATACACACGGCCGCAAGTCTGTTAAAAAAACTTTGACCTTGAACGGGTCTCTACTTTCGGGCGTTTTTAGCGTAGCGATGGTTCACCATAAACTGATTTTGTATCTACAAGCTTGCTGCCGTGCGTACATATACTTTAATGCAATAAACTTTCCATCCAATTTTATATACCCAACAAGTAAAGTACGCGTGTTGGCTGCCGCAACTAAATTAGTTTAACGGCGGCCCTAAACTTTTCTAATGAAAGTGGTTTTAATGTTGATTGGTTAGTGGGTGACGTTCAGATGCAAATTTATACGTGTCGTTAAATTATAAACATACATTACAGGGTCTATGGTGAATGCCTGCAAACCTCTCAGGTGGTTGCTCTACCAATAAAACTGAACATCTTTCCCTAAGGAACAGGAAAAAAAAAATTGACCTCCCATACAAAATGCGCAATGCTTTTTTTCGTATTTCGAACTTCTATGTTCCTTTTGAACAAAGAGATCTTTTGACGAAAGAGATCTACCAGGCGAGAGTGAATGGAAACGTTGGAAGGGGAAGGCCTCGGCGAACGTACCAGGACCAAATTCAGGACGTTCTGAATAAAGGCCAGGTTAAAAGTACCCTAAACCGACGAGCATGTATGAAAGGATTGATGAAAGTACAGGAAGCAAGGGAAGTATGTCAAGATCGTAGCAGGTGGAGGACTGTGGTCTCTGCCTACCCCAACGGGAAAGAGGCGTGATGTTATGTATGTATGTTCCTTTTAGAAAGTTGTTCAGTTTCCACCGGAGAGGTTTGCAGACATTTACCTAACACACAAGGTTAGAAAGTGTAATCAGCAAAACAAAACATATAGGCTGTCTTTGGATGCTTGGCCAAACATATTTAGCATATTCGAAAGAAAGACAACTCCAGTCTAACAATTTGCAGCGTAACTCTACCTCCTACAGCACTTGAAATAAGAGCCGTAACTGTAAAAAGTCTAATCTTTCAAACTTGACGCGTTATTGACTGTACGTTACAGAAAACATGATACTGAACTTCGTTCCCATACTCACATGAGTCGAAATAAGAGATTTTTTTGGCATTTTACACAAACGTTGCTCCATCAACAACAGACAGTTTTAAAACCATTTTTCTGAGAAAAATTGATCAGTTTTATGATGACCAAGTCGAGAAACAAGCACTATTTAAAAAAAATATACTCATATCATCACCGTGTGGTGCTGGCAAAGATTAGTACCAACCTATCACTACCCGTGGGTGTTGTAAAAGGCGACTAAGGGTTAATGAACCAAAGGATGGGCAGCAGCATCCTCCTGTGTAAAGACCATCTTACATACTGCGGTCACCAACAATCGCGGTGTATGGTGCCAGCCGTAACGCTAACAAGCGTGGTGACTATGGTACTTCCCCACCACATCGTTTCAGCATAAGCTGGAATTATGGAGGGAGTTCCCTGTCCTGTAGTGAACGTTTCATGGGATATCATGATGATTTTCAAGAAACAGTACTTTTACAATGCGACCCACTCTGAAACCTTAAGTAAAGATAATAAAACAAGGCTATTTAATGTTTCAATCTATATACAGGGTGGCCGGGGAGTTGACGTCCAAAGCTAAAATTTGGATGCCTCATGATGGGGAGTATCCATATCACCCCCATGTATGTTCCGCGATTTTGCGTGGTTTAGGAAATAGATTTTTTTTTAGAATTTTTTTTGAAAAATTCACCTAACACTAGTTTTAATTTTTTTACTGAATCTGTAGGACAGTTGTAGTTATTTTTTTTTATGAAAATTACTAGTCATAAAGACAGCTACCACATAAAAAATTACCGTTTGTCTAGACAGTCGGGAACTTATTTAAAATTTAGTCAAAAGTTTGTAATTTCTGTTCAAGCTAAGCAGTCACAAATTTTCAATGTTAAAAAAAAAATATTTATCGTTGACTTATTGGATTCTAAGTGGTTTTAAAAACTTGCTAGGACATTAAACAGTAAAACAAGACAAAAAAAAGTTGTTGTTAATTGGCCTGTTTTTCCGTAATCTTATGTAAAAATAAATAACCTATTGAAAATTATTGTGTTTTATTGATACTCATCATTAAAAAAAACTATTAAAATAAAATTGTTTGAACCTTTTTGTTCAAGGTTAAAAACTAGAACCGTTTCTAACAATTTTAAGAAAACCTAAAAATTAAAAAATATCATAAGAACAATGAATTTTCTCATTAATAACATTTGTTTTACTGATACTCTTCTAATTTAAATAAAAAAAACCGGCCAAGTGCGAGTCGGACTCGCGCACTGAGGGTTCCGTACCACCACATAAACATAATTGTATTACTTAGTTGAAATTTCAGTAAGTTAATGTGCTAGATTTTTTGAGTCCGACATGCGCTTGACCAAATTTTATTATTTGTTATTATTTTAAAGCTTATGCACTATAAACATACCAATTTTCAAGTTTGTAAACTAAAAACAAAAATCGCCTCAGCGACCATCCAACTTGACCCCTCTCTTATATGAATGTTCTTGAAACGGGAGCTCACCACAATTGGTTACTATTAGTTGTGAGAAATGTTGTAATATTTAGTGATTTCAGACTTTTCCCATTATTTGTACTGTGAGACCTAGCTTCTTGCCAAATTTCATAATTTTAGGTCAACGGGAAGTACCCTGTAGGTTTTGCATTTTTGAATAAATGTATGGAGATGAGGACATAAAATGCCATATCTTTTGATTGCGTCGTTGTAAAAAATTGAAATTTTCAGATCTTGTGTGGTTCATGGATCCTAATATATGGTATTAATTTCAACCTGATCCCTTCACCCGTTCGTGAAATAAAGGGTCTTGACAGACAGACAGACAGACAGACAGACAGACAGACAGACAGACAGACGGACAACAAAGTGATCTTATAAGGGTTCCGTTTTTTTCTTTTGAGGTACGGAACCCTAAAAATAACGAAATTCAACTTATTTTTTTTTTTCTTTAAATAAGTTGAATTTCGTTATTTTTTTATTTAAATTAGAAGAGTATCAGTAAAACAAATGTTATTAATGAGAAAATTCATTGTTCTTATGATATTTTTTAATTTTTAGGTTTTCTTAAAATTGTTAGAAACGGTTCTAGTTTTTAACCTTGAACAAAAAGGTTCAAACAATTTTATTTTAATAGTTTTTTTTAAGGATGAGTATCAATAAAACACAATAATTTTCAATAGGTTATTTATTTTTACATAAGATTACGGAAAAACAGGCCAATTAACAACAACTTTTTTTTGTCTTGTTTTACTGTTTAATGTCCTAGCAAGTTTTTAAAACCACTTAGAATCCAATAAGTCAACGATAAATATATTTTTTTTAACATTGAAAATTTGTGACTGCTTAGCTTGAACAGAAATTACAAACTTTTGACTAAATTTTAAATAAGTTCCCGACTGTCTAGACAAACGGTAATTTTTTATGTGGTAGCTGTCTTTATGACTAGTAATTTTCATAAAAAAAAATAACTACAACTGTCCTACAGATTCAGTAAAAAAATGAAAACTAGTGTTAGGTGAATTTTTCAAAAAAAATTCTAAAAAAAATTCTATCTCCTAAACCAAGCAAAATCGCGGAACATACATGGGGGTGATATGGATACTCCCCATCATGAGGCATCCAAATTTTAGCTTTGGACGTCAACTCCCCGGCCACCCTGTATATAAAAGAAGAAGGTGACTGACTGACTGACTGACATATCAACGCACAGCCCAAACCACTGGGTCTAGAGATTCCAAATTTGGCATGTAGGTTCCTTATGAGGCCTAGGGGTGCACTAAGAAAGGGTTTCACAAAATTCCACCCCTAAGGGGGTAAAATAGGGGATGAAAGTTTGTATGAAAGTCCGTCAGTTTTGAAGTTAGGATCTTCAAAATTTGTATTTAGGCTGACGACTAAAAATTAATAATTACGTGTCTCAGGGTTTTTTAAAATTCGACACCCTTAAGGGTGAAAAGGGGGATGAAGTTGAAAATTCATTATTCTTAAAGTAAAATCCACATAATTTATTATTTAGGCATTAATGATGTGATTCTATGCAACGTTCATCACTGTTATTGAAATTCCACCCTAAATTCAACCCCTAAAAAAGGGAAATGGGGTGAAAAAGTCTAAAAACCAATATGGGTATCGTTTGTATGGTTTATCGGGTCGCTGATTACGAAAACTACAACAATTTTGAAATCAAACGTGGTGGACGTGAAATACCATCATCCCCTGGGGATGGAGTTGGGGTGCGAAGGTTTGAAATGTCTAAAAATCAATATGGGTGTCGTTTGTATGGTTTATCGGGTCGCTGATTACGAAAACTACAATAATTTTGAAATCCAACGTGGTGGACGTGAAATACCATCATCCCCCTGGGGATGGAGTTGGGGTGCGATAGGTTAGAAATGTCTGAAAATCAATATGGGTGTCGTTTGTATGGTTTATCGGGTCGCTGATTACGAAAGCTACAACAACTTTGAAATCCAACGTGGTGGACGTGAAATACCATCGTCCCCTGGGGATGGGGTTGGGGTGCGATAGGTTTGAAATGTCTAAAAATAAATATGGGTGTCATTTCTATGTTAGGGATAGCGGTTAAATTGGCGTAAGGGGTAGGGATAGGGACAGGTAGAGGTAGAGAGGTAGAGTGGTAGAGAGTTAGAGAGGTAGAGGGGTACAGGTACAGGTAGAGGTAGAGGGAGTGGGAGAAGGAGGGGAAGGGGGAGAGGAAGGGAGTGAGGGAGGGGGAGGGGGTGATGAAAAGGGAGAGGGAGGGGGAGAGGGAGGGGCAGGGGGAGAGGGAGGAGGGTGAGGGAGAGAGACAGGGGGATGGGGAGGGGGTGATGAAAAGGGAGAGGGAGGGGCAGGGGGAGAGGGAGAGGGAGAAGGTGAAGGGGGAGAGACAGGGTGAGGGGGAGGCGGATACAGAGGGAGGGGGAGAGGAAGGGGGAGAGGGAGAGAGGGAGAGGGTTTTAGTTTTTCTCAATTACTTCTGCGAATTGGCTCTGTTTTGAAATATTACATAAAGGTGTCTCTCATCTCTCTCTTTACATTTGTTAGGATACTGCTGCTAAGTTCCTCTGTTCTGAGTAATTTATGAGTAACGTCTGTATATTATATAAAATTCAGCTGGATCTTGAATTATACTCATTGATTTGCGCAGGGTTAGTCCTGTTTTTCCTTAGTTTAAAATTACCCCGAAATGACGGGAAAATATCTCATTGCTTCGGAAAACCGGTAACAACATAAATACGAAATCCACGCGAGCGAAGCCGCGGGCAACAGCTAGTAGTAACATAAAATTGCCAGCAAGTTTATCAAAAGACAAGCGCAATAAATTATCTCAAGGCATAATACAAACACCGTCTCCTTCGGACTAAAGCGTGTTTACATAAGAGGGAAAGAGGCCGATGAGAAGCGCAAGTCATGTCATGATGCGACTTTCGATTTCTTCCGGCTCGCCTCAACCTCGGAAGTAACGCGGGACGCATTTATAAAATGTCGAGTTTTTATCACGAGAGAATAAGACAAATTACCGAACATAATGTCAAGAGCACATCACGCTTCTGGTGCTTCTTCATGGTAGTAGGGCTTCTGTGCAAAGTCCGTCTGGGGAAGTACCACCCCCTTGCCCTTTTCTGCCATAAAGCAGCAGTATTTGCACTGCTGTGATTCGGTTTGAAGGGTAAGGGATACAGTGAAATTACTGGCATACGAGACGTACCATCTTAGTTCTCAGAGTGGGCAACGCGCTTTGCTGTCTTATGAGTGTCAAATTATGTCACCAATAAAACAGTGGGTGTCATGGGCGGTGGTGACCACTTACCACCTGGTGGTCTGAAAATCAGGTGTCATGAAAAAAAGAAACTTGACAAATTGGATTTTGTACAGTTCATATTTCAATAGACGTAGGGGCTAAGGTTGCGGTGCGAGTGGCAAGCTTGACCTGTTGTTGACTGTACTATCGCAGACATCCGCCTGACTACTACTAATTTGATTCTGTATTATTTTTAATTTTATTTTTAGTTTTAATGCTTTTATTGATTTTCTATTATACCTAATGTGTTTGAACTAAGAAATTTTCTGAAATACAGGTAATTTTTGCTTGCACTCGAAAAATACTTCTGCTGTTACTCTACGAGTAATCAAGCATATTATTTCACCTCATCATCATCATACCGTGTCGATGACCGACCTTACAAACCCTGGTGTCAAGAGTTGTTGAGCCACCAAAGGCCTCTGACATGGCTTACTAACGACTACATCCGTAGATAGTAGTCGGGACCAACGGCTTAAAGTACCTTCCGAAGCACGGAATCATCAAACTTTTTGGACAATTACTCGTAGATGATACACCAAACTGGGGAGGTCGCACAAAGGGATTTTAGTTTGACAGTGTCCCCACCGGGAATCGAACCCAGAACCTCCGGATCGAGAGCCGAGCGCTCTAACCACTAGACCGGCTGTTATTATTTCGACTGAAATGACATGTTCTTTTCACTCAGGAAGTTAACTCAATTTCCTAAATATATTTTGTAGTTTTTGTTTGTAAGGCCTCCGCCTGCAATACCACATGAAATTTTTAGAACTTGGTTTTTCTCTTTTCATTTCATATTTTTCTACACAGTCGGGTGTTTTGTTTATTTGAATTCTTTTTTTTTTCTTTTTTTTTTCGTAGCAGGTGGAGAACTGTGGTCTCTGCCTACCCCGACGGGAACAAGGCGTGATGTTATGTATGTATGTATGTGTTTGAACTAAAAAAAAAAACTGAAATAAAGGTAATTTTTACTTGCACTCGAACATTACTTCTGCTGATATTCTACGAGTATCAAGCTATATTATTACAACTGTAAGCACATTTGCTTTTCACTCAGGAAGTTTACATATTTCCTTCTGCAACCTTGCTCGAGATAAAACAATCAGTTGCACTCGTGATAAAGGCACGTCGCGCGTGTATTTGTTTTGTCCAAGTAATTCCGGTAAACGAATGACATGCATTTATCATATCAGTGGCCACGACGAGACGAGATGCATGCTCGTATTGTTATCGCTCAAGGAAACGAGAACGGACGGATAGTCGTCTAGAAATATCTAGTAGCGGATGCAAGCAAGGGGATATACTTCGTACACAATAACACTGGCTGTGACCGTTAATGCGCAGAAGTAAAAAAAAAAACCGGCCAAGTGCGAGTCGGACTCGCGCCCTAAGAGTTCCGTACCTATCTACCATATGATATACTAAAAGCTTTTGCTCTTCGAACTTAGAAACTCCACGACCATCCAACTTGACCCCTTTTTTATAGAAAAGTTCTTGAGACGGGAGCTCACCTTAATTGGTTACTATTAGTTGTGAGAAAAAATTAAATATTGAATGATTTTAGACTTTTCCCTTTATTTGTACTGAGACCTAGCTTCTTGCCAAATTTCATAATTTTAGGTCAACGGGAAGTACCCTGTAGGTTTAGCTTTTTTGCATAAAAGCCATATATTTTTATTACGTCATTGTAAAAAATTGAAATTTTCAGATCTTGTGTGGTTTATGGACCTTAATATTCCTTATCAATTTCAACCTGATATCTCTTCTCGTTCGTGAGAAAAAGGGTCTTGACAGACTGACGGACAACAAAGTGATCCTATGAGGGTTCCGTTTTTTTATTTTGTGGTACGGAACCCTTAAAATGAGTCGCGAGTGTGAGCGCGGCAGGTGGGAGGAGGCGTGCGAATCGTTCATTAGCTCTCCGCCTGTCACCCATGCGCAGAAAATAACCGTCAGAGCCAATCCTATTCTGTACACGCTATACACAGTTTTTTTTACGTGACAAGTGAGCAAACAAGCAGGTGGGCCAACTGATGGTTAGTGGTCACCATCGCCTATAGAGCCTACTGTCTTATTAGCGGCATAACTTGACACTAACAAGAGACAGCAAAATGCGTTGCCCACCCTGAGAAGATGTATCTTGTGTGATGGTAATTTCACTGGCTCCCTAACCTTTTAAACCGAAACACATCAGTCCAAATATTGCTATTTTACGGCAGAAATAGGCAAAGGCTAGTACTTTCCCAGACGGACTTTGCACAAAATCTCATTCTTCTGCAGTTCTACTTTACAGTATCAGTGCCATGTTTACAGGGTTACACAACACTTTGGACACTACGATGAATCGCATGGAATCATCAAAATAAACTGTTGAATATGTGTTTGACAGTGTACTGGCCCGTAGTAAAATACCCTTAGTCGCCTTTTACGACAACCATGGGAAGCGATGGAGTTGTACTCTTCTTAGCCGGCATCACACAGAAAATTATACTAGGTCCTTACCTATGAAATTGGCGAAATTTTCTTGCAGATTAATTTTTTTTTTTTTTTTTTTTTTTTGTATGTTCAGCGGGTATCCTTCGACATGATGGTCGAAGACATTTTCCAGCCAGACATTGACTACGACGACACTTTTTTTTTTTTTTTGTCATTACTCTTTAATGTGGTGGTGGTGAAATGGTAAGGTATCCCATTCACTACAGACTTGTTATTTATTTTCGGAATTGTTAGTAAGGGACTTCAGGGGTGTTTGTAAATGATTTCAACAAATGCACATTTTATTACTTCGACTTTTGATGCTTTTCTGCTTTTTTTTTTCGAACTTTTTTTTTTTTTTTTGCGTTTTTTTTACATCTTTTTTTTTTCAGTTCATTTTTTTTTTTTTCGTCACATTTTTTTTTTTTCTAAGTTCCTGCAGTTTTCTTACTCTTATTTTATGGTATATAATAATATGTAATATATAGCTCAGTATATATCTTTATATACCTATTTCTAGCTCCTATTTCTTTTAATTACATCTTTTGCTATGTACATGCAGTAATTTATGAACTTATCTCTAATTGTTTTATCTTCTAACATTATCTTTAAACTGCTTTTATCTAATGTTATATTAATTTCCATTTCTAAATCGTATCTTCTGTAACTATATTTAGGGCATTCTATCAGAAGATGCTCTACTGTTTCCTCTTTCCCGGGTTCGCAAATGCACGAGGGGTTTGTTTTTAATTTAAATCTGGCAAGGTAGCTTGAGAACCCGCCGTGACCCGTGAGGACCTGCACAAGTGTAGGGTTAAGACTGATTTTTGTTATTAACGTGTAAGCTTTGACCGCATCTGGCAAAAATAATTTTGTTCCTGCTGCCTTGTCCTCCGTAACGTATCTGCGGTTCCATTTTTCTACCGTGTCGGTTCGGATTTTTCGTTTTATAAATGAAATTGGACATTTGTCGTAATCAGAAGCAGTTCTCTTACGCAGCGCGGCCTCTTTGGCCAGTTCGTCGGCTCGTTCGTTACCTACAATCCCAATATGGGCTTTAATCCAGAAGAAACGAATTGTGAGTCCTAATGTTTTTAGGTCTATCACGTTTTTCCTAGTTGCAACAGCGAGTGGGTGGAAAGAGTCGCGGTCCTTCAGGAGTTCTAGGGATGATCTTGAGTCACTCAACACGATAACTTGTGGTTCTTTGTTCTTCAAAGCCATAGATGTTGCTTGGTATAAGGCATACATTTCAGCCTGGAAAACGGTGCAGTATGGTTCTAGCTTGAACTTTTTGTAGTTGGTTTCACGAACGCCATTCCAACATGATAACGCCGCGCCAACTTTACCGTCGATTTTACTGCCATCCGTGAATATCTGGGTTCCATTTATGTCATGTTTGACAAGGGTATCAGGTTCAAAATTTTCCAGGCATTCGAAACTGATATCAACGTCTTTGGCTGGATGTTGTGCTTCTAAGAAACTAACTTTCCGCTCTACTTCTCTATCAGCTAAACCTTCCTGTGGTTTCCCTATCTTTGCTTCATAAAGATAGGCTGCTTCTTGTATCCGAAGATCCAGAGGAAGCAGTCCCGTCAGGATCAGTGCCGCGTTAAGGGAAACTGTTCTATACGCTTTACATATTTTCTGCGCAAAACCTCTCTGGATCGTGTTGAGATATTTTTTTATTGATATCTTTTCAGCCGCTCGTGCCCAAGCGCTAGCGGCGTACAAGACCACGGGTTCTACTACGGCTACATATATCGTTCTGATAATCTCCGGATTTAGGCCCCAGCTGATTTTTGCTATTCTTGCTATTTGTTTGTAAAGATTTGTGACTTTACGACATATAAAGGTGACATGCGCTTGGAAAGTCAATTTGTGGTCTATGGTTAGACCGAGTATTTTTATTTCTGTTACCAGATTTATATGCGTTCCTCCCATATGTATGGATGGGGAATCGAACTTAAGTTTTTTTGTTATTAACATTGCGTTAGTTTTATGAGGTGCAAATTTTAGCTTGTTTTCGACTCCCCATTCATAGATATATGCCAATATGTTGTTTGCTTTTTCTTGAATTTCCAAGGCTGTCTGTCCGGAGAATATCAGAACGATATCGTCTGCAAAAGCCTGACAATATATCCCTTTTGCATTTAAACCATCCAACAGAGGATCTAACAAGATATTCCAAAATGTAGGTCCCCCAATAGAACCCTGCACGCATCCCTTAGTAGTCTGCTTGGTGTGCTCCGAATCGGCATATCTGACCTTAACCTTTCGATCTGTTAGGTAACTGCTGACAAGCTTGCGAAGGTTCAGAGGGCAGCATTTTTCTGCCAACCGGCATTTTATTGCCGGCCACCATGCGCTGTCAAAAGCACCTTCGATATCCAGTGAAATAACCAGATTTATTAATTTCTTTTTCAGGTTGTCTCGGATATGTGTCACTAGGTCATACAGTGCATCTTCAGTGCTTCTTTGTGGGACAAAACCATATTGCCTGGGATTTGCTTTTGGTTGAAGGTGCCATCTTAGTCTCTTGACAAGCATTTTTTCAAGAATTTTTCCCATAATTGACAGCAATCCAATAGGTCTATAGGACTTCGGTTCCGTATAGTCTTTCTTGTTCGGCTTCCTTAATACTATTACCGTGGCTTCTTTCCAAGGTTTAGGGAAGTATGACAATTCCAGGCATTTGTTTGCCAAGCTCAGAAATATCTCTGGGCTTTGCAAGATAGCTGCTGCGCAAATGTCTGCCGTTAGTCCATCGGATCCTGGAGCCTTCCGAGGGTTAAAACTCTTTACTGCGTGCATCATTTCACCCAGTGTAAAAGGTGGGTCCAATAGTGCATCTGGTGACGACTCGTTAACAATGCTTGCCTTTGTTCGTATGAGACGGTGTGTGTCATTGTCCACTTCTTCTAGGTCGTCAGGATAGAAGGTATCAGCAAGTAGTTTTGCTGCTTCGTCTGCAACGACCATATTGCCATCCTTAACCAGAGGTAAGTCTTCGTATTTTCCTTTAGTTTTTGCCACTATTCTGTAAATACTGTCCCACATACTCTCGCGCTCTTGTTGTGTACAGAACTCTTTCCAGCCCTCAGTTTGTGCCTTCATCGCTTCTTCTTCGTATTTTTCTTTAGCGCTAAGGTATTCGTTAACGACAAATTGTCTGCGAATTGGAGCTGCATAACGTATTCTTCTTTTCTTTTTTGTCATTTCATTTTTTAAGTTATTTATTTCAGAGTTCCACCAAGGGAAGAACATTTTTGGATTATATTTAATTTTTGGAATAGTTTCGTTACATGTTTCTTGTATGTTTCTTATGTATTTATGTACAGTTAATTCTAATTCCTCTTTCGTTTTTATCTTATCTATTATTGTTTTGTTAACACTGTCTTTTTCCAATTTTCTAGTTAGTTCTATATTAAATTCAGTCCATTTAGCTTTTTTTGTATTAAACATTCTTGTAGATTTACGTTGTCTTTCTTGGGTTGGTTTCTTTAAGTTTATATTAAAAGTTATGGCATTATGATCTGAACTAATCATGTATCTGTTTACTTCCCAATCGTGCACGGCTCCTAGCAGTTCAATGCTACAGACAGTAATATCAATATGGCTCTTTAACTGTTTTCCTCCTCTTATTGTATCAAAAGTAGGCTCTAGTCCCGTATTTAATATTTGGAGATTTAATTCTTCTAGCATGCCTGAAAGAGCTTCCCCTCTATAATCTTCACTTACACTTCCCCACCAGGGACTCCAAGCATTTCCGTCCCCTCCTATTATCGTTTTTACCCCAATTTTTTCATATACGGTTTTAATGTGGTCCAGATACGGCTCTATCGGAAGGCTGTCCTCAAGATATATTGATATCACACCCACAGTCCAATCACTAGTTTTAAGTATAGCTACCGCTATATTTTCTGTGGTGAGCATAGGCTGCTCTATAATTACCACTTCATTATCAAACACTACAATGGCGGCTTTATTTGGCTTTGTTCTGTTGTGGGTGCGTTGTATTACTCGAGTTCCTGAGTGACGCTTAAGTTCCCCTTTGGCTCCTATATATGGCTCTTGTAACAATGCGAAACAGGTTTTCCTTTTTCCAGCTTCTATAAAGAGTTCTTGGGTGGCAAGCTTCTTTTTCTGTAGGTTAGCCTGTATTACTCCATATTTACGCATTTCCATAGGTTGGTCAGCAACTGTCGTGCTAGGAGCAGCCATGTCAACTTTAGCAGTATGCTACAGTCGATCGAGCTAGAGCTTCCCATTTTCTTCTAACTGGGCATGTGGAATCAAACGCGTTGTGGTCTGTCTTTTCAGATTTTGCGTGTAGACAATTGCAACAGGTTGGTGCCGCACCGGCCAGCCAGTCCTCACAACTTTCACGCTTGTGTGGGCCACCGCAGTGGCTACAACTTTCAATACTTTCTTTGCAGAATTTGCGACCATGACCGTAGCCAAGACATTGTGTACATTGCACTAGCGGTGACTGGTCCGTTACGTAAATGCGTTGCAAATCTATATGCAGTCTTCCTGCTGCCGTAAGTCGCTGCCACACCTGAGGGGCCACCTGCATAACGATATGCTCGGCATGAGGATTTCTGGTCTTTCGCCTGTACTTTATAACTAGGCGCTGGTCATTTGATGCAATGTCTCCAAGTAGGTGGCTGTTTTGATTCCTCAGCGAAGCCAGAACATCCTCGTCTGTGTTGTATGATAGTACGTCCTTAAGGATAACAAGTGGGTCTTTATTCTGTACATCCTCTACTTGAAGTGGTTGTCCTGACCTCTCTATCGTTTGTTTGACTTTCGCTAGTTCTTCTTTCGAGGAGCACCCTAGTATGACTTTTTGGTCCCTAGCTTTCCGAAGACGTTCAACCCGTACGCCCTGATTTTTTGCGTCTACTGCTATACGCAACTTGGCAATAACTTCACCACTGGTGTCGCGCTCATCTTGAGATGACACTACTACGGAATGTAGAGGCTTCTGTGTAATGGCAGACCTTTTTGAATTGGAATTCGACACGATCTGAGCATAAGTAGGCCCTTGTTCTTCTGAGCGTTCTCGAGGAAATTGTTTTAATTGATCAGTGAGTTCTATTGTGTTTTTTTTGCACTCAAATACTACTTTTTTATGGTCTTGTAGGTCATCCTGTAAGTTTGGTAATTGCTTAAGTTGTTCAGTGAGTTTAGCGGTGTGCCGTTTGCACTCCGCTATTGAACGCTTGTGTTGTTGCAGGTTGTCAATCAGCTCTTTCATTAGGATGTTTGTTGGGGAAGATTCCATAGGTGCGTCTAGTCTGTGAACATAGGTCATGTCTCCGACTGATTCTTTTTCTATTTCTTGTTCCTTCAATTGTTTTCTCCCTTTTCCTTTTACTGTTTCTGTCTCTTTAACTAGTAAAAAGAGCCTATCTATGACGTGTATAACTTCTGTTTTTATTTCCTTGCTCATGTTTGTAGCTTGACTCTTGCAGATTAATTATATCATTATTCCTGTAATTCTATAGCTATTTTCATTATTTGTTTTATATTTAAAAGTTGATTTTAAGGTTATCAATCTACGCATTAAAAATTGTTAAAATTTTTAGTTTGATAAATCTACAATTAAAGGTTCGAAAATTGATCATCTTAAATGTCGTCCGTTTTCATCATTAGATTTGTTATATTTTTATACAGATGATATTTTTCGAAAATTAATAATGTTTTTATTCATACTTAAAAAATAAAATTAGGATTCGTAATTCCTAAAAAAATCAAATGTGTTAGTACTTTAACCATCTACCATTCAGGCATAATAGTAGATAAGTAACTAACATTCTATTTTCTTGTAAAACTGATGTGTTGATCTGACTGAGACGCTGGCGCACATAACGAGGGGTATATCAATGTTTATGAATTTATCAATGAAATACATATAAACTTGAGACTTGTTATCGCTACGCTATGCTACCGAATGTCAATTGGCGTTCGAATCCAAGAACATTTAAATATTTTTATGCCTGTCGCAGACAAATAAAAGCAAAATATGATCGAACAGAAACGTGGCTAACAGCTGGAATGGATCTATAACGTTACAGTACCAAGAACATCTACAGGAGACGCATTTTTGAAGCGTTCGAACTTCAATTCGCATTCTAATTGGCAAGATTCGTATACGAATCCGTAAAATCGCAATTTTTGAATATTCATACTTGTGAATTCTGCAACGAGTGGTCCGACCCACTCGTTTTGCATTTCTACCACTCGAAAGTATGTATAATCTGTGATGAGAAAGACATTGACACATGACATTGTACTGACATATCAACTTTTTAATTTGCGTTCCATTCCCTCGAAATTCATTACCGGTTTTTAAAATCAATGAGTGATTGCTTTCCGGTTTTTATTTTTTCTGCGTGAAAAGAAAATTGTTTAAAGATTGTAATTTAATGGCAACATTGCTTTCGAATGATTCAAAAATGCGTAAAATCGAGAGCATTAGAAATTAAATTCGTACACGATTCGTTTTCGTATGCGAACTAAAGATTCACTTCGAACGCTTCAAAAATGCGTCTCCAGTACTTTAGTAGATATTTTCACGGACTGAAGTGACAGCCCGAGCCACGTTAAGAGGTTCTTTACTTAAGAATTTATATAAAAGCTTACAAAATTATTCTGCCACTCGAGTTGCCTTCGAGTGCCGCGCGTTAACTAGTAAAGGAAAATGCCCAAGTGACTATGGAACTTAGTATCGCTCAGAAATTGGTAAAAAACTTATTGTGTCACAATTCTTTATGGCTTGATGTAAAGTTGGCTCTAAGGACTTATTAAAATGATTAGGCATTTGATTGTAGTTCTCCAGGTTTTACAGTAATTAACCCAGGAAATTAGGTCCTAAATTCCAATTCTTGAATTCGAGGTGTCATCATACTGAGGTGACTTGGATCACTGACGTAACAATAGCTGACAAGTTTAGTGTTGCCAGCCGAATCGTACCTAAATTATTTAAAAATGTCCCCTTTTTGTGAGTACAATAACCTTATGAATGTGAAAAGAGTTGATAACTTGGCAAGTGTAGGCTAGCTAACTACGTATGTATAAACAAAAACTATGCTAGTGATGGGTACTCATTTAAATGGTAACCGCCGCAGCAGGAAACTGCTGTGCATAATCTATCAACTGTTATACCCTACTTGGTACTGGAATCAATATTAAAGATGATTTTTTTAACAAAAAACGTACCTTTTTATTAATGGTTCAGGTAAGTTTGAAGTGGCAGGCAACACTGAATAGACGCATCGGAAGTATACGAAAATCATAAAAAAATCTAATAAATTTTTAATATTTTACCCGGAGAAGTGGACAATTCCTATTAATATATAAAGTTATCTTTAATATTAACAAGAATTACTGATGTCAAAGACTTGTGACACAACTTCGATGCAATTTTCTATAATTTTGCGATACTACTCATGGGCATTCTCCTTTGAAGCCCCCTTGAGACTTGTACGAAAGGCTAAGAGCTGGGATTGAGATATCTGGATAAATTGACCGAGTAAAAGATTCAGTTTCAAGATTTGCCCCACACAAACTAACATACTAACTAACAAGGCAAGTTAAATAAAAACTTGTAAAAAAAGACGATTGGCACGACTGTGAAAATGATCTTGATCTCTGTTAAATGGCAGCCCAGCAGTGTAAAGCAGTGAACTAATTTCCATATAAAACAATATGCCTATGATAAAGCCACAATAAAATCAAAATTCACAGACATTGACGTAACGTTCTCCAGTAAAACTGTCGTTTCAATCCGAAGTCGAACCGATTGAGACGCTATATGAAATGGAAATTGGTATTATTGGAATTTCCTCATTCTAAAAGTAGACAGCGCTGTTATGATTGCCTTTGACAAATACGAACGTTCGATAAGAAAATGTCTTTTGGACCAGACGGATATTTGTACAGTCAACGACAGGTCAAAACTGACACTCGCAGTGCGATCCTGCCCGTACGTCTATTGAAATAAGAACGGTACAAAGTTCAGAGTGTCAAGCTTGATGTTATCTTGACTGCACGTCAGATAAATTCAGATAATTAAAAAAAACCGGCCAAGTGCGAGTCGGACTCGCGCACCGAGGGTTCCGTACCTATTTACCATATGATTATACTAAATTCAAAAAAGAGCTGTACGTACTATTGTAAGAATACCTCTCAAAAATCTCATTTCGTTAGGTTAGGCGTCCTCACAGTTCCGTGCCTTTATATATTTGTATTGTTGGTAAACTTCAAAAGAAAGACTCTAGGACAGGAAACAGAACATGATAAGGCAGCTAGGGTTGGAACGCGCAGGAGGGATTTTAAGCGTATCGAGCTACCGCAACGTCTTAACGTAGTACGCCATGGAGCGCGCTACAATGAGGTGCGTCTATTTAACGCACTGCCGTTAGAGCTCAAAGGAGACGTCACGTTGAATAGTTTTAAAACAAAGCTGAAGGCTTTCTTGCTGTGAGAGTGCTTCTACTCTGTAAATGATTTTTTAAATAATAAGAATTGACATTGCTTTAATTAGAAATTGATTTGATATAATTCTTCCTGACATTTAGTGAATATTTTTAGTATTGATTTGACATTAGTTTTTCGTCCAGTTTTACATTATGATATTATTGTTTTATTATGCTTATGAAGTTATTGATTGATATCAATTTGCACTGACATAACCTAAATTACTTTGTAATGTTTTAGTTAAGTGTCCTTGTTACAATTATTGTCTTAAGTTAGATATAGAACCTATGTTTCGAACACAAATTATTTTGTAAACGAACTGAATAAACTAAACTAAACTAAACTAATTCTTTTGCTATTTGACTTTAAAAACTCCGCGACCATCCAACTTGACCCCTCTTGAGGACAAAGCTATGCGTGAGAGCAGGACGGAGCGATACGTGTCTCTGTCGCTAAAATAAGCTACATAACAAGCTACATAATTTGGACTATACCTACAGTAGATAGGATATATTTGTTATCTATCTATATTTACACTTGCACAACCTCGCAGAACGTAAGATGATACGAAACACAGAAGGATGCTGCTGTCCATCCTTTCGTTCATTAACCCTTAGCGCCTCTTACGACACCCACGGGTAGAGATGGGTTGGTACTATTCTTTGCCGGCACCACACCGATTACAAATATTGCTCCTTTCATGTTATCAAGATATTAAGATAATTATTAAAAAAATCATGCGCATGTTTCTGACACAATCCAACTAATCAGTTGAAGAAGGTCAAATAATATTCTAATTAATTCCAAATTATGCCCCAGTTTTTCATTTTCCTTCATCGAGTAAGTAATTTTCGAGTCAACAGATCAAACGAATTACTTATGATGCTGAGAAACAAGGAAACTAGGTCGAGGAAATTTGATTATTTCCACTCAAGGACTCTTGAGATTACAAAATTTCTTACTCCATAAAACATATTTTGATGTGCACGAAAAAAAATTTTGACCTCTCATAGAAACTGAATCAGCTGATCGCGCATTTTGTATGGGAGCTCAAAATTTTTTTTTCGTATTTCGACCTATGTTCTTTAGGAAAAGTTGTTCAGTTTCATAATCAGAATCAGAATCCTTCAGGGTTGATATACCCTTTTATGTTACACCTTGTATATTCGCCTAATCCGTCCCAAAGGCCACGCTTCTCTATTCTGCGCCCGCTCTTGCAAGCTTTTCGAAAAAAACCGGTCAAGTGCGAGTCGGACTCGCGCGCCAAGGGTTTCGATATACCTATAGTATTTTTGGAAGCAATAAAGTCCACTTTTGAGGACCGCAAAACTTAATTTATTTGTAAAAGCTTTTTTTCAGATTTCTTAAAAACTGTGCTACTTAGAAAAACGATTTTATTTTTTTCTGTAACATTTACATAAATCTCTGTCGACTGTAATTAATTCAGATTTTTTCTTTCGCAAACTTCGGAGATAAGGGGTGGGTTCGTCATCTTAAAAACTAAGAGTCGTAAAAAATTTAAAAAATATTTTTGGAATGCACAAGTAAACTTCAATATGATACCAAATGTAAGTCGATAGCTGAGTGCATGGTTGCTGAGATAAACAGTTGTGACAGACAGACAGACAAACAAAGTCGCACCATAAGGGTTCCGTTTCTACCATTTTGGTTGTCCTAGTTTAAATAAGCATTACCTTTTGTGTCTTTTTTCTTATTAAATGTTTTATATGTTTTTCATTTGTGCAATAAATTGTTAAATAAATACGTTAAGACAAAAAATAAAACGAGAAGAGAGACCGTGTCCTATTTGGCGCCTGTAATGAGTTCATACTAGCTTAAGGTTAGTTTAGTATCTAATAGAACGCATTACAATATGATAATTATCAATATTTATGTATTAGGAATGTCTACTAATAAACTATCAACAGAAGTGAAAAAGCCGGCCGATGAAAATAACTGAGCATGGCTGCATAAAGGTACGGGTCGATACCCGTGTGGTGCCGGCAAAGAATAGTACCAACCCATCTCTACCCGTAGGTATCGTAAGAGGCGACTAAGGGTTAATGAATCAGACGATGGGCAGCAGCATCCTTCTGTGTATCGTATCATCTTACATTCTGTGGTCATCAACAACCGCGGTCCATGGTACCAGCCGTAACGCTAACAAGCGTGGTGACTATGGTACTTCCCCTCCACATTGTTCCAGCAAAAGATGGATTATTGGCGGGAGCTCCCTGTCCTGTAGTGGACGTTTCATGGAATGTTATGATGATGATGATTTATTAGGAATGTCTACTAATAAACTATCAACAGATGTGAAAAAGCCGGCCGATGAAAATAATTGAGCATGGCTGCATAAAGGTGCGTATCCACTTGAGACGTTGAAAAACAAGTAGGGCAATGGAAGAACGGTAAAGGAAATTCTTATATTCATAGGTAGGACGCAACAAAAGATTGAAGGGAAGAGACGGCGAAGCTACTGAGACCAAATATAAGGTCAATGTCGTGTCGTTTCAGAAAGTAAGGGTCAGGGAATGCATGCAAGTTACAAAATATCGTTTGCATTTTAGATCTGTCCACGCAATCAACATGCAAGCGATAAAACAGTGACCTAACTGTCTATAGACAGGCACTTAACCTCCCGAGACCTAGTTTTTTAATTTTAAACGATTTGTACATTTTTCGCAAGCGGGTTTTTAGGATGTAAAGAAGGGGATTGAAGGTGGAAGAAAGCATGTAGTTTAAAGAAACATTTTACTGCAACTGAATGATAATATTCGACAATTTACCGGCATATGTCGGCACGGTAAATCTCGTGTACTTTTTAAAATAAATATGTAGAACATTTCACATAAGATCAACCGATCCCAAACCAGACAAAGCCTGTAACTACTAGTTAACAGCACCTATGTTCATCACACAAATGTTTGCCCTGCACGGGGATAAAACCGACCAACCATTCAACTAAAAATAGAAAGTAAGAGTGGAGGATTATCGTGCAAACGGTGCATTTTGCATTCCAAACACTTACTAACTATCGACAACATAACAAAAATTTAAGAGTTACCGGACCGTTTATAAGGTAATCCCCTCTATTCAGTGGATTATCTATTTGATTATCGGCAAACAGTTCAAGGGCGTTGAAGGTAAATGTTACTATAAGTAGACAACACGTGGGGCGAGTGCGGCAGGTGTTTGACGGTGCGTGGGCCACTCGCCCGTAATTCAGACAGGTGAGCATACGACGCCAGAAATAGTTCATCAACATGTGTTTACCTAGTTTTGTATACGTCAAATGTCAATAGCCGTATATAGGACGTTATTATACGAGGTGTAAGGGACAGCTTTCCGAAAATTGAAAGGGCCATGATCAGTAAACGAAACTAAACAACTTACAGTGAATGAAACTTACAGGAAACGAAAAACATAAACGGCCTCTCCAATAATTCATCCATACAAACTATCCAATCAAGTTTAAACTTTTATGGAAATACCATTTTTTCATGAAAGTTTCATTCACTGAAAGATGAGGTACACTCCTTACACTATGTACATTTTGTAGACCTAGGGTCTACCTTATGTATGAAACTCGGTACCAAATGCGTATGCTAGTCAGCGAAGATACGCTAATGGAAATTGCGATTCCTTTGCAGATATCGAATCTTACCAATTGTACAGTCAACGACAGATCAAGCTTGACAGTCGCAGTGCGACTCTAACCCGTACGTCTATCGAAATAAGAACGGTAAAAAGTCCTATGTGTTAAGCTTGATGTTCTCTTGACTGTACAAAACAACAGGCACTAGTACGTGTCAATATTGTTTTTAGAGCCAGAGTGGTTCTAGCCTTTTTGGAATTTTTGCTTTCTTTTCTGTCTGTTAACTGTTGTTCTACGTTTGGATCGCAATTAAATTAATTGCATTTTATAAGATTTAAGGTTTACACCTGTTTTGCTTCCAACGTATCTTATCCTTCAGCATTATAAGTGAAGAAAAAGTCAAATCACATTCAACTTTGTTCATCGGCCGTTCAAATTTTTTTAGGACTATAACGCCATTTATCAAAGAACTTTATAATATTGTACGCTACACGCCCATGTGGTGATAGCTGACCTTAAGTAGCGCGGAAGACAGCAGCTATATCAGGATAATGGAATAAGTAAGTCAAGAGCACATTGTACCGCGCTTATTTTAGACGCGTAGAGACGAAAATCGCACTGCGACAGTCCAGTTTGACCTGCCGTCGTCGACGTAATTATAACGGTGGCGCCCAAGGCAGTTTAATTAAACTATTAGTTTATTTAAATATTTTTACAAGCAAGTTAAACCAGCAACAAACAGACCGGTCTCAACTGTCAAATAAGTTGTTGTTTACCAGAAAAGTTTCTCGTTTAGTTGTTTACCAACAAAGTTTCGTTCGCCTAGTAACTAACTGAATGTTACGACCCAATTCCATTTAGGTGTTACTCGGAGAGATAATCAAAATCTACGGTTGGTGTACTATTATAATATTTAGGTGATTTGATAGGAACGAATAAAGCCACGATCACACCTAGCTGAATTCAAATACTAATTCGGCATACTCGTAAATTGAAGTCTGATCAAATTAGTTGATCCTTTGAGTTTATCGGAGTGGAAGAAACGTATTTAACGGCATTTTGGCGAAATGAATCAAAACGTGCAAGGGAAAGTCTATGTGACCGTTCCAAGATCTAATTCAGGATGCGACGAAATACGAGGGCCAAACCGAAAAGATCGGGAATAGAATACTCAGGAATAAATTAGATTAAAACCTTTTTGGTTTATGACATGTAGTATTATTTCAAACACAATTCCATTTTTGAATTTTAAAAAAAGTAAAAAAGAAAAGAGTAGTAGCCATTTGAATTTGACAAGTCAGTGGGGAAAATGGAGCTTACGCGGGAACATTTCCGTGCCATAATTTTTCACAACTTTCGTCGAGGTTTATCTCAAGAACAATGTCTCGCCGAGCTTGTTTCTGTTTATGAACTTGAAGCACCCAGTAAAACGACTATATATCGTTGGTATTCTGAGTTTCGTCGTGGACGTCCCTCTCTCACGACAGTTCCTTCTACTGGTCGACCAAAAACAGCGGTAACACAAGATGACATCGATGCTGTGCGCCAATTAATAAAAGAAGATAGACATGTGACATACGAGCAGATTCGGGCTTCTCTCAGCATTGGTATGACAGCGATTCAAACTATTTTACATGATGAACTGGGTGTCAAGAAGTTAGTTTCCCGCTGGGTGCCCCATTGTTTGACCGAGGAACAAAAGTCGGCTCGTGTTAATTGGTGTCGGTCTACTCTGCAACGGTTCAATAGAGGGAGCTCAAATGCAGTTTACAATATCGTCTCTGGTGATGAATCGTGGATTTATTCATATGAGCCCGAAAGAAAACATCAATCGGATGTTTGGGTCTTCGAAGGCGAGGTCAAGCCAACAAAAGTTGTCCGCTCTCGTAGCGCGACGAAAAAAATGGTCGCTTCGTTTGTATCGAAAACTGGTCATGTGGCTACGATTCCTTTACAAGAACGCAGAACGGTTACTGCTGATTGGTACACAATAGTTTGTTTGCCGGAAGTCATAAGAGAACTTCGTAAAATTAATCCGAATCGTCGCATCATTCTTCACCAGGATAATGCAAGCTCTCATACCGCTCGCAAAACGATCGCGTTTTTAAATCAGGAAAACGTGGAGTTAATGAACCATCCACCGTATAGCCCTGACTTGAGCCCCAATGATTATTTTACATTCCCAAGAATTAAAGATATGCTACGTGGTCAACGATTTCAAGGCCCAGAAGAGGCAGTCGAAGCTTACAAATCGACCGTTTCGACTATATCCACTTCAGACTGGAATTACTGTTATAATAATTGGTTTGATATAATGCAAAAGTGCATCGATTGTCACGGAGAATACTTCGAAAAACAATGAAAGTAAATATTGTTGTATTATTTTTGTACTTTTTCTATTCCCGATCATTTCGGTGTGGCCCTCGTATAGCAGATGGAAGGTCTCCGCCTACCTCTATTTTACGGAAAAAAGAATTCTATGAATGTGCATGTATGTTTATGTTTGGTGCAGTGGTAGTCGCGTTACTTTATTGTTATTTGGTTCAGGGTTCGATTCTCAGCGGAGCAGGATTCTCGAATTAAGTTTTTTTTTATGTCATAAGTGGCTAAACGAGCAGGTGGGCCACCTGATGGTAAGTGGTCACCACCGCCCATGACACCTACTGTCTTATTAGTGAAATAATTTGACACTAATAAGACAGCAAAGCGCGTTACCCGCTCTGAGAACTAAGATGGTATGTCTCATGTGCCAGTAATTTCCCTGGCTCCCTTGCCCTTCAAACCGAAACACAGCAGTGCAAACACTGCTGCTTCATGGCAGAAAAGAGCAAGAGGGTGGTACTTCCCCAGACAGACTTTGCACAAAGCCCTACCACCTTAAAATGCTTCAGAATTAAGTCTGCTTCTGGGTCGAGACGTGATTGTGTGTTTATTTGTGCACGTCTAATAGTGTGTTTGTAACTCTCGATAATCCTTTCTCTTTTTATTAGGTACATTTATTTATTTCATTCGTGTAAAATTAGGTATCGCATCTTAAATATTTTATTTTATTACACTGCAGTGCACTACTCGTGAGCCGTGTTACTACGACTCCTCTTTTCAAAGATTGTCTGAAAGAGAGCGCTGCTGATAAGAGCTAAATACGCTTCACTTGAGCAGGTTTTTAACATATAAAGTGATGAATATATGGCCGTGAAAAAAATGTATGTGTTAATTAAGCATCATTACAACAATATTCTGGCCGACTCTGAATGAAACACGATTAAATATATTTTGTACGCCATAAAAAAAATCCAAAGTTACCTCTGCTTTTTGCTTTTAAACCGTTTTTCTTAAGTACCCATTAATTTATGATGCCAAAACTTTACATTATTCAATATGTTATGCATAATAATATATATCCCATATTAATAATATAATAAATTTATAATTAATATGGGACAGATATTGAGAAAAATGCAAAAATGAGCGAAAAACGTAAAACAGCGCGAATCCGCTCCGTTCTAGCACGCGCATTCTGCCCTTTGTTAGAAAGGGAGGTAATTCAGCTGTTATCAGCCCCTTAAAGCAATAAGGCAGTCCTTTCCCACATTTAGTGAGGTTTAGTTGTCTTTGTTATTTGTTTTTGTTAATTATGTGCAATAAAGTGTTTCTATCTAACTATCTCTAGATATTTTCGGCATATCGTTGCTATTGAATACGTATTCTATTCAGTCCTAATCCAGAAATAAATTAAAGACTTAAATATAGTATTTATTAAGACAAAGGCGACGAAACCAATAAATAAAACAATATGCGAACTTTATTAGCATTAGAATATAAAGCAAACGTTAACGTCGCGACGTCTCACGACTCACTATAGACGGCTCCCTAAGGATAATGGGTTTAAAGACCTCGAGGATAATCCGTCTACTTCTATGTTTGTTTATTATTCCCGCGGGTTTCCTCTGTCAACAATGCACCAATCTCAACACACCACACATTCACTTCCGTTTTGTATCTATTTTATGTAATCTGTATTTTCCTTACTAATGGAATGGAGAAAAAAGGACGCCCTAAGACAGTCAGGACACTTCCGTTAAAAATAACGAATGGCGCTGACTAATATAAAAAAAAAAACTAACAAGAAATGTGCAAATAGTGGATGGAAAGGTCAGCCGGTATATACGGTCGCTAGTGGCGCGGTGGTTGGGGCAGTTTTATTAATATTTTCACCCGAATTTCATTATACTGTGTTGTACAGACAGAACCGATAGCGTTCGATCCACAAAACAGGGTTTGAATTAGTGATCTTTTGGTATTACAAAACAATATTTGTTGTTTATGTTTGTGTTTACCTTTGAAATTGGCGTTTTGTATAATGTCCGTTGTATGTTTGTGTGGTGCCGGCAAAGAACAGTAACAACCTATCTCTATTCGTGGGTGTCGTATCGTAAGAGGCGACAACAACCTTTATTAATACGCATAATTTTTGGTAAGCAATTGTAGCCGGATAGAAAAAGTTCCAACCTATCCTCTCTCTACCTATTCTCCTCACATCCTTTCAGTGGCTCAGAATATTTCAAAATTTCAGATAGATAGATAAATTCTTTATTGTCACACAAAAACAAAACAATACACAGGAGACTCTTAAAATTAGGGCGGTCTTATCGCTTAAAGCGATCTCTTCCAGACAACCTTAGCTGCTTGTAGGAAAATGTAAATAGTAACTGTAGTAGTGTGCCAATGCCAATATATATAGAGATTATTATATATTTCAGATTTTACTTATTTAATGTAGATTCTTTACAGAATACTTATTGAACGTTATAACTTGCAAAATACAACGTGAATAACCTTGGTACGTTTTATGTATTTTATAAGTATGTTTCATAGGTTAAGGGCCCAATATTAACATGTGTCGTGTCAGAGTGCGGTAGTTAGTCATCTAATCTAAAATAAGCTTTTTACATAACGTTCGGGAATGGCACTCACATGCAGACCTGTAGTTTGTAGTTTCTCATACAGCGCAAAATATAATTTAGAAAATAAAATAGGCCGTATGACGTCGTGAATCACAACGAATGGGCTGGCAATCGGCCAACAGACGTAACGTAACTGAGCATCGCTTTCATAATGCAAGTGTCACTTAACGGTAGTCTCTCGGATTTAAAAGTATCAATGTCAAGCAAAAATTTACTCAATAAGATCAGTTTCGTCATATTTATGCATATATGCGGTTAATTTGAATGTTATCTCTCGGAATCACACGCACTACGAGTCACACGCAGCCGTTTCGATAACTTTTTCGCTAAGCACTGTTCACAATGTATGGCATATACGCCGCCGCCTACTCTAGGCAAACTCAGCGGACGTAAGTTCGCCTAATATTCTTAATAATAGTCTTATAACCAGCCATGTCGAAGATCATAAGATTAATAGAAAACTCTTAGAAAGATATAACATTTGGCTGGATATTGGCCTAATGATATTTAAACCCCGTCCCGTCCCGTGTGGTGCCGGCAAAGAATAGTACCAACCCATCTCTACCCGTGGGTGTCGTATGAGGCGACTAAGGGTTTATGAACCAGAGGGCAGCAGCATCCTTTTGTGTATCGTACGATCATACAATCTGCAGTCATCAACAAACGCGGTCCATGGTGCCAGCCGTATCGCTAGCAAGCGTGGTGAGTATGGTTCTTATCTCCACATTTTTCCAGCAAAAGCTAGAATTCTGGAGGGAGCTCCCTGTCCTGTAGTGGACGTTTCATGGGATATTATGATGATGATTATATTTAAACGACAATCAGCATAGTGATTCGATTCTCAAACATGAACAAAGACTTCTCTCATCCTTTTAAATATCGCTCCCGTTAAACTCTCTAGAACTATAAAGAATTGATATTCACATGAATCATGCGTTATCAGGTATTATGGCTCCCTGATAACCAAATATCTTGAAATTTCCAAGTTATCCAACGAGGCATTGTGGTGAGTTAGACTGTTGTCAGTTGTTCAGCTCAACAATAGGCGGTTACGGATCATCGAACAAATACAAAATTGTTGCCAAGCGTTACTGTGGTGTTTTGAAATGGTTGGCGTAAGTGGAAGTGGGATGTCGTGTTGATTTTATACGGTTGTTTTTCATTATCTTAACAGTTCACGCTTATCTGCTTTTTACTGTCAATGGGCCTACTCTTTAATCGAATCGGTCCCGAGGATAGAGATGAGGCCGACGATGGAACGAGCTTACACAAAAGAAGACTATTCACTCGCGACTTCAATAGATTCGGAATGTACACGAACACAGATGCAGGCAGAGAGTTCCACTTTCACTCTTTAGCTGTGCGCATTAAAAACGATGTTGCAAAGGGCTTTGAGCTAATGGATGGAATATCAACCAGGTCTGGGTGATATTGGAATCCAGCGGTGCTTCTTTCCGATGGTGGAAAGGTTCTCCTCTCCCTACTGTAACACCGATAAGCTATGATCAGAAGTGGTACTTCAATGATTGACGCCGACAAAGGTCAGCCCGGGACAATGTCATGCTGCATCAAGGTCTTTTTCATAACCCACGAAAATTTGAGAGCTGATTCTGGTGCGAAGAGCTTTGTTTGTGCGAATGGGTGGAGTATCAAACAAGTCTGGGTGATATTCATACCTCTGGGGCCATGGCATGGATGGTTTTTAGGGTTCAGATACCAAAATGGTAAAAAAGGAACCCTTATGGTGCCGCTTTGTCTGTCTGTCTGTCCGTCTGTCTGTCACACCTGTATATCTCGGCAACCACTCATGCTATAGACTTGAAATTTGGAATAGTTTTAGAATATGGTTGTCCAACTTAATTTCGCGTGAAAGAATTAAGAAAAAAATATGATTATTAATGTAAAGGGGGCCCAAATAGAGAGGGGCAAAATTTCAAATTATCGGTACTAGGTTGAGTGGGGTATCGTATAAAAGGGCTTTATTTGTACATTCTAAAATATATTTTTGTATTTTTTTACAACTCTTGGTTTTCAAGTTATGATGAAAAATGTCAAAAAAAAATGTCTCCCTTATCTCCGAAGTTTGTGAAAGGAAAAATCTGAATTAATTACAGTCGATAAACGTTTATGTCAATATTACAGCAAAAATAAAACGATCTTTCTAAGTTGCAGTTTTTTATAAATCTGCAAAAAACCTTTACAAACAAATTTAGTTTTGCGGTCCTAAAAATTGACTTTATTGCTTCCAAAAATACTAAAGGTATATCGGAACCCTCGGCGCGCGAGTTCGACTCGCACTTGACCGGTTTTTTTTTTTGCCTTCGTCAGGCAGTGACGGGTGCTGTTTAGGCGATTCGCGTTTTTTTTTTTTACTATGAATGGGCTTACTCTTGATCTAGCCTTGAGGACAGAGATGAGGTCGACGATGGAACGAGCTTGCCCAGAAGAAGCCTATTCACTCGCGACTTAAATAGATTCGGGTTATAAGAGCTCGGGAACACAGACGCAGGCAGAGAATTCCACTCCTTAGCTGTGCGCATTATAAAGGATGTTTCAAAGCGCTTTGTGCGGATGTGTGGAATATCAACCAAATATGGGTGATATCCTGCGGTGCGTCTGGATTCTCGATGGTAGAAGGGGGGGGGGGGGGGGGGGCGTGTCTTAGATTGTGCCGCTGGTTGTCGCCTCGCCTTGTAAACATGTTCAAATGAGTGTGAGCGTAAGTGGCTACTTGAAATACCAGCAAACAAGGGGGAGTTAATATTTCAAGAGCCAGAAACTGTGGTCTTGCACACTCATCTGACGTGATACGCGCAATTGCTCTCACAGCCCGCCTTTGTAAGCGGACCGATGCTGTAGGTAGTGTCGAGGCGAGACGACTAAGAGCAAAACAAGCTCGTCCAAGTTTCCCACAGAGCTGGTCGATGTGGAATTCCCTCGTTAATGACCGATCCAGCTGAAACCCCAGAAAGGATGTAACCTCAGCCTGCTGAATCTTGTCACCGCAGACGTCCACCGTTAAAGGTCGTCGAGATCGACCTGACAAGTCAAAGCGCACAAATTGAGTTTTTGTCGCGTTTAAACATAAGCCATTCTGACGAAACCAGTGAGAGAGCTCAAAGGCAACAGGGTATGCAGTTTGAAAATTCATCCTACCAATATTCTACTCTATTCTCAAGGGACGAAGTTTTGCATTTGCATGTTTCGAGTAGTAACGTTTCGATATATCGGACTTTGAGAGTAGACACCCTGACTTCAATAATTCTTCGAGAGCTTCAAATGTAGGTAATGTATTTCGGTACTTCTCATAAACATATTAAATCAAATGTGCAGTTTTATTTTTCAGGAGATTTTCTTTACAAATCTAAACCAGTAGGACAGTTTCAAAAGTTTTTCAAGTTAAAAATACGATACGACAGTGTCGCCATAGCAACGCATTGTAGAGCTTCGAGAAATAACTTTCAGTGTAAAGTTCAAAGTTCGTTAACCTCGCTAAACAAATAACATTTTACCTTCAAAGAAAAGTATCAATTAAAAAGAAAAGATAAATTTAGAGGTAGCTTGTTATCGTCACAGTTCATTGACCCGACGACGGTAAGATGAAGCATAAATTCCTTTAAGGTGGTTGCTGAGCAGAGGTGCTGCTACCTTAAGAAATAAATTTATTGCGTCACAAATAAAATACTTTTAAATAGGATCGTTTGTTTGGCGGCAATATGGGGTAGTCCTATATTTTATTAGTAAAGTGCCAAAAACTACCACTTTTAGCACTTTACCAATACAAAGCTAAATACGTGTTAATGGAATAAGCGAAACCCTCATCCAACAGATTTTTATTAAAATAAATACATTCCCGTAAAAAAAAATTAAAAAAACGATTTTTCTTACTAGATATAGTTATTATAAACTTTCATCATAGTTCTAGTTTCATCGTTGTTCTAGTCGGCGCTCACCGCGCACGCCACCCCTCCCCAGTCCCCACCTCACCGCTCACGAACTGCGCGTCGCCGCCGCTAGCGCGCGTATCCACAGAAATATTTAGAATAGAAGCGGCAAAAATTTAAATAATAAAAATTACCCCTATCAAATACCAGTGAAATTGATTCTACTCTCGATTCTGAACAAACTACTTTCTCAGTTTTGCTTATTCCGTTAACACGTTGTATACTATGATCACACCTGGATCACACCTAGCTGAATTCAAAGACTAATTCGGCATACATTGCTCGTTGACGTAAGGATATTGCAATAAACATAACCAAGCCGCAGCCATGTATGCCGAATTAGTCTTTGATTTCAGCTAGGTGTGATCACTCCTTAAGCTAAGCTATGGTATTATGGATTATAAAATATATAACTACCCCATATTGCCGCTAAACGGACAATAATAACGAAAAGTTTGGTATTTGCGACGCAATAAATTTATATTTAAAAGTGGCAGCACCTCTGCTCAGCCACCACCTTAAGGATCCTAGACGCAAAACAGAGATATCATCTTCGTCTTTGTAACTTAGAGGTCACAAAGACAGACGAAAGGTCGTCTTTGAAGTGCGATCCCAATAAGAATGGAAATGCGAGTAGAAGTTGTACTCAAACAACTCACTTTACATTTTGATTAAGCTAGTTTAAAGGTGGGTTGACACGATACGAGTCTGCTCGGACCGAGTTCACTTTGATTACTACTCGGACGCAACTCGTATCGTGTAAACATGTAATCCGAGCGCACTCGGACGCCGGCATCCAATCCGAGAGGAATCGGATTTCACTCTATTTTTAGGGTTCCGATACCAAAATGGTAAAAAAAAGGAACCCTTATGGTGCCGCTCTGTCTGTCTGTCTGTCCGTCTGTCTGTCACACCTCTATATCTCAGCAACCACTTACGCTATCGAGCTGAAATTTGGAATAGTTTTAAAATATAGTTGCCCAACTTAATTGCACATGAAATTTTTTTGAAAAAAGTATGATTATTAATGTAAAGGGGGCCAAAATAGGGGGGGCCAAATTTCAAATTGTCGCTACTAGGTCGAGTGGGGTATCATATGAAAGGGCTTTACTTGTACATTTTAAAATATATTTTTGTATTTTTTTAAGTTTCTTAGTTTTCAAGTTATGATGAAAAATGTCAAAAAAAATACCATTCCCCCCCCCCCTTATCTCCGAAGTTTGAGTAAGGGAAAATCTGAATTAATTACAGTTGACAGAGGTTTATGTAAACTTTACAGCAAAAATAAAACGATCTTTCTAAGTTGCACAGTTTTCCAGAAATCTGCAAAAAACCTTTACAAACAAATTTAGTTTTGCGGTCCTGAAAATGGACTTTATTGCTTCCAAAAATACTATAGGTATATCGGAACCCTCGGCGCGCGAGTCCGACTCGCACTTGTTTTCAGTTGACTCGGGTCAAATTTAATAATACAAAATGGACCACCAATAAACCTTGAATACGAGTACAATAGCGTGTAAACCAATATAGGAGTACACTCATAAAGCTCACTCGTACGAGTGGACTCGGTCGTAACTCGGTCCGAGCAGACTCGTATCGCGTCAACCCAGCTTCAGGGCCTTACTGAATAAGAAAGTAATTCTATAAAAGAACAGTAGAAGACAGTTTCAATAAGCTGCAGTTGTATAAATTCAGATTTTCGGAACTGATACTTCTGAAGATGTAGAAAATCGAAGAGGCAGACATGCAGGGCTCTGCATTATCACGGGACGAAGTAGTGAATTTTGCATTTTGAAGAGCTGTAACTTTACGACGCAGGGCTATTTATGGTGGCAGACTATTTTTCTTGTATTTAATCAGATAGTCATAGTCTGTCAGGTGTACGTTTCATTGTCAAATTTCAAAATAGTTAAAACTTAATTCCTCAAAAACGCAGGGGTGTGGATGCTCGCCAATATTTTTTGTATCTTCTAGAGGATGCTCCTTATCATAAGTCAAAGAGGCAGACATGATCACATGAGCAAATAATATAGAAATTTGTCCTTCATCACCCTTACTAAAACGTTTCGATCTAATATCACTGAATAATGCATACGAGGTTAAGCCAAAAAGCCTTCTAATGAAGAGTAATCTGGGCTTTATTTATACCCTTTAAGCTTTCGTTAAGCTCGGTATTAGGGCATCAAAGAGCCGAAAATAACAGTTACCTAAGTTCGGGGGATTGTTTACGCACAGATTCCTGCCTACGCATTAATCAATACGCTTTTGTAACGAAGGGGTCCTGCAAATGTCATTGATTTGTGTTTAGTAAAAGTCAAATTGATTCTTTTTAATAAATATAACGACGTCGTGTTAGATACACATTACACACAATAGAAAACCTAGTTGTGGAAATAAGAAATTTTTTGCCTAAGCAGGTCCTTATAGCACGATCCACACCTTACGGATCGATCCTAATTATCGGATAAAATCGGATGAGGATCAGATTCAGATAATTTTATTCAATGTAGATTCTTTGCAGAGTACTTATTGAATGTCATGCAGAATACTATGCAAATAAATATGTTTGTATTTGTATTTATTTGTATTTGAAATAGAGCGAGTCTACACCGTTTCGGATCGTGCCATGGCAGCATAAAAGAAACGGCAAGAAACCACTGCAGCACGGTCTACATTGTTTTGAGGGTTCCGTACCTCAAAATAAAAAAACGGAACCCTTATAGGATCACTTTGTTGTCCTTCTGTCTGTCTGTCTGTCTGTCTGTCAAGACCCTTTTTCTCCCGAACGGGTAAAGGTATCAGGTTGAAATTGATAACAAATATTAAGGTATTAATTTGAATTTTTTACAACGACGCAATCAAAAGATATGGCTTTTTATGTCCTCATCTCCATACATTTGTGAACCAAACCAAAACCTACGGGGTACTTCCCGTTGACCTAAACTTATGAAATTTGGCAAGAAGCTAAGTCTCACAATACAAATAAAGGAAAAAGTCTAAAATAATTATATATTACGATTTTTCTCACAACTAATAGTAAACAATTAAGTAAGTTGAGCTCCCGTTTCAAGAACTTTTCTATAAAAGAGGGGTCAAGTTGGATGGTCGCGGTGTTTTTAAAATCAAAGGGCAAAAGCTTTTAGTATATCATATGGTAGATAGGTACGGAACCCTTAGGGCGCGAGTCCGACTCGCACTTGGCCGGTTTTATTTTACGTGTTTCTTGTGTTTCGCTGGAATATCAGAGCACCATACCTCTGTCATTAATATAGTCAACATCGGACAACACATTATCTGATTTCATCAGATAATCGGAAAGTGTGGATCGTACCTTCCCGAGACTCTTTTTAGTATATGTAATGCGAAGACAAGTCGTAGCAAACTTGAGCATACACAATGGCGAATCATCTCACACACCACTTACAAAACGTGAAGACAGAACGATGCTTCACTTGAGAACGTGTCTGTCTACATCCTACATGTAGAGACGCGACCTAGTTAGCGAGGCTTGTTTACCCACAAACATCCCTAAAGGAGTGATCACACCTAGCTGAATTCAAAGACTAATTCGGCATACATTGCTGGGAGGCTTGGTTATGTTAATTGCACTAAGTTCCTACTAATAATAAGTAATATCCTTACTTCAACGAGCAATGTATACCGAATTAGTCTTTGAATTCAGCTAGGTGTGATCGGGGCTTTAGGGCTTGTTTTCATTGGTATTTCATTGGTATTCCATGTGCTATAAGATTAACCCGGACACTTCAAGGTGAAACCAAACGAAATGGAAGCTTTGATTATAGGCCGCTACTAAAGTAGGGCCAAAACGTAAGAAGTCTGTTTTGTCGTTTTCTTATAACCAACACACAGGGTTCATTTTTCTTTGCAGGTCGTAATTTCTCATACGTTTGACAGCTGTCACATCGGACCTATTTATGACCTTAATTTAGAGATAGAAAGCAAAAGGGTTGAGACGGAGGGGAAATCCAGTACATGTTAGTTTTGGCAGCTTTTAAAAAATCCGATGGACCTCATTGGACGCTAGCCCGCCTGCGGGGATTTCCAGCATAAGTCAAATTAACGACCAGTTTAAAATCGCCTTTACACATTCCTTGAAAGGTATTCATGTGCGTCTTTGTATGGTCTTATCTATTCCTTAATATGTTTAAACCAGGGTAGATAAATTATTGGATTTATGACGTGAAAAAGTATGATGTGACAGTGTGAATAAAAAGCTTTGTGGATAAAAATCAAGTCATTCTCTTAAAGCTGGATTTTTACACATTGGACAGTCAAGAGCAAGTCTAGCTTGACATATTAGACTTTGTTCAGTCGGCCTCCACCTTATACACCTTATACCAGGGTGTAAAAAAACGATGATCCTTGTAAGGAGTGATTCTACACCACTTATAGATTGTAGAGAAAATATAAAAATAATACTTATTTTTAATTAATTTTTTTTTTTCAAAATCATAAAATTCAATTTTTCTTCGAATTACATTACAGTAATTTATAGAAATGTATAGGTAAGTACTTGCTATTAAATAATAGTAAACTAAAGTTTCCACAAATTCAAAGTGACCATTATGGGTCTATATATTTTTTTTTGTATAAAGCACAAAATAAACGAAAAAAGTATGAAAACAAATACCGATACAAAGCTTCCTACAATAAACAACTTATCTAATCTGAGTAAGTATTTTTTGATACCGATACAAAGCTTCCTACAATAAACAACTTATCTAATCTGAGTAAGTATTTTTTGTCAATGCCATGTATTCTGGGCAATATCCCTGCTTTACTGCGAAAACAATAACGTCTCATGTTTACTTAGGTACTGTCTAATTGTTGCGCTTCGACAAAAAGGAACATTTACAGAACATAATAAATAGTTCAATATAGATAGATACTAACAGAATACTAACATACTCGTAATTTAGGTAGGACTCATACTACCAATAATTACTAACTTACAAAAACTTTTATGTATATCTCTATTTTTCATCTAGCTGAGCCTGTCTCACTTGCTGTGCCCTTGCAGGGCGTCATGTCACTTGTACTTTCTTATATTTATGTAGGTAACTTGTGACTTTGCAATAAATTGAAATATAGTACACGAAATATACGACTTTAAAAGTCAAGACAACCTTGATCTTAGAATTCATCCCAATTGAAATGGCTAAAAATATCAGCTTAAATTGCTTAGTCTTTAACGATCGCGAAAAGTACTTCATCACGAAGATCCAATTTAGGTTCATAGAGCCGCAACTTGACTTGTTGATTAGTACGGTCCACTCGGTACAGTCTTATTGCTTGTGACAATGAAATGTAAACCGCAGAGATGTCTGTCTATTAGCTACTACGAGGTGTCACACAAAATGTGTGACGGACGAGGGACTTCAGAGATCTTGTGACGTAATTTTACAGTTTACAACATTATACCAGGCCACTCAGAAAGTATTGCGAAAAATAGTTTTTATATATGGGAGACTGGCCGGTCAGAATCTTTTTCGAAAATATGATTACTTGTAAGTAAAAATATGTGTGTTCCATTTTCAAAATTTCCCTCCACATTTTTTGCGAGCCAATTCAAAGTATCGTGTCTTACTGAAAAATGGATCTGCGCCGGGAACATTTTAGAGCTATGATTTTTTACGATTTCAAGTGTCGCCTGAAACCGGATGAATCGTTCGATAGACTTCAAATGGCATTTATGGATGAAGGCCCCTCCAAGGCAACCGTGTATCGTTGGTATAACGAATTTAGGCGCGGTCGACCAACCTTGGGGGATGAAGAAAGAAGCGGTCGCCCTTTGACGGCTATTACGGAAGAAAACGTGCTAGCAGTGAAAAATTTAATCCAAGATAATAGGCGAATTACATATCAGGAGATTCAGCACATATTAAAGATTGGATCGGGAAGCGTTCACGAGATTCTACACGGGCATCTTCGCGTGAGGAGGATAGTATCGCGCTGGGTGCCGCACTACCTCACCGACGCTCAGAAGCAGGCCCGGGTGGAATGGTGCCGTGATATGCTGAACAAATTTGAAGCAGGCTCGTCTCGGCGTGTTTACGACATCGTAACAGGTGATGAGTCCTGGATTTATCAATACGATCCAGAAACCAAGCGCCAGTCGACAGTTTGGGTGTTTCAAAATGAACCAACGCCTACCAAAGTGAAGCGATCTCGAAGCGGGGGGAAGATTTTGATCGCCAGCTTTTTTAATTTGACTGGCCACTTGGCCTCAATTCCCTTACGAGATCAAAGAAGCATCAACGCCGAATGGTATACTACCAAATGTTTACCAGAAGTTTTTTCTGTTGTGAGCAACAAGCGACCAAACACAGGGCTCCGCGGACTACTGCTCCACCACGACAATGCGCCTGCACACACCGCGCTCAAAACGAGGGACTTCCTGGACAGCACACCAGTCAAACTCCTGGGTCACCCTCCTTACAGCCCTGATCTAGCACCGTGTGACTTCTTTTTATTTCCAAAAATAAAAAATCAGCTCAAGCGGATACAATTTTCGTCGCCGGAAGATGCGCTGGCTGCGTTCGAGCAGGCTGTAAACGAGGTGTCTACGGCGGACTGGAAAAAGTGTTTTGAAAACTGGTTCAGACGCATGAATCTTTGTATAGAGGCTGGTGGAGAGTACTTTGAAAAGATTTAATAAAAATATATGTACCTGTAGAACAATTTTTTTTAGTGTCGCAAATATTTCTGAGTGTCCCACGTACAAGGTGTATAAAAGTGTCAAACCTAGTGATAATAGAAACAATTTTTTTTTTAAACTATACCTTGGCTACTACGAGAGGTCACACAAAATATGTGACGGACGAGGAATTTCAAAGATGATCTTGTGACGTACATAGTTACGAGTAATTTTACAGTTTACACCCTTAATTATAAAAGGTGTATAAAAGAGTCAAACCTAGTGATACTAGAAACAGTTTTTAATTGGTAAACTATACAGAGACAAGGTTCGGGCGAGGCGCAGGCACGGTACGGGGACGTGGAACGGATACGGCATGAACGCGACGTTACGCAAAATGGCATCATGCTGAGTGGGCAGGATTTGCTACAAGTACACACGGCAGCCATCCCCATCTCTACCCGTGGGTGTCGTTAGAGGCGACCAAGGATTAAAGAACCAGAAGATGGGCAGCAGCATCCTTCTGTGTATCGTATCATCTTAAATTCTGCGGTCACCAACAACCGCGGCCTATGATGCCAGGCGTAACGCTAACGAGAGTGGTGACTATGGTAGTTCCCCTCCACAGTGTTTCAGCAAAAGATGGAATTTTGGAGGGAGTTCCCTGTCCTGTTGACCCTTTAGTGGACGTTTCATGGGATGTTATGATGATGACAGACGGCAGCAAGCAAGTGGGAACAAAACCAGTAAAAGTTGAACCAGCGCTCAAACGCTGAAACCAGAGACCCACTCAAGGTCAGTGTTTCCACCGACGACGAGCGGCCGTGTGTACATCGTTTCATCGATGATTTAGTTTTCAAATCACGTTCACAATTCGATTTAATCAAACTTCGAATCCTTTTGACGTGATCAAAAGTTAGATTAGTTTAACTAAAGCCTTCCTATCATAATACTGGTTTTCCGAATTTGTAAAGGTCAATCTTGATTTTGATGGATTGTTTTATTACGGCATAAATAAACAAGTAATTTTGATAACCCAGTTAAAATTCGAAACCTGTGGGGGAGACCTTTGCCCAGCAGTGGTGTAGCACAGGTAAGTCAAACCTTAAAATTATATGAAATCTTGCTACTATCTGAGATAACGAGGAAATTTGACGTGCAAAGCAGACTCTTAGGCGCAGGCCAGATAGAAGAGGCGCGGTGCGAAGCCTTGTCTCTTCTCCTTTTCATATATTTTGTACCTATGCAACCAAGTGCGTGTTCCCGCTGGTGAAGCGCGGCGCGGCGGCGCATCAAAGGCTGTGGCGCGGCGCATCAAAGGCTGTGGCGCGCCGCCGTAAGCTGCGGCCCCACTTAGTTTAAGAGATGACTGTTTCCCCTCCTATACATCCTACACTATTCTAACTCGAATGAAGTCCTGGGCATAGCTAGCTGAATCTAAAAGGGCCTTTTATGCTGGGAAGCCTATATTGTTTACAAACAAACGTCTAAACCTAAACAAATAAAAAACCGGTCAAGTGCGTACCTAGTACCTATAGTATTTTTGGAAGCAATAAAGTCCATTTTCAGGACCGCAAAACTAAATTTGTTTGTAAAGGTTTTTTGCAGATTTCTGAAAAACTGTGCAACTTAGAAAGATCGTTTTATTTTTGCTGTAAAGTTTATATAAACTTCTGTCAACTGTAATTAATTCAGATTTTTCCTTACTCAAACTACGGAGATAAGGGGGGGGGGGGAATGGTATTTTTCTTGACATTTTTCATCATAACTTTAAAACTAAGAAATTTAAAAAAATACAAAAATATATTTTAAAATGTACAAGTAAAGCCCTTTCATATGATACCCCACTCGACCTAGTAGCGACAATTTGAAATTTGGCCCCCCCTATTTTGGCCCCCTTTATATTAATAATCATACTTTTTTCAAAAATTTTTCTTGTGCAATTAAGTTGGGCAACTATATTCTAAAACTATTCCAAATTTCAGGTTGATAGCATAAGTGGTTGCTGAGATATAGAGGTGTGACAGACAGACGGACAGACAGACAGACAGACAGACAGAGCGGCACCATAAGGGTTCCTTTTTTTTACCATTTTGGTATCGGAACCCTAAAAACGGTTACGGCTAAGATGACGTCAAAGTACGATTGACAGCGGTTACCTCACTATAATGCAAATGTTTTTTTCTCCAAACAAGACATAATAAAATTACGCAAACTTTGAGGTAAATGCCTCAAAGTTTGCGTAAATATGCTAAAGGCGGTACAACAAAAAAGTTGTCAGAGTTATCTATCAGTGTCATAAGATGGCAGAACATTAAGACGTAAAGGTAAATGTCAGTTCGAGTTTTGGTTTCTTTAATGTCCATTGTCAATTATAGGCTCTGCTTTTACACTGATACTTGTGACTGATATATATTTTTTTATAAAATTGGCTTGGGCGAACGTTCCAAGACCAAATTCAAGACGTTTTAAATAACGGCCAGAGTTGCGGGTTGATGGAAGCTGAGCATATCTTGCTCACCCGATGATATTTTAATGTTAAGGCGGCTATTATAGAGCGAAGCTTGGTAAATTGAAAACTGGAAAAGTACCTGTTTTCCGGCTACATCTAGGTAAACTATTTTTCAAACATCAAGCGTCCCAAGTCTCAAATCTCTAGTTCGTTCAAGGCTACTCCAGAGTTCGTTTGGCTGGGTAAACTTCCGTTCGTATAGTATTTGGGGCGTTAGCGACAATTTACTTGATTATTTTCCTCACATTCACCTTCGGTTCAATACTCTTTTATTTGCGACCTATTTATTCAAGGGAAGTATGTATTAGGATTTATTTATGTAGGTTAAGGTCGACGACCGTCTCAAATAGTCTCATTTTCATAGATAATGAGTGGTGCAAAAAGCTTAACATACTTTTCAAAGTCATCATCATCATAACATCCCATGAAACGTCCACTACAGGACAGGGAGTTCCCTCCATCATTCTAGCTTTTGCTGAAAAAATGTAGAGGGGAAGTACCATAGTCACCTCGCTTGTTAGTGTTACGGCTGGCACCATGGACCGCGGTTGTAGGTGACCGCAGTAAGTAAGATGTAAGATACAAAGGAGGATGCTGCCCATCCTCCAGTTTATAACCCTTAGTCGCCTCTTACGACACCCACGGTACTATTCTTTGCCGGCACCACACGGGACTTTTCACGGGAAAATAAAAAAAATAATAAATACCTGGGCGACCGCGTTTTGCTCTGTGGGCAAATTACATAGCGCTTTCTGGTATGGAGTAGAAAAACTACAGTTTATCAACAGGTGATTTTCGAGATTGTAAACATTAAAATAAGCCCTGATACGCAAATTATAAATAGTGTTCGTAAAAATTAGCAATAAATGTTATTTATAAACCTTTAAAATATCACCGGGTGAGCAAGCTATACTATATACTCACCAACAGAAGGCGCTGACGGTTTCTGAAACGCGCTATTTCTCGTTTCTGAATAAATAATTAAAATAAAACGGAGGGTACGAATTTTCTCAGATAATAGACATAGCTCGATCGATTTTTTGCCCCCCAGAGCCGTTTTCGAGAAACCAATTACAAATATATTTTTGTACAAATATTGCTCGTTTAATAGGATTTATATGGATATACTGCCTAAAATAAACTAGAAATGACCTCACAAAGTGAATTTTCAATTATAGCATTCATGCTGTGGCATCCGAGCCCTCTGTCACCGGATTATGTGAAATGTGAAATATAGGATTTTATGTGAAATAAGAAGTGCAAGGAGAAAATCACAATAAAATTAAACTTCATCATCATAACAACTCCCAGAATTTAACAGCAAAATAGGAAAAACAAAAAAAAATACTTAATAAAACGAAAATGTCTAAGAAATCACTCATTCAATGTTTTACGTACTTCTTACATATGTCGTACAAAATTACTCTGGCTGTGACCGTTATTGCGCAGAAGTCAAAAAATTAGTCGCGAGGGTGAGCGCGGTAGGGGGGCGTGCGAATCGTTCATTGGCTCTCCGCCTGTCACCCACGCGCAGAAAATAACCGTCAGAGCCAAACTTATCGTGGGCATGCTATGTTGTAGTAATAAAAAAAACAAGATTGTTACAAAGAATGGCGGCGTATATCACTTTAAGTCATAAGTTGTGACTTAAAGCGTGATAAAGTCACTTTAATGTCGCCATAAAAAATAACTGTCCTGAAACGTCCTATTATCTTAACAATAGCCATTTTACTCGACTAGTGATGATATTTCGGTTTTCATATTGTTTTATAAACATTTTGAAAGATGGTGTTTTATCTACCTGTCAGATATGAAGTGTGAAATTAGGAGCGCACGGCAGCGTGTACGTAGAAACAAAACCAGTATAGGCTGAGCCAGCGCCACGCTAGAAACGCCCGAAACCAGAGACCCGCTCAAGGTCGAAGCGTTTCCACAGACGTGCGGCCGCGTGTACAGACAGCTACACGTTAGTAGAAAGACTAAAGCTCAAGTCACACTGAGGCGGTAGCGGAAGCGTTCCGGTGCCGGTATTTTTTGTAAAGTATGAGTTCTTAATGTTCTTATGCACCCTGTCACACTGAAAGCGGTCGCGGCGCGGCGCGGTGCGGCGCGGGGGCGGCCGGGCCGCTAGTACAACCCCGCGGACCGGGCGCGGCGCGGGGCCGAACTTTCGGCGGGAGCGGGCGCTGTATTCCATTGCGTCCAATGCAACCCGTCACACAGAGCGGCAGCGGCGCGGCGCGGCGCGGTGCGGTGCGGTCCGGGCGCGAACTTTGTCGTTGTATTTTTTTACAACAATTTTGCGGCTTTGCGCAGACTTTTTTTTAGGTTATCAGTTTGGTTTTTTATTTAGAGCAAAGGATTTACGTCTTTTGAATAATCACAGATAAATAATGTCACACCGACCTGTACTACCGCCCCGCTGTCCCGCCGCGGTTTCCGCGCGGTACCTCTGTGTGACCGGTCCCGGAACGCTTTCGCTTCCCGCAGGTCCGCCCTCGGACCGCTTTACCGCTTGTACCGCTCTGTGTGACGTGGGCTTAAGGGTCATTGTCCGCAGCGGCGATATTTCTTTAATGCATGCAAGTTACAAATATCGTTTGCTTTTCAATCGTTTCGTTTGCAATCGATATGCAAGCGATAAAACAGTGACCTAACCATCTATGGACTCCGGGTCACGGATAAAATTCACGAAAAACTTGGATTGTCAATTTTTTAGGGTTCCGTACCACAAAATAAAAAAACGGATCCCTTATAGGATCACTTTGTTGTCCGTCTGTCTGTCTGTCAAGACCCTTTTTCTTACGAACGAGAAGAGGTATCAGGTTGAAATTGATAACGAATATTAAGGTCCATGAACCACACAACATCTGAAAATTTAAATTTTTTACAACACCGCAATCAAAAGATATGGCTTTTTATGTCCTCATCTCCATACATTTATGCAAAAAAGCAAAACCTACAGGGTACTTCCCGTTGACCTAAAATTATGAAATTTGGCAAGAAGCTAGGCCTCACAGTACAAATAAAGGAAAAAGTCTAAAATCATAAAAATATTTAAATTTTTCTCACAACTAATAGTAACCAGTGAGCTCCCGTTTCAAGAACTTTTCTATAAAAGAGGGGTCAAGTTGGATGGTCGCGGAGTTTTTAAAATCAAAGAGCAAAAGATTTTAGTATATCATAAAGTAGATAGGTACGGAACCCTTAGGGCGCGAGTCCGACTCGCACTTGGCCGGTTTTTTTTCTTCCTGTATGCAGTCCTGATGTAATAGGTCAATGGCAGGATCCATCTGCAGTTGCAAGCAAGTGATTAAGGGGCTGATAACAGCTAAATACGCTTCACTTACATATTTAGCTGTTATCAGCCCCTTAATCGGAGATTTTCTTTAAATCAAAATATTGATTTAAAGAAAATCTTCGATTTCTCATAGGACCAATCCTGTAACTCATTTTGTACCTACTTTATGTTTTGCTATGCAGGGGCTGATAATAGATGAATTTTATACAATGTTATTTGCTATAGATATATATATATATATATATATAGTTATAGTTATTTGCTATAGATAAAAGTTTTCCTAAAGTTACTAAATATCTTGGCAAATTCGGTTTTAACTGAAGGCAGGGCAGGTATAAGAAAGGTTATTATAAAATATCAGATTACCTATAAGAGAAAAATCCATGGGATTAGGCTAGGGTTCTAACAGGCTAATTCAAACTTCAAATTGACTTATGTTTATTGTATCAACCCTGTACATTCAAACATATTTAAAAGAGCACGTGGGTTTTGTTATTGTCTTCTTTTTTTTCCACCATGGCGCCACTTTGTTTGTGAAGCGATATAGTTTAGGTGACGTCATTAAGAATTTTTAATATCCAACCTTAAATAAATATATTTTGAGTTTTGAGTTTGAGTTTATCTCTGCGACATTTATGGACTTGTCGGTGGAGAAAGAACGACGTAATAAGTACTGGTGAGAAATAAACATTTCCTCCAAGGTGAATGTCAAGGTCGTAAGGCGGCAAGTGCAAAAGATAACAGACAAGGTAAACACTCCAAGGTTTACATGACAGTGTTTGTGTAAAGTAGAAAACAAGTAGATGTACAGGGTGTAAAGAATTTAATAAAGAAGTGTTTGATTCGCTTGCCTTGGAAGTCCCGAATTCCCGGCTTAGGATAGGGCCAAGACAAAGGATGTATGAGGTGCCATCTGCTCGTACCAACCTAGTTAAGTATTGCCCGTTATCAAGGGCTGTCAATACTCTTAATGAGGTAGCAAAACGGACTGACTTGTCCAATTGTTGTTTGACTGAATTCGCAAATTTAGTTTTAAATATATTGACTAACACATAATGTTTATTTTACTTGCTTGCTGTATTGGCTAGACTGTAAGGGCATGCAATTGTATATACATAAAATAAATAAATAAATAAATAAAAAGTGTATCCAACCCTGAAAAATGTGAATCTACCAATGAAACTGGACAACTTTCCTTAAGGAACATTAGTTGAAATACCAAAATTACTTTTTGACCCCCATAGAAACTCAGCTGATAGCGCATTTTAGTAGTACTTGACCTATGTTCCTTAGGAAAAGTTGTTCAGTTTTATGGTCAGAATTACATTCTTCAGGGTTGATTATACCCTTTCTGTTACATCTTGTAAAGCGACTAGGATCTATCGGCAGTATTTGGCATGGATAACGATAACAGGAGAAGGTTTCTGTCAAATATTTTGCTTGTAAAGTGTCAATCCCAGGATAGAGGTGGCGATTCGATTTTACTACCCGGAGGGTAATTTAGTAGCTATTGTCGGAAACTTATGATTATAAGATGAAATTCGAGGCTCAGAAGTGAATCAAAGTCCGTGACAGTTCGCCAGTACAAAGTCTTCTATAGTACACACAGCTGCACGTAGGTAGAAACACTTTTCGGGCGTTTGTAGCGTAACGATGGTTGAGCTTATACTGGTTTTGTTTCTACATGGTTGCTGCCTTGCGAACATATACAGGGTGGTTACGCGTCGTTTTTCGAATTGTCATCATCATACGAGTAACATCCCATGAAACGTCCACTACAGGACAGGGAGCTCCCTCCAGAATTCTACCTTTTGCTGGAAAAATGTAGAGGGGAAGTACCGTAGTCACCTCGCTTGTTAGCGTACGGCTGGCACCATGGACCGCGGTTGTAGGTGACCGCAGTAAGTAAGATGTAAGACACAGGAGGATGCTGCTGCCCATCTTCCAGTCAACCCTTAGTCGCCTCTTACGACACCCACGGGTAAGTATGGGTTGGTACTATTCTTTGCCGGCACCACACGGGATTTCGCATTATGTAAAATGACGATTAAAAAAAAAAAACTCGGCGTTTCGTAAAATGCCAAGGCATTATGTGAAGCAGCAAAATATAAAATTTACCTGCGACATGTGTACATTAAAAGCAACCGTCAAAAGAGGGTCGACAAACAGTCAAACACCAATTTCCGTACCGCAAGGCGAATGTCAGGGACACGCGTTTGTTTAGGGTACTGAATAATAAAGAGAGGCTCACAATTATTCAAAAAGAAATCGGCAAAACTGCCGGCTTAGCACGCTGCCCGAGAGAAAATATATCTCGGAGAAATGACACTTAATTTGAGGAATTATGTCATCTAATCTATCACCTCTAAGCGCGAAGAAATGTCAGTGGAGGAAAATGTTTAGGAAGTCCAGAAATTACGTTTTTGATATTTTAGACAGAGATAGCTTTATACACTAATACATGTAGCCGTACTTGTCTTTCAGAATGTGTCGCACTGCTCGGATGTAAAAAAAAAAACGTAAAAGTCTTTACTATGGGCCTAGATAAACAGACAACTGCAGCGTGCTAAGCCTGCTGATGAGCAGAACGTTTACTTATGATCCATTTTTTCGTTTATTCCAACGCTTACCAATACATTTTGCAGCTATGTCAAAAGCAATCGGCTAAAGATGTCAGAAAAAACAAGTTTGTAAAACATTGTCATTCTTTCCGTGAAATATACACTGGTTTTAATTTCATGGCTGCAAAATAGATTGGTGAGCGTTGGAACAGACGAACAAAATGGATTACACGTCTAAACACGTAAAAGTAAAAAAAAAGTTTAAAACCGGCCAAGTGCGAGTCGGACTCGCGCCCTAAGGGTTCCGTACCTATCTACCATATGATATACTAAAAGCTTTTGCTCTCTGTCTTTAAAAACTCCGCGACCATCCAACTTGACCCCTCTTTTATAGAAAAGTTCTTGAAACGGGAGCTCACCTTGTTGCGAGAAAAATTTAAATATTTAATGATTTTAGACTTTTCAGTTTATTTGTACTGTGAGACCTAGCTTCTTGCCAAATTTCATGATTTTAGGTCGACGGGAAGTACCCTGTAGGTTTTGCTTTTTTGCATAAATGTATGAAGATGAGGACATAAAACGCCATATCTTTTTATGGCGTCGTTGTAAAAAATTGATTTTTTCAGATCTTGTGTGGCTTATGGACCTTAATATTCTCGTTCGTGAGAAAAAGGGTCTTGATAGACAGACGGACAACAAAGTGATCCTATAAGGGTTCCGTTTTTTTGTTTTGAGGTACGGAACCCTAAAAAACAGTCGAGTGAGATACGGACGAGTTTTAAGAGACATGTATCTGTTGTATTTTTAAACCAATAAACAAATTTATTATTATTATTATAGAGTTTGACTCACGCACCGAGGGTTCCGTGACACAACTTTTGTATCAGACAAAAATATCAGCAATTATACATTTTTTCTTAATCCGACTCGCACTTAGCCGATATACAAAGTGCAAAATTTGCACTATTTTAGCATGTTACTTAGACCATGAAAGTGAACAAATTTTCCAAAGGGACATAGGTCGAAATAAGAAAAAATATCAACTAATTATTTTCGTATTTCGACCTATGTTCCACAGAGAAAGTTGTTCAGTTTCATAGTCTGAGTATAGTGCAATTTTTCACATAGTATTCATTGTTTTACATAAGGTTTACATTGTCATTTTAATCTATAATATAAAAAACTAATACCTTTATCGTTTGCATACCATCGTGATAAGCAGACTAGTAATTTTAGATTTAAGCTACCGTTTGCGACGAAACAAATTCTTGACTCATATTCGCATTGCATGTAGAATTTTAGTAGTACCACTTCATTAGTACGAAAGGCAGAAGGATGTTGCTGTTCATCCTTCATAGATCCCTTAGTCGCCTTTTACGAGGTCTCGAGATGGGGTGGTAATTATTAACTGCCACCACATACATTCAAGAGCACTTCGATATTGACACATTGAACTTTGGACCTTTCTTTCTTCAACAGCTGTGAGATTTAACGTCGCGCTGCGACTGTCAAGCATATTCTGCTCTTCACTGTACTAATCTATGATTTTAGAAGTACATAAATGTATAAATATAGATTGTATTTTTCAAAGGCTCTAAAATTCTAACATATGTACACTGAGTAAGTGGCATTTATGACGAATAACATAGGCACAGCATAAAGTAGTGGATTCCACCTAACGCTAAGCGTCGTCGTGGTCGGCCTAGAAAAAGATGGAGGGACGAGCTCGACACTTGCGCCAATAACTGGAAGGAGTTGGCCCAGGAAAGGGAAAAGTGGAAAGGTGGGAGAGAGGCCTTTGCCCTGCAGTGGGACACAACAGGCTCCTAATAATAATAAAACTATCGTACAGAACGGACAGTCTCCGCCCCCCTTGCAATGCACCCCGCACCCCCGCGCGCACCCGCCCGCGTGGTGCTCGAGGGTCTTTTGTAATGAATATATGCAGGCCTACGTACGCTTTCAATTTCAAATCATAAATTCTCTCTCGTTGTATGTAGTGTCTGGGGTGGGACATAGGGCTCACCTGGTTTCCTGGCTCAGTCCTATAGTTGCCTGAAAGAGATTTCTCTAAGCAATAAGGCCGCCTTTGCGCGCAATTAGATATAAGGTTTCTTACGCAATTACTGTTAATTTGTGTGCAATAAAGAGTTTCTATCTATCTGTCTGGACCAAGTACTCCAGCTTTGAAGTGCCACTTTTAGAGCAAACAAAACCTAACCTACATTCATACAACTCTTACATCACTGGTACTAAATGCTTACTTAGCCCTAAGACCACAGCCTAACCTAAATCCGTTCCGGATATGAGCACACCTCGCGCGTCACGCAGCTTTATTTGCCTCCATGTTTTTATATCCCAGTTCTCCTTTACGTCACTGCTGTGTTTATTTACTCTGTGGACTTCATCAGTAACCGTCAGCTGAAACAGCTAGGGAAAGTTTGGTGGATTATGATATTTATGAGTTGAGACGTCTTGTTGATTCGATCTTTCATAGTGACTTTAAAGTAAGAGATGACTAAGGGTTAATGAACCAGAGGATGGGCAGCAGCATCCTTCTATATATTTTATCATCTTACATACTGCGGTCACCAACCGCGGTCCTTGGTGCCAGCCGTAACGCTAACAAGCATGGTGACTATGGAACTTCCCCTCCACATTGCTTCAGCAAAAGCTGGAATTTTGGAGGGAGATCCTGTCCCGTAGTGGACGTTTCATGGGATATCAAGATGAATGTGACTACTTTCCAGAATATCCATTTCCCCAAAAGACCACTTCTCAGAATGCCCGTTGAAGTGCTCTGATACCATCTTACCAGCCCCACGAAATAGTTAAGATAAGATAAAAAGTATGGTTTTCCATATTCTAAAATACCGACAATATCAAAGTCTTTCGGAATGTGGTATCAAAATCAATAATACAGGCGAGTTATCACGAAGAATAGCGATTGTGTGCAAGCGATTAAAATAAAACAGCACATGTATGTGCGGTGCACGTGTACGAGTATTGCCGTCTGTGAGAAAATCGAGTTTTCTACTAAACTAAACCTATATTTAGACGTTCAATGGGTATGAAGGAGGCCGTCGCAATGATAATCGTTCTTATTAAACGTTATTAATCTTTAACTATGAGAAAATAATTTTTATTTTAACACTTCCTGTGTTCGGATAAATCTACAAAGTAGAAAATAGCAAAATTTCACAACCACAGGCAGGATTCGAACCTGCGTCTTCTGCGTAAGTACCGCAGACGCTTTACCAACTAGGCTACTGTGGTCCTGCCCGATGTTGTGAAATTTAGCGACCTCTATACGCATTCCAACGTTGCGTTTGTGCTGCCACCTAGCAAGCATTTTTCCTGCCTGTGGTTGTGAAATTTTGCGATTTTCTACTTTGTATGAGAAAATAGTTTTTATTGACAAATTGGGTTCATTTCGTTTGACTGTTTATTCCTTTAATTTTTTGCTATCTTTCTTTATGTTAAGAGTATAAAGAAAAGCTATTCTTAGAATTCTAATTACATTGTCGTGTTATACTCCGTTTAACATCCTTTGCGTGGGAAGAGGGTTTGAATTGCTTCAACAATGTTGTTCTAAATTATAAAACATATGGCAACATACAACGTTTAACTAAAAGGGTAATTAGTACATACCCTGGAGGATCGAACTTTGACAAAGCTTTTCTCTAGGAACGTAAGTCAAAATTTTTAAAAGCTTCAGCTGATACCGCGTTTTGTATACGAGGGCAATTCTTTTTCGTGTTTCGTCCAATAGGTATGTTCCTTCTGAAAGGTACATTCACATCGGGTAGTTTAATTTCGTGGGTCGTTATTTCGTTATATCCCTTTTTTTACACATTGCAATTAATAGGACCGGAAAGGTCTCTGACATAACAGTCTAAACTAACAGATTATTATATCTCACGACAGTCACGACCCATCTGGGCGAGAATTCGTTCTTGGGTCATAAATAACTGTGAATTGAAAAAAGCAGAGCAAGGATGAGAAACAAACATAAGTTAACTTTTATCATTACATATCCCCAACCCTAGCGTCGCCAAAAGTGGATTTGAGAAGTGTCGAAAATTATGGACAACCCTAAACCGAATCCGCCTGGGCGAGTACACCTGCACCGTTGGGGTATTTCACAGTCTGCTGTCTACGAATGCGTAGCGCCACACTCCGGACATTATAGTATACATCGAGCGCGAATTTAAAATTTTGAAATTTAAATGTCGCGTAGGCTTGCATATTCAGAGGGACCATTGCATTATAGATTGCAAGGGGGCGGAGAGTGTAAGTTCTGTATGATAGTACTATTAATAGTTTTTTTTAGGGTTCCGTACCTCAAAAAAAAATAAGGGACCCTTATAGGATCACTTTGTTGTCCGTCTGTCTGTCAAGACCCTTTATCTCACGAACGGGTAAAGGTATCAGGTTGAAATTAATACCATATATTAGGATCCATGAACCACACAAGATCTGAAAATTTAAATTTTTTACAACGACGCAATCAAAAGATATGGCATTTTATGTCCTCATCTCCATACATTTATTCAAAAATGCAAAACCTACAGGGTACTTCCCGTTGACCTAAAATTATGAAATTTGGCAAGAAGCTAGGTCTCACAGTACAAATAAAGAGAAAAGTCTGAAATCATTAAATATTACAACTTTTCTCACAACTAAAGGTAACCAATTGTGGTGAGCTCCCGTTTCAAGAACATTCATATAAGAGAGGGGTCAAGTTGGATGGTTGCTGAGGCGATTTTTGTTTTAGTTCTATTTAAAAACTTACAAACTTGAAAATTGGTATGTTAATAGTGCATAAGCTATAAAATAACAACAAATAATAAAATTTGGTCAAGCGCGTGTCGGACTCAAAAAATCTAGCACATTAACTTACTGAAATTTCAACTAATACAATTATGTTTATGTGGTGGTACGGAACCCTCAGTGCGCGAGGCCAGACTAGCACTTGGCCGGTTTTTTATTACTTTATTCTCTGGTAGCGCTTTCATAGACTGTACAGCATGTCTTGGAGGAATGTCTGACTAGAAGATTTCCAGTAGGACTGCACCTGCTTACACCAGAGGCGGAGACAAAGACAACAATCAAATTGAAATTCACAAGAAACGCCGTATACGAGTAATAATAGTCGCGGAAAAACCTATTAAAAACAAATGAAAGACCTGCGCAAACGTTGCAAAACATGCGAGACGTCGGCGGCGGCGGCGAGGCTGAAAATCAAACGCACACGACAATCAGTTGACACGAGTCAATACACGTGATCGTAATTGCTCCGCGTAATTGATGAGAAAAGTTAAGTTTTTACGACCGTTGAGCCCCGTAACACAGTTACTACGCAAAGCGTATTTTATTTACCATGCCGTTTCCCAAACGGCGTAGACTCGCTCTATTTGCATTGTATTCTGCATGACATTCAATAAGTATTCTGTAAAGAATCTACATTGAATAAAATTATCTGAATCTGAATCCAACTTTTCCCAAGGAACGATCAAAAAAGAGATTTTTGCTCTCATATGTAATCTTGACGATATATTCAAGGTCGCGGGAATAGCCGTTGGATGCGAGTAGCACAGGACAGGGAATGCCTTTGTACAGCCAACAGAATAAAGTGAAAGTCTAGTACTCACTCCCCGCCTCCCTTGGAATCTACTCTGCACCCCCGCGCCCACCCGCCCGCGAAATTCTCATGGTCCTTCTGAGGGTCTTTTTGTACTGAATATGCAGACCTACACGACCTTACAATTACAAATTCGCGCTCGATTTATGCAATGTCTGGGGTGTGGTACCTACAGCAGTGAACGTCTTTCGGCAGATATGACGATACATACATAAAATGACACCTCTTTCCCTGTGGGGTAGGCAGAGACCACAACCCTCCACCTGCTACGAACTTGACAGATTTCCTTCGCATCCTCTACTTACATCAACCCTTTCATACAAGCTCACCGGTTGTAAAATTATGCTCTCATCGCTAGTCGATGCAGTTCCTATCATAAGAGCTGTAGGAATCCCATGATATCAGAAGTTGATCTTTTTTCCTATTTTCAATTTGTTAGTTTAAATTTGTTCAATTTCATGGGCAGAATCACTCTAATTTTTCTGATGGACATTGTGATTATTAGTCTAACATCTTAGCGCTGTTGAATAATTTGCCTAACGCCTAAGGCAATAAATTACAAAGAAGAAAATACAGAATTTTGATCACAACTCTCCTCTAGCTCTCTCAAAGAAAATAAAACCGAATAATATCCACATTTCAGCACAAAATGAGACGAGCCGCCTGGCGCCTGGGGGTTTAATTAAAATCCTATATCTCACAAATGGTACGTGTAATGTTCAAAGATATTTAGGTAACCTATTTACGTTAATATGAGGAACAGAAAAGCCTTATTACTTTTTATTATGTAGGAATACAGCTGAATAATGAATAGGCTTCTTCTGGTCAAGCTCGTGCCGTCGTCGACCTCATTTCTGTCCTCAGGATAGATAGAGGTCAAGAGTAACCCCATTGACCATAAAAAAAAGAAAATTAAATCTATAGCCCCATTTTGTTTGACTAGACATTAATGACTTATTTGGATTCCGTGGAATTCGATTCGGTCTCCGTGGAATACGCTTTATCCATAAATGACTATCTGTGGGTAGATCACCGTTCTAAAATGATGAAATAGGATTGACGTTGAGATGAGACCAGGGCTTGGGAACATGTTCTTTTTTCAAACCGGTTTTGCCGTTAATACAAAATGAACGATACATTTTCGTTTCGTTTGAATACAACCGAATTTATTGAGTCAGAGGTAACATGCTGTTCTAAGGAAAAAAACTGCATCACTACTACAAAGAATGCGTAGCAGTTCCAACAGTATCCTAAAAATGTTTAGAGAGAAAGTGGCTGAGCCTATGCTTAAGCACTTTGCTAGTCTCGGTCAGACAGGACCGATTTATTAAGTAGTAGGTTAAGTAGTTTGATAATTTGTTACTAACGTAGTTTAAGTTGTGTTGTATTTACTACAATGTGGACTGTAATTGTGTGAATAAATAAACTTTATTAATATTATTATTATTAGAGGTTTCGGGTTAATTAACCGGTTTCTTGCGGCCCCGTGCGATGCTGGCAAAGAATAGTACCGATCCATCTCTACCAGTGGGTGTCGTAAGAGGCGACTATCATAAAAAGGTTATTTTAACCAGGGTTCCATAAATCGTGATATATCATGATATTTATACTTCGATATACAAGGTTATTTTTTTGGACCTGATATGTGTATTGCCCACCTTTTACTACAGAGGTCAAAAGCAACAACTTTTGTTCTACGACTTTGCTAACAACGCACGAAAAATTTTCGACTCCCCATACTTAAGTGGTCACGTGACCGACACATTTTATATGGGAAGTTGAAAATTTTTTGTGCGTTGTTAGCAAAGTGGGCATACGCATATCAGCCGACTTAGCACGCTCCAGTTGTCAGTTTATCTAGGCCCATAGACTAAAGATTTTAAGCATGGTCACGTTTTTTTGACAGCTGAGCAGTGCGACACATTTTTAAAGACAAGGATGGCTACATGTATTAGTGTATAAAGCTATCTCTGTCTAAAATATCAAAAACGTAATTTGTAAATTTGCTAAACATTTTCCTCCACTGACATTTCTTCGCGCTTGGAAGTGATAGATTAGATGACATAATTCCCCGATTAAAGTGACATTTATCCGATATGTATTTTCTCTCAGGGAGCGTGCTAAGCAGGCAGGTCCATAAAAAAACCTATTATAATAGATCGACCGTGTGGTGCCGGAAAAGAATAGTACCAACCCTTCTCTGCCCGTAGGTGTCGTAAGAGGCGACTAAGGGTTTATGAACCGGATGATGGGCAGCAGCATCCTTCTGTGTATCGTATTATCCTACATTCTGCAGTCACCAAAATCCGCGGTCCATGGTGCCAGCCATAACGCTAACAAGCATGGTGACTATGGTTCTACCCCTCCACATTGTTGCAGCAAAAGCCGAAATTCTGAAGGGAACTCTCTGTCCTGCAGGACGTTTCATGGGATGTTATGATGATATAATAGACGTATTTTGGGTCCTTACCTATGAAATTGGCGAAATTTTCTTGCAGATTAATGAAATCATAATTCCGTTAATTTTATAGCCATTTTCATTTTTTTTTTTATATTTGAAAGTTGATTTGATTCCACGCAAAAATCGATTCTTAGCACACGTTTTTACTACTGACGTAAGTAAGCATAAGATAATACTAGCACATAACATCCCATGAAACATCCATTGCAGAACTCCAGCAAAAATGCGTGGTAGTTTGGATGCGATTTACCATAGTCACCACGCTTGTAAGCGTTGCGGCTGGCGACCGCAGTATGTAAGATGGTACGATAAACACACAGAAAGATGATGCTGCTGTTCATCCTCCGGTTCATAAGCCCTTAGTCGCCCCTTAAGACACACGGCACCACACGGATGAACGAATACTAGTACCACATATGAAATGATACGAGTAGAAAGCTGCCAAGGCTAACGTTGAAATACTCTAAGAAATATTGCATGTTGTAGGAAAAGTTTGAAGCAGCTGCAATCAAAGAAAACGGGGTCAGCGACCTAGGTTGTGCATACTGCAGTACTTTGCATTCACGTTGCTATAGTAACGGGTGAAGATATACGAGTATCACTGTAAAGACGCAAGGTAGGACGATGAGGATAGGATGCGTCAAACAGCTGTTTTGAAAGAAAAGGGGTCAGCGACCCAGATTGCACTGCATAGTGCCGTTCTATGCATGAAGTTACTATAAAACGGGTGAGGACACATTTTTGAAAGATGCTTTAAAAAGATCACAAACTAGAGATGATGTTTAGGATAGCTCAGATGCTCGAGATAGGATGTTTCAAATACTTATTTTAAGGTGAAACAAACATTATATATAATAATAATAGTGTTAGTGACCGCGAAACTCTCAAACAATAAGCTACAAAAAAAATCAACGCCAAAATATTTAATAGATCTCTGAGCCAGCGAAATTAAGCACTGAAAAAACACTTGAGTAAAAATCAACAAAGTGCCATTTCGTGAATTCAGACGTAAAACAATGAAAAAGACGAATAAAAAAATAAAAAAAAAAACATCGATATCGGTGCAGTAGTTTCGCAGGTAAATGGTAATAGACTTATATACTCTTACAAACACAACAACCTCGAACTCCAAACGCATATACCTCCTCCGTTCCATCGTGGGTAAAAATTGTTCATTTATAAATAAAACGCTCTAGATATCAATGATATAGAGTCTATAATATAGACAAGCCCGCGCCCCAAGGTTAATGCCGCTACTATTTTCATCGCACATAATATAAACAAACGCTTTTATTAATTTCATATACGCCAGATTACGGCATAATAATCTTGCGCGGCATGTCTGGATATTGGTCAACCTGGAGAAGTCTAAATAGGCTGTGGACCCAGGTGGGCCGAAGCAAGGATAACCTGTGCCGGTAGGGATTCCTAAGTAGTGCAGACGCCGGCTGTGAATGTGGAGAACCCCTGCAAACCATGGCACACGTCCCGCGTGCCCGAACACCTGCTCGCGTGACGACTTACTTGACAGTAACCAGAGGGATACCACGGTAGCCGCTTTCTGGGCAAGTAAGATTTAGTCTGTGTTATTGCCGACACGAAAGGAAGTGCCGATTTTGAGAAAAACAATCAGATCCTACACCAACCTTTGCAAAAATGGCTAGTGCTGAAAACATGTTCAGAAATTATGTACTTTAGATGAACCATTCAGTCCACTATAACCACTTATTCAGACATGAATAACAGACCAAGAGATAGGCCTATTCGTGGGTACAGTCGTTTCGAGCTTAATACATTGGAGTTTGAACAATTCTTACTTCAACAGCTGTAGGAGCTGCAAGTATCAAAGGTGACCTGCTATTAGGTGTATAAAGGACATATTTTCTTACTATTGGATGAAGATTAAATTAAAAAAAAATACATTCAGGGAAAGTTGACCACCTTCTCCGGAAGCCGAAAGGGGAACGACCGCACTTCGGTGGAATCACTTTGACCTTGAGCGAGTCTCTGTTTACAGGCGTTTGTAGCGTAACACTGGCTCAGCTTTTACTAGCTTTGTTTTACGTGCTAGCTGTCGTGCTTACAAGCAGGTAAGTAACAATGCCAGATTTGAAAACATGGAAACCAGTTCTCTGTTTCTAATAAAGCTGTTTATTTAAACATGTGTGGCGGCGCGCAATGTATGCCGTCGCGCTCGCCCCGCAATGAACGTCTTACAGCCACGTTTCTATGGAGATTCAATCGTTATTCTTCAGTCTGTTAAAATCAGAAAATATTGTAAAGTTTGCGCGAGCTACAATTATATTAAATATTTACGTTAAAATCACTCCTGCGTATCATTTGGGGTTCGTCCCCACATTGGTGACCCCGATGGCCCTGATGTAACATGTATGCACTAAATAAGGATAGCTAGAACACAGCAAGCCCAGCCAAGCGTTTAGCGCACACAAATTAGACCTCGGCCGGTTCGTCAAACGCTTCAATGGATTCGTGAAATTAAGCACAAACGAAATGTTTGAATATTCAAGTCACGTTAAAAACCAAGAATACTAATTCTGAATTTAGAAAATAAAACGAATTCGAACCCAGAGTATTTCAGAGGCGAGGTTGTCCAGAAATCGAAAACACGTCTTATACAATATGTAACAGAAAGGATATACGTGTTAATGGAATAAGCTAAACCGAGAAAATAGTATGTTCAGAATCGAGAGTAGAATCAATTGGACGGGTTTTTGATAAGTACATACATACATAACATCACGCCTCTTTCCCGTTGGGGTAGGCAGAGACCACAGTCCTCCACCTGCTACGATCTTGACATACTTCCCTTGCTTCCTGTACTTTCATCAATCCTTTCATACATGCTCGTCGGTTTAGGGTACTTTTAACCTGGCCTTTATTCAGAACGTCCTGAATTTGGTCCTGGTACGTTCGCCTAGGCCTTCCCCTTCCAACGTTTCCATTCACTCTCGCCTGGTAGATCTCTTTCGTCAATCTTCGTTCATTCATCCTCTCTACATGACCGAACCGATAAGAATGGTTTTTTTTAATTTTCATTGTATAAATTTTAGCCGCTTCTAAATATTTCTGTGGATACGCGCGCGGGAAGGAAATGCGCGTGGCGTGCGCGGACGCGAGGCGGACGTGCCATGATAGCTTAAAAATCTACTAGAACAACGATGAAACTTACAATAACAATATCTAGAAGAAAAATATTTCTTTAAAGGTTTTTCTTACACATATGGATTTATTTTAATAAAAATCTGTTGGGGTGTATGACTGTTTCGCTTATTTCATTAACACGTTGTATAAACCCTGAAAGATGTGAAACTGAACAACTTTCCCCGAGGAACATAGGTCGAAATACGAAAAAAAAATTACCACCCATATAAAATGCGCTGTCAGCTTATTCAGTTTCTATGGGACATAAAAATTAGTTTTTCGACTTATGATGCTTGGAGAAAATTGTTCAGTTTTATGGGCAGATTCACATCCTTCAGGGTTGGTTCCGATTCCGGATTCCGGTCCGCGGAAATTTTGGAGATGTGAAAATATTAGGGGTTGTCCGATTGCTACATATTTTCACCTTTAGAATTTGAAACGAGTCTAAAAACCTTATAAAGGGTCTATCTGCGCGTCTCAATACGATCTCTGGCGACCGCAGAGCTGGCAACTTTTTCGGTCAGTGCATTAGCCTCGCCATTCAGCGAGGTAACGCTACCAGCCTGCTAGGTACGCACGGCAGCAAGCAAGTAGAAACAAAACCAGTATAAATAGACCGTAAGGGCACTGCATGTTATCCTACGTCATCTAGTACACGAAATTTGCAACTTTGTAGCGATAGTAGTGGCCTAGTAGGTTCACAAAACGTTGGTATGCCAATCCGAAACCTGGCAGGTTTTGTACAGATGGAGAGAAAAGTGGTTAAATGACAGATTACGCGAATGAAATCTATTCATTCTATTCATGTCTATAAGCTGTTCTCGAGAGTCATTACGAACCGTCTCGCGCGCAGGCTCGACGACTTCCAGCCTCCCGAACAAGCCGGTTTTCGTAAAGGCTTCAGTACCATAGACCACATACATACGCTACGGCAAGTTATACAGAAGACCGAAGAGTATAACCAGCCACTTTGCCTAGCGTTTGTGGACTATGAGAAGGCCTTCGATTCGATCGAGACGTGGGCCGTGCTACGATCTCTCCAGAGGTGCCAAGTCGACTATCGGTACATTGAAGTGTTGAAGGACCTGTACAAAAACGCCACTATGTCAGTTCGTCTTCAGGACCAGGACTCGAAACCTATCCAATTGCAGCGAGGAGTGAGACAGGGAGACGTCATATCTCCTAAACTGTTCACCGCTGCATTGGAAGATGTCTTCAAACTCCTGGACTGGAAAGGACTTGGCATCAACATCAATGGCGAGTACATGACCCACCTTCGATTTGCCGACGATATTGTCGTAATGGCTGAGACCCTGGAAGATCTCGGCACGATGCTCAATAACCTCAGTAGAGTTTCACAACAAGTGGGTCTTAAAATGAACATGGATAAGACGAAAATTATGTCTAACGCCCTTGTTGTACCCACTCCACTCAAAGTTGGAGACTCTACGCTCGAAGTTGTTGATGAGTACGTATACCTGGGACAAACAGTCCAGCTGGGTAAATCCAACTTAGAGAAAGAGGTTACTCGTCGAATCCGACTCGGATGGGCAGCGTTCGGGAAGCTCCGCAATATCTTCACGTCCAAAATACCGCAGTGTCTCAAGACGAAAGTCTTTGACCAGTGTGTGTTGCCAGTGATGACATATGGCACCGAGACGTGGCCGCTCACGATGGGCCTTATCAGAAAGCTCAAAGTCACCCAAAGGGCTATGGAAAGGGCTATGCTCGGAGTCTCTCTGCGCGATCGAATCAGAAATGAGGAGATCCGCAGAAGAACTAAAGTAACTGACATAGCCCTGAGAATCGCTAAACTGAAGTGGCAGTGGGCAGGGCACATCGCAAGAAGAACCGATGGCCGATGGGGCGTGAGGGTTCTAGAGTGGCGACCACGTACCGGAAGACGAAGCGTTGGCAGGCCCCCCACAAGGTGGACCGACGATCTGGTCAAGGTCGCGGGAAGCCGCTGGATGCGAGCAGCGCAGGACCGGTCGTCATGGAGTTCTTTAGGGGAGGCCTATGTCCAGCAGTGGACGTCTTTCGGCTGATATGATGATCTATTCATAGAAATAGAAAGTACCTATACAAGTAAAAAACAACAGGTCTGCCTTGCATCCTCTTGGCAGTTTCGCTAGTCGGACCACAAATGTGGTCGGATGTGATCGAACCACAAATTTGGTCTGACTGGCGAAACTGCCAAGAGGATGCAAGGCAGACCTGTTGTTTTTTATTTATATAGGTACCTTCTATTTCTACGAATAGATTTCATGCGTGTAATCTGTCATTTAACCATTTTTCTCTCCATCTGTACAAAACCTGCCAGGTTTCGGATTGGCAGACCAACGGTTTGTGGACCTACTAGGCCACTACTTTCGCTACAAAGTTGCAAATTTCGTGTACTAGATGACGTAGGATAACATGCAGTGCCCTTACGGTCTAAAAGGAGTGATCACACCTAGCTGAATTCAAAGACTAATTCGGCATACATTGCTCGTTGTAGTTAGGATATTGCAATTAACATAACCAAGCCTCCCAGCAATGTATGCCGAATTAGTCTTTGAATTCAGCTAGTTATGATCACTCCTTAAGCTGAATCAGCGCTGCGCTACAAACGTCCGGAACCAGAGACCCGCTCCAAGGTCCAAGTGTTTCCACCCACGAGCGGCCGTGAGTAAGTCAAGGGACAATTTGTTTTTTTATAATATTGTGCTTTAAAAAGAAATTGAATTGACCACATTTTATTTGGTTATCATTTTGTACAATGTTACATTTAGTTAGGTTACCTGGGTACACCAGGCTTTCTATAATAGTAAACGCTACAGTAGAATACGCTATAATAGAACATTTCTTCCGCTTATGTCAATTTCATACATTTTTATTATATTCTACTAGCGCTGACGATTATATAAAGCCACCTGTTTACGGCCCCAGGAGAGAAAGCAATACTGATGGAAGTAGAGAAAGGAAAAAATGCCTTTACGCTGCAGCGGAACCTAACAGCTTTATTAGTCTGTCTACCTTATTCAGGTAAGCCCCAATACTACGAGAGAGGTAAGCTAAGAGCTGGGAAAATTCCAACCAATAGAATTGCTTCATTTTTTTAACTTGTCAAATGAAGCCATCTTATTGGTTGGTTGGAATTTTCCAGCTCACAGCTTAGCTCAGGCGGAAAACCACCCATAAAAGATCGCGTAAGTTTTTTCTTGACGTTTCTTTTCCTGCTTGGCGTCACTTTTGTGAAGCGATGTAATTTAATTGACGACATAAAATGATAAATAATACATATTTGGCTTGATATAATAAATTCATGCCGCACCAAAAAGCTAAATGCAGGTCACCCCAAAAGGTGGACCGACTTTCTTACAGCAGGGACAAGGGACCGCCCACGTTGAGTACCAACTATTCCGCACGCACGCAGCGTTGTATGGGCGCTGTATTGAAAATTCGCTGGTCGCGTCGCCGGTCGCGCGGCCATTGGGCCAGACCGTTATTATAGTCAAGAGCACATCAAGCTTGACACATTGGACTTTGTACCGTTCTTATTTCAGAAGACGTAAGGGCTAGAGTCGCACTGCGAATGTGAAGCTTGACCTGTCGTTGACTGTACGTAAAATCGTCAGATATCGTACGTTCAATGAGGGCATCTCACGGCTTATATTAATTTTACTTAGTTTTGATAGTTTAGTATGCGTTTCATGACGATAAACCGGCAATATACAAGTTAGTTAGGTAAATAACGCAAAACCTCTCGGGTGGTAGCTCTGGACATGAAACTGAACAACTTTTGTTCCACGACTAATGAAAATCCGCAAAAAAAAAAATGTTGCTTCTGCATACAAATCGACCAGCTGACCGAGCCAATTTGTATGAAAACGCAAATTATTTTTTTGGAATTTCCAAAAGTCGTAGAACAAAAGTTGTTCAGTTTCATGTCCAGAGCTACCACCCGAGAGGTTTTGCGTTATTTACTTAACACCCTGTAGTATGACAATCAGCTCTACGTATTTAAACAGTACTGATTACACGAAACCAAGATATCTAAACAGTTGTATGAAGGCGACAAGTAGAAAACCGCTTCGAAATAGTACCAGTACAGACATGTTCATACGTAGTGCCTAGATCTATATCAGACTTCCATATAAAGCTTCTAGCTAGGCCACACGGGAAAGTTTAGCTAGTTTCTACAAGGTGTAAAAGAAAGGGTATATCAACAAACGATCTCTTCTACCACTATAATTACCAGTAACTCAGCAATTTGCATTAACGATATTAAAAGAATACAATAAAAACCCCATTCGAGATCTAAAACTGGAAAAAATATCTCATACAGTTTTCACCCGCTCACTTATTTCCCAAAAGTACTCTGTTGCGATTGTAAACAACTACTACGGAAACAGAACTGCCAATGTACTTGTGCCTAAACTGTTAAATGGCCTACCAACGGATCTAAGATAAATTTTTGATAGTAAGAAGTTCAATAATAAAATAAAAATTTACTATAAGAAAATACGTAACTCAGCCTGTACCTTGATCCGTTAACCAGTTCTCATTATTGTGTACTGGTGACTATGAGCGCGACTACGTGAAATAGTTGTGTCTCATTCTCGCCTGCTACCATTAACTGTCAGGCCGGTATTTCACTGGGACACCATGGCGGCGCAACCAGTCGCCGCTACCAACAAAATATATACAGCTATATAGAGAGTTACTCACCTGGTGTCCGTTTGGTTGCGCAACCAATTTGGCGGCGCCACCAGTTCGGATGCTGGTCGCGCTACCACTCCCAGTGAAATATAGCCCTTAATACTGTGGCCGCAGGGTGTGGCGACTCTGGTGTGTTTTTACTGGTGTCTAGTTACGGACACCAGTGGCGCAACCAGTCGCGCCACCGTGGTGTCCCAGTGAAATATCGGCCTCACAGCCCGAGTTGTTTTCTAAGGTGTATCGATAAACGATAAGTAAACAAAATAACTTCCTAAAAATTAAAAAGTGATATAAAAATGCAGAAATTTCTGGCTAGAGACTACTCACCTATCGCGGCTACGGGTAAGCAGTTAAAACAGTCTGTGAAGGTCTTCCATAGCTTGATGTTGTACCTCCGTTTGCACTCGTCGTAGAATCTGCAGACAAAACAACTTTGTTAAACTTTTTCTTAAACAAGTGAGAAAACAAGTATATGGGCCCCTTCTACCATCGGGAGTCCAGACGCACCGCAGGATATCACCCATACTTGGTTGATATTCCGCACATTCGCACAAAGCGCTTTGAAACATCTTTTATAATGAGCACGGCTAAAGAGTGGAATTCTCTGCCCGCGTCTGTGTTCCCGAGTTCATATATTTTACTAAAAAGTTTACAATTACTAAAAAGAAGAAGAGATATAGTACGCGACAGCTTAAGCCACGATCACACCTAACTGAATTCAAAGACTAATTCGGCATACATTGCTGGGAGGCTTGATTATGTTAATTGCAATATCCTTACTTCAACGAGCAATGTATGCCGAATTAGTCTTTGAATTCAGCTAGGTTTGATCGTGGCTTTAGGAGTGCGGGCGAAATGTATGGCGCGCCTTAAATTGATCTGTCGCGACTTTAGTAGGTGCCATGGGTGGTAGTGGTAACTATTTTTTTATTTATTGAAAATTGGCTTCGATCTAGTCTTGAAGACAGAGATGAGGTAGACGATGGAACGAGCTTGCCCAGAAGAAGCCTATTCACTCGCGACTTAAATAAATTCGGGTTATAAGAACTATTTTATAATCTTGCAAAAAGTCTAATAAAATTGAATGAATTGAAATAATTTATTGGTAACATTGCTACGTCTCAATTGTATTGTCTAAAAGGGCTGCATGTCATACGCTCATTGTATTCAACAAGAGCGAGCACAGCGAGGTTCAAATCTCTTTGTGTAGAGCCTTAACATATAAAATTTAGGCTTCAATTACCAGCCGTTGTCATAAAATCGATTCAGTACTCATTTTTAATGGAATCAATGAGACCGCACGTTTCTTCTTATCATAGATACACGTGAGTCTTTTCTGTCTTAAAACCGTAGACTAATATGTTTGGCACACGTGTCTTATAAACTTCATACAACGTTCTGAAACAACATTAGACTGGCAGCTCATCTCAGACGAGTTTACATACGATGAGATTGATTCGTAGAATGAGAAGATAATGTTTACGAAATAAATTAAAATCGGGATATTTTTGCAGTAGTTTTGTGAGAAAATCCGTTATTCATTTAGTTTTTATTTGATTGACATTCAATTTTAAACAAAGGAATGATTATGCCATACGACCATGATGATAAGTTAGAGGAAAACTATTGCCAAAAATTCGTAACTAAAAATATATAAAAAATATGAAACCTTTTCTAGGAATAGCACGATTCGATCGTACAGTCAACGGCAGTTCAGCTTGACACTCGCTGTGCGACTCTAGGCCGTACGTCTATTGAATTAAGATCGGCACGAAGTCCAATGTGTCAAGCTTGATGTGCTCTTGACTGTACAATCATAAGAAAAAAAAAACTTTTCGAACTATGTTATCTTAAGAATTTCGTTACATTAGTTCACGGTACTGTCAGGACTAGGGAATGCAATCTCGCGAGTTTATGAAAAACAATACCGCGAGATCTCGCCGACCTCGAGATCTCGCGAGATTGGCAGTTTTGTGTGTTTATTCTTAAAAATAATCACAATATTTGAATAAATTAGTTTTGTGTGTTTATTCTTGCAAATAATCAAAATGTTTGAATAAATTAGGAAAAAAAATAATAAGAATTATAGGTATTATGAAATAAACATTATTTTTTACAAATGTTTTCAATAAACTTTTATGTATTTAACATTATTTGACGTCTCCATCTATCATTTTTTAAATAAATTTTTAAGAAGTAAACTTTGATGTATCTAATCAATTAAGAAATGAAATAAACAACAAGTCTTCTTTTCTAATATCAAACAAAAGTCTTTTAATAATAAAACAGTTCTTTTATAACAAAACAAAAAGAAGTCAAAAACTAAAATGAAGCTCATTAACTAAGTTGAATTGACTGTTAAACTGAGATATTATTATCATTATTATGAATTAAAGAAATTTATACCTAAGGCCGAGATCTCGCGAAAACCAGATCTCGCGAGAACGAGATTGCATTCCCTAGTCAGGACAATCGGCGTAGTCGCCACGCAACTTGGAATCTCACAGCCATAAAAAAATATAAGCATCTTCTCAAGATCTCAACGAAGTGAAGCTGACCCAGCGCTACCCCATAACTTCCCAGAGGAAAGCTCTCGGTAAAAGTGTTACCATTGATTAATTTGTTACCATTGACGTGCGGAATATTTACCTATTTGGAACAGGATTTTTTTTTATATTAATTGTCCAATATGCGATCGGTCCTCACACCATAAGCAGTTAATTTAGATGTTGTGATGGCGTTTCAGGCGGGCCCTTCCAGTGTCAGGCTGCCTTCATGTGTAATTAAATTAGACATACAATTTAATTATATGTTGTCCCATATATGTGTACGTTTCAGACGTTTCGTTTGCAATAGCTTACTTAGACAATGAGCAAGTCTGTTTTGGATTTATTTATTTAATTACGGAGAACATTCTAGACGCGTGTCAAGTGTTTATTAACAAAGAGATGAAAGGGCGTAAGGACCTGATAACGCGGTGTAAATATTGGTAGTTAAGTGATAAACTGAACTCTAGACCATTTTGTATGCGATGTTATTAAGACGTGTTACTTATATTATCATGATGTAAAAATAATTAATGTAAAAATAACCAAAAGGATTTTTTAAGCTAGCTATTTGAAGCAATATAGGTAACCCATTTAGATTTAGGATTGTCCAAAATAGACTCCTGTCGAAATCAGAATTCTTTATTGCAGAACTGGTTAACAAAGATGACACAGTTTTAATTATAAAGCTCTTTACAGTCCTTACCTAAATTCAGGCATGAAATTTTTAGTTTTACTCCTAGATAATATCGTGTCACAAATTCAATTTCATTCAAGTCTGTGATCTAAATAATATACAAAAGAGCTTGTTTCATATATCAATTAAAATGTGTCGCACTTCCCGTATATCCCTAGTTATTACGTGGCAAGCTCTATTGAGAGAACTTAATGTGACACAGGTCCCCCGCACCATTAGCCACAATATCCCAGAACCTCAAAGATTCGAATTTCGGAGTAGCTTATAAAGCTTGTGCCTCCAGCCACTACAGAAGCCTCCAAAATCCGACTTAGTCTCTGGCAGGAGATACGCCACAGGATCGCTTATCTTAACCTAAGCATTTGCCCAGAGGACACCATCTATCTTGGCCGACGACGTGGAAGTTATTAAACAGACTCCGAACCCATACAGGCTGGAGCATGAAAGGTTAGCAGAGCATCAAAGGTAGGCCAGGCCGTAGCATGGATCTTGCTTGTCTGTGTGGCTTTTCACCCCAAATAATGGCACACTTTTATCCTGCCCTGCGCATTCCTCTATCTTCTCACGCGAGGACTTTTAAACGACATCGATTCTGCAGATTCTGCTAGTGTGACGGAGTATTTGTCGGTTATTATTATGAGTCATAAACGACCAATGAGTCAATTTGAAGTATTGACACATCCGTCACAACCCGTAGCACAGATCTTGCTTGGCTGTGTGGCTTTTCTGCCCAAATAATGGCACACTTTTACCCTGCTTTGCGTATTTCTCTATCTGCTCACGTGAGGACTTTTAATGGCACCGATATTACTATGTGTGGCGAAGTATTGGTCGGTTATGTTATGAGTCATAAACGACCAATGAATCAATTTGAAGTATTAACACATCCGTCACAACCCGTAGCACAGATCTTGCTTGTCTGTGTAGTTTTTCTCCCCAAATAATGGCACACTTATCCTGCCCTGCATGTCTGACTATCTGCTCAAGCGAGGACCTTTAAATGGCACCGATATTACTATGTGTGGCGAAGTATTGGTCGGTTATTATGAGTCATAAACGACCAATGAGTCAATTTGAAGTATTGACACATCCGGATTTTGCTTGTCTGTGTAGTTTTTGTCCCCAAATAATGGCACACTTATCCTGCCCTGCATAGCTGTCTATCTGCTCAAGCGAAGACCTTTAAACGGAATCGATATTGCTATGTGTGGCGGAGTATTCATATAACATGACTTAGCGAAGCTAAATCTAAAATCGACTCGTAAGAACAATGGAGAGCGAGTTTTCGGCAACCCTACTTCAGGGTACCAAAACGTGACCTATTTAGTGTGTTTGTGGCATAATAAAAAGAAGTGCCCGCAATCAGTGCCAAACACGGTTGCCTCAACTCTGCTAATTTTGTGAATCGCCACTTTATTTTTACGTTACCTTAAATATAAGAGTCCTACCGAAATCCTACTAATATTATAAACGCGAAAGTTTGTAAACATGTATGGATGTATGTTTGTATGTTCGTTACTCTTTTACGAAAAACTACCGAATGAATTTTAATGAAACTTTACAATAATATAGCTTATACATCAGAATAACACATAGGCACCAGCTAGTAGTGAATATAATTTTAGCATGTTACTTAGACCATGAAACTGAACAACTTTCCCAAAGGTACATAGCAAACAAAAACATATAAAATACACTATCAGCTGATGGACGCAGTTTCTTTAGAAGGTCAAAAATCTTTTTCGTATTTCGACCTATCTTCCTTGGGGAAAGTTGTTCAGTTTCATAGATCAGAGTAACAAGATAAAATTATGTTCACTACTTTATCTGGACCTTATACAGGGTATAAAAAAGTACGATCATCCTTCTAAGGGTTGATTCTAGTAGATTGTATAAAAAATACGTTTTCCTAAAAAAAAAAAATAGTTTTAGCTCAAGAAGAAGTGAAGTAGTGCGGTCAGTTAGCTGTTTCACGTATACACGCCTTACAATTTCACCAACTTTTTCCAGAGCTAAATTGAGAGCTATGTACACACGGCCGCACATCGGTAGAAACACTTTTGGACCTTATGACGTGGTAATAGAGTTGAAAAAGTTTCTACCGACAAGCGGTTGACCGTACCTAACTAGTACCTGGAAAAAATTTGGTGCAATTTGGTGAATTTGGCGATATAACACTATAAAATAAAAACATAAAAACAATTAAAATCCTGTACTGCGCTTTTGTGCGCAGTAACTTAGAGTACGCTTCCCCCGTATGGAATCCCATAAATGACAAATACATTACACGTATTGAAAATGTACAAAAAAAGTTCCTACGGTATTTAGATTATAGGGCACGTACTAAATCTTCCGATTTTAGTAATAGATGCGTGCGATACCATTTCTTACCTCTACGCGTGCGACGTGGTATAAGCGACATATGTTACCTTATCAATATTATGAAGGGCTTGATCGACAGTTCAGCACTCTTGTCAAAAATTTCTTTAAGGACAAATATACTAAATCTTAGAGAGCGATCAGTTATCTACATACCTAATGTGAGGACTAACTATCGAATGAACTCCTTTTTTGTTCGAGCTGTTAAAGAATTCAAGAACATGGTAGTTGATAGCAACATTGATATAGACATCTTCACAACCAGTACTCGTGTGATCAAACAGAGACTTGCCAATGTGTATTTTGAGGATACTAATGTCTGGTCAGAGAAGTAGATGTTTCCTTTTTAGGGTTCCGATACCAAAATGGTAAAAAAAAGGAACCCTTATGGTGCCGCTCTGTCTGTCTGTCTGTCACACCTCTATATCTCAGCAACCACTTATGCTATCAACCTGAAATTTGGAATAGTTTTAGAATATAGTTGCCCAACTTAATTGCACAAGAAAAATTTTTGAAAAAAGTATGATTATTAATATAAAGGGGGCCAAAATAGGGGGGGCCAAATTTCAAATTGTCGCTACTAGGTCGAGTGGGGTATCATATGAAAGGGCTTTATACTTGTACATTTTAAAATATATTTTTGTATTTTTTTAAATTTCTTAGTTTTAAAGTTATGATGAAAAATGTCAAGAAAAATACCATTCCCCCCCCCTTATCTCCGAAGTTTGAGTAAGGAAAAATCTGAATTAATTACAGTTGACAGAAGTTTATATAAACTTTACAGCAAAAATAAAACGATCTTTCTAAGTTGCACAGTTTTTCAGAAATCTGCAAAAAACCTTTACAAACAAATTTAGTTTTGCGGTCCTGAAAATGGACTTTATTGCTTCCAAAAATACTATAGGTATATCGGAACCCTCGGCGCGCGAGTCCGACTCGCACTTGACCGGTTTTTTTTCCTGTTGTTTTTACCTTTAATATTTAAGTATTAGCAATGTATTTTTTATTTGCTATCGGTGGATGCTTGTAATTAGCTTAGGTCTAAGCATTTATTAACTTAAGATTATTATTGGCCGTAAGCGTCCCAAATAAAATAAAATAAGAGACCGGACTAAAGCGCATGGAGTGTTCAATAACCTCTATGATCAGCTGGTGATGCAGACAAAGATGCTTTTTGTTATAATATCCAGTCAATAGAAAATACCTAGTCATTTCAATAAATTACTGTTATGGAAAAAAAAAAAAGTATTTGATGTAGACTCACCCCTTACAAGGATCATCGTACTTTTTTACACCCTGTATATATTATCACAGATTACATACATACATAACATCACGCCTTGTTCCCGTCGGGAAAGGCAGAGACCACAGTTCTCCACCTGCTACGATCTTGACATACTTCCCTTGCTTCCTGAACCTTCATCAATCCTTACATGCTCGTCGGTTTAGGGTACTTTTAACCTGGCCTTTATTCAGAACGTCCTGAATTTGGTCCTGGTACGTTCGCCGAGGCCTTCCCCTTCCAACGTTTCCATTCACTCTCGCCTTGTGGATCTCTTTCGTCAATCTTCCTTCATTCATCCTCTCTACATGACCAAACCATCTCAGCATCCCTTTCTCAATTTTAGACACTACGTCTTCTTTTACGCCACAACGTTCTCTTATCACACTATTTCTAATCCTGTCACTCGATTTCACACCAATCATTCTCCTCAACGCTCTCATTTCTACTGCATTAATTCTACTTTCATGCTTTTTCTGCCATACCCAGCTTTCACTGCCGTACATCAGTGTTGGTACTAAAACGCCTCTATGAACAGCCAGACGAGCCTTGTGAGACACCTTCTGACTCTTCATAAAAGCATGCAGAGCACCATTCACCATGTTTCCAGCATTCACTCTTCTTTCGATATTTCTTTCACACTTTCCATCTCTCGTAAACTTAGAACTTATCACAGATTATGATGAAAATGTCAACGACACGGCTTAGTCATAATCCCATAACGTCACTTTGTAACTAGACGGTCATAATAATAATAACGATGGAGTGTATAACACTAATGCGATGAATGACATAGTTACTAATGTGAATGTTCTCAATGAATGCTGTTTTATGTTCTTACAAACTGCTCGTTGTATCTTTAATGGGACTGAATTCTTTTTAAATAATTGCTTTTGGTCAGTTCCGCGTATGGCTTTGCTTGCGTGAATTTTTATTTTAATACAGATTTTTAACCGACTTCAAAAAAGGAGGAGGTTCTATGTTCCACTGTACGTATTTTTAGGGTTCCGTACCTCAAAAGAAAAAAACGGAACCCTTATAGGATCACTTTGTTGTCCGTCTGTCTGTCTGTCAAGACCCTTTATCTCACGAACGGGTAGAGGTATCAGGTTGAAATTGATACCAAATATTAGGATCCATGAACCACACAAGGTCTGAAAATTAAATTTTTTTACAACGAAGACATGGGATTTTATGTCTTCATCTCCATACATTTATTCAAAAATGCAAAACCTACAGGGTACTTCCCGTTGACCTAAAATTATGAAATTTGGCAAGAAGCTAGGTCTCACAGTACAAATAATGGGAAAAGTCTGAAATCATTAAATATTACAACTTTTCTCACAACTAATGGTAACCAATTGTGGTGAGCTTCCGTTTCAAGAACATTCATATAAGAAAGGGGTCAAGTTGGATGGTCGCTGAGGCGATTTTTGTTTTAGCTCTATTTAAAAACGGGAACACTTACAAACTTGAAAATTGGTATGTTTATAGTGCATAAGCTATAAAATAACAACAAATAATAAAATTTGGTCAAGCGCGTGTCGGACTCAAAAAATCTAACACATTGACTTACTGAAATTTCAACGAATACAATTATGTTTAAGTGGTGGTACGGAACCCTCAGTGCGCGAGTCCAACTCGCACTTGGCCGGTATTTTTTCTAATATTATTGTTCTAATCTTTTATTGTTCTAAAGGCATTTTCTCCTATCCTTCCACTTATAGAAAGGTAAAAATTGTTACTAAATAATACGAAAAAACATTTAAGAAACCTTTGAGAAAATTCAGAAAATATTTCTCATATAGAAAACTACATTTTCTTTGAGTGACAGGATAACAGGCTACTTTTTACCGTAGGAAAATACAATTCTCAGAGGAAAACAATACAGCGTGTAAGGGACGGTGCACCAAAAACTGAACGGGCATGCTGAGTCAACGAAACTGAACAACTTTCCCAAAGAAACATTTTTGGCAAATAAAAAACCGTCCAAGTGCGAGTCGGACTCGCGCACTGAGGGTTCCGTATCACCACATAAACATAATTGTATTAGCTGATATTTCAGTAAGTTAATGTGCTAGATTTTTTGAGTCCGACACGCGCTTGACCAAATTTTATTATTTTTTGTTATTTTATAGCTTATGCACTATAAACATTCAAGTTTGTAAGTGTTCCCGTTTTTAAATAGAACTAAAACAAAAATCGCCTCAGCGACCATCCAACTTGACCCCTCTCTTATATTAATGTTCTTGAAACGGGAGCTCACCACAATTGGTTACCATTAGTTGTGAGAAAAGTTGTAATATTTAATTATTTCAGACTTTTCCCATTATTTGTACTGTGAGACCTAGCTTCTTGCCAAATTTCATAATTTTAGGTCTACGGTTAGTACCCTGTAGGTTTTGCATTTTTGAATAAATGTATGGAGATGAGGACATAAAATGCCATATCTTTTGATTGCGTCGTTGTAAAAAATTGAAATTTTCAGATCTTGTGTGGTTCATGGATCCTAATATGTGGTATTGATTTCAACTTGATACCTTTACCCGTTCGTGAGATAAAGGGACTTGACAGACAGACAGACAGACGGACAACAAAGTGATCCTATAAGGGTTCCGTTTTTTTCTTTTGAGGTACGGAACCCTAAAAAATAAGTGAGCAATTTGTATGGAGAGGTCAACAATTTTTTAATTTCCCAAAAATTTTTCTTCGGGAAAGTTGTTCCGTTTCATTGACTGAGCACGCCCTTTCAGTTTTCGGTAAACCGTCCCTATACCCTGTATTTTTGCGAAAGAAGTCGCCGGCAACGGCTATAACTGCGAATTGCAATACAATGTAAATTTCGAACAGGTGTGACAGTGATCGAATGTGTATATTTTGGAAGCTTACATACTTGAGTTGCATAATATACAAGATTATGTGCTAGGGTCATCATGTCAGTTATGTAAAGAGGAAGTGGGTGGCACAGTTCCACAACGGAAGTAGGTGAGACGAATTCGATTAGCGATAAAGAAATTCCGCGTTTTAGAGGAAAGAGCTTCGCGAATATGTACCTGAGCGACCGAGCTTCGCCACCTCAAACCTCAACATTAAAATATCATCGGGTGAGCAAGCTATCCTACCCGCTAACAGATGGCGCTGTAGGTTTTTGTGTAAAACGCGGTACTTTAAAAGCACGGGGAAAACGAATTTTCCCAGACATGACACCAAGCTAGATTGAATTTTTGCCCTCGAATACCCACGTATGGTAAATTTCATCAAAATCGTTAGAGCCGTTTTCGAGAAAACGATTACAGATATATATATATATATACAAATATTGCTCGTTTTATAGTATAGTACCTGGGCGACCGAGCTATGCTCTGTATGCTGCTCAACAACAGATGGCGCTGTAAGTTTCTTGAACTCACTAAAACGTGCTAAGAAATATTAAAAAAGACGGTGAAAACGATTTTTCCCAGACATAAGATAGGTCTCATGTCTGGGAAAAATCGTTTTCACCTAGCTAGATCGATTTTTTTCCCCCAAAAACCCCTGAATACTAAATTTCATCGAAATCGTTAGAGCCGTTTTCGATGATATGATATTATTTTTTGTGTTAAGCTGAGCGCTGTAAGCTATAGCAATTTACACTATAGCTACTAGCCGACCGCTACAGTTATAGCTATTAACAGAAGGTTTAGTAATATGAAACTGCGCTGTCCTCAAATTGAAACAAGGACAATGCAGTTTTTGCTACCAATGACCTAGTCTAGTCTGCCGACGCATGTTACTGTGACATAAAGAATTGCAACCTCTGCAATAAATTCTAGGTCATATACTTGTGGCAAAACGTTCTTTGGTTGGCATACAATCCAATGTATTTGGAATTCAGTGAATTTAAAAATAATAACCTATATAAAATTACGGCTGGCACCATGGACCGCGGCTGTAGGAGACCTCAGTAGGTAAGATGTAAGATACAAAGGCGGACGCTGCTGCCCATCCTCCATGTTTTAACCTTTTGTCGCCTCTTACGACACCCACGGGACAACGCTAACAAGCGAGGTGACTGACTATGGTACTTCCCCTCTACATTTTTCCAGCAAAAGCTAGAATTCTGGAGGGAGCTCCCTATCCTGTAGTTGACAATTCTTGGGATGTTATGATGGATGAAAATTAGATTTGTTTTATAGGATAATATTTAGGATACTTCTTTTATTCCTACAGAAAAAAAAGGCAATTACTCGAGAAATTGATTTTTAGGGTTCCTTAGTCAACAAGGAATCCTTATAGTCGTCATGTCTGTCTGTCTGTCTGCTGTGTAGTGGTGAATAATTTTATTAATGAACTATAGCCGAATACCGAAACCGGTATTCTGAGCATAACGTAATGGAATTACTTAAAAAAACCTGCGATTAAAAAAATCCTATAAAAACTGCGGAACCCTAATACTGCGCGTGGCCCGACACGCACTTCGCCGGTTTCTTCTTAATTTTCCACGCAAACCTAATAATAATCTGAAAAGTTTTGTCAAAGAATAAAGGAAAATGTTAGACTCACACTCAAAACTCCAAAATACATGCAAATCGACGCGAGTTAAAATAAATAGACATAAAAAATGTATGTAAGGAGCAATTTGCAAGTCACCCGAAACGACCTAATACTACTATTGCATCACCATCAATTTCTCTGTCTCTATAATCAAAATATATACATTCCTATTCACACACCTACTTTATATAAGTAGACCAATAGATTCGCCTCGCGCCTGCAACGATTTATCGAGAGATAGACGGTTATCGAGTTGTAGGTAGAAGTTTGTATCTATGCAGGAAGTATTAGGAGGTAGCTGGATAGATATGCATTATTTTTTTAAAATTAATACCCTATTTGTATAATTTTTGTACCACGGATTATTTTTGGTCCACTAGAAAACAATACTGAACAGTTTTCGCTAAAAGACTGGTCGAAAAACGACAAGTTAACCAACTATGTTTTTTTAATTAATTATTTTTAAGATTTTTGTTTTAGTTGTTATTTAACGCACTTTGACAAGAACAATTCAGGTCACAGCAAGAAAAATTCAATGCATCATCAAAATTGTTTTATAAACATGTCAACTTGCACATCGTCTGCTCTTATTGCTGACGCGTCAATTTAGGTTAATTAAATTAAGCAAATTTCTTTATTTCAACGTTTTAGTATAACTTGTGTACTGATTTAATATGACAACTGGTACCTAAGATACAAGTATTCAATATACTTAGTTTAGGTTCCTCCGTCATTATTACTAGTTGTTCATGTAAATACCTAAGACTAAGTGTATCTGTATTTAGACTAAGTTTTTATGAAGAAATAAATTTATCTTATCTTATCTTTTATGTAGCCTGTAGGGTGTCCCACTGTTGGGCAAAGACCTCCCCCTCTTTTCGCTAGCTAGGTTTGTATGAAATAATCTTTTTTTTAGAAAGTTGCACAGATTTGTGTTTTGATTAACAAACAAAGAGTTAGCTCACATCATAATCATAACATCCCATGAAACTTCTACTGCAGGATAGGGATCCCTCCATAAATCCAGTAAAAATTGTAATATATTTTGTATGAAATCTCATAGCGTCACAGCTTAGTTTTGTCTTGAACGATCTTTTTAATACAAAATTAATTTAAAAAATTCAAAACTACTCACCAAAATTTAAAATGGCTAGTTTTTCAGCAATTATGCAGGTCTCTTTTTTAGATGGAAACAGTATTTCATTTTCGACACAGGGCACACGCAAAATAAGGTTTCTTAAATGAAGACTAATATTTTCTTGAATTAAGCAATTTTTTTCTTATTTTTATCATGGTATTGGCTTGAGAGCATTTACTTTAATTATGAAATGTACCTGGGCGACCGAGCTATGCTCTGTATGATTAAAATATCATCGGGTGAGCAAGCTATGCTACTCAACAACAGATGGCGCTATAAGTTTCTTGAACGCACTAAAACGCGCTAAGAAATATAAAAAAAGTCGGTGTAAACGAATTTTCCCAGACATGAGACCTAGCTCGATCGATTTTTTGCCCCCAAAAACCCCTGTCTGTACATACTAAATTTCAACGAAATCGTTAGAACCGTTTTCGACAAACCAATTACAAATATATATATACAAATATTGCTCGTTTAATAGTATAGGATAAAATCTGTTTTTTCTGTGCATCACCCCTATTTGACTAAGAGTTCAAAAATGACTCGGTAGGTACAGAGTCCAGCATTTAAGTTTTCGCAAGTAGTACTCAAAAACACTTTACGATTGATTAACCCTGAACGCCACACAAGGCCGCGCCAAGTTCAGCTCAGTTTGCTCAGCAATTAGATCACTGTGCCAATTAAAAACTTGCTTTTCGTGAGGTTGTAGTGTCAGGAAATTGGTTGTTAATATTTGCACACGAGGTCAAAAGGGGCATTACATGTAGATACAGGTTTTTGATAGGTGACCAAGTTTTATCATCATCATACTGTGTGGGTTGCAAGGTCGATGACCGACCTCACGAACCCTGGTGTTAGAGTTGTTGAGCCGCCAAAGGCCAACAGGTGAATAGGTTTTATAATTTACATCAACATAAGGGTCATGGCCCACAGCAGCAGCGGTAAGCTACAAATATCGTTTACATTTTAGTTCAGTCTGTGAAACAGTGACCTAACAATCTGTGGACAAAATTTGCGGAGAAAGTGGCACAAGTCAATCTTTTTTCCGATATATTTTGTCCAATGCATGCAAGCTACAAATATCGTTTGCATTTTAATTATGTCCACGCAACCGAAATGCAAGCTGCAAAACAATGACCTAACCATCTGTGGACAAAATTGGCGGAAAAAGTGACACAAGTCAACCTTTTTTTCTACCAGTAAACAGTCCTGGTTAAGTCAATGGCAGGATGAATTCAAGATGCAACCAATCGATTAATTTCGCAAGGTCGCTATCGTGCGTATGTCGTGCGGCGTATGTGGACACTTGTTTGTTTCTAATCAGGATACATGCAAGTGATGAATATCGATGTCGTGCGTATGTCGAGCGGTATACGTGGCCAGAGAAAAGTTTAAGTTTGGAAAAGTTGTTCAGTTTCGTTGAAAGAGCACGCCCTTTCAGTTTTCGATACACCGTCCTTTACACCATGTATCAAAATAAAAAAAAAAAAATAAAAAATATGTTTATTTCTCACCACAAATCATGCATGCAATAAAAGCAACTTAAAAATTGACTTGGTATTTGTGGGAGACTGGAGCCTAAACTAAGCAAAGGCCTGTATTTTAAGCCCGTGTCACACAGAGGCGGTAGCGGAAGCGTTCCGGGGCCGGTATTATTTGTAAAGTATGAGTTCTTATGCACCCTGTCACATTGAAAAGCGGTCGCGGCGCGGTATTTTGTTCCCGCCAAACCGCCCCGGACCGCTTTCGCAATCATACCGCCTCTGTCTGACTTGAGCTTTAGGACTCCAGGTCTCCGCCCTGTATAAATGTCGAAATGTATATCATCGAATGTCCTTAAATGAAATAGAAATTGTGGCAATATCACTTGAACAGGTTGTTTTATTTAATTTCAAAGTTCGAGCGCTCTTAATAAAAAACCCTTTACATACTGCGATCACTAACAACCGCGAACCATGATTTACATAAGTTTGGCAAATTATATAAATTACCGCGTATACTCTAACTTGTTTATTATTATGTTAATCGCAGTGCTCATCAAATCAATTGTCACTGAGAAGCTAAACGCCGATAAGAGTAATCTATTGATCTTGCACCTACCTACAATCTTATCTGATGATAAAATGATGATATCATCTACGTATGTGTACGCTGGATGGAATTTGTTTATTGCGTATTTTATATCTTCGGTTAGAGGTAAACTGCGCACCGAACACGTGCCGTTAGTTTTGGCGAAATAGCTTTCTACATGCGGGATTTCCTTTGCTTTTGGTTTTGTAAGAGGTTTGACTCATTGTGTGGATTTAATTCGATCAAAACCAGTCTGAGTAGTAGTCTAGGCAACGAAGCGGATCGTTGTATGAAGACCCCCGCATTAAATCCTCAGTCGATGAAACTTTGCTGGGGTATTACACTATGAGACAAAAAAATCGGTACTTTTAATTTTTCCATATATTTTGCTAATAGACAGACATATCTCTGCGTTTTACATTTCAATGTAGTCTAGTCTAGGCAACGAAGCGGATCGTTGTATGAAGACCCCTGCATTAAATCCTCAGTTGATGAAACTTTGCTGGGGTATTACACTATATGAGACCAACCTTCTATAAAAAAAACCGGCCAAGTGCGACTCGGACTCGCGCACTGAGGGTTCCGTACCACCACATAAACATAATTGTATTCGTTGAAATTTCAGTAAGTTAATGTGCTAGATTTTTTGAGTCCGACACGCGCTTGACCAAATTTTATTATTTGTTGTTATTTTATAGCTTATGCACTATAAACATACCAATTTTCAAGTTTGTAAGTGTTCCCGTTTTTAAATAGAACTTAAACAAAAATCGCCTCAGCGACCATCCAACTTGACCCCTCTCTTATATGAATGTTCTTGAAACGGGAGCTCACCACAATTGGTTACCATTAGTTGTGAGAAAAGTTGTAATATTTAATGATTTCAGACTTTTCCCATTATTTGTACTGTGAGACCTAGCTTCTTGCCAAATTTCATAATTTTAGGTCAACGGGAAGTACCCTGTAGGTTTTGCATTTTTGAATAAATGTATGGAGATGAGGACATAAAATGCCATATCTTTTGATTGCGTCGTTGTAAAAAATTGAAATTTTCAGATCTTGTGTGGTTCATGGATCCTAATATATGGTATTAATTTCAACCTGATTCCTTTACCCGTTCGTGAGATAAAGGGTCTTGACAGACAGACAGACGGACAACAAAGTGATCCTATAAGGGTTCCGTTTTTTTCTTTTGAGGTACGGAACCCTAAAAACCAAAAATAAAACGGTACTTTTAATTTTTCCATTCAAAAATTACAAAAAAATGTATGATTTTTTTTTCTAAACTTTTTTTGGTTATTTTGAATTTACATTTAATTCATGATTCTTTATCATCCTGTCAAATAAAATCTGCCTGAGAAATTAATGTTAGGGTCAACTGCTTGTCTACACTAGGATGACTAATGCAAAGCAAGAAGATACAACAACACTTAGGGACTTTATTTACCATTCTTATTTTAGTGTCTGTAAAAGCTACAGTCGTACTACGGGTATCAAGCTTGAACTGCTCTTGACTGTACAGGGTAAGTACGTACTATCGCGGTGACTCGCCTCTATACTCATTTTTGCTTGAACCGCTTTCGAGCCCCGCGCAAAAGTCAAACAATTCGTCCGTAAAATCACAGATATTTTTTTTTACAAAAAGGAGTATCCACACTTATACTACAAAGTCAGATTGCAACTTTTGTAATAGGGTTCGCGCAGAACGAGCGGAAAAATACACTTCCCAGAGTTGCCATGCCATGTTACAAATTTATAGTGATAATTCAACACTGGGACGGACGTGCATGCTTGAATTTGATGAAGCACTTTTGGCGGAAGAGGAAGAAACAGAATCATCAATAAATTAAAATTAGGTTGTAGGAAGGCAGGAGACCTGATAGGGTAGAATATTTTTTGGAGAATTACAAATGATTTCTAATAATTTACCATCCAGAAGAATATCATTTATAATTTTATTAATACGAAAGGAACTAAAAAATACGCAAAATTTCAATTACAAATATACATTTACGAAAGAAGTGTGATTCGGTCTTAACAATTTACAAATTAGCCCTTTTCGAGCTAATTACAAATTGTAAAAGATGCTAGATTTAGTTAAAAAACCGGCCAAGTGCGAGTCGGACTCGCGCACAGAGGGTTCCGTACCACCACATAATCATAATTGTATTAGTTGAAATTTCAGTAAGTTAATGTGCTAGATTTTTTGAGTCCGACACGCGCTTGACAAAATTTTATTATTTGTTGATATTTTATAGCTTATGCACTATAAACATATCACTTTTCAAGTTTGTAAGTGTTCCCGTTTATAAAATAGAACTAAAACAAAAATCGCCTCAGCGACCATTCAACTTGACCCCTCTCTTATATGAATGTTCTTGAAACGGGAGCTCACCACAATTGGTTACCATTAGTTGTGAGAAAAGTTGTAATATTTAATGATTTCAGACTTTTCCCATTATTTGTACTGTGAGACCTAGCTTCTTGCCAAATTTCATAATTTTAGGTCAACGGGAAGTACCCTGTAGGTTTTGGTTTTTGCATAAATGTATGGAGATGAGGACATAAAATGCCATATCTTTTGATTGCGTCGTAAAAAATTTAAATTTTCAGATCTTGTGTGGTTCATGGATCCTAATATATGGTATTAATTTCAACCTGATACCTTTACCGGTTCGTGAGATAAAGGGTCTTGACAGACAGACAGACAGACGGACAACAAAGTGATCCTATAAGGGTTCCTTTTTTTTCTTTTGAGGTACGGAACCCTAAAAACGGTGAAGCAGTCAACACTGCTTGCACGAGCAGTTTATGTGTCTGTCAGGCAATTCGCATTCTATTTATATGAAGATAAAGTTCATTTTGCAATGGTATCAGAAACTGTTCTGCTCTCGGTGTGCGCGGATCCATATGCGAATGTTAAGCTCGGATTCAAGCGAAAAATAATTAAGTGATCAAGCGCGAAAGACCGCGATAGTACAGCCAAGAGCACCTCCAGTTTGGCCTACTCAAACAATCTGTATTTTAGATTCGCACTCTAAATATCAATCTTCATGTGGACTCGACTGTACATTTGAGGTTTTTAAGTACAGTATGTTTTTACCTCAATAGACCTGTTGAATGAATCATAAAAATAAGAGTCACTTCAAACCAACCTTATGATATGAATCATAATTTATCAGATACCAAATCAAAACCTTGATTCTATATCTTAAACCTATAAATGCACGATTTCCGGTGTATTTTTTATAACAACTATATTTAGCGAAAAAATAACATTTTCATATAATAACTTCATTACAGACAAATGTTTAGATGTTCTTCCACAGTTGCAAATAGAATTTTAGAAATAATAGACAAACTATTCATAACATGACAAGAACTATACGTGGTGTTAGCGGAATAAGCGAAACTGAGAAAATAGTTTGTTCAGAATCGAGAGTAGAATCAATTTCACGGGTTTTTGATAGCGGTAATTTATTTTTTATTTTTATTATTTAAATTTTTGCCGCTTCTATTCTAAATATTTCTGTGGATACGCGCGCTGGCGGCGGCGAGGGAGGGATGTGGGCGTGGCGTGCACGAAGTGCGCGGACTAGAACAACGATGAAACTAGATCAATGATGAAACTTTAAATTAACAATATCTAGATAAAAAAAACTTATTTTAAGATTTTTTTTACGGGAATGGATTTATTTTAATAAAAATCAGTTGGGGTGTATGTGGGTGTCGCTTATTCCATTAACATGTTGTATATATGTAGCCTGCTGTCTGCTGTACTGCGGACCTCTGCTCTGGTTTGTCACTTGATTGCCCTAATGCCAATGCAAGCCTGCGCCATGGAATCGGTCTACTCACGCAAAACAGGTGACAGCCTAAACGAAACGTGCCGTACATTGCCGTATCATAACTGATTGGAATTGGATTACAAGGCCAGACCAAATGCCATCTGCGTTGCCGAAAACTGGTCTAAAAAAGTGTGAGTGTTGCCATCGACACGATAGAAGAAGAAGAAGACTGATTGGAATAGCATCTCATATCAATTCTAGTTGAATCTAATTTAAAATAGAAAAAATATGTCATGCTAAAAGATGTAAAAGCTATGAAGGAAAAAGAAAACTGAAAGCGCGACACCCGATGAACTCGTACATCTCTACAGATGGAAACTAGTAAAAAATAAAATCAAAAAGCTCCACTCACCCATAAATCCTATTAATGCTGGCACATTCATGGTTCCCTCTTAAAAGGAAGAAGTTCTCTGGGTACTTGATCTTATACGCAAGTAATAAACAGATGGTCTCCAGACTCTGCTTGCCACGGTCCACGTAGTCTCCGAGGAACAGGTAGTTGGACTCCGGTGGGAAGCCTCCATACTCAAACAGTCTTAGAAGGTCGTAGTATTGCCCGTGAATGTCACCTGTAACAAGTCGTAAGGTAACTGTGATAGCTCAATCAAAGCAGAAATCAAAACGTACCATAATGGTTGAAGATTTTGAGTTGGAAGTTTTTGATGAGTTTTAGAAAACGGATCAATTTACATTAAAAAAAAGATTGTGCAAAATTTTCATACTAGATATATGGGAAAAGGTTTTTGCCATTTCTGACTTTTTACTTTACGCGAAGCGAGAAAGGTATTGTATTCGTGAAAAAGAAGTTTTTCTAATTTTCTCAAAAATGTGTTCTATATCACTTATACATCATAAAAAACAAGTCTCCCAAAAATGTCCGTCCGTCGGTCGGTCGGTCTGTCCGTCACGCTTTGGCCTAGCGGGTAAACGAATGGTCCGATTGACACCATATTTGGAATTTAGGAGTTTTATGCAAATCCATCGAAGGGTTGTAAGTGGTTTCTGGCTGGCTCTCATTTTGAGGGTAGCTGTCATACAACGAAAATGATAATTTGTAATTTTCTCAAAAACGGCTCATAGAATCTTGATGAAACTTTGCATGACCAAGAATCTCTATGTAAGATATCTTGCGCCAGTATCAAATGATCTGTGTAATTTCATATAAGGGGTGTTCCTGTACCACCAATCGTAAATATGTGATTTACCCAAAATTGGTTCCATTGAGTTTATTAAAATTTTCTATAATATTACTCCTGGATTGGTTGTCTACCTGACTGGATATTATTTATGATTTTTTGAATAAAATGTAGTACACAGGGTGTACCAAAAACTGAAAGGGCTTGCTCAGTAGACTAAACTGAACAATAATCCATAAGGAACAGTTGGGAAAAAAAAAATCTCCATGCAAGTATCCTACGGTAGTATCTATTGATCTCTGAAAATTCATATAAAGGGTGTTCCAGTACCACCAAAAGTTAAACATGTGATTTACTCGAAATTTGAATTCTGAATTGATCTGTATATTTCATTCGAAATTTTTTTTGGAAAAACGTAAATAAAAGTTTGTATTTCCATACTATGTGTATGGCATTACAAATTTAAGTTTGCGGTTGATAGTTTTTCCTTGAGTATTGCGAGAAAGTAAGTGCAGTGCTGCTGTACCATTTATTTAGTACTCCAACCTAGGTTCGTCCCATAGATATTTTCAATCAGTATTAATAAATAAACAGGATTGATTGGCAATCTTTGCAAAATTTTTGTGTAAAATGGCCTTTTTTTTGCTTTCTGATTTTTTTTTTATCTGTGAATGAGGATCAAAACTTTACGAATAAGTTGTGGTAAGTCTTCCGAGACTCGAAACTCTTTAACGCCCAGATACAACTGACCAAAAAACTAAACTGATCATACTGACCAAATTAGACAAAATTCGAAGGCAGCTCTGTGAGCTTAAAGCAATTAATAATTTGTGAAAAAGTTTGAGAAGTACACCAAAATAATCAAAAAATTATATCCTATAAACCTCTCTAAAATTTGCTGTACTCAAGCAGGTTCAGAGGGTGTTAATGGGTTAAGGTACCCTTGATGTCCCATCTCTCCCTATATGCCACAGTATGATCGTGAACATCTACAATAAGGTTTTTTGGTTCGGTTAGTAGTAAAGAAATAAATTATAAAAAAAAAATTACTTCCCAAATAAAATATCTGGTCTTTCATGAATTTAACAGCCACATTTATCATCATCATAAAAGAGCCACTTATAAATAGTCATAATAGGCATTTTTACACCTACAAATTAGGTTTTAGGTCAAGATCAAAATGACTCACATTATTCAGAATGCAAATAAACAGAACATCAAAGCATAATAGACAGTGTAGAAATTGCAGCTAGGAAAGCTATTTTTGATCCTTCACGTTTTTCAAATTCCGATAGGTAAAGTCAAAAGCCCCGTGTGGTGCCGGCAAAGATTAGTACCAACCCTTACATACCCTTGGGTGTCGTAAGAGGCAACAAAGGGTTATAAACTGGAGGATGGGCAGCAGCATCCTCCTTTGTATCGAACATCTTACTTACTGCGGTCACCTACAACCAATGGTGCCAGCCGTAAAGCTGACAAGCGAGGTGACTATGGTACTGCCCCTCTACTTTTTTCCAGCAAGAGCTAGAATTCTGGAGGGAGCTCCCTGTCCTATAGTGGACGTTTCATGGGATATTATGATGATGATGATGACAGTCAAACGCACATAAAGCTTGACACATTGGACTTTGTACCATTCTTATTTCAATAGACGTACAAGCTAGAGTCGAACTGCGAGTATCAAGCTTGATCTGTCGTTGACTGTACATCTTAACCACAGTTCACGAAGATTTGCAGTCAAAGAAGATTTTTCTTTAAAGTAGGGCCAACATAAGTCCCTCTGACAGCTGTCACAATGGAACTATTACAATGGTTTTATTTTAGGAACAAATTTATAACCACAATACACACAGAAAATGCTTAGAGTCACTGTCATCATCATGACATCCTATGAAACGTCCACTAAAGGACAGGGAACTCCCTCCAAAATTCCAGCTTTTTCTGAAACAATGTGGAGAGGAAGTACCATAGTCACCACGCTTGTTAGTGTTATGGCTAGCACCATGGACCGGGGTTGTTGGTGACTGCAGAATGTAAGATGATACGATACACAGAAGGATGCTGTTATCCATCCTCTGGTTCATTAGACCTTAATCGCCTCTTATGACACCCATGGGTAGAGATGAGTCGGTACTATTCTTTGCCGGCACCGCAAGGAGCACTGTCCATGTACGCAACATTAATCACCCAAGTAGATATAAACAACAAAAGTAATGTCGCGTATGTGGACGGTTGTATACAGCTAGTCAGTTTTTATGTCCAAATTTGACGTTTTTTTTACAAGATCCTACAATCTTTTGAGATGAGTACAACTTTTTTTTAAATAAAGGACATTCCAAGCTAGTTGAATAAAATAATGTTTTGTATTTATTTTTCTCTTAATGTAATAAAGTTGTGTTCTCTACACAAAAAAATGCCTTATGATTTTTAGGGTGCCATACCCAAAAGGGTGAAAAACGGGACCCTATTAATATGCCTCTGATGTCTGTCTGTCTGTCAGCGAGCAGTATTTCATGATAGACAATTAAAATTTTCACAGAATATGTACTTCTGTTGCTGCTATAACAACAAATAATGAAAATAAGAAATAAATTTAAGAGGGTCCTCCCTACTAAAAACATATTTCTTCAGGCGATATTTGCTTGATTTTTGTTTTAGCTCTATCGAAAAAAAAGGAAAACACAGTAAAAATTGGTATGTTTATAGTGCATAAGCTATAGCATAACAACAAATAACAGAAACTGGTCAAGTGCGCGTCGGGCACACGTGAATTAACTAAGGAGGTATTTTTATCAGTGGTACGGAACCCTCAGTTAGTGAATCCGAATCGTATTTAGCTAGTTTTTTACTTTAGAACCAGATATATCCTTAATTTTAAAACTTTAACAATAAAAATTGAGGCCATCTTGTTTCCTAAATATCAAATTCTTTCGTGGAAACCTCTTTACACAACAAGAGTTCATTGCAATGTTACAAAATATACCTGAGGAAGTTTGCAGTTTGTTGAAAAAAACTAATAACTACTTGTTTTAGTCATTATAAGGGGTGTAAGGGACAGTGTACTGAAAACTAAAAGAGTGTGCTCAGTCAATGAAACTGAACAACTTCCCCAAAGAAACTTTTTTGGAGAAAAAAGGAGTTAGGTGTTTTGTAAACAAATTTAACCGGCACATAAGACATACCATCTTAGTTCTCAGGGTGGGTGGGTAATGCACTTTGCTCTAATTAGTGCCAAATTATTACACTAGACAGTGGGTGTCACGGGCGGTGGTGACCACTTACCATCAGGTGGCCCACCTGCTCATTTAGCCACTTGTGACATAAAAAAAAACCTCAAATTCATGTAAAAAGTGTCAAAAATGTAGATTTTTCTGGCTTCCTGTATGTAAAACAATAAGATAAGCATTTTTGTGTGTGTTGTGGTTACAAATGTGTAGCTCGTTTAATTTAAATCTTTTTAGTAGACATACATTGCTAGCTGCATTCAAGTTTTTTCATATAGACAACATATTCAACAAGCAGTGTATTTCTACTGACCCCATTGTATTAACTGCGTATAAATCAAGCCTTATGTGGTCTAAAAATTAAAGAAAAGATGTCTTGTGTAAACAAGAGAAATCTTGACCACAACATCATACTATACATTATATTACTTTATTATTATTTCATGTAGTGGTCCCAATTAAACAAATTATGAAATACTAGCTGGTCAGGTGCCCGTGACTTCGTCTGCGCAGGTTTATAAATTGTAGCCTATGTGTTATTCTGATGTATAAGCTATATTATTGTAAAGTTTCATTAAAATCCATTCAGTAGTTTTTACGTGAAAGAGTAACAAACATCCATACTTACAAACTTTCACACTTATAATATTAGTAGGATTTACAAGCAGATGAGGAAAAAATAATATAATAAAATATTATAGAGAAAAACACAATGTTAGGATAATATGTATTGTTGCAAAAGTAAATAGGTAACTATGTATTAAGTTGCAGATATTGAAACAAAGTTTGTTTACTATGAGAACACAAAAAGAATCAGCTGTTACATTTTGGTCAAATGTTACTGTAACTTTAAATAATTAACTTAATTTCAGTAAGTTCTGACAATGAGCAGAACATTCGGCTGTAAGTTTAAACCAGTATATAAATAATGATGTAAATATTTCAAAATTGTGACTAATGATTTACCCAAAACAAAATTGGCTCAAGAAAAATTTTAAATAGCATAAAACGGTTTTTTGAGTAGAAGACGCTTTCACGCTTTCTGCCTTCGTCTGGATAGCGTTCAAACATCGCAATTTTGAAAGTGATCTTATTGTGTTAGACATGAACGAAGTACTCACCGCATATCTTTAGCGGCGCCTCCAGTTCAAGTAATATTGGTTGTGACAGAAATATTTCTCTTGACTTCAAGCATAGCCCTTTTATCTCTATTTCCGTCAACTGTACATTCATACCAGGCTTTTCGCCCCGTACTGAAAACAACGAAATATAAACATATCACAAAACACGCTCTAAACACTTCCAAATCACTGTACAATCACTCGTTATAACACAATTTATCGAAGTTACACTATAAACAACAATTAACACTTGTATTTACGCTTATTTAAGCCGATATCAACAATTACCTTTTAATAATTTTTTTATAACGTTATCGATGTTTAACTCATCTGTGTCTCTGTCAGCCATCGGATATAATGTTTGTGCAAGGAATATGACTAAATAGAACGAGTAAAAGTAGAAAGATTGTTAAGATTTTTGCCGATTATGAAAGGTAACAACCTATTACAAAACTCGGCTAAAATGAAACTAATGGCGGAGACATCACTCATTCACTCAAGAAGAAACACATCACCAATGTTGCCAGAAATTTGATCAATAGCTCCCCTGCTCCCCTATTATCACACATGCAGCACCGCCGTGCCGCGCCGGCGACGGCGGCGGCCGCCCTACTAATTTAAACCATTCAAAACATTTATTTTGCCACAGCACATAATTATATGAAAAAGAAGCATTAGGATAATTACATTTTCAAACAAAAAATAAGTACCTACACCCAACAGCACGTCAATAGTAGGTAATTAATGCTGAAAACCTGAAAATTATGATCAATTGTAATAAAACGCAACGCAGAAGTATGATAATTTGTGACTGTGGCATTAGCTAGCAGCAGCAAGCAAGACTGTTTTAAAGATAATCTCTCCAAGGCGAGCAAAGAAAAACGAGCACTTACAAACTTTTTTTAAAAACATAGTAACATAGGTAGTTAGTAAAAGGTGCACAAATAAAAATATGTGTATTCTTGAGAAAGTTTAAAAAAAATCGATAATGAAAATATTCATAGCAATTTCCCTTCAGAAAGGGTAATTATTTATTAGCGCAACTCTCTTTGACAGTTAGTGTTGCTAGCAAAGAAATGAAAATACTACCATTGGAACTAGTCTATGGTTGGGCTGAGTACACGAGCGATTTTAAAACGTCCACAAGTACACGAGCGATTTTAAATCACGTTTGGTTTTCTTTTGTACATCAAGAGAGCACGTCAAGCTTCACATTGGATTTTGTACCGTTCTCACATAAATGTGCTGCAATCAAAGAATTCCGACTCCTTGCTCCGCTGGGAATAGAAGGAATACTAATTTATTTTAAGAAAAAAAGCGCGGGAAACTTTCGTTGATGGCGGTCGGTTTTCGCGGTTACGTAAATTTAATTTTAATTTTACTGTGTAAAACGTCGAGGAAGTAAATAAAGGTAGTGTAAATAATTTAAGTATTTGGTGTATCTATTATATTTGTGTACATAATTTTCCTGCTTCGGGTAAGTTTTTTGTAAATATTTTGGGGTCTAGAGCTTGATGAACAAGCCCCCCGATTTAGGTCGGGGGGATACAGGCTATCGCCTGAATCTCCCCGTGGGATCATATATGGAGGTGGTTTCCCAAGATGAATTAGGAAAAATGGATACTATTATTATTATTAGATATAGGACAGGCAGCAATTTTGCTGATGAGTCCTTCAGTGAGCGGTGTGAAGTTAGCTGAAAAAGTTAGCTGAATTTGATAACCCGGCCAAATTGAGGAGGTCATTTTTGGAAATTGGTTTGAAAGCCCCAAAACGTGTGGAAAATGATCAAAAACCGAATAAAACTAAAAGAAAATTGCTTTTCCAGCTAGGACGAGAGCCCACAAACACTAAAACTCGTAAAAACTAAGGTGGTTCTAAAAACATCACGAATCGCTGTTTCGAGGCTAAATATGATTTTCTAAGTCGAATAAAGTATAAATTTAGTAAAATAACACAAAACCCACTATTACACATGCTAAATAAACTTCCTATATACAGAAAACTGAAAATAAATGAGCATGAAAACAATGTAAAAGTGTATATTTCATTTAAAAATATACAGTTTTTCAGAGGCTTGTAGCGACTACCACAGACCAGGTACATCCATAAATCTGGTATCAGGAGAAAGGAGGCTTCAATAGCTGTTCAAAAATATAGGTTTCAACTAACTGGATATGATCAGATTGTCGCAAAAGCCTACCATACAAGCATACTCACCCATCTAGAATCCGCTAATGCGATGTCATTGTTCAGTGGCTTGGAGTTTCTACCACGGACCACTTACAGTCTTAAAACTGGCAGCATTAGAAAGAATTTATCAAAAGCTTTTAGAAAATAAACAAAACAATCAAAATTTTGCAATCCGATTGCACGAAAACTATAATTTTCAAATGACACACCTAACTTCTAATTCGCTTGACTTATATTAAGAGGCTTGTAGCATCTACGACAGACCAGGTACATCTACAAATTTAGTACCGTTATGAAAAAAGCTTCAATAAATTTCCAAAAATGTAGGTTTCAACGAGCTGGTTATGGTCAGATTGCTGCAAGAGCCTACCACACGAGCATAATCGCCCATCTAAAATCCGCTAAGGTGATGTCAATGTTCAGTGGCTTGAAGCGCCTACCATAGACCAGGTACATCCACAAATCTGGAACCATTAGAAAGAAGGCGTCAATAGCTATCTAAAAATATAGGTTCAAACCAAATGGATATGGTCAGATTGCCGCAAAAGCCTACCACACAAGCATACTCGTCCATCTAAAATCCACTAACGTGATGTCAATGTTCAGTGGCTTGTGGCGCCTACCACAGACCAGGTACATCCACAAATCTGATACCATTAGAAGGAAGGTTTTAATAGCTGTCTAAAAATATAGGCTTCAACCAACTGGATATCGTCAGATTTCTCATCATCATCATCGTATGGCATAATCATTCCTACGTTTAAAATTGAATGTCAATGTTGGACAGACATATCTCCGCCTCGGGTGTCAGTTGGTGGAGATCTTGCAGCCCTCCATCGAATTTCCTGGCAGGGCAGTCATCTACTATGTGTTGGACGGTTTGTATGGCGGCTCCACAGTCACAGGCAGGAGAATCCGCAATGCCCCATTGGTGTAGGTTGTAATTACACCTTGCGACTCCCGTACGTATGCGGTTAAGCGTCGACCATAGTTTACGGTTCTTCTTAAAACCAGTTTGAATGACGGAAGGGTCTGGGATTACTATTTTTTCGTGCGGAATTCCTGCACTCCGCCACTGATTAGTCCATTCCTCTCTAGGGTCCAGATGTTGTTGGACTCGGATGTCCGTCCAGATTGGTCTGCGAGAGGGAAGCCGCTGGGGAGGAATCTGTTGTAGGGTCTTTTTGATTGGCAATGGCTGAGGGTGGTCTGTAAACGCCTTCTTCCATTCGGAGGTTGCTGCTAGCTCGCGTCTTATCCCCGGTGGCGCGATATGCGATAGAACGGGGAGCCAAGGAACTGGAGTGGGTCTGAGTGTGCCAGATATTTTACGCATCACTCTGTTAAGTTGGACGTCCACTTTCTTGGTATGGGCGCTGCGATACCAGGCGGCGGCGCAGTACTCTGCTGTGGAGTATACCAAAGCTAGTGCAGAAGTGTGTAGAACATCAGCCTGAGCGCCCCAAGTTGTTCCTGCCAGCCGGTCGATCAGGTTTGCTCGCGTCTTCACCTTTTGGGCGACGGCCTCCAGATGGTTTCGGAAAGTCAGGGAACGATCAAGCACTACGCCAAGGTATTTTGGTAAGAAGTTGTGGTTGAGATTTCTGAAAAGATTTCTGAAAAGCCTACACACAAGCAGTTCCTAGATATATTCGTGCTTGTTAAAATTGAATCTTACTAAAAAAGAAACAGCACAAAATATTCTTCCATATTCGTGTTCCACGTTGAACTTGCGACTCCTTTTAATGCCCCCCGCAAAAAATCCTAGATCCGTCCCTGATGAAAAGACAATTTGTCAGATGCGTAAGATAAAGATAACCTTTCTAAAAATATACAACGTAAATAGCTGGTTATGTTTACATTGCCGCCAAAACCTACCATACAAGACGATACTTGTCTCACTCACGCTTACTTAGCTCATATAAGCGGCTACTACATGGGTGAGTATGTTTGTATGATCGGCTCTTGCGGCGGCGATCTGACTATAGCCAGGTGGTTGAGACCTTCATTTTTGGACAGCTATTGAATCCTCCTTTCTAATGCTACCAGATTTGTAGATGTACCTAGTCGGTGGAAGGCGCTATGAGCTTCTGAAAATTTGGTAAATTGGGTTTGAAATAAAAGAGATTAAATTGTTTTAATGCCTTTTTATTTGCCTTATTCTAATGCGTTCTCTATTTCTGTGGTAAGATGTAACGAGCCACCGCAAATTGTGGTCTCGTTAGCCGTAACTAGATGGGTAAGTATGTTTGTATGGTAAGCTCTTACGGCGATCTGACTATAACCAGCTGGTTGAAACCTTCATTTTTGGACAGCTATTGAAGCCTCCTTTCTAATGCTACCAGATTTGTGGATGTACCTAGTAGTTGGAAGGCGCTATGAGCTTCTGAAAATTTGGTAATTTGGGTTTGAAATAAAAGAGATTAAATTGTTTTGATGCCTTTTTATTTGCCTTATTCTCATGCGTTCACCATTTCTGTGGTAAGATGTAACGAGCCACCGCAAATTGTTGTCTCGTTAGCCGTAACTAGATGGGTAAGTATGTTTGTATGGTAAGCTCTTACGGCGATCTGACTACAACCAGCTGGTTGAAACCTTCATTTTTGGACAGCTATTGAAGCCTCCTTTCTAATGCTACCAGATTTGTGGATGTACCTAGTCGGTGGAATGCTCTATGAGCTTCTGAAAATTTGGTAAATTGGGTTTGAAATAAAAGAGATTAAATTGTTTTGATGCCTTTTTATTTGCCTTATTCTAATGCGTTCTCTATTTCTGTGGTAAGATGTAACGAGCCACCGCAAATTGTAGTCTCGTTAGCCGTAACTAGATGGGTAAGTATGTTTGTATGGTAAGCTCTTACGGCGATCTGACTATAACCAGCTGGTTGAAATCTTAATTTTTGGACAGCTATTGAAGCCTCCTTTCTAATGCGTTCTTGGGCCTACTCTGTTCCTAATCTATATTAACGATCTTTGTGAGATGAAAGTCAAGAATGCAAAAATCCTTTAGTATGCTGATGACACCGCCATTGTGTTCACAGGAGACTCTTGGGACAGTGTAAGGTTTAACACTGAAGCTGGTCTAAAGCAAATATATTCGTGGCTTAATTTTAACATACTTACGCTTAATGCAGAAAAGACCAATTATATTTGCTTTAGCATTCAAAACGACGGACAACCTAACAATGATTTTCAGATACAAATTCATAGTTGCTCAAATTCATCTAATTTAGGTAACTGCACTTGTCCTTTTATACAGAAAGTTACCCACACTAAATACCTCGGAGTCTTCTTGGATTAGCGACTCTCTTGGCACCAACGTCTCGAATATGTCATACTTCGATTAAACAAGCTTTCATGGATTTTTAAAACATTAAGACATGTGATGCCAGGAGGGTACGCTGACCCAGGCTGTGAAACCAGGGACCTTCTACGAGACATTTACATAGCCTTGGTTCAATCTGTTTTAGTCTACTGCATTTCAATCTGGGGTGGAGCTAGTAAAACTAAATTTCTAGAACTAGAACGTGCCCAACGTAGTCTGATCAAGATTATGTATTTTAAAAAAAGGAGGTTTCCTACTGTAGAACTTTATCAGATTTGTGCATTACTATCGGTTAGAAAATTATATATAACTAATGTTTTATTGAAAAAGCATAAGACACTCCAATATGATCCCAGGACATTGAGTAAAAAAAGAAGAAAAGACATAGTTTGCACGGTGCCTAATGTGAAAACTACATTTGCTAGCAGACAATTTAACAAGCGCTCCAATAAATTATATAATTTAATAAATAAAGAGCTTTCAATTTACCCTAAAACGCTATACGAATGCAAGAAATGCATTCATAATTGGATAATGGATAAGACTTATGACTATATTGAGGAGCTGCTGAGCAGCTAGTGGAACTTGTACTCATGTTGTCGATCCCAAGACTATTGTCGTAGGGCTAGCTGCTCAGTAGTTACTAGATGTGCGCTCGACAGCGCATCGGTATAAAGCTATTGGACCTTATGATATGGTAATAGAGTTGAAGAAGTTTTTGCTGACGTGCGGTTGACCGTACGTCTAATATAATAATATAATATATAATTAAAGGCTTGAACCCTGTATATGTAATCATTTACATTATGTATGATCATACTACTAGTAACACTAACTTAACATACGCTCACACATACGCACATACACACACCCATACACAAACTCACACATACACACGCACATAAACACACATACACTCTACTTGTACTCATATACTTCCTCTTAAAAAATTGTCAGTAAAGCAACTTAACTGTAATTTGATATAAGTCTTGGAAGAGCGGTGCCTCCTAACACAGGCGATAAGCTTAGCAGGAGACACCTGCCCCTATTTTCAAAATACTTTGTTAAATGCAAAATAAACATATTTTATTTTATTTATTTATTTTAATGCTACCATCGATGGAAGGCGCTATGAGCTTCTGAAAATTTGGTAAATTGAGTTTGAAATAAAAGAGATTAAATTTATTTGATGCCTTTCTATTTGCCTTATTCTAATGCGTTCTCTATGTCTGTGGTAAGATGTAACGAGCCACCGCAAATTGTGGTCTCGTTAGCCGTAACTAGGTGGGTGAGTATGTTTGTATGGTAAGCTTTTACGGCGATCTGACTATAACCATCTGGTTGAAACCTTCATTTTAGGACAGCTATTGAAGCCTCCTTTCTAATGCTACCAGATTTGTGGATGTACCTGGTCTGTGGTAGGCGCCACAAGCCACTGACCATTGACATCGCGTTAGGGGATTTCAGATGGACGAGTAAGTATGTTTGTATGGTAAGCTCTTACGGCGATCTGACTATAACCAGCTAGTTGAAACATACATTTTTGGACAGCTATTGAAGCCTGCTTTCTATGCTACCAGTTTTGTGGATGTACCTATTCTGTGATAGGCACTACAAGCTTCTTAATATAAGTCAAGCGTATAAGAAGTTAGGCGTGTGTCCTTTGAAAATTATATTTTTCGTGCAAAAGTATCGTAAAAATTTGATTGTTTTGTGCATTTTCTGAAAAACTTTGATAAATTCTCCTAATGCTGCCAGTTTCAAGACTGAAGGTGGTCTTTGGTAGGAATTCAAAGCAACTGAACATTGACATCACGTAAGCGGATTTTAGATGGCGAGTATGCTTGTATGGTAGGCTTTTGCGGTAATCTGACTATGTCCAGTTGGTAAAAACCTTTATTTTTGGATAGCTGTTGAAACCTTCTTTCTCATGGTATCAGATTTGTGGATGTACCTGGTCTGTGGTAGGCGCCACAAGACACTGAACATTGACATCACGTTAGCGGATTTAAGATGGACGAGTATGCTTGTGTGTAGGCTTTTCAGCAATCTGACGATATCCAGTTGGTTGAAACCTATATTTTTGGACAGCTATTGAAACCTTCCTTTTAATGGTATCAGATTTGTGGATGTACCTAGTCGGTGGTAGGCACCACAAGCCACAGAACATTGACATCACGTTAGCGGATTTTAGATGGACGAGTATGCTTATGTGGTAGGCTTTTCAGCAGTCTGACGATATCCAGTTGGTTAAAACCTATATTTTTGGACAGCTATTGAAACCTTCTTTCTAATAGTAACACATTTGTGGATGTACCTAGTAGGTGGTAGGCGCCACAAGCCACTGAACATTGACATCACGTTAGCGGAGTTAAGATGGACGAGTATGCTTGTGTGGTAGGCTTTTCAGCAGTCTGACGATATCCAATTGGTTGAAATCTATATTTTTGGACAGCTATTGAAACTTTTTTTCTAATGGTAACAGATTTGATGATGTACTTGGTCTGTGGTAGGCGCCACAAGCCACTGAACATTGACATCACGTTAGCGGATTTAAGATAGACGAGTATGCTTGTGTGGTAGGCTTTTCAGCAGTCTGACGATATCCAGTTGGTTTAAACCTATATTTTTGGACAGCTTTTGTAACCTTCTTTCTAATGGAATCAGATTTGTGGATGTACCTGGTCTATGGTAGGCGATACAAGCCACTGAACATTGACATCACGTTACCGGATTTAAGATGGACGAGTATGCTTGTGTAGTAGGCTTTTCAGCAATCTCACGATATCCAGTTGGTTAAAACCTATATTTTTGGACAGCTATTGAAACTTTTTTTCTAATGGTAACAGATTTGTGGATGTACCTGGTCTGTGGTAGGCGCCACAAGCCACTGAACATTGACATCACGTTAGTGGATTTTAGATGGACGAGTATGCTTGTGTGGTAGGCTTTTGCGGCACCTGACCATATCCAGTTGGTTTGAACCTTTATTTTTGGATAGCTATTGAAACCTTCTTTCTAATGGTAATAGATATGTGGATGTACCTGGTCTGTGGTAGGCGCCACAAGACACTGAACATTGACATCACGTTAGCGGATTTAAGATGGACGAGTATGCTTGTGTGTAGGCTTTTCAGCAATCTGACGATATCCAGTTGGTTGAAGCCTATATTTTTGTACAGCTATTGAAACCTTCTTTTTAATGGTTTCAGATTTGTGGATGTACCTAGTCGGTGGTAGGCGCCACAAGCCACAGAACATTGACATCACGTTAGCGGATTTTAGATGGACGAGTATGCTTGTGTGGTAGGTTTTTCAGCAGTCTGACGATATCCAGTTGGTTAAAACCTATATTTTTGGACAGCTATTGAAACCTTCTTTCTAATGCTATCAGATTTGTGGATGTACCTGGTCTGTGGTAGGCGCCACAAGCCACTGAACATAGACATCACGTTAGCGGATTTAAGATGGACGAGTATGCTTGTGTGTAGGCTTTTCAGCAATCTGACGATAACCAGTTAGTTGAAGCCTATATTTTTGGACAGCTATTGAAACCTTCTTTCTAATGGTATCAGATTAGTGGATGTACCTGGTCTGTGGTAGGCGCCACAAGACACTGAGCATTGACATCACGTTAGCGGATTTAAGATGGACGAGTATGCTTGTGTGGTAGGCTTTTCAGCAGTCTGACGATATCCAGTTGGTTAAAACCTATATTTTTGGACAGCTATTGAAACCTTCTTTCTAATGCTATCAGATTTGTGGATGTACCTGGTCTGTGGTAGGCGCCACAAGCCACTGAACATAGACATCACGTTAGCGGATTTAAGATGGACGAGTATGCTTGTGTGTAGGCTTTTCAGCAATCTGACGATATCCAGTTAGTTGAAGCCTATATTTTTGGACAGCTATTGAAACCTTCTTTCTAATGGTATCAGATTTGTGGATGTACCTGGTCTGTGGTAGGCGCCACAAGCCACTGAACATTGACATCACGTTAGTGGATTTTAGATGGACGAGTATGCTTGTGTGGTAGGCTTTTGCAGCAATCTGACGATATCCAGTTGGTTAAAACCTATATTTTTAGACAGCTATTGAAACCTTCTTTCTAATAGTAACACATTTGTGGATGTACCTAGTAGGTGGTAGGCGCCACAAGCCACTGAACATTGACATCACGTTAGCGGATTTTAGATGGACGAGTATGCTTGTGTGGTAGGCTTTTCAGCAGTCTGACGATATCCAGTTGGTTGAAACCTATATTTTTGGACAGCTATTGAGACCTTTTTTCTAATGGTAACAGATTTGATGATGTACTTGGTCTGTGGTAGGCGCCACAAGCCACTGAACATTGACATCACGTTAGCGGATTTAAGATGGACGAGTATGCTTGTGTGGTACGCTTTTCAGCAGTCTGACGATATTCAGTTGGTTAAAACCTATATTTTTGGACAGCTTTTGTAACCTTCTTTCTAATGGAATCAGATTTGTGGATGTACCTGGTCTATGGTAGGCGATACAAGCCACTGAACATTGACATCACGTTACCGGATTTAAGATGGACGAGTATGCTTGTGTTTTGGCTTTTCAGCAATCTGACGATATCCAGTTGTTTGAAACCTATATTTTAAGACAACTATTAAAACCTACTTTATAATGGTATCAGACTTGTGGATGTACCTGGTCTGTGGTAGGCGCCACAAGCCACTGAACATTGACATCACGTTAGCGGAGTTTTAAAGGACGACTATGCTTGTGTGGTAGGCTTTAGCGGCAATCTGACGATATCCAGTTGGTTCAAACCTTCATTTTTGGACAGCTATTGAAGCCTCCTTTCTAATTTTACCATATTTGTGGATGTACCTAGTTGGTGATAGGCGCCACATGCCACTAAACATTGACATCACGTTAGCATATTTCAGATGGACGAGTAGTGTGGTAGGCTTTTCAGCAATCTGACGATATCCAGTTGGTTGAAACCTATATTTTAAGATAGCCATTGAAGCCTTTTTTCTAATGATTTCAAATTTGTGGAGGTACCTGGTCTGTGGTAGGCGCCACAAGCCACTGAACATTGACATCACGTTAGCGGATTTTAGATGGGCGATTATGCTTGTGTGGTGTGGTAGGCTCTTGCGGCAATCTGACCATAACCAGCTGGTTGAAACCTTCATTTTTAGGGAACTTTTGAAGCCTCCTTTCTAATGCTACTAGATTTGTGGATGCACCTAGTCGGTGGTAGGCACTATGAGCTTCTGAAAATTTGGCAAATTGGGTTTGAAATGAAAGAGATTAAATTGTTTTCATGCCTTTTTATTTGCCTTATTCTCATGCGTTCACTATTTCTGTGGTAGGATATAAGGAGCCACCGCAAATTGTGGTCTCGTTAGCCGTAACTAGATGGGTAAGTATGTTTGTACGGTTAGCTCTTACGGCGATACTCGTATGACTATAACCAGCTGGTTAAAACTTTTATTTTTGGACAGTTATTAAAACCTCCTTTCTAATGCTATCAGATTTGTGGATGTCCCTAGTCGGTGGTAGGTGCTATGAGGTTCTAAAAATTTGGTAAATTGGGTTTGAAATAAAAGAGATTAAATTGTTTTCATGCCTTTTTATTTGACTTATTCTCATGCATTCACTATTTCTGTGGTAAAATGTAACAAGCCACCGCAAATTGTGGTCTCGTTAGCCGTAACTAGATGAATAAGTATTTTTGTATGATAAGCTCTTACGGTGATCTGTGGTAGGCGCCACAAGCCACTGAACATTGACATCACGTTTGCGGATTTTAGATGGACGAGTATGCTTGTATGCTTTTGCGGCAATCTGACGATATTAAGTTGGTTGAAACCTATATTTTTTGACAGCTATTGAAACCTTCTTTCTAACGGTATCAGATTTGTGTATGTACCTGGTTCGTGGTAGGTGCCACAAGCCACTGAACATTGACTTCACGTTTACGGATTTTAGATGGACGAGTATGCTTGTGTGGTAGGCTTTTGAGGCAATCTGACCATATCCAGTTGGTTGAAACCTATATGTTTAGATAGCTATTGTAGTCTTCTTTCTAATGGTTCCAGATTTGTAGATGTACCTAGTCTGTGGTAGAAACTCCAAGCTACTGAACATTGACATTACGTTAGCGGATTTCAGATGGGCGAGTATGATTGTATGGTTGGCTTTTGCGGCAATCTGACTATATCCAGCTGGTTGAAACCTTCATTTTTTGACAGCTATTGAAGCCTCCTTTCTAATGCTACCAGACTTGTGGATGTACCTAGTTGGTGATAGGCGCCACAAGCCACTAAACATTGACATCACGTTAGCATATTTCAGATGGACGAGTAGTGTGGTAGGCTTTTCAGCAATCTGACGATATCCAGCTGGTTGAAACCTTTATTTTTGGACAGCTATTGAAGCTTCCTTTCTAATGCTACCAGATTTGTGGATGTACCTAGTTGGTGATAGGCGCCACATGCCACTAAACATTGACATCACGTTAGCATATTTCTGATGGACGAGTAGTGTGGTAGGCTTTTCAGCAATCTGACAGCGGTGTGAAGTTAGCTGAAAAAGTTAGCTGAATTTGATAACCCGACCAAATTGAGGAGGTCATTTTTGGAAAATGGTTTGAAAACCCAAAACGTGTGGAAAATGATCAAAAACCGAAAAAAACTAAAAGAAAATTGCTTTTCCAGCTAGGACGAGAGCTCACAAACACTAAAACTCGTAAAAACTAAGGTGGTTCTAAAAACATCACGAATCGCTGTTTCGAGGCTAAATATGATTTTCTAAGTCGAATAAAGTATAAATTTAGTAAAATAACACAAAACCCACTATAACACATGCTAAATAAACTTCCTATATACAGAAAACCAAAAATAAATGAGCATGAAAACAATGTAAAAGTGTTTTATTTCATTCAAAAATGTACAGTTTTTCAGAGGCTTGTAGCGACTACCACAGACCAGGTACATCCATAAATCTGGTATCAGGAGAAAGGAGGCTTCAATAGCTGTTCAAAAATATAGGTTTAAACTAACTGGATATGATCAGATTGTCGCAAAAGCCTACCATACAAGCATACTCGCCCATCTAGAATCCGCTAACGCGATGTCATTGTTCAGTGGCTTGGAGTTTCTACCACGGACCACTAACAGTCTTAAAACTGGCAGCATTAGAAAAAATTTATCAAAAGCTTTTAGAAAATAAGCAAAACAATCAAATTTTTGCAATCTGATTGCACGAAAACTATAATTTTCAAATGACACACCTAACTTCCAATACGCTTGACTTATATTAAGAGGCTTGTAGCATCTACGACAGACCAGGTACATCCACAAATTAAGTACCATTATAAAAGAGGCTTCAATAACTTTCCAAAAATGTAGGTTTCAACGAGCTGGTTATGGTCAGATTGCCGCAAGAGCCTACCACACGAACATAATCGCCCATCTAAAATCCGTTAAGGTGATGTCAATGTTCAGTGGCTTGAAGCGCCTACCATAGACCAGGTACATCCACAAATCTGGAACCATTAGACCGAAGGCTTCAATAGCTATCAAAAAATATAGGTTTCAACCAACTGGATATCGTCAAATTGCTGAAAAGCCTACACACAAGCATACTCGTCCATCTTAAATCCGCTAACGTGATGTCAATGTTCAGAGGCTTGTGGCGCCTACCACAGACCAGGTACATCCACAAATCTATTACCATTAGAAAGAAGGTTTCAATAGCTGTCCAAAAATATAGGTTTTAACCAACTGGATATCGTCAGATTGCTGAAAAGCCTACTACACAAGCATACTCGTCCATCTTAAATCCGCTAACGTGATGTCAATGTTCAGTGGCTTGTGGCGCCTACCACAGACCAGGTACATCCACAAATCTGATACCATCAGAAAGAAGGTTTCAATAGCTGTCCAAAAATATAGGTTTGACCCAACTGGATATAGTCAGATTGCTGCAAAGTCTACCACAAAAGTATACTCGTCCATCTTAAATCCGCTAACGTGATGTCAATGTTAAGTGGCTTGTGGCGCCTACCACAGACCAAGTACATTATCAAATCTGTTACCATTAGAAAGAAGGTTTCAATAGCTGTCCAAAAATATAGGCTTGAACCAACTGGATATCGTCAGATTGCTGAAAAGCCTACACACAAGCATACTCGTCCATCTTAAATCCGCTAACGTGATGTCAATGTTCAGTGGCTTGTGGCGCCTACCACAGACCAGGTACATCCACAAATCTGATACCATTAGAAAGAAGGTTTCAATAGTTATCCAAAAATATAGGTTTGACCCAACTGGATATCGTGAGATTGCTGCAAAGTCTACCACAAAAGTATACTCGTCCATCTAAAATCCGCTTACGTGATGTCAATGTTAAGTGGCTTGTGGCGCCTACCACAGACCAAGTACATTATCAAATCTGTTACCATTAGAAAGAAGGTTTCAATAGCTGTCCAAAAATATAGGCTTCAACCAACTGGATATCGTCAGATTGCTGAAAAGCCTACACACAAGCATACTCGTCCATCTTAAATCCGCTAACGTGATATCAATGTTCAGTGGCTTGTGGCGCCTACCACAGACCAGGTACATCCACAAATCTATTACCATTGGAAAGAAGGTTTCAATAGCTGTCCAAAAATATAGGTTTCAACCAGCTTTATATCGTCAGATTGCCGAAAAAGCCTACCACACAAGCATACTCGTCCATCTAAAATCCACTAACGTGATGTCAATGTTCAGTGGCTTGCAGCGCCTGCCACAGACCAGGTACATTCACAAATCTGATACCATTAGAAAAAAGATTTTAATAGATTTTGAAAAATATAGGTTTCAACCAACTGGATATCGTCAGATTGCTGAAAAGCCTACCACACAAGCATACTCGTCCATCTTAAATCCGCTAACGTGATGTCAATGTTCAGTGGCTTGTGGCGCTTACCACCGACTAGGTACATCCACAAATCTGGTAGTATTAGAAAGAAGGCGTCAATAGCTGTCCAAAAATATAGGTTTTAACCAACTGGATATCGTCAGATTGCCGCAAAAGCCTACCACACAAGCATACTCGTCCATCTAAAATCCACTAACGTGATGTCAATGTTCAGTGGCTTGTGGCGCCTACCACAGACCAGGTACATCCACAAATCTGATACCATTAGAAAGAAGGTTTCAATAGCTGTCCAAAAATATAGGTTTGACCCAACTGGATATCGTCAGATTGCTGCAAAGTCTACCACAAAAGTATACTCGTCCATCTAAAATCCGCTTACGTGATGTCAATGTTAAGTGGCTTGTGGCGCCTACCACAGACCAAGTACATTATCAAATCTGTTACCATAAGAAAGAAGGTTTCAATAGCTGTCCAAAAATATAGGCTTCAACCAACTGAATATCGTCAGATTGCTGAAAAGCCTACACACAAGCATACTCGTCCATCTTAAATCCGCTAACGTGATATCAATGTTCAGTGGCTTGTGGCGCCTACCACAGACCAGGTACATCCACAAATCTATTACCATTGGAAAGAAGGTTTCAATAGCTGTCCAAAAATATAGGTTTCAACCAGCTTTATATCGTCAGATTGCCGAAAAAGCCTACCACACAAGCATACTCGTCCATCTAAAATCCACTAACGTGATGTCAATGATCTGTGGCTTGTGGCGCCTGCCACAGACCAGGTACATTCACAAATCTGATACCATTAGAAAAAAGATTATAATAGCTTTTGAAAAATATAGGTTTCAACCAACTGGATATCGTCAGATTGCTGAAAAGCCTACCACACAAGCATACTCGTCCATTTTAAATACGCTAACGTGATGTCAATGTTCAGTGGCTTGTGGCGCCCACCACAGACCAGGTACATCCACAAATCTGATACCGTTAGAAAGAAAGTTTCAATAACGGTTCAAAAATATAGGTTTCAACTAGCTGGTTATAGTCAGCTCGCCGTAAGAGCTTATCTTACAAACATACTTACCACTCAAATTACGGCTAACGAGACCACAATTTGCGGTGGCTCGTTACATCTTACCACAGAAATAGTGAACGCATGAGAAAAAGGCAAATAAAAAGGCATGAAAACAATTTAATCTCTTTCATTTTTAACCCAATTTACCAAATTTTCAGAAGCTCATAGAGCCTACCACCGACTAGGTGCATCCACAAATCTGGTAGCATTAGAAAGGAGGCTTCAATAGCTGCCAAAAAGCATATTTCAGATGGACGAGTAGTGTGGTAGGCTTTTCAGCAATCTGACGATATCCAGTTGTTTGAAACGTATATTTTAAGACAACTATTAAAACCTACTTTATAATGGTATCAGACTTGTGGATATACCTGGTCTGTGGTAGGCGCCACAAGCCACTGAACATTGACATCACGTTAGCGGATTTTATAGATAGATATTTATTTAATGGCGTCACATCTCAGATGTATTTTGCACAATGTCAAGTTAACAAATTATTATAAAATTATGGCGAGTTCGCCAATGTCAAGTGAAAGATTTACACAGGAATCCACATCACGAAGACGAGGGCCTGTGTACTATGATGACTCCGATAAGTTGATGGGGAAAATGCTTGTGTGGTAGGCTTTAGCGGCAATCTGACGATATCCAGTTGGTCGAAACCTTCATTTTTTGGACAGCTATTGAAGCCTCCTTTCTAATTTTACCATATTTGTGGTTGTACCTAGTTGGTGATAGGCGCCACATGCCACTAAACATTGACATCACGTTAGCATATTTCAGATGGACGAGTAGTGTGGTAGGCTTTTCAGCAATCTGACGATATCCAGTTGGTTAAAACCTATATTTTTAGACAACTATTAAAACTTACTTTATAATGGTATCAGACTTGTGGATGTACCTGGTCTGTGGTAGGCGCCACAAGCCACTGAACATTGACATCACGTTAGCGGATTTTTAAAGGACGACTATGCTTGTGTGGTAGGCTTTTGCGGCAATCTGACGATATCCAGTTGGTTGAAACCTATATTTTAAGATAGCCATTGAAGCCGTTTTTCTAATGATTTCAAATTTGTGGAGGTACCTGGTCTGTGGTAGGCGCCACAAGCCACTGAACATTGACATCACGTTAGCGAATTTTAGATGGGCGATTATGCTTGTGTGGTGTGGTAGGCTCTTGCGGCAATCTGACCATAACCAGCTGGTTGAAACCTTCATTTTTAGGGAACTTTTGAAGCCTCCTTTCTAATGCTACCAGATTTGTGGATGCACCTAGTCGGTGGTAGGCACTATGAGCTTCTGAAAATTTGGTAAATTGGGTTTGAAATGAAAGAGATTAAATTGTTTTCATGCCTTTTTATTTGCCTTATTCTCATGCGTTCACTATTTCTGTGGTAAGATATAAGGAGCCACCGCAAATTGTGGTCTCGTTAGCCGTAACTAGATGGGTAAGTATGTTTGTACGGTTAGCTCTTACGGCGATACTCGTATGACTATAACCAGCTGGTTAAAATTTTTTTTTTGGACAGTTATTAAAACCTCCTTTCTGATGCTATCAGATTTGTGGATGTCCCTAGTCGGTGGTAGGTGCTATGAGGTTCTAAAAATTTGGTAAATTGGGTTTGAAATAAAAGAGATTAAATTGTTTTCATGCCTTTTTATTTGACTTATTCTCATGCATTCACTATTTCTGTGGTAAAATGTAACAAGCCACCGCAAATTGTGGTCTCGTTAGCCGTAACTAGATGGGTTAGTATTTTTGTATGATAAGCTCTTACGGCGATCTGACTATAACCAGCTGAGTGAAACCTTCATTTTTGGATAGCTATTGAAACCTTCTTTCTAATGGTAACAGATTTGTGGATGTACCTGGTCTGTGGTAGGCGCCACAAGCCACTGAACATTGACATCACGTAAGCGGATTTTCAAAGGACGACTATGCTTGTGTGGTGGGCTATTGCGGCAATCTGACCATAACCAGCTGGTTGAAACCTTCATTTTTGGGCAGCTATTGAAGCCTCCTTTCTAATGCTACCAGATTTGTGGATGCACCTAGTCGGTGGTAGGCTCTATGAGCTTCTGAAAATTTGGTAAATTGGGTTTGAAATAAAAGAGATTGTTTGTTTTTTTTTCATGCCTTTTTATTTGCCTTTTTCTCATGCGTTCACTATTTCTGTGGTAAGATGTAACGAGCCACCGCAAATTGTGGTCTCGTTAGCCGTCACTAGAGTGGTAAGTATGTTTGTATGATAAGCTCTTACGGCAATCTGACTATAACCAGCTAGTTGAAACCTATATTTTTGAACCGCTATTGAAACTTTCTTTCTAACGGTATCAGATTTGTGGATGTACCTGGTCTGTGGTGGGCGCCACAAGCCACTGAACATTGACATCACGTTAGCGTATTTAAAATGGACGAGTATGCTTGTTTGGTAGGCTTTTCAGCAATCTGACGATATTAAGCTGTATGAAACCTATATTTTTGGACAGCTATTGAAACCGTCTTTCTAATTGAATCAGATTTGTGGATGTACCTAGACTGTGGTAGGCGCCACAAGCCACTGAACATTGACATCACGTTAGCGGATTTAAGATGGACGAGTATACTTGTGTAGTAGGCTTTGCAGCAATCTGACTATATCCAGTTGGGTTAAACCTATATTTTTGGACAGCTATTGAAACCTTCTTTCTAATGGAATCAGATTTGTGGATGTACTTGGTCTGTGGTAGGCGCCACAAGCCACTGAACATTAACTTCACGTTAGCGGATTTTAGATGGACGAGTATACTTTTGTGGTAGGCTTTGCAGCAATCTGACTATATCCAGTTGGTTGAAGCCGATATTTTTGGATAGCTATTGAAACCTTCTTTCTAATGGTAACAGATTTGATAATGTACTTGGTCTGTGGTAGGCGCCACAAGCCACTTAACATTGACTTCACGTTAGCGGATTTTAGATGGACGAGTATACTTTTGTGGTAGACTTTGCAGCAATCTGACTATATCCAGTTGGGTTAAACCTATATTTTTGGAAAGCTATTGAAACCTTCTTTCTAATGGAATCAGATTTGTGGATGTACCTGGTCTGTGGTAGGCGCCACAAGCCACTGAACATTGACATCACGTTAGTGGATTTTAGATGGACGAGTATGCTTTTGTGGTAGACTTTGCAGCAATCTGACGACATCCAGTTGGGTCAAACCTATATTTTTGAACCGCTATTGAAACTTTCTTTCTAACGGTATCAGATTTGTGGATGTACCTGGTCTGTGGTGGGCGCCACAAGCCACTCAACATTGACATCACGTTAGCGTATTTTATAGATAGATATTTATTTAATGGCGTCACATCTCAGATGTATTTTGCACAATGTCAAGTTAACAAATTATTATAAAATTATGGCGAGTTCGCCAATGTCAAGTGAAAGATTTACACAGGAATCCACATCACGAAGACGAGGGCCTGTGTACTATGATGACTCCGATAAGTTGATGGGGAAAATGCTTGTGTGGTAGGCTTTAGCGGCAATCTGACGATATCCAGTTGGTCGAAACCTTCATTTTTTGGACAGCTATTGAAGCCTCCTTTCTAATTTTACCATATTTGTGGTTGTACCTAGTTGGTGATAGGCGCCACATGCCACTAAACATTGACATCACGTTAGCATATTTCAGATGGACGAGTAGTGTGGTAGGCTTTTCAGCAATCTGACGATATCCAGTTGTTTGAAACGTATATTTTAAGACAACTATTAAAACCTACTTTATAATGGTATCAGACTTGTGGATATACCTGGTCTGTGGTAGGCGCCACAAGCCACTGAACATTGACATCACGTTAGCGGATTTTATAGATAGATATTTATTTAATGGCGTCACATCTCAGATGTATTTTGCACAATGTCAAGTTAACAAATTATTATAAAATTATGGCGAGTTCGCCAATGTCAAGTGAAAGATTTACACAGGAATCCACATCACGAAGACGAGGGCCTGTGTACTATGATGACTCCGATAAGTTGATGGGGAAAATGCTTGTGTGGTAGGCTTTAGCGGCAATCTGACGATATCCAGTTGGTCGAAACCTTCATTTTTTGGACAGCTATTGAAGCCTCCTTTCTAATTTTACCATATTTGTGGTTGTACCTAGTTGATGATAGGCGCCACATGCCACTAAACATTGACATCACGTTAGCATATTTCAGATGGACGAGTAGTGTGGTAGGCTTTTCAGCAATCTGACGATATCCAGTTGGTTAAAACCTATATTTTTAGACAACTATTAAAACTTACTTTATAATGGTATCAGACTTGTGGATGTACCTGGTCTGTGGTAGGCGCCACAAGCCACTGAACATTGACATCACGTTAGCGGATTTTTAAAGGACGACTATGCTTGTGTGGTAGGCTTTTGCGGCAATCTGACGATATCCAGTTGGTTGAAACCTATATTTTAAGATAGCCATTGAAGCCGTTTTTCTAATGATTTCAAATTTGTGGAGGTACCTGGTCTGTGGTAGGCGCCACAAGCCACTGAACATTGACATCACGTTAGCGAATTTTAGATGGGCGATTATGCTTGTGTGGTGTGGTAGGCTCTTGCGGCAATCTGACCATAACCAGCTGGTTGAAACCTTCATTTTTAGGGAACTTTTGAAGCCTCCTTTCTAATGCTACCAGATTTGTGGATGCACCTAGTCGGTGGTAGGCACTATGAGCTTCTGAAAATTTGGTAAATTGGGTTTGAAATGAAAGAGATTAAATTGTTTTCATGCCTTTTTATTTGCCTTATTCTCATGCGTTCACTATTTCTGTGGTAAGATATAAGGAGCCACCGCAAATTGTGGTCTCGTTAGCCGTAACAAGATGGGTAAGTATGTTTGTACGGTTAGCTCTTACGGCGATAGTCGTATGACTATAACCAGCTGGTTAAATTTTTTTTTTTGTACAGTTATTAAAACGTCCTTTCTGATGCTATCAGATTTGTGGATGTCCCTAGTCGGTGGTAGGTGCTATGAGGTTCTAAAAATTTGGTAAATTGGGTTTGAAATAAAAGAGATTAAATTGTTTTCATGCCTTTTTATTTGACTTATTCTCATGCATTCACTATTTCTGTGGTAAAATGTAAAAAGCCACCGCAAATTGTGGTCTCGTTAGCCGTAACTAGATGGGTTAGTATTTTTGTATGATAAGCTCTTACGGCGATCTGACTATAACCAGCTGAGTGAAACCTTCATTTTTGGATAGCTATTGAAACCTTCTTTCTAATGGTAACAGATTTGTGGATGTACCTGGTCTGTGGTAGGCGCCACAAGCCACTGAACATTGACATCACGTAAGCGGATTTTCAAAGGACGACTATGCTTGTGTGGTGGGCTCTTGCGGCAATCTGACCATAACCAGCTGGTTGAAACCTTCATTTTTGGGCAGCTATTGAAGCCTCCTTTCTAATGCTACCAGATTTGTGGATGCACCTAGTCGGTGGTAGGCTCTATGAGCTTCTGAAAATTTGGTAAATTGGGTTTGAAATAAAAGAGATTGTTTGTTTTTTTTTCATGCCTTTTTATTTGCCTTTTTCTCATGCGTTCACTATTTCTGTGGTAAGATGTAACGAGCCACCGCAAATTGTGGTCTCGTTAGCCGTCACTAGAGTGGTAAGTATGTTTGTATGATAAGCTCTTACGGCAATCTGACTATAACCAGCTAGTTGAAACCTATATTTTTGAACCGCTATTGAAACTTTCTTTCTAACGGTATCAGATTTGTGGATGTACCTGGTCTGTGGTGGGCGCCACAAGCCACTGAACATTGACATCACGTTAGCGTATTTAAAATGGACGAGTATGCTTGTTTGGTAGGCTTTTCAGCAATCTGACGATATTAAGCTGTATGAAACCTATATTTTTGGACAGCTATTGAAACCGTCTTTCTAATGGAATCAGATTTGTGGATGTACCTAGACTGTGGTAGGCGCCACAACCCACTGAACATTGACATCACGTTAGCGGATTTTAGATGGACGAGTATACTTTTGTGGTAGACTTTGCAGCAATCTGACGATATCCAGTTGGGTCAAACCTATATTTTTGGACAGCTATTGAAACCTTTTTTCTAATGGTAACAGATTTGTGGATGTACCTGGTCTGTGGTAGGCGCCACAAGCCTCTGAACATTGACATCACGTTAGTGGATTTAATATGGACGAGTATGCTTTTGTGTTGGCTTCTCAGCAATCTGACGATATCCAGTTAGTTGAAACCTAAATTTTTGGACAGCTATTGAAACCTTCTTACTAATGGTAACAGATTTGTGGATGTACCTAGTCTGTGGTAGGCGCCACAAGCCTCTGAACATTGACATCACGTTAGCGGATTTTAGATGGACGAGTATGCTTGTGTGTTGGCTTTTCAGCAATCTGACGATATCCAGTTGGTTGAAACCTATATTTTTGGGCAGCTATTGAAACCTTCTTTCCAATGGTATCAGATTTGTGGATGTACCTGGTCTGTGGTAGGCGCCACAAGCCACTGAACATTGACATCACGTAAGCGGATTTTCAAAGGACGACTATGCTTGTGTGGTAGGCTCTTGCGGCAATCTGACCATAACCAGCTGGTTGAAACCTTCATTTTTGGGCAGCTATTGAAGCCTCCTTTCTAATGCTACCAGATTTGTGGATGCACCTAGTCGGTGGTAGGCTCTATGAGCTTCTGAAAATTTGGTAAATTGGGTTTGAAATAAAAGAGATTGTTTGTTTTTTTTTCATGCCTTTTTATTTGCCTTTTTCTCATGCGTTCACTATTTCTGTGGTAAGATGTAACGAGCCACCGCAAATTGTGGTCTCGTTAGCCGTCACTAGAGTGGTAAGTATGTTTGTATGATAAGCTCTTACGGCAATCTGACTATAACCAGCTAGTTGAAACCTATATTTTTGAACCGCTATTGAAACTTTCTTTCTAACGGTATCAGATTTGTGGATGTACCTGGTCTGTGGTGGGCGCCACAAGCCACTGAACATTGACATCACGTTAGCGTATTTAAAATGGACGAGTATGCTTGTTTGGTAGGCTTTTCAGCAATCTGACGATATCCAGTTGGTTGAAACCTATATTTTTAAAAAACTATTAAAATCTTTATTCTAATGGTATCAGATTTGTGAATGTACCTGGTCTGTGGCAGGCGCCACAAGCCACTGAACATTGACATCACGTTAGTGGATTTTAGATGGACGAGTATGCTTGTGTGGTAGGCTTTTTCGGCAATCTGACGATATTAAGCTGTATGAAACCTATATTTTTGGACAGCTATTGAAACCGTCTTTCTAATGGAATCAGATTTGTGGATGTACCTAGACTGTGGTAGGCGCCACAAGCCACTGAACATTGACATCACGTTAGCGGATTTAAGATGGACGAGTATACTTGTGTAGTAGGCTTTGCAGCAATCTGACTATATCCAGTTGGGTTAAACCTATATTTTTGGACAGCTATTGAAACCTTCTTTCTAATGGAATCAGATTTGTGGATGTACTTGGTCTGTGGTAGGCGCCACAAACCACTGAACATTGACTTCACGTTAGCGGATTTTAGATGGACGAGTATACTTTTGTGGTAGGCTTTGCAGCAATCTGACGATATTCAGTTGGGTTAAACCTATATTTTTGGACAGCTATTGAAACCTTCTTTCTAATGGAATCAGATTTGTGGATGTACCTGGTCTGTGGTAGGCGCCACAAGACACTGAACATTGACATCACGTTAGTGGATTTTAGATGGACGAGTATACTTTTGTGGTAGACTTTGCAGCAATCTGACGATATCCAGTTGGGTCAAACCTATATTTTTGGACAGCTATTGAAACCTTTTTTCTAATGGTAACAGATTTGTGGATGTACCTGGTCTGTGGTGGGCGCCACAAGCCTCTGAACATTGACATCACGTTAGCGGATTTAATATGGACGAGTATGCTTGTGTGTTGGCTTTTCAGCAATCTGACGATATCCAGTTGGTTGAAACCTATACTTTTGAACAGCTATTGAAACCTTCTTTCTAATGGTAACAGATTTGATAATGTACTTGGTCTGTGGTAGGCGCCACAAGCCTCTGAACATTGACATCACGTTAGCGGATTTTAGATGGACGAGTATGCTTGTGTGGTAGGCTTTTCAGCAGTCTGACGATATCCAGTTGGTTGAAACCTATATTTTTGGACAGCTATTGAAACCTTCTTTCTAATGGTAACAGATTTGTGGATGTACCTGTTCTGTGGTAGGCGCCACAAGCCTCTGAACATTGACTTCACGTTAGCGGATTTTAGATGGACGAGTATACTTTTGTGGTAGACTTTGCAGCAATCTGACGATATTCAGTTGGGTTAAACCTATATTTTTGGACAGCTATTGAAACCTTCTTTCTAATGGAATCAGATTTGTGGAAGTACCTGGTCTGTGGTAGGCGCCACAAGACACTGAACATTGACATCACGTTAGTGGATTTTAGATGGACGAGTATACTTTTGTGGTAGACTTTGCAGCAATCTGACGATATCCAGTTGGGTCAAACCTATATTTTTGGACAGCTATTGAAACCTTTTTTCTAATGGTAACAGATTTGTGGATGTACCTGGTCTGTGGTGGGCGCCACAAGCCTCTGAACATTGACATCACGTTAGCGGATTTAATATGGACGAGTATGCTTGTGTGTTGGCTTTTCAGCAATCTGACGATATCCAGTTGGTTGAAACCTATACTTTTGAACAGCTATTGAAACCTTCTTTCTAATGGTAACAGATTTGATAATGTACTTGGTCTGTGGTAGGCGCCACAAGCCTCTGAACATTGACATCACGTTAGCGGATTTTAGATGGACGAGTATGCTTGTGTGGTAGGCTTTTCAGCAGTCTGACGATATCCAGTTGGTTGAAACCTATATTTTTGGACAGCTATTGAAACCTTCTTTCTAATGGTAACAGATTTGTGGATGTACCTGTTCTGTGGTAGGCGCCACAAGCCTCTGAACATTGACATCACGTTAGCGGATTTAAGATGGACGAGTATGCTTGTGTGTTGGCTTTTCAGCAATCTGACGATATCCAGTTGGTTAAAACCTATATTTTTGGACAGCTATTGAAACCTTCTTTCTAATGGTATCAGATTTGTGGATGTACCTGGTCTGTGGTAGGCGCCACAAGCCACTGAACATTGACATCACGTTAGCGGATTTAAGATGGACGAGTATGCTTGTGTTGTAGGCTTTTTCGGCAATCTGACGATATTAAGTTGGTTTAAACCTATATTTTTGGACAGCTATTGAAACCTTCTTTCTAATGGTATCAGATTTGTGGATGTACCTGGTCTGTGGTAGGCGCCACAAGCCACTGAACATTGACATCACGTTAGCGGATTTTAGATGGGCGAGTATGCTTGTATGGTAGGCTTTTGCGACAATCTGATCATATCCAGTTAGTTGAAACCTATATTTTTGAATAGCTATTGAAGCCTTCTTTCACCTGGTTTCAGATTTATGGATATACCTGGTCTGTGGTAGTCGCTACAAGCCTCTGAAAAAATGTATATTTTTGAATGAAATAAAACACTTTTACATTGTTTTCAATCTCATTTATTTCCGGTTTTCTGTATATAGGAAGTTTATTTTGCATGTGTAATAGTGGGTTTTGTGTAATTGTACTAAATTTATACTTTATTCGACTTAGAAAATCATATTTAGCCTCGAAACAGCGATTCGTAATGTTTTGAGAACCACCTTAGTTTTTACGAGTTTTAGTGTTTGTGGGCTCTCGTCCTAGCTGGAAAAGCAATTTTCTTTTAGTTTTATTCGGTTTTTGATCATTTTCCACCCGTTTTGGGGCTTTCAAACCATTTTCCGAAAATGACCTCCTCAATTTGGTCGGGTTATCAAATTCAGCTAACTTTTTCTGCTAACTTCACACCGCTCCTTCAGTGTTGGTTTTTTTTTATTATTATAATTTAGTTCATTATTATATTCATTATTATATTCATTATTATTTCATTATTATTATTGTTCATAAAGCACAGTTCACACACAGTCTAAGTGATTAAGGACTTAGAGTTCTTTTTAAACCAATTGTCCAGTCTGTTTCTAAATGAGTTAACTGATGGAGCCGAAACAACATCGTCGGAAAGTTTGTTCCATAATACTAGCTACACGATTTGTAAGGAACTGGTGGGCGACGTTCGTGTTTGCATGGGTGCGGTCGATTTGCAGGTTGTGCCCCCGCTGTGTTCTTGATTTCATTGAGTACCAATGACCTTACATATACCATGATAGCGTACTCTTAACAATTTGTACAGAGGCAAAACGAGCAGAGCAATATTCTCTTTGGCAGAGCAAGACATCATAGGCGATGTACTTCGTCCCTTTCTAATTATTGCCATACTAATGAAATTTGCACAATTTCCGTGCAAAAAGTTAAGTTTTATATCCAAAAATTTTTTTCATACGTATTTTTAAATACTTATTTAAATAATTTTCTACTTGCAAAGTATAAACTTCTCTCTGTGATCTCTATGATAAATGCAGAAAATCATTTTCTTTTGATTTATCTGGATGAAAAACTCTTTGGTAAAATGATTTTTAACAAAGATTTTGCCTGAGATTTTGTTGATGTTGTCGTGGTAACATAAACAAAATGTCATGCAAAATCTATTAGAAAGGGACAGCTTCCTCTCATCTTACGTCCTACTCTGCTCGCATAATTTTTGGAAGAGCGCAATCTGGCTAAAAGCGCCACGCGCGAAGTAATAAATCTATGTTGAGTACATGCCTGAGATGGGCAGATTATACTTGGAAGTGAGAATTTTATATGTCTCGATCAGATCTCCTCTTAGCCTTCTATGCTTTAGAGTGGGAAGGTTGAGAATTTCCAGTCTTTGCTCATGTTTTTTCCTTAAAGAAAATGGTATCTTCGTGGCTTTTCTCTGAACACTCTCTAATAAATCTATGTCCTTGCAGAAGTAAGGGATCCATACCTGAACAGCATATTCAAGTAGCGGTCTCACATACGTTTTGTATAATTTGACAAAGACTTCCTGTGTGATGTGTTGGAAGGACCGTCTTATAACATACAGAAATGAATTAGCCCTTTTCACTATCATGCTGACATGTTCACCCCACTTGAGATCTTTCGTTACTAAAACGCCCAGGTCTTTTTGTGAGTTGACAGCTGTGATTGGTTGATCTTCAATCGTGTACTTAACTTGGGGGTTGTTGCTGCCAAGATGGAGGACTGAACACTTTGCAACATTCAGTTTAACAATCCATTCTTTCGTCCAAGTGTGTAGCCTGTTTATATCTGACTGCAAATTAACGGAGTTCGTAATGGGGTTCCCAAAGAATTTCCCATCGTCAGCAAAGAAACTGGACTGAGACTCAATAATGGCGATCAGGTCTGTGATAAAAATTCTCTTTGAAGACACAACACCCCCTACTCTCACTTGGTATGTTCTATCGTTCAAGTAGTCTTTAATCCATTCTAATAAGTTACCACGAATACCTGATGGCTCTTTGTCATCGTCGCAGACGGGAGATGTAGGTAAGTCGAAAGCGAACAAGGTAAATTCGACTTTGTCGTAGCTGTACCAAACGAAGGAGGAAGAAAGTAAATGGAATGCCTAGCAGTGGTGATAGCAGTAACTATTGTCAATGTGAAAATGTTGGTCATGATGATAATACTCGTACTATTTTGATGAAAAAGGTATCCCCAGCAGTGGAACCATAGAATACATGAAACTCTGTTTCATGTATTCTATGAGTGGAACCCACACTCCCCCCTCCCCCACAACCAACCAACCAACCCAGAAAAATTATCACATAATATTACCTTAGAAAAATCTGACTGTGATAAAAAAACGTATCTGCTTCGGATACCAGCTTTCTGAGCCGTGGCAAATATATGGAGACAGACGTTGCTCCCTTCTTAATTCATGTACAGCGTATTCAAACGGACCCAAATGAACCAACGATCCTTCATCCAATATACTTTGGATTTTTTTTGAAAAGAAACAAATTAAACAACATAATCACTGGCAGTGTGAAACGCATTTGACGGAATCGTTGCGCTGTAGCTTTCTCAAATTACACGGATGCCAACAACTTCTTACAAAACACAACTTTGTTAGAATCAAACAAATTAAAGGCATTTATTCCAACTTTTAACGTTACAAGAATGGGTCTTGTTCGCGGGATCCCAGCAGATTGGAGTGACGAGGAAGTACGGGAGAATATTTTTGGATGCAAATAACTTATGCTTTTAAACACGGGCGCTCCAACCAGACGAACGAATCCTAATGAAAATGTTAGTGCTGTAGATTTATCAATATGTTCCCCTGCTTTGGCGTCATCTTATTCTTGGTATCCCCTTTTATCCACTTATGGTAGTGATCACTTTCCACTTATCATAACTTCACCCATTCGATGCCATCGTATCAAAAAACAGCAACCCCGTTTGATATATAATTTAAATAACGTAGATTGGACTGCTTTTAAGGACCTTGTGGAATTAAAAATTACAGATCTTCCTGTAATTTTGCGAGGCGGGGAAAGTGATTCTTCTTGTGCCTTAGCCAAATTATTAATAAAAGTCGCCGATCAAATTTTTCCAAAAAAAATAATATAAACGGATAATATTCCTTTTCCACCTTGGTGGAGCAGGCAGTGTACGGAGGCTGTGATGAGAAGTAAGGACGCTGAACGAGTATATGACGAAAATATGTCAGATGAAAACTTGGATATCCTTATTGATGTTATTAAATCAACTCAAATATTTCTCAAAGAAAAGAAACAGGAGGGGTTTCGCGCATTCTGTGCTTCAGTTTCTCCCACTAGATGCCCTTCTGAAGTGTGGCGCTGCATAAAACGTTTTAGATCGGCTTTTAATGATAACTCGTTTTCAAAAGCTCTGTCTCCAAATTTAGATGATTTTTTGGATAAGCTAGCGCCACCTTCAGTTCAGGAAAACAATAGCCTTTTAACTCTGATTTCCTTGCCTAGTGATCCATCTTTTTAGGGTTCCGATACCAAAATGGTAAAAAAAAGGAACCCTTATGGTGCCGCTCTGTCTGTCTGTCCGTCTGTCTGTCACACCTCTATATCTCGGCAACCACTTATGCTATCAACCTGAAATTTGGAATAGTTTTAGAATATAGTTGCCCAATTTAATTGCACAAGAAAAAATTTTGAAAAAAGTATGATTATTAATATAAAGGGGGCCAAAATAGGGGGGGCCAAATTTCAAATTGTCGCTACTAGGTCGAGTGGGGTATCATATGAAAGGGCTTTACTTGTACATTTTAAAATATATTTTTGTATTTTTTTAAATTTCTTAGTTTTAAAGTTATGATGAAAAATGTCAAGAAAAATACCATTCCCCCCCCCTTATCTCCGAAGTTTGAGTAAGGAAAAATCTGAATTAATTACAGTTGACAGAAGTTTATATAAACTTTACAGCAAAAATAAAACGATCTTTCTAAGTTGCACAGTTTTTCAGAAATCTGCAAAAAACCTTTACAAACAAATTTAGTTTTGCGGTCCTGAAAATGGACTTTATTGCTTCCAAAAATACTATAGGTATATCGGAACCCTCGGCGCGCGAGTCCGACTCGCACTTGACCGGTTTTTAGGGTTCCGTACCTCAAAAGAAAAAAACGGAACCCTTATAGGATCACTTTGTTGTCCGTCTGTCTGTCTGTCTGTCTGTCTGTCTGTCTGTCTGTCAAGACCCTTTATCTCACGAACGGGTAAAGGTATCAGGTTGAAATTAATACCACATATTAGGATCCATGAACCACACAAGATCTGAAAATTTAAATTTTTTACAACAACGCAATCAAAAGATATGGCATTTTATGTCCTCATCTCCATACATTTATTCAAAAATGAAAAACCTACAGGGTACTTCCCGTTGACCTAAAATTATGAAATTTGGCAAGAAGCTAGGTCTCACAGTACAAATAATGGGAAAAGTCTGAAATCATTAAATATTACAACTTTTCTCACAACTAATAGTAACCAATTGTGGTGAGCTCCCGTGTCAAGAACATTCATATAAGAGAGGGGTCAAGTTGGATGGTCGCTGAGGCGATTTTTGTTTTAGTTCTATTTAAAAACGGGAACACTTACAAACTTGAAAGTTGGTATGTTTATAGTGCATAAGCTATAAAATAACAACAAATAATTAAATTTGGTCAAGCGCGTGTCGGACTCAAAAAATCTGGCACATTAACTTACTGAAATTTCAACTAATACAATTATGTTTATGTGGTGGTACGGAACCCTCAGTGCGCGAGTCCGACTCGCACTTGGCCGGTTTTTTTATTTAAGTTCTACCTTCACTTTAATTGAATTAAAAGGTGTATCTCCAGTGTTAAGGATTCTGCTCCTGGAGAGGATGGCATTACGTATTCATTTTTGTCTCATCTTAGTGACAATGCTTTAAATTATTTTTTGAGTTTAGTCAATTCTGTTATGTTGTCTGGTAATGTACCTTCATCATGGAAATCCCAAGAAGCAGTTCCAATTAAGAAACCAAATAAACCTTCTAATGATGCCACCTCTTTTAGGCCTATAGCGTTGTAAAGTTGCTGAACACCTTGTAAAAACCCGCCTTGAATGTTTGTTAGCCAATATGGATTTCGCAAGGCCAAATCAACGATGGACAACATTAGTATTTTAACGACCGATATGCGATTAGCCTTTACTAGAAATGAACCAGTAGCTGCGGCGTTCTTGGATATATCTGCAGCGTATGACAATGTGATCGTATCAATACTTCAGCAAAAGCTTTGAATCTAAAAATAACTTTAATGTTCGTTAACTTTATTGGTAATCTCTTATCTCGAAGGTCAATAACTTTAATTTCTAATGATTCAAAATTTTCCCACACTGTGTTCAAAGGTCTACCACAAGGCTCAGTTCTGAGTCCGCTTTTATATAACATTTACACAAATGATTTGGAGTCTTCAGTTAATTTACCATTTTTAAATGTTTTACAATATGCGGACGACCTACTTTTTTACTCTGTAGATAGCTCCACAGATATTGCTTGCAGGACATTGTCTACCTCTCTTGACATGTTCAAGTTTTGGTTGGATAATAATGGGCTGGAACTATCGGTTCCTAAAAGTTCAGTTGTATTATTTTCAAAAAGACGGATAGTTCCTCCTATTTTAGTAACTTACAATAATCAACCTTTACCTGGCCAATATTCACTTTTGACATACAAACCTTAATGATGTCTCCGAAAATCCGATGTGATGTAGGTATTAGTAAGAACAATAGTATTGAAGCTAACATTCGGTTTTTGAATAATATCGAAGACGAAAACTGGCAGGACTGGAATCACGTCTACACCGACGCGTCTAAATCTACGGATTCAGACTGTGTGGGTGTAGGTGTTTTTCTAGTGCAATTTGTGCAGTGTTTTGCTCTTAATAAGGCTTTAGAATTGGTTTTACTAATGAAACTTAAAAGAACTGTTATTTTCTCGGATTCCAAAAGTTCCTTACAAACAATTGGAAAGTTTCCTTTCAAATTGAAACCATTTTATCTGATCATTTTTGAAATTTGTAACAATTTAAAATTATGTGAAGACAGAGGGTTTGAGATGGTTTTCGTTTGGATTCCTAGTCATTGTGGAATTAAGGGTAATGAAAGGGCTGATCAGCTGGCCAAGGAAGCAGTGTGTGATGGAGATATGGTTCCGTTCAAAATAAATTGTCACGATCTGGCTACGGTGCCTAGAGGTTATCTCCGAGATTCTTGGAATAATCTTTGGGCAGTGAGTGGTCAGTCTAAGGGAAAGCGCTATTTTGAAATTCAACCTTCAATCCCAATCAAGCCATGGTTATTCAAGGTTAATTGCTCAAAACTTGTAACATCTATAATTTGTCGTATGCGCTTGAGACATGTCTGCACTCCATACCACTTGGCGCGGCTCCATATTGTTAATAGTGATGTTTGTGGGTGTGGGGAGGATGTGGGCGACTTAGACCACATCTTCTTTTCTTGTTCCCTTTACGATCGTTCCTCCTTTTCCGACCAAAATCTCCTGTCTTGTGATGTATCCTATTTTATACTATGACATACCTTCTGTCTTTATTACTAGTAATAATATTAAAGTTTAAATTTGTTTAATTTATTTTTTAATTTACTTTATTTATGTAATGTTTGACTATTTCATATCTTTTTCCTAGCCTGTTTTTCCTTGATTAATTTGTTTGTAATTTTCTCGCGTATAAGTTTCCCTACCTTTACGTGACATTGGCACAAAGCAAAAACTAGTGCCATGGAAAAAAAAAGAAATTATTTTAATGTGGGATTACATCTGCAAAACATCGTGATTTGACAACCTCATCATGTACATATTTACAGCTTGACCAACTTATCTGGAGAATTTTGTGATGGCGCCACGATCGAAAAGGGTTGCCTCGCATTACAAAAATAAACAAATTCAGCCTTTTTAATACTCTTAACTACGTGATGAAATATGACATGACTTTTTACTGTTAGCCTCCTTGCTCGCTATCACAGATAAAAGATACCTATACAGGGTGTAAAAAAAAGTACGATGATCCTTCTTAGGGGTGATTCTACATCACTAATAATTTAATAACTCTCCGGGCGCTTCACTTCTACTTGAGCTAAAACTACTTTATTTTAAGAAGTATTTTTAATATTTTTTGTACAATCTATTAATGATGTAGAATCACGCCTCAGAAGGATCATCGTACTTTTTAGGATTCCGTACCTCAAAATAAAAAAACGGAACCCTTATTATAGGATCTTTGTTGTCCGTCTGTCTGTCTGTCCGTCCGTCAAGACCCTTTTTCTCACGAACGAGAACAGGTATCAGGTTGAAATTGATAAACCACACAAGATCTGACAATTTAATTTTTTTACAACGACGCAATCAAAAGATATGGCTCTTTATGTCCTCATCTCCATACATTTATGCAAAAAAGCAAAACCTACAGGGTACTTCCCGTTGACCTAAAGGACAAGAAGCTAGTTCTCACAGTACAAATAAAGGGAAAAGTCTAAAATCATTAAATATTTCAATTTTGCTCACAACTAAAATAACCAATTAAGGTGAGCTCCCGTTTCAAGAACTTTTCTATAAAGGAGGGGTCAAGTTGGATCATATGGTAGATAGGTACGGAACCCTTAGGGCGCGAGTCCAACTCGCACTTGGCCGGTTTTTTTTTCTCTTGTTGTAAAATCGTTGGGTTAGGTTCGTTAGGTGTATTATTTTCAGTTTGAGTAGAGTAAGTACATATCATGTGCTAAAAAATCTTTTAGGGCTTCGTATCCCTCGTTCCACTCAGGATTCTACTCTAGAATCTTCGGCTGCTCTCGGGCTTCAAATTGAGTCCCTCAAAGAAAATTTCCTATCTTTATTTGTTGCGTTCTACTTATTTCTACATTTTCAATATTGTTCTACCATTACGCTACGCTAGACAATTAAGTGCTGTCAGAGGATCTTAACTTAACACTCTAAAAATACATCAAATTTTATGAAAACTCAACTATTCAGCAACACGTAGTTATTATGAATCAAATTGAAACGTTCACGGTCATTTCAGTTCATGGCACTCTGACCCTACTATTAATGCTCAATCATATTCTAAGTAGAATATATATATATATATATATATTTTATTTGGGTTAACAAACAGTGATCATAATGTAATATAATTAATTTTGTCACGAGCACCGTTAGCCACACATTACAATAATTCTATCATACTACATAATAAATGCAATTCAGTTGGTCAGACTGTTTTTCCATCCAGCTGACGAGTGTACAAACAAACCGGTGGGCCACCAAATGGTAAATAGTAGTCACCACTGCTTATAGTACCTGCTGAATGTAATGGGATACTTTTAGGATAAAACGATAGTCTCACTATTTCCATTTTGTTCATAACATGCTATTAAGCGTTCACTGCATAAGACAGGGAACTCCCTTCAGAATACAGCGAAAACGCGTGGTAATTTGGAGAGGAATTACCGTAGTCACCACGCTTGTTAGTGTTGCGGCTGGCGACAGGCCCGTTGGCGTGGTTGGTAGTGAGCTTGCCTTCTACGTATCATATGGTATCATATGGTAGATAGGTACGGAACCCTTAGGGTGCAAGTCCGACTCGCACTTGGCCGGTTTTTCACAGCCTGTATAAGTAAATACAAAGATCGATGATAAAGATAACGGCCCTGACTAAACGGTAAGTCTTTAGGCAAATTGGCCTTGGAATCATTAAAGCATACAAGTAATATATTAAATGTTTATTTTATTAATAACTAGCTAGTGCCCGCGACTTTTAATAAGTTTTAAAGTTGTAGCCTATGTGTTATTCTGATGTATAAGCTATATTATTGTAAAGTTTCATTAAAATCCATTAAGTAGTTTTTACATGAAAGAGTTACAAACATCCACCCATACTTACAAACTTTCGCGTTTATAATATTAGTAGGAAGGATAATATATCAAAATAGCTATTTTTATTTTTAGAATTTTTTTTTTATAGAAAAAAGACCCGGACCTTTTACTGATAAACTTTCACACAGTAATTAAATAAAATTTTGATGCTTGACAAGCATTTTCTAAACGGACGAACATGCTTGACAAACATTGTAAAAATATAAAATTACTTGAAATACATAAAATACTTGGAAATATGCAGAAAAACAAGAACAGCTCAGACAACACTGACTGATACAAGGAGGTTTAAGTAGCAGCTCTTTCGGCTAAGGAGGGAGCCATAACCGTATCCATTTCTTGCGAGGGACCTCTATACTAAAATGTATGTACACTTGTTCACGTATGGACTGTTAGGTCGCCCACTATCCTCGTAAGTTTAATATGCGGACGAAGTGTCATACGGGTTTCTTTATTTCATATACAAAACAAAACCTGTAACTAAATCTGAGGTACAAAGAGCGGTACAAAGTCCACCGTGACAAGATACACATGCTTTTGACTGTAGGTACATGTACCTGAACACAAAACTGTACTACTTCTATAGGTACAAACTTTGTTTGAACACTTATTTCCCCATTTAAAAGATGATTTCTAAAACATGAAGGTTCACATCTCTCTTTATTTCTTAAAGTATTTTATTTATCTATTTTACCTAAGTTTTCAAAACTAGAAGTTTCATACGTATATTTTTTTATGAGTTGCGTATCTTCTGTTCGAGTGAACCGATTAAAATGTTACACCGCTTTTATATTGCAAGAAAGAACGCCAAACACATTATTGAAAACGCCGTTTGTATCAGTTAAGTTGTTTATGAGTTATTGGTGCACAAGCCGTGATAATTTGCATTCTTGTGGCTTCTGTTTGCTTCTTTTTGCTTAAATAAGCTTTAAATAAGCTAAGCTTAAATATTGTCAAAAATAAGTCAATGAGTTCAGTGGTTTTCGAGTTACTGGTGCCACCGCTTGAAACTTCACGTATCCTCCGTTTCAGTGAACCGTTCGCAATGAAACAAATCTGAGCAATGAAACAAAATTAAGCCTAATGTATAATTGTTAACCTTATTTCAAGCGGTTGAGTGGTCTGTGAGTTATTGGCGCCGCCGCTTGAAACTTCAATTGTACTCTGTTTGAGTGAACCAATTGCAATGAAACTAAGCTTATATGTTGCACGGAAATAAGCTTAATACATTGCCTATCGAAAACCCGGTTCCAATCGGTTCAGTGGTTTACGAGTTTATCGCGAATACACAACCAGACAAACAGACCAACAGACAAAAATTCCAAAAATGAACCGAATGGTTTCTATTACCTTTTTTGTGACCCCCCAGATCAAGATCAATTTATCCCGATAATTTTCAATGAACACAATGAATATAGATGATCAATTCAGAAGTAAAAATGATATATTTTCACTTTCGCATATAAAGTTTGGATGAAACATTAGATTTTTTTAAAGATTTTTTTTATTTTTAAAACTTAACCAAGACCCTAGTTTTTTGACCGACTTGTCATAGTCGACTAGGAGACGCTTTACACGACTATTTTTAGGACGGACTCTACAGTTTTTACTCTGAGGACTGTCAACAACAAAATGACGTTTTCAAAATGACGTAAGTAGTTCCGCTTTTGGCCATTATACAGAAAAGTTGGTCAAGCTGTACAGAACGACGCCTATGCCGTATTTACAATGACTGAATGAATGTCAGAATACCTTGTGACACATATTTTCATTAATCTTCCTTCTACGAGTATTACCGTTATAATAGGTCTTTACCTATGAAATTGCCGAAATTTTCTTACAGATTAATGTGATCATAATTCCTAGAATTCTAATGCTATTTTTTTCGTTTGTCATTTATTTGAAAGTTGACTTCAAGGTTATTAATTTACGCATAAAATAAAGTTTTTATTTTTAGTTTGATATATAAAATTAAAGGTTCGAAAATTGTTCGTCTTAAATGTCGTCCGATTTCATCATTAGATTTATTATATTTTTAACAGATAATATTTTCCGAAAATTAAATTTAAGCTTCTGTTAGCTTAATGTCTTCCCAATAATGCTCAAAAAAATAGAAAAAATTGGATTTATAAAAATGCAAAAATGTTAGTACTGAAAATTGAGTTTATCTAAAATTCGCCATACAAAACGGCAATTTCATAGGTAAAGACCTATTATTTATGTGCCAAGGCTTATCCTTTAATCCGGAAAATATTGGTGTTGGCGTATAACAAAGCAGCTACAGAGAAAATCTCTTCTATCATGAAGGAAAAAAAAATTACGCGCCCAGATGGAGTAGTAATCATGCCCATTTTGTATCGAAACCTATGCGGCCGCTCAGAGGGGTGTGAGGGTAGGTGGAAGCGGGAGACGGGGTTTGTCTTTTAACTCTATCACACATCTTTGAATACGTTACGTTAGAAAAAGATAGAGACATTTATGTTATGATATGCCCAATTAAAAACAAAATATCAATAAAGTACGACATTTATTTGTCTTTATTTGGCATGTAAAAAACAAGAAACTTCATGGTTGCTGAATTTGAAAATAGTGATGTGATGTATATTTATCGATTATTTACTTACATTTTATCACATGGCTCCTGGACTTATTTATCGTACCTCTCATATACAATGGTGATCAATTTGCAACTTGCAACAATATTGGGAACTGCTTACTTCTTTGGGCATTTGGTATTTTGTCTGTTTGCTTCTCCATACAAATATATCTTTTATTTCCTAGAGTGAGCGAACTACCGAGAGACGCACAGGGATAGATGGCCCACCTTCTTCTTCTTCTTTCGTGTCGGCAAGAACACAGGCTAAATCTTACTTGCCCACCTGATAGTAGGTGGTCACTGTCGTCTAGGACATCTTGCAACTTAGGGGAGCAGATACGGTGCAGGCCTTTGAGATGTCTGTAGACTTGCCTTTTGAAGGACCCTAAGTTGTTGTGCAAAGGAAACGCCTCGAGAGGGAGATCATTCCACACCTTGCACGTGAGCGGTAAAAGCGTTATCCACGTACGTTAGTTCGAGATCAGACGTCCAGGTGGTGAGGATGAAATCTATCACTCATCGGAATTAAATATAAAATTGCAAGGACCTCGTCAAATTAAACATAAACAAAAATACATATATATATTCTTTATTGCACAAATTCACATACAGAAAGTTACATACAAAAGGACATTTACAAAGGCGGGTTTATCTCTAAAAGAGATTTCGTCCAGCCAACCCATGGTAGTGAGAGACAGTGTTCATTAGCGGGACTCAGTAGTGCATTATTAAAATCCACAAAACCAGATGTAATAATATAAAATAAATAAATGGTATAAAATAAACAAGTTAATAAAATATATTGATGATATAGGTATAAATATAATATATAAATAATATAAATACATACAGAAGATACATACATATAACAATACTTACATATAAATAAATACCTGTATAGATATATTCATATAAACACAGAAAGTTATGAAGAACAATTAACAATGATGACTACGAACACGAAGCAGTGATTTGTGAGAAAAGATGCTCTTTTACTCTTTTTTCTACATTACAAATTTTTAAACAATATTTTTAATGAATATTTTTAACTATTTAAATTATTGTATAACGTATTTACATTACGTGTAAAATAACTTTTGACCACCTATTTTTCTCGTAAATCACCATTGATATTGACATAATATTTATTACAATGTAAATTATTAACAATAAAAAGTAAAACAATGTTTTGTAGTCTAATTAAAAATGTAATAGAATTAGTAACACATGCCATAGTTGATTGTTTTATTTTCTTCCTTTGCTCTTCAATTTTGTATTTTAATCTTGTTTCTGACAATGTAGAGCTACCTTCGGAAGCATGTATCGTTGAGTTCTGAGGGGGAAGCACTTGTTCATCAACCTGTAAGAATGAAAATATATTATTTGGATAAAGAGATAATGCTGAAGCTGTCTGGTATGGTCTGTCTGCCTAACTGTTGAACGAAGCACAAAAATCTTACAGTTCTTAGAATAACTGAAAAACTAGATCAAAAACTATTTGCCATCGTTACGAATTAGTCCATTGAATGAGTCCCTCCAAGGGGGGTCTAGAGTGCGTGAGTTAGTAACGTAAGATGTTTCTTCGGAAACATGTCAAGAGTCCCTAGGTAATAAACATACTAAAACCCCGGGACACTAGGAGGAGCCCCGGAGTGGGGGGAGGGGGGGAAAGGGTCCATTTTCTCATTTTTCGCTTAAATCTCAAAAACGGTACATGTTAGAGAAAAACTTACAAGGAAAAGTTAAAAGGCCATTAAATTATCTACAAGTTTTACCTAAATCATTTTTTTCTATTCGCAGCCGTTTTCGAGCTACATCCCATAAAGGTGAAAAATTCGAAAACTTTTTATATTACCAACTTAGGGTGCCCGCAGACGACCGTTTTTTTCTCCGTTTTTGTTGTGGATTGTAAGAAATGATGATGATGATGTCATATGAGAGGCACTAGAGGAAAAAAAATAAAAAGTTCAAGTATCGTAACTACCCTAATAAAATTCAATTCCTCCTGAACGCCTCCATGGTGGAATCTGGTTTTTTTATCAATGATAGACCTAATTATGAGCAATCTATCTGTACCGGTCACAAGTTGCACTTTTGAGGTTTTTGGAAGAAAAAAATAAAAAGATCAAGTTCAGTAACTCAAACTACCCTAATATAATATTTTGACAATCGGTTCCTCCTAAAGGCTTCCATGGAGGAATGTGTTTTTTTTACCAATTATAGACCTAATTAAGAGCAATCTATCAGTACCGGTCACAAGTTGCACTTTTGAGCTTTTTGGAAGAAAAAAAATAAAAAGGTCTAGTTGCGTAACTACCCTAATATAATATTTTGACAATCAATTCCTACTAAAGGCTTCCATGGAGGAATGTGTTTTTTTTACCAATGATAGACCTAATTAAGAGCAATCTATCAGTACTGGTCACAAGTTGCACTTTTGAGCTTTTTGGAAGAAAAAAAATAAAAAGTTCAAGTATCGTAACTACCCTAATAAAATTCAATTCCCCGTAAACGCCTCCGTGGTGGAATCTGGTATTTTTATCAATGATAGACCTAATTATGAGCAATCTATCTGTACCGGTCACAAGTTGCACTTTTGAGTTTTTTGGAAGAAAAAAATAAAAAGATCAAGTTCAGTAACTCAAACTACCCTAATATAATATTTTGACAATCGATTCCTCCTAAAGGCTTCCATGGAGGAATGTGTTTATTTTACCAATTATAGACCTAATTAAGAGCAATCTATCAGTACCGGTCACAAGTTGCACATTTGAGTTTTTTGGAAGAAAGAAATATTTTTTGATCGATTGATGTGATAAACATGGGTATGTAGTATGGGGAAATTGTTTGAGCCAAAATCATTTTTTACTGCGTGTAACTCAGAAACGGTAGGATATAGGAAAAAATTGTTAAGGTACAACTTGTAGATAAGTTTATGGCCTTTCAACTTTTCCTTGAAAGTTTTTCTCTAACATGTACCGTTTTTGAGATTTAAGCGAAAAATGAAAAAATGGACCCTTTCCCCCCCTCCCCCCACTCCGGGGCTCCTCCTAGTGTCCCGGGGTTTTAGTATGTTTATTACCTAGGGACTCTTGACATGTTTCCGAAGAAACATCTTACGTTACTAACTAACGCACTCTAGAACTTTTTATTCAATGGACTAAATAGTCAAATCTAGATATATAAAAGAAGAAACTGATTGACAGAATGAATAAATGAATGGCTGACTGACTAAGAATCAACGCGCAGCCCAAACCACTGGGTCTAGAAACTCTAAATTTGGCACTTAGCTTCCTTGTGAGATCTAGGGCTGACTAAGAAAGAATTTTTCAAAATTCACCTCCTGAAGGGGTGAAACGGGGGTCCAAAGTTTGTATGGGGCTAGTTAATAATATTAATAAGACACTGCACAGAGTTATAAACGTACATACAGCTGTTTTTCAGATGGGATAGCTGGTAGAGATTATGGATTTCTGAGGATGGCAAAAACTAGTTTTTCATTTACCTTGTGACATCGGTTCTTGGTTGGAATGGCATCTTTATGAAGTCTTTTTCTGCGGGCTTCAGTTAATTCGTAATTACTGTTATTAAAATGACCTGAGCAGATTCTACTATATTTGGTTGGAATCCAATTTTGGTCTCTCCCGCATGTTGGCACCCATTGACGTTTTTGCGCCGGATCTTTTAGAAAACTGCGATAAATAAATGAAATAAAATTATAACGACGACTCGATTCTATATTATTTTTTATCGTCTACTGCACATCACTAAAAATCAACAACACAATTTTCTACAAAAAATTTGACCACGAAAATTGTAAAAACCAAGCGGTTTACTACTCACCAGAAAAATGTGATACCAGCAAGCTTTGTAGTTTTGCTTGCGGCATGGTTTCGGCACAATTTCACCGCACAATTATTAATGTTTCGTGTTATTTATTTTATTTCTGATATTTTATGACAGAGATGTTGTCCATGTCACATGCCGTGAACGACTATTTGGAAGAAAAGTGTGAATGTGTGTGTGAGTTACAAAATTGTATCATAGCCGGCACCCATAGTACGTTTTGATTACTACTCCATCTGGGCTCGTAATTTTTTTTTCCTTCATGTCTTCTATAGACTCTAAGGGCACCGAAAGTTATCCGACGTCATCGAGTAGAAAAAAATTTCAACTCTGTAGCGACAGTAGGTAGTGGTCTATTAGATCCACATTGCGTTGGTCTGTCATTGCGCAACTTGGCAAGTTCGGTACAGTCGGAGATAAAAGTATAATCCATTTTTTTCGTTTATTCCAATGCTTACCAGCCTTTTGCAGGCATGACACTAAACCAGATTGACGAAAAGAATAACATTGTTTTACAAACTTGATTTTCTGACAGGATTGCTTTTGATTGGAAATGGGTCATAGTAACATCAATGAGTACACGAATGAAACCTGCTCGTCTGCTCGTAGTTAATATAAGTAAAAAAGAACAGGTTTGAACTAAAAATGTGATCGTATGTGGTCGGACCATAAATGTGATCGTATGTGGTCGGACCACAAATATGATCGTATATGTTCAGACCACAAATGTGATCGTATGTGGTCGGACCATAAATGTGATCGTATGTCGTCGGACCACAAATGTGATCGTATGTGGTCGGACCATAAATTTGATCGTATGTGGTTGCGCCACAAATGTGATCGTATGTGGTCGGACCATAAATGTGATCGTATGTCGTCGGACCACAAATGTGATCGTATGTGGTCGGACCATAAATTTGATCGTATGTGGTTGCGCCACAAATGTGATCGTATGTGGTCGGACCACAAATGTGATCCTATGTAGTTGGACCATAAGATCGTACGTGGTCGTACCATAAATGCGATCATATGTGGTCGGACCATAAATGTGATCGTATGTGGTCGGACCATAAATGTGATCGTATGTGGTCGGACCATAAATGTGATCGTATGTGGTCGGGCCATAAATGTGATCGTATTTCATCGTACCACAATTGAAATGAGATGACGTAGGATAACTTGCGGTGCCCTGAACAGTTTTACAAATAATATTAACTTGATTCAAATAAAACAAAACAATTTCCATGATACTAATATATTTTGACAAAGTGATCGATACAGCACAGTGTTTAGATAGGGGGAGTTAGGGTACTTGTTGTAAACATATATGCTTACATTCACTGGCGCACTTTCATTTATACATCTCAAAGCTAACTTATCTCTAATTTGTACCTTTATTTCTTCAAAATATGTACGTAGTTCAAGTTAATCTTTCTTTGCAGTTCCGCGATACGGATGGCGTTTTCTGTAAAATTAAGACAAGAACATGTCAATTGATTAGGTACACGAAACATACCTAAATCGGGTAAAATAAAATATTTATGAATTATGATTAAAGAAAGAATCATTTAAGTTAAAGCACAAGTTAAGCTTCTTTATATGTATTATAGGGATAGGAAAATGAAAAACAAATCGATATTTTCATAAAATATCGATATGTGCCAAGAAAAAATATCCATATTTTGATATACCTATCGATATTTTTTCCCAGAGCCAATGCAAATCCAGAAGAATAGGTACGTCTGTACCTATTCTTTTTATTTCTTATGTATGAGATGCGGTGATGGATAAGATAGATATTAATCCAAATGAAACTTATGAAATGGATGCTTCGGTATTAAGAAAAAGTATCGAGGTGGGTACTCCAAAAAAGTTATCGATTCATGGATAAGTATCGACATAATTCTTTTTTAGGGTTCCGTACCTCAAAGGAAAAAAACGGAACCCTTATAGGATCACTTTGTTGTCCGTCTGTCTGTCTGTCTGTCTGTCTGTCTGTCTGTCTGTCTGTCTGTCTGTCAAGACCCTTTATCTCACGAATGGGTAAAGGTATCAGGTTGAAATTAATACCATATATTAGGATCCATGAACCACACAAGATCTGAAAATTTAAATTTTTTACAACGACGCAATCAAAAGATATAGCATTTTATGTCTTCATCTCCATACATTTATTCAAAAATGAAAAACCTACAGAGTACTTCCCGTTGACCTAAAATTATGAAATTTGGCAAGAAGCTAGGTCTCACAGTACAAATAATGGGAAAAGTCTGAAATCATTAAATATTACAACTTTTCTCACAACTAATGGTAACCAATTGTGGTGAGCTCCCGTTTCAATAACATTCATATAAGAGAGGGGTCAAGTTGGATGGTTGCTGAGGCGATTTTTGTTTTAGTTCTATTTAAAAACGGGAACACTTACAAACTTGAAAATTGGTATGTTTATAGGGCATAGGCTATAAAATAACAACAAATAATAAAATTTGGTCAAGCGCGTGTCGGACTCAAAAAATCTAGCACATTAACTTACTGAAATTTCAACTAATACAATTATGTTTATGTGGTGGTACGGAACCCTCAGTGCGCGAGTCCGACTCGCACTTGGCCGGTTTTTTTTTTATATTTTGCCCATCCCTGACACTTTGTTGACAAAGAAACTTGCAACATTGGATTTAAATAAGCTTTGACTTAATAAAAAGGAGCTCTCTGCAACGTACACTCGGGGAAGAAAAATGTTCGTCACCTTAAGATTGGTTTTCGCTCGCACCAGTGCCAGAATCAATCATACCAACATCTTAGTACAAGAAACAGTACTGCCGATATTTAAATAAATGTAAAGTTTGGTGCAAAATAAGGTATTGTCTGTTTTTCCCACTACAGAGTTTTATATTTTATAGTTTTTATTAGAACATAAAACTCTATAGATATTTCACAGATTCCATTCCGTCAATGTGACAAATAACTCACAGAAAAATAAGGGTACTTAGAAGGAGGATTGAAGAAATAATTCGTCACAAGGTAGTGAAGGCGTCGTTCTATGGATTTGACGGGTTATTTTGAATATTTCCTAGTGATCATTGATGATTTGACATAAAAATTTGGGACATGTTGGCAGATGTCATCCCATAGTAAAATAAATTAACAAGGTATCTATTCCGAGCGAAGCGAGGAGGTCCGAAATCTTTGAAATAACTCAATAATAAAGTGACAGACACTTCAATTTATGACATTGAAAGACACTAAGAATGACAATAGCTTTTTAACTGTCGTAACCAAAGAGATGAAGTCAAACCAACACGAAGGTTTTAATTTATCAAAATGTTTATATGATACAATCTTCTTGGACAAGGTCTGAATTAATTTGAACTTTATTTTCGAACAAAAAGTATACTTTTGTATGCAATATTCGAATCTTTATAACAGTTTCAAAAGGTAATATGTGCTCGCGATGTTAAACGAATCAATTTGAAAACTGGCGAACATTTTTCTTCCCCGTGTGTACATATTTCATTTTAACTTTCTTACGTTCTGTCATTGTAAAAATAACGCGCGTGACAAATGGCGCGAAAGTTCAAAACAAAATGGCGGATAACTTACGCTGGAATGGTGAGCGTGTAAATGCCGAACTTGGTATTGATTGCCTCGAGGTGGAATATGGTCTTAACATACTCAGGATCTGCAGGCACGGCCGGCGTCTCATACACGAGGTTCATGATGTAGTCTTCGACGCAACTGTTGGAAAAGTTCAATATTTATTCGTAGACTTTTATTTTTATCCAGATTATGCTAATTGACCGTCCATTTATCTGGTCATTGTAGTGCCGTGTATTCTCCAACTTCGACACTAGCAAAATTGTCCATGTTGACCATAGATTTATATAGTCAAGATAGGGTCTTGGGAACAAGCGGTTCAAAATTTCCCCATACGAAAAAATAGCGCCATCTGTGAAAAATCGCGTGAACTACGTTGTGTAGTACTTCGGTCGGTACTAAATACACGGAACGGAAATAATATGGCGGGAAAAAACAAAACAAACTTTTTACTGTTTATATGTGATTTAGGCCTGGTTTTTCAGTTTCATTAATTGGATTATAGTCAAAAACAATAATAAGAAATAACAATAATAATAATAAGAGTATATTGTTTCTTCAACGAAGAACAACATTTTGTTGGTAAGTTTATTTGCATCCAATGTTGACAATATGACTGACAACGACTGACATTTGTTGGTCCTAAACGTCAGATTTCGGACCAACGAATTGGGGACATTGTAACGTGCCGATGGGCTAGTACTTATATATAAGTAAATGATGTTGACAGAAGCCATATTACAAATATTTGATTTGATTTTTAAGTAGGTACAGTCAAGAGTACATCAAGCTTGACATATTGGACTTTGTACCGTTCTTCTTGCAATGGACGTACGGGCTACAGTCGCCCTGCGAGTGTCAAGCTTGACCTGTCATTGACTGTACCTAACCGACTAAGCCCTGAGAATACTATGGGCAAGGCATGTCTCAAGCAGTAGCATGTGCAGGCACCCCACAAGGTGGACCAACGATCTAGTGAAGGTCGCGAGAAGCCGCTGGATGGGAGCAACGCCGGACCGGAAGTCATGGAGATCTTTAAGGGAGGCCTAAATCCAGCAGTGGACATCTTTCGGCTGATACGAAAATGGCTAGTGTTCAAGCCGCTTTCGGCCTATGACCTGGTCCTAGAAGTATAAACTGAACCAGCGCTACGGTACGCAGGGCTTGGAAACCTAAGGCCCTACCGCCGAACTCAAACGTTATGGATTCTCTCTTTTTTTTCTATACAAGAAGAAAAAATAGTTTCGATAACGATTGAGTTCGGTGGTAGTGCCCCTGTTCTTTATTTCAAACCAGTTTCGCCATAGTACAAACAAACGATATAGGTATTACGGTTTCGTTTGAACGTAACCTATGTTAACCGGTTTCATAGTTAAGGCGTTTATAAAGGTTTCAGGTTAACTAACCGGTTTTAACCGATTTATTCTATATTTGTAGTCTGCTAGTTTAGCACGCGCAATGCGGCTTGGCTAGAGAGTTGCTGTGGCACGGCTGTATTCCTGTCTCTTCGGTTAATTTAGGTTTTGAAAAGCTTTAATTTCGAGTTATAACTGATATTAACAGGTTTTATTGAAATCGGTTTTATTGAAACCGGTGTTATATAAACCGATTTTCTTGAAAACGGTTTTCTTGAAATCGGTTTTCTTGAAAGTGGTTTTCTTGAAAGTGGTTTTCTTGAAATCTGTTTTCTTAAGTTACCACAGTATAGTAATTATACAGTACTAGCTGTGCCCGCGGCTTCGCCCGCGTGGGATTCAGACAGTGTGCAGTATTGTTCAGTCTTTCCCTCTCCCTCTCCATCTCTTGGGGGAAGATTTTTTAACACGCTAAAACCTTTTAAAATTAAAGACAGACCAACATACAAAAATCATCCCCATTTTCCCCCCCTTGAAGGGTGGTTTTAAAGAAATGCATAAACACGTGTTTCTTTATTTTTTTACCAATAGCTTAAAGTCAAATTTGTATGAATCTAACTCAAGAAACATAGGACTTTTATTAAACTTTCATCCCTTATTTCACCCCCTTAGGGGATGAATTTTGAAAAATTCTTAAACACGTACTTTTCATTTTTTACCAAAAGGTCAAAACCAAATTTCTATGATTCTACCTTTAAAAATTGAAGACTTATAAACCAACATACAGAAAAAAAATCATCCCCTTTTTCACCCTCTTGAAGGGTGATTTTTAAGAAATGCTTAAACACGTGTTTCTTATTTTTTACCAAAAGCTTAAATTCAAATTTGTGTGAATCTAGCTCAAGAAACGAAGACCTTTCATACAAATTTTCATCCCTTATTTCACCCCCTTGGGATATGAATTTACCAAAATCCTTTCTTAGTGGGTGGTTTTGACGCACATAGAACCTGTGTACAAAATTTCAGATCTGTATCTATAGCGGTTACTGCTCGGCGTTGATGAATCAGTCAGTCAGTCAGTCAGGACATGCTCTTTTATATATTTAGATAAGTAGTGTGTACAGTATAAATACTTACTAAGCACAGGGCAGGTAAGGGACCAGCTTTTCAATGCGGTTGGGATTGAGGAGCTCTACCTTGGGGTCTGCGACCAATTTCGGTTCTGCAGCCACGGCAGTTTTCTGGCGCGGCGTGGGGGCTGGAGGCTGTAATCAAAGATAGAGAGAAGATTCCAAGAATAGATTAGATTAGATTTATTTATTTCACATTATCAAATTCAGATTAACATAGATTGTTCAAATGTCAGAGTATAATATGATGTTTAGCTACAAAATTTCAACCTCAAAAGTGTCTCCCCCGTACCACCACATTTTTTTTTTATAGAAGAAATACGGTTTAAGTCAAGACTATTGTACCCAAGGAGTGAGTACAGGAGGAAGGAAAAACACTTCAAGCTTTGCCTTAAATAATACGAAATAAATAAATAAATATTGGGAAACAATTAACACAGTCTTCTTACTTCAACAGCTGTAGGGCCAGAAATCGCAGCGAGCGAGTGTTAAGCTTGACTTGCCCTTGACTGTACGTATTATTAGTAAGTAACTGTTATTTTATCTAGACACAAAGCTATGTTCATTCAGTAGAACTTACCTTTTGAGACGCATTGGGTACATATTTTTTCTGGGTTTAGTAGGTGTACTTACATATTTTTCATAAAACGCAAAAAAAATTAAGAAATATGGCACCAAATGACATGTTCAAATGTCAGCCTATTAGCCCCCTCAACACGAAGCCCTAGATAAAAATTTTATCCAGGGTCAAATGTCATTTTATTGACATGTAGTGTACCTTGCACTTTCTGTACAAGGTCCTAGAAAACGCGGCAGGCCCAAGAAAAGATGGCTGGATGTCGTAAAGGCTGGCATGAGGGAGAACAATCTCACCACGGAGGAATGCTAAAGAAGAGGGTCCAGAAACAAAACGGTAAAAACGGAACCCTTATAGTGCGACTTCGTCTGTCTGTCTGTCGGTCTGTCTGGCGGTCTGTTTGTCTCTCTGTCACACGTTACCTTTGTATCTCAGCAACTACTCACGCTATCGACTTGAAATTTCAAGTAGTTTCAGAATATGCATCCCCAACTATATTGCAAACGAACGATTTCAATAATTTCTTTTATTATTATTGGAAATGGGGCCCAGATAGGGGGGGGGGGGGGGAGGGTGACTAGGTCAAGTGCGGTATAAGGTATCATTAGAAAGAACTTCGTTTGAACATTCCAAAATAGATTTTTGTATTTTTTTGCGACACTTACTTTTCAAGTTTTCAAGACCGGGCAAAATGGAGAATATCAAACCGGAAAGCGAACCCTAGCAATAGGCCGGGCTGACGCTAAGAAGAAGTGTATAGAGCACACGTCAAAAAATTACGTTTGACCTTAGACATAATTTTTATCTGGGGCCTCGTGCTGGCTGAGGGGGCTGGTATACGACGTTCATAGAGCACTGCCATACAAGAAATTCGCAATAATCTATACAATTAAATAGTCGTACAATATGGCCGCGCACCTTGGCGGCCATTGACCGACTCAAATCGGTCGGATGGTGCCACGTGACCAAGGATTTTCAAGATTTTGAACTTTGGCGCGTCATCCGTCTGATTCCCGCCAACTTTAGTCTATGGTTTATACGTCATTCTAAAGGTAATTTCAATAGGTCGTTACTCTCTATACACACCAAACCAAAATAAAGCATAGCTCGACGCAATAAGGCAGAATATCGAGCGCGGGAGCTCGATCCTATTCTGTATCCCCGAGGATACAGCAGGGCTCTACAGATACAACTCTGGCTGTGACCGTTTATGCGCAGAACTCAAAAAATTAGTCGCGGGGGTGAGCGCGGCAGGTGAAGGGCATGCGAATCACTCATGCGCAGAAAATAAACGTCAGCACCAGACTTATCCTGCAAACGCTATACATGGTGTTACACTAAATAGGTGTGCCAATCTTGAAGGATGTGAATCTGCCCACGAAACGAAACTGAATAACTTTCCCCAAGACGAAGGTCGAAAAAAAAAATTTATCTCCCATAGAAACTGAATCAGCTGATAGCATTTTGTATGGGAGTTTAATCAAATGTTTTCGACTTAGGTTCCTTGGAGAAAGTTGTTCAGTTTCATGGACAGAATCACATCCTTCAGGGTTGAAATAGCCTTTCGGCTCGTATGTACCTATATTAATAAAAATAAAATAGAAACATGCCCACCTTTACAGCGCCATACACAATTTCGATAAGCGATTTTACTTCGGACTCGAGTATTTTGAGGAATTTCGGTACATTCCACTTGGTCACCTCCTTGTGATTACCCAATAGCGATAGAAGAGGCGTGATGTCGCATCGTGCTAGTCTATCGCACAAAAAAAAAGAAAATAAACAAATAATAAAAAAAAACAAAGCAAAAAAAAGGCTTGATCCTGTTACATAAGCTTGACACTACTTTCTGGGACACCCTGTCAGTAAGGAAAATGCCTCATTTATTTTCTTGTTTTTAATTATTAAAAAGGTAGGATTTCCCATTAGAAAACTAAGTTTAAGAAGGTATCCCGTATCACCAGTATATGTATGTTCCGCGAAAATGCGTTGTTTAAAAAAAAACATTTATTCTCAAAAATACCACTCTTTTCAGTGTCCAATGTAGTCTTAATGATCACAGGAAAAAATGGCTATAGGTAACCGAGTCGTAAGAAGTACATTACACTCTCGGATCCATTACGCCGTCGCCTGCGGCTTAGGCTGCAATTCCTGAGCCTCGAGTATAATTACCAAAATAACGTACTTGCATCTCAATTCTCAATGTACTATTGCGTTGCGCACGTTCGCAGCAAAAGGAGAATTCAAATGCCAGGTGTAATAAAAAGGTCTCATCCCTACTTAGTTAGCCAACCAATAGGTATTGTAACAGGAATATAAAAATCCTATTAGGTAACTAGGTTATCTAATAGGACTGACCAGTTTTCTAACTGGAAGGCCATGTTCCTGCCAAATAACCGGGTTATGTAATGGTATTTATTTTTCCTTTTAGATTACTGGTTACGAGTATCTACGAGTAACATAGTTACAGGATCAAGCCCAAAAAAAAAAACATCGCGAGTCAGATGATCGATTTTTTTTTATTTGCTAGTAGGTATTTCTTTAGGAAAGTTGTCCAGTTCTGTTAAACCCTCCTAAACCTGCTAGGTAGGTAAGGTAAGGTTTTGAAGGTGGTAAGGCTTTTGTGCAAAGACCGTCTGGGGAAGTACCAACCCCTTGCTTTTTTCTGCCGTGAAGCAGCAAGCACTGTTTGCACTGCTGTGTTTCGGTTTAAACGGCAAGGGAGCCAGTGAGACATTTTTTAGTTCTTAGGGTTGGCAACGTTCATTGCTGTCTTGTTAGTGTCAATTATTCTACTAATAAAACAGTGGGCGCTATGGGTGATGGTGACCACTACAATCTCGCTTGCACACTTGTAACATAAATAAAAAAGGTAACATTCCAACCAATAGGATTGCTCCATTTTCTAAGCTTTCAGCTCAGGCTTTCAGCTCGGGCTTTCAGCTCAGGCTTTTAGCTCGGGCTTTCAGCTTAGGCTTTCAGCTTAGGCTTTCAGCTCACGCTTTCAGTTCAGGCTTTCAGCTCTTAGCTATGGAAATGAAGCAATGCTATTGGTTGGAATTTTTCCATCTCACTGGTTCATCATATCCTCCCCTTAAGATTATTGGACTACGCGTTTTGCTGAAATTGTACAGGGAGCAATATCCTGTAGTGGACGTTTCATGGGATGTTTTATTATTTTTTTTTTATTAAGGGAAGTTTATGTTAAGATGATGATGTGATACAAACCTGACAAGATCGTCAATCCCACGCAAGACCTTCAGAATGGTGAAGTCAGCTTCTTCGTTTTTAGTTTTCATTTTATTAGTAAGCTCTTGTTTCCTTTCCAGCTGTTCTGTCAGGTCCGCGATACGCTTGTCTTGGTGCTCCTCGCGGGCTTCGTTGAAATCACGCTGGTCCACTATTGGGTAGATAAAGGAATGATCACACCTGGCTGAATTCAAAGACTAATTCGGCATACATTGCTCGTTCTTCTTCTTCTTTTCGTATCAATGGCAAATGATTTTAAAGTAACTTAGCCCAAAATGTGGCTACAGCAATAGCTCTTTGGTTGCCTTCAAAAAGGTCCTCCTTGGTGCAAGAAACTGAGGAGGTAGGGCACGAAAGCAAGGATATTGCAATTAACATAACCAAGCCTCCAAGCAATGAATGCCGAATTAGCCTTTGAATTCAGCTAGGTGTCATCACTCCTTAAATATAGGTGACATGTCAGAAGGAGAAAGCTAGCACACCTCAGACACTACATACAACGAGCGTGGATTTAAAATTTGAAATTGGAAGGTCACGTAGGCCCGCATATTCAATACAAAGACTCTTAAAGGAGCACCACGAGAGTCGCGCGGGTGGGTGCGCGCGGGGGTGCAGGGTGGATTGCGGGCGGGGGGCGGAGAGTGTCCGTTCTGTATGATAGTAGGTACTAAGTATTACTTTATTCTGTGCTTATAGACTTATTTGCCGTGGACACCTCTACCACGTTGTTCCGATAAACAGAAACATATTATAGGACATCACACTCCATCCATCCATAAGATGGACTGATGATCTCTTAAATAAATCTAATTCAACGTATAGGTACAACGTGTAACGGAAAGGTGTGATAATACTGAAGGGTGTGATTCTGCCCATGTAACTGAACAACTTTTCCCAAGATACATAGGCCGAGAAACGAAAACCCAAATCTGACCTTCGATACAAAATACGCTGTCAGCTGATGCAGTTCTAGGGGTCAAAAAGTGATTTTCGTATTTCGACCTATGTTCCTTGGGGAAAGTTGTTATGTTTTCATGGACAGGTACACATCCATCAGTATTATCACACCTAATCTATCATATGTCATTTCGTGCAAGTGTACACCCAACAGCACATCGGTAGAAACACTTTTGGACTTTATGGCGTGGTAATAGAGTTGAAAAAGTTTCTACCGACGTGTGGTTAACCGTACCTACATTATTTCAAGGCCTTTAGCGACTTAATATCTCTGACTCTGAGTAAGGTCGGTCATCGATCTTACAAACCACACGAGATTGATAACATATGATTAGTAGCAACTGCTAAAAATCCCTCTGTTTTTATCATCTGGCACTTGATTTTACCTTTCGTATTGCTTAAGACATGACCTCTATGGTACCTCCGTTCGTCATTTATGTAACGATTCTCTAAACCCTCGGTCTTAGTTTAGACAGATACGGCTGCAAGTGTAGGGCGTGTGGTACCCAGCAATGCGTGATCATCATCATCTGATTTGATAATCTGGACTAGCTCTAAGTAAAAAAAAGTACTTATTGCGGATATAGGGATCGGTACCCATGAGCTATCCCCTGCAAGCACCTGTCACTGGTGGACTTACCATCCACTCGATTGGATGAAGATAAACTGCCTTTTAAAGATGGTAGGGCTTTTGTAAAAAGTCCGTCAGAAGAAGTACCATCCCCTTGTTTTTTTCTGCCGTGAAGCAGCAGTGTTTGGAGTGCTGTGTTTCGGTATGAAGGGCAAGGGAGCCAGTGAAATTACGGCACATGAGACATACCGTCTTAGCTCTTAAAGTGAGCAACGCACTTTGCTGTCTTATTAGTGTCAAAACATGCCATCAATAAGACAGTGGGTGCTATGGGCGATGGTGACCACTTACCATCAGGTGGCCCACCTGCTCTTTTACTCACTTGTAACATTAAAAAAAAAGAAAACTCACAGATCTTCTGTCTCAGCCCCTCCAGCTCGGCGCGCATGATTATGGACTCCTGTAGCACTTCACACAGTAACACGAATACGGAGAAGTTTCCGATCTCCCCCGCCTTGAAGTTCCTTATTATTGTCGCTATCTTCTCTGATCCAGCGAATTCCTGCGAAAAGACAAAAAAGAAAGATGTATCTGCTGGACACAGGACGGCCAAGGAACCGCAGGGCCGGTCGTTGTGGAGATCTTAAGGGGAGTCAACGTCCAGTAGAGGACGTCGTTCAACAATATGCCGTTGAAACCGTAATAAAATAATTTTCTACACGGTGACTTTGAAGACATGCGCACTAAAACGCCCAAAGAAATAACATATAATAAAAATGGAGAAAAAGAATTTTCCCAGACATGAGACTTAACTAGATCGATTTTTCGCCCCCGAAAACCTCCGTATAGTCAATTTCATAGAAATCGTTAATCGTCTAGGATTTAATTAATACGTTTAATAGTATAGGATTTATAGGGAAATACCTTTTTGATGTATTTTGTTTCCTACTTTTTTTTATACATAATTAAAGAGAGAACAAGATAAAATAAAATATCTACAACTTTTATACATCCTCCTAGAGGAATCATTTCATCAATATTTAGAATCGAATCTCCTTACAAATATTTCCTGTAGTAAGGCGTCGTACTCGGCAATTTTCTGTTCACAGTTGTGGATCTCCTCCTGCCTCTTCATCTCCTCCTTCTCGTCAGCCTCGCAGATCCTCCTTGACCCTTTGACCCTCAGGAACTCTTCCAGTTTGGCCAGGTGGTTCAGCTCGCCTTCGTATGCTTGCATTTCCTGTATTCGTAATAGATATTTGTAAGACACTTGGTTCAGTGGATAATAAAATAATATTTAGGTACTATACAATACACCCTCATTTTTTTATCACCCCGTATGTTTTAAGAGGTTCTGCACAAAGGCAAAGGGACGTTCACGCATACGTCAGAGCAGTATGCCGACAAAAAACCGGTCAAGTGCGAGTCGGACTCGCGCGCCGAGGGTTCCGATATACCTATAGTATTTTTGGAAGCAATAAAGTCCATTTTCAGGACCGCAAAACTAAATTTGTTTGTAAAGGTTTTTTGCAGATTTCTGAAAAACTGTGCAACTTAGAAAGATCGTTTTATTTTTGCTGTAAAGTTTACATAAACCTCTGTCAACTGTAATTAATTCAGATTTTCCCTTACTCAAACTTCGGAGATAAGGGGGGGGAATGGTATTTTTTTTGACATTTTTCATCATAACTTGAAAACTAAGAAACTTAAAAAAATACAAAAATATATTTTAAAATGTACAAGTAAAGCCCTTTCATATGATACCCCACTCGATCTAGTAGCGACAATTTGAAATTTGGCCCCCCCTATTTTGGCCCCCTTTACATTAATAATCATACTTTTTTCAAAAAAATTTCATGTGCAATTAAGTTGGGCAACTATATTCTAAAACTATTCCAAATTTCAGCTCGATAGCGTAAGTGGTTGCTGAGATATAGAGGTGTGACAGACAGACGGACAGACAGACAGACAGACAGACAGAGCGGCACCATAAGGGTTCCTTTTTTTTACCATTTTGGTATCGGAACCCTAAAAAAGGGCCACCGGGTCTCGGTCGTGTGCGGGCGGGCAGCCTTAATATAATGCTACTCGTATATTGGAAAATTTTAATGTTAGTAGTTAGTACTATTCTTAACTATCAGTAGCAATCCTCTTAAATGTTGCTGTGCCCTGGCAAGGCGTCAGACACCTGTACATTCAATTTCCTTCTATTAAAATGTAATTTGACTCGCAATAAACTATCTTCACTCTTGAATCTTGATTATGTCTTGTTCAATATTTGCATAACATTTATCTGTGGTTCTGATTAAAAATAGTAGTACCTACCTATTAAAAAAAATTATTCAATAACAAAAACCCCAACTGCTTAGCACAAGAGAGGAAAACAAGCTTAAACCTATTGGATTTGGTAACTTGAATTGTATAAGATACTGCAGGCGGGGACGAAAAACCTTTTGTGGATGTTTACGACTTAATTTTGTTCGTCCCCGCCTGCAGTATCTTATACAATTCAAGTTACCAAATCCAATAGGTTTAAGCTTGTTTTCCTCTCTTGTGCTAAGCAGTTGGGTTTTTTGTTATTTAATAATTTTTTATTTTAAACTTTTTAGTTTTCAGATTTGCTACGTCAAGTTAACTAAAAAATTTGCTTAAACCTTAGATAAATGATTCGCTGTGCTCCGACGAATTCGGAGCGCAGCAAATCATTTAGAATCGGGTTTTTACCAGCTATTGTTTGGTACCCAGGTTGCAAAAGTAATGACTTTAAAAAAAAAATTTCACCCTATTTTTCTCTTCAAAGGTGCCGTACTAAAATATTATACCCTATGACACTCCTACAATGAATACAAATCTAGCGACACCTCACGTGTTGAAATCTATCAAGCCGTTTTGGCTGCAGAGCGCGACAAAGAAATCGACATACATACATACATACAAAAACAACTATTTACACACCCTAGAATGAGACGAGCCCCAACCCAAGATATTTTTCTACATACACCCAACAGCACGTCAGTAGAAACACTTCGGACTTTGTGACATAGAAATAGAGTTACAAATCTTTCCATTCACGAGCGGTTGACCGTACGTAAGGTATGGTTGAATTTGGTCTTGGATTTGGTACCTAGTCACAAGGAGGTTTTAGTCGCTGGTGGTTTGCTTTGGCGAAGCGTGGGCTAAAACCTTCTGGGGTAGTCGACATCGAAAAACAGCTCCTTTGGTATGGAGTAGAAAAGCTACAGTATAATACGAAAGTAATTAATGCTGCATCTTGCACGACTCATTGCTTTGTAAGTTAAAACTTAGAAAGTTATTTTCAAAAGGCCTAGCTAAACCCAAATATTTTATAAAGAAATCTCCCAGAGTTGTTTTAACAATAAAATATTACCAGATGAGCAAGCGACGCTACCCACCAACAGATGGCGCTGTAGGTTTCTGAAACTCGGTAATAAAAACAGCGCCTCTGGTATGGAGTAGAAAAACTACAGTATATTACAAAGTAATTAATGCTGCATCTTGCACGGGAAATTTAGTCTAACTAAGTGATTTTTTTCCAAAAGGCCTAGCTAATCCCAAATATTTTATAAAGAAACCTCCCAGGTTGTTTTATCAATAAAATATTACCAGGTGAGCAAGCGACGCTACCCACCAACGGATGGCGGTGTAGAATTCTGAAACGCGGTAATATCTCCACTTTTTCATGGATATCTTCCGGCTCCATCATCAGATCAGCTCTAAGTTACAATAACATTGCATTGTCATCCGATTCACATACGCATGCAAAATTTCATCTCAATCGGAAACCGATTGAGTTTCTCTTTTCAGTCGGGTATTTTGTATTTTGAAATACTTTTTTTATTTATTACTTTTTTATTTTTTTTATACCCTATGACACTCCTACAATGAATACGAACCTAACAACACCTCACATGTTGAAATCTACCAAGCCGTTTAGGCTGCAGAGCGCGACAAAGAAATCGACATACATACATACATACATATATACACTCGAAAAACATAACCCTCCTGTTTTGGGGCAGTCGGGTAAAAACATAAAGAAAACAGTCAACAACTGAAATATCCCGACTCAACTGAAGTTCTCAACTTGCCCTTGTGAGAAGCTTCTTTCTGCGCCCACGTCAAATTCCGTTCCTACATTTTCGGCTTTGGTGAATAACAGAACAACCCTAGATCATTGAAGAATGAATCCTATTTAAACTTTTAGACCCACTCACCGAAATATCCCTGTTCAACTGGTACAGTCCCTTCCATTTCAGGGCTTCCAACTTTCTGCAGCACTCGTCCCTTTCAGCGAAGGCCACGGAAGCTATCTCCAAGATGTCCATGAGATACTCCTTGCCCTTGACCAGCTTGCCAATTGTGCGGTTCCATTGGGTGTTGAAATCATTTCTGGAATAGAGAAAGTACATATACATTCATAACATTACGCCTAATTCCCGTCAAGGCAGGAAATCAGGAATAGACCACAGCTCTCCACCTGCTACGATCTTGACATACTTCTATCGCTTCCTCTACTTTCGCGCGTCGGCTTGAGGTACTTTTAACCGGGCCTTTATTTAGGACATCCTGAAATTCATCAGAATGTGTTATAACATTTTATGTAGCTACATCTACGACTACAATAAAAAAATTCGTAACGATGATTGCCTAGTAGAGAGATAGACGGCGAGCTCAACATCTAAGGCACCAAGGTTTGGGACTACGGGTTTCCCGAAAAACCGAGACTGAGAAAGTTTGGAGAAAGTCGAATTTCCAACGCTAACTTCACATGTAAAAAGTTTCGGATTTACATCTCTCATATTCGGTAAGTAGGTCCTTATTATCCCCAAATGGGGCTTGTAGGTGACCAATTAGCGCTCTAGGGTAATAATGTACCTAGAAAAGCCCTAGGGCGGTAAGTAATTGAGTTTTGAAAGTGTGAAGTGTTTTTTTTATTACTTACCACCCTAGGGCTTTTCTAGCTACATTATTACCCTAGAGCGCTAATTGATCACCTACAATTTGGTGGTAATAAGGACCTACTTACCTTACAATCGAGATGTAAAGCAGAGTAGTTAGCTCGGGTGTAAGCATCAATTGCACCCTCGAACTATAGGCGCCCTCGCTGCGCTCGTGCGCCTAAATATCTCGAGCTGCAATTGATGCCTAACAGCCCTTGGCTACTAATCTACTATTAGCGTAATTTTATTTACCTTTCCACCAATAATCGATGGATCTCCTCTCTGACGGTCCTGTTGTCCGTGTTTACGACGCAAAACCTCTTGATCGCCATGTCCAGTCGATTCTCCATGCGCCTGAGTCGATTGTTCGCGTTTTCGATCAGCTCTAGCTCCTAAATGCATTTTTTAAATTGGTTTTATAGTTTTACAGTCTATATCTTCTAAGGGAATTGAATATATTAGTTTTCGTTATTTCGTAGCAATGAACCAATAACTAAGGCGTCTGAGTAACCCGTGATCAGTTTGTGAGGAGACTTTAAGAATTGCGAAAATTTCTAAGCCTAGTAATAACCACTCTATCCATTATCATCATAACGTGTGGGTTGTAAGGTCGATGACTGACCTCACAAACCCTGGGGTCAGAGAGTTAAGCCGCCAAAAGCCGTCTGACATGGCTCATTAACGAATACGTCCGTAGATAGTAGTCGAGACCAACCGCTTAACGTGTCTTTCGAAGCACGGAATCATCTTGCTTTTCAGACAATCAGGTGATTCATCCTTCAATGCAATGTCCTAACCAAACTGGGGAGGTCGCACAAAGGGATTTTTGTATGACAGTGTCCCCACCAAGAATCGAACCCAGAACCTCCGGATCGAGAGCCGAGCCCTCTAACCACTAGATCACAGAGGCTGTCAAACTCTATTAATAAGATCTTATGAACATTAACAACACTGTAATACCTATTTCTTTGAGTTCTACCACTGGGTAGAGTGAAATAGAATCCGAAAAAAAGTAACTCTTACTTACACATGTATAATTGGTTTATTTTTCGTATTTACTGTGATTAATTAATCTCAAATGACAAACTCAAAGGTATAATAAGTAAAAAGATATTAAAAAGTAAACTTTACATCAGCTTCTGTAGGCACGGCCTTGAACAGCTCAATGATCTGCTTCTGAGCGAGGTAGTTGAGGCAGTCCAGCTCAGCCTGCTGAGCCTTCTCATCACGAAGCTCTGACTCCAGGAAGTCATATTCCACGATTGACTTGCGTGTGCCCGACTTGATTTGGGAATCGCGGACTGCATGCTGGCCCTTTCTGCCAAGCTGGATAAAAAAAAAGATAAAGAAATTTAAATCATTATCATTTGACTCGGAAGGCGCCTATTGCAGGATACTATTTCTCGAACACAGTGACATCCCTGAATTTACTCTAACCACACTCGTATATAAGCGAGGATGCGCAGCTGATTCATTTCAGGAACCAGCTGAGGAATTCCAGCAGCTCAATACTTACATATATACACATCAAAGTTAGCTTCAGCTCGAACGCAAGGTTGCAAAGCTGAATCTTTTCAGGAGCCAGTTAAGGAATTTCAGCAGCTTACCTTTCCAGCAACTTATTAATAAACAGCAGGGTTTCGAGTGAATACCCAGCAGCATGGCAGCAGCTCGCTTCTCCAGCTGTCACCAACTACTTACATCAATACAGATAGCAGGGTTTCCATTTGTGTTGCGAGAACATCCAGTTTTTTTGATTGCCGTGCTAGCTGCCAGATATGAGCATTTCATTTTCCAGCTCTCAGCAGGTACTTACATTAATACACAGCAAGGTTTCTTTCAGCTCATGCGCGAGGATGCCCAGCTGTTTCTCTTGAGGAGCCAGCTGAGGAATGCCAGCAGCTCGCTTCTCGACGCTGCACATAGGCGCGAGTTTTTGGAACTGTAGGAGAAAGGATAACGTTTTCAGGTGAAGGTAAGTGCTTTAATAAAGTTTTTAATTCTGGGTCTTGATTCGGGTAGATGACCAAAGACAGGCTCTGTGAAGCCGACTTAGAATAGTACCATCCCAACCTTTCCTGTTATAAAAGGGAACTAAGGGATCTTAAACCATAGGATGGACAGTGAGGTCCTGCTACGTATCGTATCAGTTATAGCATGCATTGATAGTACTAGTTTACTAGTATTATATAATCTGTGATTGATAGTGACATCTTGAAGGGAGCTCCTTCTCCAGTGCTCCTTGTTTAGGGATCTTATGATAATTGAAGAGTCTATTTACTGGTTTATTAGTCCTAGCAGTTTTCAGAATTCATGGGGTATCTATTTAGGTATTGATGTCTGGGTGCAACCATCTCAAGAGAATCGTAAGAGGCAACTATGGGACTATGAACCGGTGGATGAGTAGCAGCATCCTTCTGTGTATCGTACCATCTTTTATTCTAAGGTCACGAACAACCGCGGTCCATGATGCCAGCCACAATGCTAACTAGCGTGGTGACTATGGTACTTCCCCTAAACATTTGAGCTCTCTGTCCTATAGTGGTCGTTTCATGGAATGTTATGGTGACCTATACTATTAAGTGCAAAAGCTTTACATCCAAAACAAATACAGGGTATAACAAAAAGGGTCCTGAAGGCTGTGATTCTGCCCATGAAACTGAACAACTTTCCCTATCTAGAAACTGAATCAGCGGATAGCGCATTTTGAATGGGAGGTCAATATATTTTTTCTTGTTTCGACCTATGTTCCTGAGGGAAAGTTGTTCAGTTTCATGGGCAGAATCACATATTTCAGGATTGAAATACCCTTTCGGATATACCTTATAGAAGGTTTTCTTACCGTCCTCTGGACATAGCTGAGTTCCGCCTCGGGGTCGACAGTCTTCACTTCTACTTGGCACGGCATTTTGACACCAAGTATCTATCTACTTTCACTAAAACAGTAAACTTTTCAAAAACTTCCTATATCCTCCAAAGAATACAATATTTTTGATTTTTGATTACGTTATGAGTCAATGACAGATGTACAGAATTTTTTGTCAAGTTTGCTCAAATCAGTTTTTTGAAAATTCTTTTTTTATGACTTCTACGTCAATTTGTGATTTAGTAGAGGTTGTAAAACGTAAAAAAATATCTTATCCTACAAACCCGTTAATGTCCCACTGTTGGGCAAAGGTTTCCCTTTTTTTCCATTCGTACCAATCGAGAGCCTGCTCTTGCCAACTTTTACAAAAGACGTCGAGTTCATCGCGCCATCGGCGCCTTATACAAAAACTCATTACAAAAAATATAATAAAATAAAAAAACCGGAATATGGACGTTCCATCTTTACTTTGAGCAACGCGATTTACTGTCTTATTAAAATTTTATAATATACACCGTGAATTTTCATTGGTTTCGGTCCCGAAGCCTAGTAATTCTAATCATGAAAACATGCAACTTTCCAAAAAAATTTCATCTCCATACTAAGTGGTCACGTGGACCCATTTGAATGGAAGGTCTAGAAATTTTCTGAAGTATAAATTTTTTCTTCGTGATCTGGGCTTCGGGAGCAAAACCAATTAAAACCAAGTAAATTGAGAGCACATTGTGATCCCTTTAGCTATGGCTACGTTGGTGCTACGACGTAGCTAAGGTCTACGAGCTACAAAACTGAGCGATCTACAATAATAATTATTTCAGTGCCGCTTTTGTAGAGCGGTATCTGAAGAATTTTTCGTTTGCAAAAACTGCGGACCGTGAAACGTTTTGTGATTTGTCTACCGGAGACCCTCAACTTTATAAAAAGCTATGTTGCCCCGCGGTTGAACGGTCCGACTGTTTGTCTGTCTGTCCGATTTTTAAAGGCTTGTATCTTTTGAACCGTAATAGCTAGCTGGTTCAAATTTTTACATAATATGTGTTATTGTGCTGGAATAAATAACAAAAACAATTAAAAATAAGGGGTCCCATCATACTATAGTATGACAACAAATAATCAATACTGGTCAAGTGTGAGTTTAACACAATTTGGCACAGTGAGTAGTAATTGTGTCGACCTACGTCCTATGGGAAATTTATTATTGTAAGAAATTTATTACGAGAGCACTACTACTGTGCCAAACTTTGTTGAGCCCAACTCACACTTGACCAGTTTGGGTTGTTTGTTGTTATAGCTCTTGCACTATAATCGTACCAACTTTCACGCGAGTATTTGTTAAACAAAATATTTTTTCTGCGAATTTTTCGTTCGGTCTGCGCGGACCAATAACCTATAATAAGCGACAGCTCGAGAGTGCTGGCGAAATGTATGACGCGCCATACATTTCGACCGCACTCTCGAGTTGTTGCGTATTTTTAGTTCGTTCATTTAATTCGCGGTTATTTTTTATTTCTTATTCTGTTAAATTGAAGATTGACTGTAAATAAAAATAATTATGGCGATGTGAATTGTGGTTCTTAGGGTTCTGGAACCAAAGGGTGAAAAACGGGACCCTATTGATATGCCTCCGATGTCTGTCAGCGGGCTGTATCTCATGAATCATATAGTAGAATTTTTCACAAATTATGTATATTTGTTGCCGCTACAGTAACAAATAATAATAATAAATAAAGTGGGGCTCCCAAACAGCTAAAGGGAAGCGCAAAAAAATTTTTGGTCGGTCCCATCGAGTGGAGTATCGTTGTTTAGAGCTCGTTGAGTAGATAAATACAGTATTTTTTTATTTAAAAAATATTTAAAAACAAAGGAATAAGATACCAAACCACCAATGTCAGCTATTTTTACAAAATTTTGTTTGGGCTGTATCGCATTGAAATTTTCACAAATTATGTATTTCTGTTGCCGCCACACCAACAAATACTAAAAATAAATAAATAAGGGAGGCTTCTCTACTACAAACGTGTTTTAGGCGATTTTTTTCTCAATTTTGGTTTTAGCTTCACCGTAAAAACGGGTAAAGTTACAAGCGTGAAAATTTGTATATTTATAGTGCATTCTATAAAATAACAAAAAATTATAAAAACTAGTCAGGTGCTAGACGGACTCAAAAAATCGCTAAATTGCAGTAAGTTACTGAAATTTCATTTACAATTAATATTATGTCGTGGTACGGAACCCTCGGTGCGCGATTCGGACTCGCACTTGGCCGGTTTTTTTTCTCCTCGTGCGATATTAAATAGCTTATTTAATCAAGAAATAGGCCCATAATTTTATATTCTTTGCCATTAGGATAAGATTTAATTTAACTGAAGATACTTTTATATAAAATAGAAATAAAAAACAAGTTAAAATTCTTGCTTTATTTATTTTATTTCCACAAACAATATTTTAAGTACTTAGCTAGTCATGTTTAGATCTTATCATTAAGTTATATGTATGTATGTAGCTATCATACTTACGATCGGTGCTATTAAGTACATTTTGCACTCTATATCATGCAGTTAAGATTTAAAATGCTATTCGTTCTCAAAAGGTATGTATTTAAATACAGTTAAAAGCACATCAAGCTCGACACATTGGACTTTGTACCGTTCTTATTTCAATAGACGTACTGGCTCTTATTTTAATATAGAGTCGTTCTTATTTGATTAGAGTTGCACTTGACAACTTTCCAGCTTTTGCACTTGTCAAGTTTCAATCTTGTCAAGAGTGTCAAGCTTGACCTGTCGTTGACTGTACCTACAGCTTGACCAGCTAATATAGGTTACCAAAAAATTTGTTTGAAAATATTCGTCAGCGCAGAAAAAGAGACCTAAAACCAGGGAAACATAACAAAAAACCGGTTTTGCTGCTTCAGATTTAGAATTATACGAGCTTTTGCTCAAGACATTGCACGCATGGACTGTATTTATACTTAAGATTCAACAGCGGCAACATAGGCGGCAACTACCTCGCGTCTTGTGCATTAGCCACTCAAACCTTTAAATAGGAGCTCACCTATTCTTGGGTGTGAAATAGTTATTTGTTATGCAAGGCCGTTATATAATTGTAATATCATTGATGCAAGGCAGCAAAAACAACGCCACGTTTCTATGCATGTATTTTCCAAAATCTTTGGTTTGGAAGGAAAACAGCTTGAATAGTTGTTCAGTTCAAAGAGTTATTTAGTCAAAAAGGTTGTTCAGATTGATTTTTATTTAGTTTAAAACGTAGAGCAGTTTTAAAAAATTGTTTGAATTTTATTCTGACAAAAACTATAATTTTCGCTATACCGGCCATACTGGCGGACCAAGTCCGTGACTGCCCGTGTCTCCTTGGCTCTTGCCTCTTAGACCTCGATTCTGTGCAGTTGACAGTGTCACTAGTCCTGAAGATTTTATATAACCGAATCTATTCAAGACGCGAGTGAATAGGCTTCTTCTCGGCAAGCTCGTTCCATCGTCGAACTCATCTCTGTCTTCAAAACTAGATCGAGGTCAAGAGTAAGCTCATTTTCAATAAAAAAAACCTGTTGGCCAATCCACTATAAAAATAAAATTGTTCCATTTTTGCCCACCTGAAAGGATATCACGGTCATACTTTAACTTATTAAGCTGGTCAAGCTGTAAGAATGAAAATCGGAAATTTGGAGATATGTATTGTATTTAAACTTGGATAATTATTACTTATGAGTAGAGATAAGCTGTATTAACATGGCCGCCCCCTCCACTCGCTTTTGTAGTGTAGATAGTATGTAGTTATGTTTGTACCAAAAGAAATGTGGAGGGCTACCTATAATACGCTATTACCTAATCTGTGCCTATAATTAATAAATAAATAAATATTAGGGACAATTCACACAAAGTAATCTGACCCCAAACTAGGCAAAGCCACTATGTATACCAGATACTGATATACATACATAAATAGATAAATAGCACCCAGACACAGACGAAACACTCGTGTTCATCACACAAATGTTTTCCCTGGGCGGGGATCGAACCCTTTGCCTACGGTGTAGAAGGCAAGGTCACTACATACCACGCCAAGAGGCCTGTAATTTTGTCGTGATTAATTTGTCGTGAATCGTAAGTTGATCAATTTCCGCGTCCGTTGATAGACTGTCAAAAAATAACAAACTCGTAAGAAATTCGTACATCCATAGGTCCGACAAGGTAAGGCAAACACAACCTAAGCGATCGGATCAGTTACGAGTAGGTTCTCTTTCGACTTAACGCACGAGCCGAGTAAGCGAAGAGAGCGCGCTGCGGCAGAATGGGCAGAAGAGAATTCGGTACAGTTTATTGTTTTTCGACAGTTTATCAACTTATTTGGAAATTTATCAACTTACGATACAGGTTATCCTTGGAGGTTATCTTTCGGTGGTATAAGATGAATGGCGTAGAAAGGGGAGGCCTTTTCCCAGCAGTGGGAGACACTAGAGGGTACGGTCAACCGCTTGTCGGTAGAAACTATTTCAACTCTATTACCACGCCATAAGATTCAAAAGTGTGTCTACTGATGTGCTGTTGAGTGTACAAATAATAATATAAGATTACAAGATGTAACAGAAAGGGCATGAAAATTCCTGAAGACGTGAATCGTCATTCAGCTGAACAACTTTACAATAGGTTGATAGCAATATTATTTATTTTAAAATTTTAATACGTTTTTTAACGGAAGTACAATACGCTGGGAATGTTGTAATCATAATAATCATATCACGTCAATTGTCGTAAGGCACAATACGGCATTTTTACGCATGATAGTATAATAGTGGATTGCAGAAACCTTACGCCATACCACCATTATGCTATTATTACTTTACAAATTAAAATATCATAGGCCTTTTAACGTTTCAAGATTTGCTCAGGCAACGCTGCAGATTTAAGAAGCCTACCCTATTCTAAAACAACACAAAAAATTTCCAACGTGGTACACAGTTGATTTATGGTTCTTTCTGTGCACTTTCGTATCAACTTTACAAAAGAAGGTCAAGTATATCGAATAAATTAAAATAATTAAAATAAATCCATGTTACGCTAAAACCAAACAAAGTCAAATAATTATTATCCAAGTTTTAATACTATACAACTTCATTCAATTGCCTCATTATAAAAAAATAAATTTCTATGATTCTTCTTCAAGCTTTAACAATACAGAAAAATGCATAGGTACCTTACGATCAAGTACTTCTTCATATAATATAGGTTTATTGCAAAAGCTATACAGATACGACAAATAACTATACTTTTTGTGCTTGACCAAAAAGAATTAGGTAAATAGCAGTAAGAATATTTATTTAAAAGATTTAAATTCTGCAAAATAAATAACCCATACATTTTTTTTAAAGCAATGTGTTAGAATAATACTTTCATATCTTGATAATTAGTTCAGTCTTAAAAATAAATTATTTAAATAAAATTATAATTCGAAATGTCTTTTAAAATTTATCATTGAAATCAAATTATTTTTTAAATAAACTAAGTACAATTTGTCTGCGCCAGCGTAATTTATGTACCAACACAAGTAAAAAAAAAAATTTTATGTACCTGCAACTTTATTTTTCATAATATTTATAAAGGCACTTATTGAGGCCAGGTACTTTCAATATTTATAAGGCACAGTACAAAATTACATAAGTTAAGTAACTGTTTACTGCAAAGAATTAACAAGTAGGTATCAATAAGCATGAAAAAGTAAGAGTAAATTTTAAGTGTTTGTTTATTCGAAAATGTTGCAGATCATGTATTTTTTCAATATTTTCTTAAATCCATTATTGCAATTAATATGGCTATTTTAAGTTAATTTAAACTCTGGGTATCTCCAATAGAAAAATAAAAATTCACGATAGCAGTTTTTGAGATCTTTCAATTTTGTCATGTCTGAATTTTTATACTAAGCAGACAGAATAAACTATAAAATTAATATTTTTCTACTAGGGTTTAATTGCATTACTTACATTATAACTAATTATTTTAAAGTGCACCGTTTCCTAAGTAACTATGTATTAAACTATACATAAGTGCTCGCGTAATCTCTGTTTGGAATGTGTTATATACATTTTTAGCTTTGGAAAGGTTAGTATCAGAAATGGTATATTTTTCGATAAGCAAGATTATGGGCACTATTTTTTTAACGCGTTGATTAAAGGTATGATTACAAAATTGGTTACTGATTAATTAAACATGTAATACAAACAATAATTATAATTATAACACGAAACTGAAAGTGACAACCATTGACCAGCAATTTTAAAAAGTATTTTTTTGTAACATCCGCCTATTGCCCCATCCAGACTCTCCAGGAGGCAACACGAGGGAACGGGAGCACGAGAGTGAGGACGGTGCGCTCGTGTCCTCTCGTCTTCCCTCGCCTCGCCTCGTTGGCGCTCCGTTTTGTGTCGGTTTTTCGGACGCGAGTCAAAGGACGCGAGGGGGTGAGGCGTGGGAATTGACCACACTCTCGTGTTCGCTCACTTTGTTGTTAAAAGAACCCACGTGTTTTTTGTCACTACGGGGTGGAGTAATGATTTGTGTACCACTTTTGTGGAATTTTATCACATAGAACCAAATATTTGAAATAAAAAAACTATATCACAAGGATAAAAATAAAATGAACGACTCATGGGATCGGATTAGCAAAGAAGTAAATATACCTACCTATACAGCATTAAAAAATAAAAAAATATATCATTAATGGCGACTTAGACAGGCTAACGCAGTAACTTCAATTACGTTCATCTTTTAGTAGGCGAAGCGGGCAACTGAATAAATCGAGAGTGTGGATGGCTAGCACTCCTGCAGCCTCCACTCGCCAAGACTCGTGCGAGAGCCTCGTGCGAGGCGCCTCGTGAGAGTCTGGAGCCGGCATACGATGTTCACCCCAAACCCAACAGAGTAAAGCAAGTAAAGGAAAAAATGCGTTAAAAATGTTATTTTTATCCCGTTCTGTTTAACCGATTTACAAAATTTGTAAAGTCAGCATAAGTAAGTATCTGTATTGTATTTGTATAATCTAAAGCCTACGCTTTTAATTGTAACAATTCAGGTATGTTTACTTAAAGTAAGTAGTAGTAGTTCTTGCCCAGAAGAAGACGCATTTACAGGCTGCAAAGATGATGGTGAATGATTATAAAAAAAAAAAACATTTGTAGTTATTACGAACCATTGCCTAGTTTGACCGTAAAGGATATATCCTATCTAATCAGGCAGATGGAATGGAATGCATTTGTAAATCGGTTACACCATAGGTTTTATACGCATATTATATTATTACAATCACCGAATTACAGATCGTTGATTGTAATAAAATAGTTACTGTCGTATTATGTTGTTAGATCTATTATACTAACATCGATGCTCTTACATCTATATTTAGGTACTTATAGAAAAGGTCACATAATCACGAAAAGATCTGTTGTACCAAATCTGTGCTAACCAATCCAATAAAATTATACTTTTTTGTATATAAATGGTCTAGTATATGCAAATTTGTTTATATTTTCGTCCCTTGATAATAATTGTTCGTGCAAGAGGCATAGTCTGACTTCAAAAATAATTTGTCGAGTAAAATTTATTTTATTTTATTTTATTTGGGTGGGTTAACCTCAAAAACTTGAGCATATTTTAATTTTAAAATGTGTTGACAAAGTCTGACTATGCCGCTATGATGTACAAAAATCCGAGTAATACATTCAAAAGTACTCGTATAATTACAATTAACAATCTAATTAAGACACTAATTATCACTGTAAAAGTGTAAACATCACACGGTTTGGAAAATAAAATAAGAATGCAGCCTAAGACCGCCGTAATCGTGAACGCATCCGTGCCAATCAAAATGGCGAACGCAAGGGCGTATAACCTAAAATCATTTTTGTACAAAATTAAAAATAACATCGCAGCGGACAGGGACAAAGTGTCATATTGATTTGTAAATATTAAGTAGATTGATATGGTAGTGACGTCTATGGCTTCACTAAGTTGTGGGGTACAACAGATCACCGCTGAAAAAATCCAAGGATTCGCGCGGTGCGGGTAGGTGCGATAGGTTCTGGCAGTTTTCTTCGCTTTTCTTGGTTTATGAGTTTGTGTTTCATTTGCTCTTCGATCAGTTCTTGCATATCCATCTGAAATTCATAGAATATAATTAAGTGATTAAATTTACATGTAGGGGGAGGGGGGGCACATTGATTCACGGGGCACATTGGTACAGTATCTATATCTCAAAACCGATAAACGCTACACAGTCCGGCACATCACTAGAATGCTCAAGGACATTCACAAGAATGACGGTTGTAACACCGCTCGCCGCCAGTTTGCCGTTGGGCCTCAACGGTCACTAACGTGTTGGAAGTGGCGTGCGCCGCTGCCTACAAAAAAAATACATGAAATGTAATTGTGTCTCAGGAGGATACTCTTAGTTGTTTTTGTTATTATTTGTTACTAAAGGTAAGTAAATATAGTTATTATTGTATTTTAAAATGTTTTTGATTGCAAGATTATTATATATTTGATAAAATTAATTGTTTGTGGAAAAAGTCCTTTGGGGCACTTTGATACGGTAATGAGCGGGGTACAATGATACGTATCAATCTGCCCCTCTAGTGTATTAAAGTGCCCCGTCAAAAATAATAGTTTATTTTATTGTTTTTTTTTCTTTTTTTCAGAAAATGGTGCGCACGTACAAACCCAAAACTGATAGAAAAAATATCAATGAAGAAAACATTGAAGATGCAATACGTGAAGTATTGTCAAAGACTTTATCTATACGCAAAGCAGCCAACAAATATGGCATCAAAACTGCAACCCTACAACATCGCATAGAAAAAGCCAGAAAATCATTTGAAGCTACCAGAACATTATCTACAAATGAAGTATCCTCTTCATTACAAGCAGAATCTTCTTTATCACAAGCAGGTCCATCTTCACCACAAATAGCACCATCTATGGAGATGGCACAAATAGCATCATCTTCAGCACACACTACTACTGCAGCTTTATCATCACACACTGCTACAGCTACTTCATCAAACATCTATGGTTCCAAGTATACCGTTGCACAAGTTTTTTCAACCGAACAAGAAAAGGCATTGACTCAATATTTATTGAATTGCAGTAAAATGCACCACGGCCTTACATTGAAAAAGCTTCTGACTTTGTCATACGAATACGCAGAATTATCAAAGTGTAATTATCCAAAATCCTGGAAAGAAAACAAATGCGCTGGAAAAGATTGGGCAGCTGGCTTCAGGAAGAGAAACCGAGAATTGAGTCTACGAAAACCAGAAAACACAAGCGCAGCAAGAAGCTTTGCTTTCAATAAAGCTGCTGTAGCTCAATTTCATGATAATTACGAACGCATAATGAGACAACACAATTTTACACCCGATCGAATAATAAACTTAGACGAAACAGGCATAAGCACAGTCCTTTCCACTCCTAAAGTTATTGCTGGAAGAAAACAAAGACAAGTGGGACAAATAGTTTCTGCAGAACGCGGAGAGTTAGTTACTTTCTGTGGTATTATTACTGCAACTGGTTCTTCTCTTCCTCCAGTTTATGTCTTTCCAAGAGTTCACTATAAAGATCACTTCCTAAATGGTGCTCCTGATGGAAGTCTAGGGTTGGCAAACAGAAGCGGCTGGATGACATCAGAATTGTTTATAAGAGTTTTGAAACACATTCAACGCCTTACTTCGAGCAATAAAGATAACCCAATTCTAATCATTTGTGACAACCACGAATCTCACATTTCAATAGAAGCTGTTAACTACTGTCGTGACAACGGTATTGTTTATTTGAGTCTTCCCCCACACACGTCACACAAATTGCAACCGCTTGATGTCAGTGTGTTCGGACCCTTCAAAGGCAAATTGAAGATAGCTTTCAACGACTGGCACATTCAAAATGTTGGAAAAACTTTGACCATATACAACATTGCTGAACTGTCAAAATTAGCATATTTGGAATCATTTACACCAAAGAATATCATAGGTGGTTTTTCCAAACCTGGAATATGGCCAATTAATAAACTGGTATTTGGCGACGACGACTTTGCACCGATAGACATTTTCAGAACAGGTTATCACGATTTGACAGATGAGAATACTCACAACACACAAGATTTACATTTTGTAGACTCAGAAAGAAGTCAAAATAGTGAGGTTGTTGATAGAGAACAAAATAAAACTCCTACTTTGGATGCCGACCCAGTTTCAGTGTCTGTTGCTGACGATCCTCTACATGTTTCTTCATCAAAGGCTATTCTTACTCCTGAAGTAGTAAGACCTTATCCAAAAAAGGCGATTACTGACAGTGTCTTAAAAAGAAAAGGAAGAGAAAAGGGACGATCAAGAATATACACTGAAACACCAGAAAAAAATAGATTAGAAAGCTTACGTAATGAAAAGGACAGAAAAAGAGAATTACAAAAAGCAAAACAGCATGCAAAAGAATTGAAAACAGCGAAAAATCTGTTGGGATTAACTGAGCCAAAAAAGAAAAAGAGAGTGACTTCTTTGCCTGCAGAAATAGATTCCGATTCTAGTCAAGATGAAGTCGTGATGGCGAGTGATAGTGAAGACATTGAAATGCCGTCGGAATCAGAAGAAGAGGTAATTAATGAAGAACCAGTTAACCCTGAACACATAAATATTGGAGATTTCCTGCTAATTAAGTTTGAGAAGAAGAAAACTGTGATTCACTACGTTGCCAAAGTTGTATTTAAGTATAATGTGACAGAATATGAAGTATTATATCTCAGAAAAAAAGAAGGGTCTTCTAAGTTTGTATTTCCAATTGTGGAAGACAAAGCAAGTGTGGATTTTAGAGATGTAGTTTTGCAATTACCAAAACTAACTTTCTCCAAAGGCACATCTCGAACATCGTCGCTTTATTCATTTTCGGTAGGTTTAACTCGATATAATATCCAGTAGATTGTTTTGTTATTTATATGTGAGTTTTTATGATTAATTATGTTAAATTTTTGATGTTTGTTCAATTTTTAAAGAAAAACATTGTTCATTTTGATAGGAGGTTCTAATATTATATTTTCATTAACAATATTCAATGTTAAAGTCTGATTACTTAGTAAGTATATAACTGATTATATAATTAAGAAAATAACAGAGAATTAGTCTTGTTCTATGATGAAAATATTGTTTTTTTTTTGTGATTATATTCCTTAAGTAACTTAAGAGACTGATTATGGCTAATGTGCACTCTTAATAAAAAGTGTTTTGCGATCTCAATCAATAAAATTGTTTTATTTCTTAATTTTAAGTAATAATACAGTTTATATTGGGTTTTAGTCAGTTTAAATTTGCATTTCATATAGATCTAAAATACGTATCAAACTGCCCCACCCCATGTATCAAAGTGCCCCACTGGTGGGGCAGAATGATACAAAAATGATTTTTTCTTAAAATCAGTTTATCTCTATACGTCGCCAGTTTTTGCGGTTTTTGCGTAGCCAAAATATAAGCTGACATATCAGCCAATGCACACATCAAAACAAATATTTAAACATAATGCTTTATGGTCCTCAGAAAAGAGATTGAATTTTTGTGTATCAAAGTGCCCCCCCTCCCCCTAAGCAATGTAAGATTTAACATGGCTGTCAATTTTATATATTGCATAAATATGTGTTAGGTTCGGCTTGTTTATGTCAACATTTTTTTTTTCAATATAAAGACAACATCTTTTAACAAGCCTAGGACCAAGCCTTAGTCTGTTTTCACCGAGTTGGCTACCTATGCCCTAAGCAAGGGGGTAACACGAATGTTTTATCCTGACACAGATCACCTGCCAGATGGCAAACCAGACGAAATTCAAGACAAAGCTTTACCAAGATAGTGGCCAATCTGGCGGTCTTCAAACCATTGACTGTAGCTGATATCAACGGATTAATAAATCGAATACAAACCTGCCACTGCTCCAACTGTTGACCGAGGTCGACCTTCTGGCGCACCGCTTCATATAGCTGACTGTTGGCTTGCATTAACTCAACTCGGGTTTTTGCTAGCGCCACCTGAAATTCAAATAAGAATAATAAGATATAATATTTCCGTAGGTAGGTATGTTGGTTTCACTACTTTATGAAACAAGACATTGTTAATGTATGTATTTAAAATCAAACCACTTCAACAATAACAATAAAATTAGAAAAAATATTGACACAATTTATTGTTCTTATTGGTAAGTACTCCCGATTTTACTACTTCAAAGGCAGAGAGGTACTTTTACGGCACTTGTCTGTGGATTTTTTGTAGGTATTTTTTTCTTCCTTCTTTGGCTGTGCGAAGTTCTGTTTTATATTCTTATTATAGTAAAGTTTACATATACCAACCACTACGGCTTTCTTCCTTTCGATAGCTTCGTACCGCTTTTCCGGGTGTGAGTTATTGCCTCGTAATGTTTTAGTTGGTGACTCACGTCATTTAGATGTTTGTTTTTTTCTCTTAATACAAAAAATACCAACCTCGACGGACTTCTCCCTTTAGCATCATGTCTCTCTTGCCGGCGGGTGTATTTAATTGCCTCATCGTTCTGAAGACTGTTGTAGTTTGCGTCACAGAGTTCTACTTTATAATATTATAAGCAATATAGTGCTGATTACTTATACCAACCTCAACAGCCTTCTTCCTCTCGATAGCTTCGTCTCTTTCTTGCCGGGCGCGAGTTACTGCCTCGTCGTTCTGCAGACTGTTGTAGTTAGCATCATTCAGAAGTTTGTCTCTTTCTTCATTAGCTGCGCGAAGCTCTACTTCTGCCACTGATAGCTGGAATTAATAGATTTCTTTGTTAATGATTGACTCAAAATAAGTTTTGCGCCGTCAACAGAGGGTATCATACCTACAGAAACTTTTGCTATTGATAGAATTTTAAGACTGATAAGATTACGATTGTCTAAAGACACTTAAAAGTAAAAGGATCAAAAAGTATACAAGTTGACCTCAAAACTTAACAAAAACGTTCTCGCCACCTAAGACCTTGAATGCGGGCAGTAAAAAATTACATTATCATAATCTCACCGTAATAACAAGTATTGTAAGAAAAAAGAAAGTGGATCATCGCGTGGTACGCACCCATTTGAATTGAGTGGCAAAACAGCTTGGTTTAATGTGAGAACACATTGCATTGTTTTAGAATTAATTGGGTTATGGAAAACATAATTTATTTACGGTTTGAAACCAAAATTAAAACAACAAATATTACAATATTCAGGGAAGTGTAAAAATATTACCAATATTAATTATTTCTTATTCCATAGATCCCACTCGATCAGTCCTTGGGAAATCAGTTTCAACTATTTAATCCGAATAAGAGTAAAATTGATGACAAGAATTAAAAAATATTCACAATTATTTTATTTAGCGAGGAATTCGTTTAACCCAAATTGATATAATTTTATTAGTTTTTTTTTACGTAAAAATGTGAGAAAACGTACAGGTGAGCCACCTGATGGTAAGTGATCACCACCGACCGCCTAAAATGCTTATGTATGTACAATTTGACACTAATGACACAGCAAAGCGCGTTGCCAACCCTGAGAACTAAGGTAGTGTATCTGATGTGCCGGTTACTTCACTGGCTCCCATACCCTTCAGACAGAAACACAAGGGTGCAAACACTGCTGCTTTACAGCAGATTTAAGCAAGGGGGTGGTACTTCCCCAGTCGGACTTTGCACAAAAGCCCTATCACCTTCAAAAAGAAGTAGTAGTTTCTAAGTAGTTACACATTCACAATCGGAAGATTCATGTTATTATATTAATTAATATTGTAAAATGGAAAATTCCGCAAATTATCTAACGTTTTATATTAAGAACTTCTAAGCAAACTTAAATCTTTATAATCTGCCGGGCACACAAAAAAGTTCTAAGAATACATGAGCAATTCATTCTTGGAGGTCAATTATTTTGAGTGAGTATTATTAGAGTAAGGTCCGAGTAATGGGTTAGCCTTGGCGACAGAAAAGCGTCAGCGTATTATGGCAAGGTTGACACTTTCATTTTACGATCATTAGTAGCTTGGTGCCCTTAATTGTTAAACTTTAGTTAAGTAAAATGTCAAATTATGTAAAACTATTAGGCTGACGTAGTCGCTCAGCGACCAAAGCCTTTATCAATAAAGATTAAAAAAAAAAAAAAAAGCTTGGTGCGTCAGAGTTAACCTAGAATGGTTGTCGAGATCGAGATGACTTTGAAAAGCGAGCGAAATCAGCGAATAAAGTAAAGGAACAACGAAAAATTTAATTTTGTTCAAAATATCTTCATTTTCTTACTCATTGTGTTCTCCTGCGTCTTTTGAGCATCGACCTATTATATCGTTGAGGTAAATACAAATTTTATGTTCCTAGTGTACCTTTATTTATAATAAATTTTTATCCAAAAATAACTTTATATTATCTATTAGTTCTCTTGAGGAAAAATAAAGCTTCCATAATATACAAACCTACCTAACTTAAAACCTAACACAATAGGCAGAGAAGACAATATTGAACATATAATTTCAGATGAATAAAGAAAGCTTTCTTGTCATCATTCATCTGAAATGACAAGGTTCAACAAACGTGACAAACGTGGCCCTCATATTATATGCCTGTCATACTTAGCCATTATTAGTTTGCCTTTCGTGACCTTAGCTAATATTCCCATGAGTCGTGTCATGACAGAGAGAAGACAATTAATGACATAACAAGGGTCATCTTTCGCTTTCTACTTGACGATAGCAATCAGGTCCCATGAATCGAATTATGAATCAATTGTTAAGAAATCAGTGTTTTGGAAGTTCGTGATTTTATGTTGATTTTGTTTCAATTGTTCTTTTAGATGGTTAAGGATGAAAATAAATAAAAACTTAATTTTCCAAAAAGTTCTGACATCAGTTGAATAATATTTTTAAACAACTTGCTATAAAAATCATCATCAGCATCACAACAACCCTTAAAAATTCCACTGCTTGAAAGGGAGCTCCCTCTAGAATTTCGCGAGGTGCATTTTGGAGGGGAAGTACTATATTCACCACCATTGTTTTGCGTTTTGGCTGGCACCATGGACCGCGGTTGTTGGTGACCACAACATGTCAGATGATACGATGGCTCCCCATTCTCCGGATAAAAATTCCTTAGTCGCCTTGTAGAAAACCTTTAGGTAGAAAAAGGTCGATGCTATTCTTAACCGGCACCACACCGATAAAAAAAAATGTAGATTCTTTTAGTTTACTTAACAGTTTGGACGGGTAAGGCCAACAGTCAACATAAACGTGAAATGGCACGAAAGTTCACAGGTGAAGTACAATGCGGTAAGTAAGAACTTCTGAAGATCATAAATTATTATTAAAAACAAAAAAAGCTTTAAAAATATTGTTTAAAAACTCGCCCTGAATGTCTCCTTTGCATCTTAAACGTATTGCTTTCCAGGAGTAAGACAGTCGTAACAACGAAATAAAAGATAGTAAACATTTGTTTTTTTTACTGACGATGGGCTTACTCTTGACTTCGATCTAGCCCTGAGGATAGAGATAAGGTCAAAGATAATACGAGCTTGCCCAGAATAAGAGTTTTCACTTGCGACTTGAATATATACTACTCAAAACAAAATAAGGGCCAGCAGGTTTTTTGATATATTATAAAAATGATAAAAGTAGTGCATATTTAGTTACGTTTTATTTAGCTTATTCTATTGTTTACAATTTGAACTAATAAATGTTTCGAATAATGCTCAGTGGAAATTTTTTACGAACTTTAATTGAAAAATTACAATTGAAGATATATCAAAAAACCTGCTGGCCCTTATTTTGTTTTGAGTAATATATATATTTTGTGATATTTTTACTAACGATAATCAGTTATTTTCTATCATAGTATGTGGAAATAAATGGTTTATATTCCGACAAGTACACGCACAACTCTCCTGCATGATGAGGTAAGCAGATCGTAGTGGAGGCAAGCAGTGTAACATGATAGGAAAATGACGCACAATTGATTTCTCCTCGACACACAACTTCTAAAGTCCCCAATTAACCCCGCAGGCGGCGCTGAACGTATCGAGCAATAAATAATTATTTATAAAATCCGTTCATATTTCCATCTCCTTCTTTTTCAGTTTACTTATTTAACTTATAAACGTAAGAAAGTTCATGGATCCTTCAGGTTATCGGCCGCAGTGCATACCGCAATGCCCTGTGACGTCACGCCGGCCGTTCGCGTGTTGCCGGTCAAAGACCTAAAGCTAGCCAGTTATAAGCTCATTGTTACAATGGTCTGTATTTGTTGCAATATCTGTAAAACATAGAACCATAGAATATTTGCTAGTTGTAGCGTAGTTGCAGTTTTTTTTATTCTAGTGCTTTTCAAATCGGACTTGGTAATATTTAAGGTTATTTGTGGGTAAACCCTATAAGTCACAAGTCAGTAGTCATGTTATTTCTATGCCGTTGTCAGATCACGCATCGCCTCCTTTTGGGAGCGATTAAGCTGCACTGACAACATAAGCCATCTATGGGGACCGGAACAGCCCTATTTACTGCCTGTCTGTGCACAAAAACGGGAACAAAAAGTAATAATTAATGTTGTATTTTTGGATTTAGCTGTTTTGTTTTGATATGGGTCTTAGTCACCTGAAATAAAACTTTATAAATTATTTTATTTTATTTTCATATCGTACTTTCGACTCAAAGGCTTTTTTAATAAACTAACTAAGTGCTAATGGTTTAAATCTTTTCAAGACACCGAATTTTTTACAACTTGAGCTATTTAAAATTCCATAAGTATATCCACTTCCATTTATCAAGTATCATAAAGTAGACATTTTGACATTCTGTTTCTAGATCTAGTCCACTCCATAACAGTCACACAATGGAACAGGCTTGAAGTCATATGGGCTTATACGGTTGAGGTCAATCGGTTTTGACCAAGGATGTCATGTGAAACTTAAACGTAGGGGTTGCGTAGGTGTGCTTAGTCATGTTGTTTTTGTGTTCCGAAGACTATTTTATGGGATTTTTATTCAGTTGCTATTTGCGGAAACTATTCTCACAGATTCTAATTTATTGTCTATTTGTACCTTTTATAAAAATCTTGCATATTATTACCATTACTACATTAAATAAGTAAGTTATTTCCTCTATGGACTACAATTAAATAAATTGTATAGAGCAAAGTTATTATTATGTCAGTGGTAACTATATCACCCCAAAATCTACTACATTATTTTGCTTTGAAATTTAGGGAGCAGCTCGTTGTCCAACAGTGGACAATTTACAGTACGTTAATATTACCTATAGTGATGATGTATTATGTTGCAATAGGAGTAAAAACTGGGCTCATAAAAACCAATACGTCGGTTATGATGTGACCTTTTCAAAAGCATCAATTCCGTAAACGCTCGAAATTGTCGCTTACGCCTTTTGACGTTAACACTGAAGAATTACAGGCATACTAGTCGCTATTAAATTTCACTGTTTTCTCTAAATTCAAATGAGGCAGTTTACGTTGTAATAGCCGACCAAAGTAAGGCTTAATGTGGCTTAGCGACATAGCTTATAAGATTATTTACAGAAAACTGTATAAAGTAGGCTGCTTGTTAAGAGAAGTCACGTTTTTGTGTAGGTAGGTAAAGGACGTCAAAATCGTGCATTTATGATTTCAAAAGACTTACTGCTAGTTGCAGAAAGCGTCTTTAAACTTCACGTATTCATAACATTAGTTTAGAAGTTGCTATTACCTACACCTGAAAATATTGGCAAAAATTTTGTTTAATTTATTTACCAACGAACAAGCAATAAGCATTGTACCTACTATGAATAAATAAAAACATTCTTGGGGAGAAATAGATGCGTTTATTGTTCATCTGGCTTGCTCTTGATCTATAGGTAATATGGGTTTAGTAAGTAGCCCTGAAAACAGAGATTAAGTCGACTATGGTAAACAAGCTTGCGGGAGCAAAAGAAGCCTACTGACTCGTAAGTTATAGGGTCCTACCGAATAGCACAGTGAACATATTTTAAGCACGTTACCTACTTACGTTCAGGGGCGTAATGACCAAGATGCCATAATCACAATGGTGCCAAAATGAGCATAGTCCTAAAATTACTATGGTGCTAAAAAGACCAAGGAGCTAAAATGATAGACCAACAACTTTCCCAAGGAATATAAGTCTTAATACATGCTATACGAAAAACCAATTCCTATGGGAGGCAAATGAAATTTCTCTCACACAAATCTATTTTCGTATTCCTTGGGAAACTTTTCAATTCCACGGTCTGAGTAACTTACTAAAATTGTTTTCACTATTTCATTAGGACATTATAGCGTGCACAGGTTAAGTTTGGCTGTGACAGTTATTTTCTGTTCATGGGTGACATGAACGTGGTAGAGCTTCTGTGGAAAGTCCGTCTGGGGAAGTACCACCCCCTGCTTTTTTCTGCCGTGAAGCAGCAGTGTTCGCACTGCTGTGTTTCGGTTTGAAGGGCAAGGGAGCCAGTGAAATTACCGGCAAATGAGAGATACCATCTTAGTTCTCAAAGTGAGCAACGCGCTTTGCTGTCATATTAGTGTCAAGATTTACCATTAATAAGACAGTGGGTGCTATGGGCGGTGGTGACCACTTACCATTAGGTGGCCCACCTGCTTGTTTGCTCACTTGTAACATAAAAAAAATCTACCCCAACCTTCCGCGCTCACACCGGCGATTCATTTTTAGGGTTCCGTACCTCAAAAGAAAAAAACGGAACCCTTATAGGATCACTTTGTTGTCCGTCTGTCTGTCTGTCTGTCTGTCTGTCTGTCTGTCTGTCTGTCTGTCTGTCTGTCTGTCAAGACCCTTTATCTCACGAACGGGTAAAGGTATCAGGTTGAAATTAATACCATATATTAGGATCGATGAACCACACAAGATCTGAAAATTTAAATTTTTTACAACGACGCAATCAAAAGATATGGCATTTTATGTCCTCATCTCCATACATTTATTCAAAAATGAAAAACCTACAGGGTACTTCCCGTTGACCTAAAATTATGAAATTTGGCAAGAAGCTAGGTCTCACAGTACAAATAATGGGAAAAGTCTGAAATCATTAAATATTACAACTTTTCTCAAAACTAATGGTAACCAATTGTGGTGAGCTCCCGTTTCAAGAACATTCATATAAGAGAGGGGTCAAGTTGGATGGTTGCTGAGGCGATTTTTGTTTTAGTTCTATTTTAAAAACGGGAACACATACAAACTTGAATGTTGGTATGTTTATAGTGCATAAGCTATAAAATAACAACAAATAATAAAATTTGGTCAAGCGCGTGTCGGACTCAAAAAATCTAGCACATTAACTTACTGAAATTTCAACTAATACAATAATGTTTATGTGGTGGTACGGAACCCTCAGCGCGCGAGTCCGACTCGCACTTGGCCGGTTTTTTTGAGTTCTGCGCATTAATGGTCATAGTCAGAGTAATTTTGTAGGACTAGTATATTAATGTACTCATTCTTTTTATTATTAAATTTTCCTTAACAAAGACCTACAGACTCGCAACACTGTTAGAAACACAACCGTTACGCGAACATTACTGAACGTGCGTGCTGAAGATGATTCGTGACCTTAGATAATTGTGTTTTTTGCGTCCCCTGCACTACAAGACTCGAAGGTACGGATAACGGCACGGGTCTGGTAAAAATAATATAAAATGAAACTCATAAGACTTTTTTTAATTAAAAGGGCTTGCTCTTAACCTCAGTCTTTTCGGCTGAATTTACATTGAGTTGGTAAAAACGGGCTTCCATAGTTCGGTTGGGAAATTGCAGGTTGAATCACTCAATTGTCCGATTAATGAGCCATCTCAGAGGCCTTTGGCGGCTCAACAACTCTGACGTTTGTGAGGTCGTTCATCGACTTTACCTATACGATATGACGATGATGAGTGCGCTCCTACAGCGATTGAAATCGCACAAAGTCCAAAGCAAATGCACGCACGCAATTTGTCGAACTTGACGTAAATTTCCGGGTTTATACCGAGCGGAGCGAAGTTCCCAGCTCTTTCTAGTCAATAAACACTTGATACCCTTGAACCTTTGGGCATCTTAGGGTATCTTTTTTTACATGAACTCTGCTGTTTAAATTTAATCTTAATTATACAACCAAGATGCCACGAATCACCAAGCTATCTTTAAAGTAAGGTTGGCAAGGCAGCGTAGAGTCAGTCCCCAGACGAACTTTCTTCTCTGGCTAGTAATTTGTCAGATACCTTTACAGATCCTGGCTCAACAGGAATCACAATGGGAGAGGTGAGAAGACGGGTTAATTAACTGTCGGTACACTCCACCGCACATCAGTAGAAACACTTTGGACTTTATGACATAGTAATAGAGCTGCTGATGTTTCCACTGTCGTGTGATTGGCTGTACAAGTGTCTCGTGTGTCTCGAAGATTTACGAAACCCGAAAATTACCGAAGGTTATTAATACTGTAGAAGCAGTGTACCTCTTGTAGTACAATTAAGAGCAGATTTAGCTTGACACTCGAAGTTGGACTTATGTTCCTATAGCTGTTGACATATGAATGACACTGTGATATGCGTAGAAACACATAGCTTCACGTATGTCACGAACCAATATCAGATCGATAAATTAATAATCTTAAAGAGTTTAGACATTACTTCCCTTTAGCACGTAAGGAGCATGTTAAGGAATATATTTCCCACCCAGCATTTTACGTTTTGCGGGCCTCCTCGGTGAAAAATATAACATGTCTCCAAAATTTTATATGGTATGGGCAATAGGAATAAAGCTCCCACATCGCGTTAGTTTATGTGGGAAATATGTTCCTTCATTCCATTCCGGACAATAAGTTTGCATAAACGTCTGCCCAATTAAGGGTTAGTGTATATGGTATGTTTAAGAGTAGTAGTGGTGGACGAGTTGGTGGATAGTTAGTAGATTAGTCAGATGGATTTTAAACGTCTGGGCTAGTCACGAGAGTTTCTCTACACCTCCCGACGGACCATTAAGGGTACCCTGGAGCTGATATTTTCCATACCAACTGACTTTTGCGATAATTCCTAAACTACAAAACACTTAATGACAAAATTGTGTACATGCAATCAGATTAATTGTATCAAGGTTTAAAATAAGTTTTTAATCGAAAATAATTCATCAGTATAAAGATGGAGCGAGTTGATATTTTCCATACACATTTTCAACTTGCTCTATCTTTATAATGATGAAAGGTTTTCAATTAAAAACCTCTTTCAAACCAAGGTTTACATTACAAGGGTACATTTGGATAAGATGTACTAAGATACATCTTATCCAAATGTATGTACAAAATTTTGTTATAATGTGTTTTGTAGTTTAGAAGTTATCGCAAAAGTTAGTTTGTATGGGAAATGCTTGTTCCAGGGGACCCTTAACATTCCATAAGACAAAATCTAGTATACCAAGTTAGAGGTGAATTTAGCTGATACTCCATGATCAACAGATAAAATTGGAACCAACGGTTTCGTGTTGGTTTGGCCTCGCAATTCAATTTGTAGAGCCGCGGGCCACGTACGTCGTACGGTCAAGAGCAAATCGAGATTGGCGTGTTGGACTTTTTGTCACTGGGACTCTGCTCTCAAATAAAAATTGTATTTATTTTTCTTCACAAAATAATGTCATACATATTTTTTTTATTGTGTAGGTATTTGTGTGGGGGCTGGAGCCTAATCTAAGCCGAAGTCTGTGTTTTAGGACTCCTGGTCTGCGTTGTATACAATGATGAAATTTTTGAATACCTTGAAGATACTACAAGATAGATTTTTTTTTATCAAAAACAGAATTTTTTTGATAATTAAAACAATACCTACATTAAAATATAATCTTCCACATAAAAAATAATAAGAATAAAAAATTGGAGAGTAATGAGTGAGGTGAGTGAGTAGGTGTGTGGGAGTGTAGGGATATGTGAGAAGGTGAGTGAATGGGAGAGAGTGCACTTTAAAATACTTGCTTCAGGAAATAATTTTAAGGAGATTTTCAGTCTTAGAATCACCGTTTGTGCTAATTTCGCATTGTAAGAGTCACGCTTAACCTGCTGTTGCCTGTACTGTCAACCGCTTGTCGGCATAAACTTTTTCAACTCTAGTACCACGCCATAAGGTCCAAAAGTGTTTCTACTGACGTGCTGTTGAGTGTACGTATACAAGGCACAAGTGCATGGTCATGTGAAACGGTAGACCCGAATCTGTGTCGGCTGGCATTCCATACTATGGTTTTTTCGACGGAGTAAATAGCCCGAATTCATTTGGCCCTTTTGTTTCTAATAATTAAACTAAATGTTACTACTAGGTTGGTAGGTAAAGGTGTAAACTATGACATTAATTCAATTTTAACATCCAGATATCAATTTATTCTAAGAAAATACCTTATGGAAAAAATAACCCGAACAATTTTCGGCACAAATTCGTTCTATGACGTGAGGCATCTGTACTAGTAGTATTATATTATCTGTGCTAAGGCATAGAAGTATTAGAAATTGTATTTTAAGTATTCTATGAGCTATGATTTTTGTTTTATTCCAACTGTACCAACCTCACCGTGAACTATCATGAACATTACATTACGCTAACCCGACTTACAAATTGTTGGCTGTTATTTTATTATGTTTTATTACGATTACGGCAAACGGCGGGCGATTTGTTCCTTATTGGCGTTTATACGTGATCAGGCGCAGGTCAAACTGACAGTTACAGATGTGGGTTTTACACGGTATTTTTATGGTGATACGGTTCTTTACCATGGATTTATTTTATGGTGATACATTTATTAAGTAATGGTTTGTAAGTGAGGAGACTATTTCGCAAATTACAATGTTTTAGGACGATTTAACTACGACAATATAGTACCACGTAACTGTGTGGTGCCGGCAAAAAATTGTACCAACCTATCTTTACCTGTGGGTGTCGTAAGAGGCAACTAAGGGTATATGAAACGGAGGAGGGGCAGCAGTATCTTTGTGTGTATCGTACCATCTTAAATACTGCGGTCAAATTACAAGCGTGGTGAATATGGTAATTCAAAGAAACTCGGGTTTCGCTGTAATTCTTAAGGGAGCACCCTGTCCTGCAGTGGACGTATCATAGGATGTTATGATGACTTTGTAAATATAATAGTGATACAAAAATGTAGAGTCTACAATGTTATGTGTAAGAAGGGGAAAAAATAGGTTGAATGTTGAGTATAAAAAATATAATGGAAGGAACATTGTCATTACAGTAAATACAATCTTACCTTAGAAGACAAATCAGCAATAATTTCATTCTTCTCGTCGATCTGCCTCTCTCTTTCCATTGCTCTTCTCGCATGAGCGGCAATGGAGTCCCGAACTCTCGATCCTTCTAGAGTAGCGTACGCGGCGACGGCGTCTGCGCAGGCCGCTGCTAAAGCCCCTCTGCGGAGTGTTTCGCCTTCTTCCCCGTCGAGCGAGGTTAGGGATAGGTCGGAGTGGAGACCTGGAGAAGATAAATATTGCTTAGTGGCACAGCAGGCGAACAAGACAGCATAGAACGGACTGCGTATAACCTATGTGTTCATATTAGGCGATCGAGCTATGCTCTATATAACCAAAATATCATCGGGTGAGCAAGCTATGCTACTCAACAACCCTACCTAACCTATCTTGTCCCCGAACAATATACAACGTGTTCATGGAATAAGCGAAACCCTCATACACCCCAACTGATTTTTATTAAAATAAATCCATTCTCGTAAAAAAATCTTAAAAAAATATTTTTTTTATAGATATTGTTATTTTAAAGTTTTATCATCGTTCTACTTTCTTCGTTGTTCTAGTCCGCGCGCTCCGCGCCTGCCACGCACACTTCCCTCCCCTCCTCACCGCTCATGATCCGCGTGGCGCCGCGCCGCTAGCGCGCGTATCTACAGAAATATTTAGGATAGAAGCGGTAAAAATTCAAATAATAAAAATATTAAAAATTACCCCTATCAAAAACCCGTGAAATTGATTCTACTCTCGATTCTGAACAAACTATTTTCTCAGTTTCGCTTATTCCGTTAACACGTTGTATAATCTGTATCTTTTCAAGGATGGAGTGAATAGGCGTTATCTAAATAGATATGCATGCTACGTTAACGCTCACTCCTAGCTGGATTCAAAGACCAATTCGGCATACATTGCTCGTTGAAGTAAGAATATTGCCATTAACATAACCAACATATTGTTTGAGAGTTTCGCGGTCACTAACACTATTATAAAAACAGTTTAACTACCCACAGACTCCAGTTCATCCGTGATCATGGTGCTTGCAACAGCGCCGAAATATCGGGAACTCATCAAAAATCCATATCGTGGTAAGAACCCGTCAAACTGTTTTTATAACATAACCAAGCCTCCTTGCAATGTATGCCGAATTAGTCTTAGAATTCAGCTAGGTGTGATCGTGGCTTTACAACCATGCAAGATCGAGGTTAAATGCTCACCTATTACCCATTAAAAAATCTAACTGCATCTCTCAGTAAAGCCGTACACATGTCATTTATGTAAAACATTGCATGTTACATAAAACTGTTATCGTCAATGTTACGTGTTAGATCGTAACTGCTACATTCAGAAATTGAAACAATGATTCATCAGCTATGATAGTTTCGCACGGTGTTACAACAAACTTATAAATTCCTAAAACTACAAATCTCTAAAAACTAAAATAACTACGTGGTTCCCATATAATATATGTGAAGAACAAGTCATATTCGGGCAACACGATCGATATGATAAGTAAGTCTTAAATAATGAATCCCTAATGTCACTAATCAGGCTAAAGTCACTATAGTAGAAGGTAATGTACGTGTGCTGTGTCCGAAGATTAAAATAAAAAATGTATCCCTAATGTCACTAATCAGGCTAAAGTCACTATAATAGAAGCTAATGTACGTGTGCTATGTCCGATGATTATAATAAAAAATGTATCCCTAATGTCACTAATCAGGCTAAAGTCACTGTAGTAGAAGGTAATGTACGTGTGCTGTGTCCAAAGATTAAAATAAAAAATGTATCCCTAATGTCACTAATCAGGCTAAAGTCACTATAATAGAAGCTAATGTACGTGTGCTATGTCCGATGATTATAATAAAAAATGTATCCCTAATGTCACTAATCAGGCTAAAGTCACTGTAGTAGAAGGTAATGTACGTGTGCTGTGTCCGAAGATTAAAATAAAAAATGTATCCCTAATGTCACTAATCAGGCTAAAGTCACTATAATAGAAGCTAATGTACGTGTGCTATGTCCGATGATTATAATAAAAAATGTATCCCTAATGTCACTTATCAGGCTAAAGTCACTATAATAGAAGCTAATGTACGTGTGCTGTGTCCGAAGATTAAAATAAAAAATGTATCCCTAATGTCACTTATCAGGCTAAAGTCACTATAATAGAAGCTAATGTACGTGTGCTATGTCCGATGATTATAATAAAAAATGTATCCCTAATGTCACGTATCAGGCTAAAGTCACTATAATAGAAGCTTATGTACGTGTGCTATGTCCGATGATTATAATAAAAAATGTATCACTAATGTCACTAATCAGGCTAAAGTCACTATAATAGAAGCTTATGTACGTGTGCTATGTCCGATGATTATAATAAAAAATGTATCCCTAATGTCACTAATCAGGCTAAAGTCACTATAATAGAAGCTATTGTACGTGTGATATTTCGCGAAGATTATGATAAAAAATGTATCCCTAATGTAAATCACTAGATTACAAGCACGTGTACATGTGCTAATCCTTAGATTATCATAAAAAATCGCAGGAATAGGCACCAGTGATGCATTTTTTTCGTTTATACTCGTATCACCGCTAACTAACACATTTTGCAGCTATGTCAACAGAAATCGGCTATAGCCGTCAGAGAAAACCAGTTTGTAAAACAATGCTATTCTTTCCGTCAAATATACTCTGGTTTTAGTGTCATGGCTCAGTTGGTAAGCGTTGGAAAACGAAAAATATGGATTAGAAAAATAGTGACTTGAAGCGAATACAATTGATAGAATCTAACATGACATGACATTTTGGATTATAGATTTATATTTTATGTACATCTTTGTACTTGACATTTTATATTTTCTGTATTTTATATAATTTTTTTTTTTTTGACAATCACATTGTGAATTCTTATATTTGACATGAATGTAATTTATAATGTAATTTTAATTGTGTGATAATTAAATCTAATCTAATCAAACTCACAAAGCGTATTTGAAATTAGAGAGCCTTTAAATCTATCCCTGTAATTTTTTTGGCATCCGAACTAAGCAACTACCTAAAAGAGGTTAAAATTTCATTTGCTAAATTAAAAAAAAATTACTTACTTATTGTAGAGTAATGCTAATGCCTCAAGATTTAATTAACCTTATAAACAAAGTATTCCAAACCGACGAGCATATAAGAAAGGATTGATGAATGTAGAGGTTGCGAGAGAAGTATGTCAAGATCGTAGCAGGTGGAGGGCTGTGGTCTCTGCCTACCCCGACGGAAAAGAGGCGCGATGTTATGTATATATCGTATCAAATCTTTTACAAAATGTTTTGAAGTGGGTTTCAGCTTTTGTAAGTTTCTTAATAAAACACATGATGCACAATCATTAACAACATTTCAATACACACTTCACATACACTTACAAATAATAATAACCTTTAAAAAGTACACAATAGAGTCCATAATACCCCAAGTTATTAGCAATCATTGTTCCCTAACTCAAGGTTTAGTTGCAAAATATTAGATTAGCCTTTGCAACACTCAATCCATATTGGAGACTGGCTCATTCGCTAATTATATCTTCGTCGATTGCTTTGAATAGATCAATTCTTCGGTGTTATAATTATGTGAAATACATTGTAGTATCTACAGCGCCCCGTGCGGTGCCGGCAAAGAATAGTACCGACCCATCTCTACCCGTAAGTGTCGTAAGAGGCGATTAAGGGTTAATGAACCAGAGGATGAGCAGCAGCATCCTTCTGTGTATCGTATCATCTTACATTCTGCGGTCACCAACAACCGCGGTCCATGGTGCTAGCCGTAACGCTAACAAGCGTGGTGACTAATGGTACTTCCCCTCCACATTGTTTCAGCAAAAGCTGGAATTTTTGAGGGAGTTCACTGTCCTGTAGTTGACGTTTCATGGGATGTCATGATGATGATGATGGTGACCTATAGTATCGGCGTTAATGAGAAATAGGTAGTAATCGAAATTGATGAAATTTTTACAGCTATATGGGGTATTGGTATAAATCGATAAGCGTTATCTATCTGTTACTGTTACCTCACAAATATCTCTGTAAGTAGGGGCGCAGTATAATAATGAACAAAACTGATAGGACTTTTTGGCGGAAACTCGGTAAAGGCGTTTGCTTGCTCGGTTGAAAATTTTGATTTTTGTGCATTTTGTAATTTAGTGAATAATAAAGATAGTTTTACGCAGTAAATTGACTATATGGAGTGCGCAGCTAATGAAGATTTTAAGTGATCTCGTATAAGCCCGTTTGTGTTGTTTCAAAAAGTCACGGACATTTTCCTTCGTAAAGTCCACTATCACTTTACGAAGGCTGCATTGTGCCACGGTCGTTTCGCCCTATTTTTAAGTTTAATTTCTAAAAACTGAAGCATATTTTAAAACACGACACTGGCAGAAATGACACCAATAATGAATTGACGATTGCCAAAATATAAAACAAAAAAATCTAGATATGTTACCGTTGCTGGCCTCATCTTGCCAAGTAGAGGGCCATGACCTCCATACCTACTAAAAATTGTATAGTTTTTATCAAATCCCAAAAACTTAAAATTTTTATTTTTCTCTCTGAGAAATATGTTACTTGGGACTAATGAATGTTTTGACTACAGTTTTTCTGGTAAAATACTTACAATTCAGGAAACAAACGGTGTTAAAAATTACACATAAAATGGCTATTAATGGCTATTCTTTTTAATAATGTTTAATTTACGTGTAAAAAAAGATATGCTTTCACTTTCGCAAATAAAGTTTAGCTAAAACATAAATTTTTATAAAGATATCTTGATTTTTGTTAAACTTAACCGAGTTTTTGTCCGGTGTGGTGCCGGCAAAAAATAGTACCACCCCTTACATACCCGTGGGTGTCGTAAGAGGAGACTAAGGGTTTACTGGAGGATGGGCAGCAGTATCCTCCTTTGTATCTAACATCTTACTTACTGCGGTCACCTACAACCGCGGTCCATGGTGCCAGCCGTAACGCTAACTAGCGAGGTGGCTACGGTACTTCCCCTCTACATTTTTATAGTAAAAGCTATAATTCTAGAGGGAGCTCCCTGTCCTGTAGTGGACGTTTCATGGGATGTTATGATGACGATGATGAACCGAGTTTTTGACCGACTAGTATAGTCAACTAGGAGACGTTTTACACTTCACTACCTCACATAGACTATGATTATAACTGACTCTACATTACTCTGTGCATCTTGCAATGTTTCTCTGCAGCGGCCAACCTGAGTTCGCAGACGTTTTACCGACTTCCTTATTAGACCACAATGCGTGGACGACGCGTGAAATCACGTCGTTATTGAACAGTGACGAGAAATCTACTCATAATGGGAAAAGTGCTTCGAGAGTGAAAGCTTTCGATAGATATTTTGATGTTTCGTCCCGTTTGGAAACTATCCGTATTCTTATCTGTATTTGTCTTAGTTTATTATAAGTTATTTATATATAATTGTAGGTATATTTATGGTCTTTTATTTTAATTATACTTTCTGCACTATTGTGTCCCGCTGCTATTCACTTTCTCACTGCCTTAGGTTGGCTGGAAGAAATCTCTTAGCTCAAGTCACACAGGGGCGGTATGATTGCGAAAGCGGTCCGGGGCGATTTGGCGGGAACAAAATACCGCGCCGCGACCGCTTTTCAATGTGACAGGGTGCATAAGAACTCATACTTTACAAAAAATACCGGCCCCGGAACGCTTCCGCTACCGCCTCAGTGTGACTTGGGCTTTAGAGATAAGCCCGCCCTTGTATATGTCCTTTAATTTTGTAATTTTATTTTAAGTATGTGTGCAATAAATAATATATACTATCAATAAATCTGAATCGTCTAATCGTATCTGTCAGTTTAAATTTTTGACAGTTAGTGGTTTCGCGCTCGTTGTATGAAGTGTCCGGGGTTTGCTCCTTCTAACATATGCATGTGTATGCTACTTTTTGTATGTAGGTAAGTAATATTTATTCACTTACTTAAAAAAACTACGTAACTGACAAACTCTTTAAAAGCAAAGTTGCAAGGTAATAAGCCATTTACACTTGCACCATAATGTCTTTTTTACACACATTTTAAATTACCTTATACTTTATGAGCTTTAATAAAAGTGGACAAGTGTGGTTAAGTGCGAGTATTCTTCCGCTGAGCAAGTGTTCCGTAGGCTTTTATTAGCATTTTTTTTTTTTTATTGCTATTAATATTGCTATTACGATATTTTTGTACTAACCCTAACATAAAGTATGACCAATTCAACTCGATCGATTTTTTATGATTGTCTAACTTATTTACAAATATCAATATTTTATCATTTGTCATTGAATTTAGTCGCGAAGTATGCGTATAGAAAGGTGCCCAGGTAAAAATAGGTGCTTACAATTATAATTCAATGGTTTTTTAAATAATGAATTTTCACAATCGATCCACTGACACAAATCACACCATTTATGCGGCAGTTAAAATAAATGCGTAAACGAGTAAGTTACTTTACTTCCTACTTAACGCGAATACGAATGGAAATTTAACTGTTTGAATTCACTTGATTACTGTTACAATTATCTATATTTTAACAAGGCCTATTGGGACATAGTACCTTAAAGTAGTGAGTAAGCAAGCCACTTTGCGAGATAGTTTGTAGTACTTTAATATATTGCGCGAACCAAACTACCTACGGATTTTTTGACACTGTTATTCATTTAAGGCCCTTTTTAGGGTGGCATATGTATTTCCCGGAAGCTTCCTCCTTCACTACTCAGACGATAATATTTCTTGCCATGTCCGCATTACTCCGCATATGCTACAAATAAAAAATGGCGGGTCGTCGGGCCGGTGGCCTACGGACGCAGCAACTCATGTCTTACAAACTTTTATCTAAGTCTAAAAAAAGATCTGATGTCAGTCCAATTAGTTGAGAAATAACTTATTTTTCTGTAAAAAAAATTTTGTAGCATTCAAAAGTTAACAAGAATGATATTTGCTACAAGAACAGTCGCTCATTTAAAAGTCACGACTTAGACATCTGCAAAGTAGGATGTAATTTTTATTGGCTTGTCAAGAGTTTAGCATTGAGCAATGAATAAGTCAGATTTCAGTGGTTAAAAAAGGTCATGACTCCAAGTACTTATACAATTCTTGAAAGTTTTCTGACTGTAGTAACAGTATGTAAGACGATACGATACGCAGACGAACACTGCCTGCTTGTACAAAATTCCTTAGTCACCTTTTTGCACACCCATGGGTAGCGACATGAGGTGAAGAGGTTCGTACAAGCAACTAATGTTTGAAAATAATGACATCAACAACTGAATGAATCACATCGAAGTATGTCCTTCGCCACATAAAGTACCAGGCAACCAGAACTGACACAGAGGTTTATGCAGATGATATAATCAAATGGCATCACAGCACGACAGAGCCAGGCACGGAGTATCACGAGTTCGATTCACGATGCGGGGTTGTTAGTAAACAGAGTCTGTTTTTGTATAATTAGGATAATGGTAGCTTGCATATTTACGTAAGGTTTGATAATCGTTTGAAGAAGTAACCAGCCCATTTTGAAAATTCCAATGTTCTTAAAGAGTTATCATCGTCTGCTTACTGGCTTACGGCCGATAGGACACCTTAGGCTTACTTACTTTATTGGAAACTATATTGAATCGACTTATTGAATATTTGACTGAATGACAGTATCCTCTATGACATTTCTTCTATGCCTTACATAGGAGGTCGACCAAGTTCAGAAAGACCTGCGGAGCTTTGAGCAAAGAATAAAGTATTTTCCGGCATCTTTTGAAAGCACAAATAATCATCGTTAGAAAAATGGAAATACTGGTACTAAGCGGAGATACTTGTATGAAAACGATTTAGTCAGTTTGATTGCTACTGTCAAATGTCTGTATTAAAGGATTTCAAAGCCATAAAATAGTTATTTGTTATGCAAGGCAGCAAAAGCGTTATTTGGCGTGAGTGCCTTGTATTGAAACCTGAGCAAGCGAAGGATTCTAGAATTGAACCACGAGCGAAGCGAGTGGTTCAAAAGAAGAATCCTGAGCGTAGCGAAGGTTTCAAGGCACGAAACGCAAAATAACTTTGCTGCCGAGCGAAACACAAAATTTTTCACCTCACTTAAGCGAGGAAGCAGCCAGTACCGCAGCGTGGAGGTCTGCCATACTGCATCACGTTCGAATTTCAAAAACCTTTTGCCCGCTAGCGGCCAAAAATCGCTTTTGGCCGCAGAAAAACCTTTTGCCCGCTAGGGGCCAAAAATCGCTTTTGGCCGCAGAATTTAACCGACAAAACAAATGTTTCCGAGCTTTGGATGTGAAAAAGAAATTACCCAAATAGCGCCACCTAACGAACGATGATGACTAAGATTGCTTATGTTGATGATTAAGTCAGTTTGATCGCTACTCTCAAATGTCGCTATTAAAAACAATTAATTTATTTTACAAAGCCATAAAAAGAAATTACTTACAGTGATGAGCGTGCCACCTAACGACACTTAGAAAAATATAGTTGACAAACTTCCTAGAAAATTGCTTATTGGCAAGAAGCTGCACACAACACAGGCAAATGCTGTCTCTTTAAAGTCGGAATCCAAGATCCTCGTAACGTCATATTTGAGCCAGCGAATTGAGTAGTATATTTGCGATGTTACGAAGAATAAATCTGCTGCCTATCCTCTTTCTTGGTATCTTAGAATCGCCCTTCTATAGGCCATAACAATACGACAAGACTATAAATTATTCATTGACTGGTACCTATTAATTTAAAAAGATATTGCAATAAGATCAATACCAATAAAACGTACACTCATTCAAAAATCTACCAGCATTGATAACATCAAACCTACTTTCTGCACTCGATAAGCATCTACATTTTCCTCACCACATTCTTTGCCCGGATTCTTTGATTGATACCGATACGATATAGCCATGTTACGTCTATGTATTCGGGTCGAATTACAAGTAGGTCGTAGATAACAATCGGTAGCACTTCAATTCACTGATTACGTATTGTCAATCAACAATAATTGACATCAATTGTTGACCGTAAGAGATATGGTAGATAGAGAGTCGTAATTTCGAAAGCCTCGAATCAACGTATTTCATTAACAAACGCTTATATAGGGCGTAGTACACAAATCTGTTCCAATATTTCCGCCGTAAAAGAAGACGTCGTGGCTAAAATAGAGAAAGCATTTTTTTTGTAGTGGACTCCTGTTGTTAGCCCTAATGGCTGTCACAACTTCACCGTACGGTTGGGGAGCGGAAGGCTCTACCCAGAATAAACACGATAGGTTTCTACGCGCCTCGGCGAGGTACTGGACGTCTATACATCGCGTCCACAAGCATCGCGCGAATTTTCTCGGCTCGCGCGAGTCGAGATACTAGGAGAGCCTTGTTTGCGTCCAGTTAAACACTTGAACGCGCGAAAAACGCGCGAGTAAATCGCGGCGAATTCGCCCTTTCTGGACAGGGTCTAAGGGGCCCTCGCGGAGCTCGGACCTCTCTGGAATATGCCGATTGTTCCCAAAGTATGGGACTGAACTAAAACGGGGGGCGACCACGACCCTGCCGGCGGGGAAGGGCGTTCGAGCTCGCGGATGTAGAGTGTAGCCTATTGTTGACTGTATTGATGTATTTCGTGATGGCGTCATCAGGATCGGAAACATATCGGAAAGGATAGAGAAAGGAATGCCGAAAGTTTCACGAAAGAATTATGCAAGGCAAGGGTGAATGGAAATGCTGGAAGGAGAAGGCCTCGGCGAACATTCCAAGACTGAATTTATGACGTTCTGAGTAAAGGCCAGATGAAAAGTACCTTGAACTTAGGAAGCGAAAAAAGTACGTCAAAATTGTAGCAGGACGGGAAAAAAATATTTGGCTATAGTCAGTCTGGCAAATTTTAGTAAATTTCTTATGGAAGACAACACGGAGGTGTTTGGTCAAAGAAGAATATTTCTGTTGATAAGTGACATTCTGCGAACGTGGCATTATGCGCTGGAAGAGAATGCAGGCTTTAGTCTAAGAGGATCGTGTAGAAAATCGGGATTATTTGGCGTTACATATCAGGATTGTGTAATAAACGTACACTTGTTTCCTAATCCTATTAGACCAATAAGACTCGAAGCACCGGAAATTAAATTGATGTATGGGAGAGTTAAGATGTCATCAATTTTTTGTATGGATATTTTTTTTTACAGAATCCTATCATATGGGGTATCTAATGAAAGGGCTTTATGAGCCGATTCTAAAAATATAGCACATCTTAATATTCCAGTCACTAGTTTCCTAAAAATTTGAAAAATATGTTCAAAACATACCAAGTTTGGGCTTTTCCTGGTAGAAAATGGCTGAATATTTTTTTGTAAAATATTCATGAAATGATTCATAATATCCTCATATCCATTTGAAAATATTTTTGAAAATATTAATAAGAACTATATTTTTTTAATAAGAAAGCTATTAGCTTTTTTAGTACTTTTTAAGTACTTTTTTTGCTTTTTTTTTAATTTTTGGGAACCATAGTTACTGAAATGTAAGATAAACTATATTTCTAGAATCAGCTTGAGGAGCCTTTTCATTGGATACCCATAATGATAGGTTTTTTTTACAAAAGAAAATTAAATTCTGTACTAAAATTCAAACAAGTTTCTTCCCTTCTTTTTTTTTCTATCCTGTACTGTCCAACTGCTGGGCAAAGGCCTCCCCCTCGTCCCTCCAACCATCGCGGTCTTGAGCGAATTTCCACCAATCGCGTCGGTACGAGTCTTATTAAAAATAATAAATAATAAATAAATAATAAATAATTCTTTATTCAGTAAAATTCACATTTTGCTTAACTGCGATAACCACACTAGGCAAAGCCTGTATCGTGATTATCGCTACATTATATCATTCACAGCAGGACACAAACTGATTCTTAATAGTAGGTAGCAATTATTCTGACTTGTACATAGTGGCATAGTAGCGTAAGATTAGAGCTTAAATTATGAATAGAATTAATAATTATATTAGCCAAGAATAAAACATTAAAAAGAAATCTAATTTACACGCAGAGTGAGCGAGATTATTCGTAAATGTGTGTGTGTGTGTGTGAGTGCGTGTGTGTGTGTGTGTGTGTGTGTAAGTAACTCATCAGTGAACTGAAGCTAGTTATAATTTATCTTTGTGCTTTGAGAATAGACTCAGTATCGTCGTAGGTCCACTTCAGAATCTCATTGGTTACTTTGTGCTTAGCTTCACGCAAGGAGAGTTTTTTGATTTCTATCGTCCTAACTACCTTATTATATATGTAAGGAAATGCAAATGGCGAAAAACGTCTACCGAAAGCAGTATTTGTGGTCCTAAGAGGTGCCTTGTAAGTTCTCTGGTTTAGCATATTTGCATAATTCGGAGAGCTTAATATTTCCCTATGAGTGATAAGCGTTGCTTTTAAAATATATAAGCGTCTGATGCTAAGCAGCTGGGCATCTTCATATAATTGGGATGTTGGATATCTGTAAGGCTTACGCATCATCACCTTTAAAAGAGCTCGCTGTGCCCTCTCTGCCAGAATAAGGTTTGAAGCGGTTGCACCGCCCCACGCCTGGATGCCATAAGTTATAATTGATTGACCCAAGGAGATGTAAACAGATTTTAAGAGATTCCAGTCAGCCACATCTCTAAGTGCTCTAAATACGTGTATCAGGCGTCGAATTCTAGCAGATAGAGATTGAATGTGTTCTCTGAAGGAGAGTTTATCGTCAATAATTACGCCAAGGTATCTAATGGAGCGTGATCTTGTAATTTCGATACATGCGCAATCATCACTTCTCTTCAGACAAGAATGCACGACAATCTGAGAAGTATTTATTCCGGGGGCCGAAGCAGCAGTTTTATGAAAACATAGAAACTTTGTTTTACTGCTGTTCAGTGATAGGAGATTTTGTCTGAGCCATTCAGCGATTTTCGACATGCCCTGTTTGGTTGTCGTGAGACAGTTTGTCCAGGTGTTTTCATTAAAAATGACTGCAGTATCATCGGCATAACATATTATATCGGCATTCCTCAGTGGTAACAGTGCAAGTTCGTTTAGGTATATTAAGAAGAGAGTTGGACCGAGTACGCTACCCTGAGGAACGCCATAAGACAGTTCAGCAAATTCACTGGTTACAGTATCAATTTTAGTACATTGTCTCCTTCCTTTCAGGTAACTGACGAACCAATCCAAAGCTATTCCCCTTATTCCAATCCGGTCCAATTTGCCTATCAATATCGGAATCGATACTGTGTCGAATGCTTTTGCAAGATCCAAAAATACACCGACACAGCATCGACCACAATCCAGATAGTTAGACACCTTTTCCGTCAATAAATTTATAGCATCTTCTGCAGATCTCCCTCTTCGAAACCCGAATTGATTACAAACTAATATATCTTGTTGTTCTAAGAATTTTACTAGCCGTTTGTTTACTAATTTCTCTATTATCTTTGAAAATGCAGGAAGCAAAGATATGGGACGGAAGTTTGTAGGTTTATCTGTCTCTCCTCCTTTATGTATAGGGGTGACCGATGCAATCTTCCATGCCTCGGGCATAATGCCAGTTGAAAAACTCATGTTGATAATGGCGGTAAGGGGTTCCACGATATAGTTTTTTATAGACTTTAAGAGACGATTTGAGATTCCATCAATCCCTGGAGAACTATCCTGTTTTAGGTTGAGGATCAATGACTCGACCTCACCCACATCCGTTGGTTCCATAAAGAATGATCCCGCGGGGGAAGAGACTGTCCGGACGTTTGCTGCTAGAAGATCTTCGGTTAAATTGAGTTCATCAAGAGTTTTTCTAGCCAGATCATATCCAACCGTTGCAAAAAATGTATTGCAGAAGTCAGCAGATTCTTGTGGAGAGTGCTTTATTTTTAGCAATTCGGTGTGACTCCCAAATGCTGGTTTCATTCTATCTGTAACTGTATTTATTGTTTGCCAAAGTTTCTTAGGATTGTTACGGTGCATTTGAAGCAAACCAGACTCATATTTATTTTTAAGTTTACGCAAAAGGCTGATATAAAAATTTCTGTACCTAGTATAGACAAACCGTTTGAAATGGTCTGTAGGAGACTTTCTTGATTCTAAGTGCAGGTTATCACGTACATACGAGCATCGCAGAAGACCCATATTCATCCAGGGTTTAAAGATAACCTTATTACGGCTAACATAGATGGTTATGGAATGTGATTGAACGATGTTGTTAATAATGGACACAAATTTATTTGCTTGATCTGAGACGTTTTGTAAATTTGACAAAATTGACCAGTCTACGTTAAAAAGGTCTGCTTCTATGGACTCTAGATTTAGACGCAACTTGCGCCTCGGAGGTTTTAAGCGTACTTTTGAGTCAATGGTAAAGCCAGCAATAACCATGTCGTGATCAGTAACCGCCGAGAGGCACACAACTGTTTCTACTTCCATCTTTCCTCTGCAGAATATATGGTCCAGACAAGATTTGCCCCGTGTAGGTTTGTCTACAGCAGAAGCTAAACCTAGCTCCGCTAGTAAACAGAGATATTTGGATGCATTTTGTGTCAAATCTGTGACCACATCGTCATTGGAACTAAGAATATCTATATTTATGTCGCCGGCCAGGACTACGCAGGAGTTTTGTTTAAGAGTGTTAATAACATTGTGCAGAGAGTTTAAGAAAGCGTCTAAATTTCGGAAAGAAGGGGATCTATACACGCTAATCACCGTAATTACTTCAGGAATTTGGACAACTAAACAATTTGCCTCTTCAAAAGCGGGTTCAAGTATACGCACAGACCACTTGTCTCTAACATACACGACCACTCCTCCCGCTTACTCGAAGAATATCCGGGAATCTGACAGATAATTGGATTGCTGTCCAGCCAACACTCGGTCAAAAAAAAAACATAGTTCTGATTAACATATTGAAAAATGCTTTTAGGAAGTTGGAAATGAGGATATAACGATTCATTTGATTTATATTTTTCAAAAGTTTGTTCAGCCATTTCCTACCAGGAAGAGGCCAAACTTGGTATGTTTTGAAAATATTTTTCAAGTTTTTAGGAAACTAGTGACTGAAATATAAAGATGTACGAGTACTATATTTTTAGAATCGGCTCAAAAAGCCCTTTCATTAGATAACCCACATGATAGGTTTCTGTAAAAAAAAATCCATACATAAAATTGATGACGTCATAACTCTCCCATACATCAATGGAATTTCCGGTGCTCCGAGTCATATTAGTCTAATAGGACTAAGAAACAAGTGTACGAAGTTACACAATTCTAATATGTAACGCCGCGAGATTACACGATCCTCTAAGTAGTCACTTAGCCCGAAGCGAGTCATCTTTCATGATCATATCAACGGTGTAAGATGTCCACTTTTAGATGTAAGCTTTCCTTAAAAGTTTTCACACGTCCTCAGACTGAACCTTTTGCTTCCCGCTAACCCAGTATAAGAACATTGCAACATTTTGTATACGCCACCAGCAATTTTGTTCTTTATCCAGAAGTTAAAGAACTAAATCCTTACCTGAGTCATCATCGTGCCCAGTATTCAGTTGGAGCGCAAGAGCCCTGAGTTGCTTGTAAACCTGGACAGCCTCCTTCCTCAGCCACCCGTCATCCTGGTCTTCTGGCTCCGTCTCCATCTCCGCGTGAAGAGACCTGGCCGAATCCGTCTGGTCTACTGTGTCTGGAGCGCCGATTCTTTCAGCCAGGGTGTCGTGGGAACGTTGTAGGCGTTCGAGTTCTTTTAAGGTGTTTTGGTAGAGGTGCTCCTGAATTTGAAAAATATATTTTTGTAAGTATATGCCATATACAGGGTGTACAAAAAGTACGATGATCCTTTCAAGAGGTGATTCTACAACACTAAAAGATCGTATAAAAAAAATAGTCTTTCGTAAATAAGTTTATCTCAAGAGGAAGATAAGTTTATCTCAAGAAGAAGATCATCTGGTGATGTAGACAAAGATGTTTTTGGTTATAAGGTTTTTGGCGGCGAAAAGTTTATCTAGTTAGGTTTCTTGTCTGGGAAAATTCGTTTTCATTGTGTTTTGAAGATTTCTTGAAAATAACGGGTTTCAGAAAGCCTACAGCGCTATGTGTTATTGGGCTTTAGTTAAGATGATAATAATAATCCCTGTCGCCCAGATACTGGTACTTGATAATAGCTTTGTCCTTTTTTGAAAATATGCATAGATTATAAAATTCCCACGTATCATTATTCATTAATTACCACGGGAATTGTTCATTATGCTGTCAAGATTGTGCGCTGCTTGGCCACAGTCACAGATTAATGAATCAAAATCATATTAGGTGAGAAGTCAGATGTGTTTTTAATTGCTGTATTGTTCTTACACGTTTATTTATCTTACTTGAAAGGAGTATTATCAAACAGAAAATTTATATAAACGATTTTGTATACTAGGTTATTTTTTTGGACCTGATTTGCGTATGCCCACCTTATTACAGAGGTCAAAAGCAACAACTTTTATTCTACGACTTTGCTAACTACGCACAAAAAAATTTCATCTCCCCATACTAAAGTGGTCACGTGACCGACCCATTTTGTATGGGAAGTTGAAAAATTTCGTGCGTTGTTAGAAAACTCGTAGAACAAAAGTTGTTGCTTTTGACCTCTGTAATAACGTGGGCATACGCAAATCAGGTCCAAAAAAATAACCTTGTATAACGCACGCACAACTACTTTATAATCGGTTTCTCTAAAACAACTCTAATTTACTATACGGGAATTTTTGGAGGCAAAAAATCGATCTAGCTTGGTCTTATGTCTAGAAAAATTCTTTTCTCCGTTTTTTGAGCATTTCTTGAAAATACCATGTTTCAGAAACGTTACAGCGCCATCTGTTGTCGGGATTTGGTTAAGATTATACAGAGCGATTATAGTGGTGATCAAAAAATCTAAATATGTACTAGAATTTGAAATGACGATATCCGTAAATTATTGTACCTACCTAAATATTTTTATTAAATCAGTTGGTAATATTATCTCATTAAATCATAGCGTAACACGATTTTCGTTTTGACGCGTTGCTCTAAGCATTAAATAATAATTTATTAAATTTTATAAGTAAGTAATTTACATAAACACGTAAACAATTTTCTGACGTAAATTATAATATCATCATCATAACATCCCATGAAACGTCCACTACAGGACAGGGAGCTCCCTCCAGAATTCTAGCTTTTGCTGGAAAAATGTGGAGGGGAAGTACCATAGTTATAATATGAAACATGTAAATTGGCTAAAGGAGTGATCACACCTAGCTGAATTCAAAGACTAATTCGGCATACATTGCTGGGAGGCTTGGTTATGTTAATTGCAATATCCTTACTTCAACGAGCAATGTATGCCGAATTAGGTGTGATCACTCATTAATGCCTATAGAAATACAAGTGCCAAAATTAACACCAGAAACTTATTTCTCCGAGCTTATTTCATAGTAATCAAGGAATTTTAATGAAGTAATTCGTCCCGTGTGGTGCCGGCACATAATAGTACCAACCCATTTCTACCCGTGGTTGTCGTAAGGGTCAATGAACCAGAGGCCACTAAGGGTTAATGAACCAGAGGATGTGCAGCAGCATCTTCCTGTATTATCGTATCATCTTACATTCTACGGTCACCAACAACCGCGGTCCATGGTGCCAGCCGTAACGCTAACAAGCGTGCTGACTATGGTACTTCCCCTCCACACACAGAAAAAGCTGGAATGTTGGAGGGAGTTCCCTGTCCTGTAGTGGACGTTTCATGAAATGTCATGATGATGAAGTAATTTACTATTTAAATTTTGTAACTATAAATCAGACATTTTCAGAAAAAGATATTTTTTTTACAAGGAATGATTTATATCACTGTAGTATACAAGAACCTATCATTAATTTATGATTACATACAAGATCAAGATATACTTGAAATACTTTTCTGACCAGAGCAAGCAACGATAAGATCTGAAATATCGAACAACGCTTATCATTTCGTCAGTTTTGCAGTGCATTAGACAGACGAAGATAAGAATCATAGAATACTAACTTAAGATGAAGGCTACAAAGATAACCCAACAAAAGTTGATAGTATGGGCATCGTAAATTAATAAGAGCATAGCTAAAGTTACATTAACATGTTATGTAGTGTTAAAGTTGCAAGTGGCAAGCTATATAATTCGTCGTTTTACATCATGCCTTGGCATTCTACAAAATACAGAGATTTTTTTTATTCGTCATTTTACATAATGCTGCGGCATTTCACAAAATGGCGCGTAATTCGTTGTGGTCGAAAGGTAACCTAACCCAACCTAACCGATCCCTGCTCGGAATCGTTTAGGTTATCGTGGCTAACAAACCTAAAACATACCAGTGGTGTAAACTTGTTTAAAATCTGCCGGCGCCGTTTTATGATTTTCCGACCGTTTGCTCGCCTTTTGTAAAGGGCGACTTTAACGATTTACCTGCGACATATTTTCTTGTATTGAAGAGAGGTTTCAGGCGACGATTTAAGACCGTCTTTTTATCTAATAAGTCGTGTCGCCTGAGTTCCTATATGAACCCATGCTAACCTGTTCTTTAAGCTGCTTTTCCAATGCTACGATACTGACAATAGCTTTCTCCAGATTTTGTATCACTTCAACCTTGTTGTGAAGGGACGTATCAGGCGACGATTTAAGTCCGTCTTTTTATCTAATAGTAGTGTCGTGCTGTGTTCCTATATGAACCCATGCTATCCTGTTCTTTAAGCTGCTTTTCCAATGCTACGATTCTTTCAATAGCTTCCTCCGGATGGTATATCAGTAAAGTTTATCCTTGTTATGAAGGGACATGTCAGGCGACGATTTACTTCCGTATTTTATCTAATAAGTAGTGTAGCTTGAGTTTCTATATGAACCCATGCTTACCTGTTCTTTAAGCTGCCTCTCAAGCGCAACGATCCTGTCATTGGCTTCCTCCAGCTGTTGCTGCAGATTGTCTTTGTCATGAAGGGACGTGGTCAGTCGACGTTCCAGGTCTGTTTTCTTATCTGATAGTAGTGCCAGCTCCGATTTCAGGGACTCCAGGCTGTGGACGTGGTCCTGTGGAGTTTATATAATTATGGTCAGGTATTCGAGAAGTTCTTTTATACTTTAGCTAGAGCTATAGTCTGACCTCAACCGCTGTACCGCGCCTGAGCTATGCACGGGGAGGTGGGGGAGTGGGAAGTAAAGAGCAAGAACTAGTTGCCGCCGTGAGCGATGACGAGCGATATCTCCCCCGTCTCGCCGCTCGCATACCTAAGGCGCGGTACAGCGGTTACAGTCATACTATAGTACTTATATGTTATTCTATGGCTAGAATTGAACTGGGCAGGTACCCACGGCAGCAAGCACGTAGAAACAAAATCAGTATAAGCTGAATCAGCGCTACGCTACAAACGCTCGAAACTAGGTATCTACGCGGTCTCTAGCACGTCTGTGTTCAAGGTCAAAGTGTTTCCACTGACGTGAGGCCGTGTGTACCTGAGTTTTGCGGGAAGCGGTTGAGACGGTATTCAGAGTAAGTAATGCAGATATACAGGCTGTTACTGTTGCACCACTCGGCAAGTATTTTTTTAGAACAATTTACAGTTGTTGTACAGTTTCTACATGAGTTGTTTTAATTGGAAACTATTTATACATCTTAGACCATGCGCTTTAATGTCATCAAAATCTTCCTTTTCAAATAGTAACTGCCATAGTTATGAAAGCGACATTTCAATAGGGTGTTTGCAACCATATTTTGAAATGTCCACTGGATGGCGCTGCAAATCACCATAAGGAAAAGCCATCATAGTGCCACGATGTATCAGTATGAAAATGATTAAGTCAGTTTGATTGCTTCAGTCAAATGCCTGTAACTTTTTTTTTTCGTCAAAAAAAAAATATTTTGCTGTCTAAAAAAAAGAAATTACCGATAGTAATGCGCAGTGTAGCGCAGGGTCCACTAAAAACCAGCGTCGCAGTCGCAGCATGCGTGCTGCGGCTTTTGCTGAGTGAGGCCGTTTTATCACTGCCGAAGTCACAGCACTGATTTTATTTTAATTTTTTTTCTACTTTTGTATTCTACCCTTACGATAATATTTTTTTGATGTTGCTACATATTTGTTCTATTTTTATAGAATTGTGTTGTGATGTCTTAGTGTTAATAAAAATTTCTGATTTCTGATACGTAGTTGACAGTCGTCAAGGAAAACTCCCCATTGAAACTGGATCGATCACTCCTGAGGGCTGCATCCTATTTTCACAGATTAAATAATAGGTACGCCTATCATTGTTCTCTACAGTTCTAGCACCAATAATATTTTTTTTTATGTTACAAGTTACAAGTCAGCAAACGAGCAGGTGGGCCACCTTATTGGTAAGTGGTCTCCACCGCCCATAGCGCCCACTAATAAGACAGCAAAGCGCGTTGCTCACTTTGAGAACTAAGATGGTATGTCTCATGTGCCGGTAATTTCACTGGCTCCCTTGCCCTTCAAACCGAAACACAGCAGTGCAAACACTGCTACTTCGCGGCAGAAAAAAGCAAGGGGGTGGTACTTCCCGAGACGCACTTTCCACAAAAGCCCTACCATCTTTAATCATCATCTTAACTTACCTGCAGACTGGTCTTCCTGATGGAGCACTGATCCTTCAGACCCTCGAGCTGGGCTATTAGCTGCTGTTCTATCGCTGACGATTCCTTCAGCTGGGCTGTCAGCCTGGAGTTCTGTGCTGTTAGTTCTGCTATCAGGCTGGTTTTCTCCTCTTCTCGCTGTTGAGAAAAAAAATATTGTTTAGGTCATATCTCTAAATATTTAGGAGTTTGTTTTTTAAAGTCCAAATGTTTTATTCATCATCATCATATCGTGTGGTATGTAAGGTGACCGACTTCACTGTCCCTGGTGTCGACCTCATCTCAGTCTTCAAGACTAGATCGAGGTTTTAATTTCTCTAAATGAATAAATACAACAAAGTAGCTTCAAGCGAAAGAAAAAGCAGTTACGAGACAGGTATACCTATCGTCGATCATCTTTATGAAATTTAGTTATCTCAAAACACTCATAACATCTCATGAAATGTCCAGCTCCTTCCCGAACTCCAGCAAAAATGCGTGGTACATTGGAGGGAATTTATGGAGGAGCTATCCAAGGGATTTACCATAGTCACCACCTTGGAGGAGCTACGAGTCACCACGCTTGTAAGCGTTGCGGCTGGCGACCGCAATTGTTGGTGACCGCAGTGTGTAAGACGGTACGATACACAGAAAGATTCTGATGCCCATCCTCCGGTTCATAAGCCTTTAGTCGCCTCTTACGACACCCACGGTTAGAGATGGGTTAGTAATATTCTTTGCCGACACCACACGGACCAGACCATTAATTGGGATAGCCACATCCTCACATTATCTTCTACTTAATTCAAAATAACAGCTCTACAATATTGCGAGTACTAATTTAACACTACTATTTGTACCACCTTCTTGCATTCGTCACAGATGTTCAATATTGTCTTACGAATAACAATAGATTTCAAAATCGAATGTTCTAGATATTATCTAGAACACCTATCCAAAATTGTTTCCTCAATCAAGTTAGATTACTAGAAACCATCTGAACACCATGTCAAAGTACTTGCACCATCCTAATCACCAAAACTGATCCGCCAAGCGTAGTTAATCTAGTTAAATGGGTGTAACAAGCAAACCTTTCATGCTATCATATTTTAGACTCTGTAACCTTGGGAATAGAGTTGATGATATTGTGTTTCGTTTGCGAAATAAGTTTTTCCTACAGTTTAGGAAGGACGTCAGCAGCGTGACGATGGTGGATGGTGTAGTGTTGCAAGTGTATCAAGAAAAATCATGGTTGTTTTGTCATCTTATTACCGCCGTTAAGTTGGTATTTATCATTTGTGGTCATTATAATAGTATAGATTGTGGTCATTATAAAGTTGGTAGGGATTTTGTGCCTATTTCTGCCGTGAAATAGCAGTGTTTGCACTGCTGTGTTTCGGTTTGAAGGGCGAGGGAGCCAGCGAAATTACTGGCACACGAGACCCACTATCTTAGTTCTCGGGGTGGGTAACGTGATTTGCTGTCTTTTTAGTGTCAAGTTATGCCACTAATAAGACAGCGGGCTCCATGGGCGGTGGTGACCAATTTCCATCAGGCCAACCTGCTCGTTTACTCACTTGATACGTAAAAAAAAAGATGTCTGCTGCAAACATCACCACCTTATTTGATGTCTCTTTCCGTGGTTTTCGTAAGAGGCCACCAAGGCAGGATGCAGGATGGGCAGGGCAGCGGCGTTCTTCCGCATATCGGTTACCAATCATCAAGGTTCCACTGTTACTCTAACAAGCATGGTGACAATTTTTTTAGTATTTCGACCTATGTTCCTTGGGTACACTTTTCATTTTCATGGACAGAAAGAATATCTGGGATGACACAAAAATAACGATGTATTTATAAGTCTAAAAAGACATCTCCATAATGTTAAAAGAACTTTATATATATTCTTTATTGTGCACAATAAAACAAAACAGTAGTGATAGAAGAGGTTCACAATGGCGAGCTTATCTCTATGAAGAGATCTCTTCCAGCCAACCAGAGTTTAGTGTGAAAAAGTATATGACGGGGACAAGAATAAGTACACATCTAATAAAAATAAGTATAAGTACATATATAATATTATAATAATACATAGTAATAACTACATACATATACCTACTATAGACTACATATAATAATATACCTACAACATAATAATACATATATTATCAAGATAAGTTCGAGAAGAAGTGCTCTTTCAGCCTTTTCTTGAAAGAAGTGACGGATGGGCTGTCTTGAATATTTTTTTAACTTTTCCAGGTACATACATAGAGAGAAACGTAAAATTTGAATTTCCTCAAATTTTGTTCGTTTTTCGACCTGTATTTAATGGAGAAAGTGGTTCTGTTTCATATTCATATTGGTTTATTGCATATCACAGTCATTTAGATGTTATACAGAAATTGTTACAAGTACTTGTGACACCCTGTAAGGATGTTGTAATAGAAGTGCTAATGAAAATTACAATAAAGTTTCGCAATTAAAATGATGTCAGAAATTAATTAAACAAGTCATATAACAAGGTCAAATAACAGTCAAATTACAAATAACTGTCATATTTTGAATATGCGGTCTCACATCTGTCTTTTACTTCTACCTGTTTATATACCAGTCTTCTTCTAAGTTGTAACCCCAGGAAATGAAGATCGTGACCATCATAATGTAAAGTCAGTAGATTTGATTGGGACCGGGTCACATACTTCAATTTTTCCCTGTCAGCAGTAGTGTGGCATAGCATCATGATTCGTGCAGCTGGAGTTGCAGTGATATTGTTTGGTCACACCATCTAGCTGGTGCACGGCCCTTTTGTCTTTTACCCTCCGCTTTGCCCAAAAGAATATGTTTTTCAAGGGACTCTGGCTCTCTTCCCGCGATGTGACCCAGGAATTCGAACATGCGGGTGCGGCAAGTGTCTGACAGGCGTGTCGTGATTTTCAACTCTTCAAGAATAGAATCGTTACTTCTGAAGGCCGTCCACGGGATTCGCAACATTCTCCGACAGCACCACATCTCAAAAGCGTCGTTTCTGGACTTCATATTTTATTTTATTTTCATGGAGAAAAAAACAGATGTTAACGAAAACATCGTTATTATAAAAAAACCGGTCAAGTGCGAGTCGGACTCGCGCGCCGAGGGTTCCGATATACCTATAGTATTTTTGGAAGCAATAAAGTCCATTTTCAGGACCGCAAAACTAAATTTGTTTGTAAAGGTTTTTTGCAGATTTCTGAAAAACTGTGCAACTTAGAAAGATCGTTTTATTTTTGCTGTAAAGTTTACATAAACCTCTGTCAACTGTAATTAATTCAGATTTTCCCTTACTCAAACTTCGGAGATAAGGGGGGGGGGGGGAATGGTATTTTTTTTTGACATTTTTCATCATAACTTGAAAACTAAGAAACTTAAAAAAATACAAAAATATATTTTAAAATGTACAAGTAAAGCCCTTTCATATGATACCCCACTCGACCTAGTAGCGACAATTTGAAATTTGGCCCCCCCTATTTTGGCCCCCTTTACATTAATAATCATACTTTTTTCAAAAAATTTTCATGTGCAATTAAGTTGGGCAACTATATTCTAAAACTATTCCAAATTTCAGCTCGATAGCGTAAGTGGTTGCTGAGATATAGAGGTGTGACAGACAGACGGACAGACAGACAGACAGACAGACAGAGCGGCACCATAAGGGTTCCTTTTTTTTACCATTTTGGTATCGGAACCCTAAAAATGGAAGTAACATGCCATTTGGCACTAACTCCATAAACATTTCTCTCTTAGAAGTTATTACAAAATGCGGAATGAGAGCAGACTCATGGAGAGAAAAACAAACCTAATATCTATAACTACGGGAAGGGAGGCGCGAAAAACACAAAATCTAGATTTTTTTTAATTAGAAAAGAAATAGAACCATAAAATAAAAAATAAATACTTAGAAGACAAACACAGGCTGTGTGGCGGAAAAAAAAAGTGATCTTGGCTTTGATAGTCGATGTTTCAGAGTCGTAGAGAAAAATATAGGTAATGTTCTAAGTAGCATTTTCTAATTTGTCCTATGGCTTTTTGAACTTAACTAGATTTCCCTTCTATTGCGTAACTTTTAACAAAGCGTAAATCATGACTAATATTAATTTTCGGTACGCATCGTCTACGCTTATTTTATTACAAAGACTGGTTTATTTACGGAACTGATTGATCGGTTAAGTTTTTACGGTGATTTTGAAATGAAGAAGAATTCATTTACTTATTTAAACTACACATACCGAAGAGATTGAGGCATAGAATAAAAGAGAGAGAGAGATGTTAGAAGGGCTGTGCTTTGGGCAGTTCTGTCAATCTTGTACAAGTCCCGGTGTTGCAGTTGCACACATTAATTAACACAGTAAATTATGTTTTCACTATACAAAAAACCGCTTACTGTTGGTCGTCTACTGTTCAATTGAAAAAGTCTTAAAGGTACTCTTCTTTTATTCTATGGATTGAGGTCTCCAAGATTGAGGCAAAGGTTTGAGTAAATGTGGATAAAAGATTTTGGAAGAGTTTGGAAGTAAGCTTTCCTATGTGCATTTATGTCTATTTCCTATGGATGCATTGAGAACGCGAGGAAGGCCGAAGAAAAGATGGATGGACTGTTTGAGAAAGAAAGAAAGAAGAGAAGGTTGAGATGACGGCCGATAGAGCGATGTGAAAGCAATCGATGTATTGCGCCGACTCCAAAAATAAATTGTAATAAGATTTTGGTCGAAAAATCGATTATTTTTGGACCCCTGGCCAAATTTTAGTATGGTACTCAGCACACTAATCTGAACAACATTTCTAAAGGAATATGGGTGGAAAATCAAAAAAGTTTTAGTCATCCCAAACAAATCCGAATATTGTTGGCTCGCACAAGATTTGTATGGAAGGAACAAAATATTTTCTCGTTTTTGTCCTTTGGGAAAGTTGTTCAGATTCATACAAAAATTTTGCCAGGTGTCCAAAAATTGCATAATCATTTAAGTAGACAATATGATACTTACTCGTTTTAGTAGACACCTACTTGCTATTGCGAAAAATATTGGCAAAATTTTTGACCTCTGGCTGGACCTGATTATGGACCTAGAACTTTTTTGATTTTGATATTAAGTAAGTCAACTTTTTTCTGCAGCGTACGACTACTTTTGCGTAGATTTTGAAATCGCGGGGTTTCAATGCGTAATAATATTGAACATGGCAAATTTAAATTAAGTTAAACATTATGAATGGTAAGTACATTCACCTTTTGGGTAATTTCACCTATAATTGGAGTAACAATTACGAATGTTGTTTACTTTGATGGTAAGCTAATAAAATAAGTAAAACAGACGGACAGACAGCGTTAAATTAATAAAATTCTGAAAAAGAATTTTCCAGGACACAAAGACAGTGCGATCTGTCTGAAAAGTAAGGTTGTATCTTTGTTGAATTTCCCAAAAGAAAGGTCAAAGTCAAAAGTTGATTCTCGACTTCTTCTGACCCACAGGTCTGACCCTGCCGCCTTCCTGTCACTTCGGAAGTGACGCTACTGATGGTCGTACCAAATTGCATGGCGATGATCTGATGCCGCCTGACACCGTCGACCACATCCGATATGCTATAGTAATCATCATTAGTTTTATTTTATGGTGTTTTATCTGGCTTTTAGGTTATTGTACAGTCAACGACAGGTCAAGCTTTTAGGTTATTGTACAGTCAACGACAGGACTTTAGCTCTTGCGACGATTGAAATAAGGTGGTACAAAGTGTCAAGCTCAACGCGGTTTAAGTGCACAATGAGTTTGTTATAGAGAATGGCGTCGAATGGACGGCACAACGAATTTTCATACTTATTCATAATTATAGGTTCAATTTGGTAGATTATTTTATCTATGCCTTGACAAGCTATCTCAGATGATGAGTCGATGAGGTTTCAGAGGAATCCGCTGGATGTTGGCAGCGCAGGACTGAACAGTCGTTAAAAAGTTCTTGAGAGTCCTTCAGGTCAGTTCAGACCGAGAGCAGAGCAAAGGAGAGCATTTCCTGATACCAATAAAATACATACAAACATAATATCGCGCCTCATACCGTCTGGGTAGGCAGAGTATCTTGACATACTTCTCTCGCAACCTCAACTTTCATCAAGCCTTTCATAGTTACGCTCGTCGGTCTAGGGTACTTTTAATCAGGCTTTTATTTAAAACATCCAGAACTTGGATATGGATTTTTCGAACCATTAAAAATGTAACTTTGTTACTAATAGCATAAGGCTGAATTCTGATCGAAACGGGAAAGTACTTGCGAGTGCGCGTTTGTTTAGAACTAAATCTTGGTCCGAAAAAAAGATTTTCAACAACATCAACAAATAAATCAGCTGATGACGCAGGGGAACTCAATTTTTTTCGTATACTCGTATCAACCTATGTTCCTTAAAAGTTGTTCAGTTTTATCGGCAAATGCACATCCATCTGGGATGGTATACTCTATAATAGTCAATATTAGTCATCGCTGATGGACTTAACACCTCTTAAAACCAACAAAACCCATAATGGCAAGGTCGTCACTCGAATGAGCTCATATTACGCATTTCCATGAAAATATGAGTGCTCCCTCGAGTTTGAGTGGAAAGCACAAGGTCAAATAATAATTAGTTTGGGCGCGGTGGCCGGCGAGGTGTTTGTTCTGATGGGTTTGGTTGTTTATGGTTTTTGGTTGAACTTGAAATCATCTAAAAACATCAAGCATATCCAAAAACAGGTATAAAATTATTGAAAATCGAACCCAGGGTACAGTCAAGGGCAGGTCAAACATGACACTCATATTGCGATTTCTTTCTCTAAACTGACAGATAAATGCGGTGCGCTTGCTTCTACCTACCTATAGCGCGTTTCACATAAGAATTTCCTTCCCTTCTATTTATGTTGGCTGACGTACCTATTATAAAAGCCAACATGCCATACCTAAGCCATGTCAAAGCAATCTAAAAAAGTGGCTATTAGATAATTTATTTTATAATTATGACGATTTCTTCAAGTTGCCTTTGCAGCTATCATAACAATTTTTAAAACTAATTAAATTATATTGTTACAATATAGTTAATAATTTTTAATTTTAGATTTTTTTTTACAATATTATACTGACACGAAGAATTGACTTGTTGTTTTTAATAATAAATTTGATTCCATTTCCTAATATAAAAGCGTCTAATATTGATTGGACTCCGGTCCTCACGGCTGACCATGTTGACGTGAAAGTCCAGGAATTGCAGGCAATCATTGTTCTACTTTACAACACTCATGCACCGATCAAACTTGTTAAAATCAAGCATGATCCTGCGCCTTGGCTCACTCAGGACATAAAAGACTGGATGGCTAGGCGCGATAAAGCTAAAAGACGGTTTCGAAATCTCCCATCTGATCAGAACTTGGCAAGATACAAGTATCTGCGGAACTATTGTAGTCGACTGTGTAGAGATGCAAAGAGACGCCACATTCATAGCTCCATCGAAAATTCCGATCACGGGCAAGTGTGGAAATTCCTCAGGACCCTGGGTATCAGCAGATCTTCCCCTCCTTCAGACATTCAGGTCGATCTTAATGCACTTAATAGGAGCGATTAAATAAGCTTGAGCGCCTCCAAAACTTGTACATTCGATTTATATACGGATTGCGCAAGTACCACCACGTGTCCCACTTTCGTTCGCAGCTCAAGTGGCTCCCAATTCTAGACCGTAAGGGCACTGCATGTTATCCTACGTCATCTATTACACGAAATTCGCAACTTTGTAGCGATAGTAGTGGCCTACTAGGTCGACAAAACGTTGGTCTGCCAATCCGAAACCTGGCAGGTTTTGTACAGTTGGAGAGAAAAGTGGTTAAATGACAGATTACACGAATGAAATCTATTCGTAGAAATAGAAGGTACCTATATAAGTAAAAAACAACAGGTCTGCATTGCATCCTCTTGGCAGTTTCGCCAGTCCGACCAAATTTGTGGTCCAATCACATCCGACCACATTTGTGGTCCGACTAGCGAAACTGCTAAGAGGATGCAAGGCACACCTGTTGTTTTTTACTTGTATAGGTACCTTCTGTTTCTACGAATAGATTTAATTCGTGTAATCTGTCATTTAACCACTTTTCTCTCCAACTGTACAAAACCTGCCAGGTTTCGGATTGGCAGACCAACGTTTTGTGGACCTATTAGGCCACTACTATCGCTACAAAGTTGCGAATTTCGTGTACTAGATGACATAGGATAACATGCAGTGCCCTTACGGTCTATTCGTTTTCGCAGGAATACTCATATCCTTTCTCTCCTCTATAACATTTTGTACAATCCCTCTTCCCCGTCTTATTTACGTGGGCGATTTTGTTTCTCTCGTTCACAAGTTGAGCTTTGCCGCCCCAGCGTCCCCTCCCACCACTCCGATTTCTATTCCTACTCCTTCACTGTCCATGCGGCTAGGCTGTGGAACTCCCTCCCACACACTGTTTGCGATAGTCCCTCTATCGCTATCTTTAAAAAACGGGTCAAAGAGCACTATCTTTCCCTGTCTTAGTTATTCATATATTTATTAGTTATTTATTTATTTATATATAATATGCATAATATATATTTCATATATACATATATATATATATCTTATATTTATTATTATTTTATTTGTGTAGTAGGTTTATATATTGTAATTAGATAATAATAAAAATAATCTTTATGTATTGTCCATTGTATTTTCTTGTGTGCAATAAACAATAAATAATAATAATAAAAGCCAACATGCCGGAAAGGGAACTCTTATGTGAAACTGTACTATACTTACGAACCTGGGATGTGAAACGCCGTCCTTATTTTAATAGACGTACGGGCTAGAGTCGCACGAGTCTCAAGCTTGACCTGTTATTGACTGTACAATGAGTTGACAAAGTCAAAGTCAAAATAGTTTATTCATTGTTGGATATTAAAATCTCTTAATGACGTCAGCTAAACTACATCGCTTCACAAACAATGTGGCGCCATAGTGGGCAATGGACAATGCTGAGCTGTCGACTGCTCATTTTTAATCAAATTGAATTCATCTTTTTACTAAACTTATCAGCAGCATCTTTCTGAGTATCGTACCAACGTACATACTGCGGTCACCAACAACAGCGGTCGCCAGCCGCAACGCTTACATGCGTGGTGACTATGGTAAATCCCCTCCCTTCCTAAGTACCACGCATTTTTGCTGGAATTCTGGAGGGAGCTCCATGTCCTGCAGTGGACGATTCATGGGATTTTATGATACTAAATTTGTAAGTAAGTACATTGTTGTATTTTTACCTTCTTAGTTTAAGGTCTTCCTTATCTTGTCTCACGCACTAATAAACAATCAAGGCAGGTCAGGTTGATATCACCTTGACTACTAAGTACTTATCCAAATGGGATTAGTGGAAAAGCCAAAACAGCGAGTCACATTGCATTTCACATGTTTTAACGATATTGTAGGACTTCGGTGTGGTATCTTTAAAAAACCTTGTTTTGCTTGAAAACGGTAAACGGTAGAAACGCGAGCGAGCGAATGATTCTAGGATTGAGCCACAAGCAAAGCGATTGGTTCAAAAGAAGACTCTTGAGCTTGAGCGTACGTAGCGAGGGTCTCAAGGCACAAGACGCGAAATAACTTTGCGCTGCCGAGTGAAACACACAATTTTTTACCTTACTACAGCGAGGAAAATGCTAACGAACAACACCACAGTACCTTATAATATAAGGTACATACATCATCACTTTTCTTTTTTTGTATGAACGCAGATTTTTTGACCGGTAAAGCAGTTTTTAGTGAGGTTAAGAATAAATATTAAGATGAAAGTGTTCTGCCTTTGAGTCAGGGTCTTTAGTATATGTCTGCACACCTCTCTGTTGTTTCAAAGATTAACCTAAGTTTAACCGACTAATCTTAGTTTATGTTAACCGTGACATATTTATATAATTTTGAACTCATCGTGCCTAAAAAGGCAAAAAAAAAGTCAACCCGGAAATTTTAAGAGATGGTGCCGCTCATGAAACTGAACAACTTTTCCCAAGGAACATAGGTCGAAATGCCAAAAATCTCGGGTGCTATCGGTGCAATATCTTTAAAGTTCATAATTTGTGCTAAAGCAGTAAGGCTGCAGCCACACAGCCTTGGCTCAGAAGCGTCAATGTTGCCAGATTCAATGTTAATTACCTCTAAGTACAGTGAATTTTGGAAACAAAGTGCCATTTTATTTGTAAGGTCGCAGGTTTATTTGTTTTTGTCTGAGAATATGTATAATAGAGTTCACGAAAGAGCCAGGTGTTTTTCAACAAATATTTCTTTTACGAAAGGATTTACCTTCAATTACACGAGGTACACATTTCAAATCAAATCAAAAATCGTTTATTCATTGACTTCATTGTTGGATATTAAAATCTCTTAATGACGTCAGCTAAACTACATCGCTTCACAAAAAAGGTGGCGCCATGGTGGGAAAAAAAGGAGCGACAATAAAAACCCACGCGCTCTTTTAAATATGTTTGAATGTACAGGGTTGATATACAATAAACACAAGCCAGTTTTAATTTTGAATTAGCTTGTTAGAACCGTAGCCTAATCCCATGGATTTTTCTCTTCTAGATAATCAGATATTTTATAATAACCTTTCTTGTATAATTTTTGCTTGATAACAGTTTTGAAAAGACACTTAGTCTATCGTTTTATAATAGAGAAAGTCAGAAATATAAGCGCTTAAGTATGTAATAAAAAAATACAATATTGTAATTTCGTCAGTATTTTGTGAGAAGAAATTTTCTTCGTTTAAATAATACAGAATTTTCATAATTTCTAGTTAACTTAGCGTGTCCAAGATCAATCTATGAAAAATTGCCTATAATTTATTAGAACGTAAACAACCAGGGAGAAACCCCGCTATTGACCACTCAAACTAATGAATTTATAGACAAATTATAGCAATTTTGCTAAAGATACTTTCTGCCAATAAAATGAAAAAGCTTACATCAAACGGCTACCTCTAAAGCCCCCGTGTATCCCCGTGGATACAGTATAGGATCGAGCTCCCGCACTCGATATTCTGCCTTATTGCGTCGAAACTTCGGTTTATTTTGGTTTGGTGTATATAGAGAGTAACGACCTATTGAAATTCCCTTTCGAATGACGTATAAACCATAGACTAAAATTGGCGGGAATCGGACGGATGACGCGCCAAAGTTCAAAATTTTTGAAAATCCTGGTCACGTGGCACCAACCGACCGATTTGAGTCGGTCAATGGCGGCCAGAGTTCAAGGCCATGTTATACGACCGTGAAAATTCGCAACCCTCTTTTTAATTGCATAGATTATTGCGAATTTTTTGTATGATGGAGTCAGAGACACAGCAGTAACGGAAAGGTGTTATAATGTCAAAGGGTATGAATCTGCCCATGAAACTGAACAACTTTGCCCAAGGAACATAGGTCATAGAACAAAATCAATTTTCGACCTCCCATAGAAACTACATCAGATCAGATGATAGCGCATTTTGTATGGGAGGTCAAATTTGGTTTTTCGTATTTAGACCTATGTTCCTTGGGAAAAGTTGTTCAGTTTCATGGGCAGATTCACACCCTTCAGTATTATCACACCTTTCCGTTTCACGTATAGATTTCCTTAACAGATCATCAGTCCATCTTATGGGGGGACATTTTTGTTTTGTCCTATAATATGTTTCTGTTTATCGGAATTCGCAAGACACGATAATTCTTTGATTGTTCTGTCTCCCTCTAACAGCCAAACTCGCGGTGAGAGCAAAACAAATCAACATTATTTGTTTGTCATATGCGCGCGATGTTTTTATCCTTTATGTTAGATTAAGATTATTTACAGAATACTTATTGAATGTCACTCATAACATGCAGAGAAAAACATTCCACGAGTGAACAAGAGGTGTTTAATTTACGAAAAATCCGTACTATCTCTACTATTCATAATATTATAAAAAGCGAAAATTGCTCTGTCTGTCTATCTGTTACGCTTTTACGACTAATCCGATGAATCGATTTTGATGAAACTTGGTGCAAAGATAGTTTGAACCATGGGAAATGTCTATGGCTACGTTTTTCTGAACCCCACACGCGGACGGAGTCGCGGGCGATAGCTAGAGTAGAATACAATGCAAATAGGCGAGTCCACTACCGTTTCCGATCGTGCTTTGACAGAGTAAAAGAAACGGCAAGAAACTACTGCAGCACGACCTACAAGAGTCCGCTTTGTACAATGTTTTTCTTGTCTTTCGCTGGAATATCAGAGCATCATACCTCCTTGTCATTGATCTTATAATAAGCCTTTTTACTATAGAAATATAAGGGTAATAGATGGAAGATTAATAAAAATGTGTCACAAGGTATTCTGACATTAATTCAGTCATTGTAAATACAGCGTAGGCGTCGTTCAGTAAATTTTGTTATATCATGTTTGATGATTTGACATTACAACTTGGGACACAATGGCAGATGTCATCCCATAGTAAAATAAATTAGTATTCCTTCTATTCCGAGCGGAGCAAGGAGTCCGAATTCTTTGCTTTTTACATTACTTTGCTTTACACATTCTTTAAATTTTCTCTCAGGTAATTACACTTCATTGTCTCCCTGACAATACCTGGCAAATTACTACAATAATTTGTTACACATCAGTGGTCAGATCTAATCCAGGAGCCATCTTGGAGGTAAGCTATTTGTTACTCTGACGCTCCTCTTGCTTCAACTCCTCATAAAAGAAAAATAAAAGCACCAACTAACCTGTTTGACAGAGGTAACCCTGGAGCCGATCTTGGTGTTGAGCTCCTTGATGTCATTCTGCAGCTCGAGGATTCTGGCTTCATACTCGCCCTGTGTCGTGTCCAGTCGCCGTCTCAATAGGTGTTTTTCTTGCTCCAACTCCTGATGGAAGAAAGAGAAAGCATACTTTAGAAATAGTTTTAAAAATACTGAAAATGTGGTATCTTTTGAAGTTCTTTGCTTGTATGTCTTACCTAAGGAACACTCTGGGTAGTCTGATTTTCTTAAGACTTTGTTAAATCTGGATTTGGTCTCTTAGTGTGCTCATAATAGAATGATACTCGTAATTATTTAGCAATAACATAAGGATGACGACCTCACCGAGAAATAAGATGGAGTGTCTCATATGCCGGTAATTTCCCTCCCTTACGAATCGATATGTCGCAGGCAAATTGTGTAATTTTTCGTTTTACATCATGCCTTGGCATTCTACAAAATACCGAAAAAAAAAAATCGTGATTTTACATAATGACAGGGCAATTCACAAAACGGCGCGTAATTCCATTCTGGCTGGTTGATAACCTAACCCAACCTAACCGATCCCTACTCGGGACCTGTTACCATGGCTAATGAACCTTAAATGCACCAGTGATCTAAACCCGTTTACAATCTGCCGGCGCCCGTTTTACAATTTGCCGACCGTACGTAGTAAACCGTGAATTAAGTACAGAATTAAGACAGATAGACAGCAAAGATTTATTTATTTATTTCCAAACCGACTTTGCACAAAGTTGGCAAAAAATTTGCAAAAAAGGACTAGGCACGCTTGGTTTTCGTACAGATGGAGGAAAAGGTGTTATTTAGTCTCATCTACATCTGTGGATACAACCACCTTAAAAATTGCAGTTTACACTAGTAAATTTTGATAAGTTGAAGTAGAGTCTGTGCGGAAAGAGAATGGGCATAAGAATTGAGGTCGCAGCTGTGCTTAATTACCGTATTTGTCGTGCTGTCAACACTGATAAGTCACTCTCGTTCATTATAGAGCGACTCTAACATCTTGATATTTTGAGGCTGTGATGGAATGTTTTTAGATTGACAGCACGACAAATACGGTAATTAAGCACAGCTGTGACCTCAATTCTTATGCCCATTCTCTTTCCGCACAGACTCTATCTATCTTATTTATTTCTGAATTCTTAAAATACAGTCACTTAGAAGTTAAAAAAGTTGTAAGAGGAAGTTTCTAGGTCCAGTTTTTACAAAAATAAAGGACCTTTTTTCCACCTACCAAACCAGACCAAAATTTAAACTTAACAATACAAGATGTAACAGAAAGGGTATATCAACCCTGAAAGATGTGATTCTGCCCATGAAACTGCACAACTTGAGGTCAAAATATGTTTTTTTTTACCTCCCATACGAAACGCGCTATCAGCTGATACAGTTTTTAAGAGAGGTCAATATTTTTTTTTCTATGTCGACCTATGTATGTTTCTTAGGGAAAGTTGTTCAGTTTCATGGACATCACATTCTTCAGGGTTGATATACCCTTTTTATTAAATCTTGTATAGCAATGTGCCATTGTGTTACAATAAAATTTGAGAACCTAACCACAATGATTTGACTAGACTTCTATTGTCAACTCAGACAAACTCCAAGCCTAATTTGGCATTGTGTGTTGTAGAGAAATTCCATAAGTGATTGTGAAATGCTTACGAGTGTGGAATTTGTGAGAATAGGGTTTCAGAATAAGGTTTATGGTTTGAGCATGTATGAAAGTTTATGAGAGTAAAAGAAGAAAGAGGAAAGTAGGTCAAGATCGCAGTAGTCACTGACTAAGGCTTCAGGGTAAAATTAAAGGAGTGATCATACCTAGCTGAATTCAAAGACTAATTCGGCATACATTGCTGGGAGTGTTGGTTATGTTAATTGCAATATCCTTACTACAACGAGCAATGTATGCCGAATTAGTCTTTGAATTAAGCCAGATGTGATCACTCCTTAAAAGTTAAGAAGTTGAGAAGTAGTAAGAGGGGACTAAGGGCTTATAAATCGGAGGATGGGCAGCAGCGTCTTTCTGTGTATCGTACCATCTTATTACTGCGGTCGCCAATAACAGCAGTCGACAGCCGCAACGCTTACAAGCGTCACGATGGTAAATCCCCTCCTAAGTAACAAGCGTTTTTGCTAGAGTTCTGGAGTTCTGGACGTTTCTACACTGTTTATTCTTTCATTCCAAAGCGAAAAAAAAATACAAAGGAAATAGCAGCGAAAAGAAACGAAGTCTCTTAAAATATTAACACTATTTCTCCAATTCTATTTTAATTACAACGGAACTTAATCAGCTTTGCTGTAAGCAAAAAAGATCCATTTCCGCTAAGGAAGAATAAATTCTTATTTCCTATTTAACGTTTCCCAGTCATTGTCTTAAGATTGCAAGAAACCATAGGTTACACGGTTTTGTCGTCGGGCGTTGGAAAGACTATAATTTCGTGAAATATGTGGCAATGCGAACCATACAATTTAAAATAGGTACTTAATATAAATAATTACTCTATGGACTATTATGTAATCAAAAATTGTGTATAATATGTGTGGAATAATCAAGTGGTCCTTATTTTTAGATTCTCTAGTTATATAAATTACTTATTTCCTAAATCTATTATACGCATACGATTATGATGGAAATATAGGTAACTATGATCAATTTTTTTGTTATTTTTTTGTTATTTTGCAGCTATGTCAAAAGCAATCGGCTAAGCTGTCAGAAAAAACCAGCCAAGTGCGAGTCGGACTCGCGCCCTAAGGGTTCCTTACCTATCTACCATAAAGCTACAGCTCTTTGACTTTAAAAACTCCATGACCATCCAACTTGACCCCTCTTTTATAGAAAAGTTCTTGAAACGGGAGCTCACCTTAATTGGTTACTATTAGTTGTCGCAGAAGAACTAAAGTAACTGACATAGCCCTGAGAATCGCTAAACTGAAGTGGCAGTGGGCAGGGCACATCGCAAGAAGAACCGATGGCCGATGGGGCGTGAGGGTTCTAGAGTGGCGACCACGTACCGGAAGACGAAGCGTTGGCAGGCCCCCCACAAGGTGGACCGACGATCTGGTCAAGGTCGCGGGAAGCCGCTGGATGCGAGCAGCGCAGGACCGGTCGTCATGGAGTTCTTTAGGGGAGGCCTATGTCCAGCAGTGGACGTCTTTCGGCTGATATGATGATGATGATGATGAGTTGTGAGAAAAATGGAAATATTTAATGATTTTAGACTTTTTTCTTTATTTGTACTGTGAGACCTAGCTTCTTGCCAAATTTCATAATTTTAGGTCAACGGGAAGTACCCTGTAGATTTTGCTTTTTTGCATAAATGTATGGAGATGATGACATAAAGAGCCATATCTTTTGATTGCGTTGTTGCAAAAAATTTAAATTTTCAAATCTTGTGTGGTTTATGGACCTTAATATTCGTTATCAATTTCAACCTGATACCTCTTCTCGTTCGTGTGAAAAAGGGTCTTGACAGACAGACAGACAGACGGACAACAAAGTTCCTATAAGGGTTCCGTTTTTTTATTTTGAGGTACAGAACCCTAAAAAACAAGTTTGTAAAACAATGTTATCCAAATATACTCTAGTTTTAGTGTTATGGCTGCAAAACAGATTGGTAATTTGCATGTTTTATGACAGAACTAAAAAGTACGCCGAATGGCTGAATCACAGTGAAACTATGTAAAATCATGGGGTCCCATTCCGTACTACGATTTTTTCGACGGAGTAAATAGCCCGAATTCATTTGGCCCTTTTGTTTCTAATAATTAAACTAAATGTTACTATTAGGTTGGTAGGTAAAAGTGTAAACTATGACATAAATTCAATTTTAACATCCAGATATCAATTTATTCTAAGAAAATACCTTATGGAAAAAATAGCCCGAACAACTTTCGGCACAAATTCGTTCTATGACGTGAGGCATCTGTAATCTGTACTAGTATAGTATTATATTATCTGTAGTAAAATGAACTATTGCAATCATGTTTTGGATTAACGTGATTTGGATTAATACGAAAAAAAATTATATTGCACGTAGGTATTCCACCAGTAGTTACGTACGTGATAGCCAAATTATTTACACAATGTGCAGACAACGTATAGAGACTTTGTCTTTTGCACAATAATAAAAATAATAGAACACTAACTAGCGTCTACCAGAAAAACTTGTATAAATATATGAAACAATACATTTACTTGTAGGTAAGTACGTCATTTTGCATATTGTGTATTTATGCCACACGTGTGTAAATATTTTTCGTTCGATTTTCTCGGATATTCAAGCTATGGAGGGAGACACTTTGGCTTAATTTTATCCCACCAAAAACATAACTGTTAAAAAGGTGGGCCAAGTTCCCATCGGCTAATTGTTTGCCTAAAAAAGGGTTGAAATCCGATCCAATGCCAAGTTTAGATGCACTTTAATATCGATCATAATCGTCTTCATCCAATCTTCATCAGCAGCCTGATCCACTAGTAAACATTTGCCATTCCCAAGACTCGCCACCACATCCAGTCCTCCGACTTCCGCATCCAGCCACTATCCGCCACCTTTTTCACGTCAACGGTTCATCTGGCCGAAATTCACTTTACCATACACCCAACTAAAAATATGGTATAGCTGTGAAAATACGCAGGTACGTTAAAAATAATATCTACTTTTGTATTAATCACGGTGTATTTTTTTTGACGTTGTCTATGTGGCTAAGGGAAATTTCTGAATTCGGGTGTTTATTTTGGCGCTTGTAATTTAGAACGTGAATCATTTTCAAAGTCAAAATTATTAATTTTATCAGCGAGGGCACTAAAAACTATGTACATATTTTTTTGAAAAAGTTTCATAGCAGTGTGCAAATCGCATGAGTAAGAAGAAAAAAAAAGAAATGTTGTGAATCATGTTCCATGTTACCCGGACTCCCTGAGTGTAGGTATGAAAACCACTGGCCCCGTGGACTAGGTACTCCTTAGGTTTGAATTTGTACGAAGATCTTCGGGTTCCCTGGCCCTGTGACCTGGGCACTCGTGGGTTTGATTAAGTACGATGAACCCCGGCTCGGTGACCTGAGCCCTCATGGGTTTGAAAATAAATACTAAGAAACCCGGCCCTGTGACCTGGGCCCTCATGGGTTTGAATAAGTACGATGAACCCCGGCCCTGTGACCTGGGCCCTCATGGGTTTAAATAAATACGATGAAACCCGACCCTGTGACCTGGGCCCTCCTGGGTTTTAACCAGTTTTATTTTCGTCCTTGGTTTTAATAAGTTCGAAGGACCCCAGCCCTGTGACTTGGGCGCTTCTGGGTTTGAATAAGTATGAAGAACTCTAGCCCTGTGACCTGGGCACCTCTGGGTTTGTATAGGTATGAAGCACCACGGCCCTGAGAGCTGGGTACTCCTGGCTTTCCATCCTCGATATTGTCTTAAGTAGATAAGAGGATCAGCACTACTTGGCACATCTTTCATAAGCTGCAGCGTTAATTAAGCTATTTACATGGTTAAGCTTTCGTTATTTCACACGAAAAGATTTCATTTATCTTAATTTATGCTTTCTTAGTTAGATTAATCTCGATTAAAAAAAACAGTCGTTTTCTGTATTTCTTCCTAAAATTAATTTTCATTCGTCCATGGCAGAAGCCACTTATTTTGTGCGATTTCTTTGATCAAGTGTTCAACAGATGTCTAACTTTTTTACAGTAAGACCCCTTATGTTTAATAAACCTTCCATAAGCTTCAAACCAATCAAAAACGAAAGTGATTGAGTTTTGCCGGAAGAGTAGATGTTCAGTTTTGGTACGCCGCCGGGCGAGAGTCACCGAATATTCGGTTCGGTAAAATTTTAACCGAATATTCGTATTCGGTAAGACCCAGTTCGTCCCAATACAATTTTTTACATACGCATTGTGTAACTAGCTTGTTGGCGTGGGTGCAAACATTTGTGTGATAAACACAAGGGTTTGTTCTGTGTCTGCGCAGACCCCCATGGGTGTTATCATTTACGTATGTATATCAGTCTCTGGTACCAGTAGTACAGGCTTTGCCTGGTTTGGGATCAGATGACTATGCGTGAATTGTCCCCAATATTTATCTCAAAGAACAGTACGTTTTCTACTATAACCTTCGAACTCACGCATTCCCATGATACGTACTCTTATCCATATCACAATTTCACCAACTTTCAAGTTTCCACCAAGAAGAACATGTGTCACAATAGGTTTTGACATTAGAAACGTATGGAAACCAGGGTTGATGAAAGCGAAGCATTGTTCACGATTGTTCGCGCCCTAGTTGTCATCTCGACTGAGGCAAATTATCGCTAAGAGATAAGATAGAATGTTGAACCTGGGTTTGAACTGAAGGTATTTATCATAATGTACATAGTACAAAATCGCTAAATTCCCAACCACAGGATTCGAACCTGCGTCTTCTGCATTAGTACCGGAGACGCTTTACCAAATAGGCTACCGTGGTCCTGCATGATGTTGTGAAATTTGCGACTTCTATACGCATTTCAACGTTGCGTTTGTGCTGCCACCTAGTAAGCATTTTCGATGCCTTTTTCTACTTTGTAGAATTATCCGAACACAGGAAGTGTTAAAATAAAATCATTTATCATTATGATTGCCAATTTCTAGATTTCTAGATAGGTCTAGACGGTACTCAAAAGCTACAATATATGAGAAATCGGTAAAAAACAACTTGAAATCTCATTCGTTGTATCTTATCTTAGCTAAATTCCTAGAGATAGTGGACCTTAGAGCACTGAGACCCTTTGACTCTTTCTCTTCCTTACAGCTCCTATGCTTCCGCTGTCTTCAAATATGCTCATCGGATAGAGCTAGATTTCAGCGGAAGGAGCCTGTAGTCTTCTGGTGTAAGCCTGACCCAGAATCTTCATGCGCTTGTTAGCCTTAACGTTGCATATGCACAACAGGCGTTGATTCTTAGTTAATAAGAACCCTGACTTCTAGTCGTTGAGATGAAATATGAAGAGATTTTCTACCAGCAAATCCTACAATACGCTGTGACGCGAAACATAGTAAATACTATACAAAAGCAGTGTTATATAAACGTAGCTTAAAACAATGTTTCTTTTTGTTCACAACACATGCCCATATTTCCGCCTGTATTCGAAAATGACTTAAGATTGTGGTAAATTTTTCGGACAAGTAAAGGCATTTTCAGCGTCCAAAAAACAGTCGAAAAATTCAAGAAGGATTTGAATCTGGCCACGAAACTGAACAACTTTTCCTAAAAACTAAAATTTACTCAAATTTCGATATCAGTCTATACAGTTTCATTCGAACAATGTTCTTTGGGAAAAGTTGTTCAGTATCATAGGTCTTACATTCTCATCATAATCCCATGATAAACTTTCACTGCAGGACTGGGAGCTCCTTCAAGAATTTCAGCTTTTGCTGGAAAAATGTGGAGAGGAAGTACCGTAGTCACCACGTTAGTTAGCGTTGCGGCTGGCTCCATGGACAGTGGTTGTTAGTAACCGCAGTATGTAAGACGGTACACAGAAGAATATATTGTTACGAGCTAGCGGTTCGGGATTGGCATGAAACGCTAAAGCTTTGTACGACCTGCTCACCAGGCGTGATATTATGTATGTATGTATCGCAGGATGAATCCCCTGATTGTCCGAAAAGTTAGATGATTCCGTGCTTCGAAAGTCACGTTAAGCCGTACGGATATAATCGTTAATTAGCCATGTTAGAACCCTTCGGTGGCTCAACAACTCTGACACTAGGGCTTGTGAGTGTGGTCATTGGCCTTGCAACCCACACGATATGCTATGAGTTTATATACGTTTATATACGTTTAAAAGGACCTGTAAAACGGACGTTCTATGTGTACGCGCCCTAAGGGTTATAAACTGGAGGATGGGCAGAAGCATCTTCCTTTGTATCTTACATCTTACTTACTGCGGTCACCTACAACCGCGGTCCATGGTGCCAGCCGTAACGCTAACGAGCGAGGTGACTATTGTACTTCCCCTCCACAAAAGCTGGAATTCTGGAGGGAGGGAGCTCCCTGTCCTGCAGTGGACGTAACTACATCTCAAAATGATGATCAAGAAGAGGTATGCCTTTCTTGTAACTTCTTTTTTTTTTCCTCGCATGAAGCCTAACGTAACTCACACGATATGATATTGATGACTGACTTTTTTGTACAGGCAGACTACAGAATAATAAGAACTAACGACGTGACTACTACAACGGAACGGACGGAAGGTCAGTTGGAAGACAGCGATGCCCGAACCCTTGATGTAAGAAAAAGCGCGCTCGGCTTTATACGCCCTGCGTGTGAGTTTCCAAAATCATTGGCCTGAAGAGGTAAGTCGCTGGCAGTGTACTTATTTGCCATCTCAAAGTCGGTATGTCACTTTTACCCGTCATAATTTTGCATCCTCGTTTCCGGCCCGTCAACGGATGGGAAGTGGTATTCTGCCATTGTTCTGAACATTGACTTGACAACTAAAATCGTGAGAGAGAAACCTGGTTTCAACAACTCGAATTGTTATGGCTTATTGTGTTATTAATGATAAAAATATGAGCGATTTTTTATGATTATTAACACAATAAGGAAAGCATTGTTTGTTAAAAGCAGTGCAGTGAAGTACCTAAATTTTTAGTTTGTGAGTCAGACAGTAACAGTAAGTTCAAATTTACAATTGTTTGTGTTTCGTTCAAGCCTTTGGCCATGGTGCCGATTTTTTTACGTGCGCAAAATAGTTTTAAACGTGTCTATGTTTCTACGTTGTATATTTTTATAATTTGACCTTATTTGCAATCACAATTTTCATATTCTTGTTTTGTTTTATTTCGTTTAGTTTTTAAAAAGTCAGGGTCCTACTTCAAGTTAACTTAGCTTATTTTATTAGTCAAGTCATCACCCTTACCACTCAAAGACCCTGGCTTAGTTTACGTAGACGACTTATGCGTGTGCGCTATGAATATTCTATTGCGACATTCGCATCATTATGTTGGATGTCCCCAAGTGCAGGTTGGCCAACCTAATGATGTCCATCCTTATAACCGCATTAGCACGTTCCCTTGTCCTTCTCTTTACCGCAGTTTTTATGATAAAAATATTGGCTTTTTTGTACCGGATGACGGAAATCCGGTCAAAGGAAGGCCAAGAACCTGTGGCTTAGGGATGATTTTTACTTGTGAAGAAATGTAACAAACTGCTATAGTATTTTATAGAGGTACAAAAACCTGTTTGAACGAACAAAAACTATAAATAAATTAAGTACTCATCGTCACCAAACTAACTGGACAAAATCGACTGCTGAACGAAGATGACTGAAAGGTTTAATAAAAAATGAGAAACATATGTAATCGAGCTAAACATGTTCAGATTATTTTATTCAATGAAAGTCGTAATATACAGAATACAATGTAAATAGAGCGAGTCTACCGTTTCGGATCATGCTATGGCAGCGTAAAAGAAACGGCAAGAAACCACTGCAGCACGGCCTACTTTAAGAGTCAGCTTTTTACAATGTGTTTCTTGTGTTTCACTGAAATAATAGGTCTTTACCTATGAAATTGCCGAAATTTTCTTACAGATTAATGAGATCATAATTCCTATAATACTAATGCAATTTTTTTCATTTGTCTTATATTTGAAAGTTGACTTCAAGATTATTAATTTACGCATAAAATAAAGTTTTTATTTTTAGTTTGATATATAAAATTTAAGGTTCGAAAATTGTTCGTCTTAATTGTCGTCCGATTTCATCATTAGATTTGTTATATTTTTTTACAGATAATATTTTTCGAAAATCAAATTTAAGCTTCTGTTAGCTTAATGTCTTCCCAATAATGCTTAAAAAAATAAAAAAGATTGGATTTATAATTCTTAAGAAAACTGCAAAAATGTTAGTACTGAAAATTGAGTTTACCTAAAATTCGCCATACAAAACGGCAATTTCATAGGTAAAGACCTAATATCAGAGCACTATACCCCTTTGTCAGTCTGTTATTGATATACATCAATGTTATATGGGTCTAAAGAAATTTGGGGTTGTCAAACAATTTTTTATTCATTAAGTTAAATATTCTTAAAACCGACACACAAACGTACTTACCTAAAAATATAAAATAACCATATTTTATTTTTAGCATACGTTATGCTTTTTTTTTATTGCAAGAACGTTTGTGTATCGATTTCAAGTATGTCAAACTTATCTTATCTTATCTAGCCTATAATGTCCTACTGCTGGGCAAAGGCCTCTCTCTCTTTCCTCCATTGGTCCCTATCTAAAGCCCGCTCTTGCCAGGCCTTGCTAAAGGCGTCAACTTTATCACGCCATCGGCGCCTTGGTCGGCCTCGACGCCTTTTGTCACTTTGCGGCTGCCAGGTGGTGGTGGTATAAAATAAAATAAATTGACAACTTCAAATATCCTTGGACCTACACAAAATTGATCTATATCGTTAACAGAACTTACCCTCAAATTCGTCGAATGTCTTCAAAGTCACCCTGTATATTAATGTTGACTTAGCAGTCATCATAGATGCCTTTGTTATAACTGCATATAATACATTCAGAATAATCATAGAGCCTCCTAGAAGGCAGTGCACCGATTAGGATGCTCGACGCGTCGTTATGATTGACGATGCGCAAGAGTTTCTGTCACGGACCAAGATTGCGAGGCCCACTAATCTCATTGCAGGGACGGAGTCAGAATGACATATTTTCGCTAACTAGTGCTCAGCTGAGGTAGCTTACAGATATATTCTGTCTAATGTTACTTGCAAACCAGTGACCGAAAATCACTGTACACCCAACATCACGTCAGTAGAAACATTTTGGACTTAATGCAAATGTCACTATCCGTTTACACATAAGCAGCGTGTCAAAATTTAAAGGAATTGAAAAGAAAACATAGTTACTAGCGCAATAAGGCATATTTTAGGATATTTACAGTGGAAAGAATGTGAACAACTGAATCTGGTTGTTTTGTTGTAAGGAACAATGTAACTGTCTTTTTCGGAAAACATAATCTGAGAACCTGAGGTAAGTACCAACTTCTTGTACTCCTGTGCTCTACTCCTTTTTCTCCTTCATATTGACTGTTGTGTTGGTGTGTTGCCTGCCTTCTACCCCGTGGGCCTTCTAAACCCTGACTCCGTCCCCTCATGTGACAATTTACCGGCTCGCATATTAATTCGTCCACTGTGCGCATGAGTTTAGCGTTTCGTTTCACTTTCACTACTGTTTTGTATATATCTGTCTGTCTATTTGTTTGACGTTTTTTCCGGATTTGGTACAGGAATTTAAAGTATTATAACAATGAGATTGGTTCAGATAATTTAACACATGTAACAACTTGCATGACGATTCACATTCTAGGGTAAATCGAGCGCACGGAGGGGAAGAGCCAAGTTCCTTTTTTGTTCAGTGTTATGTTTGGACCTCTGGTCAACTGAACAACTTTTCTAAAAGACATAGGTTAGAAATACGAAAAAAAGTTTTCTTATACAAATTCCATTATTTTCAACGAAAATAACGAAAAGCAAACAATAAATCTCGTCTTCGAATCGTATTAAGTTCTGGGTGTCTACTCTCAATTTTCGATTAATCGATACGATACTAGTTCAATACAGTCGAATTCATAATTTCGTTCTCTGACAATATAGTAGAATATTGGTTGGATGAATTGTCAAATTGGCAGTGTTTAGCATCCAACCAATATCCTACTCTATCTTCAATAGACGAAGTTTTGAAATTGCATGTATTGAATAGTATCGTATAGATATATCGAAAATTGAGAGTAGACGCCCTGTGTTCTAAAACTTTACTAAGGGTCAAAAATAACCTAGTAATATTAATGATCATGCTCTTGATCTCAATGTTACACTGAAAGTAGAGCTGAGGTTGAATATGGATCGATATTACCCAGAAAAAGTTTATTCACTCGCACTTCTTTGGTTAAACGCAGTATTAACGCCAAACTAAAGTGGCAGTGGGCATGACATATCACTCGAATACCGATGACCGATGGTGTAAAGGTTCTAGAGTGGCGACCACAAACCGGAAGTCGTAGTGTGGGCAGGCTCTAGTGAAGGTTGCGGGAAACCGCTGGATGTGGGCAGCGCAGGACCGGCTTTAGAGTTTGGCCAGCGAGTCGTGTCACAACAAAACCGCGGCAAATTTAAAAATTACAAGTTTTAAACCCTGAAAATACTATAAAATAACAATTTGATACTTTTATGTAGTTGGTTTTCAGGTGGTAACTTGTGGTCTTGAAAACCAACTTAAAGTATCAAATTGTTATTTTGCAGTATTTTCAGGGTTTAAAACTTGTAATTTTAAATGTGCCGCGGTTTTGTTGTGACACGACTCGCTGGCCAAACTCTAGTTAGTTAGTGGGCTCCTGTTTCCGCAATTTGATCATTTTTGCGTACAGGTTGTGCTGGTTATTTATGCCAGTCCAACTCCTTCCAAAAAGCTCAGAAATCTCCTGGGACATTTACAGACTTCTCGGAGCGACCACGTGTCTTCGAGGATTTTGGCTCGTTGGTCGGCCATCGTACCGCACTCCAGGATTACGTGATTGACCGCCTCTTCTGCATCAAGGCAGCTCCTACATAGAGGGCGTTAAGATCTTCAGAGCCTAAAGGCAAATGGCTATCAGAAGGTGATAATAGCTGCTATGATAAATGCCAGTATAATGATTTACACAAAAATTTCGGGCTCCTTGTTTCGTACGGAACTCTTATTTTTCTGAGGATTCACATAAGCTACGACACGTGACATTTCGTTAGCCAACGTCCATCCCTATTCAAATACAAATACAAATATCTTTATTCGCAAGAAAACAGTAGTTGAGGATCTTAAGTTAGAAGAGTACAGTGTTTTCAGCTTACACGTAAGCATGCAAATATATCTAATGTGAATTAAAATTATGTACAGTGTGTCAATATTAAATATGTCAAAATTAAACTATTCATTAACTTTAAAATCTAGAAATTCTTTCACACTGTAAAAGCAATGTTTTAATAGCCATTTTGTCAAACAATTTTTCAGTGCATCTTTAGTCATAATTTTAAAATTGTCAGGTAGCTTATTAAATAACAAAATGCTCATATTAAATATGTTCCTCTTGTAAATGTCTTCCTAGCAAGAGGTTGATACAGTAAATTCATAATCTTTGATCTTGTTTGTCGTAACGTAACTTCTCCACGAGTTTTCCAATAATTTGGGTTTAAGGCAACAAAAATACACACGTCTCTAATATACATACAAGGAAGGGGTAGTATATTAAGTTGTTTAAAAAGAGGTCTACAGTTGTCATCGAATTTAGCGTTGCATATTGCGCGGATGCATTTCTTCTGGAGTTTAAAGGCCCTGTCAATATCTACAGAATTACCCCACAGTATCAGTCCATAGCCAAGGATAGAGGAGACATAGCCATGATAGGCCATTAAAGCTGCTTCAACTGATATAGTTTGTCTCAACCTTTTGAGTGCATAAACAAAGCGATTTAATCTGTTACAAACCAGCTCAATATGACATTTCCAGTTCAAATGCCTGTCTATCGTGATACCAAGAAATTTGAAAGTGTCAGTTTCATCAACCATTTCGTTGTTATCACTCACTTGGATCGGATATGGGTTAGCATTATACGAGATAAATTGCATGAACTTAGTTTTACTAACATTTATACGTAAGTCAATATTATTTAACCATTTAACCAATTCACTAAGAGCATTATTTATGTCGTTTTCAAACGTAGGTCCATCTTTATTTTTACATTCTATTATGAGTGTTGTGTCATCTGCGAATTGAACACAACTATGACAAGTAGCCTTAGGAAGATCGTTCACGTACAAAAGAAACAGTAACGGCCCAAGAATACTACCTTGCGGCACACCTTTATTAGTGACTCTAAAATTGGAACGATAGCTTTGCTTCGTGATAATGCCATTCGATTCATTAACATTACATATCTCAGTACATTGTTGCCTATTTTTAAGAAAGCTTTCTAGCCAATCAAATGCTGGACACGATTATTAATATTCGTCTAGGGCCCCCAAAGAAAAAGTATACTCGTACACTAGACGGCCCCAGAGGAAGCCTATGCTTTTTTGAAGCTGACTGTACTGTACAGTCAAGAGCAAGTCAAGCTTGATACTCGCAGTGCATTTTTTTTCCGACAACTACTAAAATAAGAGTTGTATAAAATGCAATATTTTAAGTTTGACGCGCTCTAGATTGTACGCACGAAACTGCACAGCCTATCTCAAAGCCATTTGCCAAGGCTTAAAAATTTGCGACCATGTCAACGAGCATGCTAACAATTTAAAGCTCGGTAATAGAGATTGCAATCCGGATAATCCGGATTTATATGTGCCGATAACTCCGAAATCCGGATTTGAAATATATCCGGATTTTGCAATCCGTACTCGGTAGTAAGTATCTAATACCCATAGCTATTGATATTGTGATATGATTGATGCTATGTGAGGTATTGTATGGTGCTTCCTCCTTTTGGAACAATAAGTTTTTAAGGTCATGCATGAAATCATTAATAAGAACTAGCGCTATTTTTTAAATGTGATGCATTAGTGCATTATGGTACTAGTGTGTAACATTGGTGATTACCGCCGAGGCGCCATTGAGACCCGAGCCGTAGGCGAGGGTCTTAAGAGAGCCGAGGACGTTAATCATCAATACACACGTGTATCATACGCCGTTTTTCAACACACTTGTGAATAAAATAACAATAAAATTTAAACCAATAAAATTTGTGAAAAAATCTATAACTCACTAGTGAGTTATAGCAATGAAAAAGTCAGTTTGATTATGGGTGTTATACTGTGCCTAATTGCGGTGACCATAGAGCCACTTTATGAGCAAGTGTGTTGAAAAAACTTCTTTAAGAACAAAGCAACACAACCAATAAAAAAAAATCTATAACTCACTAGTGAGTTATAGCAATGAAAAAGTCACAGTTTGATTATGGGTGTTATTCTGTGCCTAATTGCGGTGACCATAGAGCCACTTTATGAGCAAGTGTGTTGAAAAATCTTTTTCAACACATTTGCTCATACAACAGCTCTATTTGCACTGTATTAAGGTCCATAATCCAGCTCATTAAACACGCGTGTTTTTGTCATAATATTACTTAACTAGTGTTTTATTTTTATTTATTTTTTAAATCGGCCAAGAGCAAGGAGTTTTTATGCTTATTATGATACTAAAATTTTCAAGTTGACTTCGAGAAAATATCATAAATGTTGATTTTATGAAATTATTTATAGTAATTAACTAATTAACAATAAATTTGTCATTTACGTAACAAGATATTCAATTTTTGATAATTTATTTCAAGGAAAATGGAATAGGATGTTTGGGTACCGAGTGACAATTACTTTTTTTTATAACTTTGTTACTAGATTGACTAATAATTGATAAAAGATTGATGGTGTAAGATAACATGGTAATGTTTTGGGGGCTCCTCACGCGACGTATAATCTGTGACCGCTGAAAAAGAAAGAATGCGCGCCATTTTACAAATATTCCTCGTGTTTATTATTGTAATTATTTCTAATAGTGTCGACTTCTACATATAAAATACTGATCCTGAACCGTCTAAAATACTCATACACGAAATGCAATTTTGAAATTTGGTAAAATTAAAGGGAAGCATGAACATATGCAGCCGACAAAATGTTCCGCGGTGGACGTGCGGTGGACGTAAGGTTAGCAAAGTTTAGTATTTTAAAGGTAACCAATTTGATTTGTTTTTATTCGCAAATGTGTTGAAAAACGTCGTAAAAAGCTCGTGCGCGTTGGTAATTACACCCTCGGCTCCATTACGCCCTCGCCTGCGGCTCGGGCTGCAATTTTCGAGGCTCGGCTGTAATATCCAAAATAGCGCACTTACATTTTAATGTACTATTAATTGCTAGGCGGTTTTTTAATAGGTAGTTCTATCATGTCAGTTGGGCAATAAACATTGGATAAACCTATCTAACAGCTTGTCGAGAATCTCACGTAGTCTCATGCAGAACTTCTTTTGAGATCTGGGCCCTGAGACAAGTGGCTTCCTACTATCACAAACGCTATATAGTCCGGTCCCTTATAGTATTATATCGCCAAATTGCACCAAATTTTTTCCAGGTAATAGTTAGGTACATAGCTCTCAATTTTTGATAGGAGACAATTCTTGTATTTTCAAAAAAATTCCACAGATACATAGCTCTCAATTTTTGATAGGAGCCAATTCTTGTATTTAAAAAAAAATTCAATAGAAAATTAAAGAATTGGCTCCTATCAAAAATTGAGAGCTATGTAAGTACCTAACTAGTACCTGGAAAAACTTAGGTGAAATTGTAATTCGTGTCTACGTGAAACAGCTAACTATGACCGCACTACTATAGAATAGAATAAACATGTATGGGATTGACATTATCTGTCACGCAACATTTTGTTAGCTAATGTCAATCCCGTACATTTTTATTCGCGTTTGTGATAACTAAGAATAAGAATAATAAGAATAAATTTATTAATTCCACACAGAAATAATTTACAAAAGAGTGCACTAGAGGTTCCCAAACTAGGACGCAGCCTGTCTCTTGGGCAACCGATTAATAGTTACTTTATACATATAATTTACATAGGACTAGAGGGACGTTTAACATAGTTACATAGCTCAGTTGTAAGGAAGTTGACAAAGTCACAATTTAGCTAAATTAAATAATTTAAGTGATGTGTGCATGTGTGTCTGTGTGTGTGTGGGAGCGCATGTGTTGTGTATGTATGTGTAAATGTGGATGGTGTGACAGGTCTATTAAGGGATGATAGATTCGGTTTGGATGTAATTCATGCCAAGTAACCATATGTGAACCGCATCTTTTGTCTTTTTCATTGAGGAACCTTTTATATCACATACTTTAGCGACTTTATTATAAATGGAGGGGAATGCAAAGAACGAAAATTTGCTTGCAAAATGAGTTTTTATGGGCATTACTGGGATACTAAATGTCCTTTTTTGTAGCAACATGTCATGATTGGGAGAAATAAGAATATTTTTATGAGTGGTAAGACAAGCCTTTTTGATATAGATTTGCCTGACTCTCAGCACCTTCGCCTCTCCATATAAGATGTCAGTAGGGAATCTAAATCGTTTTTTGAGCATCGTTTTGAGGACTGCACGCTGTGCTCTTTCAAGTACTATTAGAAATGTCTTGGCAGCGCAGCCCCAAACTCCTATGCAGTAGCTCACGATTGATTCACAGGTGGCAGTGTATACGTTTTTTAAGATGCAGTTAGGTGCGGAATTGCGAAGTTCTCTCATTATGCCTATACGATTTTGCGAACTCTGGATGCGAGGGAGGAGATATGGGCTTGAAAATTCAATTTTTCATCCAGTACAATACCCAAGTATCTTATATCTTTTACTCTTTTGATAGAGTTACAGTGGCAAGTGTCCTGTCCAGAGTTAGCTGCGAAAGTACTACATTTGTGTATACGTATGCCGGTTTGAACACGTGGTCTTGTCGCCGCTGATTTGTGGAAGCATATGAACTGAGTTTTCTTCATGTTAAGCGTTAGTAGGTTGTCACTAAGCCATTTCGAGAGAGTTAACATTCCGATCTCAGTTTTATGCCATGTTTCTGACCAATCTTTTGCATGGAATAATATAGCAGTGTCATCTGCATAGCAGACAATCTCCGCATCAGCGATAGGTAAATCGTGAATGTCGTTCATGTAGGCTAAGAACAGGGTAGGACCCAGAATACTGCCCTGGGGTACGCCAAATTTTACCGGTAAGATATTGCTTTCAATGTTGTCGACCTTAACTAGTTGCTTTCTGCCAGTGAGGTAACTCTGGAACCACGCCAAGGCTATTCCACGGACGCCGAGTATTTGTAGTTTTTGCAAAAGGATAGGTATCGAGACCGTATCGAACGCCTTGGCGAGGTCAAGGAATACACCTAAGCATTTATAACCACCATCCAAAAGTGACGCAACCCGTTTTTCTAGCGTCTGCATAGCATCTTCTGTGGACCTACCCCTTCGGAACCCAAACTGCTTCTCAGAAAGTAGACTATTCTGTTCAAGAAAGTCCGTAAGGCGCCTGTTTACAATTTTTTCTAACAGTTTCGATAAACTGCTAAGAAGCGAAATCGGCCTGTAGTTGCATGGGGCATTTTTTGGCCCATCTTTATGTATTGGAGTGATTGTGGCAGTCTTCCAAACTTCTGGAAAGCGACCAGTGCTGAGACTCAAATTAAAAATGTGACACAACGGCGAAATAATTTCATTCTTAATTGTTTTGATCAACTTATTGTTCATGCCATCATTGCCTGGGGCACTATCATTCTTAAGTTGACTAATAAGTTTATCTATTTCTTGCGGATCAGTCGGCATTAAAAATAGTGAACCAACGGGAGTATTCGTGGAGCGAATTTGGGAGGCAAGATCTTCTTCGTACTATACTGATAGTAGATAGCCGCCCTGGTTTCATAAATAAGCTGAAAATAAACAACGTTTGTAATGGAAACTGTTTAAACAGTCGACTTCTCCATAAAAACTAAGAATGTTTTACATTTTACATAATATTTGGTAAACAAATACGCTTATCCGGGGATACGAAACGATAGGAACGATAACTTTATAGTTCACAAGTATATTCATCGCTTGTACAGTCAACAGCACGAAAAGTTTTACTCTAAGGTGCGGCAAATAAGTAGATACGTACGGCACAAATTCCAATAACAACAAAATTATGCTATTAAGATAAAATTAAGACGTACAAGTTAAAAAATGAACCATAAAACGAAACAAGAAGTCGTTCCCAAAACCATATAATTATTAAGATTATAAGACTGAGACGTTTGGAAACCGTGAGTAAAATGCAGTAAGACAGAAACATTAAGAATAGTGCACTTTCATCTAAGCAAAAATTTCACGTCCTACATTGTCAACATTGTAAGAATTAAGGCTAAGTAACGATTAATATCAGACAGCCGATATAATTAAATTTTAGGATTCTAAGTTATAGATGAACAGCGGGAGAGGGTAAGACTTATTTGTTACACAAAAATCAGAAGGATTTCTCGCGCGATCATAATTGCAATGTGCAACAATTTTTTTGTCGACCTCATCTCTGTCTTCAGGACTCGATCGAGGTCAAGAGAAAGCCCATTGACTACTTTTGTTGTTGTTATTGCTATACTATTTCTTCTATGAGTCTGGAGTAATTTGGATGATTTTTCATTTATATCTTTGCAATAGACTGTCTTATATTCGTAAAACCTTTCGTCAATATAGTACAAAGAATACAAATAAAAAAGTTGAAATTTTTATAAGAACATTTCCATAAAAAATATTGTACCACATGCCAACAGCACACGAGGTAACGTAATTCTCAAAGAAAATCTCGGAAAGAATCGCTAGCTCTTACAACTTAACCCAAAGCTCTCACGAACTTGAGCAACGCTTCCGTAAAAACTCCCATTGTTCAGTTTCGCCACTTCTCGCGGCAACCGTCAGCCAATCAGGAGTTCCGAAATTGCGTGCTTGTGAGTACTGATGGACTTATGAGGTAATTACTTTAATTTTAGGCTTTTAGGTTTTACCACTTTTAGCTGCTGCACGATTGACTAGATAGGTAATTGGCAAATTGCTGTAAATTGTGTTGAGGCATGCTATGAAGAGGATTTAAATGAGTGAGGTAAATATTTCATTATTTTGCGGTTTACAAATAAAACATATCTTCAGAGCTTGCCTCACTCGACACCTCCGTGTTCTTTTCGTTAGAGCAAAGATATTGGACCTCTTTGCTTCGCTTGGAATAGACGACGCGCTAATTTATTTGACTATGGGATGACATCTGCCAGCATGTCACATCTCCTTTGCTATGCAATGTCACATCATCGTCGATGATTATGAAATATTCAAGGTAACCCTACCAAATTAAAGGAACGACGCCCTCATTGCATTTTCAAAGAGGATTATGTAATTTGTTGTGACAGGTTTTATGATTAAATTTTAAATTTGACTCAACAGAACAAAACCGTGCACTTTCAAGCAAAAGAAATTCTCATAACTCACATTATTATATCCAGCATCAGTTCATTAACAAGTGGTTATGTGCATTTACTATGGTCATTAGGCACCGCCGCACCGCAGTCATAACTTGGCACAATCAGGCTGAGTCAAATTGGTTGGGAATTATGTTGGTAGCGGGTCTGCTTGCCTTGACTTTATTTTGTATAATACTGCTGATTGGTGCCGTTTCTAATGTTCAGTATGTCCAACTTGTTTAAGTAGTAACTTTAAGTCCATATTGGGAAATCGATAGATGGCGTTGTAATATTATCGATCAAAGCTGCATCGCGGTAACAGTGTGTAGTTTTACGACCTTGCTGATATATTTTTAATCGGCGTTCTTTTCTTCAATTGTAACGTTTGTTTGCTATACACTTTTGGAACAAGAACAGTGTTTACTTTCTAGTCTTCTAAGACCTAGGTCTCATGCTCTATTCTAGACACAACTTTAGATGTCTTACTCATGTTTAGAACATTTCATTTAAAAAGTCAATGAAATGTGGCACGGCTTTTGTGCAAAGACCATCTGGGGAAGTACCACCCCTCTTGCTTTTTTCTGCAGCAGTGTCACTTAGTGTTTCGGTTTGAAGGGCAAGGGAGGGACTTACTGGCAAATGAGACACATCATCTTTTCTCAGGATCTTAGTGTCAATCAATTATGCTAATAATAAGACATTGGGCGCTATGGGCGGTGGTGGCCACTTGCCTTCAGGTGGACCACAAGCTCGTTTGCTCACTTCATAAATAAAACTCTCAATATCGCTGAGAATTTTCAGTGACTGGCGAGTCTGGCGACGCCTATAAGTAAGTATGATTCAATTTATTTATCTAAATACCATAACACTTCCATAACGACTGTATTACATACTAAGGAATAATCCGTAACAAAGTTTTCAGAGTTGTCGATAGAAATCTCAAGATTTCTTGTAAAGCTGGATCTTACGTTCTTCTATTGTTTAGACATTTCCGCAATCATTAAGATGTTTTGTGTTAAGCAGCTCATTAAGTTTGATGTAACTAAGCTAATTAGGGTTAGTAGAGTCTTGTGATGCGAATAAACGTTCTGTTCACAGAATTTGTATGGGAATATGGTTATGTGGCTTGCATTAGTTCGTTGTACTTCGACGCACGCTTAGTTGGAATTTAGATGTCAAGAAAAGGGAAAATAGTTATTTGTTATGCAAGGCAGCAAAAGCGTTATTTGGCGTGAGTGCCTTGTATTGAAACCTGAGCAAGCGAAGGATTCTAGAATTTTCTGGAAAAGAAGAATCCTGAGCGTAGCGAAGGTTTCAAGGCACGAAACGCAAAATAACTTTGCTGCCGAGCGATACACAAAATTTTTCACCTCACTAAAGCGAGGAAGCAGCCAGTACCGCAGCGTGGAGGTCTGCCATACTGCATCACGTTCGAATTTCAAAAACCTTTTGCCCGCTAGCGGCCAAAAATCGCTTTTGGCCGCAGAAAAACCTTTTGCCCGCTAGGGGCCAAAAATCGCTTTTGGCCGCAGAATTTAACCGACAAAACAAATGTTTCCGAGCTTTGGAGGTGAAAAATATCTTTACAGAATTATTTTAAAACCCTGCTTTTGAAGCCAATTGAAAGCTTTCAAACGCAAATAGTATGAAACTGGATCCCATTTACCTAAATGGGACTGCGTTTAGCGTTCTGCGATAGGATTTGCGTTTGACAGTTGTCAATTCTATTTAAATGGGATCCAGCTTCATACTTCAGTTAGAGAGCTTTCAATTGGGTTGGGTTGGATTGGCTTTTAAATGGGATCCAGCTTCATACTATTTTCGTTTGACAGCATTCAAATTGCTTCAAAACGCGTCCCATTGAGTTTACATGCCCCTAGTCAAATTCTTGTACATATGATTTTATTAGTATTGACGCGCAACGAAGAAGTATAATTATGTTTAACGTCGGGAGAGTTATTCAGATGATGATGATGGTGGTACTTTTGTTAACAAAACCACAGGAATATTGAAGGTGTAAGGGACAAGTGGCAAAAACTGAAAGAGAATGACCATTCAATAAAACTGAACAACTTTTATTAAGGAACATATCACCGGGAACGTAAAAAAATTGAAGTCTCTATACAAACTGCCCAATGTTTGTAATTTTGTTTAAAGAGGACGATTTTTTTTTCGTTTTCAGTGATATGTTTCAAGAAAGTTATTCAGTTTCATAGACGGACTAACCAACAAAGCTTGCGCCTATATTATTATACTCATTTAAATATTAAAGTAAGTCCATTGTAATAGGTCCATTTTGACAGCTGTCAACCACCGTATGAAACATTACGGCCTGCAAAGAGAAATGAACCCTGTGTATTGGTGATAAGAAAACGTCAAAACTGACTTCTTACGTTGGCTTTAAGTATCTTGTCAGGCGAACATAGCTGCGATCACAGACCTAGCAAAAGCGCGCTAACGCTTGCTGCGATGTATTAGCAAACAATTCCTCCACGACAGTACCCCATAAAACATGGAGTGCAACAGCCAAGTACTAACTTTGAGTAAGATAAACGGTGTTAACTGCAAAGCGTTATCCAATAGCAGAACATTATTTACGTAAGTGACATGTGAAACAGTAACACGCAATGTGTGAACGTGCCGTGTGCCGTAGTGTCAATCGGTGCAAATTGGATGAGATTGGGAAACTAAATATATTGCAAGAGTGATAAAAGTAGATATAGGATTGCGATTTTATTCAGTTAGAGCGGTCCGTGACTACACGGAAGCACTACAGTAGGGCGGTACAGTCAACGACAGGTCAAGCTTGACACTCGCAAAGCAACTCTAGCCCATACGTCTATTAAAATAAGAACAGTACAAAGTCCAATGTGTCAAGCTTGATGTGCTCTTGACTGTACTATCTTAGTCAGCTGCCCTACAGCTCAGAGTAGAGCCCGTTTCGAATTGTGTAGAAATTACCCTGACAGCAGGATAGCTATATATGACGTTCTGTGTAGTCGAGACAGACTTCTGTCAAATAAAGTTGCCCACATAGAAATATAAGGGTAATAGAAGGAAGATTAATGAAAATATGTGTCACAAGGTATTCTGACATTCATTCAGTCACTGTAAATACGGCACAGGCGTCGTTCTGTAAATTTTGAATGAGGATGTCAAATCACGTTTGATGATTTGACATTTTAACTTGGGACACAATGGCAGATGTCATCCCATAGTAAAATAATTTTTTATTTCTTCTATTCCGACCGGAGCAAGGAGTCCGAATTCTTTGGTTGCCCAAAACGGCCTTTAAATACATAATCAAGCCGCTAAAATTTAATAGCTTTTTAGTATGCATCTAATATAAAAGATGCAGTTATGAGAAAGAATATTTTACAGTTAAATTATGTTTATATTGTTATGTTTGGACATAAATCCAAAGACACAGACACAGTCGATTGAAAGCGGAAAAAATCTCATTTTTCGACTTACATTTCCTTGGAAAAGTTGTACAGATGTGTTTTCTCAGTCACTACTATTTGGTCTTAAAAGAACCCAGTATCTCGTACACATCGTGGCAACAAAATACCGAGAATTTGCATAAAACTTGGCGTCACACAACACAATAAACTGTGCACGTAAATTCATGAAATTTTCATAAACAAAACTATAATTAATGTCTAATAAACAAATAGCACCACACAAATCTTACTAGTTTATTAAAACTGTAGAAGATTAACATTACGACATGAAAATAATGAAGTATAGAAATAATGAATAGCCTTCATTAAAAATTCGTATAATACATGTAAAGTTTCATCTTTCATTAAAATATTGCGTCATTTTACTTAATTAGTGAGCGTAGTAATTTTTTTAACAGTTGTATGGTATGAATGTATGAAAACCAGCGCAGTGTGAATTATTGTAGAGTAATTTATGATAAAGTAAGGGAAAGTATACACTTTCTTTTTTCTCATAGCATAAATATAAATAGTTGAGTGATTTGTTTTTATGTGATATCCTCAGGTATTTGATGTATTATCACACAATATACAGGGTGTTAATTTAATTGCGTGCCATAGCTTAGGGGGTGTTTCAGTAACGATGAAGGAACACAAAAAAAAATATTTAAAAAATCCTACTTATTTTTTTTATCATCAGTTAGGTACTTTTTGTTATAATTTATCAGGTATTTCATTTTGACGGTCCTAAGCCCGTTAAGTATGAAGGGAAAGTTGTAGTCGCACACAATAAAAAGAAAGGATTTCTTGATACTCTCGCGCTGGCTCGGTGATAGCGCGGTGGCCCTCCGCGTTAGTTTAGTTAGTTTCAATGGAGTTTAAAAAAAATAATAGGATTTTTTTTTTGTGTTCCTTTATCGTTACTGAAACACCCCCTAAGCTATGGCACTTAATTAAATTAACACCCTGTATAATAGTAAACAAGTTTAGTATTATGTATGACATAAGGTTATTGAGTTTTGGAGTAACTACTTCTTTTCACCAAAATAAGCCTTTGCTGCACTACGAACCGGCCCTAGTCGAAATCCCGGATACATGATGCCGTAGGCAAAGGTTGTTTAGGGCTGCATTCTGAGAAATAAAACTTGGACCTAGGCGCTTGTGAATATTTCAATAGGTTGCACGCTAGGTTGCTTAACTGGCCATGGGTACTACAGGTACCCATAAGCAAATTACAGAAAAATATATTTTGGTGGATCACACCACTAATGGTTGAATACGACAACAATTTTTATTTTAAGTCAAAATTTGTAAGTCCTAGAGTATGTGGCTAGGCCTTGAGCATTCAAAGTTCGAAGAGACTTGAGGTCAAAGAGGCCCTGATAGCCGCTGGAAGTCCTAATAGGTAGATTTCCAGCAACTTTTGAAAATTCGTCTTATGAAGGCGCTGCCGATTACCGTAAGGATAATGCATAATGGCAACACTGAAACTGAACGGGTACCACCATGGTCATCATCATCATCATCATAACATCCCATGAAACGTCCACTACAGGACAGGGAGCTCCCTCCAGAATTCTAGCTTTTGCTGGAAAAATGTGGAGGGGAAGTACCTTAGTCACCTCGCTTGTTAGCGTTACGGCTGGCACCATGGACCGCGGTTGTAGGTGACAGCAGAAAGTAAGATGTAATATAAAAAAAAAACCGGTCAAGTGCGATTCGGACTCGCGCGCCGAGGGTTCCGATATACCTATAGTATTTTTGGAAGCAATAAAGTCCATTTTCAGGACCGCAAAACTAAATTTGTTTGTAAAGGTTTTTTGCAGATTTCTGAAAAACTGTGCAACTTAGAAAGATCGTTTTATTTTTGCTGTAAAGTTTATATAAACTTCTGTCAACTGTAATTAATTCAGATTTTTCCTTACTCAAACTTCGGAGATAAGGGGGGGGGAATGGTATTTTTCTTGACATTTTTCATGATAACTTTAAAACTAAGAAATTTAAAAAAATACAAAAATATATTTTAAAATGTACAAGTAAAGCCCTTTCATATGATACCCCACTCGACCTAGTAGCGACAATTTGAAATTTGGCCCCCCCTATTTTGGCCCCCTTTATATTAATAATCATACTTTTTTCAAAATTTTTTCTTGTGCAATTAAGTTGGGCAACTATATTCTAAAACTATTCCAAATTTCAGGTTGATAGCATAAGTGGTTGCTGAGATATAGAGGTGTGACAGACAGACGGACAGACAGACAGACAGACAGACAGAGCGGCACCATAAGGGTTCCTTTTTTTACCATTTTGGTATCGGAACCCTAAAAAGAGGATGCTGCTGCCCATCCTCCCGTTAACCCTTAGTCGCGTCTTACGACACCCACGGGTATGTATGGGTTTGTACTATTCTTTGCCGGCACCACACGGGACAAACCATTTGCCACCATGGTGCCACCATGTAATTAATCTAATCAAACGAACCGTTACTGTCCGAACGAACGTCACGCCCCTTTCCCGTCGGGGTAGGCAGAGACCACAGTCCTCTATCTGCTACGAACTGCCCTCGCTTCCTGTACTTTTATGAATCCTTTCTAGTCCAGTCAATCTACGAAAGTTTGTATGGAGAGCGTTGCATTAAGAGCCACCGCGCACTAGCGAATTTTTAGTTGGCCGATATAGCTACTGCAAGGCTGATGTAGCTACTGCAAGGCTGGTTTACTTTAGCTACTTCCATAGCATTATGTCTTATGGCATACTGCTTTGGGGCCGAGCAGCTGATATACATTCAATATTCGTTTTACAAAAGAGGGCTATAAGAGCAATTTATTGCCTGAAGACTCCTGATTCCCTGAGAGAACTGTTCAAGGAAATCAACATTATGACAGTGCCATGCCAGTATATCTATGAAAATATAATGTATGCTAGAAAGAACATTCATTAATTACCAAAAATTTGTGACAGGCATAATTTTAATACTAGAAATAAGCATAAAATTGATCAACCATATACTAGATTAACTAAAGTCAATACATCTTTCGTTGGTCTGTGTATACGATACTACAACAAAATACCTGACAATATAGTGCAATTACCTGAGAGAAAGTTTAAAGAATGTGTAAAGCAAACGTTATGTAAAAAAACCGGTCAAGTGCGAGTCGGACTCGCGCGCCGAGGGTTCCGATATACCTATAGTATTTTTGGAAGCAATAAAGTCCATTTTCAGGACCGCAAAACTAAATTTGTTTGTAAAGGTTTTTTGCAGATTTCTGAAAAACTGTGCAACTTAGAAAGATCGTTTTATTTTTGCTGTAAAGTTTATATAAACTTCTGTCAACTGTAATTAATTCAGATTTTTCCTTACTCAAACTTCGGAGATAAGGGGGGGGGAATGGTATTTAACTTGACATTTTTCATCATAACTTTAAAACTAAGAAATTTAAAAAAATACAAAAATATATTTTAAAATGTACAAGTAAAGCCCTTTCATATGATACCCCACTCGACCTAGTAGCGACAATTTGAAATTTGGCCCCCCCTATTTTGGCCCCCTTTATATTAATAATCATACTTTTTTCAAAATTTTTTCTTGTGCAATTAAGTTGGGCAACTATATTCTAAAACTATTCCAAATTTCAGGTTGATAGCATAAGTGGTAGCTGAGATATAGAGGTGTGACAGACAGACGGACAGACAGACAGACAGACAGAGCGGCACCATAAGGGTTCCTTTTTTTTACCATTTTGGTATCGGAACCCTAAAAAGCTTACTATAGATTGGATGACTATATGGATGACAAAGAGGTATGGTGCTCTGATATTCCAGCGAAACACAAGAAACACATTGTAAAAAGCCGACTCTTAAAGTAGGCCGTGCTGCAGTGGTTTCTTGCCGTTTCTTTTACGCTGCCATAGCACGATCCGAAACGGCGTAGACTCGCTCTATTTGCATCGTATTCTGCATGACATTCAATAAGTATTCTGTAAAGAATCTACATTGAATAAAATTATCTGAATCTGTTTGATCGGTCTCGGAATCAGTATGGACCCCTATGGTAGAGCGCGCATTTGTCGATTTAAAGTTGGCGATTTGTCTATGGAGAACGATTGCGACTAAACTGTTGGCCAACTAAAAAATCGCTAGTGCGCGGTGGCTCTATAAATGCACATTGGGGGATTGTTTATTACATTACCAGTATTCACATTCAAAATTTTAAAACCACAGTAATCCCCGACATAACATTGATATTCAAAAAGCCAGTATAAGGTGAACTCAACCTGTGTAATATTTACCATGTAGCACAGGTCAGCTTATACTGGTACTCTTACAAAAAAATGTGTTTTTACAAAGTTGCCGGATTTAATTATTTACAGCTTCAAATACCTTATATTACAATTTAAAATTAATTTCTATAAATGTGCATTTAATGCAACCTCATATCATAGATTTACTGGACTATGCTCTTCGGTTTAGGGTACTTTGTCCTTTATTTAGAACGTCTTGAACTTGGACCTGGTACGTTCACCAAGGCCATCCCCTTCTAACGTTTGTACTGATGCACTCTCTCCTTGTAGATCTCTTTCGTCAATCTTCGTTCAATCATTCTATCTACATGTCCAAACCATCTCAGCATCCTTTTCTAAATTTTAATCACTATGTCTTCTTTTACTCCACAACGTTCTCTTATCACACTATTTCTAATCCTGTCACTCAATTTAACACCAATCATACTCATTCTCATTAGTGTCCCAAGTGTCCCAATACTGGGCAACTTACAATACAATAATACCTTTTCCCTCCATTCGTCCCTATCAAGAGTCCACTATTGCCAATTATTACAAAAGACGTCAATACAATTATAACAATTCATACATTTCAGCTCAACCACCATAATCTATTCATAAGCAATTTTCTGTGATATTCGTCAACTAATTAAATAAAAAAAAACCGTCTAGGTGCTAGTCGGACTCGCGCACTGAGGGTTCCGTACCACCACATAAACATAATTGTATTAGTTGAAATTTCAGTAAGTTAATGTGCTAGATTTTTTGAGTCCGACACGCGCTTGACCAAATTTTATTATTTGTTGTTATTTTATAGCTTATTTAGTATAAACACACCAATTTTCAAGTTTGTAAATGTTCCCGTTTTTAAATAGAACTAAAACAAAAATCGCCTCAGCGACCATCCAACTTGACCCCTCTCTTATATGAATGTTCTTGAAACGGGAGCTCACCACAATTGGTTACTATTAGTTGTGAGAAAAGTTGTAATATTTAATGATTTCAGACTTTTCCCATTATTTGTACTGTGAGACCTAGCTTCTTGCCAAATTTCATAATTTTAGGTCAACGGGAAGTACCCTGTAGGTTTTTCATTTTTGAATAAATGTATGAAGATAAGGACATAAAATGCCATATCTTGTGATTTCGTCGTTGTAAAAAATTGAATTTTTCAGATCTTGTGTGGTTCATGGATCCTAATATATGGTATTAATTTCAACCTGATACCTTTACCCGTTCGTGAGATAAAGGGTCTTGACAGACAGACAGACAGACGGACAACAAAGTGATCCTATAAGGGTTCCGTTTTTTTCTTTTGAGGTACGGAACCCTAAAAAAGTGTCAATAGTTGGCACGCTCATCACTGTTGGTAATTTCTTTTTAAAATAAATGGGCTTTGTAAAATAAATAAAATCTTTTTAGAAAGAAAAAAATTACAGACATTTGAAAGTAGTAATTAACTTGATCTATCATTTTCAAATAATCATATTCTTAGGGTTCCCGCACACGACCGAGAATCGGTGGGAGATTATCAGCCAGGACAAGGACGGAAGATTCAGGTGATGACACGTCAGAGCGGGATGCCGACAAAAATCGGTCACCGATTCTCGGTCGTGTGCGGGATCCCTTAACGTTGATCAGCAACGCCATCCATTTAAACTTTTAAAAGGTGCTGGAAAACACCCTATTGCCACAATAAGGCACACAGGCTGTTCGTTACACTGACCTTATTTTTATGTGGAGCAAGATTACAATGAGGTCGTATCGAAATCGTCGATTTTGTGTACTCTATTCACTGTGTGATAAAGTTCACTTTTGAAACACAGGCTTATGATAGCTTTTTGATCACACGGTTAGATTGAGTATTGTTATTATAATTGTTATGGTAAGTTAGTGGTTATGCTTGAAGGGCGATCGATAGATCAATGGTTTCATGGATCACACGCTAGTGATACTTGAAATGTTACGTAAAAAAAAAAAAAAACGGTAGCTATACCGGAGTTTACGAAAGAGGTGTATTGTAAACAAAATCATAACTTAAAATTTGTAAAAAATGTGTTAAAATTTGTTTGACTTTTTTTAATGTTACAAGTGGCTAAACGAGCAGGTGGACCACTTGATGGTAAGTGGTCACCACCGCCCATGACACCCACTGTCTTACTAGTAGAATAATTTGACACTAATAAGACCACAAAGCGCGTTACCCACCCTGAGAACTAAGATGGTATCTCTCATGTGCCAGTAATTTCCCTGGCTCCCTTGCCCTTCAAACCGAAACACAGCAGTGCAAACACTGCTGCTTCATGGCAGATAAAAGCAAGAGAGTGATACTTCCACAGACGGACTTTGCACAAAAGCCCTACCACCTCTAGACTTTTTGTATGTAAAACGATAGACTATGCGTTTTTCTGCGTGTATTGTGGTTACAAACGTGTACTTCGCGTTATTGAAGATAAATTTTTTATTGACTGTAAAATGATTGTTTATAAAACACCTGACTCTTTCGAGAAATCTAATTTAGCTCATATTTTAAGACGATGTCCTTTTTTAAATTGGCACTTGTGTCAATCAACCTCGTAATCGTGTAATTTTTTTTGTGTTAACTTTTATTTTTGTGTTAACTTTTATTTTACGCCCGAGGTTAATTTCTATCAATTACTTACTTGTGTATCTAGATAAAGAACTCTTGATAATTTGTCATTCATTTTATAACTAGCTGTGCCCACGACTTCGCTTGCGTAGTGATTATACTAAAATACAAACAACTAAGGGTTTTTAAATGTTTATTTGCATTCGGCTCACTTAAACACAAGATAATTATGCGAATAAGTTTATAAAAGCATGCTATCGAATCTATCATCATAACATAACATCCCATGAACGTCCACTACAGGACAGGGAGCTCCCTCCAGAATTCTAGCTTTTGCTGGAAAATTGTGGAGGGGAAGTACCATAGTCACCTCGCTTGATAGCGTTACGGCTGGCACCATGGACCGCGGTTGTAGGTGACCGCAGTCAGTAAGATGTTAGATACAAAGGAGGATGCTGCTGCCCATCCTCCAGTTAACCCTTAGTCGCCTCTTACGACACCCACGGGTATGTATGGGTTGGTATTATTCTTTGCCGGCACCACACGGGACAATCAATCGAATCTATAGCAGACCCAAACCAAAACTAAATTAAATTAGACAGATCTAAAAGTATTGCTGTCTTTGTTACTCCCTATGGGCTGAAAAAAGACAGCATGATTTTTAAGCCCTGTCGAATTTTGTTCAGTTTTAGTTTGGATCTGCCAGAATTGACATCAATATCGAAGGCCTCATTTAAATCGGTTCAGTAGTTTGTAAGTGAATCATGGAAAACCGCTTGAATCTTTGCATACTTGTTTGTTGAATGTGTTTGAGTGAACATATTGCGATGGAACAAAGTTTGTTTGTTGTAGCAAATTAGAATAAACGAGATTATTAAAAATCTATTTGAACTTGTTCAGTAGTTTATGAGTGTATCTTGGACAAAGTAACAGACAAATCGTGGACGTCTTTGTGAACATTGTGAACTTATTTTGATTTGAATCCAAGTCCAAGAGGCTCAGCAGATGTCAGACTATTTGTAGTCGGCCAGTGTAGCCGTTACTTTGATTATTTTCGATATTATTATAGTAAATTGACATGAGAAAAACGCTCCGCTTCTATGCGCGTATTTTCCGAAATCTTTGGTTTGGAAGGAAAACAGCTTAATACTTTTTTGGTTCAAAGACTTATTTAGTCGAAAAGGTTATTCAGATTGATTATCATTTCGTTTAAAACGTAGAGCAATTGTGAAAAATGATAAGTTTGAATTGTATTCTGATAAAAACCTATAATTTTTTGGCAATACCGGCCGCACTGGCGGACTAAGTCCGTGACTGCCCGGCTTTCGTCTGCTGAGCCTAGTTTCTCGTTCGACCTCAGCCAGGCTCGTTCTGAAAGAGCTTTCAACCTCTACATTAGAGGTTCCAATAAATCACCGTCCATTTATACCATCACTTACTTCAATCCAATGCCAACAAACACGCCTGCATTTTCACCGTTGAATTACCTGCAAATAACAAAACATTCATTTATTACTGTCTATTTCTTTTTAACGAAGATAGCCTAAGACACTTGGCGAATGAGAGTGAATAATATATTAGTAATAAAAAAATAAAGAGTTTTCCCCCAGCCAACTAGCGCCCCTATCAGTTAAACAAATATTACTCGCAATACAAAACTTATTGAAAATCTGTCTTACAAAATTGAAAAAGTACCCTAGTTTTTTTAGAACCTTAAGACAAGCTTTTATTAGACGTAGAAAGAGAATGAAACGTTATCACAGTCTCAGATTTTCAGCTAAACCCAAATATTTTAAAGGAACCTCCATGAGTTGTTTTAACATTAAAATATTACTCGGTGAGCAAGTCAGGCTACCCAACAACACTGCAGGATTTTTAAAATGTGGTATTTTCTCAAGTTTCTATGACTACTTTCTGACTCTATCATAACATCAGCTCCAAGTCATAATAATACTGCATTGACTTCCGATTTACATACGCATGCAAAATTTCTACTCAATCGGAAACCGGGAAGTAGATCAAATTTAACTTGCATGATTTGGTTACAGATTGATAACCGCGACACATAAAAGCTTTTAATTTAAAAATAACATACCTACATAGATATACGGCGTGCAAAATAACTCCGTCTGTGACCGTTAACGCGCAGAAGTCAAAAAATTAGTCGCGGGGGTGAGCGTGGCTCCCCCAGGGGGCGAGCGAGTTGTTCATTGGCTCTCCGCCTGTCCCCCATGCGCAGAAAATAACCGTCATAGACAGACTTGTCCTAAACGCGCTGTACATTATTTCATACGTAAAATCAATTTTACTGCTTAGCTGTGCGCATTTATTTGTTGATATTTAGGTACAGTTTTAGTTATAAAAGTCACAATGTTATTGAAGGGAAAAATACGCTATTATTCCAAACTTTGCCGTTAAAAACAAATGTCTAAGGAAAGTCAGACCCACTACATATTATGGACTCTCTAATCTAGTCTTACAGTCATATTAATAAAAAACGCAACATTTCATCCTACCAAAAAACTAATTAAACTTAATAGCTATAAATAATCGCATACACATAACAAGCTGCAACATAAAACGTACAGTTCTTATCGGAACGAAAGTAAAAGTTACCGTTTTGTCACGTTTTCCCCAACACGTGTAAAACAATCCGTGTTGGTGATAACAAAAACAGTTCTAATTTCACTTTTTTGGTACTCTTAACGTCCAAAATACCGCAGTGTCTCAAGACGAAAGTTTTTGATTAGGCTTGTGTTGCCCGTTGTGTGGACTGACGATCTATTCAAGGTCGCGGAAAGCCGCTGGATGCGAGCAGCGCAGGACCGGTCGTTATAGAGATTTTTATAAAGGAGAGGCCTATGTCCAGCAGTAGGTGTCTTTAGGCTGATACGAGTATGATGCTGATTATGTACTTTAGTGACTGCCGCATGTGGATGTCTTAAAATGCGACTAAAGGATCTTGCACAGGATTTGGTCATCAGCGTACCTATTCTAGTACCTAGTTAGCTAGCTAGTACCTATTCATCAGTTGCAAGGTATCGTGATTCTTATGTATCGTGCTGGGAAAACATTTATCTCAGAAACGAAGCTCAGAAATTGAACGTGAGTTAAGCAAATTCGTAAATCACGCTTCCTTGATCGTTTGCAGTGATCTGTTACGACTGATTTTGTAACTAAACGCGACGAGACTATCATATTTATATAAACAATGATTTTTTCGCCTTCATGTCATCATTACATAGTCTATGTTATAAAATCGATGACCAACCTCAGAAACCGGGTTTTATGAACTTGCAAGCACACATAACCTGGGTTTTATAAACTCTCAAACACAGAGATGCCAGAGAAGAATTCCACTCCTTGTGCGCTTGTTGCAAAGTGCTTTGATCGAATGAGTGGAATATCAACCAAGTGTAGGTGATATCCTGCGATACCTACGATTAGACTCCCGACGGTAGAAGGGGAATGGTGGAATAAGTGAAATTACCTGACAATATAGTGCAATTACCTGAGAGAAAGTTTAAAGAATGTGTAAAGCAAACATTATGTAAAAAAGCTTACTATAGATTAGATGACTATATCAATGACAAGGAGGTATGATGCTCTGATATTCCAGCGAAACACAAGAAACACATTGTAAAAAGCCGACTCTTAAAGTAGGCCGTGCTGCAGTGGTTTCTTGCCGTTTCTTTTACGCTGCCATAGCACGATCCGAAACGGCGTAGACTCGCTCTATTTGCATTGTATTCTGCATGACATTCAATAAGTATTCTGTAAAGAATCTACATTGAATAAAATTATCTGAATCTGAATCGGAATCAAGTTTGGGCACACTCTAAACTACTCTGAAGTACAATCCGTAATAAAAGACCGACAGTATTTAAAGGGTCACTTAATATATTTATTTTGTCAGTATTTAAACTCTTTTATCTAGAGCCCCACAATAGTGTAGGCAACGAAGCAGTTGACCCCAACATAAATTTCTCAGGCAGATTTTATTTGACAGGATGAATTTTTCATACATATAGTTTTTTCATACATTTTTTGTAATTTTTGTATGGAAAAATTAAAAGTACCGATTTTTTTTTATAGAAGGTTTGTCTTATATATAGTGTAAAAGCCCAGCAAAGTTTCATAGACTGAGGATTTAATGCGGGGGTCTTCAAACAACGATCTGCTTCGTTGCCTAGACTACAATGTTTAAGTATCGCTGTTTTGCAAGGGCGTCTCTTTATACCTTGTCTTTTTCGCGTTAATGTATGAACGTACATACTTACTACCGTGGACAAATATATAAGACTGACTAATCTGACTGAAAACGTAACCCGGAAAAGCATAAAAGTCATTGATACGGACACCCCTCTCCCGCTTAGTGCTATATAAGTTAGCTGTAAGTGTTATGAATCTCCAGTAATAAACACCTTTTATAAGATTTGGTTGTCGTTTACTCGTCGCCCCAAGCGCCCACAGTGCATGGCGAGTGGCGACCCGGCCAGGCCAGTTTATTATTTTTAATCATACCTACATTTCTTCCATTAATGTCTTTTACTTTCCGCACATCTCAAAACCAATAACGTTGTACTTGTGATAATTCACACTTATATAGCACTGAGCACTTATATATATTCTGTGATAGAGCGACTGCCATCTGACCTCTGCAACCCAGAGGGAAACCAGACAAAATTTTTAATAGACGTATAATTGAATATATGAATTACTTAATTTTAAAGCAAGTTGCGTAATGTTAAACTTGAATGATAGGCAGGAAAAACTGTAGGAGTAGCAAAACCGGTCTTATGCAGAGCGGTGGAAAGGAAAACCCTTTCCGTCCAATTGAAGTCAATTACGTGCACCTACGCATTTCTTTACATAGGATATTTGACAAGAAAATACAGGATGTATCAGATTTCTTTAAACTTACTACAATACAAAACTTGATGTACAATAGCTCGCTGAAGGTTTCTCTTTAGTAAAAAATCGCAATATTTTCAAAAGTTTTTGTGATTAGCCTTCTACAGAATAAGCTCTTGAATTGTTTACACTTTACAGACATTTTGTTTGGGCTTTTTGGGGAAAATTCTATGCTTTTACGCCCTTGCAGAGAGGAAGTAAGTCACCGCCCATGATAATCTATGTATGTATTTAAAAGGTTGGAGATGGTTATCTATGGTGGTTAGGGTGTTTTTTCAACCAGCTTTTGGATTTCAACTAGATAACTTACTAGATAGCACTGCTAGCTAGCACTAGGCAAATAGAAAATGGAAACACTAATACCTAATGTTCACCCAGTACGAAAATTATTAAGTCAGTTTTAAAAAGATTTAAGAGTTTAAAAAGATTTCATTAATTTTACTGAGCCTTAATAAAGACATTACCAAATGTACTTTTTTCCAACTCATCTGTTAGTCTTGTCAATCTTATTTACTAGCGCCCTATTATAGTTTGCCCTGTCTAATTCCAAACAATTGTTAAAAATCTTCGTAGAAAATAAAATATTTGTCATCATATTTTACATAATGTTATATGGCACCTTTTCAGTAAGTACAGAAAAGTGAAGTGTCTGATCCACCGTTTAGGTTGGTTTAGGCTATGCTTTGTCTATCAATCAGTATACATATTAAAACTACATATTAAAGACACTGTATACTTTCTTCTTACCAACAGTAAAGGGCCGTCATGAGTGCCTTATAAACGTTGTTTAAGAAACTTAATAGCGTATGCTTCCGCTCAGCTATGGTTGTAATTATAAAGTTACCCAGCAGTTGAAAGTTGTACGGCATTTAGCTGTCCTTCAATGCAGCTGTAGGTGTGGAGAGGCAGAAAAAAACAGTACTAGACTCTGAGGGCACTGCAATTTATCCTACATGGATGCGGTTGGGAATGGGGATGCGGATGGGGATGCGGATTCGGGATGGGGATGGGGACAGGGGTTGGGATAGGGGTAGGGTTAGATTAGAGTAGGGATAGGGGCAAGGGAAGGGATAGAGATAGGGGTAGGGATAGAGGTAGGGGTAGGGATAGTGGTAGGTGTAGGGATAGGGATAGAGGTAGAGACAGAGGTAGGGATAGGGGTAGAATGGGGCTGGCAATGGATAGAATTGTTGTATGAAAGTTTGAATTTCTGTATGAAATAAACTGAATTTGGTTTATCTGTTAAGAAATCATTGTTAGTAATAATACTGACTAACCTCTCTAAACCTATCACATCGTTCTTTTTAACAATTGTTTTAGTTTTTCTCAATTACTTCTGCAAATTAGCTCTGTTTTGAAATATAACGTGAAGGAGAAACTTTAAGGCCTAATAACAATGTTAATTTTATTTGTTTTGAGTAACTTAGAGTAAAGTCTGTAAATTATAGAAAATTCAGCTGGATCTTGAATTGTATTCATGGACTTGCGCAATGTAAGTAAGTCCCGTTTTTCTTAAGTTTAAAATCACCCATACCAATTTGATGGGAAAATATCTCATTACTATGGAAAACCGGTAACAACATAAAATACGAAATCCACGGGAGCTAAGGCGCGAGCAAAAGCTAGTTATTTTCATACTAGCCTTATTTGCATTACATATAAATAAATATTTAGACACTACACAACTCCTTAGTCCTATAGTAAGATTACAGGCAAATAATAATAATTAATAATAATTAAGGGACGTCGGACAGTCAACGAAACTGAACTTTCCCAAAGTAACATTTTTGGGATATGATAAATAATTTTTACCTCTTCATACAAACTTTCGATCTGAGTGAGTAATTTGTATCGAAGTATTTTTTTTTTTCATTTCCCAAAAATGTTTCTTTTGGGAAAGTTGTTCAGTTTTGTTGAGTGAGCACGTCCAATACAGCAACGGAATATTGATACATAATATAAAAGGTGAACATCCATGACTCATTCAGGGTACATTCATAATAATCTTGCAAATTTTTGACTATATCAGAATTCAAACCTGGGACCTCGGTACAATGATATTACAATTATATCGATGGCTGCCTGGAATAATGCAGCAATTACCATTGCGGCAGTTTTCGGGTTATGTCAGTTTCGGTATCTATAGACCCTAATACACCTTGTTTATTTTTTTCGAATTTTTTTAATGACAATTCGTGATTTTAGGTTAAACACTTTGTATATAATTGCGTTATTCCTGGTCATGTAAAAAAAAATTCTTACTGGAATAATAACACTAAGTCGAATGTAAAAAAAAATAATAATTCATAGAGCAGCAATGGTAATTATGGGGAAAATAATGTGTAAACTGATTCGCAATAAACACTACTGTACGAGTACTTACCTATAAATTACAGTTTCGTAATAGAAATGTACAGCAAATATACCATGCAATTTCTTCGAGTCTTTCAGAGCTCGAGTAGACCTCATAATACTATAATTTTCTATACCTAGTACTTATATTCTCTAAATTACGCATATATTTGGATCCCATTCGTCATTACGAAGTAATTCTACCAGTGTCTACCTGCCACTAAAGTCCCTTCATATTTTAACACTGGAATATCATTAAATCCTCATTATGATTTAAGCAGAAGTTTACAGTAGGTATCGGTTCCATTACTACCTTAGATACCAAAGATTACAGAAAAATGTTCGCTGTTAGATACAGTATTTAATATAACTTGATTTGATATTCATTATGACAACATTCTAGGAACTTTTTATTAAAATAAAATATGGTAATATAATATGCTTGATTGATTTATAAAAGGATTTACACTTAATATCGATTGCGGGTTTATTCCAGGTCATTTGTAAATAAATCTTTACAGTATAGTGTGTTGTTTGCTGCTTCCCAAAGAAGTCGGTCCGGTTATCGCTATTGTGGTTCTATTCCAGGAAACTTGTCTCATCGTCTTTACAGTAATGTCTAGTACAATAAATAGGTAGAAAAAAATATACGTGCAATAGCTTGTTACCACTGCGATACGCAATGCGATTTTCAGATTTGCCAAAGAAAAAGTATGTTAAGGATGATGATGACAGCGAATCTTACGAAGACTTCTCTCCAGTAGTCTCAGAATACGTTCCAAGTCCGGAACGTCGAAATCATGCAGGCACTCCGTCATCTAGTCTCGGAGGTGATTCTGAATATATAGATGCGGTTCAGTCGCAATTATCGCGTACTCCATCAACTATTTCCAATATATCATTAATTTTGAAGCAATTTGATTTTGTTGCATCACCATCTGAAGTTTATATAGCTGAATAATAAGGATAGTTGCTTTACTACACCCAAGACTAGGAATCAGAAGCAAAATTTTGGAGAGATGGAAAATGTTGTGGATATTACATTGATACCTTGCCAAGTGCTTAACATCAATCAGATATGTACTGCTAATTCCGCAAGTTGGCCCACAAGTGCTAATAGTTCGCCAGCAGCAGGAGTAGTCACTTGTACGACTGTAGCTATTATACATAACCAAGGATCTTTAAAATCTAACCATAATATGGTTTCATCATTAAGCCCACCTCAAACGATACAAAAAAACACAAAAGCAATGGAGATCACTGAACTGGACACTACTTTGAAACCAGAAGAAACTTTATCCGATGTGGACCTAACTTTACGTTCCAATCTATCTGACAGTGGTTCATTTTCTGTTTTGGATCCTGAGTTAAATAATAATTTATTGCACATCGTATCATCTCCTTGCGAGCTAGAAAATGACTTACAATCTTCAGTAAATGACGTAACTACCTATAAAACCGTTCTGTCATCGAACGACGATCCTAAAAAAAAGAACCTGCTTCTAAGATTGTCTTGTCATCTAACGTTGACCATAAAAATAATTTACCTGCTCCTGAGATCATCGTGCCATCCACGGACGCTCTGCCTAGAAAAAACGTGACTGTTTCTGAGATTGTCTTGCCCTCCAACATCGATTCTGCTAGAAATAACGTCCATGTTCCTGAGATTTTCATGACATCCAACACTGAGCCTAGAAAAGAAGCACCTGCTCCTAAGATTATCATGCCATCTAACGCTGAGCCAAGAAAATTACCTACTCCTGAAATTATCGTGCCATCCAACGCTGAGCTTGAAAAAGACGAACCTGCTTCTAATATTGTCGTACCCTTCAACAATGATTCTGCTAAGAATGTCATTCCCGTTCCTGATAATGAAATGCCATCCAACGCCGAGCCCAGTGGAGAAATACCTGCCCCTGAAATCATTGTGCTATCCAACGCCGAAGTCCCTATTCATGAGATTGTCGTACCCTCCAAAACTAATCCAGCTGGAAATAACGTCCCCATTCCTGAGAATGTAATGCCATCCAACGCCGAGCCTACTAGAGAAAAACCTGCCCCTGAAATCACGGTGCCATCCAACGCCAATGTCCTCGTTTATGAGATTTTCGTACTTTCCAATACCGATCCTGCTCCCTCTCCTGTGCCCTGAGTCAAGATGCTTTCTACTATCGCAAACGCTAGTAGAATAGAATGAAAATGTACGGGAATGACATTAGCGATAGAAATGTTGCGTCACAGCTAATGTCAATCCCATACATTTTTATTCTATTCTATAGCGTTTGCGATTGTAGAAAGCATCTTGACTCAGGGCCCTGAGATCGTCGTGCCCTCCAACGCTGACTTTGTAAATGACGAACCTGCTCTTGCGATTGTCGTACCTTCCTCGATTGAAAATGTAAATATCAAACCTCTTCCTGTAGTCGTTGAGTCAGTCACTTCTGAATCTAGATCACCTCCATTCGAATGTGAAAACGATGCTGAAACTATAAAAAAACGATCAAGAAAACGAAAACTTGACACAGATAACTGACAGTGCAACAAGAACAAAAAGTTAAAAGATTCAGGTCTGGCTTATACTCGTAAAGGTTGTCATTCAAAAAAAGAATATCCTGCAAAAACCGTGGGACCTGCCTGTACCTGTAAAAAGGCTTGTAGTGAACGCATTTCACCACAAACGAGAAAGGAGATACGTGATAAGTTTTATAAGGCTGGGAATCACGAATATGCTATATTTGGTCTAGAAAAAGTCCTTCATATTCCAAATTTAGAACTAGGAATTTTTTACTATAAGCGCAAATACCCAGTGTACAACTTCACTATATTTGATGCAGGCCGCAAACTAGGCTACTCTTTTATGTGGCATTTAACGATAGCCAAAAGAGGCGCTGTTGAGATTGGTAGTTGCATATTGAAGTTCCTGGTGAATGAACAAAAGAGGTCTGTCAATAAAATTTCATTATATTCAGACGGATTTAGAGGTCAAAATAAAAACCGCTTTATATTTGTGCTTCATTTGTATGCAGCTTCAAAGTTGGAAATGAATGTCACGCACCGATTCTTTGAAACAGGTCACAGCCAAAATGAAGGAGATTCTATGCACGCTTGCATAGAGCGTGAACTAAAAAAGAATAAATTTGTTTACACGCCGGAGCAAATGTACGGAATAGCTATGAATGCAAAAGTTACAGATGAGAAGTACAATGTCGTAGAGATGGACCAGTCCGATTTAGTAAACATAAAACTGCTCATTGAAGGCCAGAATTGGGTGCATGACTCAAATGGCAATAAAATAATGTGGTGCAACATAATGGAAGTTAACGCGTGTCACACTCATCCGGGTAAATTGAAGTTCAAATACAGTTTCGAAGATAAATATTTGGAGTTAAATACATCCGAATTACCCAGCAGAAATAGGAGGACAGCACAAAGTACACGAGGAGGAAGGGCACGAGTTGGGCGCCCACGAGGTGGACAAATTGTGGCTACTCCTTCTCCAGCTGAATCATCAACAGTCCCAGAATTTCAAAGAGCTTACAACCAACCGTTTCCTTTGTACAAAGCTCTGCATTCTGATCTTTTGAGTCTTTGTAAAAACAATGATATTCCAAGCCATTATCACGACTTCTACGAATCTTTGATATGATATTGACATAAAATTAGTAATATTCGCTGATGACACTAATGCTATTCTATCAAGTGATGACATTAAAAATTTAAATACAAAAGTGAATGACGCCTTAAGCATTTTCAATAAATGGTTTCAATGCAATAATTTAGTGTTAAATACTGCCAAAACAAATATTCTGCTTTTTAAAACTACTTCACGAAATAATGATAATCTTAATGCTGTCTTAAATGGAACGGTTATTCAGAGTGCAAATGAAGTCAAACTTTTAGGTGTTCACATTGATGCAAGTCTGAATTGGAAACCAGAATTAAACTATTTGGAGAACTCTATAAGCTCGGCTTGTTACGCATTACGTAGTCTCCGGGATGTGCTAACAATGGAACAGTTAACAGCAGTTTACTATGCTTTAGTAGAATCGAGGCTTAGGTACAGCATAAAATTCTGGGGCAATAGTTATCAGTATAACCTAAATAAGGCATTTGTAGCACAAAAGAGAGCCATCCGTACTATGGTGAGGATTCCACCATGGGAGTCGTGCAAAGAGCATTTTCAGAGGCTAGGTATTCTAACGGTCCCAAGTCTATATATATTGGTTCTCCTTACTGATGTTGTAAAGCACAGACATATTTTCGAAAATGATAAGGATATGGAACTGAGGGAATCCACAAGAAGAAAAGATATGCCCAGAATTATACACCCTACTCTTACCGTAGCAGAACATTGCTCTCGGAATCAGTCTGTCAGACTGTTTAACAGAATGCCTATAGAATTTAAAACTATTAAAATTGTTAATGTTTTTAAAAGGAAACTTAAATCGCATATTCTGGAAAAATGTTGTTATTCAACTGATGAGTTCTAATTTTACCACTTCTAACTTATGATAGTTTTATTTTAGGTACTTTTGACATTAGACATTTTTAATACTCCCCTTTTTATTAAAATTTTTTTTTTTTGACATATCATTAGTGTTATTTGAAATTCGTAGACATTTATTACTTTTGACATTTTATTAATTTTAAACATCGTAGACATTTTTTTTTTGACATTTTATTTTATTCAACAATATTCTATTTAATATGACTTTTTTGTATTTTTATAATGTTTTAGATAGACAATGTATTTTATATTTTATTTTTGTAAAATTTCAAACACAATGTATATTGTAAATGAATAAACGTAATAATAATAATATGTGGAACAGACGAAAACGTGGAAGCACAGGATCCTTTACACGAGGGTGGTCTTGAGTAGTCGTTTTAAAAGATTTTGATGCTCTGGTGATTTTATGTTTAAATTATAAATGTAGGAAAGTTGACATCCGACAGTTCCTATTAAACTAGTTCCATTTTATATTAATTAGGAGAGCTGTATATAGGGTCCTCCTGTAATGGTGCACATAATTTTAGCACGTTTCTCATGATTAACTTTTCCTAAGAAATATAGGTCAAAATACAAAAAAAAATATTTTAACTTCCCATAGAATCTGCATCAACTGATAGTGCATTTTGTACAGGAGCTCTTTTTTTGCTGTTCTTTGGGGAAAGTTGTTAAGTTGTGTGGTCTGAGTAAAGTACCAAAATTATATGCACTATTTTATAGTGACACAATTTGTTAGTAAAAGTTGTTAGAATATAACAATATGTTTACTATGCAACTTAATTTTTATAACTTAAATAATAATAACATAATAATACATTTTTTTTTTATTCTTAAAATAAAAGAAGGTAAGTTATAAATACCATTATCTGTTTTTATTACATTCTCTTCCTTATCACTATATTACTTAACTAATAAACCGTTACCTATCATTCATAGATATTCACGCACGATTTTATTTTATTACAATTTCATTCAAATATCAAAAAATATGCAGCATTACATAAATACCATCTTCAAAGTGAGCAATAAGTTCAAGGAATATGAACACAAAATATTATTACTGTACACACCATGTGTCTTCTTAAACACGGAATAGTGTTGTAGTATGTTATTGTTGTTTCACCGTTTATATTTTTTTCCTGAAACAAAGCCGCAAAGAATGCTTACGGAAACGACTTGTCGGCACAAATAGTGGCTATATGATTTTCATCGTTTATTTCTGTTTTATGAAATTATGCAAATCTATAAATAGTTACAGTACTAAAGGTAAAAATAATGAACAATTTGACGTATAATTGATTTCAATATTCTCCATACTTTTCTAGTTATTCAATAATTTCACAAAATCTTTTTTCCTGAACAATCTTATTTTTACGATAGTGGTTTTATTCCAGGCAGCCATCGATATCCTCGGTAACCATGTTACTATTCAACCTATTTACTGGAAATGTCAAAATGAAAACCAAGGAGGTTTTAACCCACGCTACGCTCTAAGCGTAGTAAAACCTCTTTGCTTACAACATAGTGAAACAGTACATAGTTAAAAATAACCAAGTCTGATCCAAAACTATCTATAGGTACTATTACAAAAGGAAGGGACGAAAATAATTGTTTAAAGACCACTAATCGACTTAACTACGAAACAACTTGTACAGTCAAAAACACATTAAGTTTGACACATTGGCTATTCTATGTTCTTATTTTAATTAACTTAAAGACGATCGTCTAGTTTGAACTGCACTCGGCTGTACTTACCGTAATCAAGGAAGTGTACAAATAATAGTTCCAATCGTTTGGTACAGGCACCTACCAATTAACCATACCAATTTTGATACAGTGAGTGGGTAGTTATTCTATTACTATGTAAATTTTTACATTTAGTGGATTTTAGATTCAAATAATTTGCATCTTTGGTGGAAGTAAGCTAATAAATCTTTGTGATTGCGAAAATCTGCTCAGTGAGTTGAAGTTTGTAAGTGTAACGAAAGTGTATAAAAACCTTACGAAAAGTTGTTTAGTTGCATGGGCAGATTTACAACTGTTACAGCCAGTTGCACAAGACATCTTTAAAGTTAAATCTCCTTTAAGTCCATTGCCGACTCTTTCTGTTTTGTTGACAAAGAAAGTGACAGCAATAGAATTAATGGAGCTTTAATTTTAAAGAAGCTTTGTGCAACTGGCTGTTAGACTTGTTTTATCCTTTCTGTTACACCTTGTATTTAAAAGGAAGCAAAACGGCAAACTCACAGCTAAGTAGGCTTCACGGGATAATGAGCTATAGCCGAAAAACTGGAAATAATAAAAATAGCAATGTTTTTTTTTTATGTTAAAAGTGAGCAAACAAGCAGGTGGGCCACCTAATGGTAAGTGGTCACCACCGCCCATAGCACCCACTGTCTTACTAATGGCATATTCTGACACTAATAAAACAGCAAAGCACGTTGCTCACTTTGAGAACTAAGATGGTATGTCTCATGTGCCAGTAATTTCACTGGCTCCCTTGCCCTTCAAACCGAAACACAACAGTGCAAACACTGCTGCTTCACGGCAGAAAAAAGCAAGGGGGTGGTACTTCCCCAGACGGACTTTCCACAAAAGCCCTACCACCTCCTATGTAATTGATCGTTATAAAATCATCATAACATCCCATAATACGTCCACTACAGGACAGGGTACTCCTTCCAGAATTGCAGCTGTTGCTGAAACAATATGGAGGGGAAGTACCTTAGTCACCACAGTTGTCAGCGTTACGGCTGGCACCATGGACCGCAGTTGTTGGTGACCGCAGTATGTAAGATGATACGATACACGAAAGGACGCTGCTGCCGATCCTCCGGTTTTTTATTATTATTGTTAGTGGGCTTGCTCTTGACCTCTATCTAGCTCTGAGGGCTTATACCATGAAGGAAGAAATTTTATTTTTTTATAATTTTATTTTTTAGTTTTTTTTTGGCGCGTAAATTTTTTTCTTCCTTCATGGCTTAAACGAACTTGCCCAGAAAGCGAATTGAATAGGTTCGGGTTATATGAACTCCACACCGCCTGTGTGGGGCCGGCAAAGAATAGTATCTATCTACCAAGCTTGTCAACCTTAGGATGAGCAGCAGTATCTTTCTGTGTATTGTACCATCTTACATACTGCAGTCACCATCAATAGCGGTCGCTACCGTGGTGACTATAGTAAATTCCGTTCTAATTACCACGCTTTTTGCTAGAGTTCTGGAAGGAACTCTCTGTCGTGCAGTGGACGTTTGATGGGATGTTATCGAGAACACAGTCGCAGGCAGAAAATTCCATTCCATAGTTGAGCGCAGGTCTTTATGTGCTAAACTAGCTGGTGCCCGCGACTTCGTCTGCGCAGGTTTATAAATTGTAGCCTATGTGTTATTCTGATGTATAAGCTATATTATTGTAAAGTTTCATTAAAATCCATTCAGTAGTTTTTACGTGAAAGAGTAACAAACATCTATCCATCCATACATACTCGTACTTACAAACTTTCGCGTTTATAATATTAGTAGGAAGTAAGATAGGATTGTTGAAATTGTAATGTAAAGATATACGCATAAGTTCTCCTGAATGAACGCTGCATACTAAACTTAGCATACAAGCGATCTATTTGCAGTTTACTTAGAGCACATTACGCAAAGATTGCGCCAGCTGCCTGAGCAATAAATATTGTCTTACGGAAACACTCGGTAGAGTTACTATATCTTAGATCTGTTATTTAACACTAGCCTTTACCCGTGACTTCATCCGTATGTTAAATAAAATATATAGCTATCAAACAAGAAAGTTGAGTTGTTGTGATGCTCGAACAAATAAACAAGCAAACAGACTAAATGTCCGAAAATCTGTTATTTGGATTCAGTGGCACCATAAGCTAAAAAAAATTTTGGACCACTAACGGGCCATTCTGTATGTAGCTAGATAAAATCGACAACAAACAATCTAAGTTTTCTAGACATACATCACCCCTCAAAGACGGAATGATGAGTAAAAGATCTAAATGTAAGTAGTAAAAAAGCTATAGAAATCAATAGGCAAGTAAGTAAAGTGAAATGATCAGGCAATTGTAAAAAGAAAGGCGCTGTGACAGCAGTTAATTTTTTCGTCGACATCAATAAATATAGGTAGCACACCACACACCTCTCGTACATACATAACAGGGCATAGTAGGAAATTTCAGTAAAAAGTTTTAGTGTTTGAAATTACCGTAATATTATGTTTTTTTTTTTTTAATAGGGAGGCAGACGAGGGCAGACGAGCAGACGGGTCACCTGATGGTAAGTGTTCACCGTCGCCCATGGACACCTGCAACTCCAGGGGGATCACAGGTGCGCTGCCGGCCTTTAAGATATTTCTAGGCTTGTTTCTTGAAAGCTGCAATGTTTTACCCGTGGTAAGGAGGTAATTTGGCACTTGCGCATGTAGCTACTTAAATAGTTCAAGTCATGGGAGTAAGGAAGTCTATGGTATGCCTTTAAGTAAGAAAATATCAACTTATGATAGGTATCTACTGACTAGATATTAAATGAAACAAGTTATGCAAAATTGTACTTTTCCTTAGTGCTAAGGTGTTAGGTGGCAAGGGATCGTATAACCTAGACTTCCGTCTAGAAATATACCTTTTATTTAATGAAGTTTACCTTTCTGTATTTTTTTTAATTTATCTCTTTGTAAAAATTGAGAAATATCAGGCTTGCAGGAATAATTAGTATCGTCTGAACTGATATTGAACCTATGAAGCTTTCCAGTCTTAATTATTATTGGCTGTGTATTAACGTGCCACCAAATTTGAGTAAATTACCAAATAAATGTTCACCAAATTTTGTGTACCAAAATGATTAAATGATCACCAAATTTGCTTCTGGCACTTCGCCGGCCGCTGCAGCGGCACGCTCGCTCCGCTCGCTCGGCTCGTGCGTTGTGGTCGCAAGATAACCTAACACAACCTAACCGATCCCGAATGGGATAGTTTGTGTTGTGTTCTAAAGAACTTAACCGAACCGGCAAATTTTGACCAGCATAAATTTGGTAACCAATTACCCAAATTTGGTGTACATTCATACATTTTGTCTGAAGTGTATTGGGGTATAAAAAAATATTTTGGAAATCATTAAATTTATAGCCATTATTATATACAGCGTGTAACGGAAAGGTGTGATAATACTGAAGGGTGTGAATCTGCCCACGAAACTGAACAACTTTTTTTAAGGAGCATAGGTGCGCTATCAGCTGATGCACTTTCTATGGGAGTTCAAAAATTGATTTTGTTCTATGACCTATGTTCCTTGGGATAAGTTGTTCAGTTTCATGGGCATTTCAGTTTCGGTTCCTAAGCATAATTTGAAAAGAATGTCCTATTTTGCTAAACCCATACAACATGATGATGATGAGGACGCAGTAGAACAAGGAAACTTACACGCTGTAGGTTCGAATACAAATTGTATTGTCTAAGAAATATTTTTTCCGAAAAAGGCCAATATAGATGAAATTTTTGGTATCACAAACAGTCACATAACTCAAGCAATGTCAAATAGAGGAGCCATGACAACGAAAATAGTAGTGAGAAACCAAAAATGTTTATCGGTACGGTAATAGCTTCTTTACAAGTTGCAAAAAACTAAGCGAAACGTCTTCATTTAACTTCCGATTATAACAATTTTCTACTGGAATTTCACTCATGCAATGAGGCCGAGCATTTTGATGATCGCTCCAATTTTTTACAGTACATTGTATACATTATTGTCGTGTTCCGATCTGTTTCTATTATAGTCAACAAGTGCTGTTGTGACATATACCTCTATGTATTATGAACAATTTTATTGTTCAGTCTTGGTGATTATTTGGTCCTGATGAAATAGTGCATATGTCACATGCAATGTGTCAAATCCGGTATTCTTTAGAATACCTAGTCATTCTATACAATGCCTAAAACGTTCAGGCAAAGTATGCAATAAAATTTATTTTACACATTGCCTAGGGGCAATGTTCAGTCGACAATTTATAGAATACGCGGTAAGTGGGATTAGGATAGGTTAGTTAAAAACACATGTTATTTGTCTTATTTCATACTTTACCTGATCTCCACATGGCATTCTATATATTGACTAGGCAATGTGCACAGTTATAAACGATTGAAACAATATTTTATACTTTGCCTAGACGAGCTCGGCATTATATAGAATGCCTAGGCATTGTATAGAATGCCAGAATTATACACTTTGCCGATAACACATATAATTTTAGCTTGGTTCTTAAAAGGTACATACATAAAATCACGCCTTTTTCCCATCGGGATAGGCAGAGACCGCAGTCCTCTACCTGCTACTATCTTAACATACATCCCTCGCTTCCTCTAATTTTATCAATCCTTTCATAGACCATGAAACTGAACAACTACTCCCAAAAAACAAAGGTCAAAAATGTAAAAAAAAAACTCTGATAGCACTATTTCCTAAACACAGAGTCTTACTACAAAAAAGTTAGACATCTGTTGAACACTTGATCAAAAAAATCACACAAAATAACTAGGCTATGTCAGTTGATGCGCAGAAGTCAAGTCATAAGAAAATAAGTCATTTTTTACTTCTGCGCATCAATGTAGCCAGAGTTATTTCGTACGATTTTTTTAATCAAATGTTCAACAGATGCCTAACTTTTTTGTAGTAAGACGGAAAGTTACATGAAAGTGCCCTCTGGGCTGGGTAGATAGAAGATCTTTTAAAAAGAGAAAAAAACCAAATGTTTTACTTCAACTTCATGGCGGCGATCGTGGTAATTTGAACGATATCACCAAAACAAAAACGTTTGACTTAACCGTTACGTTAAGCCTTAACTAACCGTTTGAGGCAAACGTTTTGTTTTGGTAATATCGTTAAAATTACCACGATCACGCCCCAAATCTAAAACCGCAAAAATGGGTTTACAATCAAAATATAACTAAGAATATCCAAACGTGAAAAATTAAACAAAGGTTGCACTCCAAATACTACAAACAGGTTTCTAGGCATCCAGGTCATTTCCAGTCGAGATCGAACACAAAGCCGGTTCGATAACACCTACTGCTTCGGCACGAATCTAGTCTATCTAGAATTTTAAATCTATGCCCTATAAGGCTAGTTAAGGGAGGATGTGGCAGCTTTAAGTGAGCCTGGTTTTAGAGAGCGACTTTAAAAGGTGGTATGATTAAACGAGTGGTCTCTTGTGGGAGTAAGTTAAATGTGCTTGTTTTAAATTAGGTTCGTGTATAAAAAAAAATCCGGTCAAGAGCGAGTTGGACTTCCGCGCCGAGGAATTTGAAATGCGTATGGGCATAGTAATTAAATATAATAGGCCTCGTAGTAAAATTTATTTTCATGACTGTTACTATATGTTTGTAAGGTTTGTAAATATATAGTTGTATTTTTATTATGCTGGGCTGTGAGTTTAAAACGAACGAAAATTCACGTTGTAGTTCGGAGATTGGGACCCCAAAGAAACGTCTTCCGTATTTAATTAACCGTTCACCCGATGATATTAAAAAAGAGATAAAAAATAATTTGATTCTTTGCCTGTATAATTAAGCACATAGCAACTTACATATATAGACGAGAATCAACAGATCTTTCAGTTAAACTGTCCGTGCAGTTTTCTGAGTAGTTTTTAAGTTAAAATTGAATTGTTATGTATCAATAAAACAATCTAACTACTAGTTCTAGAGTGGCTATCTTTGTTCTATCTTTGGTTTAACAGCATCGAAGTATTCGAAGTTCAAAAGTCATCATCATATCATCCGAAAGACGTTCACTGCTGGACATAGGCCTCCCTTAAAGATCTCCATGACGACCGGTCCTGCGCTGCTCGCATCCAGCGGCTTCCCGCGACCTTGACCAGTTCGTCGGTCCACCTTGTGGGGGGCCTGCCTACGCTTCGTCTTCCGGTACGTGGTCGCCACTGTAGAACCTTTACGCCCCATCGGCCATCTTACTGCCTACTGCCACTTTAGTTTAGCGATTCTCCGGGCTATGTTAGTTACTTTCGAAAGTATCGATGACAAAATTGCCCTCTCAGTTTTTACAAACGAAATCTTTGTTTACAAAAGAAACCTCCGCAATTATGTTCCAAGTATCACTGTCAAATCACTTTCACTTGACCCACATTCACGCATTGTTTTGTCCGAAAATTCTCACAATACGCCAATTTTAATCCAAAATTACCTTGTAGTCAAATCTACTTTAGGCTCATTTCGTAATATAGATGTTACTTCATGTTACAATGACAGTAAAATAACTTTTGTCGAAATGACTCTTGCGTCAAAACTGCAAGAAAGAAAGAGATATAAGCATGAGAAAAAAACTGTTCTAGATTTCTGGGTCTAATGGGTAAACAAAATATTTCGATTTCTGGGTCTAATGGGTAAACAAAAAGAGTCGATTTCGTGACCACATTACTATGGGGAGTTGATAAAAAATCTTTGAATGTATCCGCGAGTTGACTAGGTCAAAAATTAAATAAAATTCTGTTTGCACCTAAAAATAATCATTAAAAATTGATGAAACACCCTAATTTTAAGTTTTGTAGTTATGTAGCTTTATTTTTTTTATAATTAATTTGGTGTTAAAAGTTACTAAACGATGGCAAAAAATAATGACGTCATTGTTCAAAAAGTTCATACAAAATTTATGGAAAATATTGTCGTTTTCTAAAGAGTAGTTCAATTGACTAGGTTGTAAACTTGCGGATTAATTAGCCCTTAAATAATAATAAAAAAGAATTGTTTATACTCTCTCACAAAAGTTTAAAAAATGAAGCAAATAATCAACTCATTAAAACCACATAGTATTAGAAAAAGAAATGTATATGTTGGAGACAGGAGCTCAAAACTAGGAACGAAAATTGTAATTATATGTGGGAGACAGGAGCTCAAAACTAGGAACGAAAATTGTAATTATATGTGGGAGACAGGAGCTCAAAACTAGGAACGAAAATTGTAATTATATGTGGGAGACAGGAGCTCAAAACTAGGAACGAAAATTGTAATTATATGTGGGAGACAGGAGCTCAAAACTAGGAACGAAAATTGTAATTATATGTGGGAGACAGGAGCTCAAAACTAGGAACGAAAATTGTAGGTATATGTTGGAGACAGGAGCTCAAAACTAGGAACGAAAATTGTAGGTATATGTGGGAGACAGGAGCTCAAAACTAGGAACGAAAATTGTAGGTATATGTGGGAGACAGGAGCTCAAAACTAGGAACGAAAATTGTAGGTATATGTTGGAGACAGGAGCTCAAAACTAGGAACGAAAATTGTAATTATATGTGGGAGACAGGAGCTCAAAACTAGGAACGAAAATTGTAATTATATGTGGGAGACAGGAGCTCAAAACTAGGAACGAAAATTGTAGGTATATGTGGGAGACAGGAGCTCAAAACTAGGAACGAAAATTGTAGGTATATGTGGGAGACAGGAGCTCAAAACTAGGAACGCCCGATGCTAAGTTCCTGGCTCCCTCATATGGAAAATCTACCGAACTACAATTATTACCGCTTTATATCATCATGACCCAACAACACGTCAGTAGAAACACTTTTGACTTTATAGCTTGGAATAGAGGCGCAAATGTTATCACTGACGTGCGGTTGACCGTACCTCGGTAGTAGTAAAGTTATTTGTGCTCTTCATCATAACATCCCATGTAACGTCCACTACAGTACAGGGAGCTCCCTCCAGAATTCTAGCTTTTGCTGGAAAAAAGTGGAGGGGAAGTACCATGGTCACCTCGCTTGTTAGCGTTACGGCTGGCACCATGGACCGCGGTTGTAGGTGACCGCAGTAAGTAAGATGTAAGATACAAAGGAGGATGCTGCGGCCCATCTACCAGTTAACCCTTAGTCGCCTCTTACGACACCCACGGGTATGTATGGGTTGGTACTATTCTTTGCCGGCACCACACGGGACACCACACTTGTGCTCTTAAAGCAACCTAAAAGCAAGCATTTCCAAGATTGTTTCTAGAAACTTCCCACAACAAAGGGTAGCTCTACACTCTACTCTGATGACCAACTTGCGCAAGTCTCGTCCCGCTCTACAGAGCAGAATGACAACAAACCGCGGTTTGAAGAGACACTTTCCGTGTCATTGTCAAATTACTCGGTGCAATATGGCCGAGTTATTGGCTGCTTGCACTCGCCACTTGATCTTAAATTATGTCACTTTAAGGGGCTGATAAGAGCTAAATAACCTTCACTTGAGCAGATTTTTAACGAAAACTGATAAATATATGGCCGCGAAAATTATGTGATAATTAAGCATCTTTCCAAGAATATGGCCGACTCCGAAACACGATTAAATATATTTTGTAAGCCATAAAAAAAATCCAAAGTTACCTCTGATTTTTGCTTTTAAACCGTTTTTCTTAAGTACCCATTAATCTATGATGCCAGAACTTATACACATTATTCAATACATTATGCATAATAATTTAGCTGTTTTATAATATTATGGGCACAGATTTTGAGAAAAATGCAAAAATGAGCGAAAAACGTAAAATAGCGCGAATCTGCTCCGTTCTAGCACGCGCATTCTGCCCTTTGTTAGAAAGGGAGGTAATTCAGCTCTTATTAGCCCCTTAATACAATAAACCTAAGGACCACGAAATCAAAATATTAACTACTCCAAAATACTACGCGTTTTTGCTCGAGTTTCGGAGGGAGCGCATGAATCGCGTTCGCAATTTGAGTTTGTAAGGGTTTGGGGCGCAAAAGCCATCTAGGTCACATGTCTGGAAAAGTGTAATAGACTTTTAATAACATTTGCACAGAAAAATAAGGGTAATTAGAAGGAGGATTAAAGAAATAATTCGTCACAAGGCAGTGAAGGCGTCGTTCTATGGATTTGACAAGTTATTTTGAATATTTCCTAGTGATCATTGATGATTTGACATAAAAAATTGGGACATGTTGGCAGATGTCATCCCATAGTAAAATAAATTAGCAAGGTATCTATTCCGAGCGAAGCAAGGAGGTCCGAAATCTTTGAACATTTGTATGAATACTTATTACATTTCTTGAGAATGGCGCGATTCATAAAACCTAAAGCGCCATCTGTTGGCGAGCTCCAGTTAAGATTGTACAAAGCAAAGCTCGGTCGCTAAGGTAAATTCATAAAATAACAAACAACGCAACTATGTAAGTCTATACAAGGAGTAATGTCATTTAAAGCCTACTTACTCTCTTTATGCTACCATTTATGCGTCACTCACTTTTCTAAAAAAAAAAAACGGTCAAGTGCGAGTCGGACCTGAGCGCCGAGGGTTCCGATATACCTTTAGTGATTTTAAAAGCAATAAGTAAGGACCTCAAACCAAGTTTGATTGTAAAGGTTTTTTTGCAGATTTTTAAATAACTGTGCTACTTACAGAGATGGTTTTATTTTTCCTGTAAAATTTCCATAAACTTCTATCGACTATAATTAATTCAGATTTTTTACTTTGCAAACTTCGAATATGGCGAGAATGGTTTTTTTAAGAAATTTTACATCAAAACATGTAAACTAAAAGTTGTAAAAAATACAAAAATGAAATGCAATTTTGAACCTATTTTGAAATACAAACAAGTCCTTTCATATGATGTCCTATTTGACCCACAGTAACGACAATTTATGCGCTATTTGCCCCTATTTGGGCCCTATTTACAATATTGTTAAAATTCTATTATTGCAATAAAGTTGGGCAAGCATTTGTAAAACTGTTTCTTTTAAGTCGATAGTGTAGTTGCCGAGATAAACAGGTGTTACAGACAGACAAAGTCGCACCATAAGGTCTCCTTTTTTGTCTCCATTTCGGTTCGGAACCCTAAAAACCAACCATTATCGTCATCTACGCAGTTTCTCGAGCATAATGTCTGCTCGCCATGGCTTTTACTTTTTTGTTGCAAATCGTCTGACCACGACGGAAAGTGATGACTTGATGGGGATACAGTCCAGATACTTTGACTTTCGTTCATGTTTGTGGACTGTTGGCGTGACTGGAGGTGTCCCTGCTTTCTACGCGGGGTTCGGTCCCCACCTAGGATAAGGACAAAATATTGTGTGATGACTTTTAGTGTTTGTTCTTTGTCTAGGTGTTGTTAATCTATTTATCGTAAGTATCTGGTTAACCAAGCTTCGCTCTTTATTATAATTAGCCAAAGTCCACCAAGAGATGGCGCTGTAGGGTTTTTGTGCCGCGCTGTTTCAAGTAATGAGAAAAAAAAGGATTTTTTCCAGACATGACCTATCTAGATCGATTTTTACCCCCAATAACCTGAGTAAGTAAAATTTCATAGAAATCGTTAAAGCTGTTTTCAAGAAACCGATTACAAATATAGCTCGTTTAAGAGTATAGGATATTAGACTGGCTTAAATTGTGTATTGATTTTTAGGGTTCCGTACCTCAAAATAAAAAAACGGAACCCTTATAGGATCACTTTGTTGTCCGTCTGTCTGTCTGTCTGTCAAGACCCTTTTTCTCAAGAACGAGAAGAGGTATCAGGTTTAAATTAATAACGATTATTAAGGTCCATAAACCACACAAGATCTGAAAATTTCAATTTTTTATAACGACGCAATCAAAAGATATGGGTTTTTATGTCCTCATCTCCATACATTTATGCAAAAAAGCAAAACCTACAGAGTACTTCCCGTTGACCTAAAATTATGAAATTTGGCAAGAAGCTAGGTCTCACAGTACAAATAAAGGGAAAAGTCTGAAATCATTAAATATTTCAACTTTTCTCACGACTAATAGTAACCAATTGACGTGAGCTCCCGTTTTAAGAACATTCATATAAGAGAGGGGTCAAGTTGAATGGTCGCGGAGGCGATTTTTATTTTAGTTCTATTTTATAAACGGGAACGTCGGGAACGGTAACAACAAATAATAAAACTTGGTCAAGCGCGTGTCGAACTCAAAAAATCTAGCACATTAACTTACTGAAATTTTAACTAATACAATTATGATTATGTGGTGGTACGGAACCCTCGGTGCTCGAGTCAAACTCGCACTTGGCCGGTTTTTTATTATTTCTAGACTGTAGTAAATGCCTAAAGCACACCTTCCTAAATACAAAGACTAATTCGGCATACATTGCTGGGAGACTGGGTTTTATTAATTCCAATATCCTTATTACAACCAGCAATGTATGCCGAATTACTTTCTGAATTCAGGAAGGTGTGATCGTGGCTTAAAAGCTAAGATGGAAACCATGGTATTGACAAGTTTTGACTCATTGATAAGTGGACTTGTTAATCAAACTCATCATCATCATCATCATAACATCCCATGAAACGTCCACTACAGGACAAGGAGCTCCCTCAAGAATTCTAGCTTTTGCTGGAAAAATGTAGAGGGGAAGTACCATAGTCACCTCGCTTGTTAGCGTTACGGCTGGCACTATGGACCGCGGTTGTAGGTGACCGCAGTAAGTAAGATACAAAGGAGGATGCTGCTGCCCATCCTCCAGTTTATAACCCTTAGTCGCCTCTTACGACACCCACGGGTATGTATGGGTTAGTACTATTCTTACCCGGCACCACACGGGGCAATCAAACTACTAAGTAATAATAGCAGGGCATTTAACTTGGCATTTCAAGTGTTAACTATACCTGGAATTTATACATACATACATACATACATAACATCACGCCTCTTTCCCGTTGGGGTAGGCAGAGACCACAGTCCTCCACCTGCTACGATCTTGACATACTTCCCTTGCTTCCTGTACTTTCATCAATCCTTTCATACATGCTCGTCGGTTTAGGGTACTTTTAACCTGGCCTTTATTCAGAACGTCCTGAATTTGGTCCTGGTACGTTCGCCTAGACCTTCCCCTTCCAACGTTTCCATTCACTCTCGCCTGGTAGATCTCTTTCGTCAATCTTCGTTCATTCATCCTCTCTACATGACCAAACCATCTCAGCATCCCTTTCTCGATTTTGGTCACTACGTCTTCTTTTACGCCACACCGTTCTCTTATCACACTATTTCTTATCCTGTCACTCAATTTAACACCAATCATACTCCTTAGCGCTCTCATTTCCACTGCATTAATTCTACTTTCATGCTTCTTCTGCCATACCCAGCTTTCACTGCCATACATCAGTGTTGGTACCAAAACTCCCCCATGAACAGCCAAACGAGCCTTGTGAGACACCTTCTATTGGAATTTATCCCTTAATTTATTTAGATAAAATGTCTAGCTGTATGTAAAACGATGGTTTAATTAAAGCGTTATTTGTGGTGACAAACGTGTACCTCGTATATTTAAGAGAAATCTTTTCTTAATCTTTTCTTTTCTTTTATTTTTTCTTTTTTTTTTCTTTTCTTAAGATTTAAAATTATTTCTTTTTTTAACTGCTAAGTGTTTGTCTAAAAAAGTCACACTCTTTCGTGAACTCTATTATAAGTTCGCTTATGTAAATGCCCATACTCTAAGCTAACAAAATCGTAGGCACAGCAAATTTAAAAAAATACAATAAAGAAAGAGTTCTTAGCTTATAAGGATATATTCGTACGATTCTGTAACACAGCCTTCTAAAGCTGAGTAATGCCGCTGATGTCATGATGTGGCTTCTTAACTTAACACGAATACTTAAATTCATGACCACATCGACCAGAGTAACCTAGGGTCGGTTGTAGAGTTTACAAATACAAAATCATTTATTTCTCAACTCATAAATTAATTACATTACAGCATTTTTAAAAAATTAAATTCTTTTGAGAAAAGGTAACAACACATTGTTAAATTCAATAACTATCATGTTTTATTCCATCCAATAATTAATATATTACACAATTTTTGATAAAATTTACTGTAAGGGGGTTTTTGGGGGCGAAAAATCGATGTAGCTAGCTTAAACCTTAGGAAAATTTGTTTCTTCCGTTTTTTTAGTATATCGCGCTCCAGAAACACACAGCGCCATCTGTTAGCGGGCTTTACAGGACAAGACAGAATAGTTTAGACAGACAGACAGACTAATTCGCACCATAAGTGTTTCTTTTTTATCATTTTGGTATCGGAACCCTAAAATGCCAAAAGAACCTACTTTATAATGAATCTAAAATTTTAATACACATTCTGTTGTATCTGAAAATGTTCGTTGCCTACCCTGAAATTAAAAATGAAACAACACCAATCCTCAACCTAACCGATCCTGTTCAGAATCTGATGTCTCTTACGAAACTATGCATGATGGGATTACCAAACCTATTTAGTGATCGTTTACTAAACTTGGTCTGCCGATTTGGGGATCATTTATTTTGGTATGAGGTCTCAAAATTCATTCATCAACAAGTGATGACTTGATGGGGATACAGTCCAGATACTTTGACTTTCGTTCATGTTTGTGGACTGTTGGCGTGACTGGAGGTGTCCCTGCTTTCTACGCGGGGTTCGGTCCCCACCTAGGATAAGGACAAAATATTGTGTGATGACTTTTAGTGTTTGTTCTTTGTCTAGGTGTTGTTAATCTATTTATCGTAAGTATCTGGTTAACCAAGCTTCGCTCTTTATTATAATTAGCCAAAGTCCAACAAGAGATGGCGCTGTAGGGTTTTTGTGCCGCGCTGTTTCAAGTAATGAGAAAAAAAAGGATTTTTTCCAGACATGACCTATCTAGATCGATTTTTACCCCCAATAACCTGAGTAAGTAAAATTTCATAGAAATCGTTAAAGCTGTTTTCAAGAAACCGATTACAAATATAGCTCGTTTAAGAGTATAGGATATTAGACTGGCTTAAATTGTGTATTGATTTTTAGGGTTCCGTACCTCAAAATAAAAAAACGGAACCCTTATATAATCACTTTGTTGTCCGTCTGTCTGTCTGTCTGTCAAGACCCTTTTTCTCAAGAACGAGAAGAGGTATCAGGTTTAAATTAATAACGATTATTAAGGTCCATAAACCACACAAGATCTGAAAATTTCAATTTTTTACAACGACGCAATCAAAAGATATGGGTTTTTATGTCCTCATCTCCATACATTTATGCAAAAAAGCAAAACCTACAGAGTACTTCCCGTTGACCTAAAATTATGAAATTTGGCAAGAAGCTAGGTCTCACAGTACAAATAAAGGGAAAAGTCTGAAATCATTAAATACTTCAACTTTTCTCACAACTAATAGTAACCAATTGACGTGAGCTCCCGTTTTAAGAACATTCATATAAGAGAGGGGTCAAGTTGAATGGTCGCGGAGGCGATTTTTATTTTAGTTCTATTTTATAAACGGGAACGTCGGGAACACTTACAAACTTGAAAATTGGTATGTTTATAGTGCATAAGCTTAAAATACGAGTAACAACAAATAATAAAACTTGGTCAAGCGCGTGTCGAACTCAAAAAATCTAGCACATTAACTTACTGAAATTTTAACTAATACAATTATGATTATGTGGTGGTACGGAACCCTCGGTGCTCGAGTCAAACTCGCACTTGGCCGGTTTTTTATTATTTCTAGACTGTAGTAAATGCCTAAAGCACACCTTCCTAAATACAAAGACTAATTCGGCATACATTGCTGGGAGACTGGGTTTTATTAATTCCAATATCCTTATTACAACCAGCAATGTATGCCGAATTACTTTCTGAATTCAGGAAGGTGTGATCGTGGCTTAAAAGCTAAGATGGAAACCGTGGTATTGACAAGTTTTGACTCATTGATAAGTGGACTTGTTAATCAAACTCATCATCATCATAACATCCCATGAAACGTCCACTACAGGACAAGGAGCTCCCTCAAGAATTCTAGCTTTTGCTGGAAAAATGTAGAGGGGAAGTACCATAGTCACCTCGCTTGTTAGCGTTACGGCTGGCACTATGGACCGCGGTTGTAGGTGACCGCAGTAAGTAAGATACAAAGGAGGATGCTGCTGCCCATCCTCCAGTTTATAACCCTTAGTCGCCTCTTACGACACCCACGGGTATGTATGGGTTAGTACTATTCTTACCCGGCACCACACGGGGCAATCAAACTACTAAGTAATAATAGCAGGGCATTTAACTTGGCATTTCAAGTGTTAACTATACCTGGAATTTATCCCTTCACTTTGAGACCTATAGTAATTATTTACATTAACAAGTCTAGATAAATAGCAGTAACAAGTTGAAATAATTATGTAGAAATTTATAATGTCAGTTGTAATCAGCTGCCGTATTCCGAAGTGAAACTACGATAATATCACGCCGATAATTAGTCTATGGTTCGGCCTTTGACAAAGAAATTCCCATACAAAGTAAATTTCCGAACGTAATTGTTGTTGTCAATCTGATAATATCGGAGCTCCGATAAAACTTCGGAATAAGCACCCTGTTGATTGTTATTGTATATTTAGATTTTTTTATTATAAGGAATATAATGTATCGTATAGTATGTCATCATCATCATAACATCCCATGAAACGTCCACTACAGGACAGGGAGCTCCTACCAGAATTCTAGCCTTTGCTGGAAAATTTGTGGAGGGGAAGTACCATAGTCACCTCGCTTGTTAGCGTTACGGCTGGCACCATGGACCGCGATTGTAGGTGACCGCAGTTAGTAAGGTGGTATAATACACTGGAGGACGCTGCTGCCCATCCTCCAGTTAACCTTTAGTCGCCTCTTACGACACCCACGGGTATGTATGGGTTAGTACTATTTTTTGCCGGCACCACACGGGACAGTATAGTATGTACCGATTTCCAATCCCTCTCAACAACCAAAGCCGAGGTCCGAGCCCCGTGAGGCGCCCTATGGCTTGTAGCCTATTATAATAATTCTGGGTCTAGCCTTCCGCTCCCCAACTGTCCGGTGAATTTTAGACAGCCACTAACGCTAACAACAGAAGTCCACTACAAAAAATAATTATAAAAATAAAACGCTTATTATACCTACCTGCTTAGCAAAATAACGTATGGTTTTCTGTTGTGGTTACGGAATTAGGACATCCGATCTGGTTTCGTTTTCGTTTTGGTTTGTGCTAATTAGTAAACGTATGAGCTAATACTTGGCTAATATGAACATACAATCTAGTCTAAGTTTCCGTTATCACATCGATAATATTATCAGTAGGGCATCTAGGCTCTCGGGTTTTGTTTCACGACAGATGAAAATTTTCAAAAATCCTACAATTTCGATTGTAGTTTATAATTCTTTAATAAGAAGCATAATTGAGTACTGTTCTGTTGTTTGGAGCCCTAGCTATGCTGTACATTCTGATGATGTTTCTATTTAAACTCATTCATGGCTTCATTGACGCGCCGGATATTCTGCAACAGCTTAATTTCACTATTCCTCGTGTTGGTAGTCGTGTGCATAATCGTACGAACTTCTCACCCCTTGCCTGTATAACAAACCTAGGTCAACATAGCCCATTGCATCGCATGTGCACTGCCTATAATGCTATTAGATATGACTTTGATATTTTCAATGGTTCTGTGGTTTCTGCTAAGAAGTCCGTTAGGTCTTGCCTCACAAGACCTAAACCAGATTAATTCTCTGATATTTGTTTAAGTTTTTAGTTAAGATCGTTGTTGTTAGTTACTAAGCAATAATTTTTACTAGTGTATATTTGTTATTTGCATGCTGTGTTCACTCATAGTAGGGTACGTTCTAAAACCTGTTTTATTTGTGCTTGTTTATTATCTCATTTTCTTGAGCTGTATCCAGTTTGTGAACCAAATAAAAAAAAAAATACAGTGTACCACACATCAGTGAAATTACTAAGACCAGCGTGGAAAGAAATGAGAATAGAAAAAAAAGAATGCAGGACTGCAGGTCGATGTTATGGAGAAATAAAATAAATCAAAATAGTTATTGTGAAAGTAACTCCAAGGAAGCTAAACTACCAGGAATTGCGAATAATGATTCTCTAGCTACAAATCTGGTTTATTATCCTGGCAGGGTCGCCAAATAAGGGTTAGTCCTGCTGGGAGATGAGTAGAACAACCGTTATCCACGATAGAACGTATGCAACTGATTTATCATCAGATTAATCAATGATAGATGTACGCCCATCAGTAGTAACACTTTGGACTTTATGGCAAGAGTTTCAAATATTTCCACCCACGTGCGGTTGACTGTATTTGCTAGATATACATCCATGCATCACAATATAAATCAATCTCGAGTTTGTACTTTCTATAGAGGCATCTTAAAAAGTTTTTAGCGTGGAGTGGAATCACTTTGCAGTAGACAGACAAAAGTCCAGTGAGCGGATCGTGTCCAGAAGTGGTCATAACTCATAAGAAGCGTGTAAAACTATCAATTCTCATTTATTATTTATAAAATTTTGTGTTAATATAGAGCCTAGAGTAACGCATAAGCCTAACGCGTTCTTGATTAAGCTACAATGAAACTAAAGAAACGTAGAGCAAAAAAAGCATTAATTTGTCTATGTAGGTCAGTTCAGCACTGTTTGCACTCGTTATTGCTAAGTGTGATAGCCCCAAGCAAGGTGACTGGCCGGTGTGAATCGTACGGAAGGTTATTACTACCTATTGTTAATTTGACATGATTTGTAGCTGGTAGGTTAATGGTAGGTTAGTCGATGGATACAAGAGTTGATTTGACGGTGAATTTGTTAAAACTGACGTTCTGAAACATTCAAATCAGGACCTATGTTTATTAAGAGTGAAACCAAAATCGAAGTCCATAATAAAGAAAATACTAAGAAAGTTTTTAGGGTTAAAGAAGATACAAAGTACTAGGGTAGCATGGATCTGCTAGAGATGGACGGACAACAACTGGGAGCTTTAGGGGACTTGCTACGCTGAATCTGTGTTCCCCGCCCAACGAGCAACAGCTTCAAACATTGTATTCATGTATTTTCTGTTTAAGTAAACTGATTGCGACAATGCTTAGTTCACAGCAGACTTCACGAAAGAGCGTCACGTTATGTAAACAAATAATAACCTCAAATCTATGTAAAAAGTGTAAAATGTCGATATTTCTGTCTAGCTGTATGTAAAAACGATGGTTTAAAGCGTTATGTGGTGACAATCGTGTACCTCGTATATTTAAGAGAAATCTTTTCTTAATCTTTTCTTTTCTTTTATTTTTTCTTAAGATTTAAAATTAAAATTATTTTTTTTTAACTGCTAAGTGTTTGTCTAAAAAAGTCACACTCTTTCGTGAACTCTATTATAAGTTCGCTTATGTAAATGCCCATACTCTAAGCTAACAAAATCGTAGGCACAGCAAATTTAAAAAAATACAATAAAGAAAGAGTTCTTAGCTTATAAGGATATATTCGTACGATTCTGTAACACCGCCTTCTAAAGTTGAGTAATGCCGCTGATGTCATGGTGTGGCTTCTTAACTTAACACGAATACTTAAATTCATGACCACATCGACCAGAGTAACCTAGGGTCGGTTGTAGAGTTTACAAATACAAAATCATTTATTTCTCAAGTCATAAATTAATTACATTACAGCATTTTAAAAAAATTAAATTATTTTGAGAAAAGGTAACAACACATTGTTAAATTCAATAACTATCATGTTTTATTCCATCCAATAATTAATATATTATACAATTTTTGATAAAATTTACTGTAAGGGGGTTTTTGGGGGCGAAAAATCGATGTAGCTAGGTTTAAACCTTAGGAAAATTTGTTTCTTCCGTTTTTTTAGTATATCGCGCTCCAGAAACACACAGCGCCATCTGTTAGCGGGCTTTACAGGACAAGACAGAATAGTTTAGACAGACAGACAGACTAATTCGCACCATAAGTGTTTCTTTTTTATCATTTTGGTATCGGAACCCTAAAATGCCAAAAGAACCTACTTTATTATGAATCTCAAATTTTAATACACATTCTGTTGTATCTGAAGATGTTCGTTGCCTACCCTGAAATTAAAAATGAAACAACACCAATCCTCAACCTAACCGATCCTGTTCAGAATCTGATGTCTCTTACAAAACTATGCATGATGGGATTATAGTGATCATTTACTAAACTTGGTCTGCCGATTTGGGGATCATTTATTTTGGTATGAGGTCTCAAAATTCATTCATCAACAAGTGTTTACCTACTGGTCAAAACACTTGTTGCCATTTCAAAATAACCGCTCTTTCATTCTAACGCCTTAGCGATCTAAATTATAAAAATTCCAATTCGCAAAGGATACTACCATAGATACTTACTACTTAGGTTAGGTACATCAATTATTAATTTGGTACGCCTATTATATTACCACAGATCCATACACCTATAGACCATACATAAATAGATGACACGGTCATGAATATACAGTCGTTTGCGATTCCGTTAAGAAGTGAGCAGACTAATGATGCCGAACTAAATAATGTTAAGTTTTAAAGGTCAAGGTATACAAAATTTTGCAAGCTTTAACCTAAAATCCAAATAGTAATATGTCGCAGTTTCTTTTTATAAAAACCGAAATATAATATAGATGCTTCGTTTTATCATAAACCTAAAGAAATTCAGGTCTTTGATCAAAAACCTCAACGATAAAAACCTGAACGCATGTAGTTTTGTGACCAAATTTAAACTCTCAAAAGAATAATTCGCTTCTGTTTTTATCAAAAACCTGGATTTGTTTAGGTTTATAGTAAAATGAAGTCACCATTTTGTCTTCTTCCGATTTGGGCGAAGTCAGAGACCATCTCTTTTTGCCTGCTACGATCTTGGCATACCTACTGTCCTTTCTTCTTCCACTCTCATCAACTCTTGAATTTGGCTTTCCATCCAATACTCACTACTTACCTAGCTCCGTAGATATCTCTTTTGTTAGTCTGAACAAACCATCTTAAGGAGTGATCACACCTAGCTGAATTCAAAGACTAATTCGGCATACATTGCTCGTTGAAGTTAGGATATTGCAATTAACATAACCAAGCCTCCCAGAAATGTATGCCAAATTAGTCTTTGAATTCAGCTAGGTGTGATCACTCCTTTAGCATTCAATTTGACATCCTGAAAAACATTTGAACTTCCGTACAGTCAAAAGCACATCAAGCTTGACACATTGGACTTTGCACTGTTCTTATTTCAATGGACGTACGGGCTAGAGTCGCAGTAAGAGTGAGCTTGACCTATCGTTGACTGTACAAAATGCGCTATCAGCTGATGCAGTTTCTTTGGGATGTAGAGTTTTTTTCCAATTTTGGACCTAATTTTGATAAAAAAAATTGTTCAGTTTCATATGAAGATTCTTCGAGTTTCACATGTTGTTGTACACATTTGGCCTAAAAGTTCTGCAAAAACCCCGCATCTACATGCAAATATGGCGAATACCGCTCGCGAATCCGGTCACATAGTCACACACAAGATACAACCTACATGTAAGGTGGGCAGCTGGCCAGTGGTTGTGAGTCATAGGGCAATGACATCAGCTCTTACTCAGAGGCTGCTCACGGAACCAGTGCTATATCCTTGTGGCAGAGAAAAAATATGAAAATGTTTACGCAAAAAGCATAAATGCCACATTAAAGTTTGTACGGTTGGAGTTAAATACTGACTGTCAATGCGCTGAACTCAGTAAATGAGTCGCGAGGGTGCGTAGGACAGGTGGAGGAAGGCGTGCGAATCGTCTCTCCGCGTGTCACCCATGTACAGAATAGAGCGAATCTACCTCCGTTTTGGATCGTGCTCTGGCAGCGTAAAAGAAACGGCATGAAACGGTCTACTTTAAAAGGCGGCATTTACAATGTGTTTCTTGTGTTTCTTTCTCTAAAGACAGGCAGAAAGTGTGAAGCTTAGCGTGCTCCTAACTGTATGCTGGTAAGAAAAAAATAGTTTTGCAGTCCATTAATGAAGTACCTTAAAAAGGTTTAAAACATAAGGGAAAAACTAAAGAGATACTGAAAGTACTGTTACTTAACGTACTCTCGATAGCACAGGAGTACGGGCGAAATGTATGGCGCACGATGTCTACTTTCATATTTCAATATATCGATACGATACTATTCGAATTTATAACTTCGTTCACTTACAATAGAGTAGATTGTTGGTTGGATGAATTGTCAAATTGGCAATGATTAGCATCCAACCAATATCCTACTCTATCAAGGGACGAAGTTTTGAATTTGCATGTTTCGAGTAGTGTATCGATATACCTATCCAGTAGACACCCAGCTGTCTCATGCTACGCGAATATGTATACTAATTACATATATCAATAGGTACCGTTTACAAAAAAAGTATGGACAAAAAACTAAAACAGGAAGTTTAGTACTTCCTTCCGCAAGAAAACGCATAAATAATTCTCAGCTGCTCCGGAATCTTCAAAAATAGGAATGATAAAAAATGCACCACCTGGCTGGCAGACGAACTTGTGGCGCGTGTCACAAAACGTGGCAGTATGAGATCTTGCGGATTAGTCTTAAGAGTTGAAACTCTTCAAGATGATGTAGAAGGTAAAATTTCAAACTACTTTCTGCAAGCAAAGCTCTGTGGGAAAATTATACAATGTGTACTAAAAATCCTGTCAACCGAAAACCTAAAGGAAAAGCATTTCCCAAATCAAAGAAAAAGAGATTCTGACACCATGCACCGTGGTTATTGGTGACTGCTGAAAGTAAGATAATACGATACACAGAAGGATTCTGCTGCCCATAGTGCCCATCCTCTGGTTCATTAACCCTTAGTCTTTTAGTATTATTTAGTATATTACGAGTATTTAGTACTAATCTTTGCCTGTCTGGTGTACCTACTTCGAAATACTCCGAGCTAAAGAAACAAACTGACTTTTATAATTGATAGATTTTTATCAACTCTGCAAGCGCGTTCAGGATGATTTGGGCTATGACGATTATTTTCTACGCACGGGTGACAGGCGGAGAGCCAATGAACGATTCGCTCGCCCCCCACATGACCCGCTCACCCCCCCAACTCATTTTTCGACTTCTGCCAGCCCGAGTTATTTTGTGTAAGCCGTATAGATTACTACCACCCAAAAACCGGAAGCACTTTATCAATTACCAAAAGCTGCCGGAAGCTGAAGCTTGATAATAGATGAGAGCTTTCATCTCAACGAGTTCCGCCAGTTGGTAGTTACTTGGATGTATGGCGTTTGGTAGCTTTAACATGTGCGCTTGATTAATGATAGCTTTATGTTGTTAATATTGGAGAATTATTTATTGGGTGGTTATTGTCAGTTTTTGGGGACGACATTTCAATTAAGTATGCGACTGTGACTGCTTCACCGGACGGGGTCAAATTCTCGTTGAAAATTTAGAGCAAAAAGTTTATGAAGCATTATTTTTTATCACCCCGCAACTCTTAGGCCGGTATTTCCCTGGGACACCATGGCAGCGCAACCAGTCGCCGCTACCAACAAAATGTATACAGCTCTATGGAGAGTTACTCACCTGGTGTCCGTTTGGTTGCGCAACCAATTTGGCGGAGCAACCAGTTCGGATGCTGGTCGCGCTGCCAATCCCAGTGAAATATAGCCCTTAATACTTTGGCCGCAGGGTGTAGCGACTCTGGGTGTCTACTCTCAAAGTCCGATATATCGAAACGATACAACTCGAAACATGCAAATGCAAAACTTCGTCCCTTAACAATAAGGATGCAGTTTGAAAATTCATCCAACCAATATTCTACTCTATTTTAAAGGGACGAAGTTTTGCATTTGCATGTTTCGAGTAGTATCGTTTCGATATTTCGGACTTTGAGAGTAGACACCCTGGTGTCTTTACTGGTATCTTTACTGGTGTCTAGTTACGGACTCCAGTGGCGCAACCAGTCGCGCCACAGTGGTGTCCCAGTGAAATATCGGCCTTAAGAGGTGGTTCTGTCTATGAACCTTAAAAACCTTTCCCAAGGAACATAGGTCGAAATACAAAAAATGTTTCGACCTCTCATATAAAATGTGCTGTCAGCTGATGCAGTTTGTTTGGGAAGTCAAAATATTTTTTTCGTATTTTGACTTATGTTCCTTGGGAAAAGTTGTTCAGTTTCATGGGAAAAATCACCTCTTAAAATGGATTGGTGATAAAAAATATCCCTTGATATCCAATGATATTACATTCCAGAAATTTAGATGCATAACCAAATTCAAGTGGAATGCCTTTTAGACATCGTAATTAGAAAACAACTTTTAGCGTACTCTACTCTAGAATAATAGAACGCAACATTCTTTATATTAAAACCAGTTTGCTCTCTTAATTCCTTTAACATTTCATGCAAACAAAAAGCCACTCAACTACAACATGGCCTATTAAAACCAAGAGACATCTCAACTACGGGATGTTTGTTTTAAAAAATCCACAGCTGCTAAAAGGCCACGCGCGAAAAGGTGCACATCTGACATTTTGACGCACAAAGACTCAGATGTCAGATCATATGGTCAATGACCACTTGGCTACAGCTGATGAAAATTTTTTTTGCAGAGTATTAAGAGCAAGATGCTAGAATGGAATGAGAAAAGGCACAGGTGCTGGAATTAATTACAAAAAATAAATAAAAACATCATAAAAGCATTATTGATGATGACACTCAAATTGAGTTTATAATATATCTGAAGACTACAGGGGAAAAACAAGGTAACAACAAAAAAAAAGTAATAATGCCATTTAGTAGCGTTTTTGTGACAGTAAAATTTACAGATTCAAAAACCATCAATGTCATGTTCTATGGCCTGTCATTCGATTGTTTACTAACTTACTAAATGCGATACTAATCAGGCCGATCTTACTGATCTGGGGGCCGATCCGGATGCAGAATAAGCTCTTAAAAGATTTCACAAGAATTCTTTAGAACTCTACAATAAAACAAAAAGTAAGACTTAGAGCCTATCGAGCAAAAATGAAGAACGGCATTTATTTTTCTTCTTTTGTATCCGGTCGCACTATGTAGGCATTTAAGGACGTAAATAAACATTGGTTTAAAAATAACCGTGTTTTAATTTATTCACCAATGATAAGTACTATCATGAGTGACATACCATATTATATTGTAGTATCTATAATCTTAGTTATTTTCCTTGTGTGTGAACGTATTCGTAACAATCAAGGCCTATATCTTTGTATGCAGATTCGGTAGTTATTTAGAATACTAATCAATTAGTCAGACATTCGATAACTCTAAATATACAGTTTGAATATTTATGTAGAGTCGGTGGCGGAACTACGTCTGATCTTAAAAGGACGGGTAATAATTCAACCGGTTTTGATTAAAGTTCAGTACACCATATATGTATGATGAATAGTACCGGTATATAAGGTCCTAATGAAATTGTAAAAATACTTTTAGTATTTTACTAAGACCATGAAACGGAAAAAAAATCCTAGGAACATAGGTCGATATATGAAAATCAATTTTTGACCTCCAATTGCATCAGCTAATAGCGCGTTTTGCATGGGAGGTCCAATTTGGTTTTTCGTATTCCGACCTATATGCTTCTTGGGAAAAGTTGTTCATTTTCATGAGCAGATTCAAACCCTTCTGTATTATCACACGTTGTATACAGATGCAAGAGACTGTGTACCGAAAACTGAAAAACTGAATCTGAACAACTACCCAAAAGAGACATTTTTGGGAAATTAAAAACAATTACCTCTCTATACAAATTGCTCATTCTGATCGAACAGTTTGTATGAAGAGGTAATTTTTTTTTTCATTTTCCAAGATTTCCCGAGTTGTTCAGTTTCGTTGATTGAGCACGCCCTTTCAGTTTTCGGTACACCGCCACTACATCCTGTATATTATGTCGCAGGCAAATTGTATCATTCGCTGTTTTACATTATGCCTAACTAGGCACTTTACAAAATAGAATAACGATAACTTCTTCAGCAGAATAACATTTACATCAATAACATTGGGTATTGAAAAGATTAACGCTTTTGTTCTTTTATTTGTAACGTTACTGATACTGACTACTTTGCCTGCTACATAAGCCGTTAGTTGCGTATCGGATTCAATGTCAACTTATTTATTATATTTTATTTCTTTATATTAATACAGTACGAATTGGATTTGTTCCGGCCTGAAAGTGGAGTGGAACGGCGTTTTAATATAATTTCGTAAGTGCATGTAACTTACCAAATATTGACATTGTATTGTAACTAATAACGTTCTTGTAGTTCATAAAGTTTGTTTATGGAAGTTGCAGGCTGAAATTATATCGTATACTTTTTTTATGTCACAAGTTAGCAAACGAGCAGGTGGGCCACCTGGTGGTAAGTGGTCACCACCGCCCGTGACACCCACTGTCTTATTAGTGAAATGTTTTGTTAATAAGACAGCAAAGCGCGACATCCACCCTGATTCAGATTCAGATAATTTTATTCAATGTAGATTCTTTACAGAATACTTATTGAATGTCATGCAGAATACAATGCAAATAGAGCGAGTCTACGCCGTTTCGGATCGTGCTATGGCAGCGTACAAGAAACGGCAAGAAACCACTGCAGCACGGCCTACTTTAAGGGCTCCCGCACACGACCGAGAATCGGTGGGCGATTATCGGCCAGGACAAGGACGGAAGATTCAGGTGATAACACGTCAGAGCGGGATGCCGACAAAAAATCGGCCACCGATTCTCGGTCGTGTGCGGGAGCCCTAAGAGTCGGCTTTTTACAATGTGTTTCTTGTGTTTGGCTGGAATATCAGAGCACCATACCTCTTTGTCATTCATATAGTCATCCAATCTATAGTAAGCTTTTTTACATAACGTTTGCTTTACACATTCTTTAAACGTTCTCTCAGGTAATTGCACTATATTGTCAGGTATTTTGTTGTAGTATCCTGAGAACTAAGATGGTATGTCTGATGTGCCAGTAATTTAACTGGCTCAAACCGAAACACAGCAGTGCAAACACTGGACGGACTTTTAGCCATACCACCATTAAAACTTAATTCGAAAAGATAGATAAAAATTATTTGAATTTTTTTCTGTCCTGTTTTTAGATCAGTGTAACTTGAAAAATTGTTTTATTTTTTCTTAAAATACTTTAGTAATAGTTACTCTTTATCCCAAAAATGCAATAGAAGTAGGTAAATATACAATATCTATTAAAATTGGGGTATTAAAACGCCAATATTATTGAATGAAATCAACTCAACAAATCATAGTTTTTTCAGCTCCTATCGAATAATAAAATAAACCTTTAATCCATAAAAACCCACGTAGGTAATATTTTAATACAATAACTTACGCTTTTAACCTTGGTACCAAATCCGGTTCCCATCTACAACTACAATAAATATGATCGAATGTCGATCTCATATTAGCATTTTTTTTTTCTATTTTCAACTACTACAGCAGTTTTGATTCAAGGCAAGAAGCTTGAGCAAGTTAGTGAGACTCTAATTGGAATTTTGCTATTAAGCCACAATCACACCTTCCCCAAGTCAGAAACTAATTCGGCTTACATTGCTCATTGAAGTAAGGATATTGCAATTACCATAACCAAGCCTCCCAGCAATGTATGCCGAATTAGTCCTTGAATTCAGTTAGATGTGATCGTGGCTTTAGAAATGTTATTTCTGTTCATGTTTCAAGAAGGAAGTCATCAATTTAATTGCATCCTGAAATATTCCTGAAGTGTAGTTTTGTCTTCTTTGCTATTTCAAAAGGACGTAGCACACGAGCGAATAGCTAAAGCCGCAATTCCTAAATTCAAAGGCTAATTTGGCATACATTGCTGGGAGGCTTGGTTCTGTTAATTCCAATATCGTTACTTCAACGAGCAATGTATACCAAATTAGTTTCCGAATTAAGGAAGGTGTGACAGCGGCCTAAGGAATTACTCACAAGGAATTACTTACATATTACTCGATTACTGTGTAGGTACTTTATTCGGCCTATTTTCAAGAAAAGCTGGAAATTACCTGTAACAAAAATGAGATTATCAATAAATTTCTATATTCTTATAACTTTTGTGGGCTCTTTAGTCAACTCGGTACATTGAAAACTCGGTACAGTGTGCCGAGTTTACCAATCGATTTTTTTCGTTAATTTCCTTTAGTCAACTCGGTACACTTGTACATAGAGTTCAAAATCTATTGCTTTTTTCAATTCTGTGTAAGTACAATCGTGCGAAAAAGTTCAGAGAAAATTAAAATTATATAGCATTATTGAATTTTACTATTTTATTTTATGCAAAATCTCAGTCGTTTGATTTATTACATTCTATTAATGAAAAACTAAAGCTACAAAATATAGTCGTTTGATCCGAAGTTCAAAATAAATCACAAGATAAAGTATTTGAAAATCACGGTCGTTTATTTAAAGTAAAACTAACACATTAAAAATCACAGTTGGTTGCCTACCTACTAATAGTTTCAGTCAAATTCTTAAATAACATAATACAGTCGTTTTATTAATATCAACTTAGAACTAAGTTTAAAAAATCAACAATTCAGTCTTATTTTTTTTCTTTTTTTTATAAACATTCTCTTAAAACAATAAATAATCAAAAATATTAACATTCTACTTAAAAAAAACATGAAAAATCACATGCGCTTAACAGTGCACAGCTTTATGTTAAAAAATCATTTCTTAAAACAATAAAAAAATCAACAATGTAAAGAAGTGTAATAATTATTGAGAAATAATGTTGCCAATTCTGGCATAAAAAAGCTTACTAAATACTAAAGTTTCCCTACCGTCTTAATTTTGATTAATCAATTTACATTTCAAAATATTGATTAAATCCTAATGGTAGCGGTGCTAGCTAATAAAGTTTTATAGTTAAAATAGAAACACTTTTCTCCGCGTCAGTACAAATAAAAAAAAATTACAATATACCGAGTTGACCGATGCAAAAAAGCATATAGTCAACTCGGTACAGTGTACCGAGTTCGAGTGTACCGAGTTGACTAAAGACCCCTTTTGTGTTTGTATTCAATCTTATTTGTACACATAGGTAGCTAAGTTTAACTCGAACAAGTAAAACAATGAGCGGAACAGATCAAGGCTAGTTTTTAGAAGTACAACCAAAGACACAAAATGGTGAACAGTTTAACGATACGCCCCGATCGCTGCCCGCTCTATTCGGACTACCTAGGAAATTCGTCAAAATTTCAAAAAATCACTTCTTCTAGAGGTTAAAAGCAACAGCTTTAATATTGTGTTATGTCTTTAGCGTTTTTAGTGTCACTGTTTTTTGAGAAAGTGAATATTGCTGTAGGGATGAAATTACAAAATATCGACCGATTGTTAAGGGTTCTAGAGGTTAGGTTCACTTTGTGTGTAAAAAGTAACTTAACATACATAACTTTTGTTTTAACTACTACCTCTAAAAGCATTCATGCAATCCTTTATTCAATAGTTTGGGGGACTGCATTTCAAAAGGCCAAATACAAAGGTAGACTCAGGCAACTGTGCACAGTCACGCGTCTTAGATTTTACAGGTAGTGTTACACTGTATGCGTCCTCGACTGTACCTATTCGTTACACCCTTTAGCTTGGAGGCTTTATAAGGTGTCCATTTCCTTTCTATAACACCGTTCTAGTCATAGTTTCAAGGTTACAAATAATACAAGCAGAAAAGAAGTATGAGACGAGATGTATGAGGTCAAAAGGGAGTATGCTCAGCAAGTAAATGGTTACAAAACTAGTATAAGCTGAACCAGCGCTATGCTAGAAACGCCTAAAAAATGGCCCACTTGCTCACTTGTCACACAAAAAAAAACGGTCAAGTGCGAGTCGGACTCGTGCGCCGAGGGTTCCGATATACCGAAAGATGGGCTTATTTTTCCTGTAATATTTACATAAACCTATATCGATTATAATTATTTCAGATATTTCCTTTTGCAAACTTCGGAGATAAGGGAGGGGAATGGTTTTTTTTTGGCATTTTTCATCATAACTTGAAAACTAAGAGTCGTATAAATATGAAAAATCTATTTTGGAATGTGCACGTAAAGCTCTTTCATATGATACCCCACTCGACCTAGTAACGACAATTAAAATTTTTGTCCCTCCTTTTTGGGCCCCCCTTACAATAATTAATATTTTAATTCTATCAGTTGGGCAATCATACTCTAAAACTATTCCAAACAAGTCGTTAGCATGAGTGGTTGCTGAGATATGTTGGTGTGACAGACAGACAGACAGACGAAGTCGCACCATAAGCACGGATTATTAGTGTTACTTCGCCATATGGGTTCCGTTTTTACCAGTTTGGTTCGGAATCCTAAAAACTCATGCAATGTGCTAAATAAAGTTACAAATTAGCATAAAATTGCACAATCGGCAAAACAAAGTCTCAATGACATTATTTCTTGTCAACCACTCATTGCAAATTAAATTCCCACGAGTTTGACAATCGGCATCGCAGTCGTAAAAACCCGACAATATTACAAGATATTTTTATACTATACAGGGTGTTTCAGAACGAAGGGTAGGAAACTGTTAGGTATGATCCGTTTCATGAGTCAATGCCAACGCTTACCAACACATTTTGCAGCCATGACTTTAAAACCAGAGTATATTTGACGGAAAAATAACATTGTTTTACAAACTTGCTTTTTCTGACAGCTTTTAGCTGATTCATCATAACATCCCATGAAACGTCCACTACAGGACAGGGAGCTCCCTCTAGAATTCTAGCTTTTGCTGGAAAAATGTAGAGGGGAAGTACCATAGTCACCTCGCTTGTTAGCGTTACGGCTGGCACTATGGACCGCGGTTATAGGTGACCGCAGTAAGTAAGATGTTAGATACAAAGGAGGATGCTGCTGCCCATCCTCCAGTTAACCCTTAGTCGCCTCTTACGACACCTACGGGTATGACTGATATACATACATCAATAAAATAGATAATAACACCCAGACACAATAACCACTCGTATTTATATTGGAATGTAGGCTCTGTAGGAAAAAGGTTAAAATATGTAAAATTCTCAGGACATTGCTTTATGATTGACGGTAGAGTGGAATGTTACAATGACAATCGTTGCAAGTATTTTTGTGTCACGCGATCGTGAGTATTTTTTTTTTATTTTCTGCTCATAAGAGTTCATCATTGTCATATTTAGGCCACACCTACCCATCATCATCATATCAGCCGAAAGACGTCTTCAGCTAGACATAATCCTCCCTTAAAGATCTGCATGACGACCTGCGTTGCTCGCATCCAGCGGCTTCCCGCGACCTTGACCGGATCGTCGGTCCACCTTGTGGGGGGCTGCCCACGCCACGTCTACTACGTGGTCGCCACTGTAGAACCCCCCATCGGCGATTATCTGTTCGTCTTGCGATGTGCCCTGCCCACTGCCACTTTTGGATAAAGGTACGTCACTGCTCATAATCCTGTGCAAAATCTTCATCCAGTTTTTGTCAGACCTTTGACTACAAAACGTTAAAGTTGCCTCTTTGAAATAGTTATTTAACTATAAGTCTGCCTTATTTATTTTTTACTTTTACTTTTTTTATTTTGTTTAATGTCATACACAATATAAATACCCATTTGCTGACAGTACATTATGTAAGCAGTAAATTCTTGTTTCTACCGCTACCTAAATGCGAGTAAAAGAGCACTACTTATCGCAACCATAATAATAAGTACTATTTTTAGTTTATGTAAGTATTTATATATGTATGTATTTTAAAAGTATGTTTATCCTTCTTTATAATATGCCTTATTATTTATATTGTAATTTTAAGTATATTAGTGTGTAGTATAAGAAGGTAATATTTTTCTTCATATTTTATGCTAGTTTGCTATTTATTAAAACATATGTATTTTTTTAATTCTCTTTTCACATTTCTAAATGTACATTCCTGTGCCCATGTTCGTGTCATTCTTTCACATCAGATAGGTTAGCTGGAAGAGGTCTCTTATAGAGATAAGCTCACCTTTGTAAACAAATTTTATGTTACAATGGTATGTAATTTGTGCACAATAAAGAATATATATAAATAGATACCTACGTTTAGGCATGAGCAATGAGCATTCCGAACCTATTATTAAGCTCCACAAAGGCCTCTACCACAATTTTTTCTCTTTCTTATAATTGAGTTGCGGTCACATTGCGCCAACTAATCACATGTGCTGAAGCTTGCGACAGACCGACATACAATCACAAAGACAGATGCAGGGAAATGACACGCTCGTTGACATTTCCCACAGTTCTCCGAAGCCAGGAGAAACGCGAGGAATCGCATGTAACGTAGAACTTCTGGCTCACTTCAATGTACCTTAAGTTAGCGGTTACACGGTGATTCTGACATCAGTCAGATTGATGGGAGACTTAGATTAAATTTAGATGAGAAGTTTTCCATCAGGCGCTATGTTTTTGTTTTTGTGGGCTGACTGATGGTATACTGTCAGTATACCATCAGTCATGAATTAGCATCTGCCACCAGTCAGACTGATGCCAGAATCACCAGGTAACCGCTCGCTAAAAGTCATCATTATCAATGGTGTGTCAGAATCAAAGCGCTTTGACGACCGCTTGAGGCATGGGCAAACACTTGTCAAAAAAGAAAAATTATCTTTGCTGTTCAAACAGTTGCCAATTACCACCCAAAGACGATATTCTATTCTTATTGCAGATCCAGTTAGAAAATAAAAATTCGTTAGTTTGAACGTGAAACGATACGACAGGACAACTGTTGCTTTTGTGCCGCATTTGTATTGAAAGGTGCGACAACATGCAACGTAATCATTTAATGAGAATTTTGTTTTAAATATTCCAAAATAAAAACCTTAAATTTTGTGTGATGTATCACCGAGAAGACAAGTAGAAAAACTCGTAGTAAAGTCACTTCATTGGTCTTTTAAATGGTCCTTCAATGGATTTAAGTCAGAGCTTTTATGAAACCTTAAGCACAACTTTTGTTTGAAATGTCTTCTCCGGAACTAGTGCATAATTTAAAGTAGGTACCAGTTAAAGACCATAAATATGGATAAAAGTATTAACTCGAATTTTCAAAATAGACCTGATTGACTAACAATAAGAAACATGCAAGAACCGCAATCGGATTCTTTATCATTCTGTGATTAGCGCTCATAAAAATGCTTGATGACTTATTTATAGGTCATGAAAAAACCCAATTTAGTTAGTTATTGCAATTTAACTCTAAATTTGCACCAATTCTATTTAAAATCAATAGCATCATATCCATCTATTACATTTTTAATATCCTCCTGTCGGAAATCACGAACTTCAATATGTTTTTATTATAACGTATAACAGCCACGGCTCGCACGTTTCATGGCCACAAAATCATAGGCCGTGCAGTACGCGTCACATAATGTTGTATTATAGAGTTGGTCGTACTACTTATAGCTATTTATTGGTCATTCAACATTCAATGACCGCTTTACCTTGGATGACAGAAAAAAAGTAAATTATGTTCTAAATAAAATGTTTTTTTTTACTGTGTGTGTCAAGTTATCAATAAAAATATATAAAAACGCAAGTTGGTAAATTATGACCGTAAGCCGGTCTCTGGTTTCTGGGGTTTGTACGGTCAACCGCACGTCATTAGAAACATTTGCAACTCTATTACCATGCCATAAAGTTTAAAGTGTTTATACCGACGTGCTGTTGGGTACACTACAAACTTTGTAGTGTACCACTATTAGTTCAGCTTAAATACTGGTTTTGTTACCTCTTACTTGCTGCCGTGCGTATCATCATCATACCATCCCATGAAACTTCCACTGCAGGACAGGGAGCTCCCTCCAGAACTCCAGCAAAAATGCGTGGTACTTTAGAGGGGATTTACCACAGTCACCACGCTTGTAAGCGTTGCGGCTGGCTACCGCTGTTGTTGGTGACCGCAGTGTGTAGGATGGTACGATACATAGAAAGACGCTGCTGCCCATATTCCGGTTCATAAGCCCTTAGTCGCCTCTTACGACACCTACGGGTAGAGATGGGTTGGTACTATCATAGAGTAATATAATAGTACTATTCTTGACTGGCTCCACACGGACGGCCGTGCCGGGGCCGTGCGTGTATTCTGACTCAAACCTATGAAAAAATCTATTTATGCTTAAAATAAAACTCCAATCGTCATTAAAATCCACAATTCAATTGCACGATTCATGATCAAGCATATTTTTTTACATAAAGAGTTTACGTTCAATAGACCGTTGACCTCGGAACCGGTCAAGTGCGACTTTTGCTGACATTTATGAAGGTTCCGCAGGTAATTCTGTTGTGACATTTGTGTGTGAAAATGTTAGACGGACATTGTACCTGTGGAAAGTTCTGAAGATAGGCCTTTTTGAATGTGATGATCTGATAACTTTTAGCGATTATAAATTATGTCTTTTTTAGTAAGAGAAAAGTATATTGAATGAATGAATGAATAACACTTTATTGCACACTAATTAAGAAACATTTACACATAACGAGTTGGTTAGTTTAGATAAAAGAAGAAAGCTGCTCGACTTGGCGTTCTTTTACAAGGTACTAAATAATCAGATTGATTGCCCAGATATCTTAGCTAGGATTTTGTTTTCGACACCTAAAAGGTTACCAAGACGACATAATTTTAAATTATTTGGCTGTAGAAGTTACAAATCCAATCTTGGTCGGAATTCGCCAATCACCCGAATGGTTAAACTCTTCAATTATTTGCCCGAGCAGCTCTGCATCGATATATTCCAAGACTCACTAGCTACCTTCAAAAATAAAGTAAGATCTCACGTTACCGAAAACTGAACTAAACCAAAATATAACCAAAACTATGCTAATTAAACGCTTTACCATAGCCACCACGCTTGTAAGCGTTGCGGCTGGCAACCGCTGTTGTTGGTGACCGCAGTGTGTAGGATGGTACGATACATAGAAAGATGCTGCTGTCCATATTCCGGTTCATAAGCCCTTAGTCGCCTCTTACGACACCCACGGGTAGAGATGGGTTGGTACTATTCTTTGCCGGCTCCACACGGACGGCCGTGCCGATTCTTCGTGTCCGTCAGCTATTTATCTTAAAAGCATGTCTCAACACCCACAGACAAGTGGTTAATTCGAATGACTACCCAGATCTGCTCAAAAAACGAGTATACCACCGCGTTAATATTCAGCCTGTTAGAACCTCTTTTGCGAAAAGGTTTTCAAATCACTCATTCCCTGCCATCTATAATAATATCCTAAAACACAATGACATAAAATTTTGCTCAGCCGTTGAATTAAAAAAGATACTTCACACATTTTTATACAAATTAGATCACATGACGACCGAAAGTTTAATCCCTTCTTAAACTTCATTCTTTACACTCTTTCTTTCCACTCTCTCTTCTTTTCACTCCCATTTTGCTTCTGTGTTAGCTTTAGTTCATACCTACTCATTCCTCCAATTTTATTTTTATTAGTTTTTATATATATATGTTAGTTCAATCAAAGTCTGTATTGTAATTTGAATACTGGTCCTTCAAGATACAGGCTTTGCCTAGTTTGAAGGCCTCTGGTGTTTCCGTAATTAATGAACCTAATTTTACTAACTAAATAGTGTGTATTCTATGTTAATTCGGTTACCAATAAACATTTTTCATTTTCATAAAGTCCGATTTTGTATTGTGTACTATTATTTTCTATTCTTATCTCTTACCTATTATAATGTTCCTTTTTATTCTTGATAATGATAATGTTTTTAGTTATTGAATATCACATAATTCTTCTTAGTTATCTGTATTAATATTGTATCAGTATATATTTGCATCATTGTAATTGTCTCATGTGTAAGTTGTGGTTACCTATAATTGGATGTACATTATATATAAGATCCTTTTTATTTTAGTGTATAAAACTTTTGTTTGATTTCCTAATATGGTGATCCTAATAAAGAAAATAAATAAATAACGGGTTATAAAATGTGGGCAAAAGGCGGTCTTATCACTAAGAGTGATCTCATCCAGATCATTGTATTTTGTATTTACAAACATTGTATTTTTTAAAGTATATTATTATGGTAAATTGCATAAAGATTAATTAAAGTTAATTCTTAAATAAATCTATTGCTAGCATCGTTTTAAAACCAATATCAAAGCAACCGAAACTCCTTAAAACCAATCTCAGATAAAGGAGTCGGAGGAAGTTCCGAACTCTATGAAATCAATAGTCGACATTTTGTCTCTACTATTATAAAAATACTTAAATAATTTATTTATATCAATCAACAAAAGTCAAATTATAGTTAAATAAGATAGAAAGATGAACACTTCATTGCTCACATAACAGAGAAAACACAGATATACATGGAAAACTGGACAATAACAGTGTATTAGTCCAACAAACCGCCCCTTGACGTTCCTGGTATGGAAGTGCCCATATAATGCTCGCGGTAGGTATTATAAAATTAAAAAATTATTAGATATTGATAAAAAATTAAGCACGTTATGCTATTTGATGCTCTTGAATCCAACAGATTTTCGGAAATTTTGTATGTTTGTTTGTTTATTTGTTCGAGTATCATACAAAAACTACTGAACCGATTGTAATGAAACTTATTTTTTTAATAGCAAATATTTGACTTAACCCTGGTACTCGTATATTTTTTCTTTACATGCGGATAAAACTAAAGGTGTATTAAAGGGTTTGAACGAGCTTTTTGAGTCTATTGGCTGTAAAGTTTTCTTTCAACGAGTTTTAATTGAATTTGACGATTAACCAGTGAATATTGTTTTACAGTGTTAGGGACAGCCTTCCGAATACAGAAGGGGCATGATCAGTCAACGACACTGAACAACTTTCAGTGAACAAAACTTTCAGGAAACGAAAAAAAATCGACTTTTCCATACAAATTGCCCGATCAAGTTAACAATTTTGTATGGAGACGCGGATTTATTTTTTCGTTTCCTGAAAGTTTTGTTCACTGAAAGTTGTTCAGTGTCGTTGACTGATCATGCCCCTATAGTATTCGGAAGGCTGTCCCTAACACCCTTTATGTTATGAATTTTTTTCGTAGCGTTTACCACGGTACATGAAAATCGCAGTGGTACTACAATTTCATACAGACCCCTAAAAAGGTTTAAAGCCTTTTCCAACTAACAATATCAACTGATTCAGAGCCGTATCTATAGATCAGCAGACCAACTAAAGGACAACGTTCTAGGTCGTCACGGTTCGTTTTATTGTTTTAGTAGAAACAAAAATACTCACCTACAACTAGAAACGATTGTTTTAATTTTGGCTGGAAACTGTTTAAATAATAATAAAGTTTTTTTGGGTTAATTCCTTTAGGCGTTGCCACTTACCAGGCAACGCCTAATCTAGCATTGAGTCTGGTTTGCCCTTTGCGTTCCAGAGGTCAGATAACTGCCGCTCTGTGTAAAACACTGCTCTCTTCAAATCCCCTAGGTTAGTTTAGGTTAGTCAGCTATTAAAACGGAATAAGAGTGCCTTCCCACCATAGCTGTGCTAGGTAACTAACCTGTGAGCTTGACAAATTTCAACCAATCAGATAGCTCTATTTTCGAGCGCAATTATAAGGTAGGAAAATGGAGCAATCTTATTGGTTGGCATTTCCCTAGCTTACAGGTTAAAGAGGAAGGGGCATGTTCAAGCACAGTAGGTGGCTGAGTGTGTCGCAAGTAGTAAAAGTAGAAAAGTGGAGCAATCCTATTGGTTGTCATTTTCCTAGCTTATATACAGGTTAAAGAGGAAGGGGCATGTTCGAGCACAGTAGGTGGCTGAGTGTGTCGCAAGTAGTAAAAGTAGGAAAGTGGAGCAATCCTATTGGTTGTCATTTTCCTAGCTTACAGGTTAGCTACCTAAAACTGAAAAGGTACCCAACCCAGGCTAGAGCACTGTGGAGCCATGACGATTCTCTGTTGATATTTCGACCAAAACATAAGAAACTTCACACTTACTAAACCTTTAATTAAATTAATTGCTACTTTTATCTGTTCCTCAGATTTTCTTACTTTAGGTTAGAAAGTGGAAATTCACTTTCTCGCCTCCCTTATCTCGTTCCGGCTCGGTCCCGAACCAGCTAACATAAGATAAATATCTTTCCAGAGACAAGATACGATACATATCTTTCTACTAATGAATTGTTTAAGACTAACGATATTACGTGGTTATTATTTATTGTAACGAGCAATACTTGTAATTTTTTTTTCAAACTCAAATATATTAAAACCTCTGACGTCAACTAAACTACATCGCTCCACAAACAAAATGGCGCCATGGTGGAAAAAAAACGTCGTTTCACTCAAGGACATCTGATTTCAAACTAGGCAAAGCCTGTACTACAGAGAGAGACTGATATAAATACATGGCTGGGTGTTATTTATCTATTTATGAATGTACATCAGTCTCAGATACCCCATAGAAGGCACTGCGAGTGTCAAGCTTGACCTGTTGTTGACTGTACGTACTACTTAAGTTACAAACGTCTTGTTGCACCTTGTTTTTCTATTTAAATTTTATTACACTTTATCTACGGGTGGTCTTTACTTACAAACGGACAATTTAAATAAAATTTTATATGCGTAGGAAATGGCGTATTACATGGGCCATCACGGTCCAGTGGTTTCGGACAACGAAACAGACAGTTTAGAATTTTTATTAGATGTTTTTTGGTTCGTATTTTTGATATTTTTATCAGAATAAGGGTGGGTGGTGTCACACCCGGTGACGCTATGTGGATTTTTATTGCTAACGTGATGTTAAGTAGTTTTTTATGTTATTTTTTGTTAAATTAAAATTTAAAAAAAAAAAATCTTTATTGACAATACATACACATACAATACCTCTGATTTATTTCATAATTAATTAAATTGAAGAGTAAATAATAATTGTTGTTGTTCTTAAGGTGATCTGTCACGGCCAGCTTAGCCCCGAACGCAACTATATGGAGCCACTGCTGCAAATATAAGGTTTTATTTTTTAATGCAATAAATACCAACTATATATGTGCAAAAAGTTGATTCGCGTAGATTTCATCGTGCAACTTCAACGCCTAACAACAATTTCGATAACAAAAATATCTCCATATGTCCACTAAAGTCAATTCCTCTCGTCAGTCCGTGTTTACATGAGTACGATCACTCACACATGCACACAAAGCACAACCGTACAGTTTTGACCGCACGCCCACAATCGTAATATTGAACCAAAAATTGCTAACAAAAATAGTACTTTCAGTACATTAACTGTATTTTTGTATTAATTAGCGAAAAATTTAACTAAAAATAGCAGTATTCGTTCGTTTTTCAACAGTATTTTATGTATGGAAAACAGATCACCTTAATTAAAATAAAAACAAGTTCCTTGAACAACCTCTGTGGTCTAGTGGTTGGACCAACCGGTGAACTTCTGACCGCTACTAAAGCGACCGTTACAAAAAAAAGTGGTTAGAACCTTCAGTTCTCGATCCGGAGGTTCTGGGTTCGATTCCTAGGACAGTGTTAAATAGAATAGAAAATAGAGATAGATAATATAAATTTTGTGAGACTTGCCTACTTAGACATTATTATGATGAATCACCTGATTGTCCAAAAAGTATGATTCCGTGCATCGGAAGGCACGTTACGACCATTATTATTTTGCAACATTCTAGATTGTTGAATGACTTCCGCGACAACTATTGTAAGGTGGTTAAACATTCTTGCAAGAAGTCCCGTTATAAACCATTACTTTGTCCAAGTGTGGTCCCAAGGAACTATTATAATAATTTGAAGGCAAAAACGGTGATTACCGTAAAAAGGGGCAGGTAAGGTGAGGTGGGTAATGTAATAAACATGTGTCGGAAACAGATGTTTGGTGGCAAATGGAACACAGCCGTGACGACACAGCTGTTATTGTGCTTTATGGGGTTTGTATGGTATGGACAATGACTGGGACGTTCACCTGACTATGTGGTAGGTATGTACTACAAAATTTTAGAAAAAAGAATGGCCCTGCATATAATTGCTAGAATAACAAAAATAACATCAGGATCGAATCAACTTGTTTCCGTAGATACTTATTCTAGTTATTTATAATGCGCTCGGCTAAAGAGTGGAATTCTCTTCCTGCGTCTGTGTTCCCGGGTTCATACAATCCGAATCTATTCAAGTCGCGAGTGAATAGGCTTCTTCTGGGCAAACTCGTCCCATCGTCAACTTTATCTTTGTCCTCAAGACTAGATCGCGGTCAAGAGTAACCCCATTGTTGATAATATAAAGATAAAAGTACCTGGGCGACCGAGGTTTGCTCTGTAATAGCCGCCTTAACATTAAAATACTATCGGGTAAGCTAGCTATGCTACCCGCCAACAGATGGCGCCGTAATTTTCTGTCTAGAACGCGGTATTTAAAAAAAAAACATGGGGAGAACGAATTTTCCCAGACATGAGACCTAGCTAGATCGATTTTTGCCCCCGAAAACCCCCATATAGTAAATTACATCGAAATCGAGAAACCGATTACAAATATTTGCTCGTTTAATAGTATAGGATAAAAAAAAACAAACAGTCATGCAAAACATTTTTTTAAACCAATAGTTCATCGAATGACTTTAACAATGGGGTTGATGACTTTGTATTCACCACGTATTCACCCATGTGAAATGTAACGGTCATCTACAATACAACGTGAAGTGATATTATCAGTAGATTACTGCGTGATAAATGAGGCTATGATGATACATTTACCTGTAATCTGTGGGTGGATATGAATGGCGTCAGAGCGGTCAATAATTATTTGACTACCTACACACAGCCGCTCGTCGGTAGGAACACTTTGACTTTGAACGGGTCTCAGCCGGCTTAGCACGCTGCAGTTGTCAGTTTATCTAGGCTCATAGATTAAAGACTTTAATCATGGTCACGTTTTTTTGACATCCGAGCAGTGCGACACATTTTGAAATACAAGGACGGCTAGACTATTAGTATACGGGGTGTAAGGGACAGGTTGGCAAATACTGAAAGGGCATGATCAGTCAACGTAACTGAACAACTTTCAGCGAACAAAACTTTCAGGAAATTTAAAATAAAATCGTCTTCTCCATACAAACTGTCCAATCAAGTTTGCAATTTTGTATGGAGAGGCCGATTTTTTTTTTAATTTCCTGAAAGTTTTGTTCGCTAAAAGTTGTTCAGTTACGTTGACTGATCATGCCCTTTCAGTATTTGCCAACCTGTCCCTTACACCCTGTATAACCCGAATCTATTCAAGTCGCGAGTGAATAGGCTTCTTCTGGGCAAGCTCGCTCCATCGTAGACCTCATCTCTGTCTTCAAGACTAGATCGAGGTCAAGAGTAAGCCCATTTTCAATAAAATAATATATAAAGCTATCTCTGTCTATCTATCAAAAACGTAATTTGTGGATTTGGTAAACATTTTCCTCCACTGACATTAATTTCCTCGCGCTTGAAGGTGATAGATTAGATGACATAATTCCTCAAATAAAGTGACATTTCTCCGAGATATATTTTCTCTCGGGCAGCGTGCTAAGCCGACTGGTTTCCGCCGTTCTTATCGTAGCAGTAGTTCAACTTATACTCGATTTTTTTATACGTGCTTGCTGCTGTGCGTACGAGTTCATAACAAGAACAAGGCTGCCTTTCTACCAGTGCTATTTAGGGGAGCTAAGCTGTGAAACGATCAACCAAGTTTAGATTGAGTCCAATACTGTGAGATCATCATATGCGTGACCAATGAATAAATTTAAATATCACTTGATTTGATATTTATAAAAAACTAAAACCTGTCTCTAATCTTGTCTGATGATACAACTTTGTGTGGGTGTGGTTTAGAGAGAGAGAGCAACTATGAATTTTAGTTTTGTAGAATAAAAACAAATTTTTGTTTTCATACACTCTCTGTGAATAATTCTACAAAGTAGAAAACCACAGGCAGGATTCGAACCTGTGTCTCCATATGTACTGGAGACAACCACTAGGCTACCATGACTTGGTTGATATTCCACTCATTCGCACAAAGCGCTTCGAATTATCTTTTATAATGCGCATGGCTAAAGAGTGGAATTCTCTGCCTGCGTCTGTGTTCCCGAGTTCATATAACCCGAATCTATTCAAGTCGCGAGTGAATAGGCTTCTCCTGGGCAAGCTCGTTCCATGGTCGACCTTCATCTCTGTCCTCGTCAAGAGCAAGCTCATTGACAACAAAGAAAGACCACGGTCCTGCCTTATACAGCGTGAATTTTCATTAGATTTAATCCCGAAGCCCAGTGATTCTAGTCATGAAAACAAGCAACTTTACCGAAGAAAAGTTTTTTACTCGAAAAAAATTTTTCACCTTCCCATACAAAATGAGTCGATCACGTGACCACTTTACTGTGGGCAGACAAAAAAAATTTTTTGAGTAAAAAGTTTTTTCTTCGGGAAAGTTGCTTGTTTTCGTGAGTAGAATCACTGGGCTTCGGGTTTAAAACGAATAAAAATTCACGCTTTATTGTGTTTGTGACCTCTAGAAGGTAGCACCCTAGAGCCTAGTTGGAAGACGTCTCTGATACATAGGGAGAAGATGCTGCGCTGATTCGATTCCTGTCTGTGGTTGTAAATTTTGCGCTTCTCTACTTTGTAGAATTATCTACAAAACCACAGAGAGTAGTTAACACAATTTAAAAAAAATCGCATGTAGCTAGGTACTTATTATATAATAGTACTTATCTTGCAAGGCTTCAGCCCAATCTACCGAAGTGAAGTCGGAAAATGGAATACATATTTTTATGGACGTAGAGATACAAATGAGCTAGTTCGCGGCGTCTGGGGAAATTTGGAAGCTGATATGCCTCATATCGATCTTATAACTTAGGAACTTACTCGTAGATACTCGTATCTATACTACGTGTAACTGAACAAATATTCCCAAGGAACATAGGTCGAAATACGAAAAACCAAATTTGACCTCCCAAAATGCGCTATCAGCTGATTGAGCTGATGCAGTTTCTATGGGAGTTCAAAAATTGATTTTGTTCTGTGATCTATGTTCCTTCGAAAAAGTTGTTCAGTTTCATGGGCAGATTCACACCCTTTAGTATCACTCATCGATATTTAATCATTTTATTTTATTTTATTTTCTTTGGGATGCTTACAGCTATATTTACAACTTGAGTGCTATAAATTAATTGCTATAAGCCAATGACAAGCTTCCACATGTGTATGTAAAAAATAACTTAAGTAACAATTCTATGTTATTATGAAGTACCTATGTGAAGCATAAAATTACTTAAGTATTAGTAAAAATTTAAAATTAATCCAAACTCAGTACATAGTCTCTAACATTATTACAAAAGATATCAAATCGACTATCATGATTGACTTTATTGAATTGCCTCATGCTACGCAAAAGAAAACTATTCCTTCTATATTGAGTACGGCTAGATGGGATAAAAAATCATACTAGACAATATCTTAAAGAATTGGCTGTCTATAATGGCTGTAAGGGAGGATTCCGAAAACTGAAAGAGCATAGGGTAACTAAACACCTTTCAGTGAATAAAACTTTCAGGAAATTAAAAATAATCGGCCATCCCATACAAACTGTGTCCAATCCACTGCCGTACTCCGAAGTGAAACTACGATAATATCGCGCCGATAACTAGTCTATGGTTCGGCTTTTAACAAAGAAATTCCCATACATAGTAAATTTCCGAACGTAATTGTTGTTGTCAATCTGATAATATCGGAGCTCCGATAAAACTTCGGAGTACGCACCCAGATGGGTGTATGCACGGTGGTTTTGTAAGATATTTAGGTGAGGAACCCCGATTATAATTTTTAATAGAACTAGCTGAAACATTGCGTTTTTCAAATATGCTCAGTGTTTATGAATACAACGTCAAAGTAAACCAGGGCCCTGAGAAAAGTGGCTGTCTGTTATCGCAAACGCTATAGAATAGAATAAAAATGAGACTGATAATAGCTGTCACGCAACATTTCGTTAGCTTATGTAATACGTAATTTTGTACGGAGAGGTCATATCTTTTTCATTTTCTGGAAGTTTTATTCACTGAAATTTGTTTAGTTACGTTGTCTGATCTTGTCTTTCAGTTTTCGAACCTGTCCTTACACCCTTTATCATAACTTTAAATATAAATTTCTAACCGCCAGTTGCACAAAGTGTCTTGAAAGTTAAAGCTGCTTTAAGTCTATTGAAGACTCTTTCTGTATTGCTGACAAAGAAAGTGACAGCAATAGATTTAAAGCAGCTTTAACTTTGAATACGCTATGTGCAACTGGCTGGTAATCAGTCGGTTGCTTCGCTTGTAAGAGTGAAAAATCATGCAGGTTCCCAGGATACTTCCGAAGGGGACACGCAATTACAAATCTTTACCCACCTAACTAGTTCCTCAATAACTTAAAAGTTCGTATCGATCGGAGTTCTACGGAAGTCCTTGACAGAACATTCCTATAGTTAGGTACCCGTAAACATGGCGTGATAGCAAATAAAGGTGGTGGGAAAATCGATGGAGGCCACCAGCTGTGGAAATGGTGTTATGAGGAATTGGTTATTACGTTATGGGGTTAACTGATAGATAATTTATCTTTACGACTATAGTATTTATTAAGCGTATGTTTTTTTAACTAATGGGCTTTCGCTTGACTTTTATCAAGCCCTGTGGACAGAGATGAGGCAGACTACTGAACAAGCACACATTTAGAAGAATGCCTATTCACTCACAAGCGACTTGAATAAACATACTCAGAACCTCAGCTGCTGGCAGAGAGTTCCACTACTTCCACTCCTTGGCGGTGTGCACTGTAAAAGATATTACAGAGCGCTTTGTGAAAATTTGTAGAATATGAACAAAGAAGGGGTGATGGGCGGTGGAGCGTAAAGGTTCTAGAGTGGCGACTATGTAATAATCATAATCATAATCAAGAAGAAGAAACTACGATACCGGAAGAAGAGTGGACAGGCCCCCACAAGATGGACCGAGACGATCTAATCAAGGTCGCGGGAAGCCGCTGGATGCAAGTAGCGCAGGACCGGTCATTATGGAGATCTTTAGGGGAGGCCTATGTCCAGCAGTGGACGTCTTTCGGCTGATATAATGAGGGGCGATAACTTGCAGTGATAAACTGGACTCTCGATGAATAAAGAGGGATGTTGCATGGGCTCATGTGAAATCTGCAGTTATTATATCTCTAAAGCATAGCAATATCTAATCCTGTGGTATTACGAGTATGAATATTGGTCCTAAATAACGTAGGAGCATATTTTCAGGACAGCGGAAATTAAAATCCCTCAATCGATTGAGTTGGTCGATTCAAAAAGTACTATACTTCTAAAGCCTAAGGCGTACTTAAATGTGGTCTAAAAATACCATGTCACACCAAAGCTTCTCATATTTTTTTGCGTCCTATCTTTAAATAGATTAAGAAATAGAGTTGAAAATTAAAGTTGACAAGACAATAATGTAAAATTTGAAAGCCCAGTCTAAGATTTCTGCTGGCATACTTTCATAAGGGCAAAGACTTTTCAATAGGATTACACAGAACAGTCAACTTAACGTACGAGTACTTATATTATACATACAATATGTCAATAGCAAAGCAACTGACCAATCGATACGACGGCGACCTTTTCATAACTACCACATACATCAAGTACAACTAAAAACTTGATAAAAAGATATAACTAGTGAATAGTTTCACCTTTACAAAGGTCATATAGAACCAGTTGACAAACATCTGCCTTACGATGACAATATGTGATGTGATGAAAATAAACTAAAAAGTCGTTGCGCGATGTAGATATTGCATTGCAACGGATAACCAAAAATAAGGTTTTTAGTAGTATCTTAAGTACAGAAAGACGAAAGATCTTTGCAAACAGAAATAAATAATTTTAGATTGATTACCTTATCTAAACAGACGAGAGTGTATAAAAGGGTTCGTCGAAAATTGTTCGTCATAAATGTCATCTTTTTCATAATTAGATTTGGTATATTTTTTTTCACGTGATATTTTTCTAAATTAAAGCTGTTGTAAGCTTAATATCTTCCCATTCATGCTTAAAAAAAATGTTTTCTCATTCATGCTTAGAAATTTTTTGACAAATTTGTTCGAGATAAATTGAAATAGTTGTACTGGTTGAATACAGGCGAGCGCCGGCCGGAAAAGTTAGTATGAAAATCCATTTCTATCGTGTTTTGCGGCCGAATAATTTACTATGAAAACTCATATCTGTCGAGTTATGTAAAAGTGAAATGTACCAACAAGCATAACAACCAAGGAGGTAACTTAACAAAAATTTGGTTTTAATTTCGAACTGGCTTGCAAAAAGAAAGCTATAAATTAAAAATTAAAGAAACACAAATTAAATAGAATATGAAAATGAAAAACTGCGATGTATATAAAGGAATATATTGGTAAGTAAAAAGTTTTTAATGTTTGTTTGGATTAAACTTAGTTTAAATTTCTGCGTATTTATAGAGAAAAGTACTTTACAAGTCTTGGCCACAATCAGGTATTGAAGGACTTACGCATGTGGGCCTCGGCTACGTCTCTGCCTACATCATCAATTTCGTCCATCAATACCTTTTTGTCAGCCGTTGCAGTAATCTACTACATATTGGATTTGTACCTAATTCCTAAAAAGGCAAAAGTGTTAGTACTAAAATTCAGTTTACCTAAAATTCTTCATACAAAACGCCAATTTTATAGAAAAGGACCTAATAATGTAATCAAAATACAAATGCAATTAATCATAAAGTGTTTAATCGATGATGTTATTATTCAACACGCGAATGAATAATACATTTTTTGCAACAAATTAATGATTAATGACAGGATTTACTGTATAATTAACGTAATTATATTAAATGGTGTATCGGTAATGATCTAGATTATAGCATGTATCAGTGGAAATATTGATCGATATGAAAATTATACTTGTTTGGTATTGAGAACTAACCCAAGGATATCTCAAAACAATTTGCTAGTTATTTAGTTAAATACTCTGACTTTTAATAATCTGTAGTAAACTGACTTGAATGTGGTACCTAGGGCTTTCGTGCAAAGTCCGTGTGGGGAAGTTCTTGCATATTTCTGACGTAAAGAAGCAGTACTTGCACTATTTTATTTTGAATAGGAACTAGTGAAAGTACCGGCATGCGAGACATTCCAGCTTAGTTCTCGGGGTGGCACGGGCACATTGCCACCTTATTCTCAGATCACCGAGCGCAGTGAGTTTCAAATCTCTTTGGTCTTATTAGTGTCAAAGTACGCCATGTTTATAAACCGTACCCGTTGTAACTAACAATCTCAAAGACATCAACATTGATTTAAAACAAAATTTATTGTAGCGACGTCTTTGTCCAACAGTTATTATTTTTTATGGGTTGAAAGAAGAAGAAAACAAAGCCGAAAACAAGTTAACAACAATACCAAAAAAACGGGAACTAAATATAAATGCCACCAGAAACCAAATAGATAATACACAACACTACATCAATAAGGAAGACTATTGCAACTGCACAGACAGAGCGACATAAATTTTACGGCCCGTGCCCATGTGGGGGCCGGTGAAACCGATGCAAGCTACTCACGCACGCGACCGTAATCGCAATCTGTTCTGGGCTTGTATCATTGATAGACAAGACTGTCTTGATATGATAAGAACTCTTGTAAGCAATTCTCTTGAACACAAATTCTCTTAAACAGACAAGATTACAGATATTAAAAGCAAAAATACAACTATTAGGAGTAAGCAAAGACACCGTCCTTCCAACTGCTATGATTTTGATATACTTCTTCTCTTTCTTTCTTCTTCTTCATCTTTCGTTGGTCTGTGTGTACGATACTACAACAAAATACCTAACAATATAGTGCAATTACCTAAGAGAAAGTTTAAAGAATGTGTAAAGCAAACGTTATGTAAAAAAGCTTACTATAGATTAGATGACTATATGAATGACAAAGAGGTATGGTGCTCTGATATTCCAGCGAAACACAAGAAACACATTGTAAAAAGCCGACTCTTAAAGTAGGCCGTGCTGCAGTGGTTTCTTGCCGTTTCTTTTACGCTGCCATAGCACGATCCGAAACGGCGTAGACTCGCTCTATTTGAATTGTATTCTGCATGACATTCAATCAGTATTCTGTAAAGATTCAGATTCAGATTATTTATTCAATGTAGATTACATCGAATAAATAATCTGAATCTTTTTTGGGAAAAAAAAAATCTAGTAATGAAAAACTCACCTCTTGAGTGTACGTTCAGGAGGATAGTCCCCTTATTCATAGAATAGGTAAAAAGATTAAAGAACAAAAGGCAATAATGTCAGGTTTTAAGTCTCTACTTACAACAAATATTAACACCTGTAAGTGTCTTATATATCTAAAATATTTCAAAAATAATGACCAATGTTAGAGGTTTATAAGGAATCCACGCGTGACAATGGGTACCTAGCATTATACTGTTTATCGAAATTTTAAGAAATATGCTTACATAAAAACTAGAACGACTAGCCAGGCCAGTTGCACATAATACTGCAGTAATTAAGCGTAAAGATGATCTGATCAGATATGAAGTAGAAAATGTAGAACAAACATTAGCTGTAATAGATGATGATATGGAATCTATAGATAATGTCATCAACGATTTGTATACTAATACATTAAATCAAGAAGATAAAGACGAATTGATTAGAATAGATGCCTATATGAAGTTAAAGTTTGTCTACGATTGAGCGACACAAATAATATTAATAATAAATATATTTTTCTCAAACATGCTTGGAAATTCGATCATTATTTTCACAATCTCCTTCGAGATAAATCAAAATTGCTGTAATGGTTAAACACTTGCGAGCTGCTGCCGGCAATGCTAGTATAAAAATTAATTACTATCGAATTTTGCAACCAAGTAAATTACTATGAAAACTCATATACCGACCCCTCTGGGTAGAAACGTAGTAAAAGCCAAAAGGCCATTTTTCAATACGGCCAAAAAACAAAAATGGTAAAGTTTATTTACTATATATCTTTTGATATACTTAATCTATAAATAAAGCACTATTACTCATTAAGCTAAGGTTTTCGAGTTGTTTTCTAAATAGAAACTCAAAATAACGTACATTCATTTTTTCCAGAGATAGCATGGCTTTTACTACAAAAAAAAAGTTGGAAATGGCTTCTACGACATTTTTCGTTTACTTGGCAACTGTAACCTTTTTTTACCAAGTTTTATAAGACTTCATGACTTGTTTTATCGAAGGGATTTTTGAATTAAAAGACAATTGTAATAAGAAGAAAGTGTAATTAAGTGTAGTAAATGCAGCACACATTTATGACCAAAATCATATAATTGAAATGTTTTTCATTATTTAAGAGTACTATTGTACTTTTTCTCACAAACCCTAAAAAATTATCAAACTGAAATCAACACAACCTCTAATCTATGAAAAAATAGGCAGTAACATCGAACCTAGTAATTAAAATCTTCTGTTTTATTAAACAACGCGATACAACTCGATTTCAAGGTTCGATGTTACTGCCTATTTTTGAGTAGTTAAGAGGTTATGTTGATTTTACTTTCATAATTTTCTTAGGGTTTGTGAGAAAAAGTACAATATGACTGTTAAATAATAGAAAACATTTAAAAAATATGATTTTGATCGTTAACTGGTGCTGAATTTACTACTTGTCTTTTACACTTTCATGCAGATTAGATATTTTTATATAACACCTAAGATAAATGTATATAAACCAAATAAAAATGCGTCGTGCTGTTTAATACCAAAGTAAGCATTACTTTTCAATAATCCCTTAGTAACAAAATGGTCGTAGAGACGCCTTTAAAAAAAAGTCGTGGATTTCACGGTCATGTAAATTGACATCGTTCATTTATAAATTTTTACTTTAAAATTTGTCGTAAAAGCCATATTTGATAATATCATGTCTTTTACTACAAAATATTCAATAGTATTATATTCTGATACTGTATTCTATTATGTTTTATTAGCCATGAAATGAAAAAATATGTCTCTTACTACATCAATTACAAAATTTACTTTGAAAATTGCTCATTACGACATTTAAAAAAAATAAAACTGGGTTTAAAGAGTGAATCAAAGCGTGTTGTAAAAGATATTTTTTTGCGAATTTGAACATTTTAAATATACAGATCGATAGAGCGCGCGATTTTGACTAAGAAACCGTTGAAAACAGATTTTGAGCAAAATGGCTTTTACGACGTTTCTACCCAGAGGGGTCGATATGTTTAGTTATTTAAAAGTGGAATGTACCAACAAGGATAACAACCAAGGAGGTAACTTATCAAAGATTTTTTTTAAATTTTGAACTGGCTTGCGAAAAGGAAACTATAAATTGTAAAAAAAATAAACAAACACATATTAAATATAATATCAAAATGACAAACTACGATCTACACAAAGGAATATATTGGTAAGCAGAAAGTTTTTGGTAAGTAGAAAGTTTTTGTTTGGATTTCCAAGAAAGTTAGTCTGAATTTCCGAGCATTTATTGAGAAAAGTACTATACATACAAGCCTTGGCCGCAACCAGGTATGGAAGGACGTAAGTGATAATGTGGGCAGAGGCGATATAGTATTTTTGTCGGCCATTGCAGTAATGTACTCTATTTAAGACTATATTTCTCCTTTGTTAGCAGAAAATACAAACTTATAAGATTAGTTCACACTACAAATCAATCAATTCAGAATATCAATAGTGTTGTCAAATCCTTTGACTATCCCAGATATAACACAGATGACAAAAAGCAGACACAAATATAAGATACACTAGCTGTTACCCGCGACTTCGTCCGCGTAGATTTTATAAAAAAACAGAACTCGAACTTAATTGAAACATATTTTACGGAGCGCTTATCCTTCTTGATCCCTACGTAAAAGATGCATTTGTACTTATCCAAGTTGAATAAATGCATCTTACTACAAACTTAATTATCTTTTGATTTTATTTAACTGGTAGGTAGTGCGGAATTTTCATTGTCAACTGTTACAGGCGAACTTAAAAAAGAAGGCAATAAAGGGAGTGAAGTGAATGGGTAGCGAGGAGGTATTCATAAAAGTAAAAAAGGTCCCTATTCCTCCCTATCTATCCTTTTGTATCCCCCCCCTACATTCCCACTCCCCCTCCCTCACCCTCTCCCACTCTCTCTTCCTCTCCCTCGCCCCTCCCTCTTCCCCCCCTCACCCTTCCTTCCCCCTCCATTTCCCCCCTTCCCCTCTCCCCATCACCCTCCCTTTCCCCCCTCGCCCTCCTCCCATTCCCCTCCCTTTCCCCCTTCCCCTCACTCATCCTCCCCTTCCCCCTCTCCCTCCCTCTACCCCCCCTCCCTCTACCCCCTCCCACGCCCTCTACCCCTCCCTCCCCCTTTCTCTCCCCTCATTTTCCCCTCCCTTACACTCTCTCCCTATCCCTCCCCCTCTCCCTCTCCCTATCCCTGACCCTACCCCTATCCCTGCTTCTACCCCTAACGCCATCTTAACCGCTATCCCTATCCTTATATAAACATACAACTGACACTCATATTGATTTTTAGACATTTCAAACCTATCAACCCCATCCCAGGGGTGGTGGTATTTCACGTCCACCACGTTGGATTTCAAAATCATTGTAGTTTTCGTAATCAGCGACCCGATAAACCATACGAACGACACCCATATTGATTTTTAGACATATCAACTCTATCGCACCCCAACCTTATCCCCAGGGGATAATGGTAGTTTACGTCTACCACGTTGGATTTCAAAATTGTAGTAGTTTTCGTAATCAGCGATACTTAGTTGAATAAAAAAAGTCCCATCAAAATCGGTTAAGTAGTTTCGGTGTGCTGTAGCAGATACAACCCCGCTAGAGTATTATTGTATGTGTAGATTCCCACGGGAATGAGATATTTTCCCGGGGTAAAAAGTAGCCTATGTCCGTCTCCAAGTTACCATCTATCACCATACCAAATTTCATCAAAATCCGTTCAGCCGTTTAGGCGTGAAAGAGCAACAAACAAACAGACAGACAGACAGACAGAGTTACTTTCGCATTTATAATATTAGTATGGATAAGTATAAATCCCAGTCTTTTGCGAGGGATAAATAAGAGTCCAGGGCAAAATATGTGAATAAAATGTGAAACACATAGGTGATGTTGAAACCTAGCTATTGCTTGGCTACAATAGATCTATACAGGTCGCAGTGGCCGTTGGGAGCTAGGAGCCCGGCCACTTTACCCTCAAAACATACAGTAGGTGCCAAAATATTATAGCTTATTAGCAGATATGGCGAATTATTATTAAGTCCAAACCAAACACTAGAAGTCCCAAACTAGATGCATTGCACTTCTTATCCACTCAAGTGTACAGAAGTAAAAAAAAATGAAAGTGCCAATTTACATGATATTACCATTCCTTGTATGCAAACAAACTCGATCATAAACGCACAATGCGCATACCATTATCGTGATTCATGTGTGATTAAATAGATGGATGAGTGAGTGTAATTTTCAGGTTCTAAATTCTGAATGAGCTAACTTTGATTTGATAGATCTGCTGCCGTACGCCGAAGTGAAACTACGATAATATCGCGCCGATAATTAGCCTATGGTTCGGCATTTGACCACAGATTACATAATAGTAATTGACGAAGAAATTCCCATATAAAGTAAATTTCCGAACGTAATTGTTGTTGTCAATCATCGGAGCTCCGATAAAACTTCGGAGTACGCACCCAGATGGGTGTATGCACGGTGGTTTTGTAAGATATTTAGGTGAGGAACCACGATTAAAATTTTTAATAGAACTGGCTGAAACATTGCGTTTTTCAAATATGCTCAGTGTTTATGAATACAACGCCAAAGTAAACCAGGGTCCTGAGAAAAGTGGCTTTCTGTTATCACAAACGCTATAGAATAGAATAAAAATGAACGGGACTGACAATAGCTGTCACGCAACATTTCGTTAGCTTATGTCAATCCCATACATTTGCATTCTATTCTTCTAGCGCCCTGGGTTACCTATTTATATTTCGCATGTTCTTAAACTTTTTCAAAACTCTGACGTCAGGGCTAGTGGGTTGAAATTTCACATTTAGGATCAAAGATATGAGTACGCGCACGTTTACCCAAACATCAATGGTTAGGTTTTACCACCCACTAACTTTTAAGCATTGAAGAAATCACGATAATGTGATTATTATGCCGAATTAATATTCACTGTTGTTAAAAGAAACCTATAATATGATGTGACACTACAACAAGAATTCACCGATTATTTTATTTAGTCCCATACATTATTTATTTACGTCACTACATTATCCATCTCACTTATAACATCGTTCACTATTTTATCAAACGATAGATAATAAAAGATTAGCATCAAGGTATGTGAATATCATTGTTTTAGTCAAAACATAGCCTATGAACAAATCGATAAAAACTTATCGTTTTCAATCGACACCGATATGGTTTTATCGTAATCCTATGTTCGAATATTGCAAGATGCCTCAATTCAAGCGTAGGATCATAATTATGGATTGATATTGACCACGTACTATGCGTTTTATAGGTGTGGGTTATTTTGATGTTGAAATAGCTGTTTGTGCCCGCTAAAAATAGTGTCACCCCTGCTTTTCCTGTGGATGTCGTAAAATTACGTTCTCGAAAACGGCACTAACGATTTCTATGAAATTGACAAAGGGTCTTACAAGAGTGAAAAAGTGATCTAGGTAGAAAATTCATTTTCTCAGTGTCGTGATTAAGGAAATGTGTTAGTCGGCTTTGATATTAGATTAATTAGTTACAGTACCTTGGCAACCGGGTCTTCTATATAGGAACAAAACAAAACAACCGGGACTTTTAATTAGTTCTTAATAGAAATAGGTTTATATATACTCATGATACTGAACAACTTTTCCCAAGGAACATAGGTCGAAATACGAAAATCAAGTTTTGACCTCCCATAGAAACTGCATCAGCTGATAGCGCATTTTGTATAGGGAGGTCAAATTTGGTTTTTCATAGTTCCTTGGGAAAAGTTGTTTCGTATCATGAGTACATGCATATCTTTTGCTATCAAGAACTAATTAAAAGTCACCCTTTAAAATTATTCTTTCTAATTAAATAAAATAATTAATAAAAATAATAATAATATTCTATATTATAGAATAATTATATAGAAGAGCCGGTTGCCAGGGTACTGTAAGCAGAAAATAGTTCCCCAATTAGATACCATTCGTTAATAAAATTTTAATTTGTGGGGAACGCCGTTTTCTATGACTAAAAGTTGTAAGCTATTGCGATGATGTTGAAATACTGATTTTTACGAAACTGCCAGTAATTAACTTAATGATTTCGTCGACTTTAATTGTGCAGACGTCAACTATTATTGATAGTTTTTGAAATAAATAGTGAGTTTATAAGTCATGTTAACTTAGATTATAAAGTCGATCGTCGTTTCTAGACTTGCACATTTTGCCAAGGGGACAATAATGATAATGTTAGGTTCAACTCTCAAAGCACTTAGAAATGTAGATATGGATGATGACAGAGAGAGACAAAAATCGCATACTAAGTACATGTACTACCTATTTCGTTAAAATTCACTAGAGTTTCTTACTAAATTAAATGGTCTATATCAAACTTTCGCCGCCTCAAACTACATCGAATTCGATAGTATTTCGTAGCAGTCAAATTCAAAACCTTGTTCATTGTGAACATAAAGTACCTACTAATGTTGGTTAGATTTAAATAAAACTTTCAAGCTAAGGCGTTTGTTATTAGCGTATTATGAACAACACTGTATATCTCGAAAAATTTTAAATTCACACTTACCTACTTTACAAATATGACCATAAACCACAGAAAGTTAACATTAAAACCGGAGTTGGTAAAAGACATTAGAAAAATGCGTCTCATATTGCACAATATTTTAAGGACAAAGCAGCAATCGATTATAACACTTATGACATTAACGTTAAGGCGCAAAATACATTACAAAGCGGCGTTACTTAACTAGTGGTAAATAACAATGATATTTAAATGGAATCAAAGAAACAATTGAAAGTGAATAGATACTACAATGTCTCGTCATAACGAATATACTGCTTTTTGTATGCATAAGGTGCGTATAATGATAATAGAATCGTAAGAAAGCTGTTATTCGTATTATGTACGTGGAACGGTAGTTTGATTGTATATCATTATTTATTACGAATGTGATATTTTTAGAGCCGAAAGTATTCGTTGAAGTTCAAATTGAAGAGTCATCTCGAGTAATTCGCATGGTATTTACAATTATTTGGCTTAGCAATTAACTCAAAAGAAGAATTTCTTTAAGAATAAAGAAACGAAAATGCAACCTTGAACTAATTACAGAAATTAATTAGTTCAAGGCTTTTATATTACGTATACCTCTTAGGTTTTAAATATCTAATTGATTTAATTAATTTTCATTGTTTCTATTTTAATTTAATCGTTACTTTTATTTTCTAATTTAATTTAGTGTTAACTTCAATTCTATTTATTTTATATTTCCAATTGTATTTTAATTTTAAATCAATTAAATTTAAATTTTTCTAATTCGTCATTTTGAATTTTCTGTTTCATTTTAATAATGTTAATTACAATTCTAAATTGAAACTGTAATATAGTTTTTAGGATAATCTTGCCGTGCCCTTCCGGGTCCATATGTGTTTCTAATACTGTAAATAATATGTTACCATCTTTCTACCATATGGGTTGCAATGCAATAAACAATTTGACTTTGACTAATCTAGGAGCCTTTGTTTGATTGGTATGTATGAAGATATGGAATACTCTTGTCTTAAGAAAGGAGGTATAAAAGGGATCAAACTGAATAATTTCTCAAAATACTATGAAAAATTATTGACAAATCTTTATATCATATCATTAAAAAGCTTTTTTAAAAACTACGTGTTCTAATGTGTCCTTGTAACATAAAATAAAATTTTAATTATTAATTAGGTCAGTCTGTAATTTAATTTTTAATCATTCAACAAAAAAGAAATATCCAAAGAAAGTAACTCAAAATGCAGAAGTATCTAGGTATCTAAAATGTAAGGTACATGACATATGACATCACGACAATGATCCACAACCAACCCAGTTATTTATTCAATAAGGGCAAGGCTACAATGTTGAGGTCGTTGCAAGGGTGGGGACAGGGAAAGGTTATAATGCTCAACTTTGTAAACTAATAGCTTCCTAGCTTGTTAACAGCCTCCTTGATTAGACCGTTCAGTTCAGATCTCTAGCCGGAGGTTCTGAATTCAATGCCTGGTAGGGGGGACACTGTCAAACAAAAATAACTTTGTGAGACACCCTCAGTTTGGTTGGGACTTAGCAAGATGAATCATCTTATTGTCCAAAACGTAAAATTGCGTGCTTTGGTTGGTCCTGACTACTATCTACGTAAGTTCTCTTTAATGAGCCATATCAGAGGCCTTTAGCGTATCAACAACCTTATTAAGGTTCGTGAGGTCGTTCATCGATCTTGCAACCCATACGATAATATGATGAATGGCTTACCTGTACATACAATCGGATGTTTTAGTAAGAGTTCGTCATTGAAATTACAACAAATGTATTCGGTAAGTTCTTGCATTCATAATAGCTGGCTGACAAATTCTTCCACAAAATATTCTGAAAACAAGAAAGTGATTTCCTTTAATGTAAACTACGATAGTCCCCACGCTTTTTGCTTGACGGTTAGTGATGGTAAAGTATAGAAGGACTGCTACATCTCCTTAATCGCCTTTTACGACACCCACCAGAATAAATAGAGTGGTAAGTTTCTTAGCCGGCACCACACGTAGTTGAGGTGTTGATTTTTCAGAATAATGAGTTGTATGTTTTACAAAGTATAAATTATACTTCTATTTACTCTATTAACTCTTATTCCATCTTTTCGTCTTGGGACATTGCCATTGCATTAGCAATCTCAAAGACTACAAAAAATACACCTTGAAAGTCAATCACCGATTTCTTAAATTCACAAAGTCCTTCACATCTTCACAAATCGTTTCCAACCACACCTTACACATTTCCTTCATAATATTCCAGCTTCTTACGACCTCAACAAAAACGCCGACTACCCGCGTTTATATAAACTACTGATGCGTGTTATCCACTTACAAGTCGTTAGGTAACACATTGCGTGTTTACCGGTAGACAATTGACAAGCTGGTAGTGCTTAAGATTATAGTTATTATCAGATTAATGAACTAATGCATTGTCCAGATGAATTTGTTGACATAGCTTGCACAAAACTGTTTTTAGTTAGAACTCTGGTTCATCCTTGGTGTCACTTTCTTTGTTAACGGAACTGAAATTGAAAGCAATAGACTAAACAGTTTCAACTAAAATACCTGTCCCAACTGAATGAAAGTCCATTAAAATTAACAGGACAAGTGTGTGTCCTTAGCAAAAGTTCAGAAATAGTTTGAATGCCAAAAGCTTTAGAATATCTGTAAGAAATCTACATAACTCACCATTTAAAGAAGTTAACTTTCTTACTTTTATTTTTAATTATGGATCAAAGTTTAGTGTTACGGTCACTAATTGCGGAAATCAGTCAAATTATAATAATCTCTATTTTGATCTTTTCCCAAATTAAAATAAAGAGTTTGAAATATTCGTCTCTCTGATCTAAAACCTGTTATTATCAAGCATCTTAGTAACCTTAAAATCATTCTTTATCATCACAAAGATCTCTTCTACTCACTTTTGCCCTAGAATGAGTGGCAATTTGGTGGCAAAAAATACAAGAATAATGATAAAAAGAACAAATCTATCATTAGTTAGTGCACCGGATTTGCTCACAAGGTCGCGGCCTCAATGTTTTGTGCACTCTCACTTTGCTAAGCCATAATGACAAAAGATGGTAACTCATAATCGAAAAATAATGTGCCACGCTTAGAAGAGGTGAGAAAACGAATAAGAAAGGTACCGAAAAGCTAAACGACTTACAAGAAGAGGCCCAAACTTACTATTATGGTACGATACAATACAAAATTCGGAAACATTTTAAAAGCTGCAAGGTCAGATAGGTAAAAAAATCTGGTAATGTGATCACTAATAAGTATCTGACATAAAACTACTGTTCTAACCACATAATATTATATTCATGCATATTATTATAAAATATTATAAAAAGGCCTTACATCATTCTATCCATAGGCCGAAAACCTTTAACAATTACAATACAGTATGAATCACTGTCTACTTGTTTTAAATGCAGAAACTGTTCGGCTAACTTGAGTAGCATGTCCAAACAAACAGAAGGAGTCTCAAATGGGCCTTAGACTAGGTAACGATAGATATTTTTAAGGCTTATGCGGAAGTTAAATAAAAGAAATGAAATAACAAACAGATAGACAATCCTTGTCATTTAAAATGATGGAAACATAATTAATTACATATGGAAATCAGTGATAAGACAAGACAATCCAGTAATACTTCTCTCAAGGATGTATCCTATGACCTTTTTTCTAGAATGTTTACACATTTTAACGCGCTCTGATATTTCCCTGGATGTTTGATTCGTCGATGAATTGATCAAATATTTTAATGGAGTCATAATACATGTACAAATATATACGATGCTTTGAGCACACCTTTTACAAAAAACGTAGCCAAAAATACACTTAGAAGGTTCGCGACACGGTCTACTTTCCTTAAGACAGGCTTAAATACCAGAAGGTGGTATACGTTACGATCGATAGAAAGCAAAATTTGTGTGCTAGTAACGCCGACACAAAAAGTGTGTTAACCCACATTTCAGAGTTTTAATGCTTCGAAGCATGAATCGACCTCGAAAAAACGGGTGTAGTGTTGATGTAAGGTTTCTTTTATTACAAGCTGTGAATGCTGTTTTGATTTTACCTTCCGGGCCGCTAAGTAGTGTTTGGAGTTGAAGTAATTTATAGTGACAGATAGACATTAATTTTATGTTAGTGCTTGTGAGATGGTGTTAGAGTGTATTTACTTACACATTTATAAACATCATGCCTTTTTCCCGTCGAAACCAAGGCCTTCAACCTGTTACGATCTTTATATATAGGTACATATTTCCCTTTTTCTTCTGCTTCTTCTACCTTTATCATCCTACACATACGCACAAGATTTACCGCAAGATTTTCTTGTTCTTCTCTTTTACCACATGGCACTATGTTTGCAGAAATTAAATGACGTCATGAAGAATGAAGAAATTTTGATTTGGATTCAATTTTTAGTTGACTATCTTTGTAATATAATTTTTATTGAAGGGATGATTTTAGCATGAACTTTAAAAATCTAACAAAATCTACTCACTCACCTTAGTACGCAACGTAATAAATACAAAGATTTATCATTGACACAAAACAACAATTTGACATTGTATCAATGTCACTGTTTGCAAACGAAACTTATGTATGAAAATATGAAGTAACGACATTCTTTTGTTCGATACTTTTATACAGCCGTAATAGTGAATAATGTTCTAATCTTAACCTTAAAGTACGCAATAAGTTTACTTATTATTACAAGAATAAATATCGGGGACATTTCACACTATGCGATATGATCCCAAACTAAATTAGGGTCAACGTAAGAAGGCCGTTTTGACGTTTCCTTAACACCAACACACAGGGTTCTTTTTTCTTTGCAGGTCATAATTTTTTTTCATACGTTTGAAAGCTGTCACACAAGACCTATTATGACGGCCTTTCTTTAGACAATATCGGACTTGTTGGTTGAGCGTCTCCCTTCGGTATTTACGGAGAAGACGCAGGTTTTAAAGCAGAAGCATTTGGTTGTGCAATTTCGCGTTTTTATTTTTTTTAAACTAGGCAAAGCCTGGAGAGGAAACTGAACAAACGACAATTCATGAAGACCCTGCGTCCTACGGCGAAGAAGACATGCGTCTAAGAAGACGAGGGCTCTTCCACAACACCAATTGCAAGCCAGTAAGAAAAGGTTTAGAATAGATAAAAAAAGCTCATCAAAAACTCATCATAGAGCTAAGGGGTAAAGGTACTAAAAGCGGAAAGAAAATGCCAAACGAGATGATCAAAGAAGTAATGGACTGAATGTTTTTTCTTTACACGATTTGCAATCCATTTCATCGTCTGTGATCTTCATTCTTTTTAGCTGGCGCCTAGCGTTCATTGGATGTGAAAAATCGGCAAACTTCTAAGACGTTAAGGTTTCTGTCAATGTCAACATAGTTATTACCTGTTTGAAAACACACAAGTAATTTGTAATAAGATAAATAGCCCATCAGAAATCACAGTGCGCCTTCCAATGACAGACAAAGACAAGTTTGTTTTGCAAGCATTGCTTTGCAACTGGAACAAATTCCAATTTTTAATCTTGTTGTCATTTTGAAAGGTTGTTATTGTGATTTTTTTAATGGTATTGCGTTAACGACGAAGGAGAATTACATGTGAAATAGTAACTTAATCCGGGAAATCGTAGAACATTATATTTTAGCCTACGTTGTCCTACTGCTAGGCAAAGCCCTCCTATCCGCCCTGCCTCCATGTATTCTGATCTTTACCATTGATTATTATATTATGCTAAAAACGCCTATCAGGCAAGTTTCACAGCCACAATGGCAATGGATAGGCAAACTCTCCAGCTTATCAATAATAACGCAACGTAATAGTGTTTGAAGTGTCGGTTAAGACCGGTACTATACTTCGATACAATCGAATTCATAACTTCGTTCACTGACAACTGACAATTAGAATATTGGTTGGATGAATTGTCAAATCGACAGTGACAATATCCTACTCTATTGTCAAGGGTTTGGAATTTACATGTCTCTAATAATATTGTATCGATATATCGAAAATCGGGAGTAGACACCCGGGCACCCTATCTACAGTGAGCTTGTAACGAAGCGCTTGGCGTTTCGTTTTGCCTTGTTCTAAATTTATACAGCCAGTGGGGTCGATTCTAGCGTTGCGGCAAAATTTAAGGCTATAATTTGACAGGTCTAAAAGTGATGAAGTGTGAGTAAATGTCGGTTTACAATCAGCTGACGTTCTAAATTCAAAATTATTCTGCGCAATGTTTTGACGTTTTTCATCACTTGAGATCGATCATTCTTTCTTAGATCGATATATAAATCTTTTATTTTAATATCCCTATTATAAACGTTTTCTAGACACCAGTATTGGTAAGTGCTTATTATCACTTCGTTTATCTTTAGGAAAATTATCAAAATTGTCTGTGATCTCTAAAGTCTATATTATAAATATACTGTAAATATTAAATGAACAACTGTAAGTATCTACACACATCTATCTCCTTCTTTGATCCCGATCAATCTGCAACTTCTGAGCCTTAACGAACCCACGAACATCCCTGGCGTGCGTGACTTTCCACCGTTCTGTCACAAGCTTAAGCCTGCTGGTCTCTGGAGCGCCTAGAAGGGCAGTGCAAAACTAGAAGATGTGGAGACAGCTTATGAAGGTCCGTACCAGCGGGATAGCGTACTATTGCGATCCTCCGACTGGATGCAAATAAATATATGAGTATCGGGTGTCTTTAACTCCATATTGAGAGGTCACAGGCAGATGAGGTCAAGAGAAAAAGTGATACTTATAGCACTCTTGTTTCAAAATAAGAAATACAATATGGTACGATCTTGGTAATAAAAAAACATTATGATACCTTGAGAAAGAAAATGGTTGTCATGTTCTTTGGCTTATACGACTTTTCTACTCCACGTTATATCGTAAATACTATAGTTTTAAAATTAGTTAAAATCATTGATGTATTAAAAAAGAACGTAGGTTAAAACTTGATGTCTTTTCTGACCTTTTTTTGTTTTTTTTAATTAACATTTTTTTATTTGTCGTTTGTTACGTTTCAACCTTATCGATAGATATAGCATTTTAACTTGTGCGAATTAAAAAAATACCGTATCTGTTTCAGAAAACAAACTAGGTTTTATGCAAGGCTTTTGATTAAAAGATAATCACAAGATTACGGAATTTCAACCTGCATAAGTTCATACGAACATCGTACAGTATTTTACATCAAGCTTATTAAAATCCAAAAGCACATCAAGTAAAGCGCTCAAACCAGTTTTAGTACCGGTTTGCAATTATATCGGTTACGGGCTGCGGCCCTTGAAACCAGCTTCCGTAGTATAGATATTTATGGTGTTTAAAAGTTCAAGTGCACCAGTGTGGAAGGAAAGGAGTTGCGTTGAGTTTTATTTGAAATCAGGTCGATGTTTCTCTATGTATGTCTTGTGCATTCTGAATAAAAATTGTACGAGTATTTATTCTGCGAACTGTCTGTGCATCATGATACACATTCCGTGGCATGTCTGTTTTAATCTATAAATAAAATTGTTCAAAATAAAAATTTGAATTTATTTCTATTTATTTATTTTTTATTTTCAATTTATCTTCAATTTTGATTTAGTGGTTTTGTTTAATTGGACTTGTTCCCAAACTGCTCATGATCTTTGTAACTTTTTTTTGTAAGGTTGAATATTTTTTATTTTCGATAAAAGTTTTTCGTCAACAGTATCCACCAAGGATACTAAATTAAATCAAGGGAAACCACACTGTCGTAACATATACTCGACCGTATATGAGTTTACTGCTAAACCTTTCACTCTAAAATTAAGTTCAACCACCCAAAATCCCAAACCCAAACCAACAAATTAACACCTTACCGCAAAGCTCAACCTCGTTCCAAAAAAGGCCGGAACCCAAATACGAAAAAACCAACAATGAACTAAAACAGCTAAAACCCACCGCGTTGAGATATTTTCATTGTTGTTCTGCGATATGACTCAGAATAACGGTGACTGAGGTATTAACTTCACAGTTAGAGATTCCTAAAGACTGATAGCAGTTTATGGCTTTTTAACTTTCAAAGATGATTTAAAAGCATGTGTGAATTTAAAGTAGGTACGGTGAACCGCCCGTCTGTGGAAACATTTGCAACTCTATTACCATGGTATAAAGTCCAAAGTTTTTCTACTGACGTGCTGTTGGGTTTAATTATTTATTGAATAACGTTGATAAGAGCCAAGAAGTGATTTAACGATATTACAAATCCTGACTTAAATCTATGTGTTTGTAGACGTTTGTAGAACCAACAGTACAATCGTTATATAATGAAAAATAAAATGTGTCGAAATAGATACAAGGGAACGAAGCGAGGGTCGAATGAAAATGATGAAAGAGGAAGGCCTTGGCGAACCAAAACCAAGGCCGGGTAAAAATTTACTTGAACTGATAGGCATGTAACTATGACCGGGTTGTTGAGAGCAGAATAAGGAAGGGGAATATGTCTTCGTAGTCCGAGAAGATCAGGATGTTCTAATTAAAGCCAGTTCAAAAGTAACCTAAACCGATAGGAGTGTATGAAAGGGTTATATATAAAGAATGGAAGAAAGGAAAGTTTGGTATCGTAGTATAAGCACAGAATAAAGTAATATAATATACAGAAAGGACACTCCGTCCCCTAGGCAATCCACCCCGCACCCCCGCGCCGACACGGCCGCGCGTTTCTTGAGGGCAAAGATTTCGGACCTCCTTGCTTGCTTGCTTTGTTACCTTTATTTTTCTGTTCCTGAGGGTCAGTTGTACAGTCAACGACAGGTCAAGCTTGACACTCGCAGTGCGACTCTAGCCCGTATCACTATTGAAATAGGAACGGTACAAAGTCCAGTGTGTCAAGCTTGATGTGCTATTGACTGTACCATTTTGTACTGAATATCTGGGCCTATATCCAATTTCAAATTTCAAATTCGTGCACGTTGTTTGTAGTGTCCGGGGTGTGATATTTTCCAAAAAGCGTGACGTTTATGTATGAATATACACAGAATCTTGAGACTAGTAAATCACAATCACAGATAAAGCCGAATACTTTGAAACCATCAATGGATTTATGGTGTTGAATAATCCAGAATCTTAATAGCTTGGCAATAAAATCATACATAAATGCTAAATCAAACGGAGATTGACGCAGCAACGTAAAAAGTCAGAAGTAAGATTCTCAGTCAACACAAATAATCAGCAGACTTAATCGATGATCTTTTTACAAAACAGGTTTTGCCCATCAATGACTTCAAACCACTTATAGACCGCAACATTCAAAGAGCCTTCGTGAATCACGAGAAGATATGAGTCACACATTATCCTGATGATGATCTAATAACAATAAAGATAAATTATTAAATGTTAAAAGTAAACACTAAGGACGTTGATTTGAGGCTTGGCTTGATTGTTAGTATCTAAAGATACATTAATTTGTGTTAAAAGATAAGGATGCCTACTCTTATCTGAAAGAATAACTTTATCTTTATTAGTAATTTTCATTCATTAAAGTGTATTCCTGTTATATATAACACTTGTAAATTATTTTAGTCCTCAGTCTGAGTCAAGCCTCCTTACCCTGAGTAAAAACTCTTTGCAACTGGAATAGGTATAGTATTTGATGTATTCCTTTTATCAGTGTTGTACAGTTTACAGTCTCGGTCGAAGATTTACAGTAAAATATACGCGTTGTGGGAAGAGGTTTGCGCATGTAAATTTTTATGATAAATCATCACTGCGTAGTCAAGCAGGTACCAAGTTTGCCCCGATTTAAATAAAATTTTTAAACCTTTAATTGGCACAATGTAAGTACTTAACTTAAATCATTTATCAAACTGCAAATGAGTGAACCTATGTAACAATTGAAAATTTTTACGTTTCCCATGTAGAACAATGAAATGACGTTGCAGATACATACAATGATTGTAAATTAATGATACAGAGTTGAATTTGCAATCAAATAATGTTCCTACTTAAACCTAATGTGAACGTCGCTGCCTTAAGTTAGTCCGTTATACAAGATTTACTATTATTAAAAAAAAAGTGAAGTCACAAAAACTGATGAAAGATAAAAAGGAAGGAACACTATTGATGATGTACCCATCATTATCATCATAGTATCCCATGAAACGTCCACTACAGGACAGGGAGCTCCCCTCTAAAATTCCAGCTTTCGCTGAAACAATGTGGAGGGGATATACCATAGTCACAACCATAGAATACAAGAATCAGAGTCTATTGTCACAACGCTTACTAGCGTTACGGCTCTGGCACCACGGATCGCGGTAGATGACCACAGTATGTAAGATGGTACGATAAACAGAAAGACGCTGCTGCCCATCCTCCAGTTCATAATCCCTTAGTCGCCTCTTAGGCAGCCATGGGTAGATGAGTTGATACTATTATTTGCCAGCACCACCTGGGCGGGTGATGTTCTAGTTGCAATAAAACAATACAGTCTGTGCACCTTGTCGAGTTCAACTCAACGTTAGTATTATCAATATTTAACGATAAATATATTTTTTTATATATTTAGTTAATAGCAATTTGAAATTATAGGAAATATATTTTTTTAACCCAATCGCCCTTCAATAAAACAAAGATAAGGAAGTGAATTAGATACCTATACTACGATTTGATTGAACACGCACAGACAATCTTGCCAAAAAGCACGTATAATGCCAAGTCAATATAACTTGATTAAAACTTTTTCGATAAATTGCCATATCTGGCTGAATTCGCAGAAAACTTATCCTAAATCATTTGCAAACGTTTGTAGAACTCCGTTCTCTTATCGTATAACTTGTTACAGAATTGAATGAGGCACACAATAAATAATCTCTCAAGATAAGAAAATCAAGCGATAACATTTTGCAATATTTACTTCTGCTTTCAAAAACTAATGGTAGAAAACAAATTGAAAAATGTAAATTGCTGTTTCAATTTATCAATTAGGTCAAGGATACACACTATGATTATATTTTAAAAATAATTTCCACAAGGGATACTTTTATGTAATTTTTCTTTAAAATATACAGGTAGTTATCAATTAACGAAGTGGTTTATTTATGTAATAAAATCAGTTCAAGAGTAAAAACCCAAAGGTAAATTCTAATAACCTTAATAGTTCTACCTCTTACGCTACTGTATGTCGACCATTCGAGATGATTGATACGCTTGTTTCTAGGTCAACTGCTATATCTAGACTTCGGGGTGTGGTTGCAAAGACATCAGAAGTTTATTTTATTACATTTAATATTGCGTAAAATAGTTGATAGAACACGTGCTAGTAATGTATCTACAGTATAGCTGTAACCGGTAGCTGCTTTTATGTATTTGCCATTACACAATGTATGCAGAGTAAAATTAAAAGAAGATAAATTTTAATGTAAAACAGTAAAACTCCTTTTAACTGTCATTATTAAAGGACAGTCAATTTACAAGAACTGAGAAAGAATTAAATGCCATGGCAAAAAAGAAACGCCAAAAACTGATAATAGAAGAAACTCTGGAACTCTGCGGGTACGTAACGGAAGGACTGCCCTAGTAAGCGAGCTGTTAGGTTTTTGGGCATGTACATTAAACTCCTAGAAAGTGAAATATCGGTCCTTCCTATTACACCAACTGCTGCGCACAACTAGTTGTGTCATTTAACAGTTTTTCTGAAAATCCTTCCTGTGCGCACAACTACATATTTTTAAACGTGTCTGTAAACGTGACTTATGTAAATAAAATTAAACGATTAGAAAACAACCTAAGGTTTATTTTTAGGGTTCCGTACCTCAAAAGAAAAAAACGGAACCCTTATAGGATCACTTTGTTGTCCGTCTGTCTGTCTGTCTGTCAAGACCCTTTATCTCACGAACGAGTAAAGGTATCAGGTTGAAATTAATACTATATATTAGGATCCACGAACCACACAAGATCTGAAAATTTCAATTTTTTACAACGACGCAATCAAAAGATATGGCATTTTATGTCCTCATCTCCATACATTTATTTAAAAATGCAAAACCTACAGGGTACTTCCCGTTGACCTAAAATTATGAAATTTGGCAAGAAGCTAGGTCTCACAGTACAAATAATGGGAAAAGTCTGAAATTATTAAATATTACAACTTTTCTCACAACTAATGGTAACCAATTGTGGTGAGCTCCCGTTTCAAGAACATTGATATAAGAGAGGGGTCAAGTTGGATGGTCGCTGAGGCGATTTTTGTTTTAGTTCTATTTTAAAAACGGGAACACTTAAGAACTTAAAAATTGGTATATGTTTATATTGCATAAGCTATAAAATAACAACAAATAATAAAATTTGGTGAAGCGCGTGTCGGTCTCAAAAAATCTAGCACATTAACTTACTGAACTTTCAACTAATACAATTGTTTATGTGGTGGTACGGAACCCTCAGTGCGCGAGTCCGACTCGCACTTGTTTTATGTTTAAGCGTACCTAGCCAATTCTACCCCGCAAATCAATTATTTACAGCAATTATGCGCAAACAGAAGACTTTATTGCACATCGTTGTAATTATGCACTTGGTATTCAACCATTATTTAGATAATTACATAATGTTAACAAGACATGACGTGGGTAATCGAATAGAACTAAATGCTTAAATGTCTAATGAACATAATGGCATTATAGCTAATGGCTAGAGGCTCATAATATAGTTAAAGTAGGTAAAATTTAATAGAATTGATCTTTTGATTTTGATAAAAGGATTTTATTTTTGAAGAAAGTGATATTAGGTTAGGTCTTGATTTTTGTGTAAAGAAAGCTAGAACATATCATAATCATATCAATCCAACAAAAATCCACTGCTTGACCTTTGTCCAGCATTACATTTACACAGCATAAATGCGCGGTGTATTTAGGAGGAGCTTCTCATAGTCACCACGTTTTGCAGCTGGCATCAAAGACCGGGGATGCTGGTGACCGCAGTAAGTAAGACAGTAGGATACGCAAAAGAAAGCTGCTGACTATCTTCTAGTTAAAAATCCCTTAGTCTCCTTTTTAGACTTCTACTGGTATAAATTGCGCAAGCTCCTAAATAAACGAATTTTTGTCCACATTAACAATGTCATACGATTAGTTATTTTTCCCATTCGTATGCTTACTTTGACTCATGCCATGATATCACCATCATATCACCTTATCACGCAAATTGCATTAAGAGCGATAAACTATGGAATTGAGTTTAGCTGAAACCATTTTTGTGTTTTTGTTTTTGCACGTGTCTTTAATGGAAAATTTCATTGCAATAATTTTAACTTACTTGACATCTTACCATACCATAATATGGATAGAGATATTATCTCGTTTGGTTCGATGATAGTAAAGTAGTTTAATTTACTACGACTGTCCATTTAAACTGGACTTCTGAAATATGTCAAGAAAAGGTATTCGTGTGTTGTGATGTAAAAATACCAGCATTTAATATCACTATAGTATACATATAGGGTGACTTTTAATTAGTTCTTGATAGAAAAAGGTATGAATGTACTCATGATACTGAACAACTTTCCCCAAGGAACATAGGTCGTAATACGAAAATCAAGTATTGACCCCCCATAGAAACTGCATCAGCTGATAGCGCATTTTGTATGGGAGGTGAAATTTAGCTTTTCGTATTTCGACCTATGTTCCTTGGGAAAAGTTGTTCAGTATCATGAGTACATGCATATCTTTTGCTATCAAGAACTAATTAAAAGTCATTCTATATAGGGTGACTTTGAATTATTTCTTGATAGCAAAAGATATCTTTGTGCTCATGATACTGAACAACTTTCCCTAAGGAACATAGGTCGAAATACTAAATAATAGTAAATAAATAAATAAATACGAAGGTTAGTAGGTAGGGACTTCATTTTCCATTATCTCCTCCAAATAAATATTACTTTTCCCTCTTCTTCCTCTTTTATTTATAATTAGGGTTCCGTAGCGCTCCTACGGGCGTTACTACATGTTTTGGAGCGCAGAGTAGTGTGGAACAGTACGAGTAAGTGAGTTTTTTGAAATGCACTTCCTCGGGTTGATGAGACAGGGGATGGAAGTTTGTATAGAAATTCTAGTGATGCATGAAATTGAGACAAGTCTTTAGTTTTAACAAATTCTCATAACTTCAACACCCATGTAGCATTAAGCATACAATTAGATTGAATCTACACCCAGAGGTACGAGTATTGTTTGCTAAGCAACCATCTTGTTTGATTAATTAGTCGATAGCCGTGTACGTTACACATAATTACACTGAATTAGTAGATTTAGGTCGATCTTGCAGTAGACTTTGTTGACTGCTAAATTGCTAATATTAAAATTCAATAAGGTTTGGCCTTTGCGTTTAGTTTTAATCTCATACAGGATTATTATTGGAATTTTGAAGCTGAGTAACTTCCCATAAATCTTGCGAAGAGTGAAATTTGTATGGGACGACCAAATTTTTTTCTAAGTTCTATGGTCAAAACGTAACTTTGTATCTACAGGACAAAGTACTGTAGGAAAAATCGGGAATGAAGATATAAAGGCTGCCAAAGAAGTGAAGTACCGTCATAGAGCAATATTATAGTACCGTGTTCTGCGAATGCAACAATTTTCTCACTTACAACTTTTTGAAGTTCGTAGAATCCTAGTGTGGGGATCAGTACCCAACCACTAGTTACTAAGAAAACAAATAATAAACATTTATATACTTATTATATCCGCACATTTCTGACACACATGTACACATATTCACAAACACACATCTACACATATAAATACTTACGCATACATCTGCAATTACTTGCACAGTATTGTTATCCCCTTTTTTTTGTTTAAAAATATTATTTTACTTTTAACAAGAAACCTTGTATTGTATTTAGCGGAAGAGTGCTGGCAACCCACAACACAGGGTATCCTAGTGTGGGTGTCAGCTTGCAATGTAAATATGATGTAATCTTTTTCACTAATAAACTATTTTATTTTTTATTTATTTATTATTATCAAATTTACGACGGGAATGCCTATGGACAAAACAACTTTTTTGCAAACTCGGAAAAAAATTATACAAAAAAGTTGATGCAAAGGCTGATCCATCATTTGGAAACTATATGTGGCGAGCTAAGAACCATAGAGGACAGAGAAAGATGGAGACAGACGACAAGAAGTTAGCTGCAAGCTAAGTGTTTCAATACTAAACGAAAGTCACATAATGGGCAAAGAATCCTTACTTATCGTCCTTGTAAAAAATTTTAAACAAGAAAATCCGAGATTTTTTTTGAATTTGGAGTAAAAGAATTTTATTTTGTTTAGATTGTTCTTCTCCATTGGTACATTTACTTATATAGTTAGATAGGAATCTTGCAAAATGTTAAACACACTTTAGATAAGATATTCTCAAATATTTCTGCTATCTCAATTGAAATGGCACAATGTCGAATCGGATGATAAAAAATACTTTTGCATAGAAACTTTGCATACATATTATGCTGCCATCTTTGCTGTTGTCTCTGATGTCTGTTCTTGTCCCCGATTTGGTCAAAATGACCAATAGTCTCGGCGTCAGTAGACGAGCCTCAAGCGATCTAGATAGGTAATTTGCTGAAAGTCGAAAGAGTAAAATGATGGACATGGGCTTGAGTACTAAGATATATACTTTTTCAAACTAAACTCTGGTTGGCTCTTCATACTAAAATGGTCACGTGACCGACCCATTTTGTATGGGAAGTTGAAAATTTTTCGTGCGGTGTTAGAAAACTCGTAGAATAAAAGTTGTTGCTTTTGACCTCAGTAATAACGTGGGCATACGCAAATCAGGTCCAAAAAAAAAATAACCTTGTATAAAAAATAAAAACACTTATTTTCTATCCTCGCAATAACAGTGCCTTACGTATTTTGAAATATGGTAAAGCCCAGTAATCCTTCTAAAGATAAAGTCTTCAACGAAAAGACTACTCAAAGAAAGGTTGACAAAAACGCGTCGTCCATTGGTCCATTGTCATTCCCAGTTGGACGTGTCACGATTGTCGCAATCGCAACAGCGGTTTTTAAACCTTTTTCATAATCTTATAGCATTTTCGAATTCGCTTTCAACACGATCACCGCGGCAGTCTTTTGTAGAGGTTATCTCTTCGTGTTGTCAACGGGTATAATGTTGTCTAAGACTTTAAGTTTTAAAACGCTGGTAGCCGATTGGTTCACATCATCAGTCATAGTACAGCAGTCGTAGTTCAAACCTGGGGCGCTAGCATGTGAACCATTTTGAAGCCAGTTTAAAGCTGTCAAACGGAAGTAATATGAAGCTGGATCCTAAGGCGTGAATGGGTTCCAGCTTCACACTACACCCATTTGGCACCTTTCAATCGGCTTCAAAACGATTCCCATTTTTTCAGTTCTAAACAAAATTCTAGCTACGCTGGATGGGTAGGTATTAGATAGTAGTATAAAAACTCGAGTGTCTTTGTTTTTCGAAAGACACGATAGGCCGTTGTTCCTGGCTGCTAGCATTGTTAGCATTTGATTTTATTTTAACACTTCCTGTGTTCGGATACACGGACGGAGAAGACGCAGGTTCACATCCTGCCTGTGGTTGTGAAATTTTGCGATTGTCTACTTTGTTGATTAATAGCAATCATTAATCTGATTTGATGGCCATGTATGGAAAACTCTGACAGCTAGGTTGGCCACCAGTCAATCAAAGCCTCATCTAGGATTGGTTGGTCGTCTATGAATTCGAAACATTCAAATTCAAAACTGAGTAGAATATTGATTGGACGCATTGGCGTAGTTATTGAACTACCAATTTGAAAATTTATCCAACCAGCATTCTACTCTATTGTGTGTAAACGAAATTTGAATTTGACTGTATCGAAGTAGTATAGTAGCGATATATCGAGAGGAAGTAGACCACCAGAAGGCAATCGCTCTATATGAATACAGGTACCCATGTCAAATCCCCAAGATTAGGAAGCCAACTTTGTAGAAACGGAATAAGGCTAGGGCATAAAAAATCCAGGAAATAACTCTTTCAATACCCAAACGACTGGAGAAACTGACTGAGTTCTGGCTACAGTTAGGGTGGCTAACTTGATGGCTACATAGACCCACGCACAATGGTCCTCACAGGACTAAGTGCGGAAACCACACACTTAACTTAGACTTAGACTTAACTCTTTCAACCACCCAACTGTATTGTATAGTCTAGTAACAGTGAGGCAAGTTTATTTAGATGGGAATCATTGTGATATGTAGTAATCGTGCAACGTTATCATGGTTATGTCATGTAAATGGACGAGTTTTACAGCAACACAGTAAAAGTTACGTTTGAGGGGTTTCGCAAGGATGACAATCATGATCTTGATCAAAACTACAAACAAACGTTGTAAACAAAATTTTCCTCAACGGCAGGTGTTTAGTGATTCAGTTATTTTTCAGCGGCCTCCTATTTCGAGGGATCCGGTTTCGATTCTAGACAGGGGCGTCATTGGATGTCATACCCAAGAGTCATACCTAAATACTTTCAAGTACATGTACCTGTAGGTATTAAAATTGACAACCAGTCCCGGTTGAGAATCATAAGCAGCTCTGCATTACATTACTACAAAAACGCGTAATATACTATTTTCAAATAAATAAAAAAGAGGATATCATTTTTATCATGCTTTTATAATTAATTACTCTACGTTTTCAATTCTACTCTACGTCGAAAATCACTGATTCACTCAATGTTTTACCATTTTTAAAGTAATCCGTTTGAGCGACTCAGTCAAAACATTAAACAATAAACTATGAATAAGCCGGATTCACCTGTATGTTATTGCAGTCATTAAAACCAGTAACTGCTTCTCTAATTATAAATTAGCTAAGACGAGGCGAATGTATGCACGCGCGCAAAAACATGCGAATTTTTATGGATGTTGTAAATACATGAAAAGTTATTTATTCTAGCAGTCGGGTAGATAATGAAAATATTAGCTTTAAGATTAAAATTGATAAAAATGACGCGATAAGTACCTATGTAATGCGACTGCAAATACGAGTAACATAAGTAGGTATGTTGCAATCTTTCTGCAAATTGAAGACAAGGAATTTATTGATGACGTCGCATCGTTGAGAAGATGTTTCTTGTAAATGAAAAATTATTATCGTAAGTTAAGAAAAACCAGATATACAATGTTCGGATTTTAATACAAGTTTTATTGGTTATTTTAGTCAAATACTCTACAATCGCACTTATAAATTATTAGGCACTATTAATGTCCTAATTATAACCAAGTAGACTTAGGAGAGATTGATGTTTTTAATCCCCTTTAAGCACCACACCAAAATGGAAGCAATCACCATACGAATTACGTTCAGTTCGACAAAAACTTCTCCCTTGAATAGATCCTTAGAAACATACCACAAGATTTTGCTTTAGTTACGTTGATGATAAAGTAATAACCAATAAAGAGATTCAATTAATTGAATGAAAATTTGGACAGGTATTTGTTTTTGGGTTTGTGTTTCATTCATTTTATCCATGGCATCAGATCTAAAATCGTGTGATTAAAAATTAACTTTATCTTCAATCTGCATTCTCCTATCTCTTCAATGTGTTATAATGTGTTCTAACTAATGAACTCCGAGGTCGTTATTGTTTAAGAAACAATGTTTTATTATGGTTTAAGGTTATTGTTCATCTTTCAAACATGGGTGCTGTATTATTAAACACAAGACCTTATTATGTATGAATTGATCAGACTGATCGAAATTATGCTGTTATACTATTTCAGATTCATCATCATTACTCCCGTGAAGAGCATCATCAATGCCCTAGTCTTATTTCGTTTTTTCGGCGTCAGCTACCTAACCTGGAGGACTTGACAAGGGCACTCGTTTTATACCGGCCGACTTCTGCCAAGATTGAAGGCAAACTAAGAAGTCCAGTCCTAAATAAGGCTATTCCAGGTTAGTGGCCCTCCCCTGAGCTGGCAGAGTTTCGAAGCTACATAAAATGGCCTCTGTCTTTTATCAATTATGGTAGCCGACGGCTTTACGTGCTTTTCAAAACACGGTAAATGCTAAAGTGTAACTGTTGTGGTCAGTATGAGGCATACTGACCATAGCAAATGTTGCTCTTTCGTCTCGTGTGCGAAAAGAAATGAATAAATATTGATATACCTGTAGGTAATACAGGTATGAGAAATCCGGACATGTGAAATACAAACATATATGTTGAATATTATGATACTATTAACAAAAACAATCAAAAAACCACCTATCAATGTTATGTCTTTTATATTGTGTATCCGCGTGTCAAATTTGGTATATCTTGAATTTGATATCATAACTATTATATTCCCAATATTATGAATTATAAGTAAACATTCACTTGAAACTTGACACAATTCAACATTTATGTTGATAGAAAGTAAAGAAACAAAAGTTTAGGATATAATTTATTCTACACTATTATAGGTTAGTGGTTTCTCTAATCATCATTCAGGTTAAAAACATCATTACTCACCTCAACTTTTTTGGAGAAGTCCTCAGTGACACGTTCTTGCTCCTTCTTCAGCTCTTCGTTCTTCTCCAGTAGCGCCTTTCCTAACTCTGCTGCTAGAAGGAGATCAGACTCCTTCTGCTGTAGCTGCGTCCACACATCCTCTCCCTCCATAGCAGGTGCTGTAGATGTTGTCATTTCTTTTACGTATTCTTCTAGATCGTAGTAAAAATGCTCATCGGATATACTTAGAACTGTTGGAGTGATTCGCGTACCACTTCTAGATCTAGATCTTCTATGTTTCTTGACTTCTTTAGGTATATCTCCTTTACCGACAAATTCGGTAGTTTCTGTTATAAATTCAGGCGGCTTAGGCTCTTGATGTATTTCTAAATCACTACTTTTACTAATAGGTCCTTCACCAGCCATGAGTTTAGTTGATTTTTGTGTAGTTATTCTTTTTGAACAACTTGTCTATAGCTTGTTGCAACTTGCTTGATTTGGGTAGGTTTATCTTTTTGATGCTAATGTTTATGGGCAGGTCGAATTCTTTTTTTAATGCCATTATAACAATCACATGTCACGTCACAGAACTGCACTGTTTTGGGAACTGCACATGTATCGCGCGTACGGTTGGCGTCTATCGCGCGGGTTGGCGAGTTGAAGCGTTGCTCGGCGACGGAACGCGACAACAGACTGGTGCACGCCGACGGTAGGACGAGGCATGACGGTCATAGATTATGAGGGTGGTGTAGATATGCAGGTAGGTAGATTGTTTAGATGGTAATCTGTGTACGTGTTGTGTTTTATGATGTTCGGTTTATTTCTTTGGACAATTTGTAGCGTCTATGTTTTTTTTTTTAATATTTAGTGGGCAATTATATATTTTTTTTATTGTTTGATTAATTATTACTTTAATCTTTCATATAGGTTTGTATTTAGTGATATCAGTATTTTATGTACCCAAGTATTATTATTTACTTTAATCGGTTTAAGTTAACGCACTTTCAGTATAAACCTATTAGAAAAGGTTTAAGTAATTCATTTGATATTTTATTATATTTTTGAAATTTGACTTGTGTTATTTAAGTAAATATTTATTTTTATTTTGAAAAGATCGAAGAATGCTTTTACAAACCACAAATATATTTCAGATTTTTCTAATATTCTTCTCTTAAATAATTTTAAAGAACGATACCTATGCATTTCGACCTACTTCTACATCTAATACAATCTAACCTTTGCCGAGACCCAACACGTGCAATAGAAAAAGATAGCCTCCACAGGTAAATACAAAACCTTTGTGTGAGAAAGGGACAGCTATACACCAAGGTGATTACAAAGAGAGCGGTCAGACGAAATGGTGAAACAATCTTTAATTCTCATTGTTGCCAAAGTTGAGGAAGTGATCTCATATTTAATAAAAATAAGTATTACATGTTTCACGGTAGACAATAAAATGTAAGTGCGTTAAGCCACGATCACACCTAGCTGAATTCAAAGACTAATTCGGCATACATTGCTGGGAGGCTTGGTTATGTTAATTGCAATTTCCTTACTTCAACCAGCAATGTATGCTGAATTGGTCTTTGAATTCAGCTAGATGTGATCGTGGCTTTTCGCGTCAATAATCCCGACAGACAGGCCTGTTGGCATGGTTGGTAGCGAGCTTGCCTTCTACGCCGTGGCCGCGGGTTGGATCCCCGCCCAGGCAAACATTTGTGTGATGAACACGAGTGTTTGTTCTGTGTCTGGGTGTTATATATATATATTTACTAGCTGGTTCCCGCGACTTCGTCTGCGCAGAATTAGTATTTCGAGTAGCCTATGTGTTATTCTGATGTATAAGCTATCGTATATCCTATACTATTAAACGAGCAATATTTGTATATATATATATTTGTAATCGGTTTCTTGAAAACGGCTCTAACGATTTCGATAAAATTTAGTATACGGGGGTTTTTGGGGGCAAATTGATCTAGCTAAGTCTCATGTCTGGGAAAATCCGTTTTCACCGTCTTTTTAATATTTCTCAGCGCGTTATAGTGCGTTCAAGAAACTTACAGTACCATCTGTTGTTGAGTAGCTTAGCTTGCTCACCCGATGACAGTTTAATCAAACAGAGCATAGCTCGGTCGTCAGGTAATTATTGTAAAGTTTCATTAGAATCCATTCAGTAGTTTTACGTGAAAGAGTAACAAACATCCATCTATCCATACTTACAAACTTTCGCGTTTGCAATATTAGCAGGAAGAAGGATAGGATAGTAGGATAGGAAGTAGGATAGCAGGATGTATGTATATTAGTGTCTGGTACCCGCACAGTACAGGCTTTGCCTGGTTTGGGATCAGATAGCTGTGTGAATTGTCCCCAATATTTATTTATTTATTATTATTAATCATACCGGTTTTTTGGACCCGTAGCCAAATTCTAGTACAGTCAGCCGCGCGTCAGTAGAAACATTTGCAACTCTATAACGATTGCAAAAAGTCCAGATGTTTCTACTGACGTGCTGTTGGTACCTTTGTTATTCAGGACAAAAATCTGAACAACTTTTCCAAAGAAACATGAATTTAAAACGTCAGCCAAGTGCGAGTTGGACTCGCGCACTGAGGGTTCCGTACCACAACATTATATTAATTAAATTATCTGATTTGAGTTGATTGAATGAAAGGTAAATTGCGGTTTACGATTTATGACGTATAAAAAAATAAGAAACCACTTATTAGATCTCGTTCAAACCAATTTTCGGTGGAAGTATGCATTGTAATATTTTTTTTTTTGTTTAATCATTCTCTTATTTTAGAAGTTACAGGGGGGGGGATACATTTTACCACTTTGTGTCTCTCGCGCAAACTATCCAGTTAAAAATTAATGCGGTTCACAGAATACATCTACTTACCAAGTTTCAATAGTATAATTCTTATAGTTTCGGAAAAAAGTGGCTGTGACATACGGACGGACGGACAGACAGACAAGCAGACATGACGAATCTGTAAGGGTTCCGTTTTTTGTCATTTGGCTACGGAACCCTAATAAAAATGGCTCTTAATGAGATCACCTATTCATAATAAGATCCATTCACGAACATTTTGTAACCCAATTTCATCGTTTATTTACTGTCAATACACGATTTTGGTTCAGTGTTTTTAGTTCGAATTTATGAAATTTGTTTATTTAGGTTATTTTAAAAACTGAAAGATTTTTAAGGATTTGCAAAAACGTGGTTCTTATCTTTCATTCTGTGGTTCGCCATGTGACAGTATTTGTCATCAATATCATCATATTGGAATTTCAAAAACTTTTTCTAGCGACCAAAAACATTTTTACGCCCATTTTGAACGATAAAACAAACCTTCATTGTTAACATTTTGCCCGAGGAACCTTGAAATGATAACCTTGACTTTTCCTAGATTAGCTGGCCTCACGCTATAAATTTATCGTCTATCTATTAATGGAGTTTATGAGGATATAAATTATACCACCATATTGACTGATAGTAGCTGCCCATTTGGTGTATTTTATGAGCGGGAAAATTAATTAGATAGACATCTAACAACATAGTACTGATTATTATGTCATAATATACATTGTATAAATGAATCTGAAATCATCGTGGTTTTTGCATGTTTTTTGAATCACTTCAGGACTTCAGGAATTAAACAGGAGATAAAATACAAGACGTAAAAGTGCGCCTATATAAAAGACATCAACGCGCTTGACATACTTTCAAAGCCGTTTATTTAAGGGGAATATACCCTTATTCATACGTCTTTCGGCTGATATGATGATGATGATGATGATGATACCCCTCAAATGGGCTTTTTGTAAAGCCTACTCCGCATTTATAGCTGGTCAAGAAAAGTAGAAAAAAATATATGTGAAACATCAGTCATACATTGATTTTTTACGTGAATTCCCTACTTTTCCTAAAGCGCTATATTATTTGGAAATATGTTTACACTAATAAATTAAAAATCCCTTTCTTTAATTACAACATACGATTTTTTTATCTGTTATATTCATACGAAAAAGCAAGTTTTTCCTCATTTTTGCCAAAATTCCGGCTCATCGTTGGTCGTTACAGCCACGTTGAAGACCGGGACACAAGACACAACGCTTCAAACCGGTACATGACATGACCCGGTATGCCGGGCTGTATGGCAGACCTACGGGGATTTTCGGTCTCATGTCTGGGAAAAATCGTTTTCTCAATTTTTTTAGATTCATTGAAAATGCGCGTTTCAGAAAACCTACAGCGCCATCTGTTAGTAGGCTTTTGTTAAGATAATACAGAGCAAAGCTTGATCCCATGTACTGTTATTTGTCAGTGTTTTTTATTACCAACCATTCAAGAATTGGTCCCATGGGTTGTTTTGTTACACTCCCTTTTTTGCTGATGTGGTATAAAGGGTGTGAGGGACGGTGTACCGAAAACTGAAAGGGTGTGCTCAGTCAACGAAACTGAACAAGTTTCCCAAAGAAATATATCTTGGGAAATGAAAAAAAAAATTGACCTCTCCATACAAATTGCCCACTCTGGTCGAACAGTTTGTATGGCGAGGTCAAAATTTTTTTTCATTACCCAACATATGTTTCTTTGGGAAAGTTGTTCAGTTTCGTTGACTGAGCACGCCCTTTCAGTTTTCGGTACACCGTCCCTTACACCCTGTATAAGACATCAACGCACTCAAACTTATTTTCAACGCATGTATTACTTATGCAGATTAAAACTACAAGACACTGGTTACATATTACATAACCAAACAAGAATCTATAAGCAATCGCGTGGTTAGTTCGATCGTCGCTAAGCAGCGGAACATCGCAGGCGCGGTTGCGTGCGTCCTTCCTCTTTCCTACAAGCCGTGCCTAACCAACCGGACTTACTAAACCAGTTCCTGGCAAATCTGCAGATCGAGATTTGTACGTTGACGACTTTTTGATATTATATTGTGACGCAGATTTTGGCATCAGTTTACTCTCCGTGGACGAAACTCTCTAGGTAGGTATGGGTTAAAATTTAAGTATTTTGCAAACCTCTTTTACAATGAACATCCTATTGGGATTCACCGCAGTCGGTTAAAAATAAAGTAGTCTGTTATGGATTGTGTTGATGAATGTTTCGTTTATTCGAACGCTTACCAACACATTTTGCAGCTATGTCAAAAACAATCGGCTAAAGCTGCCAGAAAAAACAAGTTTGTAAAACAATGTTATTCTTTCCGTCAAAATATACTCTGGTTTTAGTGTCATGACTGCAAGATGTGTTGGTAAGCTTAAGAAAAAAATGGATTATAGATATTATTATACTTACAGATACCTGTTTAATTACTTTTTTGACGCGGAAAATTAATTTCGATTAATAAAGATACTGACAATTTTGATGCATATTTTGATAGATATTTTAATTCAATTAAAGTTAAATTCTTTCAGTAAATAACTGGTAAAATGGCGAATCCAGACGACATGGAGATGGAGAAAATAGCGGAGGATGAATTGTCTAAATTACGAAGACAGGTATTTTTATTGATTTCTTTTAACTTCTAAGATACTAAGAGGAATAAGTAGGTAAAGTTTCAAGTACCCTGAGTGTTCATCATCATCATATAACATCAGATTCAGATTCAGATAATTTTATTCAATGTAGATTCTTTACAGAATACTTATTGAATGTCATGCAGAATACAATGCAAATAGAGCGAGTCTACGCCGTTTCGGATCGTGCTATGGCAGCGTAAAAGAAACGGCAAGAAACCACTGCACCACGGCCTACTTTAAGAGTCGGCTTTTTACAATGTGTTTCTTGTGTTTCGCTGGAATATCAGAGCACCATACCTCTTTGTCATTCATATAGTCATCCAATCTATAGTAAGCTTTTTTACACAACGTTTGCTTTACACATTCTTTAAACTTTCTCTCAGGTAATTGCACTATATTGTCAGGTATTTTGTTGTAGTATCGTATACACAGACCAACGAAAGATGTATTGACTTTAGTTAATCTAGTATATGGTTGATCAATTTTATGCTTATTTCTAGTATTAAAATTATGCCTGTCACAAATTTTGGGTAATTGATGAATGTTCTTTCTAGCATACATTATATTTTCATAGATATACTGGCATGGCACTGTCATATTGTTGATTTCCTTGAACAGTTCTCTCAGGGAATCACGAGTCTTCAGGCAATAAATTGCTCTTATAGCCCTCTTTTGTAAAATGAATATTGAATGTATAATGTGTAAAGCAGTATGCCATAAGACATAATGCTATGGAAGTAGCTAAAGTAAACCAGCCTTGCAGTAGCTAATCCCATCCCATGGAACGTCCCTCCAGAACTCTACCAAAAACGCGTGGTACTTAGGAGGGGATTCACCATATATAGTCACCACGCTTGTAAGTGTTGCGGCGGGCAACCGCTGTTGTTGGTGACCGCATTATATAAGATGGTACGATAGACAGAAAGATGCTGCTGCCCATCCTTCGGTACATAAGCCCTTAGTCGCCGCTCACAGCTTAGCTCACTTGCACAGCACTGGTAGAAAAGCAGCTTTAGGGATCCCCACACCCGATTTTTTGTCGGCATCCCGCCTGACGTTATCACCTGAATCTTCCGTCCTTGTCCTGGCCGATAATCGCCCACCGATTCTCGGTCGTGAGCGGGATCTCTTATGGCTAGCAAAATGCTTATCCTCCGGTTCAAGATCTTTAGTCGCATTTTACAAAACCCACGGGCTGATATGGGATTATTTAGTACCTATATAATTAAAAATAAACCTATGTCTTTTCTAGTTCCGTGTAATGGAAATAGACCGAGCGAATGTAACGAGCAGCGTGCAACCAACTTTAAGAGTACAGAAGAACATCATACGCTCGTTGAATGCTGAACTGGACAAGATCATGATGGAGCTTAAGGTAAGTTATCATTAGGTATCAAACTCAAAAACAATTAATCTGGAACATTTTGAAAGTATATTTCGTTACCTGTGTCTTCTTCTCTTCCTAGCCTTAATCCCTTTATTAAGGTCAGCTCTACCAGAAGACTACAGGCTCCTTCCGCTGAAATCTACAGCGAAGCTCATAACGAGCATATTCAAAAACAGCGGTAAATCACAGAAGCAATAAGGCAGGGGAAGCACAAAAGATCCCATAGGGTCGAAGTGCTCTGAGATCCATTAAGGAACTCAGCCCCACGTAATAAGATAAGATAAGAAGGTCAGCTATTTTATATACTGCCACGAACATGACGTCGGGTCGTCTGCTGTCACACGAGAGAACTGTTTAAAAATTTCGACAAGTCAGCTAAGAGCCCCGTGATGCAATGGATAGGGCAGAGGGTTACAAAGCCGATGGGCACCGGTTCTCAAAAATGAATCCAGAATGTTCAGAACGAGTAGTATGGGTATATAAGGAGGGCCACCAAGCGGCTACGGCGTAGTTCAGTGGAAAGCGATCTAAAGAGAGGAACAAGATGAAGAAAAAGAAGTTAGGTATTACAAGAGGGCTCGAAGGGAAACTGTGTAGAAGAGGTTCTGGAGGTAAAAGTGCTCGGAGGGAAGACTCCGTAGTAGAGGTCCCGGAGGAAAGACTCCATAGAAGAGGACCCAGAAGGAAGATTGCTCGGAGGGAAGACTCCCTAGAAAAGGTCCCGGAGGGAAGAGAGCTCGGTAGGAAGACTCCGCTTTCGAGGTCTAGAAGACTACGAAGCGGTCTCGGAATAGAAGACACTACAAAGAGGTTTCTGAGAAGTGTATCAAAAGCTTGAGTTATACATAAGTCCTAATAAACTAATAAACCTACATTGGTGTTTCACTCCGATCCCGAATCACAAGCTTGTAACATTCCTATTCTTTGCCAGGACACAAGTCTCCAAGGACCGAGGACACTGGTTGTCTCGGGTGGTATATGTGTGTTCTTCAAGTCTCTGTTCACATTGCTCATCTATGTTTAACAGAGTGTTCCTCACCACTTAATTGCTGAGCTCATGTCTAGTAGGTAGTTCTCTTTGTATCATGTGATTTAATGGGCAACACATGACAGGCCTGTACTAAGTATCGTCGTCGGCTTCCCACAATTTTTTAAAGGGGTAGCTTTTAGTTTAAAGTTACCACTTATCATACCCTCATGCAGGTGTTATCTACCTATATTCTTATGCCTACATTTCTTTAAACTCTCATTCCAATTCCACAGCTAACTAAAAGCAGCTCCAACGTGCTAGACAACGCTCGAACCCGCGATAAGCTGATCTTCTTACTCAAAGAGCATGAAAAATGCTCAACTGAAGTGAAGGAGCACCGCAGCACCATTGGAGAGCTGGACTTTTTACTGCTACAGGTCCAGAAGGAAATTAAAGGACTGAATTCAAAGGGAGGATTTGATAAGGTATTTCTAGGATCACAGAAAGAACTAATTTGTCTCTAAAGATCTTATGAGATCCTAAACGCGCTACCCTATAATTTTAAGCACTATTATACTACTACTATTAAGTAGTGCTTTAACGTTAAAAATTTGGTAACGTTACCAGCTGCTAATGTACCCAATAACGTTAACATAAATATCATTATACGACGCACAAAATAACTCTGGCCCTGTCATTGATGCGCAGAAGTCTGTCAATTTCCAACCTCATCTTTAAGTTCTCGCTATTGACATTGTTTAACTTGTATACCAAAGTATCTTTATGAAATTACCGTTGCGTAACGTTATTTATTATGTTATCTGGTAACGTTAACAAGCACTGCTATTAAGTCTTAATAATTTAAGAAACGACCAATTAATCACTTAGTCTTGGACCATAACATTATACATTAAAATAATAAAATAAATAAATAAGTTTCATTTATTTCAGACATTTGCAGAGTCCATATTACATTACACATTACATTATTATTATAATTACATTAGAGTATTGTAATTGTATTGTATACAAAATAAAATTACATAGTTAAAGAGGAAGTTAAATATTCATTTAGGAGGTAGAAGTTTGGAGGTCCAAAATTTAAATATACGGGGACAGTAACTAACAATAGCGGTTATGAGGTTGTTGTTGGTTGATGTAGTTTTATCTTGTTATTCAGGGCGTAATGGATCCTATGACCAACCAAACGGTAACGGCTCAGCTCTCAAACAGACTGGATGTAGCCATGAAGAAGTTCAACAATGTCAATAGCGAGAACTTCAAGATGAGGTTGGAAATTGACAGACTCCTGCGCGATCGGTAAGAGCAAATCTATGATCATTGGAGCAAATCAAATGCCAACCTAACTAAATAGGTAGGTACTACTTGATAATCATCATCAGTGGTCTACAGGTCAAAGCGTTAAGTGAGCTTCTGGGTTCGACACTTTACTTTATCACAATCGTAAAGCATGACATAGAAGTGTGTTGTAAAAAACAAAAAGATAAAGTCAAAAATACAAGGTTCTACAGAGTATAAAAGAAAATTAAAAAAACTATAAAAAGTGGGCTAACAAAAGGTTCTGTCGCTGACATTTCCAAAGATTAAAGAATCCACCCCATATCATCCCGTGGGTGTCACAAAAGGCGACTAAGTGATCTTGAAGCAGAGGATGAGCAGAAGCGTCCTTCTTCGTATCGTTCCTATCACCACAATGCGGTTACCAAGTACCGCGGTCTATTGTGCCAGCCGCAATGCAAATAAGCATTGTGACTATGGCACATGTATCCCTACCAAAATATACCACATATTTTTGTTATAAAATTCTAAGGGGAGTTTCCTGTCCAGTAGGTCTAGCATGCGCGCCGCGATTTGGCGAGTAGACTAAACCAAAGTAGTAGTTTTTGCGCGCAACTCGACCAAATCGCGGTGCGCGTCTTAGCCCGGCAGGACTGGACTTTTAATGGGATCAATGATGATGACGTGGAACCAACATTCATGGAAGTTTATTAATCCCGGACGTTCTGGATAATCGTCAAACGCACGATTATTTTGCAATTTGATCTTTCAGACAATTCTTCAACTCACTCTGGAAGACTCAGATCAAGCGCCTGATGGACGGCAAAGCCCAGATCTTGGAGTTAGTAGAAGCGGCTATCACAACGTATGACCAGAGAGAAGAGTGGTGCAATAAACTAGACGCATTAAAGGAAAAGGCTGCCGTGGATTATAGGAAACACTGCCTGGTAAAATACCACTAAAGTTTTTGGGAAAAATGAAGATAGGTCTTTTTCCTTCGACATACAGTCCAATTTTAACATTTAAAATGTCTCCGGACATTAAATACAGGGTGTAAGAGACGGTGTATCGAAAACTGAAAGGGCGTAATCAGTCAACGAAACTGAACAACTTTCCCAACGAAACATTTCTTGGAGGTTCCGGTTTGACAACAAAAAAATTGTGTTAAACATGTTATCGTGCCTAAATGTTTGCCTATGATTTTTTGTTTATGTAGCTTGCTTGTAGGTAACGTATCTTATTGCTGAGAAAAGGAATTCGTTCTCTTTTGTGAGTTTCTACCCGCAGATATAAATGTATATGTCTTAGGCCAATCGTTGAATTGGGCTGATCGAGATCTGCCTGGGCACGTCACGATACGCCGGCATTTCTAGATTTGCCTATCTCATATCCGCCATACCGTTCAAAGCATAATGTTTGACGATTTGCCCGGCCATACTTGGGCAAATAAATTCTGTAGGGTGGCCAACATAACCTAACCTAACCTACTACATTACGATGTGCCCAGACATATCTCGATGTGCCCAGCCATATCTCAATGTGGCCATGCGAATCGACAAATAGGTTACTCTCATCGATCCGCCCAATTTTATATAGGGCACATCATAAAATAATTGGCTAGATATTTGCAGGAAGTCCGTGAGCTCCAAAGGCAGCTGGACCACAGCTTGAAGCTGGAAGAGTTCCTCCGCACCAAGGGAACGGTCAGGCTGACAGCGGCTGATGCTAAAGCCGAAGCCAAAAGGTTGGAACAGCAGGAGGAAGAAATGAGGGCGTATAATAACTACGTCAACATACTGGATGCTATCAAGGTCAGTGGAAGTAGTAGTTCATGTGGTGTCGGGTAAGTATCACATTATCGTTTCACGTGGGCACACCCCAGAGTGCCCACGCAGATTTCGTCCGCACTTCCGAGTTGTCGCGTAGTATCTACTTTGTCTAAATTTGAAATACTCGTAAGCAGACGCGTACGCACGTGCACGCAGTACAACTAGAACCGACAAAAATCCCGGGAATAGCGCGTTATCATAACATCCCAAAAAACATCCACTGCTCCCTTCAGAACTCCAGCAAAATCGCGTGGTACTGAGGAGGGTTTTTACTATAGACACCAAGCTTGTATGCTGCTGCCCATCCTTTGGTTCATAAGCCCTTAGTCGCCTCTTACGACACCCACTGGTAGAGATGGGATGGTTCAGTCAACGACAGGTCAAGCTTGACACTCGCAGTGCGACTCTAGCCCGTACGTCTATTGTAATAAGAACGGTACAAACTCCAATGTGTCAAGCTTGATGTGCTCTTGACTGTACTATTCTTTGCCGGCACCACACGAATGATTTGCAGTTCAATACAGTAGGTACACACGGCCGCACGTCGGTGGAAACACTTTGACCGTGAGCGGGTCCCTGGTCTTGGGCGTTTGTAGCGTAGCGCTGGTTCAGATGGTTTTGTTTCTACGTACACTCAACAGCACATCAGTAGAAACACTTTTGGACCTTATGGCGTGGTAATAAAGTTGAAAAAGTTTCTACCGACGAGCGGTTGACCGTACTATGAAACTCACGTGCTTTTCATAAATCAAGTTGCAAAGTTAGATGATTTGTTTGTCCTTAAATAGGGAACATGCATGAATAAGCAGTTAAGTAAAACTATTTTTCGAATAACTATGAAATATCTCTTTCTAGCAAAACGAACACGGAGTTTATATGGCTGTAGTGAACTGTGACGTCACTATTCATGTCGGATCTCTCTGTCTTATAGGCGCGTAATTCTTCTTCTTATTAGCCATTTCTGTCCCACTGCTGGGCAAAGGCCTTCCTTTCGTTCCTTCCACTGGTCTCTACTCTGAGCCTCTTGTTGCCAGTCCTTACAGAAAGCGTCGAGTTCATCGCGCCATCTGCGCCGTGGTCGGCCTCGACGCCGTCTGTTACTTGGCGGTTGCCAGATAGCCAACCAATAACAGATAGCCTCCAATAACTAACATGGACTCTCCAAATAACCACTGGCGCGTAATTAATAGTTTCAAATTTTAATTTCACTTTTTGTCATCTCTACTACGTTATTTTCATATTTCGTTAATAAATGTGACTAAAAAAAATTATGCATGTTCCCTATTCAGGAGTTCGCTGGAGAAGATGACGTGGACAAGTTGATCCAAGAGTTTAATCGCAGGGAGGAGGAGAACTACGCTCTCTTCAACTACATCAACGAAGTGAATACAGAATTGAAGAGTTTGAACGATAGTGTCAAGACGCTGCGGGTTAGCATTGGTAAGTTTACAAAAAACTGTTTCCTGTCATCATAACATCACATGAAACGTCAACTGCAGGACAGGGAATGGGGAACTCCCTCCAGAACTAACTCCAGCAAAAACGCATGGTACTTTCTTTGGAGGGGATTTACCATAGTCACCACGCTTGTAAGCTTTGAGGCTGGAAACCGCTGTTGCTAGTGACCGCGGAATTTGGTAGTAGGTACAATACACAGAAAGATGCTGCTGCCCATCCTCCGGTTCACAACCCCTTAGTCGCATTTTACGACAACCACGGATAGAGATGGTTTGGCACTATTCTTTGCCGGTACCACACGGACAGGTTTCCAGTAAAACTGTTTAAAATAAAGGGGCTGGCTCTAAACTAAACCTAGTCTTGGGTCTGCGTGGGGATGACGATAAAACGAGGTTACCCAGAGGCTGAGGAAGCCTAGGATCACAGCTTTAGATTCGGGTTATGTGACGCTTGAGATTTCAGTCAAATAGCTTACGTGCTAATCTCCTTATGTGAGCCAGACTATAACCAAATCCGTTACCTAGCTAGCTCGATTACTATATAGCGCTACAGATTAAAAACAGTGGGCTAGTGACACTTAAGCGAATTTACATCAAAAGAGTAGCAAGTTCACCTTAGCACTAGAGTCTACTTCACCGCATACAAAGGATTTCATAATTTAATTAAGTTTCTTCCCTATATCAGCCTCTAGACATAGGCCTCCCCTAAAGATCTCCCCTCGACCGGTCCAGGTCTCGCGAATGCCACCAGATAGTCGGTCCACTTTGTAGAAACCTGCCCCCACTAGGTATTCCGGTCGTTGGTCGCCATTCTAAAACCTTTACGCCCCATTGGCCATCGGTTCTTCTAACGATATGCCTATTAGAGATTCTTCGAGCTATGTCGGTTACTTAGCGTTCTGCGGATCTCCTTGTTTCTGAAGAGTTGTTTTGATGAAATTTTAAGACACTGCGCGTTAATTTACCAAATTTCATCTCTAATAAAAACAGTTGCTGATTTAAACCTACGTCTAATTTTATATCTTCTACTATTTTCAGCCGAAGAAAATGCTAAACACCAAGCGAAGTTACACAAACAACAAGATAGCATTGAATCCTTGAAAAGCGCTTTGGAAGAGAAGAGGGCAGCTACTCAAAGCGCAAGAGACGTTTACAACAGGAGCAACAATGTGTTAGGGGGACTTCTGCAGAGAGTAAAGGCGCTCGCTTTGTAAGTTTTCCGGAGGAGTGTGAAGTGTCACCGTGGTAAAAAGTAACTTATCACTCATCGTCATTTAGATTAAATAATATTCTTTTGTCGCACTGCAGTATATTAACGGGAAATATCCGACAAAGAGCTTCAAGGAAATTGGCAATGTTTTTGTAAATAATAAACGAATCGTAAAGAACTTCATCCAGGTAACCTCCAGTAAAGGGGTTGCAGCGGCTTCGAGCTTCTAACGGCCATGTCACTGTTTAGGTACCCAGTCAACTTTTGTGACACCCACAGAAAGAAGCCTCGTTTTGGGAATAAGAAGATTTCCTTCTGAGTTTTCAAATCCTGTAGCGACTTGTAGAGATCTACTGTAGCCAAAGAAGCCGCTTTTAGTCATAGCGGGCTCAACACGAGAATTCTCTGCTAACTTGTCATATCCAAGGAATATCCAAAGCCAAATACACAAATAATAGGAATAGTATGAACCCCATCTTTACCAGTGGGTGTTGTAGGGGTAGACTAAGGGATTATGAACCAAAGGATGGGCAGCAGCATCCTTATGTGTATTGTACCATCTTGTAGTCACTAACAACCGCGGTCCATGGTGCCAGCCGCAACGCCAACAAGCGTTGGTGATCATAGTACACCCCCTCTAATTTGAACCATGCGTTTTTTCTGGAAATCTGTAATGAAGCCCCTGTCCTGCAGTGGACGTTTTACGGGATGTTATGATTGTCATGTAATATCTTGCCTCAGGTCTTCTGAATGCGATTCCTTGCCTCTGCTACGTCTGCTTGGCAAGTCGATTGATATAAACAAGACCAACGCTCGACTTTACATCAAGAGTTTGGAGAAGAAGGTCCTGGAAATGGTGGAACTGATTAAGATCGATGAGGTCAGTGCGGATCAATTTACTGAGAATAGACGGTTCTTTTGAGTAGGTATGTTATTTAGACCATAGAACCCTGTGTTTTATCCGCTAGACCGGTTGCGTGTCAGCGGTACCTAACGGAATATGAGCGCTCGTCCAACGCCATAAGTTTCAATTTCACTTGCAGGCAGGGGGCGTAGGTAATTTTTTATACCTAAAATTGCAGTTTGTTCGAGAGTGCTCTATGTTCCAGGCGCTACAGCGAGCAGCGGAAGCCAAGGAGCGCACCCCGCCCTCGTCCCGCCGCCGCCGCCCCGCGCCCTCCCCCCGCCCGCACCGAGCTGTGCGCGACAGGGACCGCGAGCCACACTCACTTCTCGCTACTCAAGCATAATACTGCTTTCTTAAGCATAATACTGCTTTCTTAAGCATAATACTGGTTTACACCGGGTTATTTTCTTGTCACTTATGTTTATTCCCACACAAAATGGTAAAAGTATGTCCTTATATGAATAAATTATAATTTACATTACTTCGGCATAGCATAATACAAATTTCTCGAGCATAATACTGCTTTTTCGAACATAATACTGCTTTCTCGAACACAATACTGCTTTCTTGAACATAATGAATGAGAATGAAGATGAGAATAAAGATGATAATAATGTATGGATGAGATTATGAAAGCAATGAATAGTATGAAATCAGGTAAAGCAGCTGGGTATGATAGAGTGTCAGTCGAGATGTTGAAGGCTGGGCGAGGCATTGTGGCTAGTCAGTTGTACCGCCTTTTCACCTTGTATACTTTTCACCTGTGTTGGACGAACAGCCAAGTACCAGGTGACTGGTGCAAGGCTGTGATTGTGCCACTGTACAAGGGAAAAGGGTCACAACAGGACTGCAAAAATTACCGCGGGATAAGCCTTCTTAGTGTCGTCGGCAAACTGTATGCAAAGGTTTTGATTGAAAGAGTGATGAAAGATACTGACGAAAATATATGGGATGTACAAGCGGGATTTAGAAAGGGAATGGGATGTACAGATCAGGTCTTTTCCTTTCGGTGCATAGCTGAAAAGTTTTTGGCTAAAAACCAAAAAGTCTACTGCACGTTCGTGGATTTGGAAAAGGCCTATGACCGAGTGGTAAGGAATGAATTGTGGTCAGCATTGTCTATGTATGGGGTAAACGGTCATCTGATTCAAGCACTGAAATCTCTCTATGAGGATTCCAGTGCTTGTGTCAGAATAAACGGGGTGCACACTGAATGGTTTAGCATCGAAAAAGGTGTTAGGCAGGGATGTGTAGCGTCACCTTGGCTGTTTAACCTGTTCATGGATAATTGTTTGATTGATCTGAAAGAGAGTATGTGTGGACTGAGAATGAATGAGTTACTTATCAAATGTCTTCTCTACGCTGATGACCAAGTTGTACTGGCGTCATCTGCTGACGAGTTGCAGGAGATGGTAACAATGATGAATGTGGCTTTGGACAGGAAAGGAATGAAAGTAAATGTAAGCAAGACGAAAGTAATGGTACTTGAAAGAGAAGAATGTATGACAGAGTGTACTATAGGTAGTGAACAAGTCGAACAAGTGAAGGAGTTTGTGTATCTGGGCTCAAAGTTTACGAGAGATGGAAATTGTTAAAGTGATATTGAAAGAAGAGTGAATGCTGGAAACATGGTGAATGGTGCCCTGCACGCCTTTATGAGGAGTCAGAAGGTGTCTCACAAGGCTCGTTTGGCTGGTCATAGGGGTGTTTTGGTACCAACACTGATGTATGGCAGTGAAAGCTGGGTATGGCAGAAGAAGCATGAAAGTAGAATTAATGCAGTGGAAATGAGAGCGCTAAGGAGTATGATTGGTGTTAAATTGAGTGACAGGATTAAAAATAGTGTGATAAGAGAACGGTGTGGCGTAAAAGAAGACGTAGTGACCACAATCGAGAAAGAGATGCTGAGATGGTTTGGTCATGTAGAGAGGATGAATGAACGAAGACTAACGAAAGAGATCTACCAGGCGAGAGTGAACGGAAACGTTGGAAGGGAAAGGCCTAGGCGAACGTACCAGGACCAAATTCAGGACGTTCTGAATAAAGGCCAGGTTAAAAGTACCCTAAACCGACGAGCATGTATGAAAGAATTGATGAAAGTACAGGAAGCAAGGTAAGTATGTGAAGATCGTAGCAGGTGGAGGACTGTGGTCTCTGCCTACCCCGACGGGAAAGAGGCGTGATGTTATGTATGTATGAACATAATACTGCTTTCTAAAAACTTTTATACAATACTTACACAAAAAATAGGGGGCCAATTCTTGAAAATCACCGGGTGATTTCCAAGATTTTTAAAATTTGAAAAAGCCTCGATAAGCTCATAAAACTCAAATTGTTATGATGATAATTTTAAAACTGACAAATATTATAATTAACAAATATTGATCCTTACTTTTGTTTCTCTATGATATTATGTATAAAAAAGTCAAGGATTTCAAGATATTGAGAGTTTTCTTTAATTTTGGCTTGGGTAAAAAAGTGAAACATTTCGAGATATTGTTTACTTATTTAATATTTAGAGAACAGACACAACAGGTGCTGCTTATTTCAGCCATATTAGATATTGAGATTCTTTTCAATTGAAAAAAAAATCTGGCACCTGCATGGGTTTAAGTAATGCCTACAAGCCTACTAGTTTTTGCCTTGCCTTGGCTGATTCAGACGATGGCAACATAGACAAGACCGTAGGCAAGGTGTAACGACCGGGCATACCTTGCCGGCGGCGCGGAGCAAAATTTTTGCCTTGTCTGCGTTTAAGCGCCTGAATTTTTTGCCCTGTGTGTAAACCTGCCTTTAAACTAAAAAACTAATAATTGCACATAGAAACGAGAATAAAATAACTAAATACTATTGACTTTTTTGTTTGTACTTAACTGTACTTACTTTGCCTATTTTTAACGAGTTTGGCCACGAGGAAATGGTATTCCTCGTAGCCAAATCAGTTTGGCGAAAAAGTTTGGCGACGAGGAACAACCCGAATTTGACGCTGATTGTACCTACAGGTTACACAAGGAGGCGAGGTCTTCTTTTGATGCGAATCCTAGGATACCTCGCATGCTTGAGTTTTAGTTACAAGGCACTAGCGCCAAACTAAAATTTAAATAACTATAACTTCATCTCACAGCTCCGTCCGACCGCGATAGCAGGAGCCCCTAGATAAGCGCGCGAGAAAATTGACGTTTGCTTCATACAATTTAAGTCAAAAAGTGTTATTTGGCCTTAGATATATTTCGATCTTGGGGTTGGTGCCGAGCCGGCACTGGTAATGCGAAATTAGTTTGTTCAATAAAATTCAAGGTGTAAAAAAATTGTGAGCAATATTTTAACTGAATTTTTTTTCCCAAGGAACATAGGTCGAAATAAGAAAAAAATATATAGTAACTGCACGCTGTTGGCGCATTTTAAATGGGAGGTAAACATTTTTTTTTTCATATTTCGACCTATGTACCTTAGGGAAAATTATTTAGTTTCATGGTCTAAGTAACGGGCTTCAATAATCCTTGTTTACTCTTTTTTTACACCCCATATGTATGTATTAAGTTTATTTTCAGATTATTTTAATTTAAAAAAATTACAACTGTTTTAAATCAGAGGGATGTTTATTTGTTTATTTTGTTTAAATTTTAATTTTAATTACTATTATTTTATTTTGATTTAAAGGAGCTTACACTTTTGCCGACAAACTTTAAAAAAGTTTGGCAAAATGTAATTATGTATGTAATTGCTAAAATATCAAATAAAACTATTTTTCATTTAAAAAAAAAAAATTATACATTATACAACTAAAGTTTATTTACAATATAAAGGGTGTAAGGGACGGTGTACAGAAAATTGAAAAGGCGTGCACAGTTTTACGAAACTGAACAACTTTCCCGAAGAAACATATTAGAGAAATTTTAAAAAATATTGACCTCTCCAAAATTGCTCACTCTGATCGAATAGTTTATATGGAGAGGTCGAAAGGGCGTGCACAGTTTACGAAACTGAACAACTTTCCCGAAGAAACATTTTAGAAATTTTTTAAAAAATATTGATCTCTCCAAAATTGCTCTCTGATCGAATAGTTTATATGGAGAGGTCAAGATTTTTTTTAAGTCCTAAAAATGTTTCTTTGGGAAAGTTGTTCAGTTTCGTTGACTGAGCACGACCTTTCAGATTTCGGTACACCGTCCCTTACACCCTGTAAGGGCGAACGCTGCGTCAGGCGTATTTACGCTACGTAGCTACGCTCCGTACTTATGCGACGTAGACACGCTGCGTAGCCAAAATACGCATCGCGTATCGAACCGCCACACGCAGCGCTGCCAGTATTAAATTTCATCGAAATCGTTAAAGCCGTTTTCGAGAAACCGATTACAAATATATATATTTATATATATACAAATATTGCATGTTTAATAGTATAGGATTTTTTACATAATGATGATGATATTACGTTATTTAACAATTCTGACAGGCAATCCTCTAGCTACAACACTGCTGGCTATCATGGCGTAGCCGGTAGACCCTCGGGCACGAGATATCGCTTTAAGCAGGTTCGGTTCCGGGGTGAACTCGCCTTTTTGATCAACGTTTGTTTCTGAAAAAAATCGATAATTTCACATTAGAAAAATCTATACTACAACATGTACAATGGATGTGAATCTGTCTTTCCGGATTTTCGATAAGTTTTGTATCTAGCGAGTAATATTTTTTTTTACCATTGCCACTCGACAAAGGACCCCGCGATTCTTCAAAAACAGTGAATAAAACGCTGTTTGTTACACTAAGTGAATAAAAAAAATTGAATTTGGAACATGCGCGAATATACGGATTACAGTAAGAAAAAAGGAAAACGTGCAAAGAGGTTGCACACTCTCGCAATAAAAAAGTACTGAAAACCACCAAAATGAAATGACTGGCTGTATGTAATATGGCTAAAAAAATGCCGCTAACTTTCTGTGCAATTTTCTTTGTAAAAGTTTCTGTTTGGTATCGGGAAAATCTTAATCGATCATAATCTTAATCGAGTGCAGTAGCTGAAAGTTATATTGAGGATTTAGTGAAAAATAAGGCTAAATGTGCAAACGAATTATTGACGGCATTAACCTTAAACCGTCTACATCTGACGCTTGGACGCCAGTTTCTCCGTCTCGCCCTTAAACGACATAACAGCCATCTCAGCATAAGACCGTTTCAGGCCCATATAAGCACATAAATCTAAGTTTCAAAAATATTGTTATAATTTTACAATTAATTTCTAGTTCTTTTGTTTTCTATTGTTCTTTTATGTATCACCCATAATTAAATTTGATTTATAATCACAGAGTAATTATTTTCTCGCAGTCAGTGATAAAAAGTATAGTACCTAACACGTGAAAAAAAAAAACATCTCGGCTCTTGTATCCCTTGATCCGCTCAGGATTCTATTCCTTCGCCCCTCTCGTGATACAACTTAGTGCCTCGAACATAGATTTATATAGTCAAGATAGGGTCTTGGGAACAAGCGGTTCAAAATTTCCCCATACAAGAAAAAATAGCGCCAGCTGTGAAAAATCGCGTGAACTACGTTGTGTAGTACTTCGGTCGGTGCTAAATACACGGAACGGAAATAATAGGGGGGGGAAAAATAAAACAAACTTTTTACTGTTTATATGTGATTTAGGCCTGGTTTTTCAGTTTTATTAATTGGATAATAGTCAAAAACAATAATAAGAAATAACAATAATAATAATAAGAGTATTGTTTCTTCAACTAAGAACATTCCATTTTGTTGGTAAGTTTATTTGCATCCAATGTTGACAATATGACTGACATTTGTTGGTCCTAAACGTCAGATTTCGGACCAACGAATTGGGGACATTGTAAAGTGCCGATGGGCTAGTACTTATATATAAGTAAATGGCCTCGAAAAGAATTCACCTTTTTTTGACTTGTTGGGTAATATACTATTTAACTGATGGGAGCGCTAGTGGATCGCAGGTAGCCCCTTAAGCTCCTTTCAGTTTTCGGTACACCGACCCTTACATCTTATAATAGGATAGTACCTGGGCGACCGAGCATCGCTCTATAATAGCCGCCTCAACATTAAAATATCAGCGGGTGCTGCTACCCGCCAACAGGTGGCGCTGTAGGTTTTGTCTAAAACGCGGTAACACAGAGAAAACGAATTATCCTAGACATAAGACCTAGCTAGATCGATTTTTCGCCCACGAAAACCCCCGTAAGGTAAATTAAATCGAAATCATTAGAGCCGTTTTTCCAGAAACCGATTACAAATAAATATATAAAAGTACATATTGCTTGTTTAATAGTATAGGATGACTAGATTCCATTCTGCTGCCGTACGGTAATCTATATTTTACGAAAATGAAATAAAATGTTAATGCGTTATGTGTTCCAAAAATTTTTGATAGTTTTTACAATAACTCAATGACTTTCTCTATTAATGGGCCAAGTTTTGAGGTTTCTTAGATTTGGATTTCTGTTGCAAGTTTACGAAAGAACTCACCAAACAAAAAAAAATATCAAATTCATACAAAGTGTTAAAAATGTAGCTATTTCTGACTACCTAGTTGTGCAAAGAAACATGAACGCACGGCAGCAAGAACGTAGAAACAAAATCAGTATAGGATGAACTACTTAGTTCTCAGGGTGGGCAACACGCTTTGCTGTCTTATTAGCGTCAAATTATGTCACTATGGGGTGTGGTTGGTACGGGCGGTGGAGACCACTTACCATCAGGTGGCCCACCTACTCGTTTGCTCACTTTTAACATAAAAAAAACTAGAGAAACTAGAGACCCGCTCAAGGTCAAAGTGATTACACCGACGTGCGGCCGTGTGTACCTCGCGTAATTGAAGATATTTTTTTTTTAACTGCTAAATCTTTCTTTGTCTGTCACACTCTTTCGTGAACTCTTTTATATGTATACACTTTCTTACCCAATATTCCTTGGCTCCATTTAGCCTTCCCCACACTGGGCCAGGGCGTGTTTGCATCGGAAGGCACGTATAAAGACACCAGTGTGCTCACCACCTTATCCACTTCTAAATCTGTCACCTCCCACAACATCCCGACTACCATTGGACTGTGAAACAAATAATTCTATGATCAAAAAAGTATAACAATAAAGAATAAAAGGAAATTAGTAACCTCAACTGTCTCATACTTGTGGTTTATATCGCCCCACATTCGTAGCCTCAACCACCCCACTGTTGTAGCCTTAATCGCCCCATATTTCTAGTCTTATTAACCCCACATTTGTGGCCTCAATCACCCCACATACGTAGGTAGACTCAATCATCATCGGTTACAGACTCAATCACCCCATGTCGACACTGTCCATGTCCCCAGTCTCCTTTCTAAATTAAACTATATTGGCGTTCGCGGAATCGCACTGGAAATGTTCAGAGACTATCTCTCTGACCGATCACAGTGCGTCAAAATTGAAAATCAAATAAGCTCAGACGAACAAATTACCTGTGGAGTACCTCAAGGTTCAATATTAGGACCTACTCTTTTCAAAATTTACATAAATGACTTATGCACTTTGTCTATACCTAACTGCGAGATTTTTACATACGCTGATGATACGGCTTTGATAGTACAGGGTGCTGATTGGCACAGCGCAATAAAAAACGCAGAATATGCTCTTCGAATAATGTACAGCTGGCTGTCAACCAACCTCCTTACACTGAACATCGAAAAATCCAAATATTTACCCTTCTCAATCAGGTCAACTAATCAGCTACCTCAATCAATGTCAATTAAAGCACATACCTGTTCTCTCTCTTCATCCGACTGCAGTTGTCTCACCCTCTCGCGCTCATCTCACCTCAAGTATCTCGGTATTCATCTAGACCAACATTTGAACTGGAATGTGCACCTGGACGCGCTTACGGCTCGTACTCGTCGTTTAATATATATATTTAAGACCCTAAGACAGTCAGCTGATCGTGAGACTCTTAAACTAGTATACACCGCTCTTTGTCAATCGTTACTTACCTATTGCATTCCGGTATGGGGGGGTGCAGTTAAAACATCTATGCTACAGCTAGAAAGAGCCCAAAGAGCTGTATTGAAAGTTATGCTCTCAAAACCCTTCAGGTTTTCAACCTCAGATCTATATTCTATAGTGAAAGTCTTGACTGTAAGACAGCTTTTTGTGCTCCGAGCTACCCTACGCAGACACATTAAAAACCCACCTTCTCCTGACCCTAACAAACGAACTAGTCGTGACATTTGTGTTGTTGACACTCATAAGACATCTTTTGCTGCTCGTCAATACTTTATTCTTAACTCCCATATATATAACACAATACATAAACTTATTAATATCTACAATCTAAGTAAATATGAAGTTAAAACTAAAATCGAAAAGTTACTTCTTAATTACAACTATACACAAACCGAGGATGTACTGACTAAATAATTCACTCTAACCTATGTAGACATACCTTCCCAAAAACAGCAGACTTACAGACCCACACACACGCACTCACTAACACACGCTTACACACACACACACACACACACATGCAGAGTCACGCTTCCATAAAATAAATGGTTATTTTTGATAATATGATTATATTATAATTATAATTAATTATTAATGTACATTTAAATATATATACGTATTAACTTTATATAATTTCTCCTTCCTTTTTAAATTTGCCCATATAGGATATTGGTATGTTGACGTCCCACGACTGCACGTCAGACAATCACTGATCCCTAAGTTACAGGTTTTTACCTAGTTTAGGAATTAGGATTCCACCATCTTATATTCAGGTACAGCATGCCTATTTTTAAGATTATTGTTAATGTAAGATAACCTAAGTCCTTTTGATTAATAAAGAAATTTTGTATTTTTTTTTTTTTGTACATTTCTAGCCTCAATAACCCCACATGTTTAGCCTCAATAATCTCACATTCCTAGCCTCAATAAGCCCACATTACTAGCCTTAATAACCCCAAATTCCTAGCCTCAATAAGTCCACATTCGTAGCCTCAATCACCTCACATTTCTAGCCTCAATTATTCCAATTTTTTGCCTCAATAACCCCACATTACTAGCCTCAATAAGCTCACATTTCTTGCCTCAATAACCCCAAATTTTTTGCATCAATAACCCCACATTTCTAGCCTCAATAACCCCACGTTTATAGCCCCAGTCACCCCACGTTTATAGCCCCAGTCACCCCATATTTCTAGCCCCGTCACCCCACGTTTATAACCCCAGTCACCCCACATTTCTAGCTTCAATCACTCCACATTTCTAACCTCATTATTTTATCATACTTACCACCCGGCGATGTGCAAATGATGATGCGCGGCCGCGGGAGACCCCCTGCCGGGAGGGTGCACTAGTCTGACCGAGCCGCAGCCCGACAGCACGGTGACCGCGCGGGTGCCGACAGCGCCCTCCACCCCCGCGCCATTGGCCCCGCCGTTAGCGAATCGGCAGCCGTCACCGTGGCCACAGTATCTGAAAAATTGATACAAATTGAATATTTCAGCTTGGGCACAGGAGACTTCAGTGAGATAAGTGAAGAATTCAGTGAGGTAAGTTAGGACCTTGGTGAGTTAGGTGAAGAATTCAGTGGAATATGTCAGCTTTAACGAGATCAGTGAGGAATTTAGTAAGACAGGTGAAGAATTCAGTGAGATAGGTGAGGAACTAACTGAGATAGGTAAGAAATTCAGTGAGATAGGTAAGGAATTCAGTGAGATGGCTCAGGACCTTAGTGAGGTATGTGAGTGTATGCAGGAATATGCCAGCTTCAACGAGGTGGGTGAGGAAATCAGTGAGATAGTTTAAAATTCAGTGGAATACGAGTAGCTTTGATGGACCTCAAATATTTAGATAGATATACTTACAGGAATAGATGTAAGTAGAATTATAAATATAAATATTGAGGGACATTTCACACAAGGTCATCTGAACCCTAACTAGGCAAAGCCTGTACTATGGGTATCAGAGACTGATATACATACATAAATAGATAAATAACACCCAGACACAGAACAAACACTTGTGTTCATCACACAAATGTTTGTCCTGGGCGGGGATCGAACCCGCGATCCACGGCGACAGAGGCAGGCTCACTACCGACCACACCAAAGGGCCTGTCATTCAGTTAAATAGATTAGAAGCTCAGGACCTCAGTGAGATAGGTGAAGAATTCAGTGGGATAGATAAGGAATTCCGTGAGATCGTTGAAGAATTCAGTGAAATAGATGAGGATACTTACAAAAATATGTCTGCTTGAGTGAGATAGGTAAGAAACTCAGTGAGATACATAGATAGTCATAAAGACGAGGATACTTACAGAAATATGTCGGCTTCGGTCAGATATGTGAGAAATTCTTGTGGCGGCGGCGGCTCGCTCACATAACCACGCCACGACTGGCACCAGTATTCCACAAACGAGCACATGCGTTTCTCCATACGGTCCAGGTTCTTTTCTATACATGTTAAAATAATTATGATGCATAGTTAACAAAGAGTCTTGATTGGTTAATCTTAAAATTTAAGGCATGCAGTAATTTTGGGTTCAACTTAAACACCAAAACATGAAATTTTCCCAAGGAAGAAAGTTCGAAATACGAAAAAAGAATTTCGACTTCCCAAACTGCATCACGAGACAAGGTATTTTGTGTGAAAAGTACCAACTTTACTTTTGTTCACATAGATCAAAGATCATGGGGATTTTTTTTACTTTTGTGGGCTGAGTTATAGGTCATAGGTTATAGTTATAGACCTATGTTCATTGAGGAAATTATAACAGTTTTTGGTCTGAATCTATACTGGTAAATAAATAAATTGTTTTAAGTATGTTCGGCAGCACCAAAATTAAAACATTTCCAGAATTATAATTAGTTTCTCGAGTCAATGTCAAAGCTTACCAACACATTTTGCAGCTATATTAATCAATAGTAATCAACTAAAACTGTCAGAAAAAACAAGTTTGTAAAACAATTTTATTTTTTCCGTCAAATATATTCTGGTTCGTGGTGGTTTGTCTGTTTCTATGGCTGCAAAATGTGTTGGTAGGCTTTGGCATTGCCTCGTGACACGGATTATACAAAGTCCCATAACCAGAGACCTCCTCAAGATCAAAGTGTTTCCACTGACATGCGGTCGTGTGTACTTACCAGGGTTAATAACGTATCTCCCAACGCCAGCCTTTGCAGCGAAGTAGCCATCTTTGATACTGCCTTCATGTATCTTGTACAAGTAGTATAGGAAGTGTACATTCTCTATTCTCGATACGGGATGATGGTTCAGTATCGGTAAAGTTTCCCATGGAAATGTGTCTAGCATCTGTGAACAATCATCATCATATGGTGTGGGCTGCAAGGTCCTTAACCGACCTCACAGACCCTAGTGACAGAGTTGTTGATCCGCAAAAGGCTTCTGACATGGCTCACTAACGATATTTTACATCGGGCGCTTACGTGATTTAGTTTTGGTAACACGCACAGTATATTACCCCTTTCTTTCAAGCGAAAAGACTGCGCCCACTGTCAAATAACTATCTTTTCACATATCCTCTTAAGCAATATGTTGTAGTTTCATTAAAATACATACCTCGTCAACAATTAAAACGACCGGTTTCCTCTTAGCTTTCTTCAAACCACTCCACTCGTCATCCTCCCTCACCATTTTAGCCGCTTGAGAAAATGCCTTTATTCCATCCACTAACGTAAACTTGTGTAGCCTTTCGAAACAACCAGACAGGCATTTGAAACATAGTTCATTGACGAATCTAAATTCTCCTTTGCAAGTGGGACAGGTCCTGTCTATGAGGTTTCGTATATCTTCAATGTTGCCCTGTTCGGTGAGTATTCTTCGAATGCAGGATTTTATTTGGTTCGAATTTAGTACCGGGCAGGTTTCTATTAAATTGTAGAGTAAGATTTTTTGTCTTTGTGTCAGTTTTATGAAGCTGAAAATAAAAATGTCATAATGTGTAAAGCTCAAGTCACACAGAGGCGGTATGATTGCGAAAGCGGTCCGGGAGCGGTTTGGCGGGAACAAAATATCGCGCCGCGACCGCTTTTCAATGTGACAGGGTGCATAAGAACTCATACTTTACAAAGCATACCGCCCCCGGAACGCTTCCGCTACCGCCTCAGTGTGACTCGGGCTTAAGAGTCACACACAGAGGCGACATTTGTCGATTGCATGCAAGTTACAAATATCGTTTGCATTTTAGTTCTGTCCACGTAATAGACATGCAAGCTGCAAAGTGACCTAGATTCAGATTCAGATAATTTTATTCAATGTAGATTCTTTACAGAATACTTATTGAATGTCATGCAGAATACAATGCAAATAGAGCGAGTCTACGCCGTTTCCTAACAATCTTGCACGGATAAAATAAGCTGAAAAAGTGGCATAAGTCAACCAAAAAAACATTTTGTTTCCAAAATGCACTTACCCCCAATCGGTGATAGTGTGGTCCACTAACTGCATAACCTTTTCCCTCCATTTCGAGTCTTCTAGTTTTCCAGTAAGAAGGCTGCCCCAACCCCCTAACCATTCTTTGTCCATCACATTTATGACACTCTGAAAATAAAATATCAACTTACTAAACTTGAATATAAATAGCCTCATTACATGTAAGTGGCTTTTGACGTACGAGTATATACTTTCGTTTGGAGGGCCATTTCGTGAAAAGTGAATATTACAATAATTGGTACTACATTGAGATTCTTATAAAAGCGAAAAGAAAAATCATCTTCGGGCTTCTGACTTCCAAGGAAGAAGCTTCTTGAATATCATCATCATATCGTGTGGGTTGCAAGGTTGACCTTACAAACGCTGGTGTCAGAGTTGTTGAGCCGCCAAAGGCCTCTGAGATGGCTCATTAACGACTACATCCGTAGTAGTCGGGACCAATGGGTTAACGTAACTTATGAAGCGAGGAATCATCTAACTTTTCAGACAATCAGGTGATTTTTTTTATGTCAAAACAGACAAACGAGCAGATAGAAAGTATCACTGCCGCCCATGGACACTTGCAACACCAGAAGAGGCAATGCTAGTGCGTTGCATATAAGAATTTGTTAACCCGCTTTTTGAAAGGCCCCATATCGTAACCATATGCTACAATGTCCTAACCAAACTAGGGAGAGGTCGCACAAAGGGAATTTTGTTTTGCAGTGTCCCCACTGGGAATCGAACCCAGAGCCTCCAGATGGAGTCGAGCGCCTAACCAATAGCACAGAATAAAGTAATAGTACTATCACACGGAACATACACTCTCCGCTCCCTTGCTACCCGGCACCCCTGCACGCACCCGCCAAGAGATTCTCGTGGTGTTCCAGAGGGTCTTTTGTACTGAATATGCGAGCTTACACGACCAATTTCAAATTCCCGCTCGATGTATGTAGTGTCCAGTGAGGATGGAGGCTGTTAGAGGTTTCCCAATGCTTACCTTCATTCTCAAGTCAACATCCTCTCTTCTGTTCCAGTAATTCTGTACCAGTCTTTTGTTGTTCAGCAGGTGAGCATTGTCTATAGTATTGTAGTTTTCCTCTAGAAGGGAATATAGCTCAAGGAATAGAGGTTTTTCACCTTCTGAAATGTAAAAAAACCGGTCAAGTGCGAGTCGGTCTTGTCTGCCGAGGGTACTGATATACCTATAGTTTTAGAAGCAATAAGTCCATTTTTAGGTCCGCAAAATAAAATTTGCTTGTAAAGGTATTTTGCAATTTCTAAAAAACTGTGCTAGTTAGAGAGATTGTTTTATTTTTCCTGTAATATCTACATATAATTCATTCAGATTTTTCCGTTTGCAAACTTCGGAGATAAGGGAGAGAATGGTATTTTTTTACATTTTTCATCATAACTTGAAAACGTAAAAAAAATACAAAAATCTATTATGGATGGACAAGTACATACATGTCATAATAATAAAACTAAGTTTTACTCACCTTTAACGACATTGGCAGGTACACTAATAGTCAGTGGCCCCAACCCACTATCATCAAGGTAGTCGTTAGTCAACACACTAACAAAAATAGAGTTGATCTCAGTTCTGTACTCCGAAAGAGGTTTGATATTCTCATTCAGATTGTATGGTGCAGACAGTTGGATTATTGTCCATTCTGCAAAAAAAAGTACAGCTACAGTCAAAAAAGTACAACTACAGTCAAAGTCAAGTGCACTGCGACTTTTTGCATCGATACAGTCGCGATGCAAACGAGATGCCGCATCGATATAGTCGCGATGCAAACGAGATCCCGCATCAATACAGTCGCGATGCAAACAAGATCCCGCATCGATACAGTCGCGATGCAAACGAGATGCCGCATCGATAAAGTCGCGATGCAAACGAGATGCCGCATCGATAGTCGCGATGTAAACGAGATGCCGCATCAGATTCAGATAATTTTATTTAATGTAGATTCTTTACAGAATACTTAATGAATGTCATGCAGAATACGCCGGAGTCTACGCCGTTTCGGATCGTGCTATGGCAGCGTAAAAGAAACGGCAAGAAACCACTGCAGCACGGCCTACTTTAAGAGTCGGCTTTTTACAAAGTGTTTCTTGTGTTTGGCTGGAATATCAGAGCACCATACCTCTTTGTCATTCATATAGTCATCCAATCTATAGTAAGCTTTTTTACATCGATACAGTCGCGATGCAAACGAGATGCCGCATCGATACAGTCGCGATTAAACGAGATCCCGCATCGATACAGTCGCGATGCAAATGAGATGCCGCATCGATACAGTCGCGATGCAAACGAGATCCCGCATCAATACAGTCGTGATGCAAACGAGATTCCGCATCGATACAGTCGAGATGCAAACGAGATCCCGCATCGATACAGTCGCGATGCAAACGAGATGCCGCATCGATACAGTCGCGACGCAAACGAGATGCCGCATCGATACAGTCGCGATGCAAACGAGATGCCACATCAACACAGTCGTGATGCAAACGAGATGCCGCATCGATACAGTCGCGATGCAAACGAGATGCTGTATCGATACAGTCGCGATGCAAACGAGATGCCGCATCGATACAGTCGCGATGCAAACGGGATTTTATTTTATTTTATTTTATTAATTAGGAACGCCAACAGTAATGGTGTTAAACTTACTTAAAGCATACATAGGGAAACGGTCTGACACCAAGACCTATTATAGGCGAGCACAGCACTCTTAATTTAATTAAATAGTAAGGTTAGTAACTTTAAACTAATAGATAGAAAATTTTAACAGTGATCAAAATTAAACACCAATTTAAATAAAATGGCGGTCAAGACAACACAGAAGTAATTTTTTCTTTAAATTTGCACAAACTGTCATTAAATATATCGATGTTAGCATTAAGCTTAGTAAGTTCGTTATATGCCATTGAAATCCGAGATAGGGGGGAGTTTAAGCCTAAATTTGTTCTACAATGCGGACGTGAAAATAACCGGACTATCGGAGCACGAGGATAACGAAAAGGAATTGCAAGACCGACAGAGCCTAGGATGGACGGAGAGTCAATGAAGTTGTTTATAAGCTTATATAAGAACATAATATCGCGAATTTTCCTTCTAGTCCTCAAGGTTTTCATACTAAAAAATGCCACATCAACACAGTCGTTATGCAAACGAGATGCCGCATCGATACAGTCGCGATGCAAACGAGATGCCGGATCGATACAGTCGCGATTCAACGGGATTGTGTATCGATACAGTCGCGATGCAAACGAGACGCCGGCGCATCGATACAGTCGCGATGCAAACGAGACGCCGCCGCATCGATACAGTCGCGATGTAAACGCGCGTGAGTAGCGATAGAAACAACTGTCTAGATGCAGCCGCGGGGGAAGAGCTAAGTTTTGGAGGAGAGGAGGGAATGAGGTTGAGGTTGATGAAGAGGTTGATGTCGATGACGAGGATAACGACTCGACTCGACTTACAAAAGTAACTGGCAACGCTGTATCGATTGCATTGCAGCATCGCATTTGCATCATAGCAAACGCGCGTGAGTAGCAATGCACTCGCGATACAGTCGCGCGTTTGAATCGCTACATGCAACTGTATCGATGCTGCATCTCGTTTGCACGGCGACTGTATCGATGCAAAAAGTCGCAGTGTAAATAGGGCCCAACAAAGGGGAAGAACCTTAGTCACCACGTCTGGCACCACAGACCGCGGCTGTTGGTGACCGCAGTATACAAGATGGAACAATACACAGAGGGCGCTGCTGCATCTCCTCCGATAAACCCTTAGTCGCCTCTTAGAATAGATTGGTATTTATTCTTTACCGGCACCACACGGCCTATGTATGTAAATTACCTTTAGGCAATTCTTCTATGATTTTCTTAAAGTTGTCAACATTATTTTCCGAGCTGAACCTTAGGTATTTCTTATAAAATGGCTCTTCATCCATTCTACACGATTTTAACATATTGTCTATGTCATCTGTCTCTTCAAATAGATAATCAAATAATTTCTCATCATCTGTGGAGCTGAAAGCATGTAAAAAGCAAAGAATTACATTAATAAGATTGGAGTTTTGTCCCAGGTACGGGTAGAGGGGATGTCGCTGTGACCCGGATATCTTCTCGTAATTTGTCGGCGTTGAAAGGACTTTGTCCTATACTAAGTCCTAAAGGTCTTGATGTTGACTAGTCGAGTTTCGCAGGTTGACTAGTCGAGTTTCGCATCTTTTATTTGTAAAATGTACCTGCAGTGCCTTTGTAGGTGGTAGGGCTTTTGTGCAAAGTCCGTCTGGGAAATTTTTTTTTAGCAACCCCTTGCCTTTTTCTGCCGTAAAGCAGCAGTGTATGCACTGCTGTGTTTCGGTTTGAAGGGTGAGGGAGCCAGTGAAATTACCGGCACACGAGACATACCATTTTAGCTCTCAGGGTGGGTAACCGCTTTGCTGTCTTATTAGTGTCAAATTATTTAATTAATAAGACAGTGTGTGTCATGGGCGGTGGTGACCACTTACCACCAGGTGGCCCACCTGCTCGTTTGCCCACTTGTGACATTAAAAAAAAAACCTTCGTTACCCGATCAGACACTATACTAGGACCAACTATAGTTCATACATCGTAAGAATGCAATGAGTCATCGCTTTCCGCCACTGGTAGCCAAGCCCCTTAACCAATCAGGTCGCTTAAAATTATAAAGTTAAATCCACAATGACTAACTGAACGCAAAACTTCGACAAAAGCGGTTGTTTCCTTTGTGTGTTACCTAAAAAACGAAAAAAAAAAATTTTTTTTTTTTTCCATTGTGAATACACCTTTAGCCTGCGTTAATGACTTACAGCATTCTTAACGCCGACGAACTATAGTGCGGGTCACGGGGAGTACCCAGAGCACCCAGGGGCGGCGCGGGGATTACGCGCACAAAAGGCCTAGGCGCTGCGATGGCCGCTCCTACACTGTCGGTCAGACATATTAGTCGATGTACACAATCCACAAGTATTAGAAGCTATACACCTAAGAATTCCAAACATGCGGTTTAGGCAGGGACCACGAAATGAGACATTCGCTTTGCCACAGTGTCGAACTAACATTTTAAAATACGCTCCGCTTACCGAGGCTCTACGTATTTTAAACGGAGTATCAGGGAAAATTGATCTTTTTAATTGCTCACTGTCCAAATTTGCAGAAACTGTGCTAAAATATGTCAGTACCTAGTTTTAAGAGGGGTTATTGTGACATAAAGTTTAATTTAATTTTCGACTATTGATTTGAATTTATATTGTTACCATAATACTATTATAGAATTTTGATTTTGACATAATATGCTGACATGTGTACATTTGAATTTTAATCTATTGACATATTTTATTGTTTTCGAATTGTTATATCTTGTAATTTTTACTTGTGAATTAATGTATAATTTTATCTATAAAATCTACATTGTCGATTTGGCTTTAACTGTAATGACGTGTACTGTTGTAAATTTAGTAGTAATAAATAAATAAATAAAATAAATAAATAAATAAATGTTGGAGCTATATGCGCGGATGTGTCCACCGCGCTAAGGGGAAGGGTTAGGGGTAAGTCAGGGCCGGGCGGGAGAGTTTGTGTATTTTTCACTCTATCATTACTGATTTGTTGTTAACCTCTTTGAAACTGGAACCGCTTAAATAAAGGTTATATTCGAATTAAAAATAACTAAATCTTTCTCTTCGTACTTATAGAAACACTAGCTTGAAAAATTAACATTTTTCAAACCCTGTTTACTCTTCCCTCCAGTTTGAACCTTATGTTAAAAACCAACCCCTTACCTCCTCTATGTCCTCAAGTCTAAACATAGGTTAAGATCAGAATAAAGAAAAATTCTAAAGTATAAATACTTTGACAAGCCCGTTGGTGCGTTTGGTAGTGCACCTGCCTTTCACGCTACGTTTTCACGTGTGATGAACACAAGGGTGTTATTTAACTATTTATGTATGTGTATCAGTCTCTGATACCCATAATACAGGCTCCCAGTTTGGGATTAGATGACGAAATGTCCCCTAATATTTAATATACTTACGGAGGATGTGAATCTATTAAATCCTGGATAGGTTTGATAAAACTTGTTATTTTGAGGAGCTTGTTTTCTGAAATAAAAGATAATATGCAATATGCTTATTAGAAACCTTCCTCACAACTTAAAAATAATAAAACAATATAAAACACCGGACAAGTGCGAGTCGGACTCGCGCACCGAGGGTTCCGCACCAATAAGGTAAAAATACCGTCTTAAGCCCGAGTCACACTAAGGTGGTAGCGGAAGCGTTTGTAAAGTATGAGTTCTTATGCAGCCTGTCACATTGAAAACCGGTCGCGGCGCGGTATTTTCTTCCCGCAGGTCCACCCCGGACCGCTTTCGCAATCATACCGCCTCTGTGTGACTTGGACTTTAGTTATGGACGCACAGTCTATTAAATGCGCGCGAGTCCGACACGCAATTGACCAGTTTTTAGGGTTCCGTACCTCAAAAGAAAAAGACGGAACCCTTATAGGATCACTTTGTTGTCCGTCTGTCTGTCTGTCAAGACCCTTTATCTCACGAATGGGTAAATGTATCAGGTTGAAACTAATACCATATATTAGGATCCATGAACCACACAAGATCTGAAAATTTCAATTCTTCACAACGATGCAATCAAAAGATATGGCATTTTATGTCCTCATCTCTATACATTTATTCAAAAATGCAAAACCTACAGGGTACTTCCCGTTGACCTAAAATTATGAAATTTGGCAAGAAGCTAGGTCTCACAGTACAAATAATGGGAAATGTCTGAAATCATTAAATATTTCAACTTTTCTCCCAACTAATGGTAACCAATTGTGGTGAGCTCCCGTTTCAAGAACTTTCATATAAGAGAGGGGTCAAGTTGGATGGTCATTGAGGCGATTTTTGTTTTAGTTCTATTTTAAAAACGGGAACACTTACAAACTTGAAAATTGGTATGTTTATAGTGGATAAGCTATAAAATAACAACAATAAATAAAATTTGGTCAAGCGCGTGTCGGACTCAAACAATCTAGCACATTAACTTACTGAAATTTCAACTAATACAATTATGTTTATGTGGTGGTACGGAACCCTCAGTGCGCGAGTCCGACTCGCACTTGGCCGGTTTTTTATTATTTGTTGTTATTCAACAGCATTAGCTTCTATAAACATTCTCAAGCTTGTAAGTGTTCCCGTTTTTACAATAGAGCTAAAACAAAAATGGAGCAAAATTCGCCTAAAACACTTCTTTTAAAAAACTTTTAATTCCTATTGAAAATGTAGTGAGGGCAGGCCCACTACAATATGGAACAAACTGTCTAGTCAAGGATGCGGGCAGCACAGGACTGGTTGTCATGGAGATATTTAGAGGACACCCGCTTATACATACTGAGATATCTTTTAGCCGATATGATGCACTCAGAGACATCATTTATAGTTAATCAGTCGTATCAGTCTAAATATTACTGAGCATGGTAGTTAGTGATCAATTTTATAGATTAATTTACTATATATTATAAAAAGTTAAATAGTTTACCATTAAATTTGATTTGTTCATTTCTATACACGGCCATAGTTCTTAGTGTAGCAGAGACGGATTCACTCAAATGAAAAGCACATTCCAGTTCATTGCCAGTAGATAAACATTCCTCAGCCATTAATTTCCTCGCACCTGTAAACAGAAAAAATAAAAAGATAATAAAAATCTGGTAAAAATAAATAACAATGGCACCCAATCAGCTTGTTAACATATTGTGCGGGTTATCACAAATCCTGGTGTCTACTTCCGTAGAGAGTAGCTGGGACCAACAGCAGCTTTGCTTGGCTTCCGAAGTACGGAATCATCATAGTTTTCGGACAATCAGGTGATTATTCCTGCAACGTCCTAAGCAAACTGGGGAATCTCAGCTTATGCTACACCACTTCTGTGAACTCTGAGTGTGTGTAGCAATGGCTAATTGCATTTACACACTGGAGTTGCCTCACACCTCTAAGCAACAGTGATTATAATAAATTATGTTTTGAAGGCGATTCTCACTGTGTTCTGATAAAATTCTGTCTGTACAACCAATCATAACAGCCACGTTGCAGAGCACTCCTATATGAACGTTATTGACATGTAAATGAGGTCCACATTTGCATGGATATTTGAATTTTAGGGTAAGAAGCGCCTGACAAGGCTTAACTTTAGCAAAAAGAACACACCACTTTTGCATAATTCCAGCTTTAAACATTCTGCATCAATTTCTCAGTTTTGTTGCTAAGATATTGAGTGCCAATATTACAAAGTTTTCGTGTCAGAAATAGCTCTAAATGTTATTTATTTACTAGAAATTCCTAAAATTATGACTAAAGTTGTCAGAAAAGCAGTTTTTAGGGTTCCGTACCCAGCCCCTCAATCAATGGTCTTCAAACCTTGTTAAAGGTCTGTGAGAAATATGCACACAACCACGGCCTCAAATACAATGTAAAGAAGACTGAAATGATGGTTTTTAAGGCAGGGAGGGGTCCGGAGAGGGTACCGCCTGTATTTCTGAACGGAGCTTCTGTCAAGAAGGTGGTACAGTTCAGATACTTGGGGCACATTCTTACTGAAGACCTGAGGGATGACACCGACGTTGAAAGGGAACGACGGGCATTGGCCGTGCGGTGTAACATGCTTGCGCGCCGATTTGCTAAGTGTAGTGATGCCGTCAAGCTGACACTGTTTAGAGCGTTTTGTCAAAGCTTCTATACGTGTCAGCTTTGGGTAAACTACACCAGGCGAGCGTGGAGCACCATTAGAGTGCAATATAATGATGCATATCGCACTCTGATGAGATTGCCTAGATATTGTAGCGCGTCAAGCATGTTCGCCGCAGCCGGTGTGCCAGACTTCTTTGCCATTGTAAGAGCTCGGGTGGCTGGTTACTGGGAGCGCCTCAGGTCATCAGATAACCAAATTCTTACAACGCTGTGCGAGTATCTGGACTGTCCCATTTTTAAACATTGGCTGACGATACACCGCGAGGGGAACCGTAAATAATATGTACCCATAGTTCAAGTTATCTTTATTTTTATTTTTTTTTATTCTACCTTTGTCTTTTTATTGGTATAATTTTATTATCATTGTAATTTCTATGGGTGTATGCCTGAAATAAAGACCATTTATTTATTATTATTATTTATTATTAAAGGGTGAAAAATGGGACCCTATTAATATGCCTCCGATGTCTGTCTGTCTGTCAGCAGGCTGTATCTCATGAACCGTAATAGGTAGAAATTTGAAATTTTCACAAATTGTGTATATCTGTTGCCGCTACAACAACAAATACTAAAATGTAAAAAGTAAAAAATTAAGGGGGGCTCGCAAACAGCTAAAGGGGGAAGCGTAAAAAAAAGTTTAACCTACCTACCCCATCGAGTGGAGTATTGTTGTTTAGAGCTCGTTGAGTACCTAAATAAATAAATACTGTATTTTTTGTTTTAAATAATTTTTAAAAACAAAGAAATAAGATGCCACCAAAGTCAGCTGTTTTTACAAAATTTTGTTTGAGCTGTATCTCATGAAAAGTAATAGCTAGACAGTTAAAATTTTGCAAGATTATGTATTTCTGTTGCCGCTATAACAACAAATACAAAAAATAAAAAAAGTAATAAATTAAGGGGGGCTCCCATACTAAAGACCTATTTTTTTTAGGCGATTTTTGTTTTAGCTATATCTTAAAAACGGGAACACTTACAAACGTGAAAATTGGTATGTTTATATTAGTATGTTTACAGGCTACAAAATAACAACAAATAATAAAATTTGTTCTTACTGAAATTTCAACTAATACAATTATGATTATGTGGTGGTACGGAACCCTCGGAGCGCGAGTCCGACTCGCACTTGGCCGGTTTCTTTTTTATTCTTTGAGATTAAAAATACGAGAGAAAACAGCAAGAAATACTTACATTGGTAGTTAGGACCATTTGGAGTTCCAGGCACGTCTTTAACAAACTTGTTTAGTATATTCATATAAAATGGCTTTGTGTAATTGATTTCGTCGGTGAATACATCGAAATCATCCATTTTTATTCACAATATTGAAGAAACAATTCAGAACAAGATTTTGTTGACACAAATTTTGAAATAACCGTTACGTGCTTTTTTTATTTCACGGCATGGCTGCAGAGCAAAATAAAACACGTAGAGCCAGACAGATGCGCAATAATGAGGTTCGTTTAATTAATAGAAACTAAACAAAAGAGAAATATTGGACGACCCCGATCACACGACCCAAATAATAAAGTAGGGACTCGCTTCAAAAAACCTATCAAGTATTTAATCACAGAATATATGATAGTAAACAAGTTAGGTATTTAATTTACAATAATATCAGTAGTCAGGCCTGCCAGGCAGCCAGACCTAAAATAAAAAAAAACAATGTCAAAATGAAGTTGACGGAGGACGGCTGTGCAGTGTTCCCGAACCTTACCAAACTTTACAGAAAATCTCTCGATTTTGAACATCATCTCACCGATCTCCCATTTTACCACCAAAATATCCTGATTTTTAGGAAAATCTGAATTACATAAGAAAATTAAAAAGGAATTTATTTGTTCGTGTTCTGAAGTTTTATTTCAGCGGTTCATAGAGTCAGCTTATTGGCAGTATTATACAGGTTGGCCCATTGATAGACGTTCAAAAGAAAAATTTCGGTGCCTCAATGTAAGGGGTATCCAAAACACCCCCATGTATGTTCCGTGATTGTTTGTAGTTTTCGAGTTATAAATTATTTAATTAATTTTTAAAATTTTCTGCCGATTCAAATTTTGATCATCAATTTAAAAATACAAAAAGGATGTTCCGTTGTGGCTGGTTTTAAAAACTTTTCAAGTCTCTAGGCTACCCAAAACATAAAAAAAATTTCGTGCTTAATGTGGTATTTTTCGCTGAAATTAGCGTTTAAAAGTTAAGAGGGTAAAAACCCTGAATGTTAATTCAGGCTCCAAATAAATAATTGGCCTATTTTTGTGATTTCTATTGCAAAATACGATGGTGGTAGGGCTTTTGTACAAAGTCCGTCTGGAAAATACCGCCTTTTGCCTGTTTCTGTCGTAAAGCAGCAGTGTTTGTACTATTTTGTTTCGGTACAAGTTTTGAAAGAGCTGGTAAAATTTTTGGCACATGAGCGACTCTATTTTATTACTTAGAATTGGGAAATAGAGGGTGGGGTTAGAATTTGGTTGTTTTTGCCGTAAGAATTACTACTTGATAGGGTATTTTAAAAGTATTTTCGTACTTAAAATGGAATTTTCTGCTGAAATTGGCTGTTAAAACATATAAGAGAAAAACATAAATCTTAATTTGGGTTAAAATAATAAATTACCTATTCTTTTAGCAAATTTTATTAATGATAAGACAGAATTTACAGAATAGCCCTACCACCTTCAAAGTTGCCACAAGAATAACTTGAATTAAAAAGAAATTTCATTTTAAGTACCAAAATACTTTTGAAATACCCTATCAAGTAGTCATTCTTACTGCAAAAGCAACGAAATTCTAAAGGCCCACCCTAAGAAATAAAATAGAGTCGCTCATGTGCCAGAAATTTTACCAGCTCTTTCAAAACTTGTACCGAAACAAAATAGTACAAACACTGCTGCTTTACGACAGAAACAGGCTAAAGGCGGTATTTTCCAGACGGACTTTGTACAAAAGCCCTACCACCATCGTATGTTGCAATAGGAATCACAAAAATAGGCAAATTATTTATTTGGAGCCTAAATTTGTTAAGATTATTATGTTTGTGAACGCACCTTCATAGACATTGAAGTATGACAGTTTTTTTATTATCTGTAGTCGCTTTGCCTCCAAAATGTAAGAGCATGTGGAATGTGAATTTTATAAAATAAAAGGCATTAAAACAACTTAAATGTGTTGTATTTCATCGGCCTCGGCTAACAAAAAATAACAGCAGAGCGTGGTTGATCGAAAGCAGTAAGTAGAAGTGATGGCGACCTGCAATTTTCCGAAACTAAACGATGGCGTCACCTTCGCCAATTGGAAATTCCGTATAAAGATTTTGCTAGAAGAACGAAGTCTAGGAACTGCTCTAAAAGGGTATGATAAGAAAAATGATAAGGAAATAGAAGTCAACGCAAAAGCAAAATCAATAATAGTGCAATGTTTATCGGATAAATACTTGGAAATTGTAAAACAATGTGACAGCGCCGCTGACATGATCACAAAGCTTGAAAATGTGTTTGAACGCAAGAGCGTCTTTAATAAATTGTTTTTGAGGAAAAAACTACTTACCTTGAAGTGTCCAAAAGGCGGAGACTTGCAAGATCATTTCTTGAAATTTGATAATTTGATTGCACAACTGGAGTGCTCAGGTTCAAAGGTAGAAGAAAGTGATAAACTATGCCATCTATTTTTAACCCTCCCTGAGGAATATGAAACAGTTATTACAACTCTTGAAACAAGAAGTGATGAGCTGACACTGGACTTGGTAAAATCAAGATTGCTCGATGAGGAGTTAAAACTTAAACAAAAGCAAGAAGAAGATCACCCCAGTTCATTCCTGACATGTTATAAGTGTGGTAAAGAGGGCCACCTACAATTTCAATGCCGGAGTAACAGTAATTTTAACAATACAACTAGGAAACGAGGAAGAAGTCGCTCCAGGAGTTATAGAGGAAATAGAGGACATTCTCGTGGAGCACACACTAGTGAAATGGAAAGCTCAGAAATGTTTGTTGCTTTATCCACAGAAATTAATAATGCATATGAAGAGGACGGCATGATTACCTTCATTATAGATTCAGGGGCCACTCACCATTTTATTAAGGAGGAAAATGAAAAGTATATGATGAACATTCAAGAATTAGAGACACCTATAAAAATAAAAATAGCAAATGGAGAAAAATTAACGGCTACAAAGAAGGGACAGTTGAAAGCATACTATAATACAACACCAATCATTATTGAAGGACTAATAGTAAAAGGTATTGCACACAATTTACTATCAGTTAATGAGCTCATGACAAGAGGAAAAAGTGTTATGTTCAAGGAGTTTTCCTTCACAATTAAATCCAAGAAAGGTTTTTACACAGGAAAGAAAAAAGGAAAACTATATGTCTTGAAACTAAAATTAAGCGAAAGAAAATACTCCTGTAATTATACTGAAAATAATGAACAAGACATCTGGCATCTGAGATTGGGACACCTAAACCGGAAAGGACTAAATATATTAAATTTACCCCACTCTGACAAAATATGCAACATTTGTATGCGAAATAAAAGCACTAGATTGCCATTCAGAACTATACAAGAGCCGCAATCAAAAGGAATTGGAGAACTAATTCATTCAGATATAGCAGGACCTATGAGAACACCAACAAACGAAGGCTATCGATATTATCAGACAATCCTTGACGACTACTCGCATTTTACTCAAACTTACCTTTTAAAGAATAAGTCTGAAGCAGCAGAAAATCTGATAACATACATCAGAGAAATTGAGAGAGAAAAAGGAATACAAATTAAGAGAATTCGCTGCGATAATGGCGGGGAGTATACATCAAATACAATTAAGAGATACTGCGAAGAAAAAGGAATTAAAATTGAGTACAGTTTGCCATACAGTCCTCAAATGAACGGAAAAAGTGAAAGATTGAATAGAACTATTTATGAAAAAGCTAGGGCAATACTAGATGGTTCTAACTTGCCTAGACACCTATGGGGACACGCCATATTAACCGCTACTTACCTTATAAACCGATGCCCATCTACTGCCATAAAAAATGAGATACCTGCTAAAATATTTGAACGAGAATTCATTCTTAACAAATTAAAACCCTTTGGTTGCAAAGGATGGATGGTCATCTTACCAAGACAAGACAAACTAAATCCAAGAGCAAGAGAGGTAAGAATGCTGGGTTATGCAAAGACAGGATATAAAGTATGGGACCCTGAAACAGACAATGTTACAATTACAAGAGACATCAGATTTGATGAAAAAGACTACAAATATATACCTAAAGAAAAACAACAAAATGAACATTTCCACTATGAAGAAAAACAAAGAAGAGAAGATGAAGAAGAGGAAGACAAAGAAAGAGAAGATGAAGAAAAAGAAGATGATGAAAGAGAAGATGATGAAAGAGAAGATGAAGAGAGAAGAAATAATAGAAGTTTAGAAAAAGAAGAAACATCAGAAAAAGAAAAAATAATAAAAGGATTAGAAAATTTGAAGAACCAATGTCAATCAAAATTACAAGATAAAGAAAATGAGAAACAAACAACTACTACAAGAAGTGGAAGAACAACGACAGCGCCAAAATACCTAAGTGAATACGAACTAAATGAAGCCTACTGTTTAATTATTAATAACGAAGAAGACCCTACAGACTATGGAGAAGCTATGAAGAAAGGTTGGAAGGACGCGATAGATACAGAATTGAAAGCACTAAATAAAATGAATACTTGGACAGAGACAGACTTACCAGCTAATAAGAAAGCCATAGACACAAAATGGGTTTTCAAAACTAAAGAAAATGAATTGAAGAAAGCACGTCTAGTGGTCAAAGGATATCAGATGAAAGAGGAAACAGATTTTGGCAAAAACTATGCACCAGTAGCAAGAATATCTACTGTAAGAACTCTACTAGCACTTTCAGTACAGAAAGAATGGAACGTGAAACAGCTTGATGTGCCTACTGCATTCCTCAATGGTTTACTAGACACTGAAGTATATATCAAACCACCAGAAGGAGTCTCAGTAAAAGAAAAGAAAGTACTAAAGTTGAATAGAGGCTTATATGGTCTTAGAGAAAGTCCAAAGTGCTGGAACCAGAGATTTAATGATTATGTAGAGAAAATAGGATTCAAAAGATCACAACATGACTTTTGTCTATATATTGGAAAAGAAATAAATGTATACATGCTTATCTATGTTGATGATATAATATTAACAGGGACAGAAGAGAATATAGAAAAAGTAGTACAGAACCTTAAAGAAGAATTTCAAGTAAAAGACTTTGGTTACCCAAAATCATTTCTTGGCATGGAAATTGAAAAGCAGAAAAATGGACTTAAAATTACACAGAAAAGACAGATTGAAAAGATGAAAAATAAATTTAATATGACAGAATGTAATGCTACTTCTACACCTATCACAAAGGGATACCAAGTTGAAGAAAATGAAACAATTGAAAATGACTTACCTTATCGTCAGCTGATTGGAAGTTTGATGTTTGTAGCAACCGTTTCTCGACCTGATATATCTTATGCTATTTCCTATTTGAGTCAGTACTTAGACAAACCAACAAAGAGTCTATGGAAGCAAGGAAAAAGAGTACTCAGATATCTCAAAGGAACCCAAGATACAGGATTGATTTATAAGAAGTTAGACACTGACTATCTGGATACATTTTCTGATGCTGATTGGGCAGGAAGTAACTCTGACAGGAAAAGTATTTCAGGATCTGTAACTCTCTACAATGGATGTGTTGTAGCTTGGTTTTCAAGAAAACAAGCTTGCGTTGCCTTGTCAACAGTTGAAGCCGAATATGTGGCTGCAGCAACCAGTGCATGTGATCTTCTATATCTGAAAGGACTTTACAGTGACTTAAATGGACTGGACAGTGATGTATTGTGTACACTTTATATGGACAATAAGGGTGCAATTCAAATTGCTAAGTCTTTTGAAAATAGTAAACGTGCTAAGCACATTGATATTAAGCATCATTTCTTAAAAGACATTTTATGTAGAAAATTAATTTGTGCCGAATATGTTTCAACTCATGAGAACTTAGCTGATGTGTTAACAAAATCATTGTCAGAAGAAAAGCTTTCTTTAATGAAAGAAAGACTGAACATTCTCTGTTAACTTGTAGATTTATTTTTGCTTACTATGTTATTTGTAGCGATTTCAGTCTAGTATAGACTTTCAATCGAGAGGGGGTGTTAAGATTATTATGTTTGTGAACGCACCTTCATAGACATTGAAGTATGACAGTTTTTTTATTATCTGTAGTCGCTTTGCCTCCAAAATGTAAGAGCATGTGGAATGTGAATTTTATAAAATAAAAGGCATTAAAACAACTTAAATGTGTTGTATTTCATCGGCCTCGGCTAACAAAAAATAACAAAATTAACATTAAACGCCAATTTCATACCCTCTTAACTTTTAAACGCCAATTTCAGCGAAAAATACCCCATTAAGCACGAAATTTTTTTTATGTTTTGGGTAGCCTAGAGACTTGAAAAGTTTTTAAAACCAGCAACAACCTACGGAACATCCTTTTTGTATTTTTAAATTGATGATCAAAATTTTAATCGGCCCATTAAATTGTTCGAAAATTTTATTTACCATACTTTTTGAGTAACAAGTTGGAATCATTATTTATTCATGAAGTTTTAAGTTAGCTCTTTTTACAATAATAGCTAGACATTTAAAATTTTCACAGATTATGTTTTTGTGTTGCCGCTATAACAACAAATACTAAAAATAAAAAAATATATATACATGGAGTAAAGAAGGATATATAAGTATAAAGGTATAAAAAATATATCTCCCATACGAAAGACCTGTTTTTATAGGCGATTTTTGCTTTAGCTCTATCTTTAAAACGTGAAAATTGGTACGTTTATGTGCATAAGCTACAAAATAACATAAAATAATAAAGTCTGGTCAAGAGCGTGTCGCACTCGGAAAATATAGCACAGTAACTTACTAAAAATGTGGTGGTACGCAATCCTCTGTGCGCGAGTCCGACTCGCACTTGGCCGGTTTTTTAACACAATTTTTATTTTCTGCCGATTTAATTTATTTGGGTTTGGAAACATTAAAGTTGTTGGTGAGATAGACGAAGACGGCGATTTTTACGTTTATAATTAGCTTTTACTTGCATAAATCGCTTGAGATCGTGCTTTAAAACGTTGACAACGGCTCCAAGTATATTAGTTCACTGAAAAAAGTGTATTTTCTAAGCAATAACAAGAACATAACCTCTTCACTAAATATTTCTGTTTTACATCAGTTTTCTAGCTTTTCTGAGCTTCAGAATGTCAGATGACGAAGTGATTCGATTCGAAATCACAGACCAAGATCTGGACAATGAGTTTAACCCGCACAGAACACACAGAAAGAACAAAAAAGAGTATGCTATTTATGGTAAGTTTTGTTGTTATTTTCTGCTTGACTAGACTAACAGCGATAGAATAAAAACAATGCATTATTTCATGTCTTGAATTTAAATTTATAAACTTAAATAGTCACCCTTTGGTTCTTATGGCTTATCTGTTGAACTACATAAAACTAAGTAAATAATAAAGTTTTGATAATATTTTTATTTGGTCCATGTCAGAGGCATTTGTTGTTGTTGAGCCAACAACTCTGGCAAGAGGTCAGGTGAGTTCAGTCATTGGTCTCACAACCCACAAAAATGTTGATGATAATGCCAAAAGCAAAAGCCACCAAGTGGCATCTGATGAGATATGGGTACGGGATCACTCTCTTTGCGAATGTGGGATAGACGAAAGCGATCTGGATCACATCTTTTTTAACTGTCCGAAACTTTCTATTTTCCTTTACAATGCCCTCCAGAGATCCCACTTCCCTTTAATATGAAACATCTGTTATCTTTAATAGATTGTCCCTTCGTTTATTTATTAGCAAGATTTATTCACCATAATAATATTAAACTGTAGTACCTATATCATATTTCTATTATTATTTTCCCTTAACTACCTTAAACGATCACACCTCTCTTATCAATATATTTTCCTCTTTATCCTTCCTGTGTTACTCAATTAACAACTCCAAGTAAAAATAGAACTAATAATTTAATGTTGTGTTGTACAAATTGTGTTGTTATCGATGTCACATGGTAACTGGTGAGAATTCCTAGGACAAACACAGAGTCCTAGGAATTCTCACCAGTTACCACGTGACATCGATAAAGCACCATCGTGTATTCTCTTCACTACGTGACGTTGGCGGAATTGTGAATACACAGAAGCCATAAATCAAAATTGAATTGAACTCTAACACCAGGGTTTGTGAGGTCGGTCATTGATCTTACAAGCCACACAATATGTTAATGAGAAAGCCACCATAGTTCCGGAATTTCTTGCCCACAACTGTGTTCCAGAGTTTATATAACCCATGTCTATTGAAGTTGCTAGTGAACAGGCTTCTTCCCCTGTGGTGCTGGCAAAGAATAGTACCAACCCATCTCATATGTCGTTAGAGGTGACTAAGGTTCTAGAACTGAAGAATGGGCAGCAGCATCTTTCAGTGTATCATACAATGTTACATACATACAAGTCCCCAGCCGCAACATTTACAAGCATAGTGATTATGGTAGTTCCTCTCCATAGTACAATATGTTTTTGCTGGAATTCTGGAGGGAGCTCCCTGTCCTGCAGTAGACGTTTCACTGGATGTTACATCGGATTTTTCTGGATGAGCTTGTTCCACTGTCTACCTCATTTTGGTCCAAAGTTTTTTTGCGAAACATAACACAGAAAACACAAGGGGAGTGGCCATATACATTTCTCTTTCAATGGTTTTGTTTGGTGAGTCGGGCGGAAAATATGAAAACAAATGTTTTTGTTTCGTACTTTTGTATAATATTTCGATGCAGGAGATGAGGGCACCCGCCTTTAATTTGACATTTGTGACACCCCAGCTTAGGGTTGAAAAGTCCCGATTGCTACAATCTAGAATAATCTGGATGTTTATTCTGTTTCAGGTGTGTGGGCAAAGGACAGCGATGAAGAAGACAATGAAGATAATATTAGACAAAGGACACGCAAACAGAAAGACTATTCAGCACCCATTGGCTTTGTTGCCGGTGGTGTTCAACAGGCCGGCAAGAAGAAAGAGGAGGAGAAAAAAGGTATAAAACAAAGCCACACTCTAGTCACTACATACATCGAGCGCGAATTTGAAATTGGAAGTCGCATAGTCAGTACAAAAGACCCTCAGAAGGATCACGAGAATCTCGCGGGTGGGTGCGCGCGGGGGTGCGGTGTGGGTTGCAGGGGGAGCGGAGAGTGTCCGTTCTGTATGATTACTATTACTTTATTCTGTGACAAAACACAGTGTTAAATTTTTGGCATGTTAGTGTCTTGTTTTATTAGCCATTGTTGTCCCACTTCTTATAATTCACTGCTCCACAGGACCCCGATAGATGGCGGTCCGTCACCTATCGCGTCAGATAAAGTTGTCATTTGGGTAAACATTCATACTAGTCATGCTGAAAAAACGTAAAAAAAAAAATTTTAGGGTACCTCCCCTACATGTGGAGTGGGGACGAATTTTTTTTTCTTGTCTACCCCATAGTGTGGTGTGGGTTGTTGGGTGATTTCTAGATGTATTATTCTTTCATGATATGGATACCTACATAAAACAAAAAAAAATATCCACAGAACTACAACAATCAGAACCTTCAACATCAAAAGTTACCAAGATTGTGATAGACAGCTCAGACGAGGAAGGACCAGATCAACCAGCCGAGTCGGAGACAGCTGGTCTTAGAAGGCAGGGTCAGGGAATGAAGCCAGTCACACTTGGAGCTAATGTCGGGACGTGGGAGAAGCATACTAAAGGAATTGGGGCTAAGCTGCTGCTTCAGGTTTGTTAAGTTAAATTCAAAGAATTCGGACTCCTTGCTCCGCTCCGAATAGAAGGAATACTAATTTATTTTACTATGGGATGACATCTGCCATTGTGTCCCAAGTTGAAATGTCAAATCATTAATAGTAGATTAGTAGCCAAGGGCTGTAAGGCATCAATTGCAGCCCGAGATATTTAGGTTCGAAGTATTTAGGACAGAGAGAAAAACAGACAAACACACAGATTCGATTCACTCACAAACTACTGATCAGATTTAAACGGGGTTTTCAACAATGTGTCAACTGTAAGTTGTTGCAATGCACGAGTATTATTTCAATGAAATCGGTTCACCATAAGACGAAATATTCGAATTTTAAATTTCAAGCGGCTGTCTGGTATTTACTCACTAACTACTGAACCGATTCAAATGAATATTTACTTATGTATGAAGCTTACGTTGGTGCATCATATAAACTTTATTTCATTGCAAACGAATAACCGTAACCGAAGATATGCGATTATGAAGTTTAAAGCGACGCAGCCGCAATCAATACTTCATACAAGCGAAGTCGTAGGGCACAGCTAGTTATGTATAAGGAAAAAGTTGTGGTAAATTTACTAGGCTTCAATTCATCTCTGAAAGCCTTGTCTCTAAGACGCACCGTTTTCAAGTTGCTAGCGAAAGTCCCAAAGGACCTTTCTCGACCTGTCCTGCGAGTAGCCCTTACAATAATCGAAAGGAATTTATTTGAGGTTAAGAAGAGAGTCAAAGACTACCCAAAGCTAAAACTTTTGGTAATCAATTAATTTGTTCCGCTAATATTATCATTCTTCCCGGGCTATAACGTTTCACCGGGAAAACAAAAAAACTATGTGCCAGTAAAAAAGAGGCAGTATGATCTTCGATTATTAGCCTGTCCGAAAATACTGATAAAAAAAAAGAAGAACCTATGTGCGTGCCTCAAAAACCATGTTTAATTCACGTCCACACTTGTGAGGCGCGTCTGGCGAGGCGCCTTTGAGCAGTCAAAAGACCGCCGCCCGATGGCTCGCATAAGGAGGTGTCCGGGTGAGGCACGCCTCTGTCCGTGAAACGTCCGCACTTGAGGCAAATAGGGCGAGCCGTGCGTGCCTCAACCGAGGCTGCCTCTAATCCGTACGTACCTGAGAGCCTTGCGCGTTTAATCCGTGCATACAATAGTGACGCCCCCTGACACGCTTGATTTGTACGAGGGCCAAACCGAAAAGATCGGGAATAGAATACTCAGGAATAAATTAGATTAAAACCTTTTTGGTTTATGACATGTAGTATTATTTCAAACACAACTCCATTTTTGAATTTTAAAAAAATTAAAAAAGAAAAGAGTAGTAGCCATTTGAATTTGACAAGTCAGTGGGGAAAATGGAGCTTACGCGGGAACATTTCCGTGCCATAATTTTTCACAACTTTCGTCGAGGTTTATCTCAAGAACAATATCTCGCCGAGCTTGTTTCTGTTTATGAACTTGAAGCACCCAGTAAAACGACTATATATCGTTGGTATTCTGAGTTTCGTCGTGGACGTTCCTCTCTCACGACAGTTCCTTCTACTGGTCGACCAAAAACAGCGGTAACACAAGATAACATCGATGCTGTGCGCCAATTAATAAAAGAAGATAGACATGTGACATACGAGCAGATTCGGGCTTCTCTCAGCATTGGTATGACAGCGATTCAAACTATTTTACATGACGAACTGGGTGTCAAGAAGTTAGTTTCCCGCTGGGTGCCCCATCGTTTGACCGAGGAACAAAAGTCGGCTCGTGTTAATTGGTGTCGGTCTACTCTGCAACGGTTCAATAGAGGGAGCTCAAATGCAGTTTACAATATCGTCTCTGGTGATGAATCGTGGATTTATTCATATGAGCCCGAAAGAAAACATCAATCGGCTGTTTGGGTCTTCGAAGGCGAGGTCAAGCCAACAAAAGTTGTCCGCTCTCGTAGCGTGTCGAAAAAAATGGTCGCTTCGTTTGTATCGAAAACTGGTCATGTGGCTACGATTCCTTTACAAGAACGCAGAACGGTTACTGCTGATTGGTACACAATAGTTTGTTTGCCGGAAGTCATAAGAGAACTTCGTAAAATTAATCCGAATCGTCGCATCATTATTCACCAGGATAATGCGAGCTCACATACCGCTCGCAAAACGATCGCGTTTTTAAATCAGGAAAACGTGGATTTAATGGACCATCCACCGTATAGCCCTGACTTGAGCCCCAATGATTATTTTACATTCCCAAGAATTAAAGATATGCTACGTGGTCAACGATTTCAAGGCCCAGAAGAGGCAGTCGAAGCTTACAAATCGGCCGTTTCGACTATATCCACTTCAGACTGGAATTACTGTTATAATAATTGGTTTGATAGAATGCAAAAGTGCATCGATTGTCACGGAGAATACTTCGAAAAACAATGAAAGTAAATATTGTTGTATTATTTTTGTACTTTTTTCTATTCCCGATCATTTCGGTGTGGCCCTCGTATCACAGAAAAATAAAGGTAATTAGAAGGAGGATTAAAGAAATAATTCGTCACTAGGTGGTGTAGGCGTTTTTCTATGGATTTGACAGGTTATTTTAAATATTTTCTATGGATCATTGATGATGGGGTTGTGACATGTTGGCAGATGTAATCCCCTACTAAAATTAATTAACAAGGCGCATGCCGCCTCTAGTAGCGGCTGGCGCGCAACCATTCAGGGCTCTTTAATAACAACAGAAGTGTCTCAATTTTACATCACACTATCACATCACATCACATAATCACATTACATAAGAAAAGTGACCAAGTTAGTGGTAGAGAAGGCGTTTTTTCCTAGTCTGTACTGTCCCACTGCTGGGCGAAGGCCTTACCTTCGTTCCTCCGACCATCACGGTCCTGAGCAAATTCCTACCAACCATATTTTTCGTGGTCTGCCCCGACGGCGTTGGCCATCGTGGGGTGGCGACTTTTAAGGTCATTAATAATGTATTTTTTTACAGATGGGGTACCAACCAGGTAAAGGTCTGGGTAAGGACCTGCAAGGTATATCGGCACCTGTGGAGGCGACGGTACGGAAGGGCAGAGGCGCTATTGGAGCCTACGGGCCAGAGAAAGCTGCTGTAAGTTTATGTTTGGATTTATTTTTGGAAATTTAGCTGAGCACAACGACGTAAGCCTTGAACATTTTTCCTGGTGGAATAAGGTTTTTCGCGCGGGTGGGCCACTGATGGTAAGTGGTCACCACCGCCCATAGCACCCACTATCTTATTAGTGTCTAATAAGACAGCAAAGCGCGTTGCCTACCATGAGAATTAAGATAGTATATCTCATGTGCTAGTAATTTCACTGGCGATACTTGGGCGATGCTGACATAAACTGATCTCTCTCGCGCTAAGCCACACTCAGAACTGACCAATCCGCCAACGCGATATAAAACTGTATTTCTTTACGAAATCTTCTATCATCCAATGTATTATGCTTCCAGCTAAAGGCTAAAAAGGAAGAGGAACGTCGCCTGAAAGAGAAGGAAGACCAAGAGAAAGGGACAGAGAAGTCGTACAACTGGAAGAAGTCTCATAAAGGAAGGTACTTCTACAGAGACGCGGCAGATGTCATACAAGAAGGAAAACCAACGATTCATACTCTAGCAAGGTACTGGCTAAAATATCTCTACAGTGAAAAGTTAGTGGGAGAAATTTTGCGCAAGTTGGGCAAAACTTATACAACTCTACTACGCAAAACCTCTCATTAATGTAAACTGTCCATTCAATATGAAAATCTGATCTGGCCAATTTGCAAAGAGAATAAACTTGAGTTTCCAAAAGTTTAAGAGTGGAATTCTCGGCCTGCGTCGGTGTTCCCGAGTTCACTTAAACCGATTCTATTCAAACTTGATTTCTGCAGTGCGTTCAATACCGTAGACCATGACATTCCGTTGGTGGTGCTTAATACCCTTAACCTCTCCCCTACGGTGTATTCTTGGTTTAAATCATACCTCCTCGATCGTTAGCAGCTTGTGCGAGTGGATGATCATAGATCCGATTTTAGTCCCTTGAATGTAGGAGTGCCCCAAGGGGGCATACTTTCTCCGCTACTCTTCTCAATTTTTATGGACGGGATCACATTCTCCCTTTCCTCGTCATACCATCTCTATGAAGCCGATGATTTTGATAACCGTTCACGTGCCGTTGAAACCATTAATTCTGACCTAAAATCTATCGCTTCCTGGGCCAATATTCATATATTTAGTAATAACAATTATTACATGTCAAAAATATAAAACAAAAATATTTGAATCATAGTATCAAATTAATACAAAATAAGAAAGAAATAAAAAACACATGTCAAAGCATAAAATTAAAAATGGAAAATTATATAAATACTATCATTATAGTTACAAAAATAAATAGGTACCTTATAGTACTAGTTAACATAGTCTATAAGTATGGTCTGCTTATTAATGCAGCAATCCATTATCATCGGTGGTCACCACTATATCTCCAAGCTTGCAGTCTCCTCGGCGCTTAGTGTTGTTTTCAATAACATTGTAATTCCTTTCGCCTCCACTGTCAAAAACCTTGGAGTCGTCATGGACAGAACAGAACCCAGTCATGGTCTGCTTATATTGGTGAGGTAAGTCGTAAACTCTTTGCGTCCCTTCACTCCCTCAAGCGTTTACAAAATCTTCCCCCTTTTCAAACCAAGATAATGCTCTCCCATTCCCTCCTTCTACCACTCCTCGACTACGCCGGTGTAACCTATCTAGATGCTGACCAAGATCTGTTAGACAAACTCGATCGACTGCAAATACATTTTTGTCCTCCGAAAATTTGACCACGTTTCCGAGTTTAGAACTAAATTGAATTGGCTCCCCATCCGACTTCGCAGAAACATCCACATCCTATCCCTCCTTATTTTTAAATCATTTATTCAGTACATTTATTTTTACATAATTTTGATAGCTAAGACGCGCTACAGAAACCTATCAAGCTTTATACGTTGCTCGAATGAGTCGTTTTACTCACACAGACTTAAAAAGTATGAATATAAAATAAAACTAACCTAAAATTAGGAACAGTCAACGACAGGTTAAGCCTGACAGTCGCAGTGCAATTTTAGCCCTTACGGATATTGAGATAAGGTCGGTACAAGTTCCAATGTGGCATCCAAGAAGCAGCATCATTCATCACCTAAATTTTTTTTAACAGTTGTCCTATACTCCGTTCTTACTATACTCGTAATTTGGCTAGAGTTTCTAAACTAACCGTGTATAATATTTGTTTGTCCCTACAGCAGTGAGCTGTCCCGGGTGCCAGTGATAGACATGACGGGTAAACAGAAGCGGGTACTGAGTGGGTACCACGCGCTGGCGGCGGCCGCTCCGAGATTCGAACACGAGCCCCGGAGAGATTGTCGCCACTTCGCAGCGCCGCAGCTAGCCAGGAACTTGGATACTATGGTCGAATGCTGTGAGCAGGTATTTATTTGTTAAGTTATCCCTCTTTCAAGTAACCTTAGTATTGGAAGCGGTGGCATGAAAAATAGGACAAAATTGTAAGCTGTTTCTTTTTAAATGCAAATCAGCTATTTTTTCCCTTCTGGCGCTAGTGAAAGGGAAGATTCAAGCCACTGTAGATGAATATTATCCAAGTGAAGGTTTAGATGTATGTGTGGGTAACAGGTGTATTTATGTGGGGGTGTCTGATGTATGTTTGTAGTGACTGATGTGTGTATACTGCGTACAAAATAACTTTGTCCGTGACCATTAAACGCAAAAGTAAAAAAATGAGTCGCGGGGGGGAGGCGAACGAATCGTTCATTGGCTCTCCGCCTGTCACCCATGCGCGGAAAATAACCGTCATGGACAAACTTGTTCTGAACGCGCTGTATTGTGGGGGTGACTGATGTATATATGTGAGGTGATAGACGTATGAACTTTACAACCACATTTCCACGCTCTAGCCGGCTGCACCAAGATACGAACAGGAGCCTTTCAGGGACTGTCGCCACTCCGTAGCGCCGCAACTAGCCAGGAACTTGGATACTATGGTCGAGTGCTGTGTACGAGTATGTACCAGCGAACTACAATACAATGGAACTCTAACTCAGAACAAATTCCACACAAAAAGTGGCCCTACGTGAAACCAAAAGGACGTATATTCAAAATACGAATCAATTGGTTCAAATTCAGAACGAGAGCAGCGATTGGTTCGCGCGCGAGCTGCAATGTCAGCCAGTGGTAGTTGAGAGGTAACTATTTTAGCTCCGCCTACTTAGGTAACTGTTTCGTGGGGTTAAGTTTGAAGCGTAGTTATCGTTCTATAGTATTGTAGTTCGCTGGTATGTACTTGTTACAGACCAATTGCAAAAGCTCTATGAATACCAGCGCTGTTAGTAGTGTACTGTAACTACCAACAGCATTATGCTGAGTGGAGACCATTTTTGGGGACAATGTGTATTATGTTTAGAAAGTTAGTTTTTAGAATTTTCATTTGTTTCCAAAATAAATGATTTTTCTTTCTTTCTATGATTGTGGAGCTCCAACTCAAAAAATGGCGCATCTGCTCGAGGATCTGTGTGAGGCAACAGATAGCACCATAGCAGTTAACAGCCTCTGTGGTGTAGTGGTTAGAGCGCTCGGCTCACGATCCGGAGATTCTGTGTTCGATTCCCGGTGGGCACATTGTCAAACAAAAATCCCTTTGTGCGACCAACCCAGTTTGGTTAGGACATTGCAGGATGAATCACCTGATTGTCTGAACAGGTAGTCCGTGCTTCGGAAGGCACGTTAAGCCGTTGGTCCCGACGTAGTCGTTAATGAGCCATGTCAGAGGCTTTTGGCGGCTCAACAACTCTGACACCAGGGTTTGTGAGGTCGGTCATCGACCTTGCAACCCACACGATATGATGATGATTTCAGCTGTATTTATTACAGTTTTACAAAGTAGAAAATCACAAACGCCACGTTCAAATGCCTATAAAGGTCGCAAATTTCACAACGTAGCCTAGTTGGTAAAGCATCTCCGGTACTGATGGAGAAGACGCAGGTTCGAATCCGGCCTGTGGTTGTGAAATTTTGCGATTTTCTATTTTGAAAATTTATCCGAACACAGGAAGTGTTAAAATAAAATCGTTTTCTATTACAATTCTCGTAATTTTTGCAAAACGAAATAAATATCATTAAACCAAGGGCTTGCTAAATTTAGTTTTCTAAATAATAAAAGAAAAAAACCCGTCAAGTGCGAGCCGGACTCAATCGGAAGCAATAAAGTCAATTTTTAGGACCGCAAAACTAAATTTGTTTGTAAAGGTTTTTTGCAGATCTCTAAAAAACTGTGCAACTTAGAAAGATAGTTTTATTTTTGCTGTAATATTTACATAAACTTCTATCACTGTAATTAATTCAGATTTTTCCTTTTACAAACTTGAAAGATAAGGGAATGGTATTTTTTTTGTAATTTTTCATCACAACTTCAAAACTAAGAGTAATAAAAAAATACAATAATATATTTTAGAATGTACAAGAAGATATCTCAGAATGTACAATAGATATATGATACCCCACTCAATCTTCAAATTTTGCCCCCCTTGTGCAATTACGAGTAAGTTGGGCAACTAAATTCTAAAACTGTTTCAAATTTCAAGTCGATAGCATGAGTGGTTGCGAGAAATAGAGGTGTGACAGACAGACAGACAAAGTCGCTCCATAAGGGTTCCTTTTTTTACCATTTTGGTATCGGAACCCTAAATATGAAAATATTTTTTTTTTACTGAAAATACAAATTACAAAATGAAGATTTTCCAATGGTTCCCAAACCAGAACAACGCATGTATCTTGAGAAACCAAATATGAGTTACAATGTAACAGATTTCCTTAACATATCATAGTACATTGCATCATTTAGGTTATCAAATATTTGTTAATTAATTAAGTTATTAATTTCAGGACATAATCCAAAACGCCCGCGAACTCCAAGCCGCAGAAGATGAAATCGTAGTTCTAGAACGAGATTTAGAAGAATGCAACATAAAGTTAGAAGAACATTCTGTAGTAATTGAAAAGGTTGAAGATATACTGCATCGAGTTGAGGAGTTAAACAAACCCGATGTGTCTTTGGAGACTGCTTATGAAGTTTTAGCTGAGTTAAAGGTCAGTATAGGAGTAGGCAAATTATTTGAACAATGACCTTGGCTGCGCAGAGTCGATTTTACATACAAATTGACGTGCGCAAAGCTTCCACCACCACGCGATTATTTATAAAGTTGTTTGCCCCGCACTATAACTATAGTTAGTTTTTTATTTAACACTTTAATGCCCAAGATGAATTTAATTTTAGTTCAATTTAATAGTAACAGATGCAAAAACTGCTGTAAATAGCCGTTTTTTGCACTATTTGTATCTGTTACTAATGTGTCATCATGACATCCCATGAAACGTCCACTACAGGACAGGGAGCGCCCTCCAAAATACCAGCTTTTGCTGAAAAAACGTGGAGGGGAATTACCAAAGTCACCACGCTTGTGGGCACCATGGACCGCGGTTGTAGGTGACCACAGCATGTAACATGATACGATACACTGAAGGATCCTGCTGCCCATCCTCAGGTTCATTAACCCTTAGTCGCCTCTTACGACACCCACGGGTAGAGATGGGTTGGTACTATTCTTTGTCGGCACCACACGGGGCACTACTGTGTACCATTCCTATTGTATTTTACAAAGTTGATTTAAGTTATAAATAAACAATGGTAAACCTTTACCTACTTCAATATGTCTCTCTCTCACTCAGCAAATAATATACAACGGATAACGGAAAGGCGTGATAATACTGAAGGGTATAAATCTGTCCAACTGAAACTGAACAACTTTTCCCAACTTTTCCCTTTTGAGGGTGCTGAACTGACCGATAGAGTCAGGAATAGCACACACATATTATCACGTCTCTGTATTTCCCGTCGGGTTAGGCAGAGAACACAGCCCTCCACCTGCTAAGCACACACATAACATCACACCTCTTTATTTCGTTCATTTAGTAATTTAGTGAATAATAAAGATAGAATATTATGTAGTAAATTGTCTACGGAGTGCGCAGCAGCCCCGTTTGTGTTGTCTCAAAAAGTCACGGACATCTTTCTTCGTAAAGTTTACTTTTGCTTTACTGCTGCTGCATAAAAATTAAATAGCAACTTGCTATGTCTAAATGAATGATAAATTCAACAAAATTGTTTAGAACCAATTTGGGTCTATTCATGTAGGTAGAAAATAAAGTCCTTGCTATTTCGGGGGTATTCTGCACGTAACGGGTGTGACACCGGTCACGAGCGTACCATCTTTGGTACGATACGTGTAATATAGTTAAGGTAGTTAGTTATAAGTTTAGCGCTGTGTATCGCAGCCCACGTTCCGCCCCGGCTCAGGTCCACGAGTGGACATACGTCCACCTCATAGCTACGTAAGAAAATTGGGCCCAGCACGCGTAGTGGACTCGGGCCTCGGGGCGCGAACAAACATAGTCTATTTCAAATAAATTACCTGAGCGACCGAGCTTCGCTCCGTATAATCTTAACCTAAACCCACCACAGATGGCGTTGTAGGATTTCTGATACGCTATTTTTTTTAAAATGCTCAAAATACGTAGAAAACGAATTCTCCCGGACATAAGATCTAGCTATATCGATTTTTCACCCATAAATACCCTCGAATTTCATCTAAATCCTTAAAGCCGTTTTCGAGAAACCGATTACAAATGTATATACAAATATTGGAGGCGATTTTAGCGTGACCGCTAAATTTATGTTTAAAATTTGACAAGTCTAAAAGTGTCTTTTTTCAGCCTAGGCGGTAACAAAGATGGCAACATTTTTAGACCTGTCAAATTATAGCCTTAAATTTAGCGGCTACGCTAGAATCGCCCCCATTGCTCGTTTAAAAGTACAGGATACTTTAACTATAAATTCTCATTAACAGGAAACCTACCCAACCGAATACGAAATGTTCGGCCTAAACACCATAGCTGGCAACATCGTGAGCCCGTTACTGAGCGCCCTGCTGGCGGCCTGGGACCCGCTCGCCACGCCCGCCGACCCGGTGCCCGTGTGCGCCAAGTGGCGGGCGCTGCTCACTGAGGAGGCTTACAACAGCCTGCTCTGGCAACACCTGGTGCCGCGCATCACCACCGCCACAGAGTACGTAAGCTTTTTTTAATGTAAAAGCATGCAAACGAGCAGGCAGGTCATCTGATGGTAACTGACACTGCCGCCCATAGATACTTGCAACATCCGGGTGGGTGGTACTAATGCGTTGCCAGCCTTTGAGAAGTTTGTTAAACCGCTTTTTGACTCCATGTCGTAACTTCCAGGGAAAACCGCAGGGGAAGATCGTTGCATATCCTAGCTGAACAATAACGACACTAACACGAAAATCTTTCACAAACTTTTGCGATCCCTTCGAGCCACTTGTACGAAACCCACAACCCATCCTCTACGACGCTCACAATTCACCTATTATAACACCTAAAACTCATCTTCTGTAACACCCACACCTCACCTTGTATGACACCCACAACCCACCTTTTATGACACCCAAAACTCACCTTTTACAACAAGCACAACCCACCCTTTATGACTCCCACAACCCACCTTTTATGATACCCATAACTCGCCTTTATTACACCCACAACTTACCTTTAATTACGCCTACCTACAACCCACTCTTTATGACACCCACACCACAGCCACCTTTTATGACTTCCACAACTCACCTTTTATGTCTCGCACAACCCACCTTTTATGACTCCCACAACCCACCTTTTATGATACCCATAACTCGCCTTTATGACACCCACAACTTACCTTTAATGACGCCTACCTACAACCCACTCTTTATGACTCCCACAACTCACCTTTTATGACTCCCACAACCCACCTTTTATGGGTCCCACAACCAACCTTCTATGATACCCATAACTCGCCTTTATGACACCCACAACTTACCTTTAATGACGCCTACCTACAACCCACTCTTTATGACTCCCACAACCCACCTTTTATGGGTCCCACAACCAACCTTCTATGATACCCATAACTCGCCTTTATGACACCCACAACTTACCTTTAATGACGCCTACCTACAACCCACTCTTTATGACTCCCACAACCCACCTTTTATGACTCCCACAACCCACCTTTTATGGGTCCCACAACCCACCTTGTATGACTCCCATAACCCGCCTTTAAGACACCCACAACTTACCTTTCATGACACCCACACCACATTTCACCTTTCATGACACCCACAACTCACTATAAAATGGGTTCAGTAAAACTTTAAAAGGCAAAGAAATTATTGAATAAAGGTATTCGAACGAAAAAAATATTACTTAGAAGTAGTTCAAGTTACAGGCAGGACACATGCAGTGACACCAATAGTCTAGGAAATGAAGCGGATCGTTGTATGAAGACCCATGCAATTAATCCTGTCGATGAAACTTTGCTGGGGTGTTAAACTATATGAGACAAACCTTCTATAAAAAAAACGGTACTTTTAATTTTTCTATACAAAAATTTCAAAAAATGTATGAAAATGTTTTTTGATGTTTTTTTCGGATAAATTGAATTCACATTAAATTCATGATACCTTATTATCCTGTCAAATAAAATCTGCCTGAGAGAATTATGTTGGGGTCAACTGCTTCATTTCCTACACTAGAAAAGATTCTCTTGAAGTGGCTACTAAAATAACTTACGATCGTCTCCCATATGTCTAGAAAAATGAATGACAAAACCTACATTGCATAGAGAAATATTTAAAATCGAAAAGAAAACCACGTCACGTTAAGAAAATGTTCTGCTTCTTTATAGAAGACAAATCTAAGGCGGCTTCTTTACACACATATAACAGTAAATAGTAACTGTAATATACATAATGTAAGTTGCCGTTATTGTTTACTTCCCTTTGTTTAATTTATAGGTAAGTAATCTACCTATTGCATGAGTGAAGATTAAGTAGTATACGCAACTGCATATAATATGGTATTATATGACAGTTGCATAAACTACTATTCTAGCATACATGATATTTTCATAGATATAATGGCATGGCACTGTCACAATGTTTCCACACTTAAATCGAACACACTTATGTTCTACGTGAAACGTTTGTCAACAGGACATGGAATCCACGCGACCCAGACCCGATGCTACGCGCATTTTCCTGCTGGGAAGAGGTCGTACCCGACTGGTTACTGTCAGTATGCGCGTCTCGCAGTGTAACTCCGCGGGTCTTGGCTGCAGTTCGTTGCTGGGACCCCACGGGGGACACTGTGCCGCTCCATCAGTGGGTGTTACCGTGGCACAAGAGGGCTGGTGTGTATATAGGGCTGCTAGTGTGTATATAGGGACAGACTGCTTCCGGCGACACTGTGCCGCTCCATCAGTGGGTGTTACCGTGGCACAAGAGGGCTGGTGTGTATATAGGGCTGCTAGTGTGTATATAGGGACAGACTGCTACCGGCGACACTGTGCCGCTCCATCAGTGGGTGTTACCGTGGCACAAGAGGGCTGGTGTGTATATAGGGCTGCTAGTGTGTATATAGGGACAGACTGCTACCGGCGACACTGTGCCGCTCCATCAGTGGGTGTTACCGTGGCACAAGAGGGCTGGTGTGTATATAGGGCTGCTAGTGTGTATATAGGGACAGACTGCTACTGGTGACACTGTGCCGCTCCATCAGTGGGTGTTACCGTGGCACAAGAGGGCTGGTGTGTATATAGGGCTGCTAGTGTGTATATAGGGACAGACTGCTACCGGCGACACTGTGCCGCTCCATCAGTGGGTGTTACCGTGGCACAAGAGGGCTGGTGTGTATATAGGGCTGCTAGTGTGTATATAGGGACAGACTGCTACCGGCGACACTGTGCCGCTCCATCAGTGGGTGTTACCGTGGCACAAGAGGGCTGGTGTGTATATAGGGCTGCTAGTGTATAGGGACAGACTGCTGCCGGCGACACTGTGCCGCTCCATCAGTGGGTGTTACCGTGGCACAAGAGGGCTGGTGTGTATATTTATTTATTTATATAGGGCTGCTAGTGTGTATATAGCGGACAGACTGCTACCGGCGACACTGTGCCGCTCCATCAGTGGGTGTTACCGTGGCACAAGAGGGCTGGTGTGTATATAGGGCTGCTAGTGTATAGGGACAGACTGCTGCCGGCGACACTGTGCCGCTCCATCAGTGGGTGTTACCGTGGCACAAGAGGGCTGGTGTGTATATAGGGCTGCTAGTGTATAGGGACAGACTGCTGCCGGCGACACTGTGCCGCTCCATCAGTGGGTGTTACCGTGGCACAAGAGGGCTGGTGTGTATATTTATTTATTTATATAGGGCTGCTAGTGTGTATATAGCGGACAGACTTCTATCGGCGACACTGTGCCGCTCCATCAGTGGGTGTTACCGTGGCACAAGAGGGCTGGTGTGTATATAGGGCTGCTAGTGTATAGGGACAGACTGCTGCCGGCGACACTGTGCCGCTCCATCAGTGGGTGTTACCGTGGCACAAGAGGGCTGGTGTGTATATTTATTTATTTATATAGGGCTGCTAGTGTGTATATAGCGGACAGACTGCTACCGGCGACACTGTGCCGCTCCATCAGTGGGTGTTACCGTGGCACAAGAGGGCTGGTGTGTATATAGGGCTGCTAGTGTATAGGGACAGACTGCTGCCGGCGACACTGTGCCGCTCCATCAGTGGGTGTTACCGTGGCACAAGAGGGCTGGTGTGTATATTTATTTATTTATATAGGGCTGCTAGTGTGTATATAGCGGACAGACTGCTACCGGCGACACTGTGCCGCTCCATCAGTGGGTGTTACCGTGGCACAAGAGGGCTGGTGTGTATATAGGGCTGCTAGTGTATAGGGACAGACTGCTGCCGGCGACACTGTGCCGCTCCATCAGTGGGTGTTACCGTGGCACAAGAGGGCTGGTGTGTATATAGGGCTGCTAGTGTATAGGGACAGACTGCTGCCGGCGACACTGTGCCGCTCCATCAGTGGGTGTTACCGTGGCACAAGAGGGCTGGTGTGTATATTTATTTATTTATATAGGGCTGCTAGTGTGTATATAGCGGACAGACTTCTACCGGCGACACTGTGCCGCTCCATCAGTGGGTGTTACCGTGGCACAAGAGGGCTGGTGTGTATATAGGGCTGCTAGTGTATAGGGACAGACTGCTGCCGGCGACACTGTGCCGCTCCATCAGTGGGTGTTACCGTGGCACAAGAGGGCTGGTGTGTATATAGGGCTGCTAGTGTATAGGGACAGACTGCTGCCGGCGACACTGTGCCGCTCCATCAGTGGGTGTTACTGTGGCACAAGAGGGCTGGTGTGTATATAGGGCTGCTAGTGTATAGGGACAGACTGCTGCCGGCGACACTGTGCCGCTCCATCAGTGGGTGTTACCGTGGCACAAGAGGGCTGGTGTGTATATAGGGCTGCTAGTGTGTATATAGGGACAGACTGCTGCCGGCGACACTGTGCCGCTCCATCAGTGGGTGTTACCGTGGCACAAGAGGGCTGGTGTGTATATAGGGCTGCTAGTGTGTATATAGGGACAGCCTGCTACCGGCGACACTGTGCCGCTCCATCAGTGGGTATCATGAGCACATGCATACTCGTAGCTTTTGCTATCAAGATCTTGGTAGCATTGCGACCACTTGCTTTCTTAGCTTGATACTAGTAGCATTTTTAGTAGGCATTTGGTTGGGCCACATACATGTTTTCTGTTGGACAACGGTTAGATTTGGCCGCATGTTTTGCTGGAAGGCCAACAACTAAGGGCCTATGTGAAAACTCCTATAGAGGGCCACATGATGTATTTCTCCGTAGGACCTTTGTATAGAAATCCTACAATTAACCAGCGTCTGCTGGTGCTTTTTAGGTAGGATTATTTGGATTTTACAGGATGTTTGGTATATGTCTGCAAACCTCCAAGGCGACTGTGGTTGGTCTATCCATAAAACTAAACAACTTACCCTGAGGAACATAGGTAGAAATAAAAAAAAAAGTAGATGTAATTTTTTTTTTCTATTTTGTTCCTTAGCTGTTCAGTTTCATGGAAAATGAACCACCTGAGAGGTTTCTAGACACATAAGAAACAGCCTGTACCTATAATACTCTCACTGTATTCAATCACAATCACATTTAATGACAATGTTTCATTGATATTATTTAAAAATATAAGCATACATAGTACAGTGAGAGAATTACAATTAAGAAATTAAAAACATTGTTAAGTCAACACAATTAACAATTAACACTTTAATAATTAAAATTGTTCAATGGTCCTAGTTTCTGGTAACAAACGGAATGCACACATTATCAACATCATTAAAAGTAGATAATAGAAAAATTAATAGACAGAGATTTTCAAAGGGCATATTCTGGAGGATAAATGCAGCAACTTTTAATCTACAACAGTTTTTTGAGAATATCAAAGTTGTAGAACGAAATTTGTTGTATGTGGCCCCCAGAATAAGGTTTTACACCAATTTTTTAAAGCAAATTACTATCTTTAATAGGTATTTTATAATAGTCAGTCTTTTTTATAGGTATTAGATATATCTTACCAGTTATCAATGTTTTCTTTGCTTCTTTTCATGACTTGAACTTGCAAGTTGATAGTCCTACCTTATTTGGGTCGGGGAATTTGAAGTTAATCTAGTTTTTATCTTCTTTATCCTTTGTGTCACTAGCAATTATGTTGAGCTTCCTTTTCTTCTTCTTGTTAGATTGCTCAGAATCCGAGACTAGATCAGACTCACTTTCTGTTTTTTTGCATTTATAACAGAAAATCATCTGAAAGGGTATTTAAGTATTAACATAACAATCCAGCTCGCAACTTATATACAATACAACTCTTTTTGTTCACAAAATCTCAAGGTCACGTTACTGCACATGGGACGCAGCCACGACACAGCGGTGCTGTGGACCTAGTTATAAGCTATATTAAGTGGGATTTATGGACAATCTAGTGTACAAAAGGCAGTCAGAATGCAAGTAATGATAATGTGTTATAGTGTGAAGTAGGTACCATCCTGTCACAGTAAATAGATGGGCTTCCTGTCCTTCAAATAAGATTGTGTTAGGTAGTACTAATTAGAAATAATCAAGGACAACTCACCAGTTTCATACATAAGACGCTTTTTAGCGTAAAGCGACTATTTTTCGTCAGGTAGCTCTTGCGTTAGCAAGCATATTGAATTTGCTGACAATTTTATGCAGCTGTCCGTGAAGTTTTGCGCGGCGTCAGCCAAGTACTACATCTCACTATGCTTAGGGCATTGTCCTGAAATTCTATAACTTGAAACAGTTACGCACACAACGAACTTTAAAATCATTTGATTTTCTTCTTATTTATATTATATTATTTATTCATCATAAAATCCCATGAAACGTCCACTACAGGACAGGGATCTCCCTCCAGAATTCTAACTTTTGTTGGAAAAAAGTCTAGAGGGGAAGTACCGTAGTCACCTCGCTTGTCAGCGTTACGGCTGGCACCATGGACCGCTTCGTGTGGTGCCGGCAAAGATTAGTACCAACCCTTACATACCCGTGGGTGTCGTAAGAGGCGACTAAGGGTTATAAACTGGAGGATGGGCAGCAGCATCCTCCTTTGTATCTAACATCTTACTTACTGCGGTCACCTACAGGATTATTTATGTTTACTTATTTATTCATTAAATTTGAAGTGGATAAAATAACTATTTATATATTCTTTATTGCACAAAACTTAACAGAAAAGACTATAACTAAAGGACATACACAAAGGCGGGCTTATCTCTAAAAGAGATATCTTCCAGCCAACCGAACGCAGTGAGAAAGTTGTATTAACGGGAACACAATAGTGCAAAAAAAGTGAGAAAAAAATCTTGTAGGTATCATAAATAATAAATAAAGAAAATAGACTAATAAATAATAAAAATATGCAATACAAATAAATGTATAATAAATACAAATATATAGGTAATAAATATAAATGATAAATAAATACATATCACACTATATACTACATAAATAAAATGATGAATGCTTAACAGATATATTTACAATGATGATGGCTATGAAGCAACTTGTGACAGGAAAATAACTTTTAACCTTATTTTAAAAGTGTGAATGGAGGGGCTTTCTTGAATAATTCGAGGCAATTTGTTCCACAATAGAACGGCACGGACGGAAAAAGAGTGAAACTGGAAATTGGTATTACTCCTAGGCACCTCAAACATATGTGTGATGCAAGGGCGGCTAGGCCAAGCGGGAGGAGGAAGCAGCTGAAAACGGGAACGAAGGTAAGGTGGGGAGTGCGGGTCATTGAGGATGTTGAAAAGGACAGATAGGATGCATATCGCGACGAAGGCGGATAGGGAGCCATTTAAGTTTAGCACGGAATTGAGAAATGTGGTCATATTTTCACAAGCCGAAAATGAAGCATATAGCTAAGTTTTGAAGGCGCTCTAACTTGTTAAGCAGCTCCTCAGTCGCATCCAAATAACAGACGACGGCGTAGTCAAGCATAGGTAGCAGGAGTGATTGCGCAAGCATAATTTTGGTGTTAAAAGGAAGGAAATACTGGAGACGCTTGAGAGAGTGGAACGTAAAATGCATGCGCCTGCTAACATCGTTGACGTGAGATATCCAAGACATGTTGTAGTCCATGATCAGGCCCAGATTTTTAACCTTATCACAAAAACTGATCTGGACACATTTATAGAAGAGTATTCTATTATAGAGTATTCTATTAGGTATTGCCTTTCGACGCTCGGAGATGGTCATTAATGTCGCGATACTGTTGTAATTTTAGGGACTCAACTTAGTTTTTTAGAATCTAAAGTAACATTTAAAATTATAGCCGCAAAGTTTAGGGTCTATTAGGGTACAATACTTAGAAGAAGTCCCGTGTGGTGCCGGCAAAGAATAGTACCAACCCTTACATACCCGTGGGTGTCGTAAAAGGCGACTAAGGGTAAACTGGAGGATGGATCCTCCTTTGTATCTAACATCTTACATACTGCGGTCATCTACAAACGCGGTCCATGGTGCCAGCCGTAACGCTGACAAGCGAGGTGACTATGGTACTTCCCCTCTACTTTTTTCCAGCAAAAGCTAGATTTCTGGAGGGAGCTCCCTGTCCTGTAGTGGACGTTTCATGGGATGTTATGATGACTTAGAAGAACATAAATCCAACTTTCCCTTTCTTAGTTAAAGTTCAGTTTGTTAATAATCCAGCAGTAGGTACATTACACGTTGTTGAAATATTTTTATTTCCAAAGAATAATTTAGTTACGTGTAGTTTTTCATACGAACTGTTAGTAGAAAAAAAAATACTTTCTAGTGCACCTAAACAATGTTTTATGGTAAACTCTTGTGTTGACAACTTTATTGTGTGGCCGTGATAGTCTAGTGTTTGTTAAGTTAATTATAAAAAATGGCAACTAAAAGAAAGTATAGTCCACTTTGGAACCACTTTGAACAAACCATTTATTTCAAAAACGGATAGTGTGTGTAATAAACATTGCTTAAATAACTCGTAAATAATTTATTGCTCGAAGATGAAACTAAAATTATAATAAAAAATGCAATCCACCCCAAAAATTATACACTAACATTACAAAATTCAGATACTTATTAAAACAAACTCTAGAATATATTATATTTATTTAAATGGTACACATACAGTAATAAAATAAGAAACCCTTCATAATAAAAAAAAATTGCTTTTATCTTCAGATGAAAAAAATTGTAATAACTTAAATCTGTTGTTAAACACGCCAAGACTACGTACGTATCATTTTAAATTCTGTCGGAAGTCTATTGAATAATATACAGCTTTGTAAAGAGGGCTGTGTTAAAACACATCAAACATCATTCATCCATGCTCAAACATTGTTTTCAATTACGTGATCTATGCCTTGTCCCATCACATTACTGTACTGCACTATTTCGTATACGATTGTACGAAAATAACGAGTGATGTTTCGGGTAATAGTGATATCACTATACTCTGTACAACATAGCTTGATCGTTTTGACAGATGGGTCTAGTGATGGGAAACAGGCAATATCTAGTAGTACAAAAAATAACGTTTTTATATAGGTACTTGTAAGTGTGATGAGATGGTGTGGCTGTATGTTTTAAACTATTCAAAATAAATTAATTCATTAATCAATCCACTTTATTTCACTAGACATAAAAATATTGGGTATGTATGCGACGATGGGTTATATTATTTTAAGCGTATTACAAACTCACGCGTTTCACTGTTAAGCACAGTTTTTTTCACCCTTTTAGGCATGATTAACAAAAGTTCACAACGAAAACTAAAATTCAACAATAAGAACTTAACAAATATTAAATAACAACACAACAAAACAAAAGAACAACAAAGTAGCTTGAGGTTATAATTCAAAACACTCAGGACATGACGCATACAAGGCTGTCGCACTCGTACTATATAACCGTAACCGGCCAGGCGGGCGGACGACACCAGCCAGTGTTGCCACCTTGGTTTTAGAAAAGAATTCCAAAAATAGGTTTTTTGTATTCTGTTACTCTTCTTTTATCACTCCCTCGGTAAAAAAACTAAATTTACAGACACGCCGATTCTACTCTTTTATTATATGTATGCGATAATTCGATAAAATGATTTTTAATAAGGCTTCTTTGTAACCGATATTTGTAACAGTCACTGCCTGTTATTTGTGTCCCATCCGACCAAACGACGTAACATTGCACGAGCGTTCATTGTTTTCAGTTTTTCTATTTAAATCTTACTTTGAAGCTATAAAAACCACTAAGATTTTCGGAAAATGTTTGAATATTAGATACTTTTGTGTGTTGTGTGTCTATTTTTAAAGTTTTAACAATTTTTGAAATTGATAAAATAAAAAAATATTATGTTCGTCATTGCAAAGTTATGTCGGTCACCAATTTTACATCTGTCAAAAAGATCAAGCTATGTTGTATAGACTTATAGGTAATATCACGTTCCGAGTGATGATGTGATATAATATCACGTTCCAAGTGATGTGATATTACATTACTTTGTGGTGCCCTTGTATTTGTAGACAGTACAGTATTAACCAATTAGACCATCAGCCGCTAGGGTAAACCTAAGGTTTCCCGTCAATTCGCAGCTGGCGATCTCCAAAAATTAGTAGAGCCCTTACTTCAGCTCATCCATCCTAACGGCCGCCATATATGCCTCTTAACACCATATACAAATTCAGATACAAAGTCGATATCGTGTTTTAATAATTAACAACGCCATCTATTGAGTGCATTTAGAACTGACGGTAACACTAGGCATAATTTTATCCGGGCCTCTTGGCATTAAACAAACTCTGCTATTTTTTTTTTCAAACGAATTATTGCAATGAACAACAGAAAACCGGGCAAGTGCAAGTCGGACTCGCGTGCTAACCTTTACCTTTTGCCCTTTGATTTAAAAAAAATCGCGTTCATGCAAACTTGACCCGTCTCTAATATGAATATACTTGAAACTGGAGCTCACCTTGATTGGTTATAATTGGTTGTGAGAAAAGTTGTATTATTTAATGAGTACCTGGGCGCTCTATAGCCGCCTCAATCTGAAAATATCGTCAGGTGAGCAAGTAATGCTACTCGCCAACAGATGGCGCTGTAAGTTTCATCAACGCACTAAAACGGGCTAAGAAATATTAAAAAACACGGTGAAAACGAATTTTCCCAGACATGAGACCCAGCTTGATCGATTTTTTTCCCCAAAAACCCCTGTATACTAAATTTCATCGAAATCGTTAGAGCCGTTTTCGAGAAACCGATTACAAATATAGAGATACCATCACGGTAAATGTTGATCTTTCAAGACGTACGATCAGTTAAAAGTTGATCCAAAAACAAATGTTGATCCGAAGGCCTTATGTTGATCCATTACGCTTTTTTTCATACCAATGTGGCTCCAATCGGATCAACATTTGACATTCTTGTGACGTCACTCGACTGAAAAGTACGCTTGTCAAATGTGGCTCCAATATACAAATCCGCTCCGATAAATGTTGATCCAATTCAAACGGACCAATCACAATGAAGCACTTTCTTACTTCCTCCGTGATTGGCCGACGGTGGTCACTCCAACGTTGCCGTTCCGCTTACTACAAATCTTCGTGAATTTTAGTACAAAGATTGCTAGCACGCCGGAGACGGACATAGGCTACTTTTTATCAGCTATCGAGGGTCTGGAGTACCTGACGTGGAACATCAAGAGTCCACTTAAACTGTACGAGATACGGAAATTATGCCTTTGTAAAAGTTGTTCATCGTGATGGGCCGCTTCTGCTGGCACTTAGAAATTGAGGACCTGGAGTACCTGATGTGGAATATCAAGAGCCCCATTGAGCTAGTACATTAACAACTCACTGTATTAGAGCTAATAAAAATAAGAAGAATGATAAATTTACAAAGTAACATACTTACCTAGTACCTACCTACAAAACAAAAGTAGGACAAAAAAGACTTCGTAATAAAGAAAAATAAAAAAAACATCAAATTACGTGAAAAATATTAAAATTACTTGTACTAACTACCTACCTTACAGTCTCTCTCTTTTTAACCCCCGACGCAAAAACAGAGGGGTGTTATAAGTTTGACGTGTCTGTCTGTGTATCTGTGTATCGGTGTTTTTTTTTTTTATTTTTTTTTATTGAAAATGGGCTTACTCTTGACCTCGATCTAGTCTTGAAGACAGAGATGAGGTCGACGATGGAACGAGCTTACCCAGAAGAAGCCTATTCACTCGCGACTTGAATAGATTCGGGTTATATAAACTCGGGAACACAGACGCAGGCAGAGAATTCCACTCTTTAGCCGTGCGCATTATAAAAGATGTTTCAAAGCGCTTTGTGCGAATGTGCGGAACATCAACCAAGTATGGGTGATATCCTGCGGTGCGTCTGGACTCCCGATGGTAGAAGGGAGATGGTGGAATAAGCTCGTGGAGCTCTAGAGCACACTCTCCGAAGTACAATCTGTAGAAGACCGACAGACATGCAACTTTGCGACGGTGGGCCAGACTGTGAAACTTGGTTTTCACCAGCATCTCATCACCAACAAGCTTCTTGGCTCTGCGATCTATCGAGTCCAGTGCGGCTAGCTGGTATTTGGCTGAGCCATCCCAAAGGTGACAGCAAATATCCATGCACGATCGGACTTGGGCTTTATATAAAACTAGAAGTTGACCAGGAGTGAAGTAACGCTTAACCTTATTGAGGATGCCCAGCTTTTTTGCCGCAGTTTGGGCTTTTGACTCAATGTTAGCGCCGAGGTTCAGATTTGCACACAACTTCATGCCAAGTAGCTCGAGGCTGTCGGTAACTGGTACAGTTGTACCTCGAAAAGTAGGAGCCAGATTGAACGGACTCCTTTTGGCGGTGAACAGACACGCCTGCGTTTTGGTGGCGTTGAAACTTACCAGATTTTTGTCACCCCAGTCGGAGACAAGACTTAAGGTTGAGTTTATACGCTCTACCATGGCCTCTCTCAAAGAACGTATTTCGTCACTGCTGGCTTTTGCGCTTGGCATATATCTCTCGACGACAGTACTGTTATCTGCGTACCCAACAATACTAGGACCAAGTAGGTCGTTGATGTGCAGCAGGAAAAGAGTCGCAGAGAGAACCGACCCCTGAGGAACCCCGGCATCAATAGCCACGAGGTCAGAGGAGCAGCCATCAAGGACTACTCGGATCGACCGTTCGCTCAGGAAGTCAGAAATCCAAGAGCAAAAGTCAGCGGGAATGCCGTATGCAGGAAGTTTCCTCAGCGGACTTGCGTGCCACACCCTGTCGAAGGCCTTCGAGATGTCTAGTGACACGGCAAGGGCTTCGCCGTATTTCTCGATGGCCTCCCAAGCAATGCGTGACATACACTAGAAGATCCCCAGGTGATCGTCCCCGGCGAAAGCCATACTGACTGTCACTGAGTAGGTCGTTAGCTTCTAGGTATGTCAGCAGTTTTCCATTGAGTACCCTTTCCATAACTTTGCAGAGTATGGAGGTGATGGCGATTGGCCGATAGTTGCTGGGGTCGGCACGACTACCCTTCTTGGGCACTGGCTGTACGTTGGCAACCTTCCAAGATTTTGGCACCGTTCTTGTTTTTAGAGAGAGGCGGTACAAACGTGTTAGCACAGAAGACAACTCAGGCGCACAGTTTCTCAAGACTTTTGCTGGTATTCCATCAGGACCGCTTGCTTTGTTCACGTCTAGGCTTCGGAGTACTCTACGAACCTCTTTTGCGTGTATTGTGACCTCCGACATCGAAGAGTCACAGCGAGGAATCGTTGGTGGTTGATAAGAGCCGGCATCTAAACGAGAATTGCTTGCAAATAGAGACGCAAATAAATTTGCTTTCTCTGTTGCAGAGTGAGCTAGCGACCCGTCAGGTTTTAGCAGGGGAGGTAATGTAGGACGGCAGAAATTTGTTTCGACCGATTTGGATAGGGACCAAAATTGTTTGCTACCAGAGGGGTAGGATGCAAGTTTGGTCCCTATACGACTGACATGGTCGTAACGTGCCTTTCGGATCACCCTCTTGCAGAACTTTGCAGCATAATTGAATGCCTTTTTCTTCGCGCGAACCCGTCAAGCTTGAACTTTGCAATCACGGGCTTGAACCCAGGCTTGGTATGCGGACTGCATTCGAGCTTCAGCGCGAGCGCAGTCCGCATTGAACCAAGGTCGGGCTTTGTGACCGAGCGGTATGTCGGAGAACGGAATATAGTATTCCATCCCCTGCCGTATCACATCCGCAACCGCTTTAGCTGAACAAGACGGATCACTTGAAGAAAAACACACTGGCTGCCATGGGTAGGATGCAAAGAAGTGCCGCATCTCATCCCAATCTGCTGACTCGTATCGCCAAACTCGCCTCGTGCCTCTTGGGCTATCATCTGGAGGAGAGCTGATCGACACGGACTTCACCAGACAGTGGTCGGATGTTCCCAGCGGGGCTGTTACCGACACCGAGTGCCTGTAGTCAGCAGTAAGTCCAAGCAATTGGGCGTGTGTCCGTCTACATCAGGCACCCGCGTAGCTACATTCACCAGCTGGGTGAGATCTAGCGACAATGCAAACCTGCGCGCCTCTCTCCCAGCATGGTCAGTTTTCTGGTATGGGAACAACCACTCGCTGTGGTGGGCATTAAAGTCCCCCAGAAAATGAAGCTGCGCTATTGGGTACCGTTGTTGGGCACAATCCGCCTTCTCTAACAGGTGCTCAAAAAGCCTGGTCGTCTCCTGGTCACCGCTGTGCGACCGGTAGACACCGACGTAGAGAGATTTCTCTATGCCGGTGTCCACCAGAATCCACAGTGTTGATGACCCTGAATCTTCAAAGCAACGGAGACGCCGATAGCAAATGTCATCGTGTATCTGTGTATCTGCCTGTGGTATCGTAGCTCCCAAACGGATGAACCGATTTTCGTTTAGTTTTTTTTGTGTCATAGATAATTTTAACCCGAGTGTTCTTAGCCATGTTTCATGGAAATCTGTTCAGCGGTTCGAGGATCATCAGCTCATTTCTAGTTGATGAGGGGATCTAACTAACTTTCTAATATCCGATCGATCAGAAATTTGGTACCATGTTACTTCAATAATATTGAAAGTATATGGTAAGGTAACCATGACCTGATCAGCCGTTTGAAGATCATCAGCTCATTTCTAGTTGATGAGAGGATCTGACTAACTTTCTTATATCCGATCGATTAGAAATTTGGTACCATGTTACTTCAATAATATTGAAAGTAAATGGTAAGGTAACCATGACCTGATCGGCCGTTTGAAGATCATCAGCTCTTTAATAGTTGAGGGGATCTGACTACCTTCCATATGTATTCCTATCGATACGAAATTTGGTACCGTATTACTTCAATGATATTGAAAGTATATGGTAAGGCAACCATGACCTGATCAGCCGTTCGAAGATCATCAGCTCTTTAATGGTTGATGAGGGGATCTGACTACCTTCCATATGTCCTATCGATTCCAAATTTGGTACCGTATTACTTACATGATATTCTAAGAACATGGTAAGGTAACCATGACTTTAAATATGACATGTTAGGGTAAGGTTTAGATTTCGAAGATGGGCAATGAAATGGGATCAGTTAGGCTCAATTACCACTGCGACAGAGTCGAAGCGACGCAACGCGTCAATTTTTGAAGTGAAAATTTCTTTAGCAGCGCTTGGCATTTTTTTAGGTGGGGAAAAAATGTTAAATTCGCATCAGATGTCGCGTCAGATCTCGGATGAAGTATAGAAATGGATTTGCAAATAATCATACCAAGTTAGAGCAGGCTCAATATATACAAAAGTTCTCAGTAGTTTTAAAATGTGATAAAGACCAAAACATCTTTTTTGTCTCTGTCATATGTGCACAACAGACTTGACGTACTGGTTTTTGATCATTATTTAATAGCGAATCCTAAATGTATGAGATCTACATTTCGGATTACAGCTGTCAAAGTAAAAATCGCTATAACTTGAAAACTACTGACCCAGGACTACTCATGTGCTGAGACAAATGATAGGTCTCGAAGTGATCTACATTTCGGATGACAGCTGTCAAACTAAATATCGCTATAACTCGAAAACTACTGACCCTAGACTATTCGTGTGCTGAGACAAATGATAGGTCTCGATGTGATATACATTTTGGATGACAGCTGTCAAACTAAATATCGCTATAACTCGAAAACTACTGACCCTAGACTATTCGTGTGCTGAGACAAATGATAGGTCTCGATGTGATCTACATTTCGGATGACAGCTGTCAAACTAAATATAGCTATAACTCGAAAACTACTGACCCTAAACTATTCGTGTGCTGAGACAAATGATAGGTCTCGATGTGATCTACATTTCAGATGACAGCTGTCAAACTATATATCGCTATAACTCGAAAACTACAGACCCTAGACTACTCGTGTACTGAGACAAATGATAGGTCTCGATGAGATCCACATTTCGGATGACAGACTGTCAAACCAAAAACCCCATAACTTGGAAACTACTGACCCTAAACTACTCGTGTGCTGAGCCAAATGATAGGTCTCGATGAGATCTACATTTCGGATGACAGCTGTCAAACTAAAAATCGCTATAACTCGAAAACTCTGACCCTAGACTACTCATGTGCTGAGACAAATGATAGGTCTCGATGAGATCTACATTTCGGATGACAGCTGTCAAACTAAAAATTAAATTAGCTGTAGGAGCTAAAGTAGTGCTGCGAATGAAAAGCTTAGTAGTTCAAAGTAACTAAATAAAAAGTTTAAAAAGCTACAAATAAAATTAAATTAAAAATTTAAAAAAACCCCCGACAAAAAACGATCCCCTAAAAAGTAAAAAATTATAAATTGCCTACACACACTTGCGCTAAAGATGATACTTGTTATATTTTGTTGTATTGTTGTTGTGCAATAAACTGTTTTTACTTATTTTTAATATTGTTGACTCTTAAATGCGTTGGGGGACCGCTAAGTAAACATTTAAATACACAATATACGTAAATTGTTTTGTTGCAGTTACCTACTTTCTTTTCTTAGCGGTCCCCCAACGCATTTAAGGGTCAACAACAGTAAAAATAAGTAAAAACTGTTTATTGCACAACAACAATACAACAAAATATAACAAGTATCATCTTTAGCGCAAGTGTGTGTAGGCAATTTATAATTTTTTACTTTTTAGGGGATCGTTTTTTGTAGGGGGTTTTTCTAAATTTTTAATTTAATTTTGATAAAGTTTCTTTCATGTCGGCATCTTGCGATTTGACTTCTATAAATAAAAATAACCGGCTAAGCACGTGTCTGGCCACGCAAAGTGTAGGGTTCCGTAGTTGTCCAATACTAAATACTGTAATGCTTAAGGGGCCCCTTTTTTTTTTTTTTTTTTTTTTTTTTTTTTTACATCTGCCATCAGTCGCCAGACTATAATCAGATTTGGTTTCATTGAAAGTGACTTTTAATGAGGTAGCAAGACCATTGTCATTGCTCCTCGTCATTCAGCAAGTACATGAGTACGCTTTAATCTTTTAGTAGTAACACTTGTCAGGAGTGAGTTAGCAAGTGGATTTGGGTGCTGAGCTAAACGTTTCTCGTGCTTCTGTTTGCATCGCTCTATTTCTTCCGTTACGGTCGGCATTTCCAGGTATTTGTGCAATTCATCATTACGTGCATACCATGGTGCAGCGCAAATGGTTCTGAGGATGTTGTTTTGTGTTCTTTGTATACATTCAATGTTTGACTTAGATGCTGTTGCCCAAAGTTCTATGCCGTATAGCCAGATGGGCTTTATGATAGCGCAATAAACCGTAACTTTGTTACTCAGGGATAGTTTGGATTGTCTCCCAAGAAGCCAGAGGAGATTTCTGAAGCGGTAATTTATGTCGTCTCTTTTGTGTTTGATGTGCTCCTTCCAGGTAAGTCTACGATCCATATAGAAGCCTAGATATTTGACGCATGTGGTTTCTGGCAAGGGATCGTTGCCTAGTCTCACTTGTGGGCAGTCACTTCGTCTCAGGGTAAGAGTGATGTGATGTGATTTCTGGGCGCTTGCTTTTATCCGCCACTTTTTAAGCCAAACATCGGTAGCATCTAGTTGTTGCTGTAGACGCTTAGAAGCTAGGCTCGGATCAGTATCGCAAGATAGGAAAGCTGCGTCATCAGCGAAGGTCGCAACTGTGACTTCTCGTAACTGTGGTAAGTCCGACGTGAAGATGTTATAGAGAAATGGACCAAGGACCGAGCCCTGCGGGACTCCGGCATTGCATTCATAGAAAGTAGATCTGGCATTCCCTTGCTTGACTTGGAACATTCTGTCTAACAAATATGATTGGATGATTGGGTAGAACGAGTGCGGCAGAAGAGATTTGATTTTATACAACAAGCCTTTATGCCAGACTCTATCAAATGCTTGTTGCACATCCAAGAAAGCAGCAGAACAATATTCCTTCTTTTCTAAGCATTCTCGCACGACATGGTAAACGCGGTGCACTTGTTCTACAGTAGAATGCTGTTGTCGAAAGCCAAATTGGTGAAGTGGAATTATGTCGGAATCTTCGAGGCACACCTTTAGCCTCGCGAGAACTATTCTTTCCCACAGCTTTGATAGCACGGGTGTGAGGCTAATAGGACGGTAAGATGTTGTCTCATTAGCTGGCTTTCCAGATTTGTGGATCATTATGATTTGGGAGATCTTCCAGATGCAGGGAAAGTGGCCGATTCTGAGAGTAGCGTTAATAAGAGTAGCCAGGAACACTAGACATTTCTTGGGAAGCTCTTTCAAGATCTTCGGGGAAATCAGGTCAAATCCTGGAGCCTTGTTGGATTTCATCTTCTTGATTTCGCGAGCTACTTCTCCAGGCGTAGTGGGTTTCAGAGGAAGACATAGCTGAAGATCTTGCGAGAGGACACACTCAATATCAGTTTCATCGGAGTTAATGTCAGGTGCATTTGGTTTGAAAACAGACGCCAAGTGCGAAGCAAAAGTTTCGGCTTTTTCAGAATCTGTGCGTGCCCAGGAAGAGTTAGTCCTTAGGGGAGGAAATGATTGTTGTGGCCGATTACCATTATGAGTGGCCTTCCAGAGAGATTGCTCTCCTTTCCCGGTTGGTGATAGTTGCTCTATTAGTATTCTCGCAGAGTCGTCAGCTTTCTCTTGTAGTAGCTCTTTTAGTTCTTTAATAGCCCGATTTAGTACCCGCTTATCAGCTGGATGGTGCGTTAGATGCCAGTTTCTTCTAAGTCTACGCTTTTCCTCTATTTTGCTCCGGATTAGGGCAGAAATAGGAGCTCCTGAGTGTCTAGGTTTGAGTTCTGGTGTGTTAGTCCATGCAGCGAATTGAATAAGGTTGGTTATTGATAAACATGCTTGATCAACATCGGAAACTGTTTTCAGGGCAACGTTGAGGTTAATATGAGTCACCAAGTAGTCTCTAAAGCAATCCCAGTCCGTTTTGTGGTTGTATAAGCATTCTCTATGTTCACGGGTAATGACAGTAGTACTAATTGTAAGAATCACAGGAGTGTGATCTGATGACCCGTCAAGGCTGGATTCTATACTAGTGTAGATATGACTGATATTTTTCAATACAAAGAAGTCAAGTAAGTCCGGTGTTTTGTTCGGATCTGTAGGCCAGTAGGAGGGTTCACCAGTAGACACAGGTTGAAGACGATTAGTTTCAATACAGTACTTTAGCGCACGGCCACGCGTCACAGTTGTACGAGAGCCCCAGTAAGTGTGCTTGGCATTCCAATCACCACCTGCGATGAATCGATTTCCTAGGGTGTTAAAAAAGTTGGTGAACATGCTATCAGTAATTTTGTGTTTGGGTGGGCAATAAATGGCTGACACATCGATAACCCCAATTCTGTCTTCAACACGGACTGTAGTAGCTTGGATATGGTCCCCTGGGGTCACAAAATCCCATAAAAACGTAGTTACGTTTTTTTTTAAACGGTTTGACCGATCTTTACCAAACTTTGTGCACATTATCAGATGGGGCATAAATCTATGCTTGTAATATTTAAGTTTTTGTTTGAAAATATTAATCCATTACAAAATAAGAGCGAAAATAATCTTTTTCAAACAAAAAGGCAATTTTTGCAATTTCAGCTATAACGCACATAATAAAATTTCAAATTTAATGGAAACCAATCACAAGCATAGATATGTCGCATTACATTACGTGTACAAAGTTTGATGTGGTTCGGTCGTACCTTTAAAAAATAAAAACGTAATTATGTTTGAATGGAATCTCACTACTCAGGGCGACTTATGAGCGTAGTGATTGAGACAGTTAATCATCAAAAATTTTTTTTATGATATTTGTAGTAGGTACTAAATTTCTTAATTGTACATATTTTTAAGTTAGTCTATTATTCGATAACCTGTAAAGCCTACTTGATATTGATAGTTTTCCTTTTAAATTAATCATTTAGGTGTGTACCACCGTGATTTTTTTTACGTTTCCAAATACAACAGTTTCGCTGGTGGGGGGGGGGGGGGGGGAACTTGACTATAACAAAAATAATTAAAGCGAAATAATTCTGAAACGTACAATAGCATCGAAGAATAGTTGTCGTAGACAAACCATCCAGTGAAAGATCGGATAGAATTATTATTATTCTCCATACATAAACCTGGTGGACCACCTCAGGCCGGGACTTCCTGTCCTTGGTCACCGTGGTCTCAGACCATCAATCTAAGCAATAAAATAATAAATAATAAAATAAATAGGTAAGCAACAGATTTATAAAATGCAAAAAATTGTTTTTATCACCGTGTTGTTTCAGATTCTGTACGAAATAACATGTTTTAGAATCGCATAGAAGCTTGGAAAATAATAATTTGCGATTCTCTTTAAAACAGAGTAAGAGGTTATAGTTGTACGCTTTTACCGTAGGTTTTGAAAAACTTTTCATTTATTACCCATCTATCACGTAACAAGAAAATGCAAAAACCCATACCTACAGACTCAAGTAGTTTGTGACCGATTATTAACGTGACCTGTAATGCAACATGAACCCTGGTTTACAAACTCAGATTAGCTTTTACACTTTCATCACAAAATACCTAACAAGTACCTGCTGCTGTTACGCGACATTATATGATGCTATTTTAAAAAGAGCGATGCCTGTGGAGATTCTTGGCAGTTCTTCTCCACAGAAGTACGCCAACTGGTGTAGTGAACTGACCATCTGTTTGACGCGCAATAAGCGTTTGTAATGCAAACCTATATTGAATAAACATATTTTTTGACTTTTTTTTTGGCTATGCAAAATTCTTATACAATAGGACAAAGTTTAAGATGATGCTTAATGCCAAATTGATTTAAAACTTAATACTGACATCTAATTATTTTGTAGTTTACGTAAGTAGCGGCACTTCAATAAAAACAATAAACTCGGTACTCACCATTATCCACCATCATGAACACAACACACTCACTTGACTGCTTGGACCAGACTGCCTGAGGTAGATAGAAATACATCTCTTGCGCAGAAATGCGCGACAGCATCTTGTCTCACTTTAACTTGAAGTAGGAACTTATGTTTATTTCATTCGCACGCTAGTGCGATGTTGCCGTTCTGTTTTTTAGTACGTACCCTTCATATTCAGCTCCGGAGCAACATTTACCACTAACAGTCAGATATAAACCGGAGCCACATTATACGCTTCAGTATCATTTTTTTGACCGTTATTGGATCAACTAAAACCGTAAAATTTTATGACGAGTAATTTAAAAACAGGCAAATGCACATCCACTGACGTCACACGCTGAATTCATATATTCGATAAATACAGCTCTATCTCACTCCGGAGCCAAATGTACACACGAAATAGGCGGATCAACATTTGTTCTAAATCTAAACTGGATCAACATTTACCGTGATGGGATAAATATATATATATATATATATATATATGTTACGGCTAAAACCCGAAGCGCGGCTGCACCTAGTTTTAGCCGGTTAGAACTAGGTGTAGCCATTAGGTTAGGTTAGGTTAGTAATCGGCTGGTACTAGGTTTAACCAAGAGTAGGTGGCTACACCTAGTTCTAACCGGCTAAAACTAGGTGCAGCCGCGCTTCGGGTTTTAGCCGTAACATATATACAAATATTCTATACTATTAAACGAGCAATATTTGTATATATATATATATATTTGTAATCGGTTTCTCGAAAACGGCTCTAACGATTTCGATGAAATTTAACGTACGGGGGTTTTCGGGGGCGAAAAATCGATCTAGCTAGGTCTCATGTCTGGGAAAATACGTTTTTTCCGTGTTTTTAAGCATTTGCGTTTTAGACAAGAACCTACAGCGGTTGGCGGGTAGCATGGCTTGCTCACACAATGATATTTTAATGTTGAGGAAGCTATTATAGAGCGAAGCTCGGTCGCCCAGGTATTTGCTCGTTTAATAGTACAGGATTGTTTACAAAATAAAATACAAAATACAAAATTTCTTTATTAATCAAAAGGACTTAGGTTATCTTACATAAACAATAATCGAAAAATAGGCATGCTGTACCTGAATATAACATGGTGGAATCCTAATTCCTAAACTAGGTAAAAACCTGTAACTTAGGGATCAGTGATTGTCTGACGTGCAGTCGTGGGACGTCAACATACCAATATCATATATGGGCAAATTTAAAAAGGAAGGAGAAATTATTGTGTAAAATAAGAGCAAATGTATCCGGTCCTAACCGCTCAATAGATGGCGTTGTTAGTTTCTGTAACGCGGTATCGGTTGGTTCACGGCCGCTGCATAAGGTGTTTGGAGACTTGTATTTTTCCTTCTTGTTTACGTTGGAGTTATTAATAAAGTTTGTGCAGTGAGTTAAAATAACAAGTGTTTTCATTGTGGTGGTAGTTAGAGGTGGGTCGTAACAGGTCAAATTCAATACTAGAGGTGGGTCGTAACAGGTCAAATTCAATACCTGTTGTCACTGTTCCTGTTCCGTAAAAATAACAGTTCCAAAAACCTGTTACTAAAATAACAGCCCAACACAGGCCATTCCGAGCAGATAACAGGTCTATGAATACAGCAAACCCGTGTTTTCTTTCATAAGGGTGGCTTCAGAGCAGAGCGTGTGGCTGGCGCCGGCGGCCGGCGGCCGTGTCGACTTGACCGCTAACCAACCACTTGACCACAAGCCGACAACTTGACCATTAGCCGACCACTTGACCACTAACCGACCACTTGACCACTAACCGACCACTTGATCACTAACCGACCACTTGATCACTAACCAACCACTTGACCACTAGACGACCACTTGAACACTAACCGTCCACTTGACCACTAGACGACCACTTGAACACTAACCGACCACTTGACCACTAGACGACCACTTGAGCACTAACCGACCACTTGACCACTAACCGACCACTTGACCACTAGACGTCCACTTGAACGCTAGACGACCACTTGACCTCCAGCCGACCACTTGACCACCAGGTGGTATCCACTTGACTACTAGCCAATCACTTGACCACTAGACGACCACTTGACCATTAGCCGACCACTTGACCACTTAGCGACTACTTGACCACCAGCTGACCACTCAATCACCAGCCGACCACTTGACCAACAGCCGACCACTTGACCACCAGCCGACAACTTGACCACTAGCCGACCATTTGACCACTAGCCGACCACTTGACCACTAACCGTCCACTTGACCCCTAACCGACCACTTGATCACTAACCGACCACTTGACCACTGACCGACCACTTGATCACTAGACGACCACTTGACCACTAACCGACCACTTGACCACCAGACGACCACTTGACCATTAGCCGACCACTTGACCACTAGACGTCCACTTGAACGCTAGACGACCACTTGACCACCAGCCGACCACTTGACCTCCAGCCGACCACTTGACAACCAGGTAACCACTTGACTACTAGCCGACCACTTGACTACTAGCCGACCACTTGACCACTATACGACCACTTGACCATCAGTCGACCACTTGACAATCAGCCGACCACTTGACCACCCGCCGACCACTCGACTACGTGCCGACCACTTGACCACTAGACGCCCACTTGAACGCTAGACGACCACTTTACCTCCAGCCGACTACTTGACCACCAGCTAACCACTTGACTACTAGCCGACCACTTGACCACTATACGACCACTTGACCACTATACGACCGCTTGACCATTAGCCGACCACTTGACAATCAGCCGACCACTTGACCACCAGCCGACCACTTGACCACTAGCCGACCATTTGACCACTAGCCGACCACTTGACCGTGAGACGACCACTTGGCCAGCAGCCGACCACTTGACCACCAGCCGACCACTTGACCATCGCCGTATCAATGGCAGAATAACGACAAACAAAAACTGGACAGACCAGACGCCCCGTATCGATGAAGACCTGTGACAAGTAGCAATATCATTCTATCCTACTTTGACCTATGGGGAATGCGTATGCAAGAGTGAGAAAGACCTGTGACAGTACATAACAGAATGAAAAAATACTGGTTGGATTTGGTGGAACGGCAGGAACATATTGTTACGTATCACAAGTGGTGACAGCCGATATTTAGGTTACGAAATACCGGAACATATCGCTATAACATGTTGTTACTAAAAACAACAGGTATTTCGTACTGTGTATAACAGGACGGAACGGTGACATTTAAATACCTGTTATATTTATCTGTTGCGATAAATACGCCTCACTCCTAGTGGTAGTGTCCGAAAGTAAACAAACATTATGGTGCCGAAACCCGCGAGTGATAGTGAACTTGGACTTTGTTGGATCCTACCAAATTCAAACACGTTGTTGTGATCAGGACTTGTAAAATTTCAAGTTTTTATTCTATGGACTTAGAATATTTTACTAGTGTTGACACTTGTAAAATTTTGAGATTTCATCATATGGACTTAGTCAAATTTACTACTGTGAAAACTTTGAAATTGTGCGAAGTAATTCTACGGACTTAGAATATTTTTGAACAGTCGTGAAATATAATTCTAAATAATGGCGGAAGTCGAAGATTTAGTTAAAGTTCAAATGGACATTTACGATAGATTACAGAAGGCACTGCGGAACTTTAAAAAGACTCCAAAAGAAAGAATGACACAAATCTATGTTGAAACTAGGTTGGATAGTTTAGAGGAAATAAAAAAGGAATTCAGGGATGGTCATAGAGAGGTTGTTTCTATCAGTTCCAGTGAAGACACGGAGACCAATCGATACTATACTGCTGATATTTATGAACTATTCCTTGAAGAGTATACGTTATACAAATGCTTGCTGAAAGAACACATTCAAGCATTTAAAAGGAATTCCTACTCTCCACCGCCTGTAAACCCACAAGGCGCAGAAATTAAGCTACCAAGAATTCAGTTACCAACATTTACGGGCAAGTATGATGAATGGCAGACGTTTCATGATATGTTTGTCTCAGTGATACATGATAGCAAGAACTTGACTAATGTACAGAAACTACACTACCTCAAGTCAAGTCTATCTGGAGAGCCTGAAAGTCTTTTGAGGAATTTAGCCACAACTGAGCAGAATTACGCAGAGGCATGGAAGCAACTCACCAAACGGTACAATAATAAACGATACAATTGTAATGCTATCATGAAAACTTTATTCGCTCAGAAACAAATTACATCAGAATCTCCAAAGGCAATAAGACAATTAATGGATACAACATCATCATGCTTGAAATCATTGAAAAATCTTGAAATAGATACTACTTCATGGAGTCCTATAGTCGTATTTTTAGTGGTCTCAAAACTTGATGTGGAATCGCACAAGCATTGGGAAAATCATCTGAGTGCAACGACTGATGAAATACCGACTTACGATCAATTGATTGAATTTCTCGAATCCAGATTTCGTACTCTCGAGATGATTGAAGCGGGTAAACACGTATCGAAAACTTCTACGCAATCAACTGCAAAACCAAAGAATAATGAGAGACAGTCCTTCCACGCTTCTGTAAATACGAACCAACAAAATAAATTGCTATGCGGATGTTGTGGTGATAAAGAGCATTTTCTATACCTTTGCGAGAAGTTTGGACAGAAATCACCTCAGGAACGAAAAACCTACGTGCAATCTAAAGGGCTTTGTTTCAATTGCTTATCGTCTAGTCATATAGTAAGCAAGTGTCGTCAAGCTACTACCTGTAAGAAATGTGGGCGACGTCACCACACAATGTTGCATGTCACAAAAAGCGACACTACTCAAGGACAGTCAGGAGAGAACACACAATCTACACAACAAGAGGGACAACAGCAGACGAGGATACCTGAAGAACAGCAGATTGTTGCAAATTTTTCAAGGGAAGATCCATCTCAAGGATACAATGTTTTGCTGGCGACTGCAGTTGTCAAGGCGAGAGCAAAGGACGGAAGGAAGTTGGTGTTTCGAGCTTTGCTTGATCAAGGCTCGCAAGCATCTTTCGTAACCGAGTCTACAGCACAATTACTAGGCTTAAAGCGTGTTTTAGTAAATGGCGTGGTGTCAGGGTTGGGAAACGGTCAAACTCACATCAAATATCACGTAACGGTTCCTATTGAATCACGACATGATCCCAAAATTACTTACCATGCATACGTACTCAAATCACTGTCTTCTTTGCTTCCCAGTAACAGGTTAGAATCTCCGACTTGGCTGAAGATGGATGAGCTGCCTTTGGCTGATCCAGATTTCACATCACCCGGTAATATTGATTTATTATTAGGCGCTGAAGTTTATGGCGATATATTGTTGAGCGGCATCATGAAGAAAGAAAATCTTGTAGCTCAAAACACGACACTTGGCTGGATATTCTCTGGCAGGATGTCTTCACCTTCAGCGAATCCAAACGTGACGGCGATGCATGTACATGTAATCGACAACGATCTTCTCCAAAAATTTTGGGAAATAGAGTCTGAACCTCAAAGTATTCAAAGAAAACTCAATGCAGATGAACGGAAATGTGAAGAACTCTACGAAGCTACTACTGAACGAAATGATGAAGGGAGGTACGTGGTTTGCTTACCTTTTACAGAAGGAAATCCTCAATGTCAATATGGCCACTCGAAGGATATTGCAGAGAGGAAGCTGTTGTCGCTAGAACGAAGGTTAGTGAAAAATCCCACATTGTATGATGAATACAGGAAAGTCATGGCTGAATACCTTACCTTAAATCACATGGCTCGTGTTGACAAGGACGACATTGAGAATCCTAAGGCAGTTTATTTTCCTCATCACGCTGTAGTGCGAGACGATAAAGAGACTACTAGAGTACGAATAGTATTTAATGGGAGTTCGAAAGGAACTAACGATGTTTCACTCAATGATAATTTATTAGTGGGGCCTAAGATTCAACAAGAGTTGAGGCATTTACTTATGAGATGGCGAACACATGCTATTTGTATCGTAGCGGATTTAGTAAAGATGTATAGACAAGTACTGGTACATAAAGACGATACTAATTTTCAAAGGATTTTATGGCGTCATTCTCCCCAAGAACCTATAGAACATTACAAACTTTTGACACTTACCTTTGGCACGGCTTGCGCACCCTACCTTGCTGTGAAGACGATACAGAAATTGGCTGATGACGAGAAGGTGAGATATCCAGTGGCTGCAGAAATCGCTAAAAAAGATTATTACATCGATGATTTGATGACTGGCTGCGACACTGAAAGGGAAGCAAAACAAATTTACGATGAGATGAATGGGCTTATGAACAGCGGAGGGTTTCAGTTACAAAAATGGAGCAGTAACAGTCAAAATCTGTTAGAACACATCGGAAAGGACGAACGTAATTTAGACCAATGCGTTCCGATCAGGTCAGACCATACGCTTAAAGTTCTAGGCATCAGCTGGAATCCTAAGACGGACAACTTTGAGTACACGGTAACCTTACCGGAAATAAAGGAGCCTGTTACTAAGCGGCAAGTATTGTCGGACATTTGTCGACTGTACGACCCGATGGGCTGGATTGGACCCGTTGTGATTACAGCGAAAGTTTTTATCCAGAAACTATGGAAATCTAAATTGGATTGGGATGATCCGTTGACTTCTGATGTGCTGCATGAATGGCTTGAATATCGCCAAGAATTGTCACAAATAAAGGATATTATAATCCCTCGTTGGCTCAAATGTACGAAGAATTGCGATGTAGAATTGCACGCTTTTTCCGATGCATCGAGAACAGCCTACGCGGCAGCAGTGTATCTGAAAGTTACGGACGAAAACGGAACCATTCATACGAGTCTGGTATCTGCAAAGACTAAAGTAGCGCCGATAAAGAAGGAGGTATCAATCCCACGATTGGAATTGTGCGGAGCGACTCTTGCTGCAAAACTCCTGTCTGAAATATCTCAAGTAATGGACATACCAAAGGAGAAACTTTTCGCGTGGACAGACTCCACAGTCGTTCTTGCATGGCTGAAAGGAGGAGCTAGTCGTTGGCATACCTTCATTAGCAACCGAGTATCGGATATATTAAATATACTAGACTTTGACCAGTGGGGTCATGTTACATCAAATATGAACCCATCTGACTGCGCATCGAGAGGCCTTAAACCAATGGAGCTACAGACTCATGACCTCTGGTGGTATGGACCAGATTGGTTAAGGAAACCATTTGTTAAAACAGATACGGAAACACCAGATACACATGAAGAAGAAAGAATAGTTGCTTTGAAGGTTACAGAACCGAAAAGAGAAAGTGATTTAGAGTGGTCAAAATTTTCAAACTTACAGAAAATGTTGAGAGTTATGTCTTATTGCAGAAGGCTGTCGAAATACAAATTACTTAAGGAAGGACAATTACCAAAGTTCATTACTACAGAAGAGATCAGTCAAACCCTCAACATGTGCATCAAGCAAGTTCAAGAATTAGAGTTTCCTGAAGAACTCAAACTATTGATGAAAGGCGAGTGCGTCCCTAAGAAAAGTATGCTGCACAATTTATGTCCGACTTTGGACCAAAATGGGATCATAAGAGTTGGTGGTCGCATAAATCTTGCCCATGTAAGTCGAGACACGACCAACCCGATCATCATTCCTAAGAGTCATCTTAGTAAACTTCTCGTATCGGATGCCCACGCTCGCACTATGCATGGCGGACCACAATTAATGTTGAACATGTTACGTTCAAAATATTGGATCATACGCGCTCGGGATCAAGTCAAAACACATTATCGTAAATGCGTTATTTGTCAGCGTTACTCTAAAACTGCCAAGAATCAATTGATGGGGCAAATTCCTGAAGTTCGTCTCAGGCCAAGCAAACCGTTCAGATCAGCTGGTGTGGATTACGCTGGTCCTTTTCATGTTCGATTGTCACCAGGTCGAGGGGCTAAATCATATAAGGGCTACATCTGTTTGTTCGTATGTATGGTCACGCGTGCCATTCATTTGGAAGTGGTCTCTAACCTCACCTCACAAGGGTTCATAGCAGCTTTTCGACGTTTCACGTCAAGGCGCGGACATTGTCAGGACTTGTATAGTGACAATGGACTGAATTTTGTCGGAGCAGATAAGGAGCTACGGGATATGTTTGACCGTGCTAAGTCAAAACTGCCAGATGAGATTGCTCGTCTTCTAACATTACATTCTACAACCTGGCACTTTATTCCGCCATATGCGCCAAACTTTGGAGGACTGTGGGAAGCAGGTGTACGTAGCGTCAAGGGTCATTTGAAAAAAGTCATTGGAGACAGCACTCTAACTTTTGAGGAGCTTTCCACAGTTTTAGCGCAAGTAGAAGCTTGTTTAAATTCGCGTCCAATCAGTGTTTTGAGTGATGACCCCCATGACCCTCTTCCACTGACACCAGGTCATTTTTTGGTTGGCGAACCGTTATTAAATGTTAGTGATGAAAACCATACTGATGAAAAATTTACCGGATTAGAGCGATGGAAAGTAGTTCAAAAGATGGTCAACGATTTCTGGAGAAAATGGAGTAAAGAATATTTGGTTGCATTAAATCACAGATACAAGTGGAGTACTAAAAATCTTGAACCAGAAATCGATGACATCGTTGTTCTCAAGGATGATAACATACCACCTGCAAAGTGGTTACTAGGTAGAATCGTAAGCAAGCATCCCGGACCCGACAACATAACTCGTGTTGTTACAGTAAAATGTAAAAATGGATTGTTCAAAAGACCATTGAGTAAGGTCTGCTTTTTAGAAAAATGAGTTATTTTGACGGTGGGCGGTACGCTTTCACTAGAGTTAAGTTTTTTTTAGTGTGCTATTAAGTTCATATAAAAAATAATATGTTATTTTGTATTTTGTAAGGTAGTCTTTAGGGCTCCAAGCTAAATTCCATTTACCTATTGAAAAATAGTGTTCACATTTATATTTGATATCCTTTTAATACTGTATGTTTCACGGTGGGCGGTTTTCATTATTGTTCTTTTGTTAAGATCGTTCACTCTTTGCCTATGTCGAATTCTTTAATATTTAATTTGATTGTTTTTAAAACTTGAAAGGACAAGTCCTTGGTGGGCGGAATGTGTAAAATAAGAGCAAATGTATCCGGTCCTAACCGCTCAATAGATGGCGTTGTTAGTTTCTGTAACGCGGTATCGGTTGGTTCACGGCCGCTGCATAAGGTGTTTGGAGACTTGTATTTTTCCTTCTTGTTTACGTTGGAGTTATTAATAAAGTTTGTGCAGTGAGTTAAAATAACAAGTGTTTTCATTGTGGTGGTAGTGTCCGAAAGTAAACAAACATTATACAAAGTTGATACGTTTATATATTTAAATATACATTAATAATTAATAAAAGTGTGTGTGTTAGTTTGTGTGGGAGTGTGTGTGTGTGTGGGTCTGTAAGTCTGCTGTTTTTGTGAAGATACGAGTATATCTACATGGGTTAGAGTGAATTACTTAGTCAGTTTCATTCCCAAAAGAAGTTAGAAGTTATAGTCAGTCTCCCTTGGAAGTTATCGTCACCAAAGACGACCCACATTTTGGCCTTTTTTAAAGCCCGAAGGTGCTTTAGGTTAAAGTAAACAATAATTTATTTTCTCTACAAAAAAAACATGAGCAAAATAGTAGGCACAATAAAAATGTCTGTAGGCTGGTTCCTAAGCTAGGTAGTTTTGTATTTTAGGCAACCAGGCCTCCATCCAGATTGAGTAAAGGTTCTTCAACATATCGTGCCCTCTAACTGTTTTGCTTTATTTAATGTTTTAAAATGCTGAACAGGTAGGTACGTTTTACGCATTTGGATGTTTTTCGTACTCGAAGGTATTAAGCTTGAATCTTGGTAAATCCTAAAATTTACTGGTAAATCTTAGTATTGATTAGGTATGTTTGTTTTTGCGAGTTGCTAAAGTCGTAAAATAAAAGTTGTTGATTTGACCTAACTAATAAGAGGTCGTACGAGTATCAGGTCAAAAAGAATAACATTGCACGTTATGACAGTGATGATTCCCTTTCCCTAGGCGAAGCGCTAGCCAGCACGGTGTACCCGCTGATCCGGTCCCGCCTGGCGAGCGCCCTGACGGCGTGGCACCCGGCGGACGGGTCGGCGCGCCCGCTGCTGGCGGCGTGGCGGGAGCCCTGGGGCGGCGCGCTGACCGCCATGCTGCACCAGCACATCGTGCCCAAGCTGGAGCACTGTCTGCAGAGCGCGCCGCTCGAGCTAGTGGGCCGGGAGAACAGTGAGTAGTGTGTTAACTTGGCGCGCTGACCGCCATGCTGCACCAGCACATCGTGCCCAAGCTGGAGCACTGTCTGCAGAGCGCGCCGCTCGAGCTAGTGGGCCGGGAGAACAGTGAGTAGTGTGTTAACTTGGCGCGCTGACCGCCATGCTGCACCAGCACATCGTTCCCAAGCTGGAGCACTGTCTGCAGAGCGCGCCGCTCGAGCTAGTGGGCCGGGAGAACAGTGAGTAGTGTGTTAACTTGGCGCGCTGACCGCCATGCTGCACCAGCACATCGTGCCCAAGCTGGAGCACTGTCTGCAGAGCGCGCCGCTCGAGCTAGTGGGCCGGGAGAACAGTGAGTAGTGTGTTAACTTGGCGCGCTGACCGCCATGCTGCACCAGCACATCGTGCCCAAGCTGGAGCACTGTCTGCAGAGCGCGCCGCTCGAGCTAGTGGGCCGGGAGAACAGTGAGTAGTGTGTTAACTTGGCGCGCTGACCGCCATGCTGCACCAGCACATTGTGCCCAAGCTGGAGCACTGTCTGCAGAGCGCGCCGCTCGAGCTAGTGGGCCGGGAGAACAGTGAGTAGTGTGTTAACTTGGCGCGCCCACCGCCATGCTGCACCAGCACATCGTGCCCAAGCTGGAGCACTGTCTGCAGAGCGCGCCGCTCGAGCTAGTGGGCCGGGAGAACAGTGAGTAGTGTGTTAACTTGGCGCGCCCACCGCCATGCTGCACCAGCACATCGTGCCCAAGCTGGAGCACTGTCTGCAGAGCGCGCCGCTCGAGCTAGTGGGCCGGGAGAGCAGTGAGTAGTGTGTTAACTTGGCGCGCCCACCGCCATGCTGCACCAGCACATCGTGCCCAAGCTGGAGCACTGTCTGCAGAGCGCGCCGCTCGAGCTAGTGGGCCGGGAGAACAGTGAGTAGTGTGTTAACTTGGCGCGCCCACCGCCATGCTGCACCAGCACATCGTGCCCAAGCTGGAGCACTGTCTGCAGAGCGCGCCGCTCGAGCTAGTGGGCCGGGAGAACAGTGAGTAGTGTGTTAACTTGGCGCGCCCACCGCCATGCTGCACCAGCACATCGTGCCCAAGCTGGAGCACTGTCTGCAGAGCGCGCCGCTCGAGCTAGTGGGCCGGGAGAACAGTGAGTAGTGTGTTAACTTGGCGCGCCCACCGCCATGCTGCACCAGCACATCGTGCCCAAGCTGGAGCACTGTCTGCAGAGCGCGCCGCTCGAGCTAGTGGGCCGGGAGAACAGTGAGTAGTGTGTTAACTTGGCGCGCTTAACAGAACAGTGAGGCCATTTTTATATGTATATTTGTCGGTTCTTTTAACGACGAGCAATTATTTTAATAGCAACTGTCTTCACCATCTGTGAGTGCCCGCCCCTCTCCTGATATTATTTTAAGCTAGTCTTCGTCACAAACTACTAAGGGTTACTTACACATCAGACGGGAATCTTCTTTATGTTAAAACTCGCTTTTTCGAATGACCTCATCAAATCATTTTGACAACTCGTTTTTAGGGTACCGAACCAATATTTAAAAACGGTCATTACAGATCGATGATAAATAACCAATTTTCTGACCTCGATTTTGGCTCGAATCAGACGATAATAATGTGGAAGGTATGTGGCTTCAGCAAGACGGAACGTGCGATTCGACCGTCTGACTTTTGTGGGGTTTTCTGAAGTCGCAGGTCTATATCAATAAACCGCAAATGACCGACGGCCTTAAAGTCAACGATACCAAATTTAGCCAGATGCGAAGAGTAATTGAAAATAAGACCTCTCGGATTTGTGCCACCGTGTAAAGCCGCGGCGGAAATTTAAACGATGACATATGCCTAATAAAATGTAATTTTATTGATGACTTGTCTTTTCAGCCAAATTGAAAGGTAAAAAATACTATCATGGGTCTTTGGTATGCCTCGCCCGTTGTTGGTGTGGTTGGTAGAGCGCCTTTCACGCCGTGGGACTCGGGTTCGATCCCCGCCCAGGGCAAACATTTGTGTGATGTGATGAGTGTTTGATCTGTGTCTGGGTGTTATTTATCTATTTATGTATGTATATTAGTCTCTGGTACCCATACTACATGATTTGCCTAATTTAAGATCAGATGACTTTGTGTGTGTGAATTGTCCCGCAATATTTTTTTATTTATTTTCAGCCAAATTGAAAGGTAAAAATAAATGCTATGATGGTTTGTATATGCTGTGCACGCCTCCAACATGTTAATGAAATGTGTGCTGTGTATATGATTTGTCAAAGAAATAATCGAAACCCAAAAAGATAAGTACGTACCTACTTATACAGCGTGAAACGGAAAGGTGTGATAATACTGAAGGGTGTGAATCTGCCCATAAAACTGAACAACTTTTCCCAAGGAACATAGGTCGAAATACGACAAACCAAATTTGACCTCCCATACAGTTTATAAAGAAGTACAAAAAATATTTTGTTCTATGAACTATGTTCCTTGAGAAAAGTTGTTCAGTTTCGTGGGTAGATTCACACCCTTTCTTTATAGACCAAGCTCCCGTTGCACGAAACCCTACCTCACAATGTGGCAGAGCAGAAATGTAATGTAGTGATAGATACTACTTAGGAACACTGGATTTTAGAAGATTGCCATCGCATATCCTGGAAGAACTTTTATTTTTTTTCGTATCGCTATTTTGATCGAAAAATACATCATAAGGTGGCAGATCGAAACGTTTACTCATCGAAAGAGACAAATTTGGAGATAACAACCGGCATAGGTTGCCAGCCCAAACCCTGGCAGGTTTCAAGGTCAGCCATGTTTTGTGAGCCCCAAAAATGGTGGCTGACCAGAAAAACTGCCAAGCTGAAGGCAGGCAACCTTATATATTCATGAACGGCACGTCTAGGGCAATCGATCCGAATCAGTTTCATCGTGCCACCTGATGAGGTAATTGACCCCATTTTTGGGGCTTACAAAACATGGCTGACCTTGAAACCTGCCAGGGTTTGGGCTGGCAACCTATGCGGGTTGTTATCTCCAAATGTATCTCTTTCGATCTGCTTTCGATAAGTAAACGTTTCGATCAGCCACCTTATGATGTAATTTTCGATCAAAATAGCGATACAACGACGAAAAAAAAATAAAAGTTCTTCCAGGATATGCGATGGCAACCTACTAAAATCCAGTGTTCCTAAGTAGTATCTATCGCTACATTACATTTCTGCTCTGCCACCTTGTGAGGTAGGGTTTCATGCAACGGGAGCTTGGTCTATTTTAGTATTATATAAATCTAAATCTTTACTAGTATTTTGATACTTTCCGAATCTAAATCACAATTTTTTTTACTTTTTGTCTGTGTGTTCGTTTATATGTTCGTGCGAGCATCACACAAAAACTACTGAACCGATTTTAAAGAAAATTTTAAGTTAAACTTTCGTGCATATTTCATCTCACTACGATGATGTAAACCGGAAATTTAAACACAACCAAGTGTAAGTGAGTGTATGTAACCACTACAGGATTATTGGTCAGTTTAAAGAGGAAAGAATAGCGCTGCTAACGAAATTGGTATTTAGGAAAATACATGCTATCGCTCGTGTGCTCATGTTCGTTCAAGTCCCCGGTAGAGAGAGCGATAGAGAGCGTTGCAGCTTGCGACTGACAATAGGAACTTTTTTATGAAATATCCACTTCAGGAGAAAACGGTTTCCACTAACTAGATCTTAACGTCATCATAACATCCCATGATACGTCCACTACAGGACAGGGAGCTCCCTCCAGAATTCTAGCTTTTGCTGGAAAAAATGTGGAGGGGAAGTACCATAGTCACCTCGCTTGTTAGCGTCACGGCTGGCACCATGGACCGCGGTTGTAGGTGACCGCAGTAAGTAAGATGTAAGATATAAATGAAGATGCTGCTGCCCATCCTCCAGTTAACCCTTAGTCGCCTCTTACGACACCCACGGGTATGTATGGGTTGATACTATTCTTTGCCGGCACCACACGGGAGATCTTAACAAACCACCTTAATTTTGATGTCGATCGTTTCGAGTACATACTATTCTTCCTTCTTAAGTCGTTCTTGCACACACAATATTTCACGCGAGCTGAGATTTTATTATTATTATTGATAGACTAGCAGCACATGGTGCACTTGTGTCAAATGGTTATCAAGTCTGTTTTTAAATGCATTAACTGAGGGGGCACTGGTCACTGTCTGTGGTAGTTTTTTCCACATTTTTACTACACGGTTCGGTAGGAAATGGTACCGAGGATTGCTTGCATACGAGGAGTGTGAAAGTTTCATGGTGTGTCCTCTCAGGTTTTTGTTTTTATTTAAGCTTGGACAATCAAAATACTACTTACAGTACGTGCGGGCGAAGTCGCGGGCAAAAACTTGTCTCTACTCTCTACTATTATAAAAAATTGTAAATTAGTTTGTCTGTACATTGAAGACATTTATGAAAAAATATCACGTTATGCTATTTTGATGCCCTTGAAGCCAAAACACAGATTTTTGAGTTTTTGTCTATTTGTTCGAGCATCACGCTTAACCTGTGAAGAATCTTAATATCACATGTGATAGTGAAAATTTCGACAGTTGATCTCTATAGCAATTTTGAAAATGGAAAATTTGAGAAAATTGTTTTGAAGTTTATTTAAAAAAATATACCATAGTACGTAAACAACTACATTTTCTTTTTCTTCCGTTAAATTTTGACATGGTGCTTCAGAGGTTAAACTACTGAACCGATTTTAATGAAACTTTTTTTGTTTGATAGCTAATTGTTTGACTTAAACACTGGTACATATTTTATTTAACATGCGAACGTAATCGTGTTCAAAAGCTCGTAAATAAATGAAATTGTTTATTTCCAGCGGCGTGGCTATGGTGTGTGGATTGGTTGGATTTGCTAGGCGCCCCCACAGTGGCGGCGTTGGCTGCGCGCGCGTTGCTTCCCCGCTGGCTGGCCGCACTCGCCGCCTGGTTGAACACCTGCCCCGCGCATCACACTGTGCTCAACTCCTATACTGACTTCAAGGTCAGTATTGCTCAATTCCTATACTGACTTCAAGGTCAGTATTGCTCAATTCCTATACTGACTTCAAGGTCAGTATTGCTCAATTCCTATACTGACTTCAAGGTCAGTATTGCTCAACTCCTATACTGACTTCAAGGTCAGTATTGCTCAATTCCTATACTGACTTCAAGGTCAGTATTGCTCAATTCCTATACTGACTTCAAGGTCAGTATTGCTCAATTCCTATACTGACTTCAAGGTCAGTATTGCTCAACTCCTATACTGACTTCAAGGTCAGTATTGCTCAATTCCTATACTGACTTCAAGGTCAGTATTGCTCAATTCCTATACTGACTTCAAGGTCAGTATTGCTCAATTCCTATACTGACTTCAAGGTCAGTATTGCTCAACTCCTATACTGACTTCAAGGTCAGTATTGCTCAACTCCTATACTGACTTCAAGGTCAGTATTGCTCAATTCCTATACTGACTTCAAGGTCAGTATTGCTCAATTCCTATACTGACTTCAAGGTCAGTATTGCTCAATTCCTATACTGACTTCAAGGTCAGTATTGCTCAATTCCTATACTGACTTCAAGGTCAGTATTGCTCAACTCCTATACTGACTTCAAGGTCAGTATTGCTCAATTCCTATACTGACTTCAAGGTCAGTATTGCTCAATTCCTATACTGACTTCAAGGTCAGTGTTGCTCAATTCCTATACTGACTTCAAGGTCAGTATTGGGTCCTTAAAAGGAGATTGAAGTAGCAGTACTTTCTGCTAAGAGCTCGTTCCCATCATGTCGGATATCGGATTCCGATTTTAATCGGGTGTCGGCGCCTCTGTTCCCACTATTTCTGATATCGGATTCCGATTTGAACAGCGCCATATGCGAGCGTTGATCCGACACTACTTTTTTCCGGACGAGGGCTGACAAAACACACGATATTTTTTGTCGGATCCAACACAAAATCGTTGTTGGACGAGTGTGAATAGCTTCATATAAAATGTTCTGCCACTGGAACGACCGATTAAAATCCGGACCGACAAACGACATAGTGGGAACGAGCTCTAAGGGAGCCATAAGCGTATTCATTTATTGCATGACACCTCCATACTAAAATGTATGGCTTTTTATCAAGTCCCAAAAACGTGAAATTTGTATCCTTCTCTTTTAGGACTTAGGACTAGTAAATGTTATTACTACAGTTTTTCTGGTAAAAATACCATTTAGGAACGAAATGGTGTTAAAAATCACGTATAAAATGATAACGGATCATTAACGCTTCCAAAAAAGATATGTAAGTGTTTGTAACTGAAAAATGAGTTTAGAAACCGCCAATTTCATAGCTGTAAGTTGGTTTCTACCCGACTACGGCAAAAAAGAGGGTTATATTCTATTTTGCTGTAAGGACCAGAATTATGTAGCTTATCCTATCTGGTTGTAATATATTAGGTCCTCTCAATTCTAGCTACCTATATTATTTCAACTAAAGTCCAATTTACCGTTTATTTCTTAAGGTTACTAACTAATCCGGTGGTTCTAAACCGGTGGTCCGCGGACCACTGGTGGTCCCTGGAAGCATCTCAAGTGGTCCGTGGAACCACGCAAGATTAGCAAGGTCGATGGAAAAACGTTTCTACATTTGATACGCTCAATAAAATTATTGACGGGCAGAATGCTGTTATTAAAGGAGAAATGCAGAAGAACATGATACTCCATTTGAAAAACTTAAAAAGTGACTTGTATCGCTATTTTCCTGACTGCAAAGACAAAATAATTCAAAAACTGATTCGCAAGCCTTTCATTGTCAACGTTTCATAGGTGCCTGATGATGAAATTCAAGAAGAAGTGAAATTGAAATGTGAAAATGATGAAATTCAAAAATCAGGAATTAATCTTGAAGGTTTATGGAGCCAAAAAGCAATAACTTTACTAGTTCCTAGTTACTAGGTGGTCCGTGACAAGACAGAAATTTTGTCAGATGGTCCTTTATTTGTTAAAGGTTAAGAACCACTGAACTAATCAATTAAGATCCCTTGAGTATGTTACTCGAACCAAAACTATCCCTAAGGAACATAGGTCGAAAAACGAATAAAAGATTTGCCATCCCATACAAAATGCGCATTCAGGTGGTGCAGTTTCTATGGGACATCCGTCGAGATTTTCGTATTTCGTACGACCTATGTTATATGGTGTTGAAATCAAAGAATTCGGACTCCTTGCTCCGCTCGGAATAGAGGGATGACATCTGCGATTGTGTCCCAAGTTGAAATGTCAAATCATCAAACGTGATTTGTCATACTGGTACAAAATTTACAGAACGACGCCTATGCCGTATTTACAATGACTGAATGAATGTCAGAATATCTTGTGACACATATTTTCATTAATTTTCATTCTATTACCCTTAGGTATCTTTCTAAGGTTGAATAATGTATTCGTCGCACAAAATTAATTTGACCATGTCAGTTGATGCGCAGAAATTAAGTCATAAGAAAATAAGTTATTTTTGATTTCTGCGCATCAATGACATGGCCAAAGTTATTTTGTGCGACGTCTAGCTTGATAATAATGACATTAGAATAGAGCTGTGCGTGAGAGCAGGATGGAGCGATACACGTGTCTCTGTTGCTTAAATATCTTACGTACGTTTTTAACCTAGCACAAAGTAGGATTGATTGTCCGAGTCTCCTCAGCAACCAACTCGAAATTTACGCTACAAAAAGCTCTTGCATGCTCCAACGGGCCACACAAATTACAGAAATAATAGCTTTTTACCGAGGACTCTTAAAATTGTTAATAATAATATAATAATATCCATTCCACCCACACGTGTGTGTGATCTGAGAATATTGTAAATATTTCAAATGTATTTCTTACATTTGTGGTAGCTTCATAATTGGCATCTTCTTATTAATTAAGTCAACTACTGTATAAAATAGGCCGTAAGCTACCCAAACAAAATAAAATAAAAGTGTCGCTCTGTCCGTCTCACAGTGCTGTCATTCTAAACAAGCTCCATTTATTCGACTAAGTATAATTATTAGGAAGCGCCTTACACCTGAACCCTTTTTCCCACAGAAAATGTTCCCCGAAGAAGTCCTAAAAGAGCCAGCAGTCCGAGACGCCTTCAGAAAAGCCCTGGACATGATGAACCGAAGCACCGACATCGATAACGTGGAGCCTCCGCCCCCGCCGCGGTACTCCGCCGCTGAAATACAAAAGGAAACCTCCAAAATATCAGACATACTCGCAAACATCACGCAACATAAGTCATTCTCTGAACTACTCGAATCTAAATGCATCGAAAAGGGAATCACTTTTGTACCAATTCCAGGCAAAAGTAGAGAAGGCAGACCTATATACAAAATTGGCAACTTACAATGTTATGTTATAAGAAATGTTATAATGTACTCCAATGATAGTGGCAGGACATTTTTGCCGATTGGAATGGATAAGTTATTGAAGATGGTTGACGATTGAAATAAATAATTTTTTTAAGGAAATTTTCTGTTTTATTTTATGGTTTGGAAACCACCGAAATATCAATTAATACTGTAATTTATCGTTTTTTGTGGGATCATGTTGGAGTTTATGAGTGATGTATTTTTTATCGATAGTAGTATTTTTACTTTCGAGCTGAGCGAGAAAGGTATTGTATTCGTGAAAAAAGTTGCACAAACTTTCTCAAAAATGTGTTCTATATCACTTAAGCAAGTCCCCTAAAAATGTCCGTCTGTCGGTTGGTCGGTCTGTCCGTCACGCTTTGGCCTAGCGGCTAAACGAATGGTCCTATTAACACCATATTTTTAATTTAAGACTTTTATTTCCGAATGGTTTTTTGCTGGCTCTCATTTTGAGGGTAGCTGTCATTCAACAAAAATGAAGAACTGAATTTTTTTTAAAAACGGTTCAAATTATTTTTATGAAACTTTGCTTGACTAAGCATCTCTATGCAAGGTATCTTGCGCCATCATCAGTTTGTCTGTGTGATTCCATATAAGGGGTGTTCCTGTACTACCAAAACGTAAACTTGTGATTTACTCATAGGGTCAGTGCACCACTAGATGACCAAGCACCAATAGCTGACCAAAACTTAAATTTGAACTGAAAGTAAGAAAATTTTAAAATACCGCGATTTTATATAGAATTTAACTATGTTGGCGTCTTACAATAAAGTTATGGGTTTGTCTAGCTAGTACTTTAGTATGTTTATTCGAAGTGGTCATGCAATGTAACATTTGAAAAAAAAAACTTTAAGAGCATATTTTGTAAAGTCCTTAACACTTATTATATCACAAGCCTAACTAATTCATAGTCGAACTTTTAGAAGTGACTCTGAAAGGAGAACTAATAATTTAGTTTTTTTATGAATTTCGTCATAAAACCGCTTAAATGGTCAACTAGTGGTACCTACATTGACCCTAATTGACTACATTAAGTTTGTATTATTTTCTATAATTTTAATTTTGTTTTGGTTATCTACCTGAATGGATATTCAATTTGATTGGATTTTGTGAAAATTTAGTACATAGGATGTACCAAAAACTTAAAGAGCTTTACAGTCGACAAAACTGAACAACTATTCATAAGAAACAGAGTTTTGAAATTTAAAAATCTGTGAAAATTCATATAAAAGGTGTTCCAGTACTACCAAAATTTGTACATGTGATTTGTTCGAAATCGTTTACGGTTGGTTTGTTTTAATATTTTACAATTCGAGTTCCGAATTCATGTGGTAGAACATTTTTCAGAACCTTAATAAACGTTTGTAATTCCATACTATGTGTAGGTATGGTATTACAAATTTAAGTTTGCGGTTGACAGTTCTAATTGCATATCGCGAGAAAGTAAGTGCAGTGCTGCTGTACCATTTATTATATTTTACAACATTCAACGCGTTTTGTTTTCATTCTGGGTTCAATTCCCGATGGGGACACTGTCAAACAAATATAACTTTGTGTGTCTTCGCCAAATTGAAATGTCTCAATCAGCATGAATCATCCTGAATCAACAAATTGTAAGAAAATTAATAAAAATACTAAATTAATCTACATAAAATTCTCTACAAAAAAGGTTTGAAAGTTTTTCGCTACAAACAATACTGACAAGCAATTCTTGTGCTCATGCAACGCTTTGGCTCACAAGCTTATGAAGATTCTGGGTCAAGCTTATCCGAAACCAGAAGACTACAGGCTCTTTGTGCTCTAAGGTCCGATAAGGAACTCAGCTCCACGTTATAAGGCAAGATAAGATACACGAAATTTCACTTGAAAATTTATTTGAGCTACTTAGAAGAAAAACACAAACCCGTATTTCAGCATTTTTGCAAAACCATCCCAAATGGATTGAATTGAGGGATAAAAGTTTGTTTTAAAATCCTACATAATTTGTATGTAAGCTAGAGATATTCATGAAAATAAAAAAAAAGAACCTTTACACCTCCTACCCCTCTTGCCTCCACCGCTACCGTCCATTACTTTTAGTAAGTAAGTAAGAAATTTGGTATCTTTAATATTAAAACACCTACGTAAGAAATCACCTGTAGTAAAAAATGCAAAAAGTATTTTTTTTAATGAATTTAATCACTGCTTTTAACAGATTTGCCTTTTATTAAAGTTTAGTACTTCAACTTTTTGGTCAAAGTTTCGACATCGATTTGTCCTTGTGTAACTTATCGACTATCGATAGATGAAAGCATGCCCACATCCCTACTTGTGACGAATTATTTCTTATATATTACTTCTATATGAGGTCAAATTTCTTTGGTCACATCACACCCAGAGTTATTTTGTACATCGTATACCTTTTATCATCACGTTCTAATTTCAAACCTTTTTTTGATACCGGCCAAAAACTACTTTCCACGCAGATTTCGACAAAGTTTTCTGAGCTAGTGAGGTTGAAAAGTTTTTAGAAACTGCTTGTACTGTACTTATTAGGAACTGTAACGTATATTCTGCTTTTTGACTTAGTCTAATTCGAGTAGTTTTGAGAAGGAATTAATTCGCCTATTCCAAGTAGCCCTACCGGTCTATCCCTACTGGTAGCGATAGTTGGAATTTTTGTCCAACTGTCCCTACCGGTAGGGATATTTTTCCATGTATCCCAACTGTTTTCAAAGTACCTGCCACAATGTACGGTCGCGTGAAAAAATTCTAAGGTATGTACTTATCCACTAACGTAACAATTCCATATTATCTGACTGTAGAAATGATAAGTTGACATTTTTTTATGCAATATTTGTGATAATAATCCACAAACATGAAAAATACTGAATAAAACTTACAGATGAAAAGACAAAATTTCTTTGCAATTTTCGTTTTGTTGTTTTGAAGATGTAAAGCCATCAACTACACACGTTATTATTAAAAAGAACAATCACTAATATGGAGAGCAACTTAAGAATAAATTCACGATATTTTCATGTTATTCACTACATGTTTTTTATAATTTACACAATGTTTACAACATATAATTTAGGAAATATTTTCAACCGTTAAAATCCCAACAAGTTACAATAATCCTATAAACTTTGTAAATGCAATGAACGCGTCGTTCATCTAATTTGGTAGGATGTGATCACTGACGACTTGACATGGCATGAGACATGCTAGCAGTTGTCATCCCATACTGAAAAAAAATAGCATGGTTTCTTCTTCGAGCGAAGCAAGGAGGTTTTTGTTCTGAGGATGTGACCGCACAGAAGTAAAAAAAAACCGGCCAAGTGCGAGTCGGACTCGCGCCCTAAGGGTTCCGTACCTATCTACCATATGATATATAGGGTGACTTTTAATTAGTTCTTGATAGCAAAGGATATGCATGTACTCATGATACTGAACAACTTTTCTTAAGGATCATAGGTCGAAATACGAAAAACCAAATTTGACCTATATAAATGCGCTATCAGCTGATACAGTTTCTATGGGAGGTCATAACTTGATTTTCGTATTTCGACCTATGTTCCTTCGGAAAAGTTGTTCAGTATCATGAGTACTGTACAGATCTGAAGTCCCTTCATATAGGATCCTCAAATCAGATACGTGAAAGTTTTGGCCAAGGTTGATCGTCTAGAATAATATCCTTTTGAATATTATATTTTTCCTGAATCCTACGTCATTCCGTTTTATATATTTATAATATCTTGTAATTTACAGATTCTGCTCGGTGGAGAGTGGCAATAGAAGAATGAAAAAGAAACACACTTGTTATTTTAATATTTATATTTGAATATAAGCCTAATCTTTACATGTCTAATTTGAGTTATTTATTTTATTTTATATCACTATTTATTTGAATTTAGTCTCAAATTGTTTGGTGTAGTTCATCTGAATTCATGTAGATTCATCAGTTTAGGAGAGGTTTCATCTCTTTTTACAAAGCAATTTTATTAAAGCCGTTAAGTTTCTGAAAAGAAACCTATGTTAATATAAACGAAGTAATAAAAAAAAAAAATGTGGGGACAATCCCCAGGTTTGGGGCACCGCCAACGCCCCAAGCAGCTCGTCCTAGGCCTCCTCTACCCTAAGTCCTAGGTCCGAGGCATATCATCACCCAGCTCACGATGACATGACGCTAAACTACCCTAACAATCCAACTGGATCGTCAGGATTCTGATCATCCTCGCGGAGCTGGAAATCCCACCGAAAACTTAAACTACAGTAAAGACTAGGGTTAATGTATGTGGAGTGCGGAACTAACTAACCACAGTACAACCCAGACGGTGATGATGTCTCCCCCCGGTATGTTCATGCCCCGCGTCAAACCCGACTTCCACGTGGCCCACCTTTAAGGGACGATCACTGACTCATCCAGGGTTCACAGGGTATTGACTATTTCTTTTAGTCACCCATACCAGAGCTGGTCACCGAGCCCGCCAGGCACACGAAGCATACGGTCTTCCTTTAGGAAAACAGGGCACTCTCCATCATGAGCTATAAGAGCTCTTCCTGTAATCCCTCCGGGCAGACAATGACCGACATCATCGAATCCCTTAGTTTGTTTTGAAATAAGTTAAACTGAAAATAATTAGCCAGCTCCACACGTCCAAGTGTGAAGTCTGTACTAGATACGGGTATAGTATTATTGCTTGCATGGCCAGCCTAGATCAATAACGGTTTTATAACGAGAGACATAAAGAGTTTGAAGGGCAATCTCCCTCCCCCCAGTCACTGAGTGACTTTATTGCACCAACAAGGTCTCCGTATATCCTTCATAGCTCTCACTTGTGATGCGTAGCTAAATCTCTTTTCCGTTACCAACCCACGCAGGACAAGGATTATGTAGAGTAACCCCAGTCTAAACACTCATTTAAATAAAATGAATTGCATCTAAACTATAATGGGATTACCCAGCATATTTCGAAGAAGAACATATAAGAAGTAAGTATAACAAAAGATTACTGAAGGTAATCCTTAATTAAAAGTGAAGTATGATGACCAGAACCGAGAAGATACGGGATAGTAGTATCTAAGCTAGGTTGGGCCAAACATTTATGATTTAAGATCTTAAGGGAAAATCAAAAGCATCGAGTATTCAAAACCAAGAACACTGGGAGAATTTAGCGTAAACAACACTAGCTAAAACTCGATGTTCTTTAAAAGAGGACTCAAAAGAAGTATAAAAATGGGGTTATTGTATATACTTAAATATTCGGAACTTATTTACAATGAAAAGAAACTAAACATTATAATTTCTGTTCCATTTTTGTTTTCAAGAATCTATTTAGTAAAGTTAAGGTGGTTTCACACTGAGTCAAAGTATAATTTTAAGTATGATAATTTATGACAAGTTTTATTAAGGGAAAATTAAAACTTAGAATCTTATAAAGTTTAGATTCCTGTATGATTCAATGAAGATTAAATAAATTATTTAACTACTTTAGGATGACACACATAAAGTTCAGAGGTCCCCCAAGGTCAGAGTGTCGTACAGCCGTCGCAGCCTTATGGGCGAACGTCGTCAACACACTTTACAAGAAGCAACCCACGAACGAACGTAATGTCTCCATCAAGAATATTCTTCCTATTGATTCAGGACAATTCTAATTTATTCCTTATAAACAATTTAATGTCATTAGACTAAACTAGAATGTCCCTTCACATAAGAAGAAAGTTTTATGTTGTCTAACTACTCTACATTTGGTAATCTAACGCTAAGATCAGGAGGTCCTCCCGCGGTATATGCCACTCAAACGACGCAACCAATAGTGGGCAAGCGTTGTCAGCACATAACACAAGAAACATTATTTCCAAAATCCAACGTTAAAACACCTTGCTAATATCCCTCCATTTGTACTGGAGTAACACCAATTCATCCCATACATACAGATGGGAGAATCAGGATGAATCAGCGAAATCTCACACAAATAGAACGAGAAGAACTTTAGTATCAGACCCTTTTAGGCTTGAGGGCTCCGGCCCAAGAATGATTAAAATAAATAAATCCGAAGGTTGATATTATCAGATAGACTTAGACAGATACTTCAGTGACACGCGACATACATTAGCCACAACCAATATAGTGGACATCGGGGACACAAGTCACGAGGGCATCCATCCATGCTTGGTTGAACTAAATAAACCTGAGAGCAGGCATTTCTTAATCTCAAAATCTGGGACTCCTATAGTATGAAAGTAAAAGGAAAGATAAGCACCTCCTATGAGCTTGAGTACTGAGATGTAGTAATGCTCTCAGCATGTTCCAATTTTGGGAAATTGAGGCAAAAGATTTAAAATCACTATCAAAGCAATTTATTATTACTTGAAATATTATTATTTATAATATTCACTCTACTTAAACTTACCCTTTATTTCACAATAAAATATCACAATCTATATCCAAGTTTTAGTTTTCAGATATATTATTTTAAGATTTTGAATTGACGTTCTAATTCTTTTGATCTGACGGAATATTTTTCTTAAATTTTATCATATGAAGACATTAGTATATTAAAAACTGGAATTTTGATTTAGGGCCAAAGATTTTATATTATTTTCTAAAAATGGTAATTATTTAATGTATTAATATTTTCTTCCATTTTGATTTTGGGTTTTGATTTATTTTTTGTTAAAGAGATAAAAAATTTATAAAGATTTCAAAATAGCGTCTAGCTTTGAGTAAAACTAAATCAAAAATGATTTATTTGTTGACTATTTGACAATAATGTCAAATAGACAATTCTACCTAAAAAAAGTATAAAAATATACATCGTTTAAAGTCTCCTTGACTTGATGATAATAATATACATCGTCCAAAGTCACTTTTGAAATGTTGACAAAATATACAACATCTAAAGCCACCCCTAATCGATGACAATATATATACATCAGAGTCCAGTTTCCATGATTTCACCAAGGACTATTTTAATCAATTTCTCTGTAAAGGAAAGAATTAAACACAATGAAATTTACATTACCTTTACAATCCAAGCAATACCTTTTTTTAGCCTTCACGTTTTATCATTTGTGGTTTGCTTTTCCATGTCTATAATGTTCCTTGTAATTCCTGTACCTGTATAGAAATAGAACATTATCCTGCCTAGCTATACGCGAACAAAGACACTTGTAGAACTAGTTTATACTTAATTATGGGAAAAGAAAATCTTTATTACTATCTACAAATAACGACTCAGATTAGAAACACAGTATGTTATAATTTCCGCAGAGTTATTAATGTTTACAAACGAAAATCATTAAGTGGGAATATCAATTTACTTAAAGTATCACACAGTACAAGCCTCTTATGACCTCGCAGGTAGATCTGTAAAGCTGCAAATATTCTCCAATCAACTCTTCCTCTTTTGACATTGAAATCTGATTTTCTCAACGTTATTTAGCTCACATAACCTGGAAGAAACTATAAATTTCATTAAGTCACATTTCACCTTAACTCAAATACACACAACAACTTTGAACCGAAAATAAATAAAAGATGAAAACCACAAAATTGAATACTTACATAACATTAGTTTCACTCCACTTATTCTTTACACTTTGGAATCAAACCCTGAATGTTAGCATCTTGAAATTAAGCGCAAATAAACCTTCCTATACTATATCCTACACGAAGCAATCCCTATCTTTATCTCAATTGAAGGAATCCACAATCCAGGATCATAGCCTCCTTCAAAAGATTCGTCTCATCAGCTGTATGAATTCTATTTTTTTCGCGAGCTACAAAACAAAAAAAATTATAACTCACAGAAAACCAGCATACTATCGACTTTTCTTTCACAGACGTCTCAAAGTAACATCAAGAATATTTGGAACGTTTACCGATTCCATTCTTCCATTTTTCTCCGTTTTTCCCAAATTTTCCTTGCTTGACGGACCAAAATCTCTCTCACCTGAAACTTTAAAACATGTTAAAATTCTATTTGAGCTCCATTGCCCTCACTATTCAACAAATCCTGATTCTTAGTTTTCTTCTGTTGCTTTCGTTTATCAAAATTTTAGCAACTATTCCTTTTATCAGCAAAAATAGCTTTTTTCCTTCATTTTCTTTTTTTCGACCCTTTTCCGACCCTGTCACGACTGTCACCCCTTGTCATATTTTTCTACTCCCCGTTTATCGTTACACTTCTTGACACTTCCTCTAAATAGTATTTTATGCATTTAAAAATTTTTTAGGGTTCCGCAAGTGCACAGCCTCCCCCAAAATTTTATTATTTCGAAAAATCTAAGAAAACATTTTTTTTTTTTTCGAGAATTCTAAAATTTTCAATTTTAAATTAATTTTTTTTTTATTATTATTATTATTTTATTAAAATAAAACCTCCTATATTGGCCCTTAATTTTTTTTTTATTCACAAATACAATAAACAAAACAAATAACTAAACTACTAATATTATAAATCATTAAACTAAATTAATTTTTTATTCAAAATTATTAAAATTATTTAACATGTTTATCTAAATTTAGATTTATTTCAGTTCAACCCTGATTATATAACCAAATTAAATTTGTATTAAATTATAAATTATTATAGTTCATTATGTTTTTTAAAACGAAGTCGATTTAATAATGCCAGTCAATTCACTAACAAATTGACTCATTATATACTATAATCAAAATAGTCTTCTAATATTAATTATTAAATTAAAACTAATAAAATTATATTAATTAGGTTGTGACCAGGAATATCTCAATTCCTCTAAAGTTAAAATTTATGATATAATCCCGTGAAAATCTCAATAGCTAACATCCTAAGTATAATATTTAGCCAAATGGACTGCATTATAAACTCCTTTGACACTTTGAGTTTCAGGATCAACGAGAATATACACATTAGCATATTTTATTCCTCCAATTCGATACGGTCCATCATATAATAAATCAAATTTCTTAGTTTTATTTCGACTAGAATCCGATTTATTAAGCCTCCTTAATTTTACCAAATCACCAACTTGAAAATCTATCAACTTATGAGTTCTATTGAATCTATCCTGCCGCTTCTGACTCGAAAGTCTAAGGTTTTCTCTAACTTCCTCTCTAATTTGGTCTAATGTTTTATTCGTGAGTGCCCGTGGTAGAAAACGGTCTACTTTAAGTTTCTCTGAATTTCCAAATAATATTTCATTAGGAGAAAATTTCGTACTCTCATGGAACGTATTATTATACAATTCCTCAATCTCCAACAAATAATGATCCCATCTAGTATGGTCATCATGACAATAAATTCTAAAGAATTTGTTTAATTCTTTATTCACTCGTTCTGTAGTGTTAGGTCGAGGATTACGAATAGTAGTATACAAAGTCTTAATTCTCAAAGCTCTGAGTCCATTTTTCCACTTGTGACTAATAAATTGTTTTCCGTTATCTGTCATAACAGCTTTAGGTTGTATTATTTCAGTGAACACTCTCATACAATAAAGTACTGAGTCTGCTGAAGCTCCACGAAGTCCGAAAAGTTTAATAAATTTACTAAAAGAATCCTGTATTACAAAAATGTAAATATAACCAGCCTCAGTTTTAGGTAGTGGTCCGAAAATATCAGCCATTACTAATTCACCCGGGTTTTCAGTTAAAATCGATTTACATTTCCCTACCCCTTTTATATAGTCAGGTCTAGAAAGCTGACAAACATGACACTTCTGAATACAAGACTTCACTGTCTTACCCATATTTATCCAATAACACCTTAATTGTAAATATTTCAAAGTTTTATATGCGCCAAGATGACCCATCTCTATATGTACCTGTTTACTAATCTCTTCTTGTAGAACCTTGGGCATAAACAAAACGTAATCTCCACGTACAGTTTTAAAATAAAGTAGATCATTATTGACAATACAGCGCAAAGTTATACGTGTAAATCTATCTGTTCTTTCGGGTACTCTAGAACCATTTATTCTCTCCTTAATCCCACATATGACGTTATCAAGCCGTTGATATTCCATCATACGTTGTAATTTATTTTTCAAGTCACGGTCAGTAGAAACACCTACATACATAACAGTTGGATACCACACCTTCTCTTCTTGCAAAACTCCCCCTGGCGGATATCTAGATAAAATATCTACCCCAATATTTTCTACACCTTTTACATGTTCGACTTCGAAGTCAAATTGCTCAAGAAATAAAATCCAACGTGTGACTCTACTGTTGTATAATTTCATTTGTTTCATGAAAGTTAATGCCTTATGGTCTGTACGGATAACAAATTTCGCTCCTCTTAAATAAGTCTCAAACTTTTTCACAGAATAAATAATAGCCCACAACTCTTGTTCAGTTACAGTCCAACGTAATTCAGAACCCCGTAGTGCACGACTACAGAATCCCAAAATTTTAACCTCACCATTATTTCCAATCTGAAACAATGATCCGGCTATTCCGATCCCTGAACTGTCGGTCTGTAAATAATATAATTTATCCTGATCAGGATGGCTCAATAGAATCGTTGTAATAAATTCTTCCTTTATATTATTGAAAGCTCGATCTAATTCTTCATCCCAAAACCATGTTTGGTTTTTCTTTAATAACCTAGTTAATGGAGCAGTCAAAATACTATAGTTCCTAATAAAACGTCTATAATAATTACAAAGTCCCAAAAATCCTCTTAACTGTTTTTGTTTCTTTGGAATAGGGAATTCCTTTATAGCTTTTATTTTATCCGGGTTAGGTTTAATTCCCGAAGTTGTAACTATATGCCCTAACATTTTTACTTCACTGCAGAAAAAGTTGCACTTTGCAAAATTACAAGTCATTCCAGCTGATTCTAAACGATCCAAAACTATATCAATATGTTCCAAATGGTCTTGCCAAGTCCCACTCGTTAGGATTGCAAGATCATCCAAATAATTGACACAAAACTCTCTAACACCAGGACCCAATATAATGTCCATTGCGCGACAAAAGGACCCTACTGACGTTTTAAGTCCTTGCGGAAGCACGTTGTATACGTAAGATTTTCCATTAACTGTAAATCCAGTATATTTTTTACTGTCCTCAGTCAACGGTATTTGAAAATAAGCGTTATTTAAATCAATCAATGTTATAAATTTTACACCAAGAAAAGCATTAAGTATGTCAATCTGTAAAGGCGGTGCTTCTACTTCTGGAACCATATATTTATTGATTTCCCTAGCATCAAGTAATATTCTAACAGATCCATCGGGTTTTCCAGTGAAAGTTAGAGGACTACAAAAATTTGTAGTTTTCCTCGATATAATCCCTAATTCTTCCATCTCCCTCAACTTTTCTTCTACTTTTGCCCTATGTGCGTATGGTATAGGATAGGTTCGTTGAATCCTTGGAGTACCCTCAATCATTTTAATGTCATGAGTATAACAGTTTGCCCTTCCAAGTTTCTTTGTAAAAACTTGCATATGGGATCTCAAAACATTAAAAATTTGTTCCTTCTCTACATCAGACAAATCCATTCCCAACCGAATACTTTTAAACAAATCTAATAATTGCTTTTCTTCACCGCCTTCTTTTTCGTTTTGTTCCTCTATTCCAGATATTAGATTTATTCGATTCTCTTCTAAAAACCCACTAGAAAGATTTCGAAACGGAATAGTAATTTCTCCTTGTCCAACGATACCCAATTCTAATGTTTGTGGTTCTTTTAAATGCAAAACAGCGTTGTGCGCAACTAACCAATCTACCCCAAGGATAGCAGAACAAGTTAATTTAGCAATCACTAAAAATCCCGTATCAATATCAAATGAACCACACGTCAACGGTATAGAGACTAGTTTTTTTATTTGGAGACTCTTTTGTCCAACGGCTCCCCTCACACATATTGGTCTAACTGGTAACGCTGGGAATTCTAACTTTAATTCTCCTTGTAAACTCTCTAAGAATTCTTCCGAAATACAAGTTACTTCACTTCCAGTGTCTACCAAGAGAACTATAGATTGCCCCAAAATTTGTAACTCTATTTCTGATTTAAATTTGGGCCCCTCATTCTCAAAGCAAACCTCTTCATCATATAAAGAGTTACCTTCATATTCTTTAATGAACTGGTTATATATTGGTTGATTTTGTTTAATCACGGAAACGTCAAAAACTTTAATTAAATTTACGACTGTTTGTTTATTATTATAATCTTCTGAAGAATATCCTAAACCTTCTCTATCACAATTCGTTCTAGTATTATTCGGGGAAACAGGATATAAGATCCCTTCTTGGTCACAACCCAATCCTACCCCTGGCTTCCAACCTTGTTTTATTAAATATTTTACAGGAAAAAGATAATTTAGTTTTTTGTTAATTGCGGCCACCTCCTGCTTATTGGAAATGGCCCCAACTAGTTTAAATCTTCTTCTTGAATTATTTCATCAGTGATCCTTCCCCTTGAAGTCTCCCCCTCGATGTGAGCCACCACTTTTGGTTTTTTATAAAATGGTTTGTCTTTATTCGAAACGAATGGACTTTGACGCTTTGTTCCCCTATCAGCTCCAGTAGAGGAGTCAAAGGGAGAAGATCCACATTGTTTATTCACGTCATCCAATTCACGAAGAAACTCTGTTGCCTCAATCAAAGTATTTCCTTTCTTCATCCGCCAAGCATATTGTACATCCTTCGGAAAGTGTCTCATCAAATCCTCCACTATTTGCCATTCAGGAATTGGTCTAGACATCATCTTTGCTTGCCCTGCTAAACTAACGAAATGTTCTAGCATTGTTCCATTTTCCTTAGACCAAGTGCCATTTACAATCATTCTTCTCAAGGTGTTTTGTTCGGCTTCTCCCCAATAAGCATCCAAAAAATCTCTTTTGAAATCCGACTGTGTAAACCATCTCTGTCTATAAATTCTGGCCCATTTACGAACATCACCTTCTAAACAACTGATTATAGTTTCAATTGTAGCATCTTCATTAGGCATTCTACGTAAATAATTCTGAAGATCCTCCAAAAACGACACTGGATGTACCCCAAATCTTCCAGGAAAACGTGGTTTTTCGACTCTTGTATCAATCACCGGGCAAATATTAATCGGTGCTTCATGCCTTTCAGACGAAGCTGATGCAGCGTTAGTTTCCCGAGCCTGCGACAGCTGATTCTCTAAGTTCGACACCTTCTGTGTCAGAATTCCCATGTTTCTACGAAGTTGGCGAAACATAGTGGAGTTGCGTAAAGAAGGTCGTGGACGATCTTCTTGCTGACCTATCCTTTCTAATTCATCTTGTCCCTGAGATGTTCTAAGATTATAACGAGGAGGCATTTTTCTTTTCTTTGAATACTGAAAGTTTATTACAAATTATAGGTTGGAATTTTGTTTAAATTAAAGAATAGAAAGCTTATCTAATATTCTTTCCTTAACTTCCCAAAACTGTTGCTTTATGGAGCTAATATTTTGATCTCCATCGATAATCTCTATCCTGTCAAAATCTTCCTTTATATTAGGGTTCAATAACCATTCCTCATGAATGTTGTGAATCCTCTCTATATAATCTAACGTTATCCCTGTCTCTTCAGGTCGACCACGACTTAGGGCTCTCTGATAAGAAACCATAGGGGAAGTCCTAAGATAAACCACTAAATTAATTCGAGTAACCAATTGTTCTTTGAAATAAGAATAGGTTTCATCTAAAACTGCAAACTCAGCCGGGTGCAACAATTCACTCTCTTGCAATTCCCTAATAAAACAGTTTTTGGCTGAATAGATGGAACGTTCCATAACTTTAATCTTAGCGCTAGATTCTTTCGTATGATTCTCTAACATTGTTAGAAGAACATAATTTTGAAAACAGAAACCCCACTTCTTAGGATTTTCCTTAAATAACTGGAAGAGATTAACGCCAGATAAATTAGTCCATTTATCAATTGGTTCTGGTATTATCTCAAAATCAGAGTTGCCTCCCAAAGCTGCCAACAAAGTAGACTTCCCTGACCCTATGTTTCCTTCTATTGAGACTGCAAAATTTCCCATCCTTATTCTGAAACAAGGAATGCATCATATTTTCTATGGTTTCCAAAACAAATAACCCTAAGCTAAAACCAATTCTAACGTCCCGCTTAACAACTTTAACTTAGATAGACTTTACTCTCAAGTTTCTTCAGTTCAAAACTCGAAATTAGTGTATTTTTCATTTTGTTTCCTTTTTCACTCCTCAATACCTCTCTCGCTTGAAACCAGCATATCCTGGTCACGGCACCAGCTGTACAGATCTGAAGTCCCTTCATATAGGATCCTCAAATCAGATACGTGAAAGTTTTGGCCAAGGTTGATCGTCTAGAATAATATCCTTTTGAATATTATATTTTTCCTGAATCCTACGTCATTCCGTTTTATATATTTATAATATCTTGTAATTTACAGATTCTGCTCGGTGGAGAGTGGCAATAGAAGAATGAAAAAGAAACACACTTGTTATTTTAATATTTATATTTGAATATAAGCCTAATCTTTACATGTCTAATTTGAGTTATTTATTTTATTTTATATCACTATTTATTTGAATTTAGTCTCAAATTGTTTGGTGTAGTTCATCTGAATTCATGTAGATTCATCAGTTTAGGAGAGGTTTCATCTCTTTTTACAAAGCAATTTTATTAAAGCCGTTAAGTTTCTGAAAAGAAACCTATGTTAATATAAACGAAGTAATAAAAAAAAAAAATGTGGGGACAATCCCCAGGTTTGGGGCACCGCCAACGCCCCAAGCAGCTCGTCCTAGGCCTCCTCTACCCTAAGTCCTAGGTCCGAGGCATATCATCACCCAGCTCACGATGACATGACGCTAAACTACCCTAACAATCCAACTGGATCGTCAGGATTCTGATCATCCTCGCGGAGCTGGAAATCCCACCGAAAACTTAAACTACAGTAAAGACTAGGGTTAATGTATGTGGAGTGCGGAACTAACTAACCACAGTACAACCCAGACGGTGATGATGTCTCCCCCCGGTATGTTCATGCCCCGCGTCAAACCCGACTTCCACGTGGCCCACCTTTAAGGGACGATCACTGACTCATCCAGGGTTCACAGGGTATTGACTATTTCTTTTAGTCACCCATACCAGAGCTGGTCACCGAGCCCGCCAGGCACACGAAGCATACGGTCTTCCTTTAGGAAAACAGGGCACTCTCCATCATGAGCTATAAGAGCTCTTCCTGTAATCCCTCCGGGCAGACAATGACCGACATCATCGAATCCCTTAGTTTGTTTTGAAATAAGTTAAACTGAAAATAATTAGCCAGCTCCACACGTCCAAGTGTGAAGTCTGTACTAGATACGGGTATAGTATTATTGCTTGCATGGCCAGCCTAGATCAATAACGGTTTTATAACGAGAGACATAAAGAGTTTGAAGGGCAATCTCCCTCCCCCCAGTCACTGAGTGACTTTATTGCACCAACAAGGTCTCCGTATATCCTTCATAGCTCTCACTTGTGATGCGTAGCTAAATCTCTTTTCCGTTACCAACCCACGCAGGACAAGGATTATGTAGAGTAACCCCAGTCTAAACACTCATTTAAATAAAATGAATTGCATCTAAACTATAATGGGATTACCCAGCATATTTCGAAGAAGAACATATAAGAAGTAAGTATAACAAAAGATTACTGAAGGTAATCCTTAATTAAAAGTGAAGTATGATGACCAGAACCGAGAAGATACGGGATAGTAGTATCTAAGCTAGGTTGGGCCAAACATTTATGATTTAAGATCTTAAGGGAAAATCAAAAGCATCGAGTATTCAAAACCAAGAACACTGGGAGAATTTAGCGTAAACAACACTAGCTAAAACTCGATGTTCTTTAAAAGAGGACTCAAAAGAAGTATAAAAATGGGGTTATTGTATATACTTAAATATTCGGAACTTATTTACAATGAAAAGAAACTAAACATTATAATTTCTGTTCCATTTTTGTTTTCAAGAATCTATTTAGTAAAGTTAAGGTGGTTTCACACTGAGTCAAAGTATAATTTTAAGTATGATAATTTATGACAAGTTTTATTAAGGGAAAATTAAAACTTAGAATCTTATAAAGTTTAGATTCCTGTATGATTCAATGAAGATTAAATAAATTATTTAACTACTTTAGGATGACACACATAAAGTTCAGAGGTCCCCCAAGGTCAGAGTGTCGTACAGCCGTCGCAGCCTTATGGGCGAACGTCGTCAACACACTTTACAAGAAGCAACCCACGAACGAACGTAATGTCTCCATCAAGAATATTCTTCCTATTGATTCAGGACAATTCTAATTTATTCCTTATAAACAATTTAATGTCATTAGACTAAACTAGAATGTCCCTTCACATAAGAAGAAAGTTTTATGTTGTCTAACTACTCTACATTTGGTAATCTAACGCTAAGATCAGGAGGTCCTCCCGCGGTATATGCCACTCAAACGACGCAACCAATAGTGGGCAAGCGTTGTCAGCACATAACACAAGAAACATTATTTCCAAAATCCAACGTTAAAACACCTTGCTAATATCCCTCCATTTGTACTGGAGTAACACCAATTCATCCCATACATACAGATGGGAGAATCAGGATGAATCAGCGAAATCTCACACAAATAGAACGAGAAGAACTTTAGTATCAGACCCTTTTAGGCTTGAGGGCTCCGGCCCAAGAATGATTAAAATAAATAAATCCGAAGGTTGATATTATCAGATAGACTTAGACAGATACTTCAGTGACACGCGACATACATTAGCCACAACCAATATAGTGGACATCGGGGACACAAGTCACGAGGGCATCCATCCATGCTTGGTTGAACTAAATAAACCTGAGAGCAGGCATTTCTTAATCTCAAAATCTGGGACTCCTATAGTATGAAAGTAAAAGGAAAGATAAGCACCTCCTATGAGCTTGAGTACTGAGATGTAGTAATGCTCTCAGCATGTTCCAATTTTGGGAAATTGAGGCAAAAGATTTAAAATCACTATCAAAGCAATTTATTATTACTTGAAATATTATTATTTATAATATTCACTCTACTTAAACTTACCCTTTATTTCACAATAAAATATCACAATCTATATCCAAGTTTTAGTTTTCAGATATATTATTTTAAGATTTTGAATTGACGTTCTAATTCTTTTGATCTGACGGAATATTTTTCTTAAATTTTATCATATGAAGACATTAGTATATTAAAAACTGGAATTTTGATTTAGGGCCAAAGATTTTATATTATTTTCTAAAAATGGTAATTATTTAATGTATTAATATTTTCTTCCATTTTGATTTTGGGTTTTGATTTATTTTTTGTTAAAGAGATAAAAAATTTATAAAGATTTCAAAATAGCGTCTAGCTTTGAGTAAAACTAAATCAAAAATGATTTATTTGTTGACTATTTGACAATAATGTCAAATAGACAATTCTACCTAAAAAAAGTATAAAAATATACATCGTTTAAAGTCTCCTTGACTTGATGATAATAATATACATCGTCCAAAGTCACTTTTGAAATGTTGACAAAATATACAACATCTAAAGCCACCCCTAATCGATGACAATATATATACATCAGAGTCCAGTTTCCATGATTTCACCAAGGACTATTTTAATCAATTTCTCTGTAAAGGAAAGAATTAAACACAATGAAATTTACATTACCTTTACAATCCAAGCAATACCTTTTTTTAGCCTTCACGTTTTATCATTTGTGGTTTGCTTTTCCATGTCTATAATGTTCCTTGTAATTCCTGTACCTGTATAGAAATAGAACATTATCCTGCCTAGCTATACGCGAACAAAGACACTTGTAGAACTAGTTTATACTTAATTATGGGAAAAGAAAATCTTTATTACTATCTACAAATAACGACTCAGATTAGAAACACAGTATGTTATAATTTCCGCAGAGTTATTAATGTTTACAAACGAAAATCATTAAGTGGGAATATCAATTTACTTAAAGTATCACACAGTACAAGCCTCTTATGACCTCGCAGGTAGATCTGTAAAGCTGCAAATATTCTCCAATCAACTCTTCCTCTTTTGACATTGAAATCTGATTTTCTCAACGTTATTTAGCTCACATAACCTGGAAGAAACTATAAATTTCATTAAGTCACATTTCACCTTAACTCAAATACACACAACAACTTTGAACCGAAAATAAATAAAAGATGAAAACCACAAAATTGAATACTTACATAACATTAGTTTCACTCCACTTATTCTTTACACTTTGGAATCAAACCCTGAATGTTAGCATCTTGAAATTAAGCGCAAATAAACCTTCCTATACTATATCCTACACGAAGCAATCCCTATCTTTATCTCAATTGAAGGAATCCACAATCCAGGATCATAGCCTCCTTCAAAAGATTCGTCTCATCAGCTGTATGAATTCTATTTTTTTCGCGAGCTACAAAACAAAAAAAATTATAACTCACAGAAAACCAGCATACTATCGACTTTTCTTTCACAGACGTCTCAAAGTAACATCAAGAATATTTGGAACGTTTACCGATTCCATTCTTCCATTTTTCTCCGTTTTTCCCAAATTTTCCTTGCTTGACGGACCAAAATCTCTCTCACCTGAAACTTTAAAACATGTTAAAATTCTATTTGAGCTCCATTGCCCTCACTATTCAACAAATCCTGATTCTTAGTTTTCTTCTGTTGCTTTCGTTTATCAAAATTTTAGCAACTATTCCTTTTATCAGCAAAAATAGCTTTTTTCCTTCATTTTCTTTTTTTCGACCCTTTTCCGACCCTGTCACGACTGTCACCCCTTGTCATATTTTTCTACTCCCCGTTTATCGTTACACTTCTTGACACTTCCTCTAAATAGTATTTTATGCATTTAAAAATTTTTTAGGGTTCCGCAAGTGCACAGTACCTACATTCATACCTTTTTCTATCAAGAACTAATTAAAAGTCACCCTATATTAAAGGCTTTTGCTCTTTGATTTTAAAAACTCCGCGACCATCCAACTTAACCCCTCTTTTATAGAAAAGTTCTTGAAACAGTTGTGAGAAAAATTTAAATATTTAATTATTTTAGACTTTTCCCTTTATTTGTACTGTGAGACCTAGCTTCTTGCCAAATTTCATAATTTTAGGTCAACGGGAAGTACCCTGTAGGTTTTGCTTTTTTGCATAAATGTATGGAGATTTTTATTTATTTAATCGTATGGCATTTTGAATAGGCGATATAATTATAATTCTAAATTTAAGTCTTTCAGCCAATTGGCGACGTCAGGTGGATAGTTGAAAAGATCCTCTGGTGGTCTTGGGTACGAGAAGAGGGGGCATCTTTGGACTATGTGCTCCATAGTTTGCTCCTCTTCGCCACACTGGCACATAGCAGAGTCTTTCCATCCCCACTTGTAGTTACAGCGGCCATGTCCTGTTCGAAGTCTATTGAGCCGGCACCATAGGTTGCGTGGCAGGTTGGAGCCCGGAAGTTTGGACGTAGGATCTATGTCTACTGGAGATCCAAGGGTAGCTTCAGTCCATTCAGATTTCCAGGCTTCTGAGACTTCAAACGCAGACAGGCTTTGAGCGGCTTGGTATGCTGGATGTCGAGACTTAAGGCGATGCGGGGGCAGCTGGTGGAAATGCTTGTGGACAGGCAAGGATGGATTTGAAGCAATTTTTTCAGTTTCTCTCTTCAGTGCATGCATTCTACGCAGATGTGGAGGGGCGATGTTGCACAGCGTTGGTAGCCAGTAGGTGGGCGTGCTCTTTATAGTGCCTGATATACAGCGCATGGCATCGTTTAACTTTGTGTCTACTTTGTGAACATGTGCGCTGTTTAGCCAAGCAGCCGCGCAATATTCCGCCGCTGAGTAGACAAGCGCGATGCCTGATGTGCGTAGGCACTCCGCTGATGCTCCCCACGTGGTGCCACATAGTTTGTGGAGGATGTTGTTTCTTGTGGCCACTTTTCTGGATAGTTTGCAAAGATGTTCTTTGTAGGTTAAGGATCTGTCCAGGGTCACTCCAACGTACTTCGGTGTTGGGTTGAATTTTAGTACCTCTCCGTTAAAAAACACCGTAGGTTGGTAGTTGGCCATTCGGTTGTTCAGATGAAAGCAGCCTACTTCGGTTTTGCTTGTGCTGGGGATTAATCGCCAGGATTTCAGGTACTTTGCTACAGCTAACAGGTCAGAAGTTAGTACTCGCTCTGCTACCTTAAAATCACTGCTCTGTGCCACTAATGCGATGATAATGTATGGAGATGAGGATATAAAAAGCCATCTTTTGATTGCGTCGTTGTAAAAAAATTGAAATTTTCAGATCTTGTGTGGTTTATGGACCTTAATATTCGTTATCAATTTCAACCTGATACCTACCTCTTCTCGTTCGTGAGAAAAATGGTCTTGACAGAATGGTCTTGAGTCTATATATGTACATTTATATTTATTTGTTTATATTTTTGTATTAATTTTATATTTATATTTTATTTATATGTGTGTTGTTTGTATGCAATTTTTTATTGGTACACTACCTGCTGTGATCATTTATGTATGTCTTTTCCTCTATACAAAGGTTGTTTGGTAGAGATCGCTCTCAGCGATAAGACCGCCTTTGCCCACTATAACGTTAAGTGTTATTCTTTGTGTGTTCTTATGTTTATGTGTGCAATAAAGAATTTATTCATTCATTCATTCATACAGACAGACAGACGAACAACAAAGTGATCCTATAAGGGTTCCGTTTTTTTATTTTGAGGTACGGAACCCTAAAAACAGTCGCGGAGGTGAGCGCGGCATGTCGCAGGCCGCGACTTGCGGCTGGCAAGCGAATCGTTCATTGGCTCTCCGCCTGTAAATAAACATAAATAACAATTTTCCTGCCATGCACAACAAGCGCCCGAAAAACACAAAAATGATTTTCATCACTTTTTCAAATTTTGTACCTACTAACCAAAAAACACTTAAAATTATTTTCATGGTGGTAGGGCTTTTGTGCTATGTCGGTCTCGGGAAGTACCACCTCCTTGCCTATTTCTGCCGTCAAGAAGCAGTGTTTGCACTGCTATGTTTTGGTTTAAAGGAGAGTCAGCGAAATTATTGTTATTATTAATTATTAGACATAATATCTTAGTTCTCAGGCTGGGCAACGTGTTTAGTTGTCTTGTTAGTGTCAAAGTATGCCACTAATAAAACAGAGGGTGCTATGTGCGGTGGACCACTACCATCAGGTGGTCTACCTGCTCGTTCGTTTTAAAGAAACAGAATATTTTTTACCACGAATTCTTGTCGAAAAAACAACAAATAGACCTTTATTTGAATTGATTGAATTTTTCGTCTCTATCTCACACCAACTTACGTGTTATATAACGTGAAATTCTAAATACGCAAAACATCTCGGGGGGTAGTTCTACCCATGAAACTGAACAACTTTTGCAAATTAAAATTGAAAATTCGCCATGCAAAATGACCAGATCAGATTTAATTGTTATATGTAGAAACGATTAGTTTTATTTCCAAAAGTTGTTCAGTTACATGAGTAGTACCACCCGAGAGATATTGCGTATTTGGAATTACACGTTGCATACATAAATACTGTACCTATTAAAATAAATTATTCAAGCAGCATACTATATACGATTGAAACAAATATAGGCGCAGTCGCAGTGTCAAATAAGTAGGCAAATATGCACCATTAGGTAAGTACCCACAAGACTACCAACCACGCACTTTCACTACAGCACACTTAGTTTTACTTTTAAGTGTAATTTGTAGTAATTAAATGTTGCGATTGCGAGTCAATCGATTAAAAGAATATCAATGTAATATATGTACGCACGGCAGCAAGTGCGTAGAAACAAAACCAGTATATGATGAACCAGCGTTAGGCTGCAAACGCCCTAAACCAGAGACCCACTCAAGGTCAAAGTGTTTCCACCGACGTGCGCCCGTCATAATAACATCCCATGAAACGTCCACTACTGGACAGGGAGCTCCCTCTATAATTCTAGCTTATGCTGGAAAAGTGTAGAGGGGAAGTACTATAGTCACGTCGCTTGTTAGCGTTACGGCTGGCACCATGGACCGCGGTTGTAGGTGACCGCAGTAAGTAAGATGTTAGATACAAAGGAGGATGCTGCTACCTATCGACCAGTTTATAACCCTTAGTCGCCTCTTACGACACCCGCGGGCGCCCGTATGTACCTACATCTGTAAAGTTAAATAGATGGGTAGGTTTTATAGAACAGGGAAGGTTTCGGGCCTGTGGATACAAAAAAAAGTAACCAAGAAAAAATACTTTAAAACATTTTTTATTCGTAATAAACATAAACAGTGTAGTTACGTTACAAATTGCAACATCGATACAAGCGTCATAAGCTTTGAATCAAACATTTTAAGTAGTTTAACACTGTCAGTTAGAAAACTAAATTTAAAAAATACTGACTTAATGAAAAATGCTGTTTATTTCACTAAACGTAAAAAACATAGTTCATTTACTTAAATAAGGAATAAATAAACTTTTGCATAAATAATTCCCTTAGGACCCGTCTCTCTTCTTGTTCTTGATAGCCTATCTGCTAGTTATTTCTGTCAGATTTACACGGGTAAAAATCAGACAATATTTATCTGGCAGATATTTTACATAACATTTATCAGTCAAATATTTTACATAATATTTATCTGGCAGATATTTTACGTAATATTTATCTGGCAGATATTTTAACTGTCAGCTTACTATCGGGAACTTTAGCAGAAAGCGATAAGACGGGAACTAAATAAAGAAAGGAATAAAGATGGCGGCTGACGACTATTTGCCGATTGCTCATATAATATTAGACCCTTGAAGGCAACTCAAGTTAACTGCAAGAAAATTGCTTTGTAGCGAGAGTAGTGGCACAGAATAAAATAATAGTATCATATAGAACGGACATTCTCCGCCCCCCTTGCAATCCACCCTGCACCCCCGCGCGATTCGTGTAGTGCTCCTGCACGTCAGTTGTACTGAATATGCAGGCCTACGCGCGCTTCCAATTTCAAATTCGCGCTCAATGTAAGTAGTCCGGAGTGTGGTAGTGGTCTATTTATAGATCTACATTAGACGAACGGGTTTCATTTTTTGGGTTTCATCTTTGTATTCTATGACGTAACAACTTTTCTCTTCGACTGTACCGAGCCTGCCAGGTAGCGCATGGGCAGACCGACGTGTGGATATAAGAGGCCACTAATCTCACTGCACTGTTGCAAATTTCGTGTACACGATGACGTAGGATAACTTGCGTTGCCCTCAGTCTATAGGTATATGGACAGAATTTGTCTGACGAGCAAGCAAGAAACAGACTATCCGCAACTTTAAATAAATTTTGTTCCTATTTGAATGTTACAAAAAATTATTCATTTAAATAAATGAACTCCAGTGGCACTATGATATACAAAAGTGTAGACATCTACTTTTTTTCATAAGTTGTGCAGTTCATAAGGCACGTGAATAAAAATGAAAATAATAAACATACATTTCATAATAACCTTCTTAAAACAATATGGCCGAAATAAAAGTTTATAATAATTTTGTATCCCTTGATCTAATATTCGATTTTGACTAATATCTTGATTTTTAATGATTTTAAAGTATTTTTTGTACTTAGTAAATAAGATTTTGGGTACAAATACTGTTTGATTAATACATTTGTAAAATAATAACAAAAGGAGACAAAAGATTAAGTAGTAAATAAGCAGAAAAGTATAAAATATCACTTAGTAATGTAGGTAGGTACAAGATATTTTTCTACACTGTTGATAAAACAAAAATAAACTATTTGAAACGATTTAACATGCTTAGAAACAACTATTCTTGATATACAAAAAAGTTATTTTATAAAAACCTCTTTTGAAAGAAGTTTTCACAATTCCATTAAAGGCAGTAAAGAATTAGTTTACTTATTAGTGATACACAGCAACCAAAGTTATACCACATGTTTAAATGTAACACAGTTTAAAAAAGAAATATTTTTAGACATTATGGTATAACTAAAGTACAGGACTGTACACTACATTAGTTTTGTATAAACTTTCATCTATTTCTAAACAATAAATATTTCTAAACATTGTGGTACTGTTACAACTAAATATACGTATAAAAGTACTACAAATTCACGTTTTAATAAAGGCATTCGTCCGATATGACTTGAAGGCACAAATGATTATTTTTAAACAAAAGTTAGATAAAACTTAACTATCTACACGATCTACCTACATTTGTAGGGCCTTTAATTAAATCAGCTTTTATCAAGCACCTCTACTGTTTTCGTGATATAAAAATTCGTTTTAAACACTAACCTTAAACCATTTTTTAATATTTTTAAACATGATTTTAAAATGCTACTCCTAACGTTACGATAAATATTTTACAATAAAAAAATCTTTATTGTATACTTTTTATTGCCATTCTCCTTTCCGCAGCTTCAATTCATTTATTTAGCTAGCGAAAATGATATGAGAAAAGTTGAATAAATAACAATACAATAACACTATCACTTGCTATCTGGAAAACGCTACACGATTTCTTGTGGGTGTGTAGATTTCTGCATGTTATATCTTATTTACAATTCAAATAAGGTAGACCGAGACAAAAAGGCCTTGGAATTTATCACATATAAGTCGGGTTACTTAATCGGCAATAGCCAACGTAAAAATAAATTAAACGTAAGTAGAAAAAAGTGGAAAAATTCATTACGAAATTCCATTACAAATAACAACTGAAGTTGTTCATCGTTTATCGTAATTAAAGACAAATGATGACGGTTACTATGGTATTTGACTCATGATCTCTCAGCAAATACTTTCAATTCCATTGAAGGAAAGAATGAAGTAGCTGTTTCGCGCGATTACGGTTGCAGTCGAGCACATCTCATCTCCGCTTAAATGAGCATATAGGCGTACGTAGGCGGCTGGACTCGCAACGCGACCTCGCACCAATAATTATTCTATCGCGCACCGGTACACCGGCAAAACATCTCCATATTATCTCCCACAATTCATCTGAACACGCTGGCCGATAAAAACAATCACATCAACATTTCACGCCCCAAATTTCTGGCGTTAATCTGATTTCGACGTAATTGGATCGATTAGCTTAGCTGCCGCGTACTATGAAGACATCTACGTAAACATCAACTTCAAGATATGATCCTTGTTATAGTTTTGACATCTAAACCATGACCTCATTTCAGTTCGTAAACACGACCGCTAAGAGCCGAAAACTGGAGCGTGATTCATCACCAGCGCGTGTCTGAAAAATCTAACACTACAATGACAGGGGAACTAATCTGTTCTAACTTAAATAAATATTGGATCAATCAATCACAACTAAGAGAGTTCCGAAACTTAACTGTGGCACTCAGATAAATGGAAGTAAATCAAGACATGTTATTGATCCCTAACCTTTTGCTCTGAGGGGAAGCATCTAGGATTCTTTCATTGAGCTTATCTTCCTCCCTGAAATGGATTCTTGTGATTACAATGTCCCCAGTACTCAAGGTTTGGGATCCAACTTCTGCTTTCTTGGTTTCATTGAGATCATTGCACTTATCGTCGAAAATCGGTTTATGGCATTTGCAACAGCAATTCTTATTTTCCGTGTCTATGTTGAGAATTTGGCTCAGGTTGGACCAATCTTTGTTTTTAAGAAGTGGTAGGGTTTGTTCCATGGTCTGGGAGAATCTATCTTCCAGTTCTCCGCTGAGTGGCGCCACGGCAGACAGAATCGCTTCCAAACGGTTTATCTTTTCTACTTTGTCCATGTTGGTGTCAGACAGAATTTCGTCCATCATTTGCATGGATTCTGTGAGACTTGGCGGCTGCGTTGAATGTGGGGAAGAGATTGGATCTGAAGGATTAGATTCTAAACTCGCCATTTCATTCTCTCTTTCGTCATCCTCAGAGTCAGAGTCCTTTTCTTGGCCAATGGCTTCTAATTTCTCTAACTTCTTTGAGATTTTGTGGCAGCCCTTTAGCTTTTCCTTCTCTTCCTCAGTTAGTTCTACATATCTCAGTAATCTGATCTCCCTGTTACTCAGAACAATATTTTTTGTAGATTCTGCCAGTTTTTGTTTTAGTTCTCCTACTTCAGTATTGATTTTTCGCTGCCTTTTGCGCAGTTTGACTTCAGTAGGCTGAATGTGCATGAAAACTTGTTCATTGCTTAGTTCCTCAAAAAGCTGTTGATTCTCAGTTTTGATGTTACTGGACATGTAAGCATAGATTGCTGGGTTTACTAGAGAAAGCACATCAGAGGCTGCATAAATAATCATGTCCTTAGTCAAAGGTCTCCTTGCCCAGTATCTTTGGTCTCTGCGATAGACATTCTTAAGCTGTTCCTTCATCGGATTCATGGGAGCGTTGTAGAGTTCACACAAAGCGTTCAGGCTTAGGTTTTTCACTTTGTAAACAGGAACTCCCTGTTGCTGTAATTGCAAAACAGCATGTGCAGCTTGTGTATCAAAAACATTCCGCAAAGTGATCTCAAATTGATTGTGTAAATTGACTGAATCATTTCTGCAGTCATGTATGATTTTAACTACATTTTCACTTTCAAGGAGATCTTTGATTTTGCCTTCCACAATCATATTAGGGCATGCCATGATATCTAGAATGTATACTTCACCATTCATGGTAGCTATTTGACACAAAGTCAGTACTCCTTTCAGGCCAAGATTGATGCCTTCACAATCGAAGGAGACTATTGGTTTTGTAGTGCGTTTAGGGTTCATAATGCTATCCATGAGTGTAGCACATTCTCTTGCGCTTGCAATGACTGTCGTGCATTGGATGACTTTTTGGCGCCAAGCATCACCCATGACATTGTTTCTTAAACTCGGAGTGCCATTCATTTCTTCAGGGCCACGAGCATTCAAGTGATTATTGACCCTGTCCCGAACCATATTTTCTGCTAAGTTTTTAATGACAATAGAATTGATTCTTTGTTTTAATGTTTGATTTGCAATATTGGCTTGTGGGCTTCGAGGAGATTCAGTAGGGCTGAGTATTCTGTTTGCTGGACTCCTTTTGCCATCTGAAGGAGTGGGACTGGCAACAGTAAGGGGAATCGGAGACACAGGTTTTTCTTCCACTGGCTTTGGTAGGTCAGTCTTGGGTTTAATGTTTTTCGCATTCAGATACATTACTGGTATTTTTGGTTTACTAATAAGTGTGACAAGGTTTGCCTGTACGTGGAAGCTGTCAGAGAATATTTTGAGGAAAGCACTCAAGTCTCCGGGCGATTTGAACATCTGATACCAGTATTCTTGAGGGAAGTGTGATATTATTAAGTGGAAGAGCTGGTCAACCATGACCGGACCTTTGGCCTCTATACACTGAGCAACATAATCAAGCAACTGCTGAGCGGTGTCTGTATTAATATTAGCTACGGGTAAGTTGTGAAATTGCTCAGAATTGCCATGCGACATACCATGTCTGTGATTCTCACTGACTAGAACGACATTGTCATCGATGATTTGAAACGTATCAGGGTGTTTCATGAGGAATTCTTTGAATTCCTTGATGCGTTGACCGGAGATGTGACGTACCTGTGGGGAGGCTTGGCTGCGATGTCCGAGGAGGCTCTTGATTGGGACTTCTGTGCCGTCGCCGTACTGGACCATCTTGCCAGCGAAGTATTCCTTAGCCTCCTCGATGTAGTCGTTGTTGGACGAAGGGCCAGCTCCGCACATGTGTTTCTGGAACGTGTTGATATCGACATAGTCCCCGTCTATGTTGAACAACGCCGGGTACTGCGCCAGGAACTTCTTGAGTCCGGACTGCGACCCGCCAGCGATCTGTCGCATCTCCTTGGTGAATCCCTTGGCACCGAACTGGCAGGAAAGATCGTGAAGCGTCCGCGGCTCGCCTTTATCGAGCAGGCGTTCCACGAAGAACAACAGAGTGAGGTTTCTTGCGAGCTCATATTCCATTGATTCCATTTCCCTGCAGTTGGTGCCAATAAGGTCTTATACTAAAAATTTTCTACGTATATGTGTCACCCACAACACCATGAATTTTTTTCTCGCACAGGCCAAAGATTGAAGAAGGTGACGGGACGGAGGGAGGTGAACTAAATAAAATATGTTGCCGCACTGATATCAAGCACTACCCTACATTCTTTATAGTTTTTCTTTTTTAAATTATCTCGATGTTCGTTGGTATTTTATAAATAATCAATCCTTGCTAAACTAAATTAGGGCCAAAATTTTATTTTTTTATTTTTACATTTGACAAAACCAACAGCTTATGCACTAAAATTTTAACATTTTAAAAAATACTTACCTACTTAGAGAATAAAGCCAATTAAAGGTTTTCAAAAGATAATCAATAAGTGCTAACGACTACTTACTTAAATAAACAAACAAACAAATAGTTTGTACGCACGGCAGCAAGCACGTAGAAACAAAACCAGTATAAGATGAACCAGCAGCGCCACGCTACAAACGCCTTAAGCCGGAGGCCCACTCAAGGTCGAATGATTTCCACCTACGAATGGCCGTGCGCACAATATTGTAAGTACATTAGTGTTTGTGTACATGTGTATGCATGTGTATGTAAGGGCATGTGTGTGTGAATGTGTTTGAGTGTACGTCTGTGTATAAGTGTGTGTCTGTGTGTAAGTGTGTGTGTGTTTGTGGTGATTGGATAAGTGAGCCTGGTTATTGTAGTGATTTCCGGACTTTAGATTTAAAAAGGTTTTTGGATTCGTTGAATGGATCCAGATCGGCAAACTGTGTGTTATATGTTGTGAAGATTCGGGTAAGTGGACAATTTTGTGCATAGTTTGTTCTGTGAGGCGGTGAATAGAAGAGTCTGGTGTGCCTAGTTCGCCGAGCTGGAACATTAAGGCCAATTTTAGAAACCAAATTCATATTACCCAAGTAACCGTTTACCGTTTCATGTAATAGATTCATATCTGCAACTGCAACATAAGAAGTCCATTTTCATCTTTACTTAACATCAAGGCACAGGATCATTTGCAGGTCATAATTTTTCAAATGTTTGACAGCTGTCACAACGGGCCTATTACGATGGCCTTAGTTTAGGACCGAAAGCAGACGTATCTTTTTCAAATAAGTTCCATAAAAAAAGGGATTTGGAAGACTGATTATTCCTACTCTACCATAACCCCATGACTTACGCCCATTTTACACTCGTCCAAAGTTACAGATTCACCGGTCATTTTAGCACCTTCTTTCTTTCTTATTTCTTTGTTTTTAATTGTGTTCATTTTGCGTGAATGATAGGGACAAAGAAACAAATCAAAACCATTAGACCTGTCAAACTAAACTTTGTTTATGTGAGCCAAAAAATAGAATTAACACTCATTTTTCCAATGTCGCACTATCATGGCACTGTCATTATGATTTCTTCAAATTAAATTCTACTACATGCCCACAGACTCCCTATATTAAGGCTATATTTGTTAATATGGTAACATTCTGACCATAGAGCAGGTATGTATTTTTTAAAGGTCGTTCACCCACGTGTTTACGCACGCCCACATTCAGCCTATCCCTCGTTGCGGGGGCCCCAGGGGCCCTAAAATGTTACTGCAACACCACCAACGTGCATAAAAGCTGCTTGAAAAAAAGTTTGTATTAGCGGCGGTATAGTTACACGCCACAGATAAAAAAGTAAATTGTCATTGTCTTGTCATGTCAAACTGACATACTAATCTGTGAATGAATGAATGAATGAATGAATGAATGAATGAATGAAACTAAACTACTGATCTCCGGAGATAGAGCGATTGTATTATTCCGGACCGGAAATATTAATTTTGAGAAAATATCGAGTTTCGGAGCTAAATTCTCATTTAACTGTATTGTAGAAATCACTATTACACAATCGCTTCTAGATTATATCATCAGATATTGTTGAAAAGTCGTGTAATTTCGAGAATTTATCATAACAATGGTGAGTGAACATTCTTTTACTAATCATTACTGATTAACCAGTTCTGCCAGTGAATCTATGGCTTCTTTAGGGTTCAAAACAAGTTTCTAGGTGTTTTAAACAAAATTCTTACCAAATAATGCTGTAATACCCTTCAGATTAAGCAAATATACCTTGTTATCCACCCACTGGAAGTTAGACAAAATCTACATAAAAGTGCTGTGCGTTCTATTCAGTCAAAGGTAGCTACCCTATAAGCCATGCTCTAAGACGAAATGCGTCCACTGCTGGACATAGCATACTACAAAAGCTGTTTTAATCGGTTCGAGTTTTATAATACGAAAGAATCATTTTGTCATGATAAACACACTGAATATACTTTTACCACTTTTCCAGCTTGTCTTAGTCCTCGGCGATTTGCACATTCCTCATCGATGCAGCAGCTTGCCACCTAAATTCAAGAAGCTGTTGCTTCCAGGGCGAATCCAGCACATTTTGTGTACCGGCAATCTATGTACGAAGGAGTCGTATGATTACTTGAAGACTTTGGCCAGCGATGTACACGTTGTTAGGGGAGATTTTGATGAGGTATTTTTTAGGACTATTATTTGCTGTGGCAATAAATAAACCAGAATATTCATTCTTTCGAATTAATTTATTTTTATGAATTTTGTCTAGTGTCATTGTAAACCATACTCGATAAAAAACAATTAAACAAAGCAACAGAAAGGTTAAAAAATAATAAGTTAATTATGATATGATAGACTTCTTTTTGCCAAGATATAATCAATGAAAGCAAAAAAAAATTACCAATAAATCAAAATAGGCTGTTTTTTTATGACTACATATAAAAAACTGGTTTTTTTTTTATAATTTTAAGTACCACAAGGACATCAATCTTAAAACCTCCTTTTATTCTTTAAAAAAACAATTTCTTTTTATTGTTCACAACTTATAAATATAGGTACTAATTAATTGTTACACTTTTTCCAGAACTCAACCTACCCAGAACAAAAAGTTATAACCGTTGGTCAATTCCGCATTGGTCTGGTTCACGGACACCAAGTCGTACCATGGGGTGATGAGGAGTCCCTAGCTTTAGTTCAGAGACAATTGGACGTTGATATCTTGATCTCCGGTCACACACATCGGTTTGAAGCATACGAACATGAGAATAAGTTCTATATCAATCCAGGAAGTGCTACTGGAGCTTATAGTCCGCTGTTCAGGTAAGAAAATAAAAATTTATGAGAGCATAAAAATTGTAAGAGAAAAAAAGGCAATTGCTTTTTCTCTTTTTTTGAATTAATTTAATTGGTATTGATTAGGTCTTTGTAAATGCATAGCTTAACATAAGTGGATAGAATATTTGATAGACATCTTTTGTGAATGTGATTACAGAAATTCAATTTAAACAACAAAACACTAGCACTAAATAAAACTAAAATGCATGAAACATATTTTCTTAAGGGTTTCCCACATTTTGCATGTCACAGTCGCAGTAATGTAGCCTGATTGGAATGCCAGCAGGAGAGCTGTCGATGTCACTCCAATATCTTACGCATTAATAATAATAAATTTAAAAAAATATATTAGGGGACACTTCACACAAAGTCATCTGATCCCAAACTGGCAAAGCCTGTACTATACTGATACCCAGAGACTGATATACATACATCATCATCATAACATCCCATGAAACGTCCACTACAGGACAGGGAGCTCCCTCTAGAATTCTAGCTCTTGCTGGAAAAATGTAGAGGGGAAGTACCATAGTCACCTCGCTTGTTAGCATAACGGCTGGCACCATGGACGGCGGTTGTAGGTAACCGCAGTAAGTAAGATGTTAGATACAAAGGAGGATGCTGCTGCCCATCCTCCAGTTTATAACCCTTAGTCGCCTCTTACGACACCCACGGGTATGTAAGGGTTAGTACTATTCTTTGCCGGCACCACTATATAAATAACACCCAGAACAAACACTTGTGTTCATCACACAAACGTTTGCCCTGGGCGGGGATCGAACCCGCGGCCCACGGCGTGAGAGGCAGGCTCACTACCAACCACACCAACAGACTTGTCAAAGCATTCACTCTGTCACACACATCACAGTCACTTTGCTGTAATTCTAATGCATTATTTCATCTGTAGTTTAAAATACATTACACACCAAGGCCAGAAAAGTAATGACGACCTGAAGCCTCTACTCCTGGCTGTAATTTGTATATAATTCTACTACTACTACTAATTTTACTAGTACCCGCTTTTCTGCTGCAATCTTGTAAAATCTTTACTGAATCTTGCAATAAATAACAAACTTTTCTTTACCTTCCAGAGACCCAACTCCATCTTTTGTCCTCATGGACATACAGAGTTCCACCGTTGTCACATACGTCTATAAACTTCTCGGAGATGAGGTGAAAGTTGAACGAATTGAGTACAAAAAAGCATAATACTAGTATTTTTTACTTATTATAAGGTACTGAGGTATAAATAATAAAGTCGCTAGTTTAATTACAAGGTTCCATATTCTTCAGAACTTAAATGAATCATAAAACCTTGTAAAAACAGTCATTTAAAGACATGGATTGAGGGCAGCGGCGATTTCTATATGCATTTCGCTCTTATAAACAGCATGTACGAGTAAGAGGCATAATAAAATCACTGCTCCATCCCTTTCTTTAAACGGTTAAGTTCTAAAATTTGTAAGCCAATCAGTGGAGTATATGTTATAAAAGGTGTGTGTATAGTACGCGCAGTAGCAAGCATGTAGATACAAAACCTGTATAAGCTGAACTAGCGCTACGCTACAAACGCTCAAAACCAGAGACCCCCTCAAGGTCAGTGTTTCCACCGATGTGTGGCTGTATGTATGTACGTGGATTATAACTGAAAATTAAAGGCAAGAGGGTGACTACTTTCTAAGAGACAAAAGGTACAAAGCTCTGCAGATTAGTTTGTTAAAGCTGGTGAACATACTTGTTGTTGGTATGTGTCTGCATACCTCCTCCCGGGTGTTTGCACTGCATCAGCTGATAGCGTATTTTTTTTATTGACCTCCCATCGAAACAAAATACGCTATCAGCTGATGCATTTTCTATGGGACGTTGAATTTTTTTTTTCTTATTTCAACCTATGTTTCTTAGGGAAAGTTGTTCAGTTTCAAGGGTAGAGCAATCACCTGAAAGGTTTCCAAACACCCTGTAAAGGGTGAAGATTTGTTCTGATAACAAATTGTAAAACAGGTAGGTACTGCTTTCCCCAGGTAGGTCCTAATAAAAAAAGACAAAAAATTTTTTTTCGTATTTTATATGTTTCTTGGCAACATTACAATTATCATGTTAATGTTTACCAGCTAATTAACTTATTTGTACAGCCACCCGACTTGCAGTTAATTAGTCATTTTGATGTTTTTTTATTTGTATAAACAATAATAAGAGGTTTTTTTATTTATCATGCCATTCCATTTTTGAGATATTATTGTATAAATATTGGTTCTCAAAATTTCATTCTACACCCAAAATTATATTGTTTTTTGTTGCTATTTATAAAAGGTAAACTAGTTATACTCAAGACTTCGTTGGCGTGAAGTTTAAAAGAAAACAAAAATACTGGACCGTTTGAAATCGGATTTTACAATAATGGCTTAATATATTATCGAAAACTAATTTTCAATGTACAGCTTCATCAAGTTTAAATTATGCAACATGTAACAAATCTGAAGGAACTTTCCAAGAAACTAAACAGCTTTTACTTAGTAATTAGAGCGTATATTCCCATTGCCGAAAATCTTCCACGAGGACATGATCTTCCCTGGCCCATATAGAACTGTGGAAGTCACTGAATAGACTGCGATTGGGCGCTGGCAAGCAGGTGCGGGAAATTCAAGAAGAGGTGGGGCTTCTCTGATAACGACAAGTGTGAGTGCGACATTTTGCAATCTATTGCACACTTGCTTTAGTGCCCTACCTCTTCAGTTACGTGTGTTCTTGCAAATAAATTATTTGTATTTGTATTTTCTTGCAGTAGGGAGGACTTTTTTGAAGGCAACAAAAGAGCTATTGATGCGTTTGTTTCCCATGGCACAACTGCGTGGCACTACATTTTGGTCTAAGTTACTATCAAATAATTTGCCATTAAAACGAAAAGAAGAAGGGCGAAAACAAAACAATTATTCGACTTTCCATAGAAATTATAGCGCATTTTGTATGGAAATTAAAAACAATCTCGTCGATTCAGATATTTTTATTCAATGTAAGTTCTTTATAAGTAGAATACTAATTGAATGTCATGCAGAATACAATGCAAATAGAGCGAGTCTACACCGTTTCGGATCGTGCTATGGCAGCGTAAAAGAAACGGCAAGAAACCACTGCAGCACGGCCTACTTTAAGAGTCGGCTTTTTACAATGTGTTTCTTGTGATTTGGTTTTGTTTTATGACCTATGTTTCTTAGCAGAAGTTGTTCAGTTTCATGGGCAGATTCAGATCCTTTAGGGTTGATCCTTTTCTGATACACCTTGTATAAAACTGAAATTTTCATTGTTTTAATCCCAAAAGCCGATTCCTTTATTGAAAAAAAGTGTTCGTGTGGTACCCGTGGGTGTGGTAAAAGGCGACCAAGGGTTTATGAACCGGAGGATGGGCAAAAGCATCTTTCTGTGGATCGTAAACCATCGTACCATCTTACATACTGCGGTCACCAACAACAGCGGTCGCCAGCCGCGAAGCTTACAAACGTTGTGACTATGGTAAATCACCTCCAAGGTACCACGCCTTTTTGCTGGAGTTCCGGAGGGCCCTGTACTGTAGAGAACGGTTCATGGCGTGTCATGAATTCTGCATAAATTGCTGGTTGAAGTAAGGATATTGGAATTAACAGAACCAAGCCTCCCAGCAATGCATGCCGAATTCATCTTTGAATTAAGGAAGGTTGATAGCGGCTTTTGGGAAACTTACTTGTTTTTGGAAAATCACTATGCTTTGGGATTTCATCATCATCACAACATCCCATAATACGTCCACTACAGGACATTTTATTGTCGCTTCTTTTTTTCCCACAATGGCGCCAATTTGTTTGTGAAGCAATGTAGTTTAGCTGACGTCATCAAGAGATTTTAATATCCAACAATGACAGGGAGCTCCCTCCTGGACTCCAGCTCTTGCTAGAAGAATGTTGAGGGAAAGAGTCACCTCGTTTGATACAGGCATTGCCCGTGGTACAACCGCGTGGTTCACCTGGGTGTACCACGGGTAGCGTTACGGCTGGCACCATGGACCGCGGTTGTTGATGACCGCAGTATGTAAGATGGTACGATACACGGAAGAACGCTGCTGCCCATCTTCCGGTTTATAAGCCCTTAGTCGCCTCCTACGACACCCATAGGTAGAGATGGGTTGGTACTATTCTTGGCCACACGAAACATAAACAAAAGGGATTTATTCAAATGAAATTCATGTTGTATAGTATGTGTTGATATATGTACGGTCAATCTCACGTCATTGGAAACATTTTCAACTCTCTCACCATGCCATAAAGTCTAAATTCTTTCTATTGACGTGCTGTTGGGTCTACCTATATTGATGATGTATTACTTTTGTAAATAAAATCTCATGTAACTATTATATTATTTACTTTAAGTATGTAAGAATATTATGTAATGTTTTGGCTATAAAGCCTGTTTAAAATAAACTTATATAATTTTTGTTAGAATTGCTTTTATTTTGGCTACATTTGTTTGTTTGATTTATTACTCTTTTCTCTATGAATAAATAATTAATTACATATGAATAAGCAATTACATTTGGTCTTAGATATTCATCATAACGTCCCATGAAACGTCCACTACAGGACAGGGAGCTCCCTCCAGAATTCTAGCTTTTGCTGGAAAAATGTGGAGGGGAAGTACCATAATAGTTACCTCGCTTGTTAGCGTTACGGCTGGCACCATGGACCGCGGTTGTAGGGGATCGCAGTAAGTAAGATACAAAGGAGAATGCTGCTGCCTATCCTCCAGTTTATAACCCTTAGTCGCCTCTTACGACACCCACGGGTAAATATGGGTTGGTACTATTCTTCGCCGGCACCACACGGGATATTGATTGAGATATAACATTTATCTAGGGCCTCATGCTGGCGCTGCAGGTCATGAATGCTAAATACATAAAATACTTAGTTATCAACAACACAGTACAGTACCTATACAAGGCCAATACACTACCGAGTTCGTTGACTGAGCGTAGGTATACCCAACAACACGCCAGTAGAAACGCTTTGGACTTAATGGCATGGTGATAGAGTTGCAAATGTTTCTACTGACGTGAGGCTGACCGTACGTAACAAAAACAACATAAGACACGCTTCATGAGTTTGAGTTTGCGAGATGTAGGTGTAACAGATAAAGAGGATTCAAAGAGTCAATGAAGAGATTTCTCATCAATCAAGCCGTATTTATGCCAAGGCAAAATTTAGGCGCCTTTGAGGTGAGGGATGCAGCTTTATGATAGAAAGAGAAAGCAATTCGACTATTTCTTTTCTTTCTTTCATATAGCTGCATCCCCCAATTTTGTCCCGTGTAAATCTGTCATTAAAGGAGGCGCAGTCTTACCACAATACACCCTTAAGACTCATACCTCATACGCAAAACACCACCTTACGCAAAACACCAACCTCGCGAAATATCACTAACTTTGATTTTAGCAAAATTCCAACGCTTAAAAATCCCTTGGACTCTTGAATACAGGGCCCTATAACATAAGTGATTTACGTCCTCTCTGGGTAATCAATAAAGTTGGCTCTTGTCCACCTTTAGTTTCGTGTGTGTCCTGAAGGACCCGCAAAAGTCATAAAAACTCGTAAACCCAAAACATTTGTCGTCTCTCATTGGTATGGTAAGTGCGGGGCGGACTAAAATCGCCAAGCAAAATGGTTTCTAAAGACGTCAGGCGCCAACTTTGTTGATAATAAGACAAAAATATCCTCATTTCTAATACATTCAAAATTGATATCCTTTCCTTCGCAACTATGGGTGCCGATACCAAAATGGTAAAAAAAAGGAACCCTTATGGTGCCGCTCTGTCTGTCTGTCTGTCCGTCTGTCTGTCACACCTCTATATCTCAGCAACCACTTATGCTATCGACCTGAAGTTTGGAATAGTTTTAGAATATAGTCGCCCAACTTAATTGCACATGAAAAAATTTTGAAAAAAGTATGATTATTAATGTAAAGGGGGCCAAAATAGGTGGGGCCAAATTTCAAATTGTCGCTACTAGGTCGAGTGGGGTATCATATGAAAGGGCTTTACTTGTACATTTTAAAATATATTTTTGTATTTTTTTAAGTTTCTTAGTTTTCAAGTTATGATGAAAAATGTCAAAAAAAATACCATTCCCCCCCCCCCCTTATCTCCGAAGTTTGAGTAAGGAAAAATCTGAATTAATTACAGTTGACTACAGTTCATATAAACTTTGCAGCAAAAATAAAACGATCTTTCTAAGTTGCACAGTTTTTCAGAAATCTGCAAAAAACCTTTACAAACAAATTTAGTTTTGCGGTCCTGAAAATGGACTTCATTGCTTCCAAAAATACTATAGGTATATCGGAACCCTCGGCGCGCGAGTCCGACTCGCACTTGACCGGTTTTTTTTTATGTAACTAGCGAACTTGTGGGCCACCTGATGGTAAGTAAATGGTCACCACCGCCCATAGCACCCACTGTCTTATTGGTAGCATGACTGACACTAACAAGACAGCAAAGCGCGTTGCCTACCCTGAGAACTAAGATCGTGTGTCTCATGTGCCAGTAATTTCACTGGCTCCCTTGCTCTGCAAACCGAAACACAGCAGTGACACTGGGGCTTTACGGCAGAAAAAAGCAAGGGGGTGGTAGGTACTTCCCCAGACGGACTTTGCACAAAAACCCTACCAACTTCAAAAATTGTCTTTGTAAATCGTGTCTACGTGAAACAGCTAACTGACCGCACTATTATAATTGATTATGATTATTAAATTAAGTAACATTTGTGGGCGGTACTCACGACTTGGATCACGTAGACCCTCGGCCGGTTGGCCCTAAGAAAAAAAATCCAAAATGTTGTAAGTATACAATCCACATATTGTTTGGTAATAAGTTGCACGATTTTTAGCGTCGGGTTTGGGGGTTTTATCAGGTTTTCTTTTATATATAGCAAGATTACGTCATAGACCACTTTTGTTCGCAATTTACTGTAGATTACTTTTGTCCTTGGCACTTTTGCGCTAAACTGCACAGTTTTCGATATATTTAGGAAAAACTGATAAAACCCAACCTTCCCCCCCCCCTCCCCAATATATGTGTAGACTGCACAGAACAATTTGGAGCTGGAATGATACTTTTACTTTGGATGTCAAGGTCTGGGTCTAAACTGCACCATACTATCACTGATTCAAGAGTACATATGAAATATCCGAATTTTTTCCTCCTCCCAAATAAAGTTTCTTGAGGCACTTGACGTAAATAGCTCCATCCTGTTTACCAATTTGCCAATTTATATCAATGAAGAAGGCCAAATAATGGTAGCACAATTCAGACTTCGCGACTGTACGCACGTAGACGATATTCAGAAAGACGTTAGTCTAGATTTGATTGATTTATTAATTAAGAATGATTGTATGTATGTTTTCGATTAGAAGATCATTAGAATTGGTTCAATGGTTTTGGTGTTATAAAGCCGTTACGTCTGTCATTAAGGGGCTGATAAGAGCTAAATACGCTTCACTTGAGCAGGTTTTTAACGAAAAGTGGTGAATATATGGCCGTGAAAAAATATTTGTGATTAAGCAACTTTCCAAGAATATGGCCGACTCAGAAACACGATTAAATATATTTGATATGCCATAAAAAAAATCCAAAGTTACCTCTGCTTTTTGCTTTTAAACCGTTTCTCTTAAGTATCCATTAATCTATGATGCCATTTTACAATTATTCAATACATTATGCATAATAATATAGCTATTTGATAATTAATATTATGGGTACAGATTTTGAGAAAAATGCAAAAATGAGCGAAAAACGTAAAACAGCGCGAATCCGCTCCGTTCTAGCACGCGCATTCTGCCCTGTGTTAGAAGGGAGGTAATTCAGCTCTTATTAGCCCCTTAATTTATCACTTCACTCAGTCTTGACTTATCACTTCAACAAAATAATGTAAGGAAGTAGTTAAATATTTCCTTTTATATCTCTAATTCTGAAAAGTAAGAGTATTTGGTATGTGTATCGAAATCGATATCGAAAGAATACCTTAGTCATTCTTCACTTGGAGCTATTAGGTGTAGGTATAGCTATCACTAGATAGAACCAGATTAGTCAGGAGGACAGATCGCATCCGCGGCATCGCAGACGTTGGTAAATGTCAGCAAAACTAAAATGCAACTGGGCAGGACATGTCTCGTATGCATCCTGAAAAATGGTCCAAGTTGGCCACAGACTGGATCCCGGAGGAGGGGCGACGTCGCCGAGGTCGGTTCAGAAGGAGATGACGCGACGAATATGATGCATTTGTGAATTCAATTCAATGTTTATCTGAAATAAAATAATTATATCAGCCGGTTTTTAAAAAAGAAAAACTAGTTTTCATTTTCTTGATAGATAGCGTTGTTGTAGAAAAATTTAACTGCCAACTTATTTTTCCTATGTGTTGTAAGTGTTGTCTAAGGAGGTTTATTTACTTCACGCTTCATCTATGACACATTTATTTCAAGTTCTTTAGCAACTGTCTTCAGAGCCATCTTTGAATACTCAGTTTACGTTTAGCTGCAAAACCGGCTCATTTAATTGAAAAAAATATATATATATATTAATAAATATACATTTATAGGTACGTCATATACATTAAAATATGACACATTACGACATTAAATAATGACAGGCAGTTAGCATCATAAGACTGTGACGGATGGCGAAAAGAGGGAGAGTCCTTTGCCTAGCAGTGGGACACCCTACAGGTTACATAAAAATAGTTCCTGTTGCATAAAATATGACTTTTTACAACAAGTGCATAAAACATGACTTTTTATACAAGGCTTACGTATTCGCACGAGTGCGAATAATTAAGTCGCGGATAAAAAGTGTTTTATAGTCGAGTTATTAACTCTGCTTTGCAGAGCTCTGCTATTGCGAGGAAATAAAACGTAGTTTAGAAAAGTTAAGAGTTTTATGGTATGACTGGCTGGAAAGTCAATTTAGAAGAAGAAATTACTTTTTTGACCAAGTGCATAAAATACAATTTTAGGCTGCCTATACCCAGCATAAACTACAACTTTTCAAGCATGAGAAGTGAAAAAAACATAACAAGCAGAAAACAACGTAAATAGAGCGAGTCTACTACCGTTTCGGATCGTTCTATAGCAGTGTACTCGGCACGAAACCACTGCAGCTCGGCCTACTTTTAGAGTCGGCCGATACAGTCAAGAGCCTTTCAAGCTTGACACATTGGACTTTGAACCGCTCTTACAATAGAGACAATAACTAGATTGCTGCGGCGAGTGTCAAGCTTGACCCGCTTTAACTATACCGGTAGTTGGGATAACACTCTGATCCTTAAAACTGTGCTTTTAGACCATGAAACTGAACCACTTTCCCTAAGGAATAGAACGAAATACACAATCAGCTATTTCTTCTCTTTCTCGGTATCCACTACGTACCACTTGGCAAGGCTTAGCTTCAAGCACGGACGTGCCTTCAAGGATAACCTTCTTATCTAGCATAGTCGCCCCAGCGGACGGCCCTAACGACCAATTCTTAAGGTGATCCGTTTTCCATACAAAAATTCAAATGACTTGCATTCTTACGCGGGACATAAAATTCTGTTGAATTACGAACGAACACTGCTATTTTTAGTTCAATTTTTCGCTGATTAAAACAAAAATACAGTAAATGTACTGAAAGTACTAGTTTTTGTCAGCAATTTTTGGTTCAATATTAGATTGTGTGCGTGCGGTCAAAACTGTACGGTTGTGCTTTGTGTGCACGTGTGAGTGATCGTACTCATGTAAATCACGGACTGACGAGAGTAATTGAATTTACTAGACATATGGAGATATTTTTTTTTATCGAAACTGTTGTTAGGCGTTGAAGTTGCACCATGAAATTAATGCTAATCAACTTATTGCACATATATAGTTGGTACTTATTGCATTAAAAAAATAAAACCTTAAGTATATTTGCAGCAGTGGCTCCATCTAGTTGCGTTCGGGTCTAAGCTGGCCGTCACAGATCACCTTAAGAGTATAGATAATGAAAAGCGCCAATCACCGCATAATTATTATATTTTTTATCTGCAGGTTTTTCCATATTATGCGAAAAGGTTAAAGGTTCACGAACTTTAACTTTTCGTTGTCTACAGGGAAAAAATAGAAAAAAATATCCTGTTATCACTAAAATAATAGGGTTATCGTAAAAGTCTACCTATATAAGCAGTATTTAGCTGCTACGCCATAAGGATTTCAAATCGGGATTTCACTGTAGTCATGTCGAGCCGCTTGATCGTTCTTATATTTTTCTGTTTGTGGCAATGGCAGATATCCATTGCAGGTGAAAATCTCTATTATTGTTTTACAATTAAACCAGCGATGAACCTGAAAATAAGTGAAGTGTCTCTGACATGGGGTAAATGGATCGGAGACAGTGACTTTGATGAAATAAATGGACCATCCATCGGTACTGTTATACCGGCGAATTCGAGACGAACCATCTGTTCTTCAGGACGTGACTTATCACCTTCTGGTACTCAAGGTTATGTGCAGTTTAAAGATGATGACAACAAATATATAATCGTGGAATGGAACCACTCTTGGGCTGGGAGAGCTCCCTACAAAAATGTCGAATATAATTTCGATGAATTTAATATTCAAACTACAAGGGTACTACAATACCACAAGAGGCGGTTTGATATCCATAAAATTAAGTACGCAAATTAATTTTGTAAAAAATTATTTCCAAAACCCTGAACTGTAATGTAATTTTCTGAATTTAAGTTTATGTGTCAAATAAACATTTTTGTTTTAACCCTTAATAAATAAAGCATAGGGAGAATGCTTCCCACCACACTGTATCCGATTGATTCACATTAAAAAAAAAATATCATGAAGATTTATAAACGTTGTACGTATACAGCGTGAATTTGTAGTGGTTTCGCACCCGAAGCCCAGTGATTCTGCTCATGAAAACAAGTAACTTTCCCGAAGAAAAAAATTTTTTACTTGACAAAAATTTTTCGCCTCCCCATACAAAATGAGTCGATCACGTGACCACTTTACTATGGAGAGGCGAAAAAATTTTTTCGTGTAAAAAATTTTTTTCTTCGGGAAAGTTGCTTCTTATCATGAGTAGAATCACTGGGCTTCGGGTGCGAAACCAATACAAATTCACGCTGTAGTACTTATCTAGTCCCTGTTATAAACTCAATAGGTATAATATAATCTTAGTGTATCCAAACACAGATTAATCGGTAATTTTGGCAACATTTTTTTCACTTGTCATATCTGTCAATAGCAATTTGACTTCAATGCTGAAGTTGTCATTTCGAGTGTTTTTATTTAACTTTTTTTAGGATTCCTTATCCAAAGTATACCAATGGGACGTCTTCCGTCTGTCTGTCTGTCCGACCTATATATGTTATCATGGCTATATGTGTCTTTTTTCGTTTAAGGACCCATAAACTTTACTTACTTATTTACTTTCGCTGGCTCAGGGACCCAAAGAGGATCTTGGCCTCCGACACCAAAAGCCGCCAGTCGGCCCTTTTCTGCACCTCCTCACGCCAATCAGGTCTTTGGAGAGCGCTCAGGTCCTTCTGCACTTCGTCACTCCAGCGGTACCTGGGACGTCCGACCGGCCGCTTTCCCGTCGGTCGTCCCAGGACTGCACGATCTTCCTCCATCCTCTCTACGTGGCCCAGCCAGCGAAGTCGGGCTGACTTGGTCTCTCCAATTATATTGGGTTCAGCCACTAGGACTTCTATCTCCTGGTTTTTTCGTGACCTCCAAGTGCCATCATCACGCCTAGTTGGTCCCAAGATCTTCCGGAAAATCTTCCTCTCTGCCACTAAGAGCTTACTTTCCTCTTTTTGAGTCAGTGTTCATGATTCGCATCCGTACATCAAAATTGGTCTAATAACCGTTTTGTAGATCCGAATTTTGGTTTTCCTGCTAATTATCTTGGACACTAGGAGTTTGTGGAGAGCTGCTGAGCATCTTAAGGCATTTTGGACACGGGTATCTATTTCTTCTTCACGCCGGTTGGTATCAGTGACGGTGCAACCCAAGTATTTAAATTTATCAGCCCCTTTGTAGGTGCATGCTTCAGTCACAAGATCTTTCCTTTTCTCTAGAATGTTTTTGTACCTCTTCATTATAAAATACTCCGTTTTTTCCCCGGCTAATCGTGAGACCTACTTTCTGTCCTTCCTGTTCTAGGGTGTTCACCATCTTTTCGATGTCTTCTGCTCGATGTCCCAGCAACTCCAGGTCGTCAGCGTATCCTATCACCCTGTGTTTGCCATTCAGCTCCACTCCACCATCCGATACCATGACTTTCCGTATGATGTGCTCGAGTACCAAGTTAACAGCAATGGTGATAGCGCGTCTCCCTGCTTAAGACCCGTCACAACATCAAATTCCTCAGAAAGACTGCTTCCCACCCTGACCCTCATTTTGCTGGTTTCCGTGGCTGCTTTAACCATGTCGACAAGTTTTTCAGGTATTTTAAAAGCTTTCAAAACTGAGTAAAGTGTCTCTCTGTCCACGCTGTCATAGGCCTTAGTAAAACATAAACTAACATAAACTTTGGGGAAAGTTATTTGGTTTCATAGTCTGAATACATGGATGAATGTTTCCGGTTATCCCTTTTTACAAACTGTAGGTGTAATAATAAAGTGATGTCATAAGAACACTTTTTGTCTTATTTTTCAAAATTTTTCTTTGAAACCAATTGTGTTAACTTTTGGTCCTTTGAAAATCATTTAATTTAATTTTAATTTAATTCTTAAATAAATATGATTCTAAATTGATTTGTGGTTTAACTTCAACTAACAAATAAGACACATTTAATTTTAACAAGAAATAACTTAAGGCTATGTAAAAATATAAAATTAAATAATAAAAAATGTAATTATTTTGTCTGATCAAAACCTGCAATTGAAAAGTCTGAGGCAACAACTAGTCTTATTAAAGACTACGCGGAAACGGGCATAGGGAAATTATTTCCCACATAAATAATCCTAAACGGATATAGAGGAATAATTTCCCACCTAAAAAAACCACTTTGCATTTTTTTCCTACTTTTTGTTCAGATTTATAAATTCTGTGTAGGTATCATTCTAAACAGGAATTCATTTTTACTTTGTAAGATATGCTTACACAGCCTCGTGCCCGATTAAGATTTAAAATTTGTTTTGGATTAATTTGTTTAAATATTAATTAATATTTTTATTTGATTTAAAGAAGCATACACAAATGCCGACAAAGTTTAAAAAAGTTTGGCAAAATATTATAAGTATATGTAATTAAACTATTTTTCATTTCATTTCATTTTTGTTCAGTTTCATCATGAAGGAAGAAAAATATTTAAAAATGTGTTACCAGCAAGCTTTGTAGTTTTGCTTGCGGCATGGTTTCAGCACAATTTCACCGCACAATTAACCATTTTGTGTTATATATTTTATTTCTGATATTTTATTACAGAGATGTTGTCCATGTCACAGATTAAATAATAGTAAACTAATCCATGTCACATGCCGTGAACGACAATTTGAAAGAAAAGTGTGAATGTGTGTGTGAGTTACAAAATTGTATCACAGCCGGCACCCATCATAGTACCTACGTTTTGATTACTACTCCATCTGGGCGCGTAAAGTTTTTTCTTCCTTCATGAGTTTCATAGACTGAATGCACAGTTTCAAGGATCACAGTGATTAGTTTACCGTAAACGACGCACAAAATAACTTTGGCCCTGTCATTGATGCGCAGAAGCAATAAATGGTACATTTTTGACTTCTGCGCATCAATGACAGGGCCAAAGTTATTTTGTGCGTCGTATAATACCCTATACAACGTGTATCGGAAATGTATACTGAATGGTGTGAATCTGCACATTAAACTGAACAATTAGGTAATTTTCCCAAGGAACATAGGTCGAAATACGAAATCAGTTTTGACCTCCCATACAAAATACCCTATCAGCTGATAGATACAGTTTCTATGGAAGGTCAAGCAGGACGCCCGGACGTAGCGTTGCGCTACACATTGGAGCGAAAGAGACACATATATCGATATAGTTATTATAATATAAAATAATTTTTTGAGGATAAACAAATATTAAAATAGCGTAAAATATTGCATACAAAAAATGGGTCGAATTGATAACCTCCTTTTCTTCTTTTCTTTTTTGTAAGTAAGTTAAAAATTAAAAATTAACATGTTCTATTAATCTCTTACTGTCGATGCCTCTGTCTGTGATATAGTTAAGGAAATACAAATAATATAATTTAATTAATGAACGGTATAATAATGTAATTTAATTTGTAATTTATTTATATTAATTAATTTGCTATTAATTTATAATTGTAATTGAATTTGTGTAAACGCATCCTCTATTGAAATTGCTGCGCCCTTGCAGGGCGTCACATGAGACAATAATTTTTTTTAATACCTGTTATGTACTGTGACTGACTGCATCCGAAAACTATTTGCTTAGCATTAAAAAGGTAAAGGTAGTAACCTAGGTAAAATGTCTGTTTACATCACCAGATACTTAAACAACGTGTTAACGGAATAAGCGAAACTGAGAGAGTAGTTTGTTTCAGAATCGAGAGTAGAATCAATTTCACGGGTTTTTGATAGGGTTAATTTATTTTTATTATTTAAATTTTAGCCGCTTCTATTCTAAATATTTCTATGGATACGCGCGCTGGCAGTATCGCCGCGCGAGCGGCGTGCGCAGAGTGCGCGGACTAGAACAAAGGTGAAAGTAGAACAGTGAGTGAGTTTTAGAATATGGTTGCCCAATTCAATTGCACATGAGAAAAAAAAGTTATGATTATTAATGTAAAGGGGGCCCAAATAGGGGACTAAATTTCAAATTGTCGTTACTAGATCAAGTGGGGTAGCATATGAAAGGTCTTTATTTGTGCATTCTAAAATATATTTTTGTATTTTTTTAGGACTCTTAGTTTTCAAGTTATGATGAAAAATGACAAAAAAATACCATTCCAAGTTTGTGGAAGGAAAAATCTGAATTAATTACAGTCGATAGAAGTTTATGTAAATATTACAGCAAACGATTGTTCTAAGATGCACAGTTTTTCAGAAATCTGCAAAAAACCTTTACAAACAAATTTAGTTTTGCGGTCCTAAAAATTGACTTTATTGCTTCCAAAAATACCTACTATAGGCACATCGGAACCCTCGGCGTGCGAGTCCGACTCGCACTTGACCGGTTTTTAATAACTTCAAGCCTAAAATGTTAAATAACTATAGATTACCCTACTAACAATAACTAACTATAGATTACCCTACTAACTACTAACGTAGTGACTAAAATTCAGAAAGGGATGCTGAGATGGTTTGGTCATGTAGAGAGGATGAATGAAGGAAGATTGACGAAAGAGATCTACAAGGCGAGAGTGAATGGAAAAGTTGGAAGGGGAAGGCCTCGGCGAACGTACCAGGACCAAATTCAGGACGTTCTGAATAAAGGCCAGGTTAAAAGTACCCTAAACCGACGAGCATGTATGAAAGGATTGATGAAAGTACAGGAAGCAAGGGAAGTATGTCAAGATCGTAGCAGGTGGAGAGCTGTGGTCTCTGCCTTCCCCGACGGGAACAAGGCGTGATATTATGTATGTATGTACTAACACAGATTATAAGTTCTTGTGGAATGTTCGAGAATAGTCTGGAATGTTCGGGAATATCCCAGATTATTGTTGTGGAATATTCTGGAAGATTGTGGACATTGTGTGCAAAAAAGCCGCCTTCGATGGTTCGGCCACGTCAGCCGCAAGGCGACAGACTATGTCGGGAACAGGTGCCTTGCACTTTCTGTACAAGGTCCTAGAAAACGCGTCAGGCCTAAGAAACGCTGGCTGGACGTCGTGAAGGCTGACATGAGGGAGACCAATCTCACCACAGAGGATGCCAAAGACTGGGCAAAGTGGAGAAATTAAACCGGAAAGCGGACCCTAGCAGTAGGCCGGGATAACGCTAGGCAGAAAAAGAAGATTGTGGACCATTCAAAGCCTTTTTTGCATGAGTGGAGCAATCCATTGATAGGGGTATATACAGCAATATCCGTCGTAAGTTCTAACGTTCCAGATCATTCTCCGCCTTCGAATCGGGAGGCAACCGCCCTGACGACTACACTACGGAGTGAGATTTCTGGAGTTTAAAACAAACCTACTCAAAGCACACAATTAACGATACGATCCTGAGCTACTTAGCAACTTTGCAACCCATAGGAAGATGCCTCGCTCCAGTTTCTTTAAATTGTTTACGAATGACGCTTATAAGAGCAATCTAGGCTTAAATGCTCCTATTTCCAGGATTATTAAATTCTACAACTTCTTACCCAGGACTGCAAATGTTGATATTTTTAATTTTTATTTATTTTTATTTTTTATATTATATTTTAAAAAGAAAATACTAATGGTTTTTTAAGGTTCGTTCAGTTGGTGTAAGCTATCCTTTTAAATAATATGTTTGGTATAACTTCAAATTTTAAACTTTAAATGGTATTGCAATATCAATCAGTGGCTATTTGATTGAGAGTACAAAGTAACTTTTCTACGAGTATGTCCTCTCAATCAAATACCTACTTTTACCTACATTTGCTCTTCTCTTGTTCCTAAATTCGTTGGACATATTTGTGCATGCTGTGCTCTCCTATAACTGATGAGGCACCTGTTCTTATAAATTGTAAGCAACCTATGTAATCAATGTGCACTCGTTGTTGGAAAGCCTAATAAATAATAATAATGATACTCGTAGCAAGAAAATTCATAACAAAATATTAAGGTCGCATCAAAAACACTTGTGTCAATAACGTATACCTTACATACATCGGATGGGCAGCGTATGGGAAGCTCCGCAATATCTTCTATTCCAAAATACCAAAGTGTTTTAAGACGAGACTTTGACCAGTGTGTGTTGCCAGCGATGACATATGGCACCGAGACGTGGCCGCTCACGATGGGCCTTATCAGGAAGTTCAAAGTCACCCTAAGGGCTATGGAAAGGGCTATGCTGGGAGTCTCTCTGCGGGATCGAATCAGAAATGAAAAGATCCGCAGAAAACTTAAAGTAACTGTCATAGTCCTTAGAATAGATAAACTTAACTGGCAGTGGGCAGGGCACATCGCAAAACGAATCGATGGCCGAAAGGGCGTAAAGGTTCTAGAGTGGCGACCACGTACCGGAAGACGAAGCGTTGGCAGGCCCCCCACAAGGTGAACCAACGATCTGGTCAAGGTCGCGGGAAGCCGCTGGGTGCGAGCAGCGCAGGACCGGACGTCATGGAGATCTTTAAGGGAGGCCTATGTTCAGCGGGGACGTCTTTCGGCTGATATGATGATGAAATACATCTGTAGATACTTAATCCTTCATATACTTATTTGAAAACCGTTTAAAACTTTACAGGCAGTTTCGCTACGTTAAGGGATGTTGTGTAAAAGTACAATCAAGAGCACGTCAAGCTTGACACATTAGACAGACTTTGTACCATTCTTATTGCAGTTGCCATGGGAGTCAAGCTTGGCCTGCTCTTAACTGTACCTACTGCGATTCATGATTAACTTTTCCTAAGGAACATAGGTCGACAAAAAAAAAATCAACTTCCTGTACTATTTAAATTAAATAAGTAAACAACTATATTAAAAAAGTTGAAAAATGCGCTTTTTGATCTATACTTTTTGGGAAAAATTGTTGAGATTAATGGGTAGAACATAATGGTTTAAAGATTGCAGTACCTACTTTTCCTGTCGAATTTTTGCTTTAATCCAAAGAGAATTGGATTTAAAAATTTCCATTATTTCCTCTTCCCACTGATCTGTTTTCGATTATCAAAACAACATTGATATTATTTTGTAATGTAATTGTTTGTATTTGTTATTTGCCAGGCGAATCGAGCGACTTCCGTATTACCAAGGTAACTACTACGTGAGGCATAACACGCTCTTGATCGTACTTGGATTGTTTTGAAGTTTTTAATTATTTAAGTAGTTTTTTGTTTAATTGTGATTACATTTTAATCTTAAAGTGGGTTGATAGTAGGTGCAAGACAAAAACTAGACTAATATTAGGGCCTTACACTATGAAATTGGCGTTTTGTATGTAGAATTTTCAGCATAAATATTTAAGGATATGAAAAAAATACGGTCAAGTGCGAGGCGGACTCGCGCGCCGAGGGTTCCGATATAGTATTTTTGGATGCAATAAAGTACATTTTTAGGACTGCAAAACTAAATTTGTTTGTAAAGGTTTTAGCAGATTTCTAAAAAACTGTGCAACTTAGAAAGATTTATTTTTGCTGTAATATTTTACGTAAGCTTCTGTCGACTGTAATTAATTCAATTTTTTCCGTTCACAAGGGAATGGTATTTTTTTTTACATTTTACATCATAACTTGCAAACTAAGAGTCGTAAAAAAATACAAAAATATATTGTATTAAGGAGGTTTTAGCCGCTTCGCTTAACCAGGGGTAACTCTAACCAACCTTACATGAAGTGTAGAGTTCTACTGATTGCCCCCTTTTCTTACTTCAGACATTCAAAGTCGAACGAAGTGGTTATTTATATATTAGATTAACAAAGTAAAATAGGTAAAAAAAAACCGGTCAAGTGCGACTCCAATATTTACATAATCGTCTAATGACTTTAACTTATTCAGATTTTCCCTTTTGTAAACTTCATTGATAATCGGGGAATGGGATTTTTTTAACAATTTTTCATCATTAACTTGAAAACTAAGTCGTAAAAAAATAAATTTTGGAATGTTCAAGTGAAGCTCTTTAATCGACCTAGTAACGACAATTTTAAATTTTGACTCCCCAATTTGCGCCCCCTTTACAATAATAATATTTTTTTATAATTCTTTCATTTGCAATAAAGTTGGACAATCTAATATAAAATTCTAAAACTATTCCAATTTTTATAATTCTTTCATATGCAATAAAGTTGGAAAATCTAATCTAAAATTCTAAAACTATTCCAAATTTTTATAATTCTTTCATTTGCAATAAAGTTGGACAATCTAATCTAAAATTCTAAAACTATTCCAAATTTTTATAATTCTTTCATTTGTAATAAAGTTGGACAATCCAATCTAAAATTCTAAAACTATTCCAAATTTTTATAATTCTTTCATTTGCAATAAAGTTGGACAATCTAATCTAAAATTCTAAAACTATTCCAAATTTCAAGTCTTTAGCATGAGTGGTTGCTGAGATATACCTACCTACAAGTGTGACAGACAGACAGACGAAGTAGCACCATAAGGGTTCTGTTTTTACCATTTTGGTTCGGAAACCAAACACATATTTTCTACCTAAAGATGTTCAGTGTTATGTTCTGACACATATGAATTAACTAGCTGGTGCCCGCGCCTTCGTCTGCGCAGAATCTGCGGTTTCACCCGCATTAAATGCGTTTTCCCGTGGGAGAGAAGTGTTTTCCCGCGGTAAAAATTACCCTATGTGTTATTCCAGGACCTAACCTATATGTGTGCCAAGTTTTATTAAAATCCATTCAGTAGTTTTTACGTGAAAGAGTAACAAACATACATCCATACTTACAAACTTTCGTGTTTATGATATTATTAGTAGGAGTAGGAAGTAGGATAGTAAACTGGCCTTCTATGTAAAAAAAAGGCCAAGTGCGTGTCAGGCCACGCGCAGTATATAGGGTTCCGTAGTTGTTTTATTTGTTATCAGAATAAAATTTTGATTTAGTTTTTCACTGACTCCAACAAAAATTTGCGCTTTCAAGCCTAATATTTCGCAAACGAATCTCTAAATCGCAAAATGATACTTGCAGACTCCCATTATTTTTAAAAGACCTATCCAACGCCTCCCCGACTCAGGCTCGAATCCTATGGAGTAGTCAAGAAAAAAAAAATTCACCCCCACTTTAGTTGTAGGGAGGTATGAAACGGCGTGGATGAAACGTACATTCGTACTAAATTACAGCTTTCTAGTACGGTCAACCGCAGGTCGGTAGAAACTTTTACAACTCTATTACCACGCCATAAGGTCCAAAAGTGTTTCTACTAACGTGCTGTTGAATGTACTAAGAGTCCCTGAGCTAAGCCGCGGACAAACAGACAGACGGACGTGACGAAACTATAAGGGTTCGTTTTTGAATACGGTACCCAAAAAAAATATATATGGCAGACTGATAATAATCCCTTTAGGTGTTTAGTTTCGCCACATAACCTGGGTGTCTACTCTTAAAGTCCGATATATCGAAACGATACTACTCGAAACGTGCAAATGCAAAACTTCGTTCCTTGACAATAGAGTAGAATATTGGTTGGATGAAATTTCAAACTGCATCCAACCAATATTCTACTCTATTGTCAAGGGACGAAGTTTTGCATTTGCATGTTTTGAGTAGTATCGCTTCGATATATCGGACTTTGAGAGTAGACACCCTGAATCTATTCAAGTCGCGAGTGAATAGGCCGTTTCTGGGTGAGCTCGTATATGTGCCACTGTCGAGTTCATCTCTGTCCTAAAAGTCATAAGAGCAGGCCCATTGTGAGCAAAAGTTTACATCGCATTTGTGCATAAAGATAAATAAATAGGTACTTTAATAAATTGTGTGACCTCAAACTTTTATATCGAGGTTAACTTTCTACGCATCTGAGCTTATCTTATCTGTGGTAACCTGCACCTAGATACACAGGGTGTGAAAAAGTATCTCCCGAAAACTGATCGTGATCGTGTATTTGTTACCGGTATATAAATCAGGCATTCTATTATGCAATGCCCAGACAATATACAACGTGTTAGGGCTCCCGCACACGACCGAGAATCGGTGGCCGATTTTTTGTCGGCATCCCGCTCTTACGTGTTATCACCTGGATCTTCCGTCCTTGTCCTGGGCGATAATCGGCCACCGATTCTCGGTCGTGTGCGGGAGCCCTTAATGGAATCGAAAAGCGAAACCATCATACTCCCCAACTGATTTTCAAATCGTTGACTGATTGAAATCCTTACCCGTAAAAACGATCTTATCAAAAATATTTTTTTTCTCTAGATATTGATATTTTAACGTTTCATAAAAAAAAAATACCCCTATCAAAAACCCGTGAAATTGATTCTACTTTCGATTCTGAACAAACTATTTTCTCAGTTTCGCTTATCGCTTATTATTATCGCGTGAATTTGTATTGGTTTTGCTCCCGAAAAAAATTTATCGCCTTCCCATATAGTCCATGGGCCAGAAAATATATCGGTATAATTTGGCGGTACCCCTTTTTCTTTTTACCACAGTTAGATAGGTTTATAAGGATGTCAATAAACTATGATTGCTGTCTCAAAGTGGTAGCTGACCAAAATAGCAGCCAATCCAAGTGTTAAGATGTTGCCCATATTTGATATATATTTTTTTCTAATTTCATTTTTTACAGTAGTTAGACAGGCTTATAAGGAGGTCAAGAAACCACGATTGCAATCTCTAAGTGGTACCCGGATGAAGTAACAGCCAATTAAAGATGGAAAATGCAGAATTTTATAAAGTCAACTGTATCCCGAGAACCAATCATCCGATTGCCTTGTTTTTTAGGGTTCCGTACCTCAAAAAAAAAAGGAACCCTTATAGGATCACTTTGTTGTCCGTCTGTCTGTCTGTCAAGACCCTTTATCTCACGAACGGGTAAAGGTATCAGGTTGAAATTAATACCACATATTAGGATCCATGAACCACACAAGATCTGAAAATTTCAATTTTTTACGAAGACGCAATCAAAAGATATGGCATTTTTATTTTTAATGAGTAGTTTCTGACTGAATAAAGACTTTTTAATTTTTTTTTTTAATTTTATGTCCTCATCGCCATACATTTATTCAAAAATGCAAAACCTACAGGGTACTTCCCGTTGACCTAAAATTATGAAATTTGGTAAGAAGCTAGGTCTCACAGTACAAATAATGGGAAAAGTCTGAAATCATTAAATATTACAATTTTTCTCACAACTTATATTACCAATTGTGGTGAGCTGCCGTTTCAAGAACATTCATATAAGAGAGGGGTCAAGTTGGATGGTCGCTGAGGCGATTTTTGTTTTAGTTCTATTTAAAAACGGGAACACTTACAAACTTGAAAATTGGTATGTTTATAGTGCATAAATTATAAAATAATAATACAATTTGGTCAAGCGCGTGTCGGACTCAAAAAATCTAGTACATTAACTTACTGAAATTTCAACTAATACAATTATGTTTATGTGGTGGTACGGAACCCTCAGTGCGCGAGTCCGACTCGCACTTGGCCGGTTTTTTTTTGTTTAGACCGAAGGTCTGCATGTGTACTTCAAATGATGTCATAGGCACTGTTACAGTAGATTCAACCGTTACTAAATAATTAAAGAAAAAATGATTTATTTGTGCTATTATTTTTTTTTTCAAATCGAGTAATCATTAACTATCTTGTAAATTTGAAAAAAAATAATATATCATAGATGAAGTACAATAAACTATCTTTAATTTAATGTATACCATGTTTGGGTTTGATGGCTCAAAACACATGTAAACATAAGTTTAAGTTAATTTCAATTAATTAGTTGGATTCAGATTATTTAATTTAATGAAAATTATTTACAGAATATTTATTGCATGTCATAGCATGCAGAATACAATACAAATAGAGCGAGTCTGCACCGTTCCAAAGCTTGTTTTTAGTATGCACACTTATTTAGCAAACACTAGAAATTGGCAAACTCATGTTTTCATGTCTTTTTAGCCATGGAATAGAAGCATGTCATACATCATGTTAAAGATAATTTTTTGCACTACATCTTTAATATGAAGATATTCTCGAATGACTTAAATGTTTTGTAAAAACTTGATTTAAAAAAGAAGAATATCAGAAAATCATCAGTATTTCCTTTATAAATTAATAGCGCTTGATTTAACTGAAACAGTTTTATGACATACAGACTAAATCGGACTATTAGTTCCTGAGATAAAGTAAAGTTTGTGAAAATCAGCATTTTCCATCTTTGATTGGTTGTCATTTTGAAATCACAATCATGGTCATTTGACATCCTTATAAGCCTATCTAACTACTGTGAAAGGGAAAACGGTTTCCCCAAATCATACCAAATATTAGCAGCATCTGAACTCTTGGATTGGCTGCTATTTTGGTCAGCTACCACTTTAAAAACAACAAGGAACAAGGCGTGATGTTATGTATGTATGTACCACTTTAAGACAGCACTCATGGTTTTATGACATCCTAATAAACCTATCTAACTGTAGTAACATGGAATATTGGTACCTCCCAATTATACCATTTCCTCATTTTTGGCCATCTGGCCCATGGACTAATAGTTACAAAATGAGACGATCATGTGACCATTTTACTATGGACTGGCGAAAAAAAGTTTACAAGTAAAAGAATTTTTCTTCGGGAAAGTTGCTTGTTATCATGGGTACTTCGGGAGCAAAACTAATGAAAATTCACGCTGTAGAATGCTATGCATTAGGTATTTTATAAAATGCCTATACAAAGTATTAAATAAATAATATTTCATATATTATTGTCGCTGCACGTCAGGCATTGTATAGAATGCTGGATTATACGATTATACACATATTGCCAGTAATATATTAATTCAGACCATGAATCTTAACAACTTTCTCCAAGGAACGGAAAAAAAACTGACAAACGTCCTTGTGATGCCGGCAAAGAATAGTACCAAGCTATCTCTACCCATAGGTGTTGTAAGAGGAATTATGGACTGGAGGATGGGAAGCAGCGTCCTACATGTATTATATATCGTATCATCTTGCATGCTGCGCTCACTAACAATCGCGATCCATGGTGCCAGCCGCAACGCTAACAAGTGTGGTGACTGGTACTTTACTTCCACTCTAAATTGTACGGTCAACCGCATATCGGTAGAAACTTTTTCAACTCTATTACCACGCCATAAGGTCCAAAAGTGTTTCTACTGATGTGCTGTTGAGTGTACCATGCTTTAGCTGGTACGCTGGAGGGAGCGCCCTATCCTACAGACAGTAGACGTTTCATGAGATGACATGATGTACAGAATGCAATATCATGCGATGCAGCTTCTATGGGATCTCAATATTTTTTTCGTGTTTCGACTTATTAGATGTTTCTTGTGGTCTACATACAAATTTTAAGTTTTTTGGAGAGCTGTCTTTTTACACCATGTATTTTAACTCAATTATATATAAAGATAACAGCAGTAAACATTATTTAACGTTGAATAGAATCCCAAAAAATATATCTTAAAATACCCTCTTATCTGAGAAATTGACCGAAACAAACTATTATCTAGTTTGTGGCAAAACATTGCTGGCCTGATGCATAATTAGCTCTGTCATGTTTGAAAAAAGAACCGGTAAAGTGCGAGTCGGACTCGCGCGCCGAGGGTTCCGATATACCGTTAGCACTTTTGAAAGCGATAAAGCCCATTTTTAGGACCGCAAAACTAAATGTTTGTAAAGGTTTTTTTGCAGATTTATAAAAAACTGTGAAATTAAGAAAGATCGTTTTATTTTTGTTGTAATATTTACATGACCTAGTAACGACAATTTGAAATTTTGTCCCCCTATTTGGACCCCCTTTACATTAAGAATCATATTTTTTTGTTAAATTCTTTTATGTGCAATTAAGTTAGGCAACTATATTCTAAAATTATTCTAAATTTCAAGTCGATAGCAAGAGTGGTTGCTGAGATATACAGGTGTGACAGACGGACAGACAAAGTCGCACCATAAGGGTTCCTTTTTTTACCATTTTGGTATCGGAACCCTAAAAATGCAGATAACTGGTCTGCGCAGCAAAATAAAAACTTACCTAGGTACTATTAATTTTTAATTGGGATCATATTGATAAATTCCTCTCAAGTGGGAGAGACAATAAAATTGAACAGTACACGTTTCTATTCTAAAACACCCGTTCTATCAACGAAATCGACACAAACCTAATCATAGCACAAGTAAATAAGGAAAAACGTGAACCTATTGTTGTAAACAGTAATTATAACAACAAGTTACTAAGTATTTATTGATAATAGTCAAGTTATCGGCGAATGCTGCATCGTTAACCTAAATTGCAATACGGTGCGTACGTGTGGTGCTATGCGTAAACCAGACATATAAGATGGGACGTATTTAGGGAGATTGGTGGCCTGTTTTGTCCACCGCGGCAATTCCGAGCCGATACCGATAAAACAAAAGAACAACGCCAATAGAAGCGACTCTATGAGTAGATAATAAGTACTGTTTTTGCTCGTCACTTTGTTGGCGTTTTTCTATTGTTATCGGTATCGGCTCGGAATCGTCGCGGTGGGCAAACAGCCTTAGTATCTATATACTACTTATAAATTTTAGTGGTACGCGTAAAAATATTAGTTTTCGAATTAAAAATGGGGGCACACTATGTTAAAACGTAAAACCATCTCTTATCACTTTCTAAATCGGCTACCTAACATAGGAAATTTGAAGTGGGTTTTTCCACAGGGTGACTGTCATCTGACCTCTGCTTCCCAAAGTGCAAACCATACCCAATCCTAGACTAAGGCCAGGCCAAACTAGGTGAAAGTTTTATCAAGCCGCTAGGCTATGCCAGGTAAATCTATGTGACAGTTTTTTCAAGCCGCCAAATGGCCCCTGACTTGGCTTGTCGACAACATTAGCCGGGACCATCGGTTCAAAGTGCCTTTCGAAGCACGGAACCACTTTAGTTATTTTGCCACCAGCGGTCATTCATCCGAGTTCTCACCAAGGCCAACATTGCTTAAGGGACCCCAAGTCGATGACCTTGAGTATTTGACATTGAAACCTTCTCCCCACCCTCTTCACTTCACAATATTGATCAGAAAAAAAGAGCCACTAGCAACGATCAATCGGCTACGCATGCTTCAAATCTTCAAACATAACAATCACAGCTCCACATAAAAAGTCCTATATCGTTAGTGCCGTTTCAGAAACACAAACATACAAACCAAAGATCTCACCACGATCCGGAGACAAATACCAATGCATTGGTCGATCCCAAAAAGAAAATCGTTCCCTAAGGCTGTTAGTCCACCGCGACGATTCCGAGCCGATATCGATAAAACAAAAGAACACCGCCGATAAAGGGGACTCTATGAGTAAGTAATAAATACTATTTTTGCTCGTAACTTTGTCGGCGCCTTTCTCTTGTTATCGGTATCGGCTCGTAATCGTCGCATTGAACAAACATCGGTGAATATCCACCAGTGTTGTGGGGAGCTAAGCTGTAAGCTGGAAAATTCCAACCAATAGATTTGCTTTATTTGACAGCACATTTGACAAGCTAGGAAAATGACACAATCCTATTGGTTGACTCACAGCTCACAGCTTAGCACAGCGCACAGGACTGATGGAAAAGCAGCCTTAGGACTGGATAAGTTTGACGCGGCTGCGCAGCGTACCCGACGCGAATGTCCGCGATGGACAGTCAAAATATAGCCTAAACAGTCCGTTCAGTGCTTTGCGGAGCAGATAACTCTGCATTGGGTTGAACGTATAGTCTTTATAAATTTTATGGTCTGTCGCAGATGTCAGCGTCGCAATGATCCAGGCCTAAACCTTCGGCACAGCAGCAGGCACACAGAGGTTGTTTACCAGTCTAGTCAGAAAGTCAATTTCGTGCTTCAGATAGCACGTTACGCCGTAGTACCCAAAACTATATTAGATAACCTTGTACAATAAACTCCATAAATTTTGCGAGTCACTCCTAGACTAAAAGGCTTTAAATTCTCTCTCTACTATAAAAAAAAATGCTATTATTCGTATTTTAAATGAGTACGTGCTCATGCGCACACATTGTACAAAAAGGTAGAGATCCTTGGTTGCCGTGACGAATAGAGAGTGGATAGTATGTTGCTGACGTTTTATGCGACCCTGGTAGGAGTAGGAGCTGAACAAAGCATCTTGAGGATGGATAAACATAATAATAATTAATGCAGCTGTGAGTATTATTTTTCAGTTATGAAAGTCTATGCATGTTTTGTTTGTTACCTACATTGTAATTTATTTCGAAAGCTTGCAATTTTTACTTAGTGTTTAGTGCAAAGTGAATCGGGATTTATGATCGCAAAGTATGAAAATGGGTACTTTTTATAGATGTCAATATTTTTCATAGATGTCAATATTTTTTATTAGTGTCACATATTAAAGACACATAATACATACACACACAAAATCGGTTATATTGTAACCATAAGGATTTTAACGGTATCTGTATTCGTTTACTGTTTGCGCTGGTATTAATTCGCTTGTTCTAACCTTTTGTTTGCACTTAACCAACCACACCATCGGCTTTAATGTGTCGTAAACCAGCAGGGTTTGCACTGCTGTGTTTCGTTCCGAAGCCGCGAAGGGTTCAGTGAAATTACCGGCACATGACAACCAATCTTAGTTCTCAGGGAGGGCAACGCACTTTGCTGTCTTTGTCACATTAAGACAGCAGGTATTATGGGCAGTGGTGACCACTTACCATAAGGTGGCCCATTTGCTCACATGAGACATTTAAAAAAATAGTATTCTAAGACTTGGCTAGCCCTAGCCCACATAACACTCAATGCCTAAATACATCTCTGCTTAGGCCGTCTAGAAGCAATCAGAGTCAATAGATCTATCGCATTGTCATCAAAAAAGTTCATGCGACCTCACACTTTTGTCACCAAGCCATAAGGTCGACAGTCGCATGGTTTCGGCTCAACACTTGCTCGTTGAGGTATATAAACACAAAGAGGTTAAGGGACAAAATGTTGTAAGCTGATATTACCAAAAAACTTCAGAGTATTAAAGTAATCATCATTTCATCTTCATATCGTATAAGCTGTGTAAGATCGATGACCGACCTCACAAATGCTGGTGTCAGAGATATTGAGCCGCCCAAGGCCTCTGAGATGGCCTCATTGATAATCTATACAGGGTGTTAATTTGATTGCGTGCCATAAGTAACTGAAAAACTTTTCCCAAGGAACATAGGTTGAAATACGAAAATCAATTTTTGACCTCCCCCGTAGAAACTGTATCAGCTGATAGCGCATTTTGTATAGGAGGTCAAATTTGGTTTTTCGTATTTCAACCTATGTTCCTTGGGAAAAGTTGTTCAGTTACTGATACTGATCCCGCCCCTGAGCTATGGCACGCAATCAAATTAACACCCTGTATAATAATAATATATTATAGAGGGTGTTAATTTAATTGCGTGCCATAGGTTAGGGGGTGTTTCAGTAACGATAAAGGAACACAAAAAAAAATATTTAAAAAATCTATTTTTTTTTTCGTATTTTTTATTATTATTTACTTTTTTTGATAATATTATATTATGTGCATCTGCCCATGACACTAAACAACTTTGCCGAAGGAACATAGGCCGAAATACAAAAAAAAATCGCCCTCCTACTAAAATGTGCTGTCAGCTGATGCAGTTTGTATGGGAAGTCGAAAAATGTTTTTCGTATTTCGACCTATGTTCCTTGGGAAAAGTTGTTCAGTGTCTTGGGTAGATGCACACCCTAAAATATTATCAAGAAAATAAAATAAGAAAAAAATAAAAAAAAAAATGTGAAAAAAAAAGGATTTTTTTTGTGTTCCTTATCGTAACTGAAACACCCCTTAAGCTATGGCACGCAATTAAATTAACACCCTGTATAAAAAAGAAGTAGTGTTAGTTACACTATTTATAACTCAAGGGCATGGGCAGGGGCAGGGGCAGGGGCAGGGGCAGGGGCAGGGGCAGGGGTAGGGGTAGGGGCAGGGGTATTACCTGAATAAAGTTCGCCGGGTCAGGTAGTAAGTTATAAATGCATTACAAAAAAATTACAAAGAATCAAGCTTTTTCCGCATAAGAGAGCGATGCTTATACACGTACTTACCATAACTTAGATAATATTTTCTTTAATTTGATGGTTTTTGCAAAGTAGGTAATACTTGTTTACACCTGTCTAGAATACTTTCTTTCTTGACATAACGTGTTCACGTCTGTGTATAAGTATCACCTACCTATTTAAAGCCTTCGTGGTCTACCTAGTGGTTAGAGCGCTCGGCTCTCGATACGGAGGTTCTGGGCTCGATTCCCGGTGGGGACACTGTCAAACAAAAATCCCTTTGTGCGACCTCCCCAGTAAGGTTAGGACATTGCAAGAGGAATGACCTGATTGAAAAATTACATGATTACGTGCTTCGGAATGCACGTTATCTCGACTACTATATACTGATGTAGTGGTTAATGAGCCATGTCAGAGGCCCTTGGCGGCTCAACAAATCTGACACCAGAGTTAGTGAGGTCGGTCATCGTCCTTTGTTCAATTAGAATAGTTTAAACAATATCAGACGAAGTAAACAACCTTGCGGAAACCTAATTCAAAACTCTAATACTGAAGTTTTCTTGAAACCATTTGAAAATATAAGCTTTCTACAAGTCCCTTATAGCTTACATAAGCTTTAAAATACATAAAAAAATTACAAAAATATCAAAATAATGATTAAACATAACTTACAAGCTTGTGTCTTTAAGACCTTTACCGGTTCAAAACAAGCCCCACTCCGGCGTCGTATAAAACCGAACGCCGTTCTAAATTCAAACCAGTCTGTTTCCAATCGCGCCCGCACTTTCTCGCGCATTCGATATTCAAATATAATAACTTTTTAATTTAGGTGTTCTAGTGAAAGACTTATGAAAGAAGGTTCGGATTCGTGAAGTTCTGTTTTCGAATGGACCATGGCGATTTCTTTAGTGAGATTCGGTGTTCGTGCCGCTTTGAATGTGGAGAGAGCGGCTGTTTTGTCGGCATGCAGTGGTCAGAACAATTTTAAGGTAATAAATAATATCATAGAATATTTATGGACAAGGAAAAAAAAATTATGTATAGGTACTAATAAGAACGAAGCAAGTGTTGAGTATGAATACTCTTTAGAAAGAATCAAAATCTTATACGCGTTATTCCAAGTCGCCATTCCATATGCGACGCGTCTCTTAACGCTCGCCATGTGGCAAAACAGGCTAACTTTTTTTTAGTTCTGTCTGTAGTGGAACAAAAAACATTTAAAATAAAAAGAAAAACAGTACAGAATAAGAGCAAACAATTACTGATATCTTACTAGTAAATCACTTTAAGCTCTAAAGAAGCACTCACTAAAGAACTTAAGCGCAAAGCTTGAAAAGCTTATATTGCTCTTTAAAGGCTTATTTATATGTAAGCTGGATTAACGACATTAATTTCGACCAAGCTAAATAAAAACTGATCCATGGTTCAAAAGTATCTTTCCTCACAAAAAGCACATAGAAATGACTATTTAAAAAAAAAACTTCTTTAGAGTATCTTCATACGAGCTCATAATAAGAATAAAAATAATGTGACCCTGAGATTTTTTTATTGGTATCAAATAATTCGGCTAGATACTAAAGCATATGAGGTTCCTCGATGAATGAATATATTAAAATGAAAACTTATATCATTACTCTTTATATACTTAAGCTCAAGTCAGACAGAGGCGGTATGATTGCGAAAGCGGTCCGGGGCGGTTTGGCGGGAACAAAATACCGCGCCGCGACCGCTTTTCAGTGTGACAGGGTGCATAAGAACTCATACTTTACAAAAAATACCGGCCCCGGAACGCTTTCGCTACCGCCTCTGTGTGACGCGGGCTTTAGTGAGATAATAAATATATTTTTAATGAGCTTATTTTGATGATTTTGAATTGTACTAATGTGTTTGACTATTATGTAATAACAAATAAACGAATCAGAATATGATATGAGTAACATAAAATGCTATCTTTTTATTCTTGTTCAGAGCATCAGACAGAGCTTTAACAATTTCCTGATAACAGGCTAATAATATGGCTTTAAGACGAAAAAAGGACCCCATTAGACGGTCTTAAAGTTTATGTATGTACATACAAGAAGAACTAGATATAAGAGATTCTAAAATTGGTTGAATTAACTAGAAGATAAACACAATTATAACCTACTTAGTTAAGTAGAATAACGAATGTCCAAGTCATCAACTTATCACAAAAATAAAATTACCATACAATAGTTAATTACGAAATTATAATCACTATTTATCAGTCCTTTATGAGCATGCGAAATCCGCACTTAAATAATTATCCCTACACATCAAAATCGCGTGAAATTTTTTGTTACCAAGTATATAATTCTGTCTTTCTCTTATGTAAGATGATAGAAAGAGATGGATGTGTCAAAATTTAGAACAGTTGAAGGATGCGATAAAGGGTCAAATGCTATCATTATCAATGTGGTTGGATTGTTTACAAGCAATGTATCTTTGTACTTAAATTGGTAGTTGGTTATAAAAGGTAGATAATAAAGCTATATCTGTGGCTATATAAAAAAAACGCTTTTTGTTATATGTATTATGCTGCAGCTCTTATAAGACTTTCATGTGTGAAAAACTAATAAAGATTTATAAGAGGTTTTAAAATAGCCATGCGAAATCTTGGAAGAGCTTATTTTAGGGGCCAAAATAAACATATTTTCCTATGATTTTAACTGTCAAAATGAAAATAAAAATTCTGACTATACGAAACTTCCAAGTTGAAATAATTTTTATGTGTACAATTAACAGTTAAATAAATAAACATAAACAATAAACTTTCATGATGATATTAATAGAAAACCTAGTAAAGAAGTTGTGGCATTTAGCCTTCCAAATAAAATGTTTTACACTCATTTATTAAAACTCCATACGATTGAACATTTAAATTTATTTGACAGTTTCGCCACGCATTTTCTTGAACATACAATGGGAGATCGTAGAGACAAAAAACAACCTTGAATCGTATGAGCAGGTACTTCCATGGGTACCTACCTGTTGAACTGAGACTTAATGGAGGTGGATTAATAACAACAAATAAAAAAGAAATTGAAATATGTTTATCACTTCCTGAGTTTTAACCTTTTTTTGGATATTTCTAATTCATAATTCATGTAAAAAGAAAATCGTAAAAACTACCACAAACAGAAATAAACCCACAAAAGCTTATAAAGCGTCGTCAGTGTTGACCTGTAGTGACAAATGCGATTTTTGTATTTACAAAAAAAATATGTTAATGCCAAAAGAAAAAACATGTGTATATTCAAAACTACAAGTAAAAAAAATATATATACACCTACATAAAAAAAATCTTTTTACCGGTGCCCGAAAAAGAGCTGATAAGCAGGTACTTCCACGGGTACCTACCTGTTGAACGGAGACCTAATGGAGGTGGATAAACTTTAGCAACAAATAAAAAAGAAATTGAAATCTATTTATCACTTCCTGATTTATAACCTTTTTTTGGATATTTCTAATTCATAATTCATGTAAAAAGATAATCGTGAAAACTACCACAAAGAGAAATAAACCTACAATAAGCTTATAAAGCGTCGTCAGTATTGACCTGTGGTGGCAAATGCGATTTTTGTATTTACAAAAAAATATGTTAATGCCAAAAGACAAAGAATGTGTATATTCAAAACTACAAGTAGTTACTTACCTAAGTAATTTCTTTTTACCTGTGCCCGAAAAATAATTTCTTGAAATAACTTAATTATTCACTTGCCTTGCCATTATGCAGATTTTTTATGCCTCTTTCTTTAAAAGTCATCTTCATCGTTAAGGCAGTCTAAACTACTAAATCTCATAACAACACAATTCACGTGCTTGCTTTGTTAAAACGGTCCATTGTCGTCATTACATTGTTGGGGTGGTAAGGTCGATGACCGACCTCACAACACAATTCGTGGCGTCAGAGTTGTTGAGCCGCCAAGGCCTCTGACACGGGTCATTAAAGACTACTTCCGTCGATAGTAGCCGGGGCTGACCAAGCGCTAACGTGCGATGAAGTATTATACATGTTGCAGGTAAATTGTCAGAGCCGTAAAATTATAATTTACCTAGTTAAATTATAATTTGGTAAATTGTCAAATGGCTCTAATTTTTGCAATTTAACTAGATAAATTATCATATGGCTCTATTTATTACAATATAACTAGGTAAATTATTATTTCATGGGGCCTATTTCTGTAATTTAAGGGGTAACTATCTAGTTAAATTACAATTTAATGGCTCCTTACAATATACCCGCGACATACACATAAATCATATTGATGTATATCGGCCAAAAACAATGGCATTGGATTTGGAACACAAAACTGAGCCACTTTTACCAATAAAAAATAGTACCTACTCAATACAAAAAAAAACTGTCAAGTGCGAGTCAGCCTCGCGCGCCAAGGTTCCATTATACCTATAGTTTTTTCGAAAGCAATAAAGTCCATTTTTAGGACCGCAAAACTAAATTTGTTTGTAAAGGTTTTTTGCAGATTTCTAAAAAACTGTGCAACTTATTTTCTAATTCTTTCATATGCAATTAAGTTGGGCAACCATATTCTGAAACTATTCCTAATTTCAAATCGATAGCATGAGTGGTTGCTGAGATATACAGGTGTGACAGACTGACAGACAGACGGACAAACCAAGTCGCACCATAAGGGTTCCTGCTTTTTACCATTTTGGTATCGGAAACCTAAAAATTACTTCCTGTAGACACTGCTTTGCGTGAAAGCGCATTTTGTATGGAAAGTAAATTTATTTTTCCGTATTTAGACCTATGTTCCTCAGTTTTATGGTCTGAATGTTTTTATAGTTTCTGTTTTCACAAGAAGTTTTTACACAATATAGAACCCAGAATAGTAGCATATAATTTATAATTGCCCAGAAAAGAATTAAAATCTGATTTTGTATTTCGTTTTTTGAAAACCATGTACTTCGCGTCTTGTCTCAGTAGTTTCGTACTTCGATGCAGTCAACAAATTAGCCGATTTCTTAGACGCATTGACCTACTTTATTAAATATGCTATAATTTTATAAACCGAACCTTGCTACGATTATGTTATGATGAATAATTTGACTTAAACGCTTTTATACAGCTAAAAGATCTTATGAACGATCACATAAAACTTTAAGACTTAATAGCGTAGTTTAAGAACAATAACATGCTTATTTATTAAAATGATTGAGTTCAATGCTAAAATGCCAAAGAAACTGTAGCAATATTCAAACAGCTGTTTCAACATTAACATAAACACATTCTTACTTACCTCTTTGTTTTTAAATGTAATGTTACGTATTAAATGAAACTTAATCATGGAAATATTTTGTTTTTATATAGTGTTCTTTTATATAATATTAGTATAATAGTTCAAAAGGTCGGAGCAACAGCTTGAATTTGCAGTTTTTATTGGTTTCGTAAAGCTTTCACAAAGTTGAAGCCGTAAGCTAGAAGCACAGATTAGTATATGCTAGAAGTCTGGTACTATAGTATAATAAGCCTTATATGGGCTCCGTTACCGCTGAGGCAAGAAAAGTATCTATCGAAGAAACACCTAACACCCTTTTAACTTTGGTATTATACTCGTCTTTGCCATCAGTTACTATTGTTATGTAATATCCAACCAAAGGCCGGTTCAAAATGGCCTTAGGGGCTCAGGCCAATGCCCCGCTGCCATACAATCATACAACGTACATATAACGGAAACCGATACTTTGTGTGTTTGAACATGTTAGGCCCAAGATCATGTTTTGTGTGGGTGGAGTTGTTTTAATCCTATAAAGTACTAATTTTGATACAATATTGGGCATGAAAATTTGATCAGTTGTCCAGTTGGTTTAACAACATTGAGTTGGTGAAAATGATAGGTACTAGAAAGATGAATATTTTTTGTTACATTGAATTTCCATTGGTTCTACTCCCGAAGCTCAGTGATTCTACTCATGATAAAAGCAACTTTTCCGAAGATAAAAACAATTTTGTCGAAAAACTCGACAATTTTTTTAAAGAAAGGCGAAATTTTATTTTGAGTAAAATTATTTTTCCTTCGGGAAAATCGCTTGTTTTCATGAGTAGAATCACTGGACTTTGGGAGAAAAATAAATGAATTAATTCACCCTGTATTTATATAAGAATAAACTAATATTTTAATGCAATTAATGTTAATTAATTAATGTTTCTTGTTTTGTAAATTTCTGTCCTGTGGTGTGCAATAAAGTATATTTGTATTGTAATTAAAATGAAATTTATCAAATTGTTATTTTTACATTCTTAGGATTCGAAAGAACAGATCTTACTAGTATTCCCCTTTATTATGCATTACATGTAATTTTAAATCGATCGTTGTTTAAACAAAAAATAAAACAACTAACATTCAAACCACAGATTTAAAGTATAGAATCCAAGGATCCAAACCTTCACCTTTGTAAATTTTGTTATCAAAGACTTAAAGAAAACTTCTTCGATTGTTATCACAACATCATCCATACATTTTAATCACTTATTCAGACCCTTATTGGTGGCCAACTTAATAGCCAAGGACAACAGGGCCCATTTTTTTTACATTCTTTGGTGATCGCCAGAATAAGGATACTGATGATTAACATAAATTATACGATGTGTCTATAAACCGGTATGAGGTTTATTTTGTTTTTTTGTTTATTATTTTTAAAGCAGTTTTAATTTTTGTTACGACTAGGAGAAATTTTGAAAGTGAATGGTGACTGAGACATTCGATTCTAACACGATATGCGAGCTTATATTTGACCAAATGTAAAAGTCAACACTTAATTTCTAAATAGCTTCTAGTCATAACTAAAGTATCACCGGGTGATAATAAATCACTTTTGAGACTTTAAAAAAATTCAAATTCACCCTGATAAACTGTTAACAACTAAATAAAAAACCGGCCAAGTGCGAGTCGGACTCGCGCACTGAGGGTTCCGTACCACCACATAATCATAATTTTATTACTTGAATGTGTTAGATTTTTTGAGTCCGACACGCGCTTGACCAAATTTTATTATTTGTTGTTATTTAATAGCTTATGCACTATAAACATACCAATTTTCAAGTTTGTAGGTAAGTGTTCCCGTTTTTAAAATAGAACTAAAACAAAAATCGCCACCGCGACCATCCAACTTGACCCCTCTCTTATATGAATGTTCTTGAAACGGGAGCTCACCACAATTGGTTACCATTAGTTGTGAGAAAAGTTGTAATATTTAATGATTTCAGACTTTTCCCTTTATTTGTACTGCGTGACCTAGCTTCTTGCCAAATTTTATAATTTTAGGTCAACGGGAAGTACCCTATAGGTTTTGCTTTAGTGCATAAATGTATGGAGATGAGGACATAAAAAGCCATATCTTTTGATTGCGTCGTTGTAAAAAATTGAAATTTTGGTCCACGGATCTTAACATTCATTATCAATTTCAACCTGATACCTCTACCCGTTCGTGAGATAAAGGGTCTTGACAGACAGACAGACAGACGGACAACAAAGTGATCCTATAAGGGTTCCGTTTTTTTCTTATGAGGTACGGAACCCTAAAAAATGAGAACACTACTATATATTTGACGAATATCAAGCTTCACTTAAAGGAAAAATAATTGGTTTTGCATTTAATGGGTGATATCACCATCATAACATCCCATGAAAAACGTCCACTACAGGACAGGGAGCTCCCTCCAGAATTCTAGCTTTTGCTGGAAAAATGTGGAGGGGAAGTACCATAGTCACCTCGCTTGTTAGCGTTACGGCTGGCACCATGGACCGCGGTTGTAGGTGACCGCAGTAAGTAAGATACAAAGGAGGATGCTGCTGCCCATTATCCTGTTAACCCTTAGTCGCCTCTTACGACACCCACGGGTATGTATGGGTTGGTACTATTCTTTGCCGGCACCACACAGGACATATATCAAGTCATATTCAAGAATTGGCGCCCTGGTCGTAATAATAATGAAAAATGCTTTAAAAAAGGTGGCAGGGCTTTCGTGATAGTCCGTCTCAGTCTCTGACCTCTACAACACAGACCGAAAAGCAGACCCAATTCTAACGCTTGAATTGTTTATCGCTAGCGGTCACTCATCCAAGGTCTGACTACGGCCAACCCAACTGCACTTAACTTTCTTGATCGGAAAGAAAGACAACATCATACAATTTTGCATTCATTCATGATTGAATTTATAACAGCGTCACACTGACCCAAATCTAAAACTACATCTAGAGTATCTTCATTCTTATTTCTAACACGTACAATTACTAAGTTACTAACATTGTAGCCTCGAGATAACTTTGAGTGCAATAACCGCATAAAACCGCCTGCTTGAGCGCATACGCATTCAATTCAATCATTTTCATTCATTTCGTTATGTTGTTTGCTTTGGTGCATACGAAATATAAACATGGTCCCAGTACTACCTTGTACAATCCCATTGTAAACAAAGTTTTGACGAAACTTGCCAAATTTTTTTAGACGTCTAAACTACACGTAAGAAAATGTGTATCCGCATAAGTTCTCGTATTTTTAGAGGTACAAAGTAGAAAAAGTTAATGGTTGCGACCACCGAAAAGAACGCAGGTTCGAATCCTGTCTGTGATTGTGAATTTGGCGATTATTTTATGTACTTTGTAGAATATCCAAACACAGAAAGTGTTAACGTAAATATAAATAGTTATTCTTATAAATATTGGTAAAGTGAAGAAAATTTAACACAATCCATAAGTATTTATGACTAATGTTAAAAAGTAGAGTCAACCATTTTAAATATTTAAATTTGTTTAGAGATGAGATTTATTTTATGACACATTTTATTGTCCAATATTTCTAATTTTATTTCTTTTTCTTTCTTTAATTCATTTTCAAAAAGCTTGAAATACATTTTGATTGGCCTTTTTATCAATAGGGTTTGTCTTAAACTTGAATACTACCAATATTGTCATCCTTATCAAATTAGCTATCAGCATGAGGGTAATTTGTACCGACGATTAAAGTTAATTATTTGCCCTTGAATTTCGGATGTTTTTTGTGATTTGCCAATTGGTTCAGGGTTACAGATTACCATACATGTTTACAACAGCCGTGACATGATACATACATGAATATTTTCAAGCAGTGTAATTAATGTAACATTCATAAGTATATCAATGCGTGAGAAAGTTTGTAAAAAAACATTGTTTTTTAATACCTATGCTATGTGGGTGCTATCCACAGGGTGTATCTTGGCCGAAAGGAATAAAAATAATAAGATGTTGTTGACTCTAGAGTCACAGCTAGAGTTATTTAGTTATGTCATTAAAATTATACAGTATCCTTATTTTGTGTACTGGACCCTGTACCTACAGTGTCTCTATACTATTATTATTCCTAGCTCTCCGAAGATTGTCTTTTTCATACTAGATTTAAAAAAATGTATGAAATTCGAAGATTTTTGAAGGCTAATAAGAAAGACCTACATTGGTCGAAACAGAATTAAAACAAAATATTTTTTTTGCAACTAGCGGCAAATTAAAAGGCTTTAGGCAGAGAAATAATTAAAATGAACAAGACACACAAAACAGGAATAGCAACACTAAAAATACAGGAAAGTTAAAACGATAGGACAAATATTACGATACTTTTAAAAATCAAGCTGAATAAAATTATAAACTAGATAAAACAAAAACATTATATTCTTTATTTTCAGCTCATCCACACTCAACCAACATGCAACGGGACCGTCTGCTACATACAGAAGGAGAAACCTCATGATGACGTGGTTGAACGAACAAACAACGCTATCAGAAGGTACAGCAAACACCACGGCAGACATGAAGACAAGAGGCAAGCCAGATCTGACAGTGACTCCGATTCAGACTCTGACACTGAGTGCAAGGGATTGGATAGAGTAAGTTTCTAATTATGTTTCATTTAAGCTTAATTAACTTGAAAATGGTAATAAAATTGGATTCTCAGCAGCAACGAAAATGAGACAATCAATTTCTCAGAGGAGTAAATAGTAGACTCAGTTTAGGATACGAGGATTTCAGCCGCTACTGTTATTGAACTTTGATTATTTGTAATTAGTACGAATAGTATTTCTATTTTAACTGATAATAACTGTTTCGAAATTATTTATCTTAGGTATTCACTAACCCTAAAATTAAGACAATATAAACTGGAGCAACTTTAAGTTGCTAGGTACTATTAAGATTAGTTCCTTGTGGTGCCGGCAAAGAGTAGTACCAACCCATACATACCCGTGGGTGTTGTAAGAGGCGACTAAGGGTTCTATTAAACTGGAAGATGGGCAGCAGCGTCCTCCTTTGTATCTTACATCTTACCTAATGCGGTCACCTAAAACCGCGGTCCATATTGTCGTAACGCTAATAAGCGAGGTGCGACTATGGTACTTCCCCTCTACATTTTCCAACAAAACCTAGAATTCTGGAGGGAACTCCCTGTCTTGTAGTAGACGTTTCATGGGATGTTATGATGATTAAGATTAACTATCGTATTTTAGCAATCACATTTACAATAAAACAGCAAAAAGCTTAATAATGGTCAGTGCAAACGCTGATAGCGTTACAAAGGTAGCCTAGTTCGTTAAAGCTTCTCCGGTACTGACGGAAAAGACACAAGTACGATTCCTGTCTGCGGTTTTTCGAGTTTTTGTTTACCTGCTTATGAAACTCATAATCATTTTTTGCCGCTTACTTACTATTATGTTATGTTGGCTTTATAACTGTAAGTATCATATAAAAAACTATTTGCTTCTAGCGTTAATAAATGTCTGTCTTTCTTTCCAGTCAGAATTCTGGCGTCGGAAAATGCGTACCGTCCACAACATCTTAGACGTGAACAAGGACGGATTGATCTCATACAACGACTTCGAGTTGTTCGCCCAAAGGTTCATCGCGCTCGGCCACCTTGACGCGAACCACGCGAAGGAGTTTAGCAATATTATTAAGGTAAACATCTATTGCCAGCCATTTTATCTTATTGCGTGGGGCCAAGGTCCTGTTGAGTGGACTTTAGCGACCACTTTGACCCTATAGAATCTTGTGAGCTTCCCCTGTCTTAATGCTCCTCTAATCCTCCGCTGTCTTCAAGGATGATTTCAGCGGAAGAGACCTTATGGTGACGTATTGTCCTGACCAGAATTCTCATACGTACGCTTGTTAGCCACAGCGTTGCTAAATTACTCCTCGCCAAATCTTTTTCTAGAGTCATTTTAGATTCTATTAAATCCACCCATTTAATGTTGATTATAAACTTAAAAATATTCCAATGATGTATCAAATTGACCCAAGCATCTCATTTAGCTTGCAATTTTGATATACCTAGATATACTATAATGCATAATAAAAATAGAAATATTTATGAATTTAAGAAATAATAATGGAATATTTATGCAATTTTGTGGTAGTATAAATAGTTTTAAAAATTCTTAATAAATGTTTATTTTTCCAGATGACCTGGGAGGAGCAATGGGGAGCCATAGACCCTTATAACTTCGTGACTGTAGAGCAGTACCTCGAAGATATGAACCATGTCCTCAATGACAAGACCCTGAAGAAGAAATCTCATCGCTGGTTGCCGTACATTTTCAAGGTTAGTTGCTAATTGCTGGGGAAGTACCACCCCATCCCTATTTCTGCGGTAAAATAGCAGTGTTGGCACTGCTGTGTTTCGGTTTGTAGGGTGAGGGAGCCAGCGAAATTACCGGCACACGAGACACACCATCTTAGTTCTCGGGGTGGGTAACACGCTTTTCTGTCTTATTAGTGTCAAGTTATGCCACTAATAAGACAGCGGGCTCCATGGGCGGTGGTGACCACTTTCCATCAGGTGGCCCATCTGCTCGTTTGCTCACTTGTCACATAAAAAAAAATTACAATCCAAATTATGTAGCCTGATTAGAAAGACACGAAGACAGAACTAAGAGGCACAGCAGACGGCAGACTTTTTGTTCTATCAGTCCGCCAGTGTGGCCGGTAGGTACTGCAATTATTTTCGTATTATCATAGTCATTTACATGAGAAAAGCGCTCCGCTTCTATGCGCGTATTTTCCAAAATTTTTGTTTTGGAAGGAAAACAGCTTGAATAGTTGTACAGTTAAAAGAGTTATTTACTTAATCATTAACTATTTGTCAATGTGTTATTTAAATTGCCTTTTTTTGTATCTTTCTGAATCTGTATGTATCTGTGTGCTACTGTAAATAAATTTATTCTATTCTACTCGAAAAGGTTCTTCAGATTGATTGTTATTTAGTTTAAAACGAACAGCAAATTTGAAAAATGATATGTTTGAATTTTATTGTGATAAAAACTATAATTTGGACAGTGTGGACTGCTCGTGTCTGCTGGCTTTCGTCTGCTTAGCCTCTAAATGATCTTGAACTGATGAGTGTTAATTATTTGATGTGAAAGTGACTTCGTGAAAGCTTGTAATATCGTCGACGTCTACACCCAAAACTTTTATTTGATCGAACATTTTGTCATTACTAAGTTTAATCTTAACAACTGTTTAGAAGTCTTTGTTGTTTCTTTTTTCTTTTTCGTGCCCATTACTAAATCAATCTCTGATGACTTCGGGTCGTCCTTCCCAATCCCAGAAAGTTTGTCACTTTTTTTTACAAGTGAATTAAATTGAATTTGGTTTATCGTGCAATTCGTGCACCTGGCTGGGTGTGGTGCAAATGTTTTTTTTTATTTATATAGAAGAGGCAGGCAGACGAGCAGACGGGTCACCTGATGGTAAGTGATCACCCTCTCCCATAGACACCCGCAACACGAGGGTGTCACAGTTGCGCTGCCGACCTTTAAGATATTTGTAGGCTCGTTTCTTAAAGGCTGCCTTGTTGTACCCGTCCGGAAATACCTGCGCAGGAAGCTGATTCCACAGTGCGGTCGTACGTGGTAAGAAGTTTCTTGTAAAACGTACGGTGAAAGACTGCCAGTTATCTAGGTGGTATGGATGAAATTTTAATTTCTGGCGTGTGGTGCGGTGGTGAAATTCTGCAGCATTAGCTAGAACAATGCCTCAGAGCACTCCCCATGATTCAAATCAAATCAAATCAAATCAAAATCGTTTATTCATTGTTGGATATTAAAATCTCTTAATGACGTCAGCTAAACTACATCGCTTCACAAACAATGTGGCGCCATTGTGGGAAAAAAAAGAAGCGACAATAAAAACCCATTCATAAAGATGTGATGGCATGGTAACAAAATCATTAACAATATTATTTCTCTTGCAGGCAGTAGACAAAGACAACTCCGGATTCATCTCAGTCAAGGAATTCAAGTTGTTCTACGAGTGCCTCGGACTTGACAACGAACATGCGGCCGTCGCCTTCGCTGTCATTGATACTAACGGGGTACGT